>BMAR01000002.1:0-4975000 GCA_021605115.1 Astrephomene gubernaculifera | reverse complement strand
TTCCGTTCCGGCTCACTCGTCATGCGGTTGCCGGACAGCGAGCTGGCGAGCCAACTGCCACAACTGCCGCTGTTGGCGGCGGGTACGGACGGGCGGTTGGCGGTTGTTGCTCGGCTGCCGCCTGCACTGTACGACAAACTGAACCGGATGCAGGTATGTATATGGTGATAATAATGGGTTTGTGGGTATATGGGTTGGGTTTGGGGTTGTGTGGTTTGAGGGTTGGCGAGTATATTAGGTGAAGGGAACAAAGTGGGGGCACGGTCATCCCTTTCTGCATCCATCATATCCCTCCCTTATCACACGGTCACCCTTATCACACGGTCAGTTAGATGTTTCCTCTTTACCCTCCCCCTTCCAGTCCGCCATGCGGCAGGTGGTGCGGGGGGTGGGCGGGCTGAGTCACGAGCCCTGGCGGGCCTTCGCCAACGACCGCCGTACAACCGACAGCCGGGGCTTCGTGGATGGAGACCTGATTGAGACGTTTCTGGACCTGGGGCCCGAGGTGGGAGTGGGGGTGCGGGGGAAAAGAAATTCCAATGTGTGGTGTGGTAGTGGTAAACTAACTGACAAGGCCTGATGGCTTGGGGGTGGGTGGGGAACAAGTAGGAACAAGTGAAACAACGAATCCCAACCCCATATGGGGGGGTGGGGTAGGGGCGGGGCTGGGATAGGAACATGGGATGGAAGGGTAGGATAGAACCGGTATGGGGAGGTAGAAGGGAGCAGGTGTGCAGTTCGGCAGTGGGAGGCATGGTGCTGCTACTCTTTCTCTCTGCATTTGTAACAGCAGCACCACCTCTGCGATGTGCCGTACGTGCACTCATTAAGCTCAGTCGCCCCCATATCCCGTTTGTGTGTTCCTTTAGTAACGTCTTTCCTCTGTACGAACATCATCCTTCCTCTTATCCTTCCTGTACCGGTACTAGCATGGAATCACAACCATGTATTGCAACCAGCGCCCGTGCCCCCATATGCCCGTCCACTTGCACTACAGGACGCGGCGCGGGTGGCGGCCCTCATGTCGGGCGGCGGCGGTGGCGAGGGAGGGGCGGCGGGGGCCAGCAGCAGCAGCGGGGGTGGTGGTGGTGGTGGTGCGGGGGTGGTGAGTGTTGACGAGCTCACTCGACTCGTGGAGGAGCTGGCTCGAGCCCTACATTGAGGCTGGCGGGGTTGACAGGAGCTAAAGAGGAGTTAACGAGCGGACGGGGCAGTTGGGGTGGCGTGCCGAATGGGGGCAAGTGGGAATAGGTAGGGCTATGGGGACGGGAGCGTTGAGGGAGATGTAGTTGTTTTTTGTGGAGGGACCGTGGATATGTGCCGGCTTCACTAGGTTGATCGTTTGATTTCTCCGGTATAGCAGTAGGAGTCAGGCGGGGAGGCATGATGGAACTTCGGTGGAAAGGTTGGTTCGTTGGCTGTCCTTAAGGCTCCTACAATGGAATCAGCTTGTAAAATACCGGTATGTGAAGAGCACGTAGTCACCTGTTCATAACTGAAGACATAAGCATGCGTGACAGCCTAGTTAACCACCGTAATGGGCTACCGAAATCATATGAACAGGAACGTTTACCCGAATCCCCTTAGTGCCGGACTAAGATGCTTCAGCCATGACATTCATTCATCCATCCATTGACGAACAACGTTCACATAGGAAAACCCAAAAACCAAGGTTTCCAAGAAATGGTGGTGTTAAAAGACACCGAGTATTTTTTAGTGTAGAAGGCTGACTTCGTGAGTTGGCCAGCGGCTGTAGCAGCTTAACCACCGAAGCCGTAGAGGGTGCGGCCCTGGCGCTTCAGCGCGTAGACCACATCCATAGCAGTGACCGTCTTGCGACGAGCGTGCTCCGTGTACGTCACCGAGTCCCTGATGACGTTCTCCAGGAAGGTCTTCAGCACGGTGCGCGTCTCCTCATAGATGAGGCCGCTGATACGCTTGACGCCACCACGACGAGCCAGACGGCGAATTGCGGGCTTTGTGATGCCCTGAATGTTATCGCGGAGCACCTTGCGGTGACGCTTGGCACCGCCCTTGCCCAAACCCTTGCCACCCTTGCCGCGTCCAGACATGTTTTATAGTTGTAAGGTAGAAAAAGAAGTTGTGAAGATGGTATGTAGGGTCTAGAATTCAAACCCAGATATATAGAATGCCGTCCCCACGAGGTTTTCAAGCTCAGCGGTCCTGCGGTCAGCGGTCAGCGGGGCAGCCGTACTGTCCACCGTACAGTTGGCTGGTTCGGTTGAGGTATATTGTCGTCATGGAACTCTCTCAACACCAAGAAACAACGTCAACTATCAAGCAATTCTCAATTACAATGGCTCGCACTAAGCAGACCGCTCGCAAGTCGACTGGTGGCAAGGCTCCCAGGAAGCAGCTTGCCACGAAGGCTGCCCGCAAGACCCCGGCCACCGGAGGAGTCAAGAAGCCCCACAGGTGCATATATGCAAGAGTCTGGGACGTCTCATAGCTTCTCCGCTCGTCCCCCCTGCCCCCAAGCCCTTTGCATGCACGTTACATTCAAACTTTCCTTGTTATTTCAGGTACCGCCCCGGCACCGTCGCGCTTCGAGAAATTAGAAAATATCAGAAGAGCACTGAGCTGCTCATAAGAAAGCTACCCTTCCAGCGCCTGGTCAGGGAGATTGCTCAGGATTTCAAGACCGACCTGCGCTTCCAGAGCCAGGCCGTGCTGGCTCTTCAGGAGGCTGCAGAGGCTTACCTTGTGGGCTTGTTCGAGGACACAAACCTGTGCGCCATCCACGCTAAGCGTGTGACAATCATGCCCAAGGACATCCAGCTTGCCCGCCGCATTCGTGGCGAGCGCGCTTAATCTAAGAGATAGTCTATATCCCTTGTTATATAAAAACGGTGTTTATTAACACCACCATACCTGGACGTCCCAAAGATGCGACGCGTCTAGCTTGTTAACGGTCTAAATTCTTCGTTTGCCTACAGTGTAAAAGTTATTGAGTTCTACTTTAAAAACTGGCCATTGGTGTCGCTAGCTGAACTGGCTAGAGCCGAGTGGCAGCGATCTCGCTATTGTGGAATGTATTGCAACAACGCGCCGCACACGTGGGTTCTTTTCTCTTCCCTTCAGGTAGACAAAAACACTTCCGTCTTTTTACGCTAGGCAACTTATTTGGTTTGCAGTACGGGTTCGTCAGGCTGTGCACTTAAACACGTGTAAACAAGGGTTGGGCTTTTCGGCAGCACACTGCTCCTGCGAGCCAGTTGTTGGACGCCTTGCTCCCTCCGATGTCCCCTCCTAAGCCAGGGCTCGTTGAGGCACGTATTACGGGAGCACCGGCACTTGGTTACATACAGTTGATACAGTTAACAGGACAGGCCCAACAGGACATACCCAACCTTGCCGCCCTCACGTTGGCAGGCCGCACATGGTTCGCGTACACTTTCCTGAGACAAACACACACTGAAACCGCAGAAGTCGGACCCACCTATCCGGGGCAGTAGCTTGGCAAGCCCCAAGGTACGTTTGGTGGATCCAATATACAAAAGCAAGCTTAAATCCACACCCGACACTTGCGTGTCTGCACAGACCGTGGCCCACTGCCTCAGGGCACTGGACATGTGCTTTTGACAAACAGCAGTAATGCCGAATGGCTACATTGCAACGGCCAAAACAACCACACAACGGTGATGCGTGCAGGTTACTGCCACCATCTACAACACCGCCGTAACCCCGCAGCCATCACCAAGTCAACGGTGTCACAACACAGTCGTGCACAGCCACCCCTGCAGCTGCAAATTACCACTGCAGCATACGGTGTACGGCAGAGCCACAAACAGCGCTTGATTACCGTACACATCCGCAGAGTGCGGATGGTAGGCCATGGTACGGCATCAAAACCCGCCTGTCATCGAATTCCTGCCACCCACCTTGAGCTCCTAGTCACCTCATGTATGGGGTCAGTTGTGCGGTGAAGGCACACATGGTCTGTCATTGGCCTGTCATTGGACAGCAGCCAACCAATACCAGACACGAACACGAAGCGACTCACAACAAATGGCTCCACGCAGTTTCGGGCACATACAACCCCTTTTGGGGCGGTCCATGCACTGACAGGTAACATAAACACGTTTGGCGCGTCCGTAAACCACTGGAAGGCGGTGGCCTCCTCATGTACGCTGGTACATATCACAACACACAAGCTTGCATGCAATACAGGCCGCAAAACCTGCAACAGATGGACAGATGCACTTGAACCAAGGACATACCGTACGCCCAGCATTGATTCAACGCACATGCACAGATAGACAGATACCGCATGTCTGTATCATGGATATAGGATACACCATCACCACCACCCCTGCAGGAACTTCGGGTATCGTTTCTTCATTTACCCCTGCAGTAGCAGATGAAACGGAGCACAACATATTCACGGCGCTTCGTCACTCCAGCGCATAACAATCACTGCAGGCACAGTGCTCCATAGCAGTACCGTTACCACGTTCGGCATCCATACCTCGGAAATTAAATCGTGCTTGGTTACCCATACCACCACATCATCATCAGAGCAGAGCGTTACTTCGTAATCGCATCAATGTCGTACATCACACAACACCACATGTCCACATCAGTACACAATACCCCGCAGCTCGCAAATATAAGCCGTAATGGGTGTCGTACACAGCATCGGCTGCCAGAAGCAGAAGCCAGACCGGCACCACAGGCCGTAGCAGGATTGCGGATAGAAGGACATGAGGGGGAAGGCTGTGAAGGCTGCGTCCGCGACGGTGCCGTCGGTCCAGTAGGAGTTGGTTGAGGAGGTTTCAAAGTACAGTCCCAGCCAAACACGGAAGTTGCCGTACTGGTCCAGATCCGAGGAGGAGAACTGTAGCGGGGCGGGGTTAAGGGATGTAGAGGAAAAAGGGGCGGTTATTTAATGGCCGGCGCGATTACTGGACTTGACACATAGCATTGGTTGTTGTTGTCATTGTGTTGGTCGTGGTGTTGATAAATGGGGGAAGGGTAGGGAATGAGATGGGGGGGATGGGGATGGGGTGGGATGGCAAACTGAGGTGATGGGAAGGCGGAGGTTGGAGGTTGGAGGTTGATGGCTGGCTGTACAATAGTTGCGCCAGTGTTGAGGACCGTAACGCGCCTCTCACCGAACATGCATGCATGGACCGTCCATGAAGACGCATCGAGGCGCATACCTGAGTAACACCACTGACCACGTACTGCGTATTGCCGATACCTCAAGAAAGCATTTCCTCCCACCTTGAAACACTTACCCATAGCCATGCATCCTTGCAAATTATTACAAACAAAGCGGCTTCCAGCAGGGCAAAGGCACGCACTGTCACTCACCGTTGTACTGCTGTTGGCAGCGATGCTGTTGGAAATGTCGTTAATCTTAAGCGCAACCACCTGGTTTTCCTCGGCGTCGTTGACCGTTACCAGGCGACCGTTGAAGTAGGTGCAAGCCAGGTCAGCGGCATACCAGTTGATCGCGGTGGGAGCGCGCATGAGCAGGTAGGTGGCGTTGCGGGAGGGCATCGTGAAGACGGACTTCACGCGGGTCGTGTCTGCGAACAAACATTGAGGGAAGGAGGTGTCATGAATCATGGGGACGGTACCGGTAGTTGATAGTCCCCTGTCAATGGCATGTTCTACCCAACAAAGTATGTTAAATGAAAAGAACGCAGGAACCAACGACGCAGGAAACGCGCGGATAGCCAACGCACCCGTCTTGCAAATGAAGCCGTCTCGAATCACGTTGCTACAGCCGGTCATAACTGGATTCGCGAACGCCATGTTCCAATAGCAACCGCCATCCGACCGGCAGTTGAGACTGTAGCAGGCTTCCTCCACGTAAGCATCGATTCCGCCGAGTAGAAAGGAAGGCAGGTACGATAAAGAGCTGCCGTCCGTCCAGTAACTGTTGTACACTTGCCGGATCCGGAGCCCGATCCAGAGGTTAACTTGGTTGCCGTTTCCAAAGCTACCGTTAATTCTGCCGTACACGTTCGTTGCGATGAGTTGGTCGGCCAGAGCTGCAGCCTCCGCGGCAGAACGGATAGATGCGAGGTTGCCGCCGCGAGAGTTACAAATGGCCTCGGCTTCTAAGAAGCTACGGCGAACACCGTACACGTTGTAGTTGAAGGTACCCATGGTGAAGGTTGCGACGGGCGAGATGGCTGGATGTGCAGAAGAGGTGGAAAAGAGTCGTCGTTGGGACGCAAGTGTAGCCCAAAAAGAGGGGCAAAAGGGAAGGAAGAGGCAAGGGGACAGGCAAGGAAAACGCTTTAGCTGGACAGTAGCGGGGTCATTACAGCCTTCTTAAGTAAGCCGTGTTTCGCTTCCCGCTTTAAGCACGCAAGGAAAGTTAGGAAAGCCAGAGCAGTAGACCGGACTACAAAAAGAAGGACCAGCCAAGGGCGGTCAAGGACACAACAGGTTGCTAAGGCCCAAAGAGCATAAGGCGCATTTTTTGCCCCCGCCACATGCGAAATAGTGTACTTATCATACTTACGGACTATGGGCTGAGGAGGGGGCGGCGAGGGAGGCGAGGGGACCTGCGGGCTAGGCGGGCTTGGCGGTGGCGGCGGTGAGGGGGACGGCGGCGGAGACGGCGGTGGCGACGGAGGCACAGGTGGCGGCAGCGGGGCGGGCGGCGGGGATGGCGGCGGCGACACAGGAGGCGGAGGGGACGGCGGAGGAGGCGGAGGCGGAGGGGACGGCGGAGGCGGGTTGGGAGGTGGTGGGCTGGGAGGAGGTGGGCTAGGCGGGGGCGGGGCGGGCGGAGGGGGACTGGGAGGAGGAGGGCCGGGAGGTGGAGGGCTGGGTGGCGGCGGTGGTGGAGGGCTGGGAGGCGGGGGTGGTGGAGGGCTGGGAGGAGGTGGGCTGGGAGGCGGGAGTCCTGGAGGCGGAGGGGAAGCAAGGGCAGGGGGCGGCGGGCAGTTGCCCCGGCGGCATGTGGTGGGAGGCGGTGATGGTGGCGGCGACGGAGGCTTGCATTTTGCCTTCGTGCATTTCTTCGGCGGAGACGGAGGTTCGGACGGCGCGTCCGGCGGTGTCGATGGCATCGACGGAGGAGGAGGCGTCGTAGGAGGGCGGCCTCGAGGTGGCGGGGGTGGAGGAGACTTTACTGGTGGCGGAGGCTTCTTCTTGGCAGCAGCAGCTGCCGGCCCAGCATTTAGCGTAAGCACCAGCGCGGTGATTGCAAGCGCTAGCACAAGCGCTCGACGCGTTCCCATGGTGAAGTGATTCGAAGTAACTGGTAAAAGGCTTATATCATATATGGCTAATTAGGAGTATACCAAGCGCCCGTAGTGGAATGGGGTTGCCCCTGATGGATGCCAGCTATGACAGCTGCGTCGATTCCGCCTTATCTGAGGCGCACTTGTGTGCTATTATATGCGTTTACGCCAGCCTTAGGTCCGGAACTGTGCGACGCTATGCTTTTGATGCACCTGTGTACGACTTGTCTTCCGCAAGCAGCGGTTACTCCGTTGAAAACAATAACGCCACGGACGCCATCCAGCCATACAAGACAATGCAGAACATATAGTAGTCGCTTACAAGAGATTTTTTAGATCCTAAGCAACTCTGTCAGACAGTACCCTTTTGCCAGACATTCACCCTGGCCCTCCAAAAGCCAGCTTTTGTCACTACTCCTTAAACTGCAGCAGCCACGGCAGTAAAAATTCTTTGAATATTATTACCAACATCTGCATGATGCCCTAAACCGGTCTCCCAGATGGCTCGGTTTCACCGACGCCCGTCGGTGCGTGTAGACGGGAGTGGATTCGCGCTTTCCACATGATCATTTCTATTTTTACGAGCTGTGAATGGCGACCGCGGGTCTGGCAAAATGCTTGACTGCTTATTTATTTTACCGCTTTCCTAGGAAAGGAAGGGCCCTAGCTACAACTATGTACAATTTAACCAATAATATTGCCGCAAGTGAAAAGAATGATTGTGCCAGTGCTCATTATCCTCGGTCTTCCTGCGTTGTTTATGCACATGCACATGCGGCGCTTGTTGCATTTGAAGCAACTCTACCATACAGGTACATTGAATTTGCTGTCCCAAACTGCCATTGCCACGCAGCTCGAATAAAGCACTGGAACTAACCACAAAGACTTTCGATCGATGGCATGTATGCAACTAGGCTAGCAGGAAAGAACATACCGGTATGATTCGAATCACTCCCGGCACTTCCGCAAGCGCTCTGCTGTACACAAAGAGAAAGGGGCATGGCCGCTTTGGCGCACCGCGAACCACCTGTAACCTGTAACTGCAACGCGTTGTCCACGCTTTCCGCCCGTCACATAGCGCAGTAACGCCACAGCCTTCGAAGCCGCTTATTTTGCGGAAGTGAAAGGCCAGTCATTGACACTACCGGCACCCCCAATAAATATGCACGTGACATGTAGGATGGAGCCAGCAGGCCGCCGCAGGACACCCCTGCTGGTACGCGTACGGTAACAGATCAGCTGGCCACCCCCGGTGTGGGTCGCTGGCGGGTCTTATAATACCTACCCAGGCTTCAAAGGCCCAGGCTGTTACACACTTTTTTTACGAACGGGCACACCGCATCGCATCAAGCGGCCCTGAGTCATGGCCTATCCAACCCTCTGCCGCCCTCCATCCAATCCAGACTCCAACCCTGGGTCACACAACGTAACACACACCTGCGGCCCCCCAAAACCCATCAAAAGCCCCTCTGCCCCCGCCCTCACCACTGCCCTCGCCGGCTAGCCCGCGCCCCGTACCGCCGTACCATCCTCGCCGCCTCTTACACACGGTGATACGGACAAACGGTACCACACCCCCTCCTCCTCCGGCACCCCAGTGCGCCCGTGTCAGCAGCACCACCCCTCGTCCCTCCACGTCAACACCCAAAAGCGGCCGTACGCACGGTAACCTAAAGCCCCTTCCATGGGGCTCATTTTGTAGCTCCTGCCGGCGTACATGGCACACATGGCATCAGACGCACTGAGCCGCATGGAAACACTGACCCTGACCGTAGTATACCGGAGGATGAGGGCGTACCAGGGAGTTGCAGAGAGAAAGAGAGAGAGAGAGAAGCGCCCCTGCTCTTTAGACCCCTACTACCGTAAACGCTCCTCAACAACCCCTGTTCCTTCCCTTCCCTTCCCAGGCAGCATTGACCGCCGACGTCACTCCCACCCTTGCTTGCCCCGCCACTGTCACCCATGCATCCCAACCTCCCCACGCGCGAATACCCCATCACCACACCAATACAATCATTCCGCGGTCCATTTTGGGATCAGCTCTCTGCTTGTACCCCACCTAGACACGCGCCTCTGTGTGTTTTTACCAGCCGGATCACGCCCCTCCCACGCCCCCCTCCCCCCACGCACGCGCACACCCTCGTTCTCACCCCATAGCCTGCTGCCAGCTATCGCAACCCACTACTGCCACGCATACCCGGCTGCTACCGACAAGCATACCCTGCTACAGCCCCCATGCAGCCCCGCTCCGCCTTACCGTTCCGGCCTTGTCGTGCCCCGTCCTTGGCTTGGCCTCATCTAAGAACACTGGGGCGCGGACCAGGGGAGCCGCTCCGTCCTTGCACCACCCCGCTGCACCCCTCCCTACATCCCCGCACCTGTGTCTACATCTGCCCTCCCCCCTCCACAGCCCTGCTCCCTCCTCCCTCCCTCCCCCTCCCCTCACTCCCGCTCTCCTACTGCTGCTGCGGTGCCAGGGACTCCAGCAGCGGCAGCACGTAGTGGCCCGCGCAGGCGGGGTGGGCGGCGGAGGCGGGGTGGCGGCGGAAGGCGGCGGCCAGTCGGGCGGCTGCGGCCTGCATGTCGGGCCGGGGGCGCTCCAGGTGCGGGAACTTGAGACCCACGGCGTCCATGCAGGCCTGGTGGGGAAGGGGGGGTGGCGGGGGAAAAATATAGATAAGTGCAGCAACGGAGTCCCAATCCCGAAACCCGACTCAGGGATCCGGGACTCGGGGGGCCGGGGGAGCAAGGCCGGTTGGAGCCATGAGCGACCGACGTAATCGCTGCGAAGGCAGCCGCGGGTTGGGACGATCAGGCAATAGGGAGTTCCCTCCGTCCTCCCCCTTCATGTGCTTCGCTTCCAAGTCATCCCTCCCCCCGCCCCCTTCAGCCCCTCAGCCCCCCGCCCCCTTCAGCCCCTCAGCCCCCCGCCCCCCGTTTTCCACTCACCGTCCAGAACTCGCCGCTCACTGGGTGCTGCACCTCCGCAAACGCGTCCACCAGCGCAGCCAGGTAGGCGGGACCCAGGTCCACTAGCAGCGGGCGGGAGGCCTGGGGGCGGGGCCGGGGGAAGAGGGGAGAGGAATAAAAGAGGTAAGAGGGGAGAGGGGAGAGGGGAGAGGGGAGGTGAAGGGTAAAGATTGAGGCCAGCTTGGTGATGTGCCAAACTTTGTCTCTTCCTTCAAACTTGTTTGTCCCCACCCAGTGCCCCCGCAGCACGTTTCCACAGCCCCTCACGCCTCTTCCGCACCCAGTGCCCCTGCGTGTCGCACACACTTATATGACGTAGCCAACGGACTCCGCTTCACTTGTGGGGACTTCATCTTCCGGCAATCACAGTGCGTTCCGACTCGCGGGCAGGTTTCTTAACACACCAAACACACGCACGCACGCAGACACACGCACGCACCTGCTCAATCGCATCAAACACGCGCGTGTTGTCGCCTCCCGCCACCGCAAACGCCTGGGCCACCCGCACCAGGCAGGCCTTGCCCATCTGGGGAGCGGTCTCAGCAACCCTGAAGAGGGGGGGGGATGGGATGGAATTGGCTTGGGTGAATGGAACGGGCCATTACAACAGTGTGCAATACGGCCAATACCGTACACCCCATACACACCATGCTACCCCCCAACCCCACACAACCCCATGATGAAGCCTCAGCATACAGCTCGATTCAATTTCCTTTCTTCACCCCCCCACACCCCCCCACACACACAAGCCTGTGGCTCCTGTGGCGGTTCTGTGGGGACTTCACCCTCCGGCAATCACAGTACGTTCCGACTCGCGGCCAGTCTTCTTAACACACCCTGGAATTTCCGACGATCACAGTACGTTCCGACCCGCGGCCAGTTTTCTTAACTAGGGTTGGGACCTTACGGTTTACGGTATTACGTTCTGACGTAAATACGCCACCGTAATTACGTCAGACCCCAAGAATGGCCACGTTTTTTGCGCTGTGACGGCGTAAATGTAATTACGGTGGTCCCATGCCCTTTTTTACGCTTAAAGTGTAAGGAACTACCCCATGCCCCCAACAAAGGCGTTTAAATACACCCAAAACGTGTCCGTAACCGACAATATATGCCATACATACCGTGTTAAGGCCTAGTAAGCAAGAATCTTAACACAAGCCTCACTCGCAGCCAGTATTTTTTTAAACCACACGCCCCACCCCCCACCCCCACCTGCTCCTCAGCAGCTCCATTAGCTCCGGAACCTGGCTCGCATGCCCGCTCAGCGCCACCGCCCAGGCAGCATCCGAGTAGTTCTGGGGGCCGAACACGTAGGGCGCGGCGGGGGGCGCAGCGGCCAGCAGCGCCGCGGGGGTGGCAGCGGTGGCTGCCAGGCGCTCGGTGAGCACGGCGGCGGCGGCTGCGAAGGTGTGGGGGCGGTAGGAGTCGAGCATGGTGAAGGCGCGCAGGATGTTGCAGAGCTGGCGGGCAGAGTACCTGGGGAGGGGAGGAGGAGGAGGGGAGGAAGGAAGGAATGGATGGAGGGGTGAGGGGTTAAGGGAAGAGGAGGGAAGCAAGAGGGAGGGAAGAGTACGGAGAGGAAGGTGTGACACACACACACACACAGATACCGCAGCAAGCCACCCCCGCCTCCCCGCAAGGATAACGGAAGGCAGGCACACACGGGACAGCAACAAGCAACCCCCCGCCCCTCGCCCCTCGCCCCCGCCCCTCGCCCCTCGCCCCTCGCCCCTCGCCCCTCGCCCCTCGCCCCTCGCCCCCGCCCCTCGCCCCTCGCCCCCGCCCCCCCGCCCCCGCCCCCCCCGCCCCCCCCGCCCCCGCCCCCCCGCCCCCGCCCCCGCCCCCGCCCCCGCCCGCACCACCCACTTGTCTGCCCTGGCCGCCACATCCGCCGCCACCGTATCCATCAGCAGCGGCTGCTGGCGCCCCATGCGCGCCATCGCAAAGGCCATGCAGGCGAGGTGACGGGGCACAACCGCCATGCCACCCAAGCCCCCCTCCCCACTGCTGCTGCTGGGGCGGGGGTTGCTGCCGTTGGGGTTGGCGTTGGAGGCGGTACCGTCTGGAGAGGAGGAGGAGGAGGAGGCGTCCTCGGCGTTGTGGCTTTCGGAGGAGGAGGAGGCGGCGGAGGAGGCGGAGGAGGTCTTGGTGGAATGTCTGCCGGCCTTGTAGAGCGCCACCATGCGTTGGGAGAGGGCATTGAGGAGCGGTTCGAACTCGGGGGAGTGGCCGGACTGGGGGGGAGGGAGGGAGGGAGGGCGGCAGGGAGGTCAAAGACCATACCAAACCATAGGAGACCACAGGTTAGGGCAAAGCAATGGGGGTAGTAGGCGGCAGGGTGCCACAAGACAATGTGTTGGTTAGTATTCCCTACCGATACCGAGGGGGGAAGGAGGAGGTGGAGAAGGGGGTGTGGTTCATAGACAAAACCAAAGCGTCTCCCAGGCTTCTTGGAGCGTGGGAGTTTGGGCGTGTGTAAATGCAAGTGGAAGCTGGGCGCTGAGTAGAGCCAAAACACGCCCTGCTTACTGACTTGGCATGGCTTATTCGGGCTGGGCGGGTCGGGCTGGCTCACATGTTGCAAACCACGAGGACACCTTATCACACGGTCAATTAGTCGTTTCCTCTGTACCCTGGTAGGGTCTTTACCTTGGTAGGGGCAGGGGGTTAGTTGGGCTTGTCAGCCACACTACCAAGGCTTGTCAGCTAGTTCACCAATACTGTCACACCCCACATTGGATGCTCTTCTTTACACCCATGCGCTCACTGCATGAGTCGGGATATGGGATTGGGACTCGTTGTTTCACTTATATAATTTTCCCCCCCTTGCCCCCCTACCTTGGTGTTGGCGATGGCCCATGTCATCATGGCCACCGAGTTGGGTGCGGAGTGGTTGAGCTTGAGCTGCAGCACCTCGGCAGCACGCAACAGGAAGTCCTGTGCAGGCGGAAGGGGGTCAATTTTTGGACCAATTAAAACCATAGAAAAACAAAAAAGAAAAAGAACAGGGATTCACAAGGCAGAGGGAGGGTTAGTGGCCCGTAGGATACCGAAATCTCGGAAGGGGGGAGAGTCAAATTAGACTTAACCATGTGAAACCACAAATAGGGCAAAAGTTGGGGAATGAGGCGGCAGGGATCGACAAGACAGACGAGACGAAGGGGGGTGAAAGACCATACCAAACCATAGGAGACCACAGGTTAGGGCAAAGCAACGAGACGGAGGGGGGGGAGAAGGGGCGGGGGGTTTATGCTGCATCAGCATCAGCTGTCCATGGGGAGAGGGGGGAGGCAAGGGGAAGGCCCGGGGAGGTAGGGGGAGGACGGCGAAACCTCCCTTTCCATCATCCTTTATACGGTTTGGTCAACCTGGCATGGACCAAGCATCATCACGTTTAGTTTAAAACCCTACGTAACCGTGATGTAAATCATGTAATAGCTATATGTAGCGGTAAACCAACTTACCATGTTGTCGTACTTGACTCGGGCGAACGCCACCGCTACATCCACAATGTGATGCGGCTGCACGCCGCCCACCCCACCCGCCACTCCGAAACCACGTTGCATGGGGGTCACCAACGCCATGTGCGACTGCCCTTGGTGGTGGTGGTTGTGGTGGTGGTTGTTGCCCATGCCGCTGACGTACAGTCGTTGCAACATCCAATTAGCGGTTGCGTCGCACAGCGCCTCGTGCTCGAAACCCAGCTTGGCAAGGCAGGAGACGATGTTGGAGAGGGTGGAGGTGGCCTGGGGTGGGGGGGGCCGGGGGGCGGGGAGGCAGAAGGAGAGGGAGAGGGAGGGTCATATGCTTACCAAACCGCAAGGGAGGGGAACAGCATTATCACGACGTACGTGAGTGTGAGAGGCTATTTCCATTCAGGGAACCCCGGGGAAGCCCCGGGTTGCGTGTGTTTTTGGACTTCAGAGCCGACACGTACGACAACCCACCCACCCAGGACAACCCACCCACCCCCCCAGCCCCACCATGGCATCGTTCCCAGCGGGCACTCCATCCGGCAGCAGCAGCCCCGCAGCCGCAGCCGCCGCCGCCCCTCCCAGTCCTGCCGCCGCTGCCGCCGCCTGCTGCAGCCGCAGCACGGTCTGCGTGGCGACGCTCTGGGCCAGCGGGTAGTGCGCGAAGCGGGCGGTGGCCATGGCAGTGGAGAGACTGCCCAGGGACCTGAGGGAGGGGGGGGGAGGTGGGAGGGGTGGAGGAGGTGGGAGATGGAGGTGGGAGTATGTCGGATAGCACCACACCACAGCCCCCTCAACCCTACCAACCTCTCTCCCCACCAGCAAGCCAGGCAACCTACCCACCCACCGGTACACATCCCCTCAGGCCCACACCCACCACACTACATGGCCAGAACTCTTAACCCACTACCCCCCTGGCAAGTCCCCACAACCCCCCCCCCATGCGGCTCCCAGCTGCTGCCCCCAGTCACTTACTTGGTGGGCATGTTGGCCAGCACCCCCGGCGCCGCCAGCATGCGCGACACCTCGTAGTACAGCTGCCGGTCGCCCACCACCGTCAGCGCGGTGGACAGCGGGTAACCCGCACCAGCCCCCGCCTCCCCCACTGCTGCCACCCCTGCCCCCGCCCCTGCGGCGCTGCCTCGCATCCAGGGAGGCGAGGTGGTAGAGGCGGTGCCGGCAGCTGCGGCTGCTGCTGCTGCTCCGGAGGCTTCGTCGTCGTCCGCCCGCCGGCACGCCGCGTCCTCCTCCGCGGCGGCCTCCGCGGCCAGCTGCGCCTGCAGCTCCCGCTCGCGCCTTGGGGAGGGGAGGAGGAGGGAAGGCGGGAGGGGAGGCCGGAGGGGAGGGGACAATAAATGAGAAGTGCATCAGCTTGAGTTCGAATCCCGTATCCCGACTCATGCAGTGTGCGCATACGGAGAGGAGGGGAGGGTCAGAGAGAAACACGGCGACAGTTACAGCTGCAGCACGCACGTGTTGGCAGTGCGGTGCGTTGTCCCATGCCGAGGGGTGCCCACATACCACCGTAGAGGCGACCAGCAGCAGCCCCGCTGGGGGCGGGGGTGTGCTGCTCGCACGGCCAACACGTTGCCTACCCGCCCCACGCCCACGCCCCCCCCCGCAGGTGGTTTTGACCATAAAACCCTCCTGGACCCTTCCTAACCCCTAAATCCCTACAAACTCCCAGCCAGCCCCACCCCCCATTCCATGTTGACGCCTTATCCCTCAGTCAGTTAGTTGTTTCCTCTTTACCCCCGCTTCCCCCCCACCTGGCCGCCACCTCAAACAGTCGTGAGAACGCGTAGTACAGGTCGATCAGCAGCTGGGGGGCGCGTACGGCAACCTCCGGGGGAGCGGAGGCGGGGTCCAGGGAGGGCAGCACCGCCTCGCGGTAGAAGGAGGCCATGGTCTGAGAGGCCGGGGGGGGAGGGAGGAGGGACGTTGGAGGAGGAGAGACATATGCGTTCAAGAAGCCCCGTGCTCATGTACGTTAGCTGTAACCCCGGCGGCTGACAAACCCCGTGGACAGCCCCTTTGCAAGTAGTGCCCAAACCAAAATGGGCAGGCGAACCCCTGAATGGGCATCGTCCTTGGACGCAACACCTCCTCCTCTTTCCCCCACATGCACTGCCATTCCCGCATACCGTATGCAGCCCCTCCCCCCCACTGAGATACAGACACACACCAACCACACAGCACGTTCCTACTCGTGGTGTACCAGTTGTTTCCTCAACTGCACGGCCCGCTTCACGACTACCACCCCCCCTCCACCCACCTGCAGACCCGCATAGTCCCCCGCGGGGTTAAACCGCAGCACCGCCAGCGTCCTCAGCGCCCGCACCGCCCCCTCCGCCGAAAGCGCCCCCGGCTCACTCAGCAGCTGAATCAGCAGCTCCGAAAGCCGCGTCAGCACGTCGGAAGCAGCCTCCGCAGTGGGTTTGTGTACGGCAGAGAAGGAGGAGGAGAGGGCGAGGGAGGAGAGGGGGACGCCGGCGGGGCCGCTGCCGTAGACTCGGGCGGAGGCGGAGGAGGAGGCGGCGGCGGCGGAGGTGCAGAGGCGGTGGGCGGTGTCTAGGGCGGTTAGGAGGAGCCTGAAGGGGTGGGAAGGGATGGGATGGGACAAAGCAGGTAGGTATGGGTGGGATGGGATAGGGTGCGGATGTAGTGCGGATAGCAGGAAAAGGAAGGTGGTTGGGGTGGGACAGGATGGGGCAAAATGATTCGAGATGGGGTTGGGGATGGGGAGTGAGGGAGGAAACGGTGAAGGGAGAGGAGGTATGGGCATCATCGCCACGGGGGTGCTGTGTTGCAACGTGCGAGTCAAGGCGGGGTAGAAGCGAGGAGGCTGCTGAAGTGGGAGGGAGCTGGGGGGGACGCCACTGCGCCGTTCGTAGCAGCCCTTCCCTTCCCCTCCCTCCGATCCCTTCCGTTTCTCTCCCTCCCTCCCCCCCACTGGCCCTTCTTCCCACCCTCCCCCCCCTTCTTCTGGGATTGTCAGCAACTTGTATCACTATCACACCACACTTTGGAATTCCTTTTTCCCCCCTTCTTCTTTCCCCCCAGCACCCACATCTCATCCATGGCCTCCCGGTTCTCCTCCTGCGACAGCAGCGCATCCAGCTGCTGCAGCCCCAGGCAGCTCGACAGCGCATCCACCAGCGGGCCGCGGCGGGACAGCAGCTCCTGCTGCCGCTGCTGCTGCTGCGGGTCCGCTTGGTCCAGCTGCTGAAGGAAGGGGTCCGCTTGGTCCTGCTGCTGCTGCTGCTGCTCAGATGGGAGGGAGGAGGAGAAGGGGTCGGGCGAGGGGGCGGCGGAGGAGGAGGGAGCGGGGATGGTGTTGCTTGCGCTGGCATCATGGGTGGTGGCGGCGGCGCTGGCAAAGGTGGAGGAGAGGCGGACGGAGGAGGCGAGGTGGAAGGAGGAGCAGGAGGAGAGGGCGGCCTGGGGGGGAGGGGGAGAGAGAGGGGAAGGGGCGGGAGAGAGAGGGAGGGGCGGGAGAGAGAGAGGGTCAGAGGGAGGGGCTGGAGTGAAGGCAAGAAAGGGAGAAGGAAAAGGGGTGATGAGGTAAGGGCAAGTGGATGCGTGGGGTAATCAAACTGGGCGGATGAGGGGGGCGGGGCCCGGCCCGGCCGTATGGAGAGGAGAGCTTTCTCACCTGAATCGGCCGTACGGCGGTTGACGAGTTGTACGGCAAACGCAGCGGTTGCTGCACAGCTGCTGCAGTAGGGGCAGCGCGGCTGCTGCTGCAATTCAAAAGAGGGTAACAAAGGACAGGGAAGGGGGCGGGCTTTGAGGATACAAGACGGGATTCAGGGGCTCGGCAGCAGTCTGCAATGTCTGGTGGCAACACGTGAGGGGATGGGGTGGGGTGCAGTCTGGGCCGGGTTGGAGTCCCCATGCAAGGGAGGGCCATGTGCCCTAGTGGCGGCGGCTGGATGGGGTGAGGGGAGCCGGTGCAGGCTTCCCCTGGCTCCCCTGCGGCAGCAACACCGCTCTGATGTGCCTGGGGGTAATCCTCTAGGCTAGCTGCACCAAGCCTTGCAGAGGCCCGCTTGCAGGACGTGCAGGACTGTTAGCTACGCGCAGTATTGAGTTTGGAAGCGACCGCAACCCACCATGCGGTCGTGGCGCCGCAAGAGTCGTCGCTGCTTGGCCCCACGGCGGCGTAAGCGCCTCGACACGCCTCAAGTGAAGCTCCAGCCCTGTCTAAGCCAGCGCCGCGGGCTGCGCGGTGAAGTATTGACCCGACTGCTCGCCGTCCCGTCATCTTGAAGTAATAGGTAGTGCGGCAATGTAGCTTAGCGATTAAAGAATAACGAGAAAGTCGTAGGTAGAACTAAAGAAAGATTGCTTTGGGGGCCAGGTGTTCGTGCAGAGACTACTTGCTTCTGATTGATGCCACGCTACGAGGTGCAAGGACGGCCCCACCACGCGGAAGTAATACTCAAATGGCAGTGTGTCCCGCAACACTGTGAGCATATAGGCATAGCGCTGAATCTTTTCCTCGGCTTCTCTGGATTACTGCATAGTACGGATGCCCAATTCAGGCGTACCGGTACTCTTGCCATCGCATGCGCGGCATGTTTTATTCACTACTAAGATACCACTATCCCACTTGTGAGGTGTTGTTATGTAATCTCTGTCCACGGTCCTGGCTAAGGCTGTTACAGCGTAGCAGGCCTTGTAAGGAGCATCCGCTTACTTAGACGTCAGAATGCCACCAAAGAAAAAGAACGATGTTGCTAAGGCGGCAAAACTCGCCGATAAGGAGAACTTGGCTCGAGCAGAAACGGAAATCCTTTCTTTGCAACACCTGCTCGAGTTACGTAGCCATGAGGTGCGGCTTAGGACCGGTTTTCCATATAACTATGAACAGTTGTTGCTAGCATAGGATAGAGCAGTTGTAAGTTTGCGCATGTCTTGTGTTGCTTACTGTGAAGGCGCTGGAGGCCAGGCGCAGCGAGCGCATGTGGCGCGAGCGCATGGAGGCGTTTAGTCAAGCCATCGAACAGCAGAAGGAGGATACTCTTGACATCACGTCGGACATGATGCGGCAGTATAAGGGCATGCAGGAGCAGCTCATGAAGAAGGTATCCGATTTGGAGACCGAAACTCGCCAGCTGAAGAAGGTAATTGAGGAGCGTGACGCGGAGATTGCCAAGCTTCAGCAGGAGAAGGAGCAGCAGAAGAAGACCAGCGACTTGGAGGTAGGAAGGGCGCAGCACGAGCAGGGGCGATGATCGAGGAGTTAGGGATGTCGGGGAGGGCAAAGCGGCCTCCTCTGCACGTAATGTACACATGACAGCTAAAGAGGCATCGAAAACAGCTGGTTTGCGCGTGTTGGTTCCAAGTTGTTGCCCTTGCCAACACCTTCCGCCCGTGCAGCCCATGCTGCTCTGTCGCTTCAGCCGCGCCCCTGGCCACGCCTGCCCACCTGCCTCCCTGCCGATTAGTTAGTTCCTTTCTTCTTGCACACCTGCCTCACCTGCTGCCGTACAGATTCTGCAGTACCAGCACAAGATGGAGGAGATGCAAGTGGAGTTTGCCCAGATGCTGCGAGAGACCCTAGACCGCATGCACGAGCGCCTGGCCAACGGCACGTACAACAGGAGCTAAGGCGGCGCTTGCCGTACACGTGTAGCTGCCGTACAGACCGGCTGCTGTAGAGCGGCTTGCTGTAGCTGCCACTATTGCTACAGCTTCCTGTGACAGGGAGTAGGAGGGCAGGAAGCCCGCGTAGTTGAGAGACAATGGGAGTCACGAAGTGTTGCAGAAAGCGGCAGTGCTCGAAAGGTAAGGGGAGGCGGAGGGACCCGTACCCGGTATGTCGTCGCCATACGGTGCCATCCCGCGCCCGTTACCTAGGTAGTCGGTTGCTGCTGGCACGCTTGGAACACCTGGACCCATGGCTCCAGGAGGCGGAAGAAGCAGGCAGGAAGGCAGAGATGCATGTTGTGCCTTGTCACGGCTCATGGGTCAGGCCATGACACCCAAGCGGCCTGTAAGATATGTCATATCAGAACGCGTGTTCCTGATACCTTGCGGGTTGGAGTTATCTTGCGGGGGGGAGCTCCGTGGACCTGACTGGCTTTCAATGTCAGCCATGTGGGTTTGACACACCAACCCACAGGGCGTGACACACGTCGGCCATATGGATAATGTTGCGTGCAGCACTATCATTCCGGTGAGCTGTGTGTGTGCCTAGGTCTGTTAGGGAGAGACAGGCTTGCATGCTTACATGTTGCGGGGCTGACGAGAAAGGCAACGAGGGGCAATGCCTCAAGCAATGCACTTTGTCGCAACCCCATTCGTGTCGCGGGTTTGCATTATGACAACGACGTGTCTTTGGGGATGTGTTTGCTACCGAGCAGCCGGGACGCTGCTGTGCTTGATAAGTAGCGTGGATAGGTAGGCGAGGGGCACGGTGGGCATTTGGTTTTGTAGCTTGGATTAGTCGCCACTGTACAATCTACGCGAGCGAAGGCATTACGTAGTTACAATGATTCGTCATGGTGGGTAGTACGGTGCATGTAGGTTATCGTTGCGGTCAACTGTAGTTAATCTCATAAATACGTTTTCATATACGTGTATTGTGTGTGCATGTTTAGGAATTGAACTGCCGTACAGCGCAGTTTTCGCTTTGAGGACAATCACATGCGACGCGCTGGAATCTCTGACAACGCAGCAATGAAGGGGGTGTACGTTTGACAAAGGGTGCGAAGGTAACATGGATAGCAGTGTAATGTATTAGGTGTTTCCGTACGGCATACGGCGTATGTCGGATGCAATGCGTTCGGTGACACCGGTGATGTGTGTCTTAATGTGTGAGGGGTTAGCCTTGTACGGCAAGTGCACACCCAAGGAGCCGTCCGAGAGGACCAGCTAGGTGAGCCGCTCTCCCTGTAAGAGATGGGACCTTGCAGAGATGCCGACACGTAAATGTAAGATGCGACCAGGAACAGCGTGCGTGCACACTTGCATACTTGATCGTGGGGCACGGGGGCCCGCATTGTACGATGGGCCATGCTGGCCCTTGTAGTGTGGTTGCTGCGCCACTGTCGCCTGAGCTGCTCCTCCGTGCGGCTGACCTTGATTGCGGCCGGAGGCGCAGATGCGACGGAGGAGGTTGTATGGAGTTAGATTGGGATTGTATCTAGGTCCCAAAGGCGATGAGGGCACTCCGCTGCGACGCATGCATGCGTCGTCACATGTGTGAAGGGTGTGGTGACGCAATGCTTTAACAGTTACATGGCCAGTTTCAGAAGGTTAAGTACGGTGCGTTCGGGCTTCCAGTGGAATGGGAGCGCGGAAGTGACAGCTTTCGCCTTTTCGCTAGTTTGGTACCTGTACTACAAATGCATTACGCACGAACACGCCGGGTGTTCACGCGAAGAGCTCAAAGTTAGGACTTCTTTTTGTATGTTGACTTCCAGAAAACGTACCTTCGTTGGTCTTTTACCCTTGCCGCATACCTGAGCTTGTTGCCACACCTTACCTCTAGGCTTGCACGTACAAGCGCTTTGAATCATGTCGCTTCATCTGGAGGATGAAATCAACCAGCAGGTATCCAGCGCGGCAGCTTGCGGGATGTTCGGCCAAGTATGGTCAAGTTTCAGGTTGTGATGTCGCTTGACCAACTTCCGGCTTTGTTCTGTGCCCAATTTCATCTACAGTATGGGAGCAAGCAGCGGGTTAACCACCTGGATGCGAAGAAGAACCCCCTGCTTATCTCAATCCTTGACGCCGTGGACACACTGAAGAACATGGAGGCGCAGGGCAAGCTCCCACACGACGCAATCACAAACGCAAAGGGCCTGCTAACGATGATGACCAACAAGGTTAGGCAGCCGCTTCTCAGATTATGGCCACAGCACCTTGCACACGGTGCCCCATGCCATGTGCGATGGTCCCATGCTGTTCTCCTTTGCGAAGTCACCTCACCCCGTGCCGTGCATCCGCAACATCGCAGGTCGGCTTCGGTGTCTCCGTAACTCAAGGCTATGGCCTGGTGGTAGCACGACTGCCCAACAGCCCCAACGGCTGGTAAGCATGGGAGCAAATACAAACCAGCAAGGGTGGGCGTAAGAATTTAAGCGAGCTGAGAAGGGTCACGCCCGCTTACCAAAGGCAGTAGGCCCATGTTAATGCTGCTCTCCGGCTACCACCACTGCGTTAACCCCCCTCCACCTCCATCTCCACCTCGGCCCAAACTCCCCGCCCCGCCCCTTCCCTGCACCTCCTCTCATCCCCACCTTCCCTCTCGCAGGTCTGCTCCCCTTCCCATCAAGGTCGACGGCTTCAGTGTGGGAGCGGTGATGGGCTACAGCGAGCAGCACACCATCATCAGCCTCGCCACTGACGCGGACATCCAGGCCTTCCTCAAGGTGGGGTGCGGGTGGTGGGAAGGGGACGGTGGGAAGGGGGGACAGGGAGGGGAAGCGGGGGGGACATGGGATGGGAAGGGGACACGTAGCAGGCCGTTTGCAGGGTCATGTGCAACAGGCACCAGCACAGCGGGCGCAAGGAAGTACCGGTAAGGTTGTATTCATGGAGGGAGCGGCGCATGCATTGGAAACCCAGAGCATCCCTCTATGGAGCCGTTAATGTGAAGGATACCCCCAAACCCGCGCGCCCCTCTCCCTCCTCTGTACCCCCGACCTCTTCCGGACACAGGACAAGCGCGCCATGAAGATCGGTCTGGACTTCGGCCTCAACCTGGGTGATAAGGTGGACAAGAGCGCGGCGCTGAACACGCAGACGGGGCAGACGGATGCGTCCAGCGGACTGAAGACACGCATCTTCACCATTTCAAAGTGGGTCGGGGGGGAGCGAGGGGCCGGAGGGTAAGGGGGAGGGCAGCGGAGGTGTTTTGACCAGGGTTAACCTGGGAAAGGGTTGAGTAAGGCGGGAAGGAGACTAGCTGTGGAATGGCGGCACTGTGGCTAAGAGGCACGTGCCTGCATATCAGCTGCACCCACATGCTCCCACCTCACCGGCTCCTCTTCCCACCCCTATCCAACTTGATCTTCACTTCTCCCCCTCCCCTTCCTGCTCCCCCTCCCTCCTGCTTCCCCTCCCCCTCCCTCCTGCCCCCAATCCTCCGCTCCCCTGCGCAGGGGTGTGATGCTGGATGTGTCCATGCAGGGCACCAGTGTGGAGCCCGACACGGAGGACATGGCCAACTGCTACGGCCAGCAGGTCAGCCCGGGCGACATCCTGACGGGCCGCGTGTCGCCGCCGCGGGAGGCCACGCTGCTGTACAACATGCTAAAGCAGCTGAGCAACTAGGGGGGTGGGGGAGACGAGGGAGAGCGGGATGTGGAGGCCGTCGGGGAAGAGGTGGATGAGGAGGAGGTGTTTCTGAAAAAAGAATGTAAGATGAGCCTAGGAGGAGGAGGAAGAATACGCCTGGTTGAATTGAACTAGGCATAGGAGGAGGCGGTGGTGCAGCTGAGAGGAACGGGTGGAAGGGAGGATAGTCAAGGAGGGTGCGGATGGAGTCGGCTGTTCAGCTGATGCCGCCCGCAAGGCTCCACCTTGTCCGTGCTGAGGGGAGGTTACTAGCGCTCGGGCGTACTGCCTGCGCTCAAATGTGAGACGCATGAAGACCATGATGCGGTGCCGTGTGCTGTGGTGGGATGCTCATAGGTGCAGCAGGTGTTTCGTTTGGTTCACAGCCGGAATGTGCACTTGCAAGCCGCAGCGAACCATGTGTCGGGGCCGGGCCGCCCGTCCAAAGTGGGCGGCAACCGGGGGAAGGTGTTGCTGCAACGCGAGTTGCTGCAGGTGACAAAAATCAGATGCAAATGCCCGTGCTGAGCTGGACAACGCTGCCATGTCAATAAGCCCAAAACTGTCTTCTAGGATGGCAGCACGCATCCGCCATCCCGTCATAAGGCGCTGCGCTGCGCTGCTGCTGCCCACACACGGCATTCAGCGAGCTGTTGTTGTACCGTGACAGCTTGAAAGCATCAGCATCTGCAAGCCAACTGGTGGCGCTGACCACAGCGGGAGAGACCGGTAGTCTCGCTTGCAATGGCAGGAGCACGTCCACCTCCTCAGCATTCTTCATCTCTTTCGCAGCCGGCAACCACAGCATGGCTCTTCCGGGGCGCTATGTACGGAACGACGGAAGTGCACAGGAAGAAAGGGTGTACTGCAACCACCCTTGGAAACCTTCTGCTGCTGTCAGGCGCGACAACAGCAGCAGCCCTCGCTAGGGAAAAAACCCAAGAGTATAGTACCGGTACCTTCGAGAGCGACGAATCGCCAACTTAGCCCTTGAGCCGGTTGTGGTGTAGCCGCCTGGTTAAGCTGGCCAACACATCATGCTGAGCACGTCATGCTGTCGTGTGCTGCGAGTACGCTTACAAGGCGTGTGCGACATTGACGGCGATGTAGCTGATGTCCAGACATATATTGCACGCATTCCAGGGGAAGGTGTGGATTTTGATCGGGAACATGAGCAACATCGCCAATCTATGTCGCACTTCCATCGCCAGCCTAGCTCATGGTCACAACATGTTGCAAACGTATAAAGAAGTAGCCACGGACTAGATATTGCATCGCTGGCAGCGCCAAAGCGCGTGGGCGGCTGGGATGAGGTTGTACGACGCTTGATCGCCCGACACCTGATCATTCCAGCGGCTATCCAACAGGCTAGTTAACTTTATTTTCTTATCACTTGTATTCCTTCTATGTAGCGTATCTATGCACCATAGGGCAATCCCGCGCGCAGCGACGATGGAGGATGGAGTCGCTTAGCGCTTCGCCGACGGGCTTAAAAGCTTGAGCGGCAGCTGGGCCGATATGGTGGATATGCACTGGCTTCATACCAGGTATATCCTGTTGAAGGCGTATGTTGTCTATTCATCCTAATGACTGTTCTGTGATCCTTGTCGTGCAAGTTGCGGCCTTCCTTGCAGCAGAGGCGTCTAACACGGTGCTATGGGTCATGGACACCAACCGCACCACCACTTGCTAGCTGCCGCGTCGCGTCCGCCCTGGGACGCGCGAAGCGCATTTGCGTCGTCCAAAGCTGCAAGCGAGTCGCGCCTTTCGTAGATTAGTGTTGCTGTGCTTCTTTAATGGACTTATTCGCAATGCACTGACCTTTACTCCTTTTTACGTTTGCAGGCGTATTCACCGCTTCGCGTGGTATTGTCGGCGTTGCATTGAATGTGTGCTTGCATCTTGCAAATGCCAGCCAGCTTTCCACGTCGACGCCCTCTGATTTAGTTTCCAAGTTACCGTGCCACATACTTAATTCGCCAGCGGATGTGATCCGTCGGTCTTACGGCAGAGTAGCGTGGCAGCCTACCTGAGCTTGCACTTCGGCAGTGTTACATACATATTTACTGCGCATGTGCAAGGACTGCGGTTCAGCTGCAACTGATTAGAAGGCCAGCTATACGAGCAGCTCGTGTATACATGGTTAAAAACACTTGTGTGTCTAGGACAGCAGTAATCGTATATCTGCCCCATTGATGTTCATTAGCCTGTCACTTCAGCTCAGGCACTGCTGCCTGCCGCATTACCGCCTTTGATACAATGGACAAACGTAGAAAAAGTCCCATTCCTCGCAGTATGACAGTATTTGGTGTAACTTCGCATGTGCAATTAAGGCGAAGCAGCTGCATCTTAATAGGCGCTCAGTTATCCAAACAGCTCAAACGCTACATAGCAATCTTAGCTGCGCAGTGTGCCTAGAACAGCAGAAACTGGACAGAGACTGTTTCATCACTGCAGTTGATACAGTGTGTATACGCTGGTAGATGTAAGATTTGACCCGTTGTCACCCTCCAGACAGTTGGAGGTTTCTTGCTGCCCCGCTGGTAGCCCAACATATGCACTTAATGTGCACGCGGGGGAACAGGAGGAAGAAACGCAGGGGGAGGGGGGTAAAAGGGGGGACAGGGAGTCCTCTCCCCCCTCAGGGTGATGCGTGCCGCAAATGCTTGGGAGAGGGGGAGTCCCTCCCGCTCAGGCGATATTCATGCACCAAAAAGGAACACCAAAAGAAACAAGGCTACGACGCTCTGGTGGTGCACATGGCGCTTGCATGTGTAGCAGTGGATGTCTTGACGCCCGCAACATCAACATCAATGTCGCACTGATGCACTGTCGGCCCCATCTGCGCATTGTCGTCAATCTTAACACCATTGGATAGGGAATTTGAAAACCTACCTCATGGTATTAAATTTTCATACGCAGGCTGCGCCAAAAGCCCAAACGTCTATGCTTTCTGCCGTCCAACTAGATCATTCACCATAACCGGCTAACCAGCTCCCTTGCCAACTGCCTTCCCAGGGGACATTCGCTTCTCCCGCGGTCCGAAAAGACCCCTCACGTGAGTTCACCCATTGGAGCACAAACACTGCATGCGACGGACACAGCACGTCAGCGGGCTTGGAGGTCGAGTAGGCGAATATGGGCAAACGAGCAATGCAGCCGTGAATAGTCAACAATACGGCGACGAGCCCATTGCAATCAATACGCAGCCCATCTGGCGGCGATGGGGGCCCTATGACACAATACCTACAATATGTATCAGGCTGAAGCCTTCTTTTCCAAGGACGCCTAAACGCAGTGGGATTGACAGTGTACGAAACGAAGGATGCAGGAATGGCGAGCTCCTCTCGAGCAACAACCCGTGACACCCGCCCTTGTGTCAGGGCCCTTTAATAATAACAAAGACAGGGACGTTCCGAAGCTGGCGATCCGCAGGAATGCTGACCTGCGCCCGCCACACTCCAAACACACACATTCACAAGTCAGAATGCACATCAGTCTTCCTTCTTCGAACTTGGGCCAGGAGCCCCTGCCACGCTGTCGTCGCGAGTCCCCCTCCCTCCTCCCTTTTCACCAGATCCCCCCTCCGTAAAGCCTCCACAACAACACTGATCGTGGCCCTCGGGGCCCTCACTACCTCCGAAGCCACCACCCCCTCCTTCTGCTTCCTTACCAGCCGCATCTCCAGCGCTGTTCCCTGCCATGCAGGCTGGCGGGAGCGAACAGCCAAGACCTCCCACACTGCCACAACCACAGCACCCGCCACACCCGTCTGCATCACATCCGCACAGCAGCCCCCTCCCCCCATCCCTCCCGCCCCCGCTCCTGCTCCTCGCAAGTCGCCGGAACTCCCGCCGCCAGAAGAGCTCGGTGGAGAGGTGTACGGCAGTGGCCAGGGCGCCGTACACCAGGGTCCGCAGGGCTGGGTGGTTTCGGAGCCAAAAGGCCGGGAAGATGGAGCAGTAGTGGCGGTATAGCAGCAGCACGGCGGGCAGCTCCAGCAGCAGCAGCAGCACGAAGACCGGGAAGGGCACCTGGTGGGAGGTGGTGATGGGAAAGAGAGGAAGAGTTAACTAATCTGCCGTGTGAAAGGGCCCCACCATGTGATGGTGGGTGGTAGGTGGTGGGTGAGGGTTTATAGGGGGTGGGGGCAGGTGGACGGGGAAGGGCGATGAGGAAAGCGTGAAAAACAAAACCCTGCTGTGCTACCCCCCACTCACTCAACACCTCAAAGAACAACCGTTTTCCTTCCAGTCTTCGGCATCTGCACACCGTCCCCCCCTCTCTCCCTCCACCCTCCCCCCCTGCTTCCTCACCCGCTCCACCACGGGTCTCAGCAGCGCCTCCGCCACCACCTCCACCCCTCGCAGCGCCATGGGCCCCATCAGCGCCGGCACCCGCAGCACCCCGCAGCCCATCAGCGCCACCGCAGCCACCCGCACGCCCTTGGCGGCGGCGCAGGCGGCGACCAGCGCGGTGACCTCGGAACAGACGGAGCGGAAAGGACGAGGATGAGGGCGAGAGGGGGATGATGATGGGGAGGAGGATGAGGAGGATGGTGCAGTGCCGCCGCCGCCGTCGTCGCTCTGGCGGCGTGGGGTTGTGGAGGAGCAGGAGCAGGTGGCGGAACCGGGGCCGTCAGGGGAGGCGGGAATCAAGGGCGGGTTGGCTTGCATATGCCCCTCCAAGTGCTGATAGCGGTTGCTGCCGCTATCAGGGCACCGCTGCGGCTGCTGCTGGCGCTCCTGTTGCTGCCCCCCTGGTGCTGCTTGTCGTCGTTGCGAGGCAACTGAGCTGCTGACGGCGCCGGCCCGGCGGCGGTCGCATGCTGCGAGGAGGAGGCAGTAGCCGCCCATCACAACCGCCTGGCCGCCCGAGAAGAGCAGCAGGCTGAGGGCGGCTGCGGGGCCGTCCTCCAGCGCGGCGCGGGAGCAGCTGACAGCTGTGATGAGGGTGACACACAGGAAGTAGGACCTGGTGGTGGGAGGAGGAGGGGAAGGAGGAGGGGGAGGAGAGTAGGTGAGAGCAGGTGCGGGGGATAGGAAGGGGAAGAGCGAAGAGGGGTGCAGCAAGGGATGGGCTTGAGACTGGGGTATGCTGGTATGTAATCTCATCGTCGGAACCACTGCCGGGATTTGTTGGCAGGAGGGAACAGCAGCAGCGCCGGACAAGAGGAAAAGCAGTGGGCAAGTGGCCATATACCGTACGCCGCCTTCCCGCCATCTTGCTCGCACGCCTCGTGTTTTGATACACACATGATACACACAAGACACATCGCTACACGTCCCACAGCAGCGGAGCCATGCAGGAGAGCCAGGACGCTGCCGCATGAACAAACACGCACCCAGCAGAGCGCCCTCGCCATCACCCCTCCCACCCACACCGCCCCCCCCACACACACACCGCACAGGTCAGTTAGTTGCCTCCTCTTTACCCCCACCCCACCCCGCACCCACCACAGGATGCCTCGCGCCCTGCCCGCCATGAACCTCCAGTACTCCGCCTCCTCCTCGGGGTCAGCGAAACGCAGCGCCGCAAACAAGGAGGAGAAGAAGACGTAGGGCGCGCGAGCGTAGGATGCGGCTCGATGCAGGCACTGCTGCTGCTGGTGCTGCTGCTGGTGCGACAGTCCCCACCAGCATTGGCGCCACAGCTGGTTCCCTGCTGATGACGACGGCAGCAAAGGCGCGGGAGGTGGGCTTGGTGCCGGCATGCTTCTGCTCTGCGTGCCCTTCAGCTCGACGTCAAGTCCTAAACGGACATCACCACTCGCATCATCTTGCGGAGGACCGCCAACACCTCCCCCCAGGCTTCTTCCGTTTAACCCCCCAGTGCTGGTTGGGGGTTCAAAATCCGCTAATAGCTCCGCGGTGACCCGCGGGTCTGCCCCTGCCTCCGTCAACAGCACCTCCGGCGTTGCCAGCGCTAGATCGCGGCAGGCGCAGCGCAGCACCAGACGTGCGGTTTGCATCAGCATGCTGCCGCCCGCCGCCACGCAACACCCCGCTACCAGGGTGCATGCCACGTCAAGCAAATACTCCGCGTAGCTGCTGCTGTCGTCGAGGTCAGCTGGCCCCTGCAGCGACTGAAACTGCGACTGCGACTGGACATTATGCCGCAATAGCGATTGCATGCTGGCCTCAAACCGGCACAGCCCAGAACCACCACCACCACTGTCATCCTCCTCCACCACAGCTCGTGCACCGCCTCCCGCGTCGCAACCCGCGACAGCGCGCGGTCTGTATGCTGAGGGTGACTCCTCCTCCTCCTCCTCCTCCGCCGCCGCCACCTCCGCCTCCGCAGCAGGCGTCGCAGTGGCTGCCGCAGTCGCGTCCAGAAGCGCTCCCAGGTCCACCAGGAATTGCTGACAAGCCATCTCCACGTGAGCTGCCGCCTTCGCCTGTGTCTCCGCCTCCCTCTCCTCCGCTGCCGCTGTCACTGCCACTGTCACAGCTGAGGCTGAACCTGCTGACACCGCCGCGGCCGCCCCGTCAGCGCCTTCTTGGCCCCTGCCAAGGTCCGCCGTTCCGTCTCCGGCCCGAGCGCCCAGTAGCGCCGCCGCCATGTGACGACGCAGACGAAGCAGCTCATGAAAGGCACCCTCGTTCGTATCCGACAGCACCAACAGCGGCACAGGCGCGTTAGTGACAGCAGTCGCGGTCGCCGTCGCCTGCACTGATGATGCGTCGGCGGCGGCGCCGCCGCCGGGGGTACGACGGCACTCAAGCAAAAGCAAACCTCCCGGCGTCTGAGGCAACGGTCCCGTCACCTCAAGCAGCCGTACGACACAGCCGCCGCCGCCTCCGCCGCCGCTGCTGATTCCGGCGGCAGCTTCGACTGCCGCGGCTGTCGAGGCCGCATGTACGTCTGTACCCAGCAGCATTGCCATGGCTAGCGACGCGTCACTGCGTGCTGTTACGTCCGCTGACGCCGCGGCCGACGTAGACGCGGAAGCATGCACTGGCGGCGGCGCCACTTGTGTCGTTGCAGTGACACGTGCAGCCAGGAAGCCGCCCGCGCCGCGAACCAACAGCTCGTCCTTGCCGTGGCAGCCCCCTGGCGGTTGTGTGGACTGCAAAGAACTCCCGTGCAAGCTCCCGTCAGACGCGCCGTCGAAACTGACTACGCGGATGTCCTGTAAGACTCGTGACCCACGGGTCAGCAGCGCCACGGGACACGGCAGCCACAGCGTGGGCGCCTCCTCCTCCTTCTTTACCGAGTCACTCTGGACCTGACTTGCGGCAGCCATGCCCTCTGCCGCTGCAACACCTGCCGCCGCCAGTGTATCGCTATCGCTGGAACCATCAGCAGTAGCAGCACACGTGGCCTCAGCGGCTGCCCTCGCCCCGTCATCGACACCGCTACCAGCCTCGTCCTCGGCTCCGGTCTCGTCCTCCCTCCGAAGGGAGCGTAAAGTCGTCAGACCAGCAGCGGAATTGCCAATCTGAATATCGACCCATGGGTCAGTGGCCGGATCCAACAGCCCGCACAGCTGCAGTGCCCTGCCCACATCCTCAGGGCTCAGACTGTACGCCTGCGGCTCCCTCTCATGCTTGCCACCGCTGCGGCCTGCACGCCGGCCCCCAACAAGTCCGCAACACCCCCTTTCCTCCTCCTCCTCCTGCTCCACACCCTCCCGCTCCTCATGCGCCCCCACTCGCACCATGTCAAACACCAACTCAACACACCCACGTCGAGCCGCAAAACCCGTCAACACCCACGTTCCTCCCCCTCCTCCTCCCGCTCCTCCTCCTCCCCCCACACCCCCCGCCGCCACATCCTCGCCCGCCGCCACCTCACGCACCGTGACGGCCCGCGCCAACCGGAGCGGCAGATCCGCCGGCAGGGCCTCCGGGTGCGCTGAACGGATCTTGGCCGTCACCCGCACTCGCCGCATGCGCGACGCCAGGTGTGCCCCGCGCGCCTGCGCCAGCACGCGCATCATGGCAATGGTTTCGGCGACCGTGGATTCGGTGGGGGCGTCCTCCGGGATGGGATAGTCGCTGAGCCGCTGTCGGCGGCGAAGCGGCCAGGGAGCGGAGGTGGAGGTGGAGGAGGCGGTGGGGTGAGGGGAGGAGGCGGTGGGGTGAGGAGAGGGGGCTGTGATGCAGCGTTGAAGGGTGGAGTGAGATGAGGTAACGGGGATGGCGATGGCGGTTGTGATGTTGATGGGGTGCGATGCCGGTGGTGGTGCTGGTGGTGGTGGTGGTGGTAACGGCCCACCAGGCAATGGGCTAGCTGCACCAGGCGCACTAACAATGACACCGCAGTGGGGGTCCGCTTGCGCCCTGTTTGGAGCTCCAGGTGGGGTTGCGTTGGCAGCTGTCCCTGCCGCTGCTGCTGCTGCCGCTGCCGCTGCTGCTGCTGATGCTGCTGCCGCCGCTGCCGCTGCTGTTGATGTCGTCGTGTGTGACGAGGACGGCGGCACTGGCAAGTACAGACGATTCAGCCGGCGAGGCATGTAGCTCGGCACTGCTGCGCTGGCAACCCCCCGGATGGCCTGTCCTGCTGTTCCGTCCTTGCTGCTGCTGCTGCTGCCGCTGCCGCTACCAGCCGCAAGGCTGCTTCCGCCGTTAAGCACCCCGCTGCAGGTGCCGCTACCAGCACCGCTGCCGTCATTGTTGCTGAAGCCACCAGCGAGAGGCCGTCCCGCCGTCACACCAGCTTCCCCCACACCTGCACCGGCACCAACCCCAACCCCAACCATATGCTCTACAGCCCCACACCGCCCGGGCGGCCTGATGCCAGGCGTGGCTTCTGCTGCCGCTGTCGCTGCTACAGCTGCCACAGCAGTTACCGGAGTAATCGCCGCCCTGCCATCCGCATCTGCACCCCACCTCCAGCCGTATCCTGCTCCTGCTGCTCCTCCAGCAGCAGCACCAGCAGCAGTGCCGCCGTTGCAGTGTACTGCAGAGGACGCTGGAGGTAACCGGGCGGGGGATGTGGAGCAGCTGCCAACAGCCATACTGGCACCTGCTATGGTGGCATTATCGACGGCTGCGGCAGTGGCGGCGGCGGTGGTGGCGGCGGTGGTGGATGGCGTGCTAGTAGTCGTGGTGGGAGTCACCAAGGATGTCCGCTGCAGCCGCTGCGCTGCTTGGTCCAGTGACAGCACCCGCATGGGGCGCAGCAGCAGGCCGCCGGGGAGGGTGAGGGTGGCTGCGGGGGAGGGGCCGGGCGGAGAGGGTGGTGGCGGAGCAGCAACAGCAGGGCAGGAGGTCGGGGTGACACCCGTCTGTAGTAGCATTGCCGCGGAGATTGGATCGTCCATGTTGGGTGTTGTCGGACTGCATTGTGGGCGGTGGGCGGCAGCTGGGGGCGTGCATGTGGACTCGGCTAGGGCTGCGGCTGAGGCTGAGGCTGCTACAGCGGTGGTAGTGGTGGTGCTGGTTGTAGGGGTGGTGGCTGCTGGGCCATGGAGCAGTGCCAGGTCTAGGTGGGAGCCAGAAGGGGTCAGCAGGGCGCGAGTCCTGGGGGCGAACGAGAGCGACGAGGAGGAGGCGCAGGGTGTTATTCAGGCGGAGCACTGGGCGTGCACAGAGCCCTGTGTTTGGACTTTTGTGTTATCTTGCTGCGCTCCTAGTCTCTTCTCCCGAACCTCAAACCACCAGTGCGCGGCACTCCAGGCAACACCCAGCGGGGCAATGATGCAACACCCCTACGCGCCATTCAACGGTGGCCCTCATAACACACCCAACCCACTAATCAGCCACTCTCCGTACCCCCCCTCTTACCTTTCCGCGTCCCGGCTTCTGCCAGCCTCCTCCTCCTCCTCCGTCGCCTCCTCCTGCTGCGAGCCCTCCCGACATGCCACCTCCGTGTCGCTCCTCATCGCACGGAAACGACTCCCCAGACCACCCCCCACCTCCCTGCCACCTCCCTGCATACGGAGCAATCTGCAGCAGCCGCCGCCAGCGCCATTACCACTGCCGGGGCCAGCTGCGTCAACGCCATAGCTGCCATCGGCGCTTGTTTGACAGCCGAGCACCAAGGCTGCGATGCCGCTGCCGGCCCTGCTGGCATAACCCGCATTGACCCCTTTGCTGCCGCTGCCGGAAGCCACGTTGACCGAACTAAGCAGGTGGCTGAGCGCGGTGGTCGTCCAGTTGGTGGTTCCGGTGGTGGAAGTGGCGGCAGCGGATACAGTGCATGGGCTCATTGCGGTGGCACTGGCGGTGGTCGTAGTAGTAGTAGTGAAAAGAGTAGCAGAGGCGTAGGACAACGGCGGGGGCTGGAAAGAGCAAATGACCCGTGGGTCATCAGCCGGCTGGTCGTCCTCGCTTGAATCCTCTTTTTCCTGCCCTTCCTCTAAAACGTCCCTCAAGTCCTCAGAGCCTGCGGTTAACATCAGCTGATCATGGTTGTCGCTGTCGCCATCGCTGTCACCGCTTATAAGCGCATGGGCGCTATCGGAACAGAGAGCAGCACCTCCTGCACCTGATGCTGCGCCGGCTCCCGCATTTGCATTCCTCTTCTGCACGTTCCCGCTGGCTCCTGCTCCCGTCCCTTCCTTTCCAGCAGCGGCGATAGCGGTTAACCCAACCGCTGCACTCGCACTGCAGCAGCGGTGGCTGCTGCTGCCTCCGCCGCAGCTCTCTCCAGTGTTGGTGCTTCCGCCGCTGCCCCTGCCGCAGCTTTCAGAGCCTTCACAGGCGCGTGCTGCTGCTGCTGCTGTTCCTGCTGCTGTTCCTGCTGCGGCATGACCACCGCAAGAACCAGCATCAGCAGCGTCAGCACCACCAAGGCCACCATCGCCACCCCGGCCACTGCCACCTGGGCTGCTGCTGCTGCTGCTGCTGCTGCTCGTTTCCAGGGTCGGAGGTGAGACACCGATGCGACGGACTGAAGCAGCCGGGGACAGGGCTCCCGGGGTTGATGCGTTTGCTGTGGAGGCGGCGGCATCGTCCGAGCTCAGGGCTGCTGCAGGGCCCAGAAACCGAGCTGGCAAGTCACCCGCACCCGCACCCGCCGCAGCTGCTGCTGCTGCAGTTGCGACTCGGTTGCCGCCTGCGCCGTTGCTCAGAAACAAGAGCTCCTGGGCTCCGCAGAATGCGAAAGCGTCCGGCCGACAGCGCATGGCATTCGCTGGTAGGGTGTTGGGCGCGGGGATGGAGTCGGTGCTGGTGAGGGGCCCGCTGGAGTGGGGGGCAAGCCAGAAGCAGCGAGGGGCGTCGCCGCTGATGTCGTCAGGGTGGTCGCCATCATCATTAGCCTGAGTGCCAATGCCAACGCCACCGCTGATGGCGTCAGGGTGGTCGTGAACTGCTGCAGGTGCTGCAGACTCGGATGCTTTGGGTGCGAAGAGGGATGCCCGAAGTCACCGGACGGTCAGGGAGGAGGATCAGATTAGCCGTGTACGGTAATGCTAAACGAAGAAGGGAGGTATTGAGGTATTTGCAGCTCACTGCGCTGCAGATGTGAAGCAGCAGTACAGGGCATGTAAGACACACGTCAACACAACCTTCATAATGTCTTATGAAGACACACATAGCGCAAGGACCAAAGGACTGACTCTGCCCTGAAACTACGTTCTGCTGCTGCTTAATCATCCCCCGGTGTTCTAAGCCCCCCGCAGCCCCAAGGGCGGTGTGCCGGACGGTGATACGGCACGGCAAGGCGAAACACGCCACACAACCCGCACCTACCCGCCATAACACGCCACACGCAACCGCCGCACCACCACCACCACCACCACCACCTACCCGCCAGATCCACAAGCAACGCCTCAGACGCCGTCCCCTCGTCACGTCCCATAACACCCTTGCATCCACGCGGCTCGTGCTGCTGCTGTTGGCAGCCTGCCTCGCATTGCACCCGCTCGCGCTGCATCTCTGATGTATGCCAGCGCTGGTGCTGCTGCCCCTCTTCCTGCGGCTGCTCGGGCCGCTGCTGCCCACAGGCTGATGATGATGGCGGTGTTGCTGACGTGGGCGTTTCCTCCGAGGGGTGGCTGCGGCCCTTGGCGGCAGCTGCGGTCGCAGTCAGGGTTGAAATGGGGTTTGCGGTGCGCATCCGCTGGGCCAGCGCACCAGCTACCACCTGTGGTATAGGCGCGCGTTTGGGAGCTCATATAACAGGTAAGTGTCTTTCTTGCTTAAGGAGTGCGTTTGAGAGAGTTTTGAGAGGCTGTTTGAGAGAGGCAATTGTTGCAAGCGGATAGCATGGAACGAGTTGGAGGGGTTTCACAGCATAGACTGTAAACGTATAAGAGCAGACCTGTGCACTGTACGCCCTTGATTACACAAACCGTGAGGTGAAGGTACGCCTTCCATCCTCGCCCATCAACCGCTCCTCCTCCCTTCTCACCTCAAGCAAGCTGCTTACATGAGCAGCAACGAACCGCAGCTGAGCGTCCGAGCCTGCTGCTTGCTGCTGCTGCTGTTGCTGCGTCATCCCACGGTCTGCTTGAGCAGTTGTTGCGGCGGCCGCGGCAGCAGCGGTGCAGCGCACATAGGCCACGATGGCACACGCCCCGTCGCTGCTGCTGCTGCTGCAATCGTCATCCTTCATGCAGATACCAACACCACTAGTGCAACCGGCGCTAGTGTTGCTGCTGTTACTGCTATTGCTTCCCTTGTCGCTTGCAGGCTGGTGCCCCACGTGAACACCCGGCAACGGGCATGACACCAGAACCAGTGCGTAGCCGCTCCCGGGACCATGAGCATGGTGGACACCGCTGGAGGTGGTGACAGTTCCGGTGGCCGCGGAGGAGGAGGCGGCAGCAGAACCAACGGCAGCACTTGTATCGGCAGTCATGGCGGCGGCGGAGGCCTCAATTGCACGGAGGTCGGCGGCTGCCCCAGCTGGGCTTCTGGAGACCGCTAAGAGCTGGTTCGGCTTCAGCACCAACGACCGTTGGCGCTGCAACGGACATAATAGTGACTGCTGCTGCTCCTGCTGCAGTTGATGTGTTTGCCTTGCTGGGTTGCTGGCTGCAATTGCAACGCAAGGTAACGGTACGGGAGGTGGTGGTGCTGCTGCCGTTGCCGCGGGTACAACGGAGGTCGCCCGACAGGAGCTGCTGGCGCCGCACTCTCGGCAGTGTGGGTCCTCTTGGCGTCCTTGGGCCGCTAGCAGTGGTAGGAGGGTATCATGCGCAGGCAAGACTACGGGAGCTTGGACGGACCCGGGCTTGCAATAGAGACGCAGCTTTAGGTGAGGCTGCGGGTGCGGTGGAGGAGCAGGAGAAGCGGCTGAGGGAGTGGGTGCATGGGTAGTAGCGGCCGTAGCAGCGCTGGCGGTAGGGTGGCAGTTCCCTGGACTCGGGCTATGCAAGCCAGCATTGATGCTCGTGTGACTGCCCCTGTCGCTGCCGCTACCCCTGCCGCTGCTGTCCTCGCCGGCCTCATGGCTTCCGCTGCTGCAGACGATCAGGCCAATAGTCACGTGCAGCGTTACAGGGCGCGCCTGTGAGACTGGAAGCTGGGCGGGTGATGGTGACATGGCGGTCGTGAGTCGGAGTGCGTCCTGAAGATGTAATGCTGCGAGCTGCAGGGCGAGGCCATGATCCGGCGCTTTGCTGATGGCCGCAGCCAGCAAGCACACCTGTGCGGGGGGGAAAAGCGCAAAGCCCGAGAAGTAAATCCTTGCTAGTTTGTATAGTAAGCGTGTAAGTGATTCCCTTGCGCCCCTAGCCTGCATGCATGAGGGTCATTCCCTTCCTGCTTGCAGGGACGCCAGAGCCCCAAGCCCAAGCAAGTCCTGCCTACGCGCGTGCAAGACCAGCGACTCCAACTTGCCTTATCAGCGTATGCGCGAGCACCACCTGTTCCACCGAAGACTTCGCAGTCCAAGCTAGACGCCTCGGCAGCCATGACTGTGAGGGGCGCGGAGCCAGGGCGGCATGCGGGACCCGGACCCGCATGCCCTGGTGCTGCTTCCGGTGCTGCTTCCGCAGCAACGTCATCGTCGTGCAGGACGACAACCAGCGCGCCCACTGCTTTGTCATCCACAATAAGTGGAAGAGCTGCGAGATGCCATGCGCTGCCCTTGGCTTCGGCAGCGCCTTGTTCCACACGTTTGAGGATGTCGTGGCCGCAGCCCTGGGCTCGGAGAGCCCTGACGTCGAGCAGTAGGTCTGCTGGAGCGTGCCCATCTGCTGGGATCACCATAGATACTGGTGCCTGCGCTCGGGGAGGAGTTTGACTTAGCCAAATGTGGTCGATGGCTTGGGTGATGGCTCGTGATGGAACGAGCACAGGAGACAACAACCACGTACCCGGCATGAAACCGCGCGCGCAATACCCAAAGGATCCCCCCTCGTAAGATCAATGGATGCGCCAAGCGCCAAGAGGTGTAGTCCATCTGCCAAAGCTGGCACAGCAGCGAGGAGGACCGCTACTTTGCCATCATCAGTAATTGTCCAACGCCTGATATAGATAAGAGTTTGAGGTTTCAAAGAACGGCATGCTTCCAGAGACTTGGGAGAAAGAGTGTTCAAGTTCCTCACCAAGCAGCCCAAATTTTGTGATTAGCAGCATATTCCAACAGTCGGAGCGATAGACTTGTAAGCCATGGCTTGCATGCTGTTTGCACGGAGTCCTCAAGGGTTGTTGCGTTACAAGCGCAATCAGCTACCTCGACCGTCGCGGATGACTTAACCGTCGGACATGTGCTCGCTACCTCATATCTTTCGCTAGCTATGTTACAACTCGTAGCTGGCGTCGGAATAGGGGCTCGCCTCGGCGTCAATGGCCTGCTTGCAGGTCTACCGAAGCAACATCGCATTGTGGCGTGCTTTCACTAGCATATTAATGAATTATTACTATATATAGCTGTGGTCCATACGCGATTACTTGCGCACGTGTTGCGCTCGTACGAGCTAACGTGCTGCGCCTGTACGAGTACAAGGCAGCATGTGTAGTTGTGTACATGTGGTATTGTCAGAATACTTTTATGGCGACACCTCTTTTTCCGCATCACCTGGATTGTGTTTTCTGTTTCCACGAATAAGGTGACTGTAGCACGTGCCCCCGGCAGGATGGATGCTAACAATGCCATAATTGCGTGCACTGGGCTAAACCGTAGGAAGTACAGTCCAGTACGTAACGTTACCCCGTGATAGCTTTTGCTTACTCATGCAAACACGCACCATGGTGCTTCAAAACACACGCTCAACTTAGCCCTTGGCCCGTTATCCTTTTCTTAGGCAAGTTATGGTGTATTGTTCAGCTGTATTGTACAGCAACGACACGGGCTCTTGCAGCAAATCGTGCTTTGGTGTAAAGCAAATGTAAGGGCACCTAGTATATGGCAGTCGATGGTGACGATAGCTGTATGAGGGGGCTTCACCATTGGGTTCGTCATGATGGCTGTGGTTAGGGAAGGGGCCTTACTTTTCACCCTCCCCGTGCTTCTAGTACACCCGACAACGCGTCACGTAATTGTGCTGCCACTTACGGTTAGGGGAGCGGCTGGCCTGCACGGCCTCTCACGCACAGCGCGGATTGGGCGGGGGGGAGGGAGGTGGATGACTAAAGATGATGAGGCGCCTCCTGGTCTGGTCACATGATCGCCATTCATCATTCTTCTAGCTCAATATTCGTTGGTGGGCTATGTGTTTCCGCATTGCATTCATTCCAGTGGTAACAATACGTTCCTGTACTGATGAGGAGGGGCTCCGCTCTTTTCCAGCGTTGAGGAAGCTGAACCCCCTTGTTATGGGAAAGGGTTTGCGAGAGGGCAGGTGGGTAGCGGATGGGGAATAAACAACATACCAACCCATAGGAAATTTCATTAAGGGCAAAGCAAAGGGGATGGGAGGCGGTAGAGTGTCACAAACACAAAACGTTAAAAATAGGACAGCTGCAGCTGGCTACAGTTCATCGACCGTTACTATGTGCCGCACACCTAGCACTGCCTTCTCTTGCTTTAGCCCAGTATGGATTGCTAAGAAATGAACAGGTACCGTTTAGGGATCTGGTAAGCAGATGTTGGGAAAGAGGTCAGGGGCCTGAGGCTACAGTTGGTTGTATAACCGCTTTGCACTTGTGGCGTCGCCTATTTTCCTACGCACAATTAGATTATGTTCTTCACCGCCGTTTTCTTCATGTGTTTTTTGCCGCTGCGGCCCGTTCACAACACAGCGGCGTCTCCCACAATTGCGGTCCCTCCGTATTCCTCCGTCCAATCTGCAGTTAGTACGGTCTCTCCGTCTTCCTGCATCCTTCCGCGCTGCGGTTTCGCCCTGAACATCGATGATCAGCTTCCGTGCCTATTGCACCCGCACATTCCATGCCAGGCGCCTTGGCCGTGTTAAAAGTTTACGAGCTCTGACGTACACTAACGCGAGCTAGCGTGGTCCCTCCGTCTTCCAGCGTCCTTCGGTGCAGCGATTTTGTGCTTACCACAGGTGATCACGTTCCGTACCTAATGCACCCGCATTTTCATTGCCAGGCGCTCGGGCCGCGTCAAATGCTTATGAGCTCTGCCGTACAATGACGCTATTCCTCCTAACGGGCTAATGAACAACATAGCAGGGGACACCTGCGGTGCAGCGAACAGGTGTACCAGACAACGAGACACCTAACTATTCCTCCTAACGGGCTAAAGAAAGCCAGGTGGACGAGGTGACAAATAGCCTCTCCCCGCTTACCCCCGCCGTTAACTTCATACAACCATGAAAATCCATGTGCCAACTCCACGCGGCATTCCCACGTCCTGCTTTCATAACGATTTTAGTACTAAATTCCGCATCTCTACATGTAATGACTTATACAGTATATCCGGCCTTGTAGGAAGGCAACGGTGGGCCTAGCAGACAGACCACATAGCCGCAGTCGTCAGTTTCTGCCGGCCAGAAAACACCTTGGGTCCGCCTTTCGTGTGGTCCCTACCCCAACCAGGAACCGCAAACCACACACAATACTGGCTCCATATGACCCTGGATCCATATCCGACCATATGACCCTGGCTCCATATGCGCAGACCAAGTCACTTGCTACCGGTATAACCAGCATGGACCAACATGGTAGCCCATTTGGAGCTCTTAGCAGGACTCCATTCGAGGCACAGCGTACGGTGTCATTAGAACTGCGTCATTAGAACTACTCTTCTCTAGCCAACATTAAAACGCGCCCGCTCAAATGAAGCTCGTTGACAGGACCATATTTACTTTGCTCTCGGTAGCTTAAAGAAACACGCGAGCCGCTAGTGCACTTTGGTTCTTCAGGATAGCTTAGGGTACCGGTACTGACCCTTCACAACATAACCACAATCTCATAATTCCCGTCAATCCTTGCATACCACCCTGCGCCCTCGCTCACCCCTGCACAACCCCGCCTTGACACAAGCCACAGCAAGTACCGTGCGACCTTAGTGCTGTGCACGCCTCCTTCTTTGCATTGCCCACGTGGCATTGACAAAATTAACTACACCCGTCTAATCCTTCGACTTCGAAAACGCATGCACCTCGCTCGGCATCATAAGGCCATCATGCTACTTGGACGCAGACTTGATAAATCCAGCCGGACACAGCCGTCAAGATTCGGTCAATGCATGCTGCCTTGCGGCTTAGTCCTGTCCTTACCAATCCATGTAATGTGCGCTCCCTTTGCAAACAGCCGCAACTCTTGAGGAAAACCTCTGCACCGTTGTGCTGCACACCCCCCAACAAGGTCAGTGGTTCCTCGCGGCCCAGTTTACCTAATCCCCAACAAGGCTCACGTATTCACAGCCATTACTTTGTGCATGCGACAAGCCTCACCGGAAAAGGGCGAATGTATCAATAAAACCCAGGGACCAACACAATTCATCACATAACCGCTCGTTCTTTCAGTGCCTCTTTTCACCTTAACCCAACATGCGCAGTACAATGACACTCTCGGCTCCTACCGCGCCAAACCACGTGTCTGGCAGCACACAACGTCCTCACCTCCTTGCCTACCATAATCCATCCCCTGGCATCATCACTCACCCATTAGCTGCCCCTCTACCCCACACCCACACCCCGGACCGATCCACACCTGCCGGAGACAACACCTCCTGCCTCACCGCCTTGACGCCACGACAAAAGCCATCATTGACGAGCTCATCATCCGCAAATCTGCCAGGAGCCGCAGCAGCGGCAGCAGCCGCAGCCGCTCCTCTACTCCGCCTTGCTCGCGGCAAGCCGAGCCTGGAAGCGCCGCCTCCGCACCGCCTGCATGCCCAGGGTGACACCCACCTTGAGGCTGGCGAACACCGCCAGACGCGCCGGCACGTTGCGTGTGAGCAGCCCGCTCTGCCCCTGGGCTCGCCCATCGAGGAACTCATAAAAGATGTAGCCGGTGGGCAGCTCCAGACCCATCAGCAGCACGAACAACCACGTGGGCAGCTGGGGGTGGCGGGAAATGAGGATAATATATCTTTCTTCCGCCTTCCTTTTAGAGGACGAGGTGGATTGACAAAGCACCTTGTATCCTCCCACCCTACCCCCACCAACTCAGCTTGGAAGCACCACCCCTCGCACTCCCCTCCCGTCGACCCACTGGCCCCTCCCACATATACCTCCCGACCCAAGCCCGGCCCCCCGCTCAACGCCACTTTGCTGCTGCCCCAACCCCCACTTGCAATAACCCTAGTTAACCAAATGTTACCCACCTGCTCAAACACCGACTTGGCACCTCCCTCGTTGAACACGTCCACCCAGGCCCGGCACACGGGAAGCACGAAGGAGGGCAGCGGCGCCAGGCCCCGCACCAGCGCCAGGTGACAGGCCACCCGCAGCAACCAGGCGCTCACCACCGCTGCAAACAGGCGACTGGGGCGGCCGTCACCCCACAACCCAAACATTGCTAGCAGTGCTGCTTGGCCGCCCTGCATGAGTGTGAGATGTGGCAGTGGGGGCGGGGGGTAGCAGTAGGCAGTAGCCGGCGCAGCTGCAGCAGCCGCAGCAGTGCAGGCAATAAGAAGATAAAGCTGCCCGTGCGCCTTTCATATAAATGCGCACAAGCGCCACGACCTATCTCTTCATGGGGGCATCGTATAGTGCGTCCTTGTAAGCCTGTATAGTAGTATCTATGCACTTGAAGCCAATAGCACATTTAAACAGGAAGATGGGCCCACCGTAGCCCCAGTCCGTCGGACCCAGCCGGTAGAGGCCTACCTGGTACAACACCATGAACAAGGCTGCCGCTGTTCCATCCTCCAGGTAAGACCGAAGAGCGGACAGGGACACGAAGGCCAATGTCATCAGTGCATATAGCCGGTACGTGGCCTGCATGCAGGGGAGGGGCAGAAATGGCACGCTAAGGGAGCGATTATAGCAACTAGAAGAGCGAGAGCAACGGGCAGAGCGTGACATCTATGCTACTGTGCCAGCAGCACACAAAAAAAACCTGCTGAGGGCATCTTCACCCTCACCTACATCCTTGTCCCGTTCCCATGCATCACCATACCCTCGTGCAGCCACATCATCGCCCACACCCCACCTGCATCCGGGCCGCCGTGTCCACCCAAAATGCTCGCTCCATTGCGGGCGAGGCATAGCCCGTAAAGCAAATGACCACCTGACCACACAGCTCCCGCAGCAACTCCCGCCTGTAGACAGTACCTCCTCCGCACACGGCATGGGTGGAAGTCCTCCTGGTGGCTACCGAGGAGGCCTGCTGCACCTTGTGGGTTGCTACTCCACCAGCCACTGGTGAGGGATCGACAGCGCCTGTGGTCAGCCAGCTGCCAGCACAGCCCCCCACACACTCTTTGCCGCTGGCAGACGTAACTGCCGCGCAGCCACTGCTTTCATATTCCTCCGGATGCAGCTGCTGGGGCGTGTGCCCCTGTAGCAGCACCCGTGATGATTGGAATGGCGGCATGGCTCCTCCTTCATGTGGCGACTGGGATGCTTGTCCTTGCACAGGAGGGAGAGCGTGCAATGCTGGCTGGTGCTGGTGCTGCTGCTGCAGCATGTGTGTCAAGCGAGCCTCCAGGAGTGGATCACCCTCTGCAGCAGCTTGGACCAGTACTGATACCTCGCCTAACTGCAGCCGTGAAGGGGCTGCCGACACCATGTGCATTACAAGCCGGGCTGTGAATGGCAAGGACAGCCCACCACAACCGGCAAGCAGCGTGACAGCGGTGTCAGCTAAATGCCGCCTGAAGGCCATTGCCGTGCTGCTTGAAAAGTTCAGTTTATCTGCTGAGGAGGCGGCTTCACGGACCCCAGCATTGCTGAGGTAGTCGCTACTGGTTTGGCATCCCTTGCTGCTGTTTGCATCACTGTTTACCAGGCCCAGCTGCTCCAACAGCACAGCACGAACTTCCCCAGTGAAGGATTGGCAGGCCGGAGGGCCATGCTGAGATGTGACACCGCTGGGGCTGCCGACGTGCCCTTCCGTCAGCTCCTTGCTGCCATGGGCATCCAATTCCACGCCCATGATGCAAGGATAGGTGTCAACTAGGGACCCCAAGTCGAAGAGGAACTCCATTGCAGCATCACAAGCAGCAGCGGTGGCCTCAGCAGTTGTTGTGGGGCCTGCCTGGTGGAACTCTCCCACAGCCGGGGAACCATCCACTGTGGATACTCCTGCTGCCGTCACCATGTTAGCCGCGATGCTTGCCTGAAGGCCTGCCAGCTCCCGTGCAACTCCCTGAAGGTTGTGGTGCGTCCAGACACCGCCACAGTGGAGGCATCCAGTGGATACTGCTGCACCCAGTCCTACAAACACTCCTCCATTGCCACAGCTGTTATCAGCGCAATCATTGCCACCACCAGTGCTGCTTGCTTTCGGGGCTGCTGCACAGGAGCTGCAGGCACGGAGCAGCAGCACAGGAGCAGCTGCTGACAAGTACTGCCCTCCCACATCAGCAGCGGGCTGCAGCCCTTCAAAGCTCTGCTGCTCCTCGCTTGTTGTGGAAGTGGTAGGATCCGTGGTGATGCCCGTAGTGTACGGCATGCCTGGGGTTGTATCAACGGGTGCACGCCACTGTACCTCCACCTGTAGAACAGCGCTCAGGCGCGGCAGCTGCTCACTAGGAATGCCCAGGACAAACACCTCTCCGTTCACACCAACAGCAGTGGCTGCGGCAACTGCCGCAGCCTCAGCAGCACCATTCAGGCCGCCACTGCTGTCACCACACTGAAGCAGCTGCTTAGCAGGCAAGCGCTGGCGCTCTGTGACAGGGAGGAAGCGTCCCATGCAGCGGACCGAGCAGCCTGCGGCACCAGCGCACGTCACACCAGCACATAGAAGCACTTCTTGCTCCTGAATGCTAGTGCTGCAAGTTGGGGAGCTGCTCCAGCAGGAGCCCCCACATGTGCTGACTGTAGTGCCGTGTGGCCCCAGTACAATGCAAACTGGCTCAACCACCGGCGCCAGGCCGGTCACAGCTGCTGCTGCTGCTGCCGAAGGCCCTATGTCAGAGGAGCCATCCTGTTCATGCAGAAGTCCAGCCGAATTGCGGCACTGCCAGGCACCCGTCTGCTGCAGGTGCACACCGTGCTGCTCTTGCAGCTGTGGTTCCTGGTCCTGCTGCCACTCCAGGACCTGCACCTGGTGGTCCACCTGTGCAGCTACTCGTGGCTCCAGTGCGGGGTTGACCAGGCCCTCATGCTCAAGGTACGACAGCAACTGCACAAGTGCCTGATTGGGAGGCCTGGCTGCTGCTGCCATGCAACTGCTGCTGCCTTCTATGGCATCATTGGCGAGGTTGGAATTGTCCACTGCTGGCGGGATTGATGATGTTGCCATGGTCCCTACCGCTGGTGCTGCAGCACCAGCAGGGCCCATGTCTTCATCTTTCTCCAAGCCATCAATGTGGGTGTAGTCCAGCACAAGCTCAATGCAGCCGGACCGTACGGCAAATCCAGTCAGCACCCAGTTGTACGGCACCAATAGCCGTGTCAGTGACAGTAATGTCCCCGGCCTGATGTCCTCCACATGGCTCGAGTGCAGCTTCATGCTTACACGGCAAGACGACGCTGAAGCTGATGGTGGTCGTTGCATCACACCTTGTGGTGCTGCCATGTCCAGCTGAGCCTGTGCATCAGGCTGCATTAAGGGCAGCACAGGGGAGGGGCCTGCAGTATCCGCAGCACCCGCACCACATGTCACACTATCACCACTTGCATTGCCCTCTTTGCTGCTTCCGCTGCTGCTGGCCTCAGGACACTGATGTCCACAGCTAAGCTCCAGGCTGCCTTTACAGCCACCATCTGCTGCATCGCCAGCTAGCCACTGACTCTCCCCTGGTTCACAGACCAGGGGGTTCAGGGGGCGAAGTCCCGCTGACAGACCTGAATGCATTTCGGGTGCTAGCAGCACCTGAGGTTCCTCCTCCGCTGCTATTGACACAGAACACTCACTGCCATCATTACCTGCACCGCTACTGGAGGTGCAGAGGCAGTATCGGTCCTTGCATCCACCACTGTAGGGGACCTCCCCACAACCAGCAGCATCCATCGCAGGGGTGCCAAGAGGTAAGGCTATTGCTTCCATGGTGCTGGTGGCTCCCTCACTGTACATGCCTGGAGCAGTGTCTGTGGCAAGCGGGTAGCCACTGCAGGAGCGTGCTTTATTGTTGGTATCCGTTACGGTCGCGAGGGCACTAGTTGTGATTCCCGGACTGCTAGATGCACAGTCATTATTTGCGCAGCCATCACCACTGCTGTGGGAGCAGCTGCCACTGTAGCAGTAGCAGCTGCTGCTGGTGGCAGTGGTGGTCGTGTTGTTAACAGTGGTGGTGCTGCGGAGCCTGTGGAGGTTAGAGATGTGAAGGTTGACCGGCATCAGCCGCCTGCAGAGCGGTGCACTGCTGCTGCTGTGGAGGCCACTTCTGTTGTGGCAGTGGTCCAGGACAGAGTTGACGTTAGCGCTCTCCAATGCATTGCTGCTGGCCGAGTGCCCATCAGCAGCGGCTGCAGCACTGTTAGTATACCCTTTGTCAGGTCTGCTAGGGATGTTGCTGCTGGCACATGAAGCTGCTGCTGCTGGGGGGCATTGACCTCGGGGCTGAAGGTACAGACGATTCAGCCGCCGGGGCCGAGCGCCAAGAGTGGCGTGGGCGGCGTCTGCTATCTGAACCCTGGCCACAGCGGTGATAACCTTCCCCTGACTTGACGTTTGGGCGGCATCAAGCTTGGCCTGTGGAGCTATTGTCTCCGCTTTGCTCTCGTTAGACGTCGATCTCCTGGCATGAATGAAGAGTAACAAGGTTATATGCAAGCGCTCCGATATTCAAGGCATAGGGATGCAAGCATACCTTGTCCAGTGGTCCACCGGTAGCGATGAGGCCGGCAGCGACGACCGTGTCACACAAAGAGGTCTGCTGGAGCATGTGCTTACGAAGTCCTGCTCTGGGTTGCTAGTAGCACCTACGGGAAATAACAGGAAACGTGAAAGGCCAGCACATGCGAAGAAACCTATAATTGTGCTCATTGCTAAAATAAAACGTACAAGGGCGTGCTTTTCCTGTTTCGTATGCCGCAAGCTCACGGACATCCTGCACCAGACTTGCACGCTGATGTCTGTCCGTCCTAACCATGCCAGTATCCTCCGTGTGTATAGGTTTATATTATGGTTACAGTAGAGTGCCAAAGGAACTAGACGCCCGCCAGGAAAGGACAATGAATGGTTCAATGTTGTCTAGGAACTCGAATACTCAGGTACCAGCAGCCCATTACAGCACTGTAATTTCGTTAAACATTTAACAGAAATATGTATCGAAAAGTCTTAAGCTGTGGTAGTCCGTTTGGTAGGAGTCGTACGATTCCTATGTTGCACTTTCCAAAGTGCAAGACGGAAGCGTGAGCTCGTCTTGCATTTGCCGTGCGCTATGCACCCGTGGCTTGCTACGAACGCATGGGGTTGGCTTTACCCTTATGGTTAATTGGTTCCAGCGTACTGGTATGTTGTGACTTACTCAGGTTCAAGCGGGCAGCTGCTTCCTTGGGCCTGTGAATGAGCCGTGAGCGCTTCTCGTTACCTCATGAGTTTCGTTTCTGACGTTTAACGCACTAAGCAGCCTTCTTTCTCTCCCATATATGGGTTGCGGACGTGACGCAAATTGCAACGACGACATTGTTGATGCAGTTGTGCCGGATACCTTTCGGCGTGCTACAACAGGACATGAGGGGAGTTGCACGGGCAAGTACTGCCATCTTGTATGCGAGTTTTACAGGGGAGTCCGAACATGGTGGACATGGTGAACATGGTGGACATGGTGGAAAGGCCATCTTGGACATGGTGGTCCAGCACGCCCAACAAACGTGCCGGACAGCAACCAACCAACCAACACATCTACCGCACCATTGAAACTCTTACCAATGTCGAGATCCCCTTACCTCCCCGTTGCTTGAAGAGTGAAGCCTTGGGGTCCATCGGAGTTCGTATCCTAGCCACCATTTCTATCTCTATTGGATAAGACCGGCCAGCAACCTCCGCACAGGCGATGTAAGCGCCATAAACAACTGCCGATTCAATCCCAGGATAACGGCAAGCATCCAGACCAGGCCGCCACAACAGCCGAGGAAGACAACAGTAAGAATTGAGGAAAATGATCCAACTGGTAACCCAGCAAGTGGTAGTGTCAGCGCATTATACCAAACTGCAGGGGACATCCCCACGCAAAATCAACATCATGTATAAATCGCACAACCAATCACAACTAAAAAAACTATACACTAACCGGATAGGAATACGTACGCCCAGGACACTAGGCCTGGGCAATCCTGCGTATTCCCAAAATACACATCTCTACATATTTCACTACTCCGCGCTCACCCCTGCACGCCACACCACACCGCTGCGTACGCGTTCATCACTGCCCCCTTCTCGGCTCATCAGCATACTTTTGGAAAGTCACAGGATTGGGCCCTTTGTTTACAAGTCAGCTACCCAACGCATCTGTCGCCCAGGTGCTGCCATAAAAAGGCCCACATCGTTAAGAAGCGTGTTGCAAGCATCGCCCCATGGACTTCAGCACGAGTGGGTCGTCGTTAGCCGCCTTAACTCGCCAAATGACTCTTTCGGACCTTTCATAAAACATAAAGGTCTTCACTCATTGCTTTCAGAAGGCTAGCACTATAATAAATTGCAGCAATCCCGCAGTCGAAGAGGCGGCCATCCCTTACACTGTAGCCAACCCTGCAAGCAAGCGTGAAAGTGACGGGTGTAAATAATCAGAAACATGAAAGGGGAGGGAAACATCGGCAGAAGAGACTTTCTACGCACATACCACCTGTCCCGCCTGCCTATCCGACCTCTTGCTGCCAACCAATTCCAACCAGAGTAGGATGACCCACCTGATTTGCAGACATATCCATCCCGGAATGTGCTGCTACAGCTCGTCTCCAAGGGCATTGCAGGTTCCCATGTGCAGCTGCCACCTGTGCTCCCGCAGTTCACGCTGTAGCAAGCGCCGTCCACAACCAACAAGCCGTTCGATTCCAGGTTGGCAGGTAGGTAAAGCAGTTCATTCCCATCCGTCCAGTAACTAACGCCCAACTGCAAATGCAGTCCGATCCACAACTGAACGACGCTGCCGCCGCCAGCGGAGCTGCTGTTGTGGCCGAGGACAGTGGGGAGGCCGGCCGCCAGAATGACCTTTTGTAATGCGCTCATTTCGTCAGAAGTTAGGATGGAAGCGAGGGTGCCGTACATGGATTCACATGACTTTTCCGCCTGCGAGAATGTAAGCTGTCCTGCAAAAATGTCGTACCGGTAACCGTTTGAAATGTACGAAACGGTAGCGGTGGCACCTGCAGGGCAATCAGCAGCGGAGGCAGGAGGCGCGTTGCGATTAGGTGTTGAGAGTGGGGTTGGCTTGGAGCATTCGGGAAAGGTTAGAAGGGCGGTCCGAAACGTGACAAGGGGTTAAAGCCAAGGCGTTTACAGCTACTGGGGAAAACCAGAACGGCACAGGGCGTGTAACCCGGCACCCCCAACTTTCAAAGCGAAACCACCTGTGTAGATGGAGATATGCAAACTAATTCCTCACTCCCGCCCTGCATTCGACATCCGACAATTCAAGCCATGCTAAAACCTCCCATCGCCTTCAGTTGGGTACCGGTATTATCACCTTTTGCCCCTGTCCAGTCACGTTTGCTTTCCCTTCTAGCCCGGCGTATCCAGGGGCTAGCCTTATTACTAAGTGTTAGGAAGCTCACCGGTGTCTGCAGGGCTGTCCGGCGGCGGCGGCGACGGGGGACAGCGGCGGCATGGCCGGGCTGCTGGCGACGGAGGCTCCGAGGGAGGCGGCGGCGACGGCGGCGGCAGGGCCGGAGGCCGCGGCGGCGGCGGCGGTGGCGAGCGGATCAGCGGCGGCGGCGGTGACGACGGATGCGGTGAAGGTGGCAGCAGTGGGGGAGGCGATGGCGGTGGTGGCAGCGGCACGGATGGCGGCCTGGGCGACGGCGGCGGCGGCGATGAGACGACTGGCGCCAGTGGTGATGGCGGTGGCGGTGTTGGCGGCGGCGGTGACCGGATCGTCGGCGGCGGCGATGGCGGCGGTGGAGAGGAGAAAACTGGCGGCAGTGGTGATGGCGGCGGCGACCGGACAGGAGGTGGAGGCGACGGCGGCGGTGGCGACGGCGGCGGAGGCGATGTAAGGACTAGCGGAGGGGACTTTACCACCGGCGGCGGCGATCGTACAATTGGTGGCGGCAACGCCCGTACAGGCGGCGGCGGTAACGGCGGCGGCGGACACTTGTTACGTTTGCATGGCGGTGGCGACGGCGCCGGAGACGGCGGCAGCCGTGGCGGCGGCGGTGATGGCGCCGGCGATGGCGGCGATTTAGCTTTCCGCTTCGGCGGCGGAGCAATCGGTACGCTGGGCGCCGTCGGGCTGGGTGAAGGGGGCGGTGATTTGCGAGGTGGTGGGGGCCTGGGTGATGGAGGTGGTGGGGGTGGTGACGGAGGGGGTGGGGGCGGTGACGGAGGGGGTGGGGGTGGTGACGGAGGGGGTGGGGGCTGGGGGCTCAGTGGAGGCGGAGTAGAGGGAGGGGTGCCTGGGAAAGACGGAGCGTTAGGGGGCTGTCCTGGGAATGAGGGCGGCATGGATGGGGACTGTGGCGGCGGCGGACGAGGTGATGGCGGAGGCGGCCGTGGCGATGGCGGCGGCGGCCGTGGTGAAGGAGGAGGAGGTGACGGCGGTGGAGACGGAGGTGGCGGCGAGGGAAGAGGAGGTGGCGACGGTGGCGTAGACTTGGGCGGCGGCGGAGAGAGCAGTAGCTGCGATGGCGGCGGGGAACGCGCGGGGGGCGGTGGTAGTGGATGTGGAGGCGGTGGTGATGGTGGCGGCGGCGGTGGAGGGGAGCTTAACTCTTCCAAGGGTGCAGGCGCCGGAGCATCCGGCGGCAACATGGGCATGTCCGGGGGCGGGGGTACGGCACCTGCTGGAGGCGGCGGCGCGCCGCGACCGGATACCGGTACGACAAACATCGGACTGCGAGGTGGTGAAGGCGACAGCACCGTACACGGGAAGGAAGGGTGGGTCATGAAAGCTAGCAGATACCGATACCGATATGTTGATACAAGAACGGCCAGGTAGGTAGGAGAAATGGTTGGCAGGACAGCGCAAAGGGTGGGGCGACTGCAGTGACGCTGCAAGCCAGACAGATCACTCTTCGGACAGTGGGAAGCACAGATCGGTGCCCAGCAATGCTCGGGAGAGACTATCATGATCAACAGAGGTGGCACCACACCCAAGCACATGCACATGCACCCGCACTTTTGCGAGGGGCAGCGGAGCCTAGGAAAACGGCACGCACGCACCAGCATTCGTAGTTGTCGACCTTTTTGTCGTACGTTCCAAACTCCAGCATCCCCTCTTCGCGCGTGTAGGGGTTAGCTAGCGCAGAGAGCGTGGAGCACACACCGCCCGCCGCGCTGCCTCGAAGGTTGAAGCACAGCAGTGTCGTGTTGATCTTCTCAAAAGGAATGTACATGTTGGTGATCTTCATGGTGGGCTTGTTTGGATCATCCTGCAGTTGGAAAAGGTCAGTTGGATAGAAACGCAAGGGTTTGTCTGAGGTCCCCAGCTCCCCACCCGACGGTTGGGCAATCAGGGTTGGTTCGTGCATGATGAGTGGTGGAGCAGTCAGGCATGTCGCATGTGCATGAGCATTTGTGTTAGCACCATGGCAGCGGTAGCGGCAGCAGTAGCAGTGGCAGTAGCTGCGAAGGCAGCACAAGGCACACCATGGAGTGCGGTACGGGGGGTTGCAATGACAACGCCTGTAGCAATGGGGCTCTTCCCCTATCCTGCTGCAGGGCTTCCTGCCACCATGCAATCCCCATCCACCGCATCCTTACTGCCACAAGGCACACCCATGGACTGCCCCAGGACCAAGCTTGTGTCCGCAACTTTCTACTCGAAATGGGCGCCCAAAAGCCCGAGAGGTGTGAACGGCCTCCTTTCCGCCTCTCAGACTTACGTTCAGGTACTCTTTGAAACAAGCCGACGTCAGCACGCCGCTAACCGTGATATTGTATAGGTCGGCGCGTTGGCAAGCAGGATCTGAGTACAGTGGAAAAAAGGGTGCGGGCGGGGGGGCAGAGGGCGGGGAGTTGCAGGCACGACAGCAACATGCAAGAGAGGTACAGCCCGTCTCTTTCCCGTCCCGTCATTCGGCATCCCGCACGCATCGCCCAGTCACCCCACCGGCAGCACCCAGATTCGAACGCAGCCTCAAGCCATGTAAGCATGCATCGTCACGAAGAAACAACCAACGTGGCAGTGCAAAGCCGCCAGTAGGCCCCAACAGTCACGTGGTCGCGCCCAAGACGAATTTGTGCTCACCGATGTACATCTTAAACTTGTTTAGGTGGTTTTCACCGCAGCAGCGCAGTCCGTTGGGCGTGCATTGGGACGCCGGTTTCACCCCGAAACGGAAGCACGCGCGGCTTCCTCGCACCGCATCCTCACTATATGATGCTAGGCTAACCGTCCAGCGGTTTACGGCAGCTTGCAGCTTGCATCCTTCCCAGGGGAAGCCGGAGCCCGTTAGATAGCTGCCTAAGCCTGGGGAGTAGAGTAAGAAGTTGGCAACGGGAAGGGAAGAAGAGGCTTACAAAAGGCGGGCATTGGGCGGCTTGCACGTGTTGGGAGGTTCATGAGGAGTACGGGTCTGCATGCACAGGTCAGGCATTCCAAACGCCCATGGAGCAGAAACCCCATGCACAGCAACGCTGATCCACATGTAGCCATAACTTATAAACCTCTGACCACATTCCTAATTGTGTAAGCCTAGACCAACAACTTGATCTAGACCTTGTCCCGAGAAAGGGACCTATCTTAATGCCAGGCCCAAGGGCCACCTTGTATCCTGGAGCACCTTTCTTCACCTCGTATCTGGAAACATCTTCGGACTCTTCCCCTTAACCGAAACACGCCCTGCTCAATAGGGGCACCGTCGCACTTACATGTCTGCGTCAAATAGACCACCACGCCCAGAGCGACGAGGAGTCGCCCCGGCATAGGTTTCCCCATGCAACGCAATTTACCTGTGCAAAGTGGAAGAATGCTTTAGCAGACGGTGGATTTATGGGCCCTCGTTACTAGAACCCCGATATCATCAAATTTCGACTCCAGCTATGCTAACCCGCATGCGAAGTTCCGGCCCTAGCTTGGACAGGGACAGACTCAAACAGCTGTTGTCTGCTTACTGAAGTACCTGCTCACCCTAACACTCAGGGCAGCAACCCGGAAGCTGCGCGCTTACAAAGAACTGCCCGCCTTGGCAAATCCTAAATGTGCTAAGTTAAAGAACTTTTGCTTCGTACACATATGGAAAGAATTGTACAGTAGGCTATCTGGTCAGATGCGGCGATGGAGCCAACAAGTTACAAAGCTTTGGCAGAGTTATTTGATATGCCCACGCAACGGTGTAAAGCGCAGGTCTACACCTAAAGTGAACTATACGGATTGGCGCGAACTGAGTGCACATGACAAACATACGAACCACGGAGGCGGGCGGTTGATGTACCGTGCACGGCGTCTGCCGCGCATCAGAGCTTTGCCATGGGAGGCACGACAAACCATCCCATAAACGGATATGCAACAGAACAAAAATCGCCCTGAAATATCTCTATAATACTAGCTCGCGGATGTCTCCTATGGATGCCTCCTAGTCGTCCTCATCTTCGGACTCTGACACTTCATGGTACACCACCTGCATGCATTAAGGGCAAAAGTTATTCGCAGGTCTTCCCGGCGAAAAGGAAAAGAACTTGCGTACTTTGCGGTTCGTGTTTTGTTGCAGCGGTGGTAAGGATTCCTCCTCGTCGTCTGCCGGCCCTGCCTCGTGACCCTCTTCATCGCTGTCCGATGGCGGCATCACTGTTAGGAAAGGGAGTCCGCAAATTGCAGAGCATAGACCATGAGAGAGGAATGCCTTGGTAAGGGGCGTTGGGTATACCAGCAGACCTAGTACAGCCGGGACGGGCGTGGCGGAAGAGGGTGCAACACGTCGCATTTTCACCCCCGCGTGTGCTACCAGCCATGGGCTATCCATGATTCCAGATGTATCACAGTCCCTCCCGCCACTTACTGTCTTCTAGTGACCCCTTGTCCGCCTTCGTGGCAAACTCCGACGGCCTGCAGCGAGGGCCGTGACGGCCACGACGTAATGGGTATTGACATGTTGCTGTCTGTTGCTGTCGGTCTAACCTGCTAGACCCGTGTTAAGACCCCATGCCAGCACTGCCGCCCAGCCGCAGTTCTACTCCCCTTCATTCCCGCTGCTTACCAGACCCCAGGCATCTTCGTGAGCTGCTTGATTTGCTCCTCGTACAGCACTGCCAGTATAGTGCCCGTGACTTTGGTGTCGACCTCCGCGGCCGTGCTGTCCTCAACTAAGAGGTACCCGCCGCGCTTAACCCATAGCTTCTTGTTGAACTTGGCCGGCATAAGCACGAGCGTCTGGCGGCCGTCAGGGAACTCCACCTACTTACGCGGAAGGATGCAGAGTTTCAACCGACAGCCTGACAGAGGATTATGACTAGCAGCCTGTTGAGAGATGTGAATAGGGAAACTTACCCTACCTCTATCAAGTTACTCCCACGCGAACCCAGAGCCCGGACGATGGATTGCCCAGGTCCGGGCGGCTGGATATCACCGTCGAGCCCTAACGTTACATGCTTCCGGCTCCGAGACATCTTACGCCGAATGTGTCTTCTTAACAACGGATAATAGTGTCTTTCGCAGTGTTCACCCCTAGCCTTTCACACCAAATTAAACGCAACGGATTACCTCCAACCAAAACATATAGTTATGATAAATATATGCAGATGAAACATTCGACTTCGTAAAAGAACGGCAGTTGGTTCCAATTGTTGGTGTTGGTGTTGCGCTCCAACCGGCCGCCAGAAACCTAAGATACGGCCAATTCGTCGAACTCCAATTACTACATTCAATACAATTGGACACATACGCACAGATCATACAGTCTCGGGACTCGGTATCCGTAATTCATAGACCCCGACCGTGTTGACGAGCGATGCAGCGCACGACGCAGTTGCCGCAAAACGCGGCGTCGGAATCCACGTTATTAGGTGGAATACACCGTCGCCGTCTCCATCATGCTTTCTCTGGCTCCTGTCGTCGGGTTCCAGCTGCCATTTCTTCGGCATGGGCATCCACTATGACTGCCACAACTCAGCAGCAGCAGCCCCGCCTCGCGCAATTAAATCCTCAATCGCTTGTGGCACCATACCGGCAGCGGAGGGTAACCGTGAACCCCCACATTCCCGCTTCGCTGTCGCCAAGTGCAAGCCAGGAGACAGAGGAAGGGGAAGAGGAGGATGAGGAGCAGCAGCAACTCTGGACCCCGTCCGGTAAGCCTACTTGTCCTCACGCCCTTCTAGGCACAACCCATCAAAAGGACGCGTCATGGGCAGGCTCAATCACCCAACCCAGTTGAAGCCCTCCTTACTTGCACCTTACTCTTCCCGTGTGCACAACCCACACCAACCCACCACACGCACACACATCACATCACACCCGCCTGTCCTCATTTCACAGCTAAACCCCATCCCGTACCTCTTCCCGGCCCTTCCACACTTTCCCCTTCCCTGCTCCGCCTTCATGCGTTCCCCTCCCCTCCTCCGCCTCCACACGTTCCCTTTCTGCCCCCCACCCCCCTCCCCTCCTCCTCCTACCCCTACCCTCCCTTTCCCCCCACCCACCAGACGACCCCGAGGCCGCCGCAGCGGGCGCCGCTCGGCTGCTGGCGCTCATGTCAGCGCTGCCGGAGCTGGCGGGCGCGGCTGGCGGGGCGGCGGGCGAGGCGGCGCTGGGGCGCCTGCTGGCGGCGAGGCCGCAGCTGGTGGCGCAGGAGCCGCAGCAGGTGCGGGGCGAAACGGGTGGGGGGTGGGGGCGGGGAAGGAAACCATGCAACCATGCGGGGAGGGGCGGGGTAATTGAGGTTGGTGTCATGTAGACCGCAGGGAGTGGTTCTGATGATACGCTGCATGTGTGCTGGGAGGGAAAGCGGGAGGAAGGAAAGAGAGGGAGGGGAGAGGAGGGAAGGAGGGTGCGGTTGAAGGGCGCATGGTAGTGTAGAGGCAGGGGCAGCAGGCCACCTCCCCCACCCCCACCTCTAAACCACCCCCACCATGCTGCTCTTGCACCACCGCGCACATGCTATCCCCGCCGCCCCCATGCAGGTACGTGCCACGCTGGAAGCCCTGGCTACCGCTCTCGACGTGTCGCTCATCCTCGCTGCCAACCTGGCAGCCCGCGTGCCGGATGTGTGGGAGCGGCCGCCGGCGGAGGTGGCGGGCCGGGTTGCGGCGCTTGCAGGGGAGCTGGGGGTGGGGCGGGAGGTCACGATGGAGCTGTACGGCGCGCAGCCGGGCATGTGGGCGGTACGACAGCCCAGCATTATTAAGGACAGGTGAGGAGGCGCGGGTTGGAAACCTCTCTTCTTTCCGCGGCTTCCGCGTTCCCCTACATGGTGCCATTTTTGCCTTGCTTCCTCGGCTCCCTCACCTGCCTTCCTTCCGTCTCTTGCCCAGTTATTGCTACTTTCATTCAACACATTGGGTCTCCTTCTTTTCCCCTTCCCTCTGTACCATACCCCTTCGCCTGTTTATTCCTCCTCAGGCTAGACTCCCTGGCCACTCGCCTGGGCCTGCCGCTGGCCTCCCTGGTCGCCCTCATCGTACGGCAGCCGCTGCTGTGGGTGGTGCCGCCCACCCACATAGCTAGCAGCGTGGGGGACGTGGCGACGCGGCTGGGGCTGGGGCAGGGGCAGCAGGGGTGCAGCACGCAGGGGGAAGCTGGGGGAGAAGCGGCAGCAGCAGGAACAGGGCTGGAGCAAGGGCAGCGGGAGAAGCAGGGGCGGGAGGAGCAGCCGGCGGTGTTGTTGTTGGGGGATGCGGAGGAGCTGGTTGCGAGATGTCCGCCGGTGCTGGCGGTGGAGGGGCGGCTCATGCGGCTGAGTGTGCAGGGTGAGAAGGAAGGGGGTGGAAGCAGGTGGGAGGGGAAAACAAATGAGACCCAGCGGACTGGGGCCTTTGTGCCTCATCATCCTGCCAGTCGATGCAGGCATGTTAGCATGTACCCATGTAACCTTCCTCCCCTCCCATGCGCAGCTCCTAAGCCCCAGCCGACCTGCCTGTCCGCCTGCCCCCACTTTTCCCCCGGGGAAGCCTCGTCACACAGCTCGTCCGTTTCCTATTTTGAACTCACCACCGCCCCACACCCCCACCTCCCCGCCCGCAGGCGTGTCCTCCCTCACGGGTGTGGGTGTGCGGCCGCTGTTGGAGCTGCTGTCGCGCAGCCTGGGGCTCATCACAGTGCCCACGCAGGTACCCCGTGGCTGGGTTTTGGGGGGGGGCCGGGATGGGGGGGATGCATGGTTCCCCGCTCTTGCCCTCATTAATGTATCGGTACACCTCTGCCCCCCCTATCCTTCCCCCTGGTGAGGCCGGGTCGTACAGCTTGTCAGTCTCCTTTTCCCTCCCGCCCCTGCATGGCCTGGTATGGTCTTTGAGGCTTTGGCCCCCCCTGCATGCAGCTGCTGCTGCTTGTTAGTTGCCTCGTCAGTTTCCTTATCTTTACCCCCCCCCCTGCATGCATGCATGCATGCAGCTGCTGGTGACAGCGCTTGAGGGTCTGTCCGCCGACCTGCGCTGCCACCCGGAGGATGTGGTGCAGCTGCTGAGCAGGCAGCCCACGCTGCTGTGCGCGCAGGTAGGGCCCGCGTGAGAGGGGCCTTGAGGCTGCGCGCTGCCGTACACACATGTACCGCTATGTTGTACACGCTCACGCCTTACACTGTTAGTCCGCGGCTTTTACGGAAGGCGTACATGAACAAACACGTGCGTACTTGCACCGGTGACGTCTAACAGTACCGGTATGTGCTGTAGGGCCTGTAGCCCCATAGTACCGTAGTACGACAGGATTCCGCAAAACCATACCCCACTCCCCCCACCCGCCAGTACGGCACCATCCAAGCCGCGTTGGAAACATTGGAGGCGGGTCTGGGCATCGACCGCCCCGCCGCACTCGCCGTACTGGCGGCGCAGCCCTCGCTAATGTACGACACGACCGCCGACACACTCGCCTCGCGAATCGAGTCGCTCGCGTCGACGTTCGGCCTCAATGACGTCGCTCGCGGCGGCGGCGGCGGCGGCGGCGACAGCCTGGCGGCGGCGCGCGAGTTGGCGCTGGCGGCGCCGGCGCTGTTGACGGTTGCTCCGGCGACGGTTCGATCGGCGGCGAGTGCGGTGGCGATGGCGGCGGCGGGGGAGGGCGGCGTCGGCGGCAGGGCGTATGCGCTAGAGGTCGCGAGGAGCGAGCCAGGGGCGTTTGTGCTGTCGGCGTTGCAGGTGGGTGGGCGGATTCGGGGTGTTTGGTGGTTTGACAGCGCTAACGGAGGAGGAGCGTGGGGCTAACCAAGGGAGAAGGTCATATCGCGTGCAGCAACCGTATACAGATATGCGACGGGCGGATGTGATGGGGTTGTCTGATGCTTGTTTAGTTTTAGCGAGGCGGTCTGGCGAGTCTGGAGTGCTGGGGCTGGGGAAAGGGATGCCATACTGTAATGCACGCGGTTGTTGTTCTTCTTCTCTGCTCCCCTCTTTCCACCTCCGTTCCCCCTTGCATACCGATACAACTATGGCCATGCGCATTCCTATCTTCCAGCCCAGTGGGGAAATCCCATCCCTTGTTAACCTTCTATTGTGGCACCCGGCCGCCTCCTATCCCCACTGCTTTGCCCTAACCAATGGTTTCCTTTGGTTCGGTATGATGGTCTTTGACCCCCTCCCCAGGACTCCTTGTTGTCTGCCTGGTCCTCCCGTCTGGAGCTGCCCAGCGAGGCTGTACGGCAGCTGCTGGAGGCGCAACCCGCACTTCTGGAATTAACCGCCACAACCGTCAAGGTGGGGAGGGAAGAAGGAGAAGAAGGAGGAATAATTGGAATAAACTGCCAAAGGTGTCAAAACGGGGAAGGGTTAGGAGGGAAACCGGAGGCTTACCCAGTAACCAGTAACCCTGTACGTCTACAATATTTATACAGCCTGGTGCGAATACCCTTAAATAAACACACACCATGTGTTCCATGTGTATGCGAACCTATCCCACCTGCTTGCTCTTGTTCTACTCAACTACACACCATGTGTTCCGACTCGCGGCCAGCTTTCTTAAGATCTTAACACACCCCAATATCAACCGCTAGCACATTTTGTTGAGGAGTCAACTCACCGCCTGCCTCCCTCTTCCAGGCCCGTCTCGAGTCCCTAGCGGCGCTGCTGGGGGTGCCGCTGCCGCTGGCCATGCAGCTGGTTCTCAAGCACCCGGCGCTGGTGGCGGTGCCGCCCAACGCAACCATCACCCGAGCCAAGAACGTGGCGACAGCGCTGCGGGTGTCAATGCAGGTAAGACGAAGAAAGCGGCGGGGAGGGGGGTGGAAAGAAATGAGGAAACGGACGAGGCAACTGACGAGCTGTATGACAAGGTTTTATCATGGGCGGGAGGGGGGAGGGGGGAGGGGGTTTAGAGGAGATGGATAGTCCGCGCCTGGCGGGAATTTGGAATTGTGCGTGTATGGGTGGGCGTATGCAGTTGCTGGTGCGTGTGGGTGGATGGGGAGAGATTGGAAGCCAGCAAGAGAAGCTGGGGGCGCCCGGGGGCGGCTATGGAGGGGTGGTGCCGCACACGGAGGGAGGCCGAATCGTGGATGGATGAATGGGTGGGTGGGGTAGATGGGTGGGTGGGTGAATGAAAGGTGCGGGTCGGGTGCTAGTGCGCCCCGAGGATGTGCCCATGCACCATTCGGCGGTTGGCGGTTATAAGCGGTTGGCGGGTGTGAGCGGTTGCAGGGGGCCCCGCTCCCACTCCACGCCTCGGCTTCTACCTAGGCTTCCCCTAACCCCTTCCCTCCTTCTTTTGGTCGGTTCTTTCCTATTCAAACCCGTGCCGAAACCGTTGGTTTTCCTCCCTCATTCTCCCCCTCCCCCCTCCCCCAACCACCACCCGCCGCCCAGACCTCCGCCTCCCTGATTGCCAAGGAGCCAGCGCTGCTGGGTGTGCTGGCGCACTGCGGCGCGGAGGCGCGTGCGTGCGGGCTGGCGGACGCGGCTGGCGAGGTGGCGGCCGCGTACGAGTACTGGACCCTGGAGTGGCTGCAGCGGCAGCTGAGGGAGGCACGGCCGGCCAGGAACACCAGCTTTGCGGGGCTGGACCGGCAGTAGGAGGCTGCCAGGATTGGAATGCAGGATTGGGGCGGCGTAAAGAAGAGGAAACAACTAACTGATCGTGTGAAAAGGCGTCATCATGGTTTGCAACATGTGAGCCAGTTTGACCCGTCCCTGGTTGGGGCGGGATGGGGCTTGGTGGGTGGGATGGCGGGCACAGCAGGCTGCAGCCGCAGTGTGTTCAGGCAAGGTCTTGCGCTATGTGACGGCAACGACGGCGACGGCAGATTGACGCAATTCTGGAGGGCATGGTGAGCTTGGTGTCGAGAGGCGGCCCCAGTCCTTGGCTTGGGTGTGCCATAGTAACGCGGATGGTTTTACAAATGAACTACTATGAATATTGGGGACTGTAAACCTGATGTGGACTTGTTTTAAGGAGTGTTTGGCCCTCCCACCGCGAGGAAAAAGGGGTAGCCTCCTTGCTGAGAAAGAGGAAAGCTTGAGAACCACTGGAGTGCACGGGGGCATGTGTACCTGTGACACCCCTCATCGGAGGCACTTGACACCCCTTGTTGGAACGGATAAGTCCGGAAAGCCGACACCCCTTGCACGGGAAGCTGACGACCCTTTGCTTTGGGGAGCCGACACCCCTTGCCTTGAAGGTGAAATCCCCTGCTTAAAGCAATTGTTGTGTTAAGTACTTAACATGACGACCTGGCACCCCCTTGCCCAGTTGGGACTAACAGCAGCTATGTTGCAATGATACCGGCATTTGTAGTGCAACATCGTAAGGTGTGGCTACTTTGGGCCCACGCTGTGCCAAAGATAGATATACCGGTTGTGTTGGCTCACAGACACGGGCGCTGGCGTGGTCCCACCCATCCCGGTGAACATTAGCCATATAAGGGCCCTGTAAAACTTTAGGATTTTGGAGCAAACCCCGGGACATCCTGCAAAATAGACATCAACAATACTAAAATTGTACGGGGGCATGATGCATCAGCACTGACAATCGGCATAATCCCCAGAAGCGGTTGAGGCTTGGCTGGAGGTGGCATCAAGTAAGTAAGCCATGAGAAGCTTCTTAACCAGGCATGTCGTAAGCACCCATGCGCAAGGGGCTGCATCCGTAGCTGCAGGAGTGTGTCGTTGGAGGAAACACCGGTTGACTTGTGTGCTGACATGCCCAAGGTTACCATGTCTGCTTGGGCGTTGCCCTGCCCGTGTGACTCTGTACACGGGCAGGGACAAGCCTGCTGTGCTTCTAAAACCATGGCCCCATGGTGTCCCTCTGTGACACCATGCTCAATGCCGTAACCAATGGGCCACAACGTCTTGAGGAACTCCAGTCATCTCCCTAGCTCATCGGCAGCTGTCACAGTACCATTGAGCAGCAGCGCCATTGCCCTGCACACAGCCCGCTTAGCTTACAGGCAGCTCACCGAGAGCTATTACTGGACGCTGGTCTGGACATTGATATAAAGAAGTGGTCATCGCTACTAGGGTCTAGTAACCTCAGTTAATGCGCTGAAGCAGCGTTTTTATTATCAAGTAAGTGTGTTATTTATTTTCTCCTTCATGAAAACCTGGGACATACGACTGGAGCCTGCATTCCAGGCGACTACTCAGCTCCCCTGTTGAGCAGTTCCTTGCTGCACCATAACAGGTAACGCCACGCAGCAATTATCTACAGAAAGGGGTTTCTGGTAAATGTTCCAAAGTAAGCGACAATGCACGCAATGGCAGGAACTCTGCGTAACCCACAAACTGTTCGCTACCGGTAAGCAGTGTATATAGCAACGCCAAAATTTTCAAGAGAAACAATGGTGCGTGCTGTGTAAATACATGTCCGCTCCATTAACGGGCAACACCATGTCGGCGAGTATCATGTACGGAAATGGTGAAATAAGCATGCGAGCGCCACTGGGTTGTCCAACTTCACGCCCGGACAACCTAGCCTGCTTTACAGGTCATGAATGCGTCGGCCCCTAATGTTGGAACTTAGCCATGCCGAGAAATGCAGTTTTTCCCTTAATCCCTGCGGTGTGTAGACGGTCTCAGAAGACCTTGAAGATGACCCTAGGCATTTTGGCAAAGCTCTACCTGCTCTGTGTGCTTGGTGTTGTTGGGAATGTACAGGCGTCTTCTGTCATTACTGACGAGCACAGTCTCCACAGCGCCATTGAGGAAGCGACTTTCAGCGGTCTCCAGCTTGTAGAACTTCAGCTGCCCCCTGTGCCCATTTCATTGACACGGGCCCTTAACGTGAGCATAGGCCTGGTGCTCAAAGGCGCCAGTTTGGCGGAGCCAGGGACCTCGCCACGATCTATACTGCGCTGTGGCTCCAACGAAATAAGCCTCATTAACCTGGACAGCAGCAGCGCAAGCCTTATTGTTACAGGTGTACGCCTAGAGGGCTGCATGCGCCCTGGCCTGCTGGTCGGCTCCGGATCCAGTGCGAACATTATAATTGAAGACTCCGTGTTTTCGAACTTCCACCGTGTTTTGGTGAGACGAGCGGCTTGCTTGCCATAGAGCTGATCGAACGGCTTCGTACTCCCTCGAGCTTAAATAGCAACACTGAACGTAGGGGTCGTAACGTTGTCGATTCTGCTGCTCGTATTAACTTGTCAGCTTGCTGATACTTGACACACATGTGCATGTCAGGTCCGTCATCTTTGGAGCCTTCCCCCTTGCGATCTTCCTGTCCCCATAGAGTTCTTTGCTAACTGTATGCCAGAATGCATCGCTTTGCAATGAGCCTGCATGTCTGCGTGTCCCTGAAACGCCCCACCTCATTAGGACACGCTTGGTTGAACAGACACCTGGAATAGCTTTACCCTGACGTGCCTTTCACTGTTAACCGCGCGCTTTTGGGTGACTTGATACTTTGGATCCTGGACGCCTTGTCCCTGCCTATGTATCCATTCAGCCCCCTTTCTAACCCCAACCCGAGCAGGAGCCTGGACGGGTAGACGTATCAAATGCAGCTGGTGTTGCACCCATCACGTCAGAAACCATGGCACTGGCTATCCATGCAAGCGCCTTTGCTGGCAGCTTGACCATCCGCAACTCCATCTTCAACAACAACACCTTTTCAGTAAGCGGGTCAGCGTCAGCAGCTGAACCGGTATCAGGACAGCAACGGCACCGGGTGGCCCACCGGAGGCTGACTGGGGAGGATGAGGTTCCTGGAGGCTTCCCCACAACCCAAGAGCAGGCGTCTGGTATCAGTAGCCGGACGGCAAAAGTGGGCAGCAATGTGGGCCCGCAGCAGCAGCATCTGCGGCAGCGGAAGTTGGCGTCATCAGCCACCACAACTTCAAGTGGCTACCCCGTAGCACAGGCACCTGAGCTTCACCCTGGTCTCCAGGTAGGTGCACTCCGGCCCAAACTGCACTGCTGCCTAGTTGTTGGGGGTACCAAAAGAGTCCATTCACGAAGGCTTTGTCAGGAAGCTCAGGAGCCTAGACACCGTGTTGTGCAGGTGTCAATGGCTGTCTTCCTTGGGTGACCTGTCACGAGAAACCACATGGGTGTTGCGCTTGTGTAGTGCTGGTTCACAGTGGTCGGTGGGGATTTGGCTCTTGGAGGGGCCCGGGGGGCCCGGGTGGGGCTAATGCATCTGGGCGGGGCTGGTGGGCAGGGGGATGCACACGGCGTCTACATATGTGAGTGTGGCATTTGTGCTGTCTTATTGGGATGCACCTTCCCATGTGACGATCCTTTGTGTGGATTGCAGTGTTTTCCATGTGTTGTCAGCAGCGTGCATTTCCTGCAGGGCCTCCGTGACTAACACCTTACCGTTGACCTATGTACGTAACGGCTCCACACCACTTATCCCCTGCAGGAGGGGCCGTGGGCTGATGACATGGAGGCTGTTATTGCAGTGTCCTGCCAAGGCAAGGACCTCCCTGCTGACAGCAACCTGATGCCACAGTCGTGCAATGTCGCGTTTGAGGGAGTTTCCATACTAGGCAATACTGGTAAGACTAGGAGAGGACATCAGCTAGTAATCGGGGTTAGGGGATGCATGCAAGTCGTGTATATCAATGCAGCCTGGGGTGCATTCGGGGCACGTGGCGAAGGTGCAGAGCAGGGTTGGGACAGTGTGATGAGGTCATCGGCAATGCATTTCTTAGTGCCATGGAGGGACTCCGAGAGAGAAGTGGGGATGTCCTAGGTTGGGTACAGGGGTTGGGTAGTGCGAGGGGTTAGGACAGCGGTCTGGGGCAAACCAAGAACCTGGATATGTGATGTTGAGGGATTGGGACCAGGGAACATAGCGGTAATGAAAGAGGCTTAGCCGAGTTCAGGCGTAGCGAGGTCAGGTTAATGCTGGTAGACACGTTTTGGTACCCAAGCCTTGTATTTACTTATGATTCGGTTTTTCATCCCCCTCTATCCCCACGCTTGCAGGTGTTGCAACAAGTGGCCTGTACGTCTTATGTGATAATGTCACGTGCAATGTGGACATCCGAGATTGCATAATTAAGGACAACAAGCTGCTGTGGCAACCGGCTCTTGATCCAGCAACATTGCCGAGTCCTGGGCTAACTTTTGGAGACTATGATACCGGCTTTCAGCTGCTTACAACCATGGCACCCTGGCTCACATACACATACCCTGTCATTCGCTATACCAAGTTGATGAGAGAAACCGTAGTCAGTTTTGACCAGGTAACTGCTGCAATCTCGTCATGGCACAGGGCGCCGTACACCGGGGCGTTGGATAGCAACTTTACCACGCGAATATTATTGCTGCAGGCATATCCCAACTGTTCGTTGTTATCATCATCTGGATTTCCAAGTGTCACTGGACGCACCTTGGGTGCCATAGTGATCCAACAGCGTAATGCGCCATGCTCAGATGCTCTGTCAAGGGACACGCCAATGGCGCAATTATCTGTCAAAGGCGGCCACTACAGTGGCAATGATGGTGCAGTAATCATGAGTACGGCGATTGGTAAGTCCAGAAACGTTCGACCTCCTCCCTGGTTCCCTTTGCATGCTTGCTGTCGGGAGTCAGTTTGACTGTTTGCTAACCCTGCCTGTCATGTGATGCAGATTGGATTCACATAGCCTCTTGCAGCAGTTCGGGGGCTTCACCTGGCCCGTCAAGGCACAGTGCTGACATCTCGTTATCAGGACTCGCTATTAATGGCCACGGCAGCGGGATGCCTGCCGTCTGGCTGCGATGGCCGCGCAGTGTAACCGTTACTGACTGCAAGGTAGGTTGGGGATGTCACCTAACAGCGCCGTGAAACCATTACGCAAGAAACATACTCCCGAGCTAACTAGTAGCTTAAATTGAAAAGCCTTTTTAGACCCTTGTTTGCGTCAACCCTATAGCAGTCGAACCAGGTCTTACCCCGGGGTTACCGCCCCCCTCTACATTACCGATTTGACTACCGAGGGGTAACCGACCTACCCTCGTTACCCCCTCGTCAAGTCCTCGTCAGGGGTCCATTATGTCAAGGTCCGTTACAGGGGTATGACGAACCTCGGTAACCGAGATACCTAACCCAGCCTTGTTACCCCAGGGTAACCAAGTCTGCTCAGGGCCGCAAAAGCGCGCGCATGAATCCTCCGTGCACACTCAATATTGTGCGTGTTCCAGCCATGCGATTGTCGTCTTCTACCAAACTAGTCCTCCGCAATGCCATACTTATGAACCTTCTTCCATGAGATGTCGCACATGCACACGCATGCCGCACACATGCGCACTCCCGTCACACGCGCCATACCTCAGCTATCCTCTACCCAGTCATAACCGGCGTCTTACAACTAAAACAACCTAGTTCGCAGTTGCGCAAGGCGCGGGGCGGGGGAGGGGGCGTCATGGTACAAGCAGAAGCGTTCAGGGCGGGGGCGGCATGCAGCTACAGGCCCAACGCAAGCATGCGCCAAGTAAGCAAGGCTCGTGCGCTTCCCGACACCCCCCCTCTCCGTCACACGCGCGTACGAACCTGGCCACAGCTGATGGCTCGCGCTGCATGCTGTGCCGCCCCCGCCAATCCATCCTGCACCGCCGCTACATGCTGCTGCCGCCATGGCCGGCCCGTGCGCGGGGCTGTAGGGAAGGCACACGGAGGCGCCAAGACGCGGGGCGGGGGAGGGGGCGTCATGGTACAAGCAGAAGCGGTCAGGGCGGGGGCGGCATGCAGCTACAAGCCCAACGTAAACATGCACCAAGGCGCGTGCACTTTCTGGCACCCCCCCCCTCTCTCCACCACACGCGCATACGAACCTGGCCACGGCTGCTGGCCCGCGCTGCATGCTAGTACCAGTGAGGATTATCTTGCTTGCACAGTGCGCTGGCGTGCACGTTGCAGGCTGCATACTTGACCTTCGAGCGCAAGACCTGGAAGTGCCCCTCGGCGGCTTTGGGAACGACCGCTTGCAAGTCGTTGGCGCTTATCAACTTTGGATCTTCACCCTTTCGATGCGCGGAACTGTCTGGAAGTCTGCCACACGCAGTACTGCATTGTGGCAGTTAAAAGCATCCTATATCATAGATACTTGACAGTTCGGGTAAAAAGTGAAACCAGGGGGACCATCGAGTGACATGAGGTGGTCCGCATAAGTTAAGTCACGAGTAGATAAAGTGTGGTTGCTAATAACTTAGAATCAAACAGTTATCAATATAATTGAAGACAGTTGGGCACTGCTGTGGCACAAAGCAGCAGCTTGCCAGTTGAACTGTACAACCCATTCCTGGGCCGCTGGCCAGCCGCAAACCTCCATAGATGGCGACAATAAGCGTTAAGTTAACGTTTGACATGGCAAGTCTTACATTTAGCCGACTCCGGCAGAACCATGTTCCTGACCGAGGGGTAACGGACTGGTGCTTAGGTTACCTGGCGACCTGACGAGGGGGTAACCGGGCTGGCAGGGAGGTAGTTCCTGCTTACTATAGGGCAATTTCCTTGGGGATTCTTTACTTTTCATCTTAGTTTCCTTACACCCATAATCTGTAGCATGGGTGTCCCTGGAAGGATTTTGGAGGTCTGGGTCGTGAGGAGGATGTACGGCTCGCAAACCTTATTCCTAAGTGGGGATGTACGGCTCGCAAACCTTATACCTACATGGGGATGTACGGTTCGCAAACCTTAATACCTTATACCTACATGGGGATGTACGGCTTGCAAACCTTATACCTAAATGGGGATGTACGGCTCGCAAACCTTACCTGCATGCGGATGTACGGCTTGCGAACATTACCTACGCCCATGCAGGACATACCCTATTTGCTCACCAGCCATTTCATTTTTGCAGCGAAGATGATACGATTAACGCCCAATTCACACAACCTCCCAGGTCACTGATAGCTCAGGTGCCTTTTGGATGGAAGAAGTCCGTGACAGTGCAACCGTGGAGGGCTGCACATTCAAAGGTGGGTTCAGGGCGAGTTACCACATATTTCACAAGCTAGCTTTGTATGAGTTATCTTTCAGCGGCTTGTTAAGCCGGTAACAATACGACACTGTAATGCCCCATCTCATTCCTCACTCCTGTGCAGCTCCGCTTCCTACTGTTACTTTTTCCCTTATGGCGCTTTCATTGTCTACTCTAATCCTACATGCATGACCTTTACTATCTGGCTTGCAATTCTTGTTAACAGGCAACTATGTCCCGGAGCAGCATTGGCTATACCATTGGGGCTTTATCGCCTCTGCACCGAACGAAGATGGCAGCACCATGTTTCCAATGAGTATTGGCACAGGATCCTCCCAAGTTGTCTTGATCATGATGACACCACTGGGCAACGTGGAGAACACAGTCATTGTTAGAGACAGCATATTTGAAGGCAAGATGCGCAGCCAGAATCCCTTCACAACGCAATCTTCTATGTTGTGTTGCCTTCCTAGCCTTGGAACCCAATTGTGCCCAGGCTGCATGCCTTGTGTTGATTTATGTGTCTTCCTGCCTTTACAGAAAATGCTGCCTACACCACGGGTGCACTTTACATCGTTGGCTATGACATGCCAGTCGATGATAAGGACAACCTTCCTGGCCGCACGCGAGCACTTGTCTCAAACATGACCTTCACTAGGAACTATTGCAGGTGGGTCAGGATGTGAATAGCTCAAGCTACTGGGGGAATTAGATGGTGATGCCAGGGACTACCCCACTTAGGTTGTGTGCAATCCTTAATGAGCTCACCTCTCTTTGGGTTACTGGCAACCTTTCGCTTTATGTAGGCGTGCCTCCTTTGGCTTGTCACCATATGCCACTGAAGCGGTCTGCCGCACGTCAGAAAGGCCGCTGTACATCAACGGAGTCTACAATGCTACGATTACGGGATCCAGGTTAGCAAGAATACGGGACCCACCTGCAGTAGTTCACGTGCCATCCAGAAGGCTAATTCAGGAATTGTTGGCATATTGCATACATAGTGTATTGAACAGGCAACCGTCTCAAAAATGTGATTTTATTACACGGAAAGAAAAGAATTAAAACCCCATGATAAACCTTCGGTGGTGACCCTTGCTTCCCGGTTGAATGCTCCACGGTATACAATAAATTACCAATTCGATGGCATTGGTTACAGACACGGGTCGGCTCCTAGACACTTACAGGTCGTCGATATACAACAAGTTGCGGTTACCAATGTACTATATGTACGTTACGGTACCGTTTAATTCTTAACTACGCGTTGGGGCATGTTCACAAAGCGTCTGGGGCGCTGACGTTCATACCGACATAGGTCCTTCGCGAAGAGATACCGTCTTGGGCCTATAATTAAATTGATAAGAGTAGAATGTTTGCGTTTTGTCTATTGGGGCTGAGTGTTTTTTGGCCATGTCAATTGGGGCTAGAATTTCCCTGGCAAGGTGTCAAAAAGGGGTGTAAAGATTGAGGGCCCAGGGTCATCACAAGGCCATGCCTAAACGGTAGCTTTGGGGACGTTTGGCGCATGTCACTTGATTCTAGACAAGGGTTCAGCTTCTCTCAGCTGGAAAAGGGTGGAGTAGGATAGGAACGTATGATGGTCACTGGAACGATGCGGCATGCGCACCTGTGACCCCATGGCACCAACTGAGCTGACACCCCTTTATGGAGACGCTGACACGCGGCCCTTCTTGGAAAAGCTATGTCTGGAAAGCTAACACCCCTTGCTTGGGAAGCTGACACCCCATGTATGCTTGGCAGGCTGACACCTCTTACTTGGGAAACCGACACCCCTTGCTTGGATGGCTAAAAACCCTTGGTTGTAAAGCTAATACCCCTTGCTTGGGAAGCTGACATCCCTTGCTTGAAGCAGTGGGTGTGTTGGACAGCATTGACAGCATAGGGTAACGTTGTAAGGAAGGCTTATGTCGGTGTGGCTACTTCGAATCACCTTATGCGACAGATTCCCAATTCGGTGGCATTAGTTCACAGATCGGCTCCCAGTAGATGCGAGCATGGTCCCGCCGACCTTCACAGGTAGCCCTTAAGCAGCACGCCGCTGTTACCAATGCACCAAATACTTGTTACGGTACAGGGTACCGGTAAACGCCACAGAGGAGCAGTAATCGGTGTTGCCGTGGTGGTCCTTTTCATAGGCTGGTCAACATATCGTTTGTTGCTAAACCATATCGTTTGTTTGGCTTGCAGTTAACTGTTGGTTCCAAATAATAGCCTTGCCTAGTTTGTATGTTTTGCCGTTATGGACGGACGGACGGACGGACGGACACACGGGAAGGGGCAATCCTGGGGGGCATCGCCCCCCCCCCCGAAGCCGCTTCACGGTGAGGGCTCCTCCCAAAAATCACCAACCGTAGGTCAAAAGGGGCAGATACTATTTCCGTTTTGTCTATTGGGGCTGGAAAGTAGGCTTCAAAACGCACGTCAATCGAATTTCGGGCAATACGGTAACAATGAAAATGTGCCCAAGAAGCTGGTCCTGTTACATGAGCAGAATGGTGACATATGGATTTGGAGCTTGGCAAGGCGTGTATGCTTCCTTAAGTGCATAAGCATGAGGTAAATAAATGTCAGGAAGAGCCCAATGATAGCGCCAGGAAAAGAAGAATGGCGCAATTAGAGTCTCGGTGCATAATCCGGTACAATAGCAGCTTAGCAAAGACTGCCGCTGCCGCGGCGGCCGCAAAGCCACAAAGTGGGCATCGTCCCGCTTCGTTCACATTTACGTTCGTTCGTTCAATTCGTTCATTCAACGGCCACTGCTGAAAAGTGGATCGCGCGACGTGCTCGTTTGGCGTATTCGAGGCGTCCCTCGCCCGACATGGCCTTCGTCGCAATCCTGTTGGCTATCGCTCTGGCGATTGCTTCTTTGATGCCTTTCGTTGGCTGTTGTTCAACTGTACGACCTCCCTCCACTCCGCTCCACACAAGCCGGCACGCATACACATCCCTCCTTCGCAATTTTTAAAAAGGGGGCGAGCCCCGGTGTCTGCGAAGCTGACGGGTTTCAGTTGTTCCCAAAACGCACTATCCCCCTTCACCAGTAATTTCGCTGAACTCAGTACAGTTTTCTCTATCTTTCTGCCTACCGTCGGGAAGGGACACGCACAAACCGCAGACAGGAGCAACCAGCTTTCAAGGCTTGCTGCATGAAAATGCTGAGGTGCTACCTGACAATAGACCATGAATGTGTTGACCGTTAACACTGTTTCTGCTGCACGAGAAGTTAAATGGATTCCTCTACCAGTACCTGTAATACTATCCTGCCATCTGGCGCCCCCCTGCAGCGGGTCAGGAATGTAAACTGACAATGAACTCCAATCTGATTCCAGGTTTCATGACAACCGCAATGGTGGTGTTTACATAGACCATTGCGGTGTGATGAACGTCACCTACTCTTCATTTACTGACAATCTCCAGACGTACAACGCAAGATCAAACAGCGCGGATCAAGGAATTGGTGAGTCCTGACTCCTCCCTGTATGCTGCTCACCAGCGGCGCTTCAGTGAAGCACCCTTGCTGCTTAGGACAGAAGGTGTGACATCAATTGCAGTAAGTTTACGTGCGCAGCAAACTATATCATATGGATGACCTTGATTGGGCATGAAACCTGAACCTAATCTTATCGTATTGACACAAGCTGTAGACCAGCGCTTGTTGTGGCCAGTCCAGCCTGATCCTTGAAACACAGTTCCTTTCTGCTTACACAGGTGGTGGGGCCGTAACCGGCTGGTCAATCAGCTACGGTGGTGCCAACATTCTCCACAGCACTTTCATTAACAACACATCACCACCTGGAGGTGGTGCAGGTGGGATGGTTTTGTTGGCTTTCAGGTGCTCTGATGTTTTCTGGTCTCTCCTGCCTCCTTCATTTTATTTTTGTCCTCAGAAGAGACGGCTTGTTGTTCTTCCAAATACCTTTCTAGGAGCTGAATGACAACTAATAAAAGCATCTGCACACCTGTCCCGCAGTTTTCCTCCGTGACGTGTACATTTCATACCTCAAAAACAACAGGTAGGCAATGTTCACACGTCTGTAGTACATCTATTGCTCATGCCGTCCTTAAATGGTGTATTCCACTGTTGCATTAACGCACCCGAATATTTAATCCTGAGGTATTGTTTTTGGCCTGTTGTGCAGCTTCATAAGTAATACCGCAACAAATGGAGATGGAGGGGCTGTGTGGATTTTAACAACTGAAAAGAAAAGTGGTGATCCACCTTCATACAACACGAACTATGACTCGCTGTTGGGCTGCAACTTCACTGGTAACCGTGCAGGTAAGTCAAGTATACCGAGTGTCTGTCCCAGCTTGTGGCCTTGCTGTCGCTGTCCTGGCCTGTGTTTAGGTTGATGAACTCCTGTAGCATGGACTTCATCACCAAAAAAGTGGTTCCGGCATTACCTTCTGTGCACATGGTATGGAATGGAAAGGGCAATTCTACTCTTCCCGCTCATATTTACGGTGCTTAGGCTACGAAGACAGGAGCTACATAGAATCGCCCGTCTTTAAAGTCTGTGGTCCAACACACACCTCTGCAGGCCGAAGAGGGGGTGCAGTTGCTGGAGTTGATGTAGCAGCTAGCTCAGGATGGATGATTAGCAGCAACGTTATGGAAGGAAACATTGCCATGGTAAACCCACCGAAACGGGCGATGGACCCGCTGCCAAGAGATGACATGGCTGGTGGAGGTAGGAGTGGCTTAGCAGTTAGCCTGGGCCATACAGCGTCGGCTAGGCCATCACATGTTGACTACGGCCTTGCTCTGACTGCGCTTTAATACCAGCTATGAGACCGAAGTTGAATCAACTTATGTTGCAGGCGCCATGTATATACAAAACACTGCATCCGCCATCTTTGCTGGCAATGTCTTCGTGAGAAACAAGGTAAATAGGACAACCAAAGCAAGCATTGCTAGTGGTGGGCTTCTTGCTTGTTTGTGGTAGATCCACACTCCTGCATGTCCAGCCGTCCATCCAGGGACACTAAAGGCTCCTTTCCATCCGCTCGCACGACTTGATTTCCTCCTGCCACGTATGGCTCGGTGCTGATCCTCAGTGTTTACTCGGTAGTCTATGCACACTGCCAGTTTCTGCTACATTGCCCATATTGACCAGCATAAACATCTGCACATCTGGGCTGAAACTCAGCCGTGTCAAGTAGGTTTAGTGTAGGCATGCCATGCAGGCATGTTTGTAAAACGTTTTCACTGTGTGCTACAAACTTGCTTTCTGCATCTACATACTACTCCCGCAAGAGCAAAGCCGATGGCGTGCACCCCTTGGTGACTTTATTTAATTCGGAGTCTTGCGCATAAAATTGTGTCTTCAGCAAATTGGCTTTCGGACTGTAGGTACTACGACATGCTGGTGGAGCTGTGCGCCTGATGGAGGGGCAAGCTGCAACATTTTCCGAGAATGTATTCTCAGGCAACATTGCTATCATGGGTGGTGCTGTCGCAGCAACCAGGTAAGGTGACTTTTTGATGCCTAATGCACCTGATGGATGACCTGCAGATCCAACGGCCTATTTGTTGCAAGTACATGTTAGGAACGTATTTTGTAACTATGCCGGGGGGGGGGGAAAGACATTTTCTTATAAACCCCAACCCGAAATTTCCAAAGAGAAGGCCTCGGAGCCACCCACCCACCGCCAAGCGTGTCGTACAACCTGTAAACTATGCCAAAACGCCCGGGAAAAAACGTCTAGGTTCCTCTGCGCAAGCTCTATTAAATGCAGTCGAAAAACCCCAAACCCCCTGGGAAGTTAATGTCACAGCGTTGCAGTATGGACGGCTAAGGTAACAATGTTCTTGGCCCCAGCTTGACTGATGTTATGTATTTGGCGCCTAGGAAGCACCACGGCCCTTCCATTTGCGCCATACCACCGCCAGTTCTGTTTTCACCAACCGAGACAACGGCGCAACCACGTTCCAGCCACAAAGGGCCGACTAGCCGCGTTCGCAATATACGTTTTCTTCTTAAGTTCTTTCTTGTACGTTTGGGGATTGGGCAGTTCCGTTCGGCTACCGTGGTTCAGAGGTGAAGATCACATTGGAAGCCGAGAAGTGACCATTTTGTTGATAGAACTAATTCTGCTTATAAGAAACGAAGAAAGGATGACAATACAGCTTTCAAAACCCTAACATGAGGCCGGGAAAAATTTTCCGGAGGCTCATGTAAAAATGTCGTTGGGGCCCTGAACCCACCCACCCACCAACCCCTGCCGTACAACCAAGCCCAAAGTTTTTTCCGTACAACTCCAAACAGAAATCTGAAAGCAGATTCGGAGTCCCGACGCAAAGCGCCATCAATTTGAGGGTTGGGGTCTATTTTTGCGCTTCCTACCCCCCCCCTGACTATGCTGCCAATGTTTGTCCCGTGCATGCTTTCAGGGTCGACCAGCTGTTTCTTGATGAGTGCAGTTTTGACAACAACTCGGTGACGAACCCATGGGCCTGGCCGGATACATCTCCAGAACCAGGAGCAGCAAATGAGGAAGTGCACTTTCCTCTGAATTCTCTGGATCCAGGATATGGTGGCGGGCTGTATGTCTTACAGACCCCAACGCAGATTGGCTCCCTATCGCAGTTCACAAACAACATGGCCTTACTTGGTGAGTTCATCCGTATGATTTGTGCTGTTTTCCCAGTGGTCACGCTTAAAAATTTCACTGTATGAACCACTTACTTGGCATCCGGGCACTCGAGAAATGCATGGCTGCCTGGGATTGTGTTTCCATTCATGTGTTCCTTGCAAGGGTACCAGCGTGGAAGCCAGGAGTTAGTTATACTAAGTCTGGTGTTTCGTTACACATCTAAGTAAGTTGCACCTCTTGACCTGCAATGCGCAGGTGGCGGTATAGCTGCTGTTTCTTGCCCGAGGTTGACAGTTATGGCTTCCGCAGGCTTTAGCCACCTTAATCTCACAGTGTCTCAGGATATTGTGGAGGCTCCGGGTGCACCCAACCCCTTGGGTGTCGAAGGGGTGATACCGTACCGTGTCCTTTTTGCAAACAACACAGCCCTGATTGGTGGAGGAGTCTACTTGCACGATGTTACAAGTATCACTGCTGCCGGGTCTGTAATAGACTTACTTATCGAAATGGCACCTGTCAACCTCACGTATCTGTCCCAGGGCTACAAAGTGCAGGAGTTCCTGGACTTTCTTGATGGGTAAGTGGCCCAAACCAGTGAAGCTTTATGAGCCAGTGGTGCATGGTAATTGTTGACTTGGTTACGCCAAGCTCTCTAGGCTAGCTTGACACCATGCATGTGCCCCAACCATTGTGGTGTTCTACCTAGATAGTTCAGGTGCCAAAGCTTTCTCCATGACTTTTTTGAACAACAACATTTAATTTTTGTCGATCTACGCTTAACATGATTTCAGGAACGCTATGACCACCTACATTACGCCTGAAACGGTACCATTAATCGACCAACCTGCTATCGTTTTCTACAATAACACAGCAAATGGCGGTGCAGCCATAATGCTAGATGGTGGGCTTGAGGTAAGAAAGCGCCAAAACTGAGTGCACGATTTCAATTTCGCTGCAAATAACTGAACAGTTTCACGTCTATCTGAATGTGGGGGCCGTGGTGATGCAACCATCAAGGGCGTGGGAAAACAGATTCCTCTCGGAGAGGAGGGTGCTCCTCGGAGAGAGGAGCATGTGAAATTTGTTTGGTATCTGCTGTTACACTTGAACACCCTTACAGCATGCCAGAGCTCCTTCTCTTGCCCACATGATTGTCCTTTACTTCTTGCGTTACAGGCAAATCCCCATGCATCTGGAGCCAACACTTGCTACCAACTTGCTACAATTGGCCCCCGTAATCCTATGATGTGTCACTCCGTTGTGCGTTCCAATAATTTCACATCTTATGTTCTGGCCCCTTCCTTACGATCATCAGGTATCCCTAAACAACACCCGCTTCCTGGGCAACCGTGCGTTCACACCTCCGCTTGCTGAGGGGTACACTGGACTCCAGGGACGGGAGGCCATGAACGGGTCAGCAGCCAGCCATGCGTGTTATTCGGGTGAAGGAGCAGCAGCATGCATCGTTGGCAGGGATGGTAGCTCCATAGAGGTGAGGGGAGCAAGGGGGAGGTAAAATTGTTGTGCTGTGATCACCATGTTGAACAACATAATGAAGTTTCGCCGGAATATAGCCATACCGGCTTAAGCCCCATTGATACCGAAACCCCCTACACAATCGGTGCTGTCAGCTACTACATGCATATCAACTTACTACTACGGGCCTTCGGTCCAGTCGTTTTACAAGCGTGCTTCTCACGTCCTTCGTACTACCAGCACCAGTCCTTTACATATATTTCTACAATATGCCACCATACTCCTCGGCTCCTGTGGTGTTTCTGTGGGGACTTCCGGCAATCATAGTACGTTCTAAATCGCGGCCAGTTTGTTAACACAAGTCATGTTGTTGCATTAAAGTCCTGCTTAGGCTTTTCACCCAAGTTACCCCACTTTGGACAACCCAAACTGATGGGCTGTATGGGGCGTTTACAGAAGCACCACTGGCCCTTTCGTTTGCACCCTACCACATCACACTCTGCTTCACCAACCAACACGGCGGCGTCTCCACGTCTCCCGCCCCGGCCCCTGCCTCCTCTTGTCCCTGTTGCGCCGTGCCTTTGACAACTGCCCCTGTCACCACTTCCCGCACGCGCAAAACACTGCACACTAGTCTGTCACCCCGTCCACGCCTCCACTGCTGCTGGTAACCCGGTGTGGCAGCCGCCGGTGCCATGCTGCAGCACCTTCACCCAAATCGCGAAGCATCACTCCCTCATCCCTGTGATAGTCGCTCAAGCCGGCATGCCATTTTCTGCATCCCAAGGGTTGCAGAACAATCACTTAACCTCTTGACGAGTCCTGAGCTTCCATGGTGATGGACTCAGGCTCTGCTGATGAGCCATGTTGTCCATACTGCTTGACCCCAATAGCCCTTAGATTGTTTTGTTGTTTGCCATGAGCCTGTATGATGAAAGAACAATAATACAAGCAATTGCCTTGTGGGCGGCCCTCGTATGTTGATAATTTTGGGCGGAGGCCCCTTCATACCATTGATCATACGTTCCAACCCTGAGCAAGGCTCCGCCCTTCTCCCGCTTTTGTCAATTTTAAGTTGTAGGTGTAACCAAGGACTCGACTCCTTACCTCCCATGCATGCCCTGCAGTTCAACAATTCGGATGTCTTTGGCAACGAGGCAGATGTGCATGGTGGCGGCTTCTACGTGGCTGAGGGACGGAGCTGCAGGAACCCAGCTGGATGCTACAGTGTTCGGTTGAACAATGTAAATATGTCAGGTAAATGCGGTATAAATACATCGAAGGTGAAGCCAAGAGAAGTTTGTAGTTGGACAAAAGGAGTGAGCTAAACATCTTGCTGATTGACCTCCTTCCAGGAAATGTTGCAAATTATGGTCGCGGTGGCGCCATATTTTGGGAGCACGAGGCTATTGTGGAGGTCAACTCTTGTGCTTCTGACTCCTACCACAGTATTCCTCTAGGCTCAGCAGAATCAGGAGTACCACCAGCAGACGGTGTTAACGGTTTTGATGGTGGTTATTCTACAGCCGACTCTTCCAAGGTTCCTACCACGCAAATTAAGCTTGTGTTACCAGGCCGCAAAGATCTGCCTGTCACCTATGGCAAGCTAGTCCGCAATCTGCAGGCTGAGCTGCTGCAGCCATTAGGGGGCCCTGTGGTGACAGCCAACAGCAGCATCTACATGGTCAATGGCAATCTCGTGTTGCCAAACGACACTGCGGCAGCTGCCTTTGAGATAATTGACGAGTTAGGGTTGACGTCCATTAATTTACAAGGCACAGTCGTCCTAAATGTGAATGACACGGCTTGGCTTGGAATGCCGTACAATCAGTTGCCTTGTTCCAACTGGGAGTACAACGTTGCTGCGAGCGGGAATGATATCAGTACGACGCCATACTTTCTGCTGGTAAGGTACATACTTGGAGACGTTAGTGGCGCCAAGTTACTAAATTGTCTTTCTTCTTTAAAATATTTGTGTGCATTTCAAGTTAAGCTCAGGAGTGAGTCGGTGTTTAGCCACTGCTTGCCATGCGTCCTTGAAAGGGATGAGGTTTTAGGCTTTAATGAATCGTGATCTTAACCTTTTCTTTGCCCTTTCTCATTTGCGTGCAGGTTAAGCCATACGAGCACTTCTACAGCTCCAACACCAACTTGCAGCTGAACGTCACCACACATGACTGGCTAGGCAACAACTGTACAGAAACGAACAGCACGAGGACAGTGGTAGTTATAGAGGCCGTGTCGCCTGAGGTGGGGTCGCAGTGTTGCGCACGATGCCTCAAAAACATTGTCGGCTACAGCAGGGTCACCAGCTAACCCACCTAACAGCCGTACTGTTATTAGTCAGTGGCATGTCTTCACTATGGCTGTGCGTAGTCGCCATTTTTCTAAGCATACAGCCAAGCAAGCCGTTACAGCTCATTATGGTCGGATCATAACCATTGCTTTCCGCATTCCTGTAAACGGATATCCGAAATTTCGCACATTGCGCTGACAATCACTGTTTCCCTTCTTTGTGCTGGGTTCCACAGGTATCGGGTACCATGAGCCAGGTGGCCTTGGACGGTCTTGCGGATTTCACGGGTCTAGTGCTTCGCACTCATGAAGGTCCTCACAACATCACGTTCACCGGACGCTCAAGCAACCCTGAGCGCAACCTAAAGCCGGACACAGTGAGTCAACAGAGTGTAGTACTGATGCGACCCTTCACTACCAAATGTGCGCCACACTATTTTCTACCGTGTATATGCTAGGTCTGTCGTAGATGTGGGTTTTCCAAACGAAGGCCTTGGCCTCCATCTTCATGTTCCTACGTACTCGCTCTGCTCCCTTTTGCCTTGGCCCGCGACTAGTGTCCTTGTTTGCCCGTTTTTGTTGATATGCAGGTAGAGGTATACGTGCGGCCTTGCAGCATAAATGAATACCTTGCACCTGAGAACCACGATGAGTGCATCAGGTGCAAGCAAGGCTCGTTCAACCTTGACACGACCTCGGTAAGTTGTGTCCGAATTTGGTCTAGCTAGTTACAAATGCGCCATGTACGGGGCGTGTACATAGCTTACAGGGCGTCCAGTGAGGCCTAGGCTTAGGTTTGATTTAATCAGTAACCAACGCTGGATCTTTCCTGTGCCTTCCTCGAATCCTCACCTGACAGAAATGTTGTCCCGTTTCATCACAATAACCTTTGCCTAACCCTATGTACTATAGCCCCATTTAACAGACGCTTACGGTTCTTATTTGCCGTTCAGGAGAACTGCACTGCCTGTCCAGGCAATGCGGTCTGCAACTATCCGGCCAACGACACCGGTTATGTGGTAGCGATTGATACGGGTTACATGGTACCCAAAGACGGCGCATGGCATAGCAGCTTTTTCAGTAGCCAGGTGAGGTGAAGCCAACGTGGCGCATGTTGGAAAGCGTGTGGGTCTCTTTCCTGAGGACAATTAGGTAACTCCTTGTCTACGACATGTCTTGCATGGCACGTGTCATTTGTGAAAGTGTGCTAGGTTATCAACATAACAACGTAGTCGTGTCCGTGTCGCCCCAGATGAATGGTAAACATTTCGTAGTACAGTTGATAACCGTTATCGCTGAATACGCTGCCTGAATTTGAAACGCAGGTCCTGGACTGCCCCAACCCGGCGGCTTGCAAAAGCGAGAATCGCAGCAAACAGCTTGGTGCACTGCAGTACGCGATTTGGCAGGTACGCCGTCACTACACTGCTCGTTCCTTTCCGTGCTTATCCATGCACGCCCAAAACCCCACCCATTACAGCCTAGGCGACATTGGCGTGACCGGACTGCATTCATGCAATACGTTGACAACTTTTGTTCTCCATTCCTTGCGTATCGCCATACTGTCATGCAGAAAGCTCGTGAGGTGCAGTACCGCACTTCCCTTGCTCTGGCCGCGGATTCTATTTGGGCAATGCTGTCCGAAAGTCTCGACGGCGGTGTTGACTTCGACCTACAGCAGCGGCGTCATCAGCTGCTCCAGCAGCACATTTCGTACTCCAACACCACGCAGTACAACATCCGGGTCATCCATGAGACTCAACAATTCATGTGAGTAGGGCGTTCATGGACCAAGCACGGAGTTTTGGAGTTCAGTCCTGACGCGGTAGTTGTAGTTCGTAACACCATTGCAGTTCCAAATTCCTGCAATTGCAAACGGTTCTAGGCTTAATTGCGCATTTTGCGCCTAATTTATTTCATTGTGTTCACCTGTCTGATTGTGTCCATCTGCCTGCCTGCCCGCCTACATACCTCGCAGGGAAGACTACATGGCAGCTCAGTGCGCCCAGGGATACACAGGCACCCTGTGTGGGGAATGTGCGTCAGGTTACGGCTGGATTAACATTGCCACCTGCACCAAATGCCCCAAAAGGGTAAGAAGGTCACCACCTGCACCTAACACTCTACTGCCCTCCGGGCTCACCATGTTCAGCCTGGTTTCCATCTAGCTGATTGGCCCAGTCGCTTTTGTATGGGCATGCACGGTCGTCCCCACCTATCTTCCTGCCTCCACCACATGAGCATGTTTGCAACGCTAGCTAGGGGCTGAAAGAAATGAAGCTAGGGCTCTTGTCCGTTTCTTGGTCTCTTCGTTCATATGTTGTTAATCCGTGCCATCATTCTGAACATGAACTCTTTCTGCATCTCTTTCCTATGCTTGTATTCCTTTGCCTTCGCCTTGCAGGTGTATAATGCGCTGTACTACACCCTCGCCACGCTGCTGACACTGCTGTCACTGGCCTTCACGGTGTATGCAAGCAATACGCCGACACAAAAGCTTGTGGCTGCAAGCCACTTCTCTGACTTTTACAATAACGCAAATACATCCACAAACAGCATTCCTGAGGACTACGCTGTACAGGATCCCAACGCTGATGACCTGACGAAGCATGAGCATACACAACATCAGTATCTGCAGCCATACCCCTCCGCAGCACCACAACCGTTCGCTCACCAATCGTCAAGGTCACGTCAGACCTCGCTGAAGGAGTCACGGGGGCCGCCAAACCTCCCAAAACAGGAGGAACAACTGCCCTCCCCATTTTCGGATGTCACAAACAACCACTCCGTGTTCCTGGAAAATGAGGAGGTCATCATCATGATGGATCCGTCCCCTGGGCACCCAGCTGGTGCAATGGCCCCAGTCTTTGAAGGCGGTCACATTGCAACTGGGTACAACAACACGGTTTACCATCGCAACGTGGGAAGTGGAGAGGGCGCCGACCCCTTTGACAGCCCACACGTCAACCTGGCAACCGAATCCTTCTCTCCATCAGAAGCGGTGGTGCGTCCGGAAGATGACATGGCCCCCACCTCAAAAACCCTGCCTGGAAAGGGTGTGGGTGCTGCCGCTGGCGCTGCTACCGGTAGTGGACTGGCTGATGATAACAGCAGTGAGCAAGCGAGCGCTCAGAAAGCCATGGACATGCACGCCAAGGCACAGCTGCCCACCCTCGTGCGTCTGTTCGTCACGTACCTCCAGGTGTGGATTGATGGGATGTGTGTGCGTGTAATTTTCTGTATGGCTGACGGGCTCAAGGCGTAGGGCTTATGAGAGCTAGAGGCTTGCCCGGGCTCTACAGGGAAGGAGCTAAGGAACGGAGAGAAGTTTGAGTAAAAAAGGGTATCTCAGCCGATAGAGGTGTTCCTGGTTAATCTTGACGGGCTCATTGCCCGACACCACTTCTCCTGCGTGGCGAGCAAAGGTGCTTTTTCGGGGGCTACTCCTGACCCATGCATAACCTCAGGTGCTGGCGCTGTTGCGTGCCGTACCTCTGGATCTGCCGAACTTCATGGAGATCTTCTACGGCATCTGCATCCAGGCCACCAGTTATCCAGGTAAGCACCCTAGAGGTATGCATGCCTACATGGGCAGCGGTCATGAATGTGCAATTTCCGCCCCACTGCTGAAGTCTCCATTTTTACTTCCCTGCCCTGACGCTAGCAATCAATGTAACGCTTTTGCCCTGCTGAAATTCTCTCCAGTTTAGGAAATGCTGTTTCCCTTCTGCACTTGGGATACCCATGTTGTTTCGATCGCTGCTGACTGAGTTGCTTAACCAAGCACAAAATGCTCCTCCTCCATCGCATTGTTTTACGCTAGCCAAAATTGTACAGTCAAAACGTCATTACATTGTCAGCGCCACCTGCTGTCGTGGTTCCTACGATCTGCTGTCCACTGTGTTTGTCCACCCCTACAGGCACGCTGGTCTCGCTCGACTGTTCGCTGCCTGATACACTGGTCATGTCCCGAGGTGCCGCACGCATCCTCATTACCATCCTGGCCCCCGTCTACACCTTCATTGGAGCCATGCTTCTGTTCTCGCTATGGGATGTCGGGAAGTACTACATGTCCTGGTAGGTACATCCTACCTGTTGTACCCGTCCTCCAAGCATAGCAGTGTAGGAGCAAAGCATGAAGGATAGTCAGGCATGCCGACATTAAAGGTGTTCCCTGTGCCACCGCAAATGGGAATCCACGGTCGGCCCTGTCGCCCCTTTAAAATTCCAGCTCTGTAATTCTGTACTAAATGCCCGATCGCTACCCAAACAGGTATCGTGGCACGCGGCCACCTGGCGGCTTGATCATGCAGCTCGTCACCAACCGCAACAACCAAGTGCTGTTGACCTTCAGCAACGTCATGTTCTTCTTCTACCCCAGCATCTCCCAAACCCTTATGTCCATCTTTGACTGCTCGCAAGTCGATTCGTACGACTCCTCCAATATCTTGGCGGTAAGCGGATGGTGGTGGAAGTATGACAAGTGGTTCTTTGTTAGTTCAGCGGGCGGACGTTTCTGTATGACAAGAGATAGCGTTTTACGTAGACCCACGAGCACTGAAACACACAAATGCTGGACCACTGCTTGGAACATACCGCACCTGTCCTCTGCCCATTATTGTCGCAATGATACAGCAGGGTCGTGTGTGGTAGCATTCTTCCGCAGACGCGTGTTGTCTAAAACGAATTGCATTTTACGGAGCATTAGCGCCTCAATGCTCTCAAAAGTTCATTGCCACTCGACAATGGTTTTCCGCTCTCCTCTCACGAGTGTGCATGCATGCGCTTGACAAAATGCAATTTATAACGGTTACCAGTAACGTCAAGCTTGGTTCAGGCGACATGCACCAGTTACCCCGTCGTACTAGCTTGCTATCCGCTAACTCCTTATTGTTACTTTTGTTGCAAAATTTTCCCAGACGCTGTACTATCGTACGAGTAGCGTCTGGCAGCAGGACTTCAGCGTCAAGTGCTACAAGGGCAGCCATCTCGCGCTGGTGCTGGGCCTCGGTATGCCGGGATTGCTGCTGTTTGGCATCGGTGAGTCCAGTGTGACGAACGGCACTGTAAACCGCATTTACTACGCATTCAATTGGGGATGGCATGCTAAAGCCTGGTACGCCGTGGGAGCAAGGGTAATAGAAGCCCAGCGCAGAAATAGGGGTTTGTGGCGTCCTTACTGTGGACGAGTACGGAGGCAAGGACAAGTGCATGTTTGCGCGTATTTACTTGTTTTAGGATGAAATCTGTAGCTCGGCACTAGGCGTGGATGTTTTGGAAGCGGTCATTGGCCTTCTTGCTACATTTTGTTACATTTTGAGCTTTCTTTACCGCCTTCCGAGATGTTGTCCCCCGCCCTATCCTGGTGTAGAACTTTGCCACAAATGTCGGAAAGATTGGAAATGCGAAGTGGCTTAATACGGTGTAGTACCCGCTGTTAAAGACAGTTCTGTCTTGTGGTCTGTCTTCCCTAATCCTTACTGTCTTCACCCCCCTCCATGTGCCCGGTTTCCTCTGTCGCGCAGGCTGGCCGGTGGGAAATGCGTGGATCATGATTCGCAAGTTGCGATGGGCAACCAGCGAGAAACGTAACGTCCGAGACACCTCAAACGAAATCATGGCGGCTGATTACGTGCCGAGGTAGGACGGGCGGTATGCTTACAAGAAATACTTACTTACATACAGGGGATAGTTGTACTGGAGGTGTTCGCACCTCCTGCTTGATTCCGTCCACGTACCCCACCACCTCGGATGTTTTTGAATTCGCTGTGTCACCCCCGGGCATGTGGCCGGCGCGCTTCTTCCTTTCAGTAGGGTGCATGCATGCAGTTTCACACTTTGTCCGTGTATGTTTTGGGGGCCTAGCCAACCCCATGACAGCACAGCAACCCCCATCCTCCTCCCATGCCCAATAGTTCCTTCTCTCTTCTCCATACACCTGGATCCGCTGGGAGCCCGCTTCCTGCTATCCGCCCTCATATTTATTGCTCCTCCATGTGCTGCTAGATGCATGCGGCCACCCCCGAAATTGAAGTATCACCGCTACACGCCCGCAACCCTCAAACAGATGGATTTGGTGGGAGTCGGTGATTCTGCTGCGCCAGTTGGCCATTGCTGCCATCGTCACCTTTGTGAGCTCCGTCTCCTCCGCCGCCGTTCAGCTGCTCATCGTGCTATCCATTCTGGTGGCAGCAGCGGTGAGTCGGGGGCGGGGGAGTAAGGGAGAACAAGGGGGTTAATTAGAGTCCTTGGGGAAACACACCACTGTTCATTCGAAACGTTCTCTGGTGTTGGCGCTACAAATTATGGGGCGGGGCACAACAAGTTAGCTCACCCACCTGGCTACCAGCTCCTGGTTCAACCCTACCCCACAGCTAAGACCCCCTCATCAGGCAGGGAACAATACCGGTACCCTTCCGCCGCTGCTCCCTTCTCTCACCGGATGACCCCACCGCTCCCTTCCCCCGCACAGGTCGCTCAGATCCTGGTGCAGCCCTACCGCAGCTGGTTCGCGGGGCTGATGGCGCAGGCGTCACTGTACTCGCTCATTGTCACCGTCTACCTGTTGGTCTACCTGACACAGATGTGAGGGGGTAATTTGGGATGATAGGGATTACAGGTCGCACCACACCAGCTGTTGGGAGTTGGTGTTAGCGGGTTTGGTTGAGGGCTGCTGTCGCGTGCGTGTCTACTTTCTTTTTTGATTGCCGTGGGTGTGCGCCTAGAGATAGGTTGGTGCAATGACATCATCAACTGTTCGTCTGCTTAGCTGTTCTCCTACGTGGCACAGCTGTGAGGGGATGGGGTTGGTGGAGTGTTAACCTGTCTAATCTGGTTTGCAGTCAGGCCCGCAATGTTTCAGGCGGGTCCGGTCGTGATTGGGTGGTGGTGCCATCCATTGGTAGCGGGTGCTGCCACAAGCCACCAGGTCACGCGGCTCTGCAGCGTTCTCTACCGCTACTTACCGGGTTGCTGTTCCTTTAGGTAGCCTTTTACCGTTGCTCTTGCTGTTGATCCGCCTGCTTCTGTTGCTGCCCTGCAGAGGCGTGAACAACCTGGCCCCGCGTGTTACCATCTCCCTCATCATCGTGGCCATTAACGCGGTGACCGTGGTTGCATTCGTTTGGAGCATCATCCAGGTGGGTTGGGCTCTAGCTTTTGAAGGCTGTCGCTGCCGGGCTTTAGCTTGCGAGCTGCATTGCATATCGGCATTGCTAAACGGGCATTTGCAGCGTGGGTGGTAAAACCTAAGCAACACAGCACCAGAGCAGTAATTCGTCTCTTCTCTTTAATCCGCTCTTGTGGCGCCTGCTGCCGCTTATTAAATCCCCTTCTTTTCTCCAGGCTTACTGGTACGGTTTGCTAATTCAGTCGGGTCTCGACTGCTTGGATCCCAAGACCCGCCAGTCGCTGACCTACGTCGAGGTAGGTTGTAGCAATTGAGAGCCTAACGTAGTTTTGGAATTGTAATTCGCAATACATTACGTCATTTGTAAGGTATCTTGTCATACTTTGTTCTATAGGCCATATGATTTTAGTTTAGCGTTTGTGCCCCTTTTACCTGTATTCTCATGCTCCCCATTCCCAATCCTATTTGAACCACTACGATTATGCGGCGACATTCGAGAACCAGGAAATTATTTTTCTGAGTGACTTGCCTGCGATAATATCCACTTAGAAGGTCATCCGCAACCCTTGACCAGCTGCTTGAAAGCTAACTCACTTCATTTTTCTGTCTGTGCAGGCCCGTAAGTACATCATGTCAGCGATGATGGATGAGCCGCGCTTTGGGGGAACTGAGAGGGGCCTGGGCGCTGCTGTCGAGAGGTGGGTGGTGCGTATGCATGCACGCATGCTTGTGTACAGTGGGTGTCTCTGCTACTATTTCACGCAGCTATGAGAGGTGTACATGCATGCAGTATGGTATTGTGCGTTCTAATTCATATGAGGTGAAGGACTGGCGTCATTGCGTTCTTATAAGATAGGCACCCCAATGTACGCCTTTTGATCTCCCTTCACGATAGGTTCTCCTCTGCGCGGAAGAGCGGTGTGGCTGCTTCCAAGGCGGCAGTGGTGGTGCTGGGTACAAGCCTGAGTGGCCGCATGGACGCTATCCTCAACAAGGTACGGCAACACAGCCTGTGAAAGCACAGCTTTGTATTTGCATTGGTATCCGTGGGAAGGCAAATACGGCTGCTGACAGCAGCTCCTGAACGCCTGGACTCACCTGCCCCCAAAAGTGATCAAGACTTTAATTCCTTTCTCCGCCACTTCGCCTTGGAACATTTCTATTAGCTTCACGAGATGCCCTGGGATGCAACCACCGTGAAACCCCTTATCAGCCACCACACCTCGGCCGACCCCCGCAACATGCAGGTCAAGTCCCATCGCTCCTTGTCGTCGGCTTCTGGCAGGATGCAGTACGGGTGATGGAACCAAACGGGCCACCCGACGCACCCGCTCTGCGTGTCACCTCGCAAAACGTTAGGTTCCGGTCTCTCTGGGCCCCGCCCGGTTCAGTAGCTGGGAGCACATACGTTTAGTTTAAGGCTGGCAGTCGGCTGACCGGTTACATATATTCTGCGAGGAAGCAAAAGTCACACACTGGCACGTTGTCATGTGTTGAAGCCGCATTTTGCCGCTTTTTCATTTTTGTCCATCGTTCTTTGCTGGTAATAAATGATAATGTTCATGAAGAAATATGTGGGTTAGGATTAGGAATGACGAAGCAGCAGACTGATTACGCCGCACGCGCGCTCGCAGGCTGGCCGACATGGCTTGTTACCTCTACCTGGGCAGTGTGTAGGGCGGGATCCTGGGATTGCGCAAAAGGAGCAAGTGTACCCTTCATGCTAAGGGCTTTCGGATTTCCCATCGAGCAACGTCATCGTTATGCAAGAAGAATGGTTTGGCTTTGGCTTCGTCTTGCGGTACAGATGCAGGATGCAGACGGGCGGGTGTATTCCATGTGGACATTCGAAGAATCTGCTGGGAGGTGGGTTTCGCTTGAGGGTGGGTTGCCTATGCACTTACGAGCGATCGCTGCAATGATGAGTTTTGCTTGAGTAAGGCTGTGTACGACAATTGTACGGACGGCCACATGATGCACATGGAGTGAAGTGTATGGCGCGCCAACGGTTGAACGCCACCGCTTTTCCTAAGTATTATAGCAACAGCAGTATTAGTGTGTGGATTTTACTTTCCAGGGGAGACACGATATGGGTAAAAGTGAATGGGCGCGGCCAAGCCGTTTGCCCCCTTAATTTACCAGCGTCTGATTTCTGGAACGCCGAAGGTTTGAGCGTGGGAAATGAGATGGTTTGGTTAGTTAGTAGAGCTGTTGAATAGCACCATGGCTGCTGTATGTCCAACCGTTTGGCATGTTAGTTCCCGTTTCAGAGCGGCAGTGCAAAAACGCTCTGCATATGACACGAACAGGTCTGGATATACTACACGTTTTGACGGCGATTACCTCTGCCCTATCCATTAATCCTGTTTGGTAGACCTCCAATCTCAGTTGGCGGTTTTGCTTCTATTTGGGCTTGAGCTTCCTTTGCTTGAGTTGCGTACGATGATTCAGAAATGCATACTGTTAGGTTTTGGTAGGAGGGTTCACGTGGGCTTTGCCTCAGCCAGAAAGGACCGAGGATAGAAGAATGCGCTTACCTAATGCTCCTGGTGCGGCATCTTGCAGCATTTGCCGCATGACATCCATGTCTACCGCGTGCTTCAGGCGTCTAGCAGCTGTTGGCATACATGGTGCGGGTAGCGTGGTCATGTGCTCAAGCTGGTTAGTAGCACACCTCGCTTGTCACCTGTAGTGTCTCGCCTGGACTTATGTTTGGGTTGTAGAGTTCGCATTATCCCATTCTGCATAATGGGTTCCGCGCATAATGTTACTTGCACTGAATTTACTGACGCAGCAGGCCGCTGAAGGTTATTAGCAGTCGATTCTCACGGTCATAAATTGAAGTGTTGTAACGTGGTTTCCTTTATGGACATTTACACGGTGCTCAGACGCGCCCCAATGTAAGGTACTACTTATATTTCCTTTCAGGACAGTCAAGGGAGGGAGACTTATTGCATAATAATATCACAGTTGGTTTTTAGCAATGTTATCTCATCATCAGCTCCTAAGGCTTATGGCTGCATTCCAAACAAGTGTATACGTGTGGTACCCTACCGTGGGGCCGGGCGTGGCCACTCCAGCCTAGGAAAGTCAATGTGCACACCCCAACGACAACATTCCGTGGTTTTGCAGGGGCAGCATGAGGCATAAGACTTGCACGCCGTACGTGTCCGCTACCGACTGCTGTGGTTCCGCTGCGTGGGACCGCTTGCATCACCGCTTCCCTCAGCTAGTGTTATGTTATATTACCCGCACAAGTACTGCTATACGGCGTACGGAGTAGTACTGGCGCGCAGCGTTATGTGATGCCACGCATTGTACCATATCAGGCATGCAGAGAAACAGGGACACCTGCCGTTTGTAAGGTTTGTGTAGGTCCTCCAAAGCACGGATGCTTTCTCATCCCACCCACACGGTCTATAGTCAAAGCCATTTCACCACACCCGCCTGCCAAAGCCAAAAACAAAGTCCCTTTACAATATTGGTTTGAAAGCAGCGGCAGCGCCATCCTTGCTGCACGGAGCACGCACGCTATTAATGGACCAGCGGAAAGCCGCCATCGCTTCTGTCGCCAGCGGGAAGCGTGCTGTACGATGCCGCCTTTGACGGCGTCTCGTGACGGAGCTGGTAGATGCCGCCGGTGCCACCGCGGCTGCTCCCACCGTCGCCGCACTGGATTCGTTGTCGAAGTCTCCGATGGTGGGGTCCGGGACCTTCAGCAAGCAAGGGTTCGAAGATTGACACAGTATATAAGTGGTCGCAACTACTCACTCAAGCCGTCGCAGAATTTCCGAACGACAGTAGGTGGTGCTCCAAAGCCTCCCACAGCAGCGCCACCGCCAAGATGAAGTAGCAGTGCACGTCCTCTTTCGCCAACGTGAGGGCCCCGAGCTTCATCAATGCAGCTGTTGAGCCAACCGCCGTTACCAATGTCCGCCGATTGCTCCCGCGCCTGCTGCAGGCAGAAGCCCAAACGCAAGGGACCTTGTGAAAAAGGCAGCCTCACCTGCAAGCGCTGCATGCGAGGCAGGCGTGACCCTCCTGTGAAGGCATCAGAAGCCGGTGGGAGCGGAAGAAGGTTCTGCGCTCGGAAAACCTAGAATGTAGTAGTGCAAATCGTTTTGCAGCTACAATAATTCACGCGCAGGCATGTATGGTGGTTCGTGGGGACGGGCGGGATCCACGCAGAGTGGGTCAAAGATGACCCAAAGGGAGAGGTACAGGATGGTAGCTGGCAGTAGCGAAAAGCGGCCAGGCAAGCAACCTTGGGTTCAAGCGGTGGGGGGCAAATAAAGAGGTAGAGATGAAACGTGCGCGCGCGAGTGTGGAACATAACGCAAGGGAATTGGGAACATGGAGGCGCGTCTAGGTATGGCCCATCGGCCTCGTTCATTGTGCTTTCATCATCCGGAACGTACAACAGGACGACTGCGGACGCGCTTGCCTCGTAAAGTGAAGTGCTAGTGTTGGCTTTCGGCCTCATTGACGTCGCTGGCGGTGACGGCGGCCTAGCGGCGCTGCAATGAAATGGTGTTGGCAGCGACGGCTCTGTTGACGGCTGCCCATGCAATGTCCAATCAGCGGTGAGAGCAGCCGCGGGATGGCGGTGGCAGAGGGCCTATGTGCTTGCGGCTGCGAGGAGCGGGAAGGGGCCCTTTGTGTTGTCCGATTTGCAGGTGGCCGGATTCGGGGTGTTTGGTGGTTTGTCAGGGTTAACGGAGGAGTAGCGTGGGGCTGACCAAGGGAGAAGGCCATACCGCGTGCAGCTATGCAGATGGAAGGAACGGCTGGGAAAATAGAATGGGTAGGAAAGACAAGTCGTTGGAGAAAACCGAACATATAGGGAATTCCCTTGCTTTCCGATGTGCACATGCATGCTTAATGAGAGAGCTGGTTTGACATCTCGCTAGAGGGACTTTCGCAGGCAACGTACAGGTTCGATCGTTAATGGGAAGGGCATTTGGCGGCAGGCACTGCACATGGATGAGCAGAGAGGCCTCACAGTAGGTAACTCACAGGCCACCCTCACAGCCCTACCCTCAGTAGCAGCTCCCGTTCGCGCCTTGAAGTATACTTTACTAAATTCAGGCTAAACGGCGTTTTGTCTACCGCGGTGCTAGCCCTGAAGGTGCTATTCATTCAAGTGGCCCTGATTTGAGCCGGCGCATGAAATCGCCCGTACGCTCGCCCAAACCGACGCTGTATGCATCGTGAATCAAGCCACAAATATAATTTTAAGGTTATCTTGCATTCTATCGTGTCAGACTTGGACGAAAAGCCACCTAGGCGCTCCACTGCCACAAATTCGCTACTAATAATGGGCTTGGCAAATTGAGCCAGCCAGCTTAACGCACTTGGATAGGCATTTTAACACAAAGCGACCTTATCTATAGCTTAGATACAATGCAATAAGGTTACGAACATGGGCGGGCAATCCTGAAACAAGCGGAACCGCAATTCTGCGGTCGCCGCGACATGCATTCTGGGGACAGCAAGCTGCAGCAAGGCGCTATTTGGCAAGCGTCTCGGCAATTGGTGTGCATATGGTACATAGAGCCTATACGGGGCTCTAGCTAGGCTTTTCTTGTCTTCTGCTCTAGGTGGTGGGACAACATGCTAGCATTTCGCCATTTGGCCATGGGTTCAGACCGAAAGTCAGTCGCACCCACAACTGACAGTGACAGTGAGACTAATGTATTTATATGACCTTCACATTAGAACGGCGCGGCGCGAAACGACTTTATGTAAGCTCCACAACATGTTATCCCGTCGCCCGCGCAGTAAACCTTGATTCGGGAACCACAACTTAAGCAGCTCAATGTATGTATGCAGAAGGTCTCAGTGTGCTATTTGCGACTGTCGAACTCGCAGCCACGCCTTAGAGCGGAGGAATATAAGCAAAAGGCTCAAAATAGGTACATACAGGGCTAGCCTTATGTATTTTTCCTATTGGCAATTCAGCTGTCAAGCAATGGAATAGCTCTAAGCTTTTATGGTGCTTACAGGTGGTATTTGGAAAAGGCTGGAGTCTTGGGGTAAAGGGTGCGTGCCTACGCATGCATAGTATACAGTAGGCTACTATATATGCCAGCTACTATGTATGTAAGCAGCATAAAGTCCGGCTGTTAGTCTACAGCTAACAATCTAATAAGGGTAAAAGTCAGCGTGCGTACAGCTGAGTTTTACGGCTGAATTTTGCGCAAAATTCACCTGATGCCGCGGTCATGGGGCCTGTGCTCATGGGGCCTGTGGCGACTATATAGTACCGTGTACGGAAATAGTGGATGGCAGTGCGGACTGCTTGGTACGTGCGACGCGTGGTTATTTAATTTTATGTTGAGGGATGACAGTCTGCCTTCTGTTGGGCTATTAAGGATGGAAGGGATGCTGCCACTTAGCTATGCGGGGAGGCGCTAGTAGTTCTCCACACAACCTTTGCGGCGATTACACAGTCACGGAAAGCCATGAAAACGACCTTGGGCAGCTTGGTAAAGCTATACCTCTCCTGTATGCTTGCTATAGTTGGCAATGTACAGGCTTCTTTTGTCATTACTGACGAGCAGAGTCTCCACAGCGCTATTGAGGAAGCGACTACCAGGAATGTTCAGAATTTAGAGCTTCAGCTTCCACCCGCGACGCTTTCGTTAACGAGGGCCCTCCACGTGAGCATAGGTCTGGTGCTTCAAGGCGCCAGTTTGGCTGAACCAGGGACTTCTCCAAGATCTATATTAAAATGCACATCCAGCGAAATGAGCCTCATCGTTCTAAGCAGCCGCAGCGCAGGGCTTACAATCTCCGGTGTCCACCTAGAAGGATGTATGCGCCCTGGCCTCCTGGTCAGCTACGGATCTAAGGCTGACATTGTAATTACAGACTCGGTATTCTCGAATTTCCATCGCGTTTTGGTAAGGCGAACAGTTTGTTTGTCCCGGACATGAGATATGGAAATAGGTACTCCTGGTGTAACTCGCCCCGCTTCAAGTAGCAAGTGTGACAGTGGGTCCTTTTGGCAGTGCATTTGCCAACATGTCAGCTGTTTGCCTTAATTAAGTAGAAGGGACATGTCGGAGTTAGTTGGGTCGTCGGCGGCGGGTCAGTAAGTTCATTTTAAGCTCTCGCTCCCATTGCGTCTTTTCTGCTGTCCCAACCCGGTATGCCTTACAATTGTGGTATACTGTGTACATTTCATGCAGTCACCTTCATCAACAGCAACTGTGTGTCTTACATAAGCCTTAGGAACAATCCAAGCAATGAGACCAAGCCCTTGCCTAGGAGTCCGTGCAACCCCCTTTGTCGCCCCCACTATGAGCAGGAGCCTGGACGGGTATACGTATCAAATGCAGCTGGTGTTGCACCCATCACGTCGGAAACTATGGCACTGGCTATCCATGCAAGCGCCTTTGCTGGCAACTTGACCATCCGCAACTCCATCTTCAACAACAACACCTTTTCAGTAAGCGGGTCAGCGTCAGCAGCTGAACCGGTATCAGGACAGCAACGGCACCGGATGGCCCACCGGAGGCTGACTCGGGAGGATGAGGTTCCTGGAGGCTTCCTCACAACCCAAGAGCAGGCGTCTGGTATCAGCAGCCAGACGGCAAAAGTGGGCAGCAATGTGGGCCCGCAGCAGCAGCATCTGCAGCAGCGGAAGTTGGCGTCATCAGCCACCACAGCTTCAAGTGGCTACCCTGTAGCTCAGGCAGCTGAGCTTCACTCTGGTCTCCAGGTTGGTGCACTCCGCCCCAAACTGCACTGCTGTTTAGTTGTTGGGGGTACCAAGAGAGTCCATTCACGAAGGCTTTCTGGGAGTCAAGGTGTCAGGAAGCCCAGGAGCCTAGACACCGTGTTGTGCGGGCGTCAGGGGCGGTCTTCCATGGGTGACCTGACACAAGAAACCACATGGGTGTTGCGCTTGTGTAGTGCTGGTTCACAGTGGTCGGTGGGGATTTGGCTCTTGGAGGGGCCCGGGGGGCCCGGGTGGGGCTAATGCATCTGGGCGGGGCCGGAGGGGCTTGCGGGCAGGGGGATGCACAAGGCGTCTACATATGTGAGTGTGGCTTTTGTGCTGTCCTATTGGGATGCACCTTCCCATGTGACGATCCTTTGTTTGGATTGCAGTGTTTTCCATGCTTGTCAGCAGCGTGCAATTCCTGTAGCGCTCCGTGACCTATGCACGCAATGGTTCCACACCACTTATCCCCTGCAGGAGGGGCCGTGGGCTGATGACATGGAGGCTGTTATTGCAGTGTCCTGCCATGGCAACGACCTCCCTGCTGACAGCAACCTGATGCCACAGTCGTGCAATGTCACGTTTGAGGGAGTTTCCATATTAGGCAATACTGGTAAGGCTATGAGAGGACGCCAGCTATTGATCGGGAGTAGGGGATGCATGCAAGTCGTGTATATCAATGCAGCCTGGGGTGCATTCGGGGCACGTGGCGAAGGTGCAGAGCAGGGTTGGGGCAGTGTGATGAGGTCATCGGCAATGCAATTCTTAGTGCCATGGAGGGACTCCGAGAGAGAAGTGGGGATGTCCTAGGTCGGGTAGAGGGGTTGGGTAGTGCGAGGGGTCAGGACAGCGGTCTGGGGCAAACCAAGAACCTGGACCAGGCACCAGGGAACATAGCGGTCAGGAAAAAGGCTTAGCCGAATTCAGGCGTAGCGAGGTCAGGTTAATGCTGGTAGACACGTTTTGGTACCCAAAGCCTTGTATTTTTTATGGTTTTTCATCGCCCTCTATCCCCGCGCTTGCAGGCGTTGCAACAAGTGGCCTGTACGTCTTATGTGATAATGTTACGTGCAATGTGGACATCCGAGATTGCACAATTAAGGACAACAAGCTGCTGTGGCAACCGGCTCTTGATCCAGCAACATTGCCGAGTCCTGGGAACACTTTTGGAGACTATGATACCGGTTTTCAGCTGCTTACAACCATGGCACCCTGGCTCACATACACATACCCTGTCATTCGCTATACCAAGTTGATGAGAGAAACCGTAGTCAGTTTTGACCAGGTAACTGCTGCAATCTCGTCATGGCACAGGGCGCCGTACACCGGGGCGTTGGATAGCAACCTTACCACGCAAATATTATTTCTGCAGGCATATGCATTGTTATCATCATCTGGATTTCCAAGTGTCACAGGACGCACCTTGGGCGCCATAGTGATCCATCAGCGAAATGCGCCTTGCTCTGCTCCGTTGTCAACGGGCACGCCAATGGCAAAAGTATCTGTCCAAGGCGGCCACTACAGTGGCAACGATGGTGCAGTGATCATGAGTACGGCGATTGGTAAGCCCATATCGCTGTTTCCCTTCGCATGCTTGCTGTCGTGATCAGATTAACTGGTTGTTAACCCTGCCTCTCTTGTGTTACAGATTGGATTCACCTAGCCTCTTGCAGCAGTTCTGGGGCTTCACCTGGCCCGTCAAGGCACAGTGCTGATGTCTTGTTATCAGGACTCGCTATCAATAGCCACGCCAACGGGATGCCTGCTGTCTGGCTGCGGTGGCCACGCAATGTACTTGTTACTGACTGCAAGGTAGGGTGGGGATGTCGCCTAACAGTGCCGTGAACCCCTTACGCAAGAAACATAATCCCTAGCTAGTTAGTACCTTAAAATGAAAACGCTTTTTAGACCCTTGTTTGCATCAATTTCCTTGCGAAGTCCTTACATTTTATCCTATTTTCCACCCATAATCCGTAGCATGGGTGTCTTTGGGAGGATTTTGGATGTCTGGGCCGTAAGGAGGCTCGCGAACCTTACCTGCATGAGGGTGTACGGCTCACGAACCTTACCTGCATGAGGGTGTACGGCTCGCGAACCTTACCTGCATGAGGGTGTACGGCTCGCGAACCTTACCTGCATGAGGGTGTACGGCTCGCGAACCTTACCTGCATGAGGGTGTACGGCTCGCGAACCTTACCTGCATGAGGGTGTACGGCTCGCAAACCTTACCTGCGTGAGGGTGTACGGCTCGCAAACCTGACCTGCATGAGGGTGTACGGCTCGCAAACCTTACCTGCGTGAGGGTGTACGGCTCGCAAACCTGACCTGCATGAGGGTGTACGGCTCGCAAACCTTACCTACACCCATGCAGGACCAACCATTTCACTTTTGCAGCCAAAATGATACCATTAACGCCCAATTCACACAATCCCCCAGGTCACTGACAGCTCAGGTGCCCTTTGGATGGAAGAAGTCCGCGACAGTGCAACCGTCGAGGGCTCCACCTTTAGAGGTGGGTTTAGGGCAAGTTACTGTATTTTCCACTTTTGTATCGTTATCTTTCAGGGGCTTGTTAGGCTGGTAACAATACGATACTGGAAATGCCCCATCCCAATCCTTCACTCCCATGCAGCTCCGCTTCCTACTGTCTCTCTTCTCATGGCGCTTTTTGGCCTGCCCTTGGTTCTAGGCGCTCCGATAGGCCGCGCCGTGGAAGCAAGGGAAAAGCCATAGGGAATACCGGGACTTACGCATTACAGTAAATTTCCTATTTAGGTAACATCGCGCACGAAGCCATAACATTGACAATGTTTCCAAACTATTGCTATGTGTAAGCCACGGAACCTAAAAGAACAGTTGTTAGAACACACAGACAACATTGTTATGGGGCATGGAAATGAGGTTGGTGTTATGGTTTGGATCAGTGAATGTTCGAAACAACTACGTTACGTGTTTTCCTGTTGTCTGTTGTTTAGGTGCAACGTTGCTGTTCGGAAAGGGGCTGTCGTACACGTGCTTTCTTACAGTTGCTGTTTGGCATCCCTTCTTGATCACGGATAGTCGTTGTAGTTATACACAAGGAAGCCTTCACAGTACCGTTAGAATACTTATGTTGTTATTGTGTTGCTATGAAGCAGCATGGGCAAACGCCACTGGACTGATGACCAACTGCTTGCGTTGCAACAAGCTGCAGAACGTATAGCTGTAGACAATGGAAGACTTACTGTCAAGCACTTAACAGAAAGCTTGAGGAACGACTCGCGAATTGCCAATGTTACCAAGACGCAACTACAGACCTTCATTTACAAAAGCAATATTGGTAAAGAATTAGGGCATGGTAGCGGCACCAGTGAGACAGCTGTTAACGAAGAAGAGAAGTCTGGTCCGCCACCACCAAAAAAACGCTGTCGGTGGAGTACTGAAGATGAGCAGGCTTTTAAACAAGCATTACAAACTATCGTGGCTACTGGGAAGGAAGCTTCGCCACAGACAATGCTGCAGGAAAAGGGGCGGCCCAGTATTACAGCACGCATGGTGCGGAATCGACTGCGGAAGGAACAAAGTCAAAAAGTTACGGTCGCTCATAGTGAAGCGTTTGAAGGTAACCACTGTTTCGCTGACGACATTGCTCCATCGCACAAACGAAGGTGACATTGTTCCAAGCAGTGCTCAAAAGGAGAGCGGTATAGGTACGTTGTTTGTTATGAGTGCATTTCAGAGAAGGTTGCAATTGAGACCCTCCTTATTAGCAAGACGACTTGCCCCTGAGGGCCGCAGACGCCAGGCTTGCCAGTGCAATGAGCCAATTGCCACTGTACAGGCCTGAGGCTCGACGCTGTAAACGCCACCCTCATATGCCCCTACGCTGCCAACTGACCCTCCCAAACGGGACACCCATGCGCCACTCTCCTAAGAAGCCTCGTCAGCCACCCTCGTCAGCCACCCTCGTAAACAGCCGTGAAACCTCACCCAACCACCCCGCCGCACCGTCAGCCCTCCATGCCGCACACCCATTTGGGCAGGCCATGAGATCGCTTCGGTCTGGTCATTTTCTATTCTAACTCTATATATACGAACTCTAATATCTGCCCTGTCATTTTCGTTACCAGGCAACTATATCCCAGCGCAGCACTGGTTATCCCATTGGGGCTTTATCGCCTCGGCACCGAACGAAGATGACAACACCGTTTTCCCAGTCAGGATTGGCACCGGGTCCTCCCAAGTTGTCTTGATCATGATGACACCACTGGGCAACGTGGAGAACACAGCCACTGTTAAAGACAGCATATTTGAAGGCAAGAAGCGGATCCAGATTCCCTTAATGTTCGGTGCCTGCCTAGCCCGGGAGCCCAGGCCTTGTGGTGATGACTAATTTGCGTCTTCCTTCCATAACAGAAAATGCTGCCTACACCACGGGCGCACTTTACATCGTTGGCTATGACATGCCAGTCGATGATAAGGACAACCTTCCTGGTCGCACGCGAGCACTTGTCTCAAATGTGACCTTTACTCGGAACTATTGCAGGTGAGTCAGGATGTAAATAGCTCAAACTCTTGGGGGATCAAGATGATTATTGGCATCATCACTCCAAATGAGCTCATGCCCACATCTGCTTTGGGTAACTGGCAATCTTTCGCTTGATGTAGGCGTGCCTCTTTTGGCTTGTCACCATCTGCCACTGGAGCGATCTGCCTTACTTCAGAAAGGCCGCTGTACATCTACGGAGTCTACAATGCTGCCATCACGGGATCCAGGTTAGCAATAAGGACGAAACGTACAGGAACCAGTTGGCTTTTTTGTATGGAAAAGGAAAGAATGAAAGCCCATTATAAACCTTTGGTGGCGACCCTTCCTTCCCTGTTGAATGCACCGCGACATGCAATAAACTACAACCAATCATCGGTTAACAGACACGGGTCGACCCCCAGTAGGTGCAAGCATCACAGGCATTCACAGGTCGTCGGTATCTAACATTGTTACCCCCCCCCCCTTGGTACCGGGTAAACATCATTCAGAAGCGGTAATCGTTCTTTGCGAAATGACTTTGGCTGGCGTTGCTTGCAGTTAGCCAAATAAATGCCCGCGCACAAGCACGAGGAAAAGCCCAATGAAAGCACCAGTAAAATGCAGTAAATGAAAGCACCCGTAAAAGTAGGATTGCGCGATAAGAATACAAATTACACTAACCAGCTGAAAGTTTCTAGCTTATAGTGGGTCAAGGTAAACTAATCCCAAACACGGCTTAGAAGTATAGAGGAGGTGCAAAATAGCCCTTTTCACCTATTCCCCGTCAAGTTCGAGGATGATTTTGGGGTGTAGAATGGTCCCGGGGCTGGTCAATATTTTCAAATTTTATTGGACGGAGCCCCCGCCGTGAAGCGGCTTGTGGGGGGCCTTCAGGATTGCCCCTTGTCCGTGTGTCTGTCCGTCCGTCCGTCCGTAACGGCAGAACGTACAAATTAGATAAAACTATTGTTTAGATATTTGTTATCTGTATTCAGTAAAAATAACTGCAAATATAACAAGCTTGAGTTGGCAACAGACGATTTATTGACCAGCCATTTGTCAAGGATCACCGCGGCAACACTGATTAGCGCTCCTCTATGGTGTGTCCTGGTAAACAGTATATAGTGAATTGGTAACAGCGGCGTGTGCCAAAGGGCTACCTGTGAAATTGACAAGGAGTAATGGGTTGCAATTACTCTAAGCGCTGCGAAATCTGTGCGCTTGGGCCGGCCTTTGGCCGTTGGTGGAATGCCGTACGAAGCCGGTGAAAGTTTTGACTGGGCTAGTTTACACAGGCGCCTCCTGGAAAGCTTACAAGGAATTCTTCTTTATCTCTTGACTACTTATTGGGGCAAATTCACAAAGTGTCTGGGGCGCTGACTTTCGGACCGGGATGGGGCCTTGGCCAGGAGGTAACAATGGAAATGTGCCTAACAAGCTGGATCTGTACATGAGCAGAATGGTGACATTTGGCTTTGGACGTCCGGACTTCCTGGCCAGAAATTGAACTGGGCATCGACGGCCCATGCGCGTACGCTCCCTTAAGTGCACAAGCATAAGGCGTATATATGTCAGGAAAAGCCCAAGTGAAATGCCGGGAAACGCGGAATGGCGCAGTAGGGGTCTCCGTGCAGAGTTCGGTGCAATTTTCACCGATAGGCTTTCCGATGGTGGGCAAATGTTGGCTCGCCACTTTCACATGGCTAGACACTAGGCTACAAGGCTAACACAGCTTATGCGCATGCGCATGTGCTGCACAAACATTGGTTTCAAGCTCAGGTTACTGGTAGCCTAGGGGTTTCAGTTGGTCCAAAACGACAGTACCCCCCTTCACCGGCATTTTGCTCCTAGTGGTTGATTTGGGTTCAGTATCCTGATGCACGGTTGCTAGCAAGCATGATAAGACGTTACGGAGTACTCGATTGGGTGCCATGGGTGAGGGTGCTATGAATGCCATGGGTGAACAAGGCGGCCAGCCTCGACTGGGCAAGGGGCTCTGAGCTCGTCTAGCCATGCAACGAACACTCGAACTACAGTAAACAGCGGGGTTCAGTGTCAGGGTGTCTTAGGTCAACTGCTGTAGTCACAGGAGCGCATGCTGTGCCATCCCAGTGGTAGTAATACGTTCCTGTACTGAAGAGAAGGGGCTCCGCCCTTTTCCAGCTTTGAGGAAGCTGAACCCCCTTGTCCAACTGCGAATTCCTTTGTAAATTTTACCAGACGTACGCTTGGCTTACACAGTTCTACTGATTTACTCACCTTTGCTAACTAACGATTATTGTATGAGCGCATAGTTGTCGTCGCCATCTCAGACCTGGCATTGGTGACCACTCGGTTGAAAGCTGCTTTTGCTGTTGGTGTACCAGCTGAATCAATCGCTTCTAGCACCCCAGACGTCTCAGAAGCAGACATCGGCACGGCCGGGCATTTTGTCCAAACCTGCTCCAAGTTCTTTCCGCCAAACCTAATTCAATCTGATTCCAGGTTCCATGACAATCGCAATGGTGGTGTTTACATAGATCATTGCGGTGTGATGACAGTCACCTCCTCTTCATTTACGGACAATCTCCAGACGTACAACGCAAGGTCAAACAGCGCGAACCAAGGAATTGGTGAGTTCTGACGCGTCTGTGCATGCTGCTTACCAGAAGTGCTTCAATGAAGCACCCTCACCACTCATAGCAGCAGAAGCTGTGACAACCATTGCCGCTAGTTTCTATGCCCAGCGAACTACATCCTGCGGACAATCTGTTTGGCTATGAAGCCTGAACACAATCCAATCGTATCAGCACAAGCTGTAGACCAGTGCCTGTTGTGGCCAGTCCAGCCTGATCCTTGAATTACAGCTCCTTTCTGCTTACACAGGTGGTGGGGCCTTAACTGGCTGGTCAATCAGTTATGGTGGTGCCAACATTTACGACAGCACGTTCATTAACAACACGTCACCACCTGGAGGTGGTGCAGGTGGGATGGTGTTGTTGGTTTCCAGGTGACGTTTTCTGGTCTCTCCTGCCTCCTTCCTTCACTATTTGTCCACAGAAGAGACGGCTTGTCGTTTTTGGGATTACCTTCTTAAAAGCTGTACTATATGTAATAAACACACCTGCACACCTTTCCCGCAGTTTTCCTCCGTGACGTGTACATTTCATTTCTCAAGAACAACAGGTAAGATACGGTTAATATGTCTGTAGTACACTTACTGTTCATGCCGTCCTTGGACGGTGTACTTCACTATTGCACTTGGATCTATAATGCTGAGGTCTTGATTTCTGGCCAATGGTGCAGCTTCATAAGAAACACCGCAACAAGTGGAGATGGAGGGGCTGTGTGGATTATTACGACTGAGAAGGAGGGTAGTGATCCACCTTCATATAACATGAACTATGACTCGCTTTGGGGCTGCACCTTCACTGGTAACCGTGCAGGTAAGTCAAGGACTTCCCACAATTGTCTGTCCCAGCGTGTGGCCTTGCTATCAGTATGATATATTTACTCCTGTAGCATGGAGTTCATGACCAAAGAAGTGGTTCCGGCATTACCTTTTGTGCTGGGAAGGGCAATTCTACTCTCCCCGCCCGTTTTTTACAGTGCTTAGGCTACGAAGACAGGGACTCACAGAATCGCACCTTTATCCCCACCTGCAACCTCACGTGCACCCCCACTCTATCTTGAAGGTCTTGAAGGTCTGTGGTTTAACACATGCCTCTGCAGGCAGAAGGGGGGGTGCAGTTGCTGGAATTGATGTAGCAGCTAGCTCAGGATGGATGATTACCGGCAACACTATGGAAGGAAACATTGCCATGGTAAACCCACCGAAACATGTGATGGATTATCTACCGAGAGATGACATGGCTGGTGGAGGTACGAGTGGCTTAGCGGTCAGCCTTGGATTCATAGCTATGACTGGGCCATCACAAGTTGGATCCACCTATGTTGCAGGCGCCATGTATATACAAAACACTGCATTCGCCAGCTTTACTGGCAATGTCTTCATGAAAAACAAGGTAAATAGGACAATCAAAGCAAGCACTCCTAGTGATGGGCTTCATGCTTGTTTGTGGCAGATGCACACCCCTGCATGTCCAGCCGTCAATCCGGCGACATTAAAAGCTCCTTTACTTGATCTCCTCCTGGCTCATTGCTCAGTGCTGATACTCAGTATTTACTCGGTAGCCTATGCACACTGCCGGTTTCTGCTACATTGCCCGCTTTGACCAGTATGAACATCTGCACATCTGAGCTGGCACTCAGCCACATTAAGTAGGCTTGTTTGTCAAACGTTATATGCTACTAACCTGCTTTCTGCATGTACATACTACTCCCACAAGAGCAAAGCCAATGGCGTGCACCCCCTGGCGACTTTGTTTACTATCTTGGAGACTTATCAGGGGGGGGTAGTTTCGCCGCAAAATGACCCCATGCTTCAATATTAAAGAGAGCATTCCACATCCGCTTTCAGAATTGTAATCGGAGTTGTACGAAAAAAGTTATAGGCTCCCAAAGTTGGTCGTACGGCAGGGGTGGGTAGGTGGGTCCGGAGCCCCAATGACATTTTTCTTTGACCTCCAAAACTTTTTTCGTAGGTATCGTTTCGCCAAACGGATAGCAGATTTAGTATTCCTGTTATAGTGTATGCATATTATTGGAGCCGTTGTGTGGAGTTTGCGGGTGGCATGTCCCCATGGAACACCCTAGCTGGCCCAACATACACGGTATGGCTTCTCCAGAAGCAAAGCAAGCAGCAGGGACAGGGGCTAAGGTGGAAGGGGCCCAAAGAGGAACCAAACGAATAAAATCACAAAGTTAGGGCAAGGTTAAAGGGGGAGGGCACGAAACAGGCGTACTGACGACACACCCCTGGCAGGTGGAAACATGCGTGGTTCTGCATCTGGTGCTGAGGGCGATGGGGTGCAAGCCCAACCTGCTACCCGGGGGAGGGGGCGCAATCGTACCGATGGCGGGGTGACGTGAGGGACGCAGTGGCAGGTGGGCTGGAGCACACACACCAACGCAACCGTGCACTCAAGCATCACAGGAATGCATGTGAGGTTTAAAAGAGATGTGTATCGGCTGCATACCAGAGAGCATTGAGTCTGGCAGCCTGCCTGCCCCCCCGTGTGGCGAGCGACTCGGACATGTTGCCAAATGGTACGCCTAACGTGAGAACGACGAAGATCATGTGAAATGGAGTCGAATGGTGCTTTTTTGGGGCGATTTTGCGAAGTTTACAGCGTTGTCGTACAGCAAAAACGGTACGACAGGGTGGGTGGGTGGGTCCGGCACCCCTTTCTTGACTTTTTTAGCATGGGGTTTGGCAAAGACTTTTTTACCCCCCCCCCCTGGACTTATGCACAGAAATGAACCTTCGGTATATTTGCTTACGGACTGTAGGTACTACGGCATGCCGGTGGAGCCGTGCGCCTGATGGAGGGTCAAGTTGCAACTTTTAGTGATAATGTTTTCTCAGGCAACATTGCTATCATGGGTGGTGCTGTGGCAGCAACCAGGTAAGGCGAATTTTTGATGCCAAATGCACTTGATGGGTGACCTGCAAAGCCAATGGCCTATTTGTCTTAAGTACATGTCAGGAACGTATTTTGTAACTGTGCTGCCAATGTTTGTCCCGTGCGTGCTTTCAGGGTCGGCCAGCTGTTTCTTGAGCAGTGCAGTTTTGACAACAACTCGGTGACGAACCCATGGGCCTGGCCGGATACATCTCCAGAGCCAGGAGCAGCAAATGAAAAAGTGCATTTCCCCCTGAGCTCTCTGGATTCGGGATATGGTGGCGGACTGTACGTCTTACAGACCCCAACACAGATTGCCTCCCTATCGCAGTTCACAAACAACACGGCCTTACTTGGTGAGTTCCGTATGATTTGTGCTGTTTAAGACCCAATTATATTAAGATGCACCTCCGTTACAAAACCACATGATCGGGACCACATTCCATGTTTGATAAAGTAGTAGTGACCTAACATGCACTGGCGGCATGCAATTTGCAGGTGGGGGCATAGCTGCCATCTCGGGCAACTTGTCAATTATGGCACCTTCAGGCTTTACCCACCTTGAGCTCACAGTGTCTGAGCAAATTGCGGAGGCTCCGGGTGCACCCAACCCCTTGGGTGTTAAAGGGGTAATACCGTACAGCATCCTTTTCGCAAACAACATCGCCCTGATTGGTGGAGGAGTCTATATGCACGACGTTGTACGTATCTCTGCTGCCGGGGTTATGACAGATACATTTATCGATTTTGGACCAGTTAGCCAAACATATCTGTCCGAGGGCTACAAAGTGTATAAGGTCGAGGAGTTTGATGATGGGTGAGTGGCCCAAACCTAGCTTGACCAAGCTTGACGAGCCAGTGTCGCATGGCAATTAATGTTGTGTTATTTTGGTTGCGCCATGCTCTCAACGCTAGTTTGATACCATGCATGTGCCTTAACCATTGTGGTTTTCTAGATAGGTCGGGTGCCAGAGCTTTCACCATACGCTGTTGTGACCAACAACATATAACTCGCTGTACGCTCAACATGCTTTCAGGTCGCAGTTAACCACCTACATTACACCTGAAACGGTACCGCTAATCGATCAACCTGCAGTCGTTTTCTACAATAACACAGCAAATGGTGGTGCAGCCATTATGCTAGATGGTGGGCTTGAGGTGAGGAAGCGCAGGAAAGGCACCAATGCGTTTTTCGTCAATGGGTTCACTATTTGCCGCAAATTTTGAACGGTTTCATGTCTACCTGGATGTGGGGCCGTGATGTTGCAAAGGGCGTGGGATACGGTTTCCTCTCGGAGAGGAGAGTGTAAAGAAAGGCGCATGTGATGTTGCTTATTCTGGCACCTTTTTTAACATTTGCCACGCTTACAATGCATCTGGAGCCAACAATTGCTACCAACTTGCTACAATCGGCCCCCAAAATCCTATGATGTGTCACTCTATTGTGCGTGCCAACAGTTTCATATATTATATTCTGGCCTCTTCCTTATGACCATCAGGTATACCTGAACAACACCCGTTTCCTGGGCAACCGTGCTTACACGCCTCCGCTTGCTGAGGGGTACACTGGACTCCAGGGACGAGAGGCCATGAACTGGTCAGCAGCCAGGCACGCATGTTATTCGGGTGAAGGAGCAGCAGCATGCATCGTTGGCTGGGAGGGTAGCTCCATAGAGGTGAGTGGAGGATATGAAATTATGCTGTTGAACGCTGGCTGGGCCACCAATCCGTTCCGCAATTTTGCCCATGAAAACTGAATAGGAGAATGGGGCATGCGGTAGGAAGGACCCACTGCCCCTTCCCCACCGCTACAACCACATCTCTTCCCCTTACCTGAGGTGGAATGCTACATAATAACATAAACACTAACAAGCCTTAGGGTTCTTGTCCTCGATACGTTATTTAGATATAACCTAATCATGGCTCCGGCGACGATACACCGGCAGCCTCTTCACCGCTACACACCTCCACCAACTGGCCGCCCCGCTAATCGGCTTGGCCTCTACAAACCCTACCCTGGCCGCCCCGCTAGTCGGCTTGGCCCAATGGAAACCTGCGCCCTACCCCAGAACACGGCAACGACCACGTCAGTCAGGTTTTTTAACTTGCACCAATGGCCGGTTGCAACTCTCAAGGCCACGGATCACCGGAATAACCGAAAATCCGTGCGAACAGAGCCCTAGCGGCCCGCGCGGCCGGAAAACCGACCTGGGCCGGGGCACGGGGAAGGCGGGTGGGAATATAGAGGTAACGAACGAGTTCCTATGAGAATCACAACACGGCGGAATAGCCGTGAAACAATTCAGAGAACGCTAAGAGCACTAAGAGTGTCGTACCTCGTCCAAGAAACCGCCTTATCGTACCGATAAACCTACGCTTCTTGTCCTCGGTACGTTATATAGATATAACCTAATCATGGCTCCGGCGACGATACACCGGCAGCCTCTTCACCGCTACACACCTCCACCAACTGGCCGCCCCGCTAATCGGCTTGGCCTCTACAAACCCTACCCTGGCCGCCCCGCTAGTCGGCTTGGCCCAATGGAAACCTGCGCCCTACCCCAGAACATGGCAACAACCACGTCAGGTCAGGTTTTTTAACTTGCACCAATGGCCGGTTGCAACTCTCTCAAGGCCACGGATCACCGGACCTTGAAAGCAATATCCTGACTGCTAGGCTAGGTTGCACGCTGAACTCTCGTTAAGGGGATGCGCGCTGTGATGGCCCGGCGGTGGGCACCATCTTCGCGAACGTAAGCAAACTCGAAAACGTTGTTGCTTCTCCACCGCCCTAGCTTCTGCACCTCCGCACGGGCTGCGCCCCCTTCCACCAGGGCGGTGGCACCGCCCCGGCGGAGGTCGTGGGGGCAGAGGTCCTGGCGCACGCCTGCTTGCCTGCAGAGCTCCTTCAGCTTGTTGCGGAACGAGCTGTACGGCAGCGGTTCGATGACCTGCGGGAGCTTGACGGAGACCTCTTCCAAGCGGCCGGTTCTGCAGTCGACGGCGCGCAGGAGCGGGCCCACATCCTCTGCGTCCTCCTCCTTGCCGTCCCGCCTGGTAACGGCGGGCTTGCGCTTATACTGCCCTGCTTGTAGCAGCTCCTCCAACAGGCGTACCGGGCAGAAGGGGCTGTCAATGCGGCCGATGGTAACGAATGTACCGCGGCAGTGCTGATCTGTCTTGCTTTTGAATAGGAAAATCTCTGCCCGGTCGGCGTAGATGCGCAGTAAGTCGGTGTGCACAAGGATGTGGGATAGGTCGTCGAACCGCAGGAGGCCGCAGAAGGCCAGGACCGCGCAGGTCACGACCATGCGGGTTAGCAGCGGGGCCTGTGGGTTGAGGTGGTGGCTTGCTAGCTGCTCTACCTCCTGCGCTGTCGCGACTCCCAGGTTGCGCTGCTTTGCCTGAAGGGTGCGTCGTGCTACCTCGCGAGCGTTCGCGCACAGGCTGTGTGCGCATGGGGACTGCAGGCCGGCGAGCTCATAGAACGCTGAGATGGATGCGCTTGCGCGCTCTACCGTGCCGGGTCCTATGTTGCGTACTGCTGCTGCTCTGCGCGTCTCCGTTAGGAACGCTGCAGCTACTACTGGGTCCTGACCTAGAGGGGACTCCCGTACCTTCGCGCAGAAGGCTATCCAGCGCCGGATATCCGGCACGTATTGCTGCCAAGTGCTGAGGGCGCGGCTAAGGGCCGCGTTGTCGATCATTGCGCTGATCAGGTCACGTAGATGCGGGTGGCGGTTGGTGGTGTCTCGGCAGAGTACGCCTGTCACGATAGCTTCAATCTCGTCTCCTGTTACATTACCACAAGGAGGGAACAGGCACCATATAGGGGCATTCTCGTGAAAAGTCCAGCCACAGCGCCATGGTGTTCCGTACTGGCAGATGCCCTACGCCCATACGGTTAAAGAACAAATCTCTTCTCTTTTCTAGCACTCTGCAGCCCCATACGAAAGAGTTAAAAGCCATTTCATTCTCAACTAGTGCTGGCCACCAAGGCGCAGTTGGCCAAACTGGTGCGATAAGCACCATAGCAGTACGGCAAACCTCGGCATACTTCAACGCTCTGCTAAGCATTGCGAATGGTGGATTGCACCATGAAATCTTAGGCCACGGGAACGCGAATGCATTAACGCCATGCGTGCCCGGTGTGTGATGAAAAGTGTAATACGGCTCCATTTGGTGGTTAGTGTCTGACGCAGATAAATCAACCGCAAAAGGCCCCCATTGGGCATTCAGCTCCCTGAAAACTACTGGGTTGAGCTTCCAATCACAAGCGTCGTCACGCTTTGACAACAAATCAGCGAATGCATTACGATCACGTGGTATCCAAGTAGACACCAACTTAATCCGGTGCTCTAGGCAGTACCAGAAAATTTTCAAACATGCACCTTGGATATCCGACACCATGGAACCTCCTTTCTTTAGTACTGCGTCGGCCACTTGGCTATCGGTGTGCAGCAATACCCGTTGGTTATCAAGTATGCCGTTCCTGTTAATACTCTGCAGCACATTGACAAGGGGGTTCAGCTTCCTCAAAGCTGGAAAAGGGCGGAGCCCCTATTCTTCAGTACAGGAACGTATTATTACCACTGGAATGAATGCGATTATTACAGGGGAGTCTGAACGACTCAGGGCCTTATAGACCTGGAATGGCACGGCATGCGCTCCTGTGACTCCACGGCACCAGTTGACTTAACACACCTTGTTATATGGACGCTGAACCCCCTTGTTTTCTGTAGTTGGAGTGTTCGTTGCATGGCTAGACGAGCTCAGAGCCCCTTGTCCAGCCGTGGCCGGCCGCCATGGCGTACATAGTGTCCTCACTCATTGCACTCATTGTTAGGTTACGCCTGTTCAATCGAGTATTCAGTAACGTCTTATCAGGTTGTTAACACCCACGCATTAGGCTACAGAATCCAGATCGACGGCGTAACTGCCACGTGGGAGTGCTTTCAGGGTCCCGCAGGTCGTTTAGGTTTCGCCTACATTACTAACGTGATGAGGAGGTCAGGCTCGGCAATGTCGGCATCGTGCTCTTAAGGACTTCGGCAATTGCACCGTAACATCGCTGTTAGCTTCTAGGTACCTGTTTGCGTTACAGTTCATAGGCATTAGCTACCATTATGGCGCGCAAACGAATAGCAAAGGCCGGCAACATCGTCTCAAAAGGATTGTGTGGGCTCAGCGTAGCACTGTCGATGCACGCAAGCATGCTCACGCCGACTTTCACAGGTAGCCCTTTGGCGACACGCCGCTGTTACCAATTCACTAAATACTGTTTACGGTACCAGGACAAACCATAGAGGAGCGCTAATCGGTGTTGCCGCGGTGGTCCTTTTGAACGGCTGGTCAATAAATCGTTTGTTGCGAAATTAAGTTTGTTTGGCTTCCAGTTATTTTTACTGAATACAGGTAACAAATATCTGTTAGGTGCAATTAATGTAGTTTGTATGTTCGTATCTGTTAGTTTGTATGTTTTGCCGTTACGGACGGACGGACGGACACACGGACGGACACACGGACAGGGGCAATCTGCTGGGCGATGAAGAGTGTCCGTGTGGCCGGCTGTCCGTGTGTGCGGTTGGGGGCAGTTGTACTTGGTGGTTGGTGGGATGTGTCCGGCTGTCCGTCTGTCCGCCTGTTTTCGGAGCCGGGTCGTGGTTTCCAAAGGTGCCATGGAGCAGTGTTGTGTTGTGTTGTGTTGAAGCCCCCCCGAAGCCGCTTCGCGGCGGGGGCTCCGCCCAAAAATCGCTTGCAGCTCTAAGTAGCCAGAGGATAAACCATGTGTGTCAACCTTCCATGCTCCTGCTGCTAACGGCCTCGTTGGGAGATCGGCCCAACCGCCCCAGCCTCCGAATGAACACATGCTAGCGCCGGCGGCGTCGGTGAAAAGACGAATCGTATGCAAGTATGGCGGGGTCCAAATCGGGTTGCGGCCGTCAAACCTTAGGAAAGATTCTTTCCAAAAACCTAGCTCTCCTAACGCGAAAGAGTCTAGAGCAGCGTGCTTATTAAAATCCAGTCCCTGCCGCAGCATTTCATTTTGCCATTGCAGTAGGTGACGGGTCATGACAACGGACATTTCCCCAAAGGAATAACTCATTGACATTAAATGCCCTACGACGGAAGCTACTGCGCGGATGCGACAACGATGCTTAGACGCTATCAAGCTATCAATCATGGACATGAGCGCTTCTTGCTTCTCCCTGCGCACTGTCATCGTCCCCGTCACCGTATTCACCATTGCTCCCAAATATGGAAACTCCTGTGCGATATCGTGACACTTGTCCTTGCTTATAAGGATTCCTGCTCTCTCGCAGTCGCTAAACACACGCTTCTGTATTCCTGCTAACGTATCAGGGCATTGATGTGCATGGGCGCTGTCGTCTAGGTAGCCCGTGCAGCGGTGGCTTTCTGCCCGCCAACGGCCTAACAATTCCCGCGTCAACTTGGTGAACGCCCAGCAAGCTGGCGCAAGGCCAAAGGGCAGCTGTGTAAAAACATAATATTGACCTTGCCACTCAAAACCCAAGTACGTCCAGAAATCCGGATCCATACCTAAGTGGTGGTAACCTGATTTAAAATCGATCGTGAATACGTAATCGTTTCTCTGCAACACGTTTTGCAGGCCGGATAACGTCTCGTACTTAAAGCTCGGGGTAACGACATGCTCGTTGAGGTACCTAGCGTCCAAGATTAACCGCTTCTTTCCGCTCCCTGGCCTTACTACTACACCTAACGGCAACACGCAGTGTGGTTGCCGTTCTACTGCGATTGCGGTACCGGTTTCCACGAGCTCTGCTACTGCTTCCGTTACGAATGCCGCATGCTCCCTCACCGAACCATGGTTCCGACCAAAGAATGGGGCCGGCGGTTGTGCCGCCAGCCATAGTAGCGGGAACCCGACTAGGATCCATTTCAGCGCCAGCGGGTTACGCGCAAAAGACGCCCAGAACCAAAATTGCTTACGCAAGCGTCCTCTCATGAATCTCTTCTGCTTGGGCTCCCCTTCACTCTTCTCTACCTCGCCGGGGCCATCTGGTAAATCGTCCACACCTGTTGCGCTTCGGATCACTTCCGTTGTGCGAGCTCGCCTTGCGCGGGTCTGGCTACCGGTATGCCCCGCATCCACAGGTGCGTTACGCTCTGGGCCGATGGGAGGATGGCCGCCTACGCCACTCGGTCCTGCGGCTGCTCCTTGGTTCTGGACCTCGTTGTCACCAGTATTCCCAACGATTTCGTTGTCTATGGTGCCAGTCGCATCCTGATTAAGAATTATAAGAAATAGTAAACTCGTGACTCTTGTATACTATTGTCACGACAATTAAATTGGTTTCCAATTGAAGCTTATTTACCTGCCCCGGGATATCTAGAGCTTCTTGCTGTACGCTCGGATCGGCGGCGGGGATGTCTGCTGCCGCTAGCGGTGGTGTTGCTGCCCTGGCTATGGTCCTATCCGGAATGCGAGGAATTCCGAACGAGCTTAAGCCGCTAGCGTAGCTCAACGTCGGGTTCTGTCCCTGTTGCTGTGCATGTCCATTAAGTTGTCTGGACCTGGGTAGCAGATGCATTCCCGACATTGTGAAGTAGGTCTATTCAACAAGTCTGTATATGACTTAAATAAATTCTGTTGGATGAGGCGAATGTCGCTTGATGCGTTAAGAGGCAATCGTCGCGGTAATAACAATTCGCTGTGACCATTTATGGTCGTATAACGTCTGTCTTACGCATGACCCTTCATGGTCGTATAATATCCATCTTACGCGTATATAGTGTTCGTGAGCAGCCACTGGTCCTCTATCGCTATTCCAGTAAGGTCCTCGCCCGGATTGTGGGCTCTGAGCATGCTCGCATTAAAGCCCAGGATTATGGGCTCTGGGCATGCTCTCGATTTCGGCCCAGATTCTGGGCTCTGAGCATGCTCGGAGCATGCTCAGAGCCCGTGATCAGGGCTCCATGCTCAAGGCACGCATTTCCAGGCATATGACCACCGCACTGGATAGGTTAACGTAGTCGTTTAGCTATGCAGCAATCGCGAGGGGCATTAGGCAACCCGGGCCCCACCTAGGAACAACGAGCCCAGTATATGGGCTCTGAGCATGCTCGGAGCATGCTCAGAGCCCATGATCAGGGCTCCATGCTCAAGGCACGCATTTCCAGGCATATGACCACCGCACTGGATAGGTTAACGTAGTCGTTTAGCTATGCAGCAATCGCGAGGGGCATTAGGCAACCCGGGCCCCACCTAGGAACAACGAGCCCAGTATATGGGCTCTGAGCATGCTCGGAGCATGCTCAGAGCCCATGATCAGGGCTCCATGCTCAAGGCACGCATTTCCAGGCATATAACCACCGCACTGGATAGGTTAACGTAGTCGTTTAGCTATGCAGCAATCGCGAGGGGCATTAGACAACCCGGGCCCCACCTAGGAACAACGAGCCCAGTATATGGGCTCTGAGCATGCTCGGAGCATGCTCAGAGCCCATGATCAGGGCTCCATGCTCAAGGCACGCATTTCCAGGCATATAACCACCGCACTGGATAGGTTAACGTAGTCGTTTAGCTATGCAGCAATCGCGAGGGGCATTAGGCAACCCGGGCCCCACCTAGGAACAACGAGCCCAGTATATGGGTTCTGAGCATGCTCGGAGCATGCTCAGAGCCCATGATCAGGGCTCCATGCTCAAGGCACGCATTTCCAGGCATATAACCACCGCACTGGATAGGTTAACGTAGTCGTTTAGCTATGCAGCAATCGCGAGGGGCATTAGACAACCCGGGCCCCACCTAGGAACAACGAGCCCAGTATATGGGCTCTGAGCATGCTCGGAGCATGCTCAGAGCCCATGATCAGGGCTCCATGCTCAAGGCACGCATTTCCAGGCATATAACCACCGCACTGGATAGGTTAACGTAGTCGTTTAGCTATGCAGCAATCGCGAGGGGCATTAAACAACCCGGGCCCCACCTAGGAACAACGAGCCCAGTATATGGGCTCTGAGCATGCTCGGAGCATGCTCAGAGCCCATGATCAGGGCTCCATGCTCAAGGCATGCCACCCGGCATCCATTTCGCGCCACAGTCACGGCTACGAACTCCCCATACATAGGCCATGAGGTGGCTAAGAGCTGGAGTCGGTGTCGAGTCATATGCGTGCGTGGCAGGGCCGAATGTGCTAGTTGGACGGGGCATGCAGCATGGAACCCGGTCAAACATGCTGTTTTGTGGGGCTGGAGGGCCAACCGGCATCCATTTCGCGCCCCAGTCACGGCTACGGACTCCCCATACATAGGCCATGAGGTGGCTAAGAGCTGGAGTCGGTGTCAAGTCATATGCGTGCGTGGCAGGGCCGAATGTGCTAGTTGGACGGGGCATGCAGCATGGAACCCGGTTAAACATGCTGTTGTGTGGGGCTGGAGGGCCACCCGGCATCCATTTCGCACCACAGTCACGGCTACGGACTCCCCATGCATAGGCCATGAGGTGGCTAAGAGCTGGAGTCGGTGTCAAGTCATATGCGTGCGTGGCAGGGCCGAATGTGCTTGTTGGACGGGGCATGCAGCATGGAACCCGGTCAAACATGCTGTTTTGTGGGGCTGGAGGGCCAACCGGCATCCATTTCGCGCCACAGTCACGGCTACGGACTCCCCATACATAGACCATGAGGTGGCTAAGAGCTGGAGTCGGTGTCAAGTCATATGCGTGCGTGGCAGGGCCGAATATGCTAGTTGGACGGGGCATGCAGCATGGAACCCGGTCAAACATGCTGTTTTGTGGGGCTGGAGGGCCACCCGGCATCCATTTCGCGCCACAGTCACGGCTACGGACTCCCCATACATAGGCCATGAGGTGGCTAAGAGCTGGAGTCGGTGTCAAGTCATATGCATGCGTGGCAGGGCCGAATGTGCTAGTTGGACGGGGCATGCAGCATGGAACCCGGTCAAACATGCTGTTTTGTGGGGCCGTTGTTGAATGTTTTTATTCACGCCCTAACCAAAACATTGCCTCTTATCCTTGCCATTCGTGGCCGCGTGTCATAATATTGCCTCATAATTGGCATAATTAAGGCGCAGCGGTACTCGATACCCGCTTATAATCAACCCTCTGGGTCCCTTAACGCTCCGTAAGCCCGGACCCTAACGCCTCCTAACGCGCGCACCGCAAACTACCTCATCCTATTCCCATAAAGAAGAGCCTCTTGCTCTTAAATATTGCGCCATTGTAGCCATCTTTGGGCTATCATGAATTGACCGCATCGTCGCATTGGCCTAATGCCTACCGTCACTACTAGCCACGGGGTCCATGGCCGGCAGCGGGCATCATCGGTCCCATCAGTCCCATAGGTCCCTGGTACTGCTGAGGCGGGAAGTAAGGCTGCTGGTACGGGTGGTAGTGGTGCCTGCCGCCCCGGCCGCCACGGTAAGCTCCCCGGCCCCGGTTACCGTTTTGCCTGTAGTTGTTGTTGTTGTTGCTGGTGTTGTTGTCCGGCTCAGCCAACGGGGATACGCCGAAGCGGTTCTGGACGTCCTTGAAAGTCCGACGATAGCGCTCGTAGTCCGGCGCGTACAGGTTCTTGGAATCGTCCATCAGCTCCTGTGACGGGTTAATGGCGAGCGGGCGGCTGTTCTCGAAGAGCTGCTGCATGGCCTCAGGGTGTAACTGGCGGCAGCGGGACGCAGCTTCAATCGAAGACTGAAAAAGGTCCATCAGGATGATGGCGTGCACCAGCGTCTCGTAGATGGGGCAAAGAAGGGGGTCCGCCTCCACCAAATAAGACATCGCGAACTTAGCTGCGAATATGCGACTGCCAATCTCTATCATGATGTTCCGATGCAGGAACTGGAGCGGCCGGTACATCCTCGGGTCCGTCAGGTTGTCCGGCTGCATGTAGCGCTCACCGCCCTTACGGCGACCGACAGTAATGTTGTTGTTCACTGCTGCCAAGTTAATTGCTGCGTTGGCGGCGTCGCCGCCGCCCCCGTCTGCCATCGTTCTACTCCTAAAGTAAAATACTAGAACTATAATATAGAGGTTACGAACGAGCTCCTATGAGAATCACAACACGGCGGAATAGCCGTGAAACAATTCAGAGAACGCTAAGAGCACTAAGAGTGTCGTACCTCGTCCAAGAAACCGCCTTATCGTACCGATAAACCTACGCTTTTCATAACGCTAAGCCGTATGCCCATGCGACACAGGCCCTAAAGACAAAGGAAAGATGCACTGGATAGCGCCGCCAGGCGGAAGACATCCCCGCGGGTTTTGTCAATGTTAGCACGGTCTTAGCCGCAGCATAAGGTGGCCGGCAATTAATATATGCGAACAACTTGATGGTCAGTTGTGGTATATGGTGCCAGACTGGCAGACCTTACGGCTATGGACCTCCTTTAAAGCAGTAGTCGCCGCCGTGCAATAGGCATGCAAGTGCTGTATACTCTGTGGCTGGATGGCGGTTCTACGCTAAAATTAGCCCGCCCCTGCTAGTTTGCCCAGGTTACACCATCCACTTATCACTGACACTACTTGAATTGGTGTTCAGAACAGCTGCCTTGGAGTAAGTTAATGCAGAACGTTCAACAACAACATCCTCAGGAAGGTTCGTGCTATGAATTGTAATGCCTACAGTTCGACAATTCGGATGTCTTTGGCAACGAGGCAGATGTGCATGGTGGCGGCTTCTACGTGGGCGAGGGACGGAGCTGCGGGAACCTAGCTGGATGCTACAGTGTTCGGTTGAACAATGTAAATATGTCAGGTAAATTGCGGCATAAATACATCTCAGATGAAGCCAAGAGCGGTTTTTAGACAAGTCAAATGAGTGAGCTAAGTTTTGCTGGCTGACCTCCTTCCAGGAAATGTTGCACGCTATGGCCGCGGTGGCGCCATTTTTTGGGAGCACGAGGCCGTTGTGGAGGTCAACTCCTGTGCTCCTGACTCCTACCACACCATCCCTCTAGGCTCAGCAGAATCAGGAGTACCACCAGCAGGCGATGTTTACAGTTTGGATGGCGATTATATTATAGCCGACTTTTCCAAGGTTCCTACCACGCAAATTAAGCTTGTGTTACCAGGCCGCAAAGCTCTGCCTGTCACCTATGGCAAGCTAGTCCGCAATCTGCAGGCTGAGCTGCTGCAGCCATTAGGGGGCCCTGTGGCGACAGCCAACAGCAGCATCTACATGGTCAATGGCAATCTCGTGTTGCCAAACGACACTGCGGCAGCTGCCTTGGAGATAATCGACGAGTTAGGGTTGACGTCCATTGATTTAGAAGGCACAGTCGTCCTAAATGTGAACGACACGTCTTGGCTTGGAATGCCGTACAATCAGTTGCCTTGTTCCAACTGGGAGTACAACGTTGCTGTGAGCGGGAATGACATCAGTACGACGCCATATTTTCTGCTGGTAAGGTACATGCATGTAGACTTATTGCAGGCTTATGTTTAACACTATTAAGCGTTCCCGACATACTCTTGTTCCAGTAAAGATAAAGAACTTTAGTATTGTTCCATGCTAATACGGTAAAATCTAATCTTAGCGACATTTGGCCAAATGCGCCCGGCGCTTTGTAGATATGAAGTTTAAAATGTTCACGTAGAGAACTATAATAATTTACCCATTTAATTACCCTTTCCCACTGGCGTGCAGGTCCAGCCCTACAAGCCTTTCTACAGCTCAAACACCAACTTGCAGCTGGCCGTCACCACACACGACTGGTTTGGCAACAACTGTGCGGAAGTGAACAGCACGAGGACTGTAGTAATTGTTGAGGCGGTGTCACCAAAGGTGTGGTCGCGATGCTTGCCTTGCAGATGCATACGTATGCGGGCTGCAACGTGTTCGCTCGTGATAAATGGCATGCAATTGCTGTGGCTGTACATATTGTTTGTCGGTCCCCAGAAGCCAGGCGCTGCTCATATTTGTCGGACCTTTTCTCTGCATGTTTATTGGAGATCCATGTCACCGCAGGCTTGCCCTGATCGCCGTTCCTTCCGCTCATTCCTTGCTTCGGCAGGTATCGGGCACCATAAGCCAGACGGTCGTGAACGGTCTTGCTGACTTCACAAGCCTAGTGCTTCGCACGCGCGAGGGTCCTCACAGCATCACCTTCGTCGGGCGCTCAAGCAGCCCACTGCGCATCCTTAAGCCAGACACGGTAAGTTGTATGATTCAACACCCATGCAACCAATAACTATATGATACAGCACAATTTTTTGTGGATTTTGTAAGTTTAACCGGTGAGGTGTATAGGGTTTCCTTCATGTAGGTATGAGCACCATACCGGTATCCATGTTCCTACTTCGCTTTCCTTGCCTTTCTTGAGTAGCCGCTCGTTTGTTCGTTCCTTACTGATGTTCAGGTAGAGGTGTACGTGCGGCCGTGCAGCATAAATGAGCATCTTGCACCGGAAAACCAAGACGAGTGCATTAAATGTAAACATGGCTCGTACAACCTTGACACGACTTCGGTAAGATAGGTCTGAGTTGCGTCTAGGGACTAACGACGAAGTGTACATGGCCCACATGTATTGCCATCCGTTAAGGATTAGGGGTTTGACTAGGCCAGGCAATAGTACCCATTTCTATTGTAAGGACAATCTCTCTGTATAGCTTTAGGAAATTTAGCCTAAGGATGGCTTTCAGCGGTCCCAGTCAAAGTTCGCTTAAACCTTCGCGTTATTAAGGGTAGTACTGCTGGCTCATCCTGTATGTCTCTTCCCAAAGTCTCTTAACCGTCCACCATAACCTATCTAACCTGGTGAAACGTAAACGAACTAAGCTGAAGTTGTGTGCTTATGTATGCCTATGTCGTACAGGAAAGCTGTATTCCATGCCCAGTTAATGCGATCTGCAATTACCTGACAAACGTTTCTGGTTACGTGGTTGCCGACGATGCGGGTTACATGGTGCCCAAGGATGGTGCATGGCACAGCAGCTTCTTCAGTAGCCAGGTAGGTGAGGCGCTGGTCTAGTAGCCAAATGTCGGCGGAGAGCGTGCGTGTTCCTGGCATACGGATAATTTAGAAACGTTATGAGAGTCGTATGTGTACCACGTCTAAAGTTGCTACCTCCTAAGCTGATAGCAGCATTTGCGGTACGCTATCATAACAGCTGCGCCCTTCTTGTCGCACCATACATGTTGGTGGTAAGCACTTTTGGAGGACTAAAACGGTCTTGGAATGTAGATTACACACTGCAAGTGTCGCCTTTGTTACATACGCTGCCTGAAAATGGAATGCAGGTGCTGAGCTGCCCCAATCCGGCAGCTTGTAGGAGCGAGAATCGCAGCAAACTGCTTGGTGCACTGCAGTACAAGGTTAGGCAGGTACGCCACCATCCTCGACCCTTCACGTCAATTTGTTGCTGATCCCTGCCTAGGGTGCCATACATGCCAAGCAAGCAACCATCCTGTGCGTCCTGCTGTTCGTTAAAAGAAGTCAAAAGTTGCTGCCGTCTTGTCAATACTTCCTCGACAAGGAAGATACGTCAGCACTTACCTTATTCGTACATGTGGAGCACAAAACCCATCCACTTGAGCAAAAGCCGTGACGTGAACGTCTGTACTGCTGGTGCTTGGCGTTGGCGCCCCTAAAACCTGGTTAGCTGCATATATAGTGGTTACTCCTTCCGTTCTGCCTTACTGCAATGCAGAAAGCTCTAGAGGCGCAAAACCGCACCTCATCTGTCCTCGCCGCGGATTCTGTTCGTAACATGCTGTCCCAGCGTCTTGACGGCGGTGTTGACTTCGACCTACAGCAGATACCTCCTCAGCTGCTCCAGCAGTACATTCCGTACTCCAACATAACGCAGTATAACATCCAGGTCATCCAGGAGACTAGGCTTTTCATGTGAGTGAGGCGTCAGACACTGATGCTTTAGAGGTATGTTTTATTGATGTACCTGTAGCTGGAGGTGTAGGGATGCATTGACCACAATCCTACCATGACTGCATACCAAAACATTTCCTCCTTGCACATACGGTGCATGCGCACCAAACATCAGATGATCATATGTTTCAGTTGATATATTATATGTAGGCGTGCACTAAACCCGGACTCTGGACACATTAGAAAATGCATGCTTTCCTGCCTGCTGCCTCATATCTCGCAGGGAAGAGTACATGGCAGCTCAGTGCGCCAAGGGATACACAGGCACCCTATGTGGGGAATGTGCGCCAGGTTACGGCTGGATTAACATTGCCACCTGCACCAAATGCCCCAACGGGGTAAGCCAGTCGACTTGCACCGTGTTGCTGTCTTCACATTAATGCAGCTGCCCTACATACTGGAGATGTCCTCGACAGCCCTGTTGTTTTTGCTTCTCTAAGAACACACAAGTGGATTTGCTACCATAAACCTTTTGCTGGCACATGTACATGCACCAAAAGATGTAATTGTGGCTATCACCATTGTGTGCCCCACCCCTCTGGCAATATCGCCCTCAACCTATGAGTGCCAAAGCTGATTGCCTTAGTCAATATGGACCCATCCCATCCGTCTCCCTGGTTTCATCACCTCATCGTGCTTGCAACGCTGGCTAGGGGCTACCTATGCAGCTGTTGGTACCCCTCCTCTTCTTTATGATGTCCTGGTTCACTTGTTTGCCTCTTGGCATAGTAGACATACCGTGTACCTCTTGCCTACACGTCTTCCCCTCTCTTCGTTTGCCCGCCCTCGCCTTGCAGTCGCTAAATGCGCTGTACTACACACTATCCTCGCTGCTGACACTGCTGTCACTGGCCTTCACGGTGTATGCAAGCAACACTTCGGCACAGCAGAAGCTTGTGGCTGCAAGCCAACACTCCGATTTCAACAGATATGCCAATGCATCCTCTGGCAGTGTTGCTGATAAGGACATTACCGCACAAGATCCTAATGCTGGATACCTGACGCACATGAAGCGTGACTACGCACACCAACAATCGCTGCAGCCTTCTCCATCAGCACCACAACCATTCATCACTTGCCAGTTGGAGTTAAAGCAGGACTCTATGAAAGTGTCGCATGAGGAACAGAACCGCCAGAAAGCCATGGAAGACCACTTGCTGTCTTCGTTTTCGGACATTACAAACTTCCACTCCGTGTTCCTGGAAAACGAGGTGGTCGTTCTCATCATGGACCCCGCTCCCGGGCCTCCAGCCAGTGAGGGGACCGCCGGAGTCTTCGAAAGCGATTCTACTGCGTCCGGGTATAACACGGTCCACCACCGCAACGCAGGAAGCAACACAACAACAGGAGGCGGAGATGACGTTGACTCTTTTGGCAATCCATGCATCAATCTGGCAGCAAACTCCTTCTCACGATCAAGTGGAGGCACGCCGTCATCCATGCCGTCAGCTGATGTTGGGCTGCCTGACGACAACAGCAGCGATCAAGCGAGCGCCCAGAAGGCCATGGAAATGCACGCAAAGGCACAGCTGCCCACTCTCTTGCGGCTTTTCATCACGTACCTCCAGGTCTGGCTGTCCTTGGGCTGTGTGGCTGTTGGGCTTAGGGTTTGGGAAAGCTGGCAGGCTTGTCCGGGTTCTACATGTGGAGAACTGGAGCTGTGAATGGAGGGGACTTTAGGGGCTACACTTTGTCATTTTATGCTTAATAGATTAGTGTAGTCAACAAGGTTACCGCACGACCTCAGTGGGGTCTTATATCCAGTCCTTGCAATCCTGCTACTGCGGGGCGTGCAACATCCTACGTTAGGTGCATGCCCATTATATTTATGACACAATTTGTTCAGTAGTGGGGGCTCCCCTGGCTACCTCACATGTAATGGCATGCCCTTCTGCCCTTTATGGCCACTTCCCTTATCCGCACTGCTTTACGTGTGGTCGCTTCTGCTGTCCTCTAATGGAACTCCCAGCTATGTGTTCGTATTCCTTTACTTCCTCCATTTGCAAGATGCGCCTGTTCAGTTACTATGTTTCTAGTGCCGCTGGATCTCAGGTGCTGGCGCTGATGCGTGTCGTACCGCTGGATCTGCCGGGTTTCATGAGGATCTTCTACGGCATTTGCATTCAGGCCACCAGCTATCCGGGTAAGCAGGTTAAGGGAACGAATGAGCGCATGAGGAATAGTCATGGGGTATCCTTGCTATTGCTAAAGTTCCATAGCATGGTCCGCGGGCTTTCACAGGTAGCCATTTTGCAGCACATCGCTGTTACCAAATCATTAAGTACTCATGATTACGGTACCGGGTAAAGGTCATAGAGGAGTATCGGTGTGGCCGCGGTTGTCCTAAAGCCCCAAACCCTGAAATCCTAAAACCCTTACATGCGTCCGTTAATGGAGTCTCCAACTTCGCATTCGTATTGCCTCTTCCTTCAATTTTACCAGCTTCGACTAAGATGTGAACGCGGGGTGTTCCCATAGTGTTGGTAGTGCCCCTGCTGAATTGAATTTGCTTTTAGCCAAGAGCCCGCAACAACCACGGTTTGTTAGTTATTACCACACGTGTGAATCAGAAAGCACCAGAAGTGTTTTAAGACATGGGTTCTGGACTGCGTTTCACCACCCCTACAGGCACGCTGGTCTCGCTCGACTGTTCGCTGCCTGATACACTGGTCATGTCCCGAGGTGCCGCACGCATCCTCATTACCATCCTGGCCCCCGTCTACACCTTCATTGGAGCCATGCTGCTGTTCTCGCTGTGGGACGTCGGGGTGTACTACATGTCCTGGTAGGTTGTATGCGCAGGGGTTAAGCTGTACGGTAATAGAAGCGTGGCACTGTAGAAGCAGGGCATTACTAGCGCATGGTCAGGCAGTTGGCAGTGGCTACGAAATGTATGCTTGCAGTAATGCGTAAATGGGATGTGTCAGGTAGTAAAACATTAGCAACAATGGAAAATAACAAGCAGAGAACAAACTGACTTGCACTGTAACCCTCCAACCCTGGCTCCGATGTACATCACAAACAGGTACCAAACGATGCGGCCGGCCGGCGGCTTAATCATGCAGCATATCACCAACCGCAACAACCGACTGCTGTTGACTTTCAGCAACGTGATGCTGTTCTTCTACCCCAGCGTCTCCCAAGCCCTAATGTCCATTTTCGACTGCTTGCAAATCGATACGTACGACACTTCCAATATCTTGGCGGTGAGTAGGTAGATGTGAGGTTTTGCGACTTTGTGCCGCGGGCGAGATGTTATGCACAATAGTATGTAGGGCAGCATGTATAGCCATGAGCATTAACATAGGCACCAGACATATGCGCCCGAGAACCGCATAGCACATGCCACACACACATGATTCGTACACTGTTTGAAATGATGCGTGGCGGCAGCATTACGCAAAGATTGTAGTCTTAATTTATTTTCGCTTGCGGAGCCTGGCCCTTTCATTACTGCCACATATTCATCCATCATCACCAGGGTTGTCTGTTTTCATCTTCATAGGTAAAAGTTGAATGACATGCATGCCGTTCATCTTGTAACTGTGAATCTGCGCCCTCGCGAGTTAACCTTTGATAACACAAACCGCGCATACATGCCTAAAAATAAATCTGCCCACTCCTCATTACTTTCAAATCCATTAACAGATGCCGTACTATCGTACGGAAAGCGTCTGGCAGCAGGACTTCAGCGTCAAGTGCTACAAGGGCAGCCATCTTGCGCTGGTGCTGGGGCTCGGCATCCCGGGATTGCTGCTTTTTGGCATCGGTAAATATGGAAATGATTGACTTCTCCTACCCCATTAAATTTCTTTGGGATGGCATGCTCACGCATGGGTCCTTTGGCATGGGCAAGCTGAGCGCAACCTGTAACAAAATTGTCATGGGAGTGGCGAGGTTTCTTTCCTTAGCCTAGCGCAATGCTGCACTGCAATGACCCTTAACTATTATTATTTACCCAATGCAGGAAAAACCACCGGAACACCTCAAAATTGCCTACGCGCAGAATGGAATTGGCCTTTTGCTGTTTGGGTGGCTGGTTTTCTTAACTGCTGATAGCTCGCCACTTGGCCACATTCCTTCGTCTTCCTCACTATTGCTAGTCTATCGCATGCTCGTATGACATCACTGTTGCGCTGAAATCTGGGCCGTCGCCATCTTCAATACCATGCTCTTCTCAACTTCTCTTTGCTCGGTTCCCTCTGTCTCTGCAGGCTGGCCTGTGGGCAATGCGTGGATCATGATTCAAAAGCTGCGGCGGGTAGCTGGCGAAAAACGCAACATCCGGAACGTGTCTATTGAAATCACGGCAGCTGATTATTTGCCCAGGTAGGGCAAGCGACACTACATAAATTAAGGAAACATTGCTTGAACAAAACATGTGAATACTTCATGGGAGCAAGCTTGTTGCTTGCTTAAGCAAGATGCTCGTACTGCCGCCCTTCCACTTCTACCAAACATCCTACTTCGGAAATTGGTGTGCTGCGATATGCTTTGCCTCGCCCGCCCGCCCGCTGTGCACGTATTAAGATGCATGCAATGATGGCCTCATGCATTTCAACACGTCTTCCCCGCGACAAGACGTAATTTTTTTCCCAGATAACTAATTATTACACCTTTCCTCCCTTCAAGATGTCATTTCTGCTCTTGCTCTTGTCTTTTGCTGCTTGTTGCGCTTACATGCGACCTCGTCCAAAAATGAGTGACGGCCACTACACGTCCACAATCCCCAACAGGTGGATTTGGTGGGAGTCGGTGATTCTGCTGCGCCAGTTGGCTATCGCCACTACCGTCACCTTTGTGAGCTATATTTCCTCTGCTGCGGTGCAGCTGCTCATGGTTCTTTCTGTTCTGGTGGCGGCAGCGGTGAGACTGCAGATAGCAAGGGGAAGGGGGCGACCGAGGAGGTTAGGACCCGTCACAAAAACGTATAGCTGTGAGGTGCAGCTTGCTGCGGTGGATAAAAGATGTGCTATCAATAACTGAGGGAGCATGCCTCCCTGCCTGAGTAGCGGTATGACGATGAAATGTAGGGGCTGGGTTACAACTGGAATCCTCGTTATCGAAGATCCGCTATCTCTTTGGCGCGCAATGATCTAGCAGCTCGCCGCTTTCCTCGAAACGGTCACTTGGTTTCACCCTCCCTGTGCCCCCTTCTCCGCCATGTCCTGAAGCCCACCCAACCTCCTCGCCCACCCACCTGGCTATTACTGCCTGATACGCACTTCACTTAACCCCCAGCCCAGTATGAAATAGCCTTTACCCCTTTACTCCCTCCCACCCATCCTCTCCTCAGCAACCCACCACCCCCCTTTTCATCATAGGTCGCCCACCTTCTGGCGCAGCCCTATCGCAGCATGTTCGCGGGGCTGATGGCACAGGTGTCGCTGTGCTCGCTCATCGCCACCGTCTACCTACTGCTTTACCTGACGCAGATGTGAGTGGCATTTCGGGTGGGGTATGTGGACTGGCTGCGGATGGAAGAGTGCGTACTTGTCATTTCTCGACGTGTATGTGAGGTGTGGAAGGTTGCCATAAGCAACGAAGCACCTGCCTCTGCAACCTGCTGTACCTCTTCATGCAGCATCTACTGTTTGGTCTGTGAGCCTTTGCTGTTCCTGCCGCTGTTGCTGCCGCGCAGAAGCGTGAACAACAGGGTGCCGCGTGTTACCATCTCCCTAGCCATCGTGGCCATTAATGCGGTGACCATTGTCGCATTTATTTGGGGCATTCTCAAGGTGGGATAGGCTTTAGCTTGCGGGAGACTTCTCTCGCTACCTTGCAGACTCAGTTCTTGGGCTGTGTTACCTTTCAGCGTTGTTATGCAGGTTTAATGGGCACATATCGCGTCGAGCAACATGGCCTCCGCGTAGATGTATAGGCTATCTCTGTTTCTCCAGCATCACAACCATTTCTCATGTCGTTTCCTATAGCGTCCTGGCAACGCTTTGGATATCGCCATATCCGATGTCCCCCTTCTATTCCTAGTTCATTGTGGAACACCCCATCGGGCCACACTACGCCATACATGCGGTGTTTAAACCACAACGGTCTTCTCCTCTAGCGCGAAAAACAACTACAACTCGCTTGCTTGATTGACACTTTCACCCCTCAATAAATCTTCAGGCTTACTGGTACGGTCTGCTAATTGGGTCGGGTCTCGACACCTTGGATTCCAAGACCCGGAAGTCGCTGAATTACGCCGAGGTAAGTTGTATGCAGCAGAAGCCGTTAGGACAGTAGTGGAGTAGTGTATCCTAGCATTCATGCATGAAAAATGGGAAACCAAAATAAGAAAAATAAAGCCCGCATCTCGTCCTCATCTGTTGGACTTTCATCCCTACGTGCACCATCGAACGATCTATCCTGCATCCGTCTAAATGTTCGTGTGCTCCACTCGCTTCTTCGCTTCTTTGCTCATTTTGTCAATCTTCACAGGCTCGCAAGTCTGTCATGTCAGCGATGGTGGAGGAACCGCGCCCCTGGAGAAGTGGGAGGGGCCTGGGCGCTGCGGTCGAGAGGTGGGTGGTGCGTATGCGTGCATGCGTGCGCGCGTGTGGTAATAAAAGAGCCGCGGAACTGAAACGCTGCGTTCCCGTGCAATAGACACCCAACGTTGGTATGTTTTGAGCTATTTAACCTTCCTTTCATGACAGGATTTTCTTCATGCGGAAGAGCGGTGTGGCTGCTTCCAAGGCGGCCGTGGTGGTGCTTGGTACACGCCTGGGTGGCGGCATGGACGCAATCCTCAACAAGGTAAGATGCCGCAACCCATAGGTAATGTTAATTCACTGCTGAACAGTCGTATGGAAAGCTGCCCCCACTAGATGCTACTTGCCCCCTAATCACCTCCTCCTCCTCCTCTACCAGCTCCTTGCATTCTGAAAGAAACTGCATCCCTCTAACCCGCAGGTCAAGTCCTACCGTTCCTTGTCATCAGCTTCTAGCAGAACGCAGTAGTACAGCCGACCTTCGTGTCCAAGCATGGGTTGTCTAAGTTTGCACGCCCCCTCGTGTGTTGGGGGCTCATTCACCACCAACGGTGTGTTACGTGAGCTTTGGCCTCAACCACATGTGAATGCAGAGAAATGCGAGCTGTGCGGGTGAGCATGATATGACATTGGAAAAACCTGTTAGGGGGTGTTGCAGGACGCTAGGTGCCTCAGCGTTCTTGGGTGACGACGATCGCAGCAAAGGCGAGGTTTGCTTGCTTTTGCCCACTGTAATAATGTGTGCTTAGGCGGAGGAGTGGAAGGCACGTGAGAATGCAGCCCTATCGGCATGATAAGGTGGCGGACGGGTGTGGACTCTGTGAGGCGCTGATGGTTGGGAGCCGATGCACTTCGTTAGGAGCTGCACAAGTGTTTTCCTTTCCTAGTAAGGGCAATCACATGTGGGGGGCAGGGGACCTGGTAAGGTAACAGGCGTGTTCTCCCTCCCAGCTTATTAGAGCTAGCACCAACAGGACCATCTCTGAATCCGATATACGGAGGCGGTTTGCGAGAGCATGTGGAAGCAACTGGAGGTGGTATGGAAGAGGCAGGTTCGTTCGGCGCCTGACTTAATTTTCCACTGAGGTCTATCTGATTGTGCAGTTGTCGGGGTCTTGGCTATAGTATTTGCGTGGCTATTATGCAGCTAAAGTAGCTTCCAGGACCGAATTCGCCACGGCTGGAGTGCCGGTACATCCAACCGTTTGGCAAATTGGTTCCCATTAATGACTTAATTCACATTATCCTTGCATGGCCGCATGCACTTCGAGGGTTACGGTTGCATTTGGTTTCGCATCGTTTAAGCGACTAACTGCACCCTATTTGTTTTCCTGATTTTGACATTTCAAATCTCATATGGTGTTTCTGCTTCCGCTTTTGGTGGAAGCAGCCTTACGGAGGTTTGTACGGTATTTCACATAAAAGGGTTTGGGTGGGTTTTGCCGCAGCCAGAGCAATGGAGAGGGTGATGAAGCGTTTCCCAAATGCATTGGGCATTTTGCAATACACGGTAAACATCATAAAATACCTCATCATGTGCACAGGTCGGCTTCTTGTGTTCGAAAAGTGCAGGCAGAGGCGTGGATAAGCTAGCATAAGCTAGCGTTCGACGCATTTTGCTTGTCATCAGCTCGTCTGAAAATGCGTATAAAATCTGGATTTGACAGGCAGCCACGTGGTTCGTAATTTCCCATTTGCACGTTGTGTATTGCAAATGTTTCACTTGAAGGAGCTATTATGCGGGTGGCAGTCGATTAAGTGGTGGGATTGAGCTCTGTGGCCCCTTCTGCGAATGTATGACGTTTTCATATGGACAGCCAGATGAGAACAGATATTCCGATGGCTACTATTGAGACGGAAACAAAACTATGTAAGCCCTCGCCCAAATGTTGTATACTTTGGGTTCTACGAAATGGCACTGCATGAATTGTATTTACCGCTGACAGCTAAATATTAATTACAAGCCATGCATAGCCATATAACCTGGTCTGGTACCCGGAGAAATTGCAGACGGCTGTATGAAAGAGTTTAAATTTCATTTTACGACGGCGTTGCCTGGAACACCTGTGCAGTGTACGGCATACACAGCAGCATTAACCTACATATCTGCCATATAAAGAATTGCACGGTGCCAACGCACCCACACAACACAACTCCGTCGTACTTTAAGCCTTGCTTTTTAAGTTCGATCTGCTGCGACCAATGATATTACCGGTATTCAGCGTGGAAGACCTGTATAGATATTTATTCGATTTTGTGGTTATAACTATACTAAACATAGTTGATATTATTGTTTTGTCAGTAATGAGGGTGACACTTCTGTAATGGTACCCCGGTCCCGAGTATCCGCACTAAGCGAGCTGATGTACAGCATTCCGAAGGCTAAATGCTAGGCGAGCTAAATTTTATTGTCTAATTTGTTTAGGCTGTAGATGTGTTAGTTTTCAAACAGGTATAAAATGTTGTCGTGTTGTGAATGCAAGCTGCGCATTGTCGATGCCAGTAACATGACAAACTTCAAAGAACCATTCTGTGCCGTCGCGCTGCCTGCCTAAGGCACCACAGCTTCGCCATTACCACCTCCAAATATTTATTTATTTTTGCACGGATGATATTGTATAGGTACGGTATGCTGTTTGTGCATCTACCTGTTCCCTGCATTCGGTCAGGCAGTGGGTTACCAAAAGCGTCCCATCACAATGTTCAGCAGCGTTGGGCGCACTTGGCAACACGCTATTTCTATTCCCAGGAACCACAGCCGATTTTACATTGTGCGCTGTTTGACAGGCGAACATGAGCCATGGGTCAACGATTTAAAACACGTGTCCTTACAGAAAAAACACGTGTCCTTACAGCGGATACCAGGTTGCTGAAATTGGTGGAATCATCTTATGCCCCCCCTGCAAAAATTCCGATCACTCAAGGTAATCTGTCCGTCGTTAACGCTTCACAAAATCGACGAGGGCTAGGGACGGCTAGCCAATGTAAGCACCAAAACCGCCGCCACAGCAGCAGCGGCAGCAGCAGCAGCAGAGACGCGCTGTCATTACTGTTATCGCATTACTGAAGAACCGGTAACCCAATCGATGCGCAAGGTACGTCCGTAATGTTGCCCTACGACTTCCGAAGCTTTAGCATTCGCGCAAACCCCCACCACTTCTTCATCCCTCTTTTCTTTCATCGCTAACACTCCTCCCCATCCCTCTCACGCGCCACCTCAAATGGACATTTTTTTCCGAAGGTAACCCAAAGGTATACACCAGAGGAAGCCTACCCCAATCCCCACAAGACCTCCACCACCACCACTACTATCATCCGCCCTCTCGCCAACCCGCAGCCAAACCCCGCCCCCTCTCCGCCCCTCTGCCTAAGCAAGCAAGCAAGCAAGGGCGACCCCATCCGGCGCCGTATCCACACACGACCCACGCTCTGCATCCCCTCCCCTTTCCCCTGCTCCTTCCTTCCTCCCTCCTCCTGCTACACCTTGCACCGCTACGACCCTCCACCCCACTCACAAGGCTGAGCCTCGTCATCGCACGCTTGCTTTGTTCCCCCACACCACCTCTCACCGAGCGGGCGCTGCCTGCTGCTGCTGCGCCCCCACCGCCCCCGCCTCCCGCCCCACCCCCCCTGCTGCACCCTCCTCTCCCTCCAGCCTCCTCAGCAGGTACGCCACCTCCACCTCCTTGGTCAGCGGCATCACGATCTGCTCGTACACCCGCGCAACCAAATCGGGCGACACCTTGAGGCGCGGGGAGCTGCTGGTGCTGGTGTTGGAGCTGGAGCCGCCCGCACCATCCGTGCTACTGTTACTGTTGCCGCTGCTGCTGCCGCTGCCGTTGTTGCTGTTGCTGCCTGCAGCGGCCGCTGTTGCTGCACCGTTCTCGGTGATGTCCTGCCCGAATGTGGCGGCCTTGCGACGGACGCGCTCCACCACTCGCCGCTCGACCTCCCTGCGAGGAGGTTGGGGTTAGGAGGTTAGGGTTAAAGGGATGTACACAGGGTGTAGTAACCCCAAATGGGGATATGGAGGCTAGGCAGAGTATGGAAGCGAAAGGGGAAGCAGGACCAAACCCGGAGGGAAAGGAAACGCGTCATCATCACCAAGCCACCCCAGCCCCGTTCTGCTTGCCGTACTTGTCGGTGAGCAGCTGCATGATGCCCTCCGCGTCGCCCCCGCGGATGAGCGCACTGTACTGCTCGGGCTTGGCGCTGAGGGCAGGGAAAGGGAGGGAGGGGGAGGGGGAAAAAAAGAAGAGGGGGAGGGGGAAAAAAAGAAGAGGGGGAGGGGGAGGGATAAGGGATATTGTGCACGTGGTGAGGAGAGTGGGTAATAAGGGCAGCGAAGGGGTGAAGATGCGCATAAGGAAGGGAGCGTACGGGTATGTGCGCAGCCACAAGCCTGCAACCCCCACCCCCTACCATCACCCCCTGCCCCAATGCGCGCACGCTCACCCCCACCCCCACCTCCTCGCACCTCCCCACCACCCACCCACCCCATCTGCACTCACAGGAATTTCGCCTCCGCCACGAACTTGCCGTAGTGTATCCGCTTGGACAGCGCCTGGCAGCATGCGGGGTGGGAGGGGGAGGTGAGGTGCGGGATTGAGGTGTGGAGGGGGACAGGGAGAAGTGGGGCGGAAGCAGGTACGGCGACGTGTGCGTGGATGTGCCTGCCTGCCTGCCTGCCTGCATGCGTGCGAGTATGACATGACCACATACAAGATCCGCGGGCAGCCACGTCTTAGGTTACACACGCTGTTGGATCACTGGCCGTACGCGGGCCGCACACATGACAAACGCGGGTGGGGTGGGGGTGCGGGTCCGTCCGCCCCATCCGCCCCACCTCTGCCCCCACGCCTTCCCCGCTCCCCACGCCCATCACAACCGCCCACCCGCCCACCTGCAGGCAGGGCACATCCAGGGTTGCAGAGCTGCCGTAGTTGAAGTCATCCCCCGGGGCGGTCAGACCTGCAGGGGTCACAGCCGCACATGGGGCGCGGGAGAGAGGGGGGGGTAAAACACCGGATACCAAACTTATACTTACCGCCCAGCCCCCCCCCTAGCCCCTAGCCCCCCCCCCTACCCGGCAGTATGTCCTCCAGGTAGACCCGCAGGATGGTGTCGTTGATGTTGAGCGCCTCAGCCACCGGGTGCAGCGGGGAGGCGTAGGAGATGGGCGGCAGGACCAGCGGGGGGAGGTCGTCTGGGGGGTGGGGGTGGGGGGTGGGGCAGCGGCGGAGGGGTTGGGTGAGGAGGGTAGGGGAGGGAGTGCTGGGCTTTGAACCACCGGTGCTGGCCAAGACCCGTGCCTTCCTTTGCCCGCATCGTTGTCGTGCTCGTGACCGGAGAGGTGCTAGACCGGATTGCACAGCCGCCTGAGTTGGGTTGAATGGTTACACCCACCTGGAAAGAAGGCATGCTCATCCGGCGAGGTGTAGCGCCGTACACTGCCGTGCAGCCGCTCCGTCTCCCGCAGCACGTACTCCAGCAGCGAGTAGCGCCGCCCGCTGCGGTCGAAGCCTGGGATGAGGTGGGACGGAGTGTCAACACAACTGGGGGAGGGGGTGTACGCATGCGTTCCTGGCATTCCATTTGATTTTCTGTATCCCACCGACGTTTTTTGTACACCAGTAAAGATTCCATGGCCTCAGCCCAACTAGCGGCGGTCCATGTGCATTGTGTGCCGATAGGGCTACCCTAGCCGTGGGTATAGTGGCACATGCTGCCATGACGCACCAGGCACGGGAATAGCGTCGGGCGTGTAGACCGGCAAGTTTCGACAGAATTGTGCGCGCTCGATGAAGCTGAAGATAATTGTATCCTCTTGGCGAATCAAGGAGCTGCGAATGTTTGCAAGAGACAATGCCGAGCTCATGTCGCGCGCGTTCGTGGTCGCTGCCGGCGTGGGAGTGGCCTGCACGCACGGCATACACGTAACAGGCACATTATACTTAAGCATGCACATCCATTGCATCTGGTAAGGTGGTTGAGCTTGCTGTACGTGACCATGAACGCTTGGTCAACCCACAGCAAGCGAAAAGTAACGGATCAAGATGAGTTTTGCTCAGGATGTGATCAGTATGGCTTTTACCACTGTTCGCAAGCTTTCGTTCATGGGCCGACCTTTGCTGCAAACGAGCGGCAACGCCTGGCCGTGTGGTGGCCGTAGGACGCCCAAGCACCAGACCACGAGGTTTTCTGTGTCGTTTGCATTATTGAATCCAGGGCATCGAGCTTTGCTTTCGCCTCGAACGACTCCCTAGTAATAGGGCGCCACTAAGATTGATGGCAAGTTATGATTTTGCAATCACAATAGGGAAGATAGGGCAAATGTTGTCACGAAACCTCAGGTAAAGGCTACTTGAGCGGCGATGCACTGTGCAAGCACAAGATTTGATGCTTAGTCGGTTGATTAGAAAAGGCTACTTGACAAATGCATACGTATGGGATGGCAGAGCAGCCGATATCTGCCTCGTGGGAACGGGTTTGGGGCATTCTATCGAGTACGGCGCCCAGCCGTTTTCCGTTTGCGTCTACGTGGCAATAGATACCTACAAAGATGCATGCGCTGTGACCCACATAGGTATTACACCATTGCACAATCTGTGTTGTTAATTTGGAGCTGTAGCTATCACGTCCCTGTTGCTGGACGCCATTAAACAACAGACGCCTTTCACGAAGCGACAGGACAGAGTCTTGAGCACGCCATGGCTTTTGTAGCGTACAAAAGCCATGAAAGCCTTTGTGGAAATCACGCAGCGCCTGCCGGCTTTGTGGCGACGCAACCTGGCCACCCTGTTAGGAGGCGAGTAAAGCAGCCGCAGAGTAGCTGGCAGATTACCTTCTCGCCAACGCCATTCCCTCCGTCTGCGATACAAGTCTGGAAGGTATGAATCCTACCATGCAACGGTTCTGTGCTCGGGTTGCACACCTGAATGCTGCCGCAGCTCCAGAGCCTCGTTCATCCATGCAAGGCCAGTTCATTCCATTTAGTAGCATGTGTCACTAGCAGCTCACAAGGCGCATTTGGGTCGGTCTGTTATGCTCGCCCTTGCTGACTAGGCATGCATACATATCGACCTTCTCGCACTCGTTGAAGGGCGGGACACCAATTGCGAAACGTTATAATGCAAACTCCGGAACATTATTTCGTTTGCACGAATTGAACATGGAACTCGGTATCTCCTTGCTTGTCGCCTCGCTTGCAATCTACAGGGCAAAAAGCTGGGCAACCTTCCTTAGACCTCCCTCATCACCGCCTGACCCCTTTCCTTCCCAGGGCGACCAATGGACCCCACGCCGCGGTCTTCTCTTGACCAGAAGCCACGCAACAGAGTCAGTGCCTGAGGCGCATGGTCTGCGGCCGTTGCCTCTGCTGCCTTCCGTTGGCCTTACCATCGAAAGCGACGCTGACGAAGGCGACGGAATGGCAATCGTCGCGACGCCCTTTACCTCCAAGGCGGCTCCAACCACCCGGTCTGCATCTATCAGAAACACTACGCCACTCGGGGGCTTGAACCGCCCCACATCTGCACCTACGGCTAGCAATGCCCGCACGGCATTTGCCCCTGCTGCATCCACCACCCCTGTTACTTCTCGCCCAAGCACCGGCAGCAGCACAGCTTCCGCTGCTAGCAACCGCGAGGGGAGCCCTGTCGTACAGTTGTCAGCATCACCTAATGGCCGACAGTACGGCAGCAAGGATACTGCGGCAGACTCTGCCGTACATATGCCGTACCTTATGGCAGCTGAGGGCGGCGGCGACGAAACAGATCACGAAGAAGATTACCTTCTCCACGACCTTCCGGAGGCCGCCATGGGACCGGCCGGGACATTGTACGGCACCAGCAACGCCAGCAGCGACCGAAACGGCAACGCCAGCAGTAACGGCTACACCAGCAGTGCGGTTAACGGCACCAACGGTACTGCCATGCCCAAGAGAAGCCCAACAACGGTTTCAGGTGCGGTTCCACAGGGGCTGAAGGACATGGCTGCAAGCAAGGCTGCCGCCGCGGCAGCTGCGGAAGCAGCGGCAGAAGCAGCCGCCGCAGCAGCAGCCGCTGCCGCAAAGGGCCCTGCTAAGGGCGTCCTCGCAGCCGGTAAGAGCGCCGTAACGGCCGCCGCTTCAGGAGTCGTATCAGCCGCCTCAGGTGCTGTAGCCTCAGCCACGGGCGCAGTAGCGTCGACGGCAGCCGTAGGGAAGGGTGTCTCGGCAGTGGTGGGCAAGGGCGCCGTAACAGTCGCGAAGGGGGCGGTCAACGCCGCCACGGGCGTTGTTACGGCTGCCACAGGCGTTGTGGCACCTACCGCAGCAGCTGCGGGCAAAGGCGTGGTTGCGGCAGGCAAGAGCGCGGTAACTGTGGCTACGGGGGCCGTAACGGCTGCAACGAGCGTTGTCGCCTCGGCTGGTGTTGGTAAGGGCGTGGTTGCGGCAGGCAAGGGCGCTGTAACGGCTGCAGCAGGAGTGGTCACCGCAGCCACAGGTGCTGTGGCGTCCACAGCAGCAGCAGGCAAGGGAGTGGTGGCCGCGGGCAAGAGCGCACTGTCCGCGGCCTCGGGCGCCGTAACGGTCGCAAAGGGCGCCGTCAGTGCCGTGGCGTCCACAGCAGCAGCCAGCAAGGGTGTGGTGGCTGCAGGCAAGAGTGCGGTAACGGCGGCTGCCAGCGGCGCGGTTTCCGCCGCCACTGGCGCCGTAACGGCTGCCACTGGGGCTGTTGCGTCTGTGGCGGCAGGCAAGGGCGGCCAGGGGGCTGCTGCTCTTGTGGCGAGTGCGTCGCAGGGGGTACGGAAGGCGGCAGGCGCGGTGGGTTCAGTGGTGGCTGGGGCCGCAAGGTCGTCTGGTGGTGGGGCGGCAGGGTCGGCAGTCTCCGGGAGTAAGAGCGGCAGGCCGGGCGGCAGCAGCAGCAGTGCCAGCAGCGGTAACGGTGGCAGCGGCAGCAGCATTAAATGCGATCCAGCGGTGTCAAGTGAAGAGGAGAACGATGCTTGCACGTGGGGTGTATAAGGGGGCCTATAATTGGAAGTGTGGATGGATTGCGGTGGGTAAGGAGGAAACAACTAACTGACTGAGGGATAAGGCGTCAAGGGATTGCGGTGGGGGATTAGATAAACTGAGCCGCGGAAACCACCCACCCCGCACATGATTGTCGCTTGGTTGTGTAGTGCATTGTCCGGAACTTGGCAGAGGCCATGCATGGCGTTGTGAGTCCGCGATGGGAGGAAGAGCACTGAAGCTGTGATTCAACCGTGATTGGGGTTTTGTGACTGTGGGTTAGTAGGTATGTTGGCAGTTGTGGTATATCCCACCTCATTAAGGTGGAAGGGTGTCGTTGTTGTCATTGCGACCGACGTGTAGCAAAACGGGTTTGTTTGCGCCTTGTAGATGCCACCCACCGCCCGGCATGTGTGACTACGATTGAGGCAATGGGAGGGGAGGGAAGCATCGGAAGGAATGACCCGTGACGCACTTTGGAATCGATAGGGCACTGCGAACTATCTGCAAATAATATGACGCGACACCAAGCGGCGCAACATTCCTAGTGAAAGTAGTGGTTCAATCCTATGTAGTGTTTTGTGCGCTTTGTGGGATAATAATGGTGGTTTGAACCCTGCTTCACGCTACCATTTGTATGGGTCGATAGGGTATTAGTTTCCTGGTTCCTGGTCCACAAAGGACGATTAGGACTAATCTGGGGAGGTGATGCGGAAGTGAAAAAAATCAGGGGAGCTAGATTGTTGAGGGGGTGTTGAGGTGAAAAGGGAGCGTGGAGAATGCGATTATTACATCGTGGAGGCCCATGTCATAACGTGTCATAACCCATGCCGTACTGTGCTGCCGTACAACAACACACCCCAGATCACCCTCCTGATGATGGCAGGGAACAGGGGCTCATGGGGCCAATAGCATACCGGTTGCTAGCTGGGCTGGGAAGATTGGCGTACAGTGGCATATGAACTGTGCATATTGACGCAGCAACTCATACAATGGCGCATTGTGTTTTTAGCATTCACAGCTTGGAAATACTCGACTTCATACCCCCAACAGAGGTTCCGTTGGTCAAGGCGGCATCAGGATGCATGCCCGTTCTAGTGAGCCATGGCCCTCATGTTTGGGGGCACAGCACCTCCAGATGCATGGCTGGGTCCCTGCAGCGACCCTCAACAACTCCGTACCGGTACTCAAAGTTAAGCCTTGACGTCCCTTGGGTCAGTTAGAAGTCCAGCTTCCCCAACCCGCAAGTCATCACGGTCAGGATCAGCTCACGCCACGCATTCGTGGGTTCTAACCAGATTGTACGCATGATGGGTGGCTGTACAGACAGGATACTACAGATGCTAGGAGGCTACTTGTTGGTTGCGCTGGGTGCGGCCATGCACCAAACGTACCAATAATTGTATGTACACTCCAGGGCAATTGTCCGTCTCGAAAATCATTCCAGGATAACCTCAATCTACTAGACATCTGTTCCCAGCGGTCCGGCAAACGGACACTGCGACTACAGTAAGCATGGAAAGAAGTGTATTTGTACAATGTTATGAAGCGTTGTAACAGCAGAGAGTCGTAACAGCAGAGAGTCGGGACGAAAACAAAAAATGGCGATGCCTCGGTCACTAGAGGGCAACAACAAGGACGTCAAGTTTGGTGCGCTGGCAATATAATAACATAGTTATTATATACGCTTGGCTGTCAGCGGATATACAAAGACTGTGAGGCAGCTTATTATGGAGTTGACAGCGCACAGCCGTGCATGTTGAGTGACGTGGATAACCGGTATTGAGGCTTCGTGATGGGTGTCTAATTTCATCAATACTTGGGGCAGCACAGCGTGTTGTAAGATGGCGATTTAAATGGTGGCCGGTGCAAGATTAGGCATACTGTTAGGCGCTGAAAAGTGCTAACGCAACTAACAGTTTTGCCGAAGACTATTGTTAAGATCCCATATCCACGAGTAACAGTAACCGTGAATACTGTTGCTCTACGCATCCGCTCTTCTTATGTGGACAGCCTAGTGTGAGCCAGGGTAAGGAGAAGCTCTGGACCCGGCTAGTGCGTCATCAAGCCATACAGATGACCAGGCAAGCGCTGTGCCCCTAAGTAGTCGCTAATGATTGGCCCCTGTTGAAATTGGACAATGCGGCTACTTTCCAGGCATCAATGCGCAACCATACCTATCGACATGTTGTACTTTTTTCGTACCGCACACGCAAAAGCCGCCTGGCACAAGCTTGCCGACCGAAGCATACAGGCGCAGATGATAGAGCTATGAACACTACAATTAGTAAATAGTTCCTGCTCGCTTCTTGTTAACAGCCCGGACCGTGCTGTGGCCCTCCGGATAAAATTTAGGAAATGCAAGCACGTCTTTGAACTCAACCTTAATTCATCCGCATCTCTTTTGGTTACTGTTGGAACTGTGCACTGGAGACTTAGCGCTGCAGCACTGCTTGGGAACAACTCGCTTGTATTGCCAGCAGTGACCATCGAACCCGGATGAGCACAGTCTAGTACAGTTTTATCTAGCTTTGCTGGTTAGCTATAGATGTGGTACCCGGGAGCTTTCGTGGCCAGCTCGACGCTGAACATCTTCGTCACGCTTCTACTGTAAGGACAATAGCTTGCTCCAATAGAAGTTGATGCTTTATAAAGTGCTGCGCAGCTGCGCAAAGTATGGCGACTTGAGTCGCGCTATGCGCTGAACGCGCAATTCTTTGCGCAGGCGTACCCAGGATCCTGGAAATGATAACACACCTCGCCTATCATGCGCTTTACTTGCGCTGCATTTATTGGGCTTGCTTCAACTGCTGCTACCTAGGTCAGGAGCCGGGGGTACACGTGTGCATGTCTTGGCTGCTTTGGGTTGTAATGCGTGCGAGAGCTGGTCATTGCCAAGTCCTGTCTGTGCGCAATATGTTTGCTGGCTTTTGTGCTGGTATTCTCCAGTTTACTGTTAGTCGCTGTCCCGCTTCCCTTCGGGGTTTCTTTGACTCCGAAAGCAACAAGATTTGCATCAAAGTGCAAAGAATAAAACAATGAGGTTAAGCGCGGCTGTGCACAAGGTGACAAGCCGCAGCTTTAGTCAACCCAGACGTCATCGCCCCTTTCTTTGCACGCTGTCTAACTCCGTTATCCTCCTCGTACCCGCTCCCTTACAGCGGCGTCTACGCATATATGCAGTGGTTATGCAGCGCGCCATTATTATGGTGGCTGCTAGCTCAATTGCTGGGGACATTACCTCCAGGCAGCGGCGCGCCAACAGCACAAAAGCTTCTTCGATGCGCTGTCGTAGAAGCTGCTCTAGCCATAATCGGACTCGCGATGCTGCTGGCTTTGGATATGCCGCTTGGTGAGCGCTTTGTGGCCATTGACCCATTCCCAACAAATGGGCTTGCAATTACCCACGCGGGTGCTCCAAGGCCCCAACCTCGCTCTATGCGCATTCAATACCTTCTTCTCCCCCCCCCCCTCCTCCACAGTCCATGCCAGCTTGGGCATCATATCCACGACAACACTTGCACTGGTGTTGCTGCCGCTGACGGCAGCGCAGCGCAGGAATGCCGGCAAGCCCTCAAATGCCGCCATGGCCAGCGCACAGCCACAGCCCCCTGCTTCAAGCAGCACAAACAGAAACAGCGGTGGTGGTGGCGGCAGGCAGATGCAGCAGCAGCAGCAACGTGCAGCCGCTAGCGGCCGCGAGGGTGATGGAAGTGAAGGAGGCGGCGGTAAAGGCGGTGGTGGAACTGGCACGGGCAGTAGCTCTGCCACGGCTGCAGCTACTACTGCCAACAACACTGCGCCCTTGTCGCTGGGTCCGCAGACGCTGCTGCCGGCGCCCATGGAGGCGCTGGTGGCGGGTGTGGTGGCGGGGAAGATACTGCAGGCGAGTACTGCAGTGGGCGTGTACGACATGACTGTACGAAATGCCGTACTGGGAAGAGGAGGGGAACCAGATGTGTAACCAGAGTTTATTCCACGATGATCATGTACGGATGAGCCGACGATCATGTACGGCGGATCCCCGTCCTCGCCCCCTCCCGCATGCCTCCATCCTCTCTGACCCACCCTCCCGGCACTATCCCCTTCCAGACCACCCTGTACGACACAGTTCTACGGTCACTGCCGTACACCTGTCACAATCCCGCACCCCCAATCTTACGCCGTACATGCAGGCCATCTCAGCAGCTGCGGTGGGCGCAGCAGCGGGGGGCGGGTGGGGCGTCCAGCTGTCGGACAGCTCGGGGGCAGGTGAGGCCGGGGGCGACGTGCTGCGCTTTGGGTGTGCGGGGGGGGGGCAGCAGCAGCAGCCGGGGTTGGACGGGTTTGCTTTGCTTAGTCATCATTTAGTAGGTCTGGTTTTAACCCCCTTCCCTCCCTCCCCCCTCCTGCCACATCCCTTCCCTCCCCCTCCCCCCCTCCCGCTGCCGCAGCCGTCCTCTCCTGCTCCGCCCTCTGGTCCCTCACCACAGCCTTCGCGCTGTACGGGCTGCCCCTGGCGCTCTGCATGTACTACGGGCTGCTGCGCTACGCGGCGTGCATGCTGGTGTCGCGACGCAGCCTGCTGAGGAGGGCGCCCAGCTTGGGATTTGAGGAGTGGGGCGGACCCGTGGGTCAGGTGGGTGAAAATACCGGTAGGAAACTGAAGATCTGTGGGTCAGGTAGGGGGGGTTGGACAAACTGAGCCACGTCAGTGTGTGGGAGAGGTAGTATGGGGGAGCGGAGGCAGACCGAGCATTCGTGGTGGGCCAAGTGGGGGATGGGGACGGACCCGTGGGTCAGATGAGGGGAATGTGGGAGGGACATTGGGCGGACCCGTGGGTCAGTTTCGCGCTCCTCTTACGTGGCCGCCTAATTGTTCTGCCATACGGCCGCCGTACACCTCCCATGCCGTACAGGCACGTGCCAGCTGTGGTGGTGGCGGCAGTGGCCCCTTCCCCTGGTGGCCTCCCTCCCTCGCCTCCTCCCCCTTCCCCTCATCGGCGCCCCCCTCCTCCTCGCCGCTAGTCGGCAGGCGGTTGTCGCTGAGTGCTGCCTGGGGTGGCGGGGGAGCGGACAGCGACTCGGACTCTGGCATGACGGTACGTCCGTTCTGTACGTACGTACGTACGTACGGGTATGCCGGTGTTGTTTTCGGGGAAGAACGCAAGCGGATGGGGGAAAGGTTTCCGCAACCCCCCGGCGTTTGGAGGCGGGTGGTCCATGTGTATCTTGCATGGTGTGGTGGACGCGGCGGGACAGCAAATATAGGACCAACGTTGAAGTCCGACATGCGGCATTAGGCAGTTCAGACCCCGACAGCAGCAACGGCACTAGTACACCCACAGGCGCTTGTGTGTATAGGGGTGCTTGCATGCTACACGACCCGCTTTTGCAGAGCATGCAAGGGGAAGGAGGGGGGCAGAGCATGCAAGGGGAAGGAGGGGGGCAGAGTTCATCCGTGCAGCTGCTGCCAGTCGCCGACAGCCTGCACATGGCCCCCGCCCGACCCGCCCCCCGCGTCCCAACGGAATGTGCCCCCACCTCCACACCTCCTCGTCTCTTCCTTCTTCCCCACCACCCCACCTCCCCTCCTCCCCAGATGTCCCACTTCCACTCGCGTCTGTTGGAGGTGGGGGACCTCTACCGCATCACCGAGGGTGGGTGGGGGCGTGGCTGGGTGGGAGCTTGGGGGAGGGGGGTGGGAGCTTGGGGGATTACAGAGCTTTGGGAGGGGGCTTTGGTTAGGGGGGTGGGGCCCTTGGGGGAGGGGACTTTGATTGGAAGGTGGGATGCAGGGAGTGCGAGCTGGGTATCTTTCCACCTCCCCGCGTCTCCTCGCGCCCCTCCCCCGCTCTGCCCCCCCCCCCCACTGCTGCCTCCAACTCTACCCACACCTTTCCCTCACCTCCCCTCTCACCTCACCTCCCCCTGGATCCCCCTCCAGATTCCGAGCACAGCAGCAGTAGCAGCGACGAGGGCTGGCGGGGCGACCTGGCGCTGCTGCAGCTGCTGTACATGGCGCGAACCACATTCCGGGGGGCCAGGGAGGGGGGAGCGGCAGGGGGAGGGGGAGGAGGAGGGGGAGGAGGAGGAGGGGAGGGGGGAGCGGCGGAGGGAGGAGGAGGGGTGGCAGGAGGCGGGGAGGGAATGGGGGCGGGAGGAGGAGGAGGGAGCAGGCAGGGATCACCGCCCAGGCGGCCGCTCATGTTGACGGTGGTGAGTCTTGGGGGGTCAATTTTTGGACAAATTAAAACCATAGGAAAACCAAAAAGGAAAGTGTCTTGGGGGGGGACAGCAGGGGGGGGGGGCAGAGGCCGCAGGAGGCTGCGTATACGGGTAGTGGGTGGTGGCAGTTGGTCGCAACTGGGACGCGGGTTGTGCGGCTGTGATGTGCCACATGTGTGCTAGGGTTTGTGTCAGGAAAAGGAGCCGCGAGTAGGAACGTACTGAAGTGTCGGAAGATGATGTCCCCGCCAAAAACGTATGTGTGAAACCGTGCCCCGCTGTTGCTGCTGCTGTTGCTGCTGCTGCTGCTCCGCCGCAGGCCTGCCAGGTGACACCCGCCACCGCCTCCACTTCCACCTGCACCTGTACCAGCGCTACTCCCGCTGGTGCTGCAGCTCCCGCTCCTCCCGCCCCTGCTGCTGCCGTGGCCGTGGCCGCATGCACCCAGGAGAGCGGGGTGCAGTGCGAGTTAGGGCCCGTCACGGTGGTCAAGGTGGGTGTGGGGCGGTGCCTACCATGGCAGCAGAAGGGGTAGAAGCGGTGGAGGGGGGATTGCTATGTTGGCAGTGCGGTGGGAGGAGGGGGGGCCGGGTGGTGGGAGGAGGGGGGGCCGGGTGGTGGAGGTGTGTGGGATGTGCAACGAGGTGGGGTCAAGGCAGGTGTGCTCGCGCCCGCGCTCTACACCCGTCCTACCCCCCACACCTCCCTCCTTCGCCCCCTCCCTCCCTTGCATCCCCCGCAGGAGGTACCTGTGGAGGTCAGGGTGGAGGTACCCGCCCCCGCCCCCGCTCCCCCTCCCGCCTCCGACCCCTGCAGCTCTGCAGCAGCTGCCACCGCAACCGCGGGCGCGCTTCTTGAGCTGATCGAGGCGCTGCGCGAGCACAGCTCCGACATCGCGCATGACATGAAGAACCCGCTGAATGGGGTGCTGGCGCTGAGTCAGAATGTACTGCAGGTGGGGTGTACGGCAGCAGCAGGGGGGAGGGGGGTGGAGGTGGGGGTATGGTGTATGGCAGCAACGGGGGCGGGTGAAGGACGAGATGGAGGTGGGGGTGGAGTGCAGGGTCGTGTGGAGCAGGGAGGAGCATGGGGAAGGAGGGGGGTGCAGTGCACAGTGAGAGAACCTTGTCCGCCCTCCCTCACTCCGCTGCCCCACCGCTGCCGACTTGGTCTCATGCAACACATTGGGTCTTCTCCCCCCCCCCCTCCCTCACTCCCCTATTGTTTGCCCTAACCTGTGGTTTTATATCTCTCTGACCCCTCTCCCTCCCTCCTCCCCTCACCCTCCATGCAGGGTACCTTTGGCGAGCTGCCCTCCGCCGCCGGCGACCAGCTGGGAGTGGTGCGCAGCTGCGCCTACCACCTGCTCAACATGATCAACCAGCTGCGCGACTGCCTGCGCATGCTGCACGGGGGGGAGCCGGAGGTGAACTGCGGGCGGGTGCAGCTGGCCAACGCGATCGAGGAGGTGGGTGGGTGGGTGGGTGGAGATGGGTGTGTTTGGGAAACTGAAGACGTCTGTGAGGGGGAGGGGGCGTAAGGCGTAAGGAGGAGGAAGCTGGCTGGTCTCATATGGCTGAGCTCCTCCATGTGAGAAAGGGGAAGGGAGAGGAAGGGAGGCAAAAAATTGACCAACTACAGGAAAGAAAAAAGAGGGGAGGGGGGGAAGTTGGGAGGGAAGAGAGGGGGGCTGCTGGCAGCTGGGAACACCAGGGTTGCAGTTGAACGGCACCGCAGCCCCCGCTTGCTTCCTCTTGCTTGATATGATGTCACGCAACGCACGATGACGTGCGCACCACCACCTCTCCACCCCCTACCCTATGGTTTGGTATGGTCTTTGACCCCCACCTCCACCTCGTCAGTTTCCTCCTCCTTACCTCCACCTGCTCCACCTGCCTAACCTTCGTTTTCTTTGGTATATCTCTACCCCCCTTGCCCCCTCTCCCCTTGCCCCCTCTCCCCTTGCCCCCTCCCCCCCTCCCCCCCTGCCCCCTCCCCCCCTGCCCCCTGCCCCCTCCCCCCAGGTTCTACGCCGCATGTCCCCCATGGTCGGCTCCCGACTCACCATCCGCGCCGAGCACGACCCCTCCCTGCTGGTCCATGCGGACGACGCGCGGCTGTACCAGAGCGTGCACACGGTGCTTGCGAACGCCTTCAAGTACACACGCAAGGGGGGCGTGACCATTGAGACGGCGACGGCTGGGGATGGGAGCTCGGTCACGTTGAGGGTGGTGGATACGGGTAGGGGGGGAGGAGGAGAAAGGGGGAGCAGGGAGGGAGGAAGGAGGGTTACACTCCACCCAACTCGGGCCCACCTTTGTACTACATTGCACCGCGCCGCGAAATCCCAAAGCCGCCTACCGCATCCCGCTAGATCTTGTCGGCCCCGTGCCCCACACCACCCCACCCTGCCGCCTCCTATCCCCTAACCCGTGGTTTCCTGTGGTTTGTTCTCTCTATCTTTGACCAGGTCCCCCGCCCCCTTCCAAAACACAAATGACCACTGTCATACCACATTGGAATTTCTTCTTTTCCCTTCCCCCCAAAACCCAGGATCCGGATTCAGCTCGGATCAGCTGGACAAGTTCAACAGCCCCCTCACCGGTAGCCCCACCGAGCAGCTGGGGCTGGGGCTGACCATGGTGAAGCGAACCATGGCGCTGTTCGGGGGCGTGTTGAGGCTGGGGAACAAGGGGGGAGCAGGGGGGGGAGGGGGAGGAGGGGGCACTGGGGCGTGGGTGGAGCTCACGTTTAGGACCAAGGAGGATGTGCCGCCGCTGGGAGCGGGGCTGCCGCCGCCGCTGCAGGGGCCGCTGCTGCAGCCGGCGGCGTTGGCGGCGCAAACTGCGGTGGCGGCGGCGGCCGCTGCCGCGGCCGTACAGCCGCCGCCTTCGACGGTGCCAGCAGCAGCGGCGTCGGCGGCGGCTTCCGCCGCCGCGGCTCCCGCCTCTTCTACTGGCGGTGAAGTGGCAGGTGCTGCTGCTGCTGCTGCTGCTGTGCCTCGCAAGGCCCGTAAGAGTGTCGCTGGCGGAGGCGGAGGCGGCGGTGGCGGTGGCGGAGGCGGTCCTGCCAGCACGGATAACACCGAGCGGTTGACGACGGCTAACAGCTCCAACGAAGCCGCAGGAAGCGGAGGGGGAGGGGGAAGCGGACCTGACAGCAGGAAGGGGAATCGTACGACAGGAGGAGGGGCAGGAGCAGGAGGACGTGGCGGCGGTTCAGCTGTTCCTCGCAGCAGCAACACGGCTACGGCTGGGGGAGCGGTGGGGGGCGGTGGAGGTGGAGGCGGCGGTTACGGAGCTGGGGAGGAGGGCGGCGTGCGGGGGGCGGAGGAGTCGGTGCGGGTGCTGATTGTGGATGATGATCCCAGTAAGTGGGGTGCTGGGCTGGGCTTGGGGTGGGGGAGGAGGGTGGGGAGGGGGGTCTGGCCTCGTGTCTGTCACCCCCGTCCTAACTTCTGTATTGCGGCACCCTGGCGCCTGCTACCCCCAAATTTGCTTTGCCCCAGCCTGTGGCTCCCTGTGGTTTGGTACGTGGTCTTTGACACCCCTCTTGTTCCCTCCCCCTCCCCCTTTCCCCCCCTCCCCCCTCCCTCCCCAAAGTCAACCTGACCATTCTGGAGGACCTTCTTGCCAACGAGGGCTACGAGGTGATGACGGCGGCCAGCGGCACGGAGGCGCTGGAGACCTACCTCACCTCCGACCCGCAACCCAAACTGGTGCTGCTGGACGTGACGCTGCCAGACATGTCGGGGCATGAGGTGGGTATGTTGTGTTAAGGCTAATGAGACACAGACGATGCAGCTGACATGAGGTGGGGGGGTGGGAGGGGCGAGAGGGTAAAAAATTAAATAAGGGTAGGATAGGGTAGGGGTAGGGGCGAGATGGTGGGTATGATGACACACATGGCAACCTCCTTCCCCGTGCCGTGTTCTTCCCTTCTTCCTCATCACCTCTTCAACCCCCCCACCTCTCATGTCCCCAACTCCCCCTATGGTTTGGTATGGTCTTTGACCCCCACCCCCCCACCCAACCCCACCCCACCCCGCATGCAGGTGTGCCTCAAGATGCGCTCCCTGACCCCGGGTGTGCCGCCACCCATCATCATGATCAGCGGCAAGGCCAGCACCAAGGATGTCATCAAGGGGCTGCAGGTGGGGGGAGGGTATCCGGATGAAGGAGCAAGGGGGGGAAAACGATTCAAAGGGGGGCATTAAGGTTGCGGGTACGGGAGGAAGGGGCAGAGATCCAGCAAGGGGGTGGGGGCACAGCCTTTCATGCGAGAAGATCGAGATTGAAACGAGCTCCCCCGCCCCCTCCCCTTCCCCCCCAGGCCGGCGCCTGCGACTACATCACCAAGCCCTTCCAGCCGCCCGAGGTGATTGCGCGGGTGGAGACGCAACTGCGCATGTTCATGGGCGAGGTGGCGCAGCTGCAGGAGGCGGCGGAGAGGAACATGGCGCTGCTCAGACAGGTGGGGTAAAAACAGGAACGACCAACAAACCGTGTGTCAAGGCGAGGGTGTGGGTGTGTTAAGAAAACTGGCCGCGAGTAGGAACGTACTGGGATGTCGGAAGATGAAGTCCCCACAGAACCGCCGCAGGAGCCGAGGAATAGGGTAGCGTATGTACATATAGAAGTCCAGTACTGGTGCTGAGAGTAAGTAGGACGTAAGAAGCACTCTCGTAAAACGACCGGTGTGTGTGTGTGTGTGCTAGGAAAACTGACCGCGAGAAGGAACGTACTGGATTGTCGGAAGGTGAGGTGTATGGTAAGAAAACGGGAAAACATGTGAGGCATGCCAGGCGTGTTACCTTTAGAGCTGCCTTCACACCCTTCCCCTGCTCCCCTCCTCCTCGCCCCATGCTGCTCCCCTGCTCCCCTCCTCCCCCCCCCCCAGATCCTGCCCCCACACATCCTGGCCTCCCTGCGCGGGGGCACCCGGGTGGTGGTGGAGAAGTTCGCAGAGGTGGCGGTGCTGTGCGTGGACGTGGTGAGGGAGGGGGGGGGGTAAATCGGGGGAGGCAGAAGAAGGGAAGGAAAGGAGGGAAAAGAAGGACGCGTTGCGGGCAGGGACGCACCTTTCCCCCGCACTTTCTCCTTTTCCTCAACCACCTCCCCTCCTGCTCCCCTCCTGCTCCCTCCACCTCCACCTCCTCCCCGACCCCAGGTGGGTTTCTCCGCCCTGGCCGCCGCTGCCGACACCGCCGACTGCATCCTCACTCTCAACCGCCTCTTCTCCACCTTTGATGCGCTCACAGACAGGATGGGCGTGCACAAGGTGGGGTGGGGTGGGGAGAGTACCCTACCGGGTATCTATGCGGGACTAGGAGAGGGAGAGGAGCGAACGGGGGGAGGTTAGCCCCACCACACGCCTGCCTGCAGTACGTTCCTACTCGCGGCCAGTTTTCTTAACACACCCGGCCGCCTCGCGGCCAGTGTTATGTTAACACACCTGGCCGCTCTTCTCGACTTGTAGCTGCTGTTGGTGGCCTTGATGCTTCCATCCATTGCCGCCCCCATCCGTTGCCGCCTCCTATCCCCTTCTGTCTTGCCCTGACTTGCGGTACTTGTGGTAGCGGCCATTCTTTGACCCCAATCCCACCCCTATCATGGCGCTATATCTTTCCCTAATTCCCCCTCCCAACTCCCAAACCCCAAACCCCCCTCCCCACCCCCCCCCAACCGACCAGATGGACTGCCATACCGACTCCTACGTGGCGGCTCTGGGGCACATGCCGCAGGACCGCCACCTCAGCAGCGTCATGCAGGTGAGGGGGGGGTATGGGGGGGAGAATAAGAATGAGAATGGGGGGGATATGGGGGGGGGGGAGAATAAGAATGAGAAATGAGAATGAGAATGGGGGGGGCGGGGTGAAGGGCTGGGGATGAGGGGCAACCCTCAGATACCAGCACCGTAGCAGTTACAGAGGGCAAAGAGATGCACAACGAACTGGGCAAAAGATGGCACGGCATGTGACGATGTGAGGCGTGAGACCAAAGCATGCCCCCTCCAAACAATCTCACCCTCCCCCCCTTCCTCCTCCCCCGCCCACCCCCCCAGGTCAAACTGATGTTGGATCTGGGTCGGCAGATGCTGGCGGCAGTTGAGAGCCTGCCGTACCCCGACACGCTGGGCAAGATGCAGATCCGCATCGGGCTGCATGTGGGGGCGGTGTACGGCGGTGTGATCGGGGTCAAATACCCGCGGTACAGCCTGTTTGGGGCGACGTTGAGGCTGGCGCAGGGGCTGCAGGTGGGGGGTGGCGGGGGGGGAGATGAAGGGTGGGAGAGGAGGCAGTAAGGTACCCGTCTTGAGGTCTTCGGCGAAGAAAATTATTAATAAAAAATTTGAGTGGAACGGGGCTTTTTAGACTTTGCAAGCGGGTAAAGGAGACGACGACAGAATCCACCGAAGCCAATTCTGTGTCCCCACCATCTCCACCCTGCACACCCCCTCCTACAATGGTTTGTGGTTGCTGCCATGACTCGTGGTTACCCCCCTCCCCCCCGCAGTCCACCGCCCTGCCCAACACCATCCATGTGACCGAGGTGGTGTACAACAGGGTACGGCAGGCGGGAGGGGAGGTCTTCACGCCGTACACAACGACCCAAGTGCAGGTAAGGGTCAGTAAGGGAAGTGCTGCACTTCACAGATATGTAATGTGCACATGCCGTTCAATTTGCCGTTTACGCAGGTAGGGATGTCTTATTGTGGTAATGATGGTAACGCGTTTTAACAACAACAAGACGCCATGTGAGGCGCACAACAACCACCGATTCGTCATCCGAATCTCGCCGAATACGTTTACCAACACACCCTTTCTTACCCCTCTACCTCCGCACCTCCTCCTCCTTCCCCTCCCAACAGAGCCTGGGTATCATCCGAACCTACCTAGCTGGCCCTGCCGCTGTCGATTCCGCCACCACCACTGCCACCGGGAGCGAGACCGGCATGCTGGACTATTCCCAGCTCGAAAACGCTGTCGTCGTGGAGTATCTACGTAACGCAGGACCCGCCGCCGGCACACATGGCGTAACCGTCCTCAACTGCCTTCTCAACGCTGACGGCGGCGGTGGTGGCGGCGGCGGAGGTGCGGCAGCCGCCTCCGCCTCGTTGCTCAGCAGCGGCGCCGCTGCTGCCGCCGCCGCTGGCGGCGGCAGCACTCTGGGTTTAATGGGTGTCGGCAGCATGCTTGCGACCCGTGGGTCACGGGCCGGAAAGCTCCTAACCGGTATCAATGCTGGAGGCGTCGCAGTTGGTACGGCAACGGCGGTTGCGCCGCCGCTGCCGATAGGAGCAACAGCGGCTGCATTACCGCCGCCGCCGCCGCCGGTGGCAGCGCCAGCTGCCGCTGCAAGAGGAGGAGGAGCAGGAGACGGCGGCGGTGCTGGGTCCCGGGGGGCCTCGGCAGCGGGTGCGGCTGCGGCGCCTCTGGGATCTCCGTACAAGATCATTCCCATCATGGGGGGGCGGCATCACTCAGCGAATGGCACCGTAGGCAGTGGTACGGGCGACGGAGCGGGGGGAGCTGCGAGCAGCAGGGAAAGCGAAGGTAGGAAAGGAAGCGGGAGGAGGGAAGGGGGGGGAGGGAGGGGGGGGGGGAGGGAGGGGAGGGAAGAGGGGGAGGGCTTGAGCAGGAGGATGGCAGTGAGGTTGAATGAACGAATGGACCCGCTGTTATTAGCTGCTCACGTATACCTGTGAATGCGTTTTTGCTATGTCTTGCATGCGAGAGCGCATGCCACTGTCACGTATGCCTTTATCAAATATGCGTGTGTGAAGGATACCTCTACGCCTCAATAGATTGCAGATTGCGTGTCGATACGTGGGAGTACATATTCTAGCGCATCCCATACTCCTGTTGCCGTTGCCACATGTTTCCTACTCTAATGTGTCGTACATGCCGTGCATGTGTCGTACACCCCTTTTCCCAATGCATGTGTCGTACGCCCCTTTTTCCCAATGCATGTGTCATACAACACACAGCTTCCGGATACGCAATCACGCTCACCAATGTGACCCAAGATGTGGCGGCGATGGGGGCTAGTGAGGCGGCGCTCGCTGCGGTGAGTGGGCTGGGCTGGATCCTGGATCCTGGGTTGCATGGTGCTTCGTTTGAATTGAGAGGCGTTACGAACACTGACCATGGACGTACTGCAGTAGAAGGCGCTGTCATAGTATGTAATAGTTCGTAATCGCGAGCGTCCCTATATCTCGTCCTTCCCCATGTCAACTACAAACAGGTGGAGGTCGGCTCATTCGTTTCCACCGACTCAAGCCAAGCCAACGCCGCTGCCTCCGGAACAGTTGCAGCCCAGCAGCAGCCGCGGCAGCCGCCACCGCTACAGCAGCAACAACAACAACAGCAGCAGCAGTTGCAGTCACAACTACCCCCAACGACCATAACCGGCACCGCCGCCGCCTCGACAATCTCTGGCAGCAGCGGCCGCCGCCACACGAGCGACGCCTCCCTCGTGCAAGACCTCTCTCCGGCTCCGCCCGCTTCAGGTCTGATGACGTCAGCATCCTCCTCCGGTCTGACCCGCATGCAGCGATTGCATGCTCCAGCAGGCGGCGGCGGCGCCGCCACCGTCGCGGCGGCCTCTTCCTCACGAGGTCCCTCGCGAGCGGGCTCATTCCGCGCTGGCGGCGGCGTCGGTGCATCACCTTTGGCGGCGACGGTTATGCAGCAACAGCTGCTAACTGCCATGCAACAGCACCAAGCGGCGGCGGCGGCTGCCGCCGCCGCCGCCGCCACTGCGGCGGAAGTGCAGCAGGCGCGGGAGCAGTTTGCGGCGGTTGCGGCGGCGGTTGGCTCAACGGCTACGACGGAGGAGTTCAGAGGCCTGACGTTGACGGAGGAGATTGAGCAGCTATCCATGCTGGATGCTTCGGAGGCGGGAGCGATGGTACGGCAGGGGCCGGAGCACCAACACTCACCCAGCGTATCGACCTCGGAACCCCTGCTGAAGGTCTCGGACCCCGCCGTCGTTGGGGATTATGGTGACGATTTCAGTTGCGGCGGCGCCGGCGGCAGGAGCAGCGGCGGCGGCGCCGGCGGCATCAACTCCGTCACGATGCGTCGTTTGTACGCGCCGTCGAAGGCGGCGTCGTACAGCACCCTTCCCGCCGGAGGCTGCGGCGCCGGCAGCGCCGCCGCCAGGGGCGGCATCGGCGGCGGCGGGTTCCTGACGGCGGCGTCGGCCGCTAGCGTCGCCGCCAGCGGCAGCGGTCCTGCGTCAATCAGCTCACTTTGCTCAACGCCGCAATTCTATTCGCCAGGGCACATTCGATCCGATTCTTTGGATGCACCCTCGGCAACCGCCACCGCCGCCGCCACCTCGATGGCCGCTACCGCGCCCGCCACCACGCCTGCAATGATGGTTGCGAGCGGCAACCCCTACGCAGGGCTGTCGGATGAGACGCGAGCTCGCCTGGCGCGACTCCGAGCTGCCTCGCAACCGGACCTGTACGACACCACATCCGCCGCCGCCGTCGGAGCGTCGACGGCGGCAGCGGCCGCCTCCGCTGGCGGCGCCGCTGTCGCCCGTGAGGCCATCGCCATTGCCGTACCTGTATCGGCGGACTCATTCTATCCAACGACGGCGGCGCCGCCGCCGCCGCCAGTGTCGCCCTTGCCGTACGGCGTGGGGTCTCGCGCCTCCGCTGAGCCCTTCTCGCCGCTGCAACGCCAGCCGCCGTCGCCACTGGCAATGTCGCAACAGCAGCGGCCGCAGCCTCGTCCGGAGACGGTTGGTGAGCTGTTAAATTCGTTGGGTTTGGGTCATTACGCGCGCACGATTAGCGGCGTGGTGGTTGGCGGTTTGGACGAGTTAGCCGCCTTGGATGATTGCGGGCTTAGAAAGGTTGGATTGGTTAGCTCTAGGAGTCGGCAGCTGGTGCAAGACGAGCTCCGGAGGTGGGGTTATAAGAAGTAAGAAGATGGCACTGAGGGGCAAGGGAGCAGCGACAGGAGAGGGAGGAGTTGGTGCGAGTAGTTTTGAGGGAGCGCGTACCTCACGTGCCACGGGCCTCGGGTGGAGGTGAGGCGGGTGGGTGCGTGAGATGCAGGAGGACCACGTGTGCGGATTGCATGGAAGGAAGGCGGGTGGGAAAGCGGCTAGAAGAGGAGAGGAGGGAGCTGGGCAGAGTCGAAATAGAAGGGAGCAAGTCGACCACCAGTGGGTCCAGTTTGCGGCGAGGTGAACGCTGATGAGGGCTTGAGCCGTGAGGGAGGGAGAAGGGAAGAGTGTTAGGCTGGAATATCTGCCTTTGATATTAAGTGGTGTATTTTATTCAAGTGTCGTGCGTTGAATGGCTTGCGGTGTACAGGGTGGTCGGTGGGACCACACCACCTGTTAGGGACCTGCAAACGTGGGATGTTGGACGGAGAAGGAGGGCGGTCGAAGAGGGAAAGTGGTAGAGGAGGAGATGAAGGGGAAGGGCGGAAACGGGTTGTGGTTGTGGTTGGTTAGAAATGGTCCACTGGTGGCGATGGCTTGGGTGGGTGGGAGGGAGCTTGAGTTGATTGACTTAGATTATCGCTTTTTCCTTTGTAAGGCGATAAACTGTAATATACAGGCGAAGAAGTGTGTTTGGGAATCAAAGCAGAGGAGGGTACGCTTGCGTTGTAGCGCGCGTGCAAAGGTGCGTGAGACGCGGGTAGGCTTCCGTGTGTTCCGGTGTGTCTTTCGTGCTGAGTGCGGGAAGGATGTTGAGCTGCTGCTGTTATCGAACATGCAAAAGGTCCTTCTAATCTTTTGGCTTTGGTGGGAGGATTCAGCCAAATGACTCGGGGCAAGCACTTGGGTGGGTTCGGTGGGGCTAGGCGCATTCGCTTCATGAGCCCATAATACGCTGCGGGAGGAAGGGTGGGGCTGTCGCCGAACATAATAACATTCCAGCACTGCTCCCTACTCTCATCGTATGCTGTACTTTTGGCGCGTGTGTGTTAGACAAGTAATAAAACAGGAATTAGAGGGAAGCGGCAACAGAGGCTGAGAGTTGTGAGGAGGAGTTGGGAGGGAAGTGTCAGAAAGGGGTGTGTGGGGGGCGTGTCGTTTGCTGAGTTAACAGAAGCTTGGGGAACTGTTAGATTGAGGGAAATTAGAGATCAAGCGACCCGGTTGGGGCGCAAATTGCTGAAACCCAACTCCTGAGGCATGCTCGGAGGTAGGTTCACTTGGTGGTCTGGCGGTGTTGAGTTCCTCCTGTTCCTGTAACCATAAGGGAAATGGTACCATCGAGATATGCGGAGCGCCATGAAAAGGGGGCCGTAACGTTATCCTACGGGGTAGGTGGGAAGGTATTTACATCACGGCTGTTGCTGTCTTGCTTTACGCTAGCTTTTAGCTTGCACATTTGCTGTCAGTTTTAACTGACCGGTACTAAACACACGCCTGGCCAATGTCAGTTTTGCAGAGCTCCCTCCCTCCCCACCCCACCCCATGGCATGTAAAGATCATGGGCGTGGATGGGGTGGTGTGGGGGGGCGTGGATGGAGTGGTGTACGGCACAATTGTAACGAACCTACAATGTACGTACGGCAGTTCAGGAGGGCAAATCCATCAGCATATCGCCCGGAGCCAGGGACGGAGGCGCCGTTTGGCTTATGTGAAGCCGACAACAAGTGTGTTAAGAAACTGGCCGCGAGTCGGAACGTACTAAAATTGTCAGAAGATGATGTCCCCGCCAGAATGTTACAGGGGGCCGAGGTCTGGCTTACAGGTCTCAGCCAAGTTCAACAGGGGGGGTATCCGCGTGGGATGTTGGTTACTGAGCAGGGGGGCCCCCTCGGACAGTGCAGCAGCAGCAGCCGCTGCAATAGTAGCAAAACATGTTTACATCCACCCGGTAACAGCTTTCAACAACAACTCGTGAAACTTGATACACGAGTCAATCTTTGCTTAGGCTAAAGCTACCATGTAAGAAAATATCCAACAGCTAATGTGTCATCCCATCAATCCTGCAGTTCCTACCGATACGGGTATTGTAACGCAACAACACTGAAGCTAGTGCCCGAGTGTGGCAGATAGCGCTGGCCTGGACATCATTATTATCATTATAACTACAAAGGAATCCCGGTCTGTGCGTGCATGTATGCAATGCCTTTGACGACGACGAGAACCCACGGCTAAACACGGTTTAAGGGAACACGTAACTCAACCCCTCAAGTAACTACCCTAACTAGCCCTAGGAGATGCTTTCTCCCATGCAACCACGCACCGCCGTACTCCGCAAGCCAAGCAACCAGAGCAGCTGTCCACACAGACTGTCAAGTTTCATGCCCCTTGCCGCCGACCTTCACCGTTACCTCCAACCACCACTTGCATCGTCCAACCAACCAACGTCGCCCCTAAGCATCATGTCTGTCTACCGCTATCCCTCCTCTTCATTCTATTGTTTATCCAAAAAGGGCCTTCGGACCGGTTCCCAAAAGGAGGCTTTGCCAGCATAAGGACGTTCCCCCGGTGCAACCTTCCCCTCCTACTCCGCTCTCCTCGCGGGTAACAAAGTCCATGCTCAAGTATTTTATTGCCTTCATTGTCTTTTGCTCTTACGCATTATGGCTTCCGAAAACACACACTGCGAAGTTGTACCCGACCCTCCAACCCTCCACTGCAACTGTCGTCCTGCTGCGTGTAGTTAATTCTGTTCTCATTGTCGTTCCTTCTTAATAAACTGCGATCTACAAACCCCTCTCGCTGACATTAATGACCACATCAACAACCAGCCAGCTGACAGCGTTCCTGCTGACAAAGTACCACCTGTCGGTCACTGCAGCACGCTGTGCAGCCATCAGCAACTGCTGCACTGTACCTGCATGCGACCCCACTCCGCATGCGCACCCAACGGCAACAACAACAACGAACATTGTAACTGTCATCACAACAACGACCTGAACTCCAACACCTATGCACCCCCAAACCAACGCCCAACGCAGCCCATGCCACAGCAGCACATGCCCTCCTTCCTTCCCTCGTCCTGCCTGAACACCCTCACAACAAGTACTTGGTCTCAAACGTTGACAGCGCCGCCGCAAACGCCTGAGCCGCCGTGAGCACGCAGGGATTGAAGTCCAGAATGTACACCCCCTCCTCCACCTTGCCAAACTGCATCACGCAACGACCCGCACCGTCAGCGCAGCACATCAGCTGGAAGTTCTTAACGGAAGCCATCTTGACCCGGCCGCGGAAGTTGAGGCACCAACACATGAGCGTGTCGTTCCAATGGGGGGCCTTGTTTTGGAGTCGAACCACCGGAACCGACGGAGGCGGCGGAGGTGGAGGACGGGGCAGCGGGGTTGAGGTCGTGAGAGCGGGTGGCGGCGGCGGGGACGTCATGCTGCCGCCTGCGCCGCTTCCGTTAGTGGTGGTGGTGGTGGTGGTGGGGGTACCGCGTCCCCAGCCGTGTACTGGTACGTTGGTGACGTCACCACCGTCACCGCCACCGCCACCGCCCCGGCGGCTGCGGAAGGAGAAGAAGCCGCGCGGCAGCAAGCCCCGGCCCCGGACCCCTCGGCGGCCGTCGGCATGACTGCCACCACCACCACCACCGCCACCACCACCACCACCAGAGGTTTCGTCCGCTGCTGCACCTCCGCCGCCGCCGGCGGCTAAGGCAGCGGCGTTGTGGCTCCTGCTTCTGCCTGGGAGGATGTGACGGGCGCTGCCAGCACCGCCTCCGCCGCCTCCGCCGACTAAGGCACATCCACCGGCCGCGCCAGCACCCATACCGCCGCCTCCGCCGGCACCCTGTATGCCCACCGCCCCTGCTGCCGCCTGCTGCTCTCCTCCCACCTCCCCCACCTCCCCCGCCACCTCCACCTCCTGCTCCTGGGGTCGCACTGCCGCGGCGGCCTCCACCATATCCGCTAGGAGGAGCGGCTGGCTGCGCATCTGGGGGAGGAGATTGACAGGGAGCAATAGGGGAGGGGTGAGAAAAGAAGAAGACCCAATGTGTTATACGATAATGGAGGGGAGGGTAGCGAAGTGGGGAGGGGCAGCAGGTATATGGCGTGAGGTGGCATGCTGCCCCCCATGGACATCCTCGCACCCTCCTTACACCTCCTCCCGTCCTTCGTCCTTCCTTCGTCCTTCGTCCTTCCTAGCCACCTAATGACCACCCACGACCTCACACCTGCATCCCCCACCACCCCACCCGCTCCTCAACCCCCCAACCCACTACTCACCACAGCCTCCAGCAAGTCCTCCAGCATCGCCACCATCCCTCCTCCTCCCCCTCCGCCTCCTCCCAACATGCCAAGTGGCATGCCCGCTGCGGCTGCGGCTGCATGATTCCCCACAGCCGCCGCCGCAGCAGCAGCCGCAGCCGGATGTGCTGCCGCAGCAGCAGCAGCCAGGAGAGGTTGGGGAGGCGGGGGCGGAGGAGCCATGAAAGCAGCACCAGCAGCAGCAGCACCCGCACCCGCACCCGCACCCAAGCCTCCTCCTCCTCCGCCACCACCACCACCGAACTGCGCCATGCCCTGCAGGAGCGCGCCTGCTCCCCCTCCTGCTGCTGCTCCTCCTCCTCCTGCACCGTTGATGCCGCCCCTGCCCAGGAGGAGCAGGTCGCCACCACCCGCCAGCTGGGTGTGATGAGTCATCACCAGCAGCTGGTCATGGTCGTGCAGGTCGTACAGGGGGTTGTGTACGACACGTTGCATGCAGTGCGGTACAGGCACCTGGACCTTCATTCTGGGGGGGGGGAAAGATTGGGGGGGAGTCTCGTGTGTCGTGTCACAAGGGTACTTGCTGTTCCTCTCTGCCCGCAGTCCTTCTCGCCCTGCTCCGCTCTCCCTGCTCCCCTCCCTGCATGCCTACGGCCGTCCCTCCCTACCCCCCCTTCCTTCCCCCACCTCCCCTCTTCCTTCCCCCACCTCCCTGGGCCCCTCTCTCCCCCTCACCTCCGGGGCAGCATGATCCCTCGAACCCGCAATCGGTAGTCAATTTGAATCAGCGGCGGCGGCGGCGGAAGGGCGGCCAGAGGCCGGGGGCCGCGGGGCCGGCGGGGACTGGGAACGCAGGACGAACCGCCGGCGGCTGTGTCGGTGTCAGGCTCGGCGTCAGGGTCGGGGCAGGGTCCCACCTGATATCCAGCCAGGGAGACGAGGCGACGGGACCAGGGGGAGGAGCTGCGGAGGGCGGTGGGGAGGGGGGTGGATGCATGTGCACAAGGGTGTTGTGGTGCGGTGAGGGCGACAAGAGGTTGTAATGCCGTAATAAGTGGCTCCGGGCAAGGAGACAATGTGCCACACAGCCACATCACACACCGCCAGCCTCCTTAGCGCTAGCGCAACGTGGATTCCCTACAGGCCACACGATTGGCTCCTCTTCAACCCCTCCCCCCTCCTGCTCCCCGCTCCCCCCTCCCCTCCTGCACCCGCGACCCCCCCTCCCACTTCCACTCACCACACGGGCAGCAGCTCGTACGCGCTGCACCGCAAGTTACTTCGCAACACCGCCACCACCACACCGCTTCCCCCTCCCCCTCCGCCTCCGCTGCTGCCGCCACGGCTGCTGCTGCCACCGCCCAATCCAGCACACCGCTCCTTGCCTCCTGCCCCTCCTGCTGCTCCTCCTCCTCCTCCTCCTCCCAGCCGGAATGAACGACGGCTGAGACCCGCCAGGATACCAGCCGGACTCCAACACCGCTGCTGCTGCTGCGGCTCCTCCTCCTCAGCAGCATGCACCTCATCCGGCTGCTGCTGCTGCTGCTCCCCCCCTCGGTGGTGATGGGAGTGATAGGGGCACTGCGGCCCAGACGACAGGGATCGCATCCGCATGTCCCCCCGCTGCTGCTGGTGCTGCTGCTGCTGCTGGTGGTGGTGTTCCTGTTGTAGTGGAGCATGTTCATGGGAACCCCTGCCATGGTGCAGCCGCTGCTCCCGCTCCTCCGCACCGCCACCGCCAGCTGCTGCTGTTGCTCCTGTACTCGCCACCGCTGCTGCCGCCACTGCACCGCCTGCCCCTGCTCCTCCTCTGCCGCCGCCCTCTCCACCACCCCCGCCTCTACACCCCCTGCTCCCAGCCGGCCCATGCGGTGGACATGAGGCGGCGGGACTGGGGCCCGGGGAAGGCAGCGGGGAGGGGCGGGGGCTGCGAGGGGGCGGCCCGGGTGCAGGGCCGCGCCCCGGCAGCGGACCCAACATGAGCTGGTAGCAGCGCCTGGGTTCGAGTGATGGGGGTGGTGGTGAGGGTGGTGGGATGGTGAGGGGGGAGGGCGCGGTCAGAGAGTGACGCATACGGAAGCGGAGAGGGAAGAGGCAAGGCAAGGGAAATGGCTAGAAACGGGCCATACAATGCACGACAATGAGCCACCCGGCTGCCGCCCTCCTCACCTGCTTGTTTGCTGAGCCCACATCAGCAGCCGAGGCCCTCCCCCTTCAGCTCCCCCTCCTCCTTCTCCTCTTCCCCCCCAGCTAGCCGCCCCGCCTGCCTCCATCAAGCCCCCTCCGCCTCCTCCCTCTCCGCTGCCGGCCCCGCTGCTCAGATAGAGCGCAAAGCGGCAGTGGCGGCCCAACCGGGGACCTGTTGCCGGGCTGGGCAGACCCGTGGGTCGGTCGGCAGCCGCGTTGCCAGCGGCGGAGGGAGATGCGCAGCTGCCGGCGCCGCCAGGAACCCCTGCTCCGCTGCTGGGAAGGCGCAGGACGCAGCAGCGGAGGAGGTGGTCGCTGGAGGTGTGGCGCAGGGGGTGCGGGCTCTGCGGTGGGGGTGGGGGTGGAGGGAGCGAGCGAAAGGGGTTTGGGACAGGGCGAGAGGCAGTTCGCGAGGAAGATTGTGGGGTTGAAAAGGTCGGTTTCAGCGGGGTTATCCGGACATAAACGGCACAAAAGCACGTGGAGGGCCTACTCCGCTTCCACCAAGCCAAGTCATTCCAGTATGCAAACATCATCATCGACCCATCCTAGACACGATCCAGAAGCAAAACCTGAACGGCCCTGTCCAGCCCATACCGCACCGCGCCCACTCTATCCCACCCCACCAGCGTGAAGAGCTGCGAAGGGTGCACCACCACATCCGAGTGGTTGTTCCAGACGTCGGAGAAGAACAAGGTGTGGCCCACGCGACGCCACAACTTGCACACGCCACAGATGCCAAACAGGACCTGCGGTGGGGCCGCGTCGGGGACATCTGGCTCAAGCAATTCAATTGATATTGAAGATAGAAGGCAAATTATTGGGATTGTTCAGCCTTCCCGAAGCGAGACAGGCTTGGGGGAACATGTAATGTCCATGGAGACCGACGGGGCTTCCAAACTGCCGCAGGAACGTCTAGAGAGATTTACACAGTCGCGCGCTTTGCGGCTGTTAGCGGCCGCATACGAACATTGTCACATACACAACGCAGCTGTCATTCACCGACTCGGCGACGAAGAGAAGCAGGATCACGCATATCAACACGTGTAAAGGCAATCAAGCATGGGCCAGGCTATTGCTCGTAAGGCAGGCTCTAGTTCACTCCTTTCAGGACGTCGACAAAACCTGGTGCGTCACCTAATGTTCTCTTCGAGTACTAACAAAAGTTGCACAGGAAAAAAGGTGGCAAGCTTTGTGGCATCGTTAACGAAACAAAAGCCGCACCTGGCGTGATGGCCAGCGCCCCTGAGGGTCTCTTAGTGCCGCAAAGATGAACTCCAGCAGGTGCGCAGGCATACTTGACCAGCCACCATCTCCCGCCCCTTCTATAGCATTGCTCAGGAACCTTGCGGGGCATGTTTCATCTTTTTGACGGGGACTCGGAGTCCAAGGCGACTCTTCCGGTGCAACACGCAACGCTGGCCAAAGCTGGAGGCGATTATGTGTAGGCAGGGAGGCTACTGGTATCTCAATGGGCGCAGGCTTAGCAATTGGTCGTCTAGAGTGCGGCGACGCTTCAACTTGCGACATCCTCGTGTATAGTTAGCTAACACTGTTACAGGACTGGATCATAGAGCATGGTAGAGCAAACAGTTTTACATTGGCACTGTGGGAATACTCGGTGTCAGCCTGCAAGACTGTCTCTCTATTGCAGTAGTACTACCCCTTCGCGATCAGTACGGCAGACGTCAGCGGTAAGTAATTTGCACCTGTCACACCCTGCGCATTCTGTGTCGCACTGGAATGATAAAATCTTGACTTGAATTAGTGCCTCAGTATGTCACTGAAGTTCGCACTACTTGGGTGATTCTTGTCTGATATGCCCGTGCAACGCCTCATGCGGCTGAGGCGGACGACCCAAGGTGGCCTGCCTTTAACCAGGGCTGTCCAAACCAATATATTTCACAAGCGGGATGTACAAGTACCGTAATATAGTTGGCTTCTTGCATTATGTTGCACTCTTGGCAAAACCAACATCCGCCTGCAACACAATGCCCGACCCTCAAGCAGTGCCCAGCTGCTTTCCTCACTGTCTCACAAGTCCTTGTTAGTCCACCTCTGTGACCAGGAGGGAGGAACCCAGGACTCCTAACGCTTCAAGGCACAACGTTTCATGGCAAGCCCATCTTTTTGGGCATGTCACAATCATCCAAATCGGCACCCGGCACCCGTTCCCTCGCGTCTCACTGCTTTCCGCCCCAACCCACAATCGTCCGACAAACACAGTGCCTAACCTCCAGACACCCACACAAATAGCGGCTCACCTGACACCATCATCATCGCACCTAAATGCTCAGTCCCGGCGACCATACGGGAATGGCCCCAGCGGAAAACACGCCTCGAGCTCCAACACACCTACCTCAGCTCCCCAGGGCCTCGCCCAAGCCCGCCTCAGTAGGCCTCCAGCACGCCTCCGCCTCCCCCAACCAGGCAAACAACAACGGACCCGCCCTTCCCCGCGCCTCCCTGCTATAGGCCTCTGCTGTCTTCCTCTGGTCACGCCCATGACGAGCGTGAGCGACAACAATGGGCCATGGGCCCCACAAGTAATACTTTTACCGGCCCGGCTAGCGGCTTTTCATAGTTTAAAAATGCCAGGCCCTACTCAGGAACCCAAGACCGCAAGAGGTGTAACGAACTGACATCCACAAAGCGACACATTCACACCACAGCCCCGACGCACGCCCACCGACCCTGTTCGTCCCCCTCCCCCTCAACGCCGCCAACTAACCAGCAACCCGCATTTCTTTCCCCCTCCGCCTCCGCGCCCTCATCACCCTCCAGCGCACCAGCGACCCCCCCCCCAACAGCCCTCACCCCTGGGCTTCTCCTCAGTTTCCTTACCGGCCTCAAGCCCCCCCGCCACACCCCTCCGCTTTCCTCCTCTTCAGCATAACCACACAACCACATCATGTGTAACCCAGGTCTGCCCTCCTCTCATACACCGGTACCGGTACCATACATAGGGGCTCCACCATTCCACCACTCCACCAGCCAATCCTCTGCGAGGTGACCACTGTCCTGTCTTGCCCCGGTCCACTGCCCTCCAGAGCCTCATCTGGTTGCGGATCTCGTTGTGCTTGTCGAGCGCGCCCCACCACTCGGCGCCACAACACGCCGCACAACACGCCGCCGCCACAGGCCATCATGCCTGAGTTCCGGCGCCGCTGCCGCCTCCCGGTGTTGCTGCAGCCGCCGCCCCCGCTGCCGCCGCCGCCGCCTCCTGTCGTTCCCTTTCCAACTGCGCATTCAACGCAGCGTAGTCAACCGGCGGCCGCCGCCGGCGCTTGCTCGGCGGCTCATCGCTACCAGCGGCGGCGCTGCCGCCACTGCCAATGCCGTCAACACCGGCGACGGCGGCGGTCGCACTTGTCACCGCATTCGACGGCGTCGCGGCGACGGATCCGTCGCCAACTGTCGTACCCGCCGCCGCCGCCGTCGGCACTGAAGGCGTCGGCGTCGGCGCCGCCGCCACTGGCGACGTTGCGTCGGTATCCATTGGCGCCGGGCCGCCGCCGCCCCCGCCGGCTGTGACAGCTGGGGTTGCAGCCACGGGGCTGAGGGCGGCGGTGGCGGGGGTGGCGGCGGCGGCGCCGGGGGTGACGCCAGCCCGGGGCGTGGGAAGTGCGGAGCCCGGGGTAGCGAGGCCTGCGGCGGAAAGGAGCGCCCGGTGCACATTGTACGACAGCGTCGACAGGAGAGGAGAGGAGAAGAAGAGGTGGGGTTAGGGAACGAGCGTGCGGGTTACCGGTATGAGCGCAGCGTAGCCGGCTGTGCAGTCTCAAGACACCTCAACCTCTCCTTCACCTCCCGGCCTGGCTTGCTGCCCCCCCCCCTCCGCCCTACCTGCCGCTAGCGCCGCGGCCCTCTCCGCCGCCCTCGCGGCTCGCTTGGCCTCCGCGGCCCGCTCCGCCGCCTTCTCCGCCGCCCGCTCCGTCTCCGCCCAGGAGGGGTCGTAACGGGCGGTGGAGGGGGCGGCCAGCGACCGAACGTGCGCGGCAACGCTGGGGGAGGCGGATGGGGGAGAAAAAATTTAATATGTGAAACAACGAGTCCCAATCCCATATCCCGACTCATGCAGTGAGCGCATGGGGGAGGGGGAGGAGGCGGGAGGAGGGGGAATGGAACGCATCTGAGAAACCCGAAAGACAGGGCAAGGCGATGGGGAGAGGAGGCATCCGGCTGCAGCCGGAACAAGTGAAACGGGGAAAGAAGGAAGGGAGGGGCGTGTCTGCATGTCCGGCCGGACAAACACATGCGACATCATGCTACAGTAATAAACAGAATCATGTTCTACCACGTCACGCAACCAGGCGGCGGCGTATAAATCGGTATGTGCCCCCCAGCCCCCCCCTCCTTGGTCTCTAACCCCCCTCACCTCCTCGCAAAGGGGCTTCCCAGCGGTCCGCCCCGCAGGTTGTACCCCCCCTCCAGCACCGACACCACCCGCCCCCCGCAGCAGGCGTTGGCCACCTCCACGATCTGACCCGTCAGCCACTCGTAGTCCGCCTCGGCCACACCCACGTAGCTGTGGTACGGCAGGGGGGAGGTGGGGGGAGGTGGGGGGAGGTGGTGGGAGGTGGTGGGAGGTGGAGTGAGGGAGCAGGGTCCCAAGGCAGGTGAGGAGTGAGGAGAGGAGGAAGAACGAGGAGTACGGAAGGGAGAGAAACATGCAGAGGGGAGGAAAATTTAGGGAGTTGGTGGCGGAAACAAAGAGGTGAAGGAGGCAGGCAAGGGGTGGAGGCCACTTCCCCTACATTCCCTTTTACCTGGCCTGTCGCCTCCCCCCACCTCCTTGCCATCCCCCCACCCCGCCTCCTCGTAACCCCTTTACATGAACCCCCTCTTAGCCCCCTTCCTTCTCACCGCAGGTTCAGATCCTCCTTCTTGTGCGCATCAAAGCCAGCTGACACCAGGATAATGTCCGGCCTGAACAGGGATGGGTTACAGGGGTTACAGGGGTAAAGTAAGAAGGGGAAGAGAAGAGGGTGTATGGGGGAATAGGAAACGGAGTAAATGGGGCGGAGGTCAAGTGGAAGAAGGGAAGTTGGGGCCAGCAGGGAATGTAGGAGTAGGGACCCCCAGAGCCACCCAACTCCCGCTGCTGGCCTCCTCCGCCCCTCTCTTCCCTTCCCTTCCCGTTGCTTCACTTCAAGAAATTTCCTCCCTCCCTTCACGCCCTTCTCGCCCCTCCCTTCCCTTCCCGTTGCTTCACTTTCATTCCCCCTCCCTTCTCGCCCCCTTCCCCGCCCCGCCCCTACTTGAAGTTCACGAGTGCCGGCAGGATCTTGTCGCGCCAGGCCTTGCGCCACATGCGGGGCTTGCTGCCTGTGTGCGAGTGTGTGTAGTTGAGTAGGACAAGAGCAGGCAATTGGGAGAGGTTCGCATGTGCGTGGGTGTGTATGTACGGGTGGGTGGGTGTGCGGGGTGCGGGGGAAACAAGGGGGGACGAGATGGGGCCACCGTGATAAAGATTGACAACGATTGTTCACGCCCCCCCCCTCCCGCCCCGCATTCCCCCCTCCCTCACCCCCCCCCTCCTTTCCGACATACCATGGCGGCCCATTACTTAGCACTCCGCCCATTGCCGCCCCTCGTCCCTTCGCCCTCGCCCCCCTAACACCCATGGTTCGGCATGGTCTATGACCCCCCACCTCACCCCCCCACCCCACCCCCCACCTGGTCCCGGAATGCCCACATTGATGACCCGTGGGCCACCCAGCACCGTCACGTCGTAGCTCCCCCGGAACTCCCCCTCCGGGTCCTCCACCACCTGACCCCCGCTGTCACCCCCGCTGTCGCCGCCATTGCGGGTGTGGGGGATATTGCCGGATATTGCCGCTGCTGCTGGCGGTGCTGGCGGTGCTGCTGGTGCGGCAGCAGGGGTGGCAGCGGCCGCACCAGGCTCCTCCGTTGCACCCTCGCCGGCGGTGTTGGCCCCGCCGACCGGGGGAACGGCGGACGTGGTGGGTGTGGTCATTGCAGCCTCCGCTGGGGCTGCTGGGGCTGCTGTTGGCGCCTCTGACTGAGCAGCAGGTTGGGGCTGAGGAGGTGGCGGCGAGGAGGGTTTGAGGGCGGCGGCGACGGCGCTGTCGGCAGTGGCTCCAGAACCCGGGTAGAACCAACCGCCGCCGCCGCGGTTGCCGTACCCTTGCACGCTGTAGTTGTAGTTGTCGTACGACAGGCATGGGCACATGGACAGGGCATGGGCAGGGTTAAAACACAGCGGATGACGTGTTTCGGTAAGAGTACGACAAAACCAACCTTAAGAGGGAAACCATGGGTAAGTTCTCCGGTACCTCCAAGTCTAACCCATTCCGTCCCGCTACCCGACCTACCATTATGGTCACCCCCCCGGCCTTTACCCCCATCCGCCCCCTCCTCACTGCCCCGGCCCTCCCTCCCTCCCTCCCTTTCTCCCCACCTCGCAAAGAAGATGTTGTGCACATCCCCGTCCCCCAGCCAGGGCTTGTAGGTGGGGAAGCGCTGCAGGCCCTCGCTGAAGGGCGTGCGAATGGGAACGGAGCGGACGGAGGGGGCGGTGTTGAGCACACATGCCTGGGGGGGAAGGGTAGCGGGGAGGGCGGGAAAGAGACCAGGTTGTTAGCTGGAAAATGGAAAGAAGCTGCCAGGAAGAGATGTAAAACTAGGAAGCAAAGCGGACAGCTGTCGTACCTGGGTTCCGTTGCCGTGGTGGACGTCAAAATCCAGGATAGCCACACGGCGAATGCCTGGGGTACGAGGGGGAGGGGGGGGGCAGGCAGGGGTCGGGTTGTAGTACATAGGTCAACGCCAAGGCATGAGGAGGTTAGGAATGATGGGTCGATGTCAACAATTGAGTACCAGTGCCCCGGCCCCCGACTCCCCAGACCCCACCAAGCCCCCCCCCCCGGTGTCAGTGTCTCATTATATATTTTTTACCACCCCCCAGGGCAGTGCGAGATGGGCCAGCTACCTTGCTTGCAACCCCCATGGTGAGACCTACATGCCACACAGCTTGACTCCGTTTCCTCCACTCCCCCAAAATATTTTTCCACCCCCATGCGCCTCACCCGCATTGCGGTGCATGTTCATTGCGTAGGCCGCCCCGATGGCCACATTGCTCAGCAGGCAGAAGCCATGCGAGCCGTGCGGGTCGTTGGGGTTCACCACGGTGCCGGTGGGGCCCGCGTGGTGACCGGGGGGGCGGACGGCGCAGAAGGCGTTGCGGGCCTGGGGGGGGTTGAGATGGGGGGCAAGGTAGGGGGGGGTCAAAATTGACGTTTGTGTCGTCACGAGCGGAGAAGGGCAAAAAGCGAAGTGGATCATCTCGGGGGTGTTGATGACCCGCAGTTGCAGTTCACACATCGCGGCCAGGCCGTGGCACCTACCACCCTCAGCCCCCCCACCCTCGGTTAGTTGTTTCCTCTTTACCCCCACCCCAGCTTGTCGTCTTGTTTGCCAGCCTCATTCAACACAGTGGATATTCTTCCCACCCCACCCTCCCCTTCCTCCCCCCCGTTTTCTCACCCTGCCCGCCACCACCTCATCCACCGCCGCACACACCGCCCCCGCCGCCGCCAGCGCCGCCCGCATGCTGCCCCGGCTGATGGCGGTGTCGGGGTCCAGCGAGCCGACGGAGGCGGGGCTGTCGGGCAGCGCCTCACAGGCCTGGGGGGGAGGATAGGGGGGATTGGGGGTGGGGTGGGGCGGATTTGAGGGTGTTCCGGGCACAGGCTGGCATCCAGGGGGTGGGGGAGGTATGGGCGTTGCACGGCAGCAGCAATGCATGTATGCTTGCCACGGCTCATAAACATGCTGCGTGCACAGTGTCTCCATCCGCCCCCACCCCCTGACTGTGTTTAGGCTCCTCCCTTCCTTCCTTCCTTCCTTCCTTCCTGCCGTACATGCCGTACGACCGCACGTAAACACACACACTTTCTTTCGGCAATCACAGTACGTTTCGCCTCGCGGCCAGTTATTTTAACACACACCTTGACAATGTCCCGCACGTAGGACCACTCGTGGCACTTGAGCACATCCACCATGGCAGCCTGGGAGGCGGGGGGAAGGGGGGGTCAAAGACCATACCAAACCATAGGAGACCACAAGTTAGGGCAAAGCAATGGGGGTAGGAGTTGGCAGGGTGCCACAAGGCAAAGTGTTGGTTAGTATTCCCTACCGATACCGGGTCCGCGGTGATGATGAAAAGTCAGACAAGTCGACGGCTCCCGGTGAATGGAACCGGGTTAGTCGAGCCGAAAGGAAGAAAGGAAGGAAAGGAGACGTGAAGCACTGTCGTTTCCTGTTGGTTTGTGCGGTCTTCCTCCCCCCCCTCACCCCCTCCATCACCCACCTGCGGTATGCCCCGAGTGCGCCAGTGCAGCAGGTCGGAGAACTCGTGGTTGTGCAGAATGCCCGTCACTGGCCGTCCAGGGGGGGAGGGGAGAGGAGAGGGGAAGAAAACCCAGTGTAGGAAGGGTGTGTGGGGGGGGAGGGGAGGAAAGGATGAGTGAAGCACCGGCATTTAAATGCCATTGCCCGATTGCGGCTCATGCAGGCAGCGAAAAAACCCACGACGACGCGCACTGGGAGGGAGGAGGGGCGGGGTAAAGCATTGGAGGTGGAGCACCCGAAAGGGGGAGGCACACACACCAATACCAACAGCTTCTGACAATCACAGTACGTTCCGACTCGCAGCCACTTTTGTCGACACACAACTCGCCCCCCTCCCCCGCCCCCCACCCCTCCCTCCTACCCGGCCGGGTCAACACGTGAAGACGGTTCACATTCTCCGGAGGCGGCTCGGGACCGCTGCGTACCAGCGGTTCCGGAGCGGTGCAGTGCAGGTGACAGTCATCCGGGGCCAGGAGCAGTGTACGATTAGAGCTACTGCCGCTACTGCCACCACTAGCAGGAGTAGTGGAGGTAGTGGCAGTGGTGGTGCTGCTGGGATCGGCTGCTACTGCGACTGCTGGTGCTGATGCTGCAAGGGAGGCGTCGGCGCCTGAGGTGGGGGCTTGTGGGGGCAGCTGGAAGGGTTTACCGCCCACTGCTGCTTTCAGCGCATCTGCCAGGGCCTGAGAGAGAGCGAGAAGGAGAAGGGAGTTGAACGGAGGAGGATAAGGAGCCTAGCTAGCCTCCGCGCACCTATTCCCACTTCAAACTTCAGCAGAAGAAGACCCGCCGACTCAACCCGACACCATCCGATCACCCTACTTAGCTCCCCAGCCAACCCCAAACAACCAACCAACACAACCACACACACCCAACTGCTCGCCCACCGTGTGTCCCCGCCGCCGCGCCAGATCCGCCGCCGTGTATCCCTTCTTATCCGCCGCCGCCAGCAGCTTCCCCACCGCCGCCGCCGCCTTGACACCACCTGCCGTACCACCACCCGCCGCCGCCGCCAGCAGCGCCTCCGCCGCCTCCGCCCTGCCGTACAGCGCTGCGAGGTGCAGCGGCGTGTGCCCCTCCTGCCGGGTGCGCATGCGCAGCAGTGACGCCACCTCGCACACGGGGAGTAGGGAGGACACGGCGGCGGCGCTGGGGAGGACAGCAGCAGCAGCCGGCGTGACCGCAGCAGCAGAGGAGGCGGGATCCGCAGCAGCAGCACCCGCAGCGTCAGCCGCCGCTGCTTCCCTGGCAAGCTCCTCCGCCGCCGCCGCAGCTGCCCGGGCGGAGTCGGCGGCAGCGCGGAGCAGCTCCGAAACCACGGCTGCGTGGCCGCACCTGGCGGCGAGGTGCAGCGGCGTGAAGCCGTCGTGGTCCTGTGGGAGGAGGTGGGGAGGGGGGGAGGGAGGGGGAAGGAGGATAGGCGCGGTGGAAGAGGAAGAGGAGGGAAGGGTGTGATGTGGTAAGTGGGGTGAACCGGGGCTAACTGGGGGCTGTAGTTCAGGACTTCAAATCCTCCATGCGGCGCCTTACATGCTACCTCCCTCCCTTTTCTTCCTCCTCCTTCTCCCCCCTCCCTCCTCCCCCCACCTCCCTCAGGGATTGGCAACTAGTTAACCACTACCACTCCTCACCGTCATCGCCAGGATGTGCTCCGGGCGATCCAGCGCCGGCAGCACCAGGCCCCCACCTCCCTCCCCCCCTTCCGCCCCCTCCCCTCCCGCCCCCTGCCGCTGCTGCTCCGCTGCCGCCGCCGCCGCCTCCATGGCATCCGCCAACAGTGCGCCCACGCGGGTGCGGTGCGCGGCGGCGGCGGCGGCCAGCAGCAGCGGCAGCAGGGAGGGCTGCCAGCAGCAGGCGGCCCAGTGCAGCGAGGTGCGCCCGCCGTCGTCCCTGTGGGTTGATGTGCGGGTGGGTGGGTGGGTGGGTGTGTTAAGAAAACTGGCCGCGCGGCGGAACGTGCTGTGGCTGCCGGAAGATGAAGTCCTCCCACAGAAACGCCACAAGTCTGTGTTTACCGTAGAAAGCCACGTGTACGTGTACGTGTTTGAGCATGCGACCGAAAGCGTGCGTGCTTGACTTATACTAAGCTAAATGTATCACTATCACAGGGGGGGGGTAGGAAACGCGAGGACAGACCCCATGATTCAAAGTTAAAGAGCTTATTGAGAGCATTCCAAATCTGCTTTCAGAAATTTAATTGGAGTTGTACGGAAAAAGTTATCTGCGCCTAAAGGTGACTGTACGGCAGGGTGGGTGGGTGGGGTCTGGGGGTCCAGTGGGTTTTTTCCGAGGGCTTCCTAACTTTTTCCTGGCGCTGCCAAACTCACTATGAAGTAAATTTATACGATAAACATACTGTAAGCAGTCTATAAACGCATTTTTGCCTCTTCCTGATATGGTTTGGGCATGGCATGATGACATACCACGCATGGGTGGTCAGAGAGATACCAAAACACGTATGGGTCGGTGGGGGGCAGGCAGGGTGCGGGTCCGGGTGCCTCCACTTAGGGGGGAATCACCCGCAGGTGGTCTGCCCAGCCAAGCAGAAGGGGGCCGGGAAGTTAACCATGTGACACGGCTCCCCTATGTGCTGCATCTCTGGGGTGGGGTTGAGGGGAGTAGAACGGGGCAGGTCTCTCGGCAGCAGCTGCGTCACCTGTGCCAGCCGCTGCACGTTGTCTGAGCCCTGCTAATCCTTGCTGGTAATTGCTGGTCTTGACGCAGTAGCGCGTGTGTTAAAATAACTGGCCGCGAGGCGAAACGTACTAGCGCGTGTGTATGAGGCTAGTGTACAACGGTGCACCCGTTGCTGTCTATAGGGTTGGATGGCGTGACCATGGCATGGCGCGACCATGGCATGACTTAGTAGGTGCAAAAGCTCAACAAGTTATATATACAGAAAGATGACACTGAAAGGAATCCATTGGTCTTTTTTGCGTCTTTTTTGGCGTACGGCAACACGAGAAATTAGCGTTCGAAGTTCTGTAGGGTGGGTGGGTGGGTCTGGGAGGGGTCGCCACCAAAAATTCATCATGGGGTTTACCAAAAAAAAATGTACCCCCCCCTGACTATCACACCACACATTAGGATTTCTTTTTCCCCTCCAAACACCCACCTGTCATGTGGGTCGGCCCCCGCCTCCAGCAGTGCCCGTACGCATCCCTCCGCCGCCGCCGCCCGCCCCTCCTCCGCGCTGAGGCCCAGGCAGGCGGCCAGGGCCAGCGGAGGGGAGCCGTCGCAGCCGCGGGAGGGGGAGGCGCCGCCGCGGAGCAGCACCTTCACACATGCGGGGTGGCCTGGAGCGGGACGTGTGGTGTTGTGTGGTGTGGTATTAATGGAAGATGGTGTAAATGAAAGGATGGAGTGCTTTAGGGTTGTGGTGGGGGACGTAGGGGCAGGTGTGGGATGTATGACGGGGCTGCACATGGGTAACGGGTCATGCTTGGATGATGGAGTGTTGTTTGCAAGAGGGCTCACCGTTTATGATGGCGAGATGCAGGGGAGTGCAGTCGTTGCGGTCCGTGAGGCTGAGCAGGCGCCGGTAGACAACGCTCTGGGCAAGGGGCTTGTGGGAGGGACATGGAGAATGGAGATTGCAGATAATCAGGCTGCGTCGTATCCATTGGAATGGATGCGACAAATAGAGGCATCAGCAAGAAATCCACTACTGAAAATGGAAAACAGTGCTTGTGGTGTTACGTGGGGAAGTTCTTAGCGAGCAACATCTTACCACGCTAGCTGTCTCTGACAGCCCAAGCATGCGCTCCAGCGAGTCAACATCCCCAGCCTCAGCTGCATTATGTACCATACTGCGCCAAGGTAACATGCGGGGTAGGCATTAGGCTTGTTGCTGCACTTGACAGGCATGCGTCTCCTTGCCATTTGTAACTTGCTTCGCGCCAAAAACAGATAACACTAGGCCAATGAGGCTTTCATTAGCGTTCTAACGTTCACTAAGATACACAGGAGGACTTAACATTGCTAGCCCAAGAGGACGTTTCATCGAAAAGTCATCAACCCTTCCCTTGTACACTTACAAGCTCACTAAGCCCTCATTCCCTTCATAATCAGAATCCGATGTATCCGACATTTTGACCTATCCCTTAACTGAGGTTATGAGAAAGTTGCCTTAACTTGCAACTCAGAGTCCAAGTCGCGAGTATCTCGCCATCAAGACTAACTGTCAGCTATAGGATCAGCTTTACACATAAACAAATTGAACCCCTACCCGGCAGCTGTCACAACACGGAGTTTGTACGAACAGCCAGCACGTGCACGTGGGGCCCATGGCTATAAGCCTTCCAATCCCATGATATTGTTGTGGTTGTTAACGTGGCAATTTCCCGAGCCTGGCGGGACGGAACCGTGGAGCTTGCCTGCTGTGCTTCAGTAGGACTACACTCTTGTTAGGCATGATGGAGCCAGCCTTCTTCCCGGGTGCCCCTTCTTTCCTAAGCATTTCTGTCCTGAGCATTATTAACAAGCGTCACTGCAAAATGCGTACCCTTCATCATTATCTCCCAGACAATGGCTGTGGCCCACCATGTACCCTGTACCCTGCCGTACACCTGTACCCGCTTGCCACAACTTCCTTACATACTCGCTCCTATCAGGCCGCAGCGTTACAAAGTATATTCCTCCCCCAAAGACGCAAGTGACGCTTGTAAAGGCCCAATCTCTCTGAGAGCCCTAAATAGAATACGCATCCCGCCGTACACTCCCAAGCAACCACAGCCTTTTGTACGACACGGCAGTACGACAAGAGAGCGAGCCGAGCCGCAAAACAGACGGACTACAAAGCGCCCCAGTTGCTATCGTAGTAAACATTTGAAAGCCCATAAAATAAAGCAACGTTTACGTGCATTAACAAAACGCTCGGCAGCAGAGCAGCGGACCAAATCGCCTCTCCACCCTTTATGCTGTTATACATTAGTTCATTGACACAAGTAGCTCTTCTCTCTTCTCCTTCGCACCTCCTCTCCCTCAACAGTGCTTACCATCACCTATGCCGCCGTCCCACACTCACCCTGCCCGGAACAACCCGCGCCCCTGCCCCTCCCTTACCCCCCTTCCCCTTTCCCTCTCCACCCGCCCCTCCTGCTGCCGTACCGCTCCTGTCCACCCCAACCACCCCCTCCAATTGATCGTCCAGGTCGCCGTACAACGACTTCAGTTGCGCCAACTGCTGCTCCGAGGGGCGCCACATGCCGCGGCCCGCAGCCTCCAACATGCGGCGCAGGACGTTGGAGAAGGCCTGGGAGGGAGAGGGGGGTGAAGGGAACCCAAGGTGGCAACGAGCGGGGTATCGTACGGCAAGGAGGAATCTAAGTCCAAGGCTGAGAACTGGCAAGCCAAGGGTAGCCAACATCAGACCCTCCCCTACGGTCAGTGTTTCCGCGGCTCAATTTGCCTAATCCCCTCCCCCCCTCCTCCTCCTTTTTTTACCCCCTCCTCGTCAGTTTCCTTAACTTTTACCCCTTCCCTACCTGCGGGTTGGCCTTCCTCAGCCCCTCCGCCATCTCCGTGTCCGCAATGTAGGTGTCGTGCGCCTGGTCCCACACCCACCCCTCTTGGAAGCCAGACGTGGCACCCCAGCCCACCTGTGCATGCGGGGGGTGGGTGGGTGCGGGGGGAAAAATTATATAAAAGTGAAACAACAAATCCCGGGGGGGGATAAAGGAGAAGTGCAGCACAATTGTAATATGTGCAGCACCTTGACTTGCATGCGGGGAGTGAAAGTGGGGTGGGGTAGACACGCACCAACACGGCAGTAGGTCCCGTCACCACACCTCCGAGCCCCCGCCTTCTCCCTTCCTAGAAAGCCGCCCCGATACCTACGAACTCGCCCCTAACCCCAAAAGGCCGCTCCTAACCTACCAGTGCCGTCATGCGGCTGGATATCTCGTAGGCGCCTCCGCTGCCCTGAGCCGCCATGGCCTTTGCCCACCTGGGGGGGAGGGGAGGAGGTAGGAGGTGATAGGGGTGGAGAGGGATAAATAAAACTGACTAGCTCCAGGAAACCTCCCCTGCCCTGCCCTGCCCTGCATGCATGCATGCGGCCCTGTTCGCTACCTGCCTGCCAGATCCAGCGGGCGCCAAGGTAGGTGCAAGCCCTAGGGGGAAGCCCGCACTTCGGGTCCAGCAAGCCTCCTTCCCTGCCTTTCCGCCCCTTCCACCCTCTGCCCCTGCCCCACCCCTTCCTTCGAGTCCAGCAAACCTCCCCACAACCCCTTACTTCCTACATCCCCTCCGCCCCGCTCTTTCTTGCGGGGGTTCTTCAGATTCCTTTGAACCCCCACCCCCCACCCACCCCACCCCCTTACTTTGGGTTGAGCAGCTTGGTGCGGTACTCCAGCCTCAACACCTCCTCCAGCTCCCGGGGGGGCGGAACCGCACCCCCGCCCCCCGCCCCTCCTGCCCCTCCCCCGCCACCGCCCCCGAATGCCTCTACAATGGAGCAGCCCACGCGGCCACCCGCCGACCCACGGGCCACCTCCGCGGCCCGCTTGAGCGCGCCGGTGTTGGCGTAGTACTCCTGCAGGGGGGATGGAAGATTACGGTAGATAAAACTGAGCCGCGGAATGTTTGACTGAGGAGGAGGGGAAAAGAAAGACAGACCATCCATGAGGTGGATGACGGCGGCAGCATCAGCGGTAGGTGACACGGGTCCTGGGGAATGGGGTCGAGTTGTCGTAGCATACCGTACGTATCGTATAGTGCCGTACCTGGATGTCCGTGAGGCCGTACTCGACACTGTCTATTTGTTGTACGACACGGTCTGTCGTGCGGAGCAGGGCTTGCAGCACCTGTGCGAGGAACGTGCGGGGATGAAATGAAATGAAAGGGGGCTGCCAAAAGGAAAAAAGCAGAGGGGCTGGGGAGATACGGTAGAAGGGCATCCGGGCATAACCTAAATGCAATCCTCCTCCTTACTTTCCAGTACGGATTGGTTTCTCTTTGACCCTCCCACATGCCCTTCCAGCCGTCCTGACACCTGTCGAGACACACACACCTCGGCGCATTGCTAATTTTGCTATTGCTCCGCTTGCTGGCCTGCCCTCCTTTGTCTCCCTCTTTCACCTCCATCTTTGGAACTAGCCAGCCCTACCGCAGAGCCTCCTCAACTCCATCCTCCCCTGCCCTCCCTCCTCCATTGCGGACAGCTGGTAACGCACAGCTCCAAACCAAGATGTATTCCCCTCCTCCAACTCCCCCACCGCCCCATCACCCCTCCCCCTCACCTCCGGCCGTGCCGTGCCCCGCTCCTTGCCCCTGCCGTAGCTGAATGCGTTGCGAGCCACCCAGGTGTCAGCCAGCTCCTCCCCCTGGCTCCAACTGGGGGAGTGGTGGGACACGGAGGAAGGCGAGAAGTGAAAAGAGTGCGGCAGGAGAGGAATGGGGCGGTGGTCCTCTCTACATGTAAGACTCGGAAGAGGCAGGTTGCCTATTGCGCACTTCACCGCTTATGTCATGCTCCAACGGTGAAACGTGCCAAACCGGGTCATGGCACTTATTTCTTGCATTTTGCACTTCGACGGTGTCTGTTTGCTCTGCCTCTCTACCCTACCCTACCCCGCGTCTCCCGGCCCCACCCCGGCCCCACGCACCTGCCCGCCCCCACTCGTTCATTGACCATGGAGCCGTAGTCACCCGCGGGATTAGAGAAGAGGCGCGCCGAGGTGGCCGCCAGGCCCTTGGGGAGCGAGGGGGCGACGGGGGGAGGAGGGGGTCACAGTAGACCAAACCACAGGAAACCACGAGTTAGGGGGGGGCGGGATGAGGAAGAAGGGAGGAGGTGAGTTGGATGCTGCTGTGTCCCGCGTGTGTGGATAACGTGCAAGGGCAAACACAGCCGCAGGAGCGGCAGCAACACCAACAGCACAGCGGCAGCGAATAGCGCTCCAACCCCACCCCCCCCCCACCGCACGCACGAAGGAGGCCCGGCAGCACCGTCAGCACCACCCCACCCACCTGGCCCTTCATGGCCCTGGAGTGCTTGGCAATGAAGTTCATGTCATCAGGCTCGTCCGCGGAAGCAGCTCTGCGAGGAGAGGGAGAGAAAGATGTGGATGCGAAAAGTGGAGGAGGGAGGGAGAGGGGCTCCTACCTTGCGAAGAACAGATTTCATCCAGCAGCTCCACCCCCTCCCCCTCTACTCCCAACCTACCTAGTTCGTGTATTATCAACCACTTCGCTAGTTAGGCAGCTAGTTCGCTAGGTCACTTTCTTCCCACTTTACACACCCACCCGCCCATCTTATTATAATCCGCCCCCACCCCCCACCTTGCGAACAGGTCATCCAGCAGCTCCACCACGTTTTGGAAGGAGTCGCGGAATATGCCACTCATGTTGCACAACACGTCGATGCGCGGGCGGCCCAGTTGCGACAGCGGCAGCAGCTCGAACCTTTTGATGATGGCGGGGGGGCAGAGAGCGGGGGATAAAGAGGAAGATGCTAACTGACCGGGGAAGGGGGCGGGGTGCCAAGCGCATGGGGGGTGATGAGCTCTTGGTGAATGTGGTGGTGGTGGTGGTGGTGGTGGTGAGATGGGGGTAAAGGCCACAAAACGGACCCGGTCATGCGGTCCGTGTTCAGGATAGGGACGGGACGGACGTTTCGGGGTTTTAGGGTTGTACGGATGACAGATTGCTGGATGGAGATGTGAGGTGAAGGCAGCGGAAAGGACATGCGACGGCGGGGGCTGGTAATAACCCAAACACCTAACAAGGGCGCGCTTAGTGCCGCCGGTACGTACCTTGCCACCCTGCCCGTTCCCTCTCGCACCGGCACCGCCCCGACAAGGGAAAGCACGATGGCAACACTCTCGCCCTGGTTGAGGAGGGAGCAGGAGCGGGTGTGGGCAAAGAGTGGGCAAATTTGTGGGCAAAGAGGAAGAACGAACCAGGTGCTAGTGGGATTGCGCAGGCGGGAGGGTGTGGAGCGGGGTACACAAAGCACTCCCAAACCACGGTCCAAATCACAGGACGAGGACGATTGGACTTCACAGGACAAACAGGACTGCGAAGGCGAGAGCGGATAAGTGCGCGAATGGGGAAGCAAGGAAGGAGAAGGTACGATCGCTGGGACAACCTAGCTACCGTATACCCGTATACACATGTGCGCATTACACATTCTTAATTATCACTGTGCCTACCCAATCCAGGCTTGTACGACACCCACCTTGCTCTTAATGGAGTCCAGTCCCCAAAGGTTCACCGCCATCGTCTCCGGCAGCTGGCCCCCCGGGCTGGAGGCGGTGTGGTGGGCTAGCAGGGCGGCAGCCACCGCCGACCCGCGGGTCATGGCGGCGGGGGAGGGCATGCGGTAGGGGTCCAGCGCGTGGATGTTGCGACCTGTGGGAGGGTGTATGTGTGAAAGGTTTGGGGCATGAGCGAGGTTGGGGGAAGGAGAGCGGAAAGGGGTTCGGGGGAATGCAGCGGTAAGAATCATAGACGTGGACGTGGAGTAATGGAGCAACACCGCAAGGTAAGCATGGGCTTAACGCTCTGGTAACCTTACAACACGTAACTCTCCTCTCCGCCAACGCACTCTGCAATCGCAGTACGTTCCGACTCTCGGCAAGTTCTACCAAAACACCTGCCCCCTTCCCCCCTGCCCACCTGTGGGCAGCACGCCTGTTCCGTCCCGCAGCAGATCTCCCCCCGCCTCAGGCAGAACGTAGCCGCCCCCCAGCCCCTTCAACACCCCCTCCAGCTCCTGAGGGGCGGGGGGAGAGCGGGGGGGGGGAGGGCGGGGGAAGAGCGCGGGTTCGTGTGGGGTTATGTATTATAGCAAGGTCGTACGCACAGGTAGGTGAGCGGCACACATATCGGTGGGCAAGATGAACAGGCCGCTGAAGAGGGGGGGAGGGTGAGTGGGAGATGGTTGAGGGTATGCATCCGATACTTTCTCTTACGTGTACCCCCACACGTAGACCTGCGCACACACCCATACACGCACGTGCATAAGCGCACGCGCATGCCCACACATACACGTACCCATGCACGCGCATGCCCACACATACACGTACCCATGCACGCGCATGCCCACACATACACGTTCCCATGCACGCGCATGCCCCTCCTGCCTCCCCTTACCTCCGTGTTACGGAGCAGCAGTGACCGGATCTTGAGGGCCTCCTGCTCGCTCGCGGGGGAGGGAGGGACAGCAGGGAAGCGGGGGGGTGAGGGGCGGTGAACAGAACAATCCAGTCTGGCGTAGGATCACCAGGGGTAAATCTCATTACACCAGGGGTGAATCTCATTACACCATAACCCCGCCCCCCCCACTCCACCCTACCCTACCCTACCCAACCCCACACTCCGTCTCATCCCATCTCCGCCCACTTACCCATTCCCCCTTACCTAGCCAAAACCCCACCCACCTATCCACCCCCCTCCCTCCCGCTCCCACCTCCAATCTAGCTACCAGCTGTTCCCGAGTGGGGCGAGTGGGGGCCTCCGGAGCTGCCAACCCTGGAGCCGTAGCTGTTGCTGCTGCCGCTGCTGCTGCTGCTGCTAGCGCTGAGGAGGGGGCTGCAGCTGCGGTGGGTTGCTGAGAGGAAGCAGCAGCAGGAAGGGGCGCCTCGAAAGGAGAGATGGCGACCTGTCGCACCGCGACGCAGTTCAAAGGTAAAGGGGAGATCCGAATTACCAAGGTCGTGTGTCTTCGGCTTGCCTCAGGCGTCGGGACAACTGAGTTCTGCATACCAGCCTTCTGGGTGGAACCCCTTTACTGTTTCCTTGCTACCCCCCTCCCCCCCCCCACCTGGTCCTCCTCCCACAGCCTCTCCAGCTGTGATCGCACCGCCTCTGCACCCGCCTCGCCGCGCTCTGGAGGATAGGGAGGGGTGACGTGTGAAGGGTAAAACACAATGTCCCAAAGACGGAGAGGGGTGGGTAATGAAAACAAGACCAAGTTGGTAACGATAAATGCATGTCTGGGGAGAAAGGTTTCCGGGCAGAGAAATGAGGAAGGTGATACCCACCTCCGCCGCCCTCGCCAGCTCGTCAGTTTCCTTTACCCCTTTTACCCCCGCCCACGCCTCCTTCTCTTTCCCCCGCCCCCGCCTCCTTCTCTTTCCCCTGCCCACGCGTTCTCACACACTTCTCGTAATTCGCTTCTTTCCCAGCCCCCACCCCCCAGCCCCCTCCCCCTCTCACCCGCCACCGCCTGCACCGCCCCCCGCGGCAGCCCCCCTCCGAAGAAGGCCTCCAGGTAGCCCCCCAGCTGGGAAGGGGAGGGCGGGCTGCCCAGCACATGGAGCCCCTCGGAGAACAGCCGGCCCTCCAGCAGCTGGGGGGGGGGGAGGGTTGGGAAGGGGGGGAGGGGAAAAAATTATATAAAAGTGAAACAACAAATCCCAATCCCATATCCCGACTCATGCAGGAACAAGGAACAAGGGAACAAGGTGGGGAACAACTCCCCACACCTGCAGGTGCCCCCCAATCCCCTTCCTTTGTTGCCTGCCGTACCCCTCCCCTCCCCCACACAATGTACCACTATCACACCACACATTGGAATTTCTTTTTTCCCCTCCCCCCCCCCCACCTGCAGGTAGGCGTACAGCTTGGAGGCGTACGCATCGAACACCAGCGGGTCTAGTGCGGGGTGCTGGGGGGGCACAACGGGGGGCGGCTGGGGAGCTGAGGAGGTGTGAGCTGGGGAGACGGGAGCTGAGGAGGTGTGAGCTGAGGAGGCGGGAGCTGAGGAGGTGTGAGCCGCCGCCACAGCAGCGCTGGTGGTATCAGTGGTTGTGGACGAGGCCGGGGTGGTGGCGGTGAGGGCTGCGAAGGCCTCAGCGGGCGGGAGGGGCATGAGCTGACCCGTGGAGGGTTCCTGGAAGGGGCAGTCGGCCTGAGAGGGGAGGGGGAGGAGGAGGAAGGGGGGGGCCGCGCAGGATGGGAACGGAGGGGAGGTAGCTTCAACCACCACCTCGTTCCAGCCATACATTTAGGCCTGGTGTTCCTGCACATGGTCCACCTCCCTCAACTTTACCTCTTTCAATCTTACCTCTTTCAATTTTACCTCCCTCATGAACACAAAGCCCCAACCTCCCACCTCCCCAAAGTTAGTTTATTCCTCTTACCCCCCACCCACCCACCCGAGCCCCCAGCCCCCACCCACCTCCAGCCCCGCCAGCCGCAGCTGGTCCATCACCGCCCCCGCCTGCCCCGCCACCACCGGAGCCAGGGCTGCACGGAGCAGCGCATCCATACCCCCCGCCTGCTGTGTTAGGGCGGGAGCAGGAGCAGCAAAGGGATATGAGCAGGAACAGGCGCAGGAACAAGAGCAGAGCAGGGAAAGGAGGAGCGTGCGGGTGCATGTGGTTCCGGAACCGTTCGGCCGGAATTAACAGCTCTGTCGGGAATCACTCCTTCCCTCGGAGACGACGTTCAAGCCTGGGAAGTTCGACAGCGAACGTAGCTCTAACATCAGGCTACCTTGCTACCGAGTACCGACTGCTTGCATTGGGTTGACGTGTGCCCGAAATGTGGCTGTTGGATTGGTAGGCTGTTAGGCACACTACCACTTACCGGCTGCGCTTGCTGTTGTTCTCCCTGTTGTTCCTGTTGCTGTTGCTGCTGTTCCTGCTGTTGCTGGTGCCACTGCTGCAGTACACTTTGTCGTACTGCCTGGGCCGTCTCCCGGTACTCCGCCAGCTGATCCCGCAGGGTAGCTAGCTGCTTGTACAGGCCTGGGGGGGACGGGGGGGGGAGGGGGTTTGAGGGGAGAGCAGAGAAAGGGAGTGACCCATGGGTCTCGAGTGAAGATCGTAGGACGGCAGTATGATGCCATAGAAGCTACGATTGCCTCTACAGCGAGCAGCACCTATTGGTATAGGACAAGTACACCACCCTCCTGCCCTGCTGTGACTTCCCCACCCCAGCCCATCCCCCAGCCCCCTTGTCGTACACCCCCACCCCCACCTGCCCTGCCGTACGGCGGTACATTGTGCGACACAATGGTGCCGTACCCCCTCCTCTTTGCTATGATGGACTCGGAGGGGTTATTGGCGGCATACACATACACGTTGGGCAGCTCCCCCAGCAGCACGTCGCTCCAGGAGAGGCCGGTGTTGCCCAGGGGGGAGCCGGGGAGCCATTCCACGGTGCCGTGCATTCCGAAGTGAAGTACGACATCCGCGCCGTACTCCTGTTGGTTGGTTAGGTGGGTGGTTGGGTTGGTGGGTTGGTTGATGGTTGGTAACTGAAGGCTTCCCCGGAGGTACTGGTCCTCGGTGGATGAATGGCACAAAGACCCAATTGCTGCAGCCTCGTGCTCATGCGCATGCGTTCTCCACCTCCCTTCTTGTCCATCCTCCCCTTCCTATCTCCATTGCATTGCCCTAACTGGTGGTTTCATTTGGCTAGGACCCTTTCTGGCCCCTCCCTCCATCCCCTTCCCCTTCCCCACCGCTGCACTCACGTGCTGCAGCCACTTGTAGAACGCCGCGTACTGCGGGTGTGGCGTGAGGTCGCGCTGGAAGAGCAGGCGCATGGGGTCCCCTTCCAGTCCGAGAGCCGGCTGCACCCCCAGCCACACGCGCCCCAGCTGCAACCCGGGAACCTGGAAGAGGCCGCGAGAGGAGGTGAGGATGCCCCTGGGGTGGAGGTGGGGAGGGGGGGGAGGGGGGACGGGGCATGGAATGGGAGGAGGGAACAGGGAAGGGGTGAGCAGACGGTCTCTTGGTTGGTGGGAAGGGTGCTAGAGGGGAAGGGGAAGGGGTGGAGTGGATGCGTAATCCGCACACCCCCTCCCAACCCCTACACTGCCGCTCCAGCGTAGATGTACAAACCCATACACACACGTTTCCCCTGCCAACCCCCCTCCGCCCCCACCTGTGCCCCCGCAGGTCCCCCCACTGCCGCTCCATGCGCTGCACCAGCACGTCCGGGTCGGGCAGGTACGGCAGCGGCCCCCACTCGCTGGGACCCCAATCGGGGGGGTAGCTTAGCAGCTCCTGTACGGCAGGGAGGGGAGGGGAGGGGGGATGAGGATGGCTAGGGGGTGTAAAACACGCACACACACACGCGCGTTTGAGTACGTCCCTACTCGCGGCCAGTTTTCTTAACACACGTTTGCCAACACCCATATACAGGAGACAGGTTTGGTTCCCCCCACATTTAATGCCCTCCATCCTCTCTCCCGTGCCTCCCCACCCTGCCGTACCTTGAGCCGTACAGGCCCCATCTCGCCTGCCCCCACCCGCACTCCGAAGGGGGCGGCGGGACCTGGCCCCAGGGCGGCCATGCCTGGAGGGGGAGAGGTGGGGTTGGGGTTGGGTTGAGGGGTGGTGTTCCAGAGGATAAAACACGTGACGATGTGCTGAGGAGGGTTTGGGGGAGATGAGGGGGCACCACCGCAGCAGCACATGCGTGGAGGGGTACTCCTTCATAACTCAATCATCATAAACCCTGCTGCCCCCAGCCCTCACCTTGTCTCCCGCATGCTCCATGGCTTCTCCGAAATAGAACCCCACCCCTGTCCCCTGTTCTTCACTTCTTCTTCTTCTTCCTTTTCTTTACACGCCCCCACCTGCCCAATCATGGTTTCCTATGATTTGGTCTTTTTTGACCCCCACCCCCGCCCACCTGCCGCCCCCACGCTAACCGCCCGCTGGTCCTCAGTCTGCCGCCTCAGTGCCGCCACCAGCGCCTCACCCACACCCGCCAGATCCTGAGCAGCAGGCACGCGAGGGGAGCGGAAGGGAAGGGAGGGAAGGAGGGAAGGGAGCAACCCAAGAGGGAAGGGATTGGCGGGGGGGAGGGGGGGAAGTTGCATGAGTCCCTCTACCGGTACTCCTTCGGCAGGAGAGGAGGTGTGTATGTGTGTTGACAGACCCACCGAAGCCCTTCCCCCCCAGGGGCCCCGGATCTTGTCGTTTGGTTTTGCATTCTCATTCAACGCATTGGGAGTTTTTCTCCCCCACCCCACCCGGCACAACGTAGCCAGGTGTGGCACGAACCCTAATTACATCAACACTCCCCCTTGGGCCGTACCTGGCTCAACTAGGCCACCAAAACGTAATACCCAAAAGAGTGTACAGTAACACTCAGCAGAAAAACTCTTGTCTGCCGTCCTGGCTGTACGTACGAGTACGACACATAGCATACTGCCTTCGGTTGGCAAAGTCATGCGGTCTGGCGCAATAGAACTATAGTACAAGTGCATAAATGGTACAAGAGGCGCAACAGCCTTCGACTTGCCTAAACCATGCGGTCCAGTAGTATAAGCAATGCTATACTGCGGTTTCTGACCGCACCAAATGCGCATGCAGACCTACACGTTCACCCATAGCCATATGCAAACCTCATGCATACCTACACGACTCCCCCTGCAAAACTGCATGCCCACATGCATCGCTCTTTCATGCATCTCTCGACCCATCAGCCTAACCCCAGGGCTCCCCGGCAATACCGGAACTTGACCTCGCCCAGCGGCTTGGTCAGTACATCTGCGACCATGTGCTCCGTAGCGCAGTACACCAGCTCCACCTCGCCGCTGGTGTACTGCGCTACGGAGCACATGGTCGCAGATGTACTGACCAAGCCGCTGGGCGAGGTCAAGTTCCGGTATTGCCGGGGAGCCCTGGGGTTAGGCTGATGGGTCGAGAGATGCATGAAAGAGCGATGCATGCGCACATGCGGGCTGCTTCACTGCACCCTGCCAGCGGCTGCCATTGCAACTCCGTGGTAAACCCTGGCCTCGCCATTATTCATCGATCCCCTTCCCCCATGATGCCCACATACCCAGCCTCACCTCCGGCACGTCCGGCCCCAGATCGTACCCGGCACGGCGCAGCGACACCAGGAGCGTCTTTGGGAGGGGGAAAAAAGAAATTCCAAAGTGTGGTGTGATAATGATACAAGTCGCTGACAATCCCTGGTGGAATCAACCGTGAATCGAGCCGAAATGGTGGTTAAAGCAATGCGATGTGCAATGTGGGGTTGCGGGGGAGGAGGGAGCGAATGGGGGGGTCCAGGGGCCGACAGGGAGTTGGGACATAGCCCGTGAGTAGGGACTCATCAGTCCCTACTTGCTGTATGTATGCACCTCTCATTGCATCCTTACTTGGGCTGTTAGGCTCAATTTGTAGGGTGGGCGCCTCGCCTCCAAACCAAACGTCACTTAATGGGTTACCAGTATGCGCTGTCCTAACCATCCCCCCCACCCACAAACCCTAACCCCCGCACCCCCCCCTTTCCCCCCAACCAACCACCCCCCCCAGCCCCCCGGGGAGTACCTCCAAGCTCTTGGGCACGTTGAGCAGCGCTGCCGTACCCGTGGCGCCCACCCCAGGGGGGAAGCCGTACAGCAGTACTGCAACCTTGCGATCCGCGGGGGCCTTACGTCGCAGGTTGACCCAGGCACGTAGCCGACCCGCCAACTTCTTGACACGCTCGGGAACCTGGGGTGTGGATGTGCATACGAGAGCGTGTGTGTTAAGAACGGGGGGAGGGGGGGCGTTGTACGGTTGTCGGTTGGTAGAGGTGTTGAGGCTAGCTCTAACTAACTAACTCGTTGATCAAGATGCACGCAGAAGACCATGCAGGGTTATTATACGCCACTGTTGTCGCACACTCTCGCACACACCACCCTCTTCGGCGGCTCTTTCCGGCCAGGTACTTGTTGTTCCTCACTGCAACCAACAACCTCCAACCAACAGACGCCGTAACGAACACGACTGTTGTTGTTGTTGTTGTTGCCCAAACATGTTCGGTCTGGTTTCTCCTTCTCTCCCATCATTGAGTTCCCAGTGCTTAGTGTCTGCACCCACTGTTTGTACCCAATCCTACTTTCCGCCCACCCCTACCAGGTAAATGTTGTCCCCCACCAGGCCCCCCAGGGGCAGGCAGTCCACTGCGCCATCCAGCTCGGGCAGCGAGTACAGCACCACGGATTGGAGGCCTGGGGGGCAGGGAAGGGGAGGGGAGTGGAGGGGAGGGGAGGAAGTGAATAAGGAGGGAAGCACTGGAAGTCCAATCTCACGGGGATAGAGGTGTGGATACGGCCCCATGCACCGCTCCTCCCACCCCCCACACCCCCCACACCTTTGGACTTCTCCCCCCCCCTCTGCCACCGCACACCCATGCAGCTACCCCTTCCTCCCTCCCAACCTGCTGCTGTCCCTACCAGCCACTCCGTCCCTGCTCCAGCTCTCCATGTCCTGAATAAGCAACGGAGCAGCCACCATGTAGGGAACATCCTTGGAGGTCAGGATCGCCTGTTGGGGGGGAGGGGAAAGAGTGCGGGGAAGGGGGGGTGCGTGGTACGACACCGCCGGAGGGGAAAACGGATGTTTGTGTTTTTGATTGCATGATAACCTGGCAGGCGGTTCCTGCTGCTACACACGACAGAAAGTGACCCTGCCGCCCTGCCGCCACCGCCGGCTGCCCCTGATCTGTGAATAGATCACCGGGAGGACCGGTGACAACTCCGGTAGCTGCTGCACAGCAGAGCACTGAAACCCTTCATGCTGAGCGCCGTGGTAAGCGCCTAGCAGCAAGTGCGACCCCCTCCCCTTTCCCCTCTCCCTCCCTGCCCCCCTCCATGCTCCCCCACCTTTGCCACCTCCGCCTGCCTGCCCCCCTCCATGCTCCCCGCCGGTCCCCCCACCAGCGGGAAACCAATGGTGCTCACGATGGCATCAACCTGGGGAGGTAGAGGGAGGTGGAGGGAGGGGGGGTGGGAGGGAGGGGGGAAAAGGGGAACGGGAGGAGGGAGCGGTGGGTGGAAAGGCGGGCCGTAAACCCATAACCCCGGCCTCTCCAGATCCACAACCCCGCCGAAGCACGCAGCCTGCACCCTGCCCCACCTACCCGCACCGCATCCCTCTTCAGGGTGGGGCTGATGGCGCCCGTCTCGCCTCGAGCTAGCAGAGACTGGGGAGGGGGGGGGGCGTCGGAGGGGTGGGGCGGTGCGGGAGTCAGGGAAAGGGATGGGGAAGGGGGGCCGTGCGGGTAGAGGGAGGCGCAGGAAGCAGGCTGTGCTCGCACTGTACGTGTGTTAAGAAAACTGGCCGCGAGTAGGAACGTGTGTCCCTGCGGGGGCCCTGCTGCTTCGATGAGCAGAAATGATGAGCAACCTACACCCTTACCTGCATTACCCAGAAACTCTCCTTATTTGCATTACCCAGAAACCCCCCCCCCCCGACACATACACAGAACCCCCGTAAGTCCCTCCTCTTCGACACCCCAATACACACACACGCTCACACCACCCGCCCCACCCCACCCCCTCACCTGCTCATGTTGCGTGGTCAGCAGGTCGCGAACCTGTACGTACGACAACAGGAAGGTACGACAGGTAAGCAGCGGGTATCTGTACGGCAAACGGCGTACGGTATACCCCACTGTCCAATTCCCCAACCCACTCCGCCCGCGCGATACAGCCCAAAGCGCAGCCCCAGCAAACAAAGGGCCAGAAATCCCCACCTCCGTTCCCACACAATCTTCCCTTCCTTCCAACTCCTCCCCCACTTTACACCGTGCAGACCCTCCTTTACCCCAAACCCCGTTTGTCCGTCCACGTCCCTTCCCCGTAAATATCCTTCCCACCCACCACATCCCATCCGACCGTTCTCCTCCGTCCTCACTATTTCCATGCCCCCATTTCTGGTTTTCCTTTTCCTCATCACGAGTTGGTTTCCTCCCGACCCCAACCCACCCACCACAGTATGCGCCTCCACTCCATTGATGAAGATGGGGACCGGCAGCAGCCCCTCCGCCTCCAACTGACTAACCAACTGCCGTACATACGGCTGTTCCGTTATCACGTGTTTGCGGTACAGCAGTACGGCAACGACCGGAGCGTCTGTCGTACGGCCACGTAACGGCCCCTCCCTGCTGCCGTACCACTTCATGTACTCAGCGGGGGAGGAGAAGTAGCCCTGGTGTGTGGGTGTCGTACGGAGGAGCGGGGATAACAAGGGTTGGGGGAAACAAGGGTTGGTGGGGGCGGTCGGGGCAATGCGATGTATAGGTAATGACCGTCGGCGCGCCGAGGTGCTTGGCTTCTGCATCCACAGGGCCCTCTCCACTTCTACATGTTACATATGAGAGATGTCCTCCTGCATTACACATTGGCAGCGTGCCGGCCGGAGCTGTACGTATGTGGCTGAAGGGAGGGAGCTGGAGGGAGCCGCAGACTGTGGCCGCTGCAGCCGTGGTGGTATTTATAATATAGCGATATCGTAAGTAATTGCACGACAGTGTTTCTGCTCTTCGGAGCCCCCGGCACCCAACTACTGATCCCGGCAACCATGCTGCCCCCACCTCCACACACCCCGGTTAGTTAGCTCTTCCCCCTTTACCCACCTTGTCGTACAGGGGGTGTAGGCAGCCCAGCGCGGGGGTCTCGATGATGGGAGGGGGGACGTAGCCTGTGGGGATTGGGTTAGGAGGGTTGGGGCAGGGTGGAGGAAGATAGGGAGGGAGAAAAGCCCGAGGTGCGGCCATCGCCGCAGCGACGAAGAAAGGAGGAGGGAAGGCAAGGGCATATGGCTACAGCCAATCCTTTGCATTCCGGTACAACCCAGCCAACCTGCATGTGTGCATCTCAGAGGGGCCTACAAACACACACAACTGACATGCGGCAAGTTTTCCAAACGCACCTCCCGTGGCGTTTCTGTGGGGACTTCACCTTCCGGCAATCACAGTACGTTCCTACTCGCGGCCAGTTTTCATAGCACACACAAACGGCTCTCCCCCCGTTCCCCCAATGGTTAGTATTTACGCTTCCCCCCCACACACACCCGTGGGGTTGGTACATCTCTGACACCCCCCCACCCACCCGTGTGTTGTACGGCAGCCTCCACCAGGTATGCGAACATGGCCACCACATTGGAGGGACCGCCCTGGGGGCGGGGGGGGGAGCAGGTGGGGTTGGGGGGAAGAGGAAGAGGGAATACCGTAGTTGCCCCAGTAGAGGGGGTAGATAGGAGGAGTGAGGGAAGGGGGGGGGTTAGGTTTGGTAAGAGGGGAGGAATGGTGGATATGAAGACAAGCTATGCTGCACTAAACGTCGCAGACGCGGGATCGGGGAAAACAAACAAGCATACACCGGCAAAGCCACTGGACGAAGAGTTAGGACTTAGGCCCCCCACCCCACTCCCCTCAGTTTCCTCTTTTTTCCCGCCTCCCCGCCCCCCCCTCCGCCCACCTGGTTCCAGTACGCGTACGCGGTGAGCCAGGTCCGCAGGTCCGCCGCCTTCTGGCCGGGAACCCATTTGAGCAGCTTGGGTCCCAGCTTGAGGAAGGAGAGGTAGCCCACCTGCGGGGAAAGGGAAAAACGAAAAATAACTCGGCAAATGCAGCATCGACAACCCAAATCCCATGTCCCGACCGGAATGGGACAGGAGGGCAGGGGAGTTGCCCAGTACACACAGCAGTTAGGCACGACTCCCTACGGGTTACGCCATTACCCGTCCCCATTACACCTGCCCACACGCGGGTAGAAGTCACACTTCCCTCCTCCCCTCTCTTAGCAACCCATGGTGAAGCCTCGTCATACAGGTCGTCAGTTTCCTTACTTTTATCCCTCCATCTCACCATCTTATCCTCCTCCCGCCCGCTTCCAAACATGGACAGCAGCTTCTTGACGGCCGGAGGGGGCCCCCCCGGGCCCTTGGCTGCAGCACCGCCGCCGCCTCCGCCGCCCATGGTGAAGGAACCGACCTGCGAGGTGCCGGAAGCGGAGTGGTGGGGATGCCCGGTATTAGGGATACATCTTCGGCATTAGCCTGGAGCATACGATTGCGTGTATGGTCATATGGTCATACTTGTTAAGTTAGTAGCAGCAATCAAAAGTATGAACCAGTGGGCGGTGTGCAAGGGATGGAGCCGGGGCACAAGCATATTGACAAAGCAAGTGTTCAGTTCTAGACATCTCCTGTTAGGTTGAACAAGAAACCCCTTATTCAGCCCCGAGTTAGCCGCAACTGTCACACACACACAGTTTCGCCTCGCGGCCAGTTATTTTAACACACACCGCGAACCTACCTTGTTGCACGCCATGAGCTCCAGTGCCGATTCAAACACCAGTCGTACCGGCACCCGCTCAACCCGCGACCGCAACCACTCCACCTGGGGGGCGGTAGCGTCGTACGACAACAACAGTGTTGTTGTACATCATTGAATGAAAAGCAAGGGAAAACCTCTAATAAGCCAGATCTCTTTTTGACCCCGAAGTAGGCATGTATCCGCAAGTAGGCATGTTAGGTTGCGTTATTGCATACCCCCGCTTTGCCATCCTGTCCTGTCGTTACCGGTATATCCCCAAACCCACTCAGCTGTGTCGGCACGCACCCTTACCAGTGCCTTACCTGGTCGAAATCAAAGATCAGCGAGCCGAAGAAGATGTCGGCCCGAGCCAGTGCCGCCTCAACCCGCGAGCGGCTGGGTTCGGAGGTGAGGTCGCGGTCGCTGAACACCTGTCGTACGGAGGAGACGGAGGGAGGGAGGTGGTCGTACAGCCCGGTTGTTGTGTTTGCCGTACCATTGTGTTAGCTGTACAACTAATATTCGGCAATGGTGCTGACACAAATGGGAGCTGGGAGGTGATGGAGTCGAGAAGAGATGCGAGGAAGGGCGGGAGGGTGGGTGAGAGGCAGAGGGAGCCGTTAGGGAAAGGAAAAGAGGGAGAAGGGGCTGCTTTGGACGCAGCCGGCTGTCCGAATCAATGTGAGCACCGTAGTGCGCCTGCATTGGAGGGAAACGCTGAGGAGGCAAGAGGAAACAGGACGAGAGCGCACCATCTTCTCCACATCCCCTCCCTTCTCCTTCCTCCCCTTCCATGATTCTTTATCCGCAGTGGAATATTACAGAGATAGGATAGCAAGACGATCAAACCAAACCAGACCAGCGGACAAGACCGTTGCACGTCTACTGCAACACCCCTCCCCACCCCACCTGCAGAGTCACATGCGGCATCTGCCTCCTCAGCGCCCCCGCCGCCTCCTTGTACAGCCCCACATTGAAGCTCTCGAACCCGCTCAGCAACACAATCCGTACATCCCGTACTGCCGCTCCTGCCGTACCGCCGCCACCTCCACCACGTGTTGCTGCCGTACCACCTCCTGGACGAGCCAGCGGAACTGCCAAGCCATGAGCCGCCTGGCCGCTACTGCTATCCGCAGCAGCAGCAGCGGCGGCGGTTCGTTTGCTGCTGTTGCTGGCTGCGCTGCGCTGTGCCGCCGCCAGTGCTGCCCTGAGCTCCTCGGCTTCACGGGTGGTGCGGCTTCGCTGCAGCTTGAGGGTGCTGACCTGGTGGATGCAGAGGTGATGAGAGGACGAGAAGATGAGAGGTTGAGAGGAGGGGAACAAGAGAAAACATGCGATAATGATGATGATGATGATGATGAGGGCCGGGAATGGGAGTCAGGATGCTGGGGCGTGAGCTTGAGGAGGCACAAATGGGCCGGAGCCCCGGAGGACAAGGACTATGCATCACTGCTTCTGTACGACGGCGCTCCAACTGCCACTGTGTCCAATCCTAAGACTTATTTCCTCCCTCCCTCATCCCTCCCTTCCTTTCGCCCCACTCCCCCTGCCGCACCTGTGATTGGAACTCCCGCCACGCCCCCGCCCCCGCCGCCGCCTCAGCCGCCGCCATCAGCGCCGCCACCACCGCCGGCTGCTCCCTCAGTAGCGATGAGAACTGCCCCTCCGACATGCTCTCAAACTTTAGCACTACTCCCTCTTCCTCCTCCTCCTCCTCCTCCTCCTCCTGCTGCTGCTGCTGCTGCTCCTCGCCAGCTGCTCCTCCGTCCTCCACTTCCTCGTCTTCCTGCTTGGACCCAGCAACAGCGACAGCCCTCGCCACCTCCTCCTCCGCTTCCTTCACTTCCCCGCCTGCTCCTTCCGCTGCAGTGCTGGTTACATCGGCAATGTCAGCATCGGCTGTAGCAGCAGCAGCTGCTGCTGATGCCTGGTCGTACGTCACTCGTACTTCAACGCCTCGGAATGTGTTGTCGTACAGGGAGTCGATGGCGGCGGACAGGCGGGTCTCCTGTAAGAGGTGTTTTGAATGGAGCGGGGTGGGCAGGGGTGGGCAGAGGGGCGACGAAGGGGGGAACGAGGGGCGGGTAAAAAGAAAACAGTGAGGCACTGAGGGGTGGAGGGTGAAGCAGGAGGAGACGCGCGGGGATAGGTACGGCTGAGAGAGGGATAGGATTGGAGAAGTGCAATTGGTGCAGAGAACGACAGATCAGTTCCAGCTTAATGCCTTGTCTCGGGAAAGCATTGCAGTCGTAACTCTGACGTTGCAGGCAACGTTGCAGCTGCAGAGCGACTTCGGGAAGAGAACTAAAGCTGAACCCACGTTCCATTCTGGACATTCGGTTTAACGCGATCCACCGTAAACCTGCCCAGTCGGGGCGTCTCGCGACCGGCGCCCGAGCTCGAGGATATGCTTGCGAAGTACCCCATCGTCCGACATGCAGCATAACAGTTCCGGAGACTTCTCGCTATGACCTCTAAGACTTCCTAAGGCTGCTCCATCACGTGCACCTCCCTCGTGCTTTAAAAGCGCACACGGACCCTGCTGGTCTGGGCTGGTGTTACCCGAACCTTAACACCTCATCCATCTTTGTCCAATGCCGCTACGTGGCGACCGCTTGCCCAAAGTGAACGCGCCGCTTATGCCGGCATCGTGTGACACCCATCCGCCCACCTCTTGTAGCAGCGCCTGCAGCTGATCTTGCAGCTGCGCCTGGTACGCGGCATCCTCTGCAGTCTCATCGGGAACCACCTCAGCAGCTTCCAGCGTCGCCACGAAACGCTCCGCCTCGCTTTCAAAGCCCTTTGGCGTCGCAAGCGTCACAATGCGACGCCTCTTCAGCAGGCTGCGGCTGGGCGCATGCGTTCGTGCCGACGCGGGCGGTCCAATGCTAACCAACCGCGACAGGCGTGCAAGGTTAACCACAGGAAAAGGCGCTAAGGTGGACTGGCATTTACTAGCGGTAGTAGACAATGCCCCTCGGTCGTGTATTGTAGCTTTTAAGGCTGGATATGAGGCCATTCCTAACCTATTGCTTGCGTATTTACGTGCGTAAGTTTGGTTGTATTAACAGCTTTTCGAACATAATGCATGCAGTGCTATTTAGGAAGCATGCTTAACTGCTGAGTGGCATTTGCGTCTAGGGTCATGGGGAAAGATGACGGGCTCGCGGCTTCGGAGCGTCCGCTCCGGACCACAGACTTGTAGTTTCCCGCTCGCCTTCGTGTGCCTGGATGGATATCGCCACACCTAATCCCATGCATGCTTTTTCTAAACTTTAATATAAAAAGAACAAAGTCTACACGGATGGTTTGTCATACCTGGCATGCAGAATGGCGGTATCGTCCAGCTTGCTACCGAAGTCTGCATGCAATCGAACTTCACCCGTGCCCCATCATCCAACATCCTCCTCACTGGACTCTTTGGGCTTGAGGCTCTAGCATTACTGTCGCAGAGGGGCAAGCCCCAAGCCGTACCGTCAACAAGTTTGCGTATGCGCCTGTTGCTTCCAACCTCAAAACGTCGGTAGCACATGACAAACCCCTCGCTCATCAGTATGCCTGGCTCAGCTTATGGAGGACTTCCAACTGCACCTAAGAAATCCGTATCCCAGATACCATGTAGCCGGAGGGGATGAGCCACATGTACGGTAGTGGCAGCAGGGTTGCACGTGCACACAATTCCAGCCACAGCATGTGCGGCAATGGAGGTTTACCCTCCATGATGCGCATGGCAGGATAGAAGGCGTGCGTGCTGATTGCCGGCTTTGCCCTGGTCTGCTCGTTGGTTGCTTAACCGGCTGGGTGCTTGTAGTTATGGTGTACCATCATGGAATTGGTTGCTACAGCGATAAGCCAGAAAGCTATCACAAGGGGCAACACCATGCTGTTGGGGTTTTGCTTGGGGCTTTTGCTTGCTGTGAATTGAACACCCTTGAAATGGCGGGCCCGCTTTCGCCATCGGTGCCCGGACGTAAACCACCATTTCCGTATTATGCATTTTGTGGTGCACGGATGTTGATGGAGTTACCGGAATACGCCTTGACATTTTGTTTGCGGTTGTTTCCATGTAATGCGAGTAACGATAGAGATTGCGCATGAAGGATATGCTTGAAGTGCGGACACGGCGTGAGCCACTTCGACCCTTGCGACGAAAACCCTTGCGACGAAAACAGTAAGCAAAGTATCCTTTTAAGCAGGCATCCAGCAACATTTTCCCTGGAACTTGCTTGCAGCGCCCCCTTGCAACGTGCAACGTGCAGGCATAATGTGTGGTCCAGCATAAACGAAGTATGATTTTTATGTTAATCTGCCTTTACCAAATTCAGAAGACTTTGCAAGAGATGCTGGCTAGGGCTATCTCAATTCCTGAGCGAAGGCAACATCAAAAGACCTTCGAGCGCCATGAGACCTCTTTTGCTACACACGAAGTAATAGTTGCAATGGCAACGCATTGCGAGGTGTGTCAAGGAGGGTGAAGCTAGGGGAAAAAGCCCCAATGCATTGAGGTAAGAAAGCAAAAAGCAGGATTAAGCGTGTAAAGGTCTACATGAACTGTCCGCTTGCCGGGTGTTATGAGTACAGCAGTCTGTCCGAGCTGCCAGGATACGACTGCACGGCAAACTTACGACACTGATTTACAGGTATAGAAGCCTGGAATGCCAACTTATAAAGACGCCTAGTGGTGTCGTTGCTACTTAAAGCCTTTCGAGTCTACAGCTGTTGGCGTTCTATCGCCAGCAAGTCATAAGCAAGATGGCCTCCACCGCTGCCGGGACCTGGTTCAACATGCGGGTTCTTGTGCGCGCTCTGCTGCTCATCGCGCTTGCCTCGACGGCGTCAGCTGCTCAGCCGGTGGGTTCGGGCTGTAAGGGCTGGGATGAAGGCGTGCTATGTGTCGGGTGATGGTTTCCTTCGCCAAGTATTCCTTACGGCGCGCAAGGCCTATGCTCCTATTGGAATGTTTCAAGAAGTTCTAATGATTTATGCAAAGTTGGCAGCGTAATTCGTATAGGGCGTGCGACGCCTTGTATATCTGGCGGCACCTGATGTGTGACCTGTCGCTGGCGAGGGTCGCCTTCCGCTCCTTCGTTGCTATATGCTTTCAGGGTAAACACGCATTGTTAGTCCTGCACTTTAGTGATTCAGTGTCGCAATGGTTGTTCGGCCCCCAGGGGGCGGGCGCATCAAGTTCGCTGGCCGCTTTCTAACAGTACCTGTCGCAAACCGTGGCCTTATTTGTTTATGTACATCACGTGTTATATTGTCGCTCTCCATAGTATCATTCGCCTTCTTGGCCTGATTGTCCATTGCCGCCTGCCGTCTCTGCACCCTACGCGAGTTCTTCACCACATGTTACTGCTTTGTAGTGTCTAAATGTGTTTCATTGTTTCTGGATGGCTGCTAGGCGTCCTTTGTGTGCCAGCAACGCCCCGTCAGTCTGGTTCGCCATGTGTCCGATAACCGCAACAGCCACAGCACTTACCGCGTCTATATACCTATTGAGGCCATATATGGTCACGTGTTGCGCTGTTTTCTGTTACTTCGGCATAATTCTCTCTCTTTTTTCCTCAACCATAGAATCAACGCCATTCTCCTCTCCTTTTCGCCCCTGTCCAACGCAGGCCCGCCGTTCGGCTTCTGAGTACCTTTTCGGCAGCAACTCCGATGCCAAGCCATCTCTGGCTCGCCGCTTCCTCAGCGAGTTCTACTGGGGCGGCCGCCTGATCACCCACCCGATTGCCCGCTCAGCCTATGAGGTCAGCTCTGATGGCCCCGAGGCTGCCCCTGGCTCCGATGTCACTGCCACCGGCACCGCCCCCTCGTACGGCGGCTACTACGGCTCTCCCCCGCCCGCCTACGGCGCTGCTGCCCGCTCTGCCCTTGAGGTCTCCGCTTCCTCCTACGGCGGCTACTACGGCTCTCCCTCCCCGCCCGCCTACGGCGCCCGCCGCTCTGCCATTGAGGTCACTGCCTCCTCCTACGGCGGCTACTCTCCCTCCCCCTCCCCGCCGACCTACGGCACTTACTAAGCGCCTCGCCAGCAACCGGCTTGTCAGCAGCCGGCTTTCGACTCGCCGCCAGCTTTCGTCTTCCTGGGGTTTCCATTATACGGAGCGACTAATACTGTGGCCCTTAGCTGAGGGTACCTTCTTCCGCTCCTAGTTGTGGTCAGCTTTTGAGAGTCTGGACTTGACGACCGACCTCATCATCATTTGGACGTATCTCATCCGGGCTGCTGACGTCACGACGACCCTACGGTTTACGGAGGATGGGACAAGGCGAGAACGACGGCGGTTGACGCTTTCGGTTGGTGGTTGGTGGTGCGCTTGTATGGGAGGGCTGGGTAGGCCCTGTGGGGTTCAGCTGTTGCAAGGGTGCTATGGTGCATGGGCGTGCTGCAAAGTACGAGTTGGGAGTTGGCAAGTCGGCGTTGTGTCATTGGGCGTGCGGTGCATGGTACCTTGCGTGAGGCAATCTCGCTCCACATCACTCTCTCGCCGCCCGCACGCTGGAATGTTTGCATTTGGTCTGTGGCGCCTGATCTGACTTCGCGTCTGTGTGTTGCGACAAATCGCGCTTGAAAATTGTTGTTGGTGTTGCAAAGTAGCAGCTCCCTGGATTGTCAGGAAATGTGCTGGTGATAACTCCGTTACCGACCTATTATCGCGAGTAACCATTTTCTGTGGTCCTAATCGCCGCTCATGTTGTGCACTTTGGGGTTACTGGATAACGCTCCAACTGAGCTTCACTTTGGGGATCTGGTGTCGGCATATGAGGCCGCGGTGCTCGGGACAGGGATTCCGTTGGGCAACCAGCCAATGTTGGCCCTTGCGACGATCCTGTGAAGTGTGAACCCCTGTATGTTGCATGCGGCCTGAACCGTTGCCTGCCCCGTCGGCTTCACTCCCAACATGCGTTTGTGGTGATAATTATTTGTGTGCCGTTTGCTTATTGGGTAGGAAGGAGGAGGGCCCTGGATTTAGCCCGTTGCGTATGAATGCGCACTGGGAGTGGAAAAGGGCAGCAGCAGGACCGTATTATGTCTAAGATTATGAGCCTTTGAGCTCCCCGAACCCACGTGTGCGCCTGGTTGTGCCCCAACCTTGTCTGCGGAACGGAACACGCCCTTGTGCAATTGTGCAATTGCTAGCGCTAACCAAATATAATCACACGGATCGCACCACCACCTGTCATGTTTGCGGGCGGTTGTTTGTCGCGGCGAGTGGTAATCTTTTTGTGCATGCAAAAGTCCGAAAGGATGGGCTGTGTTTAGCGTGGCAGGTTTTGGTAGAATGTTCGGCAGCACCGTGGGCGGGAGCAGCTCGGCCCTGTCGGTACGGCGCTGCAGCTGTGTCGTACTGGGACTGTTGCGCACGTTTCACGACTCTTATCGTGCGTTTCGTTCCGTTCGCTCCTTTACAAACAAAGGTGTGTTTCCTCCTACGCAAGTAGTGCGTGCAGTGCGTGCGACAACATTTCACTGCTTGTGAGACCGAACACCACCGCCTTTGCAGGCGTTTGCAGCATTTCTGGCGGCGCATATCCCGGTGGAAGCAGAGATGCACGCATAAGGTATCATACGGGGCAGTTTGGCAGGGACACGTTGACGTTTGGCAGGTGTGGGTTATGTGTTGTTATCAGAATTATCTAATATGTTGGCAGGTTTTGTTCCTAGGTCTTTGGTCTGTTGCTGCTGGTTGGTTCCCGTTTGCGAGGCCTGGATCTTGGAAATCATAGTTGTTGTTGGCAGGTATAATACGTGATTGCTTAATTTGTTTATCCAGCTCTGCGTTGTTTAGTTTAGTTGGAGAAGGGTTGGGAAAAGCCTGCCTGCCTTCTTCTCCTGTTGCTGGGCACGTTCTTACGCACCCTGTTACTCCGCCTACCCCTGCGTCATGTCTTGACTAGCTGCGGTTGACGGTCTTGAGCTGTATGTGGGAGTTGTGCGAGTCGCTGGTGGTTGTGCACTTGTGAATGTTCCTGGTGTGTGCATGCACGCGCGCGCTCGCCTTCATCAAACAATTGTACAACATTTACCAAAATCGAATCCTGCAATCAACCGGTTAATTGCTGCGAAGGGTGAGCTTCTGTTGTGAACGCGTGGTTGCGTCGAAGTAGGGGCAAATCCTATTGCAGTGGATGGCGGTTGTCGGCTTATTTAAACTGCGTGCGGGGACGGCAGTGTTGTGTGACTCGAGACATGTCGGCTGCGGCTCGTGTGGAATGGCTGTGGGGCTCAAAAAGGAATGGTGGAGCGATGCTCGCGCAGGGTGGAGGAGGGCTGGTGAGGCACGTGTAACAAGGCAACCTAAAAGGTCCACGCCTGGCAATCAGTTCCATCACTGTGGCAAGATCACGGCAGGAAACCCTAGTAGCTTGGGTGTCATGGGGTGGCATGCCAGCTTGACAATAGAGGGAAAGAATACAGCCAATAATAATATGCCTTCCCATAGCCGCTGATATCTGACTATGAATAGTTACTCAGGCAGATTCTTAGATCCGGGTGGTACCGGTATTAGTTAAAAGCTTGTTCATTGCAATGTCCCTTTTCACAGCTGTCTGCTATTCACTTTGGTCTGTGTCGCGTAGTAACCTGTGAGGTTGAAGTCCCTGCTCGCTCCGTCGCCCACCATGCAGGTGGGCTTGTCGCCCGTCATGTTAATGGCTGGCACCAAAATACTAGGCTCGTAGGATCTCCTTAGTAGACATATCTGCTGGCTCTTAGAAGGTGACTGGCCACTAAGAGCTAGGTTTTGCTTCCTGCGCGCGCCCAGCCAACTAAGTTTCACAGCAGTAGGGCTCCCTTGTTTCCCCGAACTTGGTTTGTGTGTCTTGAAGCGTCAACGAAATGCAGCTGTAGACGGCTATTATTTCCTCGGACAGCATTGAGAGCAAAGAGGTGAGGCGTAGGCAACCTTGCAACGAACGCTGCGCGTATGGCCCAAATACCTCGAGATGCATTGCCAACTTCGTAGAAGATGCCTCGCCCACCTTTGGCCCGCCTATAAATACCGGTAACGGTATGGACGAGCAGTTAAGCCGATTTAGCGATTTTACAAGGTGTCAAGGGCACCTCTCTGTTGTAGGTGACCCTCCGTTAATTTATCAGCCACATAGTGACTGTTGGAAGCCGTCTGCCGTTCTTCAGGCTCAGCAACAAATTTATGTCTGACGCACAGACCCTAAATGAGATGGGCCAGCTTAACGAAGCCCTGTCACTCTAGCACTGGAATGCCCATGTGCATCTACGATTAACAGCTGATACAGTTTGAAATATGACACACATCGCCTTGGCTTGTCATAAGTTGTTTTAGTCGGTCTTTCTTTGTAGCATTAGGCGAAGCGAAGGCTCGCTTTTGTGTGGAGGAGCGAAGGCACATTTATCTTCCACATGCAGTTATAGCTTGGAGTGCGCTATCCCCAGGCCTTGCTCTCTATGAGCAACGTCGACTGTTTCCGGCAAAAGCGAACCTGCAAGCACGAGGCGTTTACAGCCTTCCCTTAGTTCAACAGCATTTCCTATTTGGGAAAGAATTCCGTAGGCCCATTCTTGACTTTTGTTGCGTGTGCAGTGCACCACATGCCAACAACCGGAGAAACATGTCATTGGCTTTGCCTAAGCAAATAGCTCCGAGGTGTACCAATAATGGCGACCTTCTCCGTGCGAAACCCCCGTGTTTCTCAATAGAAACCGTCACAGGAAGGCTGATGCTGAGCTGATCTGAACGCTGCTAACACACTCCATGCACCACGCCACACCACCCAAGCACCGTTTGACCAGCAAATCCATGCAGAGAAACACTTGGCATAAGCAGCTGAGCAGCAACCTCCTCCTCCTCCTCCATGCCGGGGGGCCAAGAAGCGAGGAAGCCCAGGGTACTCAAGTGAAAGGCCCGAGGGAAGACCGGCGATCAAGCCAAACAAAACCAACATGCACCCCCACCAGCAACAAGCCGCTGCCACCTCTTCCGCCCCACCCTTCTATCCACTCCCCCTGCAGCAACCATGCCTCCCTTGCACATTATTCTTCTCCTCCGCATCCACCTCACCCCACATGCGGGCTTAACCCGCTACCACCATCAAGCATCCACCACAAAACACATCTCCTCCTCCCCCTTCCTCCCCATCCGTCACCTCTCCCGTCCTCTCCCTCCGACCTCGTCACCTCGTCCGTCACACCGCGCCTGAACACCCTCCTCCCGTACACATCTCCCTCAAACCTCAACCTACCATACCATACCCTACCCTACCCCCTCACCATCACCGCTATCTCCCGCTTTCTTCCCCTCACCGACGTCCCCCCCGCGGCGCCCCGCCTGCCCCCCGGCCGCCGCCCTGCGTCTCCTCGTCTTCCGAGTCACCCGGGTCGCCGTACACAAACATGCCGCGATGCGCCTGCCGGGCCTCCTCCTCGTACTCCTGCATGGCCTGTTTAGGAGACATGGAAACAGGGTTTAGGAAAGGAAGCAGTAGGAGATCAGGTTACGTAGGGTACAATACAATACCTGCACCATTGACAACGTCGTACACACAACAACAATGTCGTACACCGTACACCGCCCCCCCCCCGTGCCCGCCTATACCTGGATTGCCTCCCGTGCCGCCGGGTCGCGAACCTTGTTTAGCTTGGGCAGCCGGGCAACACCGGCTGGGGGGGGGTAGGGGGGGGCAGGGGGGAAGAGGAGGGTCCATGTGAGGAATGAAGGGGGGGGGGGATGCGGATGCGAGAGCCCTGCACACAGCGCCCTAAACCCATTCCACCACCCGCTCCCCTTCCCACTATATAATTGCTTCTTCTTTCTTTTCTTTCACCTCCCCCTATTTTCACCCCCTCTCCCCCTCCAAACCTCCCCCTCCTCCCCCCACCCACCCAGCAGCATCTCCACAGCGATGTTGGTGTTGGTGTCGGGCTCCACCAGTACGGCAGTCAACTTGCCGTTGCGGCCCTTGGGGTGGCGGGACTTGGGGTCGGCGCGCTCGCGGGAAACCTGGGGGGGGCAGGGAGGGGGTTGGAAGGGGTGGCGTGGGGGGTGGGGGGTTGGGAGGGTAGTGATGGGAGTGTGCTTGCCTGCTCGGAAGGGTCCCGGGTGAGGTGGGGGGTTTGCAGTACTGCTGGCGTGGCAGGGCGTGTACGGGCGCCATGTAAGAGGAAGGAAAGAAGCGCGATGTGCTTTTGAGGGAAACCTCAGGAACGTCCCCTAGCCCCCCCCCCCTCCTCCTCGTCAGTTCCCTTATATTTACCCCCCCCCCCAACCTCACCACATGTGCCAGCAGCTGCCGCCCCCCTCCCAGCAGCCCTGACAGCACCGCCCGACTGTCCGCCGCCCAGTCGCTGCCCGGGGCGGGTACGACAACATGCGCCAGGCAGCAGGGCAGCGCCTGGGGGGGCACGGCGGCTAGGGCGGCGTCGATGGAGCGAACCTGGGGGGGCAGGAAAGGGAGGGGGGAGGGAAAATTATAAATAAATGCAACAACGCAGTCCCAATCCCGAATCCCGACTCATGCAGGGGGGCGTAGGAGGTGATGGTGGGAAGAGAGGAAGGGGAAATAGGCGGAGGCGGAGGATCCTATTCAAGCAACCCCATGCAGCCCATGTAGATACCCGCTACAAGGGCTTTCATACTATCCCCCCCAAACACATCCACCCCACGCCACCCTCCTCCTCCCCCACTACCCCCCCACACACACCTTGTCGCTGGCCACCCTCTCCCGGTTGCCGTAGTCGATGAAGAAGATGTCGTACTGGGGCTCACTGCGGTTGACCCGCTCCACGTAGCCTCGGTACCAGCAGCCGTCCAGCGAGAACTGCAAAAGGGGGGAGGTGGGGGGGCGTGTGTTAAGAAAACTGGCCGCGAGTAGGAACGTACTGGGATATGTGTGTGTGTTAAAATAACTGGGATATGTGTGTGTGTAGTTGAGTAGGACAGGAGCAAGCAATGGGGAGAGGTTCGCATGTGAACCGCGAGTACAGGCAAAACAGACAAAACAGAGGTGACCGAACCTGAACTGTTCCTGCCTGTGTATATGGCAGTTATGTATACGACACAGCAAGAAAACATAAAAACTGTAAACCTCACAGGATGCTCAGGGGCCTGCACAAGAGTCCCGCCTCTTAACCCCGCTCACTGCGAGAGAGGGTCGAGATGTGGGATAGAGACCCCGTTATCAACCCCACCTCCCGCCACCTCCCACCTGTGCCAGGCACATCTGCCCCATCTTGAGCTCGGGGGGAATGGGCGGTGCATCCGTCAGCGCCACCGCCCCCAGCTGCTCAGCCAGCCAGGCGACACGAGGCTCCCCCGCAACCTGCGGAGGGGGGGGTGCGGGAGGAGGGGGGGCGGGGTCAAACACCGGATACCAAACCAGGGGAAACCACGGGTTAGGGCAGCGCAGTGAGGGTAGCAGGCGGCAGGGAGGGGCAGTGAGGGGGTAAGAAGGGAGGGGCAGGGAGGAGGTGGTGGTGGTGGTACGGGGTTCAGCAAAGGAGGGGGAGCAGGAAGAGGGGTGGGAGAGACATCCCAACAGCTGTTAGCAACACCCACAGCAGCCCCCAGCCCACCTCAGGTCGCAACACCCGTGCCCGCCTGCCGCCCCCCAACACCGCACCCCCTCTCCTCCACCCCTGACCAACCCCTCCTCCTCCCCCCCCCCTAACCCCCCACCTGCACGTAGAACTCCCCCGCATCCACCACCTCCGTCACCGTCACTGACAGCACCTCCTGCTGAGGCCGGGCGGCGGCAGCAGCACCGCCCCACGCGGCCCGACCGCTGGAGGCAGCAGCAGCGGCACCTGCAGCTGAACCTGGGGCGGCAGAAGCAGCTCCTGCGCCCGCGGCAGCAGCGCCGTTGCTGGGGGCGGAGGAGGTGGTGGGGGCTGCACTGTCTGCCTCCTCGTCGCCCTCCTCGCGGTCCATGTCGGGGGTCCAGTTCTCCCAGATCTGAGGGAGGGGGGGGATTAATTTGGAGCGGAGGGAGCGGAGAAGGGAGGAAAAGACAAGGTTACCGCTAATGTTGGCTCCAAGGGCTCCAACGGAGGACGAGAAGGGGGGAAAGAGGGCGAAGACACGGAGAAGGAGGATGAGATGGCGAGGGGCTTCACGGCAGGGTGTGTAATGAAACCGTGTTTGTCCTCCTCGCTGGTAAGGGGCCTTACATGCACATCACATACCGCAGCACCCTGCTGACGACCCGTGGGTCACTCCCCAACTCCTCCTCCTCCTCCCTCTCTCCATCTCTCCTCGCCCCCCTCTCTCCCACTCCCCCTCCTCCTCCCCCTACCTTGAGCCTCTGCTCCTTTGCCGCCTGCTGCAGCCTCACCATCTCACCCCCCTCGGGCAGCCGGGAGGGGTCCACGCCGGGTTGCAGCCGGGCGAGACCTGGGGGGCGGGGGCGGGGGGATGAGGCAGAGGGTAAGGAGGAAAACACCCCGATAACACGTTCCGACTAGCTGCCAGTTTCCTTAACACACACCGATACCCTTGTGGTTTCCTACAGTTTGGTATGACCATCCAACCTGCATTGGGACTCTAGTTGTTTGCACTTATTATATAATCCCCCCCCCCACCTCCCCCTCACCCACCCTTGCTCAGCAGCGCCAGTGCCAGGTTAAACGGCTTGCCGCTGGCAGTCGCCGGCGCGCCGCCCCCCGCCGCCGCCGGCCCCGCCAGCAGCGTCACCGCCCCCAGGAAGGTACCGCCGCGGTCCATTGTCTCCACGGTCACCTCCACGTCGCGCTGCATCATCAGCTCGCGAGTGTAGGCGAACGCCTCCTCGGCATGGGGCTCACCCTGGGGGGGGGAGGCGGGAGGCGGAAGGGGGCAACACGGTTTGGGTTAGGGAGGCGGTACGGGGATACCAAACCCACACAGCCGATCCCCCCCACCCCCACCCCCACATACCTACCCCCATCCTCGGCAGGGGTTTCGCGTGCTGGGCATGTAACTCCCCCCCCACCCCTCCCCCCCCGCATGCTCCTCCCCGCATGTGTCAGTGTCCTTGATCCTTAACCCCTGCATGCTCCCCGCCCCCCCCTCCATCCTTAACCCCTCCAACCCGCTTCTCCCCCCCTCACCCCCCTTACCTGCACCGCCGGCCGCCCATTCCCTGCGGGTTGCGGTCGCGAGGGCGTCTTGATGCCGGAGGGCGCGAACACGATGGTGACCCCCTCCTTGGGGATGTGCACCCGCAGTCGGTGCCCGCTCAGCACGTACTCCACCACACCCTGCATCTTGCCTGGGGGGAGGGGACGGGGGGGAGGAGGGAGGGGAGGCGGGGGTTGAGGAGGAGGGGGGTCCGGGAAAAAGTACACCATAAGAGAGGGTGAGGCAAGACGCGGGGTGGCTGCTTGGCGGTGGCACTGCCAACCCGTCAGCCGCAGTCACAGCAGCACCCGGCTCCCTCCCCCTCCTTTTACACCCCTCCCCTCCCTTTCACTCCCCCCTTTTCAACACAACGTCCCCCCTCCCGCACCCCCTCCCCCCCTCCCACCTGCTCTCTGGAAGAAGGGTAGGTACTGCTTGGCCCGAGTGGCCTGCCCCGGCGCGCTCACGTCATTCACACGGTTGGCGGGAGGCTCCTTGGGCGAGTGCAGCCCGCGCTTGGAGGAGCGGGCCAGCTCCTCACACTCCATCAGCCTTTGGGGGGGGGGAGGGGGGGAATTGGGGAGGAGGGGGGGAGTTGTAGGGGGCAGCCGGCAAATTAATGGACTCGCATTCGTTGGGTTTGTAGGCCCATCGCCTAGGTAGGGAACAACAGTAGTGCAGTAGTGCAGTAGTGCCGGGTGCTGCCTCCTAGACGACGTGATCTGCCCCCTCCTTGCGTTGCACCACCACTACCACCACCCCTCTCCCGAACTGGCTACGGATCACCTAACGCCCCTCCCTCCACTCCCTAACCCTCCCCCCCCCTCACTCTCACTTTTCGTACACGCAGCTCCGCTCCTCGTCGGTGCGGTGCTTGATGACGGTCGCAAAGCCGCGAGCAACCACCATCTCCGCAATGTTCTGCTTCTCCTCGCCCTGGTGTGGTGGTGTGGTGGGGGTAGGCCATGTCTCCTCCCCTTTCTCACGTCTCCTCTCTCTCCATCCATCTATCGCATGGGTGTTCTCCAACTTTTCCACGTGTCTTTCCCTTCCCTTCATTTCTTAAGAGCAAGTGTCCCCCGTCCCCCTCCCCCTCCTCCAATCACAAGGAGCTTGCCTTCTCGTTTGCCCAAATCATTCAACCCATTGGCTATTCTTCTTTTCCTCCATTCCTACGAGCAAGTTTCTCCTCTTTACCCCCCGCTCATAACACACATTGGAATTTCCTTCCCCCCCCCACCTTACCTTCTCCGGCACCAGCTCCACGTTTCCGAAGGCCAGCACCCGCTCGGCCTCGCCCGCCAGCATCATCTCAGCTGGGGGGAGTTAAAAAAGAAAGGGGAAGAAAGGAAGAAAGGGGGGAAGGGGTTAGTGCTTATGGGGGAATAGGTAAACTAAGCCGTGGCGAACACACTTCCCCCCTCCCTCCCCCCTCCCTTCCCCCCCCAAACTCACGCGTCTGCACCTTCCTCGTGTACTCCATGCGCACCTCCACCGCCCGCCCGATCACCCTCTTGCGAAGGAACTCGCGCGCCTCGGAGGCCCAGGGCTCTCCGGAGCGCTCGCGGGCGGGTGGGCGGGGGGCGCGGATGCTGGCAAGGGGGAGGAGGGGGGGAGGGGGAAAGGTATGTGATAAGCGCAGCAGCTGAGGAGGGGGAGGGAGGGAGGGGAGCGGGGCGAGCAGGAGAGCATGCGAGTATGGGAGTACGCATGTGTTGGGGGGGAGGTGGAGAACGGAATGCGGGATGAGGTGTTGTCATGTGGCACGAGTATGGCAAGGGACGGAGGGAGGGTTGCGGTGAGGAGGTGCTGCTGGTGGTGGTGGTGGTGTGGTGGTGGTGGTGGTGGCTGCGGACTGTCAGCGAGTATGGCATATCATTGCACACTTTGTGGCATGTGTCATACGGTTAAAATTGGATAAGCCCTCTCTTGCGACAGGCTTGTTTAGTCTTTGCCATCATTCAGTCTACCAGCCAGGCCCACCTCTCCTGCTGCTTTTCTCTGCTCTCCTCCTCCTCCACTTCCTCCTCCACTACCCTTTCCCCCCCTCCAGGCCCCCCCCCACCGTGATGCAGGCCACACTCGGTTAGCTCCTGCCTCTTTACCCCTCCTCCCTATGTACCCCCTCCCCCCCCTGCAACCCATGGAGAAGCCCCGTCATCCAGTTCGTCAGTTTTCCCCCCACTTTTACCCCCTCCCCCCCACCTGGACAGGTTGACCCTCCTCTCCGCCCCGTTGGCCGCATCCTTCACCACAACACAGTCGCCACTCACGATCTCAATGACCTGCGGGGGGAGGGGCAGGGAAGGAGGGGGAAATTATATAAGAAGTGCGAACAACTAGAGCCCCAATCCCATATCCCGACTCATGCAGTGAGTGCATTCACAGGGAAGGGGGGGAGGCAAGGAGGCAGGGATGCGCATGTTTGGTGGACTGGGTGATGCACGTACGAACAGGCATACCGATACGTCCCTCCTCCCTCCTTACCTTCCTCAACCCTCCTCTCTTCCTTTGCCCCTCACCCCACACAAACCCTACTTTTCCCACCCCCCCCACCCCCCAAACCCCCCCCCACCCTCTCACCTTGCCCGTGAAGTGGTCGGACAGCTTGCTCTGGTTGGTGGGAGCAGGCACGTACCCGGTCCACACCCCCCGCCGCTCCGCCTTGGACACCTTCTCCACATCCCGCAGCTTGAGTGCGGCGGAGGGGGCCATGAGGGCTAGCGACCACTCAACACACTGGGGGTGGAGAGGGAGGGGAGGTGGGGCGGGGGGGGGGGGTAATTTGGAAACAGAATCCGCATAACGCTGGATAGTTGGGATAGTGGGGGGGGGCGGGGGAGGGAAGGAAGGAAGAAACCAAGTAGTAGAGCGGGGAAAGAAGGGTTTAAGAGGGAAGGCGGAGGGGGCCATGAGCACACACTGAGGAAACGTAAATGAAACATACACACGCTGAAGAGGGGGCGGGAGGGGCGGGGGGTTCCAAGCGGTTGGGGCGAGGCCGGCTGGGTGATGAGAGGGCGGCCGGCCGCCAGAAGTCCGAGGATGGGGTGAGAAGGGTAACTGGATAGGGAGGGGAGCGACTCGCCCTCTCCCCGCTTGCACTGCTGTGCCTCCCCTCCCCTCTTCCTTTCCTCCCCCTCTCCCTCCCCTTCTCCCCCACCCACCTTGGCAAAGCCCTGCTTCAACAGCTGCTCGGCCAGGTTCTCCTGCTGAGGGGCGGCAGGGGCAGCAGCACCCTCAGCAGCAGCAGCAGGCTGTACGGCAGCAGGAGGGGGGGTGTACAGCACCGTGCCGAAGAGGTTGCCGTACTTGTCCACCCCCTCCAACACCAGCTTCACATCCCTGGCGGGGGAGGAGGGGAGAGGAAAGAGGGCGAGGGGTGGGAGGGCAAAAAAGAGGGAGATAGGAGGTGGGAAGGTGGGCGGGTGGGTGGGTGGGCGGAAGAGGGCTATGGCATGCCAGCCCCAGTCACCCTAGTCCTGCCCGGGTTACCCACTACTGCTCCCGGCTCACAACCTCCACACACACACACACACACACCCGCACCTGTTGAGCACGCGCGCCTCGCTGAACGCCTTGGCCTCCCTCGCAAAGGGCTCAGCGGGGGTGGCGGCGGTGGCGGCGGCGATGGAGGCAGCGGTGGGGGCGGCAGGGGCGGCAGCGGGGGCAGCGGCAGCGCCCTCCGCACCCCCGGCAGCAGCAGCAGCAGCAGCAGCAGGGGCGGGGGTGGCGTCAGCGGCGGGGGTGCCCTGGAGGGTTGGTGGATCGGTGGGGGGAGGGTGTGCGGGTGTTAAGTGAGGGCATAGAGGGCGGGTGACGTGTTTTCCCCTCCCCACTAACCCCTGTCTTCACCACCCTGCACCTCCTCACTTCCCTCCTCACCCCCCTGCATGGTACTTCTTTTTCTGCTGCTTCTTCTCCTTCGGGTTACCCACCCCTTCCCCTCCCCTCCTCTCCACCTCATTCAACACAAATACTTTATGTGTATTCTTCTTCCCCCCCGCCCCCCCGTCTCACCCTCCTCCCCAGCGAGGGGCACTGCACCCCCGCCAGGTTCACCAGCAGCCCGATGCAACCGCCCGGCAGCAGCGACACCCTCAGCGAGGAGCCGCCCAGCACGGCCTCCACCACCCCCTCCACCTGCCCGCCCTTGCCCACACGCGACAGCAGCAGCGAGGCGGCGTCGTCGTCCTGGGGGGGAGGGGGGAGGGGGAGGGTGGGAGAGGAGGGGGAGGGGGAGGGAAAGGATAAGTGAGATGGGAAAGGGGTGGGAAAGAGGAAAGCAAGGGGGACATAGGGGCCGCAGAGCACTGGCCAGACCATAAATGCGCGTTAAAGACAGGGCGGTCCCACTGTAGCCCCCATCCTCCCACGCCTCCTCTCTGCCCCTGTCCCCCCTGCCTCCATCCATCTCCCAGCCCCTCACCTGCCCTGCCACCTCCCTCACTGCCTTGGCGGTGCGCGCCGGGTCCTTGCTCCACACCCCCCTGCCCGCCGCCTGCGCCGCCTCCTCCGCCCGCTTGAGGTCCTCCAGGTAGGGGCTCTGCTCCTTGCCCACCTGCCGAACCTGCGTGTGTGTGTGTGTTTTGAGGGGGGGGAGGGGGGGAGGGAAGGGTTGGGAAAAACACACACACGCACACCGCCCTGCCCCCCCCTTTGTACCCCGTCCCACCTCCCACCCCCCACCCCTCTACAAGTGCCGCCATGCACACCTGGCATGCAGCCCCTCCCCTCCCCTAAACCCTCCCCCCGCCCTCCCCTAAACCCCCCTCCCCTAAACCCCCCCTTACCTTTGCCCAGCCCTGCGCCACCACATCCACCGCCACGTTGTCCTGCTGGTTCAGGAACAGCGAGCCGAACTCGCGATTGCCGATGGCCTCCACCACGTAGTCCACACGGAACACGCAGGGCTGGGGGGGCGGGAGGGGCAGGGGGGGATGTCAAGTGAGGGGCAGAGGGAGGGATGTCAAGTGAGGGGCAGGGGGAGGGGAGGGGCGGAGGTGAGCACACCAACTAGGGCTTACACGTACCCAACGCACCGAGCAAAGGGTTGGGGAAACGCTGGGAACAAAATTGTGCAGAGGGGAGGGGGACTGCGCAGCACACATGACACTAGGTAAGGTGGTGGGCTGGCAGGAGAGGGCACAGGGGCTAAGGGGGTGGAGGTGGAGGAGGAGGAGGAGGAGGAGGAGGTAATGGGGCAGTGGCATTCAGGGGCGAGGGGTTCCTGGTGAGAACACGCAGGGCTTGGGGAGGTAACCGGACGGAAAGGAGGCAGTGGGAGGAAGGGTTGCTTCGTAGCGCGATGTGACGGTATGATGAGGCATGTGAGTGGGGGCCGGCACAGGAGGCGCAGGAGGTACACGGGGGGGGACAAAACGGAGGGTTTTGATGGCGCGCAGGATGCAGTGGTTTGAAGCCACCGTGTGGGTTTGGGTTTGCAGCGGGGTGGGGGCGGGGTTGCGGTTGGTGTGAAGTAGCAGTTGCGAAGTAGATTGCGGGGTGGGGACCGGGTTGCGGGGTGTGAAGTAGCCGTTACCACCAAAGGGGTGCCCAACAGTCGGCTCGCTCCAGATCCATGATTCGTCTTCGCTCAACGCAAGCGCAAGCGCTACTAGAGCAAAAATTACAACAGTAGCCCGCACACGATAAGCCATGTATACAACGACAACCAGATCGCGCGTCTTGTCCTTATGTGCATTCTGTATACATCTTTCGCACCTGGCCGATGCACTTCTTGCGCAGGAACTCGCGAGAGTCCCAGGCAAACGGCTCATCCTTGCTGGTGCCATCGCGCTTACCCTGCATGCGCGTTTGCGATAAGGTGACATCAGATCTCCGCAAGCATCAAGGCAACAGCGACGTGTCCCCCAACCATGTGCATTTACGATCTCTATCAGGCTGAAGCTGCTCAATATTATTAATCCTTACCAGCTTGGGAGCCATAAGCGATGAAAGGGTGATTCGCTTCTCCGGAGCCGGGCCCGGTCCCTTAGTAGTGCCAGCGATGACCAGAGTGTCACCTGACACAACCTCCTTCACCGTGCCACGAAGCCATCCAGTAGCCATTTGGGCTGATCGCCCTTCTCGGGAAGCTCAACCGGTTTGCTCGGCAGATCGCCGTTGGGACGCGTCTCTACCAGTCAGATATCCAAGACAGGAAGTCAACTAAGAAACTAGCTTTGACTTTAGCTGTGTATTGACTACGCGTACATGCCGGTTAAAGCATGCAAAAAATATTGGACGGGCAACTGCCATGTCGTACGCCGATGTGTCGCTGCGGTTCCTCTTCTCCGTTAAAACTTTCTATTTACATTGCTGTGACTTACATGTTATACATACTTTGCATTTCCTGGGAGTAGAACTTGGTTGAGACGACACTTCAACGTTCGGTTGTGTGTGCGACGTTGACGGTCAGGGGTATCTTTGTGCCACAGGACACTGTACCATTAAGACGCATTCGATCTGACAATTATTCTCCGTATTCTAAATCCCCATACCGGTATTCCAAGTCCAGATGAGCCATTGGGCACTTCATCTATCCGGCTTTATGAATTACAGTGAACTATACCAGAGCAGGGGCCGTGGTCGAGCGCTGCTCGCAATGGTAAGCGGTGGTGGAGAGCGGATGCCAGGATGGCCATCATCCCTGGCTTGGCCCTCCACCTCTTCCTTACGGACCCGCTATTTAACAAAGCCAACGCCTATACACGCTCGTACTGCGCCATAGCCATTTCCATTCTTTCGAGTCAATGAAGGCTAGACACATGAAAGCGAAACCCACGGTTGCGAGTCTCATCCATGTACCGGTGTATCCAAACAACGCAACCACTTTAGTGCCCCAGGTCCCTGCCACTCGAATTACCTAGAAAACGATTAAGCACATGCGCTCCAAGCCAAGTGTACAGGTGGCAGGGGGCCGTAACATATGCCGTGCCGATTGTGACCAAGCCCCAATGCTCCATTAGACCATTACTCAGGGCAGGTACACTGGACGGGATACCCCGTCGCAGCCAGCGTCCTTTGCGCTCCTTCTTTACCTTGGTTGCAGAGCGTAGTACGCTTGTGAACGATCATCAGGAAAGCGCTATGCATGCTTGCTAATGCATATCCAACAAGCAGCGCGACCCGTCACAGTGAATTCCCTGTCTTACCGTTCCGAGCTGTATCGTCCCTGCAGCCAGTAAGCAAGCATGCCAATCCCGCAGGCTTGCCGTTTGCACGTGTGCGTCTACGCATGGCACTACAAAGCATGCAGCCCTGCAGCGCACAGGCATCCGCAAGCAAACAAAACGCTTCAGTCGCCTTACCTGAGACCCATGGGTCTTTCCTCCTTTACCTGGGCCGGTTCGAAGCCAAACCATGGGATACATCACCCAGTTCCTCCAGCTATGCGCCTATGGCATTAGGAATGCAGGGACTGCTGCTCAGGTGACCAGGCCACCTAGACACCCCTGCACGAAGGCCGCTTCTGCATTGCGCATCTTGCATGGACCGTCAAGACCTCGAGCACGACTTGGTTTGCCGCTTCCGCATCATTCCGCATCATGCATGCAACTGCATGACTCGGCAAACCAAGTCCGACACGCTACGGTATCTTTTGGCCGTGTGGCAGCGCTAGCAGGGTCGCTGTTAGGCCCGCAGGGTTGCCCTTGCCTTCACGAACACGACCACGTTCAGACCCCTTCGGCCCGTGATGGTGCAGCAAAGGCATACCTGGTGCTGCGTCGTGGTGGTGAAGGCTTGCTTCGTGACCCCAGCTTCACAGCCCCACCTCACCTTTCAGCTTCAGCTTCAGCGACACTAAGATCGTACTTGTTTAGCTCAGCCAAGCATACCAGCACGCCATTCACCTCACGCATAACGGCATAAGTGCTGACTTTTCTTTCGTAGTTGAGGAAGTCCTGACGAGACAGAGATAAGAAACGTCCACTTATTGCGAAGAAACTGCCAGGAATGCTTACAGCAGGACGCACGGCATCGGTGCTTGCGTGGTACGGCAATCGGTGGTCCCAGTCTGTTTACCGGCTGCACTCGCTGGTTTCCCTAACTGCCGTTGTGTAGATATTCCTGTTGATGAGGCGTGTCCCTCTGCCGGGACGTGGCCCTACTACCCGCCCACCCACCCTACATGGCGGGCCGTGGTTGGTTTGTGTTGGGATGGTGCCCCGCCAGGACCGTTTCTCTTGCCTAGTTTTGCTTGGAGGTGTTGGTTTCTCGTGGTGCAACAACGCAGGACTGTCTGCACTTCCGGCCACTAGTGCAACTTAAACATTGGGGCTTCGACGGGGGGAGGGTTTCGCCGAGGGGTTTTCATAAGGCGCTTCCTTACAGGATGGGTGGCTGGGATCTGAGTGCTGGCCATAGATCGACACTCCTGCTGTAACATGAACTGGCAGTGATGAGAAACAAGCGGCACTGCTTAGTTGGCCGGTTGAAGGACATGCCTGGAGCAGCAGCCACATTACGGTAAGCGCTATCCGGCTTTGAAGGTGTCATGCCAGATGAATTGATGCTATATGGGTGATGCGGGGTTGCCGCGTGCATTCGTGTACCGGTACGTAGGTCAGGCGTAGGCGGCCACCCGTTGGGGCCAGGCGGCACAGAATTCCCAAGCAAAGAAGCGTGCAGCGATGACACTATCACGTTCTCACCTCACCCTTGGTCCCTCCCCCTGGTTACGCTGTTCGTATAGGACATTCTTCCACAGCATGTGGCGCCACATGCTGCCCTAAGCCTTACACGACCTCCTGCCTCGCAGCCACCAAGTGCGTCATCAGCCCTTAGCTAAACCACTGGCCAAGAAAGCCTCCCGACCGTTGCTCACCGAGCCTTGCATGAGGCGCATTCCTAGCAAATATCTACGGCTCGCATGGCACATACACATACAGGATACGTGTGAGTAGCAGCGTGATGCAGTGAATGACCACAAGAGTATCCTGCTTTTCGCTGCTGGACAAGAAGTGTAGGCAAGCACAATGGTGTTGCGGGTTCGGTATGACATTTAGAGGGCTCTGTTAGGTAGATCCTTGCTTTTTTATACAAGATACGTAGTAGCTCTTAATGGCATTGTACATACTGGACAGGAGGTTTCGCCGGGGGTCATGTCCAATAGAAGGTACAGCACCGCATGAAGCGGCCGCAAGCATCGCCAGCCCATCAATACCTATACCGAATGCAAACCAAAACCGACACACCCTTTTTCGTCTTACTTCTGAGTAGTTGCTCGGTTTAGCAGCTGCGAGGCTAAGGCGGACGATGGAGGTTGAAGTCGAGAGAGCCCGCGCAGCATTGTTGGGGGCGTTTATAGCAGATGCAGCAACATCACCATTACACGTAAGGGTTTAGCCGTCGCGTGTATGGTAGGCGATGGATATGGCCGGGGCGTACCATATTCGCCAGCAATCACGCGGCGAGGCATATACCCTTACTGATCTCCAGGATCAGGAAACAGTTTCACTCTTTTATTACAATACCTGATCTCGCGTTGGGTTCGTTTACAGCTTGCAAACTGTTGTGCAATGTCGCGATAACAAGACCGCAAGTCCAGCATACCACCCTTGCTGCTCAGCTATCAAACTTGTACAGCGCTTTGGTTTACCCTATGTCTCATACGTCTCGTGAACGCATCGAGCGGGCCCTCTTTCTGGACTTCGCGCATGCCATCTCACCCTCCCAGGCCACCACCTCAGCCCTTCCCAGACCCACTCCCACCACCTCTACCTCCCACCTTACCCACATCCCCACCCCATCCTCACTGCCACCTCATTCCCCTTCCAACCCTACCCCACCCCTTCCCTAACCCCCAACTCCCTACCACCCACCCCCCCTCCAGTGGATATACAACCGCACCATCCTCCGCGACACCCTCACCAAACCCGTGGACCACACAGCTGCTCCCGAGTTCTTCGAGCGCCCCTCCTGCCTCTTCTACAAGGCGGTGGTGGGCGCGCTGTCGCCGTACGGACAGGAGCTGCTGCCGCTGGTCACCTTCCTGGCGGCACACGGAGAGTGCGAGCCGCAGGAATGGGCCAAGGTTGGTTGGTTGCGGTTGGTTGGTTGCGGTTGGTTACGTTGGGTAGTTGGTTGGTTGGGAGCTAAACGTGGGGAGGAGGGACGGGGGGGGGGAGGCGTAAAGCTGGTCTAGCTGGGAAATGATTACTGCGTCATCCACCTCTCCCTCAATCCCTGGTAACCCCTTCTTCTTAATCCCTTCCCCCCACTCCCCTCTTCACCCCTCCCCCTCCCCCTCCCCCTCCCCCCTTTCCCCCCCCCTGCAGTACCTTGCCGCCCACTACGCCTCCGACTCGCCCCCGCTGGTCTACCTGAACCACAGCGCCAAGGCCATGCGGGACAGAGTGGCGGAGGGGCGCCCCTGGCCGGAGTGCGGGGAGCCGAATGACAACCAGGTGGGTGGGGGGGGGTGCTGGGGGCTGGGGGCTGGGGGCGCCGGGGAGGGAGGGATGTGGGTACGGCACGGAAACTGGCCGTGAGTAGGAACGTACTCTGGATGTGGAGGTGTGTCGCCATATGAGCCAGTCTGGCCTCTCCTTCGTCCGGGTCATGCCTCCCAGCCTCTCCCTCTCCCTCACCCCTCGTCGTCACCTCTTTTCCTCTCCCTCCACCGCTCCTCCTCCTCCTCCTCCTCCTCACCCCCCCTCCCCAACACATGGATATTCGTATTCTTCTCCCCCCCTCCCCCCTCCCCTCCCCCACCCCCCCAGGCCAACTGCTTCGTCAAGGTGCCTGCCCTGGTTGCGCTGTACGGCGGCCGCTCTGACGGCGGTACGGCACTGCGGCGGGGGGTGGAGGCTGCCGTACGGGCGCAGCAGAACAATGACACGGCGGTGGAGCTGGCGTGGGCGGCGGCACGGGTGCTGGAACGGGTGATGGTGACGGTGAGGGGGGGGGTAAAATTTATATAATAAATGCAAACAACTAGATTGGAGGAGTGGGGGTGACGGTGAGAGGGGGGGGAGGAGGTTATAGAGGAGGAGGTTGCGGGAGATGGGTGTTGGAGAGGGGAAGGTGGAGACTGGAGAGGTGGTTGGGGGTTGGGGCACACGGGGGGGGGGGCGGGGTTCAGGAAGCGGTTAGTAGGTACCGAATCCACAGGGCACCTTTAAGGACACGGGTGCGGAAGTGGGTGCCGCTTTTGTGCTGCTTCGGGGCCCTCCTCGGTTGTCCGCACTCGCAATGGAGGGCCTACCTCAGCCCCCACCCCATGTTAATCCTCCCCTCCTCTCCCCTTCCCCACCCGCCTCTTCCCTCCTCCCGCCTCCTCCCGCCCCTTCCCAGGGTGGCAGTGTGGAGTCGGCGCTGCAGTGGGTGCTGGGGCCCGAGGGGGGGCTGGGCGAGCGGGCGGTCAAGAGCCGTGACGCGGTTCGGGAGGTGCTGGAGAAGAAGGATGTAGACCCGCGGAGTGAGTGAGAGGGGGGAGGGGGGAGGGGAAGGTAGATCGGGGGGATGAAAACGAGGAAACTGATGAGGTGAGGAGGGGGAGGAGAGGGAGGAGATGCGGAGAGCAAGAGGGCCCTTGTTGGTGTTGGTGTTGAGAGGGTTAGTCGGGCTGCACCTTCCACACCTGCCGCGCCTGCAGGGCCCAACCCTCCCACCCATCCCTCCCTCTGCCCTCGCGGCCCAGCTCATGAACTCCTTTCTCCTCCCCCCCACCTTCCTACCTCCCCCCCACCTTCCCACCTCCCCCCCACCTTCCCACCTCCCCCCCACCTTCCCACCTCCCCCCCACCTCCCACCTTTCCCCACCTCGTAGGCCTCATGTACGGCGCCCCCGGCCCCGAGGTCAAGTTCGGTCCCTGGGGTGCGGGTTGCAGCAACCCGGGCTGCCTCAAAGCGGCGCTGCTGGTGGCGCTGCAGGTGGGGGGTGGGGTGGAGGTGGGGGTAAAGAGGGAACAACTAACTGACTGTGTGATAAGGGGTGGGGTGGGGGCAGGGTTTGGGGGGGGCACTGGGAGGGGGTGCTGGGGGTTTCAGAGGGTGGGCATGGGGGTAAGAAGAAGAGGAAACTGACGAGAGATGTACGGTACGAAGCTTCAGGATGGGTTGAGGGGTCGGGGTTATAGAAGCGTGGGGCTCAACTGTAAAGCAACAAACACCCTAGGGACACCCTAGGGACTGGGGGGGGAGCTAGAGATGGCGCAGGAGGAGGCCGAGGGGAGCGGAGGTTCGGTGGGTGCCGGCCCCCACCCCGACCAACTTGCTTCCATGCACCAGGAGTTTGCCACCCAGTTTGCCGTCTTCATTCACCACAGTGGACATTCTCCTTCCCCTCCATCCATTCCCCCCCACCCCCCTGCAGGCCCCCGACTACGTGTCGGGTGTGCGCGGCAACCTGCTGCTCGGGGGCGACAACTGCTCCCGGGCGGTGCTGGTGGGGGCGCTGCTGGCGGCAAGGGTAGGGAGGGGGGCAGGGAGGGGAAGAAGAGCTTGAGGAAGAAAGGAGGAGGTCATGCTTTTGGAGCACATACCGTTGGGGTCTTAGAGGGGATTTGGGTTTGGGCTGCTGAGGACGGTTCGGAAGGAGCGTGAGGCGGGGCGGCGGCCGAAGAGGAACAAGGCGCCTCTTCCGACCCATCTGCCTTCACTCCCACACCATGTGCGGGTTATCCACCTCCTGCTACCCCCCCGCCCCCCCACCCCCACAACTATCATCCCTGCCCTGCCCCCCCCCAGGGTGGCCCCGGTTGCATCCCGTCCGACTGGGTTTCCAAGACGTTGCCGTACGTTGAGCTGGAGGAGGCGGTGTCGGGGCTCATCGAGCAGCGGTGAGGGCGGGGGGGGGGGCTGAGAGGGGGCAGCGGGAAGGGAACAGCGGCGGCGGAGGCGGGGGCTTGACAGAAGGGGAAAGGAGGGAAGAAGAGGTGGGGGCGAAAGGAGGGGGGTGGCTACAATGGAAAGGCTCTGTTTGCATAACGACCAAGGGCAATAGGGACACATCAGAGAGAGCAGGCGGATTACCTACTGTGCCCCTCCTTGCCACTGTACGGCGTCTGTACGGCAGTTCCAACCGCTCATTCCATGTTTCCCACCTCCACCACCTCTCGCGTCACGTTGCGCAGGCTAGCCGTGCACGCCGCCGCGGGCCCACTCACCCAACCGACGGATGCCCCGATTGGCGCCGTCGTCGCCAACGGCGGCGGCGCCGCCACCGAAACAACCGCCAACGGTAAAGTTCCGTCGGCGGCGGCGGTTGCGAACGGTGACGGGGCCGTTGACGTGAGGACTGCGGAGACAGCGGCGGCAGCGGCGCAGCATACTACGGAGGTTGCAGCCGCAGAATCCCTTCGCAGGGCCGCTGAGGCGACGACTGCCTCGTCCGTTGGCCTGCAAGCCCAAGTCGGGAACACGGCAGCAGCGGCGGCGGAGGCGGCGGCAACGGCCGCAGCTCAAGCGCAACAGACGGCAGCGGCGGCGGAGGCGGCGGTGCAGCAAGCCGCGACGTCAGCTAGAGAGCAGGCGCAGGAGGTACGTGGGGTCCCTTTATGAGGGATCTTTGGGGCTTCTTTGAGCTTGCAACTGTCAATCTGCCATTGCCGTGGCTTTAATACTTTTGTAAGAATCGAAGTACTCGCATTCCTTGTAGCCAACGGCCCTCTCGTCGCGCCCACGCGAACTCCCCCCTCTCGCACCTTTCGTTTTTTAGAACAGCAGCAGCCACCGCTCCTTTTGCCCAGCCCTTACCCCGGCACTTGATCCCTTCTTGAAATAGATGTGCGACCTCGCTAACAACCCAACCCAACTTTTGATCTCTTTTGGTACCCCCATCCTCAGGCTCGCGGCGTTGCAGCTTCCGCCGCGTCCACCGCCCAAGACGCCGCCGCCGCCGCTGCCAAGGAAGCAGCGGAGCAGGCGCGGCAGGCGGCAGCAGACGCGACAAAGCGGGCAGCGGCGGAGGCACAGGCAACGGCGGCCGCGGCGGCGGCGGCGGCGCGGGCTTGTACGGCATCTGGTTCCTCCGCCGCCGCCGGTACGGCGCAGGAGGCTGCTTCCGCCGCCAAGGCAGCGACGGCGCATGCGTCCGAAATTGCAGCGGATAGCATGACGTCAGCGGCGACGGCTAGGGGTGCGGTGCCGGCTGCTGCTACTGCTGGTGCTACGGACGCAGTTGTGAAGGCAGAGGATGTGGCGTTACGAGTGGCGGATGGTGCAGCAGTGGCTCCGCAGGCGAATGGGCATAAGACGAACGGCACGGCGGCGGCGTCAACACCGCCGGCGGCGGCAGCGGCGGCGAAGGAGAAAGCAGCGGCTGAACAGCCCGGCTGCAAGTGCTGCGTGGTGATGTAGAGGGGGTGGTGTGTTGCTGACGGCGAAAGGGTGTGTGTATCGTTACGTTGCCTTGATCACGGCTGTGGGTGAGGGGTGACGGGTAACGGGTGTCGTACCGTTGTAAAGCGCTATGTGGTGGCGTTCTAGGGGTGACGCGGTCTCACCGTCGCCGCTGCTGCCGCCGTTGCTGCTGCGGCTGTAAGTACAGCTGCAGGAATGCGGCTGCATGGACGTGGCTTGTGCCCAGGTGCTGCTGAGGGCGTCAAATGGGGTGATGACGCGGGGATGCATGGATGATTTGATCCGGCCTGACCTTGCTGTTTGCATGTGGCATGAGAGAGGTGGTGCGGGTAAAGGTCTTGCTACCAGATTTCCAATTGATAGCGCATGGCGCATAAGTAGGGGTAGTGCTTGTAGGAAATGCATCAACATGGGAGGAGGCTGGAGGAAGGTGGGTTGTGCAGCGTAGGGTGCTAGTTTCGTGGGGTAGACTTGCGCAGGAGTAGTGGACATGGAGGGCGTAGACAGGCGTGTGAATCACGGGGTTGAAGTAAGGCACCGGGTCGAGTGCTCGAGTCCTCGCGTCCGCAGGTTGTTTGCTTGCAAGTAAGCGTCTTTCATGTGCGTGAAGACTCAATTCAACATTACAATGTGCCAAATTGAAAGCAACGCAGGGGGGGCGATGTGCCTGCGGATTGACACGGTTAGGGCGGGGCATGGCTGCCGGGCAGGTCACAGGATGAAGGAGAAAGAGGAAGACGCGCTGCGGAAAACAAGGGACATGTGGGCGTGTGGTTGCAGCGTTGTGCACACTGCCTCGCATGTGCCCCTTCTAGCCAAGCTTTGTGTCGGTGCCCCCGGGGGGTTGTGGCTGTGATGGCGGAACGCACATTATCATGTGTAGGGATGTCGCTGGGGGCCGCGCATGGATGGCCACGGATGGGCCCCCTAGAAGGAGGCGTTTCCTATACAGGGCGTAGCATTGAGATGCAGCTGGGCCGGCGGCGCTGAAGCGTGTTGTGGCGGGGAAATCCCAATTGCGGCTCTCGCCAACGACGAGAGCACAAGCGATGTGCATTGCTGTCAAAAAGGAGGATCTCGGATGGTGGCCTTACTTGTTATGAGCCCACGAGCCGCCTTGCAGGCTCTTTTCTCTTGGTTTCCACGTGTGGACATATGGCCAGGATGTCTTTCGGTGTTGTGGGGTTAAGGCTCAAGTAAATTCCAGCTAGCTCTGCCTGGTCGCACTTAACCAACCTAGCCGTGATTCGGGTGCGCTGTTTAGTCGACCTGAGCAATACGACTTTCCTGGCAGTGGTTTCGATTGCATGGGTGGCCTCCTTGCGAGTCTTTTTTTAGCAAAGGAGTCTGCTGAAGCTCTCATATCGCATAAGTTCGTGCGGAGGGGCGCGCTGCCGTGCGTAACCAATACACACACGTTTGCTTCTGGACCTGATGTTGCTGCTGCGTGACCTGCTTTATGTGCGGGTTTAACTAACTTTGCCCGTACGGGAACGAGCACAATCCCAACCTGTTGCCAACCACCTGTATTGGCGTTTCCTGCCGGTAGCAGCAGCCGGTGGGGTTTGTAGCGGCGGGAGGCATAACGCAAGCTTGCTGTCGTTTTCGCTAAGAGGTTGAGTCCCCCTAAATCGACTAGCTGCAATCTGGTGCAGCTGGTGCGCTTGGGTTTCACGGCTGCTGGGAGGACCTCCTCACTCTTTGGAGGCCTACACTCCTGCGCCCTCGCGCATCACCTAGGGAGATAGGATGTCTGGTGGGTGGCCATGGGAGGCGTCTAGGCTCCATGCAAGGCCCTATGAGGGTGGGTGGGTGTTGGGGATGGGTTGGGAGGTAAGGGGGGAAATTTATAAATAAGTGCAACAACACAGAGGTAATGGGGGGGTGAATTCACAACTTCACATACACCCGTTGGGGGCAGCAGGGTATCTCCTGCGTGTTGGCATCCGTTGGCGTGTCAACGATCTGCTTGTGTGAACGTGCCTCCATGGATTACGGTAGCTGTTTCCGCCTTAACAGTGCCTCCTTGGGGCGTGGACGGTTGCAAAGGGTTGCAGGAGGGAACCTGGTAACATTTTGAATACAGCATCCGCTCGGTGGCAATTTGCGCACCTTTTCGTTGGTCCTTCGGACTTAGGAAACAGCCCCTATGTCTGAAGGGTGCATCCCGGCTGCTCGTAGCCAGATGCCGGCAGCTGTGCAACCTCACATCCCAGTCACGGCAGCACAATGAGGAACAACGTCGGCATTCGACACGGAACTCATTCACCTACCGACCTTCGCATGGCAGTTGGCCAATGCTGTGCGAGCAGCTAGTCGATGCGGGGCGATTTGTGTGGCAGCGAGTGTATGCTGCATGCAGGGTTTCGGAGCGCTGAGCTTGTGTCGTACAATGACCGAGAGGTAAAGGACTAATGTACCCCTGACGCCTTGCGCAGCGCAGGGAACAGGGAGACAGGCCCCCGTAAGGAAGATAGCGGTGCGGTTGGAGGAGCTTCTGGGAGGTTCTGGGAGCTTCCAGGGAGGTTGCAGACTGCCCCGCTATGCTGCTACGAGTGCTGTGACGGTTTCCGTTGCCAGCTGGGTTCCTGTCCCAGCTACTTAACTGACAGGGCAAACAATGTTGATTTAGCTCTAGCTTACAGCCACAATATACTTCAATGCTCGCGCGTAAATGTATACGTGGGGTAAAGTACAATATATCTGTGCTGTCGGAATATTTATAGGGCAGATTTGTTTCCGTTTTTTCAATTATTACTTCAAAACGCGTGTCAATACGGTTATTTCAGCGCTCTTCTGCCTGCCAGCCGTTCATAACCGGGGGCTTCTGAATCCCCATTCACCCAACCGATCGTATGCTCACACGTGACCCAACAGGATGTGCATGACAGGATGCCAGGGAAAGCATGGCGCGATGCGACGAGCTTAATCATACCATGAGCGAGGTGTTTAAACGGACGCCCGGGCGCACCGCAGCCATTTACATCCCAGTGGTTTTGATGTCCTGGACTCATTCCAATGCAAAGCTGCACCGCACATTAGCCGCATGGCTGCGCATGGAATGAAGTTATGAAGCGCGTTCGTTGTATCGCATGCAACGCAAGCAGCCTTTGAGCCAGCGTTCTAGCGGAATGACACCAATTCTCCGGCACATCCACATGCTAGAACAAATCTAAATGCCCACACATCACCACCACTGCATCATAGTGGCAAAGCTGCACAGCAGCAGCGGAAGCATGAACACCCTGTTTAGGCTCCCCTGCTCTGTCCATATTGTTCTAGGGTAAAACCGGTGGCTATATCCGGTTTCCCAGCCCGTTTGCCGAAAACCAGGGCGCAGCAGCAGCCGTAGCCGTACGTGCACATGCACCCACACGCAAAACAACGGCGGCACAAGCATGCAGGCAGCCCCGCTGCGCAGCCCGGTATGCAATACGCTGCAACGGTACCCGCACGCACGGGGCTCAGTTCAGTTGGAAGAACACTCGCAGCCAGTTTTCTTAACACGCGCACGGACGCACACATACACAACCCCCGACTCACGCCCAGCTCTCCCAACCTGCCATTTCAGTCATGCTAACCCGCCTCATCCAGAGCATGCAATTCCACTGAAAAGAGGACACCAGCACGTAGTGGCACGTAGCACACCCATCCACACAATACATTCCCAACCGCACCGTTTAGTAAGCTCAGTAACGTTTTGTTGTGAAATGTGCCGGTCGTTTGGATTTGCGCCACAGTGCCACCATGCAATAGAAGCCCCTTGCCATTCCTTCCCATGCTGCAAGCGCGTCTCTCCACTTGTTCTTCCCTCCCCAAGCAAAAGACGCTGTTGCCAAGCAAGGCACAATACCAAACCTCGACCTTCGCTTTCCTCCGGATGGCACCCCCAGCCAGCGAAGTGAACGGGACCGACCCACTTAAACAGCCACACACCAGCTGCATCCGCCCACCTAATCTAGGCCCTCAGCCCAGCAGTTCATAAAAAGCTTAGCGCGTGGTAACCCCTTTGCAGTCCCGCCGGTGGGCACCCAAGCCGCATCATGCAAGTAACATCATATCTGTATGAGGCACCGCCAGTGGAGTATCAGCCCCCGCAATCCTTAGCTCATCTCCCCCGCTTGTTAGCTAGCTAGCTAGCCCGCCCCCGCTAGCACGCCAGTTCAGTTCATGAAGCCCTTGCAGTTGCGTGCTCCGCAGCCGCAGGGTATCCGCTCCGCACCCGGCATGCAGGACAGCTGCGGACGGGAGGAGGAGGAGGAGGAGAGGAAATGGAGGAGAGGAAAGGGTGGTGTTTGAGGAGGGGTGCAAACCAAAGGAAAGCCTGAGAAGCGGAACACTGAATGGCGGAGCTAAAGAGGGCTCAAAACGCCTAGCGCGTGGTCATTTTAGTCTTCTAGAGCTCCAAAAATATTCCCAAGAACCCCCTCCCAAATGCGCCCTCCTCCTGTCTCCAAACCAAAGCACCCCGCCGCCCAACCCCAACCCACCTTGTAGTCGTACGACAGCTCCTGGCCCGCCTCCACCCGCCTCAGCGTGTAGATGGCGATCTTGCGCGCCCCGCCCACCTCCACCACTCGAGCCGCGCAATTGGGGTCGCACGAGTGGTTAATGAAGCGGGCGGCGTTGCCCTGGGGAAGGCGGCATTTCGGTTATTTGCGCGTTATGTGCGTATGGGTTGTGGGTTGTGGGTTGGAATGTAATGATGAACTCAAGTGCTTGAGACGGTGACAACGGTTTATCCTCCGTCATGCGGGACATCCGTGCACGCCCCTCTGCTCCTGCTTCCCCAGAGCCCCCAACCTTCCCCAACTCTCTCCCCTACTGCTCCAATCAACAGCCCCCACCCTCCACCCCCTCTCCCCTCTCCCTTCTCCCTTCTCCCTCTCCCTCACCGCCAAGGTCGCATCCACCACCCAGGCATCATCCAGTGCGAACATGTAGTCCGCGTAGCCACCCGCGTCGTACCGCCGCTGCCGTACATCGTCCAAAGGCTTGCGGATCAGCTCGCCGCAGTACTCGATAACGAACTCGTTGGGCTCAATAGGCTCCACCGCATATAATCCTGTGAAGTGTTGTGAAAAGAGTGTTTAGGAAAACGAGTTTACGTGTACAGACATTTCCGAAAAGGAGCGTAGCCCGCTATAAGCCGCTTCCCAGAAAAACGAGCAAAAGAATACGGCAAGCGAACAGGACAGCGCATGCTTACAGGGTGGCTCCTAACGTCATATCCCAAAAGCTAGTAACCGGCCGCTCCTTGCAAGCAACCCAGCCGTGGCTTCTTCTCGCCCAGCACATCACCCAAGCGTCATTCTCCCCCCGTACACGACCACCTCCCGCGCCACTTACCCCAGCCCGCAATACGGCTCCTCCCAAACTTGAGCTGCTTGGCTCGCGCCGCCAGCAGCCGCCATTTGGTAAGCTCCATCACCTGCTGAGCGTCCGCGCCGCCGTTCGGGCCACCGCCGCCGCCGACGCCACTCGCCGCCGCCGCGGCGGCCGCGCCGCCAGCCGCCGCCATTGTGAGAAAGCGGGCGTCACTGGCGGCGGGTCGGGCGCGACGGTTCGCATGTGGCGCGGGGGAGCTGTTGCCGCCGCCGCCGCCGGCTAACAACGGCCGAGCGGTAGGTGCGGCAGTAGCAGCAAGTCCAGTGCCGTTGAGGGAGGTGTTGAGGGAGGAGCGCTTGAGGGCTTGAACCGCGGGCAGCGGCAGGCCTCGACTGCAGCCGCCAGCTTGGCTGTTCAACAGCCCTAGCGCTGAGGCTCGTTGCTGTTGCCGCTGCTGGTGTTGTTGCTGCTGATGGCGCACACGCGCGGCGCTGTCCTCCGAAGCAGCAGCGGCAGCTGGGTCGTGGGGAGTATTAGGCGCAGGCGGTGTAAGCGTGCGCTGTCTGCCGGCAGCAGCAGCTGCTGTTGTCGCCGCGGCATCCTCGCCACGTCCAGCGATGGGCATCGGGCTGGGGCGGCGACTCCCCAGGGGTCTCCTGCTGCTGCGCTCGTTTTCAACCGCTGCGGTTGCGGCCATCAGAATTTCAAACGGCTGCTGCTGCTGGTGTGGTAGAGCCGGTGACGTGGCGCCGTTACGTCGGCCGTTACGAGTCGTACCACGGGACCCTGCTCCAGCAGCGTTAGCAGCAGCAACCGCAGCAGCAGCAGCAGCCGTCGTTGCGCCGATGCCGCCGATACCCGAGGCAGCGCCGCCGCCAGCGCCAGCCATGGCTAGCAACAGCGCCTGCATGGGGATTCCCACGCCGGGGGCACCCAGCACGGCCCCGTCGTACATCATCCAAGTCGCAGCGGCGGCGGTTGCTGCCGCGGCTACCGCATCGTCGGCCGTTGTCACATCGCTGAGGGAGGTGAGGTTGCCGTTGCCTTGGGGCGGCTGGCGGCGGCGGCGAGCTGTGGGAGCAGCAGCTGCACCTCCTTCCGGAAGCACGACCTGCAATCCAGCAGGCTGCGCATGCTGCTGCTGCTGACGCTGTCGCTGGTGGCTGTACTGCGGGTCGTCCAGAACGGCAGCCAGGACCCCCCTGCTACCGCCGCCGCCGCTGCCGGCACCTGTGGCGCGCCTGCCGCCGCCAGATCGAGCGCTGCGGGGTCCTCTCGCGTGTTTGGGAAGGCTGGGAGCGGCACGCCTGTAATCCTCACCACCACCACCGTTGTCATCGTCAGCCATGCTACTGCCGCCATTATCAGCTGCTGCTGCCGCTGCCGCCGCCGTTCCAGAAGCAACACCAACCGCCTCCGACGCCTGTGCAGACGTCCAGCCACTTCCGCCGCCGGCACCACCCCCAGCAGCATCACCTCCGCCGCCAGCCGAGGCTGCCACATGCCCAAACGTCATGAGGCTCGCTTCCAGCAACATGGTAAGACTGTCATGCCGCATGGCCTTGCCGTACGGCTCCCCCGGGAAGATGGCGCTGTGCCACCCCTCTAGGTGCTCCTGAGTGCAGCTGCTGGTGCGGCTGGGCGGCCGCCGACCGCTGTCGCTGCCTCGGCGACTCGCCCTGCCGGCGGCGGTGGCGGCCTGCCAGGACGCTAGCTCGGCCTCCGCTGCCAAACTGTCTAGGGACTGATGGCTGCGGAGAGATGCCAGGGAGCGCTTATGGCTGCCGCCGCTGGCGCCGCCACCGCCGCCGCCGCCGCCGGCGTTGAAGAAGGGGCTGTCAAGGGTATCTGCGTCGGGGTCCGCGGCCGCCTCGGACGACCCACGGGTCGGGCTGTAGTGATGCAGCTGGGATTCATCTGCAGCTGAGGCGGACCGAGTAGCGGCGGCGGCGGCAGCGCCGCTACGACTGCGCTCCCGCGGCCGTTCCCTGTTTCTCCGTCGCGTTGGCGCCGCAGCAGACGTGACACCGTTCGGCGGCGGCAAGGGCGATGACGGAGACGCGGCTGCTGCCGCCTCGGTGGCGGCAGCAGTGGCGGCTGGCCCCGCTGGCGCCGCATCAGCAGCGGCGGCGGCGCCATGCAAAGACGCCAGCGTCTCCGCCGCCATCGTGGCGACGGCGTTAACGGCGGCCGCCGCCGCCGCGGACCGTGTACGGCGTCCCAGCGCCGCCGCCGCCACGTCGCCACCGCCGCCGCCGCCGGCTGCATCGCCCACACCGCTGCCTCCAAAGGCGGCGATACCCGGCCCTCCCTGGGCAAGCGACCGGAGCTCTTTCGCGGAGATGCCTCGGTAGCGAGGAGCCCGCACCGGCTTCCGCGAGGGCTCCTCCTCCTCCGCAGCAGCAGCAGCAGCTGCATCGGCGTCTGCGACGACGGTTCCTTCAGCGGCGTCGGCAGGTGACGGCTTGACATCCTCCTCACCGGCTTCTGCAGCCACAGCGGCTGTGTTGTCGGCTGTGTTGTCGGCGGTGTTGTCGGCGGTGTGAGCACCTCCGCCAGTTGTGCTGTCCCCGCCGCCGACGTCACCGCCGGTATCACCACCGCGGTCACCATGCGCCGGCGGCTCCAGCTTAACTTTCTGCGATGCCCCGGCCCCTGGCTCCTCCTCGCCGTCATCAGCCGCCTCCTTCTTCACCGCGCCCGCCGGCCCATCCGGCACCGCCTCCGCCGTACCTCCGCCAGCGCGGGGTCCGGCATCGCTGGTGGGTCCTTCACGACGCGAGCGTTTCGCTCGGCGATCTCGACCCCCCTTCCGTTGCCTACCAGAGCTTGGAGACGCCGGCTGAGCCTCCGCATCCGCCGCCGCCTCCGCTGCGTCGTCCTGCGTGGCTGCCTCGGGTTCTGCTTTGGTTCCGCCGCTTCCCTCTGCCGCCGCCGCTGCGTCTCCGTCAGAGCCATGCGCGGAATCCGGTTTACTAGTGGTCGTTGCCGCTGCCTCCGCCGGCGGAGCCCGTTCCCGAGTTCGAGCCTTCTTACGGCTTCCGCCGCCACCACTAGCAGGAGAACCAGGATCCTCAGCAGCTGTCGCCGCCGCCGCTGTTGACGCCTCCTTCTTCCTCCGCTGCTCCGCAACCGCTGGCGACGCGCCTGGCTCTCCACCGCCGCTCGCCTTTTCCGCCTTCGTGCCCTGCCGCTGCCGCTTAGCCGACGGCGGCGCAGCCGCCGCTGCAGCGGCCGCCGCCTCTCGGCGGTCCCGTTTTCGCTCCGAACCCGACGCTGCAGCAGTAGCAGCCCCCGAGACGGAAGGCGAGGTGGTGGCTGCGGCGGCTGCAGGCCCCGCTGCGCCTCCCTGACGGCGACTCCGTGTCGCACGGGGCGCCACGGTGTAGGTCTGCGCCTCCACAATCAGGTGAGCCAGCGCCAGCATCTCATCTAGCAGCTCATGCGCCATGGTCAGGGTGGCTGCGTCGGGGCTGCTGCTGCTGCTGCCTGCTGCGGCGCTTGGGGGGGCTGCAGTCGCAGCAGCAGCAGCAGCAGGGGGTGCGCTGGTTGCCGGGATAGCCTCGGATGACTGCACAGGTGCCACAGCAGCAGTGGTAGTGGCAGCAGCAGGGGACGAGCCAGCGCCGGGGCCGGTTGATGGTGAGGGGGATACCTCGCTGGCCAGCCGATTGCGGCGTAGGGTTCGCGCCCTGGGTTCGCGTCGTGACTTGGGGGAGCGAGGAGGGGTGGCTGAGCTGGGGGAGGAGGTGTCATCTGCCGCTGGCGCAGCAGCAGCAGCTGGTGCTGCATGGGCAGCCGCGGCAGCAGCATCAGCCGTCACTGGTAGCGCTGCTGCGGGGCCGGAGGCTTCTTCTGCAGCTGCTGCCGGAAAAGTAGCAGCAGCCTCTTCCTCCTGCTGCTCCTCTGCCTTGGGATTCCGCTGCGGCAACTGGACTTGCCCTTCCTCCTGCTGGTGCTCCTCCTGCCGCTGCTGCTGGGTCTGCTGCTCGGGTTGTTGCCCCGGATCTCGGGAGCTCGCCTCCGCCTGCTGTTCCTCCTCCTTGGAGGCCCGCACCTCAGCCAAGTGCTGTACTGCGTCCTCCTGCTGCTGCACCTGCTGCTCTCCCTCCTGCTGCTGCTGCTCCTCCTCTTCCGAGCTCTGTTTACCCTCCCCAGCTTGCTGCCCTCCCACCAGGTCTTCTCGCTGCCCTTCGTCCTCCTCCTCCGCAGGCTCCCCCTTTACCGCCGGCAGCGAGGCCGCAGCAGCCGCAGCCGCTCCTTCCCGCCCCTCTTCCTGGTCCCCTTCCTCCTCTGCTTGATGCTGCTCCTCCTTTCCAGCCGGCTGCTGCAACGGTGCGCCCTCCTCAGGCTCGGACGCCCCACCTTCCTCCTCCTTCCGCCCGCTTACCGCACCACCATCCTCTTGCTGCTCCTCCCCACCTCTCCCGGCGGTGCCCCTATCCTCCTCCTCCTCCTCTGCACGCATAATCCTGCCCGACCCTGCCAGCGGCTGCATGGCTGGTGGCAATGCATCCGCTGCATCCGCTACTGCCGCCGCTGCTGCCCCTCCATGACCCATGTTGGTGCTCCCTCCAGCGCCCGCGCCATCATCTGGCCCCCTCACAGGCTGAGGCTGGGGAGGCTCCACCGCCTGTTCCTGCCCCTGCTCCTCCCGCTCCGCCGCCGCCAGCCGCTTCAGCCTGAACTCGCAGTACGCGTCCTCCACCATGTCCGCCAGCACGCGGTGCAGGTGCGGCCGCATGTACTGCAGGAACTGCAGCTTGGTCATGCGGAGCGCCTGCTGCACGATGGGGGCGGTGAGGGGCACAGCTGGGGGTGGCGGTGGTGGTTGCTGCGGTGGTGGTGGTGGTGGTTGCTGCTTCTCAAACGCTGGCGCTGCAGCCGCGGTGGTGGTGACTGCTGCGGTTAAAGTATGTGTTGAAGCGGTGGCAACCGGAGTATCGGCAGGAGCGACAACAGCAGCGGTGCTTGATGGCGGCAGTGCAGGTGGTGGTGGTGGTGGTGCTGCTGCTGCAGCGGCAGCAGTGGCAGCTTCAGAGATAGTAGACCCGGTGCCTGCACGAGCAGGTGCTGCTGCCGCAGGTGCTACTGGAGGGTTAGAATCGGTCCGGTGATGACGAGACGGTTGCGGCTGTGGAGGCTGCGCATGTGACCCTAGCCGCACCGCAAACCTGCCTTGCTGCTGCTGCTGTTGTTGTTGAGGTGGTGGTCGGGATTGATGGTGTGGTTGCTGTGACGGAGGCTGTGCGGGTGGAGGGGGTGCGGGTGGAGGACCAGCCACCGCAGATGGGCGCTTTGGCAGTTGCTGCTGCGACGGAGCTCGCACGGCTGCAGGCGGAAGCGGAGGCGGGGGAGGGGGCTGCTGCTGTTGCTGCTGAGGCGGCGGCGGCGGCAGTGTGGGTGGTGGTGGTGGTGGGTAGGGCGGTGGACTGGCGGAACGCGCCGGGTGGGGTGCTCGTTGCTGCTGCTTCTGCAGCATCTGTTTCTGCTGCTGCTGTTGATGCTGCTGCGTCTGCTGTTGTTGTTGCGGTACCGGGGCGGCGGGTATCCCGCTACTGGAACCGCTGCTACTGCGGTGGTTGTGGTGGGGTGGCAGCGACGGTGGCGGCGGCAGTGGCTGCTGCGGTTGGTGAAGCCGCCGAGGCGATGAGCCGCCGCCGTCACCAGCTCCCGCACCCAGCGGCGGCGGCGGCAGTGGCGGCGGTACGAGCGCGGCTGCAGAGCCGCTCCTAGACGCTCCGAAACCACCGCTGCTGTTGCCGCCCATGCTGCTACGAAGCGGCTTTCCCAGGCTGCCCGTGCTGCCTTGCGAAGCCAGGAGCGGCTGTGCGCCTGCTGCTGCTCCGCTGATGCTGCTGCTATTGCCGCCCTCGGCACTCCAGCCCATCCCAGGTGGCACGGCTGGGGGAGGCAGCAGCGGCATGGAAGCGGCGTTGGGAAGCATGCCTTGCATGGGTACATGTGGGAGGACCGGCGGTGGTACAGGAGCATGGACGGGTAGCGGCAGGCCCGGCAACATGGCATGTTGAGAGGCGGCGGCGGCGGCGGCGGCTGCTGCCAGCGCCGGCGGCGGTACGATCATACCGGCGGCCGGCCCCAGCATGCCGTTGGCTGCCACGGCTGCAGCCACCGCCGCCATTGCCGCCGCCGGCGGCGGCGGCGGTGGCGGCCCCGGCGGTGGCGAAGGTCCCTGCGAGTGCGGACGTCGTTGGGTTGCGATAGGTGGCTGCACGCCGCCTAGTGCAAACATGGGATCCGCGGGAGGGAGGGTTGAGGAGGGAGGTGAGGATGGCGCCGGTGCCAGTGTGGCGGCAGCCGCGGCGGTAGCAGCTCCCGTTTGCTTGCCGTACAATCGTACTACCTCTGCTAACAGCAGCCACTGCTGCCCGCTGCTGCCGTCACCGCTGCTATCAGCGGCAGCAGCAGCAGCAGAAGCCTCCTCGGCGCCGCCTGTCGAAACCCTTGGCGCTGCCGTTACTCTCGACAGCGGGCGGGATGCTGATACCAACATGTACGAATCCATCTTGCCCTCCGCCAGACCGGCCGACATGTCCGAAAAAGAAAACGGACCCGCGGGTCGGCCGCCGGAAAGATACGACCACGCTTTATCGTCCTGAGCCGGCAGCTGTACGGCCTGCAGTACGACGCAATTCGCCGCCGCCGCAAAACGCTCCCGGGATTCATGTACGGCACCCTCCCACTCCGCCACCACCTCTGTCGCTGGAGTCAGTAGCGCCGCGGCCGCCGCCGCGACGGGCAGCGCGGCCAGCGCCGCGGGGATCAGCGGCTCGTCGGGCGCGAGCGACCCCGCTATGAGCTGCGATCGTACGGCGGCGGGATTGAGACCGCGGCCGCCGTCGGTGGCGACTGCGACGGCGACTGCAGGGTTGCTGGCGGGCAGCCAGCGAGCCGTGGCTAACCGCTCTGCGAGCGCGTCGAACTCAGCGGCCTGAATCTCCAGGCAGATGGCACGACCCTGCAGGGTGAGGCAAGGAGAAGAAGGAAAAGGAGGATGGAGGGATGAGGTGAATAGTGGTTACGGTAACTGGAAGTGCAACGGAAGCAAAAGAAACGACATTGCCAGGTCCTCATGGCACGTAAGGAACACGCTATGCTGGAACAGGATATGTCTATGGGTATGTCTAAGGGTATAGACATGTCCCTTCCCTGCCAAGCCCATAGCCGACCCTTGCACGTGTAAAGCACCCGCACCATGCTGCCCAGGACAACAACAACAACAACAGCGGTCACGACAACGACCCCAACCATCTTGGACAATGCGCTCCCTTACGCCTACTCATGGCTCGAACCCACAGGCAACAAACAACACCCACAACATGTACAGAACACCCCACAAACCTCTCGGCGTGCCATACCGTCAACTGTGCACAACGACTTCAATAAACACAAGAAGAAATAACATGTGCACACATCCCAAAGCGTTAGCTAGCTAGCGACGATGCCACCATCAGTGAAAACCCTTTGCATCTCTCGAGCTAACCGGGCAACATGCAGAAAGGTGTCAGCAAAAGTGTCATGATCATTCAGTCAGCTGCACTAGATAGCAAATCCTTCTGCCAAAGCCAGTTATGCAGCCATGACCTCTCACGCAACGGTGCAGCAGTAGCAGTAGCAGCACCAGCACCAGCAGCAGCAGCGGCAAGGGATACGAGCCACCGTTGGCACCGGCACCGGAACAGGCAGGGCACATGACTTAAGCTTTGCGGTTTTGCGGTCGCATACCCAACAAGATACCCAGCATGATAACACATGATAACGCCAGTTTTCCTCAAAACACACACCAACGTGGGTTGCTTCAATTGTACAAAGCGATGCGCATTGAAGTGTTGTCGGCTCAGTAAAGCAACGCAACAAGCAGGGTGCATAAACTGCAAAAAAGCGGCCTTCGCACCAGGAAAAAGGACACGGACACGACACGACACACACAGCGAGCGTTCATGGCTCCCGCAGGCCCTTCCCGTCAGCTTCTCCTCCTCCACCAATCCAACCCAGCATACCGGCTACCAGCAGGACCCAATCATCCATGCAAGGCCTCAAAGCGCCGTCATCATCCTTCTTCTTGTGCTTATGTGTCGCTGCGGGTGGTGCCCGAGTGGCTCCGCATTCATTCCACCGCACCGCCAATCGCCGTCACGAGGGCTAACCGTCCACCCTTACCGCACCGCCAAACGCTCCATTTCTCGACGGAAAGCCAACAGCGCAATGGTGGCGCTGCTGCATTGGCAGTAAACGACACGAAACACCATACTCCAACAACAACATCAAGGGTGGCACTACGCCCATGCACCGTGGCTCCAAACATATCTTTCTCTCTGCTAGCTGCTATAATCGCCAGGCAGTGCCGACATGCATTCTCGTCCTCCCTCCCTCCCTCCACGGCCCAATGCGTCGCGCCACCACCACCACCACCACACCGCATTGACCGCATCAGCCCATGACTCCCTGCAATGCTATCCCCGCCAGATTTTCGTCCACCCAACTGCACATTATTAACTGTGTCCTAGTCCAACACCATGCAACCGCACCCATCACTCCAAGCCCCTCCCACCCACCCTGCCTCCACACCACCATAACGGCTGCCCATCCGCTCCCGTTTCCCTGCACCGCCCTTTACCCAGCTCTCCTCGTATCACTCCTTCGCACCCCCACCCCCGCCTCATCAGTTTCCTTATTTTTACCCCCCGGCACCAAAAGCCCCTGCTGCTTCTATTTCCCAGCAATACCCGTCCCTAACCTCCACGCCCCACCACCCCCCACTACTCACCTCCGCCAGCAGCTGCCCCACCCGCCCCTCCAGCGCTCCCACCCGCTCCCGCAGCGCATTCCGCTCCAACACGCAACTCCGCAGCGGCGTGGCGGCGATCGCGTCCACAAACCGCAGGCTCTCACCCGTCTCGCTGTTCTCCACATGCGTTTGCGCCGCCGCGCCCTTGAGCACCGCCGTCAACTGCAGCAGGCTGTACGGCCCGCATATGACGTCATTCTCGTCCAAGTACGACCAAACCGCGGATTGCAGTCGGGGCAGCTGCTCCGCACGTCGCAACACTGCGATGGCTTCCTGCAGGTCGCGCTCGGTACGGCGCAGCTGGTCTTCCTCGATGGCCAGCGAGACTTTGTTTTGTTCCAGTCGGCGGCAGAAGGCGGCTAGGGTGTCCTCGGGTAGGCGCCGGGCGGCGGGGGGTGGCAGGGGGATGCTGGGGGGTGGCAGGTCGGGTGGAAGAGCCGCCGCCAGGTCCGGACGCAACTCCCAGACTAGGCGTTGCTGTGGCTGCTGCTGTTGCTGAGGTTGCTGCTGCTGTTGGTGGTTCTGGTGGTGGTGATGATGACGCGGTGGAGGGTGCTGGTGGTGGTGCAGTTGTGGCGGCGGGGCAGCGGGCCCGAGCGGTGGCGGAGCAGGTCCGAGAGGTGGAGGCAGCGGTGGGGGCGCACCGGGAGGCCCGGCGGGCCAGGCAGCAGTGTGCTGTTGCTGCGGCACACCAACAGAAGGGAAGTGCGCGGCCGCGTTGGCTGCAGCCGGCAGCCCCGCGCCTGGCATGTGTACACTGCCAGGACGCGGGTGTGAAGAGAGAGAGGTGGAGGCCGAGTAGTGGCTCTGTAGTCGTTCGTGTAGGGCGCCCATAGACATGGGCAGCAATGGCAGAGCCGCCGGCCCGAGGGCTGGCACGTTAGGGCCCGCTGTGGGCGGCATCAGAGCTGTTGCGGGCTGCAGGGCAATCACGTTAAGGCTGCCTGGTGGCAGGCCTGCCGGCTGCATGCTGCGACCGGGCTAAAAGCAGATTAGTCCTCCTAATGGAGGTTCCGATGACTCGCGGTGCGCGCCGGTTTTTACGTATTACGCCGGCTAGTCCGCGACAAGACGCTCTAAGCTTGCTGCTGCTAAGGCTTTTGCTGCTGTGAGGCAGCCCTATGCCGCGCTGGGCCACACCGCTGCGCTGCGCGGTAGTCGAGCGGCAGCGCCCAGTGACGGCCCCTCGCATGCTGCCTGCCTAAGCTGCAGTGCTGAACCTACAGCACTGCTCCGTAGCCACTCCGCAGCAAGAGCCCTGGTGGCATAAGAGCGCCAGAGCCACCGGATTGCCTAGAGCGGGCGAGATGCCAGGCAACGTGGCGCCCAGGTGAGAGGATACTACCGGCTCCGCAAACCAAGACCCTAATGTATTGACATGTGCGTAAAGCAGAACAGTACTATGGGACCCCGTGGGGACGAACAAGGAATTAGGGAGAGCAGATGAACTCCCGGCGGCGGCAACGCGCCCTATAGGTGATATATGGTAACCCCCTATGCATACGGTGGCAGACTCACCTCTAATGCGCCTAGCCGCTGCCTAAAGTTGCTTCCTTCAGAATGCCTGAAACTCAATGTTAGCAACTTTCACTGTCTTTGCAGCAAAGTAGTCTGAACTAGCGTAGGGAAGCCGCTGTAAGCGGTAGGTGTCATCTCTGTGTACAGAGGAGAGCGTGCTGGGACAGTCCGTCCAGGGAAGGCATGGTATGCAACAAAAATTCCCACAGCCAGCACAGTCCTCAAGCCCAGGAGCTGTATTGTTGCTTTATTGATAGACACCCTGCATTACTGGCCAGTGGGCCACTTTAACATGCTGAAATCGGACGTCACCTAGGATACAGGCAAATAGCATGGGCTTGCTATGGCAGTTTACCTGGTCTCTGTGCGGCTCCCAACCGGGGAAGGTGTCTATCATGGGGTAACTCTAGAGCCCTATGTGCTGGTCAAGCGCGGAGAAGCGACTCTAAATGCAGAGGACATACCGGAAGAAGGCTCCCCGGAAGGACAGTTTCAGCTTCGCTCTCGATGGTACCGGAGCACGGAGCCACGCGGTGGGGCGGTGTGCAGCGTGCACCCCGACAAGGAGGCCAATTTGCAGTGCGTAATCTGCACAAGGTGCAGGGTGCCCACGCACCTGAGCTACCACTGCTCAGTGGAATGCCTTAAGAGCCACTGGCACTTGCACCGGGAGTACCATAAGCAGCCGCAGGCAAATGGAGGTGAGCTGCTCTCCGCAAGGGCCGTTGTTAATTGCGCGGGGGTATGCGAGGCGTCGCGACCAGGCGCTGAAATGCTACCCATTGAACTTATCTCTCTAAGGCGGGATCGAGAACGGCGCTGACGGGATGGTGAAAGGCGCGCACGGCACAAGCACCAGCGGGCAGGAGAGCTGGATCGAGGTGCGCCGGCTTCGCGGTTACACACTATCGTTACGAATATCACCGCATATGCATTCTTAAAGCCCAAATAATTTGTGGGTGCTTCAGCGAGCGCCAGTTCCTCAAGCCGTCTTTGCGTTTGCAGGTTGGCCGGAGCAAATCTTACACGCCGACCTCTGACGATGTGGGATACGTGCTCAAATTTGAGGTCACGGTTATCGACAAGCTGCACCCTTATGCGTCCGACCTCGGCCGGGCGCAGACGCAGTCCGTGTGCACAGCGCGGGTGCGGCCAGCGCCCAACCCGCCGGTTCGGTCCATGGTTCAGATGGTGCCGCCCTCGCAGCAGTCCACCTCTGGCCGGTTCACCATCCTGACGTACAACCTCCTCGCAGACCTGTACGCCAAGGTAGTAATAGGGGGGCTAAAAAGGGTTTCGGGGCCGGTAACTGCACACTGTAGGGGAGGGGGTGTTAACCTAAGAAACGCGACCATGCGCTGCGGGAACCCCCATGCATGGCGCCAACGCAAAGGGGGAAAGGAACGGACAACGGTTTATGGGGGGACGGGGGCTATACGAGCCACGTAACCCGACCCATAGATGGGCGGGGCTGGCTGCTCTGCCATAGCCGACCGACGGCTGGGTACCTCCTCCTCCTCCTCTACCGCTTTCTCATGACAACAAACCCATTCGCATCCACCCTGCCCTGCCCTGCTCCGCACCGCATCGTGTGACTCATCCCTGCCCACCCGGGGTGCCTCTACTGTACCACCACCTGCTGCTTCAGCCCCCCACCTAACCCCCAAACATCAACCCTCGTCAACCCCTCCCCCCACCCATGCCTCTCCCCCTCCCCTGCCTAGCCCTCCTCCCCTCCTGCATGCCCCAGCTTTCCTGTCGTGTCCCTGGCGCCCTCCCTGCCAACCCGCCTGCTGTCCTCCGACCGACTGCCCGCGCCTCACCTTGCCCGTCCTTCCCCTTTCTCCCCCCCTCCTCCCCCTCCCCCCCTCCTCCTTCCCAGGCCGACTTCTCCAGCACCTGCCCCGCCTGGTGCCTGCACTGGCACTACCGCAAACGCAACCTGCTTCGCGAGCTGCTGGCGCACAAGGCCGACATCCTGTGCCTGCAGGAGGTGCAGAGCGACCACTACCTGGACTGGTGGGCGCCGGAGCTGCAGCGCGCGGGCTACGTGGCCATCTACAAGAAGAAGACCACGGAGATCTACACCGACAACAAGTACGCCATTGACGGCTGCGCCACGTTCTTCCGGCGGGACAGGTGGGGGTGGGGGGCAGGTGGGTGGGGGGTAAAAAGAGAGGAAACTAACGAGCTGTATGACGAGGCTTCACCTTGGGGTGTGTGTGGGGTGGGGAGTGGTTGATCGGGGGGCGCGTGGTTTCTGGGGCTACCCTTTTGCGCCTTCTTCACGCTTATCCTGCTTAACCCCACTTCCGTAACCCCGCCCGCCCCTCCCCCTCCCCTCCTGCCCCTCCCCCCCAAGGTTTTCTCTGGTTAAGAAGTACGAGGTGGAGTTCAACAAGGCGGCGCTGTCGCTGGCGGAGGGCATGACCAACATCACGCAGAAGAAGGCGGCGCTCAACAGGCTGCTCAAGGTGGGGGGGGAGGGGGGGGGGGGCGGGGAGGGGGGGGGGGGGGGAGCCGGCGGGGGGGGGAACACACAGAGGCGAGCGGGGACATGGGCGCGGGGTGGGGGGTGGAAACACAGCGGCAGGGTGTTGGGCGGTTCAGAGGGAACCACCGAGAGCAGGTGGGAAGAAGCGGTTACGAGGCTGTGTGTCTCAGAGGGCGACCCAAGCTCGGCCACTTTGTTGTTGGCAGCGGCTAAGACCTCCCAAGGACAGCGCTCCACATGCGCGTGAAGGATGGAAGCGGTGCTGCATGGGAAGCAGGGAGGGTGGTGGTGGTAGAGGGGGGGACTGCAGTGCTGCAGCTGATGGCCTGGTGGCTGCCCGGGGTGGAAGGGGGTGGGGTAAGGAGGAAACAACTAACTGACTGAGTGATAAGGCGTCAACATGGTTTGCAACACAGAGCCAGCCAGGGGGTGGGGTCAGAGAACCACCAGAACCACAGGTTGGGGCGAAGCAATGGGGGTGGGGGAAGCATCGGTTCTTGTGGCAGCGCAGAGCGGGGGGGGCCGTCGAGCCCCCCTAGGGCGCCCCACAGCCCCATACGAGACAGGCACATGCAGGCCACAGGCTCATGGCGCTCCTGAACTCCCCTCCCTCCTCCCCCCTCCAGGACAACGTGGCGCTGATAGCGGTGCTGGAGGCCATCGAGCCCGGCACCCCGGATGCGGGCACCCGCCGCACGCTCATCTGCGTCGCCAACACGCACATCCACGCCAACCCCGAGCTGAACGACGTCAAGATCTGGCAGGTGCACACGCTGCTGAAGGGGCTGGAAAAGATCGCGGCCAGGTGAGGAGGGGGAGGGGAGAGGGAAGGGAAAGGAGGAGGAGGGAAGAGGAGGGGTTCACTGGTGGAGGCGTTAGGGTGCGGCAGACACTTGCGCCCCACGGCATTACCTGTTCCCTCGCACCTCTCCTTTCCCTGGCGTGAGAACTTCATGTGTCAAGATGCCCCTTCCCCCCCTCCCCCGCCGTCAGTGTCTGATTATTTTTCACTCCCCCCCCGCCTCCCCTCCCTCCCCCTCCCCCTCCCCCTGCAGCGCGGACATCCCCATGCTGGTGGCGGGCGACTTCAACAGCATTCCCGGCAGCCCCGCGCATTGCCTGCTGGTGAAGGGCAAGATAGACGCGAGCATGATGGTAAGGGTGGCATTTCACTGGGGGCTTGGCTCTGCTGGCCAGGCAGCCAGGGCCTAGGCAGCTAAGGGGCCAGACACAGCGGGGTGGTAAAGAGGAAACATCTAACTGACCACTGCGGGGTGGTGGTGGGGTGCGGGTACGGGTCGGGGGAACAGGGGCTACGAAGCGTCTATCAGCGCCGAAAGCACAGTAGGTTACGAAAAGCTTGGGGCGCGCTTGAAAGGTATGCTGCTGTGTTGTGCTCGTGCCATGCTTAATAATCCGTGTAAGCCCGTCCTATGGAGTATGGTATGGTATGGTATGGTCTTTGATCCCCCGTGTCCTGTGCCCACGCACACGCAGGACTCCGCCAACGACCCGCTGCACCTGCTGAAGGACCAGAAGATGTCGCACTCGGTGGGTGCTGCTGCGGCTGCTGGGGGGGGGAGGGAGGGTCTCGGGGACAAGGGGGTAAGAGAGGGCGGGGTGTGTGCGCTGCGTCCCTGTATATGTATTCAGCGCCAAAGCAATCCCAGGACCCGGTATCAACTCTTCATCCCCCTCCATTCCTCAATCCGCACCTTCCACCTCTTATCCATTCCTGGCGTTCCCCCCCCCCCCCACCTCCCCCCCCACCCCAACAGCTGCCCCTCTCCAGCGCGGTGGCCTACCTGCACGACGCGCCGCTCTCCGCCGACGGGCGGCTGTACAAGCAGCGGCAGCGGCTGGACGCGCGGCACCACGAGCCGCTGTTCACCAACATGACCAAGGACTTCAAGGGCACGCTGGACTACATCTTCTACACCACCACCAGCCTGCAGGTGGGGGGCGGGGTTGGGTGGGGGCGGGGGCGGGGGGGGTGCGAGGGGCTTGGTGCGGGAGTTTGAGATTGGTGAAGCTGTTGGCGTGCATGCATGTGTATGTAGCACACCCGGGGAGAGGAATTCCTCCTTGACCCTTCCTTAAATCCCTCCCGCCTGCCCTCTCTCGCAACCTTTTGTCCCCTCTCCCGCACCCCGCCAACTGCTGCGCTTCTCACTTACTTCCACCCTTCCAGCCCACCGCCATCCTGGAGCTGCCCACCGAGAGCGACGTGCAGTCGCGGCCCGAGGAGCAGCTGCCCAACGCGCAGTACAGCAGCGACCACCTGGCAGTCATGGCGGAGTTCCAGTACAAGAGCAGGGAGTAGGGGGCGGAGGACAGGGTGGGTGGTGAGAGGCGAGAGGCGCGCAGAAGGGCAGCAGCATCAGGCGCAGAGGCGCGCTACGTAGCCGCCGGCGGGCAAGCGCCGGCAGCAGCGGTGTAGGCGGGGAAGGCGTAACAGCGAATGCGCCGGGTATTGGAAGCGGGCGGTGGGACTGCCTCGGTGGCCCGGGTGCGCTCGGCGCTGTTGCCGGGAGCGGAGGCAGCAGCAGGCGGTGTTGCTGGCGAGCGGCTGCTGACCTTCGACTCAGGCAGGTGGCTGCTTGTCGGCTGACTTCGCTGGTTCCGACATCCGTTGGGGGCGGCTGAGTGGTGCGCGTTTTGCAGCACCCTGCTCGTTGGGGGTTGTGTGGCGTGTGTAGTTGGGTGGGGAAGGTAGCGAGGAGAAGAGGGGCACAGCAAGCGAGGGGGCTAGCAGCAGCAGCGGCGGGCAGCAGCAGGAGCCTTGGGAGAGGACAGGGGAGCTGGTGGGGGGGGGGCAGCCAAGGCGGTCGCCTGGTAGGGGAGCGATGCTGGGGGAGGAACGCAGGCACACTACCGGCACACTGTTGATGAGGGTTGGAGAAGCGCGGAGAGGGGGGTTCGAGGTGCTTGTTGGGTGTGTGCTTGCCGTGTTGATGAGGGGGCTTGCGTTGGGGGCTTGGGGCGGCTGGGTGGCTGGGTGGCTGGTTGAGAGTGGGGGAGAAAGGAGTGAAGAGGAGGGCGTTGTGGCGCGCTCCCAACAAGGTGGATCGGTCCTGGGCCTTTGTGTTGCTGCCGCGTTTGCATGGCTGGGCGGTCGTGCTTGCTTGCATGTACAGCTTCGTACCGGTATGAGCGTTTAGGGAGAGGGGGTGGCATGACGGGGGGGTCGGCGCCTCTGATTGTGTGGTCGCCTGAGGGCGCAGTGCTTCCCGTGTGTGGTTCCAGCAACCAAGAATGGAAGCGGACGCACGGAAGTACAGGACGGTTATTTTCAAGGTGGTGAGGAGGGCGTTGGAAGGTCCTTGGCTGGAAAGTGGTTGCTAGGCTGGCGCGAGAGAGGCCTCGGACACAGGGGTTTCCATCAAATCAGCGCGCGCGCTTGCCTTGCGTGCTGAAGCCGGCTTTTACGATGTTGCTTGACTATGCGGAACACAAACCGGCGCTCATCTGACGTGAGCTTGCAGCTACCTGACTGATTTTGGGACGGCTCGCCGGCGTTCGGGGAATGTCCCAGCTTGTAGATGTCTGGTACGAGGGTCTGGGGGCGGGGCCCTCTGTGCTCGTACTTTTCGGGGTCTTCTTGGCCTTTCGGCAGCTCGACGCAACAAGCGGGCCGGACGCTGAGAACAGGATAAAGCGGATACTCTGGTTAGGTGTTGCCTAAGGGTCGCATCTATAAAAATCAGGCCGTATCCAGGCCAGTTGTAATCCAATTATTATTAATGTTCTGTTCGGTATTACGGTACGCAGTTCCCAAAATGCGTCAAGTGTAGTACGGCATGGCGGAACGGGTTTCGGGCCTCAAGACTATTCCAGTGCCGAAAGAAAGGGTAAGGGCTTTACCCGCGTTTTACAGATAAGAAGGTCTGCTCAAGCCAGTCGCATTTAACCTAAGATCCGCGTGCAGTTCGCAGCCTAGCTTATCCTTGCACGCCTTTCTAACGATGAGCTGTCTAACAAACAAGCTGCCTGTAAAGCAACGGGTACGTTGTACTGGTTAGCGCATAGCTAGTCACAGCTCCTCTCATGAACCACCAACACACATGAACGCAGGCAGCTCCGTTCAAAGCTGACCGGGGAGGGCGTTGCTGCGTCAGCGTCCTTTGTCAAGGTAACCTTATGCAAATTGTACGTACGCTTCGGCCGCGAACCCATATCCCATCTGTCGCCAATGTCATGCAACGCAGCGTCCCAACCACGCGATGGATATGAGCCCCGTCATGCTGACGACCAGGCATCAGCAGCACAACCAAAGCTCATCGATCTTAGCCGACGCACGCTCGTGATGGTGCCGCTCTGCTGCGCGGCTGCTGCCATGGCTGGGCCAGCCAAGGCTGAGGGCGAGGCACCTGAACCCGGAAACACCTGCTTTGAGTGCGACGGCACGGGCATTGTGCCATGTAAGTCATCGTAACTAGGGTTAAGCCCCAGCTCTTCTGATCATCCCCACTTTAGAGTAGCGTCACCAGTCAGATACGAGTAGTGGCCTATTCCATGGAAATAGGCCATGACGCACATTGCAACCCCTTGAAGCACGGCGCTACCGCAACATCCCTCAACATCCCTCGACGCCTCTCGCCCTTCCCCGCCCCCCACAGGCGACATGTGTGGCGGCAGCGGCAAGTGGCGGGCCCTCAGTCGCAAGCGCGCCAAGGATGCATACGAGTTCGTGGAGTGCCCGCAGTGCTACGGGCGGGGGGCCCGCATCTGCGGCCGGTGCTTCGGTAAGAGGGAGGGAGGGAGGGAGGGAGGGAGAAGGGAGAGCAACCACCGTGGGAACAACAAACGGCGATCATTTTCCTGGGTCTTGAACACACAAGCAAACAAACAGGGCAAATGGCTGTGGTAGGATGGGAGCGGTGGGGGAGCCTCTTGAGATGCCACACCAACCCAGCCAACCAGCGAGCACCGCAGCCGCACCCCTCAACACAGTGTTGTCCTTTTCCTTACCCTCCTTCCCCTGGTCCCACGATTACCGGTAGTTGATTTCCTCTTCTCCACCCTTTCATCCCGGTGCAGGCACGGGCATGCGCAACGTGCGCGGGCTGCTGCGCAAGCCCGAGGCCTCACTGCTGGTGCAGAAGATGCAGAATGGGGAGCTCAAGCCGGGTAGGGACGAGGGAGGGAGGGAGGGAGGGAGGGAGGAGGGAGGCATGGTTGGAGGGGAGAACCCGTACTCGCTTGCTTGGTAACCCAGCAGGTACACACCAGCTACACGATTACTGCTATGCACGTGTAACAGCAATGCTGCTTTGCCTGGGGCCTCCCTGGTCCCTCTCCCTGCCCCGCGCCTCCCTCCCTGCTTCACTTCCTCCCCTGCTTCACCTCTCCATGCACAGGTGAGGTGCAGGAGCTGCTTGCGAAGGCGCGGGAGAACATGCGCAATGAGGGCGGTGCGGGAGGCGGACCCTCGGCCTGAGAGCCTTTGAGGGCTGCAGGGAAGAGGACGGCAGGTGTGCTGGGGGCCTGAGGAGCACAGTAAACCTGCGCATACCAGCACCTGCTCTCTGTATAACGCCAAGTTAGGAGCACCCGACTTGGACTGGGGCGGAGGCCGAATCATGGGGCGGATGGAAGCATGCAATGGGAATGTATGCCTAGCAAGGGTGGGAGAAGGAAGGGAGGTCGGGGGCCTTGTGAGAACTCGAACACGCAAGAGACGGGCAGTGCAGGGCACTGGCGGAGCTTTATGACGAGACTTGGGAGGGGTGTGGCAGCTGGCGGGGTCCCGGATGTCCGAACCCCACCCCCTGCACATGCACAAATCCCTCGCCGGTGCGGTTAGAGGTTTTTGTACGGATATACCTGGATATACGGAGTATGTACGGCGACCAAAAGGCCTGCATTGCGTGAGACACACGCAGGTACCGATATGCTGACGTGGCTTGTTTGTTGCACTCGTATACGTGGTGGTGGTTGGTTGGTTGGCTGACTCAGCCCCTGGCGCAATGGGCGGTGTCTGGGTGCGAGGGTCAGTAACTGCAGTAGCATGGGGAGTGTGTGAGCGTGTGACGGAGTGCCTGCTTGTTGCCGCTGCCTGCGTGGCTACAGTGCATCACAATCACACTGTACAGTTTTGGCGAGGGGAGTGTATGCCAGGAAGCCAGGTGACGGGAAGCTGAGAGCTAATGATGATGACACAAGGCGTCACTTGTCTGCAATTGTTGTAAAAGGGCAATAAAGGGAGCACACGCCGTGTTGTTAAGGCGTTGAGGCGTTGAAACTATCTATCGCCAACCCAGAACCAGCCACCCGGCATGCTCAGGCGATATAGCTTGTCTGCTTCAACCCCCCCCCCGTATCCCCTACCCTGTACGTCCTACGACACCCGAGCCGCCATGGCCTCTTACGTGGTGCGCCCGTGCTGCTACTGCTGCTGCTACTGCTGCACCGCTAAACCGCGTCGTCTCCTAACGCTTGCAACTGGCATCACCTTGTGCCGCGCGCTTAAACTGCAATCTACCGGTAACCCCTATTCTAACAATAAAAAAAGACGTTAAACCCCTCCTCTACCCTCCATAATGGTTTTTGCACCGCGTGTCGTTCTTGAGGGACGTACGCCTGCTTGTAACCCCTAAACACGTCGCTGGTTCGAGCGACGGCGCGGCTAGTAACCGCTCAGCCCCACAACCCTCGCTAAGCAGCTCATCCTAGCAGTTGCGCCCCCAAGTGGATGAAGCCCAGCCGACATGCCCCACCTCCTGCACTCCCTCTTTCCTCTCCTTCCACTTTATTGGATGTCTTTCGCTCGATTTAGCGAGGAGCTGTATGTTGCTGTGTGACCGACCTGGCACGCTGCTCCTTAACCGGCCCCATAAAGCAGCGAGGGGTTCACACATCCGCCTTCCACTCTCCCCGCTTCCAAGCCTGCGGCATGGGAAACAGCAATGCAGAGCTCTTAGACACTACAAGGTTACTTATCAGGGAGGGGTAGGTTCCCATCCCTCCCTCCCTTCCTTCCGCGCCCCACCATGAGTGCGCTCATGAGCTCCAGCGCCTGCTGCTGCCCGCCCCGCACCACCACCCCGTGCCGCTGCAGGAGCACCGCCAGGGAGGCGCGGTCCGGCTCGCCGCCGCCCAGCTGCTGCTCCTGCGTGGGGGGAGGAGTGGGGGAGGAGGGGAGCGGGGGGGCGGGAGGAAGGAGTGAGGGTAAGATTACTGGGGAGAGGAGTAGCGGCATGGGATGCGGGGATGTATGGTTGCGGTTTGCTGCATTCTAAACAGATGGGCAGCCATAACACACCCCACCACCATCATCCCACAGCCAACTCCACCCCACCGCTAGAACCTAAAGCTCCACACCTACCAAATAGCTTTGCAGTGCTCGGCGCTTTCGTGCTTCGAGCTCCTCCGGGCTCTCGTCACTGCCCACCTCCATGCGCTCAGCTCGGGTCTGGATGTCTTCACCGCTTGCCGCCCCCTGCTGTTGACGATGGCAGGGTTTACGGTGATGTTGGAGTTGGAAAGAACGAAAACAATCCTCGAGGGTGTGGTGTGTTCAGGGTTAGCAGCAAGTCCACATGGAGCATACAAGGGAAGTGCAACATCCATGTGGTCTCGACGGTGATATAATGGCATAACTCAGTTGTGGTTGGACATATAGCAAGGGATCGAGTGTTTTAAGCTAGAAGTTGGCATCCGACAAGGGGGCTGGGAAGGCTACGTGGGCATGCGGCATTGCTGGCGCCATGAGGTCAAGTCGCTTATGCGTCATCACACCTGTGGCGGCGTGGCGGTTGACATAAGCCGTGATAACCGTCCTACGTTGCTTGCCGCTGCTGGGACGATGTTCCATAGTCGCTGCTGCATTTCTTGCTTTGCTCGTCCAGCCAAGCTGAGCCCTTGCGCTGCTGACATCATGGCCTTCCTATATATTTCAGCAAAACGTTACGTGAAGTTGGTAGCCAACTGGTAATTGGTTGAAGAAAAATCGCGCCGCGCGATCAGACTTGCTGTTATCCTCCACAAGCACGGTTCACAAGTATGAAACAATTAGTACAATGGCTTTCGACGGATACTCCTACGGAACCGCCGCATTACAAATATGGTAGGTACGGCCGTATAACGGCGAGCAGGAACCCATGACTGTACCGGTAATGCACGTCCACGTTGGCAAAGGGACGTGGTACGCAAGGCCGCATCCTTCTCACACATCCCTCTCGGGGCGCTGTTGACTTGCCAGGCCATGCGGGCTCACCCCTTCACACATGGCCTGTGCTGCTTCGGAAGAGTGTGCCTTCTGCTGCCCGCTGCCTCCCGTCCTTGCACTGATGTTAGGTGCGCGTGTGTTGGTTGGGTCAACAAGCAGGTAGTCCGCGCGATTGCAACACCCTTTGACTTTTTCTCCTGAAGGACAAACATGAAGGCCATACATAGTACCCTCACGACCATGTGGACGGATTCGGGAGGAGTGCAGTTAAACAGGACTGCTGAATGCACCACCTGCACCCGCACGTAAGTTGGGACTCCTCTCTCGCGTGGGTTGCAAACAAACAAACAGGTTTGCCATCGCACGTAGCCTCCGTTTCTCCTCCGTCAGCCTTCCCCCCTCAAATTCACGCCCTTTCCGCGCATGGACCTGATTGAAAGACCCTTATCATGGGTCTTTTCTTTTTAAGGGAACACGGTACCTATTGCAATAATACCGGTCTAGAACCCACGAGCCTGCCCGTCTCCCGTATTTCTCTCTTATTTACTATGGTTCTCTCACCCTCCCTTCCTCTCTCCCCTCCTCTCATCACGTTTCCTGCTGCCGAGGAGGCTGCTGACTACAACCCTCACTCGCCGCTCACTGCACCCTCGCCGTCTCCGTCACCCCCACCCATTGCCTTTGCTCCCCAGATCCCATCCCCACACCCCTCCACATGAACCACAAAGTCCATAACACCACAGTCTCCCCACACCACCATCGGCAGCATACGGTAATCGAATCCGAGCAGGCACGCAATGCAGAAACCAGAGCCGAACAGTTCCAAGTTACAGCTCACCTCTCGCTTCCTGGCTCATATGTTCCCCTTGTTGTCTCTCACCACCCACCTTCACCTCCACCCACCAACTGGTATACAAATGCATGACCGTCGTAGCCCCCAGAACGGAAACAGGCCGAGGTGGGGCAGCGTGAGCAACCCAGCTTCTCGTTCCCACCTCCTCGTTCCTCCTTCCACCAGCCTCACCGCGCCACCTCATCTCCTCCCTCCCCACCTTTCCCCTCTCCGCTCCTCCCCTCCGCCCCCCCTCCCGCCAGTGCCTGTTGCGCTCCAAATGCAAACTTTATGGCCCGTGCCGCCGCCCTCCTGCCCAGATGCCCGGCTAGCCCCCCCAGCAGCTCCCCACTGCCCGGCTGGGCGGCTAGGGCGGCCAGGCGGGGGCCGAGGGAGGAGGCCAGGGAGCTCAGCCGGGAGGCGGCGGCCTGGGCGTCTTGGGGGAGCGGCAGGCCGAAGGGGCCGGAACCCTGAGGACAGCAGAGGGGCGGCCGGGCAGGGGGTGCACATATCTTAAACACGGTAGGAGTGGAAGTGGAGGTGGAAGTGGCACAGAAGAAGTGAAGATCTGGAATGGGGTTAGGGATGAGGAAAGGGGGAAACGTGCATGCATGCAAGAGGCGCACACCCGGTAGGTGTAGGGGAGGTGGAAACACACGGGATGCCCATCGACAGGGTGTAGAATTTTAACCCTACCCCTCTCCTCTCTCCCCCACCCACCTCTTACCCAGGTACCCCCCCCACCCGCCAGCTCACCTTTAAGCTCCCCAGTCCCTCCCCCAGCCCCCCCAGCAGCCCCTCCCCCCCAGGCGGCCCCGTGCGGGGAGGAGCCAGCGCCGCCAGCAGCAGCTGCGCCCGCTGCCGCGCCTCCTCCTCCGCCGGCTGCCGGGGCACCAGCGCGGCCGCCAGGGAGGGGGAGCCCGTCCTGTACGGAGGGGCGGGTGTGTGTGTTAAAATAACTGGCCGCGAGGCGAAACGTACTGTGATTGCCGAAAGATGGAGTCCTCCCACCGAAAACGCCACAGGTGAAGTGAAGTCCGTTGGCTATGTTGTAATAGAGCTATCGAGTAGTATCGGAAGCAGTGTAAAGCAGTAATAGCAATGTCGTAACGCGACCGGACCTAAGGACCGGAGTAGTAAGTAGGTAGGTATAAGTAACCGTCACTGTCGTGTGTAAACTGGATGTAGAGAAACTGGATGTAGAGTGTGTGTGTGTGTGTGAAGGAGTCATCAGCACAGGTCGAAGTACCCCTACCCTCCCGGCACCACAACACCCATGTCCTCCGCAGCCGTGCACTCTCCCCTCCCCCTCCCCTCCCCCCCTGCTCACTTCTCCGCAATCCTGCTCCTCACATCCTCCGCCGCCGCCGCATCCAGCAGGCGCCCCACCTCCTCCGCCAGAACCGCCCGCAGCCCGCCCGCCTCCGCGCCTGGCGCCAGCAGCCACTCGGCCAGCAGCCACAGCTGCCCCGGCTGCCAGTCTGAGGAGCGGGAGCCCTGCTGCAGCAGGTTCTCAAACCGACCCCACCGGATCTGACCGTCCTGTGTTGGGAGGTAGAAGGGAGGAGGGAGTGGGAAGGGGGATTCGGGGTTTGGTGACATCACGGGTCGCCGATGTGAACGTCACCACCTTGGTTGTACACTAACCCTCCCTCCCTCCCTCCTTCGCCCCTCTCTCCCTCCCCGGCTCCACCGCTTCACTTCCACGTTTATACCTCCCTGCCCCCCACGCCCATGCACAACTGCTTCCCTCTATCCCCATTGCTTCGCCCTAACCTGTGGTTCTGGCGTATCTCTGCCCCCCTCCCTGCCCCCCTCCCTCCCTTCCCTCCCTCCCCCTCCCCGCCCCACCTTGATGATGAGCTCCTGGAAGCTCTCCCGCAGCTCGGGTGCAGGGTCGGTGAGCAGGCGGCGAGCCACGTAGGGGTAGGCGCGAGCTAGCAGCTTGTAGTTGGGGTCAGCCTGAGAGGGGGGGGGGTAACGAATATATAATGAGAGGGGGGGAGTACGGAGGAATGTGTTGTTTACCCCACCGGTTCTCCCCACCAGAACCCACCTCCCTTACCCCCACTATTTACGTGTGGTTTTGGTATACCGGTATCTCTGACCCCACTATCATTCAACGCATGGTTCTTCCCCCCCCTCCCGCCCCCGCCCCCACCCCACCTGCAGCGCCAGGCCCTCCAGCACGGTGAGCGACCTCAGGATGAGCGCGTAGTAGGCGGGCACACGGAAGGGGAACCTGTGTGTGTGGGGGGGGGATTACCCAATGTGTGTTGGGGGGGGAGAGGTGGGAAGGGGAACAGGGGAGTGGGTAGGGGGTTGGTGGGAGCAGGGGAGTGGGGCAGGGATGCGGAGGCCAGGAGGAAGCCAGGTAGACTGAGAGAGAGGGGAACTGCAGAGAACAGATAGACAAGGGTGAGCGGAGGAGAGGGAGCAGGCGGACTTGGAACTCGGCTACCTCCTCCTCCCTCCCCTGCCCTCCTCCTCCTCCCCCCCCAAAAACACCCCGCCCCACCCACTTGAACAGCACCTCCCCCAGCCCATCCACAATGGCTTTGAAGTTCAGCTGAGCCACCGGGGCGGCCAGCACGCCCGTGTCGAAGAAGGCGGCAAGTGCGGGCGCCAGCGGGGAGGTGTCCACACAGGGTTCCACGAACTGGAGCGCGTAGTAGTCACGACACATGGCCTCGTAGTCCCTTGGGTGGAGGGGTGGGGAGGGAGGAGATGGGGGGTCAGGGGTGTGCCAAAACACACACACATGCACACAATCACAGTACGCTCCGCTACTGGCGGCCAGTCGAGTTCTCAACACGCCCCCACCTGTTGACCAACGGGGCTCCCCCCGTACTATTCAACACGTTGGGTATTCTTCCCCTCCCCCTCCCCCTCCCTCCCCCCAACACCTGCTGACCAGGTGCCCCCCTCCTTTCTCCCCTCCCGGTACATGTTGCCCCCTCTACCCCCCTACCCCCCCCCCACCCACCTGTTTACCAGGTGCACCAGATGCGCCATGATGGCGTACCTGGCGTACTGCGGCGCCTCGCTCATCATGCCGAAGTCCAGATACACCAGCTCGCCGGAGCGGGTGGCTAGCAGGTTGCCTGGGTAAGGGCGGGGGGAGGGGGAGGGGGGGAGGGGAGCGGAGGTTGAGAGGCGTTTGGAGCGAAAAAGAACAGGTGGGGCAGCCTTGGATCCAGGCGTCATTCCCTCTCTCAGCCGACCCCATTCCCTACTACCGTCCACCCCTCCACCCCTACGACCGGTACCCCCGGGGTTTGTCTTCCGGTCATGTTCCTGTGTGGTCGCGGTCAGGAGTTCTGTCTCGGCGCAGGTGGACCACCCCCCACCTGACCCCCGACCCTCTCCCTCCCTCCGCTGCGGCCTGCATAACCCCTCCCTCCACCCCCCTCCAACTACCCACCTGGGTGGGGATCTGCGGGAGCCCAGGCCGTGGAGTGGGGTGGGGTGGGTGGGGTGGGGTCAGCAGGAGATGAGGGCGGGAGGGTGGAGGGTGTCAGCGGGCGTGGTAGCGGCGAGGGGGTGGAGGAGGGATGCGAGGAGCGGAGGGGGGCAGCAGCAGGGGCCAGAAGGAGTCCGGAAGAGGAAGACAGGGTTAGGCGTGGGTGGGTGGGTGGGTGCGGTGGGGTTCTGCGCTGCACGGGCAGTAAAACTGCAGGGGAAACACCCCAGGAGCAGAAGAACGCATGGTTCTCCCTGCATCTTTTAATTACTCTCTTTCCCCCACCCCGGCAGCTACCGGTGACCCTTTATTGCTCCACTGCTTCACTCCCTCCCCAATTGCCCTGCCCTAACCTGGTGGTTCTGGTACATCTCTGACCCCTCCCTCCCCCCCGCTCTCCCCCCCTCCCTCCTTCAGTTTGTCAGTGTTTCTTTATTTTTACCCTCCCTCACCCGCATGAAAGTAGCCCTGCTCCAGCAGCTGCCGCAGCGTGCACTCCACCCCCACGTCAACAAAGTCAACCACATTGAGCCCCGCAGCGGACATGGCGGCGCCGTCGGTTAGCTTCACACCCTCAATCCACTCCATTGTGAGTACCCTGCGTGCATGCATGCATGGGGGGGGGGGAGGGAGACAAGAGGGACATTTGGGGAGTGGAGAAACCAGAGCCCCAATCCCATGCTCCGACTCATGCAGGGCAGGGGGGGAAGGGGTGAAGGTTGGGAGGGGGGAAAAGAAGAAGGAGGCCAAGTTGCAAGAGAGAACCCAGACATGTTGCTGGAAACCGCGCACCCGCACCCTCTCATGCCGTATGCCGTACGTTGGCATGCAAGCAAGTGCCGTACCTCCGTGCCGTGTAGTCCCAGTAGATCTTGGGTGTACGGACGCGGGGCATGTTGCCGTACAGCTGCTGGAACCGCTCGCAGTTGTGACCTTCCTGCATGGGGATTGGGGGGGTTGGGGGGGTTAGGGTTAGGGGTTAGGGTTGGTTGGTTGGTTGGGCTTACATTAGGCTACAATGGCTTACATTAGGCTTTGACCGGAAGTCCAACATACCGGAAGTCCAACATACCGGTATGGGTTGAGCGGTTGAGTAGGTGGGTGGAAAGGAAGCTGTTGCTTGCGGCTGCTAGAGGAGCGAATCAAGGGGACGTACCAGAATCCACCCCCCCCTTCCTAAGCTAAACGCCTCTTCCCTAACCCCCCCCTCTCCCCCTGCGTTGTCAGTTTCCTTACCTTTTTTACCCCTTTCCCCCTCCCTCCCCCCCCCAGCCCCCCCTCGCCCCCCCCCCCCCCCCCCCGCCTGTGGTCTCCTATGGTTTGATATGGTCTTTGACCCCCCGCCCCACCTGCACATAGTCCAGCTCCGCGAACAGGCGCGCAGCGAACTCGTCCACCAGCGGCACCAGCGGCTGACTCACCTGGGGGGGGGAGGGGGGGAGGGAGGGGAAACAACTGAAAAGTGAAGCTAACGGAGTCGGAGCGATGGAGGGGGGAGGGCATATGGGTAGGAGGTAAAATCAAGGAAACGACGTAGTGTTGCCCGCCCGCCTCCCCACTCCCCACTCACCTCTCCTCAACTCAACCCCCTCCTAGCTTCCCACCTGCGGCAGTCGCGCATCCGCCACCCCCGCCAGCCGCCTCAGCAGCAGCATGTCTACCGCAATGCTCTCCCCGATGGTGGGTCGCTGCACCTTGACCGCCACGTAGGAGCCGCAGGCGCGTAGGCGGGCGCGGTAGACCTGGGGGGAGGGGGGAGGGGGGGAGGTCAAAGACCATACCATACCACAGGAAACTACAGGTTAGGAGAAAGCAATGTGGACAGAACGACCCTTGCCGCGCCTCCTCCGCAGCCCTCCTCCGCAGCCCCCCTCCGCAGCCCTCCTCCGCAGCCCCCCTCCGCAGCCCCCCTCCGCAGCCCCTCCCACACCCGCCCTTCTGCCCCAGGCCGTTCCCGCCCGCACCTCAAACCCACCGCCCCTATCCGCCTCCCCCCTCCCTCCCCCACCTCTTCTATTGGGACTCCGTTGATGCATGCATCTATATCCCCCCCCCCACCTGCCCCAAACTGGCTGCCGCCACGGGCCGCTCGCTGATCTCACTGAACACCTCCGTCACCGGCCGACCCAGCTCCTCCTCGATGACCTGGTAGGGGGTGGGGTGGGGGAAAGATGTATGGAAATAGAGCATGACCCATCGACCCGTCCCCTTCCCTCCGCTCCCCTTCCCTCCGCTCCCAATCCACAGCACTGCCCCCCCCTGCCCCCCCCCTGCCCCCTCCCCCCCTACCGCCATGGCAATCTCATGCGGGAAGGCGGGCAGGCGGTCCTGCAGCTCCGACAGTGCCTCCAGGTAGGGGCGGGGCAGCAGGTCGGGGCGGGAGGAGAGCGCCTGGCCGATCTTGACCAGCGCGGGACTGGGGGGCGGGTGAGGAGGGGGGCGGGTGAGGAGGGGGGCGGGTGAGGAGGGGGGCGGGTGAGGAGGGGGGCGGGTGAGGGGGGGGGCGGGTGAGGGGGGGGGGAGACGCTTGATGAGCATGGCAGGTGGGAAGAGAAGGGAAAGTTGAGAACCCTGCCGTACTCCCTTCCCCGCCCCTCTTCCCCCGCCCGCACCGCCTGCTCCCACAACCCACTGGGGATTCTTCTTTTCCCCTCCCCCCCGCCCCCTCACCCCAGCCTGCCCAGCAGTCCCCGCAGCTGCCCCGCCCTCCGCCCCATGTTCTCCTCCACCGCCCCCACTGCCCGGTCGCGAGCCAGCGAGGCCAGGAAGCCACCCAGTGCGGTGGACACCTGGGGGGGGGGGCAGGGGGGGAGGTGGGGGGGGGAAAGCAGGGAGGGGAGGGGAGAAGGTGTATTGTACGGCAGGTCGGGTGTGTGTGTGGGGGGGTAGGTGGTTGGGCAGAGGATGATGGGGACAAGGGGAGGCGCGAAACGTACCGCCTGCGTAATCGCGGTCGCATTCCATTTCCTTCTGTGTAAAGACTGACAGCAGCAGCTCCCCTCCCCTCCCCACCTCTTTTATCTAATTTTTCTCCCCACCTCTTTTCGGGCTGGCCCACATGTTGCAAACCATGATGATGCCTTATGACACGGTCAGTTCGTTGTTTCCTCTTTACCCCTCCCCTCACCCCCTCCCCCCCCTCCCCCCCCCCTCCCCCCCCCCTCCCCCCCCCCTCCCCCCCCCCCCTCCCCCCCCCCCTCCCCCCCCCCCCCCCCCCCCCCCCCCTCCCCCCCCCTCCCCCCCCCCTCCCCCCCCCTTGTGAATGCCTGCTTTTTTCTTTTTTGGTTTTTCTTTGGTTTTAATTGGTCCAAAAATTGACCCCCCCCTCACCTGCACCGCCCGCGCAGTCACCTGCGGCCACCTGCCCCCCAGCACCTGAGCTAGGCGCTCGGGGTCGTAGCGCAGCCCCATGTCACGGAGCAGCTGCGGCATCTCGGGAGTCAGCGAGTCCAGCTGCATGGCTTGAACCTGGCGGGGAGGAGGAGGGGAGCGGGGAGAAGGGGAGGAGGAGGTGAAGAGGAAGAAGAAGATGTTGGTCAGGTTCGTGGCAAACAGGTGGGGAAAGTCCCTGCGCAATTTCCCACATGTAACCTACCCATTCCTTTTGTGCTGCTTCAGAGTAGAACCAATCCGTGCTCTCAAAGGCCCTCCGGGGCGACACCAGTTCCGCATCGGCAGGTGTGAAGCCACCGCGGCCCTGTTGGCCACGGTCCTGCTGAGCTGATGTCCGGGATGATGGTGGCGATGCTCGTCCTTGCTGCTCCCTCGGTGATGCAGCGACTGAAATGCAGGCCCTTTTGGCTTCAGTATGCCGTTTGTATTGTGCCTTGTAGTGAAGCAGCCGTCCACCACGCGTCCGCAACGCCTCAGGGCGAAGCCCCGGGGGCGCTTGCATGGAAGGATTCGCGAATGGGTCCCAAGCTAGGTTTCTAATACAACAGGTAAGTGTTGGTAGACGCTGTGAGTGGTAAAATGCAGAACTAACTGTAGAAATGGCTTACAGGAAATTAAAGACCCTAGTGAAGCGGTTACACTGCTCTGTGGCTCACAACGAAACAGCTAGAACGGATAGGAACTGTCCTGTGTCGCCAATTTAAACTGTCTAACAAAACTTGCGCAAGGTGTCGGCGCGATAGGAGCAGGTTCAATCGATAACCAGACGTCAGCCTGCCGTACGCTACCAGCACGCGTGCTGCGCTGATGATACCCGACCATGCAAAGTTGTGGACATCAGCTGGTCTGTGTGCATTACCAAGTCAGCATCGCTTTCACTTTCCTCACCTACCTGCGCTGATAGGAAGTATTCCGAACCTGACCAACTTCGCTGTGGATGTTGCCCTGCTAGTACCGGTATATGCAACACACGTGTTAGCTACGGCCTCTCTTTACGGTTGCATGTAACCAGCTGCTTTAGAGGACTACAATGCAGCCCGCACTCTGCAGCGGCTTGCGCCATCAGGCGCTGCGGAAGCTTTGGTTGCTTGCATCGCAATCTCCGTTATGGTCGCAGCTACCACCCTGCTTCCAATCCAACTCAGCCGTTGCAGCGCGGACGTCATCGCGCGGCTTCGCGTCGTTGCCATCCCTCTCCTTGCCATCGCCATCATCAACCGCTCCCCACATAAACTTACAGCAGCAGGGGCAGTTCTCAGGTGACTGTCGCGAACCCGCTTGCTCATCTGGGCGCCGTGACTCCTCGACCCTAGCCATAGCAGCTGTGGCTGCTGCCTCGCTGCTTGCTACCTCGTCATCCATGGCAACGACGACGGAAGGCTCATCAGCCGCTCAGTTTCCCTCTTCCTCCTCGGCATCCACAACAGCAGCACCCGCATCGCAAGATCTGGTTGTGCCATTCCCTGTCGCACCTTTTCGTCACAGCTGGACCTCCTTCCAGCTCCAAAACCAGGAGCCACGCCAGCCTCCCGCTTCCTCCCCATCCCCATCCCCATCTCCATCCACCTCCTCTTCATCCGCATCACCAGGACCTCACAAACAGCAGCATCAACAGCCGCAATCTCCTTCCTCCTCCGGAACCTCTGCCCCTCCTCCTCCTCCCCGCCCTTCTCCACGCCCTCCTCCCCCTCCTCCTCCCTCCTACAAGGAGGGCGCCGCCTTTGCAGTGTACGACAGCGCCGCCGCCCCCGCCAGCTTCTCGCAGCTTCTCGCCTCCCTGGATTCGTACGATGTCGTACTTCTGGGGGAGTACCATGATGACCCGGTGGCGCATGCGCTGCAGCTGCGGGTGCTGCGGCATGTGTTGGGGCTGGGGGAGGAGGGGGAGGGGGAGGGGCGGGAGGGAGAGCAGGGGCAGGGGCGGGAGGGGAAGAGGGTAGCGGAGGCTGGCGGGAGGAAAGGCGGAGAGCAGCAGCGGGATCAGCAGCAGCAGCAGGGGCCGCAGCAGGGGAGGCGGAGGCGTGTGGCGTTGAGTTTGGAGATGTTTGAGCGTGACGTGCAGTGTGTCATGGATGAGTATCTGGCAGGTGGGTGGCTGGGGGGGGGGGGGAGGTTGTGGAAAGAGGTAGAGGTGGGGTTGGGGTGTGGGTGTTCAGGAAGCTGGCCGCGAGGGGGGACGTACTGTGCAGCAGGGGTCGCTGTGCGTGCGGGAAGGGAAAGGGTCGTAGGGGCTAGGGAGGGTGTGGTGTGGTGGGAAGGGAGAGGTTTGTGGTGGGAAAGGTGGATGAAAAGGGGGCCGGGCCAAGGGAAGGGGGTTTGGCGGGTGATGGGTCCCCGGCTTCCCCACCCGCTGCTATAACCCCGTCCAGCACCACGGTACGGCAGCCCGAACGTGTACGACACACACGCACGGATGCCAGCATGCATGCATGCTGGCTGACTTGCTGGGTAGCTGCGTGGCAGGGGCCTGCATGCTGTGCTGACACCCCCGCAGGTTGGCTGGCAGCGCAGCACAGCACAGCACAGCACAGCACCTGCACCCGCATGGTGGTGGTGGGGGGGGGGGGGTTGCTGACCCATGCATCCACCACCACCACCACCACCATCATCACCTCGGTAGTGGTGGCTCCTGTGTGCTCTTCCGGGGTTCCGTCCTCTCGCACGAAAAAGCCGCACCACACCGCTGGTCCGGGGGGAGGCTAGGGGGTATGTGCCGAGTAGTCCCAATACCACATACACACCAGCCCTCCCCCCTGCCCCTTCCTTCCCCCACCCCCCAGGTGTCCTGACCGAGGCTGACTTGATGAAGGACGCACGGTGGGTGCCGGCAGGAGGGGGGCAGGGGTTTGGCGCTGGGATGGAGGGGCTCAGGGAGGGAGACTCGGTGTGCAGATGGGGTTACGGGCGGACGGCGATGGGCGCTGCAGGACGTGTCATGGGGTAGGCGGTACCATATGTGAAGGGGGTTACCGGTCTTACCTTGTTTCTGATCCGTCATTTCGTGTCCCACTCGCGCGCTTTCCTCTGCCCTCTCCTTGCCAGCAAGGCGGCCTCGTCCTCACACGAAATCTCCCCCTCCCTCCCCTCCCCCCTCCCTTTCCCCCCTCCCTCTCCCGCACCCCCCCCCCACACACACACAGTCCCTGGCCCAACTACTCCGCCGACTACCGCCCGCTGGTGCTGGCTGCCCGGCAGGCGGGGGCGCGCGTGGTGTGCGCGAATGCACCGCGCAGGTGGGGAGGGAGGTGGCGGGGATGGTGGGTTAAGGAGGAAACGACTGACTAGCCGTATGCAGGGTAGGGTAAGGCGCCACCATGGGATGCAACATGTTAGCCAGCCCGACCCGCCCGAATTAGTGGGTGGTAGCGAGGGAGTGGACCCCCACCCACTTCAGAGCCTACCAGCGTCTACCCGGAGTCACGAACCCGACGCTACCCCCATGCATACCCTGCGTATCCCCCCCCCCCCCATGCAGGTACGTGAGCCTGGTGGGTCGCAGCGGCTCTGCGGCGCTGCAGTCGCTGCCGCCCGCCTCGCGCCGCCACCTGCCGCCGCTGCCGCTGCAGCCGCCCTCCGCCGCCTACGCGGCCAAGATTCGCTGGACAATGCAGGTGGGTTTGGTGGTGGTGGTGGTGGTGGTGGTGGTGAGGTTAAAATAGACCGAACCATAGGAAACCACAACCTAGGGCACGACAATGGTGGAAAGAGGGGTGGGGGTTGGAGGTGGCGATGTATGGTGATCAGGGAGCCAAGTGAGGGGGGTCCCTAGGGGCCATAGCAGAGAGGCAGCGCAGGGTGGTCAAAAAAGGTTTTGGAAGGGCGTGGAAAGGGCCGGAGGAGGGTGGGGACGAGGATGAGGAATAGACACTGCTGTTTGACGTTTGGTGTGATTGGCCGTGACGGTACACCTGCAAAGAGAGAGGATGTGGTCGACCCACGGGCCGAAGTTTAGTCCTGGAAAGCCCCTCCCAACCCCGCCCCCTCCCCCAACGCCGCTCCGTACCTCGCAGCGCGCACGAGAGGCCAGCCAGAAGGACGCCAGCTCTGACAGCTCCGGAGCAGGAGAGCAGCAGCAGCAGGAGGAGGAGGAGGAGGTGGCGGCGCCCCTTGCCAGCCCTGCTGCTGCTGCTGCTGCTGCTGCTAGTAGTACAGGTAGTGCAAGCAGCGGCAGCAACGGCAGTAGTGGCAACACAGGCACCAGCAGTGCCGGCACCACCACCACCAGCACCACTAGCAGCAGTGGCGGAGGCGGAGGCGGAGGGGTGTGTCCGCACATCGGCATGAGCCTGCGCTCCAACTTCCTGGAGGCGCAGAACGTGTGGGACGCGACCATGGCGGACAGCATCGCCCGGGCGCTGAGGGAGATGCGGGGGGAGGGCTGCGGGGCAGGAGAGACGGAGGGGCAGGCAGCAGGTGGCGAGGCGGGCAGCGGCGGGGAAGGAGGCGGCTCGGGAGGCCTGGTGGTGCATGTGTGCGGTGAGCTGGGGAAGGGGGAAAAGGGAAGGGTTCAGGCAACCACCCACCCACTCTTCTCCCTACCAATCCTCGCTTCCTGTTCTCCCTGTCTTTGCACGCTTGACTCCTGCTGCTCCTCCTCCAACCCCCGGCCCCCGCTTCCCTCCTAGCTCCACCCCAACCCTCATTTGTTTTGTAGCGGCACCCTGCCGTGTCCTATCCCCACTGCTTTGCCCTCACATGTGGATTCCTATGGTTAGGTCTGTCTCCTTCGCCCCCTCCCTCCATTCCCTCCCCTCTCCTCCCTCCCCCCAGGCAAGTTTCACTCCGAGCAGCGACTGGGCATCTGCGAGCACCTGGCCTCCCTGGCACCCGCGCCGCGGGTGTGTGTGGTGACCTTCCTGCCCAGCGGCCGGGGGGTGGCGTTGCCGCAGGCGCAGCTGCAGGGCGCGCGGCTGCACACATGCGGCGACTGGCTGGTGGTGACGGACGGACGGCTGCCCCGGTCCTTCGTGTCGGAGCATCCGGTGTGACATGCGCGTGGTTTGCTTGCATGTATGAAGGGGTGTGAAGGGGTGTGATGCGTGGTGCGGTTGATGCCCCATTCTGCATGTTATCGTCGCGGACAATGCGACGGGGCAGCCCCAACATTTAGGTCGGTTGGAAGAAGGTCACGGATGTGTGTCACGGGGCGTGCGGGCGCGGGTGGAGTCAGGGTGGTGCGGTTGTGTCGCGCATGGGACGACACAAGGGGCGCGGGTATGTGGTGCGAGCAACGGGCGTTACTGTCGTACTGCAGCTGCTGGGATATTTACCGGTACGGTGCGGTCGTAGGTGTTGGCGGATTCAGCGCGGGGTGGGGTGTTGTCATGTGGTGTTGGGCCGTGTCACAGGGTGTTGCGAACGGAAGATACGGACCGTGTAAAGGGTCTAAATGAACCGGAGATAGATCCGTACATTTGGTACGCACATCCTGCGCAGATCACCTCTAATAAAGAAAGGGAAGGCAACAAAAAACCCTACACCCCGCGTCCTAGGGTGGAAAGCCATAACCGATGAATGGTTTCAGATCCAGACCCGGATCACGTGAAATTCCCGGTCAATCACATCAACAGGGATCATCAAACCAAAAACGGATGAAGAGCAAAGCTACCGCATATTGGCATGTACGCTGTGATCACTCACTCGCACGACTATGGTGGATGCGCCAGTCGCCTCAGTTTCACCATCTAATCCGCCCGCCACATTCACCAGACAGCTCGTCTGGGCAATCATTGCAAATAACACCTATACGATTACCTCATACGATCACCAAAAACACATCACTACGACGTCCTTCGGAACGCATTTCCTTGGTAGAACCGTTCCAACGGACTCGGCATCCCCGCGTCTATCCCCTCCAACGCATCCCTAACCGCCGCAACCACCATCCGGCAATCCAACGACAGGATCTCCCATTGCGCGTTGGTGTTGTTCGCAAGCACCACCCAGTACGGCATATTCCGTACACTCGCGGTTTCCCAAAACATGGCACCGCACCTCGACTTCCGGTAGTCTCCCGAAACCGGGCAGATCTCGAGGACGCCGGTTCCGGGCGACATGAGCGCGATGTTGTTGAGTGCGCCCCCATGTGCGCCCATGACCAGCTTTACCCGGGTACTTGCGTTGGCGACTGCCCGAAGGGAAGGGTAATCCGTGGCCCTGAAAGCCATGAGCTGCTCGCCGCGGCCCCGGGTTTGAAGCAGCCCCTCCACGGCTTGCCTGTTGAGGTGTTATTGGATGGGAGGCGGGGCGAGGGAGCGGGTCAGGACAGGGGAGGGTGTTGGTGGTTGGTGGTGGTGGCAGCGGGTGTGCAGATTGGCAACTGGAGAATCAAGGAGAATCATTTCTTGCGTTTGCTCGCTGTGTCACGAAGAAGTGCAGGACAGGTGGCATGGACGTCTGTGTTTTGCTCCCCCAAACACAGTGTCACACCCCCCTGGGGCATGCATGAAGCAACAGCAGCAGCCGTACCTGCACTCGTCCTCGTTGTGCCACCTGCGGCTGCCCTGCCGCGTCATGAACAGCACCACAGGGCGATCCCTGGCAGGCGGAATGCTGTTTGGGTCCACTCCCGCAGACATGAGCAGTATCTCCGTGGCGAGCTGCTGAGTGTAGGGGTGGATAAGCGGGGACTGGCAGGGGTAGACAAGCAGCCGGGTTCGCAGGTTGGGCGTATTGGCTCGGAGCAAGGTTTCTGGAGTCCAGCCGGGAACCATCATGGTCCATAGTTCTTGTACGGGTGACCGCAAGGGAATGGGAAGCGAGATGTATTTGAAGTCCTCGGGTCGACCTAGATGCCGGGTCTGCGCGAGCATCATGGCTACTCGGTCCAGGAAGTGTTGAAAGTAGGTGTGATCGGGAGAGGCGATGAAGACGGCTGCAGGCGCTTCTGCGTTGCCGTCCCAAGGCGGGAATGAGTTCGCGTGTGAGCCGGCACGGCCGGACATGCACGCATCTTCCGCCCATCGGCCGGGATAGGGCCTGCCGGCGTAGGAGACATTGGCGTACACCAGGTTTTGACCGCGCTGATTGAGGAAGTAGCCGTAACCGTCTATGGCGCGGCCACGTTTCCAATCGTTGCGGTATTCGTGAAGGAACAGCAGGTACATCTGCCGTTGCTCCTCGGAGACAACTCCTGGAAGTCGGATGCGAAAATCTGGGTATATCAGCTCCTCGGCGTACACGATGTTCGTATTGATCCGACATGGCGCTGACTCATTATAGAACAGCGCGGGACACGACGTCAGGATGGTTGGCCTCCAAGCATCTGATGGCAAATTCCGAGGTGCTGGAACCGATATTTTATGTACTTCAGATACGGTTTGCACGGAAAGAGTCGCCTTCGTGAAGTTGATGTGGGAGATCACAGCAAGGAAACTAAACAGGAGGAAAGGGTTGTAGCCCATTGTCCTGCGCTGCTTCTTTGACAGGTAAGGTTGTCCGAGCACAATTCTACAAAACGTACTTAAGATGCTGCATTGCAATATGGTAACGGGCTCATTTTCGTATAGACGTATACCCCATGGCTACGCAACCTTGTTTAGCAGGAGGTTCGTATACGGTAGATGGAAGCAAACATACCTAAGACGCAGTATACTCGAACATGTCACATTATTCGAGGATGCTTGTTCCCTTCGCGTCCACTTACAACGGGTTCATGCCGTACCGCGCAAGGCAAGGCGCCCGGCGCAATTGTTCTTCCATCCACCATCCCTGCACAACACGACATTCCGTTTTCGTGTCCCTCCTAACCGCTTCCCTTTTTCGCCGACTTACTGCTGCCTCACCAACTGCTGCGCCGTTGCCCCGCTGCATCCTCCCACCTAGATTAAGCCACCGACAAGCCAGGACAAACGGGAAGGCCGCAGCTCAACCCCTCATGCTAACCAAGTCCAGTAACCAAGTCCAGTACCAACGATGGACAGCCAGACCAACTTGAGCTACAAACACCGTTTCGTTGGTTACAGCGCGCGGACTGCAGTGAAGTACATCTGTACATGTGGTTTACGGCTGTGCGGAGTCTTCCTCTAAACGGCATTTGTCAAGGCACAGTCCACGTCAACAACCATTCGTACATTACTAAATCACCCCTACACAAAACCTCCATTGTACGATCCTGCCGTACGCACTTCCTTACATCCATCGCGCCGCCGCCGTACCGCACCCAGCACTCCTCCTCCCTACAAACTATTGATTCCTTAATTTATTCCAGCCTTGTGCGGAGCCACACACCCCCTTAATCACACACAACATGCCAGTTATTTAAACACAACATGCCGCGGACACGCCTACAACATGCCGTACTGCATCCTAGGCCAGCACAGCCGGTTGACAGCCTCCCAAGAGGGCGCCTGGCCCGGCGGGAAGGGCTTGGGCACGATTTCAAACACGCGCGGCCACAGCTTGCCCGTCACGAAAAGGCGCTTGGAGGAGGGGTCGTACGCGATACCTGCGGGAGGGCCCGGTCATGCATGCGGGCAGGGAGGCGGGCGGGCGGGCGGGTGGGCGGGTAAAAAGTGGAAACTTACGAGCTATATGACGGGGCTTCACCATGGGCGGGTGTGTGGGGAGGAGGGCGAGGTACAGCATAGTAACCATCTCCACCCCAGCAGCAACTCCAGCGCCTCCCACCCTTCAACCCAATCCTTCAGCAGCTGAACCAACCCCTCCCTGCTCCCTCCCTTATCCACGACCCGGCTTTCCCTTCTTCAACCAACTCCCACCGACACCCACCCCCCAACTTCCACCGGCACCCATCCCCCAACTCCCCCCCCCCCGCTCACCATTCAACACGTCCATGTCGTTGCTCCTGGCCAGCCCCCGCCGCACCAGCCCCTCCCGCAGCCCGTGCAGCTGTAGCCAGCCCAGCACCTGCCCGCTGCTCGCGTCCACCCGTGCAATGCACTCCGTCTGCCAGATGTTGCCCCACAACTCGCCCTCAACCATCTCCAACTGCGGGGTGGGGGTGGGGGGTGGGGGGAAAGAAGTGAGAAGTGGGGAAGGCAAGGAGGAAACAAGAAGAAAGGAGGAGGAGGGAGGAAAAGAGGAAGGAACTACCGGTAAGCAACCGCATAAGACGGGGCTGAGAAAGGGGGAGGAGGAGGAGGAGTGTTTGCCGTACATGGATCAAGTCGGCAGCGAGGTGTTGTACAGGTGTAGTACATGCAGCAGAGTAACGGGTCGTTGGGGGAGTTGTTGGATGTTGGAGGAGGTCGAACAGCACACTTCTGTGGTACATACACAGGTGTACGGCAGGCCACATAACGTAACGTATAACGCACAATACCTACTACGTACAAGGTCTAACGCTCACATGGGCTGATGGTCAGCCATGGGTTGCTCCCCGCCGCGTCGCAGCAGCCTTGACCTCCCCTTCCCGCCCCCTCGGGATACCTCTCCCTCTCCCTCCCCGGCATCTATCCACTTCCGCCCCCCGCCCCCGCCCCCGCCCCCGCACCTCATTCATCCAGTGAAGAGGGTGACCTCGATCCGTCACCGTGATCCGCCGTACCTGCCGCATGCGGAAATGCCGTACAGGGAAATGCACACGTGAGCACTGTCGTACAAGCCATATCAACATGCCAGTGCTAGGGTCATGACAACAAACCCACGGAGGAAGGAAGTGGTCAAGAGAGATGATGAGTTGTAGTGGTGAAGGTGCTAAAACACAAGAAGCAGGCATAGGATTGTACGGTAGCCACTTGTACGGCAACTGCCAAGAAGCCCATACTGACGTACACTTGCCGTACCTCCTTCATCGTGGCTGGGTCCAAGAAGTGAATCACCTGATAGATGTGTGTGGGGGGGTGGTGGTGGGGGGGTAAAAGTGCCCAAATGGGAGTGGGAGTGGGATCGGACCGGCGACAGGGCACGGGGGACGAAGGTAAGGGGCTCTGGCGACGAGAAGGAGCGTGAAGCAGCAGCGCGCCTAGGCTGCATCAACCTGCCCATCTACACGGCTTCTCACACCCCCACCCTAACCTGTGGATCCGGTATGTCTGTGACCCTCGTTATACAGTTCGTCAGTTTCCTCCCTTTCACCCCCCTACCCGGCTTCCCCACCCCCACCCCCCACCTGCGAGCTCTCGCTCACGATGAGGTGCGTTCCATCCGTCGTGAGGCCCCAGCCGTCACCCAGACCCGTGTCGAAGGGCTCAGCCTGGCAGGGGGCCGGGGAGGGGAGGGGGGCAGGAGAACGAGGTGGGGAGGACAATCACCGTTGTCCCAGTCATTATCTCCAGCCGCTAGCAATACGTTTTTTCCGTGTGGTGCAGTTGACCGGCAGCAGCCAAGCAAAGAAGGTATGAAGGCAGCCTCGTCCCCACCAACCCAATCACTCCAAGAACATCAACAGCCCCTTTCGAGTCCACCCTACACACACCACAACCTTCCCCACCCCCTCCCCTCCTCTTCAGCTCGTTAATTGCCTCGCCAGTTTCCATATTCTTACTCCCCTCCTCCCACCTCCTTCAGGTCCAGGCTGAACCGGAACCCCGCCCCGCTGCGCCAGGTGATCATGTACAGCCAGCGACCCAGCCGCGTGGAGCCCTCACCAAAGTGCTCCGAACCCAGCGGCCGGGACTGCCGTACCGCTCCGCTGACCAGATCCACCTGACGAATGCTGGACTGGCCGTTCAGGCCTGATGAGAGGGGGAGGGGGGGACAGCAGAGGGGACGGGGGGTTGGGGTGAAGGTGTGGGGTGTGGAGATGTGAGTATTCCCTGTGGCTAGCAAAGGCATAGTCAGCTGTATGGCAACAATAAGCATGCACAGAGAAGGGGGAATGAATAAGCACAACGGATGTAGTAGTACTTCGTCGCCGGTGTGACGTGCTACTCCGCAGCAGTAAGGATGGCAAGGGCAATTGAACAGACCCACGGGCGCCCACCCGAAGGTGAGGCACTTTCGCACCTGTTGACTCCCAGAAGACATCATAGCATGTTTTGCTGCTGTTGTCGCAAGAGCGGTCAAACTGTAGACCTGCGCTGGGGCAGGCGAAAGAGTCGGTCCCGATGGCGAAGAGCATCGGTCATCCCAAGGGCCGGAGACTCGCCTTGTGTAAAAGCCTTTGGGTCGTGTGGATATTCGGCTACAACTTCATAAGTCCATAGCAGAGGCTCCTTCGGTCGCTCCTGCTGCGCCTTTCGCCGCTGCTTCGCTTGCTTCGCTAAGCAGACTGGCCCAGTCAAGAGAACGATGCTTATGCAAGTTATTAAGAGAAAGCCTGAAACCAAGCGTTTTTGCCCTCCATTATTTACGGAGGGTGGTGGTCCGCTCATCGTGTCAGCATATCTACAAGAGTGTGTAACGGTGTGGAGGCCGCAAAACCCCTTGCAAGGCCTACACCAAAATGCTCGCAGTCGTAGCAAAGCTGATGCATAGCGCTGCTAACGAACTAGTCCGGTGGTTTGGTACGCTGGACACCGTTTTCCGTTAGCGTGGGGTCCAACCTGCACTCCTGCGTCCACACCTCAGCAACGTTTTCAGAAGACTATGGCCGATGCAACCTGGCGAGTTCAAGCAACAGAGCCACACTGGTAAGCAACCGCCTGTTGTCACAGCCTATCCGTCATCCCTCCCAGAGTCAGGCTGCTTGGTAGGCCCCACGGTTGGCCCCACGGTTAGCACATCACAGATGGAAGGTGTGGCTCCACGCCACATACGCTGGACCATGAATACCCCGACGACTGCGGATCGTGCCACGGCATGCCGCCAACAAGTGTTTAGGAAGAACGGGTGCCCCTCGGTGCCATCATCCTGCTAACAAATTGCGTGAGCGGCAGCCTTAATCTCAGACGTCATGAGTGCTGTAGCTAGGAGGCGCACCTATGGCAGCTAGGCGGCTTGTCAGCGGTAGACATCAGCTGCAGCAGAAGCCGTGAGCGCGTCATTTAGTTCGTCTATCTTCGCCTTCCACACGCCTCTGTCAGGCGATTTGCTACAGGACGAGGAATGAGAGAAGGCGCTTTGATTGCGACTAGAGAGAGATCCTGTTCGATTGGGAAGGAATCGACGAGAGAGGAATCGGCATGACAAGCGGGAAGGGAGTTCCCCTATCTGAACCTCCAGAATTCCCCTATCTGAACCTCCAGAATCTCCCTTCCCGCTTATCGTTCCGCTTCCTCCCTCTCTAATACCTTCCCAATCGAGCTCCGACCCTAGCCCTCCCCGTACTCATCTCCAACCGTAGGCTAGGGGATCTCCCGGATCTAACCTCCGGCGGTTGCTTAGATGAACACGGCCTCGACACCCTCCTAAACCTCATGGGCGGAGGTTGAATTTCCCCTAACCTACCGTAGGCTAGGGGATCTCCCGGATCTAACCTCCGGCGGTTGCTTAGATGAACACGGCCTCGACACCCTCCTAAACCTCATGGGCGGAGGTTGAATTTCCCCTAACCTACGGTTGGAGATGAGTAGGGGGACGGCTAGGGTTGGAGCTCGATTGGGTAGGTATCGGAGAGGGAGGAAGCGGCACGACAAGCACGTTCCTCGCGTTATCTTCACGCTCATGGGAGCGTAACAGAGTCTCCCTCCTCCAGCCACAATCAAATCGCTTCCTCTCGTCCATCGCCCTGTGCTGCTGCAGGGAGATGCTTCACGCTGGCCCCCACTGATGAAAGGCTAGATGGCTTATAATAAGCTGCCCTTCATAGTGGCACTGTTGGGGTCGTTGCGGCCTGACAGCTGGTGACTTGTCTGCTGGAACTTTCACCGCAGATTACAAGGGCATGATACAAGCAAATGATACGTACATATGAAGACACGGGAGCGCAATTGTGCATGTGAAACGCCTTGCCTGGATCCAGGATAAGGACGCAGCGGCAACCTTGGAATGTGTGTAACCAGTTATCATATAATTATAGTTATAGCAATTGTATACGCATAGTGAAATCTTGCAAGTATATTGGGGTCCAGGGTGGTGGCGATTGCGCATAGGCTGGCACGGTGACAATGCGGTAGAAGCCGTGCAGACGCGCTACACATACCTGATGTACCCTTCTTATGGCTTTTTACTACCCTGGAAAAACTGATTGGCCTGGCTCTTTCTGTGACGTTTAGTTGGTTGTGGTGGAGGGCCTATATTCGCGGCCGGTCGTCCGCATAGCCATAATTTGTAATTGCAATTTAAATGGCAGTATAAAATAGCACAGGTGATCGAATCTCTAGGCTCGGGCCGCTGAGGCGGTCGGCTGGAGGCGCGAGCGGCTGGTATGCTGGACAGCCGATGTGCGGGTCAAGAGCTGAGAGGCTTCTCAAGCTCTCACTGCCTGCCATGGTGCGCACATAGCGCCGTTCGAATTGCCTTTTATCGACCGTCTGAACAGTTCACGCGACGTGTCGTTCTCTTGCGCGCATGGGCGCTTGCAGGGCTCGTATCCCCACCCGGCGAATCTCGCAGCGCACGACAGACATCAATTCGCAAAGCTACAGTCAAGATGTGAGTCGATGCGCGGGCGATAATGGGATTGCTTGCTAGAACCACTGTAACCACTAACCTCGGTCACGTCCATAGCTGTGTGGTAGATAGAGAACCCACGCATCCACATGCCAACCCGCCCCGCCCCTTCCCGCCACCCAGGAGGAACGAATTGCAAGTGGGCGTCTGGCCTGCTCCTCGACTTCTTGTTGCTGCGCCAATACCTTGGCTACGACCCTGGATAGCCTTCCACTTGCCCACAACCACCACCACAGAATCGGCCTAGACCTTCAATATGTGGATCAGGTGCGGGCTGAGCACGACCCCCCCTTCCATTCCCCTTGCAACGCAACGCATAGCCCTCTAACAACCCCCAACGTCGCCTGCTTGCGTGGCTGCCTGCGCTCCTCCCCAACGCCCCGCCGCGCTGTCCCCACAAAAAACACCCCACAACCATGCCATTGCGTTTCGCCCCTGCATGCGCATATCCCCAACCTGTCGCCTGCTGCTGCCGGCAACGCGACCCGTTTGCGACTTGACACTTGGGGCTTGACAGAAGCACCGAACCTTGCCCGCTGTCTGTCGCTCCTGGTCTACCTGCAACTCTTCAACTGTGGGTCTGCCTGCCGCTGTTGGGTTGCTTCTGTTCCTCCCAGCAGGGAGGCAACGCGGACCGCCACCCAGCAGCAGCAGCAGGCAGCGGGGCCCGGGCGCGTCACCTCCCGGGGGGCCGTACGGACCAGCAGCGGCAGCAGCAGCGGCAGTGGAGGCAGGTGAAGGGGGATGAGGGACCGACGCTGGAGCAGCACGAGCAGCAGCAGCGGGCCCAGTCCTCTTCCTCATGCTGCGGGAGCTGCGAGGCTGGGCGGGAGTGCACCGGTACGCCCCTGCACCAGCGCCCCAGCAGCAGCAGCAGCGGCGGCGGCGCATGCGACAACACCGGGAGCGACGGCGGTACCGGCGGTGGCGGCATCATGGGCGACGCCAGCAGAGCCGGTGCGCACATGAGCGGCAGTGCTGACGATGCCACTCGCTGTCAGCCCTCTTGCCGTGGCAGTAGTGATGGGGGGGCCGTACGACACGATGATGATGGTAGCGGTAATGATGCCGCCACCCCAGTGTCGACAAGACATCGTGGGGGGCGCAGCTCTCCCCCAGCACCCGCCAAAGCGCACCACCAGAGACCGCAGCAGTCCCTGACACCGCCGCCGCCATCGCCACCTCCCTCGCCACCTCCCTCGCCACGGCACCGGAACACACAACACTCGACAGCAGCAGGCGGCGCCACATCACACTCCAGGGCGACCGGAGCAAAACACAGTGGCAGGCACCCACCTAACAACCCCTCGGGCGGCCGCGGTGAAGATACCGACAGAAGCCGCAGCAGCAGTCGTAGCAGCAGCCGTAGCGACCGCAGCAGAAGCAGCGCTGGACAAGTCAGCGGTAGCAGCAGCAGTCCTGGTGCCGGCAGCGGCCCAGGCAACAAGGGGAGCAGCAGCGGTCCACACCACCACCACCACCACCACCACCCCCTGATGCAGCCCGCTCAGCTCACGACGCGCATCACCGGCTGCACCTCATGGCGACAACTGGACGAGCTGCTGCTGATGACGTCATCAACGCACCAACAGCTGAATGCCGTACACGTCACGGCCATTGCGACACGGCTCACACACCTGCAGACGCCACCACCGCCGCCACGGGCAGCCTGGTCGCGGCTGGGGACAGCTGACGGCGAAGAGGACGGTGGCGCTGTTGGGGGCATCAGTGGAGGCAGCCAGCAAGAGCAGCAGGACCAGCAGGCCTGGCGGTCCTTCCTGCGGCGGCTGATGTCGCTTGTGGAGAGCCGAGCCGCGCAGTTGGACGCACGGGGCATTGCCAACATCAGCTGGGCGCTGGCGAAGCTGCTGAGCTCGGGGAGGGGGTCCGTAGGGGACCGTGGCGGCGGCGGCAGCAGCATTGGTGACGGTGGCGGCGGTGTTGATGCTGATGAGGGGGAGGGTGGCTATGGAGGTGCAGGGCCGGCAGTGTCAGCAGCAGTGGAAAGCGGTTGCGAGGGAGCAGCGGCGTCGCTGCAGGCGGAAGCGCGGAGGCTTGTCGCTATGCTGTTGAGCCTTCCTGTCGCCGACCCACGGGTCAGCGCCAGGAAACCCGTGTCTGGGCCCGTTGCCGGGGGTCGCGGTGGCGGTGGCGGTGGTGCGATGGAGGCTCGGCACGTGGCCAACGCGCTGTGGGCGGTGGCCTCGCTCGGCGTCACGCGCAATCCGACGGAAGAGGACTATGCTGCTACGGGGGCCAGCAGCAGCAGCAGCCACGGGTGGGTGCCGCGAGCTATGGCTGCCGCGCAGGACATGTTGCGGACGGGTAGCTTCAGCGAGGAGGGGCTGTCGCAGCTCATTTGGGCGGTTTCGGAGCTGCGACTGGCGCCAGGGCGAGGCTGGATGTCGGATTTCTACACCGCAACTGCACGCATGGCGCCGCGGCTTCCAGCGCACAGCGTATCCAACGTGCTACTGTCCTTGGCGCGCATGGTGTCGGTCAACGTTGACGGCGTCGGCGGCGCCGTTGACCCTGGCGCTGACGTCAGCAGCAGCAGCAGCCGACACGCGGAGGCTGAGGTTGGGGCTCAGGCTGAGGCTTCTGCCGTGGGTTTTCAGCCGCCGGGCGATGCCTGGCTGTCTCGTTTCCTGCAGGATAGCGCGCCGTGCCTGGCAACCGCGGACGGAGAGGCGCTAGCAAACATGGTGTGGGCGCTGTCCGCGCTCCTGGACGATGACTCAACCAGAGCTGCAGCTCCTGCTGCTACCTCTCCTTTCACGACACACCCTTCCCTGCCGCCGTCACAACCGCCACCTCAGCTGTCGTCATCACAGCAGTCCTCATCACTGGCATCTCCCATCCCGCGCTACTGGTTTCGGAGCTACTATACGGCACTAGCAGCGGCGGCGGCAGCAGCGGTTGCAAGCAGGGGCCATGCCAGCGAAAGCAGCAGCAGCAGTGACGGGAGCGACGGTGGTGGCGGCGGCGACAGCGCCATCCCCACCAGCCATTCCTACCGGACATCCTCCTCTTCCTCTTCCCAAGCGCGCAAGATCTGCACTGATGCGCAGCTTAGTTTGGCTGTGTGGTCGCTGGCGCGATTGAGGGACGTGTTGCAGCGCCGGAGGGCGGTAGTGGCAGCAGCAGCAGGGGGAAGAGGCACCGTACCGTTGGCTGGTATGTCGGGCGGTGGCGGCATGTTGGGTGGTGAAAATGAGACCATGCTGCAGCAGCAATCTCAGCCGCAGCTGCTGCCAGTGTTGTCGCCGCCGCCAGCGCTGGTGGCCGCAGCCGCTGCTCAGCTGCGCCTCGGGCTGACCAGCATGCCCGACCAGAGCCTTGTAATGGCCGGCTGGGCGCTGGAGCGGTTGCAACTGCCGCTGCAGCTGAGGCTGCTGCAAGCGGTGCCGCAACCGCAGAGCATGGCGCACGCGGTTGCTGCCGTATCCGATGCGCTGTCACCCGCTCCCTCGGGCTCCGTCGCAGCAACACCGCAGGGTGGCACCTCCAGCAGCACCAGGTCAGCAGGTTTCGTAACCCAGGGAGACGAACACATGTCGGAGCCTTGGCAGCAGGCTTGGTTCCAGGCAGCGGAGGGGCGGCTGTACGGCATGAGCGGATCCTGGTTGCTAAGATGCCTTCAGACGGCGGCTGCATGGGGGCAAGCGGACAACCAAGGAGGAGGAGGAGGAGGAGGAGGCAGCAGTGCCAGCGCCAGTGCTTGTAACGGTAGCGGGAATGGCGGTGGAAGTGGCGGTGGAGGGATGTCGGCATGTTTCAGGGGCAACCGGGACGCGGAACGCTGGCTAGGAACGGCGCTGCGCGCCGTGTTGCAGCGTCGGCACTGCGTGTTGCGGCCGCGGCTGCTGCTGACGTGGATGCGAGGGGCGGAGGCCTGTCTGCCGTACAGCTGTCCGCGGAGCATGTTGCAGGCGGTGGCGGCGGCGGTACTGGAGGGCGCGTACGGCAGCGGCAGCAGTGACAGCGGCAGCAGCAGTGACAGTGGTAGCAGCGGCGGCGGCGGCAACACCGGCCGCGGTAGCTGGACCGTGACTGCGTTGCTGCAGTGCGGCTCGGCGCTGGCTCGGGCAGGCTACCTGCCGCAGCCCGCTTGGCGGCAGGCCTTCTTCCGCCGGGTGTTGCAGCTGTCAGAGCTGTCTCCGCTGCCACCGTCACCGTCGTCACCACCGCCGCAGTTGCAACATGAACAACACCATCAGCCGCATGCAACGGAACCACCAACACCCTCATCATCCCCCCCAGGTGCCGTCCCCAGGCTGCCAGGGCCCCAGAGCAGCCCTCAGCATGCAGCACCCTCTGCAGCACCAGCCGCCGCCAGCGCAGCTGGGAGTCATGGTGTCAGGTTTGCGGAGGGTCAGCGGCAGGTGATGGGTCCGCGGCACAGACTGTCAGTCAGCGACGTGGCACTGCTGCTGACGTGTACTCAGCGGTGGGGCGCCAACCCTAGCGACGCCACGCTGGCGGCGCTGCTGTACGGCGGAGTGCCGTACGAGCGCTGGGATCCGCAGCTGGCGGCGGACATATGCCGTTTGCTGGTGCTGTTGTACACAGCAAAGCGGAAAGCGGCTGTGGCGCAGCAGCAGCAGCAGCAGATGAAACACCGGCAGCAGAGGTTGTTGTGGCTACAGCAGCAGCAAAGTCAGCAGCCGCATGGGGAAGAGCAGCAGCAGCAGCCGCAATCCGAGGCGCAGCAAGCAGTAAACCTACACCACCAGCCGGGACCGGCTGAGGCAGCTGTAGTTGACAGGCAGGCGGGTACACAGCAGGACGTACAGGGCGCGGAAAACGGCGCACACGAACGGAGCCGGTGCCATGCAGCCAGGAACAGCGCTGAGGCGCAAACGCCGCTCGAGGGTTTTGGGGAAGAGGAAGAAGAAATGAGTGACGCCGCAGCGCAGAGGAGGGTAGGGCTGCCGCCGCTGGCTGCTCCCGGGGCTGATGGGTCGGGCGGGCGGCGTGAGGAGGTTCTGCAGCGGGGGCCGGGGCGGCCGGTGCCTGCGGCAGACGGCTCTCCCTCCCTACCGCCGCTACCACCACCGGTGGCAGCCAGCATGCCTTCAGGACCACCTCCTCCCAGCCCCGCGATCCCGACATCGTCATCCTTATCCCCCTTGCAGCGCTCCTCCGCAGCGGCACTCGCAGCAGCTCCCACAACATCCCGTCCACCGCCCGGCTCGCATGCGGTCTCGGCTCGCAGTCCCGACAGTGGTGGTGACATGCGGGTGAAGGCAGGCCCTCCCGCCACAGCCGCCCCGAGGAGGCCTCCCCAGCAGCCAAGCAGCAGCCCGGGCAGCCCTCCCCCCGGTCCCAACGCAGCAGGCCATACAGCGGGCGGTTCCGTGGTCCGGCCCTTCGTGCTGCACATGCTGCGCCTGGCATGTGCCTCCCTCGCTCCTCCGCCAGCTATCCACGCCTCCACTACCACTACAGCAGCAGCACTCCCGCAGCAGCAGCAGCAGCAGCTGCAGCTTCGGCCACTGCAACACCCACAGCCTCCTCAGCAGGAGCCGGCCATGCCAAGTCTCCCCCACCGCCCTTGGCCGCTACGCAACTTGGCGACACTGCTCTGGAGTGTCAGCCGGCTGCGCATGTGGCTATCCACGGCTCAGCGCCGAGCCGTACTTGTCGTACTGGACCGACAGCTGCTAATCGCGCCGCCTGGGGAGCTGGTGCCGCTGCTGTGGGCTGCAGGTCGGCTAGGCGTGCCGCCGGGGACCCCCGGACGACTGCAGCAGGCGCTAGCCTCGCACCCCGGGTTGCGACCCACGGGTCTGCCCGACTGGCAGCTGTTCATGGTGTTGGAGCTGCTGGTGATGTGGCGGGTGGCGCCGCCGGCTGGGTGGTGTCAGCAGGTGATGCGGCGGCTGGTGTGGTGGCTGAGACCCGCGGTTCCGCCGCCGCCCTGGGCGATGTCCCGGAGGTGGGCGCAGCTGCAGGTGGGGGCTATGCGGGAGCTGGGCGGGGACGAGGAGGGTGATGGCGAGGAGGGTAGTGAAGGTGGTGGAGGTGGGAGGGTGGGGCAGGGGCAGGGGGGGCAGCAGCTGGTGGATGTGCAGTTGGTGGTGTTGGCGCTGCGTGTGGTGCAGTTTCTCCGGGCCGTCTACAAGGAGGAAGAGAACGGGAAAAAGGAGAAGAAGACGCAAACGGAGGGTCACCCGCTTGGCGGACTAGCCGCAAGGCGCGATGGGAAGCGGCGGCTGCGGTGGCGGCGACCGTCGGGACCAGCATCTTCTCCCCTCCATGCATCCAGCCTCCGTACCGTTGGGTCCCGGCTGCTTCAACGAAGGAGGTCGGCATGGCAGCCATTTCGTTCCTCCTCATCGCCGCTCGACAAGTACATTTGGGCGCACCTGTGGCCCCTGCTCCGTACCGTCGTACGACATCAGCTTGTACGGCACCTGCGCATCCCACCCTCCTCCTCCTCAGCCAGCAGCAGCCCACCACCTGTCATGCAGCCCAACCCGACGACCTCGCCCCCGCAAGCCCGGCTAGCTGCGCTGCAATGCGCCGCGACTGTCGGCGTCGTTCGCGACATCCACTGGGCGGCCTGGGGTCTCCCCGCCCTGCAGCGTCTGGCCCATGAACTCCCGCCCGCTCAGTACCCCGCCTGGCTGGACCTGGTAGCGCAGCTGCGGGGCCGTGTGCGGCTGCGGCGGGCCGCCCTGGAGGACCTGCTGCTGTCCTGGTGCCTGGCGTGCAGCCCTCGCCTGGAAGCCATGTCCCCGAGGCTGCTGCATGCGACACTGCTGGCGGCAAGTCGTGTGCAGGCGCTTGGGCTGACGTGCAGCTGGGACTGGGTGGCTGCGGCCATGCGGCGATACTCGCGGAGCTGTGCCGCGCTGCCGCCGGCGCAGCTGGCGCAAGTGCCCGGCGTGCTGCTGAGGCTGCGGCGGGTGCCGCCGCCGCAGTGGCAGGCGGGGTTTGCAGGGATAGCGGTGCGGCGGGCGCTTCCCAGGATGTCGCCACGGCGGGTGGCGCTGATGCTGCGGGAGGCGGCGGACCTGAGTCCGGAGCTGGGGCAGGCGTTGCGGGCGGTGGTTGGGGAGCATGTGGCGGCAGTGCGACACGGGCAGCGGCAGCAGCAACAACAGCGGATGCAGTCTGGAGGTGTAGATGTGCGGGCCGCGCAGCAGCAGGCGCAGCGGAAAGAGCAGCTGCAGCAGGGGTTGCGGATAGGTGGAGCAGAGCTTGGGGTATTGATAGGGCAGGCTCACGGGGAGGGGGGGCAGAGGGTACCGGTTACTAGCAGCCACGCCAGATGATAGATGTAGGCTTCTTTGTAGGTCAAATGTGCACGTGTGCAAAGTAGGTGGAGTGAACGCAGGAGTGTCGTACGTTTAGGAGTGGCACGGAAGAACGCGGGTCACCGATTGGTCGGGTGAGGTTTACACGTCATATAGACGAAGTCCACAGGCCTTGGGGACGGGGTTCAATTAGCATGAGGGGCTCGCGGACCGCAACGTTGATGTTCACCTCGAACGCGCAGTAGCATTGCCTGATGCATCAGCTGCGGCTATCAGCAGGAACGTGAACCGAATGCCATTGCTGAACTGCTAGATGTTCAGCATACCCATTTTGATATCCAGGGGCAGTTGGCAACACGCACAGAAGCAGCTAGGGAACGAGAGACCTTGTCCATTCGAGTTGTAGGTAGGAGTGAGCTGAGAGGGTGGAGGCAAACATGGTCAAACGTTACGCCTTGTTATTCGGGTGTGGTAATGGAGCTGTTAGACATGCTCGGTTGCTTTCCTGACCAGACGCCTAGCATAGACATAACCTATGACATGGTGAGAGGACCTGCATGGTTCGCGGCCTGACACGTTTGCGGTTTCCTTCTGTGGCTTTGGTTATGAACCGTGAGGTGGTACCCCTTAATACCTACCGGTATCTGAGGGAACAGCAACGTATGCCAAGGCTGAATTGTCCACGCCCCTATGCCCCTTAATTGCAAACAGCATGCAGACTACTCCCAACAGCTTAACATGCAAGTGTTCGTGTTTCAGGCGGTAACAATGGAGCCATCTAGGTGTACATATCCTTACATACTCACGAAGCACTCGCAGTGCGGCGCCTGCCATGACGACAAATTGGTCGTCATCCGTCCTGACATACGGCGAAACGGTGTCTCACACATGCACCGCCTCAACCGAACAAGCTTTATCAATCCCAACCGTTCTCAAAGCCCCGCTAGCAACCGCTCAAGTCTCAAACACTCTCAGGAACTCTCAGCCCTGCCGCTCTTTCATGGTATACAGTACAAAGCCACACCAACACCACACTCTCGATCTCTCCGCCCCGCCGCCACTGCCGCCGCTTAGTCGATGGAGCACAGCACACCCACACCGCGCAGGATCCACTTGGACTTGTCATCCTCGGTTCGCAGCGAGAAGGTGGTGATGAAGTTGAGGCCCTTGCGCGCCTTGACGCGGTAGGTGGGCGCCTCGTACAGCCCGGAGCGCTTCTTGTCCTTTGCCAGCACACCCGTCACGTGCAGCACCGGCAGCGGGTTGAAGAGCTTCTTGGGGTCCGAGTCGACCAGCTTGTTCTCGCGGCCCGACCAGGCGCAGCCGTCCAGGTAGAGGCCGTACACGAAAACGCCCTCGGGCGGCCCCTCCTTGAGGCTCTCAAAGTCCTTGGGCGGGTGCGTCACCTCGGAGGACATGACCACGTCATCCAGCGCCCACTTGTCCGCGGCGTGCTTGCGGTTCACCTCCTGCTTCATGGCCGTCAGGAAGCCCTGGGGAGGGAAAGGAAAGGGGGCATACGGGGAAGGCAGGTTAGCAACATGGTTTGAAGCTGTGCTGTTGTCGGGGCAGTCGGTAACATGTGAGCTTTTGGAACATCAGTGACTAACAGAATACACAGCGGGACAACACCACACCCAAAGCAATAGCCCCCGCCCACTTCTCAACCGCCGTACCTGCGGGTTGAAGAAGCCCGTCATCCAGTAGGCCTTCGGCCGGCCCAGGTTGAGCCACTTGTTCAGCTGGTCATAGCGCTGCAGCAGACCCGTGAACCAGTTGCCCAGCGTAGATGCCTCCCACGACTTGGACAGCCAGGAGCTGGGGATGCGCGCGTTGAAGAGCGCGTCCAGAGCCTCAATCAGGCCACCCGACAGCGCAATGGTGCCAGCAATGGCCAGCCGCAGGTTCTTGAGGGTGGTGGTGGTGAGGCGCGTGACGATGTTGAGGCGGTCAATCTCCTGCCGCAAGTGCACGGTGAGCGGCATGGTGGGGCCGCCGGGCAGCTTCTTGAGCTTCTCCTTGCTCTCCTCCTTATCGAACAGAGGTGGCGCCTGAGGGAACATGGAAACATGGCCTCGGTTACACGGTGTGGCAAGGACAGGAGCAAGGTTGTGCACCTTCCCAAATTTAGCACGCTAGACATTCTGGCGGACTTTGCTAGAACCAACCAAGCCGCATAGGTTTCCCAGCCGTCCCTCACACCCCCCTGCCAAACCCACCTTGGACAGCAAGTCCTCGCAGATCTTGTCCACCACGTCCTCACGGCTCAGGCCGCCGCCGCCACCGCCGCCCTTGGGCATGGTGTCCAGGATGGTCACGATGGACTCCTGCACCTGCAGCGTGCGGAACGTGATGTCCGCGTTGGGGTGCAGGCCGAAGATCTCGGGCGACTCCGTCCCCGGCAGCGTCTCGATGTAGGAGCGGAAGGCGTCAATGTCGGTGGAGTCGGGCACACGGTAGCTGAAGCCATCCGCTGTGCGCGCGTCCTTGAACACCTCGTAGTTGGGCGCCAACACGGGCTGCGGGGGCAAAGGAAGGCGGTAAGAAGACGGTTTTTGAAGGAAATGAGCTTGCCTAGAAGGTTACCGTACCACCGGAAAACCTAAGGCGAGTCCCCTTTACCCTGTACTCCGCAACATGGGTCAATACCCGTGAGCCCAGGCCGAAAGGCAGATCATGCGCCACACACCTGGAGGAAGTACTTCTCCGCAAACGTGTCCATCAGCAGCTTGTCGAAGTCGTCCGTGATACGGCCACCGTACTGAATGGCGGAGATCATGTAGCGCACCGTCTCCCAGGTGGGCTGCGGGCTCTTCTTGGCGTCCATCTCCGACAGGTGGTTCTGCAGGAATTGCACGCAGGCCGACAGGTCGCTCTGGTTGAACTCGTACGGCACGTTCCAGCCGATGGGCCCGAACTTGCGGCGCTCCTGCACGACCGAGTGCAGGAAGCACATGACGAACAGCAGCTGCCGCCACTCCTGGCGTGACACCATGTCCAGCATGTCCTGCGGGTGTTGCCGGAGAAGTGTGGGACAGGTGTGGGACACAGCTAGTTCAATATTGGAAACACGACACCAATTTAAAGCCATGTTACTAGCTACGGCAGGCAACACACCCTCCTGCTCTCTCCCACAGGTCCCTTCCATCCCTACCACGACCCTTCCATGCCACATACCTGGTTGACCCACTGGTACGACGCACGCAGACCGGCCTTGATGCCCACAGGCGCCTCGTTGGTGATCTTGATGCCCATCTGCAGCAGGCCGATGGGGAACTGCGGGTGCGGCTCCGCGGTGATCCACAGCCGGAAGTCCTCGTGCACGTTCTCCTCCTTCACCAGGAACGTCTCCACCTCCGTCAGGTAGCCCAGACCCAGGTGCGTGTTCTGCAGCAGCACCCAGTGCCCCTCCAGCGAGGCGCTGGCCATGTGCTTGCGCGCAATCACCTCCTGGCCCTGGCCCATGGACACACCCAGCGTCTTGATCTTCTTCTTCTTGGCCAGATCCTCGATGAGCTTGGTGGGATCGGCGCCGGGCGACAGCAGGCAGATGAGCGGGCACTTGGCGTGGCTCTCGTTCCAAGCCTTCTCCATGTTGAGCGGCACCGACTCGACAAAGCGCTGACCCAGCGCCTCCGCAATGTAGTCCGCCGCGGCAATGAGGGTGCGGTCCTCACGGAACGTCTTCACGACGCACATGCGCTCAAACTTGTTCAGCCGGTCCTCGTAGTCGGGAACCTGAGAGCGCGCGGGAAAGAAGTAGGTTTATCACTGCACTACTGCTGGATTACAGCCATGAAAGCCAGAGATGAACCATGCCCTTGCTCGGCAACCCAGGCCTCATACCACCCAGCTGTACACGCCACGCATGTTGCCTTCATACCACCCGTTGCAGAACCCAGCAAACCCGTCCCCTTACCTTGGCCATCTCCGGCGCCTCCTGGTCGTACCACTGCCGCCACAGCCCGTCGTTGCGGAAGACGGAGTCGGGGATGTCGCGGAATGCGTCCATGGCGGACAGCGCGATGATGTTGAGCCACACCGAGTCGGGGATCCAGTCCTTGGGCTTCTTGCGCACCGAGTTGATGTCCAGCGCCGCACCTCCCTTGAGGAACACATCCAGGTCCACCACCTTGACCTTGGAGGCGGACACCAGCACCTGGGGTTGCCGGGTTAGGGGGATAGGAGGGTAGAGGGTTAGGGGGGAGGAAGGTGAAGGAGGATGAGGATGAGGCATGGAGTCGCAATTTTATGGAGGTGCGGAAAGTACCGTGACGGGAGGTAAGGAGTGACGGCAGCTCTGAGTATCAGACTTATCTGCGGCATTGGTCTAGCTTAACCGCCCTGGACCATGCAACACGCACCTTGTTGGTGAGCATTAGCGCAAAGATGATCTTGTGGCGCTCAAACAGGCCGCGCTGCACATACAGGTATATCTCGTACGTCATGTACTCGATGATGTTGTGAATGCGCTTGGAGGGCATGTTGGCGCGCTCACTGCGGTCGATGGCCTGTTGGGAATTTAAAACAGCAGCCGTTAGCAAGCATTACCCAGCAAGCATGCATAGCCAGTAGATTCTTAGGAGACATGAATATGTACGTGTGCTTTTGGCAATGCACCAAGCGGCTCTCGGGGCCCAATCAACCAACCCCAACCGACCCACCAGCTCGTACAGCTGGTTGAACTGCGCCAGGGAGGTCTGGTACATGCAGTTGACCACCGAGAACTCAGCGATGAGGAAGTAGATGAGGGTGGCGCGGTGCGCAACAGGGCGGTACTCCTCGCACGCCTCATTGATGCGCTTGTTGGTCTCGGAGGCATTGGCCAGCTTCTCACTCACGTCCTACAAGTACGGCATGCACCATCAGCAAGCGTTAAGGAAGTGGCTTGCTGGCCATGTTCCGCATATACCTTCATAACACCAGCCCCATCCTTTGCCCCATCCGAAATCAAGTACCCAGCATGCATAGAACCCCATGCCAGCCCTCCACCCCACCCTGCCCACCTGCGCGGTCTGCTTGGTGACCGCCAGCACGTCAATCAGCTCCGTGTCATCCAGCAGGTTGCCCTGGCTGTTGGACAGGCGGAACAGCAGGTCGTCCTCCAGCTGCTTGATGCGCTTCTTGTAGCTCTGCACCTCCTCCAGCAGCTGCTGCCGCTGGTCCTCCAGCTCCTTCTTCTCCTTGCTGATCAGCTTGCCCAGCAGCTGGTCCTCCAGGCCGGCCATGGTCACGGTGAAGTCAACCACCGTCACCTTGGCGGACAGCTCGGGTGTGAAGTGCGGGTTGGGCAGGCGCGTGGTGCAGAACAGGCGGAAGGTCTCCGTGAAGTCAACCTCCTTGTCCGCCAGCGGCACGACAAAGGTCTTGCCCTTCTTAATGAGGCGGCGCTCCAGCACCGGGTCGAGCAGCGGGTCCAGCTCCTCCTCAATGTTCTCAATCAGCAGAGGCCGGCCAAACGCCAGGCACTCCTCCAGGTGGTTGCGGAAGAGCTTGTCGTTCAGCTGCGTGGTCTTGAGCTGGTTGGCCTCCTCGCGGTTCTTGATCCACTCGCGGCCCTGGCCCTGCGGGTCTACCAGCACCGGGTAGCGGCTGGCGCGGGTGACCATGATGCCGTTCTGGATGGACAGCTCGTCGGTGGGCAGGCCCTGCAAAGTGAAGGGTGGAGAGAGGTCCGGACGGCCATCAAGAGGTTTCATGGTAAACTGCAAGGGAAAACACTAAAGAAAGCAGAAGGGCGGACGCTAAAGCACCAGAAGTCCCCGCCATGTTTGCATGGTCATGACATCCGGATCATCCGAAAGCCCAGGACACACCTGCAGGTTCCACTCGCCGACCTCTGCATCGTCAACCAGGAACTTAGTGATCTGCATGTGCGGCGTGACCGGCACGTTCAGCTTCATGCAGTCGCCGTAGAAGTCGCGGTGCAGCAGCAGCTCGCGGAACTCCTTGTTGAAGGGACCCAGGTACGACACGAAGGCGGACGCCAGCGCGCAGTCGCCAGTCAGCCGCTGGATCTGCACGTCAAACTCCTTGGACTGGCCAGTCCAGCGCGCCTCCTCACCTGCATGCAAACAATAAACGCAAGTACCCATTCGACATTGCAACATAGTTAGGGACCGAAGGAAAGAGCTTTACGACAGGAGGCCCAACACTGGTGGAAGCATCGGGATAGCTGCATGGATACGAGTCATGCCGGTGCTGAATCCCGTTGCCGTGCATATTTACTGTACAAGCCCAGTGCAACACCCACCCGCCAAGGCACCAATGAGCGCATTGGCGCTGTCCATCTTGCGCTGCGTGGCCGCTGCATCGTCCTCCAGCGCCTGCTTGTGCGCCATGGCGGCATCGAACTGCGCCTGCATCTCATCCAGCTTGGCCTGCACCTTGGCCATGCGCTCCTCGGCGGCGTTCTTCTCCTTAGTTGCCAGCTTGAGCTCAGCCTCCGCCTCACGCAGCTTGGCGATCTTGGGCTCCACAACCTGAGGGGAGCGCAGCATGGAGGAGGAGCGCATGCAAACTCCGGTCAGTGCTGAGACCGAAATGAATAGGTACACACTTAGGGGGACGAGTAGGCATGCTTGTGCCAAGCGAGCCGAAAGCAGGAGCTGCCCCGCAGCGCACCTTGGCGACATTGTGGTACTTGGCCATAGACTCGGACCAGTTACACAGGCCGGCCACGTTACCCGAGGCCTTGGAGGCGCTCTCGAAGGTGAAGTCGTCGCTCATGAAGTAGGGCTCCAGCAGCTCCACCGTCTCGTCGTTGATCTGTGGTAGACGGCAATTGTACACGGGGACTTCAGTTATACAGCTCACACACATGGCCAGTTTTCTTAACACATGGCTCACAACTTGCCTTGCATAGCAACGCAGGAAGAGCTAGATCCCAGCTGTTCTCCTACACTCATCCATCTATATGCCGCAAAAATACTATGCGATGCAAGCCGGATTCAAGCCCACCTGCTCCTTGGGGAAGTCCTTCAGGTCCTGCAGGAAGCTCATCTGGTTCATCATCTTCTGCGCCTCGCTGTAGTTGCCGGACAGCACCATGCGGCCCTTCTCGTCCAGGTACTCCGCCTTGTTCATGGGCTGCATGCGCAGGATCAGCACGCAGTCGAAGATGCGCATAATGATCTGCGGCGGCTTCTTCAGCGCCTTGAGGTTCTTGATGTCGTTGTCCTTAATCGAGTTGAGCGCCTCCAGGGCGGCATCCAGCGCAGGCTTGGCAGCAGCCAGATCACGCTCCGCATCGTCCTTCACGGCCGCAATTTCGCTGGCCTTCTTCGTCACCTATGTGTCACAAGGAGGGTAGCAAGAGGGCAAACCCAGCCGAAAAAGTCAAGGAGAAAATCGGACAGGAGGTCATCCCGCCAATGAGCAGAGCGACAGCAACCGCAATACCCTTATGTGTTGTAACCCATGCCCTGCCACTGCTTCACACTTACCGCATCGACGATGACGGCCACCTTCTGCTTCTCCTTCTCCGCAATGGCAGTGCTCTCGCTGATCTGCTTCAGCAGCGCCTCCGCCTCCTTGGCCGACACCGCCAGGTCCTGGTTCTTGACCGCCAGCTCCGCCTTCATCTTGTTCACGTCCGCCTTGGCCTCAAACATCTTCTGCAGACCCGCCTCAATCTGGTACGCCAGCTCCTTCGTGAACGACCACTTCTTGGCGTACAACTCCTTGTAGCCCTGCAGCAGGCAAGGACAGTGGCTCCTAGAGTTAGTGAAAAGATCCAACTGTAGCAGCAACACATCCTCATGCGAGCCCAAATGATTGGCAAAAGGCACCCTTCCCGATTGGCCTGAGTACGGCAGCCCCCACCCACCTGGAGGAAAGCCAGGTACGACTTGGGCGTCACGTACACGTAGCGGCGGTACTTCTCAAAGTACTCCTTGCAGGCATTGGTCACGAACACGTGCGTGTGGCCCATCAGCAGCTTCAGCTGGTTCTTGACCTCCTTGGGGCACGCCATCGTGAACTCGTCGATGAACTTGCCCGACACGGACGTCAGCGCCTCTTCGGGCCAGGGCAGGAACCTGGGGACAGGAGCGCGGGGCATGGTGGGTATAGCAGGGTTGTCAGCAACAAACTACGAAACCCATTTTAACGCATGCAAACCGTATAGCAAGGATGCCTCTTCCCTCGTACTCTTACCCATATCCACAAGCACGACAGCACTCACCAGTCGATGGTGCAGCCGTTGATGAGACCAGGGAACTGCTGCGCACGGCGGGCAAACTTGGCGCCCACTGGCGAGAAGCACAGCACGACGTGCAGGTTGTCACGCACGCGGTTGAGGAAGAAGTTGTACAGGTTGTCGTACGTGTCGGGAACACCGGGCGCCTGGTGCTTCATGATGGGGCGGATGTCGTTGACAATCATGTCCTGGTCCTCCTTGGTCAGCAGGCCGGCCACCTCACCTGCGGTACGGCAATAAATGGAAGCTAGTTAGTCCACAGTTTGCCCCGTGGCTTGCACTTCTGCTGACAGCAGCGGCGTGCCCATTTTGGGCTTAGCCCTTAGCGGACACCAGCCTGACCAAAGTACCGTATGCCCCTAGAAACCCACCCGTCATGAGGATCTGGTTCATGTACTCCAGGAAGCCCTCATCCTTGACCTCCGCATCCGTGAAGATGAAGCACACCGGCTGGCCCTTAAAGCCGGCAATCTTGTACAGCCCCTTGATGTCCTCAAACAGGTTGGACACGTTGTAGGTCTTGGTGATGGTGATCTGGAAGGGATACGCGCCGGCGATGTACGCCGACAGGCGCGACAGCGATTGCTTGCCGCTGCCACCCACGCCCACCAGCAGCGCCGAGCCGCGCGCCATGGCCAGCAGGCGCGTGATGCGCATGAGGTGCATCAGCGCGTCCGTGAACAGCACCAGCTCCAGCTTGATGACCTTGGACTCCTCGTTAAACTTGCGCTGCAGCCCCTCCACGCGCAAGCGCACCTCGGGAAGACCGCCCTTGACGGCCTCGTAGAAGCTGGGGTGGCCGTCAATGATCTCACCTGAGGGGTAAGGGGCAAAGCAAGCATGTACGGGATTTAGAGGCTGCTGCGTTATGTAAGGCGTCGGCTTGTCCATCTCCGCTGTACGAACAACATGGCATGGAGGGCGCTGCCTAGTGCATGAGCCCGGTGACAAGTACGCCTTGCTCACCCGTCTCGTCGTCCACCACGGGCTCGCGCAGGAAATCCACGAAGTAGAGCGGCTCCTCCACCTGGGTGTTGTTATTGCAACCACAGCACATGGGAAGTCACTGAGCGGTATCAAAGGCGTTAGGACCCTCCCAAGAAGCCCCATGTCCAGTCTCCCACTCATTACGGGACGCTGCACGTTTGCACATCTAGCCCTTTCTTACTGTCCTGGCCCCTCCATCTCGCCAGTAGCCTGCATGTGACGCACCTGCTTCACCAGATCGGACGAGAAGTTGTCGCGGCAGAGGTCAAAGATGGCCTTATCCACCCAGTTCTTGTCGTCGTAGCTGATGAGCTTGTCCGAGAAGACGCGGCGGCACTCGTGCACCCACAGGCCCAGCAGGTATCCCTCGGGCGAGTTCACATTGCCGCCAAACACCGCCGAGTCGCCAACCAGCAGGTTGAAGCGGTCACGGGCAGCCAGGATGACACCCTGCGGTACAGCAAAGTCTATCGTGTTCGGCGCTCATGCATTGCAACCCGGGGCGTGTAAGCCCAGCAGCCAACCCAGGTGATACACCAAAGGGGCGGTGCAGAGCAATGGCTCACCTGGAAGACCTTGGACAGCTCACGCATGTTGAACAGGTAGTGGAACTTGGCGGGCGTGGGCAACATCTTGGTCTGGATGCGGTTCCACAGCGTGATGGTGAGCGGCACCAGCTTGGAGGCCACGTACACCACCTCCTCGCAGAACACGTCGCGAGAGAAGCGACCCTCCACCAGCTTGCCGAAGATGCCGTTGATGGCGGCCACTGAAGGCAGCGGCACGTTGAAGATGGCGAACTGCGGCAAGGGTTGAAAGGGTGGGAGGCTCGGTATGCCAGCAGCCCACATGCGCTCCAGGTGGTATTACATGGTATAGTAAAGGAAACTCAAGTTCAGGGCTGACATGAGGTATAGCCGCGGTTGCAGCAAGACTGCCCAACAGGCGACAGGACTACGTAGCTTGGCAGGCTTCCAGCCGTTGCTCTCACCTGGCGCTTGAGGCGGTTGGGGATGTCGTTCTTGCCGCCACCCGGCGTGTTCATGGCCGCCACGTAGCGCACATCCACAATGAACTTCATGTCGCCAATGGGCTTCTCCAGCGAGTACATGCCGCCCTGCTCCAGCAGCTGGCGCACGATCTCGTTGGTCACCTGCAGCCGGGGGCAAGGCAGGCAGCATGCAAGGGTTGGAAGTAGGGCGGGCATCCTGGGGACGTACAATTAATGGCACACGGCACATGGCTTAAGTAGCGAAGAAGTCGCCGGTAGACTGGGAGCCCGGCTTCACATCAGAATCCATGGCAAACGTACCTGGTCACCCCACTCGTTAATGTACGGCATGGAGATATCGTCCACGAAAATGCACATCTGCTTGCCGCCGGGCGGGCCGAAGGTACGGCCCTGGCGCTTCTCCACAGAGCCCTCAATCGACATCTGGAAGATGCCGGGCGTCGTAAGGCTAGAGAAGGTGATGGTCTTGTTGGTAGTGGTGTCGGGGTTGAACTTGGCGATGAACTGGTTAATGGTGTTGGTCTTGGCGGTACCCGGGCCGCCAACCAGCAGCGTGGCCTTCTCAACGCTGTACGACAGGTTGAGCAGCTTCTCGTAGCGCACCGAGTCCAGCGTGGGGATGACGAGCTGCGCGTACTTGGGCTTCTCCTCGTTCTTGGGGTAGTGCCAGACGGGGACGCAGTTGCGCCAGTGCAGCCACTCCGCATCCGAGGTGTTGACCAGGTACTCGAAGATGGTGTCGGTCTCATCGTCCTTGGGCGGCATGTTGGTGGCGTAGCTGCGTGCAAGGTAGTAAGGACCACTAGTTAGAGCGGTGTACAAGGATGCAGTAAGAGACTGGCAAGGGTTCGGCTGGAGTCGGCTGTACAAGCTGTCCTGCCAAGGCAGGCTAAGGAATCAGTGGCTTCAATCGCGCCCATAAGAGCCCATTCTCCATCTTACCTGCGCAGCTCCTGGTCAAACAGCGGCCGCTCCTTCATCTCCAGCAGGCCACCCAAACTCCAGGTCAGGCAGTACAGGAAAACGCGCTCGTACTTCGTGTCGTTGAGCGGCGTGCCAGCCTCCTTAATGGCCCGCAGGTAGCCGTTCAGCAGCGTCATGACGGTGCCCACAATGCTAACCTGCAGGGGTCCAGGGTTTGACAAGGTTAGGTGCTAGCGGCGCCCTAATGACGTGACGACATTAGGTATAGCAGTCAACATTAAGCCTAATGTGCAGCTGCGACCCAAGCGTCAAACGTCAAACATCCCCAGGTACATGTACGCACCTGCTCGTTGTACATGACGGGCTTCAGGCTGATGCGCACGAACTCCAGCAGGCGCTGCACGTACTTATCAAATAGCGGTCCAAGCGCAGCGGTCTCCGTGGGCTCGCGCCTCTGCAGCCAGCTCTTCACCACCGGCTCCCAGCCCAGCTCAACGTCCGACACGTAGATGATACCCGCACGGGACACGGTGGCGGGCGAGGCGTTGTTCAAGTTCTCCGGCTCGAACATAGCCTGCATTTGGGAAACGGGTTTCAGGATCACGGGAATGTTCACGGCTTGCGATTGCATCTTCCTCCCCTTACGAGCTTCCGTACCTGCAACCCACCCCAGTGGCATGTAACCCTTGTGACCCAGCAAAGCATGTTTGCCGTACCTTCATCGCGGAACTCATCAGGATGCGATCGCCGTTAGCCAGCGTCAGCACCTTGTTGTCATCCAGCACCGTGTTCAGGTTCTCAATCCAAATGGCGTCCACGGGGCCATCCAGCACAATCCAGGTGTTCTGGTTCTTGTTCTTGGCGGCACGGCGCCACAGCACCGCAAAAATGCCGTCCGTCCAGTCGCCCGTGGCGTCGTCGCGGCGCCCAAACATCTGGGGCGCGGTGATGGCCTTGGGGTTCATGCGCCAGATGATGTGCTTGGTTCCCAGCTCCGTCAGCGCCGCCGCCAGGCACTCGCAGATGGCGGACTTGCCGCTGCCGCTGGGGCCCACAAGCATGATGCCGTGACGCACCAGGTACGTCTCGTACAGCTGGATGCACTTGTTCATCCAGGTCGGGTGCACCTGTACACAAGGTACGGCAAAAGCAAGTTTTACTACACATTTTCGCATGGACATGAGCACGGCCTAGAGCTCTTAAAGGGATGCAGTGTAGGTTAGCGCCTATCCATGCTAATATATAGATGTGCAAACTGCTTCGGGAAGAAGCGGTCCGTAGTGGGTGACCCATGATTCTCACCTGCAGGCCGCGCTCCAGCACCACCTTCTCCAGCGCCTTGTTGACCTCGGGGAAGGAGTTACGCTCAGCCTTCAGGCCGGGGAACAGGTCGTCAATGAGCGACAGGAACAGCGGCACATCCTCCGCCACGAACTTGGACATGTTCATATCGCGCAGCGTGCGCATCATGAGGAACACCTCCGACTTGTCGGGCGACTGGCGCTTGGACGCGCCGGCCGTGCGCAGCACCGACAGGATGTTGCGCAGCCCGAAATCGTAGTGCGCCTGCTTGGACAGCTGCTGCTCGCAAAGACCGTACAGCACGAAGAACTTCTTGGACAGGATGTCGTTCTCCTGGTAGCCGCAGGCGGCCAGCTTCACCTACAAGGTGAGCGGCAAAGGAAGAAGTAGTGAGCAACGGGCTCCTGCCGAGTCGTGGTATAGCAGAGTGAGCGTAGACACGATACGTACGTGCACTACCCAACCGCGTCACCCTAAGGAGGCTCATTGGGCTGAGCCTAATACCAGGCTCATGGGCTGAGCCTAATATCTTGAAAACCCCCCATTGCCTACCCCACCTTCATGATAATCTGGCGGTTGGGCACCATCATGGTCACACCACGGAACAGCGCCTTCAGGTTCTCCGGCAGCTCCTGGCGACCAGCGTAGCCGGGGTTCATGGTGATGAAGAAGCCGACACGCGGGTCCAGCGACACCGTGGTGCCATCCGTGAAGAGGAAGTTCTTCTTGCGCTCGCGGATGGCCGACAGAATGCAATACACCTGGGAGGGAGGGGATGCGTGTTGGTTAATAGACTGAAGTATGGCAGGGGCTGCGAACAGAGCGCTTGTTCACCAAAATTGTTCACATGGAGCCATGCGCGTGACAACAGAAGGTTCCGTGCCATTCGGCTCCGATGTGCACGTGATCAGAATCACCCATACCTGCTGAGCGCACACCGACAGCACGTCCAGGTTAATGCGGTTGAACTCATCGAAGCAGCCCCACAGACCCGACTGGGCCAGACCCTTGTAGATCTTGCCCATGTAGGTGTAGTCGAACTGGTCCGAGCAGTTGAACACCACCACGTACTTGCCCAGCGTGTTACCCAAGTCCTTGGTCGTCTCGGTCTTGCCCGTGCCTGAAAGCAGCAGCCAACCATGAAAGAGTCATTTTACGGGCTTAAAATCAGCTTGGGACGTGATCTATTTTCGCGAATCTCGCCTTCAGCATAGTGGCGCACGCAAGGCCATCTCATCTCAACGGCTTAGCTCTCAACCCCGTACCCGAACCACTCACCTGCAGGGCCTGCAGGCGCGCCACCCAGGAACATGCCCAGCGCCTGTGACAGCGTGATGTAGCAGATGTCCGTGAGGGGCGTGATCACCAGGCGCTCCTTGACTCCCAGGTACTCGAACGAGTACTCAAAGTCCACGTCGCAGATGGAGATGATGACGGTGTCCTTGTCCTCGCGCCAGTAGAAGCGGACCTGGCAGTGGTTGGCAAGGCGAAAGGGGATGGGAGGAAGAGGCGTAAGCGCAGGGCCTTACACATGCCGGCCATGCATCAGCAAACGAGGGGCCCTTGGGTTAGCTAGGCTTTCTTAGGGGCTTTGGGTTCCCTACGGTGGCACGATTCTAACGAGCCATCCAAGCAGCCCGCAGCCTTGTCCTGTCCTTCACGCCACAGCTGCATACCTGCTTCAGCCACTCAAAGTCCGTGGGGTCCTTGATCTTCTTCTTGACCAGGTCCTCCGTGGACTCCTTCTGGTGCATGTGCACCGTGATGCAGGTCTCCAGGTTGGTGCGCTGGTTGCGGGTCAGGTCGGAGCGCACCGTGATGTTGACCATGTCGCGCAGCAGCGCGTCCACCTTCTTCATGTTCTTGTTCATGATGGTCTTGTCCACCTTGGCGTTGGTCAGCGCCGACTGAGTCTCCGCCGTCCACTGGAACTGGATGCCCAGCAGCGCCACCTGCAATGGGTTAAGGCGATGGGTTTGGGTGGGGAGCATTAGGGGTAAAGAGCTCTGGCGCTGCAACGTATAGCTAGCAGCCTTGGTGCGCGGGACCCTTGATTGCTTTCCTATGCCTCTAGTCGTAGCATGGGGATACCGAAGCTCCCTAAAGTAATCCCCACCTGAGCGGGGTGGCCAAAGACGAAGTCCTCGAGCGGCATCTCCGCCACGTTGCGCACAGCACGCTTGATGATCTGCTTGACAGTGTCCTGCATGCCGTCCACCAGCCGCTGCAGCCACACCTCAATGTTGCCCTTGGCGTCCACCGGCCGCTCAAACTCCACCTAGAGTGTGCGGAAGGGGCGGGCGCTTACAACTGGTGCCAGGAGCATGAAATTACCCATGATCAGAAACACCGTAACAGGAACATTTTGCTTACGACCCTGTCCCTGCCTGCAAGCCTAAGACCCTTCCTTGGATTAGGCCACTACCTAGCTGCGACGCCGGGGCGTAAGGGACCAGCGACGCACCTTCTCGTTCTGCTGGCTGAACATCTCCGTCATGCGCGTCTTGTCGATGCGGTCAAACGTCACGTTGGCCAGCGAATCGAACAGACCGGACTGGAAGTGCGGCACCACGGAGGGCGGGTCGGAGCCCAGCGACAGGATCTCCAGCAGCGTGGGGTCGGACACGAAGTAGAAGCTGCAGCATGACACGGGCGCACAGGTACGGGTGGCACATGAGGCTTGAGGCGTGAGGCATGCCGAGAAGGAAACACCATACCCGCTATTATTTGCATCGTCAGCATGTGAACGTTACCAGCCAGTCATGTAGCGAATAAAGGTTGATGCACCTTCTTCCCATTGTACACAAGTCGCGAAGTACCGTACCTGGCCCCCATGCACGCACCCAGGAATCCATGCAACCCTACCGTGGGAACTCCGCACGCTTCTGCTCCAGGTAGGCACTGAGACTCTTCTGGCACATCTCCAGCTGCTCATGCAGGTGCGGCAGCATGTTCTTCATCAGCTCGTTGCCGAAGCACGTGTTGATCACGTTCTGCGTCTCCAGCGCGTTCGACACTATCTTCATGAAGTTCTTGTCGATGTTCAGGAAGCGCTTGGCCTCCTGCGGCAGCTGCTTGACGATATCACCGCCACTGAACACCGCCTCCATGTACTGCCACATGCTCTGCACCATGAGCCACTGCTCGATGATCTCAGACACGGTCGACAGCTTGATGGACCAGGCCTGCACCTCCTCGCGGAAAGGAGCGGAGTACCTGCAAGTGACGGAAATGTCAACAAGAGTCAACGCATGAAGGCGCAGGTGTCAGCATGGAAGGAGTCAAAGGGCCATAGCACCATGGGGACATTGGCAGTACAGTATGTGACCGTAAACACGCCCCCGGAACCCCGGCAAACCCCTTCCACACTGCACTCCCACCACAGTCCTTAGACAAATGGAGCATGGGGTATAAGCACAACCCGCACCTGTTGGTTGCCATGGAGCCCAGCGTCATCTGGCTCTCCTCCAGCTTCTCCATGAGCTCGCTGGTGTCGCTGGGCTTGAGGATGACCGGACCGCGGTTCTTGTACTCCGCAAACGCCAGGTTCTGGTTAGCCCAGTCGGCCTTCAGCTGCGCCAGCTTCACCTCGATCATCTCCTCCTTCACCGCCGCGCCCGTCAGCTCCTCAATGTCCTCGCGGTAGGCCAGCAGGTTGCTATCCAGCAGGTGCTGCATGGGTGAAGGGAGCAAGCATCGGGTGCGGGGTGGTAATGAGTGCAGCCATGGTTGCCGATCGGACAGTTGCGCAGCCAAGGCACTTGGTCCTAGGCCAAGGGGGTAATAAGGTTACCGGTAGCTGCCATTGACCCTTCTTGCTCACCTGCAGCTTGAACACATCCTCCGCCAGGTTCAACTCATGGCCGGTGATATGCATCACATCCTTCCAGTGTCGCTCGCGCATGGACTTGTGGGTCAGCGCTTGGAACAGCGGCAACATCTCCAGGAAGTCGTCAATGGTCTTGCGGCAGGCGTTGTAGGCAGGCCAGTCGCGCAGTGCCTTGGGCAGGCGCTTAGACTGGTTCTGGTACTGCAGCACCTGCTCGCCCATCTCATCAATCTTCTCCACCACATCCACCCAGAAGTAGTCACCATAGCCCTTGATGGTCGTAATGACCGTCACGTACAGGCTGTAGAGGCGGTCCAGCATCTGGATCTCCTTCTCCGTCTGCTCCAGCTCCGGATACTGGGTCACCGGCAAGCCAAACAGCTCCTCGCCGCTGCTGTAGTTCTCCCACTTGCGCTTGCGCACCTGAAAGCCGGAGGGAGCGGCATGGAGGGCGGTTACTAAGGGGCAACTCACATAGCGTCCACAGCGGAAGTCACCCTGCTTGTAAACGGCGCTGACCCACACTGAACCCTATTAGACGAGTTGAGTGCAAGGCTGTAGGTTTAGCCCCTCGCATGCGCACCTCGAACATCTGCTGGAACTTGCGCAGGCGGTCCACGGCCTCCATTGGGTCCAGACCCGGAACCATGGGTCCATTCGCCTCCCAGTCCTTGCGGAACATCTGAGCATCCACCACAAAGGTCTTAACCTCCTTAATCAGCTCCCGCTTGAAGCCCACTTGCAGCCGCGTCAGGTTATCCGACACCTCCGTGGCGACCTGCAGGCAAGGACGGAGAAGGTAGCAAGCCCAATAAGAGTGTTGTTCAAGGTAACTGGCTGCATTTGTGAAGCAACGCCTAATAAGCCGCATGCACGGTTAAGAGAGTCTCCATTACACACAATCGTTCCGCATGCATCCTTGCACTATTGCAAACCACTAGGACCAACCTTCTTGAGCTTCTTCCAGCCGTAGCGCAGGTCGCTGACCATGGTGGTCTCCTCCTTGGGCACGCGGACCTCGTACCGCATGAGCAGACCGTACATCTCCTCAATGGGGCCGATCAGGTTGTCAATCTCGGACTCCTTCTCGCGGACCTCCTTCAGCACGGCCATAACGTTGCGCACGTCCTCCAGATCCTCAATCTTGCGGTGGAACTTGGAGTTGGTGTCACTGCAAGGGCATCCCAGCAATGAGCGTGAATTCAAAAGGTTCTGAGCATGTGGGTAACAAGGTAGGAGTACAGTTCATGGACCCATATACGCCACGTATGCGTGCATTATGTCATGGCGAGATTGCGTACCAACTCAGGACAATAAGAAAGACGCTCGCATGGTCATTTGCAAACCAATAACCGTGCCCCCATGCGGGAAGCTGGCGACCGCCTCACCGGATGTAGTTGTCGAAGGCCTTCAGGTCGTCCGAGCACTGCTTATGCAGGTTCTGCGCAAACTGCGTCTTCCAGGACACCGCCTCTGCCTTGAGGCTGTTCTTCAGCGGCATCGTCTCCAGCGACAGCGCGCCAATGTTGTTGACGCCATGGATGTTGGCCACCTCCGTCTCAATGGCCATGTACTTCTTCAGCTCAGCCTCAAACGCCTCCAGCGTGGGGTTGGTGCGCATGAACTGGTCGTACGCTGCCTGCAGGTCCTCCTTCCAAAGGAACTCGTACCTGCAAGTGCGTATAACATGGGTGTTGCAGTCAAGGCACCAAAAAAGCAGTGATGGCTAGAAAGAGCGCTGATAGGCAACCGGCAACGTGAATGAACGGCAAGAACGCATATGCTGGGTGAGCTCGGCCTGCAGTGCTGACCCTGGCTTACCGGTCGAAAGTGCGAATGTACTCGGTCACCTGCGCCTTAATGCCCTCAACAGAGCCTGCAAGACGGAACAGGATACGCTGTTGAGCACAAGCGGCTTCAACTCACATGATGCGGTCCCAACAGCATGGCGGCGAGCAGCCGCAACAATTACCGTAGCCTTGTTCCCGACAGAGGTCAAGTTTTGTAAGTGACGCCGCCTACCTGTGAGGCGCAGCACCGCCTTCACCACCTCCTTGTCCTGCGCAATGAGCTCGTGGTAGGTGGACACGTTGTCCATGCCCCACGCCGGCAGTTGCTTCGAGGTGGTCAACACCTTCTTAGCACACTGGTTGATGGCGGCCTGGATCTCCTCCAGGTTGGGGTTCATGCAGACGCAGGGCACCTGGGCGCAAAGAAGGACGCAAGACGCATGCATGTGACCGCTTTGATTTGGAAATTGCATGGACGCAAGGGTTCCTAGGCAGCCCCACGGGAAGGCTCTATATGACGCTAGGAAGCCAACGAAGGGATTAACTGACCGCACCTTGAGCTCCACATCCACATCGAAGAAGGGCCGCTCCATGAAGAAAATCCCCGTCGATGTTCGCGAGCCCAGGCGGCGCTTCATGGCCTGCGATGGGCGATGGCGAGGTTGTATTGTTGGATTGCAACATGTCCGCAGCTGTGTAAGAGCCTCGTTTCGTATGAACGAGATCATGAACAAGCGCACGCAAGCCCTTGTTGGGGTGTTTTTCGTGCCCCTTCCCGTAAGCAGCGCATACAGTTGTCACAAGCAGCGCTCACCTGCAGGCTGCGCAGCGTGCACGCGCTGATGGCGTTGTACATGTTCTTAGAGAAGTGCCGCACAAACAGCGTCACCTCCTTCTCGTCCAGCGCATCGTCCACGTTCTCACGCGGGTAGTTCCGCACCAGCGCCAACAGGTCCTCGATGGCGCGGCGAACCTGGCAGGCAGGCATTGAAGGAATTATTCCTCCGTTAGAAAGAACCGCAGCACATGCCATGACTCCGGAAAGCAAGCTCCAAGCGATCAGTACCAGCATGCCGGCATCCGAGCCCCCATTTGTACCCCTGATTTAACCTACGACCATCACCATACGACGCCACCCCGCACCCCAGCCTCACCTCCTCATTGCGAATGCCCAGCTGCTCCGCCTGCTTCTTCTGGAAGCGCTGCTGCGTGGTGACGAACTCGTCATAGGTAAAGGAGCGGTCGCTGGGCAGCTCAACCAGCATGGTGGCGCTGATGGCGCGCAGGTTGGACTCCACACGGTTCTCCACCAGGTCCAGCACCTTGCGGACCAGCTCCTCCAGCCGGGCCAGACCCTGTGCGGAAAGCATGGAAGGATAGGAAGGACCGTCGGTGTTGGTTGAGCTACGAAAGCTGTGAAGGCACGCGACGCGGGCTTTGGTAATGCTTCCTCTTTATGCATTAGCCCTTCAATGCATATTGGAGTGAGGGCCAACGTAGGTCGTTACGGGCAACTAGGTGTTATGCCGCGGCGGAAAACGCGTTTTTACGGGACCATTCGCATAGGGGATGCCCGGCTATTTCCCCAAGGACCCACCTGCTTGAAGCGGTGCAGGTAGCCGTCGATGTTGAGGCTGGTCCAGGTGAGCACTGCAAATCCTGGCGCAATCTTGCGCTCCATGTCATCCAGGTGCGGCCGCAGCAGCGGCTTGATGGTGGCGGCCACACGTGACAGGATGTGCTCGTACTCGCGCACCTGCAGAAGGCATTCCGCGGCGGTCGAGTTTGACAGGGGCTAAGGCTCTCGCATGCATCCAATCGCAAGGCCAAGGGTTGCAGCCTACCAAGAACCCGCAAACGCAGCCATTACCTACAATCTAGATCCCTGGATGAGTTGCCCATGCTGTCCATTCCTTCAGAGGCCCCACCCAACTATCCGTGTCTCACCAGGTGCGTGAGCTGGTTGTGGTAGAACTTGAACTTCTCCTCCTGCAGCAGCACCATCTGTGCGCTCTCCGGAACCGCAATGTTGAAGCGCTGCATGTACTTGGCCTCGCGCACGAGCTGCATGATTTCCTTATCAAAGTTAACCAGGATCTTGCCGGTGTCAGGGTGCTGCACCAGCAGCGGCGCAGCCAGGCCCGCCTTGCACTGCTCGATGGACTTAATCCAGGCCTGGTGCCATAGCGTCTCGAACTCGATGAGCGCCTTGGCGACCTGCAACGCATAAGGCACCATGGCACAGTGGAACGTTAGGACTGGAGCGGGGGTGCTAAACGTAATAAGGGTCCGCTAGGCAGCCTCCATACATCTGTAGCACAAGCACCCAAACCATCGAGTAACCATACAACCCACAACGTTTCATCATGTGGCCATGCCGACCTTGCAAAGATAGAAACCCCAGCCCACCTTGTTGTAGGTCTTGATGATCTTCTTAGACTCCTTGGCAGCAAGCAGGTTCTTGTTCTGCGCAAAGCGCTGCATGGGCGCCTCAATGCGCCGGAGCAGCTGCCGCGCCCACATGATGTTGCCCGCCACAGGCGGCGCATTGCGCGGCACAGGCGGCTCGTACTTGTTCTTCTCATAGAGCTTCTGTACCGCGTCCAGGTCCTTAGCGTAGTTCTGGAAGATGACCATGTACTTATTCTCCAGGTCCTGCTTCAGCGTCTCGCGCTGCATGATGGCCTGGAACTGAGCCAGCAGGCACAGCGCGTGCTCGGTGGAGGTGATGTTCTCAAACGACGCGTTGACAAAGCCCTGTGGGTTATTGGGTTTGGGGGCGGGGATTACCAAGGAGCGTGTTTGGGGCCCAGCTGAAATGGGCACATCAGGTCAGACGAGTAATGCAAGGGTGTCCTGCACCCACGGGGCAGCAATCTAGTCCAACCCGTTGCATTTACTTGTCGTGACCCCTTCCAAACCCATTCACACAAAGCCTTAGGACCAGGCACCTCCATCTATCCATTCGGGTATCCCAGTTGCTGCATTGTTTCCCCAACAGCACATACCTGCAGCTGCAGCTCCAGGTCGTTGATGTTGACATTGAACTCCAAGAAGTCGCGGTCAAACGCATTTTTGGAGTAGTCGAGCAGGTCGTAGGGCTTGCGCTTCACGTCGTCAATGATATTGTTGAGCGACTTGAGCATGGTGTCCAGCCCCTCAATGTGCGTGTGCTGCTCCAGAGAGGAGAACTGGTGGATGGTGGTGAACATGTCGATGAGCTTGTACAAGCGCTTGGAGAACAGGTCGAACTTCAGGAAGATAGCCTGGATGGGGAAGAGGAAGAGAAGAAATGTGTAAAGGCAATCTGAGGATAACCTTGTGCAGTATTGAACTTACAAAGGCTGTGGCTAGCAGTCGTCGACATCCTAAGTGGGGCGGCGCCGCCACATAAGCGTTATATGCAAGCCCGGAATCCCTTTGCTGGTCAATCGTTGCGGGGAACACATTTTAGCTACCCTATTTCACACAAGTGCCAACCCGCAGCGCATGCCCCCACCGCGAAGCCCTAACCGCGCAGGCCTCTCACCTGCTCATCAAAGTCAAACTGCTTCGACTTGGGCTGCGCCGCCAACGTCTCCTTCGCCAGCTTATACTGCTGGCGGTACACATTGGCCAGGTCCACCGCAACCTGGCAGAGGCGAGCAAGAGAAATGGAAGGGGTGGACCAGATCAGTGGGGGCTTGTACGGTTTTGCGTGGATTCCTGGGAAAGCTGCGAGGGGTGCCAAGGGTGCATGGCTAACATACCATACCCTCTCACCAGCGCAGAGCTTGCGCCTAGCCCCTGATGCTTCCCAATAGCGCCTAACATCGTTTGCACGTGCAATACACAGGGACAGCCTACTTGCCGCAACCCCATTGGCCCTCTTGCGCGCTGCTATCCATCCAGCGTACAAATGACAAATGGGTCATGAACGATGCAATTGCGGTCTGTGTTCGAATGCGTTCGGGGCGATGTGTCTTCATGCCGGCCTTCATTGATGTCCACATAGTCACGTAGGGCACATCGGGTTGGCCACGCCCAAGCCCCAACTGCGCCCAACCAAGGCGCCCGCTCATGTTCTTGCCTACCGCATTCCCCTCCCCGTCCATCCCAACCCCGCATACCCCGCTCGCACCTTCATGTTCCCAATCAGCACCACCTTGTCCTGGTCCCAGATCTTGCCGTTCTCCATGATCTGCTCCTTGCACCGCCGTACAAGCTGGTTGGTAATTTTGGTGAACAGCCGGGTCATGTGCTCGGCGGTGCTGTAGAAGCGCGCAATGGTGTACATCATGCGCACGTTGGTCATCAGCGCCGGCAGCGACTCCGTGATCTCCGCCACGCGTCCCGTGTACATGGGCTCCAGCGACTTCTCCAGCGTGGCCAGGTACTTGACATTGTCCTTGGCCTCATTGGCGGCATCCGTGATCTGAATGTCCAGCGCCTTCCACCGAAGGTAGGCCTTGGTCTTGGCGTGCGAGCAAATGCCCAGCACCAGCTTGCACTCCTTGGTCTTCAGGTGCTCCGTGATGGAGTTGAAGTTAGACATGCGGGTGCGCCAGTACTCCAGCTCCGTGTCCGGGCCCGGCTCCTCGCCGTCCTTGATCTTATTGGTCTGGTTGAGCAGGAATTCCGCCTCGCGGCACCACTCCGTCAGGCACTCCTCCATCTCCTGCAGCGTGTCCTCATCGCCGGCGGCGTTGGCCAACGCCGCCGGCCGCAGCTCCAGCTCAGCATATTTAGGATCCGGCATGCGCAGCTCGACGCCGCCGGTGACTGTGCTGACTGCTTCGGTTAGCATGCTGCCAAACTTCTGGACGGACGCCAGGAAGTCTGAAAGGTTCTCCTGCGGCAGCTTGCCCCACTGCTGCTGCTCCTGCATGATCGGCACGTAGAGGTCCGACACGATAGTTTTGAAGTTCTCCAGCGCGCTGCCAGAGAGCTCGCCGCTGCCAAGGTCTGCCTCCAGCGTCTTTTCACTGACGCCCTTGGGGTTAAGTCGTGTGAAATATGCGCCTTTGTTGTGAATGCGCTCATGCTATAACCGCCATAGGGATAAAAGGGAAAGGAGGGGAGGGAGGGGCAGGAGGAGTGGCGTTGGAATGCGGCAGTGCGGCCTGGGCAGGCGAAGCGTAAGGCGAGGAGAAAACGTGCCTAAATGTAGCGGAGGTAAACCCTCGGCGGCAGGAGGCAACACAGTAAGGAACATCCCTTCCCATGGGGTTCAGGGTTGTAACGAGGTGGGGCTCGTTGAAGCCCCCACCTGCCTTGTGGATCATTGCCTCATGCGGTTCCCCCTTTGTCCTAACGCATGCAATGGTCCCGTGCTGAAGCCCTCTCTGGGCCCTTACACACTGACTTCCATCCTTGCCCCAACGTACCTGCCCGAGCCTGTGGAGCGTGGGCTTGTTGTCCACAGGTCCAATTGAACCATCCTTCAGCTTATCTTCCTTAGCCTGTATGGACACAATAGCATGCATTTCAGTGCAAGCTTGACAATAAGTCAGAAAATTCGGGGAACCCTCACCGCACCTGATAGACGAAGATAAGCGAGGAAGGCCCTGACGGCGTGAAAAAGCTGTTGACTGCTTGCTTGTCTTGACTACAACGAAAGAAAGGCCACAGACGGTTGGACGCGTCCCCAAGACCAATTTCAAGCGCGGCTCGACTTACGTTAGTGTCTTCTCTATTACATTTTCAGGTAGCCCGAACGCCTCCGCAAGCTGCAGGCATGAAGTAAGGGTGGTGAGAAAGCGCCTCGTTTGAGCATTCCGAGCAAGGCTGTACCTTGCCAACAATGAACCGGTGTCGGTTATCCAGCGCCATTCCGGCTGGATATAACTAATATCTACAAGTTGCCAACCATGTGTCGCGAAAGCAGTCCTTGCCCTGGTTAGTATAAAGGTCAGGCTGTGGCTTCGGCAAATCACGAAAGAATAAGCACGTTTCTATTGAATATAAATAACAGGACCTAGCGTATGTGTTGTAACAATGACCATGGCCAGCTTGTAGTTCACTCACAAACATCGACCAGCAGTACTACACCATTTACCTCTTACCTTTGGGCCCGCAAAGCCGTAGATCCCTACTCCTTGCACTAAAAACTGTGTAAGTGCGCGCCTTTACTCCGCTTTCGTGTGGGGTCGTCCAGTGGGTCACAATGACATCCTGAAGGTGCTCTTAAGCGTATGCGCACGGGTGAATGGACTAGGGCATAAACCCGTATAATCAAAACAAGAGGTAAATGGCGCACTACCGGTGCGCTTTGGTACAAGCATAAATGCATTTTTGCACATCCTTACTACATGGCCATTAGCAAGGCCGTAACCCTGAAAGCAGTTTACCTTGAGTATGCTGTCTTACTTGGCTGTGACTCCTATGGTGGTGCAGCACTGCCTGTCTCTGATGGGATATGCTTGGCGTGTCACACGAGTGTTTGGTAGGGTTGGGTTTGGCTGCATGCATGGGAACGCACCAATTCCGACCAGCTTACGCAGCTTATTCTCTGGAAGCGCATGGCAGCGGGAGTAGGCTGGGGCGGCGGGCCAAGCTTGGGTGCAGGAGGGGCCTGGAGCGCAGGACTGGGCACCAGGTTCGGAGCAGACGGGGGTGAGGGCGGGGCTTTGGGGCTGGACTGGGATGGGGTGAGGGCTTGGCTTGGTGCAGTACATGGGCATTCCGCTTAGTTGTACGGTTTGGCCGTATCTTGATCGTAACCTTCTTCAATAAATACTTCTCCGGAATTACAAGCATTACACGGTAAATGGAGCGCTGTGTGCACGTCCTCATATGCACACAGCGCGACCCTACTTCGGTAAGCGTAAATCATGGGCAGCTGGGTTACAGCCTGGCGCGTCTTCAGCATCGTACAACATACAATCCTGCAGCCTTATTGCAACGATGGCCTACCTAAGCAACTCGCAGATAAACCACGATCTCCTGTTTCAACACGACACCTATCTGTACCCAATAATAATTGTCAAGACAAACTTCTATTCCACCACAAATCTACGGACAAAGATCACATCGTGGTGGTGCAACAGCCTGCAGTGTCCAACAACCAACTAAGCAGCATTGCAGCAGCAATAATGTGGCACATTGTTAACCGTGATCAATAATTAGGAGCAACAGTCAGAAGCCCATAAATTTTAGTACCGGGTGCAAGCCTGACGAGCGGGCCACGCAACGGCCAGGAACGTTGACTAGTCAGCAGGAAAACGACGATAAGGGATTCTTACAACTCCACCCGACTCCACGCACAAATTCTACGAAGCATCCCCGCAACCTCATGCAGCGTATCTGCCGCACAGCACTCCGTCTCATGTCCAGTTTTGGCAGCACGCAAACTGTTCCTGAGCAGTAAACATGATTGGCAAACAGGTAACCACGTGAGGGTGCTGCCAGGCTGGTTGCTGGCTGGCTGGTGTTCTACTTGATGGGCAGAGGCGGCTTGTGAAGCTTGGGCTTTGACTTGCCAGGGCTCTTCTTGGGAGATGGCGCCGGGCTAGGGGACTTGGTGGTGGTGGTGGTCACTGCGAAACACAGAGGTGCATCCAGAGTTTAATAAAAAGCCCGTAGCGTCGTAGGACGACATAAATGTGTGAAACAATTGCACACAGCTGGATGAACATCAGACAACAGCCCGATAGCATGTGGGCAATGCAAGCAGGCTAGACACCCAGACTTACGAAGGTGACGCCCATTAGCAGGGCCGGCCTTGGGCTAGGGAGAAGGGCTAGCCTTGGGCGAGGGAGAAGGGCTAGCCTTGGGCGAGGGGGACGGGCTAGCCTTGGGCGAGGGGGACGGGCTAGCCTTGGGTGAGGGGGACGGGCTAGCCTTGGGTGAGGGGGACGGGCCAGCCTTGGGCGAGGGGGACGGGCTGGCCTTGGGCGAGGGGGACGGGCTGGCCTTGGGCGAGGGGGACGGGCTAGCCTTGGGCGAGGGGGACGGGCTAGCCTTGGGCGAGGGGGACGGGCTAGCCTTGGGCGAGGGGGACGGGCTGGCCTTGGGCGAGGGAGAAGGGCTAGCCTTGGGCGAGGGAGAAGGGCTAGCCTTGGGCGAGGGCGGCGACATAGAGGTCACTGCGTCAGCAGGAATGGAAGAAAGTGGAGCGTGGATACAGGGGGGTTAGGGGGTCTCCAAGCATTGGGAAGAGAAGTGGCACGCATTCACAAGAACTCGGCGGGCTGTGCAAATTACTAACAAGGAATAAAGCATTGGCACAACCAAAGCTTACTGCTGGCACAGCGTGCATGGAAATGCAATTCTGCTGGAGTTGAAGGCGCATGCATGCTAGTATGGCATGGCTACGATAACGACGGGTGATACCATTAGTGTCTACACGAATACCACATGGCAAGCAGCTAAAGAGCCCGGGTTTCAACAGGAGCCTCGGCCGGGTCCAATTTCGCAGCCCACTTACAGAGACGCCGGCCGCTTGCAGGCTTCGTGGGAGAGGATCCGTTAACGGCAGGGCTAGCCTTGGGCGAGGGGCTTGGAGTTGGAGATGGGCTGGCCTTGGGTGAGGGGGACGGGCTAGCCTTGGGTGAGGGGGACGGGCTAGCCTTGGGCGAGGGGGACGGGCTGGCCTTGGGCGAGGGGGACGGGCTGGCCTTGGGCGAGGGGGACGGGCTAGCCTTGGGCGAGGGGGACGGGCTGGCCTTGGGCGAGGGGGACGGGCTGGCCTTGGGCGAGGGGGACGGGCTGGCCTTGGGCGAGGGGGACGGGCTAGCCTTGGGTGAGGGAGAAGGGCTAGCCTTGGGCGAGGGAGAAGGGCTAGCCTTGGGCGAGGGAGAAGGGTTAGCCTTGGGCGAGGGGCTTGGAGATGAAGAAGGTCTAGCCCTGGGAGAGGGGCTGGGTGAGGGTGCAGGGCTTGTTGTATGCGCTGGGCTTGTTCCGTTGGTAGGAGGAGGGGCCAGCTTCGGGCTAGAAGCTGCACCTGCGGACATTACATGTTAAAGGAATGATGTCACATGGAAACGTCGTTGCGAAAGCAAATATTATGGTTTACACGGAGCGCCGTATGCGCAATGAAAGCTCGCAATCGTGGCCCTGTTTACCTGTCGCACTGCAGCATGCCGCCGAGATGGACAACATTAAGACGGCGATGGCAAGAATGCGTCGTGTCATTTTAGCAGCGTTGGTGCAGGTGTAGGCTTACTTGTGAGGGGCTGCTGCCTCACAGCAAATGGTTTCGTTTCCTTATTTAAGGAAGACGAGCTGCTGTCAAGTTGTCTAAGCTAAGAATCCGAGGGAACTACTATAGTTTGACGTGGTTATTGGACGTTATATATGTAATCCCTATGCTGGCAGTACGCTACTGGGAGCCTGGGTGATTCGTAATGGTAGCTAGCCCGAATCATGCGATTCGTAATAAATGTTGGTTGGCTAACTGACGGCGATCCAGGAACGGAAACTTCGTTCCGTTTTCCATGGTTTATCGCAAAACCATTTCTTAGTCCAACTATATTTATCTGGGAACGGAATTCGCCATCCGCCAGCTTACTGGCGATGACGAAATGAGAAAAGCAAAAGTGCAGCTCCTGCAGCCTAGAGCCTGTTTCCAGTCAAGGTTGGTGCGATTAATTCAACGAGCCTTAAATCGGTACTAGGCCGGAGTTAAGCGAGAGTATGTGAGCCTTCGGTGATTTAGTGTACGATGTCGGAAAGAAAGATGAAGCATCGCCCTTTTGGGTATGACTGAGACGTTTCTCGAAGCTGCTATGGTGCTCTTTTCACTTAAATGGAATGCTTTAACGAGGCTACCGAGTGCTTTCTCAACTCACCTACCGGTATATCATCACGTTCTTACTAGGAATAACAGGACTACGCATACCAATTACGATCGACCAGCAAGTATAGTCTAACGCAGCACAAAGGTCCAAGCTCTTAGCTAGCTAACTCTGTGCATTTCCGGATTGTTTTCCATGTAAGCTAAATTCGACTCATGAAACATGAATGCAAACAAGCCCTTAATGACCTTATTTCATATAAAGTTGCGTGCCATCTGTTCCTCATGTGTGGTTAGGGTAGCCATCTATGGTTGGGTATGGCTGCATGCATGGGAACGCGGAAGGAGGTGCAGGCAAACCAGCCTGCTAAACCCACCAATTCCGACCAGCTTACGCAGCTTATTCTCTGGAAGCGCATGGCAGCGGGAGTAGGCTGGGGCGGCGGGCCAAGCTTGGGTGCAGGAGGGGCCTGGAGCGCAGGGCTGGGCGCCAGGTTGGGAGCAGGCGGGGTGGAAGCGGGGCTTTGGGGCTGAACTGGGATGGGTTGAGGGCTGGGCTTGGGTGCAGGACATGGGCATTCCGCTTAATTCTACGGTCTGGCCGTCTTCCATATCTTGATACTAACCTTCGTTGAATATTTGATTCGGAACGACAAGCCTTACATGATAAACGGAGCGCTGTGTGCACTTCTCAAATGCACAGAGCGACCCTAGCTGTCGCACGCCAGCGGTGGGTAACCGCCTGCCGCATTACACAGGGATTCGCCGCGTGGCCGTGACCGTATCCTCTACATCGTACAACATACAATCCTAAGCCGTACAGCAACGATTTGGAACTCACATATAAGACACGTTCGAATCCAAGATGTCCTGTCCCAACACGGCACATATCTGTACTAAAGACGAAGAACAGTTGAGCAAAGCAAACATCTATTCCATCAATCTAGTGGAAACGGCCAAGACAATCTACGGACAAAGATCACATCGTGGTGTTGCAACAGTCTGCAGTGTCCAACAACCAACTAAGCAGCATTGCAGCAGCAGTAATGCAGTTCAACGGTACATTGTTAACCGTAATAATCTATATATAGTAAGTAATGCAACAGGTACCGTACGAAGCCCAGTAAGTTAAGTGCCGGGGCAAGCCTGACGAGCAGGCCGCGCAAGCACGGTCGCCGGAACGTTGACATAGGTAAGACAGAAGGAAACGGCGAACATAAAGGTCGCTACGAACGCTATGTACGAACTCGGCGTACAAACGTAACTCTACGAACGCAGACAACCACAGACAACCACATACAGCGCATCTCGCACACACAACACTCCATTTCGTGGCCAGTTTTGGCAACACGCAAAATAACTCGTGGCTCTCATGTTGCTCACAGGGGGGAGTGCTCGATGGTGCTTTATTTAATCGGCAGAGGCGGCTTGTGAAGCTTGGGCTTTGACTTGCCAGGGCTCTTCTTGGGAGATGGCGCCGGGCTAGGGGACTTGGTGGTGGTGGTGGTCACTGCGAAACACAGGAGTGCATCCAGAGTTAGACACACAGCCCGTAGCTACCTAGGATGACATAAGCGAGTTGTGCAAGTGCACAAAGCTGGACGGGAGAGCTCAGACCACAAGCTAAGGTAAATAAGTTGATTACCGCATGCAGCGAGTGTGAGCCATAAGCGGTTGCTTCCCTCGAGCTGTGTGCTATTGCAGTGCGCCGCCCGAGTTTACCGAGAAACGCAATTTACACCCGGACACCCGGACTTACGCAGGTGACGCCCGTTAACCGGGCTGGCCTTAGGGGAGGGAGACGGGCTAGCCTTGGGCGAGGGGCTGGGCGACGGAGACCGGCCGGCCTTGGGTGAAGGCGAGGGGCTGGGTGACGGAGACGGGCTAGCCTTGGGTGAAGGCGAGGGGCTGGGCGACGGAGACCGGCCGGCCCTAGGCGAAGGCGAGGGGCTGGGCGACGGAGACGGGCTAGCCTTGGGTGAAGGCGAGGGACTGGGCGACGGAGACCGGCCGGCCCTAGGCGAAGGCGAGGGGCTGGGCGACGGAGACGGGCTAGCCTTGGGTGAAGGCGAGGGGCTGGGCGACGGAGACCGGCCGGCCCTAGGAGAAGGCGAGGGGCTGGGCGACGGAGACGGGCTAGCCTTGGGTGAAGGCGAGGGGCTGGGCGACGGAGATCGGCCGGCCCTAGGCGAAGGCGAGGGGCTGGGCGACGGAGACCGGCCGGCCTTGGGTGAAGGCGGCGACAAGGAGATTACTGCGCCAGCAGGAATGGGATCAAGCCGGGCATGGATGCAGCAGGGGGGTTAGGGGATATCGAAGCAGCTGGGAAGTGAAGCGGGGCCGAAGGTCCTTCACATGCTGCACACATGCTCAAGAAAACGGCGAGCTATGCAAGTTACTTTACCCTAACAAGTAACGCACTGGCACGACCAAAGCGTACTGCGCGCACATGCATGCCATTGCAGACAGCTAAAGAGCCCTGTTTCAACAGAAGCAAAGGCAGGCGGGCCCGAAATTGGAGTCCACTTACAGAGGTGCCGGCCGCGAGTAGGCCTGGAAGGGGAGGGAGAGGACCCGTTCACGGCAGGGCTATCCTTGGGCGAGGGGCTGGGTGACGGAGACGGGCTAGCCTTGGGCGAGGGGGACGGGCTGGCCTTGGGCGAGGGGGACGGGCTGGCCTTGGGCGAGGGGGACGGGCTGGCCTTGGGCGAGGGGGACGGGCTGGCCTTGGGCGAGGGGGACGGGCTGGCCTTGGGCGAGGGGGACGGGCTAGCCTTGGGCGAGGGGCTGGGTGACGGAGACGGGCTAGCCTTGGGCGAGGGGCTGGGTGACGGAGATGGGCTAGCCTTGGGCGAGGGGCTTGGAGATGGAGACGGGCTAGCCTTGGGCGAGCGGCTCTTTTCGTTGGTAGGTGGAAGTGCCAGCTTCGGGCTAGAAACTACATCTGCGGACAACACAGGTTGGAGCAGGTGAAGTCACAAGGAAAAGCCGTTGCGAAAACAAAGAAATGCTTTACACAGAACGTCATCCGGGCGGCCCGAAAGCTTGCAGTCGTTGCCCGATATACCTGCCGCACTGCAGCATGCCGCAGAGATTGACAACGCTAAAATGGCGACGGCAAGCATGCCTCGCGTCATTTTAACAGCGTTAGTGCAGGTATAATCTCGCTTAGTATGGACCGTTGCCACCCCGCAAGTGGTTTCGTTTCCTTAGTAAGGAGGACAACTTAAGTGGTCCGACCTAAGAAACCGAGAAACCTATGGTCATGCTTATAGTTTGACTTGATTCATGGACTTTATATATCACTATGCTGGCAGTACGCTACTGCGAGCATGCGTGGTTCGTAATGGTAGCTAGCCAGAAGCGCGCGGCTCGTAATGATGGAACGTTTACTAACCGATTCCGACCCAGGAAGGAACATGTCGTTCCGTTTTCGTTGGTTTATGGCGAAACCATTTTATCAGATAACCATTTTTCTTCTGGGTCCACCACCCGCCAGCTCCGCGACGGTGACGAAATGGGAAATGAGAAAGGACTCGCATATGGACGTGTCTCCTGAAGCTTATGAACTTATGTCAAAGCTACGTGCCATCTTGTCCTCGTGTGTGGTTAGGGCAGCCATATATGGTTGCTGCGCTGCTGCTGCATTAAGATGTCCTCAGCCTTCGGACTGCTTGCTTTGCTTGGCTGGTGGCATTGCACTATACCGCAAACTGCGCAGCTCATTGTTGCAAGTACTCCACTTTGACTCGCAACGCTCGCTCGCTCGCAACATGCGTGAACACTGAAAACCGTAAGCATCTCGTTGTAGTTGACAGCAACCCGGAACCCCTTGGCGCCACCGGTGACATTCGCCGAATGCGATACAACGAACCACAATTCGCAAGGGTAATGGATCGCATGGAGCCCTCAATACAGCAACAGGTCTTGCTTGCAGCCTCATCCGTTGCTTGACATGTAGAGCTAGAACAGCACACGCATGCAGTGATCTTTGGTCGTTAGCCCAAATCCCCTACCGCCCATTTCCCTACATGTCCCTCCTAGACAGCAGTACAGCGCAATTCACGCGTCCTCTCGCCGTTGCGCCACCCGTTCGTACCTTATCAACACCGGTAGGATTGAAACCTCAAGCCCACATTCCCAACGCTGTACCGCCCTTGTTTCCCAAGGCAAGACGGTGTCCCTTCCATCCACCTGCGGATTGCTAGGGAGCGTCACAAGCTCACGACACATGCTAACCTAATCTAACCGCTTGTCGTACAAACCCTCAGCGCCGTACGCATGTGTCTTGCTCCCTCATCCTCTCAGATGACTACCGGGAATCCAGGATACGTTCCACCCCTGTCCATGCGCCAAGTTCATTTCGCACACACACATAGCGTTTGACCCCACATAGCGGCCAACACGTAGGCATACACCGTCAGTGAGGTCGCCACGTAAACCCACCTGTACTAGGCTACCACACATGTGTGTGGCAAGCTGTCCACTGGCCACCTCGATTGTACGGTATGGTCTTCCCGGGGTCACAACCACCAGCAGCCTGCCCCGCCCCACCTCAAAGGGAAGCCCCCTTCCTGCCGCATTCCTCCGTACATTACTGGAAGCTGTATTGACCGCCTTCGGTCTTTCCCTCAAAAAGGGACCCTTCCCATATACACTGCCCTTCATGTGCAATTCCATAAGGAGTCTTAATCGTACAACCGGTATCCTGTCCACCGGCGTGTGAGGCCAGGAGGGCGCGGCCTCCCAAGATGCTCCCAGGAATTGATGCAGCTCCCAAGCACCCAGCCTTCCGACAGCCGATATCCCATACTTCTTCCAACGTTCTTCAGCAATCCCCACCAGCCACGTGCACCTGCTCAATACTCTACATGTCACTCAGACCTACTGGGGTGCGAAAACCTAACTGTGCGCATAATAGTACCCCACGCGCGAAAGCCGCAAATCCCGGCGTCAGCTTCATTCCGCCCCCGCAGCGCGTGATGGCTGCGTGGCATGGAATCCGCCGAAGCGCACAAAAGCTAGCGCACCGCAACACAAAGCAGAAAGCACACACACAGCGCGGCCAGTTATTTTAATACAGCGCCAACACACACCTCACACCCCACACGCCTCGCGGCCAGTTATTTTAACACAGCGCCAACACATCGCCTCTGTACCCAACACCAATGCGTGTGTCCTGACAACATATGTAGGTATGCCCATGAAGGTGCCACTGCTGGCGCGCTGCGCTGAGTCCCGTGGGACGAACCAAACCATCAAACCTGCGATCACAGCGAATCATGATGACTCATGGTGACCCATGCCTCCTCCGCACACAAGTAGAGGGGAGGAGAGGACGGCGGGTAAGAAGGGCTTTACCCCCAACTGTTTGCTTAGAAGTAGTTGCCGACACCCACCGGGTCTTCTGGATATATAGTGGCAAACTGGGGTAAAAATAAAGAAACACTGACAAACTGGATGACGGGGCTCCTCCATGGGTTGCTAACTGGTGCAAACTGGGGTGGGGGCTCCCATCCGGCCAACCAGCCCGGTGCGAAGCCGCACATAGGTCAACAAGTGCAGCACAGCAGCAGCAGCAAACCCACCGCAGGTAGAACCCCAGGAACGATGCCCTCAGTTGGTCACATAAAGAAACGATTTACATCTTGACAAGGGCCAAACCTCGGGAAGCCTCCCATGCCGGAGACCTCCTGTGCCGGAAGCACACCCGCTAAGCCGCCACCACCACCACCACCACCACCACCACTACCATACCGGTCATCGCCCCTTGTACCAACGCCCACACCCCATCGCCGTCGCTGGGGTACCGACAGCCTAGCCGCAAAGAAGCCTAGCCGCTACAACAGCCATGGTGAGATTGGCGACGATGTCTCATGGGAACCCACACGTACGGCACAAGCCGACTCAGCAGCTCCCAACACCCCTACCAACCGACGTCGCCGTGGGGGCTGCGGACTCCGTCTCCCACTCGCAGACCGACAGCTGGCTTCTATCACCGGTCAGGAGCTCGCGCCACCCGCTCAACCGCTGCTGCCGCCGTCCGCAAGGCCTCATGTGGGTCATGCGGCACTGGGTGGTGGGTTCCTCCCCCGACCAATGCCTGCAACGGCTGCTGCTGCTGCTGGTTGTGCTGTTGTTGCGAGTGTACCCTCCTGCTGCTGCTGCTGCGAGGAGGGCGGCAGGGCGGCTGGCTGCGGCCGAGGGTGCGGCTGCACACCTGTCCCCTCAGCAAAGCCGGAGGCGACTGGGACCTCAGTAGCAGCGCCAGCCAACTGGTTGGCAGCGCCGGCGAGTGGCGGGTGCTGCTGCGGGTGCTGCTGCTCCCCGCCCGGATGCCCCTCCTGTGAGGCTACGGCTGCGGCGCCCTCCTGCCCCGGCGGCTCCCCGGCTCCCGGCCCCAGCAGCCCCAGCTCAGGGTCTGGCGGGCCGCTGGGCTGGTCGGGCAGCAGGGAGATGCGGCAGACGGGGCAGGTGGTGTGCGTGCGGAGCCACCTTGGGAGGGGGAGGGAGGCGGGAGGAGGGGAGGGAAGGGAAGGGGGGGAAGAAAAGCAAGGTCTTACGGTGCCTCAAGTAGCTTGTGGTTGTTAACTAACTAGTAACCCGTTAACTCACTTGCTGATGCATGAGAAGTGGAACTCATGCTTGCATGGCAGCCTGGCGATGCGCTCCCCCTCCTCATACTCGCACAGACACACGGTGCACTGCGGCCCCTCGTCCGCCCCCTCGCCATCGCTGCTGCCACTGCCACTGCCCCCAGCACCCGCTGCTGCTACTGCCGCTGCTGAGCCGCCCTCAGCTGCTGCTACTCCAGCAACCCCTGATGATGCCATGAACAGCGGGTTTATGCCGTTGGCAACGTCGGCGCTGCCGTACGGCATTGTTGCCGCCGACCCTGGTGCAAGCACCGTCAACTCCACCGCACCACCTCCGCCTCCGCTTCTACACGTAGCTGTACATGCAGCTGCTGCTGCTGATGCCTCCTGAGCTGCCGCCCCCGCCTGGGCCTGAGCCGCCGCAGCAGCAGCAGCAGCAGCAGCCGCTGCTGCTCCCCTGGAGCTCCCCTGCCGCCGCAAACTGGACGGCCGCGATACCACCCGCGCCCCCTGTCCCTGCTGCAGCTCTTGCCCTGGAGACGCAGCAGCAGCGGTAGCAGCGGTAGCACCACCTGCCTCTTCCTCGCTGACACCACCACCGCCACCACCACGACGGCTGTTGCTGGTATTGCTGCGGGATATTCGCCGCTTGGCGCTGTCAGGGGGCCCCTGCTGAGGGGTGCCTCCAGCTGCTGCTGCTGCTGCTGCATGGAACTGGTAGGTGAGGAGGGAGTCGATGACGTGGCGAGGTACGCCCTGGCTGCGGTTGGGCACACGGGCAAGCTGGGGGGAAAGGGGAAAGGGGAAAGGGGGAGGGAGGGGAAGATTGGAGTGGGAGTTGGTGAAGGGGGCAGAGGTGAGGGACAGTGGATATTAGGGGAGGAGAGCTGGTGATGCATGCGCGCAAACCTTCTTGCGTCAACAGACAGGATAGGACATAACGCATTAGGCAGGCACCTATGTACCCGTGCCATTTCATCTCCCCGCACCCCATCCTAATTTGCTACCCCAACTATCCAGCGTAATGCGGATTCTGTTTCCAAATTAACCCCATCCTAACATTCCCTTCCAGCACAACCCCATTCCAGCGCCCAACAAGCCCCCTACTACCCCTCTACCCCTTCTCCACCTCCCACACCCTGTCACCCGCCCACCTGCGCACGGCCAGCGGGGTCGGCCCCACCCAGCCCGCCCGCTGCCCCCTGCGGCGGCCCTCCCCCCCGCGGCAGCAGCGTACCCCAGCCGAAGCGCTGCACGAATCTGCGGCACATGGTGAGGCCCAGGCACAGGCAGATGGCGGCGGTGACCCCCAGCGCCACCGACATGTAGGGCTTCAGCCAGTTGCGGGTGGTGAAGGGAACTGAGACGACCAGCGAGAAGTAAAAGGAGGACTGCATGGGCGGGGGGGGGGGGCGGAGTTAGGGGGGAAGGGGTGAGGGGGGAGAGAGGGCGAAGGGGAAGGTCAAACACATGCCTACTGTGTCCTTCCTGCGGCCTCCTTCCTTCGGGCAGTACTCTCCACAAACAACTTCTTGGTCTTTTTCTCCTTCTTCTTCCCTTTACTCCGCAGGCACCCTTTACACTCCCGCATGCATAATGTAAACATACGAACATGTCTAATGCAAAGTTACATGACGTGTCGTATACTTGTACCGGTATACACAGTTACGTAACATGACTAATGCAAAGACTACGCAACGTGTATACCTGGAAGCGGTAGTCGCTGTTGTATATCCCCAGCACGTAGGTGGCACCCGACTGCGCGCGCAGCAGCTGCAGGGGGAAGGCCCGGTGGTTGGCGTCCAGCAGGTCGTTGTACGTCAACTGAAAGGCGGGAGGGGGGAGTACATGTTTATAGAGGTTGAAAAAGCACGTAATACCGGTAAGCTGGATTGTACTATTGAATTGCGTGGTAGTCATACGGGAGAGGGGGGAGGGAAGGCGGGGAGCGCAGAGTCAACAGGGGGGGTGGATTAAAAAACAATGGAGGCGGGGGGGGAGGAAGAGAGGGAGGCCGAAGCAAGCATATGCCCCACGAGCTCACAGACATCTATCACCAGGCAACAAGTTCACAATTCTCCAGCACCTGGCCGCCCCCTCACCAGCAGCAACACCGCCCCCACCCCCTCCCCCATCGCTCCCAGCCTCACCACATCCGCACTGCCGGCCGTCGTCTGGGGCAAAAAGGACTGTCTGGGCATCGTCAGCACCGCATTCGTCCCCCAGTCGCTGCTGCTGCTGCTCAGGCTGCTGCTGCTGCCGCCGCCGCTGTTGCTGCTGCTGATCCCCCATTGGAAGGTGATGCTGTCCGTCTTGGAGCTGAAGTGGTCGGGGTCGGGCGTGATGGCAAAGTAGTACCACTGCCCCGGGTCCAGCGAGCCCGCCTGGCTCAGGTCGGAGCCGCCCGCAGCCAGGGTGCCGTTCACCAGCCGCCCCTCACACAGGTAGCCGCCCCAGCCTGCGTGTGTGGAGGTGGGGGGGGTAAGGAAAGGCCATACCAAACCGTAGGAAAAGCCACAGGCTAGGGCAAAGCAAGGGGGATAGGGTGGGGGTGGGTGAAGAAGGAAGCGCAATGTGTTGACTGGGTGGGGGTGTGAGGTGGGGTGGGGGTGGTGGAAGAGGGAGGGAGAATGGGGTTGTTCGCAGCAGTGCTCTTGCATCCTCCTTGCGCGACACCTTAACCACCCCTCCGTCACCATGCAAGCATGCAACCCATGGTGGCGCCACCACGTCGTACTCGGTTGCCGGTAGCTTCTTCCTCTTAACCCTCCCCCCTGCTGGCACCTGCCTGATCCCTACCCCCTCCCCTGGGTCCCCTCCCCTCATCTCCGTATGCGCCCACTGCATGAGCCGGGATACGGGATTGAGACTTCAGCTGCTTCACTTCTCAATTGATTTCATCCCCTCCCCCTCCTGCTGCTGCCTCACCTGTCTCACACGCGCACATAAAGTCCGGTGTGGTGCTCAGCGGCAGCAGCGGGCGCGGCAGGATGGCCCGGGTGGCGGGGTCCCAGGGGTCCCAGCAGCGGCCCCGCCCGTTGCAGTCGGCGGGGCACAGCGGGGTGCGCCAGGAGGCGGGCAGAGAGCCGGTCTGCCACCGCACCTGTGGGGGTGGGTGCGGGTGTCGGGTGCAGGTGCGGGAACACAGAAGGGGGCGGAGGTGGGGGGGGGGTGGTTGGTGCAGGATGGGGTGGCCGTTCGTGTGTGCATTGCAGAGAGAGCGTGCAGGTCGGCGGCCGTGCGGAGCAGAGGGGTGCCAGGCCTGTTCACATCGCATGCTGTGTCGTGTGTAGCTGTGAAGGCGACCCCGTCTCCTTCTCCTCCACCTCCACCTCCTCCCAGACCAGACCTCTCTCCTACATGCGTTTGCACTCTAACCTCCTCTACCCAACCTACCCAACATCTTATACCATACCTCAAACCCCCAACCCAATCGTCGCCTGTACCTGTCGCCCTACTCACTCGCCTCTCCACCCCAGGACCCCCCCTCACCCACCCTCTCCAGCCCCCTCACCCGTACGGTCACGTTGGCCTCCGTCGGAGTGGCTGCAATAACGTCATCGTTCACGTTAATGTCATTATACACGGCCACATAGAACTCGGCCACCTGATCCCCGTCAGCACCGCCACCGTCATTGCTGCTGTTGCTCGTGACTGCAGTGCTAGTGTTGGACGCGCTCATGCTGCGAATGACGCGGTAGTGTAGGTTCTGTTGGAGCATGTACGACGCTAGGTCGGCGTTCGCACGCACGTCTTCAAACCAGGGAAGTCGAAAGGGCGCGGAGTCGTCCTTCGGCATCACGATCAAAACCGGGTTGCCGCCGTACTGCGGGTTGGCGGGCAGCGCGGTGGTACGACCCGCTTGCTCCGGTACGACACCGTACGCTCCGAAGTAGCCCGTACGACTGAGCTCCACGACTAACGTCGGTTTGGTGTTGGTGGTGGTGGTGGCGGGGAGGGGTACCTGCACCTGCCAGTAAGCCCATGCGCCGGGTTTGACGACGGCACTCGCGCTGTGGCCGGCGAGCAGGCTGCCGTCTAGCTGCGGTACGCGCATGTTGCAGCCGTAGTCGGCGAAACCCGGGTTGCAGGAGCAGACGCGGTTGAGGGCGGGGAGCAGGTCGGAGGAGGGGTCCTGGGGGGCGAGGAGGGGAGCATGGGAGAAGGGCGGTGGTTGAGGAGAGGCTATCGGTTGAGGGCAGGGGATACAGGGCGGTGGTGGTGGAGGGTTAGGCATACGGTTTCAATGTCCCCTCCAACCCTTCCCCACACCTCACCCTTCCCCAATCCCTTATACCGTACTAACCCTTCATGTACTTCAACAGCCAGTTTCGAGGCACCCCTACACACAGCACCTCCCCCCGCCCTCAACACCTGCTGCGGCTCCACGCACGCTCCCTGCCCGCTGCATGGCGTCGGGTCCAGCGGCGAGGGTCGCGGGCAGGGCGCGGAGGCCGGGGTGACGCAGCTGACCCGCAGCGAGTAGGCTCGCAGGTCGAAGTCCACGTCGGTCAAACTACACACCGAGGCGTACCTTTTTTGGGGGGAGACGGGAGAGGCAGGAGGAGGGCGGGAGCATGAGGGGTAAAAACAAGGAAACTGACGAGGCTAGTTAGGGAGCTGCGTGACATATAGGCTTCACCATGGAGGGGAGGGGGTAAGTCATGCCGCAGGACCCCACCTAACACTCAACACCCTCCTCGTTCCGTCGTGCGCAGAGGAAGGCTGCGGCACCGCCCAGCTTCCCCACCCTAACCCTGCCCTGCCTTCACCAGCTGCCGCACCCTATCCTACACCCTACCCTCCACTCCTCTACACCCACCCTCCCCTACCAGCCGCCCAGTGTTGAGCTGCTGCTGGTGTTGCGCGGCACGATGATTCGCTGGTGTGCCCGCTGGCGCCAGATGGCCTCATCGTCCCAGCGCACGCCCGCCTGAGTGGACTGCGGAGCATCCACCCAGTCCGGCCGAGCCAACAGCGTGCAGTTGGTGCGCGAGGGCAAGCAGGCTAAACTCAGCTGGGGGGGAGGGGTAGGGGAGAGTGGGCGGGAGCAGGAGTGGGTGTGGGCGGGTTTGGAGCCTGCGGGCCCTACGGTTCCCTTTTTGCTGATTGGGTGGGCCACCTGCTGCTACCCGAGATTTCTCATGGCATCCTCCCTCGTGGCATCCTCCATTCACACGCCCTGCGCCCACGCCACGCTGCCAGGTTCCCGCTCGCTAAGCTGGGGCTGGATGCTGCATCGTACTCCGTCACCCCCCCATCACAGGTCCCCTACCACACCCCGCCTCTTCCTTGCCGAAAACCCCCAAAGTGGCATCCTCCTCCGTCGCCAACCACCACCTTTACGCCAAGCTTAGCCCACCCAGACCCGCTTTTCCTTACACAGGCTCCATGGGAAACAGTGCCTGCCGCCACTTACAATGGGCTGCGCGCCGCGAGCTACCATGAAGTAAACATTGCGCACCAAACGCGTGTCCACGGCTGTGGCATTGTCCATGCGCCAAAATTCAAACAGCAGGTATCCTTGCCTGCTAGGAGAGGAAGAAGGGGAGGGAGAAGAGGAGACGGGCCCCCGTGACATGGTCGGGTGATTGCGATGAAAGATTTGCGTCGACGTCAAGTGCTTTCGGGACGTCTAGGAGCGGAGTGGGAGGGTGGTGAATGTGTGATGGCCATGACATTCCCGGCTGTATGTCACAACATCAGGGACGGCACGGCCCTTACCCGTCCTCTGGGGTCGCGCATTCTTCTGCTGCGTCAATGGAGGACTGGGGTAGCTGCCAGTAGTCGCATCCAGCGTAGGGCATTGGCCGCGTCTCCGTGACCAACTTCTCCATGGCGAGGATGCCACCCGCTACTCCGCTAGCCCGTGGTTTCAGGTCTCTTACCGTCATCTGGGCAGCCATAGCCATATGACCTGACCAATCCAGAAAGTATACATGGTATGAGGTTGCAAGCGTAAAGCTGGTGTTCCCAACCGCACAGAGTGAGAATAACCAGACTGTATTTGCAACCTACCGTTTACAAGGATCCACGTAAGTAGAATGACACGCCAAGCGGGCACCGACGCACTGGTCGGACCATGAACGACCCCTAACTTCCGCGTTAAGGGAAACATTAAGATCCAGCCTAACATTAGCAACACGCTTAAAAAAGCTTTACAAGTTCTCTTGAAAGGTCACTGGCGTAGGGTCAGGTAAGGCGTCAGGAGTCCAGTGGCATGTTACAGGGTTGCGGTATTCGCATCTGGAGGTGATAAGCATAAGCAAAGTCGTTTCTCAATGATGCGGGTCCCTTGTTTCAAAAGCGCTATGTTTGCAGGCATGGTGGCGTTTGGTTTACGTGGGAGACGTCCATGCAGTTCGTACGCAAAAAATCTTGTACTGAGCCATGACCCATGAGCCACTGAGCATCGACGAAGAACCCTACACGGCTGGACAGTCTTACCAAGATGAACTGGGTCCTCGTTTTGTGCTGACTAATCTGTGAGGCTTAGGTTCCAGGCGTGCAGGACATACAGAATATACGGCCACGTCGACCAGTCCTCGGCCAAGGCAGCACTATTCCACTACGTTGTGTACTGTAGTCTTGCAGTCATCTTTGCCTTACATTCCTTAGCACAAATTTGGCTGCGCTTGGACTGCCAAGTGCTCATGGGCAGCATTGAGCTCGTAGATAGAGCTGCCCCGCGACATGCCGTTATTGCCGGCCCTGGATTCTTATGCCATGGCGCTTCTAGCACACTTGTATCTTCTCTCCTCGCATCCCATGTCGCATGTTTGCACCAGGGTGTTGCGACAGCGACTGTCAATAAAAGCCCAGCACCTTAGCGCTCCTTCCCGAACCACTCATACCCTGCAATAGCCATTTGTATGGCGCTCTTGAGGCTGTGCACTCGGATGGTTTCCGCCGGAGGTAGGTTTGCAGGTTGAGAGAGTTACATAGCCCAACGTGTCGCTGTCCCTACGAGCACCACAGGCCCCTCTCTCTCTCTCACACAGGCCGATACTTCAAGACATACCCGTATTTTCGCGCCCCGCCTTCCTCCAAGATGCCACACGTCCGCTAGGGGTGATTGGTATGCAATGCGACCCTCTATAAAGGCGACCCACCATCGGCGTTGGGAAAGCAGGGGTGACAGGGCAGGTAGGTATGGCTGACTGCCCGGCTCTGTTATATTCATACTTACCTGGCCCGTTTCTCGAGGTGGTCAAGTTGGCCTCGGTTACTCGGTTGGACTTCGCCTTGCACTCTGCGAGGGCCTTCCGTGGTCGGCCCTTCGGGTGTCCGGCAGGGCTTAATTTTTGAAAGGCTGAGGATCTGCGCACTGCGCGACCTCGGCACCCTAAACAATTGTTGGTTTGGTTAGAATGAGAGTTGGGGAGAAGAATTACAAAAGAAGTAGGGTGTCGGATTTGATCGGAGTGGTCATATAGCATGAAGGTAAGAGGGCTGAACTGTCAAGACACGCTCTGTGGCTGCAGCTCTTGCTCGGGCAGACAGTGAAAGATAGGATTCCCTACACTTTCGTAATCCCATCATCACTGCCGGTGGCTGTAGTGGCAGAACTGCACTGGCAGGACTGAGCTGTTCCGTTCCACCTGTGAAGCTGCCTGACACGACATACTTATTCTTCCACCTAACCACCTGTCTTCCTGTCCTTCCTCTGTAACAGTCCACATCGGAAAAAAACCCTGCCTAACCACCTACCTAACCACCTACCTAGCAAGTAGCAACACGTGCAGTACATGACAAACAGGAATGCAACCATGTGAGCACCTCACCCTCACCCAGCGAAACAACAAACACACATATGTACATGATGAACACCCAACACTCCTTACTACCCCCACCCCCTCAATCAATCATCGCCTCGTCATATAGCTCTTTCGTTTCCTCTTTTTACCCCACATACCTCAATCATCCCAAGCGGTGCGGGGCAGGGGACCACTCCCAACCCCAGCCCCAGCTCCGCCCGCTGCTGCCCCTGCCCCACCCGCCCCCCCTGCCCCTCCTGCCCCCCCTGCCCCTCCCGCCCCCCCTGCCGGCTTCCTGAGTCCCCCCAGCTCCCCCAGCCCCTCATGCACCGCCGCCGCCACACTCATCTCGCAGCTGTGGGTCCACACGGCCAGCTGCTGCATCAGAGCAAGCATGCTGGGGGAAAGCAGGGGGAGGAGGTGGGGGGAGGGAGGAAGGGGTGAGAGAGGCGGGGCGAGGGTCGTGAGGAAGGTGGGACAGGGGAGCAACTCAGCAGAAGGAGGCGGGCGGAACACAGAAGAGACCCCTTAGGCTCGTTCCTCCCTGGACCCTCACCTTTTCCCTGCACCCTTCCTAGACCCCTTCCCCCCATCGGCTCCCTCCCCACCGCTTGTTGAGTCGGAAGCTGGACAGCACCTCCTCCCTCAGCTCCGCCAGCACTCCCGGCACCGCGGCAGCCAGGCCGGAGAAGTAGTTGTAGCGGGGGCTGGTCAGCGCGGCACGGAGGCGCTAGGGGGGCGGGGAGGGAAGGGAAGGGAAGGGCGAGCACTTGGAGGGAGGGGTTTAGGAGCGTGGGTGAAGGGAAGGGCTTTGGGAGGGGTGGGGTGGCACGCGTGCGAGTTACCGGTAATATATTGAATTACTACTGGGCCGCTGCCGTACCGGCACCCACCTGCACGTACAGCAGGAACAGCCTCCGCACCCGCTCGTTGTCCAGCTTGCCCCGCAGCCCGCCCAGCTGCTGCTGCTCGGGGGACAGCAAGTCCAGCAGCGCCAGGTGCTGCTCCTGGAGGGGAGAGGGAGGAGGGAGAGGGAGGAGGTAGGGGAAGGGGGAAAGAAAGATGGGCGTGTGTGGGGGAGAAGGTGGGCGAGGGATGAGGGAAGGGAGAGATGACGGAGAGGAGGCTAGGGCTGCTGTTACTATATATGTGTGTACACCGCTGTACGGCATACACACACACGCTGCCGTACATCCGTCATGCCGTGCACACCCACCTGCAGTACTTTGAGTTCCTGCGCAGCGCTGCTGAACACGCGACTGAGCTCGAAGACCGCGGAGTGGTCCTGAACCGCTATGGCGGCCTGGGGGGGGGGGCGGGTAAAGGGGTGAGGGAGGGCGGAGGTGGAGGAGGGAGAGGCTGGGGAGGGGCAAAGGAAAATAAAACAAATGCTTCCCATGTGGCTCCCTTATAGCTCTCTCATACCAGGCCGCAGATCCATGTGCATCGTCGCCTAATAGATCTCGCAATACCCAACCCAACCACCATTACTGGGCCGCAGTATAGCAGTTGCAATCCCCAAGCCAGCCCACCTCTGCCCCCTTTCCCAATCCAGCACTTCCAACCCCCCCTCCCCCTCCCGCCCACCTGCAGCAGCGACCGCTGGAGCTGCAGCACCCTGCCAGAGGCCTGTGGTGGTTGGGGAAGGGAAGTCGTACGACAAACGTGGGTGCCACATGCGGACGGAACAGAGGTTACTACGGCTCCGCCTCGCGCGTCCTCGCGTGCCCATCGCCTTTACGCGCACTGCATGAGGGTCGCGGGGCCATGGAATTGGGATTACACTGCGCCACCAAATCCTTCCTCGTACCCCCCCCCCCCACCTCCATTGCCAGCGGTTATCCTTCCCCCCCCACCTCCATGTTGACGCCTTATCCCTCAGTCAGTTAGTTGTTTCCTCTTTACCCCCCCACCTCCATTGCCAGCGGTTATCCTCCCCCCCCCCACCTCCATTGCCAGTGGTTATCCTCCCCCCCCCCACCTCCATTGCCAGTGGTTATCTTCATCCCCTCCCCCCACCTCCAGTGCCGGCGCCGCCCGCTGTATGGCCTCCACCATGGCCGTGTGGTGGTAGGGCTGCGCGGGGTCGCCCCGCCCGCCGCTCCAGCCTGCCCAGGAGGCCGCGTGGGACTCGGACAGGAATACGCGCTGGTAGACGGCGGCGGGCCACTGCTGGGACTGAGAGGGGAGGGGTGGGGGGGGGGGGGGGCAGGGGGGGGACAAGGACCATACCAAGTCATAGGAGACGGGGGGAAGGGAAGGGGGAGGAGGGGGAGGAGGAGGAGGAAACTTACGAACTGTATGGGAGGAGGGGGGAGCCAACGTTGTTCCGCCTACCGGTACAACAAATGCCCACCACTTCACCATCCTCCTATTAGACACCCTTCCCCTCCGCCCCCGCCCCCGCCCCCGCCTGGCTCTCCCACCTGCTGCTCTCCGGTCCTGGGCGGGCGGGGTGCGGAGGTGACGTGCGAGGTGAGCGACACGTGCGGCCGCAGCGGGGGGCGCACCTGGGGCGGAATGGGAGGGTAGGAGGGGGAGAGGGGGGGACGGACGGGAGGGAGGGAGGGAGGCATGAGGGTATGTGCGCAGCGGATATACGGTACAGCGGCTTGCCACCCAGCAGCAGGCAACACAGCAGCAAGTAACAGTCCTGCACCACCTGCCCCCCTCTCATACTCCCTGCCCCCCCCCGCACTCATACCCTGCCCCCCCCCTCCCCGCCTACCTTCCTGTGTTGGAACAGCAGGTGTCGGGTGAGCGGCACGTAGGTGGTCTCACGCGCGGGGGCAACGTACAACACCACACTGGCCAGCAGCCGGCCCTGCAAGCGGTGGAGAAAAGAAGAAAGAGATGGGGGAGGGGAGGGAGGGAAGAAAGGGGACATGAAGCACAGTCCCGTGTCCTGACGCGGGCAGTGAGCGCAGCAGCAGAGCACTACTCCAGGAACACGCAAGGCAGGGACTTACCGCCCCCCCCCTCCCTCCCTCTTTCCTCCCCTGCCCTCCTGCCCTCACCTCCGGCACTCGCAACGCCGCCTCCACTAGCTCCTCCCGCAGAGCCTCCAGCCCGGGAAACCTGGCACTGCCTCCTCCTCCTCCTCCCCCTCCTCCTCCTGCTGCCCCTGGCTCTGTTCCTCCCGCCCCACTGCCGCCCCACAGCCTGCCGCAGTCCCAGCTGCCTCCCCCCACCACCGCCGCACTGAACACGATGTGCGGCGAGGCGAGGTGCAGCTGCAGCAGGTCGGACACCACCTCCCGCGCAAAGGCCTGCGGGGAGGGAAGGGAAGGGGGTCAAAGACATACCAGAACCACAGATTCGGATAAAGTGAAGCAGTTTGTCATGAAACAAAAGGGGGGGGGTCAGGAAGAGATTGAACAGTAGGAAACCATAGATCAGGGCAAAGCAATGGGGAGGGAAGGGGGGGTAGTGTGTATAGGCAAGGTCACTGAATGCCTGGCTCGCAGGCTATGCCGGCGCAAAACGTAGGGCACATCTCGATAGACCGCCATACAGCTACAACAATTATAGCCAGTTGTTGCGGATATTTCCCCAACACCCCAACACCACACCCGCCCGCCCCCCCACCTGCGCCGCCTCCTTCCTGCGCGGCCCCCCCACCAAATGGTGCTCCTCCGCCTCCAGCGAAAACAGCCGGGGGTGCTCAAAGGGGGCGGACAGGCGGCGAAGCGAGGAGCCTCCTCCTCCTCCGCCTCCGCCGCCGCCGCCTCCGCCAGCCTCCTTAGGGAGGAGGTTGCGGAATAGGGACACAAGAGGTCAATCCCATGGTGTTAGGGCTTAGGAGGTGAAGGACAGTGGTGCGGGCATTTTGCTGCAGTCAACAGTCGAGCCGTGTGCCTCTGCAAAAGACATCAGCTCTATGGGAGTGGAGGACTGGGTGGTGCTTCATGCTTCACATAAACGTGTCCGCAGCTCTGTACCCGTGTCCGCGCCCCCTCCTGCTCCCCTAGGCCCCTGCACCCCTCATCTCCCCCCTCGGCCCCCCTCACCTCCCCCACCACCACATCCCGGTCCAGCCGCATGGCATTTGACACTGCCATGTCCCCCACCAGAGCGGGGACCACCTCACCCTGGTAGGCGCCGGACTGGGGAGGGGGGAGGGGAAATAGAGGGGGGAGGGGGCCAGTGGAAGGCCGGAGGGGAGGGAAGGGATGTTGGGACAGCTGGTAGGAACAGCGAATGAAGGTAACGCATGGTTGCTCTGATGGCCCATGGACTTGTCCACGCTACCTCCCCACTGCACTCCCACAAACCCCACCCTTACCTCACACCCCCTACCCCACCTCCAACCCGCCCCACCCCCACCCCCACCCCCACCTGCCAGTGCCGATCCGCCAGCACCGACCCAAGGGTCAGTCGCAGCGCCTCCACCGCCCGCACGTCCACACACGTCACCGCCGCATAACACCCATACACCACAAACCCCTCCACCTCCTCATCTCCCCCACCGTCACCCCCGAGCCCTAGCCCTCCTCTCCCACCCTTCATCACCCCACCCCCTCCCTCCGCCCCTCCCCCTGCTCCCCCTGCCCCTCTCCTCCCCCTGCTGGCTGCTGCTGCTCTGTGTCTGTGTGGGGAGGCGGGCGGCAGGCGGGCTGCGTACATGAAGCCGGGGGGCTGCGGCAGCAGAACCAGGTCGTTGATGAGGTGGGCGGCGAGGGCGTCGGCGGGGTCGTCGTGCCAGAGCTCCATCTTGGCTGCATGGGACCTGGGGTGGGAGGAGGAGAGGGAGAGGAGGAGAGGGAGGAGGAGAGGGAGAGGAGGAGAAGGAGAGGAGGAGAGGAGAGGGAGGAGGAGAGGGAGAGGAGGAGAGGGAGGAGGAGAGGGAGGAGGAGAGGGAGAGGAGGAGAGGAGAGGGAGGAGGAGAGGGAGAGGAGGAGAGGAGAGGGAGGAGGAGAGGGAGAGGAGGAGAGGGGTAAAGAAAGAAGAAAACTGAATTTCCAACGCTCGGGTCTTAGACACAGGAAGGTTGAAGGAAGGGGTACTGATGGGGGGAGGGAGCATCGGGCTGCCTCTCAAGCCGACATAGCCAAGGCCCCCTCCCATCCAACGTCCCACCCCACGCCCTATCAGATGGTTCGTTATTGTTTCCTCTTTCCTCACCCCCCTGACCTGAGCAGGTGAAGCAGCTTGGGGTAGGGGTTGAGCGGCAGCGGGGGGTCTGTCATGACCTGGGAGGGGAGGTGGGGCGGGAGGGGAGCGGGAGCGGGAGGGGAGCGGGAGGGGAGGGTAATTGGGGTATTGTAGGTAGGATGCTCCCCACCCCCACCCCAGCCCCTTTCCCACCCCCCCAGCCCCCTCCCCACCTTCCCCTTTCCCAGCCCCCACCCCACCTGCCACAATGTCGCCAGCAGCTCATCCAGCTTGCAATCCACCGCGTACTGCCCGGGGGTGGGGGACAAGGGGGTTTCAGCTTCCTCAAAGCTGGAAAAGGGCGGAGCCCCTCCTCTTTAGTACAGGAACGTATTATTACCACTGGAATGATTGCGATTATTACAGGGGAGTGGAACGACTCAAGTGCGACGCACAACCCTATGGGCCTTATAGACCTGGAATGCGCTCCTGCGACTCCACGGCACCAGTTGACCTAACACACCTCGTTATACGGACGCTGAACCCCCTTGTTTACTGTAGTTTTAGTGCTCGTTGCATGGCTAGACGGGCTCAGAGCCCCTTGTCCAGCCGAGGCCGGCCGCCTTGTTCACCCATGGCGTACATAGTGTCCTCACTCATTGCACACATTGTTAGGTTACGCCTGTTCAATCGAGTACTTAGTAACGTCTTATCATGCTTGATAACACCCACGCCTTAGGCTACAGAACCCAAATCGACGGCGTAACTGCCACTTGGAAGTGCTTTCAGGGTCCCGCAGAGTTTCACCTACATTACTAACATGATGAGGAGGTCAGGCTCCTCAATCTCGGCATCGTGCTCAGAAGGACTTCAGCCATTGCGCCGTCACATGACATGTTAGCTTATAAGCGAGGTATCCCGTACCCGTTTGCGTTACAGTTCATACGCATAAACCCATAGCAAAGGCTTGCAACATCGTCCCAAAGGATTGTGTGGGCTCTGAGTAGCACAGTAGATGCGAGCATGCTCCCGCCGACTTTCACAGGTAGCCCTTTGGCGACACGCCGCTGTTACCAATTCACTAAATACTGTTTACGGTACCAGGACAAACCATAGAGGAGCGCTAATCGCTGTTGCCGAGGTGGTCCTTGTTCAATGGCTGGTCAATAAATCGTTTGTTGCGAAATTAAGTTTGTTTGGCTTCCAGTTATTTTTACTGAATACAGATAACAAATATCTATTAGGTGCAATAAATAGTTTTGTCTAGATTGTATGTTTTGCCGTTACGGACACACGGACACACGGACACACGGACAGGGGCAATCCTGGGGGGCGAAGCCCCCCCGAAGCCGCTTCGCGGCGGGGGCTCCGCCCAAAAAGAGGAAACAACTAACTGACCGTGTGACAAGGCAGCATCATGGTTTGAAACATGTGAGCTAGCCCGGGTGGGGGAGGGAGGATGAGGGAAGCCAGGGGTGTACGATAGTAAACAATGAAGGGTGTACGGCAGCAGCAGAGAGCAGGTGGCAGTAGGTGGTAAGCAGCTACACTACCAGTGCAGTAGTGGGTACGGGGCGGCGCCGTGCGGTGTACGGCAAGGTTTCGGACTGCCCTGCCTTGCCTTGCCACCCGCCCCGCCCGCCCACCCACCTGCAGCATGACCCCCTCGGCGCTCACTCTCTCCGCCAGCGCTCCCGACCGAACCTGGAGGGGTGGGGGTAAAAGAGGAAACCCCACTGCGTTGTTTGACAATGGCAAACTAGGTGGCAAAAGCCCTAGTATCGTGCGTTGGGAGCCGCAACAGTTATAAAGTTGAGTCAACCTCATAAGCACCCAATACGGTACCCAAAGCTCAACCAACAGGGACCACCGGACCCCCGTTTCCCTCCAACACCACCCACATCACCCCCACATGCTCCGCTTCCCCCCCTCCCGCGGAATTTGTATCCCTCTTAATCCCCCCTCCCCCCACCCACCTGTGCCCCCCGCACCAGCCCCACGTCCAGCACCCAGCTAGCAGGAGGCGGCCCGCCCACGTCATCGTAATTGCCTGGGGCGGGGAAAGGCGAAAAGGAAAGGGAAAAGGGAAAGGGTAAGGTAGTGGTATGGTACTAAACCAGGTATGGAAGGGTGAGCAGCGAAGAGGGTGAGCAGCAACAGAGCCCAAGATAGGGGGCCGGCGGTCACACACATGTTCCGGACGTTCCGCGCACCTCCCACAAGCCCCCAGGTCCTGTCCCCATGCATTCCACCCACCCACCTGCCGACCCCTGGGTCAGTGCGCCCATGTCCGCCGCCCCTCCGCCCCCCGCCAGCGGCACTCCCAGGCGCATGAGGGCCCACTTCACATCCGCACACCTAGCACCAGAACATAACAGAACAGAACAGGAGGTGTGGGTTGGATGAAGTTGGGGGGAGGGAGACAGGATGACGTAAGGCGGGTACCGCGAAAGGCGGGAGAGTGTCAGTCATGTTGCTGGGTTTCGGACGTGGCAATGGGGTTAACGTCTTCCCCCTCCAGCTCCCCCATTCTCCCGCTCCTCCCGTCCTCTTCTCTCCCCCTCCCCCCCACTCCCCCCCCCCCCTTTCCCACCTCGTCACAAACCCATGTGACACGGTTAGTGCCGCCGCGTGCAGCAGGTGCTGCAGCAGCGCCACTCGGGGCTGTGCGGCGGCCAGCGCGGCGGCAGCGGCGGGGGCCAGCGGGGGCACCTCGGGGGGGAGCTCCGAAACCAGTCGCTGAGCCATCAGGGAAATACCTGAAAACCCAGGCGTGTGCACAATGACATTGACTTACACACCCCTCTGACACCTTTGGAACGCAGGAAAGCGGGAGGCGCGTGGCACGCATGCCCGTACAAGCCCCTTACTACCGGTACTTTACCTTCATTCCTAGCCCATTTCTCGCCTCTCACCCCCTCGCCCCTCCCCTACCTCCAAACAGCCCCGCGCCCCCCGCCCCCGTTGCCGCTCGAATCCGCTCCCTCAGCCCCAGCAGCTGACCCAGCAGCCGGCTCTCCATGTCGAATGAGGACAGCCAGGCGACCATGGCCTGGTGCAGGGCAGCGCAAGAAGAGGGGGTGGGGGTGATGCATGGGGGTTGCATTGAAGGTGCATGGGGGGTTGCATGGGGGGGGGGTGCATGGGGGTTGCATGGGGGTGCATGAAAAATGCATAGGGGGTTGCATGAGGGTGCATAGGGGATGCTTTACACGCTGGATGGCGTGTGAGATCCATCACACTAACATCCGCTAGGAGGCGGCGTGCTTCCCCCAGTCTCCCCCACTACACACAGGGACACGCTCACCCCATACACACCACCCTCCTCTCCCCCCTGCCTTACCCGGGACACCTCGGGGGTCCTCAGAGTACGGCGACTGTCCGCCGTACCTCCCAGCTCCCCTCCCTCCGCTTCCAGCGGCACCTCCCCCGCGCCGTTCCAGGGCGGCGGGTTGCCAGCGCCGCCACCCCTCCCTCCGCTCCCCCCTGACGCTGCTGCTGCTGCTGCTGCAGCTGCAGCTGCCTTGACCGCTGCTAGCTTGGCGGGCCACCGCTCAGCCGCCACCGAGATACCCTCCAACTCACGAACTATGCCTGGGGGATATTGCGGGAAGGCAATAGGAGGTTAATAGGGTAGAGTAGTGCTGTATTGTTGTGCAATTTTGTTGTTGCAAAGAGGACGGGAGGCAGTGTGTAGGGCTAAAAGGATGCACGGCTAATGGCGTAATGGGTGCTCATTGCCCACTAACGTGTTGGGAGCTGCAGGAGAAGGCGCAGGGAGACAGGATGCCCCTCCTCAGCCCACCATCCACCCTCTCGCCAATAAGCCTAACCCACTTCCTTTCAAGTAAAGTATACCGGTAACCACGCAACCCCACGTAACCCCGGCTGCTAGGGCTAGCTCCTACCCTCTAGCACGCTTGCAGCGCTGTTTGTGATGCGGAGGATGTTGGGGACGGTGGACAGCAGCCAACCCAGCTCGCCTCCGAGCACCTGCAGCGGGCGGGGGTGGGGGGATGGGGTTGAAGTAACACAGTAAGGCAACAGTTACAGCGCGCAGGCGCAGTTTCAACGCTTTTGGTTGCGTGTACGGGTATGTCACTGTCAGTACCTTACTGAGAGCAGCCATGAAGGCTGGTGTCGTACCTGAGGTGCCTTGAGAGCCAGGTCTTCCAGAGAGGGGATGTTATCCTGGGGGGAGGCCGAGGGTATGTACGGCAGGTGGACGGGGTGAAAGCGTGTGTGTATGGGTGGCTATGAGGTACGGATGGAGGGCGCTGGTTTGCCAGTAGTTTGCATGGGGAGAGGGTGTTGCAGGGGGGGGGCATGTCCGGCACCCCTACAATGATGTCCGAACACCATTCTAAGTCCCAACTCCACCCACAGCCTTCTCCAGCCTTCCCCCCACCTCCCCACCTCCTGCCCACCCCTCCCACCTGCTGCTGCTGCCCCTGTTGTCGTACAGTAGTGGGGTCATGCAGCAGCACCAGCAGCAGCAGCTGCCGCCACGCCGCCAGGGAGCCGCCGCGCTGCAGACCCCAGGCGATGGAAGAGCGCAGCAGGGACATCTGGGGAGGGCGGGGGTGGCAGGATGGGGGGGGAGGGGAGGGGAGGAAGTGAAATGTTGAGCAACTGGAGTCAACTGGATGGGGGGAGGGGAGGAAGCAGGGAGGTAAACACACTGTCGAACAGAAGGGCATACAGGGTCATCATGGGTCATGATGGGTGATGCGGAGTCGTGCTCCTTAAACCTGGCCCTGCACTCCACCCCTTGTCCCCACGCCTCAGCATGCACCTGCCCCTGCCCATGCCCGTGGGATTGAGGTTCCCTTGCTTCACCTTCACATGCTTCGCCGCCCCTGTACTCTACCTTAAACCACCTTAACCACCTTACCCAACCCCGATCAGCACATACCAACGGACTATACTTCCCTTGTGGCGTTTCTGTGGGGACATCATCCCCCGGCAATCACACTTCGTTCTAAATCGCAGCCAGTTTTCTTGAGACACACACACGCACGCACGAGTACCTGTCGGTTGAGGTTGTTCTTGTGGTAGGGTTGGTTGTCAGTTGGCAGGTAGAGGGCGCAGTACTGTCGTGCCGTACTGAGATCCAGAAAGTACCCGCCGTACAGCGCATCGTAGGGGTAGCAGCCGTAGTGGGACATGGGCTGGGAGAGGCCGGGGCGCACCTCTTGGTCGCTGGGAGGGGGGGGGAGGGGGAGGGAAAGTATATAAAAAGTGAAGCAACTGGAGTTCCAACACTAGAGGGAGAGGGAGAAGAGGAGGGGGGAAAATTAAATAAGTGAAACAACGAGGAGGGGGGGAGGGGAAGGAAGGGGAGGGAGGAGAGGTGTAAAGTATGGAGTTTCGGAATTGTGGCAGGAGAAAGGAGCTGACAGCAGACAACCTGGTGGCTGAGCAGCGGTCAATGGCAGGCGCCCAGGATTTCTGCCACTGCCCTTCCAATCCCTCTCCGCACCCACTCCATCCCCCGCCTAGTTGTGTTAGCAGTGGAAGCAGTAGGCCCTCCCCTCCATCCCTTCCCCTTCCCTTCCCTTTTACCTCCTCCCAGCCCACCCCCCGCTCTCTACCCCCCTGCCTGCCTCCTCACCCTCTGGTATGTCTTCTCCCTCCCAATGTTTACCCCCCTCCCTCCCCACTGACTACTGGTAGTGGAAGCAGTAGGTCTTCCGCGCCTGCTCGTATCGCAGCTTGGTGGCGGAGAGGTCGGAGGGGTCAGCGGGGCTCTCAACCAGCAGCACCGCGTGCAGCCGGAGGACCTGGGAAGCCGGACGGGCGGGTGGGTGGGAGGAGACATTCGGGCTTACGAGGAGAAGGAGGAAGAAGAAGGTGTACACGGCTTTGAACAGCGCTGGCAACTCCTGGTGAACAGATGTGTGCGGGGCTGTGTGTTAAAATAACTGTATGTGGGAGGGGGGGGACGGGCCATAGTGGGAAAAGCGGAGAGCTTGACGCAGAATAATTGGGTGGCTGGTGTACCGTGGCCCTGCATCGTACCCCGGCGCCCCCGCCTCCCCTCATCTCACCTAACGCGTTATATGTTTCCCTACTAATCCCCTCACCTTGCCCCCCAGCACCAGCCGTGTTGCCGTGCGCCTGAACTCCTCGGCCGCCTCCAGCAGCTGATCCAGCGGACACCAGCGGGAGAAGGGCTCCTTGTCGGCTGGGGAGGGGAGGGGGGAAGGGGAGGGGAAGAAGGAGGGCAGCTCTTCGCCATCAGCCATCCGGGTACGTGTCCGGTCAGAGCTTCGCCGTACCCTCCTCCCAATCCCTCCTCTTCCTCCTCTCCCCTCCTTGCCCTCCTCCTCCTTCACCGCCGCTCCCTGTCCCCTCCTCCTCCTCCCCCTCACCCTCCACCTCCACCGCGGGTCCATCCACGATGGCCACTCCATCCACGAAGAACACCGGCACCTGCGGGAAAGCAACACACACACACACATAGCCAACGGACTTCACTTCACCTGTGGCGTTTTCGGTGGGAGGACTCCATCTTTCGGCAATCACAGTACGTTTCGCCTCGCGGCCAGTTATTTTAACACCCACATATCACAGTACGTTTCGCCTCGCGGTCAGTTATTTGAACACACACATATACGTGTTTTTGTGTGTTTGTTGACATGCGGGACAAACACGTGGTTTTTGGTTTTCACAACAGGTGGCGTGTGTGTTTCTAGGAAAATGGGGCGTGTGTGTGTTACAGCAACATAAAAATGAACAACCCGCCCCACCCCCTATTCAATAATCACCTAGGCTTGGCAGGACGACCTGCCCACCCTCCAAACCCCAGATCCCCTTCCCCCTATACACACACATACACGCCTTCCCCTTCCCCCCCTCTACCTGGTGCAGCTCCCCCACGTCATTCAGTACGACATCCACGAAAAGCCGCAACGCCTCATCTAGCTTATCCCCGCGAACCTGGGGTGGGGGAAACGAAGGAGAAGAACCAGGCGTTGAATGATGGTGGAGAACTAGGGTGGGGGAAGGGTTGGGGAGGCAGGTGAGGCAGCGGTGGGTTGGCACAGCATGGTGGAGAGGGCTTCTTGAGAAAGAAGGGAAGAAGGCGGATTCATGGTTCTGTACCACCACGCAATGATTATGGCAACGCTTGAATACCAGTGGCTTCCCATCCTCTCCACGCTTATCCCTCCCCTTCATGCTTCCCCTCTCCTCCTCTCCTCCCCCTTCCTCACCACCACATCACACCGTATGTCCAGCTCAGGAAACTCCAGCAGCTGGGGCCGCCACAGGGCTGAGGAGTCCTGGGATGGGTGGGGGCGTGGGGGTGAGCAGCGGGAGGAGGGGCGAGGAGAAAGGGATTGGGGGTGAGGGTCGAAATAGGGGTGATGAATTGGATGTGTGGGCGCATCCAGGGCGGCAAGCGCAGCGCAGCGCAGATTCCCACCGCCACCATTTCCTCATTCTTGGCAACTCCCTGGCACAAATCACACACACTCGCGGCCAGTTTTCTTAACACACACACCTCGGCTCCTGCGGCGGTTCTGTGGGAACTTCATCTTCCGACATCCCAGTACGTTCCTACTCGCGGCCAGTTTTCTTAACACACAGCACGGCCAGTTATTTTAACACACACACAGCACGTGTGTTAAAATAACTGGCCGTGCTGTGTGTGTGTATTTTAACACACACACAGCACGTGTGTCACAGCACGTTCCGAATCACGGCAAGTTTCCTTGATACACCACAATCGTGTGGCCAGTTTCTCGTTGTTGATACACACCCTGCGGCCATTTCGTGAGTACCGACACACACACACACACACACACCTGGATGGAGCACAGCGCCTGCACCGAGTAGGGCCCCGCGCCTGCCGCAACCCCTCCTCCCGCCCCTCCCCCTCCCCCACCCGGCGCCAGTGCGGGCAGGGGGGTGCTGTTGAAGAGGCACTCGGGCAGCCCGTTGGTCAGCAGCACGTGGAGCAGCGACACGGCTGCGTTGGGGGGGGGCCGTGTTTTGGGTAAATGGGGGGTATTGTAAGGGAGGAGTGGGGCGGGGGAAAGGGAGTTCGGCCAGTCACCCAAGTCCCAATGCCCGTTGCCCGGCATCACCCCTCCCACTCAAATTCTTTCTCCATCCTTTCCCCACCCTCTCCCTCCCCTCTGCCCCCACCCTGCTCCCCCTCCCCCTCACCCTCCCGCGTCACCACCCGCAGCACGTGCGGCAGGCCGAAGCAGGTGCCGCAGCTGCTCAGCTTGCACAACTGCAGCTCGCCGAAGATGGGCTCCAAACCGCCCTGCAGGAAGGGAGGAGGAAGGGAGGAGGAGGGAAAAAAGTAGGAGGAGGAAGGGGACATGGACGGGAGGGGATACGTGGGTGGGGACATGGATGGAAGGAAGCCAGCCAGAGGGGTGGAGAGGAAGGGAGGGATGCATGGGAGGAGGGTGTGCGCATCAAGGAAGAGGTCCATGCCGCACTTACACATAATACACATACCATTCTACCATTCTGACACCACTCGAGGTCAGTGTTGTTAATACACACCAGTACCGGTACGTCCCGACTGGCGGCCAGCTTTCTTGACACAAACCCCAAGGTTGTGCGGCCAGTTCACCCAACGCACGCCCGCACCTCAATGTCGTACACCGACAGCAGATCTGCCGCGGGTGTCTTCCACAGCTGCCCCTGGTCCACATGCGCGTTAAGGTGGGCTGCCAGCGCGTAGTAGGGGTTGTCGGGCAGGCGGGGGGCGGAGAAGAGCGACTTGAGAGCGTCGAGGAGGGCACTGGTCTGAGGAAGGGGAGGCAGGGAGGGAGGGAAGGAGGCAGGGAGGGTCAGGGAGGAAAGGAGAGTTGGGGGATCAGGGAGGGAGTAGCGGGGACAGGAGAAACGGAATGCTTTCGCTCCCTTATACCGGTATCCTCCCCACCTAAAGAGGGACAGCTAGTGCTGACCTCTTCGTGCTTCGCACAGACAACGCACTGCCGTGCCCATGGTTACAGTCCATTTCCCACCTCCCTCCTCCTTCCTTCCTCAGCCCAGCCTCGATTTCTCACCATCCCTTCCCCTTCTGCGTTTCACACCCCTCCCCCCCCCCCCGCCCCCTCACCAAGCCCGTCTCCGTGTCCCCCAGGTACGCCTCCCGCACCCCCTCAGCCCGGTAGCGAGCCTGGTAGCGCGTGTAGCCGCCTCCACCCCCTCCCCCTCCTCCCACCGCTGCCGTAACACCACTGTAACCCGACCCGCCGCTAGCCGCAGAGCCGGGCGGAGGGTGCAGCAGGGCCCCGGAGGCCGAGCTACGGGGGGCACCGCCACCTAGGCCGCCGCCGCCCCCACCCAGGGCTCCGGAAGCAGATCGCCTGGGGGCGCCTCCGCCTAGGCCGCCTCCCAAGCCTGCTAGGACGCCTCCCAGGCCTGGTAGGCCGAAGAGCCCCCCGGACGTGGTGGAGGAGGCGGCGGAGGGGGCGGAGGGGGCCGGGTTGAGGGAGGTGGTGGAGGCGGAACGGGCAGGGCCACCGCCACCGCCGCCGCCACCGGTCCCGGCTGTAGCCATGACTGCCGGGCTGCTGGGTGCAGGGCCGCTGCTGGTGGAGCTGGTATGCTGTAGGTGTCGCTATAATTCCGGTTGGAAGCCCTAAGAGAGAGAGGGTAGTGTGGTTTGGTCTCTGATGTGCTGCAGGCGCGCTTGGCTTGCTACCGCTGGGCCGTTAATAACTGCGGTGGGGCTGCTACTGCCGTATTGTTAGCGGCTGCTGTGTTGGTCGCTGCATTTGAGGCTGGAGAACTGCTGCACACGGGCGCGCAGTAGGTGTGATGAGGTGCGGTTGGAGGCTGGGATGGTGCGAAGAGGGCGGTGGGGGGGTGGCTAGCGGGCGAGGCAAGCGCTGGCCCACGGGGCAGTCCGTGATAGACCCGTCGCTGAATGAGCTGTGCCAGCATGCAGTAATGAACCCACTAAAGGAGGTTAACTCATGGCTACCTAACGTGCGACTAAGCGAGCACGCATAAAGCGAAACTGGAGGGTTGTAGTCGAGATGCGAAGAGCGCGGGCTGAACTAGTTCGTAAGGTTAGTGCCTAGCTGTATTGCAGAATGATCATATGCACAGGCCGCGCTTTCTATTCGAATCCAAAGGCAACAAGGGGTTTATCCTTGCGACCCTGTACGTTGCTTATGAAAAGGTAAACATGTGAACAAGTCAATTAGCAGTATGCGTCCTCTTCACGTCGACTAGCACTCGATAGCTGCTACCCTGCAAGCAACCAGTGTACGGTGTTGGCCGTAGTATCGAAGGTGACGTCTTGCCAGGATATCACGGTTGCCTTTCGTCGCTGTGAGGCATTTTTTTACCTTCAATAAAATTACATAATATTGCTGCTGACAGCTTTACTTAAAGGTCGCACAGAAAATTGTAAGGTTCCTTGACTTGCGATTGGAACCAACCGCAAATTGCTGTTAATAGGTATAATCACTATACGAATATTTATTGAAAGCACGTAAAGTTGTTCACGTTAAGCGGGTAGGGCAACCTTGGATGCTGCTTGGAGCGCGGCAAGGAGGATGGGGTGATAAGCATTCTTGATGGCGACGATGTCAGCCTCTCCAGGCCTTCCTCCAGCAATGGAGGTGCGGACGCCAGCTGCGCTGCTGCCTGACATGTCCTAGCCATGGCCATCCCAACCGCGAGCTTCCTAGCTAACCGTCACCTGGCGCCGCAGGGCCTGGTGGAGGATGTTCCGCTTCGGAATCCAAACCTCCTCACATCCAACCAGGTGTACAGCAAGGTTGGCAGCACGCGCATCCTCCAGGCTGAGCCCGCTGTGGTCCATTTTGGGGGCTACACAATCGGCCAGGTCTACAGCCAGACCCTGCGCATACGCAATGTCCGCGCCCGGGGCACCCGCTTCCACATCATCGGGCCCAGCACGCCCTTCTTCAAGGTGAGGGCGAAGGCGCGACCCCTCACCTTCTCCATCCCCAGCCCCCCCCACACCCGCTAGTCGTTTCCTCTTTACCCTCACACCCGCTCCCTAGCCTTGTGCAACCGATACGCTGATACCAGAAGACTACATGCGAGCTAGGTCATACCACGATACCAGTGCTGCCCATAACCAATCCTAGCCCAACCCCTCCTTACATCCCTCATACCCCCTCCCATACCCCTCCTCCCCATGGTGCCACAACATCTCCTACATCTGCTGCCTGCTCCCTCCCTCCCCCATACACACCTCCTCCCACCCCCCACCCCGCCCAGTCCTCCTGCGGCTCCAAGAAGGGCCTGCTGGCCCCCGGCATGAGCGAGGAGGTGGTGGTGGAGTTCTGCCCTACGCAGTACCGCTACTACTACGACTGCGTGAGGGTGCACTCGGAGGTGGGGAGGCGGGTTGCAAGGGCGAGTGGTGGCGGTGGTGGTGGGGAGAAGATCAAGTCATCAAGATACCATGCGGGTGGGGGGGGGTGGACAGAGGGATTCCCATCACAGTATGATACGCGACTCCGTCCCAGGCCTCATACCGCACCTCTCCTCTTCCATTTCTACCCTCTTCCCTCACCCATTCGTCCTCCCAACATCCCCTCCTCCCTCCCCCCTTCCCCCCCCAGGATGAGAACCTGCTCATCCCGCTGCACGCCTACCCGGTGGCCAACGAGGCGCTCTTCCCCTCGCGAGTGGACTTTGGGCGGGTGCCGGTGGGGCGGGAGGTGGTGCGGAGACACATGCTGGAGTGCAAGGTGGGTAGGAGGGGAAGAGGAGGAGGAGGAGGAGGCGGAGAAAGGAGGGGAAACACTAGGGGGTCAAAGACCATACCATACCATAGGAAACCGCAGGTTAGGGCAAAGCAATGGGGGAAAAAGTGGGGGGCGGGGGAGGAAGTTGATTCCGCACTGGGCTGCTGGAGTATGCAGGCTGTGTTAGGCCTCCACCGCCCTGCCCTGCACCGTTCCTTCCACCTGTTTCCTCCCCAGGTTCCGGTAGACTTTGAGTTCGAGGTGGTGGAGGTGCGGCCGCACCCCTCCTTCAAGGTGGAGCCGCAGCGGGGGGTGATACCGGGGCGGGGCGCGGTGGCGCTGCAGCTGGCCTTCTGCCCGCTCAGCCTCACCACGGAGGAGGCGGTGGTGGAGGTGAGGGTGGGGGAGAGGATGGAGGGGGGAGGGAAGGAGGGAGTGGTTGGAGGGGGCGAGGAGCATCGGGGAGAGACTGTGGGAGTGTGGGCAGGTGGTTAAAAGAGCGCGAAGAAGGGCGAGTCAAGAGGCCCGGCGAATGCTTATAGCCCCGTGCGCGCTGCAACTTGGCTAGCCTCCCCTTGCTCCCCCTTCCGCCATCTCATTCTCCTCCCCTCCCTGCATCAGATCCGTATCGCGGAGTTCAACTCCCGCCCCCTGCGCGTCACCCTCACCGGCTCCGGCTGGCCGGGCGCCGCACGCGACCGCGCGCTGCTCAACGCCCTCAACTACAATAACAACTCATACGGCAACGGTAACGTTCGTACGAACGGCGACAACAACGAACTGATGTACGGCAGTGCTGCTGCCAGCGTTGCAGCTGCGCGGCAGTACCTGGACTCTGCGGGCTCGCTGGCTGCTAAATCGGACCAGGAGGGGGGTGGAGGAGGTGGAGGGAGGGGGGGAAGAGGAGGCTGGGCTAACAGCAGCATGGACATGGGGGGTACGGGGAATACCTCGGAGCAGGAGGGGGGCCAGGAAGGGGGTCAGGGAGGTGGGGGGCGGTGGGCGTGGCGGCGTGACGGTGGTCAGCAGCAGCAGGGAGGGGTGGGGCCGTTTGGGGCGTTCGGAGGGGGCGGCAGCGGAGTGACCATGCAGGCGCTGGATGGCACGCTGGTAAGGGGCTTGGAAGGGGGGTTGGAAGGTGGTTGGTGTGTAGGGGTAGGAGGTTAGGGAGGTTATAAGAGGAGGGGTTTGGTAGGAAAGCCGTGGGTGAAGCACTGAAGAGTATGTGCTGTTTTCCGAGTAGCGGTACAGGCCACTGGTGTATCAAGCGGCACTTGTCTGCCCTCCGCCTCGCTTACTCCCAGCCCTCCCGTTGGCCCCCCCCCCCTACCTGCACCCCCTCAGACGCTGAAGCACGCTGCCAAGGACCTACCGGTTAACCCCGGAGGAGGCGTGTTGCGGGGAGGTGAGGCGCGCGGCCGGGGGGTGGTGGGCCGCCATGCAGGATGGGTAAATTATGGAGGTGCAGCCAGTCAATGGTTCCGGCATGTCGTATAACATACGGCATATCAAGTAACATCCACCTTCCTTCCCCCGGTCCCCCGACCCTCCTCCCCTCCAGGCGCCGGCAACGGTGACGCCTACACCGCCTACCTGGACGCACAGCGCCGGCAGCGGCGGGCTTCCCGCGACTGCCGGCTGGCTGGCCCCGCCCGCTCCCGCCCCCCCCGGCTGCCCGGCCCGCCGGGTGAGACGGAGGTGGCGGGTGTGTTCGTGCCGGACACCATGCTGCTGAGCACTGCGGAGGTGGCGTACGTGCTGGGGCAGTCGCCCAACAGGTGGGGGTGCGGGAGGGAGGGGGGAGGGGCCAGGGGCAGCTGCCTTTAAGATGGGCAGGGAAAGGAGGGAGGCGCAGTCTCCTAGCAAGCTGCACACCAAGGCCGTGCCACCGAGCCCTACTGCCCTTCCGTACACCTTGCATGAACTTCCTCAACTCTCCCCTCTCCTCCCCCTCACCACACACACACACCCCACTCCCCCAGGTTGCGCACTAAGGACGTGCGGGGCGCCATCGAGGCCCGCAAGGCGGCCCTGGCGGAGCAGCAGGCGGCGCTGGAGGAGGTGCTGGCGGCCTCGGCGGCAGCAGCGGGGGCGGCGGCGGGGGCGGTGGTGGCGGGAGGGGGGCCTGCAGGAGGAGGAGGGGGGCAGCAGCAGCAGCAGGCGGAGGGGATTCATCCGCTGGAGCGGCCGGACATTCCCGCGGATGTGAAGGTATAGGGGAGGGAAGATAAGGAAAAGGGGCGGGGAGAAGGTGGCAGGAAAGGGAACTGGAGGTTGGGGTTCAGGTTCATGCCGATGAGTAGGGGTTCATGCCGATGTGCTTGGATGCCACTGCCTCCCCACCTACCCAACCGGCCTTCTCCCTGCAACCCCTTGCTACTCTCCCCCAGATCGCCACCATCGTTCACAATGCCCTGTCATTTCACTCCTAAACTTCTTCTTCCTCCTCCTCCCCCCCTCCTCGTCCCCAGGGTGCGCTGTTCCGCATGCAGCTGGCCGCCGCCGAGGAGGCCTCCCGCAAGGTGTCTCTGGGCACCTCCCCCGCGGTGGGGCAGCAGCTGCTGAGCGCGGCGGAGGTGGCGCGCATGCAGCGGCTGCGCGCGGAGCAGCACCGGCGGCACCAGCTGAGCGAGGAGATGCGGGCCACCAAGAGGCTGCAGGTGGGTGGGTGGGTGGTGGGTGGGCAGCGACTGAGTCAGGAGCTACGTCGCGTCCCGAGTAGCCTCTCCTAGCCTCCAGCTAGCAACCCTCTCTCACCACACACACCGGGGCTGACCTCCTCGAAACCCCCTCCCAACACCTCGCCTCTTCCACCACCACCACCCCGAACCCTCAGGCTGAGATGGAGGCAGCCGGCGCCGTACACCACCCCTCCAAGAAGCCCCCTCTGCAGCCCCCTCCCTCCTCCACCTCCTCCTCCACCTCCCTCCTACAACCCCAGCAGCAACAGCCGCCCCCGCACACCCCAGACCAGCAGCCCACCACCCTACCCCCCTCCTCCGCCCCGCCTACTCCCGGCGACCCTACCGCCCACCCTGCCACCCCTCCAACCCCCACCACCGCCGCTGCTGCTGCTGCTGCTACCGCCGCTGCTGCCGCTGCCTCCTCAGCCGCCGCCTCCTCCTCCTTCCAGCCCGAGTGGCGGCTGATCGAGGGCAGCGACTGGCTGAAGCGCACCCGCGCTCGCGACATGTTCATGCGCGCGGTGTGGCGGGTGGTGGTGAGCCTGCGCATGCAGCGGAGACTGGAGAGGATCAAGGAGGTGCTGGGTGAGTGGGGAAGGGAGTGTGGGAAGTGGAGTGGGTGTGGGAGAGTGGGGTAATGGAGAGTGAGAAATGGAAACGCTGCATCCCGTAGCAACCTAAGCGCGCCTCCCCATTTCCCTTGTAGACGTTGTAGTATACCTTGCCAACTCCATACCGCGCCCAACTCCCACACCTCCTCCCTCCCCTCCTCCCTCCCCTCCTCCCTCCCTCCCGCCCCCCCCCCCCCCTTCCAGCCCACCTGGGTTACGACAAGCAGCGGCTGGCGGAGGAGGCCGCCAACCCCGTGCTGCTGGTCAGCGAGAGCGACAGGCCCGGCACCGCCCCCACCAAGTACCTGCGGCCGGAGATGGTGCGGGTGCGGCCGCTGCCGCTGTACCGAGATGTGGTGTTCCAGGTGGGTGCGGGGGGGGGGAGGAGAGGGCTGCAGAGGGGAGGGCTGTAGAGGGGAGGGCTGCAGAGGGGAGGGCTGCAGAGGGGAGGGCTGCAGAGGGGAGGGCTGCAGAGGGGAGGGGAACAGGGAATTAAAAGGAAGGGCCATGGTTGTCATGGTAGGTGGTTTTGACTGCTCCCGCCCCCCCAGTTACCCAGTTGCCGCAACATGCACCCTGAATCCCCTCTCCTCGGCCCCCTATCCTGCCCTCCCCTCCTCCTGGCCCCCCCGCACAGGTGCATGTGCAGCTGGATGTGACCCACTACACCGACTTTGACGAACTGGCGCCATTCCAACTCAAGGTGGGGGTTAGCAGCTTTGGTTGAGCGTTAGCTTGGGTTGACATGAGGGGGAAGGAAAGGACGATAGCTGGTGGTAGTGGGAGGTTCTCGTGGTTGCCGTGCTCAGTGTACGCAGCTACAACCTGTGTGTAACTACCTACCATGGTTTCATGTGTTTTTAGCTTTTGTATAGGCCGTCATGGTTACCAGTTGACCGCTAGGACAGCTGGCGACACATCCACGGCAGCGTTCTTCCGCACATCTCCACAACCCTGTCAAACACATCTCACCTTCTCACCTACACCTTCCCTCGTTTCATCCCCCTCTTCCTCCCCCCATCTGCCGTACACTTTCGCACACGCAGACCCCGCTGGAGTACCGCATCTTGGGTTACGCCCCCGAGGACTTCCCCGGCCTCACCCCCTACCTGCCGCCCCTGCTCGACCAGCCCCTGCTAGCGGGCGCGATAGAGGAGGTGGCGGCAGCGGGGGAGGCTCTCGTGCCCGCCGGCCTGGTCCCCTCCCTGTCAGAATACCCGCCCCTGCCCGACGCATGCAAAAACATGCCGTACATTACCCTGGAGGTTGGAAACCGTTACAGCGAGGACCGGGTTTTCGCAACTCCCGAACCGTCGTATGCCATGGGGTACGACAAGGATTACGTCATGCAGCCCCGGTTGTACGACATGTACGACAGTGCGAGGCACGAGGCGGTGGCTTCGGGTAGTGTACGGGCGTTGCGCGGTGGGCCTGCGTTGTCGGACACGTGGCTTGTACGGCAGGACACGTGGGCCGTACAGTTGGGCGAGGAGGTGATTCCCCGCCTCATGTCTGGGCCTGAGCCTGAGGAGCTGCCGGAGGATAGGCCGGAGGATGAGGACAAGCCCAAGGTACGAGGGAGGACGGGAGGCGGGGTTAGGGAGGGGCAGGGTGGGGTTCAACAGTGCGGATTGGCCCGAGTGTTGTGTGTGTGATGTACCATTACCAGTATAGTTGCTGTTGCGTAACTCATGTCGTCATGTGTCGCCTCGTTCGTCACAATTTAGTGGCCGTGAATGACATGCGCCTACCTTTTTGTACCCTCTCCTCCCCTCCTGCAGATCTGCCCCCACGTGCCCACTGACGAGGAGCTGGCTCGCTACCTGCCCCTCACCAGCCGCACGGAGGTGGCGGCGGAGGCGCAGCAGGTGGGAGGGGTGGAGTGGGGTGGGGGGCTGTGGAGGAGGAAGGGGAGGGAGGACTGGGCGCGGACGGCATGGGGAAGAGAGTGCACCTTGCGGTCGTTTGGAGAGCCCATTGCTGACGACCAAGATTGGAGAGTTGTCCGGTGGTGTCAGCCAACATGCATGCGTCGTTAGTATCCACTTTACATTTTCGGCCCGCGACCCCGGGGAAGTTCCTCACCCCGAACTCCCCAAACAAAACGATCATAATGGCATCATCACCCCTCCCTCACCCATCACCCCTTCCTCCCCCCTCCTTCGCCCCAGCCGCCTGCCCCCGACGCGCCGCTGCGCTACCGGCTGGTCCGCGACCGGCACGCTGCCCAGCTGGAGGGCGACAAGGCGGCTGCGCATGCGGCGTCCATAGCGGGGCTGGAGCAGCGGCTGGCGGAGTATAACCGGCTGCTACGGCGGCCCTGCGCCTTCGCACTGCACCTGTAGCGGTTCGGGAGGGCGTTTGGGTTTAGAAGCGGAATGGTTGGGGCTGGGATCAGGGTCGGTTAGGGTGTCTACAAAGTGGGAGTGAGCAAGGAGAAGGACCTGCAGGAGGGAGGAGTAACGCGCGTTCTGGGGACAGGGCAGGGGAGTGTTATGGTGGTTGGCAGAGGTTGGAGGGCCGTTGCCATGTGTGTGTTTCAGTGGCAGGGCGAGGAGCAGGCTTTGCGAGGGGTCGCAGAAAGGAGGGTAGGCGACAGCTGTAACCTTGTTAAGAAGAGTGTTACTTCCCTTTCGAATTTCAAAGACTTTCTGCTGTACTTCCATAGTCGTTTCCCAGCCTTTGCCCAGTCTTGCCTGCTCACCTCAATGCCGCCAGTTTCGCTGCGGCACAGAAGTTTGCCGCCATGTTCTGGTTTGCAAGCACGGCAGTACTTCCAACATGGGCTCCAGCGGGTGAGTAGGGCTGGTCCCTTGGCCCCACGGCGCGGAGGCCTCGCGGGGCGTCTGGTATCAGGCTACCCCAAACCCCTGCCGATCTCCTCCCGCCCAAGCCGACATGCCCGGAACGCAACCGACTCCTGTGGCGAAGTCGTCCTGTCAGCATCCTACCGGTGTTATGCCCCAAAGCCAAAGGGTAAAGTTGATGGCTGATGGCTGCATACGCAGCAGCCAGTGCAGCAATGCCGACATCGGTATGAAAGCTGATTGCTGTAGGCTGAAGTAAGATGCAGAGGCAGCGGAACCGCATGCAGCTGCGGTAGTCCAGCAATGGCTGCTGCTGGCTCCGCTGCTGCTGTGCTCGTAGGACAGGGACCCAGGGAGGCGACCCGAGAAGGATACAAAAGCCCACCTGTTGACAGAGTGTGTTGGCCCCCGCAGCCGGCGCCGGTACGACAACACGTACGTCCCACACAACTGCTGTTGTGTCAGAGCTCGTAAAATATCGTACAATCTGGCCCAGACGTACTTCCAGCTCTAAGGCCCTAAAACTAACACAAACTGCGAAACCAACCGTTGCCTATAGCAGCAAGGCCGTACGAAAGGCCGCGGCAATTTTAATATTAAACCCCTGTTAAACCAGTGATTTAGTACTTAACAGTGATTGCATCGCATGCACCTGCGCCTCTAATGCAACAACTGCTGCGCCGTAAACGGCCAGACGGCCAAGTAAGCCAATCCCCGTAACACGTTTTTTGGCCTGCCCTTGATTCCAGACGCTCCGCCAGGCCGCGGCTTGGAAGCAAGGGAACAGCCTTAGTGAACACCCCGGCAAATTTAACAAGTTTTCGCGTGAGCTTTTTGGCATCTTTTTCGTGCAAAAGGTTTGGAATTTGAATGTGTATATGCAAGTCACAAAGACAACCTGCGATGTGGCTCCAAATCAAGAACGATTGTTATGAGTAGAGAGGAGTTTCTAGCTGCAGCGTTCGTCACATAATCATTGCACATGTGTTTGTTGTATTGTGATGTTAAAATAATGATGTGTAGAGACCCCTCATGCCCGCGGGATCGGGTGACTTTTGCGGAAAAGTCAGCCGTAAAAGTCATCTTCAAACACGGTGACTTTTACCCTTAGTAGCTTAACATCAGATTATTAGATATAGGCTAATAGTTGACTTTTAGGCTGCTTGTTTAGAGCTAATACGTTCACTTGTTCTTATGCATGCGTTGCTATCCACCACAACAACAACCTACATAGCTCCAGCCTTATTCCTGTTGCCTCCTTTAGGTTTTTTATACGCTCAGCGGCCACTCATATCTCAGGTGTCGATAGGAAAGCGTAGGCCTAGCCCCGGGGTCCTTCAGCGAGATTTCCGTTGCATGGGCGCGCCTCCTACCTCCCCATTCCCTTGCCCGTGCGGCCGCCCTTCCACACGCGACGCCTGCCAACCCCTGGCTTTCCCCGTCGCGGCACCTGACTCTTCATACCTCTCCTCGTGTGGCGCCCCTGCTGCTACCCTGCCTTTCCCGTGCTGTGCTTGCCTTCCAATGCCCTTTCCCGTGCATCTGCCCTTCCCCGTGCGGCCCTGTCTCCCCCTGTCATTGCCCGTTCCTCGAATTTACTGAACGGATGAACAGGTGTTCGTTTAATGGCTCTTCCTCGTGAAGCTTCTGTCCCCAAGTCCCGTCATTCCTGCACGCATATGCACCAGTTTAGGAGCACGGCAGGGCGCTGGCCTGGGTAACTCACGAGGACAGGGGGTGTCTGTATGCGCATGCATCCAACAGTTCGATAGTTGGGCGCGACTAGTGTGCGTACGACCATGGGCGCTGGTACTTGGGCATGGCGGGTATGCATGCATGTATCGCATGGGCCAGGTGGGCATGTATACAGGCATCGGCATTGATGCACGGGTGGGTGCGTGGGAAATGCCTGGTCGCAGGTGGTTGGGAGGGGCGGTCATGCTTGCGGTCGTGGGTGCCGGTTCCTGGCAGGACGAGAGGATGTCTGCACGCTTGAGCACAGACAGCTGGAAAGGGTGGGATGCATGCGCATGTGAGTGCCAATAACGATGAGTTCCAATAACAATGATGAGGCACGGGAGGGGGGGCAGCTGCAACGCAGGAAAGAACAGGGTTCAAGGCCGCATGTATATTGCTATGCGAACAGTGCCATACGTACTGTGACAGCCGGACGCGTCGTCAACAGTCGGATGTTCCGAGAGGCGGACGCTTCAATGAGGCAACACATACCCACGGGTGGACATGCATGTGGACAAACTCCTCACCCCGCCAAACCATGGTGCATGTGCATACCTACTGCGTGGTCGAGAGGCACGGGGGATGTGCGGTCCTTTTACCGCATGTTTGGCCACAGATGTTGGGCGTAAGGCGGTCATCAGCGTACATGGTTAGTTAGTTAGTTAGTCAACAGCATTGGGTGCATTGTGGTCGATATGTGGGTCTTTGGGCCCTCTGACGTTATAAGGGTTATAAGCCTGGACGTCCCAGACAGCACGCGTTGCAGCAGTAGCAACGCAGTGGAGGCAGATGACAAAAGAGCGCCCCTAAGAGCGCCCCTAAGAGCGCCCCTACCTCTGGTGTGGCAGAAAAGAAATGAGGGGTAAAGCACAAGGCAGGTCGAGCAGGTGAAGCATCGGGAAGGACGTGGGGAGGCAGGCGCCACACGGGGAAGGGCACAGAAGTCCCTCAGAGGGCCGCAGCGGCACCACACGGAGAAGGGCATGGACACTGGCGCCGACGGGGCCCACGGGGAAGGGCATGGGAATCCCACGGGAGGACAAGCGGTATTGCGCAGGGGCAGGCACAAAGGTAGGCTGAGGCCGTGCAGAGACGGGTCTAAGGACGCAAGCGCCGCACAGGGAAGGTCAGGGAGGGGCAGGTGCTGCACATGAACGGGTGTCGGGAGGCAGGCCCCGGGCTGGCAAGGCCGTGGAGAGACAGGCACGGTACGGGGAAGGGCATAGGGAGTTGGGAACCCAACCGGGGGCCGCGAAGCGCATGGGAAGGCAAACGCCGCGCATAGAAGGCATGACGGTGGTAGGCACAGAACTGGCTGGGAAGCGGCAAGGGAGGCAGGGGCTGCACGAGGGGAAGGCAGGCGTTGCACGGGGACAGATAAGAGTAGCACCCATTCCCGCCTCCCCAACATCCATGGCCCCGCGGTATGATTCACAGTTGTTAGATTACATGACCTATCCTTTGAACGTGGGCATTTAGTCGCTGAAGGACCCCGGGGCTAGCCTGCGCTTTCCTATCGACACCTGAGATACCGTATGTAGTGGTCGATGAGCGTATAAAAGCTTAAAGGTAAGTAAGGCTGGATGTTCGCAGGTTGCTGTGGTGGTGGGTGGCTACGCATGTATAAAAATAAGTTAACGTGTTAGCTCACGAGCTGCGAAGCAAGAAGTCAAATTAGCCTATATCTAGTAATATACTGTTAAGCTACTAAGGGTAAAAGTCACCGCGTTTGTAGATGACTTTTACGGCTGACTTTTCCGCAAAAGTCACCCGATCCCGCGGGCGTGGGGCCTGTGATGTGTATATGGGTGAGCAGTGATATTGGCCTGTGTCGTACAAAGTACAAAACAAGTTATGAAGTTGACGCTCTGTGTAAAGCAGCCGAGACTACCGGTATTGCTTCTAGCGGACTGAAACTTACTGCCAAGCTATTGTATGACGAAGTGTGCTCCGACACGCGCTTGAAGGGCTTGACGTATAAACGTGTTCTCAGCTTTTTGCAATACAACAAAGCCGGGCAAAAGTATATCCGGCCTAGGCCCAACGCTACCACTCAGCCTTCGAAGAAGCGTTCAAAGTGGACTCCGGACGAGGAAGCAGCGTTTCAGGAAGCAGTGCTCACGCTACAATCCACCAACAGAAAAGTAACAGCGGGCGCTGTCGTAAAGGAGTTGAATGGAAGTGCTGCCACGTACCATCAAGTGCACTACCGACTTCGGCAGTTGGCGAAAACTCAGCGTCTTCTATGTTCATCAGAGGATAATGGAAACGTCAGCAACAATAGCGGTGTGGAGGATGGTGACATTGGTGGGTTATTGGTTGTTTGCCAATATTTGCTAGTTGTGGGGCATTGACAAAGGTTCTATAGCTCCGGCCTTCATTTGTGCGCACAAACGTTGGATAAGCCTTAGTGCACACTTGCTGCTTGAGATACATAGATGACGGAGTTTTGGGTTCGCGCCATGCCCTTTCAGATGAAGACGAACCCGGCACCGAGAACGAGGCAGATGTGGATTCCGACGGCCTTGGGCTCCCAACCACCAGCACGCACTCATGTGTCGAAGCTGCTGAGAAGGCGTGCAGAGAAGCGTTCTCCCAAACCTGCTCGTTCGCATGCTGCTGCTGTGAGCGACGTCTGTTCAAACATTCAGTGGTAGAGGTCACGGATACCATGTATGACACCCTCAGCGAAGTGTGGGCAACAAACCTTGCAGGATGGGTAGCCCGAACTGGCATAGGACATATATGCCATACATGCTTAAATAGCATCCGTAGTAGGGTCACCCGCGCGCCGCCCTCATGCAACCAGCCACACAACTATCACCCACCACCCCACACGCCCACTTGGGCAGGCCATGAGATCGCTTCGGTCTGGTTTAATAGCCTACCGCCTATTCTTCTGCTCTAGCTGCGCTGACCAAGATACATCGCCACAAAGACCCATGGGTCATCAGCCGTGCAAGAATGGACTCGTACGGACCTCGTACGATAGTAATGAACATAATGTAGCGACCCTCCTCCAAAGGAGCGCCACAAAAACAAAATTAATACAGTCAGATGACAGTGTAAAGGCTGTTCGCCAGGTCACCACCACAGATTTGGTTGTAGTTTCCAGCGCAATGGCTCCTACAGGCTGAGGTCCTGCCCAAGCTTGTCGCCAGGTACAGATCGTTGCCGCCACGACAATCGACACCTTTCTGAAGCCCGAAGAACCGGTACCCTGTTGCGTGGCAGTCCATTGAGGGAATAAATGTTGGGAACGAGCTCTGCGAACAAGCACCGAGTAACTACCCGACGTGACCTAGCCAGATAGCTGATGTGTATGTATGAAGGTGTTGCCACAACAGGACATGCATGGCAAACAGATTGCAATAGACACTCCTCAGAGTAGGTGACACTAGGTTAGAGCCTACATCTTTAGCGCTTTTGCTGCTGAGGATACAGCATCCTTATTAGTAGTAGTGTCCTGGTAGCTTACCTTGCGATTTGGCGAGCGACCTGCAAAGGTCGACGGTCATGCTGGTAGAGCCGCCAGAAAGCAAGGTGGGGAGGCGGCGGTTCGGATCCGCTTGGTCCGCATAGCAACCGAGGAAACCATCATTGCGATTAAGTACGTAGGACTGCAGCGCCAGGAGCCCACCGCAGGTCTGGGAACTGTTGCCAGCGCAAGCCATGTTGCAGGTCGACGAATTGCCGTACTTCAAGAGGATGCTGATGTCATTAGTGCCCCAGCACTCCCGTCCGTACTCAACACCGAAGAACCGGAAATCTGGAAACACGTAGAAAAAGGGTACGGATGGCCACCAGGAAGGCTGTTAACGATCACCCCTTGCCTGGGTACATACCAACATGTTACCCTACGCTTTGAAGTGCACGCAGCAGGACCACAACAGCAGCAAGGCACATGTGTCTCCGTGACTCCATTTCTTGGAGCAACGCTGCGTACATTTTTCATGCACGTTGCGGCATGCATGCATGAAGTGCAAAACCGTGGTGCTGCTTACCGGAATGCTTTGCCAGCTCTCGGCACATCTCAATGGTCATCCGATCGTCACTGGCAATCTTCGACACAAGGCGACTGGTCGAGTTGTCCCCGAAGCAGCCAAGATAGCCAGTGGAGTTCACGTTAACGTACATGTTGTTCTGATAACCGTCGCCACACTTTTCCCAGCTTCCCCCTGCGCACGCCATCGTGCAACCGCCAGGATTCGCGCCGGAGGAGATGGCCTTAACCAGATCGTTGCCAGCCCAGCACTGTACGGAATACTGGACGCCATAGGCACGATATCCTGCACAGCAGTGGGTGTATAAGGCAGGGCACTTCATTAGGTAGGGCGCTGAAATCATTCCAATTGCAGGGGTTAAGATGCCTGATAGCGGCAACATGTACATGTACGACGTACATGCACATGTTGCTCGACCTGCTGCCAGGCATACCTTGTGTCTGTGCCGCAGCTCGGCATTTTGCAGTTGACATTTGGGAGGACTCCTCAAGCTTCGTGGGCAGCCCCCGGTTGGGATCCAGGGACTCATTGTAGCAGCCGAGGTACACGTACGGCTCCAAGTTTAGGTACAGGGTGGCTGCGGAGGCGCCACCGCAGATCTCGCTGCTGTTGCCGGAACAGCGAGTCGAGCAGAGGTCGAGCGACTCGGACCACACGCCGTACCGCAGGGAGGTCGTAAGCTTGTCGATATTGGCACCCACCGTAGCAGTCGCTGCCGCCCTCTACAGCGTAGAAGCTGTAGCCTGTTCAGGAAAGGGGAATCAAACGTCCCGCCCAAACGTCAGCATTCGGATGTTGAGAGTTTTCGGGAGGGCGTTCTGCATGCCAACCGCCCCATGGGTCTGCTGGGAAACTCTGGCATTGAAAATGACCAGGTGGCCACAGGTTTCCCCACTCTCACCACTTCGAGTTGCCAGCGCCTGGCACCTCTCCACCGACATGCCGGAGTCGCTAGTCGATAGTTTCGTCATGGCGCGGTCACTGCTGTTGGTGTCTTTGACGCAGGTGCCCAAGTAGCCAGGGAGCTCTGCGGGAACGACACGCAAGATGATCAGCAAGCACTGGGCAAGTGAGCGAGTGAGGAGCTTATCATCAGCCAACCAACCCGCATGTTGTGGGCAGGAGTTGGGGCATCTGTTGCATGAGTGAATGCATGGATGTTTTCGTGAGAGGCTCTACCGCTGGCTACCAGCCCTCAGCTCACTCGGATCGGTGAACCTGTTGGTTTAGTTTCTAATCGATGTTGCTCACATGCATACCCCTCCCTGCTGCTTGTTGACCTACGTACCGTAGTGTGGCGGAGGCGGTGGAGGAGCTGGTGGTAGATGTTCCGAGGCCGACGTGGTGACGGTGCGTGGTGGGGTCGGCGGCGGTGTGAGTGGCGGGCGGGGAGGGTTGCGGTGAGGGATGTGGTGAGGGATGCTGGGGTGGTGAGCGTGCCTTGTCGCACGGCACATGCTGAGAGCTGCTTAGGGCTGCTCGGGCCTCCGTTTCACGTCAATCATGATGGTCTTTTTTTCGCATATGTCTCCCCATGCATCCTTTACACCAGGCATGTAACCCAACGATATAACAGGGCCCGGGCATGAATGAACCCAACTGAGAACACGAAGGAGCGAGTATGATGCTTGCTTCTCATGCCATGCCTCCTAAACATGGAGAACAATGCATGCTTCCCCTGTTGCGGTCTAGTTGGTTCAGTGCCTATGCGGGTAGGGCGCACCTGGTGGTTGGGGTGGGCTAGGAGGTGGGCTGGGAGGAGGGCTGGGAGGTGGGCTGGGAGGTGGGCTGGGAGGAGGGCTGGGAGGTGGGCTGGGAGGAGGGCTGGGAGGAGGGCTGGGCGGTTCAGGGCTCGGCGGCTCAGGGCTGGGCGGGGGTGGGCTTGGAGGGGGAGGGCTTGGCGGAGGGGGTGGGCTTGGAGGGGGAGGGCTGGGCGGAGGAGGTGGGCTGGGAGGGGGAGGGCTGGGCGGTTCAGGGCTGGGTGGTTCAGGGCTCGGCGGCTCAGGGCTCGGCGGAGGTGGTGGGCTGGGAGGGGGAGGGCTCGGCGGAGGGGGTGGGCTGGGAGGGGGAGGGCTGGGCGGAGGAGGTGGGCTGGGCGGGGGAGGGCTGGGCGGAGGAGGTGGGCTGGGAGGGGGAGGGCTGGGCGGAGGAGGTGGGCTGGGAGGGGGAGGGCTGGGCGGTTCAGGGCTGGGTGGTTCAGGGCTGGGCGGCTCAGGGCTCGGCGGAGGGGGTGGGTATGGAGGGGGAGGGCTGGGCGGAGGAGGTGGGTTGGGAGGGGGAGGGCTCGGCGGAGGTGGTGGGCTGGGCGGGGGAGGGCTGGGCGGAGGGGGTGGGCTGGGAGGGGGAGGGCTCGGCGGAGGGGGTGGGCTGGGAGGGGGAGGGCTCGGCGGAGGAGGTGGGCTGGGAGGGGGAGGGCTGGGCGGAGGGGGTGGGCTGGGCGGGGGAGGGCTCGGCGGAGGGGGTGGGCTGGGAGGGGGAGGGCTGGGCGGAGGGGGTGGGCTGGGCGGGGGAGGGCTGGGCGGAGGGGGTGGGCTTGGAGGGGGAGGGCTCGGCGGAGGGGGTGGGCTGGGCGGGGGAGGGCTCGGCGGAGGGGGTGGGCTGGGCGGGGGAGGGCTGGGCGGAGGGGGTGGGCTGGGAGGGGGAGGGCTCGGCGGAGGGGGTGGGCTGGGAGGGGGAGGGCTGGGCGGAGGGGGTGGGCTGGGCGGGGGAGGGCTCGGCGGAGGGGGTGGGCTGGGAGGGGGAGGGCTTGGCGGAGGGGGTGGGCTGGGAGGGGGAGGGCTCGGCGGAGGTGCGCTAGGTTGTAAAGGGCTGTGTGGTGAAGGGCGGGACGGCTCAGGGCTCAAGGGCGGTTGGCTGGGAGGTGGATGCCTGGGAGGTGGAGGGCTGGGCTTGCTTTTCGGAGGGGGCTTGCTTGGTGGCTTGGGCCTCGGCGGTGGTGGGTTGGTGGGAGGAGGTCTGAACGGCTCAGGGCTGGGAGGCAGTGGACTGGGCAGTGGCTTGGGGCTCGGCGGTGAAGGACTGGGTGGAGGGGGTGGTGACTTCTTGCCATATGCATTGCCGTTGCCATTACCATTGCCGTTGCCATTACCATTGCCGTTGTTGCCATTTGCACTGCTGCCAACGGCAACGGCCGTCCCAGCGCCAGCAACAACTGTGAACGTGAAGGAAAGGGCGGGACTTTGGTATACCATCGTCGGGTGTAGTGTGCCTATTCCATTACGGCGCACAACAAGCTGATTGCGAAATGGGATAGGCACGGATGACACGACGACATGCACCATGCACCCTAGGTAAACAGCAAGGCCTGTACGCCGCGAAAAGCGAGAGCACCTAAGGGAAATAGAAACCCAGAATGAAAGGATTTGTACATATCATCAAAAGTCGGTGACTGCTGCGGCAGCCGCTTGCGCATACGGTGAGTGCCCTTGCAGGCTTACCTGCCGGCCAAACGCTCAGTTCCGCTGCAAAGCACAGCGCCAGCAGTATGCCGGCGAGCCGCGGTGCGGCCATTACGCTGACCGCCGGGTATACTTTATAAGTGCCTGGGTCTTAAATTATGCCAGGATGATCTTTTGGATGTCATCATCATCCTTTTAAAGCCCTTGATAAAGTGCGGAATGTTTAGATCGTACGGATGATGTGCCCGTTGCAGCTCGGACACAACGGTTATTGAGCCGTTCAGCTCCAATACCGAGCAATCAGACCCGTTGAACATTAAATGATGGTATAAAATGAGGTTGTATAACGAGCGATGTTACCCGTAGAGACTCAGGCTCTAGAGACCGAGCCCGCGGAAAGTAACGAGATGATCATCGTCCAAGCAACTTACGACCTAACTCCCAATCTCTGGTGTGCTCACATAGCTAGCATATGTCTCGTTTAATGCTATCACTTAATCAAAGCTTTGTTACCTTCTGCTTTGGGGTCGTAGTGCATATCGTAAGAAAACCCGGGGCAACGCTTTCGAGGTGGCATATGCCTTCGATTACCAGTTGCTTGGTGTTTAGGTAGGAATCGGAGTTATGTGTTGATCCTCGGTATAATTGCAAACGAGAAAGGCATCTTCGTTGCCAGGTGCTATCACGTAATTAAAGCCAAGGGACGTCTCAAGGTCAGACATGCACATGTGTCTGTACAGACTATCATGGGCGCAGAAGAACGATTCTCTGTTCAAGAACCGTGGCTTGTTAAGTTTAAGCACTCTGGCTTTAGCTACGCAGCAGGCTTACGTAAGGCTGGCAAGGCTCTTCTTAGCGCCAAGCCTTCCTGTATTCATGTATTCTTTAACGCTTTCACACATGGGTGTCATGGGTAGTCCTAGCGCGAGCGCATCCATCCTAAACAGACCTGAGCACGGCCAAACACGGCTGAGCATACTTTGTCATACAAGACATGCTCGAGCCTGCCTGTGCCTCCATTTCACGTCAGTAATCCATGTCCCATGGTCGTCCCTATGCCCCCCCATCCTATGCCTTGTAACCAAACAGCCTGAGCAGGCCCTAACACGGTTGAGCGTGCTTTGTCGCCCAACATAAGACAGATATGATGAAACCAAAAGACAGAGAGTTAAAGTGAACACACGCTAATCCGTATTTGTGCCTGTTACAAAGTACGGTGAAGGTGCGCAGGTTGCGCCGCAAGGAGACACACCGTGTAGTCATGAGTGTGCAGCGGCTGGCTCTTTCCACACGACTTCAGCAGGGGACTCGGGGTAGCCGGCACTTCGGCACTGCCCTCTTCACAAGTAAAGAAACAGCTACGATTACAGTTCCAGTCTGTACGCGTGTACAGTGTGTCCGGAAAGGAACATGAGCGTGGTATCAAACACAGCCTGGTGCCGCTACGTTCCAGCTCGGCACCGACCAACAGCATTACTTAACCCACAGTAAACAGCTGTTGATCCGCCCATAAGGCGCCATCCAAGCAACCAGCACCTTCCAAAAAGGGAACCCCACCCTGCCCCGCCCCACCCAAACCCACCTCCCAACTCCCATTCCTTGCCTCCTTCACTCCTCTTCACCTCTCACGTCCCCATTCCTCTCATCTCAAGCCCTCCAAACCCTTTTTCTTTTTCCCTTCCCTTTCCCTCCCCTCCCCACCATTAGAACGGGTTCGTTTCCCTCTGGATGGTCTTAACCCCTCCCCTCCAGATCACGCCGGCGGCAACCCCTCCAGTATCTTCAAGTTGGGTATCCACAGCACCAGCGCCGTACACGCACTCGCCACCAGCGCACGCCGCCCGCTCATGCGCAGGCAGCCCGGCACCTGCGAGTGCCCCTGCCAGGTGGCCACCTCGCGACCGCTCTCGATGTGCCACACGCGGATGGCGCGGTCGTCGCAGCCTGAGCGGCGGCGCGGCAGCGGGGTGAGACGGGGGAAACATACCGGTAAATGAGAAAGTGCAGCAACTGGAGCTCCAATCCCATATCCGAAGACGGGGCAAGGCGGGTGTTGAGGAAACTGGCTGCGAGAACGTGCGTAGGGGGTTCAAAGACCATATCGAACCATAGGAAGCCATAGGGGGGGCGGGTAAGATAAGGAAATGAGGTGGGATTAAGTCGGCGGGTTGGCACAGACATACATGTAAGGAGGTAAGGCAGGTGTCAGCTTTAGCCCGAGACTAAGTGAAGATCCAAGCCACCCACTCTGCTGAGGACAGTACCGCACGATGAGCGCTGGCACGATCACCCTCCCTCCCATGCATCTTCCCTCCTCTTCCCTGCATCCCCCTTCCCTCCTCCTCTTCCCTCCCTCTCGCCCCCTCCCCTCCCCCCTCCCTCTCACCGCTGAGCAGGTACTGGTTATCCGCCGTGATGGCCGCCTCCACCGCTCCCCCCGCCTCGGGGATACCGTTGGCGAAGCGCTTGTACACCGTGCCCTGAGGGGGGGGAGGAGGAGAGGGGCAGCAGGGGCAGGAGGGAAGGAGAGGGGAGGGGAGGGAAGGCAAGGGGAGGGTTGGCGGAGGCGTGTGGTAAGAGCATTGAGGAGGGAGGTGCTCGGGCATGCAGCATGCAGCAGCATTAGCTAGCTACAAAGTCGACCCGCCCCCTTTCCCTCCCTCCCCCCCTGCCTAGTTTTCCGTACTTTTTAGCCCCGGCCGCCCCCCTTGCCTACCTTGTACGCATCCAGCAGGTAGATGCGCCCCTCCGCCACCGCCATCAGCAGGTTGCCGTTGTTGGAGAAGCGGATGTCCGCGAAGCCAGCCGGGGAGCCCTTCTCCTCCTCAACCTGCGTGAGGGGTGCGTGAGGGTAGGAGGGAAAGGAGGGGGGGTAGTGGGTACAGGGTTATTCGCAGTGGTTGCAGAACGATACCGGCAGGGGTATAGCGGTTGGCGGAGGCTCGAGAACACATGCAGACGGTGGACGCCCTCCACCACTTCCACTTTAACCTCCCCCCCTCCACATCGCTACCCCATGGATACGGAACCTTCCCACCACCTGTTCTGCTCCACCCCACCCGCTTACCGTGAACGTGTCAAAGGGCCCTTTGTCGTAAGATCGCAGGTCGTACAGTTTGATCACTCCCGACTCCGCTGCCACTGCAAACACAAGCCCCTGCTGGTCGATGGAGGCGGTTGGGTTGCCGGGAACCTGACCCATGGGTCGGCCGCGGCAAGAGGGAGGGCTGGTAAGCTGACGGGCCGCGACGAGTGCTGAGAGTTCTGAGACACCAGACACGGGTCTATAGAGCCGAAATGAGACACCAAATATGAGACATTATAAACATGGTTCATTAGAGCCGACGAGAGCTGCCCTTTCCCCAACCGTCCTCCCTGCCACCCTGCCACCCAGCACCCAGCTCACCTGCAGACAGCCCTGGCAGATGTTTGTGCGCACGTCCCACAGCCGAGCCGTCTTGTCCTGAGGCAGCGGTGAAGAGGAAGGCAGTGGTCAGGGACAGCAGCGGAGGTAAGCGGTCCATGGCTGGCGCAGTGCTGGGGCATGGCAGGCCCACAGACAGCGGGCAGCCCTACGCCTCCCCCCTGACTACCACCACAACCAACACCACGGCCCCCATGTCGCTCCCCTTCCCCTCCGCCCGCCCGCCTGCCCCCCCACCTGCGCTGCGGACACGAAGGTGTCATTCTTGGGGGAGAAGCACAACGAGTTGACCTGGATGGGGTGGGGGGTTGGGCGCAGAGGTGTTATTAGGAAAGTGATAAGGCTGAGGAGCCCGAGGCAGTAGGAAAGGAGCACGGAGCCAGCGTCAACTGCCAGACCTCGGAGCAACTCCCTGGCTGCTCCCCCTGCTCCATCGCCCGCCGTGTCAGAGTCTGTCCCAGTCCCCCTCCAGCATCTCCCCATATCCCCGTATCTTTGGCTGCCCAGTGCCCACTCTCTCCACTGGCTGCCAGCACCGGCGCCCCTCCCTCCCCAGCCCCTCCGCCCCCCCACCTGCGCCGTGTGCCCCATGAAGTACCTCAGGTACTGGTTGCTGTGCAGCGAATGGTACCGCAGCGCATGCGCCTCCGTGGGCTTCACCTGGGGGCCCGCAGCCTGGGGGGGGAGCAGGGGCAGGGGCAGAGGCAGAGGGAGGGAGAGGAGAGGAGGGGGCTTAGTGAGGGGAGGCCGCGCTGCATGAGGCCCTGTGGTGAAGGGTGGAATCTGGGGAAAGTTGACAACGGGAAGGGAAGAGAGGGCCTGTCGTGCTGGCCGGCGTGTGAGCCGCGTGGGAGGTTGCAGTGTGTTGAACTACGGCTTGATTTGGCTAGTAAGATGGCGCCCAAGATCCAACCCCTCCCTGCCCTAGCTCCTCGCACCTTTCGAGAAGCGTAGATGATGCAGTCGGAGTGGTGAGTGAAGCAAACATTCTGCACGCCGTACTTTCGGCTGTGCAATGTGTCCACAGGGACTCCCCGAGCAACGTTGTATACGCGGATAGAATCGTCGTCACTACCCGTTACTAGTAGGTCCTCCGTTCGGCAGAAGTCCATGGAGTTTATCCGCATGTGGCCCTCCTTTAGGACCGAAGAGGCGACGAACATCGGGGTTGTGCGGTTGTGGGATTAAAAGCAACTTGTGCATTTAGACAATTACTTGCCTTGAAGCATTTCCCGACGCCCATACATTTTAAGACCCGGTCGTCAAGCGCCATTTGTTGAGCCATCGCCGTTTGCGTGTTTTCCCAAGCCCTCGGTCTGCAGTCCTTTCTTCCCGAAATGCACAACTACATCATTAATACACTTTTAGATATAATCATCTTAACGATTAGTGGAGGAAAATCGCTTCGGAAGAAGTGTTACTTAACCGGAAACGCGGTGCTAAGAGGACGGATCTGGTTAGCAGGAACCGGAATACGTGATGTTTCAATATAACAGCATGTGGCAGATAGTGCTTGCAACTATGACTTCTTACATAGGCTTACTACCTGCCGTACGCCTGTTTCTCCAGCTCACTGGCACAACCCAGCGGCACTGCAGCGACATAGCACAGGGAGGCCGCTGTTCGCCTCTCAACGAAAGAGTGGGTACACTGGAAAAGGACATTTGCAAGCTGAAAGGGTAACGTACAGGGGTTGGAAATACTTGAGCCCGTGCAGGCTTCTGCGGCGCCAAGGATTGAAGGAAGTTGGAACACCGGACCGTACCGAAGAGGGGTCACAGGGGTGAGCGGCGCATAAGGTGTTGCACGTCGGAAAAGGATTACATGCACGGTGGCTAAAAGCTGTTTATGGACCAAAGTCTGTCGTACGGACCAGCTGTTATTCCTCCTGCGCCGAACAACCATGTCTTAAGCGCCCAAGGGATTGAGTACGACCCCAGTTGTTGCAGGTATATCAACGGAAGCTCCCTTCCAGTCTGGTGTTTTTAGAAATACGGCTAGACTCTACACCCCGCACTGACCATTTACAGGCAACCAGCCATCATGCCCAGCCAGTCATTCCAGCATCTACCACCCTAACGACAATACCTCTGCTGGGATAAGCAATACAGGCTGAAGACCAAAGAAACCAGACATTCTTTCTTCACGCTACCACGCATGTTGCAGCGTCAGGTATGTACGGCAACCGCCACCGTTATGTACGCACAGCATAAATCGCCCCGGGAACACCACTTAGGAACACCACTTGGGTCGTTTCACGACGCTGCACGTCGACACATGTAACTGTTTACTCACAGACCGCATTTCATAATCACAACACAGAAGACACACCTCTAAACGGAGCCGCCACTGCAAGTGAAGCCACCCTGCTGCAGCTTTAAGGTATCTTCAGGCATGTTGCTGTACATCTGGGCGTTCTAAGCAACACAAGTTCATTAAATTATTATGCCTTGCCACGCATTGTGCCGTTCCGCGCGCAAAATGATATACAAACGCGCCAGACCAGGCATGGTGCCATCACGCACAACGCCCCCACCAGGCAAACTTTTTTCAACCAACAACCTACCAAAGCCCAGACCCCGCCCTTCCGCCCGGGTCGCCCCAACAGCCCCTCATGATACCACTGCAACGATCAACCTTCCATTCACTCATGCATTCACATACTAGCTCCCCGCCGACTACCCGCCGTATCTACGGCATGCCAGCATCTTCCGTGGGTAAGCCTCCATCGTCAGCTGGCATGGTGCCTGGCTTGAGGTCCGACATGGGGCCTGCAGTACGCAGGCGCTTGGCAGCAGGAAAGGAGGGATCGGCACGCCGCTGCCGACGTGCGGAGGTGGGGGTGACATCCAGCTGTTGCCGCCGCGGCCGCTGCTGCTGCTGCTGCACGCTTACACAAACACCGCAGCCTGACCCCTCATGACCATCATCATCGTAATCATCAGCATCATCATCGGCATCGTACTCGCTGCTGTTCACCATCTCGGTGGTGTCGTACACACCATGATCATCCTCATTATCACCGGTAGGGCTATGACCGCCAGTGCTGCCATTGTCGCCGAAACCAGATCGATCCGGTAAATCTGTCGCCTCGTCGTTGCCACCATCGCTACCTTCACCACACTTGCTGTAGCTACCACTGCCGTTGCTGTAGCTACTGCTGTCATTGCTGTGGCTACTGCTGACATTGCTGTAGCCACTGCTGTCGTTGCTGTCGTACCCAAGAGAATTGCCGTCGTACTCTTCAGCAGCGGCGGTAATTTCGTCCTCATCATCGCTGCTGTCGAGGATTAAGGAGACCATAGCGGGGAGAACGGTTGTCAGGAAGCAAGCGGCGATCGATATGATTTCTGCGTTGATCTTCATCATTTGTTGCCCAAGGGCAAGGAGGAGCAAGATACGAGCCCTGTTCTCACTGTCCATAATTTCTGGTTGCCTAGGGAGACCACAGACCACTAGCTAGGTGGATAAGATAGGTGGAAAGCCAGGAGTAACGCTATTGCTGCCCACGATGTAGCGCAGTACCTCCGAAGCCCTCGAGGAAGTATTTTGCAATTATTGGCCTGGTAAAGGCACGAGACACATTGCTGTTGCCTTTAATAAGCTTTATTGGCTTCTTAAAGATTCCGTGCGCTGGGCCCTTCTAGTTATCCCGAGCGCGGGAATGGATTTATCCTACGTGCGCTCGTTCCTATGCGCGGGTGAATATAAGCGCGGGATTGCACGACCGAGCGCAACCGACTTGGGCCAAAACTTTTAAAAACCCTACTGGCATTCATGTGGTTACTAGAATGGGTAATACGCGTTAAGAAGGCTCGCCGTGCTTGCAACATGCAATGCCGCCGACCCCGACAGGTAGGTGCCCCGCATCAAAGCTTTTGCGGCAATGACACATTGGGCTCCAACTAAAGGACTTGTGCTTGAGGCTTGGTAGTTGCGTGTAAGGTTGCTATTTCCAGGCATGTGGCTGTCGCTTGTTGACCCAAATCACTGCATTCAGCAATTGCGGCCTAGCCATGACCTCCGAGCGATAGCGAATTGAATTGTCTACGGATTGCTTGCGGACTACGTTAGTGGTCCTGTCTATTGCTCGTCAGTCATTGGTGAGGTGGAACACACCCGAACAAAAGTGAAGAGGTCCAAAGTTTGTCCACACTGCATCAGCACTGTATTGAATAAATCAGGGCTAACAAAACGCAGCCTAAACTTCCGGCTTCCACACGACTCATTTCTTTCCTTTCCTCCCATACGATAAGTGGCTCCAGTGCCAACCAACAGCTACCATAAAGTGCACTTAATGGGCTCTATGAGTTGCTTCGTTGGGCTTTGCCAGCGACACTTCCACTTACAAGCCTTGTCTCAATGTGCGAGGCAGTCGGCTTATCGAATAGCACCTTTCCAGCCAATATGCACTTTTGCACGGAATTCGGTGCGCCGCTTTGTGGCAGCTAGCGCGCAAGGCGATGCATTGGATGCTGCAGTAGCGGCGCCGAAGCCATCCAAACCCTGGTACAGTGTCAGGCCTATAACTAAAGGTATGGCGGAGGAGGGAGCGCGAAGACGGCATGGGAAAGAAGGATAGCAGGCCCTAAGAAGCATGGCTTTGGAAACGGCTTTGAGTGGCTTGCCCCAGCCATTCCCTGCATCCTGACCCCATCTTCACCCCCTCGTTATCTGCATCCGTTGTGTATGCCTGCTTCCTAGCCAGCGTGCTAAGCCTTCGTCCGCAATGCACTTAAAATATGCCCTGTTTCCCTCTCTGACTGTGTCGGCCGCAACGCCACATACCCACCTCACCAGCACCTCACCCTCGCACTCAAAAGTCACTTCCTCCTGCATGCAACCAACATTCCTCCTTCCCTCCCGTCCTCCCACTCCGCGGCTTGCCCCCGGCCCGTCAGATGACGTGGATTTCTCCTTCGCGCGTTCCAGTGGTGCTGGAGGACAGAAGTAAGGCGGCGGCGGCAGCCCCTCGACCGTTAAGCTAACTGCCGGGCGGTTTGTCTAGATCCTGTTAAGCCGCGAGGAGGGCCTGTGTACGGCATTGGGTGGCGCGTGTCGGGTTGTTGTTGTGTCACATGGGGGTACCTATCGCAGTCTAATTCCCACCTCGCGACTCCCACCTCGCCTCTATAACTCCCTTTCCATGCCCCACACCTACCCTCCGCTTCTCGCCTGCCCCTCTTCTCGCCTGCCCCTATCCTCGCCTGCCTCTCCTCTCTCCTGCCCCTCCCAGTGTCAACAAGGTGAGCACCAAGGTGGACATGCGGCTGGACCTGGGCAAGGCCGGCTGGATACCCGAGGAGGTCAAGGAGGCGGTGCGGCAAATGGTAGGAAGACGGGGCGGGACGGGGCGGGACGGGGCGGGGCGGGGTGGGGCAGGGGTGGCATGGGGCTGGGGGCGGGGGCGAGGATGGTAGTGCTGATGATAATGATGATGATGAGGGGACTGGGCTGGTTCGTGTCTTAATCCAGATAGACGGCCCCCGCTGCCTCCTCGCTGCTGCCCCTGCCGCCTCTCGCTGTGCTCCTCCCCCCTGGGCCACATCCCTTGCTGCCCCTCCCCTCTGCCACTGTCCCCTTCTATCTCTACCCATGCCCCCTGCCGTTGCCCTGCTGCCGTACCGTTCCTCAGGAGAAGAACCGCTTCACCAGCGAGGGGGTGCTGGTGGTGCAGTCGCAGCGGCACCGCACGCAGTCGTAAGTGGGGGGGGGAGGGTCGAAGGACATAGACATTACCGAAGCATGGGAAACCACGGGTTAGGGCAACGCAACGGGGATAGGAGGCGGCAGGGTGCTACAAAACAAGTGCGTTGGTTAGTCGTGAGCGGGGGCATGCATGCAGCAGACATTGCGGCTGCACCCGCGATTCGCGCAGTCCACAACACCACCCCGACCCACTTCCCTCCCGCTGCCTTTCGGCGTTCATCGCCACTATCATCACCCAACACCCCATCTCCCTGCCCCCTTACGGTACCATCAGCAACATCCTGAATGTCCCATCGCCGCATGTACTGGTACTCCCCTGCTCCCCTACACTCCCTTACTCCCCTCCCCCGCCTGAGATGCGTGTCTTTAGGATAGTGTCTCCGAATGCGCTCACTGCATGAGTCAGGATATGGGATTGGGACTCGTTGTTTCACTTATTTAATTTTTTCCCCCGCCTGCACAACCCACCCTGCACGAAGTCAAAATTTCGATGACGCTCTCTCCAAGCTACAAGACATTCTGGACCGAGCAGTGGAGGCGGTCACACCCAAGGAGGTGGACCCGGAGACCATCAAGCGGGTCAAGGCCAAGTGAGTCGTGCCGTACATTATTACGTACACCCAACTAATGCCGTAGCGGCCGTATTGCGCACCGCACTTTCTCAGTGCAAACCCATGTGCCATCCACGCACCCGCCATTAAAGGTACCTTCCCGCAGCCATACCCAGCCCCTGCCTCAGCATCTTCTCTTATCAACTGGGGTCACGGAAGGGGCAGTGGATTCCCCTGCCGGGGTCCGTGTCAGCAGCTCACCTGGTTTGCCACCAATTAACGCTTGCACTAATTTCGAAACTGGCACCAGGCACATATTTAATACCACCAGACATCCGAATCCTTTCGATCGGTAATGTCTCGTTCCTAACTTTCCTCGCTGAAAGTCTTGCTTCCTAACTCTCCGCGTGCCGCCTCTGCAGCATCAAGGCGGGCCACGAGCGACGGTTGGACGCCAAGAAGAAGGACTCATCGCGCAAGAAGGAGCGATCACGGCGTGACTGGGACTGATGAGGGAGGCCTGCTGATTGAATGCTGTGGCAGCAGCTGCAGCTTAGGCAGACAGGGCCGTGTCAGGGGCAGCGGCCGCAGGAGTGGTGGTAGAGGCAGAGGCAGCAGTGGCGCCAGTCGCAGCAGGCGCCGGGACATCGGCGGTGGCCTTCGCTGGCTTCAATGAGTAGCAGTCGTGGTGGGGACGTGAGGAGTGGTAGGGACGGCCTGAATTACGGCGATGACCGCCGGTAGATAACTGGAGCGCAGTAGATAGTGCGATGCCGAGGGTTTGCACTATGGGAAGGGGTTCCTTCCGTACTGTTTTCTACTTCCGTACTGTTTTCTTCTTACAGCATAGGGCGGGTCCATTCATCGATTGGACTTAAGCACTTAACTGGTCAAAACGTGCTACTTTCTCGTGTTGAAATCATATCACGGTGATAGAAACAATGGGCAAGCACTTGGGCAAATGTCCCTTTGGAATTTTGCAGCGAATTACCTGGAGGTTCATGAAAACGTCGTTGATCCACCTACCCACCTACCCACCCCTGCTGTACAACTAATTCTGCAAGCCCATGCCGTTTTCCGTTTCAAGCCCCAAAAATTTTATTAAGTAAATTAGGTATTCCCACGCAAAGCTACTTATATATGGAATATGGGGTCTTTGTTTGCGTTTCCTACCCCCTACCCCCGGTGAACCCCACTAAACGGTGCGTTTGACCGGTCCTGAACCGCAAATACAGCAGGTGTGCAATGCGTGCATACCTGAGGGGTAAGCGGTGAAGGTAGTTCAAGGTGCTGGCACCAGAAGGGGTTTCAACAGCAGCAGAGGCGGGGATGAGGTGGGAAATGGGGAATGCCCCTGCAGGATTAAGTATTCGGCATCTAGCTATCTATCTAGCCGGCGGACCCATGCAGGACAGGCTATGAGGTCGGTCTGGTCCGGTATTATTAGTTAGAATAGAGCCTACTTTGCAGAGGAGCCTAACGTTTTATCAAGCATCGATGGCTAAGTTTACAACTCGTAGAACATGTTTGCCGTACGGCGTAGGTACGTAGATAGATGCGGGTTCGTTAATAGACTTAACACAACGGTATGAAGTTTTAAGTAACTTTCTCTTTAACTCCCGATGGGGTTCAATTCAATTTACTCGCCGTTGCGAAATGAAGTACGCCACGCAAGAAATAGGTTTAAGCAATTCTTATTTCCTCCCCTGGAGCCCACGTGAAGAGGTAACTTAACGACCAGACACAAATAAACAAGCTCCATCCACCGACCATAAGCCATAAGCCACCTGCCTTTCACTATCCTAGCCACTCAACCATCCACTAGCCGCCACCAACCACTAGCCACCTACCAACAGCCCTTAGGTACCAGCCACCAGACCTGCTGCAAGCAAGCGTTCCACTGTACCCATAAGTAAGAAATAACGGCATTTCTGCACGTGTGGGTAAGCAAGCCGCCGGTAAGCAAGTACTTCCTCATAGCTGTCCTTGCCTTGTTGCCTTACCAAGCAATGCTGATGCTAGCTATCGACCAGTTGATTCACTATCATACAGGTTAGATGACAGCATAAAGGCTAATTGCCGACTCAGCACCGCAAATCTGGTACTTATTCCCCGCACACATTGTAGCGTTGTTGATACAGGCGGTACTCATGCCTAAGCTTGTAGCCCGTTGCAAGTCGTCGGCAGCTAAGCAATCGGATGAACCTTGTAGGCCGAAGAACGGGTAACCTAATTAGGAAGGAAGTGAACGGGGAACAGGTCAGGGTTGATGTCAGCAGTGACCCTCAATGTCGCACCATGCTTGGCAAACAAGCAACAAGAACTGCTCACGCAAAACGGGCACTTGACTGCATATTACCTTTAGACTGGGCAAGTGATCTGCATTTCTCCACAGACATGGTCGAGTCCTTTGTTGCGAGCTTTTTCGGAAGGGGACGGTTGGTGGCGCCGTCAGCGTAGCAGCCAAGGAAACCATCATAGCGGTTGAGGATGTAGAAGCTGATTGAATTCTGGCCGCCGCATATCTGGCTGCTGTTTGCAGCACAGGCCATGTTGCATTTGGCGCTGTTGCCACGATAGGTTTTGGTGCCGTACTTTGTGACGGCTTCGACATTATTGCTGACAAAACAGTTGCTTCCATCCCCGAGGGCAAAGTACCGGTAGGCTGCATGGAAGGTAAGGCGGGATTAAGCAAAGATCCAGGCTTACTTTGCATTAGTTGGATAGGACCAAAGTGTCAGGGCAGATTTCTCGTACATGCTGCCTAAACAGGATAAATGGTAAACCCATCCCGAAACATAGAACACAGTCCTGCAATGGTAGCTAGAGCTAGCTGTGGCTCCAAACAAATGCAGCAGCACCTGTACTACAGATTAACTTGCCTGCCGTACTTACCAGCATGCTTTGCAAAATCGCGGCATAGATCGATGGTCATGTTACCGCTTTGTAGGACCAACCAGTCCATGGCCGCTGTAGGGCCGTCACCAAAGCAGCCAAGGTAGCCACTTGAATCAACAATGGCATACAGGCTGTTATGCATGCTGGCGCCGCACTTCTCCCCGCTTCGTCCAGCACACGTCATGTTACAAGCTCCAGGATCAACGCCAAATGACATGGCTTTGATTAGATCGTTGCCAGCCCAGCATTCCGAAGTGAACTGGGTGCCGTAGAAAGGGTACCCTACGCAACGATAAAACGCCTGGGATTAGTTATCAGACCGGCCGATTTCCTACGTAAATTGTGTTACTGTTTTCATACAATTTAAACGATGATAGAAAGTATTTGTTGGCAGAGAAGCCCTGCCTCCACCATAATTGTTTAGCTGGAGCTGCTGGCTGCTGGAGCTAATTTCCGGCTGTATGTAGCTACCTACCGTTTGCCTTTGCCAAAGCCTGGCATCTCGCACTGCTCATAGTGTTGTTGTTGGCCTCAAGCTTCGTTGGTAGCGCCCGGTTCTTGTTGTCACCGAAGCAACCGAGGTACACGTACGGCTCCAAGTTCAGATACAGGGTGGCTGCTGAGGCGCCGCCGCATATCTCGCTGCTGTTGCCGAAACAGCGAGTCGAGCAGGTCGACTCGGGCCACAAGCCGTACCGCAGGGAGGTTGTGAGCTCGCTCAGTTCGGCGCCATAGCAGTCGCTGCCACCCTCAAGAGCGTAGTATGAGTAGCCTGCGTTGCCGTACAGTAGGTAGAGTTAGTAGGTAGAGTGGAGGGGTTTGTGGATGGGGGCCGGACTCGGCTGGGGGATGTGCGGTTTCGAGGTGTATGTATGCTTGGGGTTATGCATGGCCTGACACCTGTGGTTGAGGGACCCTCAGGACGGCGAAACCCTTTCAGTCTCCATCGATTTGGCTCCCATCCCATACATGTGCTTTCGGCCTGCATGTGGTGGGGTTATTACGGCCTCGAGGGGAGGCTCGCCCACATGTTTTGAGTGCCGGGGAAGCTCGGGGCGTGCAGTAATTACTGCGAGCTGTTGAGAATGCTAGAAATTAAATAATACTTTACTTATTTGTTTTTCAAATTAATTACTACGAAATGACGCAACATTTTTATTTTGTCATTACATGATTTTTTGCTGAGCAATTATGCACGACAAATATTTACCCTCTCACCATTTGTTGTCGCCAAAGTGTGGCATCTCTCCACCGACATGCCCACGTCGCCAGTCAAGAGTTTCGTCATGGCGCGGTCACTGCTGTTGGTGTCCTTGACACAAGTAGCCAAGTAGCCGGGGAGCTCTGTGCGTGGAAGTGGGTGACAGTAACGTTTGTGACTAGGTATAACACGCTGTCCTCAGATGCAGAACGGATTTCCTTGCAAGTAATCATCCCAACTACGGAGTCCTACCGTAGTGTTCTGGTGGAGCCGGCAAAGGCGGCCGTGGTGATGGTGGCGGCGCGGGCGGCGGTGAGGGTGGCGGCAAGGGTGGCGGCGAGGGCGGCGGTTTAGGAGGCGGTGAGGGTGGCGGTTTAGGAGGCGGTGAGGGTGGCGGTGAGGGTGGCGGCAAGGGCGGCGGTAGCGGTGGTGGTGAGGGTGGCTGTAGCTGGGATGGAGAGGGTGTCTTTTTGGGAGGTGGTGAGGATGGAGGTGAGGGAGGGGATAAGGGTGGCGCCCGTGGCGGTGAGGACGCCGGTTTAGGTTGAGGCACGGGTGGGGCCGCGGGCCTGGGCGCGGGTGGCAACGGTGACGGTAGAGATAAGGGTGGCGGTGATGATGGCGGTGGTGAAGGCAGTGGCGGTGCCGGAGAGGGTGGTTGGGAGGGTGGCTGTGAGGGTGGTGTTGGAGGTGGTCGCTTATTAACCAGTGGGGGTGGCTGGGAGGGTGGCTGGGAGGGTGGTGTTGGAGGTGGTTGCTTAGGCGGTGAGGGTGGCTGTGAGGGTGGCTGGGAGGGTGGTCGCCTAACCGGTGGGGGTGGCTGTGAGGGTGGCTGGGAGGGTGGCGTTGAAGGTGGTCGCTTACCCGGTGAGGGTGGCTGGGAGGGTGGCTGGGAGGACGCCGGGGGACGGCTGGGCGAACTTGGTGGTGGAAGGCTTGGCATGTCAGGGGGGGCTGCAGGGGGGTATAGCAAATTAAGATTGCACACGTTATAGATCAGAAAATGCACAACCGGGAGCGTACAATGGCCAAATGCCGGTAGTAATAGCTATGTGTGGCTGGGACCGATCATCTCTTCATAAGTATTTCGTGCTTCTTCCACACACTGCCAAATGATATCACCACGTACGATACATTGTTCGTGCCCCAATCCGTTGCAGTTTAAGGTTCCTGCAGTGACCTACGTGCAGGCAAGAAGGCTCGAACGTACAGGCCCTGTCCAGGATGTGTGCCGGGGACGACCGACAGTAGTGACAGGTTGGCAGTTGACTTCAACTCCTGGAAAGCACATGGTCGGGTACCGCCGGAGGACAAAGAAAGGTTAGTTGTTTTTTTTCTGTTCAACACCTTCAGAAGTCCTAATGACACACTTGCATGCATGCTATCCCTTCATTACTCAGGAACTGTTGACTTGTAGGTGGACACCCCAACACGCAGAGACACCCACTCACTTGGTTTGTGTTGAAAGCAAAACACTCTGGATCGCTCAGGCACACATCCGCCAGGGCGACCGCATTGCCTCCGTTGTCGTACATGTCCGGAAAGTCCTCCATCGTGACATAGGTGTTGCCGCTGCCATCATCCAGCAGGTCCTGACCCTGGTAGAAGCAGAACCAGTCCAAGGACAGGCCGGTGCCTGCATGCCAGGCAAATAGGATGGACAGCAGGGGTTGAGCGAGCAAGCCATGCAGATAGAGCAGGGACTACGGCAAATGAGCTGGTGGCTGGTACGTACGGCAGATGAAGTGGCCACGCGAACAAGCTGCAATCACATAGATTGCAGCTAGATCCAAACAGCGTTACCATGTGTAATGCTTGTGTAGGTTTTACGCATGCTTCACAACAGCTAGCTGCTGGTTGAGCAGGACTACTACCGGGATGGCTGGCTTGTTTTACCTTTGGGCCGTCGCACATAGGTGCCCTGCACTGACGAGGTGTACAAGGAAGAAGAGGGCTGCATGGCCTCTAAACCAGTGTACTTGAGCCTGATGGTAAGGGTGAAGACCAAGGATCATGTTCATGGCCAAACCTTGGTCAAGCTGGGGTCAGAACGGCCAAGTGAACCATACTAGCCGATATTTTAGTGCATTCTGACCACACTGATACCGTGCGACGTACCTACGGTAGGCCCCAGAGACCCGGTTTCGGTGTTCGGTCATAACCCTATTCATGGCATTATTCATACCAAGCATCCACCCACCACCCGTCACTTGTGAAGGCCATGCACCCGGGTGCGGTCAAGCAGGCCTCTGCTGCTGCCTGGATGTCGGCACGAGTGGTCCTGTTACCCAGCGGGCACACTCCAGGCGAGTAGCACTTGATACTGTAGCCAACGATGTCGTGCTTAGGGTACCGGCAAAAAGACCCGAGTGCAAGGACGCCTGCAAGGGGAAACAGGTTGCTTCGCTTAGCCCGGAGTTGGCATGACAGCTGGCAAGCAAGCTACTTGTGACGGCTTGCTTGCCAGATGCAAGCAGCTGGATTCACCCTCATCCGTCTCACCCACGGGTGCCGGTGGAGGAGGTCTCGGCGGTCGTGGGCTGGGTGGCTTAGGGGGAGAAGGCGGCTTGGGGCTGGGTGGGTTTGGGCTGGGAGGAGGCGGAGGAGGCGGTCTTGGGGGTAAGGGGCTGGGAGGCACGGGGCTTTGTGGGCTGGGGGGCACCGGACTTGGAGGGGCTGCGTGTATGCATGACAGATTTGGGGGAACGTGCGCAATGAGATTATCCATCGTATACATACAGCACGTTGCGGTGTGTGAAGTGGGTGTTCAAGGAGGCTGTCACAACATATATACAATCATAACTACCGTACATAGCACTCATGACAGAGTGTAAACTGATGAATTGGTGTGCTTGCATGGATGGTACGTCGAGTGCACGGGCTGCTGTTAACATGCACAAGAGACTGTCATGCACTGTTGTCGTACACACGAACGGTACTCACGCGCAGGCAGCGTCGCCTTTATGTAAATGCCCTGCCCTTGGGCCTTGAAAACGGAAGGCAGCGGCTTCACAAGCAGCAGGTCCGCGGTGGTCTTTAGGTACTGTGGGTTTCAGCAGGATTGCCACCGGGCATGCATATTGGACAGGGATAGAAGCAATCAGGCGTGTGCAAGCATCTAGGGTACGACAAATCAGGGAGGAACCGGGGCACTCACATGGGTGTCTCATGCACAGAGAAGACGGTCAACTTGAGTCGCAATTGAATGCAACCATGCATGCCCATGCAGCTATCTAGCGCTTCCCGTAGTCATCTGTCGTGACACATACACGTACAAGCATGCACGAAGCACCTGCCTGCAATGTGTTGAACGCCAAGCAGCCAGGGGTGGCGCTGCACGTCTGCGCCAGACGCTCAGCGTTGCTCCCGTCAAAGTAGGTATCCGGGAAGGCACTCAGGCGGGTCAGGGTGTTCTTCTGAATGTCCTGCCCCTGGTAGAAGCAGTAGTCGGCCAGAGGGCCCGAACCTGTATGCATGCATGGAAGTTTATGAAACTGTTCCGGTGGCTTTGCACGCGTCCTGTGCATACGGCAAGCTACACCTATGTATGTATGTAGACACATTGTTCACGTGCTTACCCATTCTGCGAAGGTAAAGTCCCTGAAAAGGGCCTGTATACATGGGTGCAGGCATAGCAAAGGCCTGCTGACTTGTAGACTTGAGCCTGCATGCAGGGTATGGCGGCCAGCAACGGAAACAAAGCGATCCGTATCCATGCGCTACATGTACTGTACATGCACAAGTCAAACCTGACGATAAAATACTGAAAGGACAATGTACACTAGTGAGCTAAGCAACGCATCACCTACCAACCCTCGGACGAGAACCCCTCGCAACCATCGGTGGCCAGGCAGGCTTCAGCCATGGCATGCAGCACCGCTGAGTTGAGATCGGTGGGAGACACGGGGCAGGCGCTTGTTGCATTGCTGTAGCAGCCCATGTTAAAGCCGTAGATGTCTTGAATGGGATAGCGGCAGAAGGCGGTCAGAGCGTAGTAACCTAAAGGTGAGGGTGCGGGTTTTGGGAAGGCAGGACGGGGTAAGTTTCAAAGGCGCACATCAGCTCAATATATATGGGTGAGCGGTATGTATGACCTGTTATTATACGTGTCCATCTGCACAGGCCAAGCGGAGGGTAGGGGCATTTGGGAAAACAGCCTTCCAGAACTCCTTGGCATGCCTTGTCATTACTATGTTGCTAACAGGCATCGCAGCGCTAACCAGCAGCCATGCACATGGCATGCTGGCATAAGCCAATTTGTGTTTATCCACACATTTGGACAAGTAACGCCTCAACCACTTACCCTGTGGTGCTGGTGGACTCACGTTGGGCTGGATGGCTGCAAGCCCCCGCCGACGGCCATAGTGCGTTTCTTTTGGCGCTACCAGGAGCGGTAAGAAAGCGAAGAAGACGAAGGTGTTTATAACAGGGACGAGACGTCTAGTTGTATGCTTGCACGCCATTCGGAAAAGTGACCTATCTAACTTCTGCGGGAATTAAGGAATAAACGCGCTTCAAAAGGTACATGATAAGGGTAGTCATGTAAAGAATATAGTCCGGTTTATTTTATTAATGTTACGAATCTCCACTCCGTTGAGTGGTATGCCAGCGGCATGCCCGCGCGCCTCGATTGTACGATAGATCAAAGGACGCACCAGCTGGGGGCAGGTAGGGAAGGCGTGATTGACCGCAAAATTTAATAAGGAATGAGGTCGTATTTTTGTTGGGCTTAATGCAATTATAATGTGTCTAACGTCTCGCCCGGTTGAGTCAACTCGAAAACGAACGGGATGAAAATCGTCCAACATCTGGTGTGCTCAAACAGTCAAGCAAGGCTTGCCTGCCTTATTCATTTGTATTGTTCTCTGTTTCGTTTTGTTTTCCGGCGGTTGATTGTCCGGGTGTGGTTTCTGAACGTTGTGCTTACGGCTCTGTTAGCGGTTGGTTTGCAATCCCATGTATAACCGCGTCCTCTGCTAATGCATTGTCTGCTCATTGCTGTTCGCAACCATACGCGGAGCAGTAAATGGCTCGTCATCGACCATGTATGGCAACTACACCTGAATAACTATTATCCTTGGCTGTGTCATTAACATACCTGACAGCCATACTGACATACAGGAAACGGAGTTATTTACAATCAGTACCTTGTCCGCGTTCTCTTTTGGTTGGGGCTAGTGAAGATGCGATTAGTCAGCAGTCTTCCTGAAAGCACGACAGCTTCAAGTGTTGCCCGTTATCACTAGGAATAATTCGAAGGTATGCATCAGAGGGATACATTATGCCGTGTGAAGTAATGATATGCGAAAGGCAGGTTGGGATTCTCGATTTCGGCTTTGCTTGACCGTTGCGATGGACGAGATTATGGATGCCTTGGTCGCCTTGGACTAAATGAACCGTTTACTCTAGTTTACAACCACGTTTACTGTTTAATCCGCCTCGCACCTGCAAGCACATCGCTCCAGAGCACCTTGTCTCGTCCACCCGCCGTACATACAGCGATTGCGATGTCACGTTAAAAGCAGCTGGCTTTCCACTCCAGGTGCAAATCCGCTTTATAACAAGCACGTCTTTTGGGTCCTGCTTAGTACGTCGCCTGACTATATGTAATTAGCCCTTCGGAAGCGTGCCCGCTCCTCCAAGCCAGAGCCTGCTGCCCGTAAGGGTATCTCCCGCACGCCGCGATGGCGTGCAAGGGCACTCCAGCAGGGCGCCTGACACCATGTGCGCTAGGCTTCATTGTGACCATCCTAGCTCTAGTGTCGGCATTGTCCATGATTACGCCCGCTGATGCGCGCATGACCCTTGCCAGCAGCCGGCGAAGGTTGACCCAGATCCAACCCCTACCGCAAGGTTAGTGATCAATGACAAGCAACTTACATGCATGGAATGCTTAGACATAACCGGTAGTCCGATGCCTGATTTTTGGCAAAGCACCTTTGCACGTCCTACCGGGCTGAGCCGTTGAAGTGCTGACCAGATTTGTTCCGCTTCAGCCACAGCATGGAAAGGGTACGTAATTAAATAAATTTAATTGAATGAGTGACCGTTACAATGCTTCCCTAAAGATCTCACAGCCCCGACTTCCTTGCATGCCCCTCTTTCCTCCTGCTGTTGTCCTTCAGGTTACTACGCTTTAATCTCCTTCTGCCGCTATCCCAGTCAAGACATCTACGGCTTTAACATGGGCTGCTACAGCAATGCAACAAGCGCCTGCCCCGTGTCTCCCACTGACCTCAACTCGGCGGTGCTGCATGCCATGGCTGAAGCCTGCCTGGCCACCGATGGTTGCGAGGGGTTCTCGTCCGAGGGTTGGTAGGTGCTTCTGTACACTTCTTCCAGTGCTTGATATTTCTGGATTAAGCCGTTAAACGTTGGTTGGTTGGTTGGTTGGTTGGTTTCAACGACGGCAGTAACGCACGTGGATGTGCCCTTGCAAGCAAGGCCTCACGGCTCACGCCATTCAATCTGGTGTTATTGGCGTCTTCCCGTCCAGGCTCAAGTACACCAGCCAGCAGGCCTTCGCTACCTCAGCGCCCGGGTTATCAGGCCCATTCCAGGGCCTGTACCTCCGCAGACCCGGTAAGCTAACACAGTCTTTAAGCACGGGTCTTTCCCTCTCCCTGCTGCTTATGTTTAACAGCACGCAGCAGGCTTACCTAGCCCTGGCGTAGGACGAGTGGAGTCACATCCCTGAACTACATACTTAGCATGGCAATTTAATCACTTCAACGTGCATTGCTTCATGTCCAACCTCCACGTATTTTGATTGTGCGTGCCTGCACAGGTTCGGGCCCTCTGGCCGACTACTGCTTCTACCAGGGGCAGGACATCCAGAAGAACACCCTGACCCGCCTGAGTGCCTTCCCGGATACCTACTTTGACGGGAGCAACGCTGAGCGTCTGGCGCAGACGTGCAGCGCCACCCCTGGCTGCTTGGCGTTCAACACATTGCAGGCAGGTGCTTCGTCCATGCGCGCAAGCGTAGCAACCACAGGGCTATTTATTATGCAGGCGTAGCAACCACGCCCAACAGTTACAACTCCGCAGTTGTGTGCACGCATGATCTCAAGACTTGGGAGGCATCTCTGCAAAGCCTGCAGTATACACTCCCTAGTCAAGATTCCAGCGTTTAGGATTCTGTTTTGTTCAGCCAGTTCGAAAGGTCTGCCCTTGTACTAATCTACCCTTCCCTACTCCCATCCGCCCACACCCTTTGTACCATGTAGTATTTAAAGACCACGGCCGACCTGTCACTTGTGAAGCCACTGGCTTCCGTCTTTAGGACCAAGGGGCAGGGCATTTACCTCAAGGCGACGCTGCCCGCACGTAAGTATAGCTCTACAATTCGTACATGCACTCCACATGCCTGAAATGCTCTGCGTTTGACCGCCGTGCACGTCTTGCTCATAGTAACCTAATCCGTTCCCTGACAAGCTAAGCCATCTAGGCCACCATAATTGTCAAGCTTAAATGCGATTGGCTGCATATCCTTGGATGTGAGCTAGGCTTAATAACAACTCGGTGTGTGCACGTGTCCCGTCCTTTATTTATTCGTGGTATCGCAGCCCCTCCAAGCCCCACACCTCCGGCCCCGCCGAGCCCATTGCCACCCAAGCCCTCACCCCCAAGTCCATTACCGCCACCTCCTCCCAGCCCCAACCCGCCCAGCCCCAAGCCTCCTTCTCCCCCTAAGCCACCCAGCCCACGACCGCCGAGACCTCCTCCGCCGGCACCCGTGGGTGAGGCTGTCTTAGTACGGTGTATAGCAAGCAAGAAGATTTATGGTCTCCAATCCTGTGAGCACAACACCTACGGCTTTAGCCATACCGACATAAAGCTGCTAATGTATCCTGGTTTGCAGGCGCACTCGCTGTCGGCTCCTTTTGCCCATATCCAAAGCAAGACATCAAAGGCTATGATATCAAGTGCTACTCGCCGGGAATGTGCCCGCTGGGTAACGGGACTACACGTGCAGACATCCAGGCCATATCGGAGGCCTGTGCTGCCACGCCGGGTTGCATGGCATTTACAAGTGATGGATGGTGGGTATATGGGTGTATAGGTGCTATGTATGTTTATTGTGATAGGATTGTACCCGCACATTGAAACAGGGCTTGGGTCGAACTGTGATTAAACCGTCGTCTAATGGGTTTGACCGAAGTTTGACTGAAGTTTGACTGCAGTTAGGCAAAGTTTTGACGAGCAGTGCCATTACCTGACCTGACATGCCGCTCACCCACCTAACAGGCTCAAGTCCGCTGGCTCCGAGGCCATGAAGGCAACCTCGGCCTACTACACAACGTCAGTGCAGGGCACCTACGTGCTCCGGCCCAGAGGTTGGTGTGATGTATGGCCAAATAGCATGCATGAGCAATCCACTTCTATATGTAATTCTATATGTATTCGAAAGCTGCTTATGGAAGACGTTACGTCAGCTACCACAGCTTCACCAGGGGCGCAGCGAGCAGTGCGTGGTTTCGTGGTTTGCATGGTTTCCCTTTCTAAGCATGCATGCACGCTGCTGGCGTTTTGCTCTGTCGGCAGACCAAGCTAGCAGTTGTTATTACCCGAATGATTGGCGGAAAGCCTACTATGACCGCCATCTGCTTATCCGTACATTCCCGGGGCCCGTTGGTCCGCAGGCACTGGCCGGTCTCTGGACGCCTTCTGCTTTTACCAGGGGCAGGACCTGCTGGATAATGGCAGCGGCAGCACCTACTACACGGAACAGGACTTCCCTGACACGTACGGCAATGGAGGCAATGCGGCTGTCCTGGCGGACCTTTGCCTGAGCGATCCAGAGTGCCTTGCTTTCAACACCAACCAGGTGCGTGGGACTTTATTTGTACGGCTGACATTGACTGAAGTGTTAATAGCCCATGTGCGCCCCCATGCAGCTTTCAGTTGTACGGCATTAGATAGCACATCAGTGTTTTAAGCAGTGAAAGATACACGGTTGGTGCGCTATTTGAGGCGAGAAGAAGCGAGGGCAGCTGGCCCCCTCAGGCATCTATGTTGCACTCCAGCATGCTCGATCGCAACGGGGCAATTCACCAATACATGTATGGGATCATGTTCGTAACGAGTGCCGTACATGCGGACGAGTTGTCTGAGTGAAGCTATCAAGCAAGGACACGTTATAATGTACATACGCCCCCTTCTTTCCTCACATGCATGTACCTCTCTTGCATGTACACGCACCCGCAGGACTTCAAGTCGACTGCCAACCTTTCACTGCTTGTGGCCGTCCCAAACACTTTTGGCAACCCTGGCCAGGGCCTCTTCATTCGTGCCTTCCTGCCTGCACGTGAGTTTTGCAGCTACGTTACATGCTGCGGCAGCAAAAGGAAGAGTTTAATAAGAGAGGGTATTGTGCATGCACGCGTACATTTTTATTCCATGCACGCCCTGTGCGTACTACTCTAGCCGTAAAATATTTGAAATCGGGTGTTTCTGCTCGACTGCTGCTGCTCCGTCCTCAGTCGTCCGTGTTGCTAATGGGCTAATCCCGCCCCTGGATTGCCACACCTCCTACCTCCGCAGCCCCCCCTGGTTTGCCAAGCTTACCCAACTCACCCGACTCTCCAGCAGCACCAAGCTCTCCTAGCCCTCCTAGCCCTTCACCGCCAATCACGCAGCCGTATATCTCCCAACTAGCCGTTCAATCCAACGCCGCCTGCGTACTGGTAGCACCTAAGGGCAGGGTTACGTGTTGGGGCCTGGGAGCCGAGGGAGGACTTGGGGGTCAGAACATGTTCCTACAGAACGCAGGCGGCCAGGGAGTTCTTGCAGTTGCAAGCAACTGTACCTACATCAACCTTGGTTCTGACGTCGGCCCAGCCACCTCCCTGGTAGCGAACCCGAACTTTGGAGTCATGGGGAGCATGTGCGCGCAGCTTGCTAAGGGCTACAAGTGCTGGGGGCTCAACAGCAATGGCCAATTGGGGTACGGAAACACGGTGAGTAAGGCTGCCTGCCTGCTCTGCAGCACAGAGATTCTGATTGAGCTTTTTTTCGCATTCTGATTGAGCTCCAGGTAGGAGAGACCCAGGCTCAAAGCCTTGTCCTGGCGCCGAAAGCACGCATGCACGCGTGCGGTACCCTGTCCGTTTTGGCCACCGTGCATGTTACCGGTACTGCTACTAGAAAATGCACTTTGCGATTTGCGGCCCCTCGCAGAATGTCATCGGCGTCTCCAACGCCACCATGGGCGACGCACTTCCGTACCTCAACCTAGGAGCGGATCCCAGTAACGTTACGCTTTCCATCGGGATGAACCATGCGTGCGCCCTATACAAGGCACTGGGCAAGATCAAATGCTGGGGAGGGAACGAATATGGTAAGCAGTTGTACAGGGACTATGGCTGGCGGTTGTGTGCGTGGCTGACCAACAATGTAGTCCGCCCACTCGTACATTAATGAAGCACCAAGGTGCATGGCTCAGTTTTATCCACGACAGCAACGACAGCAGAAACGCATCCTGTTCTGCTGAAGCATGCATGCATACGCATGTGTGCGGCGATGCTTACAAAAGCCGCTGCCTGTACCGGCCTCCTCCCCATCATAACCTCCCCCAGGCCAGCTTGGCTACAATGACACCAGTGCGCGAGTTGTGGCCGATATCGCCTCACTCCCATTTGTCGAATTGGGCAACAACTTGACGGTCTCAGCAGTAGTAGCAGGCTTTACTATGACGTGTGCCGTCCTCCAGCCCGGGGGCCGGGTGAAGTGCTGGGGCAGAAACGAAGTTGGAGGCCTCGGCATTGGAATGATCGGCGGAGTAAGTGATTACAACTTGCCCCATGTATGCGGTACCGGTATGCTGCCCAGCAGGTGCATCGGGCTGCACCCTAGACACCCATGCATCATGTGCCAGGGCTGGTGCTCTGCTGCTGCTGCGCTGTACCATGCTTGATTGAAGTACCAACGCTAAGCATGCCGTGTGTTGTGTGCTCTTGCATGCTCGGCGGATGTCTCTCTGAGCCAGCAGGAAGAGACCCTGCATGCCACTGTTGCCCCCTTCACTGTTAGGTGCTTGATATTTGCAACCCAATGCGCCTTCGTAAACCGGTAGCCCCTATCCACGTAACGTTGCCGACGATACCAACTGCAACGCTAACGGCTGCTGCCATCTGCTGCAGGCTCGCGGCGGAAGCAGCAACGAGATGGGTGACAAGCTGCCATTCGTCAACCTGGGCACATATCAGAACTCGCCAGTAAGGGCGGCATCCCTGGGGCTTGGATTTAAGCACGTCTGTGCACTGCTGGACTACCCTGCTGGAAAGGTCAAGTGCTGGGGTGACAACTACGTGGGTCAGTTGGGGCTTGGAGATACAACTGTACGTGGCACTAGCCCAAGCAGCATGGGCGACGCACTGCCGTATACGGACCTCGGCACCAACAACGGCTCAGTCCCTACCATCTTAACAGCAGGCTCAACTCACACCTGTGCACTCTTCATGCCGGTTGGCCAAGTCAAGTGCTGGGGCGGGATCGATTGGGGGGCGCTAGGTTCCGGGGATACCAACAACCGTGGCGATGCCCCTGGTGAGATGGGCGACAACCTAAAGTTCGTCAACCTTGGCAGCAACCTCACGGTGTCTACAGTCGCTTCAATGAACTTTGCCACCTGCGTTTTGCTGCAACCCGGCAGCCGCGTCAAGTGTTGGGGCGAGAACTATAGCGGCCATCTGGGCATGTCTACTAACCTGGGTCTGCATGTGGGTCTGGCCGCCAGTGATATGGGCGACAATCTGCAATACGTCCCTGTGAATCTCTACTAGGTGGGAAAATGACAGCAGTCGCTTTGTTTCGTCTCCGACTCCATTCACTTGACTAATGGGCAGGTTTACAGGTCTTGTTGTATGCGTGGTCTTAGTTTTAGAGTATGGCCTCGGCTAGGAGGTCAAGGTGCGGTTTTCCGTGCTGCCGTTGGGTTGCGCATGGTGGCGTTGCGCATGGTGGCTCGGATGGTAGCGGCGGGTGATCTTTAGCAGCAATGCGCACGCACATACATGCAAAGCGCGTGGATTAAACGTACTAGGGTGAGTTGAGTAAGCCAAGGACGGGGAAGACAAGGCACGCGGTGCGATGAACCATGGGTCGTTCTGCATGCAGAACTGCTGCTGCGAAAGCATTTCCGATCAGGACGGCATAACTTAACTGTATATACGTCCTTAACATATTGGCGGTGTGCACTATCGAATGCCGGTTGTATACTGAGCGTCTTGGACAACTTTCGGACGGGTTTTGGTGGTTATAAGACGGAAAGATCGATCCTACGGACGTAATTGTACCTTGCTTTCACCGCCGTTTGGGGCCCCGACGGTTGGGGAAAGCGGAGCGTTGGTATTTTGTTGTGGGGCTGGGCGGCATTGTAATAGCATGGACAGATGCCACTTACACAAGTATGCAACAGCTATGTACGGCAGCCGGGAGTGGAAACACACTCTTCACGCAGCACCCCTTATGCACGTGCCTTCTGTGGTATCTACTTGAGAATAATCCTTCACAACATCTCTGTTAATAACTTATTATACTCCGACATCGCGTATCCTTCACTCTTACTACCCGTCGCTAACAAACTTACGAGGCTCTCCTCTCCCTCCCTCTGGTCACCCTGTCCAAGCAGGGTCGGGCACCAGCAGCAGTACAGCCTTTCCTGTAAACACCAGACCGAAGCGATCTCGTGGCCTGCCCAAGCGGGTGTGCGGCGGGGGGGGGGTGACGGTGTGGTGGGGTGGTTTAGTGCGTTTTCGCGGCTGCTTATGATGGCGGTGTGTGGGAGTCATGCTTGGGTGGGTAAGGTGGCGGGCTGGGGGGCTGACGAGGCTGCTTAGGAGAGTGGCGCATGGGTGTCCCGTTTGGGAGGGTCAGATGGCTGCGTAGGGTCATATGAGGGAGGCGTTTACAGCGTCGAGGGGCATGCCTGGATAGTGCGAATTGGCATATTGCACCAGCAAGCCCGGCGTCTGCGGCCCTCAGGGGCAAGCCGCCTTGCTAAGCAGGGTCGCAATTGCGTTGGCAACTCGAGGGTATCATAGGCGTGCACAGTAACTGACGCACGGTCCTAGGTATCAGTTGCCCTCGCTGTCACCCTCATTCGAGCACAGGGATGGGGTGGGAATGGGTTGGCAAGGGGAGTCACGGGGAGAGAACAATAAAGGCATGGAAGCTAAAGGATGGCGTGGGCAGGGAAAGGGATAGGAAAGCAAGAACAGGGTTGGTGGTGAAAGGAAAGCGAGGAAAGGTAAGGCAACAGGAAAGTAGGGGTGGGGAGGACAGGGCGGTGGCATGGCTTGCATAGGAAAAGTGTATTGAACCGTGGAGGCTATAACATCCAGAGAGGCTGAGTTTGGGATCCAAGCTTTGGCAGGGGAGGGGAGGGGATGGAGATCTGCAGGCTTCCTCTGCTGCTTCAACTGTAGTGTAGGTGCACCTCTGCACTCCACTGCGTTTGTCATATGCTGGCAGAGCCTCGTCGCCAAAGTTGTCTTCTTCTATGTGGGCAGGGGTTTGTGGGTGGCATTCAGAGCATGTTGGGCTAGTATTCAGTGGTACGCTCTCTTCGGTGCAGCATTCCTCCAGTACCTTTTCTGAAATGCACTCATAATAAACAACGTACCCATACCGCTCTCCTTTTGAGCACTGCTTGGAACATTGTCACCTTCGTTTGTGCGATGGAGCAATGTCGTCAGCGAAACAGTGGTTACCTTCAAACAGTTCACTATGAGCGACCGTACCTTTTTGACTTTGTTCCTTCCGCAGTCGATTCCGCACCATGCCTACAGTGATACTGGGCCGCCCCATTTCCTGCAGCAATGTCTTTGGCGACGCTTCCTTCCCAGTAGCCACGATAGTTTGTAATGCTTGTTTATACGTCAAGCCCTTCAAGCGCGTGTCGGAGCACACTTCGTTATGCAATAGCTTGGCAGTAAGTTTCAGTCCGCTAGAAGCAATAGTCTCGGCTGCTTTACACAGAGCGTCAACTTCATATGTTTTCATGCATTCCCTGGCCATTGTGTGTATTGAGTAAGGAAGGCAAAACCGAAGCCATTGGTGTCGGCCCTATTAAACTACGCTGCTGGCCTTACCGCGACAACAACCTAACGGATACCAACGTGTAGCAAGCTATCGACATGCGCTTAATGCCTCCTTTTTGTAACTTGTTTTGTACTTTGTACGACACAGGCCAATATCACTGCTCACCCATATCAAATCATTATTTTAACATCACAATACAACAAACACGTGTGCATTGATTATGTGACGAACGCTGCAGCTAGAAACTCCTCTCTACTCATAACAATCGTTCCTGACTTGGAGCCACATCGCAGGTTGCCTTTGTGACTTGCATATACACATTCAAATTCCAAACCTTTTGCACGAAAAAGATGCCAAAAAGCTCACGCTAAATTCTGTTAAATTTGCCGGGGTGTTCACGAAGGCTGTTCCCTTGCTTCCAAGCCGCGGCCTGGCGGAGCGTCTAGAATCAAGGGCAGGCCAAAAAACGCTCTTAAAAGCTGAATGCATGCATGCACGAATATGTCACACTATGCATCGCAGCAGCAGCAACGCACGACACAGCCACATGTACACCACGGCAGCCGCAACCGTTGCTAATAACTAACCCTGCCCTGCATACATATCCCCTGCATACATATCCCCTGCTGTAAAACATCGCATACTGCATACAAATGTCATAGCGCGCTCCCTGTCATTGAAAGTCCAAGATAGTTGAGAATCCCGCCAAGGGAAATTGACGCACGAACGCGCTGACGTGACGTACGACCGAGTACGAAGTTATACTACAGTGTACCAGGCCACTGTAGTATAACGCATACAAGTTTGTCGCTACAAAACAATAAGCCCCATGAGCAAACGACCATGGAGTCAGAAGGGGACATGGTGACATAATCACCACCATGCCACATGACACACGAATTCTCCCCCTCACGCCCACACCGCCAGCAAGCACATGGACCCCGCCCCCCCGCACAGCGCCGCGAACGCCGCCAGCCTGCTGCGGCTGCTGCCCTGCCCCCCGCTCTGCCCCGCCCCCGGCGCCATTCGCCCCATGTCCTCCGCTACCAGCTGCACCAGCGAGATGTACAGCAACAGGCCGCCGGACACGCCGTTCAGGGCGCCCTGCGTGCAGCCGCGACACAAGGGTTATGTAGGTGGCAATGCAAGGTAAAAGGCCCCATGACAACCGCCCCCACCTGCACTCCCAGCGCGCGCCGCGACTCCCCATCGTACGACTGCTCGATGGCCATCCCCACCGCAATGCCCAGCGGGCAGGTCAGCGAGTAGGTGGCGATCATGGCGGCGCCCTTCCACATCGAGAAGCCGCCGCGGACCACCACACTGGCCAGGCTGATGCCCTGCGCGCACAAGAGGGGAGGGGGAATGTAGGAGGCGGGGGAAACCAGGGAAACACTAACTAACCAATTAACAAAGGGTAGCGAACAGGGATGCAACAAACGCCTCGCTATAAAGCAGATCTTCGCTCAAAGCCCAGTCAGGTGCCCTCCACCTGCCCCTCGTCCCCTCCACTATGCACTGCCCGCTCCCGCCCTTCGTTTCAATCCTTGTGCTACACCCCGCCCTCGTCCCTCCCTCGGCCCGCCCCCTGCCCCCACCTCGAGCCACTGGTGGAAGGCCAGAGCCACCAGAAGCGAGCGAACCTCTGTTAGATCGGTGCGAATGACACCCAGGGCAATCCCGATGATGACACTGAGGGGGCGGGGAGGAGGGCAACGGAGAGGGCATGGAAGAGCCTTTAATACGGAATGGAGGAGAGGGAACAGTCGGTGCAGCTCTGAGTCACCATTGCCGTCTTCGTCCCTAGCTCGTGCTACCTCCTCTCCTGTCTCCTCCATTTCCTGCTCCTTACCTCCCCGCCAGCCCCACCCCACCTGTGAAAGATGCATCCCAGTTCGAACAGGTACGCCACCACCCGCTGCCGCAGCCCGCCCAGCGTCTCCACCGCGGCAGCAGCAACCCAGTTGGACGCCGACCCACGGGACACACACACGTGGCTGTGACCCTCCCCCGCAGCAACTGGTGCGCATGGCAGCGGCGGCTGTGAAGGCGACGACGTGAGGAAAGGTTGGATGTGCTTTGTCCTTGACTCCTCGGCCTGCACCTGTACCTCCTCCAATATCGGTGTTACTGCACTGCAGCTGCCGCCATTGCAGCGGCCCACAGCCACCGTCGTTATCGCGTTACAGTTGTTGTCGCCATTTGCTGCTGCATGGTGGTCCCGCTTGTCAACCCCGCCAGCTGGGTGGGAGTGCATGATGTGCGCCAGGTGCTCCAGCCCCACCATCAGCACCACACCGCCCAGCACGCAGACGCCACCAAGGGGGTACTCGAAGCCCAGTGAAGACATGTCCAAGATAGCCTCTGAGGAGGAGAGGAGCAGGGTAAGCAACCGTTTATATTATGTTCATTTTTACTGGCCGATTCATGATGAGGCATGTGTGACCCGCGCATTCCCATGCCGTACCTGGAATAACGTGCACCAGCGCAAGGGTTGCGATGACGCCGGCGGAAAAGGAGCGGGCCAGCCCATTAGTGCTGCTGTCAGGGTCACGGAAGACCTGCAGTGATAAGAGCGGCGATAATTAGTGGCTCAACACGGTGACGTTGAAGGTGACTTGACTAGGACGATATAAAGATTTTGGCATATTGGAGTAATAATAGCGCGTTCGGCTCAATTTCGGTTTCTGCATCCTGTGAGCGTATAATCCAGCCGATGCTCGCCAGCAAGCCGCGAAGCCCCTACGGAAAATCGCCGGTGTAGGCCATAGCATGATACCCAACTGTAGTTTATAAGACTGGGATTTGGTAGAGAGCGTCTACTACGCGAGCAGCAAATGCGTCATGCATCAGCTGCTGCTGCCCAAACGACAACATTGCCAGCACTTCCAGTGAATCGAGCAATTTCGTTTGTGCCGGAAGGGTAATGTTATTCAAGGAAAAAGCTGCGAAATGGCAAAGTAGCTTACCGACCGACACTGAAAGGTCGCGAATGAGCGGGGTTAACTGACATTTACGCGTCATCAGACGCTTACGCTGAACCAACCACAGCCCATACCTTAAGGAACAAAGGCGGAAGACCGCCTATGAAGCCTGCCGCTAAAACGATGAAAACCGAGGCAATGCGCAATGCACGGGTGTCATCACTCGCCAGCACCTGCTCTTCCTCTTTCCCATCGGGTGGCATATTATATAATAATGCGCGAGCATATTGCAACTGAGCCATTACGGCAAGAAACGCTTAGAGCTTTGCAAACAAGATTGAAGCAAGCGGATGCGCAGTGTAAAGCCCAATACTGTCGGTTATAGGTAGGTCTGCCTGTTTGCAATTTGTGCTTGTAAGGATAATAACCAGTGCTTCAGTCGGCCATAAATAAGGTGCTTCCAGTCGGCGCCATACAATGTCGTAATGTACCAAACTTCGGAGCATAATGGAAAATTCGCCAATTCGTGTACCCTTCACAAACGCAGATGGCACTGACCTATCCATTTGTTCCCGAAATAACACCCCTATCTGCTGATTCCTCAACCGAGTACGTCCAGAGTACGGTTCCTCGTCCTGCCTTGTACCAAGTTTCGGATCGGGTACCAATTTTCGGAGCGTGCTTACGCCAAGGAGTCAGCTTCTCAGCTACCTGTACAAGGCAGGAGCGACCACAATTCATTGCACCATGCACTTCCATTTGCAGGTATTGCATTTGCAAGTCCGCCAGCAAGGGCATGCTTTTTCTCCGAACGGCTTCTCCTTCTGTAACCTAGTGGATACTTCCTTTCTATGGTCTACACAAAACGGTTAGGAGCACTTTTGAGATGCACCTCCTTGGGCATCCTCGGAAAGCTTGAACGGGCTACCGGCAATAGCTCGCAAGTGTCCGATGGGGGTTTGTATGCCCGCGAACGTATGTCGATGAGGTCTGAGATCAGACCGGGCATAAGCAGCGAGGTTGGCCTTTCGCTGGCACCCGTGTATGGAGATGGTCCGCGAGGTCGTGTTTTGGTGCGTCAACCATTAATGCGTCCTCCCGCGGCTTAACCTTCCTACCAGCCGCTTTAAGCCTCTAAATTTTTATGTAAGGGGCGGCTTCGTGTTGGGTACACCACTTGCTTGAAGACTCGTTCCTCAGGTACCCTACAGGGAATGAAGCTTGCTGAACTTTCATGGCTTTTCAATATAAGTATTTGCACATGACGCTCGTTGTCTGACCAGCCCGATCGACGACGCCTGCCTACCTGGTTGAAGGTAAGTACGCTAATGTATGAGCTACATAACACCGGGCGCGCAGTACACTTTACATAGCATATGGTAACGCTACGTTTTTCGTCACAGGTAGCGACGCAAGACATGCTCGATCACATGCATCAGGTCCCTGCAACATAAATGGTGGGCGACATGGTAACCTGAACAATCCCCCCATTTAGGAAGAGACACCAGTGTGGTATAATCGGCAGCAGAGAGCGGGAACAGGGTGGCGAATGCACCCTCCACGCAACGCACCCCTGCCTGCACCTCCTGCGGCATCTGTTGCAGTGTTCTTCCACACAAAGGCTCTCTTGTAAGCCATCGCACATCCATACTGGCATATATTTCACCACCAATGCTATCCACAAGCTAGCAGTTTGCAAGGTCCACTCTCCCCCTCTCCCTCTGTCCAAGCTGTGTCACAGCAGCAGCAGTACAGCCTCCCCGTGAAAGAACGCGCTTAAGGATTGAATGCATGAACACGGCATAATGAGCATCGCAGCAGCAGCAACGACATTAGACACACTGCAACAGCAGCAACGCTGCTAAACAACCATGCCTGTAACGGTCATTCATTCAACCATGCCTCCCAACCGTCTGTCAGCGGCAGATACGAATCAAGTACACATCAGCTCGCTCTCCGTCACCCCGTAAGTCCAAGATAGGTGAGAATGCCGCAGAAGGGAAAGTGATGTACCAACGTACTCAGGTGACGTACGAATGAGCGTTTAGCGTTTCAGGACTACACATGTGCGTTCGATTAGGATGCGTGTCATAGCCATTTAAGCAATCGCCACGCACGCTGAGGAGGATACGATGGCAATTGAACCACTATTGCAGGCTACGTGAGCAAGACAACCCCAGCCAATGACCTGGAAGGGAGCATGCACTTCTTCTAACAATTTGCTTATGTCTACGCAACTAGCCGTCATAAGCAGGAAGCTCGTTTTTCAGCGCCAGCAGTCAACAGCACACACAGAATCTGTCCCGTGCTCGCCGCAGGACTTCCTGCGCGCTTGCATGCGCCATGTGCACACACGGAATGTGCGCAAGCACCTCCCCGATCCCTCGTTGTTTACCTCCCATCTCCCCTTCTGCCCCCTCACGCCCACACCGCCAGCAAGCTCATGGACCCCGCCCCCCCGCACAGCGCCGCGAACGCCGCCAGCCTGCTGCGGCTGCTGCCCTGCCCCCCGCCCTGCCCCGCCCCCGGCGCCATTCGCCCCATGTCCTCCGCCACCAGCTGCACCAGCGAGATGTACAGCAGCAGGCCGCCGGACACGCCGTTCAGGGCGCCCTGCGTGCAGCAGCGACACAAGGGTTATGTAGGTGGCAATGCAAGGTAAAAGGCCCCATGACAACCGCCCCCACCTGCACTCCCAGCGCGCGCCGCGACTCCCCGTCGTACGACTGCGCGATGGCCATCCCCACCGCGATGCCCAGCGGGCAGGTCAGCGAGTAGGTGGCGATCATGGCGGCGCCCTTCCAAATCGAGAAGCCGCCGCGGACCACCACACTGGCCAGGCTGATGCCCTGCGCGCACAAGAGGGGAGGCGGGGGAAAACAGGGAGAAACTAACCGACCATGTGACAAAGGACAGAGGACAGGGATGCAACAAGCGCCTCGCTGCCGATATAAAGCAGCCCATCGCTGGAAACCCCTCAAGCAAGCAAGCCATGCGCCTTCCATGTCCCTTCCATTATGCACCGCTAGCTTCCGCCATTCTCTTCAGACGTTATGCTACACTCCGCCCTCCCCCGGCCCTCTCTTGCCCCCTACCTCGAGCCATTGGTGGAAGGCCAGCGCCAGCAGCAGCGAGCGAACCTCAGTTAGGTCGGTGCGGTTGACACCTAGGGAGAGCCCGATGATGAAACTGAGGGAGCGGGGAGGAGGGCAGCGAGAGGGCATGGAGGAGCCTTTGGACACGGATAGGTGGAGAGGGAACAGTTCGGAGCGGCTTTGGATGTATACGCATTGTTCGCCTGCACGTCTGTCTTGCTCCCTCCCCGCCAGCTCCACCCCACCTGTGGAAGATGCATCCCAGTTCAAACAGGTACGCCACCACCCGCTGCCGCAGCCCGCCCAGCGTCTCCACCGCGGCAGCAGCAACCCAGTTGGACGCCGACCCACGGGTCACGCACACGTGGCTGTGACCCTCCCCCGCAGCAACTGGTGCGCATGGCAGCGGCGGCTGTGAAGGTGACAATGGGAAGGAGTGGGCGTGCTTTGCCTCATCGGTCCGCACCTGTACCCCCTCCAATACCGGTGTTACTGCGCAGCAGCCGCAGCCACTGCAGTGACTCACAGTCAACGTCGTTACCGCTGTCAAGCCCCAGGACTGAAATGAGCAAAACAATGGCATGGGGTATGACACTAATACGGGCTTACCACTCGACAACCCGATGCGAAGGTTGAGGAGTGGCCGGTGCTGGCATGAGCACCAGGGATTAGTCGGCTGCCTGAGAATGAGGACTTATGCCGACGCGGAATGTGGCCAGATGACACTCCGCACCAGGTTGTGGTAGCCAAAGGCGCCGCCCGGTAACCCCTATAAACGCTGGCGATTCCATAAGCGATACGACGCGCCGCGACGTCGCAGAGGCCCGGCTAGGCAGGCGGCTGTGACCATGCTTTCCCGAATGCCGGCGCTGAAACGGCTACTAGATAGCAGGCTGGTGTACTAACTAGGTGCTACACGATAGGGCTGGCCAAGCCGGCTATTGCGGTGCAGCGGTGATGGCGCTATGCATAACGATACTCAATGCTCAGTACATGCTTAATAGGCTTTGTGGAACTCTGCGGCGATTACATGGTTGTAATCCCACCATGCGGTAAAGCATCATGGAGGCCACGAAAAGCGCCGACCAGGCGCAATCCGAAGGCAAAGACTGCGGCACAAGATCTGTCGCTCCAGGGAAGCAACAACGAACAGATACACGAACGCGGCAACTCAACCACTGGTATCACTCAACCGCTGGTATAAAAAGAAACATAAAGATAACTGCAAGTGCCTACGAGTTGGACATGCTTGGGCGATGCAAGCAACCAACCGACCTGCTCTGAAACCACGGACCATGATTTCGCATACGCATGGTTAGGACACGACAGCTGTCAAGCCCCAGGACTGAAATGAGCAAAACAATGGCATGGGGTATGACACTCCCCCCCACGCCCGAGGGAAGAAGTCACAAGGGCGGAACACAAAAAAGGAGTACCCCAGATCACACTGATGACCGGCAAGGTCAAACAGGCAACGGCATGAGAGTACGGTCAACGGAACATTAACGTAGGTACGAGCAAGCAATACGCTATCCGCTAGTACGGCAGAAACTGAGCACGCACCGACCCGTGGGCCAGCAGGCAAGCACTAGCCATGGCAACACCAATCCGGCAAGGGAAAGGCACGCGGCTACAAACCAAGAACACAGACCAGCTGATGCACAACTAAGCAGACATGGCAAGATGCTCTGTCCTAAGTGCAGATCCCCTCATCACCACATCCTAGACTGTAACTGCAAACTGACTTCTCCTCGCGCCAGTCAGGAGAAGCAAGCACGCTGACCAACGTCAATCCTATCCTGAACAAACATGACGGCCACGCGGCGCGGCGTGCCTTTTCCGACCTCAAGCGACCTACAACCAATCTACCCTGAACGACTCAAGACCACGCGGCTTGGCATGGCTTTCAGCATACACTAGTCACAAAGAAGCCCCTACAGGCAAGCATACAAGCACCATGAACAGGTCACTGCTGCGGCAAGGCAGTCTGTGAGCAGCTGTATGGCATGAACATTCACCGTCGGTGACGGCCCAGCAAGGCTTAATGTACAAGGCAGCAGCCCTCCTGTCCTACATGTAAGCGCAGTACGCCCCCCCAGACGGAGAGCATGAACTGAGGTATGTACGCAACCCCTCTCGCACGACACTATAACCAGCACACAGTCCGCAGCTAGTACCCCAAAGCGCCAGTACCAACATCCTAACGACTGCATCTACGACAAACCAGGGTTCAGAAGGCCTCGGAGGTCGTGGTGTCTCAATCGCCAAGCAGCTCCATCGACAGAACCGTAATGCCCAGGCAGGCCACCGCCACAAGAGCAGCACCCGCAATGCTGCGCCAAAGTGCAACGGTGTGACCGGCTGGTGGGTAAAACCGTGGTGCACTCGACGACCGTACAGCATAGAGGTCGTGGCTATGGCGGCTTGCGGGTTGGCCAGGACCCTTGGGTGCTGCAGGACTGAACGCTGCCGGTTGTAGAAGATGTAGAATCAGGCAATGATCAACGACGGGCTGGGCTTCGAACGAAGCTGGCTGTGCGGACGGGCTGATTGGAACTCGGATTGGGACAAGGAAGGGGACTGCAGAGGAGAAGGCAGCGCTGGGACACCAAGAGATGCCAAGAAGCCAGGACGCCCCCAACCTGCCGGGCTGCCTAATCGGCTGCGCTGTATGCAGACGCGACCAGGCATGTAGACGCGTCAACTCAGCAATAAAGCACATGGCGCCCAGGAAGAGCAGGGCTGCCAAGCGCCCCCCCCAGATAGCCGCCATGAAGCTGGAACAAGTGAAACAGTCAACACAGTCGGCGAAGGACCATATTGCAGCTCCAACTGAAGTAAACCCAATCAATGCACCCATGGCAGGCAAGCCGAAGCGTCCCGACAAAGCTTGTCGCTGACGATGTCGCTCGCCATCCCAGCAAGAAGCCGCACAGGACGAGAGCGGGGCTTTTCGTGGCAATACGGGCTTACCACTCGACAACCCGATGCGAAGGTTGAGGAGTGGCCGGTGCTGGCATGAGCACCAGGGATTAGTCGGCTGCCTGAGAATGAGGACTTATGCCGACGCGGAATGTGGCCAGATGACACTCCGCACCAGGTTGTGGTAGCCAAAGGCGCCGCCCGGTAACCCCTATAAACGCTGGCGATTCCATAAGCGATACGACGCGCCGCGACGTCGCAGAGGCCCGGCTAGGCAGGCGGCTGTGACCATGCTTTCCCGAATGCCGGCGCTGAAACGGCTACTAGATAGCAGGCTGGTGTACTAACTAGGTGCTACACGATAGGGCTGGCCAAGCCGGCTATTGCGGTGCAGCGGTGATGGCGCTATGCATAACGATACTCAATGCTCAGTACATGCTTAATAGGCTTTGTGGAACTCTGCGGCGATTACATGGTTGTAATCCCACCATGCGGTAAAGCATCATGGAGGCCACGAAAAGCGCCGACCAGGCGCAATCCGAAGGCAAAGACTGCGGCACAAGATCTGTCGCTCCAGGGAAGCAACAACGAACAGATACACGAACGCGGCAACTCAACCACTGGTATCACTCAACCGCTGGTATAAAAAGAAACATAAAGATAACTGCAAGTGCCTACGAGTTGGACATGCTTGGGCGATGCAAGCAACCAACCGACCTGCTCTGAAACCACGGACCATGATTTCGCATACGCATGGTTAGGACACGACACCGCGTTGCGGTTGTCGCCATTTGCTGTTACACGATGACCCCGCTTGTCGCCCCCACTAGCTGGGTGCATGATGTGTGTCAGGTGCTCAAGCCCCACCATCAGCAGTACACCGCCCATCACGCAGACGCCACCAAGGGGGTACTTGGAGCCTAGTGAAGACATGTCCGAGATGGCCTCTGAGGAGGTGAGGAGCAGGGTAAGCAGCCGTTAACGTTATGTGATAATTTTGCGGCCGATTCGTGATGAGGCATGTGTGACCCGCGCATTCCCATGCCGTACCTGGAATAACGTGCACCAGCGCAAGGGTTGCGATGACGCCGGCGGAAAAGGAGCGAGCCAGTCTATTTGTTGTGCTGTCAGGGTCACGGAAGACCTGCAGACAAGAGGCGGGAGGGATAACAGCAGCGATGATTAATGCGGTGATGGTAAGAGCGATTTGTAACAAACAATCCTTTTGTTACGGTATCCTGGAGTATATGTTATCAGTATTGCGTTTGATTCAGTCTTGGTTTCTGCATCTTGCGAGCGTATCTCGCCGATGCTAAGCCGCAAAGCCTCTACGGAAGTCGCCGGTGTAGGTCATGGCAGAACGCCAACTGTAATTTATATAACTGAGGATTGGTAGGGGGCGTCTACTGCGCGAGCAGTGATTGCGTCATGCAATAACCGCCCCAACGACAACCTTGACAGCTCTTCCGGTGCACTGAAAAATATAGTTGTGCCGGAAGGGAAGCATTCTTGAGAAACAGTTGCAAAATGGCAGTCTAGCTTGCCGACGCTGAAAGGTCGCGAATGAGCGGGTTAACTGACGCAGACGTGACGCCGGACATTTATGCTAAACCATACCCATACCTTGAGAAACAAAGGCGGAAGGCCGCCTATGAAGCCTGCTGCTAAAACGATGAAAATTGAAGCTATGCGCAACGTTTGGGTGTCATCACTCGGCAGCACCTGCTCTTCCCCTTTCCCATCGGGTGGCAAATTATAAAACAGTGCACGAGCATATTGCAATTGAGCCATAGCGGGAAGTAACGCCGAAAGCGTTGCCGACAAGATGACCAAACTTCGGAGCACAAAGGAACGTAGACTTAATCCAAGTATCTTTTACAAACGCTGTTATCACTAACCTACCTACTTGTTCCTGAAAATTACAACCGAACCTAGTGATTGCTCGACCGAGTACGTCCGTAGTACGATTCCTTATCCTACCTTGTACCTAGTTTCGGATCGAGTACCAAAAGTACCGAAATTCGGGGCGTGCTTTCGCCAATTCATTGCGCCATCCACTTAGCCTAAAATAGGATGTGGTGCACTTGCAAGCCCGTCAGCAGGGGTATGTCCATGTAACGCTCGTCGTCGGACCACCGTTCGACGACGCCTGCCTACGGTAATGCATGAGCTTCATAACACCTAGCGCGTAGTACACTTTACATAGCATACGGTAACGAAGTGTTTTGCTCATGTAGCGGCGCAGACATGTACGAATACATGCGCCAAGTTTCTGCAACAAGTGTGGTGGGTGACACTGTAAACGAATCAATCACCTCCTTTAGTAAGATAAGAAACGTAAAACAGTGTGTTATATACGGCAGCAGAAAGCGGGAACGGGGCTATAAACGCACCTTCCAAACAGTACACGCCTGCCTGCGCCTCCTGCGGCATCTGTTGCAGTATTCTTCCACACAACTGCTTTCTTGTAAGCCGTCGCACATTAGTACTGGCCTATATTCATCACTATTGCCATCCACAAGCTAGCAGTTGTAAGGTTCACTCTCCCCATGCATCTCCCTCTGTCCAAGCAGTGTCATAGTCGCAGCAGCAGCAGCACAGCCTCCCCGTGAAAGAACGCGCTTCAGGACTGAATGCATAAACACGTCACATTGTGCATCGCAGCAGCAACGAAATCAGACACACCGCAAGCAACGTGGGAGGGGAGCTAAACAACCCTGCCTCCCATCCATCTGTCAGCGGCAGATACGAGTCAAGTACTTAGGCCAAAATAAGCGCGCTCCCCGTGACCGTAAGTCCAAGATAGGAGGGGATGCCGCAACAGGGAAAATTGACGTACGAACGCGCTAGGTGGCGTATGAATGAGCGGTTAGCATATAAGGACATCACATGAGCGTACGAGTGGGATGCGTGTCAAAGCCGCTAAACCAATCGCCACGCACGCAAGGAGGATAAGATGGCGATCACCTCCCCTTCTGCCCCCTCACGCCCACACCGCCAGCAAGCACATGGACCCCGCCCCCCCACACAGCGCCGCGAACGCCGCCAGCCTGCTGCGGCTGCTGCCCTGCCCCCCGCCCTGCCCCGACCCCGGCGCCATTCGCCCCATGTCCTCCGCCACCAGCTGCACCAGCGAGATGTACAGCAGCAGGCCGCCGGACACGCCGTTCAGGGCGCCCTGCGTGCAGCAGCGACACAAGGGTTATGTAGGTGGCAATGCAAGGTAAAAGGCCCCATGACAACCGCCCCCACCTGCACTCCCAGCGCGCGCCGCGACTCCCCATCGTACGACTGCGCGATGGCCATCCCCACCGCGATGCCCAGCGGGCAGGTCAGCGAGTAAGTGGCGATCATGGCGGCGCCCTTCCACATCGAGAAGCCGCCGCGGACCACCACACTGGCCAGGCTGATACCCTGCGAGTGGTAATGTGTATAGGGTTACTCGTACTGCTTAAGAAAGGGGAGGCGTGCAAGGAGGGATGCTTTGCTCGCAACCGGACCTAGCTTGATAACTATTCCGCCCTGTTCCCTTTTGCTCCCTGCCTCCTCCCCCCCTACCTCGAGCCATTGGTGGAAGGCCAGCGCCAGCAGCAGCGAGCGGACCTCAGTTAGGTCGGTGCGGTTGACACCTAGGGAGAGCCCGATGATGAAACTGAGGGGGCGGGAAGGAGGACATCGAAGAGAGTATGCAGGAGCCGTTGGACACGGATAGGTGGAGAGGAAACAGTCGGGAGCGGCTTTGGATGTATTCGCATTGTTCCCCTCGTCCCCCTGCATGTCTGTCTTGCTCCCTCCCTGCCAGCCTGAACCCACCTGTGAAAGATGCATCCCAGTTCAAACAGGTACGCCACCACCCGCTGCCGCAGCCCGCCCAGCGTCTCCACCGCGGCAGCAGCAACCCAGTTGGACGCCGACCCACGGGACACACACACGTGGCTGTGACCCTCCCCCGCAGCAACTGGTGCGCATGGCAGCGGCGGCTGTGAAGGTGACAATGGGAAGGAGTGGGCGTGCTTTGACGCCTCCGCCTGCACCGGCACCCCCTCCATTACCGGTGTTACTGCGCCGCAGCCGCCGCCACTGCAGGGGCCCACAGCCACTGTTGCGGCCCCTGGCCCTGCTGCTGCCCCTCCAAGCGCCGTTGTGCCGTCACCATTTGCTGTTGCCGAATGATGGTGGTCCCGCTTGTCAACCCCGCCAGCTGGGTGGGAGTGCATGATGTGCGCCAGGTGCTCCAGCCCCACCATCAGCACCACACCGCCCAGCACGCAGACGCCACCCAGCGGGTACTCGGAGCCCAGTGAAGACATGTCCGAGATAGCCTCTGAGGAGGTTGCGAGGGGGAAGCAGTCGTTCATCCTTAATAGCAGCAGCTGCGACAATGTGACACACGTGGACCACCGCTGAGGTGAGGAATGAGTGAACTTTGGGAAACAACCGCGCCACACAATACCACCACCCATTCGTCCATCGTATATCTCCGATGTCATACCTGGGATGATGTGCACGAGTGCGAGGGCTGCGATTACGCCGGCAGAGAAGGAACGGACCAGGCGGGTTGTGGTGCTGTCTTGGTCACGGAAGACCTGCGGCGACGGACATCAGCGGCAATGAACATGTAGACTCAGGTCGACGTTTGGAGTGGAGTTTGAACACACGGCAAAGCGGCGTTAGGATCCTTTTCGTAGCATCACGCGTGGCGATGGCTAAATTAGCTGGCAAGCCACAATGTCGCATAGGCTCATGCCATTGTGGAAAGCACGTGGGTAGGTTGTCGCAATCAGTAAGACGTATGACAACCAGATGTGGTGGCGAATACAAGCAGTGTATGCGTCAAGCTTCTCGGCTAATACAAGCAGTGTATGCGTCAACGTTCTCGGCTATCCTGGTAAAAAAGAAAGCTGGCAGTTCGTGCCAGGAGGATAGCATAAATGACACGATTGAGAACTGCTGAATACTTTCTTCAGCGCTGAAAGGTCGCGGATAGCCGAGCTAACTAACGCTGACATGACGTCGGATATACATGCTGAACCAAACGCATCCATACCTTCAGGAATAGAGGCGGAAGGCCGCCTAAAAGTCCAGTTGCTAGGATGATAAAAACCGAGGCTATGCGCAAAGCTCGAGTGTCTTCACTCGCCAGCACCTGTTCTTCCTCTAAAACATCCGGTGGCGTATCGTATAATAATGAACGAGCAAATTGAAGCTCAGCCATGGTGCCTAGATATGCTCCGCTGGTCGGACTCGACCAAGCGGATGCGCTATCCCCGCCTAAGTCACGTTTAGTATCAACGGTTAGAAATTCTGTAGGCTTTGCTTATAGGCAAATTGCAAACTCCTACACATCGACAGCTATACGGTGTGTCTGTCGGCGCCATACATTGTCGTATTGTACCAAACTTCGGAGCTGTCCAAGGTGAAAAATAGTCATCATAGCTTACCTAATATAACCTTAGTGCAGTCACGGATACAAGGCAGTCTGTATTGGTGGTTCAGTCCGACTGACCACGCAGGTAGTAGGATTGCCCGTCGTACTTGTACCAATTTTCGGAGCGTGTACCAGGTTTTCGGAGCTTGCTATTGGCTAATAGCAGGGTTTGCCGCATTAATCAGCGGCCACTGTGCCACATTTTTTCTATGTTCCCTTGTGGCGCTTACAAAAGATACCGGTACGAACCCGTCAACAGGGGCGCGCTTTCTGAATCGGATGATTCCCCCTTTTCGACCCCTGGCGCGAATTCCCAGGGTGATCTCTTTACCTGGGACCATATAGCTCACTTAAATCGTCTTGTGGGTTCACCATCTTGGATAACCTAGGATACCTTGAAACGGATAGGGGGGAAGCAGCAATGGTTCGCCAGTATCGATCCGTTTTTCCCGCGGTGATTTGTCACTGAGGTTTGTGTGAAGTATAAAACAATATGCCTTGTCTACCACACCACAGCGTCACGTGCCCAAACGAATTTGGGGCAGTTTCGCCATTCCCCGCCTCCTACCGTAGTTGGTTGCGAAGGGTTCCCATACCTCATTAGCGGTTGGCTGCCTATGCAGCTGCTGCTGAACAACCTCGCCAACCGCCCCAATCGATGCTTCCATGAGGACAGCCCGGGTGATGCCCCAAAATTGACGCAAGCAGGAGAGCGCGTGCAAGAGCTTGGAGCCCCAAATATTTATGGTGTAAGCATGTCTCGGTGCCCCGTTGCTACACAAGGCAGGCGCAGCAGCACTAACGGTCCCTACAGAAACACCCATCCCAACATCATCACCTGCCGCACACAGAAAGCCAACGGTGAACAAACACTAGGCATGTCGTGTATACGTATATTGGGAGCTGGTATACGGTATTATACGCATAAATATGCGTATCATTATAGTACGCGCATGTGTACATGGCTGACCGTAGACATACCGGTCTAGGGCCGCGCTCATACGAGTTCCACCATACGCAACGTAAATGGGGCTAACCGGGCAAACACCGCGTGTACCCGCCTCTAGGCGCCCACAGCCCCCCTACACGCCAACTGCACGACGGGTTTGGGGCGTTTTCCTGTTGTACGGCAGACACATCCAGATTTCACCGCATACGGAATTTGGGCTTTCGTACGTATTTCGCATACGCTGCCCTAAACCTTTATCCGTGTATTATACGCATAAATATGCGTGTACGTAACGTATAGTAAAATATACGCCTAACAAACACCACTCCCTCTCGTGTCCTCCATTCCGCCGTCCCGGACCGATACATGCACGTGCACGTGCACTACTTCCTAGCAGTGTCAATCCTCTTTTGATCAGGATGCAAACAACGTAACATCTCATACGACAAGGATTGCCACGGCGACATGCGCACTACCATGGACCACGCTTCCCCTCAGGGCCCCAACATCACACGCCAGCCTCGCCCCCTGTCACTCTTCTCCCCCTCTCACCCCACGTCACTCTCCCGTCAAGCGCCTCATGCGCTCCTCCTGCGGCACAAAGGGCCGTGCCTCCAGCACCACTCCCTCACCCAGGCCCCGCTTCTGCTTCTTCTTAAGCTTCTGCAGCTGCCGCTTGCTCAAGCCGGCTGCCCCCTGCTCCGAGGCGCCCCCACTTCCTTCTCCTCCCGCTCCTTCTCCTCCCTGCTCCTCTCCTTCCCCAGTACCTCTCCCACTTGTACCCGCACCCTCACCGCCACCACCATTACCGGTACCTCGCTCCTCTTTCCTACTCCCGCCGCTCCTCTCAACTCTAGCTGCTGCTGCTGCTGCTGCGGCGGCGGCCGTGGCCACTGCCGTCGCTGCTTCCAAGATGGCTGCCCCCTCCACAGCCAGCGCAGGCAGCGCCGCAGCAGCCGCCTCTACTGGCGGGGCGCGGCGCTGGCGGAAGGTGTCCGGGAAGGGAGTGCCCTTGAGGGGCGGCAGCTCTGGGAGCGGTGTGGCGGGGAGGCGAGAGAGAGAGAGGGGTGCACGGGTGTGGGTGTTGGGATGGCAGAAGGTCCAGGGTGGTGGGGGTGCGAGGTGGGAGAGGACATGCTTGGGGACGTGGTGGGGTGCTGCTAGCCACAACAGCAGCGGCAGGCGGCGCTCCTTTTAACAGCACGCAGCAGCTCAAGGAGGCTCATGGTGGACCACTGCAACACACCCGCACCGTGCACTCTACGCAACCTCGCACACCTTCGGGCTCCAGCACCACTGCCGTCCCTGCAGGAACGCGTGAGAAGAACCGGAATTGCCAGCCGGCAGCGCCACCTGCTGATCCCGGCGCCGCCGCTGCTGCCTCCGCCGCCTCCGCCTTCTCTGCCGCCCGTGCCTCCCGGCGCAGTCGCTTGGCCCCCGGCAGCTTTACCTTTAGCCGCCCCTCCAGCAAGGAGTCTAGCGCAGCGGCCACCTGCGGGAAGTGAAGAAGGGAGCCCATGTGGGAGGGGTGCGGTACGAGGCAGGTGGTACGGGAAACGTCGCGAAGGAGATGCAGGATTGGCACTGGCTGCACCTCATGCTCCGCTCCTGTTTCACAGTGAGAGGGCCTGCCATCAGCAAGCTGCGTTGCGGGGGCGGGCCTATGATGCTATGCGGTCCAGAAGGTATCGCTGGGGCGGCTGCAAAGCCGCCCTGCCAAATGGGCCGGCATTGTCACGACCCAGGAGGGCATGCAAGCGGTCCCGCCCTTCCCCTCTCCTGCTCCCTATGTGTATGAGTCCGGGGGCAGACAGAAGGCCCCGCCCGCCCCCTTGTCGGCACTTACCTTCAGCTGTATTGGGTTAAGCTGGTCCAAAGGTCCGTCCTCATCCTCGCCGCCACTGTCATGCTCTTGTGTACAATTGCCGATGCTCTTGTTCGACGTGCGGTTGCGCTTCCGAGTTCCTGATAGACGCTGTTTAGCCTATAGAAGGAGTATGCCCAGATAATACTCTTAACTGCTACTCACAATCGACATCAGGCTTGCATGACGACAACATACCTGCTCGGCAACCTCCTTTTGCTTGCTTGTTATCTCTTCGAAAGAGACCGCTACCGACTGGAACGCCGTGAGATCTTCGGACGAGTCACTGCTTGAGCTGCTGCTGCTTTTCGCCTTTTTCGCCATTTGTCTAATTCACTTGGGTTCTGTTTTATATGAATAGCTATATTTCGGTAATACTTGTAGCCTCAAACCGGGTGTCGCGCGGAAGTATGCCCTTGTTTGCCCTTGGCGCAAGTGCGCATCGTTTACTAGCAACAAGTTTTATAGGCAGACGTCAAGACCATGCGTTAAATGACTAGCGCTAGACGATGAGAATGGGCACCATGGCAAACAGCGCCCCGGATGCGCACGACAAGCGGCTACTGCACCACCCAGCTCACTAGGTGATAAGGTCGGAAGAAGCACTCCCAACAGGTAATGCAACTCCGCCAGGGCAAGCAATAGTGTACGCAGTAGCCTTGCGACCAACCAATGCCGTTTTAACTGCTTTGACCCATGTTTCTTCACGGCTTGCCTGGCATGTCGCCACAGGCCAGGTGCCTTGCCTCCAAGCAGAAGCGGCACGTTATGCGCAGCACAACGAACACTGAACGCGTCACAATCGACAACCAAACGTGTTCAAGTGTAGCGTCTGAGGAGCGGCCCTCATTCTAATCAGCCACGAACAGGCTACATGTGCGCCATGCTGTCCATGCTTGCTGACGTGTGTCTTGCAGCAGATGCAACCGATGCGCACACAACCAGAAACTTTATCGCCGGATAGTCCGTGCACGAAGTAAGGTACGCATACCGAAGGCGTGACGGCGGGTCCCGCTCCTGTACGACATTCGTAGCCAGCTACCGGTTCGGATAACTGCCGTACCGCTGCCACAAAGAACATGTGTCCTCATCAAGCTCAAGCGAGCAACGCATATCATTCCATCATCCAACCGCAAAAAGGACTACCAAGAAGCTAAAGATGCAATACGAACGAGGTGGAGCACAGCATGGAAAATGGTGGCATACGAAATGACGTTATTGAATTACGAAGGTATTTATTACGAAATGTCGCTCAACTGTCGTGCAGAACGTAGCTACAATATGGCATACACAATGCATCGGAAGCCAGATTGTTGCAATGCATAAGGGGAGTCAGCTCCTAAGCAAGGGAGAAGGTAGTTTGTGGCTTCAAGGTCCCTCCGTCCCATTCCCACTTCTCAACCTGTAGTACCGGTACGACTCCTACGACAATCCTGGCATGGTACGCATTCGGCCGCCGTATGAAGGCAAAAACACGGCTCCAAAATTCCAAAGCACTGCGCAACCGAATTGATGAAACGTGTGGCACTTGGCTTGATGCAAGGCTGCCAACTAACCTACGGCACATCCCGGGCGTCCTGCATGGGAGGGGCAATGTTGCACTCCGCAGCAGGACGCAACCCGCATTCCAGCAACCAGCAAGTGTGGGGCATAAAGCGCTCGACTGTCCACTTCCTGACGTGGCTTCCTTCCCTCGGTTTCATCACAACCTCGTGCGTTGTGCAAGGGGAATGCGTCCCGGCAATAGCAAGCAGGCCCGCTCGCCCCAACCGCCCACACTCTTTTGCCGTACGGCAGCGCTCTTCCTAGCACCCGATCAACCAACGTATTACCCCCTCACCCAACAAACGACTTCTCTAGCTTTGCCGATTGATACAAAAAAATTGTCTGCCCTCCTACAGCGCTCTAAGAACATTTTTGCCATGAGAAGGACAGATACCAGTACCCTAGAGGCACAGGTTACACCATTCAGGATGCGGACGCAACTCTTCTGGACAACTTTTAATCCCCCATATGCCAACATAATTCGTGCTGTGAACCTCTCCGTCAATGATCAAGGGACACCGACTGTGCTCTACAGGATGCACACGAACATGGAAATAGGTTGCACACTTGCATACTCTGGTTGTGGACCCCAGGTGGCCATGAGTAAAGAATGGGAACCCACTTCATCCCCTTGTTGACAGTTAACCGAAACTATACAAGACACGTTCAGCGTGCTACGAACCAAGCCCCCAAAGCATACCATTATTACGGTCATTCATTTCGCCAATCCTGCTGCCAAGCGAACCGCCGGGTTTTTATAAACGAATGGGTTACAACAGCTACTTCAACTCACCACACCGAATGATGTCGGGTATGCAACGACAGTGGCAACAATGAGACAGTGTTCACACGTCCACAGACCCCATGGGATACATGCGCTACAGGCCCATTGTTTCAGCACTGTCGTCCTCCCACCCTCAAGTGACGCTGTCAACCCATCCATGCGACCGCCTCAACGGGGGGCTATGAACGCCCACCTGCGCAATCCATCTTAATGTTTATTCTGTACAACAGTTCTCATCCATCCGCGCACTAACCAGCCCGCACCAGCGGCATCCATCGGTCCCCGGAAGTCACCTCAAGGCCACGGTTACTCCGCATACGTTGTAGCGCACAACCCCTCGCTTTGCGTTGCGTTGTGCCATCCCTGCAGTCCATGTGGGAACGCCTACCTGTGGGTCCTGCGTTTCCCGCTGCCAGGCTGCTGCAACTACAGCTGCACCGCACCTGCCCCTGGCGCAGTCCCCGAAGTCGCCTGCTGCCTCCTGCCCTGACCCTCCGTCTCGCCCTCCCCTTCTGCCATCAGCAAGTCATTCAGGCTCCCAAGTTCAGGTAATGACACGCCTGCCGCCACCGCTGCCGCCCCGTCCGCATGCCCACCATTGCCGCCGCCGCCAGCCCGCGGCGCCGGCAGCGCCGACAGCAACGGCGGTGGCGGCGGTGGCGGCGCTGAGTTTGGTGTTGCGAAGGGTGACAGCGGCAGCAGCTGTAGCGTCATGGATGTCGTGCGTGGAGCCCAGCCGCCGCCTCCACCTCCGTCACCAGCACCGCCGCCGCCGCTGCTGGCCATGTTATTATTCATGCCGCCGCCTGCACCGGTGGCATCGCCGGCTCCGACAGCAAACAAATCGCCTCCGCCGAGCTCCCCAGTCGTACCCCGCTCAGACTCGAGTCTCGACGGATTCAGACGGAAGCCATTATCGAGGGCGGGCTCGGAGGCCGCCGCCGCTGCCGCCGCCGCCGCCCAGGCCTCCTCCGCCTCTCCTCCCATGCCCTCCAACTCGGCCATTCCCGCATCTTCGCCCAGACCCAGCTCCGGCTCCATTTCTGCCTCTGGCGCCCTGATAGATGACGCCGCCACACCAGCGCCGGCGGCGCCGCCGCCGTCAGCCTCCATCTTGTCGGCGCCGTCGCCGTCAGCTGCCTCCGCCGGCGGCCGCATCATCTCAGCGTCCATGAACCACTCCATAAACTCCGACAGCGTGCCGCCAGACCTCCTGACGGGGCAGGTGCCGCAGGTGCTAAGAAACGGAAGAGGCAACGCAGCGCCGCCGGCGGTGGTGGCGGCGGCGGCGTCCGCGGCAGGTGGCCCCGCCACCGCCGCCGTCCTGACGTCGGCAACGGAGGCGGTCCCGTACATTGCAGCGGGCATCTGGGCTAGGTCTCCCGCCGATGGTAGCTGGGTTGCAGCTCTGTTGTAGCCTGCGTCCTCGGAGGGTTGATCCCACTGCCGGGCTAACGGCGCCTGAGGCCATGAGGCAAGGTCTTGCTGTCGGGCGGGTTCGGCAGGAGTTGGTGGCGGCGCGGGCGGTGGTGGCGGCGAGGGAAAGGGTGACACGGGCATGCCCGCTCCCGCCGCCGCCGCCGCCGCTGCCGGTCCAAACGTCGTCGCTGGCGGAGGCACAGATGGGGGAAGTTGCAGCGTCCAGTTTGTCCATGCGGCTTTAGAGCCAGCGGCATTGCCTGCGGCGGCGGCAGCAGCAGCAGCAGCAGCGGCTGCGGCGGCGGGCGAGTTGGGACAGCTACGAACTACCCCAGCCTGCACGGCGGCAGGAGGCGACGGAAGCGCCGCCCATTCCACTCCTCCTCCGGGACCAAACCCCAGACCCGGGGGCAGCGGCGCCGACGCCGCACTGCTGAGCGCCAGGCCCTTGTCCCGGGTGAAGCCTGCACCATAGGTCACCGGTGACCCATGGGTCATCCTTGCGGCATCTCTTTGCTGCTGCTCTTGTTGCTGCTGCTGCTGCTGCTGTATAGCAGTTTCCAAGATGGGTACGGCAGGTGCCGTCATTCCTTGACCAACCACGTCCATTGCAGCAGCAACAGCACCACGCATACCGCTGCCGCCGCCAGCCGCCAGGCCCTTTCCGCTGTTCGCGACGCTACCACCGCTGCCCAACCTGCCACCACCCGCTCGCACACCTTCGTCCTCATCGTTCTGCATAACCTCCGAAACCAACCGCCAAGTATCAAGCGTAACCTTCCGCGCCGCCAGTGCAGCATCGTCTTCCAGCTCATCTTGCACCGCGCTGCCGTACCTAGCGGCGCCGGCAGGTACGGCTGGTGGCAACGCAGCTGCGGCGTCGGTGTCGTACATTTGGACGGCTTCAGCAGAGCCGTACAACGCGCCGCTGCCAGCGGCCGTCGCCGCAGACTGAGGGGACGGCAGAAGCATTTGCTGCTGCTGCTGCTGCTGCTGATGTGTCAGCAACTGTTGGAAGCTATATGTCGGCACGCCAGGCTGGGTCTCCATTTCACCGGCGACGGCTGCGGCGGCAGCTGAAAACTCGTTTATCCTTTCAGATGCCTCCCCCGCACTCCCAGCGTCGGGGGCTGAACTGGCAGCGAATGGGAAAGCGCCGGCGGGCGGCGAACCTGACGGCGACGGCAGCGGCATGGATCGCGCCCTGCTCCGAGCCAGGGTCTCCACGCTTCGCATGACGTCCCCTGCCCGATAGGTTGCACCTACACCGGGGGGCTGGTGGAAGAGCCTCAGCACGCTGCCGCCGCCGCCGTCTCCAGAAGCCTCCCCAGCGGCCGCCGGCAGCGTAGCGGAGGTAAATGCCGCGCCGTCGCCGCCTCCGCCGCGGCCGCCACATTGTGCCTGGTCCCTGGTAATCCACATTGACGACGGCGGCGGCGGTGGAGAGGAAAAGCCGCCGGCTAGGTCGGCGCCTCCGTCGCCGCTGCCGCCAGCTGGCGGAAGGTGCCCTTGCGGCGACATCATGTCATGTCTTGGCATGCCGCCGCGAGCCGGCGTCGGCGGTGCTGACGCCGGCGACGTCAGCGGCCGACCGGCGACGACGTCCAGAGCTGCCTCATTGAAATAGCTGCTGCACGGCACGCCGCCGCCGCCTGCGTATCTCTTACGAATGCCTTGAGGCTGTGGCGGCGAGCGAGGGGCCGTCGGCAGAGGTCGGTGTGGCGTACGCGAACGGGAAGCGCCGACGCCGCTAGGGGAGCTAGCTAAGCTGCCGCCGCCACCACCGCCGCCAGCGCCGCCAATACGACGACGGGGCACTGAGTAGGTCACGGCGGCCTTTCCAGCGCTGTAAGAACACGGATCCACATCTACATCACCTCGACCTGCAGCCAACTCGCCGCTGGCGCTGCGCTTGCAGCTTTCGGGAGAGTAGTGATGGCGGGCCTGGGCGAGGGCCGCCGCCGCGGCGGCAGCGGCGCCGCCACTGCACAACGCCCGGCTCTCGTCCAGCAGTTGGGCAGAGGTGGCTAGCAGGGCGTCAGTGGAGGGCGGGGCGGCGGCGGAGGGAGGCGCCGTGAGCCCCTCGCCGCTGAAGCACTCGCCTTGTTGTTGTTGCTGCTGCTGCTGCTGCTGTTGCTGCCACTCAACGTAGCCCGTCGGTAGTAGCTGATGCTGTTGCGGCTGCGGCTGATTTTGTTGCTGTTCCCATTCCGTCGCTTGTATTGGCTGTTGTTGCGACACTTGAGGCGAAGACAATGACTGAGGCAGTGACTGCAACCAGGCCGGCTGCTGCTCCCATGACTCGTGCGGCGGCGGCGGCGGCTGCGACCGCCACTCAAGCTCTTCGATCGGCGTCACTGCCTGTTGCTGATGGTGGTGGGCTTGTTGCTCAGCAGCTTGTATCGGCAGCCAGTCCTGCTGCATTTGGGCTTCTGGGGGCATCAGCGGCATCAGCGGCGGCGGCGCCGAAGGCGGGAAGCCACCACCCGCCGCAGGGGCCATCAAGGATGGTTGCATGGCTGGCTGGGCTGAGGCGGAGGCGGGAGGCAGGAAGGCGGCGAAGCTGGGCCCCGAAAGCACGTCGGGCATCATCATCATCATCAGTCGCTCGTCACCCGTGGCGCCGGCCTCCTCTGCTTCCATAGCGCTTGCGGGAACTGAACGACGTGGGGGTTGGGAAGGGCATGGAGAAGGGGCGGCATGCGGCGTCAATGAGACAAAGTAGCGGCTGATGGCTTGCTCCACATGTGCACCTCATACGGCAACTTAAGAAGCAAGGGGTTATGGCAGCGCCACGCAGCAAATCACTAGTGCTCTCATTCCTTCATCCTTATATCACTCCTGCTAGCTATAGTGCCTAAACTCTTCAGCCCTCCTCCCCCATGAGTACGGTACCATGCAACACCCACTCACCAGCCTCCTCTCTGCCGCCCCCGCCTCCGCCTCCGCCGCAAACCATGTTCCCAAACACGGGGGCAGACGCCGGCAGGGGCGGCAGCTGCAGCATCGACCCGCCTGCCGCCGGCACCTCCCGGAAGCCGCCTGCGCCGCCGCCGCCACCGCCGCTACCGCCGTACGGCTGCTGGTGCGGCGACAGCGCCATCGGCGATTGCATCAGGTGGCCATGTGCGGCGGCGGCCGCTGCGGGGGGCGCATCCAGCAACACCCCGCCGCCGCTGCTGCCGCCACCGCCGCCGTTAGCAGCGCCTGCAGCAAAAGCCGGGTAGGGTTGCCGACGGGCGCGACTGCGGCGGCCAGGAGAGCCTCCCGGCGAGCCCGTTGCTGCGGCGACAGAGGGAGGAGCGGACGCGTAGGAAGACATGTGCTGCACCACCGGCATCGTACTGACGCTGGCACTGGCGCGACGACGACTGCCCGCGCCGCCTGCTGGTCCCGCAGCGGCCGCAGCGGCCGCCTCCGCCGCTTCCGCCGCCGCTAGCGACTCCGCCTCCGCCAGTTGCAGGTGCGCGGATTGCTCGTCTTGCTCGTCCATGGTGCAACGTACGGCAAGGATCATGGCGCGCTTGGACATTCCGCGCAGGCGCTGGAAGCGGAGGGGGGGGCACCGCGCAAGGGCACCGCGAGGAGACAACAGGGAGAGTACCAGCAACAGCAGCCGTCAACATGGCTAGTGGCCAGCAAAGCAAGCCCGGCAGCAGCACGTCTAAGCACCGTGCGGCAGCAGCCCTTCCTCTTCCTTCAAGCAACCGGATGGCATGAGATATCCCCCCTGCTCTAACCTCCAACATCGGCTACATGCCATTGTCAGCGGAGCTCGTCAAGGCTAGCTTTAGGTCGTCTCCAGACCCTATCCTGCAGTTCCCTCACAACGACGCTCTACACCCAAGCGTCAATCCCACCCCTCCATACACCTGCAGCACCGGCATGGGCCGCCCCCCTCCCTTCCTCCCCCCTTCCCCCGGGTGGCGTCTCCCCAATCCCCCATGCCCCCAACCCCCACCCCGTGGTGAACAACCCATGGTGAACCCTCGGCGTACAGCTCATTGGTTTCCTCATTTAAATCCCCACACACACACCCACCTGCAGCACCGGGTCGTCATCGTAGTCGGAGCGAGGGTAGTTGAGCTCCGCCGCATCGCCGCGCATGCACAGCGCAGCGCGGTCGTACGCCCTGCAGTAATGCGGGGCAGCAGGCAGCGGGCAGCGGTTGATGGGCAGCGGTTGATGGGCAGCAGGCAGCGGGCAGCGGTTGATGGGCAGCCGGGTCCGTACCCTCACCTTCGCCTCACCACCATCAGGGTCGCAGGCTACTAACCACCCGCCCTCCCCGAGAGCCTCCCACCTATCCTATCCCCGCCCTCCTGCAGCTCACCTTGCCGCCTGCTTGGCAGTGAGGAAGGAGCCCAGGTGCAGCTGCCGCCCCTTGCCGCTGCCGGTGCTGTCACCGCTGTCCCAGATGTGTGCCTCCCAACGGCCCGTGCGCTTGTACTAGGGAGGGGGCGGGCAAGGGTGCGCGCACGGACGGAGCAGCGGCAGCAGCGGATGGAGCAGGAGGCGGCGGAGGCGGTGAAGAGGAAGCGGGCGTATGCATGCAAGGGATTGGGGAAAAGGGCAAAGCCGACGTTATTAGGTGTCGCCAAGCGCGCGAAGGAGCGAAGGGATGAGGAAAGGAGGCTATCCCTCGCTACTGCCGGCAAGCACCCTTCACAGATACGGGAATCACAATCGCAGACGCACAAGGCGAGGGTTATTAACGCCCACCTGTGACACCCCGATGAAGGGGCTGCTGCGGCTCTTGGGTCCGGAGCGGCTCTTCCGCCGTGCATTCGGTGACTGCACGCCGGCAGCAGCGGCGGCAGCGGCAGCAGCGGCGGCCGCACTCTCAGCCGCCGCGCCCTGCGCATCAGCGCCGGCTCCGGCGCCCGCATGCGGTTGTGGAGAGGGCGGGGAGGAGCCCGGGCTCGGGTAATGCTGGTGTGCAGCACCACTGTTTCGGCCGCCAAAAGTAGCAGCAGCAGCAGCAGGGCTACCGCCGCTGCCGCCTGCAGCAGTAGCAGCATTAGGAGGGCTGTCAGCGCAGCTGCCGGCGGGGCTGCTGGCGGCGGCGCTGCCGGAATCGTAGTACTCGCAACCTGAGAATCTGCGCCGCCGCCAGTGTCCTTCATTCGCCGCTGCTGTGGCTGCGACGGCGGCGGTGGCGGCGGGGTTTCGTTTAATGCCTTCGTAGAAGCTGCCCCCGCTGCCGCCGCTGCCTACCAGGTATGGCTGTTCGTACGCGGCCGGTTGTCCGCTTCCGGCGGCGTGCGCCACTGGCTCCAGCTGCTGGGGGTGCTGTTGGTAGGGCTGCTCTGGCCCCGGCCAGCCCTCGTCCGCAACGCTGCTGTGGCCGCCGCTTTGGCGGCCGCTAAGCCCTCCTCCGCTTATGCCGCCGCTCTGGCGGCCGCCGCTTAAAACCAGTCCCTGCATCGGTGCTGGGCCTGCGAACCCTCCTGCCGCCACCGCCGCCGCGTCTGTTGGATCCAGCATGGCAGCACCTGAGACGTTAGGACTAGCAGCGGTGGCGGTGACGATGGCAGCGCGATCGACGTCCAAGCCGCTTGGATAGGAGGTCGTCAGCGGCCCGGATGACTTGCCAGCCAACGGAGGCGGCGGAGAGGCGGCGTGCATGGGACGCAGGAAGCCCGCTTCGTGCAGCGCTGCCGTCGCCGCTGACGGGTAGGCTGCGAACGGCGTGGCGTAGGCTTCAACCAAGGGGGCGGGTGGGGCTCCGGAGGCGCCGGCGCTATTGTAGCCACAGGCTGCTGCAAGTGCGGGTGACAGCTGCTGTGGGGGTGCGGTTGATGGACGTTGGGGGAAGGGGTACTGCGAGGCCGGCGATACGGGCCGCTGCTCCTGGAATTGTTGTAGCTGCTGCTGCTGGTGCTGCTGCTGCTGGTGCTGCTGCTGCTGGTGGGGATGGTTGTAGTGGTGGTGGTAATGGGCTGTGTCGTACTGGTGGTTTAGAAGAGGCGGTGGTGGTTGCTGCGACGACGGCAGCGGCTGCTGCGGCGACTGCAGGTGGAGCTGCTGGAAGGGCGCTTGTAGCTGCAGGTGCTGCTGGTCCGGACAAGGCGACGAGCAGTAGTCCGCTCCTCCTCCTCCTCCTGTGCTTGCCGTTGTGGTGGTTGCGGTGGCGGTGGTCGGGGTGCCCAGGTTGCTACAGACGGACCCGCCCCGCCCGCCGCCGGTGCCGTACGACCCCCTGCAGCCGTAACCCATGTTGTCCCAGCCGCCACGCCCGGAGTCGACGCCGCCGGCGGCGGTGGCAGCGGCAGGTGCGAAGGTCTCTGCGGGACCGCTCACTACACGCCGATGCTGAAAACCCGCCGCGCTTGCCGTCGCAGCAGCGGCAGCGGCAGAAGGGCCGTGTTCATGTGGGTGCCAGCCAGGAACTGAGAAGGGGCCCGCAGGCGCCAGGTCCCAGCCCGGTGCAACACAGGAGTCAGCCCCAAAGCCTCGCTGTGCTGGAAGCTGCCTTTGTTGGTCCAAGCCGCTACCGTAGTTGGAGACTTCTGTTTGATGATATGGACCTGCTGTTAAGCCGGGATGATAGCATGCTGTTTCTAGGAAATCGTCGTGGCAACCGTTCATCGCCTGCAAGCACGAACATACACGATCACGCAGCTCAAATGTTTCCTCGGGCGCGAGCGGCTTTCGCGTTTGCTCACCTAGCAAGCCTTTAGCGGCGGGCCTAGCAGGTAGCTTGAAAAGGGCGGATGGTGACGGCTGCTGGGGCTGGAGCCAGCCCAGCAAGGAAAGCTGTTGTTGTGCGAAGGCCAAAGCTTAGCCCAGGCTCCGATTCGGCGAATCAAGCGGTGAAACGCCGCTGGGCAGGTTGCCAGCTCGGCTTTGCTAGCATAGGAAATATGACTAACCACTAATTACTGATCTGGCGAAGTAGCGAGTCACCCGCACAGCGGCAGGCTGTTGCAAGCGACGTTAGCGAGAAGCCGAGTCCACAGTCGAATTTTAAGCGTCCAAAGCCATATGTTGCGCAAGGAAGGCAGCAGATAATTGATGCAAGCAACTGTGAGTAACCATTGTCTCGGGATGCAGTTCGACAACGATGGTCACGCAGCAGTACGTTTACGTTGACCAGGGAGGGAGCGTAGCCGATCCCGGTCAGCCTTTACTCATCGCATACGCACGTAATCAAGCGAGCGTTGGACCCTCCGCATCCCCACAGCAGAGCTTCTATGGAGAAAAAGTGGCCAACGGAGGGTAAGAGCTGTGTAGGAGCCAAGAAGATCGGGGCGTCCCGAGACGCTGGAGCTGTCCGCTGCAGCGTGTCTCGGACCGCCCGAAGCAAGCGTTAGAGGATGCCCTAGCATGCAACAAATAGAATAACGAGCAACATGCATGTTTTTTATAGACTCTTTGGAAAGGCTGCACATCTTAGGGTCTAGTCGGCCCGGGGGTCATCAGCAGGAGTCGTGCTCCGCTTCGCAAATGCGGAAAATGCGTTGTTGCGACTCTGGCCCAACAGAGTTCATAAACACATAAAGTTCGCATGCTTGCCCAGCGCCTGCCCGCCCTGTCGCGCGCCAAGTTCTTCCTTTGCAGCACGCTCAGGGCGGTCTAAAATAAACCATCCGCAGCAACCTTCCGTGCGGCTCGCTACGAACAGAGTGGTGCAAGCGAGGTTCAAGTAAGCGATGGGCCCAACCGCTACCCTTTGTTCGGCAAGTCCTGTGCCTCGCTCAGGCCACACATTCCTTTCCCACCTTTCCTTCCAGCCTTTCTCTCTCACTGCACCAAGCTTGCAACAGCAAGTCCGCCTCATTCCAAGGCAGACCTTGGCCGAATCCTGGTGGCAGCGACGGTGCGTCCAAAATGTAGCCCTCCGATTCCGAAATAAACTGCTGCTCGGTTGCTGTCGCAGCGTGCTGACTTCGTGCGCTACCATCATCGCTGTCTGCGAGCTGCTGCTGCGGCGCAACGCGAACCGATGACGGATCTGGCATCGTGGCTGCTTGCGTGGGCGTGGGGAAGAGCGGCATTAGGGGCAGGAAGCCGCCGCGGTTTCGGAGCTCAGCCTCGGCTGCTGCCAGCTGCTGCAGCAAGTGCGGCTGGTAGAAGACCTGGATGCGTGCGGGGGGGAAACGTGGATGGGGGTTACGGATAAAGCGGGAGTGAAAAGAAGTGCACTGCTGTTCATGCTGTTCCTCACACGAAACAGCCGTACGGGGACGGTTCCCTTCCGCTCTTCCTCGCATGCTTCCCAGTTACAGGAGGAATTCTTTATGGATCCTAACCAGCAGGTCCTTTATGGATCCTAAACACCCCAACCCAGATCACACACCCGCCACACCTGCGGATACAACGCCTGAAGCGTCTCTCGCACTTGCTCCTCTTCCGCCGCCTCCGTCGACGCCACCTGGTGCCCCCCCGAGCTGCCTGCTGTCACACCCCCGCCGTACCGGCGCCCTAGCTGCAGCAACCCGCCCACCATGTCCGCCACCATGCCTCCCTTTTGTTGCGCGATGAGCTGCCTGACCCGTGGGTCACTGTGCTGCACCGCCAGCGAGGGAGTGGAGTTCACCTCCAGCAGCCAGGGCCTGTATAATAAAAATGAAAAATATCACATTTAGGACGTTAGGCATGTGTTTATTATTGTGCCATCTCGTCTCTAGGATTAGGTTGAACGTTGAAGTCCGGGTCTCCATGTCCCCCGCTTGCATCCTAGTGTTGCCTGCATCCATCCTTATCGCCACCCATTAGGCTCGCACCCCAGCATGCGCACCTCATGTTGCTGTCTACAAGGTAATCCAGCCCAAGCAGCTCAAAACACCCGCCACTTGCGTTCGTGCCGCCATCAGCACCCGCAGCAGCAGTACCGCAACCACCACTGCAGCCACCGGCTTCTTCCGCCCCTAGCGGCCAGCCTGACCGGACGCCCCGCCGCCTCAGTCGGGCGGTTTCAGAGCGGACGTGCGGCAAGGCGGCTGCCAGGGTGAGAGCCGCGCTGCGCCGTAGCCGCCGGATGAGCAGCCTGGGGGGTGGCCAACACACGGAAGGGTCAGTGGATTGACCCATGGGTCACCTGGAATTCAAATGCCATTTTCGTGCATACTTGGGTTTGCAGAAGAGCACATCAGCAGATGCAGAGCGGAGAGGGGCCAGCATCAACATCAACATCACCAGCGACCCGTCAAGCCCCCGCGAAGCACCACGACAAGCCCGTTAGCAAAGCAAGTCTGCAAATCACGAATGAAATTCACATGATGGCCGAGCTTACCCGAAGCGCTCTTGCCCCAGATGCTCCCCGAGCTGCTCCAGGCTCCACACAATCCCATCCACGTTCTGTGCGTAGTTGGTCACATGACCCAGGGGAACCTCGCAACTTCGGGAGGAGAAGGCGGAGGTGGAAGGGGAAGGTGTGAAGCTGCGGGGTGATGGGGAGGGTGGTACTGCTGTCATCGTCGCCAGACCTAACCGTTGCATAGCGGTCGGCGTGTATGTATCCTCCGCCTCCTCCTCCTCATCATCATCATCATCTTCTTCTTCCCCCTGCTCCTCATCCTCTCCTTCTACCCACTCTTCCCCGTCGTCCCCGCCCTGCTCCGCTATCACAGCCGCAGGTGAGGCGCTTGCTGCGGCTGCCACAGGGTGCGGCAGCGTGCCTTCACCCAAGCCATCCACGTCCTCGCCGCCCTCGCTGCCCGCGCCACCACTCCCGACCTCACTGCTGCCGCCCTCGTACGCCTCCGTCGCGAACAACACCAGCCCATTTTCATGCAGGTAAACCCGCAGGGGTTCCTGCGCCTCATGCCCCTCCGCCTCCGCCTCCTTCGCTGACAATCCAACACCCCCTGCTCTTGCCTCCACTCCTACCCCCCCTCCTCCTGCTGCTGCTGCACCTGCACCCGTTGCTGCTGGGGCTACTGTCCCGCTCAACACTACCGCCCACACCCGAATGCCGAACTTGCGGCCGCCGATGAGCAGCGGGTCCTCCACATAGCGCTGAGCGAGCTGGGGGGGCCGGGCAAAAGAAGAAACCCAATGGAGGGGTGGAAGGTGGAAAAAAGAGGTGGAAGGGGATGCCGGGGAAGAGGAAAAGGAAGAAGACCATGTTGGCAATGGCAGTGGTAACCCGTGAGAAGACATAGGTATCGGAAGGGCAGGATACGGTACCCTCTATACATGTACAGAAAAGGGATGCTTGCTGCGGCCCTTGCTACAGCTTTGCTACGGCCCTTGGCAGCCGCTATGCCAAACACGGTACCGGTAAAAGATGCCGCCGAGACAGCAGCAGGAGGCCAGCTTAAGGAAGCGCTGCTGGCGTCTTGTTCGCAACATCCGCGCCATGTTAGCAATTGTAAAACTCACCACAAAGGGCCGAGGCCGGTCGGGGTCCCGTTTCCCTCGCGACGGCAACCCGCCGCCTCCACTGCTGCTGCTACAGCTGCCACCGCCGCTACCGTCACTGCTTGTAGCGCCAACTCCAGCGATGCTTCTCCCCATCTCCTCCGTCTCCGTCTTGTACGACAGCACATCCGCTTGCCGCTGCAACACAGCAGCGAGGGCGGCCTCCTGCGTTACCAGCTGCAGCCCCTTACCTGAGGCCCGAGGGCGGGGATGGGTTGCAGCGGCAGGAGGGTACGGTAGGACAGTGTGACGTACGGGGGGCGCTGGAAAGGAGGGTGGAGGAGGCTGATGTGACCACCCAAGCCGTCGCACAGCCCTCGCCGCTCCATCCCATCACCCATCTTTTGCAACCCAAATTGACCCATACGCCATATGTTTGGACGGCGCAGTTGATTTAACACTCCGTTTTTGCGGCCTTGTTAAACTAAACACACCGACCCACCGACCCACCCAGGTGCTGTGCCGTCTTCAGCATCCACAGCCGCTGCCCCTCCCCCTCCCCCTGCTCCTGCTCCCTTCCGCCACCCGCCCCCGGGGCAGCGCCGCAGGGATTGGCTGCCATCCACTGCCTCCACTCCCTCAGCTGCGCCGGAAGACGGAAGGTGAGCGGCATCAGGCAGGCAGCACCGGCGGGGCCGTAGGCCTGCATGGAAGGAGGAAAGGATGAGGTGGGGGGTGGGGATGTGTGAAGTTTGGGGAACAATTGTCCCTACTTGGTGTCACCAGGTTGTCGTACAAGGCACAGGCCGTCAGACGGGCACCCTGCACGCAAAGATAAAGCGCCAGGAACCTACCCCCGCCCTGGCCACCCATCCCAGCCCTCTCGCCCCAGCCTGGTCCGCACCGCCAAATGCCCGCCTGCCCAGCCGTCCCCTTCCCAGCACGCCAGCTACCGCCCCAGCAGCTGCAGGTCCCCCACCACCCTTCAGGTCACCAGGAGCTCGTCAGATTGTTTGCTAGCATCATTAAACACCTTGGGATACTTCTTTTATCCCAAGGGTATCTTCCCAGCCCTTCCGGACCAGGTCAGTGTTTGACCGTGATCCAGTTGAGCTACCCCCCCAAACCAGCCCATCTCAGCCCAGCCACAGCAGCCACAGACCAGCCACAGACCACCCGAGCAGCCACAGCGCGCCTGCATGCATGCCAGCAAACGTACCTGTGTGAGGGTGTCCGCTAGGTTCTGCTTGCCGCTGAGGCTGCGGGTGCCGGGTACCGCGCTAAGCAGCTGGCGGGGGGAGGGACCCTGCTCCGCGGCCTGTGGGAGGAGAAGAGAGGGGGGAAGGGTGCGTGGGTTCGGATGGGAGAGCGGGGCAGGGAGGAGAGAGGCGCTGGGGGAGGTGACAACGGAGTAAGGGTTACAGTGAATGCACGCCAATGGCGAGAGAGGAGCACCCATTTCCCATTCATTCACGCCCCTCATGACGTCTCCTTTATTCCATGCTGCCTCCCTGCTGCTCCTCCCTGACATCTTCCCCCGGACAAGGAACCCGGTCGGGTTCGGTGGGTTCGACCGGAGTTGGTCGCTTAGTCATCACATCATAACCATACATACAGAACCAAACATACAACAGACACATCCACCAGTAGGACCTGGGTAGGATGACGACTAGGGCAGCCCCGTTAGGTCAGTACACCACCTCCTGCATCCCCAGACCTCCACCTAGCCCTCAGTCCACTCCCTTAGCCCCCCCTTCGGAACACCCCTCCCCCTCCCCGTTACAACAACACCCCCGCACCTGCATGGCAGTGCTGGCCGGGCTCCACAGCACCTCCCACCGCCCCAGCCGCTGCCACCCCAGCGGGCCCCGCTCCGGGTGCTCCTTAGCATGGCCGCCCGCCCGCTGCCCGCCTGCCGCCGCTAGCGCCGCACGCACCAGACAGTCAGCCCCGCGGCCCTTGAAGAGCTTCTCATCGTGCCAGAAGCTGCGGGCGGGTGTCGTGGGAGTCACGGGTGGGTCGTGACGGGGAAGGTGTAGGAGGAAGGCGTGTGGGGCAGGGAGGTATGGGCGGTGGCTGGTGAGAGGGCAGCCGGGAGGAGAAAGTGGAGAAGCAGGTTCACAGAGGAAGGAGCGGAAGAGCTGGAAGGCCCTGTGTACGTATCAGGGAAGCAGGGAGTGGGAGCAACGGGCGTGGCTCGTCTACTGGATAATGACGCACGCACCGAAAAAACGTTACAACGCCGGAGCCCTCCGCTTTCGGGGCTTCCCCAGATGTGGGCAAACATGTTTGACCGGGTGCCCCCTCCTGTTGTCGTTGCTGCTGCAAGTCCGTCCCTTGTTGATGCAGCTGCCGCTGTTGCTGCTTTTCTGGCTGCTCCTTGCGCCGAACCACCTGCTCCTCCCTCCTCTTGGCAAGCAGGGCGCGAGTTGCGGGCTTCAAACTGTATGAGTGGGCCTTCCTGGGTGGTTGATGTGGTTCGTGCTGCAGAGAGGGTGGAGGCGAGGAGGGCAACTGAGGTGACGGCTGTGCTACAGAAGGCGGCTGATTGGGCGTCTTTGGTTGGCTGGGAAGAGGTGAATCGCCATCGGCTCTAGACCCGTGTCGCGATGCGGTAAATGCGCTGCTGGACCATGGACCCGACCTTGCGGCCGAAATGCCTCCGACATGTGAGACCGGTTTTCCCAAGAACTCGGAATAACATGTTTTCTCCTTAGGACTGGTGTAAGGAGCACTTGGGTTCACCCTACGTCTCGCGACGACGGATGCTGGGGGCGACGCACGAATTACCATTCTTGGCGGTTTAATACTAATGCAAACCTAGGAATTTAATTGTACAATTTGGCCCGTAAGTTCATGGGACATAAGCGTAGGTTGCTTCAGGCGACCTTAAACTTGCGCACATATGCAAGGTCAAATGTGCATAGTAGCAAGAGTATTTCCCTATTTTGTATATAACCTCGTGCCATTACACTTCATATACGTTTAGAATTGCCTTGTACGAGGCCAACCGCCCGGCTACGGTATGCTTGCCGGCTTGCAATCGAATTGCACCCGTGTGCCCGGGATATTCCCCCCAGAGGTGGGGGTTGAATACTAAGACAGCACCATAAGGCCCATAGGGTTGTGCGTCGTACTTGAGTCGTTCGGACTCAAGTACATCCCTGTAAAAATCGCATTCCCGGGAGGTTCCTCCACAGGTGGGCTGCGGCGGGGGCAAAAGGGGACTGCCTACGAGGTTGGGCGGGTCAAGAAGACTGCTGAAGCGAGCCAGCTGGAGACCCGCCTCTAACCCCGAACCCCTTAGAGCCGCCAGAAGGCAGGGATGCCGGGATTGCGTGCAGTCCGGCGTCCTAGGAAGCTGTGAGGGTCCCCGTCTATTCGGCCGGTTGGGGCCTCGACGGAGGCCGGAGTAAGGGACCATCGCAAATGATATGTTAGCTGTTGTCCTTGTCACCAAACTGACGTGCATTTCAGGGGGCTTGCTTATCTTTGACGGATTGCTGCTGCTGCTGCCGGTGTTCCCAGGTGCAGGGTTAGCGGCCACAGCCCCACGTGACGTGCGCTGCGCTTCTGCATGCGGAAACAGGAAACAGTGCAACTGCGTATCAGGACTCTTACAATATCTTTGTGATGTATTGTTTTGTTCTCTACTGACACCTCACAACCTAATAGCGATTCAGCAGCAAGGGAATGTAGCGAGACATGATGGCTTCCATAGGGGACAGGAAGCGATTCAGCAGCACTACAGCAGGGCCCACCATTAACATGTAACAGCAGTAGTCACAGCACCACCCAAAATTTATAAACGTGGACAGCAACGGGGTTCACAGTCAACTAGGAATTATAATAATAGTAGGGTTTTCATCTCTTAAAAACAGTTTACTCTCAGAAAATCGGGCCACAAGAGCGATTTCTGTTTGGTCGTCCAGCACTCTTGGCAAGTGTCCTGCACAGGCCTCCTGTCTGGTATATCCAGGCCAACAGCAGCACCAGGGCTCCGCACCACCCAAGCGTCCTCCCCATCTTTTCCTCGGTAAAGAGTCCCTCACCGAAAGCACCATCCCGCACAACATAACTCTCTATAGCGCGCATTGTTGCCACTCCGCTCTTTTGACTCACCGGCTAATCCGGGAAGCGACGACAACAACAAGTGTAGGCACGCAAACTCTCTCAGCTAGACGTCCAGCCTACTTCCTGCTCCTCCTAATCAAAGCAAATCCCATCACATCCATGTTCTCATGTTCCATACCGCCACCGCGGCGCCGTTGGGCGCTCAGCACCATCGTGCACACATCAATTGCCGTGAGTCAGTTCCGCTCGACAACCCAACCACGCCATGCGGCCTCACACCCGCCGGGGCAGCAGCGGATCGCGGCCGTGTAGGGGTCATCTCCGTCATCACTGGCGGTGTTAAGCGGGGAGCAGCAAGGCAGCCCCGCATGTCAGGGCTTTTGCAAGATGATGTCTGCATCAAAATCTCGCCCATTGTTCGCGCACAAGCTGCTCCAGGTGAACGACATATCAAGGGATAAAATACCCCCCAGAACACATACAGAGCGGCCGCTTCCTTGGACCAAGGCGCAATCACAGCCACCGCCACTGTTCCTGACCGCCACTGACCAGAATTGATCAGCGATGGAGAATAGTACTGACCGCAGCAATAAGCAAGCAAACGTCAGAAGCAGCAGTTGGTATTGGAAATAGCGCGCCAGGATCATGAGAACAGTACAAAAGGCCCTATGTTTACCCCATACCCCGAAGACCGCGGGTACGATACCCAGGTGATCCCCCATCGAGCAGCCGGTGATGCAGCTGCGCCCCTTCACCTCTCCATTGCACCACAGCACAGGAGTGGGGCCACAACAGCTGCATGCTGTTCGATGGGTTGGCAGGATCAATTAATAAACACAATTAGGCAGAAGCGGACCGAATGAGATCCATTGTACCCATCAGCCCCTTCCACGCCCCTGAATTTAACAATAAACGTTTTCGCGTGCCTTGTCCCTTAATAAAGGGTCGCAAAAGTGAAGTTAAGCCGGCATACAACACGTCGGAAAGCCCACAGGTTGCTTCCAACCAAGCTCGATTAGCGGACAGGTTACGCGCCTTTGCCGCCGTGATTTTGTTTCTGCAGATCGCTAATCAACAAGCCCACAGGCACCTTATGCATTCCAACGCTGCCTGCGACATGTGCAAGGAAGAAACCACCCGTCCTCCCCATCCTCCTCTCCCCCTTGATAATCCCCCTGTTCAACCACAGCCACCAAAAACCCAACAATCGATGGGAGCGGACACCCCTCGGACATCCAACGCCGCAACCCAGCAACGTGCCAGCGCGGCGGCGTGCGCAGTCAACAGCAACAGTGACGCGGCTCAGGAGGCCAAAGGGGCGCACCAACCAAGCCAAAAGGTTTCAGAACCCAGCGATCAACAAACGGCTCTCTTCGCACGACAGTAAGCGTATTGAATTCGCAAGGCAAGTTCAAAGGAGCATCCGGGGGTCAAAATTTTGGCAGCTGATACCATGTGGCTGTGTCGGGAATCCTCCACCACTCAGCCTCACAGCAGAACCGCAAACCACCCGCAGCATCCCTGAACTGCAACGTCGGAAGGAATCGCTGCACAATCACCCTTGTGAAAGCAAAAAACCAAAACACGCAATACAACACAAATACCAACACTAGGCAACACCAAATGATTTGAGGTTCGCACCGCAACGCCCAACAGACGCGCAAAAACCGACACAATTCTCGGGTTCAACAAGCCACGCGGCTCTCCCATAGAGCGAGCGAGGGGTACAAAAGCAGCAGCATGACGAGCAGCCATGCAAATCCCGACCTGCAATCTCCTACTATCCATGTTTGTTTAGAGATGATGTGAGCGAAATGAAAGGGAGCGGCGGTAACGAAGCAACGCATGCACACACGTTCGCGTGTGCATACGCGCTGTGCACTATATCTTGTTGCCCACAAGCATTATCTAGACCGGCTTTTTCTTCTTCTAGGGCCGCCAGAGGGCAAGGGCAGTCAAAGGCTATCGCACCGATCGCCAAAAGCCATAGCCGAAGCTGCGACGCTCGCCCGTAAGGGACCCAAATCCGATGCGCACACAACCCCGTCCGGCCAGCATCAGCGGGCAGTCATAAGGAAAACAACTGTCCGTGCACCCGGGAATGGCAGACGTGCACCGGACTGCTGATGTGTGACAGGACGCCACCAAACAACACTGGCAACAAAGCCAAGACTAAGCCCACGCAAACCACACGCAGCAGGGGATCACACCGGGTTCCATGTGCAAAGTCAGTGAAGGTGGGAAAACCGCCATAGCATGCGCCCGCTTTGCCCATGTCCATTAGGCCATGGTACAGAAGCTGGGACACTATAAACCTCGTAATCACGCGAAACGCCGGCAAAGTACTAGAGCACAATGGATAATACATTCATAATGCCGCATCATTCGTTTACGGATTGGTGTTCAGGCACGCGAGTATACCAAGTCGGCTAGTGGGATTCCGACCAAGCCACGAATACATTAATGAGACGGGGAATTCGTGTAACGTTGATAAGCCAATTGTCCGGCAGGCGCCTTCCAATCCTCAGTATGCCGCTGCAGGAGGGACAGCAGCCGCAATGGGGCCAACAGGACCGCACGCCGCACCAGCTGCTACCCCGAAATACCGGAGGGAACTGCGCTGATAGGGGCTGTCGCCGTTGCACGGCGCGCAACCCTCAGGACCCGCAACCTCCGCCTCCAAGGGTTTCGGCATGGAGGCGGCGGCTGCAATAGCTCCCATCGCTGTAGGCCCCAGCGGCGCATAATCCTCTGCAGCCACTGCCCCGGTCACCGTGGCCGCCGCAGATATGGTGCGACACAGCGCGCCCACTCCGCCCGCACTGCCAGTAATGGGACCGGGCGGGGATCCGCCGGCAACACCACCAAACATTGCAATACTGCTAAACGCCACATGCAGGGTCGCCGGGTTAGCTGCCATGCGGGTGCTGCCGTCCATGGAGGAGCACTTGCCGGGGCGATCGGGGGCTGCAATGGCAGCCAAGGCAGGCGGCTGGGGCGGCTGCGGCACCGGGACGCCGAGCAGCTGCATCAGCTGGCGACAGCCCTCCGCCGCGTCCTCGTCGCGGGTGGTGGCGAGCAGGCGTGTGAGCAGCTGCACGGCGCCCCAGGCCTTGAGGCTGCGGACCACCTGGGCGCGGTAGGCCGCCAGGCGCCCCAGCATGTACAGAACACCTGCGTAGCCAACAGGAGTGTGAGAATTAAGCGGCAGTAAAAGACCCATGCGGGACGCATTGGTTGGTGAAACGGTGTTAACGGTAGTTGAAACATGCACGGGGGTTAGTTAGCTATACGGGCTGTACCCTAAAAGGCAAAGACTCCGCTCCCCGCCGCTGTCCCCATCAGCAGTACTACTCACCCAGCGTGACCACGACGCTGTGGTTGGCCTGCAGCACCCGCAGCATGGCCAGCAGTGCCGTATCCTGGCAGAGCTTGTCGCGAGAGAGGCCGCCCTCCGACAGCGCGCTCAGCACGCAGGAGGCCGACTGGCTCACATCGCTGCGCTTATGGCTCAGCAGGTGCAGCAGCGGTGGAATGCAGCCTGGAATGGCAGCAGGATGACGAGGGGGCAGAAATGTTATGCGCGAACCAGCCAGCTACCCCACAAGCCGCCCATGCCATGAATGCTCCAAAGCTGCTGCCAAGCAAGCCTAGTCAGGCAAAGTACAGTGTTACGGTACCGGCCAAGCAGCACATGGTACTGGGAAAAAGGCACTGTGACTGGACTCACCCGCCGCGTAAAACATGTTGTGGAAGACGCGGTGCTCCGAAAGGTTCACCAGCACCGCCAGCGCCGCCTCCACCACGTCCACCTCGCAGCAGTGCGTCAGCAGCGGCACCATGCGGAACACCGCGTTGTGCCAGAAGCTGCCCTGGCTGCTGCTGCCCCCCGCCGCAGAGCTGACAATGGCAGATGCCGAGAGCAGGAGCTTCAGGGCCCGCAGCAGCACATGCGTGTCCGTGGAAGGGTGCAGCAGCTCCGAGGCAACCGTGAGCAGCGCGGGCTCCAGGAGCTGCATGGAGGGGCACCGTGCGGTGGAGCTCGCCAAGCCAGAGGAGGAGGCACCTCCCGCCGAGCCGTGGTCCGAGGGCTGCTGCTCCTTGCAGCCGGGAAAGCCGCAAGAGCCGGTGAAGGAGCCAACCGGCGACACCAATGCAGTGCCGCTGGAGCTGGTCCCGCTCGGAGCGAAGCAGAGGGCGCGGCATGTGACTAGGGCCTCGGTTACGATGACGCTGCTGTGTCGGTTGCTAAGCATGGAAAGAAGGGCACCCTTATTCGGGTGCTGCCACAAGGACATCTGCGGCGGGGGAGGAAAGGAGATTGGCATTAAAGGGGACAGTAGACGAGCAGGAGGGTACATGAAGCAGGTTTAGGAACCGATGGACGGGGACGTCAGACTGTGAGCGATGAAGCACAAGGAAAGTGTGCCAAGTTCATCAACCAACGGCCGTGCAGTAAGCGTTATGGTCGTACCTTATCCTTGGCGTCATTCTTGCAGAGGCAGCAAATCGCCTCCAAGGCACTAATTAGCACTTGCTGGTCCGTGGCCCGCCTCAAGATGTCCAAAAGGGTATCAAGCGCACGGAGTTCATGGCAAACCCGGCGATTAGCTTTGTCCAGCAGCAGGAAGCTAAGCGTGTGAAGGGAGCGCACGGTGCGCGTAGGCTCCTGCTCCGCTGCCAACATGTTGAGGAGCGGTAGAAGAGCGCCACTATTCCTGTGTTTACAATAGCCGAGGTAAAGTGGCTGTTACAGCAAGCAAACCAAGCATGATACCAAGAGGCATTGCATCGCGACACATTTGCAAATGCTCTAGGCATACTACCTGCAAGCTGGAGTCTTCAAGACCGGCATCTGAGCTGACGGAGCAGTGTTGAAGTTTAAGGTGGCCTCCAGCAGAACTTGCTTGCACAGGGAAATCCTCCGCGAATTGTTCTACGCAATGAAACAGAAATTAATGCATAACGTTACAGCCATGGCAGCAAGAGAAATGTTTAATATGTTCATCCACATCCAAGTCAGAGTTCAGCGTTGTGTGCGTCACTACCTAGCGCACCTGTTGTTCTTCAGCCTCGCCAATAGATGTAGAGGATGTATCCGTTGTCACGTCGCCGCTGCACGTTGACCGTGTCCAAGAAGGAACGAAAAATGCGCCGGAAGGCTCACGCCGAAGACCGCCCTCTGGCGGCAGCAGTAATTGCTCCATATTACCGTCAGGTGAACTGCTAGCGAAGGTAAAGGGCACTACGGGACTGAGCCTGACGCCCCGCCGGCCAGAAACGAGATTTTCGACTCCATTTCCTCTGCAGAGACACACAACACCGGATTCTCATATTAAATTACAGGGCTAACGAAGGTCTAGTCACAACGCCTGAATGAATGCCCCAACAACGCAGGATAACACACTGATAAGCTGCGCACGATTCCTGAGGTAATGTGCAGGGTGTTCACATCATTGCAGCCGAGACTAGTCCCACCTGATACCAAAGGCTCAGCTGCCTATACCACAAGGTAAAAGCCTTACAAAATGGTGCGCTATGATTTGCGTGCCTAGTAAATGAGCTAATAAACCGAAATGAAGAAGAGCGGCTATCCTTCGCGTGTTTGTTACACGTGTCTTTCCATCATACTGGTGGGTTCAGGAAAGCATAATTCTGCCAGCAAATATGCCGTACAGCTCATGTGACAATTATGCACGTGAGCGCCAACGGACGACAGCGATGCGCCAGGTCACACCTCCAATAGACAGGTAGCTCATTGGCCCAGGTAAACATAAATCAAGCGTTTACCTAACGTTACTTTCCAGTCGGGCAGTTAAGTGCACGAGCGATACGACAGTTACACGACATCAAGCATCCAGCACCGCAGCCTGCTGATTGTCGTGCGTGGAGGCTGGAATAATCCAACTACTAGGAGTCAAACGACCCATATGTTTGAGGTATCGGCTTCAACCATTATTAGCAAAATACCCAGCCAGCTAGGCTGATCCAAGCTGGGATATTATGGTTGGATACCAGATCAGGTATGATAAATTGTATGCACTTCTGCAAGAGACGTGCTAGGTAGAAAACGGGTTCATCTCTATCTACCTGCTGGCAAATGGCGGCCCAAATCCGTGCCCGGTGACACCAACACTATGAAATGTCGTACGGTGGCAGACGGTGGTAAAGTGCCTGGCTGTCATGACGTATCGCGTGACTGACTCCTCTCGGACGGCCACAGCACACTTCCCCACAGCTACAAGGCCAGGTCAAGGTTCTTGTCGCTGCAGCAACTCTCTCACCCAATGCCACGCAGAAGTCAGATGCGGTCTCACACAACTTCCCTAGACTTCAGCAACAAGGATTCTAACTGGCCTGCACTTGCACGTGGCCCGCACAGCAAGGAGCGTACGCACGGGCGTAGGTGGTCCGGCGCGCCACCCGCGACTTCTTGAATAGGCCACCACAATGGGGGCACAACTCAGAAGTAAGGACATGAAGGGGCATGGTATATTAACGTACATGCACTTACGCCATGGTCCTCCAGGTTCTAACAAGTGTCAGCCTCCAGCATTGCTTTCATGCGGCTCTGGTGATATGACAAATGCACGGATAAAGTCAAAGAAGCCCATACCCTGACACTTCCCGGTTCCTTTGTTCAACGAGAAGAAAGGCAACACGGTCACAATGCAGTAAAATGGTATGGCTTTGCACGACCAGCAGCATACTGGATCAGCACATCACCAACAACACAACACGCGTGGCCTCTTGCGAAGCCCATGCTTTCGCCGCTTTCGCACCGCTCCTTCCGAACCCTCTCATCTGCCTCATCAGTGGAGCCGTCCTTGCAAACTAAGCCATGTGCATGCAGCAGAAACGCCAAAATGTCAGAGGGGGGCAGTACGGCTGATCAGGGTCGCTCGCCGTACAAACGCCAAACTCCCCTACCATCAATCTTAGTCAGGGTAGCGGCTGCCCGCGAGGTCGGTCGGTAAGCCCGAATAGGCACCACAGCCACAAGCAAGGTCTCGAGCTCTGTCGAGCACAACACACGCATGCAATCTACTGTCCGGTGCACTCAGCACGACGTCAGCAGCATTGGCATGCTTACCACCCCCACACAGCATGTACCTTTCGAGATGGATTGAATGCATACACACACACGCACGCGAGCACGCACACGCGGCCATATAGCTCACGCACGAACGAAGGAGACGTTGCACAATATCCAGCAAGGCCCCACTGTTCAAACGCTTTGGTTGTTTTATAACAAGAAACCAAACAAACACACAGTCAGCTGCCCGTCAGGCGGTGGCTTGTGCAGCAACCCCATTCGTTCCGAAACCATCCCCCCGTCCACCGCGACGAAAAAGAAGGCAGGGCATCACACCCACAGCGTTCCAGGCATCCCCACTGCGATATCCGGCCATCAAGCAAAATCGTTTCGTCCTATCTCTGCAACATTCCGCATCGGAAGGAAAACCGCTACGGGGAAGGGTGGGCCAGATATGTGTAACACGCAACCCGCCCAAGATATTCCTAGCTTTCAAGTCAACTGCGGCCATGGGTTCAACAGGAAAACAACACAACTTGTGACTGTGTGAAATGCAGTTTGTGTGAAGCCAAAAAGAAAATGCGGGAGGTTAATAACGACCGTTCAACAGGTCACGCTAGACGTAATCTACTTTGCCACTTCGGAAAGCCCAGAGGTGAAAACCCGGATCACTGTGTTAACAATGACATTTGCCGGCGCACCAAAGTCCAACAGAAACAACTGACAGGTTTGTAAGTCGCCATTAGTCAGCATTTTGCGTTCATCCACGCACAAATGCAGCCTCCCCCAGCAGCCCCCTCCTACCTTACAAACACACCACCCCAATGGCAACAAGCAGCAACAAACCCAAGTAAGGCTAGCGCAAACAAATGAGTCTTACGCAAGAAGAATCCCCCCGTTGTTCTTCAATGTACTTGTCAAGAAAACGCGCTACGCCGGATCTATGTAGGTCATAGGGATAGCCACGAAGGCGGGGTTGGCTGCTTTTGAAGGTTTTCCTGCCTGCCTCTGTCTCTGTACCCGCACCCCGCTATAATGCTAAACCGCGCCCTCGTCATAGAAATGGTTCAACGTATACCCCGGCTGCCTCATTCACTCTTCGGGGCCCCCAAAACTGTACCGCACTGCGTCGTACTTTGCAACCTAGTGGGCGTTGGCCCCAAGTACCGGTATCCAACCATACGAGCGAGAGAATACAATTCATGTAGGGCCTTCCTAGTCCTGAAAGCACCCCATACACCCCCAACAATGACCCCCATAACTTTACTTTCTGAAATATTTTAAAGAATACTCGTGCGCCAGCAGCCGGCAGCAGCGTACCTTGGTATAGCCTCACAGCACTTGCTGAGCGCACACATCCAGCAACACGTTTTTTTCGATGTGCCTCGTAGCCCTTCATGTCACAGGGCGTCAGATGCCTGGTAGCGCCTCAGCCTTTCTGTGAGCTCCGCGATGTGAGCCTTCTGCTCGTCCACCACCGCCTGCAGAGCCGCGATCGTCTCCTGCGGGAGGCAGGCAGGTGGGAGGCAGGGAGGAGGCAGGGGTTGTGAAGCAGCAGGACAGGTGCATGGCGTGTGATGTGTGGGGCCATGGGACGTATGCCGTGGGGTAACCAACATGCAAACCGGGTGAACGAACATGCAAACCGTCGATCTTTAGAGGCAACGCGATCCGCTCAGCTACGACAACTCGACTGCCGTAGCCAGGGCCGACCGACCCACGGGTCAGTCCGGGCCACTTCGCCCCGTCCCCCCCACCGCTCCCTGAGTCCTCACCCTCTGACGGCTTCTGAAGCGCTGCTGTGCCACTCGGTTGCGAGCGCGGCAGTCCTCCTGCTCAGGTAATGGAGGCATGCAAGCAGGTGCTATTCACAACGAATAAATACGATACGATGCGATACGATACGATACTTCAGTAAGCCCGAGGCTAGGCTAGGCTACGGGCGGCCGAATAAGAGAGGCACGTGCCTAATCTAGAAGCGTGTCTGCTGGAAGAGCGGGAAAAAGCGCGAACGGAACGACACTACCGGTAACGTAACCGTTATTTTCCAATACACACCCTTTACCCACCCTCTGCTCCGAAGCCGCCTGCGCCAGACTGCTCTCCACCTTGACCACCAGCTCCCGCAGCGCCTCCTGCTCCAGATGGATCTTGCCATGGGCGGCGCCTGGGGGGGGGTGAACATGCATGCAGGGTCGCACAGCCGCATGGATGAAGACCCATGGGTCACGAACGTGTGCTGGACACTTCACAACTACATACGACGCCGTGCACTGCCGTCAAATACCGGGTAACTGAAAAGCCGCCCAATGGCGCACGCATGTAAAGGTCGTCGTGCCTAAAAACATGGTAGCATTAGAAGCACAGCCCTTGCATGTGGAAGCTCATCGCCCATCCCTCCTCCTCCGAACCGTTTTCCAACAGTCATGCTCCTAGAACTACCCACGGTGCTACTCAGCCCCACAACGCTCTTCTCACTCTTGGCGATCTCGGCAATGGGGCCCAGCTTCTCCATGACCTTGGGCCTGCGGCCCGGCCGACTCCGAAACCGTGTCGACAGCATCTTCAGGCCGTCATCCTCCGAAATAATCTCGGCAGCGGCGGCAGCAACTGGAGAGGTCATCTCCGCGGCGGTAGCAGCCGCGCCGGATGGACCCCTTGTCGTGGGTGCCGTTGGGGAACCGCTACCCGCTGTTGCAGCAGCAGCAGCGTCGCCAGCATCGCCGTCAGCAGCACCTGCGCTGCCGACGAAGGCAGCTGCCGCCGCTGCTGCTGCTGTTTCAGCGCGTTCCGCCGCCGCAGTCGCGTCCACCTTCGCAGCTTTTGCTGCAAAAACGGTGGCAGCACTCCCGACAGCAGGAGACGCAGGAGCCGGGCGGCGCGGGGATGGGAGCAGAGGTGAGGAGGCACCCAAGGATGCGGTGCTCGACTTGCGTGATGGCGACGGCAATGCAAGACCTGCTGCAGTTGTTGCGAGGGAGGAATCGCCGCCGTCGCCGCTGCCAGCGCCGCCGTCGGTAGCGGGGGCCTCAGGTACAGTCGGCCCGGCGGTGCCAGGGGGGTTTGTCGCACGAATGGGGCTCACCGGAGTACAGGGCGAGGAGACGAGCTGTGGCTGTGGAGACACGGCGACCCTTTTCGGCCGGCCGCGTTGTGGCCGTCGCTGCTGCTGCTCCTCCGGCTGCTGTTGCTGGAGTTGCTGCTGCTGCGGCTGCTGCCGCTGCTGCGAATGGAGATGGTTGTTGTATTGCTGCTGTGGCTCCAGCATGCCCATGTCTGGCGTTGCAACGGGTGCTGCCGGGAGGCCTACCGCTGCCGGCGGCTGCGGCGAGCTTGGGGGCGCTCCTCCCAGTGTTTCAGGAAAGAGCGTGGGGGGCGGTGTTAAGCCCAGAAAGGCTGACTGGCCCAGCTCTGACGCGTGCGGCTGCATGCCTGTGGTGAGGCATTGGTTGGCTGGCAAGACATCGCACAGCAAGTGTGCCACACAGCCATGTGCGAGGTGCGGCGCGGCAAACATGTCTGTGTCAGCAGGTCCCAAAGGTCCGACGCCAAAAAGCTGCAGACCGGTGCCATATGTGTTACCGCAGCTGGAAGGTCCATCTTGGATTTCGCAGCTGGGCCGTGCTTGACCAACAATATACTTGCCTTTAAATTCTCCATGTCCGGCAAGGTGGCTTGCCCCAAAGGCGAGCGGTAGCGGACCATGTGAGTTACTATTTGTATCGCGGTAAAGGCTCTGCAAAATTTCTGACGTATGTTGCTCGCCGGGCGGTGCCATCGTCCTCAAATAGTCTATACCGCCTCCGGTGTTGCCAGGAGCAGCTACCGCCAAGCTTGGGTGGTGGAGAGGTCCCTGTTGAAGTGTAACGCTGTGCCCCACGGCCTGATGTTGTGGATGCCTTGGCAGTTGGTTCCCAACGGCGACCTCTGGAGTCCATCTGGAGGACCAATTTGCAGCAGTTGGTGCTGGACTTGAGAAGTTGAATGCACTGCAAGATACCCCCTGGCTATGCTGGTAGCCCTGGGACAGCAGCGCGTCGCGCGACGTTTGTAACATAAAATCACTAGGCTCAGACGCGACGCGGACCAGTTCACGGCGAAACTGCAACTCAGGTGTGAATTGTGGATGCCAGCTGAATGCACTTGTGTTGCAGCCGGAGGTACCGGTACAAGAATGTCCGGTAGCCCCTATGCCTGGGTAAAGCTGGCCAGTTTGCGCCATTCCTATTTGAGCAGGAGCACTCATGAATGTTTCAGACCGCTCCAATTTATTAAGTATGCCTGAGCGGGCGCGCGAGTCGTTGGGGTATCTGCAGAGCAAAAGCAAGTGTCACCGGAAAAGCCCCAACTTCAGCAACCACAAGGTATATTTAGAGGTCTATGCACTCTAAGAGGTAGCAAGCTATTTACATCTACGGATGGCAGGCCTGTCTAGGCCCTCGGTCATAGATTCATCCGTACCATCCGAGGATCGCCGGAAGGACTACCCCATATCCGAGTCTTCCAAGCTTTATGGATATAGAACAGCATTTTATATTTAAAAAGCTTGGAATATCATAGCCCTTCAACGTTTGGACCTCGCCACGGGCACGGCCGCACGACACGGATGCGGTCCCCTTCGAAGTTTGGAAAGAGGAGACTAGGCCGCATAAGACGCGCGAGCGATGTAACGCCACATTTCCTGAAAATGAGGCACTTCCTATTTTGTTTTGCCATTGTCATTACTCATTAACGGGCACCTGTACATTACGTACAGTCCTCAGAGGACTTCCTTGCACATATCCCCAAATGCGTATACTCTGCTATAGTTAGCAATGTGAACAACTTGAGTCCATTCTTCTTATAACAATACTTTCGGTGATCGAGAGCTCCCGGTACTGTTATTATAAGTAGAAACGCGCATCCAGGAAAGCGCGTAATTCCTTGAGTTATACTTCGGTGCTGTCTACCGGACGGCCTCAACGAGATCAGTGCAAACTTGGTATACGTTGCCGATGACAGGCGGATTCGAACGGAAAGGACTGCTTGCAGGGCAAGGCACAATCATATAATTTCCCGCGATTATTGGCTATTGCGTCAGATTGCGTAATACCTTTGTTACCGAACGCTGGAGGCGTTAAGGATGTCAGGAAGGGTTTAGCGCACAGTCGGGAACATAGGTCCTCAAAACAATGCGAGAAAACATCAGCAAAGGTGCCACGTCATCATCAGGAAAGCTTCCTTGGAATGGCATATGTGGAATGATCGGCGCGACACCGGCGTGTCCCTGCCTTGTGGGTTTTTTGACCTGGTTAGGCTCACCTACAGGGAAAGGCTTGCTGGCGCGCAACGTCATCATCGGTTTGCACTGCTTTTGCTCGGTTGCCAAAATACTTATTGGCTATGTTGTTGTGACATGCCCCATGGCGTCGGCCCTGCCACATGCCTCCAAGCCACATCCTCGGTGTCACCGTTATACCGGTACACGCTCGAGCATCGCAATCCGCAGCGCCTCGCAGCTCTGCGGCTGCCGTGTCAAAACGATACCAATTTTGCATGCAAGCCTTACGTGCATGCACGCATATTGTAAGGCGAGAGGCAACGGTCACCGGACCTCAACAACAACACCCACTATCAACCCAACCGGGAACAACGGAAGCTACAAAGCGCCGTACGTCGTGGCATGTCCTCCTCCTACGCACTGTGCGAGTCGCCGTGTTTGTGCCTCACGTGTCTAGTCAACACCGATCATGATGGAACGCACACAATATAGCAACAATGTCAAAGTTGGGTAAGAGGTCTAGGTCTCGCAGGTAATGTCCAATCCTAACCATCCTAACCCCACCGCTGACCCTCACCATCGCAACTGGAAAGCAAACACCACCCTTGCAGCAGCTGTCACCGCGGGCGCTTGCACGCATAATGGATGTGCCCCGGGCTGCTGAAATACCCCCACAGGGATCACGAGGAGTCTAATCACGACTGACTAGCTGGACGAAGTCAACTATCCTAGCACAGCCGCCAGAGCACATGTGTAAAGCATACACACACATACATACATGCGGCCATTGTCGATCCCTCTGCCGTGCTAAGTTGTGGCAGCAAGAAACGCACCACATGTCCAAGATGGGTTCCGTCCACTGATATCCGGAGTACAAAGCCATTTAAGCAGGGCAGCCATACCACGACCAGGGCTCCTCCCTGCCACGGGCTACACGCGGTTCCTCCTCTCCAACCGGTTCCACTTCTTCTAACGCAAGCAGGCGTGACTACGGACCCGGAACAGGGCCACCTATCGCCATCCCTGCTGTCATTGCATGCGCAGTTTCTCTCTGCATCCCTCGCTGTCCCTGGGAACCAACCCTCCCTCCGATAGCAGCTACTAGGAGGAACATTCCAAAACTGTAGTACGCTCAGCCTCCTATGGCAGTTGGCGCATCCTTTAATAGGAGAAGGCGCATCCTCCTACTCTGATACCGGTAGTAGGCCTGCAACCGTAGCAGGCGCACCCTACACTACTGTAATCGCGCCCTGTGTCGCGTAGGCCGTTCATTGGTGCGGAACTCAAACATCTGCAGCTCCCCGTAGTTGGAAGCGGTGCCCTCGGACTGGGCCTCGAAGGTGGCGTTGTAGGTGAGCGGGGTGCGCCTGGGGAGAGGGGGGTTGGGGTGGAGGCAGGGCGGGCGGAGGAGGGCGGGGCGGGGTGGGGGCGAAGCCGGGGGGCCGAAAGGGGCAAGGGGGGTATCTTTCTTAGCAGGCATGCAACTAGCAAAGTACTGGACCAGGAATGAAGCCATGTAGTAATCGCCAGCAGGCGCCAGCAGCAACCCTCACTCCGTTTACCCAAAGCCATCCACCACACTCGGACCCGCCACCACCCTCTGCCAAACCGCGACCCACTTTGACTCGTAGGCACTTCGCCGGGTGTTGCGCCTGCGGTACAGTACCACTCCCACGATCAGCAGCACGATCAGCAGCAGCGCACCGCCTCCCGCCCCGCCGCCCACAGCGGCAAACATGCCGCTGCTGCTCTTCTTGGTAGTGCCGTCTGCGGGGTGAGGGCGGGCCAGGGGCGGCACAAGTGACCCATGGGTCATTAGCGAACGGGAACCCGACGTAGGGTGCGTTTCAGTAATGACGGTTGATGAGAGGCGGTAGAGTGTGGCTTTACGGTACGTTGGTTTGATCTGGATTCAGTTGTAGTTTCGCTTTGGCAACTGCCAAAGTGGCTTGACTTGGCAGTTCCCCAGCTCACACCACCCCAGTTTCCAGACTCGTCATGGATTCATGTTTGTCCGTAAACCCCTTGACAGACCACCACCCCCCGCTGCACCTGTTTGTGTCTGCTGGGCGCCCCCTGGAGCCGGGGAGTTGTTTCCGTTGTTAATGGGGGAGGAGGAGGGGGAGGGAGCAGGCGAGCCGCCGCTAGGCGAAGGCGAAGGTGAAGGCGAGGAGGCGGATGAGGCGCCGGGTGGCGGGGGCTTCTTGGCGGGGGCTGGAGAGGGGGAGGGTGGGGGCCGCTTGCGTGGGCGCGGCGGCGGGGCGGGCGGCGACGGGGGCGGCGGTCGTGGCGGCTGCGGCGGCTTGATCTTGGCCATGGCGGTGTTCACGTAGGTGCTGATGTTGGTGGGCACGCCGTTGTACTGTGCGGAGGTGGATGGGGGGGGGCGGGGGAGTTACCGGTAGGAGGGGAGGGGAGAGGAGGGCGAGGAGGAGGGGGCGGGGTTGACAGGAGAAGGAGGAGGTGGAGGGGATAGAGGTAGCAAAAACGCACAACAGGAACAAGAGTACAAGGGGCGGTGAGATAAGCACGTCAAAGGCCGACCCATGGTTCGCTGGACACGGGACACGGGAGGTGGCGTACGACAAAGGGAGGGGCTTGCGCGTTGTGGAAGAGGAGCAGAGCAGCCTGCACCCTGCCTCCCACCTCTCTCCACGAACCCCCCACGCGAGCTGCCTCGCTGGCCCCTTCCTCTGCCGAACCCTACCCTTACCAGCATGATCCCCTTCCTCTCCCTCCTTTCCATCCTAATGCGGTGCGTATATCCCTATATATCCCTTCTTTTCCTTCCTTTCCTCGTCGGCATGTTTGCCAGCCTCATTCAACCCATTGGGTATCCTTCTTTTCCTTCCTTTCCCCTACCCTGCCCTACCCTGCCCTACCAGGCACGTCAGGTCGTACAGCTGCTGCAGGTCATCAAGGTACGCCACCCCCTCCGGCAGGGTGGCCCCCGTGGCGGGGCACACCAGCCCGCCGCCACCGGTCACCGTTTGCGGCTGCAGGGCGAGGGTGAGGGGGATGTAGTCGTAGGGCGAGGCGAGGTAGAGGTTGGCCAGGTGCGGCAGCATCCAGAGGGGAAAGGTGGCGTTGATGTGGTTGGAGGAGATGTCGAAGAGGGGCTGGGGGGGCATGGAGCCCTGTGCAGAGGGGGGGGGGGAAAGAGGGGAAGCGGGGAGGGGAGGGCTGGGTATAGCATGCATGCATACTCGTAACAGCGTAAAAGAAAGGCTGCTAGGCTGGATGATACTCAAGCCGTTACTGCAAATATTACTCTACCCTCGTTCCTCCTCCTCTTCCCCCCCTAACCCCACCTGCAGCGCCTCGTCCTGCACCGCCTGCAGCAGCAGCTGACGGAACAGCCGCATGCCCCCCAGCCCCGACCCCAGCTCGCCCGTCAGGGCGTTGTGAGAGACGTTGAAGTAGAGCAGCGAGGAGTTGGCGGGCAGGCGGGAGGAGACGGCCTGGGGGGGGGGAGGTGGGAGGTAGCGGGAGACGGGTAATTGGCGTGGGGTCAGGAGAGGCTGTACCCCTTCCCGCTGCCCGACCTGTGCTGCGGGCTGCCGCTGCTGGTGGCGGGGAAGTACGAGGGCAGCTGGCCGGGGGCGCAGGAGGGGGAGCAGGTTAGAGCGGTGCTTGGCGCTGACGCCTCCATCGGCCCTTGTCAGCTCTCCTCCCCACCCTCCCTTAAGTAAACCATGGCTGGCGCTGGCCCTCCACCTCGCCCCCCTTTCCCTCTTGTTGCCAATCATGTCGTGTTACCAACACGGTCGTTCCCTACGCCTCCCCCCCTCCTCCCTCACCCATGCGGCTCAGCTTCATGTGCCCCCCCACCTTCATGTCCAGCGTGAGGCTGTTGTCCGCCAGGTTGAGGTCGATGAGGGAGGGCAGCAGCACCACCTCGGGGGAGCCTAAGGGAAGGGGGGGAGGAGAGTAGATAAAGAGCGACCAAACCATATGAAACCAAAGGATACGGCAACGCAATGGGTATAGGGGGCGGCAGGGGGTGCAGGGGAGAGGAGGGAGGTACCAGTACGGCAGGAAAAATAATGGGCCCACTGGCCTGACCCAAATGTAACAACCCCCCACCACCTCCGCCTCCGGACCGTCGGCGCGGCGGACTCCCCTCGATGCACTACGCTACTCGGCGTCTTCCTATCGCGAATGGCCATGGCTGCAGTAAGTCTCATCGTTACGGTAAGACCATTTCTTGTTTTGGCTTGACTAATACGGGTGGGCTGGGATGGGCCAATTAGCAACCCATGGTGGAGCCTCGTCATTCAGTTTGTCAGTGTTTCTTTATTTTTACCACCTCCGCCTTCACATTCCCCGCCCTTGCAGCCTCCTATGCGGTCCCCTCCTTCTCCCCCTTCCTTGCCCCATACTTAGTCAGCCTCTCCTCCTTCCTCCCCCTCCCTCCCTCGACTCCCCCCCAACTCACCGCCCGTCAGGCTGTTGCTGCTGAGGTCGCAGCCCAGCAGGAAGGAGCTCCAATTGCCGCCCGGGAGGGGGCCGCTCAGGTGGTTGCTGGCCAGCCGCAGCACCGTCAGAAGCGGGTTGTCAGTCAGGGCTGGGGGGGAGGGAGGGGGGGGGGGGAATTACATAAGTGAAACAACCAGGAGCGGGGGGTTCGATGGAGTTTTGCGGCCAGTTGCGGACACCATCCTACGATGATGCAGTATGTTCCTACTCGCGGCCAGATTCTTGACACACTGACACACACCCTTCCCATCCCTTGGCCCAGCATTGCGAACACGTGTCAGCTGCATGCACACTCGACCGCCCGTTCGCGCCTCCTCCCCACTCCTCCCCGGCCCCCGTTTGCCCCTCCCATGCAGGCTCATCTCTCCCCTCACAACCATCCCACCACTCACTGGCGGGTAGGGAGCCGGTCAGCTGGTTGCTGGACAGGTCCTGCAGACAGGGGTTTTGTAAACAGAGGGCGGCAGCAGCAGCAGGGCGGCGGCAGCAGCAGCAGGGGGCCGTGAGGCAGCGAGGAGGGGGCATGGAAGGGAAACCAACCCGCTGAAACGGAGACCACAAGTGCGGGCAAGGCAATAGGGAGGAGGGAGGGGTGGGATGGGGGGTTTACAGGGTATAAAAGATTGTGGGGGTGGAGGGGGATGGAAAGGGTATGCGGCACAGGTAGGACCCGGCAGGCGGGCAGCGCCCCTCTACCATCCCTCCCATTTGCCGCCACCCCCAACCCCCCTCCTGACCCCTCCCTCGCACCAGCACTCGCAGGTCGTTTGCCACGTCCAGGGAGGGCGGCAGTGGGCCGGTCAGCGAGTTGTCAGACGCCTTGAAGACTTGCAGCTTGGTGGGGAGCGGGGGGATGGTGCCTGGGAGGAGGGGGAGGGAGAGGAAGAGGATAAGGTTTAGATATAAGTTACAGACTTACCACTAAGAGGGAAGAAGTAGGGGAAGGGGGCGGGTAGGGGGTGATGGGCATGCATACAGATTTTGCGCAGGAAAAGGCCCCTCCACACAACACCCTCCATGCAAACCCCCTGCCCAGGATTTCAGTGCTTCACCTTTCCCCCCTCCCCCTCCCACCTGTGAGGCTGTTGCTGCTAACATCTAGGTAGGTCAGGTTGGGCGCATTGATGAGGCTGGCGGGCAGGGAGCCCTGGGGGCGGGTGAGGAAGGAGGAAGAAAGAAGAGGAAGCGGGGGTGGGGAGGCGGGGGTGGGGGGGTAAAGTATGCTGGTACCATGGTGGCAGTATGCGTCGGGAATACACAAACGTCCCGCTCCATCCGACCCACGGGTCACTCTCCCCTCTTCCCCAGTCCTTCCACCCATGCCGCATGTTTTAACGCGGCTCAGTTGCAACTACCCCCACCTGGAATCCCGGGTTGCTGCTGGAGGGCCCCGAGGGCGGCCCATTGGCGGCCAGGTACAGCGCCATGAGCGGGCAGCCGGGGGAGGAGGCAAAGGGGGCGGGCAGCTGCGGCAGGGCGCCGGAGAGCAGGTTGTACGACAGGGAGAGCTGCAGCAGCGAGGAGGAGGTGAACATGCAGGCGGGGACGGTGCCCTGAGGGTAGGGGGGAGGAGGCGGGTGGGGAGGGAAGGAGGGAGGAGGGGGTAGGAAGTTAAGTGGATGTGTCCGCTCGTACCGCCACACGCCCAGCCTTTTTCCTCCCTATCAGCACTGCTTCAGTACAACAACCCCTGATTATTCTCCTACCCGCCCCCTTGGCCCCTCCCAGTTAGCACGGGTTGGCTTCTCATTGGCCCTCCTCCTTCCCCTCCTTCCACCGTCGTTTACAGCATGGTTTCTCTTCCTCTGAACCCCTTCCCCGCTCCCCCCCCTACCGTGAGCAGGTTGGAGTCCAGCACCAGCACCTCCAGCGCCCCCCCGGCCAGCAGCTCGCAGCCCAGCGGCCCGCTGAGGGCGTTGCGGCCCAGGTAGAGGCGGCGCAGGGGGCCGCGGGAGGAGGAGGAGCCCAGCAGGGGGGCTAGCACGGAGGCAACGGAGGAGAGGGAACCTGGGGGTGGGGGAAAAATGAAATAAGTGAAACAACGAGTCCCAATCCCATATCCCGACTCATGCAGTGAGCGCATTCGGAGACACTATCCTAAACACCTGGGGGTGGGGGGGTGGGGGGTGGTTAGGGTTCCCTCTGGGAGGAGGGAAAAAGAAGAATTCCCGATCGGAGGGATGGAGGGTGAGGATGAACGCCACGGGGGTGCAGGGTGAGATCGATGACGGCGCTGGACACATAGCAGCCAGTAGCATGGAGGTCTGGTGGTTTGGGGTTCCCCCTCCTGCATGTGTCCTCACATAGGGGCTTTGATGAGCCGAAGACCTGCCTCGCCTGGACCCCTTCCGCCCATTGTCCCTCTCCCAACACATGTCCTTTGATAATCCCACCTCAGCCTCTCCCGCCCCTCCTCCTTCCCACTTCCCGCCTCGCCCCCCACTTATTATCGAATCCCCCCCCTCCTCACCGACTTGTCCGTTGCCCGTCCAGTCCAGCACCTGCAGCGCCGCCAGCTGCCCCAGCTCGGCGGGGAAGGAGGGGCACACGAAGTTGCCGGTGTCGCCGCCCGTCAGGACCAGCTTGGTGAGGTGACCCTGGGGGGGCGGGGAGAGAAATGGGGGGGAAGAAATGGAGGGTCAAAGACCATACTAAATCATAGGAAGCCGCAGGTTGGGGCAGAGCAATAGGGAGAGGAGGCTGTAGGGAAAATGCGGGGGAGGGATGGGGAGCAATGGGGGGAAGGGAAAGGAAGAAGAGCAAGTTGGGAATGGTAGTAGCAATCCCTAATCAACGCCCCGCCGGGGCATGGGAGGGGAAGGTATGGGAGGGGGGAGAAGCGTGGGAGAGGAGAAGTGAACAGCCAAGGGCGGAGTGGGAATGGCCATTCCACCACCGTTGTGTGCTTTTCCTTTCCCCCTCCGCCTTCCTTCTTCCTCACCCCTAGCCTCTCACCCAAAACCTCCTTGCCCCTCCCCATCCCCTCCCCTGCCCTCACACACCTCACTGTTGCACATGTTGGGCGGCTGCGCGCACAGGTCCTCATCCGCCGTCGCATTGGCCGCCACCGCCGCATTGAGCGTGTTGCAGGAGTCGGGCAACAGGTCGTCATCGGGCGAGCAGCACTGCGCGGCGATGGAGGCCATGAGCGCCACCTCGGAGGCCGCCAGGCGGGGCTGGGAGGTGACGGTCTGGATCTGCAGGGGGGCCAGGAAGAGGGGGGGAGGGAGAGGGAGGGGGAGAGGGGGAGGGGGAAGTAAGGTTAAGCGGACCTCAAGGTGGTAAGATGGGACCGGTCCACACTTCTACAACCAAACCCACTCCCTTCCCCCTTTGCCCGCATCACTTCCCCTTCCCCCCTCCGATTTGGACTCCGTTCCTTCACGTTTTGATTGTGTTTTCCTCCCTCCCACCAGGAGCTCGTCGGCTTGTTTGCCAGCCTCATTAACGTCTCATTGGGTATTCTTCTTTCCCCCACCTTGATGGCGTATGTTGACAGCGCTGTCCCCACCGCCTGCACGCTGAGCACGTAGTTGCCCGGGTAGGCCGCCAGCTGCGTGCGCTTGAGTGCCACCACGTCCGCCCCGATGCGCTCCGAGGAGGAGGCCACCACGGTGGAGCGGTTGGGGGCCAGCAGCTGGCTGGAGGGGTGGAGGAGGCGGGTTGGGTGGGGGGAGGAATACATGATAAGTGCAGCAAGTGAGCGGGAGGAGAGGGGGGAGGGGTGGGCTTGGCATTGTTTGCCTTTACCTCTTTTTCAGCTGTCTCTGCGGTTAGTTGTTTATGCCCCGGGACTGTGGGGCCCTTTGCTACAGCCGTGCCCCTGTATCCGGCAACCTCCACACCCACATGCTCCCCACCACCGGCCCCCCCCCCACCGCACCCACATGTCCACATCTCCCTCCTTGGAGTCCACTGCGATGACCAGATCGTAGGTGGCGTTGGGCGCCACGGTGACGAGGAATTGCGCGTAGTCGCCGTAGGGCAGCGGGTCGGGGACTGCGGGGGGGGAGGGAGGGAGGGAAAAGGAAAATGAAGAAAGGGAGTCCCAATGCCATATGCCGAATCATGCAAAAGAGGAGGGGGGGGAGGGCCCGCGTGGAGGAGACGGCCAGGAAACTAGGAACATGGGAAACTAGTTGCGAGGGCATTAGGGACGAACCAGGTGTTGGGTTGGGAGTAGCGAATGGGCGTTGAGTCTAACGCTGGCCCCGTGAGGGAGATTGGTCATGCCCCAGAAGGACAAGCGGATTAACGAGGTATGGGATGATTGATGGGCAACGCAGCCCGCACGGCTTTGACAGCCGGGCATGCTGCAATGAAGGTCACTCCGGATAGCCTATTCTGGCAGATGATTTTCCCCCGAATGACCTACCTTGGCAGTTAACCGGTAAGGTCGCGTCACCCTCGCAGTAGGTTTGTAGGTTTCCCATGTCGCGGACAACCGCTGAAGCCATCCACAAGCTGCTACCAAGGAGAAACAGGGTAGGCCAAGCCCGCATGACCATCAGTGCCTTCATCCTTGCTTCTAGAGTTATTCCGGGAGAGTCGCTAGTTGGTGTCGGTCAGATGGCAACCGCATTGACTGAGGCTCGAAGGGGAGGTAACCCCATGTCGAAGCAAATTAGTTCAGCTTTTTATACATATATATAAGATATGCTTATAAATAGGTACAACTCGCGAAGTAGGCAAAGGTTGGCGACGGTTTGGTCGCAGAATGAATTCGAATTGCGTCGTCAATCGGGAATAGTAACAAATAGTTCGACAGATTTGTGGAAAAGCTGAGTTGCGGCAGAACGTAAGCCAATATGGCGAAACAGAGATACAGCAGCTGATGAGCAGCTGAAGTATACTAGCAGCCCTATACCCGAAGCATCATCAATTGTGTAACCAATTTGAATTAATATACTTTCCAGGAATTAACGTCCTTGGTGGCAGCCCCCGCCTCTCCGAGCCGTACACATGAACCTCATCGCGAAATCGACTTTGCTTGTAAATGCAGGGCAGCCACGATAGGAAAGCTGGATGGGTCGGGATGGGTTGGAGTCAATCTGATGAAAGCAATTGTATTGTTCGTGCCCCCCATGCGTCAGAGCACACACGCCGCGACACCGGCGCCCTTCAAGTGTAGCAAGTAGCACGCAGCACCGCCAGCTGCCACTCCAGGACCCTTCGCACCGCCGGCTGTCCGTAGATCGTGAGGAGCAGCAGAGACAGGATGATGTTGGGCGTAATGGGGAGCGAGACGCTGACGTTCTGATGATTGGCAGAAGGATGCTTGGTGATGGCAGTTTGCTTAAAAACAGGCGTGTTCAGCATGAGGGCCCCTTAGCCCCGTGTGGCATGCCCACACTTCTGCCAGCCTCACCACCTCCGCAGCCCCAACCTCTGCCGTGTACCACCTCCAAAAGTTGCAAAGGCAGCAGCTCAACCAACTAAACTGCATGCAACCAGCTGCATGCACCCCTTCACCGCTGACCCACATCAACCCGCAGCAAGGCGCCCCGCGGCCACAGCAGCAGCCCGGAGTCCAAGATGGCCATATACGTACGGCAGTCCCTCTTGCAAGCATTACCGGATTTGCTTCGGCACTAGGCTGCACGCAAGGACTGTCCCTTAACTCTGTTGATCCGCTCTTGCTCCAAGCCAAGTGGAGTCCGAGTGCCCTAGTACAAAACAAAGCCCCAGGAAGTGCAACCCCAAGCATGCTCCCCCCTAACACGCCCCTGCACTCCTCCTTCCTCCTCAACACACCGAATGCATAAAAGCCCATTTCTAAACACAAGCATCCATCTCCCGAACGCACACGTCTCCCACACTCATCACCCTAAAAGCGCGCGCGCCCGCACACCCCGTCAAGCAGACACATTCCCTTCTGCAACCCCTCTCCCCTAAATACCAACCAAGTCGATCCAAGTGCGGAATAACCATCCCCACTAACTCCTTCCCACACCTGCTCACCACCCGTATCCTCACCCACAGCACCGCCCCTTCTCCCCAGGTGCCCTCCCCATGATGCCCGCACCCACCTCCTCCTCCTCCTCCTCCTCCTCACGACCACCACCATCACACCCTACGACCGCGCCTCCGTCTGCTGCCGCAGCAGCCCCCCCTACCGCCCCGCTCCTGCCGCCCCCTCCCGCAGCAGCCCCCCCTACCGCCCCGCTCCTGCCGCCCCCTCCCGCGGCAGCCCCCCCTACCGCCCCGCTCCTGCCGCCCCCTCCCGCGGCAGCAGCTCGCACTGCGCCACGTGCTGCAGCAGCTGGTCCGCCAGCACCAGAGCAACCATGGACTCAACCATGGGTACGGCACTGCAGGGGGGGAGGGGGGGGAGTGAGAGAAGGGGGGGGGGCAAGAAGAGGAAACCCCAGCCATGTAACATGGGTGTTAGGGTTCTTGATGGTGGGTATTTCTCGAGGTTCAGTTGTAATGCCCAGCACAGCACCCCTCCTTTGCCCAGCCCACCCTGCAGCCCACCCCACCACTTCTTACCGCGGCACCACGCAGGGGTCAAGCGCTTATGTGGGTCATGTCGCCTTCCTTACCCAGCACAGCCCCACCCCACTCAGCACCCCTTCTCCACCCACCGCGGCACCACGCAGGGGTCATGTCCCCTCCCCGCCCAGCCCCCCACCCCTCACATGTTGCAAACCATGAGGACGCCTTATCACACAGTCCATTAGTTGTTTCCTCTTTGCCCCCCTTACCGCGGCACCACGCAGGGGTCATGCCGCCCTCGCGCCCGCAGCTCCGTCTCCGTGCCCTCCCGCGTGACGGTGCGCTGCTTGATGGAGATGGTGGAGGTGGGCTTGAAGGCCACGCGGATGACAATGTCCTCGCCGTTGCTCAGCCCTCCCTGCACACCGCCGCTGCGGTTGGTGCGGGTGCGGACCTGGAGGGGGGAGGGGGGGAGGGGGGAGGAGAGGAGGGGGGGGGTAGGGGCGTGACTCCTATGTCCTGACCTTCCATGTAGTAGGGCACAGCTTTTGTCCCCCTTACATCCCTTTCCCCTTCCTCCTGGCTTCCTCTAGTACCTCCCCCTCTCCCCCCTCCCTCTTCCCGTCTTCCTTCTCGTCAGTTTCCTCATTATGAACCCTCTTCCCTCCCCTCCCTCCCTCCCTCCCCCAGCCCTGTCCCACCGCCCTCACCCTGCCCTGCTCGTCAATGTAGAACTCGTCGTTGTGCTCCGAGCCCAGCATGGCGGCACCGCGGAAGCCGCTGCCGATCTCAAAACCCTGGGGGCAAAAGACCATACCCATCCATGGGAAACCACAGGTTAGGTCAACACCCTGCCCTACTTTACCCCCATTTAGGTTTTAACCCTTCTACCTTCCGTTGTTTCACCCTTACATAATGTAAACCCCGCCCCCCCCCCACCTTTGTCGCGGGCAGGCTGAGCATGGCCTTGGCCAGCTCCGCCTCCAGCTTGTCGAACACGGGGGCGCCCAGGCCGCGCGGGCAGCGCCGCACCACGCACGTCACCTCGCCGCCGCAGCTCTCGCCGCGCACACGCACCTCGTTGATGGCTGGGGGTGGCGTGGAGGAGGAGAGGACAAGGGGAAAAGTGAAGGGGGGGAGGTGCCCGTCAGCATGCGAGTCACTGGGACGCCCTCAGCTCAGCAGGTCCAAGGCCCTAGCCCCGGCAGCACCCACCCGCCACCACTCCCCGCGCCGCTCCAGGCGAACAATGCCGCCGTACTATTCGCATCCCGTCTGATACCCATGCCCCTTCCCAGCCCACAGCTGTCCTCACCCCTTCCTGTTGCAAATAACCCCGACAAACATACGGTACCCTTGACCAAACCGTTGGCTTGCCCACCCCCTCCCCTCTCCTCCCTCCTCCCTCCTCCCTCCTCCCTCCTCCCTCCTCCCTCCTCCCTCCTCCCTCCTCCCTCCTCCCTCCTCCCTCCTCCCTCCTCCCTCCTCCCTCCTCCCTCCTCCCTCCTCCCTCCTCCCTCCCCGCCTCCCCCCGCCTACCATCAATCATCTTTGCCGCCGCCTGCTGGTCCGGGCAGCGCACGATGTTGGACTCCACGTCCGCCAGGCTGAAGGAGCCCAGGTCCACCTGCGACTCGATGTCGCGAACCTTGCTTACGAAGGCTAGAACCTGGTGGGAGAGGAGGAGGAGGCGAGGTGGGGGAGGCAGGGAGGGCAGGCCGTTTCTAGGAGGCTGCCGGAGAGTATGAAGGGAGAGGTTGGTGGTTTGGATTGCTCACAAACCCGGTCAACCCTCACCCATACACTCCGCATGCCTCACGTCCTTCTCTACTATCTGCCAGTGAGTAAGATAAAATGGGTTGAATACGGATAACCCATTTACCTCCGTGTCTGCGACCACTTTAAGGAGCTTCTTGGCAACTGCGCCCGCGGCAACGCGGCCGATGGTCTCACGTGCTGAGCTGCGACCACCACCCGCAACCGCGCGGATTCCATACTTGAAGTCGTATGTCGCGTCGGCATGGCTTGGTCGGTAAGCCACCGACATTTCCGAGTAGTCTTGCGACTTTTGGTCCTTGTTGCGGACGACGATGGCAATTGGTGTTCCTAGTGTCACACCGTCCACAACGCCCGAAAGGATCTCCGCAATGTCATCCTCCTTTCGGGGAGTTGTGATGATGCTTTGCCCCGGCTTCCGGCGGTCAAGCTCCAGCTGAATTTCATCCTCGGTGATAGGCAGACGCGGCGGCACGCCATCGATAACGCAGCCGACGCCCTTGCCGTGCGACTCGCCAAAGGTAGTTACACGAAAGTTGTTTCCATATGTACTGCCAGCGGCATTAACCCTAAGGCGTAGGCTGCGAGAAGAATTGCGTGGGCAGCGAGCAAATGCGCGCTGCCCTTGTAAACGTCCGATACTCTGCATTTTTGTATAAACTTTGTACTCTGCAACAATCAGCAATTTGTGATAAGAGCGACTTGGTCTCCGACCGATCGCCGGCTGGATCGTACAGCGCAAAAGCCAGGCTTGAAGCTCCTACCTCCCCCTTTTCCCACCCGGTTGCTACGGACCTCTGGATATACGTCACCTTTATTAGTTACAATGCCATCCTAGCTTTGATCTTTTGTTAGATAGCCTGCATTTACGTCAGCCTAATAGGACTTGCTTGAGGCTGCTTCCGTGACGCTCTACAGCGATCCACGAGAATCATGGGGCCGTTACGCGACCAGGTCAGTGCGGGGATCTGCTGTCCTCAACTCGACGCAAACCCCCATTACAAGCATTCCCATCGTCTATCCAAGGCTTAGAACTTCTAGCCAGCCAGTCCGTAGTGCCCAGCAATTGCCTCACAAGCATTTCACGCCATTAGAACCCACTGCCACGTCTGTGCTGACGCAATTCATGTCACTGCCCTCCATCCATGCAACAGCCCCAGGCGGCAGCGCCAGCTGACGAGCAAAAGCAGCGCAAGTCGCGGCTAAATGAAGACAGTAGCCCCTCCTCTTCAGCCGTGAACGCCATTCCCAACCTCCTAGTCATGACGATTACCGCTGCTGCCGCCGTACTTTGCTCCTGGGCTGCCGTACATCTGTTTGGCCAGCGGCGGCGTCAGCGTCAGCGGCAGTGGGGTCGCGTGGACTGTGGTTGGCGGCCTCAGGAGGGTTTCCGTGTGGTGTTTGCTGACACCAGCGATAAACCCTTTCCCCACCTGCCGCCCCAACCTTGCGAGGTTGGGGCTCTGGATGGCGGCGGCGGCAGCACCGGAAGCATCGTAATAACCAGTACGAAGGACGGAGACGGTGCCTCCGCCAGCATTGCAGCGACAAACACGTCTGCTACGCCCACAGCGGCAGTAGCGGCGGTGGCGGTGGCGGCGGAGGCAGGACTAACAACTGCAGTTCCAGAGCCCGCTACTGGCGGCGCCAGCATCCCCGCCGTCGTCACTCCCACAACAGCTGGAGTCGTACATCCCTACCTGCCCCACATCCAACGCCTCATGGCGGCAACCCACTGTGCCGTACGACGCCACCCGCTGCCGCCACCGCCACCGCCGCCGCTGGCGGCCACGTCAGCAGCCGAGCTGGCGGCGGCGTTGGCGGCGACGGCGATGCCAGGCGTGGACGTACTGCTCAGCGGCGGCGGCGGCGGCGGCGGGGTTTCGGAGGGCGCTGCCGCCGCCGCCGCCGCCGCGGAGGCATGTTGCCGTACAGTTGCCGTCGCGGGTCCGCGGGTGCACTGGGTGTCCTCTCCACAGCAGCTGTATGCGCTGGGTCGGCGACTGAGGCGGGTGAGGGGCCGGGAGGGGCTGGCGGGGGCTTGGGGGGGAGCATTCGGGGTCGGATAAGCCCCTCAACAATAAGCCCCTATCCATTCGCTCCCCGTTACCACCCGTTCCTTTTTCCCCAACTCCAACCCCAACCCCAGGAGCGGCAGGTGGGTTTGGACCTGGAGGCCCACTCGCTTCACTCCTACCTGGGGCTGGTGTGCCTGCTGCAGCTGGCAGTGTGGAGGCCTAGCAGCGGGGGAGGAGGAGGGCGCAGGCAGCAGCAGCAGCAGCAGCGAGGGAGGACAGCAGCAGCAGCCGCACGCGGCAGGGGCAGTAAAGAGGATGGTGGTTATGATGATGAGGAGGAGGAGGAAGAGGAGGAGCAGGTGGAAGGCGGGGACGAAGGGTGTGATGATGGTGGTGGAGAGGTCTGGTTGGTGGATGTGTTGGCGCTGCATGACCACGTGGGGCCGGCGCTGGGAGGCCTCTTTGCTGACCCACGGGTCGTTAAGGTGAGGCGCGGATTGCGATGCTCACAAGGAAAAAGAGGTAGTCTCGGATCCCTTTCTTCGCTGGCTTGACTTGTATGGGGCACTGCTTGCGCGGATGGAAGGTTGTGTTGGCGTTGCGGAGGGTGACAGAAGGTTGATTACCGGTAACTGAGCCGCAGAGACACTGACCCGATGTTTGGGAGGGCATGAAATGATGAGTGCCCTCCCAAACCGCCCCCTATCCTCCACCCACCCACCCGCTGCCCCCCCTCCCCTCCGAAGGTGGTGCACGGTGGCAGCAATGACGTCATCTGGCTGCAACGCGACTTCCGTACCTACCTGGTCAATGTGTTTGACACGGAGAAGGCATGCCAGGTGGGGCTGAGGGGGTGTACATTACCAACATGTACGGCACCTGCACCTGCATCCACAACGGTACCTGCAACGGTACCGGGAACGGTACCTGCGATGCAGTCGTACGGCGGAGGTTTCGCGAGGGCGCTTGGTTTCTTGCTACTTGATACCGGCTGTATGGGCCAGGGGGTGGGCGCTTGGACGGAGACCCTGTTGCGTAAACGTAAGCACCCATTTCTCAACCCATCACCCCCTCCGCTCAGACCCCGTCCTTCCCGCACCCTCCCCTGCCCTGCCTTCACCCTTCCCCGCCCCGCCCCGTCCCTCCCCCGCCCCGCCCTGCCCCCAGGTACTCGGCTACGACAGCCGCGCCCTGTCCTCTCTGCTGCGTCGCCACTGCTCCCTGGACCTGTCAGCCGCAGCCAAGGCGCAGGGGCAGCGGGCCGACTGGCGCCGCCGCCCGCTGCCGCCGCCGCTGGTGCGCTACGCGGCCGCTGACGTGGCGTACCTGCCGTACCTGGCGGAGGTGCTAAGGCGGGAGCTGGCGGCGGCGGCGGCGGGGGTGACGGCGGGGATAGGTGAGGGAAGGGGGGCCGGGTGGGATGGGAGGATGGGTGCGCGTGGGTGAGGAGGAGTGGCCGGGTGCTTGGAGATACAATAGGCGCCCTCACGCTGTCTGCCTTGACACACCGCAGGCTGGTCTGTGCCACCGTCTGAACAGTGTAGTGGGGCAACAAGTGGGACGACGGCGGCGGCGGCAGTGACAGCAGCAGCAGCAGGCGCGGAAGCCCGCGGGGAGGAGGAGGAGGAGGGCGAAGGAGACGGAGGCTACATCCTCGCTCCGTTAGTTACCGTGGAGCCGCTGCAACCCCTCCTCCGGAATCAACACAGTGCGGTCGCCGCCGCCACTGCTGCAGCCTCAGCAGCAGCCCCAGCAGCAGCCTCTCGGCCGGTGCCGACGGCGCTAGGCCTTGTGCTGCTACGAAGCCATCAGGTCAGTCTGACGCTCTACCGAAAGCCGCTTTCGGACGCGGCTGCAATGACGGCAACTGGGGCAACAGTTGGCGGCGGCGGCGGCGGCGGCAGTAACGGCAGTGACGGCGGCACTCCCGCTGTCGGCACGGCTTCCGCCGCCGCCGCCGCCATCCTTAAGAAGTTCTTCTCCGCCGGCGGCGGTAACGGTAACGGCCACGTCAATGGCGGCGGTTGCAACGGTCATTCTCCAACGGAAGGCGTTCCGTCGCCAAAGGTGTCGGCGGCGGTGGCGACGGATGCCGTACATGCCTTATGTCGCTGGCGCGATACGGCGGCTCGACGGTACGACGAGTCGCCTCAGTGGGTACTGCTGGATACGGCAGTGGCGGCGCTAGCGAGCGTTAGGCCGCCGCCGCCGAATGGTACGGCACTGCTGCGACTGGTTTCGGAGCGAGTGGCGGCTGGGAACAAGGTGTGTAGATAAAACCTTAGCCGCTAGGTGTTTGATGTTGTACTTCCTCCGTTCCTCCGCCGCTCCCTCGCTTTTACTTCTTTTGTTGTCATCTTCTTCTTGCATGCTTGTAAAGTGATTTGCATATCTTTTTCACCTACTTTGCCCCTGTGTGACCCGTGGGTCATTCCCACCGTCTCCACGCCAGCCACTGGAATCCGAGCCGTACGCAGCTCGCTACGGCATCAGTACGGCCCTCCGGAGCCATGCAGAGGCGCTGTGTCGTCTCCTTGCAGCCTGTACAGCGGGGAGGAGGAGTATCCCCTTAAAAGTAGGGCCCACCGCAGCAGCAGCGGGTGGGGCCACAGTCGCCGCCGCTGTTGCCGCCGGTGCCGGCCATGCCACGTCAGCAACGTCAGGAGCAACAGCGGCGGTCGCAGGGGTGTCGCCGGCGGCGGCGACAGCTCGAGAGCGGGAGCGGGAGCGACGCAGCTGGTTGATTGAGAAGTTCAGCGCCAAGAGCCAGGTGGGGGGTGGGGGGTGGCGTACTGTGCGGTAGGGGGTGGGGTGGGGGGTTGTGGGGTGTCTGGGGAGCCAGGGGTCAGAGGGAGGAACCAGCACGTTGTGTAGAGGACCACAAGAGCCAGGTGGGGTGGGGTGTCCGCGGCCGAGTAAGACCGTGGCAGGGCACATACATCAACCCGGTAAGCAATTGGTGCTGACTGCAGCCCATTGCTGACTATCCAACCCCTCTTCCCCCCTCCCGCCCCGCCCCGCCCCGCCCCCCCCGCCTCAGGTCTACCAGAACTGCCGCATGCTGAGTCGCGAGGGGCAGCTGCTGTGCTTCTGTGACTCCCGCAAGCTGGCCTGGTACCTGAAGAAGGGGATTGCGGTGCAGGTGAGGGGGGAGAAATAATTGATAAGTGCAGCTGATAACTGTAGTCCTAATCAGGTGGGGGGGCGGGGGGTTGCTGGGTGAGGTGGAGGCGGTGAGGGGTGGTGCGTGGGGTGCGAGGGGTGCGAGGGGTGCGAGGGGTGCGAGGGGTGCGAGGGGTGCGTGGGGTGCGAGGGGTGCGAGGGGTGCGTGGGGTGCGAGGGGTGCGTGGGGTGCGAGGGGTGCGAGGGGTGCGAGGGGCGTAGTCGTTAACTCTTACCCCTCCCCCTCCTCGATTCCATTCACCAGAAGATTGTCGGTTCGCCATCCTCTTCCAACATGTTGGGTATTCTTCTTTTACGTCCCGCCCTTCCCCCTCCCCCTCCCTCCCAGGTGTGCGAGGAGCCCCCCACCATCCAGCTGCTGTTCGAGCACCAAAACACCGACCAGGAAGTGGGTGAGTGATGGGGGCTGGGGGGGGCAGGGTCGCTGGACGCATGCAGGCAGAGAGGAGGTACAGCAGGCGGCTGTGGGGCAGCACTCGCCCCCTCATCCCGTGCAACCCACCCACCCACACAAACACACACATGCACGCACTCCCGCTTCAAGCGCCCCCTCGCCCCATGCAACCCACATACGCACGCATGTAAGCGCCACCACTTTACTCGCCGTCTCGCCACATGCAACCCACACACGCATGCAAGCACCCCCGCTTTACTCGCCCCTTCACTCCATGCAACCCAAGCACGAACACATGCAAGCACTCCCACATTACTCGCCCCCTTGCCCCGTGCAACCTGCACACGCATGCCTCTCCCACCCCCCCCAGGCGCCGACGACTTCTACACCCAGTCCAAGTCCAACCGCTGTGTGGCGTGCGGCTGCTCCACCCACTACCTGCGCTACCGAGTGCTGCCCGCCTGCTACCGGCGGCACATGCCGCCCGAGCTGAAGAGCCACCGCTCGCACGACGTGGTGCTGCTGTGCATCGACTGCCACGAGCGGGCGCAGAAGGTGGGGCTGGTGGGGAGGAGGGTGGGAGGGTGGCTTTTATGGGATAGAAAGGTATATGCATCGGTTTGCTGTACCAGTGTTACACCCTCCCTTCCGCGCCCTTTTCCCTGTCCCTCTACCCCTCCCTTGCCCCACCCCTCCCAACTCTCCCCTCCCTCCCCTCCCTCCCCCCCTCCCAACACTCCCCTGCCCCGTTCTCCCCCAGGCTGCCGAGCGCATGAAGCGGCAGGTGGCCGCTGACTACCAGGTGCCGCTGCTGCCGCCCAGGACACCAACAACAACAACACCGCTGCAGCAGGCAGCAGCAGCAGCAGCAGGGGGAGGAGGGGGAGGAGGAGCTGGAGCTGGAGCTGGAGCAGGGGGAGCTGCGGTTGAGAAGCCAGAGCAGACCGGCCTGGGACAGGGTCCCATTGAAGACCTCCGCAGCGGTGGTGGTGATGTGGGCAGCAGCGGTGCGGTGGGAGCTGAGGCGGATGCGGATGTGGGCTGTGGGCTGCCGGGCGGTGTGCACCCCAGTGCCGCCCGGCGTGCGGCGCTGGCGCTGCAGAAGAGCGGCGGACAGATGCCGCTCAGACGCGTCAGGTAGAGGAGGGGTAAAGAGGAAACAACTAGAGGAGGGGGGGGCGGCGGAGGGGGTGCTTTGTGGGGATGTGTTGGGCGATGTTTGTTGGGCGGCGGGGATGCCGTAGTGCTAGGAGGGGGGGGTCCAGCCATGTGATGCGCCACCGGCTTCAACTCTCACACCTCCCACCATAGTGCAGCCTTGTCAGAGGTTGTCGCAACACTGTAGTTGGTTCTCTTCACCACCGCCCTCCCCCTCCCCATGCCCCCCCCCCTCCCCATGCCTTGTCATACAGCTCGTCAGTTGCTTTGTCAGTGTCTCATCATCATATATATATTTTTTACCCTCCCCATGCTTCCCCTCCCCCCCAACCTCCCCTCCCCTCCCAAGGCAGCTGGAGGGTGTCATCAAGGCGGCGCTGGGTCGCGACCCGGGTGCGGAGGAGGAGGGGCTGCGGCCGGGGGATCTGGAGGCGGCATTGCTGGCGGGTGGGTGGAGGGCGGGGTGGGTGGGTGGGTGGGTAGGTAGACGCTGGGTAGAGGGTGGGCGGGTAGAGGCGACGGAAGGGGAAACCGACTGACCCGGAGCATGATGGCTGGACAGCTCTCAGTGTTCCCTGCTGCTGGCTGGCTGGCTGCTGGTGGTGCGCCCCCCCGCAGGTCTGGGACGTCGAGGTCGTAACAAGTTCTTCCGTCACCAGCAACAGCAACAGCAGCAGGACCAGCAGCAACAGCAGCAGCAGGGCCAGCAGCAGCAGCACCTACAAGAGGAGGAGCAGCAGCCCCAGCCCCAGCAGCAGGGAGACGATGAGGCGGGCGCCGAGGAGGTGAAGCAGCAGCAGGCGGGCATGCAAGCGGGCGACGATGATGGCAGGGAAGCAAGCAGCCAGAGCGGCACCATGAACACTGCTACTGCTCCTGCCGCTGCTGCTGCCACCGCCTCCGCCACCACCTCCCAGGCCGCAGCTGCAGCAGCTGCCGCCACGACAGCTGTTACCACCGCCACCTCTGCCCCCACCGCTGACCGCTGGCTTGACAGTGGGCACATGTGGCACGGCGAGCAGGTGGTGGCACGGGCGCTGCGGCGGGGCGGGGAGGGGGAGCTGCTGCAGCTGGTGAAGCGGTAGGAGGGGTGGGGGGAGGGGAGGGGAAGAGGAAGCAGCTAACTGAGGTCAGGGGAGGGGAGGTATGGGAGGTGGAATTCCGCACAAGCTGGCATTCAGGATTGCAGGCGGGGAGGGGAGAGGAGGTGGAGAGCTTGTGGTGTGATGGGCCACCACAGGTCGCCCTTGTGACAGGGGAGGGAGGGGAGGTCGTAGCTAACCCTTGCTTGTATCGTTTTTCACCCCTCAGCTTCCCACCCCCCCTCCCCTCACCACACTTTTGAATTTCTTTTCCCCCCCTCTCCCCCCCTCCCCAAGCTTCCGCACCTGCTTCGTGGAGGCGGTGCAGCCCCAGTTCCTGCCGCCCGCCTGGGGGGTGGACCACGCGGCACGGCGGGACTTCGGGCCCTACTCCGTGTATGCCAGGGAGCGGGCGGCACGGGGACAGGGACAGGGGCAGCAGGGGGGGCAGCAGGGGGGGCAGGGGGAGCAGGGGGGGCAGGAGCAGGGTCTGGGGCAACAGGGGCATGAGCAAGGGCAACAGGGGCAGGGTGAAGGGCAGGGGCAGGCGGAAGGGCAGGGGCCGCAGCAGCAGCATGAGCAGGGGGGCCAGCGAAAGGGGCAGGAGGGAGAGGTGTAGGGGAGGAGCTGCGGGCGTGTGGGGACGAGGGAGGGGCGTGCAGGTGAGGGGCGGCGTGGGCGGCAGCGGTACTGGGCAGACGACGAGACGAGTGTTGCAGCAGCAGCCGCAGTAGCAGCAACAAGAGGGGAAGAGGAAGCGGAGGTAGAACACTGAACACCTGGCGTATGAAAATAAGTCTAAATCAATTGGAACCTGGTGTCATGTACAGCAGCAACTGGCCGCCGGACTGACACCGACCCACTGGATGAATCCTGGTGTCATGTACTGGGGGGCAACGGAAGCATAGAGGCTGGCGGCGGCGTGGGGTTGCTGGGTGTGGGTCTGCGAGGAGCGCCTGCAGTGCCTGCTGTCTAGGGTGCCTCGTGGGTGCGGTTGGTGAGATGCATAAGAGGTGCTGGCTGGCAAGCATCATGGGCGGGACCGGGTCCGGGACACCAGAGGAGGCGGCTGGCCGTGGGTAGCGTGTCTGGAAGATTCCGTCTGCAGCATACCGGTATGCAGAGTGGAGGAGGGGGGATAGAGAGGGAGGGCTTGGAGGACTTCGGGTCCGGCCAGGGGTGGTCAGGCAGCGCCGTGGGTCTTCGCGTCAGCAGCAGCTTGGATGGGTGAGACAAGGCGTGGGGCCGGCAGAATGGGGGCGTAGCCCTGAGACAAAAAGTCAGACCCTGATGGAGTGATGGGCCTATGGAGGTCATGCTGTGCGGCAATTTGCATGTCACCTGCCAAAGCCCGCCGGTGCCATACGCCTAATGCATAACATGATACATACCAAAAGGTTATATATGCGTATGTTTACGCTATATCGTAGCCTCCGTTGAAAGACAGCGGCGCACGGCGGCACGGGGGCTGGTGCACGACCATTTGTAATCATTGCCGTGGAGTCGTGACTGTCAGGCGCCTCCAGTCACAAACAGGCGCAATACACCTGATCACTAGCGCTTGCTTCGCTTCCGTGTCATTTTGCGCCTATGTCTATGGATTAAAGCTTGCCCACGCGACGTCGATCGCTGAATACATACACCGAATTGGCGCGGGAAAGGGGTTAACGGGGCAGCATGGGGGATTTAGCGCAAGCTGCCATGCTTCTTGATTTCAGCAAGCCTATAGATGTAGGCCTGCTCGATGCGACAGTAAACCTCAGCATGCAGTCCGTCGTTGGAGGCGAGCAGCAGGTGCGCATAGCACAGCCAGAGGCAGCTCAAGATGTCAGATGCTTATGCAATATCCGTCTTGCAGAGAGCGGCTGCGGAAAAGCTGCTGCTGGAGTTCCAGGAGCACCCGCAGGCTTGGACGCGTGTTGATACTATCTTGGAGACGTCTCAAAACCAGCCCACCAAGTACTTCGCACTTCAGGTTGTGTCTATCGTTGATCATGTGTGTTCCAGGATGTTAGTACTGAGGTAACGCCGTTTTGGCGCAGATCCTTGAGAATGTCATTCGCTTCAAGTGGGGGGCGCTGCCGCTGGAGCAGCGAGAAGGCATTAAGAATTACCTTTCCAATCTGATCATTCGCTTCTCCACAACCGAGGAGCTGTTTCGGAAGGAAGCCACCTTTGTGAACAAGCTCAACATCCTCTTGGTCCAAATCCTAAAGCACGACTGGCCCACACGCTGGAAGAGCTTTATCCCGGACCTCGTGGCAGCGTCACGGACCAGCGAGACGTTGTGCGAGAACAGCATGAAAATCCTCAAATTGCTCAGCGAGGAGGTATTCGATTTCTCACGCCTGGACCTGACGCAGGCCAAAACCAAGGAGCTAAAGCAGACGCTTACGGTGGAGTTCAAAGCCATCCACGAGCTGTGCGTGTTCGTACTAAACAACACGCGCAAGCCCGAGCTCATACGGGCCACGCTGGACACGTTGAGCGTGTTCCTGACCTGGGTCCCGCTGGGTTACATCTTCGAGGGAAACCTCCTGGAAATGCTGCTGCAGCTGTTCCCGCAGGCGCCCTTCCGCAACGTGGCGCTGCAGTGCCTGACGGAGGTGGGCAGCAGGGCACATGGGATACGGAACGTCGTGTAAAGTCCGGGGCCATGCATAGCCTAAGCGCCACCGTGTGTGCATCTTGTGCCATGTGTTGTCTGTCTCGCCTAACCGCTTGCCCCGAGATGTCCTGGGGTAACTACATACCTCTTAAGCGGCGTCCGGGTTGAGAATAACCAATCATGCAGTCCCCCATGAAACGTACTCATTCATCCCCATGCCACGTCTTCCACCGCGACCCAATTGGACTGCCGCCCACGACCCGTACACCTGACACCTACACCGCTCCCACGGCTCCCTGCATGTTCCCGCATGCTACCGCACCCGTTCTACCCCCCGCCCGTTCCTCCTCCTCCCTCCATCGGGTATTCTTCTCCCTCCCCTCTGCCCTCCCTGCCTCCCGCAGGTGGGCTCCCTGCAGATGTCCACGGAGTTCAACGTGCAGTTCGCCAAGTTCTTCGACTACTTCATGCGGCAGCTGGTGCTGGTGGTGCCGCCCAACGTCAACATCCCGGAGGCCTACGAAAAGGGCACGGATGACCAGCAGAAGTTCGTGCAGAACCTGGCGCTGTTCTTCACCAGCTTCTTCAAGGTGGGGTTCAGGGTGGGGGTGCAAAGGAGGCTGCGGTTTGGGAGTCCGCGGGTCTGGGTTTGGATGGTGGGGGTGGTTGAGGTGGAATGTTGGGTGTGGGGTGCTAGCGAGTGGGGTGGGTAGCTAGGAAGGGAACCCGCCTTCAGCGTGAATTGGGTCAGGGCGGTTGGTGCTGGGTGTTCTGCTGAAGGGGACTGAAACCGGGGTAGCGATGTGGGTTGTCCAGCTGAGCTGAGCAGCGAAGCGAAAATGGCTCCGCCGATTTGGGTCGGCTGCAGCCATGGCCTCCACTTCGCAGCCATTGCATTGGGCTGCCCGGGTTCCCTATCCAGAGCGCGCATCCCGCTGGGGGAAGCCAGGGCCCTCCTTGCCCCCGGAAAGCTGATGAAAGGGCGGGTAAGGAGGAGCCCCGGGTAGGGAGGAGCTTAGCCCCGTGAGGGCTCCACTTCGGAGGACGGCGGCCGTGGCGAGCGGCTGCTGCTGGAAGTGCGGCTCATACAGCGCATGAGCCCGTGCTGCCTGGGGATGTGCTTGACGTGTTCCCCTGGGGGCGCACGTGTGCCGGTGTCCCTCTGTGCCACGTGCGTATCTCATGTGGCTGGGAGAGATGTGTGTGTGGTGTGGGGTGGGACGCTGCTGGTTGGGTCCTTCCTTTGCTTCCAACGAAGCACGGGCAAGGATTCTTTAGCAAGTCATGGGTTAGCTCACAGCAAAGCACATGGAAAGGGGCTCATTGCTGGCTAAGAAGCCTCGGGGCGGCCTGGGCCCCACGCAGTGGCCTGCGCATGGGCGAGCCATGGCTCCACCGCCTGCCCCTTTGCACACATGCCGGCGGGCAGTGGAAGGCCCCATGCGGGTAGCGGCACGCGCTGGGTCCTTGACGGGAGCTGCGTTTCCTGCTGCTGCGTGCGGATGTTGCTGCTGCTACGGTTGCTGCTGCACAGGCGCGGTTGCTGCGTAGAGGCCCTCCGGACCACCTAGCTGCCGCCGGGTGGGTTCGGTGAGCAGTCGTACACCGCCGCTGGACATGCGCTAGCGTTAAATCTTGCGTGTCGGGTCGTGGCCATGGCCCTCATGGGGCTGTGGGCCGCCATGAGGCTTCGCTGTAAGGAGAGAGGAGGCGGTAACCCACACTGCTTAATGCCGCAGTGAGGGGGCCGTCGGCGGGCGCCTTGGGGCGTTAATTGAGGATGTTGCGCCCTGTTGTGTGGCACCGGGGTGTACAGTCCCGCACAGTCCCTAGATATGGGAAACATGGACGATATGGACGCAAGAGGGCCCTTCCAAGCCGACCCGACATGTCGTGCAAAGCGCAAGCATGCTGCAGCGGGATGCGCTGCGCTGGATATACCGGTATACCACCTGTTATGCTACCCCATACTGCTACCCCACCCGAGCTCCCCTTTGTGCCCTATTCCCACACAACTCCCACAGCTCTCCCAGCACCTGCCTGCACGCTCCTGACCTCCCGCATGCAGGCACCCGGCGTTTGCGCCGCCAGTCTCTTCACCTCCCTGCTTCCTCCGGCTGCCCTTCGCCCGCCTCCCTCCACCCGCCTGTCTCCCTCCCTGCCTCCCACCCCCCTCAGGTCCATATCGGCATCCTGGAGACCCCCGAGCTGCAGTCGCAGCTGCTGGCGGGGCTGGATTACCTGATCAACATATCCTACGTGGACAACACGGAGGTCTTCAAGACGTGCTTGGACTACTGGTGCGGGGGAGAGGGGGAGGGGGGTAAAGAGGAAAACTAAGGAACTGGATGACGAAGCTTTACCAGGGGGAAGAGGGGGGAAAATTATAGATGAAAGCAACAACGGAGTCCCAATCCCCAATCCCGACTCATGCAGTGAGAGGGGAGGGGGTAAAGAGGAAAGAAGAGTGAAGGGAGGGGGGTCGGGCCGGGGTGGTGGAGCATATGATGGTGGTGGTGGTGATGTTGGTGCCCCTGTGTCGGGAGCAGTGCCAAGTCGGTGGGTGCTCTGCTCCCGCCGGGGGAGGCAGGTGTACGGCAGCGGTTGCCACCCGGTTGCGGCCCGGACAGCTGGCTTCCTTGCGTTGTTGGCGGTGCGGTGACAGCCGCATGCCGCTACCAATGGTACCGCCCAACGCTCCATGCGTATGTGAACATCATCTGCAACCACCCTATACCTCCCAACCACCCTGCCTTCAACCACCCTCCTTCCAACCCACCCTACCTCCAACCACGCTACAACCACCCTACCTCCCAACACACCCTACCACCCCCAACCCCCAGGAACTTCTTCGTGCCCGACGTCTACTCCTCCTCCTGCACCGGCGTCGACCCCACCGGCGTCTCCTTCATGTTTGCGCCCCCCGCCACCCACGGCGTGCCTCCCGCCCCCGGCGGCCGCAAACTGCTCTACCGCACCACCCTCTCCAAACTGCGGCAGCTCATGATTTGCCGCATGGCCAAGCCGGAGGAGGTGATTGTGGTGGAGGACGAGAACGGCAACATTGTGCGCGAGACGATGAAGGACAATGACGTGTTGGCGCAGTACAAGTCGATGCGGGAGACGCTGGTGTACCTGTGTCACCTGGACTATGATGACACGGAGCACCAGATGCTGGAGAAGCTGAGGATGCAGGTGGGCAAGGGAGGGGGAGTAAAAAATAATGAGACACTGACGATGCAACTGACAAGCTGTATGACAAGGCTTCACCATGGGGTGCAAACATGGTAGCCGGTCCATCCCACCCTACCCGAAGTAGTCTAGGGGAGGGGGGGGGAGGGAAGGGAAGGGGGGAAAGAGGGGAGCGAAGGTGAACGGGAGGGGAGACGCTGGTTATGCAGGTGGGGAGAAGATTAGGACGGAGAGGGACGAAGGAAGGGGGAGGGATAAGGTAATTGTGCTCTCATCCCGTCTCATGCTCCCCGTATGTTTGCTTCCTGGCTTCCAAGACCCCTCCCTCCCCCACCTCATGGCGCCCTCTGCCCTTCTGAACCGCCACTTACGCACACCACTCTCCATGCACCCCATGGTGGGGCCTTGTCACACGGTTGGTACCTTCCTCGTTACCCCCAACCCCAACCCCCCACGCCCCCCCACAGCAAATCTCGGGTGGCAAGTGGACGTGGGGGGCGCTCAACACGCTGTGCTGGGCCATCGGGTCCATCGCGGGGTCCATGGCGGACGAGCAGGTCGGGGCCCGGGGGGGGAAAAGGAAGAAATTCCAATGTGTGGTGTGATGTGTGGTCCCGGGGGGGGGTAAAAATTAAGAAACTGATGGGCCGAGGAGGGGCGAAGGAGGTGGGGTGGGATGAGGGCGGGGTGAGGGTGGGCAGCCGGTGGGGCGGGGGGCAAAGAGTGGGGAGAAAAAACTGATTACTCCTTCCCTCTCCCCTCTTGACTTATTCTTGTTCTTTTCCCTCAGCTTGTGTGCGCCTCCCCCCTCCGAATCCTGTGCCCTCACACCCCTCCCACACCCCTCCCACACCCCTCCCCAGGAGAACCGCTTCCTGGTGACGGTCATCCGCGACCTGCTCAACCTGTGCGAGGTGATCCGGGGCAAGGACAACAAGGCGGTCGTCGCATCCAACATCATGTAAGAGCAACAGTGGGGCTTGTGAAGTTACGGCAGTAGCAGCAGCAGACGTGGCAGAAGCAGGAGCGGTAGCAGAGTAGCGGTGTCTCGAAGCAGGTGCAGAGCCGTTAGCTCTGAGATTGTGCAGGAGCATGCAGCAGCAGCAAGCGGAGACGAGGGCAAAGGAGGAGGACTAGATGGGCTTCCTTCCTCATTATTGTTCCTCGCCTCCATGTATTGGTACTTCCCTGCTGTTTACCCCTCCCTCTCCCTGTCTCCTTTCTCCCTCACTCCCTGTGTGTCACTTTTACTATGTGTTTTCCTCCCTTCCCCCCTGTCTCTCCCTCTCGCTGCTCACCTTCTCCCCCTCCCCTTCCCCTCCCCTCCCGTACGACAGGTACGTGGTGGGGCAGTACCCCAAGTTCCTGCGGGCCCATTGGAAGTTCCTCAAAACAGTCGTCAACAAGCTGTTTGAGTTCATGCACGAAACGCACCCGGGCGTGCAGGTACGGCATGCCGTGCATGATGGTAGTAGTTGTTGCCGTTGTTGCCGTTGTTGCCGTACCCCAACCAGCAAGAGGACAGCACGTGTCGCTTGTGTGGTGATGACCCTGTTTTTGTGCCTGGTGAAGCCGTACAGAAATAACTTCAGGCAAATCCAGAGATTCAGCCCTTACCTCCCTCCCATGGTGTAGCGCCACTTAACACGTCTCTCCTTCTTCTCCTCCCCAGAAATACATTCAGGCAAATCCAGAGATTCAACCCTTACCTCCCTCCCATGGTGTAGCGCCACTTAACACGTCTCTCCTTCTTCTCCTCCCCCCTTTGCAGGACATGGCCTGCGACACCTTCCTGAAGATCTGCAACAAGTGCCGCCGCAAGTTTGTGGTGCTGCAGGTGGGACAGGGCGCCGTTAGTGGGACACATGCGGGCAGGGAACCCTTTCTGCGACAGGCTGCGTAACCTCTGTTTATACTGCCCGTTGGGAATAACCACATACACACATCATCCTGCTTGCTCTTGTTTCTGCTCAACTACACATCATCCCCCACCCCCACCCCCTGCACCCCTCCGCCCTTGCTGCACTTATCACTTATCTTCCCCCCCCCCTCCCACCCCCACCCGCCCCCCCTCCCACCACAGGTCCAGGAGCGCGAGCCCTTCATCTGCGAGCTGCTCAACGGCCTGACAGACACCATCCAGGACCTGCAGCCGCACCAGATACACACCTTTTACGAGGCGGTGGGGCTGATGATTGGCGCGGAGTCGGACCCCGTCAAGCGGGATGATTACCTGGTGAGGAGGGGGGAGGGAAGGCTGGGTGGAGGGGAGGGAATGTAATTGAAAAGTGAAGCAACGGAAGGAAGGCGGGATGAGGGGCGGGGTAGTGGAGGAGTTGCCCGGGCAATGGGGGACCTGGGATTGGGGAGTAAACACGGTGGAGGGGGGGTTTCCTCCGCACCAGAAGCCGACCGTTGCTCTTACGGCTCTCCTGCAGTGCCGAATGCCGTGCGACGTGACCCCCTCCGTGCTTTTGGTTCCCGAAAACCTGAACCCCCCTCCCCCTGTTACCGGTACCCCCACCTCCGCCTCGGCATCCAACATCAATAGTATCTACTGATTACGGCTTATTTAATGCCACTACGATTACTAATACTACTTTGTTGGTAAACTGGTTCATAACGTTTAACCCTAAACACAAATACACAATACCCTTCCCCCCATCCTCTTCCCCCATCCTTCACCCCGCCCCGCCCCGCGCCTCTCAGCACCGGTTGATGGGCCCGCCCAACACCACTTGGAGTCAGATCCTGGCCCAGGCCCGCGCCAACCCCGACGTGCTGAAGCAGCAGGAGGTGGTCAAGAGCATCCAAAACGTGCTGCAGACCAACGTGTCGGTGTGCTCCTCTCTGGGTCAGCCCTTCCTGGTGCAGTTCAACGTCATATTCACGGACATGCTGCAGGTGGGCGTGTGCGCGGGAGGAGTTAAAAATAAGGAAACCGACGAGGCAACTGACGAGCTGTATGACATGGCTTCACCAGGGGGTGCAAACATGGTAACCGGGGGAAGAGGGGGGGAAGAGGAAATTAACGAGCTGTATAACACGGCTTCGCCATGAGGTGCAGGGTGTGGGCGGAAGGGGGCCGGGGTGGCTAGGGTGGTTGGATACGCTTAGCCACGATAAATACTGACCGTGACCGTGGCATAAGCCACACGATGGTGACGCCCCAGGTTGGGGGATGGTTGGGGGGCGTGTTGCATGGCTGTGGGGGATGTTCTGCTGCCTCAGCAATAGCAGTGTGCTTTTACTCAATGTGCTGAACCTGCTTGATCTAGCGCAGCTACAGCGCAGGCAGACATACGCTGAGCCTGGGTCGCTTCCTCCTTTGACCCCGTTTACCCCCTTTACCCCCCCAACACCCACCTCACCTCCTTCCCTTCCACCTTCCTCCCCTCCCCCCTCCCCCCAGGTGTACCGGCTGTACAGCGAGCTCATCAGCCAGGCCATCTCGGCGGGGGGGGCCAACGCAGCCAGGTTGGGGGGTGGGGGAGGAGGTTAGGTAAACTGAGCCGCGGAAACGCTGACCCTGACCCTAGTATACCGGAGGATGATGGCATCCTAGATGTCGAGGGGTCACAGATAGACCAAACCATAGGAGAACCACAGATGTGGGGGCAAAGGTGGGGGAGGGGGGAGGGGGAGAGGAAGGGGCGCAGCAGCAGTAGCAGCCGGGGAGTAGTGAGGTGGGGAGGGGGGGGCGCAATGTGAGCGGGGATAGCGTCCATATGGATCTCGCTCACTATGCGTAAACTACATTAGCTGGATACTCCACTATATAACACATCTTAATTACCTCGGTTATCCCTAGCCATATCCGCTGGTTCACCCACTGGTCCAACCATCTGCACCTCCCTCGCACACACCTAATCTTCCGGCAATCACAGTACGTTCCGACTCGCGGCCAGTTTCCTTACCATACCTCCTCTTGCCAGCTTCCCCGCGGCCAGCTTCCTTACCGCACCTCCTCGGTCCTCGCACACCTCCAAGCTCACTCCACCTCACCCCCCCCCTCCCCCCTCCCTCCCCTCCCCCCCCAGGACCACGTTTGTCAAGTACATGCGCAGTGTGAAGAAGGTGGCGCTCAAGCTGATTGAGACGTTTGTCGACAAGTGCGACGACCCGCAGCTGCTGGCGTCCGCCTACGTGCCCGCCATGATGGACCCGCTGCTAGGGGACTATGCGAGGAGCGTGCCGGATGCGCGGTAAGGGAGCGGGGGGTTATCCTTATCCCCTTCCCAAGCTTTGCACGTCTTCTCACGCCCTTCCCCTTCTCTGCTTTCCACGTCGTACACCTTCCTCCACTCATGCCGTCCTCTCCTTCCCCCCCTCCTTCGTTCCTCTCTCTCGTTGCTTCACCTTCCATTTCTATTTTCCTCCGTCTCCCCCCCACCCCCCTCACTCCCCCGCCCCTCCCCTCCTTCAGCGACGCGGAGGTGCTGAGCCTCATGGCCGCCATCATCAACAAGCTGCGGCAGCTGATGGAGCCCGAGGTACCGCGCGTGTTCGAGGCGCTCTTCGAGTGCACCCTCACCATGATCACCCGCAACTTCGAGGACTACCCAGAGCACCGGCTGCAGTTCTTTGCGCTGCTGCATTCAATCGTGAACTCGTGCTTCAAGTAGGAGAGGGGGGGGAGAGGGCGAAGGGGGAGGGGGAGAGGGGTTATAGCTTACAGGTGAATTGAGCCGCAAGGAAGAGGAGTTGAAACTCCCAACCATCCCCCTTCCCCTATCATTACCCCCGCTCCTCCTCACCCCTCCCTCCTTTCCCCTCCTCCCTCCCCCCCCAGCACCCTCTTCCTCATGAGCGCCGCCCAGCTGAAGCTGGTGATCGACTCCATCGTGTGGGCCTTCCGCCACACCGAGCGCAACGTGGCTGAGACGGGTCTGGCGCTGCTGCACGACCTGCTGGTGCAGTTTGCCAACAGCGAGTACGCCACGCAGTTCCACCAGACCTACTACCTGCACCTGCTGAACGAGATTCTGGCGGTCATGACAGGTGGGGTAGGGGGGGCGGGTGGGGTTGCGGGTTTGGGAAATTGGGATGGGTGGGGAAGTAGCGCGGGGGGTGACCCATGGGTCGATAGTGGTGTTGTGCTTGAAATATGTGCATTTGAAGTACGCTGTTGTGCGCACTACCGGTATCACGATCCAGCAAAAGCTCGTTAAGATCCATATTGATTCCATTCTGCAACCTTGACGTGTGCGTTTTGTTTTGTTTTTCTTTACCTACCTAGTCTGCCCACCGTCGCCCATACACCCTATGTCATCTAATCCCGCCGCTCATACCATCATACACCCCGCCGCCACCGCACCCCAGACTCCTTCCACAAGCCGGGCTTCAAGAGCCAGGCCCGCATCCTGCACCACCTGTTCACGCTGCTGGACAACAACGTGATCAAGGCGCCGCTGTGGGACGTGGCGGCCAAGGGCGCGGCGGCCTTCCCCACCAACTCGTCCTTCGTGCGGGTGCATGTGGTGGGGCTGCTGTCCAGCTCCTTCCCCAACCTCACGCAACAGCAGGTGGGGGAAAAGTAAATGAAAAGTGGGGGGAGGGAAAGAAAAATACACATTGTGTTGGGGGGAGGGAGAGGGAGGGAGACATGGGGTGTGGCAGGGGCAGAGAGGGGAAATTCAGGTCATGTGGGTAGTTTTATGGGTAGGAGGGGTTTGTACGGCTACCTCTGCTAGTTTGTGTGTGTCGTACTCCTCCTAGCGCCAAGCGTGGGAAATGGGTTGATGTCATGTGGCCCATCCGTCGGGTGCGTTTAAAACCTACACGTTTAACTTTAAACGATTCTTAATGAAAAGTGTTTGGCTCCCAACTGCCTCCAACCACCTTGCCTGCACATTGCTGCCCGCCTCTTCCCTGTCACAATCACTGCTGCCTGTCTGACCCCTCCCTGTCCTCCCTCCTCCTCCCGCTCCCTCTCCTCCTCTTCCTCCCCCTCCTGCGCGCAGGTGAGCGCCTGTGTGGCGGGCATGTTTGAGTACAAGGACTTTGCGGCCTTCAAGCACCACCTGCGGGACTTCCTGGTGCAGACCAAGCAGTTTGCGAGCCAGGTGGGTACCTGTAGGAGGAGGGGCGGGATGTGGGAGGGGCGGGATGTGGGAGGGGCGGGGAGTGGGAGGTGGGGGGGGTTGAGCTGGGGTAAGAATGGGAGGCGGGGAAGGGAAGGAGGATAAAAATGGAGGAAATTGACAAGCTGTATGACCTGTATAGGCTTCACCATGGGGTGCGAACATGGTAGCCGGGCCATCCCGCCGGAAGCATGTTGGTGGCTGGTTGTAGAGGGGCAAAGCAAGGTCGGGCGTAGGGGTGTTGCGCTGGCGCGTTTGGCGCGTTTGGCCATCGTTGGTATTCTATTCTGTTACTGCTTCTGGGTTACTCTCTCGCGTTGTTGTTCCATAGGGTAACAGAAGGTGGAGTGTGTAACGTGCTACACCATGTCTACTGTAGTGGTAACCCCCTGTCCTGCCCTCGTACGTCGTACCCCAAGCCCCATACCCTGCTTGCGCCCCACTGCAACTGCCTCGCAAGCGCCTCCCACCTCTGCCCTGACCGCCTCTCCTCCGCCTCCGCACCCGCAGGACAATGCGGAGTTGTTTGCGGAGGATGTGGAGAAGCAGGTAGTGGAGCAGCGGGAGTCGAGGCAGCGTGTGCTGGCAGCCATTCCCGGGATGATTCCGCAGGTGGGGGTTTGGGTGGGCTGCTGCATGGTGGGTCTTCAGGACCCCTGGATATCGGGTGGGTCCTTACAACCTCTGGGCTGTAAGGAGGTTGTGGGTTGCGGAAGGTGCGGGGCTAACTGCCCATGCGAGGAGACAGGGAACAGGAGATATGGGCGTGTATCGCTTTTGTTTTGCTAGTAGGTGTGGTTATGCGGTTTGCGTTGTTCGCTGACCGGTATGAATGCGTTGTGGTACGGTTACCTAGTAGCATGGAGTGGATTGGTGACGCCAATTTTGGTACCGGTATACGAGACATTTAGAGCGTGTATGTGTTTTGTATTGTTCGTTACGCAGGCGGAGACTATGGCGGCGGAGGAGATGAACGAGCAGTGATGAGGGTACACTGGAGCAGCAGCAGCAGCCGGCAGCAGCAGCACCAGGAGGAGGAGGACGACGTAGCAGCAGCAGCCGAAGGAGACTAGCGGCGGCGGCTTGGGGCGTCCCTGACGCGTTGGTGGCTTCCACAACAGGGACAGCTGGGTGGACCTTGGGGCACCACCTGGTACGGGTGGCTGGCTGTGGGGGCGCCAGGGCGCAATCGGCCCTCCTGGACTCTGCATGCTGTCCTTCCGGTGCGCTGCTAGCCCCTTGTTGCTGCGGATATGATAGCGGTCGCGCTTTTAATGTTTCGAGTTTTGTTTGGTAATGGTAGGAGGATCCGTTTTGCAGCTGCAGTATGGATGCGCTCTTGTGGGAACCTTAACCTGACTTTGTCATTTTCAATGACGCGGCTTTCCGTGAAGGCCGCGAAACGGGGTTGATGCTTAGGGTATGTAGCGAGTCGGTTGCTCATAGTTTGAAGGTTTAGCAGGCGCGGGGCTTTTGGGACGGTAGCTCAAGTTCAGTTTGACAAGAGCGAAGTAGTTTAGGATTATGAAAAGCTTGCGGTTTTGCACTTCCCTGCCTCCGGCATGCAGTAACAACCATATGCAAGCTTGTAGAGTCTGCAGTAGGTCATGAACATGCGAGAGAGACGAAAATCAGCTGCGCATGGGAGCTTGGTGTTGATGCACGCAATGCTGAGTGGGCTTGGGTCGTGGAGTGGTAGCAGGGCTCTTGGTTTCACGTGGATAGCGCAAGGGTGCAAGCTGCAGGGCTGCGGGGGTGCGGGGCTCTATAGTTTTAAACTGGGATTTTGGCAGGTGTGTGCAGCTTGCTTTCATGGGGGGGGGCTTGGGGCTTGCCGCGGTACGGCAGCAGGCCAAATTATGAGCAGGCTATTGTGGACAGTCATTTTTAGCACATGGGTTTGTGCTCTGCCCTCTTGTTTGCGCGAGTTAGTTGTCATTTTGGTTGGGTGGGTCAGGCTCTTCCAGATGACAACTAGTGCTACCACCCTAGGAAATCCCCATTTGCTGTATGCCGAGACGAATACGAAGAGTCGGGGAACTGTTTTCGCCCTTTTTAGGGTTCTATGGTCTCGCTGCGTGCATTGCTTGCCTGCTGCTAGCCGAGGTGATGAGCTTCCCTCGGTGCCAGATTTGCACAGGTGCGCATGCAAACCGCCGAGTCCCCGTTGCAAAAACTTCCAAGCCCGTTGGCCTCTTGAGAGGACCGCAGATGCGCATCAGCAGGCTACCAGTTTCGCGATGAGGAGGAGGGGCCCATGGGGCTGTGGGGTGTCACTCGGCAGCTTTCTACTCCCTGCATGGCACGCGCTGGTGTGTCTGCGTAGGAGTTAGGGCTGCTGTGAAGTGGACCTGCACCTGCTGCCATGGGCCCCAGTCGTTCAGTCGCTTTAAGCTTGCCGTCCTTTCAGTTGCAAGACGTGTGTATGTACTGCAACCTGCGCGTTTTAGCCTGCACTTTGTGGCTGGCGAAACGGTATCCCTAAGCAGAGCTCCGTTTCATGTTTGTCTTTGGGAACGTGCAACTTGGCTCCTGGCTTGGACGTGTATCCCGCATTGTCTTTTGCGCCATGCGCATGTGCTTGCCTGAGCTTTGTGCGTCGTCGTTCCTAGTCCAAGTACCTTCATTGCTTTTCCGACTGTTGTCATACCCGTGTGCTGTTTTCCTGTCCAATCGTCCTGTCATGTTACCCGTTCGCACGCCGACATGGCTTTTGCCGCAGAGCTTCAGTCTGGCCAGTGGGCTCTCGGTTGCCTAATCTGGCACCGTGCGTGGTCACGTCAGCTGCATGTCGGGCATGTGACGCGGCTGTGGCTAACGGAAGCGGGTGGGACGATTGGACACACTTGAAGGCCGGTGGGTTCGTTTGAGGGACGCGCGCTGCCTCATCTAGGCGCGTGTATGCCTCAAACGGGCTGCGTGTTTACAGAACGATGCGAAGGCTGGTCTTAATGTCGTCTCTCAAGGGATGAAGAAGGCCTTCATTCCTGCGTTTTGCTTTGGTCCGTTCGTGTAACAGGACTTCCTTTGGTACTTGCCAATACCCACAAGCCTGTGCACCTCAACCAACGAGGCCCGCCCTACATACAAGAAGGGGCGGGCACCGTAGCCTCCTTAGCTCCAAAAGCCCATAAGGCTGCTAAGAGGAAAGGGCTGTATCTCAGTCGCCACTTCTAAAACAATATCCGCCGAAAATGCACAGGCAACCGCCGTACTGCGGCCGCAGCCGCTTCCTCGTAAGCAAGCTTCAATACCGTCTTAAGACATCGTCCTGCATTAAGCGCCTCTTCCGCGCCCTCTCCACCTTCTAAGACGCTCCTTCCAAAGCTCTCGCTGCAATCCCACCTTTAAAGGAAAGCACGCCGCGCAACAGGCCTGGCGCTACGGGACAAGCCTTGCTATGCCACCTCCGCTACAACCCTTGCCGCCCTCAACTCTTGCAGCCGCAAAAAAGCCATGTTGACAGCTGACCTGCAGTCCTTTTTTTTCCGATGTGGACTCCCTGCCTTAGAGCAGCGCTGTCGGGCGAACCCTATGTCTGGCACTACCTCTCTTCTACTGCCATCCTCCTCATGGTGTATGTTCTCCTCCACCACCCGGCTGGAGCCTCTCCTCGGCCCTCCTCTCCCGGACACACTGCACACGGGCGCAGACTGTAACTGTAGCTGTATCCTCGTGTGTCCTACCACCCACTACTACCACCCCCGCCTGTCACCCCCTCCTCCTACCACCTCCTGCCACCCCCGCCTGTCACCCCCTCCTGGCCCCCTCCAGGTACGCTTGCCGCTGCATGACGGCCGGCTCCAGCTTGATCATGAAGGTGGTGATGGGGCGCGGGCGCTCCTTGTGCGCCACGAAGTGGGCAGTCACCCTGGGGGGTCAGAGGGGGGGAGCACAGCAGCCAACGATCCCGAGTAGGGGGACGAGTGGCGGAACGAGTGCAGGGGTAATGGCAACAACGCGTGCATGTGCCGTCCATGCTGGACATGAGGCCACACCGGTGTAACGTGAGCCTTCACCACCCAACCACCCCAAACGCAAAAGCATATCACTGGTTTAGCAGACCGATGCATTTTAGCATGGCATGCCGCCTTCCCCCAACCCACCAGTTACCACCCGCAGCATGCTACCACCACTCGATGTCGTGCTCAGCACCCTTGCCACGCCAGCGCCAGCGCCCTCCCTGGTCATCTGAGCCCCATTGCTTTGCCCTAAACTGTGGTTTGGCCCACCGGTATCTCCTGTCCCCCCTTGTGCCCCACCTGTGCCTCGTCATACAGCTCATACAGCTCGTCAGTTTCCTATGTATATCCCCCCCCGTACCCCACCTGGCCGGGAAGCCCGCGCTGTCTAGCATGCCGCGCATGATGCCGGCCGCCAGCGTGCCCGGGTTGAACGGCTCGTACGAACGGGGTACGGAGATGTAGCGCGAAATCAGCAGATCGTAGTCTCGGATGTAGTACTCGTCATCAGCCTAAGGGGGACAGGCGAGGGTGGGAGGGTGAGAAGGGCCGGGGCAGGGCCGGGTCCAAAGGGGTTAGCAAGCGTGCTGGGACCTAGCAAAAGGGGCCAAGCAAAGGCGTAATGGCTGATGTCTGACCAACAGAGCTTGCAACGGCTGCCGGCTATCATGCACATCTGCCCCCGGGCTACGGAGGCATGCATCCAATGCCCATGGCCATGTCTGCCCTCAAGCCAACCGTTCGAAAACGCGCCACCTACGTTGGCTGCCTGTTGCAAGTCGTCGGCGGTTTTGCCGAACAGGTATTGCCACGCGGGGCCGTGGATAAACCGAAGGATGTCCAGCACATCCGTCTTGCGTCGCAACACCTTCTCGCGGTACGACAGGAGCTCCAATACGCGGATTCCCACGTCAAAGCCCGCCTTTTCCAGTCTTTTGGAGATGCACATGAGGAGGGGGGGATATGTTCATGGAACGTATGAGGGTTGGGGTACAAGCACCATCCTGGGGCATCCAGAAAAGGTGAACAGAATATCGCACCTGTCTTCCAACTCGGTTATGCTGTTAGCTCGATCTACTAGATACTGGATATACTCGCTGAAGAGGTATGCAAACGCGCTCAGGCTAACCGTAGGCACCTGAAGTACAAGACGGTGCCATAATAAGGCCGGTTGCAAAAAAGGATTGCAAACGGGTGGCCATGACTATAATGCTTGCCTCGGCTCTGCTTTTTGTAATGGGCCGGTCCACAATGTTCAAGCTATGTTTGGGAGGTTGCCGAGTGTTCATCTCTAATGTAATCCGGAGTAAAGCCGGCTATGCAGTGGCACCTATTTATAGGTATCTTCGAGCAGTTAAGGTGGCATATCAATAAAGTTCTGGGCTTGCATGCCCCAGGTATTTCTTGCTGATCACGCCTGTAGGGGACTCGGCTTGTAGTAGTAGACTCGGCTTAATAGTCATCCGGCAACAGACACGTACGCTTTTGCAACGATTCGGCAAGCGACGCATAGCCAGTCGTACGTTTCGCGACATCCAACGGTTAACGCACTAGTGTCATCTTAGATTAATTCGTTATCATGCGATATCATACGATATCATGCGCGTATGACATGCGCGTATAACAGTCCTGTGGCAAAGGTAGGCTGCACCAGCACAGTTTACAGCGCATAGTGTTTCAAGCCTTCAGGCACGTCTCGCAAAGGCTATAGAAGTTCACTGCTGCTTCCAAGCTTCCGGGGGCAAAATGCGCTGGACGCGTTTACCGCAAACTGGCGCTCTGCCGGTTGAGCGGTCCAGCCACAGCATCACTGTTATTGGCGACAAGACTCTGCGCCGCTCCATTTCTTTTGAAAAGGATCTCTGCAGACTGCTTTTAATTTGGCTGCGAATGCACGTGTGGGGGAAGGGTCCCCTTCCCCCAAACCCCCATCCCCCCTCTCTGCATGCGTTCAATGTGTACTTGCGTCATCATCTCCCAACAGCGTTCTAGACATGCATGCACTTGTCCCTTCTTCGAGCCTTGTCTCTGAGCTTGCAAGAGCCCAGCCACGACTGCAGGGGCGGGGCCGCGTGATCGCATTCTTCGAACAAATTGGCCTCCGTGCAAAAACCCTGCAACTATGCAATAACTGCGAAACCTCTAAATTAAAGCGTTTCTTTCATGGAAATGCGTTGCGATTGGTTAGGGGAAGCATCGTTCTGTGGGTAGGGCCATCACGCAATCGCACTGAGAGGCTGGAGCTGGCCCAAAGAAGGCGCTAAAGGGAGCACGCAGCAGGTGGAGGCCCCTAATATGCCTTCCTAATAGGGTGTCCTTAAGTGATGTGTGCGTTATGGTGTAAGGGGACGGGATTGGAGGAGTGTAGTTGAAGTGGGACAGGTGGGGTAGAGTGGGGTGGGGTTCAATGGCGTTAGATGGGATGGCAGCCCCAGCACTGTTACCCAAGCATCCAACCCTCCAAGGCAGCATATCAGAGGTAGCAAAGTTGTTATGCAATGTTGTGTGCCATTGCCAAGCCCTGGCACGGTATGGGGCTCTTTGTCGACTAGGTCAAGGCGACATACAGTGGTGGCACGGGACCACCACTGATTTCATGCAACAAACATAATGCCTGACGCTCAGAGGGCGCATATTGTACATCTCAGAGTCCTACAAGGCTGAATACCGCACGCTCGCCAGAAAGGAGCTTCCTGTACAGCAAGCGTCGAAACTGCGAAAACAAGTTTCGGCATTTATGCATAGCAGCTATACAAGATGGAGCGGCGCAGAGTCTTATATTCATAATTAAAGTATTTTGTGATGACGGAGACAGTTTGAGAACGACTCCATTCCTGTATGCATAGGTTGGACACCCCGCTGTTGTTGCTCATGATAGCGTGTGTTATGCTTTATGGATTCATGTTTTTAACGATGCATTTTGACACCTTTTTTTGTGACGGACAACGGTAATTCAGGTCGTTGTTCTTCTGTGCGCATTCTTGTTTGCACTTGACAACTTCAGCTCGTAGGTCCTGCACCGCCCTATTGCTTTCTACACTCTGCTCGCTCCTTACGGCTTTGTACATGTACTTCACATTACACGGTTGGAGGTTATGCCCCTGAAACGCTGTTCTACTTAGCGGCTTAAAAATCCTCCTCTTTGGTGGCGAGCACGACCCCCGCGTGCCCGTCGGCAACGAGATATACGAGTACAGCATAACCGATGGCTCATGGCAAGTCCTTGAAGTGCAAGGCGAGCGCCCGAGTCCATGCGTCGCGCATGCTGCTGCTGCCGTCGGTGCTATGCTCTACGTGATTGGTGGCAGGTAGGTCGATGCAACAGGGGAGGATGGGTAAAGCAGGGGCCACACATGGGGACATGGCCCAGGAAGCCGCAAACGAGCTCGCAAGACACCGAGATGCCGACAAGTACATGGACTACCTCCAGCACCACATACATTGGCCGACCGGCCTTATTCCGTCCCACCCACATGCCCTCACCCTCCTCTCCAACGCCACGCAAAGAGCGCATGCGTTTGTTCTATTCCTGTTCACTAGCCCAACCCAGCAAAGCATTTCCGCCAATTTGGACACTAGTTCGTCCTTTCCTAACTTCGTAATCCTTACCACCGCAGGTCTGGTCTCGCAATGGGTGAGGGTGCCACCAATGAGCTCCACGCCTTCGACACCACCTCGCGCACCTGGACCCGACTCAGCCCGCAAGGCTCCCAACCGCCCAAACGCTCCTACCATGCCATGACCGCCCTGGGACCCAAGCTCTACGTGTTTGGCGGTTGCGGGGAGGACGGTCGCCTCAACGACCTGTACGAGTACGACACTCGTACGAACACATGGACTGCCCTGGCGACGCCCTCGCCTGATGCCGTACCGGGACGCGGTGGCAGCTGCCTGGCAGCGGTTCCGCCAGAGGCGGCTGATGGGGCTGCGGAGGGCCCAGCTCGAGAGGGTTTGCTATATGTGATTGGGGGCTTCTGCGGCCATGAGCTTGATGACATGCACGTGTACAGGTGCGAGTTGGCTGGAGCGGGGCAGAGAGGAAACTGACAAGATGTATGGCATGTAGAGGCTTGACCATGGGGGAGTGCAAACATGGTAGCCGACCCATCCCGCCCCGCCCGAATTACCGGTAGCCATGACGATGAAGGGCTTACCGGAAAGAATAGACACACCGAAGCCAGGGCCCGCAGCGTTGCATAGCTGTCCTGCAGCTTAATCCCCGCAATACTCACCTGCCATACCCTACTCGGCAGCCACTCTCATTGACGAAAACTTGCTGCCGTACCCGCCCCCGCCCAACACTCCTTCCCATCCCTCGCAGCATCGCTGACAACATCTGGTGCAGACCCACCTGCCCGACCTGCTGCGGCGCTGCAAACGCCGCCGGCGAGCTCTCGGCTCGCAGCGTCTTCGGTACCTCCCTGCACCGCTGTGACAAGAGCGATTGCTCGTACAAGGCTGCCGTACTCGCGTACGGAGGCGAGGTTGACCCCTCCGACAAGGGCCATGCGGGAGCGGGTGACTTCTGCTCTAGCTTGATGATGTACGACAAGGCTGGCGGTTGGCGGTTGGTGGAGGCTGACGGCGAGTCGCCGGGGCCGCGAGGCTGGTTCGCAGCTGCGACAGGACCCGCGGGTCAGCTTATTGTGCATGGAGGGCTGGATGCAAACAACGAGCGGTTGGGGGATATGTTTGCGCTAGACTTGCATGCGTGAAGATGGAAAACGGGGTGGCGAGGTGGGAGGTCAAGACTTCCGAACGCCTTAGATTTGACTAGTTGGGTGCTAGGAGGCCGGGTGGCGGGGGAGACAGGTGCCATGCAAGGGTGTGTAGGAAGAAATGAGAGCGGCTCCAGCACCGTTGCAGAAGCCTGCTGCCCTCAAGGGTTGCTGACTTGCTATTAACTGGATTTGCCACGGCTGTCTGAAACAAGAGCCGGGGACGGTAACAAGACCGGCAAGGCTATTTTTAAGCCCTTCCATGCTGCCTGGTTGGGAGGAAAAGGCACGCCGCGGATGGTTGGGAAATTCGTAGTGGCATATGCGTATTGTAGCAGCTGTCGGGAGCGAGGAGCCGAGAACTGTACCACGTATCTGCAGTTTACATGAACTAACTGATAGGTTGTAAGTTGGCGCTTGCAGCAAAGTCGTGTGAGCACGGTTGCATCACCATACAGCCACCGCATTGTTGAGTGGAGACATCCCATGCCAACCCCGCGGACCGCCGCAGCATCCCTTTCCGGTTCCACGCGCGCATGCCCCAAGGGGGAGCTATAACTGCGGGTGAACCCTGCTAGGTCAACTGTAACCCGGATCACGAGCATCCCCCATAAAAGTATGTGGGGTGTCCATATCTGCTCAAATTAGGAAAGCGCCTGGGTGTAGCGCCACTAGCGCTATCAAACCTAGAAACCCCCCAATCACCGCATCGCTAGTTGCTCACCCTGAGCAGCAGCTCTCCTGTTCCACAAGACAAACTGAGCCGCAGAATCACGAGGCTATAGGTGCGAAAGCACAAAACCGGAATCGCAATCACGACCTCGTACGGCAGCCTTAATAAGCATCCAGAAGCTGAGCGCCGAGTAAACATCAGCTCGGAAAATAACGCTAGAAACAATAAGCTGGGTCACAACGAGTAGCTCACACCGACTACACCGTCTCTCCACAAAGACTACCCGACTATTTCCTGATACGAGAAGCAGGCTGTTTACTTGGCCTGCTGCTGGACCATGGAGCGCAGAGTGCTGAGGTCCGGCACGCCGTTGCGCTTGATGCTGCAGGCAGGAGAAAAGAGGAGAGGGGCTTAAGGCAACCAGGTTTGGAACAAGGGGGAGTAGTAGCACACACGGACTTCCAGCAGCATGGTTGCGTTTGGACACATCAAGGACATCCGCATAGGCTCCCAACGGCATCCAGAACAGCGGAGCAGCTATTGCACGGGAGTACCGGTATCAACAGGAGAACACGGGGAGGGGGCCCCGACAATGCCATCCAGCCTGGAAAGGAAACCCAAGAGCAAAATCTTCCGCCAGGTCAATAGGACCCGACCATGCAGTCCAGCATTCCCCACCCACCCGAAGTTGTCTCCGTAAGCAGTGTAGCGCTTGGTGCGGGTGGTGCGGCGCTGGTTGGGCTCCTCCACCGTGTAGGCCCAGCCGTGCTTCTCGCAGAAGCGCTGTGCCTCCTCCTTAGTGTAGAAGTTCAGCATGGCGCGGCCAACGTTCTCCAGAGGATCGGCCGTGGAGGTCCAGCCCATCAGCGGGTTCTGCCACCTGCACACAGCGGAGGCCCAAGGGCAACTCAATCCTCCTTCCCATGCGGCTGTCATACCCCGAGCAGCATCGTGTTCCAGCAAAGGACGTCTATGCCTACTTTGCAAGGGTATCGAACTCAATCTTCCAGACGGGGGACGTGCCAGCGTTGTAAGTTGTCCTGCCAAGCCCCGATTGCATGGGATTCCGCGCAGGGCTGTAAATGCGCGCCTGAAAGTTGCAGGATAAGTTTGTTAATGTACTAGATATGTGGCAAAGCGTAGTCACTGTAGGCACAAAACGTACCTTTCGCGAGAACGTGTTCAGCGGCACGCCAGCCGTATATCCTCCCTCCTTTGCCTGAACAGAGGTCTCCGAAGGGGTCACTAGCTCAGCAGCCGTCTTAAGGGCGATGCTATAATCATTGCTCGCTGTGGCGTAGCCAGCCGTGCACCGCGGCAGCAGAGCAGATACAACGCGGCGCTGCATTTTCCCGTCAAACCAAAAATCGTAAAGCGGAATGCAAGGATGCCTACACGAGCGCATTGCTCTATACAATTAGTGGTACGGCAATTGTCCTTCAGTCGGGGATTTGCTTTCAGTCCCATGCCCCATGAAAAATCCCTGTTGCATGTGTGTGCATGCGATGAAGTGCTTGTAATAAAGGGGAACCATATATCTCACAACCTCACCGTCTATGACGTATGAGATGGTTATGGGCTCTCTGGCATACATGTAGTTGCGATGTATCTCTGTTGCTTTCCTCATGTCTTTATTCATCAAGCACACACTGCGTGGCTAACTGTCAGGAGCTGGGTTGGAGCGCTTCAGGCTGCCAACAGCGGTCATTGGGTGCTAGATGATGCTTGATAACCCGTTAGAGACGGCTTGATAACCCGTTAGGGACGGCGCTGCAATTCTTGGAAGGCAATGGGGTGTCCAACTACTGCACGGCTTGCGCAGCCCAGTACCGGTACTCGCATCGTCGCATGCACCTGAAACCCGTCCTTCTTTCAAATCGAGCATTTGCATCGAGCGGGGAAGTGTATACCGGTACCCCTATTACTAAGATGGTGTTAACCTGACTACCCGCCGCACCTTCTCCTCCATGATTTGCGAACCCTTGTGTCGCGTTGCCCCTGGCAGCCACGAGCAGCTTTCATACCCATAGACATTCGGCATAAGTGGGATAGCTCCTAGAGATGACTGATGAGTAGTCACCACGCTGTGATTAGCAACCTGCAGGATCCTCCTGGGCCTTCCTCCTCGCCCAACAGGCAACTGTAGTACGGGACCCTTATACGACTTGTAACGAGACGGCGGTCCATGTGAGCAATTCTCCGCATTCAGCGTACGCAAAACTCTCTCCTCAGATGCTGCACTGTATGCGGGCCCGAGAATCTAGCCGCTTGCAAGCTATCTGTGGCAAGCTATCTGTGGCCATTGACGTTCCCTCCGATGGAAGGCTACACTAGCAGCCATGCATGCGTCGGAAATATGTATTACCCCATACCCGATGCCCCAGGCTTAGCTGAAGCATGCCCACCCATGTATTACCGGCAGGAGCCACCCATGTATTACCCCATACTCGATGCCCCAGGTTTAGCTGAGGGAGTGTGCAACGTAGCATAGAGCGATGCCGTGTGAAGGCATGATGTTTACGTGACTGCTGGATAACCGCAGTTATCAAGTGGCGGACGGCAGAACTGAACCCCCTTCTCGAGCGAGCTGCGTGACTTGGACGTGGCAAAGGTGTTTATCGGGTATGGTGTATGTGTGTGCATTGTATGGCAAACGGCTAGCCAAGATCACAACAAATGGCAACAAAAGCGCGGCCTTTCATCTTCCTAATACAGAACTGAGGTTGATCGAGGAAGCATTTAACATACAAGGGGGGGAAGAGACTGGCAGGCATGCCGTGTTTGAGCCTTTACGCGGCCAAACCCCTGCCAAGGCTGTGGGGTGCGGGCCGGTTTCGGTTCTGGTTTATTACTGCGTACTTGCAAAGGCGTATACGCATTCACGTGACCGGAAATACCAAGCGGCATTTCCGAAGCACGAGTCCTAGCTTTCCGTCGTAACGCTTCGGGTCGGCAGTCCCAGCAGCGGACAGCAAATCGCAGACCGGCACTGAATGGACTATTTCGTGGGTCATTGAAACCTGTAAGAAATAGCCCACATATCTTGCAAATTGCGTACAAAGGCCTATTTGCCGTACGCTATCGAATTCTCCGAAATACGGCAAGCTGGCCGAGCGTATCACGCAAAATCTAGGCCAGGTCATCAAGACAATAATTCTGCCTCCAAACTTTACCCTATGGACACGATGCCAACTTAGAGACACTCATGGCACAACAAAATGAAAGCGAGGTCATAGGCCACTATCTGATACCAGCTCATGGACGGCCTGCGCAGCCTCTGCTCCATGAAAGCACAGCTCTTTTCCAGGATGTCGTTTCTGATAAGCTTTCAACAGTGGAGAGCGCAATTGAGGCGGATGCCGGGAAGCTCAACCAATTCTTTTTGATATTGCACTGGGCTTCGGACGTCAAAGGCGGGGCAGGCCCCAGCCCCGAGAATGTCGACGCTGGAGATGCCGGAGCAGCTGCTGCCAAGGCCTCGGTCACGGTCAAGCAGCGCACCCTGCTTATGATAGCAGCTCATGCTGGAAGCTTGCGCGTCCTTGCGTACCTCCTGGCTCGCGGCGCTGAGCCCAGCCGTAAGAGTCCAGACGGCCTGACAGCTTATGATGTGAGTTCTTGATGGTTAAAGGCAGTGTCGGACGCGCTTCCTGCTTGAGTGCTTCGAACTCTTTTGCCTTTGCTGCAAGCCGCAGTGGCTTCCCTACGCTCGACTTATTTACGCACAGTTTACATTTGTCATATATGCTTTAAGCTTCTGTATATTCTTGCTGGGACCTGAAAGGTTGTCTGGAACGCACTATAGGCCTGTCCACCTTGACTTCGGGACTCTGTACTTTTTGGTTCCTAGCCATTCATCTGTTTTCTTTTCCAATCAATCTGCTTGTGCAGATGGCGTTGGCTGGCGAGTCATCACAGGCACCCACCGCTCTGGCCATGATGCGCGACGCGGACTCGCATCCCTCGTCGAGCACCAGAAGCAGCTCTACAACGGAGGCGCACAGCTTCAATGGGACGGACGGATTGCGAAACGGCACGCGACAGGTATGGGGCAGTCTCGATTCGTACGACAACCGTCAGCAAAACGCCTCGTGTTCCCCCGACGTCGAGTTGTTCCCCCCCTGTCATATAGGAGATTAGGCACACACTCCAAACCCCATACGTCGTCAGTAATTGTCAGTGATGCCACGTTATGCAATCTGCAGCAGGCGATGAGCTGTCACCGCATGGTATCTAGTTCCTTGGGACACGCCCTTGGGGAACTTGCAGTTTAGGACTTTCCCCATATGGCCCAACCACACCTGACCACAAACCCACTGTTCCCTTGCTTGCTGCCCCCCTCTCAGGACCTGGCTGACTCAGAGGGCTCCTCCTACAGTACGACGGATCTGACGAGGCCGGAGTACTCCACGGACGACTTCCGCATGTTCAATTTCAAGGTGCGTTGGCTACTGCTGGCTGGCTAGCGGAACTCAGGAGGTGGCTTTGAATTGCGCATATAACCCTGGAGGGCGGGCTACCATTAGGGGCAGGAGAAGGGAAGGGGTTGGCACTCGTGCACGCACAATCGGAGTGTATGCCCCTTCTATGATGTCTGGATTAAGAAATACTACACCATACTCATTAGATTATTGGGTGGTACTATGTGCTGTGGACACTCGTGTATTGTGTCTATCCACACAGCAGCACCATGGAGCAGTTGTCCACCTCTGCTTTTTACCGGTACTCCTCCTTCTCGGTCGTTTGCTCTCGCTCTTTTACCGTGCCGTTTATAGCTGCAACACCTTCCTGACTCCTAATCGCGCCCTCTTCCCCCCCTCCCCTCGCTCACCTCGTACAGGTTCTGCGCTGCTCGAAGCGCCACGCGCACGATTGGCGCGCCTGCCCCTTTGCGCACCCCACCGAGAACGCCCGCCGCCGCGACCCCCGAGAGTTCAAGTACTGCGCACTGGCCTGCCCGGACTACAAGCAGGTGGGTGCAGGGGGATTGGGCAGGTAGAGGAGCGGGGGGCGGCAGGCATGCAGAGGGCGGCGGATGCGGGGCGGCAGCATGCGGTAAACTGACCCCGCCGTCAATCGAGGCAGTGCGTGTCTAAATCGCCTGAGGTTTGTCGGCCGCATGCAAGACGTATTGAGTTGTCACCCCGCTGGCCCCATGGTGTGGCGCTTCATGTAGCATGACGGCGCTTCCACGTCTGTCTGCCTGCCTGCAAGCCTGCCAACTCCAGAAGTCGCACTTTCCTACGCCGTTACGTCACTACCGACCCAAACCTTGCCCTCGCAGGGCTTCTGCATCCGCGGCGACGTGTGCCCCTACGCACACGGCGTCTTCGAGTGCTGGCTGCACCCCTCGCGCTACCGCACGCAGCTCTGCAAGGACGGCGCCAACTGCCATCGCCCCGTCTGCTTCTTCGCGCACAGCCTGCCAGAGCTCCGCGCGCCCACCTACACCTGGGTGCCCAGCCCGGCAGACCTGGCCAGGCCGCCCATGTCCCAGTCGGCTGCGGGAGGCGGCGGAGCGGGTGCGGCGGCCGGCAACACCGCCGGGACGATGTCGGGTACTGCTGCCGGGGCTGCGGGCGCAGGCGCTGTGGCGCTGAACGGTGGCGCGGGTGCGGTGGAGGGCCCAGGATCGCCGGCTGCGGCTGTTGTTGCGGCAGGGGCGGAGGCGAGGACGTTGATGTCGCAGGGATCGGCCGGACTGCCGGTGAGTGGGGGCGGTGGTGGTGGGATGAGGGTGAGGGCTGGCAGGGAGGCGGTTTGGATGACAGGCTTGGAAGGAGGTCTTTTTGACGGGATTGGTCTTTTTGACGGGATTGGCGTAGATAATTGTACGAGCCCTTGAATGCCGCGCGAGCTGCTGGTAGCTTGGCCGTCCTTGTTCGTGCTCTGCTCTGTTCCGATTGGCCTGTCTTGTCGTACCTTGCAACACCTGTCGTACCACGTTTGCTCTTCTTTAGGTTCACCTCTACACCTCTTCCTGCATTAATCTCGCTCACCTCCCGACCATTCCTTGCGCGCCTCCCTCACCATGTTGTGCTCCGCAGCCCACAAGCGGCTCCTTGGATGGCACTCCGGTGGCGCTGTGCGGCTCGCCGCACACCGGCAACATTGCCAACGGTAACGGTAACGGTCTGGGCTCCATCGTCGCCGCCAACGTTACCTCCCCGACCGCTTCCGCTGCTGTCGGCAACGGCGCCACCGCCGGCAGCCTGAGCAACTGCGGCAGCGGACCCATCAACGTGACGGTTCCGCCCGCCTCCATCGTGGTGTCCAAGGAGGGCAACGCCAACGTGACGGCGGCGATTGCGGTGGTGGAGAATGGCAACTGTGGTCGCAATGACGGTAGGTCATGCATGCCAACTGTGTAGGGTCTTTGGGGTACCCTGTTTCTGCATGGCCTGCTGCCGAAAATGCACAGCTGAAGTTCCGTGAGACCAACTGACAGACTGCACGTCCAGCAAGATCAGAACTTCTCGAACTGCGCGCCGACTCCCCTGTGTGCTTCCAACCGCAACAACCCCAGGCAAGGGCTGTGTGGTGCTTTCCACGTCTCCCGGCGGCACCAGCTTCACCGACCCCTCCTCCGCGTCCAGCGGTGGGGCGGCCGGCAAGGTCAGCCTCAACCTGACGCAGCCCAATGCCGCCGCGAGCATGCTGGGCTTTACCGCGCCACGCATGTCCAACGCCTTTGCTCGGCGCCACGGCCTCAACCCCAAGGATAATCCCATGATCAACCTGCAGAAGATCGCGCTGCAAAGCCACCAGCAGCCACAGGTGCGTAGAGGGAGGCGGGCTGTATGGAATAGGAGATATTGGATGGATTGTAGAGAAGACGTCGGTAGATTTTGAGCATGCCGCCTTCGTCATTTTACCGTGTCTGCCTTGTACACGCAATGACAATATGGCATGCGTGGTGACGAAACCTCCCCTGTTCCCGTGCCCACCGCAATGGTACCCTTTCTTCACCGCAGCAGCAGAACGGCATGCTCGGCGTGTCGAGCCACATGGGTATGGGCGCCGCATACAACGCCCAAGACAACAACCCCGCTACCACGCTCCGGAACCACTCGTCCGCCGCCTCCGCCGGCGCCACCCTTCAGGCTGCCGCCGCCGCTGCCGGCCGCGGCGCGGGTTACAACGGCAACGCCGGAGGACAACAACGCCTGCAGGCTGCTGCCGCCGCCGCCGCTGTGGCTGCGGTTGCCGCCGGCGCGGGTGCAAACTCGGGCGGCTTTGCTATGCCGTACTCCCCTCCTGCGGGTGCTGCGGGTGCTGGTTCCTTCGGCATGGGCCCTATGCAGATGCAGATGCATGCGGCCGCCTCACAACTGACCGGCGGCGCCGCTGATTCCTCCCTCCTCGCGGCACAGCTGGCAGCCCTCGGCCTACAACAGCAGCAGCAGCAACAGCAGCACCAGAGGCAGCAGCAGCACATGGGCATTGGTATCGGCATGGGAGGCATCAACATGGCCAACGGCGCCGCCGCTGCTGCTGCGGCCGCTGCCGCCGGCATGGGTCACGGTCAGGTGCAGTACATGACCGCCGCCGCCATGCAACCGTACGGGCTGATGCATCCGGGGATGTACGGCGCTGGGCCCAACGCGAGCATGTACGACCATTCTCAACAGCACCTGATGGCTGCCATGAGTGGCGCTCAAGCTGAGGTTTGAAGGCTCCTCGAGAGACCCATGGGTCTGTTTGCCAAGGACACGTTGAGGTAATGTGTTTTATCGGTGTCGTATGGACTTGGATGGCTGCCATGGTTGTTTGTTGTGCGTAGCTTGCTTGTAGAAGAGAAGAGACAAGGAATCGGATCGGGAGTATTATGGCTCGGTTATAAATGGGTGTGGGGGCTGTTGGGTTTTCAGGCGTGTTCCTTGTCTTTGAGGTTGGTCTACTGATTTGATAATCCTAATCCAACGACGTTTGGTCCAGGGGTTCTGCCGAGCAAGAAAGCTGTGCCATGGGGTACGGGCGTGGGTGGACGTTTGAAGAATTGACCTGCGTGCGTGTGCGGTAGGGCCAGTGCTTGCCTTTGGGGCGAGGTCTCCGCCTCCCCTTGGCAACCCCTGAGCGCTGCCCTCGTGCCAGGGCGCATTTGAGGTGGTCTTTGTTACGACTTTTACAATTTCTATATCAAAAAATGTTGCGGCGCAGAGGAGCTTCTGTGTTGTAGGTTGGTCGGTTGTGGTGAGGCTGCGCTGCCGTAGGACCGTGTGGGTGGTTGCGTCGACTGTTGTAGCCGTGACGATGATTAACGTATGCGTGTTCAGTCGGTGTGGTTGGTACAACGTATTGTGGTGTGGTGTAGTGGTGCTGCGTGTAACACGGTTTTATACGGAAGGCCTCGACGAAAGGTGGGGGGGTGGGTACGTCGGTTGTGGAGTGTGGTATGCGAGGCACTTGTTGATGGTGGTAGTGGTGATGAGAGTGCAATGCGCCCTTTGTTAGTCCGGCATGTTAGGTTTGTTCGCTTGGCTGTCTTGTAGGAACGGAGGAATAAACCTAGAGCTCGTCTTTCCATGTTTGTCGTCCACTGTTTTTTGCTGACGTGTGGCCACAAGAGCCGTCGCGAAGCGCATGACGGCTTTCTGTCCTTCCCTATTTGAGGGATACGGCTGGCCTGCCTTCTGCCTCGGAACCGGCAACCCCCACATTGCCCGCAAGTCCTTGCCTAGCGGGTGATATCTGAATCCCGTCTGGCCAGGGGCGACTTTGTGGTAACAGCGGTTTTGATGCAACGTTTGTTAGGAAGGGCCGGTGGAGGTTTGCCGCGGCTTCAGTTTGTTGGTGGGTCCGTTGCTAGCGTGTCGTCTGGCGGTTGCTGCTGTTGACAGATCCACTGTTTGCTGTGGTAGCGACCGGCGACCTTGTATTGCGGAAGCACCGTAGAGCTTAGACGTATGCGCTATTAATCACTTTTGGTGTGGAAAGTGGGTTTAAGGAGGAAAGGAAGTAGCGGTAACCGTCTGCCATTTTGTGTCGATGTTCCACATGTTAATCTCCACGACTGCTTTGGGCTTGCGCTTTGGTGCCTGATATTAAGTCGTAGTGTTGTTTGGTTGTGGTGTGTTTAAGCAGTGACGGAAGCAGTTGGGCTGGGTACGGTAGTTAAAAGGACATTTGCGTGGGTGACGTGTTGGTCCACTCTTTTCCACGGTGGTGGCATGTATGGCTGTTCCACGCATTTCCTATGCTGCGTGCACATCTGCATTTTGCATCTCCGCGGCCAATCATGTTGGCTGGTGGCATATCTGTCTGGAGTGGCTAGCCGCCATCACAGCATGATCCCGCGCCAGGAGTAGGCACGGCTGAGGAAGGGACAGCAAGGGGCCTGTGTGACGGCGGCGGCGGAGTTTTTTGTGGCGGTTTGGCTGGCCTGCTTCCTTGATCCCCTGCCCAGCCGAGGTAGGCCTGCTATGCCTGCACTACGCTGACTTCAAGGGTTGCTGTCGTGTTTTCATGTGCGCACGCTGGCAGGTCAGTTGGCTGTCCGGCTGTGGCTCACAGGCGCGGTTGATTTGGCCGTATGGGGACTGAGGAGCACCGGCGGCTTGTGGCTTCGGGCATGTGTTTTGTGAGACACCCTAGCCGTTAAGCACTCGCCGCCGCATGTTGGTTGTGCGCGGCAGGACAAAATTGTTAGGGCTATACGCACGTCGGGTTAATTGGTGTGCAGCCGTCTAACCTATTATCTAGCACAATGTATGGCGCGTGGGGGCATGCCGCTGAGATGCGCCGTTTGGCGCCCTGCGGCTTGGGCCCAGCAGTCAATGCCCTCAATTTCCGTGAATTGCACTTGCGGTTACTTTGATGGTTACACATCCTTTGATATCGTCTTTTTATGGGGCGCGGGTTTACGCCATAGAATGAAAGAGAGCTTGACTAGTTCATGGCCGCCGCGGCGGTGCCGACCTCCCGAATTTGTGTTTGACCGCGCATATGTCGTACAGGACCCTTCATGGCAGCGGTGGTACGGCTTTTATGGGCCTTCCAAGCCCGCAGGCTCCTTTGTCCCTGATCCTTTCTGTGTTGCTGAGTACTCGTGGGGGTGTTTGTCAGGCTTTGATGGTGTTGGTTGTGGTATAGTTGGTAGCGGTTAAATAACCCTTAAGAAGACGTCTGTCGCCGTGCCTCCCCCTTGCGTGTCCCACCACGTGACCGGCGTTCATATTGGCGCTGAGGCGCGTGTGATACGTGGAGCGCATAGGATTGGGCGGCGGGAAAGGACATGTGTTCTGCTATTCGGTCATAACCCATCATCGTTGCACAGAGCATAGCAGCATTGATGCGAGCTCTGGGGGTTTCTCCCAGGGTTTGCACGCAGCTGCGGGTCGCATTAGGCGGTCGCCGCGTGCACAGTGTATGATGTTTTGGCCGTTCCAAAGACACATTTCTCTATTTGTTTCTGGTATTCGTTCGGTATGGGCGCGTGTCGCCTTGTTGAATTTTCTGCGTGCAGCAGGCGCTTGTTCGTGAGGGATTTACATTACCGAGGTGTGCTCCAACTCTGGTGGGAATTTTCCAGGTGTCGGCAACATTGCGTATGAAGACCAGACAGCGATGGTACGGTTTTGCGCACGCAGCCTCATGCTTCGGCATCCTTGACTTCCCTTGACTGCATGTACTACTACGGCTGTTCGGAGTGGTGCGGGTTGTATACATCTGCCCGGCTCTGCATAATTCCCATTATGACCTCGTCCTTTGTAACGAATGATCCTGGCTCCATCCACAATGACAGCGTTCATGACACCAAATGTACTCTTCCACAGGCATCGCACACATGGTCAGCACCTGTACTAAAGAATAACACGTATGCATGCTATGAGAGTGCCATTATGATCGTGGCATTTCGGCGACAAACAAATATCTTATGTGCAGGAGGCAGTGCCCGCACTCGCAAGACGCAAACCGTTCGACAATACATATTAGCCACGAAACAGGCCTTAACGAACACCCAAACGCCACCAACGGGCGCGGCTAAAACAACAGGCTAGTGACATATTACAAGTCGCACACGCATCGTCCACTGTACGAAGGCCATCACCCACCTCCGTCCGGTATTCAAGGAAAACTACCCCGATCATAGAGAGTGCAAGCGGGCAACGCTACTCCAAACAGGGAAACAAAGGGAACATGGAAGTGTTTTTTTGCCTAGCTCGGACCCACGGGTCCTGGCAGAGAGCTGAAGGCCTAAAGAATACCTTTATTGCAACCATAACACCTCTATGGGGCTCTCCACGCCTCCACCCAGAGTATGGACGCCATCAAACCGGCGGCGGGAGGGAAATAATACCTCTACACACCGCATGCCTCACTTTATCACATATCACATGCAGCCATGATAATACCAGACGACCAACCCATTGCTGTTACAACGACCCTCCTTACCTTAGGCCAAGAACCCTGATCACCCGCATCGGCCACAAACACGTATTGGAAAGCCGCCATAGTTAAGCAACCTTCGCTCTTATGTGCACGCAGCTCGCAATACAACGCTTTTAGGCCCCTCACCACAAAAGCAAGAACCCAGCTGCCGCGCAACCTTACCGCAGGCCGCATCACTTGCTTAACATACAAAGCGTCACAGCTCAACCCGGCCTAATTCCCAGCTGATGCCCTACACCGCGCGGCTGAAGGAGCGGCTAAAGGACGACCGCGAGTTCGGGGAGCCCTGCGTGCCGCTGGACACCAGCTGGCAGCCGCTCTGCCCCAGCTGGTACGCCAGGTCCACTGCGCGCAGGACGGGCTGCCGGTCGGCGCTCAGCGTGTCACGGCCATGAAGGAGAATGGCTGCGGGTCGTAAGGAAGGGCAAGGAAAGGGCTTAACAAGTGGGTAAGGACAAGGGCTTAGGAATAGACAATCGCAGGCCCAGGAGGGCGGCCCTCTGGGCTCTAGGGAAATGTCCCATCGCCAGCCAACGTCTACACCATCCTGTGCCAACCGCGTCCTTTAAATCTTTATGCACGCCCCAATGCCAATGATCGCAATACCACCTTCCATCATGCCCCCGAACCCTGCACCCTCCTCACCAGTGCCGGAGCCGTCCCACAGCCCCTGCTCCCGCGCAAACGTGGCTGCCCGCACCAGAAGCGCATCCACGTCTGCCGCCATGCTGCCGGCCATGCTGCCGCCGCTGCTCAAGATGCCGCGCAGGGACTCCACCAGCAGCGCGTACTGCCCAAACACCACCGCCGCTTGCCGGGCAACCACCGCCGAATCAGTCACCACAATCTGAAGGCAAAAAGGGAGGAACACGGTATTATAAGGGGCCTCCGGCAAAGCGGTTCATGGAGGCATTGGGCGTCGAACACGATTGCGGTGAACTTCGGGAAAAGAGCAAGATGATAACAAGGCATCCCGGAGGCTAAAAATTCCCAACGCCAGCCCCCGCATAAGGCGCCTACCTGAGGCACCGCGGGGCGGTACTTCGAGACCATGCGGCTGGCGTAGCCGGTGGAGGAGAAGGTGACATGCAGCTGCGCGTTGCAGTCCACCGCCGCCGCCACACTGGACACACCCGTCGCCTCCGTGATGCCGAAGGGCTTGGGCGTGTGGTCCCTGCAGGTAACAGTGAGCGGGCGAGGGTTGGAAACACGCCATGAAACAAGCCCTACAACCTGGAGTTATGCATGCAACATTCCGAAACCGTGCCCCAAGTTGTTATCCTGTTGCAAACCAAGATTCGAAAGCAAGGACCCTTTTACCAGTATCCTTCTTGGATCTTGGCCCTCTCCGCGAGACTTACCGCAAGAACGCCTGCGTGGACACGTAGGCACTGCCGTTCTCGGCGTTGGCCACGATCGCGGCCATGGTGCGCACCGCAGCATGAGGAAACTTCCCGTTTGCCGTTTCCCCGCTGAGCATGACCGCATCGGTGCCGTCAAACACTGCATTTGCCACGTCCGTCATCTCGGCGCGCGTGGGCAGCGGCGAGGCGGTCATGGACTCCAGCATCTGCGTGGCGGTGATAATGAACTTGCCCGCGATGTTGGCCTTGGTGATCATCATCTTCTGCGCCAGGGCCACCTTCTCGGAGGGGATCTCCATGGCGAGGTCGCCGCGGGCCACCATGATGCCGTCGCTCTCACGCAGGATATCGTCGTAGTGCGTCAAACCAGCCTCGTTCTCGATTTTGGAAATGATCTTGACGCTCACACCACCCGCATCGTCCAGAACACGGCGAATAAAACGCACATCGTCGGCGCTCTGCGAGGTGGTGTAGTGACATGGCATAGCAGTGCGAGGAGCTGATGGAAAGGTAGTGAAGCGCATGCGCCCACTGAAGAACCAGGCGGCGCAACCTGGGCTACGGTTATACATTGCTAATGATTGTAGTTATGCCAAGGAGTCTTTTGACTACCCTACTACTACGCAGCAACCAGCTTGTGTTACGAGGTAGTCACCCTTTAGGGGTCAACAGCGCCCGACACCGCACCTGCACGAAGGATGCCGCCACGAAGTCCATTCGGTTGCGGCAGCAGAACTTCTGCACGTCCTCGATGTCCTTGGGCGTCAGCACGGGGATGTCCACGTGGACACCTGCGCAACGGCATACCAATCACGGCGTGAAGAGCGCGCAACAGCTCACAAGCAGGTGACAAGGGAATGCCGCAAGACGTGCCGCCCAAAACCACTGCATGGGAACTCTTCAACCACCCTAAGCAGTCCTGCTGGCGACAAACACCATCAGCAGCGCCGCCCGGTCACTCACCCGGCAGGTTGACGTTCTTGCGCTGGCCTAGCGTCTTGTCGTTGAGGCAGCGGCCCAGCAGCTCCGTCTCACTCAGGATGGACAGCACCTCGATGGTCAGCGAGCCGTCCGCCACCAGGATGCGGCTGCCCACGCAGACGCTCCTGGGGTGCGGTCAAGTTAAGGAGCGAGCCGAGCAATGGGGATGGAGTGAGCACACGGGGCGCACGGGGCAGGAAGCCGTGCCGGAGGACGGATACAGGAATCGTAGATGAAGGCATATCGTGGGATGGTGCAGAAGCAGGTGATCAGTGCCATGGTATAGCGTCAAAACCAGCTCTGTCAAAAGGTACAAAAGCAAGGCTCGCATCACAGGAAGAGAATTTCGACGACAAATTGCCCCGTGAAGATGAAGATCAGGAGACTTACTGGCACAGCTTGGCGTAGCTGATACCGATCCTGGTCTCGCCCGTGGCCTCGTTCTTGTAGCCCTCCCACTTGTCATAGGCGTCCCCTACAGCCACCACCGTGACCTCCTGCCCAGCCACCAGCTCGATGTCCTTGCCACCCCGTAGCATGGCGGTGCGAATCTCGGGTCCCTTTGTGTCCAGGAGGTATGCAATCCGCCTGTGCCTGCCGCTGCCCGCCTCCACCTGCAAGCAGCATCAAGCAGCTACACAAGATCAACACAAGCTTTAACCGCAGCCCTTGATAAAGCCATGACAGCAACCGTTGGAAGGTTATCAGCGGCAGATCCTAGAAGCCCCCCTGGAATCCCTCCATGCGGACCTTCCTCAGCCTGTCCAGCACCTCCTGGTGCGCTGCGTGCGTGCCGTGGCTGAAGTTGAATCGCGCCACGTCCATGCCCGCGTCCAGCAGCTGCGCCAGACCCTCCTCGGACCAGCAGGAGGGACCCAGCGTGCACACGATCTTGGTCTTGCGGCCGGCTGGCAGGCTGTGGTCCATGATGTCCGACAGCGAGATTGCAGTGGTACGCAGACTCAGCGTCTTGGCGGCCACCGCCATGGCAGCGCCCGAGGGGCGCCCAGGCGAAATGCCAATGCTTGGGAAGCGCGTCAAAGCAGCCGCGGCAAAGGGATTCGGCATGGATCCTGCTGCGGTGCCAGAGCCCTGGGGCGAGGTCCCGTCAGGGGTGCGCAGCAATGAACGCCTGCCCACGCCCAGACGGCTGGGTGATTGGGCAGAGGTGGAGCCCAGACGGGGAGAGGAGATCTCTAGCGAGGGGATAGTCTTGGAAAGGTTGCGGTTGGGTCCCTGGCTGACGGTGGCGGTTGCGGTGGCCATTGCGTTGGCGCCCTTCGCAAACCGGTGCAGGCGAGGGGTGTCTAGCTCCATGCCGGCAACGCTGGCGCGCTCCATTAGGGAGCCGGTGCCGCGCAGCTCTGCGGCCGGCGGCACCTGGTCCGAGGCTTGTGGCGTGAAGGTCACCCCGCCAGCGGCAACCTGTCCAATGGACATGCCAATGGCAAGGGAGAGGCATGTAATGCGCACTGTGACCGGATTTCATTGCTATATTGCTAAGAACCACGAATCGCAACGCAATGGAATAACCGCAGCAGTGAGCCGTGACCCCACATGTCCGGTCGGAACCAATCCCATTAGCCGCCCTTGTGAACCGCCCACCTACCTGGATGGCCACCATGGGCAAGCCGTCCTCCGCGTCCGCCTTGTTGCAGCCGTGCACCACCACCACCTCCTTGCCCGGGGGACACAGCCCCGCCTCCATGGCAAACAGCGTCGCCTCCTCAAGCAGCAGCTGCGGCAGCGCAGGACAGGCAGACAGACAGTGTGGGAAAAGCATGCAACATGCAAGCTAAGGAGGGTTCCCTTGGGACTAGCCTTGCAGATGGTGAAAAAATAAAGCAGCAGGGTGCTTCGGAAAAAGCCAGCCTCGAAACCGTAAAACCCCTGACCAACTCCATGTGCCGCCGCAGATAGCACTGCGCTCGCGCTATCGGTCCAGATCAGAACAGGTATCAACACAAGGGAGATGTTCGCCCCGCTCGCCCAGGCCCCTTCCCCCAACAATCTAGCTTTGCTTACCTCAAACTCGACCTGTAGGCCACAGGAGCCAGCGGACCAATAGAGGTATATGTGAACAATTGGGGAACGCGGAAGAGGTAAGCCAGGAAAGCAAGTAGGCGTGTAAGTAGCGAGACGGCTACGGAGTGTAGACTGCCTTACAACATGGGCTGATTGCCCTGCCTGACCCCTCGAAACCTCCATACTACCATAGCCAAATACCAAGCGCTCGTTCCCTGCCCGCGTGCTTACATCGAAGCGTGACGACGGCAGTTCCTCGGCGATGCTCACGTACACGCCAAAGATTGGCGCGCAAGCACGGGCCGCGGCCATGGAGTCCGTCACCAGCAGCACGGGCACGCGAGGCCGGTACTTAGCCACCAGCCTGGCACTCTCACCTGCATGTTGCGACATGACGAAGCAATAAATTGCTAGCTACGTCTATCAGCCATAACGGCGAAGGCAGCAGCGGTGCCGCAACGGATGTGCATGCCCGAATCTGCACAGCCGTACCCAGATTACCCACCCGTTGAGCTGAAGACGACTATGAGCGCGGCGTCCACATCTAGCACGTTCTTGGCGGCACAGCCCAGCACAGCCTCCGCGGTACTCATCGGGCGCGAGGAGAAGTCGCGGATGTAGTCGTACACCTGGCGCCAGACGGGTTAAAAGAGGGCTAGAACGTTAGGGGCACGTGTGTTACCTCGCTTGGCTTTCTTGCATGTAAAAAATAAATAGTGACGTGGCACTTTGTACACATTCTGGAGAAGGCACCATATGCCCCCAAAAAAACAGAGCCTTCTACAGTGTTGCATCGTCATCTCCCCTGCAGACCACGTGAAGCCGCTCCCTAACCATCCCACCTGCGGATAGTTGATTCCGACCTCCGCGTTGGCCACGATCGCCGCCATGGTCGACAGTGCCAGCTGCGGGAACGCGCCATTAGCTGTCTCACCTACGGAACATGACGGGAACATCCCAGGAGGCAAGGGGCCCAGCCGGTTACAGCGGTGTTCAACGGGTGAACGCCGTGGGGGAAGGATCATACCAACACGATTTCTCGTGATGAACGCAGTGCCAACTTACCGCTGAGCATGACCGCATCGGTGCCGTCAAACACTGCATTCGCCACGTCCGTCATCTCGGCGCGGGTGGGCAGCGGCGAGGCGGTCATGGACTCCAGCATCTGCGTGGCGGTGATGATGAACTTGCCCGCGATGTTGGCCTTGGTGATCATCATCTTCTGCGCCAGGGCCACCTTCTCGGAGGGGATCTCCATGGCGAGGTCGCCGCGGGCCACCATGATGCCGTCGCTCTCACGCAGGATGTCATCGTAGTTGAGCAGGCCGGCGGTGGACTCGATCTTGGGTATGATACGCACACCCTGGCCGCCAGCCTCGTCCAGCACCTTGCGGATAAATCTGTGGGGTGGACCATGCAGCCACGTACGGTTCAGGCAGGGCTGGGCAGTAATGTTGCATGGACTTTCCTTTAAATCTGCAGTAGCAATAGCACGGATAGGGCCAGGGAATGGGAACAGGGTGAACTTGGGATAGGTCACACTACAGCGGCAGGGGCCCCACCTAACGTCGTCCGCGCTCTGGACAAAGGACGCGGCAACGAAGTCCATCTTGTTACGCGCCGCGAACTGCTGCACGTCCTCAATGTCCTTGGGCCCCAGCACCGGCAGGTCCACATGGACGCCTGGCAGGTTGACGTTCTTGCGCTGACCCAGCTTCTTGGTGTTCAGCGCCCGCGCGCGCAGCTCGGTGTCGGACAGAATCTCCAGCACCTGCAATAAGAAGCAGCAAAAGCGAACATGTCTGTCGCAAAACGGACAAAATTATAAGCTGACTGCCCGGTCTTAGCTTTCAGGACACAAGGCGAGCCCCCTAACGTGGCCTCCTAAACGCGACCTTACCTCAAGCGTGATGAGGCCATCACCGATCTTGATCATGCCGCCGGGCTTGACATCACGGCAGAGCTTGGAGTAGCTGAGGCCGATCTTGGTCTCCCCGGTCGCCTCGTCCTTGTAGCCCTCCCACTTGATGTACGCCTCGCCCACCGCCACCACGACCACCTCCTGCCCAGCCACTAGCTCGATGTCCTTGCCGTCGCGCAGCATGGCGGTGCGAATCTGAAGGACCGAAGCAGCAGCAGTAAAATGGAACTCAGCAAACTGCTTTACTTAGGGGAGGCATACGAACATGGCTCCATCAATAAGGACCTTTCGTGGTCGGCAAGCCCCGGTTGCCTAAGCCCTGTTGCCTACACTACATATGCCTTCACCAGGGCGATACATGGGCCTTGGTGCTGCATTGCACCCCAGGACGTACCTCGGGGCCCTTGGTATCGAGCAGCAGGGCCACACGGTGCTCCGCTCCCTTGGCCTCCAGCACCTTGCGCAGCCTGTCTAGAACGGCCTGGTGGTCGGTGTGAGCGCCGTGGCTGAAGTTGAACCTGCGTTCGGGCGTGAGTAATGGAGGAAGCTGCATGAACGGGCCTGAAGGCGGTCTTGGAACTGGATAGACCTGGGCGGCTGACTATTGAGGACCCTCATCGGGCTATGCCATGGATTCTGCGGCGGTACACGCTTCTTGAGTACATGGCCTACCTGGCTACATTGAGGCCATTGTCCACCAGCATCTCGAGTCCCTCCTCGCTCCAGCACTTGGGTCCCAGCGTGCAGACCACCTTGGTCTTGCGCGTGCGCGTGTCGGTGGGGCCGCAGATGAGGTCCAGACCCACCTTGGTTGAGCGGTACGCAATGGTGTCAGCGCCGTTGTAGCCGCTGTGCGGAAGCACCTGTGATCAGGAGTACAAACAGGGGAATGCACAGGTAAGCTGAGACCACATCCTTACTGCCACGTACGCATAAGCCCAAACCGCTGACCTGGTTCGCATCCTTTGTTGCAGCGCATGTCCCCATACGTATTCACACCCAAACTCCGCGCGTGCTCATGGACAAACTCACTGCTGCCGACTCCTCCCCAATCACGCGCGTCACGAACTGCATCTCCGCCAGGTCCTCCTCCGTCGCGAACATGCGGTTGCTGGGCCCCTGCACCACGATCAGCTGGTCGCCCTCAGCGTCGCCGTCCTCGAAGGCCGCCAGGCGCTGCCTGCGGGCGAACTCGATCACCTGGCGGACAAGGCAGGACAAGGCCCGACAGGGCCGAAAGGGTAAGCAGCAAGGGGCTTTGGAGAGAAGCACACCAGCCTAACGTAGGCCAGCGCATGCTCCGATGCGGTCTGCAGCGCTGCAGAAGCAGACACCTCGTGTCTCCCCGGAGGGGGGCAGGTTACATACCGTACCAGGACACCCGCACGTCAGCGTCTCTCAGGCCGTACCTGCTGCACCACGGCCTCCTCGTCGGACTCCTTCCAGCCGCGCAGCAGCAGCGGCACGCAGCCATAGTTGAGGTTGCATTGCTTGGCCACATGGGGCTTGGTGGTTACTACTATCACGGCCTGGACGGGGAAGCGAGGAGGAAGCGGACAACCGTGCACCAAATAAGCACCTCAGCGTACACAACCCTCCTTCCCCCGTTGATGAAGGACTGCTTCGGCGGTCGCAAAGCCATCGGCTAACTAAGCTAAATCCCGATGACACACATCATGTAAGCATGCTAGTAGCTAGCCTGTACATGGCATGTGGGCAGCGCTATCCCGTCCGCTACTTGCCTGCGAGGGGCGATACTTGGCAATGGCGCGCACGGGCGCGCTGGTGTTTGTGACGACAGCAATCAGAGCCGCCTTCATGTCGACCGCAGCCTTGACGGCAGACGAGCAGAGGCACTGCATGGCAGGAGGTGTGGGGGACATAAGCAACGACGCAAAGCTGCATGATTTGGGCATGGATTGGGCACCATGACAAGAAAGCCTACTCGAGGCAAGCGGCAACACCACATTTTGTATTCACGCGACCCCAGCCTACCTCAAGGGTAGCCATGGGCTTTGGCGTGTAGTTCCGCAGGTAGTTCAGCTGCGCATACGTGTCCACACCCACACCTGCGTCCTTCAGGATGTCAGCAGCGATGGCCACCTGCAGGGGAACAACCGCGGAAAATGAGGAACTTCCGCCATCTGGTGTAGCTCCATTTCGATAGTAACCGCATCAACACTTGCTCCTTTGCAATGCCTGCTGCGCTCAGGGCCGCGATAGGAACCACCTGCGAACCCTCCTCGTCGAAACAGCAACCCTTTGCGACTCTGCCCCGTGCTCACCGTCCTCTCCACGAAGGAACCGTTGGCTGTCTCCTCGCGCAGGAATATGGCGTCAGCTCCATCGTACAGCGCGTTGGCCACGTCAGTGATCTCAGCGCGTGTTGGGCGGGGGCTTTGCGCGGGGGAAAAGGGAGGAGCACATACCGGTAAGTCCGGCTAAAAACACATGCAGTATAAGCCCAGTCCACATCGGAAACCAGCCGGGAAAGACAAGTGTCTCAAGCGGAAGTGCCTTAAGCGTCATCCTCTTAGGAAGAAATCCCTTCCTAAATCCCTACCTGTCCACCATGCTGGACATCATTTGCGCTGACACGATGATGGGGCGGCCCTTGAGGTTGGCCTTTGCAATCATCCACTTCTGGGCCAGAGCGACCTGATTGTCCGGGGCGGGGAGGGGAGCAACCGACCTCCGTACATCAGGTGCACATGGTAGCCTCGCAAAGGAAACATCTCCCCAGCAGGTTAAGTAGGAGAAAGGGAGAGGCACGCCCAGCCCCATCCCTGTCTGGGACATAACTCACCTTGGCTGCAGGGATCCGCATGCCCAGGGCGGCGCGGGAGACCAGCACCGCATCAGAGGCATCCAAGATGTCGTTGTAGTTCATGATGGCACTGGCGGTGGACACGTGGGCCACGATCTGCGGAAGACAAGACAGCACACACTAGAGTCGCGATTGCATGGCGTCCCCTATACCGGTACCCGGGGGGTAGCATGGCTAGCATCTAGCAGCATGGGCATCAGCCCACTTGTCACGTACTTGTAATGATTGCCGTACTACTGTGCATGGTTGTTTTCTATATCTCTGCAACGGCTTGTGGCATTTGGTGCCGATTGGTGCCAGGAGTGTGACCCCGGCAACGACACAGGGGATAGCGTAGCACCCCACCTTGATGCGCGCGCCGCCGTTGGCGTCCAGCACCTCCCGCACCGCCGTGATGTCTGCCTTGTCGCGCACGTGGGGCACGCTCACGAAGTCCACACCGCTCCTACAGCACCGTGAAGGCATACGGCTGGGTTGGAGCTAGGAAGGAAAATACGGACTAGCTTTATAACAATCATGTTGTTCCAACGCATACCAACGTACGTAACAAGGCCACGGAATTCGAAGGAAGCCCGACTATTGAAGGAAGCCCGACTATGAAGTAATTCGTCAGTGCATCACCGTGTCATACCCTCCCCCAAACTGAAGGGCGTGTTTGTGGGTCTTACCTGCAGCAGAACATAAGCGCCTCTTTGTCCCGATCATCCAGGAACTTATCCTGCAACGCAGGTAAACAGTACGGTCCGTAAACCCTCGGGAAAATAGGATACAAGCGCCTGAGAAGCGCATGGCGCCAGCTCAAATACAAGTCGCCACAGCCCATGCGAAGCCGCACACCCTACGGTAAGAAACACCAGCACGTCACACAAGGCAGCACGTACATGCAGCAGGTGCCCTCCCACGATGTCCAGCACTCGGTCCTCGCCCAGCCGCCCGCCGTCCACAACGCGGCAGATGATCGTGCCGTACGGGTAATCCGTGTCGTCCTGGCCCCCGCTGGCGGAAGCCTCTGCCGCGCCGCTGTCGCTGCTGTAGGTGCTGAGGTTGCTGAAGGCGGAGTGGTAGGGCTCCAGCACCTGTTCCACTCTGGCGGTGATGCAGCCCTCGGACAGCAGCAGCATGTCACCTGCGAGGTAGGGAATCGAGGTATGTAGCGGTTGCGTTGTGTAAGCTGTGAGCTGCACATGGAAACCCAGCATACCATTACGATACGCATGTCCACATGGAATGGCCACTGGAAGGAAACCCACAATGCCCATATAATTGTCCATCCCTGCGCAAGATACCGGTACTTGAGGAATCAAGCCACACACTGACACAGGTCCTTACCAGCACGCAGCTTGCGTGTAAGGCCAGGGAAGTGCACGCCAACCACGTGGGTATCGCCCGTAGAGTAGCCCATAAAGAGCGGGTCGGCGGTGGGCAGCAGCGTGATCAGCTCGCCCGCCTTCATCTTCAATGGCACGTGGTTGCGGAGCTGCGTGGTGCGCACCTCCGGGCCCTGTGCGTTGGGATAGGGCAGCGCAGGACAGCGTGCAAAGAAGTTACGTCCTTGCTGCCCCTGCCTGCCCTTTCGCAGTCTTTGCACATCACGCCGCAGCTCATCATCGACCGGGTCTTCAACTTCCGCAGCACCAAGATCTTCGCCACGCTGGGCCCCAGCAGCTTCGATGCCGCCGTTAAGTCCTTGCAAACCGCATTTACGTTGAGCTTGGCTACCCGTGTAGACCTCAACAATGCGAGCTGTACGTCTTAAGCGCTTTCCCCTTGCGAAACAGCAGGCAGCCCGTAGGGCGCATTGGACGCATACCGTACCTTAATAGTAGCCATAAGGCCTGGCATGGTGGTGTAAACGGGGCCGAGGGAAGGATCCGCGCGGCGGCCCAGCTGCGCGCGAACACGCTCCAGGAGGCCTTGGTAAAATGCCTGTGCAAAGATTGAGGAAAAGTGATGCTCATGACGACAAGGGGAATCTGTGTAAACGTCGTGCCATCCTTACGCCAACCACAGTCCAAGATACCATATCCCTATCTTACTCCCACAGTCACCTGCCGCTGAGTAACGGCATGCCCCATCCATGCCCTTCCGCGCTTACCAGCGGCTCGTCGTGGATGAAGAAGCGCACCACGCTGACCCCCAGGTCCAGCATGGCGTCCAGCTTGGCGGCGTCGAAGCTGCTGGGGCCCAGCGTGGCGAAGATCTTGGTGCTGCGGAAGTTGAAGACCCGGTCGATGATGAGCTGCGGCGTGATGTGCAGGGACTGCGAAACGGCAGGCAGGGCCAGCAAGGAGGGAGCAGTCAGCGGAATGGCTGCGGCATGCTATTCTGGCGGCAGGGACGGGCACGCTTCTCCGGTAGAGTTGCGCACCAGCTGAGTCGCGCAGTGCAGGGAGTCCACATTGGGGAACAAGGCCAGTGCGCAGCGATCCTTCGGAGCCTTTCCCTTATACACATAATAGTGAGCAAGCAACGCACCTGCACGCAAGCAACTGAGTTGCCGACGAATGGCGACTTGTACTCAATGGGTGCCGTGTAGGTCATGCTGCAGCTGACGGCGCGGCACAGCGAGCCGGCCGACCCCAGCTGGTCAACGCTGATCTCCGCCACGTTGTCCGCCCAGGGCTCTCCGCTGCCCGCAGCAACCAGGATGCTCTTGCCGTCAAACACAATACCCCGCCGCCTGTAGGGGTGGTACAGCCAATGACGCCCACATGGCGACTGGATCAGCAACGCCTAAAGCAAAAGCAGCCTGGCTAATGTACCGGCAGGTTCTACACGTGCCAGAGGCATTAGCTCAAAAGCAGTGCCATCGTACATTCACAGGGAAGAGCGGGTTGTCATGTTTTGGGCAGGAGGAGCGGTAGCAGGAAGGAAAGGTCGGGTTGGCAGGTTGAAGGGGATGAAGTACGTAATTAAAAGCTTGCGTCGCACCTGCCGTACTCGATGGCCTTCTCGACAGCCTTGCGCACGCCACCTGGGCCCGACACATCCACCCGCATGGGGTATAGGCCGTACGCAAGCGAGGCGTGGCGCAAAACCCAGTCGTGGTCCGAGATGGTGATGACGGGGCAGGGCGGCCGGTACTTGGAAATGAGCTGGCTGGCGCGACCGCTGCGGGTGAACACCACCGCAATACAGCCTGCGAGTGCAACAGAAAGCATGATGCGCACTGTGTTTAGGCCCGCTGACCTAAAATTTCTTATTCACCACTCCTTGCCGCAAACAGTGCGCTGTCACTTTCAAGGATGGGGCAAAGCGGCCCAGTCCTCTCCGATGATCCTTGCAGGAGGCAGATGCGTCATGAGCCACGCTGCGTCAAAAGAAAGGTCTACCAGCAACCGCACCTTCGGAGGCATCCAGGACGCCATCGCCGTTGGAGTCCATGGAGAACGTAATGGCAGACTTTGCCAGGCACGCGAGGGTGGCCTCAAGCGGGCTCACAGGGGCCTACGTGTGGAAGACAAGTCACACATGTTAACGGTAGACAGAGCAATCTAAGTCCTTACCCGCAAGACAAAAGAATACACCCCTCGCACACATTATGTACCGCTAACCAGGATCTCGCCGTGGACCTACCACGCCCGAGTTGTTGCGCTTGAGCCAGTCGTGGTGGAATGCGTGGTCCACACCCAGCTCAGCGCATTCCACGATATGGGCCATGGTGCGCACGGCCACGTGCGGGTAGGCGCCGTTTGCGGTCTCCCCGCTGAGCATGACCGCGTCGGTGCCGTCAAACACCGCATTCGCCACGTCCGTCATCTCGGCGCGGGTGGGCAGCGGCGAGGCGGTCATGGACTCCAGCATCTGCGTGGCGGTGATGACAATCTTCCCAAGCACATTCGCCTTGGCGATGATCATCTTCTGAGCGAGCGCAATCTTCTCCGCAGGCACCTGGGGAGCACGAGGGAAAGGCCTGATGGTTAAAGGCTGTTTACGGGCCTTAGCCAACGGGCCACTCTTTCCAGCCCAAAATTGCACACGCCCATGACCACCAACAACCGAGACGCCGCTTTATCCCTCCCCCAAGCCATCATCCGGGCCACCCAGGCAGGCCCCACCTCCATGGCCAGGTCTCCACGCGCCACCATGACGCCATCAGCCTCCGCCAGGATGCCGTCAATGTTGCGCAAGCCAGCCTCGTTCTCAATCTTTGCAATGATCTTGACCTGGTAGCCAGCCGCCTCATCCAAGACACGGCGAATCATGCGCACATCGTCGGCGCTCTGCAGCGGCAGCAGGGTCAAAACAGGGCCCAACATCGCGTGAGTGTGTCTGGCGAGTTGGGCAGCCGACCTCAGGAGTTTGCACCAGCAGGGTACAGCCGCTAACGGACTACATGCCCCTCCATTGCCTGCGCAGTGCAGCTGACGGCTGTTTTACCAGGGCCTACCTGCACGAAAGACGCAGCCACGAAATCCATGTTGTTCTTCACGCAGAAGTTCTGGACGTCGTCGATGTCCTTGGGACTGAGCACCGGCAGATCCACGTGGACACCTGAGGGAAGCACAGAACATCCGGGATCCAACTCAGTTGGGGTACCAGGACCCTTGCCCATAAGACTGCCGCTGCACATCTCCGTGGCGCCTGTGGGCTTGAACACAAGGCGCAGGCTGCCACGACCCTACCTGGCAAGTTGCAGTTCTTCCGCTGGCCTAGCTTGTGGGAGTTGATGACCCGTCCCAGCAGCTCCGTCTCACTCAGGATGCTCACCACCTCAATGCTGATCGCACCGTCCGCCAGCAGGATGATGCCGCCAGGCTTGATGCTTTGGCACAGCTTGGCGTAACTGATGCCGATCCTGGTCTCACCCGTGGCCTCCTTGTAGCCCTCCCACTTGTCGTACGCGTCACCCACCGCCACCACCGTCACATCCTGCCCGGCTACCAGCTCAATCTCCTGGCCCCCACGCAGCATGGCAGTGCGGATCTCGGGTCCCTTGGTGTCTAGCAGAAACGCCACGTGACTGTCCTTTGCCTCGGCCACCTGCGCTAAGCAAGACGGCCCCGGGTGAGGATAAAGCACAAAGGTAGCGGATTTCCGATGCCACAAGCCTTCTAAAGCGGCTTGCGGCAAGGACGTGACAGCAACATGCCGTGTCATGCAGTCGCAACTGAACAAATGGAACCAGCCTTGCGCATCACATGCCTTATACTGGGCGCCTTCCCTTGCACAAATAACCTCTTTCCAAACCCTGTTAATCCGCCGCACCTTCCTCAGCCTGTCCAGCACCTCCTGGTGTGCTGCGTGCGTGCCGTGGCTGAAGTTGAATCGCGCCACGTCCATGCCCGCGTCCAGCAGCTGGGCCAGACCCTCCTCGGACCAGCAGGAGGGACCCAGCGTGCACACTATCTTGGTCTTGCGGCCCACCGGCACATCCTACAGTAAGGGGTTGAAGGCGTACAACAGAGGGCGCGATAAGCTCCGCATACATACCGCATGCTTTGTTTCCGTAATGTGCAAGGCACGCGGACAAATTCAGGCGTGCGTGCAGTGACCCAGATGGAAATACGCAATAGAAGGCCATGTGTATACCCTGATAATGTGGTACACCTGCCACCGGCTTGCTTCACACCCGGCTTACATTCAAGATGCACGCCTGGCTGACACGGGTGACCCTCTCCAAGTGGGTCAGCGCTCCGCGTGAGGGTGGCACAACCGACACCGGCCTGTACTCCGGCAGCCAGTCGAGGGCCTTCTCGCGTTTAAGGGAGGCCGCAGCCATCTCACGGAGGTGAAACTCCTGCGATGACAAATCAGGGCGCCATGGCATGGGTGCAAGACGGCAACCCATAGTAAGCATGGGGGCAGAGCCGTGGGATAAGCAAGTCCTTAGCCAAGAGGGCGCAACATGCATTGCAAACCCGCGCATAGCATGCCCCTGTGCGGAAAATTTCGACCTTATTCGTTACATACTGCACCGTCCCCATTCCCTGCAACAATCGCACTTCCCCACCTTGAGCAAGTCCATCCGGCTGTGCACGCTGTTGAGTGCGGCACGAGCTGTGCTCAAAGGCTTCGACAGTTCTTCCAGCTGAGCGAAAGATACGACGCTTGAAACCTTTAATCCACGGTTAAGCCGACTGGCAACGGACTCATTGTGAGGTATTCCAGCAGCTTTGTCCGACAGCTGACCCGTGGAAGTGTTGCCCACGGGCCCGACTCCACCATACTTCGACACAGCGTCCCCATTTTGACCAGCAGAATCCTCTTGCTCAAAATGCCCAGTTTCCTTCGAGCCCCTTCCACCCATGTCGACTAAAAAGCCTAGTTCTCTAGCCTATGAAGATGCGACCGAGACTGATAGCAAAGATGGAATTGAGATCTGTAAGAGGGAACAGAAGCCGGCATATGCTCGCCGGTTGGAGTTCCCTGCGGTTTGGCTTAACAGGTCGTTACACAGGCCAAAGATGCCGCAAAAGCCGTAAACTTGTTTGTCCAACCTATATATATATATATATAAGCTGACGCTTAAGAACTGGCCTCCGCTTTCGGGCAGGGGGCAGAGTGTTGCGTGGTCTCCCTTATGAACTCTAGGCGCACGGTAGTGCCGGAAGGACTGATTATATATAAAGGATCACAAGGATACATACAAGGCTTCCGGCTACCCTTTTGGGGTGGGGGTTAAGATGCATCATGGATACCAGGAGTGTCGTGCACTGAAGTTTCTATTGACCATTACTGCGACTCTAGATTCACACGTCTTAATAGAAAATTTGATCGCCTATTAAGTTACATATATTTCGTTTGGCAAATCCGGAGTTGCGTAAACCCCTACTGTGTAACACGGTGATACCTTGCGAGCAAGTGCATACCACAGAAGTTACAGACGAACATGCAATCAGGTAGGTTCCTATGGACTATCTGTGTTATGGGTCCCTTGGCGGCGGCTTCACACGCCTTTCTGCTGCGCAGAACAAACTGCATCAGAGCCGGGCGTCAACGCAGCCGCAAGCACGTCGACCACCGACAAGAAAAAGGAATGTCCGATATGCGTGATGTTTCGAGAGGGAGGGTGCGAGCAGGAGTTTAACGTGAGTCGGCGCGGACAAGGCGGGTCCCTGGGTCCAGGCTGTTTCGTTGGGTCTACCCTAACCCCCGTCCGCCTTCCTGCAGAATTTCATGGACTGCGGTGTGCGGGGAGAAACTGGAGATGGAGATTATAAGGACTGTATCCCTCTGGTAAGCATTCAGGACCGCCGCTACCTCGACCTGCCACCTTCCACACGCCCACTTTGCGCGCGGTACAACCCTCTCGACTTGCTGAGCCAATCCTGGTCTTTACTCCATTCACCCTTGCTCATGCAGTTTGAGGCGATGCGGCTATGCATGCAACGAAACCCGGCAGTGTTTGGCGCCGTGCTAAATGACGTAGAGGAGCTTGCCAAGACGAACACCGAGTACCCACCACCTGTAGACGCCAACGCAGCAAGCAGATGAGCCAGCATTACGGACGTCTGGGCTGTTCTGGGTGTCCATGGTCCTATGCTTGCATAGCTGTAAGGTCTTCCACGATGTTCGTGAGGCAACTTAACCTGCATACCGGTTTCGGACCCTATGTATATATTTAGCGCTATTGATGGACTGCCGGACTGGCACGAACCTAGCAGATGGAGGCGTTGCCCTGGGGCCATGTATCCCTATGGAACTCCCATGGGGCCTCACCTTGGGTGTATCCTTCTTGAGCGGTCACTACACGCAACAATGTGGAACGGTGGCGACTGTGCGTCCATCAGATGGGAGTCCCGCTGGCAGTCAGCTCGGTTTCATGGCTGCCACTGTGTCAGGGCTCGCTTTCAAGGCTGGCACTGATGCAGCCTGCGATTTTAAACAGTTGGAGGGATAGCGGACTCCCCTTCAACTGTAGCGCACTGATAGAGGGGGGACATTGGTGGCATGCTGTAAGACAGATTGCGTGCGTTGGTACTGGGAAGTTCCTCTTGCCCGCGCAGTAACAACATTAATTAGGACATTCCACGGCCGAATGGGCAGCCGCCAGACCTAGAGATTGGCAGTAGTAAGGGTACCGGACAATGACTGCCACAGCCAAGGAGGCTTCGGCGTCCTGTACGGCGACCAAGTAACGCACTGCGATATACCTCTTTGTACAGAGGAGGAAATTGTATCTTACACTTCCCATTACCAATCCAATTATTGTTCCTGCCACGGGGGCCCAACCAATAAAAAGGCATTGCTGTAGTACGCTGCCATTTGTGCGCATAAAGAGCGCTGCTCGACATATTGCCTTTATTTACACGACTAAGAGCAGGGTAACAACTTAATTGCGAACATGGCTCTCCGCACTATTCCTGGGGTGTCTATGCGCGCTATTCCTGGGGTGTCTATCCTTGCACCGGTCGCTGCCGGGCATGGGGGCATTTTGACACCACCGGCCCAGGAGTTCGTGGCGACGCTACACCGCGCATTCAACCCACGCCGCAAGGAACTTCTAAAGCGCCGCGATGATCGCCAGAAGGAGCTCGACGCGGGCAGGTGGGACTCGCTTCCATCAGGCCATGGTGGCGTCGGCCCCTTGCTATCACGTGCTTCCTGGGGACATATAATGCGCTACTCAGCATGTTGCATTAGTCGTGTAAAAAGTGCGCTTAATGCCGTGGCATCATGTGGGCCGCTTTTGTATATCAGTTTACGCGGTTCCAAGGATGGCTTGTCAAACTTGCAGTCAAGTCGCTTACCTTACAGTGACACCGCCCTTTAATGTGATCTCCTTTCCCCATACTGAATTGCTTTTGTCTTGTCTTGCTGTCGATCCTGCTCACATTCCTATCCATACCAGCTTGACCTGCCCTGGCGTACTGGTCCCTGCCTCTGGCATTTACCTTAAGTTTCCCCTGTTCTACCTTTACCGCTACGATTAGGCTTCCAAACTTCCTGGTGCAAACTGCTGCCATTCGCGCCGACCCGAGTTGGCGCTGCGCCCCCCCCGCACCGGGCCTGGTGGACCGCCGTGTGGAGATCACGGGCCCCGTTGACCGCAAGATGGTCATCAACGCCCTCAATTCCGGCGCCACTCAGTACATGGCTGACTTTGAGGGTAAGGCTTCAGTCTGGCAGGGTGTCTGTAACAGTATAGTTGACAACATCCTCCTCTCCCCTTCTGTCTGGCCACCTTCCCTCTTGCTTCCATGTGCTGGCCTCCTCGCTTGAAGCCTTCTGCGCTTCCTTACTTGGCCTCCCTTTCCAAACCCTTTCTGAATCCTAACCAGACTCACACGCCCCCACCTGGATCAACACCCTGGACGGCCATGTCAACATGTGTGATGCCGTCCGCCGTACAATCAGCTACACCGCCCCCAACGGCAAGCAGTACAAGCTCCGTACCGACGGCAAGCTCGCCACCCTGCTTGTCCGGTGAGTACCCCAGACGTTCGCACCTCGCCTGCTGCGTCCCTACCTGCCTGTGTGGTGCTTTGCATAGCTCCACACTGCTCGCACCTACCCAGCTACCATCGCGGCTAGGCCATGCAACGTGGCTTTCCCACTCCTCTAGTGAATAACTGCCACTACTCAAGTAATGGCTAATGCCCGTTAGGACAACCAGTGTTGCTGTTCGCGTGTCAAGCAAGTTACATCCAGATTAGCAAAGCCCACATCCCGCATGCCACGTGCTCACCTTTTTTCCACTCTCTTAACCTACTTCCCAACCTCCCCTGCCCGCCTCCGCTCTAGCCCCCGCGGCTGGCACCTGGATGAGGCCCACTTCATGGTAGATGGCGAGCCCTGCTCCGGCTCGCTGTTCGACTTTGGGCTGTTCTTCTACCACAACGCGCGCGCCTGCCTGGACGTGGGCCTGGGCCCCTACTTCTACTTGCCCAAGATGGAGAGCCACTTAGAGGCCAGGTGGGAAGAGAAAGGAGGGGAGAGAAAGGAGGAAAATTACCATGCGGGGAAGGAAAAGGGGGATGGAGGGGAGATCGGAGGGGAAGGATGTTGGGTCTGGGTACAGGGTAATCGGGCAGATGGAAGGGGGGGGCCAGGAGGACCCTGTTGGTGCTTGGCAGCGTGGTTATGGGAAGAGCGAGGCCACGGAATGAAGGGATCATCCGGATGCCGCGCTGGGGTTCTCCTTGCTGGGCTGATCGTGTGGGGACCGCCATGTTCAGCCTTGGTTGGGGTTTTGGGTTTCCACCCGGTATGACACCAATTCTGCGCGAAAGAAAGTTGTGATTACGGGTACGATGTATATACGGGTAAGTGGAACAACCGCTGCCTCCCAACATGTCATGCTGACGCCTTACCACACGGTCAGCTAGTTGTTTCCTCTTTACCCCCAACATGCCATCATCCACCCCGCCCTAGGCTGTGGAACGACGTGTTCAACACGGCTCAGGACATGGTGGGTCTGCCACGCGGCACCATCCGCGCCACCGTGCTGATCGAGACGCTGCTGGCGGCGTTTGAGATGGAGGAGATCCTGTACGAGCTGCGAGACCACTCGGCAGGTAGGTGTACGAAGGCCGCACGGCAGGGAACGGTGTGTATACGGCCTGCGGGACAACTGAAAGTCCTGCTCATGTACGGCAGTGAGAAAGCCCCCTCACGGACGCTCCCCTAGCGCGCATGAAGTCGCTGGAGGCTCCTCTTGTTGGCTGTCTGTGGCAACAAAGAGGTGCTCTTCTTCACCCTGCATCTGGCGTCATATGCATTCCTCGTGTCTTTCCGTCCAATCCCATCATGCATGACCGCTGCCCCCACCCCACCCCACCCCGCACCTCGTCATACAGCTCGTCAGTTCCCTCTCTTTTCAATGCAACCCACCGCACCCCACCGCACCGCACCGCTCAGGTCTGAACTGCGGTCGCTGGGACTACATCTTCTCCTTCATCAAGAAGCTGCGCAACCACAAGGAGTTCGTGCTGCCCGACCGCGCCTCCGTCACCATGACCTCGCCCTTTATGGACGCCTACGTGCGCCTGCTCATCAAGACATGCCACAAGCGGTAGGTACGCCGCACAGCTATAGCAGTATACAAATGCTTGCGTCGGACATGCTCTTAAAAGTGCCGGTACCTTTCGTCAACCTGCCCCCGCACTCTCCTATCTGTTCCCAATCCTCTGCCCTCCTCATCCTCACCTTCCCCACATTCCTCAGGACGCGTGGTATTCCTGTTCTTTCCCCCACCCCCATTCCTCAGCCCAAATAACCGCAGCATTGTTACCCCCCGCGTGTTTCTAATTGCTGCACTTATTATTTTCTTTAATTTTCCCCCTCACCGCCCCTCCCCAGCGGCGTCCACGCCATGGGTGGCATGGCTGCTCAGATCCCCATCAAGGACGACCCGGTTGCCAACGACGCCGCGCTTGCCAAGGTGCGCGCCGACAAGCAGCGCGAGGTGACTGCGGGCCACGACGGCACCTGGGTGGCGCACCCCGCGCTGGTGCCCGTCGCCATGGAGATCTTCAACAAGTGAGCTCAAGGGGAGGAAGGAGGGGCGGGCACGCGGGGGCGGGTGTGCGCGGGTGATCATCAGGGTAACATGCTAGCGGCCAGGAGGAGCTGCATGCATGCGGCAGCATGCCGTATGCGGATCAGGTCTGCTGGGTGGGGTTAGCGGATATGTTGTGGTGCTGGCTGCTGAGGCTAGGTGGGGTCTGCACTCGTTGCTGACTGCACCGTCGTCGGCGTGTTGGGAAAAGGCTATGGCGCACAGCTGCTGCGGGTTGGACGCCTGCTCACCCCTCACCCAACCCCAACGCCCCCCGCAGGCACATGCCGCAGCCCAACCAGCTGCACGTGCGCCGCGAGGACGTCAATGTGACCGCCGCCGACCTGCTGGACGTGCGCGGCGGCGCGCTGCTGGCGGAGGCGGGCATCACGGAGAAGGGGCTGCGCGACAACATGAGCGTGGGTCTGGCCTACATGGAGAGCTGGCTGGCGGGTGCGGGCTGCGTGCCCATCCACAACCTGATGGAGGACGCAGCAACCGCGGAGATCAGCAGGTGCGGCGGCCGGGTGGCGGGTGGTGGGTGGTAGGCGGCACGGGGCAGGGGGCGGGTGGTGGGTGGTAGGCGGCACGGGGCAGGGGGCGGGTGGCGGGTGGTAGGCGGCAGGGGGCAGGGGGCGGGTGGCGGGTGGTAGGGGCAGGGGGCAGGGGGCGGGTGGCGGGTGGTAGGGGCAGGGGGCGGGGGGTGAGGAAGAAGAGAACCGCGTGGTCGTGTAAGGGGCGGGTGGGGAGTGCGGCGGGCACATGTTTTGGTGCACCCCGCGGCGGCCTCCCATGTCATTGCACTGCCCCCTCCCTTTTGCGGTTTCAAGCACTTGCTTTTCATGTTGATGTGCTTCCCTCTTGTGGACCCCACTTGATTGGCCCCGGTGCCAGGTCGCAGCTGTGGCAGTGGGTGCGCCACGGCGCGCGCACCACCGCCGGCACCGAGATCACCGCCGACTACGTGATGCAGCTGCTGCGGGAGGAGCTGGCGGCGCAGGAGGCCAAGGTGGGAGAAAGGGGGGGGATGGGGGTGTGTATGGGGATGGTAGGGGTGGCAATATGTGTAGGGTGGCAATATGTGTAGGGTAACGGACTTGTTGAAGTCAGTTATCATAACCGGAGGGGAGCGGGGAGCTAAGGGACAATGGCTCGGTTGGTGTCTTACAAATTTTTAAATATCTTGAGCACCAGTAGCTCATCCGGTTCCGAACTTCGCAAACCCTTGGACATCCTCTTCGCCTCACCTTACGCTCCCCCTCCTCCCTCCCTCCTCCTCCCTCCCTCCTCCCTCAGATGGGCGCTGAGAAGTTCGCCGCCTCCAAGTACCCCCTGGCGGCGCAGCTCTTCTCCAGCACCATCACCGGCGGCCCCTACAGCGACTTCCTCACCACCCTCTGCTACGACCACATCGTCACCAAGCCCGACACCACCCGTAACATGGATGTGGCGAGCTTGGACGCCGCCTGGGCGGCATCCCCCGAACTGGTCACTGCCAACAGCGGAAACTAAAACTATTGGGGGCGGATTGGGGCGTGGTCTGATGAACAGTTTGGAGTAGGATGCTGGCCTGGGTTGGTAGGCTGCTGCGTGATGCGGGTGATACGTGGGGTGCGGCAACGTGGCAGTGGCAGCGTGTTTGAGTTTCGTGATTGAGCGAGCGGTTGATGAGCGGTTGAGATGTACTTTGCGATGATGTTCGTACAACTGATACATACGGTACCGTGCTTGGAGAGGAGCGGTGAACTTGAAAAGATGCGCAGAGAGGCTGTCTGTCCGAGGGGTAAGATAAAAGGGCCCGCGAAGAAGAAGAAGAACATACTGTGATTGATGTTGGAAGATGAGTGGTATGCGTGTATTTAAACATGGAGAGTGACAGCTGAATTTGAACGTTTTATTGGTTCCAAAGTACGATAATGCAGGTGGAGAGCTGTAACTGAATGGAAGCGCTGCACCCATGCACGCCATTGGGCTTCTTGCGTTTGATAATCCTCTGAGCGTCGTATAACTTGAATGTGAGTGTGAGTGACTACCGGTATTGTACTGTGAGTGTGAGTGACCTTCCCTAGTTTCAGGCCTGGTTGGCAGATGTCAATCTGCACGGGCCTGCAGCAACGTAAGCGCTGTAACATACCCTGTGCGGCACCGATATCCAAATCCAACAAGACCAGATGTAAAACCTGCCGAGGTCGTACCTTCAGGGCACATTGCGATACGCCGCTCTCACCAGGTGTGGGTGGTTGGGGGCTGTAGGCTGGGTTTAGGAGCAAGAAGGTAGACCGGCGCCAGCGGTGTCAGGCTGCATGGGAGCCGCTGGAGCCAGCAGGGGCGTTACAAACGGCATTTAAATCCTGGAGGTTGCATAGCGAAGGTGGCGGCGTGAGATCTCGGTCCGCTTACTGAGGGCTTGCAAGGACATTGCGATGGGCCAAAACGACGGCGACGCAACCCTACAGCTTTTGTGAACCAGTGTATGGCAGGATAAGTTAACCTATGCACTGACCTTGGTAAAATGTAGAGGTGGCATTGCTTGGGATACGTACGTATTTGACACATTCCGGGATGGCATCGCAGAGTGACCCACGGGTCACTACTACATTTACATCTTTCATTCCCCATCCGGCATCCTGGGTGCGACGCGCATCGTCATCCAGCATCTAGTATACAATGGGTGCTCACTCACTATAAGGCTCTTTCATCCATCCACTGCAAACTTCACAAGCTTCGAACCTATGTTTGCTGGAGCTGCTCACAGCAACACCTGCTGACCAGCTACGGCGATGCACGGGGCGCAAGGAGCTCGCGGCAGTCGAGGTCGGCAGGCAGGCAGCCGCCGCTCGACCGCCGCCCCAGACCCGCTGCCTCCCCACATCCGGACCTGCTTTCAGCGGCTGCCTGGCGCTGTGGAGAGGCTTCTGGGACCGCCGGCTAGCGCGAGCAGTGCTGACCGGGCGCCACCTGCAGGCCCGCAGCCGCAGGCGCAGCCGCCTCTCCCAAGGTTCAGGAACGGGGCTCTAGAAAAGGTCTCAGGTTGCCTAAAAGACATAGCAGACCATATTGCAAGTAATGGAACTGGTGGCGAAGCTCTAGCTGCGGCTTTTGCTGACGAGTCATTCCGTTTCGCGCTGCTGCGATTGATGGCTACCCTCTCCCGGCAGCAAATTGACCCGCTGCAGCACGCCATCACACCCCATGGCACACTGCAACACATAATTACTGCAAGAGTCTGCCACCTTTTTAAGAAATGTGCCCAAGCTGCAGCCTGCAACGTCAGCAGCATCGCTTCGGCGTTGGACCTCGCGACCAAGCTGCTGCGCTCGCACAGCCTGCAGGCCTGCAGCCGCCAGCTGGCTGCCCTTGCCCAGCTCCTGCAAGCTGCGGCAAATGTGGGCCCGGAGCAGCATCCACAGCAGCAGCAGCAGCAGGGGCGGCGGCAGGAGCGGCGCCGCCCACGCGAGCAGGGCCAGCAACAATCACCATTTCCTGAAGAAACGTTTACCGACAGCGTCCGCTTCGTCGGACGGGTGCTCATAGCACAAAGCACATCCCTCATCGACGGCTTTACCCTTCTTGCGCTCCACCTGCGCAAAGGACCCATGGGTCAGCGGCGGCGCCCCCAGCAGCAGTCCCTCCCGGCCGCCCACCTCGCCTTCATATCGGAGTTCTCATCCAACCTGCAGAGCAGTGCGGTGACGGAGCACATGGCTCGGGTGCTGCTGCTGCTGCTAACGACTGGGGGCACGGCAGGCCCTAGGGACCCCGACCAGGGCGCCATTTACGCAAAGAATGTCTTCCTGCAGACATGTAAGCTTCTCGAGATCCCGCCTTCAAAGCACGACATCGAACCGCTGGCCCAGCTGCATGCGGCACTTTCCGGGCGCTGTGTACGGCATGCAGTGCTCGTGTACGGAGTTGCCTGCCTGCACGCGGCGGACGGCGGCCCGACGTATGGGCTGCCGCCGGAGGTGCTGCAGCGGGTGCCCGTGGAGGTTGAGACGGAGCGGAGGGACGTTCCCCGCTCTGCCGGCGGCATCGGCGGTGGCAGCAGCGCCAGCGGCAGGATGACTGGCGGTGTCGGCGGTAGCAGCAGCTCTAGCCAGGTTCGGGTCATTGCGGTTGAGCCGCTAATGAGGGCTTTGTTTGTGCTGGGACACGATTTCGGAGGCCCGCCGCCGGGCAGGCGCACATGCCTGGCGCTGTTGATGCGCATGGGTCGCCTGGCAGTGGCGTCGGGGAAGGTCTGGGCCGGACCGCCCGCGGCTTCGGCAACCCCGTCACGTGGCGGCGGCAAATAGCTCCGTTCTCAGCGGCGGCGCTGGCAGCAGCAGTGGTGGCAGCGGTAGCGCCGGCGGCGACGCCGGCTCATCCTCAACGACGCAGCAGACCGCCGCCGCACCTGAGCCGCTGCGGGCGGTGCTTCGGCGAGAGGATGCCACGACGCTGGCGCTATCCGTGCTCTCGCTCACCAGGGCCCAGCAGACCCGGCGGGTCGGTGATGCCGGGTGGTGGGCGGAGGAGGCGGAGTGGTGGTGCTATGCGGCTGGAGTTATGCGACATGCGATGCAGGGCGCTTCGTTAGTAGACAGGGAGTTTCTGCTTCCTTCAGTGCAGCACAAGCTTGTCGCACTGGGGCTTGTTGTTGTCGGTAAGGCGCAAGGGGCGAGGGCGGGGTCAGGCGTTAATGGCTGGCGCCATGCATGCACCCTTGTCCGTACCGTTTATAGATCTAGGGGCGTCGAAAGGTAAGCAATTATTGACGTTACCGTGTCCACACTCCTTGCCTATCCCAGCTTCCCAGGGCCCATGCACATGGCAAGCAGCAGTTCGGGGTGTGTGCAGTTGTTCAGGGGGCGCTCGAGGAGTCCTCCTACCCGTTCTCAAGGGCTTTGCAACCTCACCCACCGCTGCTTATGCCCATGCCGTACTCGTCCCCCCCACGCGCAGACATGAACAGCGAGCGCTCGGAGCCCGCCTACCGGCCGCCCTCCTCGCCGCCTCCTCCCTCCTCGCCGCCGCCTCCTCCCTCCTCGCCGCCTCCCTCCTTCCCGCCGCCGCCCCTCTCCCTGCTGCGGGACCTGGCTGGCTCGCTGGCGCTGTGCCTGGAGTGGCTGCTGCGGCGGTGCGGTGAGGACCCCGGGGGACCGGAGGTGGAGGCGCTGATCGGCATGTTTGGACCCAGCCGACCCCTGGAGGGCCTTGTGACGTCCCTGATCTGGCGGCACGCCGAGCCACACCAGCTGGCGCCGCTAGTGGCCACGATGGGCAAGCTGCTGCGGGGCAGTGACCCATGGGTCGTGAAGGGTTCGGGGACATTGGAGGCATGCGTCCTGGTGCTGGCGAGCTGCATGCTGGACACTGTACGGGAGGATCCGCCGATGGGAGATGACGAGCGGCCGTCTGCCGCTCAGCAGCTTTCGGAAGAGCCGCTTCCACCGCAGCAGCTGCCGCAGCAGCAGCCATCGCCGTCGCCGCCGCCGCGGCAGCAGCAGCAGCAGCAGCAGCAGCAGGGATTGTGTCAGCCGCCTGACATGCCGCCTCGTGAGTTGCCGCCCACGTCGCCTGTCGCAAGGAGCTCCGCCGTTGACTCATCACCCCCCGCGCGCGACGGCAAGCTGATGTACGTATTCACTCTGTCTGAGCTCCTGCCAGCACTGTCTCAGCTGGTCCTCAAGGGATCGCACCATGCCCGCACAGCCACGGAGCCCGCTGTAGCGGCGGTGACAGCGGCGGCGGCGGCGGCGGCGCCGCTGACAGCGGCGGCGACCAGTGAACCTCCCCCAAGCAGCCGGAATCCTCGAATCTGGGCTGCCTTGGCTGAGATACTCAGCTGTCTTCCATGGCTGGTGACTCAGTGCGAGCAGCAGCTCCTGGGAAGCGCCTGCAGCAGCAGCCGCGGCGACCGCCACGACAGCAGCACCACAGCCATCACTAGCAGCACCGCAAGCACTACCGCCGGCGCAGCACCGGAGATTCCGGGGGTAGCAGCAACAGCAGCAGCAGAAGCAGCAGATGCGGTGAACGGCGGCGGTGGCGGCGCCCGCGGCTGGCGGCAGGTGCTGCTGGAGGATGTGGCTGTCGTACCGCTGCTAGGCGCCGCCATGCACCTGTTGCCGCTGTCATCTGAGGCTTGGATGTTTGAGCAGCTGATTTGGGGCTGTGTGTCCGTCACTCTAACCTTCCCGCGTCAGGTACGGCAGGCGGTCCACCGGTCCTGGCAGCCGGAGGCACTGCGAGCGCTGGCGGGGGCGCTGCGAGAGGCGGGAGGGCAGGATGGGGTGGACTGGGTGAGCTTAGCGGAGGACCTGGCGGGTATGCTGCAGCGGTGGCGCGCTGGTGGCGGCGGCGGCGACGGCGGCGACGGCGGCGACGGCGGCGGCGGCGGCGGCTCCGAGGGGAGCTGTGATGAGGATGCGGCCCTCACAGCCCGCTTGCAGGATCTGCAGAGTTGTCTGCGTGAGGAGGCGGATGAAGAGCAGGCGGAGATGCCTTCGCCGGCGGAGGCTTGCGCCCGGCTGCTGCCTCGCCGCTGCGGCTACCCCGGCTGCGTGAACCTGGCGGGGGTGAGTGAGGCGGAGCTGCCGCTGCAGGCGTGCGGGCGGTGCGGAGGGGTGTGGTACTGCGGCCGGGAGTGCCAGATGGCACACTGGCGGGCAGGGCACCGGGAGCAGTGTGGCAGCGGCGGCAGGCGGCGGGAGGGGGCGGGAGGGGGCGGCTGAGGCAGCGTCTACGGTAGCGTGCCGGTGGACGGCGGATGCGCTCGCTTGCATGCGTAGGGTAGAGCAAGCGTAGCTGGATAGTGTTGCTTGGGGGCCACGGCAGGCCGAAGGAAGGGAGCAGGAGGTGGGTAAGAGGGCTGAAGTTCTGGGACTGCTGTGCTGCAGAGCTCAGCAGGCAGGTAGCATGAAGCCCTGAAGCGGGTGCGGCGGGCAGTTGTCCTTTCCATGTGCCTATGGGTCGCTGCAAGGCTTCGAAAACGAAAATGGTTCACGTTGCGGCGACCATGCTTTTGACGTCGAGAGGAAGTACCGGTAAATAGGCGTCTAGGGGTGATGCGGTTTTGTACAGTACACTGGGTTTGCGGCAAGGCTTGACGAACAGTAGTAGTGCGTGGTGGCTTGCCTGGGGAGTAATAGCATGTTCAGAGTTATCGGATACAGCCCATGCAGCCAGGACAGTAGCTCACAGCTGGAGCAGCCGCTGAAACTGGGTTTGCGGGCAGATCTGGGGTGTGGGGTGTTCGGACGGTAGATGAGGACATGGGCAAGACACGAGAGAGGGATTGGGAGCTGTGCCAGCTGATTGTTGATTGTAGCTTGTTGCGCTCGAGGGTATGCGTGTGCATGGGCTGCTGTTAGGGGCTTGGCGGGCCATCTTGAAGCAAGTGCACACCGCTGGAGTCAGCAGGGGCGTTACAGCCTGCCCAAAGTAATATGTAAGCCATTCATTAAAGCTTGCGTGCCTGTGATGGCTGTTTTATGGAGTACTAACGCGTGCTGATGACGGAGGGCTCCTGGCGGCGTTTTGCGACCCGTGGGTCACATCCGTGAACTCGTTTGTGCAAGTCGCTGCTTCGCGCCGTGCGCCCACGACGGAAGCCGCAAAAGAAAAGGTTGCCACATACCGTGATAATAGGGGTACCGCAGCCTGTTACGTGGATATCCCGATGATGCGTGAAGGCCGCTGCAGGTGCAGTAGTTATAGCTAACAACAGCAGGTTGGCGATAGCGCTTACAGTCATTCATTCAATTGCATCCGCGTAACACAGCAACGCCCATCGCCATCTTTCCCTGCAAACGCAAGTTAGACGTGCAATGTGGGTGTAGGCTCTCCTGGCCCAAAAGGATTGGTCGCCTAAGACGTGAAATGCTCGCGGGGTTTAGGAGCGCGGCTGCGGAGCACTGAGAGCGATGACCCATTGCAAGCGGCCGCTCAATCATTATTATATTGGTAAAAGGAGACTCTGAAGAAATGGCCTTTAGGTTATCGTACGTGCTTTTCTTGCTTGAGGCCTGAAGGCCAGGAAGCCAATCGTACGGAATCTACCTGGCCCGCTGGCTCCTGTTCCAGGCGTATATAAGGCACACTTTCGCAGCTCCTTCATCAACATATCGTTTACGGGACTTTGTGTAACAACGGCGGTGCTCCTTACGCAGTTCACTTACGGACTAACGGTATTCCTGAACGCACGACGGCGCTGAGCAGACCCGTCCGGTCCCTTTCATACCGTGAAGTCCCTATATTCGTCGGCGCCATGGAGGCAGCTGAGGCGGTGAAGACAAGCAGGTGAGGCAGGTTGAGGAGGAGTTTTAGAATCAGTGGAAGCGAACTGAAGAGTCGCGACTCGCAAGTGCCCTTTCAAGCATGGTAACGCGTGGCTTGACGCGCCATATCGCTCGCCTCCATTATTTCCTATTACGTCTTAGGGCCTGGTTAGGAGCATAATAAGTTTGAGCTGGCGAATCTCAAGCCCGATGACCTCTCGACCTCGTTTGACGGCGAACCACGGGCCCTGACGTTAGCTTGACCTGGCCTGACCCTTCCTGATGCAATCTGACAATCACCGGCGTAACGCACACGTAACTTCTGCCTACATCCACAGTTCCTAATTAGCGACACGCCTTCACAATTCGTATCCTTCTACCACATAGCCTTCACGTACCTTGATTGCTCGCCATCGATCTTTCCCAAACAAGTCCCAACAAGCCGCCCCCACCACCCGCCCTCCCATTCTTTCCCCCACCCCGCCGCCGGCCCAACCCCGCCTCACCCACAAACCCTTCTCAACCTTGCAGCCAAGGCTCAGTTGTGCCGTATACGCGCATCACCGGCCCCGACGCCTGGGTCGCCTCCGACTATGCCGTACTGGAGGACCATATTCTGCACCTCAGCGCCCAGCACGTGGCTGAGCTGGATGCCGCGGTGGAGGCGGTGCTAGGGAGCGGCAAGAAGCTGCAGGTGGGGTGGGGGCTGGGGGAAGCGGGGGAGGCGCGTGGTAAGGGGGAAAATTATATAAGTGAAACAACGAGTGGGGGAAAAAAATGCACCATGTTGGGGGACAGCAGTTGCAGGGGTGGTGCGGCACACGAGGGAGACCATGTGTGCTGCATGGGAGGGGCGGCAGGGGCATGGGCAGGGGGATGCTTGCTGCTGCTCGCACTCCGTGGGATTCCCGCTGCATCCCTTAAACTTCTTTCGTCCTGCCGCTGCGATGGCTTCTGATGTACACCAATCAAGCCTTAGTTTATATGGTGTTCTTTGTCCAGTGAGACAACCCCCCCTTACCGCCGTACACCCCTCCCTTCTCTCCCTCTTTCCCTCTTTCCCTCCCCGACGCAGGACGTCGACGCCTCCGACTTCACTCTGCCCACCCTCTCCGGCCCGCTGCTGGAGGCCGGCCAGCAAGCGCAGTCGGGTCGCGGCTGGGCGGTCATCCGCGGAGTGCCCGTACAGCACTACAGCCGGCAGCAGCAGCTGGCCGCGTTCTGGATCCTGGGTCTGCACTGGGGCCGCGCGGTGCCGCAGAACGCCAAGGGGCACCTGATCGGCCACATCAAGGACATCGGACACGACCCCGCTGACGCGCTAACGAGGCTGTACGCAACCAACGCTGCTCAGCCCTGGCACAATGATGGACCCGCGGACCTGGTTGGTAGGTCGGGCAGGGGTGGTTGGTTGACAGGTCGGGCGCGGTGTGTTAACCTGGGGTTGTTGGTTGGGGGCTCTGTCGACGCTTCGTTAATTACGGTGTTAGCATTAGACCCGCATACTGTCCACTCCCTACCCTCCCACTCACATCCCTCCTGCCTTACACGTCCCCTACCTCCACCCCTCCCAAACCAAACAGCTTTGCTGTGCCTGTCTAACGCTGAGGAAGGCGGCGAGAGCGGCTGGTCCTCCTCCATCTCCGTACACAATGAGATCCTGCGCACCGCACCACACCTGGTGCCGCTGCTGGCGGGACCCACCTGGTACTTCGACCGCAAAACGGAGGTGCCCCAGGGTGGGTGTCGTAATGGGTAGCGGGACGGGGCGAGGGATGGGAGAAGAGAGAGCGCTGCTGTACAGGGTCCGGGGTCCTGTACGGAGGGGACGCGTACAGGGGGACGTGCGGGGTGGGAAAGGGAAGGGGCGGAACCGCGGTGGCTCTATGCATGAGGACGGCACTGCTCCTTGGTGCTTTAGGACGCCGTATGACGCCGGGTTACGTTCGATGGCTGCACTGCAACTGCATGCTCTACCTTAAGTCGTACACATCGCATGTCTCAACCCATGCACGTCTTCCTCCACGCTGCCAACAGCAGTGAGTTGCCGCCGGCACTACCAACACCACCCGCGTCCCGGCCCCTAGCTGCTCACCTACCCGCCTGCCGCCTTCCCCACCTACCACCCACCCGTCAGGCCTCTCACCTGCCGTACACACCTGCCCCTTCCCTGCCCTGCCCCCACCCACGCGGCCACCCCCCGTCCCTGCAGGCAAGCAGCCCTTCTTCGAGATCCCCGTCTTCAACTACCACCGCGGCTACCTCTCCGTCAACTACTCGGACAACTACTACCACCTCAGCCAGCGACACCCGCAGGTGCCCAAGCTCACCCCACAGCACCATGAGGCCATGGCGCTGTTCAACCAACTGGCCGCCAGCCCGCAGCTCAGCCTGCGCATGATCCTGCAACCCGGGGACGTGCAGCTGCTGTCCAACCACACCTGCCTGCACTACCGAGGGGAGTTCAGGTGGGTGTGGCGTGTGGGTGCAGCAGCAGGATGGGGAAGTACCGGTAGCGGGCGGGAAGGGGAGGGCAGGCTGCTTGCTTCAGGCCGTGCGCCGATGCATCACAACCGTTGGTAACTGTGCGGTTGAGAGTACTAGAGGCGAGAACTCTTATCGTGCCCGCTTTCCTGGATTGCCGGTCGCAGTCGCAGTGCGCCCTCCTGCCCATACCTGCATCCGCATCTCCAACCGCCCCACTCACTTACCCCGTACATGGTACCATGCACCCGCCCCTCCCTCTTCACCTCCTCAGGGACAGCCCCGCCCACACGCGTCACCTGCTGCGGCTGTGGCTGTCGCCGCCCGCTGACCGGCCGCTGCCGCAGTGCTACGCGGAGATCATGGGCGGCAGTGTGGTGCCGGGCAAGCGGGGCGGCATCATCATACAGGGAGCTGTGCCCAACATACCGGAGGAGGCGGAGTAGGGTGAGAGGAAAGGGAGGAGGTCGTGGTTTGAAGATGTCAAGGTGTGAGGAGGTCATGGTTTGAAGAGATGGGGAAAATTGCCGGGCTGTGGAGAGGCGGGCAAACGGAGAATGTACGCATGCGGGCGTGTGCATGCATGGTTAGCGTGGTCTAGGTCTAGGTGCGGAGGGGGCATGCGGATTGCGCTATTGCAGGTAGGTTTTCTAGATGCTTCATCCGGCTTCCTCTTTAACAGGGAATCATATTATTTCGTGCGCGACGGCAGTAAATTGTTGGGCATCATTCATGGCTGTATTGAGCGATGCCCCTTTGTGTTTCAAGGCTGAATGTATGTATGGTTGCCTGTGGAGGGGGGTAGTGCGTATGGAGAAACTACATAGGGCAGGTGGAGGCTGAGCTGGCGCAGGCGTGGTCGATATAAGCTTATGAGTTATGACTTACCGCACGCGGAGGGTAAGCAGAAGTAGTGCTAAAACATTGGGCGAATTGGCTCCTTTAGTAGAGTACATATGGGCATGAGGCGAAATGTGTGCTTTGAGTCCCTGGTACCTACGGCACACTTGAAGATTAATGTTGGTTTGGCAGGGAGTCAACGTACGACACGACATGGAACATGAGACGGTGTATCCGTTCGGCCAAGACATGCGGATGCTTTGAAGCGGCACAGGAATGGAGCGAACAAGGATGTAGCTGGGATCCCTGGAGCACTTGGTGTCAGGAACGGTGGCGATGTGAACCATGGGTCGGTATTGATCCAGCTAGCAAATGCTGCGTCTCCGTAGCGTCTCCGTAGCTGCACCGACGCGGCGACTATTTGCCTTGTATCGTTTTTGGTTGTTTCTTTGGCTACCACGCATAGTTTCCCGGTTTCCGTTTCATGACATGGGCTGTCTCCTGCTACAACTGCTGTTTTAAAACACCGTAGTACGGTAATCTTGCTGTTGAAACTTTGTGCATGTCTAAGAAAAAAGTGAGAGTAATGTATCTTCTACAGGCTCCCGCACTGTATTGACACTGGACTGTAACAAACGGGTGCTATGATGATATTGAAGCAGATGTACCACTGCCAAATCACACGCTTTGACGATGAGGATGCCTGAAGGGGGGGCGAAGTGTTGCTGCTTACATTACTCCCAGCAATTAGCCGATCGTATAACGGTATAGGCCATATGGACATGCGGCACATACAGCATGTGCGACAATACTGAAAAGCTCATATCCCTAAAAGCAAACGCATCGGTATCGTTAAAGGCCATGTGCAACGTCATCCCACATCATACATGGACCAGATAACAGATGGCTACCGGTAACAGGTCATGACGTACCCAGCGTACAGGCACGCAGTGGGAAGTGCTTCCCGCACATACCTTTTAGCTGAGGATGGTACATGCACGCTCTCGAGTTACCGGCATTGCTCCTTTGGTCCCTCTCTGCCCGGGACTCCCGCGCGGCCACAGGTATTACATCCGCCTAGCCTGCACAAAACCGTGGCCCCTGTAGCCCTAAACCCACAGTACGCCAGCATCTCACAGGAACCTTATCTCCAGCGTACCATCTTTACACCCCTGCTGCAAATGTCGTCATTTTGTACGTCTAGTAAGATCTCCTGCGCTATTGGGTATAGCTTTACCATGCCATACTACCATGCACTGCATTCCTCAAGACATGCTACACCAGACCTACGGACCTCACAGCTTTCACAGCTGGGTCACTCATGCTGACTTGCAAAACCCTGCAATCAATACGGTACTGCTACCATCCTCAATACTCGCTAAGCATCTTGCGTCCACTCCGCCTAGAAGGATGAATCCCGCCTGCTCCCTACAGTATAGGACTTGGCATCCTGCATGTAAGACTAGCTGCTCTAGTCAGCACGGAAACGTTACGAAACCATGAGGACATCACAGACGAAAAGGACCCGAACGCGGCTGAACAGAATTTTCGTCCACAACAGGGCGGCTGCCACAGGGCCACAAGGCCCCCACCAGCCCACTGCACACTGCACACGCCCCGGCACCAGCGCTGCCGTACACTCTCACCGGATGCCAACATCCATGCCGCTTACCAATCCAGATCGGGGCCGCCGCGGCGGGACTCCCGGCACAGGAAGCACTGCTGCTTGCCGCATGTTGCCGGACAGTGGCGACGGCGGCTGCGACAGTGGCGGCGGCTGCGACAGTTGGCGGCGTACTGGGCTCACAGCTGCGCTGCTGCCCCTGCTGCTGCCCCTGCTCGCTGCCTCGACATGCTCCATTCTTCCGTACAAGCGGCCTCCCGTACTCGTACAGCCGCAAGGGAACGCATCCCTAGCACCGCTTGCTAGGTCGCTGCCTCCGTTGCTGCTTGAAGGCGTGTCAACAGCAGCGGACGCCCCTGAGTACGCCACCGCGCTTGCACCACAGGCGTTGCTGTCGCGGATGCATGTAGGGCTAGTGGGAACGCTAGAAGCAAGGCACATGGAGGCCTCGGCCCCAGGCACGCCATTTGATCTGGGTCGCGGCAAGAACGACCCATGGGTCACTGGCGGCACAACCCCAACCTTGCTGTCCGGAAGAATGCCTCCCTCGTGCCATGTGCTGTCAGCCCAGGAGCCTGCGTCTGCCAGTTTTGGGCTACCTCCGCCAGCTTCCCAAGCATCGCAACCGCACATGCAGCCCATGCTGGCATTGGCGCCGCCCCCGGCATAATCGTCGTCATCGGAGGAGGAGGAGCAGCCATCACTGCTGCCGCAATGGATGCCGCTGACTTGGCCATTGAAGCGATCTGCGGTTGAAGCAGCGACCGAGGCCTCGACTTCGATGTTGATGTTGTCGGCATCAGCGTCGACCTGGTCACATGCCATGAGGCCGTTGCAGCTGACGGGTTGCCCCATCCCCCTGCAGCACTCCTCCTCGCCCGCACGCCTGCTGCTGCGGCCACCACCGTCTTCACAGCATGCACCAAGATCAGCGCACAGCCCCGGAAGCAATGCCTCAATGATGTCTCCCTCATCAGACGACGCGTCAGCACTGCAGGACGGTGGTAATAATGGTGTGGGCCGGCAGGTCTGCGTAGCGACAGCAGGTGCTCTTGTTGGTGCAAGACCGCCTCGCAAAGCCGCCCAGGGTCGGAATCTGGTCGCAAGGCCGACTCCAGGAGGGGGGCTTAAGGATGGCTGGGGCTGAGGGTCCTGCTGCGTCTGGCCTGAGCGCATTGAGTGGAATGGCAGCAGCGGCGAAAGCAGCTGCAGCAACCGGGGCGGAGTGCGGGCAAGCCCTGACGGCGCTGGGGCGTGTGTCTGTTGTGGTGTGCTTGGGCGGTAGCGACGCCACCGCATCTGCTGGTTTGGGCTGTTCGCGGCATTGGTACCACTACTGACGGAAGCGGCGGTGCTGGCGCCTCCAGGCTTGCCCTTTGTTTCTAGAGGCAGGCCCCGAATCCCGTACGGATTGCTACAGCCGTTACTAGCAGCATGGCTTTGCAGCGGCGGCCACAGCCGGAGCCGCAGCACCTGCAGCGCCAGCAGCCAGCGCCGGCGCTGCCCTGGGCTAGCGCTGGAGCGGACGGTAGAACGCATGGGCGTGGAAGACGCTTCGGCTGCAGTCGTGCCCAGACCAGCAGCCTTGCCTGCGGTCGCTCCTGCAACACTGCAGTTGCGCTGCACGCCGCGGCGTCGGTTCGCGCTCACCGTCGCCGCCTCCGCCAGCCTCTGCCGTACCTCCTCCACACTCGCTCCCACCGTCGCCGCCAGCACCTGCATCTGGCAGGCCTCGTCCGTCAGGAAGCCCCCATGTCCCAGCTGCTCATGGAACAACACGGTGGGGTGGCTGCCGCCTGCACCTGCACCTCCACCTCCGCTACCAGCAGCCACATCCGCGTCACGCCCCATCATGGCCGCCCTGTTTGCCAGTATGGCCGCCACCTCGCGCACCGGCACCAGGTTGTCCCGCCCGCACAGCACCACCGTGCTGTCCGCCGGCAGCTCGGAGGGCCACAGGTTGACGGCGGCCCAGTCCAGTCGCCGCCGCAGCGCCACGGAGCAGTGGAACTCCGCAACCACCAGGCCTGCGGTGTACGGCAAAAGTGTACGGCAGCGGTGGCTCAGCATGAGATACCAGTAGGTAGGGAGGCGTGATAAAGACGGTGGAGACTGGTAGGCGTGGGCTACGCTGCGCAAGTGCTGTAACACATACATCAGGGGACTTTTACCGCTTCAGAAGGTCTGTCAGCTAGTTACATACCTCGCAGCAGGTTCCTAACCAGACGGCGCCGCACCGCAGCACCCGGAGCAGCCGTCCGCCCCCTGCCGGTTGCCGCACCAGGTACCCCGCCCTCAGCGGCCGCCATGCTGTGCTGCTGCCCACCATCGTTGCCTTGCACTGCACCGGCGGTTCCGGAGCCAGCTCCTGACATCAACGCATCACTTGCGGCGTCTGCGAGGAGGTCCGATGGCGTCTCTGATAAGCCCTGCTGGCTGCTGGCTTCCGGCTGCTGGATGCCTCGCAAGGAGGCCATCGCTTCCAGCGTTGATGGTGGCAGCGGCGGCGGTGGCAGGTTCATGGTGTTCCGTACGTAATGCGGCAGGAACATGGCGAAGCTGCGAAGGGAGGGTGAATAGGATCATGCAGGCACGCGGGTAAGAGCATGCAGGCACGCGGGTAGGAGCATGCAGGCACGCGGGTAGGAGCATGCAGGTACGCGGGTACACAAGGGGAAATAGGAAGCGACCGATACATGCCTACAGCGTCGTCTTGCGGGTGCGAAACTCCACACGTTACGGAACCAAAAGCGTGGACGAACCAGTGCGCTCACACACGCACGCTGCGGGCCTCCCGCATCCCCCCCCCCTCCCTCCGCCCCAGCCAAGTTCAACCCCGTCCCTTTCACCGCGCAGCCCTTTTGGGGCACATGTCATGCGCTCAAGCCTCACCACACGGGGTCCACCAGCGTGAGGCGGCTGATTGCGGGGGCCCTTGCCGTTGTTGCTGTTGCGGGTGCCGCTGCTGCCATCTTGGTTAGCGCCGAGGCCACCAGGCTGCCGTACGAGTGAGCCAGCAGCGACATGCGGGTGACACCCTGCTGGGGGGGGGAGGAAGCGGAGGGGGAGAGACAGGGCGTGTGGGAAGGTAAGGAGCGACGATGGCGGCGGCATGCAGTGACACCAGCTGTTCCCAGCACCAACAGTGCCGGTCATTTAGTCATCAACCAGCGGTCCAAATACCACTCACGCTATGCCAAACACCCTAATGGCATTGTTACGTGCCGCTGCCCTGCTCCACCCTCCCTGCAAAGCACGTAAGCGTGTCGCCGTAACCCCAGCTCCACCCTCCCCAATCAGCTACCTCCCCCCCAGCACCCAGCACCCTCCCCCCGCCAGCCCCCCCCACCCTGCTGCTGAGGAATGCCGCCACATCCGCCGCCAGCTGCTGCGGTGCGGGGATGCTGCCGGTGAGCCGCATGGACACGTGCTTGTACTGCACCGCGAACACACGGCGGGGGGGCGCCCGCTGCTGCCGCTGCTGCTGCTGCTGCTGCTGGTGTTGCTGGTGTTCCTGCTCGCCGCTATCGCCATAGACGCTGCTGTTACCGCCGCCGACGCCAGCCGCCACCACTAGCCGACCCAACAGCCGCAGGTAGGGCGTCAGGCCCAGCCCGATGCCGTGCAGGAAGACCAGCGGAAGGTCGGCGTCACCATCACCACCACCGTCGTCCTTCCCATCACCCTCTGCCGCCGCTGCACCCGTTGTCGTCGCCGCAGAAGCAGCAGCTCGCAGCTCCGCTGTTGCCGCTTCAGCGGCCGTACGAACATCACTCCCAGCCGCCCCGTCGCCGCCATCCACCTCGCTCCTAGCAGCATCCCTAACCCCCCTGCCGCCCGCCGCCGCCGCCGCAGCGCCACCTCCCTCCATCACCGCAGCCGTCGCCTCCGACCTCCGCCTTCCCCACCTGCTGCCCTGCCGCCGTCCTCCCCCTCCTGCCGCCTTCCCCGCCTGCGGGGGGCTCCACTCGTACACCGCTGCCGCGCCGCTGGGTGTCACGCCCGCCAGCCTGAAGCCCATGAGCCGCAGCGCGATGTGTGTGGCGCCCGCCACCGCCTCCGTGAGCAGGTAGAAAGTGAGCGGGCGGTAGCTGGCGGGCAGGGGGCCGGAGGAGGCGGAGAGGAGCGTGACGGGAGCAGCGGCGGGGGAGGGAGTGGTGGAGGCAGCGGGGGAAGGAGTGGTGGAGGAAGTGAGGAGAGGGGTGGTGGAGGCAGTGAGGAGAGGAGTGGTGGAGGTAGCAGGGGGAGGAGTGACGGGAAGAGGCGTGGCGGGAGCAGCCGGAGAGAGAGTTGAGGGAGTCGCGGAAGGAGGGCTGGACGCGAAAGGGTGGCCGACGAAGGCCGCGATGGGCGGTGAGATGGAAGCTGGTGCTGGTGCTGAGGAAGCGTAAGCGGGCGAGGGAGGGGTGGAGCAGCTGGGAAGATTGGTGGTAGGTAGGAGAGGTGTGTGAAGTGGGGAGTACGCAGCGCCAGTAGGTTGCGGTGTGCTCGGGCTGTGGGGCGCAGCTCCGGAGGCTGGCGTCAGGGTCGCTTCGGCGGCGCCGCCAGCGGTGCTGATGCTGCCATCTGCCGTCGGCTCATGTGTAACCCCGCTTCCTCCACCTCCAGCAGCAGCGGCAGCGGCAGCAGCAGCGGCCACGGCGCCACAGCCTCCTCCCTCAGCGGTGCAGCTCATGCCGCCGCCGATGCTGCCTGCGCCAGTCGCGGGCACCGCCGCCGCCGCCGCCTCAGCAGCAGCAGCAGCCGGCAGTTCCAGCCTCTCCATCAGGCGAGTCGCTAGCGCCTGTAGGTACCGGTGCGCCTCCGAGTCGTGGTGCGCCCCATGGGTCAGTGCAGGGTCGCCGGGTGCGGCAATGAGCACTGGCGACGGAGTTGATGATGCACCATGGCACGAAGAAGGAGAAGCGACACCGCGGTCATGTGGGTTTCCTGGTACGGCACCGCTTCCTCCGCTACCGTTGTAGGGAGTTGCCGCCGCCACATGGATCTCGCCGTACCCGCCGCCGCTGCCAACCCCTACCTGGACAGCATTGGTGGATTGTTGTTGCCGGAGCTGGTATCGCTGTGTACCTGCTGCCGTCGTCATAGCATTGGCAGCACTAGCGGCCTCCAGCGTTGCGGTGGCAGGCGGCAACAGCAGGTGTTGCAGCAGCAGCTGCAGGTGGGTGAGGTGCAGCTGGTGCGGCCCCGCCAGCCCGCTGAACCACTGGGACAGCAGGTGGCCGCCGCGCAGCAGGGGAAGGTGGCCCTCCTGGGGAAGGGGTTGGATGGCGGCGGAGTGCCAAGAGGGGTTAATGGATACAGACAAGGTGACTGAAATGAGATGCGGTTATAAAGAAAGTAAGGCATGGTCAGATGCCTTATTTTAGAATTCTTCCAGCCGCTCACACGGCATGGCAGTGGACGAGCAGACATACAACCCCTCCCGTGTAGCTACCGGTACCGACCCGTGGGTCCAACAGCTTGTCCAGGAGCAGCTCAGCCCTCGCCGCAACGTCCGACTGCAAGTCAAGATCCGTGCGCAGTTCCGACAGCTGCTGTTGCATGCAGCCATGCACCGTGTCTTCTTCTGGGCTACGGCCCATTTCTCCACCACCACCAGCAGCAGCAGCATCACCACCACCCCAAGCAACGACGTCTCCGGTGCCCGCTGCCGTACAGCTACCTATGAATCCAACAGTTACGGCGCGCCCCTTGCCTCTGCCCCAGAAAGAGCGGCGCTGCCTGGGACCCTGCAGCAGGGGCTGCTGCTCTGCTTGCGGCGGCAGCGGTTGCGGTTGAGACACGCCAGGATCGTCACCAACGGCAACGCTGGAAACGCTCGTACGGATAACCTGTTCTACGTGTTTTGCGTCGGTGCCTGTTGTGCATGCGTCGTCAGGTGCGGCAGTGGCCTCCAGAGGCAGTCGCCAGCGCCAATGGGGAATCCACAGCAGCGCAAACCGCTGGGTACGCCGTACTCCTCCTCCTCCTCCTTCAACGTGGCAGGTGGAGGCGTGCCGCTGCGGAGCTTGCTGGCTGCAGCTTTGCGGCGGTTGTAAGTGGTGTGGATGAGGGCGCCGTTGTAGTAGTTGGTGGAATGGGAATGGGAACGGCAGTGGCTGCCGTTTGCTGCGTGGCGTGGAAGACGCTGCGCGCCGACGTGGGAGGGCCCTAGGGTCGCTGCTTGCTGAAGTGGCCCCAGCTGTTGGGGGTGCCGTCCCGGCGTTATGTCGGCGGTATCGCAGGGCGCTGGAGGCCGCGAAAAGGAGCTCCGATCCCAGCAGCGTGAGGCGGGCGCGTGGAGGCAGAGCAGCGGCGGCCGCGAAGACCAGGAGGAGGGAAATCTGGGAGGAAGGCGTGTTGGTTGGGTAGGGCGCAAAGGAGGGAAGGTTGGCACATCAAAGCGTGATGCTGAGGGAATAGCCATGGAGCAAGCGGCATGGACATATAGAAGTCACCGTTCTGCAACGACACCGGTTGTGTCTATAGTGATAGGTGGGGTGCGTTTACACCGCGAGGAGTAAAGTCACGCCTGGGTGGCATACTGGTGGTTGTAATGGTTGTGGTGAGGGGCCTCGTTGCTTAAGGAACACGATAAGCGTGCGTGCAGTAGGCATTTGAAGAAAGGTGTTGAAAAAACAACGCTACCGTCCACCCATCCTTGTGGACTCAAAGGCTACTGGGGCATCTGTCAGAATGCGTCAGCGCGCAGGTAGCGCAGACACCCAGTGCAAATCCGTCAAGAGTCCAATATGGAGATGGTAACCGTTGCAAGTATTGTAATGGGAGCAGTTGCGGTAGCTAGAACATTTGCATCCTCTTGGGGTCCTCTTGGTGTGTGTCGCGACGTTTGGCCAGCACCTTTCGCCTGCTGCCATCTTACCAGCGATGTCCCGTCTATCCTTGGGAGCGGCAACCCCCTCTTTGCTCCTGATGCATCTCTTCGCGATGCGTTATGTTCTAGCGGGCGGGCCATTGTGAGTCAGCGACCCTGTCAACATCAGGGACCTTTTGCGTATACAAAAATCGTGTATCAAGGTCCGCGCGTAAGAAGAATCGCTCTGTTAAGGTTCTTTAGGTAAAAAGGGAAGGCGAAGCAGTCGCTAACTTGGATTCTGTTGGATCCAGGCCTTGGAAACCACTCACCCCCAGGACAGCCTCCGTACAGGAACTCCGTAAAGGAGTGCCCTATGTAGGTCTAAACGTATATTGTTATAGACGTAACGATGATCAACCAAGGGCCAAAGACAGCCCAGAGCCCCAGGTCATCACGCAAGCGTTGCAGCAACAGGTAGCCCGAAGCCCCTCGGACTAACGATTCATAGAAGGAAATTAGCAAGCTGCAATCTGTTATGCCCTAACTTCACTCTGCTAAGACCTTCAAAACGCACCGTAGGGACCCCCACAAGGTGCTTGGAAACCCACAAAGTTTGCAAGCAAGGGGTGCATACTTCAGCCACGACATCAGGCCTTTAAGTATACCGTAGGAGCAGATCGCTCATGTGGTCCAGTGGAGCATGCTCAGCCTCAGCCTGCCGCACAGCCAGGTGCGCTCGCAGCAGCGGGGCGCCGATAGCTGTTTACGCAGGGAGGCGAAGGCATATTGGCAAGCAGGAAAAGGAGGAACAGAATACATAACTCTTTCGTGTCGCCTTGGACACAGCAAAGCACGACCACTGCTTTTCTATGCCTGCGTAATAGAAGAGGACTGTTCACATACCTTCTGTCAAGGCTGCCTGGAAGGCCTTCCCGCTTTCAGATGTCTGCAGAAACGGCCAAATAGGAGTGAAGGAAAGCGGTTAATGACCAACAGAGGGCCTCAACCTTCAAGGAAAGCTTTACAGCTGACAAGCAACCACTATGACGCATTCAACACAGCAAAAGGCCCCGTACCACCTGCAGTCCCTGCAGTGCCTCCTGCAGGCTCCCAGGCAGCGGCCGGACCCCCAACCTCGCAGCTTCCTCCGGGGGCAGCTGCGCGGGGGGCACCTGGCAGGGCTCGGGCGGGGCGAGCTGTGCGGAAAGGCCTGGGAGTGGGCGGGATGGATGGTTGGGGAAAAGAGGGGATTGCAAGCGGGAAGAAGGGGATGGGGGTAAGACGGAGGAGAAGAACTGCAGGGTTGCGAGCCAGTGATGAAAAGTCCGTAGTGATGCAAGGATCACCAGACAGAGCCCATGGTAAGTGTTAAACGAGCTGGCGAAGACATACAACCATTGACTACAACCCGGCTGCTTTCCCGCTCGCTTGCTCTCCTTCCTGAGGAAGGCTCCAAACCCTCATCCCCCACCCTCATCCCTCCCCCAATGCACCCACCCATCATGCCCGCCACCGCAATCGCCGCCAGGGCCATGTAGGGATTCGCCGCCCCATCCAGCGCCTTATACTCCACATGCATGCCCTCCCACTCCTCCCGCCCACCTCCATCCCCTCCTCCTCCTCCCCCCCAATCCTTCCCCAGCAGCCCCCCGCACCCCAGCTCCACCCGTCCCGGCATCCCGGTCAGCCTCAGCGGGGTCTCTCGGTTGTCCACCCCCCATGCTGCATGCGCCCCCGCCCATGCACCCGGCTGCATGCGCTGAAAGCTGTTGGGGCAGGGCGCCGTGAAGGGCAGCAGGCTCTCCAGGTGGGCTAGCAGGCCCGATAGGAAGCAGGGAAGCGCGGAGGGGGCTGGGAGCAGGGTGGAGGCTGGGGAGGAGGAGGAGGAGGTGGTGGTGGTGGAGGCTGGGGTGGTGGAGGTGGGGGCAGAGGTGGTGTGCATGTGGCTAGTTGCGTCCTGGCGAGGGAGGGCGTGAGAGGGAGTCGGGGAGCCAAATGCGTGAGGGTGGCGAGCTGCGACGTTACCGGTATTGGGAGGAGCGGAAGGGGAATAGAGGTTCGGCCCGTGCCAGTATGCCCTATGCCATCGCGATTCCGTACCAACCTAGACTTTCTTCCAGTTCCAAAACCCACCTCCCTCCCCACTTCACCGCCCCACCTGCCCCACCTCCCGCCACAGGCTCAGGTGCGCATGGCAGCCCGACCCCGCCTGCCCCGGCAGGGGCTTGGGCAGGAAGGAAACTGCCAGCCCGAAACTGTGTTGGAAGGGGAGATAAACAGTAGACGGTGCGATAGACGATTAGCTCAACGCGTGGCTCCACCCCCAAATGGTAAACCGGTAGCGGTGTGTTGCCAAACAGAACTGGGACCCCACACGTACGCATGTAAGGTGTAACCCGCCCAGCATGCGGGAAAGTCTGCTGCCCGAAGCCACCCCCAACCACACACCGGCCCATTAGAAAACAACTCACAACCCCAAACCTCCTGCCGCAATCTCTCTTCCAACCTGCCTCCCTATACAATCCTTTTCCCCCGGTTTGCAGTGCCTCACTAATACTTTTACCCTCCCGCGCTCGCCCCCCCCTGCCGCCCCCCTCACCTCTGCGCCACCCCCACCAGCACCTCCTTTGCCAGCAGCAGCTGGTCAGCCGCATGTAGGGCCTCGCCGTACATCAGCGCGAATTCGTACTGCCCTGGAAGGGAGGCGGGAGGGAGGTAAAGGGGAACCCATCTTCTTCTTGATGACTAGGAACAAGATAGGCACGCGCATCCCCTACCCGAACCTCATTCCACAGTTTTCGTAACTGTGCACGCACAAGCTTTCGTAACTCACCTGTCACCCCTCGCAGGCGCGCACTCCGACCTCGCCCCCTCATTGGGTATCCTTTTCTTCCCTCACCTAACAAGCGCCCCCGCACCACCGCCCCGCCCCCGCCCCACCGCCCCACCTCCCCCATGGTACGAACATACGATACCTGGTGCGCTCTCCGCATGCCACTGCAGCACCCCCACCCCCACCGCCTCCAGAGCCTCCGCCATTGCATCCAACACTGCGAGGCATGTGCGGTAGGGTGGGGTGGGGTGGCATGTGCGGTAAGGTGGGGTGGGGTGGCATGCGGGGTCCAATTAGACCATACCGTACGAAACCACAAACGTGGGGCATGTAGGATGGGGTGGGACCGCGTGCGCTAGGTACATGCTCGAGTGCATAGATGCAGCACTGTTTCTCCGACCCCAGCAGCGCATGTCTGATCGAGCCCGCCACCGCAACTCCCTCACCTCCTCCACCTCCACGGCCCGGTCCCTGACCGCATTGCCAACCCTGCTGCCCCAGCAGCACCCCCGCAACGCCAGCTGCCGGTACCGGTCGTCCCAAGAAAGGCCCCAACACGCCACTGTGTAGTCCGCGTCTCCTCCCCGTAGCTCCGCCCCCCACCCCTCACCCACCCACCCCTAGCGGGATGGGTCGTGCATACCCATACCCTCACTGCATGCAAGCCAGGCCATGGGATTGACATCACACATTACAGTGCCTCATTGGCTGCTCTTCTTCATTTCTGTTTCACTTATATAATTTTTTACCCCACCCCACCCACGCACCTCGAGCCTGCCGGTCCAGGGCGCTACTCTGGCAGTACAGCGCACAGTCCACAGGGCGCCAGCCACTGCCGTACAGACCACCAGGGCCGTACAGACCACCACTGCCGTACAGACCACCACTGCCGTACAGACCACCACTGCCGTACAGACCACCCCCACCACTACCGGTGGAAGCAGGAGGAGCAGCACCTGCAGCGGCACTGCCCTGGTGAGCAGCAGCGCGGTTCACCGCTCCGGGCGGCATTCCAGCTGGCTCCAACAGCAAGAATTCGATCTCAAAGCCGACCTGCATGTCGGTTTTGCACATTTTGAAAGTCGTTTTACAGGTAGCACTTCAGTTTGCAGCAGTGCACATCAAGATGGCTGGCTGGGGAAGGCATCGTGGCGACGCAAGGAAACAGTTATCTGAACAAGGTTGGTGGGCGGTGCCGTGGTACGTACGCGAGGGAAGGGTATCCCTTTACTTCCTGATAAGGGGTGAAGACCAGGCTGGCATGCTGGCATGCATCCGACAACAGCACCCTGCTGCCGGTACGGCACCCACCTTCATCTCCAGTCCGAACCGCCCCCTCAGCAGGCTGCAGGTGCGGCGCAGGGCAGTGCGGGGACAGCATTCCCAGGGTACCTCCGCTGCAGGTGCAGGTGCGGGGGGGGGGCGGCAAGAGATGGGGGGCGGGGGGTCGAAGAGAAGCCAACCCGTGCTAGCGGAAACCGGCAATGGTGGGGGCAAGGCATTAGGGTGGTGGCGGCAGGATGCCACAACAACAAAAATGACGGTTAGCGGTCCCCTTACCTGACCCCTGTGCCAACGCTACCGGTACCCTCACCCCGCCGCCTCACTCCTCCCTTTACCCCTCCCTCCACCACACCTCCACGCCGCCCTCGCACCTCCGCCCTCTCACCTCCGTCCTTCGCCTGCGTCCAGAACTCCGCCAGTGTCGCATGGTGCCCCGGGCACCAGGGCAGCGCCACCCGGGTGCCCTCCACCGCCACCAACGCCACCTCGCCCACCGCACTTAGCCCGCTGGCCTCAACCGGGCTGTCCGCATAGGCCGGTGCAGCCATGCAGGCCGTGGTGATACCCAGCCGGCCGCCGGTGGCCAGGTAGCGGCGACTGGGGAGGACCCTGGGTGGAGAGGCAGGACGAGGGAGGGCAGGGAGGGATGCCGTACAGGGAGGCCCCGGAGCGGAGGGGTTAATTGTGGTCGGAGTTGAGGTTGGGGAAAGGGGAGGGAGGAAGATGAGGAGGCGGAGGCGCTGCGCGGGATGTGCGGACCGCGACTGTTGGGCTGGAGGAAGGACAGGAGGTAAGGTTGCGGTAGGAGCGCTGCTATGTTGGAGAAGTGTAGACGGTATACATTGAAGCGGGCTGGAGGCGAAAGGTCAGTACTTGACTTGGGGCTGCCAAATGCCGCGTTAAGCAGCAAGAAGAAGCAGCGTGAAGCAGCAAGAAGAAGCAGCGTGAAGCAGCAAGCAGTGGGTACGAACTACGAAAGGACCTGCCTGCATCGCCGTATGCCAGCTGTGTCACACCACAGCAACCTAACAGCTTTCGCTTTGCTGGCGTCCTCAACGCGATTGCAAGGCTGCTCCGTCTCCATGATTAGCTGCAGGACGACAAACTGATTTGGGGGGAATGCGCGAAATTCGGATGGACTCACAGTGAGGTATATATGTACTTATTTTGTTTGTCTATTTAGGGGATGTTGGTACGCGCCAAGTTCGTGTCGCCCTAGTAAAGGCAACGTCCAATGTTGGCAGGCGCTATATGCCGGCCATCCTCTTCAATATCAATGAGGGATTCATTATCTGCATCTGCCACACAAAACGACTTGAGGCTTAGCTTTGCCTCACGACATCCTGACGACTAACGCGCTAACCGTCTTTTACAATGACCCATGGACCGCATGCGCAGCCCTTCAGGCAGTGTGTTCTTTTCCCCACACCGTCACCGAAAGAACTTCCGCTGCTCCGTTCTCTCTCTCTCTCTCTCTCTCTCTCTCTCTCTGTTTGCCGACCTTCAAGCACTGCCCTGTAGTACAGAGCTCCCACATGGATTACCCTGCTGAGAACGGGCCGTGTAACAACGCCCTCGCGGTATTCAGGGCTGTTGTTGCCAACAGTAGTGACGCCTCTTGCTGGCCTACGTGTTGTGCCTCGTGGGGCTGCGTGGGGGCTTCAGCCGAGTGCACTGCCTCCACTCTTACGTCTTTCTTGTAGCTGCTGTGCTGTACATGCCAGCCCTGCCTTCCCAACTACCCTACCAGGCCTTACGAGCCCCAAGAAGCTTGTATCCATCACCAATGGTGTCTCACCATCATCACGATGATCATCATGACGATGCGGCGGGAAGGAGCCGCGTTATGGGCCCCTGCAGCCATGCCAGCGCAGCCGGGCCACCGGTATACCGCTAGTCGTCTTCTTACAGATTTCTGATGCTTAAGAGTTCAGTTCTGCGCCCTTCCTGGGGGGCCTTACGCCTGCAGTCCTCGGCCCATATCAGTCCACCCGTTCACCGGCCCATCAACGTACCGTATTCAGATTTAAGGCTGCGGCTCGCGCGCCGTGGTTTGTTCGCTCGCGGCTGATCCCCTGCCCTGCAAACAACAGAGCAAGTTGCGCGCCCCACGCGACCCATTGCCTGACTTCTAACGCGTCACCACAGGAAAGGCACTCTCCTCCTTCCGACACAGCTGCCCCCTTCATCTGCCCAGGTCCTCCGGTTATTCAGCCCCCAATCGCTCACCACTCCCCCTTCTCGCCCTGTTGATCCACGCTCGAAAACCCAAAGCCACCACACATCCCCCCTTGGAACCCACATACCCCTTCACACGCATCCTGAACGCCCCCCCCACCACGCCATGTGCAACCCCTGTGCTCGTCCCATCACTCGCACACGCACACCTCCCTGCTCAAAACCCCTCAGGCAGCTGCAGCTGCTCCACCGCGGCACCTGACCCATGGGTCAGCGCGCCCCACCGCCGCTGCAGCTGCTTCTGACCCGCAGGGGCCAGCGGACCCAGCTTGGGCACCGGGTCGGGCCCGCCCACCGCAAAGAGCGGCGCGAAGGGCGATCCGTCGGCGGGTGCGGGCGGCTGGCGCAGGAAGTGCGCATTGAGCTGGATGAGGCGCTGTGGAGGCGGGACATGGGGGAGGGGGCAGGAGGGATGGGGAGGGGACAGGAGGGAGCAGGAAGGGATGCGGAGAGGGTCAGGGGGAACCAAAGCAAGTGATACTGCAAGTAAGGAGGGCTAGGCTGTGGGATTGGGGGCGGGCGGGGCGCCACAAAACGATGCGGAGAGGGAAGGCGGATGGGAGGCCCCAAAACTCACTCCGGGTGACTCGAGCTGTCCATGACAACCCTGACATGCCAACCAACGGCCCCGGCCCTGCTCCCCACGCCCCCCCTGCCACCCATGCATGCAGCACCCCACGGGGGAGCCTCGCCGTCTCGCCACACATGCCTGGCTTCACTTCTCACCCACTCACTCCCCAACCCTGCTGTCTTCACCAACCCCACCCCACCCCCCACCCCCCGCACCTGCACCGCCTGCTTCCTCTGCGCGAAGTTCCAGGTGCGGTTGCGGGTGAGGGTGTCCAGGTAGCGCCGCGACTGGGGGCCCAGCGGGTCCTCTGAGGGGCGGGGGGGCGGGGAGGGAGGGAGGCAGGGAGAAGCATACGGTACCCAGTGTGTGTGATTGGGTGAGAAAGGCAAACAAGATGAGCAAGTCAAGCGGGGAGTGAAACAGGGGAGGCATGCAGGGAGGCCGCTGATGACGACAAGGGGTTGTCCGCTGCACCTGCACCTGCAGCACCTGTGCGCCTGCAGCAAGGTAGTGGCAGTACATTTTCATTCTACGGTCCCCAGCCCATCCCAGCCCGCCCTGCCCCCCCACCTGGCGCGATGTTCTCCTCCAGCAGCTGCTGCAGGTACACCTCGTCAGCCTGGGGGAGGGTGGGGAGGAAGGGGGAGGGAGGCAGGAGGGAGGTGTGTGTAAGGAAAAGGAAGCCAAGCGAAGAACGCTTTAACCCCCCCTAAACCCCACGGCCCGACTAGGGATACATGCAGGCAGGAAGCAGCAGCACCACCAGCACCAGCAGCACACACACGTCGTACCCTGGGGTTGAAGAAGCCGCTCTGCCCCGCCGCCGCCACCTTCTCCTCCCGTGCCGCCCGCCCCGTGTCCCACTCCGCCAGTGCAGTGTCCCGGTACACGCCCCACTCCGCGTCACCCAGTCGCCGGTAGCCCTGCGCAGGAGGCGGAGGAGGAGGAGGAGGAGGAGGAGGAGGAGGCGGACCACACAGCAGCAGAAACGGTCAGTACGGCAACAGGAACGGGTTACAGGCTGAGCCGGGTTGTAGGTTGGGCCTTGGCTGCTTTGGCCGGGAGAGGGGAGAGGTACCGGTGTACCGGTGCATGCCTGGGGTCACACTGTCACACACACTCGCGCACCCACCATGGCCTGCAGGTACGCGTCCAGCTGCGGCCGCATGTCCTCCAGCCAGGCCGCCTCACCCCGCCGCAGCTCGGGGAGGCTCCAGGAGGCGGAGGTGGGGCGAGAGGCGGAGGCGGAGGAGGCGGAGGGGCCCGCAGCGCCCAGCGGCATGTGCAGCCGGGGGTCGTGTGTCATCTGTGGAGGGTGGGGAGAGGTGGGAATAATAATGATAAGTGCAGGTTGGGGGGGGGAGTAAGGAGGAAACGACTAGCGAAACGTGTGATATGCCGTCATCATGGTTTGCAAAGGGGCGCTGAATAACAAGGGGCGGGCTGCTGGAGTAAGGGATAAGGGTCTTCGCATCACATCTTCCCACCACTTCATCCCAACACCCTGTCGCCTCCTGCCCCCATGCACCCATCCACCACCACCCCAGCAACCCACCGTCCCACGCATCCTTTTAAACTTCTTTTACCTCCTCCCCCAGCAACCCACCGTCAGATAGCGCTCCACATCCTGCTCCATCTGCTGCTGCGCCAGCAGCTCATGCGTGCTCAGCCCGCTGCCACTGCTGCTGCTGCTCAGCGCCAGCGCCTGCAGCCAGCTGGAGAACTCCCCCGCACTCGCCTCACCCAGCACCGCAGACAGAGCGGCGGGCACCCGGCCCCCAGCGCCCGGCTGCCCCTCCCCGCGGACCCACTGCCCTAGCTCCCGGGCAGCAGCGGAGGACGCGGTGTCGCTGTCGTCGTCGCTGCTGCCGGTTGTGGAGGCGGCGGCGGCTGCGCGCTGCTGCTGCTGGGCTACCAGGGCTGCTAGCGCGGTGAGCTTGTTGCGTTGCAACTGGGCGGACTCGGGGGTGAAGGAGACCTGTGGGGAGGGGAGGGGAGCGGTGGGGGGCGGGGAGAGATAGAGACGGGGCCGGAGGTTGTTCATGTGAGGGGGCGGCGGGCGGATAGAGAGGGTCAGGGTAGAGCGAGGAGCCCTGCTGCTTTCTTATCCTGCTCCAATTGCGCCTTCTCCTTCCCCCCTGCCCTGTTTCTTCCTCCTCTTCACCCCCCCCATCACCCGCTTCCTGCCCTGCCCACCTGCACCCTGAGGAAGCGCAGCAGCAGCGCCAGCAGCGGGTTGGGCAGCACAAGCAGCCGCTGCCGGGCCTCAGCCAGCCAGGCCTGGGGGAGGGGACGAGAGGTGCGCAGAGCACAGCAGCGGGCACAGATAGAACTCAGCACCCTCAGGTGCAGGCAGAGGCGGACAGAACACGCGAACGCTGAAGTAAGGAGGACAGAGGCAGATAACCTATAGAACAAGAAGATAAAAGACCTTTTGCGAGGAGAGCGGAAGCCCCTAACCGCATCCACATCTACGTCCACATGCACACACCCCGCACCTGCAGGTCCCCGCCCACCGCCTGCCGTACAGCGCCCTCCCCGGCCGCCGCCAGTGCGTCGGCGACCAGCCGTCGTAGCTCCGCATCACCCTCGCCGCTGCCGCTGGTGCTGCCGTCGGGGCGCAGCGCATAGTAGCTGTCGTACAGCTGCCGTTGCTGCGGTGGCAGCGCCTGCACCGCCGCTGCTAGGTCGGCGTCGGTGGGCAGGGCTGGGGGAGGCGGCAGCTGAGGCGCCGGGGGGACGAACCTGGGCGAGACAGCAAAGGTAGTAAAGGGCATGGTTTGGTGAGAGACGCAATGGAGTACGGAGAAGTTAGGGAAAAGAGCGTCGCATGGGCGATAAACCGGATAATGTGGTGGAGCTTTCCTTAATTTATTGCGCATCAGCCGACGGCCCCTCGTTGCCTCCTGCCATCCCTCCTGCCAGTCCTCCACACATCTGCCCTACGCAATTCACCCTCTCCTCCCCCTAGCCCCCTTCAATCACGACCTACCTCTCCCGCACGTAGTCAAGCTCCGCCTCGACAGCCTCCCGTTGCAGCAGCTCCGCCGCCGCAGTCACACCCGCCACGTCAGCACGTGCCGTACGCCACGCCGCCGCAGCATCGCCGTACAGCGTCGCCGCCAGCGCTGTCGTACCGGAGCTCGTTCGCCCCGCCTCCAGCAACCGCAGCACCAACGCCTCACGAAGCTCCGGAACCATCTCCTGGAGCTTCCGCACGCTGTCGTACCCGCCGGAAAGCAGCCCCGAAACCAGCGGAGCGCCCACGGCACGCAACCATGCGAGTGTCGCCTCTGGCGTGGGTGCGGCTGTTGCTGCTGCAGGGGCTGGCGTGGAGGCCGGGGTCGGGGTTGAGGCGGCGTCAGGGGACGAAGCCAGGACCAGCGCTCGGCCCGCTGCTGCTAGGTGCCGGCGAGCGGAGGCGATGCGAGACTCCAGGTGGGCCGGCACGGACAGCGCAGCAGCTGGGGTGGAAGGAGCGGCCGTCAGCTGGCTGGCTAGTTGCGACAGCCAGCTCCTGACCTCCTCCTCCGACACCTGCGGGAGAGACCGTGGAAAGTGCACCTCAAGAACCATGGTTTGGATCAAGAGCAAACAGGATAGCGTACGGTCGTCACGCTCATCCTTCTCCTTCCACCTCGCTTCTTCCCCTAGCCAACATGCCTAGCATAGCCAGCCCCCAGCCAGCGGCTCGGCTTCCCTTCCCCACCTTCAGCTCGTCCAAGTACGGCAGCTCCCGCGGCTCCAACGGCAGCCCCAACAGCTGCAGTACGGCAACGGCCTCCTTCCGTACACCCGACGCGCCGCCAGCAACTCCCAGTCGCTCCTCCGCGTGCTGCAGCAGTGACGCCGCCGCCAGCCACTCCACCGCCGCCGCCCGCTGCGCCGGCGTCGCCGCCGCCGTACCCATGGCGATCGCCGTCAACGCCGCGTCGGCGTTAAGCGGCACGTCAGCTCCCTTAGCCGCCAGCCCCGTCGCCTCCAGCGCCTTCGACCTCGCCACCGATGCAGCAGACCGTAGCAGCGGAAGCAACCAGGGTTGCTGCTGCTGCTGCAGCGGCTGCTTGGGCTGCTCCTTTTGCTTCTTGCCGGCCTTTCCAGCAGCAGCAGCAGCCGCGGAGCGGTCTGCCGCTGCAGGCGGCCTAGCGGCGGCGGTGACGGCGCTCCGAACCCTCGTCAGGTCCAGGCTCGCCGCCAGGGCAGGGCTACGGCTGGCGGCCGCGTCAAGGACTGCCGCCAGCTGTGGCAGGGCCAGGAGGGCCTCCCAGGAAACACTGTACGACAGCTCCTGCGACTGCTGCTGCTGTTTCGCCGGCTGCGCCTCGGCTGCTGCGGGTGCGGGTGTGGGTGCGGCAGGAGGCTGTGCAAAGGCCCGCAGGAGCTGAAGCTCGGTCTGGGGTTGCGGCTGCTGCTGTGACTGGCTAGCCAGCGCGAGCCGAGCGACCTACAAAGCAACGCACGCCGCGTCAAAGGGCGTTGGAGAGGGCAAGCAAAGGTAACAGTACATGCCTCGACGCATGGCTGAGGGAAAGGACCATCCTGGCATGTTCCAAACCTCTTCCTGGTCCTAAGCGAGACCTGCTACGTTACCGTACTCGTTCCCTCTGCCAAGCCCACAACCAGAACGCAGCATCGCCACAACGCCAAAGCTTCACAAGCCGAAATCCCGTTCTCCTACATGACGTAACCTTAACCGTATTCCCAACCACACGCACCCCATGCACCACCGCTCCCTCATCTGTCCCCTCACCACCCACCTGCAGGGCGCCCTCGTACCAGGGCTGCCCCCGCAGCTCTCCCGCATCCCCCTCCGCAGCCGGCAGCTGCTCCCGCAGCAGCTGCTGCAGCTGCGACACCACCTCGCCGGCAGCCCACACCAGCACGGGGGGAGCAGGCGCGGTGCCTGGGGTGCAGCAGGAATGCAGGAATACAGGCACAGGGGTGGCGGTTGTGGTTGTGTTGAGGAGGAGGAAGAGCGGGCGCATGGAGGGTCAAAGCTGGTCACCGATGAAGGACGGCTAATGACATCTAAACACCAGTGGACAACTCGCCACCAGGCCAGGATATACGCCGACACACTGTCACACTCCAGATGCGCACCAAACCCCGTCCACACCACCACACAACTGCCGCCCCCCCCTCCTACCCGCCGCCATCTGCATGATGGTCGCTGCGCGCTGCTGCGGCGCCTCCCCCAGCTTCTGCAGCGAGGCCAGCAGGCGCTGGTCGGAGGCCAGGGGCGCGGCGGTGTAGTCCTCCACCTGCTGCACGGAGTTGTGCGTCAGGGCGGCCATGCTCTGCAGCGGGGAGGGAGGGGGGGGAGGAGGAGGTGAGGGCAGGGGAGGTGGAGCGAGGAGTCAGGGAGGAGGAAGGAAGGAATACTGCGCCGGTACAGAGGGGTGCTGCCAGAAGGAATGGGGGTAATCTAATCAACGACAGGTGGAGGAGGTGGGTGCGATTCGTGTCTTAACAGCAGAGTGTGATGGGCTAAGCCCAGTGTAAAAGGCCGTGGCTTGGCAGGACGCTATAACCCGGAATTGGGCTGTTTCTTCCTAACTCCGGATGCCTCACCTGGAGGGGGTTTCCCGCCTCGCCAAGCTGCAGCGGAACTCCTTGGAAGCTAGCCGCCTGGTGCTGCTGGATGCGTCCCTCAGAAGCATTCGTCCGGCTGGTCGCAGGCCTCTGCTGGTGCTGAGTACCCGACTGTCCTGCCGGTGGTGCTGCTTGCGATGACGCCGAAACCTGACTGGCAAGCTTCGCCTTTAGCTGCGACAGCGCAGCTGATGTGGCCGGCGATGGATGCGGAGGCGCAGCTTTGGTCCCGTGCTCATTTGTTACGTGATCATTTTTTATTTGCGAAGTATTAGAGCCGGTGTTATCAGGTGGATTTGCAGCGGTGGGTACCGCTGATGGACCTGGCGTGCTTGACGGCAGCTTGCCATCGGATTCAACGGAGAAATAAGCGTCTTGCTGTTTCAGCCAGTTTTGCCCCACTAGTGCACTAGGTGCAGGCACGGCGCGAAAGCCGCGCTGCCGGAGCTGCTGCGCCAACATTGTTGCAGCTGTCCCAGTAATGGCCTAGTCGGCCAACTATCTACACTCTATGCCATGCGATGACGTAGGAAAACGAAGACCGAACAATGCTAGTACTTCGCTCGCTATCGTACGGCGTGACGCAATGTGCTACAAATCCTAGACGTCACTCCATGAGCATGCAAACACGGTGTTAATGTAGTGCATGTACCCACCTTACGGGTAGTATTTTACTGGTTTGCCGATAAGAAGGTATAATCCACTTTTGCTTGACTGTTGCTAGCCCGTAACATTTGCCTGACCTTAAATTCCTTTGTCTCGCTATATTGGCAATGGATCTGAGGCCATTCGGTGGAACCTTTGAACGCTCTGCCACACAGAGTTCTACATTGCTCAGCCAGCCAACCGCCATCTCTCCCCATCGATCTCACCGAAGCCGCCTTACGGTTGCCTCTTATCAACCTTCGTCTTCATCATGCATGCCAGTCATCTGCACCAGCGCAACTTCTTCTCGCGCACACAGCAGCGGTCCATGGGTCCATCGGGCGCGTGCTTTTCACCACGGAAAAGTTAGCCACGTCCAGTCTCTGGACCCCTTGCAACCACTCTCCAGGCTTCAGCGCGGATTCAATACAGTATCTTCCCAGAGAAGCCGCTCCCGACTCACTTGCCGAGCCGGCCTTCCGGAACAGATCGACTCCACGCTGCGAAGCATTATTACCATCAGCTCTGTCGTGGGCATCAGCTATGCCGTACTGCTAGCCGCGGTTTCGGAGCCGCCACCCCCCGCAGCAACGCCTTTGCCGCCTTCCTCGGACCGGCGGGCGCTCGGAACTAGCGGGAAACCTGCAACCGGCGGCACTGCTGGCAAGCAAGCGGGTGGTGCCGGAGGTGCTTCGGAGGACAACTTTGTGTGGGGCCTTATGGGCTTCATCAGCTGCCTGCCGTTATTCGATTGGCTGGTAGGGGACGGAGTAGGAGGTAGAAAGCTGGGGGAGAGCTGTTTCGGGACGGAGTGAGCGGGTAGAGGGACCTGCTGGCGATGCCTACGAGTTCCTGTTAGGTTTACCAGACAGTCTTGCATGTTGCATCTCTCCCAGTTTTGTTGGTGATTGGTAAGTGGCAACCTCACTGCTCCCCGCGATCCCAACTTAATCCTTAATTAATTTACCCACTCCCCGCCTCGCCCATCCCCCTAATGGCACCCCCTTCCTGCTTCTTTGCCACCCCAGGCCTGGGTGCTGGCTGCTCTGAGTGATGAGGAGCGGGCCGCCCTGTACGGCACCTACGCGGCGCTGTACGGCAGTCCGCTGCTGCTGCGCGGCCTGTCCTGGCAGGACCCCTGGGCGCTGCTCATGGTGGCGCTGTGCGTGGTGCATGTGCAGGTGAGGGGGGGAGTGTGAAAGACCATGCCATACCATAGGAAACCACAGGTGGGTGGGGGGCGGGGGCGAGGGTGCATGCATGGCGCAATAATGGCCAGGGCGTGCGGCAGCGGCGACCGACGATTGAATGCACCAGGCAAGCGCAGGCGCGCAACAACATACCTACCATATAAACGCCTGTCTATTGCACTGCGCCACCGCAGGCCCTTGCCTTCTGCCCCTTTCTCCTCCCTTCCCGTCCCCGTCTTAACTTATTTTCCCCGCGGGCCCGCGCCTCCCCAAACACACCATACCCCCCACCTCCTCCAGGCTGAGCGTATTGCCCAGACGGAGCCCGAGACGCTGCGCTCGCTGCGGCCGGTGGGGGCGGTGGGGGCGCTGCTGCGGGGCGGACTGCGGGGCGCGGGGGCGCTGCTGGAGGGGCTGGGTGGCGTGATGGCGCGGGATGCCAGGTAAGGGGGGCTGAGGAGGCCGAGGAGGAGGAGGAAGAGAAGAAGGAAGAGGAAGGGGAAGAAGAGAAGAAGGAAGCGATGCTGAAGAGGAGGGAGAGAGGGGGGGGGGGACTAAGCGGCGTGTGTGTGGAGATCGTGTGGACGGGCTGCTTGCTTGCGCTGACGCCTGGTCCTGGTGCTAATTGTTATCGTAGGAGAGCCCGGGAGAGACCCATGGGTCGCAGCGGCAGCAGCTCCACTGACAAGACCGTCAGCGGCGGCAGCGGCGCCGGCCGGCAGCTTGGGCCAGGTGACGAGCGAATGCAGCTGGGTCGGGATGAAGACCCGGATTTGGTGGAGATCCGGCGTGGAGGTACCGGTACGGCAGATCCACGGGCTGCGAATCCACGGGTGGATCCAGGAACGGGCTTGGAAGACCCGCGGCGCGACTTCAGCCGCGATCCGGGAGCGGATCCCAACTACTCGGCGCGGGAGTTGAAGCAGTTTGATGAGCAGCTGCGGCGGAAGGAGGAGAAGCGGCGGCGGCGCAAGGGGGGTGCGGGAGGTGGTGACGGGGGTGGGGATGAGTGGTAGGCATGGAGGTGATGGTGGGTGGATCTGGCAGAAGCTGCTAGACATGGCGGCTTGGTAGCAGCCGTGCTAGTTGCAGGGACGGGGGAAAAGAAGAATACCCAGTGTTTTGAATGAGTATGGCAAGCCAGACGGCAAGCTCTTGGTGAATGGAATCGAGTTAGTCGAGCCGAACGTGCGAGGTCTGGGCTGTACTGGAGCACTGGGGGTGAAAGAGTGGCCGGGAGAGACTGAGTATGAATGGTACTGCACTTGGGGTCGTTGGGTGGCTCCGTCGTTGCATGCCTTGCTGGCACGGGGCAGGCTGCGGGTCGCGTCGCTTGCACGGTTGGTATGCTTGCATGGTGGACTGCGGCGGCTGGTTGGTTGTTACCTGCTGTGACAAGTAGGTGGGGCTTTTGCATGTGGAAGGGGTAGGAATGTGCACATGTGGCGTTTGTTCGATGGGTATTCCACTGTTGCTTGGTTCCCCGCGCATTGTGGTGGGGCTAGACGCCAAATACATGTGTTGGGCTAACTGTATGTAGGTTTACCGGCGTTTCTCATTCCGAATTACACCCCCTGGTTTCATTAACACAAATTGGTGTTGCCAGCATACGCTGTTGCTGCTCTGAACTCCTGAACTACCGGTATCGCCTGTACTTTAAGCTTTTGTACCATTATAGAGCACTGTTGAATCCGTCTTTGTTGTTGCCATTGTTGCTGTCTGCATGGAGGATCTGGGGAGAAGCTGCAAGTGTGGTTTTCGTTGGGGTGTCGGTTGCTGGTGGCTGCAGCGGATAGGGTGCTCCACAACTGCTTCATTATCTGGTGTGTTGATTGGGTGTGGGCCGCTGACGCCCTCCCTGAGGGCTCCGGAGTCCAATTGCCTGCGTCCTTCAGTCGAGTTCACGATTCATCCCTTCTAACTAAAAGCCCGGAGGCTTGACTGGCAGCGTGGAGTCGTAGCTAGCAGCATGTTCCTGAGCAAAGACCAAGGGCTACAGGGCATGTTAGCTTTCTCAGAGCTGTAAAAAGGGTGTAGACCCCTGCTTCCCTGCTTGCCTAAAACACGGGTGTACACGTGGTCTCTGGTCGTCGACGATATTGTGTATCGTATACCGGTATAGAGGCTGTGTTGGAGACGCTTGAAAGGAGCAACGAGACGCCTAAGGGAACACATGCACGTGCAAAAGGGGTTCTGTTGACACAGGTGGTGATGCTGCATTCTGTGTTTTCCAGCACGGTACACACCCATCACTGACCATGCGGTGGGGTCATGCATAACCAGAGACGTGAGGACTACGGTAGTAGGGGTTGCAGGGGAGAGGAAAACGCGATGGGTGCTGCATATGCCAAGAAGGGGGAAACCTCCTGTGTTGTCTGGGACAACAGAATCCCCTCCCAAGTGCAAGGCGTGTGAACTGCGCCCATGGCTACTTTCCGCTCCAAAAGAAACCCAGTACGGCAGTACCTGTGCCATGAGGCCCCAGTCATAACCGATGAAGCCATACAGGTGGATAAGAACGGTATGTTTTAAATTTTTAACGCGGATCCAGGCGTTTCCTACTTGCGGTGGCGTAGTTGCAGAACGCGACTGTTATGTTTTATGCCATTGCGAAGAATGCTGACTCACTAGAAGTATAGATTGCTGCAATATATAGGACGCGCACTTAGGAATGCTGAGGGGTGGGCCCTCCGGGGCCCGAAATGCGCCCAGCCTCGAGCAAATTGTAAGGGTCCAACGGTCGGCTTATGGAGTCCTTGGGGTGCTTGGGTTCCAAACTGGTGTTCAAATATTAGCACTTCGTTCTTACCTGCAGAACGCTGAGGTCTTTACCTTGACCTATGGTTCGATCGTCCGCCAGCTTATATCCGACTTTGAGGACATCGAGGAGGTCAACAAACAGTTAGAGCAGATGTGAGTGCTTTGGTCAGTAAAGAGTACTAATTTGTAGCAAGGCTTCCAGCTTCGTGGCTTGCCCTAGCATGCCATGCAGCCCTTACTAACCGCCCAACCCCTGAATTGATCCAAGGGGCTACAACATAGGCATCCGACTGGTGGATGAGTTCCTTGCGAAGGCCAAGATTACCCGCTGCTCCTCATTTCGGGACACCGCGGACGTGGTGGCCAAGCAGGTAGATGGGCACGGGATGACTAGGTGGTCGGGCAGGCAAGACTTGCTGCCAATTAACAGTGCTTCTCAGGTCATTTGTGCACCCACCGTTGAGGCGCATCCATTGGCTTAAACAAGTAACAGGCAGGAGTCGTAAGACCCGGTTGATGTTCAACGGGCCGGGACTATACCATCCTGCACGCCGTTCTCACGCCGTTCTCACGCCATCCTCACATCAACGTCGCCTCCGCGCCTGCGCACCCCTCTGCTCCCCTCCACCCCCAGGCGCTGCCCATGTTCCTCAACGTCAGCGCCAATGTCGCCAACTGGAGCCCCGACCAGACGGAATGCAGCCTGGTGGGGATGGGATGGCGGGGATGGGGTGGGGTTGGTAACCCTTAGCGCGCATGCACGCAAATCCCTCCCCCTCGTGTCTCCCTCTTGAGGCCTCTCCGTTTCATCCCTGTTCAGCCGCATTACCCCCGCAGTGCCTCTCTCCTTCTCCTCCTTTGCCCCTTCCTCTCGTTCACAGTTTGGTTGTTCCTCTCCTTCTTAACCCCTCTCCCTCCTCCTTCCTCCTCCTCCGGTGGTGTCTCTGGATGGAGTTTCGGGCGATGGGAAACAATAAACCGCTTTCTTCCTCGTCGCCTCCTCCTCCCCCTCCTCCTCCTTATTTTTATCCTCCTCCTGCTGCTCCCCAGATCCTGACTGACAACCCGCTGGCCGACTTTGTGGAGCTGCCCGAGGAGTACCGCGAGCTGCGCTACTGCAACGTGCTGGCGGGGGTGGTGCGGGGGGCGCTGGAGATGGTGAGGGGGGAAAAGGAAATGAGGGTGAGGGGAGGGTGAGGGGGATTAGATAAACTGAGCCGCGGAAACACCAGCGGGTGAGGGAGGATAGGAAGGAGGAAATCAAGGAGCTGGATCGATAAGCTTCACCATGGGGGAGAGGAGGGATATTGATACGGAGCCGCGATGGAACAAACACTGACGGTGACAACAGTGAAAAGGGGGGAAGAGAGGGCAGCGGAAGGAGAAGGGCGGCAGCGGTGCTGGTGGACGGGGTTGCGGGCGAGGGGAGAGGGGAAAAAAATAAAAGAAGTGAGAAAAATTTATAATAAGTGCAAACTAGGGTCCCAATCCCATATCCCGAGGGGAACTGGAGGTGGTTTTGAGGGGAAGGGCAAACAGGGAGGCGGAGCGCTGCAGGGTCAGGGCTGGAACGGGTCGCGGTCCTCGAGCCTGGCACCCGCCCAGCTTCCCTGCCTCCCATCTCCACTCTCACTCCTTCCCTGCAGGCCTTGTCCTGACCTGCGTTTTCCTCCGGTGCGGTTTGGTTCACTCTTGTCCCTCCCTGCATCCATCCCACCCCCATATCTCCCTCCTTCCCTCCTCCTCGGGATATAGAATTGGGGCTCCAGTTGCTTCACTTCTCACTTACTTCCCCCCTCCCTCCCTCCCGCCCCGCCCCTCCCTCCCTCCCGCAGGTGAACATGGAGGTGGAGTGCCGCTGGGTGAGTGACATGCTCAAGGGGGACGACTGCTACGAGCTGCGGCTGAAGCTCAAGGAGCACCGGGACGAGAAGTTCCCGTTCAAGGATGACGACTAGAAGGGGGCATGCATGCATGCAGGGCGGGGCGGGGCGGGGGAAAAGTAACTGAGAAGTGAAGCAGCAAGTTGCGGGGGGAGGGGGGGTAAGAGGAGGAGGGAGCATCAGCGATGTGGCAAGGCTCTGTCATGATGGGATGCATCATGGTTGCCGAGCTGCTTGCGTGCATGCGGGGGGCGGGCTGAGGCGTGGAGGGGTGTAAAGAGGAAACAACTAACTGACTGGCGTGGGGGGGCTGTGTGGCACATGTATGGAGGCTAAGCGTCGTGGATGGTGTCCAGCAAAATACAGGGCGCGGCTACTTTGGGGTTGTGTAGCGAGTAAGGGATCACCATGGAAGGGATTCGCTGAGGGTAGGGTTTCCCCTAGTCCTTAAGTGGATAGGGCCTAAGGTGCCTTGGTACAGCAAAAGCAGCACAGCACTAGCAAGCTGCAGGTGTAGGAGGTGAAGGTGTATTGCTTGTCCGGTGAAGCAAGCAATAAACTGCCGGTAGGTGGTGGCAGCAGGTCCTGCTCCCCTGCGTGTGCTGCGCCTCCTTTCCTGTGCCAGCAGCAGCAGCAGAGCTGCAGTTGGGCAGCAGCGGCGGCGGGAGGTCAGGGTGCAGCCTGTATGTGTGGTTGGGCTGGCTGCCTCGAGCAGAGGGCAGTGGTGGATGCTGCAGGTATCGTAACCGGTTCGCGTTGTAACCGAGCTTAAGAGCAGAAGTGGGAGCCCGTACCGAACTACAATCAAGGGCTAACGTGAGCGTGTGTGTGTGCAGGCGTAAGTGCACACCGGGGTTGTACATCAAGGCCGACCCACGGGCCATCCAACGGTTGCAAGGGTTGCGAACTTGCGGGGAATACAAGCTAAAAAAGGGAAACACTGCTCCATCCAAGTGATCCAATAGTCCACTTTTTGGTTGCGTATAAGGCGTGTTTGATAGCATAGATTAGAAAAGCGTGCTAGGGTTACTGTACGTTATATACATGGTATTAGTAGCGCGGAGGTCTAAGTGCGTAATCAAGAATCAAAAGGGAATGAAGCCCCCGTTTCGGAAAAAGGAACACACAGTAAATGAATGTGGCTAATACCGGTAAACACCATAACTATGAATAATACCATAGGGAACACCAGAAGAAAAACGCAAGGGCAACATAACGTGTTGCTACAGCCAAAAAGCAGATAATAAAGCCTACGAAGAAACCTATAACGCACATACACGCAAGAAGAAGAAGAAACGCTTAAAAGACTCCGTAACAAGCGCATTGGTTGACCCTGCACTCGTACGACAATGGTAACACAGCAAATCCAGCATCAGCGCCTCCGTTACGCAGCCTGCCGATGCCTCATCCTCCGCAGCATCCGCAACCCCTGCATCGCTGCTTCCACAGCAGTTGCTGCTTCCCCCTCCTCGGGCTGGCCCACATGTAGCAAACAATGATTACGCCTTATCACACGGTCAGTTATTTGTTTCCTCTTTCATCCCCCCGTTAACCCCTCCACGTCACCACGACATCTCCCGGTGCTCTACACGGCTCCGCTCGCCAGCAGTGCCCTCCAGCTGGCATGCAGCCCGGCACTCAGTTCGGCAACACCCGCCCGCAACCGCTCCCTGCACGGCAGACCGGTAACACGGTAACCCCAGTGGGGTACAGCGCATGTGAGCGAGAATCAGTGACCCCCTCGATGCTAGAGAAGGAGAGAAGGGAAGAGTATAAACAGGAAGGGATGCAGGGCTTGTGCAGCACCTCGCGACCAGGCTTTCCCCTAACCCACCTGTGCGACACGTGTGATGCGGCGTAGGCGTCATCATCATCGTACATGTCGTACGGCTGCGGGTGGGGGCCCTGACTGGAGCGGTGGCCTGCACGCATGACCAGAGAACCACTGGCAGATGAAAATCTACACACATGTGCTCAAGACTGTTGTATGATGACCCTGTGTCCCCCTCGCACTCGCTACACTCAGTGCTCTAAAGGGGTCCCGCACCCTCTCACCCTCACCCTCACACGGAGTGTGGTAGTCTCTGTCCCCTCGCCCTCACCCTGACCCCGTTGTCTCTGTCCCCTCGCCCTTACCCTCACCCCGCTCGCCCCCTCACCCGCAAACGTCATCTTCCTCAGCGAGCTGCCCACAAGCAGCTCAAGCGGCTCCGGACCCCGCTGTACGCCTCCAGAAGCCTCCGAAACCCCTGGAACCGCCGTCGCCGCCGTAGCAGCGTTGGTGTTGTTGGTGGCGGTGGGGGAAGAGGTAGGAGTGAGGAGGCTGGCTGTGTTGCTGGTGTTGCTGCGGCTGCTGGCGTTGCTACGGCTGCTGGTGCTGCTGCGGTTGCGGAGGTCCGGTTTGCCTGCCGCTGCAGCGGGAGGAGAGGCGCTGTGCGGTCGCTCGTTGGTCCGCGAACCTGATGGCGCCCCCCTGCTGGGAGCCCTATACGGAGATCCGGACGGCGGAGGAGTGGCGGTGGCAGCAGCACCAGCAGTGGTGGTAGCGGGGCGGCCACCAGCAGAGGCACCGGGAGCTGCGCTATCGTAGCTTAGCCTCCTACGAGCCCCCATGCGGGGGGCCCTGCTGTCGTTCGGGATTGTGGTCCGGGGCGTCGGCTGCTCGTTCGTCCCAGTCGACCGGTTCGGCTGTTCCTGCTCCCTTTGCGGTTGTGGTTGCTGCCGGCTGCCATACGGAGACGGCTGGGAAAAGGTCGTGGTCGCAGCATGTTGTGGCAGTGGTTGTTGCTGTTGTTGATCTCGTGCCAGGGTGGGTGGTGTGGCTGGGCGCCTCTCGGTGCGAGTTACGGAGTCTGTAGTGCTTGCGGCGGAGGCGGACGGAGTGCTGGGGAAGCTCCCTGCTTGCTTGGAGCACAGCTGTGGGTGCGTTTGGCTGGTAGCGGTGGCGGCCTTTTGCTGCTGCTGGTGTTGCTGATACTGCTCCGGTAACATGGTATGCAGCGTAAGCTTTTCCTGGCATGATGACGCGAGCCGTTGTAGCCGTTCCTGTAGCCGTGAACGTTCTGCACGGACCCATGGGTGGCAGGAATCAGGGCATTATGACGTTGAGAAACACGCATGCAGGAAGGGTTGTTGGATTATAGCATTGGGCGTCGTGCGCTCGAAGGGAGCTGTACCCTGACCCCTCGCCAGGAGCTCAGTCTCCATTAGCCATTCCTCCTCGGCCTTTGCTTGCCCATTGCTGTCAGCCAGCGCCCTGTCACGTACCCTCGGCTAACTGCTCTTGGAGTTTGGCTTTGAAGCCAGCGGAGTAGCGCCCGGCCCGCTGCGATACAGGAAGACATGTGCAGGATATGTGTGGGAGTGTACGGCGCAAAAGTGCCATGAGGTGCGGTGAGGCGGTGGTGTTGGCACTCTGAACAGTGCAGACACCCTAGGAGAATTAAGCTCAATCTGTTATGCATTATTCTAGGATAGCTGATGGGGGGAAATTTAGCTGATGGGGACGGTTGCCGCTTGCGGACCCAGGAAAGTTAAGCCCCATCACACGGCATGCATAGCCCTCGTGGTCAGGGTCCCACCTGCCTGTTCTCCAGAGCTGATGGACTCAGTTGCTTCGGGGAGGCAGATCTGTTCGTGAAGTCAGCGGCGGGAAACTCCGTCGCGACCCAAGCATGCTTGGACCCTGCCTTTGCCAATGCGGTGTAGACACGGCGCTCCCTCCCATCCGCAACAGCACGAGAAGCCTTTTCTGTTAGCGTTTCATATCCAGCAGCAGCTGTTGTCGCTTGTTTCATTATCAGGATAGTAAAATGTCGCGGGATAGAAAGGTAATCCCTTCTCGTTGGGAGCCGTAATATGCTAGCAGCGTAAGTCAATAACGATGTAACCTGTCGTTTGCCTTGTGTGTGTGTTATAAGTGATCATGGTTGTTCGGTTGCAGTTGCATTTGGGTCACAAGCCGACTGTTGTATGCAGGTTAAAATCTAAGCTTAACGTAAGTAAGACAAAGCGCATCAGTTCGGGGGACAGAAAAGCTCTTGTCGTAGCATCGGAAATAAGCCGTGTACCACATCGAAGGACTAGCGACTTAGCTTGTACACCCACCTCCCTTCCCATTACTAGATGACATTTTCCAGTATAAAGGTTCTCCACCGTGGCTACCTTCAACTCTAAACAGTATTCGTGTTTTCGATAGAGGGTCGGCAACCAGCAGCACATTACCTGACATACTCGCTGCGCTGCTGAAAAATGACAACCAAGTATGGCATGTTCATGGAACATGCCTATCTTACACCATCGCCTCCGCCAGTAGGAGGAGAAGAGGCAAGCGAAAAGGGTGGCTCACCAAAGGGCAGTCGCCCTTCGTCGCCAGATGTTGGAACACAGCTGCGTGATCATGGTCTGAACTTTAAGGCGACCATCGGGAGAATCGGCAAGGTACGCCGATGAAGTACTCATCTTCCTTTCATGTCCATTTCCCAAAGCGCTGCCGCACTTCATGCTTTGATGGCTTCAAGCCACACAAGTGCATATTACCATGTTGGCAACCGGCATACCTGCACTGTGGCCACGCGGCCTAAGCATCCGCCCAACTGCCTCTTCCCGTAGAACAACGATGCAACGTTCGAGACGTTCAAGTCCCTCCATATTGGTGACAAATATCTAGACCCAAGCAGACGACACCTCCAAGAACAAAATTTGCAGCGTAAGCAGCAAGTTGTGCCTGCGCCTTTTAAGGCAGCATCCCCCATGAAGGTCAGCACGACACCTGGAGACTTCATCGGCACACTTCAGGGCAAAGTGGAGTACATCCCGGTAGGAGAGATGGAAGGGGTTGGATCCCCCTGCGGCGTTGTGTGGGTTCTCAGGGTGTTTTGCACCATGTCATGGTGGTGAAAAAAGAGTGCAACACCCAACACTTGGATTGCCTCGCAGCTGTGCGATGCGCCTAGTCATGCGAATTTAACTGGTTACAACACGACACGCTTATCCCTCGCAACCCAAAGCAACCTAATAATCCTACTTAACCCAATTGTTCCCTAACCCCGCTTAACCCACCTTGCATGCCCCATCCGCGCCGTACCCGATCCAGTGCACTCCCTTCCCTCTAACCCCCTGCTCCTTTACACCCCTGCCTTACCAGGGCCGCAGCGTAACGGTTCAGAAGACCAAGGCGGACGTCAAGACAGAGCCGCGCGGGTTCTACACATCCCCCGCCAAACGCGGCACCTTTGGCTTCAACAAGACAACCATCTCGGAGCGGCAGGGCTTCCGGGGGGTGGCGACGGAGTACGAATACCAACATGATCCAGATGAAATGCAGCGGCAGCGGCGGCTGCAGGTGCGTATGTGTGTATGTGTGTTAAAATAACTGGCCGCGAGGCGAAACGTATGTGTGTGTGTGTGCGGGGCGGGTTGCGGCTGGAGGCACTCGTTACGGTGGGTTGGGACGAGGTGACATGAGGTGACGCAGGTTCGAGATCGAGATCGCTCTAAAGACGTGCCGTAGGAAGCTATGGGCTTCCGCGCCCTGCAGTCATGCACCAGAGTTCGTTCCATGCCCCCTTAACCCCGCTACTCACCATGCCCGCAAAACCCCACCACGCGTTGTTGCATGCAGGAGCGGGAAGCAGACTTTGCCGCGCGGCAGGCGCATCCCTTCCGGCCCTCGCACCCGCCCAAGCGCGGTGGCGCGGGTGTGCCCAACATCACCATCAGTAAGGGCAAGGGTGTAGCGGGCGAGTACGAGTACATGCTAGGAGCCGACCCCGCTGTGGCTCCTCCCGACTTCTCAGACCCAAATGCGCCCAAGCCGGGAAAGCTCAAAGGTAAGCTGGCGATTGACGACCCATCCGCCCTCAGCACCCGTTGGTTGCTTTTCCGCCCATTTGGGTCTGCACTCTGTGTTGTTGTCACTGTCTGCTGCCTTCCCGATGTGGAATGTTACAGTTGCCACACTCTGCGCCGTTGTCGCGCGCATCATGCCCCCTGATGCTTTGCTGCCATGCTGACACGGTGCCCGCTGGTTCGGTTGATCTATTGCCGTCGCAGTGGAAATCCAAAAGGGCGAGCAGGGGGGTCCGGCCTTCCGCCCCTCCTCCATCAACCCGCGCCATCTGGGTCGGCACCCGGAGTACATCCATGACCCCGAGGCACCCAAGATTGGTGGGTGGCAGCGAGCGGGCGGATGGGGATAACAGTAATAAAGAAGTTACCTATACACAGGCCGGGATGGGGCGCAAGGGGCGGTTGCTGGAGTTTGTGCGGGCCACCAGAATCGGAAGGCGCCGTAGCGGTAATGGTGCCGCTGGGAACTGTGCCCCCAGTTGGAAGGGCTTACATCAAATAAGCCCATAGCTCGCCACCAAACGGAAAACATGGATCCCGTTAATGCAAGCGCTGAGAGCCTCTCGACCATCACGTCCCGGCTGGTTGCTTGCTAGCCTAAGTCGGGTCTTCCGTTCGCGTCTTTCGCTCCACCCTATTCCATGCCATGCTGCCCTGCCATGCCATGGAGCCTACGTTGGTCTGGTTTCTTATTGTATTTGCTCCGTGCTCCGCTGCCCTGTAGAATCCGAGCACGCCCGGAAGAAGACGGAGCTAGAGCGGCTTGCCAACACGGGTCCCTGGCGGCCAAACAACTCGCAGAAGACGGACATGATTCGCAGCATCGTGCGCATGAACCTAAAATAAATGTATCAAGGGAAGGAGTGGCTGGGTCGGGGTGGGGAAGCAGCCTGGAAAGGAAGGTGAGGGGCCAGCAAGCGGTGCAAGAACGATGCCTGGATCAGGCAGGGGAAAGATAGGATTGGGGTGCAGGGGGCCTCGCGCAGACGACGACTGGCATTTTGTGAGCTAGTAAAGCGGGGTACACAGCTTCATGCGCATGTGGTTTTCTTGGGCTGAGGAAGCTTGTGATGGTAGGGGGGCTTTTCTATGGTGGGAGGATTGCGGTTTGCATCTTGTGCTAGGTATGGCACGCGCAGCTTAAACGACTAAACTGCTGCTGGTTGCATGCTAGACCTCCTGTGCTGCCGGGTTCTTGGCAACGGGTTGGCGACATTGTGTAGCATGCTTGGGCTGCTCCGGATTTGCCGGCGACTCTCAGGTACAATCCTCGGGAGGGAGTTGCTCGGAGGAGGAGCCCGAATGTCCAGCAGGCGCTGTACTATACGGTGCTCGTCATTGATTGCCATGGGGTTTTACAAAGGACTGATGTGAATCAACTCCCGTACCTGGCATGATAGTGACAGCCTAGCACCAGCTGGGCATAGACTTTTGAGAATGCATGTTATTAAGACTATAGATTAGAGACGGGACCAGGGCAGCATTGGAGGGCAGAATATATATATGGGCTGGAATGGAGGCGATGCACCGGTAGAAAGTACTGCATCGCCTCCATTCACAATGGATGAGCGGGTCGAGGAAAGGACCCGCTCACTGGAGATTTATGGGTGGATGCAGGTCGGACAAGGCCGGAGCGTTGCGGCTCTCTATGCTGTCGGTTCCGTGTGTGATGAGGTTGCAAAACATACGACAGGCTACGGCGGGTGACTACCGTATCGTATACATGCCGACATTGCCGTTAGACTCGGCTACCGGTATTTGAGGGAAGTCTATACCGGTAAGCATGCGGTAACGGTAATGTACAATGAAAGGAGAAGCGACCCAAGCTCTCAATACCATTGCTTCTCCCATCCTCTGCCAACTCACCTCCGCAGCATTCTATGGCCTATGCTGCGAGTTGTAGCCCCAGCATTGCCAACGTGCAACATGCCAGTCAAGCTATGCCATGGCCTAATGTACCAAATGTTTCAGCATTGGCAGCACATGGACCGCTTTCGTCTGTTGCGCTCCTGCCCAGGTGATACCTCCACCTCAGGCTCTGCCAGCTACCGGTAGCCCCCTCCTCCACCATTCCCCATCTGCATCTCCCATTCTCCGGGGCGCCAGCCCTCCATACCTTAGCCCCAAAACACAGCACATACATAACCAAACTCAAGCAACGTCACAGCGTCGCATCCCCTCGCATGTCTAGGCCATTGCGCGCGAACCAAGCTGGCTGCAACCTCTCGCGCCCATGCATATGCCCACTATGGACGAGCCAAGGGGCCCAGAGCCTTGCCATCGCGTGTTGCAACACATCAGCGGTCCAAACGTTCTTTCCGTAATGTCCATAGCGGTTCCCAGGATCTCAAGACGGACAAGAGAGCAGGCAACACCCGTGTCAGCCAGGCACAACAAACCATGGCGTAATGCGCACACCCACTGCGTCTCCACTCCTCCCCACTCCAGCTTCAGCATAGAACCGCCCCACCCAACGCCCTGCTAGGCCCTCGCCTTGAGGCCCTAGCCCCGCACCGGCCCCCTAGCTGTGCACGATACTAACCGCGCGCCGCCCGTGCGAGTGCAATGGCTGTCTTGTAGTTGGGCGCCGTGGGCGGCTGCACGGGCGCCAGGTGCACGTAGGTGGCGGGGTCCAGGTCGTAGGTTCGATCCGCGTCACCGCCCGACAGGTCACCGCAGGACAGGAAGGGCACCGCCCGGGCTAGCAGCAGCGCCGAGGTGGGCGCGGAAGAGGTGCGAGCCTCCGCTTCCCCCCTCTCTCCAGCCTCTAACTCCTCCTCCTCTTCCAGCTCTCCGTAGTATCCCTCCGCCGCCCCCGCCAGCAGCGTCTGCAGCGCCCCAGGCCCCGCCAGCCCGGCGGGCGGCGCGAAGCGGCGGCACACCACGAACGCCTCTATGGAGGAGTTGCGGGAGGACTTGGGCTTGGCAACGTACACCTCCGGGAAGAGCAGCTTGAGCTGGCTGTAGAGCAGAGCGACGTCCTTGCCTGGGGGGGCCGGGTGGTTGTGGAGCAAGGTCGGTGGTGGAGGCTAGCTTTGGAAGGCAGGGTGGCGGTGGGTTTAGACGCGTGGAACTGGTGTTTGGGCCGCGTGTTAATGGTAGGCCGGATTCGGACACGTGGCAAGGACCCACCTCTGAAGATCTTGGCCACAAAGGTCCCTCCGGGTCGTAGCACGGCACATACGATCGAGGCGGCGGCCAGCAGCAGCTGGGCCTGAGGGGAAAGGAGGGGAGGGAAAGGGGATCACTGGAAAACGGGGAAGTATTGTGACAAGGTTCCGTTATATGCGGAGCGGACAGACCCTCTTCCAGGAGGGAACTACCTGGGGAGGATTGGGTACACCGGTAGTGGGAGGCCGTCCTGGACATGCAACGCACTTCGAGGCGTGGAGCGGATGAGACTCACTCAGATAGGACCCATGGGTCGGTTGTACGACGCACTCCTGCCCCATACCCATACACTTGCCACACTTGACAGCCATGGCCAAGCCTGCCCCCCGCCCCCCACCTTTGGAATTTCTTTTTTGCCCCCCACCTACCTGTACGTATTCATCCAGGTCATGCAGTCCGGTCACATCGGGCGCTCCGTCGCACACCACCAGATCAGCCGGGTGGCCGTGGAAGTGGGAGATCACCTGGGGAGGATATGGAGGGTCAAAGACCACAGGAAACCACATGTTAGGGGAGCAGGCGAGTAGGGGGGAAAGAGGATTCCTACAACATCAAAGTCAACAACGCAGGATAGCAGTTGCGCATTTGCGACATTACACATATGCCACCTGATGCCACGCATGCTGCCATCCCACGCCCCCATTCGCACACTTTTCATTAGCGGTATATCCCCGCCATCCCCACCTGCCATTTTCATTTAACGCATTGGGTAATGGGTGTATCCCTCTTTCCCCACCTGCCGCGCCGTGGCCTCGCTGGTAATGTCCCCCTGCAGCTGTATGACCCCCTCGATGGGCGCCATGGGCTGCAGGTCCACCGCAACGATGGTGGGCGGCTGCGGGTCGCCGGAGCGCAGCGCGGGCAGGTAGAGCTGCCGACTCAGCACCTGGAGAGGTGGGCAGGAAGGGAGGGAGGGAGGGAAGGAGGTGGGAAGAAGCGAAAAGGAACAAACGGCAGGGAGGGGGATGAGCGGGTGCGACAAGTGGGCAGGTAGCGGTAGGCTTGCCGGCGTGAGGACATGGGCAAAGGAAGCTTACGGAGGGAGGAGTGCGGAACTTCAAGCAGGGTTAGGTGGGGCTGGAGTGCATGCCATGTGGCGCAGTCACCCCCGCCATGAAAAAGGTGGCTTGGAATAACAGGTTCCGGTTTGGTTGAACCGAACTAACCTGACTCCAGCTGCCCGGTGCAGCGCATAAATCCACTGCATGTTTAACTCCTGTATGCACCATTAGCGTGGGTGTCACTGCCATGGAGCTGTGCTTTACAAAGGTCCAGCCGTAGAAACTGAACCTTCCCCATCGGCCAAGCCGCCGTCGACTCCTGAATACTACTCAATTTGCAAGTATTACCTGTAAAAATTTCAAACGCCTCATCTATTTGTAGCAGCTTATACGCACTCCGGGCACGCCATCCCTCCTCCTTTGCTTTACGATAGAAAATGTCACGTTTATCCTTCGACGCCTTGCCCATGGTTATTGATGCGAAGTTACACGACCTAGGCGACCGGGCTTTGCAATTTCGCTGTGCTTGTATGGGCTTGCTCCAGAACCATGTGGTTCTGGTTTCTCAGCCCCTAACAGTCACTCCTTGCGAACGTTTGGATTAGGAGCTTCCTGAAGCAACAAACCTGCTTCTAGTCTTGCGTGTACACTTACTAGCCAATTGCAGACATCTGAGATTTTACACCAGCAGAATCGTTCGCGCAATGCTCGTAGGGAACGCCTCACGGCTATGTGTAGGCCAGAGACGACCCTGTAACTTAGCGGCGGCTACACAGCATGGGGTGTGCTTGCGGAGAGTGCTTCGTTGCCGAGCCACACCCGAGGAGCCCACACCAATTCCCATCATCCGTGAAGAAGGTGCATAAAATAGTCAGCAACGTGTGAATAGCGACCCGTCGCTTTTGGTATTCGCTTGCCGACGCGTCAAGCTTGCACCGCAGTGCCCGGCGTGCCCTCGCTGCTGCGGTCAAGTCAAGAAGACGATGATGACGTACTCGACGCGCTCGAGGATTCCCCAGTTATGAAGTTCGTTCGACCGGATCCGGAAGAGACGCCCGACGATATCGCACTACCCATTTGGGACCATCTCGAGGAATTCCGCGAACGCATGCTCGTGGGAGCGCTTGCCTGCGCTGCCGCGATTCTGGCGTGTTTCGTTTTCAGCAAAGACCTCGTCGTCTTCTTGGAAGCACCCGTTGCGGATGCGGGTGTGCGCTTCCTGCAGCTCTCGCCTGGCGAATTCTTCTTCACCACGCTCAAGGTACGGCCCACCCATCTCTTCGCCCCCATCCACCCCTTTGTCGTTTTCCCTTCTCTTCCCACCAGAATCCCACCCTCAACCACCTCCCCTCCATCCCACTCATACCAAAAACCCATCATATCTTCCCGTCAAGCGCATTGCACCTCGCCTTCCATGCAGCCCTCGCCATCCCCTCTGGCCCCCAACACGCACCCCTCCTCCTCTCCTCCCCCAGGCCTCCGGCTATGCGGGCCTGCTGCTGGCCGCCCCCACGGTGCTGTACGAGGTGATCGCCTACGTGCTGCCTGCACTCACCCGGGCGGAGCGGCGCTTCCTGGCGCCCGTGGTGTTCGGCAGCTCCATACTCTTCTACGCGGGGTGCGGGAAGGGAGGAAGGGAGGGAAGGGGGAAGGAGAGAGGAAGGAAGGAGGGAAGGGAAGGAGGGAGGGAGGGGGTGAGGAGGAGGAGCTGCTGCCCTGTGCGTCTGCGCTGCATCCCGCAGTAGTGTCGCTGCCTCCTAGTCCTCTTTCTGCAGCCTTCTTCCTGACCCTGACCCTTCTCACATGTCTATGGTTTGCTTCTTCGCCTCCCTGGTCTCCCTGACCCTGCACCGCCACCCTACCATCATCGCCCCCCCCCTCCCAACACACACCCAGTCTTGCCTTCTCCTACGAGATCCTTACCCCCGCCGCGCTCAACTTCTTCGTCTCCTACGCGGACGGCGCCGTGGAGAGCCTGTGGTCCATTGACCAGTACTTTGAGTTCGTGCTGGTGCTCATGCTGAGCACGGGGCTGTCCTTCCAGGTGGGGAGCAGGATTAGATAAACTGAGGATTGGATAAACTGAACCGCGGCTGACCGTAGCGTACCGGAGGCCTTGTTGCTGGGTAGTAGACGAGGCCTCAAGGCGCCCCCGACCTCCCCAAACCCCGGCCGCCTAACCGCGCCCCTCCCGGCGCCCCTTCCTTTGATGATGCGCATTAGCCATCCGCTACGTGTTTAACTAGCACCGCCCGTTTCGAGTAACCATGCACTCAAAATCCCTCTCCTACCCTCCTCGCCCCCCCCCCTTCTCCACTCCCCGCCCCACATAGGTTCCCGTGCTGCAAGTGATGCTGGGCCAGCTGGGCATCGTGAGCAGCGACCAGATGTTCAGCGTGTGGCGCTACGTGGTGGTGGGGGCAACCGTGGCAGCGGCGGTGCTCACACCCTCCACCGACCCCTTCACGCAGGTGGGGTAGTGGGTTAGTGAGTTAGGGCTGGACAGCAGTGTGCGGGTGTTGGCGGTTGGGCGGGTTGGGCGGGTTGGGTGGGTTGGGTGGTAGTGCAAAGCCTCATCCGTGCGAAAGCATCTCAGCATTATCGGTAAGAGTGGTACGGTACCAGGAAGAAGCTAGCTGCAACGGGTACAACCGGCACCTCAGCATGATAACCGCTGAGCCGGCCTGGCCCCTGCGCCGGCATCTTCCGGTGCTCCAAGGGTCCCGGTGTTTCATCGCGGCTCCATTGGATTGCCGTACCCCTCGCCCGCCACTCTGCCCACCACCACCACCACCACCACCCTCCGTGCCGCCCCAGCCCCTGCCCTGGGATCTGGAATTGGGACTTTAATCGCTTCACTTTTCATATATATAATCGTATATATCCCCCCCCCCAAAACCCTGCGCTCCCCAGGCGCTGCTCGCCATTCCGCTGATCGGCCTATACATGGGCGGTGCGGGTATGGTACGAGCCATCGAGCAGTCCAAGAAGGGCAAAGAGGGAGCCGCAGCGGCGTGATGAGCTGGGGGGGAGAGCAGCATGGGGGCATGGGGGCATGAGCAGGGGCAAAGCGGGGGCAGCAGCTGTTGCTGCTTGAACTGTAGCAGTAGCAAGGGTTGCAAGAGGAAGAGGAGGAGAAGGAGGAGGAGGAGCAGGTAGAACCCTGAATGGGCCCCCCTCGACAGCACGCTGCTGGCAACCCGGGGCACCACTCAAGCAGCGACTAGCGGCAGTGGCGAGGCGAGGCGCATGTTGGGTGGTCGGAAGGGGCGGGAGAAGGGGGAAGGTGGTGGAGGTGCCAGCGTCTCTGGTCTACTCGCAGCAGGGTTGAGAGCTGGCGGGTAGGGGAGGAACGAAGGAGCTCCAGTCCCGACAGATGAGGTATCAGGGGCAGCAGCAGAGGCAGCATGCGGGCCGCATGCGTGTTTCGGATGTTGGATGTTGTTGCGGCGTTGAGGGTGCTCTCGGGCGTTGCGTGTGTAACCGACTTGGTGAGAGGTGTGTGAGAGGTGCGCATAACCGCATGTGGTGGACGGACAGGAGGGATGGGAGTGTTGAGCTGTGTGGGATGCATATGCATGACTTTGTGCAACATGAGTGCTGGGGCTATGGGAGCTGGGCTGGTAAAGCTGGGGGCAGCTGTGAAAGGGCGCGTTATTAGGATGTTAGGAGCTTAGGAACGCGGGACGTTCCATACACTGCATTGAAGGTAGAGTGAGGACTGTTGCTTGCGGGATGGCCTCCGCTTGTTGTTGCCAGGTGGGCTGTCATCGCCGCCGTTTTTGTATTGAGTGAGGAGTTGAGTGAAAGTGTGAATGAACGAGTGGGGATAGAGAGGAAAGGGAGCTGTGTGGCTGTGTTTAGCCTGCTGCGTCGTTACTAGTGCAGTGTACTAGCGCACCTTTACAGGAAGAAGCGAAGCAAGTGGGGAAGCACCACCACACCAAATGTACCCCGAACTGGGGAATACCCAAGTGTGCTGCAGATAAGTGAGCGAAGATGTGCCAATGTGAGTGGGGGTGGGTGTGTGCGTGGGAGGCTTTACGATTTGGGCACTGTCTGTGGAGTGTATGGAGCCGTGTGTTCTGGCTTCATGCTTTAGGTCGTGTGCCGCGCCTTCTTGAACAGGGGGGGGGGTGGTTGGTTCGTTGTAAACTTCTAGGTGTCCTTCCGATGGTTGAATGACGCGCATACAGGAATGGGATTGGGCATGATGTCTATGTTTTGGGAAGCCTCCGTGGCTCTTGATGGTAGGTACGAGGAGGTACCAAGCGAGCTACTGCAGCAACATAATAGCTATTGCAGTTAGCAGAGGCACAAGGAGCCTCAAAGGGAGCCCTTGTGTTTCGGACGCGCTGAAGGAAGCGCGGCCAAGGTTAGCAGAAAAGATATTACAAAGCTGTTACGGAGCCCATCGGCAGCAGCCCATGCAAATTGCCGTACGCTCATCCTCTATTCGGCACCGTGGTCGTCTTTTATTGTGGATATTACGCATAGAAGGAAGGTCGCCTTCCTGGTTCGGGTAGACTTGGTTGTTAATGGCGCCGCCCCCACATTGCTCTAAATAAGGTGTCCGCCAAGACGCTAGGACTTAATCGTGACAAATGACACGTTTAAGCGTCGGTCTGCTAAGTAGGCTAGGACATGTTAGGGGTAAGCGATTTTTGTTGATAGCAAGCTCCCTAGTCCAGTTCCGATGCCGGGATATCAGCAATATCGAAGCTCTCCATTTGCATCTGCAATGTTACAGGTTCATCCCTACCCGCATCTAGCGCGTTCATCGATGGACTGGATACAGCGGCGGTGGTGGGCGATGGATGCAGCACAAGCTTTGCACCAGCAGCCCCTGTGGGCGTCAGGTATAGACGCTTCGTTTAGATCATCCAAGAGCGCGATGTACTAGTCAACAGGTGGTTTTATAACCCGAGGCACTAATCATCTGCAGGGCATACGCCGGCACAACAAACTCAAACGCAAAGCGCTACAACTTTATCCAGCCAGTTGATACAAACAAAATCAACGCGTTGTTAGAGTCGGCCACGCTGCTGGAGCATGCTGCCGTGCCAGTCCTCAAGTATGGTGCCTGGTTTGACCCCGAGCAAGTCACTCGGACGCTCCAGCGTGTTCCGCGGATGGTCCGATATCAACGGCGGAAGGGCAAGAGAGGTAAGAACCACGCCGCAAACACCTTCTGACTTGTGACGTTGCTGGGACATGGATCCCCATCCGCTCCTCATCCTAACCTCATAACACCTGCCTCGCGCCCTCCCTGCACCCCAGCCTCTCCCGGCTCCCCAGCCGCCACCGCTCCCCTGCTGCTGGACGCGCTGGGCTCCCGCCTCGCCCAGGTCGCTCCCGATTGCTCCGATGAGCAGCTCGCACGGGCGCTCTGGGCGTACGGCGTCAGCCGGCACCCCAACCCCGCCGCTCTCCTCGCCGCCTGCGAGCAGCTGCCCCGCCGGCTGCCCTCCATGCCCCTAACGCACCTCGCTACAGCAGCCTGGGGCCTCGCAGCCGCCGCCTCCGCACCCGGCAGCAGCAGCAACAAGCAGCTGCAGGACGCCGTGCGGGAGACCCTGGCGACCGTCGCACGCCACTTGGCTGCCTCGCGACCCGAGAGCTTCCATGCGCTGCCGCCCCCCGCTGCTGCTGTTTCTGACAGCAGCAGCAGCGTCGGTGCCGGCTCCAGCCGTAGCCGCAGCCTGGCTCACCAGAAGGGCTCCAGCAGCAGCAGCGGCCGGGCCTCTGCCTCTTCTGCGCCGCTGCAGCCCGCTGCGGAGGTGGTGGCCGCTGCTGCGGGTCGCAGTGCGCTGGAGGCTGACCGGCCCTGGCTGGACCATCGCTCGGCGCTGAAGCTGGCCTGGGCCTTCGCCACCGCGGATGTGCGGGACGCGCAGGTGGGGGCAGAGAGGAAGGAACTAGGTGGGATTGGGGTGGGAATAGCCCGACTAGGTAAAGGACCGGAGCTCCTCGCTGGGGTTCAGTAGGAGAAGGGGGTATGGCATGATGAAGGGAGGACTACGCAGGCAGGAGCTGGGCTGGAAGGGGGCTGGGCTGGGCGTGGGATCGCGCCAAGCGCAGACTAGTCACGGATGAGGGTTGTGGCGCCTGGGAGCGCATTGAGGAGCCTCATGTGCTGTCTACGAGACGAAAAAGATCACGGCATCCATCTGCGCTTCTCTCAATCCCCACCCCTCTCACTGTTGCGCCCCCTCCCTACCTATCTATCCCTGCCTCCCTCCCTACCCTTACCTCGCAGGCTCTGGACGTAATCGGTGACGCCGCCGCGGCCCGCATCGCTTCCCAGCTGCAGTCCCACGACCCCGCCTTGGGCCCGCTGGCTCCCCGCGCCACCTACCTCTACCGCACCATCCGCGGCTGGCAGGCCTGGCCGCGCCCCCGCCCTCCCCGCGCCGGCACCGCCGGCGCCCGCAGCCGCTACCTGTACGACGAGCGGCCGCGGGTGGTGCTGCGGGACTTCACGCTGGGCTCGCTGGCACCGCTGCTGGCGTGCTTTGGGAGGTAGGTTGGGAGGGGCGGAGGGGCGGGTGGAGGAGACCAACTGATGGAGGGATGGCGGAGGAGGTACTTCAACTGGTGGAGGGTAGTTGGGGTCAGGCATGCGTGCATGCATGCGCGGGAGGCGGAGAGTTGGAACGGTGGGGGGCACGGTAAAAGTCGCTGGCAGTGCTGCTGCGGCGCGTTGTTTGAGGGGATTGGAAGGAGGGGGATGGGTGCCGGGGGCTGCGGGAACCGGGCCGGGTACGTGCCTTTCGTGAGGGCCCTGTGGTCTTTCCATGTGATTGCGCCTATGCCTCCCACCTTGCCAAGCCCTCCTGCTCCCCGCCCCTTACACCTCCCGCTTCCCACTCGCCTACCTGCCCCAGGTTGGGTCACCGTCACGAGGGGCTGCTCAAGGTACGGCAGCATGGGAACGGGTGGCGGAGGGTTTGGGCTACAGGGAGGGTTGCTGTGACGGGAAAGGAGTTGCGAAGGCGAAGTTGGGTTGGCTGCGGGTTGGGGCCTGCCGTCCAACTGGACATATCGGACACACGGACGCCGCTGCTTGTGTGTTTTAGCATCCACAAGATTGTTTTTAGCCTGGCAAGCGTCGCCAGCAACTCTTTCCCTCCCCTCTTTTCCCTATCCCCCCCCCAACAGGCCAGCGCCCAGCACGTGGTTGCCTCCGCCGGCCCATCCCTCTGCGTGCACCCGCACGACCTCACCCGCCTCACCGGCGCCCTGCACGCCCTGCGCTCCCCCCAGCCGCAAGCTCTGGCAGCCCTGCTGGGCCGCGTGCAGCTGACGGACCTGCCTGCACCCGTGCTGGCACGCCTGACGCTGCTGGCGGCGGATTGGGGCGTCGCGAAGAAGGCGTTGTACGGCAGGCTGGTACGGCAGCTGGCGGCGCGGGCGTGGGTGGTGCCGGCGGGCGGTGTGTTGGCGGCAAAGGATGCGGCGGAGGAGGGCGGTGTGGCGGCGCCGGTGGTGTACGATGAGAATGCCGCAAAGGGTGCGGAAGGGAAGGTCGAGGAGGAGGGGCTGGAGGTGAGGTTGGACGCCCGGGCTCGGGTTGCGGGAGGGCTGCGGTCCTGGCAGGCGAATGAGGCGCTGCTGGCGCGGCAGGGGGAGGAGTGGGCGCGGGTCCGGAACGACCCACGGGACAGGGTTGAGGCGGAGGAGCTGGCAAAGCTGCTGATGGTGCTGGGCAAGGTGGGATACGACGAGCGTGACTCGCACTTTGCCCGGGCCCTCTTCGCGGCCGTCCTGCCTCGCCTGCCCAACATGCGCCGGGACGCAGTCGCCGACCTCGCCCTAGCCGCCGTGCACTTTGCACACCACTTGGACGGCGACGGCGACGCTTCAGATTCTTCCGGCTCGGACTCCGATTCGGACTCGTCTTCCGACTCTTCATCTTCCTCTGCCGCCGCCGCGTCCATTCGGTCGCTGTTACCTGTCCCCGGCGCCCTGGACCTCCTCCGCGACTGCACCAACGTCGTACTGTACGGCAGTGCGACGGGCGCCAGGGTTGAAAACCCGGACCTCCGCCGCCGTCTCTTCGCCCTGGCAGGCTACGGCAGCAGGGGCTCCTCTCCCGCCGCCGCCGCTGCAGCTGAGGCAAACGACGACGCGCAAGCCGCGGATCTGCGCACCGGTCTCGGCTTGTCAGCCGGCGGTGCGTTGCGACTGGCGCAGGCTCTGACGGCTCGTCCCGAGGCGGTTCAGGAGAAGGAGCTCCGGGCGGTGTTGGCGCTGGTTGACACGCAGGGCGCGGGTCGCAAGCAGCTTGGGGAGCTGGTGAGCAAGATGCGGCAGCGGGGGCGTGAGGGGGTGCTGCCGCCGCGTCTGCTGGCGGCATGTGGGGAGCAGGTGGTGTCGCAGGGGCAGCTGGGGCAGCAGTAAGGGGCCGGAAGGGAGCGGGCTAGGGAGATGGAGGAGGGGTAGAGAGGGCCAATTATGATGGCTTGCCAGGCCAGCTCGGGGGCCGGGGGCAAGAAGGGGAACGTCCTCTGTGGCTGCCGCCGGAGCCGGTAGCATTGACATGGAGGTAAGGCAAGGGGGGTGCGTAGGGGTTGAGGAGGACACAGGGAGGAGTACATGGCACGGGGGACCGCGTAAGGGGCTTGCGGCGGGGCAACGGTGGTGTTGCTTGATTCGCTGGTACGGCCGGGTTGGGTCGTGGTGATAAGAGGAGGCGGACTGCTAAGAGATGGGAAAAGGGAGGGGGAAAGTGTTGCTAGGCGAAGGGTGAAGGGGCCTCACGTGGTGATGTGAGGCATAAAAGCAGCGGCCGCTACGGCGGGCTACACTTACGGTGCTATCTGTGGCCACAGGGAAAGGGGACAGTGCATGCAGAAGGACATTTAGAAAACGGATGGCCTTGGGTAGGTTGAGTATGTTCGTTTGGATGGCCCCTGGGACCCATGGGTCAACTGCGAGTGCCAGGCAGCACAGGCTGTGGCTGATCACGTGGGATAAGTTTCAAGGGCGTGTGCGGTCTGAATTCGTAGTGGGGTGGGAAGCAGGCTTTTGGGTTGCGGCTCCCCATGCCGCGGTTGCTGCTTTGCTCCGGTTGAGTGAGAGCTACAAGGGGTCCTAGTCACATGGCTACCCCTTGCTGGTTGCGGCATCACAGGTGGCTCTTGTTGGAAACATTACCTGCATCTCTTTCTAACGTTGCGCTGGAGTACATGCCAGTTTTGTAACGTAGTTGGAAGCGGCAACTCAGGTGCGCTCTGAAACTCAGGCCCGCGGTCCTCTCCGTAGGCACAGATCGAGGAATGGACGGGTTTTTATTGCAATCAAACCGTTTTAGCAGATACCCCAGCTGTTTACATATGCCACGTTGGGGAGCTGTGGAGGCCTGAAGGGGTAGACTCCGCCTTAGGACTAAAAGCTAGGCCGGACTACCCACTATGCTGGAGGCATAGCATTTACCAATCAAAGGACAACGCTTAAAGGATGTTGACGCTGTAAGTTAGGAACACTTTGCCATAGTTTCTACGCATGCAACTTTCACAGAATAACATAACTGCCACAACAAAGGTTGTGTACCGATATGCAAAGCGATATGCAAGAGGTGTTCGGCAAGAGACGGCATAGTAGAAGTAGAATTGTTCTCCTCATACGGAAGGCTAGGGCGTAGAAGGTCTCCTAAAGCCGAACGTTCAGGTTGTGAAACATAATGCTCTAAAGCATTTGGGGGAGCAAGCGGTCAATAAGGGTAGGCGCAGTTGACAAGATGCCCGGTCGAACGTGAATCCACCTTCTCTAAAGACCTGTACGACAGTGACACAGGTGGTGGGCGCAATATAGCAATGGAATGACCCAATTGCCTACAAGTTTTGTTGAAATGAAGGCGTTATAAGAAGGAAAATACTTGTTAACCATACATCGCACTTAAGGCCTTGGCTGTGTAGTGCCTGCGGCGCAGATACCTAGTAGTTCCAAGGGCCATGAGGCGCCAGGGGCTACTCCTGGTAGCTTTGCTGGCTCTTGCGGGTTTGGTGTTAGATGTTGGTAAGTTGGGTCTCGGTGTGTGTACTTAGCAGGCAGGCATAATGTCCTCGGAAGCCGGGGCTTTCGGTGCAGTTTCGTGGCCAGATGGTTTCCAGTGCCGTGCCTATATAACTACGTTTAGATACTCATTTAAGCTAGTAACCTGGATATGCCACGAAGCACGTCGTTTGCATGGCAAGCGTAGCACTAGCGCGCTAGCAGATACGACTTAACCCTTTACATTCCAGTGAAACTAGATACATTCATACAGCATACCATTTTGTCGTTAGATACATTCCCTTGGGGTACGTGGACTGACGCCTTGCCCGTTAACTTGCAGATGCAACAAACAAACCACCACCTCCTAAACGTTCACCTCCACCATCGCCATCGCCCCCACCTCGACCACCGCGGCCACCGCACCCTAAGCGCAAGCCACCACCGCCTCACCCACCTCCTTCTCCTGTGACTGGTGATGTCCAAGTTAGCGTCACAGTATCAGGTGCGTGACCCACTCCCGCATCTTGCTCCCACTCTTCTCCCTCCTTTCTTCCTCTTTACCCCATTTCTCCTCCCTACCTCCCTCCTACCTCCTCTCTCCTTTCCACCGCTAGGCCGTGTGCTGGTCTCCACCGCGCACGGCAACCCCTACAAGAACATCTCCAGTGAGGACTCCATCTACCGGGTGCTCGACAACGACATCATCCACCACCTGCTCGACCCAACCGCCAACGACTCGTCAACCAACGCGCTGCGCGTCAACCTGCGCAATGCCGACTCGCTGCTGACGGGCGACGAGGTGGATGCGCCACTCACACTCACCGTGCCTGCTGGCATTGCGGAGAAGCTGAAGCTGGGTGAGTTGTGTGGCGGGTTGGGTGGAATGTTAGGCGCGGGTGGGTCAGGTGTGGATGGGTAGGTGATTTGCAAGAAATCGAAATGTCCCCTGCCCGAAACCTAACCCAGACACCACAGGACTGGCTGGGTGGGTGTGGGGATGGGTGAGGGGTACCGGTAGCCATGTGGAGCGGCCGGCATACGGGTTGGGCGGCATGACATGGGGTGAGGGGATGCAGGAGGGGGCAGCAGGTGCGAACAACTGAACACCTCATCCCTTCTAGCATGTGTGCAAGTCCCACCCTTCCGCATCATGCCTGCACCACACCACCCGCATCCAAACCCCGCTCGACTCCCGCACCCTTCCCACTCCCGCACCCTTCCAGGACCCGCAGCCTCCTCCCCAAGCAGCTCCTCTGGCCGCCGCCGCGCCCTCACGGAGGAGCAGTCTCGCGCCCGCCGCATGATCCTGGACTTCCACGGCACGCGGCGCAGCGTTGCGGAGGTGCAGACCCTGGGCGCGCTGCTGGGCAAGCTGGGCAACTACACGGTGGTGCCGGAGGGAACCATGCCGGATGTCAAGGACAATGTGGGGGCCAAGGTGGGTTAGCGCAGGAGGGAAGGAGGGGCTAGGGGCTGTGGTTAAGCCGCCAAGGTGTGCTCCCGAGACAGGGATGGCGATGACCGATGAGGTGAGCTGGCGTGGTGCTGGTGACATGGCTACGACGATGGCGTTTTGACTTGCTTGAGCTTTGAGCTTCTTGGGGTTTCGGCTTTGGTGGTGTTTATCAGCCAACCCGCCGTAAGTCAGGCATGGACTGGCCCTTCCGGAACACAGCAGCTGCCCGAGGAGCTGCAGGGCATGTGAGCAACAAGGGCAGCGGCAACACGGCGTCACAGCGCCGGGTGCCGTTGAGCTGTGGGGTTCCCTGGGGCAGGTGGGGTATGCGCCAGTTGCCGCCGCTGACGCATCCCCTAGCAGCCCATGCGGTTGGGGCTCCAACGCCTGACTCCCACACGGCTGGCTGCCAGCACACGGCCTGAGGGCTGTGTGAGGTGGCGTGCGCTCCACTTCAGAGAGGGAGTTGGGGGCAGCCCACGGCTGACCGCACCCGCACCAACCCTGCCGGCAGTAGCCACAGCGGAATACGGAGGCCAGCCTCTCAAGCCTTGCCTCCTCTCCTCCTCTGCCCTTCCTTCCTACCCTCACTTCGCGGCTGGTTCGCATCCTCATCCCCTTGCCCCTTTTCTCTGCGGCCTTCCTCCCTGCCCATGCGCCTCCGCCCCAACTCCTCTCCCCCCTACATCGGGTATTCTTCTTTTCCCCCTCCAGGATCTGTTCATCATCAACGGCCAGCCCCAGAACATCAGCTCCATGACCTTCCTGTTCAAGAGCACCAAGTGCGGGGTGGCCACGGGCATGAACGCCGACACCATCCGGCAGTACTGGTACGACCAGGGCGACCAGGCGCCCGTGGTGGCCACCCTGCAGCGATACTACCGGGTGAGCTGGGCTGGGGCTGATGGGGGGGAGTGTTAGGTGGGCTGGGGCTGATGTGCCGCTTTTGCGGGTATGCGGAGTGTCTGGCGGGGGTGGTAATGGGCAGGGGAGCGCTGCTGCAAGGGTAAGCAGTCCGGCGAAAAGGATTGCCCTCTCTAAGCCCCCACCCTCCTACCCATCCCTGCCTCAACCCCTCTCCTCCTCCCGCCTCCTCCCCCCCGCAGGTGTGCTCATACAACCAGCTCAACTTCCCTCCCGAGCTGAACCAGGTGATGGAGCTGGACATCCCCTGCACCGGCACCGCCTCGCACGGCGCCTACAACCTGCTCACAGGCAACGGCAACGGAGTCAACCTGGATGCAGAGCTGTACGCGCTGCCGGACCTAGCCAAGGCCTGGCTCAAGACGGTAGGTTGTATCATTTGTATGCCCCCGGCTGGAGGGGAATCGGTTGTAGTAGGGAGGGAATGCAGGAGGGACGGGGATCGGTGTGATCGTGCGCGGCTTGACGTATGCGGTCCCCCAACATGGTCGCTATACACACTGCCCCTGGCTCTTGCCGCGTGGAAGAAGCGGTAACCTACCTGAATGCCGACCCCAACCCCGCATCCTCTGCCTACATCGCCACCTGACCACGCCCTGGTATTAACATGTGCATGTGTGGTGACCCACCCTCAGAACAACCTGACCCTCTACAACAAGTGGAACACATACCGGCGCAAGGTCATGTTCTGGCCCTTCAACTTCGGCACCGCGGACCCCGCCAAGTGGCCCGCGCAGTTTTCTGGGCTGGTGAGAGGGGAAGGAGCGGGTAGGGGCCCATGCTAGGTGTGGTGACGGTGAAGACCCGTGGGTCGTATGGTTGAACGGATGTATGGCAGCTGGCAGTCAGCATGCATGTATATACTGGTATCGGTGGTATGTCCGTAAAAGCTTCGAAAGGATGCCAAGCTTCTCCGACAGGAGGGGCATGTAATGCTTCAAGAAGTCAAGATGCGTTTGGTGCACATGTGTATAAAACCCCACTGATGCGATGCGATCGAACCTACTGATGAACTGGCTCTGCCGCGTGCCCGTGTGCAAATCCCGTATGCACGCAGGCCAGCATGGGTTGCCCGGGCACCCCCTTCGACTGCTTCACGTGGCTCAACCCCTCGGGCTCCGACACCAAGCCAGACATGGTGACCGCCTTCCAGGAACTCGGTACGTTCGCTGGTCGCATGTGGGTGGGTGGGTTTGTTGGGAAGAGGCTTGTTGCTCTTCCCACCATTCGTTAGGATATTCGTTAGGTGGTGGTATGCCGGTGGTGTACCGATATGGTCGTTGGGGCAGGTTGGGGCACACCTTCGAAACGTCAGTGGTTACCACTGCGTCATGGCTGGCGGTACACCCTCTCTATCCCTTCGCACCGCGCACCACCGCACAGACAAGCAATGCTACACGACCTCACGCGTCTTCTTTCGCCCTTGCAGGCCACAACATTGGCCTGGCGCATTCCGCTCGCGTCATCTGCGACGGCGGCGGCTGCTTCAAGGACGAGTACGGCGATTTCTCTGATCCCATGGGCTCCGCGGGCCCTACCGACTGGGACAAGACCATCATCTGCCCCACGGCGCCACAGGTACGGCACTACATGGGGCAATGCATAGCACATGTACGGCACATGTACGGCAGTGCTTAGCATACCGCTACATGGCACGGCTGTAGAAAGTGCTGATAAGAATGAACCGAACCACGTGTGGTGGGGCTGGCAGGCAGCAGCTATCATCTCACGTAGCCTCGTGACGCAGCAGCTTTCCATCGCAGCCACCTCACGCTAGCCACCCATCGCACCCTCTTGACGTGACCCATGGGTCACTGCCGCCGCCGCCGCCCACTCCTCCTCCCCCTCCTCGTCCACACAGGCGTACAAGGCCGGCTGGGCTTCCCCCATCGCCGAGGGCGACGTCAAGATTGCGGATTTGGATGTGGGTGTGTTCAACGAGTACAAGATCCCGGCAATGGGTCTGGGCAAGACCAACATGCTGCGCATCGCCATCGATCAGACCGGCATCGTGCCCAACACCAACACCAAACCCGAGCGCGCCGTGTTTGTTTCTTACAGGTGTGTGCGCACGTGCGCGCGCAGCAGCAGCCATTGTTTTAGGGTTTGGCTTGGGTAGCGGTCCTATCTACCGGAAAAACACCCTCTGCTTCGAAGTCCTGGCGCGTTTGCTAAAGGCCTATAGCTAGTCTCGGAGGCTCCTTTACCTGTTACCGGTATAGGGTCTGGTCTCTGGTGTTACTGGCCTGAAGGGGGTTACTCGCACTTACCCACTGCTTTCCTTTGTTGTCACGTGCGCACCTGTACGCAGGGTACGGCAGCCCGACGTTGGCACGTACGACTCTGGGCTTCCTGACGAGCTAGACAAGCGCATCTGGTGAGTGTTTGTTTGTGTTGCCACTCTACACCGCTGCTGCTTAGGCAAACCGCTGCATCTTTCCGCTTTCCCCCCTTCCCCACCTTGGCTTCTTCTCTTACCCCCGTGTCCTCTCTCCCTGCCTCCCTTCCTGCCCTCCCTCCCTGCCTGAGTCGGGATTGGGGATTGGGACTCCGTTGCTTCACTTCTCATTGCTTTTCCCTGCCTTCCTGCCCCCCCTCCCCGCCTCTTCAGGGTTCACGAGTACAACGAGACCGCCAACGCCATGTCCGCCACCATCGCCACCCCGCCGCTGGTGCTGGCGCTGCTGTCAGACGAGCCGCAGCAGTTCGTCAACTCCTGGGGCATTCTGCCAAGCAGCCTGTCGCTGGACAACGCAGCGGGCGCCGGGCAGGGAGGGCTGCTGATCACCGTGAAGAGCAAGAGCGAGGCGGAAGCGGTGGTCAGCGTGTGCAAATTCAGCGGCAAGACGGAGGACACCTGTGATGATGGAGTGGATAACGACTGGTGAGTGCTGCGGTGTGGCGAGAGTTTAATGGGGTGTTAGGTTGATGGTGTGTTGATTATTGCTAGCAGGCATTTTTGCTTGCGTCGTGTCGTCTCTGCTTCCTTCACCTGCATATTACGGTAGCTCTTGACTTTCGTCCTTGCTTACGGCAACCCGCTTGTTCCTTGTGACCTCCGAAGCAAAGGTATGTTTAGACCTAAACTCCCGAAAACATCCGAAACCCCTCAATGACTGCAGTGACGGGCTCGCCGACTCGGAGGATCCGGATTGCGGCGGATCGGTGGTGGTACGGCGCCCGCCACCGCCACCGCCCGTGGTCTTCAAGTCACCCCCGCCGTCGCCGTTGCCACCGCTGCCATCGCCGCCGCCAAAGTCGCCGCCGCCAAAGTCGCCGCCGCCAGGCAAGAAGAAGTCGCCACCCCCGCCGCCGCCGAAGTCCCCGCCGCCGTCTCCACCACCCTCACCACCACCGCCGCCGTCGCCGACGCCGCCAAAATCCTCCCCACCACCACCGTCAAACTCCTCTCCATCGCCAAACTCCTCTCCACCGCCGAACTCCTTTCCGCCGCCGAAGAGGACCAAATCGCCGCCGCCGCCTCCACCAAAGGTTTCACCGCCCCCTCCGAAGAAGAGCGGCTAAGACGCGACGCACCTGCCTACATGGCTGGTATGTCCAATGGTTATATCTATGCGGCGCTCGTCTCCATGTATCGAACTTGGGTATAAACGGTCAGTTCGCCTGAGCGATGGCCGTACTGATGTGCTCCTTGCTCTTAGCTTGCACGGAACGGTAAATGCGGTTAGAATCGATACGGCAAGGTGATCGCCTCATTGTGTTGAGCTGTAAATTGAACATGCCCACTTAGGCTTTCGGGCTGGGCACTTTGGTTACGGTCTGAAGTTTGAGGGCGTGATCAGACATGATCGCACGTGCATGTTTGTGATGTGGAAACTGAGATTTAGACGCTATGGTGCCTTATCTTGTTGAAGAAACAAATATGGTCCCACTTTTGCACAGCGTGCATCTATGCTGTGGCTTCGTGCATCTTTGGGTGCATTTTGCCATAGAGGAAAGAACGAAGGCGTGAAGATAAATAGGTAGAGACGTGCATCAGTAGCAGGGTTGGCAGACCAATGCAGTAGCCTTGCTTCTTTTATGTGCCTTGCCGGTATCGTAGCCAGTGCTGCTCTGACAGTTTCTCGTGGTTAGTTAGGGTCACGTTTTTCGTTGCCATGATAGGTATGTTAAAAGAGTTGAACACTTCCTGAGATGGGGGTTGAGATGGCGGACTCTCTTACATAGCTCTCGGCTGCTTTCGGTTGCGCAGCTTTGGGGCATTGTACAGAACACGGGTGTGTATGACTTGACGTGGGCAATGAAATGCTGGCGCAACGTTGCGACTGCCGGTACCCTGCATGCCCTTTTAACACTCATGCTTAACGGTTTTAGGCTGTAAGGTAATGCGCCAAGTGCAACATCACCGGCACCAGATTCCCAACAGTAGGCCTGCTGTATGGATTCTGGTACCCTACTCGGTAAATAGACGCCTTTACCTTCCACTACAGTTATTAACCACTCTATCTTCTCGCACATATGCACGGATGTGGGCCAGCGGTAGCTTTGAGATTGTTGCTTGGTTGGTCCACTGGTGGTCTCATCGAGATGGTATACCGGTAGCTGTCTCATTGGCTCAGGAGACCAGTTGGGCTCCTGAGCAGCCACCAGTTGGCATTGTAATGCTGATCGCACAAGCCCGCCGACACCCCAGAATGCCACCTAGTTGTTCCTAGGCGATGGAAGGCCTGGGCGGAGTGTTTCAGTGCGCGGGAAAGAATGAGGCGGCATAGGGAAGACCAATGAAAGACGACGGATGTGAAGTAGATGCCTGGGCAGCCCTCGGCGGCCCCAAGCATGTATTGTACGGCAAAGCGTGCTAAGCCCAGTTTGGCCGTGGTAAGGCCTGGGCGTTTTGTGCATGGAGCAGGGCGGGGAGGGGTACCATAGGGAAGTCCACTGGAAGTCGACCGACGCGAAATAACCCTGCTCTGGGTACGCCTCTTGCCCTGCTGTCACCTACTCCGACGCAGTCTACGGCAGCTCTAAGAAAGTAGGATGTCGCCAAGACGAGACGGTACACCAATGCCAGTTAAATTCCCAAGGAGAATTTGCCCTCAGACTTGTTGGGCAATAGCCCATTGTCACTGTCGCTACTGTCACTGTCACTGTCGCTACTATGACTTCGTTTCCGCAATGCTCTGGGATGTCCCCGCTTGCAGGGAAACCATGGAGATACCATGATCGGATAAGTGCTTAATAAACGACCAATGCATCCTGCGACGCTGAAAAAAATAGGAAAGAGTACAGAAGTACAACTGAGTCACAATAATTAGGCGCAGACACATTGCGTAAGAGACTGCTATAATTTAGAAAAAACGGCGCTGGCGCGCCTCAGGCGAGTTAGGCCGGCCAAGGGCGAACTCTGAACGGGCACTGCTCGGCCAAACGGACAGTCATAACGTACGGCTGTCGGCCCGACTGGTAAGCACGTCCGCGGAGCCATGCTTCCGGATAGCGCAGGTTATCTTACTCCTTTATAGCAGCCCGTATGAAAAACTTCGAATACCCTGTGGACTGCGCAGCAAGCATACAATAGGCAGTAACTAAAGAGCTGAGGCGCTCCATCGGCATGGCGCCTAGAATACGTCCATTCGTGTGGCTTATCTTACTGAGTTTCTTACTCCTCAATGTCGGTGAGCTTGGGGGTGGTTCCATCATGAGCAAGATGCAAGCCCTTGCCTACCAATCGGCACTTTTGTTATGTAGAATCCTCTGTCATATATAGGCCCCTCGGCCGCATTGCAAAATCTTCATTAGAGAATGCTTCTGAAGAGAGGCGTTGCCTCAATGCTGCGATTGCACACGCTGCACTCGCGTCTTGCGTAGACACGCCTTACTGTATGTAGATTCCGCATGTGCCAGAGGGTGCAGGCCTACCTTGCCTGGAAGCTGCAAACCTTTTCTCCTCTGCCATGGCAACCTCCCATCTCCCCTGCAGAGTCGAAGCGACCCCCACGCCCGCCGCCACCGTCGCCAAAGCCACCCAAGCCGCCCCCGAAGCGTCTCCGGTCTCCTCCTCCGCAACCAGTAGAATACGTGCAAGTCACTGTGACGGTAGCAGGTGCGTGGAGCTTCCTCCATTGCGTCAAACGCCACCAGTGTCCCTGTCAACTGTCCCCCACAATCGTAACCCATGGATATTGCTTTTATCTTTGCCCATTCGCCTCCTTCTATCACTTCGACGGTCACGTGCCAGGTAATTTCGAGCCGAACCCAGGATTTCCTCACTGGTTCCCTGGGTTGCCCTGGATTCAAGCCTCCAACCCCACCACTTTGCTACGTGCCCACGCTTACCCAAACTTACAACACCACCCTCAGGCCAGCTTCTAGTCTCCACAGCTCACTCGGAACCCGCGCAAAACATGACAGTCGAAGACATAGAGCTCACTCTGAACCCCAACTCCGACATCTTCCACCACCTGTACGACACGGCTAGCGACTCGTCAACGGTCGCCTTGCGTGTGGAACTCAACACCACCCGAAGGGTCATGACGGGCGACAACCTGGAAACCCCCATCCACTTCAACATTACCTCAGACCTGGCGCGCAAGTTAGACCTGGGTACGTTACGGCTGGTTACTGCTCGCGGTGCAGCGAGTGAGCATGTGGGGGGGGGCTTAGGGTCTTTCCTTCCAACTCCAAACCCCACCCCAGTTCGTTGCCGCACGCCACCCCACATCCCATCTCCACCTCAACCCATCCCACTTCCACGCCTCTCACGCAGTTCCTGACGCCACCGGCGCTCCCACAAACGGCACCCTGGCGTCCCGCCACCGTCGCCGCCTCAGCGACACCCCTAATAACCCTGGCCGCCGCCGCGCCCTCACGGAGGAGCAGTCTCGCGCCCGCCGCATGATCCTGGACTTCCACGGCACGCGGCGCAGCGTTGCGGAGGTCGAGCAGCTGAGTTCGCTGCTGAGCCGGCTGGGCAGCAGCGGCTCTACGCTGGTGCCCCGGGCTACGGATGTGGTGGTGAAGAACAACGTGGGCACCAAGGTGGGGCTACCTGGGGCCGGCCTTGGAGTCCTGCCGTGCGGGGGCTAGTCTTGGAGTCCTGCCTTGGAGCCCTGCCTTGCGGGGGCCGGCCTTGGAGTCCTGCCTTGGAGCCCTGCCTTGCGGGGGCCGGCCAGGGGTCCGGTTGGTGGGGGGGTTGTGTTCGAAGGTCGAGCTTGGCCCACAGCCCCAGGGCCCCTGACGCACCCTTTGCAGCTGTGCAACATGCAGCGACGAGGGGTGGTCGTACCTGCCATGAGTGGCTGGGTTGGTTGGGTGGACAGGTTGGGTGTTGTGCAGTGCGTACGTTGCCCCGCGTGGAGGCAAGTGGGCACCGGTACGTGATGCCATGGGGCCCGTATGCCCTTCCCACCTCTCTCCTGCTCGTCACACATCCTTAGGGACCCGCTTCCGCCCCCAGGGCCTACAATGCCGTCCATGCTACGCTACATCCTGTTTCGTTTCTCTTGCAGTGTAGGGTTGGGTTCATCACCCGTGTTCCCTTTTAGAAAACCATTGTAACGGTCATTCATTCATCCTGCTCTTCATCTTGCCGTCACGTTAATGCTGTGTTAACCTGTATTATCCAACCCCCCCATCCTCCTCCATCAGGATCTGTTCATCATCAACGGCCAGCCGCAGAACATCACCTCCATGACCTTCCTGTTCAAGAGCACCAAGTGCAACATCAGCACCGGATTCAAGCTGGACACGCTGAAGCAATACTGGTACGACCAAGGCGATAACGCGCCCATTGTTGCAACCCTGCAGCGATATTACAGCGTGAGTAGGGGCAGCGGCAGGGGCAGGTGGGGCCACTGATGGCCGGATGGCAGTGCGTTCTGACCGGACTGCGCTCACCGGTTTCTTGGCCTTCCAACCTTGTGTTTTTGGGTGTGAAAAGAAATCAATCCTTTTGCAAAGCTGGTTGGACCAAGCCCCTAGCTACCTGCGATTGCAACCAGACCTTATCAGCATCGGCATGAACCTACTGTAATACGCCCCCCTTTCCTTACCGCTCACGCAGGTTTGCTCGTACGAGCAACTCCAGTTTCCTCCGGATCTCAATCAGGTGTTTGAGGTCGACATAGATTGCGTGGGCAACGGCACACGCGGTCCCTACAACCTCCGAAACGGTTACGGCAACGGTGCCGACAATGAAAACGAGCTGTCGGTGCTCCCAGAGTTGGCCAAAGCTTACCTGAAAAAGGTATGCCGTGTGCGAGAGCGGGGTCCGCCAGAACGTGGAGCTCGTGAAAACCGGCTTGTAAAGTATCGGCGAACGCGCTCACATGATGTGTGTCCGGGAGTGGAGTACTGTGTAGGGTACTGAGTAGTCAGTAGTGTACTGAGTAGTCAGTAGTGTACTGAGTAGTGTACTGAGTAGTGCCGGTAGGCAAATGACGAGGGAGGAGCAGCAGGTAGAGAACAAGCTCCATCAGCTGTCCTCTCGCCCCATGCTCTTGGCAGCGACGTGTGATTTATGTATATGTTTGTATGATGGGAGATCAACCAAACCGAGCTGACTCCTCCTTCCCTTTTGTCCTCTCTCCCCCTCCCCCTCCCCCCCTCTCTCTCCCTCCCTGTTGATTTCTCATTTATTTCTTCCCTGCCTCCCACGCCTCACTTTCCGATCCCGCTCAGAACGACATGGCCGCCTACAACCTGTCCGCCCACATGCGGCGCTTCGTCTCCATCTGGCCCTTCAATGCGGTGGACACGGTGGTCAACTGGGACGGATATGTGAGTCGAGTTCCCATTAATGTGCAGTACAACACATCTTTTGAAGATGCCGTACATGCAATTTTTTTTAATATAAGCTTGTTATATTAACAATAACAATCCTCTCTCTGAGGTCACGGACATCATCGGCACACGGTTACCTGTGAGTTCTCTAGGGCAGACGAGCAACAGCTAAGCGGAGGATAAGGCTCATGTTCCCCAGCGGTATCTCCCCACCGATGTCGCATACCTGTTATCCTGCACACGCTACGGCACAGTTTTCGTCTTTATATGCACAGTTTTTCACACGTATATGCTGACTGATGTGCCACTGTACCACTGTTCCGTACTGTCCTAATTTCATCCCACAGTTCATTACTGTACACACACCGCCGGCACACGCGCATGTGCCCCCCCACTTGTGCATGAGTCGTGATATGGGATTGGGACTCCGTTGCCTCACTTTGCATTTTACTTTTCCCCCATGTACAGGCTGACATCGGCTGCCCTGGGCCGCCGTACGTTTGCCGTACGTTCCTCAACCACGACGTGAAGCGCCGGCAACCCAGCCTTGTGACCGTCTTCCAGGAGTTGGGTAAGCTAGCAGGGTGGGCATAGCGGAATAACGTAACCATGTAACCTACCCATGCAAGGGGGTGGGCGGCTGGTTGTTTGGGTGGGCGGGTGACTGCTGTTTGCATGGATATTGATGACCGCGTTCATGCAGGTGCATGCGTTTCTTTACGTGTGCGTGAATTGCATTGCATGCGTGGCGTGACGAACCGCCATGAATGGTGGGTGTGTCCCTCTCCTCCAACGATGGCTGGATTGTACCGCAGTAAGATTCTAATACCGTGTTAGCCCTGTCCTCTATAGTTTAAAAGAGTAATAAATAAAAGCCGACACCTAACATCCGAGGGACCGCTGCTGCCTAAACAGGACACAACATCGGGCTTTGGCACTCCGCGAGCATTAAGTGCGCTGGCGACGTCTGTCAGGAGGACGACAGGGGCGATTTCTCGGACCCCATGGGCAAAGCGCGCTTTTTGGATCTCAACAAAACCCTGGTGTGTTTGTCGGCACCACAGGTGGGTCCGACAGGGCTGCAACAGGCGCAACAGGACTGAGGGACTGACTGCGCTGGAACAACCTCTAGAGTTTTGATTTGATTAGTAATTGTTTGCTGCTGTGTACGGTACGCTATGCAATGCTGAGTGCTTTGCTGTGCCGTTTGCAGGCGTACAAGACGGGTTGGGCTTCTCCAGTGAAGTACGGCAATTTTGACATCAACACCCTAGAGGAGGGGAAAATGTACGACGTCACGCTGCCGGCAATGGCGCTGAGCAAAAACAACATGCTGCGCATTTGGATAGACCAAACCGGTTTGATGGTCAATACAACACCGAAACCCCAGCGAGCCGTGTTCATCTCGTATCGGTGAGCTGCTTGGACCTTGTTGTCATTCGTGTGAAGGTATTGTCGTTGTCATCTTTGGAACATCTGGCCGTACTCTGCTTGGATACCGTGCACCGGTTACGAAGTCGCATAGAGGCATGTTGCCCGGAGGCATGCATAGTACATATCAAAGTACGGTATCATGTTAACCCTGCCCTGCCGTACTCCCGTTCACCAACGGTACTTCACGGCTCTAGCGCTCTGCCCGCCGGCTTTGGGACGACACGCCGGCACTGTTTGCGCTCATGGTGGTAAACACGTTGCACACGAACATGGAAAGTACGGCTAACCTTCTGGCTGTTGCTGGCACTGCTGTTCCTGCAGGGTACGGCAGCCCGGCGTCGGAACGTACGATTCAGGCATACCTGATGAGCTGGACAAGATAATCTGGTACGTACGTACATCTGCTCACTGTCGTACGTACATACGTACGTTTTCCTCTACTCATAGTAACTTGACAGCAATAAAGATTCTGAATAGGCCTTATATACGAAAGCACACTCTGCGGTTCACCGTACGCATGCCTGGCTCGCCCCTGCCAAAGCTGCTGCTGTTGTGATGCTGTCTGAAGCCGTGCACCTGATCCAACCCCGGCACACCCGCCCACCTTGGGGAGTCCCCCGTTGGGATTGTGACAATTAAGTTCAGCTGTGCCCATCAGATACCGGCATGCACACCGCCTCCTGTCCTCCTGTCCTGTCTTCTCGGTGGAAAGTACCGGTTACCGGTGGCTCCCACTGCCTTACGTGATAGCACGTTGCCTACGCACACCGCCGTCGTCGTATGTGTGCGACAGCATGCACATGCACACACCATGTTTCGGCAATCACAGTACGTTTCGCCTCGCGGCCAGTTATTTTAGCACACACCATGTCCATGACAGCATGCGCACGCACCCCCCATGCACCCCTCACGCGCCCCTCGCGCATGCAGGATCCATCAATACGACGAGACCGCCAACGCCATGTCCGCCACCATGAACCCCATCTCCCTGGCTCTCCTGACCGACCAACCGGGCTACACCATCGAGGGCATTGGCAGCCTGCCCACCTTCTTCTCGATGGACAACGCAACCGGCCCGGGTCTGGGAGGCCTGCTGGTGGTGGTGAAGAGCAAGACCGATCTGGCCGCAGTCGTCACGCTGTGTCGGTTTAGCGTTAAGAAAGAAGATAACTGCGAAGACAGCATTGACAACGACTGGTGAGAGTCTTTGCGATCATGCATGCATGTCACCGATTTGCACTTGTTTCAATGTGTTGGGCCAGGTTGGGCCTTATCATTCGCGAGAGGTCTTGCCGGCTATCCTGGCTTGCTTCTGTTGCTGCCTGACCTGGAGGAATGACCTTTGAACCGCCACCCCGTTCGCAGCGACGGACTTCTTGACAAGGACGATCCCGATTGCGGAGGGCCCATCCCGGAGCCCAACTCTCCGCCCCCACCACCTCCCAAGTACTTCAGGCCTCGGTCGCCGCCGCCGTCGCCGCCGCCGCCGGGGACGTCCTTTTCGCCGCCGCCGCCGCCGCCGGGCAAGAAGAAGCAGCCGCCGCCACCGCCGCTGCAATCGCCTTTGTTCCCGGTGGTATTCGTTTCGTCGTCGCCGCCGCCGCCGTCGCCGTCGCCGCCTCTGTTGCCGCCACCGCCGCCGCCACCATCCCCACCGCCGCCGTCACCGCCGCCGCCGTCGCCAGCTCCGCCGCCAAAGAAGAAGAAGCCGCCGCCGCCCCCTAGCTAGGGATAATCACGTTCCTAAGCGCGCGTCCAGAGTGGCCAAGGCACGCGATTGAAGCGGTCATCGCAGAGAAGCGGGGCACTCCGCACGGGACCATCCGTGAGGTATCGCGTGGGTATTGCTTAGGGCTGGAAAGGGAGCTGAGAAGGAGGCTCCTGCGCCCTTGACCTGCCTTTGGAGCACGTTTGGAGTACTGCCTGGCTCTCCGGAAGGAGACGGGTAGGAGGGGGGAGAAGAGAGAGGGCCTTTCTGGAAAGACAGGTTGGGTTGGTTTCCCGTCGCAAGGCGGGTTGTAGCGCCCGTAGCCCAGCATGTGGTTGCGTGCGTTGCTTAGCTGCGTGACTTGCAATGGTAAGGACAATTTTGCTGGTTACTTCGCGGCAACACCGCGCTCAACAGTTATGTAGAATTCATGCGCTGGAGTGGTGCACACTGCTCTAGGATGGTGTGGCGGGACGTTCGGGGAAGACTGCTGGTAAGGAAAAGGAAAATGGGAGAATCAACAATGGGTACCGGCATTTATTGCGCTTGCTTGCATATAGATTACGTAAATATTTGTGCTCGATGGTGTGTTTGGGTTTGCTTGGTATTCTGTTAGGATGTGTGTTGGGGGTTGGGTTGGGATTTAGTGAGAATTGAGGTGTGCGCCTTGTCAACAGCTACGTTTGACTGATGATTGCTACGTATACTGTGTTCATGTGACATGAACTTTCATGACGTACTGCTGCTTAGCTACGGGAGCTGGTGTCGCACAGCGCCGGCGCACACGCCCCCGTAAAACCACGCAATCCGTGACCAATTACTTAACATTTACTTATATATGCATTTGGTGTGAGCCCAGGCGCGGGCACGTTGGAATGGAGGGTTGTCATCGCTTCGTTGTCTGCTCTGCTTTGGTCTTCTACCCCGCGTGTCTGTGTTTCCCCAGACGAGCTGAAAACGGTGTCGTACCGGGGTCCAGCGCAGCAGAGCCGTTCCATTGCGGGTCCTTATTCCATTCCTTAGTCGGTATCTAGCAACCGGTAATTAATATGCTGTAGGTGAAGCGGATGCAGTAGCGCGATCTACGGTTCAGTGGCTAATGACCCATGGGTCCGAGGCCTGAGCCCATATTGTATGCAACTACGGGCGTGCACTAAACACGAAGGGGTATACCGCAGGCGGCCTTGTAACAAACAAATCAGAGTTGTGAGCTTGCTAAGTGTGTAATGGTGCGTTGCATGGGCAGAGGCGGGGCTGATGTCAAGACGCGAATGACGACGGCTGTGCAATTGAAATCCTAGGCTTGCACAAGGTGCCGGTGAGTACCATACATGGCTTCCGCGCTCCAGAAAAGGAAGGGGTGAAGCAAATAAGGGCGACATCTGAACTCAGAAAACTCCGAAGCATCCTTGTTGCGAACAATGTTAAAGCGCGCAAACACCAAGCACGCCCCTTACTTTAACAATTAACAAAGGGCACTTCCAAGCAACTGCTTGTCGCCCGTGTGCACCTGGCTGCAGCGATCGAGCTCACACGCTGCGTATGACAGATACTTGATCACCTAGATACGAATGACGCCATAGGGCCGTACGCAAGCCTTGCTTCGCTATAGCCCTAGCCATTTCCCCTCTTCATATCGGCGAAAGTGCCATTGTCAATCACGTACGTTAAGGCGTTTTAGACCCGCTAAAGCAAGCTCAACAAGTAGCCTACATTCTGCAGAAGTTAACCTTACGAGACCCCTATCCGTAACAATGATGTCAACGCGGCTTCATGGTGTGCTTTCGAAATCCCAACCACGCTCCCTGCGCGGTGCGACTTTGGCGCCTAGCGCGCCGCTGCTGCTGCGTCGCGTTTCGGTAGTCCGGCGCTTCAAGGTGGGCAGGTTTCGACGTCATGGTGGATGGCGCCAAAGTTCCTCGGCGCGCGCACGGTCCTTCCTTGCAGTTGCGTTATCCCATGGCCTGCAATCCTTGACATGCAAATGAACTATCATTCCAGAGGTTTGAAGCAATGTGGAATGTGGCGTAATGTCGCTGCGCGCCTTTACTGCTGTCGAACCTCGTCCAGCAGGAAAGCGACGAGGAAATCGCGAAACGTCGCGCCAGCGAAGATGTGATTCGCAAGCAGGAGGAGGGGCTTAAAGAGGTGAGCATGAACTCCTTGGGTGTTTGTTGGAAAGAGGAGTTGCGTGCTATGCTGTTAACTTATAACAACTGTAATGAGGGGGGGCTGGCCGCACCGGGCGTGTTGGGTGTGCGGCGCTGCGAAGTGCGGACCACGACCCATGGGTCAGTTTTCTTACTAAAACATTCCACGTTCCATCTCGAAACGAAGTGTGTCGCATTGGATTTAGATTTGCACTTATAGACTGGCAGTTCAGGGTTGTCTTAAGATGCCGACTGACGAAATCGTTAGAGCAATGTAGGGCTCTGCTTAATGGCCCCTTCCCCTCTTTATCTCCTCCATGTCATGCACGCAGGCTGCTAAGGACGTTCGAAACACCGCCGGGTCGGCCAAAGATGAGCTCAAGAAGGTCGGTGCACCGCATAATGCGCATTCGTGAGCTTGGACGGCTAGTCCATTGCAACAACGCAATGCCAACCCCTTGCTTGCCCCTCCATCCTGCTGCCCCCTCCGTCCGCGTCCCATCCCACCTCTTGTCGGGGTCGGGGTCGGGGCTTGCTTGTTGCAATGCCAGTGGTTGCAGAGTCCGCAACGACTAGAGGTAGGGCGCCGGAAACAACACACCTGTGTGTGCGTGTCCTTCTGACACAAAGCGCCAGGCCTGCTGTTGCGCCATTGTCCGCAAAGGGTTTAAGTGACCCATGGGTCGGTCGGGACCCTTACTTCTCCAAGGCTCCAACCGCCCTTATCATCACATATACCAATCACATCACTGACGCCTCACCCCTGCCCCATAATAAGACATGACCTGTAATTACCTACACCTCTCGTACTGTAAACACCCCAGGACGTGGGCCGAGTTGTGGAGGGGGTGGAGCGCAGCAGTGCCGGCAAGGGCTACTCGGCGGCGGTGCAGGTGCCACTCTGGATGCCCGCGTTCACCCGGCGGCGGGAGGTGAGGTGGTGGGGAGGGGCAGGAGAGCGGCTGTTAAGGAAACTGCGTATGTATGTTGTACCGACCATGCTTGTTGTCCACAACAGCATTGCAGACTGGCAATAGAGTTACCGTCTTCCCGGAGGAGGTCGGACCGCATCGGTGTACCTATCCTAGCTCCCACTCCCCCGCACTCCCCCCCCCCCGCCAGGTCTTCATTGGGCGTATTGCCATGGTGGGCTTCCTGGCCACGTGTGCGCTGGAGGTGTGGACCAAGGGCCATCTGGGCCCCATTCGCCAGGTGGGGGGGACTGACGGGAAAGTAAATGATAAGTGCAGCGACGGAGTCCCAATCCCAAAGCCTGACTCCTGCAGTGAGCGCATTCGGAGAGGGGCCCGGGGGAAGGGGGGGAAAAATTAAATAAATGAAACAGGGGAAGGGGAATGGAGGGAGGAGGGGCGGCTGCAGATGGGGTGCCCCGCCGCTGGCTTCGGCGTGACGACCAGCTGCTGGCCGGCCGGCCTGCTGGAAGGCCCCACACGCACTCTACCCGCACCCCAACCTCCTTCCCTCTCCCAAACACCACACGCCAGTTTCCTTAACACACACACACACACACAAACACACACACACACAAACACACAGGTGCAGCTGTGGACGGGTCTGGACGAGGCGAGTGTGGTGGCCATCGTGTTGGGCATCGTGGTCTACAACGTGGTGGGCGGACTGGGACCCTGGTCGCCCACCTTCTCCGTGGAGAACCTGCGGGTGAGCGGTACGACAGGGAAGTACGGCAGCTTGTACGACAGGGTATAGCAGGCAGAGTGTACGACAGGCAGAGTGCGGCAGAGCCTGTACGAACGGCATGTCAGTGTGATCTCATGCTTCTTCCAGGATGAACCACCTGCTCGCATCCAGCTCATCCTGCGTTCCATCTGACACCCGCCCTGCTGTTACCCCGACGGCCTGCAACGGGCCCCCGTGGCAAACCCCGTTGTCCGCCCGCCTGCCTCCGCCTGCCTAACCCCCCACCCCCCACCCCACCCCACCTCCCCGCAGGATGTTGCCAAGCGCCCCGAGGGTCCACCCACCCGGCTGGTTAACCCGTTGGACCTGGGCAAGCTGCTGGGGGTGTCGGGCTGGGGATTCACGAAGAGGAACGAGGTGAGGGGGCGGGACCGCGGGAGGCGAGGAGGGAGGCGAGGAGAGAGGCGAGGGGTGAAGGGGCGGGAGGGGAAAATGCTGGGTTGTGTTGAGCAGGGGATATGGTAACCTGCCGTAGAGCACCCTACCGTACAGCCACATTCGCCGTCGCAAGGCAAAGCTTCCTTGCATGCTGGTACCTGCTCGCCTTGCTGTTGGTTAACGCAACGTACTCGCATCTCCGTCGGGCCATTCCTAGCTGCTGCATCCAACCCCACCCCACTCCACGTCCCCACCCCACCCGGTGTTTCTTCTTCTCCCCGCTCCACTCCACCTCATCACCCCAATCCTCAGCTCTTCCACGGACGTCTAGCCATGCTGGGCTTCGCAGCGGCCTTCGTGAACGAGATCAAGACGGGTCGGGGACCTCTGGGGCAGGTGGGTGTGGAGGGGGGAAGGGGGAGGGGTTGGGGGGGAGCGGCAGCGGGGGCCAATGGCTTGTTGGACACCGATACCTCCATAGCTATGATGACTGACCTTGCCCTCACTTGTGGTGTGGTTCCCCCCTTCCCCAGATTGCGGGCTACCTGGGCGTCCTGCCCGACGACACCTTCTACTCCGCCGCCGTCAACGGCTTCATTGTGTTCGCCGCACTGATGATGGGGCTGTCCATCCTGCTGCCCAGCAGGCTGCAGGGGGCGGCGGAGCCGGAGGATGACATCTACTGAGTCCGCAGCGGAGCGGGGGTGGGGGGGGGGTAACATTCCTCCGCTGAGCGAGGGTGAAGGAGAAGAGGATGAAGGAGGAGGAGGGAGGAGGAAGAGAAGGAGAAGGAGAGGAGGAAGGCGTGGGGAAAAGTATAGATGTCATGTGGAAATGTATGCGCAGAAGGGATGATGCAAGGCAGCTAGCGTGCTGAGGAGCCAGTGGGGCTGATGCTAGGCTGGGCTGTTACCGCCGGAGTAGCGGAGGGGAGGCGAGCGAGAGCAGGGTTTGATAAGGGGTAGTCATGAGCAAGACAAACCGCAGGGAGAAGATGATGAAGAGCTCTAGAGAACGATCATATGGGTTGATTGCGCTGCTGCTGTGTGTTGGGAATGCGGGTGCGGTGGTGGTGGTGGAGGTATCTGTTCCTGTACGGCGCTCTAGCAGTCTAGCATGGCGTGATGTTGGAGTCATCGCCGCCGCACAGGTCACCTCCAGCGCCGCTGGGTGTGTTGTGTGTTGCTGTTGCTGGTACAGGAGGCGGGGAGCCCGCCGGGGCGCAGTACAGGTATGCGTTCCGCACTGAGTGCACCTTTTTTACTGAGTTGTGTTGTAGGTTGTGGGGCATGTGGTAAAGGCAACCGTTAAAGGCTTGCAGATGAAGCTGCTGAAGGTCAACGCTGCCTGCTTGGAGTGTCAAACATGGGCATTCCCCAGGGACCAATGACGTGCCGGGCACCGAGTCAAGGACATAGGAACAGGGCGGCTTGCAAGCTTGCAACAGACACTGGCTGCGACATGTTTGTGTGCGCATTCATGACACTACCTGGCGACGGAGGGCCTTGTCGTCGTACTTCTCCGTAAATCTAGCAAGATCCCGTACAAAAATTGAAGGCCCGGCACGTGTGACATCTGAACGTTTCGAGGACACATGCTGTTGATTATTGATGCAGGTACTTTTATAATCACAAGTCACTAGTGCGGCATGCTACAGACGTTCTGGTAAACTGCGGGGGTAACCGCCCCTAGTTTGCACATTGCTAGCTGGGATGGGGTGCCCACGCCATATTTGTTGCGGGGGGTGATGCTGTAGCGCCGCAAGAGGCTGTGCAAATGACAGCAGATGAAAACAACCACTCTACTGCATGTCCGTAAGGGGTTAGTAGCCGATTAGCCAGATGTCATGGTTTCCGCTGCCTGTCCATCCTGGAAGGACGACTGTCGTGAACCAATAGTGGCGCTGGTTCATGCGTGTGTAACCCAACTATAAAACCACCACCTCCCGCCCCCCAACACCGCTTCCCAAACGAAGGAAGCTAGCCCGCCATTCGGCGAGCCATGCTGCCCCCATCACAACCAACTCCCGCACTCTAAACTCGAAACCACTTTGCACAGAGCCTCCGTGTCTCCACACACACCAACTCCGCAAATGTTGCCGCCGCTTGCATGACGCAACCCGTCCAAAACTCATGCGCAGCGCAAAACTACTCCACTCTCTCGTCTTATCTTCTCATGCTGCCAAGGGCCCAACTCCCGACGTGCGTGCCTTTTACCTATCACGCCTGGCTTGAAGCACCAGCCCCCGTACGTACTGTCTCCCACTCCTCGCAGGCCTGTGGGCCCGTGTGCCACCTCCGTCGTGTCGAGCACCCCAGCACCCTTCCCGCTGCCACACAGCCGCCCTAGGAACAACCCCATGCATGCATCACCACCCCTGTACGCATATCACTCCCATGTATGAGGCAACCCCCGCATGTGTGGGAATCCCCTCAACCGTGCTGCTGCTACCGCCTCTGCCGCTTCTGCTGCTCCTCTCTCACCAAGCTGTCTCACACGCCCCCACTCCGCCGTGAGAGTCCCCTTCGGCCAGAAATCCACGACCCGGACGCACACGGGTAAGGACTGCACACGCCCCACACCCCATGTCCAGCCCCCTTGCATGCAGTACCCACAGCTCCTGTTGCTGCCGCTACCGCTGCAACTGCTGAGACCACCGCTCCCGTAGCGCTGCACCGCCGCCTGCCCTGTCAGAGAGGCTGTGTGGCGGCTTGACGTCCCCAGTTAAGTCCCATCGTCGACCCTGTGCTCACGCAGAGTCCCCATATCACTAGTTGGCAGTACGAACTAGTACTGCCAGCTGCCGCGCTGACACCGCTGCTGCTGCCACTCCCGCTGCTTAGCGACGTGCCACCAAAGCTCCCCAGGATGCGGCTTCCGGCGCCTGCGTCGGTTATCTGCCAAACATGTCCTCCCCAGCTCCGGAGTACTCATTGCTGTTGCTGCTGCTGCTGCTGTCCCGCTCAACTGCGCAGCGCCTGCAGAATGCCCCCAGGACCACAGGTCCTGCTTCTGCGGCCTCTGCTCTCTCCCTCTCCCCCAGCGCTAGCCCTTACTGCTGCTGCTGCGGCGGCTGCTCCGGTGTCTTGAAGATGGAAGCCAGGTTCTCGAGGGAGAAGAAAGCCTTCAGCTGGTCGAACCCGGTGGCGCCCAGCTCCTCCTGGGTTGGGTTGGCGGGGCATTGGGATGCGGGCTGAGCTCACCAAGAGGGGGAGGTGAGGGGGTGGGTAGCAGGACAGGCTGCGACCCGGGTACGCAGCACGGATGGCAGGGCAGGACATGGACCGGACGCAACAGGCGGGCAACATGTGAGGATAGTGCGAGGGGGTGGGCGCCTGGAAGCCCCTCGGGTGCTCACCTCAGGGGGCAGCACGGTCAGCCCCTCGGCCTTGACCCAGTCCTTGGGGTTGGCCTTGTCCTGCGGGGAATTGCAAGAGAGCCTTGTTAAACCATGGAGGGCGACGGGGGCACACAGGGTACAAACAGATAGCTATAGAAGGTCCCTGGGGTGTTTGGACCGTGTTGTTGGGTTGCTTGAGCGCTTGCGTCAAAGGGACCTCTAAACGACCCATGGGTCAGCAACACCAGCCAAGACAGCTATTCAAATCAAAACCCTTGGTAAGCAATACCGACCCAAATCGTGTACGGCACTTACCCGGATCTTAAACGCGTACTCGAAGTCGCTGCTAGGTACGTTGGCGAAGTTGGGCATCCTTTTGCGGACGTCCTTCTCCAGCTTGGCTCGCTCCTGGGGGCGACAAGCAGGTGTGTTAAGAAACTGGCCGCGAGCAGGTGTGTGTGCATGAGGGCACAGCAGCATGAGGACACGGTGACAGCAGGCATGGTGGAAGGTGCCCCGCCAGTTCAGGCGTCCAAGCTCTGCGTCTCCAGCCCCTCCCCGCCCAACCCGCCAAGTTTCCCCGACCACTTCTGTCCCGAAAACCGGCAATTCAGATGTAGCAGCACGTGCCCTGGATCCTACAGAGATCTCTCTCCTCTCTTCGAAACCGTCCGTTCTGTTAATGATTTCCCGCCCTGGCGCTCCAGGCCTGCCAGGGTCGTCACGAGCCCAGCGTAAGCCAGGCCCTCCGCCCCGACCCAGATCGCCCAGAGCGAGGCAGGTAACCCTCATCGTACATCCTTCCATGTCTAGCTCACGGCCCTCCTTTACCTACGGCCGCACCCAGCTGTACGGCTTCTTCCTTTATTGGGCCTTTATGCAGAGGCCAGCGGAACGTGCAATGGAAGACAGGTTGCGGTGCGCACATCACGTACCTGGTAGATGGACTTGGCGATCTGCCAGACCAGTGTACGACCGTAGAGCTTCATGCCCCACTCGTTCTCCACAGCTTTAGTGACAAAGTTCAGCGCGTTGCTGCCCTTCATAATGGTAACTGGGATCCACGGCGAGGGCCCCACCATGACGTTGACCGTTGGGTTCTTGTACTGCGGGGAGCCACACAACCAGCGCCGCGGAAGCGATGGGAACCACACATGTGAGCGGCAGGGCGACCTTTGGTACGCCGGAGCGAAACGGCTGATACCCCAAGGCGAGAGCCGTATGGTTATGACTGAGCTGTGCGTACCTTGAGGCAGCGGAAGAACATGACGAACTCCGCGTTCTCTGGGTCTACCTCGGGCACTGGCATCTCTCGCTGTATCAACCGAAACAAGCGCTTAGCGTTCGTCTGAATCGTGTGAGTTCAAGAGGTAGACTTTAGAGTGCATCATGTACTCACTTGGATAGACTCCATTTGCCCTGGCATGCCAGTGCCTTGGCGAAATGCAGTCTTGCCCTTGCCTTTACCCTTTGCAAAAACCTGCATCGCAAGCCCTGATCAAGCCTCCACCAAAGGACGTATGTTTGCCAATTTCAGATGGCAGCTGCTGTAGTCACCCTCTCCCCACCCTCTCCCACCTGAACTGACGAGCGCCTGCAAGTAGCCGAGCCAAAAGCAGGTGCATGCGCAACTGCGCGCCTGCGTCGCAACAAGATATATCCAATTAAGCGTTGGTAAAGGTCAGATAGCGCCTGAGAGAAATCGGAGAAGAGAAGCTGAGCACCACACACCTATCGCTCAGGGGCCGAAGCCCCTGGTTGCCACGGTTAATTGCTGTCTGCATCTATGTGTACTCTTAGTATCTATGTAGCAAGAAAGCAGCAGGGATCCGGTTGGAAAAGCAACACTTGTTTCATGATGCGGGGGGCCCAATTACATATAACATAATGCAGGACTGTACAAGTCGTCAATTGCGTGCATAAATACACTGCGAATAGCCTCATATAGACAGATAGCAAGCCTTTCTTGTCTAGGGCTCCTGCTAAAATGCGTCTCTCACAGCGGGCATCTACTCAAAGCGGCATCAGCCGTCGCTCCACCGCGAGCATCAGGGCGCAGGCTGTGGTAAGCCATGGTTGTTGCGCATTTCAAGGGGGATACGGGTCTTCGTGACGCACGTGTGTCGGAGAATTGCCGCCGACCCAGCGCAAGCCTTGCATAGACTTGCCGATGGCCAGGACGGCCATCGCGATCATCACCTTGCTGTACTTGACGCACGCTCTCGTGGCAAGCGGGCCTGCTGACCGGTGAACGACAATCGCAACGACAGATGGCACATTGTTCCTGCGTTGCAGGCGTCGCCTGTTCCTGCATCAAGTGGAGCTTCTCTGAAGACGGATGTTGCTAAAATTGCGGTACTTGGAGCCTCAGGCTACACTGGGGCCGAGGTAGTGCGGCTTACCGCGCTACACCCGAACATCAGGGTTACCGTGCTGACCGGCGACAAGCAGGCCGGCAAGGTGAGGTTATATACCTTACGCTGCAAATATCTACAGCGTGCATTCGGCTGTGTCACTTTCAGTCAAGTTGTCTTATGGTCACGTGGATGCGCAACCCTAACTGAACTTTGCATTTCCCCCTTCTTTTTCGCTGAACCGTGTTATTACACCTACCCTATGATCTTTGTTGTTAAAATATTCAATCTGCGACAGCCGTCGGCTCCAGCAGTAACCTGCGCTAACATTGATGGCAATCCTCTACTAGGGTTTCCTGCCCTTAAATCCTCTCCTCTGCTCACCACGAGCCGCATGCCCACACCTTGCAGCCACACGGTCAAGTGCTTTTTCGCATGCATTGATCCAAAATGCCACCATAATGCACACAAAATGATCTGGGTCCCGCCTGGTGTGCAACCCCTACAGACAATTCCACTGCGCTGCTGCCTACCTGCCGTACCTCATCCTACTTTCCTCCCGCCCTGCACCCCCGCAGAACTTCTCGGACGTGTTCCCGCACCTCATCACCGCCACCAATGTACCCAAGCTGGTTAAGATTGATGACGTGGACTTTGGGGACGTGGACGCCGCCTTCTGCTGCCTGCCGCACGCCACCACGCAGGTACAGCAAGAGAGGGGAAGGGGGCCAACTGAAAGGCTAACTTTGCTGACTACTAAACAAAACCAGCCCACCGAGCGTACCGAGCCCCACCCAAGGGCAAGTGGGAAAGGCGCATGCGTGTGGCGAAAGGTCCCGGGGGCCTGCCCATCACAACGGCATCAAGGCCTTTTGTGCAGCGGGGTCCTTCTGTGTAGCCAGGAAGGAAACGGCGAAGAAACCCATCTCCTTTGACCCCCTCTTCCTCCCTCTTCCCCCCCCCCACCACAGGAGATCATCAAGAAGCTGCCCTCCTCGCTCAAGGTGGTGGACCTGTCCGCGGACTTCCGGCTGCGGGACCCGGAGGTGTACGCGGAGTGGTGGGTGGGCTGAGGGGTGGGCTGGGGGGAGGGCGGTGTGGGGTTGGGGGGCCGCAGAGGGCCTTGCCTCCCACCTACCCAAACACCACAAACTCCTCTACCCGCCCAGACCTCCTCTTCCTCCTCCCACCTTCCTCTCCCTCCTCGCTACCCCCACCCTGCCCCGCCTTCCTCAGGTACGGCCACGCCCACGCCGCCGTGGATCTGCAGAAGGAGGCTGTGTACGGGCTGACGGAGGTGTACCGGGAGCAGGTGAAGGGCGCGCGGCTGCTGGCCAACCCCGGCTGCTACCCCACCTGCTCGCAGCTGCCGCTCTACCCGCTGGTCAAGGTGGGTCAAAACTCGCACCATACCATAGGAGGCCACAGGTTAGGGCAAAGCTCGTCAAGGTGGGGGTGGGTGGGGGAAGATAAGAGATAAGTCCAGCTATGACGAGTGGGCAAACCAACGCGCAAGGTGAGGGGCGACCGGAGAGTGAAGTGACTACCCAAACCAACCTACAACGTGGGAGGTGGGGAGGATGGTACCGGTAATGAGGGAAGTAAAGCACGCGAAGAGGGTAAAGGGTACGGGATGTTGCTTGTTACCTCCCGCCCTCCCGGCCCCTAAGCCCACCTCCCTTCCCCCACGGTGCGACAAAGCCCCCCAACCCTCTCCCCTCCCCTCCCTATCCCACCACACATTGGAATTTCTTTTTCCCTCCCTATCCCCAGGCCGGTCTGGTGTTGCCGGAGGACATCCTCATTGACGCCAAGTCGGGTGAGCAGCGGGGGCTAGGAGAGGGGGTACAAGAAGAAGAGAAGGGGGGGTTAAGGAAGATGGAAGACAAGCGTGCAGGGGGGTGGAGGGGGGTGCAGCATGGGGGCAGCAGCGCTGCACCCGCAGTCAGGGTCAGGAGCAGAGCAGCAGCAGCAGCCGGGGGGAGATAAACACGCATGGAGGGTTGTTGGGGCTTGCTGCTGACGATGTTGCGCGGCCTGTACATCCGCGGCATACACCATGCAAATGTACTTATGTGCCGCAGACCCACAATGTGTGCCACCGACCCCGACTCAGTCCTGTCCTCACGCTCCAGGCGCTGCCCTTACCTCCCCCCTCCTTCAATCCCCCCCCCGCCCCGCACCCTCCCACACCGGTATGGTGAAGCCTCATCATCCAGTTTGTCGGTTTCCTCATTGTTACCCCCCCCCCCGCCCCCTCCATGCCCATCTTTGCCCTCCCCTCCATGCCCATCTTTGCCCTAACTTGTGGTCTCCTATGGTTTGGTATGGTCTTTGACCCCCCTCCGTCCCCTCCATGCCCATCCCTGCTCCCAGGTGTGTCCGGCGCGGGCCGCAGCGCCAAGGAGTCCAACCTGTACTGCGAGATCGCGGAGGGCATCAACAGCTACTCGGTGGGCTCGCACCGGCACATGCCGGAGATCGAGCAGGGGCTGAGCGAGGCGGCGGGGCAGCCGGTGCGCGTGTCCTTCACGCCACACCTCATCAACATGAGCAGGTGGGGGTGCGAGGCGGCGGAGGGGTGGGGGGTAGGGCTGGGAGCCTGGCAGCAGCGGTAGGGGTAAGCAGGGAGTGCAGTATGTCAAAGCGTCGTAGCCCGTTCTTCCATCTCCCCTTGGCATGCCGTACGTCCTGCCGTACACCCTCCTCCTTCCCCTCCTCCTCCCCTCCCTTGCCATACACAGGGGCATGCAGTGCACCATGTACGTCAAGACCGCCCCGGGGGTCACTGCTGACGACCTGCGCGCGCACCTGGCCTCCACCTACGCCTCCGAGCCCTTTGTCCGCGTGCTGGCCAAGGGCGTGGTGCCGCACACGCGTCACGTGCGCGGCAGCAACTTCTGCCTCATGAACGTCTTCCCCGACCGCCTGCCGGGCCGTGCCGTGGTGATCTCCGTGATTGACAACCTGGTCAAGGGCGCAAGCGGGCAGGGGCTGCAGAACCTGAACCTCATGATGGGCTGGGAGGAGACCACTGCGCTGTCGCAGCTGGCCATGTTCCCTTAAGGGGCGGGGACTTGGCGGCGTTGGGGCCATGTTTCCTTTCTTGGGGAGAAGGGCAGCTGCGAGGGATGTGTGAGGGGAAGGTGATATGAAGCGGGCTTGGGGCGCGGGGGTCGTAGGGGACGTGATATACGGGACCGTGCAGTGGAGGGGGCGCTTGCTAGGGGTCGGACAGGAGGAAAGGCGGGAGGGGTACCGTAGGTAGTTGCGGTTGTACGGCAGTGGGCGTCGGAGTGCTCGGGGATACCGTATCCAGCTAGGCTGTGGTGGAGAGTCGGAGATTTGGATGGCTCTGGTAGGAGGTATGTCAGCCAGCAAGTTGACAATTGAAGAGAGGCGTTGGATGTTCGAAGGATAGGAGGGTTGTCCATCTCTTGGGGACGGGCGGCAAGCTTCCCGACAGGGAGGGACCATCGGGCAGATATCGAACATGAAGTACGGTATATGGTCGATTTCTGCAGGACGATAATAATGCAGGTTTCCGGGTTTTGTCACTCTGGCACTGCTGCGTTGCGGGACATGCGTTGCGTTCATACCTTTGGTGCTTTTGAGCCGCCCCAAAGCCCCTGGTGCAACAGCCAGGGCGGGGAGGCTGCTTGGAGGCTGCCTTCATGAGGCGCTCCGTGTTGTTCAATGGTACCTGTACATGGCCTTTGGGAGGCCTACCTTTCGGGTCTGATTTCTGGGGTCTGATTGATTTCGGGTTGCCAGACGCTCGGATTGTCTCAGGATGCTGCGGCTGCGGCTGCTGGCATTGTTCAGATGAAGCGAGTAGTAGGGCGGTATCCTGCTGACATACGCCGAGGTCAGCCATGGCCTCAGTTTTCGCCTGGAGGAGGCCCTGTTGTCTGACAGAGGCAGGGGCGCTCTATGGTTTTGCCTGAGAGGGCGGTTAGAGGTGGCATAATACCGGCAATAAGAAGCTTCTGGATGTTGCTTAATAGGTGCATCATGCGCGGTATCTCTTGCATATGAGGAGACAATATCCATTTGGGGATCGATTTTTTTGTTTGTGTACCTTGGGCTCATGTGTATCATGGGCCTGCCCATGCCCCTTCCCGCGTGGCTGGGAAGTGTGGTGCAAAGGAAGGTCCTACGGGGATAACAGGAATTTGGGTCCAACTGTGTCATGCCTTCTCTCATTCACCACTCTCATCATATCCAATCGAACCTGCCAGCTGCACTTAAATCTGATGATAGGGCGCGATCCGCACGAAGGCAGTCGTGGATCGCGGTCGTCCGGGTAGTGGGAAGGCAGGGTTTCGGGGGTTATAGGGATATAGAGCGTTGCCCCCAAAGCATAAGGCGTACACATGTGCTATGCCTGGCAACTATACTAACCCTTGAGACTGACTCTGTTTCGTGTTGTGTCCTTGGCCCCCCTGACTCTTACGGACTCTTACTCGCGGTTCACATGCGAACCTATCCCAACTGCTTGCTCTTGTTTCTACTCAACTACACACTGCACATGCGTGCGACTGTAACCGTGGTAGTGTGCATGTCATGTAGCACCGGCATACGCCCAGCAACCAGCACCATTCGATAAGGGCGTGCAGAACAGGGAACATGAGGAAGTAGAGGATAGAAGGAGAAAGGGGGGAGGATGTACTAGGAGGGTGAGGCAATGCTAGAAGATGCGAAGGCCCAGATAGTTTCGGGGATTCTGTCGCAAACCATCGGGAACTTATGCACGGTTGCAAGCCTAGCTGGTGGGCGCTTCCAGGACGTCCTTCACGTTGGAGGTCGGGGGCATTTTGCTTGCGCAGCATGTGGTAACGGGCAGCTTGCCTGGGATGCCAAACACATACGTGACGCCATACTATTTACACGAGTCAATACCATCAACAGCCTTATGAACGTGTCACGGCGTTGGACGTATGAATCTCTGAAAGTGGATGGCTTGACCGAAACCAGTCGTTGGAAAAACGACCAGACCCGGAACTTGATCGGTCGGAGCCCGCCAACCCAAGGCAAAGCAATGTAGCGTAAACGGTATAGGACAGGTTAAAGATGGCCAAATCTAAGGAGCCATGGTATGAATATGTGCTACGAAACAAAGCTGTTCGCATTTTCCTGAGCAATTACGCTGAACAGGACTGGCAGGAGATTACCAAACTTGCCCTTCTTTACGGAATCATACAGTTGAAAGCCGTTGACGGCAGGGCTTCCATTCCTCTTGCACGCTTACGGGAAATTGTTGGGTCCGGTGCTGCTGCCGTGACCGTGGAAAGTGCCTTGCCGGACATTAAGAACAAGCTCGAGGACTTAAGGGCGCAGTTGGACCATGTCGCCGTGGACCTTCACAAGGTATGCGGTCAAACATGTCTGCAATCACAAATCTGCATGGACTGTGATCTTATGCCCTGCTTATCTTTCCTGCGTAGCCACACCATGCAAAGGTGCCCAGCAAAGAGCCGAAGCAGGTCGCTTTTGTAGGTGCGGTCATGCCCATGTTTGCAGCGCAGATTCGCAGTGCGCTATGCGCTCACAAACACACACGGGTGCTCTGCAGGACAGCAAAGAGCACCATCACCCCGTCCTGAACAGCCAGAGCAGGCGCTGAGGGCAGAGGCGGCAGCAGCCAACGTGGCGTTAAAGCACGCTGAGAAATGGTTGCGAATCAAGGGTGCGCGTCATTGTTCAGGGATTTGGGTGATGGCATCCCCAGCATAGGGGCGGGCCGACGCCGGAGGGTGGACCCTGCTGCTGGGCAGCAGAAGGATTGATGGCAGTGCCCCATGTCCAGCTCGCAAGCATCGCCACATCCGCCAAGCTTGCGCCGCATTCCTTTACACTCAAGTTGATACCCCTTCACCATTCCATCTACTTTCCACCATCCGGTCGCAGGAGGCGGTATTGCAGTCGCACCGCAGCAGATGCCTGCAAAGGTGGCAGCGAATGCTGTGGCCGCAGCAGCAGCGCAGCGCGCCATCAGCCCCGCCCTGCGCCCTCCTTCGGAATGGCGCAGCGGAGAACCGCGGCGCACCTACTCCCCACCCGGCAGAAAACGCAGTCCTCCTAGGCCAGGTGGGAGGGGCGGCCTGGGACGAGCCTGAAGGGCACGTCAACTCCATGGCATCCCACCATGCAAACCACGCCATCACAGCCGGGAAACGTTACTTCCCAACACCCTGGCAGCCCTCGGTTTCCAATCTCGTTTACCAACCCGTACCTTCTTACCCTCACATCGATGTCATGCAGGCGATGGCCTCGCGGGTGCGCAATATCCCTCCTGGTGGGGTGACGGGCAGCAGCGGCGGAGCAGAGATGACGACCGGCAGCAGAGCCCGGGGCCGCGCTCCCGCTCCGCGTCTCGTGCTGACCACCGCCGTCCACCTCGGCTAGCGTACTCGGTGCAGCTGGAGCCGGGACAGGTAGGGGTTGGGGGGGTTACCCCTGCTATGCACATACGGGCTCTGACTTGGGTCAATGTCATGGGCTCCTCGCAACGTCTTCGAATAGGTGTTCTTTGGAGCTGGAGAACGAGGAAAAGTAGCCGGGGGACTTAGAGCTATAGATGTAAGGCCTCCTTCCCTCCTTTGTTTGCTACACATGGCCTTTCGCCTAGCCTTCTCTACGTTGCAGCCATCTCCTCCACCTGCCCCTCACCCATTCGCCAGCCCATCTGGCAAAACGACCTGGTCACCTCACGCTACCTGGACATGCCCAGCAGCGGCTACGGCGAGCCCTGGTCGCCGCCGCCAGTGCCGCCGCAGTACCTTCCGCCGCCTGACCTGTCGCAGCCGCCGCAGCAGGGGCAGCAGAGGCAGTCACTGCAACGGCAACACACCGCGCCCAAGAGCCCCTCAGCGTCACCGCCGCAGTCGTTTAGGGCACAGCAGCCAGCTTATGGCGGCTTTTCGGAACCCTACGGCAGCAGCAGCAGCAGCGGCGGTGCCGCCGTGGGCGGTCCCGGTCCTCAGCTGTATGTGGTGCATCCGACTGGGGCCATGGTGCCGGTTACGTTAGCGGAGGCGCCACGACGGCTTCGGCAGCAGCAGCAGCCTCAGCAGCAGGAGGCTTCTGGAAGGCCGGGCTCCAAGGTAGGGAGCCGTGCACACAGGCAGGGTCGGCCGGCTTTTACCCTGGCATGCTATGGGGCATTTTGTGGGATGCTGCAGCTACAACGGGAATGGAACGTGAAAAGTTTCAATTTTCGGAGTTGTTGTCCTATTCGAGGCTGAGCTGCCGAGTTGACCTATTCCCTTCTCTGTGTTACCTCCCTTACCTCTGTGCCAACCCTTTCTAAACGCTCCCGTCATCCACTCCCCCGTCCCCTCTTCAGCCCGCTCGTCCCGCCCGGGCAGCAGTGCAGTCGCGCATCCGTGAGCAGGTGGAAGCGGACAAGGCAGCGGCACGCGCCCGGGTCGCGGCACGACAGCGTGCCACAGAAGCAGCGCTTGCCCTCGGAGCTCGACAGCAGCAACAGGTGCGAAGCCCTCTGTCTGTTGACTCCCTATACCTCCCCCGCCTCTGGCTTCCAACGGCATGCACTCCCGTTCTACCGTTCACCCTGCCTTCCCTGCTCTGGTCGCCTTTTCACTTCAACCTTTTTCACTCCTCTTCAGGACCGGCCCCGCTCTGCACCCAGTGCCCCTGCCTCCATCGCCAGCCGCCCCTCCGTGTCCTCTCCTACGGCTCCCGCTGCTGCAATCGCGGACCGTGTGGCCGCCAACCCTTACACCTCCTGGTTCTTCAACACAGCCCAAGACCCGTCCGTGGCGGCGGCACCGCCTCCGCCGACCCAGCAACAGCAACCGGGGGCACCACCAGCAGCAGCAATGGCGGCACCAGCGGTGGCGGCGACTTCAGCGTCAAGACCGGCATCGGCGGGCAGCCCCCCAGGCCCCAAACCTGAGGCGCCGTGGGGCCAAGTCGCCGACTGGTTTGCCGCAGCAACCCCGCCTCCATCGGCCCCATCCGCCGGCGCCGCCGTAGCAGCAGCATCAGTGCCCTCAGCGCCTTCTGCTTCACCGGCAAAGCCGGCAGCAGCACCCACGGCGGCCTCGGCGCCTTCACCACCTCGAGAGGTCTTCAGCTCCCGCGGTGCGGGCTGGGGCCATGCGGCGACGGCGCAGCATCCGTTCAGCCTTGCGGCCCCTCGCCCGCCTTCCGCTCCGCCCTCCGCACCGTCCGCTGCTGGCGGCGGCAGCGGCAGCAACGGCGGGGCGCAGCCGGCTCCGGCAGGCGGCACTGCGGCCCCTGTTGCGCCCGCCGCTCCTCATTCCATTTCACCACCGCCTGTCGCCGCTGCTGTGTATCCAAACATACATGGGGGTCCGAGCTACGTGCATGAGCAGCATAGGGGCGGCAGCGGCAGCAGCCCGCGTTATCCGCATGGGCCGGCGTACGGCCCCTCGGATGCGCCCTACGGCTTTGGTGGTGGGCCAAGGACAGCTTGGGCTGGAGACATGCGAGGTGGGGCGGCAGCGGCAGGCCTTGCTTGGCCGGGGCCCAGCCTTCCTTGGGAGTCCGCGGCACGCCAGTCGCCCACTCGGCAACAGCAGCAGCAGCACCAACAGATGTACCAGAACCCCCCACAGCAAGAACCGGAGTGGATGCGTCCGCAGCAGCACCTGCAGCCTCAGCAGCAGTATGGGGGCTGGACAGCAGGGATGCTTCCTCCTGGTGCGCCCGCTGCGGGTCACGGGTGGGAGGCGCCATGGGGTGCCGGTTGGCTGGGCGGTGGTGGCGGCGGTGGCGCCAGGGTGGGAGCGGCAGCAGGCACGGGATGGACAGCGGCTCCTAACGTCCAACCGCCGCAGCAGCGGTCTGCGTCCAATCAGCGGCCCACCACACCGCGCGCCGAGGCATTAAAGGTGAGCTTTCGTAGCTGGGTTAGGGTGCTGCCATGTAGCGCATGCAGCGGCGGTCCCTCGGGGGATGCAAACATACAAATCTATCGTGATTTCTGCATCTACCGGCGATTCCGGGCCCGTGATCCCTCCATGCCGCGGCTCCTCCCACTGATCATCGCTTCGCCGCTTGAGGTACCTGCCTGCCGCTGCCTTGCTTTTCCTGGCCATGCGCTGTCTGGCCCCAGGCGGTGCGTCCGGAGGTGGTGCAGTGGTCCAAGTCCTGGGTGGGAGACTTTGGCCACCTGGATGAGCCGCGGTGAGAGCCGGGAGCCGGGTACGACAGGATGCGGGGAAAGGTGTCTTAGAGGATGGGTTGGGACTTGGGAGACGTGTTTGGAAGAGAGTCATGTTGTGGGGCTTTGGTGTGTTTTCCAGACACCACACGCGTGCATGGGATGGCAGACGACCAACCGCGGTCCTGTCCGCGCTGACTCCCATACCTGCTTTCACGCTCATCCCCCCCCCCTCCGCTGTTGCATGGCCAAACGAATTTTATTGCAGTCTCCATTGCTGAGTCGCTGATTTCTGCTGCGCCTACTCCCGCTTCCCACACGCAGATCCCCTCCGCCGTCTAGCCAGCCCCCGTCCGAGGCCCCCGCGGCGGCTGCTCCTCCGCCGCTGCGCCGCCCCTCCATGGACCCCGACACCGCTGCTGCCGTGCAGGCAGGCTATCAGCGAGTGCAGCAGCAGCGGGCGGAGGAAGAGGCGTTCATGCGAGCCAGGGCAGCAGCAGAGGCCACCCTCTTACCGCCGGCGGCACCAGCGGCCGCTAGCGGCCCAGCAGTAAGCGCCAACACAAGTGCTGAAGAGCGCCAGGGAGGAGCAGCAGCTGCGGCGGCGGCGGCGGTGGTAGCGGCGCCACGCCTAAGCGCTGGTGGTCTTGGCGGCCCCGGCGTTGTTGTTGCCGGTGGTAGTGCTCTCACTAGCGGCTGGGACGGCGGAAGCGGCCTGGGCGCAGGTCTAGGTGTGTACGGCAGTGGCAGTGGAGCCGCCGCCGCTGCAGCATCAGGGGCAACAACAACAGCAGCGGCGACAGCGGCAACGGCAGCCGCGGAGGCGGACACGGAGGCGGACCGTGTGTGGAGCAGGGTGCTGGGCCAGGTGGCGAGGCTGACGAACGCGCCGGAGCCGGAGATTGGGGGTGGAGGCGGCGGTGGTGGCTGGCTTGGGTCGGCGTATCCAGCCGTGGGCCAGCAGCCGCCGCAGCAGAGGTCTGGGGAGGCTGGTGGAGGAGGTGAGGGGGCCGCGGGAAGCACGCGGTGGGATCTGGATGCGATTGTGGGCCGGTCGTTGGGCCCATCAGGGTTGACGTACCAGTAGTAGCATCTTCAATGCATGGTGGGGGATATGAAAGGGGCCGTGGACGGGGTGGACCGTGACTGGAATCTTGGGGTGTAGTATCGTGCATTTATTGTGCAGCTATACATGCGACCGCTGGGAATGACACCGGAAATTGGAACTGTGCGGGCATGTGGCTAATTGAGTGTCTGGTACGACAAACCTTTGCTAGTTAATGCTCGGGACTTGCTTGCCGAAGGACGGGGCCTGGTTGCCCCATACTCTGCAAGAGGTGCAAGCTGAAAGAGGGTCCCCGTTGTGAATGGATTGGGTTATTCCAGGCATTTATCTGCAATCAGTTAGAACCTCGCCGGACAGAAGTGCCCTCACCCTACCTTGCCTCTACCTTCAACGCGTAAGGTCGGGGCCGGTACCTTCTTAAAGAGATTCCAGTTTTCTGTTTTATGGATGTAACGGGAACGCCATGCTTTTCATCATAGGATCTCGGACCTTGCGGTTTCCGTACTTGCCCGTTTACAAAGGGTATTGAACCCCCGGAGTTGGATGGGCTACCCTGCAACTAGGAATAGAGCGGCAAACGTTGGCAGGTGATGCAAGTTGCCTTAGGTTCATCGACGGTCTTTCACCGCTGGTTTCCATGCTCGACAAACCTATTACAGATTCCTATCAGGACCGACCCCAACAATGATGACTTCAGCGTTACCAACGTGTGACACAACAACAACATGGCGTCAATGATACCCTCGTCCCATCTAATTTAAAGTAACATACGCGGTTGGAGCGAATATGCTGTTTGGTAGGGTAGGTCTACATAGCTGACCCCATAGACCTGAGGTTCCACCCAGCCTGCCTGCCAGCACCTAGCCTTTCCCGCATGTCCACATCCCCATTATGCTATAACAACAAATGGCAGGGCTTGGGGCTCGTTCCCCCGGGATGTGTGCAAGTATGCTGTTTGGCTGGCAGGTAGGGTAGGTCTACCTAGCTGACCCCACAGACCTACGCCATAGAGCCCAAAGCCTGGTCGTCTATCGAAGCAACGGTAACTAGTTGCGACGTCTGTCGTGGCAAGGGCTACAGGGCGGAAACAGAGAACTGAAGCCTGCGTCGTTTCGCAAGCCCAAGAGACGTTTTGGTAAGATAATAGGTATATGTAAGATGTTATTACTATTTCTAATTGCATAGCAGGTGTTCGTCCTATAGGCTATTAGTAAAATGCGAAGGTTACAAGGGGGTCCGGAGCCAACAGCCAAGTACAGCTGACCAGTCATGCTCTGTACGACACTCATGGCTCTGGGCGTCTGGCGAAAATGTGCCGCTGTATAAGAGTAACAATTATCAAACTGATTGCTTTCTCACTGCAACCTGGCTTTGTAAACGTCTGGCTTGGTCGTCAGGCTTACGCTTGCCGCAACTTTTCTTCTTTGCCTAGGGTGTGTTGACACTGCAGTGTTAATAGCAGCTATGTTGTACTAGTCCAGCTGGCCACTAGCTGTTTTTGCTTGCACGCGCGGAATGGCTGACGAGCAGCTTTCCGCCGGGGCCTCCCGCAAGGCAGCTGTGTCGTTTACTGGTGGTAAAGACTCCATGACGGTCTTGCACCTTCTGCGAGCTCCTGAAGTTGCACGCCAGGCCAGCGCTGGATGGATAAATGAAGCATGGCGTACAGATGTTCGCGACCGGCTAGCCCAGCTTACGGGTTGTGAAGTCTCCCTGCTTGTGACTTTCGTGCCCGCGGGAGGCAAGCAGTCCTTCAAAGCACACCCTTTGGAGGTCATACAGCTGCAGGCCCGCGCCCTGGGCCTCCCCCACCTCGTCCTGGAGGTCGAGGCCGCCCCAACCTTCCTCGACAGCTACCGGGACAACATCTCGCGCCTGCACCAACAACACGGCATCCAAGCGCTTTTCACAGGTGACATCCTGGACGTCTGCAACTCCTTCATGCCTCGGGCAGCTGCAGGCACGGGCGTGCAGCTGCTGAGCCCGCTCTGGGGAATTGAGAGGGGGCTGCTGCTGGAACTGGCCTGGGCGTACGACATGAGGCCCCTCATCACGTGCGTTAACGTCAGCAAGTTTGTGGTTGCGACAGTTGTGGCGGCAGCGGCGGCTGAGGCTGCAAGTGATGGGTTGGGAAGTAATGAAGGGACTGGGAGGGAGGCTGATGATGCCAGCAGGGCCAGTACGTCTGCTACACCTGGTGCTTCGGGAGTGGCAGCGGTGGGGCAAGATGGAGCTGTCCGGGAGGGGACAAGCGGCAGTGTCCCGGCGGTGTCAGCCGGGGCGTCAGGGGCGCAGATGGCAGAACCGGCTACTCCAGCGGTACAATTGGGACCTGCCGTACGACAACTGCTAGGGAGCACCCTAGACCGCAAACTGCACCAAACCGTGCTGCTGCCTGTCGTAAAGCAGCACGGTATTGACGAGTGCGGTGAGCTAGGGGAGTTTCATACCATGGTTGCGGACAGTTGCCTGTTCGTTGGAGGACCGTTGCAGTTGTCGTACGACGTACGGCAGGAGGGCGACTTCGCCTTTCTGGCTGTCACTGCAGCGGAGCTGGGGAGCGCTGATCGGTAGTAGGACCTTCGCTGGTACCGGTACGTGGAGGGACGAAGTGGATACTGGAGGCAGGGCGACCCGGTAGAGTGCTATAGACCTATAGTAGATACTGTCGATGAAGGCGCGTTTGTGGAGAGGTCTAGTGGAGGCGGATAGGGGAGGTGTGGTGGTGTCAAGTCAATGTGCATAAAATACCGGTAGTCCTGGAAATCCAGCAAGGGGAATGACCTCGTGCATCCTCCTCCTCTCCAACACAAGCACCCAGGGCGCCAGGGGCAAGTAGTGCCGGGCGCAGTTGCCCCTGCGGGCCACATGCATGTTGGGAGTCCACTGGCTGTCCAGCTGCTTAGCGCTACACAACTGTACCGTAGCTGTGTACAGGTTCTCTTGCAGTGTAGGGTTAAAGAGGAACAATTAACTGACTGAGGGATAAGGCGTCAACATGGGTTGCAACATGTGAGCCAGCCCGACCCGTTGGGTTCATCACCCGTGTTCCCTTTTAGGGAACCATTGTAACAGTTTTCATTCAGGTAACTTTCCTGGACGGCATTTCACTACGCACGTCCTACAAGCAGTCGCAAACGTACGAACGAGGAATTAGGCATTGTGCGACAAAACAAGCGGTACAACTTGTACCCACATCACGAAAACACGACACAGTGCTGCCGCCCCCTCATAAAGCATGGGAGTGTACGATAATAAGAGTACGGCGGTATAGGGACACTGTGTCCGACGACAAAGTTCACATGGTTCACACAACAATGCATGCACCGATATGCAAACACGCCCGCCATCGCCAGCTCGAGATTCAGTCGTCGTAACCCACATCCCACAGCAGTCCCCTCAACACCACCTGCACGCTGCGCGCACCTAGAGGATCCAGCCCGGTGGCACCTCCCGAACCAGCTCCGCTACCAGCCGCCACTACCTACCTCAAACCGCAAACCCCGCCTCCCCTAACAATCCTCTCACCCCGCCTCAGCCCCGCGCAATCTCGCCCCAGAGCCAGGTCGCGACCGCGGCCCAGATCCCGGCCGCAACCCGCCCGACACCGGTCTCGCAGCCGACCCAGGCCGCCCCCCCGACGCCCCGCCACTACCCGCCCTTTCCGCCCTGGTTTCCCCCGCACCCGTCGCTCGGTCCCCGCCACCCGTGGCGTTCCCTCCCCCAGTAGACCCAGACCCAGGTCTCCGGCCCAAACTCGACGACGTCGTCAACCTACTAACGGGGGTATTGATGATCACACCGCTGCTGCCGCCACTGCTCCTATCCCCGCCTCCACCTCCTCCGCCTCCCTGAGGTGACGACAGCGACCCCAGCGGCGACCGGCCGTCATTGCTCACGTTGCCACCCGGGCCCGGGGAGGGTGTACGGCGTTGCAGCATGGAGGCGCTCCCTCGCATGTTGAATGAGGCGCGGCGCTTGGCGGCCACGGCGGCGGCGGTGGCCTTGCGCCAGAGCCGTGCCCAGTGGGAGGCTCCTCGGTGGGTTTGGAGTTGCGGCAGCAGCGGCGAGGGCGGCAGGGTGAGGTGCAGGCGGTCGTGCAGGGCGCAGCAGCGGACGGCCACGGAAACCAGCCAGCGCCTGAGGGGAGCGAGGCGGGCAAAGGAGGAAGGCGGGCAAAGGAGGGAGGTTGGGTAACTGCTTACCAACACCCTACTAAGCATGGCTGCTACTACTGCAGTCTGTATAAAAGACACCTACTAGCCTGCTACTAGGGTACCGTGAAGCCGACGTGAGGGCAGCAAAGGGAGTTGAAGCGCGGTCAAGGAGGGTACTCACTTGTATCCCGGCGGTAGCGCCTCCACATCCCCCGCGTCCAGGCTGCTCAGCGCCGCCAGCTCGTCCATCTCCGCGCCCATGACCCACGTGCTGCCGGAGGGGCCGTACAGCAGCCGTACGGCGGCAGTAAGGCGGGACAGCAGCTCCTCCAGCTCGGAGGCGGGGCCGTCTGGGTAGGGGGGATTTGGGGTAAGGAGGAAGAAGCTAACCAACTACCGACAACTCACCGTGTTTCTGCATGCTAAGCTACCGGTACAGCGCGAAGCAGCAGCTACCGGTACTACTCTGCAGCACTACCCAGTGCTACCCAGCGCCACCCAGCGCTACCCAGCGCTACTCACTATGCGGCCCGCCAGTCAGGTTGTCCGGGGTCAGCAGCGCCGTGAACCGGTCGGCCTTCTTCACCAGCAGCAGCCGCAGCACGGCGCCCAGAGCGGCGGCGCGGCGGGGGCCGTCGCGGCCGTCCCCGTGGCTGCCGCCCATCTCCCCGTCCAACACGGCAGCCTTCGCGGGGGGGGAGAATTGAGGGGTTGGGGGGTGGGGGATGACCATGATGGGTGGTTGGCACTTGGCTGGGCCGAAGAGTGCGTGCTAAGATGGCAGCGATCCGCATGGGCTCATACACATGGACTCCAAATGCCCACCAGTAACAAGCACCCATGCGCGCGCTCGTATAACCCCAGCTCAGCCAACTCAAGGCAGGGGGCTTCGCAGACCGGCATACACCTGTACCGGTACAACACCCTGCGAACAGTTGTAGTGACCCGTGGGTCACTTGCCCTGCCCCCCACCGCCCCGTGGCCCCCACCTGCTGCCGCAGCTGCTGCTCCGCCAGCACGCCCGCATCCGCGAAGAAGGCCTCCAGCGCCGCCCCGTGGTGCGCCCAGTGGCGGGACACCACCACCGCCAGCAGCCGCCGGGCGGACTCGCGAGCGGCTTGCAGGTCGGACTGGCGGGAGGGGGAGGGCGTAGGGAAGGCGGTGGGATGTGAGGGAGGGAGAAGGGGGAGGGAGGAAAGCTAATAGGTCTGGAAATTGCGGGTAGGGCTAATATGCTTGGCAGCCTTTTACCAACGAACACCAAGAAGATCGTATCTCAGACAAGTAACCCGCCCCGCGTCATCCTCCCGCCTCATCTCACCTCCGCCAGCGCGCCAGTCGCCGGCAGCATCGCAGCGCCCGTACGGAAAGCCCGCACCCATGCACGCACGAAATCCGACTTGTACGCCCCCTCCACGAAACCCCCGTCCGACACATGCGTAATGCCGGCAGTGGCGGCGGCGGAGCCGCCGCCTGCACCACCGCCCCCGGCGGCGGCGCCGCCAGCACCGGCTCCACCCCCCGCGGCGGCTGCGCCGCCACCGCCGGCTCCCCCAGCACCTCCACGCCAGTTATCCGGAAACACAGTCCCCGGATCCGCCCGCAGGCGTGCGTCCGCCTCCGCCGCCAGCAGCGCAGCCCACAGAGCCTCCGTCGTACCCTCTCGGTCGGCTTCGGCGCCCGGGTTGTTACCGCCGCCGCCGCCGCTGGCTGCCGCCAGTAGCCCCGACGGCGCGTCGGCGGAGGTGTACGGCAACTGCATGCCCGCTTTGGCCATGGCCGCCGCCATGTCGGTTACCATGGATGCCACGTCACGCCGCGTGATCCAACCGTCGGCATCGTTGTCGTACTGGGAGAAAATCTGTGTGCGTACATGGGTGAGGGTGAAGGTACGTAAGCATAGCGCGCATGGCTCGCAAGGAAAGGAGCAACAACACGATGTTCCAAACCGACTTCGGTCGCTATTGTCTCCCATCCCTCCTCCCTGTCCCCTCTCCTCCGATCCCTCCTCCCTCCCCTTCTTCCCCTGCCCTCCTCCCCTCCTTCCGCCCCTCCCCCCCTCCTCACCTCCGGCAGCACCTCCCTGAACACCACCTCCATGCGCGCGTACTCGCCGCACAGCGCATCCAGGAACACCGCGCTGCTGACGCGCTTGAACTCCGCACGACCCATCTCGAACTGACGGACCTGGGGAGGGGGGGAGGGCAGAGGGGAAGGGGTAAGGGAAGTTGAAAGGAGACATACCATGCTGTGAACGAGCATAGCAGGTACTACCGGTATGTAGAAGGTAGGGAAAGGCAGGAGAGGGAGAGGGCAGCCGACATCAGGTTCGGTTGGGAGGGGCAGGGGAAAAGAAAAGGGAAAGAAAAGGACAAGGACAAGCGAGCAAGCACGGGCCAGCCCCCCCCCTCCCCCACCTGTTGCAGCTCCGCTCCGTAGCTGCCGGGCGACACGAAGTAGAGGTCCATCTCCTGGCCGCTGATGGGCTCGGCGCGCGAGTTGAGCAGCTGCGCGAACACGTAGGCGGCCTTGGGCGAGCGGCGCAGCAGCACCTGGTGGTGGTGGGGGGACCGAAGGGGCAACGTTTCGGGGGCATGAAGACGGTAGCAGCAGCCACTAGCCTGGTTACGGGTACACGGCTAGAGGGTGCGGTGAAGACGGCTAGTGAGCAACTGCCCCCTCCCTGTGCGCCGCCCCCTGGGGCCCCCCGCCACCTCCTTCCTCGCTCACCTTCTCCGCCACCCACAGCGCCTTGCGCACGTCCACGGGCCCCGAGTCGCCCTTGCGCCCCCCCGACGGCACGTAGTCGGGCGGGAAGTCGCATGCGGCCACCCGTGTGGGCTCCTGCAGCTTGCGACTGGCTGCGGGGGAGGCACAGCGATGGGGGGGGTGTTGTTATTGACCAAACCATAGGGGGGGCGGGGTAATGTGCGTAGTAGGGTTATACTCAGTGCAACAAGCTGTGCACAGCAAGGGCCATGGCTCCTGGATCTCATCTCTTCCTCATCCTCCACATCACCTTCCTCTACGTTTTTCTTGCACGAAACCCAAACAAACACCCGCTCACCATCCAGGTAGGCGCACAGCACGCGCGTGTCCCACTCCTCCATGAGGAAGCGCTGGAAGGTGCTGACCCGTGGGTCAACCGCGCAGTACTGAAGGCAGGTGGCCACCAGCTGGGCCGCGTACTGGTTCACAAGATCCTTGGTGCCGTACACGCCTGTAACATGGTATGGAAGATTAAGCATGGTGTGGAGGAGATACATATGGTGTGGAAAAACACGGGGCACGACAGGGTTACGGGAGGAGTCCGAGGCTGGTTTTCTACCGATATGTGTCAACGTTTGGCTGTTCGGTTCAACAATCGCCGCTACAATGCTGTCAGGGTCCATCATGTCAGTCGCCTATTTTCATAGAAACACAATCCCTCCGACAGCAACTTTCTATGTTGTTGTTGTTGTTGTCGTTGCGAGGAATGGGCGGAACAGCCACTGCCACATACACATGCGTACAAGAAGAGAGAAGAGACCCCCCCCCCGCTGTAACCGTCTGTAACCGTCACCCCCACCCCCCATGCATTCCCTCCTGCCCCGATGCTCCCCACCTGACAAGTGTTGGAACATGTACTCAATCATGGTCAGCGGCTCCTGACCCATTTTGGACCGCTGCTCATCGCTGGTAGCCTTGCCGCGATACATGGCGTCGATCAGCTTTAACAGCCACTCCGCCGTACGAGGCTTGACGTCAGCGTAGCGCGTTAGCGCATCCTGCAACCGTGCCGTCGCCGCGGCCCTGTCAGGACGAATGTAAACCGGAACCGGGCCACCGACGCCTCCGCCGGCGGTGGCGGCAGCGGCGGAAGACCGCCAAGCGGTAATCGTGGCGGCGACGGATCCGCCGCCGCTGCCGCTGGCGGCGCCGCCGCCAGCGGCGACGGGACCCGGCACCTCGCCGTCACCCGTCACCGCCGCCTCCGCCGCACGCATTTGCGCCGCCGCCAACATCGCCGCTGGGAGCTGTAGCCGCCCCGGCGGCCCGCCGACGCTGCCGCTGGCGGCGCTACGCATGCTGACGGTCGACGCACGGCCATACCCCTGCGACGGCGCCGACGCCGCCGCCATGGCTCGCTCTCGCGCCTTTTCCTTCGCCGCTGCCACCTTGCTGAATTTGACCATGCCACCGCGGCGGGCGTCGGCGCCGCCTCCGGACTTGTCCCGCGCGCCGCCGGGGCCCTTGACTTCCGCGCGTCCCGGCTGCCTGCTGCCGTGCTCACCGGCTGCAGCCAGGGAGCCGTCCATGGTCTCATGCATGCCGTGAGCGGGCAGGGCGGGCGCGCGGGGGTCGATACCTGCGTCGCGATAGCAGTGAAAAAAGGGAGGAAGGATGAGCGGAGGCAGACGGAAGAACGGCAAAAGATGCGGATGGTAACCCTTCCAAAGCCCTGAAACCATCCTCCTCCCAACGTGACCCTCCAAGCAAACACGCATCATCAACAACACGCCATCCCAACCCCGCACCACCACGCCCACCCCACCCCTCACCAATGGCCTCCAGCGCATCACACAGCTGCGAGTGGATCTTCTTCGCCTCCAGCAGCTCCCGCCGTACCGCCGCCACCTCCCGCCCGCGCGCCTCCACTGCGCCGCTCAGCTCGGAACGGGCCGCCTCCGCCGCCTCCGCAACAGCACGCAGCTGCGAGCGAGGGGATGGGGTGACAAAATAATTTGGGGGTGGGGTCAAAGACCATGCCAGACCATAGGAAAAACCACAGGCCGGGACAAAACAATGGGGATACAGGGTGGAGGCGGCAGGGTGCCATAACTAACGGGGCGGGATACGGGGGACAGGTTGAGGCGGATAGGGGACGGTGGGCGCGGGTCTGAAGGGAGAGGGGAGCGAGGTTCACATGGCAATATCAGCTCCTAAATAAGAGCCGTGTCCACCTTGTCTAGCTGCTTGTGCAGCTGCCCCGCCTCCTGTGACAGCGAGGCCATGTACTGCCGCAACGCAGTGAGCAGCCCGTCGGTGCCATCACCTGGGCGGGGGGGCAGAGGGGTGGGGGGGTGCGGGTTTCGGGATGGGGTTGAGGGGGAGATGTGGACCACACCTGACTATTGCGGAAACGAACAGCTTGAAGCAATCATTGTCTTGAGTACGGCAGGCAACAGGCTGCCTACCGCGGGTTTCATGACGCCCTCTCTCCCCCCAGTGCTGCACCGCCCCTACACAGCCCACCACCACCACCAGTACCATCCCCCCCGCCCCCACCCGACCACCCCACCACCCCACCGTCATCGTTGGGGTTGCCCATGATGCCGATCTCGCTCAGCGCCTCCCGCAGCACACCCATGTGTCGCGCAGCCTCCGTGATCTCCGGGTCCGCCACCCCCTTGAGCAGCTCCTTGCCCGTCTGGCTGCTGGCGCTGGCAACCGTGAACACGCGCTTGGGGTGGCCGCCGGCGGAGCCGGGAGGCGCGTCGCCGCCGCCGCCGTCGCCGTCGCCTTCGGCGGCGCTGACGCGCCCGCCGCCCTTGTTCTTATTCCTGTTGCGTCTCTTCTTGCCGGCAGCCGGGGGTTCGCCGGAAGCGGCGGCGTCAGCGGGGGGCTGGTCGGCGGCGGCGCCGCCGCCGCCGCCGTCGCCAGCAGAGCCGGGAGGGGTGTCGCCGTCGCCGTCGCCGTCAGCGTTTGCTGTGGAGGGAGCGTCAGATACGGTGGTGGCGGAGGTGGCGGGTCGATCTGCTGTCGCCTCGCCCTCCTCAGCGGCCGCCGGCGGCGAGGGTGACGCCGGCGCGGGTGTGCCGGCGTCGCTGCCGGCCTCGACGGGAGTGGACACGGCATTGGTTGGGGACTGGTGGCGGCTGCGGCTGCAGAGGTGCAAGGTGGGGGGGACCAGGAGTGGGTTCGGGATCAAAACTTCAGATGCATGGTACCGGTATGCATACAATGGAGGAATGACCCGTCAGCGCTAAATCGTGGAAGACATCCACCGGTGTAAGCCCAGAAGGCACATGTGCCGAGGTACACACACATGCCCTACAAGCTGTACACATCCCTACCCACCTGCCGGCCGACCCAGGGGTCGCTCCCCGCGAGGGCAAGGGCTCCTCCGGCCTGATCTCCTCCACCTCGGCGACCCCCACCATGGGCAGATCCTCCTCCTCGTCCTCCTCCTCCTCCTCCTCATCTTCGTCCTCCTCATCGTCCTCATCATCATCCTCGTCAGAGCTCTAGTGGGGGAGGGTGAGGTTGCATGGTGCCAGGGGGGGTGCAGGAGTAGGGTTGCGGTGTGCGGTAGCGCATGGAAGGGACGACTGCACCTCAACTACCCCCCAACCGCCCCCGCTGCACCTCACCCGGTCACCAACTTACCAGTCCTCAAACCTTAACTTAACCTGTTCAAATAACACTACTGGGGGTGCCGTCCCGCTGGTTGGTTCTTTCCCCCACCCACCATACCCCGAACCCTCCCCCAGCCCACACTCACTCCCACTCTGCCCTCCTCACCCCAAAGTAGTCACTATGTTACTATCCTTCACGGCATGCTACATCTTCCCTTTCCCCACTTCCCCTCGTCTAACTCCCCGGTTCCCCTCATCCAACCCCCGCCCCCTCCCCCCCCACCTCCCCGGTTCCCCTCAGCGCCGCCTCCGCCATCATGGACAGCGCGCTGTGCGGGTCGTCATCGCTGTCGTACTCGTCACTGCCGGAATCTGAATGGGGGAGGTGGGGGGCGGGGGGAAAAGAGGCAGGCAAGGGAAGGGAAGGCAAGGCAGGTTGGCCTGGCACGAAAAGGCACACAGCTCGTTAGTTGCCTCGTCAGTTTCCTTATTTATATCCCCCAAGCTCCATCCGCCCCCTCCGCCTCCCCCCCCACCCCCTTGCCTACCCTGCCTGGGTACCGTCGTCTGCTGCGCCGCCGCCATGGCAGCCGCCGCCGCCGCCTCCTCCGGCGAGGGCTCCGGGTCGCCCTCCGCCAGCACCTCGTCCACCAGCTCGTCGCCCACCGTGTCGGCTGCTGCCACCGCCGTCACCTGCTCCTCCACCACGAAGTGCGAGTCCTCCGCGTCCTGGTTGACGTCGCGGACCTGGGGGGGAGGGGGGTGAGGGGGGGGAGAGGGGGGGGTGAGGGGGGGGAGAGGGGGGGGGAGAGGGGGGGGGGGGGGAGAGGAGGGAAGAGGACCCAGTAGCGCGAGGGAGGGGGGTGAGGAGGGAGTGTGCCAAGGAGTGACGCATGGGTCGGTGGTTTGGTGAGAGAGGGGCGCAGGGCGAGTGTATTGGAAACGGAAGATGATACCCCCCGAGCAGGTCCCTCGTCGTACCAATTACCGAACCCTCCTCTCCTCCTCTTCTCCCCTCTTCTCACCCTGCTTCCACCCTACCCGTCCACCCTACCCCTCCACCCACCTTTGTGACGCTGAACTGAATGTTCTTCAGCCCCTGCTCAATCTGCTGCAGCTCCGGAAACCCATCATCTCCCAGCGCCGCCGCAAAGCTCACTCCGCCGCTGCCCCCGCCCGCCCCCCCCGTGCTGCCGCCGCCGCTGCCCGGCCCGCTGCCGATGCTGCCCGACACTGCGGCCCGCAGGTGTCCGTGCATGCCGCTGATGAGGTCCACCAGCTGCCCCGTTTGGGACTTGGTGTAGGCCACCGCGCTGAACAGCACGTCACGGTCGCGCTGCAGGCAGGCAGGGAGGTGGGGAATGGGAGGTGGGGAATCGGGGATGGCGTGGCAGGGCATGGAGGTGGGAGGCGTTAGTCACGGTCGCGCTGCAGGCAGGCAGGGAGGTGGGGAATGGGAGGTGGGGAATCGGGGATGGCGTGGCAGGGCATGGAGGTGGGAGGCGTTAGTCACGGTCGCGCTGCAGGCAGGCAGGGAGGTGGGGAATTGGAGGTGGGGAATTGGAGGTGGGGCATTGGAGATGGCATGGCAGGGCAGGGCATGGAGGTGGGAGGAGTGAGTGAACGGGATGCAGCTGGGGACGAGTGGGATCGTAAGCTTCCAGGTGTAATATACCGCACTGTAGGAGATCCCCGGGTCAGGCATGCAGTGTGTGGCTTTTCCTAACCCTAAGACATGTGTGGCTTTAGGAATGATGCTGATTGCGTCATACCGGCGTATCACGTCCCTTCACCGCCTGCCACCCACCGTCATGAGCTCCAGCTGCTGCTGCGTGTTGCGGAGCTTGCGCGCCAGGCGGTAGGCGTTACTGCGCTGCTCGCGTCTGGGGGGGAAAAATAGGGAAGCGGCGAGGCGGGGCGGGGGGGACGGGTGGGGATTGGAAGAGAGGGAGGGAGGGAGGGAGAAGGGTGGGGCGGGGGGCAGCTGACAAGGGAGGGTGAGGAATGCCAGCAAATGGACCCCTGTTCCCGTCCCGCAACCATGCGGCATGTGTGGTTTCCCATGGCTTGCGCTATCTTGGTTGACCCGCCCCCCCCTGCCCTGCCCCCCCACCCTGCGGGTCGGGCTGGCTCACATGTTGCAACCCATGTTGACGCCTTATTCCTCATTCAGTTCGTTATTTCCTCTTAAACCCCCCCTGCCCTGCCCCCTGCCCTCACTTGTACGCCTTGAGCTCCCGGCGGTAGTAGGCGATGATCTTGTCGTTCTCACGCAGCAGCGCATCCCGCTCCCGACCCGCCAGCAGCGCCTCCGCACGGGAGGCCTGGGGGGGGGGGGGGGGGGGAGGGGAGGGGGAGAGGGTCGGGGGCAGGTGCAGGGAGAGACAGCCGTGCTAGGGAGACTAGCGTGTACCACTTGCTAGGGACAGCATGCCATGCTAGGGAGGGCAGTGTGTGCCCGTAGGGCTAGAGCTCCCGGCTGCGTGCCCCCCTGGCGGCCTGCCTGCACCCCTCCCCCCTTGCATCGGTATGGTCTTGACCCCACCTCCAGCGCCGTGGTGAGGGACTCCTTGGCGGTGCGGCTCTCCAGCTCCCAGTCGATCAGCGGGTCGAGCCTGGCCGAAGGGGAGGGGGAGGCAAGGCGAGGGTTGGGAAAGGGGAGGGGGAAGCGAGGGAGGGAGGCGGGTGAGGCTGACAACAACCAATGCATGCGCCGATCTGCTCGTCGCTCGTCGCTGGATCCAAGTCCAGCTCCTTCGGGGGCTCCTCTCTTCCCACACCCCTCCCTCCTCCCGGCCTCTCCCCCCCCCGCCCCCAGCGTAATCCAGCGTAATGCGGATTCTGTTTCCAAATTACCCCCGTCCCCACCTGCGTATCTTTGCCGCCTGCTCCGCGGCAGTGGCACTCAGCGCCTCCCGGGACCTCCGCGCCGCCGCCAGCCCCGAGTCCAGCAGCGCCGTGTGCAGGTTCCACAGCCGGGCCAGCAGCGCGCCCTCCTCCCAGCAGCGCTGAGCCACCGCGGCAACGACCGTGTGGGCCACTGCGGAGGTGGCCTGCATGGCGGGTGGGGTGGCGGGGTGGGGTGGGGGGGTGGGGGGGTGACGAAGGTGCTGTGGATGGTGCTGTATATCCGTCAGACGGCCGCGGGTGCCATGCCGGTAGCGATTTGCTTTACTGAGGGCAAGGGCGTGACATGCCCAATAGTAATAGTGACGTGGGTGCAGGCACAGCCACAGCCCGCGGCCTGCACCCTACCCCTCCCCGCCCTCGCTTTCCAAAAGACCCGCAGGACCCCGGCCCCGCCCCACCCCCCCTATCGTAACCCATCGCTGCTCTTACCTCCACCATGGCAGCCCACAGCTGCGGCTGCGTAGCTATGCCGTACAAGTTAGCGCTGAGGTCCCGCAGCCCCGCGCTGACGTTGCCAAACCGCATGGCCAGCGCCGCCTTGCCGCCGCTGCCGCCACCGCCGCTGCCGGCGGCGGACGGGGCCAGCCCGAACCGCCACGGCTGCGACGCCGGCGGTGACGTCGCCTCCAATGGAAGCCCCGGCGGCGGCGCTGTGCTGTAGAATGACGTGCTGTCTGAAAGGTGCGCTGTGCCGCCAGGTGAGGCCTTACCAGCGGGGGCAGCAGCGGGGGCGGTTGCCGCGGCGGAGGCGGCGGAGGCGGCGGCGGAGGCCACATGGTGCTCCCAAAGCATTCCAATCGTGTTATCCAGCCAATCCGCCATCAACTGCACCTGACGACGACTGCTGGGCTTGCCGCTGATCAGTCTCCCCAGCAGCGGCGGCGACGGCGGCCCACAACCGTCCCAAAACTCCTCGCCGTCACCGCCGCCAAAGCCGTCCAGACCGCCGCCGGCGGCGCCGGCGCCGCCACCGCTGCCATAATCCGTTACACCGGAGGTATGGACGTTGTACGGCAGCCCGGCGCCGCCCCAGGGTGCGTCGGGACCGGTCACCGGCGCCGCTAGCGAGGCGTTCAGTACCGTACGGGGCATCAGCGGCGGCAGGGATGGGTTGTTGCTGCTGTTGGAATGTACGGCAGCTGTGGTGCTACCGCCGTGCTGGGGCGACTGCAGGTCATGCATGGTTGCGTGCGGCTGTGGCGGCGGCGGATGTGGTAGCGTGCTCGCTTGGTGGCTGCTGCCGCCACCGCTGAACCCCGTCGACGTCGGCGGCGCCCGCGTGGGTGACACAGACATGCGTATCGGCGACCCGCCGCCGCCGCCTCCCCCACCCATGCTCCGCAACGTGCCGCTGCCGCTAAGGTTATTAACGGACGCCGTGACGGCGGGCCCAGACATGGGCGAAAGGTACGACGACAGCCGCTGTTCGTACGACAGCATGGCTTCCCGGCTGGATCCGGACGGCATGAGCAGCTGCAACCCACCGGCGCTCCGCACGGGTACGGCACTGTAACGGGTGGCGGGGGCGGCGTCCATGACGGCCTCCCAGGGGTTGGGCACGCCTGCAGTGGCGGCGGCGGTGAGGGGATCCAGACTGGCGCCAGCACGCCGGGGCGGCTTTGCGTTGGCTGTGTGGGACGAGGAGGGAGGGAGGGAAGAGGGGAGGTGTGGGGGAGGGAGGGAGAGGTTCAGGGAGGGAGAAAGGAGGAGCTGGGACGGTAAACCAGGGCGAGAGACCTTGCCATGCTTTTAGGCATTCTTGCCTGCCGTCCATGCAAAGCCGCTCCTCTCCCAAATTCAGTAAGACACTTCTGCCGGTACCCTGCACCGATTCCGTTACGAGGAGTTGGCCCAATTCCTGCAACCACGCCCCGCGCACCCGCTCTCCGAGTCCCGCCCATGTTGGCGACGTTGCCGCCTATGGTCCGCGGCCGCTGTGAGGTGCCAGTGCCGTACTGCCGCTGGGAAGCGCCCAGTGAGGATGACCCGTGGTTCTGTGGTTGCGGGTGCTGCTGATGTGGGTGCATGTGGGGTTGTGGGTGCGTGTGGGCTCGGGAGGGCGATTGTGGGAGGGAGTGAACGCCTGGGGCACCGGATGGGGTGCCGGGGTCAGGCCATGCGGCCATGAGAGGTGGCAATTGACCGGTGGTGAGGCCCTGGATGGGAGAAGGAAGAGGGAAAAGGGGAAGGAGTAGGGACGAGGGAAGGAGCTTTGGTTAAGGAGGAGGGGTACATGAGGAGTGGGTAAGTGGGTGACATTGAAGCCGCCCTAAGGGTGGAGACAGCATGATTCCCCACCAACGCATGCAGCATAAGCAAAGCACCTTGTGGCGAGGGAAACTTGCGTCCTCACGTGTTTGTATTGTACACGGGTGTTCATAGGCAGACAGCACCTTTCGGGCCCTTGGGACGCAACGTTAAAGAGCCCACTGCAACACATCTTCTTCCTCAAAACGGGCACTGAGGTGGCTCCATATAATGAATTCGCTTACCGCGCCACTGGAGGAGGACGCTGGCCAAGGCGCATGCTTAGCGGACGCGCTAAGTCCCGACGGCTGAGGTGACGCTACATCGTCAGCCTGTGATAATTAACATGACGTTGGGAAGAGTTTGCCAGAAGGGCAGACAGCTCGCCCTAGTTGCTGGCCCATGCACATGTGTCATATCTTACCGTAAAGGGCCGGCTGCGTCCTGTACCACCGCCAAAGAACGTACGGTCGAGGTCCTGCAACCTCCGAAGTCCTGCTGTGTCGAGATTGCGCTGTACTGGGTTTCCTGTCGACATTGCTGCCGCGTCCCCCGTGCTATTTACAAGGTCAAATCATCCTACGTCATACTTTTGATACACTCGGGTCACCTCCAGCATATAATTACATATATAACCGCATCATGAGTTCCAGCGTCCGGCGTTTAGTTTTACCCAATAAGGTTTGGTGGTGATAATTATGTAGAAGTGCTCGGCAAATACCCTCGGCAATAGCTGTTATGAGACCTGCCATTCGATTTGCGCTTGCTTGAGACCTATATTGTGGCGTACGACAGAAGCAGTGCCATATAGCACATAGGAATTGTTTTTTCTCTGAAGGTATAAGACAGCGTGTTGGCTGCCTACCTGCACACATTCTTTTCTCCTGATCTGCACAATGTTGCTCGAATGAGCCTTACCAACCCTTTTTGGAGTACATTCCTGTCTCTTTAATATATAATTATATATAGAGCAAGCACTTGTCTGCTCGAGTGTTCCCTAAGCCTTGGGACAATTACTAGGCTGGTGGGTTGCTTCGGACCAGGGATTCCCAAAATGGGCTGTGGTTCGTCAGTGCCACAGGCCGATGCAATACAAGGCATACCACAGGCCGTAGCTGAAGCGGAGGAAGCCGTTATAACCCGTCTGCGCGAGGAGAATGCGGAGCTTAGGCGACAGAACGCCAACTTGGCAAGTCATGTGCATGACTTGAGCCAGCGATTAAATGTTCTGAATACGGATGTCAGCGGTCTTCGTATGGACATGATGCAAGCCAACGCCACAGCCTCAAAGGCGCTGCAGGTATGTTAATTGCGAGGCACACGCCTGAAGCAGCCAGAGCACAACGCACACCCGCTTCCTGACTTCCGCAACTTTGCCACACTTGTATGGAGCAAGTGCCCCGCGAACTACCGCTTGCGGCCCGTCGTCATGCGCATCCCTCCCAACCGCCACACCATCAACTGTCAAGCTCTCCGTGTTACTTCTACATCCTACCACACGCGTGCGCTTTTCACCTATCATATCTGCCATCCCTGCTCCATCCCCAACTCCCTCCTTTCCATCTCTTCGCGCCCGCTGGTCCGCCCCGCTGTCCAACCGACCTGAGCCCTCTCAGTGACCACCCGCCTTCCCCTCTCTCCTTCTTCCCTCCTTCTTCCCCCTTTCTTCCCTCCAACCCAAACAGACCGCCCAGTCCGCCTCAGACCGCGCGGACGCCGCCTCTCAAGCAGCTGCTGCATGCAGCCAAGCGCGGCCCACCACCCCAGCCCCCATTCCCATCCCAGCACCCGCTCCCCCTCCTTCCCTACCGCCTCCTCCCCCTGCACCCGCACCCCCGGACCCCGCCCTGCTGCAACGCATTTCCCAGCTGGAGACCCACTTGGCCGCCGTACAGGGCAAGCTGGAAAGCATGAAGGCCAGGGAGGAATTCGCCCGGCAATTCCGGGCGGCTCAGGGTGCTATGGCGGCTCAGAATTGCCTCGCAGCGGCCACACAGGCCGCTTCTGCGGTGGGGTTGCCCGGAGCTGGCGGAGGTGCAGCTGGCAATGGAGTCAGGAGCAGCAGCAACGGGGGAACAGGCGGTGGCTTCGACTCAGCAGCGGCCGCGGCGGCAGCAGCAGGAGCCGCCTCGGGAGGCGGCGCCGGCGGGGCCCTTGGGCCGCTGTCCGCCCAGGCCTCCTCCTCCTCCCGGGGCCTCCAAGAGGAGGGGCCGGGGTTGGGCTACTGCTCAGGCGGCGGCGGGCTGGGGCCGCAGCATGCAGGACTGCACTACCAGCAAAGCAGCTCCAACGCCTCCTTCTCCTCCGTGAACGGCCCTGGTCCCGGCCCTGGCCCCGGCCCCGGGGCGGCGGGAGGCCGGGTGTCCGCGGGCTATGAGAACGGCGGTGGCGGTGGTGGTGGTGGCGGTGGGATTGCCGGCAGTCGCGCCGCTGCTGCGGGCAGTGTCAGCAGCGTGGGCAACAGCCCGCCATGCGGCGGCGCTGTGATTGACGGGAGCAATCTGCTGCCGGCGTGTAATAACTTCCCCTCTCGTTTTGGCGGTGGCGGCGGTGGGGGGTTGCGGGCGGCTCGGGAACGCACGCCTGGCGGGCGGTTAGGCGGCGGCGGAGGAGGAGGGGCTGCTGGTGCTGTTAGTGCTGGTGCGGTGCAGGTGTGCGGAGAGGAGCGGTCGTCGGCAGGGTGCAGCCCGCCGGTGTCGGCGGCTGCCGTACTTAGCGGTGTGGGTGTGGGTGTGGGTGTGGGAGGGCATGCGGGGGGCGGGCCGGGGCTGGGAGGCATGGCGTCGCCAGGAGGGGGAGGGGGAGGAGGAGGAGGTGGCAGTGAGTTCATGTCTACTCACCGGTTCGCGGGCCCCCTGCTGCCCAGTGATATCAGGTTTGCGGAGCAGCGCAAGCAGGGGCCCAAGCAGTTCCTGTAGTGTGGAGGAGAATGGAGAGGAGCGGGTTGGGGTTTGGGATGTGGGATTTGGGATCGTGCGAGAGAAGATGAGGGTTGTTGCGAGGTAGAGAAAAGTCTAAACTGAACCAGGTGCAGATGACCCTGCGATGATATGGGTCAGGATTGCTTATTTCCGTGAAGGCATCTGGACGTACGAGGATGAGCAGTACGTGGGCCAGCGATCAAACCTTCCGTTGGCGGTATATTCCATTTCTGGCATGTACGTGGAACAGCATCAGCAATAATTGTTGTGTGGGCAAATAAGGCGCGTTGCATTGCCGCATGCTTTCTAGCATATCCTGAGACCTGGCCATTTATTCGCTTTCTCAAATGGCGAGGAGACGGTCTGATCCATAGTCCAGTGCTCGGCAGACGTGTGCTTGGGTAGCCGCGTGTCTCAAGAGGGAACGCAAATGCAAGAGGGATGTTGGTGTCGCTTTACAAACGATAAGCTTTGTCGGGCGTCGGAAGGATAGGCGTCTGGGTAGGGCCGGTGTTTACAAGTAAACCACGGGTCACCTGTGCGGTGCGGTTCTGCCACACGCACCCACCACCATCATCCTGCATACGGCAGTGGCAATGCCGCCGTCATACCTGGGGGGTGAGTGCATTCCTTATCACTAGGTGCCCGGTTCCCAGGACGCATGCTGACGGTCTCTGGCTCTGTTCTGTTTCCTCTTGACGCAGTTAGGGTGAGGCATCCGTCCGGCCTATGGGTGAGGCTTCATAGCGTAGCTGCCCCTACTGCTAAGCGTATGTCTCAAATATAATTGGCCGCGAGCGTGTGTGAGAACGGCTGGATAGGAGTACCGGTACTAAAACGCGTGACTGCGTATAGCGGTAGCGGGCATCGCAGGAGTGGCTCTAGTGCGCAGGCAGAGGGTGCCTTGTTGTTAGCGATATAGTCGGAACCCACTGCTACGTCATACGTCAAAAGTGCTTGTGTAGGGGTCCTCCGCTTTGCTCCTTGTCCTTGTAATAGTATGATGCGCACATGCTTATTTAGGCGCCAGTAATGGGACACCCTATGTCGTGCGCGCGGTTTGCGGTGAGTTGGTTGGAATGAGGGGCCCTGTCAAGCCCATGTTACGGTATGTAGCAGTTTTACCCCATGGCATTGTTCACCCCGCGATTGGGCCCCGTCACAGTGTAGCTTATAACATACTACGGTAGTCGCCAGTGCTTGATTTACTCGCTGTGGCATTGTGACTGCAATCACCACCTTTTTTATAATCTGCGAGCGCATTCAACGTTACGTGCATTGTTGGGTACGCATGTCGTACGTATTGTACGGTGATCGGTGATTATAACATTGCAAACGCCAATATCATCACGTGATTCGAGGTGGCCAGGAACTGCTGTTCTTGTTTTAACATGATACACTGTATTCCATGTAACGCTTCCAGCCTACAATGCATGCGGCTCCTCGCCTCAGCCCCAGCCGCCCGCAGCCCCGCACCTGCGTACTGCCGACTGCCCCCGTCACAGCCATCAAACCCGCCCTACCACCTATTACCTCCGTCACGGCATATCTTTTAATTCCTAACAAACCGAATAGCCCATGTCCCACATCGTCGCTACCCACCAAACCCGCCTAAACCCAAGAAGCTCTATTGCTAACGGGCGACCGTAGCCTTGTTGCCAACGCTTGATATTGAACCCCCTGGGATCCAAAGCAGCCTCTGATTTCTTCGTCTCGGCACCTCCTGCCAACCTGAATGACTAATATAGGTACACATAGCAGCAGCCAACAGTAGCAGCGCAGCCGCAGCAGCAGCACTGCTCCGCTACGGCAACAACACCGCGCACGCCAATTCATTTCATTCCTATTCCTCCAGCACCTGTGCATGCTCCATTCCAGCCGACTTCACAGCTTTTTAGCTATAGCCTGCCACTTGTAAGCAACAACCTGCCCTTGCATTCAAGTCGCCGCAACAGCCTAGACAGCATTACGTGGCAAGGTAAATACACACACATCCTGCTTGTTCGCTGTTCCTTTACGACACATCACCCCACACGGCCAGTTTACTTCCACGCCCCACACTGCCCTGCTTGCCAGCGACTACACACCTGCAAAACAACCCACACCGACACCACCGCAACGACAGCAAAACCCAACGCACCCAACCCCCCATGCGAACACACACACTGCGCTCATGCATGCACCCAAACCCCACCAAACACACACGGCCCCACCCTTCCCACCACTTCCCCCACCCTGCCCGCCTGCCTGCCCACCTCACCGCAGCCTCAGGTCACTCAGCGGCTGCCGCTGCCGCTTCTGCGCCGCCAACGCATACACCAGCACCGCCCCCGCAGCCAGCGCCAGCTGCGACAACGCACCCGCCAGTCGCCGCCGCCACTGCTGCTGCGGGTCACCCGCACCGTGACTGCCGCTGCCGCTGCCGCTGCTGCCGGAGACGGGCCGGCCGCTGGTGGTGCCGGAGCCGTAGAAGCGGGGCTGCGGCTGTGAGGCGGGGCCGCCGCCCAAGAGTGCGCGTAGAGCTGCGGGAAGGGGTGGAGTTGCGTGCAGGTGAGAGGGCAAGATGAAAGGCTGTGACGAGCAAGTAACTGAGGGCATGGAGGGCTGATGTGGGTCAGGAGTCATTTGGGTCCGGCCGATGTGTGGCTCAAAGGCGTGTAAAAGGATAGCCGAGGAGATCTCGTCTCCCCACCTTCCCCCTACTCCTCATCCTACCCGGCTTGATGAGGTAGGTGTGTGCGATGCCCGCCAGCACGCCGCACATGTGCCCCGCGAAGGAGGTGTCGGGCGCCGTCACCAGGTGCGTAAGCCCCAGCTGCGCCACCCACGCGAACTGCGCGGGCACCGGGATGCCCAGCAGCGACACGGGGGAGTCGCGGCGGGCCTCGCCACGCATTACCTGTGGTGGTTGGTTGGTTGGTTGGTGGGGTTGGGGTAAGGAGGAGAAGCAAGTGAGGAAGGGGGACGAGGGAGACGAGGGGCCGGCAGGTTGGAAGGAGCAAGGGGGGGCCAACAAGGGGAGTCAATGACCAAACAGAATCATAGGAAGCCACCGGGGGCCGAGGGGTGGGCATGGCGGCCGCATGGGTGGTGGTTGTACCGGTAACAGTTGTCCCTGCTCCAGCTGCTAGGCGTGAGACCTACAGCTTGAGCTGTAGGCTACAGAAGCAGTAACAGCTCCCCAGCAGTCCCCCCTCTCTTAGCAGCCCCCGCGGCACTTCACCTGCAGTGCGAAGGCCAGCGAGGACAGCCCCACCGCCCCCACCGCGTAGAAGGTGTTGGGACGCTCCAGGACCTCCTTCTCGAAAACCGCCCACCCAACTGGGGGGCAGGCAGGCAGGCAGGTAGAGAACGGGGGAAGAGGATGGGAGGGAGGAGGGGAGAGGATGGGAGGGAGGAAGGGAGACAGACAGAAGCGCACAGCGCAGCGCAACACGGGACATATGGGTCAGGGAGGATACTTCCAATACGGCCCTTTGAAACCTTCCCATGTAATCTCGTAAGAGAGCTGCACTACGAGCCCTTTATAAGAGCGCGAACCTCCGCCCCTGCCCACATCCATGCACCCCAACCTCCCGCGCTCACCAAACAGCCCGCTAGACAGTGCCGCCAGCAGACCCACATCCGCCGCAAAGGCCGCGGGCCCGCTGGCTCGCTCCAGCGCCGCAGCATCCGGCAGCATTGCCGCCAGGTTGCTCATCAGGTGCGGAGCGTCTATGTGCGCTATGCAGGCGCTCCACAGCCGCGCCACCTCGCGCCGCTCTACCACACAGTAGGGGCTGAGGCAGACCTCCCGGAGCAGGGCTGGGGTGAAGTAGCGCCAGATGGAGGCCGCCGCGAGGGTGGTGGTCACGGGCGGAAGCGGGAAGGAGGCGGAGGTGGGAGAGGGGGAGCCGTGGAGCTGGTGGTTGTGGTGCGCGTCGAGCTCGTCGTAGAGGGTGTGTGTGAGACTGAAGATGGTGACGAGCATGCGGGGATCGTCCCAGCGCGGTGGGGGAAATGGCACCACGGTGGATTGTCCGAAGGCGGACCAGCGCCAGGCGGCCATGCCACGCTCCAGAGGAGGACGGACTAAGCGTTCTAGACTGCCGTTGCGAGGAGGAACGCTAATTGAGTCAGCTATCCGATTCACGGTGCTGGTTGCCCTATCCCAAACATCTCGAGCGGAGGAAGCAAGCTGGGCGCCTAAGTTGTCAAGTCCTGACATCGTCTGCTGGTAGATGTTTTGTGTCATGAGGTGCGAGGAATGCCGGACGTCCTGAGGAGGTAGGCCGCCTTATATCGCTAAAGTCGAAAGGGTCCCAGCCTTGCGGCCGCACAGCATCAAACACGTGTATCTACGAGATTAAGCGGTGTAATCTAAATTTACTTTTCCTTGCAATAGCTAAATTCCTGTTGAATAACAACGGACGAAAAAGGACGAGCTTGCCTGGATTGCACCTCCTGAGCCCCTCCAGACAATCCCGACGTGCCAAAAGGACACCCTTTGGTTAACTTTCTTCTGACAAAGTTGTACTCGGAAGCGATCAACTGCTAGGCTACAATTGATGCGCCAGTTGCGTGAGTGTCGTACGCCATCATGGGTGCCCCTTACCTTTCGCTTGCTACGCTTGTAGCCATCATTATTCCACTGTCTGAGAACGTGTATACAAGTTAGGCTTACGTACACTGATTTTAGTTTAAGACTTCTTCACCTGCTTCGTTTTCCATTCGACATTTGAGCTTTGTTGCATCTCAGCAACAAGAGCGTAGAAATTCATGACCGATACGACTGCTTACACTTTATAGTATTGCTCTAGATTTGTCCATGCTGTGTGGAGGACTGGCATAACTGGGTCGTGGCACAGTTGGGTCGGAACCGCTACTGCACAACCCGGCCTACGCTTGAACAGTGCCCAGTTAATCTGATTAGCCTACTATACCATCGAGCTATCCATTTCCAAATAGTTATTGTAACGTATAGCAGGACATTTCTCTGGCGCGTATCTCGTGTACTTCTCAAACTAGGCGTCGCGGCTGGCCATCCCCGTAAGCGCACTGGGTCACAGAGGACTTTAGACCGATGAGTAGACGACACCACGATTATTGCGATGACTCAGACAGCGACTCCGATCATCACCGTTCGGGTCGGTCGTCACGCTCTGCATGGCGGAAGCGCGGAAGCGACTATGGTAGAAGTCGCAAGGAGGCCAGCCGGCCATGGTCTCAAGAAGAATCAGAGTGGCTAATCCAAGTGGTTTCGACTACAAGCTCAAACCTCGACAACATTAATTGGCAAGATGTCGCCAAGCAAGTGCCTGGTCGCACTGGCAAGCAGTGCCGCGAAAAATGGAAAAATGATTTGCGGCCAAACATCTGCAAGGATCCTTGGTCACTGAAAGAGGAGTATGTACTGGCGCTGGCGCACAGCATTCATGGCAACAGGTGGTCCGAGGTGGCCAAGTATCTACCTACGCGACCCGAGAATACCATCAAGAACCGCTGGTAAGTCCAATTGCATTGGCGCAGCAGCTCTAGGCTCCGGGTTATCTTACTGGGTTGGTGCTTGACGCTTTCCTGCCTGATGTGCCAAGGCTTTACACCTCTAATGTTCTTTCATAGCCACATTTGCTTACGCCATTCCCAATAGGTTCTGTCCTGCGGAGTATTAAGGAACCCCCGCCTCGGTTGGCACATTCTGAGCACGGGCTCTGCCCACACACTTGTTAAGATCGCTTCCGCCTCCTGTGTCGCCCTCTTTCAGGTACGCCACAAACCGCGCCAAGGCCGAGGTCAAGGTGCGTACCTTCCTCTGGCTCTACGCGGATCTCATTGACCGCCAGTCGTACGTGGCGGGCTCCGATGCCATTGACAAGGCACGAGAGTTGTACCGCCAACTACCCGACGTCGTACCGCTGGAGGATTTCGAGGTGCCCGTCGACTTTTACATCGCGCAATCAGCTGTCGACGGCACCTGTACGGCAACGCTCGACACAAGGCCCGAGATCAAGATCATCGGTCGCGGCAAGGCCAAGCCCCATCCCGCCGCCGCTGCGGCAGCCAACTCCGGCGGCGCACCGGACTGCGCAGCTGACGCCGTTGTGCCAGCGGCGGCGGTCGTACGTACTGGCGCCAGAGCGGCGCGCGGTACGGCAGCGGTCCCCGTTGCCGCAACAACGGCTGCGGAGGGCGGCAGCGGCTCCGCCAGCGGCGGCGGCGCTGCCTCCGCCGCTGCCGCGGGCGGCGCCGGCGGCGGCCACCCTGACGGCGACGCCAACTGCTACGTCAAAGTCGGTGGCATTGCGCTCGAGGTGCCCGCTGCGGGCCCGGCCAAGACTCCAAGCGCGCGTAAGCGTAAGGCCTCCGAAACCATCGCTAGCGCCAGCGGAACAACCAGTGCTTCCGACGGCAGCGGCGGCGGCGCCGTCGCCGCCACCGAAAGCATTGCGGCCACCGCCGCCGCCGTCCCTTGGTCTTCCTCTCCGGTTCGGAAGCACGTCAAGTTGGAGCCAGTTGCGGAGGAAGGTGCGGCTGTTGGGGTTGTATCAGAAGGCGGAGACGGAGGTGGCGCAGCCAGGGGTGCAGCGCTGGCGGCCGCCGCCGCCGCAGCCATGGTGAACTGCTCCTTGGCTCCGACGACGGCGGCGCCGCTAGCGGCGGATGCAGTGATGCCGCCAGTGGCGGTGCTAGCTGAGAGTGGGTGTGGCGGCGGCGACGACGTTGACGGCGGTCCACAATTCGATGGAGCTGACGGTGGCGGTGTCCCCGTCGTTAGGGAACCGCCGGCTAGCATCGCTATGCTCTGGCCGGCACCCTATGAGCAGTACGGGACCGGCGATGAGCAGGGCATGGCAAAAGTATCTAACGGTGAGACGTCTGAGAACTGTGCAACACATTGCGTGCAACGTATAACTTGCTTTGCGGCTATTAGTATACAAGATGGGACTAACCAAACGGCTTGCTTTCGCTTTTATCATCACATATACACTCCCCATTGCATATCTACCATCACGCACCCTCTGAATCCTCTTTCCGTTCCCGCCATGTGTCTCTGACTATCCGTATCGCAGGCCGCATCAGCAACGGCCTCCGCGCCGGCAGCAGCGGTGAAAGCAACATGACCGTCGCCGGCGGAGGCATCCTTGAAGTGTACGGCATCCTTTCCGGCGGACCCGACTCTGTGCCGTCGCCGATAATTACACGTCCCGGCGGCGGCGGCGGCTCCGACGGAGGCGCCTCCGTCGCCGTCGCCGCGGCGGCGGCGGTCGCCGCCGCTGCTGAGCTGGCGGCGCATCAGCAAGACGGCGGGCTGTCTCTGGCGGGGTACTTTGGAAGGGAGTACGGCAGTTGCGGCGGCGGCGATGGTACGGATTACCTGTCGATGGCGGACGCCATGGACCTGGCGACGTTTATTGAGGCCCAGGAGACCGCTGCAGAGGTAAGCGACCAATGTGAAAGAAGAGGCTTGACGGCGGGGGGATGAGGGTCATATCGTCGCAGTCCTTGTAAGCCATGGAATGAAACCGTTCCGGTTGGTTCTTCAGAAGCGGGTTTCCTTTATTGCCGTGCTGTATCATGTGTCGCTTCTGCTCTTACCATCACTTCCTCGCCTTAACCTAACGCTTCTCTCTTTCCATGTTTGTGTTTCAGGTAGCGGCAGATTGCGCCCAAGAGGCTATGGCAGGACTAGCAGCTGACGTCCTATTACACCACCAGCAACCGCCCCAGCAGTCCCTGCAAGATTCCTCCTCCGCCTCCCAGTCGCGCCAGCAGCACCCCCTCTCTCCTGGCCCGCCTCCTCCTCAGCCTCTTCAGCGCACCCTGCAAGCCCTGCAACGACACCACCAACACAACCCCCAGCTGCAACACCACCTTCAACAGCTCCAGCAGCACAGCAACAGCGACACCGGCAACAACAACAACAACGGTAACAACAACAACACCAACCAACAGCATGCCTATGTGGACGTCAAGCAAGAGCCGCTGGATCCTCTAGACTCACTGCAAGCCTCATTGCAGCCCAAGCAGCAGCATCCCCAGCAGCAGCAAGACATGCTGCTACCTCCCCACATGCACCCCTATCACCACCAACACCACCACCTCCAATCCTACGAAGTACACGCGCTAAACACAAGTGCTGGTGGCAGCTACTGCGGCGACTACTATCTGAGCCACATGCCGCAGCTGCAACACCCGCAGGCTCCCAGCATGGCCCCCCGGCCACAGCAGGACGCAAGCAACGGTTTGGCCCCGCCTCCGATGGGAGGCACATCTGGGGCCTTATGCTCTCTCCCGCAGACCGATAATGGCAATGGCCAGCAGCCGCAGCAGCAACAACAACAGCAGCAGCAGTTCTTGCAACATCCGCAGCAGCAGCAACAGCGGCTGACAGCAACAGCGGCATCGGTGGCGGCCCAGCAGGAGTCCTCCCTGCCCTCGCAGCCCCAGCACCACCAGCAACCGCACCAGATATACTCCAGCCTGTACGGATCCCCGGGGGGTTGCTACCCGCCGCCTCTCCCCCATCACCTCACCCACCCACATGCCGCCGCCACTACCACAGCACAACAGCAACAACAGCAGGCACTGGGGCGGGGGGGCCTCACGTCACCATCAGGCCCATCTGGGCCAGCCGCCGCTTCCTTGTACGGCATGCCGCCTCCGCCGCCGTACTCCGGAGCTCCGCCGGGAGCACCGTACGGCATGACCGTACCGCCGCCTTCGTACATGGTGCCTCCGATGCACGTTCGCGGCGGCTATTACAAGATGCCTACGGGCAGGCCGGTAAGCGTTGCTGCCAGATTGGGGCGAGGCGGCAAGGCTAGGTAGGGGGCTCTGCAACGGCTTGTTACACAACCTGCATCGGCACTGCCTTCCTGTTTAGTGTTTAGTCGTTCAGCCGCAAAATGGGTTTCAGTCTCCTCCTAGCTTTAAACCCCTTGCCTCACAGCGTCCCGCATCCCCTCGTACACCCGTCTCCCTCGCCACAGAGTGTCGCAGCACGCCACGGCATGATGCCGTACCCACCACCTCCGTATGGCATGCCGGTCTACTCGTACCCCATGCCCGCCAGCTACATGGACCCCACAGCACGGCAACCACCCCAGCAACCGCAGCAACATCCGTTAGACGCGGTTGTTGTTACGGGAGCCCCCAATGCAGGCAACGTCGTTGGTACGACAACCTCTGGTTGCAACAACGGTCAACAACTCGTGACAACCGGCGAGCCAAGCACCCCCGTTAAGTCCGCCCACGCAAACAACAACCTCTCCCAGCACCACCAAGCCCACAGCGGGTACCCGTACCAGCAGCAGCAACACATGCAGCAGCATGCATATCAGATGCATGGCGCAATGGGTATGGCGGCATCTGAGGGTGGCTTCCCGTATGATCAGGGCATGGGTTTAGGCAGTGGAGGCAGTGGCAGTGGCAGTTCAGGCGGCGCAGTGGAGGACGATGACACGCTCATGGGATTGGGACTCGGAATGGGTCTTGGATTGGATAGATTGTACGGCGGCTCTTTTGTGCGGTCGGCCTCTGCTACAATCTCTGCAGGCGGCGCGATTTGATAGCAGTAGCTTTGGTATTGTTCCAAAGTAAGCGCATGATAATGAGTCAGGCGCATAAAGGTTACAAGGTTTAGGCGCGGCATGAATGGTAGCGGCAACAGTGGTGCAGCCATTGCATTGTTGACATGTTAAGATTGGATTAAGCGGACAATCTAGGGTTTTAGTGGTTTTATAGGCTGCGGGCCCAGACCCATGGGTCGGTTTTCCTGGCCGACCCGATCCGCACAGATTTAAGAGCCGGGCATGTTGCCCGCAGGCGTGCCGCAGAGGATGGCGATGTTGTACAACCTGTGCTGTACTTGTGATGAGCGGCGCTTAGTTCCTAAGGGTCACTATTGATCCGTTCGGTTGCTGCTAGTTGCTGTTGGTTACGTCGTCGTACAAACCTGGTGAAGTTGGAAACGCTGACACCAACTGGAGTCGACTTTGGAAGTATGTGACTGATGACGTTCCTTTGCCGAAGGACTGTACGACGTCTCGGTGCTGTACATATGACTGCGAGGAGTAAATTGCGGCTGTTGTTTACGATTAGCTCCTGGTTAATATGTTAAGGCGAATTAAGGTTAATATGTTCCATAAGGCGCGAAAAGGGTATATAATGGCTACGCATGTCTACAGTGTGCGGAGTTTTTGTTGATGAAGACCTTCTTAGTATCTTAATCTTAAGCACGATGTCCTACACTTGATGTACGGTACCGTACACATGTGTAGCGTGGATGCCAGTGATGGCATGTATCCTGGTATATTCTGATCTTGTGAATGCGTTGTTCCCGTAGCGTCCTCCGTTTAGCTTGCCGAAAGGCATTTAGCAGCCGCTTAACTGGCATGGTTGGGTTCCCTTAGCTCCTTTGGACTTAATGGCAATCCTTCGTGGCTTTCGGGCTACCGGTCTTAATTCTCTAGTCGATAAGTTTTTCCTTTAATGGAACAATCCTTTATAAGATGGACCCGTGGGTCTTCGAATATGCCCTCTTCATCGTGTCGTTCGGTTTTGCTATATTATCAGTTCCAGTCCGTATGCGTGTACGGATGCCGTACGAGCCATGGCGGCCAAGGACATGTCTTCCTGTTGCCTTTTCCTAGCCTAATTTGGCAAGGACCCCTCATTAGCCAATTGCGTTCATTTTTGGGGCGTAATTTTACGCGCATTACCTGCCTACTTGTTTGTTTGACTCTGAAGACGGGTTGTAGAGTGATGGGGGGACCCCTTGCCATCCTGAAACCATTGGGGATGAGGCAAGGGGAGCTCCGGTACCGGTATTAACACAAGACCTCTTTGCAGAGGTCGTGTACGGCGAGCAAGCGGCTGTTGGGTTGTGGTGTGTCAGCTTCCGCTGCATTCGCATTTTGGTTGGCTTTGCAAGCCCTAGAAACAAGGGTGTCCAACAATACGACATTGCAACAGCATGCGCTTCCATGACAGCAAGCTGACGGACTGTCCGACTTGAAGATCAGATTGCGGTGTGTCTGGACCTTAATGTGTGTTTAAGCATCCCAATGTTTGCTTCCAGACACGTGGTGTTTTTTGTAGTTGCCGTACCAAGGCCGTATTTGACTGTCGTCATCGTTGTTTGCGCTGGAACTATTATTGACTGCATTTGACAGTGGCTGACGGCCGAGGGCTACAGGCGTTGACTAATTGTTGACCCCGGGTGGGATGTGCATTCACTTTGGGTAAAGGAATTATACGGCCAGCTCAACCCCTATCTATGTCCAACGGTTGACTCTAGTGGCATTGCCGTGCCCTTCCTAGCGGTTGCACCTGTAACATCAACATTCACTGTAGCTGTCACTCAACTCAATCGCATGTGTTAAGAAAACTGGCCGCGAGTAGGAACGTACTGATATTGTCGGAAGATGAAGTCCCCACAGAACCGTCGCAGGAGCCGAGGAATATGGTAGCGTTTGTAGATATAGAAGTCCAGTACTGGTGCTGAGAGTATGTATGACGTAAGAAGCACTCTCGTAAAACGACCGGGCCTAAGGCCCGTAGTAGTAAGTTGATATGTATGTAATCGCATGTGTGTGCTGGCAAGGCACACCAGGGCCCGCAAAGCAGAGCTGGCAAAGCAGCAGGCGCTTCGCGGTAGTACAGTACTCTCAGCAAGCACAAGCCCGTAGATGGAACCTTTTGCAAAACAGTCTGCTCCTGTTACTGTTCCCCTAGGAAAGGTGCAGGTCCGAGCAGGATCCGAGAAGTCCAAAGTGCCTTACCTTGCTGTCGGGCCTGGTGTGCCCCCTGGGGTAGGGCGGTCAACGCTCTGTTGGAATGTACGTCTAACGACTGGCCAGTACGGACTCCTTACTGGTTGCTCCTCCAGTGTAATCCTCGCTTCCTAACCTTGCTCAATACCGACACACGCACCGTCGTGCCACGTCGACTTCCATACCCCACAACGCAACGCCATGTATGGCTACCGGTAGCCTCCCCTCCTTGGGTAAAGTGTCAGAGCCCACATTCCGCAAGACCAAACCACTACCGTATCACCAGCTTCCACACACACACTAAGCATCGTCTGCAAGGGCCCTGGTTAAGAAAAGCATACCACCATGCGTGCACTCTCGCCCTTACCGCCCTTCTGCGCGGTGACCCACGGAGAGCTGTACGGACCTGCTGCTGCTTCGTCAGCATGTCAGTCTGGCTCTGATGTCTCGCCCCCACTCATCTCTTCTACACCCTCATCTCACACGCAACATGATAGGCAAGGGTTGTGCGTCAAGCAACGGTTCACTGCCGCCCGTCTGCCAACCTCTTCATGCTTGAGGAGCGGAGTTATGCGACACGCCCAGGCATCCACCACCCACCAGGCCAGACAACAGGTAACGCCCTCCTCCTCACAACAACGGGAGGGCCAAAGGTGTTTCAGCCATGGCATCCATCCTCCCGCTGCCATATCACTTGCAGCATACCACGATGTATCGGTAAGTAAGGCTGCTGTCAACTCGCAACCGCAAGCCTGGGGCCTGGGGCTTCATGTGGCTGGCAATGCGGCAGCAGTAATACATGCACGACTGCCCTGTTGGTCCCCATTGCGGTGCGCATGTGTCATCCTTGCAGCTGCTGCGGCCTCATGGCTCCCATGCATTGCGGCAGCCCAGTTTAATGTTAATAACCCCCACCAACAGGCCGCCAACATAAGCGTTGCTCCAACCACCGGCGCGGCCGACACACGCAGACCAGCCCTGACGGTCTACTCCTCACATCGCCTGCTGCCTGCTGCCCTCTCCCAGCCGCCCTGCCCTGGCCCCCTTCCACACCGCCCCGCCTCCCGCCTGCGGCCCACCGCTCACAGCTTCTTGAGCAGCAGGTACACGTTGTTGTCCACCTCGATGGGCTCCAGCTTGGTGGGGTCGCCCGCGAGCTTCATGAGCAGGCCGCCGAAGGAAATAAACACCTCCACCTGGCAGAGGTGAGGGAGAGGGGTGACATGTTAGGACGCCAGGAACGTGGTGAGGGGGGCAGCAGCAGCAGCAGCAAGGGTTAGCAAGGGAGGGAGCGGTGAGGCAACGGTTTCAGGAGATGCTCGCGCATGGGGTAGGATGAGAGGTGGAGCACGCACGGATGGAGGATCAGGGACGTGTCCGGAATTCATATTGAGGTGGTGCTAGGGGCGCGAGCCCGCAGTCACACAAAAACCAACATAATTTCAAAAGTAAAGCCGTCATGCTAAGAAGGAATGATGTCGATGATGATGATGGTGCACGCAGCGAACACCGAGCGCACCTTGGTGTTGTTGTCCTTGTACTTGAACACCTTGCCGTACATCACGTAATCGTAGTTGTCCATCAGCGTACGGCGCCCGCTGATCGCCGGAAACTCCTGTTGACATCCATCATCGAGTGACACCCGTCAGCGCCAAGATTGATGTTAACGAGACGAGGTGGTTAAAACAAGGAGGACGGTCAGGGCAGTCAAGTCCGCATTCTACCCCAACAAACAACAGGCGCCAGACACGACCCACATGGACCCTGCTGTGGCAACGATAACGCCCGGCAACGGAAGGCGCTGCCGGTATGCATGCAATGCACATGGAGCAGCTAGTGGGTCAGGCAGGGGCATGCCCCATGCAGTCAATTACGTGCGTGGGTCGTCATGTAGCTGACCGTCCGGGCCGTTCGGCCCCCTGTCAAGGCAACAGCGTTGCCACCAACGAGCCCACAACAACGAGCACCGACGTGCCAAGCCCCAGGCCCCAACCACCACCCAACCACCGGAAACGGAAACGAGGTCCAGTGAGCAGCAGAAAGCATCTCGCCGCCGCTCCTCCGACTTCCCCTGCACCCCTGGCTGCGCATGCGCAACCACCAGGGTCAGCCGCCTTACTCGGCCCACTCCCACTCCCCTCCCCGGCGTTCACTTCGATCGCTCCACCCTGCCAGGAGGGCGGCACCGCTCTCAGCCCAGAGCCACCCCACTCCATCCCGCACCGGGCTGCCCCCGTCGTCTCCCCTCCACACTACAGCCTGGATAGCGCACATCCGCACAACCCATGCCGCCTACGCCGTTGTCCGATCCCCACCGCCCCTTCACTATAACCAGGGCCGTACGACTTACCGCGTCGTACTTTTCGCTTCCTGGCGTAGCGTCCAGGTTTAGCGTCCAAGCGAGCACCAGGCTAAACTTGTCATTTCGCTGCGAGCGCAGAGGATGCGGTACGGCAGCAGCAGGGGCGCATGGGTGAGCGGGGCTGGTTTGTGCCAGGGGCAAGTGATTGCTTTGCTGCTAGGATGTGCCGAGAGGCTGAGGAAGCAAGGGAATGTGGGACGGGCGCTATAACTGCTGCGTCGAGGTAAAGGAGGCGCGGAGAGAAACACGCGAGTCCGGTTGCCTCACCTGGAGCGGGAACAGCTCCGTGTTAATGTCTATATGCAGCTCCATCTCGTAGAGGTCGCTACGGCACACGAAGCGGGAAACTGCGCAGCGCGAGGACGACGATGTAGGCGGCGTAAGGGCGCGAAGGGCAGCTCCATTGCAGACCGATAACCTCACCATTGTCAAACTTCTTGCCATCAGGATCCTTATCACGGACGTCGAAGACGTCCTCGAATAGGATGGGCTGGCTCCGCGCCATGTTAAATGCTAAACTCACGGCGGCGGCCCTGGCCCCGACGCCAGAGCTTAATAAGCTTCAAGAGTTAAGCCAACCCTGCCTAGATAATTCCTTGGAACTGGCTTTGAAGTAATTTCAGACCACAGTGCAGCAGTTACAATTTCTTCACCTTTGCGACTAAAGGTATTTTACAAGCGCAATATGTAATTTGCTTTAGGTGTAATACTAGAACATTTTATGTTCGTTTTTAAGTATGAGGAATCGCATACATCTGGCGACGACGTCCGAACGTCGGCACGTCCTGATTACCGTTTCTTTAGAGCGCTCCCGGCATGCCCATTGTACACGTATTACACGTTTCCATGTTATAAGGAACCGGGCGCGCTTGTGTGAATCTGCTGGAACAGTTTGCCGGCAGCTCAGTACTTGCAGCAGTGGTCAGCGTAGACGTAAGCAGCACACGACAGTAAAGAATACACCAAAGAACCAGCGGCGTACGAGGGGAATCGGATCCTTTGCATGCATCGATGCATGGCCTGATGGCCAGACAGTACGACGACACTCACTTGACGGTTCCAGAGGAGACCCTTGTGGTCAAGGCACAAGAGCACGCCCCAGACCCATAAGCCATTACGTTCCACTTCACTTATATTGCCAGCACGGCGATTGTAGTGGTGGCAGCACGACTAATTGTCTCAAAGCTTTGTGACCCACGGGCCGAGGATTGATGCGTCGTAGGTGCTAATACACAAAAACCCGGCCAATCCAGGGCATGTCCAGTAGGGAGTTACTTGTACTCCATCAGCTGGCGTGGTGTGCCACTATGGACCAACGGTGCAGTAGGCAAAGATGGGCATGTCTTTGCATGGCATCCTGCTTTGGGTGAACGCTGCGCTGCGGCGGTAATGAAGTTCTTCGTTGCCTCCGTCACAGCGCAGCGCTCTCTTGACATGTACTCTACAGCAGAGGACCTTGCGGCTTTCCAGTGCTAATCGCCAATGCCAAGTTTCCACGAGCTCCGGGGTTGGCAATACCTTTGCCGTGTTTGTGACCAAACCTTGAACCCCCGTCAACCATATTTGCGGCGACATGATTTGTAACAAACGTTGGTGGCGTGCTTCTCGGTCATGTGCAGGGAGACGGCGTTGACACCAGGGTTTTCAGACCCGGGCTGCAACAGTCTTGTGCAAGCGACTGCTTTCTAGCTTCTGCTGTCCACAAGGACTTTATTTCATCATGTAAGCTCTGACCATTTTAATATTTCGTCGTGTGTCGCTTTCCCCTTGCCCATCCAAAATGGACATGCTGCTCAGGGAGGATTTCATAGACCTCACACTTTCCAACGCACGTAATATGTACTGGTGAATACCTGTAGCATTAGATGGATAGGGAACGCGCACGCTGCCGTATGCAACCCAAATCGCAACTGAGACACGTTGTACACGCGCCCTAAACCTTGACCATCAAGTAGGCTTTTGTTAGTAGAATATAGTAAGGTTGCTTACACTCTTTTCGGTGCGCCTGTTACTGTCGAGCAGCCAACCTTAGTTTCGGGATGTTGGGCGCCAAGGGTCTCTGTCACGTTTCGGCCGCGGACATGCCCGCGGCCGTTTCTATGCGGTCACCTGTTCCAGCATCTCTTAGGTCAGCTGCACGCAGCGGGCTGCATCTACGGCAGGCAGCTTTCCATCGCCGGCGGCCTTCTAGCGTCTCTCTGGGCGGCGTGGAGTGCGGGACAGCGGCCAAGGATGTGGAGGCTCCTCTGGCACCCAGCAGCAACGGGGCTCCTACTCATAGCTTCCTGCAGACCCCTAAGCTTTCCACAACGTCTGTCCATGGCGGCGAGCGCGCCGGCCGGCCTCGCGTAGCCGACGCGCTGACTACGCCCATCGTGCAGACTTCCACGTTCCATTTCCGTAACACGGCAGAACTTATCGAGTACAACGAGGGCCGCTTCGACTCTTTTGAGTATGGGCGATATGGCAATCCGACCTCCAAGGCATGCGAGGCTAAGATCAAGGCGCTTGAGGGTGCCGAGGATTGCCTGATCTCAGCTTCCGGCATGAACGCTGTTACCAGTATGCTGTTGTCACTTGTGCCTTCTGGAGGCCACATCGTGACGACGTCTGACTGCTACTGGCGCACGCGGCAATTCATGCAGAACTTCCTGCCTAAGATGAACGTCGGCGTCAGCGTGATTAAGCCCAACGACTTGGAGGCTCTGCAGGAAGCCCTGGATAAGCACAACGTGACGCTGTTTTTCTCCGAGTCGCCTACCAACCCCTACCTCCGATGTGTCGACATCCCGGCCATCTCGGCCCTTTGCCACGCCAAGGGCGCTGCAGTCTGCATCGATAGCACCTTTGCCACCCCCATCAACCAGAACGCTCTCGCTCTGGGCGCGGACCTGGTCCTCCACTCCGCAACCAAGTACCTGGCAGGCCACAACGATGTCCTCGCAGGTGCTCTCTGCGGCAAGCCCGAGCTCGTCCAGAAGGTTCGGGAATTCCACCACATCATGGGTGGTGTGGTTGACCCGCACGCGGCCTACCTGCTGCTGCGCGGCCTCAAGACGCTGCAGCTCCGTGTGGAGAGGCACAACGCCTCGGCCATGGAGATTTCGCGCCGGCTGTCCGCACACCCCAAGATTGACCGCGTGTGGTACCCCGGCCTCGAGAGCCACCCAGACCACGCCATCGCCAAGCGTCAGATGACTGGCTTTGGCGGCGTGGTCAGCTTTGAGGTGCGCGGGGGGCTGCAGGAGGCCATCACTTTCATCGACGGCGTCAAGCTGCCGTACATTGCGCCCTCCCTGGGCGGCGTGGAGAGCTTGATAGAGATGCCTGCTGTACAGTCGTACTGGGGCTTTGGTCCGGAGCGCCGTGCGCAGATTGGCATCAAGGAAAACCTGGTGCGGTTCAGCATTGGCATTGAGGATGTGGAGGACGTGTGGGCGGATCTGGAGCAGGCCCTGGCGAACGTGCCGTAAGCAGCTTTCCAGCAGCAGGCGCGATGGTGGTGCAGCGGCAGCAGCAACAGCAGCAGCAGCACGCCAGCGGGGATTGCGCTGCATGGATGGTTGCGGTATGATGAGAAGAGCCGCATGGAGGCCAGAGCTGTGTACTTATTAGTAGGTTGGATTTGGAAAGCGGCGGGAGTAGCAGGGTAGGGCGTGCAAGGGCAGGAGCGGTGGGGCTTCAGTGGGCTGTTTGCAGGCGCTTACAGGAAGACATGTAGGGGAAGCAACAGTTTACTGGCTCGGCATCTTGGTTAACTAATTAAGGATGCCTGGGGAAACCGCTCATTGCTGCCCGTCTTTGGGTATCCGCTGTTTTGGCCGTCTGCCTTGTAGCTTGTGGGGAGGTGCTTGAACGCAGGTTGTCGGCCCAGGGCTGTGTCGGGACGACCTAGTCCACGCACTAGGGATTCCGACTGATTTGGGTCGGAGAGATTTTATACCCGCATAGGGCCTTTGCGTCTTAACCTTGGTACATCTGTTTCACTGCGCGTGTTGCGGCAGGTGACATTGTGTCTGTCTGGCGGGTTTGGCAGCTCGAGACAGAGGGTGGTACACTCGTGGTTTGCTGGGGAGGTAGGTATTTGCCAATGTGCAACGGTTTTGTGCCATTTTTGGGAGCCATGACGAACAGTCGTTGCCTGTTGGTTACGGGCACGGTGGTTTGGGGCCCATGGATGGCTTTCTAGTGTGGTAGTGTAGGAGAGCAAGGAGACGTATGTTGCGTCCATGTGGGGAGGTGGAGAATATGCCGGGCCTACGGGATTCCGTCGGGAGGCGGTTTGAGACGGAACTCTTGAACAACAAGGCTGCAGGACTCGTTTATTGACTGGAGTGCTTGGATGCTATACGAGGGCTGCGTGATGTGGGTTCAGCTATGTCTGTTAACATGCCGTGATTTAGGTAGGTAGACAGGGTTTAATACGTTAACAAGTAAAACGAATGAGGGCTGTTTCGTACGCGCGTGAGGGGTCGACATGCCTGGCTGCGTTTGTCATGGCGGTGGTCATGTGTGCGCTGCTGTCGTGTTGGGGCAGGGCGAGAACTGGCGGAGCCAAACTGTCACCATTGTTACAATACTGACTCGAGCGTGACGAACTATACCCTGCCCGCCTTGGAAAGTAAGCTCCACGTCAACAACGTTTACGACACATCACATGCCTGCACAGCCCATAGGCGTGTATTACAATTTAACTGGCAGTTACTCGTTTGGGATTTCGATTGAATAGCAACTAACGCCACCTGCCACCGATACAGTATTATGACCTGTCGCCATTAGCTTACCATCAGCTACCACCGTATTTCACAGCTACTACCCAGCAGTGAGGAAGGCATGGTGTCGCACATTAAAGGAAACCAGCCTAAGACAGCCAAAAAGGCTATTGCTTGCTGGGGTGGTCGGATGGGACGTGGCCGGGCCTGCAGCAGCAAATGGCAAGAAGCCATGTGATAAGGCATGGAACATCGGTGAAGGCTTAAGAAGGCGCCTTGTCTACGGCAGTTGCATCGATTTGTTCGACCGTAACACGCAAAGACGCAAAGTACTGGGATTACAAAAACAGTTGCTGACACCAGCCAGCCAGCTGCCCCCCTGCCATGAAAAGGGTACCCCCCACCCGTAAACCGTAACCTAACCCAGAGGCAATTCCCCCCGGCGCGCAACTCCCCCTCCCCACGGATGCATTTATCTATACTTTTCCCCACTGCCTGTCCCCCCAACACTTACGGCTTGTTGGTCTCCGAGACGGGCGCGAAGCGGTCCCAGCCCTCCGTCGCTATCCGCTTCAGACGGTCCTCCTCCCTGCGTCAGACGAGCGACATCACGCAGCAGTTGTGCACACGTCAGCTGCATGTCAGCTGCCGCTACACAGGTGGGCCAGTTGGAAGCCGTCCCGTGTCACCCCGCCTCCTGTCCCGTCCCGCCAGACCGGTTACACCACGCGGTGACACTCTTACCGGTATCTAGCCTACCCAGCATCAACACCCAGCCACCACCAGTCCTCTTCTCCCCACCCTTCCACCGACCACCCCCAGTGTTTCCTCTTTACCCCCAGTCTCCCACCGCGGCGCCCCAAACCATGATGACGCCTTATCACACGGTCAGTTCCTCTTGTTTCCTCTCTACCCCCCGCGCCGCCCCGCCCCGCGCCTCACCTCTTCTTACGGATCAGCTCCAGCCGCTCCAGGTCCTTGCGAACCTGCTCCTCGGAGCGAGGCTCCACCTCGGGCTCCCTTGTGAGGAGGGGGAGGGGCAAGAAAGAGGGGGCGAGGAATAAATGAACAGTGAGGGGGAAGTGGGCGGGGCGGGGGGAAAAGAAAGGGAAAGAAGAACATGTGCAACCCACCCGAGAAGAGGATGGAAACGGGGAAACGCAGTCGGGTATGCTGTCGGGGCTCAGCGTGGTGCTGGGTATGTGCGAGCTAGCTGGTGGCGGCTCGGCTCTACAGGCATGACGTCGGGGCCCTGCCCCCCGCGTTTACGTGGCCCCAGCGCGGAACGGGCAGTGGTCGCGGGCAGCATGTGGGGGATGCAGAGCTAGCTGGTACGCAGGCAGGGTGTTGTTACATGTGGTGCAGGGGCACCAGGGTTGGGGCGAGGGGCGGGTGTGATGGCACCAGCAGCAGTAGTATCTCATCCGAACAGGCTGGGACCCGTAATATTCGTGATTGGAACCGCGTGTGTCTCGCGTGTCGAGTCGCAACGTGTCGCACGATTGGGGCATCGCACAGCCTGACAGCTCTTCAATACTAACCATGCCGCTAGCAAGAATGCCAACAATCATGTGTCTACAGGTGGGGCATGCATGTACACCGGTAAGCTCAACGTGGGTTTAAAGCAGGGCGAAGGAGTATGGCGCGATAAACAAAAGGGGCTTGGTAATCCAGCTTCGTCACGCGAACGAGCCCCGGCTACCCACTTCTTGCGTGCTGTTGGTGCGGCCCTCAGGTACTCGGGCGTGGGGTCGTCATCGCTGTCGTCATCGCTGCCGCTGCCCTCCTCGTCAGAATCGCTGGGGGGCATCTTTCCCGCATTCTTGCCCTGACCGCCACTGGCCGCCGCGGGCTGTGACGTGGACGCCTCGCCTGTGGCCTTAGCAGCGGGCTTGGCAGCTGGCTCGCCCTCCTCGTCCTCGCTGTCGCTGGGCGGCAGCATGCCCACATTTGCACGCTGGGCACCTGTGAAGCAAAGCGTGGCAGGCAAGTAAGGACTATTAGAAGCAGTCCTGCCACATGCCCGTGAACAGGTCGTGAGTCCTGAAGGCCAGCAGCTGTTCAACAGAGCCAAATGCTTCTGTAAGGCCTAGACATAAAACAGATAGCATCCTCATAAATGTACTGTAGATCCAGGCTAGTAATTAATGACTTCCGCGGCCCTAGCGATCTGAGGGACGCACCTATGCCGCGCTGCGGCTCATACTCCTCCTCTTCAGATCCCTCTTCCTCCTCCGCAGGGCCTCTGCGAGGCTTGCCCTTTGAATGGTACTTGCCACCCCGAGACTTGCCCATGCTTCCCTACAGTGGCAACCCTTCTTCGGAACCAATTCAGTGCGTTAATCCTACCCGTCAGAAACGAGTGCTACGTATAGCGTCATCGACAAAGGGGTCAGCTTGAGGGAATAGGCCAGCAGAGGCACGTACGGCGCCGCTCCAGCTCATTCTGATTGCTACTCGAGCTGCCATGCACATTTCCGTTGTATGCAAATTATTATTGTTGGTAGATCACAAGGAGTTGTTGGGAGCTGCGCTGCCCTGAATTTTTTTGCACCACTAAAATGAATACCCTTGCCCCGCGGGTGGCCGGGGCAAGGCCCACCTCCACCTTCATTACTAGCGTGTGTAGATGCCCAGTTATAGCCGCATCTCGTTCAATTCCTCATGGATCATCCAGTCGACCCGACTACACCTCATCGGTGCTTGCCAGCCGAATGGAGCCTAACAACATACGGCGATGCCCCGGGACATTGGTCACCCGTGCAGCAGCAGCGGCAATTGAGGAACAGGAGGAGGAAATTGGTGCAAACGCAGCGGTAGATGCTATCGTTCGCTATGCCCTTAACCTGGCGCGCGCGTCTGAGACATACGAGGTGCACGCCTGGATGTTGTTGCTGGGAATTCTCAAGTACGAAAACTGCAGTGCGGCACAGATCCTCAAAAAGCTGGGTCTTGAAGACCTATACGGCGCATGGAACGAGGTCCTCTGGGCTCTGAACGTCTGCGACGGTCTGAAGCCGCGCAGCTTCGTCACGGAGATGAAGTTCTCCAACGGTGCGGCTTCGGTGCTTGCAGCAGCGTCAGATTTCGCAAAGTGGCACGGCAAGAGCAAGATGGGCTCGGAGGACATGCTCATGGCGCTTGCGGCCGGCAAGGTATTTGAGGGTCTGTTCCCGGACCTCAACCTCAACTTTGAGCGCGTCCGCAAGGCAGTGGAGAAGCATACAGGGCGGCGATACGCGCTGCCAGGCGAGGAGCAGGATGAGGAGCGAGGGCCGCTTAAGTCGGAGGACGACATCTCCTTCTTGTAAGGACAGCTGCGCATGGGCGGGTTGGCCAGTTGCTGTAGCGGGAGGGTTGAGGGACGCTCGGGGGGGGGGGCTGTTGATTCCAGTTAATTAGTTATGAGCGGTCAGACGAAGCGGTTAGACGAAGATGCTGGGTGACCCAGGGGTCACGAAGCGGCACATGCCTGGGGGCAGTGGGCGTTCCTTTTTTTTCCGCGCATACAAATACGCAATGCAGCTGCCACTGTCGCGGACGCCGGCCGATTGTTGAGCGTAGACGTGCTGCTAAGGGCGCTGCTGTACCTGACCGGTGGCATAGAGTAGGTGAGGCAGCAAGTGCGGGGGTTAGGGACGTTGTATGGTTGTGACAACGCTGCGGAGGCACGTATGGCGTGCCGCGCCGGTCAGGCACCGTTGCCTGCTGTGGTGAAGCGGTCGGGAGGTTTGAGGCAATTTTATATAACATAACAAAAAAGTTAGGGCAGTTACATGGGCGTAATGCATTGCTGCGCGCTGTGGTGTGACGCTGTGGCGATATGGATGTTAGTTACCGGGCAGAAGAGGAAGCCAACGAGTTGTTGTAGGTTGGTTGAGGCGTGAGACTCTCGCTGGGGACGAGGGCGCGAGGGGTCTCGCTGGACAAGGTTTTGGTGTGTTGGGGCAGGTTGAAGATTCTGCTTACTGAACGGCTTGCCTGTTTGCCTGAGCAATGGGACGGGGCTTTGGCATGGATGATGCTCAAGACAAGAAGAGCCCGTGGAGGATCGTCTTTAGTTGAGCCGTAGATGTACCGGTGTATGCTCAAGCCACAGGAAGGAACCGGCGACCTTCAGGGCTGCCTGGCACCACAACACGTCCGAGCTGTGTAACCAGAGGGAGGGAGTACACTTACCTATGGTACCGGTTAGCAACAAGTTGCAAACCGCCAACAATCAAGAATGCAGCTGTGCCAAGGCGCAACATGCAAAGACTCACACCGCGCGCCCAGTCCGTGAACCGTATCTTGGGTACCCTGCGCCCCTGCAGGGCACCTCTAGTGGGAATGGTCAAGTGTTCAACAGCAACAGCCCCCCACATCTCGGGGGCTAGAGCCACTAGGGGCCCGGCCCACATCACACGAGCTAGCACCGACATGCTAACGACGGCTTTTGCTTTTCCGCGCGTTCCTCCCCTACACCGGCTCAGTTTATCTAATCCCCTACACCGCTCCCTACACGGTTTCACGTCTAGTACTGGTAAGTGCGATGACGTCATCCATTCGTGCAACCGTAAACAGGACGTCCAGGCGCTACAGAGCCAAACTGCAACATCCCGCACGAGCACACCAACAGCTGGCCAATAGGGGCTAAACGGCGCTGTTCCTGCCGCTGTTCCTGTCATCACTACTTGACTGTGGTGTTATGATGGGCATCACAAAGCGAATGTGGCGCCTCCCGGCATTAAACCCTACAGCAGGCAGCACATTGGACTCCACAGCTAGCAGCAACCCAACACCTACGTAACTCATCCTCGTGTGTCGCGCTGAGACAACCAGACAACCCACTGCTACCGCGTATGCCTGTATTCCTGCGGCCCACCCCATCCTATCAAGTTGTCTAACAACCCCAGTCATTGATCAGCAGCTCAGCAATCTTGTACCTAGCAGCTCCCTGCCTGCCCTGCCGCCTTTCAAAACTTGCGCGCATTGCCCGTGCTAAACAACAGCATGCCCTTGGCCGCCTTGCCCTTCTTGCCGCCGCCGCTCGCATTCGAAGCCTCACCCTCCCCACCCGCCGCCTTGCCACCACCGCCGCCCGCCGCCACAGCTGCCTTGATCGCGGCACCGCCCTTACCACCGCCCCAAACACCTGCCGCACCAGTTCCTGAGGAGGCGGGGAAGGAGCCGCCGCTGCCACCGCCCAGACCCCAGGGACTACTGGGGGTCGGGCCGGCAGCAGCTCCTCCTCCGCCGCCGCCACCACCGCCACCGCCGCCGGCTCCTCCCAAGACGCTGGCGGCGCCTCCAACTGCGGCCTTCACGCCCCAGGCCCCCGACGGCGCCGCCGACGCGCCCAGCGGCGGCGGACTGCTCCCCAGCGCGGGACCCGTCGCCGCGAACCCCATCTTGGTGATCCGCGCAAAGGACACTCCAGCGCCGCCACCACCACCACCCTGGCCGCCTGCTGCCGCCGCCGCCGCCGCCTCCTCCAGTGACGCCTGAATGGCAATGCTCTCCGCCACCTCCGATGCCGTCAACTGAACCTCCCGCGCCAACGCCGCCGTCGTCGCGCCCGCCGCCGCCACCACACTGCCAACCGCCGTACCGCCTCCTCCTCCCAGTCCGCCGCTGCAGGCCCCCGCCAGCGCCTGACTCAGCGACGGCATCGCCTGCAGCTCCTCCGCACTCGGTCCCAGCCGAGCCGCCGCCGCGCGCGCCGCCGCCGCCGCCTCCGCCGCCGCCTGCCGTCGCTCGTCAGCCCGCTGGCGGCGGCGGCGCTTCTCCCGCGCCGCCAGCTCCTCCGCAAACGGCGCCAACGCCTCCGCCGGCAGCAGCTCGCCTATGGCTAGCTCACACAGCTTGAAGGCGCCGGTGAGGGGCAGGTGCGATAGGAAGCGCCAGCGGCGGCGGGTGGCCTCCCCCTGTACGACGTCCTCCAACTCCAGCAGTCGTGCGGAGATGACGGGCGGACAGGCGTCGTAGGAGCCGTAGTGGTGCAGCAGACACCTGGCGGGGTGGGGGTGGGGGTGGGAGAGTGGGGTTGGGTGGGTTTAATAGGGTTACATACTCCGCATTTGGCTGCATTATTCGGTGGGGTATAAAGAGTGGAAGGAAGAGGATGAGGAAAGGAAACAAGGCGGGGGCTTTCATGAGCATCAGCACTGCAGCAGCAGCAGTACTGTCAATGGCGGCCTGCCGTACCACCCAACCCTACCTAAACCCCACATGAGCCCCACCCCTCACTTTCCTCCCCCCAGGCCCCACAACACCTCCCCAGCCCCGCCCCCGCCCCGCCGCCCACCTCAGGTTGAGTGGGTGCAAGAACAGCCAGCTGCCGTCCACCGCCTGGTAGGTGTAGAACTCCCCCTGGCTGCCCGGCGTGTTCAGACGGCTGCTGCCAGCGGCTGCTGCTGCTGTGGAGCCGCCCCCGCCCCCACTGGGAGAGCTGCCCAGGGGCGGCTCCCCCTCCCCCCCCTGCTGCTCCTGCGGAGCGGAGGAGGGCCCGGGCTCCGGCGCAGGCACATCCACCGGGCTGCTGCTGCTGCTGTGGCCGCCCCCCTCGCGGCCGCCTGGGGTGGCCTTTGCAGAGGAGCCCGCAGGCCGCTGACCACCCGCCTCTTGCTCCTGCTTCTCCTGCTCCCGATCCGCGCCATCTTCCTCGCCTTCTTCTGATAAGGCTGGCTCCAAGGAAGCCGTCTGCTGACGTCCCGGGTCCAAGCCGGTGGAGGATGTGGAGGCGCGTGGCTGCACCGGCTGCGGTGCTGCTTTGCCGCTAGCAGCAGCAGCGCCGCTATTGCTCTTGAGCGCAGAACCACCGCCCGCCACAGCAGCAGCAGAAGCGATGCTACCGCCCGCATTGACATCGCTTTTGTTGTAGTTGCTGCTGCTGCCTCCTGCCGCGTTTGGTCCGGGCGATGCGGCTCCTCCTCCGCCGCCGCCGCCACTGATGCGGGGGGCACGCACCCCAGGCCCCCCTGGCTGCGGCGACGGGGGCGGCGCCGCTGCTGCTGTTTGCAACCCCGGGAACTGCTGGTCTCGAGCGGCTCGTTGCGCCGCGGATTCGCGAGCGACGGTCACGTCGGATACAGCGGCCGTGAACATCTGGGGACGGAGGGAGGGAGGGAGGCGCGGGGCGAGGGTGAAAGTAGTCGCGTAATGGAGTTGTTGGACAGTAGGGGAGGAAAAGAGACAGGACGAGAGGAGCGTAACCGACGATTAGGCTTCCTAGCCCTTCCCTCCGCTTAAGCGCACCCAGCCGCCACCCCTTTCTTACTTCCCTCCTCCGCCACCCACCCACCTTCTTCACCGCCGCCTCCGCAGCCGCTCCCAGCGCCACCGGCGACATCCCCGCCTCTCCTCCCCCTCCCCCTCCTGCCGCCCCCGCTCCTGCCGCCCCCACCACCCCGCCTCCCTCCCTCGCCGCCGCCAGCCCCTCCGCCCGGTGCTCCTCCCAGCGCCGCGCCCTCGCCGCCAGCTGGTCCAGCGCGCCGTACACGAAGGGCGCCTCATGCGCCGCATCGGAGCCGCCCTCCGACACCAGCTGAGGGGAGGTGAGGAGGGGAGAGGGACAGGAGGGTGGAGAGGGATTACCGGTAATAGGGATGCATATTGGGAGAGGGAGAGGAAGGCGGGGAGATGTGGAAAGGCGGGTGGCTACCGGGGACTCATGGGAAAGGTGCTGGTTGCAGCAGCAGCAGCAGCAGGAGGGGCAACACATGGCCCCCCCACTGTCATCCCCACCCTCTTCACCACATACCCCACATAGCGGTACCCCACACCCCCTCGCGGCCCGTTTACTAACACACATCCCCTCGCGGCCACTGATTCCGATGCTACTCGATAGCTCTATTACACCATAGCCAACGGACTTCACCTGTGGCGTTTTTCGGTGGGAGGACTTCATCTTTCGGCAATCACAGTACGTTTCGCCTCGCGGCCAGTTATTTTAACACACACCTGCATCGCACACGCCGCCAGCTGCTCCGCGGCCGCCCGCCACAGCCCCGCCGCCTCCTCCCCCAGGGCACCCCCCCGACCATCCCCCGCCACCACAAACTTGGCAAACGGGTTGCGGTCAAAGAGAGAAGGCGCATTGGCGGCGAAGCCGCCCCCACTGCCTTCACCACCACCGCCTCCCCCTTCCACTGCAGCCGCCGCTGCTGCGGCAGCCGCATCCACGGGCTGCGGAATGATGGAGTTGCGGTTGCGGCGGATGAGGGCGAGGGTGAGGGGGGCGCCCACGCGGGGGGGCTGTACGGCATGTCGTATGCGCACCAGCCGCAGCTCCCGAGCTACCACGGGGGCGAAACACAGGGGGCAGGGGGCGGAGCGCCTGTGCAGGGGGGTGATGGGGGTATTGAGGTGGTGGGGCGCGGGGGTAGCAGCAGCAGGAGCAGGAGCAAGACTAACGGGAGCCCCATGGGAGCCCCCTGGGGTGGCGCCCGGTGGAAGAAGCGGGTCCGGCAGTGGCATGGCAGTGGCATGTGGGGCGAGCGAGGGTTCACTGCCCAGCGGCCTACCCGGGCTAGCTCGCCACACCCCGGTGCGGTTACCCCTCCGGTGTGTTCCCCCGTAAGCTCACCCCGCCCCGGCCCCCCCTCCAGCTTGTCGCCCAGAACATTCAACGCATGGTTCTCCTTCTTTCCCCTCCCCCTCCGCGGCCCCCCCACTGCTCCCCCCCCACACCTGAGCATCGTCAGTGTCTCAGTATTGTTCTCCTTCTTCCCTTCTCCTCCCCCCCCCGCTCCCCCCCCCGCGCTGCCACCCCCACCTGAGCTGCTCGCCCCCGTGGTTGACCAGGTGGTGCATGATGGCGGGGAAAGAGAACACGTGGCCGCAGGGGGTGATCTGGGTGGGGGAGGGGTAAAGAGGAAACAACTAGCTGACTGAGGGATAAGGCGTCAACATGGGTTGCAACATGTGAGCCAACCCGCCCAGCCCGAATTAGCCAGCCAGGGGGGGATGGTGGGAGGGGGCAGCAGGAAGGGTTGGAGGAGTCGCGGGTCCCAAAAGTACATGCGGATGCAGGGTCTGCGTTACTAGGATGCCACAGGATAGATGATACCACATGGTCAACCCCCTCTCCCCCACCCCGCCCCCTGCTACCTGCGGGCACAGCGGCGGGCTGTCCAGCGAGATGGGGCACTGCACCGGCACCGCGCTGCACATCTCAACCTGGAGAGGGGGATGGAGAGGGGGGGATGGGGAGGGGGCGGACGAGGGACGAGGGAGGGCAGGAATCATGAGTGAGAAGGGAGAGGGGGAGGATGAGCGGGGCGGCGGGGGAAGACCGCGCAGACCTTAGGAAGGAAGTCACGGTGGTGGTTGGCGGGGGTGGCGGTGTGGCCACCACCACCATACCGATTTCCTAACCCCACCTGCAGCGCACACACATCCCGCCCCCATGCCCCCCCTTCCCCCACGCATGCATGCTGGCTCATCATCCTCTTCTTTCCCCCCACCCCCACCTGCAGCACATCCTCCCAGTCGAACATCTTGTCCGCATCCGCCTCGAAGGCCGACACGTCCACCGCATCTGGAGGGGAGGGGTGGTGGACGGGTGAGCGCAGGAGGCGGGTGGGCGCAGGAGGCGGATAGCGGGGAATAGGAGGCCGGCGCAGGACTCCGTAGCGCTTGGCAATCAAGATGTTTGATATGCTCGTCATGTCTTCCTCCCTCCTTTCCCCCGGCCCCCCCACTGCACCCACCCGACACCAGGAAGCGGAAGTTCGCTTGCAGGAACTTGTTCTTGTCGTACTTTTGCGGCTTGTCGTACCTGCTGCCTCCGCCGCCGTAGCGGCGAGCAGAGGCGGGTGTCGTACCTCCGCTGCGGGTGCTCGCGGACCTGCCGCCTCCGCCACGGCCGCTTCCCTTTGATGGTTTGCATGGGTTGGGGTGAGGCAGCGAAGCGAGGAGGGGGGCATTGTAAGCGCTTGGACGAGATTGTATCAGGAGGGGCTGTGGAGGGTCGGCCCCCTGTGCCCCTTCTTCTGCCCTCGTGCCCTGCCGCAAGCGCTCGCCCGCCCGTCCTGCATAGGAACCTGCACAAGACCTCCGACCCCCCTCCCATTGGGTCTTCCTCGTTTCCCCTCCTCCCCTGCCCCCCTCCCCGCTCTCCCGAACCCACCCGCCCGCTGCTCCCCCACGCCGACTCGTACTGGAAGTTGAGCAGGTGGTTGGCGTTAGCAGCCCCCCCGCCTCCACCGCCTCCACCAGGTGCAGCTGCACCGCCGCGGCTAGCGCTGACGCCCGCAGAGGAAGCGGCACCGGCAGCGGCGTTGGTGCGGGTGGCGCCGCTGACGCTGCCAGCACTTCCACCGCGGCCACCGCCGCCACCGGTTGAGCTGTCGGTGGTTGGGGCCGCGGCCGCATCTGTTGTTGCGGCCGGCGGTTGCCTGGCATGGGGATGTCGGGTGAGGAGGGTAAGGGTTATGCGCTAGGGATTGTGCAGCATGCAAGGAACCCTTTGCCAGCCTTGTACTGTATGATGACCGCTTGCAGGGTGCTACAGCTGCACAACTCTACGACACACCAGCAGTTTGAACGCTGTACTCCCATTCCACCCTAGCCATCACCGTGGGCCCCCGAACTGGACTACGCACCGCGATGGCTGCTGTTGCTGCTGACTGCTTGCCTGGCTACTACGGTTCATGGCGGCTGACAGTCCCCCACGACCGCCACGTCCGCGACCCTGCCTTCCGGTCTGGGCCTACATGAGAGTGTTTGACGTAAAGCAACATGAGCCCCGTAGGATAGTACTTAAGAGTAACGCGGTATAACGCAGTTGCAAAAGTAAAGAACAACATCTGAGCCACGTCACCCCTGATCACCTGCGGCCTGACACCATGATGGAGTTTCCCTGTGTGCCATAGAAATAAAGGGGTGGTAGGGAGATTGTTTTATTACACACCCCGCCTCAGGCATGGCGCCCGAGGCCTAGGGCTCTGTGGCCGTTATGCAAAATGAAAATCGTCTACGGACCGGGTTCAAATTCTCCAGCTAAGGGGTTGAGCTTGGGGGGCGGCGAGCTGCCGCCAAGTAGAGGAAGGCCATGTTGCTCTGAATTAGGAAGTTGGGCAGAGCTATGTGCAAGCGATGAAGATTGTACCGGGACGTCAACACAGCTCATTCAATAGTAGAAGAAATTGAAGTGTGCCGAGAGCTTTGCCCCGGCGAGCTCAGAAAGCAAGGTCAAATCGGTTTGGTAAAAGTTGCCCTGAACGAGTGTTCCTGCCTAAACTCTACCCGGAGGAGTAAGAGAAATACCGTAGTCGCGGTGAAAAGAAGCCTTGATCCGTTTCACTTGATCCGTATTCGGGTTGCCGGACCATTGAGATGCCGACGCATACTTCAAGGCCAGAACTTTGCCTCAACCCATACATTCCGAAAGATACACAGCTTACAGCGGATGAAAAATGGATGTTGCAAGGCTGCACACTACATACCTACTCCCGGGTCACTTAACAAGCCCACCCACACACGATAAAGCCTTTTGCACGTCTAACAAGTCAATTGGGTCGAAACACTTCAAAGCGTTTTTGTTGCTTATGCAACGTGTTTAACAATGTGTGCAGAGTTATGGCATCTGTCAGCTACTGTCCGCGTCCTGGTTCCTGCGAAAGCATTGGCGGATTTAGGCAGGGTTTCGTGGCACTAGGCCTCTATTATGCCCTTCCAGGCCCTTAAGCTCTACCAGGGACAACTTAACGCCGTTGCTTTGGTCCCTGCAGTTCCCCGGTTGCCATTGTTGCAGGTGGAATGCTTACGACGTTTGTAAACTGACCCAAGGGTCTTCAACTAGTTACGCCTCATCGTGCATGGAAGACCCCCTGGAAACCTGCCCCTTCAGTTGGGCACTTTTAGATGTCAAACTTGTCAGCATTGCAACCCGGTAAACCGGATTGGGCAAATCTTGTGCTTTTGCACGGCATGCCGAGTCCGTTGTACGATATGCCAGCTGCTTGCTGCTTTGTAATGCTGGTGCTGGAAGCTTGTACCCGCGGTGTTACAGCTGGCGAAGGCTACTGTATGGGGTGGCTTGGCGCGGTCCCCTCAGTAGGTTACAACCAATGGGTTACAGAATTGGCCTCTGCAGGTGAAGGCAACTTTGCACCGCCATACAATCACCTAGGAGTTGAACGGCTTGTCAGTACCACGCGCCGAACTCGGAAGGAACGACGGGGAGACGCGCCGTTGAAAAAGCAGAAATAACATCCCGAAGGCCCCGAAGCCTAATGCTGCTGTCGTACACCGACCTTGCCTTGCACAGGTTGTGATTCGAGATAAACAATAACAGTCGTTATTATAAATAACAACGGATGTTATACTCATCCCCTATTATGTCACGGACTCACGGACTCACGGTCCAAATTACTTGACTAGGTTTCTGACTCACCACGCTCTACCGCATGCTGAATGACAAGTCGGCCACCAGGTTTTACAAACCTACGTTAAGGCTGTGCGTCGGGCTAGCTGCTGACTAAACATAACGATGGCCTTGCGGTCATATTCAATGCCACAGCAGTCCTTAGGCTGCGTTAAACGTGGAATTCCCGTATTGACGAGTCCTTCTCGGTTTACTGGCTTGCGGACTTCAGCACTGAATATCGACAGGAGAGGGGCGCTGGATGCCGCATGGAAGCGTCAAGAAGAGGCAGAGGCGCGACATAAGCGTATCACGTCCGATATCTCAGAGAAAAAGCTGATTACTTGTCCCGACGCTCCAAGTCTTGACATAGTCCTGGAGCAAGCTGGTAGCGCACTCGTCGCTGTCTTCGTTTACTCTCGGCAATGCGGCGTTTGCAAGGATGCTGCTAAACGGTTTGATCAGCTACGGACTGAGGTAGGCTTTGGACGCTTGGGCGGATATGGTTGGCGTGAGGAGCAACACCCGAAAAAGGTGGTACATGCGGTCCCAGTTTGCTATGACCTGCAGGCCGTCCATGCGAAGTCTCGCATCGTTTTCGTTCAACACGACGTGGAGACGGACTACGGGGATAGAAGTGACATTTCCAGGATATACAACGTTCGATCGGTACCATGCTTCCTTTTCTTCGATGGTGGTGCTGTGGTGAGTGTTCCGGACTGCCAACAAGCAGGCAAAGGGCAGGTTGGAACCCTTTTTCACAAAACAATCTTTCACCAAGACGCTACATAGGGCTGCACCTAGTTGCACCCCACCTAGGGACTAATGCCTGGCGTTCCGGGGTCGACCTTCTACCACCTTAGTCTGGCGAGCGAGAATTAGCTTGCACCTAACACCTTCTTTGCCGCCTTTCTACGGACTCCATACATGCGAACTGAGCTGCATGCAGCTGCTACCCGTCGGCTCTAACCTGCATGCCTCATGCATGACCTGCGCGCGTGAGTGAGCCCCCGTAGTAGGAACCTGCGTTGACGCGACGTGTTGTGGGTTTCTGCCTTGAGTGGGCGCTTGCAACCGGACAAGGATGTTTAGGGTCAGCAATTTGTCAAGGCCTTCTAGCTCAGTTGGTTAGAGCGTGGTGCTAATAACGCCAAGGTCATCAGTTCGATCCTGATGAGGGCCAGCTGGGGGTCGTAGCTCAAATGGTAGAGCGCCCGCTTAGCAAGTGCTGAGCGCCCGAACTTGCGGGAGGTAGGGGGATCGATGCCCTCCGACTCCATTTTTGTCTTTTGGGCACTGATTTAGGTTATGAAAACAATGCTCGAGTGTATACTCCTGAGTCCTCACTCACCCTTTCCTTCTTGCCTGCCGCGTTTGCAGATACGGCGGCTGTCACTGCGGGACGTGCGAAGCCTGGCAGGCCCCAGACCCAGTGTAAGGCTACAATGCCACCTCTAGTAAGCGCTGACAGCTCTTGACTAGAGTGTGGCAGCGGGCACTTACGACTACGCAGCGCCGTCGCAAACACCGTTGCCCGCGCACTCTGCACTCCACTTGCGACCATGTCACGCCCGTGGCTGTAGCGACGGACATACCACATGCGCATGGTGGTGTGCTGCATGCGCTACATCCTTGCAACCCCGCCCCCTCCCGCTCCCCCCTCAGATCCAGGCGGCCCTAGCGGAGGACGTGCGGCGGCTCAAGTCCACCCTGCTGGAGGTGCTGCTCAGCCGGGCACCCAGCGCGCGGAGCTGAGGGGTAAAAAATATATATGATGAGACACTGACGAAGCAACTGACGAGCTGTATGACAAGGCTTCACCATGGGGGGGTACAGAGGAAACAAGTAACTGGAGAGCTGAGGGGGGGGCCAAAATAAGGAAACTGACGAGGCAACTAACGGGATGTATGCGTCCGGTGCATGCGTGGGCCTCCGGGCTGCGCATTCATTCATGCGTGGGGTTTTTCACTGGGTGCTTCAATGTGGGTTTCAGCGGTGGCGGTGTACGTTCTAGCTCCTGGGCCCCTGGGTGGAGGCGTGGGAGAAGCTCATACCCCGACATGTGTACTCTACCTGGGCCGTCCCTGGCACGGCTGTTGAAGTACGCGGTGCGGCGGCGCGACAGTGCTTTAATTGATTGGATACGTTGCGGCTCTTCCCCCAGGCCCTTTGCCGGGAACCGCACAGCGCTCGGTGTGTGGGTTCTGGTGGGTATTGTTCGTGTCTGCGTTGGGTTTGTGGCTGCCGGTTCTTGTGTGCCGCTTGGTTTATGGCACGTTGACTCGTTGGCGGAATGGCGATAGCGCATTTCTTCGCCTTCCTGTTTGTTTGTTCAGTTTGTTTGTTTGTACTACTATCGTGACGAGATCCTCTTCCTCCTACCTACCTGCTGAGCCACACCAGAGCCCTCCCTCCTCTACTACCGTGGTGCGAATTAGCACGCTTTCGCGGCCCACCTGGCGCGCATAGCTCGGTTGCTTCATCAGCAACGTCTTGCGCGCATTTGACAATCAACATGAAGAATTTGTTGCACCCATTATGGGTTTTGCTTGTTTGTCAAACCGTCGTTTGTTTGTTGGACTGTTTGTCATCATGTTTGGTTAAGGTAATCGTCGGCGACAAGAAAGATGGCTTGCTCGGTCAAATAGGACCCACATCACACGTTGTAATGCTGTTGTGTATGTACCAACATTGTGGACTAGACCCGGGGGTGTTATCGGTAGTAGGCCCCCGGGTGTTTGTGTGTGTGTTTTTAGGCCTCCTGTTTCACGGGAGTGTCGTTTCCTTTCGTAAATTCTTTGCTCAGGCACAGTTTGTTTGTTGCATGGGTCGCATGACAGCCATCCACAGGTGCCCCCTGGGGGGTGGGTGATAGTGTTGTTGCTTGCATGTGTACTGTGACCGGACGGCTCATGCGTCGATTTCGTCGCTCTCCACTCGTGTTTAATACGGGGGATTGACGGCAACGGACCCACGGGACGGTGCAGCACTGCCATGCTTTGGTTTTCTGTGCGGCGGGGGGCTGAGGGATGTTTGCTCACTCGCAACTGATTAGACGGCTGCGTTACCTCGTTGTAATGCGGCCTAACCTAAGCATAGTGCGACGTGTAAGACTCAGCACAGGGCGTAGTTGCAGCCCGTTTGGCCGCTCACACACCATTCCTACTTCCACCCACCCCCACAGTTATCAACAACGGGAAGCCACACATGATTGCCGTACTCCGTTTAACAATATTAATAACATGTCACAGTAGTTCCGACAAGCGCAGCAACAGTCATTGTTCAACTACCACACGCGGAATGACACACATGCCATTCCGAAGCCCTAGGGCATGCATCCGGATTAATACCACATAAAGCCGAATCTCCCGGGAAGATGCAAGACACACGTACTTCCCACGCATGTGCCCCGTACATTGCTGCAACATGCATGTTACGGCAGCACGGGCATCCCACCGCCGTACCATGTATGCCCCACGCAAGACCTTTATCTCTCCTGTCCTAAGCACTTACCCCCCCCCCCAATTCCTGGTGACCGGAATTCTGACAGCAATACAAGCAGTAGACAACAAAAACAGCCAGCTTTCTTCCGCCCGCTCGCTGGAGCGTCAACCATTCATCATCACCGCGGACTCGGTATCGGTAGGGCATACTAACCAACACCTTGTCTTGTGGCACCCTGCCGCCTCATGCCCCATTGATGTGCCCTAACCTGTGGTCTCCTATGGTTTGGTATGGTCTTTGACCCCAATCCCGGGGCACACGATAGTGACGAACGCTTACACCAACCATCACGTTGGTGACCCCCCCCCCATACACGCCCCACACACGATTCGACACACATGCACCCCCCCCAGCAAGCAGGCACACAGCCTCCAGGGCCGCGCCTCGAGCAAGGTATCCGTCTTGACTCAGCCATGTCAGTCCTGCACACTCATCGCGACTGCAGCAGCAGCAGCATTCTTGATGTTTAGATGTCGGTCACATACACGCTACCCCACCACCTCGCCGCACATCACGGGAGCCGCGGTTCTCCATTGCTTCATGCGGCGTTGGGTCCGTACAGCCTGGCGGGGGTGGGTGGAAGGGGGCAGCAGCAGCAGCAGTGGGGAATGCTGTCTGTTAAGCTGCAATACACAGCAGGCAGCCAGACAGCTCGAGCAAGCAGGCATGCTGGATAACGCCCTACCCCAACCTCCCTTCCTCTTTCCCGCCCCCCACTCGCAGTGGCTCGTCCGTTTCATTCTTTTAAAAAAACCCCTCCGCCCCCCCTCCGCCCCCCCTCACATGCGCAGGTAGGTCCGCTCCATCTCCCCCTGCGCCCGGCTGATCTCCAGGTCCGCCCCCAGTGCGCGCAGCACAGACAGCCGCCGCAGCAGCCGAGCCACCCCCACGCAGCGCCGCCAGCGGTTGCCGCCCGCCGCCTCCACTGCCGCCGCGTACATGGAGCGACGCACCAGGTAGCCCCGCCACACCGCCTGGGAGGGGGAGGGGGAGAGGGGGGGAATGGGTGGGAGGGTGGGTGGGTGAGGCAGCAGCACCAGCACCAGCAGCATGCAGGGCGGCGGTGATAAGCTAATCAGGCAATCCCACCTCACCCTTCTCTGCTACCGTACCTGCTCCTAGATCATACGTTGTAACTGCTGCTGTGTCCGCCTGACCCTAACCCCTTCCCCATCTTATCCCCTCTTCCCCCACCTGTATCATGACCGCCGCCACCGCCCGCTGCGCCTCCAGGCTCATGCCCCCCAGCTGCAGCGACACGGTGCCGTACTCGGGTCGGTCCAGGCACAGACAGGTGCGGCGCAGGACCTGAGGGGGGGAGGGAGGGAAGGGGGGGGGCCAGAAATATGCCGGTACCAGAACCACACATTAGGGAAAAGCAACGGGGATAGATGGGAGAGGGAGAGGTGAGGAGGGACAGGAAAGGGGAGGGAAGGGCAAAAGAGGCAAGGCGGGGGTTGAGGAGGGGGGTAGGGGTTGTGTACATGGGCAGACTAGCGTGAGAGAAGGTTGGCGAGGGAGAGCGGATGGAGGAGGGGTGTCAGCGGGTTCGGCAGGCCTCCAAGGAGACAGCTCGCTCAAGCCATACCACCAAGCAAGCAAGCAAGCAAGCAACCCCATCCACCTCCTCCGTTTCCTGCCTGTTGCAACACTACCAGACCATGCTGCGTCCAACGGCACATGCCGTACATGTAGCACCCTCCCAGTCTCCGATACACCAGCCAGTGCTGCCCCATTCCACCACCACCACCCGCTGCATGCCCCCCTCCTCCCGCCCCCCCCACCCAAAACCCCCCATACACCACACTCACCAGCTCCCACAGCCCTCCCCGCCGCCCCCTCGCCGCCTCCTCCACGTCCACAGCCGCCCCGTCGCACGCCAGACCCGTCACCACCTGGCGACCCGTGGCGCGATGGCACCTGGCGGGAGGGGGGCGGAGAGGGGGGCAGGGGGGCAGGGCGGGTGCGTTTAGAAAGCTGGCCGTGTGTTAAGAAAACTGGCCGCGAGTAGGAACGTACTGGGATGTCGGAAGATGAAGTCCCGGCCGTGTGTGTGTGTGTATGTGTTTGCATGAGCAGCCAGGGGGAGGACATGTATCATAGTTGTCCCCCTGCATCCTCCCTTCCCTCCCTCCCCTCCCCTCCCCTCCCGCCCTCTCCCCCCTCACCTGTCCGCGAACCTGCACACCGCCGCCAGCGCCTGCAGCTGCTCCACGGCGCCGCAGTGCAGGTGCAGCGTCAGCCCCCGCAGCGCCCCCGGGGCCGCCCAGCACACCAGCAGCGCCCGCCAGCCCAGACAGGAGGCCACACGCAGGACCAGCTCGTCACCCGAGTGGAGGCCTGGGGGGGGGGGTGGGGAGGGGGGTAAAAAAGAAATTCCAAAGTAGTAGGGGTAGGGGGGCAGGGGGTAGGGGGGCAGGGGGTAAGGGGGATGGATGAGAGGTGATCAGGTGCAGCCACCACGAGGGGCTGGGAAGACGGGAAGGAAGGGGAAGGGGATCCACCCGGCATCCATTCTACCTCCACCCGCCTCCCCCCAAACACATGCTGCCCCGGGTAGCACGCAGGTGGGCAGGGCAGGGCAGGCACATGTCTCTTACCCGGCACGAATCCCTTGGGCCGCACCACGGGAGGCGCCTCCGCCCCCGCAGCCCCGCCCGATGTCCCGCCCGACGTCCCCACCGCCGCAGCAGCCGCCCCCGCTCCCGGCGACGATGACGCCCCAGCAGCCCCAGCAGCAGCCGCACCGCCAGCCCCCGGCGGCGGAGTGCTCGCACCCCCACTCCCCCGCCCTCCCGCTCCTCCCGTCCCTGTCCCCGTCTGCCTGCCCCCCAGCCCCGTGTCGCTGCTGCCTCCTCCCGCCGCGCCCGGCTCCGGCGTCTTCCGGCCTCCCCCCTGCTGCTGCTGCTGCTGCTGCTGGGTCGCGGCTGCCGCACCCCCAGTACCCTCCTTTACCCCCCCCGCCCCCGCTCCCCCTGCTGCTCCTGCTCCCCCTGCTGCTCCCGCCCCTCCCGCTCCCGCTCCCTGCGGCGGCAGTGTCACGGGGTGGTCCAGGTCCAGCGCCAGGTCCAGCGTGTTGGCTCGGTCCCAGATGGCGGGCCACAGCGCCACCAGCAGGCGCAGCCGGAGCTCCAGGTCGGGCAGCAGGCGCAGAAAGTGGAGGACCTGGGGGGCGAGGGGTGGAAGTGGAAACAACTAACTGACCGTGTGTGGGGGGTGGGTGGGGAGGGGGAGGAAAAGTGAAGGGAAGGGGGAGGGAAAGGGGAGGGCAAATGGGCATGGCCCTCCTCCCCCCTCACCTCGTACGCTGACAGGCTCACTCGACTTGCCAGATCCACCATCAGCGGCGCCAGCTGCCGCGCCCGCGCATCCAGCGTGCTCAGCTGCCTGGCCAGCGCAGGATCCACTCCGGGGCCCCACACGCCGCCGCCCTCGCCGGCCCCGTCGCCGCGCTTGCCGCCCTTCTTGCCGCCCTTCTTGCGCTTGCCGCCGGAGGAGGCGGTGGTGGCGCCGGGTTTGGATGCGGAGGCGTCTTTGGATGCGGAAGATTTGGATCCGGACTTGGCGTCTGTGGAGGGGAGGGGTGGAGGGGTGGAAGGGTGGGATTGATGGGGGCGTGGGGGGGGGGCATGCGGGATGACAGGGTGGGGAATGTGCGCGAGAGATTGGTTGCTGTGGGGGAGTGCAGGTTGGGGTCTGTATGGGGGGCAAAGCTAGCGCGGACGGCATGCGAGTGGGTGCATGGAGAGGAACAAAGGATGGTGACACATAAGAAGGAGCAGCACGCACCCCCTAAACACGCATCCCCCACGACACCCACCCTCCCACCATCCTTACCGCTCTTCCCCTTCTTCCCCTTGCGTCCCGCGCCTCCCTCCGCCTCGCTCTCCCCCATCTGTGTGCTGCGCCGCCGTGCCGCCGCCGCGTGCGCCTCGTGCCTCCGAGCCGTCTCCTCGTGCAGCCGGGCAGCGAAGGCGCGGTAGCCGCCCTGGGGACGGGAACCGGGGTGAGGGTGGGTAAGCGAGTGGGTGGGACATGATGACCACTGTTGTCGTACCGCAGGAACTGCGGGGTACGGCACATCAACCAACCCAACCAGCCAACCAACCAACCAACCCAAGCAGCATAGCCCATGGCAGCAGCATAGCCCGCTCGTTAACCCCTTTTCCCTCCCTCTCCTGCTTGTCATCCCCGCCCCCGCCCCCGCCCCCCCGCTGTACCTTCCACATCGCTGGCGCCTGCCTCCATCCCGCCAGGTTTGGGTGCGTGTTCGGCAGCCCCAGCCGCATCAGCAGCTCCTGGAACAGCGTCTCCCAGGCGCTGTGGTAGGGCTGCCACCTGGGGGGGGCGGGGGGGGGGGGAGAGGGGGGGAGGCAAGCGCCAGCCATCGGGGTTGGTCCGGAAAGGATAGGGAGGTGCCTTAACGGTATTAGGGAGAGGACGGCCACTGCGACCAGTGCTCCTTTCCGTTTGTTTGCCGTCACCCGTCACACCTTAACACGCAATGCACGGCCAGCAACACACACACACACCACAAGTCAGGGCACCCAGTCTCCCGCTAGAAGCAGCCTGACAGCCTGACAGCCTGTCACATGTGGACTAGTTGTCGGCTTCTCGCGTTACCGTACTTCACACACTACGTCTTCTTGGTAATCACCGCATGCGGGGCCAAAACCCTAAACCCTAAACCCTAAACCCTAAAACCCCACCATGTTTTCTTGGTGATTACTGCATGAGCCGCCGCCGACTGGCTCATGAAGCTGGTGGCCAGCCGCGCCGACTCCATCACAGATCCGCTCACACCGCCACTCGCCAGCCCCCCGCCGCCACCGCCGCCGCCTGCCGCTGTCGAGGCTGCATTGCTGTACGGCCCGTAACGCCCCTCCGCCGGACCCCGACGGTAGCCGTACAACCCTGATCCACCTCCGCCTCCGCCGCCGCTGGCACTGGCGCCGCCGATGCTGCTGCTGCCCTCACGCGCCATGGAGCCACCCGCTATCGCCGCCGCCGTTGTCAACACAGACACCGGCGGCGCCTCCGGCGGCGTCGGTGTCGGCGTCGACGCCGCTACCGCCGTACCGTCAACAGCTCCGCCGCCGCTACTGCCGTACACCGGCGAGCCCGAGGCAGCCGCCGCCGCCGCCGCCGCGGCGGCGGCGGCATTCATGGAGGGCGCCGCGGTGAGGTGTCCTCCGCTGGCCGAGGTCTGCAGGTTGTGGTGTCCGGAGGGGGTTTTCCCGGAGAGTACGGTGGGGGTTTGTCTGGGTCGTACGGCAGCCGCACTCCCCTTTCCGTGGTACTGCACGTGCATGCGGGGTCGCAGGTTTACGAAGTGCATGTCCAGGATGCCGCTGGTGGGGATGTTGGCTGAGCTGAGGTAGATCTGGAGGGGGGGGAGGAGGAGGAAGGGAGGAGGAGGGTAAAGGAGGAGGAGCGGGATGCTTGAAGATGAGGAGAGAAGGTGGCAGAGGGGAAGGTGATGATGATGGTGGCCCCCACCCTGCACTGTACGTAACTGAGCAAGGGGACAGCAAGGCTGCCTTCCGCATCCCTGACCTTACGGTTTGGTTCGCGTCTTTGACCACTACCCCCGCCCATGCACCCCACCCCATGCAACCCCCCCCCATGCAACCACCTCATGCACCCCCCATGCAACCACCTCATGCACCCCCCCTCACCACGCTGTTCCCCAGCGGCTGCCCCCCGAACGTGATGGCCCGCAGGCAGCTGGTGGCGTCCCCCAGCCGCGCAGTGGCGGCGCCGTACAGCTCCTCCTCGGGTGCGGCTGCGGGCGGGGTGGCCCAGCGGTGCGCGGGGCTGTCCCGGTGGGCGGCCTGCACCAGCAGGATTGCCAGCAGGCGGTGGGACTGGGGGGGAGGGGGGGAGGGAGAAAAGGGAAGGGAAGGCGTGGTGAGGGGAAGGCTAGAGAAGGAGGAGGCAGAGATGGTAAAAAGGACGCGTAAGGAACCCAGCGCGTTAGGCAGGTCCCGGGGGGGAGGGAGGGGGGATAAACACGGTAGCTGTGAGGAGCAGCGGCTGTGCAGGGTTTGGGGGAGCAGCAGCAGCAGCAGCAGCAGCCGGGGTCACCACATGCACTGACAGTCTGAAACCCTTGGGCGGTATCTCCGGGTCCCTCCACCCCGCTGCCCCTCCAAACACACAGGAATCTACGCGGCCCCCCCTCCCTCCCCCTCATACAGCTCGTTAGTTTCCTCATTTACCCCCCCCCTCCCCCCCCACCTGCTGCGCCAGGTCCAGTCGTATGTGCCCCGAACAGCAGCGGTCCCAGCCGTCGCCCACCCGGGTGCGCAGCGGCAGCAGCGGGGCCAGACTGAGCTCCTGGGGGGGTGGAAGAGGGGGAGGGGAGGGGAGGATGGTACCGTAAAACGGGGGGGCTACCATAGGATAGCTGGGATGGATTGTCGGCTGTGTACCGGCATGTTGAGAGAGGAGAACACACATAAAAAGCAGCAGCCTCAAATGGACTTCCTCCTCTCCTCCGCCTCCCTCTCCATTCCGCGCATCGTCCGCTTCTACAACACCACCTTGCTAGCCCGCTGCAACGCGATACCTCCCAATACCCCACACTCCCACACCCATCTGTTGGTCATGGTGAAGCCTTGTCACACAGCGCGCGAGTTGCCTCGTCAGTTTTCTTATCTTCTCCTCCACACTCCCGCACCCCTCGCCCTCACTCCCTCCCTCACCTGCAGCAGCTCCGCCACGTCCTCCGGCCCGAACTTTGCAAACCTCCTCAACGCCCAGGGCGCCCGATGCAGGTCGGGGCACGCCGACAGCAGCGTGGCCGCCGCATCCGCCCGCTCGCTGCGGTAGCGCATGCGCCCCAGCAGCCGCCCCGCCTGCTCCGCACCCACGTAGGCCACCTTGGTGGCCAGCCGAACCAGCTGCGTCTTCCACACCTCGCTGTTGGCGGCGCTCTCGATGGCCGCCTCCATGCAACCCATCAGACCCTCCGACAGCAGCGGGATGCGGCTGGCGGGAGGGCTGGAGGAGGAGGAGGAGGAGGCAGCCGCGGCAGCGGCGGCGGCGGCTGCCGCCGCCGCGTCACCGCCGGAGGCGGTGGCGGCAGCAGCGGCAGCGTCAGCCGCCGCTGCCGCGGCGGCCGCCGCGGCAGCTGTCGCTGCTGCCGCCGCCGCGATTGCAATCGCATTCGCATCCAGCGCCGCGTTATTGCGCAGGAGCACCACCAGGGTTCCGGTGCGTGGCAGCGCCTCGGGCCAGCGCAGGTGTGGCAGCACCCACTGCGGCCACCCACCACTCGCTGCTGCTGCTGTTGATCCCTTGCCTCCGCCCTCGCCACCCCCTCCGCCGCCCTTGCCTGCCGCTGCTGCTGCTGCTCCCTTGCCGCCCCCCTTGCCACCTCCCTTGCCGCCCCCCTCGCCACCCCCTCCGCCCCCCTTGCCTGCTGCGGCTGCCGGTGCCGCGCCTCCGCCCTCCCCTCCTGTCGTGACGCTGCCTGCCGCAGCTCGCGGCAGGTGCACGGGCAGGCCGTTGAGGGTGGCGGAGAGCCAGGAGGAGCCGCCAGAGGAGTGCCACAGCGACACCAGGGTGGCGGCAGCCTGGGGTGGGGGGAGGGGAGGTAAGCGGGAACGGAGGGGGGGTGATTAAACCAATTATACAGGGAAGGGAGGGAAGACGGAGGGGGGCATGGAGGGGCGGATGGAGAGTAATGGAGGGTAAATACCGGTAGGCAGGTACTAGGTAGTACCAAACACAGTCCGGAAACAAGTAAAAAAGCGAGCGCAGAGGCAAGGCAGTATAGGGCTTATTGTGCTGGAGACAAAGGGGCCTCCCGCTACAACACCCCTCCCCCCTTACCCTCCCTCCCCGCCCCCACCTTGCGGTGCTCCCTGCCCCCCCTCCCCCCACCTTGCGGTGCTGCCTGCCCCCTTCCTGCCCCCTCCCCTCCCTCCCCCCACCTTGCGGTGCTCCGGGTCCGCCAGGTCGAGTGTGTAGCTGCCGTTGGGGTGCGCGGGGTCCAGGTCCAGCGGCTCCCCGGGCAGCGGGGTGATGGTGACGTTGGAGAGGGACAGCTGGCGCAGCACGGAGTTGACCTGGGGGGGCGGAGGGAAGGGGGGGGGAGGGAGAGGGAGGAGGGAAGGGGGGGTAGGGAAGGGGGGAAGGAGAGGGAGGGGGGAAGGAGAGGGAGGGGGGAAGGAGAGGGAGGGGGGAGGGAGAGGGAGGGGGGAAGGAGAGGGAGGGGGGAGGGAGAGGGAGGGGGGAAGGAGAGGGAGGGGGGAAGGAGAGGGAGGGGGGAAGGAGAGGAAGGGGGGAAGGAGAGGGAGGGGGGAAGGAGAGGGAGGGGGAAGGAGAGGGAGGGGGGAAGGAGAGGGAGGGGGGAAGGAGAGGAAGGGGGGAAGGAGAGGGGGGAGAATGATGTGCATGGGCGTAAAAAAAGGGAAGAGCAGAGGTAAGGAGGAGGGGTAAAGAGCAGGTCGCATCAGCTTTCCACACCATCGCCCTGTCCCCACCCACCCTTCCCCCTACCCTCCCTTCCCTTCCCCTCCCCCCCTCCATGTTGCAAACCGTGATGACGCCCTATCACGCAGTCAGTTATTTGCTTCTTCTTTACAGCCCCCCTTAGCCCCATTGCTTTGCCCTAACCTGTGGTTTCCTATGGTGTAGTATGGTCTTTAGCCCCCCTCCCACAAATTCCAAACCCCCACCCGCCCACCTGCAGCAGCCTCATGGTCGCCAGCACGCCCGCCTGACCCAGCGGGTTCCCATCCAGCACCAACTCCCGCAGCGCTGGAGCCGTCAGCTCAGCCCACATCCCTGCTCCACCCCCCTCGCCACCCACCATAACCCCGCTCGTACCCCCGCCATGCGCACCCCCGCTGCCACCGCCACCATGCAAACCCCCATGCAGCACATGCCCATGCAGCCCCCCATGCAGCCCCCCATGCAGCCCCCCATGTGAGCCGGCATGCAGCCCCCCGCCTCCCCCTGCTGCCGCTCCCAGCAGCAGGTGTCGCGGCCGGGGGGTGAGCCCCTCTGCGAGCGCTCGAGCGCCCCGCCAGCCTATGTTGTTGAAGGAGAGGTCGAGGCGGGTGAGGGCGGGGTGCAGCGCCAGCACGCGGGTGAGGGGCGCGGCGGCGGCGTCGGACAGGGCGCAGTGGGCCAGGTTGAGGTGCGTGAGCGCGTGGTTGTCCTCCAGGTCTGCGGGGGGAGGGGGGTTGCAAGGGCGAATAGATAAGTGAAAAGTGCAGCAAGTGGAGTCCCAATCCCATATCCCGACACATGCAGTGAGCGCATACGGAGACGTCACTCTAGAAACACGCAGTACAGATGATTGACAGGGGTAGGGGGGGGTAGGCAGGGAAGAGGGCATGCGAAGGACGAGAAGAGGGACGGCTTGCAGGTCAGGTCGGAGCTAGGCAGTGACAATGGCCCCGGCTAGCAGCCCGGTTGGAGCTGACTGCATGCCAGGCAAAGGGAGGACGACACAGCTGCACCCCACCCCACAACACCCCACCCCACCCAATCCGCACACCCCACCCACCCACCCAGGCACACCCACCCCTGCACATGACCACCATGCCCTTCTCGCTGAACCCGTTGTACGACAGGTCCAGCAGCCGCAGCGCCCCGTTGAGCGACAGGCAGCTGTCCATGGCGACCAGGGAGGCGTCGCCCAGACCGCAACCCGACACCAGCAGCTCCTGAGGGGGAGGGGGGAGAGGGGGAGGGGGTGTGTGGGGATGTGTGGGGGAGTGCGCTAAGGACGTAGCAACGCATGCTGCAGCCTGGTCCCACAACCGGTACCGGAATAGCTAGCTAGCTGCATCCAGACCTCCACCACCTCTTCTCCTCCTCCACCCACCCACCCATCCAACCCATCCTCCACCCCGACCTGCACCGACCCGCCCACCCACCCACTCCATCCCCTCCACCACCACCCAATTCACCCAACCCCCCACCCGCACCTGCAGCGACTTGCTCTGCGCCAGGTTCATCGCCAGCGCGGTGAAGCCCGCGTCCCCCAGCGGGCATCCGCACAGGTCCAGCCGGCGCAGGCGGCAGCGGTAGTGCGCGTGCAGCAGCGGCGCCAGTCGCGACACGGGGCCGGCGGACAGGGCCTTGTTGCCTCGTAGCTCCAACTGGGAGGGGGGAGGGGCGGGGGGGAGGAGGAGGAGGAGGAGATAAATGAGAAGTGCAGCAGCTGGAGCCCCAATCCGAGGAAGGGTCAACGGTTACTGCCCGTTGCGAGTGATACCGTACATGCTACATGTTACCCTCCCCTCCTTCCCGCCATGGTTCACCCTTTGTTCCCCCTCTCCCGCCTCCCCCCCTCCCGCCCCCCTCACCTCCTCTATTGCCGGCTTGGCCCTCACCAGCGCTGCCAGCCCATCCACCCCGCTGGCCGTCATCACACCGCCCTCCGCACGTAGACCAAGGACCGAGGTGGGGGGCAGCGACTGGGGGAGGGGGGGAGGGAGGGGAGGAGGGGCAGGGGCAGGAGATGAGAAGGGCGGTGGTTAAAGAAGCGTGTGCGCACCTTCTAGCCAGATCCTCCCTAGCCGCCTCTTAGCTGCACTTGCGCTTCAACTCAACTCTTCCCCCCCACCGATAGATGAACCCCAACCCCACCCCCACCCCCACCCTGCCGCCTCCTCTCGCGTTTGCTTTGCCCTAACCTGGGGCTTCCTATGATATGGTATGGTATGGTATTTCACCTCCACCCACATCCCCACCCGCACCCCCGCCCCACACACCCTACCTTGATTGCCGCATACACCACCCCAAAGTCCCCCCGAGTCAGCCGCGGCCCGAAGTCCAGGTCCAGGGTGGCGGAACCCGTCTCAGCAGCCTGGGCCAGGCGCCGGGACACCTGACGCGGCAACAGCGGCAGCACGCAATACGCAACGTTCCCAGAGCGGAGCGTGTAGGGTGGGGTAGGTGCGGGGCGCGCGGTGCATGGGCAAAAGCGGGGCATGGGGAAAAGGCCGAAGGCGCGGGAAACAAAAGGACGGAGCAAAACAGCATCCCTTCCCTCCCCCTCTTCCCCCCCTTCCTCCTCCCCACCACCCTCCCCACCTGCTGCTGCGTGACCTTGACCGGCTCCCCCTCCGGCGGCTGGAAGGGCTTCATGTCGGGCGGCTGCGGGCGGGAGCTGGGCGGCAGCAGCGCCTCCTTGAACGCACCCAGGGCGGCGAGCTGGGGGGGGGAGGAGCGGGGATGGCGGGTTTATTGTTCGCGATACGGACACGTACGTATATCGGGTTGAGGTTAGCATGCAGCGCATGGGAGGAAGGCATGGGAGGAAGGCATGGGAGGAAGGCATGGGAGGAAGGCATGGGAGGAAGGCATGGGAGGAAGGCATGTGCGCATGCGCTTATGCCGTCTGTCTGCGTCCTGCTGAAACGTGCGCGAGGCTGCGTCCCTGTGCCAGAAACATGTGCGAGTATCATCCATCTCATCCGCGGCCCATCCTGGAAGAAAGAGTTCGTCAGATCCGCCCCCTCCGCTGCCGCTTCTCCTCCTCCCCACCTGCGAGTCCGTGCCCGATGCAGCCTTCCACGTATCCAGCACCGGCTCCAGCTTCTCGCGCTGCCGGTCATTGGAGTAGTTGTACGGCGCGGCGGCCGACGTCTCGTCATCACTCTCCGAGGAATGCCGCCAGTGCTGCTGCCGGTGCCAGCCTACCCGCGCCCCTCCCGCGGATTGCCCCCGGATGTCAGCTGCCGCCGCCGCCGTCGCCACCGCAACGGCCGCCGTTGCAGCGCCATGCCAGAACGCACCCCCTCCTCCCCCGCCACCCAAGTCGTTGTAATGGCTGCTGTAGAGGTGGCTGCTGTTGGCGTTATGGTGGTGATCATGGGAGTGGTGGTCGTAGGAGGAGCTGTCACGTTGCCCGGATTGAAGCCGGCTGTATTGGTGCTGGAAGGTAGGGCCCTCCGCTGCATGCATGGCGCCGTGGGGGTGCTGGTAGTACTGCAGCTGCTGTTGTTGCTGCTGTTGTGGCGACATGCCGTAACCTTGTCCCCGCTGCGACAGGTATTGGCTCTGAAACCGTGCATGGTAGGGTGTGGAGCCAGATGACCCAGGGGTCATCGCGCCGCCCGGCCCGCCGCCTGTTGTGGTGCTGCTTCGGGTGTTGAAGGGCATGGGGGAGGAGAAGCCGCTGCCGCCGCCTCCAAAGTGCCCAGCGGTGTAGGAGAGGCTGCCAAAGGGGCCTTGCAGCTGCGCGAGGAGGAGGGAGTTGGCAGGCTGGGAGAGGCGGGTGGCGACGGAGACTGCGGAGGAGAGGAGGCCGGAGGTGGCGGCGCGGCTCACGGAGTGGTGCATGAAGTCGGGGTGGGTGCGAGAGGAGGGCCAGGATTGGAGGCCGGACTGCAGGGGGGAAAAAATTATATAAAAGTGAAACAGGGGGGGGGGAGAAGAATAGGGGAAAGGGGGAAGGAAAGACGGGGGTTGAGGATTAGTGGTGGTGGGAAGGAGGGCAGTGAGGGATTGTCACATGAGAATTTGGAGCGGCTAATTGGGCAGGTGTTTCTAAAAAGAGACGCCCTTCTCCTAAGGGCGGGGAATTTCTAGGCCCCCCTCCCCGCCGCCGTACCTGCCCCAGCCACGCCTCCCTGCCCGCCTCCCCGTGTCGCCGCATGCGCAGCACGGCCGCCCGCGCCCCCGCCCGCAGCGGCGCCCCCAGCTCGTCATTCTCGTCCTCGGGACCCAGCGGAACCTCCACGTAGCGGGAGGCTGCACGGAGGGGGTTGGGGGAGGTGGGGGACAGGGAGGAGGGGGACAGCCGCAGGATGGGGCCGGGAGGAGTGTCAATGTAAGCGGGCAGTAACGGGCAGTTAGTTACCGGTACTGGCTGAGAGGGCTGTAGGATCGTACTTTGATGCTTCCAAAGCTTCAGGGGTAACGAGTAACACGTGACAGGGTATCCAAGGTACGTTGGCGCGGGCGGGCGGGCTATGCAAGAGGCTGGCAGGGGGCAGGGCGGGGTGAGGACCGCAGCGGCCCATGTGTGCTATGGCGGCGGGCGTGGTCGTAGCATGGTTGAGGAGCATGGTTGAGGGGGGAGGCTTCCGCGTGCTTTAGGGGGGAGGAACAGCAGCAGCGGGTAATGAGGAGGAGCGGGGGTGTGCTCCAAGGCGGGTTCCCCCCGGTGTGAAGTGTTTCCCCGGCGAGGTGTCGAGCCAGCTAGCCAGCCAGCTAGCGAGTGAGTGAGCGAGCAGTGCCTCCTGGCGCCTCCCGGGCTCACCTTCCTCCTCTGCAAGCCTCCGAGCCTCCGCCTGCAACCAACACGCCACCGGGATGATGGGAGGATGGCACGATGTCAGGATAGGAGATAATGTGACGACGGGGGAATGGGCACGTGTAGGTAGGGCGGCACGGGGCGGGCAGCGAGGGTGGGAGCAGCACAGGTCGGGGCCGGGGGGCCAGAGGGCGGGGAAAGGCACGGAGGGGTTGGGTGAAGAACGGTGCGGGAGGGGGGAAGGGGAGGGAAAGGGGCAGGAGCGCAGGACTGAAGGAGTGATGGCTGATGGGCCATTGTTCTTACCACCACACGCGCGCCCAAGTTACCGTACACGGCTCAGTTGCTCCACAACACCCCTGCCCCCACCCGCCCAGCTCGTCCGTTTCCTCCTTGCTGCTCCCCCTCCCCTCCCCCCCCCCCCTCCACACCAACCTGTGGCTTCCTATGGTTCGGTATGGTCTTTGACCCCCCTCCACACCACACATTGGATACACCCCGGAACGTCTTTATCCAGTTCATCAGCTCTCCTTGTTTTTTCACGCCCTGCCGCCCTGCCGCACCTCCTTCCACGCCCTCCTCTCCGCTAGCGCCGCCCGCCGCCTCATGGTGTGCTCCAGCCGCCCGAACAGCAGGTCGGAGGCGGTGGCGCGGGTCCCCAGATGGGCCAGGAACTGCTCCAGGGGAAGCTGGGGGAGGCAGGGAGGGAGGGAGGCAGTAGGGGAGGGGTGGAGAAGGGAAGTGGACAAGGGTACAAGCGGACAAGGGAGCAGCGAGCGGATGCGCACACACAACTCCCGACATCCCAGTAGGAACGTACTCGCGGTCAGTTTTCTAAACACACAACTCCATGCCTTGCCATGTCACGTCAATCATGGCACTTCGGTACCGCCCCCTGCGCCCCCCCACCCACCAGTCCCAGCTCCTCGTCCGCCACCAACCGGTCCTCCGCATCCTCCTCATCGTCCTGCTCGCCCACATCGTCCAGCAAGCTGCATGCGGTCCCACCACCACCATCACCACCACCACCGCCGCGGCCATTACCGCTGCCGACGCCGGCACCGCCGCCGCCCCAGACACCCGTTAACGTGACGGCGCCGCCCAAGGCGCCGGAGGCGGCGGCACCGCCGACGGTTCCGGAGAGTGAGGTGGATGTGACGGAGCCGGGGGCTGAGGGTCTGGCGGTGGCGGCGGCGGCGGCAGCTGCGGCGGTGAGCGCCGCGATGCTGTGAGACGTCATGCTTTCGCCGCCGATACCACCGACACCAGGACGACGGCTGAGCGACGCCGTCGTCGTGGTGGTGGTCGGCGGCGGAGGCAGCGGCGCGGTTCCGGAGATGGAGGTAGTTTGCGCCGGCAGGGAACCTGTGGACGGCCTAGCGTCCTCCATGGCGGCTGTGTGCAGGGGGGCGCGAGAGGAGGTGCCGTAGCGCCGAATGTCCTCCTCACCCACCTGCAAGGGTTGTCGTAACAGGGGGGGTTACGTTAAAACAATTAATGCAGTGTCAAATGGGTTTCGGTAACTTGGTTTGTCAGGGTGCATGGGGTGCAGCGGAAGAGTGGTATTCCGGTTATGAGTCGGCAAAAGCACCAAGCAGCCCAGCCCTGCCCCACCCCAGCAGACGGCAGGCTTAGACAGCCCTCCTGCCCTTGCCCTCCCAACAGGAACAGGTGTGCTCCTGTACGTATGTCATCCGGATCAGCCGACAGTCACTGCGTCCCAGTTCAGTATCTTAGGCGCCACGTTTCACGTTCAGAGCAGAAGCCGGCAAGGCAGCAGCAGCAGCACTCGTCACCTGCTCGGCATCCAGCTCAGCCATCATGCGGCCCAATCGCCGCCGCCGGTCCTCCAACGGGTCCTCACTGCGATCCGTACCGCTGCCGCCGCCGCTGCGGGTGCTGACGGCGGCGGCGGCGGCAGCCACGCCGGCACCGCCAGCGAACGCCCCGCAGCTATCCGGCGAGCTGGCGCCGGCGGCGCCGCTGCCGCTATCCGCTAGCGCGCCGATTCGTACTCGCAGGTCCGCCGCTCGCGGCGATTGGCGGCCACTGCCGCCGCCGCCGCTGTCGTATACCAGTCGCGCCCCTTGCGGTACGTCGCCATCGGCCGTCGTGGTGGTTGTTGGCGGTTGCGGCGAAGACGACGAGTGTTGCGGCGTCGAGTGCTGGCCGTCGCCGCCGCCGCCGCCCACGCTGCCTTGACTGCCGGTGTGAGAAGCGAACCGTGGGTCAGGCCAGGGCACCCCTCCCGCGGCTCCTCCTCCTCCCCCTCCGCCGCCGCCGCCGCCGCTAACACCATGGGTATTCGCAGGAGCAGCGACCGTCTCTTTTACATGCTCTGCGTGATGCTGCCGCGCATTGTGTGTCGTCGCTTGGGACTTCAAAGCGTGCCCGTGTTGAGGTGAGGGCGCGGCGGGGTGGCCAGCATGAGCACTAGCACCGCCATGCGGACCCACCAGGTGCGAGTACGGCGGACTGCATGGCCGGCTAGCGCCGCCGCCGCCGCCACCGCAACCACCAACGGCTCGTCCATGGTAGTAATGGTGATCTCCACCGCCTGCCGTACTCCGCCGCCGCGGACTCAGGCTAACGCGAGGTGAGCTAACGCGCCAAGGGCTGCCGCCGCCGCCGCCGCCAACACAGGTGCCGTACATTGACGTCGACGGCGGCGCCGCCGCCGCTGCCGCCGCCGCCGCCTCGCGTTCCTCCGCCTCCACGAGCTCAAGTGTGGCGGCCGGCCCGTGGGCCACCAGCAGCGCGCGGGTCTTGGGAGATATGGAGTCCGGGTCCCTGGGGTGGTGGTTAGGTAGCCGTACCCGGAAGGGGAGTAACAACGGGGTGGGGTATACAGCAAGGCAGGTGGTTGGTAGGCACAGCAAGCAAGGAAAAGGTCGACACCGGCTCTCTTTCCTGTGTCCCCTTTCCCCACACGCCTTTCGCGCCCCCCATACGCCTACCCTAGAACCCTGCGTTCCCTTCCCCCACCGGCTCCTGTTGGCCATCACTACCCGCTACACAGGTACCACTACCGGATACCATTACTGCTACCCGCTACCACCACAGTGTGCTACACGGCAATTTCATGGCTACATGGCTGCCACAACCGGCTACTACCCCTACTAGTGCCTGCCACTACCGGCAACTAGCGACTGCCACTGCCGGCTACCCGCCACTCACTCGTCCAGCAGGCTCTGCAGCAGCGCCGCCTCCGCACTCTTGCCGCCCGCCGCTGCCGCCTGGGCGTCGCGGAAGAAGCGGCCCGCCTTGATGATGGCGGTGGGGTGCACCTGGCCCTTGTGGTTCACCTGCATGGTGGGGGCCGGGGAAGGCGGGGGTGAGGGTGAGGTAAAGAGGAAACGACTAACGAACCATGTGATAAGACGGCCCCAAACAGCGGCACATGCATGCCTGCCTGCCCCGCCACCCACCCTGAATCCCGGCACCCCCTTGGGTCCCGGCAGCGGCATGAGCAGCCCCGCGCCGCTGGACAGCGAGACGGGGGTGCAGGGCAGGTGCTCCACTCGCCGGGAGGTGGCGGCGAAGCTGTGTGAGGAGGGAGGGGGGGAAGGGGGCCGTGGACGAGGGGAAGGGTGTGGGGAAGGGAGTGAGGGGTGTGGAGGTGAGGAGGCAGGGAGGGGAACAAAGAGGAGCACTCATCACCTTCCCTTCTACCGCTTCTTTCCCTTCCTCCCTTTCCCCATACCACGGCTCAGGGTCCTGCCCCCCCCCCGCCCCCCACAGGTTGTTTCCTCTTTACCCCACTCACAGCTGCTTGATGGCTCGGTCATCCAGGCTGCCCAGCGCCGCCCGCACCTCGGGCTTCACGTTGATCTCCGCCACCTCGCGCAGCAGCGGAGCCAACTCCGCGTCTATCAGCGCGGAGGAGGCGGCGGCGGGGTCGAAGGCGGGGTCGCCCAGCGGCCCGCCGCCGCCGCCGCCCATGTGAGGTCCGCCGCCGCCCTTGGGGGAGGGACCCAGAGGGGCGGAGGAGCCCAGCAGCAGGGCCTCAGCGGCATCGCTGACGTCGGGCTCGGAGCTGGGGGCGGGGGAGGGAGAAGAGGAAGGGGATGTGAGGGTGGGGGATAGGAGGAGAGTAGGAGGGAAAAGGGGGGGAGAGGAGTCCGCTTGCTGTCCACCCAGTGCCATGCCTGATTCGACATATGGTTCTCAGCTGAGCCGAGCCGTCCCGACACGACAAAAAGCGGGTGCTCCTCTTTCCCATGCAGGCATCCAACAAGCCGCACTCACGTGGGCTGCAGCTGCTGAAGCCCCGGCTGCAGAACCACTCCGCGTCCCGGCCGTACAAAACTGGCTAGCACCTCCGTGCGCATTGTGGCGGCGCTGCCAATGCCGCCCACCCCTATTCCCCCAACCGACGCCGCCGACCGCTCCATCATCTCCACAGCGGCGCCGCCGCCGTCGCGACACGCCGCCGCCGACGCGTCGGCACCACTTGCCGTACCACCACCACCACCGCCGCCGCCGCCATTGTGGTCGATCAGCGGCGCATTGAGCTCATGCAGGAGCGCACTGGCGAATGCCGCGTTGGAGGCCTGGGGGCCCAACATGGGTGGAGCGGGGCTCGCGCCCGAAGGCCCGTAATTCGCCGCCGGCAACGGCGGCGCTGTCCTGCGGTACGGCGCTAGCGGCGACTGAAACCCCGACACCGCCACCATTACATTGGCCCCAGTACGGAGGCCATTGGCCGCCGGCGCCGGCGCCGCCGGCGACGGCGACATTGACCTGTCGTCGCCGTCGCACGTGGTCCCATTGGCGGCGGCGGAGCCGCCGCCGCCGCTGCCAGGCGGCGGCTGTCGTATCCGTGCGAAGCGGAAGGTGCCCACATGCGACGCATCAATCATGGCACGCTGGCGCGCCGATAGGCCCACTTTACTGGGGCTGCTGGGAGTGGAGGGGGGCGGCGAGGCGCCGCCGCCGTACATGTCTGACGTGGCGGGGCGGTTGGGCGAGGCGGATGAGCTCAGGGCGAAGCTGCCACCGACGTTGACGGTGAGCGGGCCGACGGAGGTGGCGCGGGAGGCGGCGGCACGAGCAGGCAGGCTGCGTGACCTGCATTGAGGAGGACCCCGAAGAGGGCTGAAGTGGCGGAGATGTGGTAAAAGGTGCCAAAGGGCAAAGTGGAGGGCTCAATGAAGGTAAGGAGCTACGGTATGCGTACCAAAGGAGGGGGTACATGGATCATGCACCGCCCGGAGGCGTCCCAACAACACGCACGTCCAGGACAGCAAGCCAGGCTTGCCCAACCCCGCCATGCTTATCCCAACACACTCCTCCCTATCCCATTGTTCACATGCCGCCCGCCTGCCGAACCTTTCGCTTTGCCCCGGAGCTCCTCCGCCGCTGCCGCCGTCAGCCGCCTCGCCAGCCATGCTGCCGCCACCGCCAGCCCCAAACGCCGTACTGCCGTTATGGGAGGTCCCGGAGCCCATCCTACCGTACCGGACGCCGTACATGCTGCCAGGTTTGCTGATGCCGCCGGTTGTCGAGGTAATGCTGGTGGTCCGGTGGAAGGCCCTGGAGCAGGCTATGGACTCATGGGGAGCCACAAGCGGGGGCGTCCCAGCATCGCCAACGGCTGCGCACAGTTGGCACAGGTAAAGAATACGGATGAGGCTGCGACCGGGGAACACGCCTAGCCGCCGGGTACATGTGCTTTCGTCCCATGCTTCTCTCCACATGACGTGCCCCTTCTTGCCCCACCGATCCCACGTACAATTTCCCATCCGCACATGTTACCCCCATCCCGCAAACAATATGGGTTACGAGACCGACTAAACCCAATTCGGTGCAGCTTTGGAAGGGGAGTTTGAAGATGTAATCGGTCGAAGCAGGAAAGACCATACCTTGCAGGTCATCCGTGGCAGCGTGTTTCCTCCGCGCCCAGTTGACGGACTTCCTTGTCAGCCCCTCCATTTCTGTCAGAGAGTTTCTTTTGTCCCCATTGTAGTGCTGCTTTGCGTCCATTCCACAAGTTGTCAATGCAGCTGGATTGCTTTCGTCGCAGGTAAGCGCTGCCAGTTGTTAGTAAGCCTTATAAACAGTCCATCATCCTTAAACATAATGCTTCCGGTTATACTATGAAAGTTGACTTTGCTCCTGACATTAGTGAGGAAAGTCGCCCTTGAGGTCAAGCTGATCGCCTACTCTGGTCCGCAACATGAATGTAAAGGATAAATATGTCAAAGGTATAGGGTAACAAGTTACATGGCGTGCAGCAGACGCAGGTCTAAGTTGCAACCGAACATTTACCGCTTTCACAGCTTCAGGTTCGCAGTCCTACCATATGGGTACATCATAAAGCACGCAAGACAACTTAGGCGTGATAGTGTGTTGCTCACAACCAGCGCTCTGCCATCCGCTAGCCGTTAGTTGTCGCGCTGCCGTACATCGCCGGCTACCGCGTGTACCCCGTCACTACTAGGAGCTGGGAATGTACACAGTTTACGGCATAACGTTTCAGCTTAGTTCATACCGTGCTACTTCCGAACTATGACCCGCAGGGCACTCACGGCAGCTGGGGCCTAGTCGGTTCTTAACTCCATTTTGCTGCGTTAAGGGCGAGGCTCGTTTTTATGGAGTGCGCCATGCTCAAGACTTTATGCTCAATCGTTTTGTCAGCTCGGCCCCCTTCCCCGGGCAGCTGACCCCCACTCGCCATCTGCGTCTCAGCTGAGCCCTTTGCACGGGTTGTGAGCTTGGAGCGCACCTTGTTTGTACGCATCACACACCAATGCATTTGATGGTTACATGGCTGGTAGCACTGCACATACAACCTAGTGCATTGAAGGGGAAGTACAACAACAGCTTTCGGACGACAACCTCCATTCGTACGTCGCCTCTGTACGGCAACAGCACAGATGGCGGACACTATGCCGTACCGGTACCTGCCGTACATGCACGAAGAGGTTGCTTTACTAGGTATCATAACAAGAGCACCCGCCAGGGCCATGATGAACAGAGAAAGGAACCCGCAAGTGCTGCGGCTGCTGCTTGTTGGACAACGACTCTAAACGCAATACAATACTAGGTAGGCAGTAGGCATCAACCGCTGATGACAGCGCAGGAGCATGCCGCCACAAGCATATCGCCGTGCTTCAACGACAGCAGCGAAAGGGCAAGGCAGCCTGCCGTGCTGCATGCCACCCCCGTGTACAATCGACCATTACGCTCCAAGTAGTCCTTAGGAAGCGGGGAATGAAGACGGGCTCGAACCTTCCTTGACACGGGAAGTGGTCCATTTGCCTTCATCGGGGTGCATGTAAGTGCTAACCAACAGTGAACGCACCAAGCACCAAAGGAATTCATTCCCCACGCTGCTCCACGAATGTTTATTCTCCGCAAGTAATCCTCCGCGCATGGATAGGAGGATAACAAAATCATCATCACGTGCACGCGACCTGCCGCCTCCACAGCTTCGCGTACAAGCACAAACACGTGCATTGGGGTTACTGCCTTTATTCAGCCCTCCCTCCCTAAACCAAAACTTGCAAAAGTTCAGTCCAAGTCACACACAACTTGCTCAACAGCAACGACAAGCGCCTTTGCACGCCGGTTATATACACCATAGCTCGCACCGCCCGGACGCCTTACGCCTTGCTTGTGGCTGCACCGCTCTCCACATCAAACGTTTTACGTGTGCAGTACGGAACGCATGCTTAAATAGATAGACTAAAACCGACTTGATAATATTAGCAACCCTTCGTAAATTGTCACCGGTTCCACGCAGCGACAGCAGCAGCAGCAGTGCACATCCTGCCTGTTTGAATATATAATGGATCGGAACCGGAATGACTCGGTTGACCCGTACGCAATGACCTTGCAAACTCAACCGCCCGTCGAATAGGTTGTCCCTAAGACCTGACGCAGGCCCGTATCCCCGTGCGTGAGACGTACTCTTCACTTGGTATCTTCCCGTACATGTCCTGTGTCTTCCGTACACGTATTCAACCACCGCAGATGCAAAACCGAACAACCACCGCAATGCATTCTTCCCAATTAACGGACGCGCCCTTCACAGTTCAGACTTCAGCAGCTTCTCCTTCTTACCTCCCCGCCTGCACTGCAACTCGATGAAACAAGAGGTTCAACGCAGCATCTGTCATAAGGCCATGCCACCACATGCGTACATGTTAAGACGTTCACAGCTACGGTCCGTCCAGTTAACGCGGCTCTGTTGCCTTAACGCAATGATATTAATAGGTTTCCACGGGCAAAGTCAAGGGCTGTCAAAAACCGCCCAACGTCGACGAGTAGACCGGCTGCTTCCCTGTGCAAGAAGAGCACGACACGGCTTTCCGTACGGCACGACGAGACGAGTACACGTACGACAAGCACACGTCTAATGAAGACACCAGCACATGCAAATTGGGTGCCCCCCTAAACGCATTAGTTAGTTTTTTCAAACCTTTACCACACCGGCAGCACACATCCCTGCACCTTGGCCCGTTCCTTTATTAAGCAGGTACGTATCGGCACCTGAGCTATTGGTAGTAAGGGTAAAGCCGCAGACACCGCACCAGAACCCAGCTAGGAAGCACGTTGCAAACAAGCAATTGCATAAAGCAGCCAATGCAGCCGCAACGCGCAACGAACTAACACACCGGCTGCTGCCTGCAAACACAACACGACCCACTGCGTTCGTTGTTATTACCACCCGCTTTGACAAACGTTAATACTTACTACGCGACCTGCGAAGCGATTAAGTTATATTCCATGCATGCCCTGCGAACTGACATTGCGGGGTGCCTGAAAGCACCCAACCAACTCCAACCAATGCCAACCCAACCAACTCCAACCGTTCAACGTTCTTTCACTTAGTAGCAACCGCAAAAGCAACTAGGATTCAACTGCAGGGTACAACGGGACTTCCAAGCGCCTGCACTCATACCTCGGGTGAAAAGCACGCAAAGCAGCTGAACGAAGGCACCTTCCCCACCTTGCCGGGCGGTGAAGAGGGCTGCCGTGCCTTGCCCCCATCCGCAGCCGCACCCTTGCCCGCTGCTGCCGTCCTACCCGCCGTACCGCCGGCCTTCGCAACGCCCCCGGCCTTACGAACGGCGCCAATAACGGCAGCGGCACTGACCTTTCCCTCCGTCGCCTTAGTGCTGCGGGGCGCATTCCTTGACGTGGCGCCGCCGCTGCTGGTAGCAGCAGCAGCAGATCGGGCGGCTGGCGCCGCCGCCGCCGCCGCCGCCGCAACGCCAGCGTCCTTACCCGCCGCCGGAGCACCAGCAGCAGCGTCCGCGACTCGCGGCGCTATCACACCTGGCTCAACGGGGTCCAGCACAAGTCTAACCTCCGACACACCGGGACCGGGGCTGCCACGACTGATGCTCCGGGATATGCTGCGCGAAAGGCTCCGCGAAAGGCTGCGGGAAATGCTGGCCAGGCCGGCATTCAGAGCTGCAAGCCGACCCGTGCTGCGGTCCGCATGCTGATGGTGTGCCACCGCGGCATCAGACTCCAGGCTGCTGCCGCCACCGCCGCCGCCGCCACATGCAGGCTGTACGGAACCCGCCGGGCTTTGCCGTACCCGGTCCCCAGAAGCCCCTGCCCCTGAGGTCGCTGCCCCTGCTGCTGCGGCCTCCTCCGTATCGCCGCCGTCTTCAGAAAAGGAAACGCTCAAGTCCGCCACACGATGCGAACGCAGCCGACCCGACATGCAGGGCGGTGCAGCCGCAGTCACCGAGCCGGCAGTCGCCGCCTCTGTTGGCACCTCCGCCGCTGCCATCTTTCCATCACCCTCACCGGCGGTGGTGGTACAGGAGCCGAAGCTGCCGCAGGGTGAGGTTGCCGCGGTGCCGGCGGCGGCAGGCGAGGGCGTGCTGAAGGGGGAGGCGCTGCCAGGGCTGAGGATGGAGGGCTGAGGGTCGGAAGACCAGGCGGAGGCCAGACTGGCCGCCGCCTCCAGGGAGGGACGCACCGATGGAGGCGTGCACGCGGGCGCTGGCGCCTCCCCTGTTGTGGGCGCGGGCGTGCCAGGAGGAAGAGCTGTTTTTGCAGCAGGCTGCGCAGCTGTTGGGCATGCGGTTGCAATTATGGCGCTGACGCCTGGCGCGAGGTCTGAAGCGGTGGTAACCTGGGTGCTGACGGAGAGGGCGGCGGAGGGTGCAGGTGCCAATGACCGCCCGAACGCCGCCGGGCAGTCGTCAGCAGCGAGTGGTACGACAGCGGTGGCGGCGGTGGTGCCGGCGGGGAGCGCAGCGCTTGAGTGTGCTGCCCTGACGGCAGCAAACACAGACGCCACGAGTGTGGCTACTGCTGCCGCTGGGTCCTCGGATGCCGGTGCGGACGCTCCATTGCTGCCATTAGTTAGTTGTACGGCAGGGCTAACGGATGTCGTTGTGGCGGAGGCGGCTGGCCTCCCTCGGCTGCCGCTCCTGTCTTGGGAGTGCTCGGCCTCTTCTTCTGCTAGCGTGTGTAGCTCGTCCCCTTCGTAGATGGTATTCGCCACGATTTCCGACGCGGCTGCCAACGAACGGACGCTGTAGCGGCCGAGAGAGGGGTCGCCTGTGATGAGGGCAAGGCACGGGACGAAGGGGCGATGAAGCGAGTACGCGGTCGAGAGAGCAGGAACCGGTAAGCGGTTAGGCGAAAGAGTGAAAAAATGTAACAGGGTTTAGGGTGCACACAGCTATAGTTAGTCACCAACTCTGCGAATGCTAATCCTGCTGTATGTATGGTGGACTTCGGAAGAAGGCGTACAAACTGCAACGCATGCCCGCGGGACCCAAAGAACCGCCAGACCCCAGTCAGCAACACGGCAGCCACGGCTATCGTCCACACCTCCAGGTTTAAGGAAATCATCCAGCTCAGAAAGGCTTTGGTAGGAGCTCGCTATAGAGCAGCAGTCGATGGCATGCGCCTTCACCGAGGAGGCGTCGTTGACCACCATAGCTTCATGCGCGCCTGCTGGATTGCCTCTCGTGCCAGTGCCTATCAAGAGGAACAGACAACACAAGAAAGGCAGAAGCAACGTATGAGGGTCATGACCATTACTTCGGTAACGATTAACTGTGGCGACAGACCCCCGACAGCTTACCTGCAATACTTGATTGCTGGGCACCCATTTTGATGAAAGCAGGCTTGTCGAAGCTTGCCTAATTTGTCCAAAGGTAACCGCAAGTCGTCTGACCTATCTGCGGCGCCCGACTTTAGTTAATTGTTGTAAGGCAAGAGCGCAGCTCTACTGTAAAGGCAAAATGTACGCTGAAGTGTCCGAGGCGGCTGTAAAGGCGTGCGCTTACGCGTCGTCGGATGTGGGAGTGCCGAAGTTCGTAAACTGTTATCTATCCCGCATAAATGTGGAAATCATATTGCTATGTGGCTAATACTGGTCTGGTATGTCTTTGGGCGCCCCTTCGTTCACCAAGAAACTCCTGTACTCCGTACTAGTTATCGCCCCTGCTAGTTCCACGAACTGTTACCAGTATGACACTCTAAATTCCGCTGGAAATATGTCATTAGCAAAGGCCCAATTGTCGCCAGGGAGGCCTACCAGCGCAATGCGCAGCGGTCTACGCAGTCGCGACTGTTGGCGGGGGCACAAGTTAGGGCGACAAGGTGGCAAGTGCGGGTCCCATAGACATAAGGCAGCACAAATTATGTGTGCAAACAAATGATAAAAAGTGCAAAGCGCCCGTCGGAAAATCCAGTCCAAGGGAACGTATCTTCGGCCGCGATCGGGACGAGTTTCAAGGTCGCCCTCGGCTTGAGATCTTTCAAACGTCATGCGTACGTGGGCTTAGCACCATCTTGGCACCCCAAGACCCTGCCCTTCAACTCGTCCCCAGTTCCAAACATTCTCGAAACTACGAATTCCTTCGCGAAATATCTCCCACCTGCGATCTGATGAAGAATCCACGCCAATCCAAGCACACCTACCTGCCCCGCCGCCACGCTCTCACACTTTCATGAACAACCCCAACAACCAACCCCAAACCAACCTTTTATACCCCTGCTGCTCCCTCACTCATCAACAACATCCCCTGCCACAAGCGACAGCCCCAGCATCGCCGCGATGTTACCCGCAGGACCCGAGCTGCCCTGCTGTGCCGTGTACGACTTTAGTAAGTTCCGTACCAGGTTCATATCCAGGTCCACAGGCCTCAGCGCCGCTGATCCCTCACCCTGGCCTGCCTCTTCAGCTGCCCTTGCCGAGGGGACGCCGACGCCCCCATGACCTGCCAACGCGGCTGCAGCCGACGGGGGCCCCTGCAGCATGTGCTCCGAAACCGCCTCAAAGCTCTGCGTCAACGTGGTCCCAGCCAACTCCGCTTGCATTGCCGCATCGTAGAGCTCCATAAAGCCTGAACCGCCACCGCCGCCAGCACTCCCTGACTCGCCTCCGCCTGCTCCTCTTCCCTTGTGCGCTGTTGCTGATGCTGCCGTGGCTGCCACCGTTGCCGCGCTTGCGCTTGCTGTCCTTATCCTCCCTGCTGTTGCTGCTGCGGTTGTTGCCGCTGCCGATGTGTCGGTGTCCTCATCCTCCACCTCGCCAGCATCATGCACACCCAGGGCGGCCATCAGCTGCGCCGTAGCGTCATCCTCCTCCTCCTCCTCCTCCTCCTCCTCCTCATCATCATCATCATCCTCAACATCATCATCATCATCGTCCTCATCATCATCGCTATCTGTTGCGGTGCCCACCTCCCATCGCAGCTGCTGCTGTCGAGCGGAGGGCGCCTGCAGCTGCGGAGAAGGACGCACCAATGCCGCTGCTGCCGGCGGTGCCGCCACGGTCACTGCCGCCGCTGCTGTTTCCACAGCAGCAACGGCAGCTTGGCGGCCTCCAGCGGACATGGCCTGCGGTTGCAGCGGCAACTGCTGCTGCATCTGCCGTCGCTGCACCTCTGAGGCCTGGGCACGAATGCTGCCGTCGCTCCTCTTGGAAGCCGCCGCCGTCGCCGCCGCAGCAGCAGCCGGAGCAGGAGCAGCAGACAGGAAGCCCCGCTTCAGCACAGGAGGCTGCTTCTGCGGCTGTTGTGGCTGCTGCGCAGTTTGTTTGGGCGCAATTACGGTTGCTGCCGCAGCCCGGGGCTCAGCGTTAGCGGGAGGCTTCCGGCCGCCACCATCACCGCCGCCGCTGCCAGCAGAAGCAGCAGCTGCCGCAGTAGTCGCGACTGACGGCCGGGTGCCTGCTGCATGCCCCGTCTCCTCCTCCTCTTCCTCCTCCGCTTCCTCGTCTTCATCCTCCTCGTCCGAGAAGAAAGACGAGCCCTCGTCGTCCCCAGATGATGACGAGGATGTCGTACCCTCCTCCTCTTCCTCCTCTTCCTCCGCTGCACCTCCCTTCCTTCGCCCGCGAAGCGCACCGGGCCCCAGGACCTTCTTAAGCTCACGAAGGAACTTGGAAGGGTCGAAATCCAGGCCGAGAACGTCCTCAGTTTTTTCGTACGGCCCGCCTCCGCTGTCGCCGACAATGTTGGCGGCGGCACCTGAGGTCTCCACACCCTCCAGACCTGACAGCTGCTGCATGAAGCCGCGCAGCTTGGATGCAATCTCATCCGCATCCACCTCCTGTGTATGTTGGAAGGTTTAAGGGCAAAGGTTTAAGAGAAAGCTGGAGGGGCAGGAGGAGGAAGGCATGTCGGCGAAGGGTAATACAGTAGCCGTGTTGGATGCTTCGATTTGAGGATAGGACACGTGCGATGGGTGCTAGATTGGGGTCTCTGTCAATACTTCAAAGGGCTTGATATAGTAACTCAACAGCAATGCATGATATCGTGGTGATGTGGCTTGGCGGCCGTGACATGTACCTGCTCCTTTCGCTTGTCGGTTGGCCGCGCATCGCGGCCAGAAGTGGTTGGTTCCCCGTTGACGCTATCGTTCTTTCGCCGACCGGCATGTTCGTTGAGCTCAGCTTGCCTCCGCTCCAGCTCAGCCTGCAAGCGGTCGGGCTGTTGGTCCAGCCAGCTGTCGTCGTCCTCAGCGTCGGTGTAAGCTCCGGAACCTGCATCGGAACATGCAAAACAGCCAGCTAGGATATTAAAATTGCGTTATGGTCACTACGGCAAGTCCCTTGTTTGACCCCATCTTGTCATTTCCTGTTGGGGCCAAGGCCGGCAAGCAGGGGTTGCCGTGTTGGCCGTACTCGCTGGGCGCGTAAGGCTTCACTGCAAAAGTAGCGAGAAACCAACCTTATTCTTGTGTAAGCCGTCCCTACTTTTAGAAGCTGCTTCCGACTTTAAACTCCTTCCCGGGCCAGATCATTTCAAGATGGGCATTCACGGCCTCACAAAGTTGCTAAGCGATAACGCGCCAGGATGCATCAAAGAAACAAAATTTGAAAACCTTTTCGGACGCAAGGTGGCAGTCGATGCAAGTATGCATATCTACCAATTCATGGTCGTCGTGGGCCGGCAGGGCGACCAGCTGCTGACCAACGAAGCCGGCGACGTTACCAGCCATCTACAAGGGATGTTCTTCCGAACAGCCAAGATGTTGGAGGCGGGCATTAAGCCTGTTTACGTTTTTGATGGCAAGCCACCGCAGCTGAAGAAGGACCAGCTTGCTATGCGCACGGAGCGCAGGTAGCCACCTATTACAACGCTCCTACAGTCGCATATGCCCACTTATTTCGATACCGGCTAGCAAGGTAGCAGCAACGACGGGCTTTTGAACGTGACACCGCAGGACTGACGCCAACGCCGAGCTCGAGAAGGCTAAGGAGTCGGGCGACGCGGAGGCCATCGAGAAGTACAGCAAGCGCTCCGTGCGTGTCACCAAGGTCCGAAAACACACCTACTTCACCAATCCAATCTCCTAACCCCACCACAACTCCCCTCTCTGCCCCTCCTTCACGCACTCCACGCCTGCTTTCCCTCTTTCCCCTCCCTCCATCCCTTCCAATCCAACCCCCAACCCCATCCCAATCGAATCGCATCCATCGCATCCACCGATTCCATCCATCCCCCCTCCAGGAGCACAACGAGGAGTGCAAGCGGCTGCTGCGGCTGATGGGCGTGCCGGTGGTGGAGGCGCCCTCGGAGGCGGAGGCGCAGTGCGCGGAGATGGCCAAGTCGGGGCTGGTGTACGGCCTAGCCACGGAGGACATGGACGCACTCACGTTTGGTGCGCCGCGTGTCATCCGCCACCTCATGGCACCCAGCAGCTCAAACGTACGAGGCGCGGCGGTGGCGTGCTTGTTTTTGTTCTAGCATGTTGCGGTGCAGTTCCAGGGATGTTGCGGAGTCGCCTTGAGCACGTGTTGGTTGCTCTACATGAGAGGCTTGTGGACGACTTTGGAATAGCAAAGACGTTATCAAGCAAGTCCCCATGTAGATCGGGCACCATGTGGACGACATCCCGCATGAACGGCGGGAGGGGCATGAGGCGTGTTAGGCTAGCCACACCTAAAAACAACTTCACATTAAATCCTTCCTCCTCCCGATTCACCCTTCCTCCTCCTCTCCCCCTTCCTTCTCCCCCCGCAGGTCCCGGTTCAGGAGATCGACCGGGCTGTGGCGCTGCAGGAGCTGGGGCTCACGGACGACGAGTTCATCGACCTGTGCATCCTCATGGGCTGCGACTACTGCGGCACCATCCGGGGCATCGGGGCGGTGAGGGCGCTGCAGATGATCAAGGTGCGCGGCGCGTGCGGGCACCGCAGTTGACACACCTCGGGCGTGATATCTCCTTCCGTCGGGCTCGTTCGGATGTGGCATGTGTCGCTGTTGCCTTGGCGCTTCGCATCACGCGCGTTTCAACGCCGCCGCCAGTTACCTCCCCCCCCCCTCGCTGCTACAATTTACTACACCCCCCGCAGAAGCACGGCAGCATCGAGGCGCTGCTGGCGGAGCTGGACACCACCAAGTACCCGGTTCCGGAGCCCTTCCCGCACAAGGAGAGCCACGAGTTCTTCAAAAATCCCGAGGTGCGCGTGTGTATGTTAAGGAAACTGGCCAGCTAGTGAAATTGTGTGTAAATTGGGCGAGGTGCAATGGGCACGTGTATTCAATGGGCCCAGGTCTTGAAGCCTTTTCGCACGCATATGCATTGGATTATTGGTTGTTGGGATCCGTGTTCGCGTCGACCCACTCCCCCTGCCTTCCCCCCTACCCCCCCAGGTCACCCCGGCAGCCGAGATACCGACACTCAAGTGGAGCGACCCAGATGAGGAGGGGCTGGTGCAGGTGGGCCGGGCTGGGCAGCTGCTGCTTGACCCTGACACCACCCCAGACCTAGCCGCTCTTGCTGTCCCTCTAGCGTTTCCCTCCTTGCTAACCATGCCCATGTGCGTTTCCAATCCTTCTAACACATGCTTCTTGGCATGCTCTATCCTCCCGTCTCCCATCCCTCGCTCCTCCCTCCCGTCTCCCATCCCTCGCTCCCGTCTCCCATCCCCTCGCTCCCGCCCAGTTCCTGGTGGGCGAGAAGAGCTTCAGCGAGCAGCGCATCCGAGCCGCCGTGGGGCGCATCAAGCAGCACAAGGGCAAGGCCAACCAGGGCCGACTAGACGCCTTCTTCTCCGTCATGCCCAAGGCAAACAACGGCGACAGCGCCGCGAAGTCTAAAGGTGGGAGGTGACGGGCAGTGGGGCAGCAAAAGCGTTGAGGAATGCGTTCCTTGATAGGCTTTGCTTGTTGGGTTAAACTACCGCATGCGTATCTTTACTTGGATACTAAAGCGGGTCCTTGCTCTCCATTTGTTTACGTTTAACACAGGAGGGGACAAGAAGGAGGACAACAAGCGGAAAGGCGCGCCGGGTGCCGCAGCTGCCAAGGGCGGGCCGGCCAAGAAGGGCAAGTTTGGCGTCGGCGGTGGCAAGAAGTGAACTCTCGCAGCATGTGGTTTTAACGAGAGAAAGTGCCGTAACACGGCCTCGGCCGGGAGACGTATGACTAGGGGTGTAATTGAGTGGGTTGGGGTGTAGTTGGTAACTGTGAAGTTGGATTGAAGTTTGGGCGGACGGGACGCAGGAAGGCCTGAGAATTGCAGTTGCCTGGTTGCTGTAAGGGTTGGTGGTGGAGGAGGAATGTCGCTTTGCTTAGCCGTCTCGCCTTTCTTCTGGAGGTTTCCGTAGGGTTGGCGTAGGGTAGGACTTTACGGTAAATGTTTTGCGCCGCTGCCATCGCAGCATACACAGAGGTGGAAAGGGTAGATAGGTTCGGTTGCTTGGATGAATGGGTAGTTGAATATATGGCTCGTTACTGCGTTTTGCTTGTGTGCTTGTTGCTACGGCAGCTTCCGTGCCCTCTTGTTTTCCTTTACCTCTACCGACAGATTCATTGATTTTATGAGCACGCAGGACCTCATCTCGAACGCAACTTATTTGCAGGTGTATGCCTAACACATACTTACTCTGCCTCGACACACAAAATAACTATGACATGTCTTTTCGTTGAGTTCAGTTGTGGGAGATGGATCACCGCTTTGTCACCTTGTTGCAGTGCACGCACCCTGCACCTCCTACTTTGCTGCTCCCACCCTGAGAGCGCTGCTTGCATGAGGTATGCCCTACCTCCCATGTGGCATACCCCACCCATAACCCATTACTTCCCGATGCCAACCACGCTCACCCACCTGCCACGTCCTCCGGCTGCAACCCCCGGGCAGCCGCATCCAGCACCCGCAGCGCCACTCGCCGCCGGGGGTCATCCACCTCCACCACCTCCGCAGCTGCACCACCACCGCCATCTCCGCCTCCCCCGCCGGCCTCCCCCCTGCCTGCCGAGAAGGCCTCCAGCGCCGCCGACAAGAGCTCCTTGTACCTAGGGGGCGGCGGCGCGCCGGGGGGGGGTCGCCAATCAGCGTGTTGCTTGCTTACTTGCTTGCTTGGTTAACATGATGCACCAGCTGATGGCATTGGCGTTACTGAGAGGCAGCGAATATGAGACTAGCAGCAGCAGCAGCAGCCCATTCCCCTAGCCAAGGAAGCCACCTCAGCACCAGCCCCACCCAACCCTCTTTTCCCCCTCCAACCCAGCCCTCCTCCCCCTCGCTCTCCTCCTCCTCCACCTCTCACCTCCTGGACCCCGGTATGTTGCTCTGGAAGTAGCCGTTCGCCTCCAGCGAGGCCTTGAAGCGCTGCCACACCGGGTCACCCGCCAGCGGGGCCTCGCTGACCGCACCCGCCGCTGCAACCAGCCGCTGCACGCCACCAGCTGCACCACCCTCACTGCCACCAGCGCCAGCGGTTGTTATGGTGGTGGCGGTGCAGCCAGCAGCTGCACTATGACCAGCCTCCCCGGCCTGCCCCACAGCAGCGGCTCCTTCTCCTCCTCCCCCTCCTGCTCCGCTGCTGCTGCTGCTGCTGCCGTACCGCGCACACAGTATCTCGGCCGCCACGGTGAGCTTCAGACCCAGGTCCGCAGCCTTGGCCAGCGGGCTGCAGGGAGGGCAGGCGGGGACGCAACGGCGTGACGTGGCACACGTGGAGACAGCAACAGCACAGCTCCAAGTGCGAGTGTGCATCACACTCGCCCCACCTCCGAACACTACATCCTTTCGCAGCCGCCTATCCCACCCATGCTTTTGGCTTCAGTTCTTCCCGCATCCCCCACCTCACCACCCCACCCACCTGCCAGCCGGCGGCATGCTCCACCCCCTGGGCGCCGCGAACCGCTGTTGCGCCAGCTGCGCATACTGGCAGCGGCTCATGCGCACCAGCACCGCACCCCGCGGCACCGGCCCGGGCGGCAGCACCCGCCCGCGCGCCGCCCGCCGCATGTCCTCCGCGTCCCGGTAGTAGAAGGCCTCCACCAGGGGGGCGATCAGCTGGGGTTCGGCACGCAGGGCGGCGGCCAGCGGGCCGGGCAGCAGGCAGCGCGCGGTGTGCTGCTGCTGCGTGCGCGCGGCGGCGGGATAGGCGGCCAGGCGGGCGTCCAGGGGGCGCTGCACGCGGGGGCTGGCGGTGGGGTATCTGGGGAGGCGGGAGGGAGGGATGGCGGATGGGGGATGGGGGAGAGGAGGCATGTGAGGGGGGTGAGGGGTCCATACAGATATGGATATGAGGATCCCCATATGGCACACACAGCCCATACCCCAGCCAGCCAGCCACCTTCCGCACCCCCTACCCTCACCCCCTACCACCCTTACCTTCCCTCCCGCAGCACCCTCAGCGCCTGTTGGCGGGTGGGGCAGGCGGGCAGGTCGGGCGCGGCGGGCGAGGGCAGCGGCAGCACGTGCAGCCGCCCGCGCCGCAGCCACACGCGGTGCTCCGCGGTCTCGGGCTTCAGCCAGCGGGGCAGCGCGTAGGCGGCCTCGATGAGCAGGAACTGGCCGTCGTTGTCCCACACCTGGGGGGGGGCGGGGAGCGGGTGGGGGCGGGGAAGAGGTGGCGGGGGTGTGAGGGGTTAGGACATGTCACAGGTCGACGCGGGGGTAAAGAGGAAACAACTAACTGACGACGCGGGGGGTGTGCCTTGCATACCCCTCCCCTCCCGGCTCCACCGCTCCCCCACCCGCCACCACCCCCCCTCGTCATGTTGCAAACCATGATGATGCCTTATCACACGGTCAGTTAGTTGTTTCCTCTTTACCCCCTCGTCATATAATTCGTCAGTTTCCTTACAATTACCCCGCCCCCACCTGCACACTGAGGTCCTGCAGCTCGCGGCTCATCCGCAGCAGCAGCCACACCGCCCACCACTCGTCATCCACCGCGTCGCCGAACCGAACCACCGACCACACGCAACCCTCAGCAGCACCCGCCTCCTCGCCGCCGCCGCTGCTGCCGCTGCCAGCGCCTCCGCTAGCATGGTGGTGCTGTCCCCGCTGCTGCTGCGGCCGCCGCTGCTGCTGCCATCGCCCCCTTTTTCGCTCCCAAGGTGGCGGCTGGCGGGCTGAGCTCCGTAGCACAAGCGGATCTTTGTTCCAAATGTAATCCGAGATGTACGGCAACAACCATGCCGTACATCGGGCCCTCAAGGCCTCCAGCCGGGCGGCTTCTGCGGCCTCGTCGACAGCATCACCACCAGCAACACCACCAACCACGCTATAGGGCCCTACGCCCTCATCAGCAGGCTTCGCTGCTGCCCCCTCGACTCCCTCCACTGCATCTCCCTCGCCCTCGGGGTCAGCGTAGATGGCAATATATAACTCGTTTTCCTCCGGCTGACGTGGACCTAGGCCCAGCGTCTCAAAGAGATCCATTCTGGGCTGTTTGAATTTACTGAACTAGCTGGGCTGTGTCGCCTGGCGTCCGAATCGAAAGAGCTATGGCACGCTGCGTCAGGACAGGGGCTGCGGCCTGGGTAGGTTCCTGGATGCTAGGTAATGTCCAGTCTCAAGCACAGGAACGTGAGCCGGAGCTGCTGACGCGGTGCAGTGTTTCGCTCTGTGGTGGCTATCCAGAGCGGAAGAGTGTTGTCAACATGCAGCTTTCACCATCCCGGAGACGCGGCGTCTCCGCTGGCGGTCCTCTGCTGCAAAATAACTGCCAACGACTATTCTGATGCCGTCGCGATGTACCCCGTTACAGATTTGTGAAGCGGTCACAAAAAGGCTGCGCGATGGCAGCCGCGGGATGGATGGCGTTGTTCCCGAGCCACGATGAATTCAAGCCTAAGCGTTGAAACGAAAAACAAACAAACTTAGAGCCGTTCGCTCAGCCGGCTTTGACTCAGCAGTATGTGTTCGTTGCAGATCGATGATGGCATACCAGTGCACAAAAGCAATTTCTTCTCTTGCAGTTTAGTACGCTTCTCTTATGCACAAGAAGTAATTCCGTGTAATGCTATGGTCACGCAGCGATAGTGAGCAATTATCAACTTCCGTGCCTACCTAACTTGTTGCAACCGTACGCCCTTTGTGAAAGACATCCTTAAGAGCTTGTATAGACGTACCTCGCGCAGCGGTGGATTACGAGATAACATTTGTTCGCACTCGTATGCTTGTTACTACTTACGCGTCAGCAGTTACCCCGTGACATATCTCTCATTGCGTTTGTAAGCAACACCATTGGCAAAATCCAGTCCACACGTAGCCTTTGGCGGCTTAGCCGTGCTTTTGCTGTGCAGCAGGCGGCGCTGCTTGGCTCCATCGCGCGTCCCACTGCTCTGATCAGCAGCGATTGTGCTATCCAGCATCACACATTATTTCATACGTCTACTAGACTTCTAGCCAGGATGTCGGACGCGTCGGCAGCAGCAGCATCTTCGGCGGCGCCTGCTGAGGAGTTGCAGGATAAGCTAAAGCTGTCTGGCGAGGCCGCTGCCCCTGCTGAGGCTCCCGTTGAGCCTCCGCACCCATCGGGCCTTACCCTGGATGAGCGCTTCGCGCTGGTGCGCAGCGTCGCGGAGGAGTGCATCAACGATGAGGAGCTTCGGACATTGCTCGCGAAAAAGCCGGTGCCCGTCGCGTACGACGGCTTTGAGCCCTCCGGGCGCATGCACATCGCGCAGGGCGTGATGAAGGCGATTAACGTGAACAAGCTCACGAAGTCGGGCTGCCACTTCAAGTTCTGGGTTGCCGATTGGTTCGCGCAGCTGAACAACAAGATGGGCGGCGACCTGAAGAAGATCCAGACCGTGGGCAAGTACATGGTGGAGGTGTGGAAGGCGGTGGGCATGGACCTCTCCAAGGTGGGTGGGTGGTGGGGCTTGGGGGGTTTGGAAACCGTGTGTGTGTGTGGGGGGGGTATACACGCGTACATGACACACCCCCTTGGAGTAAGGGCTGCGGCTAACAACGCCCTGGCTTCCGGATAGCATGTGCCAGCAGACACGTCCCTTCCCACGCCCGCCACCCCTCCGGTTATGCCCACCCTTCCCTACCACCACCCTACCATGCTGGTACCTTATTCCACCACCACCACCCCCTTCCGACCCCCTCTCTCCACCCCCTCCTCGCCCTCTCCCCTCAATCGACACATCATTGGGAATGCTTCTCCCCTCCCTCTGCTTCCCACTTCCTGCGTACGGGGTTGGCACTCCAGTTGCTTCACTTCTCATTTGGTTCGGTTCGACTAATCGGTTCCAGTCACCACGAGCTCGTCGGGTTGTTGGATATCCTTTTCTTCTTTTTACCCCCCCACCCTGCTCCCCCCTTCCCCCTACCTCCCTCCCCCTTCCCCGCACTCCCTCCTCGTTGTTTCACTTATATAAGTTTCCCCCCTCCCCTCCCCCGCAGGTTGAGTTCCTGTCCAGTAGCGAGGAGATCAACAAGCGGCCGGACGAGTACTGGACGCTGGTGATGGACATCGCGCGCAAGAACAACCTCAAGCGCATCGTGAGGTGGGGGGGAAAACAAGGAAAACTGACGAGCTGAAAGACGGGGCTTCTCCTTGGGTTGCTAATCCTCCATGTGTTCTCAATGGGTTGCCATCGTGAGGTGGGGCGGGGGGAGGGAGGTAAAATTGGAGATAAGTCAAGCAACGAGTCCCAATCCCACTCCATATCCCGACTCATGCAGTGAAGGGAGGTGTGAGAGGGGGGGGGTCTAAGAAATAATGAGACACTGACGATGGGGGCCGGAGGGTGGTGGTGCATGGGTGGTGTAATGTGCTGCCTGGGTGGGGAAGGTGGCCCGGAGTGAGCAGGGAAGGTGAGACAGAGGGGGACATGAGAGGGGGGGGGCGACGCATGGGAGGTGGGAAGAGAGGCAGGGGAGTAGAGGGGGGGGGGTGCAGGCGGGCACTGGGCAGCTACAGCTATCGGGAGGGGCAGAGGGGAGCATAGGTCTGGGAGGGGGGTTCCCACGCAGCAAGAGCGCGAGGGTGCTGGTAGAAGCCCACCCATGGACACAGCCAACCCAACCCACATCCGTTCCTCCGTCCACTCAACGTCTAGCTCATCTACCCCACCTACTCAGCTCCTCCCCTCACTCACCCGCCTCCCCCACCCACCCGCCTCTCCCCCTCCCCCCAACACTCCCCCACTCCCGCTCCGTCCACCCCCAGGTGCTCCCAGATCATGGGTCGCTCCGAAACCGACGACCTGAGCGCCGCCCAGATCTTCTACCCCTGCATGCAGTGCGCCGACATCTTCTTCCTCAAGGCCGACATCTGCCAGCTGGGAATGGACCAGCGCAAGGTGGGGGCAGCGTCAGGGAGGGAGGAGGAAACTGGCGAAGGAGGGAGGGAGGGGAAAGGCAGGGGCGAGGAGGAGGAGGAGGGAGAAGGGGGTGGGATGGGGGTTGGGAAGCAGCGGAGGACTCGAATTATTGCAATGCGCGCGGCCTGACTCAGCGGGAGGAGGCAAGGGGCGGGCAGAAATGGGGAGGGACAGCAGCAGCAGCGGCAGCGGCACAGGGCTAATGGGCGGAAGACGACTGATATCACACCGGGGCGCAGCAGCGGCCACAGCAGCAGCATAGGGATGAGGGCAGGGGGGTTGCCTCCCCGGGGTAACCCTCCCTGTGGTTCACCTCTTTGAGCCCATGAGGGCTAGCGGCAGCGGCGGCGGTGGTGGCGGCAGCACAGGGCCCGCACTGGGGAGGTTGCGGCTTCTCCCCGCAGCAGCTGTCAACCTCCTCCCCCACCCCTCCAGGCTGCTTGCCTGCCTGCCTGCCTGGAAAGAGAGGGCCAAGCAGCGCCGATACGACTGCCCTCCCACCCTACGGCTGCCTGCCTGCCATCTGCCCTATTACCCTGACACCCCTCCCTCCCCCCTCTCCCCCCTCCCTCCCCCCCACCAAGGTCAACATGCTTGCCCGGGAGTACTGTGATGACATCAAGCGCAAGCTCAAACCCATCATCCTCTCGCACCGGTGAGCTGGGGGGTCAAAGACCATACCGAACCATAGGAAGCGGTGGGGGGGCAGCGGGGTGGGAATGGCAGCGGGGTTAAAATGAGGAAACTGACGCGCTGTATAACGAGGCAGCGGGGGGAGAACGTGGGCCCTGGGAAGGTGGGAGGTGGTCGGTCGGGCGCTTTGGAGGTGGGGGCAGCGGTGGCTCCTGAGCACGAACCCCTCCTCCCTCAGCTGCTTCCTCTTGACCTCCCCCATCATCTTCATAGTGTCTCCGAATGCGCTCACTGCATGAGTCGGGATATGGGATTGGGACTCGTTGTTTCACTTATTTAATTTTTTCCCCCATCATCTTCCTCCCCCCGCTCCAGCATGATGCCGGGTCTGCTGGAGGGCCAGGAGAAGATGAGCAAGAGCGACCCCAACTCCGCCATCTTCATGGAGGACTCGGAGGCCGAGGTGGGGGGGAGGGAGGGTGTAGGTGTTGGGGCATGTATGGGCATGCATGCATGCGGGAGGTAGAGCAGCAGCAGGGGTGGGGTGAGACGTCGGGCGCTAAAAACGGAGGCCCGGGATCCCTAACCCCTCCCCTAACCCTGCCCCCCCACCCCAGGTGAACACCAAGATCAAGAAGGCCTTCTGCCCGCCCAAGGTCACCGCCGGCAACCCATGCATCGAGTACGTCAAGTACATTGTACTGCCCTGGTTCGGACACTTCGAGGTGGGGGAGGGGCCCGTGGGGGTTTGCCAGGGGGGGGGGCGTACGGCACACACACACGTAGGGTACATGACCCGTTGACCCGACATGGCACAGGCTGCTCGACTGAAAGTCATCCCGCACTTGCTCTTGGTGTTTTATTCTCCAAGTCGACCCCTCCATGACTAATTGACCAACTGTACCATCTACTGTCTCTCATCTGGCGGCCCAACAAGCAACAGCCCCCTTCCCTGCCCCCTCTATTTCCTCCCTGCCCCCCTTCCGTTGCTGCACTATCACTTATTTTGCCCCACCTCCCTCCCCCCTCCCAGGTCCGGCGGCCAGCGGAGCACGGCGGCGACCGGCGCTACACCTGTGTGGATGAGCTGGTGGCGGACTACGAGGAGGGTGGTCTGCACCCCGGTGACCTGAAGGCGGGGCTGTCGCGCCACCTGAACGCCATCCTGCAGCCCGTGCGCGACCACTTTGAGAACAACGCGGAGGCGAAGGAGCTGCTCAAGAAGGTACGCTCGTACAAGGTCACCAAGTAAGGGGAGGAAAAGGGAGAGGAGGGAAGGGAAGGGGGTGGAGGGAAGGGAGGTGTTGAAGGGGGTGTCGGCGTGCAGGAAGGATGGTGGAGAGGGAAGGGGGAAAGGTGGGGCGAGGGGAGGGAGGAGGAGGCGAGCATGCAGGGCTTGCAGGAGTATGTTGATGTGTGAGAGGCGATGCTTCCTGGATGAGATTGTCGCCCGAATCGGAGATGGCAGCGAGTGAGGACGAAGGGAGGGTTGGCGAGGTGGAGGGAGGTCAGACATACCCAGACGGGAAGACCGGAGGTCCAATGGCACATGGATATACATGGACCCACGTAAGGACAGGGGAGGGGGAGGGAGGTTGGAATTTTGGGTCACAGGAGGCTTGGGTCGTCAGGGGCAGCTGTCTCAGCGCTCTGCGTGTGTTTAGGAGTATATGCACATACGCGCGTTTCCGTGGGAGGACTTCATTTTCCGGCAATTACAGTACGTTCCGGCCAGCTATCCTATCACACGCGCACATCTTGCACGTGCGTGGGGTACAATGGTTGCCGTGCCTCGCGTGACCGTGCGTGTGGGAAGGACGTGCAAAGGAAAAGTGGTGTTATGCGCGCGCATGCAGTAAGCATGGTGGCACTCACCGGTGTCAGGTGGCAGGGAGAGGGCGGGGATGTTATCGACGACGGGGTGTGCTATGGCGATGAGAGGAAAGGAGATGACAGGGGGCTTGGCTGTTGTGTACTGACATGCAAGATTGGAGCTGCTGCGTCGTTCGTGCTACCGTATGCCGGCAGCAGCACCGCAATCGCAGCAGGCAACATGCAGGCTCTTGCATGCGGGGGTGAACCCGTGTGGCAAGCAGGATGAAGAGGACGCGGCACGTGTTGTGCTGGTGTCGTGTAACATTTGGCGTATTTAAAACGTTGCTGGACCGCTGATTCGCCTGCAAGTAGCTCGGTATCGTATCTTGTGAAAGTCAAATGCACCAACACTATATTTTGGAAAGGCCTGGAATGGGGCAGCGATCCTGACCTACGCTAGGCCAAACCCTAAACACCAAATGTCATGGGGCAACCCGACTTGTACGGACAGGCCGTACATGCTTACAGACCATGCAGTTTACTGGACAATTGTTACTCGACAGGTAAAAACGGAGCCACTGGCCCCTTCAGGACCCCCGGTTGCGTTCAGTCAAATAGCGTTTCGCGCTCCTGTCACTCCTATATGCTATATCCTCCTATTACCCCCTCTCTTTACGTTCCACTTACAGCCCCTCTCAGCCTAATTCACTAAACGTTCCACTTACACCCCTTTCTAAGCCTACAAGTCACACTTCGCTCCAGTTGACGACTGCTGGCCTTCGCCGCCTGTTGCGCCAGCCCCCGTCGTAGCTGTACGGCAAGACGCCCTCCCAACCGCTTCTAACCGTCGCCGTTCCAGCAGCACCTCCAGCGCTTCCCGCCCAGTTAGTTGTGTACGGTGCTTGGCCCAAATGTCGTACACTTTATTTGCAACAGCCAGTACGACAGGAACCCTGTAATGGCAACATGACATGGACACATGGAAGGGAGCCCCAACGTGTCGAGCATGCGTATGTCGTACTTCAACCGGTTGTACGACACGGGGCAATCGTAGGGTATCAATAGCTGACAGCCGAAAGCAGAGCATTGCAGGAGTCCGATTACGGTATCCAGGGGAGTTGGGGTTGTTGGTTTTGCCGAGTGCCGGAAATGTGTCCCTCGCGTCGCTCACTTACTTGGTAATCGCGTATACCCAGCCCAAGCCCACGGCTTCGTACACAAGCCGGAACACCTCCACGCCCGTGTAGACCCGCCCTGCGTGTTACAATGTACGACAAGTGTGTGGTGTGTATGTACGGCATGAGGGTCATAACGGCCCAGACAGCTACCCCAACATGTTAAAACATCGATTCAAGAGATGCAAAAGGAGAACGCGAAGGCACGGCATAGCATACGTTCAAGCCGCATTTTGTTGTTGTACGGCGCTCACCTTGTGCTGTAATGCCGTGGATGGTGGCCATGGCCTGAGGATTGTGTGGAAGGTCACGGTCAGCAGTAGGATAGGGTAGGACCGAACCCAACACAACGACACTGACTCGTAGCCCAAACCCCTAGCATTGCCTATGATGGCCCGGCACCGTTCAAACCTGTTCAAACGTAATGCCGGCGTTCTGCGTTGGGTCGTAATCCGGTCTCGCGATGTCAACGAACAGCACCTTGCCTTGGCCGTTGCGCCTGGGCCGGTGTGTGTGCGGCAAGTGTGACAGTGTGGTGGTGAGGTTGAAGGTTGGGAATGCCTCGATGTGCGCGCAGGCCTCGGTGTAAAGAAGACGGTGTTGGATTTCGGTTCGGGACTTCGGGACTTCGGTAACTGGAGGCACACCCCGACCCCGACTCACCCGCGAAGGAAGTTGATCTCCTGCGGGCAGCGGGGGCATGCAGTGCGCATGGAGGGAGGGAGGCGGTGCATGGATGTATGAGGACGGCAGGAGCAAGCGAAACCCGTGCGGCAACCGCAGTGGCTGCGGAGCCTCTACTAACACGGCAGGCAATGTGGCATCTGAGAGCCATCATTGGGTCGAAAGCCGCGCCTCTGCTGCGAAGGTGCTGGTACCGGTATCCCAGGCATACCAGGCATGCTGACACAGAGCACAGAGCACACCCGCAATGGGACATGCACGTTAAGGCACATCCATGGCTGTCCAATCCATGGGTGCCCCGCTTATCGTGACCTCATTTCGGACTAGGTCTGAACTGCAGTCACTGCAGTCGCCAATCTGCATGTGCTCATGTGGTTGCCGTACCTTTAAGCACAGCGGGCAGTCGCCATCGTACAGGAGTTTGATGTCCCAAGATGGTGACCGAGAAGGCGGTTGCTGGTCTGCAGTGTGGTGTTTGGGGCCTTGAAGGTTACTGTCTTGACATTTGTTATGTTCTGAGGTCGGATCGAAGCCTTTCATGTCACTGGCAGGCTGACCTGTAGTTGCCATGGAACTGGATGACGCCCGCAATGCCATGGTGCGGGTGGGAAAGGAGCGGAATGCCGCTCGTTGAAGAATTGCTGGTGCTGCCTGTATAGATTAAACGCGAGCAATGCAGTGAAGCGTCACATGTAAGCTTGCGCTGCAATCCCGCGGGTCACTGCTGCAAGCATCTTCAGTCGGCAGTGCACTAGCAGCTGCCATTTATGGAGTACTCTTCAACGGCTTACAATGGTCGCTACCCGCTTTGAGGCAAGCATCGTTCGCATCTTGGTTAGAAACCTAAAGGTTGCGTCGGTTCTTGTGTTCAAAAGAAAGTCAGCCAGAAAGGTAGTAAGGAGTACAGGTGACAAAGTATGATTCTTTCCATGTGATCAAAACAGTCCTGAGACTCCTAAACAGTGGCAACTGATAACCACACGTCTAGATGCTCGTCCATCCTCGTACATGCGTCGCTTTACTCCGCTGCTTAGCACTGCAAGCTATAAGTCCCGAAAAGACACTTAGATGCTTACTTTCCATCACGCGACAGTGTTTTTATTGATAGCGACACAGTTTTTTTCACTAGAACCCTGCGCTGAGACTCGTCTCAGTCGCGCCATGCCACAGCTTTTGCACTCCGTACTATCTAAGTGCGATGGTAGTTGTATCCACTCTGCCTCATCACAAAGCCTAACTCGTCCTCCACGGGCCGAAGCAGTAGCATGCCGCGCATGCCTCCGGCTAGCAAGCGCCGCGCGGCCCTGGACTCACCTCCCCGATGACCGGACAGTAACAAATTCAATTGCAACAGCAAGAGCAATTCCTGGTCAACCGGTCGGCGGTTTCAGTCGTGGTTGCTGCAGCCATGGCCTTGATTGCAACATCGCCGATAGCAGCAGAAGCAGCTCGGTCTCTGGCGGTCGCTACGGTACCATAAAGCACAGCGCCGCACCGGACAGTGCTTGCATGTACGGCGCTGGCGGTAGAAGCTGCTACCGCTCCGCAGCCTCCAGCAGTACAATTCTTTCAAGGGACAACCAACGCCCCGCACTGCTTTCCGGGGCCCCAACATCCGTGGCGACAGTAGCGACGGCAGCGGCAATTGCGGCGCCAATGCTGCTGCTGCTGTCAGTAGACGTCCATGTGGCTCACGCTTTTGAGGCTGTGGAAGCCGCCGGTACCGCCGTGGCTGCTGCTGCAACTGCTACAGCAGCTGGCGAGTTAACGGCGGCAGTAACGACGGCTGCAGCAGCAGCAGACGCAACACCCACTGCCCATGGCGCTTACGTACCAAGCCCGTTGGAGCCCGGATGGGAGGTGTGGGTCGGCTTTGTGGCAGGAGTGGCACCCTTTGTCATCGGGGCGTATGAGTTCGGCAAGCGCATTGTGAGTAGCGGTTGCTGTATTGGGGATTGCATGTGGGTACGTAACCGGGGCTACAACTCTGTTGATGTTGCTACTACTGCTGAAGGCCTGTAACTCTGCATGTCCCCTACAACAAACACCCTGTGGCACTCTTGCCCCACGCAGCTCATTCAGCGTCGTTGTGAGGTGTGCGGCGGGCGAGGTCTGGTTGCCTCATCAGGCGCCGGCAGTGACAAGTACCTGCGCAAATGCCCTCAGTGCGGCGGCTTCTTCCCCTGGGTGGGTTGGTAGGCAGTGTATGGATGTTGAAGCCCAATTGCCTGGGTTGGTGAGTGGGTGGATGCAGGTGCAGGTGCAGGTGCAGGTTCAATTACCTGGATAAAAGTGGGCGGGGTTGGTAGGTATTTAGCATGAGTGCATGCGTGCAAGGGAGGGAACAGCAGGCGTGAACGCACGGTGTTTTCGCCATGCGGTGCTACGTTTGAAATATTTGACATCGCTACTGTTGATTTCGATCCCATGAGGGCAAAACCTGCTGATGACAAACCAACCCTGCCGACCCTTGGTCCTGTGTCCTCATCCTGAGACCTTTTCCAATTGACCCACCCACGTGCCTGTCTGCTGCTGCTGCTGCTGCTGCTGCTGTTGTCCTTACATACCGGATCACTCTGCCACACTGCAGATCAGTTGGAAGCTCTTCCTCACCTCCACTGCGGCGCCCGGCAACGGAGGTGCGGAGGCAGTTGCCTGATCAGGGCCTTAGCAGGGCCGCTCCTGTTGATAACTGCAGCTGCTGCTGTTGACGACCGCGGCCACCGGCGCTGGCTTGAGTGCTTCTTGTACCGCCCACACGGCACCCACACCTACCACCGCACCACGGCAGCTGCCCACCGCCTGTGGGCCTGTAACGTTGTCACCCCTGTTCGCCCCCAACAGGCCCCCTGCAGCAGCCTCGAGGCCAAACCAGCATCCTCTACTCCGTACCTGAACCCGCGGATGCAACCAAGCAAGCGGAGGCCAGGGCGCGTAGCCAGAGCGCCATAGATGCCTGCCAGGTACGACATGGCAGCACATGCAACATCCTTAAGACAGCACATGCAACATCCTTAAGACAGCACATGCAACATCCTTAAGACAGCACATGCAACATCCTTAAGACAGCACATGCAACATCCTTAAGACAGCACATGCAACATCCTTAAGACAGCACATGCAACATCCTAAGACAGCACATGCAACATCCTTAAGACAGCACATGCAACATCCTTAAGACAGCACATGCAAGACCTCAACACAACATCCCTAATCAATCGTTATAGTGCTTTGATTCCTGTAATGACACGTGTCACAACTATAAGGTGCCGTGTTGTGGTGCTAATTTGGGGGTTATCCTAATTTCCCTCTAACCTGGTAGCATGTATGACTTGTCAGCCCATGACACATCCATCCCCACAGGACCCAGGTCGACGCCCGGGTAGCCCAACCCAGGTGGCTGCTGAGATTCTTGCTGAGGGCAAGACGGAGGATGCCGATGGCTCTGCTACTGTCGCTGCTAGTGCTGAGGCGCGTGCCGGACATGGGGGCTGCGACCCTGGACATTCTCTCGATGCGAGTGCAAAGGAGATGAGCGGACAGGAGTAACAGAAGGGGAACGGCGGCGAGGAAGAGGGGCCCAGCAGCGCATTTCTTGGTACACAGCCGTGCCTGCTGTGTTGCGCATGTAAGCATTGGATCAAGGATTGGTGGATCGCTCGTTCTTCTTCAGCTAGCTGCCCAATCAAACTAGGCCGAATTGTACCAGATCAGACAGGAGAACAAAAGCAGAGGATTGATGTAAGGCAGGCCGATAGTGGTTTTTGAGGGGTGTGAGGTTGCTACACCGACCTTACCGCTCAGCTAAGTGAGACACTTCTGCGTTTCTTCAATTGGGGCTGGGTGTGCTTTCGGCCTTGTCAGTTGGGGCTAGGAATTCCTCAGCAAGGCGTCAAATGGGGGCATAAAAAGCCGAGAGCCCGGAATCCTTACGGCGCTCATGGCAGCTTCTGGGGCGTTTGGCGCATGCATGTCAATTGGGGCAACGTCGCCCGGAAGACATTTGGGGCAGAAAATGTTTCCTTCTTGTCAAATTGGGCTGAAACATTGGGTCCAAATGCATATAAAAAGGCAACGAGCGGTACGGTATGCTCGATACCGACGACACGCTTGCCATGGTTGGCGCTGCCAGGGTAATACACCGGGAAGACCCCGTTCCAATTAGACTACGAACACTCCCAAGGTTACAATTCAAATCCTTTCGAAGTAGTGAACCACTTACACTCGTGTACGTTGTCACACTTGACGGCAACGTCCACGTATTGGATTCTGCTCACGTGCACACACATGCACGTACGTTCCTACTCGCGGCCAGTTTTCTTAACACCCCTGCAACAGCTAGCTCAGCGCCGAGACAGCAGAGGACCTTCCGCCCCAGCCTAGCCGCCCCAGCGACGCACACACTGCACACCCACACGCTGGGAACACACTTGACGTCTTGGGACATAGATATATCGGCGTCATAGATGTCGGCAGCCCCGCACACAAGGCGTTTCTTTCCTTGCTCCCTTCCAACAACATATTGTGACCAGCACACCGCCGACTCCTCCGCCACTCGTGAAATGACTCGAAATCATTATAACCAACACAAATCGGGAAAATTGCACACGTGGCTACAAGACAAGGAGCAAGGTTGCTGCCAAACCAAGCAACGTGGCAGGAGGCGTTTGTCGCCACGCCAACGCCAGGCTTATTGGGGCATATGCGGTCTGAGCAACAACAACGACAGCAGTGAAAGCATCGGTAAGCTTGAGCCTGCAAACGCAACCTGGCTCCCGTTTAGTTACCCGCACCAATGCCCTGCGCAATGCCGCAGCTTGACGGAACGGCCATGTTACGTCTTGGGAATTAAAGGATTCAATGGTACCTCCCCCTCACGTGAAAGTATGACAGCGAACCGTAAAGAATTGCGGACGGCGCAAGAGTCCGTGCCTCTTAGTAATAGTGGAAAACGACCCGTGTTAGCATGTGCTAACCGCCTTGCCCCAACCACCACCCATTCGCAATTGCTATGGGTACATATGTGACACATCTCCAATTCAAGAAAGAATGACACAGCAGATCTCCATCCCGGCTTCCGGAAGAAGGATGTAGCTAATCGAGCATCGCCGGCCACCTAATCATGTGACATGATGGCCCCAGGGCTCTTTAAAGTCACTCCTTCATTGGAACACAACCACACGCATCGCAATTCCATCCTTCCGAAGTGCCTGTTCCAAACGCCATCGCAAGGGTCAAAGCAAATAGCCGAGCAACCGAATACTCTCGTAACCACGGGAAACTGCGCATTTCAGGAATGAATGGACTACCCCAAACAGCATCATCTGCATGTGTGATCTAGAGCAGGCAGGAGACGGGGGTGCAGGTGGTAAATACGTGTCTCCCACAATCGGCACTCTCTCCAACATAGGAAGCCCCCAGGAACGGCTTACTGACCACCTCTCCCCTACATTTCCCCAGCCAAACTTGACCACTTGACTCTTCTTAAGGGTGCTTCACATCGGCAACCGCAGCGCACACCATCCTCGCATAACCCGGTTGCGCCTGTGCACGATACTCGGGTAGGCGCTCTCCACTGTCTCGGGTTTTGTCCCCCGGCTCCGTATGTGCGCCCGCATGTCGCCTCAAGCACCCACCTTGGACGCCCCGAAACCACACCAAAACCACCACAGGGTGTGTCCCCCAAGACCCTAGCGCCTCTTACTTCAAACACATTCCCCAATTCACTGACACAATGTTCCCGAACCCTGAACTTCGCGACCCTAACCCTAACCCGCGCCGCCCTGAACGCGCCAGTGCAAATCCTTCCTGAATACTAGGCGTACCGGTATTGCGGCCCATCCAATCCCAAACCCGCCCACACCCATATCCGCTTTTGCTAACACTCGCCTCCTCCACCTCTATCCACTCCATGCCAAGGCGCTATCCCGGCCCAAAGCAGCCTCAGAGAGTACAAGCAACAACTGCCCCACTGCCGGCCATAGCAGCAGCCATCGCAGCAAAAGAGGCCGCACCCACCTGCCATACGCAAGTGCGTTCCAAAAGTAAAACCCCACCCCACCAGCCGCTTGCTACCTATCCAAGTGCACATGGGTCCGCATGTCAGGGGCCAACAAGGGGCCCCTTTGCGGTAGCAGCCAACAGCCAGATTGAGTCGCTAACTCACCTACAGCACTCCTACAGCAACAACAACTCGCCACTATCCGTTTTGCGGCCAATTGACAAGTGTAACACACTCCCACAATGGCATGCCACAACAACACAGGAAACCCTCACATCATTACCGTACAGCGCATGCGTACCTACCGCGCTTGCTGTCGCATGCAAAACCGCAGCAGCAGCAGGCGAAAAATGACGAACAACAGAAGCAGCCTGACAAAACACATACCACGGACAGCGGGCATGCCAATAAACACTCTTACTCCCTGTCACACCTCGCATCCCTTCCACTGCCAAGCCTGACTAAGGGGCATGACAACCTTTCTGGCTTTGTAATTGTACGGGACAGGACCTTCCCTGAACTTGACACGTTTACCCAAAACACGAAGACGTTTACTCCCGGCATGAAAGCGGACCCTTCAATATATTGGCTTCAGATAAAAGCCAGCATTCAGAAAGCACATGCCCAGAAAACCGAGGCAGGCAAGCAGAAATCCATCCAGAATCTGCAGGGCGCCCCCAGAAGGCAGCTGTCTAGCTGACAGTTACGCACACCGCTATCAAATGCAATTACCGCCGGCCCACAGTTCTCATTCCCACTTGCAGGGCGCAGCACACACCACAGTGCCCCTTCCAACCGCCTAGATGCGGACAAGATGAGCTGAGAGACGTCAAGAGTAATGACAGCCCGCCAGTTTAGCAGGCCCAGCAAATAGCCGGGCCGGGAAACAGGCCCCTGTAGCAGCGGGCAAAGATACGCGCAAACCGCTCTTTCGGACCCCTTCGGTACATCTCATCCAAGCAACAATATCAAGGACACGAAGGAAACAGTTCGCGCAGCAGGTAACCGTCCATCCTCGCTTTTTAGACGAAACGAGGCTCCAGAGACATCCATACTTGTCTCCTCCTTGCGACCCCTTCTCCCAGGGTTCCGAACGTTTGCCGGCTAGATTGTGCGGTTCGCTACACTCCACGGCCTCGCTTTGTCTCTCCCAACACCAAACGTAACACCTCACGTGACAAAAGCCGAAATCAGATCCCGGAGAATCATCGGATATGACCCAAAGTGTAACAACCCCCGCAATGTTTGTTCTTGGCATCCGGCACTCTTCGGTATCCCAGACCAGTTCATGGTTTTAGGGCGTTAGAACTGACATAATCCAATCGTCTGACTTAAAGGACAAAAAAGGAACATTAAACGAGAGACAACAAGCACAAATCAAAACAAAAACACAACGAGCACCACCGCAAAACCAATCACGGTTTTGTACAAACAACCACACACAAGAAGCCACTTCCTCTACTCTCAAAAACCGCAGCTCCCATCTGCCGTCGTCGTCAAACGTTGTGTACCACGCGTGCGACGCAGGGTGACAAACTAACCACCGCATCCGCAGTAGTAGGATCTTGAAAAATAGATTCCACATCAAGGTTTTCTTTCGTTCGCTGTCTCAACTTACCTCACCAGATCGCGGGAGAGCCCTGTGGCCCCCTTTTAAGCGCTTTTCCTTCCTCCTTTCCCTCCTCCTCCTCCTCCTCCTCCACCTCAGCACCCATCTGGTACAAACCCCCGGTACCCTTCAGTACCCTTCAGCGCCCATGCGCCCAAGGTGGTAGGCCGCATGGGTGCATGCGGCCTCAACGCCTCTGTGCACTGCTGTCACGCCCGTGAATCACCCATTGCACCACTAGTCCCACCAGCAGGGCAGTGATCACATCCGCTGACACGGCGCCTGCCAACACCGGCATGCGCCCATTCATCGCACCCCCAGGCGGCAGCTGCGGTGCATGCGGAAGCAGCAGACAGCAAGGAAGACCCGATGCAAGGCGGTAGTGTAGAAGTGCCGCATGCAGCAGCGATCCAAGCAGCTGTGAGAACACACCCAGGCTGAAGCGGTGGTGGGGCGCGCGTAAGGTACGAACCTGCGAGCGTACAGCCAAGCCGAGTAGAAGCGGTGTTACCGTAAGTGCCGGCGAAGCATTACGTTGCAATGGGTGATGGGGTGGGTGCGAAAGGTACAGGCCGCGTACACAGATGCCAACACCTGGAAAGCCACTTGGGTACTACAGGAAAAAGGGTTGATCTGAAGTTGATGATTGACCTAACAGGCCGTGCGTTTTTGCTCTCTCACCCCGACTGATCTCACCCTGACTGAGGCTGAGGCCGATACCAGCGGCCAGAGCACCGCCATGCAGGTCCAAATGGCTAGTGCCGACACCGGCCGCGCCGCTGAAGAGGACGGATCCACGGGCAGGATCAGCTGCGGCAGGAACTGTGACAGGCGTTAGCCAGGGAGCCCGGATGCGGGGCTGCATGCGCAACAGCTCCTACCAGATGCACACAGCAGCACAGAAGCACAGCACGATGGAAATGCACGGCAGCGCATGACAGGCTTTTGCAGCAGCGCACACGTTCCATTGCTGCCCCTTCACCTCCTCCTCAACCAGCGCTCTCACCGCAGCAACACCCAGCACCAGAACACAGCACAACAACCGCGAAGGCCAGCAGCGCTGCTCTTACCACAGCATGCGCCACCGCAAGTCCCGCCACCGCCACCGCAAGCAGAACGTTGTCGTACCGCATCCTCGCAGGCAGCAACCACAGCGCCGCTGAGCCCCCATCCGCACCCTGCAGCCCATGTGCAGCTCGCCCCGCGGGCCCCTGTGTCCCTGCCTCGGCTGCGGCCGCCGGCTGTGATGCGGCGTCTTGCGCCTGCGCACCCGGCAGCACCTCCGGGACTGCATGTGCCGAGGCTGCCCCCGCGTCTGTCCTGACGCGGCTACCCACATCTTCGCCGGCACCAGCTTCCCGCCGCGTTGGCAGCAGCACAGCCCCCGGGAGCTGCTGATTGGGTACGGCAGGCAGCAAACCAAGATCCAGCGGCGTTCCTTGCTGCTGCTGATGATGACCTGGTAAGTGCTGATGCTGCAATGCCTGCTCTGGCTCATGGTACCTTTGCAGCTGCGCAGGGTAATGCAGCTCCACTGCCACCGGCTCCTCGGGTGGCTGCTGGGACATGGAAACCAGCGGATTCCGCTGCTGCTGCTGCTGCTCCGGCGGCTGTTGCGATGTCGCCAGCGGCAGCGGCTGCAGCTGCAGCCCCTGCAGGGGAACGACCACCCCCTGCTGCATGTACCCGGCAGGCTGCATCAACCGCAGCTGCTGCTGCACCCTCAGCTGCACCAGCTGCCGGTGCCGCAGTGCCTCCGCCTGCAGCTGAACCAGCTCGGCAGCAGCAGGGTCCGCAGCCAACCCAGCCAGCAGACGCGACGTCGCCCCTGGGGGACCGCTACGACTGACCCGCTCGCCGGCGGCAGCGGCGGCGATGCTGTCGCTGGCCGCCTCCAACCACGCCCCTGGTTCCGGAGCAGATGCCACGGCGCGCATGGATGCCGCCGCCAGCCGCACCGCTGCCTCGCGTGCCTGTTCTATCGTCATGGGTCCCAAAGCAGGGCCCGTAAAGGGACTTGGCGGTTGCAATGGCCGCGGCGGCAGTTGCTGTTGTTGAGGAGGAGCAAGATCGGAGCTTGGGTCGACAGGCACTGCGCTGGTTGGACCCAGGCTGGTTTGGCCCTGCAACGAGGGAGCAGCGAGGCCGGGCCATGCCGGGATCGCGAGCTCATCTGATCCACGGGTCGATACGGCTGGGGAGCCAACCCGGTCCAACAGCCCAGCCACCATCTGGCTTGGGTTGAACCAGGTTGCGCGGCGCTGCGGGTACCAGGATTCGGAGGCTGCCGATACGGACTGCTCAGGGGTGCTACGTGCGGTGGCATTAGCCGCAGCAGAACCCAGGACCCGTGTGGCGGCTGCTGCACGCTCCAGCAGCGGCGGCGGTGACGCCGGCGGATGGCTGCCATCAGAGGGCGAGGGAGTGCGATGAGTGTCAGATGTATGCCCAGCCGTCGACGGAGCCGCCGTTCGCGCTGCAAAGGGTTGCAAAGGCAGCATGCGACTGGCGCCGCTGCCGCTGCCGGTACTCGGACTTCCCCAGTGCGAAAACGTGGCAAGCGCCTCAGCGGCGGCCGCACTGGTCGTCGCGGCTGCTGCATGGTGGTAGCCGCTCCTGCCGGCATAAAGCGGCCATGCGCCAACATGGGGAAGACTGCCGCCGCCGCCACCGCCACCGCCGCCGTCACCCGACGACCCCAACGTGGACACTGAAGCTGACACCTCCGGCAGTGCCGTACCGGCGCCTCCGCTGACACCGCCGTTTCCGTTGCCGTTTCCGTTGCCGCTTCCGTTGGCGCTGCCGTCTCGAGAAGACAGATCCGTGGATTCCAAATCCGCAGCAGCCAAGCCCAACGCCTCCGTGTTTACTTCCGTGTACGACATTACGTCAGGCAGATCCTGCGCGCTGCCGTACCCGAGAGCGGCGGCACCGGTTGCCAGGCAGAGCAGCGCATGGTCATTCAGGTGGGCATTGCCCGCTCGGGATGCGTAGTGCGCCGGGGTGCAGCCGTCGTGCGCGGTGGCTCCAAACCATGTTGACAGGGTCTCCGCAGGCATGGACGACAGCAGGTCGAGGGCTGCAGTGGCGGGTTGCGGCAGGACCGCCGCTAGGTGCAGGGGGGTGAGACCACCGGGTCCCGGCTGCAGCGTGGGCGGAAGGGCACACGTCAGGTGTAGGTGCGTTTCGAGTACCGTGGAGGTGAACAGCCCGGTGGAGCCAAACGTGTACGGCCTGTATCGGAATTCGGGAAGCCTTTACACTTCTAAACCCCGCGCATCCACCCCATCCCTCACTTCCTATGCCACTGTCCATGCCCCTTCCACGTCCATGCAACACCTCACCGCAGCTAGCATCGCCCGCCATTCCTCCTGAACCGTCGTACTATCGCCGTACCGCCCGTAGCTCCGCCACAACGCCATCATCGCCAGCAGCTCCGCGCTGCCCGACGCCGCCGCCAGGTGCAGCGCTGACCACCCATGCGCCGCCTGCACGGCAGCGTTAATGGCCGCCATGGAGTGCCCCATGTCCATAAGGCCCAACACGATGTGGGTCGAGGTTGCAGCCCAGCCACGGCTGCATGCAAACCCCAGGAGCTCCAACGCGGATCGATGCAGCGGCTGAGAAGGAGGCGGCGGCTGTGAAGCGACTCCTCCTGTCGTACTTGCCAACAGCCCAGTACCGTCGGGAATTATGGACAGTGGAGGCAGCACAGGCGCAGCGGGCGAGGGGTCCGCGACTTGTGCTGCTGTGGACTGCAGCGCCGGCAGCGACGCAGGCACGCTACGGGGGGCAAGGACGCCGTTGTTGTTGCTGTCCAAGTCCATGGGGTCCATGGCGGCCTCTATTTCGGAGACACTAGGGCCCAGCCGCTGCACTGGCGACTCCTGCTGCTGCTGCTGCTCCTGCAAGTGGGACCCGTGTTGGAACTGGCGGTATTGCGGGAACAGCCACTGAGGTTGCCGCTGCGGGGGGCCGCCAAGAGCGGCGGAGGCCCCGGTGTCGGCCCCGGCAGGGGCCGCGGAGGCAGCCGTGGGCGGAGCCAACGCAGCCGGCTCGACCTGCTGCAGCGCCCCTGCCGCCGCTGTAAGCGCCGCTGCTGCCTCGCGCTCCGCCGCATGCGCTGCCGCCGCCTCCAGCCATGCCCCCAAGTCCCACAGGAACCGCTCGCGTGCGCCCGCATCTTCGCTGTCGTCCTCTCCCTCCGGCAGCAACCCCTCCACCCGCACCTCACCAGGGCGGACGGCGGACATGGAACCCACCATAGGCCCGCTGGGCGCCAAAGCCGCTGTGGCGCCCCCCGTAAGAGCAGCAGCAGGGTAGCGAATGGCAGCGTCGCTGGCCAGGACCGTCGCTCCTGATCCTGATGCGGGGCCGCCAATGCCAACCGCAGCGGCGGCGGCAGCAGGAGACGCTGACGGCGGGTCACTTTGCTCAGGCAGCAGCAGCTGCTCCGAGCTGCTTGACACCGGCAGCGGGGTCTGCTGGTGCTGCTGTGCCAGCAGCTCGCCAATCTCAGTCTCCATATCCGCATCCGGTACGATGACCAGCGACAGCGGGCCCGAAGACACGGCACCTGAGCTGTGGCTGCTGTTATTGCCTTCAGCGGCACCGCCACTGCTGCTGGCAGCCGCAGCATCCGCTGCGCGCGGTGGGAGGTATCCTGCTCTTGACGCCAGTACCCTGGTGCGGGACAGGGAGGGCGTTGTCAACGCATGGTGGAGCGGTCGTACCGCAAGCCCGAACGTCTGGGAGCCGCCGGCTGCTCCAAGGCCGCTGAGGGATACCGAATTGCCTTCATCAGCAGCGCTTAAGCTAGCACTGCCGCCCGAGCCGGCGCCCACGCCAGGCGGCTGCGCTGCCGGGGCAAACAGCAGCATGTTTGCTGACACAGAATGTGGTAGACTGCCCCCAACGCGCAACGGGTCAGCCCCATCATTGCTCGGAAGAGCTGTCACTGGCATGTGGGCGTGAAGCTCAATCCAAACTAATCCCGGTGCTGTGCCAGGCGTTAGCCACATGAGGACCAGCTCGCTGTCAGGGCGCTGTGGACGGAGCATGTGGCGGGCTATCCTTGCAGCGTTGCGGCGCGCAGCAGCTGCTCCCGGGCCGCGAGCTTGGCGATTTGGCTGGTCGGTGTCTTCGCCGGTTGCCTGGCGGTCGCTCAGGAAGTCAAGGCGAACAGGGAGCGGGCGGTTGCCTTTAACTGCTGTGACAGTGCACTCTGAAGGTGCCACGCCCAAGGTGACCTCAGCGGCGATGCAGACCTCTTCATTTGTCGCCCGGATGCATCGTGGAAAGAGACGCCAGAGCCGAGGACGCGCGCGATGTTGCAACGTGGATGAAAGGGACGTCCCCGACGTCGCTGCCAGGGCACCGGCGATAGAGCTGCTGGATCCATGTAAAATAGTTGGATACGAGCTGTATTGAAGAACCTGCGCGCCAACCGATGACAAGGCATCCTGCTGGACAGGCATTCGGCTGTTGCCAGCAGGTCCAGGCGCATCGTCCCAAGCCTCTGTTGCGTTGCTTTCTTCTGAGGACGTCAGGAATAATGATGAGCTGTCATCGCGGCCGCCTCCTCTCAGTTCCTCCGGACGGCCATATGGCTGCCGCAATTCCAGTGGACTCTCTTCATCCTGAACCTGCATACCTAGATAAAGGCCAGGGCCTCTGGCATTCGCCGACACTACAAAATTCCAACTGAAGGAATTAGGTGACGCTCTGAGAGTCACACACCCGAATGTAACCATGCAACCACAGTCATCTTATCCGTGTCCCTATAAAAGACAAGCTATTCCTTGGAGTGCGATGTTGGAGAGAGTTGCCTGGTCGCAACTGCAACAAGGTCTCAAGCGGGTATACAATTGTAGGCGATTGGCATCTTCTACATCAAAGTTTATTTTCATGTTGCAGCTCATGCGCGGTTGCTTGCCTGCATGCAGATTGTACTGCCCGTTGCCGGTTCGCCCGTTGCCGGTTCCATGCTCGTCATGTAGTGAAGCGAGCTTTGCCTATGAAGTAAAGTATTAACTTCATTCTGCAAGCTTTATTTAACATTAGGATTAGGAAAGATGTCCTCAGAATCTGCAGCGCTTATCGCAGCGCGCTTCGTAGCGAGTTGCGTTGGCTCGTCAGAGCAGCCAAGCGCCAGCACCTCTGGACAGGTCCAAATAGCTTCAGGCAAAGATGTGGTTTTAAGTGGGCTTGCGACGGTGTGCACGCATCTCGCCAGACAGTGTGCTCGGCAAAATGACCTGCTCGGCGCGTCACCAGAACTGCAAGCTCAAGTATGTACATGCTTCTGCGAATTATGGAAGTACACTACAATTGTTTTGATCTGGCGAATGATGCTCCTGGTCTGTTGGCGCCGCCGGAACTGCGAATAGGTAGCGGAGTGGCTGGCATGGGCATCTTCTGAGCTAACACCGCTTATGGATGACAAGCTCGTGAAGGTAAGTTGGCATTAACAACGGCCTCTTACCCTACATGGCGACGTGATCACAGTTGGGTAGTCCATAACCTTCTTTGTGCCCCTCCTGGACAGCTTAATGACCATCTGTCATCACGCACATTCCTGGTGGGAGGCTCGGCGACCCTGGCGGACTTGGTGATTTACGCCCTGGTGCACCCTGCCGCTGTGAGTCGCTTGCCAACGGTGATGTATGCCACTTGCCACAGCCAGCCGGGCGCTGCCTTACCGGGGTTACGAAAGGATTTGACTTTCTGGATACACAGTACGTGCACAAGTGTAGAGGATTGTGGCGATTGTGAGGATCTTGGGACGGGGGCCTTTAAGCGGGCCTAAAGGCCCCCGATTCCAGTACATTCAGCCCCTTGCCACAGAAGCCATGAGCCCAGAACGCCATAAGCAATGCCCATTACTGAGGCCGCCACCTATCTACCCCACCAGGTGGGCTTCCCCGCGGCCCAAAAGCTCCACTTCTGCAGCCTGCTCCGCTGGGTGGACCTCATCCAAAACACGGCCGCCTCTGCAGCCGCCCTGCAGCCGCGACTGGTGCTGGACAAGCCGCGCTACGTGGCGCCGCCACCGCCCGCACCGCCCGCGCCCAAGGTGCGCTGCATGGACTATAGCTGCTGGGGTGTAAGAGCCGTGCATGAGGAGTGACATGTAACGTGGTCGCCCACGTGGTTTAGGCTCACGGGTGCGGTTAGCTGCTCTGTGCGTGTGGCCTCTCCAATCAGCGGCCATCTGGGTCAGGCGGGACTTGGCACTGGGTGAAAACAGTTGTGACTGCCTGCGGTGCTGTTCAGCCCACTGGCGCCTTTGGGTTTGCTACGTGTGTATCACCGGGTTGCTGGCGTCCCTGAAAGACACACCGTTCCGGCTGCCTAGATTGGCCCCCAACTCACCCTACCGCGCCCCCCTCTAGGCCGCGCCTGCAGCGGCGCCCGCAGCGGCACAGGGAGCGGCAGCAGCGGCTGAGCCGGCGAAGGGCGCGGCTCCTAAGGACAAGGTACGAGGGCTCTGGGGAAGGGGGACAGTTGGATTTACCGATATGGGGAGGGGGCTGCAGCCCCCGTTACAATGCTGGTGGGGTCCGTAATGGTGGTGAGTTGAGGCAGGTTGACCTTGTCCTCCCGACAACGGACATTAGCCCATTTGGGTCACCTTTGTCGGCCTTGATCTGATTCCATTTGGGTCGGGGCGCAAGTCCGGACAGAGGATGTTTCCTACAGGGCGTACAGGCCACCCCGCACTCGCCGCTCCTAAGCCTACATCACGGAAACCTCCCTCGGGCACTCGCATGTGCGCCCCTTTCACGCGCTGATACCCTGAGCTGCAGCGACCTGAAATCTCCCGTTGGCATGCATGCAGACCGCCAAGGCCGCGGCGGCGGCTCCTTCCCCCGCGCCCGCAGCAGCAGCGGACGGCCCAGCCCCCGCAGCACCGGCGGCAGCTAAAGCCGCGCCTGCGGCGGCGCCGCCAGCGGCGGACAAGAAGGCAGCTAAGAAGGAGGGCAAGAAGGAGGCTGCGGCTCCGGCTGCTGCGCCGCCCGCAGCTGGGGGCAAGGCGGGCGAGGAGGAGGCCACGATTGACATGCTGGACTGCCGAGTGGGGCGGATTGTGAAGGTGGACAAGCACCCCAATGCGGATGCGCTCTACCTGGAGGAGGTGGGTTGTAGGAGCTGGGGTGGGGATAAGAGACCAACCGTGTTTTGTAAGGCTCCGCCAGAAGCTGGGGGATGAGCGCGGGGCCGGTGGTTCATGTTGCTGCCCAGCAGCCTGGGGTTTTCATTAGGCTCGCGGTCTAGGCATGGGGGCTACTTTCTGGGGCGCTGCTGGTGTGGCGGCTGGACATGTTGGGCCTTACGGCATGTGGCGGTTCTGTTCATGCCCCTGGTAGATTTGGTAGTGACTAGCGAACATGCTAGTGGTGGTGATGTGGGTTTGGGATACCCTGCCACGATGTTTAAGGACCCGTTGCCTGCTTAGTTTCCTGCCGCGATGCGACCTCCTCCTGACTGCTATCTCGGTAAGGCGGTAACCCATGTGCGGTCCTGGCGATCCCGCCCCGCCCCGCAGATCGATGTGGGTGAGGAGAAGCCGCGGCAGGTGATCTCGGGCCTGCGGAACTTCGTGCCGCTGGAGCAGATGCAGGTATGTGGGTCAGGGTCGGGGTGGGGTGGTGTGGTCAGAGCTGAAGAGGGCTGGGTGAGGGAAGATCCAAACCATGTGGGTCAGGGCTAGGGAGAGGTTAAGCAGCGAGCGATTGAAACTGGCTCTGCACACCCGGTTGAGACAGTGGTGGCAGTGTGTCAGTCGACGAAGTGGGAGGAACAGAGAAGGGATACGTCTTGGCACGATGACGCTGGTCAATCGACGGGAGATCGACAGTTGGTTTTGTTGCTGGTGTCATTAGGTTCCCACATGGACATGCAATTGAACGCCTTGCCTTTTAGCTGACCCCCCGGCGCCCCATCCCGCTGTTGCCTGCACAGGACCGTGTGGTTGTGGTGGTGTGCAACCTCAAGCCGGCCAAGATGCGCGAAGTCATGAGTTACGGCATGGTGGGTTGGGGTGGCATGGGGTGGGTTGGGATCGCATGGGGAGCGAACGGATCTGCCGAGGGGCGGGTCAGTCCTTGTAACAAGTTAGGTTGTGGAGGGTGCAGGTGGTTGCGGCACATGCGGCATGGGTTGGGGCGGGTCAGCAGGGGCATTTGCTTGCCGTGAGTAGGGCAACTGATTGGAACGAGAGGCGCGCGATGGGGGAACGGACCGGTGATGATACCTTTTCACGCCTGACGCCCAATCTCGGGCCCCATGAGGGCATAAAGTTTGAGAATATCTGAGGTATCCCCCCCACACACAGTTTCGCCTCGCGGCCAGTTATTTTAACACAGTTGCCGTGAAGGGAGTATCTTTCCCTCAAGCCCTGCACAAAGCGCTTCCTTGCAACGCCGCTTCTTCCTCGCGTGCATTCGTTGCCTTGTGGCCCGCTCGTTGTGGCTTTGCTCCTTCAAAAAAAAAACCTGCCGCCCATACTTTCCTTTCAGCCGAGTTACCTCCCCTCCTGCCGCGCGTAGGTGCTGTGTGCCTCCGATGAGGCGCATAGCAAGGTCGAGCCGGTGCTGGTGCCTGAGGGGGTGCCCGTGGGGGAGCGGATCACAGTGGAGGGGTGAGGCGGGGGAATGGAGGGGCGGGGAGCGGGAGGGGGGCGCGCGGGGAGAGGATAGTGGAGAGGGGCGGGATGAGAGCCAGCGGTTGGAAACGGGATGATGTTTCGATCAAAGCCCTGTTAGTGCTTGGTTGTAGGCCCTAACGGCCATGTTCTCTGGCTCCTTACAAAACAAGTAAACCTCGCGCCTTGCGTCATCATCATCATTCCCGCACAGCTTTGGTGCCGCCCCCCTGGAGGAGATTAACCCCAAGAAGAAGATCCTGGAGCGCCTCTTCCCTGACATGAAGACCAACGAGGGTGAGCGGGGCGGGACGGAGAGCAGCTGACTTTGATGGGTGTGCCATACATCGGCATGCGTCGGAAAAATAAGAGTGTCGGAAGGAGGCGCATGCCATGTTCGTGTCGTCTTCCTTTGTCTGACTACATACCGACAATCCGCACAATGTCATGACCGTTAGTGAGCATGGGCGCGATTGCACGGTGGTCCCAACTTGATGTACTGTTGTGTCGGGGGAAGAGTTGCACGCTGTGGGTTGTTCTTAAATGGCCATGCCTCTGCAGCATGTACTGACTTGTACATATCCGTTGCTTTGCCGTGCAGCCGGGACGCCGGTATTCAAGGGCAAGCCCTTCATGACCAGCAAGGGGCCGCTCAGCTCGTCCGTGCCAAACGGCTGGGTGAAGTAAGCGCTGAATACAGCGCTGCGGTTCTGGGCGTGCGGGCTGGATGCAACGCCGGAGTGGAGAATGTTTGAGATCAGCGAACGATAGAAGTCTGGAGGGGGTTCCGTGCTGCTGCGTTTGTTTCAAAGGCGGACAGTAGTGTGGTTGAAAGGGTGTCGGGGGCATCTGGATTTAGTCGTGGGGCTAGTATCTTATTTTCCGAAATTGAAAGATACCGGAAGGTGCTAGTACGCGTGACAGCAATGCAGTATTGCGATATATGCTAAGTTCCGTGGGCCATTATGTGTCACATCCCTAGCTACCTCGTCGTACCGAGGCAGAATCTGGCAGGATTGCAGAAGTATGCATAGCAACAACATACATAATCATCGTAGAAGACAGAAGCGCGTTCAGGCTTTGAAAGACCTAATCTTGCGAGCTCTGTGTCTTCATGACGGGAAGATGGAGACGTGGTAAGCAAACCCCATTTTCTTTCGCCATGCATAGGAAGAACTGTTCAATGACAATGACAGGCACTCATGTTATGCAGCTGCCGTCCCATTGGCGGCCGCGCTATCAGCGGCAGGGACATGGAACTTCATGGGCGAGAATGGTAGCTTCCATAATGGATCTGGCGCAAGCGGGCTGATGGAGTCGCTGTCTACTCTAGCTGCTTGGCAGCTGAGCACAACCAAACCCGAAAACTCCAAGATCACCACTCTTGGATTGCCCAGCTTCGAGCACATGCTTACGGGCTGGCCATCGCTGGTGACCGTTGCGCAAGCTGATGCCCCAGCACCCACGCCTTCCTTGGAAACGGCGTATCGAGCATGCCTCCTGCAGCCTTTGTATTCATACATGCCCGATGTGGCACCTTACACGCGGCAACCCCTGACTGGGGAATCCTTGGCAGCGCTGGAGGCAGCGGCGCTTGCGGGCTTTGACTCATCGCAGCCCCTGCAGGTACCTACTCCTCTGTGGGCTGCGGCTTAGTCCCTAAACGCAACTGGGTCCCTACGATGCTTCGAATGGAGTGTTAGTACCAGGCAAGTTATATATCGTAACGACGGTCTCTGCCCCGACGACGGGTGTGTGCAGGTGGTGACGGTGGTTTGGGCGCTCGCCTGGGCGGGCCACCAATCGGGGCCCGAGTTCGTGAAGCGGCTGCAGGTGGGTCCAGGGAGCTGGGCATCCGTCTGCAGATGGGGGCATGTGGAGTAGTAAGAGGCAAGCAGGGCAAATGGGTCTGGGGTGCCGGCGGTGGTGGGTCTCGGTTGCACTTTCCTTGTCGTTCGGGGTAGCACGTTGTCCCATACATACCCTTGCGTTCTTAACATTCGCATACTTACTGATAAGCGCGCGCCCCCCGTCCCAATCCATCCACGCCCCAATGAAGGCCGCCGTCGCTTCCGGCTCCCTACCCGGCGCCCCCAAGCAACGCCTCAGCGCCGCACACCATGCCGTACTCCTCTGGTCCGCCGTCATGCTGGGTGCTGTCACCCCCGACGTCTGGGACGCCGCCCTCCGCAGCCTCTCGGCCGCCTCCTCACCCTCCGCCCTCGACGATTGCGCGCTGCTTTACCTCCTGCACGCTGCGTTGCTGCATGCAACGGACGTTGCGCCAGCGGGCCGTCGTACGGCCGCGAGCACCGCCGGCCGGCCGCCGCCGGCTTCGCCGACGTCGGCGGCAACGCCGGCTTGCCAGCCGCGTGCTACGCGTGAGGAGGTGTTGTCGGTGGCAGCGCCGCTAGGGCGGAAGGTCGTGGCCCGGCTGGGAGAGGCTTACAGCGAGTACGTGCCGCTGCATCCCGCTGTTGAGGGGCCGTACCTGGCGCTGTTGTTTGTGATGGAGCAGCTGGCGGCAGGGAGTGCGGGGCAGGGAGGAGGCAACGCGGGGGCGGATGAGGGCGGGTGGGTGCCGCCGGGAGCTGCGGAGATGGCGGCCAACATGCTGGGCAACCCAAAGGTACGGCAGGCAGGCAGGAGGGAGTTGGCGTTGGCACTTCACACTCTCCTCGGCTTTGTTTTATTCGGTCCATCCCTGTTTCCGTTATCGATATGGGAGATACTGCATGCGAAAGAAAATTGGGATGCCGTGGGGTGAGTGTACTGCACATTCGCATGGCTTGTATGCTCTGTGGATACCGGTATGGGAGAGGCACCGAGAACCCGAGCTGCGGTAACGCTCCCGCGCAGGAGCTGGCACGGCTGCGGAGGGACCTGCTGTACCACTGGCGCGGAGACACGCTGCTGGACGAGGTGCAGCGGGCGCGGAACCAGGTGGGTGGGCTGGGCGGGTTGGGACGACGAAACTACCGGTAACTAACCGTGCGACAAGGCTCCACCATTGGTTGAATAATGGGTAGGTGGGTGATTGGGGCACCAGGCGAACCTCGGGGCGGCGCGGAAGAAGCAGGTGCTGTGCGGGATTTAGAGGCGTGCTTCCATTTGTGTTGCAGCTCGCGAACCCGCATAGTCATGAGAACACGCCGTGCAGAAGTGCAGATACAAGCCTTCTGCAATGCTGCGTCATCCTTGCATGGCGGTTTCGGGTTTAGCGAAGTAAGGGGGTGACGTCCTCGGAATTGGCACCCAACCCTGGATCCCATTCTGGACCCAACCCCGAACCTCCGCCCGCAGATGGTCTACCTGCTTACACGGCGCATGGGACACACCGTGGCCCAGCCCGAGGATGTAGACATCGTGGTTCCCTCCCGCTGGCTTGCCATTTACGTGCGCGGCAGCAGCAGCAGCAGCGGTGCCAGCAGCAGCAGCGCTGGGACGTTTGAGGACCTCCAGGCGGCTACAGCCGAGACGCTTGAGCTCTTGGTCCGTGATCGCTTCGCACCTCAGGTTCGCACGCCGTCCATGCAAGCCGCACCGCCGGCAGTAGCACCACAGCAGCAGCAGCAGGGGGGCGGTGGAAGCATGGCGGGGGGCGGGCCGGCGGGCATGTGGGCTGCAAGGGTGCGGCAGCTGAAGCGGCTGGGCTGGCGCGTGGCGGTTGTGGATGCGAGGACGTGGGGTTCACTGCAGGGAGATGCGGAGCAGGAGGCGCATTTGCAGAGGCTGCTGAGGGGAGGCGGATTGTGAAGTGGATGGGATGGGTTTGCCGGGAAGTGATTTTACGGATGCTGCAGCGAAGGGCAGGGTTGCAGTGGTAAGGTCCGGAATGCATGCTTGCATGCTGCGTCAGGGTGCGGATAGAAGTTCTTCCCCACCCGAAGAGAAGAGAGGTCTTCCAGGCCATGGGCTGCGTCATTTCACATAGTTTGTAAACGACGCGTAGCATATCTTCCGCTCATAACGGTCCACGTTCCAAGCAACGCGACGATATCCTTTTAGGCGGCTTACTTTCCACCTGCATAATGCTAGTGAGTACCGGTAAGATAAGATGACCAAGTGAGTAGCCTGGCACCGTCTAGCCGCTGCTATCCCTTTGGCTATCCCTTTTCCCTTTTGCTATCCATTTTGCTGTATCGCTCCGTAAGACAGTTCCCCAGCATACGTTATTCTTTTTGCAGAGGTACACACGGTCGTGACTCAAAACATGTGATGACCAATTAAAGAGTACGGGTCTACGGGATAAGCGCCGATGCAGATGGCCGGATCCTCTTCATGTTTTGCAGTGTGGCGATAACTAAATATGAATACGTAGAGGCAGCCATAAGTGGTTCCGCACGCCTTCCTCCTCCCTTCTCGTAGCCCCTCGTAGCCCTCCTCAAGGCTGCCGGAATGGCAAAAAGCTATATATTGCATTACATAGCGCAGCGCTGCTTCTAACTTATGCTGTATTAGCGACGCTTACATTCCTAGCGACAAATGACAAGTCAAGAAAAGGCGACGGTGGAAACACCTGAAGAATCAAAGAAGGAGGGGCTTGAGAAACGTAGTCCTTTTGTGAGTGGAATGCATGTGTTTTTGGTAGCAAGAAGGCTTAATCGACACTACAAGTCTCTCGGTCTCGCAGGCGCGCAGCTGTCTCTTCTGGTCCCTTGCTATAACAGCAGTTGTGTGCATTATCATCGTTGCTGTGGTTACGCCGGTGTGCGTTTTGGAAGGATGCGGACGTGGAGGAGGAGCGGAAGAGGTATGCCTGCATTCGTATTTGCAGCATCTATCTCTATCTTATCCCGACCGTCTTTTTCCTGCAGGATGGAATCAAAGTAAATCGTATTATCGTCAGCTTCGAAACACTTGAAAAGACAGTCCGAAGTATTGTGCCGCCGGCCCTCTTCGAGTTCGTAGAGGAAATCCTACTTGATAGCTCCGGGCTTCACATTATTTCATTCCCGGACAGCAAGATAATGAACGCAATTTTAAAGATTATAAAGTCACAATTAGGTGCGTTTGTTGGGTGAACCGCCTACGGGGTTCCTCTACTTCCACGGCGGGCTCCGGTATGCCACTCTTTCTCGTTCCCCTCCGACTTGCCCCGCCCCCTTCGTGCTCATCGTTGCCAGACTTGGACATCCTCTTACATGACGTGGCCTACACGATACCACAAGGCAACCGTTTGGAAGTGAATGTGACCGAACTGGTGCAAACGCTCTCCCGTCGGCGCTTGTCACAAGCCTCACCCGACAACTACGAAGACATGTTGTGGCAGAGACCCATTGTAAACTACGACGGCGCCTGGAACATCACAGCTGGTTAGTTGGGCGATACATCAGCACAGGCACCTCGTGGAGAGGCGGGTGTCACCTGCATACCTAGGCCTGGGGCTGCCGTTCGCGTCCGGTGACGAGCCCAGGCTACTGGGTAGCTGGCTCACAACATGACCTGGAGCGGGCGGGGCAAAGCGTGTCCTGCAGGGTAGCCCCTTCTCACCGGTGGGGGATGATTGGGCGATGTCGGGGTGCAATTTGGGGTGCGATACCTAAGGTGGCGTCAGCTAGCATTGTCCGGTGACTTTGCCTGGCTGCTTGGCTGTCCCACAGGCGTCCCGAACGTCGTGATCGCCGTGCTGGACACCGGATGCGATTTGAACCACCCGGACCTTAAGAACAATTTGTGGGTCAACGTAAAGGAGAGCATTGGTACTAGCGGCGTGGACGATGATGGCAATGGTGAGGGCAAGGTTCACGATAGCACGCGGCAATACACAATGTACAATGCATAACCTGTGAAAGGGTTGGGAGCTTGGGACCAGGGGACATTGCAAGTGAATAAACACCCCTTTGACTTTTCCCGGTCAGATCCCGGCGCTGGCAACAGCAGTTATTTTGGACGTGATAGCCGCACACGGACATAGCTAATTTGCCTTTGTTATCCTTTTCAGGCTACATTGACGATATTTATGGCTATGACTTTGCTGGCAATGCCAGCACATGTGACTTCGACTGGATTGCCGCCAATTCGACGCAATGCACGGGACAGCCCATCCCGCAGGACAACTACGGCCATGGCACGCATTGCGCGTAAGTCACTGGGCCGGTGCCGGGCAATGGCCGCGTTAAAGGTTGCCCCGGGCACGGTTTGTCGGGCATAGGCAGCTGAGCACCAACGCCTTGCAAATGGCGGCTTCCGCCCGTTGGATATGAAACATGTAGAGGTGTCTAGCCTTGTGCGAGGACTCCACTGTTGGTTCGGCTTCTTGCAAGCATGCGTCAAGGCGCCTGATCGCCCTGAACCGTTCTCGCCAACAGGGGCATTGCAGCAGCGGCGTACAATGGCATTGGAGTGGCGGGCGTAGCGCCAAACGTCAAGATCATGTGCCTCAAGGTAAGGCCATCGGGTTCGGACGGTTAGGGAAGGGGGTTTACTGCTGGTATACGCCTAACTGCAGTACAGCGACCCATGGGTCTTGAGAATTCCGGATCACGGTTGTACCTCTTTGGGCAGGCACCCAGGCGCATACAAGTGCTTGCTTCGTTGCCCCGCCACGTTCTCTCGACCCTCCCCATATTTCACAGTGTCGCACCCCTACTTGCACAGGTGGCGTCTACTGCAAATGGGAAGGCCAACTACTATCTTTCCAATGTCCTTACCGCCTTGGATTACGCGTATAAGAACGGCGCCCATATTGTGAGCGCTAGCTTTGGCCCAAGCAAGCCCAATCTAGCCCCTACAGCGAGCGATTTGCTAACCATGGCGAATGAGGTCAAGTCTTACCAGAAGGCCCTCGACCCGCTGGTCAAGAAGGACATGCTGATCTTTGCCGCGGCAGGTAGAGTACTGCAAACCCTGTGTGGGATGGGGCCGACGACCGAGTTCTGGGATGGTTCGCCAACGGACAGCATTACATGTTGTCGTGCCCTGTATACCGCAGCCCCGTAATGCTGCCATCAATGCACGCCGGCCCATATGTTTCTGTGCGTCCCCTGCTCTGCTCCCTCGTGCGAAGGCAACGAGAACACCTTGCTAGATAGCCTGGAAAAGGTCAACAGCACCTACAACCCCTGCTCCATGGCCCGCTACTACCCCAGCAACATGATGTGCGTCGCGGCGACAAACCAAACGGTGTGTACGGCCAGCGAGGGGTTGTTAGCGAGTGGAATCGTTCAGGGATAGAATTGCGTCATGCCGTGCGTCATGGCCCCGTGCCCATGTGCAGGCGGCCTCGTCCAGGGAGTATGAACAGGACTTGTGCATGCCTGTCTTAAGGCTACACCCTTCGTACATTCTTTTGCCTGCTTGCGCCACCCAGACATCCCTTACTGCACTCTGCGAACGGACCCACCTTGTGCCTGCAGGATCAGCGGTGGCTGGACTATGAGCAAAACCAGTGGAAGGGGACCAACTATGGGACCAAGTACGTGGACATTGCCGCGCCTGGTCGGATGATTCTCTCGACGGTGCCAGCTAACATGGCGTCGCTCTTAAATCGTACGTCTTCCTGACCGAGCTAGCTGCCGGGAGTGTAAAGGGATGAGCAGCTAAGGGACCTACCATGCGTGGTAGGGTTGAATGAGTGAATGAACTCCTACACTGCAAGGAGAAAGGGCAATCATGCGTGCGTGTCGCGGATCTTGCTCAACCCTGGCTGCATCCGTTGCTGCTGCCTTCAGAGGACATGATGTACTGGAATATGACCGGCTCCTCCGCGGCCACCCCCTTGGTGGCTGGTGTGGCTGCTCTCATCCTGTCGGTGCTCGGACCGGGCTCAAACAACTACTACCAGGTTAGGCACTGGGCCACGGGAGGGCAGGGAAGGCAAAGAGGCAGCGGGGACAGGGGCTTGGTCTGAGTGCTCGTCTCGTTTGCCACCCTGTTATGGCCCCCTTTCCATTCCGTCACAGGGTTCCAAGGCGCTCCAGATCCTGGTCGACTCCTCCGACAAGATCCCCAACCTGCCGGTCCGGACCAGCAGCCGTGTTAACGCGGCCCAGGCGGTACTGAAGGCCCAGGCCTCACTTACGAACTTGTATCGTAAGTACGAGTGCTACTATGCAGCAGCGACGTATTGTCGGCGTTGGCATCTGAGTCGCTGTTAGCGACATGCCATTACCCTGGAGGTCAACCTTACCTGACCATGACGTGTACCCACGCTTCTTGGTTTGCAACGCAGTGCTCACCCCGCTGTCTGGGTTCAGTCCCGCGAACCAGACGGTGCTCCTCAGCGGCTTCAACGAGACCTACTACTCGGGCGACATCGGACTGGACGATATGGACTACACCGCACTCGCGTCGTACGACACGTCGGCAAGGGTGGGCGGGGCGGGGGAGGGAGGGAAGGGAGCAGTAGGATAGTATCTTCGAGTGGTTATCGATGGGATGTTGAGGAGGCCGTTGGGATTGCTTGCCGGATGGGGCGGATGTGAAATGACATGCCGCGCTACGGCGAGGTCTACATGATGGCTTAACAATACACGTGCGAAAGAACCGGCGCGCGCCCACTTCAGCCCATGTAAGTACCCAGCCCTGCCGTGCCCCTTACACCCATCAGTTCACCAAGTCGCTGTTCGACAGCTACAAGTACGGAGCAGGGTACACGCTGGTGGTCCGAGCGTCGGTGTTCCTCAACCAAAGTGGCATCTATCTGATGAAGGTATGTGCGCGGTGTGGTTTAGCTTGCGGCACGATGCACACATCTATGCGCCATGTCGTGCCAAGGGCGTTTCTGCTCTAGCGGGGGACTTCTGTGAGGATCATACACGGGTGCAACGCGCCATAGTTCACGGGGTGCTCCGCTCATACATGGGCGCAATGCACCTTGTTTAAATGGGTACTCCGCCAGAGACTTTGGGCCTTGCCCTGCAAGCCTTGATCCTCTCCCATGTGCTTGACGGATGACGATACATGACCCCCCCGCCTGGGTAACATTAAAGGCTCCCCCTGCTGCCTTGTCTCTGGCATTGTCCAGGTGACCACCACCGCAAACGTGAGCGATGTCGCCATCAAGTTTGGTCAGAACAAGATGACCGACTTCACCCAGACCATCCAGATGAGCGCTGGCATTGCAGGTGGGCCCTTTGTCATATGACTCGCAACCTAGCAGCACAGCCGTGCTGTTATCGCCGTTTAGTGCTTCCTCAAGAAGCTTACACGGCCTATGTTTGCGACATCCCTCCCGCAATCCCGCAAGCAATGCCCGTGAATGCTTTCCTGACCTCTCTGCCTTGCGGCTAAGTATGCACACCCATGCGTGCCGTCACACAGGCGGCTGGTACGAGTTTCAGCTGCGATATCGTAACCCGGTTGCGCCGATTGACATCAAGATCGCGCTGCCGGGATCCGGTGGTGCGGCGGCCGACTACCAGTACCAAGACTTCTTCTACACCAGCACCAACACCCAGCGTTTCCTGTACCACGCCCCCAACATTGCCTTGTCGTCGTCATTCCAGGTGTGCGCAATGGACGCCATTAAACAGGAAGGCGAGCTACCGGGGCATGTTTTGCATGGAGCTATGCCATGGGCTGTCGTTTTGTCGGTGGATTTAACGTTGGTGCCTCGCCCCTCCCTCGCAGGTTCTGACTCGTCCCGTCAACGCCTCCACCCTCACCCGCGCCAGCATCGCCGACGGCCCCTTCCCCAAGCTGCAGCTGGACCAGCCGTACAACTACAGCTCCGTGCTCCCCGACCTCAGCTTCACCGACATGGCAACCGGCCTGCGGGACGCGCTGTACCCAAACATGAACGACACTGCGCCCATGTCCGTTGTCGGCATCGTGCACACACGTCTGCGGGCACCGGAGATTCCTGTGCGCTTCCAGGTGTGAAGTGCCTTCCGTCGCAACTTAGCCTCCGTTGCAAGGCGTGCCGTATCTGCAGTACCAGAGCCTATTCATCTATTGGTACCCACTGATCATTTTCCTTTCTCACGCTTCTGCAGCTGACCTGCCAGCTGTGCTCCCTGGCAATCAACAACCTCACCATATTGGACGTGTACGGGTCCAGTGTACAAGAGGTCTCCACCAAGAACAGCGGCTGCATGACCCAACTCGGCGGCATGGGTACTCACGACCTCACAATCCGCTTTGCTTTAGCAAACACCTCGAGCACCGCCCTCAAGCTTGCCTGGCTGCCGTGCACCTCCGCGGCCACCAGCACTGCCACCACCATCACCACGCATGTGGCCAACAACCTGCTTTGGAACCCCTCGAGTGGAGTGGCAGGTAAGAAGGGCCGGGTGCGGTCGCGGGTATTGTGGTAGAAGGTGTCTGGAGTAGTTGTCCTAGTAGACACGCGGACGCAATTAGGACATAAGCCCAGGCAAGGTCTCCCCCTCTCGACCCCTGTCTCCCTAATCGCGCTGAAGCATATGACCATATTGCCTACTCGTCCCTGGCTTTGTGCTGGCTGTCCCGTGCAGGTTACGTTCCCGGCATGCAGTGCGACATCTGGCCGGACAACCCTAGCCCTGACGTTAGGAACTACCCCTACGAGTCGCAGCCCTTGCTCAAATTCCGGCTGCCCATTGCATTGGGGCAGTCAGCAAAGGTAAGGCCGACGGCAGCGGTGGTGATGCTGGGGTAGCACGCATATCCGTAAAGCGACATTGATGATGGTAGTGGTGCGCGTCCTAACCAGCCTGCCACAGTAGATCACATTCATGTGCGCAATCCTTGTTTTGTTCTGTTCTGCCCTGCCTGCAGTCCCTCAACGCCACTCTCATGAACAATACAATCTACACGTCGAGTTTCCTGCCTTCGGGGTGCCGTGCGGATAACGAGAGCCTCAGCAGTGGCTGCTACACCTACGCCTCTTACAACCTAAAGGTAAGCTGGGTCTCGCTACAAAGTGTGTCAGCATTACTTGCCCTTTGCTTTCTGGGTGTTCCATCACTGGCTTCTGTTGTGTGCGGAAGAGTGCAGGGATCCGTCTCATGGATGCAGGCAAAGAATGTAACACGTTTCATGACGTGCACACGACGCCCAGTGCGCCACAAAGCTTGCACGCTTTGTCTGTCATCATCTCGTAACATGTGCCCATTGCTCCTGAAATCCTACAGGACGTGTTCCAGAGCATTGCAAACCAATCCATCTTCTCCAGCACTCCCTTCTACTACATCTACCTTCGCTGCTACACCTACGTCAACCGTGGCTTCAGGTAACGATGCGAGTTACTTCCGCCATACGGACCATTGGTAAGCACGGCTAGGGGCTAACTGTGCTCATATCTTCACGACATGTGCAGGAACGGAGTCACGCAAGCGCGCGCAAGCACTGCAAACACCATTATCACGTACCTCGGTGGTCAAACGGTGAGTCTTGGGGCTAGGGAGGAATCCATCTTCGCACGCAGCTGCCCAGGATTCACTGCCTTGTCATGAGTATTGTGCGGCGACAGTTATATAAGAGCCCAACCTATCTCTTCTGTCCGACGGCATGTTGTACCATCCAGGTCTTCCGGTCCGAGGCCAATGCCCAGCAGAGAGGACCGCTGAACGCGGCCTCGATAGCGGCCAATGTCACCAACCTCCAGGGCCACTACCAGCTGCTGACGTTTGGTAAGTCTTGGGGACCTTGGGGCTTGGTGTCGTACTTGGCGCTGCACTCTACTCATTTTAGCTGCTCTTTAGTTGTTTAGGAAGTCTCTCTGTTGCAACTTTGCGGCTGTGCTCATTGCCCCGGTTTAAAGTCCCCTCTGCTGCGATAACTTGGCAGTTCGCCGGGCTGCCCTGGTCCTCCTAACCGTCTGCCCTCCCTAATCAACAACACCACATGCTCGTCCCATGTGCGCCCATTGTACGACACATTGCGTGCAGAGTACCGCCATGTGAACCCAGCCATCCCCGCCGTCGGCATCCTGGACGGCGGCCTCAACGCAAGCCTAGCCTCCGACAACTTTAGGATTGACCTATCCAACACGCTGTTGCCCATCCCAATCGTAACAATAAGGCCACCCGTCAAGGTGCTTGTCATCACCTCACCGCCTCCCCCAGTACCCAACCCACCGTCACCGTCGCCTAAGCCCCGCCCACCATCACCTCGGCCCCGTCCTCCGTCGCCCCGGCCCCGTCCTCCGTCACCTCGTCCGTCTCCTCCACGCCCACGACCTCCACCCCCTGCATCAGTGGGTCGCCGACGGCTCCTGCAGACGCCTGTTTCCCGCAGCGGCTACGTCCCCGTGGCCCTGGGCTGCTCCGCTTGGAGCATGGAGCAGGTGGGGTCAGCGGGATTTGCCGCGGCGGTCTACCCCTACAATGCATCGGCGCCTTACGAGGCGCTATACGGCTTTTCGTCGCTGGTCGTGAATAACTACACAGCCACGCCGGTTCAGTCGATGGTGTCGGTGGCAGGCAGCCTTTCGGGCTCAGTTTCGGTTCCTGAAAACGGAACAGACACCAACCGCTACGTGCGTGTGGAGGGTTTTTTCCGCAGCCCTGCCGCCGCGGGCGAGATGAGCAAGTACGTTCTGCGTGTGAGGGACGGCGAGGGCCAGTCGGTGGCCATCACCATGGGAAACATCACCGTGAGAAATGCGGTGGAGTTCCCGGCGGTTACCATGCCGCAGACGAGGGCCGAGGTCATGCTGCCAGCTGGGTTCGTACCCACACTGGTGACGGTCAAGAACAACCGGAACGACTCAACGGTGGTGCTGGATTTGGGTTTGACGAGCTCCACGAACACCACAATCCCCGAGTCGCCCCTGGAATGGTACTCCCTGGCGGACCCAAGCGCGACTGGGCTCTGAGCCCAGGGGTTCGGCGGCGCGATGGAAGCTTCTATAATTTGTACTTTAAGAATATTAGTATGGCTGACGTAGCGATTGCATGTGAAGCAAAGGATTGAGCACCAGGCTTTATTCATGAGCCTCACATGTTGCTTGGCACGCGCTCTTCCAGTGCGTGGTGTGAATATGGTATCTGGGAGCAAGCCGTTCTGGTGAAAGGCCTGATTGAGCGTGCTGTGAGTCAAAGCCAGTCTAGAACTGTACGTAGTAGGAATGTGATGATTGTGACAGGGGCTCGTAGGCCATAGGACTGAGAATGCCTAGGGTTAGATTGTACTGAGCGTTGCTCGTGCGGTTGGGGCTGCACATGCGTGCGGCTAAGTTGCCTAAGTTGGCACAGGTGTGCCGGCTTGTATCTTTCGTGCTTCAGTTCTTGCTTATGGAGCGAATAGTGGATGCGAGATGCCGGCTCGTATTTTTCCTGCTTCGGGTATGGCCTATGAATCGCCCCATTAGGTTTCATGGTCCATGGCTGACTGTGCTGTTGAACAGCAATACACGAATGCATTACCCTGCTATTCGCACGTTCATTACTGTGGGGTCTCTTGTGAAGTGGGATGCAGCCGATGTTGGTGATCGATGCCGGTTGGCTCATCAATGACAGAGTGGCAATGAAGGTGGACGAGGACAGTGTGCAGGGGGCCAAGGCGGAGGTTGATAGCCGTGCAAGCTGTTACGCACATCGCCACGGCTATGATGGTCACTCCGAGAGGTGAGTTGTGCCGGCCCTGCTTGCATCCCTGTACCCGTTGCATCACCGGTGCGCGTAGCACCACTTGAATGCTAGATACTCACCTTACACTTCGCTGGAAAATGGACACGCAGGGGCAGCACGCTGCCATTGTCGAGCCCCTTGCCTCATGTTGCAACGACGATGACGACCGAAGCCAGGGGTTAAGCAACAAGGTGAGTGCGGTTGCGTGTGTTTCCAGGGTGCAACCTTGCTTGACTCTTTGGAGGCTTCTAGCTGCTCCGACCCATTCCGACGCTTAATGGTGGCATGGGTTATCACACCCTACCTTCCCCGTCTGCCATTCATAACCGTTCGGTGTTTCCATTGTCTACGTGCAATTCCATCCGTAGGTGTATCTGCCTGCCACCAGGGGGCACACGCCCGTGGCCCAACCAGACGTTGTAGGCACAGTCCATCATCTTGCAACGCATGATGGTTGCAAGGGGGCAGCAGCAGGATAAAGGAGCCACGCCCTTGCCCTAGCCATCATTGCGGCAGCCACAGCCACCAGCACTGTGGGATGGGCTAAGCCCGCTGAGGCCACTTGACTGGGGAGTGGCCGTTACAGGCGGCTAGCTGAGGGGATGAGGAGCGTGAGGCAGCAGTTGCAGGAAGGGCAGGGTCAATAGCTACAAGGCACCCGCGAAAGCATTATTATCGGCTGTTCGGAGAAGGAATAGTGGGAAGGATCAGTGCCGGTTGACAGGCGACTCCATGCCCTGCTGTTCATCCCTTGCCGTGTGCACCTCCTTACTGTTGGAGGCTGTTGTAGGTTGCCAGACGTTGAAAACGTTCAACGAACTAGCTTTCCTGAGTAATAGCCCGTGCTGGCATGTCATGTTATGGTAGGCTAGCCGCTACATTGCCATGCCGTACTGGTCTAGATAGGTTGGTTGTCGCTAGTGTGTTGTCAGGGGCTCAAAGGGACTGTCTACACAGTCTCCATCGACTGCACATGACCCATGGGACGACCGGGCCCGTCGATGGCCCAGGTCTCAGCCTGTGCCGCTGCAATGTAAAGAAAAGAGAATATGCGGTATAGCGTGTTCCTGAGTAAGACAAAAGGTGACAGGGGGTGTTAGCTTCTCCAAACCGTTATAAGGGCATAGACACCTGCTTCCCTAACTCCCGGGTGTCCACATGGGGAACGCCTCTGGTCGTCGACGTCGTGAAAGGACGTTACCTTGTAAGGAGGCGTTACTGAACGTTAATGAACTCGCCGAAGCTTATAACCATCTATTTGCCGACCAGATTGCGGTTTCTGGGCAAAGTACTACACAATTTAGCCTATGCGTATTACCGGGAACACGAGGGCTGCGTAAACGGCGACAATGTGAGCCCGCATGGCCAGATAGACAAGCTAAGGGCAATACGAGGCGAACGGTGACGGTGTGTGTCACGTGAGGGATGCGTGAACGGCGTTGGCGTGAGACCACATGGCCCAGCAAAAGGCAGCGCGAGGGGATATGTGAAGGCATTCGCCTTGCTGGCTGGCCGCATGTTCCCGTCGATGCCGGGTTGCGGTGTCGGGGGTTCCGCTCCCGAAGGCACACTTATGTGTTACTCTTCAGGTATAGTCAGCCGTAGTAATAACGTCATATCCCTCGTGTGGCAACTGGCAGATGGATATGAAATGGCTCATGGCAGGCTCATGGAAGCTGCTGTTTGCCACTTTCCGGCTTCCAACCATGTACGGGGGACACAGGTACCTATCAAGCGCTTGCAAAGGGTGACTATTAGCATACTATCGGTCCTACCTTGCACTACTACGCCATTTCAAGGGTCAATTTAGACGAGGTGCTGGGCGTTGAAAAGGCTTTGTGTGGGGCGTTTCCTTGTCCTCACGCCAAAATAATTTGCAAACTGCGCAGAAGCTATATCTTATGTTTAGCTAATGTTATAGTATGCAATGGCGTCAGCAACTCAGCCGGTGGTACATGTGGAGACATTCGCTGGAGATGCAAGCAAGGAACAGCTAGGGAACAAAGGATGCCGACGAGTTGTGAGATACATTAAGGGCATTCCGTTATTTTGTTTTGGCGTTTATGATAATCGAGGCCTTCCACACGCTTGCAGGGAGGTAGATATGTCCTATGGTCGGTTGCCTTCGTAGCATTTGCATGCATCGTCATTGTAGCCGTAGTTCCCCCAGTGTGCATTCTGCACGGATGCGGCCGCAGTGGAGACTTGGAACAGGTAGATAGGTTTGCATGAGCAGATTGAGCACTGCCCTGCCGGGTCTGTGCGTCTGCTTCCGATTGCGTAAGAGGCTCTTTCCTTGCAGAATGCGGCTCCTGTCAATCGCCTTATAGTCAGCTTCCAAACCTTGGAAAAAACGGTTAGAGGTTTAGTGCCCCCAGCCCTCGTTGACTACGTTGAGGAGATACTGCTCGAGAGCTCTGGGCTTCACATCGTTTCATTTCCGGACAACGACGTCATGAATGCAGTCTTGAGGCTTTTGGAAACGCAATTGGGTGCGTTTAGCGCTATGGGCTTTTGCACCTTGTACGACGTTTAGTCCACCTGTACTCCTAGATGATTCGCCCCGGCCCCCCACCAAACGTGCCCCCTCCCCCAACCTGCAATCTACACCAGACATCGACCTTCTTCTCCATGACGTGGCCTATGAGATGCCTGTCGGCGACGGCTTGGGAGCCAATCTGTCCTCAGCGGTTCAGGCACTGTCACGCAGACATCTGGCGCAATCCTCGCAGACAGACTTAGAGGGCACCCTTTGGTATCGTCAGACAGTCAACTATGATGGTGCTTGGAACGTCACGGCGGGTGCGTTGGGTAGCGCCTGGTTATTGGGTTGGGCGGCAACATGTGCCGGTTCTTGCCGTTATGTGTATGCATGCATGTCCCTTGCGCCATGTGCGGATTGTCATTATGACGTGGCCTGTCGACATCCTTCCACAGGTGTCCCAGACGTTGTTGTCGCCGTTCTAGACACGGGATGCGATTTGAACCACCCGGACCTTAAGGACAATCTGTGGGTCAACGTCAAGGAGAGCGCTGGCTCTGACGATGTGGATGATGATGAGAACGGTGGGTGCAGCAGCTCCTGCCGTGGGGAGTGGCCTGACCATGAGATGATAGATGTCACCAAAAGATAGATGCCAAACGACAGGGCCACGTTTCAGTTCCAAATGTCATGTTCTGTTCCGGAAGCCAAGGTAGCCAGGTGATGCACACCAAGGCGTCTGGACATGGGTAGTTGCATGCGTGGAGGAGGAGCACTGCATGCATCTGCACAAATACCGGTACCTTGACTTTCAGGTGTACCGCACTGTCAAACTAACCCCCGCCACCCTCCTCCCAAACAGGCTACGTTGATGACGTGTATGGCTACGACTTTGCTGGCACCACGCCCAGTTGCGATAAGGACTGGGTAGCCCTGAATGCCACAGCATGCACCGGGCAGCCAGTTCCGCAGGATATTAACAGCCATGGCACGCATTGCGCGTAAGTCACTGGTTCGACAGCTTGGCATGCGTGTGCGCCATTGCAATCGAGCACGCCATCCTGGAACCGTCGGAGTAGTTCCGTCTTCAAGCTAGCTGCTACCCATTGTTTCTGTAACTGGAAACCGTCTGTGAAATGCGTTCATGTCCTCTCCTTGGATGAAACGACAGGGGCATTGCAGCAGCGGCGTACAACGGGGTGGGAGTGGTGGGTGTCGCCCCAAACGTCAAGATCATGTGCCTCAAGGTAAGTGGTCACGACTGCCCAGCCGTATACTTTCATGCTACTCATCCTGCTCGTGTATCCCCTAGTGTCGATCTTGATGGCGAGCAAGGCATACGTCTTGTGTACGCTGTTGGCTTCGCACTTCCTTCATGACTTGGCGCCTCCCCCCCCCTCCGCCGCGTCCTTTCCCAGGTAGCGTACACAGCGAACGGGAGGGCCAACTACTACCTCTCGAGCGTCTTGAAGGCCCTGGACTATGCGTATAAGAACGGCGCCCACATCGTGAGCGCCAGCTTTGGCCCATCAACGCCCAAGTTGCGCCCTACGGGGCAAGATGTCGCAGACATGGCGAATGAGGTCAAATCCTACAGGAAAGCGCTCGACCCGCTGGTCAAGAAGGACATGCTGATCTTCGCCGCGGCAGGTGGTGGGGGACTTCAGTTTTGACCTTGTGGGATGTTGGGTCGACGGCCGATTTGGGGAAAATGCTTTCCATGCCGCAATTCCGGCATCGCTTGGAGATAGAAGTGTATGGTGCACCACGGCCCCGTAATGCTGCCATCAATGCACGCCGGCCCATATGTTTCTGTGCGTCCCCTGCTCTGCTCCCTCGTGCGAAGGCAACGAGAACACCTTGCTAGACAGCCTGGAAAAGGTCAACAGCACCTACAACCCCTGCTCCATGGCCCGCTACTACCCCAACAACATGATGTGCGTCATGGCAACGAACCAAACGGTATGTACGGCCAGCGAGCGGGTTCGTTGTCATCAGCGTGCAGATGTGTCTGTTTGGGACTCCTAACGCTAGCAAAGGGGGGTAGCAACCACGCAATGGTTTGCAAAATGTGCATGCTTTGAAAGTAGGGAGATGGGTACAGGAGTGCTTGGGAGCAGGAAGGAAAGCAGCAGAGGGAACATGCAATGGTGTATGTGTGGGAGGGCAGCTCTGATGTCTGATGGCATCCGGTTGCCATGCCACCGTTCTCAGTCAGCCACTTGAGTTGCAGTCGGCTGTGCAACCAGTGGCAATCAGTGGCAACCTTGCGGTTCGGTTCTGCTTCTCCGCAGGACCAGCGTCTGCTCAAGTACGACCAGAACATGTGGAAGGGGAGCAACTATGGCTCCAAGTATGTGGACATAGCTGCTCCCGGCCAGGACATTATCTCCACTGTGCCTGCCAACACGGCTGTACTCCAGAACGGTATGTTTGTATTCGCACTTTTACATTATTGCCCTATGCCCTTACTGCTTACTTACTGCTTGGTGCGACGCGTAGAACTGGCAGAGATGGGCGGGTGGTACACAACGAGGGGCGGCTACCAGTCCTAAAGCACACCCATGTGAGCGGACGGAATCCATGCGACTTAACTCCCTCGATCCAGTCATCGGGCTACTGCATTTCTCCAGGTTCACCATCGGCATGCACCATCACCGATGATGTTCGCAACGGTGCCCCGTCCAGGTGATGAGTTGTACTGGAGGTTAGATGGAACCTCCGCGGCCACCCCCCTGGTAGCTGGTGTGGCTGCTCTCATCCTGTCGGTGCTCGGACCGGGCTCAAACAACTACTACCAGGTTAGGCACTGGGCCACGGGAGGGCAGGGAAGGCAAAGAGGCAGCGGGGACAGGGGCTTGGTCTGAATGCTCGCCTCGTTTGCCACCCTGTTATTGCCCCTTTTTCCATTCCGTCACAGGGTTCCAAGGCGCTCCAGATCCTGGTCGACTCCTCCGACAAGATCCCCAACCTGCCGGTCCGGACCAGCAGCCGTGTCAACGCGGCGCAGGCGGTACTGAAGGCCCGAGCCTCTCTTGATAACCTTTTCTGTGAGTGGCACATGCACGCATCGTAGCAATGGGGCTTCTTCCTGCTTGGTCGGCTTCCATGTGACCCGTGGGTCACTGCTTGAGCAAATGACCCATGGGTCGCTGGTTCTACCTAATCCAATCCTTCTGTGAACCCTACCTGCCTACCGCTGCGCTGGCATCCACAACCGCCCAACCTTTGCCCAACCGCTGCAGTGCTGACCCCGCTGTCTGGGTTCAGTCCGGCCAACCAGACGGTGCTCCTCAGCGGCTTCAACGAGACCTACTACTCGGGCGACATCGGACTGGACGATATGGACTACAACGCACTCGCGTCGTACGACACGTCGGCAAGGGTGGGCGGGGCGGGAGAGGGAGGGAAGGGAGCAATGGTGGTTAGGCTGGGCGATAAGTCCTAGGCCGGGTGGGTAAAGGGTCAGCAGTATTGCTTGGCGCCGTTACCGGCAGCGGGTTAGGTGCTTGGGAGTAGTAGTAAATCTGGTAATGAAGGCGCCACCGCAAAGGAAAGAAATGCTAGCAAAGGTTTCGGGGGCCGAGGGCCACAGCGCGCTCGGAAACACCTTGGAATGGGCTACCAGAAAGCATGTCCCGTACTCCTTTTAGGCACTACATTATGTTACCGGTATCAATTCAAACTCATCAATCGCTCCTCCCCTCGTCAGTTCACCAAGTCGCTGTTCGACAGCTACAAGTACGGAGCAGGGTACACGCTGGTGGTCCGAGCGTCGGTGTTCCTCAACCAAAGTGGCACCTATCTGATGAAGGTATGCACGAAGTCCGCTTAAACGCAGCTGCGTGCCGGTGTTGCAGCAGCGGTGGCCATTGACTGCCATTTGCTCTCTAAGCAGCGCTTTGGCGGCATTCGTCCTGACGCCTTCGTAGCCGTACCCTCTCTGTGCCCCGCCACAGCCACATCCTTGAGCTCCACCCCTCACACACCGGGAATTCCCTTCCCCCCCTCCCGTGTATTGCCCAGGTGAACACCACTGCTAACGTGGACGACGTGGTCATTAAGTTCGGCCAAAACAAGATCACCAACTTCACTCGAGCTGTTCAGATGAGCGCTGAAGTTGCAGGTATGTGTTAACAAACCTGGTTGTAGGCATGTTGGGAACGAACTGGCCGCCAGCGCGTGTGTGCGCGAGGTATATGGTGTGCTTCACGGAGTAGGTCAAGACCTACCGTACGAAGATTGCGCGCGTGTCCGCAGTTGCTGTTTCATGGGGGCGCTGTTGTCACAACACTTCCCGGTCACATGCATGTGTCGGGTGTGTCGGGTGCTTGCAAAGTGGGTCAGGTCCGTCCTGCTACTATGTATGGGTTTTAGCAATGGCTCATCGTGCAATACCTGCTGTTGGTCTTCGCTACTGTACATACTCTGCTACCGGTATTCTTGGCAAGACCCGCATCTTCCCGTTTGTTGCCTTTATTGAACTTGTTTCTTGCGCACACGCGCGCACAGGCGGTTGGTACGAGTTCCAGCTGCGGTATCGCAACCCGGTTGCGCCGATTTCCGTGAAGATTGCGTTGCCGGGATCCGGGGGTGCGGCCTCGTCCTACAAGTACTTGGACGTCTTTTACACCTCCACGGACTACCAGCCCCGTAACCTGTACTACGCGCCTAACATCGCGCTGTCGTCAGCGTTCCAGGTGCGGTGGGAGCGGTGTTTCAACAAAAGTGGCCGCGAGAATGAACGTGTGGGAGGAACGGGGGCTGGAGGAGCAGTTCAGGGGGTGGCATGTTGCAAAACGGTTAAGTCAGGGGTTCAGTTACACTGTTGGGCTCTGGATGGCACACATGCGAATTAACCGTTGTAAGAGGGACGCAAGAAACTATATGTTTTGCCTGGTGCCAGTGAGGAGTATGAGTATGAGGAACTTGCGCCTCGCCCCTCCCTGTCAGGTTCTGACTCGTCCCGTCAACGCTTCCACCCTCACCCGCGCCAGCATCGCCGACGGCCCCTTCCCCAAGCTGCAGCTGGACCAGCCGTACAACTACAGCTCCGTGCTCCCCGACCTCAGCTTCACCGACATGGCAACCGGCCTGCGGGACGCGCTGTACCCAAACATGAACGACACTGCGCCCGTGTCCGTTGTCGGCATCGTGCACACACGTCTGCGGGCACCGGAGATTCCTATGCGCTTTCGGGTACGTCGTACATGCCCCACCCCTGTTACCCAGCCCTAGGGTCGTCCCCGCCCCTCAGCAGCCGCCGCTTGCTGATGTATGCGATCTCACATCCTTTCGTGCGAATCATAGCTAACGGAATGATTTCGGTGCCCTTTCTTCGCAGCTGACCTGCCAGCTGTGCTCCCTGGCAATCAACAACCTCACCATATTGGACGTGTACGGGTCCAGTGTACAAGAGGTCTCCACCAAGAACAGCGGCTGCATGACCCAACTCGGCGGCATGGGTACTAACGACCTCACAATCCGCTTTGCTTTAGCAAACACCTCGGCTGCAGTCTTCAAGCTGTCCTGGCTGCCGTGCGATGCTGCCGCCAACTATGTGGCCACCACGGTTACCACGCATGTGGCCAACAACCTGCTTTGGAAGCCCGCGAGTGGAGTAGCGGGTAGGATCGCGGGGCGCGGTCGATCGTCGGGTGGTGTCGCATGTTGCAAATATGGGTGTATCGCACATGTCGTTAGGCCCGGGTACCCGATGCCGTTATCAACTGCTCGTATGCGCCGGGCAACGCGTTAGCGGAATTCAAGCCTAGACATAACTTGAGGGGATCGAATGCGTTTGGCCGCCATCCTCTTTTTATCTGCCGTACATATGCTTCCCACTGTGGCGGTGCTTCACGCTACCCCACAGGCTACGTCCCCGGCATGCAATGCGACGTGTGGCCGGATGGCTTCACGATGCAGGCAGGCACCTCGCCTCCCTACCCCTATGAGTCGCAGCCCTGGCTCAAATTCCGGCTGCCCATTGCATTGGGGCAGTCAGCAAAGGTAAGGCCGGCGGCAACGGTCATAGTGCAGCGCAGGGACGGCGCACAAGCGGGTGTCGATACCTGCAGTCGATTGTTCGTTGAGAGAGCCGCCAACCGATGAGAAGTTGTATGCATCTGCTGGCTGAAGAGTCAGGGGCCGTAAAGACGTTTATGACAAGTGAGGGGCTGAATACTACAGCACTTCCTACTGTGCTGCTGCTGTGCCTCCTCGTCCACAGTCCCTCAACGGCACGCTCATGAACGCATCCGTCCTGACGGCCAGCATCCTGCCTTCGGGGTGCCGTGCGGATAACGAGAGCTTTGATAGCGGCTGCTATGGTTACGCGTCATTCGCGCTCAAGGCAAGTTCATGTGTGATTGTTGGGGATAGGGCTAGGTATGGAATGGGGTGTCGTAGGAGGGTCACAGGCGCCTTGGGCCGCCTTAAGCGTGGGGTGCCAATCTTCCGAGCTGCTGTGTTTTCTAACTGCTACCTCCCTTCAGGACATCTTCACATCCATCAAGCTGCAAAGCGACTACCGGGATTACCCGGCTTTCTACTACGTGTACATACGCTGCTACACCTACGTCAACCGGGGCTTCAGGTAGCGTTGCGGGTGCAGCTCCTAACGGGTGGCAGAGTGATGACGATGTATGAGGAGATTTCTACAGCATACTACATGCACACCAGCATTGTGCGTGGGCATATGCCGGTACCGGTACCGCATGCATGGTTGGCTGCATGTGCGCATACAACCATACACGCATGGATGTGCAGGTTTGGGGGTCTCTCTGTGGTTGCGTTTTCACAAGATTGGTACAAGCTGCTTGGTTCCTCCTTGATGCGCTGTGCCTGCAGGAGCGGAGTCACACAGGCTCGGGGCAGCACGCAGAACAACATCAACACCTTCCTAGGCAGCCAGACCGTAAGTGCATGCAAACGCCCAGCAAGGGGTCTGGGAGTAGGGGATTGATGCTGCCGGTTGTGACAATATCAGGTGCGTGACGGAGATTGGCGTTGATGCTTGAAGCATGCAGCTGTCTTTGGCGCCATGGTAAACATTATGTTATGAGCGAGTTGCAATTTCCGCAACATTTACCGGTATCAACAACTGTGCGGCCTGCCGTGGCCCCTCGGGTGCATGGCTTTCCGTACTGCAGGTGTTCCGCTCGACGTCTGTCACAGGGCAGCAGAATAGTTCCCTTAACGGCGCGTCCATTGCTCCCAACGTCACCAACCTCCAGGACCACTACCAGTTGCTTGCATTCGGTAGGTGCTGCGCTCGGATGCCATAGTACAATAGATAGTAGCAGTCAAAGTCGGCAGTTCATGGTACCGGTGTGCCGTGACTAGGAGACGGCATTGCTCGTCTCTATCGTGTCGTACCTAAGGATATGTACCGTACGTACTGAAACATGCCTGTTGACCGCAACTCCCCGCCTTGGTGGGACCCAGCAACATTCGTGAAACCGGTAGACAGACAACCGCCCCTGCCGGTATGTTTTGCGGCCCCTGTGCTCGCATATTTAGGTCCTTTGTAGTCTTACATGCCAGCCCAGCCGACGACCCCACATCGATGCGCTGACCTGCTGCATGCCCTCTGCATGCATGCATACATTCTTGCAGAGTATCGCCGCCTCAACCCCCTCATACCCGGCATCGGCATCCTGGACGGCCTGATATCCAGCCTGGCCTCCGACAACTTCGTGATTGACATGCGCAACACGCTGCTGCCCATCCCTGTCGTCAGCACCAGAGCACCTGTGGACGTACTCATTGAGATAGCCGCATCCAGCCCACCCCCACCTCCACCGCCTCAAGCGCCTCCGTACGTTAAGTCGCCGCCCCCCCCAAAGAAGGCTGTCCGGGGCCTGCTCCGGACGCGCGCATCCGCGGGTCGCCGGCGGCTCCTGCAGACGCCTGTTTCCCGCAGCGGCTACGTCCCCGTGGCCCTGGGCTGCTCCGCTTGGAGCATGGAGCAGGTGGGGTCAGCGGGCTTTGCCGCGGCGGTCTACCCCTACAATGCATCGGCGTACTGTGAGGCCTTTCCTGGCTTCTCTTCGCTTGTGGCGAACAACTGCACGGGCACTGAGGTCCAGTCCGTGGTTTCGGTGGCGGGTTCCTTATTGGGTAACGTCACGTTACCCGAGGAAGATGCGGGTTCCAACCGCTACGTGCGTGTGGAGGGTTTTTTCCGCAGCCCTGCCGCCGCGGGTGAGATGAGCAAGTACGTTCTGCGTGTGAGGGACGGCGACGGACAGTCGGTGGCCATCACCATGGGAAACATCACTGTGAGAAACGCGGTGGAGTTCCCTGCGAACACGGTGACACAAACAGCCACGGAAATCGTGTTACCCGAGGGCTATGTGCCTGCACTGGTGGTGATGAAGAACAACCGCAACGATTCAAGTGCACTGCTCGACTTGGGGTTGACGGATGCTGCAGCAACAACGGATGCTGCTGCGGGTGACGGCAGCAGCTCGACCGAGAAGCCCCTGGACTGGTATTCGCTGGCTGACACGAACACAGCAGCGGAGCAGTAGGGAAAGACCCGAATGGCGACATTGCGAGCGCGTATTCATGCTGGGCGCAGAAGCAATGCCTATCTTTACCGTATTCATGGCGACCGGGAGAAATGATGGGATTTATACCTTACTGTGCATGCGGTGTTTTCACATGAATTCTACTGTCCTCGCCTGCTGTTGGTGCGGGGAGGGGCGATTGTGTATGGAAACATAGGCAGGTGGCTGGGTCAAGATGCAGGTCAAGTAAGCGGGGCTCAGTAGATTCCTAGTCATGAGCATCAGGCTGGCTTTGCGTTGCAGCTTTTACGTAGATACGTGCTCGATCGATGGGTGGTTAGAGAAGGAGGGGGCGCATTGGAACAGGTGCGTGTCTCGCATGGGTTGGGAGGTTTGGGGAGTGTCGCTGCTCAGCTGCAGGAGCTGCACTCCTAGCGTACATAGGAACATGAAGACGTATCCAAGCATTGTCAGGCCTGAGATGTGTGTAATGGTTGATTGGTTGCATGAGGAGCATGCACGGTCGTTAGTAGGTCGTGTAGCGTTGAGGTACCAGTATGTTGTCATTCGTTGCAGTCCGTTGTCCTCTCGACTATTGGTGCGTGTGTATTCGTTCGCGGTCCTGTGCGTCCAGTCTTACCTGAGTAGGTGAATAGGTGTCAGTAGGGTGTTCTTGAAGGGGCAAGCGTCCTCGTGTTGTTCCCGGCAAACGGCAAACCCTACCTTGCTTTGGTAGGGCCTCGTGCGCACATTGGTTGCTTGGCATAGGTCCCCAAGCAAGCCCTATTACGCGCGTCTCTGTACGGCACCTCCATGATTGGCTTACTAGCGTGTGTGAGGTCGATTCGTCCATTCGTTGCTGGGACGGCGGCTGGCGTTACCGGTATTTAGAGGCACCAAACTTGCAATTGCTTTGCTAAGCTTACTACTCTGTACGATGTACAGACCAACGTGTTACGGAGTTATGGGAGTCAGGTAACAGTATAAGGCTGCTTCCGGGCGTCAAGTCCCTGATGACGTGCTTACCACAGGAGGGAGGTGGACTAAGCCGCGGTGTTGAGGAGAGGGCTACATGGGCTGGCAGCAACCCACCCTTTGCAAGCTGATGAATCCTCGTTTTACAGCTTGTCAGTTTTATCCTAGTTACCCTAAGGAACACAGGGGTACGGGAGGGGCGAAGAGGATCGCAAAGTAGGGAATGGCTCACAACTGTGCAACTTGAATGGCAAGCCGGGAGCCATATATATTGATTTGTTTATATGCTTACTGGATTTACAGCCACCTGTAAACTCATCCAAAGCAGTAAACCGTTTCTTAGCCGCCGTTGCTTCTCACGAAAGCCGCCCGATGTGGGGTTTTCCTACAGGCAGGCCACTGACAAGGGCTAGCCAGTGTACTGATTGACTAGGATACAAGTGAACTCCCTTGTAAAGCTGTTTAACTTTAGCAGCAAGCCTCGTGCCAAAACGTTGACAAAGCACAGGTGGACACACTGAACCTGTCTCATTCTGTTGTCCAGCACTTTGTACATTGTCTTGGGGCAATAGTCAAGAAAATGTAGGGTTCTAGGGATTAAAAAGCGCGTTAATGAAACCACTCACATTGCCACATTGCCGTGCCTCTCATGCATGAAGCCCTGTGTTCCCATAACTGTAAAGTTATTTTCATGTCCTGACTGCCGTTCGTGTCCAGCGGGGTATATCAGGTTAAGCAGGCTGGTTGGCCTTCGGAACTAACGTTCCTCCCGTCGCAAACCGGGGTCATATCCCTTAGTGGTGGTTCGGTTCACCCTAGGAGTTCTGCTCTTCTGTCTACATTACCGGTATGCTTTCGTCTTCAGACATTCTCAATGAACCACGCTCACCGACTCACGTGGAGTTGCCTCACTAGCTCGGCTTGTCATCATGCACGCTGCACAGTGACCGTCCACAGACAGCCTTCGCCCAGAATCTGGCCGATTTAGGAACGGAGTCGCTCTGGTTTTGTGTATAAAGGAAAACCGAAGGGCAGCACACTGGACACTGTACGGCATCTGTTGACGTCCGGCCGGGTAGCGGCGGTTTCGCCCCCCGAATCGACAGTTGCAATTGGGCCGGGAAGCTTAAAGGTTACTTGAATAACTATGGGACACTTTCTAAATCTCATAAAGCCTGCCTCGCACGCGGTAGTGTATACGTAGTCGCAACCTGAACAAGATAAGCATCTTAATAGAAGGCATGACTTCTTACTTAATAATACCATAACTTGATAAGTGTGAACGCAAATGGCAGAAGAAACAAACATTCTCTATAAACAACCCCTAGACAATAATCCTTCTATCAATCTAACATTGTCAGCAGAGAACGGAAATAAACCAGAAGTTAGGGAACAGAGCCCGCCGAAAAAGGTTTCATCGTTGGGCGATGGCTGGTGTAAAGGGTTGTTCTGTGGACAACGCATTTGCCTGCAGAGGCCGGGCTGTGCCCATTGGTTCCTTATCCTTATCGTGCTCGCAATTATAGTAGTCGCTGCAGTAGTTCCGCCGGTTTGCGTACTGCGGGGATGCGGAAGCCACAAACATACGGAACAGGTATGTCACGAAGTAATACCCAACGTGCATTGCCGCAGCCCTGTGCCTCTCACCTTTCCCCCAATCCTATAGGCACCCGAACCTGTTTATCGCCTGATCGTCAGCTTCCAGACCATTGAGAAAACGGTCAAAAGCATCGTACCCCCGGCCCTGTACGAATATGTCGATGAGGTGCTGCTGCAAAGCTCGGGTCTTCACATCGTTTCTTTCAACAGCTCTGAGGTCAAAGCCGCCATTCGGGACCTCATTGAGGCGCAACCGGGTGCGTCTGTGTTGTTTGTGCGCATGTGTGACACGGTTTATTGACCCCGTGTTTACACTGTCCACTCCGTTGCCCTCGCAGATTTGGATCTCCTCTTGGAAGACAGAGAGTTTTACAGAGCGCCCCAAGGGGACATGTTGGCTGCCGACAGTGAGGCCGCTTCGAAAGCGGCTGCAGCGGCAGCTGCTATTAAGGCGGCGATTGCCGCGGCTGCCGTATCGCCCAATGTGTCGGCCGCGGCAGCAGCAGCTGCTGCGGCTGCTGGTTCTGCCACCACCACGCAGCGTCGGCACCTGGCAGCTGACGCCTCCACTAGCAACTATGAGGGCAGTTTGTGGCAGCGGTCAGTGGTCAATTTCGATGGAGCTTGGAACATCACGGAGGGTGCGTCAGGCTGGGTGTGTGCAGGCAGCTAACTCTGGGCTCTGATTCACTCTAGGGTGGGGGCGTGAGGAACTGTGAAGTTCGGGCCCAGATATGCGAACACGGCCCAGAAGTGGGTGCTGGTTCGGCCAGGGGTCGGCTGTACACACATCCTGGGCTTCAGGACGGAAGGCATGCAGGGAAGAAGTGTCATGCCCTGACTGCGGGGCTGTGCTACACGTCTCCAGACAGCCCTGAAGCTCTCGGATAGGGTTTTGTAGTGGAGGCACTCCTGCATGTGTTTCGAGCAGTCCCCGTACACGTCCTCTCAGGCGTTGCCGGCGTGGTGATCGCGGTCATCGACACGGGGTGCGAGCTCAACCACCCAGACTTGAAGAGCAATATCTGGGTCAACGAACTGGAACTGGGCGGCGACCCGGGGGTGGATGATGATGGCAACGGTGGGTATGAACGGTGGAACAAGAGGAGCAAGCGCGTCAGGGCAGATTGCTACTTTGCCACTGCTGCCCGCTAGTAGTTGGTATACTGGGCGACGCGGCGTCACAAACTGTTCGTTAAACTTGCAAGACCTCCCCTCCATTGGTCCCTGAGTTTGCGACTCGGGGCGCTACATGCGCTGCCCGCTTCTGTTCGTAGCGATCTACTTACAGCAGAGACTGCCCGGCTGCCCGAACGCACAGGTCTCATAGACGACATCTATGGCTACGATTTTTCGGGCGACCCCACAACCACACCCAAGCCGAAGGACATACACAGCCATGGAACGCACTGCGGGTGAGCCGTCGCAGCAGCAGCGGCCCCTCATAAACCGCTGGCAGTGCCGATGCATCGTTGTACTCGTTGTGCACATAAATCGGTGTCACTGTTGGCGACGTGTGTGTGGGGGATCGGGCGGCAGGTTAAGGCCTGGTGAGGGGTAAGGTGAATAGGAGGAAGGCAACTGAGCGTGCGCTCCTTCCGTATGTGTGGGCGGTCGTCTGCGTCTCCTCCGCCCTCCATGCCTGCTCCTGTTTATGACATGTCTTTCCTGCTGCCATCGGCCCCTCAGAGGTATCGCAGCTGCCGCTTACAACGGCCAGGGTGTATCCGGTGTCGCCCCAAACGTGAGGATCATGTGCCTGAAGGTAAGACTGGTAACCATAGCGTGGACTTGTGGGGGACAGGACCTTGCGGGACACGGGCGACCCATGGGTCACTGACACCTGCAATCCAACCATTGCCTCAGGCTCAATCCACCGAGGTTCCCTGCCGGGCCACATAGGGCCCAACCCTTACACAGCCCGGCATGTCATATCCTTGGAGCCACCATCCTCCCGCCTCCTTCCGCTTACCCCCATCTCCTCCCAACCCGCCAGGCTGCAGGGACGGAGTCGGGTGTGTTCTACACGTCAGCCGTGCTGAGGGCGCTCGACTATGCGCACAACATGGGTGCGCACATCGTGAGCTGCAGCTTCGGCCCGCAGCTGCCCAACTTGTTCCCCAGCAAGGCGGAGCAAGATACCATGTGGAACGAAACCAAGGCCTACCAGAAGGCACTGCGGCCGCTGGTGCGGAAGGACATGCTGATTTTCGCAGCTGCAGGTGGGGTGAAGGCAAAGATAATAAGTGCCCGGCTGCGTGTCTCTCAATGGGGCAATGGGGCTTGTTCGGAGAGGGCTAGGTGGAAGTCAGGGGGTGAGTGTGTGCGCTAACCGGTCGTACATTGCACGAAGTACGTGGTGTGAAGGTAGGAAGATCCGGTAAAGGGCACTAGGCTATTATGCCTGCGGTAACGCGCTTGGGAAGGGCGGGGCGCAGGTTGCGGACTGGTGGTCTTACATGTACGCGTTGACTGATGACCCACGGGTCATTGCCGACGTTGACTGTTGCGTTCCTCCCATGCAGGCAACGAGAACTTCTTGCTTGATGACCTAGACAAGGCTAACAGCACCTACAACCCCTGCACCATGGCCCGCTACTACCCCAACAACATGATGTGCGTCATGGCAACGAACCCACAGGTACGTCGGGCGAGTTTGCTATTTTGGATCCGTTTTCTTGCGCGCCTTTGGAAATGCCGCACGAGGAGCCATAACTGCTACATCTAGGTGTTGGCGACGCAAGCGGGGGCAGAGGTGCCGCATGTGTCCTGTTAGTGTACATGCGCAATGCATCCACGCAAAGCTCCAATCAAGTAGGATTTGCCATTCGTATCCTCCAGCCTCCTGAAAGCTCTTCCATCCGTCCTCCTTTCTGTCGCCCTCACAGGACCAGCGCATGCATGAGCTCTCCGGAAACGTCGACATTGGATCCAACTACGGCACCAAGTACGTGGACATCGGGGCTCCAGGCCGGCAGATTCTGTCCACCGTGCCCTCCTTGTACGGCACGGGTAAGCGCAGGGCTGAGCTGGGCTGACAGCTAATGACCCGTGGGTCTCACCCCCCAGCAGCGTTATGGAACCCCCACATGGACTCCCATCGTCATGGTAGTCGCCTGTGGCACCACGACACTCAGGAGAACGCTACGCTCAACAGTCACGGCTTTTGTTCTTTGTGTTGCACTTCTTCCTGGTTTGCGTGGCTTTCTAGGTTTTTTCACCCACTGCACCTACGCACCCACCGCCCACCCCACCCGCCAGGCTACCAGCTCTACGCCAACAAAACCGGCTCCTCCGCGGCCACCCCCTTGGTAGCTGGCGTGGCTGCACTCATCCTGTCCGTGATTGGGCCTGCATCCTGTGACTTTTACCAGGTCAGGGAGGTCCTGTGCTGGCAAGCAATTGGGTTGTTATGTTGTTTCGCCTTAAGCAGTTGGGCGGAAGAGTGGCTGGTTCAAAATCCGCTGTCACAGCCGCCCTCGCTCTCGAAAGGTTGCGTCGTTGAATGTTGCGGCTTCTAGCTTAAGCCGCAGCCGTCCCATCATGTAAGATGTAACCTGTTGTTGCCGTGCAGGGTTCCAAGGCGCTCCAGATCCTGGTCGACTCCTCCGACAAGATCCCCAACCTGCCAGTCCGGACCAGCAGCCGTGTCAACGCGGCCCAGGCGGTACTGAAGGCCCGAGCCTCTCTTGACAACCTTTTCTGTGAGTGACAGCGGCTGCTGCTGCTGCTGTACCCTACTGCGTCCTACTGCATGTGGAGTTGCATGCAAATCCTGACATCACTTTTCCGCTTCAGCAACACTGCCTAAGTTAATACTTTAACCACATGTTAACGGCGCGTTACGCTTGGTTCTACTGTTGTGCCGCTGTGTATCTCCTGCCTCCTGCAGTACTGACACCCATGACTGGGTTCAACTCAACCAACCAGACCGTTATGATTAACGGCTTTAACGAAACGTATTTCGCGGGCGACATTGGGCTGGAAGACCAGTCGTACGCCTCGTTAAACATATACGACACGTCTGCACGGGTAGGAGCAATAACTTGTTGTGAGAACGAAATGTCGAGAAACGAAAAACACCAGTAGAAGGGGCAGGTTCGGTAGTGCGGCAGGGGATGCTGCGCTGCGATTGATGATTACAGGGTGGTGTTGGGGCTCGTGGTTTGGAAGTTGAGCGTCACGTCACGCGTGGAGCTTATTGAATTCCCCTAGGCAGGGTCTGCATTACCCATTTCGCAGACCGTTTCGCTTTCGACTGCGGTGGCCGGACATGTCTTCCCTCCGCCTGCCACCCCCAACACCTCGTGTTGTTGGCGCCTTGTTGCCTTACACGGTTTGGCTCCTTGTTCCCAATCGCTCCTCTCCCCATCAGTTCACCAAGTCGCTGTTCGACAGCTACAAGTACGGAGCAGGGTACACGCTGGTGGTCCGAGCGTCGGTGTACCTGAACCAAAGTGGCATCTATCTGATGAAGGTAGGCACGCGGACTCCGGGCTTGCGGGACGAGGTCAAGTGCAACCACACGGCACAGTACGTTCCGACTCGCGGCCAGTTTTGTTGCCTGGCCTTTGTAGTAGCGTTACCGGTATCACATATTTGGGTTTTTTTCGAAGCTGTGGAGAGAAGGGGCTAGGAATGTGAAAACGCCAAAACGCTGCGTGCCCTCCAAATCCTGCCGTACTACCGGCAACTGTGCGCCTGTCAACAGATAAGCACCACGGCCAACAGCGTTGACCTGGTGATCAAGCTGGGTCAGAGCAAGCTGGCCAATTTGAACACCACCATCCAGCTGAGTACGGATACCGCTGGTGAGTGCGTGCAGCCGTGCAGGGGGCTGCTGTTGCTGCGGCGCAAACTGATTCCCAGGCGGGGCTGCAGGATACGCAGCTTGAGCACTTGCCATGAACGCCGCTGTGCGTTTGACGCGCTCTTCAGAACGCTGTGTATGTTCCTCTGTCCAGCATATTGTGCATCCAAGTCCTTGCATGCGTCCTTGTGCGTGCCACACCACCCACAGGCGGCTGGTACGAGTTCCAGCTGCGCTATCGTAACCCGGTTGCGCCGATTGATATCCGGATGGCACTTCCCAACTCGGGGGGCGCTGCCGGTGACTATCAGTACCTGAACGTGTTCTACGTTTCCACGGACTTCCAGCCCGGAAACCTGTACTACGCGCCTAGCATCGCACTATCTTCAGCGTTCCAGGTGCGGCTTTCGTGCGTTAAAAAAGGGGCCGCGAGTAGTGGCAGCCGTGGTTGATTTGACGTTGTTGGCATCCCAGTTACGGAGAGGGCGTGCGCTGTACTCTTCAGCGAAATACACCGTGAGCGTGCATTGGATTGCAATACTTCCTCGTCAAGACCCATGGTCCATCTTGTACCTCGCAGGTTCTGACTCGTCCCGTCAACGCCTCCACCCTCACCCGCGCCAGCATCGCCGACGGCCCCTTCCCCAAGCTGCAGCTGGACCAGCCGTACAACTACAGCTCCGTGCTCCCCGACCTCAGCTTCACCGACATGGCAACCGGCCTGCGGGACGCGCTGTACCCAAACATGAACGACACTGTGCCCATGTCCGTTGTCGGCATCGTGCACACACGTCTGCGGGCACCGGAGATTCCTATGCGATTCCAGGTTGGTAGGGTATGCTGCTACGAACTAACCAACATTGTTCAACAAACTATCTGGTCCTGTGCATCAGAGAAGGTCCTGCCCGTGTCCGGCACCCCTTCTACCCAGCTTGGTGCTTACTGCTATTCCCAACCAACCCGCCTCTCGCGCCACATGCCCCGCAGCTCACATGCCAGCTCTGCGCCCTGTACATCAACTCGCTCCAAGTGCTAGACGTCTTCACCGCCTCTACCTCCACCGGCACCACCACCACCACCACCACCACCAGCATGCCAACCAAGCTGAGCGGCTGCCTAGCGCAGCTCAGCAGCAGCCGCTTCCCCACCCACGACCTCACAATTCGCTTCGCCCTGGCTAACACCTCGGCCACCGGCTTCAAGCTGTCCTGGATGCCCTGCGATGCGCTCAGCGGCAGTCAGGCCACCACGGTCACCACGCATGTGGCCAACAACCTGCTTTGGAAGCCCTCGAGTGGTGTGGCGGGTAGGATCGCGGGGCGCGGTCGAACGTTGGGTGGTGTCGCGGTTTCGGTTGTGATGGCGGTTGTGTAGACGGCAGGCAGGTTGGGGAAGGGGATACGATGCCAGGGCCGGGCGCTACCTTGTGTCCGCTACCGATGATGGCGTGCGTGTCCGTAGCGCTTACAAGGAGGCTTTAGGGGAGACCTGCAGACGTGGCCACTGCCTGTTTGGAAATCCCTCCTGCCCCACAGGCTACGTCCCCGGCATGCAGTGCGACGTGTGGCCTGACGGGTATCCTTTGCCCCTGGGAGAGTCCGCTCCCTACCCCTACGAGTCGCAGCCCTGGCTCAAGTTCCGACTGCCCATTGCGATCGCGCAAACACCTCGAGTGAGTGGGGACTTGATAAACTGAGGTTGTCGCGGGTTTGGGTTTGTCGTATGCGGGTTAGGAAGGTAAGACCGCACATACCGTACGCCTTGCGTAAAGATGTAGGCCGGTGGGTTTCTGAAGGCGAGGCTGTGCGTGTATAGCCAAGTAGCCCTGGACGGGGGACAGCCATTGCCACTGCTATGCAAGGCAGCTTGGATGCGGTTGCACGACAGCCGTCACAACACTGCATCCGTGCACACGGCAAACTCATAGCTGCTGATGCATGGCTACATGAGACGCGTGCAAGGATGGGACACATGGCATCCGCACGTGACCCCCAACCGCTGGGCTGCGTATCCTGGCACGTATCCTTTCATCCATGGCATCACCCTCCTAGCCTGCTGAGGTTAGGCATATGCGGCACCCATGCATACGTGGCATCCATGCATGCCCATTTGTACATGACAACACGACACGGCCCTCTTCCACTTGGACATTGCGCAGGTCTACAACAGCTCCACCCTGGGCACATATGTCAACTCCAACTTCTCCTCTTCCTCGGGATGCCGTGCGGACAACGAGAGCTTCAGCAACGGCTGCTACAGCTACGCCTCGCTTACCTTGAATGTGAGTGCGTGCTGTGCACCGGTACCTGTCCCTTGGGTGCCTGATTGGGCCCCTGGTGTTGTACACTTGTACTGCACCTCCTCACCCTGAATGCCACTGAGGCGGGACGTGAGTAGATCACACCTTTTCTCACAGCTTCCCTCCTTCTCCCTTCCCCTCCCTCTCCCTCGTACAATTTAACACACGTATTGTGACACTCTGCCCGCAGTCTATCCCCATTGCTTTGCCCTAACCTGTGGCTCCCAGTGCTTTAATGTACGGTCTTTCCCTTCCCTTCCCTCACCTCCCTCACCTCCCTCGCCTCCCTCAGGACGTGTTCAACAGCATCGGCGCGCAGTACACCATCGCCGGCACCGCCCTCAGCTTCGTGTACATTCGCTGCTACACCTACGTCAACCGGGGCTTCAGGTAAGACCCGTTAGAGGCCCGCCACCGGTACACGTTCAGGGCGGCTGCGGTGGCTGGCGGTGGTCTGGCGGCGTTTTCGTTACCCCGGGGTTCACCTGTTGGTTAGTCGCGTGCCGGTTGGTTGGTTGGTTGGTGCACCGGTACACGTATCCGCTGTGCTAGGCGCTCGGCAACCTGCCGTGCTTTGCCTGCCTGCTACTACCGGCCTACTATCTACGGCTGGTGGTAAACGGGTTCTTCTCCTGTGTTGTGACCTGCGCACTGCTCTCCCCCCCTGCAGGTCGGGTGTCACGTCGCTGCGCACCAGCTCCACGCAGTATACCTTCCTGGGAAGCCAGAGCGTGAGTTTAGTGCGGGGCCGTGCGGGGTCGGGCGGGGAGGGGGGTGGGGTTGGTGGCAGCTGGGGTTTAGGGGGGATGAGTGCGTTGGAAGGCGGTTAGTCAACGGCAAGACAGAAGCTGGGCAAAGGGGTTAATGGACATGGTGTAGTAGGGGCTGCTGGGTGTGTGCTACGGTAGCCAGTTGACCATCCAATCAAGGAGGCCGCCAGGCGGGCAAACCCACCCGCATCCGCTGGACTCACTGGCTTGTGGCGCCTGCCTGCCTGCATGCATGCATGCCGCAGGTCTACCGCAATGAGAAGACGACAGCGCTGCGTGGGCCCTACAACGCCGCCTCCACCGCGCCCAACGTCACCAGCATGCAGGGATACTACCAGCTGCTCGTGTTTGGTGAGGCGGCTGAAGGGCCACCTAGCGAGGATGGGTTTGAATGGGGTGGGGGGGTTGTCGGCAGCAGGGCGTTGGGTCAGGGAGGGCCGGGGAGGAGTACAGCTGGAAAGGAGCTGTTGAGGTCGTTCGGGTCCTCTTCAACTTAGCATACGGTTCTAACCAGCGACCCCTAATGGCTGTGACATTACTGCATGGACCGTATCTCCTCACACTAGTACTGAACTTGCGCTGCATGTTAGTATCCCATGCAGATGTAGTAATTTACTACGCTTTTGATTCTCTAATTCTTGATCGACTGACCCATGGGTCACTCGCAACCTTTGCGCACTCCTCCACGCTTCTCTCTCCCCACAACTCCGCACTCCTCCTAACAAACACCACGCCCCCTCGTCCCTCCCCAGAGAGCCGCTATGTGGGTCCCGCCAGCCAGGTGGGCCTCCTAGACGGCGGCTTCAACGGCAACATGTCTTCCGACAACTTCAAACTCGACATGAGCAACACGCTGCTTCCCATCCCCGTCGTCAGCAGCACCACCAGCAGCGCTACTCGCCCATCCCTGCGGCTGCTCCTGTCGCCATCGTCGTCCGAGCCCTCTGAAACGCCATCATCGAGGTTTTCCTCCTCTGCTTCTTCCGTTCCTTCCTCCGCTTCCTCTGCCAAAGAAAAAGGGCAAATGCCAAGGCATGCAGCAGCAGCAGCAGCAGCTGCAGGAGGTCGCAGAGGGCTCCTCCAAACCGCCGTTTCTTCTTCAGGCTACATGCCCACGGCGCTAGGCAGCTCGGCTTGGAGCCTGAGTCAAGTTAGCTCGACGCAACGTATCGTGGCAACGGTTTTCCAACCAAACGCTACTGCGCCATACGAGGCCATACCCGGCCTTTCGTCGCTGGTTGTGAACAATTACACGTCTACGGCGGTTCAGTCGGTGGTGTCGGTGGCAGGCAGCCTTTCGGGCTCGGTTCCGGTTCCTGCGAACGGAGCAGGCACCAACCGCTACGTGCGTGTGGAGGGTTTTTTCCGCAGCCCTGCCGCCGCGGGTGAGATGAGCAAGTACGTGCTGCGTGTGAGGGACGGCGACGGCCAGTCGGTGGCCATCACCATGGGAAACATCACCGTGAGAAACGCGGTGGAGTTCCCGACGCAGACCGTGCTGCAAACGCGCGGAGAGATCGTGTTACCAGCTGGGTTCGTTCCCACACTTGTTACGGTTAAGAACAAGCGGAGCGATGCAAAGGTTGTGTTGGACTTGGGGTTGACGCCGACTGCTGCTGCTGCTACCAGCCAGACGGAGGTTGCGATGGAGTGGTATCCGCTGGCAACCAGTGCAGCCAATGCCAGCACGACAGCCGGACGGTAGTAGAAACACTCAGCCGTTGGCTTAGGTAATAACTAGGTTACGTTGGAGCCTCTATCTGCCTCCAGATAAGGTATCGATAACAATTTGCCAGCGCAGCATGGCAGCAGGAGTGTCAGGTCTTTCTTAATGGCGGTTGGGGCACGGCAGCAGGGCCGCAGGGCTCGGTTGGAAGGCGGCGTCATTATCATTATTATTGTTACATACGCCGGAAACAGTCCTGGCGTGGATTAAGAAGGCGAGGGAAAGTGGTGTCGAGGGTAATGGGCTGGACCCTGGCTGGACGGCTGGAGGGCAGGTTTGTAGCGCGCTGGAGGGGACCTGGAAGGGATGAGACACAGGTGTTGCATGGTTGCGTAACCCTTGTGTGTCGCAACACCGAATTCGTAGCGTTTCCCACCCACCTATGGTTGGTGGGTCGCTCACATTCATGGTGCGGGCCCATGCACTTTGTTCGTGCGGGTCGTGTGGTCGATTGGATAACCTCTGCGTTGCTCAAGTTGTTTCATGCAAGTTAATACGTGCGTGCGCCTGCCGAATATGCAGACACGGCGCTGAGAAGGCGCCGTGGATGGTTGGCTGTTCATATTTATTAGAATCCAGGATGCTATTGCTTAATCGTGCGTATATGGCGATTATTGGTGTGTTAAAAAGTACTGGCCGCGAGTCGGAACGTGCTGTAATTGTTGCATGCGCGGGTGTTCCTCTGGTATCTGTGCTTACGAAGCCAGCTGTGGGTAGCCTTGCATTACACTCGTGTAATGGAGCGTGCACCCAGTCTGAAAGGTGCTGGGCCAGGTACCCCAGCAGCGGTTTAAAGTGGGGCACCCACCGGGTACTGCGCATTTGTGCGCACGTGTGCGTGGGAAGGATGGGATTAATTTGAAAACACTTTGCTAGGAGGAGCTACCATCGGGCCCTAGCTCAGGGCTGTTGCATTTGTGGTCATTCATACTGAGGATTGTTGCGCGGTGCTGTTGGGCTTCTCTTTTTGCCTCTTTTGGCTGTTTTCTTTTGTTCGAAGCGCAACGCTGCGGGATTGAAGCTTGAGAGACGCGCGCTGGAGTGAGCTAGGGGGTGGAAGAGCAGCCCGCATGTGCCTGCGTGAGCCAGCGGATGGCAGTGCTTTATGGTGTTGTTGGTTCGACAGCTTCTTCGTTTCAAGAGGTTGTGTGGAGTAGGTGAAGGAGGTCAGGGCGGTTCTGGTGTGGGAGGATTGGGCCCAATTCAACATGTTCACATTTGTTGATTAGGTTGATTTTATCGCCTGGCTTACTAAGGGATGATGGGAGGGAAAACACATGTGGGCCGCGTGAGGGGTCGGCGGGGGTGGTATGCTCTGGATTGCTCTTACCTTACTAATTTCGCTCCTTCACAATAAGTATCCTAACTAAGATGATAGCAGTCGGCACGATTCCGATACAAGCTTTGCGGCGGCTTGTGTGGGCAGCCTCTCCTTTGTAAGGCCATTGCGCACCTTATGGCACGAGTCACATCATCAAGAGGAAGGGTGTGCGAGCGGGGCGTTGGCTGCACCATAAGCATGGGACGACGGCTGCACCATGGTAGCGCCTTCCCAAACTGAAACCCACACGGTAAGACCCGGACATCATTCTCCGCATGACACGTTTGTGGGACATCTGTTTCCAAAGTCGGGACGATGCATAACCCGCCTCCTCCGTCTCTTCCCCATGCCACCCCATGCCACCGTTCCTGTGCCTCTGGCGTTACACCACCTCAAGGCATCCGAAATGTCTGGATGCATGCGGTTTTGCACATGTCTTCTTACTCGATGCACCCTCTTGACTACTGGTGCCACACTACTGGTGCTAATGAAAGCTCTGTCCTGCTGACCTCTGGGCTTTTCCATTAAGCGCAAGCCCCAATGCCCCACAGCAACACATGTTCGCAACACATGTTAGTGTGAGGAACACCCACCTAGCCACCCCTTTCAGAAGCCATAGAACCAGCATGCCAGGCGCATCAGGTCAGCACACAGCAGCATACCGCTATGCCACGTCCCTCCTCCTCCGCCCCCCAAACGCGTTTCCTTCACTGCCCGCCCTTCACGGCAGCAGGTAGCGCCCCTCCGCGTCCCTCAGCCGTTCCTTGAACACAAGAGACATGCGCGGCCCCGCGTCCTCCGCCCGCCGCTCCACCCTCACGCAGTGCTGCAGCCGCTCCTGGCAGTCACCGAACATGCGGACCACATCGCCGTTGCCAACTCGGTACTGCCACCTGATGGGCGGAGGATAATAAGGAAAGATTGAGTGACCCTAGGTTGCAGGCAAAACTGCTACATTACACACAAACACAGCGCGTGTAGGTGTCAGGTGTAAATTCATTGGGTAGGGTGCACGGCTACGGCGGTAGTTTAAGGCCGCAACCATGCTGGTGGGTCGGATGCGCAAGCGCACCCATTGACCACACCCCCTCAAAATATGAAGTTAATCGCAGGTCCTCAATGAGGACCATGTAAGCGATTAGACTTACAAGAACAGATACTACACATGATCTGAGCCAAAAGGCCGAGAAAGGTATGAAATAAAATGAGATGTCATGGCAACCACTACCCAACGCCTTGGCGCGGTAACGAACATGGGTGCGATGGTGGGTGAAAGAAAAACAAGAGTTGTGGCTTCAAACCTGTAGCGAGTGCAGGAATGATCATAAAAACACAACTGTCCCTGACAGCCGGACCCGCTAGCGTTTACACAGAGCCCCAATGTATACGTTAGCCCCATCATCCATATGTCTGTCACAGCCACCGTGCTTCCCAAACTTGCAGCCAAAGATCCTCCCCTCCATGCAGCGCAAAACACGCACGTTTCCAACCACAGTGCGTACGGCTAAGGTACGACAATCAAGACCGCCAAGGCAGGGACTAGGCAGCGTAATGACCGCACCTGCAACTGAAGTCCTCTATGGCCCGGAAGACGAAGGTGCGCGTGTCACCCAGAGACACCACCGCCGACTCGGGGGTCCACCTGTGTTGCAACAAGGATTCCACGATCACCAAGAGGGGAAGACAGGCAACTCCGCATGAAGGATGGCAGAGGGGTCACACGGAATGCAGCACTATGCGGAAGTCATGTGTGCGACCAGAGGTGTGTTTCGTGAGGTTACGGAACAGCAGGTCCCAACAGCAGTGTTCCGACCCACCGCATCGCACAAGCTTTCCTAATTTCAACTTCCTGGAGTAGGGTAACGTGTGGATAAGGTTTAGGTGGTTTGTATACCGGTATCGCTAAAACGTTTACGACTGTACGACACTCCTAACGCGGCCCCACCTGTCGTACAGCGGATCCACGTGGTACCGCATGCCGCACTTCCCGTCCGCGTAATAGTTGACCAGCACGCTGTCGTACGGGATCCCCGTCAGCTGCTGCAGCGCGTCGCGAACCTGTGGGGCGGCAGCGGCAGCGGCGTCATGAGAATGAATGACCGTTATGAATGACCGTTATGAATGAATGACCGTTATACCGGTACCGGTTCCCTAAAAGGGAACACGGGTGATGAACCCAATCAACGGTGGTGGTGGTGGTGGTGGTGGCATCGCCCTCTACCTCCTTAGTCCTTACCTTGCGAATCGCAGGTGTGAAGCCGCCCCCTCCCTGAGGCTGCATCTCTTTGCCGCTGTACCTGAATGAACCGTACGAGGGCGGGTGCAGAAACACCTGGGTCAGCGCCTCATAGCTAGCCAGCCAAGCAAGCACTGAGCCACACTCGCCACCCGGAGGCAGATGGAGCCGCGCAAGCCCCACCTGCCGCTCTAAAGCATCACCATTGGTACAACCCTTCAGCGGTTTGTTTGTACTATCCAAAGCCCAGCCATGCCAGCCTTTGAAGCGGCGCCACCTGCGCCCCCACGGGCACCCGATCCTAGCCCTCACGACTAGGGTAGGGAGCTGAAGACAAATTCCTGTAGGATTTTAACCGTTACCCTGCCCGCGCCCCCACCCCTGACCCCTGGCACAACCGCCTACCCACCTGAACGTGGCTCCGATGTCAGACTGCCAGCCAGTCAAGCGGGACTCCTCCACGGCCCTGCGACCCATGGGTCAGGTACGTAGGGGTAAACTACACTCCGTAGTGCTGTAAGAAAATTAGCAGAGACGAGGATGCCAGGTGTCAGGGTTACAGCCTGGACTCAAAGATCCACTGTTGTCGCACTCGTTATATCGTACCTGGATCCATCTTCCAGGTAAATGACGTCACGCCGTAGCTCCACTTCCGCCATAAAATCCTGAAGAGCAGTCCCGCCGGATGCAATGGAAGTTAACGCATGTGATGGCGTGGTCTTCAGTTTGCCGGTTCACAATTAAACATAAGCCCCGTTAAGCCCCGATGTCTTCATATACACAGTCCACAGAATATACACGCTCACCTCGAGCTTCAGTTCTGGGAACACCCCAGGGATGACATGGAAGGGCAGCCCTAGGGCCGGGTACAGCGTCTGTAGCGCATGCGCCCTGTCGTACTGCGCCACCCACCACACCAGGTCTGCCAGCTCCTGCTGACCCAGCGACCCGTGGGTCATATGGGAGGTCACAGCTGCTGTCAACAGCGCGAGTCTCTCAGCTGCTGCGTTGGGGAGCGCAACCGCAGCCCCGGTGCCGCTGCTGCTGCTGCTTCTGGGCACGGAAGGCGAGGCGGATGGACCCGAGGTGGAGGAAGGTGAAGAAGCAGGAGGTAATGAGGAGGGCGAAACGGAGGGTGTGGAGGAGGAAGAAGGGGAGGAACAGGAAGGTGAAGGTGAGGAGGAAGGCGGTGGGGCTGACTTCCACTCCGCTAGGTCCCGCATCCACGCCCTTGCTAGCGCCACTAGCTGCGGGCCCGACAGGGATTTCAGGTCGAGGAGGGAGCTGCTGTCGCGCGACAGAGGGAGCCCAGCAGCCGCGAACAGGGCTGGGAGCGGCTCCTGTCCCTGCCCCTGCTGCTGCCCCCGCTGCCCCTGGCGGCCCTGTAGCTGCACCGGGGCGCACCAAGGTGGTGATGGCTGTACGGGTTCAACAGGTGTCACCTGCTGCCTGTTGCTCGAGACGCCGGCGTGCTGAAGTTTGGAGTGTGGTGGCGGCTGTGATGGGGATGATGCTGTTGGGCGGGGGTTCGGAGCCTCGGGCCCATCTCCGGATTTCCTTTGAGGATTGACTAGGAAGGAGCTCAGTTTTACGGGGCCGGCGCTGGCAGCTAGTTGCTCAGCAGCAGCTGCAGGTGCTAAAGCAACAGAAGGAGGATTTGCTCTTGAGGCGGGAGCCGAGACTGATGGAGGAGTGGCCGGAGAAGGCCGCTGGCGACGTTTTCCGCTACTAGTTGTGCTGCTAGTGGGAGGTAGCAACGGTGCAGGAGCGGCAGCAGCGGGCGTCGTCTCCGGCCGCTGGTGGTAGCCCTGCTGCTGCTGCTGCTGCTGCTTTGGAGGCTTCTGCTTCTTTTGCTTCTGCTGCTGTTCTTCTTGCTCCCGCCATTTCCTGAGGATCAAAAACAGCGATGAATTCAAGAATATAGCAAAGAGGTGCCTCTGCAGAATGGAGCCCGTTCGGGCATTTAACGGCATTGACGGCAAGGATACGGTAGTCCTTACCGCTGTTGCTGCGCTAGTCTCCGCTGCCGTGGCGTCAGAGCCGTATGTTGTGACTGCTCCTTTGGCAGCATGCTCGCGGCGCTTGTCGCCGTGACGTCGTGCGGATGCTTGACGGATTCCGCTTCATGGCTATCACGAGCAGGCTTTGTAGTGGCCTCAACCAAAAATGAACCAGCATAAGGAATTCCATGACAATTCCAAAAGATGCGTTTAGTCTTTCTATAATGCGTTGGCAGCAAGCCTTGCGACTTCGGCGCTGGTTGGCTCGACAGCCGCGAGCCATGGAAACCCTTTTGGGCCCACATTTGAGTGCAACTACGTCTAAATGACTAAGCAATAGCCGGACTGCTTCTTAATTACCCATACCGGCGTCGAATTGTGGCTACACTTTACCTACAGTGTCATGGCATCGTACTGTATAACCGCCTAAAAGTCCATTGTATATAATCAAAACTACAGCAAGATGTCATTGGCAAATGCAAGTAGAGCACCACGGGGCCCGTACAGTATTAGTGATACATCTGTACGACGTGCCATTCCAAACCCCGGGTTACCTGAGATCCTGCAATGCTAGGTCGAGATGATTTCAAGCGGCAGCGGCCGGTAGCATTTGAAATGTGAGAATCACAATGATGCTGCGGTTGGTTAACGGAGTCCATTGCTTAGGGAACTTCAGAGGGCACGGACACCGGCCATAGAGCCGAAGACAGGAGAGGGCTGCCTTCGCATTTGAGCCGTCAATGTATTATGTTACACGACAGGGTGCCCTTTCTTACACAGCTAACTCTCACTCCGCACGCAGAGGAATGCCTGGGGCTGTTAGTGACTATTTCGCATCGGTCGGCTTCCATTATACTCCCCTATGCCTCCCATCCCATGCAACGCAACGGTCCGCCCAGGCCTGAGCATGGCCGACACGGACTGAGGATGCTTTGTCGTACGACACATGCTTAGGCCCGAGCATGCTTTGTCGTACAACACATGCTCTAGGGCTGCCGGTGGCTGTCCAGGCCCAGGACAGGGGCCCCCCGAACATTCGTTTTCATCCTGTACAATCCGGATATCCGTAGAGCTAAATTAGTAGTGTTCGCAGCGCGTCTGGGTTAGTAATTTAGAGTCCGTATGCTTGTCCTCCATACGCAAACCCGAGCAAAGCCAGGACGCCAGAAGACCAGAGCGTCCTTGAACATTCCCAGCAGTCCAGCACTCAATAGACTTTTACACCAGCACGAGGATGAACACACAAACCCCATGCCATTGCGCACAAGTAACCAAAAACTGCTAATCTGCTCGGTGCTTCCCCACACCACCGGAGCTGTGGGCGACCGTGCATAAGGTGTTCTGTTTTAACCTTCCAAGTACATCCTTTCCATCCCCAAAATTGGCAACCCACCCATAGTATAAAAAGGATTCCAGTCGCTCGCCCAGCCATCCTTCGCGCGGACTAGGTTGTTTTCAATGTTTGGGAGGTCCGTATACTGTCCATACAAGAGTTATACCCAAAGCAAATCAGCCCGCAATCTGTCCCCAAAACCCGTACCACGGAGGTTACGAGACCATATGGCATCGAACTACGTCCACTTCTCGTAACCCAAGGGTCAGCTCATCCTCCTGCTCCCTCGCTGCGCCAACAAAACCATCAAGTAAAGCAACCAACAGATAAAGGCACTGCTGCTCACCCCATGTGACATCTCAAATCGGCCCACGATTATCCCCACGTAGCACTATTACGTAGTAGCGCAAACCCTTGGATAGCCATATCCTTAGCCGGTCCCAGGGCATGGTTTCCAGCAACCAGCACCACCATCAACCTCACCATCCGCCTTACACAAACCCCCCTACCAACGCCTGATCTGTCCGTACCTCATACTTCTCAGTAAGCCCCGCAGCCCGCACCTCCCCATGGCTACTGCTTCAGCACCTCCTTGACCGCCCTTCGTAGCGCCCCGGCAGCCACCGCCAGATCCTTGTCACTCAGGCCCGCATGCACGTGCATGAGCAGGCTGGGCGGCGGCTTGTGCGTGTCCAGGACACTGTACAGCGACACGCTGACCAGCACCGACCCATGGGTCAGCATGTGGTCCGCGACGGCCCGCAGCGTTGCGTGGTCGGCGGCGTAGTCCCCGCTGGGCTTGGCGAGGTGGAAATGCAGGATGGGGGAAGGGCCGCCGCCGCCGTACAGCTTGAGGCCTGTTGATGATGCGTAGATTTCAGTACCGGTATAATGAGGTTCTTGTAGGAGGCGCGAGAGAATGGTGGGTCACACTAGCGGGTTATGTGAAGCCCCGACAGCACTGTTGCATCCAATTAAACCTCGTAAGAGCCACGACTATCCCCTTCCCCTCTTCAACCTCACAACCCCCCTATCCTCACTCTTCCTCCCCTCCCTCTTCTCCCTCCCTCCCTCCTCGCAACTCACCCGTCAGCCCCCGCAGGAGCTCTCCTCGCATCGTCCGGATGCGCGCCTGCAGCCGCACCATCAGCTCCTTCCCACTGCCGCCTGCCGCACCTCCCGAGCCCGCCAGCGGCGCCTCCCCCCGCAGGCTCTTCAGCATGTTGATCCCGCTGACCGCCAGGTAGGGCGGCAGCGAGGCGGAGAAGCAGTAGCCGCTGCCGCACAGGCGCTGGTGCTCCACCGTGGCGCGGTCGCCCACGCAGAAGCCGCCCACACTGCCCATGGCATGACTCATGGAGGCGGCAACGATCTCGACCTTGGGTTGGGGTTGGGTGCAGGTTGGATGGAGTTTAGAGAGAGGGCGGCGGACCGGGATAGCTTCTTTTGCTGTTGCCGCCGCTGCTGCTGCGGGGTTTGCGGCCTTCAACCCAGCCCCACCTCAACCCTGCTCGTCGCATCCACGTGTGGCCTTTGTGGCCTTTGGCTTTGTGGTTCAACGCCTTCACCTCCGCCTCCCAATGCCCCCATTAACCCCCCATACCTGTCCTGGTTTGAGGTTGAAGTGCTCGCATGCCCCCCGGCCAGTGGCGCCCAGCACCCCGAATGCGTGCGACTCGTCCACCATCAGGCGGTACCTGCGGAGGAGAGGGTGCGAGGAAAGTGAAGAGGAAGGAACGGGGGGCAAAGGCGTATGGGGTTGCTTGCAAAGGGCAGTGGATGGTGTGGATGTTGTATGAATGGCGCAGGGCAACGGGCAGAGGGAGCGTAAGCACCGAGCGCGGTGAAGGAAACGAAAAAAGGGGAGATCATAGAAGGGACATGGTGCAGCAGAGTGCAGGTCTTTGCTCTTCCTCTCTCCCTGCCATGCACACTCACTTGTACTTGTCCTTGACCTGCCAGATGCGGTCCAGAGGGGCCAGGTCGCCATAGTTGCCGTAGATGCCCTCGACCACAATCAGCTTGCGACACAGCGGCTTGCTGGGGGGGGGCGGAGGAGGAACCAGGAGGGCACAGGGCGAGAGGAGGTGAGGCAGGGAGGAAGTCAGACGCAGGAATGTTGATCTCGTCGCCCCCCGCCGCCACCTCCTTTCTCACTACCCTGCCAACTACCTCGCCGCTTCACCCTCCGCCTCTTCCCGTTCCCCTCCGCCGCTTTCAACTTCCGGTTTACCCACGCCCTCTTTCCCAACTTATGTCTCTTCCCTCCCTTTTCCTCGCGTACTTATGCTACTCCCCTATCCCCGCCCCTCTTTTCCTTTTCCCTCTCACCGCTTTGCCTTCTCCTCCGCCTCCAGTTTCTGAATCACGCGCTCCAGGTCCGCCACGTCGTTGTGACGGAAGGTGGCCACTCGCGCGCGACTCACGTTGCAGCCCGCCTGGATGGGGTAGGAGCAGAACTGCACCAGGGAGGGAGCCGGGGGGCATGGTTGGGGGCAGGGGGAGGGGTAAAGGGCGGGAAAGACAGTAAGGGAAGAATGTGTGAAGTGCTCGCGAATGACTGTTCGCAATATAGTAAGAATAGGATAGGGGGAAGACCCAACCGCTGTTACCGTCTTACCTCATCAATGACGATGATATCCTTGCGGTTGGCAAAGCAGGGAATGACCGAGGTAATAGTGGCTACGTCGTACGAATAGATGATTCCGGCTTCCGTACCAAAGTGCACGGCAAGCTCCTGCTCCAGCTGTAGATGTACGTCAATGGTGCCGTAAAAGCCACGTGGGCCGCATGAACCCACGCCGTACTTGTTTACTGTGTTCACGCTAACCTCCTGTCGTGGTGCAGGACACAAGTGAGAGGAGGCAATGCCGTTAAGCGTGAAGTACTGCATTTGGAAGTCCAGGCTCCACAAAGAAGAGCGCTTCCCAGTTTTGCGTGCGGGTCGTTCACAACCTCCCTCGAGCTCATCGTAGTACGTTGTGGTCGCAAACAACCATTGGATCCTACCTTGCTGACACGGTCGTTAGCTACGTTGAGGTAGTTTGAGGAGGCCAGGTGTAGGACCTTCTCCTTACGGCCTTGCAGGTAGACGTAAGGGCCGTCCAAACTGCGGAGGCAAAGGTAGATGCAACCACTCAAAAGGCAAGATACCAAGCATGGCAAGGAGTCCGCGTCGCGACCGTCTAATGCCATGAGGGGTGCCGCCTCTCTGCACAGCCCAACTCCGTCATTGACCGAGGCATGGCACTTTTTATGACCACCACCCGAGAGAGACACCCGAGAGACATCCGATGTTAACCCTACCCGGTAATGACGGGCGGCTCCGGCAGCTGCTCCGCTTCCGGAATGGTGGGGACCAGCGGCTCGGGCTTCCATTCTTTGCACAGTTGGTCAATTTCCTGGGGAGGGGGAAAGGCACCGCAGTTTGTGAGCACGGGGCAGGCGGTGGACGTGGGGTTACCGCATGAGCGAGGTCGGGGTACTTTAGGTCCTTCGGATTACCAGTAGCTACCTTCAGGGTACATATACTGCACCTTAGGAAACGCAAGGATACGATTTGCAATTTGGCTGGACCTTGCAAACACAAACATTACCTGGATGCCATGAAGCCAAAAGCAACGTGCTACCAGTAAGTTTCTGTTGCGAACCAACCTTATCTGTAAGAGGGTCTTCGGCGCGCCGATGCACTTTGAACGAATGCTGCAGCGCCAAGTACACGATGAGTGCGATCAGGATGCCCTCGATGACAAGATGCCCCTTATGTTCTAGAAAGTAAGCTGGATGCAGCTTGCCGCCGGGCCCAACGATGTCCCAAAAGGCGCGAAATGCGTGAACAAGCCCCTTGACGGTAAATATGGCAGGTGGCACATCCGCAGGAACAGGTTCAGCGGCATCAACAACAGCTAATAGGATCGCTAGGAGAAGGGGCAAGAATAGTGCAAGAGCCAGGCCCGCAAGCACGCGGCGCCGAGGCATGGTGCCAAGTTTTGGGCCAAGAGAGTTAGTTATATATACTAGTGCATCATAACAGTGCCAGTTGTTCTGGTGAGAGTAGAGTCCTGTATAATTGAAACAGCCATGCTTTTTTGCCAGCTGCACGGATGGAACCTGGGGGAACCCCCTCACACGTACATCGCTTACACGTAATCTTATGTTCAGTTTGCAACATACTATAACTTCAAGTAGTTAACAGCAAGCCTGACACTAGACTTGGAACTACACATTTCCCAATTCCTTTGCAACACATCAAGGATTATGGGCGGAATCTTAGTCGATCGTTTTGGTAAGCCAGTAGCTTTTCGCGAGGGCGTAGCTGCTGCACGCAAGATAACTTTGCAGGTGGGTTCCGACGGCGCGGTCGGCCCGATCGTCGGAGTACCATGTGGCCTACGAACGGCATGATGTTGGCTTTGAACTTGCCTAAAACATCTAACACGAATATTGCAGGTGGCGATCACGTCCGTTGTAAGCCAAGATGGACAGGGCATCTCTTTGGCTCTTCTAGGTGCGCAGTGCGGCCCGCAGGATTTTTCCTTTTATATAAACAAACAAACGTACAACGTTCAGAGGCAGCCATGTGTCCTCAAAGCTTTTACTTGGACGCAAGTCCCCTGCGGACCAACCGCTCCTGCATACTTTACCTCGGGAACCATGTGCCTTTCGGACATGGGCATGGGCATATGGCTCTCTGCCCCCCCACAACATCCTATTGTTCACTCACGCTGCTCCTGTCGTGCCTCCACCGTACACCCAGTTCAACTCGTCCCTCACATCCCCCGCAGGCGCCCTAACGGACCAGCTGCAGCTGCTTGCCTCTCTGGGCTACCAGCTGCAACTCGTGATGGCGGGTTAGTGAGGGGAAGGATGAGGGGGACAGGGGTTCTTAGAACCGGGAGAGACGGTTGCAGGAACCGGGGTAGGGGGTTCTGGAAACTGGGAGAGGTTTGGGTTGGTTCGGAGCACAACTCGGGAGCATGGGCACGTGGAAGGCATGCGGGACCCTTTGGTGGCGGGTGCGGGAGTGGGAGAGGTGTTTCCAGGGTGCCCGGTGATTTGGGTCGGGTTGGGTTCTGATAAAGCAAGGAGGGTAAGGGGTCCAGGGCGGTGTTGGCGAGTTTGCTGGGTGGGTAAGGTATGACTGTGGTGTGTGGCGTGTGTCAAGCAGTTGCTGAGGCGGGCTGGGAACGGGGAACGGGGACCTACAGGGGCGGGCGCGTGAACGGCAGCAAGGGTCTCAGCTGTAGCGTGGGGCCTATGTCATGCACTCATGCGCTCCCCTCCGCTTCCTCGCAACCTCCACCAGGCGAACCAGCTGCATGCGACAAGGCCGTTCATGCCGTACAGAACCTCATTAAGCTCAAGGTGGGCGTGCTCGCGTGTAGAAGTGTCTGGAACCCTAGTACAGGCAGGGGAGAAACAGGGGAGAAAGATGCTGTGAACGATAGTGGCAACCCTTGGTGATGGGTGGGTTTGGGGATGGTTGGGGCTTTACAGCAGCTGGATCAAATGTGGGCTAGGGAGTATCACCAAGAGTTCTGCTCTCACCCCCTCTTTCCATACTCACTTTCTCCTCCTACCCTGCACCCTCCCCACCTCCCTCTCCCCCGTCCTGTGTCCCCACCTCACAGGAGCCGGTTGTGGACGTGTGTTTCGCGCCGCACGTGTCGGGCGGCGAGGAGGGCTCCCTGCTGGCGGCGGAGGCGGCTCGCGGCTTCGGAGCGCAGCTGCTGGTGGTGCTGTCGGGCTGCAGGGGCGTGACGGGGCAGGATGTGAGTGCAGCAGGCGAGAGGATAGGGTAGTGGAGGGTAGCCATCTGCTTTTACCTGCCTCTGCAGGAGAGGGGAACAGGTTGGGTGGGGGAGAGACGAAGCGGAGGAGAGGGCGGGATGGCGGCTGTTGGGCTGCCGGGGTGTACCGGGGCACTTGCCTCCTGCACCCTGCCCCTTACCAACTCCTCTGGCAACTCTTCTCCTCTCCTTCTCCCGCTTCGTCTCTCCCACCCCATTCCTGCAGGGCCGCATCGCCCGCGTTTACCAGCCCTCCTCCTCCGCGGCCCCTCCCTCCCCCCTGGTAGCAGCGGCTTGGCAGCTCGCCTCCGGCCCAGCCACCGCCTCCCCAGAGGGCGAGGCGGCCACTAGCGGCGCCAGGTATGTGTTGGTCGAGACTCGGAACGCGCCCATACAGTTGGTACTGGTACAGTGGTCAGGCCCCAGGCGCGGGTAGTGGAACCGGTGCCTGCGCGAGACCTCCTACCCCTTGAGCCGCGCGTAGGCCCTAACGCCTGATCTCTACCGGTTCGCAATAACCCCTTGACTCTCCTGCCATCACTGTCCACAGCCCCCACCGGTCATCACGTAAATGTCCTAGCAACGCGGGTCTCTTGCTTCCCGTATATTCCCACGTTCCCACCCTCCCCCATCCCCCTCAGCGGCATCCCAGTGGTGCTAGCCGCCGCAGGTGAGCCCGACGTGCTGCTGCGCGTCGTAGCCGGGCAGGACGTGGGCACCCTGCTGGACCCCGCAGCAGCCGAGGCGGCGGGCGGCGCGCGGGCGGCGGCCGCAGCCAGCAGCGCACGTGACATGGCGGTGCGGGCGCGCGAGGCCAGCCGGCGGCTGCAGGCGCTCAGCAGCCAGCAGCGCAGCGAGCTGCTGCTGCGGGTGGCGGATGCGTTGGTGGCGGCGCAGGATGAGATCCTGCAGGCCAACGCGGCTGACGTTGCGGACAGCCAGGGCCGCATCTCCGACTCGCTCATGCAGCGGCTGGTGCTGAAGCCCGCCAAGATTGCGCAGCTGGCGGAGGGGATCCGGGCCATTGCGGCGCAGGAGGAGCCGCTGGGCAGGCTGCTGAGGAAGGTGGAGGTGGCGGAAGGTGGGTTGGGGTTGGGGTGGAGGTTTGTTGGGGATGGGTACGGGTGCGGAGCTTGGTGGGTAGGGTGGAAATGGCGGAAGGTGTGGTTGAACCGTGGGTCGGTGTTGCGTCTCGTCGCCTGACAGTTAAACCCCCTGAACTGTCTCACGTAAGGCCCCACTTACCCTTCTCCCCCACCCCCCCACCGTTTCCTCTCTAAACCCCTAAAACCCTAAACCCCTCCCCTCCTAAGGCCTCATCCTGGACAAGGTCACGGTTCCCATCGGTGTGCTGCTGGTGATCTTCGAGGCGCGGCCGGACGCGCTGCCGCAGATCGCCAGCCTGGCCATCCGCTCCGGAAACGGACTGCTGCTCAAGGTGGGGTGTGGAGGATGGGCGGAAAGGCGGGCTGACAGCCAGAATGCCGCATTCATCCACGCAGGGTAGTAGCAGAGGGCACGGGTACCGTGTTAGTCCCCGTCCCTTACCCCCCCCCCCCGCTCCCTCCCTCGCCCTGCAGGGCGGCAAGGAGGCCACCCACTCCAACGCCTGCCTGCACCGCATCATCACCGCCGCGCTGGGCCCCTCGCTGGGCCCCGACCTGATCGGGCTGGTGACCAGCCGCGAGGAGATCGAGAGCCTGCTGGCGCTGGATGATGTGGTGGACCTGGTCATTCCGCGGTAGGGGGGGAGAGGGAGGGGGGGTGTAGGAGAGGAGAGGCACGTATCCCAAACCCCAGCCCCTTAACTCCCCCTCTCACCGCCACCTCGCGGCCCCCCTTAACCGCTATTCCCCCCCCGGCCCCCCGCCCCCTCCCTCCTCCCACTCAGCGGCTCCAACGCACTCGTGTCCCATATTAAAGCCAACACCCGCATCCCCGTGCTGGGACACGCCGACGGCATCTGCCATGTGTATGTGGACGCTGCTGCCGACCTACCCACCGCGCTGCGTATCGTGCTGGACGCTAAGACGGACTACCCCGCAGCATGCAACGCGGTGGAGAAGGTGCTGGTGCACCGGGATTGGCAGCAGAAGGGCGGCCTGCAGGTGGGTTGGGGAAGGGGCACGAGGGGAGTGGAGTGACCGACCGACGGACCCATGGGTCGGCGACTTCCTTGGGGCGTGGACTGTGTATTGCTGAAGCGTGTGTCCCGTGCTCAGGTCTGCTCGATACTTTCCAGCCGGTCCATGCAACGCTGGTTAGCATGTATTTCTTTGACGTGCCTGCCCCTTACCTGAAGCTGATCATCGCAGTGGTGTGAAACGGGGTGTCCTCTCACTAATGTCTCCTCCAGTCAGCTTTCCCCTCACCACTCCCTTCCTTCTCCTCCTCTTCCTCCCTCCTCTGCTCCCTCCCTGCAGACCATCCAGGAGGCTCTTCAGAAGGCCGGCGTGACGGTGTATGCAGGTGTGGTGTGTGTGGGCGGAGACATGGTCAACAGGAAAGCCGTGTTCTTACACGCGTGCATGCATGCCCTCATGTCCGTCATGCGTGCAGGCTCCCTCGGACGGTACCAGTTGCCCCAGCCCACCGCCTCACGCGGGCAATTCGAACCGCTCCACTCACTCACCGCTCAACTGCCGTGCCCGCCTGCCTCTCCTAGCACCACCCCGCCCTGCCATCTTCCCTATCCTTCTCTCCCCTTTCCCATTCCCCGTTCCCTACTTTTTTCCCCGCTGTCCTGCCCCCAAGCAGGCAGCAGCCTCAGGTCGGAGCTGCCGGACCTGCCGCCCGCACCCGCAGCGCGACACGAGTACAGCGCAATGGCGGTTACGCTGGAGGTGAGGGCTAGGACGAGAGGGTGGGGGGGTGCGGGGTGATGGATGAGGGCCGTGTGTGTTTTTAAACGACTAACGAACCGTGTGATAAGGCGGTGTGCGTGTGTGTGGTGGGGGGGAGGGTAGGAGAGGGGCTGAGGTGGGCATGTTCGTGAGCGTGAGGGGCCAGGGCCGTGACCACCGGCGCGGCGTATCTCAGCAGCGTGCAATGGGGCGGCTGCGCTGTGGAAGGGGGAAGTACGGCAAACACCGCACTTCTGGGGGACTCGTTTAGGCCGGTGCACTCGCATTCCTGGTGCATGCCGGTGTTTAGCATGACCGTTGTGGTCGCTGGTGAGTGATCTTGGCGGGCAACAGACCCGCGTGGCGAGCCATATCTATCCTGTTCCAACCAGGGGAGCTTAAACCGTCATGACACCTCTTGCCTGTTCTCCTTATCTCACCGTCTCCTACCTACTCGCAACCCTGTTGCATACCCCTTCAGGTGGTGGATAGCATGGAGGACGCCATCGACCACATACACAAGTGAGTGAGGAGGCCAAGGGTACGGCATAGAATGGTCGTGCATGTGTCGTACATTAGCTCTCCCGCTCGTCCATTTAACGTCCGTTGTACGACCGGGATCGAATCGTACGTACGTTGCCGTGCACAGGTACGGCAGCTCCCACACGGACTGCATCGTGACCACGGACGGCGCGCGTGCGGATGCCTTCCTCCGTGCCGTTGACAGCGCCTGCGTCTTCCACAACGCGTCCACTCGGTTTGCAGATGGCTTCCGGTTCGGTCTGGGGGCTGAGGTGGGTTGCGTTGCGTACCTTGGTACCTGGCATGCTTGCCGTACGGTCACAAGCATTGTGACTGTCACGTGTCAACCGAACCAGCTGCTGTATGTTTGTACCTTTATGGTTACGGGGCCTGATGATATGAATGCAGGTCCTTTAACCGGTATTGGTATTCCTCGCCCTGCTTCCACCCCACAACGCCCGCACCCCTATCCGCCTTTCCCAAACCACGCCTGTCCCCGGGGCCCTCCTAACCACCCAACCTCCGCAGGTGGGTATCAGCACCAGCCGCATCCACGCGCGCGGCCCGGTGGGGGTGGAGGGCCTGCTGACCTCCAAGTGGCTGCTGCGAGGGGACGGACACATCGTGGCGAAGGACACAGGCGTGCGCTTCACGCACCGCCCGCTGTCCGGCGGTGCGGGTGCAGGGGATGCGGAGGGCGTGGGAGCGAAGTCGGGAGAGGAGGGGGCGCGGGGGCGGCGTGGGTGTGTGGTGATGTGATTGGCGGGAAGGTAGAGAGGCACCACAGCATAACCATGGGCGGGACAGGGGAGTGACGGTGACGGTGGGTGGGATAGGGTAGGGGCCGGGTAGCGATGACGGTGGGGTGAGGTAGGGTTGGGTGAGAGAGGGTGGTCTCAATGCGAGGAGGAGGAGAGTTGGAGGCAAGTGGAGCTGAACGTATCCCCTTCTGTTGAAAATGAGTTCGGTGGTGGTGGTGGGTGCACTGCGATTGCATGTAGGTCGGATGACGTGGGGCTTAGCATTTAATGGGCCAGGTGGTGGTAAACTGGGCAATGCAAGTTTGGCGGCAATTGAAATTCACACGTGGCAAGGGCTCGTAGCAATTTAGCAGGTGCAAACAAGAGACCAATGGAAGTACTGTTGTACGTAGTGCCGCCTATCGCGTCAAACGCGCTGCTGCCACTCACGTTGATGTTCAGTTGGGTCGCCGAGAACATTGGCTGCGTATGCCCGCGATGCTTCCTTAAGCACTTGTCGACTTATACTTCCCTTAAGAAAGCTAAGCTTGCATTTTCTGTCATGTCAGAGGCGCCCTTCTCCGTACCGGTACTTCACAGCAAAGAACTTTTGCCAGCAATCCCATTTAAACATGCGTTGGTGCGTAAAGGGCCCGAGCACAAGGCTGCGATACGCAAAGGCCGTGTCATGGACCTCAGGGAAATAATAGAGCACATCACGTCGTACACGTCGGCGGTTTAGTGATAATGCTGAATGGTCCTGAGCCTCCTGACAGTTCCCAGCACATACCGAATATGTATGTGGACTTGTAACGCACTTTATTAGGAACAGCGCCTCTGCCTTGGGCCATTCCTGTGCACAGAACTTTGCAGCAACTTGGACAGGTCGCTTGAGCTTGCCGCGATCGGCACGTTGCTGCCAGGAACCTTACATTACCCTTGTAATTAAGCGGACGTTTCCTAGAGGCCTAGAGATCTTAGCGCTGAGGAGGTGCTACCCTCGCCGCATCCATACTTGACAAGTACGTGGAACTTTATACTCTGTAGGGTGGCAGGAGAGGACATAAAAAGCCGCGTTACTGACTTGTGTGGACACCTATGCACTTGTTTTGCAATGTATGTGTGCACCGTTCACCATGCAGCCCATTCCTGCATGTATGACGCAGGGATCCACACAACCGTGGACGACTGCTCTGAATCTTCGTTTATGGGTGCAACTAGTGAGCCAGCAAGCTCTATGATGCAGGCTACTCCAAACTTAGCCGCCAAAACCCGGTCAGGACGCCTGACCCAAGAACTTCTTATGCCGATGCTTGAGGCTATTGGGCTACTTATACTTCTCTTCGGTTTGTTCATCTTCTATGGTAAGCCAATGCCCCTGACGTTGTGTCTGCAAGGATTCTTGAAAAAGACGTTGACCGTCGACTTACCTAGTTATCATGCTCACCACAAGCTTGTCCCAATACCAATCCACAGGGAGGGCGATTCTGTTTAATGAGATGACGCTGCAATCAATGTAGCCCAACAGTCATTGATGGCAAAATTTCGGACCCCCAGCCTGGAAATCCAAGTGCAGACAATAGGCGTACTTACACACAGCTATGTTATCAAGTACTGCGTCTCGAAGCTTGGAGCAGCAAGGAAGCACGTAGCATGCACGCTGCATTGGAAAGCACATCTGCAGGCTGGCTATGTGGTTGTCAGTCTGCATTGCGATGTTAGCTCCTAATGCTAGTAACGGTGAAGCCAGCGGACGGCTTGGCTCACGCGAAGAATTGTGGCCACGCTCAAGCTGCTATTGACGATGTTAAAGCAAGCAGGTATGGTAACGCTTGTATGTTGCGGGGATAAGCACCATGCGCCCAGCTTCATCTCCAGCAACATCATATGTTTGCAATTTGGAGATATGTGAAAACGTCTTAGGGCTACCAGGTGTGGAGGCGTGGGTGGATGGCGGTCTTATTAAAGGCATCCGGGCTCAAGTGCCGCTGTGATAATGGTCCGGTGGATACCCTTCCCTTATGGGCATGGTCTCCTATGGGATGGAATCGGCTGTCGAACGTCTGACTTGTACACATGTGGGTACACTGTTGTCAATGCCTAGGATTGGTCAGGGGTTGAACCAAAGTTGCGGTTGCAGGATTGCCAGTCCAACCTTTTGACCCCATACTGTTGGTAAACGGGGTGCCAAGGCTCTCCAGCGGCTGCTGACCGAGTGAGCGTCAGGCCTTCGTTAGTTCATTTGCTGCCCTGTCTTTCCAAAAATACCCGAGTGAAAGCATAGAGCAACTGAGTGCCTTTCATTGTATTATGTGTAGGTTCTCGTTCGTGTGACGTGGCGTTGAGAGGAGCGATTGTGTGCAAACATACTAAGCGAGCTCTGGGGCACTTATTAAGTCGTTTCCCATGTATCTGTCGCTGATTTGAAACCTATGGATCTGCTGTTTATCATCTGCGGCTGGTCTGGCCTGTTGCTAGCACCATTGCAGGTTGTTGGCCTTTGTTGCCTTTGGCTATGGTCGTTGCCCAAGTCGCCCACGCGTTTTGCCTGCGGCTACGATGACTGTTGCTGCGGGTGCAAGCAGGGGGGCTCTGAACACATTCTTGAAGACAAGAGTTGTGATGTTCCTGCCGCTGAGGTGTTGTTGCTGAGATGGCGGTACGGACTATGATGACTATAGATGACTATGGATTGCGGATGCGGTGATGTTAGGTTGGGATTTGCTTGCTGCCAAGAACAAGACGTATGAACGCATGTGCAGGAGCGGCAGTGACATAATTACAAGCTAATATTGCCTTTTCATGTAGGGAAGCCCCGGACGATACAACTAGATTACCTACCTATACACTTGGGTCGCTGCTATTATGGCGGGGAATCGCTTGTTGTATTACGGCCGTACCGTTGATTTGGATTGCATTGTTGGGGAGTGTGTACAGCCGAGGTAACTGGCAGCATCTGGGCCGTATTTTAGGTAGGTGGACTGTTTAGCGGGCTTCGGTTCTTGGAGGGGCCATGGACCCACAAGGTATGCTTTTCCTGACGCCCGTGTCCTGTGCACTTGTGCCCGTGGCCTGTGTTTGAGTGTTACCATGCCGGCAGACGTACAAGATCTGCCTGCTTCTGTCTTCCCTGCGACAATTACGCTATTCCAGTCCTGTTGATCTAGCAGCTGCAGCTGTAGCCAGCAAAGACTTCGTTAGGACGTATGTGTTAAGTGTATGTATGTGTTTCTTTGCACAGTGAGATGTTGGCAGCGTGAATGACCCATGGGTCGGTGGTGGTTTTTTTCCCTGATTTGGACGGTGGTGATTTTATGTTGTGGGGCGTTTATAACTAACTGCGGTTGAGATAACTACAACCGCCAATGACCGATAGTATTAGGGTGCATATGAAGTTCCCTTTATGACGAGTGTGTGTGTGTGTTAGGGTTAAGGGTGTGTCCATCCGGATGGGAGAGTGCTCCAAGGGTAAAAGATGTTTTGAGAGGTGGTAGGTGTCTTGTGGTGGGAGGGTTTTTATTTGCACGGTGACCAACGAAGAACTAAGCAGGTGAGTTGCCGATGAGCAAATGTTCTTTAGGTGTGTTATGTCCGAAGAATGCTGGGCATGCACTTTGTTAAAGCCGAATTGGCAACAACTTGCTTGTGGGGAGGCTGCTACCGGCAAGCTGTTGCCATACATTGGTTGCCTGTACGCATCGTGCGTCGCTTGATGTGTAGGTTTTGTAGAGCAGCAAAACGGTAACTAATGGATGTAATTGTACGCAGATCAGGGCCCCTTCCGCGCGCTTTGCATTTGGCGACACGCATGTGGAGTAATAAGTCCATATTTTTGCTGGCCTGTTCAAACTGGCTGTACTTGACGTCTCTTTCCGTCACCATGCCTGCATCATCAATCATTTCCGCATTGACTTTCACTGCACGGAATCTAGACCTGGAGATACCCCTGCTGATAGAAATACGTCCTCTACATGCGCTCTTTGTATTACAGCCATACGCTCATGCAATTTAGTACGACGCTTCCCAATATATCCAACAACTTCGTTATTGGTACTTGTAGAAAGAGCTTCATGTACCGTACGTAAAGCAATACAACCTGCACCTGCATGCCTTTCTCTCTGTTTCTCCCTCTCACATTCCTTGTCCTAAACACACGTCCATTCCAGTCAACGTTGGTATGTAAACCTCGTACCTTATGCCTCACGTCCAAAGCACTCGCAGTAAATCCAACGGGGTAGAGTACGGTACACACCAGCCGCCACAACGCTGAAGCTTCAAGTCTCTTGCCTTCTCTGCTTTGGAAAATCTACCATGGAAAACCAACAGCACGCGCGCACCCATCACAGCGCTCTTTTCACCTCATTCCTGCCTAAAAGTAGCACATCGCAACTTAACAAGTCCCTGACCAGTTGGCCTGCGTTCCTCAAACAACGAAACCTACACCGTATGTCCTGCACAGTGCTGCCAACTGCCAACTCTGCCCAGTACCGTCCCACAGCGGCGTGCTTCAACTAACTAACGACCACTTGCCGTTGGGTACTACACGACATACACCGCTACCTCACCATGTGCATGAGATAGTACAAGGCCGCAGAATCGGTTGCTAAAAGTCCTGTTGCTGTGCAGACTTCCAACGCTATTTTTAACGTGCTTCACCCAATCACGGCTGCTCATCCAGTGCTGTCTTTCACCCTCTGTCTTGTCACTATCTTATCGTCGTACATTTATGAGGCGCATGATATGCCTCAAAACGACACATTGCGTGACATGGACCCCTATTTTAATGGCCCCGGGTACTTATACCTCCCATATATCATACCTACATACCTACTGCTGCTGCTGCCACCCATTGCTGCATGTACGCCCACACAAACACGGCCTCAATTTCATTGCCATTGCTGCTCCAGCCGCACTTGCCTAGCTTATCCAGCCGCATGTGCCCCCAGCAGCGTCCCCGGCCAGATGGAACTGACCAGGCAACGCGACTATCATTGCCTCGGGTGCGGCTACTGCCATGGCTGCTGCTGGTGCTGCTGCTCCCACTGTTGCTGCTGCCGCTGGTCCGACTTGAAGCTCCGCATGAGGGCCTCCAAGCTCATCTCGTCCAGCGCTGCGCGATCCGCATCCGTCAGCAAGCTATTGGCCACTCCACTCCAGCCCCGGAGCTTGTATAGGATCCTGGCGAAACAATCGGAGAGCACGTCGCGGAAGGTTTAGGGATTGACATGTACGCGTGCAAAGCGTTGCATGTTGCATTTCATGGAATGCACGATATGACTAGTTTCTAACTTTCTATGCTTGCCAATCAACCTGTCCCTGGAGCAAATAAGTGGTCGTAAATTTGTCATAGCAGAATGCAGTTACCAGTGGCGTGACCTAGAGCACCAGCCCGGATCACCGACACCGCAGATCGTAAACGCTGCTCCTACCTATCCGCATCCCTGGCAGCGACCCCCGGGTCATCCACGTAATTGGAGTAGTACTTGCGTTGCACACCTCCCTCCGTGTTGCCCACTTGTGCGCGCCACTTGGAACCGATCCGTACGATGTACCTAAGCGCATGCGGACGCGGGCGAGGCAATACTGCATGGTTCAATTAACCAAAGCATAAACACAGAAGGAAAGGCAATAACATTTGGAGCTGGTTTGCACATGTACCCACGGACGCATACAGGGGGCTTATTGCCATGGAAAGGCACAATGACATGCGACGTGTGAGGTGCTGGCGCACACTGCCTAAAGGGCGCACGGTGCTTGCACGCTAGATACTAAAGCCTTGGATACCCAGGGCCGGCTGGCGGGTCATCCAAGGCATGGGCAAGGAAGACCTCGGTCCTTTGCCGCCACCGCCATGCCGTACATACCTGTACGGCGGCCGTTCTTGGCCCGCTGCCGGCACCGTCGTCGCCGCCGCCGTCAGCTGCGATGCAACCTGCACGCCTTGCAACAGCGGAGGTATCGCAGCCGTACCTCCAATAGCCGCCGCGCTTTCCCCCATGGGTGCCTGTTGGCATCCAAGTGCTGGCGTCGTCGCCGCCGGCGCTACAGACGCCAATGCTGCTGCCGCCGCTGCCAAGGCCGCGGACGGTGGCTGGAGGTGCCCTTCTGCGGCGGATACATCGGGTGCCCGCTGGCGGTGATGCTGCCCGCGGCGGCGTCGGTTGTTGTCGTTGTTTGTTTGACCGGCGAACGGCTGTCGGCTTCCGCCTTGCATAGACGCCATGCCACGACCTTGGCCTTGTGTTGCCGCTAGCGCTGCTGCTGCAGCGGCGGCGGCGGCGGCGGCGGCAGCTGCCGCTGTCGCTGCACGGCCTTCCGCATCGCTGACTTCGCGGCTTTGCCCTCCGCTACTGCCGCTGCCACTGCCCGCGCCCGATGAGTTTCCTGTGCTGCTGCCGCTGCTACCACCGGATACCGTGGCGAGGGAGGCAGCCTTACGGGTTCGCTTGCGTGCCTTACCAAATGGATTCGCTTGATGTTGCTGCTGCTGCACTGGCTGATGCTGGCTCTGATGCCACGGCTGCTGCAGCTGCTGCAATGCCCCGTTGGCGGCGGCGGCGGCGCCGGTACTGCTTCCCCGCCGGGCCCGCGGCTCTGCGGCGAACGACTTTGCCAACCTGGACTGCCCCTGCTTGGTTTGCTGCTGGCGTGACAGCTTCTGCTGCTGCGGTAACTGCTGCTGCTGCGAATACTGCTGCTGCGGCGGATACTGGTGGTGTTTTGTGGGCTCTCTATGAAGAGTCCCCTCGTCTTCAGCCTCCTCTGCCAGCACTCCGCAACCAACATCTGGCTTGTCCACGTACATTGGGAATTGAAAGGCGGGGAAGCCGCTGGCAGCCGCAGCAGCTGCGAAGCTTTGTGGTAGCGGCGGCGGTGCGAAAGCCACTGGCTGAGCTTGTGCCGATTGTTCCGGCTGTTGATGCTCACGCCGCTGCCGTTGTGCTGGCTGCGGCTCAGCTACACAACCGCCGCCTCCTGCGTCCTTGTCCTGGGGCGCCATGAAGGAGTGCTGCGGCTGAAACATCGCGTTCCAGTTGTGCCCGACCAGCCCAAAACCTGTTCCCTGCGGAAAGCTCGGTGCGCCCTGCAAGGCGGACGGTACGGCTCCTCCAGCAGCCATGGCTGCCGCTGCGGCAGCCATTTGCATCGCCAGCGGTGGTGGCAGCATGGGCATGGCCATAGGCATGGCCATGGGCATTGCCATGGGCATGGGAGGCATGGCAAAGGGGAAGGGGAAGGGAAAGGCGAAGGGCATGGGAAAGCCTGCGGCCATCGGGTAACCAGGAACCGCGGATGCTGGTGTAGCCGCCATCGTCGCTGTCGTCGCCGCCGCAGGCCTGTTCCGTATCGTATCGCCACCGCCGACTCCACCGGCAGCAGCGGCGACCGCGGATCCATTGCCGCCACCGGCGACATTGCCTGTTGGCTGCGTCTTGACGTTCCCATTGCCCGTAGACTGTCGGGCGGCAATCGCTCGGCTATCTGCCTCTCCAGTGACGCCGTTGGGGACGCCGCCGTCGGCGGCGCAGGTACTGCCGACACCACCGCTGGCGTCACTTGCGCCTTCATGGGTGTTATCAATGGGCCTTTCAGCCACTGCGGCTGCGCGTCCTGTCGTTGCTGTGCCTTTCAGGCCTTCCGCCGTTGTGGCGGGAGGCGCAACCACCGCCGCTGCCAGCAGCGGCGGCGGCGGTAGTGCCGTTATCGCCTGAGCCGCTGCAGCTGCTGCACCCGACATCCGTCGCTGCCGATCTGCCGTACACGTCACCGTTGTCGAGCCTGAAGCGCCGTGCTGGGAGTTGCGGTTGGCACCACCAGCGGCAGTGCCGCCGCCGCCGCCATCGAAAACTGTACTTATGCCTTGACCCTCCGCGCCTCCGTCTACTCCCTCGTCACGATGACCCTCCGCCGCCGCCGTCGCGGCACAAGGCGCCATGGCGGCTCCTCCTTCGTCGCCGGGCAGGTGTGCTCCGTTGCCTCCGCCAGCAGCAGCAGCCCCTCCAGCAACCTGTGTACGGCAGCGACGACCGAGAGGTACGGAAGCCAAAGCAGCAGGACTGCCGTAAGTTGCATAGCTGGAGTCGCCGCTGCCGCTGCAGTCTGCACCGCCACTACTGCCGTGTAATGCCTTTGGAGGCCCAACGATGCCAACGGTAGCGCCGCGCGCCGTTGGTGGGCACTGGCTGCCGCGCGCGCCGCCGCCGCCGCCGCTGTCAACTGCCGTAACACATGCAGCGGCAGCGCAGCCAGTCGCTGCTGCAGCGGTGGCGGCGACAGCAATAGCCTTCTTATCGACCTTTGCATCTTGAGCAGTAGCCTTCATTGCGGTCGCACCGCAGGAGGGTTGCTGCAGTTGCGGTTGCGCCTGCTGCTGTTGCCGCAGTCGTTGCGGTGGTTGTGACGGTTGGGTATCGCCACCTGCTGCAGCCTCATCGCCTCCCGCTGGCTTAGCAAGATTGAGTAACGCCTCCGCCGCCACCAACGCTGCGGAGTCAGTGGAGCGAGGAGAGTCCGACGACTCGGCCGAATGCAGCTGCTGCAACAGCTCCTACGGGTATTCGCAACATGACATGGAACACATACCGGTACGGCAGAGGCGATACAAGGTGTAGGGCAGTCACGTTAGGCTCTGGGAGATCTTGGGGCAATCGGAAAAGGAAATATGAATGCAATTGATGCGCGCACGTACAAATTGGGTCGGCGAAGGAGCGAAACGGCAAACATGGACTTGGTCCAGGGAAGACCAATTCTGCCTTTCCTAATGTGCATACTCTTCTCCATTTGGCATTCTGGCACTCGGCGTCAGTATCACGTCCTACCTGCAATGGTACGCAATCAAGAACCTGGCGTTCCCTTTCGGACAGCTCAAAGTTGAGCGGTATGCCGGGTCCGCGTAACTTGTACAGCAGCCTATGGAAGGGCAGGCCACCAAGCGGAGGAACTTAGAGAGCGGAGTGCCGTTTTACGAACGACCCACGGGTCACAAGGAGTACAGCACCATCGCCATATTACAACAGACGCCAAGCCCGACCAGCATGCGGCAGTGCACCATGTTCTCAACTTTGGGTGGCGCATGGTCTTACTAGTCCTGGGACACGGTAGGCCCCTAAGCGGCTGCTTCAGAGTGTGAGCGCAGCTGCTGCTCACCTGTCCGCATCTCGTGCCGCCTGCTCCGCAGCGCCCACCAAGCCCGTGTGATACTTCTGCTGAGTTCCGCCCACCACCAGCGTCACCTGCGCCCGCCACTTGTCCCCCACCTGCACCCGAAGATACCCAGCCGGAATGCCGCTGTGACTTGAAGAGGAGCTACCGTTTAGAAGAGGCCCTAATGCAGAGATTCAAGGCTACAAGATTAATAACTCATAGGTCGATTGTCTTGCCAAAGCATACGCCGGGGTAAAGTCCTCTCCTCTGCCACATATACTCACGCCACATGACCTCACCTGTACGACGTATCTGAACCCCATCTCTGAGCTTCTCCGCTGCCCGCCACTGCCTCCTCGGCAACTGCTTCCAGTGCCTGCTCCCACCGCCACCGCCGCTGCTGACGCCTCACCAGTAGCAATGGCAGTAGCACCGGCACCGGCATCACCAGCAGCAGCGGCGCAATCAGGGGCGCTCGTTCGCTGAAAGCCTTGGAAAGGCACAAAGTGGGGTTTCGGGAGCGAATGCTGCTGCGGCCTTGTTTGTGGCCTTGTTAGCACCTCGGACATCATCGGGGTGCCCCCGGAGGGTCTCTTCTGCTGCTGCTGCTGCTGCTGCTGCTGCTGAGATGCCTGCTGCCGTTGTTGTTGCTGCTGCTGCTGCTGCTGGGTCTCTGACTGGCGCCGCCGTCGTTGGGGCTGCTGCGGCAGCGGCAACGGCAATGATTGCGTTTGCACGTCGGCCGGTTGCGCGAACTCACCTTGTGCTTCAACGGCAAGGTCCGCAGTAATGGCGCCAGCAGGAGGTATTGCAAGAACGGGAACAGCAGCAGACGCACAAGCAACTGGAGCGACCCATGGGTCGGCAAGCCCTGACTCGTTGGCCACTACACAGCATTCCGACGGACGGCTAAGGCGCCGAAAGGGCGCAGCGTCGCGGGCGGTGCCTGACTTGTTTGAGGGATTGCATGGATGTAGGTTGGATGAAGCAGGCGGCACGACGGTCGGGGCCAGCCATGGTAGCCAGGGAAGCACATGGGGAGGTAGCAGGAGGTCGTTGGAGGTGGCGGCGGTGGCGGTTAAGTCCGCAGTAACCATACCCTGCTGGCTCTTCCGTTCCAGTTTCTGGGGCGGTTCCTGTGGCTGCTCGCTACTCGTCCGCCGCTGCTGCTGCTGGGTGGTTTGAGGCGTGGATTGAGCTTGTGGCGGTTGCTGCTGCTGCTTCTGCCCTCGTTGCTGCTGCTGTGGCAGCGCTGGCGACAACCGCGGTCGTTGGTGATCATTTTGCTGCTGCTGCTGCCCTGATGTGTACGGAGGCGGCGGTTGCTGCGGTGGTGGTGCGGTACGTGAGGACAGTAGCGGCACTTGCATCGGCAACGGCATTGCGGAGAACGGAAAGCCAGCCCAAGACGGTGAGGCCAAGGGAACGGGAAACGCCGCCAGCGGTTGCGTCGCCATCATCACCGTCGCCGTCGTCGTCGTCGGCGGCTGTTGGGCTTCTGGAGACGGCCGACGTACGACGCTGCTGCCGCCATCCGTTGCCGCGGCCTGCTTACCGTCGGCCTGTTGTGTCTGTTGCCGCCGCCGCTGCTCCGATGGGGGCTGCGGCAGCGGTCCTGGCGGCAGAGATGATTCTGGTGGCTGTGAAAGCGGCTGTGTTGGCTGTTGCGCTGGCCCTAGGGGTTGCGCTCCTCCCCGGTCTGTCGTACGTATGGCAGCACACGGCATCGTAGGAGCGACCAGTGGCTCCTCGTACGGTGCTGCAGCTGTAGCCACTGCCGTATTCACACAGACGGCGCCACTGCCGCCACTGCAGGATGGGCCCTCTGCATCGGGAGATACTAGCGGCTCTGACGACTGTGGAGTTATTCTGTTGACAGCGGCTGATGTGGTGGATGCATCTGCGATCGAGGGTTCTGTGACTGTGTAGCTGGCATGGTCGGCGTGCGCATTGGGGTCTTGCTCAGCACTCGACCACTCCCTCACATGCTGTCCATCGGCCCTATGAAGGCTTTCCAGCAAGTGGCCCCCATTATCGACATCAATGCGATGTCGAACGTTTGCAGGATTAAGTGAATCCTTGCTCCCTTGCGAAGCCGGACGCGGCTGAAGCTCGCAGTTTCCGCAGTCGCATGGCTGTGGCGCGCAAAAGCGCAATGACGAAGCGTCTGGCGCTGCAGGCCGAGGCTGCTCCTCCGCTAGTGAAGATAGAGGCTTTAGTGTGTGCTGGTTTGTATCAGTTCTCGGGGTTGAAACTTCGGAGAAGATAGCTGGCGGGCCGCTCCGTTCCCGCATCTGCCCCGCCCTCGCCTATTATACTTGCTAACGCGCTGCTAAACATCTAACGGAGTTGGCAATGGCTGAAACTTGTATGATACACAAGTACAAAGGAAGAGTTGGGGCTTCTGCGTCTGGGGGTGCGGGTCGTCAGCGGTCTTCGGAAGTCGTGCCAAGCTGTTCGTCAACGAGATCATTTACGATCCCTTGATCAGGACCTCGCTGCAAGTAAAAATCCTAATTTCTAGTATATCATAATTCCTTCCAGCCTAAATGCTTGTGATGCTTAGGCGTTGGCCTGCTAAGGCGTTTGTCAACAGCCGCTTATGGTAGCGCAGTCCCTCTTGCAGACCTAAGGGATTGTAGGACAGAAGGCTTTAGCCGCCTTGCCTTGGTCGGCCTCCAGCGCAAAAGCAAGTCAACATGGATCCAACGATCTGGTTACGACGACAGCAGTTGTGAGCGCCCGTACAAAGAGCACACCCTCTTTCTTTGGTGTTCTATCAACATCAACATGTAAGAAAATGTATTGACTATACGATCTTTCTTGTTCTGAAATTACAGCTGACAACTTTTGCCACTACCAAGTCCCGGTACCTTTATGGTACCGAAAGGTACAGCAGACAGTACCTGGGCGCCCAGAACCCGTAGTCCAGATATTCTTATTCTCACTTTACCTCTACATAGTACCTGCCTAGTTTTCCTTGACCACGTTTCCTCGCTAACATATATGCGATGCGCAATGGTTTGGCTTTCCAAATCCTAAAGCCAAACGTAGCACTGTGCTGGCGCTTTTGCGTTAAGGAGTGTTCTGAAACAAAGGTTAATGGGCTCTCAAACAGACAACGCAAGGTGGATGTGCCTGTGACCAAACCCTAGCGTGGATGGATGTGACAGTGGCCCGACTCAGCACTTCCTTCAGACCGCAATGCCGTGACCTACAGCAACTTGTATCCTACTCCTATCATCCCAGCTTGCAAGCTTTGACATGCACCTGCAGAACATGGGGTAGAGGTGTGCTCTAAGGCTCCATATCAACCTAGGGCATGCGAAGGGTGAATGGCGTACGGTTATACGTGTTAGCAGCTGCACCCATGTCAGAAGCCACCTTTGAGCGAAAAAAGAGACACGAACACAGCAGTATTTGAGACCGTCACAGGGGGCGGGCCTCATGGGTCGACGGTCACACGTGTTGCATCGTTGCATGCGTGTCTGTATACATGATTCCAGGCGGGATTGCCGCCGATACGCACTGGTACATTGAGCTACATCCCTAGCTACATCCCACTGCATCATGGGCCCCATTTGCGTGTAACCTCATACAACCAAAGTATAAAATACATACCGGGTAGTTCGATGGGCGGCAATATAATACATACACCCGCAAAACCGCAGTAGTGATACATGCCTTGTAGTATTCCCGCAATCCCCGGTCACGTCAGCACAGTCCGCACACCTGGTCAAGTGTGTCTGGCAAAACGTCTCGCCTTCAAAGGTGTGCACCACACGATTCGCAACCCATTTTACCCCTGCCTTCCACCTCACTCGCTCGCTCGCTTGCTCAACTTCATCCTCCCCACACCCGGCCCCCAGTACGCGTTAAGGACCTCAAGGCATAACGGATTCACGAGCCCAACAACACTATAACCTCCTATATATAGTGATTGCCACAGGAACCACTGTAGCAGTCATTATTTCTACACCACCGCTCACTTCTCTCTTCCCTCTCGGCTTCATCATTCGGGGCAAGTGCCCAGGGTGGGTTGGCTGCACGTGTCTACACGTCCACCCCTAGAAGCCCCACCACCGCTTCACTCCACAAGCGCTACCCGTCACATACGCATGCCCCTTTGCAGTCACAAGAGTCCTCCCTCCCTCTGGCTCTTACGCCTCAGTCCTCCCCTCCACCCTACTCCGCCTCCTCCGGTATGTTGGGCACTGCCCCCTGGATGATGATGCCTCCCCGCTTGCCCGGCACCACACTGCCGCCCATGATCTCCGCGTAGCACTGCGGCAGCGGCCGGTCAGCGGGCGGCGACAGCCACAGCCGCAGCAGGTGACGAGTGTGGGCGGGGCTGTCCCTGCGGGGGTTAGGAGGGAAGCGAGAGTGAGGGTGACTTAATGTTCTGTGGTGGTGAAGGTTGAAAGCATAGGTGGGATGGGCGACAAATGCGCCGGGTGCAGGTAGAGCATGCATGAAAGACAACCGTACACGCTCAGTCGTACATGCATGGTCAGGTTACGTTGCACCGCTTATAATCAGCCGGTTGTGATGATTCCCCCACCCTTCTTCGGCTTGTGAACCATGGGTCACGCGCTGACCATACCAGCTAGCTAAACCCACGCAGCCAAAACCCCTACACAAATCAGAACCAGCAGCACCACCCCACACACTGCAACACCTACTTGAAAGCGCCGCGGTAGTGCAGGCAGGTGTGGTTGGACACCAGCTGCACGTCCCCGGGCTGTAGCACGGTACGCAGGCTGAGCTGCGGGCTGGCTGCCAGTTCGTTGAACAGCGCCAGGGCTTCGTGGTGCTGCGGGGTCAGGCGGGGCACCTCCGGGTGGCGCTGGCTGAGGTGGTAGTAGTTGTCCGAGTAGTTGACGGAGAGGTAGCCGCGGTGGTAGTTGAAGACGGGGATCTCGAAGAAGGGCTGCTTGCCTGCAGGGACAGGGGGTGCAGGGGGTGGGTGGCGGCGGGAGGAGGGCATGAATGCATGCTAGGGCTAAGAACCCATGAGATGCAGCATGCATGCGTTTGGCGCACTTATGGGCAACAAGGCCGAAGGCCCCATGCACTTACCCTCGGGCACCTCCGTTTTGCGGTCGAAGAACCATGGCCCTGCCAGCACCGGTACAAGGTGCGGTGCGCGGCGCAGGATCTCATTGTGCACCGATACGGAGGAAGACCAGCCGCTCTCGCCGCCCTCCTCAGCATTAGACAGGCACAGCAGAGCTGCATGTGGGGCGGGGCGGGGTGCGGAGGGAGGGGACGCAACGAATGTGGTCAGGTGGGGCAGGGTACCAAACAAACCATGCGCCATGCGCCAGAATGCTAACCGGTGCGGTTGCGACTACCAGGGTATCAGCCATGCAGCAGCAGCAGCTGCTGCAACCCCTTAATTCGACTCACAGACAAGATCAGCGGGACCGTCGTTGTGCCAGGGCTGCGCAGCGTTGGTGGCGTAGAGGCGCGTTAGCGGGTTTTTGGGGTCGTGTCCGATGTCCTTGATGTGGCCGATCAGGTGCCCTTTGGCATTCTGCGGCACGGCGCGGCCCCAGTGCAGACCCAGGATCCAGAACGCGGCCAACTGCTGCTGCCGGCTGTAGCGCTGTACGGGCACACCGCGGATGACCGCCCAGCCGCGACCCGACTGCGCTTGCTGGCCGGCCTCCAGCAGCGGGCCGGAGAGGGTGGGCAGGGAGAAATCGGAGGCGTCGACATCCTGTGTCGGGGAGTTAAGAGGGACGCAGGAACAGGAGTTGAAGGCGACCGTAGAGTTGTAAAGGTCGCGAGGTACAATGTCGGGGAAAACGATGATATATATCACAGCACTTAACTCCCATCGCACCTGCAAGTTCTTGCCGCTCCCTAGCACCGCCTCCACTGCGGCATCTAGCTCAGCCACGTGCTGGGCGCTGAGGTGCAGAATATGGTCCTCCAGAACGGCATAGTCGGAGGCGACCCAGGCATCGGGGCCGGTAATATGTGTGTACGGCACAACTGAGCCTTGGCTGCAAGGGCGAGGGAGCAAGCAGCGGCCGTCAGGATGAGCGTCATGTCGTGGCAGGGCGTCACGAAGGGGAGGGAGCAGTAGCGAAAGAATGAACAGTCCCTTGGGAGAATGGTGAAAGTAATTAAACTCCGTGTTTTTCAAGCAGGTTGGGAGCTGAAGACAAGCAGGCGGACGAGTCGCGACCGATGGCATGCAGTCGCAACTCCGAGTAAGGCAGTATTGCATATGTCTTAAACGTGATAGATGCAATAAAAGCAATCCTTTTATTAGAAGTTAGTGCTGAATAACCCTGAAAGTTGCCAAATGATTGCCATGTTGCTCCGGCATGCAACAGATAAAACATGAAGTCTGGTACATACCTGGACGTTTGTAGCTCGGTAGCCATTGCTGCTTTATGTATAATCGGATATAATGCAAACAGGAAGGCTCAAGGGTTGCCGATGACTTTAAAAACTTTGACCGGGAGCGGACTGCTTCAGGTTACTTCACTCTCAAGCTCTATACTTTGCACTTAACCTAACATGTCCTTTTATTGTTTGGAAACTCAAGTAGCATTTCCGGCCTGGTTGGCCTGACGTCCTGGTAGACGTAGCAGTTGGTGGTTGAGGCCTGGCGGCCTGCCTTGGGAATCGCACAACAGCCGCCCGTCTTTCAGCTCTAGGACACGCGCGAGGCGCATTTTACATCAAGCAGGCTGCATTGTTGCAGCCAGTCCCGCATTGACTGGACCTTCGCGACTTGTCTAACCGTCACCGGCAGTAATCGTCGAGCCCCCACAGTAACCGCTTGCCATTCCATCTGTGTATGCAAAGATGGACTGTGGACGCAGCTTCGCTGGTAGGTCGGGCCTTCGTTTTTTTACTGGAAAACGGGACCTAAAACCTGTTGATGGCATTCCAACCATGGCTGATGCCTCAAGCTCCTTTACGAGGATAGCCCGACGCCGGACTAGCACCACAGCAGTTGCGGCCCCGCAAGTATTTGTAATATGCCTTATTACATTCCTAACTGATCGGTTAATAACGGCTTCTCGCCTCCCCCGCCCTTCCGCATCGACAGATGTCCTTCGGACTTGTTGTCGCCGCGACCGCAACCCTACCTGCACCTGTTGCGTTCAGCCTTGCATGCTGTGAAGTCATTTTTGCTGCCTCAGCCGCTGTACGGTATCGCGCACACAACGCTCCCATCTCGTCAGCGGCGGCAACCTCAAGGTCGTCGTCGTCTACTGTGCGCCGTTTCAATGGACTTTCTGCAACGGCTGTCGTACAGCTGCTTGGCTATGGCAGGTCATCCGCAACCAAAGCGGCGACAGCAAGCTCACCGACCCAAGTCGCCAATGCCAGCAGTCGGGATGGACTATCGATATCACCTTCAAGTGACAGCGCCATGGAGCGCGAAAGCAGCATTCACAACCTTCACGCGGAATTAGTGGCGGACAAGCTGTTCGATGAGCGGGTGAGAAAGGGCCTTGTATGCGTTTCAGTTGGGCACATACTTTGTCCTGCCCCTTTACCATGGTACCCTGTGCTCGGCCTGTTTGTCGTGCCCCAACGCTGGTTTGGCCCTCTAGTGCCACCGGGGTCCGCACTGTTAAGTAAGAAACACATACACCCTGACTCCTAGGAAACACTAGCCTCGTCACCCCTTTCCAGAGCAACCCCTTCATCCGTTACCCTCATCCTCTCTCCCCCTCTTCCACCACACCATTTCACACCGACTTCTCGTCAAACCCTCCTTACATCAAACCACCACCTATTACGCCTTCCCCAGGAGGGCCACCTTCCCCTGCTGCGCGGCGGCCACCTGCTGTCCCAGTGGTTCAGCGGGCTGGCGGGGCCGCACCAGCTGCACCTCACACACCTGCAGCTGCTGCTGCAACACCTGCTGCTGCCATCGCCGACTGCTGATGGGGCAGCAGCAGCTGCCACTGCCCAAGCTGCCCCTACTGCCCATACTGCCAGCGCATCATCACATGTGGCGTCCTCCGCTATGACAGCGGCTGCAGACTCCTCTTCCCTGAGTCCACGGCTGCACCTCTGGGCCTGCCGCCTCATGCAGCTCGTACACTGTGACCACCACCACCACCACCACCACCACCACCATGACATGCAGCCCACGGCGCCGACGGCAGCTGCTACCGGTACCCCCGTTTCCTCCTCCGCCGGCGCTGCTGCTTCCCCCACCACCACCATGGCTACTGCAGCCGCACCCGCTTCCGCCACTTCCGCCACCGCCACCGCCGCCGCTGCCAAGCTGCTGGCCGTGTCTTCGGACCCGCTGGTCGCCAGCTACCGCCCTCTCACCTTCTACCTGCTCATGGAGGCCATCGCCGCCGCCACCCACATCGCGCTGCGGCTCATGGGCTTCAAACCCCACTCCACACCCGCCGGCACAGCCACCGTGTACGTCTGGGAACCACCGCGGCCGCCGCAGGAGGGCCGCGCCGCTGCTAACGACGGCAGCGCTGCGGAAACGCCTGACAACAAGGAAGAGGAGGACGGGGAGGAGGTTCCGCTGGTCTTCCTGCATGGTATCGGGCTGGGCCTTACGCCATACCTTCGGGTACTCAGTCGCCTTGTAGCTGTGACTGGAGGCGATGATAACGGCAAGCAGCAGCAACACCAGCAGCAGCAGCAGCGGCGGCGGTCTCCCCCCCGCCGTGTGTTCGCTGTGCAGTACAAGCACGTGTCCATGCGGCTCACCGGCAGCATCCCCGCACCGCAGCAGCTGGCGGCGGATGTGGCGGCATTCCTCAGCAGCAGGGTGGGGGCTGGCGGGGGTGCTGGGTGCTGGGTGCTGGGTATGGGAATTGAAGGGGTTTGTGCATTATCACCTGCTATGGCTTCCCTTCCTGCTTTCCTTGAAAAGGCTGGGTCGTGCTGCGAGTGACATACGCGCGTGCCTACAGCCACTCATTTCTCTACCCTACCCTCTGCGCTCTCCCTCCCCCCCAGCAGGGTGTCACCCGCATGTCGCTGCTGGCCCACTCGTACGGCAGCCTGGTGGCCTCGGCGCTAACCAAGATGGCAGCAGCGGCGCCCGCAACAGCAACAACGGCAACAACGGCAACAACGGCAAGGGCACCCGCAATCGCCCGCCTCACGCTGGTGGACCCCGTGTGGTGAGGCTTAAGAAGCGGGGCTGGGTCCATGTGTAGCAACACGGGCGTGTAGGTGGGGGAGGTGCCTTGGTTGTATGAGTTTGGTGAGTCCAATGACACTGCTTGTGAGTTTCATTGACCGGCCATCCCAGAGGTAGTTCTTTCTCGCATGCCCCTCACCTCGCTCGCAGTAGCCCAACGGGTCCCCCTCTTCTCTGCCACCTCCCTCCCTCCCTCCGCAGCTTCGCCATGTTCCTGCCGCACCTGGTCCGCAACGCCATCTACCAGCAACCCGTGCAACCCCATGCAGCCCCAGCAACAATGGCGGCAGCTCCCGACCACTGGCAGCCTGTGCAGCCCCGTAACAGTGCCCAAGCAGCCGCAGCCGCAGCGCCGCTCTCCGAACCCGCCAGCGCTGCTTCCGCCTCTCCTTCCTCCCCTACCTCCTCCACTCCTTCCAACAACCCGCAACAGTCCGGTCTGCTGCGCAGCCTGCTCAAGGGCCTGGTGGTTGCGGAGTTCCACTGCTCCGTGGCGCTGCGGCGGCGACTGGACTGGGCCGCCGTCAACCTGTGGCCCTCCGAGCTGCCGGCGGACAGCACGGTGGTGCTGTGCGGGCGGGACAACCTGGTGCCGGTGCGCGAGGTGGCGGCCATACTGGCAAACAGGGCGGCCATGATGGGGCGTGACGCGGATGCTGGTGGGGGCGGAGGTGGTGGAGGTGGCGCGAGAGGTGCAGGCTGCAGCAGCCACCCAACCGTGTTGTTCCATGAGCAGCTGGGGCATGGGGGCTTCCTGACGGACGAAGCCTGCCAGATGCAGGTGCTGGCGGCGGCGGTGGGAGCCAGTGTGGAGGAGGTACGGCAGAGGCTGGTGGAAGTAGCGGCGGTGAAGGCAGAGGGAGGCAACAGTGCCTCAGCTGCAGGTGCTTTGGACACTCCTGCGACTGCCGCCGCGGCTACGGTTCCCGCTGCCGCCTTGCGTCGGAGCGCTGCTGTTGTGCAGCCGCCGTCGACGTCGCCGTCGTCCTCATCGTCAGCCCCGTCTTGGGCCCCCATGCATAACTACGCTTACGCGGCCTTGTATACGGCCGCACGAATGGCTGCAAACACCACGCCTGCAGCGCTAGCGCTGTTGCTAGCGGCGCTTGCAATGGCTGGTACGACGTCCGGTAGCGGCCGCAGCAACAGCGGCGGCATGGACAACGGTACGGCGAACTTTGCTCCCTTCTACAATCCGCTCTCCACTCCCCTGGATATGGTTGCCGTACTGGCATGGGCGTTGAGTGGTGACGGCACCAGTGGCAGCAGTGGGGAAGGCGGCCGTCGCCAGCGGCGGCGGATGTACGGCAGCGACGGAGTCACTGCCTGTACGCAACAGCCATTGAAGCAGAGCTTCACCGAACCCCTAAAGCTTTCGAATTGGAGGCGGTGGATACTTGTTCTGCAACAGCGGGAGAGGCGACGCCGGCAACAATTGGCGCCTGAGCGCCCGCAGCCAGTTGGCTTGTCTGACGCATTGCCGTACCGTTCGTTGCAGTATCGTACGGCGTTAGCGCCTCAGGATGGCCGCAGCCGGGTTGTGAGGACAATGGCGAATGGAAAGGCGGTGGCTGGGGCTGTTGTGACGACACCAGTACCTTCTGCTGCAGCCTCCACAGCCGCGACGGCGATGGCGGGTACCGTACGTTGGCCGTTGGCATCTGGCACGCGCGTGGGGCGGGTCCGAATGCTGCGTTGAGAAGTAATACATGCATTGCGGTTGAAAGAGGCTCGAGGAGAGCAGCGTGCGGCAATGGCCGCGATCTTAAGAGGGAGGACGGGAGGTGTAAATTAACTGCTGTTAAGGCAAGGGGCATGGGGGGCTTCACCGTGAAGACAACACATGTTTGCGAGGTGTTTGGCCCAGGCCAGGCATGCATGCCTGTTGAAGTGTTAATGCCTGTTTCGTACTGCTTGGGTTTTAAACATAACGCTAACCGCGACGGAGGAGATTGGGGGACCAGTCGGAGTAAGGAGCATGGATGAGCGTTGACCCCATGTGGCTGTGGCTCTCGAGTTTTTCTATATCTTCTTTTACCGAAACCACTGCGTACGGTGTGCCCTTGTGAGCGCTGTACGGATGACTCTGTATCATTAAACTCCTGTGGTGGTGAAACAATTTGAACCGTTGGCACGACCGGTGATGGGTCTGCGAATGACCCACGTCAACTGGTGACCCATGGGACGGCCCAACTGGTCCCTGCTAGCCGACGGAAGCTATGGATGTTGGTGAAAGGGGAACTGTTGGTCATAACCGGACGCGTAACGTGAATCCGCGCCTATGCCGTTTTACATTACGATTGTACGATAGTCCTCTGTTCCTTCTAAGGATTGCCCGGAGATCCGCGGGGATGGCCGAAGTTGCTCTGGTATACACAATCTGTACAAGTTATGAACTCGGTCAACCACTTAAAAACTTAGAGATGGCAGCATGTATAGTAGCTATCCCCCTATGTAATGGCGACTTCCAGTCTCTGGATAAGATGTGTCTGTGCATGCGGGCACCAGAAAAGCCACACATGCGTACTAGGCAACCTTTGGCTTATCCCTGGCGCTGACGTGAGCCTGCCGGCATTGCTGCAGCAGCTGCCCTCGTAACAGGCTGCACAGCACGCCAGCTCCCTTTTCAAAGCCATTACCAGTTACTCCTTGCGGCATATCAGTGCTGCCACTGCTGCTTCAAAAATGTCACGTAGCCGCTTACGGGAAGGGTTGTGTGATATTGCAAGCGAGACAACGGCCACAGGATTAGCAGTCGCAGCAGAGTCGCAGGCCCACTGAGCATGGCAGCTGGAAACCTAGCTGCACGTGACACTGGCCGAACGTACGAGCAAGCTAGTACGAGCAAGTGGGGTTGAAGGGACCGAGGCAGGGAACGAGGCGTGCTGTTGACCTTCGAGATGATTAGGCATGTCCATATGCAGTACTGCCGAACCTGTCCTTTCACTTCCGATGAGTATGCTTGCTCGTACTGCACCGGCACGGGCATGCTGCATAGGAGGTAGACCCCAGGCACGCAAAGGAACACGTGTAGCCCATATGTTTTTTCTTTGTAGCACTATACGCAAATCTGCAAACGTTGCCCACAACTGAAAACAGCGTGAAGCAAGGACGAACTTGGGGTGTTGAACGGACTACTACCTTGCTCCTTACTGCCTAAATTCAGCTACCAGAAACAATACTTACTACTACTATCCATCGCATATTGAAGTCTACCGGACGCGCTTGCGAAGTCCAGGGTCCGACGAGACGCGTCGTACAAGTCACATTCGAACCCATGCTTGCAGGTAGGTATCAGGTGCAGCACAACAAGTTGACCGGTATATGTAGCATACGGTAGTAATCAGGCCTGCTTTCTCTGCTAGAGTTCTTCACGCCCTTTACTGTTCAGATTCTCGTCGGTGAAAGCGGTTCCTTTCTTGCTTTTCAGCCATAATACATCTTCCGCTTCTCTATATCATTTCCGGTCGCTGGACACTCCTTTACTGAACTGTCTTCGGCTTGTTCCGCCCGACTTCCACATCGCACTCCGTTAGCTGAGGACAGGACCCGGTTTCTGAACTTGCCGACCCACCAATTATCTTAACAGTTACAGTAGTATAAGTCAACGGCACAGTAGCGGCGAGGATGTCGTTAACCTCGTCGACCAAGACTGCGGCGGTGGACCCACCAAAGACCATCTTTGAGGCCGCTGAAAGGGGTCTTACCGGCTACATCACGCGGACGATTGAGCGCGCAATTGAATTCAATGTTAACGTGCGTATACAAGTCGCATCTCCACATGTCAAGTGCCTGCAACTCCTTGGCTTTCTGGGTGCTGTGGACAACTGCATCGTGGTCTTTGTTATATTCATCCATGACCAATTCTTCTTGCAGATTCGTGATAAGTACCAACGAACTGCTCTACACTGGGCAGCCGAAGCGGGCCAAGTAGAGGCAGTAGAGTGCCTAATGGACTATGGAGTAGATCCAGTAGCGACGGAGTGCAACGGCAGGTGAGCAAAAGGCACAAGGAAAAAAGCTCAAGTTGGTTGGGATTGCGTTGCGAGTGGGAAGTTGTTGAAGTAACATTGGGTCGGTCGGCAGAGCCAAAGCGTGCGTCCTTGAGACGAGCCTGGGTTGTAATTCCCTATGTAAGCAAACACTTGGCCGTCATTCGTAATGCCTAGTATTGGATAGAGGGGGGCCTTGGAGTGAAGGAAAAGTGGATGGCAGGATCAGGGGGCCGCAATGATTTGGGTCAAATCCACTCGGTCACCCTCCACCACTACATGCAACCAACCGCCCCCCCACCCCCCTCCCTCCCTTCCCCCTCCTTTTCCTCTCCAGGACCGCCATCCACCTGGCCGCCCGCTCCGGTCACAGCGAGGTGCTGCGGGTGCTGCTGGACACGCGCCCGCCCGCGGAGCAGGAGCAGCTGGTCAACCAGCCCGACTTCTTCGGACTCACGCCCGTGTTCCTGGCGCTGCAGAGGTGGGGGGGAGGAGAAGGAACGGTGGATGTCAGCCTGGGAGTTCTGTGTTGGCGGGGGCGAAGGAAGACAGCGTGTGAAGTAATGGCGCTAGGAACATGGCCGTCTGGCCTTGCTGTTGATCGTCCCTACTGGGCAACCATGCATTGTATGTGCCCTTTGGGGGTTGACCCTGCGCCCTGCTGCTGCAGGTCCTCCATGCTGTTGCGGTTCCCTTGCTCCTGCTGTTTCGATTTCCCTGTCAGACGTCCTTCATGCCGCATTTGTGCATGCGTGATTACACGTGGCCACGCAACCGCATGGCCCTACAGTGTGTCCTATCTGGGTCACCAACCCGCCCACCCTGAATCTCTTGCCAAAGCAAGCACTGGACTTACAACCGTACATCGTTCGCTGACCACCTTCCCTTCCCCTCTACCCCTCCCTGTCCTCCGCTGCCCCCGTTCCTCTTCCCCTCCCCTCCCTCCCTTTCCCGCACCCGCCACCCCTCCTGCCTTTCTCAGGGGCGACGAGGCGCACGATGCCTTCACCCTACTCATGGACCGCGGGGGCCGCTACAACCAGCAATCACACTCGGGGGTGGGTGGTGGTGCACTGATGCGAACACAGCCAAACAAACGCACTTGGAACGCAGGCAGAGACGGGGCGGGTTGGCTGGCCGGCCGCCCCTTACAGACCCAGAATCCTCCACCGTCGCCGTTCCTCACTCCCCTTTTGCCGCGTTGCAGCCTAGCGTTGACTACTTGTAGTCCTTCTCTTCTTCCTCCCACTTTCACATGGCACGCACCCTAGCAGCTGTTGTTGCGTTGTATACACTCACCTGCGCACGGCACGGCTCCCTATCCGGCAAGCAAGGCCAATACAGCCATACCGCCATCTCTTCTACGCCACCTCCGCGGCGCTCTCGCATTCTTTTCCCCTCCCCCTAACGATACCAAATCCGCCTTCAACTTGACACTCCCGCTGCCGCTCCTCCTGCCCACCTTCCCTTGGCTGCCGCCCCTCCTTTCCTGTCTTGTCTCGTGGCGCGCAGGCTGGCAGGTTCGCTGGTGCCAACGGTGAGGTCAAGGACCCCGCTGACGGCCCCGTCAAGGCGTCTGCCTAACAAGGTGTCGGCTGGCGGCGGTGGCAACGGCAGCACCTGCTATGGCAGGAGCAGAGGCAGGGGCACCTGCTGCTATAAGAGCAGGAGCAGGAACATCAGATGTGGCAGGAAAGGCGGCGATGTTATACGTTGGTGCAGCGGCAACAGCAGCGGCAGTAACGGCTGCAATAGGGGGCGTAGTAGCAGGGATCGAGAGCAGGCAGAGCAGTGGCAGCAGGAACGAGCGGCTGCCGGGTGTCGCAGCAGTTGCAGGAGAGGGTGGTGGGGGTGGTGGGGGTTGGGGAGGAGGAGGATGAGTAGCAGGAGGCGGCGGAAGCGGAGAGGGGCGCCATGGTGGCGGCTAGCTGCGGTGCAGCAGTTTTGGGGTAGGCTGCAAGACGGCAGGCACGCAATGTTGCTATGTAGAGGGTGCGGCTGCAGACGGGCTGTGGATGTTTGGAGGTGGAGGAGAACGGGGGCTGTTGACGGGTTGTGTTCTGGCGTTGCTTTATTGTTGGAGGGCTGTTGGTGCAGTTTGAGCCTTTGAAGTCTGGCTGTGATGTGCATGTTCAGTTGAGTCCTTAGGAAGGCACGAGACAAGAGTAAGAAACATGAGGGATTACTGGTTGACGATGTTGCGGGAATCAACATAGGCGGGGCAGTAGGCGCCTGTGCTGGGACGTATGGGTGCAGGATTGAAGGGGGCATCAATTGTCGTTAGGGCAGTTTAAGGTTTACAGGACGTAGCCCCTCCCTTCTGAAAGGCCAGATCTAGGTTGCCGCATCTGGGCGATTGTTCCTGACATGGCTTGGGTGTGTGACCGACCCTACTTACCATGGTGGTTCAAATGGCAGTACTGAACACAAGTATTTCGCTCGTCACCTCTTCTTCCTCGTCTCTGTGCGTTGACCGGTGATCCGTGACCAGCAACCTTGAACGCGTGTGTCCGCGATTTATTTGTCGGGGATTTATTGGCGGGAAGGAGGGATTGAGGAAGGGGCATAGGAGGTAAAGTGGGCCCAGTAATGCCGCGTGTCCGCAGGAATTCACAATAGATCAAGCGGCCGGCGAGCCCACAGCAAACACCTTTTGCCCCGTGACCCGCCTCCTGTGCATGTATCCGTTGCAAGTCGTTGTTCGTTTGGGCGTGTGGGGGTGTCCAGGGTCAGGATCAGGTGCACACGTGTGCGCTTTTCCCACTGCATGCTGGGTTTGGAGGGTTTCACTGGCAGCCATCCAGTGTACGTGAGTGTTGAAAGGCATTTGGCACACCCTTTAGGTGCGTCAGCCGTTTACATGTGAGACTCATCAAATGATCTTTTATGTGTGCTAAACGCTACTGAGGCACTGAGACAGAGGGTGTGAGGTCAGAATGCCGGTTGAGAGGAGTGGGGAGGTGCGGACCTATTCCATCCACGTCTCTCAGCGTGAGCTGCGGGAGGGGAGCCCCACGTACCCAGTGGCAGGACCTCTGTGCCGTCGCTGGTGGATTTTGGATCCGAAGGATTGGATTGGATGCCGTCTGGTGCCGTAATGAGGATTGTGCGTTGGACGTGTGGGAAGTCGCAATAAAGCAGCAACTTGTCAAGGAGGACTTACATACGACTGTCTTTGTCGTACGTGATCTAAAACACCGTCCTTTATATCTCTGTATTTCCCTTTATGTTGTCTCCAGGTGTGTTTACGTATGTGTGCCTGCTCAGCGGTCTGCTGGTATGTGTGTTGTGTCCGTTTGTGCTTTCGTGTGTTTTTGTGCCGGGCCGTGGGCGGTTGTCAGCTGTTTATGGTCACGCACCGGTGGGAACAAAAGCCAATTTTGCAGTGTGGACCTCCCACTGTAACAGTCATTGGCGTCCCTCCATTTCCGTCCAGGTCCGCAATGCTGCAGGATGAACTGCCGACACCGCTCTTTCCTCCCACCACCCAGCCCCGCTCCCCCAGACACTCTCCCGTGTTGCTTACTGGACTGACCTGACACGCTACCACGTCCCTCATTGACTAACGGCCATTTATGTTGCCCGTTGTGGGGACGGTTTCACATCAATTTGTCCGGAACAGTCCTATCTGCCGCTGTCAGAAGCGGAAGCAGGGGCAACGGTCAATAAAACACATATCGTCGAACAAAACAGTAATCGGTACAGTATTGAGAAAGATATCTTGCGAGGTGGTCACGCCTTATGCAGTACATAGGCGACGTCTGCGCGAGGCCGGAAACATTTGGAAAGTGTACGACGTACGGTGAACAATTTACCCTGGCTGCCTGGCGCATTTTCGGCGGGCACTACCGCCATCCTGTGTTAACGCAGAGGGACGTTTCTAAAGCGCTTCCTAAATTTGTCATAGCGTTCCAGTGTACGCACCCTTCATTAATAAAAACGCTAGCTTCTACTTGCATCCGCAACCCGTTGGGCACCTTCGTGAGCCTTTTTTGGTAAGGGACACGCCAGCGTCCTTGCTTTAGTCCACTTTTCCTTATTCCCGTATACTTGCAGGATTGGCCAGGATGGGCAACAAGTATTCTCGCGAAGCCTCGCGTCTGACCGAGGAGGAGATTGCCGAGGTCATGCGCCGCGTAAAGGAGCTCAGCAGTTTGCGAAGGCACGGTTTCCGCCTTAGCCGGAAGGACCAAGCGGAGTACGACCACCTTTATAAGCTACTGTTTTCGCTGATGCCGTCAAAGAGGATGCCGTCAAAGAGGCTTGTCCAGGACGGGCATTTTCCAGCGCACGTGTACCACATGGGCCAAGCTGCTTTGTTACTGCTTACTTCTATTCATTTGGCAATTCTATGCATAGACCAAAGTTCGTCCTGACTGTCCGTGGAGGTGCGAGCAATGAGCTGCACAAATGAAGAGCAGACTCGTTTCCGCTGCTAGAAAGCCTGCATGTAACACCAAAGAAGCTATGGTTTCTTGTGCCCTTATCGGTGCAGCACCCTTGCGGGCCTCCTGCGGGCCTGCGTGTGGCCTTCCTGCCCTTCCAGTGAAGTTCCTACCTCCAATGCCTTCACTTCTGTACGCACATGTGCCAGCTGGTGAGCAGGGCGGGGCCGCTGGTCGCATGGCCGAGTGTAACTGAGTAGGGCGGGGATTTCGGCACGAACGCATTGGTTTCGGTACCTGGGCAGGGCAGGGATGCATGTGTACATCACCGCGGTAAACGGGCACAATGGGTCTGCGTACCCGCATGACAGCTGATGCGCGGGTGGGTGCGACGGAAATGGATGGGAGAAGGGTGATGCTTGCACGCATGGGTGCCTGTTCCTGGCAGGACGACTGGAGGTCTACACGCATAAGCACCGATAGCCGAGAGGGGCGGGGTTGCATGCGCATGTGGGTGCCAGTAGCTAGCAGGGCAGGTATGCCTGCCTGCATGGGCGGCGTTTCTCCAACAAGGCGATGGCCGCACGCGCGGGGAGCCATTATGTTGGTATTGCTTCGCCTGTCCAGCCTAAGGGCAGCGCTCCTCCTCACCAGCCTCTGCACCATCGTTTCCCTGTTGAAGAGGATGGATGTGCAACGCTGCGCTGGGCCCGCCGGCTCCTGCCCCCCAACAGCCGCGCCCTCAGCCGCTTCCCATGCCCTCCACCTGGCGGTGTGTTCCTCGAGTTACCGGTACTGGCGGGTATGCATGCATGTACCAATGCCGGTTTATGCGCCGGGTGGGTTGTGCCGGGTCGGTATGCACTCACGCAACAGCGTTGATGCTTGGGTGGGTTCGACGGACTAACCCACAGGTGCCAGTACCGGTACTTCAGCAGTGCACGGCACGGCATGCGCACATAAGCATGAGCACCGGTACTCGGGCGGGTAGGAAGGGTTTTGCACTCCACCACCTGCGTGCCTTCAACGCTGCGTTTTTCTTTGGCTTCCCTCAAGCTGTTTGTGCTTCCTACCCGTTTACATATGCTAGCAGCCTTGGCAACAATCGCTGCCATTCCTTTTGTGCTTAAGCATCTTTCTGCATCCTCACGCCCTACATGCATGCGTGCAACCGCATTTCCTCGACATCACCTCCCGCGAGCTACGGGCATCTCCCGCCGAAGGCGGCCCTTACTAGTTGATGGGCCCGCAAAACCGAACGACACGCGCGACACCCCAAGTCCCCTTTAGGGTCACTGGACGTTATGCTGGAATACATAGCTTCTTGCCTGACAACAAACTAGAATTTAACGATCACAAGGGCAGCTGGCTAGGGACAGCCCAGCGCAAAGGGTCATCGTCACCACACGTTCCATCGTGTCTGCATAACACGTTATAGCTTTCTGGATATGGCCCTAATGTATGGCTGTATGTATAAACGTTGTGCAGCAGCGGAAACGAGTCTGCTCTTCAATTGTGCAGCTCATTGCTCGCACCTCCACGGACAGCCAGGACGAACTTTGGTCTATGCATAGAATTGCCAAATGAATAGAAGTAAGCAATAACAAAGCAGCTTGGCCCATGTGGTACACGTGCGCTGGAAAATGCCCGTACTGGACAAGCCTCTTTGACGCTCCCGTCTACCATTCCGCCGGAGAGTGTCGCCTACGACCCTGTGCTGGAGTCCTAACCGCTGAGTAAGGAAGCTATGGGACAGGTCTTTCAGTCTGCACATGGGGCTGATAGCACAGAGCGGACCCGCCCCGTTGCAACGGTCATGACCGAATGGAGTAACCCGGAGCCAAGAGGTTATGGAACAGCCCTCGTTATTGAGGTGACTGGCGTTTACTGGGAGCGCCAGTAACCTCAATAACGAAGGCTGCTGCATAACCTCTTGGCTCCGGGTTACTCAAGGCGCTCCCTTCCGTGAGGTCTTCCTTCTTATGGCAGCGCACGTGTTTCGCCCACGATGGCTGGGAAGCGACAGTTTGGTGCACATGACGGGTTTTCATCTAGGTCTCCACGGAAGACACGGAACCGCTATTCCCGCAAACTGGTGGGCCACCCATCCTGAGTTCCTTCCAGAACGCGGCACCACCAGGGACATCGGGCTGGTCGTGGCTGACGATCCTGAGGACATGGTGTATACGGGAAGGTTGAATGTGAATGTTGTGCAGATGCATCCGGCGCTCAGGAGGTTCACTGGAGCGGGTGGGCTTTCATGGATCGTTGATAGGTGTGCGCGGAAAGCTTCGATTTGCAGTTAGAAAGTCAGGCCGCGTGCTCTCGGTACGCAAGCCATGCATACCCGGAACGAGTGCGGGCCCTGTCCTTGAACAGAAGTGGCCATGTTGCGGATGTTGTTACCTTTCCTGATGATGGATATCTTAAAAAGTTGTACGGGGTGCATTCTTGCATCACGATGCTACCCTTTTGCGTTGATTCATTGTAAATACCCACGACACTCGATACCAGCATCTTACAGCATGGTACACCCTTAGGTCGTATGCATCCTAAGTTCAGTCTCCTGTACCGTTGCCCTCCTTCAGCTTCCACAGAGCTTCCACACCTCCAGCGGCTACAGTGGCTGGTAGGCTACACCGCCCCCAGTCTTGGCGCCGGGCATGACATAGCGAGCAAAACACACTTACTTCTTCTTCCAAGCCCCTCTCCTTCTACCGGACGCGTAAAAGCAACTGCCCAGCATGCAAGTCACATTCTTCCCGGTTTGAAGGCCTTTGCTCACGTACTGTGTTGCGTGTGTTGCGACCCTCTCGCGAGCATGACGCCCATTTTTCCTTTGCAAGGGGCCAGAAACTCGGCATGCAAAGCTATAGGTTGGTGACCCATGGGTCCATGGTTCCCTTAGCACACCAGTAAACTTAACGTGATGATAACGTGAAACGTGATGATGTGAAGGCGTACGCCTATCTCCTAGGCTACCGCTGCTCCTGCCACAGCCGGTGCCATCTACCTAGCAAGTGCTCAACCAATGCTCATCTGTGTACGCCTAGCTCCGATACACCTTTCCTACTTCCCATTCCGCCCAGCTGTGCCTTCCTCTATTCATCTCACGCCTAGCAGCTGGTTCTTCGGTATTGCCCAACACCGGCAGTGCTGCTCCTGTCGCTGTCATCACTCCCCTCCCCCTGCCACTCCCCTCTTGTCATCCCTTCCCCCCCAAGCCTGCCGCTATCCCCCTAGCTGCCCCCCAGCCCCATGACCCCCTCCGCGGCCAGTATCACGTCCAGGTACGCCGCCACGTTGGTGGGGGACACCAGCGGGGCGAACGGCAGGGGGGCGGCCAGTCGGACCAGGTGGGCCAGGACCTACACATGGAGAACAGGGTGTAGGGTGAGGGGGAAAGAACACCGGTAAGACCAAGTGGGGAGGGCGAAGAGGAGGGCAAGGAGGGGAACGATGTGGGGAGGGAGCCGTTCAGGGTGCGTGATGCACCGAAGGACGAGAGGGTAACAGTGTGGCGCCGATTAGACAAGATAAATTATCCCGAAAGCTTCCCCCTCCTGCCTACCCCCACCCCCCTGCTGTGCACCCCTCCGCCCCCTCTCCCTCACCTCCTGCTTCAGCTCCCCCAGCTTGTTGGGCGCACACAGCGCCACACCACCGAGCTCCACCAACGTCAGCGGCCGCTGCCACCACCCTGCTCCCCCTTCCCCTTCCCCCCCTGCCCCACCACCATCACCACCACCACCATCACCACCACTAACGCCCCAGCCACCCTGTCCCCCACCATCGCCCTCCCCCGGCACCACCTGCGGCACCATGCCCGCCGGGCCCCCCAGCGCGTCCTGACAGATGCTCAGCAGCGCTCCCGCCACCGTTCGCGGCGAGCGCCCCTCATGCCAGCCCCGCCGTACAGCCAACCCCGCCAGCTGCCCTGCCAGCCGCACCAGCGGGGAGGACCGCAGCGCGCTCTCACTCACCAGGGGGGCACCCCCGCCCCCGCCCGCACCGCCCGCACCGCCGCCAGGGCCACTGGGTGCTCCGCCCAGGCCCAGACCGCCCATGACGTTGCCGGTGTCGGGCCCCTCCTCTACCACCACCAGCCGCATGGGGTTGACGCGGTTGGGGTGGTTAGAGTTGTCGTCGTCAGCCGCGTCTTCGGCGGCGGGGGCGGCGGCGGTGGTGTTGGCATCCTCGTCGCTGCCAGCCGGAGCTGCTGGCAGCAGCAGTCTCTGCTGCTCTGTCCGGCGTCTTTGCCATGCTGCTCCATGCGACGGCGCCGCCTGCTGCTGCTGCTGCCGCCTCCGCTTGCTTCCCTGGCTCTGCCCCTGCTGCTGGCCCCCCTGTCCCTGCTGCTCCCCCCGCCTGCCGGCTAGGTGCGCTGCCAGCTGCAGGGCGGTCCGCACCACCAGCCGCTCTACATCCACCGCTGGGAGGGACAGTCGCAGGTAGGCAGTCTGGCGCCTGGAGGGATGGAAGGCGAGTGCGTGCGCTCGGAAAACAGCGATCTGATAGAAGGTACATGTCTCTCCACCTCTGTTTATACTGTTTACACGCGATACCTCCCTCAACGCCCCGGATCCCACCTGGCCATCTCCCCAATCCGAAACATGTCGGTTGCCGTCGCAATGGCCACCTCCGCCAGTGTCAAACTGCCGCCCTCCGCGCGAGAGGACACGTACAGCAGCGCACCCAGCCGAGCTGCCGCACTCGCACCGCCCAGCACAGGCGGGGCTGGGGTCTGCTGCTGTTTCCCACGCCGACGAGAGCCACCAGCATCATCCTCGCCATTATCGCATTCCTCCGCCTCCGCATTGCCATCTTCGTCATCGGCCTCCTCAAGCTCGTCCCAATAATCGGCACCTCCCTCCTCCTCCTCCTCCTTGCCTTCCTCCTCCTCAGCAGCCTCCTCCTGCAGGACCGTCTTCTCCCGTCGTGGTGCCCCAGCGTGGGGCTCTGATGCCGCAGTAACAGATGGATGACGGCGGCCAATGCCGCTGCCACTGCCGCCGCCGCCATCCGCACACGCGCTGTTGCCGCCGCCGTACGAACCGAACGCAGCTCCCCCGTCACCGCTTCCGTCACCGCCGGTGTTGACATGGCCAGTGCCGTCGCTCCCATACGCGCCGTGGGCAGCTGCGGCGGTGGCGGAGGGGGGCGGGGCGGGAAGCGGGAGCGGCTTGGGGGCAGCTGCTGCTGCTGCTGCGTCTGCTGCACGGCCTTGGTGTATCTGTAGAAGTTTACAAAAGCATGGCAGGGATTGCAAAAAGGAGGGCTCGGGGGGAAGGTGGCGATGAGTGGGAGGGGGACACAAGCAACCCCACGTACCCGATGACCCAACCACCATCAGCATCCCATCCACACAACCGCCCACCCGAACAATAACCGCACGTACACCCCAATCCACACGCCAAGAACCCACAACCTACCCGCGCAAGGAACCCCGCGGCCACTTGTACGACAGGTCCGGGAAGTCGTAACGTCGCCGCCAGCCCCTGGAGCTGGTCTAGCTGCTGCCGCTGCCGATGGGCGCGGGAGGTGCCGCTGGGGTCGGCAGCGGAGCGAACCCGCAGTGCCGTCGTCAGGACGCCGCCTCCACCGCCGCCGCCGTACGGCAGCGCCGATAAGCCGCCGCCACTTCCGCCGCCGTGGGGTGCGGGTGCAGCGGAGCCTGTAGCAGAATAGCAGGTGGTGGAGGAGGGAGCGGTGAAGGTTAGGATGGACGAGAGTGGGTCAAGAGGCCGCCGTCATCAATGTACGGCGGCGCAATCGCCAGGGATCCGTGGGGTGCAGCTGTGCCAGACCCTTGAAAGGTAGCAGTGGAAGTTTAGGGAGGCGTCTAGTAATTTATTAGTAGGTGAGGTTTAAGGAGTACATGACCGGGTCATGGCCCTTCCCCAAACCCAGCCATCACTGGACGCAAGGGACGCTGGTCTCGCATACGTCCAGCGGGAGCGCCTCACCTGCAACCGCTGCATACGCGGCAGCTGCAGCTGACTGGCCATGGTAGCCTTGGTGTTGCTGCTGGTCCTCGCCATGTGCAGCTGTGGTCTCATCGTAGGATACAAGACCCTGCTCATGAGGCACAAAGCCGCAGCTCTGGCATACATAGCAAGCGCCTGAAGGATCAAATGATACAGCGTTATCGCCACAGCGCTGGCACGGCTCCGAGTCCATGCCAAGGTCTTCCACACAGTCAGCTCAGGCTTTGTTGAAAACCTACATTGTATAGCTCAACATGTTCATTGTGAACTTCACAACCTGTCAGCACATGGAGCCTTGTCGGCATTGTTAGAAGGCGAGCAGCCGGATTGGAATTGACGTACGCGATTCATGCAACTTTTACCGTCACAGGCGCCCTTGGAGGCTATGAAGGCGGCAATTGTATATAAGGATTACCACCTTATTATCTTGTGAGACATATAGCGCGGACGGGTCCGCCTTCCTCTTACTTCCTACTGCAACATGACCAAGCACCCGCAAAGCCGCTACTTGGAGGTGCTGGCGGCCTCTCTTCGAACAGTACATCAGCAGGGTGATGCCATTACAGCCAAGGACTTCTCGTCGCTTTGCGAGCACATCCTCGAGGCGTTCGACCACCTGGGCACCATCATGTATTTTGCAAAGCTCGAAATGGGAGGCAAAGTGGAATCCATTAAGCGCGTGTCTGGCCAGCTGACAACTCTCCGTGAGGTGGTGGAGGCGGACGTTAAGGCTAACAAGGCCACTGTGAAGGGCTCCTGTGCGCGCAACCTCCACCGTCTGATGCTGGTCATCACCTTCGTGCGCCTTATGCTCTCGAACCTGCTGGATAATCCGACGATGCAGCTAAAGGACGCGCTGTGGGCCGCCTATCAGGGCTCGCTCCATCCAATCCACACCTATATGGTTCGCACCGCCGTCTGGGCTGGCCTGGTCACCATGCCCACCCGCGAAACCTTTATGCGCAGTATCGGTGAGACGGAGGAGTCCGCGCGCGCGCACGTGCCGGAGGTTGTTGCCGCAGCCCGAGATGTGGTGCAGCGCGTGGAGGCCCTGTACGGCAACGCCATTAAAATGCCCGCCTCCGACCTCACGTATATCCCCATGACCGGCCCGCCTGCGTCTGTCAGCACGGCAAAGTAAGACGGCTTTTACGGCTCCTGGTTCTTTTCACGCCTGGTGCTTCGACGTAGCTGCAACAGCAGCAGGCGGATGCCATTACTGACTGCAAGCGACCTCCTTGGCAGTTCATTGCGACTAAGCGGACATGCGGTGACTGAATGGGATTTGGGGGCTCCGGATGGGCCCATCGAGACGCGTGTTGGTGGTCTAACTGAGGGGTTGCGTACTTCTGACCAGCCGAACTCGGCACAGCACATGCACAGCAGCACGTACCTGGCTAGGAGCGGGAGAAGGGGCTAGGATGGCGCTGTTACCTGACAGGGCACCAATTATATGGACGCTTGGGTCGTACTGGGTTCGTGCCCTACGTGGCTGTGTAGAGGGGTCATGCGTTTGAGCCCGACCCACATCGAGCAGCACCGGTACAAGGTTTACGCGTGCGTCGTGCTTCACACACGTAACGTAACATAGCGCACGGGGCGTGGAGGATAGAGGTGTGCTGTGTAGTCTGGGGCCGGAGAAGACCTCCTGGACGTTGGCCATGGAGCGTTAGAGCAGAAAGCGCGCGTGCGGGTTGGAGGGGCATGGTGCTGCAGTGAGATTGAGCGGGTGTGAGAGGGGTGTGTTGTCGCACACGACAGGAAGCGCAAAAAAGCAGAGCACGGGGCATGGAGTTAAATGGAAACGTGAAGAAGTGGCATGGAGTGAGAAGATGCGCCAAAATGCGCTCTATGGTTCAGTTGTAGAGAGGAGGACGCGAAGGGGAGGTGCTGCAGTAGGAAGAGGGGTAACGGCGAGGTGCCCGCAGATCGCAGCGCTTGGCATATCTATGTGAAGGGGGTGTTACCATGACAGCCGTTGCTTCCATGACAGGTAGGCAGTCGGCGCCCTGAAATCCCGTGTGCATCGAAGAAGTTCTGTTTAGGAGGCCCACGGTAGGATGTAGCAGCGGGGCAGTCGAGCTGGAGGACGCCCCCCTGTGCACAAGTAGTTAAGACCACAGCTATATAACATGCGCGACGTGCAAGGACGGGAGAGCTGTAGTTCACTTCCTGTCGGTACTAGCGGTAGAGTGACGTAGGGAGGCAGCGGCTTAGTAAGGGGTGACTGGGAATCCACCTCAGTCGCGACTACCTGGTTAGCGGCGACAGTGGAGCTGCGCAGGTGTGTGTAGAGCCGCTAGGCATGCGCAGTCAGCTGGCGCTACTGCGGCGCAGTGTGCAGCTTAATATGTGAAGCTTATTGCATTCCATGCCTCGTGTCGAATGGTGTGGGGTTGTCTGTGCTATGTCGTGTTGTGGTGACATATGTTGAAGAGGTAGGCTGCAATAGGCAATAGGCCGCAGCGTGTGCACTATGTGTTTTGTGCGGAATTACTGTTTATTTGCTTGTATGGTTTTTCTCCCCTGGGCTCGGTGTGGCTTTGTACAATACCGATTAGGAGTGTGTAGGAACGTGAGATGCTTTGGTGCCGGCGTTTGGTGGGTCTGCCCGTACGGAGGTCGAGACGCACATCGTACGGAAATGTGTGTTTTCACCCTGTAAAGGCTGGTACAGGAGGTGTTTGTTACATGTTGTCTATCGTTACGTGCTGTACAATAGATGTGTGCCGGTTGCGGTTTGTCTTGGTGATGGGTTGCTAGCGTTCCGCCGGCAGCTGTCATGACTCGACACTGTGGGGTTCTGCGTGCGTGCGTTGCGAGCGAATTAGCCGCTCACTAAACGTGGGACAATGACCAGCTACCGTATCTAAATGTGACACCTGTGACAAGATTTCTTAATCCTTTACACGTGGCGATGCACACGCCGTTTCCATGTCTACGTCCGTCCGTCGATTAGCACTGGTGCAACACGACAAGGAACCTCAGCTAGCGACAGGTCAGCTCCCTCTTTACCTCTTTCGACGATGCTTCGCTGTACAAAGGGTGAAGGGCCGTAGCCGGGTAGGCCTCAGGTAAAATCCCGTCCGTCCGTACATGCAACAACCGGTAGCATAGCCGCCCGCGCAGTCCATCTGTACTCTGAACTAGGTCAGATGGCAGCAGCTAAATAACAACACTCGTGGAGGGCAATGCGGAGTTTCAAGCCGCATGCGCAATAAAGTCTCAGTACTCCATGACAATCACGGGGGCTTCTACGGTTAGGGCGCCATCTGTCACCGCAAGCTTGTAGAAATGAAAATGGAAATCTTCCCTGCCAACGGACGAGCAAATGATAGATCTCCCTTCATCCGCAGCCAAGTCGACAGCCAAAAGTCACAGGATGCACCCAGGCACTTGTCCAGTTACTCGATTAAATGAAACGCAACGTCCCCAGCGGAATAAAACCATTAAACTGCGAAACCCACTCCAATAAGGTTAACCAGATCATTGCCTCTCCCTCGCTCTGCACTCAGCTCATGCCCCTTCACACAGTCCCAACGTGGTCAGCTCAGCTGCTTGTCTTAATTACCACCCACACCGTGGTGGCTAGCACGGCCACCACCACCCCTATAAGGACTTCCAGGTACGGCACCGTACCGCCCGCGTCATCCGGCTTGTAGTACGTCTTAATAGTCTTGACCTGCGAATTGTACGAACAAGATAAGGGTAAGTGTACGACGGCAGCCAAAAATTATTGCGACGGCTATGCCTAGTCGCCATTTAACTAGGATACCGGTATGCGTTAGGAAAACAAATGCGGCATTGGCAAATAACAAGATCACATTACCCCGTGCTGAACGACCCATGGGTCACCCTTACCTGTTCCTCTTCCACCCAGTCCTTCCAAAAGTCCTGGGCGGTCCCAATCACCTTTCTTCGTAGAGCCCTGAGGTGGGGTAGAGTAAGCAAAAAATTTTATTATTTTTACTGGCATGGCCGGACTATGAAACCTCCTAAACCACAAAACAACCAAGGCACCGGAATCCAACAAGCAGCAAGCCAACCATGTGGCGGAGGGCCTGCTCAGTGTGGTGGCCTATGCGCAGCCTGCCAAGCTGCCTCACTTGTACTGCTCCGGCGTCATCTTGCCGTCCGCCCCCCGCTTGCCGTACTTGGCCTCGTACAGCAGCTCCGCATCCGCCTGACTGCGAGTGGAGGTGAAGTCGAGTGCATTGAGCGCCTGGGAGAAAGCGCCTTGCCTGCAGCGGCCAGGAGCGGGATTGGCGGGTGTACGGTAGTAAGCAAGCTTAGTTGCCGGGCTGGAAGGGAACAGCAAGACACAGGGTGGCAGGTAACATTGAGCCAATGGAAAGTAGTGTTAAGAGGGAACATAAAGATAGCTTTGGCGGATACCGGATAGGAGCTGTCGCCGGCGTCAAGTGCCTTGGCAGCCGACGGTTGGCTTAAGAAACCATTGAGGCCTTTTAAAGTATGCCATACAAAAATTCATAAATATTATTAGCCCGTCGTAGCTTTGAGTTGTAATGTGTTCAGGACACCCCGCTCGCCACTCGAATGTGCGGTGCATGTTCGACGCATTACGTGGCATTATACAGCTTACTTGCTTGTTGGCAAACACGCGATGCAGAGGTCGACCTACTTTGCTTTTACGTTTTCCTCAGGTGCAGGTGTCTTCCTGGCGCCCTTTGCCGACTTGGGCTTCTCCTCGGCGACGACCGCAGATGACCTCTTAAACAATGCCAATGGGGGGGTAACCTTGCGTCTTTGATTTATTGGCTGAGCATGACGCCCACAGCGCTGCTGTTTGATGACTTCCATAAAGCGGTGTGGAGCTAAAGGCGGCCTGGAAGGCTACGTGTGTGAACCACTGGTCGTGGTTAAGCCGACGACGTCAACAATACACGCACGGGCTAAGACAGTAGACTTGTATCTGGGGAGAGGTTATAGATTTTACCGTGTCAAAAAACTTGAGCTAGCCACCCGAACTTCTGAGGACGAGAAAGGATTGCCGTACAGCAAGCGCGGGATGACAAACGCTATCTGTTTCAAGCAGTCACAATAGCGCTTTTGGCTTCTACACATGTACTAGCACGGTTTACCTTTCAGATTTTGGAGTTAAATTTTAGTTGCAAGCTGCACCGAGTATTTTATCGTGTCTTGATTCTCGAGATATTGATAGCCGATTGGTAGAAATGCTACAGTCGGGTTCTTCGTTATCTGGCCGCATTGCCCATACACGGACACGGAAAGGGCTTTATAGGCTACTACCGCCGAAGGGCAGAGCCCCTCTAATCTTGCGCTCGTTGCATCTACGACGTTCAAATGACTTCGTCTTGCCCTCTGCTCCATCTCTGCGTGACGACGAGGACGCAGCCGAATGCCAAAGCGTTGGCACGATGCTCAGCTTGTCGCAAACACCAGTACAACCAGCAGGGCTAGAGAGCCATAACAAGGAGGAGTTCTTGCAAAAGCCCATTTGGCTCCCATCCATGCCCAGCACAGTTCTGCTTGGAAGCCTTTTCGCCGGTAAGCCTCTTCTAGCCATGGCTTTCGTCCAGCAGCGCTTTGCGTGCTTCGTAGACATCTCTCCTGGCATTTCTCCTAACTGCTATACCAAGTGGACCATGCGACCAGACGTCCGGCAAACCGCACTAAATTTACCTCCTCAACTCTATCCCTCTCTCCCCCTCCTCCTGCCTCCTTCCAACCAACCCCCCGCCGTTTACCCCTTCCTGCCCCTCTTTCCCACCTCCCCATCCGTCTCTCGCTCAGCCGTTCTCTCTCTCTCTCTCCTCTTTCTGCCTACAGATAGGGCTCTTACCGTAGTTTTCAACCCCCCACCTCCCTCCCTTCCCTCCCTGCTCCTTCCCCCTCCCCCCCCCCTGCCCTGCAGCCCTGGTGTCCGACCCCGCCCAGTCGGGCTCGGTGCTCTCCGCAGTGGGGGTGCTGGCGGCGGTGGTGGCGGTGCACGAGGCGGGGCACTTCGCAGCGGCACGACTGCAGGTCAGGGGCGGGTGATGCTTCTGCGGTTAGGGGTGCGGGAGTGGATGCATGCAGGGAAAGAGGGCTGGTGGCTCCTGCTGGTGCCGATGTCATCATGTTCCTGCTGCCGCTTGTCTCTGCCGTTACGACGCTGTTGCTGCTGCCGCTGCAGGGCATCCGGGTGACGCGGTTTGCCATCGGGTTTGGGCCCACGCTGCTGAAGTACAAGGTAGGGCAGCGAGACGGGAAACGTATAGATAAGTGCATCAACAGAGTCCCAATCCCGAATCCCGACTCATGTTGTGAGCGAATTCGGAGACACTGTTCTAGAAACACGCAACACGAGACTTACAGATTGCTTGGTTACCAGAAACCGAGATGACTTGAGGAAGAAGCCGAGAAGGGGGGGCCGCGCTTGGGTGTGGGGGATTCCGGGTGGGCCGTGAGGGGGGCAGCAGGGCTGTAGTAGCATCCAGCTTCGCATACCTACGTAACAGAGCATCTTGAACCCCTCACGCGGCCCCACTTTCTCTTCTCTTCCCCGTTGTCTCCTATCAAACACACTCTTCCTCCCAGCTGGCCCACTCCCTCCTTCCATGCGGCACTACGGATCACAACCAACTCCCCCCCTCCCTCCATTCTTCTTCCCTACTTCCCCCCTGCGCTGCCCCCCACCCCCCACCCCACCCCCAGGGCCCCGAGGTGGAGTACTGCCTCAACGCCATACCCCTGGGCGGCTACGTGGCCTTCCCGGATGATGACATGCCGCCCTCACCACCTGCCGCCTCCTCCTCAGCTGCTACCAAGGCATCCGCATCAGACAAGGCCGCCGCCGTCGCCAGCAGCAGCAGCAGCAGTAGTGGGGGCGCTTCCTCCTCCTCCGTGAAGCCGCCTGCGGGCGTCACCAAGCCACCCACCAAACCCGCTCCTCCTACCTCCTCCTCTTCTTCCTCCTCCAAGCTAGCGTCCTTCTTCAAGTCCCTTTCCTCCTCCTCCTCCTCATCCAGTAAATCCGTCTCCTCATCTTCCTCCCCTGCTGCCTCCTCCCCCTCTCCCTCTCCCTCCTCCCCCTCCTTTTCCTCCGACGACCCCGACCTGCTGAAGAACCGACCCCTGGGTCAGCGCGCGCTGGTGATCAGTGCGGGTGTGGCGGCCAACATGGTGTTCGCATATCTGGTGCTGCTGGCACAGGTGGGGGAGGCTGGGGGGTGGCGCGGTAGAAAAAGGTGGTGGTGGTGGGGGGTCCCGAGAGCATAAGCGGGGGGGGGGACAGAAGGGACGGGACTGGGGGTCTGTGTGGCAGCAAGCCACCTGCCCCACCTAACCCACACCCCAACTCCTCCCATCCCGCCCTCCCTTCCCTCCGCCCGCCCTCCCAGATCGCCACGGTAGGCAAGGCCGAGACCGCCTTCCTGCCGGGTGTGCGAGTGGACATCACCACCCCAGCAGCCGCCCTCTCCGCCTCCTCCTCCTTCTCCTCGCTGCCCGCGGGTGCACGTGCGGGGCTGCGCAGCGGGGACGTGCTGCTGGCCGTGGGGGACCTGCAGCTGCCCGCGGGGCCATCGCAGGTGGAAGGGGAGGAGGGAGAGGAAGGGAGGGAGGGAGGGAGGGAGCAGGGAAGCAGGAGAGGGAGACAGCTGCGAACCCCTGCTGTCCTGTTCAGAAGGGCGGAGGGGCGGCGGGAGGAGGGTTGCTACGGTACCGGTGCTGCCGGGCAACCAACGGGCGCCCCGGGGATACGGTAGCTGAGCAGGCGTACCCACAGCGGCTCGGTCACGCCGCCTTGCTTTTGCACTGTCTTGCCCTCACCTCTGCGCTCCCTCACCCCCCTGCCCCCAGGTGTCCGACTCGGTTGCCGCCATCCGCGCATCTCCACCCGGCCAGGAGATCACCCTCACCGTGCTGCGACCCGCGCCAGCCGGAGGGGGAGCTGAGCAGGGGGTATCCGCAGCAGCATCCGCATCCGCAGACACGCAACCCACATCATCAACGGCAGCAGCCCCGCCCTCATCGTCTCCGTCCCTATCTCCTTCACCACCACCACGAGCAGCAGCAAGCCGGCAAACCGGAGACCCAGCAGCAGCAGCAGACAGCGAGGCGCTGCTTCTGCCGGGCGGGGAGGTGCTGGAGCTGCGCTGCGTGCCCGACCGCGGCCCCGACGGCGCGGGGCGGCTGGGCGTGCAGCTGAGCGCCAACACAGTGGTGCTGCACAGCCGGCCAGCCGGGGTGGGGGGGCTGCTGGACATGACGGGAGGGGAGTTCGCGAGGTGGGGGGGGGCGGGTGAAAGGGGGGGTTTGAGGGTTACCGGTAGGGGAAAGAGGGGGAAAACTGTTGCTGCCATGTGATGAGGGTGCACCATGATGGGTTGCATCATGGGGGTGGAGGAGGCGGCGGCTCCGCATGCGCATGTGTCTGCAGCTCCCGGAAGGGACCTTCCTGCTCTCCTCCTGCTCCTCCTCCCACAACCCTCTTGCTCCATCCCCCACCCCTTCCAGGTTGTGTGGCACGGTGTGGGGCGGGCTGCGGCAGCTGCTCACCAACTTCGCCGCCACCAGCAGCCAGCTGAGCGGACCCGTGGCCATCGTGGCATCCGGCTCGCAGGTGAGTGGGATCTGCAAGGGGGGCCGGAGGGGGGAATGAACCTCCGCCATCATCGCCACACCAACCCACTCGAGCGACCCATGGGTCACCTCTCTCCTCTTCCCCTCCCCTCCCATCCTCTCTCACACCCCCTCAGGTCCTCCGCGCCGACGCCGCCGGTCTCTTCCAGTTCGCCGCCATCGTGAACATCAACCTGGCGCTGGTGAACGCGCTGCCGCTGCCCGCACTGGACGGCGGCTACCTGCTGCTGCTGGGGCTGGAGGGGCTGCGGGGCGGCAGGAAGCTGCCGGCGGCGCTGGAGCAGGGGTTCATGGCGTCGGGGTTCCTGCTGCTGACGGCGCTGGGACTGGGGCTGGTGGTGCGGGACACGCTGAACCTGCTGTGAGGATGGGGGGGAGGAGGGTTAGGAAAGGCGACCGTGGGTGCTGAGTGTTGAGTCATACCGGGTCATACCGCGAAGCGAAGCAAGTGTGCATGTGTGTTCCTGAGGGGTAGTGACGGAGAAGATCAAACATCCGCAAAATAGTCACAATGTTGCAATCTTGAAGAGTCCGAGAAGAGAGAAGACAGTTGGAGGGGGGCTATCTCTGCCTTTGTAGCGGAAAGATTCGTAGAAGAGATGCCAAGCAGGACAGCTCAGGGTACGACATGGCAGTTGAGGAAGCATGCACGGTGTGCGCGTCGCTTCTTAGGGTGAGCTAACGCGTGTGGCTTGCATGGCTAACTGACTGCCGAAATGCGATGCCTCAAGTACGTTGCCTTTTGTGTCTTAGATACAGTACAGCTGTGCCTTTCAGCGTTAGACGGCGGCAATGGCTAGGGCGATGAGAGACGCAGAGACCCATCATGGGTCGGTACACGCACGTGAGAAGATAGAAGACAGCGCCGCGCCGGAGTAGTTAGAAGGAAGCGGAGTTGCTTGTACCACACATTGACGACGATGTATGATCCTCGCTTGTATGTGTACGGCAGTAGCATGTTTGCGTTTCGTATCAGTGAGCTGTGTGCATCACTGTGCTCGCATCGGACTGGTTGGACAAGTACGCCACGTCCCATACGTGGCGCTATGGGGGGCCTGCTTGCTGTTACAGCTCGATTGCTGAAAGGGGGTCAAACGTTGGACCCGAGTGTGGATGGTTCCATGCTTGTGATTTCGATTGCAATGACGGGAGGAGAGGAAGGACGAGAGGCAGGTAGAGGTGGTGATTGTGTTGCATGCATGCAGTACCTCCTCCCTGCAAGTCAATCACGCCGAGAGGGCGTCTGACTCGCACCATGCATGCCTCGTCTCTTGTATAATGGGCACCGTGCTATCATGTTGACGTCATGGAGTCGAAGCCTGTGTACTCCCTAATCCACGCCCTCCATTGTAAAATGCTTTACACAGCTATGTACGGCATGCCAACTCTCCTGCCATGCCCACCCTCGTCTACTTAAGTCACCCCTATCGACTCCTAACCTTTCGGCTAACACTGTATAGGAGTCAGTATTCGTACACCTGCCATGTTTTGTACTAGTCAGGCAAGCGGTCCTCGTCCACCCATTGGCAGGTATGACCAGTAGTGGCGCATCTTGCACAGGTCGCCTTTCCCTTCCTCCTGCCCGCACCCCCCTCTCCCTCCTGCATAAGCACCCCTCTCCCTCCTGCCCACGCGCCCCTCTCCCTGACCAGCGCTACCACTGCAGCCTCGCCAGCCGTATCTCCAGCGGGTGCGGCGTGAGGCGCCACTCCACCTCTCGCCGCTCCTCGCCGCTCAGCTGCCGGTAGGTGGTGATCTGGGTCGGGAGGGGAGCAGAGGAGGAGAGGCGAGAGGGGTGAACATAATTGTGTTGGTTTGGCGGGGCGAAAGGGGAAGGAGAAGTCGAGGGGAGGGGAAAGAATATCCATAGGTACATGTGAAGGGACTGAGGGGTTGCAGATGGAGGGATAAACTGTAGCGCGCGCGCGGTACGGACTGGCGTGTGAACCGTGGGTCAAGCACTCGGAATGGAGCCTCTTCCTCCACTACCCCCCTCTTCCCCTCACCTCAGCTATCCTGCTGCGGTCGTAGTTGAACGTAATCACATCCACTCCATGCAACACCAAACCCGCAACGTGGGGAGCCGAACCTCCAGCAACAATAGCAGGCGCAGCCGGTGTACCAGTAACCCAGGCCGCCTCTTGCGGCGCCCTAGCATGCAGGAAACCCGGCTGGTTCCTGCTGCTGCGGTGGTTGTGGTTGTGCAGTTGGTTGTGCGGCTGAGCACTGGGCAGCTGTGGGTGTTGCGAGGAGGAGCGGCCGGTCGGGTGCGAGGAGGCGGAGGAGGCGGAGGGCCAGGAGGTAGGGGCAGGGGGTTGGTGGTAGGGGAGGCGGTGTTGCTCTAGCACGAGCTCCGCGGGGGTGCCTCGCGCGGTCCAGGCGGCGAAGATGCGGTGCGAGTCGCTCACCGCCACCTCGTCCACCTGCAGCGGGCGGCAGCGGGCGGCATGGGGCGGCAGCAGCAGGAGGCGGCAGCAGGGTGAGGCGGCAGCAGGCGGTGAGGCGTTGAGACTGTGTTTTGGGGGTCGGACTGGTGGACTATGAGCCGATAAGGGCTCAAACGGCCCGAGATTCTCCCCTCCCTGCTTACCTCGATATGGAGGTCCGGGTAGTGCCTTCGTGCCTCGGAAACCAGCGCCTGAACCGCCTTGGGACCCACAATCAACCCCGTTGCGGGGATAAGGCCCCCGCCGACCCCACCACCCACATAGTTACCACCATTGCTGCTGCTGTTGGTGCTGCTGTTGCTGTTGGCGCTGCTGTTACCGCCGTTCGACAGTCCCCAGTTCCCCACATTGCAGGGGTCCCGCAGTACGATATTTGGATCCAGAAGCTCCTCTGCAGCTGTCAGCTGGCCTCGGTTCCAAAGGGAAGAGTAGTAGGTACGGCAGCTGTCAGCCATTTCCTTCACACGCCAGTCCTGAGTGGGAATTGCATAGCAAGCGGGGGGAATATGGCGGGTATGCGATATGGGTGGGCGCTAGCTGCTAGGTGAAGGGGAGATGAATCCGGTTTGGAGGCTGCACCATGAATGGTTGCCATGTACATTGCGCATATACTAAGCTGGGCCTTACAGAGCAAGGCTTCCAGCTTTCCTAGTTGGTTGCACCGCAGTCCTTACGACCACCGAGATCGCCCCTAGGGTCGCCTCCGAGACCCTACCTTGATATCATCGCGTTCCCTAAACGCCACAGGTCTTACACGCGTTCGGCAAACTGAGGATCTTCTACTATAGCTTGAAGCAAGCGCGTCAGTAGCCGATCGCCGTGCTGCTAGAGGCTTCATAGGCAGCGGTTGAAGGCCGCGGTGCTCTGCCAAACAAGCAGGAAACAAAAGCAGAAAACCTCCTAAGCCAAATAAGATATTTGCTTCTAGCTATTATTCCTCAGATCACCGTCCAAGGCCTCTTGACGGTACAGCTTGACGATTCCACGTCGGAAAACTCCGAAAACAGCGGTTGATGGGCACCTGGCTGCAGATAAATGCTGATCGCTGTCCCTTCCGTCACTGATCACTTTCGTTTACCAGTCCAATACACTTAAGTGCCTTTCCTTGCCCAATTCCGACCGTTATATTAGTCCTGTTCCTGAGGGCGAATGATGGGGATGATACACACACCTCACGAGTCACAAAAGGCTCACCACAAGGGTAAGCCGAGAGATTTCGATGGAGGCCTAGGGTTTTGGTGAAGTTACTGGGTTTTGCTCGCAGCAGCAGTGTGTTGATCCGCCACTCTTCCGCATATTTTACGTACAGACAAGCTTGCCGAGACCAAGAAGCACGACGCTGCCGTTCATGAGGCCCTGAAGGCGCAGCAGCAACAGCAAAGGGAGGCGAAGGAGCAGGTAAATGGACACCTCCGACACCTACGTGCAAGTGCAAGCAATATCTCTATGTCCTCATATACCCGCATTTCGTATCCTTCGTGCAATGGAAGATAATTGGGCTTGTCGGAGCGCAACTTGTGCTTTCAACTGTCCGGCATTGCTGCTGTTGCAGTGCGTTTCTATTGCCTTGATAGCAGCCGAACTCAAATCTGAATTACATACTGGGATGTCAGTTTTCAGGTTCATTACAATGCAGTTGCGCCAGCCAAGCGTTTCCGTCTTCAAGGCGGATGCTGACCGCAGGCCCATCCCACTTTCGCACTTCCCGTCTTGCAGAAGCAACACGAGGAGGCCCGGGCGCACAGGGCTGAACGCGCGCTCAATCTTGGCACGGATCCCGAGGGCAAACACAGCAAGCGCGCCATAAAGGAACAGCGCGAGGTATGTTGTCGGTAGATGAAGCGGCGAACAATACTTGTTCCCTTCTCTTACATTGAAATACATATCCTTAGGGCCTTACTGAAGAAGGAGTCCGTAATCATTAACAGCCCCTTTCCGCAGCCACCTTCCCGCCCCATCCTCTTTCCCAACCTCAACCGATCTCACTCGTCCCCCTTCTTCTGCCCCACTCCACCTGGCCATCCACCTTCGCGCATCCCACCCCTGCCACCACCGCCACGCCATCAACATTCAACGCCAATCCTAACCACCTTCAACACGCCAACAGCTGCTGCGCCAAGCCGAGAAGGCCGCCAGCGGTGTGACCTGCGAGCATGGCGTGAGTCGCTGCCGCATCTGCTTCCCGCATCGCGAGGAGGCGGACAAGCAGCACCCGCACGAGAGGGGACCCCCGCGGGGAGCCTCGGTGGAGGTGGAGGACGATGAGTAGTAGATGTGGGAGGGTGAGTAGGCGCGAGGAGGTAAAGAGGAGTCGACGTTGAACGGGCCGTGGGAGGCGGGGGCGCCGTAGGAGGTGGAGGCGGTAGTGTGGGGGCATAGCATGGGACGAGAAGAGGAGGTGGCGGAACTGTATTGGACCTGCAGGAGCAAGGGAGGGGGTTGGGGGTAGAGGAGGCGGTTAGGAGGCTGTGGCTTGAGAAGGGGTACTTAGCTTCATTGCGTCGGTTGCGAGACGGTTGTGAGGAGAAACGACACATGTACCTTGTTGTTATCTGGCAGTGTTGCAATTTGTAAGCTGTTTCTGCATACTGTATAAAGTGCGCTATGGGGATGCGAGAAGTAAAGATGAAGCAAGCCACTTGGGGACCCAAAGCTTTGGGATGTTGCAGGATGTCGTACCGGTATGGTTGTGCTATACGTGTTTGAACCAAAAGAGATGGCCGTTTTGTACCTTTTTGGTGTATGTCTGTATGTGCACATGTACCAATTGATGGAAAGAGCAAGACAGCTGTGAGTGCTGTAGTTGTTGTATCCTCCGTACCTCTGCCGGCTGCGGTTATGAACAATGCTCTTCTTTTTACGTAATGGTGGTGGTTGTGGGTCTGTGAGTCGTACCTCCATCTTAACGGAGTCGGTTAAGATCAGAGGGTAGTGACGACCTGTTAGGGACTTCATCACTGCGTCTCCTCCCAGCCTGGGCTCCTTCGCCTGCCTTGGCGTTTCGTTTTGATTGAGAGGCGTAAATCTCTGCTAGGGACAAACCGGTCAATGCCCGCTTGTATGTGCCCTCCTGATTCACCTGTCGCATGTTGGGGGCTGTATGCGGTTTGGTTGTGTGGGGCCATGGAGTGACGTTTCCCTACCGCCGGTCCCCTCCTGAAGACAGTAGCTTACTGTCAGCGTCGGTGTTTGTTCTGGGGTAGCTAGCAAGGTTATGGGGTCCGCAGGAAGTGGCTCCTGTTTAGGAAGTGGTTGTTGCTGTCGGTTGCGTGGTATAAGATAGACCTTCGAGCCTTTCAGACGAGCAGCAGCTTTACGGTATGCGAGAATGATTATGAGACCGGCGGTGGTTTCGTCCGGACAAAGCGGTTACGTAGGGTTAGTGTAGGCTTGCGTTTTGTTGTGCCTTGCTCCTGTAACATGTCCTGTTGCCCACTGCAACCAGCTGTGACGTGTCATCCACGCTGGCCATGTGTCTTACCGTCGGCTCCCATTGTACTTAACCGCACTTGGTTCAAGCCGGTTAGCAAGCGCTACACATCATGATCTCACCCTTGCTCTTCAAATGCCAGCTCCCAATGCTCTATCAGTCCATGCATGTGCCCACACGGACACTAGCACTGTCTCGAACCACCACCACCTAACTTGTACCCCTGATCAGGGGACGTCCGCACGTCCGTGTCCAGTTCACATACGTTCTTTGCACATCACCCTCACCCTCGCCTTTTGCATCTCCGTTTATCACCATCGCCCTGACCCTCACCCTCATAAATCACCAGTATGCGGGCTGTATGCCACTGCCGTCGTTCCGCATGCACATGCCGCGCCAACACCAATTTTGAGATGCCTGCTGTACCCTGCAATGCACAGAAGCTGCTTCCCACCTAGCCTAGCCTAGCCATCCTCCTCTCATTTTCCGGCTTGCCCCTGCTCGCCTCCCATGGACCGCACACCGACCCCTGGGTCACATCTTTGGAACTCCAGCGTCACCGGCATTTGTCCCGGATGTGAGCCTATTGCCGCGGATACCGTCTTGAAGGCCTGCAGCGAAGCGGCGAAGTGGGTTGCTTCAAACAGGGATCCGTATAGAAGATTCCGGATATTACGTCAGCAAGACGCGTCATGGAGGGCATGGGGTATCGCTCCTCTTGCTCCGGCTCCAGGCTTTCTCTGCCGCCAGATGCTCCGTGACTTCGAGCACCCACCTGTACATGCATGCATGTCCCAAATCCTTGCCCTCGTAAGGTATGGATCCCGTTTTCAATTTCCCATCTTACACCCCCTAGGTCTACACCCTGTAGTAGACCCAGCCCGGTGCCACGGCCCGCCGCCCCCGTCTCACCTCCCCTGCCACCCGCAGCCGTACCACCTGCTGCCCCCCCTTGACGATTGCTCCCTGGTAGTCGCTTTCCGTGGTGTAGATGACACCGCTGGTGGCGATGAGCTGGTCACCCTGAGGAGGGGAGGGGCAGCGGAGGGAGGGAGGCGGCAGGGTTGGCGGCTGGGTGGTGTTGGTGGGGGAGGAGGCAGCCACTGGAGTAGTTTGCGACAGGTTAGCAGTACAATAGGTGGTTTCGTAAGGTGAAAGGCCGGGGGAATGGACAAATGACGAAGGGATGGAAGTGTTGAGAGAGAGGTACCGTAGCGGGCGTTTACAATGCGCCCTAAGGTGGAGCATGCAGGCTGTGAAGGGCGGCAAGGAAAAGAAGGCGCACATCAAAACCCATTACCCTGCCCTTCCCTGCGCCCTGTCCCACCTGTCCCACTCAAAACAGTCCCAAAGCAGGGATCCCTGGTTTCCCCATCCGGGCCGCATGCCAACCCGCGCCACCCTTCATCGCAAGGTGGAGCCCAAGGCACTCATCACCCCGACACGTCCCCATCCCTCGCAGGGGGAACCGTGGCACTCACCACTCGCACCCTGCCGTCCCGCACCGCACTGCCCTCCGTCTTCACCTCCACCTGGCGTCCGTGGAGTCGAGCAGGCACGGTACATCGGTTGGCAACAAGCAAGTCGTGTCTAAGCAATGGTTACAGGAAAAACACGCGCCGGGGAGGAGGTGGCTTAGGAAGTGGTGGATATGGCGGGGATGCGGAGTGACACGAGACTGTAGGGATGCTTTCCTGACCAGCCCTCATAACGCCCCATGCCACCCCACCCTACCACGAAGATGTTGCCGCTCTTGACGTCCTGCTCCAACACGATTCCGAGCGGCTTCCGCAGTGATACCGAGTAGCGTGAGCAGCCAATGGGAACCTGCGGGAAGCGGAAATTGCAGATGCGCGAGCAAGGTGGTAGGGTGGTAGGCCATGCAGGGCCTTACGAAGTGGATGTGGCCTAATGCAGTACATATGAACTGGTGGGCAGCGTCATGAACTCTCCTATGCAAAACTGGACACGTGCTTTGTGTTCCTTGTGGAGGTTTTGAAGCCCAATGTGGAGCAGGTGATGCCCTGGAAGGACCCATGGGTCGGACGGACCCATGCGCTGGCGCGTGCTTTACGGCCTGTGGACAGGGGTGCTTGCATGTTTCATGCAAACGGATGCACAGGCCAAGGTTTCGTTGGCGGGAGAAGGTTGCCCAATGCATACCGGGATTCGGCACCAGGCACCCATGCAGGGACAACATGGATGCCGTGGACAGGCGTTACAGTCCCTACGGGGCTGTGGGCGCGGCTGCAAGCGAACGTGGAGTGCAGCGCGCTTTGCTCTGCTTTGCTGGCCTGGAATGGCCGACGTCTATGGAGAACGTGGGAAGGAAGGGGCATCGCCGTGGGTGCTATGGATGCTTTGGCACGGTGCAGGAGCCAGCGCTGCGTAGCGTTATGTAAAAGGCATTTGAACCAAGCTGCAAGGGGCTGCCACTGGAACGTTGTCGATGGTACAGTATGCAGCGATGCAGCCGATGCAGCCGGCAAACGCCGCTGCCTGCTACTAGGGATTATCCAACCATCGCACGGCTTGGCAGTACCCGATGGGCAACCGAGGTGACAATTACTGCAACACTCCGCTTCATGCGCCGTTACAGCCCACGCAGTACCCTTGCCGCTATCGCAAATGCAGGCCGCGGCTGCCGCGGTGCAGGGCAGGTGATGATGAATATGGTGTACCGTGTCGTCAAGCACGACTTAAAAGCTACCCTGAACGCAATGCGCGTCCTGGCGACCTTTACTGCACCTATAGTGCCCTTACCTGATCGGCGCTCTGCAGGTTACCCGAGGCCTGTTGTTCCGCGCGTACCCGCAGCTGCAAGCGAGGGACCCGAACTCCTGGCGCGCGTACAGCTATTGGCGTGTTACCCACAGAACAGCAGCGTCTTGCAGCTTGCATTTTGGGTTATCGGTATCGCGGGCTAAATGATGGTCCGTCGCTGCCTGTTATGGAAGACCCCTGGATGCGGGAAAGTCCAGTGGATCTTTGTCAACAGTTACACAATACAGTGTCTGGGAAGTACAGGCATATCGTCTGGCCATGCAAGGCTTTCCAAGGAAGAAGCGAGATTTTCAGGCTCCGAAACACAGAAGCTTGCAAGTTTTATATCCTCCAAAAGGTTAAATGCACTATGCGCACCATATTGGAAACATACTGAACGCTCTAGAGCTTGTCTTCTGTCCTGGCTGCTGTAAATTCGAATAAGAGCGGACCGCAATGGATGAGGGCCCACGCTACCCGGGCTCGCTAGTGTGGTATCATGTAAAGCAAAGAGCAAGGGAGGTTGCAGCCAAATACAGGAGGCAGCGGAAGCGTGCTACAGGTAGAGTGCGGCGGCAATCGATCGTGCATGCTGGTCAACAGCTGAGGGCCCTCGCGAGTAGGGGACTATGGCTAAGTCTCCCTTATGCTTGAGAAGCCACCCTATCTGACATGTGGTCCATTCCAACCCCATTTCGTGTGACAGATGCACGTTTCTGGCTGTCCATGGCATCAGCTGCATCTACCCTGCCCGGTTCCGTAGTTGTTCCTTTCCTTCGTTCTAGCGACTTGCGCCGCTTGTGTATAAAACTAATATCCCAGACCCCGACCAGCCAACAGCTCGTAACCATCATCTTTCCGCCAGATGCCACACGGCACCCTGCACCCTTCCCTCGTGTCGTCTCCTACCTCTTTGCTCTTTATATAACACCGACAACCGCGTTCCCCTTTCCCTTCAGTCCGCAATCTTGCTCTCCTCCATGTCAGTTAACCTTGTCTCCCGCTTCTCTTCTGCTTCCTCCTTTTCCTCCCCCAAGAGCTCCCACGCGTGGTTTCATTCCTGCTGGCATGGGAGGGCGCCCTGGTGGCTGGTGCCTTCCTCACCGCCATAGCACATGTGGCAGCCTCGGCCTACATGATGGAGCGATTCGATGAAAGAACACGGTGGGACATGTTCCAATGTGTCTTGTAACATTACCATGTTGCCGCAGGGTTTACTTTAACCAGGCTAGGAAACTGGCACGGACCATAGGGTGTAGGCGCTGACATCGGCATCCCTCCAATTGGGTCGTTTAGGGTCCATCCACCGGTTGCGTTAGACCTACTTTATCTACACGGCAACCCAACGTCACGGCCCTACCCCGCCACCTCTTCCATCCCCGCAGCCGCACAAGCCTGATTCGCTACTACCAGCAGCGGTGCGCCTTAGCGGAGGAGGCGGTGCGAGACCTGCAGGTGGGGGAGTGAAGAGGAAACCAACTACGAGGGGAGCAGGGAGGGAGGGATGGGGTGCTGCTCGGGGATGCTGTTTAGGGAGGACGCAATGGTGTGGGACGTGGCGGCGAGGCTAAGCACCTGTTTTGGGTCGAGAGGTATGCTTTGTCTTGGTGTGCAGGCAGTTGTCCCAGAAGTGTGTTCATCCTGTTGCCGTCCTGCCTGCTACCATCCTACTAACTCAACTTGCTCCTCCTTCCCAATTCTCTCTTGCCCACCAGACCTCCATTTCCCACTACTCAGCCCACTCGGCTGCCGTGCAGCGGCGTCTGGCAGCCACCGCCGCCGCCACGCAGGCCTGCCAGCAGCGCGCGGCCCAGCGGCGGCGGGAGGTGGAGGCACAGCTCATGGCTTGGCTGGCACCTGGAGCGGGAGGAGCAGAGAGGCAGCAGCCGGGAGGTGGTGCGAGGTGGCGGGTGGTGGAGGCGGCATTGGCGCCGTGGCGGGGCCTGATGATACAATGGCGGCTGGAGGGATGGCGACGGGAGCTTCAGGTAAGGGGCGGGAGGGAGATGTGGACGGATTGAAGGGCAAGACAACAGTGACAGAAGTGGAGGGAGAAAAGGGGCGGGATATGTGCCGCTCTGCTATGAGCTGAAGAGTAAGCTTTGTTCCCAGCATTTGGGTTGGCTGCGACCCAAATCAGGGTCGCTTTCATTTTACCTTATACATCCGCACTCTGCCCCACCAGACGCTAGACCGGGAGGTGGCCCACCTGGAGCTCTCACTGCGACACGACCAGCGCTTGGCGAAGCAGGCCGGGGAGAAGGTAAGCGGCGGGCATCGGTGATGGTGTTGGCAGGAACTGGGCAGGTGCTTGAGGCAGGCGGCGCGGTTTCAGAGCGGGGGTGATGGACTCCCAATGCCTAGGCGTGGCTGTTAAGAAGATGAGTTGGACACGGAGTTGCTCATGGCGAGGCTAGAACCGTGAACTGGGTTATAATAATATGACGAAGAGGGGCCCACCCTGGTCCTACTACCGCGCTCTGCATGCAGCTCGGCTAGGTGACGTGGGCATGCCTACGCATTTTGAAGGGGCCCTTTACCCTTTGCTTGTTCCTTTTCCATCCCTTGCTCTGTGCAGCTCGAATTCCTCACCCGGGCTCTCCAACACGAGGCGCAGGCGCACGCCGCCCTCACCTCCCGTCTGGCCACATGGAAGAGCTACAGCTGCCGTACTGCACTGCTCACCGCTAGCGGCCAGGTGCCCGGAGCGGAGCTCTGGAGCCGGGGATGGGCTGGCAGCTGGGCGTGGTGGGCTGGGGAAAACGGAGCTGCGTTGAGGCAAGATGGTGATGGCAGTGATGCTGATGAGCAGCTCGGTGATGGCGCTGGAGACGGGCGCAAGCGTGTTTGGTGCTGGTCAGTAGAGGTAAGTGCTAAGGTGAAGGGGCTTCAGAGGGTGAGTCAGGTGAAACACTGAACCCTTTCTCTGATCCCCGCGCCTCCTCCGCGAAGCGAAGGCAACGGTGCTTTCGGCCACTGCGTGAAATTGCGAATCCCTGCGCTCTTCTATCTCTTTCGCCTCCCTCGCCCCTACTCATGCCTGACCCCCGCTCCCTGACGGCCCTCCTGACCCCTCCCCAGGTGAGCATGCCCGCCTGGATGGACGAGGACGAGTGCCTCATGCAGCCGCCGCCTCCCGGCACCGCGGGGGCGGAGGCAGGGGCCCGAGTCGAGCCCTGGGGCAGCGACATCCTGGGCTGGGACCTCAGCCCGCTGCTGGGGGGGTGGAATCACCCGGGGCCCAGATGGTGAGCAGGCGGCGGCAGGGCTACGGCACGCGACGGTGGCAGCAGCGGTAGAGTTCGGGTGGTTATCTTCAGCGCCTGTTACCGGCACTGAGTACTGTCGTGGTCATGGAGTACTCAAGCTACGTTCAAGTAATAACGACGAAGGACAAAGGGACGCCAAGGGGTTGTCCGTACCGCAGCCGTCTTTACACAACCAAGGACAGCCTTCGTCTGGAGCTGCTGTTGACCACCTCGAAAATCACCGTACAGTCGGTTTTGTACAGGAAAGCGCAGCAGCAGGACGAGCATCGCCACGACCAACCAGACAAACAACGGCTACAAGGCGATCGCTATCATCGCGGCTACTCTATGGCAATTGCAATGGCTGCGGCGCGTTTCAGCGCCTAGCCAAGACAACTATGCCAGCAGCCGCAGCAGCCGTAACGTCAACGACGTCAGTGGCGAGTCCACATCTACATTACCAGCCAGTCGCCCACTGTTGCTGTATGCAACTCATGCCGCCTACGCTGGCTCTGACACCGTCTCATGCACGTGGTGCCGTGAGGAGACTAGCCATCATCCGAGTCGGCGCGTGAAGGGGTGCGACCCACTGAAGAGTTCGGAACTTACAGCATGCCAGGGGTACCGCATGTGGGAGACACAAGATGGTCGAAACTGGATGGCCGCATGAGCACAGGTAAGGATTGCCAGGGTAACGGGGCTTGCGAAGGCTGGCCTATTTAGCTAACGACAGCGCATACCCGTGGCAAAGTCGGCAAAGTCGCCGAATGGAGTACGCACGCAAAAGCAGTGCCATTGTTCTTGATCTAGGTTGGGAATGGGTGTTCCGGTGGCAGTATCAGGGGGTCAACTGACCCACCTACTTACATTGGGGCTCTGGACGTCGTCATTATTTCATTCGGCCTGCCTGCTATTTATGCGCTGTTACGCAAGTGGCCTGTACCTCTGTCCTGTGCTCACTTGCCTGATGTGACCCATGGGTCACACGGGTATACATATGGCGGGATTGCGCGTTTCCAGCCCTGTTCTTTGCGCAGTTCTTTTGCGAAATTACCCGGGCAATCCCGTAATAAAGTAAAGATAAAGAGCGAATGTGCGAGCGCGAATTGCGTGAATACCAGTAGGGCCCAGACGCCAAGGACGGGGTTGCCCCTAGTGTTAAGAAAACTGGCCGCGAGTGTGCGCCTATGTAGACTCCACCAGGAGTGAAGCAGCAGCTTGTATCATGGCGTTAAGTTGCTTTGCTTTGCCAGTTGCTAATAACTTAATCCAGCTTGCGTTGCTTCGCAATTAGATAGAGAACCTATCGTTGGATTAACTTTTACGGTGTTCCTGTCCTAGGGACTACACTTTGCACGCGATACGTATGATAAGGTGCATGGGTGCATAATAGCAAAACGTATCTTATGGTTCCGTTGGCAACCAAAGCTGTCAGGCGCGTCCGCCAATCCGCGCCGCTGTTAACTGCTCGGCATGTTATCGATCCCGTGTGCAGCTCCGCTGCGACCAAGCTTTAGAAACCGCTTAAAAGTAACCCTGCATAAGCCAGAATAAGTAAACCAAGGCGGTGGAATGCTAGATTGCTACGGTTGGGCCATTGGAGCCCTGTCATCATCGCCGCTAGACTTCGCAACCCATGCGACGGGGACGGCCCATTGGCCCCAGATGATGTCCATTGCATGTTTGCTTCTGTAGTTTAACTAAACGCTACACGTCAATATCCTTTACCGGCGGACCCAAACGCACTCGACTGTCAAAATTACTTTCGACTGTCAACAGACCCGTACCCAGCATATCTCGCTCCCTTCCGCAAGCTTACAGGTTTAGTCGCAAAAGCGTTTAGAAGTCATCATCTACTCTTGGCTGCCATAGCAAGGGTGAAGCTGACCCTGTTAAGACGCGACTAAAGTTGGGCCCTCGTTGAGGTCTACCAGAAGCCTCCTTTGCCCGGTGGCAGCTATATCTACGTGAGAAGCTTTAAGCCATACAACGGTTGCGGGCGGGTAAGCTTTACCTCAGACCAGATCATCGCAGAGGGACTGAGAGCTGTGACCTGTTGACCTTGGGCTGTGGGGCGTCTAAGGCTTGCCCATGTCTAGGCTTCCAAAAACTAGCAGAATCAGTCTTGATTCCGGCGGGTATGTCGGGAAGATTGCGCCCAGCTTGCATGTCAGTCACCGCAGTGCGGCCGCAGAGTCCGTTTTGCGATCGGCGACTTTTCGCCCAGCGGAACCCGGAAAAGCTCCGCTTCCCAGCCAAGATTTTCTGCCTTTTGCCCGTTTCTGTTTTTGGTGTTGCGTGCCCGCATCCCCGTGTTTCCTCCCAGGTGCTTAGCCGAAAACGCGGAGGCCTCGTTGCGTCGAGCAGCGTCCTCGTTCGCGTAACGCAACCGTGGAGCAGGGAGCAGCTAGCAGCTAGCACCATCAAAGCTTACTCTGTGCAAGCATGAACTAGATTCCCAACTCCCAGGCGGATGGTGTACCTTTGCAACCTAGCCAAGCTAGGTCTTCTGCAGCTGTCTACTTATCACGATTTTGAAGCGATGCGGTTACAAGCAGAAGTGGCAGCTTGATCAAGGCTTCTACGACCAAGTTGATAACTAAGCTGGTTGATAACTGGTTTACGACAGCTTGCCCCCTTGCTGCGCAACCGCGCCCGGAGGGGTCCTGAAGCGCAGATAAAGGGCGCTGCTTTAGTCCGTATGCACTCCTACGTTCGGGGCGCGGTGCTCGCGGCGGAACGGCAGCGTTGGATCCAGGCGCCCTGGTAGAGCTTCGAGTTCCCTTGGCCCTCTTTTTTACCTCTGCTCAACGGATGAGGTCAGCGCAGATAGGACACGGCGGGGGGACACCTCCATCTCGGCGGCTCTCACGCCTGAAACCGGGTTGCGGTCGATTGGCGCAGTCTTCGCTGCAGCTACACGGCAAAGTGAGTAGTCCTTTGCTTTTGCTGCTGACGCTGGCGGTGGCGGTGGCAACGCCCGGAGGTGTAGCTGCCGCTGACATCACCGCCGACGGCATTGGCGAGTCGCCGTATAAGCATCTTGGCGTCGCCGTAGCACAGTCGACGACGGTGGACATGCCGGCTGGCAGCGGTGGCGCTGTTGGCGCCACCGCGGCCGCCGCCGCTGCGGGGTGGCCTCCTCCGCCTCGGCCTTGCACGTCGTACGACGGCGGGTGTAAGCGACCTGTGCCGCCGCCGCTTCCGCGGGCGCGCCTGGACACCGGCGCTTTGGGCTCCCCGCCGCCGCTGCATGCTTTTGCGCTCCCCATGCAGAAGCCGGCTAAGGCACTGCGTGCACCTCCTCCGCCGGCGCCTCCGCTGGGGACACCCAAGCAAGGGACAGCCGCGGCTGCGGAGCCTTCCCAAGCGGCAACAATACCGGTCGGGGCACAACCAGTACCAGCAATCTCCTTGGCATTCCTGGAGCTACCTTCGTGGGCACTTCCTCCAAATGCGACGTCTGCAACCGCCGCCGCCGCTACCGACGGCGACCCTTACAGCGGCTTTGCGGATCCGCCTCTGGGTGGCGGCCATAGCTCGTTGTTTGGAGACAGCGGCAGTATAGCCGATAATGCCGTCCGCGACCGCGGTGCTGTCGGCACTAGCGACGGCATTGGCGACGGCAACGGCCCCTTTCCGTTCCGGCGGCGGCGGCGGCTTATGCAGGACCCAGCAGCTGCTGAGGCGGCGGCGCCGCCGCCGCAGGCAGCGGACCCCTCGGCGCCAAGCGCCGGTACGCCACCTACGGACACGGCGCCGAAGATCAAAACCTGTTCTGTTTTGCTGCGCTACGCGGCCGGTATAGGCGATCCAACAGCCGCGAGTGATTTGCCAATCTTCACGGCGTACTGGGCGGCTATGTCGACGTCACCACAGGTGCATCTGGGGAAGACACGGGCTGCAGCAATTTCTACCGTACCTAGTTGCGTATTGCCCTTGTACTGTATACCCCACCACCCGTGCTTCCAACGCCTATTGTCCTTTGTTCGTAATCCCTGGCATGCCCATTGGGGTACATGGTAACCGCAGGTGCCGGTTATCACCTCGTGGGTCCTCGGGTGGACATTCAACGCCGGAGAGCGGATCAGCTACAGTAAAGACGTGTTTGAAACGGGCACTCCGGCCGTGACGAGTGCGCCGACACCGCTTGCCGCAGGGGCAGCGACCACGCCAGCATCTGAAGCTCCAGCTGTCCTGGAGTCCGTGATGCTGCAGGTGTGCACAAAGGGATGCGTAGCGAATGGGCCGCGACAAATGCTGCAGCGACAGACCGAAGTTGGGACTGCTAAACCAGAGATGCCATGCCTTGATTGTTGCCGTATGGCTTGTGTGCGTTATCCAACGTATTTCCCTTCCCTTACGCACAGGATCACAAGGACGGCAACACTTCAGCCTTATCAAGTCCACTGCAAGACGTTGCCGTCATGGGTGGGTGCTGTTCGGCAGTAGACGTTACTGCTTGCATTTTGGTTATGAGGCTGCCACATGTATAGTTGAATTCCAAGAAACCGCGCACGTGGTATTTGGACGCAACTGTGTTTATGCGCGTATAAGTTTGAATAATGTTATGCTGAGCTTCTCCGAAGCCGACTAGTGTGAACGCGGCACCAACGAACGCAGGCCACCAACCTTTCCCTCAGCTCTGCACTACACAGAGCCTTTCATGTTTCCCTTTTCCCTCTACACCGACCTTACCCATGTGCAACCCGTTCGATGCACTGCGTAGGCAATGGCTCATTGGTGTACGGCTCCGCCATCCGGTTCAATTTGATAGTTCGCAAGGGTCCCCCGGCCTCGCCTTCTTCTCCTCGCTCCTCCGACCCCATTGTAAGCTCCTTTACCGGCCCTGCATCGGCGCCGCTTCGGGCGACGGCGCCCGAAAACGTCTTTTTCAACAACATGAAATGCGAATCACTGGAAGACCTCTACCGCATCTCGCCGGTAAGCGCCGGCGTACATGATTCTTTTGCGTGTTCCAGTTCACCTTTGCTGGGCGGGTCCATTGCCACGGACCCCCGGACTGTGAAGCCCTTGCGCCCTACCCTCCAACCGGGTCCAGGCTTGTACCACTGACTGCTGCTATGCTCTTTTCACATCCCTCTCCATCCGTATCTGCCTTTCATTACTACCAGAGGGACCCTCGGGAGGCTCGCGCAGCCATCGCAGCGCTCTTGGGTGGAGGTGCCGCTAACGCCGGGAATGCTGCAGCCCCGTACCCCTCGGCAGCCGCCGCGCCGGAGGCCGATGGTAGCGCTGTCGACGGCGATAGTGGTGCGGCAGGGGTGGGACTTGTGGCGCAGCAGATGCTTTCTATGGAGCAAATTCCGAAGAGCCTAAGGGTGAGCATGGGCGGACGAGGGGTTGGTGTGGCGTGTGGGGTTTGGGAGGGAGCGCTGAGATTTCACAATGAGATTCCTTTTAAGGCGCCGGGGCATGTTATCAATGGCCGTCCGTCCCGCCCCGGTGTTCATCCACCACCCTTCCCGGTTGCTGAGCAACTTGGAAGCCTCTACTGTTTCCCTGCTTTGCACCCTCCCTTTGGCGTGAAACTCGTGCGTACCGCACTACAGGTCGAGTACTTGCCCATCACTTACATCCCTGCATCTCCGGCTGCAAGCAACGCTGTCGGCAACGTCGCCAGCGGCGGCCCTGCAAACGATTCTTCTCATGCGGGGTCGACCGCACAAAAAGGGCCCAGCAGCAGGAATGCCTCTGCCCTGCCAACACCCGCGACCGGGGACACCCCAGGTGTCAACTCCTTCAGAAATAGCTACACCCAGTTCCTTGTCAGGCAAGTTTCTTCGAGATCCGTAGATTGCCGTACGTTCGGAGTAATCCAGCGGGTGGCACACGAACAACCATATTGGCGTCACTATGAGGCACTCGTAAGCGACACTCGTGGTTCAAGCTGCGTGCTTGACTGGCCACTCAGACTGGCCGTCACCCATTTCTCTCAATGCTGAATATGTCCGTGTCCATTGAACCCCCAGGGTTTCTAATGTGGCTCTTCGCAAACCCATCGACCTCAGTTGGGTGAAGGTACGCGTTACCTGGGCATCCTCAGCTGTCAACAGGGTTGAGTCCTCCCGCAACCGAGAAGCTCGGTCCGGTTGTTAATTCGTCAATAATACAGTCTCTTGCTCCATTCTACGCTGTTCAGTCCTTGCATGGTAACACAGCCACGTCAGTCCTTGCATGATAACGCAGCCACGCTGGTACGGCTGTCTTCTATGGTGACACCGCCGTGTGCTGCCCTTTCCGGGTTTCCTGTGTGGAAACTTGGATATTCTCGCAGTTGAACTACTACCTAGAGGGGCCCGTCGACGATGACTCGACTGGATGGCAGGCCGGCGCGGCGCTTCCTTCGGACTTCGACCTGACATGCATGGACGTTTCCCGCCAGCTGCGTGAGTTTCTTACTCGCCGTAGGGGACCCGGGATTGCATTGCGAGTTGGTGAAGTGGTTAGGCAGGCGGAAAACCTATCCTCGACAAATATGTGTCTGTACCATGTCCTAACCTGTTTCTTCCCGCTTGTGGGCACTGCTAACTTCTGCTTGCCCGCCTCCTCCTCACCCTTTCCTTCCTCTACTCTCCCCCTCCAGTTGGGGGCTGCTCCTCCCTTCAGTGGGACTTTGCAAGCGGCCTCCCCGGCGTCAAGGGCGCCCGATACATGCTTGCGCTCTCCTTTGTACCTGGAGCGGGGGCGTTGGTACCGCACCTGAACACCACAACTGGTGCTGTGAAGGCACCTGGCCTTAATGACACGGGTGCGGGTGTTGGTACTGGGCCATCTGTGGACGCCTCGGACAACCCATATGAACCAGGAATGGACACGCCTCCTCAAGAGCTCCAGCAGCTGCAGCCGCAGCAGGCAGAGCATGCAATCGCACCCGGCACGCCCTTGATGGAATCCGTCGATGTAATCGTCACCATACGAACGAAGCGCCCTTCTATCCTGGACGCAATTATGGACTACAGGTAGGGTACTGGGACACAGGAGCACGGCTGGGAGATGACGATGCCCTTACCCGTTCGAGAGCCTGGCCTTCCTACTGCGTACTGACACAACCTCTTACCCCAATGTGGCCCTGTCCCTTACCTGAAGTCGGCTAACTGCCTATTTGAAGGTTTGGGTTGTCATACCTATTCCACACCCTGCATGCAGCAATGATTGCGGCTTTCTATCCCCCCGTCTTTGCCGCCGCAGCTTCGTGAACACTCCTGTCATTGCCACCAAACCAGTGCAAGTAGGCCCCCAACCAGCGCAGCTTGCCGCCGCGAATGCAACCACACGGGCGGGCGGAACGGCGGCTACGGCAGCGGGCACAGGCTCGCTTGTGGTGATGCGGCAATCACTGGCCAACCCCCGGTAAGAGAGGTATGCGCATGCAAAGAGGGTACTCAGCGCATATCCCTACTCGTCGCCTTTCCTCCTTTCGCAGGATACCTGCCTTCGCATACGGCGTAATCGCCTGGGGCAGTCCTCCCGTCGCTGCCCGCACAAGCACAAGCAGCCCGTCACCTCAAGGGGCCCCTGCCGCCAGCATAAACGCCGCACTTCCCGTAAGCAGCCGGTGCACGACGGCGGATGGGACTGCGCAGCTTGCACTGGTGAGGGGGGGGGGCTGTAAGCGCAGCAACACAGGGGCAGTATGGGCGCTTAACAAGTGCGGGGAGCTACGTATGGGTATGAGAAACGGAAAGCAATGAAGAGAACATACGACGATGCGCTTCTGGTCAGGCCTACAGGTCTAGGGCATCATGCACCATTCCCCTTGCCTGTGGCCGACCTCCTCCCTCCCTTTCAATCCTTGTTTTTCAGAGCTGCCAAGTAAACATGGTTTACTGCTGTTCAAGTGATGGCCCGATTACCACGTTCGTACCGGCAAACTGGAAGTCCGTGGTGAATCCGCCGCCGCAGCCGCCACAGCCGTTGCTGCCAGAGACCGACATCACCATCGTCCCCTCAAAAAGCAAAGACAAGACGGCGGCAATCGGCGGCGGCGTCGGCGGCGCCGCGGGTGCTATGCTCCTCGCCGTGGCCGCGTTCTTCCTCTGGCGGCGTCACCACCCGCCGCCACCACCACCGCCGCCAGCGCCAGGCCCCCACCGACACCGCCACCACCACCACGCGGGGAGTCACCGGCGTTTGATAGAGGAGCGGTTCCCGGGCGTGGACCGCCGCTTGTCGCGATACATGGGGTTGTTGATGCCGGGAGTACGAAGATCCGATACCGGCAGCACGGCAAGCCGGAGCAGCAACGGTGGCGGCGGCGGAGGGTACGACGGAGGCTACGACGACGGTCAAGGGTTGGTGCCGTACGAGTATACGGGGATGCACCAGCAGTACCCCTACCCGCCGCTGAGCTCAGCCCTGGCGATACATGTCACCGCGTCGGAAGGTACGCGCACGCGTACAGTGTGGTGGGCTGTGTGGAGTGCTACGTTTGATGTTTTCAGGAGCTACGCAGCCTGCGACGTAACGCCAACGTGGCGGACGGGTTGCGTTGGCGTTACGGTGTATTGCACACGCATGCTGCTATGGCCGCGCATCAGCATGGCATGAAGGTGTATTACCCCTTGTCTTCTCCAACAGCACCGCCTGCAGTTCTAAACTCCCAGCTCCCGAAGCTTCTTTGGCCCTCACCCCATGCCTCCCGCTTAATTAACTCAAACCCTTACCTTAATAAACTCCTGTCGTGTCCTACCTCCCACAACTTTGTTTCCCACTCTTCCCTGTTCCGCCTCCCACAGCCAGCGAGCTGCACTACGTTCTCAACTCGGGCTGGTGGCAGGAGAACTTCCCTGCCAAGGGTGGCCCGCTGGGTCTGGGGCTGCTGCCCAAGTGCCCCACCATGCCGGCTGAGGCCTTCATGGCGGCAGTCACCGCGCTGTCACGACCCACCAGTCAGGAACTGCGGGCGCGGATGGCGAGCAAGGGAACCGTGGCGGCGGGGACAGCTGCGGCAGTGGGAGAGGAAGAGGGTGCAGAGCGAGGCCGGGAAGAAGGAGCGGAGGAGGGGACGAGGAGGAGTCGGGATGGAAGAGGAGGATTTGGAGAGGGAGAAGCGGGGCCAGGGGAGGGTCTGCTTGACGGAGTACGTGTGGCGACGCTAGCGGCAGTGTCGGGACTGGACGACGACGACGTGAGGCTGCGGATCCTCGTGTGAGTTGTCTATTGCGGTTGCAGGTTGTTGGTGTTTGGGTGCTTGTTGTTTGCTGCAAGTCTAGGACGGCCGGCCCTTGCATGGGGCGTGGCATGGCCCCTCGCACCTGCTCCCACTCACCCATCGCATGGTTTCATTGTCACTGGCTCATCCTTTCCTTGTTCCTTAATCGCCTATCGCCCTTCAGTCGCAAAGCCAAGACATGGACCGGCCGCGTCGCAGAGACCTGGGAGCTGCTGCCTGAATACCCAGCGCAACTGCTACTGCCGCCACTACAGCCCGAGCCTGCCGTTCTGCTGGACCAGCAGCAGGCGCAGGCCCCATCGCCCCAACCGGGAGAAAGCTACCTTGCACCTCCCCAGCCGCCGGAGGCGGTACAAGGCGGCGGTACGGCAGCGGTGCCGCTGTTCTCCCGCCTCCTGCCCCGTCGCCGTACGTTAGGAACACCGTTGACGGCGGCGGCTGCAGGCGCTGACGGCAGCGGCGGCGGTGCTGGGCAGGATTTGCAGGCAGAAATGCGCCGCGACAGCCGCGAAATGCAGGCTGGACCCCAGCCTCCAGTGCCGCCGCAGTACATGCATTACTACCGGCAGCAAATGCGGGCGGCCTCAATCGCCAGGTCCCCTCCCAGCTTCAGCCCACGGGCGTTGCTGGCACGAGGCGCAGCGGCGGCGGACGCTGTCGCCGCTGCCGGCGCGGGCGCAGCGGTGCCGGCTGCTGCGGCTGCGTCAGGTCCCGCCACGTTGACGGGCATGAACCTGCCTGTGTCGCTGACGCTGGCGCCCATCGAGCTGGATGTGGATTACGAGACGGAGGTGGAGCCCTTCCTCGGGAGGCTGATTGGAGTGGGCGGCTTCGGCAGGGTGAGCTGGAGGGGGTTGCAGGGCGGAGGGTCCGAGATGGGTTGTGGACACTGCATGGGCGGGCGGATACGGACCTACTGCGAGGGTGCGGCGATCAGGGTTTATTGCCGTTTGGCAGGTATCCGCGTCGCAGCTTGTTCTTTATTACTGGGCTCTCAACTATGGCATGGGTATTGTTGACTGTTGCTATGTTCTCCCTGTTACTTCAGGTGTACGAGGCCACGTTTCGAGGTCGCAAGGTGGCGGTTAAGACCGTTGTGATTGAGGACGAGAAGCAACGGCAGGCGCTAGCCAAAGAGGCCCAACTGACTGCTCGGTTCAGGTAATGCGCTTCAGCAGGGACATGTTTCTCTTTCCTGGTGACGTGCGCTCAGATGAGTGGAATGCCACGGTTTGGACGGTGGATGGCTAACACGCTGGTTTGTTACGCGGGTGGTTGAAGGACCTCTGATTGTGCCTTGCCTTTCCATGCCTACACGCGTGCAGGAACTGTGAGCGGGTGGTTGAGCTGCTGGCTGCCTCCCTCGGACTGGGTCCGGCCGGCAGCCAGACGCCGCAAGAGGGCTCCTCGAGCATCGGCGGGGCTGGCAGGACGTCGCAATTAAGGCGCGACAGCAGGGGCGAAGCGGGTTTAGATTCAGCCGCCGCCGCCCCCGCCACCCCTGCACAGCCCCCGGGCGCCGCAGCTTCCCTTTCACCCTCTCCCTCGCCTCCGACGCCGTTGGACCAACACGCCCCCGGCGGCACGCTCCCAGCCACCATGGCCACTGCCGCAGGTCCAAGAACCAGCAGCGACAACGACACCTTCGCCGCCGCCTCAGGCGTCGCTGTTGACCTGGCGGGAGCGGTCATCGGCGCCGGTGGCGGCCACCCCGCCAACCACTCCACCCGACCTCATGGTGCACCGCCGCAGCGTCAGGCTGCTGCTGCTGCTGCTGCGGGAGGCCCGCGGCCGGCGAAGCAGCTGCCGGGGCATAGGGGCAGTGCTGGTCAGCAGCATGCGGCTTTAGTTATGGAGCTCTGCGAGGGGGGCAACCTGGGCGGTCGCATTCACAATCCGCACATGAGGAGGCTGGACTACTTGGAGGTGCTGCAGGTGGGCGATGAAATGGGGTGGAGCGGGTAAGGGCATGGAGGAGCTTCTGCTGTGTCAGGATGTTGGGGCAGAAGTCCTTTATGGATGTCATCTGAGGGCAGCTGCCTATGCCCAAGACAGCCTGTCATGCTCCTCTTTTCGCTGTTCTCCGCAGCTGTCCCGTGACGTGGCGGAGGGCCTGGCGCACCTTCACCGCTTCGGAGTGCTGCACAGGGGTAAGAGGATCAGGAGAGGCATGTGGGGCATGTGCAGGGGAGTTCAAGACGGGTCGATGACGGATACGCTGCGGGAAACAATGCACATCGCCCGGCGTATTCCTACTGCTATAGTCGGTGTTTTCGGCTTCATCCTGATAAGGCGTGCCACTTACATTACACTCCTTGCAATGACTCCTTCCTTATGCATTTTCCTTTTGATCCGCTTCTCTTTTCGCCTCCCTCACATCCTCACAGACCTCAAGCCGGGCAACGTACTGCTAGACAACAAGGGCAGGGCCAAGATCGCTGACTTTGGCATCTCACGACTTAGGGTGCGTACGGGGGTTGGACGAACGTTTGGGTGCGCAGACCGAGGCTTTACAGGTTGCCGTTAGGTTCGTAACATACGTTATGGACATTAGCAAGGGTTCTGAACTTTACCCGGGCGGGGCTGGGCTCGACGGGTTTGGTTAAGGAGATGTGTAATCGAGGTACCGTTACGATAACAATTGCCTTCGGAGGTTTGGGAAGAGCAGTGCCTTCCAGCTTGACGTGTCATGTCACCTTGCTAATTTCGGAGTCCACTTCTCACCTTTGCCCGCTTCGCAGGACCCCTACCGCTCCTTTGTGAACGTCACGCAGCAGGGAGGCACGGTGAGAGGAGCGCTGGGTGCGGTACTGTATGCAGTGGCCTTCGTATGATGGCAGCAGTTACAGTTACAGCCCATACGCGTGTTAGAGTGTGTCCGTACGAGCCAGGGGGCCAAGGACGGCGACTGGGCGGGTTCAGACGGTTTTCCATCTTTGTTTCCCACTTAACGATTATTCTTCCCGTTTTCTCCACCGCCGTGACGCCCCGACGGACACCCCCTCTGGACATTGCTCATCCGTTGCCGCTTGGACGCCATCCATGAACTACATCGCAGCCCAACTACATGGCTCCGGTAAGCACTTGCGAATCTGTAGCCCCACACGTTCCTGTGTTTTTTCGGCAACTCCTGGCGCCACGTGCTAACATGCAAGCCGGGGCCAGTACCTCCTGTATACCACCGCCGCACCGGGGTGACCGCTCCCACTGCCGTTTGTGCTACCGCAGGAGCTGTTCAACGGCACGCGAGTGGATGAACGTGCTGACCTGTACAGTCTGGGTGAGACGGTGTGGTTACGCTGCAGGGGCGGCTTGGGTCTTCCACAAGCGTAATTTATCCTTTCCTATTCACACAGGCTGCATCATGTACGAGGCCCTCACTCGGCGGGTGCCCTTCGACAATCTCGCAAAGGGCAACGCACCGGGTGGCGCAGGCGCAGCCGCCGCCGCTGCGGCGGGGGGCGCAGGCGCCGACGCCGGCGGCGGCGGTCTACCCATGGGCGGCTTGTTTGCGATAATCCTAGCGGTCGCTATTCAGGGCCGCCGGCCGACGCTGCCTGAATGGGTTCCCAAGGGCCTCGCGGATCTGATCAGGGGGTGCTGGGCAGAAGACCCACGGGCCAGGCCCACGGCTGCGCAGGTGAGGCTCCGTGTTAAGAGTGAGCAGATGGTGAATGTGGGTAGGTCTGTCCAACGTGGCACAGAGGCGATAGATAGAACTACAAGCGATGCTTGCTCAGGCGGGGGATGGCGGTGTCAACGCTCCTTGCGCTCGCAGTTGACTGCCCCACCTTACGCCTTCCTTCTGCACCTGCCAGGCCCTTGCACGTCTGGATGCGCTGATAGCGGAGGAGCGGGCCAGTCGGGCAGCCCGGGCGGCCGCTCGTGGCGGCAGCCGAACCCGGATCAGCCGGCATTATGCAGGCAGCAACAGCAGCGGCCTGGCACCCGTGACGTCAGCTTCGGGCTCCTCAGGTGGGCCAGGGGTTTCTACGGAACGGAGAGGGGAGTCGCGGGCTCGGTGCTGAGGATTAGGTTTTTAGAGATGGGATCAGGGGCCGGCAGAGTTGACGGGAACGGCCGGCTGAGGTTTAGTCGCAGGCCGGGCTCTGCAGTGCTCCATTACCTATGCTGCTACCTGGGGCAATACTGCGTTAATAACATGCTAATAACATGCTAAGCGTATATTGTCTTTGGGTCCTTCCCGCCGTCAGGTGTCAGCAACACCCAGCACACCGCCAAGGCACCCTCGCCGTCGCCGTCACCCATGCTGCCCATGGGCTCCGCTCCGGGCCCCGTGCTGACGCCAGTCGCGCCACTGCCGGCGGCGGCACTGCAACCAGTGGCATCGTCGCCACCGGCGCAGGTGCTATCGATGCCATTAAAGGGTTCGCGCCAGCCGTCGACACCGCCAGAGGCGTTTCCGTCGCCGGCAGAGGGCAGTGGGTCAATGCAGCCATCGGTAACGGGATCTTCGGCTGGAACGCCGTTAACGGCTTTGGCGGTAGCGGGGCCTCCGTCGTCGACGCCGACGCCCCCACAGCAGCCATCGCCGCAGCGGCTGAATCCCTTTGCCCACGCCGGGCAGCTGGGTCTATCCTTGGCTCAGATGGCAGCAGCGGTGTTCGGCGTCGTCACTGGCAGCGGCGGCGGTCCCCGTGAACAGGCCGCGGCGGCGCCGGCAGGACCGGCGGCAGCACCGTCACCGCCTACGGAGGCCGCGGCGGCGCCGGCGGCGCCGCAGCCGCAACCCTCGCCGCAGCCGCCGCCGCTCATGCCTCGACTTCCGAGGTTGAGGCCCGCTGAGCCGCAACGCCAGCGGAGCACTCTTCCAGCCCTGGCGGAGGACTCGGCCAGTGCTGTGTCGTCGACACCAGTGGCGCACACGCCGATGGGGCATCCAGAGCCGACGGTGGCGGAGGCGGCGAGGCTGCCTCATGCTTCAGCAAAAGGCGCGGCGGCGGAGATGGAACGCTATGCAACGCCCCGTCGCATGGCCGACAGCGAGTCCAGCGCGCCTGGCGGCGGCAACGGAGGGGGGTCGACGGAGCCGGATGTGGAGGAGGAGTGGGATGCGGAGACAGGAGCTCCCAGGCGGCTGCGGAGGGACAGCTTGAACGAGCATTACTTATCAGCACGGAGCCGCTGTGACCTTGCATCAGAGACCGGGGGCTGGGAGTACGATAGTACCGGTCAGGAAAGCCCCTCAGCGGCGGCACCCAGGGTTCATCGGAAGGGAAGCCGCGTGATGTTTAGTAGCCATAGCACGGGAAGGACGCGTGAGAGCGACGCCACAACGGGGGCAGCGGGTAAAGAAGCGTGTGAGGGAGGCTGCTCAGTCGGTGCTCCAAGCGGTGACAACGGCCGCAGCGACAAGGAGGCCTTTAGCGGCAGCGACGGCACCACCAGCGCATTGCAGGTTCGGGACTGCAGCGGGCGTGCCGGAGTCAGTGGCAGGGGCGGCAGTGCTAGCGGACCTAGCAGCCCCTTTGCGGCGGCAAGCATCGGCCCCGATGGTCTCCTTGGAAACTGTGGCGACCCGCCGTTGGTAACCCAAGACCCAAGTCGGCAGCAAACGCCTCTGGACAGGGCCGTCGGCGGCGGCGACGCTGGTGGCAATTTTATAGGCAGAGGCGACGCCAGCAGCGGCGAGGACAGCGGCAGTAGCAGCGTCAGCGCGGCGCGGAGAGGCCGTTCGGCGCCCGTGCCGATACCATTGGTAATTCCTGCTTCCCCAACAGAAGCGGCGGACACTGAGCGCGGCCGCAGCGAGGATGGAGGCATGTACGGAGGTGGCGGCTGTGGTGCGGGTCGCGGCGGGGAGCTACGTAGTCCAGCGATGTCTGCAAGTGAGGCAGACATTGCGGTGGCAGCGGTGGGCCTGTCGAGTCGCATGGGAAGCGGTGGCACCAGCAGCGGCGCCGGTAAGGGAGGTAACACGGACAATAGCTGGGGCGGCAGCGGAAGTCTGTCCAAGTGGTGGCCTTGGTCCCTCTGGCGCCGGAACCCCTCGTCCGGTCCTGAGTCGCAGACACCTCAGCAACAACAGGAGCAAGGACAGGAACAGCAGGGGCAGGCGCAGCGGCGCCCTTCCTTCCCCAACGTGCATGGACCGCCTGTGACGCCTACCGATCATGCTAGCGGCGCGATTTGCCAGGCGCATGCGATCCACCCGCCACCTCTTTCCCATCCTCACCCCCATCATTACTCCTATTCCCAGCAGCAGCCGTACAGCTACCAGTCCAACATTAACGACTACCCGCAGAACCCGAGCCAGCTGGTTGCTTACGGCTCTAGTCCTGTCCACTCTCCGCCCTCCGCCTACACCTGCTCTCCCAGCCCCTCGGCCGGCCCCTCTCGCACCACCACGGCAGGGACCGCCCTCAGCAGCCGCACCTTCAGTAGCGGCCTGCATTTTCCGCCCTCCTCCCAGTACCCTTCCTCCCTTCACCCTTCACTTATGCAGCAACAGCACCTCCAATACCATCAGCAGTTGCCGTACTCCCTGACTAACCGTTGCATGCAGGAGCAGCAACCGCCACCGCAGCGACAGCTACCCAGCCCTTGGGCGTCACCCGTCAGCCACTCCGGTCGTGCCGCTAATGCCGCGCTGTCGCCGTTGCCGTCGCCGTTGCCGTCGCCCTGCTGGCTGCCTTCTTCTGCGGCCAGCAGCAGCAAAACCGCTAACAATGCTAATGCTAGCGCTTCGGGCAGCCTCATCCCCTGGAGTGGCGGCGCAGTGCAGCGGCACGGCAGTGCGGCAGGGGCTGGGGTCTCGGCGGCACCTGCTTCCGGCGGCGCCCCTTCCTGGGGTATGAGCGCTGTGGGCGGCGCAGGCTGTGTGGCAGATCCAGCAGCTTCAGCGGCATTAGGCCCACGAGGTCCTGCTGCTGGAACCGGCGGAGCAGGGGTAGGAGAAAGTGGGAAGAAGATCAGTCGCAGTTGCGACAGCGGCATGGGTGTTGCAACTGGCGGCATGGTGGCAGCACGATCGGGAGCCCCGCTAGGGTCCCTTGCGCTGGGAGAGGAGGCGGGAGAGGATGAGAAGAGAGAAGAGCGGCGGAGGTCTGCTGGTTGCTTGGTTGCCGCCGCCAAGCTCGACATTACACCCACGTCGTCTGTGATGAATGATGCGGCTTCTGCTGACGATTCTGCTCGTCGTTCGGGAGGGGGCGCGGTTGAAGCAGGAGCCAGGAGGGGATGCGGGCATGATGAGGCGGCGTGGTTGGTCAGGGCACGGCGGCCTGAGGTGAGGTCGGTAGGCATGCAGGAGCATCGATCAAGCTTGGCGCGGGAAGGTGGTGGCAGCGGAGACAGAGGAAGCCGAGCCAAAAGTAAGGCAGCTGGAGAGGAGGCGTAGGAGGCGGCAGCGAGGGCAACAGCGGAGAGGTACGGGGTGTCTGTTCATGTCGGCTAATCCGACCGAGCTTTGGCAGTTGCGCACTGCACCTGGTTTGGCGACGTTATGATAAAAAAGACAGCTCTGTGCGCTTGGTTCCTTATGTAGCAGGCATTCGCTGTCCCCTGGTCCCCGTTTTACCTGACCCCCTCCCTGACGGCTCCTCTCCCCCTCCCCAGGTAGTCCAGCCCGTCTGGGGCAGCAATACCCTGGGCTGGGACCTGAGCCCGCTGCTGGGGGTTGTGATTGCTTGAGGTTCGGCAGTAAGGAGAAGGCTCCAGGGCACGACAACAGTGGCGGTGCAGCAAATGTGTAGGAAGGCAAGCGCTTTGGAGCCATTTGGTCCGCATTGTGGGCGTCTCTCGCCTTGGACGTGGTGCGGCCCTGGGCATCTGGGTCGCCCTCCTCTTGGTCGATGCTGCTGGGCTGATGCCTGCATCGCAGCTATCGCCTACCTCTCTATTACTGTCATGATGGAGCATCGACAATGCATTAGGGGTTTGTCAATACCGCCGCCACCATTTACGCAAAGGCAGCCGTCTTGACCATGTTGCTATAGCGTCGCTACTTATCGGACTGCTGTGGGCTATTGATGACGCAGTAGCAGGAGGAGCGTCCATCCAGATCAATCACTAGCACCAATGACACCTACGGGGTTTGTTCAGCATTCTGTGTTGTCAGCACTACACTTCGTCGTCGCTGGGACGGCATGTTCCAGCAACGTCAGCAGCCGTAGCGTCAGGACAGCACTGCTGGTATTCCAATGACACATGACACGACTACAACTGCACCAACCGCCGTGCGCCTCCGTTACCTGCGCGCTCTAGATGGACACCGTCGGACAATAACATTGACCAAGGCATAACGACTTCACGGCCTCTATCCAGGAATGGGATGGGCAACGGTGTCACGGCATCCGTTGGCCGCTGCGTTGGAGGAGGGCCAAGTGCATGAGAGTGGAAGCTGCGTCGCGGAGTGAGAAGAGGTAGGAATGCGGAGGTCAGGGTAGGGGTTTCGCGTGTGGGGCATGGTGTTGAAAGAGCGGGGGTGATTTGGGGGCTGTGGCCTGCGTCGGCAAAGGATAGCCGGGTGCGCGTATACACGGTGTGCTTTGTTTGGGCAACACGGGCATGATTTGCCCCATGTACCATGATCGTCGTTCTCTCCACTGCAATTGACGCGCGTCAGCTTCCAACATAAAGTGGACTGGCTGCATAGCCGTAGCGGAATACTTTCGTTCATACACCCGCTTATGACCCATGGGTCAGTTGGCCCACCGACGCGTGTTGGGCCGCCTAAGGGCCCGGGCGGTCCACCGTCATGCACCATTCACCATGTACGAACATTGCATGACGGCGGGCATGCTTATGGCCGTGTACTGTGCAGCTTCCCATATGTAATGCCTAATGTGACCCATGGGTCAAGTGCATGTTGGGTTCACACTGGGATCCCCGGTTGCGTGTTGCCGGGCATCCTTCTTGGATTAATTATACTGGAATTGTTAAACATGCGTGCTGTATTCCATGGTTTGCTCTAATACCCCATGGCGCTAGGTATTAACGGACTTCGCGAGGCACAAAAGCCACAGCGACACGCACCTGTTAATCTGGGTTGTACGTCATATGTAGTTTTATCACCCTTAGTTGCCAATTGTACCCGCCCCTTCGCTTTCGCCCGTCTGGCCCCTTTAAATTTACCAGGAGCGACGCAGCGGGATGACGTACATCGGTGGCCTTTGGAGGTGACGCAAGCTTAGTGCTGCTTAGTCTGCACACGAGCGCCATCTCGGCATGGTCTGCGCGGAACACAAGCATAACGGATGATACTGCGCCCTTAGCGACCAAACCCGGGCCATTCGACGTTTGAAATTTTAGGGGTCATGTGACGTTTACAGGACAGATTTTGAAAAGTTTGCTTTCGCTTGTGAAGACACGAATTCCTTAATTTTGTGCCACGTAGTTGAGCTCTTCCGTGACTAGAGCAATCCAAGCGACAAGTAACTGCTAGCCGTCCTGATAACCGTGCAGTAGTTGCCAATGTTGCTGGGTACCTTTTGCGGCGACATGGATACGTGGCATTCTGTATTTAATGTTGTTGGCTTGTGTTGGGAAATGAAAGGTACGAGCAGTTCGCAGTGATATTTCCAGTGCAAGCTGGCAAGTCGGCATGTAAACGATTCTTGATCATCTACCGTATCCTTTGAGTATTACTGTAAAACTGTTGATACCTTGGTAGGTTGGTCAAAGCAGCGGATGGTTAGGGCTATCGGGTTGGGCCAGTTATGCCCACAGCTCAACCATCGTCATCGCAACTCCGCGATCCGTGATATGGTGGACGACTTGCGACGTGGTCCAGCGCAACTTGTGCTTGCTGTGGCTTCCCCTCACCTAAACTTAGCCCATGTTGACCGCAGATTAACCAATCATAGGAAAAGTACTTCCCGACTGTCAAGACGTCCGTACCTAACAGAGAAGCCAGTTTCCGCTAACTGGTGACATGCTACAAAGTATCTTACGGCTGTAGAAGGCAACTGCTAATGATGGGAAGGCCCTGGGCGACGGCAGTTTGGCAGGCTTTGGAATAATCCGAATCTCGTCAAGTTTACGTGCTGCCTGGAATGTCAGCGACAGCAACTGATCCTTACCTTACTGCTTATTGGAGTGAGGAAATCGGTGAGCAATCTTCTTGATGGAAGCAGCTAGGACTGCCACGTCGCGCACCTCGGGCTGTGGAGTACCTCAGAAACTGGGTCCGCTTAGATCTAGCGCTTTCCATCAGCGTGGAGAGAGCTCTTGCCGGGGAAGCGGTGGGGAGGCGTCTGTGTCCGCCCTGCCTGTCAGCTGTCCAGAGTGGTCTTATACGTCGCAACTCCCGCCAGGTTGCGACAGCGTTGTTCGCTTTGTCAGTCATCTTGCTTAACGGCACTTTCGATGCCCTCAAGAAATAAAGATGCCACCACGCCTGGCTCTCATGTTTGCCGCTAGGTGCTAGCCAAGGAGCCAGCCAGGACCGGATTGCCTTGGCAACGCCTCTTCCCTCGATCGAACAATTACAGAGAGCGTGGTAATGTAGGAATGTAGGTGTTTCAACAGCGAATATCGGCACAGCCATAGGCAAACCTTGCCTGTTTCAGCAGCATAACCGGCTTAGCGCTAAGCGGGCTTTGCAACTCAGTCGCACAGGTTATCGGTCATCTTTGCATAGCATGGTATTTTGCAGACAGGAATTTTTTTTCGCACGCTTTCACACTTCCGCGTCGTGGCCTTTACGGGGATATTACAGCCGCGACTTTCCTCTTTCCAATGGCTTTGCAGACGCAACCAGTTGGAGCTTGCTCGTCTCCTCGGTTCGGGCCTAGCATCACATGAAAGCGGCCCAGCTAGCTCGTTGGGATGGGACGCCACCTCTGCGGCGCCTCTCGCCCACAAGACCCACATCGTCCTGTTTTCCGCCGCCGCCACGGCTGCCACGATCCTGTACGATCTATTGGCCTGCCCTGCTTGTGACGCTGGCGGCGATTGTGGCGGCAGCGGTGGTGCCGCCAGGACGAACCGCCGTAACCCCACGCGGCGGCGGCGGCGGCCCGTTGCACCGCCGCGTCAGGGACGTTGCTCACGACGCGGAGGCGGCAACCCAACCGGCTGATACTGGCTGGTGGGGTAGCCGCGCTACTGCCGCCGCCAGCGCTGCGGGCGGTACCCATGCTCGATCGCCATGGCTGCCCTCCACGCCAGACAACCGAGGACGACAACTGCCTGAGCCGCCAGCGTTGCCGGCGCCAAGTAGCTGCCGTCAACAGAATCAGCGGTTTCTTTTGGCCGGCGATGACGCAACGCGTTCCTTTCTATGGTCATCTTCAGGCCATTCAGTTATGCCGTCGCTGCCGCAGCCGCCGCCTCAAAGATTGACTGTCAGCGCACCGTCTCACACGACAGCAGCGTTAACGCGCGATCCGCCAGTCACGCCATCACGTCAACACTCCAAGCCTGTCGGCACAGCCCTCGACACCACAGGCGGCGACGGCGACGTGTACACGAAACTACTCAACGGCCATGTTGATTTGACGGTTGGCAGCAGCGGCGGCGGCAGTGGTTTCCTCGATAGACGCAGTCCCACGCAAACACGCAGCAGAAGACTTGCGTACACGGATGCGGACAACATCCCTGCCATGGGTCTAGGCATCCGCGGTGCCGGCGCCGGTGCTTACCCCCGCAGAAGTGGACGCCGGCGGCTGATGCAGGACCAAGCGACATCATCTCCGGCGGCGGCAGTGTCGGACCCCTCTGCGCCGGCCACACCCCCCGCCCTGACGGCCGCGGATGACTCGGCGTCTGCAAACACCACAAATTGTATAGTTTTGCTGCGGTATGAGGCTAGTGTGGGAGACCCGACGTCAACTTCAGGCGACGTACCAGTCTTTTTGGGAACATGGACCGTGCAAGCCGAGTCTATGAAGGTAAGGAAGACACTGGTCTTTGGAAGGGTCTAGGTGCAAGGCGGTGACGGCTTTAACCATAGATTGTCATTTAGGTGGATGGAGTTCCGATGAAGGGATTGCTACGGTGCCAGTAAGCGTGTGCAGGGAATCCATAGTGCTAATCGCGGTCCGTTGCATGCGTCCTGTCCTGTCCTGTTCCAGATGCAGCTTTCCTCGGCTGCGGCTTCTCCCAGTACACATGGAGACCGTCCGGTACCCCCTGATGCGACCCAAATCCCCTCATGACCCGCAGTCCCCAGCCATCACCTCGTGGGTTCTTGGCTGGACCTTCAGCGCCGGGGAGGCCTTAGACGATGGCACGGACGTGTACGGGTTGGGAGCAGCGGCCTTACCGGGGGGCGCGCAAGCAGGGGTGGTGGCGACGGGCCCGGCAGCGGCTGGGTCGGCAACCAGCCTAGCCCGCATATGGAACGTGACGGTGCAGGTATGCAGGCAGGATGGGGTGGGTTGAGTCACTGCAGTGTAGCATTTCACTCAGCGGGTCCGGTTTCGGAGGTGGAGGGGAGTTTCGGAGACATGGCCGCGCCGCCATGTGGGTCAGTGACCCAACGTGCGTCCGACGTCAGGCGTCATTGGTTTGTTCTTGTCGCACTTTCACTGCATGCACCTCCGCATTGGATGCGGAAAGGGGAGTTCACATCTGGGTCACGGTATTTGCCGCTCCGCAGGACTTCCCGCAAGGCAGCGCCTCGGCTCCCGCCGCCGACATCCAGCGCGTGACAGTCATAAGTGGGTGGGGGCTTTGCATGTGCTACCTTTGGTTGCCACGGTAACTCAATATTTATGCAGTGTAGATCGACTATAGCCGGGTGTTGAGCAGGCGTGTGCGCATTCGCACGCGGCTGGGTATGCTCTATCGGAATAGGCTTCGCGAAATTCCTGCGTAGACAAATCACCACCACGGCGTGCAAGCGTGGAAATCGGCAACATGTTGTACCCTCCCTCCGCAACCTGCAGCAACCCAACGTAACTAGGGCACAAGTTCACCCTTCCCTTTTTCCACTCGTGGCCCGGCCGCCTGCCCCAGGTAACAGCACGCTAATGGCGAATGCGCCCGCCGTTTCGTTCAAGATTGTTAGTCACAAGGGGCCAGCCGCATCTTCTTCATCCGCCAACCCCATCGTTGCCGCGTTCGGTGGTCCTGCGTCGGCGCCGCTGAGGGTGGCGGCTCCGGCAGGGGTGTTCCTCAACAACATGAACTGCACGCCGCTGGCTTACCGTGATCGCCAGGTCATTGTGGGTGTTGATACAGGGCATGGCGACGAGGATAATACAATTGGGCGGGTATTCACGGTTGTGCGGCGACCCGTGGGTCGGAACTGTGCTACACGGGATTAGATTAGCCTGGGAAAGTGCAGGACGTGGCCTCTTAAGGTTAGACGGAACTTGCGTAGCAAACTCCAGCATTATCCAAGGTTTGAACCCTTCGTTCATTAACTCATTTAACTTGCAACTGTGCCTTTCTGCAACTCCATTCAGGAGCAAAAGCAGAGCCAGAATGCGGATGCCAACGCCACCGACGCCGCTGGTGACACCGCTTCGGCTGCGGAGCCAGTTGCCGTACCGCTCCTCACAACCAATCTTCCAACAATACTGCAGGTGTGCAACTCCCGACGGTTGATCCTGTCAGGAGCTGGTCTTGAACAGGCCCTTGCGTGCTTGGCTGCCCGGGCCCGCCTAGCTGCTGTGTGAGCCCCGCTTACGGCACTTGCTCGTGCCGGTGTCCATGCACGCAGGTGGACTACATGCCCATCATCTACCGCCGCCCGGTCCCGGCCAACACCAGCGCTGCCGGCAGCAACGCCAGTGCTGCGCCGTCTGGCCCACCTGCTGCCGTCGCGGCGGGCAGCGACAACGGCAGCGCTGCGGCGGCTGCTGGCACGGGATCCACGCCAGGGGCGATCACGAGTGAAGAGTTGTTTGTTAGCGCCTACACTCAGATGTTCATAAGGTGGGTATAGAAACAAGACAATTCAGCTGTGTCATGCCATGCGTGTCATCGTTCCCTGTCGAGCCCATTTTGCCGCGTGGCGCTGTGCCTGCAGGATCAAGAACCTAAGCAGCCGCAGCGTCATACCCCTCAATGTTGTGAAGGTACATTGGTGGGGCAGGAAAAACGATTGGGTAGGATTATGTGTACGGCTGAGGTGTAGGAGCAAACTGGGAGCAGCGAAGTGGATTGCACCTAAGCTGTTATATCAGCTGGTACGCAGAGCCCGTGCGATGCCAAGCCGTTAGTGGGCCTGCAGGGTTGTACATGTCCTTATGACCCACATCCGCCTGTCCTCGCTCGCGTGCAATCCTGGTTTTCCACGTGCAGATAGCGTACTGGTTTGAAGGTCCAATTAGGGCCGGCGGCGCCTACATCACGGCAGCAGGAACCACGGGTACCGGAGCGCCTGGCCCTACTACGGATGCCCCCTCCTTCATCTTCAGATGTGCAGATGTCAGCAAAGAGTTGGGTACGTCTTGGAGCCTCCTGGGGTGGGATGTTAGTCATGCGCCTCTCCTTGCATCCTTACCCCGTTTCCATTACCGGTACCTGCAACCCTTGGCCTACAAAGGTTACAATCCCTCCCAACGGCCTCCCTTACAGTCGGCGGCTGCTCGTCTCTAAGCGGGCAGTTCTTCATAGGCATGCGGGGCGTGAGAGGCGTGAGGGGCGCCCGCTATAACCTCATTGTAAGCTTTGCTCGGGGCTCAGGCGCGCTTCTGCCGCAGAACGCCAGCATCAATGGCAGCGACCCGGCAGCCGGACAACAACAACAACAGGGCGCAGGACAGCAGCAGCAGGAGCAGCATTTCCAGGCGCCCCCTGACCCCAGATGGCAGGTGCCCGAGGGTACCCCTCGACTTGCATCGCTAGACATGATTGTGTCCATCCAAACGGTGAATGGCGAGCTCATGGACGCAAGGCAGGACTACAGCTTCATGGATACGCCCATTCTACCAGTCCCTAATCCGGTTCCCGTCGGTGGCAGTGGACAGAGCCGCAATGCATCTACCCTAGGTACAGGCAGCGGCGGGGCCGCCAGCGCCGCTGTGGTCCGCACCGCTACGTCGGCTGGTACTAACCGTTCCGGCCAGCAACCCGGCCGCAATGCGACGGCTGGCGCCGCCGGTGTAGGAGGTCAGGCGGTGGTGCTCAGGAAGGCGCTACCCAACCCCCGGTGAGCGAAAGCACGCAGGCATGGGTGTGGGTACGTTGTCCGCCGGTGTCCGTCCTGCGACTCATTTGGGTCAGCACACGCTCACTTTTCTGATCTGTCTTAAATTCAACCTAACTGCATGGCATCCTGCTCCGCAAACGCTGCGTTACAATGCCCACCCCGTCCCACCCGCATCTGCGCAGCATCGCTGCCTACTTGGGCTCGTACTCGTCCTTCATCGCCTGGGGCAGCCCCCCAACCGCCTCATGGGCCACCTCCCCCGAACCTGCGTCGGACGCCCCTATCTCGGACGTCAACGCTGCTCTTCCGAGGGGCAACCGCTGTCAGCGAGCATCGGGGGGTGGGCTGGTGGGTGCATGGGTGGAGGGAGAGGGCTGCTGAGCGGTGGTACAGCCGTTGTTACCCGGACATGGCAAGGCGTTGGTAGCTTGGGGCCTTCGGGGCACTTGGCCTCCCTTCTACGTGGCATACTTGGGCATAGGTTGGGTGTAACTGCTTCTGTAATTGCGCACCTCTTTCCCATCTCCTCGCCTCCGGCTCCCTGCAGGACTGTACGTTCAGCATGGCATATTGTTGCTCAACGAACGAGCCGGTTGCACCTTCAGTACCGTCAAACTGGCAGGAGATTGCCGACAAGCAGATCTCACAGCCGGCGGTCGGTGGAAACGTCCCAAACCCCGTCGTCGCCATCTCTGAGCCTGGAGGCAGCGATGGGGGCAGGGGAAAGGCGGCGGCAATTGGCGGCGGCGTCGGCGGCGCCGCAGGTGCTATGCTCCTTGCCGTGGCCGCATTCTTATTTTGGCGGCGTCACCAACCTCCGCCACCACCGCCGCCGCCGGCGCCAGGCCCCCATCAGCACCGCCACCACCACCACGCCGGAAGTCACCGGCGTTTGATAGAGGAGCGGTTCCCGGGCGTGGACCGCCGCTTGTCGCGATACATGGGGCTGTTGATGCCGGGAGTTCGAAGATCCGATACCGGCAGCACGGCAAGCCGGAGCAGCAACGGCGGCGGCGGAGGGTACGACGGAGGCTACGATGACAGTCAAGGGTTGGTGCCGTACGAGTACATGGGGACGCACCAGCCCTACCCCTACTCGCCGCTGAGCGCAGCTCTGGCGGTACATGTCACCGCGTCGGAAGGTACGCACATGTGCAATGCGTATTGGGTTGCGTTTTGTTTGCCTTGCCTAGCCACTGTCCCGCTTACCTCCCAAGGGAACTGTGACGGCTTGATGGTGCGCCCCGTTGGGACGCAGCCGCTTGCTATGACCGCGGAGTGCCGTTCCGCTCAACCAACCCAACCGGCCCTTCCCTTCCCCCTTGAAGGCAGCGAACTGCACTACGTTCTTAACTCGGGCTGGTGGCAGGAGAACTTCCCTGCCAAGGGTGGCCCGCTGGGTCTGGGGCTGCTGCCCAAGTGCCCTACCATGCCGGCTGAGGCCTTCATGGCGGCAGTCACCGCGCTGTCGCGACCCACCAGTCAGGAACTGCGGGCGCGGATGGCGAGCAAGGGAACCGCAACCATGGCGGCGGGGACAGCTGCGGCAGTGGGAGAGGAGGAGGGCGCAGCAGAAGGACGAGGCGGCGAAGCAGAGCTGGAGGGAGCTGGAGGCGTAGGAGGGGGCATGAGGAGAAGCAGGGATGGAGGAAGAGGAGAGGGGGTAGCAGAACGTGTGGCGACGCTGGCGGCGGTGCCGGGACCGGACGACGACGACGTGAGGCTACGGATCCTCGCGTAAGTTGTCTGTTGGGGTTGAAGAGTGCTATTGTTGGGTTCATGGGTGTTTGTTGTTTGTTGCAAGCCTAGGACATGGCATGGCCCCTTGCACCTGCCCCCACTCCCCATCGCATGGCTTCATTGTCACTGGCTCACTGCTCACTGCTCATCCTGGCCGTTTTTCGGTCAATGTCATCGCCTATCGCCCTTCAGTTGCAAGGCCAAGACATGGACCGGCCGCGTCGCAGAGACCTGGGAGCTGTTGCCTGACTACCCACCGCAACTGCTACTGCCGCCGCTACAGCCCGAGCCTGCCGTATTGCAGCAGCAACTGCCGGACCAGCAGCCCCAAGCGGGAGAAAGCTACCTCGCACCACCGCAGCCGCCGGAGGCGGTACAAGGCGGCGACACGGCAGCGGCGCCTCTGTTCTCCCGCTGCCTGCCCCGTCGCCGTACGTTAGGAACGCCGCTGGCGGCGGCGGCGGCTGCAGGCGGCGCTGGCGGCGGCGGCGGTGCCGGACAGGTGCCCCCAGCGGAAGCCGGGCGCGAGGCACAGGCTGGACCTCCAGTGCCCCCGCATTATATGCACTACTTGCATATGCGGGCGGCTTCAATCGCCAGGTCCCCTCCTAGCTTCAGCCCACGGGGATCGCTGGTACGCGGCGCGGCGGCGGCGGCAATGGCCGCGGCCGCCGCTGCGGGCGCCGCTGGGATGAGCGGCGGCGGCGCTGCCGGCGTGGGCGCAGCTGCTGCTGCCGCTGCTGCGTCAGGTCCCGCCACGTTGACGGGCATGAACCTGCCTATGTCGCTGACGCTGGCGCCCATCGAGCTGGATGTGGATTACGAGACGGAGGTGGAGCCCTTCCTCGGGAGGCTGATTGGAGTGGGCGGCTTTGGCAGGGTGAGTGGGAGGGGGTGAGTTAGAGGGGGGTGGCAGAGGGGCCTGCTGGGTTGAGGACACTGCATGCGTGGGCATGGATCGAATGTGATGTTCGTGTTCAGTAGCTTCTTGATGTACACTTCGATACCTGTACTCGGCTGCTTCCACAGGTGTACGAGGCCACGTTTCGAGGTCGCAAGGTGGCGGTTAAGACCGTTGTGATTGAGGACGAGAAGCAACGGCAGGCGCTCGCCAAGGAGGCCCAACTGACTGCTCGGTTCAGGTGAGGAAGAGGGCTAAACGTGATGAGCGCATGTGTGCATGCTATGGGGCTTTCTTTAGTAATATGGTAAGGTTTAGTGATATGGCAAGGTTAAGGGAGTGATGGGGGGCTAGCACGCTGACGTGCGAGCACTTCCTTCGCCTGGGTTTTCGTTAATGGATAAGCAACGCCTACCAACCGTAGGAACTGTGAGCGGGTGGTTCAGCTGCTGGCTGCTTCCCTGGGCCTGGGGCCGGCTGGCACTCAGACATCGAGCATCGGCGGGGCTGGCAGGACGTCGCAATCAAGGCGCGACAGCAGAGGCGAAGCGGGTGTAGATTCAACCGTCCCCGCTCCTGTCACCCCCGCACAACCCCCGGGCGCCGCGGCTTCCCTTTCACCCTCTCCCTCGCCTCCCACGCCGCTGGACCAACACGCCCCCGGCGTCGGCACGCTACCAGCCACCTTTGCCACCGCCGCCGGCCCCGAAACGTTAGCTTCAGGTGCTGACCTGGCGGGAGCGTTCATGGGCGCCGGTGGCGGCCACCCCGCCAACCACCCCACCCGATCCCGCCATGCGGCTGCTGTTGGCTCGCGGTCGGCGAATCATAGGGGTGGCGGTGGTCAGCATGCGGCTCTCATCATGGAGCTCTGCGAGGGGGGCAACCTGGGCGACCGCATTAGCAACCTGCACATGAGGAGGCTGGACTACTTGGAATTGCTGCAGGTGTGGTGCTGCGGTGGTAGATCAAGAGGGCGAGGACGTCAGTATCACATTACGGGCTTTATTGCGCTTTGCCATGTCGGCATGAAACGGCCGTCCTTCAGTCTGCTCCCTGTCCGAATCCGCTCCTTTCCGCCACCATCCTCCGCAGCTGTCTCGTGACGTGGCGGAGGGTCTGGCGCTCATACACCGCTTCGGAGTGCTGCACAGGGGTAGGTTGGGAGAGGGTAGTGCGGGAGCTGCAACCGGTAGCTCCTGCTGGTTACTGCCGCGACATGGTGTGGGTCCTCCGCTGTGGCCCCGCCTACCCACACACGTGCTTCGGTAACTGGTATGCTACTCCCTCTCCTCCTTGTTCTCTTCTCCTCCCCACCTTGCCCTTCCTCACCTTCACCTCCTCCCTCCCTCACATCTTCACAGACCTCAAGCCGGGCAACGTACTGCTAGACAACAAGGGCAGGGCCAAGATCGCTGACTTTGGCATCTCCCGACTCAGGGTGCGGAAGAGGGCAGGTTGGGAGTTGCCTGGATCCATGTCGGGCGAGCTGTGAAGTTCTAGGAAGACTGTACCGGGGCGCGGAGGCCGTAATTGGAAGGCTGGGCCCACTGCGAACCGGTACGTGTATTCTTGTGCAACGTACGGCATGCTTGTAGTTTTGCATGCATGTCATTTCCTCTTTCAGCTTCTTTGTTCCTGTCACTCCGCCCTCTTCGCAGGACCCCTTCCGCTCCTGTGTCAACGTCACGCAGCAGGGAGGCACGGTGAGAGGCGCTATCGGATCGCTTGCTAGCATGTACTCCCGAGCGTCCTGATTGTCTGCTGGTTGATGCCAACATGCAGTATGCATCTGTTTGTCGGTTGTCCCAACCCGTCCAGCATCCTATCTAGGACACCTCGCGCACCCTTTCCCCCGAGGTTTTCATCCTTTTGCCCCCTCGCCTTGCCCCCTCGCGCCCCCGTTCTCCGTCGTTCGGGCCTCCCTGCCGGGCTTCGCATGTGGACCCGCCGACCCGCCGCAGCCCAACTACATGGCCCCGGTAAGCGTTGGGTTACGTCACCCTAAACATCTCTTGGGAGCTTTCCGTGTAGGCAGCTGTGCATGCAGAGCAGGGTTACCGTTAAGTGCCAGCATGCAGCCAGAAGATGCACTGCCAATTCCGGTTGCGCCAATTTAGGCCTTTTGGGTTGCCTGAATCCGCCGTCGACTTCTGAAGGCTTTCCCCGCATCCGCCGCTGCTGTTTGTGCAACCACAGGAGCTGTTCAACGGCACACGGGTGGACGAGCGAGCTGATATTTACAGCCTGGGTAAGAGTGACTTGTCCTGCCCCGGTTTTACATCAGTACCTCAGCCACTCCACGCAACTATGTCTCCGCTTTTCTGTCCGCTCCCACAGGTTGCATCATTTATGAGGCGCTCACTCGCCGACGGCCCTTCGACAACCTCGCAAAGGGCAACGCCCCGGACGGCGCAGGCGGCGGCCTACCCATAGGCGGTATGTTCGCGATAATCCTAGCGGTCGCTATTCAGGGCCGCCGGCCGAAGCTGCCTGAATGGGTTCCCAAGGGCCTCGCGGACTTGGTTAAGGAGTGCTGGGCGGAAGACCCGCGGGCCAGGCCCACGGCTGCGCAGGTGAGGCTCCTTGCTAGAGGAGACGCAGATAAGCAAATGCGGCCGTGTTTGTCCGACTTGGCATCAGCGAGGATTGGGAAGGACTTCAGTTATGCTACCATTTAAAGAGAGATAGCTGGTATATGAGCAGACGGCGATGTCCTGGAGGAAGTCCCTTGAGCTCTTAAAGTATCACTCCTTTCGCCGTACCCCCCAGGTTCTCGCACGCCTGGATGCGCTGATAGCGGATGAGCGGGCCAGCCGTGTAGCCCGGGCGGCTGCGCGCAATCGACCCCGGATCAGCCAGGATTTCGCAACCAGCAGCAGCGGCGTTACTGCTCCTGTGACGGCGGCGGCCGGCTCCTCGGGTATGTGGGGACTGGGCAGACATGCATAACGTCGTTGGTGCTGGGTGGAGGGCTCATGGACGGGAGCGATTAGCGCAGCAGTCAAGAGGCTTTTAGTGATCTTCTGTTAGGACAATTGACATATGACATGAATGATGGGCGCGTTATACCTGATTTCCTGCACCGACAGGTGTCAGCAACACCCAGCACACCGCCAAGGCACCCTCGCCGTCGCCGTCACCCATGCTGCCCATGGGCTCCGCTCCGGGCCCCGTGCTGACGCCAGTCGCGCCACTGCCGGCGGCGGCACTGCAACCAGCGGCATCGTCGCCACCGGCGCAGGTGCAGCGTCAGCTTTGGATGCCATCAGGGGCACTTCTTCCGCCGACAGAAGGCAGCGGATCGACGCATTCGTCGATGCGTCCGCCGCCAGTGACAGGATCCTCGCTGGGAACGGAGGCGTCAGCGGCTGCATCAGCGGCTCCGTCGTCGACACCGTCACTGCCACAGCAGCCGTCGCCTCAGCGGCTAAGTCCCTTAGCCCATGCCGGACAGTTGGGTCTTTCCTTGGCCCAGATGGCAGCGTCAGTCTTCGGTGCTGTCACTGGTGGTAGCGGCGGCCTCCGCGAAAAGGCCACGGCGGCACCGCCAAGACCATCGGCAGAGACGCCTACGGAGGCCGCGGCGGCGGCGGCGGAGCCCCCGCCGCAACCCTTGCCTCAGCCGCCGCAGCTCATGCCGCGACTGAGATTGAGGCCCGCTGAGCCGCAACACCAGCGGAGCACTCTTCCAGCCCTGGCGGAGGATTCGGCTAGTGCTGCGTCGTCGACACCAGTGGCGCACACGCCTATGGCGCCTTCGGAGCTTTCGCCCGATGCCGCGGCTTCTTCAACTGACGCGGCATCGAATGCGGAACACGATGCGACGGACCGACGCTTGTCCAGCGGGTCTGGCGGAGGCAAGGAAAGAGGGTCAACGGAGACTGACGTCGAGGAGGAGTGGGACGCAGAGACAGTTGCTTCCAGGCGGCTGAGGAAGGACCGCTCGGAGCGATTCTTCTCAGCACGGAGCCGCTGCGACCTTGCACACGACACAGGGAGCACGGGATACGAGAGCCCGGGACAGGAAAGCTCCTCGACGGCTGCACCCCGGGTTCGTCGGAAGGGAAGCCGCGCGACGCTGAGCCGTCGTAGCACAGGGCAGATGCGTGAGAGTGACGTCACGACGGGGCCGGCGGATACGGGTTGTGGAAGCTCCTCAACCGATGCGCCGAGCGGTGGCAATGGCCGCAAAGGCGGGAAAGCCCCCTGCGGCGGTGGCGGTGCCGTCAGTTCGACGCAGGCTGTGGATCACAGAGGGCGTGGCGGAGGGAGTGGCAGGGGTAGTAGCGGCGGCGATGGGAGCGGCCCTAGCAGCCACTATGCCGCAGCAAGCAGCGGCGGTGACGGTATCCTGATTGGACCCACTGGCGACCCACCCGCCGGCGTTGAGATGGTAGCCCAAGGCCCAAGTCGGCGGCAAACACCCCTGGACATGGCCGTCGGAGGCGGTGCCAAGGGCGGCGGCAGCACAAGCAGCGGAGAGGAAAATGCCATTAGCAGCGCTAGAGGGGTTCGCAGAGGTCGTTCGGTGCCCGTGCCAATACCACTGGTGATTCCTGCTTCCCCAACAGCAGCGGCGGAGACCCAACGTGGTCGCAGCGAGGATGGCGGCATGTACGGTGCCGGCAATGCGTTTACTGCCCGCGGCGCCGCCGGAGGCGGCGACTGTGGTGCGGGTCGCGGCGGGGAGCTACGTAGTCCAGCGATGTCTGCAAGTGAGGCAGACATTGCGGTGGCAGCGGTGGGCCTGTCGAGTCGCTTGGGAAGCGGCGCCGGCAACGGAGGTACTAACAGCGTCAGCGGGAGCGGCAACAGCGGAGGTCTATCGAAGTGGTGGGCTCGGTCCCTCTGGCGCCGCAACCCCTCTACCGGATCTGAGGCGCAGGCACCTCAGCAACAGCAGCAAGGGCAGGAACAGCAGGGGCAGGTGCAGCGGCGGCCTTCCTTCCCCAACGTGCATGGACCGCCTATGACGCCTACCGGTCATGAAAGCGGCGCGATTTGGCAGGCGCATGCGATTCAACCGACACCTCTTTCCCATCCTCACCCCCATCATCACTCCTATTCCCAGCAGCAGCCGTACAGCTACCAGTCCAACATCAACGACTACCCGCAGAACCCGAGCCAGCTAGTAGCTTACGGCTCTAGTCCTGTCCACTCTCCGCCTTCCGCCTACACCTGCCCCTCCCACCCCCAGCCGCAGTTGCCGTACCCCCTAACCAACCGTTGCATGCAGGAGCAGCAACCGCCACCGCAGCGACAGCTACCCAGCCCATGGGCGTCACCCGTCAGCCACTCCGGTCGTGCCGCTAATGCCGCGCTGTCGCCGTTGCCGTCGCCCTACTGGCCGCCCTCCTCTTCCGTGGCCAGCAACACCGTCGCCTCCAATGCCAATGTCATCGCTGCGGGCAGCCTCACCCCCTGGAGTGCCGGCGCGGCGCAACAACACTTGGATGCGGCGGAGGCGGCGCCTGCTGCCGGTAGCGGCTCTCCCGCGTGGGGTATGGGCGCTGTGGGTGGCGGCGGTGAGGCAGGAACAACAGCAGGCCCATGGGGTACTGCTTCTGGCATCGCCGAAGGCAAAGGAGGCAGCAGCGTTTTTGTTGGTGATGAAATGTCGAGCAATCGCGTCAGCATGGGCGACGGCGGCATGGTTGTTGCAACTGGTGGCATGGTGGCAGCGGGATTGGGAGCTCCAAATGGGTCCTTTGCAGATCAGCCTCCCATTGTGCACTAGTTCGCAGACTCCCAGTATGGGCCTTGCTCTGGGTCGCCCTCCGCCCAGCGCTGCTGGGCCGATGCTTGTACCGCAGCTACTGTCGTCGTCCCTACCGCCCCGGAGCTTCTACCGCAGCCTCTACCCTCCCGGTGCACAAAGGACAATGCGGAGGTATCAAGGCTTTGTCAGTACCGCCGCTGCATTCGTACAAGGTTGGCACTCTTTCACGTATTTCGCTACAGTTGCTACTAAGATTGCAGTTGGCTAACGAAGATTACTTAGTAGCAGGAAGAGCATCCCGATTCGTCACTGCCAACAGCAGGGACATGATGCAAGGTCGGCATCCGGCGTTGTCAAAACTGCATGTTGCCGTTGCTTCGGCGGTTGTATCCGGCAAATTCGCTGTGTTGGGAGGAGGGCCAACCATGTAACAATGGAGGCTGTGTAATCCCATGAGCAGATGCATGGAATGGAGAGGTCATGGAAGGGGTTGTGGTGTTTTGTCCTGAGATAGGGCCGAAATGGGTGCTGTGGCCCCGGATGGGCGAAGGAGCGCTGACGGCGCATACACACGGGATTGCTAGCTTGCTGACGGACCCCACGCGGGCGTACCATGCGCTACCTACTCCATCTGACCTTGGCCGCAGCGCACCCGACCTCCACATTTGAATGAATGACCGTTACAATTACCAACCTCCACATTTCTTGGCTTCGAAGGGGATCTGGCTATCAGTAGGCAGTCTTCGTGATACCGTGTTCGCATCTAGCTACGTACTGCGTGTCCATCCATATATTCTGTATATAACTGCTTGTAATAATCCTTGGGCCATGGCCACATGCACGCAAGCAGAGCAGTCAGTTAGGATCCCGTTGGTTTGCAGCTAAAAGTCTTTGGTCACCTTGCAACCTGAGCTGGCTATTCTCCTACCGGTAGGAAGCGATATCGGTATTAGCACAGGTCATGAAATATACAGCTGTTGATGTGTTGTGCATTCACCAGTCGCACCGCCCATTTGGCTCCTCTGGCGCCACCAGGAGCGATGCAACAGCCCACGCACATCGGTGGAGTATGAAACCGACGTTGTACTACGGCGTCTGCACTAGAACTGCAAGACTAGAACTGAGCATGCCATCCCATCATGTCGAAGAAGCGTAGCAAGTTTAAAATGCACCCTGACAAGGACATATCCTGGCCGTCTGACGCCTTCGTTGTAGAGGTGTATGCCATGTCTAAGAGCGCATTGGATCCGAAACTTGGTTATACCATTACATGGCTGCCAGACGTCCTGGCATTTTGCAATGGCTGCGTACAGTTTGGAAAGAATTGAGCTAAGAGTACATGCCATTGTGTATTGCTGGCTTGAGTGTGTTGGAGGTACCAGTCACCGGGACGACTTCTTCCCTAACAGCAGCGCATTTCGCAGTGCTGAGGCGTTGCCCTTATTCCTTTTAAATTGACGTTGCTGGAGGTCAAGACTAGTCTAAGCTCTCCTGGGACATTGGGGCTCTGTCACCATTGTCGCGAAAGTTTGCAACGTCCGCTGTGGGCGACGATAACTTACTGCATAGTATACCTTGCTGTAGCCCTTGCAACACGTTTTGGAAGCAATATTGACAAATACGATTTCAAGATTGCCTTCTGTCAAGGAATTCGTACCGGCACCGGTACTGATCAGATTGTAGGTAAGGATTGCTGGACTGACAACATCAGCTACACATAGGCTTATTCTCGGTCTCAACGTGTTTACATTTATACATTGGCAAAGCCCCAAAGAAGGCATTAGGTGGCGTATGGTGCCATACGAGCTAAGCGTCGAATTGCATCGAACACCGTCTTGTGTTACAGCAAGCCCTTCGCTGCATTGGCTAACGACAGCTGCAACATCGTTTGGGCTATACTTTGAAGAGAAGTGAGCTATGTAAAAGTAAGTAGGGCGGGCAACATCAGGTCTCGGGAGAAATAGGCCTAGAGTTGGCCCGACATACGGCTTTCCTTCACCATAACATGATTTTAGCGTGACTTACCATAGCTTTATGCAAAAATGCCGCAGCAACCGTGGGACGCCCGCCATGCCTGATTAGGTTACTGTATCATATTCACAAGGGAGTTTGAAATTGTCGGACGCAGCCATAAATCCTGCTTTGTCCACACAGCAAGTTTACGAACCGAGGTCGGGCGAATATAGCGTGCGTTGCCGGCTTTTCCTTCCCCTCTTGCACTCGATGCGTTCTCAGCTAAGCCTTTGTCTCCCATATTATCTGGTTTGCCAAACCTCCTTCTAGGTGCCAGCCAAGACACAGATGTCTGGCGTGTGGCTTCCTCGCTCGAGCGAAGACCACCTGAGGCATTAGAGACAGCCTATATAGGCTTTATAAGATTCACAACTACTAAGATAGCTTCGTATTAAATCTACAAGGTTAGGTAAGAACCACGGGATAGCAATTTGCTCGGAGCATAACTCTCCCAGCGCTACAGGCGCAAGAACTAGAGGCGTGTGTGGACGCTTCGATCGGTGGTCTAGCAGTTGGTAACCTAGTTTTCCTCGGACAAGCTTGTCCTGGCCCCGTGCTGCCCATGAAGGCTCTGCAAGAAATACGGAGGGCAGCACAGGGCACTTCCGTTTTAGCTAGTCCGCATGGTTACCGTACCTAATGCGTGGCAACAATTGACGGCCAGTGTTACACAACCAGCTCGGTACTTCTCCTTCACACTTACACAGAAGCATTAAATGGATATGTGCCGGTCTCCTTGTTACTGTTACCCTGAACGCCATTTTCAGATGGAAGCGGCCCAAGTGGCAAGTGCAGAGGGTCAGCCACCTTTCCAACGCCTCTCGCCCACACCACCCTGCTTCCGGACGGCGCCGCCGCCGCTCTCGCTACGAGGCGCCCCCCGCTGCCGTCAGCTACTCTTCTTGGCGCTGCTGGCGGCGGCGGCGCCGTGGGGAGATGCAGCCGTAGCCCAAAGTCGGGATGGTGGCGGCACCGCCACCGCATTGCACCAAGCTATTCGCCGCCGGGATACCACAGATGGCGAGAAGCGGCAAACTACCCAGGGGCTAACGGTGGTGGAGGCGTCGCCAAGCACGCCGTCGCCCACCAAGCCTTTTAGCGGCACTGCCGCCAAGGACATGTACACAAGGTTTACCACCGGCCTTATTGGCCTGACGGTTGGTGGCAGCGGCGACGGCTGCCTCTGTAAGCACGAAGTCACGCGCGGGAATCTAGGCACGAACACAAGACGCAGAGGACGTGGGGACGCGGACGTCAGCACCAGCATTACTGGCTTCTCTGCCGCGTGCCGGCGCAGGCGGCTGATGCAGGAGCAGGCAACGATGTCGTCACCGCCGCCGCCGGCAGCAAGGTCCGATCCCTTTGCCGCGGCCCCCCTCCCCGCCCCGGCGGGTACGGCTGATGCCCCGGCTGCCGACACCGCAAACTGCATAGTCCTGCTAGGCTATTCCGCTACTGTGCCGGATCCATCGTCAGGAGGCGACGAGCACTTCAGCGGGGGTTGGACGGCGCGAGCGGGCTCGGCGCAAGTACGTAACCCGGCTTAGGCTGGTTGGGGCACGGCAGTGGTGTGCTATGTTTGGGCGGCTGGAGTCCTAGACAACTGGTTGCTGTGGTGTTGGCAGGGCAGCAGGCTTGCGGAAACCTGTACGGGCATGCTTCAGGTATTTTTGCGGCTTTCATTCCCCCTAAGCGTTTTTCGACGCCCTTTTAGCATCCGCCGCTGGTTTCCACGACTTGGCCTGTTTCGCCTTAACCCGCAGTTTCCCGCCATCACCTCGTGGTTTCTGAGCTGGACCTTCAGTGCCGGGGAGCGCATAGATGATGAAACTCTCTGGGACAGTGCACGGGACCCAACACTACCCATGCTAACAGATTCCGCAGGACCGGGATCCGGACCGGCCACTACGCCGGCAAGCATTGGGCCCGTAAAGCTTCAGGTCAGTTGGCGGGTTGGGTTAGGGCTCCGGGTCACTTCCAAATCGTGTGTTGAGTTTAGCGTTGTGGGGTCAATCGGGAGATGCTTTACGGCTTAGCGGGCGGCCTAGGAGCCCTGTTGGGGGGTTGAGGTGTCATGTGACTTGTTACCGCACTTCGGCGCTTGCAAAAAAACCAAGACAGAGACCGGTCTTGTGCATTGCATGCCTTGGCGCATAGGAATATAATCCTTGTGTGGTTGATGCACGCTCCTGCGTTTCATTTAAGTCGTGTGAGCCATGCATGTGCACTAATGGAGGCCGCCCCACAACGCTGCAAATGCCACTCGGCAGAACTCGACGACATCCGCCGCGCAGCTGCAAGAGGCCGTAGTTATGGGTGGGTTGTGGGAAGGGCGGTATGATTGGGTGGGGACGCGACGGGCTCTCAGGGCCGCACGTTATCGGTACCTATGCTTCGTTTTACATTGCACTGCTGGGCGTAATGGCATCTAGTCGGTTTTGTACGGGTTCGTTTTGCCCTGACGATTACGGTACGAGCGCGCAATCGCAGCGTGCAACCTAACGCGGCTATGCTCCTCTCTGCATAACCCCACGTCCCCACCCCTCTAAAAGGTTTAGGTCCGATCGATGTCCAGTGGTGTCTCCCGGTACTCCCCACCTGTCTCAGGCAACGGCACACTCGTGGCAAATGCCCCCCCCGTTTCGTTCACCTGGGTTGGCCGAAAGGGGCCAGCCGCACCTCCCCCATCCTCCAACCCCGTCATTGCCGCGTTCGGTGGTCCTGCGTCGGCGCCGCTGAGGGTGGCAGCTCCTGAAATGGTGTTCTTCAACAACATGAACTGCACCCCAAGGGACTACCCGTTTCGCCCGAGCCGGGTAGGTGGCAATGGGCCGCGCGCTGACCCGTGGGTCGCTACATGTAGCATACGCCAGGCAGCAGGTGCTGAGCACATGGAAGGTTTGCAGGTGGAGGTCAAATGAGATTAGGATTAACGGACAAGGGGTTTCAGCTTCCTCAAAGCTGGAAAAGGGCGGAACTGAAAGGATAGTCTTTTAATGCTGCTTCGGAGGCATATGGCTGGTGCTGTTGTTACTGTTGAAGATTGGGCGCTGGATAATAACCCCGCTTCGGCTACATCAGCTGACGCCGCGAGTCCGCGTGTGTGCGTGCACGTGTGTGTGGTGGCCGTGGCGAATAAACCATTGCATGGCAGGCCATGTCTTATAGATGAGATGTGGAAGATGAAGAACGGCAGCCGGATGAGCTATGTTGCTAACCCCTCTCCGATGAATGCATGCGGCCAGGGAAATATCACCAGCAGCGATAGTACGGAGACAACGGATCCGATTGCGGTGCCGCTCCTAAAGAATTTGCCTGGACCAAAGGTGTTTAAGGTGCGTAAGTCAGACCGAGGCGCGCGAGGTCGAGGGTGGGTTGGGGGGAATTTCGGCGGAGTGGCCATCGTGATGTGATGTGATGCTGGGTCCGTTGTGGGCTAGGGCAACGGCAACGCAAGGCCCAAGCAAGCGCTCCGCAGAGCCGTGCCATTGTGTCAGCAGCAAGCTCGTCCGTGTGTGCTTGTGCCCATGCATGCAGGTGGACTACATGCCCATCACTCACCGCCGCCGCCCGGTCACCAACGCCGATACCGGCGTTGCAGCCGACAGTGGCGCAAGCCAAGATACAGCGGACGGCTCTGTGCCTAAAGAGATGTTCATCAGCAACTCTACGCAGCTGTACATAAGGTATAACTATTTTTGGTTAGGAGGGTGCTGCGCTATACCTTTGAATGGACTTGAAAGACGTGCGTGGCTAGAGCAACATGTTAGGTGCACGTCCAGCGCTGCTGCCGTGTTTCCTCCAAGCCTCCAGTGCCTTGCAAACGTCGGTGCACTTCTTCCCTGCTGCGTTTATACTTCAAGAGCATGTTGGGTGACCCCCGCTGTTGGTTTTGGGTTGATTCATGGGCAGCTCCAGAGGAAGCCTATGCGTTGGAAATAAGGTTACGGCAACTGGCGCACTTTGACGTGCCCCATGCATCGTCTCCCAGCCCATGCCACGCCTGCTTCACCGCCGTACGCGCCGTATACTGCAGGGTTACGAACTTGAGTCCCGGCATCGTCCTACCCCTCGACACAGTGAAGGTGGTCCGGGTTAAGCCCTGGGTGTGGCTAGGTCTGGGAAGGAGGCAGGGCACGGCTTAGAGGACCTCAAGGCCTGGTTGATCAGCGATGTATGGCTTGAGCGTCCCTGCTAGTTTTGTGGCACAAGGCAAGCGGAGGGGGTTGCCTTGGCTTTGCGGCGACAGGGGTGAGGGTGTGTTGAACCAAAGCCCACCTAAGTGTGGGAGCATCTAGAGCGCATGCCATACAATATGCAGGTTTTGGCTACCTCTGTGAAGAGGGGCTGCTGATGCGTATATGAACCCATGTTTTGCCATAACCGCCTAACATGCGTGTCCGCACATTCCCTGATTCCTATTTCTGCGTATCCGTGTCCTTTCGAAGGCTCCGGCCCCTCCTCATCTCCAACCCGTGTCATCCGCTTGCAGATAGAGTACTGGTTTAATGGTCCCATTAGGGCCGGTGGCGCCCACGTCACGGCAGCAGGCAGCCTGGGTCTTGGTGTGGCTCCCAACGCGGGTCCCAACGGCACCAACTCGAGCGGCCCTGGTGCTACGGCTCCCCCGTCCTTTTCGTTCGTGTGCTATGACATCAGCAAGAATCTAGGTACGTTGTTGCATGGGGTGCCTGGTAGCCCACCGCCGGGCTGGTAAACTAGACGCGGACGCGGCGTCATTTTTTGTTGGGGCTGCACTAACTGTCGTACACCACCGTGGCCCCAGTGTGTAACCCAACTGGATGACCGTCCAACCGCCTATACCCTCTTCCCTGACAGCCGGCGGCTGCTCGTCTCTATACTTTAATGTGTCCCGAGACCCGCGGAGCATGAGGGGTGCCCGCTATAGCCTCAACCTGTTTTTTGCGCCGGGCTCAGGCGCGCTTCTGCCACAGAACGCCAGCAACAACGGCAGCGGCCCGGCAGCAGCAGAACAGGATATGGAAACCCCGATCTTGGGGCTGCACGTCCCCAAGGGCACTCCACTGCTAAACTATGTGGACATGGCTGTGGGCTTCCAAACATTGAATGGCGAGCTTATGGACCCCAGACAGGATTACAGCTTCATGGATACGCCCATTCGGCCAAATCCTGTCAAAGCTATCGGAAAGATCCCCGACGCCTCTACTGATGACACCGCAGCTAGGCATGGCACTGCTGCGGCTGCTAACCGTTCAGGCCAGACGGCCGCCGTGCCGGGCCGCAATGCGACTGCCAGTGCTGCCAGCGGAGGAGCGGGAGGCACTACGGGCGGTGATGCCCAGGACGTGGTGCGCAGAGATTTCCTACCCAACCCCCGGTGAGGCAGCGGGCAAGAAGGCATGGGCGCGGGCGTGGGTCGGTGTCGGGTTTTCTTCGGGTGTTGTTTGTATTCCTACATGCGACAGGGACCTGGTCCGGTCCTGCATGCTTAATTTGGTGAAGCAAGTCGGCCGAACCGCGACTGGACATGCATGCAATACGGTAGCGCTTGATATGTAGCGTGGGCTTCACGCGCCACGGTGTCTATCGCTGATCCAATACAGTGCGGTTTCGGATGTAGCTTCTGGGCCGGCTGCAGTGGCCTTGATACGGTACCTCCCCGCTCTCTGCACGCGGTTGACAACGTGGCTAAGTAGCTGGAATCCTGCTTCACTAACGCCCCTTCACTTGCACCGTGTTACTACGCGCCGTACACAGTATCGCTGGCTACCTTGTTGTGTATGGCACTCCCTTCCTCATCTGGGGCAGTTCGCCAACCGCCTTCTACCCCAACGCTTCAGATGATTTCCTGAAGTACACTCCTGTTTCCGACATCAATGCTGCTCTGCCTAGAGGCAGCAGCTGCCAGAGAGCAAGGGAGGGTGGACTGGTGGGTACATCGAACAAGGGTGGGTTGGGTTGGGCTAGGGGATCAGGGATGATGACGAAGTCCGGTAGATGATGAAGTCCCTCCATTGCTTTCTGATGATCTTCGGCCTTGAAAGGGAAGCTCAGGACATGCTTCGACACCATGCCATGGCTTGTTCCGTTTCCCTTGCAGTGTCGGGTTGGGTTCATCGCCCTTGTTTCCGTTGTGAGGGGCCATTGTAACAGTCTTCTACTCACCATGCCATCTCGTTTCACCCGCCGCCTTGGCTGCTTGCAGAGTTGCGTTGTCAGCATGCAGTACTGCTGTGTTGCCAACACGCCGGTTGTAACTTCGATACCGTCAGACTGGGTTGACAGGAACCCCTCCGAGGACGGAAGTCACTCGCATAACGAGACGGGGAATGACTCCCACAATTTCTTTCCCGAAAAGCAGCTGATCGTCCCATCCAACCCCTCCGGAGGCGGAGGCAATGAGCTCAAGAAGAAGGCAGCGGCACTCGCTGGCGGCTTCAGCGGCGCCGCGGGTGCCGTACTTCTCGCCGCGGCCGCGTTCTTTCTCTGGCGCCGTCACCACCCTCCGCCGCCGCCACCGCCATCGGCGCCGGGCCCCCACCGTCCTCGCCGCCACCATTACCATGCAGGGAGTCATCGGCAGTTGGCACAGGAGCGGTTCCCAGGTATCGAGCGCCGCTTGTCACGATACATGGGGTTGTTGATGCCGGGAGTAAGGAGATCCGATACCGGCAGCACGGAAAGCCGGAGCAGCAACGGTGGCGGCGGCGGAGGCTACGATGACGTTCAAGGATTGGTGCCGTACGAGTTCATGGGGACGCACCAGCAGTACCCCTACCCGCCGCTGAGTCCAGCTCTAGCGGCCCGTGTCAGCCCGTCCGAAGGTACGTGCATGCGCGCTGTGTTCTGTTGGTGCTGCTTAGGCATTGCTGTGGCACCCCCATAGCGGCGAGGTATCATGACGGCGGGTAGGTGTGTGCTCCGTTGGGACGCAATCGCATAATGCAGTGAATGTGGAGCGCACCACGTATGCTTGCATGACGCCTCTCCGCTCAACCAACCCGACCTGCCCCAACGTTACACCCTACCCTCCGGTACCTTCCTATCCGCCCCTCACAGCTGACGAGCTTCGTTATGTGCTCAACTCGGGCTGGTGGCAGGAGAACTTCCCTGCTAAGGGTGGCCCGCTTGGTCTGGGGCTGCTGCCCAAGTACCCCACCGTGCCGGCTGAGGCCTTCATGGCGGCAGTCACCGCGCTGTCGCGACCCACCAGTCAGGAACTGCGGGCGCGGATGGCGAGCAAGGGAGCCGCAACCGTGGCGGCGGGGACAGCTGCGGCAGTGGGAGAGGAGGAGGGTGCAGCAGGAAGCGCAGAGGCAGGGGCAGGAGGAGCAGTCGAGGGAGGGGGGAGCGGGGAGGGCATGCTGGCGGTGGTGGGCGAGGCACGTGTTGCGGCGCTGGCGGGACTCGATGACGACAGCCTGAGGCAGCGGATCCTTGTGTGAGTGCCGGGGGGGGTGTGTACGGTCGGGAAGGGTGGGAGTATGAGGGGTACTTCTGCTGTTACTTCTGTTGCTACTGGGGGTTGCGACCCCTGCCAGTGCTTCAGAGACTCGATAAGTTCCGAAGGCCTTACCTATTCCAGTCCACTCTTGTCATTACTTCCTCTTTCCTTGGTTCCCTGTTTGCAGTCGCAAGACCAAGACATGGACCGGCCGCGTCGCAGAGACCTGGGAATTCCTGCCTGAATACCCAGCGCAACTGCTACTGCCGCCGCTACAGCCCGAGCCTGCCGTACTGCAACAGCAACTGCCGGATCAGCAGCAGCAGCAGACGCAGGCCCGATCGCCACAACCTGGAGAAAGTTACCTCGCTCCTCCGCTGCCGCCGCGGGAGGCGGCAATGGCATCTCTACCTCCCGTGTCGCCGCAGTACATGCATTACCACCGGCAGCAAATGCGGGCGGCGGCGGCTGCCGCTAGGTCTCCTCCCCACCTCAGCCCCCGGACGTCGCTGGTTCGCGGCGGGGCAATTGCTGTGGCGGCCGCCCGGGCCGCTGGGATGAGCGGCGGCGGCGCTGCCTCTGCCGCCGCAACTGGCGCCGCTGCTGCCGCTGCTGCGTCAGGTCCCGCCACGTTGCCGGGCATGAACCTGCCTGTGTCGCTGACGCTGGCGCCCATCGAGCTGGATGTGGACTACGAGACGGAGGTGGAGCCCTTCCTCGGGAGGCTGATTGGAGTGGGCGGCTTCGGCAGGGTGAGCTGGAAGGGGGTGCATGGCGGAGGGGCCGGGGTGGGTTGGACATGGATGGGTTGGGGGCTGCATGTGTGGGCGGAAGCGTAAGGGATGCGCGATGACAGCTGCCATGGATTGCCGGCAGTTGCCAGCTACCTTCATAGCATGGTCTTCCTTGGTTGCGAACGCTAATTCTGATCTGTTCCTTGGCATTTGGCCCGTTATGGTTACTCGGCTGCTTCCACAGGTGTACGAGGCCACGTTTCGAGGTCGCAAGGTGGCGGTTAAGACCGTTGTGATTGAGGACGAGAAGCAACGGCAGGCGCTAGCCAAAGAGGCCCAACTGACTGCTCGGTTCAGGTGAGATAGCTTAGCAGCATGGGCTGGGTGTGATGTGCACATGCATGCGTGATGTGGCAAGGTGAAGGGAGTGGTGGACGCCACGCATGCTGGCATGTAGGTATCTCTTTAGTGTTAGTCCGACCGCCCATGCCTACACGCGTGCAGGAACTGTGAGCGGGTGGTTCAGCTGCTGGCTGCCTCCCTGGCCCCTGCCGGCAGCCAGACACCGCGGGGAGGCTCCTCAAGCATTGCTGGGGCTGGGAGAGTAGAGCACGAGAGTAAATACGGCGGGATCAATCCAGCCGCCGCCGCTCCCGTCACCCCCGCACAGCCCCCAGGCACCGCGGCAGCCCAGTCACCCACTTCCTCCATGTCGACTGCCGCCGGCCCCGCAACCAGCAACGGCAGTGACAACGACACCTTCGCCACCGCCTCAGGTGCTGACCTGGCGGGAGCGGTCATCGGCGCCGGTGGCGGCCACCCCGCCAACCACCCCACCCGACCCCACCATGCGGCTGCTGTTGGCTCGCGGTCGGCGGGTCATAGGGGTGGCGGTGGTCAGCATGCGGCTCTCATCATGGAGCTCTGCGAGGGGGGCAACCTGGGCGATCGCATTAGCAACTTGCACATGAGGAGACTGGACTACTTGGAATTGCTGCAGGTGGGGGCCGGTGGGGAGGAGAGGAGGAGTGGTGGGGCTGCGGTGGTTGGTCATGCGGGTGAGGACGTGCGCACGTACACCTGCTGATTGGGTGAGCATGCATTGTGTTTGTGAATGCCAGGTTTCACGAATAAAGGTTGTCAGTGCACTTTGTCATGGTGCCAGAACGCCGGTCCTTTAGTCTGCTCCCTGTCCGGATCCGCCCCTTTCCGCCACCATCCTCCGCAGCTGTCTCGTGACGTGGCGGAGGGTCTGGCGCTCATACACCGCTTCGGAGTGCTGCACAGGGGTGAGGCAAGGGGCGGGGACAGTGGGCTAAGGGCGACAGCAGGGGACAGTGACGCCGGTGGGATTGAGTGCTCTCGCTGATCTCCATGCCTTGCAATCTGCGGGTTTCGACTGCCGTCCAGCTTCCTGTACCTTCCGCACGGTCCCTGCGCTTTTGCTCGCCATCACCCTGCACCTCCTTCACGTCCTCACAGACCTCAAGCCGGGCAACGTACTGCTAGACAACAGGGGCAGAGCCAAGATCGCTGACTTTGGCATCTCCCGGCTCAGGGTGCGGAAGGGGGTTGGACGGACGTTTGGTTGTATGGTTGGCTACTTACTAGCTAAGTCTCTGGGTTGACTAACGTCTGGTTGTTAGAGGTTGGAAGCGGCTTGAATGACCGTTATAGATACAGCGGCGTGGCATTGGAGGAGGACAACCGTGTGCACGCCGTCGTTCGGTCTTCAACACAGAGGTTTCAACCCTGACATGGGAAACATCCACCCTTGCCACTGCCCTCTTCACAGGACCCCTACCGCTCCTGTGTCAGTGTCACGCAGCAGGGAGGCACGGTGAGAGGCAGCGCTGGGTGCGGTATCGTGTATGGCGGTCCTTAGTGCGTGGGGGCGATAGCCTTGGCACGTTTGACATGGTCTTGGTCATGTAACGGTTAACCATGCCCCTATAGGCCTTGCCGTCACCATGCGCACCTTATGCAAGCCCCCGTCGTCTATTGATCCACAAGTCGTACGGTAACGACCATGTGTGCCCCATTCTGTGTCCTTGTCTTCCAACCGCTCTTGCCGGGTGCCCCTTGCCGGATCCCACCGCTCGCCGATCCACCGCAGCCCAACTACATGGCGCCGGTAAGCATGGCTGTAGGCCAAGTACTGCGTGTACTTCCTCAGAACGCCGTTAGTTATCCGTCATGCCAGAGCTGCCCTGTCATCACTCAGTGGTTTCTTATCACCTGCTTGCATGTGATGTCCATGCACTCGGTCTATGAGCTGGCAAGTTGCAGCATATTGCGGCATTACGCAATGGGGTTTGCCCGCCTTTGATACCCTCATTGGCCTCGTGCCATCATCTGCTGTTGGCTCCTCCGATGTGACCTTCCTGCCCTCCTCCGCATGCCACTACTGCTGCATCCCGCTTGTACCGATGCAGGAGCTGTTTAACGGCACACGGGTGGACGAGCGAGCTGACATTTACAGCTTGGGTGAGTGGGGCTTGTTGCACTGTTAGGGCTGTTGTCATGGATGGGTGGAGGGGCACCTTAAAGCCGTCATCCTGGCTTGGAAGCACGCAATACCGGTACCTCCTATTTCCAGTGCTTCTTTGTCCTTCCGACAAGCAACTAGGCTCCCGACTCCCTAGGCTCTCCATGGTTTGCACCATGTTGTTGCGGCCCCGGCCTGCCCATCGGCACCTGGCCCATACAGCTCTACCCTACGCTTTCCTGACCGCTGACCCCAGGCTGCATCATGTACGAGGCGCTCACTCGCCGGAGGCCTTTCGATAATTTCGCAAAGGGCGACGCACAGGGAGGCGCAGCCGCAGCCGCCGCTGCGGCGGGCGTCGACGACGCCGGCGTCGGCGGCCTTCCTGTGGGTGGAATGTTCCGAATCATCCTAGCAGTTGCAATTCTGGGTGACCGACCAAAGCTGCCTGGATGGGTTCCCACGGGTCTCGCAGACCTTATCCAAACGTGCTGGGCAAAGGACCCACGGGCCAGGCCCACGGCAGCACAGGTGAGGCACCGTAAGAGGGAGAGGCGGTGGTGGATCTGGCCGTGTCGGTGCGAGTTGACAGTGGGGCAAAAGGTGACGCTTCGTGTACGCCACTTTTATGCTCGCATGGGGCTAAGTATCAGCGTTACTCTTCTTGGGCGCGCCGCTTCCTTGCCTTGCTTCCCATGCCTCATACAGTCATACCCCACCCTGGCCCACTCACCCGCTTGCCGCTTCCAGGTCCTTGCACGTCTGGATGCGCTGATAGCGGTGGAGCGGGCCAGTCGGGCAGCCCGGGCGGCCGCTCGTGGCGGCAGCCGACCCCGATTGTCGTCGCAAGCGGCGCAGGCGCCAAGTCAACCGCCGTCGCCGTCAGCGACACTTCCGCCGCCGGCGGAGGGCAGCGAAACGACGCATCCGCCACCGCCGCCGGTGACACGATCCTCTCTGGGAACGGGGGCATCAGCGGCTGCATCAGCGGTGCCGTCGCCAACGCCGTCACTGCCACAGCAGCAGTCACCTCAGCGGCCAAATCCCTCGCATGCCGGGCATCTGAGTCTTTCCTTGGCCCAGATGGCAGCGTCAGTCTTCGGCGCCGTCACTGGCGGTAGCGGCGGCCGCCGTGAACCGACCGCGGCAGCGCCGGTAGAACCGGCGGCAGCGACGCCGCCGCCTTTGGAGGCCGCGGCGGCGGCGCCGCTGCCAACGCCTCAACCCTCGCCCCAGTCATTGAATACCGCTGAACTGCAAAACAAGCGAAGCACGCTTCCAGTACTAGCAGAGGATTTCGCTTCCGCTGCATCTTCGACACCGACAGCACAGACACCGTTTGCGCCTGTGGAGCCGACGGCGGCGGAGCGGCCACCCGATGCCGCCGCTGCAGCGACCGCCGCGGAGGAGTGGGATGCGGAGACAGCTGCTCCCAGGTGGCTGAGGAAGGACCGCTGCGACCTTGCACCTGACACAGGGAGCTTGGAGTACGAGAGTACGGGTCAGGAAAGCTCCTCAGCGGCGGCACCCAGGGCTCGTCGGAAGCGAGGCCATGCGGAAAAGACGCGTGAGAGCGCCGTCACAACTGGGGCAGCGGATACAGGTACGGGCGGCCGCAACGGCGAGGGAGCCCCCAGCGGCAGAGCCGTTGCCCTCAGTGCGACGCAGGCTACGGCTTGTGGTGGAGACAGTCGCAAGCACGCCAGCGGCGGCAGTGCCAGCGGCCCTATTAGCCCCTTCGTTGCGGCAAGCAGCGGTGGCGACGACCGAATACGATATAACCCTTTAGAAACCTTCGCGCCCGCCTGCTTGGAGATGGTGGCCGCAGGCCCCAGTCGACGGCCAGCCGCTCCCAAAAGCAGCTTGGAGGAAAGCGGCGTTAGCAACGCTAGCGGGGGGCGGAGAGGCTGTTCGGCGTCCGTGCCGATACCGCTGGTGATTCCTGCTTGCCCAACAGCTGCGGCGAGCGCTGAGCGCGGTCGCAGCGAAGTTGAAGGCATGCATGGCGTCGGCAACGTGTTTACTGCCCGCGGTGGCGCCGGAGGCTGTGGTGCGGGCCGGGGCGGGGGGCTACGTGGTCGTGCGGCGATATCTGCCAGTGAGGCAGACATTGCGGTGGCAGCGGCAGGCCTGCCGAATCGCATGGGTAGCGGTGGCAGCAGCACCGCTGGCAAGGGAGGTAACACGGACAACAGCGGGAGCGGCAGCGGAGGTCTTTCGAAGTGGTGGCCTTGGTCGTTGTGGCGCCGCAACCCCGCTTCCGGTCCTGAGGCGCTTGTCGCCCAGCAACAGCCGCAGCAAGGGCAGGAACAGCAGGGGCAGGCGCAACGGCGGCCTTCCTTCCCCAACGTGCATGGACCGCCTATGGCGCCTGCCGGTCATGAAAGCGGCGCGATTTACCAGCCGCATGCGATCCACGCGCCACCGCTTTCCCATCCTCACCCCCATCATCACTCCTATTCCCAGCAGCAGCATTATAGCATCCACGGTCTGCCGCAGCCGCTGCTGCCACCGCCCGCGGCGCTTATGCAACAGCACCCTCAGCACCACGCCGGCTACCAACCCAGCTTCGACAACTACCCGCAGAAACCGAGCCTGCTAGTCGCTTACGGATCTAGTTCTGTCCATTCGCCGCCGTCAGCCTACTCGTGCTCGACCGGCACCGCCCGCCCCCAGCCGCAGTTGCCGTACTCCCTGACCAACCGTTGCATGCAGGAGCAGCAACCGCCACCGCACCAGCAGCTACCCAGCCCTTGGGCGTCACCCGTCAGCCACTCCGGTCATGCCGCTAATGCCGCGCTGTCGCCCTTGCCGTCGCCCTACTGGCCGCCCTCCTCTTCCGCGGCTAGCAACACCAACATCGCCACTAACGCCAACGTCATCCTTGCAGGCTGCTGGCCGCCCTCCTCTTCCGCAGTCCCAAATGCCAACCTCATTGCTGCAAGCAGCCTCGCCCCCTGGAGTGGCAGTACGGCGCAGCAGCATGGACATGCGGCAGGGGCTGGGGTCTCGGCGGCACCTGCTTCCGGCAGCGGCTCTCCATGTGGTATGAGCGCTGTGGACGGCGACGTCGCCCTTGGAGCAGCATTGGGCCCACGGGATATTGCTGCTGGCACCAGCGGGACGGGAAGTCCTAGTGGTCGTGGTGGAGGTGCGCATTGCTATCCCTGAGCGGAGGTAGAGGAGTACCGGCAGCGGAGGGCTGCAAGTGAATATAGCTCAGCCGCTGGGTGCGCTATCTCACCGTCATCCACAAATGCTGCTGCTGTGGCTGCAAACCGGCGGGCTGTGCGTTTGTCGGGTGAGGGTGCAATTGAAGCAGCAGTCACAGGAGGACATCGAGGTCGTGAGGCGGCGCGGGTGGTCAAAGCACCGCGGCCTGAGGTTTGGCTAGGAGGTGATGTGCAGGAGTTGCACCATTTGCAACAACGGCAACAGCAGCAAACAGGATCCGCGCGGGAAGGTGGTGGCGGCGGGAGCAGGAGGGGCCTGGACAGCTGAGCTGGATTGGCGGCGGCTGGAGGGGAGGCGGCATAGGAAGCAGCATGCAGGGCGGCACGGTATCGGCAGAGGGGTTGATAGGTGCTTAAAGAGGGCTGGTCCATGGGCCATGACGGGGCAATCCGGCCGAGTTTGGGAGAAGGCGGGAAAGGACGGCTCTGTATGCTTCGTTCATCACGCAGCAGGACCTGCTTAGTGTGGTGTTCATTTCACTGGTATGGGCCTTACAGTGCTCCAGTTCTGGATATGTTGGCACGTATTTCGATTCGCGCCCGACCACTCGCTACACCCATCTGGACCCTTCAACTCCAACAGGAGCGATGCAACGGCCTATGAACATCGGTGGCTTACGACGTAGTACTACGTCGTCTGCACCAGAGCGGTATCCCAGTTTTGCACGCGTAATAGTTCCATGGCGCCATCTAATGCCTTTATTTCAGGAATGGTTCATGCCAATAAGCGCCCCAACGTAACTTTAGATAGCATAGAGCCAAGTAGCTTCTAGCTGCCTGCTATTCATGCAGCAGTTGCATGCTTATCGGTATCGCCTACAGCATTCTGCGGGCGTGATTACATGGCATTAATCTTGTATTGACGGCTTTCACACGTTGGTTTCGCGAGGTACACATCGTTCGCAACTAGCAGTGCAGGGCTGCAGGCTGACTCGAGGGCTAACTGCTCGGAAAGTGCGTAGCGTTGTTCTGCAGCTTATCCAGAAGCGGTGTATAGCTTTATTTTGTATGGTAGCCCAAGGCAGCCGAAGGTTACGCTCTCCTGGCTGGGATAGAAAGCAACGTCGCAGCTCAAGCCGCGTTCAAGCAAGTTGTGCGTTGTTATAATACCATGTTATTTTAAGCAATCCGAAGTACCTTCACGTACACGATTGCCAAGGACTGTCAAGATGTCCGTACTCGTGAAACGGTTGGTTCCGAACCTGGGATACATCACACATAACAAAGCACAAACAATAAAATGTAACTCGTCATTTAGGGCTACGGTCGATGATCGGTTAACAATCGGTAAGCTTCGCTTGCAGCAAACCTTGCAGGCAGCAAGGTTTTTTTGGCAGTTAGGGCGGCCAACCTTGGGTCGTGGTGCGCTATAGAAATGAGGCCTAGAGCATCACAAATTAATCGTTTTCATGACCTTACTGTACCGTAAGGCTACAACCGCATGGTTAATAATGCCCTGGTCGGGGCAACTATGGGAGGCGCCTGGCCCCGCCTTGTCTGACGATCTGTGCAGAATGCGATACTAGCACATTAGATCGCAAACGCATGTCTTTCTTTGCAGCCGGGAATTGTTTCGTATAGGGGTTGTGTGAAGTTAACGCCTCCTTCCAACGAACTAAGCTGCCACCTCGTGTGGCTTGCCAAAATTTGCTAGGTGCCAGTCGAAACGCGGGCATCTGGCGTGCTGCTTCTTCACTGGAGTGAAACGGCCAATTGGAGCAGCCTAGAGCAGGGGCAAGGTTGAAAACCCGTCAGCTTGCTCGTTTCCGCAGCAAGACTCGCCCAACGTTGCAGCCGCAAGGGCGAGAGTCGTATATGCTTGCTTTGGTGGGCTAACAGTTGGCATAGTTGTCGCCAGGCAAGCCTGCCTCGGTCTCGTTCTGCCCATAAAGGCGCTGCTGCGATTTTTGTTTTGAAAGGGCAGCAGAAGACATGTTCACCATGTCTGGAGGTTGGCGTTGCTGGCCAGTAGTGGATCATCAGCTCGGTACTTCTCCTTTCTGTTCATTTTAGCTGGAGCATCCAGTTGGCATATGCCGGTCCCCCAGTCTATTGCTGTCTGATCGCCATCATCACATGAAAGCGACTCAGATGGCACGTGCAGAGGGTTCACCAGCTTTCCGACGCCTCTCGCCCACATCACCCTTCTTCCGGGCGGCGCCGCCAGCATCCCTACGATGTGGCCCCCGCTGTCGTCAACTACTCTTCTTGGCGCTGTTGGCATCGGCGATGACGAGGGAAGGTGCAGCCGTGGCCCAGAACATAAATAGTGACGGCGCCGCAGTACAACAATTTTTTAGGGATACCGCAGGCGACAAGAAAGCGGCAACCTACGCGGCGGCTAGCGGTAGCAGCGTCGTCGCCAATGCTCCATCGCCGTGGCTACCCTCTGTGGCAGACAACCACGTACGACGGCTGCTTAAGCCCCCATTGTTGCCGGCGCCGCCGATGGGGCGCCGGCGGCTGGAGCCGGAACTGCGACAGGCTGGCGGTGACGTGTTGTCCTTGGCGCCTCCGCCAAGGCTCTCCATGCTACGGCCGTCTTTAGCTCATTCGGTTCTGCCTCTGGCGCCGCCTCGGAGAATATTAGCGGCGGCACCGTCAATTGTGACAGCGGCATCAACGCAGGCGCCGTCAGCCTCGCAGTCGCTCGCCAGGCCCTTCAGCAGCACCGCCGCCCTGGACACTGAAGGCGGCAAAGGTGACCTATACCCGAAGTTGATAAATAGCACCGTTCACTTGACAGTTAGCAGCAGCGGCAGTGGTGATCTCCGCCGTAAGCTGAAGACTGTGCATACGAGGCGTAGCAGGAGCGCAAGACGCAGAGGACATGGGCACACGGACGTCAGCGCCAGCGTTTACTTCCCTGCCACGTACCGGCGCAGGCGGCTGATGCAGGCGCAGGCAACGTCGTCACCAACAATGACATTGTCTGAACCCTCTACCAAAGGCACGCCCCCCGCCCCCGTGGCCGCCAAGCCGCCCGCCCCGACGGCCACTCCTGATGACCCGGAGCCTGCCAACACTCAAGATTGTATTGTTCAGCTGCGCTACTTCGCCTCTGTGTCGTCAATGGCCGGCACCGACTTTTCCGGGATCTGGACGGCGCAGGCATGCCCGCCGCAAGTAAGTTAACCGGTCGACCAGGATAGGCTTAGAATGGTTCACAGCAAGGAAATGGTGTGCACTGATTGGAAATGTTAAGTAAGGTTGATAAGTTGTTGTAGTGTCAGCGAGGCAGATCGCGGAAATTCGTATAGGTTGGTGGCAATGCACTGCCGGCGTCTTGTCTCTAGTGCCTAGTGCCTAATGTCTCGTCCTTCCAGCATCCGCGGCTGCTTGCTCTGACGTCACCCAATTCCTGCAAACCCCCAGTCTCCCGCCTTCACTTCGTGGACCCTGGCGTGGACCTTCAGTGCCGGGGAGCGCATCGTCAGTGACAATTACGTGTATGGGGATAGCAGACCGAGCCAATTGCTAGGCATGTGGCCAACAGGATGGCCAGCCACGCCAGATGAGACATGCCCAACGGCACCCGCAGCGGTGCCTAGGCCGGCAGGCATACTCAACGTAAAGCTGCAGGTGGGTGGGATGGTTGAGGCTATGGGTGTTTCCAAATCGTGGGCCGAGGGCTTTATGAGCTGTTTTTCGGCGGTTATCGGGCAGCCGAGGAGCCTATGTAATGGGGTCCGCCCCATGCCAACTCAACATGTGGTCGAGATGTATCATGCGACTCTTCACCGCATTTTGGTTTGTGCAAAGGAGCCAATGTGGAGACTGGCTTTGCGCACTGGCATAGCCATGCGCGTGGCAATGTGCTCCTGGTTAATGTTCATGGTTGGCGCATGCCCTTGTGGTTGCTTCAACCGTTGAGCCGTGTGCGCTCTGTTGAAGCCGCCACACAACACTGCACTTGCCGTCCCGCAGAACTCGACATCCGCCGCAGACCTGCAAAACGTGATAGTCAAAGGTAGGTGATTTGGTGAGCGGGGACGCAACGAAGTCTCGTAGTCGCGAGTTTCTCGGCCTCACTATGTGTGTGGAGCATTAAAACTGGGTCAGACCGGGTAATGAGTGAATTGTCCCATCCATTTGCCCTAAATGAGCACTGTCCCGGCAGCCAACCTGGCGAGGCCAAAATGCATTCCTGCGTAATCCTGGCCTTTCCTGAGCTTGAAGCTCACCATACTACTGCCCCCGGGCCCGCCTGCCCCGCCCTAGGCAACATCACGCTAATGCCAAATAACCCGGCCGTTTCAATCACGTTGGTTGGTCGCAAGGGGCCTGCCGCGTCTCCTTCTTCACCCGGTTCGCCTGACCCCGTGCTTGTGGAGCTTAGCGGGTCTGAATCGGCGCCGCTAAGGGTGTCAGTTCCGAAGAAAGTTTCCTTCAGCAACCTGAACTGCACGCCACGGTTTCACTCGGGCCTGGTAGGTGGCAACGAGCGGTGCGTTGACCCGTGGGTCACATTGTGCGTAGGGGTGTGTTTACGAGCGCAGCCTGCAGAATCTCGAAGATCCCATCCCTTTAACGAAGTTTAGGAAGAGGATCGTGATAGATGTGGTATGACGCCAACCCCTTTCGATTTAACATATTTGGCCAGGAGAGCATCGCCAGCGGCAATGGTGCGGCTGCCGCAGCGCCAGCAGAGCTATTTGCTGTGCCGCTACTTAATGAACCTTCACTGCCGCTGCTGAACTTGGTGGGTGCAATGAAGGTGCGTACCGGTAACTCATGCCAAGCAGCGTTAGGTCGGGAGTAGGTTAAAAGGGGGCTTTTGAATTGTCTGTCCTTGATGTGCTTTGGTAGGGCTGTCTTCAGGCACCTGCACTCAGGGCACCATGCTTAGGGTTCATGGCTCCGCCCTTGGCGCCCATGCACCATGACGCTGCATGCTTGACCGGCAGCGGCGTTGCGTAGCACGTGTCTGAGCGGAAACACTTACCACGTAAGCCCCAAACAAGTCTCTGCGCTTACGTCGGCTAGCTCGTTCGCGTGTGTAAAACTGCCGCGTGTGTGTGCACGCAGGTGGACTACATGCCCATCACCCACCGCCGCCGTCTGGTCCCCAACACCGATACCGGCTCTGCAACCGATAAGGGGCCAAGCCAAGATACACCATCTGCTGGCACGGGGGCAACGACGGCGGGCGTCGCCTATGAGTGCTTGTACGTCAGTAACTACACGCAGATGTACATAAGGTACCGGTATAACTCATACTTAATAGGGTGTTGCTTTGCAAATGGACTTGACAGGGGTACGTAGGGCAGTGCAACATGCGGGGCGCACTTATAGCAGCGCTGAGGGGCAACAGCATGTCTGCGCTCCCTTGCCCCAGCATTGTCGCGTATGTATAAGTCCCCCGTACCTTGCAATGATCAGTGCGCTTGTTGCGATGTCCATACAACAGGCCGCACTTGTTCGGGTGTGTGTGTACACGAGTACTTGGTACTGTAGCCGATGCATTCCACCACGCCCCTTCGGTCCAACTCCTGCCGCACCTTCTTCGCCGCCGCGCTTTTTGCGTGCAGGATCAGGAATTTGAAGCCTCACAGCGTCATACCCCTGGAGATTATAACGGTAAGTCGCTTTTAGCCCGGCATGGCGAGGTCAGGGAAGGAGGCAGGGCACTGTTTTGAACGAAAACACTGGAGGACAAAGTGAAAATTGGGCGTAGGGAAAGGAGGCAATGCTACAAGTGCAATACGGTTAGACAACCAGCTGTAGCCTCAGTCCCTTGACCTGCCTCCCACATCCGCTACCCACATCCCTAACCGGTACCTTTTCATTTCTCAGCAATGCTTACTAGGTTAAATTATAAGAAGGCAGTGCTTGGACGTGCGGCACGTATTAACGATTAACGAGTTGTAGCCTACGGCTGAGGGGGCGGTTTGGCCCCCTCCCCCTTAACCCCTTCCGCATCCGCTACCCTTGTCACTCCTCCTCACGTCCAGCCCGCGTCATCCACGTGCAGATGAAATACTGGTTTAATGGGCCTCCCCGGGCCGATGGTGCCGACGCTACGACAGCAGGAGTTGAAGACAACACGAGTTCTGGAGTGGGGTTTGGAGCAGGTGGCATCGATACCAGCGGCCCTTCTACTATGGCTTTCTCCGTGCATTGCTGCGAAGCTAGCCCGGGCCTAGGTAAGCGGTCGTGTGGACACAAGAGTGGCCTGGTAACTTGATTGGATTCAAGTAAACCCGGACTGCTTGCACGAGGCGCCACATACCTTGTATGGCATTATGATCGCCAACGCAGCGTGCCCCGAACCATGTTTCGGGCGGGAGCTAGCCGTCGGGCAGAAGCGGGTTGTCCGTATGAGTAGGATTGGCTGCACCTGTTAGTTCAAGTGCTCGCCCCCCTGACGGCTCGCATTCCAACCTCGCCACTACATTCCCTTGCAGCCGGCGGTTGCTCGTCTATATACCTTGGCACTCATGAGGGCCTGCGGGGCGTGAGGGGCGCCCGCTATTACCTGGAACTGGCCTTTGCGCCGGGCTCAGGCGCGCTCGTGTCCGCCAGCGGTAACACCAGCGGTGAGGCATTGGAGCGTCAGCAGCTGGAGGCCCCGGTTGAGGGGTGGCAGGTACCAGACGACACTCCGCTGCTTCAAGAAGTGGAGATAATTGTGGCCATCCAAACGGTGAATGGCAAGCTCATGGATCCGAGGCAGGACTACAGCTTCATGGATACGCCCATTCTACCCAATCCTGCCGACATTACTGCGGATACCGCAACTAAGCAATGCGCGGCTGCTAACCGTTCATGCCAGACGGCCGCCGTGCCGGGCCGCAATGCGACTGCCGGTGCTGCCAGCGGAGGAGCAGGATGCGCTACGGGCTATGGTGGCCGGAACATGGTTTTGCGAAGGCCCCTACCTAACACCCGGTAAGCGAAGACAACCGCGCAATGGGTGTGGCTGCAGGACGGGTCAGTGCTAGGCCTGCTAGCTTTGCGGCTCATTTATTTACGCTGCGGATTGCTGTAAGTGATTCCGCTTGCGAAAAGGGCTGCCTCAAGTTCATGTACGAAGGTGCTTATGTCTTGAAGCCAGCAGAATCGGGACTGGACTTGCACGATAGCGTTTGGCATTGGCGCGGGATCTGATGTGGTGCGATGTGGTGTGCAGTAGTACGGCTCGGCTTCAATTGTGACGTCTGAGCTGGGTCAGCTAGTTCGGTGTCTCTCTTTCCCGCTCCCTGCGCATGGCCCGTCACGCCTGCGTTACTGGCGTTGTGGTCCACTAACACCGCTTTGCGCGCTTTACGCGCCCCGTGGTCTTCCGTGCCCCGCACAGTATCGCCGCATACCTAAACCTGGGCAACCTCGTCTGGGGCAGCAACCCGAACCCCCTCCGCTCCCCTGGTTCCATTTTCACCCGAGAGGACATCGCAAGCCTATTTTCGATCGTGCTCGTCTGGGGCAGCCCCCCGACCGCCTCCGGCCGCCGGTCATTTACCTCGAACATCCCTGTTTCCGACATCAATGCTGCTCTGCCTAGAGGCAGCAGCTGCCAGAAGGCAACGGAGGGTAGACTGGTGGGTACATGCTACGCGAGTGGGTGGGGTTGGGATAGAGGCTCAGGGCCTTTACGAAGCTAATGGTGCTCCAGTGTTCCTTGGTTACGTTTGCATTGGGCAACAAAGGGCACGTCTCGCTCCCACAACTCGGACCCCAAGCAACCCGCCGCGCCCCGGTTCCCTGCAGAGTTGCATTGTTAGCGTGGCGTATTGCTGTCTAGCCAACACGTCGGTACCGCCAGTGGAACCCGACCCAGGACCCACCCCTGTTCCTGGAGGTAACGAGCGTAAGGGCAAGGCGGCGGCAATCGGTGGCGGTGTAGGCGGCGCCGCGGGTGCCATACTCTTCGCCGCGGTCGCGTTCTTTCTCGGGCGGCGGCACCATCCGCCGCAGCCGCAGCCGTCACCTGGCTCCCACCACCGTCGCCACCACCACGACCAAGCAGGCTGCCACTGGAGGTTAATTGAGGAGCGGTTCCCGGGCGTGGAACGCCGCTTGTCACGATACATGGGGCTGTTGATGCCGGGAGTATGGAGATTCGATACCGGCAGCACGGCAAGTCGGAGCAGCAACGGCGGCGGCGGAGGGTACGACGGAGGCTACGATGACGGGCAAGGATTGGTGCCGTACGAGTACATGGGGACGCACCAGCAGTACCCTTACCTGCCGCTGAGTCCAGCTCTAGCGAACCGTGTCAGCCCGTCTGAAGGTACGTACATGTGCGGTGCATTTGTGTTGCCCGGCGCAGCCCGGCACCGCAAAACGCCAAGGTGACGGGAGGTACCCTGTTTCGCCATAATTGTGGCGCCCCAAATGATGGGCACCACATCATGCATTACTGTGACGGCGTGTAGGTGTAGCGGCGAAAGCAGAGAGCGCATGCCTTTACGTAACAACATGCCGCAATAATAGCCGCTCAACCAGCCCAATTCGCCATGGCGGTACACTCCACGATCCGGTACCTTCCTGTCCGCCCCTCACAGCTGACGAGCTTCGTTACGTTCTCAACTCGCGCTGGTGGCGGGAAAATTTCCCTGCCAAGGGTGGCCCGCTGGGTCTGGGGTTGCTGCCCAAATGGCCCACCATGCCGGCTGAGGCCTTCATGTCGGCAGTCACCGCGCTGTCGCGACCCACCAGTCAGGAACTGCGGGCGCGGATGGCGAGCAAGGGAGCCGCAACCATGGCGGCGGGGACAGCTGCGGCAGTGGGAAAGGAGGAGGGTGCAGCAGGAGGACGAGGCGGCGAAGCAGAGCTGGAGGGAGCTGGAGGCGTAGGAGGGGGCATGAGGAGAAGCATGGATGGAGGACGAGGAGAGGGGGTAGCAGAACGTGTGGCGACGCTGGCGGCGGTGCCAGGACTGGACGACGACGACGTGAGGCTACGGGTCCTCTCGTAAGTTGTCTGTTGGGGTTGGAGTCAGGTTCTTGGGTGCTAGTTGTATCAAGTCTAGCACTACCAGCCCTCGCACCTGCTCTCACTCACACATTGCATGGTTTCATTGTCACTGCTCATCCTGGCCATTTTCACTGTTCCTTTGTCGCCTATCGCCCTCCAGCTGCAAGGCCAAGACATGGACTGGCCGCGTCGCAGAGACTTGGGAGCTGCTGCCTGAATACCCAGTGCAACTGCTACTGCCGCCGCTACAGCCCGAGCCTGCCGTATTGCAGCAGCAATTGCCGGACCAGCAGCAGCAAGCCCCATCGCCCCAAGCGGGAGAAAGCTACCTGGCGCCGCTGCGGGAGGCGGTGACAGGCGGCGACACGGCTGCAGCTGGGCCCCAGCCTCAAATACCGCCGCAATACATGCATTACTACCGGCAGCAAATGCGGGCGGTGACGACTGCCGTTCGGTCTCCTCTCCGCCTCAGCCCGCGGACATCGCTGGTACGGGGCTCGGCGGTGGCAGCCGCTGCCGCCGCAACTGGCGCCGCTGCTGGGTCAGGTGCCGCCGCGTTGCCGGGCATGAACCTGCCTGTGTCGCTGACGCTGGCGCCCATCGAGCTGGATGTGGACTACGAGACGGAGGTGGAGCCCTTCCTCGGGAGGCTGATTGGAGTGGGCGGCTTCGGCAGGGTGAGCTGGAAGGGGGTGCATGGCGGAGGTCCTGGGTGGCTTGGACATGGATGGAATGCGAGAGGCGGCTGCCCTTGGTTATCGGCAGTTGCCAGCTGGCTTGATAGCATCATCTTCATGGCGAACGGTAGTTTGTTCCGTTTTATGGTAACTCGGCTGCTTCCACAGGTGTACGAGGCCACGTTTCGAGGTCGCAAGGTGGCGGTTAAGACCGTTGTGATTGAGGACGAGAAGGAACGGCAGGCGCTCGCCAAGGAGGCCCAACTGACTGCTCGGTTCAGGTGAGGAAGATGAGCAATGCGGGCTTAGTGTGGTGTGCATATGCATGCGTGATGTGGCAAGGTGAAGGGAGTGGTGGACGCCACGTCTGCTGGCATGTAGGTATCTCTATGGTGTTAGTCCGACCGCCCATGCCTACACGCGTGCAGGAACTGTGAGCGGGTGGTTCAGCTGCTGGCTGCCTCCCTGGGCCTTGGTCCGGCCGGCAGCCAGACGCCGCAAGGGGGCTCCTCGAGCATCGGCGGGGCTGAGAGAACGTCGCAATCAAGGCGCGACAGCAGAGGCGAAGCGGGTGTAGATTCAACCGCCCCCGCTCCTCTCACCCCCGCACAACCCCCGGATGCCGCGGCTTCCCGTTCACCCTCTCCCTCGCCTCCGACGCCGCTGGACCAAAACGCCCCCGGCGGCACGCTCCCAGCCACCTTTGCCACCGCCGCCGGCCCCGAGACACCCGCCTCAAGTGTCGCCATTGACCTGGGGGGAGCGGCTATCGGTGCCGACGGCGGCCATCCCACCCACCACTCCACCCGGCCCCACCATGCTGGGGCGGCGGGCGGTGGTACGACAGAGGCAGCCGGCAATGCACCACCGCAACGTCAGGCTGCCGCTGCGGGAGGCTCTCGGCTGGCGCAGCAGCATGGTGTTGGCAAGCAGCAGCGGCATGCGGCTCTTATCATGGAGCTCTGCGAGGGGGGCAACCTGGGCGGTCGCATTAGCAACCTGCACATGAGGAGACTGGACTATCCGGAGGTGCTGCAGGTGGGGGGCGGTGGGGAGGAGAGGAGGAGAAGAGGGTTGCGGTGGTCGGTCATGTGGGGGAAGGGCATGAGCGTATGAGCGTACCCTGATGGGCATGGAGGGAGTGGGTGTGGGGGCGGAAGTGCAGATAGCGTTGGAATACGGATATCCATTGTAACGGTCATTCATTCATCCTCCGCAGCTGTCTCGTGACGTGGCGGAGGGTCTGGCGCTCATACACCGCTTCGGAGTGCTGCACAGGGGTAGGTTGCAGATGGCGAGGGCAGAGGGGGACAGGAGAGGGGAAGGGCGCGGATGGGAGTAGGAGCCGTCACTGTTCTCCATTCCTTGATGCGCAGGCATATGGTCTCGGCTCCATTGACCTAGCCCCATACTGTTCCTTTCCATCTTTCCCGCATCCCTTTTGCCAATGCGCCTATCCTATCCGCACATGGGTCTAGCCGTCTGATGCTTGCGCTTCCTGTCCTTCTCGTGTAACCCCTTGTCCGCTCCTCTTTTTCACCCTTCACCTCCCCCCTTCCTCACACCCTCACAGACCTCAAGCCGGGCAACGTACTGCTTGACAACAAGGGCAGAGCCAAGATCGCTGACTTTGGCATCTCACGACTCAGGGTGCGGAAGGGGGTTGGACGGACGTCTGGCTGAGCGGTACCGGGGATGTGACTGGTTGACTACTCAGCTCGGCTTTGGGTCGGCGCTCGTTTGCATGTTGGAGGTTGGAGGCGACCCCTTGCCAATGGCGGCAAGTCCGCGTATGCTTTCGTCATTCACCCTTCACACGGCAGGCCTAAACCCGTACCAACCAGGGGAAATCCCCACCCGTGCCTTTGCCCTCTTCACAGGACCCCTACCGCTCCTGTGTCAGTGTCACGCAGCAGGGAGGCACGGTGAGAGGAGCGCTGGGGCGGTATCGTGTATGGCGGTAGCCTGGGCATGTACGACGTGCGTTATGCAGTGCGCCTTGCAGTTGTCGTACGCATGTTTTCCTTGTATAAAGTAGGCCGCCTAATAACCAGAAGCCGGTTAAGGCCACTTGTCCCTTACCGGTATTGTGTGTCCTCTTCTCCCAACCGCTTGCGCTCTTGCCGGGTGCCCCTTGCCGGATCCCACCGCCCGCCAACCCACCGCAGCCCAACTACATGGCGCCGGTAAGCATGGGTGTAGGCTTAACCCTGCGAAACATCGTTAGGTATCCATCATGCCAGAGCTCCCCTGTCTTGTTGAATCAACTGCCATTGACGGGGGTTCCGACCTGTCGAAGTAGCTGGCACGTCGCACCAGCAGTGAATTGAGTCTTTGTCTGTGGGCTTTCCCTGGCTTTGACGCCTTCATTGGCGTCGTGTCCCCGCACCTCCTGCTGCCTCCTCTGAAGCGGCCTTCCTGCCCTCCGAACCTCCTTCGCATGTCACTACTGCTGCCTCCCGCTTTTACCACGAAAGGAACTGTTCAACGGCACGCGGGTGGATGAACGAGCTGACATCTACAGCCTGGGTGAGCGGGACTTGCTTCCATCGTCCATTGCAATCCGCAGCATAGATAAGTGGAAGGGCCCTGAAAGCCGTCATCCTGTCTTGGGAGCTCACAGGGCTTCCTCTCTCCCATGTCTCTTTCATTTACTTTCCTCCTTACCCGCCAACATGCAACGCTACCCTACGTCCCGCCTTCCCAGGCTGCATCATGTACGAGGCCCTCACTCGCCGGAGGCCTTTCGATGACGCCCCAGGCGGCGCGGGTGCAGCCGCTGACGCGGCGGACGCCGACAACGCCTTTGTTGGTCTTCCTGTGGGCGGGATGCTCCGGATCATCTTTGCGGTTGCGGTTTTGGGCCGCCGGCCGGAGGTGCCGAAGTGGGTCCCCGGGGGTCTCGCAGACCTTATCCAAACGTGCTGGGCAAAGGACCCACGGGCCAGACCCACGGCGGCACAGGTGAGGCTCCGAAAGAGGGAGAGGTGGTGGTGGATCTGGCCGTGTCGGTGCGAGTTGGCACTGCAGCACAGGATGGACGCGTGATGGACGCCACCGCTATGTTGGCATGGGGCTAGAACTACCGTAATCAACTTGGGCGCGCCGCTTCCTTGCTTCCCATGCCTCATACGGTCATACCCCGCTCTGGCCGCACTCACCTGCTTGCCGCTTCCAGGTCGTTGCACGTCTGGATGCGCTGATAGCGGCGGAGCGGGCCAGCCGTGTAGCCCGGGCGGCTGCTCGCGGTGGCAATCGACCCCGGATCAGCCTGGACAGCGGCGGCAGTCGACCCCGGATCAGTGTGGATAGCGGCAGTGGCGTCCCGGCGGCCACCACTTCGTCCGGCTCCTCGGGTGGGTGTTGGCGTGGGGATTGGGGGCACTGGGAATTAGGATGGCGGCCTCGCCGGGCTGATGGGGTATGTTGTGCTGAGTGGCCTCCGGAGACGTAAGGTGCCCCATGTAGCTACGCTATTATGGTGTTATACGTTGCCATGCCTTTGCTTCCTCGCCGCTGCCAGGTGCGAGCACAGGCCAACACGCTGCCAAGATGCCGCCACCCAGGCCGCCGGTGGCCTCCGCTTCCGGCCCCATGACGACACGGGTCGCACCCCTCCCGGTGGCGGCGTTGCAGCCGGCGGCGTCATTGCCACTGGCGCCATGTCAACCGTTGACACCTTCAGACACGCCTCAGCCGTCACCGCAGCCCTCCCCCTCGAAAGAAACGGAGGTAGCAGCGGCGGCGGCGCTGTCGCCATCGCCGCCACAGCAGCCCTCACCCCAGCGACTGGGCCCCCTTGTCCGCGCGGGGCAGCTGGGTCTTTCCTTGGCTCAGATGGCAGCAGCAGTTTTTGGCGTCACCACTGGCAGCAGCGGCACTCCAGCCGTTGTAGCTACGGAGGCCGAGGCGGCAACGCCGCCACCAACGCCGCAACCCTTGCCGCAGCTGTCGCGGTTGAATACCACTGAACCGCAAAGTGAGCGATGCACGCTTCCAGCCCTGGCGGAAGATTTGCCCTCTACCGTGTGGTCGACGCCGGTGGCGCAAACGCCACCGGCAGCGGCGGAGCTGCCGCCCGGTGCCCCCGCTCAAGCAATCGACGCTGATGCGGCACACCGCAACGCTTTTACCGCCGCTGTGGCTGCGGCAGCCCGAGGCCCGCGCGAGAGCACCAAAAGCGAGTCCAGCGGGTCTGGCGGCGACAACGGACGCGGGTCGACGGAGCCGGATGTTGAGGAGGAGTGGGATGCGGAGACAGGAGCTCCCAGGCGGCTGCGGAGGGACAACTTAAATGAGCGTTACTTTTCAGCACGAAGCCGCTGTGACCTTGCATCAGAGACTGGGGGCTGGGAATACGAGAGTACTGGTCAGGAAAGCTCCTCAGCGGCGGCACCCAGGGCTCGTCGAAAGGGAAGCCATGCGGAAAAGCCGCATGCGAGCGCCGTCACAACTGGGGTAGCGGGTACAGGTACGGGCGGCGGAACCCCCTCAACGGTTGCGCCGAGCGCTGACAATGGCCGCAAAGGCGGGGAAGCCCCCTGCGGCAGCGGCGGTGCCGTCAGTGCGACGCAGGCTACGGGTCGCAGCGGGCTTGGCGGAGAGGCTGGCGAAGAAGCCCCCGGCGGCAGTGCTATCGGCCTTAGCAGCCCCTTTGCTGCAGCAAGCAGCGGCGGCGAGGACCCCAGCCTAAAAACGAGTGGCGCGCCCGTTTGCGTGGAAATGGTAGCCGCAGGCCCCAGTCGGCGACAAGCCGTTCTCGACAGCAGCGGGGAGGACAGCGGCAGTAGCAGCGCCAGAGGGGTTCGAAGAGGACGTTCGGTGCCCGTGCCGATACCACTGGTGACTCCTGCTTCCCCAACAGCAGCGGCGGAGACCCAACGTGGTCGCAGCGAGGATGGCGGCATGCACGGTGCCGGCAATGCGTTTACTGCCCGCGGCGGCGGCGGAGGCGGCGGCTGTGGTGCGGGGCGCGGCGGGGAGCTACGTAGTCCAGCGATGTCTGCAACTGAGGCCGACATTGCGGTGGCAGCGGTGGGCCTGCCCAATCGCGTAGGCAGCGGTGGCAGCAGCAGCGGCGCCGGCAGGGAAGGTACCAATGATGGTAGCGGAGGTCCATCGAAGTGGTGGTCTTGGTCCCGCTGGCGCCGCAACCCCTCTTCCGGTCCTGAGGCGCAGTCCCCCACGCACCAACAGCAGCAAGGGCAGGAACAGCAGGGGCAGGTGCAGCGGCGGCCTTCCTTCCCCAACGTGCGTCGGCAGCCGTTGACGCGTACCCGTCCTGAAAGCGGCGCGGTTCGCTATAGCCAGGAGCATGATGTCTGCCTGCCCCCACCTCATGCCTACGTCGGCCCTGCGGGTCCAGACCATCCTCACTCCCAGCAGCAGCTGTGCACCAGTCAAGGCCTGCCGCAGCCGCTGCTGCCACCGCCTGCGGCGCTTACACACCAACAACCTCAACACCACGCCTTCGACCAACCCGGCTTCGACAGCTACCCGCAGAACCCAAGTCAGCTAGTAGCTTACGGACCGCCGTCAGCCTACCCGTGCCCGGTCGGCCCCTCCAGCACCACCGCCGCTGGGACTGCCCTCGGCAGCCTCACCTTAAGCGACAGCATGCGCTTCCCGCCCTCCTCCCAGTACCCCTCCTCCCTGCATCCGTCACTGATGCGACAACATGATGCCCAATACCCTCAGCGGCATTCGTTCCTGCCTAGTATTCAGGAGCAGCAGCCGCCACCGCACCGGCAGCTACCCAGCCCATGGATGTCACCCGTCAGCCACTCCGGCCGCGCCGCTAGTGCCGCGCTGTCGCCGTTGCAGTCACCCTATTTGCCGCCGTCCGCGACCAGCAACGCCGACGCCACCACCAGTGCCAACGTCATCGCTGCGGGCAGCCTCACCCCCTGGAGTGCCGGCGCGGCGCAACAACACGTGGACGCGGCGGAGGCGGCGCCTGCTGCCGGTGGCGGCTCTCCCGCGTGGGGTATGGGCGCTGTGGGTGGCGGCGGTGGGGCGGGAGCAGCAGCAGAGGTATGCGATACTGCTGCTGGCACCAGCGGGACAGGGAGTGCCAGCGGTAGTGGCGGAAGTGCACATTCCTGCCCCGGAGGCAGAGGAGGCAGCAGCGTTTTTGTTGGTGGTGGAATGGCGAGCAGTCGTGTCAGCATGGGCGACAGCGGCATGGGTGTTGCTCCTGGCGGCGGCGTGACGGCCGCGGAGCTGGGCGATCCGGTTGCATTTTGAATGACGAGGAAGAGGAAGAAAATGGGGAAGAGCAGTAAGGGCAGCGGCATCAGAGCGTGTTGTTTCCCATTGCCGAGAGCGATATCTCGTCCGCATTGTCAGGAATAAAATGTTGCTGTTGCAGACGTGATGCGTAAAATCGCGTCTTTTGGGTGAGGGCGCGGTTGAAGCTGGAAGCACAGGGGAACGGGAACAAAGATCGTGAGGCGGCGTCGATGGCCAGGGTACGGCGGCCTGGAGGTTTGGCTTCCTGGGGGTGATCAATGCGGCAGCGGCGACCACGATGAGGCGCCCAGGAAGGTGGTGGCGGTGGGGCCGAGGAGCGGTCTGGGCAGCCAAGCCAGATTGGCAGTGGCTGGGAAGGAGGCGGCATGCAGGGCAGCAGAGCAGTGGCGAGGAGTTCGGGCATTGTTGGGTTATTTGAACGTATGCAGGTTGGCTGTATCAGGTTCGCGTTTTTCAGTGTGTTGGGGTTTGGAAGCGGAGGAGGCAGCTCAATGGTAGGCGAACTTTGCATTTGCCTCTGGTACAGCAGAGCATATTGAAGGGCATTGAGGGTGGCGCCACCACCCTTGAGGCGTTTGCTGAGAGTGCGAGGGGGGCTCGAGAAAATGCAGGAGAGAACTTTGAGAACACATCGCATGTGGCAGTGTACTGAAACAAGGCATACCCACGACCAGCCCTGGTATCGGGCTTTTTGCATTCTTGGAACTTGATGGGGGGTTGAGGTTTAGGCTCGCAGCGTGTGTCGCACTTTTCTAGGAAAGGCCCGACAGGGTCTCCGTGCGCGGGGAAGACAGCCTGTCGACGATCGTAGCCGTGCAGGAATGTGAAAAGGATTGCCGGGATTTTTCCAATAAAACGTATGTTGGTTGCTACACCCCCGATCATTTGCGCAAATAGCCATCCTGTTATTTGTGATTAGCCATGTTGGTCGAACCCTTGCAATGCTTCTGCGTGGACTAAGTTCATTGAGCACTGTAGCGTCTGTGATTACGCACGTACTCGGACGGATGATTGCCGGTACGCCCATTTTGTCATGGTCTCTCGGTCTCGGTGGGTACATAACAGGAGAAAGACTACATGAACGCCTATTGCCGCGTTGTCTTATTCAATCTGCGTTGCTGGCCGCTTACATTGGTAGGGTTGTGCGAACTCAAATTGCCTGCTTTCGAGTTGTAGTGCACTGAGTGGTGCACGAGACCTGCGCGACATTAGGGGACGCCCTTGCAATTTAAACAGTAAACATTTCACTTGGTGGGTTATCGGGCAATCGCGTGGCCCATATATGTTAGGTGGCCGGTGAAGATAAAAAGGCCTTTCTGGGTTCCGACATAGTGCGGCCGAACAAATACTCCAGGTAAAGATCTTCCATGCCAGCAAGTAGCGAATGCAAACGCCTTGATAGCGCGCAGACGTACAGCGAGTGTGCTGTCGTACGACATGTACCACTCAGAGCCCATCAAAAGGAAGCAAGCCTTAATTCGAACCAATTATTATTACGCTTATGTAGGCATTTTCGTAACAGCTAACTGAGAGGACATTGCCTTTACTACGACGTAGACAACGCATTTCCCTCATCAAAATATTCTCAGACAGTGCGTTGGCTTTTAATCATCACAAATGTGTCAGTCACAGCCAACGATGTCGTCGGAGCATGTCGGCGAGGATATGGATTGCTGCTGGTACGCATGGGCCCAGCCGAAACGGGTTGTTGTCACTCCACTGGCTGACCCACCTGGGCAAGCATTCACTACAACGTTTCTACGTTGCTAGCCGTCGACCTGCTGGTCTCTGGGGAACGGATTTTGCAGCATCCTCACAGTAGTGTTATCGCAACCGACGCAACCACCATCGCGACCAACCCCTTACCGCTCTCTTTGAGTCATATGATGTTTTTATCTTTACATCTTTTATTTTCCAACAGTATGGGACACTCCCCGCTGCGCAGGATCTGCCTCGGGACGGATGGAATGTTATCGCGGCCTTGCATGTGCCCACGCAGCGTGCATCCCACCTGCCTTGCGCGATGGCAGCTTCAACAGGCTGGTCGTCAGGTAATTATACGGTCATCCGGGAGTTGTGTAGCGCGAACGTTTTAGGGAGGGATAATAAGTCGCATGCACCGACATTGATAGCTAACCGACAGACTTGCCAGGCCAGAAACTGCTTTACCAGTAGTTCAACCGTCGTGTTCCGTAAAGGCCTTACATAACCCCCTTAGTATCATAACCGACCCACTGCCCCTTTCCACTTACGACTTCAGGAGGAGCGCAGTTGCCGCTTTTGCAACGCCAGTCTTCCAGATTGGAAGTCTCAGCTAGCTCCTTCGCCTCCAGCTCCAGTTGATCCGGTTATGGTAGTCAGCCTGGGCGGCAAAGCGGTCAAGATCAGAGTCAAACCCGGTCCCGAAGGCATGGCTCACTTCAGGCAGCAAGTTCGCGAGCTGTTCAACATTCCCTCGGATGTCGAGTTCGAGTGTTCATTCAAATGCAAAGCCCCTTCTGGTAAGCCTCTGCTCTGCCAGGTTGCTTGTCGCTCCTGCTGCTTCATTTCCTGCCTCTGCAGTACTGTAGTTCTTTCTTGTACTTTTAAAGCCAACACAAATGAGCCGTGCGCCTGTTCTGTGTTCCTTGTCATGCCAAAATGTTCACAACCTCTGTTGCCGTGTTCTTGCACGTTTTACCTGCATTCCTCAGGCGATACAATCCAACTTGAGGGGCTCGCTTCCTACGACGCCGCCACGCACTGCGCTTCGCTTATGGCAGCTCAGCGTGCGGCTGCTGCCTCCCGTCGGCCACCTACACAACCCACGTCCGCACCCGCATCCGTACCAACGCCAATGTCCACATCAACGGCTGTGACCCAAGGGTCAGCGACCGCCGCTACGTCTGCCCCTGCTCCTTCATCTGCACCTGTTGCCAGCAGTGCCGCTGCTTTTGCTCACCACCAGCAGCAGCACTGCCAGCACCAACAACGCCGTATTCACAACAGCAGCGGCGGCGGCAGCAGCGTCAGTAGCAGCGCAAGTACAGACGGCGGCAACACTGTGATGTACGGCGACGGGCTCCAAGCAGAAGTGCCGCAACAGCAATCGCAACAGTACTACAACACAGCCTGCCATCAGTACAGCAACCACCACCAACAGCAACTGCTGCACACCGCCAACCACTTCCAGCATCACCAGCCAACTGCTCCTACTCATGCTCCTTCTCACGCCCTACCCTACCAGCTACAGCAACAGCAATACCAGCAACCCCCGCAGTATCCGCGGCAGCAGCAGCAGTCTTGCCACCACTTTCATGTATAGCGTCACGTGGTCTCAACAACTTTCCTCCCTTTAGAGGGCGTACATACTTGGAAGGATCCCTTTGAGGCTGAACAGAATGGCATCGGGGAAGGTGGTAGGCCAAAGGATCTTTCAATTCATTAATGTGTTATACCTACCTATATATAGTATACCTAAAGTGATTTTCTTCTCTAGTTGTACATTCAGATGCCATGCCTGAGCGCATCTTAAGCGTTAGTGCGGAGTATTCTGGTTGGTTGCCGTACAGGGTGCGCACATGGTGTCTTGGGGTTTGCCGTACATATGTCCTGTTGCTAGCATAAAGTTGACAGTTGATATGTCGCTTATTTGCTACAGTTTTCCAGTGCTTCTGCGCTAACGATCCGGATTTGCGTATAGGGTGCGCTCTGTGCTGTCTTTTACCATCCTGTATTGTAGACTTTGTAGTACTTGCGTGCCTATTGCCGTCATAGTGAATACCTTACAACTCTTACCCTGGGCAAAGAATTGCAACATGACGTTTTGGAAGTAGGACCCGTGGGACTGCCAACCGCTGAAACATGCGTGTATATTGGACTATGTACGATGTACGGATTACCCGATGATACGGCACCGCAAGGTACCGACATACCTTTAGCCTGGTTGAGCTTCGTCTAGTATAAATATCACATACTGTGGGCCCGCAGTGCGCTGTGCATTAAACGCAATTGTCAAGACGATGGCACTGCTGTCGTGACTCGTGAGGTGTTTTGTCACGAGGTCTAAGCGTGTTACGCTGAGTGGTTGAGGGCACCGTACCATTGCGGTATTCCGGGTACGTGTGCATTTGTGCGTGTCCTATCCCGCGTGGGCGCCTCTCAGCGCTACCCGGGGTGTATAAGGCATGACGTGGGGTACATGTTTGGTTATCCCATGCGTGTTTGTTTTGAAGAGAGACATCTCGAAATAGCATTCTACATATCAGGTGTTGGGTCGGGTATAGGGCCTGCTTCTGAGTCCTGAGTTGCGGCCTGTGTTGAGTGCACCGAATCCAGTTGTAACTTCTTTCCACGGTGCGTACGGCATCTCTCAGCGTCCGCTCCTTCAAGCCCCCTCTGTCCACTAGCTAGGTTAAGGGCACCGCCAATGCAACAGCTGCTGCAGCCGCTGCTACCGACGCCTCCCACCCCTTTCACTGCCGCCGCTTCCATTGCACGTCGGGTAGCTCCCAACACACGCCGCACATAACAGACTTAACAATACTACTCTTCAGCTACAATGCAACTCATATCATGCTAGTTTACCATAGGCAACCTATGTTCATCCTTACAAGACGGCTTTTCGATGCTCAAGACAACGCAAGAGGCAGACCCGCAGCTCCTGCCACAGACTTCACCTTGCAAAGCCTATCATACTGAGGAAGCCACCAACCCAACGCCCTCCCCCCCAAATGCAAGGAGCAGCAACCATACAACCGCAAAACAATCGCCTTTAAAAGTTCGCCTCCGATCGCCCCAACACTGTTTATACGGTATCAGCCCCTGCCTAACCCTACCTACAAGTGGAGTAGCATGGCCACAAGTCGGCCCCCGGGCCCCCCTGCATGGTGTGCAAGGGCCTGCACCCTGGGTCGCAGCAAGCTGGTCTAATCCGTTGCTATAGTGTTACTATGTAAGGCGGATATTCCAGGCAAACCCCAACCTTGCTCAGAAAAACCTTGCCAGACCCTACTGGCAAACCGCTGCGACCCAGCCGACCCTTTCCTAATTCCTCGTCCCCTTCGGCGGTTTTTTGCCCTCAGTTGGCCGCTACAGGCCAAAGCAGGCACGTAACTAACCCATTTGCATCGCTGCATCCATGCATGCGCACACACACAAACGTTATTTTAACACACAAACGGTACGTGCTGCCGTGAGGGCGCGACCCTCTTTGCCAGCCGCGTTCACCGTCGCAAGGCCCCAGCCGGGTGCTGCTGCGGCTGTTGGGGCGTGGTGAGCAGTCTGAGGGCCTCCGTGAGGTGCTTCACGGCGGTGGGGATGTCCTCAAAGGAAAGCGCTGACACCGCGTACCTCGCCTGCTTTTGGGCGTCAGTGAGCACCTGGCGGGGTGGGGCGGGGCGGGGCGGGGCGGGGCGGGGCGGGGCGGAACGGGGCGGGGCAGGGTGGGGCGGGAGGCGGCAGGGTATAGGGAACACGCAGTAACGGAGTGTGGGAGGTTGCTGGATTGCTGTCGCTAGGGGCGGCATGGGGTTCTCCGTATTGTTTACGGTAATAGCGGGACCAGGAAGGAGGACCAACTTGTTGCTGGAGGACGCAACCAGACGATGCAACTGGACCTCTATCCCCACCTGTAGCGGAGGCTTATATCCGGGGGGCAGTGCGGGTGTAGGTGCTGGCACGGCTGCTGCAGGTGCCGCCCCTGCCCAGCTGCCGTGCTGCGGTGCCGCCGCTGCCACAGCATGTACCGGGTGCTGCTGCTGATGCCCGTACGAGTACGGCTGCGAAGACGAGGCATGCTGCGAAGACGAGGCATGCTGCGATGGAGGCTGCGGCGGCGGTGGAGGTACAGGAGGAGCCGCTCCGTAACCCGTACCGCTGCCGTTCACGGTGGGGTAGGGCCCAGGTGCGGGTGCGGGCGCTGACGGCGGCGGTGGCGCGGCGGCATGAGGAGGGAGGGGTCCCGAGAAGGACATGGGCCCCGCAGCCGGGCCCGCAGGTGGCTGCGGCGGTAGCGGAGAGGAGGCCCGCGGCCCCGAATAGGACTTGGACCCAGCTGGAGCGTATCCGGTGGAGAAGGCCGCGTCCAAAAGCGTATCCGGCTGCGCTGGCGGCTGCGCTGCCGCCGCCACCGGACCGGCCGCCTGTTGCTGCGGCGGCAGCGGCGGCCCCAGCTGTGTTGCCTCTGCCGCCAGCTCCCTGCCATCCTCCGTTCGCACCAGGTAGGTAGGCGGCCAGGAGGCGTCGTTGATGAGCAGCACCGTCCCCGCCAGACCTCCTGCCCCGGCTGCTCCCAGACGCAGGTACACGGGCTCCCCCTCCGCCAGAGCGGGCACGGCTGCCTCATCAGGCAACTCCATCAGGCGGTCGCGCAGGGCTACCTTGTAGCTGCAGAGGCAGAGGCAGAGGGAGAGGGACGGTGTGCAAGAAGAACCAGAGTGAGGGGAAGGGTTACAGGGTTCGTGGGCAAAACACAGCGTATGGAGGAAGCGGCGCGAGGGAGGAGGGAAGAGAAGGGAATCGGTTCTAGCTGCTTCCCGTGTCAAACCTTGCACCTCATCCGTACCTGTAGCCGCCGTCGGGCCTGGGTACGACCATGCCCACAGTGCCTTGCTGGATCTGCAAGTGGGATAAGCGGGCACGTACATGCTTGGGTGGCGTGCTAATATACGCTTAGATGACCCTGATGCATGTGACCCAGCCGCACATGCAGGGGCGGTAAGGAAGGAGAAGCGAGGCACGAAGAAAGCAACACGAGGAGATGCCAGCCAACCTGTAGCCACTGGTGTCGGCCGCCAGTGCAACCAGGCATCCTAGGATGCGTCCCCGCGCAGGGCTTCAACCTCGTCATCCTCCGACCGATCCACCCGCGCCCACTTACCTCCTCATCACCGCCGCCCTCCAGCCCCTCCTCCGTACGAACCAGCAGCCGACAGCCCGGAGCAAACCGCGGCCCCATAGCACCGCGTGCCATCCCGCCTGCCACCGCCGCCGCCGCCGTCGCTGCCGCCCCCGCTGCCTCAACAGCATGGATTGCCGCTCCTGACGCCGCCACTGCTACTGCAGCCGAATCCGACCTGCCGTACGCCCAATCGCTGGATCCAGAAGCCGGCGGCAGATCCGTCAGATCACCTCCGGGCCCTCTTCCTGCAGCAGCAGCGGGGGCTCCATCAGCGGCGGCGGCAGGTTGAGGTGACGGCGGCGGCAGCGGCTGCCTGCCCTCCCGCAGCGCCTTCCTGATCTCCGCAGCCCGCCATGCGCAGTAGCGCTGCTTCTCAAACAGCTCCGAGTCCACCCCGCCGTCGAAGACGTTCAGGATCTGCGGAGGAGATAGAGGAGTTCGGGAGGTTAACGGTGTGGACAAGCAAACGCTTGTACGGCGACAGGAGAATTATACTGTATGAGAGGAGTGGGAGGGAAGGCTTGGAGCGGTTGCGGGTGTGGACCAGGGCCGTAGCATGAGCAGCGGCGCCAGTGGCAGCTGGTTATGTGAGAAGGGCATGGAGAGGGGCTGGCTGAGCTGTGAAAGGTGGATTGCGCACGTGGCGTTGGCATGACAGGTGAACACGCGTAATGTTGCAAGGCGGCAGTCTCACCTCGATAAACACCGACGCCGCATAAAAGGCCTTGGAGGTCCGTTCTGTGGCTTTCCCCGCCCGATCGACGCGATCCGCGTTGTCAAAAATGCGAAGGGCGAATCCAAGGCAGTGGATCCGATCCGCCGCCGGATCCAGCTCAAGCCGGGCCTTATCCTTTTCCAACTGACCCAGCGTTGCAGCCAGCAGCGAATTGATCTCCTTGGCCCGCTGGGGCAGCTTCATGGCCTGTGTGGTTGTGCCGAAGAGCGTGACACGTGAAGCAAAAGGGAGGAATAGCATGCGGATAAGCGCGAATGCGGGGCCAGCCGTAAGCGTCCTAACCGAAAACTTATGGGAGCAACTTTGCGTGGGATTGCCTGCGTCGTGGAGCAGGGAGCAAGTTGCACGTGGGGCCTTGCCACATCCGTTGTCCCGGACAACCATACCAGAGGTGCCGTCTATTCCCCTTTCACCCCGCTTGCTGTCCAAAGTGTCAGGGACCAAACAGTTGAGCCTGCCACCTGGAGCCCAAATCACGCTGAGTGTTCGTACCTGCTCCACAGCATACAGCCTACAGTAGTATGCGACCTTTGGATCCGCCTGCTGTATCTCTTGGGCTCTCTGTGGCCAAGCTCGCAGCAAGCATCAATGGAAAGGCCCCCGGCCAAGTCAGAGCGACGGACCCATGGAGGTGCCGGTAGGTGGCTTAAGTCATTTCATAGGTCCAGATCTTACCTGCATAAACGGCAGAATGAGCTTCTTTTGTTCCTCTAAATCAGCAGCCATCTTTGAGTGCGCCTTGGAACTTTACAGCGTCGCTTCAGCGCCACGCCTCAGCGCCCAGGGAAACTACACTGGCTAACTCAACTGTGTAACAATAGCAATTACGATGGTTTGACTTCCCGCTGCAGTCGAAGCCACTGTTGCGAATAGCTGTGCTCCACGCTAACTGCTCATGGACACCGCTCCGAAGACACGCTTTCACAGGTTTACTTCCAGGAAACGTTTGCGGGCCCATAGCGCTAAGTAGGTACGTGAACTGACTGCCTTCTACAGTGCATGCGCTAAAGGTTATAAGGGTACGGGCCCAGCCAACGAAGTTCAGGTTGAAACTTGCGAGCTGCAATTCCCACAAATGCAGACTATTCAGCGACACTTGAGCCCAGTTGGATCGAAAACGGCCACCCGGCAAGTAGCTTTTTCAGGCTGTCGTTTGCTTGCACGGAAATGTGTGGTGCGGAGCGGTAGCAACGGCGCTCCCCAGACCACGACAGGTAAGCGCAGCGGTATACCTAGCGCGCTGGAGGGTGTAGACAATTCGTGCATTGCCCCGGAGAAAGAGTTGTAAGCTACTACATTGCCGTTGTTTCCTCCCTTTCCCAGAGCAACAGTCCACCTCCTCCTCTACAACAACGGTGGACCTTGATAAAGAGCTCACGAAGTTTACGCGAAAGGCAGCCGGCACCTTTGCGCCGCGCTCGTCGACAAAGCAGGAGAACCCTGCGGTCAAGGGCAGCGTACTGTACAACGTCTTTGAATACCAGGCCTGGATTTGCCTTGTAGCCGGCGGCCTCCTCTCATTCAACCTCATCTGGCCCACAGACGAACCCAGTATTCCCCGCCTTCTGGGGTAAGGACGGGCGCTGTGGACGGGTACTTCCGAAGGCCGCTAGGGAGCATTTGTCTGAATGGGGCCTTCCGCATCTCTTATCCCCTTTCTCACCCACCTTTATCCTCCCCCTTCCCTCGCCCCTCCCGTCATCTCTCTCCTCACGTACTGATGGCCCCTTGTGGCGATTATTGGTGTATATGCACGCTAAACTCTCCACACCCTCGACCACCCTTGCTGACCACCCATCTCCCTTCCTTGACGCCTGCCCTCTCTCCCCGCCTCCTGCCTGCCTCACAGCATGTGGTCCATCTGGATGTTCACCATCCCCTCGCTGCGCGCCAAGGAGTGCACCGCCCGCGAGAAGGACGCACTCAACGTGCTGTTCCTGCTGGTGGGTAGGCTGGCTGGAGTAGCATGCTGCATGCAGCAGCCTGGACAATTGAGGTTCCCGTACTGACGCGTCGTGTTGTCGGGGTGTGCTTGTCCTCCTGGTAGCTGTTTGTCTAGGCTGAGTTTGCTGCTGGTGGGTAGGTTGGATTCGTGTGCAGGGTGTTGAGTATGGGTTTGCGATCTGGGAGATTCTTGATACCTTGGGCTCTGGTGATGTAGCAGCATACAGCATGCATTTGCCATGAGACGCGGCGTGTCGACAGGGCTTTCTCCTTAGCCTGACGGCTTCTCCCTTATGTCTTAACTACAACCCGACTCACCCCCGGTTGCCCTTCTTCGCCCTCCTTTGGAACGGCCGGAACCATGCAGGTACCCCTGGTGAACGTGGTACTTCCCTTCGTGTGGAAGAGCTTTCCCTTCATCTTCTCTTCCAATGTGGCGGCGCTGGGGTTGGTGTACTGGTGGAAGGGCGTGTGGAAGGAGGTGTACGGACTGCCCCTTGCATGGGATGGTGAGGCAGCAGCAGGGGCAACGGCAGCAGCTGGGGATGCTTCTGAGAGCGTCTCAGGAGATTCCAACGGCTCTGCTCAGGAGTGAGGCAGCAGCAGTGATGCCTGTTGAGAGCAAAATGCTTAGGTAAAGCGACGTTTGCACTATAGGGCGTCTTAGAGGCGGGGTGAGAATGGTACTGAGGTGTGGCGAGAGAAGAGCATTGTATATGGGCCGGCTATCGGTTAAAGCTAAGGTTTCATGGATGGCTGACATGGAGAACTGGTGAGTGAAAGCGAGGTCGTTGGGTCTAGGTGCATCTTGATCTGTTGTACGCATGTAGATACCGGCATGCATGCCATGTTAAGACAATTTTGAGGACCTTAGCAGGAGGTGTGTATCTTTTGGTTCACAGATGGCCTCACTATGCGCTTTGAGCTGAGGGAATATGGCAACGGGAGGGAGGAGAGGCATAGAAGAGAAGGCAAACCCGAGAGCCGTGTTTTTCATGTCTTGCGGTAAGCATGCATGTGCGGTCTGTCTTCGTTGCTGATGCAGGGGGGTTCCTGAATGCGAGGCATCAACGCCGTGCGCTTGTAGGGCAGCGCGAGCGGCGTCATACGTTGGATCCCATGCGGTTGCGTGCATATGCAGCGCAGGAAGGATAGGGGATGGGTCGTATAGGGAGTGTTTGACTCCCTGAGCAGATTTCTTTGGCACAACCCGCACAAGGTAGCCCGTACACTACATTTCGCGGGCGCCTGAGCAGTGCGACCACCCCATCAGCGTTAGGGAGGGGATTCGGTTTCCGTTGTCTGGTTTTGCGCTGGTTGCCACTGCCTTGGGGCAACCCGTGTAGTTTGTGGTTGCTTTTTCCTGTATCGTTGCGATTTGTACTAGCTTGCCTTCTCTTAAACCTGACAGTCGCCGACGAGTCAACGAGGTCATGTTAACAGTCCCTATGTAAAGATATCCAGGCACACGTACCACGCAAGTGGTAAGCAATATCATGATCAGGTCAACGACTTCACAGCAAAAACGGTTGCAAGCCGCTTGCTACCTCACCTATCATCCAAAAGCTTTACCCATATCAAGCCATCACCTAGGGTCAATAGTCGTGTCCTTTAACGTCATGTCCGAACCCCGCGCCCAGGCCTCCTTGCACTTTGCCCCCACGTGTCCTGAGCCTGTCCAGGTGTGGGCAGGGAGTTTATCGCATGGCACTGGTATGCCATACACCATGCACCTGCCAAAGGGACTACTCACTCAAGCCACACTCTTCCGGGCAATTTACATACGCAAAGAGGCCACAACCATAAGCAGACACTGTCAACAAGCTGTTTAAGTCAAAGGATGGCCTCTCAAGGAACTCGACCCCTGCAAGCCACGTCCAAGCATAAGACATACACATGGGAACACCTATTCGCCCCCAGCCTGCCCTAGCAGTGTGCAGTGCTGGTGCTGGCTGCTGGGTCCCAAAGCCGCTCTGCGCTGTGCAATGCCAGCAAAACCGACTTGAACACTGCCATCGTGCTAGAGACGCACACAATCCGCTGCGTCAATCCACCCACACCACCGAGCTATAGCCCCTAATCAAATTGCACACACGCATGTGAGCATCGCTGGCAATTACTGTGCGTCGTAATGACGAATGTGCAGCGCCCAACGCATCCCCCTCCACAGACCCCATTCCTTGCAAGCACAGCAGCCCCATGACAACCCCATGGGGAAACCCACAGCCCGCAACGCCGCAGTATGGGCCTAGCAAGTCAAATAATCAGATTGCACCACAACCCGTCAAAGGGAAGCTTAGCGTCAAGCCCTGCACTTAAGTATCCAGCCTGCCCCCCCCCCATTTGTCCGCTTCTCGTTACGCTAAGGTGGTCACAACAGAGCGCGTGACCGCTAAAGCCGGACCCGAAGGGCCGGCGCTATTAAGCATGTGTGGGTTCAAGCAAGACAAGGGCGTGGGGCCTACCTACGGCTGATTATGCTACTCATTCGCGCATTACCGGCAGCCATTGCGCAGCCAGAAGACCCCGTCTTGGCATGGCGTTGACTCGGTCTCAGCCGACTTGCAGAAAGAACCTGAAAATAGGCGCCATTATAAGCATTCATGGTGAAAGCCAGGTCGACAGTTGGTGACATAAACGCAGGAACAGGCCTTGGCAAGGAACAAAGACCCGAGCGCCGCTTGTAGGATTCTCCTGACGCATCCACCCTACTCATCACGTCACATTCTAAATTACAGCTGACATCACGCAGCTGCACAGTACGAACTAACACTATGACTTCGTTAAAAATCCAAACTACGTCACATGCACGGTTTGTGCGCATTGGGTTATCTTGTTAGGCGTCGAAACTGTTTCGCTAATCGCACACGCGTTTCAGTCTTCAATCTGCAGTAATGACGTTTGCCTTCATGGCCAGCCTCCAATCGCACTCAGGAGGACAACGCTAACGCAGCGCATTATGGACTTTTCGTTCCCCCAACCCCAACCCCATTGTACCCGACAACTATCCTCCCACCAAGTTACCACATCTTGCCAACATGCACCCCTTACATGATACCCGCACGGCCATAGCCAACTTGGATCGGTCATGCTCGGATTGATCACGAGAGATGCATCACCCCACTTCAGCTCCCCATTACAAGCGTGACGCTCACCCCTAAACACCCCTAAAGCCGCAACCAGTTCCATCACAGTTACGAACACTATCACAACTCCACGCTGCGACACGGTTGTAAGTACGGCTCTCTGCTTACAATTCGTATCGCGCATTCCAGCCATCACGCCAACCACCCTTTTCGCCCAAGACCTACCCAACCTCTTCCCCAAGCATGCAACTCAACCATTGTGGCTTACTCTGTTACCGGCCGAGACTGCTGGGGCCTGGCGTACGGCGGCCCATGGACGAAGTAAACGTTTCACGTGACGCCGTACGGCTTATGCCGGACTCAGGCGTTGCACGTCCGCTCGCAGGTCGGGTAGGAGCTGGACTAGCAGCCACGCTGCTGCTAGTGCTGCCGCCGACCCCAGCGCCACTGCCTCCGTTGAGGACACCGCCCTCGGATTGGGAGACTACGTTGGCGCGTGCGCGGCCAAGCTCCACCTTGCGCGCGCGGGAGGCAAACTCCAAGGAGCACTTGGTTTCGGAAACGTTTTCGGCCGCAGGCGACACGTTGACAATCATTACGCACTTGCTGTTGCCGCCCAGCGAATCCTCCAGAAGCCTAGTGAGCTGCATTCGGAAAGGCGGTTGGAAAGGAAAGATGCCGTCAGTGGCGTGCGATGCGTGAGGACATAGCTTTGGACATGAACCCCTGTGGCCAATGATCCGTGCGCGTTTCCTGATTTGCGCTCACAGTGCCAGCACATGCAGCACAGCTGCCCGCATTCACTACACGGCAGCAGCTTGAATGCAGGAATCCCCTACCTACCTTGGAGTTGCGGTAGGGGATGTGCGCGTTGCGCTGCTGCAGCGCCTGGATGACGTCCCCAAGCGCGCTCAGCGACTTGTTGATAGCCTGCGCCTCCTTCAGCCGGTCGCCCTGAGCGCCGGTGCGGCTCAGGCGCTCACTGCCCGCCAGGTCGATCAAATGCAGCTTGCCGCGCAGGGTGGTGCCTGGAAAGCAGGTGCCAGCATGCGATAGGATATCAGCAGTGTGCGAACAAGGAGAGGTTAAACAAAATGCAATCTGTTGCCCCTCGCTCGCACCTTACACCGGCGAGGTCGCCTATACCAATAACCCAAGTGATAGTTGCAATCAGCCTGCAGCCTTGCCGCACGACTCCACCTACCGTTCAACTTTGAGGTGCTGTTGACGTAGACGGAGAGCACCAGGTGCGAGCGGGAGCTGTGCTCATTCATGTTGGTGGCGTAGGTGGAGCGGTTGGACTTGCCGCGGCCAATCAGGGCCGTCACATCGGCCATGTCGCGCACCTCCTCCACCTTGAGGCCGGCGACGTACATCCCGTCGGGGCCCTGCAGGCCGAAATGACAAGAGGCGGGGTCAGGACGTGCACACAGGACAAACATTGGGGACGCTAAGGCGTGCACGCATGCAGCTCTCAACGGTTGAGGTTCCAAGCCTGAACGTGCCAATAGCTCCTAAAACCCCCGCTCTCATGACTGGTGTTAACGAAGGCTCCACCTTCGTAGCACGGTCGCTCATGGGCAGCTCACCTGCTTGACATCCAGCTTGTCCCCATCCTGCGCCCCCGACACAAGCAGGTCGTAGATCTGCTCGTTGTAGATTTCCAGAACCGAGGCGGAGAAGGTGGTGGTGAAGGCGCCCGTGCGATCCTCAGCGAGCTTAAAGAGGTCGGCCAGGGCGCGCAGGTTTACACCGGGATTGCCCTGTCACAAGGAAAAGGCACGACACGGCACGAAGAAGGTGAATACAACAGCCCGTCTTATGCAGTGTAGACCGGCGCATTCTACTTGCCTTACAAATGAATGCCCATGAATCGGAGGAGCCGTAAACGTGTATCTAAGTCAACGAAAACAGGTGCACCCAAAGAGCCATCACCACCCACCTCCGGTCCTTCCATGGTGAAAGTCTTGCCGCTGCCCGTCTGGCCGTACGCCATGATGGCCACATTGAAGCCGTCCAGCACCGACGTCACCAGCGCAGCCACCTCGTCGTACAGCTGCGTGGACAAGCATGGGCGTTTGCAAGCGAGGGAGGCACGGCTATGCAGGGGTATCATTTACCATGGCGCGAAGGGCTTAGCCCCATCAAACCGTGCGTTTCCAACCGCCTTTACGCTGGAAGCCCCCTTGAGGTCACGGGGACATGGATGCCGGGATCCCTTGCTTCCGACCCTGGTCCAACCCAGTGCTAGGTTTCCCAGTCCAGGCCGGCCCATACCTTGTCCTGCCCCTCATCAGGCGCCAGGACGCGGTCGAAGTCAAAGTCCTTCTCCGGCTTGTTGTCCACGGCAGCCACCCGCAGCGCCTCCTCGCCCATGACGCGCACTGGCATGCTGGACGCGTCACCATTCGCCACCGTGCGCTCCTTCTCCAGCAAGGGCCGCACGCGGCAAAGCACGCGGATGTTCCCCTTGAGCTCAAGCACCTGCATGACAAGGGACATGGCGCAAGGCTCAAAAGGGCTGGCATGCTGGCGATGCATTGGGACGTTGCGGCATTCCTTTCCAGCGCTTTCCACACTGGCAAAGAGAGTATGCTGGGTACGGATGGAAAGGAGCAAGTGCCCCAGACGTACCATGTTATGCAACTTCCTGCGCTTGTCGAATTCCACTCGCCATTTCTCCCGGAAGTGTGCGATCTGGCCAGCGGCCTCGAGTTCGCGGATCTTAGCAGCTTGGGCAGCCTGCAACAGCACAAGTGTGGTAATGAATCCCAAAACAAGCTGAATAGGAAGGGGCGAAAGGGCACGTGCAGGGTCCTCTCGCCGAGTTCAGCAGCAGCGTGCGAGAATGCCAAGGCGCTTACCTCCTGCCGCACCGTCTCCGCCTCCTCCCGCGCATCCTTCAGTTTGCTTTCCATGTCGTTAAGCTTAGCCCGCAGGTCGGATTGCGCTGATCGAACCCGCGAGATCTCCTTGTCGCGAGCCATGCGCGTCATCTGCGTGATGACCTTGTCCGATAAGATCTCCGCCTGGAAGGTGACCAGCTCCTCGAGGACGCCCTCCCGCAACATGTGCAGCTCATCTAGTTTGGCCTGTTGGAATGGGGGAGGGTATGGCGTGACCGCACACGAGTCAGTGACAACCGACAAACTTTCGGAACACCACGGGGCAATGGAACAGCAAAGATGAGCAAGGCATGTTTTGGAGGGCAGCATTTCGTTCAGATGGATATGGGCAAAGACCATACAGGACAGGCAAGAAACTCTGGGTAAGCTCTGTTGCTTTCCCACCTGAACCATCTGCAGTTGGTTCTTGTACTGCGCGGCGGCGTCCGACTTGACGGTCGCCATCTTCCCCTTCATCTCCTGCATGGACCGCGGCCGAAAGGTTTAGTGGTGTTGCCGGGGCACTGTCTATTGTTCGCGCGTAACCATGCAGCATGAAGAGAAAATGAAAATGGCCCTGGAATCGCATGTATCCGGTGCTCCGATCGCATGCTTCTGCAGAGGCCTGGTGGGCAACATACCCATTGTATAAACATTTCCACTCCGGCGTTCCGGTAACAACAGCAGCAGGACATGCTGGGTTCACAGGAGAGCTGGAGACGGATTGGTTGCCCATTGGAATGAACCGCACCTTCATTGCCGCTAGAGCGTCGCTCTTGGTCGTCTGCAGCTGTTGGATTTGGACCTGTTGGGATAGAAGGGAAGGGGCATTGCATATCTCATTGGACAGCCGCCATTGCCGCCCCCAAGCCACATGACAGGATACCTTCAGGAGGACACCATGCAGGGGTTAAGCGACTAAACTCAACCCATAAACCCTTCCTCGATGCCCCCACCGACTCTTTCCTTACCATACCCCACCATAACAGGCGCCTTCGCCCCTCGGCCAAACACACACCTGCTTCTGCCGCAGCTCCGCCTCCAACTCCGCGACTCGTCGGCTGTGCTGCTCCGAAAGCTCCCGGATCTGGTCTTGCAGCGCAGCGATGGCCTCCCCGCTGTCCGCACTGGATGCAAGGGCCGCCTGCTGCGCTCGAAAGCTGGCCTCTGAAGCAGCCACCTCAGAGCGGGCCTGGGAGAGCTGCTGCTGCAACGTTTCACGGGCCTGCGGAGAAGGCCGTATGCGACATGGAGGGTTGGTTTTCTACTTGTCCACGAAGGATGCATGTTGTGACGGGATGGGCCTTCCAAATTGCCCATGCAAACGGTGTGCGAGCTATGCGCGAAAACACCGAGCGTGGACCAGTCACCAGGCTCACCAGCATCGCTTCGTCCCGCTGCTTCATCACCAGCGCAAGCTCCTCCGCCGACCCTGCTGCTGATGCCCCAATTGATCCCTTGGTGCGCAACACCGCCGCTTCCCTGTCCTTCGCCTGCAACGTAGCCTGTCCCATGCGACGCGTGCCACATGCGACCGAGAGGTGAGTGAATAAAGAGGAAACAACTAACTGACCGTGTGATAAGGCGTCATCATGGTTTGTGGAAGAAGTCCATTGATAAGAGTGTTGCCAAGTGCACAACCTACAGGAGCTGCCTTATCATGGACCCGTACAGTCCAACTCATGCATCAATTGTACGTTAATGGTTACCGTCGTGTCTCCCATACTTACCCGCATCTCACTGAGCTGCTTCTGCAGCGCCTGAACCTCGGCGTTGCTAGCGGCTGAGCTCGATGAAAGCTCGTCCGAGTGACTTAGCCGTGCCTGTAGAGCGCGGGACCGCAAGCCCTTGTGTGTCAAACTGCGCTATATACCGGGTTTGCGAGGACCTTGTGTGTGCAGCAATTACCCTCCCGTTCATCGCAATGCCTTGCCGTCGTGCTCCTTTTCCCAAATCGCTACTCTCTTGGCTGGCTACGACCCCAGACCGCCCTTACCTTCAGCCGCGATGCCTCCTCCTCCAGCTCCTTAAGCTTGGCGTCCCGTACTGCCAGCTGACGCTGCAGCGTCGTCACCTGCTTTACCAGCTCGCTACAAATTGGATTCACAATGCACACAGAGGAGGGAGGCGATTGTGGGAGACTTCAAGAAAGCAACCATGGGATAGTCTACGCGAACAATGTTACCGGGGAAGGGGTGAGACCAGCTTCTAGGCTTCGAAGGTAGTGGGTGCGATGGGTCGCTGCGTCAATGCCCTACCTGTTAGATGCCCTCTCTTCGTCAGAGTCCGAGTCCGGACTCCGTGCCGAGGCGTCCTGCTGCTGACTCCGCAGTTCCTTAAGCTCCTCATGGAGCGCCCTAAGCTCATGCTGCAGCTCCGGTATAACCTGCGCATACAAAGGTGTGATTGGTAACGTGTGGCGTTCATGCATTAGGATGCGCACCTGAGAAGCTGCTGCATGTAAGCGGCAAAGCAAATACGGCGGCCGGACGAATAACCGCAGTCCAAGCCGTTATTAGGTAACATGCAGCAATCAGGCTACCACAGCGGCCTCATGACAATCCATTGTTGGCTCCTTACCTCAACATTGCCAGGGTACTGCAGGCCTGGCTCAGCCCGGAGCGCCTGGGCGGGGCAGATGGCAAGACAAGGCAAAGGCAGTTTACATGGAGGGTACATGGCGCCCTTGTGGACAGCCAGTTACTCCCCTAGCGGCACCGTGCCACATGGCATTCGCTTGGGTTCCAAACGCAGCAGCATTCAGCGACTCCGATGCTGCCTACCGGGTTTCAACTGCAAACTCCAAAGCAAACCCGGCAAACAACGCATGATTGTACCTGTAGTTGTTCATTGCTGCGGTTGAAGAGGTCGTTCAGGTACTGGTCATAGCCCTAGTCACAAGGGAGTCGAACGGGTACAAGTGTTAAATGCCAGTCATGCCACCAAGTTAATCGCAGATAAGTCTTGGGGTGCTGTGCATGGCTCCATGGAGTGCGGAGGGAGCAAGAGGGCACAGCACGTTCCTCATACAGGCAGAGGCGGGTTGAGTATTTGCAGTCTGCAGGGCTGGTATAAGCGTCGGGTTTCGGACGGAGAACCACTGCCCACCCGCTGTGGGCCCCATGTTCTTTACCTTGACATCAATCATTTGGCGGCGTCGGGCCTCCATCTCCTTCCCAAAGAGGTCGCGGTATCCATAGGAAGGCAAAGGGGCTCTGCCGTTCGCTTGGGTATGTCCGCGGGAGGACGAAGCCACCAGCAGCGGTTCCTCGTCGTCCTCCAGCAGCTCCTCCTCTTCTTCGTCATCTTCCAGTTCATACTCCTCGTCCGCCAGGCCCTGACACGTTATGCACATACGGTTAAAAACACCATGCAGCCAGCATCTGAAAGCTACTGCCCCGTCTATTTAAGTGTTCATGCGTTATATTGTGTCTCATTTATTGCATTACAGGACAAAACCACTCGCTAGTAGCCCTACCAGCTCTGCAAGAAAGGTCCGCTTCTTAGCTTCCTGAGCGGCGCCAGAGTGAACATAGCTCTTCTGCAAAGTCTGCTGTGCCAACGCTGGATCATATTCCTACAAAACAGGTAGTAAGATACTGCTTGAGTCACGCAGCCTTGACCTCATGCATCAAATTACGGACTGCTTCACAGAGCGCCTCCCATCGCCACCCCCCGACTCGCCAGCGGTTTCTTGAACTGTGGAGGCATAGCTGTGTCGGTCTACACGATGATCGATAACTTAAACGAGGTGTGCTTGTGGCCGTCTGTATGCCTACGGCTGAATTGAAAAATAAGCTGCCCTTAAGACGTGCTTTTGAGAAGTGGCATGTGCAAGATAGTATGTACCATGACAATAAGCAGCCTTTATAAATCTGTATGCTTGCGGTCTGTGTTTTTTGAGTTACCAGGTCCAGGCTTTCCTCAGTAATGCTTTCCAAAGCAGGAGCACCATTGCCTCGTCCTGACGTTGATGCAAAACTAGATAGTTAGGCTGCAACAGGTCGTACAGCCGTACGACCTGTTCCGGTCTCTTAGAAGGCGATTCCCCTGGCGACGACCGGATGCCTTTCCGACTACTTGTGAACAACTTTGTAGACAGGCTATTAATTACTTACGGTGCTACTTAAGTTAGCCTGTTCCTTTTTCGTCAATATTGAAAGCTTAAGTTACCATCTTAGTGACTACCTCCACGTCTGGCCTTTATTTGGCCCTACAAAATCATAAATACTTCCACATGAAGTGCTAACTCAAATGGTGGGCCAGCCCTGCTCTTGCTCTCGAAGTTCAATTGCCGCGGCCTTCCGGTTGTGTGACACAGACTTTGCGTTTACTATCTATGCAGTCTATCTTCTGGGAAATCCCGAATGCCCAAGGGGAGGCGCCATGCCCCCGCTCGGGTCATTCATTCACAGCGGTGGGCGAGCGCTTCTTGCTGTTCGGAGGATGCGGTCGCAAGGATGGTGCGTTCAGCTTATCGTTAGCTGGCTTTGAACGATTGCTAAGGTTTGCCCCGCCCTTCTGTTGTGCAGGCAAAGCTGCGGCTTTCAATGACCTATACGAGCTGGATACCAGCGACCCCGACGAGTACAAGTGGAAGGAGCTGACTGCAACCAACAGCCCCCCTCCCCGTGCACGCCATGCAGCTATCGCGGTATGTTGCCCGCGACTGGGATGTTGTGTCGCATGCACGTACAGGCATGAAGCGTGGCCAGCAGCGAACGGTTTACTGTCGGTGCTGAGGCATGAACGACCTTGGTGTTTTAAGGCATGCGCCCTTGTGGATCTGTCAAGTTTAGACAACACCTTCGCAACTTAAGGTTGCTATTATTGTCTGCCTGCTAAACTTTGTCCTTCCCTCAACCCCCCGCTGCACCCATGTCGTTCCGCGCCGTAGATTGATGACAAGCGTCTACTGGTCTTTGGTGGCCTCAACAAGCGCACACGCTATAACGATGTCTGGGTCTTCAACTATGAGGACAAGGCCTGGTCAGCGGTGGCGGTGGTTGGCAACCCGCCTGAGCCGCGTGCGCATTTCACAGCCACGCGCTTCGGCAACCGCGTCTTCATCTTTGGCGGATACGGCGGCAGCGGCCAGGTGTTCAATGAGATGTGGGTTCTCCACCTGGGCGAGGACGGCTTTCGCTGGGAGAACATCACCGAGGCCTTGGCTGGCACCGGTCCCAGCGCTCGTTTCGACCATTCCGCCTTCATCTACCCAGTTACGCCCAACTCAGCAACGTACGACAAGCTCCTCATCATGGGCGGTCGTGACCTTAACCAGATGTACCAGGACAGCCACATGCTGGATCTGAACCGCATGGCATGGGAGAACGACACGCAGCCGCCCACCCTGCCATACGAAATCTGCAACAACGTCTGCGATGGCATCGAGAGCGTGCCGTATCACAAGGTCTTCAGCTTTGGCGGGCGCAAGGGCATGATGCAGTACCTTAACACCGTTGAGGTTATGGACTGCGGCAGCCAGATGTGGTCGACGCCGCCTGTGGACCACGGCGTGCCGCCTGTGGGCCGGGAGGATACTGCATGGGTGTTTGACGTCAAAACGTGCTCGCTGCTAATCTTCGGTGGATGGGCCAACCGCTGGCTGGGCGACCTGCATAAGCTGAACGTCTCGCCCATCATCGGCCCGCCGTACGCCTGCACGGGCATTCAGCCGGAGATGGGCCCTGTGTTCGGTTCGACGGACCTTACGATCCGGGGCTTGCGCTTCCGTGACGGCAAGGTGCAGGTTAAGTTCGGGCTGAACGAGAAGAATGAGGTGATTGTCGACGGCACGTACGTGGACCCTGAGACCATTCGGGTGCAGACACCCAACTACGAGCAGTACGGCGCGCTCACGGTTGACGTCAAGGTGTCTATTAATGGCGAGGGCTGGACTGTTAATAAGGTTAAGTTCGCCTACTTTGCCAACACGGCCGCCCGCAACTGCATTGCTTACGGGCCTGGCCTGCTGGCGGAGACCTTCTCCAGCGTGGAGGTGCCGTTCGTTATCCAGGCGAAGGACACCCTCAACGACAAGCGGACCAGCGGCGGCGACATCTTCAAGGTCTTGGTGGTCTCAGCCGATGGCAAGTACGAGGGCGTTTCACGTGTGCGTGACCTCAACAACGGCCAGTACGAAGTCCACTACTTTGCGCCCACGCCCGGGCCCTACCTCATCCATGTCTCCTTCAACGAGCTCGGCACGGCGGACTTTGTGCCCATCCGCGGTTCGCCTTTCAATGTTCGCCTCGTGGATCCCTGGACCAAGCACCGTGTTATGGGTGCTACGCCCGCCAAGCGCAAGGGCGTCACCTTCTCAACCCTGGGCAACGAGCTGCTGCTGTACGGCGGCGACAAGTCCGGTGTGGCGGTCCTCAACACGGAGGGCGCTGAGTGGCGCTGGGCGCCTGCGGCGGTGTCGGGTACCCTGCCGCCAGACCGCCTGTTGCACTCGACCGTTGTGCTAAGCGACGGCGAGCTCGTCGTGTTTGGCGGCCTTGGCCTTGCCGACCAGAACGACCTGAACGACATTTTCTATCTGCGGAAGCAGGGCGAGGGCTGGGTGTGGAGCACGCCCGCGGAGAGCAAGCCGTACATCAGGTGTGACAGGGTTATAGCCAAAGCAAGTAACTAGTATTGCTTTAGAGGATTTCAGCATGGCATGCCTCCTGCTTTGGGTCATTTGTCCGTGTTCTATAGCCCAGACATACCTTCTTGGCCCATTCTTAAGGGTACGATTCAATGCCCATCGCACAGGCATCCCATTTGCACCAACCCCACGGAGGATGGCGATGCCGAAGAGGCTGCCAACGGGGATGAGGCTGCTGCCGGCGGTGAGCCAGCTAAAGAGGGCGGTGAGGCTGCTGCAGTGGGCGATGCTGCAGCTGCTGCTGGCGGCGAGGCGGGAGAGCGCCCTGCCAGCACGGAACCTGGTGCCACCCCAGCAGCGGGTGCTCCCTCGGAGCACGCAGCGGAGCTGCCAGTGTCAGCCCGCAACAACCATGTGGCCGTGGCGATAGACAAGGACCTGTACGTCATGATGGGCGACCATGACGGCGACGTCATGACGTGAGTAACGGGGTGGAAATCTTAAGACGTCACGTATGGTAATGCAATATGCCTACATGTAAGCCACGGTCAAGAGGGACTGGATTGCTGCCTATGCAAGCATAGGAGAATGGTTGCTTTACAGGTTTCGTGGCTATCTTGGCTATGGAGTTTTAAAGCTGACGTAATGTACCTACGTGCGTCACCCTTCCTGACATGCAGTGAGATGGCCATGGTTGATACCTCGGACCGTGCCTGCGCGAACTGGCTGGAGCCAATCCTGAAGGGCGACATTCCCGCGCCGCGCAAGGCGGCGGCGGCCAGCGCCTCTGGTAACCGCATTGTCCTCTTTGGTGGGCAGCTGCTTAACGACGAGGCGGAGAACGTGGTCACCGGCGAGCTGATCATCATGGAGGTCACCGGCCCCAACAGCATCCACTGCACCATTAACCCGCCCACTTCAGGCTCGCATGGCACGCCCGTGGCCCGCTACGGCGCGATCATGCAGGACTTTTCGCATGGCAAGCTCTTCCTCCATGGCGGCATGGACGTCGACGGCAAGCCGCTGAACGACGGTTGGCTGTTTGACGTTGCGTCGTACACCTGGGAGCGCGTGTACCTGGGCGCCTCAGAGTCCGTCCTGCCGAGCGGCAGCGTTGCGACGCTGTGGCACAACAGGATCGTGGTGCTGTCAGCAGCAATGGGTTCGCCCAAGTTTGACCTTGTGTACTCCCTGGACTTCATGGATGTGCGTGAGGGCATGGCTTTCACGCCCAAGATGCGCATTGCCACGGAGCTGTTGCTGAAGAGTCTGGAGGAGTGGGTCGACGCGCAGGCGCATGGCATGGAGCTGGCGCGCAGCCCTGAGAAGCTGATGAAGGACTTTGAGAACGGGCTTCGCAAGGTGATGGACGCGCTGTACCAGATCAAGAGTCAGCGCTCCTCTACGGACTTGCTGATCGATCAGCTGCATGAGGCGTTCTTGCAGCTGGCAAAGGACAAGGTGCCGGGTGTGAACAAGATGGAGAAGCGTCTGGAGGATGCCGCGCACAAGTGGGACGATATCAAGAAGGCGCAGCCACAGGTCAAGACGGATGTGGAGCCGATCCAGGTACGGTGCAACGGGCGAGTCGGCGAATACGTGTAGTCCTAAACGGGCGTCTGCTTAGCTGGTTGAGGCCAAAAGCGCGTGTATGCATCGCCCCAGGATGAACCCCCTAATCCCTGTAGGGCGCGTTATTTCTACAGTTTAGCAAATGCGATTTATGAGCGCCAACTACCTGGTCCCTACACGATTATGGCTTTTGCATAGTAACCCACATGATAACCCGCTCCCCGGTACCTGATAGCCATTCCCCTTGTCTTCCCTATAACAGGCCCAGAAGGGTGAGGACATTAAGAAGGAGATCGAGGTCTTTGCTGGCAAGGTGCGCAACTACCGCGCTGGCTTCAGGCGGAAGGCCTTCTTCACCTACAGCACCGGCTTTGACGGCGCCTACCCTGAGCTGGACATCGCGGCCCGGGAGCTGGCCGACCTGACGAAGGAGTGCGACCGGCTGGTGGAGCTGGCGAGCGTCTTTGAGTTCCCGCAAATTGTTGAGCCGGTGAAGATGGCTATTAAGGAGACCGTTGACGACCTCATCATGGTCAAGGACGTGTGGGACACCGCCGTCCTTTGCGAGCTGCAGTTCCAGGTGAGTTCGGGGAAGGCGCTCACTACGGCAAGCTGTACGACACTGCCTGGGGTGGAGCATTCCACCTATGAAGCTAGTAGCCTGCTGTTACCTCCGATACTGCCTATCCCACCACATGCAACCTTCGCGTGTACATAGGCTGCTGCGGTTGTTGTGCCAATAGACTGCCAATCATGCACATTGCCTCTAGCTTTACCGACAAAGCACCGAATGCTGACCCTTTTACCTTTACCAGGACTGGCGCCAAACCCTGTGGAGTGACATTCGTACGGACATTATGGAGGAGGGCGCTAAGCAGTTCGTCAAGGAGGTCAAGAGCCTGCACAAGAACGTCCGCGACCAGGATGTGTTCCGCGGCGTGGACCAGGCCGTCAAAAACTTCCTGGTCTCGGTGCCGCTGGTTGCAGACCTGCGCAGCCCCGCCATGCGCGACCGTCACTGGGAGCAGCTCATGTCGGCCACCAAGGTGCGTGGGAGGGCCTTCTCTTGTACCAAGTCCTGCCGCGGTCCTGCGGCGGGCTCAATGCTGCTGCTGGTGACAGCGGCATGGGGGGCTGCGGCGGCATGGGCACCGGTGGCGGTGGCGGCGTTTGGGGAGCCGGAGACAGTGGCTGCCTTGCGGCCGACGGAGCGGCTTGTATCTGTACTATGTATCGTGATCTTTCTCAACGTGTTGCGGCCGCATGGCTCCTGCGGGTAGGCCCTAACTCCTGCTCCTTTGCCCCCTTCCATAACAGGTGACGTTCAACGTGAAGGACCCCGCCTTCAAACTGAACGACTTGCTTGCATTGGAGCTGCACAAGTTCGAGGAGGAGGTCGGTGAAATCGTGGACCGCGCTCAGAAGGAGGAGAAGATGGAGATTTCGCTCAAGAAGCTGTGCGACACGTGGGCCCGTGTGGAGTTCCAATTCGCCCAGCACAAGGACTATCCCGTCTACACCATCAAGATGGCGGAGGAGGACTTTGAGGTGCGTTGGACTTCGTACTTGGGGGCCTGCAATGCTGTGTTATATCCACACTATGCCTGGCGCCGCTGTGTCTGGTTGCCGTAATTTGCGCAGCGGCGGCGGCTTTTGGGCCACTCCCAAATGGAGCTCCGCTGCATGCCAACAGCTGATTGTTCATTGGCCCCACCTCCTTTGCCCCCATGCAGGCTCTGGAGGATAACCAGGTGCAGGTGCAGGGCATGATTGCCAACCGCTACATGGCGACCTTCAAGGACGAGATTCTGGGCTGGCAGAAGAAGCTGAACGACGTTGCGGACGTTAACCAGATCATGGCTGAAATCCAGCGCACCTGGGCCTACCTGGAGTCACTGTTCATTCACAGCGAGGAGGTGAAGAAGGAGTTGCCGGAGGCTACCGTGCGCTTTGCCAACATTGACAAGGAAGTCAAGAAGGTAATTGCGGGGTCACGCTCTGGTCGTTAAGGCATGGTTTGGTCCTAGCCTCCTGGGGCATGATGGGGCGTACCAGTTGCATTGCAACATTGCGTACCTAGACACGTTTGTAACAGGAAGCCCGCCGTGTGTTTTGTCGTTGTGCGAGGTATACTGGATGGCTGATTGAGATGTACCCTTGCCACGCTCGTGCATGGCAGGTCCTGGCGGAGTTTAAGGAGATCAAGAACTGCGTGGCGTGCTGCCACCGGGACGGGCTCTATGCCAATTTGGAGACGCAGGAGCGCGAGTTGGAAATCTGCAAGAAGGCGCTGAATGACTACATGGAGTCCAAGCGCCGCGCCTTCCCGCGCTTCTACTTCGTTTCCGCCGCCGACCTGCTGGATATCCTGTCCAACGGCAACAACCCCGTGCGCGTGCAGATGCACATGAACAAGTGCTTCCAGGTCCGTTGCAAGAGGCGGTTGCATGCAGTTGCCGACTATGTGCCCTTTGCTGTTGTAGCTTTCCTCGCTTCTCTGCACAACGCCGTAGTTCCTGTGAGTCTTGCCGGTCGCTCAGATGGCCTCCTTTATTGTACGAACCTGGCGCCGAACACAGGCTATCGACAAGCTCCGCCTGGATTCGGAGGAGGTGGTGCCAGGCACCCGTCCCAAGGGTTTGGGCATGGAGTCCTGCGTGGGTATCGAATACGTGCCGTTCTCGTCGCCGCTGCCGCTGGAGAACAAGGTGCGCATGGCGGACTCTGGCACTGTTTGGCATCTGGATTGCTGCTTTCTCACACGGCTCTCCCTGTGCCCTGCCGACATGGTAGATTAGTCCGTTTCTCGCCCTCATTGTCCTTGTCTCGCCTTCATCTTGCCCTGGACTCTCACAGGTGGAGGAGTACATGAACGATATCATCGTCAAGATGCGCAACGAGCTGCGCATGGTGCTGAAGGCCTCGGTGGAGGACTACCCCAGCAAGCCCCGCGACAAGTGGCTGTTTGACTGGCCGTCGCAGATCATTCTGGTGGTCAACCAGATCTTCTGGTGCATGGAGGTGGAGCAGGCCTTTGTTGACATGGCGAAAGGCAACAAGGACGCCATGACGGTATACAACGAGTTCCAGGTGAGCAGCTTGCTGTAATGTACCCCCTGGCATATGCATGCATTGCTAAGCTAAGGTTGGGAATCCTTGCGTCCATTTTACAGAGGACAGACAGTGTCTGGAAACCATAGAGAGCGCTTCCTGGCTGACGGTGTCCTTGTTATGTCCTGCAGGTTAAGCAGCTCACAAAGCTGATTGAGGTGACGCGCACGGACCTGTCCAAGCCCGACCGCCAGAAGATCATGAACATGATCACCATCGATGCCCACTCCCGTGATATGGTGCTGGTGAGTATGGGTAGTTGGCTTTGCAGCTGGCATGCGACTTGTTCTCCTGGAGGTGTTGGATTAAATGGTAAACTGTGCACCGGACGCGCATGCCAGCAATGCAGGGTCGTAAGCCACTCGGTGACTAACGCTCCTCCCTCCTGTCCCCATCCTCTGTACAGGCTGTGATTGAAGCCAACGCGGACCAGCCGGACTGCTTCCAGTGGGTCAGCCAGCTGCGCTCCTACTGGGATAAGGACATCATGGACTGCCGCATTCGCATCTGCGATGCCTCGTTCCCGTACGGCTACGAGTACCTGGGCAACGGCCCGCGCCTGGTCATCACGCCCCTCACCGACCGCATCTATATCACGGCCACGCAGGTCGGAGCGGGGATTTGTAGCATAGGGACCTGACAACCAAGCACTTGGCAGCCGTAATGCATACATGCCGACGCAGTGTTGCCAGCCGAGTTCGTACGTTGCATACGTCTTTCAACGGTTTTCGTGTAACGTATATATTTCTAAAACACCTTGCGTACGCACCTTTCAACTCCGCAGGCATGCTGGCTGTCGCTGGGCACTGCCCCCGCTGGCCCTGCTGGAACCGGCAAGACGGAGACCACGAAGGATCTGTCCGCGCAGCTGGGCAAGTCCGTGTACGTCTTCAACTGCTCGCCCGAGATGGACTACCGCACCATGGGCGACATCTTCAAGGGCCTGGCTGCTTCCGGCTCTTGGGGCTGCTTCGACGAGTTCAACCGCCTGGTTCCGGAGGTGCTGTCCGTGTGCTCTGTGCAGTACAAGTGCGTCACGGACAGCCAGAAGCGCAAGACCATGCTGCCCGGCCGCGGTCTGGAGTACATCAAGGACGGCGTGAAGCACCCGGCCATTGAGAAGTGGACGTTCGTGGCGGCGGATGGTGTGGAGATGCCGCTGGAGGAGGGCACGTCGGCGTTCATTACCATGAACCCCGGCTACATTGGCCGTGCTGAGCTGCCTGAGTCGCTGAAGGTTGGTAAAGGGAACACTGGTTGCAATAGGACGGCTGCATTGCACTCTGGGGCGCTAGCTAACGTCACACGTTTCATAATGCCCTATCAGCCCTATGTGCAGCGATGCGCGGCATTAGCGCCAGTTACATAGTCTTTCCCTGCCGAACAACTTGTTTACGACCCCTTCACCCATGTTACCCTGCAGGCGCTCTTCCGCCCCATCACCGTGATGGTGCCCGACCGGCAGCTGATTATGGAGAACATGCTCATGGCGGAGGGTTTCGTGGAGGCTAAGATGCTGGCCAAGAAGTTCGCCTCGCTGTACTTCCTGCTGGAGGACCTGCTCAGCCCGCAGAAGCACTACGACTGGGGCCTGCGCGCCATCAAGTCGGTGCTGGTGGTGGCCGGCTCGCTGCTGCGTGCCGAGGCGGGTCAGGTGGAGGCGGACGTGCTGTTCCGTGCCCTGCGCGACTTCAACATCCCCAAGATTCTGGCGCAGGACATGGTCATCTTCACGGGTCTGCTGAACGACCTTTTCCCTGGTGCGTTGGGTCACGGACATGGGTGACATGAATGTGGGGTAAAAGTAATGGACTGCAACAACATGTGTTTAGTACCTTGAGTGCTTGACACCGCTGCTTACATGCTGTGAACCCAACCATTGACTGCTCCCGTTGTGCTTCCTTCATCAGGCATCAACCCGCCACGCAAGCGCGACTTGGAGTTCGAGGAGGTCATCGTGTCCACCATTAAGGAGATGGGCCTGACCGCGGAGGAGGACTTCGTGCTGCGTGTCGTACAGTTCTCGGAGCTGCTGGCGATTCGCCACTGCGTCTTCCTCATGGGGCCCACGGGCACGGGCCGCACCGAATGCTACCGTGTGCTGGCTAAGGCCATTACCAAGGGCTGCAACAACCCCGTGAACGACTACCTGAAGATGACCAACAAGAAGAAGGTAGTCATTCGTGACATCAACCCCAAGTCCATCTCCACCTACGAGCTGTACGGCCAAGTGAACCAGGTACGCCGGTCAAGCAATGCGAGGTCGGGCGGTCTGCACATTACGGTAGTCCGTGACAGATTAGTAGAGGACGATAGTACCATTTTTGGGGATCTTCCTGCACGCGGAATGCTGCTAGCAAGCTTGACTCTTAGCCACCATTCACAAGCTCGGTCACCATTTCTTTCGCTTGCAAAATAATCCGTCGGCCCCCCCTGCAACTTCACGCTTTCTGTCAGGCCACGCGCGAGTGGAAGGACGGCTTGCTGTCGTACTACATGCGCGAGCTGGCCAACATGCCCGGCGACGACCCCAAGTGGCTCATGCTGGACGGCGACCTGGATGCCAACTGGATCGAGTCTATGAACTCCGTCATGGATGACAACCGCCTGCTCACGCTGCCCTCCAACGAGCGCATCCGCGTGCTGCCGCACATGAAGCTGATCTTTGAGATTCGTGACCTGAAGTTCGCGACACCCGCCACCGCCACGCGTGCCGGCATTCTGTACATCTCGGAGGGCCAGCAGTGGCACAACATGGCCATGTCGTGGATCAACAGGTGGGACCAGAGCCAGGGGTCTGGTCCCACTTAATGCTAGCTTACCGGGTTCTGTATGTAAGGCTTGGGTACTGCAGGAATGGCCTTTGTCCCAGTGCGGCAACTCCCGGAGTGTTTCGCCTCAGGTCCGCTGCCCTCTAATCTGGTCCTACCTCCTCCCTTGGAACAGGGTGGTCAAGCCGTACGCTGAGCGCGCCAAGTGGAAGGACCCCACGCTGCCGTGCACGTGGCTGCGGGACATGTTTGAGAAGTACATCCCGCCCACGCTGCTGGAGATGAAGAAGAGCTACAGCCATATCACGCCGCTGGCGCAGATGAACTTCATAAGCACGCTGGTGAACATCATGGAGGGCGTGCTCAGACCCGAAAACCTCTCGAACAAGGCTGACCAAGCCATGTTCGAAATGTACTTCGTGTTTGCGATGATCTGGGCCTTTGGTGGAGGGCTGGTGGAGAAGGACGGCATTCCGTACAGGTGCGTTTGGGTATTTATCGCTAGGCGCGTGCCGGTCCCTGCTCCTCGGCTGCCTGCTTGCTGTTTGCTACCGCTGGGCTGTATACACCTCGTGCATGGCTCGCTTGCACTCGCCTCCCGCCTGCTGGATGAGGTCTTAATCCTGTTTTGTGCCACTTTTTTATCCGCAGGCGCAACTTCGACAAGTGGTTCAAGCAAACATGGACCACGGTCAAGATCCCGGGCAAGGGCACGGTGTACGACTACTTCGTTAACCCCAAGACGCAGAAGTTCCAGCCATGGGCTGAGCTGGTCACGGACATTGACTATGATGGGTCGCAGCCGATGTCCACCATGTTCGTTCCCACGGCCGAGACCAGCAGCTTGCGCTTCTTCCTGGACATGATGGTGGACCTGCGCAAGCCTATCATGTTTGTGGGCGGCGCCGGTGTGGGCAAGACGCAGCTGGTCAAGGGCAAGCTCAGCAGCCTGAGCGAGGACTTCATCTCCCTGTCCATAAGCTTCAACTACTTCACCGACGTGGTGTCGTTCCAAAAGGTGGGTGTGGAACTCGGTTGGGGCATGGGCTGCTCGGGCAATGGTCATGCTTTTACATGGTTAACAGCTAAGTTGGCAAGGCTCCCAGTACCTTGGCTGCCCCTGCTTCCAGTACCGAGTGCATAGCTTGGCCTCATACCCTCCCTTATTACCCACGCCCAATCTTTTCACAGGTGCTGGAGAGCCCACTGGAGAAGAAGGCCGGTATCAACTACGGCCCGCCTGGCACCAAGCAGCTCATCTACTTCGTGGACGACCTCAACATGCCCAAGCTGGACCTTTACGAGACGGCCATGCCCATCTCGCTGATCCGCCAGCACCTGGGCTGGGGCCACTGGTTTGACCGCTCCAAGCTGACGCCCAAGAACATCAACAACACGCAGTACGTGGCGTGCATGAACCCCACCGCCGGCTCCTTCATCATCAACCCGCGCCTGCAGCGCTTGTTCATGACGCTGGCGGTGGACTTCCCGGGCCAGGACTCGCTCATGAAGATTTACGGCACGTTCCTGCAGGTGAGGGTGGCTGGTTTGGTGACTGGGATGGTGGTTCATGTGGCTGTGTTTTGGGAAATGGCTGCGTCATGTAGTCATGTTAGGGAACTGCCTGTCCCGGTTGCATGTCGTGATTTGTGTTTTGAGCGCTCACCTCGCAACGTTTCCGCACCATGCAGGGTCACCTGAAGAAGTTCCGCGAGGAGATCCAGGACATGGGCACCAAGATCCTGCAGGCTGCACTGGCCCTGCACGACAAGGTGTCCCAGACCTTCCGCAAGACCGCCATCAACTTCCACTACGAGTTCACGGTGCGCCACCTGGCCAACGTCTTCCAGGGCCTGCTCATGTCCACGCCCGACGCCTTCAACTCGCCATCCAAGTGGGGCAAGCTCTGGCTGCACGAGTCAGAGCGCGTGTACGCGGACCGCCTGGTGTCCCTGTACGACCTGGACGCCTACAACAAGGCCGCCACCACCATCGCCAAGAAGTACTTTGCCGTCACGGACATCGACGACTACTACAAGAAGAAGGACCCCAAGCCCCTCATCTTCTGCCACTTTGCTCGTGGCCTGGCGGACAAGGCGTACGATGAGGTGTCGGACTACACCTCTCTGTTCAAGACGCTGACTGAGGCGCTGAACGAGTACAACGAGACCAACGCCGCCATGGACCTGGTGCTGTTCGAGGACGCCATGAAGCACGTGTGCCGCATCAGCCGCATCGTGTCAAACCCCTCGGGCCACGCACTGCTGGTGGGTGTCGGCGGCTCCGGCAAGCAGTCGCTGGCGCGCTTGGCGGCGCACATCTGCGGCTACATCACCACCATGATTGTCATCTCGGGCTCCTACTCGATGAACAACTTCAAGGAGGACATCCAGAAGATGTACCGGCGCGCGGGTGTGAAGGGCGAGGGCGTCATGTTCCTGTTCACCGACTCGCAAATCATTGACGAGCGTATGCTGGTGTACATCAACGACTTGCTGTCGTCGGGCGAGATTCCGGACCTGTTCCCGCAAGAGGACAAGGACGACATCGTCAACGCGCTGCGCTCTGAGACCAAGAGCCTTGGGCTGCTGGACACGGCTGAGAACTGCTGGAGCGTGTTCATCCAGAAGGTCAAGACCAACCTGCACATGGTGTTCACGGCGTCGCCAGTAGGCGAGAACTTCCGCGTGCGCTCGCAGGTTGGTTGGGCCATGTAGAGGAGGGAGGAAAGGAAAGTGGGCGGCTGGTTGATCTGCATGGGCTATAAGCCGTTGCTGGGTTAAGAGAGCAGGGTCGTATGGAGGGACTATACCCAAAACCATCCGTTATAACCCTTCTACCCGGCCTAGGTTCCGTAAAGCTCTTCTCATGCATTGCGCTCACTTCCGCACTCTTTTTCCCCCTCGCAGCGTTTCCTGGCCACCGTCACGTCCACCGTGATTGACTGGTTCCAGCCCTGGCCCGAGAGCTCCCTGTTCAGCGTGGCTAAGCGTTTCCTGGACGAGGTGGACCTGGGCGAGGATGCAGTGCGCAACGCCGTGGTGGAGTTCATGCCGTACAGCTTCCAGCTCGTGAACAAGGTACGTAGTGGCAGGCTGCCGTACAGCTGGGGCTAGGGCACCGCGCATAACCAACTTGGCAGGCGCTTTAAGACCGCTTTATTGTGCCTGCTCTCTTGTCTACGGCGGCTATTTGCTGTGCTGGGCCCGCCTGCTAAGCCTGCTTACGACTGTGCCCTGTAGGTGTCGATCAAGTTCCGTGAGGTTGAGCGCCGCTACAACTACACGACGCCCAAGACGTTCCTGGAGCTCATCAAGCTCTACAAGAACGTGCTGGCAGCCAAGCGCAAGAACAACCTGGACAACACGGAGCGCCTGGAGAACGGTCTGCAGAAGCTGCACAGGTGCGGTATTTGGGACGCTTGGCTGGGCTTCCGTTTGACCATGTTTTAGCTCTAATGGATGACCCTATGAAGCACGGGGTAGCGAGACTGCATGGGTAAACTCTCCTTCCCATGAAGGGTGTGCTGTACTTGGGGAAGAAGGGACCCAACTCTGATCTTCTGGGCTTACGTAGGGTACAAGCGGATGTGGATGTGCTGGTGGAGGAGGCCAAGGTAAAGGCAGTGGAGGTGGAGCGCAAGGTGGCATCCGCCAACATCTTTGCGGAGCAGGTCGGCGTTGAGAAGGAGAAGGTCAACGCGGAGAACGCCGCAGCACAGGTGAGACGGCCTGGGGCCTTACTCTTTGCATGTGTACCAGGTTTGGGAACCGCATGACGGGTAATACAGTGTACTAAACGCTATGCGCAAGATATCCTCTACTGTGAAAATCCTTACACGCCCCACCACCGTTGCCACCACACCTTGCATCGTCATTGTAACAGGTCGAGGCGGAGAAGTGCGCGGTGATCGCCAAGGAGGTGTCTGAGAAGCAGGCCAGTTGCGAGGCTGACCTGGCTGCCGCCGAGCCGCTGGTGGCTGAGGCCATGGCTGCGCTGGAGACGGTGACGAAGAAGGATCTGGGTGAGGCCAAGTCGCTGAAGAAGCCGCCCCCGGGTGTGGATGACATCACGGCGGTTGTGATCTGCCTGCTCGACAACAACCCCAAGGATAAGTCCTGGGCGGCGGCGCAGAAGATGATGAACAACGTGGATAAGTTCTTGGAGCGCGTCAAGTCCTTCAAGGGGGTCATTGACGCTGGGCAGGTGGGCGGTTGTGAGGCCAGCTTTGTTTGGGACGGACACGCTGCGGAGGAAGGGACTCCTCGACTATTGGCACACGCCATGCATGTTACCCTTCGTAACACCTTCTATTCGTGGTAACTGCTAAGCAGCGTACGTCGCCATGCATGTTACCCTTCGCAGGTTGCCCGCAAGACGGTGGATGCCTGCCGGCCCTACCTGCAACTGGAGTACTTCAATCGGGAGGCCATCGGCAAGAAGTCCGCAGCCGCCGCCGGTCTGTGCGAGTGGGCCATCAACATTATCAAGTACTACGATGTGGTGCAGGAGGTGGAGCCCAAGCGCCAGGAGCTGGCGGCCGCGAACGCTAAGCTCGAGGAGGCCAACCAGACGTGAGTTGGGGTTATGGTTTGGTGGTATGGGTAGTTACACGGTGGTACAAAAGATACCATGGGTAGTTGGCACGGTTCGAATGTCAGTATGCGATGTATGCAAGAACGGTCTCTATCCTTTGCTTACGCCTGGCTGTTTTGCATTCGCAGGCTGGTGGCCGTGCAGGAGAAGGTGGCGATGCTGAACGCCAAGGTGCAGGAGCTGGAGCAGCAGTTCAAGGAGGCTAACGACGACAAGGATGCCGCCATCCGCGAGGCGCAGCGCTGCCAGCGCAAGCTGGAGCTGGCCAACCGCCTGATTAACGCGCTGGCGTCTGAGGGCGAGCGCTGGGCGCTGACCGTGGAGCAGCTGCGCAAGAATTACGAGGTGCTGACTGGTAAGTCATGAGGGTGCGTAACAGGAGGAAGAAGGGGGTGTGAAAGGAACGCCAGGGGCACATGCGCACGGATTGGCAGGGCTTAGCATGTGTTCATGGGTTGAGAGGCGTCTCTTGGTTAGCATGCGGAGAACCGCAACGAGTTCTGCCGTGATTTCACTCATGCGCCAATCCTTCTCCTTGTTACATGCAGGCGATATGTTGCTCGCCGCCGCCTTCGTGTCGTACGCCGGTCCCTTCACCGCCAAGTTCCGTGCGTCCCTGATTGACGACTGGATCCTGTTCCTCCGCGAGCGTCATATGCCCATGACGGAGGGCATCAGCGACCCGCTGAAGGTGCGTTAGCTGTATAATCCGTTTCCCGCTTCACCTGTGCCTTGCCAAAGCGTTTAGGCTTAGTTCAGCACCCCGGGGGACTGTCCTCCATTCCAAGACCCCTTCCCGAGAGTGCTGTCACCGTTGCTGTTGCTGAGCGCTAACGCTTAACATTGTAACAACTTTCCAGGTGCTGGTTGATGACGCGCTGGTTGCTGGCTGGATCCGCGAGGGTCTGCCGTCCGACCCCACGTCAGTCCAGAACGGCACCATCCTGACCAACTCGGAGCGCTGGAGCCTCATGATGGACCCGCAGCTGCAGGGCATCCTGTGGATCAAGGAGCGTGAGAGCAAGAACAACCTGCAGGTATGGTGGAGCTGCAGGACTTGGTGGCTGTAGGCATGCTTGGCTGTCGGAGCCGCATGGGTGCATAATGGGGGTGAAAGGCGCGGCTACACGGCAAGGGTTCCGACGCACGCCCTCTCCACTGCGCTTCACACGCTGCAAGCCCTGACGTGACCTTCACCACCTCCCTTTGCTCTGCAGGTCACGCGCATGGGCGCCCCCAACATGCTCACCGTCATGGAGCGCGCCATCGAGGCGGGCCACAGCGTGCTGGTGGAGAACATGGGCGAGACCATTGATGCGGTGCTCAACCCCGTCATCACGCGCTCCACCTTCAAGAAGGGCCGCTCACTGTACGTGAAGCTGGGTGACAAGGAGTGCGAGTACAACAGGAACTTCCGCCTCTTCCTGCACACCAAGCTCTCCAACCCGCACTACCCGCCTGAGATTCAGGTACGGCAGCGGTGCCTCCTGGGGTCCCTTGTCCACCACTCAAATGGGCGGAGGCAAAGCATGCAGATGGCCTTCCTGACAGTGTCCTGCTATGCTGCGGTTCCGTCCTCTTGCTGCGTCTATACACGACTCCTCTTCTTCCCTTCCGCCACGTAGGCCGAGACGACACTCATCAACTTCACCGTGACGGAGGGCGGTCTGGAGGACCAGCTGCTGGCGCTGGTGGTGAACAAGGAGCGCCCCGACCTGGAGGAGACCAAGACGCAGCTCATCATCCAGAACACCGAGTTCACCATCAAGCTCAAGGAGCTGGAGGACGGGCTGCTGCTCAAGCTGTCCACTGCGGAGGGCGACATCACGGAGGATGTGGCGCTCATCGAGTCGCTGGAGGACGCCAAGCGGGTGTCCACGGAGATCAGCGAGAAGGTGCGTGTGGGGGCAGGGATGGTGTGTTCCTTGGTAGGGTAAGCTGCTAAGGAAAAGACACGGAGGGCTACAGATGCAAGCGGAGGCATTGCACGGGATTTAAGGTACCTCCCTTTTGCTCGTTGTCTGAACCCGCAGGTTAAGGAGTCCCGTGAGACGGAGTTGGCAATCAACGAGAACCGCAACAAGTACCGCACCGTGGCTGCCCGCGGCGCCATGCTGTTCTTCCTGCTCAACTCGCTCAACAAGATTCACGCCTTCTACCAGTTCTCCCTTAACGCCTTTGTCACCGTCTTCAGCCGTGGCCTGGACCTGGCCCCTGGCGGCCGGAAGCGCAAGGGAGCCATCAAGCGCACTCCCTCGCTGCGTGACCAGGTGAGCTTGGGTGCTGCCGCTGCACCTCTCGCTGGTGCGGCCCTCGCAAGTGTTGCATGCAACCGTTTCCTAGTACCTAAGATGCTTGCGTTCAGATGCTACCGGAAATGCTAATTTGTATGGTCAGGCGTGCCATCAGGGCTACCCAAGCCGTTAATATTCGTCCCCCTTGTCGGAGTCTTGAGTCTCTTACTTCATAGACACCTAAACCTCCCCACTCCCCTCTCCTCCCGCAGCCCATGGACCACCAGGCGCTCATGGAGAAGGCGCGGCGCAGCAGCGGTGCCAGTGAGCGGCGACCCAGCCAGGAGGGCCTGCCGCCGCCTGAGGCCTCGCAGACCTCGCTCGCGGAGTCACAGGGCGGCCGCAACAGCAGCCAGGTGGGCGACACGGACGACATGGAGGAGGAGGAGTCGTACACCATGCCACCGGAGGCGCTGGAGGAGCGGCTCATCTCGCTGCTGGAGACGTGCACCTACACGGTCTACAACTACACGCGACGCGGCCTCTTTGACCGCGACAAGCTCATTGTGCTGACCCTGCTCACGTTTACCATCTTGCTGAGGAGCCAGGCGGTGGATGCGTCGGAGTATGAGGCGCTGTGCCGCGGCATGCGGAACCCCTCGCCGCCGCCAATTACGGATGACCTCAGCCGGTGGGTGGTTGCGGGTTGTTTGGGTCTTAAGTGAAGGGGAAAAGCAGGATATCGGCGTTCGCTGGGCAGGGCTGCTGACCAGGTTACTAGGTATAGGCCCATGTCTGGGGTGCCCCTTAACTACGACTGCAGCCGCTGCACCTCACAATCACTTATCCTCATACCTTTCCTTCTGTTTCGCAGCTGGATGAACGAGTCGCAGTGGGCCGCGCTGGACGTGCTGACCGCGCTGCCGTGCTTTGCGCACCTGGCCAAGGACATGGAGAAGAACAGCGACGACTGGTTCAACTGGTGCCTCAACGAGGCGGCGGAGCGCGCCAACATGCCCGGCGACTGGGCCCGCCTGTCGGAGTTCCGCCAGCTGCTCATCATCCGCGCGCTGCGGCCCGACCGCATCACCAACGCGCTCCAGAACTTCTGCGAGCACATGATGGGCCCAGCGTATGTGAACCAGGTACGGCAGTGATCTTAGCGTTTTAGGGTTACGCTGTGGGAGCTTGGGGGGCATGCGCTGCATCATGTCGGGAGTTTAGGCACGACTTGGCTAGCTGTTTGCTTGCATGTTGTCGCAAGTCTCTCTCCAAGCTGTTTGTAACCCTGCCCTTGCCGCTCCCATGCTCCCGCTCCCAGGACGCCTTCTCGCCTGCCGCCATGATGGAGGAGTCCTCCTCCGCCACGCCCATCTTCTTCATCCTCTTCCCCGGCTACAGCCCCAGCAAGGAAATCGAGGTGTACGCCAACAAGTGCGACTTCCGCGTGGAGAATGGCAAGCTCTGCCTCATTTCCATGGGACAGGGCCAGGAGGCGCCTGCGGAGGCGGTGCTGGACAAGTACACGCGCGAGGGCGGCTGGGTGTTCCTGGACAACGTGCACCTCATGCAGGGCTGGATCCCCAAGCTGGAGCGCAAGCTGGAGATTGCGGCGGAGACGGCGCACCCCGACTTCCGCTGCTTCTTCTCGGCGGAGCCCATCAACGGCGCGCCACACGCCAATATCATCCCCGAGTCCATCCTGCAGACCTGCATCAAGATCTCCAACGAGCCGCCTTCGGACATGAAGTCCAACATGCGCCGCGCCTTTGCGGCCTACACGCCCGAGCAGTGCGACCGCCCGTCCACGCCCGCCAAGCGCGTGGCCTTCCGTTCCATCCTCTTTGGCCTGTGCTTCTACCACTCGCTGCTGCTCGGCCGCAAGAAGTTCGGCGTGGGTATCGGCACCGGTTCTGGCAGCGGTCTCGGCTTCTGCCGCGGCTACTCCTTCAACATGGGCGACCTCACCACCTGCGGTGATGTGCTGCACAACTACCTGGAGGCCTATGAGCAGATCCCCTGGAGGGACCTGCAGTACATGTTTGGCGAGGTGTTCTACGGCGGTCACATCACGGACGCCATGGACCGGCGCTGCTGCAACACCTACCTTGAGGTGCTCATCCGCCCCGAGATCCTGCCGCAGGGCACCCTGGAGGACCCCTCCACCTGGGAGGCTCCCACCCTGGAGCTTGCCCCCGGCTTCCGCGCCCCCGTGCCCACCGACTACACCATGCTCAAGGAGTACATCGAGACCAGCCTGCCGGCCGAGAGCCCCGTGGTGTACGGCATGCACCCCAACGCGGAGCTCTCGCTGCTCACCAGCCTGGGCGAGACGCTGTTCAAGACGGTGGTGGAGGTCACTGGCGGCGGTGGTGCTGCCGGCGCAGGCGCCGGTGGCGGCGAGAACACCGTGCGCCAGGCCCTTGAGGGCTACAAGGAGCGGCTGCCTGAGCCCTTCAACATGGTGGAGGTGGAGCTGAGGGTGAAGGACAAGACGCCGTTCGTGGTGGTGGCGCTGCAGGAGGCCACCCGCATGAACCTGCTGCTGCTGGAGATGAAGCGCAGCATGGAGGAGCTGCAGCTCGGCCTGGACGGTGCACTCAACATGTCGGACAACATGGAGAAGCTCGCAAAGGGCATTGCCTCCAACTCGGTTCCGGAGCTCTGGATGAGCTGCATGTCCACACGTGTACAGGAGGTGTACACGCTGTCGGCCTGGTACCAGGACGTGGTGCGGCGCTACGAGCAGTTGGCGGCCTGGACGGCTGGCGACATCATAACGCCGGTGACGGTTTGGCTGCCGGGTCTGTTCAACCCCAAGGCCTTCCTCACCGCCGTCATGCAGACCTACGCGCGCGCCAACAAGCTGCCTCTGGACGTCATGAAGTTCATGACGGAGGTCACGCGCATGACGTCGCCCGAGCAGGTGACGGAGCCGGCTCCGCTGGGCGTGTACGTCCACGGCTTGGTGCTGGAGGGCGCGCGCTGGGACCGCGACGACAACTGCCTGCGCGACTCGAAGCCCAACGAGCTGCACCCGGCTGTGCCGGTGCTGCAGGTCAAGCCAGTGACGGCCGACCAGTTCAACCTGGAGGGCTACTACGAGTGCCCCGTGTACACCAACATGCAGCGCGCGAACGTGTACTCGCCCATTGTCAGCAACTTCACGCTGAAGACGCAGGAGCCGGCCGCCAAGTGGGTGCTTGCGTCGGTGGCGTTGCTGCTGCAGGATGACTTGGCGGCGGCGTGAGCGGGGCTGGATAGCGTGAGCGTGATTGAAGGTTTCTATTACGGTTTTGATACACTGCCACTATTTTGGGCAGGGTATTTATTGGTGGGATGATGACAGAGGTAGAGGTGTTTGTAGTAGACGGTTAGTTTCATGCTTTTGTGACCAAGCTGACGGCTACCGACGTTTCCGTACGCTGCCTGTGTGGCCGATGTATGCTGTGAGCGTTTATCGTGACCGTGGTAACGCTGTATGTCTTTACTGACGTTCAGGTATTTTGGGTTGGACATACAAGACCTAGCCCACTGGACGTCCGCAAGTAATTTGCAAGAACATGCATGTTTGGCTGCGCTCGCTGTCGCACCGTTTCCTGTATCCCTCCTGTGCGGTTGTGTTGATGCATGGAAGCCTCAAGTCATATGTATTTTGTAATCACGTGTAGCTGTGTTTTGGCTTGGTGTCGAAGTGCTTGCGTTCTGACTCCCCCTGCACCCGGGCTGACTAATGGGACCCACGGTGGGGCATTCGTCACAGGAACAGCCAATGCTGCAGAGCAATGGAGATGTTTTGTAACGCTCATGCGATCGTATGACAGTTCGCTGCTTAGCTGCAATTAAACAGCAATGCCTTAGCAACAGCAAGCGCCGTTTCGTGCATGCTGAGCGCAGCAAACTATGATATTTGGCAGTGCCAAAGGTATGCATTTAGCATAGATATCGAACAAATACAAGGTCTCGATGCCTATTCAGCTCACAGGGCTGCATTACGTGGTGCTGTACGGGGGCATGTTGCGTCGGTGTATAGTTGGTTCAGTTTTAGCCATTCGTATAAACCTTTGCTGCACTACCACTACCACAATGACCACTGCAGGCACGCTAGCCTTTCGGGGCACTTTCTTTCACACACCCACGTACGGGCAGGTTGAGGCGCTGCGCGACACTGTGGTCGTTGTGCAACATGGAAGGATTGCGCGGATAGCAGAAGGCAACAAGGAAATTGCTCTTGTACACGAGTTTGGGCTTAGCGAAGTTCGTCGACTTAAGGCGAGTAGTTGAGATGCAGCCGAGGGCTGCGACACGGCGTCATTTCCATCGCTCGCTTACTCTTCGCTACGCAGGATACTCAGTTCTTCATCCCGGGCTTCATTGACACCCATGTGCACGCACCCCAGGTGAGGCGCTGGTGCATGCAGCCGACGGGTCGCCCCAAAAACAAAAGGATCCCAGGCCTGTTGGCTTGGATGTTACTAAAAATGGTCTGTCTCTACAGCTTTTTGGCATGACACCTCCTTGCTTCTTTGCCTCCGGCAGTAGCTGATTCATCGTCATTTCCGTCTCGCTGTGTTCCGCTCAGTACAAGTTCACGGGCACGGGAACAGATGTTCCGCTTATGGAATGGCTCAAGAAGTACACGTTCAAGGCCGAGGGCTCCTATAGAGACTTAGACGCGGCCCATCATCGCTACTCGCTGCTGCTCAAGCGCTTCTTGGCGAACGGCACCACCACCGCCATGTATTACGGGTCACTTCACTTAGAGCCTACTGTTGTGCTTGTGGATGCTATAGAACGGCTGGGCCAGCGAGCGGTGGTTGGCAAGGTGTGAGACTGAGATCGTGTTGTACAGCGCGGTCCAGTGCTCCGCGCCTGTCGTTGCATCTTGCATGGCTACCGGGACTGCAGACCGTTACGCCGTCAGCCCTGGGGTGCTAGTTGTACTTTGTTGCTTTTTCCTATTCCGGTCACGCCTTCCGTTGCCCATCTCCCGCCGCAGGTGAACATGGACCGCCACTCCCCCTCCGACTACATCGAGTCCACGTCCGAGGGTCTGCGCGACGCGGAAGCCTTCATCCGCTACACGCTACACAAGAAGTGTTCGCGCATCCAGCCATGCATCACGCCCAGGTTCATTCCCACCTGCACGCCAGAGCTCATGAAAGGTACGATGCCGTACAGCTCATGCCAGGCAGCTCGACAAGGGGCAGCGGCGAGGAAGGACTGTTTGCACCTCCTGCCCTATTTCTCCAAGCACCTCCCCCGCCCACCTCCATCCTCTCCCCACCACCCACCAGGCCTTGCCTCCCTGGCTCGGCAGTACGGCACGCACATCCAGTCCCACATCTCCGAGTGCTGCGGCGAGGTCAACTGCGTGCGCGAGCTGCACCCCGAGTTCGCCTCCGACACGGCGCTGTTCGAGCAGGCGGGGCTGCTCACGCCCCGCACCGTCATGGCGCACGGCACGCTGCTGTCGGACCAGGACCTGCGACACCTGGCAAGCAGGGGAACGGCGGTTAGCCACTGCCCGCTGTCGAACTTCTTCTTCGGAGATGCCTGTTTCCGGTGCGGTTGGTCGCGGTGGTGCTGATGTGTGACGGCGGTTCCTTTTTGACGAAGACCCTTGTGCTCCTTGTGCGTATGCCTTCCGACTTCCTACCAACTCGTCATCCGTCATTGCCTCTTTCCTAGATCCCGCTGCTCCCATGCCCGCCATTGACTTTTTTTATTTCACGCCATAACACACTATCGTGGCTCCACGGTTGTTACCCCTGGTCCCAACGATGGAAGGAGTATATGGCCACAACCTTCCCGTTCCCTTCCATCTCGTCCCCCCCAGGGTCAACCACGCGCTGTCGCTAGGCGTCAAGGTGGGTCTGGGCACTGACGTGGCTGGCGGCATCTCCCCCTCCATGCTGACCGCCCAGCGCATGGCCGTGGTCAACAGCCGCTGCCTGCGCGCGCACAAGCTGGCGCAGTCGGGCGGCACCACCGTCACCGCGGACATGGAGGTGGACGTGCTGGGCTGGAGGGAGGCGCTGTGGCTGGCGACGGTGGGGGGAGCGCAGGTGGGGGCGGGCTGGGTTGGGAGGTGGGGGCAGCTGGCACTTGCTCTCACCGGTACTCAAGCCGTCGGCCCTGTTCCTCCGACCTGACGTTGCTGCCGTACTTCCCTCTCCGCCTTCACCTCTTTTCCCTTCCCCTCCTTCCCCACTACTCAGGCTCTGGACCTGTCTCACGCGGTGGGTACCTTTGCGGAGGGCAAGGAGTTCGACGCGTTGCTGGTTGACACGGGGCTGGGCGGCACCTGCGGCCCCTTCGACGTCTTCCCGGACGAGTCGGACGAGCAGCGGCTGGAGAAGTTCCTGCAGCTGGGCGACGACCGCAACCTGGCAGAGGTGTTCGTGCAGGGCGTGTGCGTGAAGCGGGGACACGTGTTCGAGCGGGAGGCGGCGGCGGAGGGGCAGCGGGCGGTGGAGGCAGGCAAGCAGGGGGCGGGGGATGCGGAGGCAGCAGCGGAAGAGGAGGAGGAGCGGCGCATGCGTGCTCCCACCCCCACGGAGCCCGAGGCAGCGTTGGTGGACCTCAAAGCGGCGACACCGACGGTACCGTCAATAGCACCCGCAGCATCCTCTGCATCGATAGCTCAGCTAGCAGCAACGGTGCCTGCAGCCGCAGGAGAAGAGGAGGGAGCAGAGGGTGGGGAGGAAGGCCAGGAGGGATTGCAGGAACTGCGGGCTGGTGAGGCGGAGGCTGTGAATGCATCTGAGGTAGAGCCCCCGGTAACAAAGCGCCCGAGGCTCTAGCTGCTTGCTTGGGGCCTAGAGTCTTTGCAGGTGCCGAACAATGCGGGTGGCGTACAACCGCGCAGGCTGGTGTTGTCTCTGCATGTGCCGCGCGTGTCTTGCACCGCTACTGATGTGGACCTGGGGATTTGTGCCTGTGTAGTGCATGAAGCAGGATGAGTGGCGGCTGCATGGTGGTGGTGGTGGGGTTGCCTCCGTACTGGCCGACTTAGTTGTTCACTAATAACTACTTACTTTGACAGATGTGTTTTTTGTTAGACGGACGCTGATGGTCAGTTGCGAGCGCGTCTGTTGTAGAATCAGGCATGTGAGTGGGGCGGTGAGGCTGACATGGGTGTTGTCCGCAAATTAACTAAACCCCACAGCGCGGATTATTAGTACCTGAACCCTAGTGACGGTGGGCAGCCCTTTGCTTGAATAGGCGCCTGCTGACACGGGGGTCTGACGCGGTATACTTGAGCCCCTGTCGTGTGGGGTATGCTGCGACCTGGCGGGCGTTGGTGCCAAGGCTGTTAGTTGTAGCTGTATGTACGACTTGGGTGGTTGGGAGGAACGACTATGTACCTTCGTGCATTTCAAGCATACTAACTTCTAAGTTCATGGAAGCACATCTTTCTTTTCCCGTCTTTGTTATCTTTCTTTTGCCGTTTCTTTGCCGTCTTTAAGTGAGCTGATTTGTAGCATGATCCATGATGACGAGCGAGCAGTGTGATGGCATTTCCTGGAATGACTCGAGGGAAGGTGGTTGCATCTTTGGGGACCGACGTACGTGTGGAACTGGCAAGTCCATGTGCCGTCGCTTTCGGTGCGTGGTGGTTAAGGCGGAGTCATTGTCCAAGCCAGGTAGTCGAAGCCGTGCATCCTGACGTAGTGTGTTCTTTGGGTCTGTTGGCTACGTTGCTTCTTTGGCGCTCGCTGTCAAGGATACACCGTTATGCGTGTTGACTGCTGAGACGTTGTGCTGCCCCTCCTGACGTGCGGAGATGGAGTGGAGTTGTTGATGTGCATGTGCATGTGCATGGCGATGCTTGGATGCAAGCGTGACATGTGTACGATTTGCCGTACGGCCATTGTACGGATGCTTTCTTTGCTCAGCGACCGTCCAAGCATGGCTTAGCTTGAGCCTCTCGTCCTCCTCCTCATCCAACGGCGACCTTCGCTGCATACTTGGTAACATATGACTGCTGCTAAATGCTTTCAGCCTTAACCATGCTGCCTCCCGCTTTCTGGCTATAGCATGCAGCTTCCCGCAGACCTATCATACAAGCCTTGTAGGATTACGGTCAGTTATTACGGTGCTAACGGGGACTCAACACGTCAACAGGAGCGCACGCGCAAGTTTACAAGCCTCCTAGACAAGCTGTGCTAGCCGTGATAGGCCCGGATCGGCCTGACGGACCAGCCTGGAGCCCAGGAACCGCAAGCCACCTCAACCAGAGCCACAAGCGCCTTCGCTCAAACAGCACAGCATTACACAAGCACGAGTACGCTGCAAAAACGTGGGTCACGGCTACGTTGCTTTTCTAAAATCGCCGTACCACTACTCGCCTATCAGATGTACATGTCATCAGGGTTTCCAGGCCCCCTCCTGATCCTTGTAAGCGACCCCAGATCATGGGCTTCATGGGTTTCACGACACGTACTAGTGCTCCTGTCCAAACGCCTCACTACAAGCTATGGACACCAAATCAACGACCGCGTGCAAGCCGCTGACAACCCTGAGAGCCAGCTCCGCACCCGCACACCAAACATGACGTCTCACCCTCGTACCCAAGTTGTTCCCAACCCCACCAGATAAAAGACTGAGAGGCGTCTCCAGGGAAGCCATGCCGTGGAAACGACACCAGATAACGGCAGTTCATCACATGCAAAGCCTTTGTTCAAACACGGCTCGCCTGGCCATCTCTCTGTGCTGCTGTCCTGCTTACCAACAGCACCAATCAAGCCACTTGGAATGCACTTTCAAAGTCAACAAACGCAGGGCCGCCATGTAAAGAGTCGTTAGGAACATAAATCGTAGGCTAGCGCATGCCCCCAAAAGCCCTCTCCTGCAGTACAATCATCCATCAGGGCTACAACTACATCCGAGCCATTAAAGGAACAATAGTTCTTTCTACAGGGATTGGTGGGGTGTAGTACAGTTGAGGAGAAGCGTGCGGGCAGCAACTGCAATAGCATCCAGACCAACCAAAACCAACAACTGCCGTCCCTGCACAAACCGGCGCGCACATGCTGCGCTTGCAGGCCTATTATGCGTTGTAAGGAGCGTGCCAAGCCCCCTCCTGTCATTTAATGTACATGATGGATGACAACTCAAGAGGTAGTTCAGTCCTAGCTATACAGGCACGCAATAGATACCCCAGCTACCGGTAGTAAAATACAATTGATACAACACACAACCGCACCTACAATGCAAAAGTGCGCAAAACCATTACCATTACAGCCACCACACAGCCGCTAGCCTTGTCGTCCCTACCAGTTTTAACCCTGCACAGGAAACGCCTCTCCCACCACTCTTCCCTGACTCCCTCATCCTCAATGCCGGGCGCGCTTAGCAGCTGGCGGTCGGGATTCCGCCTCCGGTTCCGTATCCTGCTCCTCCTCCTCCGCTTCCGCCTCCCCTTGCGTCGCTACCGAGTCAGCAGCAGCCACACCGCCTGCCCCTCCTGCTGCGGCTCCTGTCCTCGCAGCAGCCTCCGTGTCGCCTCCAGCCGCATCCCACGACGCCGCCTCTTCTGCCTCGCTGCTGTCCGACGCTTTGAGGTCCACCAACGCTGCCTCGGGCTCCGTGGGGGTGGGAGCACGCATGCGCCGCTCCTCCTCCTCTTCCGCTGCTGCCTCCGCATCCCCCGCCTCCTGCTTGCCTGCCTCCACCGCCCGCTGCCCCTCCGCCGCCGCCTCCCGCTCGAACACGTGTCCCCGCTTCACGCACACGCCCTGCACGAACACCTCTGCCAGGTTGCGGTCGTCGCCCAGCTGCAGGAACTTCTCCAGCCGCTGCTCGTCCGACTCGTCCGGGAAGACGTCGAAGGGGCCGCAGGTGCCGCCCAGCCCCGTGTCAACCAGCAACGCGTCGAACTCCTTGCCCTCCGCAAAGGTACCCACCGCGTGGGACAGGTCCAGAGCCTGTGTAGCGGGGAAGGAGGGGAAGGGAAAAGAGGTGAGAGGCGGAGAGGTGTACGGCAGCAACGTCAGGTCGGAGGAACAGGGCCGACGGCTTGAGTACCGGTGAGAGCAAGTGCCAGCTGCCCCCACCTCCCAACCCAGCCCGCCCCCACCTGCGCTCCCCCCACCGTCGCCAGCCACAGCGCCTCCCTCCAGCCCAGCACGTCCACCTCCATGTCCGCGGTGACGGTGGTGCCGCCCGACTGCGCCAGCTTGTGCGCGCGCAGGCAGCGGCTGTTGACCACGGCCATGCGCTGGGCGGTCAGCATGGAGGGGGAGATGCCGCCAGCCACGTCAGTGCCCAGACCCACCTTGACGCCTAGGGACAGCGCGTGGTTGACCCTGGAGGGGGGGGATGAGCGAGGGAAGGGGAAAAGGAGAGAGTGGGACGGGGAAGGGAACGAGGTCGTGGTCGCAGGTGGAAGGTATGTTTGGCTTGTGCAAAGCTCCGACGCTTCCCAGGAAGGAATGTGGCGAAGTTGCTTGAAAGTAACAGACCCATGGGTCTTCACAACGCCGAGTACGAGCACAACGTAATTGGGATAAGCATAAGAAGACCACAGGACGGAAGCAAGCGGAATGTGCGTGACCCCTGGATCACTGGGACCACCGAAGCACTGGGCTAGCTGTCCATATGCTTGTTGTAATAACCGAATATGAAACTTTCCTCGTCAAACGATCATATCACGGACGCTACCTGAAGCACGCGTCGCCTAGGAAAAAGTTGGACAGCGGGCAGTGGCTAACCGCCGTTCCCCTGCTTGCCAGGTGTCGCAGGTCCTGGTCCGACAGCAGCGTGCCGTGCGCCATGACGGTGCGGGGCGTGAGCAGCCCCGCCTGCTCGAACAGCGCCGTGTCGGAGGCGAACTCGGGGTGCAGCTCGCGCACGCAGTTGACCTCGCCGCAGCACTCGGAGATGTGGGACTGGATGTGCGTGCCGTACTGCCGGGCCAGGGAGGCAAGGCCTGGTGGGAGGTGGGGAGAGGGTGGGGAGGTGCGGTGAAGGAGGTGCGCAGGAGGTGCAAGCAGCCCTTCATCGTCCGCTGCCCCTTGTCGGGCTGTCTGGCAAGAGCTGTACGGCATCGTACCTTTCATGAGCTCTGGCGTGCAGGTGGGAATGAACCTGGGCGTGATGCAGGGCTGGATGCGCGAGCACTTCTTGTCTAGCGTGTAGCGGATGAATGCCTCCGCGTCGCGCAGACCCTCGGACGTGGACTCGATGTAGTCGGAGGGGGAGTGGCGGTCCATGTTCACCTGCGGCGGGAGATCGACAGGAAGAGGAGGGCCTAAGAAAGCGAGGTGGAAAGGGTATGACAACCATGCGATGGATGGTATAACGGCTGCAGCATGGCGACGTCGCAGCAAGGTGGGGAGTCGTGGCCAAACAAGATACGAACAAGCCAAACAAGATATGCAATAGCCTTTGTATGCAGTGGCGATGTGCTAGGTCCAGCTGATTGAAATGCTCGCACCTTGCCAACCACCGCTCGCTGGCCCAAACGTTCAATGGTATCTACCAGCACGGTGTTAGGGTCTAAGTGAAGTGACCCGTAATACATGGCGGTGGTGGTGCCGTTCGCCAAGAAGCGCTTGACCAGCAGCGAGTAGCGATGATGGGCCGCGTCGAGGTCGCGAAATGATCCTTCGGCTGGGAAAGTATACTTCTTGAGCCATTCCATTAGCGGAACATCTGTTCCTGTGCCTGTGAACTTGTACTGGGAGCGTGATAGGGGACAACGGATGGGACATGGGAGAAGCGAGGGAAGGGTAAGAAGCAGTGGCCAGATCAGCGAGTTAAGCAACACATCATCTTCAGAAAAACTTGCAAAGAAAGCGAACAAAGCGCCGAAGCCCTTGTGAGCGCATTGATGCTTGCACGCGAGACCTCACCTGTGGAGCGTGGACGTGCGTATCAATGAAGCCTGGAATAAAATACTGGCCTTCCTGCAAATGCGGTAGATTGTGATGTTAGCGGGCGGTTAGCTACAACGCGATTGCACTCGGACTCGCCTTCAGTCGACGAACATGGCTCAGCCCGAACTCGCGCCTCACAGCTGCCTCCTCGCTGCCATTAGCAATTCGAGCAATCATCCCATCCTGGACAACGAGCACCGCGTCGCGAAGTGCCTCGAGCTGTCCGTAGGCCGGTGTGTGGAAGAAAGTCCCCCGAAAAGCAAACGTGTCCGCAGCGGCCATGGCAACGCTCAATAATGCAACTTTGGCAAGTTAGGACCCTGGTACCCTACCATAGATATGACTGATACAGATGCCATGTGATTGATAGTTTTGTTCACATGCGTATTCCCGTACAGCGCATAGACAACCTCCCCCCTCAACCCATTGCCTGCAAAACACGACGAATGGTTTCAAGCTGCTTTCTAAAAGCCTCATGCACTATGGTTGGATTGCTTCAGAGTGTATAAAACTAGGGTTGTTCTCGACCATTCCGCAAAGTTCGGCACACCTTGCGCCTGCTTACAGTATTAACCTAAACTGCATGGTTTGAACATTGCTAGCAGTTTTGTATGTGGTGAAACTCTATGAGCTTTGATGCCGTTCTGTCCTTGGGGCATCCATTCATAATGGCTGCAAGCTGGGGCCGACGCGTACCAACTATGAAGCTGAAGTTCGCGACCGAGGAGGCATTACGGGTTGCCATGCTCACTTCTCTTCATTGCCTAACTCAATGCATTAGTCATTGTATTTGCTCGATGGGTTGCGCGCACTGCCATCCGCAGCGCTCAGGCTGATCCCCCTGCGCTGCTGCCCGGTGTTAAGACTCATGGCGCTGATAGTATACGTTAAACACGCGCATTACCGGTACCTGCAACCACCTTCCTGTTCAGCCGCAGTGGACAGCAGGCATGACGCTGAAGGTACACAGTACCTTGTACCAGAGTGCAACATAATCCCTCTCATTCCTTATCTCTTTAGATTGGGTTACAACGGGTTGACCTCCCAATTCCTAACCCACTGTGCCTCGAGGTGGCAGCCCCTTCCCCTTCTATTACGCTGACTTCAGCTCGCAAACAAACTTTATATAACGCCAGCAGCCTTGTATGCCGTGTCCCGCCGCATACCCGCCCCGTCTCTGAAATCCACAGGTATATATTACCATGTCAACACACACCGTCGCCTAGTGTCCGGCGCTCGTCCCGCTTTTTTGTTTCGGTCACAAGTTACGGTTTTCGTCCTATTTCACGGTGTTAGCAAGTCAGAACACACGCTCCCTTACCCTGTCCTAAATTCCGCCTTGGCGAGGGTGAGGGCAGGCAACAGACGCCTCACGCTGCCGGCGAAAGAGGATGCAGCTTTCGACGCCCCAAAACAAAATCTAAAGCCCGAAACGAAATCGCCCTGCCTAGCGCACCGCACAACGTGTCGTCAAGTTGGTCTATAGTCCTCGCGTCCTACCATGTTGCTAGGTGGAACATGGCTTCCGCCCCAACCACCCCAGCTTCCCTTAAAACACATGCAAGACCAAGTATGACCGCACCCAGGGCTCACCATGCGACACCAGTCGCCTCCCCCGCCTTCCCGCCCCTCATCCCCCTCCAAGCACGCATTCACCCCCATGCAACGCAAATCGGCTTCATGCAAATCCCAAGCATAGCGGCGCATGCAGGGCAGCAGTGCGGACACCATCACTGACCCACCCATCCATCCTCCCATCCTCCTTCCCCACCACCCGTTTACTTCTTCGCCAGCACCTCCGCAGAGTCACCCGTTCCGTGGTGGCCCAGACGGAAGGCCCGCCGCTCCGCATGCTCGTACAGCTTGCGCTCCAGCACGTTGCGCCAGATGGCGGGCGTTAGTACGGCCTGGGAGGCGCCGTACACGGCAGCCTGTACGGCAGCCATGAACTTGGCGAGCTCACGACCTGAGAAGCCCTCGGTGGCCTTGGCGGCCTCCGCCAGCAGCGCCTCGTTGATGCCCTCGTCGATGGTGATGGTGTCGGCGGAGGCCTGGGGGGTGGGAGGGGTGGAGGGGTGGGGAAAAACATAGATAAGTGCATCAACGGAGTCCCAATCCCGAATCCCGACTCATGCAGTGAGCGCACGGTGGGGAGGGGTGGGGGGTTGGGGATGGGGAGCCAAGGGCGGTGACTGGTGAGGTAAGGGTATATAATTGCAGCATCGGTTGAAATCAAACGGAATGGAGCAATGGACCCTCTCTTGCCATGCATGCACCCCTCCCCGCACCAGGCCGGAGTCCCCTTCAACCCGGGGATCAGCACCCAAGCACTACAGCCTCACCCATCCAACCACCCACCCGTCACCAGCAGGCCCGCCCCTCTCACCTTGCGCCCCTTGAGCAGCGCCGTCAGCTTGGACAGCGGTCCGCCCGACTTGCCCGCCCCCGCGCCGCCCTCCGCAGTGCCCGCCTTGGCAATGTACTTGTCCAGGTAGAGCCCCAGCAGCCGCAGCCGCTCAGCCTCCTGGGGCAGACCGAACTCCAGGGCCTCATCCATGCGGTCCAGTACGGCATCGTCCAGGTCACCTGGGCGGTTGGTTGCGAGCACGACCATGAAGTCGCGCGACTGGTCTCCCGTGCGGAAGAGCAGCGCGTTGAGCGAGCCGCGCAGCCCCTCGCTCATGTTGTCGGAGCGGCGACCCAGGAAGGCGTCCGCCTCGTCGATGAACAGCAGCAGACCGCTGTGAGGGGAGGAGGGGGGGAGGAGGGGAGGAGGAGGAAAGCGGTCAAGGAATGTGGGTAGGTGAGGGCGGAAAGGCGCCAGGTGGACCATGCATCATGGTGCTAACTGTGGGGTTACGCCCCTCGCTATCCTACGGGGCGCCCCTCCCTCTCTTCCCTGCCTCCCTCCATTCCTCTGCCCCTCCATTGCCGGGTCCAATGTAGCAACCCATGGTGCAGCCCTCAGTTTCCCCTTTCCACCCCATCCTCCTCCCCTCCCGCCCCCTCCCTCACCGCCTGCTCCCCTTTCCACCCCCTCCCTCACCGCCTGCTCTTCTCCGCCCAGTCGAACGTCTGGTGCAGCTGCGTCACCGCCTTGCCCTCCAGCGGCGCCACGTCACCGCCGCTCATGATGGCGTAGTCCAGGCCGCTGGTGCGGGCCATGCGCTTGGCAACCATGGTCTTACCTGCGTGGGGGGGAGAGCGGAGGGGATGGAGAGGGGAGGTGAGAGGGGAGGAGAGCGTCTGGACACGTTGCAAGTTGAGATACTGGTAGGGCGGCCAGCGCAGTAAGCTGGCAGTAGGGGAAAGGGAAACGACGACAGAGGACGAGCGACAGAGGAGAGGTGCGGGTCATGGCTTTCAGTAGGTGGTCAGGGGGCACGAGGATGAGGTGTAGGGCTCTCCCCACCTGTTCCGGGGGGTCCGTAGAAGAGCATGTGGCGGAAGGGCGCGCCGTGCGCCTTGGTGTTGGCGGCGGCAGCGGACACCTGCCGCACGGTGTCATGCAGCTCCTGAGGGGGGGGGGGGAAGAATGGGTGGGTGGGTTGGGCGGGTGTGCGTGTTAAGAGGCGGGTGGGCGATGGTAAAACTCGAGCCTAGAAGTCTAGAGGGTCCGGACTCCTTCCTTGCGTTATCCACTACAACCACTCGCCCATTTCCCTCCTCTCCCCGCATCTGCCTCCCCCCTCTTCCCCCACCTGGTGCAGGATGATATCGGAGAAGTCCTTCTTGACCTCCTCCTTGGTGCGGGTGGGGCCCAGCGACCAGGACTTGGGGTTCCACACGTTGAAGCGGGAGGTCTCGCGGATCTGAGGGGGAGGAGGGGAGGAGGGATGGGGGTTGAGAGGAGTCGTGAGGGTGAGAGGACGGATGCTAGCCCGTAGTGGGTAGCAGCTAAGGCAGGAGGATGCTGGAAAGAGCGGGGGACGCCTGGAGGGGAAGACTTCATCCCCCATGCAACTCCCAACCCCATTTTCATGTACAGCTCTGCTCACGCCTGTCTTTCTCTTGCGTGCCGCTTGGTCCTATGCGGCTCTCCCCCTCCCTCCCCACCCCGCCCTTCCCCCCTCCCCATCCCTCTCTCACCAGCCGCGGGGTGCCCAGCCAGGCCTCCACCGTGCGCCCCACCACGCGGGTGGTCTCCCGGGTGGCGTAGATGCCCAGGAACAGCAGCGTGGTGCCGCCCACCGCCGTCAGCAGCTTGGTGCGGTCGGTCACCAGCTCCAGAGCCGCCTGACCCAGGTGCGACATAACGGCGTTGATGCTCTCAATGGCTGGGGGGGAGGAGAGGGAGAGGGAGAGGGAGGAGGGAGGGACGCAGGTTGGTCGACGTGACATCTTAAGTTCCGTCCATCTCTCCCACTTCACACCGGCTGCAGCTCCTCCTTACCCTCCATTCACGCTCCCTCCTTTACCGGTATCCCCGATCCCCACTCCTCCCTTCTTCACAAAACCCCCCACTCCCCCACCCCACCCCCAATACCCACCCTTGCGCGTCTCCTCCTGGTACTTGAGCAGCGCCGCGCGGCGGTTCACGTCCTCGTTCTCACGCGCCTCCTTGATGCGCCCCTCAGCCTCCGCGAGGGCCCGCTCGCGCTGGATCTGCTTCTGGAGGTCAGCCTGGGGGAGAGGGTACCGGTAGGTAAGGGAGGGAGGGAGGGGCGAGGGATGAGAGGGAGGGAGGGTTGTAGCAGGGACTGGGTCATCCTGCCGCTCCACTCCACCGTAGCAACCTCATATCGCCCTTGTCCTCCTTATACCCCACTGTTAGGCCCGTCTTCGCATGGAGCTTGCCCCAAGTTAGTAACTACATAAACGTCTTAGTTTTCCGTAACTCCCTACACCGACTGGGCCCCCCTGCCACCAAGGCCAGTGCACGAGATGACATGTCAGCTTTCCTTGTCTGCTTCCAAGCTACGCTCACCGTTGCCCTTTCCGCCCCTTTCTTCCCCTCCCACCTCCCGGGCCCCTCCATCTCGTCTTCCACAGCTCAATTCCCCTCTCTTTCTATCCCCCCCCACCCTTCTTCACAACCCGGTCACCACCATCGTCCCCCTCACACCTCCTTCGAGCCCCTCCTCCCCCACACCCCCACCGGCTCGATCAAATTGATACCATTCACGAGGATCTTGTCGTCTAGCCTGCCATTTTAACCAACACATCGGGTATCCTCCCCCCCACCCAGCCCCACCATCCCCCCTCACCGCGTACTGCTCCGCTGCGCGCCTCTCCGCCTGGATCTGCTGCTCCACCCGCAACCGCTCCTGCTCCGCGCGAGCAGAGGCCTCCTCCTGAGGGGCGCAACAAGGTGGGGCGAGGCACATGGGAGCGGTTCAAGAAGGGACGGAGGAACCTCTCCGCAGCCGCGCAGAGGGAGCTGCCAGCTTGCTCAACCACCCACGACCACACATCCACTTTCCCTTGCCTGTACCGCGTTGTATCCCGGTCCTTCCCTTCCCCTTCCCCTGCCCCGCCGTACTGCCGTACTCTCCCATTCTCCCATTCTCCCCCCCCCACCCACATGCCCGCCCCCACCCCCACCTGCAGCTTGGCTAGCTCCGCATTCCGCTGGCGCTGCAGCTCGTGCTCCGCCATCATGCGCTTGCGGGCTAGCTCGTCCTCGTACTGCTTCATGCGGGCAGCCACCTGGGGGGGGGAGGAGGTTGGGGGGCGGGGGGGGGGGTAAACATGAGGAGGTTGGGGGGCGGGGGCGTGACGGGGTAAGGAGGTGGTTGTTGGGAAGAGGTAAGAGCCTTCAAGAGGGGATTCCCAACCAAGCGTACAACCCATTCCCTACCATCCAGAAGACACATCTCACCCTCCTTCACCCAGGCTCACGCCCAACGAACCCGGAACGAACAACTCCCCAACCCAGATCCGCCTCAACTCAGATTCCACACCCCAGACGCCCACCACCCACCTGTGCGCGCTGCTCCTCCATCTTGGCCTCCTCTTGGAACCGCACCACCTCCCGCTCCTGCACAACACAGCAGGGAAGGAACAGGGTGCAAGGCGGGGGCGTTAGCAGGCCATGATAACGGCAAGTGAGGGCCACCGTGTAACAAAGGACCTGTGATCTTGCCACAGGTTCTGCTTGGGCGTGTTGCTGTACAATAGTTTGCTATGGCACAGGAGCATGACTGCCTGTGGAATCAGTGCCCCCTCGCGCCCCTCCCCTTGTCCGACGTGACTAGAGCGGGACGTACCCGCTCTATAGCCGCAGCTTGGCGGCGGTAGTCGGCCTCCCTTTCCTTCGCCTCAGCCTGCTTGGTGACCTCCTGTTGCCGACTGAGCTCCAGCGCCTAAGAGGGGGGAGGCCACATGGATGGGAAGGAAAGGGCTAAGAAGAGGCGAACCGTCCATGGTAAGCTGGAGAGAAGGGTAGAGGATTATCGCAGCTGCGGGACGGGGATGTGGGTCGGGAAGTTTGGGGCAAAGGGTTGGATTGCACTGGGTTTGGGTGCGGTGAAGCACAGCGGCACGGCGGTGCCACAGGCACGTGATGCCAAGAGGCTGCATGCCTTGCGTCATGACGGGTGAGAAGAAAGCTTCTATCGTAAAAATGGCTAAAGAGGTGCAGAAGGTATGAGATATGTTGCCTAATGGTCGGTTTGAAAGGGAAAACGCCTGCTCCAACACGCCGCTCTATTTGCTAATAGTAACACGGAGAAAACGCAAGTCTACAATGAAGCCAGAAGTCGTTAGCAGGACGGTGCGTCGTTTGACATTGTTTGCCGCTAGCTACGGCTTCGGCGTCGCATCTCATGAAGCCAAACAAGCCTAAAAAAGATTAAACCACTTGACGCTAAGTGCTTGCTTCGGCAAGCCGCCGGCAGTGTCGGAGGTCTCGGGAATGCGTTCAATCAACATAGCGACCAGGAGGGCCTCTGCCCTCGTGCCTTCATAAACACGACCTTTAAGGGCTATCCTAAGTCTGCACGACGTTTATGGCTTTGAAACATCATCCCGCTTGTGACGCAGGGGATCGCCAGCCGCCATGGCCCACACCGCCACGTTGGCAACCGCGCTGTTACCTCCGCACCTGCTTCGCATATGGGGACTTGTTGATCTCCCGAAGCGCCTTGGCACCACGCTCCAGCGCCTCGGGGTCGAAAAGACGGTCGTTTTGGGCACTGGCAGGTTTGTCATCTTTCTCCGCAAGCACGCTTGGAGCTGCGTAAGCCGCCACTGCAAGGCCGCTGCTAACCCATAGCCCCGTGGGCACTACTAGCCGACGCAACTGCTGCGCCATTTTGCTGCGGCTTTCTCAATAAAGTTGACCGAAACAGGCTTTTCAGGTGCGCGGCATTGGCCCTAAGGTTGCTATGTGCGTAGCGCCGACAATATGCGTAAAGGAGCGATGAGGTAAAGGCCACTGCAAAAGATTTGGCATCCCGTACGGCGTAGTAACCACCCATGTAACTTACAGAGCGAAATTCCATAAGATGCCGGCATACTAGTAAGTTTTGCTTCAGACAATCAGTGCGGCTGCGCTCAATACGCCCGCCGTGACGGGTTGGTGCATTCAGTGCTGCATGTGCTGCAGCGCCCGCCAGCTTGAAGTATGTTATTTCGCTGTTGCACTATATTGCATAATGCTGCTCCGGCAGTAAATCCGGTTTCAACCAGGTCCGGCCGTTAGTCAGCGCTTGCGAGGAATGGGTTCTCGATGGAAGGATGGGTGTTGTGTGTGTCGGAAAGGGAAACAACGAGCACAAAGGCGTTCACTTATCAGCATACGGTACTCTGTTTGTCTATCAAAACGGGAAAAGGACGCCTGCGCCCATCTAAGTTGCTCTTGAACACCCATTGCCTTACGGCTGATGCGCAGAGCCACCTGGTCATCGCCACCCTGATCGGCGCAACCCATGTGCCACAATTGTTTCCCAACAGCTGCACTGTCACTAGTAGACTTCAAAGCATTGCAGATTCCCCAGAGAGCGCCTGGGGGCTCAGTGGCCCAAGTGACCCAAAAGAGATGCAAGGCAGTCGACAAGCACCGAAACCATGTGCTGCAACATGCTTCCTCGTAACCCATCTCTCCATGCTGTTGCCCCTGCCTGTAGCGCTCCACCCCGTCTGTCTGCTCTTCCACAACATCCTTGTAATCCTGCTATCCTGAACAACCAGCTGCACGCGCCACGAGTGCATGCTTACTGGCGCATGTGTGCAGCCTCAACCCTAAACCATGCGCCGGTGCAAGTCCTGGCGCTTCCTGATCGCCTCATCCATTTATGAACCCCACATCGCACGTAGATGGCCTACGTTGACCATTTTGACCGCACCCCGAGCCTTACTCCCATCATTTCCATTACTCCCATCAAATCGCGTGGCATGTTGGTACGCTCACGCGTCCTAACGGCTTTGCAACGCTTAAGAGGACAGTCGTTCCGCTCAACGCATTTAGTGGGCAGCCGCCTCGCATGCAAGCGAGCCGCGAACGTCGTACAGCGAATGCGCTGCTTACGAGCATGTACGAATGATACGGGACAGTAAACCGAGTCGCCAAAGCACGTCGTACCATAACGTCCATAAAGCATATACTAGTTGGAAGGCGCCCCGGTCGAGCAAGGTACGAGCCGCATGACTGCATGTGCTCCCCCTCGTGTTCGTTGTACTATAGTTTAACTATAGGCACGCCGCTTTGTCCCATTGCGCCTTTCTGCGCAGCCGCGTTGTCCCAAGGGACCGTACACAGCACCGGTACCGTGAGAAAACAATACTTGCTTACTAATACCAGCTATAACGTGACCATATATGACCTAATTCGAATAAATGGCAAGCTGGTCGATTGAGACGCAATGAACAGTAGCAACGATCTGCAGGACAACCCGAATACTGCTAATACCGGACAACTAACGAGGTCGACTAACGAGCCTTCAGTTCACAGCTCTCAATGCAAAAGTGACCGACCGCTCCCTAACTCCTCCTCGCCCCCGAGGATTGCCCATGCAGAGCAATAAACCCCGTCGCGGCCGCGGCCCCCGGCGATGCGGCATCCGTCCCGCCCCCGCCCCCGCCCCCGCCACCCCCCGCCTCTCGGCACCCCAGGCTGCTAGCCGTGTCAAACACAAGCGTGTCCCCATCACCCTCCTCCAGATCCACGTGAACTCCGGCGAGGTCAGCCACTACCCCCACGGCGCCGCCAATGGTGGCGGCAGCATCCCCCGCCGTTGCTCCCCCCGCCACAAGCGGTCCTGCAGTCGCCCCGGCTTCCGCGCCCGCCGCGGCTTGGCCCCGCTGCGTGTTCGCCCCGTTACTTGACCCCGGCGGTGAGGGGTCCGAGGAAACGGCTGTGAAGGCACAGCTCGCGGCGGAGGTGACGGAGGCGTGCTGCGATGCCGGCGCCGCCGCCGCCACCAATGCAGCCATGGATGATGGGCTAGCGGCGACCGCCCCGCCCTGCACTGTACCTGTCGGCGCCTCCGCCGCCGCCGCTGCTGCTGCCTCCACTTCGTCAAGCAGCTCGAGGAGGGGTGACGGCGACGGCGGCGGTATATCCAGCTGGGGAAGGAGTGCACGACAAGCTGCCAGCTGTGCGTCTGGCTGCGCTGCGTTGACGTCACCACCGCCGCCGCCGGCGCTGAGAGGTGCCACGCCGTTGATAGCTAGGATGCGCTCAGCTAGTACGACGTGGAGAGGCAGGCGTGACCTGGGCGCCGCGGCGGCGGCGGCAGTGGCGGCGGCAGGAGGGGCGGCGGCAGCAGCAGCTGGAACAGCAGCGGCAAGCGGCGATCGGGTGAGGCAGCCGCGACTTGTGGCTTGGATGGAAGCGGTTGGTGGCGGGAGTGGCGGCGTCGTTAGCAGCCGGCTAGCGGCCTCCGCAGCGGCGACGGCGACGGCGTCCGGAGTGGGTGAATCGGGTGCGGGGAAGGCTGGTGGGAGCGGAGACAGCAGTGGGAGAGAGGCGGGGGGAGGAGGAGGAGGGGCAGGTGACGGTGAGGCGGTGGGCTGAGGCTGCTGTTGTTGCTGCTGCTGTCGGGCGCTGTGCTGGGTCGGCTGTTTGGATGACGCGGTGGAGGGCTGTTGGCGCAGGTGCTGCTGGTGCTGCTGCTGATGGCGGTGCTGCGAAGGTGTTGAAGATGGCGGTTGCTGCTGCTGCGCCTGTTGCTGCGCCTGCTGCTGTGGGAATGGCGGCGGCTTGAGAGGCGACAGCGGTCCCGGTGTGGCCCCTTGCAGCTGCACACGACATGGGAGACAGCACACGTTTAGTGCATTAGCGCTACATGCCGTACATGGGAGTAGTAACGTAGTATTCATTTGGGTGTACGGCTTGGCTTACCAGTACCGATAACCCGCACCAAACATGTGTATTTGGTCCGGCCAGAACATTAGCGGAATGCGGAATGCTCGCTGTTTTTTGTAAGGGCCAAAAACCTGTTATAAGTCGCCTTTCCCCAACACCTACCCAAGGTGCTAAGCTTGGCATGGCCCCTCCCACCCTTCTTCCGGGAACACGCGACACACCCGCAGTCTCCCATCCCGACCCCACTCCCACCCCCCCCCATCAAGTCACCCCACCCTCCCCCCACCTGTCCCAGCAGGCTGTGCACCAGGTTCACCAGCTCGGCCGCGGAGGGGCGCGCATGCGGGTCGTGCGCCCAGCAGGCAGCGGCAATGTCCCTGGGGGAAGGCGGGGCGACCGCGGGGGGGTGGGAGTTGTCGGGGGTTGGAATGCCCTGACCGCAACACAGGCGCTGAGCGTTAAGCGTCAAGCAACCCCTACAAACCCGCACACCGGTCACACCAGCATCCCCACCGACACCGCCACCTGCTGCTCCCCCTCCCCCCCACCTGCACTCACTGCATGAGTCGGGATATGGGATTGGGACTCTAGTTTCCTGCATTTATTATACAATTCCCTCCCCCACCTGTACTCCCGCGGGCAGTAGGGCGGCAGGCTGGGCCGCACGCCCCTGCGCGCCGCCTGAATGGCCTCCTTGCCCGGCATGCAGGCGTCCTGCGGGGTGCCGCTCAGCAGCTCCGCCATGAGCACGCCGAAGGAGTAGACGTCCACGGAGGCGGTCAGCAGCGCGCCCTTGGAGATGACCTGGAGGGGGGGCGGGGGGGGGCAAGGACCATAATGAACCTTAGGAACCATAGGGGGGCCGGGGGCGGGGGGCAGGTGGGTAAAGAGGAAGCAACCTACTGACTGAGCGATAGGGCGTATCATGGTTGGCAACATGTGAGCCAGCCCGACCCGCCCAGCCCGGGTTGGGGCAGGTGGGGCCAGGTGGGGGCCAGGAGATGAGGCAAGATGACGGAGTTGCGCAGGTAATGGGCAGAGGTTGGGAGTAAGAGAGAGAGGGAGAGGAAGGAACACCGCATCATGGGCCGGTGTAGTAGGTTGGGGGGTTAAGGAAGCGCAGAAGAACAGGTAACACACACAGGCAGGCAACATGCCAACAAGTACCGAATCACCCCACCCCCCCACCTCGGGCGCCATGTGCGTGAGGGTTCCCAGCGCCCGAGTGACGGTGAAGTGCGGGAAGGTGGTGGTGGTGGTGGTGGTGGTGGTGGTGGTGGAGGTGGTGGTGGAGGTGGTGCCGTCCTCGGCAGAGGCCCCCGGCTGCTTCAGCATGCGAACACAACCAAAGTCGGAGAGCTGCGCAGACGGGCGGGAAAAAGGGAAGGAAGAAGAAGGGGTGAGGCAGGGAAGGGGATGTGCACATGTGCTTCAGTCCTAAGCTCAGTCCTCCATCGGGCCATATGCATGCAAACTTACTTCTGACGCACTGCTCCCATGCAACCTACACCCCAACCTAAACGTACTTGCGCTTCCTCCCCACTCCGACCCACGGGTCGTTCCTGTCCCTGCTCCTCCCGCCCCTCCCCTCCTCCCCTTCCTCCCCTCGCCCCCACCTTGCACGTCCAGCCCCGCGGGTCCCGCGGGTGGCTCTTGAGCAGCACGTTTGACGGCTTCAGGTCGCAGTGCACCAGCTGCAGCGAGTGCAGGTGCCGCAGCGCCAGAGCCACCTCCAGCAGGCAGGTGTACAGGGACTGCGGGGGGGAGGGTGGGGTGGGTAAAAAATAGATAATGAGACACTGACAAAGCAAGTGTCAGGGAGGGTTGGGGTGGGGGGGTGGGAACAGGTGGGAAAAGAAGAATACCCAATGTGTTGAATGAGGCTGGCAAGGAAGCCGACGACCTCAGGCGGGTGTGTGGGTGTGGGTGGTGGCGGGCGGGACAAGGGGGGGTAGGAATAGGCGGCACCAGGCACCATAAGAAGCTATAAATTACCGTATACGGCGAAACAGTGATTTAGCAACCCATGGAGAAGCCTCGTCATCCAATTCATCAGTTTTCCTTATTTTTTCCCCGGCCCCCCCCACCTGCAGGTCCAGTTTGGGCCAGCCGTTGGTCTCCACCCCCCTCCTGAAGCAGCCCCGCCGCATCACGTCCTTCAGGGTGCCCGCGTCGCAGTACTCCATCACGATAACCAGGTTGGTGGGGCCTGCGGGGGGGGGGGGGAGGGCGGGAGGGAGGTAAAAGAGGGATACCAAGTGTGTGGTAGAACAGAGCTTAATGGGTAGCGGAGGTGGGGGGGGGAGTGGGGTGAACAGAAACACCCTGATGATGTGAATGAACCTGGTAACCCGGGCGTGAGAGCGGGCGTGCGAGCGGGGGAGTCGTAGGGGGCCGGGAAACTGGCAAAAGAAGAGTGCGGGCGGTACCGCTGCAGTCGTGTAGTCGTAAGAAAACGCCAGATCGGACCCTGCAGGGTGACAAGGGTGCGTGCGTGTGCACCCGCCCGCCCGCCCAGCCACATGTTGCAAACCATGATGATACGCCTTTTACACAATCAGTTAGTTGTTTCCTCTTTACCGCCCCCCCCCACCTTCCGTGTCTCTTTATTCTTTCCCCCGGCGCTACCGTTTCCTCTTTGCCCCCGCCCGCCCGCCCGCCCGCCCACCTTCCGCTGCCATGTCCTCCGATGCATCCACTCGCCGCACCAGCCGCAGGTAGTTGGTGTGGCTGTTGGCGCCCGAGTTGTGAGCCGAGCTGCGGCCATCAGCTGCTGCTGGTACTGCTGTTGCTCCGGCTGCTGCAGAGGGTGCTGATGCTGAGGGTGCTGCGGTTCCGCCTCCGGGTGTGGAGGCGGGCAGCTGGCCCTCCAACGCGGGTTGCTGTCCGGCATGTTGTTGGTGCTGTTGTGGTGGATGTGGTGGCTGCTGTTGTGGATGGGTTCGTGCAAAGGAGGAGCCCTCGCTGCTCTCCTCGTTCGCATACCCGACAACAAGCACATCGAAAAAGTAGTTGTACACCTGCGCGGGGACGACGTGCACGCGGGTGGGTGGGGGGATGAGTCCGAGAGCTGGGAGGGGCAGCAAGCGGCGACAGCAGGGGCAGCAAGCAGGACAGCTCACCAGGTAAGTAGGTAACACTCGCACGGCTTGTACGGCTTGTACACTCCTTAGCTACCGGTATTGGTCCCCAGGTGATGGTCTTCTTAGCCACAGACAGAGGGACCCACCCAGTCTAGCCTGTTACCCCGGGCCCATCGCAGCCCCTTCGTTGATGCCTTCCTCTCCCTCGACCCGCCGACCGCACACTCCTTCCAGGCATGCATGCCTCAGGTCCCGCCATGCGGACCTCCCACCCACGAGTGGTCACGGCCAGTGTTTCCTGGCGGCTCAGCTTGCCTAATCCCACCCACCTGAACAATCTGCGGGTGGCTCACGATTGACGTCACCGCCAACTCCAGCGCGTCCCGAATGAGCTCCCGCTTGGCGGCACGCAGCAGCTGCTCCCGGTCAATCGTCGTCGCTTTGGCGGGTGCAGCAGCGACCCGTGGGTCGGCAGCGCCGCCGCCGCCGCCTTTCTTGCGGTTGGCTGCTGCGGCGGCTTGCTGCTGCTGTTGGACCTTTGCAATGAGGGCGCCGGGTAGGTCCTTGGCGATTACCTACATGCGAGGTAAAGAGGAAACAACTTACTGACCGTGTGATAACGTGCGGGGGGTGGATGGGTGGGGTGAATTGGGATTAACGGTGAGGTGAGGTGTGGGATAACGGTGGGGTTGGGGAGGACAGGGCGAAGGCGTCATGTCCGGTAGCCAGTCCTGGCACTGGCACAGCATGCACAACACCTCCTTGCACAGCCCCCAGGGGGAGGGATACATCGCGTATCGCGTAAACCAGACCCGGAGCAACAGCGCCTGAAGCCCCATCCGCCTTCCCCATCCTCCTTCTCCCTATCTCTAGACACATACCGACCCCTCCACACTTCCTCCCTCACCCACCCCACACGGTTCGTTAGTCGTTTCCTCTTTACCCCTCACCCCTCCCCCCCACTCCTCCTCCCTCCCCCCCCCTCCCCCACCTCACCTTCACCGCCACCTCCAATCCATGCAAGTGCCCCCGAAACACCACCCCCTGCCCGCCCTGCCCCACAGTCTCCCGCAGCCGGATGGAGTAGAGGTCGTCCAGCGCCTCCCGCGTGCCCTCGCTGGCAGCACGCCAGGCGGCGCTGATCTGAGGGGGGGCGGGAGGGAGAGGGAGGGGAAAAAGTAGATGTGAAGTGCAGCAACTGGAGTCCAATCTCATATTCCGGCTCATGCAGTGAGCGCGTGGGAGGGAGGGGGGGGGGAGGCGTGAAGTCGAAGACATGAAGCACTGAAGGAAGAGGAGTAAAGGGGAGAAGGTGAGGGAGGAACCATGTGACGGGGATGCACACAGCATGTGACGAGGGCTCCAACTTGATGTTTTAGCATCTTGGTGATCACAGGAGGGCGGGTGGCTACTCCCTAGGGACACACTCGGCCACCCTACCCCAGCCGACAACACGATCCCCCCCCACACACACACTTCATCTTCCGACATCCCAGTACGTTCCTACTCGCGGCCAGTTTTCTTAAGACACACCTCAGCACGTTCCTACTCGCGGCCAGTTATTATCTCAACACATACCTGTGTGCCGACTCGCGGCCACTTCCCTTCACACCCACCTGTGCATTGGTGATGGTCGCCTGTATGCCCGCCACCACCGCCTTCAACGCCGCCGGCGAGTGCCCCACCCCGTCATCCACACACACGCTCATAACGCTGCAGCTGCTGCCCCGACCGCCACCCCCTCCACCACCCCCACCTCCTCCACCCCACACCTCACTACTGCCACACCCCAGGCTCCAGACACTGCTGTTGCTGCCCAGACTGTTCCCCCCCCCTCCGCCGCCGCCTCCGCCGGGACCGCCCCCGCCGTTGCTGCCGTTCAGGAGGGAGGTCAGCGTACGAGCACCTCCGCCGCTGCTCAGAAACCCGCTGTGGTTGTTGCTGTTGTTGTTGTTGCTAGCCTGGTGGCCATGTGCGCTGCTGCGCGGGTGCGGGGTGTTGGGGCTTGCGTTGCTGCGGGCAGAGGTGCGTGGGGAGGAGGCGGCGGAGGAGGCGGCGGCAGGGGAGGGCGAGGCGAGGAGGGGTGTGGAGGTGCCGGCGGGTGCTGTGGCCTGCAGTCGCAGGGTGGCCCACTCGGCGGCTAGGGAGCCCAGGAGCTGGCGGTGGATGTGGGGCGCGAGCAGCTGTGGAGGGAGGAGGAGTGGAGGGGGAGGAGAGAGGGTAAGGAAAGGCAAGGCGACAAGAGCGACAAGCAAGCAGTGAACAAAGGTACGAACCACACCGGACAGTGAGGGTGGGGGGTTAGCAAGCACGTCGCAGCGAGTGTGTAGCCATCATGCCAGCAGCACCACGCCTCCCACCTCTCCCTCCTTCCCACAGGGAGGGACAACCGGCTGCCATCGACCACACCTCACCAACCCTATCACCTATACCCCTCCCAACCTCATCCCCCACCCTGCCCCCACACCCTGCCCCCTACACCTCGCCCCCCCCCCACACCCGCCACCCACCCACCCCCCCTCGTTGTTTCACTTATATAATTTTACCCACCTGCAGCAGCTCCTGCAGGCCCTGCCGTACTTCCCCCAGCCAGCCCGCCGGCAGCTGCTGCTGTGCCGTACACACGTAAACCGCCACGTCAGGAGCCAGCGTGGAGTGGTGGGCGCCCGCCACGGCCAGCAGGAGGCAGGCGGGGGGCAGCTGCGTAAGCTGGAAACACACCTGCACGTCCCGCCCCGGCCGATCCTCCCGGTGCAGGTACGTACGGCAGTTCAGCACCACCGCTCCCGCTGCATGCACCTCGCTGCCTCCTGCTGTTGCTGCTGCTCCTGCCTCCTCCGCCTGGCCTTTGTCACCTGGTTGCTTTGACAGGCCTGCTGCTGCAGCTGCCCCTCCTGCAGCCGTTACCGCAGCAGCAGCCACTGCTCCTCCTCCTCCGCCGCCGCCTCCACCCTGCTGCTGGGACACCACCTCCAGCAACAGCGTGTCTAGCAGGGGTCCTAACACCCCCTGCAGCGGGGTCGCTGACCCGTGCGCACCGCAGCAGGCCCCCACTGCCCCAGAACCCGCACCCGCAGCCGTTGCTGCTGCTGCTGCAGCCGCCGCGGCCGTCACCGCTGCTGCCACCGTTGACGTTCCTGCTTGCAGCGACCTCACCTGGGCTGACGATGATGACCCAGATGAGGGTACTGCTGCTGCTGTTGCTGCTCGACCATGCACGTGTGCATGCGGGGTGGTGCTGGTGGTGGCGGTGCTGGCAGTGCTGCTAGGCGCGACTAGCTGGCCTGATGCTGCTGCAGCCGACGACGACAGCGAAGATGCGAGGGGTGCAAAGTACGCCACGCGAGCCTCCATGGTGTCCGCCAGCGCCACCACGCAGCGGGAGCCCTCCAGACGGAAGCGGGAGTGCAGCAGGGGGGACAGGCAGGCGTGCAGGGAGGCAATGAGGGCCTGGGCAGGCGGGAGGAAGGGGGGGGGGTGAAGGCAGGCTATGAGCAGGTGTGGGAGCAGGGAGGTACTACCGTATACCGGTGCTGTATACGAGTGGACCCCTGTGTTACGAAGGCGTCGCCTGCGCTGGCCCTGGATTGGGTGCGTCAGGAAGGGGAGCCCTGTGACGGCACCGCGATGTTCCCCATCCCACCCGCCACCACCCTAGCCCGCTCCCCCCAGTGCGCTCCTCATCACGTACGTTCAGACTCGCGGCCAGTTTTCTTAACACACGCACCTGCAGGCTCTCCGCCCGCTGCACGCCCGCGATCGCTGCGCCGACCTGCGGCGAGGAGGGGTAAAGAGGAAACAACTAACTGACCGCGTGAGGAAGGCGCCATCACGGTTTGCAACAAAGAGGGGCGCTAGTAAGACACGGTTCGGGAGGTTCGGGAACCATCAGGCGTCCAGGACTAGTACTGCAGCATGCTGCAGGTTGCAGCATCCTGGCTTATTGGTTGCCCCATTCTAACGATGAGGCGACTGCCTATTTCATATTTCTAATGCCTCATGACGACGAAGACATTGACCCCACTACCCCTTCCCTCCTCCCTCTAGGGTCGCCGCCTCACCGCCTGGTGCAATCCCAGATGATGCGGGTCCGAGAAGAACGCCAGACTTAGCACCCGTGACAGCCGCTGCAGCACCGGCACGTGTACGGCAAAACACACGCCATCCCCACGACAGCCGGTGGCGCCACCGGCGGTGCTGGTGGTGGTGACCGCATGTGCACTATGTCCTTGGCCAGAGGGGACACCGCGGGGCATGGACGGCGGATGCGCGGGTGTGGGGCGCTCGGCGCATGGCGCATGGATGTTGCTGCTGCTGCTGGTGGCGGGGGTTGCGTTTCGGGCGAGGCACAGCGCCGCTATGACGGCTCCTTGGGGGTCCAGGATGGGGAAGGAAGCGAACTGGGTTAGCTGCGCGCGTGCATGCAGGCGCTGCCAGTCGGGTGGGAGCTGGGAGGGAGAGGCCACAGATGCGATGTCGGGAGGTGGGGGGGTGGAGGGGGGGGTGGAGGGGGAGAAGGGGTCGGAGGCGGTGGGATTAGCAGCTGTTGCTGCTGCTGGCTGCTGTACGGGAGTGGAGGGGCTGGGGCTGAGGATACGGACCAGCGGAGCCTGCAGGTGGGCGAGATTTGCAGGGTGAGGGAGTTGGGGGTGGAAAGGGACAGATGGACGGGTTGTGGGTTAGGCGAAAGGTGTGGAGAGGCGGACGTGAGGGGAAAGTTCCTTGAGACCTACTGGTCCCATGGCATACCGGTGCAAACACGTTGCTGGGAAGCGCATGGACATACCTTGCTTTGCAAAAGCAACTCTAGGCTGCAGACTTCTTGGGGTGGTGCAGGAGCAGTCCCAAAGCCGGTTCCCTGCTGCCCGGCTGCGACCTTCGTCGGGCCCCCTGGGTTGGGTCTGACATGGACGACATGAAACTCTCCTGGCTGAAGAATTTCCGACTGCGGGCCTCCACATGATATCACGACAAAGCAGGCCTGTTGCGGGCAGTACAGATGTATGCTGCGAGAAGAAGGTGGCGCAAACAAAGGACCAGCGTGAGCGTTGGTAGGATGGGCATGAGCACGACATCCCACAAAGATATTACCTGGCAAAGGCTGCACCGGCGCTTTTTGCTGTCAAGCTTGCCACTCGGGCCAGACGATCGAGCCAAGCGCCTTGGATAGTGTGCAAGCTGTCGTAAAGCGCCTAAATGGAACAGAACAACCACAACGCACCACTCATCGCTTTAAGTCGCACAAGGAGTACATGTGAGCTTGTTAGCAAACAAACCTGCCAATGCGAGTCGACGCCTGAAAACATGGGACTTTTGTCGTCGGCGCCATCTTGCACGGTAGGTTGCACTCCTGGCTGCGCAGGCTCACGCAGCTCCTCCCCAGCCAGACATAAAAAGATGCGTTTCAGCATGAGAGTTTCTATCCTAGCGCATGTTCGTTGACAAATACACAGTAAGACAGTGCACCCAACTGCGCAAGTTATAGTCAAAACATGTAATAATGGAGACACGCGTTCGCATTTATATATGCAACAAAACTTGCAGACCCCAGATTGCGCCTGCGTTGCCTAGTCTGGAAGGAACGCATCTGTCGTAATAACTCATCAACAGTTGAATTGCTTACGAGGGCAGTTCGGAGGGTCTGCGGAGGAGCGGGTAGCGATGCCTGAAATTACGGGGATTCCTCGAGCTGTTATCGCCTTTGTACTAGCATAGACTTCTTCCTAGGCTTACTTCCAGCGTTCCATCGCGACGTTTCATACACTCTTGTGTACCGGTAGCGGCCTATTCCACATAATGCGCGTGTTTCAGTACTTTGCTGCCATTGATCTAAGAGACTGCTCACCGCGCCGGAACCTTCGACCCGGCAACTACCGTTAACTACCCCGTCAACTACCCCTTGCGGCTTCCATTGTTCCAATTGGGCTCTGGCCCCAAGCCAATCCACGTTGGGCCCTGATTACGCATCGTCTATCTATCCATGCCTCGGCTTCATAGCGCAAAAGGCCTACAGGCAGGTTGCGCCTTTCCCGGCGTGCGCAGGCCTCAGGCAGCCGGCGAAGTTCGGGCATGTGGCCGCAGCAGGTCTTCGCAGATAGCTACTTAAGGGCCCGTGAATAGCAACCCTATTTTCTCAGGGACTTCCAAAGGTTACGTGGCGTGGTTTGCGTCGTGGGGTGTATGAAGGCTGGCTGGCTGGGGGTGACCAGTCGGGGCCCGCTGTGTGTGGTGACGTGTGTGGGCAGCGAATGTCCTGGATCCATTTCGGTATTAGCTGTCGTACCGGCAAGACTGAGTTCGTACGGTTTTAGGCACTTGCAACTGGACCTATACGCGCGGTTTGCCAGCCGCAAGGCCCGCAACACTTCTGCAGCGGAGCCCCGATTGAGAGGTGGCCCATCCCTGATCATCCTTTGATGCCCTCGCTCCTCCTGCACCCCCTTCAGGTCTTCTACTCGTGCCACATCCTGGGCTTCCTGGTCTTTATGCTGTTTGCCTTCATGCACGTCCCGGACATGATGATCTGGGTGATGCCAGGTGAGGCTTTGGGAGTAGCGCCCACACGAGACACTCTAACCCGCACGCAGCTGTCCGCCGAATAGGATCCGCTAACCAGTAGGGGAAGTGTCGTCATCAACTCATCATCACGTGCCCGTGCATACCATGCAAGCCATCATCTTTTTCCACCCATTCGCAGCGCGCCTTGACCACGTGGCAGTTCCCCATTTTCCTGTTGCACGCCGTATCCACGCACGCGCAGTCGCCCCCGCGCCCCTTCCGCTTGGCCTGGATTACTCGGGCAGCATGCCTGGGGTGAGCTGGAGCGAGCTGACGCTCTGTTGCCGGGTGTTCTCCACCCTCCTATCCTCCTACCCCCGCACCGCCCTCCCAACCTCAGTCACACGCAGGCCTCTTCCTGTACCTTCTGGACGTGGCCCTGCGCAACGTGCAGCCGCTGTTCAACGTTACCGCCGTGACCACCGCCGCCAATGCGACAGTGTCACCCGACGGCAGCGTGGTCTCACTGCAGCTGGCAGCGACTGAGGTGAGGGGCGTGCATGCGTGCGCGGGGGGGTCAAAGACCAAACCAAACCAATAGGAAACCACACGTGGTGGTGGTGGGGGTGGGTTTCTGCGTGTGCTGGGCATACCGTATGCACCTGAGCTGCACCTTTCGTTCCGCCGCCATCCAACTGTGATGCGAACTCTTGGTTCCTCACGCCGTCATGCTGCCACTACACCGTACGGTACTCCATCCTCCCACCTTCTTTCCAACCCAAAATGCCTCCTCACGTCCTCAGGTCATGGACTGGTGTCCCGGGGACGTGCTGCTTCTGAAGGCTCCCGCCGTCAGCCGGTGGCAGTGGCACCCCTTCACCGTCACCTCCCTCCCGCAGCAAGCCGGCAGCAGCAGTGCTGCCAGCAGCAGCCGCAGTGCAGCAGCAGCAGCCGGACGCTGTCCATTCACATCAAGGCATATGACCGATGGACCAAGGTAGGCGCTAGGCTGCTGAGGGCCAGCAGTTGGGACGGACAAGGGCAGAGGGCTTGCGAGTGACAACACCGCTAGCAATGGACCAAATGTGGACTATTCCCTCGTGCTGGTCCACCTTCGCAAACCCACCTTCCGCGACGCCCTCCTGCTTCCTCACCCTCCCCTCCCTTCCACTCCCCGCTCACTGCATGCGCCGGAACACGGGACTGTGCTTCACCTCTCATTCCTTTTTCCACTCCCCGCAGCGCTTCATCACGCTCCTGGCCTCGGACCCATCGCCCCACGCTCTACGTCAGCGGCCCGCACATGCCGCGCGGCGCCCGCGAGGGGTGTTTGCCCCAGGGATTGGCATTGGGTCGGGGCACGGACGTTGGTGACACATGTTGGGCATGGTGTTGCCTGGAGGTCCCCACCTATTTCCGAAAACGGCCCAAAGGAAACGTTTGTAAATTTCAGGCACCCCATTTCCCCTTTCCTTGGGAGAGCAGGGCTGCGGCCATCACCCTTGTTTCCATCCCCGGAACCTCAGTACTATTATACAACCACCCATGAGTCCACAGCGTCTGCTGCTTCATACCGTGCTTCCCCTCTGTACGCAACCAAAGAAGCGCCTGAGTAGCGCCCGCATCACCATTGCATCCGTACTGCTGCAGTGTCGCAATACCGCGACTTACTTCCACTTAAGCCCCATCCGTCCACCCAAGAAGCCAACCATGCTCGTTAGAGATCCCAAGCAACCGAAGCCCCAGCTAAAACCCCAAACGATGTCAAGGAAATCCGAGTTAACCAATAAAGCGCGAGAGGGGTTAAACCGGATCAGTCCGTACGGGCTCCCGGGTAGCGCCAGGATGTTGGCCCAAAGACCACCGGCAACATGCCGCTCGTGTAAGGATTACGACTGCGAAGTTGCTAGTTACTGCCATCGGAGCTACGCAAGATATTAACCCGGTGTTGCGCGGGATGGGTGTTCCAGGCACAACACGCTTGCGGGGTTCAAGCATCAATGTGTCCAACTGCCATGTCAGCTCTCAATTGTTTTTCTTCAATACCTACTTGCTCTGAAGTAAGCGCAGCCGTGCATGATGTAATGAGACTTTCACACATAGCCCAAATTTACGTGGTAGCTGCGGATCTTCCGTACAAGCAACACTTTTGCGTCATAGGCAGGCGATAGGCACCATTCTTTGTCAAATGCATAGTTGCGCCGTAGCCATAATTACGTCTGCATGCTAGTTGCCAATTATCATTGCTACCGGTGTTAAGACCGGACTGCAGGGGTCGCCGTATTTGTAGACCCCGCTTGTGAAAGACCTGTGCATATCCTTCCTAGCCATCTTGTCATAAGCTGTCGCCTGTATACCTTGAGCATTACGGATGACAATGTCGGAGCGAACGCCACTGCTCGTGGCAGACCACGGGGCGCTAGCCATAGCGGAGCTGCCTAGGAAGGCTTCTGACTGCTTACTCCATACCGAAAGCTGTTTTCTAGCAGATGGATCAAGCAAGAACAATGCGGAACACAGAAAGGCGAGGAATGCGCGAGCTTGACGGTCGTCTTCAGCTTGCACCATAACAGGAGAACTATCTTCCCTTTTAGGTTCAGCGTAAGCTGCTGATTGCATGCATCCTTTGCTTTATGTTCATGGCCGTGGAGGTGGTGGGAGGCTACCTCGCCCACAGGTAAGACAGGTGTCTGGTAGAGTTGTAAAGTTGCAAAGCTGATGGATGTCTATTGATTTGGTTGTTAGTTCTAACAACACCTTTACTTGTCCTTATGCCCGCAGTATTGCTATCCTCTCGGATGCTGCACACATGCTCTCTGATGTGGCAGGCTTCGCAGTATCCTTGTTTGCGGCATGGGCAGTAACTCGAAAGAGTGCAGCTGATTACTCTTTCGGTTATCACCGAATTGAGATCCTTGGCGCTTTGGTATCTGTGCTTACCATCTGGGCTGTTACTGGCGCGCTTGTTTATGAAGCGGTGCTCCGGGTGATGTATCCCCGACCCGTCAATGGAAAACGTAAGAGGGAGCGTCGGGGTATGGTACAGGGCAAGTTTGTGACTCGGCACCGCTGTATGCAACCCTCCAGTCTGTGTAGTAAATGACCCTGCACCCTTCCTCTCCGCCTTACAGTCATGTTCATGGTGGCCTGCGCGGGTATCGCCTTTAACCTCATCATCGCGGCCGTTCTCGGTGAGCACCACGTGCACGGAGTGGGAGGGCACTGCCATGGAGACCACGGCGACCACAGCCATCATGGCCATGGACATGGTCACGGACATGGACATCACCACGGTCACGGCCGTGGCCGCTGCTCGTCGCATGGGCACTCCCACGACGGCGCCTCGCACCCAGACAGTGCCAGCTACTGCGGGGGACACAGGCGCAGCCGCACTGGCCGGGGGCATAGCCACAGTCACAGCCACAGCCATGCGGGCAGCAGCGATGGTGGCTTGCACGAGCATCATTCGGCGCATGGAGGTGCAGGTAAGCAGGATGCGGCTGGGGTTGGATTCACGGACAAGGTGGCTGGGTTCCCGTTGGCGGAGGTGTTGGGCTGTTGCTTGATTTGCGCAACCAGGTCGCACTATCATTGTGAGGCCGTTCCCTAGATGCCTCCATCCGGCCATCCTGACAGGTCGTACCCTTTGCCAATCCACCCACTGCCCCCACCGCAGCAGCCCCTCACGTCAACGGCGGCGGAAGCTGCTGCATCATCACCGTGCCTCTGCCGCCCGGCAGCAATGGCAGCGACCCCGCTGCCGCCGGCGCCCCAGCTGAGGTTGTCGCTGACCAGCAGGCGGCAGCGGTTCAGCCAACGCTGGACGTGAACCAGGTCGCGCTAGCGCTGGCTGCTGCGGCGGCAGCGAAGCACCGGCAGCAGGGTGCTGATGGGCATGAGGAGGGCAGCCATTGCAGCAGCAGTGATGAGGAGGAGGGCGGCCAGGAGGGGAAGGGCGAGAATGCCCATGACCACCATCACCACCACCATGGGGGCAAGCATGAGGGAGGCAGCAGCTGCTGCCATGGGAAGAAGCACCAACATCATCACCACCACAAGCACGAGGAGCAGCAGGGGCAGGAGGGAGGGAGCGGCAGCAGGGGCAGCGGTACCGAGGCGGCGGCAGTTGCACCTGCGGTGCTTCCAGTGCTGGAGGCTGCTGCTGCGGAGGAGGCCGAGGAGTCCTCTGATGGGGAGGACCACTCGCACGACCACCGCCACCCTGGCCACGGCCACCGCCATGACCACCAGCACCATCACCACCATGATGGTCACCGCCACTCGCACGGCGGCCACGGTCACGGCCATCACAGGTATGGGCACGGCCACGGCCACCACGGTCATGCCCATGGCGGCCACGGAGCGCATGGCCACAACCACGGTCACCATGGTCACTCGCACGGTCACGGCCACAGCCATGGTCACCACCATGCGCACGACCACAACATCAACCTGCGCTCGGCGCTGCTGCACGTGCTGGGCGACCTGCTGCAGAGCATCGGGGTGGCGGCGGCGGGGGCGCTCATCTGGTGGAAGCAGGACGACCCGCGCTGGCAGGTGAGCGGAAGGCAGGGGGGGCAGGGGGAGCTAAGAGTGGATTAGTTGTGGGTGGGAGCGAAATAGGAGTGGAAGGAACTGGTATGGCAGGATCGCACCTGTGTGATTGGTACTGAAGGGAAAATACGTGCTTTCCACATGCAGTCCTTGGCTTTCTCAGCCGCAGCAATCCAGTTGCTCTGTAACCGCCCCTCTTTCCTCCCCAAACCTTAACCTCACCCCGCTCTTCCTTCTTCCCACAAACCCACCGCCTCTCCCCCATTGTACTGCAGCTGGCGGACCCCATCTGCACCTTCCTGTTCGCGGTGCTGGTGCTGCTGACCACGCGCACCATCATCATCGACATCATGCACACCCTCATGGAGCGCACCCCGCCGCACGTCAACCTGGCGGCGGTCACGGAGGCCATGTCGCTGGTGAGGTGCCTGCCGGGATGAGAGGCAGGGGGGGCGGCTGATGGGGGTTAAAAATTATATAAAAGTGAAACAACAAATCCCAATCCCATATCCCGACTCATGCAGTGAGCGCATTCGGAAGCACTAATAACACGCATCGCAAATTACTTACCGAATCGTTGCTTACCGTAAACCGAGACGACTTGAGGAAGAAGCCGCCGGGCGTGGTAACACTAGGGAGACATGCGCCGCGCCGCCGGTCACGAAAAGCAAAGCAACACGCATATGGGGTATACGAGCACACATGTTATCGAGACGCGTTATGGGAAACTTACCTGGAAAGGGAAAGCCAGTTGCCATGGTCCGATGTATTGGAGGCGCAGACCAACAGAACCGCACCAGGGTCGTGTCCAGGGTCCAGTCGGAAGAGGTGGTCAATATGCGGAAAAAGAGGGAAGAAAAAGAAAAAGAGGCAGGGCGCGTTAATGAGGTGGTGAGTAACAGTCAGGGGGGCGAGACGGGAAACGAAAGACATGCGAATATGGCGTGGTAGGGTTTCCTATGGACACGGCGGCGCGGCAATGGGAAGGAAGAACAAGTGGTGAAGGGCAAGATTAGTAGTGGTGCGGGATGCGAAATACGACAAGGCATGGGGCGCATGGGGACAGGAATGGGCGGAAGGGGACAAGATAGGTGAGAGGGGGTGTGACAGGAAGACAGGGATGGCAGCAGCGTGCGGTCCGGTCCCGGATCCCCACATCACTACTAAGCCTAGGGGTCAGCAGGGATGGGGACCGCCTAGGGTGCATGAACGGGGAAGTGGGAAGGGAAGGTTAGAGACACGGAGCGGGTATGGCGAGGCAGGTAGTGGCTGATGGGGGATGCGTGAAGGTGGTGAAGATGCCTGTGGATGTCTGGAGCGGGGGACACAGTTGGAAGGCTGGTGCATTACATTCACGTCCCCCCTGGGTGAATCCCTGAGCACATAGGGAGCCCCAACCGGGTTGGAAACAGGTGTGCAGGTCTGAAATAAGAAAAACCTTCTTAGCAGTTCGACGAAGCTCCGCTGACTCGGAACCGTTGTCATACCGGGCCCGTGGCCCGACCCTACCATGCCCGAAAACAAAAACGAAGCCGGAAACAGACCCCGCCGAACCCGTACACCGTCTATGCAGCGCAGAAGCTGTCCCGTCCGGACGCGAACCTGGGCCCGACTGGCCCGACCTCTAGCCCTGTCCCTGCCGACCAAAAACCTCCCACCGAGACCCCGTGTCCCGTGGAGCAGGGACCCCTCAAACCGAACTCCTGTCCCCGCTGAAACGTAACCCACCCGACCCGTCCGACCGACCGACCCGTGACCGAACCCGGCAACCCAACCCGACCGACCCGGGACCTAACCCGGCAACCCAACCCGACCGACCCGTGACCTAACCCGGCATCCCAACCCGACCGACCCGTGACCCCCACACACAAAGCCGAAGCCCAACTGAACGCAACCCCTATCTATAGTCCGGGGATCCCTAACACGCTAGAGGTGGGCGTGCTGCCTCCAGTGCTGGTTGTAGAGCTCCTGCGTCCGCTGGTAGAGGTCCAGGGACAGTTCCTTGCGCTGGAGGCTATACAGGAAAGGTACACTGTGAAGGAGCCGGTCGTACTGCTGCCAGAGGTGGCTTTCGGCGTAGCCCTGCCGGACAAGCGCACAGATGAGGAACGCCATCTCGAAGCAGAAGTTGTGTGGGTCCAGGATGACGCGGCGGAGACGGTGGAACTGGCCGGTGAAGATGTTGCGCTTGTCCGCATACAACTGGAGGGTGAATGGGAAGGCTGGGGCAAACGTTAAGTAGTAGGGCAGGGCGCCCTGGATGTACGAGCAAGGGTACGACTGGACCTCGGTGACACCAACGAACAAGTCCCGGTGATCCCAACCCCCTAGCCCCGCTAACCCCGAAGGCTGGTAGGCCCGTATGCGATGTCTATTGGAACTGGGCGGGACAATGGGCATAGCCAAGCGCGACCCGTTCCGTTTTTTGAGGGGGGAAAAATTATATAAAAGTGAAACAACAAATCCCAATCCCATATCCCGACTCATGCAGTGAGCGAATTCGGAAGCACTAATAACACGCATCTCAAATTACTTACCGAATCGTTGCTTACCGTAAACCGAGACGACTTGAGGAAGAAGCCGCCGGGCGTGGTAACACTAGGGAGACATGCGCCGCGCCGCCGGTCACGAAAAGCAAAGCAACACGCATATGGGGTATACGAGCACACATGTTATCGAGACGCGTTATGGGAAACTTACCTGGAAAGGGAAAGCCAGTTGCCATGGTCCGATGTATTGGAGGCGCAGACCAACAGAACCGCACCAGGGTCGTGTCCAGGGTCCAGTCGGAAGAGGTGGTCAATATGCGGAAAAAGAGGGAAGAAAAAGAAAAAGAGGCAGGGCGCGTTAATGAGGTGGTGAGTAACAGTCAGGGGGGCGAGACGGGAAACGAAAGACATGCGAATATGGCGTGGTAGGGTTTCCTATGGACACGGCGGCGCGGCAATGGGAAGGAAGAACAAGTGGTGAAGGGCAAGATTAGTAGTGGTGCGGGATGCGAAATACGACAAGGCATGGGGCGCATGGGGACAGGAATGGGCGTAAGGGGACAAGATAGGTGAGAGGGGGTGTGACAGGAAGACTGGGGTGGCAGCAGCAGGGGTGGCTGATGGGGGTTGGGGTTGGGGCTGGGGGGCAGGAGGGAGGGGGGTTAGGCTGGTAGGACCGGATGGAGGAGGGATTGGGGCTGAGGAACGACAGACCGAGCATACTGAATCTGGCAAGGAAGGGGAATGGTGCTGTTGTTGGAAGGGGCAAGGCATTCCCTGGGGTGTGAGGTAGTGGTTTGGCGCATCAAGGACTGTGGTGCACTTTCCTTACCTCTACTACGCATCTCTTTCTATCCCTTCCTTTTCCTCACCCCTCCCAGATGGACGGCATCCTCGACGTGCACGACCTGCACGTGTGGAACCTCTCCATGGGCCTGCCCATCCTGACCGCACACGTGCACATCGCACGCACTGCGGACGCGGAGGTGGTGCTGCGCGCGCTGGAGGCCTATGTGCGCGGCACGCTGGGCATCCAGCACTCCACCATTCAGATCTGCAACTACCAGGGGGCTGCCCTGGCGGTGGGGGGTGGGGGTTGGACGGGTGGGGAGGCTGCGGGGGGCGGGGGAAGGGGTGAGGGCAGCGCAGCATCAGGGCTGTCCTCACCGGGTGAGGCCTTGGTTTGATGGTGGATGGTAGTAAGGCAGAACGGTGTTTGGGAGCTGACGTGGCAAAGGGCTTGCTTGCAGTCAGGGGTCTACATGTTTGCTGCATGTGACACCGCGAGGCACCAGCGGTCCATGAGGGTCAACGGGGTATATGGCAATACAGAGACGAAGTTTGGGTTGAGGAGGGAGGAGATGGTGAAGGAGCTGCATGCCGCATGGCTGGGTTGTGTGTGTATGTTTCATGGATCATGATGCATTGGTGGCAGCAATGACCTAGCTCTCTTGGTGTGTTATCGTTAGCTGCCTGACTTCTCGTTGCCTTTTTTGGGTTTGCTTGCACGCATCCAAAAGGCAGCTGTGCAGGTAGGCATTCGTTCATTAGCAGGAACCTTCTGTATTGGGTATGGGCGTGAGTACGAAAGCTTCAGTGCTGGTTGCCTGGTTTGTGGCTGTGTCTTAGTTGGCCTTGCACCCTGTCTTCTGGTTGGCTTCAGGTCCCTCTTGGAGATGCATGGTGATGGCAACCGGCCAGGGTCCCTACATGTGCCAGCATGCTCTTTCATATGCTGTTAGGCAAAGGCACACACGTGCGTTTTTGGGCCCCAACTTGGGTGAACGCAGTTGGATTGGTATCTTGGCGTGCATTGCCTTCTGGTTCACGCCTTGCTCTTTAGTGAAGCGCACCTCTTGGCACTACCGTGTGGTGGTGGCGCCACACGCCTGAGGTATGATCCAAGTTGTATCACATAAGGCTAGCCGATCCTATACAGTCGCTCTACTGTACTGTGTGGCCTGGGCAAATTGCCTTGCTATGCCTAAGATTGTATCGAGTGACTGACTGAATGACCATTACAATGGCTCCGTTCCAAAAGGGAACACCCTATACTGCAAGGTAAACAGGACATGCCGTATAGACGACAACACATTGGGCCAGCAAGACACCAGCACAAAGCCCAAAAGGGACCACAGGAAAAGGGACCTCAGCAAAACCACTACAAGCAAACACGAGAGCAAAACACCAACACACACACCCCAAAACACCACAGACCAGAGACCATGACAATACCGCCTGTAAGAAACAGAACCCCAACAGAGACAGCAGCGCCTGCAAACACCAGAGGTGCCCTGCAGGACACCCTACCTTGCGCCCAAACGGGGCCAAATCAGAAAAGTCAATGGAACACAGAAAACCTTCCACCAACAACACGCAAGAACGGATGAGAAGGGCCAACCTCAGCCCACCCCAAAGAAGCAAAACTCCTGAAGCTGACCCCAAAACCAGGAAACAGCGGACAGGGCAGCCTAATTAGCGGGCCCAGGCATGACACCCGTAGAACCAGACTAACGCACACGGGCCCGCTGACCCACTTCCATAGCAGACAAAGCACCCAGGATAACAAGATCCCACAAACACTGCTGCACGCTTGAGAGAGGCGATGCCAACCACAAAGCAAACCTAGGAACCACAGCACTTAACCTAAAGCTGCTCAACCACAGCACGAGCAATGGGAGAGGCCCAGAAACAATGCAACCTTGGAGACATCCCCAAAACAACAGCCCTACAGCCACAACACTCAGGAGAAGCCCTAGACATATGAGAATTCCCAAGCACGGGAATTTCATTGATGGACAAACACCAAAATGTCTCCTTAAGGCGAGGCGTCTCCTAACCATCTTCAGAGGTGCTTGAAAGAATCCTGGATGCCATCCAGAACGCATGCAGGGAGCTCCTGGGTAGCAGGTAACTCCATAGCTTACTAAATAAGGGCCGCATGCAACACAGCACGGTCCTCAAAACACACACCCAAGCTGCTGGATTGCCATGGCCATCCGGACAGACAGAGTCCTCAAAAGAACAACTCCGTGAGCTAACTGTCACCCCAAGCGGGGAACCAAAACCTGCCAAGCATTCTCAATAGCCAATGGAGGATGGGTGGCAAGTCGTCAACAAGAAACACCTCCGCAGCCACCACCCAAGCCACAGGCACTTCAGTCAACAAGGTCTCAAGCGACAGCAGGAGATCACAACACCTAGGCAGGTAACAAAGAGCACAGGGAGCAGAAGAAGCTGGGTCAAAACACCGACGTACTAGTACAGACCAGCATCACATCATTATCACTTGACACACCATGCAACAACACTCAAATCCACATGTCCTCAAAACTGTCCTCAAATAAACCTGTCCTCAAACCTGTTGAGCCAAAGCAGCCACACCCATTACCAAGGAACAAAGGGCATGGCTATGAATTAGGACTGGGTATACACCTGACTGACCTGTCAACCCCACACACAAAGGAACACCCCAATACCAGCTCCCCAGTACCAAAGGATCCGACCCTATGTCAGCAACAGGTGGTAGAACCGCTATAGAAGTCACTAAACAACGAATATCCTCTGGCGAGCTATCCACCCCCATTCAAGGCCCCGCCCTGGTCACCATCAAAAGTGCTAGGGGACCAAAGCCCGGATGCAAACACCGAAGGAACAACATCAAAGCACGCTACCAGGGATGCAAAGAGCCCCTTGGCAGCGCAGCTCAACAAACAAAACAGGCACCCCAACCAGCAAAGCGAGCCCTGACATGCTCATTTAAGTGCAAGGCACCAAAACCACTTGCCCTGGGGTGCCCAGCTAACAGCCTACCCGGACCACCCATAGCATGCCTATCCTGTGGACCCTGGTGCCTATGCTGCTAACAGTCCGCTTCCCTGAATTATTCAACTGAGCACCCGGTGGCAGGCCTGAATGCTCCATGTGCCAAATGGCTGTTTGCAGAGCATATGCAGCTGCGCTGGTAGCTAGCCTTAACAGAAATGGAAAGGGTGAAGACCAGCCAACTTCTGTAAGCGGCTCTCCACAGCTAGGAATTTTTTGCTCCAGTCAAGGCATGGAGCCGTATCCACGTTAATAAAAGGCACATTAAGAGTAGTCACTGCCGTACAAACCACTGACACACCCTGAACAACCTGCTGCCCCACAGTACCTGACGGAACCCCAATGGGCAAAAGCTCTGCTTTGCCTAAATTCAAGTGGCGACCCAACACCCTGGCAAACATCTCCGTGTGCTGTCGGAAAGCCCCTACCGCGCCATGCCAACTTAACACCCTCCAGTATCATCGGGGAACTGAACCAGTTAACCTCCCAAAAGAACACTAACTGCTACAAGTTATCACGTCGGCTAGGTCCAGCCCAAGGCGCGATGCAAGGACCCTAGCAAGAAGGCGTCATCTGTACACACAACCTTATATATTAGGTACATCATACCATCATCCCCCAGTGTCAGCCTTTAGCCGTGGCAAAGCCACTAAGTCACTGCCTGTAGCCAAACGTCCTTGTCTTCTCGGCCCAGAGATCAACTAGGCCAGCATCTTTTCTGACTTTACCATAGGATGCAACGGATTGTAACCCGTAAGGTCAGTCACCAGCTAGAACAGCAACTGCAGCAGAAGGACATATGCAGAAGGGCCTTTGTGCACCTCAAGCCCAATCTCTTACGAACCATTACTTAGACCGAAGCCCAACTGCTATCTACCACACTCACTTCTTAGTAGCATCCAGGCACTTTTGTGTCAGGGTGACTCTGCGCCCAGCACCTTGGTGTGCAGCTCCAGTGCCCGCCTGTACATGGGCTCTGCCTCGCTGTACTTGCCTTGGCCCTTGATGCAGCTGGCCAGGTTACTGATGGAGCTGATGGTGCCAGGGTGCTCCTCACCCAGCACCTTGGTGCGCAGCTCCAGTGCCTGCCTGTACATGAGCTCTGCCTCGCTGTACTTGCCTTGGTAACAGATGCAGCTGGCCAGGTTACTGATGGAGCTGATGGTGTCAGGGTGCTCCTCACCCAGCACCTTGGTGCACAGCTCCAGCGCCTGCCTGTACATGGGCTCTGCCTCGCTGTACTTGCCTTGGGCATTGATGCAGCTGGCCAGGTTACTGATGGAGCTGATGGTGTCCGGGTGCTCCTCACCCAGCACCTTGGTGCACAGCTCCAGCACCTGCCTGTACATGGGCTCTGCCTCGCTGTACTTGCCTTGGTCACAGATGCAGATGGCCAGGTTACTGATGGAGCTGATGGTGTCAGGGTGCTCTTCACCCAGCACCTTGGTGCGCAGCTCCAGCGCCTGCCTGTACATGGGCTCTGCCTCGCTGTACTTGCCTTGGTCACCGATGCAGCTGGCCAGGTTACTGATGGAGCTGATGGTGTCCGGGTGCTCCTCACCCAGCACCTTGGTGCGCAGCTCCAGCGCCTGCCTGTACATGGGCTCTGCCTCGCTGTAATTGCCTTGGTCACCGATGCAGCTGGCCAGGTTACTGATGGAGCTGATGGTGTCAGGGTGCTCCTCACCCAGCACCTTGGTGCACAGCTCCAGCGCCTGCCTGTACATGGGCTCTGCCTCGCTGTACTTGCCTTGGTCACCGATGCTGTTGGCCAGGATACTGATGGAGCTGATGGTGTCAGGGTGCTCCTCACCCAGCACCTTGGTGCACAGCTCCAGAGCCTGCCTGTACATGGGCTCTGCCTCGCTGTACTTGCCTTGGTCACCGATGCTGTTGGCCAGGATACTGATGGAGCTGATGGTGTCAGGGTGCTCCTCACCCAGCACCTTGGTGCGCAGCTCCAGCGCCTGCCTGAACATGGGCTCTGCCTCGCTGTACTTGCCTTGGCCCTTGATGCAGCTGGCCAGGTTATTGATGGAGCTGATGGTGTCAGGGTGCTCTGCGCCCAGCACCTTGGTGTGCAGCTCCAGCGCCCGCCTGTACATGGGCTCTGCCTCGCTGTACTTGCCTTGGGCATAGATGCAGCTGGCCAGGTTACTGATGGAGCTGATGGTGCCAGGGTGCTCCTCACCCAGCACCTTGGTGCGCAGCTCCAGCGCCTGCCTGTACATGGGCTCTGCCTCGCTGTAATTGCCTTGGACACCGATGCAGATGGCCAGGTTACTGATGGAGCTGATGGTGTCAGGGTGCTCCTCACCCAGCACCTTGGTGCACAGCTCCAGAGCCTGCCTGTACATGGGCTCTGCCTCGCTGTACTTGCCTTGGTCACCGATGCTGTTGGCCAGGATACTGATGGAGCTGATGGTGTCAGGGTGCTCCTCACCCAGCACCTTGGTGCGCAGCTCCAGCGCCTGCCTGTACATGGGCTCTGCCTCGCTGTAATTGCCTTGGTCACCGATGCAGATGGCAAGGTTACTGATGGAGCTGATGGTGTCAGGGTGCTCCTCACCCAGCACCTTGGTGCACAGCTCCAGAGCCTGCCTGTACATGGGCTCTGCCTCGCTGTACTTGCCTTGGTCACCAATGCTGTTGGCCAGGATACTGATGGAGCTGATGTTGTCAGGGTGCTCCTCACCCAGCACCTTGGTGCGCAGCTCCAGAGCCTGCCTGTACATGGGCTCTGCCTCGCTGTACTTGCCTTGGCCCTTGATGCAGATGGCCAGGTTACTGATGGAGCTGATGGTGTCAGGGTGCTCCTCACCCAGCACCTTGGTGCGCAGCTCCAGCGCCTGCCTGTACATGGGCTCTGCCTCACTGTAATTGCCTTGGACACCAATGCTGTTGGCCAGGTTACTGATGGAGCTGATGGTGTCAGGGTGCTCCTCACCCAGCACCTTGGTGTGCAGCTCCAGCGCCTGCCTGTACATGGGCTCTGCCTCGCTGTACTTGCCTTGGTCACTGATGCAGTTGGCCAGGTTATTGATGGAGCTGATGGTGTCAGGGTGCTCTGCGCCCAACACCTTGGTGTGCAGCTCCAGAGCCTGCCTGTACATGGGCTCTGCCTCGCTGTACTTGCCTTGGACACCGATGCAGATGGCCAGGTTACTGATGGAGCTGATGGTGTCAGGGTGCTCCTCACCCAACACCTTGGTGTGCAGCTCCAGCGCCTGCCTGTACATGGGCTCTGCCTCGCTGTACTTGCCTTGGTCACTGATGCAGTTGGCCAGGTTATTGATGGAGCTGATGGTGTCAGGGTGCTCTGCGCCCAACACCTTGGTGTGCAGCTCCAGCGCCTGCCTGTACATGGGCTCTGCCTCGCTGTACTTGCCTTGGTCACTGATGCAGTTGGCCAGGTTATTGATGGAGCTGATGGTGTCAGGGTGCTCTGCGCCCAACACCTTGGTGTGGAGCTCCAGAGCCTGCCTGTACATGGGCTCTGCCTCGCTGTACTTGCCTTGGTCACAGATGCAGCTGGCCAGGTTACTGATGGAGCTGATGGTGTCAGGGTGCTCTGCGCCCAACACCTTGGTGCGCAGCTCCAGAGCCTGCAGGTGTGCTGCCTCTCCAGCCAACATTGAGTAAAAATTGGCAAGGCAAGGTGCTTGAAGATCATTGGCTGCGGTCTCCATACTGCTCCAGGTTTCATAGAAAGCGGGTGTCAGGACACCACCCACATCTAACAGCAATGACTCCAAGTGCCAAGTTGTAGACCTCAGCACCAGTTCCAACATCTTGGGTGCTGTTGTTGCCTCTGCTGCTGCCATCTGTATCACTGCCAAGAAGTCGGGTGCATGCTGCCGTGCTAAGCGCAGTGCCAACAGACAAAAATTGGCTCTAGTTTGAGGTTTTTTTATGTCCTCCTCGACAACGAGGTTTAGGTGTTGAGTTTTGCGGAAGCCAAGCTTGTCCACAAACTCCTTGGCGATTTCCGGTGGTATGCCGTGCTTTTGGAACAGTTCGTGCCCTGATGGCGAACATCGTACAAGCTCCCAACTTGTTGCAGTGTCCTGCAGCAGCAACATGTAAGAGATGCATGCTCAGCCTTGTGATCACAAAAAAGGAAAAAAACGAGTCCACACACTTAGGAGTAAGATATACAAACTGCATCTAATACATGCAATTGCGGTTTTTCCGGCGAAGCTCCTTTATGCATAAGGGGCATACCGGTAACCTAAAAAGGCATGTGTGCACCTGCAAGCACTACCGGTACTCCCATTCATGCAAACTACCTTCGCCTGCATAGGACTTCCATGCTGCACTGCTTGTGAAGGTGTTGAAGCTCCGCAACCCATTCTTCGTGGCGGCCGGTATTGCCGCGACCTAACACCAAAGACCAGTTACTTTTGTTTTTTGCATATCATATTTCGTGCGGTTGTTAGTGTGCGTGTCCGAGTAGTCCCTATAATGTAAGGCCTCAAGCAACTCTATAAGGTGTCGCCATACTTATAACATCAGGCTTCCGTTTCTGCAGAGGTTAGTTTAGTGGATTACACTACACTTGGTAACGATGGTAAGGGTAAGACCCGTTAGGTTGTTAGCCCCTTGCCTTGGCGACCCCGGTGGGTAGGGTACGGCGATGGGGGTCGCATGACGAGCAGGGGTGCTATCTTGGAGTTTGCGGACGAAATTTTTGAGGAAACCTGTATTTCAGACGAAATTTCTAGGGGTAAAATCGTCCGCAAAAGAGGCGCCGAAGGCGCCTTTTTAGCAAAATTTCGTCTCCAGCCAAAAGAAAATTTTCTTTAAGAAAGCCTATGAAATCGTCTGTGAGGCTGCTAGAGTCTACTTAGCCAGAAGCCTATGAGGGCAGATATCTTGACAAGATGCTTGGTTTGGAGGCCCACCTAGCATCCGTGCCCATTGCACCAAACCCAGTCGCATCTGCGCCCATGTTTGCACATCGAACATAATGGCACACCCGTGAAAAGCCACGAACAACAGTCCTTGGAGGGGTAGAGAGAAGCAACGGGACGTTGGTGGACGTTGTGGAGAGGTGGCATGCAACACCGCGGCGCCCTACTCAAAGCAGCCAATTCAGCTAGCCAAATTCGTGTCATGTGTACTGCGTGTTGGTTCTGTGGGAGAAATCCGTGACAGAGGTCGTATGCACGGTCTAGTTGAGAGCCGCTTGAAAAGGGGTTTGGGGGCCGCAAGGGAGTGTTGCTCCAGTAATATTGGGATTCGGATTAGGGCTATAACCGCTTTCCTCTTCAGTGATCAGGCCGTGAGAGGGCTGGCATCTTACTCGATACCAGGGGTGGTGGTTAACTGGGTGATGTACTTTTGCGTGTTAGGACATGGGTCTCTTGTGTATGGGGGTCTCTTGTGTATGGGGTTTCAGACTTGGCCCCCTCAGAGCAGGCGTGATGCGGTAGTATGGTTCCAGCTAGCATGACAGTGCACCTAAGCGGTAGCGGTTGCTTAGTGGGTTTTCATGGGATTAGGGGGAAGCAGGGGTGTGCACGACGTGGTTGTTGGTATGGCCGGCATGCCATGGTTGGCTGGAACGCCCATGGTGTTAGGACGGGCATTACTATCGCTATCAACTATTGTGCTTCGTGCTTCCGTGCAGGCTACTATTGGTGAGTGCGCTGTCCGCGAGTGTGTACGTGTGTACATGCTGGCGTGGGCCTTCCGAAAATTTTGACCATCGCATAAGAAATTTCGTCTCCAGCCAAAAGAAATTTTTCGAGTCTTTCGAGCTATTTCGCCGCTACGGACGATGACTTCTGGATTAAGATAGCACCCCTGATGACGAGGTCTAAAATCCAACAGGTTGCTTCATATTATGTGAATGGGCCAGTCGAGTTGCTTGGAGACCAGCGGTGGCCAACAATCAAAGACCTATGCTGCATGGATTAGCGAGACCTCTGGCATATCGTTCATTGCAGGTGCCGGTAAATACAAAAACCTATGCACACGACCTACCTACTAACACGTTCGATGCCATTACTGGCGGAAAGGCTGCGCTCGCGGGTCAACTAGCTATCAGGATGCGGCAGCCCAGCGCGCTGACCACGCCGAGCATTATCCCTGAAAACCCGTTGGCAACACTGAATATGGCACAGGTGCTAGTGTCCATGTCCTGTAAGCGCGCTAGCGGTACCGGTAGCACATTAAGTATCTTGGGGCCATGGACCCCGCTCGGAAAGCGCTGGACGACACGGACAGCGTCTTTGAAGGATTCGCCGAGGGCGTTCCCCGTAGACGTCGTTTCCCACATCTGAGCTCATGTCGCGCGTCGAACTCCAGCCGGTGCCGACCCAGTGGTCACCAAGCAAGGAAATGTTTTTTGCTTTTCTTTGCTTGCTGGGTAGTACCCAAACCCTTCGGCTGTTAACATCCGCGCTTTGCTTTCAACATTCCGGTCAAAGGCGATTAGGCAAGTGGCTACATGACGGGGCGCACTACACTCTGCTGCCAACCATGTACACGACTGCATTCCCAGAAATTAGCGCAAATTACCTATCTACCTTGCCATGACATATCGTGTGACGGACTCATCTAGGACCGCTACAGCAAACTCTATGGCGCAGGGATATTGGTCGGAAGGAGGGCGCGCTCGGCGGCTCGCCCCGCCCAGCAAGGCACGGCAAGCCTAGGATCGCGCTCAATCTTTTCAGACCTATCTCTAGGTGCGGCGTGTGACTTGGCAGGGGTACGCGAGCCACGGCGAGCGGCCGGCAGGCGGACGAGCAACGTCTGTGAGTGTTGCATGCCGGCTAGGATCCTCTGTTCTTCAAAGCGAGGTTAAGGCCACCTAAAGTTTGAATGACGAGCTAGCGTTGTAGTACGCATGTATCCAGGATGTATTTAGCATGAGTTGTTGCCAACGGGCAGCTCAAGGCATACAACACCTGCCAAAGCATTGAAGCCTTACGACGTGTACTGTACAGGGCCAAGAACCCCAACTAGCGCACTCCACTCCGTCACAGGAGATGTCAAGCACGTGTTGTGCCATGGCAGCCTTGCCTACCGCGAGCAGCTACGAAGCAAAGAAGTCTCTCCGCGTCCTAATGTAACTCCAGATGCTTCCAAATGTGCATGCGTGGATGCCTGATTAACCTAACGGTGTATGCCAACAATTATTCCCCCCGCCGAGCTGTATACTGGCACCGCTGACAAATTGGCTTCCTGCATCGTCGCATCCTCCGGGATGCCGCGACGAAGTGTACTTTGCACGGCCTGCCTGGGCCTGCCTCTCTGCAGGTGACGCCTCCTTGTCTCGCTCCCAAGAACAGCCATGCAATAGGGCTGTTTAGTAGAGGAAGGGCAGGAACTGCAAGCACGGATGGATGCATGGGCACATGTACAAGGGTACGGGGGTGGTATGCATGAGCAGAAGGTCTGTACGAACAGCATCATACAGGTGGTATGCATGTTTGGGGAAGGGGTGCAGTAGTAGCAGTAGTGCAGTTGGGTAATGTTTCATTACCTTCTTGACCTTTGTCTTGTACTGCGAGTACTCTGCTGGGTAGCGCTCAGATAGGGCCTGCTCCTCCTTTTCAACCTGAAAAGAGACGAAATACGACAGATAGACGTGCGGTAAACACTATGTAACCAGGACCGCAGCCAACGCCACACCACAACACACTCCCCATACAGCACACCAACACATAAACGTAGCTGCGCCCCTCACAATGCAGCCGCTTTTTCCCTAATCTCTCCCCATCTACCACACTCCCCAACCAGCCTCCTCCCTCCTTTCCCCCCCGCCCCGCCCCGGTTCACCCACCTTGTTCTCCAGCACCCACCACAGCAGCGCCGCCACCGCCATGCGGGCCTCGCTGTGAGTCAGCGCGGCTAGCCCCACAGCCGCCAGCAGCAGCCCGCCGTACATCGGGTGCCGTACGTAGCCTGGGGCGGAGGGAAAGGGATGGAAAGAGAGAGAGATGGTGGAACTAACTGCTGGGGGGTGCATCCATACACCAGCAGAGGGGCCACGCAGCCCGAGAGGAAGGGATGCCCTCCCTGCCCTCCCTGCCCTCCCTGCCCCCCTGTCCCCGTGCCTACCATACACCCCCTCCACCACCAGCTGGTGCTTCCTGCGCGGTTCCGGCAGCGGGCTCAGGTTGCGACCCAGGTTGCGGGAGGCAACAACCCTGGTGGTGTGATGGAGGGAGCAGAGGGCGGGAGTGGGGAGGCGGCCGGCACGGCAAAGCGGATGAACGACAGGGCAAGCCGAATGACAAGGTAGGCCACCAGGACGCAAAGGGGTAGGCATGCAGGAAGGAGACAGGTTGCTAAGGTTTGGTTGGCAGTAGAGAATAATTGCCCGTATTGTTGCCCGCATTCCACCAGTGAACACAGCAAACTGGGTCACCCTCCCAGGTTCCCACACCACACGCAGTGAGCCCCATCTGCCCCAGGACTGCTCGGCGCTCACATGAGTCCCAGGCCGCTTGCCAGCGCCAGCAGTGCCAGCGAGTCCACCGCACCCTAGGCATGTGTGGAAGAGCGCGGGTGGGTAGTGTGTGAGTGAAAGCCAGGTATGGTAGCCAGGCAAAGCAACCGAGGATGGGCGGTATAATAATCAGGCAAAGCCGGACCGGGAAAATGAAGGACATTGGGGGAGGAGGGATTGGGCAGGGACACGAAGAGCTGTGCATACCGTTAGAGCGGGCGGGGGCACCGCTACGAACAGGATGGCCAGGAGCTGGGCTGCCAGCCAGCCCTCTCCGCGAGTGCCGAAAGTGCTCGAATCCAACAGCTCCTCAAACAGCTCCTGTGCGCAGGTTGAAGTGTTCAGGTATTAACATGGTTGTTAGATAGGACGCGATGAGGGCTAGCTGAAACGGCTTGCTTGACTCGGCTAACAGACGAGCTTGGCGCGTGCAGAGGCGTTACCTTGCTTGCATGGATGTCGCCGGATTCGACTTGCTCGATGGGCTCGGCGTCAGCTGGGACGCCAGTGGATGGAACATCCGCAGGCTATGACGGGCCAGGGTTAATGAACAAGGAACAGTTGAAAAAGAAAACCTTGCGGCAACCGAGGTAAACGCTGTCGTCATAAAGGACCCAAGGGCGACCTAGCTAATCACTTCGTAACCGGTACCGTCAATTCGCAAACCGTAGTTTATGTAGGATCTTGCAGAGTAATAACGAGGTTTTTATCCTACCATTTGAGGCTTGAGCGCAGCTGCTTCTGTGCCCGCTGGCTCGCTCGTCGGCATGCTCGTGCTGTGCAAGCGTAGGCATTATGTGGTCCACGTGGGTAAAAGCGACACTCAGCTCCTAGGAAATGTGAACAACCTTACACATACCGGGCGTGGGCGAGGCGTGAACGTTGAAGTCGAGGAGCGACTCGCAGCGAGGGCAACCACTGGACGCGTGCAACAAGGCACCCACTGCTTGCAGACGCTAGCGAGGCTGCAAGCTGCATTGTTTTAAGCTGTTAGTCCCTAGCGGTCTTGAGTGAACTTTAACGCCAACGACTTTGCCAGAAATAGTAAGAGCACCACCAAACCCCAAAAGGTATGTGTTTTATTATCCTGGTTTGATGTGAACATCTGAGGGCTTTAGCGGTGACAAAGGAGTATAACACGGTCATTTGGTCATAGAGATTGTGTTTACTCAGGTTTGTACGGCGCATGCGATCCATATTCCCTGAACCTGCAAACTGTGGCAGCTCGTTGCATTTATACTTGGACAAAGAGCTATAAGCGTTTTGCGCTTCGCTTAAACAATGGACTTCAGCGCGGTAACAGTTGACGCTTCTTCATAAGGCGCCTCCAAGCTGTAGAAGCTTTAGCATAACGGCTAAGGACTCGCTGCTATCCTTCTCTATTACTTAGTTACACGAACATGGGCTGGCTGTTGCATCTTCACTTTTGAATCGACCATTCGCGTTAAGCTTTTACCTGACCAAGCGCGTGGCGCACCCTAACCTAGGCTTCTTATGACAGACCAGGATGGCGGAGACCCGTTGGAGCTGCATTGCCCAATTTGCTATAGCGACGATAACGACTTGGGATACGCGACGCTTGTTTGTGGGCACGTCTTTCACACCAGGTGCCTAACAACTGCTCTGAAGAGCAAAAAGGAATGCCCCACATGCCGGGTGAGGTGTGCTAGGTATCGCGCGACTGCTTGGCCAGTTTATGCAACCATCGGTGGGTTGCAGCGCCGAAACTGAGATTGTCTAGCCTAGCCACACATATTCCTTCCCATAACCTCCCAAATATCAAGTCACCCTCAGAAACCTGGTTGTCTGCTCGCTCCTCGCCATGCACCCTGTTTTCCCGAGCAACTCGTGCCAGTATCCTACCTCCACGGTTGTCACAGCGCGCCATTCCAGACCTTTCCTCCCTCCTCCCCTCCTCCCATCGCCAGTGCCCAGCAAAGCCCGTGGATTCCGTCCGCCGTGACGCCCCCAACCCCACCCACACCCGCTGCCCGTGCAAGACCAGTCAGCCCATCAAACTCTACCACCTACAGAAACCCAAAAGTGACAGCGAAGCCGCTGCCAGCGGCGCCATAGGCGCTGCTGCCGCCTTCAGCGCCTCCGCTGCTGGCGGCGGCACTGCGGGCGCGGCAGCAGTGGCGCTGCTGGCTGCTGCCCAGGAGGCGGCTCAGCGGGCTCAGCAGCGGGAGGGGCGCATGCGGGAGGCGCTGCAGGAGGAGCGGCGGAGGGTGGCGGAGCTGGAGGCGGAGGTGGCGAGGCAGGCGGAGGAGGTGGTGCGGGCGGAGGTGGGTGGGTGTGTGGGCGGAGCGGGGAGTGGTGGTAAAGGGGAGAGTCGGCGGAGAGCGGGGCGGGCGGCGGATTGCTGCCCAGAACCGGCTTGGGCGGGTGTAGATGATGAGTACCGGCATGCAGGGAATTAGGAAGGACCCGACTGGTTTTGGAGGAAAGGCTGTCCTTTTCACCTCTTCAGGAAGCCGCTGAGAGGCGGAAGGAGCGGCTGGCCGTGAAGGAGAGGGAGCACCAGGCGGCTACCGCCAGGTGTGTGGGGGGGAGGCGCGGGGGGGTACCAGTATCCCGGCTCTGCAGGCGTAGTGCTGAGCTCCGTTCGTTGCAGTGTCTCCATCACCCAGTCATGACCCCATCATCTCTCCGACCTCCTTCCCATTCGCCTGCTGTTCCCCGCCCCGCCCTCCCTGGCAGGCTGGTTGAGGAGAAGAGCCGGCTGGAGGCGCGGGAGCGGGAGCAGGGGGAGGAGCTCAGCAGACTGAGACAGGCGGTGCATGGGCTGCGAATGGAGCAGGTGGGGGTTAATGGGGGTTAATGCTGGGTTGCCCCGCACAGGGCTGGCAGTACATTCATCCCCTGCCACCGCTCCTTGCACTTCCAACCCCTACCACATCCACCCCGCTGTCCGCTCCCTCCCCCCATGTCCAACCCCTCTGAACCTACCCCACCACCCCTACCCTTACAGGAGAAGACGCGCGCCCAGCTGTACGAGCGCGACGAGGCGGTGATGCGGCTGAAGCGGGAGGTGGCGCTGCTGCGGTCGCGGGCGGGCGGGGGAGCGGGGCTGCAGCCCAAGGAGATGGTGGAGCTGCTGGGGGAGCGGAAGGTGAGGGGTGGCGGGTGAGGGGCGGGCCAGGAGGAGGAGGAGCATGGCAGCCGCGGTAGGTGAGGCGCTTCTCATGCGCAGGCAGCACCCTCCGCAATTGCATGCTCACTGTCGTACGTGCATGCGCGGCCGCCGATGCCCACTGCCGTACGTGCATGGCACAGCGAGTAGGTGGTTGGGGAGCAGCGCAGTCTCCCGGTGTAAGCCGACGGGTTCCCTCCTCACATCGCGCTGCCCCGCTCGCTCGGGACTCACACCCGCCCTCTTTTCCCCCTCTTCTTCTCTCCGCTCGCCCCTGCATGCCATTGTGGTTTGTAGGAGGACTGGCAGATGGTCTACTCGCTCAAGGTGCGTGAGCGGATGGTTGGCGGTTGCCGGGAGGCTTGCATTGGTTGTTGTGTTTCGGAGGCACACCCTGACACATAACGGGTGTCTTGTCGTGCATGCGTGCATGCTCTCCTGATGGCCATGCTGACTGCTACTGGCCACCTGCGTACGGCGCCGGGAGTACCGGGAACAATGGGCGCCGCCTTGCATGCACCCATGCCGTCCTCGGTAACACCGCTTAGGACCCCATGCATGCGTTCATGCGTGCTCCACTTCCCCTTGCATGCCCCCATGCACCTCAGGTGGAGGAGTTGCGGCGGGCACAAGACCTGGCAGCTGAGCTGCGGGCCGACATGGCCCGGGCGGCGGTGGAGGCGGAGGCGAAGCTGCAAGCGGAGAAGCTGGCAGGAGCCGAGCGGGTCAAGGTGGGTAGCATGCGTGCTTGTCGTGTATCGGTTGTCGCTTGTCGGTGTTGTCGCGAGTCTAAGGCCTTGTGCGGGTGAACCACAGCCTTGCAGCTGGGGTCAAACACCGTTGTATGTGAACCACTTGTGAAGCACCGTGCTGTCGCTGTCTCTCACGCTTGCTCAGTCAGACAGCCGCAGCCACGCACTCCCTTCCATTGTTTTGCCCCTCTCTCGTACAGGTATGCAGGCCTCCGTGTTTCGTACCAGTCCAGGGGGGCCGCATGTTTCTACTAGCTAGGGGCTGGGTCCCGGTGTCCCAGACATTCTTGGTGTGTCGCTTTGCCCTTGCAACCGCGCGGTTACGGCGGCAGGTTGCACGGCCGGTTAGAGTGGTGAGCAATGACCCTCAGAGGCCGGGAGCAAGGTGGGTCATCGTTAGTTAGGGACGTCGTCCTGCTGTGTGTGCTGTGATTGTCCTTGCCTGAGCACGGCAACATGCTGCCCTCCCTATTTGCAAGTGGGGTATCCGTGTGCAATTGTTGTGTTGCAATGTGCTGTGATATGATTAGGGGCCTGCACTGTCACCACGACATGGCATGTAACTGAATGTGCATCTACGGCGCCTGAACGGAAAAGGACAGCTTAACTGTCGTACTTACACGCAGCCAACACCGCCTCCAACAGATGGCTTCATGCGGACTTGAGCACGGCCTAACACTCCCCTGCATGATACGCATGCAACAACTACTGCAGCTGCTGCCGCTTCCTTACGTTCCAATGTAACCCCAGACATGCGTGGATGCTTAAATTCTTTGATAATGCAGTAAAAAACGAGCTCTGACAATCTCCATATCTGGCTTCCTTGCTTCTTACACCAGCGTCCCCAGGCATGTCGGATGGACCGAAGCGTAGGTTGGCACGGCCTGTCTCTCTGCAGGCGACGCCTCCTTGCTTTCCATGGACAGCCATGAGGCAGGGCCGTTCAGTCGGTGCGTGTAAGACAGGAATGCCAAGCACAGGTGCAGGCGGTGAATACGAGCATGCACTGCTTACCAAGTTACCATCTGGGCTGTTACTGGCACGCTCGTTTATAAAGCGGAGCTCCGGGTGCTGTATTCCCGACCCATCAATGGAAAACGTAAGAGGGAGCGTCGGGGCCGCTGCTCGTCGCATGGGCACTCCCACGACGGCGCCTCGCACCCAGACAGTGCCAGCTACTGCGGGGGACACAGGCGCAGCCGCACTGGCCGGCGGCACAGCCGCAGTCACAGTCACAGCCATGCGGGCAGCAGCGATGGTGGCTTGCACGAGCAGCATTCGGCGCATGGAGGTGCAGGTAAGCAGGATGCGGCTGGGGTTGGAGCCAAGGGACAAGGTGGCTGAGGTGCCGTTGGCGAAGGGGTTGGGCTGTTGCTTGATTTGCGCAACCAGGTCGCATTTATCATTGTGAGGCTGTTCCCTAGCTGCCTCCATCCGGCCATCCTGACAGGTCGTACCCTTTGCCCATCCACCCACTACCCCCACCGCAGCAGCCCCTCACGTCAACGGCGGCGGAAGCTGCTGCATCATTACCGTGCCTCTGCCGCCCGGCAGCAATGGCAGCGACCCCGCTGCCGCCGGCGCCCCAGTTGAGGTTGTCACTGACCATCAGGCGGCAGCGGTTCCGCCAACACTGGACGTGAACCAGGTCGCGCTAGCGCTGGCGGCTGCGGCGGCAGCTAAGCACTGTCAGCAGGGTGCTGATGGGCAGGAGGAGGGCAGCCATTGCAGCAGCAGTGATGAGGAGGAGGGCGGCCAGGAGGGGAAGGGCGAGAATGCCCATGACCACCACCACCACCACCACCATGGGGGCAAGTATGAGGAAGGCAGCAGCTGCTGCCATGGGAAGAAGCACCACCATCATCACCACCACAAGCACGAGGAGCAGCAGGGGCAGGAGGGTGGGAGCAGCGGCAGGGGCTGCGGTGCCGAGGCGGCGGCGGTTGCACCCGCGGTGCTTCCAGTGCTGGAGGCTGGTGCTGCGGAGGCGGCCGAGGAGGCCTCTGATGGGGAGGACCACTCGCACGACCACCGCCACCCTGGCCACGGCCACCGCCATCACCACCAGCACCGTCACGGTGGTCACCGCCATTCGCATGGCGGCCACGGACATGGCCATCACAGGCATGGGCACGGCCACCACGGTCATGCCCATGGCGGCCACGGAGCGCATGGCCACAACCACGGTCACCATGGTCACTCGCACGGTCATGGCCACAGCCATGGTCACCACCACGCGCACGACCACAACATCAACCTGCGCTCGGCGCTGCTGCACGTGCTGGGCGACCTGCTGCAGAGCATCGGGGTGGCGGCGGCGGGGGCGCTCATCTGGTGGAAGCAGGACGACACGCGCTGGCAGGTGAGCGGAAGGCAGGGGGGGCAGGGGGAGCTGGGAGTTGATTAGTTGTGGTTGGGAGCGAACTAGGAGTGTAAGGAACTGGGTGTGGTAGGAGCGCGCCTGTACAATTGGTACTGAAGGGAAAACGATGTACGTGCTCTCAACATGCAATCCTTGGTTTTCTCAGCCGCAGCAATCCAGTTGCTCTGTAACCGCCCCTCTTTCCTCCCTAAACCTTAACCTCACCCCGCTCTTCCTTCCTCCCGCAAACCCACCGCCCCTCCCCCATTGTACTGCAGCTGGCGGACCCCATCTGCACCTTCCTGTTCGCGGTGCTGGTGCTGCTGACCACGCGCACTATCATCATCGACATCATGCACACCCTCATGGAGCGCACCCCGCTGCACGTCAACATGGCGGCGGTCACGGAGGCCATGTCGCTGGTGAGGTGCCTGCGGGGATGAGAGGCGGGGGGGGGCGGCTGAGGGGGTTGGGGCTGGGGCTGGGGGGCAGGAGGGAGGGGGGGTTAGGCTGGTAGGACCGGATGGAGGAGGGATGCGGGCTGAGGAACGACAGACCGAGCATACTGAATCCGGCAAGGAAGGGGAATGGTACTGCTGTTGAACGAGGCAAGGCATTCCCTGGGGTGTGATGTAGTGGTTTGGCGCATCAAGGACTGTGGCGCACTTTCCTTGCCTCTACTACGCCTCTCTTTCTATCCCTTCCTTTTCCTCACCCCTCCCAGATGGACGGCATCCTCGACGTGCACGACCTGCACGTGTGGAACCTCTCTATGGGCCTGCCCATCCTGACCGCACACATGCACATCGCCCGCACTGCGGATGCAGAGGTGGTGCTGCGCGCACTGGAGGCCTATGTGCGCGGCACGCTGGGCATCCAGCACTCCACCATTCAGATCTGCAACTACCAGGGGGCTGCCCTGGCGGTGGGGGGTGGGGGTTGGACGGGTGTGGGGGCTGCGGGGGGCGGGGGAAGGGGTGAGGGCAGTGCAGCATCGGGGCCGTCCTCACCGGGTGAGGCCTTGGTTTGATGGTGGATTGTAGTAAGGCAGAACGGTGTTTGGGAGCTGACGTGGCAAAGGGCTTGCGTGCAGTCAGGGGTCTACATGTTTGCTGCATGTGAGGCCACGAGGCACCAGCGGTCCATGGGAGTCAACGGGGTATATGGCAATACAGAGACGAAGTTTGGGTTGAGGAGGGAGGGGGTGCATGCTGCATGGCTGTGTTGTGCGTGTGTATGTTTTATGGTGCATTGGTGGCAGCAATGACCTAGTTCTCTTGGTGTGTTACCGTTAGCTGCCTTCTTGTGCCTTTTTTGGGTTGCTTGCATGCATCCAAGAGGCAGCTGTGCAGGTAGGCATCCGTTCATTAGCAGGAATCTTCTGTAAAGGGTATGGGTGTGAGTACGAAAGCTTCAGCAGTGGTGCTGGTTGTCTGGTTTGTGGCTGTGTTTGTTGGCCTTGCCTATCCACCAATCACCGCACCCTGTCTCCTGGTTGGCTTCAGGTCCCTCTTGGAGATGCATGGTGATGGCAACCGGCCAGGGTCCCAACATGTGCCAGCATGCTCTTTCACATGCTGTTAGGCAAAGGCACACATGTGTGTTTTGGGGCCCCAATGTGGGTGGTGAACACAGTTGGATTGGTATCTTGGCGTGTATTGGCTTATGGTTCGTGCCTTGCTCTGTAGTGAAGCACACCTCTTGGCACTACCGTGTGGTGGTGGCGCCACACACCTGAGGTATGATCCAAGTTGTAACATATAAGGCTAGCTGATCCTATACAGTCGCTCTACTACACTGTGTGGTCTGGGCAAATTGCATTGCTATGCCTAAGATTGTATCGAGTGACTGAGTGAATGACCGTTACAATGGCTCCCCAAAAGGGAACACCCTACACTGCAAGGTAAACAGAACATGCCGTATAGACGATAACACACCGGGCCAGCAAAACACTGGCAAGTAAAATCCTGGAGCTGACCCCAAAACCAAGAAACAGCGGACAGGGCAGCCTGATCAGCGAGCCTAGGCATGACACCCGCAGAACCAGGCTCACGCACACGAGCCCGCCGACCCTCTTCCATAGCAGACAAAGCACCCAGGATAACAAGATACCCAAAACAATGCTGCACGCCCGAGGGAGGTGATGCCAACCACAAAGCAACTCTAGGAACCTCAATCTGCTCAACCTGGGTGAGGGCAGCGCGAGCAACAGGACAGGCCAATGCAACTGTGGATACATCCCCGAAACAACAGCCCACAACGATCAGGAGAAGCCTTAGACATATGAGAATTCCCAAGCGAGGGACTTTCATCCATGGACAAACACCAAAACGTTTCCTTAAGGCAAGGCTTCTCCTTAACGTCTTCAGAGGTGCTGGAAAGAATCCTGGAGGCCATCCAGAACGCCTGCAGGAAGCTCTTGGGTAGCAGGTAACTCCATAGCTTACTAAATAAGGGCCACATGCAACACAGCACGTTCCTTCTAACACACACCCAAACTGAATTACCATGGACATCCGAACGAACAGACAGAGTCCCCAAAGGAACAACTCCGTGAGCTAACTGTCACCCCAAGTGGGGAACCAAAATAAACCTGCCAAGCATTCTCAATAGCCAATGGAGGATGGGTGGCAAGTCGTCAACAAGAATACCTCCACAGCCGCCACCCAAGCCACAGGCACTTCAGTCAACAAGGTCTCAAGCGACAGCAGGAGACCACAACACCTAGGCAGGTAACAAAGAGCACAGGGAGCAGAAGAAGCTGGGTCAAACGTACTAGTACAGACCAGCATCACATCATAGCCCTGTCCTCAGTATCCCTTGACACACCATGCAACAAGCAACACTGAAATCCACATGTCCTCAAACCTGTCCTCAAACCTGTCCTCAAACCTGTTGAGCCAAAGCAGCCACACCCATTACCAAGGAACAAAGGGCATGGCTATGAATTAGGACTGGGTAGTGGTGTTCCAAAATTAGTACACCTGACTGACCTGTCAACCCCACACACAAAGGAACAATACCAGCTCCCCAGATAACAACGATAATAATACACGGTAGATATATGACAGACAGGGTTGTAGCGCTAGGGGACCAAAATCCGGATGCAAACGCCAAAGGAACAACGTCAAAGCATGCTGCCAGGGATACAAACAGCCTATCCCGGACCACCCATAGCATGCCTATCCTGCGGACCCTGGTGTTTATTTTTAAACTTAACAGTCTGCTTCCCTAAACTATCCAACTGAGCACTCGGCGGCAGGCCTGAATGCTCCATGTGCCAAGTGGCTGTTTGCAGAGCATATGCAGCTGCGCTGGTAGCTAGCCTTAACAGAAATGGAAAGGGTGAAGATCAGCCAACTTCTGTAAGCAGCTCTCCACGTCTAGGAACCATTTGCTCCAGTCAAGGCATGGAGCTGTATCCGAATTAGTAAAAGGCACATTTAGCATCACTGCCTTAAACTGACACACCCTGAACAACCTGCTGTCCCTCAGCACCCAACGGAACTCCAATAGGCAAAAGCACTGATTTCTCCAAGTTCAAGTGGTGACCCGACGCCCTGGCAAATATGTCCATGTGCTGGAGGAAAGCCCCTACCACACCAGGCCAACTCAACACCCTTAGTAGCATTGGTGAACTGAACCGGGTAACCTCCCACACAGGAGCAATAACTGTTACAAGTTATCATGTCAGCTAGGGCCAGCCCAAGGCACGATGCAAGAACCTTAGCGGAAGGCGGTCATCTCTACACAACAGAATAATAATAGGTACATCATACCACCATCCCCCAGTGTCAGCCTTTGGCCATGACAAAGCCACTGCCTGTAGCCAAACGCCCTTGTCTTCTTGGCCCAGAGCTCAACTAGGCCAGCATCTTTTCCAACTTTATCATAGAGATGCAATGGATTGTAACCCGTAAGGTCAGTCATCAGCTAGAACAGCAATTGCAGCAGAAGGACATTATACAACATCCCTGCGTCACACCACCCACACCACATGCCTGATACCCAGATGCAGGCTGCCGCTAAGGGCCTTTGTGCACCTCAAGCCCAATCTCTTACAGGAGTCAAAAATTTTGAGTCATTACTTCAGACCAAAGCCCAACTGCTATCCACTACTCTCACTCTTAGCATCCAGACAAAGTTTCAGAAATTGGGCACTTTTTTTGTGTCAGGGTGCTCTGCGCAAAGCACCTTGGTGCGCAGCTCCAGCGCCTGCCTGTACATGGGCTCTGCCGCACTGTATTTTGCAGTCGGCCAGGTCATTGATGGAGCGGATGGTGTCAGGGTGCTCTGCGCCCAGCACCTTGGTGAATAGCTCCAGCGCCTGCCTGAACATGGGCTCTGCCTCGCTGTACTTGCCTTGGTCGTTGATGCAGTTGGCCAGGTAATTGATGGAGCGGATGGTGTCAGGGTGCTCTGCGCCCAGCACCTTGGTGAATAGCTCCAGCGCCTGCCTGTACATGGGCTCTGCCTCGCTGTACTTGCCTTGGGCATAGATGCAGCTGGCCAGGTTACTGATGGAGCTGATGGTGCCAGGGTGCTCCTCACCCAGCACCTTGGTGTGCAGCTCCAGCGCCTGCCTGTACATGGGCTCTGCCTCGCTGTAATTGCCTTGGTCACCGATGCAGTTGGCCAGGTTACTGATGGAGCTGATGGTGTCAGGGTGCTCCTCACCCAGCACCTTGGTGTGCAGCTCCAGCGCCTGCCTGTACATGGGCTCTGCCTCGCTGTACTTGCCTTGGGCATAGATGCAGCTGGCCAGGTTACTGATGGAGCTGATGGTGCCAGGGTGCTCTGCGCCCAGCACCTTGGTGCGCAGCTCCAGCGCCTGCCTGTACATGGGCTCTGCCTCGCTGTAATTGCCTTGGTCATCGATGCAGCTGGCCAGGTTACTGATGGAGCTGATGGTGTCAGGGTGCTCTGCGCCCAGCACCTTGGTGAATAGCTCCAGCGCCTGCCTGTACATGGGCTCTGCCTCGCTGTACTTGCCTTGGGCATAGATGCAGCTGGCCAGGTTACTGATGGAGCTGATGGTGCCAGGGTGCTCCTCACCCAGCACCTTGGTGTGCAGCTCCAGCGCCTGCCTGTACATGGGCTCTGCCTCACTGTAATTGCCTTGGTCACCGATGCAGATGGCCAGGTTACTGATGGAGCTGATGGTGTCCGGGTGCTCCTCACCCAGCACCTTGGTGCGCAGCTCCAGCGCCTGCCTGAACATGGGCTCTGCCTCGCTGTACTTGCCTTGGCCCTTGATGCAGCTGGCCAGGTTATTGATGGAGCTGATGGTGGCAGGGTGCTCCTCACCCAGCACCTTGGTGTGCAGCTCCAGCGCCCGCCTGTACATGGGCTCTGCCTCGCTGTACTTGCCTTGGGCATAGATGCAGCTGGCCAGGTTACTGATGGAGCTGATGGTGCCAGGGTGCTCCTCACCCAGCACCTTGGTGCGCAGCTCCAGCGCCTGCCTGAACATGGGCTCTGCCTCGCTGTACTTGCCTTGGCCCTTGATGCAGCTGGCCAGGTTATTGATGGAGGTGATGGTGTCAGGGTGCTCTGCGCCCAGCACCTTGGTGTGCAGCTCCAGCGCCCGCCTGTACATGGGCTCTGCCTCGCTGTACTTGCCTTGGGCATAGATGCAGCTGGCCAGGTTACTGATGGAGCTGATGGTGCCAGGGTGCTCCTCACCCAGCACCTTGGTGCGCAGCTCCAGCGCCTGCCTGAACATGGGCTCTGCCTCGCTGTACTTGCCTTGGTCACCGATGCAGTTGGCCAGGTTACTGATGGAGCTGATGGTGTCAGGGTGCTCCTCACCCAGCACCTTGGTGCGCAGCTCCAGCGCCTGCCTGTACATGGGCTCTGCCTCGCTGTACTTGCCTTGGGCATTGATGCAGCTGGCCAGGTAACTGATAGAGCTGATGGTGTCAGGGTGCTCTGCGCCCAGCACCTTGGTGCGCAGCTCCAGCGCCTGCCTGTACATGGGCTCTGCCTCGCTGTACTTGCCTTGGGCATCGATGCAGCTGGCCAGGTTATTGATGGAGCTAATGGTGTCAGGGTGCTCTGCGCCCAGCACCTTGGTGTGCAGCTCCAGCGCCTGCCTGTACATGGGCTCTGCCTCGCTGTACTTGCCTTGGGCATTGATGCAGCTGGCCAGGTTACTGATGGAGCTGATGGTGTCAGGGTGCTCCTCACCCAGCACCTTGGTGCGCAGCTCCAGAGCCTGCTGGTGTGCTGCCTCTCCAGCCAACATTGAGTAAAAATTGGCAAGGCAAGGTGCTTGAAGATCATTGGCTGCAGTCTCCATACTGCTCCAGGTTTCATAGAAAGCGGGTGTCAGGACACCACCCACATCTAACAGCAATGACTCCAAGTGCCAAGTTGTAGACCTCAGCACCAGTTCCAACATCTTGGGTGCTGTTGTTGCCTCTGCTGCTGCCATCTGTATCACTGCCAAGAAGTCGGGCGCATGCTGCCGTGCTAAGCGCAGTGCCAACAGAGCATCAGGTGTCATGTACAACTGCCCCCATTCTGTGAAGGCAGCCATGATATGCCCCATGAACCGCTCACGGGCACAGGACAATGCCCTGGAGAACTGCTGTTGCTGTTTCTGCTGACTGTTGCTGGCAGCACTTTTACTGGCCACAGCTGGTTCTGATGCTGTTGCAGCAGAGGTCAACCCACCGCCCAGCCTCGCTGCAGTGGTGCGCACAGCCATGTGCAGGCTGTATGTGCTGCGGGCCACATTGCGCAACACCAAGCCATGGCTGTACAACACCGCAAGCTGGGCACGAATACGTGACACATCGCTGCTGTCACCATACACCACCATTGAGGCGGATGTCTCATCAAATTGGGACGGGAAGACGGAGAGCTGGGCTAGGAGCAGTTGTTGGGATAGCGGCAGAGATGCCAAGGCGAGGTGCAGGGCGGTGGTGCTGTCATTGTTTGTGTTGGTGAGCGCAGCCTTCAACACCTGCATGCATTCATTTGTGGGGGGTGGGTGGGTGGATATCAGCGTGATGGTGATACCTCGTTATCCTACTGTACACAGCAATTTGAAGCAGACAATGCTTGTTGAGCATGCTCAAGGAGCTGCATGCAGAGCTGAGAGCTGCCCATACCCCGAACACCTTCTACTACCGTACATCCACCCACAACATGCACCCGTACATACCGCCAGTGTGACCCTGCCATGTGCCAACGCATCAGCACATGTGCGCAGCAGCAGTGGCACCCCCTGGCACATATCCAGCAGGGCGTCCACATCACCCGCTGCCAGAGGGGAGGCATCGCCCCACAGTGAGGCGACTAGCTGGCGGCTGGAGCCATCATCAACACCATGTAGCGGGTGGTCAATGAACTTGTTGCTGCTGCTACTGCCAGATGACGATGTGGACATGGGTGCCCGTGATGTGACCAACACCATTGCAGCCGTGGACACCTGCCGGACAACAATGACAAGGGCACGAAAGCATTACATGAGAGTCACCCATACCTACTGTTAGGTGATGAGGCTTAAAAGCTTGGGTACCATCTATCTATCGACTGACGGTTACCACATTCCTATATAATGGATGTACCACAATAATTTTATGTAAAATATTATGTTAACAGTTTGCAATTCAATAGGATTGCTGAAGAGAGGGCAAGCGTAAGAAAGCCTGGATAGGACAGCCGACGCCAGTCTTGTGATAGCTTTCATGCAGCTAGCTGTGGTGTCTAGCTAGTGTAAGCTACAAAAAGGTGAAAGGAGAACTGTAAGCCCACGCACTCGCGATCCTGACATCTGCAGTTACGCCTTTCGTAGCTTACAAAAACGTAGCATGTGCATGCAGAAAGAAAGCCAATTTGTCAATGCCAGAGACTTCCACCATGTATGCCAGCATTGTGACAGGCAGGCTGTGTCCAAATGCTCACCACCCATCTCTGCTCTCCCTTCTTCTCCTCTCCTTTACAATCCGGCCCAATCCTGCCCACCTGGGCCATGGCGTCTCTGAAGCTCTCACTGCCTCCTCCATCTGCCTGCAGCACGTCCTCGGCATTGTCCACCACCAGCAACACGCCTCCACCACAGCTAGCCGAGGTGGCGTGCAACCATGCAAGCAACTTGAGAAGGGTGTCGTCACCCTGCAGGAAGGTGCACACAGCAAGGTTGGACGTGCTTTAGTCACTGGCAGACACATGGCCGAAGTACCATGACATGCGCCATTGCCGCTCTAATTTCTCTCCTTGTTGTCCCCCGCTGCCTGGACTTGTTGCGTGCATACTACCGACCGGGTCAGTGTGGCAAATAAACACATCAGGCAGGGGGGGGGGTAGTTTCGCCGCAAAATGACCCCATGCTTCAATATTAAAGAACTCAACGAGAGCATTCCAAATCCGCTTTCAGAATTGTAAACGGAGTTGTAGGGAAAAAGATATGGGCTCCCAAAGTTGGTTGTACGGCAGGGGTGGGTGGGTGGGTCCGGAGCTCTAACGACTTTTTTCTTCAACCTCCGGAACTTTTTTCCTACGCCTTATTTCGTCAAACGGATAGCAGATTTCGTACTCCTGTTATAGTATATGCATAATATGTTAAGACTAGAGCCTTTGTGTGGAGTTTGCGGGTGGCATGTCTACATGGAAGACTCTAGCTGGCCCAACATACACGTTATGGCTTCTCCAGAGGCAAAGCAAGCAGCAGGGACAGGGGCTAAGGTGGAAGGGGCCCAAAGAGGAACCAAACAAATAAAATCACAAAATTAGGGCAAGGTTGAAGGGGGAGGACACGCAACAGGCGTACTGACGACACACCCATGGCAGGGGGAACATGCGTGGACCTGCAACTGGTGCTGAGGGCGGTGGGGTGCAAGCCCAGCCTGCTACACGGGGGAGGGGGCGCAGTCGTACAGATGGCGGGGTGATGTGAGGGACGCAGTGGCAGGTGGGCTGGAGCACACTTACCAACGCAACCGTGCACTCAAGCACTACAGCAATGCATGTGAGGTTTAAAAGAGATGTGTATCGGCTGCATACCAGAGAGCTTTGAGTCTGGCAGCCTGCCTGCCCCCCCCTCCCGTGTGGCGAGCGACTCGGACATGTTGCCAAATGGGTCGCCTAACGTGAGAACGACGAAGATCATGTGAAATGGAGTCGAAAGGTGCTTTTTTGAGGCGATTTTGCGAAGTTTACAGCGTTGTCGTACAGCAAAAACGGTACGACAGGGTGGGTGGGTGGGTCCGGCACCTCTTCCTTGACTTTTTTAGCATGGGGTTTGGCAAAGACTTTTTTACCCCCCCCCTGCATCAGGCATCATAGGATACATTTCTCTACATGCACAGCAGCTCCAACCAAGCAAGCAAGAGCGTGCAGCTCTGGGCACAAGTTGCATTAGCATAGTTTGCGAGGATGAAACACCAGCAAGATTAGAGCCCTCACGTGTCATGAGCCGGGTGGGCGGATGGGGTCGTCAAGGCAAGCCTTCCTGCAACAGCAATCCCACACCCATACACCCAGCCACACACCGCCTATCTACCCACCCACCGTGATGACACTTTCCACCGCCAGCGCAATGCGCATCAACACATCGTCCACGGACCGCGCCTCACGCAGGTCACAAAAGTATGCACCCCCTGCATGGGGCAGGCGGGGCCAGGGGGGCAGGAGTCAGGAGGCAAGCACGGGCGGGTCAGGCAGCCTTACAACAATACATACACCGCATAGGATGGCAGATCTGCATGTGTGGTGACAGTCGTTTCACATCAACACTTGGCAGGTTGTTTATGGTATGCATACCTACTTGCATGGCATACTGCAATGCATACCGGTACACAGTGGCGCACCTGGGCACACTCCTTCCCTGGCCAACCTCCACCCCACATCCACCGCGAGGCTGGACTTGCCCAGGCCAGCACCACCCAGTAGGCACACGCCGCGTTGGGCTGCAGCCTGTTCCTTCACCAACCGTACCACCAGCTCTGCATCGGTGTCACGGCCCGTGTACAACGAATCAAGTGGTGGTAGGCGGCATTTCGCCATAGCCTCATGTTGGGTGTGGCTTGGGGCCGCCTCGCTGCTGCTGGTTGCTGTGAGTTGCAGCACTCCAGTGGTGGTATGCCCAGGTGTGCTGCTGCTGCCAGGTGCAGGGCCAGCCATGGTGTTGCCGCCACTGCTGCCGGTTGTGAGCTGGCGCACGATCTGCAGCAGGTCAGCGTCCGGTTGTGGGAAGGCCAACTGGATCTCGTCCACGCTGACGTTGTCCGGGTCCCACTGCTCCACACGTTGCTGGAACGCTTGCTTTGCCTGATCGCTCTCCAACACGTTGCATAACTGCAACGGCAACCACAAGCACATCAGATGCACATCTGCATCAAGCAATTGCAGCATGACCCTGTGTGACAAGTGTATGCACTGCCCCGTCAGCAGGCAAAGCAACCACCTTACGCTACCCGTTGCACCCTTACAGTTGCAACGATAAATGAGACCTCCGAGCACCCTGTCCACCACAAGCCATGTCCCATGCGCCCCATGCAGCAAACATCGGTTGTGCTGTACAGGTAAGGCTAGGCACAGAGTCACAATCCAACTGGGGCGCAGGTTATTCCTGGTCCCCACCCACCATTACACCAATCGCCCACGCCCAATCACGAGCACACAACCTCATGCATGCCCCACCCCTTCCTCCTCCTACCGCTGAGACGTAGCTTGGCTCCAGGTGCACCTCCTCCAGGCGACTCGGGAACCCCAACCACCACAGGCGCCAGGGGACCTGCTCGAGGGGTGTGAGTCACAGTAGCGTTTCATTGGTCATGGGGTCACGGTGTCAACACTTGTTGTAAGAAGGGACGATGGTCCTAAATGCGTAATTATTCGATTGCATTCTAAGTCAGTCAAGGCAACAGCAGGTATCTTTAATCCCGCCCAACCCTGGCCTCACTTTCCACTCCCCAGTGAAGAAGGTGTGCCAGAAAACGCGCAGGTCCATGTGACCAATCAGGCGGTGAAAGCCCTTGTCGCCTTCCTTCACCACACTTGCTTTCACGGCTGCAAGCCCTTGCTTCATCTGCGTGCGGGCACGCACATACACATGAGCAATGCGCAGTGGTAAGTGGCCGCAGAACTCCAAACACCGGGTGGGAAGGCAGTACGGGTGGCAAGCGGCACATCCAAACAAGGCGTTCATTGTTAGAGGCTGCACCCTTGTAGCATGTGGGGGTGCATTTCCTCCAACCCTCCCCAGCTACCCTTGCGACATATCCACTTCCTCCCACAGATCCAACAACAACAGCAGGCCTGGACCACTGCCATCTTCCCCCCAGTCCCACTCACAATCCTGATGGTCAGCCTCTGCCCCATGTCCAGCTTCTCCGCCACCGCCTTGATCTTATCTTCATCAGCCATCACGGCATCCAGGCCGCCCAGCTCCTCCACCGCAGTACGCACCTCAGCGCTGTGGTCCTGGAAGCGGGAGAGAAGGAGGAAGTGTGTTTGATCAACTGGCCGCAAAGCGAACAAGACAGCATGCAGGGAGTATACTCCAGAGGGGCCCTGCATGCTGGCCTCCAGTCCGGGGAGTACCCACCACCAACTCACTTTTGCAATTGCTGCCCATATTCCAGCAGGTGAAGCCGTCACAGCCGTGACCTCATTATACACCCAACACCTTTGTACACACGCATCCCGTCCTCCCTCCCTCAATCCTCCCTCTCTCACCACGTACACCATCTGTTGCGTCATCTCCTCCATGGCTGCCCGCATCTCCTCCGTCATGCCAGCCACGTCCACCACCACAGCGAACTGCGCCTCAAGTGTCAGGTCGCGCAGCTGCTGTGCGTAGTCCTCATACCGCTGCTGGTCACCGCCGCTGGTGATGATGCGGACAAGCCAGCTGTGGGAGGAGAACACGCGGACGTACTCGTTGAGCTCCTGCAACCAGGCAGGCGGCAGGGTGCAGGCGCATGTAAATAAACGGCTTTTAGAGTAAGTCACCAAGCACACAAGCGCAATGACGGGTAAATTAATGAACGGGTAGCGTTGGTCACTATCCTCACACTAAAGCTTTTGCACTAAAGGCAGCAGGTGGAGGGTGCTAAAGTTCGTGCGTGTGGGCACAATACACTGGCCACCATGATGCAAGGGCCTGCTGCACACACAGGGGACAAGTGCCACTGGACGCACCGTGAGCAGGTCACGGAACCGATTCATCAGCTTCATGTACGCGTCCGACGTCTTCTGCTGGTGTTGCTGCGGTGGCTGCGTCGCTCCAGCGCCAGCCACCATCATTGCTGCGTTTGGGACGTGCCTGTCGACGACGAGGTCAAACAGGTCCACTGCCCGCTCCTGCAGCTTGGTCAGGTTATCCTTGTTGGCCATAGCCTGGGACACGAGGTCCATGAAGACGGCCAGCGCGCCAGCAACCATGTCACCTGCGCAATGGGGACGTGCATACATAAAGCATGTACTGGCTCTTTAGTGAGGAGTTTAGGACTTATCCTGAGGGTCCATGAGTGGGAGGCAGTATGAATAAGGCTGCGCACACATGGCAAGGCCACCGGCATGTGAGCTGATTGCAAATGCTGGGAAGACATGCTAGCACAGGGCATGCAGCCCTTAGTATGAACGAATGACCCCAGCGTGCCCTAATTGCCCTTAGTGTGTTGTGGAGGCTAGGCGCAGCTTTGCACGCTGCCTACCGACCCCAGTGAATGGCACTCACCAGGGAATGGCAACATAGGTTTGACTTTGGTCAAGAAGCTGCAGCCCACCTCGAGCCCCTTCTGGACCCGCTCCTGTGCGCAGGGATTGGCGGGCAAGCGGGGTGCAGGAGCACTAAAGTAAGTTACAAGCAGTCAGTAATAGTACATACATCAGTTTCAGTTGGACCACCACATAAGCCAGGATGGGGGTGCCACGAGTGCAGCATACAGGGATCATCACCTTGAGTTTTGTGGAGCCGGTGGAATGCCCCTGAGGTGTAGCAGGTGAAGGTACAGCAGGTGTGGCATTGGCCACCACGGTAGTGGCCGCCGGTGATGGAGTAGTTGGAGCTTGAGATGCAGTCAACGCTGGTTGAGCATGACTGCTGTTGGCGTCATTAACTATGCGCAAGAACAGCCTTTCAAAAATTGGCTCTAGTTTGAGGTTTTTTATGTCCTCCTCGACAACGAGGTTTAGGTGTTGAGTTTTGCGGAAGCCAAGCTTGTCCACAAACTCCTTGGCGATTTCCGGTGGTATGCCGTGCTTTTGGAACAGTTCGTGCCCTGATGGCGAACACCGCACAAGCTCCCAACTTGTTGCAGTGTCCTGCAGCAGCAACATGTAAAAGACGCATGCTCAGCCTTGTGATCACAAAAAAGGAAAAAAAACGAGTCCACACACTTAGGAGTAAGATATACAAACTGCATCTAATACATGCAATTGCGGTCTTTCCGGCGAAGCTCCTCTATGCATAAGGGGCATACCGGTAACCTAAAAAGGCATGTGTGCACCTGCAAGCACTACCGGTACTCCCATTCATGCAAACTACCTTCGCCTGCATAGGACTTCCATGCTGCACTGCTTGTGAAGGTGTTGAAGCTCCGCAACCCATTCTTCGTGGCGGCCGGTATTGCCGCGACCTAACACCAAAGACCAGTTACTTTTGTTTTTTGCATATCATATTTCGTGCGGTTGTTAGTGTGCGTGTCCGAGTAGTCCCTATAATGTAAGGCCTCAAGCAACTCTATAAGGTGTCGCCATACTTATAACATCAGGCTTCCGTTTCTGCAGAGGTTAGTTTAGTGGATTACACTACACTTGGTAACGATGGTAAGGGTAAGACCCGTTAGGTTGTTAGCCCCTTGCCTTGGCGACCCCGGTGGGTAGGGTACGGCGATGGGGGTCGCATGACGAGGTCTAAAATCCAACAGGTTGCTTCAGATTATGTGAATGGGCCAGTCGTGTTGCTTGGGGACCAGCAGTGGCCAACAATCAAAGACCTATGCTGCATGGATTAGCGAGACCTCTAGCATATCGTTCATTGCAGGAGTCGGTATATACCAAAACCTATGCACACGACCTACCTACTAACACGTTCGATGCCATTACTGGCGGAAAGGCTGCGCTCGCGGGTCAACTAGCTATCGGCATGCGGAAGCCCAGCGCGCTGACCACGCCGAGCATTATCCCTGAAAACCCGTTGGCAACACTGAATATGGCACAGATGCTAGTGTCCATTAAAGCGCGCTAGCGGTACCGGTAGCACATTCAGTATCTTGGGGCCATGGACCCCGCTCGGAAAGCGCTGGACGACACGGACAGCGTCTTTACAGGATTCGCCGAGGGCGTTCCCCATGGACGTCGTTTCCCACATCTGAGCTCATGTCGCGCGTCGAACTCCAGCCGGTGCCGACCCAGTGGTCACCAAGCAAGGAAATGTTTTTTTTGCTTTCCTTTGCTTGCTGGGTAGTACCCAAACCCTTCGGCTGTTCACATCCGCGCTTTGCTGCTAACATTCCGGTCAAAGGCGACTAGGCAAGTGGCTACGTGACGGGGCGCACTACACTACTCTGCTGCCAACCATATACACGACTGCATTCCCATAAATTAGCGCAAAGTACCTGTCTACCTTGCCATGACATATCGTGTGACGGACTTATCTAGGACCGCTACAGCACACTCTATGGCGCAGGGATCTTGGTCGGAAGGAGGGCGCGCTCGGCCGCTAGCACCGCCCAGCAAGGCGCGGCGGCGAGCCTAGGATCGTGCCCCCAATCCCAACGGCCTTTCAAAGCGACCCGGAGTTCGAATGATGAGCTAATGTTACGAATGTAATACGTATGTACCCGGGTTATATTCAAAAACGTTGCTGCCAACGGGCAGCTCAAGGCATACAACGCCGGCCAAAGCAATAAAGCCGTAGGACGGGTACTGTACGGGGCCAAGAGCCCAAACCAGCGCACTCCACTCCGCCACAGGAGATGCCAAGCACGCATTGTGCCATGGCAGTCTTGCCTACCGCGAGCAGCTACGAAGCGAAGAAGCGCCCTGTCTCTCAGCGTCCTAATCTAACCCCAGAAGCTTCCAGATGTGCATGCGTGGATGCCTGACTGACCTAACGGTGTATGTCAACAATTATTCCCCCCGCCGAGCTGTATACCGGCACCGCTGACTGATTGGCTTCCTGCATCGCCGCATCCTCCGGGATGCCGGAATGAAATGTATTTTGCACGGCCTGCCTGGGCCTGCCTCTCTGCAGGTGACGCCTCCTTGTCTCGCTCCCGAGAACAGCCACGCGACAGGGCTGTTCAGTAGAGGAAGGGCAGGAACTGCAAGCACGGATGCATGGGCACACGTACGAGGGTAGGGGGGTGGTATGAGCAGAAGGCCTGTACGAACGGCATCGTGCCTGCTTGGAGAAGGGGTGCAGTAGTTGTAGTAGTGCAGTGGGGTAATGTTTCATCACCTTCTTGACTTTTGTCTTGTACTGCGAGTACTCTGCTGGGTAGCGCTCAGATAGGGCCTGCTCCTCCTTTTCAACCTGAAAAGAGAAGAAATACGACGGATAGCCGTGCGGTCAACATTACGTAACCAGGACCGCAGCCCCCTACCGAGTTTCAACACCACACCACAACACACACGCCATACAGCACACCAACACTAGAACGTTCGCCCCTCATAATGCAGCCGTTTACTCCATAATATCTCCCCACCTTCCACACTCCCCAACCAGCCTCCTCCCTCCTCCGCCGCCGCCCGTCCCGCCCCGGTTCACCCACCTTGTTCTCCAGCACCCACCACAGCAGCGCCGCCACCGCCATGCGGGCCTCGCTGTGAGTCAGCGCGGCTAGCCCCACAGCCGCCAGCAGCAGCCCGCCGTACATCGGGTGCCGTACGTAGCCTGGGGCGGAGGGAAAGGGATGGAAAGAGGGAGAGAGATGGTGGAACTGCTGGGGGGGGGGGTGCATCCATACACCAGCAGAGGGGCCACGCAGCCCGAGAGGAAGGGATGCCCTGCCGGCCCTCCCTGCCCCCCTGTCCCCGTGCCTACCATACACCCCCTCCACCACCAGCTGGTGCTTCCTGCGCGGTTCCGGCAGCGGGCTCAGGTTGCGACCCAGGTTGCGGGAGGCAACAACCCTGGTGGTGTGATGGAGGGAGCGGAGGGCGGGAGCGAGTGGGGAGGCGGCCGGCACGGCAAAGCAGATGAACGACAGGGCAAGCCGAATGACAAGGTAGGCCACCAGGACGCAAAGGGGTAGGCATGCAGGAAGGAGACAGGTTGCTAAGGTTTGGTTGGCAGTAGAGAATAATTGCCCGTATTGTTGCCCGCATTCCACCAGTGAACACAGCAAACTGGGTCACCCTCCCAGGTTCCCACACCACACGCAGTGAGCCCCATCTGCCCCAGGACTGCTCGGCGCTCACATGAGTCCCAGGCCGCTTGCCAGCGCCAGCAGTGCCAGCGAGTCCACCGCACCCTAGGCATGTGTGGAAGAGCGCGGGTGGGTAGTGTGTGAGTGAAAGCCAGGTATGGTAGCCAGGCAAAGCAACCGAGGATGGGCGGTATAATAATCAGGCAAAGCCGGACCGGGAAAATGAAGGACATTGGGGGAGGAGGGATTGGGCAGGGACACGAAGAGCTGTGCATACCGTTAGAGCGGGCGGGGGCACCGCTACGAACAGGATGGCCAGGAGCTGGGCTGCCAGCCAGCCCTCTCCGCGAGTGCCGAAAGTGCTCGAATCCAACAGCTCCTCAAACAGCTCCTGTGCGCAGGTTGAAGTGTTCAGGTATTAACATGGTTGTTAGATAGGACGCGATGAGGGCTAGCTGAAACGGCTTGCTTGACTCGGCTAACAGACGAGCTTGGCGCGTGCAGAGGCGTTACCTTGCTTGCATGGATGTCGCCGGATTCGACTTGCTCGATGGGCTCGGCGTCAGCTGGGACGCCAGTGGATGGAACATCCGCAGGCTATGACGGGCCAGGGTTAATGAACAAGGAACAGTTGAAAAAGAAAACCTTGCGGCAACCGAGGTAAACGCTGTCGTCATAAAGGACCCAAGGGCGACCTAGCTAATCACTTCGTAACCGGTACCGTCAATTCGCAAACCGTAGTTTATGTAGGATCTTGCAGAGTAATAACGAGGTTTTTATCCTACCATTTGAGGCTTGAGCGCAGCTGCTTCTGTGCCCGCTGGCTCGCTCGTCGGCATGCTCGTGCTGTGCAAGCGTAGGCATTATGTGGTCCACGTGGGTAAAAGCGACACTCAGCTCCTAGGAAATGTGAACAACCTTACACATACCGGGCGTGGGCGAGGCGTGAACGTTGAAGTCGAGGAGCGACTCGCAGCGAGGGCAACCACTGGACGCGTGCAACAAGGCACCCACTGCTTGCAGACGCTAGCGAGGCTGCAAGCTGCATTGTTTTAAGCTGTTAGGCCCTAGCGGTCTTGAGTGAACTTTAACGCCAACGACTTTGCCGGAAATAGTAAGAGCACCACCAAACCCCAAAAGGTATGTGTTTTATTATCCTGGTTTTATGTGAACATCTGAGGGCTTTAGCGGTGACAAAGGAGTATAACACGATCATTGGGTCATAGAGATTGTGTTTACTCAGGTTTGTACGGTGCATGCGATCCATATTCCCTGAACCTGCAAACTGTGACAGGAGGCAGCTCGTTGCATTTATCCTTGGACAAAGAGCTATACGCTTTTTGCTCTTCGCTTAAACAATGGACTTCAGCGCGGTAACAGTTGACGCTTCTTCATAAGCCGCCTCCAAGCTGTAGAAGCTTTAGCATAATGGCTAAGGACTCGCTGCTATCCTTCTTTATTACTTAGTTACACGAACATGGGCTGGCTGTTGCATCTTCACTTTTGAATCGACCATTCGCGTTAAGCTTTTACCTGACCAAGCACGTGGCGCACCCTAACCTAGGCTTCTTATGACAGACCAGGATGGCGGGGACCCGTTGGAGCTGCATTGCCCAATTTGCTATAGCGACGATAACGACTTGGGATACGCGACGCTTGTTTGTGGGCACGTCTTTCACACCAGGTGCCTAACAACTGCTCTGAAGAGCAAAAAGGAATGCCCCACATGCCGGGTGAGGTGTGCTAGGTATCGCGCGACTGCTTGGCCAGTTTTTGCATCCATCGGTGGGTTGCAGCGCCGAAACTGAGATTGTCTAGCCTAGCCACACATATTCCTTCCCATAACCTCCCAAATATCAAGTCGCTCTCAGAAACCGGGTTGTCTGCTCGCTCCTCGCCATGCACCCTGTTTTCCCAAGCAACCCGTGCCAGTATCCTACCTCCACGTTTGTCACCGCGCGCTATTCCAGATCTTTCCTCTCTCCTCCCCTCCTCCCATCGCCAGTGCCCAGCAAAGCCCGTGGATTCCGTCCGCCGTGACGCCCCCAACCCCACCCACACCCGCTGCCCGTGCAAGACCGGTCAGCCCATCAAACTCTACCACCTACAGAAACCCAAAAGTGACAGCGAAGGTGCTGCTGCCGCCTTCAGCGCCTCCGCTGCTGGCGGCGGCACTGCGGGCGCGGCAGCAGTGGCGCTGCTGGCTGCTGCCCAGGAGGCGGCTCAGCGGGCTCAGCAGCGGGAGGGGCGCATGCGGGAGGCGCTGCAGGAGGAGCGGCGGAGGGTGGCGGAGCTGGAGGCGGAGGTGGCGAGGCAGGCGGAGGAGGTGGTGCGGGCGGAGGTGGGTGGGTGTGGGGGCGGAGCGGGCAGTGGTGGTAGAGGGGAGAGTCGGGGGAGAGCGGGGCGGGCGGCGGATTGCTGCCCAGAACCGGCTTGGGCGGGTGTAGATGATGAGTACCGGCATGCAGGGAACTAGGAAGGACCCGACTGGTTTTGGAGGGAAAGGCTCTCCTTTTCACCTCTTCAGGAAGCTGCTGAGAGGCGGAAGGAGCGGCTGGCCGTGAAGGAGAGGGAGCACCAGGCGGCTACAGCCAGGTGGGGGGGGCCGTGGGGGGGGGGAGTATCAGCGGCGGGGGGATCATGGGAGGCGGTGGGGAGAGTAACGGGAAGGGGCTTCTGATGTTCCACATAATATCCATATCCCGACTCTGCAGGCGTAGTGCTGAGCTCCGTTCGTTGCAGTGTCGCCAGCACCCAGTCATGACCCCATCATCTCTCCGACCTTCTTCCCGTCTGCCCTGCTGTTCCCCGCCCCGCCCTCCCTGGCAGGCTGGTTGAGGAGAAGAGCCGGCTGGAGGCGCGGGAGCGGGAGCAGGGGGAGGAGCTCAGCAGGCTGAGACAGGCGTTGCATGGGCTGCGAATGGAGCAGGTGGGGGTTACCCTGGGTACTGCTGGGTTGTCCCACACAGGGCTGACAGTACACCCATCCCCTGCCACCGCTCCTTGCTCTTCCAACCCCTATCACATCCACCCCGCTGTCCGCTCCCTCCCCCCATGTCCACCCCCTCTGAACCACCCTTACACACCTACCCCTTACCTACCCCACCATCCCTACCCTTACAGGAGAAGACCCGCGCTCAGCTGTACGAGCGCGACGAGGCGGTGATGCGGCTGAAGCGGGAGGTGGCGCTGCTGCGGTCGCGGGCGGGCGGGGGAGCGGGGCTGCAGCCCAAGGAGATGGTGGAACTGCTGGGGGAGCGGAAGGTGAGGGGTGGCGGGTGAGGGACGGGCCAGGAGGAGGAGGAGGATGAGGAGGAGCATGGTGGCCGTGGTAGGGGAGATGGCGCTTCTCATGCGCGGGCAGCACTCTCCGCAATTGCATGCGCGGCCGCCGATGCCCACTGTCGTACGTGCATGGCACCGCGCATGGGTGGTTGGGGGAGCCGCGCAGTCTCCTGCTGCAAGCCGACTGGTCCCCTCCTCACATCGCGCTGCCCCGCTCACTCGGGACTCACGCCCGCCCTCTTTTCCCCCCTCTTCTTCTCTCCGCTCGCCCCTGCATGCCATTGTGATTTGTAGGAGGACTGGCAGATGGTCTACTCGCTCAAGGTGCGTGAGCGGATGGTTGGCGGATGTGGGGAGGCGTGCATGGGTTGTTGTGTTTCGGAAGTACACCCTGACACATAACGTACGGGCGTCGTGTCATGGATGCGTGCATGCTCTCCTGTTGGCTACCAAGACTCCTAGTGGCGGCCTGCGTACAACCTCTGAGGAGTAGCACGCTAACAATGGACGTAACATGTTTGGAGCATCCGTCCACCACGCATGCACCCATGCCGTCCCCGCGATTCCGTTTAGGCCCCCAATCATGCGCTCATGCGTGCCCCGCTCCCCCTTGCATGCCCCCATGCACCCGCAGGTGGAGGAGTTGCGGCGGGCACAAGACCTGGCAGCTGAGCTGCGGGCCGACATGGCCCGGGCGGCGGTGGAGGCGGAGGCGAAGCTGCAAGCGGAGAAGCTGGCAGGAGCCGAGCGGGTCAAGGTGGGTAGCATGCTTGCGACGATTGTTGCTGGGTTAATGTTCGTGTTGTGTATCGGTTGTCGCTTGTCGGTGTTGTCGAGGGCGAGGGCCTTGTGCGGGTGAACCACAGCCTTGCAGCTAGGATCAAACGCCGTTGTGAAGCACCGTGCTATCGCTGTCTCTCACGCATGCTCAGTCAGGCAGCCGCAGCAACGCACTCCCTTCCATTGTTTTGGCGCCGTCAAGTCCGGCCAGCCTGCTTTGATTTGCCTTGGACCCTAATGACGGCTAATGACGACCCATGGGTCCACAGGAGATGACCCAGCAACGGAACGAGTGCAAGCGGGAGGTCTTGGAGTTGGAGGTAGGGAGTGGCGGCCAGCGTTGGCTGCTAGACGGGCCCATGACGGCCAGGACAATTGGCAGCTGTTGTCTCCCATTACATCTGTCTTACTGCCGTTCTGCCCCTTTCCACCGTTCCCTGAAGCTCGCTACCCCGACCCTCCCTTTTGTGCCTCTATTGTACCCCGACCCTTCCTTTCTTCCTCATGTCCTTCCCGTCCTTCTCGTCCTCCGCAGTACAAGCTGCATGAAGCTCAAAGACGGCTACGTGAGCTGCAAGCCTCCTCCGCCGCCGCCTCCTCAACGCCGCCACCAGCCGCATCGCTTCACACACCCGTCCCTGCGCACCTAGCATCTGGGCCGCTGCGCCAACAGCAGCACCATCAGCAGGGGCAACAGCAGCAGCGGTTACCAACGGCGCCACAGCCTGCCAATAACCGCCAGCCGCTCGGCAGCTCGCACCTGCCCCGGCATATGCAGCCGCAGAAGCAACAACAACAGCCGCAGCCGCAAAAGGTGGGCTCGTATGCGGCAGCAGCGGGGGCCGAGGAGCAGGAGGAGGAGGAGGAAGAGGAGGATATGCTTGGAACCCTGGAAGCTCTTGCGGCAGAGTGCCAGGAGGGAGAGGGTGAAGACGAACTGGAAGAGGAGCGAGGTGGGGACATGCAGGGGCGAGGGACGATGGCAGTCGACGGTGACGGCGGCGGTGGCGGCCTTGACCTGCCGCCGGGTAAGCGCCGACGTCACGACGGCGACGGAGGTGAACCGGGGGGAGCTGACGGCGGCGACAGTCAGATGTACGGCAGCAACGCTGATGACGAGGATTGCGTCATGTACGACGATGGGGATCCGGTGCCGGTGCTGCCACGCGCCTTTACGGGTATTTTCAGCCGACCCGGAGGGGCGATGGCGGCGGCGCCGCCGACGGCGGCGGCGACAGGGGGTGCCGTACGGGTGGGGCCGAGTGGCGGCGGCGGCAACGCAGGGCCATCCTTTGCCGCGAAGGTAGGGAGCTCTTTGATTCAGACCTTGCAGCGTCTTTTGCGGAATGTATGGGATTCTCAGTTTAGGTGGGCCAGTTCCGGTATGCGCAACCCACACACTCTGGGTGGAAATGTAGGTAGCCTGTACCCACACATAGCACGGGTCACGACCACAAATGGTGGAAGCAACTCATACCTGTATGAATGTGCCCATACGCAGTACCCTCCCCTTCCCGACCCATGGGTCGCGCAGGCCGGCGTCGCAGGCGCAAGCGGCGCTTTCGGCCGCATGGGCGGAGGCCTCCTAGGCGAGGGCCCTGATGGGCGCGGTGGCACCACCCGCTTCCCTCTGACCAGCAGCTTCGGCCATAACATTGCACCCAAGGTAAACAGGATGGCGCTGCGAAGTCTTGGAATTTAGGACGTCTGAAGGGCGAAAGGGCGGGCTGAGTGGCAAAACGCAAACGTGCACATTGCCACCAGCGCACATACACCGGTACCGGGGAAGTTCATTCTAGCATCCGTTATGTCGTTACCCTCTGTTGTCTACGCGACGGTGTTAAAGTGGTGCTGTCCGAAGCGGTGTACGCAGTGGGAAACCCCATTGCACCTTTGCATGTGCCCCTTTGCCCATGACAGAGCCCATGGCAGCGGCACAGCACGACCTGTGTTTTGGTACTGCCGCCCTGCCTACCTGTGACACTGTTCCTTACATTTCGTGCTCTCTGCAGTCCACGTCAAGAGGAGCCCTTAGCGGTAAAGCAGCTTCCGGAGGTCGTGGCGGCGGTCGGGGGAGTACGGTGGCCGCTGCTGGGCGGATTGACGCCTTCTTGCGACCCGTGGGTCAGCCCAACCGGCGATGAAGCTGGAAGTGGGACAAAGGGGTTCAAAAGCAGATGCCAGGGTGCATGGGAAGGGTGCATGGAGGCATACAGCCGTACGCACACCACACGGAGATTAAGGGTATACCAGGGACCGTACGACCGTGTTGCGTGCTGGGATGTAAGTAATGCGACATGACGTTTGTGGTTGTGATGAACGATGGACGCATACAGTGCGCTATAGTCTTACTAGCGGTTTCCAAGGAAGTAGCCAATGAATCAGTTTTGGGGACATGGCTTGCAGCTTTTGACTAGTTTGCCAGCAGGAGTTTTTTTTCGGTTGTGTTGGTTTTCACCACAACTGGAGGCAGGTGTCAAGGACGCTATCTCGAAGCAATAGTGGCTCAGTAGGACTCGTCTTCAATTGGCTTCAACCCTACTGGGATCACAGCGTTGGTTAGCAAGGGTATGATTAGGGCAGTTGCTGGGACGTGCACCCAGCGGCATAGCGCGTGCATGCACGGTGCGTTCGTGCCTGGTGATACTGCCATTATTGCCAAATGCAGACTCTCACCACTCAAACATGGGTAAGGCCATTGCAACAGCGCTCCCAGTCATTCTTGCAGCAGGGGTCCTGGTGCTTGTCCCTCCAACATTGCTGGTTGCTGCCCACACGCCCTACCGTCTCCAAGCCAGCCCGCCAAGTCAGCCCGTGCGCTGGTCTTGGGAGTCACCGGGAAGTGCGGCTACTCGTGCCGTGACTTCAATGCAGCTATGCCTCACGCTGTCTTTTAAATATTCGTATTGCCAGCGACCTATGTCAGGTTAGGGGACGCGGCGGTCGCAAATGCTAGAACGAGCGGTTGATACTGTTTAGGTTCCGTCCCAGCATGTTCCAATGGAGACGGAGCTTTGTAGGCGACATTACCCTTATAGTGCGAGAAGCATCGTCCAACGGAATGTCAGGGTGGTGTGCATGGTAGCAGGATGGGATGTACTAGCGGGCAATGCCGCAATGACTTGGCGCCCTATGCAGCCATGGCCTGTTGAAGTAGTAGGCGCCAATGTTGCGTCTTCTTATTCTGCCGTAATGTCGTCGAGTACTTAACTGCAGCAGTCCTTCCAGGACACACGGACTTCACAAACTATGAAACCTATGGAATCTGGGCAGCTGCAGTAGTACCCCTTAATTGCCGGCCTTAGCTACATCATGCTTCTGAACGCTGTCGAGGTATCGGTGCTCCTGAAAACAACCCTTTCGGGTCCCAATGTCAGGTGAGGTAACCACCTGAAACGTAGAATAAAACGCATTCCACCGGAAAGAAGCAAACGCCTTGATGCTTTCAGGCAACTGCTGTGGAGTGTGGAGTACTAATTGCAGTACCTTGCCGGCACGCGTGCAGTAGGCTAAACGCCCATGGCGTCTATTGGACGTTGCAGTAGTGTCTAGTACAGGCCGAAAATCTCTTTGGGATGCTTGCTCAGGTGACCCTGGCGTGTTGGGGGCGACAGTAAGCGGTGTAGCCGTAGACAGCGGTGTTGCCCGTACAGGGACGGGCCAGGGACAAGGCCAGGAACGGGCCAGGGACAAGGCCAGGGAACACGCCTTGGACGGGCTAGCTGCTCCAATTTCGCGACCTTTGTGTCAGATGGACGAGCTGCGACGGACTTGATATTTACCTTGTCAGCAACGTAATCTCCGTTGTGCTCAAACCTAACGGCGCTATGCGTGAACAATATAGCACCTGCGCCTTCAAGAAGGGTTCCGCATTAGGATTGGGCGAAGTTGACGTGTGTTACTCTTCCGTACCCTTCTCGCGAGTTTTCTTCTTTAGTTAACAATTCTGAAGACCGCGTAGATTTCGCACCTCACACAACCGCCTCCCATATTAGTCTACTCCATTTACTACGCAATACCATAGCTAGCCTACGACCTGCATTGGCGCTTTTTACGGTGTTGCTTGTTTCTTCTGTCTTCCGAGTCAAGGCTATTCGCGAAGAAGCTAGCTCTTAATGTCAGCTGATGTCATTTGCGCAAGTCGCTCAGAGGTTCGCCTAGGAGGAAAGTCGCTGTAACCTGCGACGGACAAAGTGCCAAGCGGCGACGGCCCCGCGAAGGTGTGTAGGACTATATAAATAGTCTCTTACTGCAGCTTCTCCTTTGTTGTCTCTTCGTCTCCTGTGAAGTCTCATCGACTGCGACGTAACCACTTTAACCAGGCCAATTTCACAGGTTTCCTTTGCTCAGGCCCTTAGGCTTTGATTAGCCTGCTTGTTCACGTTAATTACATCAATTTTCGAACGCAGCTGCGAACGTTCCTCCTTCGCCCTTCTTCGCGATGGATTCCAGATATTCTAGGCATTGCATCCGTTGCCCCAATTATTCGCAACAAGTAATAGGCCATAGCCAGGACTGATGCTTGTGTCTCATTGCGCCTGCTTCCGCGGGGCCACCTGACGGCTTTCTGGAGGCCTGCAACAGACCCCTTTCATACTCGGCGAACGTTCTGGGCCCCTAGTTATCGTGACGTGCATGGTTCATAATAAAGCATTTTTGGGAAACGTCGCTTACACGTAGAGTACGTACTATTATACCTTTCCTCGCCCTTGGGCCAAGCGAAGCTAAGCCAAAGCCCGCTGGCCTGTTTGCGCAGGCAATGCAACAGTCCTCCTCGTTCACGCTGTTTTCACTGTCGCTAAAAGTCTATATTGTTCCATAATGCCCAGGATGCTTGTCTGTTCGCATATTTACCGACAGCTTTCACATGCCCTGCTCCCTCCACAGTTCCACCGCCAAACATGGCACTATGTTTGATGGACAAGCCGCACCCGGGACCGTGTGTGCGGCAAGCCACAACTCAGCAACAGTTGTACGGCGGGTTTGGCAACAACGCCTACAAGGGCTACCAGTACTTAAAGGCTTTTCGGGACAGCAACAGCGGCAGCGTTGATAACCAAAGCGGCAGCGGCGACGACGGCAGCGGCAGCAGCGGCGTCCGTGGCTATCTGAGCAACATCCGCAGCTACACAACCACCCCCTCATCCACCTGCCATTCCGCCACCACAGCTGCAAGACCTTGTGACACGCCTTCGGCCCTTTGTAGCTTTCACAACTCGCCGCAACCGCAACACATTGCTCATTGTTATCATCAGCATCCTCAGCAGCAGCAGCAGCAGCAGAAAGAGCAGCTACAATTTCCTGACAAGCCGCGGCAACTGTGCATTGGTCAGGAGGGGCTGCAGCAGCAGCTGCTGCTGCAGCTGCATCAACAGCAAGCGGCACTGCTGCTGCAACAACGCCCCGGAGAGCTCATGTGCCGTCCTCGAGCCGCGCAGTCGCGGGTAGCACCGCATCAGGACCTGCAAGCGCACATGCAGCAGATGCTCGAACAGCTGTACCAGCAGCAGCCCCAGCAGCAGCAGCAGCAGCTACAAAAGCAGTGGCAACTCCAACAAACGCACCCGCAGCTAATACAGCAAGCCCAACACGTCGGGAGCTCCCTCAACCCTTTCAACAGCGGTCAGGCTGGTACAGCGACTCAGCCGGCCCAGCAGCAGCAGCAGTACAGCCACGTCCATCTGCCTCATCAGTCGCAGCCACAGATACACCCACTTCCAGCTTCCTGGCTGCACACGCAAGAGGTTCAACGCCTGCTACAGCAACAGCCGCTGCTGCCGCCGCCGCCGCAGCAGCAGCAGCAGCAGCTCTCGCTCTGCTGGTTACTCGTTGAGCCCCACTTGCCCTCGCAGCCGCAGCTCCAGCAGCAGCAGCAGACTCAGCAGCTGCACCAACAGCAAGTGCAACAACCTCATGTCCTCCAGAAGCCCGCCATCCATCCTCTCTTCCCTAACACGCCTACTTGTGACGGGGCACGCAGCCTTCAGTTGCCGTCTTTTAATCTGAAACGCTTACGTGAGCCGCAGTCCCCGGAGCAAGTAGACGGCTTTGGCGACAGCAGCCGTCGCTGCCGGCCCTTCAGCTTCCGACCCACGGGTCATGGTGTCCCTGACACCAGTCTTGCTGATGTCTCGGCGGTTTCAGTTGCACAAGCGCACCCGGCGTACCTTTTGACGGTGCAGAGTGAAACCATGCAGCCGGAGTTTGGAACCAAGGCAGCTAATGGTGCTACCGATGCAACCACGTTTCCCGTTCGTGCCGTTCAGCCGTCGTCCCTCTGCCCCGTCGACACACTCCCAAACGCAGCCTTCGCAGCTCCCACCATTCCCCCGTCGTCACGGCACAAGCTACCGCTTCTTTCTTCTCCAACAGACCCTGTAGAAGTCCTAACGGAGGGCTTCATCCTACACGCAGCTCGGGCCTTACGTGTGAACCCTGACACATCAGCCACACTCGCCCTCCACATCTGGCGACGGATAAGCGGCATGGTACGCCTGCTGCTGTCCATTCGGCGGCCTACGGTGCACCTTACCTTCGCCGCCGGCTCTGGTGTCGGCACGGCAGCAGTGACGGCTTACAGCGACCCACGGGTCGTCACGGCAACTACGCACCGCATTTACGCAGCGGCATGCTTGTGGCTGGGTTCCAAGCTAGAGGGGCAGCGGCTGGAGGTCCCGGGCGCAGCTCTCATAGCGGCGCTGGCGCAGACAGCGCCTGGGGTGATCAGCGCAGTTGAGATTCGTGTGTTGGAGTGGGTGGACTGGCGGCCTTGCCTGGGCTACGTGCCGTGAGGGAGTTAGTGCTGAATGTCGGCAGTGCTAATCGTGGCTGGCGCTGTACGGGGCGATGTGCCAAGAAGGTGTCAGCAAGGAGTGTTGGCAGCGAGGATTGCGGGGTAGGTGTTCGTCAAGCAGAGGTTTAACGGATGCAGTTGGAAGAACGGCATGTCGTGCTGTAGCCGGAAGAAGCTGACCAGCAGCAACAGCGGGAGCAGCAAGGAGAGTGAAACATGGGCTGGGTGTTCTTACGTGCGGGTTGGAAAAGCGGTTGGTTGTCTGTAGGTGCACGCACGGTTTGCAATTACGCCGGGTGTTGCAGCAGTACGGGATCGTAGCTGCAGTTACATGCTCATGGGAGCTAGCCAGACCCAAACGGCGCATGCAAGTGTCTAGAAGTGTGCATAGCTGTAGTTCTCGAGGCACGTGTGGGCGCTGTCCCGCCAGGGCGGGGTCGTCATCTAGCGTTTGCTGGTTTTCAAAGATATTGCTGCTGCTGGTTGTGGATGCTGGTTGTGGTTGCCACGGGGGGCGGATGAATGCCCCCTTCGGCAAGGACGAAGAGGAGCCCGTGGTATGCCACCTACCCTCACGGAGGAAATGCACCCGGGTACGCAGTGACGGGCATGCGTTTCCTGCAGGTAGGGGCGTGTCAAGGGGGAGGGGCGGAGCGGGGGCAGTAGGTGGTGTCGCCTACTGCGCGCATTACCCCGCCCCCAAACTAGTCTGCGACGTTCCTTTCGTGTATGCAGCGCCTGAGGTAGGTAGGTAGGTAGGTAGGTAGCATAGCGCGGTAGGTATACGTAGCCAGTCGTATAGTGGTCTCATCGTGCAGTTCAAAACCAGGCGCACATTTGCGAGTGCAATGCAGGTGAGGGCGGTGAGCGCCTCGTATGGCAGGAATTTTTGTGGTGCTGTCCCAGGGCTAGCGCATGGCCTCACGCTTAAGCCATCGTGCCTTTAGGACCAGCAGTAAAGGGAGGAACAGCAGTAGCTGCTGGATGGTGGTGGCGAGGAAGTGGGTGACAGTGATTCTTCGCGGCCCTTTTGATATCCCTCCAAGCAAAGTGCCGAATGCACGGCAGAGGGCCCCTAACTAGCAAAGACCAACGATGGGCACCTAACTCGCTGACACCTGACTTGCTGACATTTGCAGGACGGCGACTGCGTGTTAGTGCGACTGTGGTGGCGCGGCTGTGTGGGTTTGCCTGTTTTGTGTTAAATTTCTGTTGCCTGCTTTGCAGCATGCGTTCGACACTGGCTAGCGATATGGTCGTGAACTCATGATGATGCAGTGGAGGTGTGTACTGGGGGCTATTGCTTGGTTGGGCTGTGACTGCTAAGGCTGTGGCCCAACGGGTTGTTTGGTTGCTGGAGCGTGGTTTTTCTGCTCGTTCGTACGCTATCGGACCTGCGTACGAACGGACTTTTGTTGGCGGCTGGGTGTGTTGGTGTACAGAGGTGCAGCGTGCATGTCGCGTGTTGGCTTCTGAAGTCTTTGGTGTGGTCTTGGTTGCCGTGAACATGGATGCCGTTAGTCGCTTTCGCAGGTGCATTGCAGCCCGTCAATCTTCAAGTGGGCGCTAGACGTTAGTAGTCGCGACAATGAGACAGCAGTGGTAGATAAGCATGGTACTAGCTGGTGAATCCTTACATGCACTCATTACAGTTTTACGCTTTCCCGCTGTGATGAAGGATACGCCTGGAATCTTACCTTCCTCCACTTATGTTAGTTTATGATATATTTACTGCTTGACTGACAATCAATGAATGGTGCCGGAAGTGTCTTGTGACCATCAGCAAACCGATCACAGATCGGTGATCACAGATCGGTGTGTCGATCTGTGTTAAACCGATACCGGCCGAGCATTGCTTGTGTGCACGTACGTGGTACGCGTGGTGGTATAAGGGGGGTATGTATGGCTGCTGTATGTGGATGGTTCCCCGCTTGGGTGCGTGGGCGGTGCAGAAGCCACGCACTGCACAAGCAGGGAGCATATTTCTTCAACACATGACGCCCTGACCTTCCTTAGTTGTTGCCCTGAGACAGCTCATTTGATGGCACGCTAAGATAAATATATACAAGAAAGCTGCAATGGTGTTGTGTTAGGCAGGGTTGTTGGCTTCTTTGCAAGGGTTCGTTGTGAGGTAGATACACCACGAACTTTCCGCTCTGTTCTGCTAGCAGTGCTATTATTGCGGATGTTTGTTTAGGTAGGTTGTACGGAACACGCGAATTGTGTGCAGGAGAAGAAGAAGAAGCTGGTGCAGTTGAAGCAAGTATTTGAAAACAGCAATGTCTCCATGGAACTTGTTGTGATAGATGGGCTCTCAGTCCGATGGCTGTTGTGCCGAGGGCAATGCCATTTTTGCGCGCGCTTCCAGGTATTGGTTACCAACAATATAGAGCTAATAACTGCGTAGTCTAGCCCTTAGCTGGGACAGTCGTGTTGAATTCGTGGTTGTGAAGTTTAGAAGTCCGCCAGTTGCCTTCATGCTCATGGGTGATGTTTTCCTGGCAACGGAACCTAGTAAGCATGCTCAATGTAATTTCGGAAGTGGAGATCCGGTACCGGTATCCAAGCATCTGGATCTTGGTTATCCCGGGCTCTGAGGTGCACGCATGGCAGCTTTGTAGCAAGACTAGGACCAATCCGAGATGACGCAAGGCAGCTGAGAGAACGCAAGGCAGCTGAACTAGGGGCAAGCCTGGACCCGTGGGTCACTTAGTACACCGATAAGTGCCAACCAGCACGCCCAGTGGCATGTGCAGATATTAACATGGCAGTTCCCGGCATGCTATGAAATGAGATTGCTCCTCTTCTTATGTTCGCCAAATGTTAAAACGACTTTAGTTGTGCTAGAGAATCCAGGCAAGCCCGGGGTGCGCCTGAGGCTGTACATGGCATACGACACACAGCGATAATTTGATTGTTATGATTGCCTTGCCCGGTTGCGTTCCTGTCTGTTGGTCGACCCCAAATCCGAGCAATGCCTCTTACAGGACACTTATACTACTGCTATTTGTCCCGTGACAACCTACTGGTATGGGTCATCGGTGGTGCTGGCCAAACGTTTCCAAGACCCAGTGAGATAGATGGCCCGGACACAACGGGAATGTTACCTATCTTTTAGGGTGGGTGTTATATTGCTCGACATCACCGAACAGGAACAGGCAATTTATATGTTGCCCGCGTCGGTAATACGCTCCTATAGAAGCTCTCCTTGCTCCTCGTCGGCATTTACGGTCGCAGGGGCTTGGATGCCGCCCACCATACTAGGCAAAGGTTTGTATGCGAAGGCCCTTGTATTGTATTGAAAACAAAGAATAAATTGTTGTCGGCATAAACAGTGAAGGCTACAAGTTCTCCCACAGGCTCTTATAAAGTAGCTAGGTGCTTGGAAAGCAAGGCCATAGAGATTAGAGATAGCCTTTAGTTGCTCGAACAGTTATTCATGCACATGAGCTAAAGTTTCCACTGTCAGGAGGGGTGTAGAAATAACGTAACCTTGCCGTACGGTACCTTTAATGGTAAGCCTCACTGACATTTCCCAGTCGAGGACTTCTGCATATCCGCACTCAGTAGGAGACGCCTTCGACCCATTTGTCCTTTTCTAATAGGGAGCATCTTGTCACCTTTCCAGCATTTTCTGTTGCAAAAGCTGGCAACAGGATGTGACAGTAACACTACGTCTTATTGCAATCCAGCATGGTTTATGGACCAAACGGCTTTAATGAGGTTAATGAGCTTAAGGACAAGTTGTGGGAGACGCGTAATAGGGAGTACATACAGCATCTAATGCTGCAAAAGAAACAGATGCAGGCGCAAACTCAGCAAGCTGCGGAGCAGGAGCAGGTAATCTAGGCCAAAGGCCATACATGTCGTCGCCATGCGGTGGGAACTCGTGCAGAGTTCACTAGCAATCGGGAGTGCTATCGGATTTATAAACAACGTACTATACATAAGACGTTTACGGTATTGTTAGGTTTGTAACCAGTGCTTTTGGCTTCATGGGGCATGAATGCAGAGGCTCAAGGTCAAGCTGGCACGTAGAGTTCTTGGCCCCAGCTTTGACAAACTGTACCCACGACGTGCATCCCGCGTCAGCCTGAGTGTCGACATAGGCGCTGCCAATAATACATCTGATGGCGAGTCCGGCGAAGGGATGCGCCCTCCGAACGGCTACCAGCCATCTGGCTCAGACTGGGCGCCTACTCCTTCAGCACACGCACCCTCTGCTGCACCAACGCAGCGTTGCGACAGCCCCTCACAAGTCCCGAAGCTTCCTCCTTTACCCGATGCGACTGTAGAACTTACACCTGCAACATCCGCCAGCCACCATCACACTTCTGACGGCGCTGTTGGAGCCATCGCTGACGTCAGCAGTACAACACCAGATGCCAACCCTGCCGCCGGTGTCGCCTCTTCAATGCAGGCACCCAGCGGTGCCGGCGGCGGAGCCGCCGGTGGTCAGATCCAACAACGTACGTCACATGTACGACATATGGGTGTCGCCGGCGCCAGCGGTGGTGGCGGCGACAGCATGCAACGACGGCCGCACCATTTGGGCCCCCGGAGGTCGCTTTCCATGAGCACCACAGCGCCCTCGAGCGGGGCCCTTGGCGGCATGCTGCCGAGTCCTGCCGACGGAGACGGCGGTGGCGCTGGCGGAGGTGGCGGAGGCGGTAGCGTGTACGGCCGTACGTCACCACATAGATTGCTGCATCAGCAGCAGCGGCAGCCGCACCCTGAAGGCCTGGGCCGGCGACGTCGCATGACGTACTCTAACGCCCGCATGCAACCCCTCCATTCAACCCATAGCAACGGCAACGGCAACAGCGGCGGGAACGCCTTAGGTGCACTCAGCGGTGGCCGTCCGCGCTACCATTCCTTAGCAAATCCATCCCCGTCCTCCTCCTCCGCAGCAACAGCAGCAGCGGCGGCGGCGGCAACAGGGCAGGCATCCTCATCCTCACCCTCAGCAGCGTCTGGAGCCGCCAACGCCACCACCGGCTCCGCAGGAGCCCCACCGGCACGTCCCTCCGCCACCCTTGCAAAGATGTACGGGGCCGGCGGCCTGCCCGCGACGCCCGGGGGCTACGCGCAGTGGCGGGCGCGCATGCGGGTGCCGGAGGGCGTGCGTGTGTTTTGCATCAGCGGCTCCGGAGCGCATTCACAGGGCATCCGCGCGGGGCTGCTGGCACGCGGGTGGTTTGAGAATCCCGACCACAACTCGCAGTTCTTTGACTTCAAGTGGTCAGGTGAGCTGACGTTGTCATTGTTGTTGTTGTTGTTGTGTTCTGCAAAGCGGGTTATGAGATGCAAACAGAGCATGCAAGGCCGGTTCTATGACACGTTAGCTACAGGAGGAGTGGGAGTTAGAAACAAAAGCCAAAAGCTAGCGCACAGTGGAGGCCTTTGGCCACAGCGTATACCGTACAAGACTGCCTTCCTAACATCGCACCCGCCTCCCTCCCAACTCCCCCATTCTCCGCTGCCCACGACTCTAAACCCTTCCTGTCTGCCCAAACTCCTTTCTCACACCCGCCCTCCATCTCCTCCCTACCACCTGCCCGCCACCCGCCACCCACCACCTCCCTTCCCTCGTCCTCCCCGCTCATGCCCCGCACCCCAGCCAACCCCCTTGACATCTCGCACGAGTCTCTAAAGCCGGGACAGATCGTGAACCACTTCCGGCACTCCACCTGTCTCACCACCAAGCATGGGCTGTGTCACACGGTTCGTGACATGGTGTGGTACGAGGCGGCGGATGCGGCGGCCTTTTACCCCAGGTGCGGCAGTGGGGGCCCGCGAGGCGTTTGCCTGTAGGACGGCGTATCGGCGTTCCTCGTTAGGCGTTTCGGGTTAGGGTTGAGATGGGGTCACGTCACAGTGCTGGGCAGCGTATATGCTTGTAAGCGGGCTTCGTTGTCGGTTGCGAAGACACGTAAAAAAACAAGCTCCGAAATACACTAACAGCATGGCGATAACAACATGGGGCGACATTGTACGGTTGCGTGGCCCACCCAACCGACAGGGCGTACGACATTTCCGAGGAGACCTCTCGTCATGAGTTCCTAAAAGACGTCCGCTGGACCGCCGCTGAGTCGCTGATCAAGCGCGCGCTGCTGGACGGGGCTGTGTGCGCAGCCCATGTGCCGTACAGCCCTACCGCTGGGACAAGGAAGGGCGGCGCTAACGGCAGCAACAGCAACAGCGGCGGCAGCAGCAGCAACCACCACCATCACCACCACAGTAACAACGCGGCACAGCAGGCCAAGGTAGCGGTAGCGGGTGGCAACACCGCCCCCAGTGATGCTAGCTCCATGCCACCTGCGGCAACAGCAGCAGCAGCAGCAGCTGCAGGGAGGGGGAGCGAGGAGGCGCCGGCAGCTGAGGAGAACCGGCTGCAGCAGCGGCCTGACAGCACGCCTCTGGTAGACTTACCGTCGCTGCGGCTGGCTTGCAGGTAAGCTTCGCAATGTTCCACGGATGGGCGGGATGACGTGGATGCGGCCAGATACGCCAGATGGCTTACCTTGGCAAACAAACCCGGACTGCAGCTCTAGTTGCTCCGGGGCTGCTATGTTTCATGCACAGCATAGCTAACCGCTGTACGAAACGTCGGGGGGCCTTTTCGGCAAGGATTTAAGAAGCATTGCAACGTTGGCAACCAGGTGTCGTGCTGAACGAGGGCTGTACCGACATGCAGGGTGGTCGCGGCGCGCCTTCGTCATCAACGGCATTTGCGAGTTGTACGACATGGCATCGCCGGCGGCGGTGGCGGCGACGAGCCACCAGCGGAACTCGACCTGACGGCGGCGCAATGGCAACAACTAGTACGGCATCGCGCGCTATTCTGCAGCGCGCCAGTGCCGCCGCCGCCGGAGTTTGATCCCAGCTGGATCTCAAATCGTACATTCATAACGAGCGCCAAATTGCCCATTGTGCCGTCACGGCACGGCAGAGCTGGCGCCGGCGGCGGTGGCAGAAATGATGGCTGTGGCGGCGGACGGAAAGGTCGGTCGTCATCGTCGCGATCCGGTCGTCGTGGCGGCGCACAGCGTCGCCGTCGAGGTGGCGGCGGCGGCGGTGGCGGCGGCGGAGAGACTGACGGTGGCGCGACTACAGACGGCGAGACGACGACGGCGGCGGCGGGGGATAGCAGCAGTGACAGCGACGGCAGTGATGACGGAGGTCGTGACGGCGCCGCCGTTGAGGGAGGGAGGTTGAGAGCTGGCGACGCCGATGATAGCGCCGGTCGCCCGGCGTCGGAGACGGCCGCTGCCGCCGCCGCCGCCGCCCCTACAGTTGCAAACGGCGCTAAAGGCAGCGCTGCCGTCGCTGTGGCCGACGCAGCGGATTTGCTCCGAGAGGTGTGCGGCCGTACGAAGCGGCGGCGGCATTCGGCGCCGGCGGGCGTCGTTCCCTTACCGACGGCGGGTGACAGTACGGCAGGGGCAGCGGAGGCGGCGGCGGAGGAGGGGGAGGATGGGAGTGTAGGCGCCGTCGGCTGCTTTCCTCCGGACCTGCCGCCCGTATGCTACGACGATGCAGCGTTGCAGGTACGACAGAAACCTGCCAGGGAGGAGATGACCTTGTTGCGGAGGTTCAACCATGCACAAGGTTCCCTTCGGCGATACCTTGACTGCAAAAGATCTTTCAAACGCTCCCATTGAACTACAAACAATACTCCTATGAAACACAATTTCCTGACCTCCGTTCCTGACCTCTTTTGTGTTCCTGTCGTACAACAACGTACAACCACAGGCCCTGAACGAATCCAACTGGCGTCCGGCTGCGGAGGCCATCCTGTCAGCGCTAGAAAGCAGTGCCGTACAAACCCACATCTCCGGAACCAACAACATCTGGATCGTCAAGCCGGCGGGCAAGAGCAGGGGACGCGGCATCCGGCTGTTCAACGACCCGGATGCCTTGCTGTCGTACACACGGGGTGAAGAGGCGCAGGGGCTGGAGTCGCGGTGGATAGCTCAGAAGTACGTGGAGCGGCCCCTGATCATTTCGGGACGCAAGTTCGACATCCGGCAGTGGGTGCTGGTAACGGATTGGAACCCGCTGCAGGTCAGAGGGGGAGCGGGGCAACTGAGAGGAGGGAGAAGCGAAACTTACTTGGGCAATCCACTTGACTGTTCGGACAAAATGCACTGCTGTATCATGGTTGCGTAGCATTTGTGGTATTGTGGCATGACGTGGCAACCGCCTTCCCGGGGTACCCACGTACCGCAGAACAGCGGTACAGCGACTCGACTTGATGCGCTGAAGTGCTCCCCTGCCCCGTTAACCGACTCTTCATCCCTTACGCTGACTGCACCTCCACAAAGCAGCACCGCGACTAAGCTCAACCCCCCCACCATGCCTCTCCGCCCGCCGGCGTCCCCTGCCACTCTCCTGCCACTCTCAGCCTACCTCCGTAGCCCTGTATAGTTAGCCCCCTCAGCCACACCCTTGGCCCTACCACTCACCACCCTTCTCTTTCCTTCTCCACACGCCACCCTTCACCTCTCCGTCCTGGCTCCCTCATTATTCATCCCCCCTATTCCCGTTTTCCCCTCCGTTTTTTCCTCCCCTGCCTGCCCCCTACCCCCCACCCTACCAGGCCTGGTTCTACTCCACCTGCTATCTGCGCTTCGCCGCTGACGACTACGACCCCAGCAACCTGGACCTCTTCCAGCACCTCACCAACAACTCCGTGTCTAAGTACTATGAGGGCCCTAAGAAGGAGGGTGAGAGGGAGCGACAGAGCGCTGGGAGGTGAAGGAGGAGAAGCAGGGCGACAACGTATACAAACTGAACTCCACCACGCTCTAACCGGGGGCCCTCCCTTCCTCGTCACATCCTTCAACTCAACTAACCATTGGGTGCCAGCAACCCTCCGGCCATGCCTTGCTGCCCCTGTCACTGGATCCTGCGTGGCTGCCCCCTCCTGACTGCCTCCTATCTGGCACGTCTAGCCGCTACCCCCCTACTCCCCTCTTCCCACTCCCCTTAACCACCTAACGCACACCTTGACAATCCGCTCTCCAAAAAGGGCTACTCCGTTCACAACGCTCTGACCCAACCCTCAGCCCTGCACCTCTCAATCCCGCACCCCTCACCCCTTCCACGCCCCCCCAGATGAGATCACCGCCTGCGGCAACATGTGGACCATCCCCCGCTTCCAGCAGTGGCTGGCGGAGGAGTACGGCAGGGAGGACCTGTGGCAGGCGTTGCTGCAGCCCGCCATGAAACACATCGTCATCTGCACACTCAAGTGCGCGCAGGTGGGAAGCGAGCGGATGCGTTGGGGTGAGGGTGTGAGGGCTGCAAGGGTGAGGGCCTACTTGCCCCTCCCTCTCTATCTTCCAAACCCAAACCCCTTCTGCGTCTTCCATACTCAAACCTACACTCCTCAGGTTCCTTCACCGAACACCCCACGCCAACAAAACACCCCACGCCAACAAAACACCCCACGCCAACAAAACACCCCACGCCAACAAAACACCCCACGCCAACAAAACACCCCACGCCAACAAAACACCGCACGCCAACAAAACACCCCACGCCAACAAAACACCCCACGCCAACAAAACACCCCACGCCAACAAAACACCCCACGCCAACAAAACACCCCACGCCAACAAAACACCCCACGCCAACAAAACACCCCACGCCAACAAAACACCCCACGCCAACAAAACACCCCACGCCAACAAAACACCCCACGCCAACAAAACACCCCACGCCAACAAAACACCCCACGCCAACAAAACACCCCACGCCAACAAAACACCCCACGCCAACAAAACACCCCACGCCAACAAAACACCCCACGCCAACAAAACACCCCACGCCAACAAAACACCCCACGCCAACAAAACACCCCACGCCAACAAAACACCCCACTGTGAATGTCCCCACCACGCACAAACCCCTCAAAACCCAACCTTACCGCCCACCCACCTCCCATGGTGGTCTACTTTGACCCCCTCCCCTGCCTACCGCTCCTATCCCCATTGCCTTGCCCCAACCTGTGATTTCACATGGTTCGGTATGGTCTATGACCCCCCCCCCCATGCAGGACCTCATCACCCCACGCAAGGGCTCCTGCCAGCTGTACGGCTACGACTTCCTGATTGACGACCAGCTGCGTGTGTGGCTGCTGGAGGTGAACTCCTCACCCACTCTGGAGGCGTCCACCGCCATAACGGCGGAGCTGTGCAGGGACGTGCAGGTGAGGGCGGGCCGGGGGCAGAGGGCGGCTGCGGCGGCGGGAGTAGGGTTTTGGTACCTAAGAAGCCTTGACGCGCACCACTGTCCAATTGTGTTTGCGTTTCAATGGCGGCTGGTGTTTCAGCCCGAGACAATGGCGCGGCTGTGTACCGGTAGTCGCAACGGCCTGTAGAAGGGCTTTGCAAACGGAAAACCCGGGGGCACGTATGAGGGCTGCGTTGCCGATTGTCCCTTGTGTTGCTGCCTGGTGTGTGTGTCTCAACGACCGAGCTGTCGTGTGGCGCCGTAAACATCCGACCCCCCCACCGCGGATTCCCTCGCACCGTTCCCTGTTCCCCGCTCACCACCCTTTCCACCCCTCTCGTTCCCTTCCCCTCCCCCAGGAGGACATCCTCAAAGTGGTGGTCGATCTGCCAGAACGCCAGGCGGCTGCAGCAGCAGCAGCGGCAGAGGGTGCTGGCGGAGATAGCAGAATGGGCAGCAGCGGGGTGAGGCACAGCAGCGGCAGCGGCAGTGGCTGCGCTGGGAGCAGCAGCAGTGGCAGCAGCAGCAGCGGTAGCAGCATGTACGACACGGGCAAATGGGAGTGTATTGTGGAGGGCGGCGAGGAGCTCCGGAGGCCGGACTACACGGGGTTGAACCTGGAGCTAAAGGTGTGAGAGCGGGATGGGGAGGGGTAGACACAGTTGCTGTACGTGAGTGTATGTGTTAGAAGTGCATGCATGGGTTTTACGGGATGCGAAGCATACCTGTTATGTAACGAGCTGTAGTAAGGTGAACGTCTTGCCTTTGGCGAAATACGAAAGTCACCAGCATTTCGGCGACCACCACGATGCAGGGCACGGCGATTCCCTTCCCCACCAATCGCACTAGCTTCGTTGGACGCCTGCACGCGGCTACGCGCCAACAGCAACAACAGCAACAACCACAACCGCAGCAGCAACAGCCGGCGGCGCAACAGCAACAGCAACAGCCATCCCCGTACCTAGAGGGTCGCAGCAGCGGCGGCAACACAAGCGGCAGCGATGGCACTGCCGCCGCCGCCGCCGCCGCCGCCGCCGCTGCTGCTGCTACTGATACATTCTCCCACGGCCGCAGACCGGCACAGTCGGCCGCCGCCGCCGCCGTCACCATTCCGTACGGTACGACACCGCGTGGAATTGCGTTGATGGCGTTATCCCCGGTTACATCGTTACCAGTGGGCGGTTTGTACCCCGAACCTTCGCCGTACAACCGTAGCAGCGGCGGCAGCCGCAGCAGTGGTGGCGGCGGCGCCGCCGCCAGCGCCGCCGCTACCTCTATCGGCGTTGTTGGAAGCCTGCTTAGTGAAGACGATTACTTTGGGGAAGTTGGCGCCGCCTTTCCCCCCGCCATCATCGTCGCCGCCAGCGGACCTTCCCTCACGGCGCCGCCGCCGCCACGGCCGTACACAGGCGGCGGCAGCCCTGGCGGCGGAGGCATGCTGACGCCGCCCTCGTCGCGCGGCAGGTCGCTATCGTCCCGTCAGCGAACGCCTCGGTTGAGTAGCTACACCCCGCTGTCAGCTGCATGGGAGGCGACAGCGATGTCTTGGCCGGAGCTTATCGCGGGCGGCGGGGATACTGGCGGCGGCGGCGCCGCCAGCGGCAGCGGCACCGGCGGCGGCGGGGGCACCAGCAGAAGTAGTGCCGGCAGTATCGGCGTCGGGCCATTGGGCATCCCATCTGTACGAATAATGGCGCCGAGAGGGGACCTAGCGATGGCTGCATTGTCGGGCGGGACGGCGGCCGCCGCTGCCGTGGCGGCGGCGGCAGCAGCAGCAGCAGCTGGGAACTGCTCTCCGGCGCCGCCGCCGTTTGAGTTCATGACCCCGCTAGCGAGTCGAGCGTCGCTGTTCTCCCGACCTGGCCAGCCCTCAAGCGCCATGGGGGTTAGGGCGCGGTAGGGTGTTGGAAAGGCTACTCTGAACGACCCCTGGGTCACTCGGAGCTACTTTGAGCTACTTGGTTCCTACTTCGAGTCCTTCCGGTCCGTGTCTCTTCGTACAACTGACCGCAGGGGCCGTCATAATCAACATGAGAGGAATACCGGACGATACCGGGAGTAAGAAACAAGTATTGGACGAGCATCGCAGGCTGCGCGTCCTGTTGGCATCCAGGGACACATGTAGTTGCCTGTGTACGGGTATGTTGCCTCCGTTATCAAGGCAGGGTTGTGAGCTGCTCGGCGGTAGCGTCCTCGAACCGGTATACTAACATGTTTTTACGCTGGCATGGCCTGTTTAGGATGGTTGGTTGGTTGTAAGGGCGGTGGCAGCAAGGCTGCTGTTATTATTCCACGCATGGTAAATGGGCATTTGCAGGATGTGGAGGACACTACTAGGAGTCCAGAAGGTTGGACGGCTTGCATGTATGCTAGCTAGGGAAGGCCAGCAGTTGAGGTTGGATGTTAAGAGGTGCGTGCGGCAAGCACGCAGGTGTCCGTTAATTGTGTCGACAGTTGAAGCAATGGTGTGAAGTTGCGTGACGAGAAGAGCTGTGATAACCCTTAACGACAGTCACATTAGTTTTGCGACTCTTACCTCATCATGCATATGCATTGGGATAAATGCTTATCATACATTTCTCATGTACTTAAGAGTGCTTGGTGTAGGCGTGCGTGCTTCGGCTTGCCTTCAGGCTTCGGCTCAGTTGGGCATCATCCCAAGCATACCATGTAATATGATAGCCCAGAAGCCACGGCAGGTACAAGCAGTTTGACGAAGAAGGAATGCACACCTTGCAGCTTTCGTATGCAAAGCGCACGGATCTCGGACGAGGAAAGTCGTCCTTGGGACAATTCTTAACGCTTAAGCAGGATTGTGCATGATCTACCGGTGATCTCGCTTAATTGGAGTAGGACGAAGCCTCTTAAGCATACATACAGGGCTGACCCATACCGTTCCAACTTCCAACTCTTTACGCATTGACATCTGGTAGAGATCTTGCTTGCATTTTACAGTAGTTTGGCAGTTGCCAAGGATGAACCGCAATGTTTGTGGCTAGTTGCGGCCCACCCTGGACACAGCATCACTTCGGACAAGCAAAGCAAGCAACCCCTTGCCTTTGTTCGTATGCTAGAAGCACTAAAGCAAGCAAGCAGTTCCTCGCATTTTCCATGTGATACCCAAATCAGGACGACGTCAGCAGCCGCAAAAACTGCTTTTCCGCAAGCGCCCTTGATATAAAAGACACAAACTGGCCCAGCGGCCGACGGCATTAACGACAAAGAAACGGCCCACTGAAACCATTGATGATAATGAGCAGCGGAAGCGACAACACAGACAGGGTAGCTGCGCCCTCATCGTCCTCGGGACAGCAGCACGAGCAGCAGAACCCTTCACATGCTCTCCACCCTCAGCAGCAGCACCACCCCCACCCCCACCAGCAGCAAGCGGAGCTAAAGCGAGTGCTGGGTGTGTTTGACCTGTTCATGGCGGGGGTGGCGGCAATCATCGGGGCGGGGGTGTTCGTACTCACAGGCACAGCAGCTCGTGACATTGCAGGGTGAGAAGGGAGGGGCAAGGAGGTTCTGATGCTCTGAGAATGGGGTTTGTTGGTTTGGCTTTGGGTGGCTGCTGGTAGTGCTTGCATAGCTCATGGTGACCCATGGGTCATGGACTCGTGATGCGCAATATTGCATCCCGCGGCTTAGTAAGGCAGCACAACTTCTAAGATCGGCCCGGTATGTTGAAACAGTGTCGCCTGATCTCAGAATAGGAGGACATGGCCACGACCTCTGGTTCAGGACGACCCGTGGGTCACCCGAACCCACACAGGCCCGTTGGTGCGGGTCTAACCTCCCTCCCTCATCCCCCTTCACTCCCTCACCCTCCTTCCCTCGATTCCCTCTAACACAGCCCGGCTGTTGTCATTTCCTTCGCCATAGCCGGCTGCGCTGCAATGGTGTCGGCGCTGTGCTACGCGGAGTTCGCATCCGAGGTAGTGGCCACTGGCGGGGCAGCGCTGTATGCCACTGCCACCTTTGGCCCGCTGGCGGGATGGTGGGTAGCCGGGTGACGTACGGCAACCACAAAGCGCGGTTTTAGCTTCCTTTCACTGAGTTACATTCCTGTGGGAGATAAGATCCCGCTCTCCCCTCACACCTGCTCCTATTCCCTTAGCTTTCCCCGTTGCCCTGTGGTTTCCTATGGTATGGTCCTATGGTCTATAACCCCCGCTCCCCCGCTCCCCCGCTCCCCGCTCCCCCCTCCCCGCTCCCCCCTGCAGGCTGGTGGCTGTCAACCTGATGTTGGAGTACGCCCTGAGCAGTGCAGCGGTGGGGCGGGGCTTCACCGCATACCTCACCGCACTGGCAGGTAGGGGGCGGGGGAGGGGGGGAGTTGGCGGGTGGGGGGGGGGGAGGAAAGTACTACCGGTAATTAAGAATCTAGGCCTGGATAGAGGAGTACGGCACTGGTACGGTATGGTACGGGGTACGGTACGGCAGGAGGGTGCGGCACAGGGTGCATGAAGGGCTGGCTCCTCTTGTGTGTTCGGTTTCCTCATACACGCGACGCTTCAAGCTGTTACCCTCAGCATTCAGAAGACGTTCAATCACGTAGATCACACCTCAACCCCTCACCCCCATCTCAACCCCGTCCACATCACAGGTCAGCCCGAGGGGGCCTTCCTGCTGCCCCCCGGGCACCACATTACCAGCAGCGGTGGTGGTGGTGGTGGTGGTGGTGGCGGCCCTCAGATCGACCTGCCGGCCGCTGCCATGCTGCTAGCCGTGGCTGCGGTGGTGGGTTGGGGCTCGCGCCAGGCCACCAGGCTCAACAACGCGGTGACGGTGGTGGTGCTGCTGACGATAGCGCTGGTGCTGGTGGCGGGTGAGGGGGCGGGGGGTTGGGGGTGAGTGGAGGGGTAATGGCGGGGGAAACGTGTGTGTATGGGCGTGTGATGCGCATACATACGGCTTCCACTATTACCGTACCCATCCTCCGCTCCCTCTCCCCTTCCCTGCCTCCCCTCCTCCCTCCCCATTCTCCCTCGCTCCCCACATTGGGTATTCTTCCTTCCCCTCCTCCCCACTCTCCCTCCCCCAGGCTTCATCCTGGTCCACCCCGCCAACTACCACCCCTTCGCCCCCACCGGCCCGCGCGGGGTGCTGCGGGGGGCCTCTGTGGTGTTCTTCGCCTTCATCGGCTTCGACATGGTGGCGGTGGCGGCGGAGGAGGCGAGGAGACCCGGCAGGTAGGGGGAAAAAGGAATGGGTGGGGGGGCGTAAGGGAACAGGGGGGGTGGGGGGCAGGCAGCGATTGCATGCCTTCGCAGACTCCCATGTAATACTCGCATTCGGCAGTAACCCGGCAGATGTCCACCTGTCCCATGTTCCTTCTTCCCACGCCTGGGCATGGGCGCGCCAACCCTACCCACCCTTTCTCATCTCTCAACCCATCCTGAATAAGATTCAATTTCAACTACTGTACCGGTATCTTTTACCTGCGGCCTGCACCTCTTCCTGCACCTCCTCCTCCTGCTCCTCCTGCACCTCCTGCTCCTCCTCCCCCCCTCTTGCTGCTGGCCTGCTGCTGCAGGGACGTCCCCATCGGCATCCTCTCCTCCCTCTTCGCCTCCACCGTCATGTACGTGCTCATGGCTGCAGCGGTCACCGGCATGCAGCCGGCGGCGCAGCTGGACGCCGCGGCGCCCTTTGCGCGCGCATTCCAGGTGGGGGCTGATGTGGTGTGGTGTGGGTGGTGCACCGGTGTGTGCAGGTGAGGTGTGTTTGTGAGGTATGTGAGGTGCGTATGCCGTACCGTAGGTGGCGAACGTACACCTTATGCCGTTAAGTTGGTAATTTTTCGTTGCTTGCCCCTCTCGCCTTTCGCCTTCGCGCTCTTAACTGCCACCACCACCATGCACCACCACCCCTCAGGCCGCCGGGCAGGGTTGGGCCCAGTACGTGATATCGCTGGGCGCCATCTGCTCCGTCCTGAACACCGCCCTCATCACCTTGTTCTCGGCGGCTCGACTGCTGCTGCTGCTGGGGAGGCAGGCGGCGCTGCCGGCGTGGTTGGTGAGGAGAGGGCGAGGGAAGGGGAGGGGAGGGTAGTGAGGAGAGTCCTGGAGGCACGGGAGGGAGGGGCGTGGGAGTGACTGCGATCTAGTCTTTCGGGTTGATGAGGCCGAAATTAGCATAGATGGTAAACAAGGTGTACGTATACAGGCTTGTCCCAAAACAAGAAACCTCAAGGGCACGGATGTTGGTTGGATTGGGTGGGGTCAAAAGACCGCCAGAAATTGCGGAAGGCCCCGAAGGACACGACCGCGGGGTTGGAAGTTAGTTTTCAACCAGCAATAGTCGCGACTCGGTTAGACCTCACAGTCTGCGACATTGCCCCAAGCGCAAAGATGCATTGACAGGGGAAGGCTCCGCTACCACTTCAGGGTGCCAGCCATACCTTGCATACATGGCCGCGATGGTGGGTAAGCATCTCGAAACGCCGCTCTGTGAGCAGATGCTGTCCTTCCCTATGCAGGCCTGTCCCCACTCACCTACCTTGCTCACCTTTCTCCCAGCCTGCTGGAAGGAGATTCATGGATTTTTGGAACATGGATTGGGTGTCGAGAAGCCCCCCACCACTGAGGACCAACCCTAAGCGCATACAACCCTTACCCCTAACCGCACACGACACAACCCTCGTCCCATTTTCCCCAACGCATTCACGCCCCCATTCACCCCCATCCCACCCCAACCCAACACGCCACAGGCTGTCGTGCACCCCGTAACCCACACACCACTTCGTACGACAGCCGTCGTGGCGGCTGTGACTGCCGTACTCGCCGTGTTTGCGCCCATTGAGCTCCTGGCCTCCCTGGTTTCCCTCGGCACCCTAGCGTCCTTCACCGTCGTCTGCGCCGCCGTATTCTGGCGCCGTATCAGCCCGCCGCCGCCTCTGCCGCTGCCTGCGGCGCCGTCACTGCTGCCGTCGCCATCTCCCCAGCAGCAGCTCCCGTTGACCATCATTGATGCGGCCAAAGCTGACGCAGCCGCCGCCGATGCCGCGGCTCCCACTGCAGTTGGTGGCGGCGGCGGTGCTCGGGATCTCGCACCCGTCGGTCCTCAAGACGCCGACGCCACCGCCGTTCCTGGTTCAAGTGATACTGCCGCCGATGCGGGGGTGAAGGGCCCCGCTGTCGCCGTCGCTGACGCTGACGCTGACGACGCGGAGGCAGGCGAAGCAGCGAGAGGAGCTGCAGCAGCAGCAGCAAGAACAACAGCGGCGGCGGCGGCGGATGCTCCAGCTGGCGCGGAGAGCGGAAACGGCAGCGATAACGGCGGCGTCGGCAGTGGAACAACTGGCGGAGTCGTTGGCGGAGGCGGTGGCCGGGTGATGGGTACGACAAACCCGTCCCCAACGCTGGAACCACCGCCAAAGGGCGTACCGCCGTCACCATCTCCGCCCTCTCCCTCGTCCCCACGAACACCCGTCAAGGGATCTCCCTTCCAACGCTGGCGGCACCGCAACCAGCGCCAAGACCAAAGCACCCAACCCCCGACCGTCGTCGTCGCACGACCGGTTGCCGTACGAATCGCCTTCCTAGCAGCGATACTTGCTTCCGCCGCCGCCGTCGCCGGGAGCTACCAGGGAGGGGCGCCGCTGCCGGCGGTAGGGGCCCTGCTGGGCGTGTGGCTGGCGGCGACGGCGGCGGCGGCGGCGGCGCTGCCGACGGTATGGACGCCGCCGCGTTTCCGTACTCCGCTACACCCCTGGCTGCCGTCGTTCGGGATGTTGCTGACGTGTGTGTTGATGGGCTCGTTGCAGGTGCGGTCGTGGGAGGTGTGGGGCGGTGTGATGGTGGCGGCGTTGTCGTGGTGGTACGGCATGGCCGCGTGGCGGCGGTGGCAGCGGCTGCGGCGGTTGGAGGGGCGGGAGTAGCAGCAGGCAGCAGTCAGGAGGTAGCAGGTAGCAGGTAGGGGTCCCTCCCTACCTGCCTTTTGAGGTGTTGATGCCCAGCTGCCATGTTGGGCAACACTCAGTTAGTGCGTGGCGGAACTAACTTATCACCTTACCGGCATATCTCACGTGTCTCAGATACCGGTTTGTTGAGGTCAGTCAACTATTACTGATTATGACTGTGGGCTAAGGTTGTCTTTGTACGGTATGTACGAGAAGGTCAAGTTCGAAATGTTGAAGAGGGCTGTGCGTGCTGCTCGTCACGTTGGGTGGGTTGTAGTTGATACATGCAGAGGCGGCGGATGGCCAAGTCGGCAAGTTGCGGTGTTATAAGGCCAAGCTATCTGAATGCACAAGGGCTATACCGGTTGGAAGTTCATGGACATTTGTGTCCAGTAAGTCTGCGTGCTGTGCATACCTATGAAGTCCCGTGGTTCGTGTGCTTGTCCAGAGGCAAGGATAGCGCGCTGTTCAAGGTGACACTCGACTTTACTTTAAAGCGACAGAGCTCGGCCTCCGAACGAAGGCTTGGATGTAGTGTTTAAGTTTCGGCACTTGGCAAGATCAGCACGGACGGAGCATGCAAGCAATGAGTCGAAAGGACGCAAAGCATATTGTAAGAAACATATTAATAAAACGCTTCAGAAATACATTCATTGCACAATTACTGCTAGTAATTCACGTGCTGGCCGCAGGCGTCACCACAACCGGCATTAGAGCTAGGGCGGACACGCTGCTCTGATGCAGCATCAATTGTCACGAGGTTCTTTTTGCACTAGGCGACTATGCATACGGAACCGGCCGTCGTTGTCTCAGTCAGGACTTCGGCTGCATCGTCTAACACGGAATGCTGCGGGTAGGATTCTATTCCCCAATCACCTTGCCTTTTTAACGAGTTGGAAAATTGATAAAGCCTAACCAACCGGATTTGGGTTGCGTTTACTGCTATTCCTTGGCCTCAATTTGCCATGTTCCCTTCGCCGCGGGTCGCAGGGACCACAGAAGCAGCCGAGCAGCCTAGCATTAGTGCGGACGATAGCACACACCAAACTGGATCAGCTAGCGTTACTCCTGTCACAGTCGTAGAGGCGTCGGTGGTGGAGCCCGAAGCGGGACATACGGACCGGGATGCCCCCAGCGCGAGCACCAGCGAAAATGCCTGGAGGGACGCTTGTAAGTCCTGGCCCATGCACTTATCCGGGCTAGTCCGGATACGACTTAACCCATGAAACGCAGCTGCTCCCTGCTCACATTGACTCATGCCAAGAGCCCAACCACTCCATGTACTCTCCCCCCTGCGTAGCTTGCCGTATAAAAGCCACTTCTCCTCCAGTATCCCTGCCCCCTCCCTTATCCCGCGCCACCAGTGTTCCCTGAGGTGCCGCTGAGCACCTCTCGTGAGGCGGGGTGGCAGTACGCGGCGCTTGGAGGGGCGTACGCGGTGGCGGTGAGTGGCGATTGCAGCAGCCCGTGCTTGCCGCGTGTGTTGCTTGTTACTGGTGGGTGGAGGTGGAGGGACGATATCAGTCATGAAGCACTCATGGACACATGTCACATGTCATGGTATCGCCAGCTAGCGCGCATGGGTTGCAGTTGTGCTACCACCAACCATGTCCCTGGGCGGTTGCGGGGTGGAGCGCTGAGGAGGTCAGGGCGGCCCTTCCCTCGCACCGCATAGCGGCACCACACCCTCGTGGGTTTCAGGAACATGGGAGCATGGCCGCTGCTCCTGCCCGCGATTGTACGCAAATCGGATTTTTCGACGGGCCGTACCCCCACACACATCGCCCACCCACTCTGTCCCTCCCAAACCCTCGCGGAACCCCCCCACCCGCCCTCCCGCCCCCCACAGGGCGGCGCTGTCGCAGTGGCCGCGCTCCGCTCCCCGCAATCCCTCTTCCCATCCGCCGCCGCATCCGCTGTCGGCGGTGACCCGTGGGTCGGCACGCTGCTGGGCTGCCTGGCCGCCACCTACCTCCGCGCCGCCGGCGTGTTCCTGCACCTCAAGGCGGCGGCGGACGCCGGTGAGTTGCTGGCCTGGCGGCACCAACGGCTGGCGGCGGCGACGGCCCTGTACGGCATCGTGGCAGCGGCGAGTCAGCTGGCGGGGGTGGCGTCGGCGCCGCTGGCAGGGTGAGATAGGAGGGAAAGGGGAGCGGGGAGGCGGGGGGTGGGTTTAGTTGGGTATGTGGGGTTTGTACTTCGGCGTCTCTTGCCCGGTATGGCTTTCCTTGTCTCCATTGTGCTCCTCCTCACTTCTTCTCCCTCCCACCCACTATCAACTTCACCACATGGTTCTTCTTCTTCCTTACCTCTCCCCCCCTTGCATGGCGTATTCTCCTTCTTTATCCCCACCATTCCACCAGCCTGCAAGCCCTGCTAGCCGCCGCCACCGCCTTCGTGGTGCTGCGGACCGGTCGCCAGCTGTGGTCCGTCCGCCCCTTCGTGTCCGCGATCACCGATCTGGGTCAGGGCAGCCGATTGGTTCTGGAGCCGCAGGAGGAGGAGCGGGCAGGCGTGCTGACAGAGGTGGAGGCCGCGGCAGGTGAGACTGCGGTGGCGGGCGGCACTGGAGCACTAGCAGCTGAGGCGAGAGCAGCAGGAGAGGAGGCGGTGGGAGTTTCCGGGCAGGCGTTTGCCGCGTCGTCTTCCTCGCCTTCCTCTTTGCAAGGGCAACAGTCACGCGAGGAGCAGCACGCAGGCGAGGGCAGCAGCGGTAGCGGCGGTAGCGGCAGCTCTGGTTCGGTGCATGTGGATGTGGAGTTGCAGCCCGGGGGGGTTCTGGCGGAGTGCTGGCGGGCTGCGGGGGAGGCGGTGTCCTCGGTGGCGGTGGTGCTGCTGCTGGGGGTGGCAGGTGGGTGCGGGTGGATGGTTGGCAGGAGGGTGGGTGGGTGAAGGTGAAGAAAATAACAGACCGGATATATGGCAAGGCTGGGAAGGTGGGGGTGGGTGGCAGGGGTTGGAGGTGATGCTTCCATGTAGAGGTGGAGTGGGAAGGGGTGTGCACGGTGGGGAGGGGCTCAGGAAGGCTGGGGTGCGTGGGTTAAGGCGGGCTGGTCGTGAGGGTGTGCAAGAGGGGCACAGAGGAACCAAGTTCCGTCTCACCTCCTCGCACCCCACCCGATGCAGCGATACCCCAATCCTCCTCCCCCCCCCTCCCGCCCCGTCTTCCTCAGGCCTGTCACTGTGCGGCTTCTTCCACATCATGTTCGCGGGGGCACCGGCCCTGTCGGTCACTCCCTTTGGGGCCGCCTGGCCAGGTCAGCCCCTGACGCTGCCCGCCAGTGCGGCGGCGCTGCGGCGACTGGTGGGCGCGGGGCTGCTGCTGACGGCGGCGACGGCGCATGGGCTGCTGGATTTCGCAGTGAATGTACGGCAGCCGCCGCCGGCGGACGACCTGGCGGCTGTGAAGCGCGTCATGCTGATGTGGGTGTCGTGCGTTTGGGTGGTTTGGGTGGCTTGGCTTGCACTGCGCTCTCAGTCGTTTAGGTCATGTGGGTCGGGCTTCTCCGGTTCCGCAGTCAGGGTTGGGCTTTAGTTGGCTCATGTACAATTAGTGGTTGCTGGGTGCTGAGGAATGTCTACCGCCTTTGGGGATTAAGGAACACATGACGATGCCATGCGTGCATTCCGTGCCTCCCATGCCCCCCCCCCTGCAGACATCTCGCTCGGACAAAGGACCGCCTGGCAAAGTACTACCTACCAGATCCGGCCACCTTCCGCGTCCTCAACCTCACCTTCATCGCTGCTGCCGTACTGCAAGCGTTCTTTGTCGTACGCGCCCCCAGTTTGGGCGTGGACGTCAACTGGGACGGCCCGCTGTGGGGCTCGATGTACGGCACTTGGATCCTGGTGCTGTCGTACGGCCTGGTAGCGTTGACTTCGTTTGACTGGGGCTCGGTTGCCGATACGGTGCTGCGGTTGTTTGGCTGGGGTGCGGCAGGGGTGTTGGCGTTCTTCAACGCGTTTGTGTGGAGGTTTGAGTGGGCGGAGAAGCCAGTCCGGAAGTAAATGCAGCGGAAGGTAGATACTGGTGCTGCTTGGTCTGCTGGCCTTGGGGTAAATTGGCCAAAGACAGGAGCCAAGTTTAGGTAGGTAACCCGTGGTGCCGTACCTATGTTGCTGATGGGCTTGCGGTGCGTGCTGCGGTCGTGCACATCGCAGAGCTGATTGGCCCAACTCAAGGGCTTGCCTTATGCAGAAATATTAAACAGAATTATGATACGTACCAAGCAAGTCAATTGCATGTTGAGAGGTTACCGCTTACCGGTATGGCCGACGACAAAAAAGCGTATGAGGCATTTCGTTTGCGCAGCTTTGCACAGTCGCATCCAGGCTTGCCAGTGCAGCACCGCGAGCAAATAGAAGAAGATGACCTTGACGAAGGCTGGGACATGGAGGGCGATGGTGCCGATGGTGCCGTTCCCACGTCAAAGAGAGACACTTCCCTACAGTATCATCAACGTCGGGTTATCTTGCACTTCGATTGTGATTGCTTCTACGCTCAGGTACTTGATTGCGGAAGGAGCGACGGTTGATGCTTGACCGAAGATATGTCTTACCTTGCCGTTCAGCTTTCCCTTGTATGCCCTTAGCATTACGAGACTTTATATAATGGATATATAACAGGGCAGTCACACGTGGGTCTAGCCACTGCCCGGCTGCCAGAATCGGCAACATCCTTGCGCCATGAGGCCCCCGCTTCCTTGCAGCCCTTTCCCAACGCCGCCTAGCAAGACCCATCCCCCACCCATACCCCATCACCTCCTCTAGCATCGTTTTGCTACCCGCACGTGAACAACCTTATATATTCGCGACCCAAAGGCGACCATCCTCCCATGTGGACCATGTCTCCCCAACCAACTGTTCCTTCCCCACTGTTAACCCCCCTTTTTCACCTTTCTCCATCCTGAATTCATCCAATCCCGGCATTCTCAATCTCGCAACCCAGGTTGAGGAGGTGCGCAACCCGGCTCTCCGGGATGTACCGCTGGGAGTCACGCAGAAGTACCTCATTGTCACGTGCAACTACCTGGCCCGTGCCGCAGGTGCGTTTTGGTGGTACTGCAGTTTACAGAAATAAAGCCGCCGCAGGTGTGGTACTGAGTTTGTGTACTTCCTGACTGACACAGAGATAACCGGCACGCATACGTAATTGTACGGAAGCGTGATGAAGACAATTAAAGCGGCACTCCTCCTCTCCGTGTCCCCCACCCCACTTCACCCCTGCCACCGCCCCTTCACCTCCTTCCGCCCCTCTGCCCCCCCTCCCGCGACCACCGTCACCCGCTCTCCTTGGGCTGGCTCAGATGTTGCAAACCATGATGACGCCTTCTTAAACGGTCAGTTAGACGTTTCCTCTTTATCCCCGTTCCCCGCTTCCCCTGCCACCCCCTCCCCCACCCCAGGTGTGACCAAGCTCATGAACACGCGTGACGCCCTGGCCCGCTGCCCCCACCTGGTGCTGGTACCCGGGGAGGACCTGGGGCCGTACCGCCAGGCAAGCAAGGCCATCTTTGCCGTACTGTCGCGGTACGGCACCGCGGAGAAGCTGGGGTTGGACGAGACGTACGTGGACGTTACGCAGGTGGGCACACGGGGGGACCTTGGGGCGGGGGGGCCTTCCTTAGGTTTGCCGAGCTGCCTTTACCTAACCAAGGGTAAGGGTTATATGCCATAAGGGTGGGGGGTACTGCTACCGACATTTCTAGCGGTAGATCGCGGCAGTGTAAGCGGCAAACACCCTAGTTCGGCCTACCAGGCTTCGGAAGGTAGGATAAGCGACGAGTCCCCCTCCCACTACCGCGAGCTTCCTCCCTCCCTCCCGCCGCCCCCTCCGCCCCCGCTTACAAACCATGACGATGCCTTATCACATGGTTCGTTAGTCGTTTTCCCTCCCCCCCCCCCCCCAGGAGGTCCTCCGGCGCCTCCACAGCGGCACCTTCGCCCCTCCCGCGCCCCCTCCCCGCCTGGTGGGCCACCTGCACACCCCCGCTGCATGCGCGGTGGCAGCGGACACCGCACACCGGCCCCAGGACCTGCGGGCGGTGGTGCCCGCGGCGGGTGGGGGGCCGGCGGGAGCAGCAGCAGCAGCAGGAACGATAGCAGCGGCGGCACCGGCACCTGTGTCTGGTGAGGCTGAAGCAGCAGCAGTAGGAGGAGGAGCAGCAGCAGCGGGGCCGTTACCTATAGGAGCAGCAACAGCAGCACCAGGAGCAGTGGGAGGAGGTACGGCAGCACTTGTCGGTACGGCAGCTGGTGATGATTGGCGGTTGCTGTTGGCGGTTGGCAGCATGGTGGCGGCGGAGGCGCGGGCGGCGGTTCGAGCGGAGACGGGGATCAGGTCGTCGGCAGGTGATGTATGTCGTGCGTTTGGGGACGGGAGCCGGGGGTTCGTGTTTAGGGTTTACAGGGCTAGGGTACATGGCGGAAAAGACACACCGCAACTTGTTTCCACACGCCCCTCCTCAACCTCGTCTAATCTCGTGTAATCCCAACCTGCATCGGCTTGCTCCGGTCCCTGATGACCCATGGGTCGGTCCTGTCCTCATCTCGCCTCACCACCTCACCTCAGGTATCGCGCCCAACAAGCTGCTCGCCAAGCTGGTCAGTGGGCTGCACAAACCTGACGACCAGACCGTCATAAGTCCCCAGTGGGCCGCGGAGTTCGTGGGTGGGTGGGTGGGTGGGTGGGTGGGTTACTGGGCACCCAAAGGGTGAAAAGAAAAGCGAACACCTGAAAGGTGGACACATGCTTGCGCGCGGGGTCTGTGGGGTAAAGAGGAAACGACTAACGAACCGTGCGATAAGGCGTCATCACGGTTTGCAACAGGTGATCTTGTGGGCTCTGTGGGGAAGGGGAGAGGCCGAGTGAGAGGTGAACGAAACGCAAAACACAATACACCGTGTAGAGGGACCCTGCTGATTAGGCCGTGGACGGTGCAGTGGACGGACCCGCATTGTCACGGTGCCGTTGCGTCGTACGGCTAGGGCATGCTCCGGTAGCTACGGAGGTTTGGTGCCTGTAACCAGGCACTCATCCGCGGAACACAAAGCGAACCCAAGGCCTCCGCCCTTCGCCCCCCCCTCGGGATATGGGAATGGGACTCTAGTTGCTTCTTATAACTTCCCCCCTCTTTCACTTCCCTTATACTGTTATACAACAGTAGTAACACTCCTTCCTCCCAGCTCCCACCAGCCCGCCGCCTTCTTCCTTCATTGCTCGTTACGTTCCTCGCCTCCCCTACCCTGTACCCCAGGCCCCCTGCCCCTCCGCGCTCTGCCCGGAGTGGGTTTTAAAACCGAGCGGCTGTTGTCAGAACGGTTGGGAGCCGCAACTGCCGCCGACGTACGGCGCTACAGCCGGCAGCAGCTAGCAGAGGTCCTGGGCGACAAAGCAGGTCAGCGCTGCTTACGGCTGCATTAACTACGGTAGCTACATTGGCGTTTAAATCCAGTCGGTTCAAAGGATAACACGTGTACATACATGCATTCAGCCGCTCCCTCCTGCGCACCCCCCCCCCTCGCAATGACCAACCCCTCACACTCACACTCCCTCTTGTTCTCCTCTTCTCCCACACGCCCGCTCCGCCCCCCTCGCCAATCAGGGTGCCTGCTGCACCAGTGGGTTCGCGGGTGCGACCCCGCCCCGGTCCGACCCACGGGTCCGCCACGCAGCATCACGGTGGAGGACTCCTTCCGCTGCTGCAGCAGCCGGGCGGCGGCGGAGGCGGTGGTGCGGGTGCTGGCTCCGGACCTACTGGGCAGGCTGGCGGAGGAGTGGGCGGAAAACAGGTGGGGGAGCTGAGGGGAGAAGCTGGGAGAAGAAGGAATGTAAGTGAGAGCGGGGTGAGGGTGTGGTAGCTGTGGGTTTTGAGGAGGCAGTGGTCCGTTTTCTGCCCTTGGTCGTGCCCAGCTGGAGGCCCTTCTTCCATACCCTGTCTCTTATCCTCTTATCCTCGGGCATCCCCGTGTCCCACCCACCGCGGCAGGCGGCGCCCCGCCACCCTCACCCTCAAGTGGCGCCTGGCTGGCACCGGCTGGACGCGCACCTCTGCATCCGCCGACATGCCGCCCAACCTGCTGTCGTGCCTGCCGTACCTGGCGGGAGGGAAGCATGCAGAGCCGGCACAGGTAAGGAGCCAGTGGGCGTCATGCCGCGCAACCGGCTGGCTTTCCGGGGGGGGTTATGCGGAAGGAGCAAGGGGTAAGGAGCCCCCGCGGCGGGGAAGAAGGAGCGGTGGTTTGGGAAGCGCTGGGAAGCGGCTGCTCGTGGGATGGGTTGTTGATGCGGTGTTACTGATGCAGCCGCCATAAAACAACATGCAATCGCGCTCATGCGCCACAACTTGCCAAGGGCGAACAGCTGCTACCGGTACCTCACACACGCCCCTTCCCCACCCCTTCATCACACCATCACCAGAACCGCCGCCACCACCACCACCACCACTCCCAAAATGCACGCACGGCGCGGTACCGGTGGTCAGGCCAGTCGAACGAACGCACGGCTCAGTGTTACTAACGCACACTGTACTCACACATCGCTTCCACCACTACGGTAATCACTAACTAACGCGCCGCCTCCTCCACCTCCGCCACCTGGTTGCAGGTGGAGCTGCTGGTCCGAGTCGCCACGCAGCTGCTCTTCCGTCACCTGAGGGAGCCCTTCCACCTCACCCTCATCAACATTGGGGCCACCAACTTCAAACAGGAGGGGGGAGCAGGAGGGGGAGGAGGCAGCACCAGCCACCACCACAACAGCATGGCAGGGGGGAGTGGCGGCGGCAGCGGCGGCGGCGGTAACGCCACGGCTGGTACGATTTTGGATCTCTTTAACCGCCGACGTAACGCCAACGCAAACGTTAACCCCAGTACAACGCGCACTGGTGCCGACGACGCTGCTGCAGCGGGCGCAGCAGCACCTGGCATGTACGGCGGGCTTGGCGGCGGAACGGACGACGAAGATGAGGAGCTGTACGACATGGCCTCTCCTGATACCGACGGCGCCGGCGCCGCAACAGCAGCTACCCTTACAGAAGGGGGCTCAATAGCAGCAGCAGCGGCGGGTAGTGGCGGCGGCGGCGGCGGTGGGGGTATGAGTCCGGCTGAGGCTGGTCGTGCGGCTGAGCGGTCGGCAGCTTGGCGTCGGGACTACCGAGGAGCCGGGGGAGGAGCAGCGGGTGGGGCGGTCGGAGCAGGACAGGTGAGGGTATGGGTTGTTGTTGGAATGGGATGGGATGGGATATTGCGGTGCGGCAGGGGGTGGCGCACGGGGGCTGCTGCTGTTGTTGTGGCTTCCCGGAGAAGGATACACACGGTTGTCGCGCAACGTTTTGCATGGGATACCGGAGCAGCTGGCGGCTGGCTGCTGCTGCTGCTGCTGCTGCTGCGCGTACCTCGCTACAGCTACCGTGCCATAGCGCCGTCACCCCTTGGGCTCGCATGCATGCAAGCTTGCAGGGGCCGCCGGGTCTCGCTGTTACCACCAATTTCGAACAACCCCTCCATGCTTGCATGCATGCATGCTTGCACGCAGGCAGCCGCCCTAGGGGTGCCGCTGCTCAGCAAGAGTCGTGAGAGAGCGCTCAGAGAGGCGGCCGCGGCGGGGGCAGCATGGTCAGCGGCGGGAGGCATTGCTGTGGAGGGGGGAAGGGGAGCAGCGGTAACAGCTGTAAGGCCGCAGCTGGCACCGCAGTCGCAGCTGCCCGCATCGCCACACGGGCTGATGCTGCCGCCACCTACCGGAGGTAGAGGCGCCAGTGGTGGCGTGAAGGGAGCTGACGGCGGCAGCGGCGGAGGCGCCGGGAGTGCTAGGCAGCAACCGGTGTCGACGTCGTCGTCGTCGCTGCAACGGTGGACGCGGCTGCAACCTCCTAGGACGACCGCGGCGGCGGCACCGGCACCGGCGGCAGCGACGGCGGCAACTGACTTTAGTGTCACCACCACCCATGCGCCGTCACCGCCGCCGCCGCTGCTGTCGTCATCTTTCAGTCCCTTCGCTGCGACCCGGCGGGAGTCCGTTGCAGCGCGCACCACCGCAGACCTTGCCGACGTCGCGGCCACCCCCGCCACAGCCGCCGCCGCAGCAGCCGATGCCAATACGGGGGATGCCGTTGGCGCCGGTCCTTCGGGCCGTGAAATGGATGCTTTGGATCCTGCCGTACTCACCTACCGGATAGTTGACTTGTACGGCAGCCGCAGAAGTGGAATACGCCGTACGGGCAGGAAGCGACGGAGGAAGATGAGTAGCGGCAGCAGCAGGAGGCATCCTGGGGAAGGCAGCGGCGAGGGCGATGGTGGTGGTGATGGTGAAGAGGGCCGGCGGTGGAAGAGGAAGAGGAGGAGGAGGGGCTCCGGGCAACAGCAGCAGCAGCAGCAACCTCAACAGGATTGGCAGGAGCAGCAGCAACAGGAGGGGGAAAGGCTGTTAAGCCGCAGGGGTTACGGGATTGCGGAGGTGCAGGAGGGCAGCAGCGACGATGGCGACGGCGAAGACGGCGCAGATAGCTCTGACTTGGATGATGCAGTGCAGTGCAGCAGTGGGGGCAGCAGCGGCAGCGACGGTGCAATGAGTAATGGGAGTGACGACGATGAAGACAGCAGCAGTGGCAACAGTGATAACAGCATTGCTAGCAGTGGCAGCAGTGGCAGTGACAGCGATGGAGGCGGGTTGTTCTGTTGGGCTAGCGGCTGGGAGTGTGAGCGCTGGGGGCGGCAGCAGCAGCCTTCTTCACCACCACCTCCTCTTCCTCCCCCGCAGCGGCAGCGGCAGCAGCAGCACCCCGCTGCGTCCCCCCATGCGCTTGCTTGCCCCCCGCCTGCCCCTGATTCTGCTGCCCCGCCTCCTGCAACTGCTGCTGCTACTCCTCCATCTCCTTCATCTGCTGCTGCTGCCCCCCGGCGGGTGATCCTGCATGTGGATGTGGACTGCTTTTACTGCCAGGTAGGGGCCAGGCAGGGGGGGGGGTAAGCAGCCCCGAACTCCTACCTGGCAGCAAGGCGTAAAAGACATCAAACCCGCTAGTTGAATGCTTCGATGATGGTGGCAAGAATGGTGCATCGGTGCATGACTGCCTGCTCGTGTGCAAGGGTGGTGGCCTGGCGGGGGCTTGCATGGATCCATGGGGCACCTGCCTTCGAGCTGGGAGCACCTGACTGAATCTTGTGATACCCGCATGGGCCACCCCCACCATTTATCTATAACCCCCCCCCGCATCTTCAGAAATGAGTTTACGACACACTAGTACTTCCGTCGCCTTGATCCCTCCTGCCCCCCCTCCTCCCGTCCCCTCTCCTCCCCTCCCGTCCCCCTTCTCTTTCCCGCACCTCCTCGCGCACACGTTCCCAGCGCAGGTAGAGCGGCTGGACGACCCCTCCCTGCTCGGAGCCCCCCTGGCGGTGACGCAGTTCAACGCGGGCGGCTTCGTGGCGGTGTCGTATGAGGCGCGGGCGGCGGGGGTGCGGTGAGGGGGGGGGGGGAGGGGGGGAGGGAAAGAGGAGAATACCAATGTGTTGTATGAGGGAGGGACGAGGAGAGGGACACGCTCTCCTCCCTATCCTCCTGTCTACCTGCTGCTGCTGTTGCTGCTGCTACAGCCCACTGCGTCTTGCTTCATGCGTCACGTCGCTCGCATCCTTACTGGCCTGCATCATGTGTCTGTCTCACACCCAACACGGGCGTGTAGCACGGTTGCAACATGTGTGTGTCTATTAACAGAACTGGTCGCGAGCAGGATCTTACCGGATTGTCGGAGTATGTGTGCACCCCGCTCCTCATGTGTGTGTGTTCCTTTCTGTGTCCCCCTTTCTCCCCCCCTCCCACCCAGCTGCGGAGACGGAGTGGGGGCAGGCGGCCGGGCGGCCATACCCCACCTCAAGGTGCGTCTCAGCTCCCATCCTGCGACCTGCATGCCAGCACACGCTGCAACACCCCCCAGCTCCACACACCCCACTCTCCCCGTTCCTAACCTTACCTAACCCCCTCGTTCCTGCTGCACACCTACTGCCGCCGTCAACCCACTGCCCCCCCTGTGCCGCATTACCGATTTGCCTCCCGCCTCTCCTCCCCTTCCCGAAACAGCCTCTCCCAGCGCACACCCGTGCTCCTTCCCCACACCCGCCACCTCCCACTTCCTCATCAGTCAGATCTTCACCTCCTTCCTCCCTACCCACATCCCTCCGCCCCTCCCTTCACCCCTACTCTCACGCAAACCAGGCCATGGGCTCCCTCAGCCTGGCCGCCGCCCGGCGCCGCTGCCCCAGCCTGGTGGTGCGGCCCATGCGAGTGGAGCGGTATCGGCAGGTGGCGGAGCAGGTGCAGGCGGTGATACGCAGGTGAGGGGTTGGGGGGTTGGGGGGTGGGGGTGGGTGGGAGGTGCCCTGACTGCTCCATGTGACGTCTCGCAGCCCATGCAGCCCCGCCCCGTTGCTCCGCCCTCCCCCCCCCCTTTGCTGGGGCAACCCATGGTGGAGCCCACATGCCACACGGTTAGTGTCTCCCTCCTTACCCCAGTTCTGCCCCTCCTGCCAAGTTCTCGTCCCAGAGCTAAAACACAGTTGCACCACGCCTGATGTAGCACTCCCCACCCCCTGCTGCTGCTGCTGCCCCCCTCCCGACTCCCACCCCCTGCTGCTGCTGCCGCTGCTGCTGGTTCAGGTTCTCCCCCTGCGGCCAGGTGGAGAAGGCCAGCTACGATGACTTCTACCTGGACGTCACGGCGGCATGCTGGGGGGGAGCGGGGGTTGGGGAGGGGGCAGAGGGGGAAGGGGGGGGAGAGGGGGAAGAAGGGGAAGAGGGGGGAGGACAGCATCATGCATGGGAGCCGCAACAGCCGCGGGGGCAACAGCAACTGCAGCGGCAGCAGCAGGAGGGGCAACAGGGGCAGGGGCACCTGCAGCAGCAGCGGGACGTTGCGACGCATGGGATCCAGGATCCGGATGTCCGGGGGCGGGATCTCCCGCCCGGGTACGACAGCGAGCAGGACGAGCAGGAGGAGGAAGAAGAGGGTTATGAAGAGGGCGCATTCAGTACGGCTCACAGGGGCTGGCAGGAACCGGTTTTTGAGAGACAGCAGGAGCCGCAGCGGGAGAGAGAGCAGCGGGAGGAGGAGGAAGAGGATGAGGGGGGAGGGGAGCGGCATCACGCCCCACCCGCTGCTGCTCTCCCTCCGCCCCGGGTGCATGTGGCGGGAGGGGAAGGGAGCAGCGGCGAGGGCGGTGGGGTTAGGGGTGGTGGTGGCGCGGTGGTGGGTTGGCAGGCTGTGGAGCCGGCTTTGAAGCGGGGAGTGGCGGTGGCTCAGCGGCTGAGAAGGGCGCTGAAAGGTGTGGGGCGGTGGGAGCAGGGGCGGGGGCAAAGAGGGGAGAGAAGAGGTATAAATTGAACATTACATCATGCCCTCAGATGTCCTGAACCATGGAGGCAAGGCGTCGTGACAAGCCCCTGACGACTCCACCCTTCCCTCGATTCCTCTCTGCCTCCTGCTCCTCGCCGTCTCCCCTCCTCCTCGCCCTCCCCCCCTCCCCAAGACGAGCTCTCCCTCACCGTATCCGTCGGAGTTGCCCCTACCAAGCTAGCCGCCCGTCTGGCCGGCCCCGCCAACAAACCCGATGCCATAACTGTCGTACCGGCGTGCAGGGTACGGCAGTTCATGGCGGCCGTACCACTGAAGGTGGGGGCAGCGGGGGTGGCAGGGCGGTGGTAGGTGGGTGGGGGGTTTAGGTTCGGGTTAGGGCATATGGAGGGCACGTGTGGGGAGGGGCGCAGGGAGGCGAGGGGCAAAGGGAGGAGGGAGAGGCTGGAGGGAAGGGAGGGAGGGAGAGGCGCCCCTATCAGCACCACTCTCCCACCTGATACCTAACCTATGTGCATCCCGCCTCCCACCTCCCAGACCGTACCCACCCTGACGGGAAAGGCGGGAGCTCGCGTGGTTTCGGAGTTGCTTGGAGTCACACCCGGTGGTGGTGGCGGCAGCGGCGGCGGAGGTGGCGGCAGCGGCGGAGGTGGCGGAGGTGACGGAGATGCCAGCGGCGGCGGCGGCAATAATGGTAGCGGCAGTAACAGCCGTGAAGCCATCACCGGCACCACCCCCACCACCCCCACCCCCACTACCATGCTGGTGGGTCAGCTCCTCTGCTGGAGCCGCCCCCAGCTGGTTGGCCGCTTCGGATCCAAGTTAGGCAACTTCCTGGCCGACCTGCCGTACGGGGGCCCCGGGGGGCACTGCGGCGGCGGTGGGGGTGGCGGAGAGGACACCACCCTAGCGCACCTCCGAACACTGGAAGGAGGAGGGGGAGGAGGAAACGCAGGAGCAGTGACAGCAGCAGCAGCAGCAGGGGATGGAGGAGGCGCAGGAGCAGGAGGTGGTGGTGACTGTGGTGAGGTTCGTGATCGCGGGCCCCCGAAGAGCTTGCTGGTGGAGCGCAGCTTCCCGCCCCTGACCCGCTTCGGGGGGGTGAAGGCGGCACTGGTGCCGCTGGTGGGGGGGCTGTGGGGCCGCGTGGTGGAGGATGCGGTACGACACAGGTGGGGGGTGTAGGAGAATAGTTTTTTTGGAAAAGGGTCGAGAGGGAGGAGGACGAAGAGGGGAAGAGGATGTTGTGGCACGAGTAAGGGTCTGTGGAGCGGCGCAGCGTGGTGGGTGTGCGGCTGCGGTAGTCCGCAAGCTGCCGTACACACGTCCCGTACCTCTCCAACCCCATCCTCTGACTCCCCCCTCCCTGGGCTGCAGTCGCTTGCCATGCACCCGCCCTTTCCCCCACCCACCCTACTCCCCTCCTTAAATTTATCCCCTACCGCCTCCGCCCCCCTCGTAGCCGCCAGCCCTCCAAGCTGCACCTCTCCTGGCGTCAGGGCTACGGAGCGGTAAAGAGCAGGTCTGGGGAGGTGTCGGCGACAGTGCTGCAGGTGAGGTCAAAGACCATACCGAACCATAGGAAACCACAGGTTGGGGCCACCGCTGCAGGTGGGGAGGGGGAGCAGGAGTGAGGGTTAGGGTGAGGATGAGGGTGGGAGTGGGAATGGGGTGGACAGAGGATGCCAAGCAGCGGCTAGTGTGGGGGTGGAAGGGTGAGGTGGAGGGCACTTGCCGCTGGCGGTGGTGGTGGTGGGTTAGCTTTCACAGGGTGGATTACCGGTACAAATGTATGGCGGCGCTGAGCCCTCCTCAACTGCCACCACCGCCACCATACCCAACCCCAACCGCCCCGCCCCCTCACGTGCCTCAGGCGCTGAAGACCGCAACCGCCGCCGCCCATGCCGCTGTGGCTGCCGCCGCCGCCTCCACTGCCGCAGCGCCAACACCCGCTACAGTGACGAGCGGCACGGCAGCTACGGCAGGGGGAGGGGAGGCGGCTGTCACAACCTCCCATTTGCTAGTGCCGGTAGCGCCCGTCGCTAGTCCCCTTCCTTATCTTTCTCCTCCTCCACAGCAGCAGCACCTGCTGCTGCAGTCGCCGTCGTCACCCTGCACCTCCGCGGCAGTCGCCTCCGCCACCATCGCCGCCGCCACGGGCGCCTCCGTCGCGGCGGCGGGCGGGTGGGAGGGTGCGGGTGCGGTTCCTGCCGCCACGCATGCGAGCTGCAGGGCGCTGCTGGAGGGGGCGGCGGGGCTGTTTAAAGCGGGGGCACTGGGCAGCATGAGAGGCGGTTTGCAGGTGGGTGGGTGGGTGGGTGGGTGGGTGTACGGCAGAGGGGGTCCGCGTACGGGTGTGTGTTGTTTGGGACCATGGGGTTCCTTGGGTAGAGGATGCGGGTTTGCACCTGCCGTAATAGCGCCATACCGGTATGTTACCGTATGCCGGTATACCGGTTTACCGCCACCGCAATGCTATTCAGAAGGTTCTAATCCTTCTTATCCCCACATGTTCCCACATGTCCCCACATGGCGCCGTTTGTGTGTTCCCGTGCCCTCCCAGATCACCCGGCTGGCAGTGTCCGTGTCGTACAGCGGTGGCGGCAGCGGGAGTAACAGCGCCCCTGGCGGCAGCGGTGGCGACGGACCCATGGGTCGCCACCAGCACCACCACCAGCGGCCGATTAGTGACTTCGTGGCTGCTCCGCCCAACAGGCCCGGGCCCAGGGCGCATGCGGGCAAGGCGGCGAGGAAGGAAACCCCGTGTCACCTCCTTGACAGCGCGGGAGGCGGCAGGGGGGCGGATGGGGGTGGAGGCGGCAGCGCAGGCATGGCGGATGTGTATGGCAGGGGAGGGCAGGGCACTGACGTGGCCTTCGGGCGGGATGAGGGCGGACGGGAGGGTGAGCGGGGGAGGTTTGTTGGTGGTGAAAGGGGGCCAGTTGGCGGGTCCCCTGAGGTCCCTGATGCGGCTGCTGGGGGGCCTGACGGCATTGGTGTTGCTGGTGGTGGGCGGTCGCAGGAGGCGGCAGACGGAGGGGAGGATGGGGGCTGGGATTTCTCGTTCGCAGCGTAGCTTGCAGGATGCAGCTTTGGTAGGGAGAGACCTGTTGTTGTAGGATTAGTCGACAATGTGTGCGTGCTGGTTGACAGGATTGTAGAGTTGTACTGCCGGTATCACTGCTGTTGGTTGCCGGTATGTGTGCAGCGTTGCTTGACCCCAAGCTTTGTGCTCGCCTGGTGCCGGTATATCCTGCTGTATACTGTTGCAAACCGAAGGCTGCAGGAGATTCCAGGAGATTCCTGGGAACGGAAGCGATTTGGATAGTTATTGCTGAGAGGGTCTAGCTTTTCATGCCTTGCAAGATTCACTAGGAGCACGGTTTCGTCCGCCGTATTAGCCGTATGCCCTGACTTCGCATCTGGTATGAACATGAACCAGGTATGCATGTTAGTAATGCTGGTGGCGTTAAATTATGTATGTTACTTCCGAAGTCAAGTGAGCACGGCGGTGTGTCAGCTGCTTTTATTTAGAACACATGGACACAAGCACACAGGCGGTGCAACAAGCCAGCCAGCCTCTCAAGCCAGCCCCCTCCCCTACCTGCTGGAAAACCACTCTGCTACCGGTAACCCCGTCACCTCTTAACCCCAGCAGCCTACCATTTCACACGCCCATGAGTCCCGCGCGCCTGCCGCCTCTGGCCTGCCCAATCCCTCCTCCCCCAGTGTCCTCCATCCCCCCGGTCCGGCTTTGCCTGATTATTATACCGCCCATCCGCGGTTGCTTTGCCTGGCTACCATACCTGGCTTTCACTCCCACCACTACCCACCCGCGCTCTTCCACACATGCCTAGGGTGCGGTGGACTCGCTGACACTGCTGGCGCTGGCAAGCGGCCTGGGATTCATGTGAGCGCTGGGCAGTCCTGTCAGATGGGGCTCATTGCGTGTGGCGTGGGAACCTGGGAGGGTGACCCAGTTTGCTGTGTTCACTGGTCATGCGGGCAACATGCGGGCAACATGCGAGCAATTATTCTCTACTGCCAACCAAACGTTAGCACGTCTCCTTCCTGCATGCCTACTCCTTTGCGTCCTGGTGACCTACGGTGTCATTCGGCTTGCCCTGTCGTTCATCCGCTTTGCCGTGCCGGCCGCCTCCCCACTCCCGCCCTCTGCTCCCCCCATCACACCACCAGGGTTGTTGCCTCCCGCAACCTGGGTCGCAACCTGAGTCCGCTGCCGGAACCGCGCAGGAAGCACCAGCTGGTGGTGGAGGGGGTGTATGGTAGGCACGGGGACTGGGGGGCAGGGAGGGCCGGCAGGGCATCCCTTCCTCTCGGGCTGCGTGGCCCCTCTGCTGGTGTATGGATGCACCCCCCAGCAGTTCCACCATCTCTCTCTCTCTTCCCATCCCTTTCCTTCCGCCACAGGCTACGTACGGCACCCGATGTACGGCGGGCTGCTGCTGGCGGCTGTGGGGCTAGCCGCGCTGACTCACAGCGAGGCCCGCATGGTGGTGGCGGCGCTGCTGTGGTGGGTGCTGGAGAACAAGGTGGGTGAACTGGGGCGGGACGGGCGGCGGAGGAGGAGGCTGGTTGGGGAGTGTGGTAGATGGGGAGATATTAGGGAATAAGCGGCTGCATTATGAGGGGCGCAGCTACGTTTACGTGTTGATGTGCTGTATGGGGAGTGTGTTGTGGTGTGGCGTTGGCTGCGGTCCTGGTTACATAGTGTTTACCGCACGTCTATCTGTCGTATTTCGTCTCTTTTCAGGTTGAAAAGGAGGAGCAGGCCTTATCTGAGCGCTACCCAGCAGGGTACTCGCAGTACAAGACAAAGGTCAAGAAGGTAATGAAACATTACCCAACTGCACTACTGCTACTACTGCACCCCTTCTCCAATCAGGCACGATGGCGTTCGTACAGACCTTCTGCTCATGCATACCACCCCCGTACCCTCGTACGTGTGCCCATGCATCCATCCGTGCTTGCAGTTCCTGCCCTTCCTCTACTAAACAGCGAGACAAGGAGGCGTCACCTGCAGAGAGGCAGGCCCAGGCAGGCCGTGCAAAGTACTCTTCATTGCGGCATGCAGGATGCAGGAAGCCAATCAGTCAGCGGTGCCGGTACACAGCTCGGCGGGGGGAAACATTGTTGACATACACCGTTAGGTTAGTCAGGCATCCACGCATGTACATTTGGAAGCATCTGGGGTTAGATTAGGGCGCGGAGAGACTTCTTCGCTTCGTAGCTGCTCATCACGGTAGGCAAGGCTGCCATGACACAACGCGTGCTTGACATCTCCTGTGACGGAGTGGAGTGCGCTGGTTTGGGTTCTTGGCCCCGTACAGTACCCGTCGTACGGCTTCATTGCTTTGGCAGGTGTTGTATGGCTTGAGCTGCCCGTTGACAACAACGATTTTGGATATAACCTGGGTACATACGTATTACATTCGTAAGACTAGCTCATCGTTCGAACTTTAGGGTCGCTTTGAAAACAAAGGATCCTAGCCGCCATGCAACACTCACAGACGTTGCACGCCCGCCCGCCGGCCGCTCGCCGTGGCTCATGGAGCAAGTCACACGCCGCACCTGTCATGTCCGATTACCGGCAATTGCCTGGTTGCCGTCACAGGGTGTTTCGGCAGGTGGTGGTTGCGGACAATGACTTGCATTGCATGGGTCACTTGGGTAAATCTGTTCTGGGTGATCTTTCAAGTAGCAATTGGATGCTATCGGATGGTTGTTGTCGTATGGCTTTGGTATGGGGGAGTTGCCTCGAAGGCTCTTGGGGGAGTTGCCTCGAAGGCTCCCGTACCTCCAGGGATGGCCAGTGCTAGTGCATTCAGGTGTTGCTCGGCCCGGGTTCGGTGCCTCGCGACACGAGAGGAATGCTGCTCGCTTCGGTGAATCATTTGCAGGATGTATAGGACCTGGTTTGCGCCCTATGTATCATGTAACATGCAGGCTATGAGCAGTCTTTACTGCCTGATGAGTGTGATGACACCTTCTTAGGCTCGCAAAGCGGCAGCCACACGTGCAGCCGTAACTAGTGCTGTAGCTAGGAGGACACCATATCCGTGTGCCGTACGGTTTCCGGCGGCGCGTGATCCCGTACTACAAGCCGGCCCTTTCAATTCCAAATTACCGTACACACCAGAGGAATTGGATAGTTATACCTTACGCCATATGTTTGTTACAGCATATTGATGCATCTCTTCGCGAGCTTTCCATTGGTCGGTCGCATTAGCCATCAATGCCTACGCGCGACATGAGGTCAGATGTTGGAAACGACGTCTATGCATCGGAATAATCCTCTGCGAAGCCTCCAAAGACGCTGTCCGAATCGTCCAGCGCTTTCTGAACGGGCGGGGTCCATGCACTCCGCCTACATCGAGCCGGCCGCGGGATCCAGGTCGTTACTTGTTCCAGAATCGCGCACCGTCCATGCCTCAAAGTACCTTTAACGCGCTACCGCTAGCACGCTTAAAGCACATGAACACTATCACTTCCACCATTTTGGTAATGCCAACACTTTGAAGGGATAATGCACCATGTGGTAAGCACGACCACATGGTGCCGCATGTTGTTCGATAGCTGGTTTACCCAGCCTTTTTCCGTCCATAATGGCATGAACGTGTTAGCACCGTTGGTTGCGTGCAAAATGTTTTACTTGCTTCCTGCAATGAACAACTTGTCAGAGGTCTCGCTGTTGATGTCTTCTGACAGTGTTGGCCACCGCTGGTCCCCGAGAAATGCGACTGGCCCAGCCACAGAATATGAAGCTGCCTATCAGAGTTTGGACCTTGTCATTGGCCCTTAGACCATATGCGACCACGATATCCGTACCCTACCTACCCATCGGGGTCGCCAAGGCAAGGGGCTAACAACCTAACGGGCCTACACCCCTTACCTACTGTTACTAAGTGTGGTGCACGCCACTAAACTAGTATATAGAAGGCCGATGTTACATGTATGGCGCTATATATCCCATAGAGTTGGTGGGGCCTCATGCATACTGTAGGGGCTACTCGGACATACGCACACTAACAACTGCGCGTAATATGACTTGCAAATTGCCGAAGTAAGAGGCCTCTGGTGTTAGTGTCGCAATACTGGCTGTTACGAAGAATGGGTTGCGGAGCATCAACATCTTCACAAGCACCTATGCAGCCGAGGGTAAGTTTCATGTGTGGTATACGCCATCGGAGTGGGAGCAGTGCTTGCAGGTGCACACATGCCTCTTTAGGTTACCCAGTATGCCCCTGCTGATGCATAGAAGAGCTTGGCCGGAGAAACGCATTTGCATGTAGAGATTGCAGTTTGTCAACTTAACTATTAAGGGTGTGGATGCGTGTCTTTTATGTGATTACAAGGCTGAGGAATGAATCTCTTACCATACATGTCTCTGCTGCAGGACACCGCAACAAGTTGGGAGCTTGTACGGTGTTCGCCTTCAGGGCATGAACTGTTTAAAAAGCACGGCATACCACCGGAAATCGCCAAGCTTTTCGTGGATGAGCTTGGTTTTCACACAACCCAACACCTGTGCCACGTTACCGAGGAGGATATAAAAAAGCTCAAACTGAAGCCACTCATTGAAAGAGAGTTCTTGCGAATTGTTAGCGATTCCAACAGCAGACCTGCTCAACCAGCGTTGAGTGCATCTCAAGCTCCAACTACATCACCTGTGGCCATTGCTGCGGCGGCCAATGCCACGCCTGCTGTACCTTCACCTGCTGCACCTCAGGGGCATTCTACCGGCTCCACAAAACTCAAGGTAACTATCCAGGCCATATGTGTATGCTGCATCATGCCAGTAGCACTTGTGGCACCCCCATCCGGCTTATGTGATGGTCCAACTGAACCTGATGTATGTACTATTACCCAATGCTTGTAACTTACTTTAGTGCTCCTGCACCCCGCTTGCCCGCCAATCCCTGCGCACAGGAGCGGGTCCAGAAGGGACTCGAGGTGGGCTGCACCTTTCTGACCAAAGTCAAACCTATGTTGCCATTCCCTGGTGAGCACCTTATGTGATGGGGTGTCCGTCTGGCAGAGGCTGCGTGATGTTGCTGGAGGTTACCAGTCTATGCGTTGGGCACGGGTGCTGGCCGGCCATAGCATCTCATTCCTTACAAGCCGTGAGAGTCAGCAGTCCCGATGGGTGCATGGGTGCGCACGTCTACCCCTGTGGGTTAATGCTGAAACACTGGGGTCGGTAGGCAGCCTGCACAGCTGCGCCTAGCCTGCACACAACATATTAGGGTATGCTAAGGTCATTCGTTCACTAAGGGCTGCATGCCCTGTTCTAGAATGTCATCCCAGCATTTGCAATGCATCTCACACGCCGGTGGTTTTGCCATGTGTGCGCAGCCATATTCATACTGCCTCCCACTCATGGACCCTCCGGATAAGTCCTAAACTCCTCACTAAAGAGCCAGTACATGCTTTATGTATGCACGTTCCCATTGCGCAGGTGACATGGTCGCTGGCGCGCTGGCCGTCTTCATGGGCCTCGTGTCCCAGGCTATGGCCAACAAGGATAACCTGACCAAGCTGCAGGAGCGGGCAGTAGACCTGTTTGACCTCGTCGTCGACAGGCACGTCCCACACGCAGCACTGATGGTGGCTGGCACTGCAGCGACACAGCCACCGCAGCAACACCAGCAGAAGACGTCGGCCGCGTACATGAAGCTGATGGTTCGGTTCCGCGACCTGCTCACGGTGCGTCCAGTGGCAGTTGTACCCTGTGTGCGCAGCAAGCCCTTGCATCATGGCGGCCAATGTATCGTGCCCACACGCACGCGCTTTAGCACCCTCCACCTGCTGCCTTTAGTGCAAGAGCTTTAGTGTGAGGATAGTGACCAACGTTACCCGTTCATTAAGGCGCTTGTGTGCTTGTTGACTTACTTTATGAGCCATTCGTTTACATGTGCCTGCACCCTGCCGTCTGCCTGGCTGCAGGAGCTCATCGAGTACGTCCGCGTGTTCTCCTCCCATAGCTGGCTTGTCCGCATCATCACCAGCGGCGGTGACCAGCAGCGGTATGAGGACTACGCACAGCAGCTGCGCGACCTGACACTCGAGGCGCAGTTTGCTGTGGTGGTGGACGTGGCCGGCATGACGGAGGAGATGCGGGCAGCCATGGAGGAGATGACGCAACAGATGGTGTACGTGGTGAGAGAGGGAGGATTGAGGGAGGGAGGACGGGATGCGTGTGTACAAAGGTGTGAGGTGTATAATGAGGGCACGGCTTTGACGGCTTCACCTGCTGGAATGCGGGCAGCAATTGCAAAAGTGTGTTGGTGGTGGTACTCCCCGGACTGGAGGCCAGCATGCAGGGCCCCTCTGGAGTATACTCCCTGCATGCTGTCTTGTTCGCCTTTGCGCCCAGTTAATCGAACACACTGCCTCCTTCTCTCCCCGCTTCCAGGACCACAGCGCTGAGGTGCGTGCTGTCGTGGAGGAGCTGGGCGGCCTGGATTCCGTGATGGCTGATGAAGATAAGATCAAGGCGGTGGCGGAGAAGCTGGACATGGGGCAGAGGCTGACCATCAGGATTGTGAGTGGGGCTGGGGGGAAGATGGCAGTGGTCCAGGCCTGCTGTAGTTGTTTAATGTGGGGGAGGAAGTGCATGTGTATGTGGCAAGGGTGGCTGGGGTGGGTTGGAGGAAATGCACCCCCACATGCTACAAGGGTGCCGCCGCTAACAATGGACGCCTTGTTTGAATGTGCCGCTTGCCACCCGTACTGCCTTCCGGTGTTTGGAGTTCTGCGGCCACTTACCACTGTGCATTGCCCACGTGTGTGTGCGTGCCCGCACGCAGATGAAGCAAGGGCTTGCAGCTGTGAAAGCAAGTGTGGTGAAGGAAGGCGACAAGGGCTTTCACCGCCTGATCTGTCACATGGACCTGCGCGTTTTCTGGCGCACCTTCTTCACTGGGAAGTGGAAAGTGAGGCCAGGGTTGGGCGGGATTAAAGATACCTGCTGGTTGCCTCGACTGACTTAGAAACGGTGCAATCGAATAATTACGCATTTAGGACCATCGTCCCTTCTTACAACAAGTGTTGACACCGTGACCCCATGACCAATGAAACGCTACTGTGACTCACACCCCTCGAGCAGGTCCCCTGGCGCCTGTGGTGGTTGGGGTTTCCGAGTCGCCTGGAGGAGATGCACCTGGAGCCAAGCTACGTCTCAGCGGTAGGAGGAGGAAGGGGGCGGGGCATGCATGAGGTTGCTTGTGTGTTCATGATTGGGTGTAGTGGGTGATTGGTGTGATGGTGTGTGGGGACCAGGAATAACCTGCTGCACCCCAGTTGGATTGTGACTCTGTGCCTAGCCTTATTTGTACATTACAGCCGTTGTTTGCTGCATGGGGCGCATGGGACATGGCTTGTGGTGGACAGGGTGCTCGGGAGGTCTCATTTTTCGTTGTAACTGTAAGGGTGCAACGGGTAGCGTAAGGTGGTTGCTTTGCCTGCTGACGGGGCAGTGCATACAATTGTCACACAGGGTCATGCTGCAATTGCTTGATGCACATGTGCATCTGATGTGCGCGTGGTTGCCGTTGCAGTTGTGCGACGTGTTGGGGAGCGATCAGGCAAAGCAAGCGTTCCAGCAACGTGTGGATCAGTGGGACCCGGACAACGTCAGCGTGGACGAGATCCAGTTGGCCTTCCCACAACCGGACGCTGACCTGCTGCAGCTCGTGCGCCAGCTCACAACCGGCAGCAGTGGCGGCAAAACCATGGCTGCACCTGGCAGCAGCAGCACACCTGGGCATACCACCACTGGAGTGCTGCAACTTACAGCAGCCAGCAGCAGCGAGGCGGCCCCAAGCCACACCCAACATGAGGCTATGGCGAAATGCCGCCTGCCACCACTTGATTCGTTGTACACGGGCCGTGATGCTGATGCAGAGCTGGTGGTGCGGCTGGTGAAGGAACAGGCTGCAGCCCAACGCGGCGTGTGCCTACTGGGCGGTGCTGGCCTGGGCAAGTCCAGCCTGGCGGTGGATGTGGGGTGGAGGTTGGCCAGGGAAGGAGCGTGCCCAGGTGCGCCACTGTGTACCGGTATGCATTGCAATATGCCATGCAAGTAGGTATGCATACCATAAACAACCTGCCAAGTGTTGATGTGAAACGACTGTCACCACACATGCAGATCAGCCATCCTATGCGGTGTATGTATTGTTGTAAGGCTGCCTGACCCGCCCGTGCTTGCCTCCTGACTCCTGCCCCCCTGGCCCCGCCTGCCCCATGCAGGGGGCGCATACTTTTGTGACCTGCGTGAGGCGCGGTCCATGGACGATGTGTTGATGCGCATTGCGCTGGCGGTGGGAAGTGCCATCACGGTGGGTGGGTAGATAGGTGGTGTGTGGCTGGGTGTATGGGTGTGGATTGCTGTTGCAGGAAGACTTTCCTTGACGACCCCATCCATCCACCTGGCTCATGGCACATGAGGGCTCTAATCTTGCTGGCATTTCATACTTGCAAACTATGTTGATGCAAACCCATGCCCCGACCTGCACACTCTTGCTTGCTTGGTTGGGAGCCGCCATGCATGTAGAGAAGTGTATCCTATGTTGCCTGACGTGTTTGCCGTGTTGAAACGGTCGGCAGTATGCACACAACAAGTCCAGGCAGCGGGAGACAACAAGGAGAGAAATCAGAGCGGCAATGGCGCATGGCATGGTACTTCAGCCATGTGTCTGCCAGTGATTAAAGCACGTCCAAGCTTGCTGTGTGCAACCTTCCTGCAGGGTGACGACACCCTTCTCAAGTTGCTTGCATGGTTACGCGCCACCTCGGCTAGCTGTGGTGGTGGCGTGTTGCTGGTGGTGGACAACGCCGAGGACGTGCTGCAGGCAGATGGAGGAGGCGGTGAGGGTTTCAGAGACGCCATGGCTCAGGTGGGCAGGATTGGGCCAGATTGGAAGGGAGAGGAGAAGAAGGGAGAGCAGAGATGGGTCGTGAGCACTTGGACCCGGCCTGCCTGTTACAAATAAACTTACAATGCTGGCATGGTGGAAGTCTTTGGCAATGACAATTAGCTTTCTTTCTGCATGCACATGCCACATTCTTGTAAGCTACGAAAAGGTGTAACTGCAGATGTCAGGATTGTGAGTGCGCGGGCTTACAGTTCTCCTTTCACCTTTTCTTAGCTTACACTAGCTAGACACCACACCTAGCTGCATGCAAGCTATCACAAGACTGGTGTCGGCTGTCCTATCCAGGCTTTCTTACGCTTGCCCTCTCTTCAGCAATCCTGTTGAGTTGCAAACTGTTAGCATACTATTTTACATATGATTATTGTGCTGCATCCATTAACCATTATATAGGAATGTGGTAACCGTCAGTTGATAGATGGAACCGTACCCAAGCTTTGAAGCCTCATCACTTAACAGTAGGTATGGGCGACTCTCATATAATGCTTTCGTGCCCTTCTCATTGTTGCCCGGCAGGTGTCCACGGCTGCAATGGTGTTGGTCACATCACGGGCACCCATGTCCACATCGTCATCTAGCAGTAGCAGTGGCAACACGTTTGTTGACCACCCGCTATGTGGTGTTGATGATGGCTCCAGCCGCCAGCTAGTCGCCTCACTGTGGGGTGATGCCTCCCCTCTGGCAGCGGCTGATGTGGACGCCCTGCTGGATATGTGCCAGGGTGTGCCGCTGCTGCTGCGCACATGTGCTGATGCGTTGGCACATGGCAGGGTCACAGTGGCGGTAAGTACGGGTGCATGTTAGCTGGGTGGATGTAGTAGAAGGTGTTCGGGGTATGGGCGGCTCTCAGCTCTGCATGCAGCTCCTTGAGCATGCTCAACAAGCATTGTCTGCTTCAAATTGCTGTGTACGGATAACGAGGTATCACCATCACGCTGATATCCACCCACCCACCCCCCACAAACAAATGCATGCAGGTGTTAAAGGCTGCGCTCACCAACACAAACAATGATAGCACCACCGCCCTGCACCTCGCCTTGGCATCTCTGCCGCTATCCCAACAACTGCTCCTAGCCCAGCTCTCCATCTTCCCATCCCAATTTGATGAGACATCTGCCGCAATGGTGGTGTATGGTGACAGCAGCGACGTGTCACGTGTTCGTGCCCAGCTTGTGGTGTTGTACAGCCATGGCTTGGTGTTGCACAATGTGGCCCTCAGCACATACAGCCTGCACATGGCTGTGCGCACCACTGCTGCAAGGTTGGGCGGTGGGTTGACCTCTGCAGCAACAGCATCAGAACCAGCTGCGGCCAATAAAAGCGCTGCCAGCAGCAGTCAGCAGAAACAGCAGCAGCAGTTCTCCAGGGCATTGTCCTGTGCCCGTGAACGGTTTGTGGGACAAATCATGGCTGCCTTCACAGAATGGGGGCAATTGTACATGACACCTGATGCTCTGTTGGCACTGCGCTTAGCACGGCAGCATGCACCCGACTTCTTGGCAGTGATACAGATAGCAGCAGCAGAGGCAACTACAGCACCCAAGATGTTGGAACTGGTGCTGAGGTCTACAACTTGGCACTACTTGGAGTCATTGCTGTTTGATGTGGGTGGTGTCCTGACACCTGCTTTCTATGAAACCTGGAGCAGTATGGAGACTGCAGCCAATAATCTTCAAGCACCTTGCCTTGCCAATTTTTACTCAATGTTGGCTGGAGAGGCAGCACACCAGCAGGCTTTGGAGCTGCGCACCAAGGTGCTGGGCGCAGAGCACCCTGACACCATCAGCTCCATCAATAACCTGGCCAGGTGCATCAATGCCCAAGGCAAGTACAGCGAGGCAGAGCCCATGTTCAGGCGGGCGCTGGAGCTGCACACCAAGGTGCTGGGCGAGGAGCACCCTGACACCATCAGCTCCATCAGTAACCTGGCCAGCTGCATCAATGCCCAAGGCAAGTACAGCGAGGCAGAGCCCATGTACAGGCAGGCTCTGGAGCTGCGCACTAAGGTGCTGGGTGAGGAGCACCCTGACACCATCAGCTCCATCAGTAACCTGGCCAGCTGCATCAATGCCCAAGGCAATTACAGCGAGGCAGAGCCCATGTACAGGCAGGCTTTGGAGCTGCGCACCAAGGTGCTGGGCGCAGAGCACCCTGACACCATCAGCTCCATCAGTAACCTGGCCAGCTGCATCAATGCCCAAGGCAATTACAGCGAGGCAGAGCCCATGTACAGGCAGGCTTTGGAGCTGCACACCAAGGTGCTGGGCGCAGAGCACCCTGACACCATCAGCTCCATCAATAACCTGGCCAGGTGCATCAATGCCCAAGGCAAGTACAGCGAGGCAGAGCCCATGTTCAGGCGGGCGCTGGAGCTGCGCACCAAGGTGCTGGGCGAGGAGCACCCTGACACCATCAGCTCCATCAGTAACCTGGCCAGCTGCATCAATGCCCAAGGCAAGTACAGCGAGGCAGAGCCCATGTACAGGCGGGCGCTGGAGCTGCACACCAAGGTGCTGGGTGAGGAGCACCCTGACACCATCAGCTCCATCAATAACCTGGCCAGCTGCATCGATGACCAAGGCAAGTACAGCGAGGCAGAGCCCATGTACAGGCGGGCGCTGGAGCTGCGCACCAAGGTGCTGGGCGCAGAGCACCCTGACACCATCAGCTCCATCAATAACCTGGCCAGCTGCATCAATGCCCAAGGCAAGTACAGCGAGGCAGAGCCCATGTTCAGGCGGGCGCTGGAGCTGCACACCAAGGTGCTGGGCGAGGAGCACCCTGACACCATCAGCTTCATCAATAACCTGGCCAGCTGCATCAATGCCCAAGGCAAGTACAGCGAGGCAGAGCCCATGTTCAGGCGGGCGCTGGAGCTGCACACCAAGGTGCTGGGCGAGGAGCACCCTGACACCATCAGCTTCATCAGTAACCTGGCCAGCTGCATCAATGACCAAGGCAATTACAGCGAGGCAGAGCCCATGTACAGGCAGGCGCTGGAGCTGCGCACCAAGGTGCTGGGCGCAGAGCACCCTGGCACCATCAGCTCCATCAATAACCTGGCCAGGTGCATCAATGCCCAAGGCAAGTACAGCGAGGCAGAGCCCATGTTCAGGCGGGCGCTGGAGCTGCACACCAAGGTGCTGGGCGAGGAGCACCCTGACACCATCAGCTCCATCAGTAACCTGGCCAGCTGCATCAATGCCCAAGGCTATTACAGCGAGGCAGAGCCCATGTACAGGCAGGCACTGGAGCTGCGCACCAAGGTGCTGGGCGAGGAGCACCCTAACACCATCAGCTCCATCAATAACCTGGCCAGCTGCATCAATGCCCAAGGCAATTACAGCGAGGCAGAGCCCATGTACAGGCAGGCGCTGGAGCTGCGCACCAAGGTGCTGGGCGCAGAGCACCCTGGCACCATCAGCTCCATCAGTAACCTGGCCAGCTGCATCAATGCCCAAGGCAATTACAGCGAGGCAGAGCCCATGTACAGGCAGGTGCTGGAGCTGCGCACCAAGGTGCTGGGCGCAGAGCACCCTGGCACCATCAGCTCCATCAATAACCTGGCCAGCTGCATTGATGACCAAGGCAAGTACAGTGAGGCAGAGCCCATGTACAGACAGGCGCTGGAGCTGCAGCTCACCAAGGTGCTGGGCGAGGAGCACCCTGACACAAAAGTGCCTGGATGCTACTAAGAAGTGAGTGTGATAGATAGCAGTTGGGCTTCGGTCTAAGTAATGGTTTGTAAGAGATTGGGCTTGAGGTGCACAAAGGCCCTTCTGCATATGTCCTTCTGCTGCATTTGCTGTTCTAGCTGGTGACTGACCTTACGGGTTACAATCTGTTGCATCCCTATGATAAAGTCAGAAAAGATGCTGGCCTAGTTGATCTCTGGGCCGAGAGGACAAGGACGTTTGGCTACAGGCAGTGACTTAGTGGCTTTGCCATGGCTAAAGGCTGACACTGGGGGATGATGGTATGATGTACCTAATATATAAGGTTGTGTGTACAGATGACGCCTTCTTGCTAGGGTCCTTGCAGCGCGCCTTGGGCCGAACCTAGCCGACGTGATAACTTGTAGCAGTTAGTGTTCTTTTGGGAGGTTAACTGGTTCAGTTCCCCGATGATACTGAAGGGTGTTAAGTTGGCATGGCGCGGTAGGGGCTTTCCTACAGCACACGGAGATGTTTGCCAGGGTGTTGGGTCGCCACTTGAATTTGGACAATGCAGAGCTTTTGCCCATTGGGGTTCCGTCAGGTACTGAGGGGCAGCAGGTTGTTCAGGGTGTGTCAGTGGTTTGTACGGCAGTGACTCTTAATGTGCCTTTTATTAACGTGGATACGGCTCCATGCCTTGACTGGAGCAAAAGGTTCCTAGCTGTGGAGAGCCGCTTACAGAAGTTGGCTGGTCTTCACCCATTCCATTTCTGTTAAGGCTAGCTACCAGCGCAGCTGCATATGCTCTGCAAACAGCCACTTGGCACATGGAGCATTCAGGCCTGCCGCCAGGTGCTCAATTGGATAGTTTAGGGAAGCAGACTGTTAAGTTTAAAATTAGGCACCAGGATCCGCAGGATAGGCATGCTATGGGATAGGCTGTTAGCTGGGCACCCCAGGGCAAGTGGTTTTGGTGCCTTGCGCTTAATTGAGCATTCCAGGGCTCGCTTTGCTGGTTGGGGGGGGCCTGTTTTGTTCGTTGAGCTGCGCTGCCAAGGGGCTCTTTGCATCCCTGGCAGCGTGCTTTGAGTTGTTGTTCCTTCAGTGTTTGCATCCGGATTTCGGTCCCCTAGCACTTTTGACAGTGACCTGGGTGGGGCCTTGAATGGGGGCTTACTTGCCAGGGGATACTCATCGTGTAGTGACTTCTATAGCAGTTCTACCACCGTTGCTGACATAGGGTCGCATCCTTTGGTACTGGGGAGCTGGTATTGGGGTGTTCCTTTGTGTGTCGGGTTGACAGGTCAGTCAGGTGTATTAAGTTTGGAACACCACTACCCAGTCCTAATTCATAGCCATGCACTTTGTTTCTTGGTAATGGGTGTGGCTGCTTTGGCTCAACAGGTTTGAGGACAGCTTTGCTTGAGGACATGTGGATTCCAGTGTTGTTGCATGGTGTGTCAAGGGATACTGAGGACAGGGCTATGATGTGATGCTGGTCTGTACTAGTACATCGGTGTTTTGACCCAGCTTCTTCTGCTCCCTGTGTTCTTTGTTACCTGCCTAGGTGTTGTAATCTCCTGCTGTTGCTTGAAACCTTGTTGACTGAAGCGCCTGTGGCTTGGGTGGTGGCTGCGGAGGTGTTTCTTGCTTGTTGACAGTTTGCCACCCATCCTCCATCGGCTATTGTGGATGCTTGGCAGGTTTTGGTTCCCCACTTGGGGTGACAGTTAACTCACGGAGTTGTTCCTTTGGGGACTCTGTCTGTTCAGATGTCCACAGTAATAGATTGGGTGTGTGTTTTGAGGACCGTGCTGTGTTGCATGTGGCCCTTATTTAGTAAGCTATGGAGTTACCTGCTACCCCAGAGGCGTTCTGGATGGCCTTCAGGATTCTCTCCAGCGCCTCTGAAGACATTAAGGAGACGCCCCACCTTAAGGAGACGTTTTGGTGTTTGTCCATCAATGAAATTCCCTTGCTTGGGAATTCTCATATGTACGGCTTCTCCTGTGTGTTGTGGCTGTAGGGCTGTTGTTTTGGGGATGTCTCCATGGTTGCATTGTTTCTGGGCCTCTCCCATTGCTTGTGCTGTGGTTGAGCAGCTTGAGGTTAAGTGCTGTGGTTCCTAGTGTTGCCATTGTGGTTGGCGTTGCCTCTCTCAAGCGTGCAGCAGTGTTTGTGGGATCTTGTTATCCTGGGTGCTTTGTCTGCTATGGGAGAGGGTCGGCGGGCTCGTGTGTGTGAGTCTGGTTCTGCAGGTTTTGTGCCTAGGCTCGCTGATCAGGCTGCCCTGTCTGTTGTTTCCTGGTTTGGGGGTCAGCTTCGGGATTTTATTTGCCAGTGTCTTGCTGGCCCGGTGTGTTATTGCCTATATGGCATGTTTTGTTTACCTTGCAGTGTAGGGTGTTCCCTTTTGGGGAGCCGTTGTAACGGTCATTCATTCAGTCACTCGATACAATCTTAGGCATAGCAAGGCAATTTGCCCAGGCCACACAGTACAGTAGAGCGACTGTATAGGATCAGCTAGCCTTATGTGTTACAACTTGGATCATACCTCAGGCATGTGGCGCCACCACCACACGGTAGTGCCAAGAGGTGCGCTTCACTACAGAGCAAGGCACGAACCATAAGCCAATACACGCCAAGATACCAATCCAACTGCGTTCACCACCCACATTGGGGCCCCAAGACACACATGTGTGCCTTTGCTTGCCTAACAGCATGTGAAAGAGCATGCAGGCACATGTAGGACCCTGGCCGGTTGCCATCACCATGCATCTCCAGGGACCGGAAGCCAACCAAAAGACAGGGTGTGGTGGTCAATAGGCAAGGCCAAGTAAGACACAGCCACAAACCAGCACCATTGAAGCTTTTGTACTCACACCCATACCCTATAAGTTAGGTATGAAGGTTCCTGCTAATGAACGAATGCCCTCCTGCGCAGCTGCCTTTTGGATGCATGCAAGCAAACCCAAAAGGTAACAAGAAGGCAGCTAACGATAACACACCAAGAGAACTAGATCATTGCTGCCACCAATGCACCATGAAACATACACACGCACAATATACACACATCTCCTTCACCATCCCCTCCCTCCTCAACCCAAACTTCGTCTCGGTATTGCCATATGCCTCAGTGACTCCCATGGACCGCTGGTGCCTCGCGGCCTCCCATGCAGCAAACATGTAGACCCCTGACTGCACGCAAACCCTTTGCCACATCAGCTCCCAAACACCATTCTGCCATCCACCATCAAACCAAGGCATCACCCGGCGAGGACGGCCCCGATGCTGCGCTGCCCTCACCCCTTCCCCCGCCCCCTGCAGCCTCCCCACCCGTCCAACCCCCACCCCCCACCGCCAGTGCAGCCCCCTGGTAGTTGCAGATCTGAATGGTGGAGTGCTGGATGCCCAGCGTGCCGCGCACATAGGCCTCCAGCGCGCGCAGCACCACCTCCGCGTCCGCAGTGCGTGCGATGTGCACATGTGCGGTCAGGATGGGCAGGCCCATGGAGAGGTTCCACACATGCAGGTCGTGCACATCGAGGATGCCGTCCATCTGGGAGGGGTGAGGAAAAGGAAGAGATAGAAAGAGAGGCGTAGTAGAGGTAAGGAAAGTGCGCCACAGTCCTGGATGCGCCAAACCACTACCTGACACCCCAGGGAATGCCTTGCCCCTTTCAACAACAGCACCATTCCCCTTCGTATCAGGCATATGGTGTGGGTGGTGTGACGCAGGGATGTTGTCTAATGTCCTTCTGCTGCAATTGCTGTTTTAGCTGATGACTGACCTTCTGGGCTACAGCCCATTGCATCTCTATGCTAAAGTTGGAAAAGATGCTGGCCTAGTTGAGCTCTGGGCCATGGAGACTAGGACGTTTGGCTACAAGCAGTGGCTTAGTGGCTTTGTCATGGCCAAAGGCTGACACTGGGGGATGGTGGTATGATGTCCTATTATTTTATTATGTTGTGTACAGATGACCACCTTCTGCTAGGGTTCTTGCATCGTGCCTTGGGCTGGCCCTAGCTGACATGATAACTTGTAGCAGTTAGTGTTCCTGTGTGGGAGGTTACCCGGTTCAGTTCACCAATGATACTAAGGGTGTGAGTTGGCCTGGAGTGGTAGGGGCTTTCCTCCAGCACATGGACATATTTGCCAGGGGGTCGGGTCGCCACTTGGACTCGGACAAAGCAGGGCTTTAGCCCATTGGGGTTCCATCGGGTACTGAGGGGCAGCAGGTTGTTCAGGGTGTGTCAGTGGTTTGTACGGCAGTGACTCTTAATGTGCCTTTTATTAACGGTTCCTAGCTGTGGAGAGCCGCTTACAGAAATTGGCTGGTCTTCACCCTTTCCATTTCTGTTAAGGCTAGCTACCAGCGCAGCTGCATATGCTCTGCAAACAGCCACTTGGCACATGGAGCATGCAGGCCTGCCGCCAGGTGCTCAATTGGATAGTTTAGGGAAGCAGACTGTTAAGTTTAATTATAGGCACCAGGGTCCGCAGGATAGGCATGCTATGTGTGGTCCGGGTAGGCAGTTAGCTGGGCACCCCAGGGCAAGTGGTTTTGGTGCCTTGTGTTCAATTGAGTAATTCAGGGCTCGCTTTGCTTGTTGGGGTGCCTGTTTTGTTCATTGAGCTGTGCTACCAACAGGCTCTTTGCATCCCTGGTGGCATGCTTTGATGTTGTTCCTTCAGTGTTTGCATCCGGATTTCGGTCCCCTAGCGCTTTTGATGGTGACCAGGGCGTGGCCTTGAATGGGGGTGAATAGCTTGCCAGAGGATATTCATCGTGTAGTAACTTCTATAGCAGTTCTACCGCCGTTGCTGAAAAAGGTCGGATCCTTTGGTACTGGGGAGCTGCTATTGGGTTGTTCCTTTGTGTGTGGGGTTGACAGGTCAGTCAGGTGTATTAAGTTTGGAACACCGCTACCCAGTCCTAATTCATAGCCATGCCCTTTGTTTCTTGGTAATGGGTGTGGCTGCTTTGGCTCAACAGGTTTGAGGACAGGTTTGAGGACATGTGGATTTCAGTGTTGTTGCATGGTGTGTCAAGGGATACTGAGGACAGGGTTATGATGTCTTTAGCAGCAGCAGGCCATGGAGGAGGAAGAGCAGGAGGAGGTGGTGACTGTGATGAGGTTCGTGATCACGGGCCCCCGAGGAGCTTGCTAGTGGAGTGCAGCTTCCCGCCCCTGACCCGCTTAGGGGGGTGAAGGCAGCGCTGGTGCCGCTGGTGGGGGGGCTGTGGGGCCGCATGGTGGAGGATGCGGTACGACACAGGTGGGGGATTAGATAAACTGAGGTGGGGGGGAGAGGGGTTGGATGGCTTTTGGTTGGAAAGAAGGGGCATCGAGAAGGAGGAGAACGAAGAGGGGAAGAGGATGTCGTGGGATGAGTGAGGGTTACTGTGTGCTGCGAGGCCGCAGTGTATCAAACACACACGCCTCTCCTGTGAGTCGTTCCGACTCACGGCCAGTTTCCATTAACTCACCTCCCCCACATCTCCGTCCCCATCCTCCCTCCCTCCCGCCCCCTCCCTGCCCCCCAAGCAGTCACCAGCCCTCCAAGCTGCACCTCTCCTGGCGTCAGGGCTACGGAGCTGTGAAGAGCAGGTCTGGGGAGGTGTCGGCGACAGTGCTTCAGGTGAGGTCAAAGACCACACCGAACCATAGGAAACCACAGGTTGGCGACAGTGCTGCAGGTGGGGAGGGGGAGCAGGAATGAGGGTTAGGGTGAGGATGGGGGTGAAGGTGAGAAGGGGGTGTTTGGAGTTTGCAAAGCGGCTAGTGTGGGAAGGGCTTCACCTCATGCGGTGCAGGGGGTGGAAGGGAGAGGTGGAGGGCACTTGCCGCTGGTGGTGGCGGTGGTGGGCTAGCTCTGACAGGGTGGCAGTACGAATGTATGGCGGCGCTGAGCCCTCCTCAACTGCCACCACCACCACCATACCCAACCCCAACCGCCCCGCCCCCTCACGTGCCTCAGGTGCTGAAGACCGCAACCGCCGCCGCCAATTTCGCCGTGGCTGCCGCTGCAGTGACGACCGGCATGGCAGCTACGGCAGGGGGAGGGGCGGCGGCTGTCACAACCTCCCATTTGCTAGTTGCACCCGTCGCTAGTCCTCTTCCTCATCTTTCTCCTCCTCCACAGCAGCAGCACCTGCTGCCGCAGTCGCCGTCGTCACCCTGCACCTCCGCGGCAGTCGCCTCCGCCACCATCGCCGCCGCCACGGGCGCCTCCGTCGCCGCGGCGGGCGGGTGGGAGGGTGCGGGTGCGGTTCCTGCCGCCACGCATGCGAGCTGCAGGGCGCTGCTGGAGGGGGCGGCGGGGCTGTTTAAAGCGGGGGCACTGGGCAGCATGCGAGGTGGTTTGCAGGTGGGTGGGTGGGTGTACGGCAGAGTGGGTCCGCGTACGGGTGTGTGTGTTGTTTTAATTTTTTACTTAGGACCATTGGGCTTCCTTGGGTTGAGGGTGCGGGTTTTGCACCTGTCGTAATAGCGCCATACCGGTATGTTATGCCGGTATGCCGGTTTACCGCCAAAGCAGTTCCTTCACAAGGCTTTATTACTTCTTCTCCCCACATGTCCCCACATGGCGCCGTTTGTGTGTTCCCTTGCCCTCCCAGATCACCCGGCTGGCAGTGTCCGTGTCGTACACCGGTGGCGGCAGCGGGAGTAACAGCGCCCCTGGCGGCAGCGGTGGCGACGGACCCATGGGTCGCCACCAGCACCACCACCAGCGGCCGATTAGTGACTTCGTGGCTGCTCCGCCCAACAGGCCGGAACCCAGGGCGCATGCGAGCACGGTCGCGAGGAAGGAAACCCCATGTAGCACTATTGATAGCGCGGGAGGCGGCAGGGGGGCGGATGGGGGTGGAGGTGGCAGCGCAGGCATGGCGGATGTGTACAGGGGAGGGCAGGGCACTGACATGGCCTTTGTGCAGGATGAGGGCGGACGGGAGGGTGAGCGGGGGAGGTTTGTTGGTGGTGAGGGGCGGCAAGTTGGCGGGTCCCCTGAGGGCTCTGGTGCGGCAGTTGGGGGGCCTGACGGCATTGGTGTTGCTGATGGTGGGCGGTCGCAGGAGGCGGCAGACGGAGGGGAGGATGGGGGCTGGGATTTCTCGTTCGCAGCGTAGCTTGCAGGATGCAGCTTTGGTTGGTTGTTTTGTTGTTGTAGGATAAGTCGACAATGTGTGCGTGCTGGTTGACAGGATTGTGTGCTATCGTAGAGTTGTAATACCGGTACCACTGCTGTTGGTTACCGGTATGTGTGCAGCGTTGCTTGGCCTCAAGCTCTGTGCTCGCCTGGTGCCGGTATATCCTGCTGTATAAAGTGTTGCGGGGTATGCGAACTTAAGGCAGCAGGAGGTTCCAGCTGGGATAGGAACGGAAGCGATTTGGATAGTTTTTGCTGAAAGGGTCTAGCTTTTCATGTCTTGCAATATTCACTAGGAGCACGGTTTCGTCCGCCGTACTAGCCTTGTGCCCTGACTTCGCGTCTGGTATGGGCATGAATCAGGTACGCATGTTAGTAATGTTGGTGGCGTTAAATTATGTATATCACTTCCGAAGTAAAGGGAGCACGGCGGTGTGTGCATTTGCGGGTGTGCTACTGCCGCATGCAATGGAAACATTGAATGCCGAGCAGGAGCACCTGAAGAGCCTCACAATGGCAGATGTATACAAACGTTTACGGTGTCGCTCACTGTCGTGCACTGCTAAATATGGAGCAAACGCCGGTGCTCTTACTTTGTAAGCAGGCCGCGAGGCCATTGACAGATGTATACATTGATCGATCGTCGCGTTAATCATAAATGTAAATAAAATATTATCGGTAATAGCTATTAGCTTATAACTTACAACTGTTATAAAGACTTCCTCGCAGCGGTGAACCAGGGGCATTGCACGTTTCGCGTCCCTTCCGCTGCCTGTTAGCCGCTACAATATGGACGGCGCCACCGTTCTTCTTACAGGCATAACAGGCTTTGTGGGCAGCGAGCTAGCGCGGCAGCTGCTGCAGGCGGGCGCACACCTGCGATGCCCCGTGCGCGACGCTTTGGACTCGCCACGCCTTGCGGCCCTGAAAAGTGCTTACGACGGCTTGCCAGGCACCCTTACCTTCATAGTAGGTGCCTGGGGATGAGGTATTGACGCTCATTCACGATAGGTGCTGGCCGTTATGCTGCCTTGGATGCCAATGGAAGGCTCGCTGGTAATCGCAGTTTGGCTTTGGCTGCAGAACGCGTACGGGCGCATTCGCACCCGAACTTCGCAAAATAATAGTTATTTTGTCGTTGCAATGTTTCCAAACTGTCCCTGTCAGAATGCGGATATTCGGTCTGAAGATGCCATGGCTGCCGCGGCTGATGGCTGTCAATACGTTTTCCACGTGGCGTCACCCTTCGTGATCAGCGCAGAGGACCCAGCTCGCGACATCGTGGCCCCCGCTGTGGAGGGTACTGCCGCGGTGTTGCGGGGAGCAGCCCGGCACAAGGACACCTCGCTCCGCCGCGTTGTGGTGACATCCTCCGTGTGTGGTGAGCGACAGGGAGTGAGAGCGCTACCGTGCTTAATTGATACCGCGCCAACTGATACCGCCGCTCTTACCAGCAGCACTAGGATGGGCATAACCCACCGCCTTTTTGTATCACGCACGGAACATGTACGGCGTCTACATACCGCACGGTACATGTACGGCCATTGCTACCAGCCTGCCGCCACCACCACCTAAGTGTATCCCCCTCTTGTGGCATCTCCCCGGCACACCGCCAACACCTTAACCAAGCCGTACCTCGTCCCCACTCGTCGTACATCAGCACAGTACGGCATGGGTTATGACACGGTCTCCCCCCCCTCCCCCTCCCCCCCCCCCTCCCCTCATCACACCCCGGTGCGCCACACAGCCGTTCACGACTGTCACGCCAAGCAAGCCCCCGCTGCGGGCCCGGGTGCGAGGTACACGGAGGAGGACTGGAACGGGGTATCCACACTGCAAGATGAGCCGTACTGGCTGTCCAAGGTACGGCAAAACATAAGCGCTTTTAGTCAGCGGTTACTAGCACTCGTATTCTCTCCGGAAGCTGCGTGCAAGTAACAGGAATACTCCACCTCTTCTTTTACCCCACCTCGCGCCTCACTCCCCACCAGACATGACCTCACACCTCACTCCTCACGCCTCCCCACCTCACGCGTCAGGCCGCCCCACCTCACTCTCCACTTCACACGACCCCACGCCTCAACCCCAACCACCCCCCAGGTTGAGGCGGAGCGCACCGCCTGGCGTCTGGCAGCCGAGCTGGGGCTGGGGGACCGCACCACAACCATCCTGCCCAACTTCGTGATGGGACCCGTGCTGTCACCGCAGGTGGGTGTTTGGGGTGGTAGGTAAACTGGCGCAGCTGGTACCGGAGGCTGTACCAGCACGCAGGTAGGCAAGAGGTACGCGCCTCTACCAGGTGCCTTCTTCTATCATGTCTGATCCTAAACCTGCACTCGCACCGCAACTTACACACGCTTACTCCTCCTCCATGTCCGTGTGTGCTACTTTCTCCTCTTGCTGCCCCTCCGCTTGCTGCCCTGCTCATCTTGGCATCGTGCACACCACCTTCGTTGTCGTTGTTATCACTCCTCATGCCCCGCATGCCCCGCATGTCCCGCGCATGGTATGTTGATATCCCCGCAGGTGGCAGGGGGAACCAGTGTGGCTTTCTTCAAGGCCTTTTTGGAAGCCACCCCTCCGTCCACCTCCTCCTCCTCCTCCAATGGCAACGGTTCCAATGCCACAAAGGAGGAGTCCGCTGATGCAGCGGACACTGCTGCTGCTGCTGCTGGTGACACTACCGCCGCTACTGGGGGAGCGGGAGCGGGGCGGCCGCCGCCAGCCGGGTCTTGGACGTTTGTGGACGTGCGTGACGTGGCACGGGCGCATGTGTTGGCGGCAGTGACCCCTGGGTCGGGCGGCAGGCGTTACATTGTCAGTTTGGATCGCGCGGCGAGCGCACGGAGGGTGACGGATATACTGAAGGTAAGGGTAGGGCAATGGTGGTTACCTTGTTAGGGGGTACCGGCTTGTGGCTGGAAGCAGCTTTCGGAGTGGGAAGGACGAGCTGCAGTAGGGGTCAAGGGTACCGTATTCCGAGATATGAGGGTATTGAGGTCTCAGAAGGCGTTTGGTGCTGCCACACCTAGCCACACTTCACGTTACCGGTTGTTTAGTTCACCTACGTTGCATCCTGATGCCCGCGCTTCCCCAAGCGACCCCGCTAGCCGAAGCTGCTCTCCTACCTAATCTTGATCAAGTCATCCCTAACCTGGGTACCGGTAACCTTCCCTTACTTCCTGCCATCACGTCCCGCACACCTCACGTCATCACCCCACCCAACCCAACCCCTCACCTCCCACCGTCAGGCCCGCCTATCCCAGCTGGCCCCCCACCTGCCCGACGGAGACCCCGCGGAGGAGGCTGCGCGGGTCGACGGCAGCAGAGTCGTACGGGAGCTGGGGTTGTCGTACACTGCCTTGGAGGACACGCTTGCCGACATGGCGACATCGCTGCTGCGGTTGGGGCTGGTGAAGGGGGTGCCTGGGGGGCAGCAGCAGCAGTAGGGGGCAGCGGCAGCTGGAGACTGCAGCAGCTGGGGAGCAGCAGCAGCCGTTTAGCGTTATTAGGGTTGAAACTGCAGTTGTTGGTCGGAGATTAGAAAGTTTTGGGGGTGAAAGGTGTAGGGGTGCGGTAGGGACAACGGCTGTGTGCGGGTTTGGGCTTTCGCGGGGTAACCGGTCTTCCTTGTACGAAGGAAGCGGGAGGGCATGAGGGCTTGGATCTTGTTAGAACCCCCTTGGTCCTGAGAGACTGGCTTGCAGGGAGCGAGGCGTGAGCGATACTAGGAGAGGCGTGAGAGGGCGCCTAAGGAAGGGTGTGTCCTTTCGACGTCTTGCCAAAAGTGGTGTGCCCGCGAGAGTTATGCTCGTCCATCGGCTTCATGGCGCATGCATGTCGTCCCACGCGGGAATTTGATACGCCGCTCTAGCTTGGACTGTGTAAGCGTGTAGCTTACCCGCTTAGTCACTACATAGTTTACGATGTCTTCATCACTTACAAAGCGCAAGCCGCTGACCGAGCCTAGCACAGATGTAAGCAACCCTCAGAACGAAAAAGCCCAGGGTAGGAAAGAGTTAACCCGCACTGTGTTAGGTAAACTTGTCCATAATTATACGGCTGTTTGCTTTGTTGACAGAGCCAGCTGGTGTTGCTCAAGAGCCTCGGCATTGTCCGTCGCGGAAGGGGCTGTCGTTGCTGCAGCAGTTGCTTGTAGCGCTAATACTTCTTGCTGCTGGATGTTTTGCCTCGTGGCGGATCTATGGGTGCTGGCCTTTCCTTAGTGGTCCGGTAAGGATGCCGTTAGTTACACCTTTGTTATGTCCGGGCAGGCGCTAACCTTTTCATCCTGCCGCCTAATTTGTCGTTAACAGAGAGTCTTCAGCAAGGCGGAGTTATCGCACTATGTTGGAAAAAGCGACTCAGCGTTGTACTTGGCCATCCTGGGGGAGGTCTTCGATGTGACGAAGGGGAGGCGCTTTTACGCCGGTGAGTCCTTATAGTACAGCTGGGGGATAGTTGTGGGCCCATTCAGGCTTCTGGCTTGGTTGGATTTGGCTGTATGGATGGATGTCACGTTACATGACGCCTGCTGTTCATGGCTGTTGCAGTAGCACTTCGGTTCCTATCCCTGCTTCCAACGCACTATTCAGCGTGTCACGTACGCTGCATGCTCCAGCTATCTCCATCGTTCCAATCTACATATTACTTCGAGCGCAGTCTGGTCCATACTGTGTATGATTCACAAGTCCCATGCACTCCAGCGCTAACCATGTCTCATCCACTTCTTCCACCTCATGTACTTCTTGCTGCCATCCCCAATGCATGTGCTGCCCTTCCCTCACTGTCCTTGATTGGCTCAGCCGACAAGGGCTACGGATTCTTCGTGGGTCGCGACGCCAGCCGGGCCTTCGTGACAGGTGGGTGCGCAGGAGCTAGGAGCAGGCCGAATAGCAGAGCCCACGGGTGAAGTAGGGAAATGAATTAGGACACCGGTTTATAGGCGAAACATTTACCCAAGTAGTGTGAGCAAGTGGATGCAGCAAGGGGGGTACGGCAGTTTCCGCTTACCTGCACTGCGGGCGCCGGTCCTGACCAACCAATTACGATCCCAGGTGACTTCGAGGGCGACTTAACGGATGACGTGGCAGATCTCTCCCCCGAGCAAATCAAATCCATCGTGGAATGGCGCGACTTCTATCACAAGGTAGGCTGGAGGGGGAGAGGTTGAGGTAGGGTGGGCATGTGTGCGATGAGCTTTGGCAACAGCAGCGCCTTGTTGCTTTTCACCCATCTCTCCTTGCATCCTCGGTCTTGGCAAACACAGTATGAAGGGACTCTTTACCCATTGTGCATCCTGGCATCCACCACCAAACACACCTCCATCCATGCATCCATCCATTACCGCGCAGACGTACACTTACAAGGGGCGGCTGGAGGGCCCCTTCCACGACGCTCGGGGCCGACCCACGGGTCACCTCCGCTGGGTGGAGCAGCAGGCAGCCCGGGCCAAGAGCGCCGAGGAGCAGCAGCGGGAGCTGGAGGCGCAGTGGCCGTCTTGCAACGTGCGGTGGACGGAGTCGGAGGGTGAGAAGGGCCCGATGAGGGCTTTCGGTTCGGTACACCTGTCCCTTGCCCTGACCGTCCCTTCCAGGTACCGGTGGCACATCTGGTCTGGTCTACAGCCTTAAGTACCGGTGCCATGCAACTCACCTCATCCCACCTCCTGCTTGCCTTCTTACACGTTTCGCAATCTCTACTGGTATGTGCTGTACTGCTGTTGTTACCGTCACCACCGCCCCTCCCTACCTCGCCCCCTCCTGCCACTGCCAGGCAGTACCGTATGGTGCGAGGGCGGTGCCTACCCGCGCAAGCTCATCTCCACCCTGCCCGGCGGCTCCGGGGGCCCAGCGGGTGCCTCCGGTGCCGCCTCCGCACCCGGCAAGACCACCACCTCCCGTTGCGCCTGTTTTGAGGAGGTGGGCTGGTCGGATGTGCGGCAGTTGTACGCGGGGTGCCCACCCGACCAGCATAGCTGTAAGATCCTGGAGCAGCATGCCTCGTAGACCGCGTCTTGTTGAGGGTCCCACTCGTGGTCCTAGTTGATCGTCCTTGTGAGTTTGTTGCGGTGAAGCAAAAGACGTGCGAACTTGTAGATGGCGTCGTTTCGACATCTATTTGAATCAAGTTTGTGAGCCCCAGGCAGAGGTGTTATTGGCGAACGGGAGAGTGACACAATTTGCCAAACAGTGCATTATTCCCTGGTAGTATCGGTCATAAGGGTTGACGGCGGCCAATGTGACACTGCGTGGGACACACTGCATGGTTGCATTGAGGTTTGTAAGGAACGCGTATGACTGCCCGGCCGTACACGGGCTGAACCCATGCGGCCCCTCCATGTCCCTTGCTGCCCCACACGCATGCCGTGTAAGTTTATGCCGTACATTCAACTTTCCGTACTCCGTGATGGAAAGACCGTACGGATCTTAATCGTACAATATCATCGTATACCGACCCGCAAACCCACAGGGGCGGCCAGTCTTGTTGACCACCACGCAGACGGAATAGACACACCCACCACCTCAATTACGATCCATTCCGCACTGCTTTGCACTACATGTGTCCAAGGGTTGGTTAGGAAACCAGCGAGCCGTGCCACTTTCCGAGCACGGTAAAACACACACACACAGCGGCCAGTTTTCTTAACACACAGTGGGATAAGTTCAAAACCGTTGAAGGCAGTCACAACCAGATAACAACCACAACCTCTTCGTAAATCACAACTCATCACTCAATGCAGCAAACGCTAGTGTGTTTGTCCTTTCAGAAACAGCACGTTGTGTCCAAAGTACGTCAAAACATGTCCTTGTCTACCGTGCCTCTAAATGCGAAGGTCCTAAAAGCCGCTACTGTTGAAACTGGACAAGGGGGAATGCCACTACCCACGTGAAAGTAAACCACAGTGCTACAAAACAAAACACCAGAGCTCCTAAAAACATATCACCACATGAGAAGGGCCCATTCCCGCCCGAGTACCCACCTAGAAACACTCATGTCCAAGCCCCTTGCCCCTCCCCATTCCCCAACTTGCAGTAGGAGCAGGAGCAGCAGCAGCAGCAGTCGCACTGTTGAAACCGCCTATATTCGGCAACTACTACCCATCATCACCCGCTCTCACATCCCTCACTCCATGCCGCCCACCCGTTCCTAGGTGCCACGTGCCAGACACGCACACTATACCATGATGGAACTCATCTTGTTCAGTCTGTCTTGTTATCCTTCCGCTGTGTCTTTGGCTGCGGCTATTGCGGCTAGTAAAGCAACACTGAAGACCTTTCTCACATGTGTCCGAGAGCGGCTCTAGGACACTGACCGCGCTAACCTAGTAGCTAGCAGCCACCCTCATATGCCTACGCACGACCATTCCACTCTCTCTTCTTTACTCTCGCCCACTTTGTAAGGCTGCACTCCCCGGTGAACCCCCCCCCGGCAGCAGCAGCAGCAGCAGCAGCAGCAACAGCACCCACCAACCCGAGGAGCGCAACAAGGGAAGGCCTCTGCCAGTCGTGTCACGTCACCGCTCGCTCTACTTTGCCTCGTCATTCATATCCCCCTTCATCTAACACCCTCCCCAAAACAGAACCCATATGCCGCTGCCTCCCTCGCTACTAACATGTCCCGCGCTGCAGAAAAAAACACCTTCCCCTCACTTGCCCCGGCCCCGGGCCCCCCCGCTGCCGCCGCCCTTGCTGCTGCACGCCCGGCACACGTAGCTGGAGGGCTCGTCCGCGTCATCGGGTATGTCGTTGCAGCGCGTGTGCGACCAGACGCCGCACACGTCACAAGCAATCATGCGCTCTCCGTCGTCGTCCTGAGGGGGAGGTGGGGGGGGGGAGTGGGCGAATGTTGGAGAGGCAGAGCGGCGTGTACAGAGTTGCCGGTCAGAACGGAGGAGCATGTGGTACATCAGGTAGGGTGCAGGACCGGTGCACTGGTCGTGGTTCCCCCCTTCTTCCTGCTGCTCAAGCAGCCAAGCAAAAGCAGCCAAGCTAGACTCACTTGGGTGCCGCACAGGCAGGCCACCCGCCAGTCCTCCGGCCCCCCTGCATGTCGCCATCGCAGGTCGGTATCCAAACCGCTGCACCGAATCACGACAGCAAGCGGTGGCGGTGGCGGCTGCGATGGCGGGGCCTGGGGTTGCTGCGTCGGTTGTGGTGTGAGTGCTGCTGGCGGGAGGGTGCCAGCAGCAGCAGCGGTGTCGGCGCTGCCGTCGGCGCTGCTGCTAGTCGGAGGAGCATCCGCGCTCGTGCCAGGCGGTGCTGCAGCCGCTGAGGAGGCAGCGGCGGCAGCGGCGGCCAATGCGGGTGCTAGAGAAGCCGAGTCGCCGCCGGAAAGAGTCTGCATGCATGCGTAAATGTGAGCCGGGTGGTTAGCAAACAAGACCGTTCTTGCCAGGGATGTAACAGTACCACATGGACACTGCTTCAGGATGCTTTAAAGCACGAGAAGCTAGAGAACAAAAGAAGTTTTATCATACGCCTGATCGGCGAGCGTCGTCATACCTGCTCATCGATACCCTGCACGATGCTCGTCACGGCAATGTCGCCTCCCCCGGGTCGACGGCACATCCGGTACGTCTCCGAGAACGCCGCCGCCGCCGCCTGTTTCAGATCGCCCAATGTCACGACGGCGGTTGACGGTTGCCGAGGCGCTAACGGACCAAGCGCAACCACCTCCGGCGGAGTCAACGTCAGCTGACGTGGCACCTTTGGCGGCGGCGCACGCGCCGCCGTTGCCGCCACTGACGCAGCCGCGGCGGCGGCGGCGACGTCAGCCGCCGATGGCCGACCCGGTCGCGGCGGTTTCGGCGCCGTCTCGTCCTCGAGTTCCAACGTCACGAGCACTCTCGGCCGGCCGTCAGCGGCGGAGGCAGCGGCAATCGCCGCGGCGCCGCCACCACCATAATCCTTTACGTAGTACTTGGTGTCTTTGAGCAACTGTACGGCAGCCGCCATGTACGGCAGCGCTAGCGCCTTCAGCTCCGCTGCCTGGCGTTTCGACAAGAGGGCAACTGCCGTACAAAACGCCGGCTTGTACAGCCGCAGGATGCTGCAGTACAGGTACTGCAGATCGCACTGTGTTTGGTCGTTGATGTACGTCAGGGAGGTGTTGTGGTGGGCCTTACCAGGCAGTACGTAAGGGTTAGTTGGCGCCGGCGGCTCGGGATCGAAGCTGGTGCCTCCGCCGCCACCGCCGCCGTTGCTGCTGTTGGCAGCGGCTGCCGCCGCCGAGCTGGGAGGCCGACCACGTCTACCGCTGCCAGGCCCGCCGACGACAGCCGCGTCCTGCGTCGGCGTCGTCGCCGCATGCCGGGCCTTATGAATGTAGGTTAGCGGCAACGAACGCAGTAACGACAAGAAGGGCTCCTCCGACGCAGCGGCACCCAGCGCCTCCGCGGCGGCAGCGCTGGCGGTAGCCGCCGGCGACGGCACGATCTGCCACTCGCTCGCCGCCGTCGCTGCTGACGACGGCGGCGGCACCACGGCGGCGGTGGGTAGCGCAACCGCAAGCGACAATGGCGTGGCGTTGGCGCCAGGTGCCGCCGTCAGCGCGACGACGTCGGCGGCGGTGTTGCCGCTGTCGGCGGCAGCAGCCCCGGCGGCGCCGACGGTACTCACGTCCATTGCAGCGGGCGCGGATTTACGACCCACGCCACGCGGGCCCTTCGGAGGCCTGCCCCTAACCGGAGCTAATGCAGACGGCGCGTAAGCTGCCTCAGCCTTCACAGACGGAATAGCGAACTCGGTTGCAGTCGGCAGCAGCGGCGGCGGCGCCGCAGCCTCTGGACCAGCGGCTACAGGACTCGTCGCCGTGTCCTGAGCCGCCGCCGCCGCTACCGTCGTCGCAGCCGTCAGCGCTGCCGTACTGACGGTGCCGGCGCCGCCGGGGGTAACTGCCGGGTTGCCGGCACTGCTAAAGGACCGTGCCACTCTTCGGCGCTTGCCGTTAAGCAATAGGGAAGCCGATAAGCCGTCGGTTGAGAGGCCGGAGGTCGTTGTTTGGGACTGGGAAGGTATGATGACGTCAGGGCGCTGAGAGTCGCGACGGGGCCTTCCTCGCTTTCGCTTGACGACGGGAACCTCCTCAGCCGGTGCTACTGCCGCCTCCGCCGGTGCTGACGCCGGCGGCGGCTCAAGCGTACCACCGTCAGCGCTTGGCTGAGTGACGGGAGCGGCCGCAGCGGCATCTGCATCCACCTTGACCTCTACCTTGACGTCGGCAGCTTCCTGAGCGGCGGCGGCGGCAGTGCCAGCCGTGTCACAAGTCGCCGCCAGTGGAGCAGCAACGGCAGCTGCCGCCGCCGCGGCGGCGGCGGCAGCTTCGGAGGTTGTCGGCGGTAGCACCGGCGCTGGCTGGTTGCGTCTTAGCGGAGAGGTAAGTGCTGCCGGATGGTTCGCGACCTTACCGAGCCGAATACGGAGGCCGCCGCCAGATGTCGGAGAGGTCTTCGCCGTAACCGCCGCCGCCGCTGGGGCTCGAGGTGACCCGGCCACCAGCGGTACGGCAGGCAGCGGCGACGGAGGCGGAGGTCGCGGAGGCTGTGGCTCGGTGGGAGCGGCCGGCACTGGCTGTCGTACAGTATCGCCGTCAGCGTCCGATTTCGCTGGATCAACTGTTGTCGTACCGTTTGCTGTTTGTCGTACCAACGCATCGTCTGCAGCTGGTGGAGGCTCAGCGGGGGTTCCGGGCATGGTGCTTGCAGGTATAGCAGACGGCGGAGGCGCCGCTGTGGCGGTGGCGGCGGCGGCAGCGCGGGAGGTCGCGCTTGACGTCGCCTTTGACGGCGCTGAGGCGGCCTTGGCTGCCGTCGCTTCAGGCTTGACGCCAGTACTAGGTTTCGCTCCGGTCTTTAGCTGCTTAGCGGAAGCTGCAGAGGTAGCCTTGCCGGGCCCCTCGTCAACAGCGGCAGCGGCAGCGGCGGCGGCAGTGTCTTTGCCTCCGCCGCCGCCGCGTCCACGGCCTGAAGCCCTGCTGACGTCACTGCATGTCTTTCCGCCGCCGTCGCTAGTTGCCGGTGTGCTGGCGGCGGCAGGGGTCGCTATCCCCAGCGCGGCGATAACCCTGGCTGCGGCAGCTGTTGCGGCTGGCGACCGTTGAGCCTTGCGGGCGGAACGGGCCTTCTTTGTTATCGTAAGGCCCAACGGAAAGTCAACAGGCAACACTGCCGCCTCCACGGAATCCTCTTGTTCATGCTGCTGCTCTTGCTCCTCCTCCTCCTCCTCAGGTTCCGGTTCTTTGGGCTTAGCGCTATTGCGCCGGGGGCGTTGTACGGCGACCGCCGTCGTCGGTGAGTCAGCCGCCGCCGCCGCCAGGGCCGTCTTCGCTGCCGTACGCAGACGCTGCGGGCGCTGTGAGAGATGGGTTGGCTGTGGCGACGATGACGGCGGCGACGTGCCGAGTCGTGTCATGGGTCGCCCCGCCGCTGGGGACTTGAACGCACCAGCGTTAACGCCCTTTTCTGTCTCTTTGAGGGCATCCGTCGGTGTTACACGGCCCTTACCAGCCTTGCCGACGATGCTGCCTACGTCAGATCTTCCATCTGCCTTCGCTGCAACACCTCGCATCCGCATTGGCCCCGCCTCCGCCGCTGTTGACGGCGTCGCAGCCGCCGCCTCCGCCGCTCGCTTGCCCTTACCAGCCGCTTTCGCCGCCGCCTCGTCACTGGTTTTCACAACCGTCTCGGTCTCTTCCACTTTCACCGTGACGTCAGGAGCCGCCGCCGCCGCTGCTTGGCGAGGGTCTGTCGCCGCCGCCGTCGCAATCGCCGTCGATGCCGTACATTGAGGTCCCGCCTCCGTCGCGTCGTCCTGCTGTGGCCGTACTCCCTTTCCAACTCCAACAGTATGCGGCTCCCCAACCGCCGCCGCCGCAGCATCCTTACCACCACCAACTGAGGGGCCAGAGGCGGCGTCCGCAGTACGACGGCCGGCTGATCGTGCCGTACCCTCCTTCGTTACAGCGTTGCCGCCCCCGGCGGCGGCTGCCGTACTGGCAACGTTGCCTTCACCGCCGGCCGCATGAGGCCTCTTCCCGGCATTCCCGGACTCCGTCGTGGCGGGGGCGGCGGCGGCGTTGGCGGCAGCAGCAGCTGGACCAGGATTGCGCTCAGCCGCAACAGCGTTAGCCGCCGCCGCCGCTGCTTGCTGTTCAGCGGCAGCCAAAGCGTCCGACTGCTTTTCTTCCTTCACTGCAATGACAACGGCATCCAAAGCAGGACCATTTGTGCCCGCAGCGGCTGCGCCCGGCGATGCGCCGTCACCGTCCTTTACGCCAACTGCCTTCCCTCCGTCCACTTCCATGGGCTGCGGTTCCTGCACTGCTCCTGAGGGCACTGTTGTTGCTGCCGCCACCTTGGCGCCTTCCCTCTCCTCCACCTTGCTCTCTTTATGCTGCTGTTGTTGCTGCTGCTTCTGCAGCCTCTGTTGCTGCTGCCGCTGCTGCTTCAGCTTTGTCAGGGTGGACTGACTCATGAGGTAGCGCAGCTCTCGAGGCACGCGAGGAGCCTTAGCAGCCACGGCAGCGCCGCCGCCGGCTGCAGCCGCCCCTCCCTCCCCTCCGCCATTGTCCTCCTGCTGCTGCTCAATCCGCGACTCGAGCACGCTATCCAACAGCGCCTGGCCCTCCGATTGGTGTTCCTTCGCGAGTCCGCGCCACAAGGAGGTTGTTCCGCCGCTGTGGCCGGTGCCGCTGCCGCCGCCAGCGGCGGCGGCGGCGGAAGCGGCCCCGCCGGATGGCCGTTGAGAAGGAGCGACAGCAGCGGCGTCGCCGCCGGCGCTACAAGCATTGCGAGGGACGTCATCGTGCGGCTTCTTGGCATCATGTTTAGCTGCATGAGGAGCCGCACTGGCTGCTGACGCGGATGCACCGGAGGAGGAGGCGGCGGCGGCGGAAGCAGGGTTCCTGCTTTTGCTGCGGAGCTTGACAGGCGAGCGTACCGCTGCCGCCGCCGCAGCAGCTGTTGATGACACCTTGCGCCCCGTCGGGCCCTTGCTGGCCGCAGGAGGAGGGTGCTGAGGACCAGCCTTTGCCACTTTTCCGCCCCCGCTCGCGGCGGCTGCGGATGCACGCGCAATGGCGCCGCCGCCACCGCCACTGCCGCCGCTGGCTTGTACGGCACCGGTTCGCGGACCAGCGGATGCGCCGCTGCGCCGCCGCTCGTCCATTGCCGCCGCCGCAGTTGCTGCTGCTGCTGCCTCCTCCACCAGCGTTAGTTCTCGGACCTCCGCTTCCGTCTCCTCTTGCTTCACTGGCTGGCCAACAGCTGTATTTTGTACGGCAACGGCAACCGTCTCGTCGGCCGTCGCCGCCGGCGCTGGCGACTCTGCTTCCAAAGGCTTGTTCGACGCTCCCTCTGCTGCCGTCGCCGTCGCCGTCGGCGCGTCTTCGGCCTCCTTTCCGTCACCGCCCGCCGCTGCGTTGACGGCATCAGCCCCCGCTGCCTCCGCAGCTGCTGGAGAGGTAGCGGCGGCAGCCGAGGCTTCTTCGGCCTTCCGCGGCAACTGCTGCAGCCGTTGCTCAGTGGCAGCAACGACAACGTCCTGGCCATCAGACATTGCGGCGCCGCCGACAGCGCCGTGGCCACCGCCGCTAGCAGCCCCGTCCGCAACCTGCGCAGCCGCCGCCGTTGCAGGCGGTAATGTAGGCTGCTGCTGCTGCTGCCGCTCAGGCTCTGCTGCCGCCGCCGCCACTGTTGCTGCCGGCCGCGTTTGGTTGCGCGCCTGACGTGGCTTAATTAGGCGGTTGCCCTTGCGCGCGTAAGGCCCATGCGCCGGCACGGGCACGGTGTACGACAGGGGGGCGTCCGGGGGCGTGCCGGGGAGGCGTTCCAAGCTGCATTGCAGTGCATGGGCGTAATGTGTACAACAATATACGACAGGGGCGGGAACAACAACACAGGGCTCATCGATTGGCTGATCGTGTGAAACATGCAGCCTGATGCAAGCAGTCGCTACGTTACACGATACCATCGCAAGCGTTACTCACCGGTAGTAGTAAGATCGGGTTACCGTATACTTGGAGCGGTAAACCGCATAGCCACCGATACGGACATTGGCAACCTGGGGGGCCGGTTGTTGGTGGTGGGTGGTGGTGGTAGCGCGTGGAAAGGTGGTACACGGTAGCGGCGGTTGGCGGTTATGGTCGTGCATTACGTCGCGGCTTGGGAAGTAGCTCACCAGTATGGACCAGTATGGACCTATCCTCCCCTATCTCGCACTCCCTCCCAGGAATGGAATGGGGACTAATGATTCCCCGCCCTTCCCCTTCGGCCCTTCACCCCTCATGCACCTCTTATTCTTTCCAACAGGCATCCTACAAGCCTTCCTCCTTACCACCCCCGCATGCACCTGCAAGCACCTTCCCCCCCCACACCCCTCCCTACATCGCCTTCCTCCTCAAACAGTTCGTCAGTTTTTTCTTACTCATACCCCTCCCTTCCTGTGTCCCTCCCCCTTCACCTGCTTCAGCACCCAGTCAAGTAGCTTGTAGTCCCGGTAGGTCTCCATCATGACGTCACGCAGCTGCAGCCGGGCCAGCCACTGCCGCATGCAGTGCGACTGCGGGTAAGGGAGGGGGTGCGGGAGGGGGTGCGGAAGGGGGGGAGGTAAAGAGGAAGTGACCAGTGTGGTAAGGCGGCATCAGGAGGAGGCAGGGGGGTTGGGGTGAGAGAGGGCAGGCGGGGCAGGCGTGGGAAACGCGTGTGGAAGAGGGAACGGCACGGAGAAGCGGCGTGTGGCGGTAGTTGGGTTGGTGCGACAGGGGGGTGAGGGGTTTGGGTAGTCGGGCAGTCACTCGGGCTATAGTCACTGCGCCCCTCCTCACATCTATACGGTACCCCCAGGGCGGACATATGGACATGCGAGCCATGTTGCAGTGTTGCAACCCCCCCCATTCTTCGCGTCCCCCCCCATGGTGAAGCCTTGCCATACAGCTCGTTAGTTGCTTCTTCAGTGTCTCGTTATAATTTTTACCCACCCACCTGCAGCGCCTCCAGCATGGCATCCATGGCGCGCTGGCAGTCACGGAGGTGCATGTCGTGTTCGGGGACCGCCTGGGTGGAGGGAGTGCGCGTGGGGTTGGGTGTTAGGGTTACCGGTATAGGTGTTAAGCAATTCAGAAACCCACCCAGGTATCATGGAGGGCGGATGTAACATTGTTGAGGGCAGCGGTATACCACGGTCTACGGACAACAACCGAAGATCACCCAGGCAACTGACCCCACCCCACCATGTGGGTGGTTGTCAAGTAACAGCCCGCACATGTGCCGTACCGCTGCTCCCCCATGCAGGACGCGGCCTTGCGTTTTCGTAGACATGGCACATTCGTGGAGGCCTAACCGACTCTACGTGTTCCAAGGTTCTAAGCTTCCAGGCTCCCATCCCTACTCCCCAACGCCTCCCCCACACCACCGAAACCCCAACCCCCAAACCCCAAACCCCCAACCCACATGCAGCTCCCGCAGCGCTGAGACCGGCTCCCGGGGCAAGTCGTCCGGCGCGGGCCCGATGTGCGCCCCCGAGCTCGCCTTGCCGCCGCTCCGAGCGCGACCACCGCCGCCACCAGGCGTTCCATTGAGTTCAGCATCGCTGCCTACGTCGCCCTTCACAGCCTCGGCGTTCGCTCCAGCGGCAACGACGCCCCCAGCGGCAGCAGCCTCCACCGCGGGGGCCTTCTCGGTGCCGCCGGCAGCAACAGCAGCGTCGGGGGCGGCCGCGGCGGCGACGTGGCCAGGCAACGGACCCTCTACAACGCCGTCGCGTGCAACCACGGGGGCAGCGGCCTCCTTTGCGCCGGCCTGGGCAGCAGCGCCAACAGAACCATCAGCGGCAGCAGCAGCACCGTCAGACTTTCCTTTACTAGCAGCAGCAGGGTCAACGTCAGTAGCGCCGTGGGTGTTGTTGCCATCCTCCGTAGCAGCAGCAGCAGCTGCTGTGTCGGCAGGAACGTCTCTAGCAGCGCCCTTGCTAGCAGCGCCGGCGGCGATAGGCTTGGGGGCAGCGGCGTCGGAAGCAGTGGCGTCCGCGGCATCGGCTCTTTCGGGACCAGCAGCAGCAGCCGTGCCGTTATCAGCAGTGGGGTCCGTGGCGTCGGCAGCCACCTCCGCCGCCTCCGCTGCCGGCGCCTCTGCTTCCGCAGCGGGAGCCGCCGCCTCCGCTACAGGACCCCCAGCCACCGCTGGGGCAGGGCTCCCCTCCACTGCAGGGCTCGCCTTCACTGCAGGGCTCGACTCCCCGGCTGGAGCCGCTTCCACCGCAGCCGTCGGCAGCACCGGCGCCTCCTCTGTTGCGAAGACCGTCGTCGGAGCATGAGCAGCGATCACTGCATGGCACGCCTCCGCAGCAGGCGCCTCCGCAGCAGGCGCAGCCGCTGCCGCATCTGCCGACGCATCCGCCTCCACCACCGCAGCGCCCGCCTCCGTCGTCGGCGGAACATCCGTCGCTGGCGGCGACGCTGAAGGCGCCTCCGCTGCCGCTGCGGGGTTCGCTTCTTCACTCGTAGGTGGTATCACTGCCGCAGCTTGTGTGACAGCTGCCGCAGCCGCCCCATGCGCTGCTGCCATCTCCGCTGGCATCGACTTCCCGGACACCTCCCTTGACGGCGCCGGCTCCGGCGGCGGAGGCTGCGCAGCCACATGTACGGCAGGTGCAGTACCCGCAGCGACAGCGCTGTCGTCCTCCTCCTCCTCCTCCGGTTCGCTGTCACTGTACGGCAAGCCCAACAGCGTCGCCCCAATACTGTTCCTGGAATGCGTCGGGGTGGACGCCTGAGAGCGCTGGGACGACGACGACGGCGCCGTCGGTGACGCCACTGTTGCTGCCGTTGCCGTTACCGTTGCCGCGGGCTGCGGCGGCGCCGACGCTGACGACGTCGCTAACCCTGCGTTACCATCACCGGACATCGCGGAATCCCGGCCGTCGGGCCCGGTCAGCGCCTGAACACAAGTCTGGGACATGATGGATTCCACTGGAAGCCGTACATCCTCTGATGGTCCGGCGGGAGGCAGCGTCGTATCCGTACTGTACGACACCGCCTGTTGTACTGCATCGGGACCTCCTCCAGGCTGAGAAGGAATCTCAATGCCGCCGTTCTGCGCTGCCTCCTTTGTTGTTGCCGTCAGCGTTGCTGTGGGCGGCATGGGGGAAGGCTCATGTTCTGCGGTGGGGCTCAGCCTTCCTGTCGTAACGTCCATGGGAGCTGCTGCGCTGCTCGGGAGGCCTGCGTCCGCCATGGCCCCAGCATCAGCATCAGCATCAGCATCCGCATCCGCATCAGCAGGTGCTAACGCCGCTACATCGGCGGGTGCGGTAGCGCCGGCAAGGGCAGCGCCAGCGGTGGCGTCAGCAAGCGCCGTGCCTTTGTCGAGCGGAGAGTCAATAGCCATCACGTCCGCCACCGGTTCCTGCCCTGCTACCACCGTCGGCTCCTTAGCAGTCGTGTCAGCTGTAGCAGCTGTTGCTGGTGTGTCGTAGTCGCCAGGGGCCGCTGCTACAGCCGCAGGAGCTGCTGCATCATGGTTAACAGCTACTACTGGTGCTGCAGAAGCATCTGGAACATCAGCCGCAGCAGCAGCAGCTTCCGTGGCAGTGGCCGCAGCTGCTGAAGGTGTAGAAGCACCGTCAGCAGCACCAGCAATAGCAGCAGCATTGCAGGCCGTCACCTTCTCCTCCACCGACATTGCTAAACCACCGCTACCGCTGTCCACCTCCATGCATGTCACATCGCCCCCACATGCGGCAGCCGTCGACTTGCCAGCCTCAGCCTCCATCGCATGCCCCATCACTGCTGCTGCCGCTGCTGCTGCTAGCGTCCCAACAGCCTCCTCCTCAGTCACAGGCAAAACCGCAGCAGATCCTGCCGACGCCACCTGCGGAAGGGAGTCAACCACCGCCGGCGCTGGTGCCGCTCCCAACCCAGGGACATCCCCAACAGCTTCGGAACCACCCACCTCCTGCGGTTCCATTACCCCGCCCGGATCCGCCATGTCCGCTGCCGCCTCGCCACTCGCCGCACGGAGCAGCTGCTGCTCCTGCGCTGGCAGCTGCTCCACTACCGCACCCTGCAGCTGCAGCTGCTGCTCTTCCCCTGCCACTGCAGCTGCCCCCATGGCCACCGCCCCTAACGCCTCAGCTGTTACAGCCGAAGGAGCAGCAGAAGCATCCGCATGCGCACCGTTTTCAGGCTGCATTCCCTCACCCTGCTGCCCGCATGCGCCAGTCGCTAGCAGCTGCTGGGGCTGTAGCTGCTGTCGCACCGCCCCAGGGTCCGTGACCGCTGCATCCTGGACTGGGGTCGGCTGCTGAGCATGCTGGGGTTGCTGTTGGGCCGCCGCGGCTGCCTGTGTTTGCTGTTGTTGTTGTTGTTGCAGCTGTTGCTCATGTAGATGTGGATAAAGATGTTGAGGGGGCAGCGGCGGTGCGAGCGAGAGCGGCTGGTCAGGCAGCTGTGGTGCATGCGAGGGGCCTGCTAGGCCTCCTGAGCAAAAGGCACTTAGCTGCGGCTGCGGGTCGGGCTGAGGCTGCGGCTGGCAGGAGGGCGCATGAGGCTGCTGTTGCTGCGGATGGCTGTAGGGCCATGACAAGCAGGAGGATGAGGAGGGGGTCTGCATGGAGGTCGTCTGCAGGTGTTGCTGGTGCTGAGGTGGTTGCAATTGGTGCTGCTGCTGCTGATGATGCAGTGGAGGTTGCTGCTGCTGCTGTAGCGCCGGCGAAGGAGCATCCAAGTCCATGCCTTCGTGCACCGGTGGTGTTGCACTTGCAGGGGCAGGGCTCAGGAGAGGACATGGAACTGGGACACCAGAAGGCTGCTGCGGAGGCATGTGGGCGGAGGATTGCAGCGCTGGCCCTTGCTGCTGCGGCGGCGGCTGTGCCCCTTGAACAGGGGATTGCTGCGGTGGTGGGGGTCGCTGCTGCTGCATCGGCGGCTGCAGGTCCTGCTGCAGCTGCTGTTGTAGCGATTCCTGCGACGTCTGCTGCTGCGCCTGTCCTAGCTCCTGCGAACCCTGTAACACCAGCTGCTGCGGTGGCGCCTGCTGCTGCTGCTGCAGCTGCTGCAGCGACTCGTGCGCCTGCTGCTGCCCTTGTGGCTGCTCCTGCGGTAGCAGCTCCTGCAGCGGCAACGGTAAGCCCTGTACGAACAACGTGAGCTGCTCCAGCGCCGCGAGGGCATCCGCTGATAGCGGCTGTACGACAGCGGCGGCAGCTGCAGTAGCATCGGAAGGAGTTTGGGGCGGTGGCGGCTGCTGCTGTGGCGGCTGTAGCTCCTGCAGTTGCTGTGGTGGCAGCGTTAGCAGCGGCTGCAGTCCAGACGGCGGCCGGTCCCACTGCTGTAGCTGCTGCTGCTGTGGCTGCAACTGCGGCGTCGGCCCCTGCAAAGGAAGCTGTGGAGATTGCTGCTGCTGCTGTTGCTGCTGTCCCCACTGCTGCTGGTTTCCCTGCGGCCCAACCTGCGGCACGGAAGGCTGCAGCTGCTGTGGTTGCAGGGGAACCCAAGCCTGCTGCTGCTGCTGCGGTTCTTGCTGCTGTGGGTGGTGGAGCAAGCCCGGGGATGGTGGTAGCAACGTCAGCTGGTGCTGCTGCTGCGTCTGAGGTTGCTGTGGGGGCTGCAAGACTGGGGCTGGAGCCCCCGTAAGGCCCGCGGGCATTGCCCATTGCGGTGCCGGCGGCAGCGAGGGCGCCAAGGGCACGAAGCCATTGGGCAGCTGTGGGTACCCCGCATGCAGTCCCGGCGACCCGAACTGTGATGTCGACACGGGCACTTGTAGCTGCTGCTGTTGAGGTTGTTGCTGTTGAGCTGGGTATGCAGCCAGTTGCTGCTGCTGTGGTTGCGGCTGCGAGGACGGCGGCTGGGGCGGTTGCAGCACCAGCTGTGGCGGTGGCGGCAGCTGCTGGGGAGACAGCTGCAGCGGCAAGGGCGGCGGCAAGAGGTTGGTGCTCGTGAGCTGCTGCTGCTGCTGGTGAGACTGGGCGGGGTCCTGCTGCTGCTGTGGTTGTTGCTGCTGTGGAGGAGGAAGCGACTGCAACTGTGGAGGTAGCGGCTGCTGTAACTGGGGTTGGTGTGGCTGCTGCAACTGTGGCAGCAGGTGTTGTTGCTGCTGCTGCGACCGGTGGGTCTGTTGGTTGTGGATGGATGGTTGTTGCGACGGAGACTGCAGGAAGGGCTCCCCTGATGACACCTGCTGTTGCTGCTGCAGTTGTTGCCACTGGGGCGGCAGCAGCAGCGGAGGTTGTTGCTGCTGTGGCTGCTCAAAGAACGGCGCCTGCTGCTGCTGTTGTAGTGGCTGTGGTATCCAGGGGCTTTGCTGCTGCTGCTGCTGGGGCGCCTGCTGCCATTGCTGTGCTTGCAGTTGCTGCCAGCCTTGTTCGTGTTGTTGTTGCTGCTGTTGCTGCTGCGAAGGGAACAAGGGAGGAACGCCTGACGAGGGCAGTTGGGGCTGCGGTAACAGCACAGGCACAGGCAGGGCTTGCTGCTGCGGCCCCAGTGTCACCTCCCCTTGTTGCTGCTGATGCGGTGGCCGCTGCCGCTGCTGCTGCTGCTGTTGCAATGGCTGTACCAACGGCGGCGGGAGCGACAAAGGCTGCTGCTGTGGCAACAGAGGCGATGACACAGACTGGTGGAACAAGCCCGACGTGTGAGGCGTGCTGCTGGGAAGCGGCGAGACCCGCGGTGTGAAACCCACGCCTGGCTTTGTCGCCGGACCCCTGCCCGCCGCCGCCGCAGCGGCCTGCGCCGCCACAGCTGCCAGGGCCGCAGCAGCAGCAGCAGCCGCCATTGCTGCAATGGATGCCGAGGGCACGCCGGCGGCGGGACCTGCGGCGGGTCTCACAGCAGCAGCAGGGGTGGTCCCTGTAGGAGCAGCGGCGGTGCTTCCTACCGAGGTTGTGAATGCGGGAGCGGTGCCACCGCAAAGAGCAGTCCCTCCTGTTGCCACCGCCGGAGGAGGCGCCGCTGCTGCTGCCGCCGCTGCCGCTGCCGGGGTAAACATGGGGGTCCAGCCGGGGCTCTGCAACGGCGCTAGCGGCGGAGGCGGCGGCGAAGGTAGACCCTGATAGCCAACGCAGGGGGCTGCTGCAGAAGTACCGAAACCGGCAGCAGCGGAGGCGCAATCACCGCCCCCGCTGCCGACAGCGGTTCCTCCGCCAGGCCATGGGGACAGACATGGCGACGGTGCGGGAACTGAAGGGGGCGGTAACTGCAACGACGCCGCCGGCGACTGCCCTGTCAAGGAAGTGGTGGTCTCCATTGCGTCTGTGGCCGGAAGCGAGGGCGAGGGCCCTGCAAGCACCGCCGGTGGCAACCCTGTGGATGGTACGGCACCCGCCGGCGACTGCAGCGCAGGCGTCCCCGCACCATCAGCACCCCCCGTTGCGCCCACCGCAGTCTCCTCAGCAGCCGAGGAGGACTTCCGCCCTCGCTTCGCCGGGGGCAGGCTACCACCCTGCAAAGCCGACTTGCCCCCCTTGGGCGTCTTCCGCCCGAATCCACCACCGGCCGCTGGCAGGGGTGGCAGACCGCCGCCGCCGCCACTGCCGTCGGCTGCTGCTGCTGCTGATGCGCCGCCGCCGCCCCTGCCGGCCGCCGCTCTGGATGCCGCAATGTACTGCACCCGTGCTTCTTTGAGGAGGTCGGGCCGGGAGATGAAGAACAGCATGCGCTTCAGGAGCTGACCAAAGGTGACGTCGGACGGCAGGGAGGGCGGCAGGGCCCAGTAGGTGCGCAGGATCTTGGCGGCAATGGGGTCCGCACCCTGTGCGCATGTGGGTTTCGGGGTTTGGGGCAGCATCACATACCCAGCGTACACAACACACAAAGCAGACTCTCCGCGGCTTAGTTGCCTTGCCACACAGCGTCTAAGCCTTGCCACCGTATACACGTCGTTCCGTGCCGTACGCGACGGCGGCAGCTAGCGCGGCGGTGACACCCTCCCGTCCACTAAACCTGTATCGCCCTCCCTCTCCCCCACCCCAGCCCGACCCCACCCCCACCTCCATGTCCTGCACCAGTCCCGCCACGGGCGCCAGGTGCACCGCCCGCACCGCCGCCGCATACTCTTCCGCACCGTAGTTAAACGCGCCGCGACCGAAGCCGTACCCCCACTTGCCGTACCAGGTACGTGCATGCGCTGCTGCGTACAGCAGGCGCAGCAGCATGGAGGCCTTGTTGCTCACGTCCTCCACACTGACCTGCATGCGTGTGCCCGGGTGTGGGTGGGGTGGGTAGGAGTGGGTGGGAGTGGTAGGGGGGTAGTGTTGTGTGTGAACTTGCTGCACCGCAAGTGCTGTCAAAGAGAGAGTCGCTGCCGCTGCTGGTCCCTGAGCACAACAGCCCCATGAGTAGACCGGTCAGACGCCAGTCGTGCCCTGTAGCCAGCCTCCTCGCACAGCAAGGACGCGAGCACCCCCAGCTCCCCTCGGACTCCTGTCTCCCATCCCTCCCATCATGCCCAACCTAGCTCCTCCCACATCCCCCCCCTTCACCCCACCACCTCTCCATCGCCGCCTCCTCCCTCCTACCTCCCGCGCCCTCAACGTAGCACACAGCGCATCCCAAAGCCCCATCAGCTCCGGGCCCGCCAGTGACGGCCCCGCACTCGCTGCCGCCGCCGCCGCGGCTGCGTCGCCGTCCGCCGACTCGTCCTGCGCCGCCGCCATCGCCGCCGCCGTGGCGGCGGCGCCGTCGCGACCGTTCATCCGCAGCAAGTGGCCGAAGCCATTGGAGTGAATGACGCCGTGCAGGCAGTGAGTGGTGGAGTCGAAGATGGAGGCGGGCGCGTTGAAGGCGCTGTCCCGTGGGTCGCTGTCGTACACCTCGACTGCGAGGTTGCTGACGGTGGCGGTTGAAGGGTCCACTCGGCCTGGGGTGGAAAGAGTTAGGAGAGGGGGAAGATGGAGGAGGTAGGGTTGCGGATGTAGGGGATACGCAGGGGCTGGGCTAGCGAGGAGCGTCTAGGGAATGCCTCCAGGGAAGCCCATGCCCAGCCTAGCCTCTGTTGCCATGCAGGGAACAGCAAAGACGGCGCCCATCTTGTCTCCCTCCATCTACGGGTACCAGCTACCTAGCGTGCTGCGCTGCTGCCGTAGCCCCACGCGGCTCAGGGGCCCTTTTGACCGCCCCTCAACTCCAACCTCCTGTCCAACCAGGCTCCTGCCCCCGCCCCGCCTCTCCCTCCGCCCCGACGCAGCTCCCTCCAGGGTGGCGCAGTCACCCCTGCTCAAGCAACTCTCCGCGCCCAGCAACATCAGGCCCGGGTCCCTGGCGCCCCCATCCCTCCCTCCCTTTACTGCCCCTACTGCCGCTGGTTCCCGCTCTTTTCCACCTCACCCGCTGCTGCCGCCTCCACCAGCGAAGGCAGCTGATCTGGGTCGGACAGTACGGCAGGGCTGGGCAGGATGAAGTGGTAGCGCCGCTCCGAAACCGGGTGGTGCTGCCAGCCTGGTAGCGTAGGCGGGAGGCAGGGTTTGGAAGGAGGGGGAGGGAGGGGGAAAGGAGTCGGGACGAGGGAGGGTATGGGTGGGGCGGTGGGGGAGATGCGTGCAGGGATGAAAAGGGCTCGTCTGCTGCACATGGGAGTCACAAGGCTCGTGCGTGAGGAACAGAGGAGAGTGATTAGGGTACATGGTTTGTAAGAGCATGCATGCTGGCAGCTCCAAACAGACGTGTAGGCAGGCAGGGTAGCCGGTCAACGGGTGGAGGCGCAGAGGGGCTCCTCAGCCGCCCCCACCCCATCCAGCCCCGCACGCACCCATGTTGCGGCACTGGTCGCATATCGAGGGCGCCCCAGAGGCCTCGTCAAGGTGCTCCTCATAGACGTGCAGCTTGACGGTCCCTTCCTTGTGGCTGAGGGGGACTATCCATGCCGTGGTCAGCTGCAGCTTGACCGGAACCAGACTCCCATAAGACTTGAGGAATTCACTAATGTTGTGTCTGAATGGATTGTGATACGTGGGTGGGCTGCTTGGCAGCCAGGGAAAGCCTGGCGCGTTTGCCATTCTCAGGTTCACCAAATTGGACTTAGTCTGGGCCCGCCATCTTTACAATACTCGTTAATGTATACAAAGCAACCTTGCAAGTATTGGTCAGCACGGCGCCCAGCGATGTTTCCCTCTGGGAAACCCGCTTCGGGCGCCGCTCCCTACAGCGACACTGAAGCCTGTAATATGAAAATAGTCTCTCTAATTAGAACAAAGTAACGTTCCATAATATTGCAAGTAGAGAAGACTGCGCCCGCATCTATGTCATGCAGGCTATTCGGTCTATGCGTCTATCCGGCTTAATCCGCTTGCGCCGCACATAAAAACAGGCTGTAATTCTTGTTTCCAGGCCTATATTTACAGGCATTCTTTGCTTATGCAGATGAGTTAATTTATGACTGAACCCACATCCAAGATGGAGTAGGGACTCTAACTGACTTTTGCGCTATCATCAGCTGATTAACAAGCCGCCAATGATGAACATTAGGAATCATCATAGAGCAGAACCGCGACCTAACCTTCGTTCTCCTTGTCCAAAAGCGCGGGAAGGGGTCCGCGCAGTGGTTTGCGCTGAACTATGCGAGCGGTGAATGCGTTATCTCTTATAAACATACCAAGCTTGATTCATCTGGGCCGCTGCGTTGGGCTGTTAGAGAGGTTCCAGCCGGGTCCTGACAGCCCCGGTCCATGGTTCGGGCATATGCTCTAGTCTTCAACAAGCAGTTCCATGCACACTACCACGCCACATTGACATTAATGCAACGTAGGCGTCGCCACACCATGATCTATTCACTGCTTTCATGGCTTAGAAGCTAAACACCAATTCCTTAACACATCATCCACTTGTGCTTGCATTTTTGTCATTGGCTTTCATCTCTCGCAGAAGCCTCAAGTAGACGTCGCGTTTCTCGTGGTTGACAAGGCGGCGCTTGGCTGCGAGTTGTTTCCCGGAGCCGCTGCCATCATAGATGGGCGCCTCCGCCAATTGCAGCATCGCCCATCCCAAACCACCTGCAGCGGTATCGGTGCAGCATGCAGCCCAAAGCAAGCCAATTCAGCTGGTAAGCACGACGGTCGTAAACATCATTAGCAACAGGGACGGCGTAGGGGGGCAGGAAAGGCTTTAACGCGGGGTAGTCCTGCAGGTCTAGGACACGGCAACGTGTTGGTCACCCCCTGTTGTGTCTTGAGACTCTTGGCAACAAGAGTTGCAGTCGGCTGCAAAGGCGGAAAAAGCGGCTTGCACCAGCTTGAACAACCAGTTATCCGCAACTCCAGCACTTAACCGGCGACACAGGGTTCTGCCAAGTATGGAGGATACTGTTGGTGGAGGATACCCGACGCCTTCCCGGCACATTCCCCCATCGTCCGCATAACCACTTGCGCGGCTCATCCCACCCCACCCCGCCCTTCCCTCACTTACCCATGTATCCTCCCTCCTTGTGCAGACGTGACCAATGCCACGACGTCAGTTGCTCGTTGTCCAAAACCTGTACGACAGTTCGACTTGGCGTCATCAAGGATCCGTGCACTACCGTACCATTCGAGCAGCAGCGCTGCGGTCCCCAATAATAAGAACATTGTCCAGTTGTAGCGCAGTGTGCAGGCCGAGTACATGTAACACAGCCCGCGTCCTAAACCATTTCCGGCGGCTAACCACACACCCTCCCACCCCCTCGTTCTTTGTTTCCTCGTCACCCAGTCACGCTGCCAGCCCCTCACCCGGTCCCAGAACTCCCCAACCAGTGCCGGCTTGTCCAGCTGGAACCGCTCAGCTGGCACGAAGAAGGGCGACAGCAGGCGGGAGGAGTCGTCGCGGCCCCAGTCGGGGTAGCCGTGGGGCGCGTAGAAGTCCAGCGTGCCGGCACCGGAGGCGTCCCAACCGGGGCCGGGGCTGCCGTCACGTAGCTTGAAAGCACGCCTGTTACCGGTGGTTGGCACATAAGTAGGTATTGAGGTTTGGTGGGGTGTTGTTACAGCAGTTGGGACGGAGCAACAGCTGCTGAAGAGCAACGTTCCTCATCATGCGTGTAGTTATGCATGGCACGGCACCTGGGTAGCCTGGCCCCACCTGAGAGCGGCATCAGAGTAGCGGTTGCCGGGTCGGGGCTCAAAGTCATCGATCTTGCCACGTAGGAACTGCAGTGTGCACATGCTGTACATTTAATTACATCGGGATGCTTGTTACGGCAGTAAGCAGCAATATCTATGCCAATTTCTGTAACGTTGTCTGGTGCAACGCTATCAAGCATACACAGCGGTGCCAAGAGGAGTAAGCATACCGGTATCCCCCTTGAAAGCCAAATCCCAACCCAACACACACACACACACACAGAAGGGTCGCTTTACGAGAGTGCTTCTTACGTCCTACTTACTCTCAGCACCAGTATTGGACTTCTATATGTACATACGCTACCCTATTCCTCGGCTCCTGCGGCGGTTCTGTGGGGACTTCATCTTCCGACATCCCAGTATGTTCCTACTCGCGGCCAGTTATTTTAACACAGAAGGGTTTGTACCAATTGTCACTTACCACTGCACGGCCCACACGACCAACCGTACACCTACCTGGGCATCCGTACAGTACGGCATGCTGTGTGCCCCCACGGTGACCATGGCCCGTGGGTCGGTCCGGTGTATGGCTGCTGCCAGTCGGGACACGAAGCGCTGCAGCTGCGGCACACTCACGTCCGCGGTGCGCAGCCGGCAGCTGGTCACCTGGGCGGTGGGGAGCGGGGGAGGAGAAGAGGGAGTGGGGGCAATGAGGAGGTTGGGTTCATGCAGGAGGAATGGGGTTGGGTAGCAGTGCAGGCCGCGGATAGCGACGAGGTATGGGCCATGGTCGGCAGCGGCTGCAGCCGATCACGACGCAGACAGCCGCAGCTGGTGTGGCTCCACAGGAACAGAGTGGGGCAACAGGCAAGGCCTTACCAGCGGTAACAAGTACGGCAGCTCCGAGTTGTGATGTCCAACGACATCGATATACATCAGTCGGTTGAGCCACAACCGCTTTCCGTTTTCGCCGCCGCTGCTGTCAACCGGAACCCTGCTCGTTCCATTCGGCGGCTCTGTCGCCGCGACCTCACTCGCCGCCGCCTCCCAAGCAGCCGCCAGGCTACCGTTAGTGCGGTACCATGCCGTTGGTCCAGCGGCACTGAAACCGTTACAACCGCAAACTGCTTTACCAACCGTCGCCCGTCTGCTGCTGGAAAGCGCTTGCAAGCAGATAGACTGGGAATTCCTGCTAGCTCCGTCGACGGCTGCGAATTGCTGTAGCTGCTGTTTCAATTGTAGATGTTCGTTTTCTGCTGCAGCTGCGATGAGGTCATTCAAACGTTGGGGTGTCCACAGGGAAGACCGGCCATTAACGGCGGACGACGGGGCGAAGAGGGAGGTATCTGACAGGCAAGGCCCCGCACCACCGCTTCCGTCGCTCCTGCCAGCAGAACCTTTTTGTGAGGGGCGGTTCCCCCCGACGAAGTGCCAACCCTCGTATTGGGCGCTGTCCGTCCGACCCTGTTTTGAGATGTGGAAACACGTGGTGATAGGTATTTCGTTATGTTGGCCACGGGTGCATAGCAGGGTCATGTAAGTATGGGGATGTAAGAAGAAGGAAATTGACGAGCTGTACGACAAGGCTTCGTCGTAGGAGAGGGGCAGGTACGTCACAGTGCAGGGCTCCAGGAAAGGTGATGACGGGGATTCGATGAGCTGACTGGCCGCATGCTAACTGACAGCTTCCCTTTAGGTAGTTCATTAGGAGTAGCAAGAAGGCGCATAAAACGACGACTTCCAAGTTTACCTGATCTGGCAGGCGTTTGCCTCCGAAGGTTTTCAGGACCTCCAAGTACGGTTATGTCCCCAACACCAGGGGTGTGGTAGAGGGTACGGCAGGGGTGGGAAAAGAGTGGGGCAGAGGGTAATGGGGCAGAAAGGGCAAAACGTATTAGTTTAGATTGAGGAAAGGGTATGGGAAAGGGTATACGTAGATAATACTCCGTGTCCATGCATGATAGTTTCCGTATTGCGGTAGTCGTGTTGACATTCTATAGCCCGCCTGCGCAGCCCTAGTGTCAGGCCCCAACCCTGGTTTGGGCCAGGCACCGACCCACCGACCCGTCCACCGCACTTGCCGGCCGCTGGCACGAACCCACGCATGCACCCGACACTACAATGCAAACCTAAAGCTGCCGTACCTGCAGAGTACGGCGATCACCAGCTCGTTCTGGCCGTTTGCCGTACCAATCTGGATCTTCCAGACTGTACTGTCCCCATGCCATGTCGTACCTGTCGTACATGATGAATGAAACGTACGAACAAGGATAACGGCATGGCGTCAGCCCGCCACTATTGTCGCTACAACACTAGTCGAGTAGATGCCGGGCAGAGCAAGCATACACTTAATGCGTGAGGCCAGTTACAAGCATGCCTAGGAGAAACATATATAATCCATGAACACAATTGTCGTAGAGGTGTCGTTTACCACTCGGTCGTACAACAATTCGTGTCGTACACTCGTGTCCTACATGTAATTGTGGTACAGCCTCAGGTCCCAGCTCATTCCCTCCGGCTCATTGAGCACCTCATAGCCCAGTAGCACGGAGGAGTAGGTGGGGCCGGCGGGGATGGTGGCAGTGGAAGGGGCAGCGGGGGTGGAAGGGGCGGTGGGGGCCTCGGTAGCGGGGGCGGCAATGTCGGCTGGGGCGGCGGCAGTGGCGGCTGTCGAAGCCCCAATTGAAGCAGCGGGGGCAGTCGCAGCTACTGCTGCTTCCGCAGCTGCTTCCCCTTCCCCTGCCGTTTCCTGTCCTGCTGCTGGTTCCGGGGCTGCTTCATTTGCTGCCTCAGTTGCGGTTGCATCACCATACGACGGTACGGCGGTACCAGGTACGGCAGCAGGAGCCACAGCAGAGACCGCGGCAACCGTGGGAATCGTTGTTCTGACGCTAGGAGTGGCAACAGCAGGAGCGGAAGCGAGAGTGGCAGCCAATGCGGCATCCGAAGCTACAGCAGTGACGGCTGCGGGTGCGCCAGTCGCCCAGCCCGTCGAACCAAGGGGCTCCGGCGCTGCAAGGAGGCTGGTGGCTGTGGCGGGGCCGCCTGCACCTGCACCTGCACCTGCGCCGGCGGCAGCGGCGGCGGCGGCGGCAGCGGAGGTAGCGCTGGCGGCAGTACCTGTAGTACTTGCGCCGGCGGCAGCCATGGTGGCGGCGGCGGCGGCAGCGCTGGTAGTGCCGGCGGCAGCACTGGTGCCGGGCCTGGCGGCGGCGGCGGCAGTGGCGGTGGATCTGGCGGTGGCTGCATCGACCTGAAGCAGCGTCAATCTAGGCGGCACCGTCATCGGCTCGTCGGGTAGGACATCGTCGCCTTCGCCGGCGGCGCTTCCGGCGCTTCCGGTGTTACCGGTATTGCCGTTGGAACTGCTTACGTTGCGTGTTGCGGCCGACAACCTCCTCATCGTCAGCAGCTGCCGGCCCCGCCCCCGGCGTGGGTCACTGCTGCTGCTGCTGCCGCTGATGTTGCTGCCTTCGTTGTCGCGAACGTCTTGTTGGACGTCTACCGGTATATCCTCAACCTTATCAACAAATACCCCATCAGCAACAACAGCCGCCGCCGCAGCAGCAGCAGCACCACCACCACCACCACCCGCTGCTCCTCCACCACTAGGAGGTGCTGACTCAATGGGTGTGGTGGCGAGGTGTCGTACCAGCGGTACCAGGCAGCGCTCCACGTACGCTGCCGTACCTGCTTCCGTACGGATCATGTGCAGCGCGCGAGCCCGGTGGGCGGGTGGGTTGTCCCTGTGGGTTCAGGGTGCGGCGGGGTGCGGCGGGTTGCATGCATGCATCCGTTTGGGTTGAAGGGATTCTGAAAGACGGAAGACAACGGGGGCGAGCAAAGCAACCCTGCGCTTGCAGGGGGGCGGACAGGAGCCTCCTCCACACTTTTGTACCGTCCATCCGCACCCTGCCCACCCTGCCCACATTTTGGAATTTCTTTTTTGCCCACCCTGCGTTACAGTACCCGCCCACCCGCCCACCCACCCACCCGCTGGCCACGCCGCCCCGCCTCACCCCCTGACCGCCCACCCACCCGCCCACCCGCCCACCCGCCCACCCACCCCACCGCTGGCCACGCCGCCCCGCCTCACCCCCTGAACGCCCACCCACCCGCCCACCCACCCACCGGCCACCCCGCCCCACCTCCTGACCGCCAGCACGTCATGCGACCACAGCACCAGCAGCACCCGCACACCCCGCCGCCAGCAGCGCCGCAGCAGCCACTTTAGGTCCTCCACCGCCGCAGCGTTGCAGCCCACCACCACCTCCTGCGGCTGCTGCGGCTGCTGCGGCTGCTCCCGAATATCGACAGCGGAGGTGAGCCATGGTGCGGTTCCCATGCGGTGGACACCGGTAAGAGCAGGGGAGTGCTAGGTTGATAGTGGAGAGGAGAAGGACAGCATTGGCAGCGGCCCCGTAACGCCACTCGTCGCCCCGCCCGCCCACGTCTCCCCAGCCTGCCGCCACCCAGCCCCAGCCCTTATGGACCGGCTAGGACGCTAGCAGCACCCCTCCCAGCACACCCCTCCTCCTCCTCCACCTCCTCATTCCACCTCACTCCACTCACCCCTCCTGCTCCTCCACCTGCGGACCCCCAGCAGGGGTTGGCGGCTCCGTCGATGTGGAACCACACGCGCAGAAGGTTGCCCCCCGCATCCGCCAGCTCGTCTACTGCGGTCTGCGGAGGAATGGTGAAGGGTGAGGGCGAGAGGGAAGCGAGGGAGGGAGGATGGACGGCGTGAGCTAACTGAGGCGGAAAGCCTAAGAAAGGTACGGCAATATCAGGCCGCTCTATCGTGGGACAGCTTACGTGTAATAACACCGAGATTGGGACAATACGGTTCCACGCACAGGGCGGGAGGTACGGCAATACGGTCCGCCGGTAGCAACCCACCCGCAGCAGCTGCCGTATCTCCTCCTCGCTCTGTTCCACCCGAGCAGCTCGGAATGGGAAGATGGGCAGGTTGCCCAGGTTCAGACCTCGCCAGTGGGTAGACAGCAGGGCAGCGGAGGCGTTCCTAGCCCCGTTGGCATCGCTATTTGGGTGGTCCTGTCGTTGCTGAGGAGGTTGCCCGTGGGGGGTTGTCGTACCGGAAATGTTGGAATCATCGTAGTGATCGTCGCCATTGTCATTGTCAGCGTTGCCGTTATTGTTGTTGTTGTCGTCCTCGGTGTTGATACGAACACTGTAAGTACTGTTGCCCTTGCTACTGCTACTGCTACTGCTACTGTTACTGCTACTGCCGCTGGTGCTGTCTTTCTTGCCGTTGGAAGGCGTCGGTGGTTGAGTTGAAAGCAGGAAACGGCGGGGGTGGTTACTGTTCAAATTGGTTGGTTGTACGACAGCCGCGGTCCCAGGCCTACTGGCGGGATCCAGGAGCATTGGATCCAAGGATGGGAGACTGGCGGAAGATACGTAGGAGATGAAGGCGATGACGACGAAGAAGAATAAGAACGATGTATGTTTCAAATATGTGGTTGCACGCCTGCATGCTGCGGTAGTGAGGGGTGATGTCTTGGTGGCAAAAGCGCGCCGGTGAGAGTGACGAGGTGGCCCATGGGTCCAGTGCCTGACACCGCTTGCCATAATGTGTTAAAAACGTGAAGCGCGGGTATGTGCGTGTGTTTATACTTGTGATGCATGCAGCAGCGTAGGTGGCGCACTGTTTGTTGTGTTTGTATGCCGGCGTCGTGTGCCAGCAACGGCAAGCCGGATGAAACAGCGAACCAACGATATATTCTGCTGTCGGCTTTGTGTGTTGTAGGATAATAAACGAAATGTGCCTGAAGAGCGAAGCTGCATTCGCTTATATGCGTTAAGGGGCCGACGCTGGACGGGCTCCGAGGCCACGTGGACGAGTTGGGCTTTTGGTCCTGACAGATCCAGCCGTGCTGGCGTGCTAATCAGTTGCTACTTTGGAAGCAATTTGGAGACTTCGCGTTGCAAGGCTTTCCGGCAAAGCACCCCAGGATGAACCTTTTGATCACCTTTTCATCCAACTGTCGGTGAAGAGGTGCTGCTCCTGTCCGCAACAGCGCGGTTTGCACTCCTCCACACATAAGCTATTTTGATTACTGAATTGTGGCCTGCGATGATGTGCTGACTTTTCAGGGTTTCGGCAGGTGTGAGTTCGGCATCGGATTACTTTTACAAACCTTGTCGTTTGCTAGTTTTCCATACAGCTTTGGCAGCTAGTACAACTTTTCAGAACGGTCGCCGGGCCTTTCCTGGCTCAGCGACATGGCAGCGGGGCGTCAGCTGGCAAATTGCTCCCGTTGTTTGGCAGCGCTGGCCAGGAGAGGACGTTTCCAATCTGAGGAAGCTGCATCTGTCGTTAAGGCGCCCAGCGCTCGCCTGCTTCTGACGACTAAAGCCAGCGCTATCATCGTACCGGTACCTTTATCAGCAGCGCCGGCACAGGACCGAACATCCAACCCGGCGCTCTCTCAGCAAGGCTTGCAGGATGGCTTTTCAGATCCATTCAACATCGTCGCAGATGCTTCCCGGAGCTTCCAGTCCAGCGCGATGTCAGCCGACGCATGTCGAATGCCGGACCCCAACGCGGGGCCGGGGGCCCCGCACGGCTCGCAAGATTTGCCTCAACCTCACGGATTTCAAACAACAGCACAGCCTACACAGCATCTTGAGCGGCCCGCGACACCGACCTCGCCATCCTCATCCCCGATGACATCATCCTCGTCCCCATCCTCCAGCCCAGGAGACGCCTCAGCACCTAGCCCACGATCTCGCTTCACCTTACATTGGCGGTTCAGACACGCCACAAAAGATTCCTCTCAAGCCGCCTCCGCCTCCCCATCCTCCTCCGACTCATCCTCATCGTCTCGTTACAGCGACCCCAAGGATGGCTCCTTTGCGGGACGTATTGTACAACATGACGGCAACCATGCCGTACACTTGCTCGTATCAGGTGCGCCCTTACAATATTTGCACTCCTTCTGCTTGAGTACGGGCCTCTGTCCGCACATGGCATGCCTCCATACGATCTAGACCGGCCCTCCAGCGGCCCTTGTCACCTCTCTCAACCTCATCCTACACCTCAACCCACCAGTCTGCTGTCTTGGCGCTCTCCCCGCCACCCCACCTCACCACCACCTCCCCACCTCCCCACCTCCCCTCCCCATTACCCCACCACCCCACCTCACCACCTTATACACCACCCCACCTCACCTCCACCCCGTCTCCACCCCTTCCCACAGGTACTGGCGCTCGCGACTACAACCTCCGCATGGTGCGCTGCCACGCGCGAGATGAGCTGGTGTTTGGAGGGGGAGCAGGCGGGGCGGGAGGGGGTCTGAGCAGCGCATCTGCAGGCACAGCGGTGGCTCGGGGCGAGAATGTGCCGTTCACCACCTTCCTGTACCGGTGGGGGCGGGCGGGGCGGGGCGGGGTGATGGGGGGGCGTGGTGGTGGAGGGGGGGGTTGCGTTCGGAGGTCCATAGGTCAGCGCTTTGTGGTTGCGGGCATGCGGTGGGTGGGTGGGTAGGTGGGTGGGTAGGAGGAACAAACGTGGAGAGCCCCTCTTGGGGTTGGGGTTGGGGTTGGGACCTTCCGCTCCTCCACCCCTCCACCCCCCCACTCCCCTCCACTCCCCCCACTCCCCGCACCGCAGCCAGATCCGCGATGCCGTGAGCGCCACCTTCCTGCCCGCCGGCTACCCAGCAACCACCGGGGACAACTACGTCAAGTTCATGGGATGGCAGGTGGGAGGGGGGGGTGGGGCTGGGGCCGGGGCCGGGTGGGGGGGTGGAAGGTGACGGGTGGGTGGGCGGGGGGTGAAGGCAAGTTGGGTGTTAGTTGTTAGGTCAGCTGGCCGCATGGCAACACGGTCACGGTCACACTGACCTGGGAAAGTGGGGATGTGGCAGCTGCATGTGTTCGGTGTGTGGCTGTGTGGTGGCCCGCTCATACTAGTCAGCAAGAGTCGCATCAGAGCCCTCAACGCGTCCCTCACACCGACCGCCCCACTCGGCTGCCGCCTCCCCTTTACACGCAATCCTATTATCCAGCCAAAGGCGGAATATGTGTCCCTATAAATCCCCGTCTCATTGTCACCTCCCCCCCTCCCCCCCCCAGGGCATCAACAACATCGCGGTGACGGCCAACTCGGGTGAGCGGGTGCATTCGGGCTACCCGGGTTACCCGGCTTACTCGGGTGCGGGTGCTAGCAAACTGTCGTTAGTAAAGAGCCGCATGGTGACACTACCGGTCACACCGGCAGCGGCAAGCAGCAGGGGCAAGCTGAGCCCCTGAACGGCGGCAACGCATGCGCGTGCGTGTGTGTTTCATTTCCTTCCCTCACCCCCCTCTCCCCCCCCCCCGCCCCCTCCAGTGCTCGCCTCCACCTTCATGCTGTACGCTGTGGGGCTGGGTGCGGGCTCCATACCCACCGCGGGGGCGCTAAACTGGGTGCTCAAGGTGCGGGGGGGGGGCGGAGAGGGGGGGGGAGGGAGGGGTCGGGTGTTGTTACACCCTGGGTCATAGCTCACTAGGCCGCTGCACTTAACATAACGGCCATGCGGCCGTAGGTCAACGGGCGTTGGGATTCTGGTAATAGTTCATTTCTCTTCCTTTCTTGAGTCCTCGCCCTCTCAACTCACGCCTCTCTCCCTCCCCCCCACAACCTTCCCACCCCCCCGGGGTGCAGGACGGCATGGGCCAGCTGGGCACCCTGGTGTTTGGGAAGACCATCGCACACAACTTCGATGTGCACTCCAAAACATGGTGAGGGGGGAGAGGGGGGGGGGGCCGCAGGGGGGAGGGGGCCAGAAACCCACCGCGCGTAGAAAGCAAAACGAAGGGGAGGAAAGCGAGGGCTTTCCCCCACATGGCCCCATCCCCATGCCCCTTTCCTCGCTTCCCTCTCCCATGCAAACCTCCATTCCTTACTCTTTCATCCCATGCCTCTTCCCTCCCCTCCATGCAAACCTCCCCTCTTCACCCTTCCATCCCATCCACCTCCCCCCCCTTCCATCCATTCCCCCCCAGGTTCTTCCTGTCCGCGGTGCTGCTGCAGGCCGCCGCCGCCCTGGAGCTGCTGACGGTGCTGGCGCCGGGGCACTTCCTGCTCATGGGCTCGCTGGCTAACACGCTGAAAGGTAGGGCGGGCTGGAGGGAGGGCTGGGGGGGAGGGCAGGCGGTGACCCGTGCGAGTGGGGGTTTCATTGTTCCACGTGATCATATCCCACCACGTGATTCCTGCGACTATTACCGCTCACCCTCCCCTCCCCCCTCTCCCCCTCCCTGCCCCCAGGTCTTGCATGGATGGCCGCCGGCTCCACCCGCTCCGTGTTCCACCTCAGTTTCGCGCGCGACAACAACATAGCGGATGTGACGGCAAAGGGTGAGTGGGTGAGCGGGTGTGGGGGTGTGTGGGTGGGTGCGGGGACGGCAGAGGATCATGCCGGGAGGTTGTAGCAACTGCAGATAACTCTTCGGAGAGCCCAGGTTGAGGTTCAGGTTAAGGTGAAGGTTGTTGGCTACCGCTATGGTTACCAGTCTTACTCCAAAACCTCCCTCCCGCCAGCTCCCGACACGCCGCCCTCTGGCCTCTCTTTGCTCGCTGACGCCTCCGAGCACCCCACCTGCTCCAAAACCAAACCCCATCTTCCCTTCCGCCCCCCCCCCCCCCCCAAAACCCATCTTCCCCTCCCCCTCCGCCGCCCCCCACCCCTTCCCCCCTTCCCCTCCCCCCCCAGGCACCTCGCAGTACATCTTCGCCTCGCTGGTCGGTACGGCAGGCGGGGCGGTCATGTGCGCTGCGGTGGGGCAGAGCGGGGCGGCGGCGGGCGGCTGCTTCGGGCTGCTGGCGGCAGCGGCACTGGCATCAGCGTACATGGCGGTGCAGGTGGGTGGTCGGGAGGTGGTGGTTGGGGGTGGTGGTGGGAGGTGGGGCGACCCGTGGGTCATGGTGAGGGTCATCATGTCCCTGTTTTATCCATGTACCCGTGTAGTCACACGCACATGCGCGCGTGGCACACATGCAGTTACGCTACTCGTACATCGCCGTTGAATGACGCTTTGCGGCTCCGTTGGCTAGTCAGGACGAGCTCGTGCTCGTGGCTGGCTTCCTTAAAGCACACGACTCCTCCCAACCCCGCCCCCTCCTCCCCGGCTTCTCCCCCGGTGCAGGTCATCCCGCTCTCCACCCTCAATGCCACGCGGCTGCAGCTGCTGATAGAGGCCTTCCTCTCCTCCATCACACCCTCCTCCTCCACAGCAGCAGCAGCAGGGGGGGCAGCAGGGGCAGCCAATGGGACAGGAGCAGCAGCAGGGGAGGCCGGAGGACCGGGAGCAGGGCCAGCAGCAGCAGCAGGAGCAGCAGGATTAAGAGGCAGCAGCGACCCGTACCACCCCTACCACTACCTGGACAACCAACATGAGTACGGCAACCATGATGGAACCAACCACCATAACCACAGCAACCACCAACCAACGCAGTACGGTTACAATTACCAGTACCCGTCAGCTAGCAGCAGCAATGGTGGCGGTGGTGGTGTTGGTGGCGGTGTGGGTAGCGGTAGCGGTGCCCCCCACACGTCTACAGGGGGGGAATGGGGAGGTGGGGGAGACAGCAGCAGCAGCAGCACGGGGTTTCGGAGGTATGGGGCTGCCATGGGCGATAGCAGCGGCAGCGGCAGCAATGGCGGCAGGAGCAGGAGCCGAGACGCACGTTCGAAGAACGACGATGAGGATGATGACGAGGATGATGATGATGGTTATTACAGTTACGGACGTCACGGGTACGACATTGATGGGTTTGGCATCGGCAGCAGCAGTGGCAGTAATGTTGGTGGCTTCGCAAAACAACAGCAGGAGCATCAACAGCAACAGCAGCAGCAGCTTGATAAGCAACGACATCAGCAGGGGCAGCAGCAAGATGAGCAGCAGCAGCAGGGGTCGGGTCGGGTGGTTGACCGTTGCTACATCGGGCCCTCCATCCACGAGTACGACATGATGTACGATGACAGCATGGAGCCCAAGGTGGGAGTAGTACGGCATAATATATACAGCGACTGTGTTAACTGCTGTGCTCTTGGTGTGCTCTTGTGTTTTGCATGCGGGTATGTTACCCAACTGCGGAGACCCCAACTGTGCACCTCTTACCTGGTCAGACGCCCTCAAGCTCGCCGTGTGCCGTATGCCATGTGGCATTACAGTACCAACTTCGCCACCTACCTTCCCCTTTCCTCTGCATTCCCCTTCTTCCCTCTCCCCGAAGATTGCTCCTTTCCCTCCAACTCCTGTCCTGCACCCCCTCCCCTCTCACCCTGCCTCCCCCTCCCACCCCTCCCCAGATCCCCACCCCCCTGGAGCTCTCCCCGCTGGACCCTCCGCTGCCGTACTTTTCCCGCAGCGCCCACCGCCTGTCACCTCCCATCCACGTTGGCAGCAGGCTGGAGCACGTGGTGGATGGTGGGTGGGAGCTGGGGGGAGGTGGGGGGAGCCGGGGGGGGGGCTGGGGGTAAATAGACCAAACCCGCTTTACCCTAACCCTTGCAACAACAGCCCATTATCCTGGTCTTCTTCTTCCAGGCTTTTCTTCTCCTGCTTTTCCCCCTACCTGCCACATCTGCCCACTTCATACCTTACATGGAATGCCTGCCCCCCCCCCCCTCCTCCCTCACTGCATGAGTCGGGATATGGGTTTGGGACTTGTTTTTGCATTATTTAACTTTTCCCCCCTCCTCCCTCTGTCCCAGGTAACGCCAACCTGCTTGTGATGCTGCTGAACACCTACAAGTACGCGCACTTCATGGTGCTGCCGCTGAGGGGCGGGCTGCACGTGGTGCTGCATGAGCGGGCCGACCCGCGGGACATGGTGCAGGTGTGGTGGGGGGGGGGAGGGGGTTGGAGAGGAACGGTCAGGTAGAATCCCTAGAATGATTATGTGACAAGTCGTCATCATGGTTTGCAACATGGGGGGTAGGGCTGGGCGAGGGAATAGGTGGCGTTTCTTGTGTGTGCCTCTCTGGTCGCCGCCCCCCCCCCTTCCCGTCCCCTGCCCTTCCCTTCAATCTCGCACGCGTAACGGGCGGCGGGCTATCCTCGTTACCTGCGCCTCCGCCTGCACACTCACTCACTCCGTTTACGCTTCAGATGCAATCGCGTTCCCTCAACCCCCCACCACCTATCCCATTGCTTTGCTCTATCCTGTGGTTTGGCATGCCTCTGACCCTTCCCCCCCATTGGGTATTCCCCTCCCCCCCTGTCCCCCCTAGGCCTACCTGCAGGCCTGCATCCTGCGGCGGCGCATGCAGGCGCTGCAGGGAGGGCTGCCCGATCCGGATGAGTGCACGGCGGAGCTGCGATTGGAGCTGCAGGTTGGGGGGAAGGGGGGAGGTCGGGGGGTAGGAGCAGGGCCGGGGGCAAACACCCGTCCAAGGCTCCCTTTGGTTGGGTAACACAACATTCCATTATAATGTAGGCATTAACGCGTGCATGCATGCATGCTTGACGTGGCTTTCAAGATGAGGACGCATGCATGCATGTGGTGCGACGGGTTTCTTGTCGCCACGACTCCTTCATGCACACACCCAGGCGTGCATGCGGCCAGGTTCGCGCAATTCCGGTACCACCCCTTCCCCCTCCAGTCCCGTACGACAGCGGTTGGGTGTAGCATGGGTCCCCCCTCACCATGCCCCCCGCCGGTCCCCCCCTTGCCGTACGCCCCTCCTTGCCGTACGCTCCCCCTTGCCGTACGCCCGCCTCCCTTCCGCCGTACAGGAGAGTCTTGCGGCTGCGGAGCGGCTGACCACCATCTTCATGTCGGCACTGGAGGTAAGACGTAAGAGGGCGGGAGGTGTGTCGTAGGGGGGGGGTGACCCATGGGTCATCACTCGACTACTGGTCCTGCTGAAACACACAACGAACTGCAAGGGCGGCAGTTAGTCCCGAGCCGCTGCTCTTGCCATCATGCACCACTCGGTGCCGCCAGCGCCACCCGCCATCTTACCCGCAAACACTGATCCACCCACCCACCCACCCCACCCGCCTGCTCCTACCTCAGGCGAGCGGTTGGACCATTTGCAAGGTGGTGGTGGAGGCACAGCGGCGGAGGGCCAAGTGGTGAGGGCAGGAAAGGTGTTCCACCAACCCCCTCCCACACCGCCGCGTGATGCGCCCACAGTCGAACGGATGTTGCGTGGAGAGAGTGACTCAGGAGCGTTGTAGAAGTGCGTCGAAGTGCATAGGAAGGAGGGAGAGCGAGAGGAAGAGGGAGGAGGGAGGGGACAAGTCGTGTGCGGAGAAAGCCGTAGAGAGAGGAAGTGCGTGGGGAGGTACATGGGAATTTTTGTAGTAGGCTCGAAACCGAGCCACGGGTGTATGATCTCAACACAGCTTTCTGGTCGGGAGCAGCCTGCAGTTCATCATCTTGGAATGCCGGGTACGAATGGAGTGCCGGCTGGGCGATGCCGTCGGCAGGTTGTGGGGTGGCCTAACCTCGAAAGAGGACATGGTGCACAAGCCCCTGTAGTAATACCACCAATTTGCTAGCTGGCTTTTCTTCTGCTTTTCTTTTAGGGAGAGGGTTTGTCCATGCATGTCATAGTGCGCTCCATTCTGGGAGAGCATGGGGCAGCATTGGGTTGTGAGATGTAGGAGCAAAAGACTAGGAGGTGCGTTTGCAGGCGGTTGTACGATTCGTGTACGGAAAAGAGACAGAGCCTACAGTGTCCAGTTTCGGTTCGGAAGAGAGAGAGGGAGAGCCGGAGAGAGAGAGAGGAGGGTAAAGAGGAACCTGACAACAAGCTGTACGACAGGGTTTCGGAGAAGGGAGAGAGAGGAGCAGTAGTGCTTGGAAGCAATTGAGATGCACGCAGAGTAGGGGCCGTGTGTTAAAAGAAAACTGGCCGCGAGTAGGAACGTACTGGATTGTCGGCAGTGCGTGTCTGTGTGTTAAGAAAGCTAAGCGCGAGTGTGTGTGCGGTCGCTCTGCATGCGCTTTGACCCCCCCCAGTCGCATGTGAGCAGCATCGGCTGGTGTGTGGGAGGGGATGCAGGGCGTCCATGGGGTGCGCTTGCCCCTGGGCTCGCGTTGGGGGCCTCCGCTTTGCCCGCCTACCGCCCAGTTCCCACACCCGCAAGAGACTACAGGTGCATGGGGCTTACGGCTACAAGCAAGAAAGGCTTGGCTAGCCTGAACCCTAGCCCGCCTGCCTAGGATGTAGAATAGTTGACCGTTGACTGGAGGAGGGGTGCGTTGACCGTTGGTTGCTGGGCTGGCCGTACAGGTTGTGAATGGAGTCGTCCTTCTTCTGAGATGCCTTGCGTTGACTGGCTGGTTTTGTATGCTAAGGAGGGGGGGGGGAGAGGTCTAGCGCTGCGCGGCGGGGATTCCGGCGGTAATGCAGGGGGCGTGGAAGGCCTTGGTCATGTGAAAGCGCGTGCGGGTTGGCTCGCCCCTGTATGGGGCGTATTTGATCAGAGGACTGTACGAATGCTAGCGGCTGATGTGGGTGATGTCTTGATACGGCAAACGAGTACGGAATGAGCTCCATGGCACGCGATTCCAATTTATATCTTTCTCAGTGCTGCTGCTTGCTGCGCACCTACGTTTTGTGTTGCTATGTGTTAACACAGGTGGCATGGTGCAAATTCCTAGCTGTAACGACTGGGCTTATGATAGCGAGAAGAGAGAAGAAGGAGAAAGGCAGGTAACCCTTCTTCAATGTGCAAAACGATTACACGTTCGAAAGGTGCATGCATGCATGAGGCACATACGCTTGCGGCGGGAGGGCCCTCGCGAATCTTACAAGCCACAGAAACGACACGTAATCCCCCTACCGGTCTTTCTTGATTCCCCCTACCAGTATACAAACCATATCCCCACCCCTGTCCCTGTGGCCCATTCTTCTACACTTCAGGTCCTTCATCCGTTCGTTCCTACCCAACCCACAAGTCGTCCGTTCATGCCACCAACGGGATTGCTTGGCTTCTTACAAACGTTAGACTCAAGCTGATGACTCGGCTACCGTAGCTTACCGTACCCAAAAGATCTATAACCCCTCACACTGTTTACTTGCCTGCAAACGCTCCTTCTGCGTGCATCAAATACTGATTACTAACACCAGCTCATGCGATACATCTTGTAGTACCTTCGACCCCTTATCACGTACACCCTAACCGAGTTAAGCAGGAACGTTAATACGTTATTATTTACCCAAAAGGTACTCAGCACCGTCCGCAGCTATTAGATCCAGATCAGGAGGGTCGTACAGCAGACCTCCAACAATACCATCATTAACACTCACCGCCCTTTTGACCAGCCACCCCATAGAACTCGCCCACGCCACAAACCCCATCATCTTACCCAACATGCTCCCAACCCAAGCACGTTGCGCCGGTTGCGGTTAGGCAGTACACAACGCGCTGGGGCCTGCTGGGAGGCTCAACGCCATCCCAAGCGGCCAGCGCCCTCCCCCACCCCACACAACAGCGGACCAGCGCTGAAGGCCCCCACAGAATTGTAGTGTTCCTGTGATTGTGTTTATCAAAAACTAACGCACGAACGGACGCGCGCGTGCAAGCCAAGTTTGGACACAGAAACCCCACGTTCGCTCCCGGATAAGCCGAACACCGACACGAGGGCGCCACCAAGCCAACTGAACGGCAACACACAGCGCTCGCGGGCTGTCCTCTTCTCCTCTTGGAAAGACCTCACAGCCCTTCTCATTGCCAGCAGCTAATACTCACAAGCAGCTCTCGGCTGGGCCCCCCAACCCCATCCCCCATACAAAGCCACAAGGGGCCCAACTCTCCCTCTTGTTTTAGTATGGCACGAGAAGCTCCTCCTTCCTATATGTACAGGACAGTGACTAACGAGCGCGGATAGCGAGCAACGCCAACATGAGACCAACAGAAAATGAAGTGTTTAGCGCCCGAAACAAACCGCGTGCGCATTGGATAAGTGTCGTCTTGTTGTCAACCGCACTTCAAGGAACAAGGGTTGCGCACACGCCAGGAGGACCAAGGCACGGACTGCCAAACGACCCATGGGCCAGAAGGGCCGATTAAAACAAGCAGGGAAAAACAAAACCCGCTACACACCCGCGCACATGAAAACAAAACGGGTGGCGAACCACCAGAGGCGTCTCTCCTGCCTCGATTCATATGGTTGTAGTACCCACCTATGCAGATTCTATTGCTCCTTTGCATTGCTTTCTGCACGCAACGAATATCGCAAAAGCTCGCGCGAGGACCAAGATTAACCAAGTATAACCGCTAACCGCCTGCGCAGCTGCCACCTAAGATAGATTTAAGGATATAGGTATAACTGGCGGCTTGCATACATGTCACCCTCTTCTTCTCATCCCAATAAGGTTCACTTAGCACCCGGTCTCGGCACCGCACGATAGTGTAGCACAAGGGATGGAAACGGATTCAGTGCAACTGTACGACGGATTCTTGTTCCTCGCCCGAAATCAAACTCAAATCCTTAGACAACCTCTTTTGCCTTTGCCGTACCGTACTGCTATCAACCAACGGCCGGCCTGTACGGATAATCCCTATTGGGACCTAGCCCAGCAACCCGAACAAACGCGATCCATGTAGATTGGCTTTTCCCCTATCTTGTTTATAAAGCGGATACTTTAATAAAGTTTTACTACCGATACGTCGTATAAAGCCGAAAGAAAAATGCCAAACCCACGTTTACCCAGCGCGCTTAGAACACAAGGAACCGCCAGCAAAACACGCTTTCCAGCAATTGTGCACCGTATGTCCCAACAACTGTACGTTCGTGCGTTCGTACGCCCCTCTGCACGCCTTCACCATACTATGCCGCACAAAGTACGACAGAAACCGCTGCTGTACATCCATCACTACCTCCAATATATGCCAACACCGTCGCAGAGCCCGTCGGACAAGCGATCTCTCCTCTTTCTCTTCAACCCATTTCAAGCAATTCCGGCTGCGCCCGCACAAGTAGCAACAGCAGCAGCAGCAGCAGCGTGGTCGCTAGCCAAGCATGCACCGCTACCGTTGCGGGTGCTGCTGCCCCCGCTGCTGCTGCCCCCGCTGCTCATGCTGGCACTGCTAGAGGCCGTGATGCTGCCGCTGGCGGACGTCTTACCGCTGAAGCCGCTGATGCTGCAATCAGCAGCCATCGCCGTCACCACCGCCGTCGCCGTCGCCGCAGCAGCGGGAGCTACGTGACATGCACCATCCAGCTCGGCAACATCCCCGCCGCCGGACTTGACTCGCAGCATTCCGTCCACTAGCTGTAGCTGTCCGGACGCCAGGCCCTCCGTCAACACGGTTTGCAGGAGCGGCAGGAGCAGCTGCTCAACACCGGGGACAGCGGCGGTCGTGGCACTAGCGCCGGGGGTGGCGGCAGCAGCAGTAGCACTATCGCCACCAGGATCGGAGTTGCGGCCAGCGGCGGTTTCCGAACTGCCGTACTCGTTAGACAGGCGCCGCATGGCAGCATGGACGTTGCTGCGGGGGCCTGGGTCCGACGCACGTTCCAGGAACGCGATGTCATTGCAGGCGGTGGCGTCGCAGTCCGGAAGGTCGTTTGAGCCGTCAGCGGTGACGGAGGCGCCGCCGCCGCCGCTGGCGAGGGCGGCAAGGAAGGCAGCCGGCTGGGGGACGCTGTGGCCGTTAGCGGCGGCGACAGACACCAGCACATGCTGCAGAAGTGCCGCCGTTGCGGCTGCCGCCGAGGCATCCTCGACGTGAGCACTCTCCGTTGTTGACGGGCCGACCGCCGACGTTGGAAGGGCTTGAGGCAGCATGGCGGAGGCAGACGGCGGCGACCTCGATTTGCCGTCAGTCGCTGCGCTGTTGGGGCTGATAGCGGCGGGTGGCGAGGTCGGGACTGGGAGCGACGTCGTCGGCGATTGGATCACAGACAGCTTGCTGAAGGCGGCGTCAATCTGTTGCGCGTCGGACATGTCAGCAGCAGCGCTGTTGCCGCCGTCGCTGCCCCTGCTGCTGCCGCTTCCAATGAACACCGACGGCGCCTCGGGATACCGCAACGCCGCCGCCGCCGCGGCAGCAGCGGCCGCGGCCACAGCAGCGGCATCAGCGGCAGGGGGAGATGAAGGCGTTGAGATGCGCCGCACGGCCGCGCCGGCACGGTTCGTTGGCGCGGGCATGTGTCTCGGAACAGGGGCGCTTCCACCGCCAACCCCGCCGCCAACGCCGCCGCGTTGTCCGTTAGGAACAACCGGCGCCGACGCCGAGACGTACATCAGCCCATTGGCGGCCGCCGGCCGCTGGCCAGACCCGTGGGTCTGGAACTGCTGCGAAGGATGATGCCTATAACCATGACCGCCTCCCCCGCCACGCGACTGGGTCGGCCTCATCGTCGCCGCCGCCGCCGCGGCGGCGGCGGCGGTAGCAGCGGCTCCCTCCCCAAAGGGCGACACCTCTCCCGAGTGCGATGAGGAACGAGTGCAACCGTCAGCCTGGTGACCGGCGCCAGCGATGCTGCTGCCGCCGCCCTGCAGCTGCAGCTGCGGCTGCTGCTGAGCTGGGTAGTAGCAGCCGACGGTGCCGTACGGAGCAATGTGGTAGAGGTGCGGCAGGAGCGTGGCCCCTGCCGCAACGTGTCCCATGGGGCCAGCCAAAGGGCGAGAAAGATGGTTCGGGTGCTGGTGCGGGCCGGCGTTCATGCCTGGCATCTGTTGCGGCTGGGGGCCAGCGTGGAGGTAGACGGTCGTCCCCATAGCAGTCGGCTGGAGGGGATGGGGAAGCGCGTGCATGGGCCGGATCGCCATGGGCACCGCGTACGGCATGCCTGGGATAGGCACCATTCCAGCAGCGCCAGGTGGCCCATGGGTCAGGCAGGGCTGCATGGGCGCCAGGGCCATGATTTGGTGGTGGGGCAGGTGTTGCTGTGGCGGTTGTTGCGGCTGGGGTTGGGGCGCAGTTGGCTTGGCCCGGGGGTAGGGCTGCGGCTGCCGCTGCTGCGGCTGTTGCTGTGAGGCACTGGGCGGGTGCGGAGCGTCGTGCGGTGCCTGCACTGACGGCGGCTGAACCATGTGTTGTTGCAGGCTCACAGGCACATACACAGCCGGCGTTACGGGCTGCACATGGCAAACCGGAGACAGCCCTGAAACCGTCGGGATAGCCGCCGTCCTTGCTGTTGTCGTAGGCGGCGGCGGCGACGGCACCGCCGAAGGCATCGGCACCGCGGCTACCGGCGACGTCGCCGTCGACTGAACCTTTGCAGTTACAGCCGCCGCGGCCGCCGTCAGTAGTGGCGCCGAGTCTGGCGTCAACGGAGCAAACTCACCGCTAGCGCCGCTGCCGCCAGCAAAAGCGGCTCCGCTGCAACCGCTGCCGCCGCCAGCCCCTCCGTAACAACCAGCGCCGCCGCTGGCACCGTCAGGCAGGTTTGACAGGCCGCATGACGACGAAAGCGGCAGCGGCGGCGGGAAGGAAATCGCCGGCACCGCCGTTACGGTGTTGTTATTGTTGCCGGCGAAGCACCCGCTCTCGCCCTCCTCCACGCTTCGCAGCTCGTCCACGCTGTGCGCGAAGAAGCATGTGGGTCGGCGGCAGTTGGCTCCCAGGTAGCACAGCCGTGTGCGGTACCTGCGCGGTACGGAGACACACAGGGGGCAGCGGCAATGCGGGGGGCGGGGGTTACAGATCCTCTTGCTAGCATTAGGATGGGTGAGAACCAACCCTGCGGAGCTGCAAGGCTAAGAAAGCTGGACTGAACTGTGACGACAACAGCCACCTCGCTGCAGGGACAAAATCCAAATACTAAACTTTGCTGAAGCAAACTCAAGCTCCTGAATCCCGGTTTTCCTGGGTCGAATCATCCCACCTAACCGTTAAGACTCCTAGACGTTCCTCCCGCAAAACCGACCAACCTGGCAGGATGAAGCCATTGCTCGAATGTGTTGTGGGAGTAGGGGCACGCATCTCCGTTGGGACACTGCCGCTTATTGCGCACATTGACGCAGGGATCTGGCAGGTAGTGGTAGTTCCGAGGGCACCTGCGTCGCGCGGTCTCTCCCGTGTGGCTGAAGGGGCAGTGGGTCCAGCTGTGGCGGTAGCCGTGGGGACAGGGCAGCACCCTGCGCATTGAGTGGCAAGGCGCGTGTGGGGAGGGAGTTCGTGAGAAAACAGGAGAAGGTTTGGGAGCAAGGTTGTGCAACAGGGATTGGTGGTAAAAAGGGAAGGAGAGGTGAGGAAAGGTGCAAGTAAGGCACTGGGAGAAGCAAATTGCGGGGTCGGAGTTGGGTTGCGGCAGGAAGGTGGGGATAGAAGCACTCGGCATATACAAGTATGGTACTAAAGAAATATAAATGTAATTCAATGTAGGTCACGTGGACGCAAAAAACACGCCGACGTCGCGTGATGGCGCAACACCACTAACTCTTGAGGTATATGAAAAGCATAAGGCCAGGCCGTTGGTACAAAATATACAGCTAGTCACAGCGATTTGGCAGTAAGCTGTAATACGAAAGCCTCTTCTAACGCGAAGCTGAGGCGAAACGGTTGTCGTAGCCATGGCAGACTGCCAGACATCTTGCGCAAGACAGGAGAAACATAAAACAATTGGGCGTGCTGAGTAATCAGGGCTTGCAGTCTGTGCAAGCAACTGGTCCGGCGCAGCGGCCGAGGACTTATCGGGAAGGAAGCTGCTACAACGGAAGTTAAGAAGAAGCACACACACCACAAACGCGATCACAACCTAACACCTACTTGTAGTTGTACATCCAGAAATCATCTGGGAGGCAAGCGCTGCGCAGCGCTTGCAACGCGTCGGCATTACCGGGAGGTCCATCGAAGTCGCCAAGCTCCATTCCTATGTCCCGGTAATGCGAAATGTTAACAGGTTGGTTTAACAGGGGCAGCGTCTGGTGAAAGCACGTCTGTCCAGGGCCTCAGCGTTGCACGTCCCAGACTTACTTGGAGACCGTTGTCTTAAACACTTGCCGCGAAGACAAGCCCCTAAGTACTGATCCTTAAAACTTCACCCTATGAACAGGGGGCTCAACCCTTAGAGAGAAGGCACTGTATCCCCAGTTTGCAATGATATATAGTAGTAACTGCTTCACAGTGACTCGATATCTTGACTTTAGATGCCCATAGGCAATAGTAGACGAATGCTGGAGACAGTGATTTGTTTGACACACGGTTAGTACTTCCCTGTACGGCTGGTTTACGTGATACTACGCAGTTAGCGAGCTGAGCCCCCAGCGCAGAGGTAAGTACCTTGGTGGAAGTCCGAGGCTACTCAGGGGCGTACTAGAATTTTGCTATTGGCAACAATTAACGCAAGTATAAGAACCGAATGCGTCAGCTGCGAACTTCTGTTGGGAAGTTAGCCGACAGTACACTAGCGCAATCGTGAATGCGAACGGACTACAACCTACTACGCTGCTCTCTATGAGCAGTTAGAAATAGGAAAGAGGTATGAACAGCTCGCGTCAGCGTCAATAGGAAGTACACTGGAGCACCACTGGAGTAAGCCCACGGGCGGCTTTCTATTACGCTGGATTTTTATTTGCACGCAAGACAAGGTTTTATTCCTACGAGTTATTATTATCAACAGAGTGAGTCGATAAAGCCTAGGGTGGCATTCCCGGCCGAGGCTTGAGGCAAGCTTCAGCAACACGTCCCACTTGGCCTGCCCCTAAGCAAATGTTGTCAGACCACTGCACCTTCCGTGGCTGCCAGCGCTAAGACTGTATCCCGATAAGCAGCTAGCCAGCAGCTCCATGCCGTAACTGTCGGGCCACAGTTAGGGAAATTACGAGCGTCTACGGACGTTTGCTACTCCAGGAAGCTTTGGGATTTGCTTTTACTCGTCTTCTACACTCACGCAAGGTACAATTGGTATACTGCATAGGCTATTGCTCGGTTGTAGCCATTCATGGATTCCTATTAAACGCCCAAATGGGTCACTCCCCATCCCATCAGCAGCTCAGAATGTATGCAACCTTTCGCTCCCGCCCATGCAAGAAAGCAGAAAGTGTTAGCTGAGCGCACCACGACTTTGCACGAGTCATGCCTGGGCTCGTGCCCCTTAACTCGCCTTAACTGGTGCCCGTTAACCCAGCGCCTTGTTACGGGCCGTGTTACGGGCCGTGTACCCCTTACAAAAAGAGGTATTGTTAAGAGCAGCAGCGTAATCTGACGTAGACTACGAGCATACGAACTAGTACGAGTGTACAAGGCGATCCAAATTCCAAATCAGTACTATCGTCCATGGGCCGGCCATACTCCATTCCGTTCTATAGTCCCAATAAGCTGGATCGACCGCGGCTTATCGCCGCCAAGCAATGTGTCCGCACCCCCATCCAACCGGGCTCATGACCCTCTTCTTCTTCTCCATTGGCCCTTCCCGCCTCAACCCCCCACTCCTCTTCTCCATACACCCCCACTCCAACCCCACTCCCACCGCCTCCTCCTACCACAAGCCCACCTCCGCTCCCTCACCCCCTACCCGCCTGCCACCCAACCTCACGGCCGCCTCCTCTTCTCCGGCCGCCTGCTCACCGCCCGCTCGTCCGCATTCAGTCGGTTGGCCAGGTTCCTCCGCGTCTCGTGCAGCGCAATCACCTCAGAGCGCAGCGCCAGCCAGGCCCCCGTGGTGGCGCGGGTCATGACCCGCGGGCCGTACAGCGCGGCGGGGCACTGCAGCTCGGTGAGGGTGGTCTCCACGGCCTTGAAGGCCCTGAAGGGGGGGGGCAGGGGGCCGCATGGCGGCATGGGTGTCAGGGGAGGGAGGGGCGGTGCATGGTGGAGGGCAAGGTGCGTGGATGGTGTCGCTACGGATTGGGGATCTGGGCGGAACCAACCCTACAGTGAAACCAATCCTAAAGAACTCCTATATGTTGTTTAAGAAAGGGGGCCAGAAAAATGCATTAGTCCACCTGAGTCCACAACCTCCGCATGGGGTGCCCCATGGCCCCCCATGCCGCCACCCGCCCACCGCCCGCCGCCGCACCTGGATCCCCCCGTCATGGCCGCCGCCTGCTGCGCCGCCATGGCCTGCGTGTGACCCCCGCGCAGGTACACGCCGGGCTTCTGTGGGGCGCACGGAGGGATCAGGGCCAAGCGGGGGTCAGGGGAGGGACCAGACGGCACAACAGAGGGACAAGCTGGCCTGCAACTACCTCTTCTGCAACTCCGGTCGAGACGCTGAACCAGACCGACTCCTCGCTCCCTCACACCCCCAGCCCTTCCCAACCCAACACTCACCGGCTTGTAGGGCTTCACGTCCGCGTCAAACAGCGACGGAGTGCCGGGCGGCGGCGCCGACTCAAACTCCACCGGGTGCCGCAGCTCCGAAACCACTCCGCCAGGAAGCCCGGGCACCCCTGCTGCCGCCCCTGCTCCTCCGAAACTGCCACCCATCCCGCCTGCTCCGGCTCCCCCTGCGGACCCAGCGGCTCCGTAACCGCCCATGCCCGGCACCGGACTGAGCGCCCGGGGAGCTCCAGGGGCAGCCACCGCCCCGCCCGCGCCGCCCATGCTGCCGCCAGCAGCAGCAGCAGCCCCTGGTGCCATGCCGGCAGCCGTACCGCCCGCCGCTGAAGCAGCGGCGCCCATGTGGGGCCCGGGCTGCATGCCGGGGGCCGCCGCCGCGAGGCCGCCGGTGTGGGGCGTGGTGAGGGAGGGCGGGGCGCCGGGCACGGGTGTGGGTCGGCCGGAGGGCTGGGAGGGCGAGGTGGTGCGTGGGGGGGCGGCAGTGGGAGCGGAGGGGGCGCTGGCCGGGGCGGCGGTTGCTGCAGCGGCCGCTGCGGCGCGTTTGGCGGCTCCGGCCTCGGCTTTGCGCTTTTCCTCGATGGCGCGAGCCTCCGCCAGAATCTGTGGGTTGCAACAGGGTGAGGAAGGTGGAGCGGAAGGGAATAGGAAGGATTGTTATGGTTAGCCGGTGCTAGGCCTGCCGGCTCGCGCTTGGCAGGAAGGTGAAGGAGGCGAGCAGCTGCCACGTAGAAGCATGTCCTCTCCCCACCTTAACCCCCACAAGCGTGCCTGCATCATACCCAGCCATCCCCCACACGAACAAGACTCCCTCCCGTCTCTTCCCTCCTCCCCGAACCATCCTCCCAAGATCCAGCCAGACCCTCGCAACCAGATCCTCCCCCCCACCACACACACTTCCTCCCCCCACCCACCGCATGCTCCTCCGCTATCTGCTGCGGCGTCCTGGCCAGCAGCGCCGCCAGCGCCCGCTTGCGGTCCTGCTCCACCTGCGCTTGGGGAGGAGGCATAAGGCGCATGAGGGGCAGATTCCACCAGCACAGCGCACGTAGAACACAAGAAGACGCTCGCCACGCGTTGTTGCGCTAAGCGTATCGAGCGGTACCGATGAGCGGCACCACAGTTACGGATCGCCCCCTCATCACTGAGCAGCCACACAACATACAGGTAACTTGCGCACACCCTCGGCTTCTTTCTCAACCCCCCTGCGGCGCCCTTCCTGACTGCCTTCCCTTCCCCCCCCCCCCCCATCATATACCACCACTTTGCCTTGTCTCTTGTGGCACCCTGCCGCCGCCTACCCCCATTGCTTTGCCCTAACCTGTAGTCTCCTATGGTTTGGTATGGTCCTTGACCCCCCCAACATAAACGTACCTGCTTGTTGAATGGCTGTTTGACGAGCGGGTGGTTAGCCACGGGCGCCTCCCGCCCCTGCCGCGACACCAGCAGCTTGCGGGCCACGGCGAAGTAGCGCTCCTTGAGGTCCTCCAGGGAGCGGGGGGTGGGCGGGCAGGAGGGGCCGCCGGGCCACTGCGGGGGAGAGGGGGAGACGCATGTGGGCGAATTACGGTACGGCAGGGCTACCGGTATGTACGTATGTTCCCATTACTCGGGTGCCGCCCTTGCTGTCCCTTTCTTAACGCGAGGGTGAGGGTCTGTCCTACTCCCGCCCCACCTCACGTCCCGTGCCGCGATGACACCCCATGACCCCCGTCCTCACATCGTATCTGTCGCTGATGACGTGCCACCTCAGGTCCAGCAGCTCGCACATGTCGTACAGGTAGTCCGTCTCCGCACGGCTCCAGTTGCCGCTTTCCGGCTTTATGAGGCTGTCGTACTCCTCGTCGTTGTACTTGTACAGCTGAACCTGTACGGCAGAGGGGGATGAGGTGGAGGAAGGCGGGGGAGGCAGGAGGGTAAGGATAGAAGGAAAGGTGGGGTTGCATTCAACGTGCGCAGCGTGTGGACCCCTTTCATCGCCTCCCGCCCTCGCACAAGCGGGACGTGGGCTGCCGCCTACCTTCTTGTTGTACTTCGCGTAGGGGTACTCCGTGTCTTCGGGTTCCCGGATGACTCCATTTGCGCCCTTGGAGCACTTAAGCCAGTGGAACAGCTCTAGTCCATCCGTCCTTGCTGAATTCTTAAATGGCCGGTATTGGTAGGTAATAATACCCTTGGTGGATGGTTTGGGCTTCTTGAGCATATCATTTTTCTTAAGATTGCTGGCAAACTGGCTGGATAGAATTGGATGCGAGGCTCCAAGCAGCGCGAACGCTTCTCTTGACATTCCCTCTGGCCGCTTTATTTTCTCCTTCTTCTCCTTCGGCGCTGGTGCCTTTTCCTCCGCCTGGGCAGGCCCCGACCGGGACATGCCCAGAATATCCTTAACATCCGCCATTTTCTTCTATATACTTAATAGGATTAAGTCAACAGTCTATGCCGGCGGGAGGACCCGCCCCACAGCGGTTCAATCGTTCTTCAAGTCATCACGACAGCCATAGACATTTGCCAGGGAAAGTACCGCTCCAAGTTAACCTGAATAAACTCAACAAGTGAAGACAACCCTCCGAAGTGGCGCCAACGGGGTAACCTCTGGTTCCTATCCGTACAGCTAAACTCACACGGCAGGATAGGCACCCACCCTCGCACCTTTAATCAATCCTCTCCTTCCAGTTGTTTACGTGGCATATAATAGGAGGGACCTTACCACGGCCTGCCTTAGTGCTCCCTTAGCTTTCGCCAGCTACATTAGCCAACCCTAGTCCTTCTCCGTCGTGAAGCTTTACAGTTTCGGCGCCGTGGCACGCTTATGCTCCCTGCCAAATTTGGAAAAGATCAATCGCTTCCGCGTGAGGCCTTAGGCTACCCTTAGGGCATACCTACACCTGCTAGAGCTCTCAAGGAGAAGGACCGCGAGAGCCCTGTTGTTGCATCTGATTGTTTCAACACGTACAAGCAACCCTCATAGAGACACCTATCTGCGCCAGGCTTGCTTTTTCGTAGCGCATACCAACCGCTCTGTCCACAGCATCCATGGTGGACACGCTTGAGGGCCCGCTGCTGCGGGTTCCTTTTGAGAGCCTGAAGCGCGCAGCAAAGGATCGCAAAGCACTCATCGATGAGGCTGCTGACTGCGTGGCCGCTCTGAAGAACCCTCACCCAACACCATCAGCTCCTCCAACCGGCGATGCCTCGGGCGACACAGAAATGGCAGACGCAGACGCAGCTGCCGCCGCAGCTCAACCCTCCACCTCAACCGCCGCGCCCGAATCCTCTTCACCTTCTTTCGCTGCACGTCGTGAAGCCTCCCTGGAGCGCGTCCGCCTACTGCTCTCCCAGCTCCAGGGCGTCAAACGCAAACTCGTGGATGTTTCGCGCACCGAAGCCGACGACTGCCAGCGAGTCCGAGCCCGCCTAGAGCACCTCTCCTGCTCCTCCGCCTCCTCCTCCTCCCAAGACCCGACCTCCACCGCGGCCGCCTCCAACCCCACCTCCGCCACACCCGCAACCAGCAGCATCCTCCCCTGGCCACGGCAACGCCTGGACGTCCTCCTCACCGACCACCTCCTCCGCGCCGGCCACCACAACACCGCCTGCCGCCTCGCCTCCGAATCCGACATCGCCCTCCTCACCGACGCGCACATCTTCCAAGGCGCCCGTCGCATCCTGTCCGCGCTCCTCGAGTCCCACGATGTCCTGCCAGCCCTCGCCTGGTGCGCCCACAACCGCAGCCGCCTGACTAAAGCCAAGAGCGCGCTTGAGTTCAGGCTGCACGTGCAGCAGTTCATTGAGCTGGTGCGCCGAGGTGAGCGTCTGGCCGCCATCGCCTACGCCCGCAAGCAGCTGGCGCCCTGGGCGGCGACCCACATGACGGACTTCCAACGCGCCGTCGCCACGCTGGTCTTCCACAAGCCGGCATCGTCCTCATCAGCATCTCCTGCTGCTGCTGCCGCATCGCAGCAGCGGGGGCCGTCTGGAGGCAGCAGCAGCAGCGGTGCCGCCGCCTACGCCGCCCTGTTCTCCGAGACCCAGTGGCGCTCCCTGGCCGACCTCTTCCTGCGCGACCTCTACCGCCTGCACGCCCTCACGCCCGAGTCGCTGCTCAATGTCTACCTGCAGGCGGGCCTCTCCGCGCTCAAAACCCCCGCCGCCGCCAGCAGCAGCAGCACCGGTGCCGCATCGAAGGAGCCGGGCGGAGGCAGCACCACCGAAGGCGGCTGTCGTGACGACCCCATGCGCGTTCCTGCCTTCCAGCGCCTGGCCGAGTCGCTGCCGTACGCCAAGCACACGCACTCCAAGCTGCTGTGTGCGGTGACCAAGGAGCTCATGAGTGACGCCAACCCGCCCATGGTGCTGCCCAGCGGCATGGTATACAGCCAGAGGGGCGTGGAGGCGCTGATTGCGCAGGCGGCAGCAGGGCAGACGCAGCAGGGGGGAGGGCAGGGACAGGGAGGGCAGGGGCAGGTGGCGGGGGGTGCTGGAGGAGGAGGAGGGGCAGGGGCGGCGGGGCAGGGGGGGACGGTGGGACTCCCGCCGGGGAGCTGGGGTGTGTGTCCGGCGACGGGGCAGGTGTTCAGGCGGGAGGAGCTGCGGCGCGCTTACATTGTGTAGGCAAGGCTGGGTACACATGCGGTGGCACGAGGGGTGCGAGGATTGTGTGGTAGGCCGGTAGTGCTGCTGTTGTCAGCGGAGCGTAAGAGATGGCCGCCCGGAGGCGGTAGGCGCGCTGTTGGGCGTGTAGGGTCGTGGGCGTTGCAGGTGGGTTTGTCTGTTGCAACCTATGATTGTGTACTTCGATTGTGTACCTGCAAGGTCTGTACATTAGCATGTTTTCAGGTGCCCCAAGGTTGGTTGGATGTCTTAACGGTGCGCGCACGCAGTGGAGGAGTAAGTCGAGAGGTTTGCGACGAGGATGGACCGAGCATCTGTCTGAAGAATAGCAGGCAAGGCGGCCTGGGTAGTGCAACTACCGGTATGCAAGGGAGTCGAGTGAGTCAGATGCAGGCCGGGCAGAAGGATGCTGGGCAGCAGGAGCACGTCGCCAGGTAGTCCAGTCCAGACAGTTGACGGCTGGTGCTGCATATGGACCGCATGTGTGCCTGTGTGCCCATGGAGTTGGGGAGGTGGCCACTAAGTACGTAGGCCGGTAGGGTTACAGGCGGTTGTGCGGCGCTGGACGGAGACGACTGAAGATGGCACCACCCATGTGAGTCAACAAACATGGGGGGGTTTCCTCCGTTAAGCAGCCCCGTGTAGATCACACGCTAGGCCCTTCCCGGCAGTATGCGACACAGGAATGGAACCGCATGCTGCTACCGGTGTAGGAAGGCACATAACACGCCCCATGACCCACCAGGGAAAACACGCCCTGTCCACAAGATGCAGTACTTCGGCTCTCTTCCTGGGTCGTGCTTCATGCGTGTTCCCAGGCGCATCTGCTACGTTGCTACCTGCTGAGACGCCAAGCCGCCAAGCCTGCCTTGTGGCTAACTGGCGGGCCCAGCAATGAACTGTCGCCTATATACGGCACCTCCATGCGTGCCTTCCTGGTGTGTACACAGTTAAGGGAAAGTGCATGGGGGAAAAGAAGTGCATGAGGGCCGGCTGGGAGCCGCTGTAGGCCTGGACAACGGTCTTAGGATATCAGAGAGGGCTTTCTGGTCCCATGGGTCAAACAGTCCTAATAAGTACTTCAGCCCAGTGTAGGCTACCAAAGCCTTTCCAGCCTCGCCCGAAGTTGCTGTTGAGATTCAAGGTGGCAACAGCTAATGGAGATTGGAGGAGTAGCAGCCCGAACCCTAGCGAGTCGCTTGCATCCCTCGACATGTGCACTTCGCCCGCGTTCTGTAACAAGGCCACGTTACAGAGGGCTGTGTCAACTGCTTCCATTTCCCTCACTCTAATAGAGCTAAAGCTACCTAGAGCTACATAAGTTTAACGCGATAGGTCGAAACCCAGCCATGCAGTGTCAAACCTCTTACGCTGCCAGTAGTGTTGTACCCGCCCTACACATATCTGCCGGCAACAGGCGACACGTGTCAGTACTTCCTATTCGTCAATTCAGCTTTGAGATGTGCTCGGTGGCTGTGGTCGTTGCCGTACAGCGTGAGGCGAATATCGACGGTGGCCACGACGATTTCCATAACTGGTATCCAGTAGAAGTCCAGGTCTTGCATCTGCATTTACTTGCTACGTCTTAGTTAACAAGCGAACTAGCAACTATGCAGTTGAGCGCACGTTGCCAGCTTTCGGCCAAGTGCCATACAGCCAGGCCTTCTTCTCGCAAGGGACTGGTTGTGCGCGCACAATACTTCGACAATGCTTCCGGTGAGTAAAACGTTTTGGAGAGAACAAGGGTGTTTCGATTTACGCTCGACCTAAACACTGTCCGTTGCTGCTCCCAAAGTGGAGGTTTATCTGTCGTCACCTTTATTTTCTTCAATTGGCTGGCAGCGTTGCTCCCGGTGTGCCAGGGGGCTCGGCAGGATTTTAAGAGATGACCCTTTGCTTGTTCCTATCCCCGCAGTCGGCTCCAAGGTGGAGCGCTGGCTAAAGACGCCGTTTGACGTTTTGGCATTTGGGCCCAGGGCTGGAGCAGGGGCTCTTCTCTCCATGCCCGAGCGCTTGCAAACTTTGTAAGTAGAACTGGAATCATCGTCACTCCATAGCTCAAACGGTAAAGGGCAAATGTCACATACATAATCGTTTTTTCCCTAATTAAGGCAAGCGGACGTCGAGAAGGCCGTGGAGCTGCTTCAGGACCCGCGTCCTCTGGAGGAGAAGCAAGCGGTCTTGCTGAAGGTATGCGGATGGGGGCATTCACAGCAGCAAATATGGGACTCCTAGTCTCTCTGTGAAAGGGTTTCGTCTTTCGTTTATACCTTGCCCGACAGCTGCCAGCAGCTGCTGCCACCTGTGTGCCTCGTGGATGCCTTTCATAGCAAACTTTGGTGCTCTTTTGACCTCCTTCTCGCCTACCGTGTTTCTTTGACTGTCGTAGGAAGTCGAGGAGACGCTGGTTGGCTTTCTAGAGAAGGGTGCCACGGTTGAGTCCGACGTCCTTGCGAACGTCAAGACGATTCTGCCTCCTGAGGCGGCCAGTCTTCTAAATGAGCTCATTCCGGAGCCGCCCAGCAAGCAGCCCAATGTGGTGTCCGTGGAGCCGATGGATGTCGCCTCGCAGCCGCCTGTTACCTACTACCAGGCGGATGTGATGGCCAACCAAGTAGGTAAGAAGACCAACGGGTGGGTGGAAGGCGAGTGACTGGATGCTGATTATAACGTAATGCAGAGGTTGGAAATACGGGGAGGAAGGGGAAGGGAAGGGCGATGAGTTTGACCGGGATCAGTGGTCAGGCAAGTAGGTAAGCAGGCCAACAACACGAACGGGGAACCGTAGAAGGGCAGGGAGGCTGCCAAGGCTGGGGTGGCGTGGAGCTAGCCCTTGACCTCACGCTCATTTTGCACCAAATGGGTCGACGTACAACGTACATGTGTTAACCATAACGACCCCTCGCACCCTCCTCCTCTTCCTCCTCCTCCGCCTCTTCCAGCCGCCGAGATGACGGAGATCAAGAACGCGGTGTCGGGCCTCAAAGCCGCCCTGGACGCGGTGCGCAACAACACCGAGGCGGCCAACACCAACATCATGCGGCTCAACCTGAAGGAGGCGCGGGACCAGCTGGCTCGCCGGGTGTCGGAGGTGTCGACGCAGACCGAGTCGGACCCCTCCATCAGCGCCGCCACGCGGGAGGCGCGGATCCTGCTGGAGGAGGTGGACAGCTGCTTCTTCTCGTGAAGAGGAGGGGGAGGAGGACGAAAGGGAGGAGCGAGCCATGGTTTCACGGCTGCTTGAACACGGGCACGAAGGAGGTGGATAGTCGGCTCCGCCTCCAACTCGGATGACCCATGGGTCGCCACTTGGTTGCTTGAGGATGATGGCTGGGTTGCTTGCAGTCCGCCTTTGCGTGCATGATTCTTCCTAGTGACGGGGATGCAAAACGTTGGGTGGTGGCTCCAGGCGTGAGCATACGTTTGGCGAGGAGCTAAGGGGCTTGTGATACTGGGTGGTTGTTTAGGTATGTTTCGTTGCGCCTGTGGATGGGCAATAATCAGGCGGGTGTATGGAGTGCCGTACACATTGCCTGCGAACATGTGCGCATTGCACACACCATGTGTTACTCGGGATACAGAGATGTTTGACAAAGAGGCGCTTGTCCCAAGGTCTCTGGTGATGCTGTGGTAGATGGATAAAACTTGAACAAAGGAGCTTGGTCCGTATATGCCGGTCGGCCCGTATATGCCGGTCGGCTTTATTCGTATAATTTGCGAGGAGAGACAATCAGTTGGTTAGTTGTGTGTGTACATTACATACATGAAATATGATAATGTTCATCACATCGCCGGGCATTCCCTGGCGAGGTGAGTGGTTGCTGGCATGCTGCCTGGGCCCATCTTGGCCTCTGTGGTGCAGCAGCAGCACCGCAAGCGCGCATGCATGCTCCCCAGATAAATCTGGTAACCTGCCGTAGCTACCTTCCCGTGTCGCCTCTTGCTCCCATGCGCACCTCTTGCACGCAACCATGAGGCTTCGTCTCCTTCGGCTGTCGGTTCCTGCCCGCATGTGACACACCAGCACGTGATGTCAAACGAAGGCTTGTTGAGCACGTGTGTGTGGGGGGTGGGTGGGCTGTGCATCGCGCCATAGCCGTCCTTTGCCGACTGGGTTGTTTGGGACGGCTGGCTGGTATTGCTGGCGTTGGAATGGAAGCAGATGTGTCGGGAATTAGGGAGGCGCTGCTTGGATGCGGACTAGACATTCCGGGCTTGGTTCGTGTATGGCTGTGGATGAGGAGGTCGCGTGTATGGTATAGCTACAAACGCGCGCTGCTGTGTTCCAAGGTCGTACGCGTCAAGTCACTACTCGATATCGTACCTGGGATCCCCTCTATAGCCCACATGCATTGGCACCTTTACAGGACTTGACCCTTGAGAGTTTTGCGAACGCCCCCTTAAGAGAGCGAAACTGGATGTGAAAGGAAAGATATCAACTACCTCGTCGCAGAGAAGAAGAGATATGTCGTACATCGCACCAAGAGATGTGCTGTATCCTATTTGCCTTGGCCGTTTGCACTCCAGAATCAGCCAGAATGTCACTTAAATTACGCAGTTACGCAGCCGCAACCATATTGGCCAAAGCGCTATTGTCCTAAACTTCTTAATTGGCACGCTGCCTCCTTCACAAAGCACTACTGCACAGCTGCTACTGGTATCGTACCGGATACTGCCGGATTAGTCAGTCAAAGTAACAGGAATACCCCAAACAGTCCACCATAAGCAAAGCATGAGAGCGTGCGTAGCAAGGACCGCCTTCAAGAATAAAAGAGTAAACACAGGTAAACACGTGCACCAGCGCACGCAAGAGAACTGAAGACAGTAATGTTGCATAACCCTCCACCGCCTCACATCACCACAACAGCCGTATATAGCCTCTTCATTCGTTAATGGGTAATACCGGTTCGAGTTTGTGTCTTATATATAAAAGGTGTTTCGCGCTTCACGCAATCACGACGTCACATTCCTAAATGGCAGCTGGGTCGAGTAATGGACTGCTGTTAGGACGTCCACACGAGAGCAGAGGCCGCAGTTGGGATTGCCTCCGATTGCAGATGCACATGCATGCAGGAGGCAGGTAAGCCGTTGATGCCACAGGTGGGCACGGCACCGGTACCAACGGTAAAAAACAACCAACGAACCCCAACGCAACCGGCCACGTAAACCCATACATACCTTGTCGGCTCCCTGAACTTAGGTAGCAATCATCAAACATAGGTTCATGCATTCGCAAACATAACCCGCCCCTCCATCCCTGTCCCGTACACCGCCCCCACGGACACACCCCCATTAGTTCCGCAAACACCACCCATGCCATTACCAACCGGTACTTTTGTTAACTTGTTTGTCACGATTACCAGCAGCCATGACCCATACAGCCTCTCTATAGGAAGTCAGGAAGTCAGGAACAGCCACCCTGAGCCACCACAAAAGGTATCATCAACTACCAATACACCCGCATCCCACCAACACCACCATTATACCTCCCACACGCGCCTCTTGAGTCTGGCAGTCTGGCATACACGCCTCACTTCACCTCACTTAACAACCACCAATCAGCATTGCCACACTACCCTCCCTCACCCTAACAACATGTTCGGTAGCACTCCTTCTCCTAAGAGGTAACACTGACCGCCGAGGATCATGACGCGGAGGAGGAGGAAGAACCCAATCCCCCTCCAATGCCGCTGACACCACTGCTACTGCTGCTGCTGCTGTCGCCGCCGCCGCTGCTGATGCCGGTGGCCAGGTTGCAGTAGGTATCGCACCACTGTTGGATGAGCAGGGAGGAGATGTCCGTGCGATTCACTACTCCCATACCCACCACTTGGCCCTGTGGGGGTGTGGGGTGAGTGGAGTCGAGCGCAGGGGATGGGGGCGAAGACGTGGGGGGCATTGGCGAAGGGTTACCGGTAGGTGGGACGATTAGGATAAAGTAGGCAGCAATAAGAAAAGAGGCCCCTAGCCCGCCTCCTGCTGGCCCGTAAGCAAGGCCACCCCCACCCCCCCACCTTGGGGCATGTGAGGGTGGCGGTGGAGTTGAGGTAGGTTGTGAAGGCGCACGAGGAGGGCCAGATGCGGCTGGCGTCGCAGTCCCACCAGGCGCTGCCGGTGCACACCCACTGGGGGGGAGGGGAGGGGGGGGGAGGGGGGGGAGGGGGGGGGGGGGAGGGAAGGGAGGATATAGATAAGTGCAACAACACACAGGGGGGAGGGAGGTCAAAGACCATACCAAACCATAGGAGACCACAAGTTAGGGCAAACCAATGGGGGTTGGTTGGGGGTTGGAGGGAGGGGGGGAGGGGGGAGGGAGGGGGGAAAGGATAGATTTAACGAAATTGACGAGGCATTTAACGAGCTGTGTGACAAGGCTTCACCATGGGGTGAAGGGAAAAGGGGGAGGCAGGGGAGGAGGGACAAGAAAGCGGTAAGTGGGAGCGTCGCAAGGTGGGGCGCGGTGCTACCCCACCCCCACCCCCCATAAGCCATTACACATGCATGCATGCACGCCGCCAACACCCCTACTCTCAAGCCCCAACCATCTTCTCCTGTAAACCCCCTCCCCTCACATCCTTCCCTCCTCCTCCCCCTCCTCACCCCCCTCGCCACCCCGCTCACCGGGTTGCAGCAGCCTGCCACGGGCGCATTGTACTGCAGCCCCACAAGCCCCACCACCACCGCCGCCAGCACTCCCACCATGGCGGCGGCGGCCAGCAGGTGCAGCAGCGCCTCGCGGACCCGGCTGCGGGTCTTCTGGGGGTTGGAAGGGGGTGGGAGGGGGTGGGTGGGGATGAGGGGGAGAGAGGCCGGATGAGATAGGGGGGTGAGATGCATGGGTCGCTCAAGCGTTCTCGTGGCAGCGGGGCTCGTGTGTAGCTGTAGGGGCTCGTACTTGTGCTGCTGAGACATCAGTACGGCTGCCAGGTCGGATCACACCTCACGGGGCTGACCCAGGGCCCAGCTCTTGGCATGTTCAAAATCCAACCTGCTAACCCCCTCCCCCTCCCCACCCAAACACCCCCCCCTCACCTCCTTCCTCACCAGCACCCAGCCCAGTCCCATCACTGCCCCCGCCACCAGCCCCCCGCTGTTGCCGCTGTTGTCCACAAAGGGAGTGGCGCCCAGGAAGGCGTTGGCAGCCAGCATGAAGCCCAGCAGCGCCAGTGTCACGGGCCGCCAGGCGTAGCGGCGCCAGTCGAGGAGAAGCTTGGAGCAGGCAGCGCCTGCACCGGAGGGGGGGAGGGAGGGGGGACGAAGAGGGATGACGGGGTAAAGAGGGCAGTGGAAAGTGGATCAACCCGTTTCGCCCCCTCCTCGCCTCCTTCCCTGCCCGCCTCCACCTCCCTCCTCCACTCCCCCGACTCCACAAAGAGAACAACCCATGTTGAAGCCTCGTCATCCAGAGTTCGTCAGTTTTCCTTAGTTTTACCCCCCCCCCGCCCCTACCTGCCAGCCCAAACGCGGGTATGGATGCTGCCGCGCTCATGTACTGCGCGCCCACATTGGCAGACACCAGCACTCCCGCCAGACCGGAACACAGGAAGGTGGCGGCTGGGCGGGGGTGGGGTGCGGGGCGGGGGGTGGGTTGGGTTGGGTTGGGGGGGTTGGGGGGCGGTGGAGGGATGAGGGCAGGGGGGCAACGAGGGGACAACTGAGCGGCTGAGGTTGGTGAGGAGCAAGCGGGACTCGCGGATCCCTGCGGACATCACCCGGTCTGGCTCCCCTCCCCACCCCTCCCCACCCACCCACGGCCCACGGGCTGATGTCCCGGACCAGGAAGTGTCCGAACGCCCACACCAGGCCCAGGTTTGACACCAGGTGGATGGCGCCTGGGGGGGAGGGGGAGGGGGGAGGAGGGGGAGGAGGGAGGGGAGGAGGGGGGAGAGGAGGGAGGGGAGGAGGGGGGAGAGGAGGGAGGGGAGGAGGGGGGAGAGGAGGGAGGGGAGGAGGGGAGGGGTTACAGGAGAGGCTGGGCGGAGCGCAGCGCAGGCGTAACAGAGGCGGATGAGGTGGACGAGGAGCACGACAGGAGGAGGGGAGAGCGACTTAGCCAGGAGGAGCCCACAGACCTTCCAGTTCCCCACCCCCTTCCAATGGCCTCCAGTCCCCATGCACGCAACCCCCCCACCTGCGTTGTGGAAGAGCGAGCTGACGAGGCGCCAGTACTGGTGCCGCTCGATGATGCGCTGCGTGTGAGTGCCGCTGGGGGGGCGCGGGAGGGAGACGGGGGAAAAAAGAAATTCCAATGTGTGGTATGATAGTGGTAAAGGAGGGAAAGGCGCTCAACGTGACTCAGCAGCCAGGGCAGCAGCAGCACTCCAGGGGAAAGCATCCCCGCCCCCTGAAGGGAGTGCGAACACCCCTTCCCCCCCAGCCTTGCGGGTGTGCCGCCTCTGCCGATCATCATCTGGTAACCTGGTATGCAGCTCCCAACCCGCAACTAACCCCGCCACGGCATTACCACAGCTGAGCTCTCCTATACTACACATGCAGATGGCGCCCCCCCCCTGACCCATGCGCCGCTCCCCTCCCCTCCCCTGCCCCGCCCTCCTCCTCCTCCTCCCCCCCTCCCCCTGCTCCTCACCCCAGCTTGACGATCCCCAGCGCCCCCGGACCCAGCAGCGGGTTATCCCGCAGGTCCGCAACCTGACGGCGGGGTGGGGGTGGGGGAGAAGAACACCGGTACCCGGGGAGGAGGGGGCGGTCACGGGGGGTTGGCTGCGGCGGTCATGCCAGTAAGTCCTGGTACCTCCTGTGGCAGGGTGGCGCCATTACTCGGGTTCCTATATATATATATATATATATATATATATATATATATACCCGGATGAGTGGCCAGGGAATTGGTGTGCAGTCTGTGCACAGTGCAGCAACTGGTGGTTTCTAATGGATGTGTTCGGTCGGTCTACCGGTACCTCCGACCCCCCCCCACCCCCTCCTCCTCCCCCACCTGCCAGTCAATCAGGTACAGCCCCACAATGAAGTACACCAGCTCCCCAACCGCCAACATGTTGTACAGCAGCGTGAAGACGCGCTGCCGCCGCCGCAGCGCAGCCGCGGCCCTGTGGAGGAGGGGTGAGGAAGGGAGGGGTAAAGAGGAAACAACTAACTGACTGAGGAATAAGGCGAGGGAGGTCAAAGACCGTACCGGTTGGGGCAAGGTGATGGGGATAGGAGCGGAGGGAGGGGGAGAGTTGGGATCAGGGGGGGAAAGGAAATTCCAAAGTATGGTGTGGTAATGATACACACCCCTCCTCAGGGAGGGGAGGGGACGAAGCAGGGGGGAAGAGGGAGAGGAAGGACCATGCGTTGAGTAATGCGTTGGAGAGTGGGGAGGGGGACAGGGAAGGTGGGTCCTGGCTCAATGTAGCGGTGGCGGAGGGCGAGGGCGTGGGAGGGGATGGTTGATGACAGGATGGTAGGGGTAAGAGGAGCTGGGAGGAGCAGGGGGAAGGATGAATTGGGATTTGGGGCTTGTGGCCAAATGCGTGTGAAGGAGGGGTCCTGTCGGGGGTGGGGCTGTTGGGGCCCCTGGGAAAGTGGGGTGTAACGGGCCCCAACTCCTTGCGGTTGAGGGCGTGTTGGCTGCGAGTGTGTAGGATGTGTTGCTGGCAAATTGATCAGGAAAGGCTGGCGTGAAGGAAAGGGGCTGGGTCAGGGTTGTATGGAGGACCCAACCCGGCACACAGCGCCATGTCGGTCTGGCCTCTTCGTGTCCGGTTGTATCCCCCAACTGGTGCACCCGACAAGGCAAAAAACAACCCAAGGGAGCTTACATTTGGGTTCTTTGATAACGCTCAGCGTCCTGCTGCTGGGCTGCCACAATCGCCCTGAGCGTACAATACCGGTATACGATTTAGGGATTTGAGAGCAGCTGCGGAGGAAAGGGCGACAGGGCCCAATCCTAGACTTCCAGAAGGCCCAATAAGCTCCCTCCTTTACCAGTATTCGGTGCTTGACCCTGTGAATGCGAGAGTCCCAGCTGCTGCGCTAGGGCCCAAGGGCACCATAGCTACCGCTGGCGCTGCCATTCTCTAGGATCAATTGGCTAATGCAGGAGATGTAAAGTGTTACAGGTGGGCAAACATATAATACTTGTAGGGGCGTTGACCCGTGGGGAAGTCATGCGCAGGAGATAGGGACCGCAAAATGTACGCGTTTCATAAAGTAAATAGAGCAAACGTTTAGTAGGGTAAATGCGGGTGTATAGTTTGCCCAAGTGCGCCCAGCGCTTTAACCGCATAATTATTGGTAAACCGACTGTACGACCCTTCGCGCGCTTTGGGCATCGCTCGCATGAAGGTATTTTATACTAGGAGAGGTGTTGTTAAGTTCTTGACATAGGTTCTCAACCCCCACTACTGAACGTACTAGCGTCTGTGAGGACTAGTGAAGTTCCGATCGGAGGCGACCGCGCGCCAGCTTACTGACTTGCACGCAATGGTAGCCACAGGGACCGCGGCCTCAACGGCCCACGGATTCGATGTTGTAGCCTATGTAGAGGCGCACTGGCCCGTGGCGCTGGTGGTACTTGTGATGTTGGTACAGGTGCGTGGCTTTAGGTGCACCGTTGCCCTGAAAGAGTAAGCCAATTCTTACCATCTAATACCTCGGACTTGTTATTTGGTTGACCGGGCGTATTTTGCTCCAATACCGGCCTTCAGGTACTAATTATGGTACGCCGGAAACCTCTGAAGCCATTCCTCGACCCGAATGCATTCAAGCCGTTGCCCCTTGCGGCGAAAAAGTACATCACACACAACACCGTGCTTATGCGGTTTACGCTGCCGGGTCCTAGCCAGCGTTTGGGCCTGCCCATCGGCCAGCACATCACGTTCCTTGCAAAGGGCGATGATGGCAAGGACATCTACCGGCCCTACACCCCTGTCTCCGACGACGAACAGCTTGGCTGCGTGGATTTTGTCATCAAGCTGTACCCGCAAGGGAAGATGTCGCAGGTGCTTGCCAACATGCAAGTGGGCGACACCATGCTCATGAAGGGCCCTAAGGGCCGCTTCACCTACACCCCCAACATGGTCAAGCACTTTGGTGAGGCGATGTTATATAAGGTGTCTGGGTCGGGTAGCGGCAAAACGCCCTTGTGTCTTTGCTAAGACCGGACTCCATGTCCCCTAAACATGGCTTCAGACACCGCCCTCAGTCCTCAGAGGCCAACACCGTCTACAAGCTATCTAACCACCACTTCCTGCTGTATTAAATGCTTTAATACGACTGCGTCCCGCTGTCTCCTCACCTGCCGCCCAACCCCCCCACCTCCCAGGCATGTTGGCGGGCGGCACCGGCGTGACGCCCATGTTCCAGGTGCTCAACGCCATCTTGAAGAACCCCGAGGACCGCACGCGCGTCACCCTGCTGTACGGCAGCCTCACGCAGGAGGACATCCTGCTGCGCCAGGTGAGGGGGCGGGGGGGGGGGAGAAAGGTGGAGGAGGGTGGGGGGTGGGGTTACACCGTGGAGGAGGAGGGGGTCCGAGGTGTGGGGAACAACGAGACAACCAACTACGCTGACCCCGCACCCCCCCTCCATCCTTCCACCCGCACCCCGCACCACCTCAATCCTTGCATCTGCGCCCGCACCCCAAACCCCCCACCCGCACCACCTCAGGAGCTGGACCAGCTTGCCGCCATGTACGGCAACCGCCTCACGCTGCTGCACGTGCTCACCACGCCGCCTGCCTCGGGCGAGTGGCGCGGGGCCAGCGGCTTCATTACGAAGGAGATGATCCAGAAGCACCTGCCGCCGCCGGGTGAGGGGGGGGAGGGGGGGTAGAGGACGTGGGGTGGTGTAGGGCGTGGTGTAGGAAAGGAGAGGAGGCGAGGTCATGGCCGTGTTGACATGGTCAGGGCGTTGAAAGGGAAAAGGTGGGAACGAAGAAATACCAGGTGAAGCGCTGGAAGAGGAGAGGGTAAGGGTGCCGCCATGTTTCCACCGCCTCGTACACCCGTGTGTGTTTGTGTGACCCTCTCTACCCCCCAACACCCTCACTCGCCCTCTTCCCCTGCTCCCCTGATCACCCCATCCACGTGTTGTCTTACACCCCTGCCGCAACACATTGGGCCTTCTTCTTTACCCATCCCCCACCTCCCCGCCTCCCCCCCAGGCCCGGGTGTCATGGTGCTCCGCTGCGGCCCCACCCCCATGTGCGCCGCCATGAAGACCTACCTGGACGAGCTGGGGTATGCGGAGGAGGCGCAGTTCCAGTTCTAAGCAGCTGCTGCGCAGGTGGTGCTTCGGATTGGGATCGAGACGTGGGACATTGGGAGGGAACGGCGTTGTAGCTCTCGGTGATTCTGATTGCGTTTTGTGTTAAGAAAACTGGCCGCGAGTAAGAACGTACTGCACGTTGTGTGCGTGTTTTTGGGATGTCGCTTGTGTGTTGTGGGGCCCAGGCAGCTAGGCAGCAGGGGGCCCCTTTTGGGGCAAACAAACATCAAATCGAGGGTTACCCTCTTTGGGGGCCTTTTCTGGGAGACGTTTCGCAGGCGTGCCAGGGCCCTCCTTGCTGGCGAGGGTGGTAAGGCTGCTGGTGACGGATGTGGGGGTTGCAAAGGGGGTGTAAGGTCGCGTGCTGTGTGACATTCAAACAGCTTTACGGTATGTGTTTCAGTAAAAGGGCGGCGTGGTGCGCTCTTCTGTTGTCTAAGATGACCCCCCTCCTCTGCTATGTAAGTCGTATTCCTTGGGTGGGTTGCACAGCACTTCATACAGGGGAACTCCGTTGTTACGGATACTGACTTGTTCTGTAGTAGCCACCAGGTCTTGGTCTGGTGTCCTGCTGTCAGGTGCCGCTCGTTCCCCAGTGCTTTGCCTGGGGCAAGCCTCAAATTAAGGTATAACGTGAGAGGCCTGAGAAGTTGGTTATGAGGACGGCATAATGGTGGGAAAAGGACGGCAGTGGGTTCGTTTGTGGGTCCGGATGCTGTTATCGTGTATCTAATGGTGCTCTGGTATGATGGCAAAATGTCGCTGCTGCTGTTATATGGGACTCTTTTTCCAGTGGGAGATGAAATGCTGGGGACTATCGTAATGCACAGGGTTTGCTATTCTCTTGTGTATTTACCGGTATTGCCTTGATCACGTATCTCCCAACTCTTCATGCCGTGCTCCATGCTGTGAGCCGGGTAAGGGATGCTTTGCTTCCGCTACCTGCCGTGTGGCTCAGAGTGAGGAGCTTGGTTCTCGACCGACTTGGAAGACCCGTGCAGCGTACGATATGTGGTACAAGGTGTAACGAGCCCCCATACCTAGATGTCTTACACGGCTGCCCACGGGGAGTCAGCGCACTACAAAGCGAACAAGGAGCCCGCAGACGTGGACAGTAGAACCGCTCTTATAGATGTTGATTGATGGTAACATTGTTTCAGCGCTTGGCACGAATAGGGATAGCTGTCGTAGCATGCGTGTAGACATGTATGCGCAAGCGCAACCCGTTGAGCAGTTTTGTGGACACCTGATTCGGGGAACTGAAGGTCGCAGCTGTGCATAACTTAGATGTCCTCCAGGTATCCCAAGAAAGGCCCCCTTGCGTACGCTGCAATCCTGCGTACGGCACAGTTTAAACTCCCCTCACCGATAACAGCAGTTATTGACGTAGATACTGTTTCCAAACATATACTTGTCAGAAGGCCTAAAGGTTTACCTAAAAGGGCACCAAACTTCTCGTAAAGCCGGTAATCGGCGGGACTCCGAGTCTAGTAGCTGCCTTTGGCTTAGCTAGGCAACCATGCAAACCTGTATAGCGTTTCGAGGAACTAGGGTGGCAATCCCGCGCCATGGGCGTGTACCTGCGTGCCGTCTGCCGCACAAGCTGCTGCGCCCTAGCACAACCTCCAGCAGGTCAGGCCTTTCAAGTAACCTGTTGACAGCATATAACGATCCTTAATTGATTAATATTTACTCTTTGCCTTGTTCGCCTGCTTGCCTTTTAGCAAATTGCCGGCATCGGCTGAGCGTGAGCAAGAGCCCGTCGAGAAGCCCCAGGAGCAGCAGCCCGAGCAGCAGCAGGATGTTGAATCTCCAGTAGCCGTAGAGGTTATCAACTCTGTGGAGGGCGCGTCTGAGGCGGCCCCTGTCGCAGCTCTGGAAGTGACCTCCCAGTCGAGTACTAGCGAGTCATCTGTGGAGGAGGAAGCGGAGTCGCAAGGCGAGGCGGCCCCTGTGCAGGAGGAGGCGGAGGAGGCGGGCCCCGCGTCACACCCCTTGGAGGACGTGCCCGAGGAGGTGCAGGAGGACCTCATTGCGTCCAAAGTGAGGGTGCCAGGACTTCATTAGGGGTTTTGCTGGCTAGCAGGACAAATGGTTACAGATAATGTCTGGAGGGAAACAAAACTTCATGCTGGGAGCAACCTACCACACAGACAAGGCAGGAGTGTTGCAGACGACCCAGATGCTTCCAGACCACCCGCAAGCATGGCCGCTCCCGCATGCAATTGGCTTCTCTTCCCCTGCCTGTCAGCCCCTTCCCCATAGGATGCACATACTCCGCATGGCGCTATGCCATGGACGCCAAGGGCTTGGCAGCTTTCCTTCTCTACTGATCCTGGGTTCAGTACCGCAGCACTCAACGTTCCTGACGTGTCACCCTTACGTGTTACCTCATAACGTCATACATGTCGTACCGCCCTGCCTTGCAGGAGCTGGTTTCGGAGATGCTGGATGGCAACTCCTTCGGCAAGCGCGGCGAGCAGTGGCTGTTTGCGCAGCTGGCAGCGATCGCAATGCTGCTGTTCCCGCCTCTCACGCTCAAGGTAAGCCTCCTGCCCCAGGTGGAGGTGTTTGCCTTGGTGAAATCACGCAAAGCAACCCCCCTGTGTAGGATGCTTGCTATACGCCATTACGCATGCTGTCACGGCCCCGCAGCTCCGTGCGCTTGCCTTTTTGTTGTTTACTTGATTTGGGTCGGCACGTGCATCCATGTTTTAGTTTTGTTCACGCATGCACCTGCGCACGTCTGCAGGGTCTAGTGGACTTCTGCGCCACGTTGGCGCTCACTGCGGGTGTCGTGTTCATGGGCACGGCATTCCTGCACCTGGGTCGCAACCTGAGCCCCCTGCCCGAGCCGCGCAAGAAGCACCAGCTGGTGGTGCAGGGCATCTACGGTAGGCACGGGGATCGAACTGGGCTGGAGGGAAAAAAGAAATTCCAAAGTGTGGTATGATAAAGAGGGCTGGAGGGGGGAGTGAAATCCTGGTTAGGTTACAAGGTGTCGGGCAATGCCGCGACGGGCAGTGCGATGGGTGGGCAAGGTGCTAGATGGAGCCCGATGGAGCAGATGCCACTGCTGCTGGACCCCGCCGGGTGCTATTGCCTTCGTAAACAATGATGTCAACAGTCGCTACAACCGCACATCCCTTCCATGCTGCCGTCCCTTTCCGTGCTCATGCACTGTACTGCAGGCTATGTACGGCACCCCATGTATGGCGGGCTGCTGCTGGCGGCGCTGGGTATCGCGGTTCTCACACGCAATGAGACGCGGCTGGCGATTGCGGGGCTGCTGTGGTGGGTCCTGGAGAACAAGGTGGGTGCGCAGCCGCGCAAAGCTGGTAACAAAGGGTGAGGGCTGCGGACGCTGAAGGGCTGTGCTTGTTCAGCCGCAGTTGGGATGTCCTTTGCACTCATGGCACGGGTGAAGGGTAGCTGTTGGGAAGGCCTTCTGACCCTGTGCCCTGGGGTCCTGCACCTGGCGCCGTGCTTGGCGCTGGCCCTCAAGAGCGTGCAATGGTGGCGCGTCTAGGCATCCTATTTGCTGAGGGAAAGTAGAGGCAGTGGTGATACATCTAAACACTGGGCTTTCCTGGCTTTGCTCTGCTCTGCTCTTCTTCACGCGTTCTCTGTACGCCACGCTGCAGCATGCTACACGATATGGGTCACTGGGTACCGGTCATGCCCTGGTTGTCATGGTCACCTGTCCGTGTGGGCGCCTGGGATGTTGTTGTGGCTGCAGGTGAACGCTGAGGAGCGGGCCCTGTCTGAGCGCTACCCGGAGTATGCGGAGTACAAGGCCAAGGTCAAGAAGGTACGGATTATGGGGAGGAAAAGGTGGAAGGGGGCATGAGAGGTGGGAGCAGGAAAGACGCGGGTAGAGGTTTGGGCACCGGAATCGCGGGTGGAGCATGGCATAGCCATGCGAGTACATGACATGGCATCGCTCCTCGCCGCCTTCCCGGTGAACTTTCCCCTTGCGCGGCTGGTTCGCCACAATGCTAACCAAGGCTGCTGGTCCCCCTTCCGTGTTTCATCTCTTCAGTTCTTCCCCTTCCTCTACTGAGACGGTAGTGATGGAGAGGGTGCTGTGGCGCAGCCTTCGCAAAAAGCTGGTCTTGTTCCTGCATACGTTTGCAGCGCGGCCCACCGCCAGTAGCAGCAAGTGTTGCAGCGGCCTTGTTGTGACAGCTGCCTTGTGCCGACACAGCAGCGTCGCACGACAGGAAAGAAGGCAGAAGGCTTTGGCTGGGAATTTTATGAGGCTGGACATTCTTGGTTTGCGTGCTATCGTCAGCTGGGGCTGCTGTTGGTGCCCCTCTGTGCTGCCGTGAGGAGAACGGTTGTGTCGCCACGTTCTGACGGATTAGCCCATGGCGAGTACCGTGAAAAGGCGGCATGCATTTAGGGGTGTATTGGGATACACTATTGAGCTGCAGGCTGTGCGCTTAGGTTGTTGCGCAACCTGGCATGTGTTTTGAAGACGGCTTGCATGGCTCCAGATGGACGCGAATCGCAACACCCACACTTTTGAGGAGACTAAAAGCAATAGTAGTTGTTTTGCCTTTTCGTTCCTAATTATTTTCCACAGCACTTGGGCGTGTTCTGGATGGCTGACTTTGACTGCTGCCATGCTCGGCCCTGCGACGTAAGGGTCGGGCGGCAATGGTGGGATATGAATTTTGCATCGTAGCTGATGAGTTTTGTTTGGCCCGGATGTGGCTTCTTGCATCCTGTGAGGGCATCCTGAGGACATGAGGTTCGACGTTGGGCTGCCTACGTACAAGCGCAGCAACGAGAAAAGGGTTACCTTCTCTTGCTACAAGCGCTGGCATGCTTACACGACGAACAACGATATGCACGCAACAACGCCTGTTGTATGGTTTATATCGGCGCCCCGCTTCTGCGACAGGCAGGCCTGCCAAAGTGTCATCACTTCACCACACAGTCGCACCCCCAAGTATCTCCGTCGACAAACCAAACACTGCAATGCCGTGTGCAGATGACACTACACATGCTTTCCGTGCAAGGAGCAACAGCGTCTCAATTTTCGTACGAAGCCTCTCGTACGGTACCACATCGCCTGCGATCCCATGAGTCCCTCCCTCTCTGCCACTCAATAACAGAAAGACACATCTGATCACAGCAATGCACCGGCCAGATCGTCCTTTTGGCCGGCCAGATCTCTCCTTTCTTCGCTGTCTCCCCACTTCCTCCACCACGACTCCCTCCACACTGCACTCCATGCCCAACCAATCTAAGCTGACTCAACACCGCTTCTGCTGACGTTGGACAACACAGGTAGCAGGGCCGTCCTTGCACTCCTGGTTGCATGGGCAAGAAACATATAACCGGCAGCAAGGAAACGCGATCAGGCTTAGCGCCGTCTGCACATGTCTCGCCCGGCATTAACTATCTTCCCAACACCACCGCCCCGACCCGTGCAACCGCAAGCCATGAAAGCGTCTCACATGGTAAGACGGTTGCCCTTTCTCGACGGCCTTGGCAGGACAATCATGCCTACGAGGCCTGGGGGCCTTGTTCCTTTTGCTTTCCGCTGCTCCTTTTTAACAGGCACTGCACTGCACACCCAAAAATAGCAAAACAAAACAAGGCGAGGGTGCGCAGAGCAAGTAAGGGTTGCACTGGGCCACTGGACATACCGGCCGCAACCCACAAACATTGGAAAATAACGGCTTCTTCATGACGGCTCATAGCCAACCGCAATTATAGCCCAACGCAGCATCGTCTCCCCCCCACATTCTAACCCTTAACAAACATAAACAGCACCAAAGCGGGGCCTGCAGCTGGGCAGCATGCGAGCAGCCGCTGAACGTACGTTCTTACTACCCAGCCTCTCCGGGATTTGGAGGCACACGGCACAAGCATCAAGTCTAAGTTTTTAGGCACACACGCAAAGGCAAAGACATTTTTAATAGGCTCATTATTGCCAAAAGAACACAAAAACACACAGCAATGGGTTTACCTTTTAGCCTACTGATAGGACAATTGACATCCCTCCCACACGACGTTTTCCCCCGGACATCCACGGCCGCAGCTCTTCAAAAGACGGGGGTGTTCCTTGTCTCTGCGACGCCTTTCTTACTACGCACGCAATCTAGCTTTACCTACTTAGCTAAGGAGCGAGCCCTAATGTGGCGTTGTGACACCGAACCGATTAAACCGCGTTCGTTGTAAAGAAAGCGCATACGAGGAACAACACAAAGCACAGGTCATTCGTTGGAAAGGCAGGTAAACCCTGCCCAAAGGGCGCCATGTGAACGTGCCCAAGGGACGATTCATATGGGCCGGGGTGCAAACCACGCTCTTCATGCTTCACGGCAGCACCTGAGCTGCAGCCCTCTGCCCGGCCCCATCCTCTGCCCCAACACATGTGCCCGTGCCCGTGCCCTGCAACAAACATGCATCTATTGGACCTCTATTCACTCATCTCCAGCTCCACACCCACACCTTAAAGAATGTCTTCAGGAGGATCATGCACGCTTGCGCATTCCTCCACAGCTTTGAAAACGTACCCACGACGCGGACATGTCAGCAACGCTTCCCAGCAAGCACATGTATCGTATCGTGTGCATACCCCCAACTGCAAATGAAGGCAGATAGACGCACCAGTTCCCAGCTCCCAGCTCAAATCTTCCGTCCAAACCGCCAAACAACAGATGCCTGCACAGCACAATGCACACCCCAATGCGCACTTTTCTTTGCCGTACATCCAACATTTGAACCCAGCCCAGTCCAACCACACCACAAGACCACCATCATCGCCATGGTAGCAAAGGTCCCACCCAAAGGCTCCCACCCTCGCCTGATCTAACCAAACAATTACTCACTCCATGTTCCTCTACTCCCGGGCAGCCAAACCGCCTCATGCCGCAACACGTCCCCCTCGGCGTCAACTCGTTAGGTATGGTAGGTTTCAAACGTCTCCCAACGGCTGGCGTCCATGCAGCAGCTTTCTCTCCCTGCCCCATACGCTATAGTAACTGCTAACCAGCTAACAACCACCACAAACCCAAGCCACCTCTCCTCTCCCTCCTCCTTGCCCTGAACATCATCTTCCAGGTCAACCGCTCCCACTGCCCGGTTCCTGTCAGACGGCACTTGCCGGGTTTCAATTCCTGCCGCAGTGTCAGTCTTCTCCTCACTGGCTTCACTGCCGCAGTACCTGTCTTCTCCTCACTTCCTGGCAGATCCCAACCCAGATCGCGGGCTGTGCGCAGCCGGGTTGGAAGGAGGCGGCGGCGAGAACGTCAGGTCATCCGGCAGGGACAGAAGCAGCGGCTGCGGCGCCTGCGACCCCGCGAGTGGCGCCTGGATGCTGCTGCCAGCGGCTGCCGACGTGGGTCCGCCTGCTGCTGCCGCGGAGGAGTTGGCGGAGGACGCTGGCACTGCCAGGACGGCCGAGTAGGTGGCGCCTGTGGTGTTGTCTCGTAGCTGAACCTGCTGCAGCTGCTGCTGCTGCGGGATGTGGTGAGCTTGGTGGTGGTGGAGGGGGTGAGGCTGGGGGTGGTGGGAATGCATGTTGGCGTGCGGGTGAAGGAGGTATTGCTGCTGCTGAGGGCTAAGCAGGCCGCCGTCGGGCCCTCCGCTGCCTCCGGACAGCGTTACCGTCAGCTGGGTGGGTGGCGGCGACGGCGCCGCCATGCTCAGGGTCTGTGACCCCAGCTGACTCCGATCCACTAGGGCGAGGCCCGTCGGCAGGACAGCCAAGCTGCTGCTGCCGCCGCCGCCGCCGACGGCGGCGGCGCCGAAGCCGCCTGGACTCTGGCGAAGTTGCAGACCGCCGCCGCCACCGCCAGCACCCCCGCCCAGGGGGCCCTTTGGACCCCCGGCGCCGACGATACCCTGAAGCAAGTCAGCTGTAACCAGCATGTCACCTCCAGAAGCGGTGGCGGCGTTAGGTCCCGCGCCGCCTCGACCCATCGGCGGGAAGGCCTCCGCACCCGGGGCTCCAAAGGCGAAGCTGCCGACAGCGCTGCTTTGCGACATGCTAGCGGCGGAAGCTTGACCCGCGGAGTTGAAGGCGCCGCTGGCGGCAACGCCGGCAGCGGCGGCACCTCCCATGCCCTGCTGCTGCTGCTGTTGGAGTAGCATGGGGTGTTGTGCATGCTGCGACGACGGCGCGGAGCCGACGGAGGAAAGGTGTAGCAGCTGCATGGCACCGCTGTTCATCTGCGGGGGCGAGGGCACCTGTGAGCCGGCAGCACCGCTGCCGATGAGGCCAATGGTGTGCGCGAATCGGCACCGCTCGCCGTCACGACAAAAGCCCTGCAGATGGAAGCGGCATATGCGGTTCCCAGCCGCTGCTGCAGCAGCGGCAGATGCGGCATTCGACGCGGCAGCGCCCACCGCACGGTGGCTTGTCACTACTCCCGCGCCGCCGCCGCCGCTGGCTGCGAGCTGTAGCTGCAGCAACTGCAGACCTCCCGTCATGTCGGCCGGGTGACCCTGCCAATCTAGGGTTTGCAGCACGCCGCTGCCTACACCGCCAGCCTGCCTAGGCGGACTGCATGCCAGACCGTTGCTGGCGCCGCCACCGCCGCCGCCAGCATCACCAGCGACGGCCTCCATGTGCTGTTGCTGCTGCTGCTGAGGCTGGAAGGAAGGGGGCGTCCAAAAGCTAGTACGACCCAGCATACCACCACTGACCTGCGTTTGCAGGTGTTGTTGTTGCTGCTGCTGTTGGTGTTGCATGGACCCAGCCTGCTGAAGCTGTAGGCTGTGTCGGTTGCCGCTACCAGGCATGACCGTTGCCATGCTGTTTCCCATCAACGGCGGCGACAGGCCTGGTGGTTGACCGTTGCCGCCTGGCATGCCACCACTGCCCAACTGTCGTACATGCAGCAGCCCATGGCCATTTGCCCCGACGCTAGCGGCCGTTCCCATGGACGTACGCGGGGAACCCAACACGCCCGCTGCCGCCGCCGCCAGCGCCGACATAGAGTTGTCCCCTGCGCCACCATGGACGTGCAGGCCCACATGCAGGCCTCCAGCTTGCATGGGTGCGGCTTGCATGGAACCTGTGGAGGCATGATGCATCAACACCTGCTGACCGTGCCGGCCACCCATGCTCATGAGGGCTGAGGCGGCACCGTCAGCAGACAAGCTGCTGCCGCCACCACCACCGCCAGCACCGCCTCCGATAGGCATTCCGCCGAACGCCCCACCAGCATGACCTCCGGGGAAGGGCATCGTGCCAGCAGCGCCGCTACCGCCAGGGGGTCCGTTGACCAGTCCCGACGCCGCCGCCGGTGGCGACATCGCCGGCGCCACCGTCCCCCAGCCGCCAGCGACGACTCCGCCGCTGCCGTCAGACTTCAGGGCTGCGCCGCCGCCAGCGTTGGGTCCCATCATTGAGCCATACTCATGGGACATGGGAGTCTGCAGTGAGGGGAAGAGCGCCGCAGAGGGGCCAGAGGAGGACAGAAGCGGGCTATCCAGGCCCCAACTGGCTCCGCCGAGGTCCACAAAGCCGAAGCGGGGCTTAGCCGCCGCCGCCGGAGCGGCGCCGCCGCCGCTACCTCCACTGCTCGCCACGCCGCTGCTACCATCAGATGCCGCTGCTGGCGCGGTGTCAGACAGTGCCGTGGCAACAGTGCCACCGGCGGCGTGGCCAGAGGATATGGTCGACAAGGATGCCGTACCACACATCCTGCCAAACCCCGTCATGGCACCAGCAGGACCACCAAACCCCGTCATGGCACCGCTGCCGCCGCCGCCGGCCGCCGTCCCAGAGCCGCCGGCGCTCTGTAGAATGATGTCATCAGCCGAGGCGACTGAGCTCATTATGGAAGAGGTGCGCTGGCTTGCGGCTCGGTCCATCAACCCGCCTAATGCTGCGTCCGCACGGAGTAAGGCAGCAGCACCGGAACCCGCACGCTCGAAAATGACACCGCCGCTGCTACTGCCGCCGCCGCCGGCTACGGCGCCGCTGCCGGCAACGTAGCAACCAATAAGGGCCCCGTTAGTACCGTTGCCTCCGGCACCGCCGTTAACACCGCCGATACGAGACTGCGCATAGTCCTGCAACAAGAACTGTTGTTGCTGCTGTAGCTGTGATGCGGGCGCTGCGATGACCTCACCGTCCAAGTCCAGGGCGTTGATAACGTCGCGATTCAAGTTGTGCACAACCTCTCCAAGGCTATCCACAGAATCGTTGCGTGTGTGTACGACAGCGGAGCGTACGACCGCCGCCATTGCAAGAGCTGACGACGACGCAGCCGCCGTTGCAGCAGCAGCCGGCGGCGGCAGCGAAGGCTGCGACTCGCATGCGGATGATGCAGCGCCCGCAGCGACATCAGTGCCATGCGTTGCGGCGGCGCTACCTGGGGTGCCCTCGCTAGCCGGCGGCGGCAATGCAGAGTGCAATGCAGGGGGCTGCTGGGAACCATGCATGTGACCTGGACCTGACGGCTCCGTTGGGATCGGAATGGGCACCCTAGGAGTTACCCCAGCCGCAGCAGCACCAGTAGACGCACGTGCTACTGCTATTGCTGCTGCGGACGCGGGAGCTGTGGAGGCCGGGCCGGCCGAGGGAGGCTGGGAGGAGGACGGGGAAGAGGCAGGCGGCGGCCGTGCGGGGGAGCGGTGTCCCGGACCTCCGGTGCCTGGGGGCTGTGGCTGGTGGGCTGAGCTGGGGCCGCCCTGCTGCTGCTGTTGGTGGTGGGCTTGAGCCGCATGGGGTGCGGAGGCTGGGGGGGATGGGGTGTTGTTGTCGCGGGAGGCCTTGTCAGCGCTGCCCTTACTAGCCGGCGCGGCAGCAGCGGCAGCTGCTGCAACCGCAGGTGCAGCGGAATTTGTGGCCGCCTTGGCTGCCGTACCCTTGCCGCTACCGCCACCCTTGCCGCCTCCGTTGGCGTTACTGCCGCCTTTATCGGATGCGGCAGATGAGGCAAATTCACTGCCAGCGGCAGCTGACTTGCCGCCGTTCCTATGCTGCTGCTGTTGTTGCTGCTGACGTGTCTTCTCCGCCCTTGCTCGCTCACGCTTCTCAGCTAGGGCTCTCTCACGCTCCGCTGCTTCGGCCTTCTCTCGCTTCTGCCGCTCCTGTCACACACGCACACAAACATCGGTCGATGTGTCGATCAGAGGTTAGTCCATAATGCGCATGCGGTTATAAATGAGGTGCATCATGCTACCAGCTTCCATGTCAGGGGTGCAGGTGGAGGGCATGGGGGCGGGCTGTTAATAGGGACACAACAACGGGTGCCTATCACAACCCTTTCCCCAACTGGCACATTCCTTCAACAGCTACAGTTGCGATTGCTTGTAACCACCATTGGCTCCCACATATAATCACACACCCATGCCCATACCCAAGCCCAACCAACCCCGGTTCGTTAGTCGTTTCCTCTTTACCCCTCCCCCACCTGCTCCAGCCGCAGTCTCTCCTGCCGCTCCCGCTCCTGCGCCTCCCGCCGCGCCCGCTCCGCCTCCTGCCGCTCCCTCTCCACTCGAGCCAGCTCCGCCTCATCCTCCGCCAACACCTGACGAGCCCGCCGGATCAGGTGCCGTACCTGTACCCCGGTGCGGTGCGTAACAGAATAATGACGGTGGGTGTGGAATGGAAAGCGAGGAGGCGCGTGAGCCTAGAGGTGCACACGTAGTGTTGGGTCTGAAGCAGGCACAATGACTGCATTGCCGACGACAGTGGACAGCGGCATCTAGCGGCTTTAAAAGGGGGGACAGCAAACAAGGGCATGCTGTTTCCTGGGGTCCTTCTGCCCGGGAGTACCCTGCCCTCGGACCCCAGTACCCACCGCAACGACCACCTCATCCTCCGCGGCCCCAGACGCACTCGTCCCACCACTGCTGCTGCTACTGCCGCTGCTACTGCTACTACTGCTGCTGCTGGCAGCAGTTCCGGTACTGCTCGTCACACTGCTATTGCTACTAGCTACGCCTGACGGCGCCGAAGACGACAGCGACGAGGCCGCTGCGTCGTCTTGCGGCGGCACGGCTGCTGCAGTTGCCGTACCCTCGCCAACAGCGTCTGTCGTACTCGCAGCTGTAGCGCCAGCACCGCCGCCGCTATTGCTGTTGGTGCTGCTGCCGCCGCTACTGCGCTTGCCTCGTGACGTTTTACCCGCTGCCGACCCATTCCCCAACTTGGGCTGCTGCTGCTGCGGCGGCGGCTGCTGCGGAGGTTGCGGTTGTGGCAACTGCTGTGCACGATTGCTGCTGCCGCCGCCACCGCTACCATCTCCACCATCCACACTTGTGCTGCTGCTACAGCTGCTGCTGTTGCCGCCTACAGCAGCAGCACCCATGATCTCCTCCGCCCGCTCCAACGCCTCCCGTAGCGTATCGATCCGCTGTGCTACCGACCGATTATCCGAGTGCGGCTTCAGCGCCGCCTCCAGCGCCTCGCGTGCCGTTAGCGCCGCCAGTCGCGCCAATGTACGGCGAGCCGCCTCCACCAATGGGCCCTGAGTGACGCCGCCCTGTTCCGCCGCGTCGAGACGCGACTTGACGAGCGAGTAGCGGTCGGCGGCGGAGCCGCCGCCGCCGATGTCGCCACAGGCGACGCCGGCGGCGAAGCCGCCGGCACTGCCGCCGCCGCCTGAGGCGGCGGCGGCTGCGCCGCCGCTGCCCCCCAGCGCCGTCTCTAGCGCCTGCATGAGCTTCAGAACGCGCTTCGCCTGCTGTACCTTGACGCCAGCAGCTGCTGCCTCCTGTATTGCGCGTGCTAGCGCACCCGTGGTGGTCCCCTCCCGCAGCAGCCGGGTCAGTTTGGCCTCGCACAGCGTCATGTTGCGCCACTGCTCCAGCGCCTTGCGAGCTCGGGCCATGTCGGCGGACAAGAGCTCCTCCCAGCGGCTGGCATCCTGTGGTGCGGGGCGAGGATGGGAGGTTGGCAACAAGAGGTAGGGCCGGTGTAGGAAACCCCATGACTCTTGTTAAAGAAGTCTGGCATGGATAAAAGCCTTAGGAGCATACACACACACCGACACACGCCATGCTGCTCCTCCCCCTCCTCCCTCTCCCCCCTCATTTCCACCCCCCCCACCTGCAGCGCCCGCTCCAGCCCCTCCGCGTCCTCCCCCCGACAGTGGCTCTGCAGCGCCCGCAGCGCGCCCTCCAGCGCCCCCCGCACCCGCGCCGCCTCCTGCAGCTGCGACCTCAGCTCCAGGGAGGTGCGGTAGGACTCGGGGTCCAGCTCCTCAGCGCCGATCTGGAGGGAGGGGGGGGGGGGAAGGAGGGGTGAGAGGAGAGAAGGGGTGGGGATGGGTGGGGAAAGAAGAGAGGTGGATGTGGGATCCATTTCTGGATGGGATTAAACACCACCGCGTATTAAGAGGGGAGAGAGGGGAGAGGGACATGAGTGTTGACCTCAGACACTAATGGAGACCCCTGAACAGGGCTGTCCACGCACTAAACAGGGCAAAATGGATAATCCATGCTCATATCCATACACAGCTGTGTCCTTCCGCAGTGACCTGCCTTTTTCGCATTATAAATCGCCGCTTCCAGACGACCCAAATCAGCCAGCGTGCGGTACGACGCAGCCGCCTTGGACAGCGCCTCCGCTGCCCTTTCCGTGTCCAGTCGCCTCCTCGCCGACGCCACCAACGGCCCCAGCACCTCCACCAAGCCCGGCACCGGCGTCCCGCCACCCACCATGCCGCTAAGCGAGCTGGCAGCGGCTTCCGCCTTGTTTAGGGCCAGTTTGAGCTGCTGTGGGCCCGAGGGTCTTCGCGCCATGACGGCCTCCAGCTGCCTGGACGCCTCCGCGGCGGCTGCCACGGCTGCCATTTCCTTGAAAAGGCGTTTGGCCTGGGGTGGTGGAGGTTTGGGGCAGGGGCGCTGGAGGAGACGGATAGTGGAGTTGAGGTTGCAATGGCATAGGAAAAAGGGCTTGGTACAGTAACCCTCAAAGCGCGGCCCCTCTGCGGTTGATCAAGGTACAGTTCCTGGCGTCATCAGCCCATTCCCGCTGCAAAAACAAAAAATTGCCGCCGTACCTTTGTGACGCTAACATTGGCGTCTTTTGCTTCGTTCATTGCTTGCTCCAGCTGCTTCATCCGCCGCTCCCACTCGATAAAATCCGGCGCCGACGAGGGCCCTTCATTCGACGGCCCCCCTCCCCCTCGCCCTCCTCCCCCGCCTTCACCACCAGAGCCCGCCCCCGACGCTGCCCCAGGCGACCCTCCAACTGCTGCCTCTCCGCTGCCGGCACCACCGCCGGCGCCAGATCGTATCCCCGCGGACGATAACACCCCTGCAGCCGCCGCTGCCGCCAGCGAAAAGCTCAGCGGACGAGCCACCGTGTACGATCGGACCTCCTCAACCGCCGCCTCCAGCTTCTCAACCGCCGTCGCCCGCTGAATCCACTTGTTCCGCAACTCCTCCGCCGCCTCGTACTCCGGACCCAGCCGGCTGCGAAAGGGCTCAGCTGCACGCAGGGCCTCCGAAAGCGCCGCCACGGCGTCATTCGTACCTCCTCCGCCGCCGCCAACCGCCACCGCCGCGGCGGCGGCGGCGCCCTTGGCGCTTACGAGCTCCCGAAGCCTGGCGGCTGCTGCCAGCTCGGCCGCAGCGTTGGCCAGCACGCTGCGAACAATGTGGGCTAGGAGGGAGCTGGGCAGGGAGGCGAGGGTGAGCGCCTGATCCAGCGCCGAAACCACGTCAGGACTGACGGGACGAGCCAGGATGGGTAGGCCGTCGGGGGTGTATGTGACGGCTGCCTGGACTACTTCCTGCAGGGTCTTGCTGGGCGGCAGGGGCTGCCCGTGCAGGGCCTCCGCGAGGTAGAGGTCCGCGTCCGCCGTCTTGGCCCACCGCTGAGGGAGGGATGGGTGAGGGAGGGAACAGAAGGATACCAATGTGTTGTGATGAAGGAGAGCAGCAGCAGCAGTGGGAAAGGCAGGGGGAGAGCGGTGTGGGGTGACACACAAGACCACCATGGTCGCATTGAAAGCGCGTGACCGGCAAAGCACACTGGGCCGCCCCTCCGCACCCTCTCCCCTATAAACACACAACCTCAACGTCAAGCTAGCAGCGTCGCCTCCCCCTCTCCAACACACAACACCCTCCTCCCTGTCGAAGCCTCGCCCCACAGCCCCTCAGCCTCCCTTCCTCTCATCCCCCTCCCCTCCCCCACCTGCAACGCTGCCACATGCCGCGGGTCCAGCACCCCCGCCCCCGCCGTCAGCCCCGCCCGCTCCAGCCGGTCCCACTCCCGCAGGCACTGCTCCGCCCGCCACACCAGCGAGCGGGTGGGCGGCGACTGCGCCTCCGTCTCCAGCAGCAGGCACACATGCACGTACACCACCCGCGCCAGCGCCTGCCCCACCGCCCGCCAGCGCTCCGGCTGCGACTGCTTCACGCGGTCCACCTTGCCGAACAGGCGGGTGGCCTGGATGTGCGCCATGCGGACCGCCTGCGAGGGAGGGGGGGGGCGGGTGGAAAGGGAGAATGTTAGGGCAAAGTTTGGCCTTACAGGAGGCGCATGTAGGGTGAGGCGGGGGGGCAGCACCAGGGGCTTCTATTTCTGTATGCGCGGTGTGCGTGGTCCATAGGTGGCCTGTGGACTGGAAGCACAAGCACTTCTACGCACAGCACGTCTTAGGCTTTCCGGAGTACCCGAGCAACAAAACATTGACCCCCCTTTTGCCCCCGACCCGTGCCCCTCCCGCAGTGTTACCTGCACCGCGAGTGCCGCGCAGCCGGGGCAGGTGCAGCCCCGGAACTTGAGCAGCACGCTCTCAGCCCAGCAGGAGTAGAGGTCCGCCTGGGGGAGGGGGGTGGGGCGTAGGATGGTTCAACACAACGGGCGAGCATGGGGTATTCGGCCAGTGCACGTGGGAACGGCTACAGAGGGAAAAGAGTATGCTTCCTGCATGTAACCCATGCAGGTTGCTTTCCTCGCTACCACCTCGTCACAGCCCCACATGCGCCACGTTCCCGCCTCCCTCCCTCCCTCTCTCTCTCCCTGACTCCCACCTGCTCGTCCTCCAGCACATGCGTCTCCCGGCTCTCCGCACCGCCCGCCCCCACCAGCTCGGCAAACACCTGCGCCAACACCAGGGAGGTTACGGTAATGTGCAGCAGGTAGTTAGCAGCCACAGAATTGAAGCATTTGGCACGGTTCCAAGCCGGGACGGCAAAATCGTGCTTCACATGTGATACCTCGTGTCACCCAGCGACACACGCCCAGTGATTACAGCACTTGCAAGCCCACTGCCCACTGCCCAGCGCAACCCAAGGGGGCCACGAGGGACCCGTGGGTCGGCTAGCAGCTCCCAGGGCCCTACCTGCGGCACCGTGTCTCCATGCAGGTCCAGTGACTGCAGCGCATGCACACTGCGAACAAAGCACTTGAAGGCCTTTTCGGAGGGGAGCTCCTCGCCACTGCTGCTGGTGCCGCTCTCCTGGAGAGGGGGGTGGCAGGGTTTGGGTTTGGGATTGTACATGGAGTTGGGTCAGTGGCTGTATAGATGAGAAAGCATGCAGTGCATAACTGACATGGCTTTGTGTAGAGGCAACCTGTTTAGGCTTTCATATTTTATACCAGTTGGCGTCATGGACTAGATAGCAATTTGGGATGCCAGGGACACTATGCTAGCGACGCAAATGCGTTCATCCCATATGCGCTCTCACCTGTAAGTGAAAGTTTATATCGTTTAGCTGACTAATCTGCGGCGGCGGCGGTGGCGGCGACTTGTTCGAGTAGGAGGATTCCGTGAAGCACATTTGCGATATATCTGGGGGGCCTTTCTGGAATGCAGGCGACGCCATGCACTCCCGCTTGGCCTGCGCTAGGTGTTCGTGCCCCGCTGCGGCTTCGGAGCGCATGCGGGTGACCAGCGCATGAGCTCTTGCGCGCGCGGCTGCGATCTTCTGCTGCCGCCGCGTCTCTATGTGCCGCTCCACGACAGGCCTGAGGTCGCAGGTGGAGAGGCAGTGGGGGTGCGGGGTGGAGGAACGGGGTGAACGGGCTTGGGTACGCGGGCTTGGGCGGAATGTGACGCGTCGGGATGCCGGGATATTGGGTCACGAGAAAGTCGCATGGACGAGAAAGTCGATGCTCAGGTTAAGAAGCCGGGCCCCTTCAGCCTCAGCTATCGCTCTTCTCCGTCGCACCCACATGCGCTAAACCGTTGAGGGTGCACCGCCACCAACACCAGGTCCCACGTGCATGGAAACCTCTCCAACCCCCCCCGTCGCCGCCACACCCTCCTTTCTCCCTCCCCCACCCATGTGACGAGCCCCTCCCAGGTCACCTGCCCTCACTCACCTGCTAACGCTGGTGTAGCACCCCGCCTGGCCCAGCAGACACAGCAGGCAAAACACCACCAGCCGCAGCCACGAGAACAGCCCCACACCAAAGCTGAAGAAGCACCGCCGCGCAATGAGACTGCGAGCCAGCCGGCTGCGGCACTCCCACACCTCCTGGTCGTGCGGCCCCATGCACCTGCACACCGTCCTGTGCTGCCCCTGCTGTCCCTGCTGCTGGGACCCCTGTTGCTGCTGCATGCCACCTCCGCATGCCGCTCCGGAGCTGTTACTGTTGCTGCCGCTGCCGCCACTGCCACCACCGATGCTGCCATTACAGCAGCTCGACGTGGCAGCCGAGGCCGCGGCTGCTGCTGCCGAGGAGGAGGCGGGCGCCGCAGCCGACCCAGCCCCCGCACCCGCTGGCACTCGGTCCCCGCACACGGGCACCAGCTCGATGGGCAGCTCCCCTGCCGCCGTCTTGAGGGTGGGGTCCGCCCCGCAGTACAGCAGGTGGTCCACCTGGGCGGGGTTGCCGCGCAGGGCGGCGCAGTGCAGCGGCGTGGCGCCGTCCAGGAGCGCAGCCACCGTCTCGCGACCCACGATGGGCGCGGACTTGTCATCCTGGAGGGGGCAGGGGGGCGGGGAGGGGGAAGGAGATGAAGACATAGGCAAGAGGTGCGTTGGAATTGGCTAGGAGCATTTCATTGAAGAGGCCCCCAAGGGGTAAACGTCCATTGGGATTACCCCTGCCCCCACATCCGCTTCATGCGCCGCATCCCCGCGTCCTCCCACCTCCCTCCCTGCTCCAGTTCAACCACCCCAACCAGGCACCCACCGGCTGCAGCGGGTTAACCGGCGTCAGCTGCAGCATGGGCGGCACACTGTCCGCGTGCTTCTCCTTGTAGAGGAAGTCCAGCACGGCACCCATGAGCGCGGGGTCGATCCGCGTGTTGACCAGCTTGCGCCGCTCCTCATCTGTCACTTGCAGGTTTGAAACCAGCTTGTCGATTGGATCCGACCTGCGTGGCATGGGCGTTGCATGGTTGCATGGACGTGAAAGGGTGCACTTCGTGGCGTCGTGCGATTTGGGTCGGTGGGTTAGCCTCATGTGATATCAGCAGGTTCGGGGATAGAAAGCACAGATGTGCCCTTTGACAAGGGGCCTAGGGCGGGACACGGATTACATGGCTTTCCGTATGCCGCATCGGAGGAAGGGGGCCAAACGGGGATCCAGATGGACAAAAGGGCTAGGCTACATGCTGGACCGAAGGCATGCCGACTCTTTCGCATGCGTGGAATGGGGGGGGAGGGCTACAAAGCTGTGAAGGCCTCAAGTTAACGTTGGCGACACCCCAGGACCAACAGACGTCCCGTAACAGCCCTGCCTGCAGTCCGAACCTACTTTGGGTAAAGCTGCGACAGCTTTCGCCACGGCACGCACAGCAGGAACTCGAGGAACCCCGGTGGTGCGTTCATGAGCGCGGACACCGCCAGTGCTGCGCTCGCCACCGCCTGCAATGGGGAAAGAGATGCTTGATGCTTGTGTTTGACAAACAGCTAAGCGTTCGCACGGTGAACATGATCTATTTAACAGCGCAGGAGCTGTCCAACTAGAACGCAGTCAAGGAGTACACATATACGCATCGTGCGTCTTACCCGGCAGCGATCCGCGTCCAGCTCCTGCAGCATATCCTCGCAGCGCGGAAGCATTACGTTTAATGCAGCTGGAAGAAAGTCGTAAAGTATCCCCTCTGTCAGTTCCTTCACACGCCTGTCCTCGGAGTCCATGTGCGCAGAAAGTTTGCTTTCAATTTTCTGCAGCCTAGACCTGCGGCTCCTGCAAATCACCGAGAGAAACATGCACGTTATCAGATGAAAGACTTATCGCTGGCTGGACTGGCCCTATCGCGTTGCAGGGCAAATACTGGCTGCTTTCGCAAAGGGCCTTGGCCACACAGGTCTCTGAAATGGTCTCTTTGCGGTTTGCGCTTACCCATACATTCCATCTTGGGAAAGGGTCTGGGCCCCCAAGACCGGGGCCTCCATCTTTTTCGCCCGGCAGGCCTTTAGGGCCTTGGTGTCAAAGAAGGCTGCGTCATCAACCTGCGCTGCACTATCCAGTAAAGATGTTGCGTGCCGTTGTTCGGAAAAGTATTTGCTGCGTGACGCAAAACCAAACAACTTTAGCCCGCAAGGCAGCCTAAGATCAGCATCCCGACTAACAATACGGTTATAATGGGTTAATTATAAAGGATAAGCAACGCATAACAGCAGACCGCATCACCTAAGGACAAGCAACACTTCACACGGGAAATATTCATGGCAGCATTTGATGGTCGATCATTGCCGTTTTGCTGAAGAAATAAAATGACGCAAACTTCCTGCACGATGCTCACTCCTCTATAACATACCTGTTGTGCCACTTGCCACCAGCACAGCGGACTCGGCACACGTATGTAATAATGAACAGTTATGATGTGGGGGGTTTGGTACCCTTTTGCGTATGATCAATGCTAGCTATGTCCTGAGGGCCTTGGAAGCGGCCCTGCTACTTCTTGTGCTGAAAATATTGCGTTGGAATACTCGTAACATTGGTGCGTGGCTTCACCTCCTACCTATTACGTTAGGCACGGTACACACCTCCCAGCTGACCTTTGGGGACTGCGGTTGTACGGGAGTTTGGAGGTACGGCTGTTTTGCATTGTTCAGGCTGTCACCGGAAAGCATACCTAATTTTTAAGCGGCATCCCGGCAACTATGCCTTTCTCGAGGCTCACCTCAACGTAACTGCATCTACCGCAGCTCTAAGCTATTGTATACACGCAACCCAAAAGAATTCTAGTGATTTGCGTATTTTGGGACGCGTCAGGAAAAGAACATGACTTCACATCCACTCATCGGACAGCGTAACGTCACAGAACGTGTACGAGTCTACGCATCACCGGGCTTGGTGCAAGAGCTTGTCCAGGAAGGCAACACTCTTGCACAGACGCTGAAGGAAGAGGTGGTAGGTGAACCTGTTGTTCAGGCTAATAGATGATAAGGCGCCTCCGTTGGTTGGGACGCGCGCTGCCGATGCTCTGTGGCCATGCGACTGGTTCATAGGTCGCAGCGTCCTGGCCCCAGGACATGCAACGCATACGGTGTTAGAGCTCAATTACATTAGGATGCCTCGGGTATCCCTTAACATCTGCTAAACTCTTGTTTGGAACAGCACATTCTCGACATCGCGGCAGGAAGGTTGAGGCCATCTCGCAACTGCCCCTCCTTGCAGAATCGCGCGTCGTCGGCTCCAACTCTAGGGACCAGGAGGTGGGTCACTGCATCCATGCTACCGCGGTGTCACAAAAAACACAGGCCGCCCTCACCAACATGCCGACATGCCTGCTGGACATGCCCGCCAGCCTTCCCCCGCCCTTCCCGCCCCCACCTCTGCATGGCGCACCCCGCCATCACCTCCCTCCCACCCTGTTAGCCTCCCTCCCACCGGGCGGCTAGTCAATCATCCCACCCCTCCCGCCCACCCCTCCAACTCCCCCTCCTCCTCCCGCCCCCCGCAGGTCCCTGCCCAGCCTATGGGTGCCCGAGGATGACCCCGAGGTGGGCGCGCTGCGGGAGCGTGTACGGCAGCAGCGAGCCATCCGGGAGGCGGAGATGGCGCGGCAGGAGGCGGCGTTCCAGGCCTCCTTCCAGGTGGGTGCATGGAGCGAGGAGGTGCATGGGGGAGGGGCGATGGGGCCAACAAGACGCGAGTAAGAAAGCGGCTTCTTCACTTACGCGGGGGGTGTGGGCATGGCTATGGGCATTGTCCTCCTTCCTCCTCGCTGCCAGCCCGACCCAGGCGAGCCCAGCACGGGAAGCAACAGAACAGCAGGAACATCCAGAAGCCTCAACCATGTTGCCTTCCTAAGCCCCCCTTCCCACTTGTCATCCCCCTTTTCTCACACCCACCCACCCCCCGCCCATCCCGCCCTGCACAGCGCCGGCGGGAGGCTGCTTCCCAGCGCCGGGACGCGCAGCTGGGCTCGCTGCTGGGGGAGGTGTTGGGCGGCATGGCGTCACCGGAGGGGCCGGTGGCGGAGGCGGAAGCGGCTCTGGCGCATGCGGACAAGGTGGGGGAAAATATAGATGGGGTGATGGGCGGGTGATTGTGAAGGACGCTGGCCGCGAGTAGGAACGTATTGTGGGTGCGTGGGTAGGAAAGAAGGGGGCTTGGCAATCGCCCCTCCGCCTCCGTCCCGCCCTGTCAGCCCCCTCCTTGTGACACGCACACACCCCCAGGTCCGTCAGAAGAAGAAGGAGGACCTGCATGCGGAGTGGAGCACCGCTGTGTTTGACACGCTGCAGGGGCGGCTGCATGCAAAGCTGGACGCGCGCGACCCACGGGTCATCGAGCGCCGCCTGAAGACGCAGTACGACCAGTACCTGCACACCACCAACACCAAGGTGAGGGAAGAGGGAAGTAGAAGGAATGCCGTGTTGGCGATGAAAGGGAATGAGGGAAAGGCATGGAGGGAGACGGAGGAAAGGGATTCCTGGGGAAGGGAAGGGTGAAGTTAGTGACTTGGGGGGGCTGGGATTGATACGAGGGAGTGAAAAGGGACCTGGGAGGGTATTTGTACATGGCAAGGGGCGAGGGGGAAGCAGGGAATGAATGATGGTGAGGTGCACTGGCCTCCTCCTCAACACAACTACACTCGTCCTCCTCCTGTCCCTCATCCCTGCGTGCTCCTGCCCTTCCCCTTCCTCTCCCCAACCCCGCCCCCTACCCAAGGTCGGAGTGTTCCGGGATGTGATCATCGAGCAGGACTACGACCCGCTCAAGGCCGCCAGCGCCAACATCCGCATCCCAGCGGGTAAGTAGGGCTGGTCGGAGCGCGGATGCTCGAGGGGTGGTGGTGGGGGGGGAGTTTATAGATAGGTGCATCAACTCGAGTGCTCGAGGGTTGGGGGGGGGGTTGCTGGCGCTGGTGGGTGTTTAATTAGTCGGGATTGGCAGGGACTGGGCATCCTGTTCAGCAGATCAAAGGAGGTAATACGGGAAGAGCACAAATCACATCCACATGTCATCATTCTGTCTTGTCTGTGTCGCATTGCAGCATTCCCACTTCTCATGCCCTCGTGGCCGCTGTTCCCATCCTTTTCGGCTCCGCCTCCCCCGCACAGGTGATATCCGCGACCCCCTGAAACGCGACGTCCTAAAGGGCGAGTACGAGCGCCGCATGATGCTCAGCACCGGACGATTGGAACACGTGCCAGGCGCCAACAACCCCCCCGGATCCGGTTCAGTTACCGCCCGAAGCGGCGGGGGAGGTGGAGGCGGCAGTACGGCAAGGAGTACGGGACGCAGCCATGACGGCGGTGTCGTATTCGTGGGCGCCGGCGCCACTGCCGGTGTCGTCAGCATGGGGGGCAGCACGGGCATGGGTATGGGCATGGGCGGTGGGATTAACACCGGCCACAGCGCCTCAGCCTTCGGCGCCAGCACCCACCGTTCCGGTGGCGCCGACGCGTATAACGGCTACAATTGTGGCAGTTATGGAGGTGGTTACGGCGGTTTCGTGGACAAGGAGAATCCATGGGGCAAGGAGACGCTGGATATACGGCAATGGGGCGGGTTGGCGGTTGGTGCGACGCCGTACGGGCACTGCAACGATGGGATGGGAGAGTACGTCGTACGGCCGCACGCGGAGGACATTGAGGTACGTCCCAGGGGCTGGGAGAGTTTGTTATTGGGTGGGCGTCTCAGATCCCATGTGCCGATGGGATGCACAGACATTCCATACATCCTTTCCTCCAGTTCTCGCTCAGATGCCAATCCATCCGGATCCCTTTTCTCTACTTTTCTTCTCCTCACCTACGTTGGTCTAACTTCCCTCCCCTCCCTTCTCCTGCCGTACACCCTTAGCTCCGCAAGAGCAGCGTGCCCATGGATCACTACACCTACCCGCGCGGCAATGAAGCAGCCGCAGCGGAGGTGGGCCCCGGCAAGCGCCGCGTGCCGGGTCCGGAGGAGCGGCGCGGCCGGACAGATCTCTTCGATGTCGTGCACCACACCTGCCATCTCAAACCCCAAGAATACACGGGTGGAGACCGGTGGCTGGAGGCGCGCGGCAAGGCGCATGCACCGGGGCCGGAGCAACGACGGGGCCGGCGGGACCTGTCCGATGTGCTGTTGTTGAAAGCACGCGCGGGATCTGCGGAGGGATCCGGAGGGGCGGGGGCTGTTGCCGGAAAGGGCGCGAGGGCTGGGGCCGCGGCAGTTGGAGATATGTGGTTGGATGCGAAGGGCAAGGCGCATGCAGAGGGTCCGGAGGTACGACGGGGACGTGCGGGTTTGTACGATACGCTGCATCAGACGAGTAATCCGTACGAGGGGGGAAGCAAGGTGGGAGATGCGTGGTTGGAGCACAAGGGCAAGAAGGTGCTGCCGCAGCTGCCGCCGGAGGCTGGAGCAGCGCTGGCGGGCATTCCGGCGCCGGTGGTTGTACGGCGGTTACCGGATGAGCGAGTGTACGGCACACATCTGACGACGATTCAGGGACAGTTGACGGTTAAGCAATAGTAGCTGGTTAATAGAAGGTTACTGTGGCGGGGAATGGAGGTAGAGGGCAGCGTAGTAGGGGGGAGGAGGAGGCCTGGAGGGTTTTAGGTACAGGAGCCTGGAGGACACGGGCTGTGCGATTGGTCCTGGTTGTGGCTTCGTTGTTATTATGGTGTGGTGGTATATAGTATGCATGGTCTGCGGGTTGTGTGTATCTGGAGCGGGGAAACACGGTACCCAGCGAATGCGTGCATGGGGCTCACGGCGGGTGCTCACAGCTGTGGGGGGGGGCGGGTTGCAGGAAATGCGTGTTGCTATGCACTTGGCGGGGAAAGACGTAGTACTATTAGATGTGTTGGACATGGGAGGAAACAGACTTTAGGCCGTCGGTTTGCATGTGCGTGGTGAGGAACGAGATGAGTCTCCACGGGGGGCTTGGGGAAAGATGAATGTACGGGGTAACGTGAGTGTCTGACATGGACGTTGTGGCAGCTGGTTGTTAGCCGCTTGTTAGTTTGACCCTTAGTAATTGGGAACCTGTGTTTATGCATGCAAAATGTCATCGACCTAGCATCCAAGGCCTTCCGTGCAACGGGAGTTTCGTACATTGATATCGGCTCCTTACTCTTTTTCTGCCGCTCTGCCTAAAGAGCTAAGCTGCATGATGGCCGATGACATGTTAACTGGGAATGCTGGAGCCCATTAAGACTTGTTCTTATCTCAATACTCGGTGGTAAAAACTCACGCCGATTGACCAACCAGCGGCAGCGACAACGTACATTTCACGTACGCACGCTCGGCTGCTGCAGAAGCAGTCCACATGCAAACCCACATGCACTGTAAATCCTGTAATGCCCGCCTGCCTACAAACATGCAATTCCGACAGTTCCTTCCCCACACCATCCTCACACCTGCGCCCACATCAGCAGCTTCTCATCCACCGGTAGTTTGCTCACCCGTGCTCCTCCTGCTCGTACACAGCAGGTCGGGCACGCTTCCGGCCCACACTAGCCACACCGCCAGCACTGCAAACCCCGCGCTAAACGCGCCACCGCAGCCCCGCAGCTAAAATCCCCAGTAACACGTTGTGGTGCCGTCTTTCCGGCGTGTTCCGTCTCTCTTGCAGTGTAGGGTTGGGTTCATCACCCGTGTTCCCTTTTATGGAGCCAGTGTAACGGTCATTCATTCAGTCACTCAACGTGAGTCAACGCCAGCACCTACTACTCTACTGTGTGCAGTCCGCGCAGCAGCCCTCCTCCGTACTCCATCCTCCGGAGTTTGTTCCTCCTGGCTTCCCAACCTCTGCAAATGCGACCCTGTTGCACATGCCGGTATGCTCAGTAAACACGCCCCCAAACCACATGTTATGAACCCCTCTCAGCATCCCCTCTCCTCACTTCTTCTTTTCACGCCGGCGTTTACAATAAGCCCTGCGGGCCCCACCCCGTCATCTTGACACCGCCTCCGGAACCCACTTCAGGAGCTCGTATTCACATCTCCTCACCCGCCCCCTGCCCTCCTTCCGCTGCTGCCTCTTTAGCCCCTGCGTATCCTGGTCCCGCTGTTGTTGCCACTGCTGTTCCTGCCGCTGCAGCTGCTGCTGTCGTCGCTCCTCCTGCGCCACCTTTGGAGGCTTACCAGGCTTTCGGCCCACCAACCACATGACTACTACCGCGAACCCCACGTTAAACAACCCCCAGCCTCCGCCCAGGGCCGCAGCCAAAAACCAGTCCGCAACACCCGCTCGTGAGCCGCCTAGCCGCGACACGAGGGCTGTCTCCGCAGTAAGCGCTGTCAGCATGCCGAAACACACCAGCACGTAAATGTCCAGCAGCGTTAGGTAGTTCACAGCGGGAAGGCCGGCGGATACGACATTCTTGTAGGCTGCGGCCGTGAGGAGGATTGTGACTTGCAGACTCAGACGATCGCCGGTGCTTGTGACGGGGTCGACAACAAAGCCGCAGAAGCCGAGGCAGGTAAACAGGAAGAGGGGCAGGAGGACGTTCCAGACTTGGTACGATGGGCGACGGCTGAAGTGCAGGCTGAATTGGAGGTTGCGGTACTGCTTGCCGTATCTTGAAAGTTTGGGGTCGGAGAGCCAGCGTTGGATGGAAAAGCCGCGATAGCGCCAGGAGGAGCTCTATAGGGTTTAGGCAGGATGGATGGAAGGGAGCGGGAGTGTAAGGAAGGGAAGCCGACGGGAAGGATAGGTGTGTGGGCATAATTTGCCATCGTCACAAAGATAGAGATGCTGGCCATGCGGGTTATAGCATTAAAGTACTTGTTTGTGAATGGAAGGAAAGAACATCCTGTCACCGGGTCACACGCACCAGGGTGAAGTCATCCTGGAGAAATATTAGGGGCTCCCATCACAGCCTTCCTGTGTTGGCGTCAGCTTGTCTACCGTAACGGCAACTGAGGGAGCAGGCTTTGCGGTTAGGTGGGCGTCAGGCTCCATAGCTGTCGAACACAAACCCACTCGCACGGGAGCAGGTTGGTCCCATTTGATAGGATACATGGAGGACAGCGTCATTGAAAGAGACTGCCAGTCAAAGGGGAAATGCTGTAGCTCAAACTTCTCATTAAACTTGATAATTGCTCTCTGGCACCATTCCACATTATCGTCGCGATTAAATCGCTTCCACCCAGGTGAAATTGACTCCACGACACTGGAGTCCAGCCACTCTAAGTAAGGGTTGAATGTTTCATACACCCCAGCTTTCTCCAGTTTTTCGCGTATGCCTCGCCCCGTCACGCACGTATAAATATTCACTATGAAACTCTGGTTCGGAGTGTCAATGGTGTTTACCGCAAGGACTGTGAGGCGAGCAACAAGCTGCACTTCAAGGTTCATCTTCTGTGAAACTTGCTGTCGTTCTTACTGCCCAACTGCATAACAGGCCTTGAGCACAGCTTCTCTCAGCACATCACGCAGGCTTGCGGCGTCTTGCGCGTTTTGAGTCAGCCGCCAACGGCAAATTGATAAGTCGTACAAGTCCGCCTGCACGGCTCGCGCTGATAAAGTGAATCCGGCTTATATAGGGAATCTGTGCATATGTTACAATATACGGAAAAGATCCGTGCCTTTGTCAGGAACCTCTGTCTGCCCTGCCTGCTTGCTTGCCGTACATTGCATACCTGTCCTACCTGCGCGCCTGCCCCATGCATCTGCCTGCCCTACCTGCCTGCTAGTCCTCCATTCCTCCTGTTCAGCCACTGCCTACTCGCAGCAGCATCCTTGCAGCTAGCATATGTCTCTTCCTACGCCGCCTCTATTCATAAAAACACAATTGCCAGCTCACGGCACACTTCAACGCACGAGAGCCCCCTGCCTTGCCTGGGATTCCCTCTCGAAAAACCCAACAATGAAGCGCGTCTGTGTATAGTTTCATGGGGCATGGGGAACCCGTGCGACAGCCTCACAGCAATTTTACTATCAACCTCAGCACTATAGTTGCAGGATTCGATATACTGCTGCTACTGCTACTGCTACTGCTACTGCCACTGCCTATGCCCATACCTCTCCTGTCCTTACTTCTACTGCAGCTACTGCCAATGCTGCTGGCGCTACGCACACCTAGGAATTAGACATGAGGCAACATCACTGCGTACGTACGCTTGTCTTAAGTCTACCGATTCAATGCAGTACATAGAGTATCATTGCCAATTTTGCCATCAGGGTAAAGCCTGCATGCCAAAGCATTGCCCTCAGTTCGCCTGTTCACGCCGCCGGTCACTGCTCTACCATAATTAAACCACAAACACAAACCACGATCCCCGGACTTGGCCGTTGTCTTATAACTGCCGTACAAACACCCCCGTGAACTGCGGCACGAAAGCAGCGCATTACGGCCAAACAAACGACACCTTCCTCCTCCTCCTCCTCTTACCCCCTACACTGACCGTTGCTCGGCAACCAAATCACATATGCGCTTGTGTCCCGCGTTCCAGTCCTTTCGTTGGCAAGCCGCGCTGCAGTAGTGCTGACCGCAGCGCGAGCATACCTTCTTCGCGCCCATCTTGCTGCAGTGCCCGCACATGAAACCCGGACCCTTACTGCTGCTGCCCTTGCCGCCCTTGCCCCCCTTGCCGCTGCTCTCGCCGCCGCTGCAGACCATTGTGCTGCTGTCTTCAGCGTTGCTACCGCTGCTGCTGCCGGCTGTGCCCGTCCCAACAGCGCTGCTACCGCTGCTGCAACCCATACCAGCATCCTCACCGCTGCCAGCGTTACTGCTGCTGTTGTTGCTGTTCTTCTTCCCCGCTCCGCTGCTTGTGCTAGGGGCAGCGGTGCGGCCGCCGCCGCCATCGCCTGACTTCGCCCCAGCCTGGGTGCCGCCACTGCCAGCAGCAGCGGAGGCAGCAGTACAGGTAGCAGCAGCGCGCGTGGTGTGCTTGGATGTGTTTGGGGAGAGCTCGTCAGCCTCCTCCGCGTCCGCTGCTGCTGCTCCTGCCTCCTCCTGACCTTGCTCCTGAACAACAAGAGGGCAACGGCGCAGGCGTTGGTTTCACTTGTACCGGGTAAGTCGATGTGAGGGGACATCTGCCGTTCTACAATTCACGCTCCTTGCACGAAGTTGTCCGGATGCCATCATGTTGCAGGTTTAAGTTGAACGCATGCTGATGAAAACAGACTATAGCCGCAAGTGCATGCAAAGAAACATCTTCCGTACACACATTCCTCACACCTGTTCGTACTTGAAGCCCGGAATGAGGCGCCAGGAGCCGGAGGCTTGTACGAATTGGGCTGTACGGTGTTTGAGGGGTGAGCGGTGGCGTGGAAGGGGAGCCAGTGGGCGAGATGCGGACATGACAATCCAACTTCAATCAGACAGCTTGACATAACGAAGGCTAAGGCAGTTCCTAAAGGCACGTCATAGCAAGACCGCACACCGCGTGGGCTTACTACGTTAGCATTCAGCAGGCCGGCTCTCATCCCGCTCGTCTTAGGGTTAAGACAGGACAAGAAGTACGCGCAGACCCACCAAGGACACCACAGCAGAATCCAGAAACCCATACCAACCTACCCCAGTTGCACTTTTTGTTGCGCTTCTTTGCTAGCCGCTGCTCCTCCACCAACTGGAATCCGTACCGCCGTAACGCCTCTTCGTACTCGCCGTACGTGCCGGGTTGCTGATCGCGCGGCAGTTGGTCAAGTTCGTACGCCATTCTGTCGTACCGGCGATCCGTCTCCGCCTGGGTGGTCTCCGGGATTACCAGGAAGCGATACATCTTGAGCATCTGCAGCGAGGGGAAGCAGGCGTGGAGCGGGAGCCAAGTCGGCATGCAGACGCCCTTTTCCACACAACCGACTGCTGCACCCCTCCGCTGCTGCACCTCTCCTCCCAACAACAATCGCAAACCGCACCCTACCTCCTGCCCTCCTGCACCCTACCTCCTGCCCTCCTGCATCCTGCACCCCCCCCACACCTCGCTGGTCGCCTCGCCCCCTCTCCGCATCATCTTCCTCTCCCCCTCCGGCCCCTCAATCAGCGCCAGGTACTCCAGGCAGCGCAACGCCGCCCGCTTGTTGGCAGCGGGGGCCCCCGGGCGGCCGCCGTGGTGCACCCGGAAGAGCACCCAGAAGGAGATGGCTAGGCTGCGGGGGGGGAGGGAGGGATATCAGGGAGGAATGCGCAACCGCATGTGGCCCGTGGGTCGGGTCGCTCGCAAGTCAAACCGGAATACCGGTACTACTAGAACTTAGGGATCTAGAGGATGGCGGAGAGGGCGGCGCAGCGCACCTGTCGTTGGTATGGCGGTCGTCATCGATGGCGTCACGAGCTCTGTGGGCGCAGCAACGCAAGGGGGGGAGTAACAGCAAGTAGGAAATAGCAGGTGCCCAAATCAGGTGAAGTAAGAAACTGAAAGTGTCGTGGCAGCGGGGAGGGGGGCAGCGACACCCCTGTCCTGTCCCAGCGACCCATATCGCCATGGTTCACTCTCACAGCTTGTACGCCCGGTCCAGGTCCTTCTTCATTCCGTGCGCGCCCAGCAGCGCGAACTCGGCTAGGTTGGCCAGCGCCATGCCGACCCCTGGGTGTGTGTTGGGAGGCGGGAAAGGAAAGGGGCCTAGGTAAGCACCATAGCACCTGCTGTAGTTGCCGTACAAGCCACCTGCCGTACAAGCCACCTGCCGTACCTTGCTTGGCGGCCTGCTCAAAGAGCTCCACGGCCTTTGGTGGGTCGGCGGGGACTCCGGGGCGGCCCTGGAGGTACCTGGGGGCGGCGAGGAAAGCAAGGACGAAGTGGGAAGGGAAACCAAGGAACCAAAACATCAGGTGGTGGGCTGGCGGCAGGGATAATGGCCTTAGTGTGGCATGTTGGGCGCGTTGTTAGACCTTATGTAACGTTTGTCCCAGTCCATGGTAAAGGGGTTGTCATACGTGAGCATCTTGAGTTCCCAAGTCGACCGCACCCCGGCGCATGCGCACCATATCGGTACCCAAAGCGCGGCAAGGAGAGAACAAGAAAACTAGCTTCGCATGATACATGGCCCAATCCCCCTGGTTTCGATGGCCCCATCACTAAAACGGGATCCGCTGCTGCGTTTGCAACGCCAAAACCAGCAGCACATGTTGCGATGACTGGTGCGGCTGGGTCTTAGCCTTCGTTAAAAGCTCCAACCCAATACGCGATGAATATACACTATGTAGAGATGTGTCCGCGTTCCAGCTTGGGGCTCAACCCTGCTCACCAAAGCGCTAAGTTGCAAGTCGCCAGTTCATGATTATCCTTCGCGATGGCGAGCTTGTAGAGCCTATGAGCTTCGATGAAGTCATACTTCTCGTATTCCGCATCCGATGCATCAACAGCAAGCCGGTTGCGCTTGTCATATTTATACATCAATCCGTCCGTGGCAGACTTTACCCTCATCATCTTACGCATCAAGTTCATCCGCTGTTGGTACGTCAAGGTACATTTGCCTGTGCCACCAAACATTGTGATAAGCGCCGTCTACCGAGGAATCGGGCTACACCGCGGACACCGCAGATGTGTAATTTCCACTGCGCAAACCTCTACAGCATAACGAAAGACACTGTGCGAAAAAGTAGTTGCCGATGTGGACAGTGCGTTAGGGAGGGTGGTAGTTGTACATTAGTTAAGCGGTTTGCCGTACCGTACAGTACGAAGGCGAGTAAGATTTCCGGCTACCCCAGTACGGCGAACCCGCGGCACGGTCCAGGTACTTTCGCAATGCCGTAGGGCGGTGCTCCTTTTCCCCATGCAAGCGCGGAAAGCGGCCCAAAGCAGGACACACGCCGTGCGCTGATCGCCGGTTGGGCCTATTCGCTGTTCTTTGACTGGCGGGCAACAGTGCAGAGAAAATTAACACTGACTGGAATACCTCAACAACTGTGAATTTCGGCCACACATGGTTAACCGCCACCATTTGTTCACTCAAAACCGGAAACTGTAGGCAGGGTACTTTCAGCGTTCTCAACAACGTCTCTCTCCCAGCTCGCCATACGCCCCTGCTTATGTGCTTACGCTTACAGGACCAACTTCCTCGACAACATGGCACCTAGTACCCTTAGAACATTGAGCAATATTTCATTCCAGAGCGGCCACGTTGCCCAGTGCAGAACCTTCCCCCTCCACGTCCCCCTCCTCGTCCCCCAGCAGAGGGCAGCGTAGCCTCCAGCACAAACCTCTTGCCACCCCGTGTGCAACGTAACCGGCATTGCCAGGACCTCCCGACAGCTACTTTACCGCAGCTATGCCGTGTTCTGTTCATGTTGCAAACAGCTTGGCACATCAAGGGTTCCTGGTTTCTCACACAGCACACACAGGTGGCATATGTGCAAGCCTGTGCTCACCCCTGTCAACCATGAAGCGTCAACACTTCAAGCCCACCTTTACTACACCCCTTCTACTCCTGCTCTACCACTCCCCTCCATATACCGATGTGTCAGTAGCTGGCAAAGGGCCGTGCGACGTGGCACAGGTCTCCAATGGTCTACACTTTCCAGGCATCACTCGAACTGAGAGCATACTTCAGTCCGTGGAAACCTCCGGCAGCCTCCATCACCTCCGGCCTTATCACAAGCCCTGCTGCTGTGAAGCTGCTAGCGCGCCAGGCCGCCAGGTCCGAGATGCTTGACAAACTCTTGATGCCCAATAGCCAAGCACATGAGGCTTGCGCAGTAGTTCACAAGTAGTCCGGCTTGCCACCAGGCACCAGGATGGCAATGTTGTTCCCGTTCAGGAGGATCTGGTCCAACTTCGTCAGCTTCTTGCCCTCCGGGGTATCCTCAATTTCCGTTACATCCTCCAATACCATGTTGACGTAGACATCAAAGCCTCTAAGAGTGCCGACAATCTCCTTGTCGCCCTTCATAATTACCCACATTCGCGAGCCTATGCAGCGGTCAATCAGCTCTGATGGTAACAAGTGGCTAGGGTTGCCCTGATAATTTCCTTTCTTTGGTGCAATCATTTTTGCAAACTGCGTATAGAAGCTCCTGAGATTGTATCGTCCCCAGTTCAGCGCATTCTTACAGCACAGTGGTATCCAGCTAATATAACGCAACAAATACTCTTGGATATGGTACAATATCAGTTTGCCCGCCACAACGACGGGTGTTAACAGTAAACCATCTCCTATCGTACAGTCGTGTGCCTTGCCGGGCTTGGCCGGCTTGCTTGGTGGCCAATCCCATATGCGAAGGGACCATCGTTCCTGACAGCACCCTGCTAGATGGTCCCATACATTTGAAAACACATAAGAAAGAGACATGCCTTAAGGGTTCGCTCCCAAGGCCCTTTCAACTGTCGGGAATAACCAGATGTAGTCACGACGTCAAGCCGCATACGGAACAGAAACCAGCTCCATTGTACATTCCAAATAACCCCCTAACGATGCCTTAGGACATGGAAATATACCAACAGCCGACCCACATACCGCACAGTGTCCTTATAAGCCTATGAACACCGCCAAAGCCGACGACACAGGTTGCATAAGCGAGCAGAACGGAAGGCCGTAAAAAATGCCCAAAACTCTCCGTGTATGAAAATGTTGCAAATGATACATTACGCATGACATGGCTGTGCATAGGCATGCAGGATTCATGCCAGCACGTCACGATACACCACATCAGCAAAGCGAACCACATCAGCAAAGCGATGTGCTGGCCTCGACGCCTTCGTACTTCATCTTCCCCTATTGTAGATGTTTGTCCTTAGCTGGCCCTGTAGTTATCCATGCAACTGCCCCAGCGCGTCCATTTTCGCTCCCCTCCTCCTCCTCCAATCCGTATCTCCCAAGTCCTATCATCCCCAGCTAACAACAGTCACCGCACCAGCCCGGGGCCGGCCACGACACAGGGGGAAGCTTTCAGCCCACCCATCCCACCTCATTTTCACACCGCGCTCCCCAGCTCCCCCCAGACCTCTGACGCGCTTGAACACCTCCAACCTAGCAATCCTTCCCTCCCATCATTTTCCATGACGGCAAAACCCTCATGATAAACCCGCCCGCAGAACCCCCATGCAGTTCCCATGCACATGCCCCCTTCCTTAAGCCGCCAAGCTCCTGCGTCCTGCCCTATCGCGTTCGCACCCCCTTCCCCACCATTCTCATGCCGCCACTCGCACCGGCACCGCTGCTGCCGGCTCCTCCTCCTCCACCTCCTCTTCCTCTTCCTCCGCCACCTCCCACTGCTTGCCCTCCAGCGCGCCTGCCTCCACAGCCATCAGGAACTCCTCGTACGTGACGGAGGCGATGGTGGACTGGTAGCGCTCCAACGTGAGAGAATCGCGGAGGGAGGTGCCTGTGCGGGGGCAGGAGGTGACCCACGGGTCGTGACCCTCGTGAGGGATTCCAATAAGCATTATCCGGATAAGTACTCGCACGTGAGCCATCACTTCCCGGGTAACGCGGGTATTTCATCAGTTTATGGACACAACCCAATCGCGGGCGCGCAGTCGGTTCCCTAGTATTCACCACCAGTATCAGCAATGCTGCAAGCTGCTGCAGGGCATACCGGTACGTCCCCTACCCGGCCACGCACGCACCTATGGGTCCGCTGTAGCCCGCCTTGCGGATGAGCGCGTCTACGGCCTGCTGCTGGTTCCAGCCCTGCTCCGGTGCCACGTCGGGCAGGAAGGTGGCTGTACGGCGGGATCCCTGATCTGGGTCGGCGAAGTGGATGATGATGCCGTGCTGCCCAACCACCCAGTCGCGCCAGCCGGCGGCCTTCTCGAAGCGGGCTAGGAGGGACACCTGGAGGGGCGGGGAGAGGAAGGACAAGGAGGTTGGGGGGAGGGAGCGGAAAAGGGCGCATGAGTAGGAGGAGTAAAAGAAAGGGAGCGACGGTCAACTGCTTGTTGTGGCTTCTTTGCGCAAGGGACAATGTTGATGTCTGCGCTTGCAAAAAGCAATGTTACTGCTACTAGGCATCACGTCTCGGCATGGCGGGGGTATTCGGCAGGATGCGGAGAGGGAGGGCGCAGGACTGCAAATCTACTGCAGCGAGGTGAGGAGCAATGGGGGTGGTTGATCTGGGTCGCCACTGGGTCGGCGCGGATTGATACCGGAGCACGTTAAGACAGGAGCGCGTGTTGGAAGGTGAGTTACGGAAACAAAATGCGGAGGGGTCAGCAGCCATACTACAGGGGAGACGTGGAGCAATTGCGGTTTAGAAGGAATGGGTTAAGGGAAGGAGCTGCTGTTAGGGTCCCCTCCTAAGCAGGCATATTGGGGCGGAGGGCAACTATTGTTCACCAGGCGTGGAAGTGGAATAGAATGACGCCAATCCGCTTCAGACATTAGATTACTACTAAATTCTGGTGTAAGCTACCGAAAATACGGCGTGCCCCGTGACACAGGACAGCCCCTTGATAGCCTTTGCGACAATAGGGTGCGTGGGACTAGCATGCGACGACATCCATGTGGCCAGCTGACCTTGCACTGCAGCGACGGCAACTCCTTGAGCCTGATGGGCGAGAAGCGGTGGTCTCGAAGGGCGCTGGTAAGCGTATAGTCGTGAAGCGCCCGGTGCAGCGGCTTAGGCTCCAGCGTCCCAATGCATCCGCGCAACCTCCAATGGTCATCTCCGCTATGAGTATTCCAGGTAACAAAGAGCGCGCAGCGTCCCTCAGGGAAGGTAGGCACTGGAGTAGGGTTGCCGGTAAGGTGGGACTGCAGCACAGCAAAAGCGTAGACGCAATGGTCGCGGGTAGCCACGTTAGGGTCACGTTGGCCGTCCTGTGCCTTCGACAGCATCATTGCGCAAAGTTAAAGCCTTCTACGCTAATCGTAAAGCGCTATCGGTGTGGCAGGCCCCGCTGTGCTTCACCGGCCACGGACAGGTCAAGAAGTGAAGGCAACCTCAGCACCAAAGGACCTAATGGATGCGATATGTCCACGAAATGCACTGCAGTACAATGCCTCGCATGCATTTCGCTCCTTGACTCGCGTAAAGATATGTGTCGTAGTCGTTCGCGCCCTTGCCGTACCGGTACTCCTTGTTCTGTGCAACGCAAGTACGCGACCCAATTATCCGCCTCAAGCTGATTGCAAAGCCATATTGAGCGTTGAGAATATGTCTGCTCCGTATTACCATGTAAGCTCTTGCACGTCGCAAGGAGCCCACGGGCGTCGTGTTCGTCGGAGGTGTCAGTTGACGTCTGGGCCCATCTGTGCAGGAGACGCAACGGCGGCAAATGTGCCTCAAGCATACTCTTAATAACTTACTTCAATCCGAAGCCTTTACTGCGACGGACCTAGACCGCATGGCGGACGGCATGACACCTCCAACCTTGCTAGGATTAAGAAGTCCGCACAGGTGCGTTGCTCTGAATACGGGGGTCTTGAGTAGGCGTTGTATCCTGAAGGCTGCGGAAATCAGCAGACAGTAGATCACTTGGGTAACTAGGGCTTGCAGCACTGTAGGGTATCCAACATGTGCTGCTGTTCACCACCCACCTCCGTTCCACCATGCATTCCCCAATACCTCCCTTAACACTTCGATCCAACAGGACGCCACTATTTGGAAACTACGACGTCAACGTACTTGAACTGGCTTTACAGCAGCATGGCAAGGTGCGGATCCTCATTTGCATTTGCTTGCGTCCTCCTGCCAGGCTTGGCAGCTAGGGGATAAGCACCGCCAAGTGCGGTGGCAGCCAGGGGGTGGCCGCGAGCCCGTTTAAAGCAAGCAGAGCGGCCGTAGGCGGTGTGTGTTTAAGGTAACCAGCTAGGAGAGGGGCGCAAGAAGTGTCTTCCAGCTATGGCAGCTTACCCCTTGCTGCTGTTGCTGCGGTTAACCGCGTACCGCTTACCCGTGCAGGTCCTCACCTGGTTCCCTCGTAACGCCCTCCAGCAGCTCGCGCAACATCACCCACATCAACGTGAAGCGCAGCAACCGCAGCAACTGCACTCGCGGCATGAGCAGCAGCAGCAGAAGCAAACATCAGCAGCGACCGGCATGCAGCGCTCCGGGCGCCAACACAAGAATCAGCACGAAAAGTCAGACCAACAGCCGCAGCAGCAGCAGCGTCAACAAGGGCAGCAACATACCAACGTAGCAGCCCGTGCCGATGCAAACCCAGACACCGGTGTCTGCGTACCAACATCCTGCTTGCCCCCACCAAGAGCAGCAGCAGCAGCACTTGCTGCGTCCGCCGCCTGCGCTGAGGTTTCGGGGCCAGTATCTGCTGCCTCATCAGGACCAACCCGCCCCGCTCCTGTAGGCCGCTGCAGCGGCTGCGGTAGCCCCCTTGACACACACCTGCACCTGCTGCTATCCCGACCAAACCTCTGGGCTGTGATAGTCAACGTGCCGAGTCACTGTTCTCATTCCTCCAAACCCTCCTCCTCCTCCACCCTCGCTCCCTCTCCTTCCTCACCACCACCTGCAGCCGCCGCTGCACCCAGCCTCCTCGCCCCCATGTGGCGGCTGCTTGCGGGGGTGGCGGAGGCGACTGGGTGGGGCGGCAGGCACTGGGTGGGGCTGCGGCGCTTTGGGGGTGTCTGGTGCGTGTCTGGGTGTCCAGGGAGGGAGGGAGGGGGGGAGGCAGGAGTTGGCGGCCGCGGGTTGCCTGTGCCGCATGCATGCGGGGGGGGGGGGGCAATTTTGGGACCAACTAGAATATGGGGGGGTGGTGGATGCTCGGGTGGGGGTCTGGTGTTGCTGCCTTGCTGGGGTCGGCATGGTGAGCTGGGGGCATGGATGGAGTTTGTGTCGCATGGTGCATACCGGAAAGGACGTGGCTATGCTGGTTGCGGCTACGAGCGGGCCTGGTTGGGGTCATCATATGGCTCCCCGTGACCAGCCGTAACGGGGCGGCTTCGAGGCGCTTGCAGTGGTGCCATTCCCCGCTCCTCCACCCAACCCCGCTACTGTCCTTTTACCCTTGAACCCAGACGCAACCTGAACAGCTACCAGGCAGCTCAGGACCCCCAACCCGCGTTGACGCTCTCATCGGCCTGCCGCTAACTAACTGCTAGGCAGCTGCACATTCCCTTAACCCGCTTCGCCTCCCCGTGCAGGTACAACCTAGACAGCCACCTACCTGCTCCCGAGCCGCTGGGGGACGTTCAAGCGCTGTGCGGCTTCCTGCACCGCGCAGTGCAGCAGCAGCAGGCAACCCTGCTGCTGGTGACTGAGGGTACGGCCGGTACGCAGGACAGGAGGGACTAGTGTGGGAGGAGCAGCAGCTGGAGACACCCTGCTGCTGCTGCTGATTGAGATGAGGAGAAGGAGGAGGTTGAAGCGGGTCCAGGCGCTCGGGGTGATTTGTATGTGGCCCACGCAACCAGACCGCTTGGTTGGAGCGGCCAGCAACCTTAGATGGCTATGCGCTTGGGATTGATGTCGTGCCCTGCCTGCTACCGGCACGAGTGTACACCGACCGAAATTATCGGCGGGAACTTGCCGCTGGCACAAAGCAGAACGGCCAGCAAATGGAGTACTGAACACCACATGGACGTGCAATGCATGTAGCCTTAGGTTGCCGTAACTGTTATTCTAAGTCTATGATAGCGCCAGTGCTTGCTTTGGCATGTAAACCCAGGGCAGACCCACTTACCGCTCTGAATACCACATTACCCATCTCGGGTGGAGCGCGTGACACAAAGCAGTTGCAGGCCTTGCAGTGCGTCCGTTATGCTGTTTACTTGTAGGGGCAGATGAGAAAAGTGAGCCGCCCTGCCAGTTAGAAGGGCACATGGGACAGAGGTGCATGCTCCCCTGCCAAGTTGGATGAATCATTTAGGCTGGCTTGCTGACACAGCCTAAGGCTATCTGACCCGCTACGTAACAAGGATGGATGGGCGCCCCGCTGAACATCCTGAAGTATGGCTAACTCTTGGCTCTACTGGCGCGCGATGGTCAAGCTTTAATTGCCGCTCCCAAGGCATCATTTGTTGAAGGCCTCCACGAACGTTGCCACACGTCCAAACTGCAACGGCACAGCATATATGTATTACACGCTTCATTTTCCAGCTAAGCGTGATGGTATCGGAGAGGATAGATGCAGTGGCTTGCATGTCATTGTACGAGGGGATGCCGGTGAAGAGCCCCGCAGCGCATTGAGCATGGGTGCATACACCTAGGAGTAGACGGCTTCATTTGCTCGCGGTAGCTGGTTCACAGTCTTTACCCTGGTCAGTCCATTGTCAGAATCCAGAAAACGCCGTACATGTTTGAACTTGTTGAACTCGGTTCCGAAAGGTCGCCATCAACTACAATCATGCAACCAGCCGACGTGGCCCACACACGCAATCGACCCATCTTTCTCCTCATCATAGCTCCATACATGTTACACATTTTTCATACATTTCACGTTTTGAAGGGCACTGACGCTGCCCATCAAATTCAAATAACTGCCACATCGGCCTCAGTAGCACGCACAACTTCAGGGACCTTTGTTTGCTGGGCGTGCTTACACAAACAACATGGGGAATTCTGGAGCCACATGAAGCATGCACGGTGCGGCACTGTTGTCTCCTGGGTGTTCCTCCATTTTGCTGCCCAAGAACTGCTTCCTTACGGCTGCCTTGATCCGCCCCCCTCACTTGTCTTGATCCGCCCCCCTCACTTGTCTCCATCCTAAACCCTCGCCGGCCACCTACGTACGCTGCACCACTCCTGTGGTTAGGGTACTGCCGAGCTTCACGGCTGCTTGTACAGCTGTCGTCGACGTAAAGCAGAGCAAGCACCTACTATCTATCGAATAGTATGCAAAGCTACCGTTAAGCACTATCAATATAATTCCTGAACCTGTTTTGTGCAATATCAATACAAACACGTCAACAGTGAAAGCGGGACACATGATGATGTTATGTACGTGCACTAAGGCGTACGCGCCAGCAACGGCCTGCCGCAACTCCAACACACAGCCCTACACGCTTCTGAGAGAACATAGCTGTTTCTAGGCTTCAGACTGGTATCTACAGCCGCTTCTGCAAGGTTGCTTGCTTCTAAGAGGACTTCTTACACTCAGCGGTGCTGCCGCCTTCGCCTTCACGGCCTGCCTCATAGGAGCCAGGGCGGCTTGCATTCCGGCGCAAGAAACACCAGCGTGTTTGCAGGTCGGTTGCAGAAGAGACCAGCATGCAGCACAGGGCGTTGCCCACAGTGAAGACCAGCGCAGAGCCCCAGCGACCGTCATGGACCTGACGCACCAACAGCGCCAATGGCAACAGGTACGCCAGCACTGCCCGAGCCTGGAGGTACGGTGACACCTGCGGTAATAGCGCATGGCCGCTACGTTTCTGGGCAACCCCTTCGTACATGTGAAGCGTACAGTGTGTGCGCACACCACTGGGTATATTTGTTTGCCCCAGCTTACCCACTACCCGGTATGGGCACAGAAGCCAGGAGGGGGAGAAACTGCTGTTCTGCTTCACTCAGGGCTAACATGGTGTGGCAGCTTACCTGCAGTGTTGCTGGCCTCCAAAGGCTGAAGAAGATCCAGTGCATGCCGTTGCGACGGTTCGCCTCGAGCCAGGCGTCAGGCACCCGCAGCAGCAGCACCATGAATAGCAGTACCGCCGCGTCCAGGTACAGTGCGAACAGCACCACTGCATTGCGGTTCCTGTTCGAAAGGAGCCATGCGCGTTAGGGCCAATCGAATGCATGGTGCTCCTTATAGATTCGGTGACGCCGAAGATATGGCACGGACGTCCACTTTTGGGCAGTTCTATATACATTAAAAACATATGCATGCAAACGGTACGCCCGGGCAATGAAGGTGTACCAGGATGAGGTACCCTGGGCACACACTGAACGCCACAACGCCTTGCCTTGCTATGTTCTCTCCCCCTAGCCTGTTCCTAGCCCCCATCAACGCACCTGACTTGCAGGGATGTAAGGCACACAAGCAGCAGGAGCAGGGCGTCAGATGCCGTGGCAAGAAGCTGTGAAGCCAGCTGCATCCGCGCATGCACCATCCCGTCATCTGCTGGGAGCGCCGGGGGCCCGCCAGCCACACTCCGGTAAGTGCGCATCGTCGACATGAGGCGGATGCCCACCGTCGCCACCAGCCCCAACCTATCCAGGCAGAAGCACTGCGCCGCCTTGAAGTCCTGGTAGGATCGCTCCAGGGCGGGCGGGGAGAAGCCCAGCAGCAGCGCGTGGAGCCACCAGGCGAGCAGGGACCGGCGGGAGGCGTCAGGGCGGGGAGGGGTGGCAGTGCTCGCTGCACGACCAGCTGGGGCTGCGGACTTTGAGCCGCTGCCAGCGGAAGGGCCGCCTTCCCCGGTGACACTGCCACCGCTGGCGGTGTGCCGGAGGGCCACGGAAGGCGTCCCCGCTGGCGCCTGACCCTCATCGGCCGCCTCAGCCACGGCCATTGCCGCAATGCGCTTTTGCTTTTCCTCAGCAGCCTCCGCAGGCCGCCTGTGTGCTGTTGGCCCCTCCAGTGCCGGCTGCTGCGCACTACCCCGCAACTCCTCGGCAGCCTCCTCACGAGCCTCCTTCAACTGCCCCAGCTGCCGCACCACCCCCTGCAGCCACTCGCCGCCTCCCTTCCCGCCCTCCTCGGCCGCAGCGACCAGCTCCCGGACCACATCCCGCACCTCCACACCCGCACTGCCCAGCGCCCGAAGACCCTCCAGCAGGCAGGCGGACATGCGCTGTGAGGCGAAGAAGCGCAGGAGGTGCATGTCGAAGACCCGTGGGTCGGCTGGTTGCTCATCAGCAGCACCGTACGGCAGCTGAAGCATGTCACCCATGTCGTACACCAGGTCCGTCAGGCCGCTGTCATGGATCGCGGTTGTGGCAGCTGCCAGTCCTCCCACTGGTTCCCTCATCAGCAGCATCTGCTCCAGCTGCCGTACCATGTCGCACCCAAGCACACTGCCGTACAGCTGCCGTACCTCCTGGGCTGCGGCGGCGGGCAGCACCAGCAGCGGCAGGGTGGCCAGCGGCGCCGTCGCAGCCGCTGAGGCCGCCGCGTCAGGCCCCGGCTGCTGCTGCTGCTGCTGCGGGTCCGGCGGCGGCGCAGTGTTGCGCGGCGGCAGCAGGTGCAGCGTCAGGGCTCCGGGGGTGCGCAGGGCGGCGGGGGGGAGGGACAGCCTGCAGAGATAAGAAGGACATGTTCCATGTTTAGCTAGGCAGACAAGTGCAGGACACAGCATAATGCTTGCCAAGTCCGCTTGCTGCCAAGGCGTAACCATGATCCAGATCCAAACTCTGAGCAATGTTAAACGCTTAAGCTCATTCTTGTGCAGTTCACCGCAACGCAGTTGGCCAAACGGAAGTCCAAAGACTCACATGACTGGTATGTACTTGTCTTCGCCTTCGGCCTCCGCACCCTCGGGCCCCATGTCGACCTCCACCACCTCATCCAGGTGCACCGCCGCGTCCAGGTGCTGCTGCCCTCCTCCTCCCTCATCTGCCGCCCCCATGCGCCCAGCCACCACGCAGCGCACGGACGCAAGCCCGCGCAGCGACAGGGAGGGGGCAAGCACCAGCACCTTTGCTCCAGCGACCCTTGCGTTGCCCACTTCCTCCGCAGCTTGTGCCAGGGCTGCCGGCCAGGACAAGCCGCCAGCAGATGCGCCGCCACCACCACCGTCGTCGCCTTCCCCATTGACAGCAGCTGCCAGGAGCAGCAGAACCTGTTCTTCAACGGCCGACGTGTCAACGCTCCCATCGGCTGTGATCACCTCAAGACACAAATGCTGCACGCTGGCTGCGTCCCGTGGCCAGCCACCTGCCACATCCCTTGCCGGCCACCGAACCGACATCAGCAGCTGCACACAGCCCTGCACGCACACCGACGACAGCAGCCGCAGCGGCGCGTGCATGCTTGTCAAGTCGCCGCCGCCGCCGCCACTGAGAGCTTTTGCGGTGGCGGCGTTATGTGCATGCAGGGCCGAGGTTGCGGCCTTGGAAATGTGTGGTGCCGCCGCTGCAATGCTAGGGCCCCCATTGCGTTCTTGCGGTAACGGGATTTTAAGGCTTATGGTCGCTGTCCGCTCATGGCGTGGGGACTTGTAGAATGTCGGCACCTCAAAAGGGCAAGCAGTAAACGGAGGATCTCTGCACGCCTTTGGTCGTACGACGTGTTTGGAGGCGCGCTGTGCAGGCGTGGCCTGCGTTTCGCCTGGGAACTGGGACTGCGTTTGGGACGAAAGAAATGGGAAAGTAATACAGAGCTTCCGGACGTGACAGCTGTAGCGCGCGTCGGCGTTGCTGTCCGCTGTACCCCTGCTGCTGTTCAATCTGAGCAGATACGCGCGATAACGCGGCAGCAGGTAGGCCTGCTCCCATGTACGCCGAGCCAGGTAGGGTAGTACGGCCATCACGATGAAGAGCAGGGCTGCCTGGGCGGGTGTGAGGTACTGCGGCTGGGAGGCCCCCGGGGGCAGCAGCTGGCGGTCCACGGCGCGGCTGATGGCGATGAACAGCAGCCACATGACGGGGCCCAGCCGCAGCTGAACCGTCGAGGGGAGCTGCGTCGGCAAGGTATGCACGAAAGCCGTTGTTACTTATTAAATGCTTTGACATATGCATATACATAGAGCTTGATATTCCATCTTGAAGTTGAATCAATGCTACCAATAGCTAGAATCAGCGCTAGAAGTTGTCGCAAAGGCAAAGCCGCGAACAAACAGGGGAATTTCTTACCCGGAGAACAATGAAGGCCCTCCAGCCCAGGTAAACAGCACACATATGAAGCTGCGCGCTGCTAAGGAACACCGCCGATCCAAAGGGCAGCATATTGTCGGGTGCCAAAGCGACCGAGGCAAGCGGCCCCAGCAAACTAGCAATGCTCACGGCTACGAAGAGCCAACTGCGGCATCGCTCATATATTTGTGGAGAAAGCAGCGCTATTACAACAACTAGCAGCTGCAACGTACGCCCGACGCAGCCGAAATCATAAACGCGCAGCTGGACCCATGGGTCGATAGCAGCCGCTGTGCGCAGGATGTACAGGAGCTGTCCGGTATAGCTGGCGTTACACGGGAAGCCGGCCAGCACTGCATCTGCGCGGCTGGCGGCGGGGTCGAGTTGCGGCATCAGGTCTTGTAGCGCCGCGTGCGGTCCGCCACCCAACGGCACGCAGCGCAGGCCGAACATGAGGCGAGCCATGTGAGGCGCGGTCAGCACAACCATTTCCAGAAGAATAAGAATAACATCAGTAGTGCAAGCTTGGCGTGCAAGCCATCGGTTGAAAATTAAGGGCCGTGCGCCGAGCCCCGCGCCGCCAATTGGCGAGTGCATAGTTGCCGGGGCTGGGACTCGATTGTGTTAGGCTAGGGCGAAGGTGGAGACATGACGGATTGACGATATGTGACTGGGTGTTGCTTAGCGGTCCTGAACTTCACCAGTGTTAAGTTTGTGAACAAAGGTCCGCCCACGTGCGGCACATTGCTGACGGCAGTTTACAGCCGAAAACGTAAGTTATAAAAACTTAAATTGGCCCAAACGATGCCTAACGTAAGCTCTTATGTGAAGTTTAACCTTGTGGGGACATGCTGGTATGATAGCCGCCACGTCTTGTGCATGTGCGCTGATCATGTACTCATGATATCGCACATTATACTCCTCGCATGTCTGTTTCTTAGCGGCTTTCTTACCCTGTTCAATTAGTTTACCAGTAGCTTGTGGCATGATGATGTAGCATCGAGACCCAAGGACCGGCGCCCTACCAGCATCAGGAGATACCGAGCGCGCAGTACATCGGGCTACAGCACTAACCCCGCAACGCCTTTTGCAGTTACTGACAAAACAGCAGCCACCATGCGTTTGACGTTATGGGAGGCGTGGCGGCATGCAGCGCAACCAGCCACCTTGCCCATGCAGCGTATGCCAGCCTACGGTATCTAGGCACACTTGCACATGTTAACATGCAACGTCTGCAGCTGCACGCCAAAAACCATGTATCAAAACGGAAAAATGGGGACAAATGGAAGTCAAGTAGCAGGAAGGATTCGCCAACTCCTGGCCGCTGTGCCTAACCAGCGTGTCCCCCAAACAAGCAACACATCCCCTCGGACAGATGCATCAGTATGACCCTAATGTTGCATGCAAGCATGAGGAAACACGGCACGTACAGGCTGAGCGGCCTGTGTCATGCAAAATGGACACATGGAGAAGTTACTGCTTTGGTCATGGCATAACGTACGAGCTTTACGACATTCATGCAATGCATTGACACTTTCGTAGTGCCTGCTCTAGGGCCACACTCGCGGCCAGTTTCTGAAACACATAGGCTGACATAGGTATTGAAGCGTCCAGATAGAACCAAGCAAAGCTACACCATTTACCCTATACTGGCACCCCTTATTAACTTTAGCAAACCCTTATCCGTCATGCTCTACCTGTTAACTGCTCCCTGACACGACACAGGTTTCACTACCAAGCCCCGTGGTTTTCTTCGTGGCCGGAACCACTAACGGGTAGCCGCCTCCTCCACGCCCCCGCAGGAACCTCCAATGCTCCCGGATGCCTTTGAAAGGAGCAAAGGGCATATCGCATGTGGGCGGCTCCTGCGGCAGGCCTTTGCCTGCGGCAAAGACCAGAGCAGGATGCCAGCAGCTGTCATGAACGCAATGCGTGTCCACCGGTACGCGTTGAGGACAGCTTGGGGAGTGGTGGTGCTGGTAGCAGAAGCTGTGACGCCCGGCGTTGCAGGCATTGAGCCGGCGCTGCAGTTCAAGCCATCCCCAACCACAGCTGTAGCGAGCCCTTCCGCCTTCGGCGTAAACCCCAGCTGCCCCAGCTGCCGCATCACCCCCTGCAGCCACTCGCCGCCTCCCTCTCCGCCCTCCTCGGCCGCAGCGGCCAGCTCCCGGACCACACCCCGCACCTCCACACCCGCACTGCCCAGCGCCCGAAGACCCTCCAGCAGGCAGGCGGACATGCGCTGTGAGGCGAAGAAGCGCAGGAGGTCAATGGCGACGACCCGTGGGTCGGCTGGTTGCTCATCAGCAGCCCCGTACGGCAGCTGAAGCATGTCACCCATGTCGTACACCAGGTCCGTCAGGCCGCTGTCATGAATCGCGGTTGCGGCAGATGCCAGTCCTCCCACTGGTTCCCTCATCCGCAGCATCTGCTCCAGCTGCCGTACCATGTCACCCCCGAGCACACTGCCGTACAGCTGCCGTACCTCCCGGGCTGCCGCGGCGGGCAACACCAGCAGCGGCAGGGTGGCCAGCGGCGCCGTCGCAGCCGCTGAGGCCGCCGCGTCAGGCCCCGGCTGCTGCTGCTGCTGCGGGTCCGGCGGCGGCGCAGTGTTGCGCGGCGGCAGCAGGTGCAGCGTCAGGGCTCCGGGGGTGCGCAGGGCGGCGGGGGGGAGGGACAGCCTGAGGGGCAGAGAGAAGGGTGAAGAGGCATGCCACCTTAAGAGTTTGGATCCGGATGACAGCGGTGGCCGTTCTTGATGTACCTTCCCATGAATTGTTCGAGGTCCCAGCTGAGGCGATACGGTGGATATGTTGCACCTACGCTTGTACCCTAGCACACGCAGCCCTGCTAATCCCAAGCGCTTAGCATGGTGCGTTGAAGCGACATCAGTCATCCCTAAGCACCATGACACCTACATAAGCGCCGAGTACGTGTCCCCCTCTTCATCCAAAGTCCTTGTCCCTGCATCTACCGTCTCGTCCAGATAAACCGCCCCCTGCCCTCCTCCTCCTCCTTCATCTGCCGCCCCCATGAGTCCGGCCACCACGCAGCGCACGGAGGCAAGCCCGCGCAGCGACCGGGAGGGGGCAAGCACCAGCATCGCCGCTCTGTCGGCGTCATCTGTGAAGCTGCAAGCATCCGGAAGACCAGGCTTGCCTGCTGCAGATGCAAGGTCTTGCGCCGGTGGCCAGAGGAAGGGGCTGCCGTTGCAAAAGACGGTGCCGACTTCTCGACCCATGCCCGCACTCAGGAGCTTCCCCACGGCGGATTCAACAGCTGGCATACTGCTCCCACTGTCATCAGCCGCCGCCTCAACGGGCCCCAGGCTCAGGTGGCGAATGACGGTGCCGCTGGTATTGGTGCCGCCGCTACTGCTGCTTCCATCACCGGCACCGCCCCCCCCTTCGCCCTGCAGCACCATCAGCAGCTGCACACAGCCCTGCACGCACACTGACGACACCAGCCGCAGCGAGCGGCCTCCGCCCCCATCGGCGGAGGCAGCAGCCGCAGCGGCATTGTGGGCACGGAGGGCGTTGGCAGCTGCCCTGGTGACGCGCGCCGCCGTCTCGCCGAAGCTGGAGCCATGTGGCTGCTGCAGCTGCACCTTCAAGCTGACCGTGCAGGTACGGCGACGCTGGTAGTGTCCGTACAAAATGGGCATGGCCGGGGATCGGGTTTGCGCCTCGCTGCAGGTGTCGCTAGAAGGCTTGTCAGAGGAAGATACTGAGGAGCTGCTCTGGGGGCGGGAGACGCAGCTGCTGCCGCTGCTAACAGTATTGACCCTCGGCACCACGAGGTTTCTGGAAAAGCTGCTTAGGTAGGCGCGGTATGCCGGGTGCAGGTAAGCTCGCTCCCAAGCTCGTACCACCAGGTACGGCAGTACGACCATCACGATGAAGAGCAGGGCTGCCTGGGCGGGTGTGAGGTACTGCGGCTGGGAGGCCCCCGGGGGCAGCAGCCGGTGTTCCACGGCGCGGCTGATGAGGAGGAAGAGGAGCCACAGTGCAGGGCCCACAAACAGCTGAAGCGAGGAGGGTAACTGCGGGCAAGGGAAGAATCCAGCCCTTGTGAGCCATGCGCTTTATACTGGGCACATCGCGTCGCTGAAGTGCTTCACTCCTCCAGTGTCTTCCTTAGGGGGAAACAATGCAAGAAATGCCTTCAGGTCACAGGACGTCAACATTTCACGTGTGTTGCGGAGGGAACCAGCCGCGGCAGAATGGGTCATGGCAGGGGGTTCCTGCTGCGTATACGCTTCTAGTCCCGCCCACCTGAAACATGGCCACTGTCTTCCAGCTGAAATAAGCAGCACCTATTCGTAGCCTGTCCGCAGCCACGTAAGAGGCGCTGCCCAGCGGCAGCAAGCTATCATGCGCCCACAACGCTGCGGCCCCCACAGTCAGCAGCGTTCCGATGCTAGCGGCAACTACAAGGCCGTTGCGGCACCTCTCGTACACGCGCGGGCAGATTACTGCAAGGAAAGTGATTAGCAGCTGCGGCAAGACATGCAGAACGTAGCCGGCCGTTTCGATGCGCAGCTTGACCCATGGGTCGATAACGGCGCCCGTTTGGAACAGGTACAGCAGCTGGCCGGCAAAGCTGGCGTTACACGGGAAGCCGGCTAGCACTGCATCTGCGCGGCTGGCGGCGGGGTCGAGTTGCGGCATCAGCTCCTGCAGCGCCGCGTGCGGTCCGCCACCCACCGGCACGCAGCGCAGGCCGAACATGAGGCGGGCCATGTAGGGAGCACTCATGAAGAGCAGTTCCACAAGCGGGGAAAGCGCATCGGTTCTTCGACTTCGCCGCACAAACCAGCGATTATAGGTGAGTGGTTGCGCTGTTTCGCTCCCCAGGGCGTGAGCGGGACCCTCGTGACTACCCACGTCAGCGTGACCATCAGGCGTGGCGCGACTTTTACTAGCCATGCGCTCTCACAGGAAGTGTTTATCGCTCCTTTTCTCAGAGGACATTCTGCTAAAGGGAAGCTTCAATGAAAATATCCTAATGGTACTTTCGCAAGTCATCGTTTGAAGTGAGGGGCACGCAGCACATGTTGTTGTGCAGGGCTGGATACTGCAGAGCGGATTACTGTAGCAGCCACCCAGCAGCCTTGGCGGCTGATTGATTCTAGCTTAGCTCGGGGACGTGAGCAACAACTTCCATGCGCACTGCCAGGCCAGGTGAGCGGAGTAAGAAACGCACATGCGGGGTGGAAGTGGAAGCATAGTGCAATTGTGCGTTTTGGATTGCATCTCATTCTTTGGGAGAGCGACAATAAAAGCAGCCGAACAGATGATGTCACTGCAAGGAATGGCGAATGGCATGGTTTGTTTGCATCTGCAGAGAATACGCTCGTCCCTTGGATGCGTGCCTACGTTTGTGACCCAGGCCTGCGTGCTGTAGGATGCTAGCTACCGTATTACCTCTGCTGCTTCCTCTCTACCGAACTCTACCCAACATAACTCAACCCCATGGCAGGTCCATGTACCGCCTCTGTTGCCGGGACCGGGGATATGCGGGACCGGGCCAACAGCAACAGCCCTTCGTCGCGACAGCCACTCAGCTTCGGCCAGTGGCTTGTGCGACACGCCTACTCCGCTGATGCCTTGGTGCTGCTGCTGAACCTCTTCCTGGTGAATACCATCCACTCTGCAAAATTCATGTTCGGCCTGCGCTGCGTACCGGTGGGCGGAGGACCGCACGCGGCGCTGCAGGAGCTGATGCCGCAACTCGACCCCGCCGCCAGCCGCGCAGATGCAGTGCTGACCGGCTTCCCGTGTAACGCCAGCTATCCTGGCCAGCTGCTCTACCTGTTCCGGACGGGGGCCGTTATCGACCCATGGGTCAAGTCTCGCGTTTTCGATTGGGGAAATGCTGGGCACGTCGTCTTCCACCTCACTGTTTTGGCTCTGGTATTGCTTGCCCCACGCCTGTACGAACGGTGCCGTAACGGTCTTGTTGTGGCGGACGTTATGATACCTAGTCTTGGTATCTTGGCTGCAGCGGCTTGCATGCCTGACAGCTTGTTGCCCCTGGGGCCTGCCGCCTATGTTTGTGCGGAGCGGCGGCGAATGGGGGCTGTGTTCATTGGATTGCGGCCTGTCGTCATGTCCAGGGTAAGACAGGCAAGGGCAACGGGGCCGAAAAAATGGAAGTAGCCCTCGGCTGTTTCTGCTGCTGTGGGTTCTACTAGACGTGTACGATTGCACCAAAGCATGCGCCGTAAACGTCAACGCGTGCCTTTGGGTGCTATTCATGAGTTGGGGAACACCGAACCCATCTAGCCTCACCAAACCCAGGTCGCTAGATGTAACTACAGGGGTAGATTTGCCTGCCTGTCTGCCTCTCCCGCAGCTTCCCTCATCTCTCCAGCTGTTCATCGGACCCCTGATGTGGTCCCTCCTCCTTGTCACCGCACCCATCGTTGACCGCCGCATGCCGGCCCCAGCAGCCAGCCACCACCCAGCTGCCGCACACCAGCATCCCACCCCTGGGGCAGCCCTGCTCTTCATCGTGATGGCCGTACTGCCATACCTGGTGGTACGAGCATGGGAGCGAGCATACCTGCGCCCGGCATACGACAGATACCTGCTCAAGTTTTCTACACACTGCCTGGTGCTGAGGGATAGCGCTGACAGCAGCGGCAGCAGCTGCGTCTCCCGCCCTCAGAGCAGCTCCTCAGTATCTTCCTCTGACAAGCCTTCTAGCGACACCTGCAGCGAGGCGCAAACCCGATCCCCGGCCATGCCCATTTTGTACGGACGCTACCAGCGTCGCCGTACCTGCACGATCAGCTTGAAGGTGCAGCTGCCGCAGCCACATGGCTCCAGCTTCGGCGAGGCGGCGGCGCGCGTCACCAGGGCAGCAGCCAACGCCCTCCGTGCCCACAATGCCGCTGCGGCTGCTGCCTCCGCCGATGGGGGCGGAGGCCGCTCGCTGCGGCTGGTGTCGTCAGTGTGCGTGCAGGGCTGTGTGCAGCTGCTGATGGTGCTGCAGGGCGAAGGGGGGGACGGTGCCGGTGATGGAAGCAGCAGTAGCGGCGGCACCGTCACTCGCCACCTGAGCCTGGGGCCCGTTGAGGCGGCGGCTGATGACAGTGGGAGCAGTATGCCAGCTGTTGAATCCGCCGTGGGGAAGCTCCTGAGTGCGGGCATGGGTCGAGAAGTCGGCACCATCAACGGCGGCTACTTCCTCTGGCCAACGGCGCAGGACCTTGCAGCTGCAGCAGGCAAGCCTGGTCTTCCGGATGCTTGCAGCTTCACAGATGACGCCGACAGAGCGGCGATGCTGGTGCTTGCCCCCTCCCGGTCGCTGCGCGGGCTTGCCTCCGTGCGCTGCGTGGTGGCTGGGCGCATGGGGGCGGCAGATGAAGGAGGAGGAGGAGGGCAGGGGGCGGTTTATATGGACGAGACGGTAGATGTAGGGACAAGGACTTTGGATAAAGAGGGGGACACGCACTTGGTGCTAAGGTGGGTGTGTTGGTGCCTAGGGATGGCTGATGTCGCTTCAGCACACCATGCTAAGCGCTTGGGATTAGCGGGGTTACGTGTGCTAGGGTACAAGCGTAGGTGCAACATATCCACCGTATCGCCTCAGCTGGGACCTCGAACAATTCATGCGAAGGTACATGGAGAACGGCCACCGCTGTCATCCGGATCCAAACTCTTAAGGTGGCATGCCGCTTCACCCTTCTCTCTGCCCCGCAGTCTGTCCCTCCCCCCCGCCGCCCTGCGCACCCCCGGAGCCCTGACGCTGCACCTGCTGCCGCCGCGCAACCCTGCGCCGCCGCCGGACCCGCAGCAGCAGCAGCAGCCGGGGCCTGACGCGGCGGCCTCAGCGGCTGCGACGGCGCCGCTGGCCACCCTGCCGCTGCTGGTGCTGCCCGCCGCCGTAGCCCAGGAGGTACGGCAGCTGTACGGCAGTGTGCTCGGGGGCGACACGGTACGGCAGCTGGAGGGGATGCTGATGACGAGGGATGCGGCGGCGTTCGACCGGACTGGGAACTTTGCTTCTGCCGCTACCGCAATCCACGAGAGCGGCCTCAGGAGCCTGGCATATGACATCGGTGACACGCTACATCTGCCGTACCACGCGCCTGCGGATTCGGGTGAACAAGCTGACCCACGGGTCGCTGCCATGAACCTCCTGCACTTCCTCACCCGTCAGCGCATGTCCGCCTGCCTGCTGGAGGGTCTTCGGGCGCTGGGCAGTGCGGGTGTTGAGGTGCGGCGCGTGGTCCAGGAGCTGGCGGCTGCGGCCGAGGAGGGCGGAGAGGGAGGCGGCGAGTGGATACAGGGGATGATGCGGCAGCTGGGGCAGCTGGGGGCGGTGGAGGCAGGTCAGAATCCTCAGGAGCTTGTCACGACACGCACAGATGCGGCCAGTGGCAAGGCTGGCGATGGCGGCGCTTCCACCAGCGCTTCCACCGGCGGCGCTTTCAGCAGCGTCTCGAAGCCCACAGCTACTGCAACCAGCCCGGCTCCTCCCACGGATGCCGGCATGAGCCTTGCCCGCCCTCCATCCCATGCCTCCCGCCGGTCCCTGCTGGTCTGGTGGCTCCACGCGCTGCTGCTGGGCTTCTCCCCGCCCGCCCTGGAGCGATCCTACCAGGCCTTCAAGGCGGCGCAGTGCTTCTGGTTGGATCGCATGGGTGTCGTCATGTTCCTGCTCTTTCGGGCCTGGTCTGAGGTACTCAACGCCTGCGACGATGAGAGCCTGGCAGCTGCGCCTCGCTATTCTACCAGCGCCCATGCTTTGGTTCGCTTCCTGTTGTCTGGGCGTCTGAAGGAGCGGCAGTGGCTGCTGGTGACGCGAGCAGTGAGCATGGCGCCTTCCGTGGCTGTATGCGCTCTGGCTTTCCCCAGCCCCCTGCACCAAAGGTGAGGGAATGATGGAAGGGGGGAACAGTGAGGGGAATGCATTGCTCTGCAATCCACACGATGGCTTAAGCCAAACAATCTTAAGGAATAGGCTAACTAGCTCCTCTACGTTCCTGGTTGTATGTGGTGCTGTAAATATTATGACACACTTTATGAGTGAGCGTGTAAGATGCTGGCCCGGACGTCCGAAACCTTCAGCACCACCACCCATAAGGCCCCGGACTTGACGGGGCCGCAGGCGCCGCAATGCGCTGCTGCTGCTGGGAAGCTATCTGGACGCAGCTTCCCTCATGGGTCTCGTGCTGCTGCTGCCGGTGGTGGGCGGCTGTTTCACCTCACGTCGGCGCTACATGGTGCACTGGGCAATGCACAGCATTTGGAAGCCCGTCACGCAGCAGGTGGGCTTGTTCGACAGCACCGTGCAGGGGTGGTGCTGGCGTTGTATGCGACGCTGTACGGCTTATAAGAGACGGCGTGGCGGATAGCGCTTACTTGCTTTGATAAGCTAGATGTATGGCATGTGTTTGACCGTCCAGTGTTGTGTGCATGCTGCGTACGTGCCACATGTACCGGTAGCCCAGATTACACATCATGGTATCGTCGCGGTGGTTGCGCGTGCCTGTAGATTACGCTTTACGCTTTGCGCCGTGGCGTTGGATATCGCTCGGGGCTTTGGAGTACTCCGTACCCCATTCGCAACAATCCTGTTCGCAGGTATCCCCGAGCCTGCAGGTCCGCGGGGTGCTGGCACTCCTGCTGCCCCTGGCACTAATGACACGGCACGCGTACGGCGGCAGCTGGCGCCCTGCACTTGCCTTCGCTGCGGGCCATGTGGTGTGCGGCATGCTGGTGTCCGCCGCCACAGACCTCCGGACGCGGCGGCGCTTCATGATGGCGTGCCGGCAGCAGCAGCAACAGCACCAGCAGCTGCAGCAGCAGGGTCCCATCGGGGGCCACGTGAGGGGTGCGGCTGGTGCCGGTGGCAGCACACGCAAGGAGGACTAGTGGATGGTGCGTCGAAGCAGGCCGTGGACAAATGCATGAATGTTGGGGTCTGCGATGTGGCCCTATCACCCTGCTGCCGTTTTAATGTCACACGCTGTAGTGATGTAGGTTGATACACTGTTTGCTGTTTTTCATGCCTTACCTAATTACCTAATTACCAGGTGGCTGAAAGCTACGTCTCACATACCCTCTGCCTAATGGCAGGATCTAACTGTACGTAGAGGTGGGCGGCGGACCGCACGCGGCGCTGCAGGGGCTGGTGCCGCAACTCGACCCCGCCGCCAGAAGCGCAGATGCAGTGCTGGCCGGCTTCCGGTGTAACGCCAGCTATACCGGACAGCTGCTGTACGTCCTGCGCACTGGGGCCGTTATTGACCCATGGGTCATGCAGCGCGTTTCATCTGAAACATTGCCGGTCATGACGGCTGTCTGCTTGGCTTAGGCGCGTTGTATAGACCTACAACTGCAAGCAGTGTAGCAATGCCGTAACGCTTTCTTATGGGTTCTTATTTTCGTGGATCTGTGGGGAGCAGAGGCTCCCCTGCAGTTGTTGCGTAGGAGCCTGACATCTTGCTACTGCTTGGGAGAATGGCCAAGTCGACTGAGTTTGTAAACCTCATCCGGAGGCTAGGGCTGGACGCGCCACACGTAGGTCCTTCACACATCTGCTGTACCGGTATACGCTGGTTCCCCTAATGTAAGGCACCACATGCAACCCCGAATGCCAACCACTCGCACTCTTGACAAGACAGCAAGCAATTAAACGGTTCGCCTTATTATGTTCCGCTCAACTACCTGCAAGGGAGTCCCGAAGGCTTGCCGGTAGTTTGGCTATAGGGTGCCGACTCTTCCGGTACGTCGTTTTGCCGTGCATTGTGGGTGGTACGTCCTTTGGACTACTATGGCTGTTACTCAGCTCCGCTTCACGCTTGGCACCATGCAGTGGCGGCGCCATTCGGTTGCGTCTTACTCAATGCATGCATGCACCTAGAATTACAAGATTTATTGAGTGCACAGCACAACGGTCCGACCCCTCTATACTAAAGGTGCAACGAACGCGCCTCCTCTGTACGGCAACAACAACAAGAGCAACGGCAAGCCGAAACAACCGACGGCGTACCTAGCACCGAAGTCCGATACGACGGCGAAACTTTGATTCCCATATAATAGCATAGTAGACAATGAAGCAACCGCTATGCATATTATTGTTGCCAACCGGCGTGAAGAGTGCAACAAACAAACATCAAACCTAATCCCATTCCGGATACCATGGTACTCCCTAGCAACCGTACGGCCCTGTAAATCCTCGCAGCGCCGCAACTGCTATCAGCCGCAACCGGAATGTGGCCCTCCTCTCCTCCTCCTCACCTACACCATGCATGCCACCAACCAACACAATCCACATGCCGCTATGAAGCTACTACGTCAGCAGAGTTAAGGTAACGACTGAGGGCAAGACACCATCCTAGCCTGCAGATGTCTGCAGTTTGCTTGCCTCCCTGCCCTTCCCTGCATATATGCTGGCACCTTAACCTCCGCCCGCCGCAGCAGCGGCAGCAGTTGTGTTGCCTCCTGTGTTGGTTCCTGCAGCTCCGGTTGGCGGCGGGAAGATGATGCGTCGCTTGGGCGGGTCGCGGCATGTGGAGGATACGATGGACATTCCCGAGCTCTGGGAGGGCAGGTTGAGGGCGGTCTGCGTGCTGGCGCTGCCACCGCCACTGCCACCGCCACCGCCGCTGCTGCCGCCGCCTCCGCCGGAGCTGACTACGGTGGTGTCGCCGCCCGTGCTTATGGCGGAGACGGAGGAGGAGCCGCCGCCACCGAAGCCTGTTGTTAGGTTTTGGGGGGGGGCATGGGAAATCGGCAGTCAAGGGGCTACGGTAGGTACGCTGACGATGAGGAGCGGGAAGGGGATACCCGACAAGACACCCGGCCCGTCTCACCCAGGAAGCGAGGTCTAGATGACCGCTTCCAAGCACCGCCCTAGTCATGTACCCTACACACCGGTAACAGGTCTGCGCACTGCACACATTGCCGCCCATGCCACCTCAGAAGACCCCGTCACCTTTCCCCACGTCACCCATGAAGCCGAATGCAGCCTGCGCCCCCATGTATGCAGCCCCCACCCTCCAGCTTGACGCCCTCCCGCAGCCCTTCTTCTCGCAACCCATCCGTCCCGCAGCCTTGCTCCCTCTCCCTCCCGGCATACAGCTCCCATCAGTTGCCTCCTTTCACCCCCGCCCCCCGCCTCACCCGTGAAGTCAGGGTCCAGGCCCCCGCTGCCGAACAGTCCTCCGGGTAGCGGCGGGAAGGCGGAGGCGGAGAAGGCGGGCGGGCTGCCGCCGCTGGAGGTCTGGGTGCCTCCCAGGCTGCCCGAGGGGCCGGAAACGCTGCCTGCGGGGCGAGCAGCAGTGCGGGTTGGGTGGAGCGGGGTGGGGGTGGAGGACTCGAAAGACAGGAGAGGTGGCGGGTAAGGTGGCAGCCTGTGTGCATACAAGCTGCGAAAAGCGGCTAATAGTAGCCCCTTATCCAATCCTCCTTTCTGCCATACCTCGATCCGACCCGTGGGTCACACCCCACACCCCACATGCCCCTCAGCCAGCCGCTTACCCGATGCCATGGCGCTACCTCCCGGAGTGGTGGACGTACCAGTGGTGACGGTGCCCTGTGGGAAGCGGCGGCGTTGGTTGTATTCCTTGTGTAGGGTTGTGTTGACGTGAGATGTGAGCAACCGGTCCCTAAACCCATCACACTCAACGAGCTCCCCTCCTCCTTACCGGCGCGCCGCTACCGGTGTTCACGTTGCCGTCGTCGCCCCCGCCACTGGGTGCTGCGGGTGCGGGAGTGGCGCCGCCGCCGCCCGCACCACCACCTCCGGTCGACTGCTGCCGACCGGTGAGCCCCACCGTGCCCGCCTCCACATCCACTGCGCGCGCGGGGGATACCGGCGGCACACAGGCGCCAAAACACACATCTTCTTCCGTAATCAACAGTACGTTCCGATTCCTAACACACACGAGCGTTCAACACTCTTCTGGGGCAGAGAACAGGTGCTGTGAGATCCGTTTTCTGCGTCATGACACCGCGGCCTAACAGGTACGACAGCGGTCCTGGAATGAGGCGCCTACATAACCCGCACGCTCTGCGCATCCTCAAGCGTGCAGGCAAGGGTGCAATCGTGCAGAGAAAAACACATACACACACGCTTTCCCCTCCCCCTTCCCCTCCCCCTTCCCCTCCCCGCCCCTCCGCTCCCCCTCACCCGGGCAGCTGCTGGACCCGTCCACACGCTGCCCGCAGCTCCAAGTGGGGTTGTAGGCGGGGCCGCTGCCGGAGCCCGCCTTCTGGCAGGGGTCTCCGAACACGCTGATGCCGAATATGGACTGTACGACAAGAGGAGTGGGACGAGGGGGAGGCATGAGGGGTTGGGAGGGATCAGCTGGTGCCGAGAGTAGAAGCGGGCCCTTGCAGGGCTATATGCACGACTGCAAGCATGGATGCATGGGGGCACTGTAAAGAGGGCAAAAGATGACGCAAACAGCGACTATAGACGCAACTAAGCTTACGCGTAGCTACAGCACGGGTGTGTTTGCATACAGTGTGCAAGGAAACAGTTTAGCCGGAAGCGGCGCAACTGCAATGCATCAACGTACCTGGAAGGCCGGCTGCACGTTGCAAGATCCCGCCGTGTACAGCACCTTGGCTAGGCCGTTTGCCGTACCGCTGATGTTGGTAGCTGTTGGTACGGCAAGAATCGGTACGGCAATGTCAAATGTACGGGGTGAGAATTTAAGGGAAGATCATAAAGACGAATGAATGAAAGCGTTGCGAACGTGCAAAACTACAAGCAATTTTAGTTCATCAAAAACAAGTACAGCATTCACATGCGTCCCACTTGCTGCCGTACAATTACTTCCCTATGTGTCGTACAATCCTACTGCATCGCCCTCACTCACTCTCAGATCCCTGGATCCAAGTCGTACTGATGCCGTCAACGGTCACCGTCACCGGTCCGCTCGTGTTGCCCGACAGGTATACCTTGGCGGTGCCCCCCGCCACCACATCCGCACTGGCGAAGCTGCCGTTGAGAGCGACGGTGCCGGTGCTGCGGTTTGTGATTGTGCAGGAGGAGGGGAAGGGGGAGGGGGGAAAATAATGACAAGGGAATGGCGGGGGTTAACGGGGATGAAGATTCCGCATTAGGCTGGATTGTAGGATTGCGCAAAATGAAACTTGTTGGGTTAGTAGCAGCACACAAAGTACAAACCGTAATAATCTAATAAAGCTTCATAAGCTGGCGGCTGTGCTGAGATCATATCATTGGACAAATTTTTGACGAGCTATAAGCTGGCGTCTGAGCTCCACTGCATTGCTGAGCGCCAATGCGCTGTAAGCTGTGACTGGTATGCGGCTGTGTGCACCTAAGCATCTCACCCGCCCACCCGCGCAAGTTAGTGACGGGGAATGGCGGGGGAGGTTAACATGATGCATGGAGGTTGAAGGATCGGGGGGGAGGGCAGGGCTGTGCAAGCCGCCTTACCAGCGATGGTGGAGGAGCGTAGGGCAGTGGTAACGGTGCTGAAGAGGGATCAGGGAAGGGGGGCTGGTCGAAACGAAAGATTGCAAGCAAGGGGACTAAGTCACACAACCGGAGCTACCGCACCCATCAACAGTGTCGTACATGCACCCTCTGCCGTACAGCTCCCTCCCACTCACCCCGTGTTGGTGACGTACAGTCGTGATGCGGCGAGCCCTGTTGCCAGCACTCCGCCGATGGAGGTGGCGGCTGCGGAGAAGTCGTCGACAGAGAAGCCCGGACCCACCACTACGTTGCCCGGGCTGTGTTGGGAAGAGGGGGTAGCGGGGAGAGGGGAGAGAAGCAGGAGGTTAGGCTGGGCGGGTGCCTAGGGAGTATGGAAGTCGGTAGGGCTGATGTAGCTTCTGAAGCGCCCTAGGAAAGGGGTTTGTGCAACCAGGTGATTCATCCAAGCTCACAACCTATCGGCACCATGCAGACGAACACACGCCGCAATTAATTACCCCAGCACACACCCAACCCCGCACCCATGCCCCACCCACCCACCCCAGGTTCTGCACGTATCTCAGTGAGCTGTTGGAGGCGGTGGTGATGGTGAGGTTGATTATGCGGCTGGTCTCGTAGCCCTGCGGGGGAAGGGAGGCGGCAGGGGGGGGGACCGTGAGGAGTTTTCCAAGGCAGGGGGGACGAAGGTGCACGAAGGCCGCGGGAGGCGGCATGTTCTAAAGCCAAGCGCTGCGTTTACCGTATTTACTGTTTACGTACTGCATGTATGTCTGCATGCACATGCTTTACGGTAACCGCTACTTACAAATCAACCAGTCGAGAACTCCCTGGATGGCCCCTTCTGCGCGCCCCGCCTGACCCCTCGTGCATGCGTTCCGGCAACTCACACACACAGCTGGCAAGCGGCAAAGCACGCGGACACACACAGCTGGCAAGCGGCAAAGCACGCGGACACACACAGCTGGCAAGCGGCAAAGCACGCGGACACACACAGCTGGCAAGCGGCAAAGCACGCGGACACACACAGCTGGCAAGCGGCAAAGCACGCGGACACACACAGCTGGCAAGCGGCAAAGCACGCGGACACACACAGCTGGCAAGCGGCAAAGCACGCGGACACACACAGCTGGCAAGCGGCAAAGCACGCGGACACACACAGCTGGCAAGCGGCAAAGCACGCGGACACACACAGCTGGCAAGCGGCAAAGCACGCGGACACACACAGCTGGCAAGCGGCAAAGCACGCGGACACACACAGCTGGCAAGCGGCAAAGCACGCGGACGGTTAGTTGCTTATGTGCATAGCAACATACGTGCATGGTGTACGCATCAGCTGCTCACCTCCCTTCAGCACACTGCAACTCCCCTTCCATTCCCCAAACTAACCTTTGTCAGCGACAGCGTCAAGATGCCATCCGCAGTCGAGTACGACAAATCCGTACCATTGATGACGTCAAACTCCGCTTGCATCGCAACCGTAGCGTTAGCGCCGCCGCCAGTGCCCTCCGAAGCGTTACCGGTGGCACCGCCGCCGCCGCCGGCGGCGGCGCCGCCAGGCAAGATCAGGATGTTGTACGGCAGGCAGGAGCGTACGGCAGTGACGTCACCGGGCAGTATGGCACTGGCGCTTGTAGTGTTGTCGCCGCCGCCGCCGCCAGTGGAAGTAGTCTGCATCAGGCCACGACCAACGATGGCGGTCTTCCGGACGAAGGGACCTCGGTACGACAAAGACACTTGCCGCAGACCCCGAGCGGCGGCGGCGGCGGCGGCGGAGGCGGAGGCGCCGCCGCCACTAGCGGCGGAGGCAGCACCCAAACCAGCGACGGCGACGGCGCCGCCGCCGGCAGCTGCGGCAGCTGACTGCATGTGACGACCGGTCGAGAAACCCGTTCCGACGATTCCCAGTCTTGGACGAGGGATGGTTGTACGACCGACGCCAAAGCGCTGCGTCAAGGCGCGGCTGTGCTGGCGGTGTCCTGGGACAACTGAATCCTCCTCATACTCGTACTCGTACTCCTGAAGGAGGTTGCGACGGCCCCCGGTGCTGCCACCGCCGCCGCCACCCCAACCGCCCCAACCGCCGCTGCCGTAGCCGTAACCGCCGCTGCTACTGCCGCCGCCGCCTCCGGACCCATAGCCACCTCCGTAGCCACCTCCGCCAGAGCCGCCGCCACGGCCCTTGTTGCCTTGGCCGCTGCCGGAGCCAGATGCTCCTCCGTAGCCGCCGCTACCTGAACCCGAACCGCCGCCCTTGTTGCCTTCTCCACTGCCGTACCCATAGCCACCTCCGTAGCCGCCTCCGCCAGAGCCCGAACCGCCGCCGCCGCCCTTGTCGCCCTTGTCGCCCTTATCGCCCTTATCGCCCTTATCGCCCTTATCACCCTTGTTGCTGCTCCCACTGTGGGATAGCAGGCCGCGCGTGCCGCCGGTGGTGCCGGTAGTGCCGCCAGTAGTGTCAGTGGTGCCGGTGGTGCCGCCGCCAGTAGTGCCCGTAGTGCCGCCGCCGCCGGTGGCGCCGGTGGTGCGACCAGAAGTGCCGGTGGTGCGTGTGGTTCCGGCTAGGCCAGTGGTGCCGGTGGTGCCGGTGGCAGCAGTGGCGTTGCCAGTAGCGCTCCTCCTGCTCCTGGTGGTGGTGGATCCGCCGCCGCCGGTACGGGAAGTGCCGGTTGTCGTACCGCCGCCGCCGCCGGTGGTGCTGCCAGTGGTTGTTGAACCGCTCCTGGTGCCGCCGGCGCTGCCACCGGTAACAGGGACGCTCTCCGTGCCGCCGGTAGTGGTGACGGGAATGCTTCTAGTGCCGGTGGTGCCAGTCGTGCCGCCACCGCCAGTAGTGCCGGTGACGCCAGATCCGACACCCCCGGTTAGGCCGCCAGTGTTGGCGGGAAGGCTCCTGCTGCCGCCGGTACTACCGCCGGTACCGCTTGTCGTGGAGCCGCCCATGCTGACGTCGCCGATTGTCGTACCGCCAGTGCCGCCGCCGGCCTGCTGCAGCCTGCGGCCGCCCACGACGGTGCCGCCACTCGTGGTTCCGGTGCCAGGCGCCGTCGTGCCGGTCGATCTCGTACCGCCTCCAGATGTCGTACCGCCTCCAGGCGCCGTCGTGCCGGTCGACGTCGTACCACCACCAGAAGTCATACCGCCCCCAGGAGTCGTACCGCCACCGGAAGTCGTACCGCCGCCAGTGGTAACTGGAGTCGTGCCGGTAGTGGTAGTGCCGGTGCGAGTGGGACCAATGCTGCCAGTACTGCCGACGCCGGTGCCAGTGGTGGTCGTACCCGTCGTCGTACCGCCGCCGCCGCCAGTGGAGCCTGGGCGAGTGGCGCCGGCGACGCCGGTACGAGTCGGCCCGACGCTGCCGGTGCTGCCGGCGCCGCGACCCGTCGTCGCATGGGCCGTCGTCAGGTTGCCGCCGACGCTGGCGTTACGAGTGGCGCCGATCCCAGTGGCGCCGGTTCGAGTGGGGCCGATGCTGCCAACACTGCCGATTCGCGTACGGCCGACACCCGTGGCGTTCGTACCGGCGGTTGCATTACGAGTTCTGCCGTACCCAGTAGTAGCGTTTCCGGAGCCGGTAACGCCAGTGGGACGAGTCATGCTTGTTGGCGAGGTCCTCGTCGGAGCGGTTGTGGTTGTGTCGTCGGCGTCGTCGGCGTCAGAGGGGTCGTCGGCGTCGGCGTCAATTGTCACCGGCGAGGTCCTAGTCGGAGCCGTCGTCGCAGTGCTCGTAACCCCCTGCTGCAGGTTACGGCGGCCGCCGCCGCCGCCTCCGCCAAATCCATAGCCGCCGCCACCGCCACCGCCACCGCCGCCACCACCGTACCCATAACCGTACCCTGCACCACCACCGCCGCCGCCGCCACCCCTGCCGCCACCGCTGTTGGTTGCGGCGTCGCTCTGAACCACCGTAACGGTCTTGGTCCAGCCCTTGAAAGGTCCACTCCAAGTCCAAGTCGTGGTAGACTTAAGGCCGCGGGAAGCTGTGCCATCAGCGCCGCCGTCAGTGGCGGCGGCGGCAGCGCCCGCCGGCGTCGCAAGCAAGGCGACGAGGGGGACGAGCGCCAGCAGGACCGCTGCGGCCGTCACCGCCGCCACGGCGGCGGCGCGGCCGCGCCGCGCGCGCTGCGTCATGTGCCCACTAGCTGGGCTGCTGCCCCTACTGGGGTATGAGGAACACCGCTAGATGGCTCGGGTTGCAGCCTGAGTGGTTGGATGGGTGCAAAGTATGTTTGTTGGGGACGGGGAGTGTTGCGCGGCTGGACAGAGCCCAGTGACAAAGGCTGCAACAGACGGGGAGTGTCGGAACCAAAGGAACGGCGTGGTAATGGTCCCGGGCAAAGGGCATGAAGGAACTTAGCCTTCCAGTCTATTTCATCTGTCTCATGTGCCGCTAGCGCGGTGCGATTCACACGCTGGATTCACACGCTTATGTTAACGCACTGAACGAACTGAGGACCAAGACCACTTACGTTCGGTTAGCCTGTGAGCCCTCTGCGGAGCTGTAAGTTGACACTTACTTGCCTGATGAGACAGACGGACAGGACTTGACTTATGGCCTTGGCAAAACGCCTGCGAGATAAGGGGACCGGAACCAGACCATGGGCGCGTCACGTTTCGCTGCGTCGGAAATGTGATCACTGCAAATCAGTTGAGTCTGACTCCAAACTCCAGACGGGAACAAATGCCCAATATGCACCGGTAAGCAAGTGCATGCCAGACCAAACAGCAGGGACAACATGCTCTTCTTCAGGTTCGTAAGGGAAGGTGATTGCATCACAGCCATGCGCGCACAAGCGTCACAGCTGTGTGACAGAATATCCGGCAGCTATAGAGACGGCGGTTGAACGTGATACTGAGACTGGGCGTTGCAGACACTTAAAGGAATGCAACCTTAGCGCCAAAGGCGCCACCGCACCTGCTCTTGTCGCCCGAAGATACCGGGGGCCGAGGGCCGAAGAACTGCACAAAGTACAATTTGCCTAGGAACTTGCTTTCCTTTACAGTGATCAGGAACTGTGTATGAGTAGAGGAAGAACTGTCGACGGCGCTGGTGCTATGCCCGATGTAGCCTACCGTATCGTCCTTGGATTCAAGTACGATCCTTAAATTCTTGCACACAATGCGCACGAAATACGCTCCTGTCACCTCATAACACGTCTGCTATTCCGCATACAACAATGCCATGCGCCATGTGACTTGGTCGCGGGCACGCGGTGCCAGGACTCGTCAACTTGCGTCACTCTGCTCGCAACAAGACCCGTGGGTCATTTTCGCCCAGCTGCAAGCGAGCTGGCGGTCCATGCTAATGTTAGCGTTATCAAAGGGCGCCGCACCCGGTTGCATGCGCAAGCCGTCTGCCAGGACCACATACATAGCCGGTAGAGTGCGCCCTGAAAGCTGGTCGGCGCTCAACAAGCCAGCCTGGCAAGGTCGTACGTGTTGCTGGCCTGCTATACTGGGCATGTGTGCAAAGGAGGTGTTTGCGGCTTTGTTTTGGCCTGGGCGGCTCATCCGGTGGCCAAATCAGTAATCCTCGTGTGCCGCAAGCTCTCTGCCTGCTTGCTACTTGCTTGCGTACGCAGTGTGTGGGAATCCGGTTAGGCGAATATTTTATACCTCAGGAACGCGTGCGACAGCTAACAGGAGGGAGACATGTCTTAGTACCCATTCTCGGGTGGTGCATCCCCTTGTCTGACAAAATATGTCAATCTTTAGCAGTTGCGTTGCAAGCCGTTCTGCCAGGGCCCCACTGAGGACGCTGAGGTTTAGGAGTACCCTCGTGTGTTGCTGTTTCTCACTGGCCTGCCTGCCCACCATACAATACACCGCGGTATTGCAATTACATACCGGCACCATCGTACGCCTTGCATCCCAGCGGGTTCCCAGCATGCACCCCTTGCGACAAGACACCCCTACCTGCACCCACGTAATAAACTCTTTCACCTCCAGGACTACTGTAACAGCCATTCCATCCACCTGCGGGAGACCCCCGACCAGCGTTGCAACAACCGCAGCTTTGTACCCATCAAGCCCACTACCTGCTAACCGGCCATGAGGCACACACCCCCTCAAGCGTGGGTAGCAAGGCCCACTGGGCATGCGTGCGGTGATGTCGCCCCTGCGTGTCTGCCCTTGGGGAGGTATACCTGGCGAAGCAGCATGTGGCGCATGATGAAGCACGAAAATGGCTTGCGTGCAGAGATGTAACGCACTACTCCATTGGCGGCTGCACCGTACAAGCAACAGGATGCACGACAACTGGACACCTAGCTAGCAGGAACATACAAACGTGCCCGTTTGAGTTTGCCGCATGCATGTTGCATGGACGTTGGACAACCAGCAAACAGCAACAACACAGAGCTGGAAACAATCTACCGGTACTAAAACATTTGGCAAAATGAGTCGGCTTCTTCCTCGGCTCGCCCTGCACCCAGGCAACGCTTCCCTTCCAATGGCACCCCTGCCGCGTTGTGCACGTTCCATACACGCAGGAAGAAGGGAGGGCAGGGCATCGCACGCGAATCCCGCAATCCAAATCCACCTCAGCACGAAATAGAACATTCCACAGGTATTCCGGTAGAAGGAATGCATGGACAACGGCGATTCAGTGTATTTGTCGAGTAGGAGCTAAGCCCGAAGGGGCATGAAGGAACCCGAACGTAGACAGGAATAAACGGCACAACTTACTAAGGGTCAACTCAGGGTTAACGACTAAAGACGCAACAGCAGTCAATTTGTACAATCATAACCTATGAACGCTTTACAAACACACAGCATGTGCAGCGCGACATCAACTGAAGAAAGAATGTCCGTCACTGGACGGCTTCTCCTGCCTTGCCGGTGGCAGCAACAGCTTATGGCGGGTTCGGATGGGTGCATGCCCGCCAGCAGGCCGACAGCACATGCACGCACTACGTTCTCCTAGAGCTCTAGCGCGGCCCCTCTTGCACGCCCGTGCAGCCCTCCAAATGTACGATGGCAGGGCCCTCCCCCCGCATCTACTGTCCTTCTAACATTCCTCTCGTTTGACACTCCTCTCGTTGCTTCGTAGAATCCATAACCGATGACACGACTACACAATTCAAACAGCTCGAACGCCTGCCGGCCCGCACCCCGCTTGCAGGGGCCGCAGCAAGCAACTCCCCGCCCCCAGGTCACAGCGGCGGCAGCCCCTCCAGCACGCTGCCCGGCCCTCCGCCCGCCTCCCCGCCACTCCCCGCCAGCCCCGCCGCTCCCAGCAGCTCCGGAGGTGGGCTATAGGTGCGGTCCCCGTCCAGCGACACGCGGGAGGGCTCTGCAGCCGTGAAGTGGGCGCGCAGGGACAGACGCTCGGAGCGGCGGGACAGTGCACCCTGGGGGCGAGGCAGGGAGGGATCGTGCTCTCATGCAGGGAGGGGTCAAGTACGTTTATGTAGCGGTTGCGGTATAAGCGAATGAAGGGTAGGTGTCACAGGACGCCTTGTGGGTGGCAGAGACCCCAAGTGACCCGTGGGTCAGCGAGTACCGGCAAGTTGGGCTGCAGATACGGTGCGCATCATTGAATGGCCGGAAACCGAGCGAGCATGTTGCGTACCGTGTATCGAAGCACGTCGGGGTATTCCTGCGGGTCGAGCTCGAAGGGAACCTGGAGGGGAGGGAACGGGGGGTGGTGTGGGATTTGCGGGGGTTAGCAGCTGTTCAGGAGCTCATGGAAGAACATGTGGTGACCGGACCCATGAGTGCGACCGTGAGAGGAGCACACGGTGAAAGAAAACCCAGAAAGGGCCACCAACACCAGCATCGCCGCCACCACCTTCACCACCGCCTCCCACGGTGCATCCAACGGTGCCTCTCCCACCCACCTGCACGGGTGACGCATGTTGCTCGTCCACCGCCACCACCGTCACGAACGCATCCGCGCAATGGAACACACCGCCGCCGCCGCCGCCACCACTGCCACATGCGGCACCATCACCGCCACCACCACCGCCACTGTCTGTCGCTGCTGCCACACCTCCCGCTGTAGCCCCTGAACCACCGCCTCCTCCTCCTCCTCCGCTGCCGCTGCTGCCGCTGCTGCTGCTGCCTGCCCCCGCGTATGGGCTCTCCCCGAACACACTGACCATCACCTCCAGGCTGCTGCCGAACACGGCAGTCACCTGGGGGGGAGGGGTGGGGGGTGGGGGTGAGTACGGGTACCGGTAGTCGGGGGGGGAGGGAGGGACGCACAGCATGCCTGCATGCGTCTCCCACGCCAACCACCACCCTCCACACAAATTACCCTAGCGTTGCCGCCATCACTTTACGCTTATGGGTTTTCTTCTGTTTTCCCCTCCCTCCCCCCAACCCCCACTCCTCCCCGCTCTCCTCCCGCCCACCTGCGCTGTCACGTACAGTATGTCGCCCACGCGTGTGGGGCGCAGGAAGGCCACACTGTCCATGGCGGCCGTCAGCAGCGCGGGGGCACGCAGGCGGGAGGCGGAGATATAGGCGCACTGCTCCATCCACACCATCACCTGCAGGGGGGGAGGCGGGGTCAAATTACCAGTATAACAAGTTAACAACCCATAGATAATCACGGGGGGGAGGGAAGAGGTGTGTTAAGGAAACTGGCCGCGAGTCGGAACGCACTGTGATAGCTAGGAGATGAGGTGTGTGTGTGTATGTAGGGGGGTAATGTTGATGGGGTTAACCCTTGGAAGGGAAGGTGGGTAAGAAACAACAAGGAACGCTGCTCCATCCAACCTCCTCCACAGCCCACCTGCCCGCCAAACGTAATCCCCAGCGTGTTGGCGTGTTGCGGCAGTATGGACTGAGTCATGTAGGCTGCCGTACAGCCCGGAGGCACCAGCTGACGGGGCGGCAGCGGCGGCGGCAGAGGCAGCGGTGCCGCCAGAGGTGACGGCGGCGTCGGGCCGTGCGTCAGGAAGGGTGACGGCGCCCACGGCGGCGACGACAGCGGCACTGGCGGCGACGACGGCAGCGGCGGAGGCGGCAGCAGCTCGGAGGCAGCGGCGGCGGCGGTGGTTCCCTCAGGGTCGTCGGCGGCGGCAGCCAGGGTGTCGACGACGGCGGCGGTTTTGGCGGGGGAGTGAGGGCGGGGAGGGGCTCTGGCGCCTTCCGCCGCCCTCTCCGGCGTTGTGTTGCTTTCCGCGGCGGCGATGGGAGGCCCATTTGGCGGTTTGGCGGTGATGACAGCAGCGGGGAAGGCAACAGCAGCCCCGGCCGGGGGCCTGCTGAGTGTGACGGCGTGCGGCAGGATGGCTCCCCCCTCCCGGTGGGTAATGGGCTGCAGCCGACACACCCGCTCAGCGGCTTGCAGCTCGGGACTCCGTCGTACCCGGGTACGGCGCTCCAGCCGCTGCTGCCGCCGTACCTCCGCGCCCTCCCACATGGCTTGGTGTTCCGGAGTGGTGGGGTACACTCGGGGGATCAGCGGGCGGCCGCTGCTGCTGCTGCCGCTGCTGCTGCTGGCGACTGTGACACCGGCGGATTCGGGGGCAGGATCGCCTGATGCTGACGTCGTTACCGGTGCGGGGGGCAGTGCCGACCTGCCAGCAGCGGTGGTGGCGGTGGTGGAGGCTGCGATGGAGGTTACAGTGGCGCCGTTACGGGGTCGTACGACAAAGGTGAGGTGGGCGGAGCAGCAATGGTGCCGTACACCCGTGCGCATGTCCTCACTCTCCACCACCACCGACACCTGCGGGGGGCCGGAGAGGGGCGCGGAGGGGGCGCGCCGGGTGGCGACCGGCTTGGGGTGACAAAAGGTGGGAAGGCGAGTGCGGGGGACTGGCAGGACGGCAAGGGAGGTCGCTGGCCGCATGCCCCTCATGTTCCCTCCCTTGTCCCCTCCCTCGCTTCCTGTGCATATCTGTCCGCAAGCCCCCCTCCTCAGCGTGCCAACCCACCCACCCCCATGCAGGCATACCAGTACACTCCTACCCCCCTCAGCCTCGCAGCGTACATGCCAATCCCCATCCTCACGCAACCTCACCCAACCTCTCCCCCCCACAGTTTCTAACCTTGTGTCTCCGAATGCGCTCACTGCATGAGTCGGGATTTGGGATTGGGAATCGTTGCTGCACTTATCAAGTATTTACCCCCCCACACACACACACTCTCTACCTCCAGGCTGGTGGTGAAGGTGCGGGACACCATGGCCGCAATGATGACCACGCAGCCCAGGCGGCAGGGGCGCAGGAAGTGTACGGCATCCAGCGAGGCGGTCACACAGGGCCCCTGCACCAGCGTCTTGGCGGACAGGCCGGCGCACAGGTCGATCCAGCTGAGCACCTGGGGCCGGGAGGAGGGGGGGAGGAGGGGAGGAGGGAAGAAAATGATATGTGCAGCGACGAGTCCCAATCCCCTATCCCAAGTCATGCAGTGAGCGCAGTGAGGGGAAGGGAAGGGGGATGGAGGGGGGAGTGATGGGTGTAATGGGTTTGCGGAGGTGGTTTGTGAAGGTGGTTTGTGGATGCTTGCTCCGGCATGCGCGTTGTCAAGCGCATGCGTGCGGTCCCGGTGGCAAGCGGTTCCAGGAGGCACTGCCACCAGGCGGCAGGGGCGCAGTATAGCTCCCCTGTGTGAGTGGGGCGGTGGGAGGCGGTGCCCCCCTGCTGTCCCCCGCAGCTGTCCCCCGCAGCTGTCCCACGCAGCTCTCCCCTTACCGCCCCCCGCTGCCCCTCCCCGCACACACACCTGGCCACCCGTGCAGATGCCCAGTGCGTTCACGTCCCCCGGCATCACCAGCTGCTGCATCACCACACGCGTGGCGCCCATGGGGACACCGCCACCGCCGCCGCCGCCGCCGCACCCCCACCACCACCCCGAAGCAGAGCCAGCGGGGACGGCGGTGGGAGCAGGCATGGGAGCAGGAGCGGCGGCGCCCGAGGCCACACCGCCGGCAGCAACAGGGGCATCAGGAGCAGAAGTGGCAGGAACAGTAGGAGCAACAGGAGAAGCAGGAGCGGCGGGGACAGCAGTGGCAGAGGGGCCCGGCTGGGGACAAGGAGGGATAGCAGAGGGCAACGACGACGACGACGACGGCGGCGGCGGAGGTGGGGGTGGGTGTACGACCAGGGCGCTTCCAAAGGCGTCCGATGGGGGCGCTGACGATGGCGGCGGCGGCGGCGGCGGGGGTGAAGGTGCGGGTGGCGACGCCGTCTGCTCTGCTGTTGCATGCGCTGCTGTACTCTCGGTGGACAGCGGCCCTATCGTGTGGGGGAATGCGGAGGACACGTAGGGTGCGGGGGAACTGGGCGTTGGAGGGGCGCACTGGGGTACGAAGGTGGCGGTGCTGGTAGTGGGAACAGGTGTGGGTTGGGGTGTTCCTGGGGTATGCGCCTGCCCCCATGCGACTGCTGGAACTCTTGTGGCTGTTGCAACGGTTGCAACGGTGGGTGCATCGCCTCTTGGAGGCGTGCTTGGTGCCGGCCTACCGCTAGGAATTGCGGAGGCGCAGGAACATGGTTAAGAGTAGGTTTGCACGCATGGCAAGGATACGGCATTGCTCGGCAGCAGAACAGGTTCCCGTTGGCGGTGAAGTGTGGGGTTTGCCTGGCACCGCGCATGGAGCTTGCTTGGAGTGCCAGCAGCAGCAAGTACATGACTTCATGGCAAAGGAACAAAAGAGACGCCCAGCGGCGGACGACCAAGGACAAACACTGCTGCACCGTGTTGCCTCGGAGCTAGGTCGTAGCCTATTATGTCAGAATAATAAGGAACGGTTGTTGTCGTGCCGTTAGCAGCCCAAAACATGCACACATCGCCCGTTTAGCATATTCCGGTTGGTCCCTACGTCTTCGACTGGGAACTGTTACGAGGCAAAGTGCGACGCGGGAAACGTCGCGCCTCACACCAGGATGCCCAATTGATTGCTACGTGCTAGGCCCATGTGCCCACCTCGCAAGTGCTCTGTTGGTCTGAGCGTAAGCGGAATGCCGCAGGGCGAAGGTAGGGAGACATCCCTGAAAACGCCAGCAGTGATCAGCGTTTCCAACAGCGCCTCTAGCCGCAAAACCCTATAGTGCAAGTCATCAATTCTATTTTTGTCTGGAGTATCTTGGCTTTCGGTGTTTGTCCCTGCCGAGTTAACAATCGGCTGGATGGTCCTGGAGGCCTGGCAGGCCAGCAGGCTTGGGTCCATCCTGTTTCCCACCCGAGACCCCGCCGTGTTCATGCTTTTCGACGTGCTTAATGCCAAAACGCCATTTTGGTTGCCAGGTTTTCTTCTCTGCCGTACTGTGCGGAGATATTCGGGTGAGAAGATATAGAGCAGTCACCCTTCACCTCCTCCACAGTTTTTTGGCGAAGATCACTGCGTCTAACTACCTTTTCTATATAGTCTTTTGCTTTCGGTGACCCCTAGTAGTCCTCGATTGCACGCTATGACGCGGCTTCTCACTCCGTGTATTGCGCCTCCGGCTTCGCTTGCTATAGGCAGCTTGCTATTTCCTGTGGAGGTAAGGGGCGTGTATTGTTATTCACAGGGCTTGTGCTCAAAAGCGACGAATTCGGTTTGTCTTACTCTGGCATGAAAGTGCGGCGCTTTCCTTCCTCCGCCTCTGGTGTCCATGAATAGAATTTGTGGTATATGCGCTGCTGCCTTGTTCGTATGCAGTGCTGCACAGAGCTAGGTAGGAGTGTACCAGAAACGGGGCCCACGTGCACATCTGATGTCTTTAACTTTAACGACAACGCCTTACTTCTTCTGCAGATATCGGGCCTCGATGATGTCCGGCCTCACGAGACAATTGCATCCTCAAACCGGGGAATTCGGGCGCGGGGTACCCGAAAGGGTGCATCCGAAGAGGTGGACCTGGAGGAGGTTGCACAATCTTGGCAAGCGTCTGCCGCTTGCATGCAGGTAAACTGATTTCAGATGGTATCTACTGTGCAAGTTGGAGGGGTTGCCTGGACGGCGGCCATGGAATTAACTCCTCGACCTGGCACTTTTTACATTCCGCACGACTTGCACGTTACAGACATTCGCACCGGTGCTTAGAAGTTGTTTTGTTCATGGGGATAGCGGCGGTTCACCTCCCCCAAGGGTCTTGTTAAGCCCTCAGGCGGTGTGCGCGGCCAGCCTACTTTAGCTTTAATTGTTGATAACCTTATGCATAAGCGCTTCTACTTTATGGGGCGGATCTGACTGGCTGTTGATATGTTGTGTTGATTAACTTCTCCATTCTCCTTACCCGTATCCCCTATTCGCAGTTGCTGAACGACGTCCGCGCTCTGAAACATCAGGGACAGGCGGCGGGCGCAACGGCATTGGCTCAACGCCTCCGTGAGATGGGCTACAACGCTTCCCGCGTCGCGCAGAACGCTTCGCACACCACTGCCAGCGCTTTGCGGCTAGCTCACGATTTCGTTGTTGTGACCGGCTGTGGATGCGCCGGTCCGCTTGTTGTTGAGCCCAACTTCCGGGAGCACTTTTGCATTGGTTCGGTTTACGCGACGGAGCGCTACCGACAGCTTCTGGCAGCAATCCCCGAGGAGCTTGTGGCACCTTACAGCCAGCTGCAGGACATGGTTAAACTCATCTGCGCCGAGATGAAGTTCAGCTTTGAGGCGACTGGCAACTCCCTTCCGCCATGGCGCAGCACCAGCAGTGTCCTGTCGCGCTGGTCTGCTGCCAAGGCCGTCTAAGCGCCTTCCGGACGCTCCCTGCTGCTTGCATCCTGTTTCGGCGCGTACTTACTCTTGCCTACATTTGTACGTGAGGGGACAGCCGGAATTTCTTCGCTCGGGGAATGTCTTGACGTGATTCGCTGTGGATGACAGAAATACACAGGGGGTTTGCTCTTTAGCAGAGCTCGTTGGCGGGGCCGCCGTGTTCAGGTTTCCCGTGAGGTTGCAAGTCAGGATTTTGTATTGGTGTTGGTTGGTTCAAGAGGTAAAGGCCATAAAATTCGTTGCAAAATTCATCGCACTTGTCTGTTGTCGTACATGCTAATCTGCAGCCGGTTTTGTCCTAGTTGCTTTTCGCTGCTGGAGTGAGAGGGCTTGCATGTGCGTGATGGTAGGGAGCGAGATGCGAGGAGCTGCATCTGCAACTTCCAGGATCTGTGTAGTTTTAGAGGAAGAAGCTCTGCTGCAGACGACGAAGTTATGCGGCGGTGCTTTGTTGTTATTATATACGATTGCTTACATAGGCTGTTGGAGCGGTTGAGGTCCAAACAGTTCACGGGAAGCGAAGAGAACGATCCAACGGGATGGTAGGTACGGACGTAGTTGGCTGCCTTGACAGTAAGCCTGCCTGCCTGCCCGCCTGCTTGTAGCCTGGCAGCAAGCACGCGGGCAGCTGTGTTTGCTGTGCAAAAGAGCGGGTGATGGGAGTATGTTGGGTATACTTGCTGCCGATTCAAGTTGCCAATAAGGTAGTAGGACATTGAGGACGTTGGTATCTTCGCGAATGCGGGATTTCAACGATCAGGCCTTCTAGTTGCGGTACGTTCATTGGCAGTACGGTACGACATTCCGTTGCGAAAACGGGAATCCCAACAGCACCGCTGTTGCTGCTGCCAACTGCCGGCTCTATCATCCACATTTGGCTAGACCTCGGCTTCCTTCTAGTACAGACGTTTTTGTAGGTTTAGACGAGCGTTTGATGTTGTTATTGGGCACCTGGGTTCCCACTTGAGCCATGGCTTGCCGCCTTGCACGCCTTGTTGCGCGGGACGGCGCCGCGCGGTTTCTTGCTGGGCGCTCTTTTACAGTTGGACGTGCTTGGTAGCAGTAGCTGATGTTTGGTTGCGGGTTGGCCGCCTCTTTTGCGTCTTTATGTGCGCATGTGTTTTGTGATGTGCAAAAATAAAACATAGTGCGTGTGTTAAAAAAACTGGCTGTGTGTGTGCCCCTGTGTGGTAGCGCTGCCAGATCGGGAGGGTGAGGGAAAGGGAAGGGACGTTGGTGTGGAACAGGTTTCGGGAGAGAGATGGCAACGTAGGCATCAGAGGCGAGTGTGTCAAAGAATTGATGATGCTTGGAGTCACACATTTGGCTTTATGTTTCATGGACGGTCTTTCTTTACTCCATACCAAGGAGGAGGAAAGGTCTGCTCAATCAAAAAATTCATAAAGAGAGGCTGCACTGCTTTGAGCTTGGTGCGATGAGAGAGCCGCCCCGCTTTTTGAGATGGTGAGGTAGGTAGGATCGAGGAGAGGGTGCAAAGCCTGAGTTGGAGGTCGATATAAGTAAGCCAAGCGAAGGGAGCAGGCAGGTTGGCTGACGTTAGGGTCGGCGGCCGGAAGCGCGGGGCGGTTGTGGGGTGCTACTTCACTGGCGAGAGGTGCATGCCATGTGCGAGCACGTGCTGATGACGCACACACATGTGCCCACATGCTAGTCTGCTTTATGAGTGACAGTTTGCGTCAGCGTGTGCATATGACTGATGGCTGAATCGCGTGGGGTGTGCTTGCAATTTTGCTTTGGCAAAGTACCCATGGGCGTCGGCGCTGGCGACAATGATGATGGAAGGCACGAAGATGCGATACCTGGGAGGGGCGAAGGAGACTCATGCCCAAAGCCTTGCTTTGTGATGTTGCTTGCCTCTTGTTCTGCCGGAGTTGCCCTGCCATCAAAGGCAAAGAACATGTCAGTATGTGTGCTCAGGTCTAGTTTCTGTGTATGTATGTGTGTAGCGGTTGTGCAAGGAGACGGGTGTCTGTGTGTTAAAAAAACTGGCCGTCGTGCGCGCGTGTTGTGGCGTGTGTGTGGCTTCTTGAAGGACGGGGCACTGCGGTTAATGTGTTGTGTAGCTTGCAATACCGAGGTGCAGCGTTGGCACGACGTGTGAGAGCACCCCCTGATCAACCGCTTCTGCACTCTGTTGTTCTTGTTTCGTTTTGTTGCTAGTGTTTGTGTACAGGCCTTCGATGTGCGCATGTGTGTGCCCCCTTCATGATACATACAGCTGGAAATGTGTTGCATTGCAGAAAAGTATCCGTACAGTGGCAGGCAAAAATTTTGCATTTGGAAGCGGGGACTGTGTTCCCTGTTGGGAGAGTGGCTTGAGGGTTGAGAGTGGCTTGAGGGTTGAAGCGCCATCAAGAGTGTTACGGCGCATAGTTCGGCGGCGGCTTGAGGTTGTCTATATGTTTGGAGCCGCCTTTTTCTGCATCTTCTCAGTACTTTCGACTCTGTCCTCCACTGTTACCCGATGTCGACGTAGCTACGGAGATGGAAAAGCCAAGCAAGGTTGTGTCGACGTGTCCATGTTTTGTGGTTTTTGGCGGGTGGTTTTGGCGGTTCGCCTGGCTATTTCCTTACCACCATTCGTTGGTTTACGGCGCAGCTGCTGCTGTTGCATATTCGGACGTTTCTTTTGGCGCTCCTCAGAACGGGAGGGATTGCTGACTGTTCGGACCTGAAGACCGCCAGCATACAATGCACAGTTATTCCGCATGTGTTCTGATGGGGCAAGCTTGCCATTTTCAGGAGCCTCATTCCTCTAGACCAAGGGAAGGGGCCTTGCGTTCTTGTCATATGCTGTTGTTGGCGTTGTGATGCCACATGTCAGATGTGATATGACGGGAGTTGCCTGTCATTGCCCGAGGGCAACTGATGGAGTTGGGGGTATGCTCGGGCGAAAGACGCGACCGGCCCCTTTCTCCAGCCTTGGGGGACCGTGCCGCTGGGTATGTTGGACCACGTCCTGCAGTGTATCGTTGCTATTTTTCTGTCCGATAGCAATATCCACGTGCTGCGCGAGGAAGGTTAGCTGAAGGGCGTTTTGGTTGTTTTGGGTTTTGGCAATCTGCCAGGCGGTGTGCTGTGTTATGTGTGTTTGTATGTACGACAGTGGCGGGATCTCTCGAGAGTTTTCTCATCGCGTGGATGATGTGTCTTTGAGCGGTTTGTGTTGTGCCGTACATATCAAGCAGCAGGGTTACGCAGGTAGCTGCCAAACGTTTTTGAACGCGGCTGACATCTCTGCCCCTGCGGGGTTGTGAGCACTGGCCAGTCCCCAGCTCCTGTTGTCCTCGGAAACACTCTTTCTCGTGTTTGGGGTTGGCGTCTTGCAGGATAATAATAAGGGCGGTAGCAGCCGTTGAGGTGGCGTGAGTTAAGAAAACTGGCCGCAAGTAGGTAGTGGCGTGAGGGTGGCGAGAGTTGCACTGCTCTCTAGGAGGCGGCAGGTGCTGGGATACGTCTGCAAGCAGGCTGGTTTAGCTGATGGAAGCATGGACTGGGTGGATGATTAGCAAGATAAGCTGCCCTCAATACGGTGTTTTTCAGGTGTTTGTTGTGGCGTGGCAAATATTTAGTATAGGGAGGCGTCTGCTATGCAGTTGAAGCGATTTTGCTGTCAGTATGAGAGTTGGCACTTCGACATGGCATCGTCAAGCGTTTAGAGCATCATGACAGTAAGCGGGTGGTGTATGATGTGTGACGTGCCGGGTTGCCGACTGCTGCTGCCCAGAGCGCATGGCAAGCGTGCTGCGGTTGGCGAGAAGGCGAGCTTGGCACATTGCCGGCGCAGGCACCGTCACACAATACATATGCCGCCGTTCGGGTTTGTTCCTTTCTGGGTTTAGGCAGGGTTTCCTGTTGTCACGTTTGCGGTTGTGCTGGTGATACCTGGTGCGTGTATGTTGCTCTCATGAGGGTCATGACGTGGTCATGCGCACAGCATTTGCGTCTGTGTGCGCCTCTGCAAAAAGAAAGAAATGCTCGAAATTGTGTTCGTTCTCCGCTTTTTGTTATTGTTGCTTTGACTGTATCAAGACTGCATATTTGTTGCTTTCTGGCTCCGGAAAACCGGGAGCATGACCGGTTTAGCAGAAGAAGAACGCTAATTGTAAACACTCGGGAAGTTCTTCTTGTCCCCAGACGCACTGTTGCCGTTAAGAGTAATGGGCATTGCATGTCCGCAATCGCCCCGTCCTTTGATTCGCCCTTGCCTCTCGGCTACGGGGGAAACAGCTGAAACGTGCCACCTGTCCACATGCGGCGAAGTTTGGCGTCGGCGTTATAGCACTAACAGGCAACACCTGCAGCGAAAGGGCAGCGCGGTCCAGTAGGGCAGAGGCAGTGCTCCATTTGAATGTGAGCCATGAGAGCCACCACTAGCGACCCTCGGTCATAGTAGTGAAGGGTCGTGCCAAAAAGGGGCAATGCGCTATTGCCAGGGTAAAGGGAGTGAGGATTGCCTTGATGGAACCCAACGCTGCGCTACAAGGCTACAAGCCAGCACACGGCGCGGTTTGCAGGACATGTAGCAGATGGTCCATGGGTCATCGCTTACCTGTACCGGTAATCAGGAAGCACATTATCGTTCGGCTATGCCTGTAAGTATGCCCGCCAGCATTGGGGCTATGCTCTTACGCGCACCAGTCAGAACGAAGCCAGCAAGGCCAGTCAAGTCATCGTTCTACTCCGATGCGTGTCCGTTGTGTATATACGACCGAAAGCTGTCGTACGCCCACATTGTCCTAAGCAGGCAATCCACACTGTAGCAACACATCGTAAAAGATAACGATGAGGTACTTTGCCTTAGAGCAACGCGGCTTCTTTGCAGCCGCGCTTTTGCTTTTCCTCGCGGCCCTCCTACTTCCTTTGCTCCGTCCGGCCTCCTCTTTTACACAACATGATAACAACGCTGCTTTCATAGCTATTCCTACACATCAACACGGAACAGCTGTTGATGACTTCACATCCTTTGGACCTTTTGCAATCAACAGTCTTTCGCAACGCGTCCAGCTACAAGTTGACGCGGCTTCTATCTCGCATACTGCTCCAGACGGCTCCTCTGTATCATCTTTATTAACGTTAACCGCTGCGAATGTAACGGCTGCGGTTCCTGCTTCTTCGGGTACCAGCACTGCCGTACCGTTGGACGTGGTGGTTACCTACCCCACATCCGGCGACCCGCCCTTTCCGGTTGTTGTTATGTTCAATGGATTTCAGGTAGCTAACAAGTCGAGATGTAGCACAGGGCATGTGTGCCCAGTTTTATGCACTCCTGGAGTTTGAGGGAGCGCCAATGCAGCCTTTCGTCTTTCTGTCCGTACACGTTGCACTTTGGGAGCTGCAAACACAAGTCCCACACGTCCGATAACGGATTTGGAGGACTCGGCATCATTTTCTTCGGCAAGGTCTACCTGTTGTGGAGCACCTGCATTTCCCCCCCCCGGCCGTCTCCCCCGGACCAGCTCCTGCTTCACCCCCACGGCAACCCCCATGCAGGCCAGGGCAGCCTGGTACGGCAGCATCGTGCGCCAAGTGGCCTCCTGGGGCTACGTCGTACTGCAGTACACGTCACTCGGGGTGTTCCCCGTCGTATCGGACAGGATCGAGGTACGCATACGGTGCTTACATTACAGTACAAATTGGGAAAGAAGTACGACATCACAGATGTACGGTACGGTAGCCCGGTAAATGCTAAGTTTGTACGGCTGCGGAGGTGGGGGCAGGTGGTACTGCCGAACCCGCGCCTGTTACGGGGCCTAGGTGGTGTTGCAGGGGCGGGGAGGGAGTTCAGGTGGTAGTGCTTAGCGCCGTGAGCTGCCTTGTCACACACCTACACACCTACCTTTCCCGTTTTCAATGCCCTCCCTTCTGTCCCGGTCTCCCTCTTTCACCTCCTCCTCTCCTCCCCTCCCGCAGCTGGAATACCTGCCCCCGCTGCTGCAGTGGCTGTCAGCCCAGTCGGCAGGCAACGCCGACAGCGCCGCCGACCGCCTCCCCGCCAACCCGCTGCTCGGACTAGCAGACACCTCCCGCCTGGCCACCATGGGACACAGCCGGGGCGGCAAGCTGGCAGCCCTGCACTACGCGGGTAGGAAATGGCGGGGGAAATGGTGCGGGGGGAATGGCGTGGGCAAGTCCGTGTGGACCGGGGTAGGGGACTCCAGGGGACTTGGGAAGGAGGTCGTGAATCCCTATATCATCGCACCATGTCTTGCTTTGACAGTCTTACGTGCCGTACAGGTAACATCCTGAACATCTCCACTGCCGTACTCCTGGACCCCATTGATAACACGGACCGGGCGCCGGAGGGCCCGGACTACCCCTCTGCATGCAAGGCCCTCGCAGCCGCCAATCGTACGGCAGCGGTTGTAGGTATGGCAGTTATTAGTACATGCGGGGTATCGGGATCTTCGGTCTTGTCTGTCGTACCTTGCATGGCGCCTTATTTTGACTAGCCTGAGAGCCCTAAACGCTGGCGCTGTTGCTGCTGCTGTTAGTACCAAAGCGTGACAGGCACAGTGTTCTGGGTCGAGTCTTCAGGTTACTTGGGCCAGCGGCAGAACAAAGGCTGTGCTGGGATGGAGGCGTTTGACTTGTGAGGAGGTCACAAAATCCCGTTTGCCCGAACAGCTCAAAAAGGAGGGAGCCAGTCCATAAATACCGCCATCGAGCCCCTCTCATCCTTCTGCTCCGTACAAAACATGCAGGCGCCGGCATCTCCGGTCGTTGCAATCCGTTGGAATCCAACTTCCGTCACTTCACCTCCTCCCTGGCTCCGGGTAGCTGGCAGCTGGTGGTGCGGCAGGTGCGGTGCTGGGAGGGCTTGAGGGAGTGTGTGTTTGTTAGTGTTTAAAGGGCTTCCAAGGTCATCCCAGGTCATCCAAGAGACTGAAAGGTTTTAGCGCTTTGTTGCGATGCTGTAAATGCGGTGCTACCGGTATTGCCGTTTCCTTTCTTGCCGCCGCTTTTACCTCAAAAAGGCAGGCTAGGTTGGTATAAACAGGGTACGCGGCGTCGGCCGCGTACCCTGCAAACGCCGCAACCCCCTGGACCCCAACCTGCCCTCCCTCCTGCAGGCGGGCCATGCCCAGTTCATGAGCACCGGTAACCCGGGTCTCGACTGGGGCCTAGATACGCTGTGCGGGAGGGGGAACATATCAAGAAAGGTGAGGAACGTTGGTCCTGTTGATGCCTGTTAGATAGGAAATAAAGGAGCAACAGCGGCGGCGGCATACGTAGCTAGCGAGGCAACCCCTCCATGCGTTCGCGCTTCGTGCGCTGTTCACAAATCAACTGACCCATACCCACAACGGTCATGTAAGCCACCCCTGCACTTATGCCGCTCCACACCATGCCGTTCCATTGCACAGCCCACGCATTCCAGCCCCCGCATTCGCAAGCCACTTGCCACCTTCCTCGCATATCGCTGCATCCCCCCAAGCTAGGAGCTTCGAACCCGACTGCACCATCAACTCCCTCTCCCCTCGCCTCCTCCCTCCTCCCCTCTTCCCCTGCCCCTCCCCCCTCCTTCCCCGCCCGCCCCTGCCCCCTCCTCCTCCTCCAGGAGGTTTCCCGCACCGCCGCCTCCCTGTCGGTTGCCTGGCTGCAGTCCACCTTCCGCGCCCACACCTCGCAGCCCGGCCTGCAGCGGTACGCGGAGTGGCTGAGGCAGCAGCAGGCGCAGGGCGCGGTGGAGTGGACCGTGACGTCGGCCGCAGCCTCGTCTTTGCCGATGGAAAGGGCCGAAGCGGGAGGCGGAGGCGCAGGAGGCACTTATGCTACCTGAGGCGTGTCAGCGCGCCTCCAGACTCTTTGCGGGCTGAGTTGCAGGGAGTGGAGGCTAGGAAAAGAACCGTCTTTTGAAGGGGAAAACGCGCAGGGAAAATGCGGGGCCGAGGGCTAACTGCACGAAGAGGGCGCAGCGGGGACTATGCTGGATGAATGACCAAAAGGCGGTACTGAGCCGATGGCGCTGCAGGATCGGGCAAGGCTGGTTCATCAAACTGGCTTGCCCGATGGGGTGGTGGGGGGAGGTAGGGAGGTCTGCTGTATGCGTACGCGCACCTGTTAGATTGCCATCGTAGGGTTCAAGGTGCGTGCGGAGGGTAATACAAGAGGTATAACAGATGACGAGGCCTATTATTTATGCTAAGGCATGAACACTATAAATGTACCTTAGTTAACTACCGGTAACGATGTGTGTAACCGTGTTTTAGAGCTGTGTGTTGTTCATTTACCCTTATGCGCAACTGAGCCTTGCAAGCGGGTCGGCGGGGAAGAGGGGGCACGTGTGTGGTGGTCTGCACATTGCCTACGTCATACGTGTGTTTGGCAAGCACGTACCGACAGTTGTCATACCATCTAGCAACAATACGACTGCACACCCAGCCATGCAGCAAGTCAGGCAACCCATCATGCAACCAACAACCCTTTGTGGGTGTACCCCCGCCGCGACGACGGACATCCCAACAGACATGCGTCATGCACGCACCGCTTCACACGTCTTGGAAACCGAGCAGCGTAGAGGTGGCAGCTTGATCGCTCCCTAAAGGCCCTGTTAAATACTAAGCCAAAATCTTGCGCACGTGGCTCGATGCAATTGTCAAGCCGTTACAGGTGGAACGGCGCTTCTCACCTTAAGTCGCGCATTACGCAATGAGCATGCTCGTCATCCGTCTTCCGACACATGTCGATTATCACTACGTATGCCAGGTTTTTCCCTCTAACCCCTTGCATACAACTCGGGTGGGATTTCTCGTTCGGCTTTTTCGTTTGCCTCCAAGCGCCTCTAGCTCGTATGGTGCCATACTTCGGACACTTATGTTTTTGGGCTCATGTACGCTGCACAACTCTTCATTCGCACTCCTAATTGAATAGAAAGGATCCTCTATATGTAAGTAATAACCGTATAGAAGCAGCCAGTCGCTGGGCGGGTATTGGTGAACATTATGACCCAAAATAAATTCCCAGCGAAATCGCTGCGGCGACCTAAGTTGGGACCTACGAATAATGTCGTTTAATGCAAGTATACTACAAACCGGCCATCATAATCTCTTACAACATTAATACGGAGCTCACCCACGTCCGTTTGGTGGGCCTAGGAACGTCGTTGGTGCTGTTAGCGTCAACATGTCAACCCGGTCGCGCGCATGCTCATCCTGCTGTCGTTTGAAGTCGGCGCTCGCAGCCCAGAAGGCAGGCATGTTCCATTGGTTATACTTTCCATGTTTTGCTTTGGGAGTGAGGTTTGGAGGCGATGGTTGCGGTTGTGGCTGTGCTTCTGGTGACTTGGATGGATGTGGCTGGCAATGCTAGGGTTCGCTTCCTACTCGCTTTAGAGCTCTGTCCCCTCCTAGCCATGAGTAACAACTAAACAATCATATAGTCACCAATGGGGCGCGCGCCAACCGCATTAGTGCAAGTTTGATGGTCCAGTTGTTAAGTGTCCCAAATTTTTGAAGCCGCGATATGCACTTTTCGCCAAGTACGCTAGTTACGCTTCATAAGTCCCACTACCAATTCGCGATCGACCTCTATCTCAATCTATTGAGAAGCTTTGCCAGCGAAAGTACAGCCAAAAGAGCTTTGTACGCGGTGACATTGGGCAAAACAGTTACTGTCCCAAATTTGGTACTGCCCAAAATTAGGCACCATACGAGCTACTGTATTAAAAAGGCAACTTCAAGTGATTACCTTCAGTGCGCCGTCCTATTCAAGTGCTTTCCTTTCCGTTTGTTCTTATTGACTGGCAAGGTTTTAGCGGTATGCACTGGGAAGCTTTGGGAGATGATACGCTAAAGATATGCCATTACTAATGCATCACGTGCGCGACAAAACATGAGGGATTAGAATATGGCTTTTGTCTACGCATGACTGCCGCCCGGCGACCAAGTGAGCAACCTACGGGTCACTCCATGTCGTGCGTGTACGGAAGTTAGGGAAATTCGGCAAATTCCTATAACTACCGCCCCTACGCTTGAACGCAACTATTTAACTGCGAAAGACACATTTTTTGCCACAACATACGCTTAATGGCTTTCGAGTCGGAGATTGAGTAGCCTTGTAAACTTAGTCACGACTACGACTACGACTACGCAAAGCATTCCATATTAAGGACCATTGCTTTCCATCTGGCTGCTTTATAACGCAAAGGTTCGCTTTTCTATAGTTGTCCCGTCCAATCGACGCCATAGAACATGGCGTCAGTACTCGTCCTCTACGCCCTGATCGGGGTATTCTGGCTTCCAGAGATATTAGGAAGAGAGCTTGTTATCCATGTTGGAGCAACGGTGGGGCGTGATGGTGAGTGCATTCCAGCCGAGCAATGGCCGCAACCTTCTGTTCCGGTAAATGCAGGCAAACAAAGCAATGAATGCTCATGTTTTATACTATTACCTCAACAAAGGCAAAACACCATGGCTATCCTGCCTGTGGTGCGTAAATGGCTTACGTAATACATGTTTGGCCTGTGACCTGTGCTCCTTGCTTAGGACGACCACGCCTTACATAGGGATACCCATAAATCTCGAACGATTTCGTTTGTCGTCGCTTCTTCAGAATGCTAAGAAGGCGCCCTGGAGGTTGACAACAATATTGTCATTGCCCTGCACTCGTGCAGGGCTTTGCGCGTCCCTCTATAACGAGACGGTCTTTGGATACCAGTATTTTTTCAATCTGCTGAGCAACCAGCCGGCAATGGTGGTCCGCGACGCCAGCGGCCAGCAGTTTTCTCTGCGCATGAAGCTCTGGCTCACCTCACATAACTGCACAGACTCCGGTGCAGCTGCCGCGATGCAATCCCTTGTGAACGGCATGCCATCGGATCCTACGACTGGCGCGCCGGGCAACCCACCTGTTCACGTGCTGTTGGGCGGCAACAGCGTCAACGCCCTTCAAGACGCACTGCAGGCCAATGCTGCGTCCCGCTTGCTGCTGCACTGCTGCACAGCAGATAACTCAGTATTCCAACAGGACCTGCCGCACGTCTTTGGCCTATTTACGCCTACCAGCAAGTACATGTCCCCGATACTGCGCATCATGGTACTTCGTGGCTTGAGGCGCGTCGCTGTAGTCTACAACGATGATTCACCTGCAAACGCACAACCCTGTGAGGACGCGCTTCGACAACTGCAACCAGTGAGTGAAGTTCAGCCCGGCTATGGAAGCGTGGCAGTGCTAAACTACACCGGAGCTGAGGCTGAGGCGCCGGGATTCTGGGAAGCCGCAGGTGCGTTTATGGTTAAGAAACGCTCAAAAGCGTTCAGCATTTACCATTAGCTGAGGCTCCTTGAACTAAGCGCCTCACCGCTCCATTGCCTCCGTCACGTGCTCAGGTCGGCGCATTGTCCAAGCGAGGGCCGACGTGCTGCTAGCCTGCGACCAGCCGCAGCGCACCTCTCAACTGCTACGGGTCCTGAACACTTTGAACCACCACCTTTCCGCCCTCTGGCTATCCGCTGGTGATCACATCCACGACCTCCCAACCGTGCTGGCCAGCAATGCTGATTACGCCCTAACCACCGTCCAGTGGTTGCCTAACCTGCCGTACTCCGATCCCTTTTTCGGCACCGCAGCCGACTATGCAGTCGCATTCCAAAACGCGACGGGCCAGGAAGCGACTCAAATCAGCGCTGCTGCCTCCGCCAGCGGTTATGTGCTGCTGTCGGTGCTAAAACGCGTAGTATCCAGCTGCGATCTTCGCCAAATCCCTGACGTCGGCGCTTCTGACAGTTTCATGTGGGACAATGGTGGACTGACCTGCTGGCATGCAGATCGGCTGCACATGAACGCGACCAGCACCAGTGGTGAAGCTGCGCTGAGGCACGAGCTCAGCACCATGAGTCTCGACACCTTCTTTGGACCCATGGGCCTCAACGGCAACCGTGAAAACGCCAACCACCCACCGATTGTGGCCCAGGTCAGTGATGTCATGCCTAGGGCCGGCATGCATGTTGCCCTATGCTCGGCTAGCGTCTGCTTTGGGTTCCTCGCCTCTGGGCAAGCTTACGTTTACCTGCTTGTGGCTACAGGTGGCCAACAAATCATTCTTAGCTCCCTGGCTGCTGCACGATGCGCTGCAGGTCATGTCCGGGAGGTTGGAAGCCGTGCTTCCATTGGATGTGTCGGAGCGCTTGCTGGTCATGCCCGTGCCCGCACCCGCACCCACGCAAGCGACTGCTGCCCAAAACGGCCCCCATAAGAAGCATGTGGTAGTCATCATCGGGCTGTCATGCTGTCTTACGCTTGTGATGGCCGGCTGCCTGCTGGCTGTTGCTCTTTGGAGGCGGTCGCCAAGGCGGAGTCCTGAAGCAGTTGCTGGGATTGACATTGACTATGATGCCGTGAAGGTAGGCTGGAGCGTGCCAGGGCGGTCTCGGTGTGCCGGCAACTGTGTACGCATGGAGCAATCCAGGCACAAGGGAAGCCTATTATTGTCCCTACGATTGTATGTTGCACTTGTGGGCTGCTTTACCACCACACCTTGATTGCTTGTTCAGCGCTAGTTCGATTGTCCCATTAACCTCACCGGTACTGCCTTACCTCAGCGATACAAACATTGCAAGGCAGCAACAGCAACTCTTGCGTTCGTTGTCCCAACCTTGAACAACGTCCACAAAAGAATCCGACGTCACAATCGCCCTTTGACATCAGAAGGCATGTCGTAACGAGTTCCCCTCCTTGCCGTACCGCTATCCTCCCTGGAGCGCAGGTGGACATCCGCCCTGTGCTCCACGCGGACGGTTCCTCTGAGCCGGGTGAGGGTGTGTACAAGGGCGCGAGGGTGGCGCTTGTCGTTGCTACGGAGCTGCTGCCGGTGCCTGACACAAGGGAGCGGCGTGCGCATGCTGGTGCACTTGCGAGTGCTCGCATGACACTGACGGATTATGCTTCTGCTGCTGCTGGGACGGGGACTGCAACGGATGCCGGAGCTGCAATGGGTGCTGAAGCTGACGCTAGAAGTGTGGTGAGTTCAGATGTCTAGCGACGGGTCGATTCATCCGAGCTGTTGTTTCCTTTCCTTGGTTACCTGATTGGGTTCGTCGGTTAGGGGGACAGGTCGAACATGGCTTGGTTTCTTGCCTAGCAACTAGCTAGACATTGCCCTGTTTAACAATGCGCGCAGGCAGCAGCTGGAGCTGCCAGGGCTTGGTTTAGGTGAGTTGACGCCAGCTGGGCATGCAGCTGGCTGTACGCTATGTGACAAATCTTGCACGACATACGACAGTGCATGAGGCTAGCCGCTCCAGATGTGTAGGCTAGGACTACATTCCCGCCTCGCTGCTTTCGTTTTGCTGATTACAGTAACCCCCCCATAAGCGGCGCCAGTACTAAGACCCTTGTCCACATGGTGCGCATCGATCACCTTTGTGCCACGCCCGCGTGTCACACGACAGGGAGCTCAGGAAGACCAGCTCCCGTACATCACTGCATGCAGCATTCGGCAGCCTCGCCAATGGAGTCGGAGCTGGTGCAGCACATCGCAGCGCCCATTCGGTCACGACATCCGAGCCGTCGTTCGCCTCGACACCGTACGGCGCATCCCGTGCCCGTGAGCAACCACCCGATCTGGATACCCAGCCAGCACCGCAACAACCGCCGCCAACGCCGTCGCTGCAACCGCAGCAGCCAGAGTACCTAGCATTGACTGTCAATGGGCAAACGGCGGGCAGTCAAGTGTTCTCGGGTAACCCATTGCTGGGTTTCCTTAGCTCGCGCAAACGGAAGGTGATCTCAGGTAGGTTAGGTCCACCGCTTGTCACACACTACTCCGAAACTGCACGCGCATTGGAGAGGGATACAGACGATGGGGATGCGTTGCTGTTGGCCAGGGCCTTCTCAGGATCCGTTGCTGTTGGTGCGGCTTTGCTGTGCACATTTCTGCTAAAGGTTTTCCTCGAAGAGTTTTTGCGGCCGTCGCTGCGAGGCAGGTATAGTCGTCATGGTGCTGTCAAGAAGGGATTGTGGAATGTATTCAGTTGTCCGGGGGGTTGGCACTTCCTACATCCGCCTTGCTGGCTGGCTGAGCCCGCCCATCAAAGCGCTGCTTCCCTTCCCACAACGTGCTAACGCGCGCATGGTGTACTCAACCCTTTTGTTTTTGCTTGTAGCCGCTTTGTGGCGCGCCGTACGTCTGCAGCACCCGCGCATCTGTCCCATCCTCGGCATCGTGTGGGAATGGCCAGGGCTGCTTGAAGGGGGCGGCTCAGCGCCGGTCATCGTACGGCAGTGGTATGAGTTTGGCAGCCTGGATCGGCTGCTGGAGAATGAGACGGTGCCCGTGCCGCTGGTGACCAAGGCCAACATTACACAGGGCGTCGTAGAGGCCCTCAAGTACCTCCGCGCCCAGGTAGGTAAAGCACCGTGCTGCCAATCCGGGGTTACCCCACTGGCATGGAGCGTGGTTGTACCGGTATGCTGCGTGGATGTGACGCTGTCAGGGGCAAAAAGGCATTTACTCGTATGCTCGTGATGTGCTGCATGGCACAGTAGTGCGCTTATCCCCTGCACTGACTTAGGGGACTCGACGTCCTGACGTCCCTTAACTGAACGCAGAACACACCTAGTCGTGTCACAACCCCCTCTTCCTTATCCTGGTCCCATGAAAAGCCCGTTCTCAATCGCTCCCATGCAATCGCTCCCACGCACACTTCCTGTTACCATTGTAACGGTCATTCATTCTTTGTTACGCCCTGCCGGCAGGAGCCCCCGATCGCCGCAGCGCCCGTCTGCGCCTCCCGCATCATGGTAGACAAGGATTTCAACCCGCACCTCTCCCTGCGCCTATCGGACCTGGACCCCGAATGTGCACCCCATCCTGTGCGCTCCTCCGGCGAGCGCGCGAGAGTGCGAAGATCCAGCCTCTTTATGCGGCAAAGCACAGCTCCAAGCCAGCAAGCCGGCCCAGCAGCCCCCCCTCAGCCGCCAGCAAAGCAGCCGCAAAGCAAGCCGCAGCTTTCTGGGCCTTCATCGCTGTTGGAACTCAGCTCCCATGTTCCCTCCAACTCCTTCGACTCGCTCCGCACCTACAAGCAGCTACACCTGGGTGGGCAGGGCGTGTCTGGCACTTGCAGCGACTCACGAATTCGGGCAACACAGGCTGAACTCGCGATGGGCTCTGTTGAGAGTTGTTATGCCCCACAATACACGTCAGGCGAGCAGCAAGTCATCGCCTCCGTTGGACTGCTGCTGTGCCGCATCTTCGCGACGTCGTTCCCGGACCAGCGCTGGCGCCGTGATGCGCCGCTGGGGCCGGACCTCCTGTCCACCGCTGATGAGACCCTGGAGGCAGCCCGCATGAGCACCGCGGCGAACACCCTTCAGCAGCAGCAGCAACAACAACAACAACAGAGTTTCTCTGCTAGCGAGCTGGAGGAGTCGTTCACAGAACTGGCAGCCATATGCCCCGCCTTGGGCGACCTCGCACGCGCATGCATGGTGCAAGCTGAGCAGCTAACGCTTGCCGGCGTGCTACAGGCGCTTGAGGAGCAGGTCCTGCCCGTTCTTACGGCACCCTGGGGGCCCTCAAGCAAGCGCGGGCAGTCCAGCAGTCAGACTGCTACATCGTCGGCTCCGGCCGCAGCAGCTGCCAAGGGCACAGCTGAGCTGTCGACAACGCTTCGGAAACTTCTCCCAACTAAGGCTGCGGGTATGCAGCTGGGCTGGCAGCAGCAGCAGGAGCAGCAGCAGCAGCAGGAGCAGCAGCAGCAGCTTGCAATGCTGTTTGACCAGGCGCAGGACAGTGGCAGCAGGGGAGGGATACGGGCCAGCTGTGGAGGACATGGGGCTACTATGCAGACGAGCCCCCCGCCACCGGCACTGTCGGCGGTGAACCCCGGCAGGCGGATTCCGGGCGCCCAATGGAGGTATGATGTCCGCAATGGTGATGATTGGGGAAGCTCAACGGCGATTTTGTGGAGGGGATGGCTCCTCCGGGCAGGATTCCGCATGCGGACAGATTCTAAGACTGCATGCTCCGGACGACTGCCCCTACGTGCCTTATTAGCCAGCAGCCATGCGTGACGTTGTAAGCTGGGCTGTGCCAACCTGCTTTCCGTGCCTTGTGTGTTAAGAAAACTGGCCGTGGCTTTTGGGTGTGCGTGGACCTTCCCGGCTGTACAGGAGGTTTGAGAAGCCCAACCCTCTCACGCGGGAGGACCTACTGTTCGACATCTTTCCTCCCAAGGTGAGCTGGACTTGACACCAAATGCATATGCCGCAGTTAGTAAAGTACAGCGTGTTGCTGCCGCTGGCGCCAACTGCCTAGACTAGATCCTCTTTCAGCTTCCCCAACCATGAGGTATGTAGCAATGTAGGCCTACGTGCGGCACCTTAACCCGACTCAGGAGGCACATACCCAAGGGCAGTTAGTCAGTTAGCTTCTCCCTTTTTACCCAAGAGTCGATGCCAGCTCTTTGGTTCCAGCAGACCGGTCATTTGACTGGTCAACTGGCACACCTACGTTCGCATGTTTGCCAACTGTTGTTCCAGGTCGCCAGCGCGCTGCAGGCGGGCGAGGCGGTGCAGCCGGAGCGCTACGACTGCGTCTCCATCTTCTTTTCGGACGTGGTAAGGCTGCGGGGGAACCGGGAAAAGGCAGTACTCACACTGACGACGCGCCAACAATAATAGCTATTCCACAGTCTTTCCTTAGTTAGGATGCCCTGTGTGCCCGCCAAGTAAAGTGAGTTCATCTGCACAGCGGAACACATGAATGCATTTGACATGGCCGGTCGAGGCAGTGGTGACGCGAGTCGTTCATTACACGTCCATCACGGCAACAGCACTGATGAGCATATCTTTCTCTCACCGCGTTCACCTGCACGTGCGGCATCGATAGTCTGATCCGGTCATCTAAGCGTTCCGGATGACCCATGGGTCGCTCGGCAGGTGGGCTACACGGACTTGTGCAGCCAGCTGCAGCCCAATGAGGTCATGGAGCTGATGCATCGCCTCTACTCGCGGTTCGACGATATCATTCGCGAGCTGGACTTGTTTAAGGTGGGTGTATGTTCGATGGGGCCGCTGCCGGGCCGGTGTACTACTGGTGCATTGTAGTCATCACACGCTGCATGTCCTGCTGCTGTACGTGGGATGTTTACCTTCCGTCAGGAGCTGCTGCTGCTGGGTTTCGTGTGGATCCTTGTCATCCTTGTCGCGGTTACATCGCCTCTCAGGTTGGCTCCCTTTAGAACCTCGCTCCTGCCCCCCGCCTTTTCCCTCCAACATCTTCCGTCTTGCATGTCCCCACCCCACACCCACCCCCCAGGTGGAGACGGTGGGCGATGCCTACCTCGCAGTCGGCAACCTGCGCTACCCGCAGCCCGACACCCACGCCCGCCTCATGACACAGTTCGCCTTCGCCGCCGTGACCGCCGCCAACTCCCTGCCCATCCACCCGGGCCATCCTGAGCTGGGCTGCGTGCACCTCCGCGTGGGGCTGCACTGCGGCCCTGTGGTGGGCAGCGTGGTGGGCACCCTCAACCGGCGCTACTGCCTGTTCGGGGACGCGGTCAACACGGCAGCACGCATGGAGCACAACAGCGAGGCGGACCGGGTGCACTGCAGCAGCGCGTTTGCGGTGCTGCTGCAGGAGCAGTGGCCGGAGGGGGCGCGGGTGGCCAGCCGGGGTGTCCGGCAGATCAAGGGCAAGGGGTAAGTGTGTTGCGGCGGCGGTGGTGGCGGGAGGGGGGGCGTTGTTTGTGGCATGGTCTGAGGAGGGCGGGGGAGAGCTGTGGTAGCATTTGATATAAGTTTGTGAAGTTATGGTCCGCCAAGAAGCCCACCCTGTACCCTCCTAGAGTTCCTACCTTCCGCCTCCTATCCCCTTTGTCTTGCCCTCACTGATGGGTTGGAAATCATTTGACCCCTACCTTCCTGCCCCCTAACTTCCTTCCTTCCCAGGCCCATGGAAACGTTCTGGGTAGAGGAGAGGCTGCCGGCCAGCGTTCTTAACTACCCGGTGGCTTGTTGAGGCAGCACACGATATCACAACAACGGCGCGGATCGCGGCCGTACATCGCTTCTGCTGCTTCTGCCCACAGAATTTACGCGGACGTCATCCTCAGGACATGGTTGCCTTCTTACCAGTAAGGCAGATGGCAAACGATTGCCCCTCACCTTCGGTTTGGTGGAAGCCTGTGGTTGGTTACAGTTGCATTCTGTATGCGTGTACAGTGTGTCCGGAAGAGCCAGGACGCTATGAGAGATGAAGTTAGTCCGGGTCAGGTCCCCTACCGGACCGCCGCTTTGGGGCTCTGCGCGGGTGGTTCCTGACGGGCATGCGGCTCTCCCGTACGCGGCTAAGATATCTGGCCAGAGCTTGGGGAGGGGCAGAGGTCACAATCTCCCTCATGGACCTACTGCTGAAATGTTTGTCAACCAGATAGAGTGTTGCTTCTTTCTAGAGGAGAATTGCCAGGCATTGTGCATGTGCACGCAGATGCATCGGTGCGGATACTTCAGATGGGACTTGGTTCATGTGTGCGGATGAATGACTGACGAGGGCAGGGAATTTAACGTTTCTTCGAGGAAAGCAGGCATGCCTGCAAAAGACCTCGGCTAGGCGTGCCATGACTCGAAGATTGGTCCTACCTGTACCGCTTGCCGTACAAGGTAGCGTTTGTCGTACGCTCGAAGTATTGTCATTGGAGCGGCATGGTGGCAACAGGCAGTCCTACTGGCTGACTGGAGGAGGACTGGGGCTGGAATGCTTTCGCAATCTCTTTTCGTACATCGTTGTCTTCAACAGCATCCGTTTGCAGGACGTGGTGCATGGAAGCACTGCTGGGGTGGTTGCGCTGTACTGTAATGTTTGCATTTATTTGCTTTTACGGGGGTCCCCAAGTAAGGATTTTTATTGAGGTTCAGTTGGACGTGCCAACATCTCACCTAGCCTAATAGAAAATGCGTAAGCTGCTGGGTTTCACACGTATAATTGTGCGTTCCCGGAATCAACTTGCGCAACACAGCGGACCCGTCTGAATGGGACGTTAAGCCCCATGGCTATCAGACATGAGAGGCGATGCCATGTAACGGCGATCCTGCTAGCCTGACTTCTACGCGTGTCTTTGGCCCAGAGCTCAGCACGTACGTACGTCAGGGTAAGTAGCAGCTGTATCGGTAGCGACCTCTAGAGTTAGGCAGCTGTGTCGGCAACTGGGTAGATCACTGCCCGCTTCAATGGCCAACGACAACTGTGCCTCAGCCCACCAGTCTCCGTCTACGCCAACAAGCCTTCCCTCCATTCCAATAACCCTGATTACATTGCACCCGGCCGTAGTGGGTTTCAGGGACCGGTACTCGTACTTGCCATTATTTCACTTGTGTTAAGTTTGTAAATAAGTGGTTTTGCCTTTGAACCCGTGCTCGCCCATGCCGACGGGTGCCGACTGCCGGTATGTTCCGCTCCCATCCTGCTGACGCTCCACCCGCCACCATTCCTGCGTAACACATCATCAGCGCACCCAGGCGTCTAAGAACCCAGCCCGAACCCTAAAGTCCTCCTTCTTTACACACGCTCCTTCTGCATGCTCCTGCCTATACTGTGCCTTGCAGCTGTCTAAACGGGCAAGCTCACACTCCCACACCCTCGCTCTTCCTTCCTCTTGATCTCCCGTGCACAAACCTCTCTCTCTCCCACTTTCCCTCCATAACACCCCTGTCAATGGATCCCTTCGTCGTCCACTCTTCCAGCGCCCCCCCCTCAAGAAAACAGGGAATGCGTGCTGCCCAAACCTTTCCATGTCAGCTCCCGTACTCGTACGGTAGCACATCTAACACGCCATACAGCAAAGCCCCTCTAAGCATGCACATCATTACCACAGTGACCCAAACCGCCCTCCCGCCCCGCTGGGGGCCGCCCTAACCCGCTGCGTCACATACATACATGCAGTTACGCTCTGTACGCGCGCACAGCGTGTCCGTACGATACAGGGTGCCAAAGACACTACAAGAAACGTGGCTAGCAACAGCCCCGTAGCCAACGCTTTCCTTCCCCCCCTCCGAACCATCCCGCACCACGAAATTCCTCTTCCCCTCCCCCACTCCTTACTCCGGCTTGCGAGCTAGCACCACATCTAGATAGGCACCTGTACGGCGCCCCTCAACCGACTCCGCAGCAAACCCCGCCGCCTCCAACAACCTGCCGTACTGTGCCGTACTTCGCTCCCTGCCGTGCGTCTGACACAGCATGTTGAGGTCCTGCCACATGTGAAGATGGTGAAAAAGGTGGGGTGCGGGAGTGACATGAAAAGGGGAAATTGTGCGCAGTGCTGCACAGCATGCAGAGCTTACTATTGGGGTGTATGGTAGCCAGCACTGTTGGGGCAAATGCGATGGTGGTTGGGGTCCCTGGAAGGAGGTATATGGTGTACAACTTCAGAACTGTTACCGGTACTCCCCTCCCCAAGGTACACCTGCAGCAGCACCGGCAGCGGCCCCAGCCTGTCCGGCTGCAGCAGCATCTCCGCCAGCAGCACCGACCCTCCGGGTCGCAGCAGCCGCCGCGCCAGCGACAGCAGCGACGAGCAGCGGGGCGAGTCCCAGTCGTGCAGGATGCGGGAGAGCACCACCACGTCCACCTGCCGGTGTAAGGTGTAGGTGTGAGGGGGAAGAGGGAGGCTGGGCAGGAGCGGGCCGGTGGTTGAGGGGACAAGAGAGCGTGGTGCAGCACGTCCTACATGCGATGTCATTACGGCAGGTATACGGCAGCCAGCCACGCTGCCCTAAACCTGGACAAGCGGCTGCAACCGTGTACAGGTACTTGTATGCTTAAAACGTTTAGCCCCAAGTTTGCGCCCCCCTCAGGGCGCTCACCCCATGAGGCAGCTTGTCTTCCTCTTTAAAGAAGTCCGCAGCCAACCAGCGCACCCGCCCCACTGCTGTCGGTGACCCGCGGGTCAGTCCCGGCGCAAAATTCGCCTCCGCGACCTCCACCACATGCGGCAGCTCCACCACCACCGCTGACGCCAGGCCCGGATACGATTCGCACGCGGCGCAAGCGATTGCCCCCGTGCCTCCTCCCAGATCCAGCAGCGTGCGAGCGGAGGAGAGGTCGAAGGCGGTGACGACCGCGCCTGCCGACAGGGCTGCGAAGGAGTGCATGCCGCGCAGGAAGCGAAGCACGTCGGAGGGGGTGGAGTAGATGCGGGCGAAGACGTCCTGAGCCGTGACGGCAGCGGTGTTGGTGCTTGGCGCGGGTGCAGGAGGAGGAGGTGCAGCAGGGGTGACAGCAACATGGGTGCTGTTGATGTTAGTGCTCTGGTGCGAAGGAGCAGCAGCAGCAGCCGGGGCGGCAGCAGCAGGTGGGGCAGCAGCAGCAGCCGGGGCGGCAGCAGCAGGTGGGGCAGCAGCAGCAGCCGGGGCGGCAGCAGCAGGTGGGGCAGCAGCAGCAGCAGGAGGCTTAGGTGAGGGTGCAGGCACTGTGCCGGGGGAGGCCAGGTTGGCAGCTGGCGCTGCTGCTGCTGCCGCTGTGGAGGGCGGCTGCGGGTCCCCGCTGGGCTGGTCCTCGGGGGCAGCTGGGGCTCGGGCGGGCGCGGGTGTGACCTCTGCTGCTGCTGTGGCGGCGGCAGACGATGGTACCGGAAGCAGCGGATTTCCCTCCACCTGGATTAGCGCACTGGCGGCAGCAGCAGCAGCAGCACCCGCAGCCGCACCTGCAGCGGAGGTTTCTGGGCCCCACGTGGCAGCAGTACCGGGGGCAGCAGGCGGGGTGCTGGTGCTGCTGGTGGCGGCCATGGAATCCCTCGAGCCGGCTGAGGCAGCAGGAGGGCTCCCTGCAGCAGCAGCAGCGTTGCTGATGGTGATTGCGGTGGTGGTCGCAGCGGCGGTGCCGAATTGCCGGGACCACACATGGGAGCCGCTTACGACTGCAGCGGTGAGGCCGCCGAAGAGGGGCCACACCACCTGTGGTTAGGAAGATGGGGGGGACGTGGAGTTGAGGTAGCTGAGTGGGGGGGGGAACAGGGCTGTGCGGGACGGGGCAGGGCAGGGCGTGTGGAAGGGGCACGGATGGAGGGGGGGGGTGTTGCCTGGGGCACGTGACAAGCTGGGATAAGCTTTCGGTGACCACAATCCTACTTATTAGCAGCTGCCGGCATTGCTTCATGCTGACTAACCTGTTGGGAGTGAGTGCAGTAGCCAGTTAAGGAATCAGGGGAGGTGCTGACTAGGTAGGTGGCAGCCATCGGCGTCAATGCGAAACGACCTGGCTCAGGACAACGCAACATCCCAAGAGCAACGCAGGTACGGCAGAGCCGATCCAAGCCATCCAGGGAAACAGGCTCGCCTCGTCGCTTAGATACCGCATCGCACAGGTTCTGTAGGTCACAATGTACACAACCGTCGTTGCGGTCGGGTAATACTGCTATGTTCGTTGAGCACAAGTATGGATTCAATGCTGCTAAGCAGTCAAATATCCCCAGCTCCACGGCTGCAAAGAGCGCCTGAGAAGCACGAAAGGCTGTTATGAGGTCAAGGATAGGACCTGGATCAGGCTTTACTTTGTACTCCATTGACATTTGGAACGTATTCTGTGTTGGTGTGACAGCCCACTCCTCGTGCACATCCCGGCGTTGCATGCAATGGCGGTCAACTCCTCAACCGCTCATGTACGGCTTAAAGCTTCGTTACTGGCAGTGTAAAGTTTTTTACGTGGATAGCCATGAAGACCATAAAGGATGTGTTCAAGGATTGATATACTAATTGGTGCAGACCAAGGCATGGTGGTGGGGTTACTTACGTAACCGCATAAGCGCGTAATGGGCCTCATCTACTGTAGCATGGACACATTAAGGGGCGCCGCTAACAATACCCGCACTGTAGCCCTTGCTGCTTTACTAGCGTGTGCTGCGCACACGTCTTACAGCTAATGGCCTGCGATAACCGCTAGCGCATAAGGTGCAAGAGGGTGCTAATTCAAATTGTTGTTCTGTTGCTCTTAACTTCGTCAGAAATGAGCGAGGAATTTATTAGTCCCGGGAAGTACGCTGTCGACAGCATGTCGCAGCGCGTAGACATCCCTCTTCCGTCCAGCAAATCTCCAGGCTGCCTTCGCAAAACCGTTACGCTCGAAGTTACTGTGACGTATCCATCAAATGTGACAAAGGGTTCGGAGACGCCCTTCCCGGTTGTCGCATGGTTCAATGGGCTCATGGTAAGCCAACCCTTATTAGCCTTCAGTAACCAGGGTAGTCAGCACCGCAGATTCAGCGCACAGCGTACCTACAATACGGTCCCTCTATCCAATTGCGCTATCTTAGAGTCGCTCAACGTTTCCAGGCCCTATCATCACCACCACCGCATTCCTTACGTACAGGCACACGACCCAATTGCCTCCCCCCGCCGTCCCTATCATTCCTATCCACCCCCCTTCCCCTGGCCCGCCCGCTTCTAAACTTTCAGTCCAAGTCTGCCTGGTACGGCAGCATCGTGCGCCACGTGGCCTCCTGGGGCTACGTCGTACTGCAGTACAAAAACATGAACCCTCTCCTGCCAGTCGCTGATGAGGTACGGCATGGCGATACGTCATGTGCGAGAAATGCACCACCAAAGCACGCACATGCATGGCTCATTTGAAGAATTCGGGACATCCGGTTTTTAGTTTTTTGGGACATGAGCCTCCCACCCTGCTTTGCTCTCTAACACCTCTCTCTCTGGGATTCCGTTGCTTCACTTTTCATTCATTTTGACCCTCTCCCCCCTTTCCGCAGCTGGCCTACCTGCCGCCGCTGCTGCAGTGGCTGTCAGCCCAGTCGGCAGGCAACGCCGGCAGCACCGCCGACCGCCTCCCCGCCAACCCGCTGCTCGGACTCGCAGACACCTCCCGCCTGGCCACCATGGGACACAGCTGGGGCGGAGCTCTTGCCGTACTGCACTACTTGGGCGCCAGTACGGTAAACGTGGCAACTGCCGTACTGGTCGACCCGCAGGACTGGACGAACAACGCGGCGGTCAAGGCGCTGACGGGCACCAATCGTACTGCGGCTGTTGTAGGTGGGACACGTGAGGTGTGCGGCAAGAAAACTGGCCGCGAGTAGGAACGCAATTGTGATTCCCGGCAGGTGTGTCTTTAATGCACGTATGTCGTACGGTCGTACGTCGTACGGCACTGCGCATGTCGGATACCCTCCTCTCTTGGATCTGCATGCCAAGCGTGACATCCCATGCAGTGTGATAGCATCGCTATGCCGCCGAAGCAGCCCTGTCGTATATCCACAAGCTGCAACGGTCACAACCGCAATGTCCCCCTGCACTGCAGGGTCGGGCATCACGGGGCCCACCAACCCTGCCGCTCAGAACTTCCGTCACTTCTTTCCCGAACTTGCCCCGGGCAGCTGGCAGCTGGTGATCAAGCAGGTGGGCTGCGGGAAGTTGGGGTGTGTGTGAGAGACCAAGCCATAGGACCCCACAGAGGGTTGAGGGGGTGGGGTGATGAGCAGGTGGGGTGTACTGAGAGGGCGGAGCATGCATCATGCCGCAAATGCATGTCCCTCTTTTCAACCCGTCCAGCACCGCCGTACGCCTACTCACGATAGCTACTTGTTTTATCATCCTCCCCTCCCGCGCTTTGTCTCGTATGTATGCATGCATGCATGCGTAGACCCCGGCATGGTCCCCAATGCACCACAATATCCAGTTGTCTAAACACACAAGCGCGGCTTATCTGAAATAAACCAAGAAGGGGTGCCTCCGTTGCCCATTCTACCCCCGCAGGCGGGTCACCTGTCTTTCCTCAACACCGGTTCCTCTGTGCTGGATAAAACCCTGGATCTGGTTGCCAAGATCGGCAAGATCTCACGACCGGTACGGAAAGCGGCAGTCTTTTCGCCGTACATGTAGCGTAGCGCCAGGAATGGGTTACTGAGGCAGCACAGGGTCGTTGCTGCTACCGTAGTAGAATAGGTGGTATGGGTGACCCAGGTCAGCAAGATATATCAGGACGGCAGAGCACAGTAGGACAGGCCGTTATACCGGTGTGTCGATATCATGTCCTGTCCCGTTTTGCCTTACCCCTCCTTCCCCGCCGCCCCTGCCCCCTCCTCCTCCAGGAGGTTTCCCGCACCGCCGCCTCCCTGTCGGTTGCCTGGCTGCAATCCACCTTCCGCGCCCACACCTCGCAGCACGGCCTGCAGCGGTACGCGGAGTGGCTGAGGCAGCAGCAGGCGCAGGGCGCGGTGGAGTGGACCGTGACGTCGCCTTGAGCGCGAGCAGGAGCAGGGCCCATGCTAACTGAAACCCGACAACTTTGCATGTTCGCCCCCCACAGCTCATCTTGATCTTAGAGCGGTCCGGCTCCCTTTTCATGTTGACGGGTTTTCTACGCGCGGCTCTTTGACTAGTTAGGGTTTGCTGGCACACGAGGGCTAGCGGGCTATCGTTGTTGCCATGCGATCACGAACTGCAATTACATATACCGCACTGTGCGCTTTTCACTTAACCAGTATAGCGTTGCTCGAAACTGTGGGCACATGTGAGCTCGAACCTAATCTCGTAGGCGGGGTGCTTTGAAAAGGAATTCGTTGTGCGTGGGAATTGCGGGCTTGCAGTTTTCTTCGTATTTGTGTCTTTGCGTGACCGGTTGCTTGCCGTACTACAACATATACTGTCGTGCGCATCTAGTAATTGATGTCGGTGATGGTTGTGCGCATGTTGGGGCGCAGTAAGGGCGCGTTCGTATCTGTGACAGGAGAATGGAGAGTACTAGTAGTTCTGCCCTATTTCCCTAAGCTCTTATGCAATTGCTTCCCTTCCAAGGGATACTGCCGTGCATTGCAGTACAGGCGGCTTGGCGTACCGTTACTATGCATCCGCATACGGCTATTGCTAGGCGGCCTAAGAGAAGAGGCACGTACATGTCAGGGAGAGGGAACCTTACACGGGCAAGGATTGCCAACGGGTACCGGTGGTTCGAACCACGACTGAAGCCCCCTGCGCAGCATCCATCGATTAAAGTCTAGAGCACCGCGACGTCTGCACTGAGGCGCAGTCCCGGGCACAGCAGCAACCCTCGCTCGCCGCTGCTCGTACACCCTGCACGCTCCCTCCACACCGCCACAGGACGTAGATCCCTCCCTTCCGCCCTCCTATTCTCTCACCTCTTCCAGAATCCTACGTACACCTCATGCCCCGCCCCCGCCTCCCCTCCCTAGCTGCCCTCCGAGCCTCGTCGCCACCCTCTCCCTTGCCAACCGCTTTCGTGGCGTGTACGAGAGCTGCTGCCGAGACCTGCCGCTCATGCTGTCATGCCATTGCCAGCTGCAGCGGGAACGGCGGCCACCGCTGTGACAGGTAGCTCTGCTCCTTCTCTGATGCTCTGCCTCGCCATCCTGGTTCCGTTGCTGCTGCTGCTGCTGCCGTTCCTGCAATTACTAATATGAGACGAAGCCCTCGTGCTCCTACATCTGTTGCTATTGACCTGCTGAAACTGCACACACCACCACACCCATGCTACGAATGCAACTCCTGCTTCTGCTGATGCGATGCCCTCGCGAATTGCGCAAAGCCCTGCATCATCTCCGCCCGGTGTGCCCTCAGCTCGGCCGCACTGGGGACACCCCGGCCCCCTGCTGCCGCTCCTGCAGCCCCACCACCACCACTGCCACCACCAACCCCATCATCACCACCCTCGGCTGCTCCTCCTCCGCCTGCTGCTGCCGTCGTCCCAGTATCCGCGGCGCCGGCCTGCGGCCCAGGTGGCAGCAGCCCGGGCGGCAGCAGCGGCTGCAGCGCGGCTGCCAGGTTGCTGGCCGTCATGTGGCGCCCCACCACCAGGAAGGGAAGGCCCGTGTTGGCAGCCGTGCGCTCACCCTGCAGGGGGGGCAGGAGGCGAGGCGGGAGGGGTGGGGAGGAGGGATGGAGAGGATGCTGATGTGGGTGAGGTAGGAGGCAAACCTAAACGAAGAAGTCAGGGAGGCAGGCGGCAGAGTGGTGTGTCACGTGTAGTACTGCGCCGTTAAGGTGAAAGGGTAGAGACAGGACAACGGGCCCTCCATGCCTTTTCGGCTTAGCTCTGCCGACCCACCCAATGCTGTGCGCCTGGGCCCCCACCAACCCCCATCCTGCAATCCACACATCATACATCCACCCCTCCTCCCACCCATTCCCCACCTGTGTTAGGTTGACGTGCTTGCCCTTCCTGTTCATCTTCGCCGCCACAATCGCCTGCGCCCTATTCAGTTCCTCCACCACCTCCACCCGCCTGCCCAGACCCAGCTGCTCCAGGAGCTGCCGGGTGAGGGCGGCCTCCGCGTTGTACAGGAAAAGCCGCAGGGGGCGGGAGGAAGAACGGGAGGGAGCGCGGGGAGGAGGAGGAGAAGGGGAGGGAGGAGGAGGAGGAGAGGAATGGGGGCTAGAGGTGGAAGCTTGATGCTGGCGGGTGGGGTTGCTGGAAGGTGGTGGTGGTGGCGAGAGAGGAGAAGAGGAGGAGGACGAGGAGGAGGAAGGAGATGAGGCTGGTGGGGCGTGAGAGGGAACGTGCTGCTTGGTAGAGTTTGAGGGTGAGCGGGTGGTAGGAGCTGAGGCGCGGTGCCCCGACGGTGAGGGTGGGGGAGTTCCAAAGCCCTTGAAAGGTCCATGGGTGCTAGCTAGCTGTTGCTGCGCTGCTGGAATCGATGCGCGGGGATCACTGCGTGGCTTGTTACGCGGGGGGAGGCCGCCCTTAGTACTTTCCTTCCTGTTGCTGCCGCTTCGGAGGGATTCCCGGCGTTCAAGTCCATCCTGGTTGCCCTCGACAGCCAAACGAATGTCCTCCCAAACGCTGTCGCGTTCGCTTTCCGTAATCTCACGAAAAATCGCGTCGTCATCAATTGCTCCCGCGTCAACTAAACGTGGCTGCTGCTGTTGGTACGGAGGCTGCGGTTGCTGTTTGTGGTGTACAAGCAGGCGCTGTTTGCGCTGCCTACTGTCCCGATGCTCAGCTACATTTGGTGCAGATGTGCCTTTTGATGTGTTTTCCGGATGTGGCTTCTCTTGCGGAGCAGCGGGGTGGACTAGCCTGTGCTTGCGTGCAGCCTTTCGTAGCACACCGTCGAGCTGGCTAACGGCTGGCGGTAATGCTAGAACGGAAGTAATCCTTCGTTGAGTGCATTCCTGAGCTGCCTGTCCACCGGACCTTCTATTTGCGGTGCATGGCCGTCCACCAGGAATCAATGATCGGCCTTGCATGGCGAACCTCGCTACCTATATAGAGGGCCTACTACGAAACGCGCTTAGGGAATTGGATGCCACAAGGAAGAACCGTAACGTTGGTAGGGATGAAGGTTCCTTGCCGTACTGCGCCAGGTCAGCCAACCTCCGCATGGACAGTTAATTATTAAGTGCACTTCTGCCGGACTTGTAATAGTCTACCTTGCCACTACACAGTGCAGGAAATCCTGCAAAGCTTTACTTACCTCTCCTAAGGAAGAGCCCGCTATGGACTCGGCGCCTTCACGCCTGGCCGTCCTGTCTCGTCAGATGACGGGGACGGCATCGGAGGACGCCGTGGCGAGGAACAACACTGCTCAACAGGAGGTTGAGGAGCGCCCTGCCCCTGGCGGCGGCAGAGGAACCCTGACCGTCGTTGACAACCGCACCGGGAAGAAGTACACGGTGCGATTGCTATTCTGTCTCCTTCAGTTGAAGGTTTTCCCCATGGTAATTTGAAGCTCACATCTGTTGCTGCTGTTGCACGGTGCCTCGCGCAGATTGAGATTTCTGAGGGGGGCACAATTAATGCCCAGTCGCTGAAGCAGATTAAAGCAGGCGGTGATGGCGTTGGCCTGCGTGTCTATGACCCAGGGTGGGTACTGAGATGGGCTGTTTTGGTTCGAGACCTTCTGACTTTGTCAGACAGCATAGGTTTACGCTGCCCTTACTTAGACCTTGCAGCAATAGCATTATCTTATTTTTACGCACAGGTACCTGAACACCTGCGCGGTCATCTCCCGCATTTCGTTCATCGATGGTGAGCGGGGCATTCTGCGCTACCGCGGATACCCAATTGAGGAGCTTGCGGCAAAATCCAACCACCTTGAGACGGCGTACCTTGTGCTGTATGGCAGCCTCCCTACGCAGTCGCAGCTCTCCATTTTCCGCGAGGTACGCTGTTCATAAGGGTTTCACGAACATGCGCTCCATGCCCATGCGTTTGTGCACCTCTCTAAACATCTCTATCCAACGTTCCTGCCCTCCTCCAGTCCGTCATGCGCCACACTGCGCTGCCCACCTCGGTGCTCGCCACTGTGGCCGCGATGCCGCACGACGCGCACCCCATGGGCGTCCTCATGACCGGCATCTGCGCGCTGTCCACGCTGCACCCGGAGCAGAACCCCGCGCTGGCGGGCCAGAACGTGTATAAGAGCCGGGAGATCCAGGACAAGCAGATTGTGCGCCTCATCGGCAAGGTGAGAAGGTTTGGATTGGTGGGGTGGTACAAGAGGAATAGAACGGGTTGGAAGGCGAGGGATATACCAAAAGCATGGTATCTTGACAGCCCGGATTTAGCTATCTTTCACAACATCCTCTTTACTACCGACCCAGATGGCCACGCGATGTGGCCGTAGCAACCCAGATGGGTGCCTGGCCTTAACCCTTTTGGCAACCCTCCTAACCCTTCTTTTCCCTTCTTATCTCACCCTGCCTTTCTCCAGGTCCCCGCCCTGGCTGCTCTGGCCTACCACAAGGCCACCGGCCGCTCCGCCGCACCTCCCAACCAGCGCATGGACTATGCCGAAAACTTCCTCTACATGCTGGACGGCGCCAGCAACCCCGCCTACCGGCCCAACCCCCGCCTCTCGCGCGCGCTGGACATCATGTTCATCCTGCACGCGGAGCACGAGATGAACTGCAGTACGGCGGCTGTACGGCACCTGGGCTCCTCGGGTGTGGATGTGTACACTGCAGTGGCGGGTGCGGTGGGAGCGCTGTACGGACCGCTGCATGGCGGCGCGAACGAGGCGGTTCTGCGCATGTTGGCGCGCATCGGCACGGTAAGGATGTGGAGAAAAGAATGGACTTGTTGCTCACAAGTTTCTTCTTTCCCTCTGCCTGCACCGTACATGATGCCGTGGTTTTATGTCCGCGCCATGCTCATCACTGTGTCTGCCCACCTGAACAGGTCGAGAACATCCCGGCCTTCATCGAGGGCGTCAAGAACCGCAAGGAGAAGCTCTTTGGCTTCGGGCACCGCGTGTACCGCAACTTCGACCCCCGCGCCAAGATCATCAAGGATGTGGCGGAGAAGGAGGTGTTCCCGCTGGTCGGCATCGACCCGCTCATCGAGGTGGCCAAGGCGCTGCAGGTGGGCAGTGAGTGGTTTTTCGTGTTGGATCGTTTAAGAGGTCGAGGTGGGTCATGCCTTTTGTTTAAGGGGTTCATTGTAAGGGGCGTGGATTGTAAGGGGCGTGGAGAAATGGGTCAAGGGGACACGGTTGTGCTTGCTCTTAAAAGTGCTTCACTCCTATTCGCTCTCAGGTTTACCTTACATATCCACACCTTTTACCTTCAGGACGCCGCCCTGGCTGACGAGTACTTTGTGAGCCGCAAGCTCTACCCCAACGTGGACTTCTACTCGGGCCTGGTCTACCGCGCTCTAGGCTTCCCTCCGCAGTTCTTCACCGTGCTGTTCGCCATCCCGCGGTGAGTCGCAGTGCGGTATCACGACACACTTCTAGTAGTGGTAGGAATGTGGCAGGGTAAAAACAACAGTTGGGTAATGTTTGTGGGTATGCGTATGACTTTCATAGAGAGAGTAGAGAAGAAACATGGTTGGTGAAACGGGGTTACTGCAATCCAAATCGTCTGTAGCTATTGCACCGCTTCTAAACACGTTCCTGCTTGGCCCAATCTCCCCTTGTCGCGCGCAGCATTGTGGGCTACTGCGCGCACTGGCGCGAGTCCCTGACGGACCCCGACACCAAGATCATTCGGCCGCAGCAGGACTATAAGGGCGTGTGGCTGCGGCACTACGCGGACATGGCCTACCGCCACAACGAGGGTGGGTGTGTGGGATGGGTGGGGGGAGTAAGGGAGGGTGCGAGGGTGGGGGGCAGGAGAGTAAAGAAGAAGACGTGTGGGGCAAGAGGGTAGGTACTGGCTGACTTGTTGGATTGGCGGGCATGGCAATGAGCTGGATTAGACAGGTGGGTAGCGGTTATGTGTAGCTCTGCGGACCTGATGCATGCCTTTCATTGTCGTACAAGCCTATTAAGGGGTATTAACGCTCTCTACTGTTTACCTTCCTGTTGCAGGCACCGACACTGTCGCCCACCTGCCGACCTCGAACGCCTACAACCGCCGTGTTGCTGGCGAGAACTGGCAGTAAGAGCGTTGGGCGGCCCTTAACGAGGCGGCGTTGCGTCAGGGATGGATGCTGCTGCTGACGTGCGGCCGGAGGCAGGCTCACGAGGTTTCTGTTGCGGCACAGGAAGGTCGCAGTGTCCGAAACCCATGGATACCTTTGAACCGGCCAAAGGCTTGGAGGGTTCCGCATGCATTTGCTCCCATGGCAGGTTACATCCATGCGTTCTCGAGTGTGATTGTTGTCGGCAAATTGTCGTCATCGTCTTCCAGCTTTGTATAAACCGAGGTGCGTGTATTATTAGGTAGGGAATCTCTTTAGGGTGTACTAGTATTGGTGGGATGTCCTCAAGTTGTCCCTTTTCGTGTCAGTGAGTGCAAGAGTCTCTGTGCAATGCGTCGGTTGATTCCAACACTAGTGTTGGATTCCTAACCTCTCATAATCCACATGCATTGCGAGGGAAGGGTCTGCGGTCGTGTGTGTTTCTTGTTTCCATTGCCGGCATGTTCCTGTACGTGTCTTCCTATTCTATTCGTCCTATTAAGGCGGCTCCCGGTGGTACGGCACGACACAGCTGCGTGTGGGGAAACGTTCTCTGCACGGATAGACTGTGCTGCCGTCTCGATAGATGTCGTGTTCGTTCGCTCGCTCCGACCACTCCGCACATTTTCGACCGCGTTCCCCTCCGGAATGGACTGGATTTCGGTAGCGGTGTAGCGCGTTGAGCATCGGATTGCATGCCGGTGGAGGCTACCGACAAGCCTCGTATCGACTGATGGTGACGTCTGGGGACCGGACAATCTTCCTCACGGCCAGAGATGACATATCTAGTAGCTGGTACAATTTGCACGTAAGCACGGTTATGTGGTCATTTGTTTGGGGCTGATGGCTACGGCTTGGAGTGTCGTGGTCTCTGAAGGCCGGGTCTCGACATGGGGTAGGATACAGGTCCCTGCGACACGATAATACGATTTATTGAAGGCTTATGCGGTTGGGACAAGAGCTTCTTGCGCAGGCATATGTGCCCAGGACGTGCATTGAGCTGAATTGATACGTTCAAACTCTATAGCGGGGTGTCCCGGAATGTGTGAACCTTTGTAAGGCACTGTTTGGTTAATGGCATTGCATCATTGGAGCGAGGACAAAGTCGTCCCTGTATGGCAAAGACGTTCACAAGCGACCCTAGAACTTCCAACAGCAGCAACACCACGAAAACAACAGTGGGCCTCGCTAGCTTAGGCGACTTCTCTCACACTCCGTCGTATGCACTTTTAACCAACGGCACCCTCCCTTTCAACTATCCATGTCAAACCTATTCCATCAAGCTCTGATCAGCTGTGGATCGCCCGCTTGCGCCTTCTGCGGCGCGTCCGTCAGCCCGGGCGGCCCCAGCAGCAGCCCCTCCGCCACCGCGTACCCGTGCAGCCTGCCCGCCCCCCGCGCGGCCTGGTAGGCGGCCTTGTCGGGCAGCAGCGCGGCGGCGTGCCGCACCATGGCTAGCAGCGGAGCAGGCCTGAGAGGGAGGCAGGGAGGTCGGGGAAAGCGGGTAAAAGAGGAAACAACTAACTGACTGAGGGATAAGGCGTCAACATGGGTTGCATCATGTGAGCCAGCCCGACCCGCCCAACCCGAATGAAGAATGGGTTGGGAAGGACGAGGAATGACGCTAGCATGCGCATAAGCGACTGCTGGTGCGTGCACTCCAACGACGCATGGCTAGCTACATATACGGGGTTGGAGGCATCCCTCTCCATACCATGTCCCACTACATACCCGCCCCGCGCACTCTCCCTCCCTCCACCCCCACCCCAGTTGTTTCCTCTTAACCCCCACCCCGTCTCTTAATCCTGTCCACGTCATCCCCTTCTCCTCTTTTGCGCTCACTTTAGCGTTAGGTGCTGGTCTCGCACCAGCAGCTCAGCCGGCGAGTAGCGCGGGGGCGACTTGTTCTCCAGCGTGTGGATGGGCTGCGGCTGGATGTAGGAGGCGGCGGAGGCAGAGGAGGAGGAGGAGCCGTTGGCGGCGGCTGTTCGAAGTGCGGGCTCGAAGTCGGGCGGAGAGCACTGCGCGGTGTCCTCCACATTGTAGGCGAAGAAGCGGATGGCGTCGTCTTTGGCGGGAGGGAAAAGGAACAAAGGGTGCCAGGGAGGGCGGGGGAGTGGGTAGTGGGGGTACAACGCGCCGGGTTGCTCCAGCCACAGATCCCAAACACTATACCGATATCAGCAAGCAACACATCAACCGTAAATCTCACCGCACTCCTATCCAGTCGTCTTTGGTTTTCGCTTTACCACACCCCGAGGCAGCCTCACCCTTCGCCCACTCTCCCATTTCCCACAAAGCTCCCGTTCCCCTTCCCACCCTGCTTCCGTCCTTCCACCTTCCCCTGTTCCCCGCCCGCCACTCACCTCCCCTCTGCAGCTGCCCCATCATAGCATCAGGCGCCCCATCTGCCCGCCCCGCATGCGCTGAGCCCCACCCGCACGGCCGGACCTCAATCAGCCCCGACCCAGATTGCCCAGCGCCCGCCTCTCCGCTGCTATGCTGCATGAAGAACGCATGCGCGCCGCTGGAGCCAGAAATCGAAATGAAGAGATGCGCAGATCGTACGGCACCTAGCACGCCGTACAGAGCGGTTGCTGCGGGTCCTGACAGGTCGACGGAGCCGGTGGCTGGTAGAGCGCTGTCGTACGAGGCTGGGAGGGGCTTACAGAGGATGCGCCGGAAGGGGCCCGCGGAGAAACCTGCACGCGAGGGTTTGCAAAAAGAGGGGCAGAAAAAGGGGTATGTAGGGCGAGCGTAGCATGAGGAGTAGGTGGAGGAAAAGGGATAAGGGGTAGGGAGCGCTGTGTGGGGGCTTTTTCCCGATGTGGATTGTTACAGAGAGAGGACGGGAAGACAAACGCCAGCGGGTCAACTAACCCCTGGTAATCCTGGAAACACAACCGCCTGATAGGGTTAACACCAACATCGGGATTTGAACAGAGCAGGAGCGGCCCTCACCTTGAGCATTGGCCTGCTCGCATGCCCTCAGGATCTCCTCCACGTTTTTCAAACTGCGCCAGGGGGCTGATCGCGCCTCCACAACCACCCGCAGCACGCTCTCGTCCCAGCCCCCTCCTGCTGCTGCTGCGGCTCCTGCCGCTCCGAAACCCAGGGGGTCGGGCGGTACGGCTGCCCCCAGGTGCGAGATGACGGCGTTCGCGGCGTGGTGGGGCGGGGTGTTCTCCCGCTGGTCCAGCTTGCATGCGAGCACCTGTGGTGGGGAGGGAGAGAGAGGTGCGGAAAGTATGGGAGGGGTAATGTACCGGTAGTGGTTTGGGAGTGGATGTGGGGAGGGAGGGGCCGAGGGAGGGGATGGGGAAAGGAGGGAAAGAGAGAGAGTCTCCTAACCTACACAATTGCCCACGGGTCTGTCATTTAGTATGCCTCATTCACTAACCTTGGAAAAGCAGTGCACTCGCACGCCTTCCGTCGCCCACTGCGCCGGCCGCCCCTCCAGGCCGCGTCGACCCAGCTCCGCGAGGGTTATGAGTGGCCTGCGACTGTACGGCGAGAGCAGTGCGGCATGGTACGGCTCGAGGGCGAGACCGCTGGGGGTGGCCAGGACAAGCGTGGCGTCGTAGTCTGCGTGGGATTGGGGATTGGAGGGGTGAAGCCGGGATATGGTTTTCCTGACGCGGATGCGGTGGGGCTGCTTGGGGAAGAGGAACAAGGCGCATCCCATGTCCAAACTCCTCACTCCCGCTCCTCGCCCCATGCTCACCCGGCGCCAAGCCTTTAATGCGGAACATGCTGTCCACGTCCGTCAAGACTTTGGTCACGAACGTTTTGTAGTTGTACAAGAAGTCGCCCATGATAATCACCGGCAGGGTACAATTTGACCAGTTCGGGTGCCTTAAGGGTGGCGTTGGCTCCACCTTGCTAACTGGTCGGATCATAACTTGGAAGTCTGGCTGCCAGCCTCCCAACGCGTCAGGATAGCTGTTGACGCGCATTGGTAAGTTCCATTTCATGGCTGGTAAGCCTGGTGTATCTTGCCGTCTTACATTTTCTATTTGATAGCGATGTTCGTGCGTAATCAACATAGAGCCATGATCCACACACATGTCGTCGAACACGGTGCAAGAGCTAGCGGCCGAAGGGTTCCATCGCAAAGGTTGGCAGGCCGATGCAGCGATTGCGACTTGGCCTGAAACCAAAACGCCATACCCACTTCTACTTTTCCAGATGCAGCGGTTGGGAAATGCTGCCAAAGCTACAACTATAAGCGCAACTAAGGAAAGCGTGCTCATTTTGACGGAAATACGCGTGGTGTTACTTTCATATCGTCATCTGAAGTTCAGAAGATATCATAGGGCTAGAGAAACACAGTGTTTGTCCTTAACTAATCGCGCCCTGTACTGTCCGATGAACAAAGTTTTTGTTTCTCTAGTTCATTTCAGAAAGGTCCTTTCGCTTAGAAATCTCCACGCAGCTTGCAGGCTTGCCTCGAGACGTAGCTGGGCAGTTGCCATTACCGGTTCATGTTTTCGTACTATCGCTAGACAAAGCAAATCTCCATTTTACATCAATGCCTATGTAGGTTGACGATTACACATGCTATTATAATTTTAGCCACGCCTACCAGCAGAGTGCCGTTGGTTGCATACATCCATCCGTCACATCCCTCCTTCTCGTCCCGTCCCTGTTCAGCGGGCCCACACCAGTAACTAATTTGTCAAGCTATCTATGTTTCAGCTTTCTCAAGTTTCTGTTTTTAGTGTATGCCACCATTGCTTTTCACAGACCGCCTTAGTGATAAGATGCCAGAGTTGACAATAATGTCTATGTAACGTACTAGTAACGTCGCCGTTCCAACCAGCGCAGGCAAAGGAAGGAGAATTGAGACATCGTAGCAAATAATCGTTCTCTTTCCAGTCGCCCACAAAAGTTGTTTCCAAGAGCTACCAAGGGTGTAACACATGCGTCACGTGTTTGCGCGTGTTGGACACAAACCGTACATATAGGATGAAGTGTGAACCCACCAACTTCATGTTTCATCACTCAAAACCCTCGTGTGACTGAAACATTTTCTCCTCTCTCCCTCGATTCACTACATACCGGCATTTTCCGTCATCCTCCGCCTATATCTCCTCCGTCCTCCTTACCATTTTCCCTCCCTCACCTCCCATATCCTCCTTACACATTTTCCTCCTCCCCCTTTCTCCTTTCCACTCCTCCCTCCCTCTACCTTCACCATCCAAGCGAGCCGCCGCCTTACCTGACCATCCTCCCTCTTCTTTCCTTTCTTCCCTTCCACCTCCTTTTTCCTTCCTCCTTCCCCTTCTCCCCATTCTGCCCCTCTTCCTCCTCCTCAGCTGCCCGGATATCAGCCACCAACGCCTCCCCCGCTCGCCGCCCCATCGCAACCTCCTGGTCATACCCCCACAGCACCTCCCAGCCGGCCGTACTGCCGTACCTGCACGCATAAGCACACATGTAAGATGCACACATGTAAGATGCAACACAACAACATAGGCAGTCAGGGCAGCTATCGATGTTCGGCTCGCCTAACTCAACACCAATCCCCCGGAGCTTGTCGTCTGGATTGCATTCTCATTCGACACATTGCGATTCCTTCTTTCCTCCCCCCATGCCACCCTACGCTCCCCCCACCTCTTCATCAGCGGCACCGCCACCTCCTCCACCATCTGCCTGCCGTGCCGCTCGTCCTCACGCACGTGCAGCTCCCAGTAACCCCACCCGCTGGCAGGCAGCCCCAGCCGCTGAGCGGCGGCGCAGTAAGTGCGGTAGACGGAGGGGCCGTTAACCTGGGGAGGGGGTCATGGATGGGGGGGCATGAGTTGGGCGTTGTGGGGTAGCATGGTGCGTGAGGGGGGTAGCATGGATGTGGAGAGGCAGGTAGAGGGGCGAGGAAAAGTTAAAACCGCCATCTGCCTGTCAGCTGCGCCTCCTTCCCCCACCTTGTTCGTTACTTTCTTCCTCCTTCCTTCCACAAAACCCCCGCAACCATCCTACCCCCCGCGCACCTCGAAGAACGTGAGGCCCCCCAGGTACCTCAGGTAGTGCCGCCGCCGCTCCGTAAGCAGGAAGTTCTGATTGGCACCAGCCAGCCACTGTGTGTGTGTGTATGTGGGGGGCATGATAGGGAGGTGGGAGAGGGAATTTAGTGGACGTTGGTCATCAGGCAAGGTGACCCATGGGTCAGACAGCCTCGTTGAAGCCGACCCCCGTCCCTACCCCACTCCTCCCACCTGCCAGGGCACCAAGTCAAAGTACGCCTCGGGCCGGGTGTCCAGCCCCAACTGAGCCATCATGGAGTGGTAGAAGGTGGAGTGCTTGCGAGGCAGCTTGCCGCCGCCGTACTCCTGTGCACGCGGGCGGGCGTGTGGGTTTCGGAGCAAAATACGGGAGTAGCGGTACACAGCGGGTGATGCAAAGAGAGTAGGACGACACCTCCCCTCCCTCCTCCTTGCTCCCTCCTTTCTGGGTTATCCTCTTCCTTCCTCCCTTCCCTAATAACTATGATTCCCTCTCACCTCCAGCAGCACTCGGAACACGGTGGCTGCCACCTCATTGGCCGCCCCCGCGCACACGCGCGACTGACGACTGGCCTCCACCAACCCGTCCAGGGAGCCTTGTGAGAGTGCGGGGGGTGAGGGGAAGAAGAAGGCGAGGGGTGCATGGGGTGTGTGCAGGAGGAGCGGAAAGAGGATATGGGGTAGGGCAGGCGTGGCTGCCTACCTGCCTGCCTGCCAGCATCTATCCAGGTCTGACCCGAGCCCAAACCGCACTAGCCTTCACACCGATATAAACCATCCTCCTAGACGCATGCCTCGGGCCTCTCCCCCCCTTCCCCATCTTCTCAACTTGTCAATTTCTTCCCTTTTGCCCCTTTGTTTTCCTCCCCCCTGCCACCCACCCACCCACAGCCAGCAGGTGTCGGTAGCCGCCAAGGCTCATGTGGTGCCGCATGAACAGCGCAGTGGGGCCGGGGGCAGGGTCGACGTCAGCAGTGGCGCGCGCGCGAACAGCCTCGCAGAGCTGCGTGCATGGGGGCATGGAAGGCAGGGAGGGGGGTCCGAGGGGGGAGGGGCACGACATTGGGGCATGGTGGGCGTGGGGATTTGCCGGTTCGGTTGAACCTCAGGTTTGCAGGCAGGGTGTACTGCCCCCACCACCACACACTAACCCACCCACCCGCCCACTGCCTCCCCCCCCCAACCTGCTCCACACTCATGCGCCTGTACTGCTCCAGCCTGCCCTCCCCGCCCAGCAGCTGCTGCACCTCCCAGCGCTGCCAGGGACCCTCCACGCGGTCTCGCAGCGCAGATAGCCAGGCGGACCGCTCGTTCTCGTAGTGGGAGAGGTCGTCGTACCTGCAGGCATGCATGCAAAGGCAGGCAGGCAGGCATACATGCGAGTTAAAGGCTAGCCGTGGTGCACGGCATGGCGGGTACGGCGCGGCGGCGGTACGCAAGCAGCAAAGCAATTATCGTTAGTTGGGATTGCGACTGACGCGATGTTAGTTGGACATTGGAGGGCATGTGCCGCCAGTGCCGGTGAGCAGGAAGGTGCGTGCATATGCGTGGACCTGCGTCAGCTGCATGTCTACATGGATTTGCTCCACCCCACGCGGACCTGCGCGCATGGACCGGCCACTCACGCTACTCACCAGAAGTGGTTGAGGCGGTTGATGCGGTACAAGGTTCGTTGCAGGAAGGTGTGGCAGGCGGTTGTGTAGGGGTCGTCGTTGGGTCTGCCGTCGCGGCCTGCTGGATTGGATGTGGGGACCGCCATGCACATCAGCAACGTCAACAGCAGTGCCGGGCAGCACCAGCACCCCCACGACACATCAACGCACCGCAAGCTTGTCTCACCTAGCACCCGAGGCCACTTACGGTCCTGGTATGTGAGCTTCTGCATGAACTCCTTTTTATGACCCCGCCTCTTCCTTGCCCCGAGTTCCTAGTCACTGACTGCCCACTGCCCGCCCACTCACCCTGCGCCCCGTACGCCCCCTCTGTCGCCGCCCCCACCGCCGCCTCCACCTCCGCCGCCGCCGCCGCCACCTCAGCCTCCCCCGCACGCAGCCTCGCATCCAGTCCCGGTGCCGGAGTGCGCAGCAGCCGCAGCAGGCAGCGCTCGGCGGAGGAGAAGTCAACTACTGGAGGGGGGGAGGTTGGGCGGGCGGAGGAAGGGGAGGGCGGGGGTGAATTGGCGTTTCGGCGCGCCACAGCCTTCCAAGCGGGAGGTCCCAGGGGCTGCCTACCTACCTACCTACCCATCAAGCACAACCATGGACGCAGGACCACCCTCACGCCTCACCCGTGTCACCTTTACTTCTGTCACCGCTGCTGTTGCCGCTGCTTTCGTACCCGGGCAGGTGTCGTGCAGCCGCCTGCAGCTGCTGGGGGGCGTCCAGGGAGGCGGGCAGGCGGCGAAGGGGCCGGGTGGAGGTCCACACGGCGACCTAAGGGGGGGAGAGGGGGAGAGGAGGGTGGGAGACGAGATGAGAAGCACTCTGTGCGAGTGTAACACACTGTCGTGCCCTTTTCCTCGCACTCACCTCGCCCTCTTTGTATGTTTGTACCCCCCAGTCCCCGGGTATTGCCCGAGGACGGCCCAATACGCACCGGCGAAGATGCACCCCGCAAAGCGCCCTAACACCCCTCCCATGCACCCACCTGTTCGGAGGAGTTCAAGGTGGTAATGCTCTGAGCTGCAGCGGCGGCGGAGGCAGCAGCTGCCTGGGCGAAGGAGGAGGTGGGACTAAAGGTGGTGGGAGTGGCGGTGGTGGTGGTGGCGTTGGCGGATGTCGAGGCCACGACATGCAACCGGGCGCGGGTGCGGTGAAGAAGGGGGGCAGAGGACAGTTGGCGAGGTGCGGGTGGTTGCTGCTGGCTGGCAGTGGACGTGTAGCTGCGGTTGCTGTGGGGGTTGCTGTTGTGTGGGTAGTGGAGACGTAGGTGGATGCGACTTGGGCTTGGGCAGCAGGGCATTGGTTGCGGGGAGGCGGCGACGGGAGGGGACAGCCGCCGCGTTGTTGCGGATAGTGGCATTGCTGCGGTGTGCTTAACCAAGGTAAAGTGTAAGGAGTAGCAGATTTTTCGCGCGGTATTAATAGTCACGCACGGGCTGAGAGCTTCGTGGCCGAGTAGAGAGAAGAGTTGCAAGCGCTTCGGCTATCGGCTAGTTGCTGGCTAGCCGACTGGCGTTAAAGCTTTGAAGCAGCTTTAGGGAACAAACAGTCGATTTGGGCACTGTTACTGGTTGTTTGACGGCACAAAGTCTCTTTTTATGTCATCGCAGGAGGCGAATGTTCAGCCAATCGCTCGCTAACACTAACAGCTATATCCTTTTGCGTCAGCTGTCAGCGTGGAAAGCGCTAGCGCTTGTGGCGGCTGCTGCTGCTGCGTCTCATTGGCCCATGATGTCACGCATCCCAGGCACAATCTCAACCACCGCCGTCATTTCGTACCTGACAATCTGTCGCCTTCTAAACGGCCACGCCAGTGCAGCGGCCGTATGAGTTTATAATTACTTATGCAACAATTGTCTGGCTGTGATAATTTGAGCATTTTTTCCTGCGTGCCTATATAAGCGCAGCCGGCGACAGGCCCATCGCGCGGTCATTACCTCGGTCAACAACCGCCGCCGTTGCTTGAACCTCTTGCCGCTTGCAGCCTTACATTGGCCATTCCTGCCGCGAAGTGTTCGATACTTAAGCTGCTTCTCCTGTCGCGCCAGGAGAAGAGGCAAAAGCAGCCTAATTACTGGGACTGTCGCTCTGTTGTGCGAATGTCGCGTCTGTCTCGCTCCCCAAGCCAACACCGCCACGCCCAACCCCATTCCGGCTTGGGCCCTCTGTCTCTCTCATTTGTCGGGCACAACACTCTGCCCACCTCGTCCGCTGCTCGTCTAAGCCCCGCCACATCGCCAGCGGCGATCTCGTCCGTATCGCCCGCGTCGCTGCGACCCATGGGTCCATCCGGGATACATTCCGCCTCATTCGCCATGTCGTCGCCGCCACTGATGCCGTCATCCCCACCCAGCAGCGGCGGCATTGCTGTCGGCAATCTCGGCATTAGGACTCGTCTCGGAGGCGCCAGCGTCGGAACGGCTACTGCCGCTGCTGCTGCTAAGCACGCCGCCCCTAGCGCCGCTAACACCCGCCCTGCTACTGTTGCCGCCGCCGCCACCTCTGCAAAGCCGGTGGATGCCCTCCCTGAGGCTCCTGCGACGCCGCCCGCTGCTGATTTGGCGGATGTGGAGGGGTCTTCGTTGCTACAGGGCGTCAGGTGGGGGGAATACGTAGGGGGGGGTTCAGCTGTGTTGGTTGACATTAACGTAGCGTTGTACGTCGTTGTGGTTCTGGTGGGCAGAGTTGGGATTGAAAGGTGGCTGGCAGGCGATGGAGCCTACCGTACACTGAGTGGCACTTGTCCTATCATGTCCGCCTTCTCACCTCCCGACTTCCCGTCCCCTCCTGCCTGCACCCCTCCTCCCCTGCACAGCCCCCGCCGCCCCCGCTACACCGCTGCGGAGGTGTTCCAATGCGCGGAGGAGTCGCTGTTCTACAGCCAAACCCTGGAGAAGCTGCTGCCCGCTGTCGTGCAACTGCATCAACAGCAGCAACAACACCGACAGCGCGGCGGCGGCAGCAGCGGTTCCCCGGACGACCAGTCCACGTCTTCAGCACCCGCTACCGCCTCCTCCTCCTCCTCACAGCCGCCCCTGCAGCATGCGCAGCAGGGTGGGGGTGGCGAGGGGGCGGGCGGGGTCCCTCCGGCTCCCCAACCGCAGCTCAAGGTGGTGGAGTTCGGCACGGGGGATGGTACCCCGGTGGTGAGCGCGCTGTCCAAGATCAGGTGAGGGCTTGCCTGGGATGGGATGGGATGCGGAGCGTGCAGTGGGGTGTACACTGTTTCCTTGACTGCCCCCTCCCCTCCCCGCCTGTCTGACCATCCCCGTCCGTTAAGGCCTCGCCGTACCGTTATCTAGGCACACCACCGCTGTGGGGACTATTTGAGTCCCTCCTTACATGCAGTGGCCTGTGCCGCCCACCTTCCCTCCCTCCCTCCCTCCCTTCACACCACACTTTGGAATTTCTTTTTCCCTCCCTTCCATGTTAAACACCAGCAGGTTCGAGGGTGTGATCCACGGTTTTGAGCTCAACCCCACCTCCGCGGCCCTGGCGGCTGAGAACGCGGCGGCATTCGGGCTGTCTGACAAATATCAGGTGGGTGGCGACTTGGGGCCGTGACTTGGACGGTGACTTGCTTGGTGACCTGGGTTTGGGTTGGGATAGGTGTCGCGGGTCTGTCCGGACAGCTTGCAAGGTCATTGACCGTGTGTGACTTATGCTCTTATCCCCATAGCTTTGTCCGAACTTGTGGTTCCGTATGGTTTGGTATGGTCTTTGACCCCCTTCTCCTTCCCTTGCCTTCCTTCTCCTCCCCCCTCAGATCCACACGGGTTGCTTCTACCAGGGCACCTCGCACCCCGACTCGCCCGCTGCCGGCGCTGTCTGCCTCATCGCCAACCCGCCCTACCTGCCCGCCCCGGATGCGAACATCCTCATGCCGGAGCTGTACGGAGGCATGGACGGGGCGGGCCTGACACGGGTGAGTGGCGTATGGCGAGGCAATCCCAAACCGAATAGAGGGGCAGAGTAGGACAAAGGCACGAGGGCAGTGGACATGCATTGGCTGTGTGGGTGGTGTGGGATGGCCATCCGGCAGATAGCGCTCCTATTGCACGTGCATTGCTAAAAGTGCCGTACTCACCCCTTGGGTCGTACTCACCCCTTGGGGCCGCATGTTGCTTGCTAAACATATGGCATGTAGGTTAGTGCTCATGCTTGGTCATACCTGTGTCGCATCTGCTGCTCTGCACCTATCCACGACACCGAACTTACCTACCCCAAAAACCTATTACATAAATTGCAACCTCCGTGCAGGACCTCCTGTCGCTGGGTCTGCCGTATGCCGTACTGCTGGTTTCGTCGTACTCCAACCCGGCTTCCGTACTCCGCCACGCCGCCGCTGCGGGCTACCGGGTTGTGGATTTCCTCATCACGCCGCTGCCCTTCGGCACCTACTCCTCGGAACCCAAGGTGGAGTGGATCGCCGCCGTTCCTATCCTGTTGAACTGCATGGGAGGGGCAGAAGAGGGATGCCTTGCTTCATGGATTGCCATTAGGCTGGGTAAAGTTGGCTGAATTACAAACTAAAAGATGGTACCCTCTTTCCCCCTTTTATGCCTCCCTCCCCCAGGTGCGCAAGTGGATTGCCGCCATGCGAGATCGCGGGGAGGCTTTCTACAGCGGCAACACCTATCTGCTAGCTGGAGTGCTGTTCCAGAAGAAGGAGCTGCCGCCGCCGTCCGCTTCCGCATCCGCCGCTGCTACCGGTGGCAACGGCCATGGCAGCAACGGCCACAGCAACGGCAACGGTCTCGGAGGATCGGTCCCGCTGACCGTCTACCACGGGCTGCAAGAGGATGTGAAGGAGGATGCGGCTGACATTGCGCCTCAGCTTCTGCGGCTGTTGACCGCACTGTGAATGATATGCTTTGCGATTAGAAAGGGGGGTAAAAAATATATATGATGAGAAAGGGGGGGGGGTACGGTACGTTTTCTTGATCTCCTGTAGTTGAGATGTGAAGTTGTGTTGAGGATATGTTGCATCGTGTTCAGCTAACAGACAACGCATATGTGCTGTTATCCCCTGCAAACTGAGGACTAGTCGAAGCACAAGTGTGTATAGCGCTATGTTGAAAGGTTTGACCTTAATCACAGATGGAGTTGATTATTTTTCCATTCAATTGGCAAATGGCAAAACAAGGCAAATTGCAAGTACAGTTACAATTTGTACGCATGTACAGTGTGTCCGTACGAGCCAGGCGGGGCAAGGACACTAAGAAACAGTGGCAGGCTGAGTCAGGGACCCCTACACACCTCCGTTGAGGGGCTGTGCGCAGTTGGTATCTGACAGACATGTGGGTCTCCCATACACAGCTCAGGTAGCCTTGGGAGGGGTACAGGTTATGTGGGCATTGGTGTTTCCCAATTGCACCAGCGTTTCGAATGTAAGGAGGTTGGAGATTGATGTATACCTGACTCATAACACCAATATACATATGACGGGATATAATATGAAAATGTCTACATATGGAGATAATTATGTACGACATCCCTAGTTCAGTAATTATGTACGACACAGAAGTACAATGACGACCGGCACCTTCTTTTCCCATTCAAGACACTGTCGCGCCACACGCAAAACGATTCAAATAAATAAAGAATCGAAAATTCAGCCAGGCGGAAGGGGAAAATGGCTGTCCGACGATGTATCCACTGCTGATGAAGATGACCTGGAAACTGTCGCATCAGTAACTGCAGCTGTCGTACCGGGCAAGGGACGTCGTATGTTGCTTTGAAAGTGGCGGGGTGGAAACCAAACCTGCTACCTCTGGGCAGGGTCCGCAAAAAAGGTCGTGCCGATGGTGGGACCAAGTGACTGGAACAAATGAACCAACGCAAACATGCATGCAGGCATTCCAATGGTGCATGCGAAGCCAACTGCAAGTGAACATGAAGGCGAGAAACGTCGGCTATGAGCAGCCGGAAGCAACAAACCTAGCAGCCAGACTGCGCCTTCGCCTGTTGGCGAGCGATTTGGAGACATTGCCAGTTTATAAAATGATTTGGGTGATTGAAATGCAATTGAATTGTGCATTGCTGGGGGCGACTTCGACGTTGCTACAGCATTATCGTACGGCACGGCTGTTACGACAGCGTTGGTGGGTGGGTCTGGCACCCCACATACAAGCATGGGGTTGTATTCCCGTGTGCTTCCCCATTTCATCACCATACCCAAGTCAGGTCCTGCGTCATGCCCCCCCTCCCTTAGTAGACCTAACTAAATGCATAAATGAGATCATAAGTCATGCCTACGCAAAAGCTCCAGCTACCTTCCTGCATTCACTATATGCACGTGCCATCTACCGAAAGAAACGCAAGCCACGCAGCCAGCCGAATGAAATACAAGTTAGCCGTCAAGACACCATACTAAACACTCAACCATCACAGCAAGCAGATAACTGCCAGTTAACCGTACACTTCCTGCTCAGTTGCCCGGACCCGCTGCTGCTGCAATGCTCTGGATCTTCTTCATACGCTCCTGCAAGTCCAGGAGATCCTGGGAGACGCCGACGCCGCCACCCGGCACCGCGACGCTCGTGGAGTTGCGGAGGGGCAGGTCGTGCAGGTTCGTCTACAAGCGGGCAAGCAAGGGGAAGAATTTAACGACCAAGTCGACCCAACCGTACATCTCAACCATGACCTCATAGCAATCCAAACCCTGCCACAAGATAAGTCTTGCAAAACCCAGAACGCGGAAGAACTCTGACAGGCAATGCCCATACTTACGCTCAAGCTGTTCATGCGGTTGCGGAGTTCGTCCAGGTTGCCCACACCGCGCAGCCGTCCTGGAGAGTTGGGGCTGTGTGGCCGCGCCTCAGCCGCCGCCAGCTTCTCGGCAGCTGCATGGGACACACATGTTGGCATTCAACAGTAGACTAATCCACCACAGCGACAGGAACAGAGGTCCGGCAAAGTAAAATGTAAGTGCTGTTGTGCGATGTACATCAGTCGCAGCCATGTATAGCAGCTTACCGGTCATGGGTGCCCCTTCGCCGTCTGGCGTGCCCCAGGTGCTGCCGCTTGTTTGGCAGGCGCCGCCGTCAGAGGCCGTCTTCGCTGCAGCTGGCGGTGACGCTACACGCTGCTCTTGCGCAGCCGCTGCGGCCGCTGCATTGGCCGCGTGCTGGATCTGCAAGCGCACCTTACCTAGGCCGCGCTGCAGGTAAGTCTTGAAGTAAGGGCTCACCTGCGCGGGGCATGGCACGTTCAGTTGGAGACAGAAGTACAGCTTCTTAGCAAGGCCAAAACGGCCCTAACGGCAGTCGTCGGGGAGCGGAGATTCTAGGCCAGGACCAAACCTCACCTGGCTGAGCATTTGGTTGAGCACGTCGAGGTCTGGGTTGGCCTCAATGAAATGGTGCAGGTCCACGAGTGCCTGCGCGAGGGTACATGCGGGAGTCGGCGGTGAGTCCGCAACGGTTATCATTCTACCAACGTTGGTGCGTTCGTGCGTGGTAAGTTCGGTAACGCATGGTAAGCATGTGGCAGCAAATGGAACCTGCAGGCCGTCAGGACTATTAAACACACCTGCTGTGACTGCCCTTTGTCGCCAATTCGCCGGAAAATGACGGCCAGCGTGTTCCGTGCCTCTTGCTCGTCGGTTGCGGGCCGTGTAAAGTCTCGACTGGAGGGCTCAAGACTAATGGTTGATACCGGCGCTGCCGACGAAGGCGCAGCTGCAGGAGCGGGGGCAGCCGAAGACGCAGGCGCCGCAGTAGCCACCTTCGGGGCTGCGGCGGCACCTGTGGCGGGAGGCATCGCGTTCGTGCTGAGGGGCACCAGCACCTGCTGCTGCTGAGACTGTGGCGGCGGCTGCTGCTCCGATTGAGAAACAGCCACAGATGCTGGTACGGACGCTGCTGACGCAGCCAAGGAAGAGACGGGCGCCGGCAACGACGCCGACAGCACATTGCCTGCCCCGCCGGGTACCACACGCGCGCGCTGGGAAGGCGACCCGGCTGCTGCTGAGGTGGATGCTACGTCGGCGCTGGGAGCCGTGGTAGGCCGGGGCGCCGCCGCAGCCGCCATCAAGCTCGCGCTTGCCGCCGCCGCAGCTGTTGCTGTTGCCGCTGCGGAAGCAGCGGGGCCGCCTTCCCCGGGTGGCCGCTTGTCGATGTTGATGGTGTTCAAGTTGAGCCGGATGTACGGCAGCATCACCATCTCGTCCGCGCTCTCGGTCACGCCTTGGGAAGGCCAACAGCAAGATGTTAAAAAGACAATTGGCATCTCAATGCTCCGTGTAGACCCTAAGATCCTAGACAGGAGGACCCTGTAACCACTAGACCTACCCGGCATGGCCTCAACGTCTTTGAAGATGTCAAAGCCGCGGTGCTTGCACAGCTCGTGTAGCATGGTCTTGATCATGCGCAGCGGCTTGTCCTCCTGTTGTCACAAGCCAAGCCATGGGTCGTCAGAGCGCAGCAACGTGGGTTGGGGCGGCGCAGAGATGGGATATGCATGTACGCCACAACTAAAACCAGGGCAATCCGGTACAGGTTTGGCACTCTCACCAGCGAGCTGCGGCGCCGGACCTCCTCAGCGCCGAGCTCCTGCATGTAGTGGTGGATGTGCACAAGCACCTTGCCCACGTTGATGGTCTGCCAAGGGGGTGCGAATGGGTGTAATTGTTACTGGGTGGTCGGGGAAAGTGCTCCAGCAAAGGCAGCTTGGATTATCCGTTCTGATCTTGGTTTGATCCTCACCGGGATCATTGCTCCGAGCTGCTTGGTCATCTTGATGAGGCACTTGACGACCGTGTCGTTCCAGCGCAGGAGCATCTCCGACGCCCCACCGTCCGGCAAGGCGACTGAGGAGGGGATCATCTCGTAGATGCGAGGGTTGGGTGTGCGCAGGAACCCGATCAGTGCGCCGAACACGCCCGGCCTGCACGCGAGAAGACGCAGATTAAAAATTTTAATTTGTTGTTCATAGTACGGCGCAACACAGAAGGGCGGAGGTCCATACACCTTGACCCGCCGTACCTGTTGGCGTGCTCCAGGAGCCGCATGATGAGCATGTTGACCGCCTTCAGCAGACCATCGCCGTCGGCCACCTGGAACACAGAGTAAGGACAGGCGACACAGCGTGAGCGTTTCGTAGCATGAGGTAACAACACAGTGAGTCCCAACGCAAAGTTGTACCTGGCGCAGGCGCCCGTCGATTAGGCACGCCAGGAGCACACTGAAGAGCCGCTTCAGCGCGTTGTCGCCCAGGCCCGATGCCAGCGCCGCCACGTTGCACAGGTTCATGAGCGAGTTGACGCTATACTTGCAAGCGCGGGCGTTGTAGGCGGGGCCGTTGGGCAGGCACAGCGTGGAGGCAGCGGCGTCGGAGAAGGACTGCAGGCAAAAGGGGGAACGTAAGGTGAAGGTCAATTGTATATTCTATACAGTACATGGGGCACCGACGACAGGGCAGGTTGCTTCTTCGAGCCCATGCGCCAACCTGCTCTATCTTCTGGGACAGCAGCTGCACCAGCTCGTCCACGTTGCGCGGATCTGTCAGCAGGGCCGCCACGTGCCGGCTGTGCTTGTCCATTTCGATGTAGCTGTAGCACAGCAGCTTCATGGCCTGGATGGTTGCCTCCCAGTCGTCGCCTTCAGGTCAAACACACCGGGAAGAACATGCAGGTGAACATATTGCAGAAACGTTCTAATACAGCTCCTATGTGGCAGCTTCCATGCATACGAGTCGAGAGACCAGTATCAACCTCACCTTGCAGCCGGTCATGCAGGATGACCCAGTTGCGCATGGTGGCCTCCTCATCGGCACCCTGCAATAAACAGGGGCACCATGTCAGTCTTGCGCCAAAGGGTTGCATACGCAGAGGAGGAGAAGATGCTGCCGACAAGGTGCACTGTTTGTAATCTACAGCCCCACCTACCTCAAGAGACGTGAGCACGCCAGGTCCGTTGGCAAGCTGTCCCGATTGGAATGTGGTTGAGCCGAAACGGTTTACGACGGGCGAACCCATCTGTCGCGCATCATACGGCACCGGAGCCGGAGCCTCGTACACCGGCGGTGGCGCAGGAGCGGGCACAGGGCTGCACACCTCCATGGGGGTGGGGCCTGAAGGCGCCACCACCCCGGCACGCTGGGCTGCGGCCTCCAAAATGCCACCTCCACGGGCGGCAGCTGGCGACGCCACACCACCGACGCCACCGTTGGAGGTGGCCATTCCAATGATGGAGCGGCGCATGGGTGACGCAGGCCGACGCGGCGGTGTGCCGCCTCCTTGTTGGCAAATGACCATGGGGTCATCGGCGACCTACCAGGGCACCCAACGTGTTCAGGTAACAAAAGCAAGGAAGGGCAGTGCACATTATGTTGCAAACCCTAGCTGAAGCAAGCGAAAAGAAATGCACGTCTGACAAGGTCCATGAAGCTTACCTGCGCAACCAAGCCGTACTCCGCCGCCTTGTACCCGGGCTGCATGCCCGCTCGCGACAGGCGGTTACCCGCGGCCTTGATGCGCTCCTCAATGAGCGACTTTTGCTGGTCCGTCAGGCGGCCCAGGTAGTCCCAGATAGCTGCGCGTACGACAGACAACCCAAAGTGTTAAGGCACCGCAACCATTGCCTATATACCTGTAACTGTAAGTTGTACCTAATATGCATTGAAAGGAACAGTAGCACAGCAAGTTGAGATGCGCTAGGTCGAATATGCGGGCGTAACCCAGGGGCCTCACCGGTGCCCTCGATGCAGTAGAGCACCTCCATGACGCCCAGGCACGCGGCACGCACGGCCGTGTCACGCTCCGCTACCAGCTTTGCGACCGCCGCCATAATACTCTCGCTGGAGCCGCTGCCCGAGGACTTCCCTTGGCTTGACGACCCGCGGTACACCACCGGCCCCGTGCGGTCGATGATTGCCGCAATCTCGTCCAGGCAGACAACGCGGGTCTTGCTGTTCTTGGACTCGAGGCCATCCTGGTCACGTTGGAAAGGTGTGTGATGTGCCCTGAGTTGCTTGGCAAAATATGGGGCGACATCTCCGCAGAACAAGACAGAGGAACAAGGCAAAGGTGGTTTAGCCCGTTGTCTGTCCAGTCCTACCTTCACGTACGACAGCACCTTGGCTGGAGGGTGCAGGAGCGCTAGCCGCTTCAGCAGCTCCCGGTGCTCGGCCTGGTGGAAAGGAAGACCGAGTTAGGTACGGAATTGTCCTGATGAGCAGTTATTGAGGGCATCAAGGCTAGTCCTCACCTTGAGCTTGTCCTGGTTGTGGCCTGACTTCTCCACCAGCGCCGGCAGGATTAACTTCGACTCGTACTCCGAGATCCTACGCATGGTGGGGTAACACCGTAATCCTCGCAACCGATTTGACCATAATCACTCACCCGCCCCCATTGTTGCCTAAACGACTTTCGGATAATGCAAAGAAAATCTGTTGTTACTCACCGGTAGTTGCGCTCAACCATAAGGTCCATCAGGGCCTTGAGGAGGTCCAGCACCTTGACCAGAGAGGCCGTGTTTGACTCGAGGATGCGCAGCGTTGCCCACCTAACAGAAGAAAGGCGACGGCACACACGCATCAAGGTCAGCTGTAGGGCAAGCATGGGTCACACCACACAAATACAGCCTGCCTGAAGGCACTGCACATGCAGTAAGACACCAGTCACCTGAAGAGCAGATCGACAACCGCAATGACCTCGTCGTACAGGCCAGGCAACGCCTTTGTGATCATGTCCGCCGCCTCGCAGTGCTTCTTGAAGTCCTGTAGGTGTTTGCAGTGAGCTTCTTGAGTGCACTGCAACTATTTGAGGATACGTGCACAATGCCTAGCTCAGCCCTTACCTTGCTGAAGGCGGCCGCGCGGAGGGCCGGGTTCAGCATGGGGCTGAATTCCGCCTCGAGCGTCTGCGCCTCATCCGGCATGATCTGCAGCTTGGCAGGCCGGAAACGACCCTGCAAGCAATAGCAAAGTAAATTCACTTTGAGGCTCAAGGTAGAGGCGTCTATCGCAGGACATGGTACGCGGCGGTAACATGCAAAGACATCATGCAACACCAGCGACCCTTTCACATCAGCGTACCTTCTTGGCTCGCTCCTCCTTGCGGTTGTCAGGAGCGATCAGGGGCCCGGCATCCGCAGCAGCTGCTGCTCCGATACCTCCCGCTGTGGACCTGTCAAGGCCACACGAAGATGAAGATCACTATGATGCGGCTACCGCATTCAGACCAGAAACCCCATGTAATGACATGTGGCTGACGACAAAGACCACAGCCAGTACAAGGGAGAAGACTCACCTGTTCAGCGCGCCCGGCTTAGCAGCCATGGACGCGCGAGTTGCGGCACCGCCGACAGAGCCCGACTTGGGCAGACTCGACGTGGAGGACCGCAGGGAGACCGTAGAGCTCCGCACCTAGGCGAGGGTCCCAATCGGATGTTGGTAAGCTTTGCAAACAACCGAGGCCTTACAGTGTTGCACAGGGCTACACGTAAGAGTGGCAGGGTCCGCAAACGTATTTAACGTCAGTCCAAACCAGTTCAAGTACCTACCGCCGATGATGCAGCTGCCTTGGTGGTGGTGGACGCAGCTGCGGCCGCCGGCGCCGCTGCGACAGGCACCGGTGCGCCCGATGCTTTGCTAATGGCTTCCAGGGCGGCCTTGCGCGACGGACCATCGAGGCTCTGTGCCGCCGCCCCGAGCTCCGCAGCGCCAACCGCCTGCGCCATGGAACATAGCATACACCAGTATGATCATCAAGAACACGTTGCATGCGGGATCCGACTGCAAGTCCAGCGTGGGGTGGCCGTACCTCGAGAAGCGCGGCCATAAGCTTGGTTGCCGCGTCACGGACCTCCGCCGCCTTGTCTGCGCCACCAATCGCCGCGGCACGCAGCGCATCCGGGACGCAGTCCCCAAGCTTTCCTCCAGGTACTAGCGCCGCCAGCCACTTGAGTGTCTCCGCCTTGCCGTCCGCTGTGATTTTGCTGCTCGTGTAGAACTATGGCAAGTTTGGTGGGTGTCAGGTGTAAGCACGCAATGCTGGAATGCTGGCTATACGAGCTTGCCAGTATGGGTAAGGAGCGCATAAGGGTGTTGTAAAGACGGTATCACCCAGCAAAACAATCGTGCTTACCTCCATGACGTCCGGCATGACACTGCTCGCGCCTGCGACACCGACCCAGGCATCGAGCATCTCCGTGACCGCCGATCGAACCTATGAAGCACATGGCAATGGAAAGGTTTAGTTTCAAGAGTGTTGGGCAGTGTTAAAGGGACGCCCTAAACCCGAGGGAAGGGGGTCGGATTCATGCGGTGCCAGCGGCGATGGTTGCGAAACATTACTCACCGTCTGCTTCTGGTCCGTAATGTTCTTAACGGCCGGGGGCAGCAGCGGACGTGCTTGCCGGTCAATGGCACGGCCCATGGCCTTGGCGATGCGGCCCAGCACGATAAGAGCCTGAGTTGTGAGGTTCTTGTTCGAATCCGCCATGCGCTTTTTCAGCTCCGGAAGCAGGTCGCCGGTCTGCAAGATGGCGATTCATGGAGTTCAGTCACTATGGAATCGGTTGGTGGTAGTGCGACCAATGTTCAAGACCCGAATAGGTGTGCAAAAGGGCATGGCAGCTCTCCTTGTCCCAAATGACCCATGGGTCAGTCAGCGCAAGCACGACAGTCCCCAGTACCGACCTGCGGCTGGATGCGGTTGCCGGCCTGCGTGAGGATGGTCTCAATGGCGTCCAAGCCAGCCTTGCGCTCCTTCCAGTTAGTGTTTCCCAGCTGCGCAACCAGCTCGCTGGTAATCTGGTTGCTGATGTCCGTACGCGGCAGCAGGTCATCAGCGTCGAACCCGCCACCACCACCGCCACCACCGCCGCCCGCGGATCCGCTTGAACCAGCGCCACCCTTGGCGCCGCCCTTGCCACCACCAGCGCCTCCACGGGCAGGCGCGGCAGCGCGCGAGAACCGTGTCGGCTCAGGCTTAGGCTGGTCCTTGTTTTTGGCGAACTCGCCGTCGATGGCGGTCATGAGCGCTGGCTTGACGTCAGCGCGGATCATGTCGCCCAGCGGGGGCCCAAGAAAGCTGGGGGCGAACGGGAACAAACCAGAACCCATGTTAACCCTCCGAAGTTCAGATGGCAACATTGTAGCCGTTTTAGCAGAGATGCTACGACTAAACCCCGCTAGTGGCTCATGAGCCGTACGCAGGCGAACCAGCCGTGTGCCCCAATGAAGTACACGTAGCATCCTTACCGGAACATCAAGCCCAGGAGCTGGATGGCTGCGTTGCGGACGCCGGCGTTGGCGGAGGCCAGGTCCTCCTTCGCCCACTCCAGGAGGGCGCGCACGTCCGTGCCAGCTATGCCGAACTCGGTGATAGCGCGCGTAATCCAGTTGATTGCCTCGCTCTGCACCTTCGGGTTCTTGTGCGCCGCGGCCTTCTTGTGCAGCTGCGTCATGACGAACTGCGGCCCCACCGCCTCCGCCACGCTCGTAAGCGTGTCGAAGCTTGGCTGCTTGAGCTTAATGTCGGCAACCTGAACGGAAACAGACGACAAAGCACACAGTGCTCAAGGAAGGGCCTTGGGTGAGGTGCCGGACCAGATTGTTAGGCAACCGTTCACACGATCACCTTACCTTGTCGATCACGCCCACGATGCATGCAAAGCCGTCCCGCTTGCTGAAGGTCGGACAGTTCGCCGCCACGACCCGCAACCCCTCAAACACCTTGGCCATGACCTGAAGCCGGGATACGGGCAGGTTGCTTAGTCCAGGTTGTGTTACGAAGAGCGTCAAGCAAGGGGACGTTTTGCTACGTCACAGCATCTAACCTGGAAGTTCTTCTCACCCCAACCAGGGAGGTGAGAGAGCGCCTGCACAATGGAACTTCCGCTGCTCGCCGCCACACCCGGCTCTCCAGCGAGCGAAACAACGCGCTCCATTGCGTCGAGTCGCGCCTGCGCAGAGGTGGAGCCAAGAGGAAAAGCGTCAGAACATCGCCGAAGCAACAAAGACTGCGAGACAGAGGTTTCGAACCTCGACTGCTCAGCTGGTGACCCCCCTTTCGGTGACCTCCCAGGGCCACAACCCTACCTTCCACTGGTCGTCCTGCAGGCCCTTTACCGTTGCCTCTCCAGCCATCTCGGTCAGGAAGGCAACGGCTTGGTCCTTGGACAGGGATCCAGCAGAAAGGCTGGCCTCATCGTCACCGTCACCGCCGCCTGCGCATGCAAGCCGCCAGGTTAAGAAGCCGCAGCATGGTATAGGGCACACATTGGAAGGTGCCATGCTACACGCACCCGCGGCCTTCTTGGCTCCCGCTGGCCCAGCCCCAGCACCTCCGCCGGCAGCTCCCGCAGAGGGCGCGGCCCCGGAAGCCGGCGGCTTGGCGGCGGCAGCAGGGCGAGCTGTCGTACCAAGCCTTGACTTTAGGGAGACGTTGAGTGCGGGCGCGCGCGCAGCCTGCAAATCCCATGTTAAGCACAATCAGCTTGTGTAGGGTGCTAAAATATATAACAATGTTCGGGCACCGCAGTGATAAACAGCAGTGTAAACGCCAAGGAAGAGCCGCTTAGGATACCTGAGCAGCGGCTGGCCCTGCTGCGGAGGCCGCGGAAGCAGCGGGGGCTGCTGAAGCTGCGGGGGCGCCACCTGCGGCGCCACCACCACCGCCCATGGCCTCCGCCACCATGTCCTGCACACGGAAGAACGCAAGCTCAAACAAAGATCTGGACGTTCGGTGTTGGGGCCATGCTGCACACGCACCCAATTCAACCCCGTACAGGCGCAGAGTGATCGTACACCCCGCACTCATACCTGGATCTTCTTCTTGCGGGCATCGTCAAGCTTAGCGCCGAATTTCTCCAAGATGGCCGTATTGCCGAACTGCACATAAGGGCATATATGTTGCAGACGTCTGTTATATGCCGGGGCCGTAGGGACAAAGATAGAGCGGCGGTCGTGTATGCTGGAATGTACCCAAGCCTCCAGCTCCAATCTCCCTGCTTACCCGCACGGTGAAGGCGGCCATAAAAGCCATGGCGGCCTCACGCAACGCCGGAGTGGCCTCCTCCGCGCCCTTGGCGGCGGCGCCCATCAGCGGGGGCACCAGCTGCTTCAGGTTAGCCTTGGGCTCCTGCGCAGGTGCAAGTTATAGTAACCGAGTTAGATTCCAACTAACTTGAGCGCCCAAGGAGCACGCACTTCGTCCCACGCACAATGAGCTAGGTTGAGCTTTTCCTTACTTGGGACACGGCGCCGGTCAGCCACTTGTAGGTATCCTCCTTGACCTTGGGGTTAGCGTGGCCCATGGCCTCTGCACCAAACAAGAAATGGCAGGAAGGAAACGCTTGAACCCATGGGCAAGCCTCTTTCATGAGGCCCGCATCTTGCAACCGTAATCGTCACGCAACTGCATGAGTGTTAAACCTTATTCAGCGGTCAACCCCCGTACCCGTGAGCTCCTCCTGCACTTCCATCAGGTGCCAGCAGTACTTGTGCATGTACGTGAGGGACTGGTTGACGGCGTTGCCCACGTTGGTATTCTTCTCCTGCACAACGACACAAGCAGGTTCGGAGGATACATGAGCTATTTGCTGACCTGTTTTCGCGGCATGCGGGCTGCTCGCATACAATGATTGCTAGTGGTGTTCCATCCATAGATTATGTGGCGAACCCCAAAGTGGGTCATGCACCATGCAGGGTGTAGGCATTGGGCGGTACTTAGGGGCGTACTTTGAGGCAACTCAGAGGCCAGAGGTGCTCAAGTTGATGTCATGTTGGGGGGCGTAACTTGCCTTGAGCTTTTCAAACAGCAAGCTCGCCAGGTTGCGCGCCCATGACGCAAACTCCTTCCGCAGTCCCCGTGCTAGCAGGCCGCAGCAGTTGATAGACTCCGCCACCACGACAACGTTGCTGTCCTTGCTAATCAGCTGGGGTATAGGAAGAGGGTGCGGGAGGAAGATGTCAACTAGCGCAATCAAGAAGCCAGGTCGCCGTACCAGGATTAGTAATGGTAACAGGATGGCGTAATCTGAGACCGTCGATGCTTTGCGTAAGCCTTCCGTCGGGTACCTTATCCCACCTTACGCAGCTCCCGCATCAAGTCACCGTAGTCGCCTGTGGCAATGCGGGGCGTATCCGCGAGCCCTTTCAGCAGCAATACAGCGTCACGGCGGTCCGTCCACTTCTTCGACTCCAGCTTCTCCCAGAAGTTGTCCGTCTTAAGCTCGGGCAGAACCTTCTTGGGCTCGGCGTACTCGTATGGATCAGCCTATAGTGTGCAGCAATGAGAGAGCCCTTAGGATGCAGCGGACGCCAGGGCAACGATAACAGACGAGTCCCAGGTCGACAGCGGCAACGGACATGTGGCAGTAGGGCGCCCAAATGCTATTGACACCGTTCATGCCATATGATTGCTACTGGCATACCCAAGCAGCTCACACACCACGACCTTCAAGCTGGAGCTACTATACCCTTCTGCTTGTCGTTTCACTCTGTTTCATGCTGTATCTACCTCTGGGGGTGCCTCATCTACTTCCATGGCCGCGGCGCCGCCACTCGCCACATCGCCGACAGCGGCGGGGCCACAGTCCCGGGCGTCCGCTGCCTTTGCCTGCTGCTTGCGTGTGAGGCGTGCCGGCTGCCGCGCGGGCTCAACGGCCTCCATTGCGCGGTTGATGTCGTCGCGCATGGCGTCGCGCATCTTGTCAAACAGCAAGGTTCGCACCGCGTCCGGACCCATCCACCTCGACAGCTCCACCTGAAATATGCATAAGATGTGCATGAAAAGGCCATTAACGCAGGTGTCCACGTGCCAGCAATACCAGAAAGGGGTAGCAACTAAGGAGCACGAGGTGTTGCCGCCGAAAGGTGGTATAGCTTGCTTACCACAATCTCCTTGACCTTCTCGCGCGCCTTGCCATCCTTGGACTCGAACAGTGCCGGTAGCGCCTTGATGATGGGCTGCGGCGCCACGACGCGGTGGCCGAAGTGGCTACAATGCAAATTGTACGGTGAAGGGTGGCGTTAGTTTCTTAATCGTTCGGTGGTCGCAAACCAAAGCAGTGGAAACAACTCCACGCAGGTCCAATGACTCAGACCTCAAAGAAACATGCTGCTGTATTTCCCAGTTCCTTACTTGATGCTGTTGTAGAGGAACTCAAGGGAGGCCACCACCACCTTCGGGTTCTTGTTGGTCAGCCCCGACACCAGCGCTTCCTGCACAAGGAGAACACAACAGGAGTACACAACGGTGAGGGTGCCGGCGAACAAAACCCATATGGGAAGCTTGTGACTGCCCTTTACTGCGTCTATGGCTAGCCATCTCCGCTGCTCCCCGCTAGAGAACCCTGCTATTTGCCTAAGCAGTGTCCATGCGGAGGCATGTGGTACCCACCGTCACTTTATCCGCCTGCTCCAACTCCACAAACAACAGCAAGCATTCGAGCGATCGAGTGAGGGTGCTGGTCCTGGCGCTGAAACACTTGGCGACCATATTCGCACATGTGCGCTCGCATATCCTGCATGCAACAAAGTCGGGAAAGGGGTTTGCTCCCTATACTATGTACCCACATCCCAGACATGTGCCAATACCCAGACACGAACACCATCTAAACCCTTAGCAAAGGCCGCTTGCACAAGAATACTGAGAAGAGGCCAGACGCACTTCCTCCCCAACATCGGGTCAGGCTGTTGCTAGCCTGGAAGCATCCCCATAGCAAGAATCAGGCACCTGCTGGCGTGCTGCTCCGATGCCTTAGCCAAGAAAGCTGACAGTGCGTCAAGGGCCTTGTCAACCGCTGCTGCGTTGGACTCTGAGACGGCCTTGGGGAATAGCGGTGCTGCGGCAAAACAAGAAGACATGGCCTTTTGCGACGGTTCGAAATACCCGCAAAAATCCAAGGCGCCGCGACGCACCAAAGTCCGACAGGCGAGGATCCGCATCGTCATATATTTCCCTGCAAGCTGCGGTGATATCCTCATATGCTGCCACCCTCGCCTTCCAATTTGTGTGAGCGATGCGGTCGGGCAAAGGTAGTTTCTTTGCTTCTGCTAATTCACGAACGTCTTTATCGTCAGCCATATTGATCACGAGTAGCGAGGGCTTAGGCGACGCCCTTCAGATTCAATGTTCCTATCGGCTCATACGTATGGTTACTCGCAGCTTCTACTTATTATGCGTGAAGTATGTACAAGAAGGAGTCCCGGATAAAAAGGGTAGACGCCTGAAACAAGTACTGTATTCACAAGTGCGCTAATTCCATGCGGTGATTTAAAACCGATGGGCTGTCGGACGCCACGTCCTCAGCGATAACCGCTTTCCCCTGTTTCTAGACATAATAAAAGATCATACAGAAACCTATTATTTGCAAGCTCTAGCGGTTGCCGCTCGAATGCCTCCCGCCAAGGCTGCATGCCTAAGAAAGCGCTGTAATTCCTTCCATTCTACCTCTTCGTAATGCTTCTGGCAAATGCTTTGCGGATTTTGCTCGATTTGCCTATTGTGAAGTTTTTACATGAATGTCGACGCGTGACCCCGGGGTCGATGATGGAGAAGTGGAGATGGGTCTCCACAAGCTGAGGGCAAGACTGGCGACCAGGAGCTCAAAGCTTGCACTGATGAATGGTTGAAGTATTGAAGAAGCGATTAGCCTTACAAATCCGATGAGCTTCCGCTGTCCACAAGACTAAACGGACACAGAGGCAGGCCGTGCATATGTGCCAGCGGTGCAAGCCTACCATGGCTCATACACGGCAACTGCTAAAGCATGATCTTGAACATTAACATACCAGCGCCTATCAACCGTGCCCCGTATTACAACATAGGCCACTACACATCTGAGGTCTTTGGACACACCACTTGTAGGGGTGCAAGCTAACCACATGACGCAGGGCACGGACGGATAAGCGCATACCCATCGGTCCGTTGTCGGCTTGACCCAATCATACATCCGTTCACACTGCTTCCAGTTGGGAAACGCTGTATAATTCCTAGAGTATTTACATCAGGTTTATCAACCCTTGATTCGAATAGCCCACGGGAGCTCAGTCAAGCAAGGTGCAAGGAAAAGCAGACAGTACAGCATAGAGATGCTCTGGGTCATCGAACACTAGCTACCCCCCGCATCGTTTCACCTGCTGCTGTACCAGCTGTGCAAACCTGTACGGTAACCCAGACCGATGCCACCAAGAACTGAGGAAAGGTCCGCCACCTGCATTGTTCCTAGGGATCGTGTTACCCTCAGTGAACCATGGGTCTTTCCGATTAGCATCACACCCTATAACAACAACATACACGAAGCTCAGTATTATTACCGATACGCGGCTCAGTTGGGTTAACACAACGGTCACTAACCGTTGGCCGGTCCTCCTGCAGAGACAGTGACTAACCCAGTTGATTACGCGATGACCTATGACGTGTGTAATGAATGCCAGTTGGCGTTCGCAAGGCTACGATCAGTTGCGAGGCCGTCCACTAAGGACCTGGGGGGCTATACGACGAACACAAGCCAATGCACCCTACATGCATGCATATGATGCACACCTAGATAGGCAACCATGATACCGGTACATGCGGCCAAACCAGACAACTCTCAACATACGCACTCTCATGACCACTTCATGAACATGTGATACACCTCATGACAAACTAACGGGCAGCGACACTGTTCCCTCACACCGGCTTGCCTCAGACCCACGATGCCGAAGGGAGGCAACGGACAACCTGAACAACAAACAACCTGCCAACACAACGCCAACAGCTCAACGCCAACCCTCCTCCCACCACATCGCGTAGGCAGCACCAGGGCAACCGTACGCCAAGATCCACATGCACCAACCCACATGCAGCAACCCCCGAGGCAGTGCAGTCAGGCCAGCTATGGCCCCCTATCCCCCTTCACCCCGGCCGCCTGGGTTCCTGAGCCTTCCGCCACCCCTAATTCTTAGCCATGAACAGGACTTGCAGAAGCGCATGATCTAGGCCTTCTTGCTGCGCCTAGCCTTGCTGCCGCCGCTGCTGTTGCCGCTGCTACTGAGCATGTCCCGCTCCAACCAAACCTGATCCAGCCATTTGTGGAAGGGCGAGTAGATTATGGCAGGGACGTATGCCATAATGGGATCTGCTCGAAGGGCTCGCGCGTTGTACGGCGTGACGTAGGGGAACAGATCGTCGGCCCCCAGCGGAGAATTCCTGGAGGAAACCGGGTATGGCGCGCAGGGCACATGTAAGGACAGGGGGCACAGCTCTGTCAGCTGGACGGGCCCAAGAGCATCCAAGTACCCGACTCCAACCACCTGAGCAAGGAAGAAAACACCCCCACCACCACCATGGTGAAGAGCAACCATGCAGGGATGCCCGGCCAGATCCGGAAAAGCGATGACCAAGGCGGCTCTGCCCTTTCCCCCCGCTCGGGCACAGCATTACCCCACCCTAAACAAGCAGCACTACCCACATGTGCATGTACTTGAGGAAGAGCGCCCTAGCCAGCCCCGCATGCAGCCAGGCCCCCAGCGGCCCCGCAGCCAGGTCCACGTCATATCCCTTGTCGTACAGCAGCTTGGCCTGCTGGGAGGCCTCCCGGTGCTCCGCCAGGAGTGACATGATCTCCCGCAGCTCGCCCACTGGCCGGCCGAGGAGCTTGGGTTGGCGTTTGAGAACTGCAAGGATGAGGGCCCGGGGCCTGGGGCGGGAAGGGGAGGAGGAGGTAAGGCGGTGGGGTGGAGAAAGGGCTTAGATGGGGAGAGGCCGGGGTTGGCAAGTTGGCATGCGTCGATACTTAGATACGCGTGTACGAGTGCTTTCGTGTATTACAGGTTTGACGACGACTTCAGACATGCACATGCGAACTGTGCAAGTTTCCAAGCAGTTGGTGGCTTAGGCTGCAGGCCCCTTTCCTCCCAAGTGACTACCAAGTATTGCACCCCCCCCCGCCGCCCCTCATCACCCGCAGACTCACTCCTTGGCTCGCAGCTCCTGCTCAGCTGCTGCCACCAGCTCCGAAACCACCTTCCCCACCGCCTCCGGATTCCTGCCCAGCAGCGCCGGAGCCGCAGTAGCCATGTCCATCACCCCCTGCACCGATGTGCCCAGCACATCTCCCAAAGCAAGCAGCCGAGCCAACAACACGTCAAACGGCTGGCCCAGCATGTCGCCCGGCCTGTCCCGCATCAGTTTCCGCGCCAGGTGGTGCGGAAGGAAGAGGCGCAGGTCATGTGAACGTTGCGCGGCGACCCGGGGGTCTAGACCCAGCAGCAGCCGCTGCTGGGAGGGGGAGGGCTTCCAGCGGCCTATCGTAGATCGGCGTGTGAGGGGTATCGACTGGGGCGCATGGAGAAGGGACGGACACAGTTCGTGGGCCACGGGGAAGGAAGAGAAAAGGGGGATGAGGAGTGGCCTCTTGCCGGTTGTTTGCTTGTGCAGTAAGGCAAAGCGGGGTCGGGTGGGGAAGGACCGAGATGCGGAATGTGCCATCCTCACGTACCCCCCAGGAAAGTGCTGGTATCCCGAGCTCGCCGGCTGGAGCAGAGCCCTACACGGCTATCCTGCGTATCAGCGTTTCCGCGTGTCTGTACCCCCGAGCTCCTTACTCTCCCCTCCCCGGCACGCAGCGGGTCCTTCCCGTCCCACCCGCCAGCGCAGTGGCCACCTCTGCGCAAGCTATCCTTGCAGCTACGCCCCTCCTAACAGACCCCCCCTGCTTTTTCTGAAGGCCGCTGCTCCCACCTGAACGTCAATCATTGCGATCACCTCCTGCAGGTCAGCAGCCGCCTTCGCATCAGCAGCCGCCTTCGCCTCCGCAGCCGCAGCCGCCTTCAAAGCATCCGCAGCCTCCTTCACAGCATCGGCAGCCGCTTTGGCATCGGCAGCCCTTTCCACAGCACCCATCTCGGCATTGCTGCTGCTGCTGCTGACTTGGCCTGACGCCCCCGCCTCTGCCTCCATCTCCGACAACACGCCCCCTTCTCCGTACCCATCCTCCTCCTCTTTATTACCAGCAACAACACCTCCCTCCTCCTCCTTCTCCGCCTGCGCTCTTGTGGAGGCGGCTCTCCGGCGGGGCCGCGGTGCGGCTCCCTGTTTGGATGTGGAAGCAGAGGAACGCCGCCGCTGGCGGGCAGGCGGAGCTGGAGAGGGCTCCGCCGTGCTGGCAGTGCTGACACTTTGTTCAATTGGGTCGTTGCCAAGCGCAGGCTCAAGGCCCGTGCCGTTGTCCGCTGGCTCTCCACAGCTTGCAGTGTCGTAATCCGCTGCTATGGTGGTAGGTGGGTCTGCTGGGCTGGGCTCCGGATTCAGCCGAGGCCTGCCGCGCTTGCGTTTAACAGGCGGTGTACAAGCTGCGACCACAAAGCGCCGTGACGCACGTGCTGAACACCGTAAGAGCTTTGGAAAAGGTGTCGTCGAGAAGAGCGGGTGCGTGCGACTGCATTTGCAGCAATCAAGGATCAACCGAACGGGACCAACTTTACGCAAGTATTCACAAATCCCGCTATGCGATATGCTCTTTAAATAAATTCTATAAGAGAATCCATTTCGTAGCTTGCCTGGCAACGGTTGTTCCTAGTGCCGCGAAGCGTTGCAGCCCCAGTCCCGCCATCGCAGAAAGAAAGCCGCACAGTGTCACGCTAGATAGTTTTTATATAAGGACGTTCTACTATTTAGGCTGCAATTCGTCCTATCCGGCGCAAGCAAAACACCCTTGACGACATACTCAGCAGCTGTCAGACGCAGAGGTTGCAGAGGTCTGTGACGTGCTTACGTTCGGAAGTTAATTCGTTTGTCCGTCTTTCGACGGTTCGACTGCCTATCTCTCACGTGGTACAGCCATCATCAAGTCAGCGCACGGGCACGAAGGCTTAGGAATGATGGTATTGTCTTCAGCTGCGTGTTAGTAAAAAAACCACCACACATTTCTTGTGCTTTTGCAAGCCATCTGACCGGTTTCTCCTTGGGGCTCCCAGAGTCTGATGCTTGGCGCCAAGGGGAACATTGTGTTTCATCACTCAACCCGGCGACCTGCTACAACCCTAGACGAGGAACACACTCACAGAACCCCCGCACCACGAGCGTACTACACCCAGCAGTACCGGTGGCCTCGCACATCCTGGCAAAGCCCCTAGGGCTGTCTGACATCGTTCCTGGAGACCACCTTATCTTTACCCACCGACGGGTCCCTTGTCCCATAAAGATGGCCCCCGGCCCGGCATGCTGCAATCCCAACTTGCAGTCCGTCACACTCTTCCAACCATGGGCTAGCGGCTCTACCTACCGACCCAACTTCCACTGCAGCATCTAGCAGGCAACCAAACCGTACCGCCGCCTATCAGCTGCAACTGTTCCCACGGCATCTGACATCTTCCCTCCCTCCCTCCCTCCCTCCCTCCCTCCCTGGTTCACGTCACCAGGAGCTCGTTGGCGTGTCGTGCTAGCCTCATTCAACAACTTGTGATTCTTCTTTTCCCTTCCCATCCCACGGGTCCCAAGGGCACCTCCTAACACCCCATGCAAAGGGCGGATGCACCAGGCCGCATGCCGGGCGCCCGCACATCTAACAGACCGTCACACGCCGCCCCTACCATCCACCTGCTGCCTTACCCACCCACAACCGGCATTGCCGCTACTGAAGCTGCCCACTGCTGCTGCCGCTGCCGCTGCTGCGTGCCTGCCACTCCGCGAGCTGTCCCTCCAACCACATGTCGAACTCCGGAAAGTGTTCACTGATGCAACCGCGCCACAGGATGGGGTCCTGTTGCAGGGCGAACATGGGGTGGTGCGCCTTCTTCTTGGCATCGTCGATGGCACCCGGCGCGGTCAACCTACAGGCGTTTGCAGGCAGAGAGGGCGGGGTAAAGAGGAAACAACTTACTGACCGTGTGTAGTTGAGCTGAAACAAGAGCAAGCAATTGGAATAGGTTCGCATGTGAACCGCGAGTACAGGCAAAACAGAGGGCGGGGTGGGGAGAGCATGGGGGGCACCCACAGGAAGCGCATTTGGGAGGCGCACGCATGGGATTGTACAGGAAGCGGAACCCGAGGCCAAACAGGTAGTGTCCATTGGACCCGCAGCAGCGCCGTTCAAGTAGGAAACAGCAGGAGGCAGGATGGGAGCTTATAGGATCCTAGCCATGCCCAATGGGCTGCCGGCGGTATAGGTATGTATGAATGTATACGGTGCATGTATTCCTATCGCTATATATATGTGTGTGTTAAAGTAACTGGCCGCATGTGTGTGTGGATTTATACAGCCACCAGAGTTGCAATTTACCGCAGGTGGTCCATGTACTTGAGCCGCAGGGCCTGCGCCAGCCCCGCCTGCAGCCAGGCCGCCATCGACTCCGCAGCCATATTCACGGGATAGCGCATGCCGTGCAGGAGCTTGGCTTTGTGGCAGGCCTTCCGGTGCTCCGCAATGATCGACATGATCTCCACCATCTCGCCCACTGTTGGCTGGTTGACGAGCGCGGGTCGGGCTTTGAGGACTGCAAGGATGAGGGCGCGGGGTCTGGGGGGGGAAGGTCAAGGGGGTCAAAGAAGTGTCAGACCATAAGTGAGTGAAAAAAAGAAGGCAACTAACTAACCGCGTGGTGAAGCGTCACCTATGCGAGCCAGCCCGACCTCGGTATGCAAGGGCTGTTGTCCGCAGAAAGAAAAGGGAAGGGTGGTTTGACGTTTGAGGGGATGCAGGTAGAGAGGGTATCCGTGAGGAGGCCTGCGACCTTTCATGCGTGCAGCTAGCTGGGAAAAGAGACTAAGGGCGGCCGCGAGGCGTGTGCGCGAACCCCCGCCTCCTCCTCCTCCTCTTCCTAAAAAGAGCAATCGACTGTAGAGTCTCACTCTTTGGCATGCAGGCGCTCTGTTGCCACCTGCACCAGCTCGCAAACCCGCCTCCCCAAGTCTGTCGGGTCTTTGTCAAGCAGCGCCGGCTTTGCAATCGCAAACTCCATCGCCTCCACCACCGATACGCCGAGTGCGTCGCCCAAGGCAATCAACCGAGACACCGCCTCACACGGCCCCTGCGCCGCTAGCAATTCGGGCCTGGCGCGCAGCAGCTGTACCAGCAAGCGCTGCGGCAGACACTGTTGGAGTTGCTGCATGCGCTCCCTGGCGACCCGTGGGTCCAAGCCGGCCAGCATTTGTTGTTGCGCCTTGCTGGGTTCCCAGTGGTTCTTTTTTTTACGCCGGCGGTCTGCCAACTGGTTAAAAATGGGGCGGTGAAGAAGAGGGAGGGAGAACTGGGGGCTAGGTGTGGCATTGCAGGTATGCAGGAAGCGGTGTACGGGAAGAGGGAGAAGAGATGCCTCCCTCCTGCCAAGTGGGGGAGCAGTCGAGCAGCGGTGCGATCGAGTTGTGAACCCAATAAAGGTACCGCTCTATATGGTCCCTAAGAATGGTACTTGCGTTTCCATGGTACAACGGCCCCCAAACTCTGTTCTTGCCCCACTTAGCGTGGCACAGCCCAACCGTCTAGGGCCAAGCCAGGCTGCTCCTACCTCCTTTCTCAAAAAAGCGATCACCTCCTGCAGGTCAGCAGCCGCCTTCGCCTCCGCAAAGGCGGCTGCCTTCGCAGCATCCGCAGCCTCCTTTGCAGCATCCGCAGCTGGATTTGCATCCGCAGCCTCCTTCACAGCATCCGCACCCGCATCTACTGCCTCTGCCAGCGGCGCTCCATCCCCGTTCGCGCAGGTGGCAGCGCTGGTGGTGGTGGTTGCTTGGGTGCCGGCGGCGAGCCGTGGCCGGCCACGTCGGCCGCGCTGTTTGCTACCGGTACCAGGAGCACATGTGGAAGCCGCTGCATCTGGACTGCTCGGCAGCGGGCTGCTGATGGGTTGCGATGCTGCCTCAGCTTGGTCCCGGGGGCTGTTGTTGCTACTGCTGCTGCTGCTGCTGCTAGCGCCGCCGCTAGCAGGGTGCGGGTTGTCGCTGCTGGCCGCGTTGTCACCAGCGGTTGCAGAGGTGGCAGCAGCAGCACCACCAGCAGCACCAGCGGTGGTGGGTGTGGCTCCAGGGGGTGAGGATGTTGGGGAGGCGGCTTTCCGGCGGGACCGAGCCGCGCTGCCACCTTGGGCCGCTCCCTTGGCAGCAGAGGAACGCCGGCGCTGGCGTGGAGCTGCAGCAGCAGCAGCAGCTACAGCAGCTAGGGCAGAGGGCGGCACGCTGGCATGACTGCTGGGTTGGAGTCCGTTAGGGTCGTGTACTTCAGACGCGACCTTAAGGTCTGTGCCGGCATCTGCTGCGGCTGGCGCTGGCTCGCTGCGTCCGTCTACTACAGAATCCGGCCCTGTGCTAGTAGCGCTGGTACAGGGAGCCGCTAGGTCGGGTTGGCTATCCGGGCTCCTGGTGACTCTGGGCCTCCCACGCTTGCGAGCCACCGGCAATGCGCAAGCTGCGACGGTAAGGCGCCGTGTAACAGGTGCCGAGATTTGAAGCAGCGTTCGGAAGGGTGTTGATGAGCGGAATGTGCGCGTGGGACTGTAGTTGCAGCGGGAAGCACCAGTCCATCAATGGAGGACGATGCAAGCATACATTACATACACGAGCAAGCGGCACAGCCCGTCAGGCCGAAACATTTTGAGATAAGTGCTCGAAAGCTCATCCTCGCAATCCTTGACTCGCCTGACAAAGGTTGTTCCTTGTTGCGTAGAGCAATGCAGTCTGAGCCCATCCATTCGCGATAGGGAAGTTATGGAGCCACAACTTCACCAAAACTTGTAAGGAATGTACGCCACTATCCTTTACAGATATGTTAAACAAGGATACGAGAGGACAGCTCACTACGCAGGCCGGAACTAACCGCCGGCAGTCGGTGCGTGCGTGCAAGCAACCAAAGATAACCAATGGGAAACCTGAAAGCAACTACGACACGCTACTCTCGCCAACTTAAAGGTTCTATGTTGACTGGGCAAGCCAGGAAAACTCTGTAGTACATCAGCGCTTGGTAATTGGAAGCGTTACCTAACGCCGGCGGTTCAACTGCCCGCGTTGGCGATTGCGCGAACAGCGTAGGATGCCACCTATTGCGCACCTAACCCCAAGCGCCAACCCACCACTTTGTACTATACAGCCAGAATGCAATAGAAATCGAAGCCGACTTTCACAAGCCTAGCTTCATTAGTCCAATTATGCCGCAGGGTCCGCGACCGCAGGGCATACAGACTCCGCTCTTGAGCCATGCAACGAGTAAAGCAACAAAGGCAACCCCCCGCAAGGTCCAATCCGAATACTTTGAAGCCGGAAGCGAAATACAGGAACGGCCGCCTATCGTCCCTACCATCCTGCCAACACTCTTCCAGACACGCATACACACCAATAGCCTTGGTGCACTAAGCAGTAGGGTACCAAGCATTCATACTGTACACATCCCGCTTAGCAACTCAAACACTCTGCCCGGCAGGCAAACACACTACCCCCTGAACCCAGCTGCTAGCGCGGGGCAGTGGCTCGTGCAAACGGGTTTGCATGCCGCAGTGCATGCATGCATGTTGCGTGCATCGCAGGACTCAGTGCAAGCAACCCCTACCACGCAATCAAAGCCCACTGCTCAGCCCCTCAGCTTCCTACAGCCAGCAGTAGAGCCAACCAGCAGCCCCACCCACCCCCACCCCACTCAATCCCGCCTACGCCACCTCATCGTCCTCAGCATGCCAGAACCAGCAGCGGTCCACGCCATTCGGGCAATCGTGGATGGACGCCGAGTTGCGGCACCGAGTGCGACTCACCTTGCGGCCGCCACGCACCGGCCGCGGCCGCTCCTCCGGCACATCGAACAGCGAGCAGCCACATGCCGGGGTGCCGTGCTGGTTATCCGCCGTGGGGCTGCTGTCGCGATACGCCTTGCCGCATGCGTAGCAGAAGTCGCAGCCGCAGCGGCACCTCATGTGGTTGCAGCCCTCGCTGCGCTCCACCATTTGCTTGCAGCTGGGGCATTGCTTCCACTGCTGCTTTGCGGAAAAGAGCAGCGCGGCAGCGTCCTCAGCGGACCGCTGGTGGGGCGGCAGCTGCTGGAATTGAGCACAGGTGTAGCCCTGTGGGATGCGGCGGGAAACGTGGAGCATGAATGCGGCGGGAAACGTGGAGCATGAATGGAATTTACAATGACTCCCTAGAAGGGAACACGGGTGATGAACCCAACCCTACACGTGGCGTACGAGGCATCAGTTTAGGGATTAGGGAACACAGCAGAAGTCGATGAGTAAAGAACCGCCACCTCCCTCAGACCCTCACCTTGTGCCATCCCGGTATGAGGCAGCGCGGGCACAGCGCCCGCTTGCACGCCGGGCACTGCATCGGCTCGTCCGGTGGCAGCCATTCCGCGTCCCATTCGTCGTCGTGACCCGTGGGTCGCAGCAGCGGGCTGGAGCAGTCCTTGTGTGGGCAGTAGATGAGGAGGTCGGGGTCCAGCGCGGAGAGCGCCTCCAGCTGGCGGAAGGTCTGAGGCGGACAGGGAGGGAGGCAGGCGGTAAGAGGGAGGGAAGGGACATGCAGGGAGGCATGCGGACAGGGAGGGAGGCGGGCAGGGAGGAGGGTAGGCGGGGACGACGACGATAAGGAGGGGGCACTTCAAGGTGCGGCGTCCAGCGAAAGGGTGAGGGTTCCGAAAGGGCACCTCAGAGGACGGAAGAGCTGGAAGCAAGGACAGGGGGCCTGGTGACTGTGACTCCTCGGGCCACTCCACCAGAATACCGGACCACCAAGGGACCACCCCCCGCACCTGCTGCTCCGCGGGAAACGCCTCCAGCAGGCCCAACACCTCCTCCCGGGACAACTTGGCACTGCAGCCCGTGCCGCCGCCTCCTCCTCCTCGTCCCCCCGCACCCCCACCGCCTCTTGCTGCCGCCCCTCCGCCTCCTCCCGCGGCTGCCATGGGGCAGGGCACGGGGTACTTGCGCTCCTTCACCGCACCGCGCACGTACTCGGTCATGCAGGGAGTGCAGAAGTAGTGGCCGCAGCCGGCAGCGGCGGTGCTCGAGGAGGCGCCGTCGGAACCCGCGCACATGAGGTCTTGCAGCGGAACATCATCGTAGCAGCTCTGGCAGGTGGCTGTTGCGGCTTTGGGAGCGGCAACGGCTTGCTTTCCAGAGCTCGCTGAGGTTGAGGGTATTGGTAATGACGAAGGCGCAGAAGCGTTGACTGAGCTGGCTTTGCTCCCGGGTGCGGTCGCTTGTGGGGCTTGTGGGATGGACGCGCATGGCTGCGATGGGAACGAAGGCCCGCGGCTCCTGGAGTATTGTGATTGAGATTCTTGGTATGCGGTAGGTTGCGATGTGCAGGTGAATCCACTGCGCGATGGCTGCGGAACAGCAGCAGCGCTTCCAGAGCAATGGACTGCTGCATCATCATCTTGGCAGGTCGGCAAATGGGGTGGCGGGGGCAGGTCTAGCGGTTCCTCAAGGGCGTCGCCAATCTCTTCCCATGTGTCCTCGTCTGTGCTAGCCAGCTTGCGCGCAAACGCTCTGTCATGTTGGGCTATCCGGGCGTTCCATCGCTGCAGTTGGTCCTCTGCATCCGCAACGCGCTGCCCGTCGCAAGCCAACTTCTCCTGCTCTGAAAGAATTTCCTGTAATGATAATGCAAGAAGCTCATCCATCTTAGTTCTGAGCTCATCACGCTGCTTTTGCACCTGGATGGCTGCATCGCTGGTCTGCTGAAAGTCGGCAGCGTCCTCCTCTAAAGCGAATGAAAATGCCAGCTGCTCTGCAAATAAGGCGTCTTGCTGTGCTTGTAATTCCTCTTCCTGCAGCCGCAGTGCAGCCAACTCGCTGTCCCTAGAAACGCTTGCAATGACGACAGCCATGCTCGCCTACGTAGGCTTCAGTTTTCCTTAGAGGGAGAAACTCCAATAGGCCTAATGTACATTGCTGGCATAGCTCTACCGTTTCTTCCGGAGCCGAACACGTGAAGCGATAACGGGCCCAACCTCGTACGGGTACCGGTAATTGGGTCCGCCGTTCTCAGGAAGCTGAATGTGCTCTCATTATTTGCCATCGAAAAGGCATATTACGATGTTACAGCAGGTTCTACCGAACGTCCCGTGCTATGCATGCCGCGTTTGACGTGTGAGTCATGTTCAGGCTCTGCTAGACACTGAACGACTGAATGCTGTTTATACTAATTATCAAGCCATACACCGCGTTCGGTGCCTGTCTTGTGGATGTCTGATCGCCATACTGCGCTGGTATGGACGGCAGGCGTCTTTACGGGCAGCGAAGCCCCTCCGTGCGTCGATAAAAGCATGGCCTTCAGCAGAGGCTGTAATGCATTTGGTTGCGCGGCTGTGTGCATCAGCATGGGATGCAGTTACCTCCAGTATCTTGCACGGTGTTGACAGGTGACGGTACCTTTGTTAGCCTACGTCAGCTTCCATGATAGTATCTGCAGATGCAAGCGATCATAATTGAGGGCTTGCTGAGGAAACACTAAATCCAGAGAAGTTGGGATTGACAGGTAGGTAGAATGCGAAGGCGGACAGTCGTCGTACGGAAGTTGCTACCCTTCCCAGCGAAGTGCTCGATGACCGCTTAACGGCCGGCTTACGTATGCCATTAACGCAAATAACGTACTGGGTGGAGTGCTACCTAAAAAGGGCGGAGCTTTGGGTACCTGACAGTATCCGGGGATATTCCTGCTTACAAGCGACAGTATCCTATACTTTGTGTCTTTTATATTACGTTTCTACTTCTGCACAGATTATTAAACATTTGTAAACCTTCTTAGCGTTGATATGTCTGGGCTGAGAATGCTTGCAAAGCAAGCGTACGCGGTTGACTGCCGACATACGTTATAAGTCTACTTGCTATCGGAGCCCTACGCTGTAACACGGCTTGCGTCTGTTTTGGGGGTGGCTTGCCCTCGGCTGGGCCGAAGACGATGACCCAAGCTCAATTTGAACACACGCACCTGGGCTCCTATTTGGTTGGAGGCTTTGCTGTTGCTTGCCTATTCACCGACAGCGCCCAGGTGCGGTGGGAGAGCGTCACAGTCTCTGGTGACAAGGGTTCCGCATTACAACGAACAGCGCCCAACCCAACACCTCTTGCCAACAATCCGCCCTTGCCCCATTTTGCAGGGATTGATAGCGCGTAACCAGCTTAACCGCAAGTGGCTATTACTGTATGGTAGGCGCTGACGTGGACCAATAGGGCTGACGTGGGGATGGTTGCAATTACCGCTAGCTGGAAGCGGCCATTGCTCGAGAGCCGGGGATCCCTTGGCTTCGAGACAAACCTGCATCAATCAACACAAAGTCGCTGTTACCCAGCAAGCCACTATTTACAATTACCCGTGGGCAAAGCAACGGGTACTGCTCTACCACACACCGCCCTATTCCAACCTACGCAACTCCCAAATCCCAGGCAGTTCATCTCGCTTTCATACCCACACCCACGCCTCAAGCCTCACGTCCTCAACCCCTGGTCCCCTCGAAATCGCGCTCCTACATCCTCCACTGTGCACCCACGCCCCAAACTATCGTACCATCACCCTGCACTCCCCCGCAGGCGTCCTCTGCATCTTCGCCTACCTGTACGCCCGCCCCTTCATCCGGGTGGGCCTGTGGTCCGCGAAAAGGTACGACCCACATCATGCCACGTCATGCTGCGTCCCTGCCGTACATTCGCAACTCTGCTTGATCATTGCCTCTTGCCTCCTGTAAGCCCCACATCAGGGGTTGCGTCACCCCTCATTCTTCATGGCGTCGTTGCTGCCTTTCTACGTACGCCACTGCTATCGTCTACATGCACATCGCCGCTTGCCAAACAATGCCCATTGCCAAACCGTACGGCTGCACCGAACCCCGCACTCGCCTCCACAGTCGTCCTCCCTCCTCCGTTTCACTTCACTCCACCCCACCCCCTGTTTCACCCACCCACTCACCCTACCGCTGCTGCTGCCCTGGCTGCCCGACCTCAGGGGCTACATCAACTTCTCCACGCTCTACATTGTGTGGCTGTGCTCCGCCGTGTTCTACCACCTGCCCTCCCTGGAGCAGCTGGGGCTGGACGTGCGGGCGGACGTGAGCATGCTCATTGTGGCCTTCCTGTCCAGCCTGGCGGTGAGGCAGGCAGTGTGCATGCGGGGGATGCCACATGGGAGAGGGGCAGGGGGTGCGGGTGCTGCTGTGCCCTGTCCTGTGTTCCGGGCCTTGCCTAGCGATGAAACATACCGATATCGACACATTGGAGGTAGTTTGGGGTCCAGGCTGATGTCTGGTCCTGCGGTCCTGTATTGTCCTTGGCCTAGCGCTGGGGTATGGGGGTTTTGTCAGGGGGCTGTGCGATGCTAGGAGGGCAGCTGGGAGGAGTGTGGTGTGCTGTGACGGGAGGAGGAGTAAGAAGAGCAGACGTGAGAGCAGCAGGCCACTCCATCACCCACCCGCCAACCAACCTCCCCCCCATCACCCCAGGCCCTGGTCGCCCTGTCGGGCCTGCACACCGCTGCTGTGTACGCGGGTATGCTGCCTCGCCGCACCCACCTGCTGGCAACCAGCGCAAGCATCGCAGCAGCCGCGGTCACTGCAGCAGCAGCAGCAGGCGGCGGCGGTGGTGGCGGTGGTGGCGGCAGCAGGGTGGGGCTGCAGCCGCACGGCAGCAGGGGCCGCCTGGGTGGTGGCGCCATGCATGGCAGCAGCAGCAGCGTAGGAGGCGGCTTGGGCGCTGCGGGCCGTGCGGCAGGTGTGGCAGGAGCGGGTGGGGGTGGGGTGGTGGGAGGAGGAGCTGGGGTGGTGGGTGGTGGGGGCGATGGGGGTGGAGGCGGTGCTGCCGGAGGTGCTGCTGGCGGCAGCGGAGGCGGCGGGGGGCTGCGGGAGCTGTGGGCGCTGCTGCTGCTCAACAGCATGATTATTGCGGCGGCGTGCAGGTGTGCGGGGGGAGGGGGGTCGGGGGCGGGAGGGGCGACATGGGGCGGGGGCGGGAGGACGAGGAAAGGGGAGTTGGGGGGGGAGGAGGGACGTGGCAGGGGCTCAGCAGCCCTCTAGCCCAGCCTAGCGGCCGTTGGGGTGGCACTCAGATATGTGGGGGGTTCGGTGGCTAGCGATAGGGGAGGCAAGGGGGCAGGGAGTAGGGAAGAAGAGCGGGCACACACCCCAGGACAAGATTGGTCTCGCACAACGAACCCTTCGAAGCCGTTCGCACCTCTCTCTTACCTCTCATCCTCCCCCCCCTCCGCCCCCCCTTCCCCAGCACCTACCACTCCTTCTGCGGCAACGGCGCGCTGCAGTTACGCCCCGACACGCCCGCACTCAAGTCCGCGCTGTGTGCGCGGTGGCTGCCGCCCATCACAACCACCGCGTACCCGCGCTTCGCGAGCTGGATGCTGTATGGTAGGAGCGGGGGCCAGAGCGGCGGGGGGGGGGAGAAGAATGACCACCATGCGTTGAGTGATGGTGGCGACACTAGGTGACACGTTTGAGGGTGCGGGGTACCCCCGGCGAAGAAACTGTGGGGTTAGTAATTGAACAGGGTGGGGTTTGGTAGAAGACCCGTTTCGTCCCTGGTTCGTGTGAGGAGGGGCGCATTTGGCTGGCACACCCGCCTCCCCAACCCCACCCCACGTCCGCCCTTGCCCCTGCGCCTGCCCTAATCACCCGCAGGCGAGGGCTCTTCCGCCGACAGCACCACCACCGCAGCCCTCGCTGCCAATGGCACCACCAGCCAGCTCAACAGCAGCACCAGCAGCAGTAATAGCAGCACCAGCAGCATCCCCCCCGGCGCTGGCGGGGGGTTGCGGGAGGTGCCGGCTGGCGAGGTGCTGTCCCCGGTGTTCACCATGTGGATCACCCTGGTGGTGCTGTACATAGGTGGGTGAGGGCAGGGAACAAGTGGCGAAGGGAGATGGGGGAGAGGGGGGGCGAGGGCGGCGCGGGGCAGGGCACTACATGGGCACGTGGGAGCAGATGTGCTGCTCCCCTGCCCCTGGCCCCTGGCGGTCCCTTGCACCACCTGCCACCTGCACCTCGGTCCTGTGCCTTGTGAAGAAGTGGATACAGTTATCAATCGCTGATAGCTGCTGCACTTTACCGCGTTCTCAGCCGTGTTCTCAGCCTAGCTGTTAGGTCGTCCCTCTTGCTTTCCCTCTTTCGTCCCACGGTGCTACTAACACCCGCCGCACATAACCCTCAACTTCCTCCTGCGGTGGTTTACCCCTCTGCTGCATGGCTACCCTTGCCACGCTCTGCCGCCAGCCAACATCCTAGTGGGCCAGCCGGGCATGCTGGATGGCAGCATGCTGGCTGCTGCGGCCCCGGACCGCAGCCACCACTTCCCCGCAGCCGGAGACAGCGGTGGTGGCGGCAGCGGTGTCTTTCGCGGGCTGACCAGCAGCGGCAGCAGCGGCGGCGGTTCGTATTCCTCCTTGTTCCGTCGTATTCCGTCGTATCGGCGGATGTCGAGCGGCAAGAGGACGTCAGGTACCGGTGGTGGCAGCGGCGGCGGCGGCGGAGGAAGCATGGGGGCGATAGCGGGGGATGGTGCGGTTGGTGGCGGCGGCGGCGGCGGTGGCAGTAGTAGCGACGGCGGTGTACGCAAGGGTGGTCGCTTCCGGATTTTGGAGGTGCGTCGCACGGCCTCTTTTGGGAACAAACCAACAACGCCTTGTTACGGTGCTTCGTTGCATTTGTTACCGGCACCTAGCAGCCGGTGGGAAGCTGCCGAACAGCGAACACCCAGTAGTAACCCAAGTGTATGTCGCCTTCCCTCCCCTCCCTGCATGAGTCGGGATATGGGATTGGGATTCGTTGTTTCACTTATATAATTTTTCCCCTCCCTCTCCTCCCCTCCCCTGCCCACCATCCCACCAGGTCAAGCGCCCCATCAGCAAATCCGGCTCCGGCGGTGCGCCCACGCGCCCCTCCGCCGCCAGCGCCGTCTCCCTCGCCTCCTCCGTCACCCGCCGCTCCTTCAACTCCCTCACCCGCCTGGCGGGCGCGGGTGCAGTGGGGCTGGGCGGCCTGGCTGCCTCCACGGGCCGGCGCTCCTTCAACTCCCTCACGCGGCTGGCGGCAAGCACGGGGCGACTGAAGCGCGCGGCGGCGGACTACCTGCGGCACTCGCACCCCTACCTGCCAGCACTGCTGGGGAAGGTGGGTGAGGGTGGGGGAGTGGGTGGGGGTTGGACCCGCCTGCTCTCTTCGGTTATTACCTCCTTGTGATCCTCACCCTTTGCGTCCTTCCTCTTTCTTTGTGCCCTTCCTCACCCTTGCCATGTTTGCCTCGTTCGCTTTGCTGCAGGTTCGGGAGGGAATGGCTGCCCTAGAGCCCAACCACCTAGCAGCCGAGCTAGCAGAGGCTACCGGCATGCCGCCACACATGGCGAGAGCACTGACCCGTGGGTCATCCTACTCCGCACTGCTAACCGCGGCGGAATTAGACCAGGCGGCGGCGGCAGGCGCGTCGCCTCCGTCGTCGCCGCCTGGCGGCTGGCCAATGTACGGCAGTGGCTATGGTTACGGATACGGCGGGGGCAGCGGGTACGGGTACAACAACCCCAGTGGCGGCGGCGGCGGAATTACTCCGCCGTACGGCTTGTCTGGGTACGGCATGAGCGATTGCGGCGCCGGCGGCGTTGTGGGGCGGCGCGAGTTGGGGTGGGGGTTTCCGTTGCCTCCGGTTTCCACTGACGGGTTCGCGACTCCGACGGCAATGGCTGCGGCGGGAGGGTCGCCTGCTTCGCTGCTTGCACCACCTCCACCCGCTGCGCAGGTTGGGGTGGCCCAGCCTGATTTCCTGGACATGGTAAGCAGATTGATGATAAATCGAAACCCAAGCACTAGAGTCAACGAAAATCAGCAGTAGAGTCGACGAAAGTTACGAACTCTAGCAGTAGAGTCCACGAAGTACTCCTGAACCTCTGGTAATCCTGGTGTAAGGATTGCAATGAGGGCAGCTTGTGATGGCAGCTTGTGACGTGTTTTTCTGTAGTAGAGCAATTGCTGACTTTGTACCCCCCCCCCCTGTGCCCCTGCCCCCCCTGAACCGCCGCCCCTGCTGCCCCCGTCGAAAGGTTCCCTGGTGGTCTGGGACGAGCGCAGGTGGGGCTGTGCACTTGGTGAACAGCCGGATGGAGGGGGGGGTGGTTAGGGTGTAGGGTTAGACCGGTGTGACTGCTGTTTCACAAGAGCTGTCCTCTCCACTGTCAACCCACACCTCTCCTTCTCCCTGTTACCGCTGTCCGTGCCCTCCCTGTGCTACCCTTCTTGGAGTCACTTCCCTAACCAGATCCCGCATGATTCCGTAACCTCCCCGGCTCCCTCCGCGCACCCACCCTTCCCCACCCCTCAGCACACCCTCCTCTCCCGCTGCTACCTGCTCCCTACTCCTCCCCGCTCTCCTGTCCCCCCCTGTCTCCCCCCCTCCTGCTGCCCCATCCTCTGCCCCCCCTCCCCCCCAGACCTGTTCAAGACGCTGTTTGACCTGATGGTCTCGCTGAAGCTCTTCCTGGGGCGCTTCGACATGCGAACCATGCAGGTGAGGGGGGGGGGGCGGTTGGGGGGGGGGGGCTAACTTACCCCCAAATCACAAGAGTTGGGGGCTGCGGAGGGGGTAAAAGGCAGTACCGGCATCTAACCAATACCAGGCGTTACCCCCATTGCTTTGCCCTAACTTGTGGTCTCCTATGGTTTGGTATGGTCTTTGACCCCCACCTCCAGGCCGCCACCGCTGCCTCCATGGCCGACTCCTTCAACGACACCCCCAGTGAGGGCGACGGCTTCACGTACGAACACTTGGACGACAGGAAGGAGGTACGACGGGGCAGGGGCTCTGTGGGTTCGGCAAGCACCTTGCATGCATGCTTGCATGCGTGACATCAAAGTCTTGGTCCGGCTGTCGGGTTGTCACCGTGCACAGGCCGTACCGGTATTCGATCAATGAGGATTACCGGTTAGTAGGCCACCCTCACCTCCCCGATCCCCGCCCTGCACTTCCCCGCCAACATTGTCCAGTCCTGCACATGCGGGGCCCAGTCCACCAGCTCCCCAACTCCTCCACTAAAGCTTGCCACTCGCCCACCTCTTCCTCGTCCCCTCCCTCTCTTCCCCGGCCCCTCCCTCCCTTCCCCGCCCTGCCCGCTCCCATTGCCTCCCCCCTCCCAGCTCTGGCTGGACTTCATCGCTGACACCGGCGACGGCGGCAACCCCACCTACGCGGTGGCCTCCGCCCTGGCCGCCCCCGCCCTGCACGTGGCACTGCCGGAGGACATGGCGGGGCTGGGGCTGGGAGCGGGGGCGGCAAGGGCTGGGGACCAGCAGCAGCAGCAAGATACGTTGGCAACACAGCAGCAGCAGCAGCAACCGGCGCAGCAAGCGGCGGCGACGGCAGCTGGCAAAGGGCAGTCGGCGGCGGCAGCAGCTACCAAGGTGAGATTGGGGTTCCACCTCTATCTTACTGCAAAGCTGCGCTGACAGCGACGCGGACTGCTGCGGCTCGCACGTGCACCCGCTGGCCCCTGCCGCACCATGTACAGAGTTGAGCCGTACTTTCTTCCCTCATCCCCCTCCCCCCTCTTGTCTTCATCCGGCTTCTTACCCTCCCCCTCCCTCCTCCTGCCCTCTCCTGCCCTGCAGTCCTCCGACACCGCCCCCTCCACCCTCTACCTCCCCCGGGGTGACGTGCTGGTGCTGGGGGGCGACCTGGCCTACCCAAACCCCTCCCGGGACACCTACCACCAGAGGCTGTTCGGGTGAGGGAGGGGGGAAGCGGGAGGGAGGGGTGCCGTACGAGGGGGTGCCTTGGTAGCAATGGCGGGGTGTAGAAGGATGGCGGGGTGGCGGACAGTGCGTGAGGAGGTGTGAGGGGTGGGTAGGGGGTATAGGATACCGTAGGCTGGGGGTGCCTCCGTGTGTGGCACTGTGACGTGTAGGTTTAGGGAGGGCGGTGCTTCACAGCGGCTTCCCCTCCCAGCTGTTGTGTTTAGGGGTACGTAACGCGAAACCCCGTACCTCCTGTCGCCCCTCCATTTCTTCAAGAGGCTCCCATGCGCCCTCCCTCCCCCCCTCTTGCCCGCCCCCCCACCGCCCACTACCCTCCCCCCTCCCCAGTCCCTTCCAAGCCGCGCTGCCCCCTCCGCCGCACTTCCACCCGGGCAGGCTGGTGGTGCACAAACCCGACCTGCCGCCTGGTAGGGAACAGGGGGCGGGGGTGGGGGGTGGGATTAGGATAACTGAGCCGCAAGGAAACACTGACCGTGACCATGGGAAGACCCGTTGGGGGGTATGACGTATGAGGGGAAGAACCCGCCGGCTACGGAACGGTGCCTCCACCCACATCCTCCTCTCCTGCCCAGCCGGGACACTCCCCTCCCTCCCTCACCCCCTCCCCTCCTCCCCCCCCTGCCCGCCTGCTGCCAGCCTGGGGAGTGCAGGAGGCGGTGCTGCAGGGCGCTGCGGACCTGCGCGGCCTCTCCCCCCGCTCCTCCCGCACCGCCTCCGCGGCGGCACTGCGGAGGTACGGCGGACCCACCGCATTCGCAATACCCGGCAACCATGACTGGATTGACGGGCTGGAGGTGAGGGCGGGGGGTGCAGGGGGGCGGGGTAAGAGAAGAAAACCGGGCCGCGGGCAAAGAGGAGGAGGATGAGCATGGGGTCGGGGTAGTAACCCGCCGCTCCTTGTACCACATACGGCAGTGCAGCCCTGTGGCATACCAGCTAGCTCCGCCCCTGCCGTTTCCCCCCCCCCCCGCCACCCCTCCGCGTGCAGACCTTCACGCGGGAGATACAGCACAAGGGCTGGCTGGGCGGCTGGCTGCTGCCGCAGGTGGGAGGGAGGGGTGTGCTGACGTTGGGGGTGCTGTTGAGCAGGGGTGTCCCTGCTGCCCACCCCCCGCATGCGGCGCTGCGCTGAGGGATCCGCTGCCCTCGCCACTCTCCCGCCGCCTTCCTCCACACTTTATACCGCTCGCCAGCTTCCTCTTGATACCCCTTGATACCCCCGACACCGCCTTGCCAACCCAACCCAACCCAACCCGCCCACCCCCCTGCAGGAGAAGAGCTACTTTGCGTTGCGGCTGCCCGCCGGGTGGTGGCTGTTTGGCTTCGACCTGGCGCTCGTGGGGGTGAGTCGGGTGCGGCGGTGCCGGGTACCGCAGTAGTGTGCTGCTAGCGTTCTAGGATAGTGTCTCCGAATGCGCTCACTGCATGAGTCGGGATATGGGATTGGGACTCGTTGCTACACGATTTTTCTACTTTCCTCCATCCCTCCCCTCGTGCCAACCCAACCCAACCCGCCCTCCCCCCCCTCCCTCTTTGTTGTTTTGGCTTGACTAATCCGGGTGGGATGGGATGGACCGGGTTCATTTAGCAACCCATGGAGAAGCCCCGTCTTTCAGTTCGTCAGTTTTCCTTATTTTTACCCCCCCTCCCTCCCCGCCTCCCGCCGCAGGACATCGACATGCAGCAGTACCGCTACTTCGCCAATGTGGTGGAGCAGCGCATGCAGCCGGACGACCAGGTGGGGGGGGGGGGCTGGTGGACTAGGTGGTGGGGAGGGGTAAAGAGGAAGGAACCGAAAGAACTTGTGTGTTCTCCATCAGGACTACCGTACCACCACCCCCTTCGTCACCATGGTGGGAACTTGTCATGGTGTTTCTCCTCTCCACCTCTCCCTTACCCCCAACCCACTTAAGGTTTCCTTCTTCACCTCCCGGGTTGTCCCACCCCCTTTGTTGTTCCCCCCTACGCCGCACTTGTTGTCGTACTCGAACCGGGCTTGGTGTGCTACGTACCCCTCCCAGGCTCCCACCGTAGGTTATAATCGCCTTCCAAACTCTCACCCTCCCCCCGGGCTGCCGTACACCCCCCCTCCACCCCTTCCCTCCCCCCCAGGTCATCCTGGTCACCCACGAGCCGCTGTGGCTGCTGGAGTGGTTCTGGCAGAACCGCTCGGGGGCCAACCTGCGGCAGCTGGTGCGGGGCCACCTGCGGGGGCGCGCGCGGCTGCACCTGGCGGGAGACCTGCACTTCTACATGCGGCACAGCTGGAGGCAGCAGCAGCAGGGGGCGGCAGCGGCAGCGGGGCAGCAGGAGGCGGAGGAGGGTAAGGAGGGAGTGGGGGTAGAGGGGTCTTCCTGCTGTCATTCTCACACTGGTTCTGCAGGCCCTGAAGCCGCAGGGGCCGGCTGTGCTCGGCTGTGGGCCTTTGCTTCCATCCTGAGCCCCTCCCTCAACCTGTTTTGAAACCTCTTTACCTCCTCCTTGTGTGGATCCCACTTCACATGTGTGCCTGCATGCGCAACACCCAACATGTCGGTACCTCAGCCGGCCGCTTCGCTCGCTGCAGCGGCGCCTCGGACGCCTCCGCACACACCGCCCCCGGCGCCGCCGCCACCGCCGCCCCAACAGCTGTACCTACACCCCCCACCGGCGGCGCCGGCGGATCGAGTGTTCGTTCGGCAGCGTCCCCAACCCCATCGCCGTCGCCTCCGCTGCCGACGGTGGCTGCTGCAACGGCTCCGCTGCCGGTGCCCTGCGGCCTGCCTCCAACCGCCCTTGGCGTCGCAGGTCGCGGCAGCAGCGCTGACGGCAGCGGAACCGGGGCTGCTGCGGCAGCTGCTGTCGCTGCCGCTGCAGCAGCCGGCATCACTTTGGGAAGCTCTCCTACCGGTCGTCGCAGCGGCAGCATCTGCGGAGGCAGCAGTGACGAAGAGGATGATGTTTTCCCGTACGGCAACTGCATGGGACACCGCGGCCGATCCGTCACCGCCGCCGCCGCCAGCGGTCCCCTGGCCTCCGCCGCCGCCGCCGACCGCTACCGCCACCTGCCTCCCGTCGGCCTGGGCTGCGCCGACGACCGAGCCCTCCTCGGCCCACACGCCCACAGCCTCAGTGCACCCGTGCCGCTGCAATCCCCCGCCGCCGCCTCCGCTGCTGCTGCGGCGGCGACAGCACCCTTACCTCGTCTACCGCCGTTAAATATCTCCCTCACCCGTGGCGGTGGGGGCGCTTCCGCCGCCGCCGCAGGCGGTAGCGACAGCGGTACCGCGCTGTGCCAGGGCTGCCGCGCTCGCGCCTGCTGGTCGCGCCACCCACACGACCCGGAGCACCTGGTGGTGAGCGGTGGCGGGGGCGCCTTCCTGCACCCCACGCATGTGTTTGCGGGGGCGAGGTTCGCGGCGCCGCATGACCCGGCGGCGGATGCGACTGCGGGGCTGTATGCGGCGGTGTCGCTGCCGTGCACTTGCAGGTGGGGGGGGGGGGCGGGTGTTTGTAGAGGGGAGTGAGGCGGGGCTAGGGTGGTAGGGGGGGTTGCTGGGAGGCGAGGTACGGGGCGAGGGAGGCGGAGAAGCAGCTCTCCCTGTGGCCGACCGGTAGAAAATCGACCCCTTTCTAACCTTTCACCGAACGCATCATAATCCAACGCCCGCCCCCGCCTTATGTGTTCCCTTCCTCTCCCTCTCTCCTCCCTCTCTCCTCCCTCTCTCCGCCCCCCGCCCCTGACACCCCCCGCCCGCCACCCCAGGATATACGCCCCAGGCGCAGCCATGTACGGAGGGCCCCCCGGCAACACCATAGGGCCCCCCGGCATGGGCTCGGCATCTGCAGCTGCGTTGGCGGCGGCATCCGGCCCCCCACCCTCCTCCTCACGCCCCACCTCGCGCCCCTCCTCCCCTCCGGGCCTCCTCCGCTCCCCTGCTCCTCCCCTGCTGTCCACCTCCACCTCCACCCCCGCCACCACCTCCTCTTCACGACCTGTGAACTCCGGGGGACACCACCAACCGCCGTACAACCAACCCTCCATGCCCGTGCCCCATGCAACTGGAGGAGCTGGGGGATACGGCATGGGGGGTTATGGCGGGTACGGCAGAGGTGGCATGTACGGCAGCGCCGGACTAGCAGCACCGGCAGTAGCTACAGGAAGGGAGAGAGGCGGTTTCGGAGGCGGCTTCGAGGGTGTAAGAGGAGGAGGCGGAGGCGGTGGTGGCGGTCCCTTCTTCTTCGCCTCCCCGATCAGTCCGGAGGGGGAGTACGTGTGTCGTGCCGCCTACCCCTCGCCGCGCACCTCGCTGCAGCTGGGGCGCAAGAACATCCACGTGTTCAGGCTGCGGAACACGCGGTGAGGGGGGGGGAGGGGGGTTGCGGGGTGGTGGGGGAAGGGAGCCCAGGAAGCCCAGGGGTTGGGGGTGAGGGGTGAGGGGCCGGCGTGTTTTACCCTGCCTGTATTTTCCTCCGTACCCTGAAAGTTCCGTCCCTTGTGAACCCCAAGGCCGTGTGGACCTTGCCGCCTGCCTGCGCCTCACCTCACTTGCATCCCTCCCCTTGCTCCCCTCACCCCTCTCACCCCCCTCCCCCTCACCCCCCTCCCCCCTCCCTCCCCAGTTTCGATGTGATCGGCGGTGTGTTCTACTTCCTGCTGGTGGTGTCGGTGCTGCCCCGCTGCAGCAGGCTGGCAGAGGTGCTGGAGGCGGACACACCGGGTGGGGGGGGCGGGTGGGGGGGGGAGAGTTCCCAATGTGTTGAATGAGGATGCAAACCAGACGACAAGCTGGGGAGGGGGGGAGGGGGAGAGTGAGGGGGAGGGTACACGCAGTAGGCGGAGCAGCGGGTGGGAGGGGAGGAGGGGTTAGTTGGGGGTGGTGGGTGTCAGGGAGGTGTCAGGGAGTTGCACGCACTCCGGCTCCCACCTCACGATGTGCTGCTGTTCCCCGGTGTACCATCACCCAGCCGCTCCCCTCACGCACCCTCTTCAACCGCCCTGTGCGCCTGCCACCCTTCCCCCTCCCCTCCCCCCCCCTCCCCAGCTTGTTTTGCCCTAACTTGTGGTCTCCTATGGTTTGGTATGGTCTTTGACTCCCCCCCCCTCCCCTCCCCTCCCCCCCTCATGCAGTTGCCGCGCTGTGGCTGCTGTGGGGCGCCTACCTGGACACGCTGGGCGGCATCCTGGGGCGCAGCTACGTGTCGGCGGCAGCGCTGGGCCTCATGTTCGCACTGGCACTAGGGCTAGCCAGGGGAGGTGAGGGGCAGGGAGGGAGGAAAAAGATGTAGGGAGGGGGTAGGGGGGCGCCGGGCCGCCTTACGCGCCGTCTCCTCGTCTTCTACCTGCCTTCTTACTTCCTTTTGGCCCCTCCTGCCTCTGCCGCTCCCTGCCTAACCCTTACCAGGCGGCGTGGGCGTCATCTCCTCCCCCACGCCCTCCCCCACGCCCTCCTCCCGCCCCTCCACAACCAACACCAGCAACAGCAGCACCAACACCGGCTCTGCTGCCGACGTCATCGTGACCGCCCCCCGCCCGCTGCTCCCCGCGCGTGTGGGGGGTTTCGCGCTGCAGTTGTGTTTCGCTGCCGTACACACGCTCACCCACGTGTCACTAGCTGTCGTACTGCTGCTGCTGCTAGAGCTCGGGGTGGAGACGTGCATCAAGTGAGGAGGAGGGGGGGGGGAGGGGGGGGAGGGAGGGGGGAGGGGGGGGAGGGGAATAAAACACCTCTGGAGGAGGGGTTGAGGGGCGGGATTAGGATCCTCCTCTTTACCCCCCCTGCACTTTTGTGTGGTACAGCGCGCTCTCTCACCACTCACCACCCGGGCTTAATGGCTTCTCTTCTCTACATTGGGTACAAACTGTGTGCGTTTTGTCGTACCGGCTGCCGTACTGCCACCGCCTACACTGTCGTACATTGCCGTACCGTGCACGATCCCACCCCCCAGGCATGAGCGACTGGGAGCGGACGGCCCGCACAGCCTCTACCGCTGGTACCGGGCGTACGAGGAGCAGCACTTCCCCGACCCCATGGTGGGCTTGGGGGGGGGGGCCGAATTAGACCAAACCTGGGGGAAGGGTTAGAAACTAGGGAGGGAGGGTGTGAGGATGTGGAGAAAGGTGGGGAGGTGTTTTCGCAGCTGGGAGCACCAGGACTGACAGCGACCCTGGTTGAGGTGGTAGAAGGTAGATACAACACGGTATGTGGTAATGCTGGTAGGTGTGCGTGTACCGTATGTTTGGATGTTGCCTCTTTCGGCCGCTTCAGCTACCGCCCCCCTACGTTTAACACGTTCCGTCCTGCCTCCCTCCCCTCCCCTCCCCTGCGTGTTTTTAGGATAGTGTCTCCGAATGCGTTCACTGCATGAGTTGGGATTTGGGATTGGGAGGAATGGGACTCCGTTGCTGCACTCATCAACCTCCCCTCCCCTCCCCTCGACCCCCTCAGGGCCTCCGTGCCTTCCTACAGCGCTGGACGCTGGGGCTCTACCCCTCAGCACTGCAGGTGGGTGGGTGGGGGGGGGCCCGGCCTAGTGTATGGTGAGTAATCATATACCGTTTACCGTATCGTTAATTGGTTACCGGTAGCTGGCCTGCGAAGCCGCGGGCTACCTAGAGCGTGTTCAGTGCTCGCAGTGCTGATGCTCCCCCCAACCCCCCCTCCCCCCCCCCCACTCACCCCACATGCAGGCTGCCATGGGACTGTACGACGTACCCGAGGTACGGCACCACGTGTTGGTACGGCACATAAATGCGTGTGTGCGTGTGTTTTCGTCTTGACCGGTGTGTTTATGTGTGAATTAAAGTCTGAAGTAATCCTACTGCTGCGCTCATCTGGCAGTGTATGGTTTCTTGCTTTACTGGTCAACGCCCGTTTGACCCCTGTTTGACCCCACCAATGGTTGACCAACATTTGACCACCCTGCTGGGGTCTCTCTCCCCTTGCGCCCTGCCTGTCGTGCAAATACGCACAGCTCATCGCGGTATCCCGTACGGCCATGTGCGCCGCCGGAGGGTCCCTGGAGCCTCTCTCACGACTGCAGGTGCGTGTACAAGTGTGTATGTGACCCTACCTGTACGACTGTACGGTTGTACGGCAGGGGGTTGGTTGAACGGCTGCGTAAACCGTTGCGTGTTTGCGTACAACGCTACAAGCAAGGAGCACATGGAGTGTTATGCCGGTTCGCCGGTTCACACATCTTTCGTAATTGAGACTTGGTGGCGCACCGGATGCCGATGTGTGCGCTCATGCCAGGAGGGTGCAGGCCATCAAACAGGTCTTGATGCATTTTGTTGAATTGGATACCCGCACCCCAAATCCGCAACTCGTGTTTCTCCCTCCACACTCATCGCTGTACGGCACACAACCACCAGCGATCTTTTTCGTTCCCGAGGGGGTTATTTTTCATCGCTGCTAGAGCGATAGAAATCGGGCCTGGACAATCGCTTACCGTATCGCTTTCCCAACCAGCCAAGCCGAGGGGTTTCGGGGCTTATCTCTTGCTAAGGCGGCCTCCTGGGGTCACACGTGCCCATAGCCCCCTAAACCCCAATGCGGAGGCGCTTCTCACTGGTCCCAGTGCCCTCCTGGACCCAAATCCCTAGCATGTAGAGGGTCTGGCACGGGGTGTGTGAGCGATGAATACCCTGGGCGCAGACACCTTATCGCTTTCTCACGGCCCTAGGACCAATTATTTATCGGTCAAAACGCGACCTATCGCTCACAAGAAAACACTGACAACCACCTTGTACGACGGCCCAGGCTGTGTCGTACTACGGGGGCATGCTGGCGTACTACTGGCTGCTGGCCACCCCCGCCATGGGCTTCGTGTTCGGACTCTACCTCTACGTGTCGGTGAGGAGGGGGGAGGGGAGGAGGAGAGGAGGAGGGGGTCAAAAACCAGCCCAAACCATAGGAAATTACAGGTTAGGGCAAAGCTATGCGGATAGGAGACGACACCGGGGACCGGGATACCGGTATGTACAACCACACTCGGTCCAAAGCGGAGGAGGGGGGAGGATAACCTTACCCCGGACCTCAAACATCAAACCCATTCCCCCTCCCCTTCCTTCCCCTCCCCTCCGCCTCCCCTCCCCCCCCCCAGGTGTGTTGGTTCCATGTGCACTACGATGAGGCCTTCTCCTCCCTGCGCGAGGCGGCGTGCAAGTCCTTCGTGCGGCTGCACATAGGCGCGGCGGGCGACCTGCGGCTGTACGCACTCGCGCTGGATGAGGTGCCCGCCAGGTGTGTGTTAAGAAAACTGGCCGCGAGGCGAAACGTACTGTGTGTATATGTGGGGGAGGAGGAGGAGGCGGAGGGGGTCTATGGGGGAGGGAGGAGGAGCCGCGCAAAACCTTTGCAAGCTGTACGGCCACGTTCACCCCCACCTTCATCCACATGCAGCAACTCTGATGCACGCTCCCCCCCCCCCTCTCGTCCTCGCGCCTCCTCACCCTCGCACCCTTTCTCTCCCGCCCCCACCCCGCTCGCCCTCCCTCTCCTGCCAGGTGGCAGGAGGACCCCCGCTGGCGCGGCCCCCTGGGTGCAGGTCGGCCGGGTGTGCCCGCGCACGAGGCGCTCTTCCCCTCCCGCTGGCTGCCGGCGCCGCAAGCTCACCGCTCCACTGCAGCGGCGGCAGCGGCGGCGGCCAGGAGGAATAGGCATGGTGAGGGTGAGGAGAGAAGGGGAGGGAGGAGGCCGCAAGGGAGCGGGGAGGAGGGAGAAGGAACAAAGCGCGGTGGGAACACGGAGATGAGCGTTGGTGGGGGTGGCGGGAATGGGGGTTCTGCTGCGGCGGGTGGGGGTGGGGGTGCTGGCAGAGGAGGAGGGGGCGTTCCTCGCTGGCGTGTGGTGGATTACATTGAGGTGCCCAGGCGGCGTGCGATGTGAGGAGAGAGGGATGGGGAAGGGGTAGGGGGGGAACGTGGGGCGAAGAATGAGAACCCTCATGACGAGCATGAAACCCGGGTTTCCAAGGACCAGCGTCATGGGTGGGGGGCGGGGGCCCTGCAAGGAGGGAGACAGGAGCCCGGGGGGGGAGGCTATACGAGCGCATATACCCCATGTTGTTGTTGTTGTTGTTGGTGGTGGTGGTGGTGTATTTGGACAGGAGGCGTCTGGCACCCGCTGCGCTGTATCAGGAACGCTGACTGTGTGTTGCGTGAGCCAAGCACGAGGTACCGGCAGGTGACGGTGGTGGTGGTTGGGATGCAGGGGCCGCGCGCAATTAGGTTAGGTTAGGTTAGGTTGGGCCAATAAAGGAGGCGGAGCCCTCGTGGGCAGAGGGGGTGAACTGTAAGCAAGTAGCCCTTTGGTCGTATGTGAATGAATTGACCGTCACAATGGTTTCCTAAAAGGGATGTGTCTCGTACGTCACTCGGACGGGGAAAGAAGGCATCTGCTTGTCGCAGTGAGAAAGGAAGGGCACTGTAAGCAGTGATAGTGCCCGGAAGAGAGCGGAAGATGTCTTGGGTGGTGGGCAGTAATGAATGGAACACGTTGTTCAAGTTGGCACAGAAGCCGCCGCTGTGTTGCGGTTGGGAGCCTTAGCTAGTCCTGCTGCCTGTGTCCCTTTGCTCTTCTGCGGAGCCTGGCGGAGTCCCCAGATTTGGTAGAATGCACTGCGCGTCTGCTAGCCGCGCGGATACGGTCCCGGTTGTATACATACCCGCCGTGTGCTGCATGCACTCACGGCAGCACGGCCGCACACGTGCGGTGCAACAGCACAGGAAGGTGGCAGCTACCGGGCATATATATATGCCGTGGTTATGCAGCTTTCCTTCGCAATCAGGCCCCATCAGTCCCATCAGGAAACCTCGGCAGCCCCCATCCAACAGTCCGCAGCAGCAGCCTGGTAGGCCTGGAACGTCGAGCGCCCTGCGGCATGGGGGACAACCATGAGTGGGGTGGGTGCGTGGCCAGCTGTCCTGTAAAAGGTTATTATGGCCAAGGGGACAGGCGCAGGACTTTTCAGGAAACCTTATGCGTGGCATTGGTTTCCAAGGGTGTTGCACATTAAGCCTTGGTTGCTGGGGTGCTGTGCGTCTCCCTTTGGATTCCTGATGCGAGGGGGCCCGGGACTCCGGTGGCCGTACATGGGTATCCCGTCCGCCCGGTGTCATTGGGGAGTGGTAAGGGCGCTGCTTAGGAGCGGTCCCGGGGGCCCAGGCATGACGAGCGGGCCCAGCGTAACAAGGAAGAGAGTTGAAGCAGTCGGTTGGGGTAGGTTGGTCGTGATGAGTGGTTGCGAGGGGAAGGGAGTCATGGCAGAGTGAGTTGGGGTGGTGGTCAGCAAGGCAACGCACTGGATGCAAAGGGCCTGCCCCAACGTTATGTGACCGTATATCCTCAGCTGGGTGTGAAAAACGTAAATGGCTAACTAAGCGTTAAGGGGCTTACATCGCATTATGCGAGGACAGTCTACGTATATATATTGTTAAAGGTATGTTTTTATCATCTGGACCTTCCCAGCTCAGGCAGGGATGTACAGCAGCTGCTCCTATAGCTCAGTAGGTAGAGCGTGCGGCTGTTAACCGCAAGGTCTACAGTTCGATCCTGTATGGGAGCGTTTTTGTTTGCTTTTTCACTGCAGAAGGTCTATGGCACTTTTTTTAATCTCTACTTACTCTCTACTCCTTTACGGTCGGCTCCTAAGTGGCCCCCGCGCGAGCAACATTTGAGGGGCGAAGCCCCCACGGATGCTCATGTCCCGTCGACATGGATTGTCGCTTTTGGCGGAATTCCATCTTTAGTGGGTTAGCGTGCAACAGCAATTGCTTTTGACGATACGCACTATCCATCAAATGTTATGGTGGGGTGCTTCTTGTGCTGGTGTAGCAATCACGGCTAAGCCGCATCCAACAGCGTAGCATAGTGCAGTGTCCCGCACAGATTGCCCAACGCAATTAGAAGAGTGCACCATTTTAAGGACTGAACTTTCCTAAAATATAAAGTAAAAAATCCTTGAACAACGGCCCAACTGCCCCTCAGCTGTGGGCGTCTGGAATCGCTCTATCCGACATGAACCGCAGAAGGAGAAAGCGATTCAGACTGACTTGCTGTCTAGGCGGCCGTAATTGTGAAGTTAAGGCTTTCCTTGCAAGTCGAACTTACATCCAATCCGCCAAGTGTAGACACCAACCATAGCTGGATGCTTTAATCCGCAGGGATAGCATTCTAAGGATTTAGCGCAGTTTTCGATTAGCGCGCCCATTCCAGTAATGCTTGTTAGGTCAACGATTAAACGGAACACGGTTGCTACGCTGGGGAAGCGCAGGCGAGTCGATGTCCTAGTCTTCAGTGAGTCCTAGTCTCCTGTGATAGCACGTTTCGATGTTATCTTTGCACTTCCTTGCGACTTGGCATTTCCGCCCATTTACTGACGGACCCCATCACAACTCCCAACGCCTGTAATGACATGCATCATAGTTGCAATACATTACCGCGAAGTAGCCCTCTCGCTAAGCCCGAACACGGGTCCCTGTGTGGAGGTCAGCAGTGAAACACAAGACCCTTTTCATGATCATCTGCTTATCACCTCCACCGAACTCTCGGCCGTGTTCTCTTTCACGAACGCAAACACACACTCTCTCTATCAGGATTTACAGGGACAGCCCTCATCAACAAACAGACCAGGGTTGGCCAGATGCTCCTCGGCACTAAGCCCAAGGGCTACCCATCCCGGTACCATCCGTAAATTGCACATACAGATTGACACATGGAGCTGATTAAGCGGCCCGCGACTCTTCAAGCAGCTTGCGGCCAAGGTACACCTATGTGGCCTTAGGTACCCTAAATTAGCTAAATCCTAAAAGCACACTCCGACAGTTGTATGGACCCATCCATTGCATAAGCACACGTACAAGCAATGAAAGAAAGGGGCCAGTGAAAAGGCAAACACCCTCCACTACAATCGTGCACGTGTCACAGCGCGTTTGGCCGTCCGTCCAGTGGCACACGAGCTCTCCTACCGCCAAACAACCCTGATGAGCTTCGTTTGATAACGAGGTACAGTCTATAAGTACGGCCCCTGCCCCGCGCACCATGTATACTTCCCATGCCTTCTTCTCCATCTAGCCTTTCTTCGGTTCTTCCTCCTCACGCCATGCAGACGAGCCTGCAGGCATTGTTATATCACATAACGCATTGTGAAACGTATTATGGAATCTCTTTCAACGTTACATCATCACAATTAACGGGGGCATACATCCCTGAACCACATCCGCACCGTACGCACCACCAAAGCTTCTCATCACCCCACCTCTTCCACCTGACCGCCCAACACCTACCACCAGAAAAGACCAGTTCACTTAACATTCCTCGAATTGCCTTCGTAAGTGGTGCAGATTGAAAGCACACACATTCTTTCTTTACCACCTCCTCCAGACATACAACACTGTTTAAACGGGTAGATCAAGCGTTGTCCTGTTAACTGCAGTGGTTAACACCCTCACCTGCTCAGTATGAACGTTCTTGCTTAACATGGGAAACAGCCTTCGGGTTTACAGCCTACCAGCCTCCCGGGTTTACAATCTCCGTATCTCTGACAACAAGTGCCTGCTAATGAGCCTACTAAGCCCTGTCCTCGCTCATCCTCGCAGCATCAGGACGCCAACCCAGACTTGCGGACAACGCCAATACGTGTACGTAAGGCTTAGCGTAAACAGATCATTGGACATTGACCAGCCGTGTTTCATGGGCATTCGTTATCCCTGCAAGGAACAATAAGAGTACAACTGGGGCACTCACGACTTGCCCAGCAAAACAGTGTGCGCCACACACACAGCAATGCTCCTAACAAGATAGCTACGACAGCATTGAAGTGGGCGCACATGATATTAAGGGGGCGCATACACCACTAACAAAGTATGTGATGACTGGGGGCTGCCTGAGGTTAGCACGCTAGGCCGATCAGCCGAAGTTCAATAACCGCCAAGAGGCCAAGGAAGGGGCGAAAGGGTGTAGGTCAAAACGACACCAGATGATGGCCGGGATGCGGCCGAAGTAAGCCAAGCATGCATCCCCACTATGGGCAACATGAGATAGAAGCCTCATGACGCCTTCACAGTCATCTGATGACCCCATCCATACCACTGCCCCTGCCATACGTCACCACGCCATGCCACACTCTCCAGCAGGCCAACACGAACCAGGTTCGTTCTCTTCATACCCAATACCATTCCCACCACCACCCATCCTCATCACCACCACCACCACCGCGATTATCACCAACATAAACCCATTTTTTCCTCCTTTTTTCTCTTCATCTTGTGGGCCCGTTAAGCGGGCCATCGTTTTCCTTCCATACAATAGCACATGATGATGTCCGATCGAGATGCCCGACGCCACCAACGCCAACTCTACCACACAAACAACATTTAAACAACACTATACTCAGCCCGGTCCTCAGATACGTGCGGATCCCTGCCCAGCTGGCCCAGCCAAGCCGGGCCCCGACTCCCATACATCATGTGGCATGCATGAGGCCTGCAGCGTAGGCATGGAACTAGCACCAACAGAGTTCTCCAAGGCAGGGAAAGGCAGGGCACCACACATCTGGCTAGCCCACAACACTCACCATCCATCCCTGCCGCTCCGGGCTTTTACGGTACGCTACGTTAAAATGTTCAACTGTTAGACCTAGCCATGCATCCCGCTACATATGAATTAATAACACAGCATCACTGGCCAAGGGGAGTTGGATTCAGTACCCTGCCTTCATACACGGCTTGCACAGGCAGCAGAGGGCACTCATTCCCCATGCCATGCCACCTCGCTGCCCTATGCCCGCGAGCGATGAGGGGGCGGGGTTTGTCGATGGCAGTAATGTAAATTAGGCCGACACCACTCACACCAACTAAACATGTAAGGACCTCTCGATTGCAAAACCAAATAGATCCATACACCCAAGCCCCGCACCCCTTGGTTGTCAGAGGACTAACGGGATTTCCCGGTCTGGCCAGCTGTTATCTACCGCCGTACTTCCAGTGAACGTAGCAGCAGCAGCAGCTTGTAACCCAACTACCTACACCATGCGCGGCTCAAACTCAAGGCGCCATGCCACATTAAGCGCCTTGTGAGCTTCTCATTCCCCATACGTGCACGGGTGTCAAGAAAACCCATACAAATGCACACACGCCGGGCCGCACACCGGCCTATGTAAGCGCACGGTTTACTTCCACAACCCTCCTGAGCCACCCACGGCCCCTGCACAGCCGGAAGCCGGGTCCACGTTGGACACCTCCCAGTCCACAAAAGCCAAAGTAGCCCCCTGCCTGCCCCACTATATTTGATGAAGCACCCATGCAATATTGTCCTGGATTCCATGATGCCGCGTTGGTTCTTGCCGACATGTAAGAACAACACCCAAAGCTGCAATGACAACCATAGTGACACCCACAGCCGCATAGCCGGACATAGCTGCCGGGAGGGGTATGTCTTCAATGAGAACGTGAAATCGATTAATAAGGTCAGGAAAAGGAGCAAGCAATCATGGTAAAGGATACTTTCGTGCCAACCCAGCATCAACAATGACCATCAATGGTGAACACGGCCTGTAGCAGTCTGAGTGCACAACCGAATACAACTACCAAGGCTAACTCAGAAGCAAGATGGCTTGCTGTACAGCAGTTAATACCGGTAGCTAAGGGAGCCTCCCCAGTTGCTGCTACAACATCGCACATCAAGCAAGGCCCGCTGCTGATGCGCAAACGTGCACGCAGGAAACAAGGGTACACAGAAAGCCATCCAATATACACGGTACCAGCGCCTGCGACAACAGCACGTAATAACCGCGGCCGGATCCTGCTCCGGCAGTGCAAAGCTGCCAACACTCATGCAGCTCCCTAGCCACCATGCTCCCAACACATGTACAGCGTGGCTGGTAGCAAGCCCCCTTGTGAGACAGCCCCTCTATCTGTGCGCCGTATCCTCACAACACAAACATGCCGAAATAAACAGCCGGGCTCTGCTCAATTACTGTTAGCTACACAAGCCATGCATGCGTTATTGTCAAGGTGTTAATGCTGCCGAACTCAAAGAACAGACAGCTTAGGAGCGTTGTCAACTACTCCAGCTGAGCCGTCCACACATGACAAGGCACATCCCCTACTTCCTTGTCACATCCCTTTGCAACGCGCCACCGGGTTATCGGATTTAAACAAGGTATACCGTACATCTCGTCTCGAAATGACGCCTGCCAGGTTGAGCTATCATCGCATAACCATCCATTCCCACAGCCATCCAAACCCCGTCGCACTCCTGCCTTCACCCCTCGCCACCACGCTCCCTCCCTCCACAACCTGCCTACCACGCCAACCAAAACGTCGCACCCCCATACCCTTTACTCGAACAACAACTCCGCTCGGCTTGTGCAGCCAGCTTCCAAAAGTGCCCCACGTCCTTCGCTCTCCACTGCACCCTTCACACGGTCCTTTCCAAATGATAAAAGGCGCCTCAGTTGACCTCCATCGCTCCCTTAACCAGGCCTTCGTTCCATCAAGTCCCCATGCCCCTCCAAACATCCCCCCTGCAACCTAGGACGGCGTACCACAATTAAGACACCTTTCCATGCGCCTTGTATGCGAGGACAGTGGTGCTGCAGCTGCGATGCGGCCGCCGCCGCATGGGCGCACCAGCACCAGGCCCCGCCGCAAAACCAGCGCTCCCCCGCCCAAACCCGGGTGCCAGCCCCGCTGCTGCTGCGCTCCCAGCGGCCGCTGCCTCCGCCGCAGTCGGGCCCCTGCCACCACCGTCAGCACCCTCCCCGCCGCTACCCGGGACTACCGCCGTTGCAAACGAGACCACCGCCGATGCCGCCCGCACACCGCTCCTACCCGCCGGGCGTCCTGTACCAAATTGGACCGTCTCCCCAGCAGCACCGCCTTCGCCTCCTGCTTCTGCTCCCGCTTCCCGGGGCTCCCCACCAGCAGCTCCATTACCGCCGCTATTAGCTCCAGTGGCGGCATCAGCAGATGCGCCACCCAACTGCGCATGCCCGCCTCTTTTCACGCCAGCAGCGTGTCCCTGTTGCTGACCTGCAGGAGCAAAACAGCATGCAGGACCAATGAGGCTCCGCCTGCACCACCAGCAGCAGCAGCAGCAGCAGTGCCAGATGTTCGCAAGGACAGGATGTGAGGCCCCTTACCAAGGTGGTGGTGGTGATGGTGGTGGTGGCTGGGAAGTTGTGGGTCGCAGGCGTCGCGGGTGGGGTGTGAGGTCCCGATGTAAGCGCCGGAGGAGAGGCGGCGGGCGCGGTTGCGGCCTCCGCAGCCTCCCGCGCCATCCATGTCGGGTGGGATCCAGCGGAATGTCTCCATCAAGCCCTTGCCCTTGACCTGCATGGGGAACAAAAAGGATTCGGAAAATGCAGAAGAGTGGGTTAGGCGTGCGCTGCAGCCCTGCAGCGTCATGCATGCGCGCATGTGCGCAGCTATGCAGCATGTGCTTTATAGCTGCTGTTCAGCCGGTGCCATGTTTCGGTGCCCGCCTAACATCCAGTGTGCTACCACCCAACGCACCCCAGATACAACCCATCCTACCCTACACAGCACCAACATAACCTGGGGCGCGACAGTGTTTCTGCATCCCAAGTTCCGACCTACCAACCAAGCACCCCCCGGCAACCCCACCCCACCCCGCACACAGACTTCATCTTCCCGCAATCACAGCACGTTCCGACTCGCGGCCAGTTTTCTCAACGCACACACACGCAGCTGCGCCCACCTGCACGCCCCCCGTGGGCTCCCAGCTCTCATCCTGCAAGATCTCCCGTGTGGCGGCGCTGACGTGGATGCAGCCGGGGGGGCAGGTGCTCTCCATGCGGCTGGCGGTGTTCTGGGGCAGGCGAGGGCGGCGCATGGAGAACATGGGAGGGAACAGGTAGTGAGGCGCTGGGGGATAAGTAAGGTGCATGGGTGTGCGTGCATGGGCAAAATACAGGCGATGTGTGCTCATTGGCATATGCCAAACGTGTGCATGCAATCGAAAACGCACATGACAGGCATTGCGCGATTAAATAAACCATTATGGGTACCCGCTGTAAATGCCCCCAACGGTAAAGTCTGTTGGCCCTTCCCTCGTCCGCAACCACCCACCACTGTGTCCCCAAACAGGCAGAACCGGGGCATCTTGGAGCCCACGATGCCGCTCATGACGGGGCCGCTGTGCAACCCTGGGCAGCGTCGAGAGGGGCAGAGCCAGACAGGCAGGCAGGAAGGCAGCGGGGATGGGTTAGTCCATGGGCAAGCATGGGGATGATGTGGCGGGTGGAAGGGTGAAGCTAAGGAGGTTTAATGAACAGGAGCTTAGTCTCTATCTCCTGTGGCGATGCCACCAAACCCATGCTCCCCAGGAGGTGCCCGAGGGGAACCAACAACCAACCGAGCTCCTTCCGTCTTAAAAGAAAGTTGAAATGCCTCATGTCGGGAGAGAGTGATGCAATGTATCAGGCCCAAGCCATGCGGCAGTGGCATCCAAGTGCATCCACCCTGAGCACCACCACCGCGTGTAAGCCAGCTACGATGCCCAGTGCAGGCACGCAACGACGGTACCGGTAGCAACCCTCCGCACCGATTCGCATTTGCACCGGCGCTCCGGTGGTGGGAAGCAGCACCTCCGCAGTCTCTCGGAGCATGGCCTGGGGAGTATGGCGGGTCGGGTGAAGGCAGATAAGGGGCCGGGTGACCATGATTCAAGGGCGGCGCACAGGAAGTGTGCACACACCGGCCTAAGAGTACGGCCATCAGCGTGAGGAGTACCGGTGAGCGGACCAACGCTCATTGCCCCTTAACATGTCCCTTTCCGGTATCACCCATGATACATCACAACGGGCACAAATCGGCATCTCCTAGGCCCCGACCACGTGCGTGTCACCTTTGCTCCATAGCCCTGTCACATAGCCCCAGCCCATCCTCACACATGCAAGCAAAAGGGCCTCACAGCCACCCACCCGCAGGGCCGCCTCACGGCAAGCCCCCTCCTCCACGCACCCTCCCTCCCTCACGCATCTGACGCACGCAGCAGGGCCCCAGCACGCAGCCCTCCCCCCCTCACCTTTGCAAACGACATGACCTTGGCCGCGTGCAGCTCATCCATGCTGTCCTGGCCACGAACCGTCATGAAGCCGTCTGCGTCACGAGCCATCAGCCCGCCAGCAACCATGTAGCAGTCTGCGTGGAGGGGGGGAATAATAGGGATACATAGTCCGCATTAGGTTGGATTTTAGGATTGCGTATAGCCAAACGGGGGGAGGGGGAAACCAGGGATGGCCAATGCATGACAGGGCAGGGCAGGGCAGCGCAGGGTGGCTGTAAGAAAGGGTGCGGCGGAACGCTTGGCCTGGCCTGGATGGAGCCAAGGGAGCAAAGGACATATTGCGGATGTGTCCCAGAGCAGGGCCAAGGCTGGAAGCATGGAAGCAACACTTATGGCGTCATGAGAGGAGGAGGAAGCTAATACGGTGAGAGCTGCTTGCTATACTCGATCGCCGCCATGCATACACGTCATGCCTCGGGAAGTACCGCCCCCGCCCACCTCCAATGGTCTCCACCTGGCGAACAGTGAGGCAGGCCAGGAGCCGAGGCCAGATCCACATAGTCAAGTGTTTGTTGTTTGGGCCATAGCAGTGACGCCATGAATGGAAAGTTAGGAAGGAAGGGACGCATACGGCAGTTAGGAAAGCGCAGCAACAGGAAGGGGTAATGCTGTATGCAACCGTTTTGCGCGGACTTCTAGTATTTTACTACCAGTCTTCGTTTAACTCTTATGCAAAAGGCAAGTTTGGCGCGTGGCAAGATGGTACCGCCAGCTAATAGCGGGTTGGACACGATGTGCCAGACGCGCTGCGCTGTCGTACCTTGTACACGCCGTAGACGTCAAGGAGCGTGTCTGCGGGTGGGAAAGACATGCCCCCGAGACACTGTATTTTAGAGACATGTGAGACACGTGAACCAAAGCAGCTGCTGCCTGCGCCCAAGACCAAGACAGCTATGCAGCGGTGCCCACCACACCACACGCCTCCCTCTGCCTCCCTCGGACGCCTACATAGAGCCCAGCAGTGCCCAGTGTCCTCGCCCACTCCACCCTGAGATGCACGGCATCACCCGTGCAACCCGTCGTCCAGCCAGCCCAGCCCAGCCAGCCAGCCAGCACCACATGCCCCATCCAGTCCACACGGGCCCCACGCATGCGTCTGTTCCACCCGGCTCACCCAGCCTGGAGTAGAGGTTGTTCAGGAACTCCATGACCTTGGTGGCGGGGATCTCGTGGCACATGCTGGTGAAGCCTGCAGCAGCGGTAGCGGGGCAGCAGCAGCAGTAGCAATGGAGACAGCAGGGAAGCAGCGCCAGGAAATACACGGGACAGTTGTACAGGCGTGGATTATGGCAGAGGGATAAACCCGTTAGGTGCTGCTGGTGGAAGCAAGCGGAGAAGGGTAACAAAGGACACAGCTCTCACCCGCCCATTCGCACACCAAAGTAGGCAGCTAGGCAGGCAGCAGAGCTGTTTCACCGCTGGCTCCATGCTTCCCAGGTTCCCACCCATACACCTACCTACGGTACCTGCCAACTCACCCAGCCGTGCATGTAGGCACGCGTTTTTCCCCGTTGTCGAATGCTATAAACACATGTGCGTTGCACACCCCCAGGCACCGCCACCCACACCCACAGTACGTTCCTACTCGCGGCCAGTTTTCTAATCACACACCCGCGGTCAGTTTTCTTAACACCCACCCAACCCAACCCGCGCCCACCCACCTATGATGTCGCTGAACAGGATGGTCACCATGGGGTGGTAGGTGGCCACGGAGGCGCAGTTTTGCGCCAGCGGCAGCTCCGCCAGGCTAAACTTGCTGGCCGCCAGACCGCCTCGACCGCCGCGCGCGCCCTTGGTCTGCTGCCCCGCCGCAGCCAGTTCCAACACATGCCTGGGAAAACAAAGGGGAGCGGGGCGTGGGGTTTTTCTTTGGGAAGAGGTTACTATGGGATTGCGATATAGAGATAAAGAACGTCTCCAAGTCCCAACCCACTCCGCCCCAAAAGACCAGCCGGCATCGTTATCGTACCTCGGGAACACGCTCTCCAGCAGCTTGTGCTCCGCCTCCAGCACCTCGGCGATCTTGCGCTCCGCTCGCACACGCGCCGACACGTCGACCTGGCGGGGGGTTGTCGGTTGGGTTGGTCGTGTATCGTCCGTACATGGCACTCGATACCACGTCATGTCTTGTGCCAAACAGGTCCCAGTAGCACGACCATGCAAGCCAAGCGCACCACCCCCATGTTGTAAACCATGATGATACGCCTTATCACACGGTCAGTTAGTTGTTTCCACTTTACCCACCACTGTCGCCATGAGCACACACAGGGCCAATGTCAATTTCGCGGCTCACTTCGGCGGCCCTAATACGTACGGCAGGCATTGCTGCTACTGCTGCGAAACGCGTTACCACTGGCCCTTCCCCAAGCAAGCCACATCACAGCTAGTCGTACCCAGTGCCCCCGCTCCCACCAACACCCCTCCTGGAAGCCCCCTCCCATAAAGACCCCACCGGACACACCTGCATGAGCATCAGCGTTTGCTCCCCGCTGACCGGGTCTCGCAGGCACGACGCCGTGACCTCTGTGTGTGGGTGAAAGCAAGAACATGAGGCGAGCAGACATGAGTTACCTGGTCCCATACACAAAAGCTCAACTATGGTGGCAGCGGCAGGGGGCCGCAATACAACTGCGGCGCTAGCACTACATTGCCTTGGTCAACCACGTGTCCTGCATGCACTGCATTGCCTAGGTGTACACCGGCAGCAACAGTTTCAAGTGGCAGCTACCGCAGCAGCGCCACAGTAGTAGCGACTGTGCCACATTGGCCCAACACGGTGCACGCACGCGGCGAAACCCCACCTCCCCAACCCCCCTCCACACAACACACACACACGTACCATGCCAGCAATCCTCCTCATCCTCCGCGGCCTCTAGCAAGCTGGTTCCGCCGCCGCCGCCAACGCCGGCGACGCTGCCGCCACCGATCCCGGCGACGCTGCCGCAGCCAACACTTGCACTCGCCGCTCCAAAACCCCCAAACGACCCGCCAGCGCCGCCAAAGCCCGCAAACGAACCACCATAGCTCGGCGGTGCATCGGACCCACTACCCAGGCCTTGGTTGCTCCCCAGGGCGGCAGCAAGCCCGCCTCGAGAGCTGTTGCGCAGCGCCAACAGGTGAGGCAGCATGGCCGCCGGCAACGGCAGCTGACCGCAAGTGGGTCCGCGGCTGCCGCCATTCTCCGCGCCGCTTTCCTCGGCAACATCCTCGATGGCCGGCCGCAGCACACGGCGACCCGGGGGTCTGCGTGGAGCCGGGCCCGTCGCGCTGGCTGCTGCGGTGGGTGAGGAGCGCATGGCTGCGGCTGCAGGCGCCACGGAGGGGGACAGCGAGGGCGGCAGCATGGATGAGGATGCGGAGGACAGGAGGCCGGTACCGGAGGGTGCAGCGCTCCGTGGGGGGGTGTAGCCGCTGCCGTTTCCGACGCCTGGAAAGGCACTTCGGGAGGATGATGAAGGCACCAGTTCTAGGTCGGTAGTGGATGCCGCCTTGATGGAGGAAGCCGGCACGGTACCCGTGTCTGTGGGAACCAGTGCGTCTGTGGCGGAGGCCGACCAGTCGTGGTGTCCGTTGGACATGGACTTTGAGGATCCTGTAGCTGCAAGTGTACCCCCGCCGCCACCGCCACCGCCGCCGCCGCCGGCAATGCCCCCACCGTTCCCGCCACCGCCACCGGTGCCAGCAATGTTTTTGTTCGCTAGGAAGGACATGAGGCGGCTGGGCGGGCGTTTCTTCTGCACGTTGGGAGAGCTGTTCGTGGCTCCACAGGTGTTGGGGCTGCCGGGCAGTAACGCCAGGCCGTTGTTGCCGCCACCGCAAGCATCCAGGGTGGCGGAGGTGGCGGAGCGCTCCAGGACGCAGGGGCTGTGTGCGCCCGCGGAGGAGCGCGGGCCGCCCAACGTGCCGGTTCCCGTCCGTTTGAGGGAGGCTTGTGAGAGCATGCGGGCGGTGTTGCGCACCGAAAAGGACTTGGACTCCACCCTGAGGTTGCAGGAGAAGTCGGGGTAGGGAGTTGGGGTTGGGGCACGCGGGTTTGAGACTTTCCCTTTGCACAATCATCACTTTTTATTCTCTCCTTCGCTGTAAAAGGATCGACCACACTGACCATGTTGCAGATGCAGGCGGGAGATCGAGGCACGACGGGTACTTCCACCGACTCGACACTGCGCCCATCTACGCTCTCGCTATCCCCGCTGTAACGAGGGAGCATTTACCCGGTTTCAAGTACATAATGATATAAGACATTGGGCCAGATTGGGAACTACCGAGCGCATCCAAATAAGGGCTACGACGCCCACCTGCCGCGCGTGGCACCCTCCAGCAGACCCCACGTTGACGTGGACAGCGGGTTATCGTCCGCCGTACCGGCCGTCAGCTTCAATGCACTCCTCCGCCGTACAATCGACGCCCGTACAGCATCCGTTAGCCCAGTCCTGTGCTGCCTTGCGTCCGCGCCCGACGGCCCGGCTCCCGTTCCTTCTAGCAGCCTCGCTAAAGTCAGGTCTCCCAAGTCCGCAAGCAAACCTCCGCCTCCACCGCCGCCTCCGCTGGTGTTTGCACTGTTGCCGCCGCTGCCACCGTTCTCCATGAGGGCTCGACAGCCTCCGAGGTTGGAGCTCAGGGCACCACCACCCAGGCCGATTCGGAGCGGCATCGCAGAGCGGGTGTACCCAAGGTTGTTACCGTTATGGTTACCGTTAACGGTGTGGCTGTTGTTGCCGTTGTTGCTGCTGTTGTTCTTGTTGCCAGAGGGGACCACGGGCGCGGATTGGGCGAGGTGGTGGGGGGCTTGGGGAGTGGCGGCGGGCTGGGTCCTGGGGGCGGTGGTGGTAGCGGTGGTGGCTGGGTTTGCCTCCTGGGTAGCAGGGACGGTTGCGGATGCTGAGCTGCTGACGGCTGTCGCGCTTGCATCGCCATGTGTGGAGGGGTTGGGCGGGCGGCTGCAGGGTGCGGAGGCAAAGGCGGCTGTGCCAACATCGGGGCGGCTTGCCACAGTGTCCCCAGTGGCAATGATGCACGTGGGCATGGAGCCTTCCTGCAAGCGTAGGAGAGGATGTGGGTGGGGTGGGGTGGGGCGCGATGTGGTGAGAGAGAGGTCAACACCGCATTGCGAAGGATTGGGAGGACCATGCACAGCATGGTGTGGACCGAGGATTAATACTTGCTACCCAAGGGTTTTGCAAGCAAGGAGCACCAAGGAACAGCAGCAGCAGCAGCGCCGGCATGTATGGTGCGGGCAAAGGGGAGCAATACCAAACTGAGGGCCGACAATCCTTCCGCCCTAGCCTCCCACAATGCAAAGCGCCACGACAAAGCCACACCTGCTCCTTACCAGGTAACCCAAACCTCCCTCCGGCAGCACAAAACAACCTGCACCTTCTCCCCGCGCAACGGCCTTCCCATTCCGTCTCATTCCCCATCCTACAATCACCCCAACCACCACCACCCTCTCCTCTCACCGCATGTGTTGCACCCGTGGATCCATCCATCAACAACCCCGGCGCAGCAGCAGCCGCCGCCCACTCCGCACCGGAGCGGGTGGAGCACTGCCTCAGCCTGCTGTTAGCTGCCGTGCCGCTGTTGCTGGCGAGCGCCATTTGCAGCAGGATCCCGCCGCTGTCCGCGAAGCCGCTGCAGCCCTCTCCCGCCATCATGCCCCCCGCCACCAGCGTGCCTCGGCTCCTACCGGCAACCCCGCCCCCACCGGAACCAGCAGCACCGGCTGCCACCATAGCACCTGCTGATGCTGCGGAACCGGCGGAAGTCTCCACTGAAGAAACGCCGCTCATGCCGGTTGCTGCTGCTGCTGCTGCCGCCCCGATCTTTTGGTGTTGGCTGTCTTGGCGGTTGCCGTTGCCGTTGTTGCTACGGTTACCAGGTGCAGTTGTTGTTGCACCGGGGATGGTGGTCGTGATGACGTTAGAGGACGCCGTGTTGATTGCGGTCATGTTGTCATCTGGGTTGGTCACCAGCAGCGTGCTGGCAATGTGGCCCAGCCCGCTGAGCGCCTCGCCCTCGCTGCCGTCCTGCGCGCCCGTCAGGGCGGGCCCCAGCCGCTCCCAGGTGTTCAGGAGCTGTGTGGGGTTGGGATGGGGGGTGGGATGGGGTTGGGAAGGGATTGGGATGGCGGTGCATGGGGTTGGGAGTTGCATGCGGTTTGAATGGCGGCTGGTGCATGTACGACGTAACCGAGCCGGGCCTAGGGAAACTCCCAACAGCACGGGTGGCGCATGGCCCACCTGGGCACATGCAGACATCATGCGTGCATGACTGCAAGTGCAAAACAAAGTACAGGGTAGGAACGGGAGTGCGGACGTGGAGGGGCCTGACTAGGCCACCATGCGGCATAAGCCCGGCCGGTTGTCCTAAACCACCAACCCGCCACGCCACGCCTCCTCTTGCTCCCCTAGCCCCACCTGTGCGCCCGACCCCGTGGGTGTCATCGCAACAGTCGTCCCCACCGTGGCTCCCCCCGCCACCAGCGCCTGCAGCATCTCAGCCGTGACCGAGCCCACACCGCCCACCGTGCCGCCACACACGCCACGTGTCGGCCCGGGATCCGTTGTCGGCGTCAGCAGCGCCGGCACCCGCACGATGCCCTTCCATGTCTTCCCCTCCACCACATCCTCCAACATGTCCTCCAACTGCTCCGTGCTGAGCGCAAAGATCTGCCCCAGCAGGCTGCCCACGGACAGGCCGGTGGAGTCGCGCGGGTTGTCGGTGTCGGTACTGACCCGTGGGTCATCCAGCTGCCCGCCGCAGCCCTGACGCAGGCCCATGTACCTGGAGGTGAAAAGTGGAGGACAAGGGGTGAGTTCAGGTGAAGTGGGGTGGGTGCAGGCGCGCACAATCGGACACAGAATGACGGCTACATACGGAATTGGGCACGCCAGGCTTACTAAGGCCAACGTATCCCATCAGGTGCACGCAAGCCAGCAAGCTGTGAGCATTGTTGACTAACCAAACCCACACAACCGCGCATCCGCAGGGCACCCAATTGCAACCTGTTCACTTACAGCACTCAATGCCCCATCACCCGCCCGCCAACTCAGCGACTCAGGCCCATCTCGCCCCCAACCAGAAGCAAAACGCGCAGCTCCCCTCCCCCGCATGGTTTCCCTTCTTCCTCTCCTCCACCCTCACCTGATGGATGCCGTGTTCTGGTGCAGCACCCGCCCTCGCAGCGTGAACAGCGTCACGATGCCCGACAGGTTCGACAGCATGGCGTACACGCGGTGCAGCTGCTGCAGCGAGGAGCGCAGCCCGTTGGACAGGTTGTAGCGAATCACCAGAGCCATGGCAGGTACGGCATCGGCTTGCACCCCTGCTGCTGCTGCGCCTGCACCCGGCGCGGCTGCTGCTGCGGTTGAGAGCGGGCGTTCAGGGCCTGTGGTTGGTGGTGGTGGTGCTGAGGAGGAGTTGGGAGCAGCAGTCGCAGCAGCAAGAGCAGCGGCGGTGACAAATGGGGTCGTTGTAGCGGCCAAAGCGGTGGTGGGTGGAGCAGCCAGGGGAGAAGGCTGCCTCACGTTACTGGTGTTTCCGCCCATGTTGCTGTTGGGGTTGTTCAGCTTGCGGCCGTTCCCGCTGTTGATGTTGTTGTTGGCGCCGTTGGTAGTAGCGGTGTTGTTTGGGCGCCACACTACGACGGGTTGCACGGTGATGGGGAGCACCACTCGAGAGGGGCAGCCGCGGAGCGGGTGGTTGACCATGACCTGGGAGGCTGGGGACTGCAGGCGCACAATCCCCCCGCATGCAGGTATGACAGCCAGGCAAGCATGCGAGGGAGCGCAGCAGAGGGAACACAGGGGAGGGAGGTGGGGAACAGGCGTGAGTGGAAGCAGGAAGGGGAGCAGAGCAGGCATGGGGAGGAAGTGGGTCCTGCGTTGTGCAGTGGGAGCCAAGGCAGCGGAACATCGCGTCCCGCACATGCGTGTCCAGTGCGCCACGGTCAAGGGATTACTAGCTTGCTATGCAGCAGTGAGGCACCCTGGCCTACTCCTCTCCTCTGAGCTCCAGCAATACCGGTACACATTCCCACGAGCCATGCAACCTCCTCCTCCTCCACCACCTCCGCTCTCCATATCCCTGTCTCACACAAGCTATCGTCAGCACAGTTACTGGGCTCAGTGGCCTCAACACACACCCAAACACCACACTCGTAGCCAGTAGCCCTCCTTACCACCCAGGTACCCCACCCCCCTTACTCCCACTCACCGTGACCCCCTCCAGCATGCACAGGCAGCACTCGTACAGCACGGCCCGCAGCATGGCCTCCCCCGCCAGCAGCTCCCCCAGCAGCCCCTCGTACTCCCCGGAGGCGGAGCAGCCCAGCAGGGAGGCCAGCGCGGGGTTGCTGTGGTGCACGGACAACCTGAGGAGGGAGGGAAGGAGGTGGCAAGAGGGGAGGACGTGTGGTGGTGAGCGGCGTTGGGAACCTTGGGAACACGGGTATGCCGCACTCGATACTCCTCCACCATCAGCACATCCGTCACCACACCACCCCCCGGCCCCCCTACCTCAACACCTCCGCCCCGCAGTACACGGTCTGCAGCTTGTGCAGCGCCCACTGCGGCGACCACCACCGGCAAGACGAGGTGGTGGAGGCGAAGGCCCCAACTGACGCGCTCTCCAGCGGTAGCCCGCCGCCGCCGCCACTGCCTCCTACCACTGTACCTCCTGTTCCCCCAGCCCCCGCCCCCGACCCCTCTCCATTGCTGCCGGCCCGACCTGGAACCTCCTCCGGCCGCTGCTGTTGTTGCTGCTGAGGAGGCTGCTTCAGGTACCGCTCCTGCTGCTGCTGTTGCTGAGGCTGCTGTTGTTGCTGCTGGTGTAGGTACCGCTGCAGCGGATCCGAGTAATCCGCCGGCTGCTGCTGCTGTCCTCCTCCCCCACCCGGCCCCACCTTCAGCCCTGCTTTGGGTGCAAGCCCCTGTACCCCTGACGACAGCTGCGAGCCGCCTGACGGCACCAGCGGTGGCACTAGCGGCGGCGGTAGGGAGAGCAGCACGGGGGCATGCGAGGGCAGCTGCGGCACCGGCGGCGGCACCAGGCCCCCTGCGAAGAGCGCCTCTAGGTTGATGTCGAGCAGCAGGTGGGGACTGACACGCTGCGTGCGGACCACCCGCTTGGTGGTCCGCTCCACTAGGACGAGAGCAACTGGGTCGGACAGGGTCGCGAGCTGCGAGACAAGGTCTTGTAAGGCAATGGGGCTGAGGCCTGGGGGGGGGGGGAGGAGGGAGGCGGGTGGGTGGGGGATGGGGAAGGAGGAGGGGTATTGGGGGAGTAAGCGGCGTTGGGACCGGGATGAGGATGGGAGTGGCGGCAAGGGGTGGATGGTGTAGGGGGAGGTGTTTTGCTAGGAGGGAAAGCAGGTGGTCGAGACTAGGGAGAAAGATAGGAGGTAACGGGCACCTAGGGTAGCAACGGGGAGCATATGGGTAGGGAAAAGGATGGGGTGACAGGGTTGCCATGGCAGAGAGGGAGGGGGAGGCTGCCAGGTGTGCGAGTTTCCATTTTCTGGCTGGGCATCACTAATAACGTAGAGAAGGGTGGCTATCACGACTACCCGGCCATAGCGCCATCATGTACAACATGGGGGTGGCACACAGCGCAGCGCAGGGGTAACTCACTATGGCAAAGTCGAGAGAGGGTTCGGGGAGCAAACAGACGTCTGGAAGCGGGACGAGCAGTATATGCCAAGAAAATCAGACGTGAAGCGCTTGAAACAAGCGTACGAGCGTGATAGGACACGACATAAGAATGCGCAAGCAGACACACCTTCGGGCAGCCGCAGTTCCACACCATCGACCTCGCTCTCGCACCGACGGGGTGCGTTCACAGTAGCTCCGGACTGCTGAGGCGTGGATGCTTGCACTTCATGAACTAAGTTTGTCCAGACATTGTTTGGTGGCGCTGGGGAAGGGGCTTCACTTCTCTCCTGCGGCAATCTCCCCTTTACACATTCGCTACTTAGCTCGGCATCGCCGAGTTTGGATGAGTGCAAGCTTGACTGTGCTACCGCTGATTCCTGCAGGACAGAAACAGCCTTGGGAGGTGGTGGACCATCGGCTTGAGATGCACCACGGCTTTCTTGCTGCAGGCACAAAGGTAGACTAGATACTGAAGGCTCAGCGGAAACACTTGACACTCCACGGAAGCAGCAAAACATTTTCATTCTCGTCCGCTGACAGACTGCATGCTGCCAACGACCAGTAAGCACCCTAGCCTAGCATTTGTGACTGCTTCTGGTAGGGCACGAACTACTTTTCAAAACTGTTCATGATGGATGCGCGGGGCTTTCGTGCTTAGCCGTGCAAGGTAACGTTGATGTATCGCCGAAGAACAACAAGTATGCCTTGCGAAGTCACAGCTGAAAGGTCACCGCGACTTATAAGGTTTCGCAAAGCTTCCGGGCCATATGGCCGCTCTGCTAAACTCCTCTCCAGAAAGTACGGCATGAGTGGTCCCGCCCCCCGCGTGCATACTCCTGAGTTTGCGAGTATCGCAGCACCGAACTCAGATACCACTCTCATGACGCTGATAATGATAGCGCAGGAACAGCTTTACTAAATTGTGTTGCGCTCGGGAGTTGAGACGGCCTTCTAGACCGCATTACCAGCAGTAACGAGTAACTCCATGGGAAGGTGTTTTTGCTGAGCAAGTATGACGATAACGCAAGGGAAAGGCGGGTTATGACCCCGGGTCACGTGTTTCACAATCCGCACCGTCCGGGAGTTGCAGGCCGTAGCAGTTGCAAAACAGGTTGATTCCACCGCATCGTGGCATGCTCCGCAATACATCCTGCAGTAGCCTTATAAACCATAACGAGCAAAACATCAACAACTTACGCCTTATCCACGTAAGGTTACATGGCCCTTCCCCACTCATCGACAACACTAGCCGCCCATGCAACCCATGCCTTTAGGGTGTAGAGTGTGGACGGGGGGACCCATTCCGTCCACTACAAACTACAGAAGCTACACCTGATGGAAAGATTACTCCATGGTTGTAGTGAGCCTTGGGCCCACGGGTCTGTGCCTAAACACCACCTGGTGTATCGGTACCATGTTTTGGTCCAATCCCTAGCGTAGCCTGTCAAGCTGTCATGCCTCACATCTACATCTTACTGAGAATATGCAGGCTGACATTTGTACATACCGAGACGCAAGGCGGATGCCGCTACCCTGAAGCCGCTAAGCCAATTCTGGTGCAGATCTGCCTCCCGGTAGGTATACCGAGGGTTGTTTCTTGGTTAAGAGGGGACGGAGCACCTCCTGGCAACTTTCCGCGTATGCAACGTTGCCAGTGCTCTAAAAGCCAACAACCAGGGCCCCGACCGGTATTAGGTAAACTGAGCCTCAAGGAAGCACTGACCGTAGCCAGGGTAGCGACTTCAGAGTGCGGCTCTGAACTTGGACGACAATTCGAATCAACCAAAGAATGCACATGCTGGGCAGCGACGGTTTATCTGCTAGCCTGGTCGTGCAACAGACCACCCTCCGCGAAGCATAGCACAGAGCTCTTCGTGCTGCCTTGTTACGTTCTTATAGGTACTTGTATTGTTGAGCTGCTTAGGAGCTGGGGCTTACCTCAACCATATCGTAAACACCAACGTTTACAACATGTGTCTTTGGCTCCTTTTGGCCAAACGCAGTTAGGGAAGCACATGATTATGGCTGAAACCGGTTTAAGCGGCAGCGTACTTATGCCTGGCAAAATTCTTGATAGAGCGTTTCGCCCTTACAGGTGTACGGCATTGGGCGGTCATGTCGAGCCCCACAACTGATTCTGCCGTTGATCTAATGGAGCTTTAATTAACAAGTGTATAGAATGTGGTGGATACCGTATAATGAGCTTTTATCGTGATAACTTCAACTTTATAATTGCAAATGCTTCGGTTAGCATATCTTACCATTCTAACTTATGTCCGTGTTTAGCCTCAAGCTTAATAGGTACTTCGTCAAATAGTTGCTCTTGGTCAACAACGAGCACTTGAGATGGCTCGCCTCCGTGTAGCGGCTGTTGCCCTGCTCACCGTCGTAGCGTTTTCCTTGCATAGTGCTTCCTCGCAACAAGTAGATAGCAGACAACTTGCGCAGTCCCACAGCGGAGCGGCCGACGCGGGCGGTGCCTTACCAGTTCCTTTCACATACTGCAAGCCCTTACTGGAGCATCTCACACCTCATGACCAGCACCAGCTCCGGGAGTCATATCAGCAGTATCACGCAGCATACGCAAGGTTCATGCGTGCGGCTCGAAACCATGAGTCTTTCCAAAAAGGACCAGCGACTTGGCTCCAGGACGAGCCAATGCGCCAGGGCTGGAACCTAACGTACCTGGTTGTAAGTAGCCGATAGGGGTTTTACATTGGTAACCTGCTAGGGTGTTAGGGTGACACGAGCACGGGGTACATTGGACCAAAACTCAGTGGGTTGGGGACAACCAATACGACGTCGCTGCTGCTGGTAAAGCCAGTATACTGCCTTGCACGAGTTGACGCTATATGCGCGCTTTGTGTACCCGCATCATTGTAACCCACTTGCTCATTAACCTGGCATAATTCTGTTGTCCAGCATCCCAGGCACCTTTCCCACGTCCAGGATGGAGGGAGGGTGGTTTGGTGCCCATTCCCCTCGTGCAGTTGCCTGCTGCTGCCGGTACCGCTGCTAAACCTAAGCACCTGTCACCACGTAACAGCCACTGCTAGGATGTACCCATGTTAATGGATCACCCCAAACCCGCCTGCACCGCCTCTTCCTACGGTGTGCCCCCGCCCCAACCAACAACGCGCACCCCTTGTACCCGCTTGCAGGGTCAAAACCTGGAGGACCTGACACGAGTCTTGGACGACGCGAACTCCACCATGAGGAGCATGGAGGCTCGCATCAAGGTGGGTTGGGGGGGAGGTAAAGAAGAAACAACTAACTGACCGTGTGGTACGGCGTCATCGTGACGAGGGGGGATAAAGGACCTAAAGTCACTGGATGTCGAGAGGGGGAGGGGTCGCTGCAGGAATGCCTGGCATCGTGTGGCAGGGCCGCATCAGGAAGGCGGTAGAGGGCGCAGATCGGAAAGGGCGCTGCATGAGACGACGGGTGCTGGGAAGGACGTGGGTGTGCCGTACGGCACCTCAGGGTTGTGTCGCTAGCAAATGCTGCGTCACGTGTAAGCCAAGCTGGGCATGTGCAGCTAGGAGTGCAGGGGTGGAGTCAAGCATGGCAGAGGGTTTCCCCACATGAAAGAGGCGGGTCTTTGCGAGCGCTAGCAACCCTGGGAGGAGAGGCCGTTGATTAGGGTCGCTGCTTGGTCTTTCGGTACCCAGCACCAGCCCCTGCACGTTCCCGTGAGGCGTGAGGAGTTTCTTGCAAGCGGAGCGCGTGTGTACACATGTCGGTGTGGCCCCGCATGCATGGGCGGGCCACACCATGTGGCCCATGCATGCGCGTGTGAGGCGCATGTCGGGGTGATGTGGAGCGCGCTGGAGCCGCTGTCGGGCAGCAGGGGTTCCAGGGGTAGAGCAGGAGGCGGAGGAGGGTTGGCTGGTGTGGGCTGCAAGCGAGGACACGCCCCGGTGTCAACGAGGGGGCATGTGGTCGCGCGGGCCACTCCTGTCTGACACTCTCCGCCCTCCGCTCGCTCCCTCCCCTCCCATCCCCGCTCCCTCCCTCCGCAACCCCGCAGACCCAACTGACCCAGTTGCAGGGTCAGGGCCGGCTGCCGGCGGAGACAACCGTAGACGGCCTGTCGCCTTGCATCATGCGCAGGGTAGGGTGAAGGGGCGGGACTTGGGAAGGGTGGGGAGGGTTGTACACGCGTACTACGACCACAGAGCATACACGACTACATCACCCCGTGACAGCGCCTTCTACTACTCCCAAGGTTCCAGCGTCAGTGTTGCGGCTCAGTTACCACACCTGCAAACTTGCCTCTTTACACCCCCATCCCCACACACTGCTACCTTGATACTCCAGTGCGCTGCACCCTATCCCACCTACCCCCCTCCCTCCCCCCGCATGCAGATCTACCCCTCCCAGTTCCCCGACCAGCCCGCCGTGTCGCTGCTGCTGCGGCTGCGCGGGGAGGCGCCCAACGCCGCGGACTGGCCGACTCCCAACCTCAACGGAACCAAGGAGCCGCCCTCGGGCAAGGGACCTGAGGTGGGTCAACGACAAGGGGGTGCAGCACTGTGTTCCCGGTCCGGTCCCATGGCCTCAGCTCAGCAGCTACCTTATTGTGCATGTCGATGTCCATGCTTGGCCTCCTCCCCGCCCTCCTTACCCCTCCCCCCCCCGCCCCCCGGTGGCTTCCATGCATGCATGCAGGTCGTAGCGGCCTTCCTTGCTCGCCTCATGGCGTGTCGTACCGTTGCCCCCATGGAGCTGATTGTGATGCTGAGTGGGCGAGCTGCCGTACAGCAGGCCTCCACGTGGGCCTGGCAGTCGTGGACGACAGAGGGTGGGTGAGGGTGGGTGAGGGGGGGGAGGGGGGGGAGGAAAAAATTAAATAAGTGAAACAACGAGTCCCAATCCCATATCCCGACTCATGCAGTGAGCGCATTCGGAGACACTAGGGGGGGAGGGGGGAGGGAAGATAAACCATGCGTTGGATGATAACCCAATTTGTTGAATAACCCAATTTGTTGAATGAGGATGGCAAGCCAGGCGACAAGCTGGGGTCAACATGTGTAATGAGGCAACGGCAGTGGAGTACACGATGGCGTCATGTACGACCGTGACTGCTCCCCTCCATCTCCTTCGCAACCTCCTCTCCCCCCATGCAACCCATGATGGTTTGGTCTGGGTTTCACCCATGCAACCCGCCCCCTCCCCATGCGCTCACTGCATGGGTCGGGATTTGGGGTTGGGGCTCCGTTGCTTCAATTTCCATTTACCGGTATTCCCCCCCCCCCCCATGTCCCTTCCCCACAGGCTTCGTGGTTCCCATGCTTGACTCGCTGGACCGCGAGGCGCACTCCTTCAACCGCATGGCCGCAGTGGCCCGTGGGTCGGTGCTGGTGGCGTTACGAGCCGACTCGCCCTCCGTGGAAGACTTGCTGCCCCCCGCCTCCTCTGCCGCAGAGGAGAAAAGAAGAATCCCTGGAGGGGAGGGGGGTGCAGCGGGGGTGCCGGCGGAGTGTGCTGCACTGCAGCGCCTCGTGACGCTGTACCACCGGATTCCGCAGGTGGGTGAAGTGGGTAGGAGGAGGGGAGGAGGGGAGGAGAAGCTGGGCATGGGGGGAGCAGCAGGCTGCACCTTGGGGGTATAGGAGGTAGGGCTGGGTGGGTGGGTGGGTGGTGGGGAAGTTGGGAAGAGAGGAGGGAGGGTTAAAAAGGTCTTCCCCAATGCTTTCAGCCACGCCTCGCTCATCCCTCATTTATCCCACTCAATCCCCACCCTCACGGGTTGTCCCATCCGCGCCCCCCCCCCAGTCGCCACTCCCGCACACCCTGACGCCAACTGAAAGCCCCTTCTCAGCCGCCGCCTCCGCATGCCCCTCTGCTGGCTTCTCCCGTTCCCCCATGCCCATCGCCCTCCCTCAACCCCACCCCTACCCCTCGACATACAGCTCGTTAGTCTCCCTTTTAACCCTCCCACCCCACCCCTTCACCCCCCCCACAGCTCGGCGCCATGTCTCACGGCCGCTTCTCCTTCTCCCACCCCGCCACCGCCACCGCCTCCCTCCGTCTCCTGGGCTCGTCCGAGACCCTGCAAGCCGCCGCCGCCGCTGCAGCAGCCGCCGGCAGCGGCAGCAGCAGCGCCAGCACGTACGGGCTAGTGGGCGGGGGCCCTCAGCGGAACAACATGTACTTCCAGGAGAAGGTGACTGCCGTACCGTTTCAGTACGTGCTGTACGGAGATCTGATGCCCATGTCCTTCCGGTGAGGAGGGGAAGGGGGACGAGGGGGCTGTAGGGGTGAGAATTGAAGCAACGGAGTCCCAATCCCAAATCAGGGGGCTGTAGGGATGGGGTTTTATGTGTGGACTGGCGTGGGGGCCAGAGAGGAACCAACCCGCTCCTTGGGATGCATAAAGGGAGGGCAATGCGGTATGGAGCGGAGGGGGAGCAGGGTGCCACATAACGGGGTTGAAGGTTAGCGGCCGGGTGGGATGAACAGGCGAACAAGGGGGTGTGGTTGTGTTAGGGGGTGAGGGGTGGGAAGAGGGTTCCTGGGGTTTCGTTTCCTGGGGCGGGATGGGGGGGGGGCTTGGAGGAAGGAAGGAGGTGCTGAGGCAGGGTTGCTGCTTGTCCTTCCGCTTCTTGTGACTTTGACTTCTCGCTCACACCCACCCTTGCTCCTTACCCCCAACCCGCCCCCACGCCCTCCTTTCTTGACCCCCGCAGTCGCAGCGCGCTGGAGGAGGTGGGCGGCATGGACGAGGACCTGCCCCAGGTGTGGGAAGGGGGGGGAGGAGGGGGAAAGGGGTTTGGGGAAAGTGTCCAGGGTTATAAGCGCAGCGGCCCCTGGTACGTGTATACGTACATACCTAACCCCCTCCTCCGCTCCCCCCTCCCATCAGGGAGACGAGCCCTGCAGCTCGCGGGTCCGCCGCGACGTGTGTCTGCGGCTGTGGAAGTCCGGGTGGCGGGTGGGCGCGCACGACACGGGGCTGGTGCAGCTGCCCAGGCAGCCGCCCACACCCGCGGCCAACTCCGACCCAACCAGGTGTGTGTTAAGAGTGGGAGCCGTGTGTATGTTTAGGAAACTGGCCGCGAGTCGGAGCGTACTGTGATTGCCCACAGAAACGCCACAAGGGGAGTGGGGTCCGTTGGCTGTGCAATAACACAGCGACGGCGGTGTTGATTGCGGGTGAGGGAGGTGTAGGCCGGCATGCAGGAGACCGGCACGCCGCGGGGTACGTTACGGCAGCTAGCGTTGCGTGTCGTAGAGTGTTGTCGCTGTATCGGACCCGTCAATCGCTCGTAGAGGCGCCTCATTGCGTACTACTGCTGCTGCTCCTCGCCCCGTCAGAGAACCCCATACCGCATGTGCCCCCCCCCCCCCGGGCTGCAGGTGTTCCCCCGACGTCGCCGCCCTGTCCGAGCAGCTGCTGGAGTCGCGGCATGGCCCGCTGCCGCAGTCGCTGGGGCTGCCTGCGCCCATGGAGGTGCTCATGGGGCGAGTGAAGGGGCTGAACGTGGGGGAGCTGGGGCCGCTGGGGGAGCTCGGGGCGGAATGCCCCATGCAGCAGGTGAAGGGGGGGGGAGGGGAGGGAGGGGAAAAATGGGGAAGCTTACGAGGCAACTAACGAGCTGTGAGGGAGGGAGGGAGGGGGCTGCCGGTAGGCATTGGGACATTGGGACGTGCAGCGGGGGACAGGGGGTTCAAATACTACCAAACTAGGGGGCAGGGGGGGAGAGAAGGGGAGGGGTGGAAATGAGAGGATCGCTACCTGTCGTTGGTTTCCTGTCCCGTGTTGGGGGGGCGCTCTCTTGCGCTCCTGCCGGCCCTCCTCCCCACCCAGCACTCCCCACATTCGCTCCTCTGTCCCCGCACCCCACTGCCCGCAGGGTTGCACACTCTGAGCCGGGGTGACACCAGAAGTGTGGCGAGGCGAGGAGGCCCGGGGTTCCGTCACTAGAGGGGTGGGGTTACGCTTGGAGGGGGAAAGGACAGTGGGGTGGTGGGGTAGGTAGGGGGGTTCGTAGGCATCTGCTGTCCTTCGGGTATTGCACGTACGCAGCTGCGGTATGGGTGGTACTGTCCCGCTGGTGATGATGCCTCAGGGTGACGGCTTTAACGACACGTGTATGCAGTATAATGGTCTGTACGACACCAGTGCATTTGTTCGTATGGCACCGGTATCAACACTGCAAGCGGTGGTGTGTCCTTATGGACGCTCCTCGGGGCTTGGGGTTTGGAGGGGAGAATCGGAAACGGATAAATTAAGGCAATAGCTCGCTCGGTGTTTCGCCCCCTCCATGCAGCTCCTGATGAACTCTTGCATCTGGACACAGCTAGCATATCGTAGTCTTAGCTACCAAGCATGACCCTTCCAAACCCGATTTGGGGGCCCGAGGTGTGAAGGCAGCGGACAGCCTGGCACACATCAGTCATCTGTGGATGCTTGTCCCCCCGACACATGTCTTCCGCGCCCCTCGCAGCCACCGAGCTCCCGCCATGTGTGGCTCCTCCACCGCCCCATGCGCCCTCCATCCACCACAGCGCCCCCGCCAGCCACAGCAGCAAGCACTCAACCCCGCATCCAGTCCATCACAGCTACTGGCGCTCCAGCAACGCCACCTGCCCACTACCCCTAAGGAGGCCCACCCCGCCCCCTCGCTGCATGTGCTGCGTGTGTTGTACCCGATCGCATACAACGAGCTGCAGGACGCACCAGCACCCCCCATGACCCCGGACCCCCATGCATCCCCACGCAAACCCCGCACCGAAGCCCTTCCGGCTCCCTCCCATGTCTTCCCAAACATCCAGCCTCCCACCTCCTTCCTCCCCACCATTCTACCCGCACTCGCTGCCTCTATCCCCCTCATGAGGGCAGGGGAACACCCCCTCCCCTCACTGCCCCGGCGGCTGCACCCACACCAGCTCCTCCATGTACGCCGTCTCCTGCCCCTGCCCCTGCTCTCCCTCACCCTCACGCCTCCCCGCCGGGCTGCACGACGCCGCGCAGGTGTAGGCCACCAGGGTGCTCCAGTCGGGGCTGGCGGGGTCCTCCTCGTCCAGACGCAGGTAGTGCAACAGCTGGGGGAGAACCTAGGGCGGGGAGGAGGGGGAGGAGGTGGGGGTTTTGGGGGGGAAAAAGAACAGCAAGGCAAGGCCCCCAGACCTGCCCACACCCTAGTACAATAAGTATTCACCACCCACCCCTCCTCCACTCCGCTCCTTACCCTCCTCCCCTTCCCAAGCCCCTCACCTGGAATTCAAATCGTCGCGGCCCTCCGCAGTGAGGGCAGGGCGGTATGTCCCCCGGCTGCTGCGGGCGGGCGTGTGGCGCGGGCCACAGCGGCTGTGCGCCCTCCTGCCGGCAGTAGCGGAGCACCTGGGTGGGCGCCAGCGACACGCGCGACTGGAAGTCCTGTGGGGTTTGGGCGTTGGGCGGGGCGGGAGAGGGGGGGAGCGGGGGAAAGAGGGGGCAGGGGATGTTGGTTCAGGGGACTTTAAGGGGGTGGTGGAAGAAGAGCTTTTAGAGGGAGAGATGTAGAAAGAGGGAGTGAGAGAAGGAAAGCGATGACCCTTCCCTCCGGGTTTCCCCGTCGCCCCCTCCCCTCCTCCTGCTGCTTACCGCGAAGCACCTGGCTTCCGGCCCCGTGGCCCCTTCCAGCGCCTCCACCACGTCCGCCGGCAGCTCCTCCTCGTCCAGCTCGCCCTCAGCGGCCACACGGGCCTGGTAGGCCTGCAGCGCCCTGCGGGGAGGGGGGAAGAGGGAGGGGTAGGGGAAGGGTTTGCATGGAAGGGGAGGAGGAGCACAGGAAGGGTTGCAGGGCTGTGGGGAGGGGCTTGTGCGTGGTATTGGGGGACTCAACGGGGCATGCAACGGGGCCGGTAAGAGCGGGATGTGAGAGACCTGACATGCCACCAAGGGCGATGCATGCCCGTTGCGGGGGCGCCCTCCGACGCAGCACCCCACACCTATCAGCAGCAAACTCCCGCACATCAGATACCACCCTCCCCCTCCCCCCCAGCCAGCAAGCCAGGCGCGCGACATGCACATACCCGCCGCCCCCCCACTCACCTCCTGACCTCCGCCTCCACACCTCTACTCCCCCCCGCCCCTCCTGCTGCTGCTGCCGCTGCTCTTCCCGCTGCTTCCCCACTCCCCTCTCCTGCTCCTCCCCTCCCCGTTGTTCCCTGCCCCTGCTGCCCCTCCGCCTCCTCCTCCGAGTCATCCTCCTCCTCCTCCTCAAACTCCGCCTCCGCCTCCACCACCAACTCGTATTCGGGGTACAACCCCCCCGGGCCCCGCACCCCCACTCGCGGCAGAGGCGCAGCAGCAGCAGCAGCAGCAGCCCCTGGGCCCCCTGCTGCTGATGCTGAGGACGTCGCACCACCCTGCAGCCCCCCTGCTGCTGAGGCCGTGTCTGCTGCTGCTGCTGCTGCTCTTGCCGCAGCAGCAGCGGCTGCCGCCGCTCCGCCTCGGCCGCCTTTCCGTTTAGACGCGGGTGAGGAGGCGGAGGGCCCCGCTGAGGCGGGGGAGGGGGAGGCGGCTGGCCGCTCAGCATCCACAGAGCGCCAGAAGGGGTCGCGCTCGCGACTGGCCTCCAGCTCTGAAGGCTGTGTGGGTGGTAAGGAAGCGAGGAGGGAAGGGGCGACGTTGGGGCGCCCGAGCGGGGAAGGTCTGCGGTGCGGTGTGCTTTGCTGAGGTATCTACGGTATGTGCTGGCGTACACACCTCCATAAGCCCACCTCTTTCCCATGCGGATCCCGCTCCCTCCCTCCCTCCCGCTCCCTCCCTCCCCCCGGCCCCACCTTCAGCAGCGGCGGGTACTTGTCCCGCTCCCTTGCCGGCTCGGGCGGGTAGAAGGGGTTGTTGCGCGGCAGCTGGCAGCGCAGCAGCCGCACGGCACCCGGCTGGGTCAGACGGCTGCCCTGAGGGGGAGTGGAGGGAGGGGAGGGTTGAGCGGGTGTTTATGTGGGAAGGGTGGCGACCGTGGGCGAGGAGGACGAGGGCGCGGAGAGGAAAGCCGCCTCAAGGCACCACGTCGCTCCGACCCATGGGACCCTCGTCTTACCACCCCCTCCCGCACCCTCACCCTCACCCTACGTTACCCCCCATGCCCCTCCGCTACCTCCTACACCCCCCTCCCCTCCCCCCCTCCCTGCCGCCCCCCTCACCTCCGGGCTGATGAACAGGAAGAGGGTGCGGTGGAAGGCGTCCACCGGGTTGGCGTCAACCGGGGCGTACACCTGGTGGGGGAGGGGAGGAGGGGAAAAAGAATACGGTACCCAAGGTGTTGGGGGTGGGGGAGGAGGGGGTGGGGACCACGGACGGGGGGGTGGGGAAGGCGGGGCGGTGAGGTTGCGGTTGAGGAGGAGGGAGAGCGGGTGCTCATCAGCTCTCCTACATCCCACCCACCCACCTCACCACCACCACCACCACCACCATCACCACCTCCAACACGTGCCGGGGCTTGGCTCGCCTAACAGTACAGCCACACAAGACCCATCAGCCCCAGCCCACCTGCAGCAGGAAGTCCAGCGGTCGGCCGCTAGCCCCGCATGTGAGCATCTCCCGGGGGGGCAGGTGAACCGGGTCCAGCCAGGCCTGTTTGGGAGGGGGGAAGAAGGGGGGGGTGGAGCAGCGGAGGGAGGAACAGCAGGAGGGCGGCGAGGGCCGCGAGAGGGAGTTAACAGAGGGCTGGATGCCATACACGGGCGTTGGGTCTGTTCGGTCCCTCCTCCTCTTGCTGCTTCAGCTGTTATCCGCGGCTCACAGGTCGATGAGGGGGTCAAGGCGCCATGGGAGTTGGGTGGCTAGGGCTCCTCTAGGGCTCTCCATACTCTTCCGTCCGGTTAGCCGTCGTGGCTCCCTCCCATCCTCCCACCCTCCCGGCGGCCTCCAGCGCTGTTTCCTCCATGTTCATGTCCACCCCCACCATCCTCACTATCCCCGCATCTTGTTGTGGTGTTTGGTAAGTGTGCACGTCGCGCCCTGCCTCAAGCACCCACCGGCCTGCCTCCGACTTTGCTGGGGAAGCGGTGGCGCAGCAGCAGGTGCGGCTTCTCCGGCTCCTCCACAAATCCGAGATTCCATGAAAGCTGTGGAAGAGGGCAGCAGGCAGGGTCAAAGAGAGAAACTGGGGGCAATGGCGACGGCGCCGCATCAACAATGTTTGCATAGCCGATAGTAGCAGGCTGCACAGCAGTGTTTAGCATTTTTACTAGGTCGTAAAGTGACAGGTAAGGAGAAAATAGCAACTGTCCAGCCAATTCCAGCGATGAAACATACCTCCTCGGGCTCCTCCTCCTCTTCTTCTGGCGGCGGATTTGCTGGTTGTATAACGTCTACGCTTGGCATCTTTGCCTACTTTTGTAAGCACTACTCAGGACACAAGGGCGTGTACCTACTGTAACAATCAATTCTAAAGAAGCGCTAGGAATAAGCATCAACCCGTAGGAAGGACAACGTTAACGGTAATTGGGCTACAGCTTTGTACAGTAACCCTCGTGTATTTTGACGTTCTGACGTACGCGTCAACTGACGCAGAAAAGCAATAAGGGAAATAGATGGCCAGCCATGACAATAATCACTTTACCTTTTCTCTTATCAATTGTCAACTCCTCGCATGGCATTTGGCGAGGGCGGAGGACAGCATCCTTGCATGGACAGTATCCTTGCATAACGTTGTCATTTACAGACCTCATATGCCTCGCTTAAGAGCCCAGTTGGTGTTAATATAGGTTACCGGACGCGTTCTACCTCGGCTTAGGTCAGGCGGGCAACAGCCATGCGACCACCGAGCGTGTCGCTAGAGCGCCCTATACCTGGAATGTCATTTCGGTGCAGCGCGTCACGAACAACCATTGTTTCCAGTCTGCAAACTCATTATAGGAGCCTAGTGCTCCCAAGGTTTGCGTTTCCTTGCATTGCAGCCCCTCAGTGTCACGCGCGAAAGACATTCCGCACACCTATGTACTGGCATGCCCATGCCGCTAACAATGGGGCTGGCAATTTTGAAATTCCATCTGACGGTTACGTTCGTTCCGCGACCGGGCAACTGCATCCAACTGAACCAAGCGTCAACCCCGCCTCCCAACCCACTGCTGGGAGTGCGGCGGCGACAACAACTCCTACAGCGAATGCGCCCCTTCGTGAGTTCCTTAACTTTGGAGCTGTCAGAGTACGACTTAACCGAATCCGTACGAGCTTGATCCAAGCATTCCGCGATTGGCTTGCATGGGCCTTACAGGTGGGCTGCACCTCCCTCCCTCCCCGTTACCCACAGCTCAACCCAACTCCTCCTGCCCCTCTGAAACCATCCCAAACACCCAACCGTTTTGCCAACAGCCCCCACACCCACATCAAATGCTGCAGCTGTACTATGTGCAGCAGCTGCTACTGCGCCTGCCAAAGCAACCGCCACCATCACAACGCCTGGTGCCTTGTTACGTGATCCAGTCCGCACTACCTAGTCGGCTAACACCCACCCCTCCCTCTGCCCTCCCTCTCCCCTCCCTCTCCCCTCTCCATGCATTAATGTAGTATGCATCGGTTCGTCATCGCTTACAGGATTGTCTAGTGCTGCTCAAATACTTTTCATCGTGTCACGCAAACTAGTACCTGCCCCTTCCCCCGCCCCATCCCCTGCCCCATCCTCATGCAACACATTGGGTTTTCTTCTCCCCCCCTTCCCCCCCTCCCCCCCCTCCCCAACTTGTCGTCTGGTTTGCATTCTCATTCAACACATTGGGAATTCTTCTTTTTTTTCCCTCCCCTCCCTTCCCCTTCCCCTTCCCCAGCTGCTGCAGTACCGCCTCATGCTGCTGCTGCGGCTGCCCACTTGGGGCAAGCTGGCGGCGCTGGTGGCGGCCGGGCTGCCGGTGGTGGCGGCGGGCAGCTGGGGGCTCAGACAGGTGAGGCATGGGGGTGTGTGTGAGATGGAAGCTGTGCGTGTGTTAAAATAACTGGCCGCGTGTGTATGTGCATGTGCGTTGGTGAGTATGTGACGCACGCGCCCGCCACTCCCTCATGCACCCATTCAGACCTCCCCCCGTCACCTCCACCCTTTTCCCCGCCTCCTCCCCCTCTCGCGGTTGGTTAGTTGTTTCCTCCCCACCCCCGCCCCCTCCCCCCCTCCGCCAGGTGTCTGAGGTGTCCTGGCAGGAGGCGCTGCAGTACTGCTTCTACGTGCTTAACAACGTGCCGGGTATGGGCGGCAGGGGGAGGAGGGGGGTTTGGAAGGAGGGGTTAGGGGGGTTGAGGGAGTGGGAGGGAGGGTGGGTTGTATCACTTGAACGTTCATAGGAGACTGCGCATGGAAGGGGTCCTATCCAAACCCTATCCAGCCCGGTGCTAGTCAGCCCGGTGCCAACCCACCTTGCCCTGACCTCACCCTCCTTGTCCCCACCTCCTCCTCACCCCCTGTAGCTGGACATGACACCTGGTAGCGTGCTGTGTGTATTACATGTTGAGCATGCATGACGGACGGGTACCCCCAACCCCACTCCTCACCCCCCCACCCCCACCCCCCCACCCCTGCCCCTGCTGCAGGCACCGATGTGACTCGGCTGCCCTCCCTGCCGCCCCGACTGGTGCTCATCGCCGTACACCTCACCTCGCTGTGGAGCTTCGCGGCGCTGGTGGGGCTCGTGACGGAGGATGTGCGGGCGGCGGTGGAGGGGATTCGCAGGTGGGGCGTGAGGCGTGAGGGGTGTGAGGCGTGTGAGGGGTGTAGTGGGTCACCCGCAATCCAGTACCGGTAGCGTATTGAAGATGCAGGCAGATGTAGTAGTAGTGGGTCTGTAGGTGCTATGTGCCCGCAGCGGAGACTGACGATACTGGCTGTGCTGTGTGGGAGCCGGTAGGGGGGAGTGAGGTGAGAAACACGTCCATACACGTACCGGTATGCCCGGAAGTTCCTCTCATACCTATATCCTGGCCGTGTTTGCTACCACTGCTCCCCCACTGGCCCCCCTCCCTGCTTCCTCCCCCCCAAAACCCTAATCCCAGCGGCAACTTCCCGCTCCCCGCCCGCGGCCACACACTGCTGCTGGACCCCAAGGTGCCACCGCACCGTCTGCGGGAGCTGGTGCAGCAGGTGGGGGCGGGAGGTGGGGGAGGGCAGGGCGGAAAAGAGAAAACTGACGAGGAAAAGAGGAAACAACTGACTAACCGCATGAATGAGATAATACAGGTGTGAAGTACCACAATCCCGACCCGAAGCCCCTATGCCCCGCGCTACTCATGGAGACCCCTGCACGCCGCCTCCCGCCTGGCTGATTCGGGCTGGGCGGCATGGGCTGGCTACCTTGTTGCAAGGCGTGCAACCCATGATGGCGCCTAGTCGGTTAGTTAGTTAGTTAGTTTCTTCCTCTTTTAGCAGCTTCAAGCCACCTGCCCTACCCCATCAGGTGGTGGCGGTGCGGCAGAGCGGGCGGCCCGGGGAAGGGAGCCAGGGAGGGGTGTTCCCCGGGTGTATTGCCGTACTCAGCACGCAGCCCAAGGCGGATCTGGACGAGCAGCTGGCCTCCTGGCTACCGCCCAGGCTGGCTCGGTTGGTGGTGACACGGCACGGGAGCCCCATGAAGGTGAGGGGTGGGTGGGTGGGTGAGGACATCTGGATGAGGCCGTCCAAGGAGCCCGGCGTTGGTTGTTTGGTTAGTTGCCTTGTTAATGCGTCGCCCGCTTGCGCTTTAATCCAAAGATCCGAGATGTACGGAGGTTCCGTGCAAATGTTTCTCTCCTGGTCTCCAGGTAGACGACCTGCGCCGTGTGGCCGCCGCAGCAGCGCATACCGTGATCCTGTTGGCTCCCAGCGGACCCATGGGTCACCAGCAGCCCTCCACTGGGGAGGGAGAGGACAGCTGCGATGACGGCGACGAGGGACCCATGGGTCATTCCGACGGCTACACTGCTTCTTTGTCTCCGGAGCTTCAACAAGAGCTCTGTCTCGTGGCGTTGATGGCCCTACACTCAGAAACAACGACAACGGCAACGGCGGCTTCGTCATCGTTCCCCATTGCCGTACCATCCCATTGGCAATGGCCCTTGCGGCGGCAGCTACAGCAGCGACAACAGCGACAGCGAGTGGTGGTTGAACACAGTTGTACGGCACTCGAGGCTGCTACAGCTCACATGGATGCACGGCAGGAGGCATGGTTGTTCGACAGCGCTTATTTCCACGGAACAAACACGATCAGCGCCGGTTACTATGTAAACGACGATTTCGTAGAAGATGAGGATGATGATGAGGAGCAGCAGGAGGAGGAGGAGGGAGAAGATCCCTTCTTGCAGGTCACCCACGTGTCTAGTCTCAGTAACGCCTTCAGCCGTGTTGCCGTACAATGTGCCGTACAACCGGGTCTGGCCGCCGTATTCGACGCCATCTTTTGTCGCCGCAATGGCAGCGCTGGTAGCGATAGCGGCGGCAGTAGCGGCGGTAGTGGCGCTTCCCTGCACGTGGTTCCTCTGCCGGACCATTTGGCAGGTAAGGAGGAGGACAGCACATTGCAGTCTGGTGTTCGTGGGGGATGGGAGGTGGGATCGTGGGGTCGCGGAAATGGGATTGGGTGGGGGCAACCGGCGGGTAATCCGAAACACTTGCAAGCCAATTCAGGATAGTTGGTTGCACATTGCTGTGTGACTTGTTAGCACCCTACAGAGGAATCAATGCTACAGCGAGCACATACCAGTGCGACAGGTCCGCATGCGTCCCTCCGCTGTCCTGCTCCCGCCACCAACATGGGTTTCCCTGCCCCTGCCCCTGCCCCTGCCTAGCCCAGCCCAACTCTTTTTCTCTCCCCCATACCCACCCTACCTCCTCCCAACCCACCTCAGGCCTCACCTTTGCCCAAGTCCGCCGGCACTTCCCCCGTGCTGCCGTCTGCGGCATCATACTACCACCCTCCACCACCTCCACCTCCTCCTCCTCCTTTGCCTCAACCGCTACCTCCTCCTCCGCCTCCACCACTGCTGTCCCGCCCCCGTCCCCCTTCCTCCCGCCCCCTCCACCACCACCTCCCGGCCCCGTGCTGCTGTGCCCCCCCGACCACCTGCTCATGCAGCAACCCGGGCAGCTGCAGCTGCTGCTGCTGGCACCCAGCAGACGGGATTGCACCCCCGCTACTGCCACTGCCACTGCCACTGCTGCCGCCGCTGCAGCCAGCGCTACTGCCTCCACCGCTGCCAGCGACTGTGGCGCAGCGGACAATGACAGCGATGACGGAATTACCAGCGCTTGTGAAAGCCGCGGCGGCAGCGGTGGCAGTAGCCGTACTGGCTGCTGGTTTTGCAGCACAGCAGACGGCGACAGGTGCAGTGCAGTTGGCGGCAGCAGCCGCAGTAGCACCCCTGCCGCTGCTGCCGCTGGTTTCCAGTTGGTGCTGGTGTCCCTGGACAGCAGGGGGGGGCTGGGTGCGGCGCTGCGGGGGGCGCTGCGGGAGTTCATGCGGCCGGGCAGCACCGTGACGTTGGTGACACCGTGAGTGGGGGGGTGTGAGTGGAGGTGGGGTGGGAGGTGGGGGAGATGGGGTCAAAATGGACTAAACCGTAGGAAGCCACGTGTGGAGGGTGGAGGGGTAAAATTATGAAAACTGGCGAACTGTATGACGAGGCTTTACCATGGGGGGGGGTACAAACAGTGTGGGGTGTGCGGGTGTGGGAGGAAGTGGTGAACTGACGAGGCTCCACCATGGGTTGCAGGAGGGGAGGGGGGACGAGGGGTTGGAGGGGGTGAGGGAGATGGGTATGGGGAGCTAGCTGCTACCGAGGCTGGTGGGGTGGGGGCAGTGCGCGCTAGAACATCAGCGGGTACCGAGTTGCTCTGGGCAGGTAAGCAGGCATGCGGGATGGTGTGGATGTCGGGGCATGGCGCATGCAGCCTCCACCTCAAGCACATTCCCCCACCTACCACACACACACACACAAACCGACACGTTCCGACTCGCGGCCAGTTCTCTTAACAAACAAACCCCCACTTCACCCCATTCACTACCCCGCCTCCTCATCTCGTCTCCCCGCCGCACAGGGAACCCTGCCCCGACCTCGACCTCAACATGGACATGGACCTGACTGCGGGTGGTGGTGATGGTGGCAGCAGTGACAGCACCCCTGGCGGTGGTAGCGGCGGCGGGGGTGCTCGCCTGCATTTCCGTAACCTGGTTGGGGACCCACTGTCAGCGGGGGCAAGGGCGGGGGCCAGCTTGGGAGGTGCAGCGGCGGCGGCGGGGGACGAGGCAGTGTTGTGGCGTGCGGGCGTGGCCGAGGCGGATGCGGTCATCCTCACCGGTGGGTTGGGGCTTGAACCTGGGGGAGGGGTGCATGGACGTGGCGGCGGCGGGGGTATGTTCACAACCTGGCCAAAGCTGGTGTGTCTTAACAGGACTCGCCTCAGAACTGACGCACGTGTACATGCGTGCAGGCTAGCGTGGTAGGTGTGCACGGTACTGCTCCTACCTGACTCCCTGCCACTTACCCCTCCCCCCCACCCACGTCCTTCTCCCTCCCTCCTCCCCTTATCTCAGTGTTATATAATCCTAGTCCCCCGCTCCCCCTCTCTTCCTCCAGGTCTGGACTCCCTGCCCCAGGAGCAGGCAGATGCCACCGCAGCGGCTCTGGCGCTCACACTGCAGAAACTGCTGGCACGGGCGGCGGCGGAGGCGGAGATGGTGGCGGAGGAAGCGGCGGTAACGGCAGCGGCAATGACGGGGGCTGAGGTGGCGGCGGCGGCCAGTGCTGCCGTCGTCAGCCCTGCCGCGCACGCTGATGCTGGCTCTGCTGCCGCCAGTGGCCCGAAGAGCAGTTCAGCGGCTGCGGCGGGGACGTCAGCAACAGCGCCGCCGCCGCCGTCACAGCTGCTGCCGCCGCTGACGTTTGTGTGTTCGTTGTACGACACCCAAAACCGAACTGTACTGCAACATATAGCTGCCGCCGGGGAAGCGGCGGGTGCTGCGGGGAACGCTGCCAGGGCTAGGAGTAGTAACGGCAGCAGGGTGCTGGCGGCGGCGGCGGCAGGAGGAGGAAGGGGGGGAGGAAGGGGGCGAGGTGGTCCCCGCCCCCGCCCACGAGGGCTGCGAGTGGAGGTGATTGAGCCGGCGGCACTTCAGAGCGGCATGCTGGCACAGGTGGGATGAGGAGGCGGGCGGAAGGGGCGGCCAGGCGGTGGAGAGAGGGGTGAAAGTGGTGCCGGGTGGCCCTCCTGCCTGCACGCACGCATGCACGCATGCCTACCTACTCCCCTGCATGCCTGCCTACCCCCCTGCCCGCCTGCCCCCCTACCCCCCTGCATGGCTGCTCAGGTTGCCTCCGAGCCGCTGCTGGGCCCCTGCCTGGCAGACCTGCTGGACGAGCAGGGGTGCGAGCTGTACGTCAGGAGGCCCGAGGAGTACGGCTTGGTGCCGTACAGCCACGTCACCTGGGGGCAGGTGAGGGGGTGGGTCAGGAGGAAGAGAGTAACTAACTCGCCGATTGAGACACAGCTCCAACTGGGGGCAGGTGGGTGCGGGGGGAGGGGGGGCACAACGGCACATGGGGGCGTTGAAGGCTGTGATGGCACGACCGTGAGCAGCATTCCCGAACCTGGCCAAGACCCAACACATGCAGAGTGGTGAACCGCCTTCCTTTGTACAACTCAACTCGCTGCCCTTTGCTGCTGCTTACGCTGCTGCCCTGCCTTGCAATGTGCAGGTGTGTGAGGCCGTCCGTGGGGCGGGGGGCCCGGCAGGAGGAGGAGGCAGTTGCGATGTTGCATTGGGGTACATCACCACGCAAGCAGCAGCAGCAGCAGCAGCAGGGGACGGAAGGAGGAGCGGCAGGAGTGGCGCCGGTAACATAAACTGGAGGCAGAGCAGCAGCGCCAGCATAAGCCTGCATCTGGCCCCTCCTGCCGAAACGCGGTTGCTGCTAGGGGGTGGTTCGCAGCAGGGGGGCCGGGGTGGGGCGGCGGGGGAGCAGGCGGGCGGTGGAGGCCTGCTGCTGGTGGTGCTGTCAGAAGGGGAGCGGGGGGCACACCAACACTGCCACCACCACCACCACCACCACCACCACCACCGGCGTTAAGATCGGCATCACGACCATCACGACCGCAACCATCGCCACGCCGACTGAAGGGTTGTTGGGGTCAGCATTTACTCCTGTCGGGGCTGCCGCATGGGTTGTGGTGTAAGACATGGTGTTGTGTGTTTTTACAGCGTGTTCCGTTTCTCTTAAAGTATAGGGTTGGGTTCATCAACCGTGTTCCCTTTTAGGGAGCCAGTGCAACGGCCACTTACTCATGGTAAGCAAAACCGGAAGGCCATACTAACTGACACATACTCAGCAAACACTATTTTGTGCGTGCCCCAGAAGTGGCAAGGCGAGGAGGTTGTATCAGTTACAGGGAGGCCAAGGGGGGAGGGGGGTGTCACGGGTGCTAGCTGCAGGACTAGGTAAGGTCGGGCGGTTGGTATTGTTGCGGGTTGTTGTTGCGGCAGCGAGTTAGAGCAGGTCGCTGATGGCAACCTGCCTGTGGCGTATGCATGCGTTTAGTATGAGGCGCAGTGCGTGTCTTATCGACTGAGCCGCGTAAACGACGACACTGCCCATGCCCCCAGTGCGTGCGTGTTCCCACAGAGGCAGGGGGTAGGGCCAGGTATTCAGGGGGGCGGGTTTAGGGCAGGCTCTGCCCAGCAGCAAGCAGGAGCCGACTAGCCGCAGTCGGGCGGTAATTTCTGCCCGAGAGGTGGCCCTATTTATCTGCTTTGCTTTCCTCATGAGACCGATACTGCGCAATCTTGGCGCAGATGTATAAGAACCTCGACAAGGCAGCCGTCCGGCGTTCATGTAGCTGTCAGGGAATGGCGCTTGTTCATGCCAAGGAAGGTGAAACGATTGGGCTCCTGCGTTCTGGCGTCAGGCATCAGGCGCATGAACGTTGTGCCTGTTTTGGTTTTGCCCGGAATAAGCAGCAAGAAAGATGCGGAAGGATTGCGGAAGCAGATGGCTGCTTTTTGTGGTGGATTCCTTTGGGTACAGATCACCGAATCCGATTCTTTGCCTAATTCGTGGCGGGAATACGAAAGTGCCAGCAAGCACGGGCTGGTACGTACAGAACGACATGCGAGGCTTTCATCGTAATTCTGTCGCGGGTAGGCATTTCGCATACGTGGTGATCTGCTTTTCGCGGTAGCGCACCACGTGTTAGGAAAGCAGCTACAATATCACAGGGTGTCACATGTCGCTGAGTCTTTGATAGGCTGAAAGAAACCTTGCTGTTGCCTTTGACGGCTTACATGGAGGGATTTGGATGCCATTCCAAAGCCTTAATTAAGAGTAATTGACAGCATTTTTGGGAATGGGTGTTGCGCGGAAACCTGGGCAGTAGCTAGATGCATAGCTAGATGAAGTGAAGACGTTCGCCATTACAGTCGGCAACCTACGTGCAGCTCCCCGCAAGAGTCCGCCATATGAGTGTCATGGTGGATAAGATCATCATAGTTCACACTGATTGCAGAACTCAACCTTATAGCGAACTTGCCCTGCTCCCCTATGTCGGACTGACAATCTTACGGCGCTTCATATTCGCGGCCGAGAAAGACCTCATGAGGCAACCATGAAACCAATCGACAAAGTTTTTATGTTCTTGTAGGGAAAGGGCTGAAGGTTTATTTGATGCATATGTTGTTGCTGGTTGCCGCCTCGCTAGCGTATATGCACTGTGAACGCGTGGTAAGGCTCCCGACATCTCTTCCTGACGACGCCCGGAGGCTTGCAAGCAGGACACTTCCGTATCTGGGCCCTCGTCTGTATCTTGGTTCATCTGGACAAAGTTGCCTAATGTGATGTTGCAAATGAGGGCATCGCCTTTGTGTGCTGGAGACCCCAACAATTGGTCGATCCTTACTTACTGGGATCTGGCTAATATATGTGATGGTGGCTCATGAATTTCATACCTCACACCCCAAAGGCTTTTGTACGGCAGCTTGCGATCCCGGATTCCCAGGTAGCCTAAACGATAGGTTTTCCTCACAATTCTTCTCAAACCACTGCTGCATTTTCAATCAATTGATCACTACCAAATTCAGGGTATTTTCGGCAATTGGTGAGACAGTACGACCCTTTTAGGCGAGAACTTCTTACTTACAGATGTTCCCATGGACGAAAGAGAAATTGTGGCAGCGCATCAGTTGTACATGAAAGATGTGTAACAGCTTCAGCGCCAGTTGTTGAGTGTACCCTCAGAATACGAACCGACCTGCCAGGACTTCCAGACAATAACAACGTTAGCACTTTAGGGCTTGGGATGATCCCAGTTTCATCCTCTCAGGTTACTACTCTGTGATCAAGCTCGCTACCTGATTATCGCTGTCGCGCGTCGCAGCGCTAAGCAGGCGCCATGGCGGACCTTGCCGACGTCCTGAACGACTTCCACCCGTCAGCGGGCAGGGTTGAAACGCTTGAGCCGGGTGAGGAATATCATTACCAATTATCTTTGGAGGGCACCAGGACCGAAATCTGTCGGAGTACATCATGCTGTTCAGCCGCTTGCACCTTTAGCCGGTAGACTAGTGCTGGTTTCTGGTCAGTTCTATCCTTCACACCCAAACTGGCTTAAGGCTAACGTTGCTGACGTTCGACCAATCCCTTGGCTTTTTGGGACGTTGCAGTTGCACAAGCACACTTGCCGTTTGCAAGGGACCTGAGCACCGCCGACAGCTTACGGCTCGAGGATTTACTATCGGCAGGTTCCTTGACTCCAGCAGCTGTAGATGCCACCTTTTTTTCTTTCCACGGAATACCCAGCTTGTCCGAGGCGCAAGAAGCCGGGCTGCCGCAGAAGCAGACTACAGGAGCTCATCCTTTTCAGCACATTTCGCCCTTTGGTTCCCAGGTCTCGCAGGTATGTACATTGTCGGGAGAGCAACTATCAGCGCGACCTCGAAGACCACCCCACAACCATAAATTGCTGTGTTGCTGAATTATGTTTGATTTCGTATGCCACAGGGACAAGGCTTTGGTCCAGTTCAGGCGACGCGGCATGGTTAGTTGCCCTGGATGCTAGGCTTGCAGCTGCTTCTCAGCTGTTACTCCTGCCGTCCTGTTGAGCTATGCTACTTTGTTGCCTTGCCTAGATGAGGTCCTCAGCGTAAATGGCGCAACTTAACTGCGGCCCTCCACTTTCCTAAACCTTTCCCGTGTCGTCCTGGCACGTACGCTCCCTTTCCGCAGACTGGAATCCACTCGAACATAACAACCAGACCCAGATGCAAACCCACCTTGGAGGTGAGCAAGCGCCACACCAGCAGCCAACGCAGCAGGCGCAGCCACAATCCAACCATCAGCAGCAGCAGCAGCAGTTGCTAACCCCACGTGCTCAGCCGCAGGCGTCGCAACAGCCGAATCAGCAACGGCACCAGCCCCCGTCAACACCCACGCAGGCGGACACTACTGCCAGCAATCAGACCCGGCTACACTTCTTCCCTCCACCGCCCATACCTCAGGGATGCCAGTCCCAGCAGCATATGCAGCAGCAGCAGTCGCCGACTCAGGGAATGTTGCAAACGGAGCAGTCACAAACCACACGCCTGCACCCTCAGGAACAGCAGATGAATCCAACGTCGCTGCAAGCCACGCAGCAGCTACAGATGCAGCAGCAACAACAACAACACCAGTTTCACTGTAACTCGCAATACTTCTCCCATCCACACCAGAACCAGCAACCGCAGCAGCCACAGCATCCGCAGCACTTTATGACAGCTGCGGGCGTTGCGAATGGGTCCATGGGCCAACGGACAACTGCCACCAACACAACTGCCTCTAACGAATCCAACGGCAGCAACAGCAGCTCTGGTGACACACACGGGGCGCCATCAACGAACAGAGACAGCAGCACTGCTGAGGTTGGTTGCCTTGTCTGTTGATGGAATGTGCGATTGCTGGCTCTACTGAGACCATACGCTGCTTTGCTATTGCTGCTGCTGCTCACACTGCTGCTGCTGCTGCCAGCTGCTGTTCATTCCTAAGTTGATGAGGGAGGGACGCACGTTTTGCTGCGATCTGGGTTGCGCATGCGACCATACAACCCTTCCACAGCAGAGCTGCAAGCATCCTTTTCCAATATGCTGCTGCAAGCGCAGTAACGTCCCACTTCCAGGTGTTTTCCTTACTGGTGGCAATGTCCTGACCGCCTTCCTTCTCACTCCCATGGCGCCTGCAGAGCGATCCCGGTAGCGTGCAAGGCAGCGGCGGCACAACACCCGGCGGCGGCGGCGGCCTGCTAATGACGATGGCGAATGCGGATGCGACGGCGACGGCGACTCATCAGTCCAGTGACGACGCCGTCGGCATCAGCGACATCGGCGGCGGCGGCGCGTCAATGGCAATGGAGGGTCTGACGGGCGACGAACCCGATGGTCGTTCGGACGGCGACGCTGCCGGCTGTTCTGAGGGCATCAAACTTCGAGAGGAGGACCAGCAAGAGGTGGACCTGGTAGGGGGCGGAGGGGATCATTAATGCACGGTGTTGGTGTTTTCAATGCGGTTGTATGGATGTTGTATGGAAAGGGCCGATCATGCGGTGAGGGTGGTTAGCGGGTACGTTTTGCGGTGCGGTGTAGTGTTTTCCTAGGTGTTGCATTATCATTACTTGCTTCGGATAGGATCCGGTGGCTTGCCGGGGATACCGCTCTGCGAGGAGGGCAGCAGCTGGGTTGCGTGTTGTGGCGTCGCTGTTGTATCCTTTCTTCATAGTCGAACAACCTTAAGGTATAGAATCCCCGTTGGCATTTTCCGGCAAGATACCGACACACGCTTCCTCCCCGCCAAATACCCTTACCTCCCCCACCCCTACCCCCTCCCAACACGCCAGTTCGTCAACCTCGCCTGGGACGCCAACTACAAGGAAGAAGACACGGCGCGACTGGAATTCAAGGGCCAGTCGGTGGGTGCGCGAACCACGGGTCGGCTGATGGCCGCCGCCACGGCGCAGCTCATGAAGAAGGGCTCGGCCGCCGTGGCGAGCGGCGAGTGCAGCGGCCTGAGCCCCACGATCCGAAGCGCCATGGAGCGCATGCTGCCGGAGAAGCGCTCGGACGCGCAGCTAGGTAGGCGCCTGGGTGTTACGGTACGGCCGAACTGCGGCCTCCAGTCGGAACACGTACATGGACGTGTTAGTACGTGTGCGTACGTGTGTAGTGCTACAGGGTGGTGACCAGGGTGGTGGTCACAGCTTGGGGTGGTGGCTACAGCAGTGGTGGCCACAGCTCTTGGCCTTTCCTTCCCAAAGGTAGTCCTTGCTCCTCCATTCATCCATCCCATGTTTGCTCCTCACTCCGCCGCTCCATCTCCGTTCCCTACCCGCAGACAGCAGCCGGCGCACCATCTTCTTGGCTGAAGCCCTGCGCCAGATCACCGACGAGCTCATGAAGGCTGGCGTTGACCCACGGGACATTATCGGAGGTAACGCCGGCAATGCAGCTGCTGCCGCCGCTGCGGCAGCGGGTACAGCTGCGGGCGCCGGTAGTGGCGGCGGCGGCGCCGGCAATGCAGCCGCCGGCGACATACTCGTCTCTCCCTCCCACAGCCGCAACAGTGCTGGATGCGCAGGCATCGGTAGCGGCGGTGATACCCTTGGTGTCGGCGGCGCTACAGGCATGACATTGCAGTCGGCGGCGGCGGCGCCACCGGTGATGTCTATGGCTGCTGCGCTCCCACAACCTACGCCAATGCCGGAGGCCCCTGCGCCTCAAATGCAGCTGCAGCAGTTGATCCTGGAGGCCATTCAAGAGCACCAACAGCAGCACCACGGCGGCGGCGGCGGCGGTGCGTCAGGAGAGGCCGGCATCGGCGACGTCAACATTGAGGAGGGCGTCACTGAGTTGCTGCAAGAGGCCTTCCGGGCTTTCGTGGAGCAGGATGGAACTATCAGTGGCGGAGGTGCCGCAGCCGCCGCTGCTGCTATTGCCGCCGCTGCTGCCGCTGGAGGTGCCGGCAACGGCGCCGCGCACGGCAGGGCCGACGACGTTGACATTTGCGCGATTCCTGGTATGATGGATTTCGTTCAAGGGCTACATCTGCCGCTTTCGCCGCCGCGGCAGCAGCAGCCGTCGTCCATGCAACACGGTGACGGCAGCGGAACGGCACGAATGGCAGCGCCATCGCCGCCTCCAGCGGCGGAGGCGCCGCCGCCGCCACCCGCGCCAATGCCCTACCAGCGCATCGCTGGTAGCGTAACCATGATTGACGCCTGGGTTGACGATGCCGAGATTCTTGCCGCGGAGCAACACCACAGCAATGCGGCAGCGGCTGGCGGCGCCGCCGCTGGCGGCGATGCTGACGGCGGCGGCCGCACGCTTCGGGACTCTAACACGTCGGACGTCACAGGAGCCATGTGGGGCCCTGCCGGCGGGCACGACAAACCCTCCGCCTCCATCGGCGGCGGTGTCAACGGTGATGTGCCGACGTTTCAGTCCGCTGCAGCAGCCGCTAGCGGTGGCGGCGGCAGCGGCGCTGCCGGCGGTGGCATGCGCTCCGCGTTTGCTACGACGTGCAACAGCCCGCCGCCATCACCGCCCCGTCATGGGACTGTCAGTCCGCCCCGATTGAGTAACGCGATGTCAATTCTTCGCCAGACAAGTGCCGGCTTGGGTAACCCCGCCGGTTACATGGACATGATGATGGTGGGTCGGGTTGGGTGCTTGCGAGTGTCGCCTTGTTAGGCACTTGTGGAACCATGTGCATGCCATCTCTTACTGTTTATCAGATTCGCGAGGGTTAGGTGTGTGTCTTTATCCTATGGATACCAGTCATACAACCTTTGTGTCGGTGTTCATGGGTGGCTGCTACGCGCCGCGTATCCTGAGTGCGCAAAACTTCATTGCAACATCTTAGCGCTCGTAAGGATCTGCTCCACCTGCTCCTTCCTCCTAATGCCTTCTCATGTTCTCCTCGTTGATGCATGTGTACAACAAACCCCGCAGAGCACTGAGTTCCTGTGGGACCTCCAAGACCCGCTCATGGACGGCCGCCTCCCCTCAATCGCCGATAAGTTCCTCATGTCTATGGACGCTCTGCCCACCGTACCGTCCATGCCGTCCCTCCAGCTGGGCGCCGTACCGCTGCCACCCATGCCGCCGTCATCAGCTGCCAAGGTCCCGTCGGCCAGTGACGGCCGCGAGTATGGCGCCGGCGGAGGCAGGCGCGACGGCAGCAGCGCCGCGGGGGCGACGGCGGGGCACTGCCCGGAGGGTCAGCACGGCGACACGGATGTAATCGCTCGCGTGAGTGTTTGCGGTGGAGGTGGCGGCGGCGCTGCTAATGCCACTGCGCAGTCCTGCTCCTCGAACCCACAACAGCAGCAGCTGCCTAATGGCGGCAGCGCGAAGGGGATGTTGCCGCATGGGTGTACGACACATGCCGCGGTGGGTGGAACGGCAACGCCGTGCGGCGCTGCCGTTGACCATCAGATGATGGCGTTTGACTTTGACGTTATGGTACGACAACAGATCTCCGCACCCGCCATCCTCACGTCGGCTGGCGGCGGCGGCAGCGGCGCTGGTGTCATGCCCTCCCCGGCGTCGTTTGTCAGCAAGAGCTTGGCCAACAACAACAACAACGCCTTCCATGGATACGAGAACCATGCTTCCGGCTCCGGCGCTGCTGCTACCGGTGGCGATGTTCACGAGCACCACCAGCACCAGCAACAACACCCTTTCAACACTTCCTTTGCCCTCGTGTCGGCACAATACGGCAGCCACGGCGCAATCGACGCGATCGCAAACATGTCCTCGTCGCCCTTCACCACTGATGTTTGTGCTGGTGGCTGCACCGCCGCCGGCGGCCCCTCGCCGGTCGGCGGCAAAACCCATTTGTCGTACGGTTCCACTCCCTTCAGCCACAGCCGCAGCACGGGTCATGGTCCTCCAGCACATATGCGATATGGCGCCGGCGGCGCCATTGGCGCCTTGAGCGACGTCGCATCCGCGCCGTTGCTGTGGGACACTTACGGCAGCGTTGGCGGTGGCGGCGGCGTCGGACTAGACAATATGGCCAGCGCGCCTGAGCACAGGAACCTGACCGGGTTTGCTTCCGGTGTCGATGGCTCGGTCCCAGCTTCCTCTGCCTCTGTCAGCGGCGGCTGTAACGGCAGCGGCGCCTTCCCCATGCGGGCTCGGAGCGTGCATGGCGTGGCATCCGTCGGCGGTGCCGGTGCTGGCCCTGCCTCCGAGCCCCTCCACCACCAGCAGCACCCCTCGTACATGCAAGCCCATGCGCAGCAGCCACACCACCATCCTAATCACCACCAGAACTACCACTCCTCTTCACCGCTGCCACCGCACTCTCACTCTCACCCCCAACACCAGCAGCTACCCGGGGTTCCAAGCCCTGTGGTTCAGAACCAGCAACCACCCGCCAGTCCGCAGTTGCTGCAGCATCCGCTAAGCCCTCTGGGCCCCCTCAGTCCCCGTCCGCAGCACCCACAGCAAGGGCAGCAGCAGCAGCAAGCGGGATTGTACGGCTGCAACAGCCCCAGCAACATTAGCGGCAGCCGTCGGGGCCGGCATGAGGTGGAGACGCTAGGACCTTGTGAGGCTCTAGACGCCAACGGCAGCAGCGGCGGCGGCTCACAAAACAAGATCCGAGGCCTAAGCGAGCCTGATCTGGGTCATCATCACCCACAACAACATCATATCCAGCCCCAGCCACAGTCAGCAATGGCGGCTGCTGTCGCCGGCGACCAGCCACAGACCCAGCAGCAGCATCTGCAACAGCAGCAGTTGCATCTTCAACAAATGCAGCAACACCTGCAGCAACAGCAGTTGATGCTCGGGTCTCCCTCGCACCTGCAATCGCCTGGCAGCGGGAGCAACGGCGGCAGTGCTATCGCCGCCATGACGGGAGCTTACTCGGCCCCCGGCATGCCATACCTGACGTACCTTGGCACTACTCCCGTCGACGTCAGCGGCGGCGGTCTGCAACTCGCTCGCATCTCCGTGGGTAACCAGCCGCCGTCAACGCCCACGGCAGCGGCGGTGGCGCCGCCGTCGGCCCCGTCAAGCCCCGCTGCTGGCGGCGGCGGTCGTGGCTCAAGGGGCGGTGGTACCGGCGGCGGCCGCGGTGGCCGATTCGGTCGCTCCTCAGCGCCAGCGGCGGCTCGTAGCCCACGTGGTGGCGGCGGAGGTCGCGGAAGGTCTCGCGGCGGCGCCTCTGCCAGCACGGCAACGGGGGCGGCGCCTGCCGTACCATCGCTTCCCAGTGCCTCCGCCGTGGCGGCAGCGATTGGCGAGCTAATGGGTATCGACGGCGGCGTCGGCGCCTCCGTTGGTGTCGGCCTTTCGGAAGGCGTTGCTGCTGTGGCGGCGGCGGCTGCCGTTGCTGCCGGCGTCGTCTCCGGCGGCATTGGTGACGACGGCTCACCCATCGCCGGCGACGGCGCCGGCGGCAGTGCGGCTGGCACCCTCCGCCGCAGTCGCCGGGAGAACCGCGGGAACAAGCTGACATCGCTTTCGGGCGGCCGTGGTGGGCGCCGGGGTCGCGGCGACGAAGACGATGAGGATTACGACTCGGAAGCCGAGGACGATGACGGGCTGAGCTCCGACGGCGACGAGAGCGGCGGAGGACGAGGTGCCGGGGGCGGCGGCGGTGACGATGACGGCACTGGCGGCCGCGGCGGCAGCGGCGCCGCTGGAGGCTATGTGGATGAAGATTCAGTGCTTGTCGTACGAGCGGTCCGTGACGGTGTACGGCGCGAGATTACCAAGGGCGCTTTGCGCAAGGTAAACATCATGTCCCACCTCCTGACATTAATCTGCCGTGTGCTTGACTTCTGGCAACTCTCATGCACTGACATCCCACCCACTCATCCCTGAACACGTCTTCGTGTCCCACCCGCACCTCCCATCCTCCTTCCACACCCCAACCCAACCACCCGCCACAACCCCCCGCAACAGGTCTACCACCTACCCATTAACGAGGCTGCTGCTGCGCTGAACATCGGCGTCACCGTGCTCAAAAAGTACTGCCGCAAGTTCCGCGTGCCCCGCTGGCCCTACCGCAAGCTGCAGAGCATGGCCAAGCTGATCGAGTCTTTCCAGCGCTACAAGCGCAACGCCATCTCAAATGCTGATCTGGAGGGGGCGGAGCGATGCGAGGTGTGTGAGGGGCGCAGGGACGCTGTTGCGCGTTTGCGGAAGGGAGGTGTTTCGTGTTTGCTGACATGGCTTAACTTGCTCTGGCCGGTGTGTTATCCTTTTACCCTGACCTTGCTCCTCTGGCAACATGCAGGTGGTGATCCAGAGCCTGCTCAAGTTCCGAGACGAGGTGTACGACAATCCTGACAAGGACATCGACGAAGGCGTCAAAAAGCTGCGGCAGGTCAGCTTCTCCACGGGCATATAATACCGAGTAGTACCAGCATGGGATGTACCGGTATTTGACGTGCTGCGCCGGCCTGTGACGCATCGTATATCTGCATAACACCATAGCCTAGCAGACGCTGTACAAGACCCCGTACCGAACGATTGTAGACATACCTGTTGGATTGATGTATCAATAATCGTCAAGTAAGAAACTCTATTAAGGGTATCCATTGACTTCCGGTCCCGCTATCCTCACTTGCAGGCCAACTTCAAAATCGAGTATCGGCAGCGGCAGGGTCAAGGTCAAACCGGCGCGCCTCCCACCACGCCCACCGCTGCAGCCGCTGCAGGTGGGTGTGCTGCATGCCTGCATCCCGACACTCCTTGCTCCTCCCAACCTTTGCTGCTCAGTGCCGGTGTGCGCACACTCAAACCCGGCGTTTGCCCTTTTCAGCCCTTTGTTCCTTACGCAGCAAGACGCCCAATGAGGGTTAGCAGAAGCACTTACCGGTACTAATGGCATGCGCCTTGCCTGCCTTCCCTTCTGTCCTCCTTCCTCTCCGCCTGCCCGCCGCACATCTCCGGGTCTCCGCAGGCTCCCTGCTAGGTGGCTTCGGAAGCTCCGACCTAGGACGGGACTTCGAGACCCTCACAGTCACTGGAGAAGGAGCAGGTATGGAGGCTTCTGGAGGATTAGCCGGTGGAGAGACGGCAGTAGACCCGGCCGCCGCTGCTGCTGCCGCCGCAGCTGCTGCCGCTGTCGCCATTGCGGCTGCTGCCACTGCTTCCAACGCCGGTGGCGGTGGCGATTGCGGCAGCATCAATTGATGGAGTCTCCGAGACCGACCCATTGCATGTGATGCTGTATGCGAATGAATGATGTGTTAAGGAGAAAGAGCCTGTGTGCGCATGACTATGAAGGGATGCCGTACCGTACCTTTTCGTTCGCTTGGTGGTACGTACATACGTGATCTGTGTTTCCTTGCGAGGGGAAGCACCTGTGTCGCAGGTGGGGAGGTGGCATCCGCATCATCGGCATCATGTCTTATATCGTAATACCTGACCATTACCATCATCATCATCATGACCATTACCATCATCATCATCATGATACATCGGGGTCGTCCCTGTTTGCTCTCATTTATGCGCGCACGTGCTGCTGGGGTGAAAGGGAGGTGGCGGCTGTTGGTCCTTATTTATTTTTCCCGCGTGTCTCCTTCCAGCAGCATAACATAATTACATAACAACCAGAAGTTGATGCGGTTACGGAGCGTGGCTTAGTAGTATAACGGCTGTGTACGACGGCGGGAGATGAACGCGGCCTGTGAAAGCTGTTGAGGTGTCGTTCCCTTGTGGGTTAGTAACAGTTGGTTGTCGAAGATACGTGTGCACAGGTAGTGTTGTCAAGCGCCGTATAACGCGAGGAACCAAGTCTGCATCAATCTGGAATCGTACGGCGCACGATGCGAGTCAGTTGTTGCGGGATGTTAGCGGCGGTTGAATACAATACATTTGCAGGTGGATGTGATTTGACGTGATGAGGGTGCTTTCTTTGGGACACATGCATGCAATGCAACTCAGGCATGTACGCGTGCATGTATGCAGGAGTTAGGGACGAAGAGCTGATAGCCTGCCTGTGATATGGAGTGGCAAGCTTGCTTTGCAAGAAAGGGCGTCTTCTGCATGTCTCTATATGTGATGGTAATGTGAGCACTGTTGCTGCGGCTGTGAGTGCGAGCAGGCGAGCGTGCGAAAATTGGTTATAACTAACAGACGCCTTTATCCGTTGATGCACGGTGGTTGATGCTTGCATGCGTTGAGAGTAGGTTGAGCAGGTGTGGTTGCAACGTACGGTTGTCGGCGGTGTCTAGTAGACGTATCCCTTCACAGCTGCTTATTGGGCTTCGGCGTACGAGGACATGGTCTTGAGGGAGGATGTACAAGCTGATGTGGTGTGGTGAGTGTACGCGGCTTAAGGCCCCTTATCTCGGCCCGGTTTACCTAATGTTGCCTAAAGGAAAGGGCGAGAACGGGAAATGAAGTTGCTCTGGAAAGCGAAGGGTTGGATTTATCCTGTCCGTGGGAGGCCTGGGAATCTTGCTGTGGGTGCGTGAAAAGTCAGGTGGGCCACACTGAGTTGGGGATGGGGTGCTTCGTTTGCAAATTTTTTCATCTGAGGAGAGAGACAGGGAAGAGGAGAGTACCTCTTGTAAGTGAGGGAGGTGGCGTGCGAGTGCGTGTGGGTCCGCAGCTGGCTGTCCGTTGGCGAGTGTGCCGTCTACCATTGAGCACGTGCGCATGTTTTGTGATTCCGGGATGAGAATACAACGAAAGCCTCCATTAATTATCTGTGGTGGGGCGTAATGTGTGTGTACGTCCTTCCAGCCTGCTGGTGTGGGGGCAGAGCAACACGGAGCGGCGAAGGAGGGTGAGGGGGGGGGGCGACGCAAGAGAAGCAGGAGGTCAAAGAGGAAGAAACTGGCTAGCCGTATGACATGCCTACACTAGAGAAGCAGGAGGGGAGGGAGAGGTCGGGAGGAGTGGAATAGCGGCGCGGACGCTTGTCTGCCTGCAAGTATGCTCAGCACGAATGGACTTGGAATTCCAAGGCAAACGAATGGGCCGCCGGCGGCGCTGATGCTTTATGCATGGAGGGAGGGTTTTTGCCCATGCGCGCATACATTCTTGTGGCATGCGGCATGGCTGCGGGTAGGGAACATCCTTGTATGCTTTCACGAGGGAGGAGGGAGAGTTGTTGCTGTGGTTGTCAATAAAATCGTTGTTGCGGGAAAGGACAGGACCTTTACAAGTTTGCAAGTGCAAGTGCCTTTCAGCATGTAGCGCAGGCATGAGCAACCACTAGCCGCCACGCCGCCAACCTAGAGCCCTTCGTTTCCTAGAGCGCGCGACGGCCCTGCTGCATGCCGAGTGAGGAGGAGGAGGCGCGTGGATATTCCAGTAGGCTGTAGCAAGGAAGCGAGCGTGTGAGCATGCGCGTGCATGAGGGACTAGTCCTCGCGTTTCTGTGTACGTGCACTGGTATGTGTACGGCGGGCGGTTGCCCAGCGGTGTACGGCGTTTCACTGGTGGAGTGTGAGACGCGTTACGTGTGCGGCAGAGCGTGCAAGGTGCGGACGGAGTTATGACTCGTTGAGGACCTAGCGCACCGGTGAGCCGTGATGAAGCAGTTTACCGGTCGTTTCGGACCGTATTGTCGTTTCGGCAAGTGTTGAGAGACACGTTAGGGCTTTTGTGATAGGGCTAGGGCAGGGTTACGCTGTTTCTAAGGGAGAGGTGGGATGCTATGAAGGCGGGTTTGGTGGATGCACGGATGGGTAGGTGGTTGGGTGGTAGAAGTGCTGTTCCAGCGGTTCTTTTGTAGTGGGTGTTGCCAACAGTCTTCCCTATTGGCATGGGTGTTTAAGGGTTGAACGTGGAGATTCTGGTCATGATGCCTGTTTTCGTCCCTGCTGCTTGCAAGTTTGCTTAACTAATGTTCCCTTACCGCATCTAGCAGGATTTCCAACGTTGTCTGACGGGGTTTCCTCAAGCAACAACATGAGGACGAAGAGCTTAGTGCGGCAACTCATGGCAGCAACATATGGGCCGCAGGGGCCCGGATTACCCTAAAATTGTGTGTGCTTGCTCCATCCCTGGTTTGCTTGAAAGCTTGTGTGGACTTGGTGCGTCTTGTGCGAGTGTGGAGGGTGTGAGCGGCGTACATTCCTTTCGGGTTCCTTTGCGTTCCCAGGTCCCCTTACCTGAGTCATGGCGTTAATTACATAACTGGAGATACAGCGAGGTTGGGCCTATCGAGGATATACAGGCTCCAGGGCTCCTTAAATTTCCCGTAACTGTTGGAGTGTTGACGTACCGGTACAAAAGGTTGGTAAATGCCTTGCCTTAGGCGCCGCGCGTCTCTCTTATAAAGTGCAAGGCCTTACTAATAAGTTTATAGGAGTAAATTGAAAAGCGAGCGCTATTGTTGCTGGTTAGGTTGCCAGCTGTTCACTTCGACACGTCAAATTTAAACGAAGGATGTGTTGTACTGTTTGGGGGCCTGCAAAGCGACGATTACGGTGTGGGAACGCGATTCTTTACTGACAGGTGAGATGATAGGTGGCCGGGTGTGCCGGTTGTGTTTCAAGTCTGCTGGTATTGAAGAGCCGTGTAAGGGGCTCTAACATATTTGCATTAGACGCTTACCGTTGGTGTTTGGGGCACCTAACGCTTTCCTTTTCCACCTGGACGCCACTTTCAGTGTTTTGAGCTTTTCCTGCGACAAATAATGCCCAGTAAACTCTACGTGCTTGACTGTTCTTCGTGTGCTGTACATCTCTGTAAAATTATCACCCTAAGGATCGGGATTACTACCGTGTGCCACTGCTCGCGCTACATGCCGCTGCTATTGGAGGATGAAGACGGTAGCTACGAGCGGGTGCTTTAAAGTCCCGCCCTGGATCCCCAGGAGTGCATAAAGAGCAAGAAGCACGCCTGCTGCCTGCCAGAGGCGCGGAGAAAGAAGAGGATGAGCGACATCTACTCATGCGTTGAGTGAGACAACAGCGTTTGCAGCCGTGAACAAGGCTCCCGAAATCAACTGCACAAGGCACAATTTCTCCGCCCAAAGAGGGCCCCTTTCCTTTGACGTGCAACTATGTCGACAATATCGCACTCCTAGATTCGCATAACACGAACCTCGAAAGAAGGAGAACAACCCGCATGTGCAAAACCTCGTCCCCATCATGCGCCATCATACTCCGTTTTGCGCGTCAAACCACAACCTGCGGCTACACAGCACCGTCGGCTGCTGCTGCTGCCGCCGCCGCTACCTCCGCTGCTGCCCCTGCCCCTGCAGTGCCAGCAGCATGGTCGCCCACAGCATTCCCAGCAACCCCACCACCACAGCGCCCCACAACAATGCATCCACCGGCTGCAACACCCGCTGCTGCAACCGGGGCTGCAACGTTGGTTGTTGTTGCTGCTGCAACAGCTGACCCATGGGACTGCCAGCGACTGCACTACCAGCCACCTCCGCCGGCCGCGCCGCTGTTACAGGTACGGCCGCTGTTCCTGTTGCCGTCGTGCTGCTGCTGGCGGTGGTGGTCGACAGAGGAGTGCCAGAGGCAGCGCTCTTGGCCGTCACTCTTCCCCCGCCTTCGGTCGTCGCCTGCACCACTGCTGCTGCTGCTGTGGTAGGAGCGCTTGGAGCGGTTGATGCAGACGGTACAGCTGTCGTTTCTGTTGCCGTTGTAAGTTTCGGTTGTAGTGCCGCCGCCGCTGCGGGCGTGGCCCTAGCATCACTGTATCCGCCGCCCCCGCCGCCACTGTTGCTGTTGCTGCTACACATGGCGCCCCCGCTGCCGCAGCCGCAGCCGCCGCCGTTGCATCCTTCCCCACAGCTGCCTCCCCCGCAGCACCTCCCAGCAGGCTCTCCCGCTGCTGCTTCTGCCGGTGCCGCCGCCGCCGCCGCCGCCGTCGTTGCGGCTGCCGCTGCTGTGCATGCCGTTACAGAGGGCGCGGCGGGCGCTGGTGTGACAGCATGCCCCTCCGCACTGCACACACCTTCACCGCTGCAACCCTCCGCACTTTCACCTCCACCACCGCCGCAGCCACCTCCCCCCTGCTCCCCGCAGCACCCTCCGCCTCCTCCTCCAGCTCCTCCGCAGCATCCGGGCCCCCCGCCACAACCGGCTCCGCCGCTGCTGCTGTTCTTCCCTTGCGCGGCTCCCTCCTTGTTGCCCTCGCCGCCACTGCTGCTGCTGCTGCAGGCTGCCAGGCCAACCTCCCGCTGGTGCCCTCTCCCCTGCTGCCCTTGCCCCGCCTCCGCCTCCTGCTCCGCCTGCTGCTGCTGCCCGGGCTGCTGCCGTGTCCGTGTCCGGCGCTGCCCCGCCCACTGCCCCTCCCCATCCTCCTCCTCCTCAGCTACCACGTTCTCAGGCCTGTTGCGGATCCCACAGGGCAGGGCAGGGCAGGACGGGGGTAATGTGCATAGGCTATAGGGTTACGGGATGGGGCAAAATTAAGGGAAACTGGATGGGGCGGGGGAAGGGCGGGGCAAAACCCACCACCGCCACCGATGCCAAGGAGCGGGCTAATCCATTCAAGGAATACCTCTGAAGAGGCCAGGAAGTACCTCAGCCTCCCCCCTCCCTGGACCCCAACCTCCCCCCCTGCACCTCTCCCCCCGTCCCCTCCTCACCTGAACAGCCAGCGCTCCACGCGCCCCCGCACCGCCCACCTGCCCGCCCCCGTCACCACCACCTCCACCACCGACCCCATCAGGCCCGGCTGGGGGTCCAGAAGCACCTGCGGGGGAGAGGGAGGGGAATCGGATGGCTGTGTAGAGGGAAGGCAGCGGCTACGAAGGGGATGTCAGCTGCGCGCTCAAGCAGGCACCGGCCCCGCGCGGCTGCCTACTCACACACATCCGTCCACCGCCCCACCTCAAGTACCCAGCCCACCCAACCCTCACTTCCCCTCAAGCCCCCACCCCCACACCCAGCCCACCTGCACATAGCTCTTGGTATGCCCCACCAGGCTCCGCCCGTCCGCCGCCACCTCAACCACCCCAACCACCTGCCGACTGCCCACTAGGCTGTCGTACACATCGCCCCAACCGTCAACCTCCGCCGCCAACTGTCGAGAGAGGCGTTTGGCTTCGTGGCCCGGGATCCGGGGCCGCATGCGGGCCGCGGGGGTGCCGGGCCTGATGTGCATGGGGGTGTTGGGGGGGGGGGGTGCGGTAAGAGGGAAACCAAACCGTCCGAACGGAAAGCACACCGGGGGAACGGAAAGCACACCGGGGGGGGATGGTGTTTGAGTTTCGGGTTTTCAACAGTTGTACTACTACAAACGGTGTGACCGTGCCTCCTACTACGGCACACCCGGGGTCATCAGCAGCATCAGCTCAGAGGACCGCAGTGTGTTTGACACACACACACACACACTCCCCCCAGCCAACACCCCCCACCCGCCAACATCTCCCCCACCCCACCCCTCCCCCACCCCACCCACCGCGGGTAGAATTGCGAGATGTGGGTGTGCGGGAAGCGGTAGGTGCGCAGCAGCTCCAGAGTGGCTGCATGGTCGCCCTCGCTCTCGCCCGGGAAGGCGGCGATGACGTCCGTTGCGAGCTCCAGCTGGGGTACCAGGGCGGTGAGGGTGTCTATGACACGACGGAACTCTGTGTGTGTGTATGGGGGGGTTGGGTTGTTTGTTTGTTTGGGGGGTTGTTGGGGAATTGTTGGGGGGTTGTTGGAGGAGGTGGCCGAGGGGCACGGTGTGTTTAAACATTGACACTGAGCCCAGGAACAGTGAGCGCCGTGAATGGGTGTGTGTGTTTGTGGGTTAGGTGGGTATGTGGATAGGTGCATGTGTGGGGGGCCGGGGCTACTTGTTTGTGGGGGCAAGCGACAATGGTATGGTTGCCCGAGGCCTTTGTCGCTCCCTTTCCCTCCCCCCCTTGCTCTCTCCCCCTCCCCCTCCCTCACCTGCCACGGTGTATTCCCGCTTCATGGCCGCCAGTACGGCATCGCTGCCCGACTGTACGGGCACGTGCAGGTAGGCGAACATCGCTGGGTGGCGCAGGGCGGCGGCCAGGGACTGGGGGGGGGTCAAAGACCATACCAAACCATAGGAGACCACAAGTTAGGGCAAAACAATGGGGGTAGGGGGGGGGAGGGGGAGGGGAGGTAAGGGGAAAAGGGAGACCCCATGTGTTGAATGATAATGGTTAAGTACCGGTAGATAACAAGCTCCTGGTGAAAAAGAGGTGAGGTGAGTAAGGAAATAACCAAGTTGGTAAGGGTGGGGTCCCCAATCCCCCACCCCCCACCCCCCACGGAGCTTACAATACGGTTTGTTACTGATTGATGCTACTAACTATACAACAACTACAATTATATGCTAACCCAAATATCCAGCCTAATTCGGATTCTGTTTCCAAATTACCCCCCACCCCCCACCCCTCACCTCCAGGTGTTCCAGCACGTACGGCGGGTTAGTCATGCCCACCCTCAGCCTCGTACGGCCATCCGAGGGCAGTACGGCAATTAGGGCGGTCAGCAGCTCCGGCAGCGAGGAGCCGATGTCCCGACTGCAGGGAGGGGCAGCAGCAGCAGCGGCACAGGCATTGCGGCATTCGATACGAGCGAGCGATAGGGGAGAAGGGGGATCATCATCAGCACACAAGGCAAGTGACATAGCAAGGATTGACCCATTCTCTCAACACCCCCCCTCTCCCAGTTCCTGCGCTGCAGCCACACCCACCCGCTCACCCGTACGCCCCGGTGTCCTCAGAACTCAACCAGATCTCCCGAACCTGGCGGGGGTGGAGGGGTGGTGCGTGTGTGTTGAGAGGTACCTCTCAAGGCCGCGAAGGAGAGAGTACTGTGATTGTCGGAAAATGAAGCGTGTGTGTGTGTGTTAAAATAACTGGCCGCGTGTGTGTACGGGGGGAGGGGGATTCCGAATGGGGGGGCGGGGAGCTTACCCGCCCCCCCAACGCCTCCTACCACCCTTCAGGGCGCTCCTCCCGCTGCCGTACGGTCGGCTGGTGAGAGGAGGGGGCATGCAGGGGGCATGCAGGGGACCCGCAGCGCCGCACAGCAATACACAGCAACACCCTTCACAGCGGCCCCTCCTCAGCTCCTCTTTCTCTGCACGATGTAACCCCCACCCGCCCGCCCGCCCCAACTGACCCATGGGTCCGCCGCCGCCTGCCGCACCCTCTCCGCCAGCGCGCCCGGGTCGTAGCTGCCCAGCTGCCCGCGGGCGTGCTTGGTCTTGCAGTAGGTGCATGCGCCCAGGCAGCCAGTAGAGATGGGCACGATCTCGATGTGCCGGTTGCGGCGGACCTGGGCAGGGAGGTGGGAGGTAGGAGGGAGGGGGCGGGGGGGGGAGGCGGGGGGGAACGAGGAAGACCCATGCGTGGAATGATGGCGAGGGGAGGAGGGGGGACAGGGCAGGGAGGGCAGAATGTGAAGGCGATGAAGGCAGGGGTGCACCCCCGGGAGGCGGAAGGGACTTCCTCACCTCCATCTCCATGCTCCCCCCCACACTCCCCCCGCCCCTGGTGCGGAGGAGACCTGACACACCGTTAGTTAGTTCATCCCCATTAACCTCCCCTTCCCTTCCCTCCCCCCCTCCCTCCCCCCCTTACCTTTGGCAGGTCCAGCCGCGGCAGGGGCTTCTTGGCCAGCAGGGTCACCACGTGTCCCCGCAGCGTCTCCTCAACAGCCTCAACAACCCGGTCGATCTGGGTCACACCTGCATGCGGGGGCGGGGGGGGGACGGGTGCTGACACGCGGGTTTAGGAGGGGGGTAAAGTGGCGCGATCATGCGGTGGCTCGGCAGCTGCATTGGCGGTTGTTGGGTAAGGGGTGCGGAAACGGCACTCAGCCTCCCAGCCCTCACTCATCCTCAGACCCCCCAATTAGCCCTCGCCCCTCCCCACCCAACCACCCACCCCTCCCTCACCCAGCAGGCTCACTCCCTGCAGCTCTGGCAGCTTCTTGTCGCCCTGCATCGGTGGGGGGTGGGGGGGAGGGTGTTTAGCTCTCCCGCAACAACGGCTTGGGCTCTCTTTCGCCCGGGCAACAGGGAACATGGGAGCGTGGGGGGGGGGGGGGAGAAATTCCAAAGTGTGTGTGGGGGGGAGGGGGCTCCCAGCTGTGGCAGCGGGGCGGGTGTGTGGCGGCGCGCTGGTCAACCGGTCCGCCGCCGGCGCCATGTGGGTCACGGCGCCATGTGGGTCACGGCATGCTGCACCGTTCCCCTGCTCCATGATGATGATGGCGATGTGCGGGTGGGCTGTCCGGGCTGTCAGGCCTGTCAGGGCTGTGCCTGAGCTCCATGAAGGGCACCATACCCCCCAGGCTGCGCCCTGGCTGGCAGCTGCCGCCGTCCGCTGCAACTTCGCACAGCACAGGAAGAGGCACACCCTCCTCGCGTGCCGCTAGCGCCCCCCAGTACCTCCGCAGTCCATACCCGCGGAGCCCCAAGACCTGCCTGTCTTTCTCCCCCTGCCTCCCCCTCCCTGCCGGGGCCCTCCCTGTTTTCTCAAAAGGCTGCTGCGAGTAGCCTGACTTCTCAGCCCCCCCCCAACCAACCCCCCACCTGCGGCACGCATCCCGCCACCACCACCGCCCTCCCCGCCGCCCGCGCCGCCGCTATGAGGCTGCTCATGGCCGCCTGGCTGGGCCCCTTGACGGTGCACGAGTTGATGAGCCACAGGTCGGCGGAGTCGCGGGAGGCGTCGTCCAGCAGGCTGGGGGGAGTGGGGAGGAGGAGGGGTGTGGAGTGGGGAAGTGGTGTGTGTGTGTGTGCGTGTGCAGGAGGAGATTGAGGTAGAGGAGAGGACGGGAGTATGAGATTGGGGTGTTGGGGGGATGCAGACAGAAGGGCGCATACCAGGTGGGGAGAAATGGGGAGACGTAGGTCCGTGAATCGGTGGAAAGGTGTTTGTGCTGCAGGGGCGGAAGTAGGGTCGCCTGAACATGGTCAACAGCATCACTTGCCGTTGAACTACTGACGCGTGCAAGTACTCTTCCCGCCGCTCACCGATAGCCATAATCCAGAAGCTGACCAGCCATATACTCGCCATCGCTGACGTTGTGCGAGCAACCGAACGTCTTAACCCATATGGCTTGCGTGCCTGGAACACATGTCGTTGATGCCACGCTGTAATCCCCGGAAGGATCCAGGCTTGGCTGTACGCCATTTGCGTCGGCGTCTCCTTTGACACGTTTGGGGCGTGATCCTAGGTAAGCCGGCTTCGCAGGTCGCGACGATTCCAGCTCTGACACGCTGAAATCCTCTATGTCGGCTATGTCTTCGACACCGTTGGAGCATGAAACCGTCATGATCGTGTCGTTTGTGGACTATCTGTATAAGGGTTCCGGCTAAGGAAAGAGCGAACGCGCCGCCTGCTGTCAAGGCTTGCAGCCAAAGGGTCTAAGAACGACTATCATATGCAGCGTCTGCATTGTAGCAGATGACTTCTGAAAAACATATTGAAGGAAAGCGAGCCCTAAGCTTGCCGACTGCTAACATGTGCAGCCACAGCATGGATCCATTTCGCAGCACGCAGCCTCGTAGTACACCATTCCGTGCATCCAACGCATCCAGCATAAGCGCTTTATGTACAACGCCATTAGTAGGTTTTGGTAACTGTCTGATTGCGTGAAGCATCGACCTGAAGTGACAATTGTCGGTTGACGCGCAAGTACTGGTAGCTGAGCCTACCGATATTATTCGGCTTCGGAAATAGTCTTATTGCAACGATCTTGGCCTAGAAACACCGATTGGGCTCTCAAGCCCGTCTTTTGCAAGGTTAAGGAAGCGGAAGTTAGCGGACGCTGCATCAGCACTACCATCATGCAAGCGCTATCTATCAACCCCTCGTCTTCCCTTAAGCGGTCCGGCATGGCCGGTTCCGCACGCCGATCGCCCTGGCTGCGCGCCGCTGCGTCTGGGCGAAGGACCAGCGTTGCGGTGTCAGCGGCGATGCGGAATAGCCGGACAGCCGAGTTGCGAAAGCTTCTGAGTGGTAACGAGATTTTGTTGGTGAGATTATACTGCTGTGGCGAGACAGTCTCGCAGCTTGGTGAAGGGTTCCACGTCGCCATTATCGGCAAGCGGCCTTTACAGCTTGGCAGCCTACCTTGGTATCCCCGAACCTTTATTATGCAATGTATCGCATAGTCCTCGTCCACTTTGGTGTATGCTAGTTCTCATACGGTCAAGCCTTTCTCCATCCTTCCATGCTGCAGGATGGAAGGCACCAGACCCACCCCCACATGCCACGTGTTTCTTCCTCTTTATCCCCCACATTCCCGACCGCTTCCCAAAACCCTAAATTCCCCCCACCCTGCCCCCTTCCTTCCCCGGGGGACCCTTCCCAGGGCCCCTGCTGCCACGACGGCCTCTCCGCGCGCCTCATCGAGCAGGCCGGCTTCCCCTTCGCCTTCATGAGTGGATTCTGTACGGCAGGCGCCCGGCTGGGGGCACCCGACACGGGCCTCATATCGTATGCGGAGATGGTGGATGTGGTGGGTACTGCAGTACGGCAGTACGGCAGTGGCAGTAGTAGTACTAGTAGTAGTAGAAGTCGGGGGGAGGGGGGTGCTCCAGGGTGCGGGGAACGGTGGGCGGGTTTCGGAGGGGCGGAGTGAATGAATGCCGCGGCCATGTCCTCCTGCCAAGCCAAGCCAAGCCAAGATACCAACGGTGCAACCCATCCTCCTCTTTTACCGGGGTATCCTCTCCCTCATCCCCTCCCTCATGCTCCAACCCTCGCCCCCCCTTGTCCCACCCTGGCCCGCTCCTCCCCTTCCCTGCCTGCATGTGCCCTCTGCTTCCCCCCTGCCGTACCCCTGCCCCCCCAACCTGTGGTTTCCTATGGTTCGGTATGGTCTTTGACCCCCAACTCCTCCCCATCACACGGTCAGTAAGTTGTTTCCCCATTCCCCTCCCCTCCCTCCCCTCCCTCCCCTCCCTCCCCTCCCTCCCCTCCCTCCCCTCCCTCCCCTCCCTCCCCTCCCTCCCCTCCCTCCCCTCCCTCCCCTCCCTCCCCTCCCTCCCCTCCCTCCCCTCCCTCCCCTCCCTCCCCTCCCTCCCCTCCCTCCCCTCCCTCCCCTCCCTCCCCTCCCTCCCCTCCCTCCCCTCCCTCCCCTCCCTCCCCTCCCTCCCCTCCCTCCCCTCCCTCCCCTCCCTCCCCTCCCTCCCCTCCCTCCCCTCCCTCCCCTCCCTCCCCTCCCTCCCCTCCCTCCCCTCCCTCCCCTCCCTCCCCTCCCTCCCCTCCCTCCCCTCCCTCCCCTCCCTCCCCTCCCTCCCCTCCCTCCCCTCCCTCCCCTCCCTCCCCTCCCTCCCCTCCCTCCCCTCCCTCCCTCCCTCCCCTCCCTCCCCTCCCTCCCCTCCCTCCCCTCCCTCCCCTCCCTCCCCTCCCTCCCCTCCCTCCCCTCCCTCCCCTCCCTCCCCTCCCTCCCCTCCCTCCCCTCCCTCCCCTCCCTCCCCTCCCTCCCCTCCCTCCCCTCCCTCCCCTCCCTCCCCTCCCTCCCCTCCCTCCCCTCCCTCCCCTCCCTCCCCTCCCTCCCCTCCCTCCCCTCCCTCCCCTCCCTCCCCTCCCTCCCCTCCCTCCCCTCCCTCCCCTCCCTCCCCTCCCTCCCCCCAAGGCTCGCAACGCGGTGGAGGCCACCCGCGGGCTGCCCATCATCGGGGACGGCGACACCGGGTACGGCAACGCAATGAACGTGAAGCGAACCGTGCGGGGGTACGCGCAGGTGAGAGGAGGTGGGGGGGAGGTGGGGGGGGAGATGAGGAGGGCTTTGCCTCGTCTCTTGTGGCACCCTGCCGCCTCCGCCTCCTATACCCATACTGCTTTGCCCCAAGGTGCAAGTGGGCTCCCATGTGGTTTGGTCGCTCACTGCCTCCCGCCTCCCCCGCCTCCCCCCCCCTCCCGCAGGCCGGCCTGGCGGGAATCCTGATCGAGGACCAGGTGGCGCCCAAGAGCTGCGGCCACGTGCGCGGCAAGCGGGTGGTGGGGCGGGGCGAGGCGGTGGAGCGCATCCGGGCGGCAGCGGATGCGAGGTGGGGGTGGGAGGGTGGGGGTGGGGGGGGGAGGAACCTAGAAATAAGGGAAAACTGACGAGGCAACTAACGAGCTGTATGACCATGGGGTGCAAACATGGGAGGGGAGGGGGGGAGGGGTGGGGTATACCGAAGCCACAAGGTTGGGGCAAAGCAATGGGGATAGAGGAGGAGGAGAGGGTAAAGAGGGAAGACACTTGCGAAAGGGGGGGAGAGGCAGGGGGGAGGAGAGCACCGGGGTGGGGATTGAGGGGAGGGGGTATGCGAAGGGGGGCGGCCGGCATGCTTTGGGAAGGCAGGTCGGGAGGCCCCTTCTGTCCCTTCCGTCTCATCGCGCATCAGCTCCCCGCCCCCAGCAGCCCCTCCCAACCTCCAACTCCCAGCCTCCCACTGTCACACAACACATTGGATATTCTTCTTTTTACCCCCTCCCCCACCCCCCTCATCCCTCCCCCTTCATCCCTGCATGCAGAGATGAGGGCGCAGACATCCTGATCGTGGCTCGCTCCGATGCGCGGCAGGCGGTGTCGCTGGAGGAGGCGCTGTGGAGGGCGCAGGTGGGGGCGGGGGGGGGGTGACAGGCGGGTGGGTGGGGAAAAGAAGGATACCCGAGTGGGAGGGTGGGGAGGGTGGGGGTTAATGAGGAAGGAACTGAGCCTACCGTGGTCGGAGGCAGCACCCGGGCGCATCCCCCCCCCTCGCCCGCCCCTGCAACCCTACCCGCCTCCCACATCTCCCTCTCCCACAGCTTCCCCGTACCGCCCCTCTTCCTCACCATCGACCCCCGCCCCGCCCCCCGCAGGCATTCGCTGAGGCGGGTGCTGACGTGTTGTTCATAGACGCGCTGGAGAGCGAGGAGGAGATGCGGGCGCTGGCGCAGCTGGGGGGAGCGGCGGCAGGGGTGGCAAAGGTGGGGAGGGAGGGAGGGAGGGAGGGAAGGGGGAGGGGAGGGAGGGGGAGGGACCCTCACCCCATCTGTACATGCCATGTAGCAACCCCTGGCTGCAAAACTGACACGCACCTGTGTATGCATGGCGCCCCTCCCCCGCCCCCTCCCCGCCCTCCCCAGATGGCCAACATGTTGGAGGGTGGCGGCAAGACTCCGCTGCTGCCGCCCTCGGCGCTGCAGGCGCTGGGCTTCAAGCTGGTGGCATACCCGCTGTCGCTGCTGGGGGTGTCGGTGCGGGCCATGCAGGTGCGGGGGAGGGGGGGAGAGGGGGAAAAGAGGAAGAAGTGAAACCATGGAGGGGGGGGGAGGGGAAACAACTAACAACTAACCGTATGGATGGCAAGGGGAGACGGGGTAAACGTGTCTCAATGACGTCAGTTTATGAACCTCATGCACCCCCCCCTAAACCTCTGCTCCCTGCCCTCCCAAACCCCCTCCCTGCTCCCTGCCCTCCCAAACCCCCTCCCTGCTCCCTGCCCTCCCCATGCCCCAACCCTCCCCCCACATACCCCCGCACAACATGCAGGAGGCGCTGGTGGGACTGAAGCGGGGCCGGGTGCCGCCCCGGGAGGCGCTGGGCTCATTCGCGGACATACAGGCGGCAGTGGGCTTCCCGGTGAGGGAGGGGGACGCGGATGGGGGGCCGGCATGCTGTTCAGGCTGCTGGAAGCGCACCCACCCGCCCGCCCACAGGCGCCTGCGTGCATACATCACCCAGCCACCCACCCGCCCGCACACCTCTAGGCCGGTGTTCCGAACACACCTGCCCGCCCCCGCACCTCCCTCCCCCCCACCACAGGAGTACTATTCGGAGGAGCAGCGCTACGCCGCGGGGCCGGAGTCGGGGGCAGCAGCAGGGGCAGCGGGAGCATGGGGGGCAGGGGCAGCGGGGGCACGCGGTTCCTGGTCGTCAGCGGGCCCAGCCGCATGGCCCGGGGCGGGGCCGTCCTCAGCGTCATGGGGGGGCAGTGGTAGTGTGGGAGGGGGGGGCGAGCGGTCGCCTCCGCAGCGGCCCCCGCCCCCTCCCCCTCCCCCTCAGACACCGGTAGTGGAGCCGGAGGCTGTGTACGAAGGTGGGCTGGTCGCCACGGCTCCCAATGAACCACCCTCCCCCCACCGTTCCCCGCAGCACATGCGGCTCATGACGCCCCCTCTGCTCCTCCTCCCCCTTCCCTTCCTTGTCCCCCTCCCTCCCTCTCCTCCCTCCCACCCACCCCTTTCCACCCCCTTCCCTTCCTTGTCCCCCTCCCTCCCTCTCCTCCCTCCCACCCACCCCTTTCCACCCCCCACCTCCTTCCCAGGCTCCACACCTAGAAGCACCGCCGCAGCAGGCGACAACACCTCCTCATCATCATCCTCCACCTACTCTCCCTACTCCTCTTCGTCTACCACCGCCTCCTCCTCCTCCTCAAGCTCCTCCTCCCGTCGCAATCGCAACCTGCGAGTGCGCATCACGGACGGAACCACGGGTCTGGTGAAGCTGGAGACGCGCGTGCCGGCGGGCTTCCTCAACGGCCTCACAGCGCTGGTGCCGCAGGTGGCGGGGTTTAACATTGAGGTGAGGGGGGAGGGAGGGGCATGGGGGCTGGCCGCGAGCAGGAACGTACTGGATTGTCAGCAGCGTGTCGCTTACACCGGTGTCCAACTGGGTGCATCAAACCAGCTGATCAGCCGCGTCGTGTAAAAGGGTGGGGGAAGCTTACGGGCAGCGGAACGGATTTACCCTACAACGGCTCCGTACGCTGGCTGGCCGCATGGTGGTGATCACCACCGCATCAGCTGCTGTGACAACCCCACTCCACCCTGCTGTGGGGGAAAAAATTAAATATGTGAAACAACGAGTCCCAATCCCATATCCCGACTCATGCAGTGAGCGCATTCGTGGGGGGGGCTGTGATGGGTCGGAGGGGTCGGCCTGTTCCCCGTCGCACGGCCAACTGTTATGGGTAGTTTTCCTTCCCCTTCACCCTTCCTCCTCCCCCCCGCCCCCTGCCCTCCTACCCCAACCCCCCACAGGCCCTGTTGGACCAGGCGCTGGGTCCCGGAGGCGTGCTGCCGCCGCCCGACCAGCCGCTGCTCAACCTGGCAACCGGCAGCGACAAGATCCAGATCTTCCTGGAGTAGATGAGGGGCGCTGCCGTACATCAGGAGGGGTGCCGGAGCACAGCAGGAGTGCGCGTGTAGTGGAGGGACCATGTATCTGGGCACTGCTGGCCTCTATGTTTGAGCAGGGAGGTGGCCCTCCTGTGGTAGGGTAGCTCAGTGTACAAGGAGGGAGGGGGCCAGGCGGGCCAAGCAGGCAGGGCAGCAGCGGCAGCAGCAGCAGGCGTCCAGCGGGTTGTGATGGATGGGTGGCAGGGTGTGTGAGATGACAGTGTCAGCAGCAGCAGCAGCAGCAGCGGGACCCGACCGGACCTCTCTGAAGCTCTCCGGGAGGAGAAGTGGCTAGTGGAGTGGAGTGGAGTGAAGTGGAGTGAAGTGGGCTGAAGAATGCAGGAGGTCTGCAGGGGGTCTTGCGCAGCGCAGACGAGGAGTGTGTTGAGTGCATGCAGGCCGGCAGGTAGGTGCCACCGGTGGACGGGAAGCGGTACCGATATGACATAGTTGAGTAGGACGCGTGCACCTCTTGTTAAAAAAAGAGGTGCCCACCAAAGAGGTGGGTGTGCGGTTGGACGGTGCGTAAGCTGCTGCTGCTGTGCACACGTCGCATGTGAGGAGCTGCTGCTGCTGCTGCGGATGCGTAGAGTAGATGCCTGCATGTTGTAAATGAGCACATGTGTTACGGCTCGGTTTCGAATGGGCATCGAAGGCTTGTGGCGTCGTTCATCGTTATGGTTACAGCGACAGGATACAACACAGCGATATAGCATAATTGTAGCATTCACAACTGCAGTATCCTACGCAGCAGCAGGGAAGGAGAAGGGACCGCAGGAGGACATACGAGGGACATAAGGAATCACCACCATCTCACCCAATCTAGCCTGTCTAGTGCATCGCAGCAGAAGGCCCCACATACAACGATTGGCTAACGCTTTATTCCTTCTTACAGCTCTTCTTCTAGATTCGTTAATCAAATCCATCAGTAGGTCGCCTTGCTAGGGCTTTTGTCTTGCATGTCGGCGCAAAAGGCGAAAACCCTAACAACATGAACACTCCGAAACCAAAGCACCACAACAGCAGCCAAAGACCTTTTCCGCATTCCAGGAAAGGAAAACGATTCCCTCCAACAAGCACATTAATAGGATATATCACCGTCTTGTTCATTGCCTCGTCATCCCAGCAGTTCCAAAACATATAACATGCGAACTGCCTGTCTTGTTAAAGGCCAAAGAGGATGTCCGGCATCACACCAGCGACTATATATATCCAGGATCTCAGGACTCACAAACACCTCCTTGCCGCCCTTTTAACCCCAAAAACAGCACCCAAGCTTGATTCCTCGTGTGGACCTGGTCGTACACAATTCCCGCCCTTCTTCTGCAGCGTCGGAGCGCGTAGCGTGTATATATCCCATCTTACACAACCTCTTCAATCTTTTTTTACCAAAACTACATAGCCACCAACCGCAACCGAAAACATCATCCAACCATCCGAGCTATACATAGTGTAACCGACGACGCAACCGACACACACAACTTCACGTACGCGGCGGAGTGTCATGTTTTCTTATTGCGAAATTCATGACACCAAACGCATGAAGCCAACCCCCACCAACGCACGCCCCACACAAAGCCCATACCGGTGTATGCGAAGTCCCCTAAACCTGAAACTCCCGGCCGGCTTCCCCGGCCGGCCGGCGTGCAAAGAAACAAACGAACAAACAAAAGACAGTGTGCAGTATCAAACTAAATATGGCAGCGAGTGAACTTAAAAATTCCCGCTTTGCAGGCCTCCCCCGGTCTGCCAAAATCAGCACCCCATGAGGACACCATACACACTCAAGAGGGCGGCAGAGGGGGGCACTTGCTGCCAGCGGGCAGGCAACCAGGACACGCGGCAAACCATGTGTTGCATGTGTTGCAGCACACACCGGCGTGAAGAGTCAAAGAGGACGAGGAGGACGGAACCGGCCAATGCCGGAACTGAGCAAACCTTTCAAACATGGTTGCGTTGGATTCTCAGAGCACGTATCGCAATCCAAATCCAAACAGCACAAGACCAGATCCACATTAGCTGCTTCGACCCAGGTTGTGCTATTTGTGTAAGCGGCATGCGACTGACGACAGAAGACGTCGCAAATGGCGCCAGCGAAAAGGGCAGCGCAGCACAATTCAGCACAACACGGTCATTCCTAGTAAGGGTTTAGACCTCCAAGCAACGCCAGAAGACACACAGTATGACACGTGCTTTGTGTGCAGCTGCCGTTGCGTACCTGCATGCGCGCATGAAGGCTCTCCTTTTCAGTCCTCTCCATCCCTCGTCCCTCTGGTGCCAACGTGTCCTGCAACGCCCCAATCATCTTCACCACCACCATAAGCTCATGTCATTGTTGCTATAATTACGTCGACAGTTTGTGTATTTAAATCCACCACCAACATGCATGAACCAACCAAAGGCAACGTCCAAGCTGCTCCTGCCCCGGAGCAGGCGTTACAACTAACCGCTAGCGCTAACTGTATAACGTCGCACGCAATGCCCTCCGGCCGTGCTGCTACACGGATTGGTGCTGCCATGCAGCCGCAAGTGTGAAAACCACAGAAAGAAACCACAGAGCCGACGCAATCCTCCAGCAACACCACCGCCAGTCCCGCACCCCAATCAGCAAACACCGTCAGGCTGTGTGGGTGTACAAGCGGCACTGTCAGGCGCGGTACCAATACATTCAGCGCATGTGGGCGGCGTGGGCGCGAAGGCGTCTGACGACAGGCCCAAAGGTAGCGGGCGCCAACGCCTTATCCTCCCCTGCTGTCCATTACGCCCACACCCACACCCACATACAGGCGCACACAATTGCAGTACGTTCCGACTCGCGGCCAGTTTTCTCAACACACAATTGCTTGGCCTTAGCAACTGTGTGCCTTCCAGCTGAGCACGTTTGCACCTCCATACGCGCAGGCGCAGGCGCAATCCAGTGATGGATCCACAGTTTCACACACGCGCATCCCCAGGCACAACCACCATGACATCCAGTTTTCTTAAACCACAGTACGTTCCACCTCGCGGCCAGTTTTCTTAACGCACACACACACATACAGGATTGCGGCGGCCAGTTGATTCTACTCAAAGAGGAGCGCTTGTCGTTCGTTTTTCAATGAACGCCGAGCCGCACAGCCCCTTCACCACACACGCACAGTTTAGCGGCGTGTTGGTTTTTCAACCACACACCCTATCTAACCTAACCTCATGCGCTTCGCTTCGCTCCTGCCGTTCCTGTCAACAGGGTATTCAGTCCTCTGATTCCGTCGGGTTATAATGCATTGTTGTGTATCCCCAATACCACAACACCAAGGGGACAAATAAACAAACAAACAAACCAATGGGCAACAGACAACATCCTCCCGACCAGTACGAAACCCCGTGTTAATGAGCCCCAACTGCCGCCGTCGCCATATCAGGCTTCAAGCAGAGCTCCAACGCCGGCGTCCAACAACTGCCCGCCCTCGCTCTGAACCCCAAACGTTGTGCACCTTCACCGTTGTAGCCCACCCTCTCCTCCTTCCTCCATGCAACAGACACCCTCCCCAGCCGAGTTGACAAGCACAGCCATATTCCAGCAAGGCATCCAAGCATCCTTGCCGCGAACCAACTCCCCCGCCACCCACATAAAACCCCGTGGCACGCAGACACCTACCAAACCGAAGCAAACCAAATGCTGTCAAGCCCCTTTAATGAAACCCTTGTATCAGGAAAACAGCTAGCCAAGCGAGGGCCCTGCCGGCCCTGCAAAGCAGTGCTCGAAAGAAGGGGACACAGGTGACCAATTGGGGACTAGGGGCAACTGCAACAGGCGAACAGCATGCTCGTTGCTCAGGCCCCAGCAACACGCACACACGCCACACGCACCCTAACGACCCTCCATGGCAGGTTCAGTAAACAGCGCATGGAGGGGCCATGATACGGCAGGAGGTGTAACCTCCTGTTGGGAAATCAGTTGTGTACTGTTTGTAGATCTATGTGTTACTTTTTTTTCCTCCAACTCACCGCTACCCACCATCAAGGTACATAACCACCAGTGCTGCAAGTCAAAGCACCAACCTGAACAAAGGAAACACCGATTCAGTTGACTGGCAAGAGCCCCACCCCACCCCCATGGGTGTGCCTGAATTGCCCATAAGTTTCGGTCACACAAAGATTGATGGTTCTAGGAAGACTACGGCGCATCCAGAATGCCCCGCCGTACTACTGGCAATACCAGCCCGCTTACACCCGTTTCCTCTGTGTTGGGCAATCCTCCAATCCGCTGATCTCCTTCCGTCGACATATATCATCGCACACACAACCACACGCACATCGTCCAAGCGTCCGCAAGCACCCTCCTCCGCCCCCCTCCCATGCATGCATACACTGCAGGAAGGCAGCGGTAAGTAGTGAGAAGAAAGCAGCAGCAAAGCCCATGCGTTCCGCCTCCGTAACCACCGTCACAACGGGCAACAGAGAACCGCCGCGCGCCCCGTGTCACCACCTTAACCCCGCCGTTTGCGTCCAACCGTCAAATAACATCATCACCATAAGACCATCAGCATCGAAACTATCCTCGTGGTCGTCCATCACACGGAATCAGCAACAACCAGCACATGCAGGCAGGCAGGCAGGCAGGCAGGCAATCAGTGCTTTCCTGCCCCCCGCACAACACTTGCTTGTAATTTGCTCCAAAGTCCTCATCCAAGGACCCACGGGTCACTTTGAAGGCATCTTGACCTGCTGCTGCTGCTACTAGCCTTTTCTCGCGCGGGTCTGTTCGCCAAGCTAAAGCGCTATTTCCCCGCCACCAGCCTTACCTAGATCCCCCGCTGCCCCTGTTGCTGCTGCTGCTGCTGTCCTCCCCGCTGCTGCAGCCCCCGCTGCTGCAACACCTTGCCAGCGCCGATACCGCTGCTGCTGCCGTTCGTCGTTGCAGCCCCTGCAGACCCCTGCGGCGGCGCTGCTGCTGCTCCCGCCGCCGGCGCCGCTAGCCATCGGGCCGCCCCTCCTCCCGCCGCCGCCCCAGCAGGCCCCTGCCCCGTGACAGCTGAGGCTCCAGCGGCTGCCCCTGCTACTGCCGCCGCCGCAGTCCCAACTGCCCCCTGTGCCGGTAGCACCGGCGAATCAGCTGGGGATAAGGTTGTTGACGCGCGCTTCATCCAGCCATCTAGCGTCGTCGAGCTGCCACTGGTGAGGGATCTGGACAGAAGCGGCAGCAGCATCGGGGACACCTGCCGATGGGGCTCCTGAAGCCACGTTCGAGGGGAGGCGCTGCTGCTGCTGCCGCCCATGCCGGAAGCCGACGCCGAAGCTGTCACGCCCGCCCCAGGGCTGTTTCCCGCGACCAGGCCGGGGCCGCCTGCATTACTCGTGCCGCCGGATGACGTGGCGCCCATTCCGGCCGCGAGACTGATGCAGGAATCGACGACGGAGGATTGTAACAGGGCACCGCTGCTGTCGGTGCTAAGCACGCCAACGCTAACGCCGTGTGGGAGGTAGCACTGTCCGGCGGAAGCGGCGCCGCCGGCGGCGGCGGTGGCGGCGGCGGCGCCGACAGGGACGTAGTCGGCGCTGTAGCCTGCGCTAGCGGTACGGCGCCATTCGGGCCGAGGTGGATTGCCGTTGGCGCCGGCGACGACGGCGCCGCCGCTGTCGTTTGTACGCTTCGCGCCGACAGCGGAGGTGGCATCGGCGGTCCTGGTGGTTGCAGTGGAATCCACTGACGCTGCGGCGATGCTGGCGGCGGAAGAGGAGCGGCGGGAGGGCTTGGCGGCGCGACTGCCGGCGGCGTTGGCGTCGCAGTCGGGACCGTCGAAAACGGCCTGAGACGCTGTGTCCCCTTGCAGAGCCGTGACGCTGCCGGCGGCGGGGCTTGTGCTGCGCCTCGCTGGGGACTGCGCAGCGTCGTCCGCCGCGTCTTCTACCTCCTCTTTCATCCCCTCCTGCTGCTCCGCCGTCGCCGCCGCCGCCGCCGCCGCAGCAGCAGCAGCTGGAGCAGTTGACGCCCGCACCGATGACAGTGGCTCCCTGGGCGTCTCGGAACGAGCAAGCAGAACGTGGATCTCGTCCTCATCCAACTCCATGTCCTCCTCCTCTTCCTCCGCAATGCCGAAAGGCCTCCCCCCATGTAGTCTCTGAAGGGAATCCCTGTCGGGCTGCTGCAGCTGCCGGGCGTACGTGCGTCGCGCCTCCTCCGCCTCCGCACCAGCCACCTCCACCTCCTCCACCCTCGCCACCGCGCTCACGCAGGCGTGGCTGCCTTCTGCCGACGACAGTGTCGGTGCCGTCTTATGCCCCGCCGCCGCCGCTCCGTCTAATCGAGCAGCAGCAGCAGCAGCAGGTGCTGTACGCCTTTGCTCATCAGCAACCACGCCACCAACATCCTCGGACAGGTGCCCCAAGGGGGCAACAACACTGCTGCCTGCATGCTGCTGGGATGCATGCGGGCTAGGCTCGCTGTTAGGGTGTCGGGGCTCTTGCTGCTGCTGTTCCTGAAGCTGCTGTTGTCGGGGCGCCGTCGGTTGGGGCAGCAGTGTTGGGTGCGAGGGTTCCGGTGTAAGTTGCAGCCGGGCTTCTTGCGCCGTGGTCTCTACTTCCTCCATGCGACGCTCCGAGGCGGTGGCGGCGGCGGCGTCAACGTCGGGTTTAACAGGCGGCGACGGCGGTGGCGGAGTCATGAACTGCCGTACCACGGCTGTGTTGAAAGCCCGACCTGACAGTGACGCCAGGCCGCCGCCGCCGATTCCCGGCTTGCCGCAATCGCCCACCCCAACTCCGTCGGCGTTGTTGCTGCCGTCGGAACACCGACTGACGCGCGCGCTTAGACATTGCGAGCTGGGAGAGGTGGCAGAGGTGGTGGTGGAGGTGGTGGAGGTGGTGGTGGTAATGGCGGGGTCACTTCCGCCGCTAGTACCGACGGTGTAGCTGTTGACATGTGAGCCGCTGAGGGGTCCGGCAGGGGCTTCCACAAGCGCAGAGGCAGTGCGTAGCGTCGTCCCCAGAGACGGCGGCGGCGACGCCAGCGGCCGAGATGGGCGAGGATGCGGGTGTGAATGCGAGTCTTCCGTCGCCGCTGGCGGCGGCGGTGACGGCGACGGCGGCGGCGGCGGCGCGGCTAGTGAGCTTTGGCGGAAGGCAACGGCGTCGCCGTCATTGCTGGCGACGGCGGCGAGGACGCCACTGCCGCTGCCGCTACCCGTGCAGCTTGCGTTGCCGAGGAAAACCATCCCAGGAATGCCGTCGGCGGCGCCGTCGTCTGTGTTACTAACGACTCGGTACGGCGCCCGCAGCCGCGATCTGGATTGCGATTGCGTAAACATGCAGAGGGTAACGTCCCGTGCTTCAGTGGACATGCTCTCATGCAAGACGCCGAAGCCACCGCTAGCGACGCCACCCGCAGCACCGCTAGCGGCACCACCGGAACCGGCGGCGGCGGCAGCGCCGCCGCCGCCCCCGTTTGACGAGCGAGTTGACCATGATGTGCCGTACAAGTCACACTTGTTGTCGCCGCCATTGCCTCCATCACTGACGCGACCGGCCCCTTGACTTCCGCCAGAGATGGTGCTGCCATCGCCGCCGCCGCCGCTGGCAGCCGTTGCAACACCGTCCGTGATTTTGCTCATGCAGCGGGGCGCTAACCCAGGCGGCGTCGCCAAGCTGCGCAGTACTGCCTCCGCCGACAGCAGTGCTGCTGGTCGACTGCTGTCTGAAGACTGCGACTGCGAGTGGTGAGGCATGGACTGCGAATGCTGTATGTGTTGTACTTGTTGCTGTCGCTGCTGTTGTTGTTGTTGTTGTTGGCAATGGTGGGGTTGCTGTTCAAGCCAGCAGGCACCGGCGGATGGGGCGGCAGGAGAAGCACAGCACGCCATGGCCCCTTGTGAGAAGTCCAGCGATTCCCGCCGAGCAATCCCGTACTGCTGCTGCTGCTGCGGCGGCGGCGGGTGCGATGTCGATTGTGTCTGGGATTCTGACAGCGTGCGCGGATGCAGCGGAGAATAAGGAGACGCGTCGGAAGGCGATCCTTCCGGCAGCGGAGACGAGGGCCCGGTGTGGCGTGAGAGGCGCGAGGGCGAGGAGGGCGGAACGTACGAGGCAGAAGCATCCGCAGCACACGTGGATGCCGCAGCGGCGGCGGCAGCCGCGGCGGCGGCAGCCGCGGCGGCGGCGGCGGAGCCGGAAGCACTTTCCCGGCAGCCTCGAGTCACGGAGGATAAGCAACGGCCGCCGTCGGCACCGCTGCCTGACGATAACGGGCTGCCGCCGCCGCCGGCCGCAACGGCGGCGGAGGCGACGTCACGCAACGCCGTGGACGTCGGTGAGGTTCGTACGTCGTCGTCCAGAACTAAGCAGGGTGACGTCGAGGCGGCCTGCCTCTGGGCTCTGGGTGAGCTTGAAGACGGCGACACACGTTGAGCTTGTGGAATGGTGGCGGAGGTGAAGGTGGTGGTGGTGATAGCAGCGCCACAGCTGTTGCTGCTGTTGAAAACACCGCCGCAAGCGGACGAAAGCTCGAGCGGTGGCGGAGGCGACGGCCGGCGATAGCCATCGGAGGCGCCGCCGCCGCCACCGCCAGTTGAAAACTGCTGCAGCAACGAAGTACCGTCACCGCACTTTCGCGGCAACTGCTGTTGCAGCTGCTGCTGCTGTTGTTGCTCGATGACAGCGTTCCCGCAGCTCATCATCGTTCCACCAGGCACGGAGCCAATGCTTGAGCTCCGCCGACGTGACACGCCGCCGACGCCTCCGCCGCCGCCGCCGCCCCCGAAATGCGCGAAGTTGACGCCAATGATCGCGGCGGCGCCGCCGCCACTGCCGCCGCCGCCGCTACCACCAGAGTTCACCGCACTCGCACCGCAGGCAAAGCCGCTGTTTCCGTACACAGTCACGCCGTACCCGCTAACGCCTTGGCCGGATCCGCCCGAGGGTATGCTAGCGCTGCCGTTGACATGCGCCCCGACGCTGCCGCTGGCGCTGCGGTTGTTGCCGCCGCCAGCGCCGCCGCTGGCGGTGCCGCCGTTACGCAGTCCTGACGCCGCCAGATCGGCCAGCGCCCTCGACCCAATGTTGCGAGAGGAAAGCCTCTGCTGCTCGTTTCGGGCCCAGCCGGATGCGGGGTTTGCGTCGTAGCCGTTCGCCGTACTGCTGTAACGGCGGCCCTTGACGGCGCCGATGCCGCCGCCAGCTGCCGCCGCCGCTGCAGAGGGACCCCGCGCTGCCTCGTCGCTGCCGCCGCCGCCTGGTCGGCATGGCTCGAAGTCCCCCTCCGTAATCCTGCGTTGGTTGCGAGGGAGCGATGTCAGCGTCAGCGCTAGCAGCGGCAGTTGGCAGCGGAAAGGGAGAGCTCCAGGATACCCGCGGGCAAGTCGGACAGCGGCCAATAAGGGAGGGAGAGGGCAAGACAGGGAGACAGGAAAGGCTCCCCTACCTGAAAGGCAGGTTCGTATGGTGCCCAAAGGACCGGCCGTTGTGGCTCAAATTCCGTCCGAGCAGCAGTCCCGCTGCCGCCGCCGCCACAGCAGCACTAGAGGCGGAGGGTGGCGCACCAGCAGCAGCGGCAGCAGCACCCACATGCGTGCCGCCGCCGCCGCTGCCGCCAAAGCTGCCGCCGCGGACCGGTAGCGGTGACGGCGAGGGCGACCGAGTCACCCCCATCACCTTCTCCCCACTCGGGTCATCGCTACCAGCCAACAAGCTCCGTACACTAATCGTATTATTGGCGCCACCGCCGCCACCGTGGTGGTGGCGTGTCGTACTGCCGTATATGCAACCGCCGCCGCCGCTTCCGTCATGAAGTGCCGTACCATGTCGCGACGGCGGAGCCGTCGCGGCCGCCGCCGAAGGCGTAGCCGCCGCCGCCTCCACCATGACCCCCCCACGCCCGGCTGTCGTGGCCGCCAGCACTGCCTGCGGCACCCCCGCCGCCGCCAGCTGCTCCGCCGCCCGCCGCGCTGCCAGCACGGTGTCGTCGTCGGTGAGGATGGTGCGGTAGTCGAATGCGGTGTAGGCTCCGAAGCACTCGGCCAGCAGGTTGAGGCCCTTGCGGCGGGGAGGCATGCCCATGTCCTCCAGAAGCTGCGGAGGGCAGGGTGCGTAGGGTGGAACAGGGTAAAAGGGTGGGACGAGGCATGGCAACAAATACCCTTGGGGTACATTTCCGCATGGGGTTACACACCGTACGGCGGGTCCCACAACCGGGCCACCTAGGGGCTTTACCCTCCTCCATACACACAAACACATAAACACAGCAATCTAACTCCCCCCCCCGGTTCCCAGCCCATCCGCACCTGGTCATGGTACTGCATCTGGTAGAGCATCAGCACCGACCCACGGGACCGCTGCGCCGGCATCACAGTGCGCCGCCAGCGCTGCTGCGCGCGCACGTCCTCCGCCATCACGGGAGGCGGCGGCAGCTGCAGCCGGCCCGTCAGCACGTGCGCCAGCCACAGAGCCTTTGGGGGGGGAGAGGAGGTGAGAAGAGGAGGTAAGGTGATGAGGTAGGGTGATGCTGTGTGGCTGGATGAGGTAGGGTGATGAGGTAGGGTGGCTGCTAAGGTCCCCCAGCGGGCCCCCCAGCGCCGTCCCAAACCCACAGCCCTAGTGCCCCCCCCCAACGGTGACTCTACCCAGACATCACTCTGGACAAACCCCCCCAGAACAAACCCCAGGACGCTCCCTCCCAACCCTCCCCCCCCTCGCTCACATATGGGGCCTTGGTGACGATGTTTGACATCAAGACAATCGTAGTAGACAACTACAACAGCCAGCATTCAGCTCGGTCGCTGGAGGGTCGCTGTTTCATCGTCATCCCGGACTCGGTATCGGTAGGGACCGCTAACCCATCCTTGTTTTTGTGGCACCCTGCCGCTCCTATCCCCATTGTCTTGCCCCAACCTGTGGCTTCCTATGGTTCGGTATGGTCTTTGACCCCCCCTCGCTCATCTCACCTGCAGACCGTCTGTGAGGATGTTGTTGTAGGTGCTGACCTGCAGGCAGGCAGGGGCGGGGTTGGGGGAGGGGTTGGGCAAATCTTCCGCATTAGTTCGGGTAGGGAAGGGAAGGGAAAATCCAAGCCATTGCTCTAATCATTGACCCTCACCCCCCCCCACCTCCCCACATCCAACCCCCACCTCGCTGCCAATGAATGCCAGGTGCGGCACCGCGTAGGGCAGGCAGTTGCGGTAGAGGTAGAGTCCGTCCTTCTGCAGGTCCAGCCGCGCGCGCATGTCGCCCTCCAGGTACTCGTACGTCTTCAGGTAGCCGGTGCAGTACAGCACCAGGTCGGCGGCCACGAAGTTGCCGTCCTGGAGGGGGAGGGGGGGGGGCAGGAGGGGCAGGAGGGAGGAGGGAGGGAGGCGTTGGGGAGCGGACATGTTGCGCGATACTGCGCTGTGACACCTCCCACACCGCCTGCAGTACCCCTATCCTCCTCCTCCACAACGGCTTCATGCAACCATCATCACCACCACCACCCTACACGCAACCGGTCCAAACCCCCCTGTGAGGACACAGCCACCTCCCTCCCTCCCCAGCCGCTACCCCCCCCCTGCTGCTCCCCGCCGCTCACCTGCAGGATTACCCCGTTGCGCACGAAGCGGTTGATCTCGCCTGAGCGGGGGGCAGGGGAGGAGCGGGGGGATTAACGAGATACATACTCCGCATTAGGCATTAGGCCGCATTACGTGGGGCAGGGGGGCGGAGCAGCGGAGTAAGGGTCTCCGAGTAATTGTCTCCACCCAGCGGGGCCGGGACTGCCAGTTCAGCTGGGAACAAGGAGGAATGCAGGGATGGGGGGGGGGCGGTGCAGGGTAGTATGGCCCAGGTCGTCACGTCTTACACACCATGCCAAGCATGCCCCCACTCGCCGAAACCAGCACCCTAGCCCGTGTCACACGGTTAGCTTCCTCCTCTGCCATCACCTCCTCGTCCTTTCCTCCTCCCCCGCCCCGCCCCCCGTGGCACCCTGCCGCCTCTTCTCCCCATTGCTTTGCCCTAACCTGTGGCTTCCTATGGTTTGGGCTGGTCTCTGTCCCCACTCCCCCCCCGCCAGGGTTTCCCTCTCCAGGTACGTACGTTTACCAAAAATGCGTTTCCATGTATTGTATGCTTATCTGTCCATTAACTGCGCTCCTTAAGAATTAGTGACCGGCGGCGCGGCACATGTCTTCCTACGCAAGGCGGCTCCTCCCGCACGTCGCCAAAGGTTCTGGTAAGCAAGCCTTCGGTAAGTTACGCTTATCTGCGTGTCTAGGATAGTGTCTCCGAATGCACTCACTGCATGAGTCGGGATATGGGATTGGGACTCTAGTTGTTTGCATTTATTATATAATTTCCCCCCCGCCCCACCCCACAACTCTCACCCTTCACCGTGAGCAGCGCCTCGCTGCGCACCAGCTTGTCCATGGTGTTGTCCAGGATCTGGCCGCCGTAGAAGAGGTCGGTGGGCAGGTGCACGCGCGGGCGCATCTGCTCCGTGATGCGGAACTTGCGACTGATGAGGGACTGGGGGGAGGGGAGGGAGGGGGAGGGGGGGAGGGAGGTGGGAGGGGGTATGGTGAGGTGGTGTACTGGGGGGAGGAAAAGGAGTGAGGACATACAGTTGTTGCTAGCCGATGGGGGCCCATGGACCCATGCAGTCCGCGTACGCGCAGTGTGCGTGGGGTAGGGTAGGGCAGGGGGTAAAGCGTGTCGGCAGGCCCTCCTTCGCCCCTTCTTTAACACCCCCCGTCCCCTCACCCCGCCCCTCCCCCCCCCCCCCGCCCCCCACCTCCATGCTCCTCCAGAACAGCTTCCTCAGCGGTGCCAGCGCCCTGCTGGCCCCCGCCGCCGCCCGCCCCGCCGTGTAGTAGGGCGGCATCATGGAGGTCATGGCGCGGTTGAACAGCAGCCGCCGGACACTGGTGCCTGGGGGGTGGGGTGCGGGGGGTAGGGGGGAGAAGAGGTGGGAAGAAGTGGACACAGAAGACACAACCCCAGATGACCACCCCAGATGGCTCCAGAAAAGGGTTTGTTCTACGCACCCAAGGAGCGGCAAGGGAGCCCCGCCCCCATCCCCCATCCCCCTACACCCCACCCGCCCCCCGCCCCTCCAACCCCCCCCCTCCCTACCCAGCATGCGGCGCGGCAGCGGCCAGTGCGCCTGCCGGTACAGCAGCGTGACGCTGGTGGCGGTGTTGGTGGCCATGATGGAGCCCACGCAGTCCAGAGCCGTCTTGCCGGCACCCACGATCACAACGCGGCGCCCGCGGGCGAGCGAGAGGTCCGCAAAGTCCTTGGCGTGCAGCTGGATGCCGGCGTAGGAGTCGGTGCCCTGGGGAGGGAGGGAGGGGGGAGGAGGGGGAAATAAATGGAGAAGTGAAGCAACGGGGAGGGGGGTAAAGAGGAAACAACTAGGAGGGGGAGGAGGAGGGGGTTACATATCATGGTGTTTTTGCCTTGTGGTAAACCTGTGCCCCAGTGTGAAGGATGGGTGGTGACCCCCGTAGGGAGGATGCCCGCCTCTGATGGTGATGATGAGAGGAGGAGTATCCAGCGCAAGCTCTCCATGTCCGGCCGTGCTCCCTGCCCCCACCTCTCTTACAGAGCTGTCCCAGGCATCGCCCCCTCCCTCCCCGCCCCCGTCCCCTGGCCCCTCCCCACCCAGAAACCTCCCTTCCCAATACCCTCGCACCTCCTACGCCCTCCCACCCTCACCCCCTCCCCGCTTCAACCCCCTGTCCGCATCTTCGGCCCACCCCCGCCCTTTCCCTCACCCCTTCTCCTCGCCCCTTGTTCCTGACAGCTGGTGATGCAAGGCAACCCCCCACACACATACACGCGTGCTACCCTGGCTCCTCTGCTGCCGTACACGCACCTCATAGTCAGGGATGTACGGCTGGCTGTAGATGCCCGCACACACCACCGCATAGTCCACCGTGACCTGGCGGCGGGGTGGGGTGGGGTGTGGAGGGGCGCGAAGGGGAGCTCATGTTGGGAGGAACACAGAGGTTCGTTGATGTGAGAAAAGCCACAGGGAATGATAATAAGAACACACCACCACAGTCCCCCAACCCTCTTCACGCCTTCCTTCTTCCAGCTTTCTCCTCCTCTTTGGAATTTCTTTGGAATTTCTTTTTTCCCCCCACCCCGCCCTTCACCCTCCCCCCCTGGCACCTTGAAGAACTTCTCCTTGAGCGTGTCGCAGTACAACGCGTCCCACTGCCTGCTGCCCGGGCACCACCGCAGCCGCAGCAGCTTGCAGTTGAAGCGCACGTAGCGGCGCAGGTCGTACTCGCGACAGTAGGCGCGCACGTACTCCTGCACCTCCTGACCTGGGGGGGTTGGGATAGAAGGGGTGAGGGGGGGTGGGTGGGTGGCAGCGAGGTGTGTGTGGGGGTGGGTGGGCGGGCAGCAAGCAGGCAGATGATGGCAAGGGGGGCGGATACAAGGGAGGGGAGCTGCTTCAGGGGCCGCCTGACAAACAGCCAGCTCGCCTCCTCCTCCTCCTCCTCCTCGCGTAGATTGCGGCAATGCCAGGCCGATATTCCATCGGAGCCCCCACCCCCACACCGGCCCAGCCCAGCCCTTCCTCTGCACCACCTGCTGTGTACCCCACACCCCTCCCCGATTCCACGCCACCTGCCCTTCACCGCCCCAGCCCCCCTCCCTCCATGTACCCTGCCCGCTCCCCAACTACCCTATGTGTCACATGGTTGGCACCTTTCCTCCTCTTTCCCCCGAGCGCGGCAGCCCCCTCACCACCACCAGCACGCCCGCACCTGTTGGGTATTCGCTGGTGGGCTGCAGGTCCTTGGGCCAGGGGTACTCGGGGAACTGGTACATGCGCCAGGGGACTGCGGGCAGGCAGGCAGGGGGGCGGGGGTGGACGGGTCAACATGGGGAAAGAACAGGAGGGTATTGAAGGAAGACGCTGGACCCTTGGAGGATACAGAGGGATGGACTGAGAGAAAAAACAGGACGAAGGGTTATGCGAAACGGGGGTTGGGGTAAGCGATGGGGTGAGGGCGTAGGACATAGGAAAGAAGAAGGCAGATATGGACTCTCGGGCTGACGTTATGCGGGATGGCGTGTTGGATGGCTCCGGCCATGCAACCCGTATGCCTGTGTTACGCAGCTGTTAGGCTTATGTCCTTGGTAAGTCTTTTTAATATGTCACAGGCTTCCACCCTCTATGCTCGCAGGTAGCTAACGCAGCTCAGCCCCGAAGACACAGAACATTAACACGCACACAACAGCAGCAGGTGACCTGGCCTCATATACAGAATTGCAAGCGACCTGCCCAGTTGAACCAGCGTAATGGGTAAATGCAAAGCCGCGAACGAAGACATGGCGCCCATCACGGAATTCGGGCTACGATAGACAACGCCTGGCTTGCTGTGGATTTATGGGCATACCTTGTAGGCCGAATCCGAAGTAATTTCGTATCCATACGCCACCCACATCGTCGTTCGCCTCTAGAACGAGGACCTGAGCTCCCAGCTTAAGGAACTGTCTAGCTGTCTGGAGGCCCGCCACACCCGCACCCACTATAAGTACTTTATGAAGCCTTCCGGGAGGAGGCACTAGTCCTCCTCCTTCGAAGAAAGAGCGCTCGTGGGAGTGCGTTTGGTCCATGTCGGGTTAAGCCGAGCCAAACTATAGATCCTCCTTGTCCTTGTCAGGTCGTGTATCGTATACAACACATCTTCAGGGTCCGTAAGGAAGCAGCGCCCCGAGCAAACTTGCGAACGCGTATCGTTATGGGAATCATACACAATCTTCTAGGGAGTGAACCTTTGGTAGTAAAGTTAACTTCACTTTACAAGTGCTGGCGTGGCAGGAATGCTGTGAGGCAGGAGTGGCTCATGTACGACGCTGTATTGCTGTGTATGCATGCTTAACCTACGATGTAAAGCCCATTATATTGCAACTACCTTTCTTAGGCGCATGGCAGTTCCCCGCGATTAGGTGCCAACATGTCGTGTACTGATACCGGTATTGTATATCTTGGAAGAGTACTTCCCGCAGCACTCACTATACATAATCGCTGCGTTCATTTTTTCTTCACCCAAAGTGCGTACTGCACTAAGCAGCAATGTCCATGCTGACAGTGATAGGTTCTAAAGTTTTTCATTACCTGCCAAAGTATATTGCTACGCCAATCTAGCACTGGTCATAGTTACTCCGTTACTACGGTATAGGAACTAACAAGGGGCACGGGCACAGGGTTGTGTTGCTCTGGAACTCTGGTCTATCCACTTCCTGCCTGGCTTTCTGGGGGCCTTCGGCGTGCAAACCTCCATTCGCAGGAAATGACCGAACCGTTTCTGCTTACCATGCTGTTCGTCATGCTTTTTGGCATGGAATGGCTGTGTTTCCAACAATGGACACATGGCGTCCCACCCACACTTGGTAATGATGACTAAGCCACTCGCAGCAGCCCCGTCGCAATTTAACAGGTACATGCATGCGTCCATTCAAAAACCGCCGCCGCGATAACTCCTTTTCTTTGCCTGCAGGAAGGCACGCATTGAACATTCAACATGTACGCCATTACGGGACGCGGGAGAATGCGAGTATTACGCGGGAGCCCTACCCATCATACATTCCTTAATAGCAAGGCGGGAACAGCTTAGGACTCGACTTCAACTGGGTTTCCATTATATGCCACAACATCAATCAACAGCTGGCCTTGCTGCTGCTTGCTGTGATCATTTCCTGTACGAACCTCATGGGCATGCATGCCAACGACGCGCTGCAAAAAGACCCAACATTAAGCAAGTACGGAAAGGATAACCAGTTATCATGGCAACATATAATGCTGTTACATATAACTAGATATATATAACAGCAACACGCACAAAGGTTGTCATGATCCAGTACGTAGCGGTACTGATACTGATCCAATCCCACACCTGTTGAGCTCGGGATACCGCAAACCGTCATTTACCGGTACCCCCATCATCGTCCCTGCTGCTGTCCGGATGACGAGGCTGACGACTCCGCATAACACCGGTATTCACGAAGCGCCGCCGTGTCCAAAAGTCTGTGACGGCCGACACCAGCATGCAGCACGTCGCGTGCCCAGCAGCAAAGGCCAGCACAGGGCGCCAGCGACCGCCGTACACGCGCCGCATCACCAGCGCTGTCGGGAACAGGTTTGCCAGGGTGATCCCTGCCTGCAGGCGCGGGGATAGCTGCATGCAATGGGCGGGTTACTGGTTGCAGGTGTAGTGCCACGTAGCTGGCTCAGGGGCGAGCAGGATCGCATGCAAACGCCCACTAGATGGGCTTCCTGGCTACGGGGCCTAACCGTATACAACAAAGATTGCGGCTTGTTGTGGCAGACAGCTTACCTGCGAAATTGCCGGGATCCAAAAGGCTCAGCAGGCAACGCACGCGATTGTGTCGTACGTATGTCAGCCATAAAGTCTCAGGCCCAGGGAGAAGGGAAAGTGACGACAGCGAGTACAAGGGCGCCCAGATGTCCCGCCAGCAGCAGCCGCAGCAGTGCGTTACCCGCCTGTGAACGTGTGCGCCCGAGTTGCGTATGGCGAACAAGCGTTTGTCCGACAAGTGAAGTGTCACGACACGCGAGATCATATGGCTGAGCAGTCGAAGAGTGCAGATTACCGGTACCCGCGCCGAGACACAAAGCCCAGGATACCGGTAGAGGAAACATCAAAGACAGCAACCTACTGGTATACACCGCTACATCACGGCCCGTCGAAACCAACACGCGACCCCAACCTCTGCCGTACACGGATGGTGTGCACAGCCTAACCAAGAGATCCAAGAGCGGCGGAGGCAACGGGAACAAGGTCTCAAAGGAACGGGCCGAAGCAATTGCCGCGGCCCGTCGCCTGGGTGTATAGGGAGCAAACGCCTGAAAACGCAACCACATTCAGGCATTGTTGCGGCACGGATTATTCCCCACCTCGTCATGCCGCCGTCGCTTGCAGCCGCTACCCGCGCGGTGGACCGCCGGCTGCTGCCCCCGGGGCCTCCCAGCCGCAGGGCTCTTCATTGTGATGGCCGTACTGCCGTACCTGGTGGTAAGAGCGTGGGAGCGAGCTTACCTGCGCCCGGAGTACGACAGGTACCTTTCAGCTTAAGCACACGTCGTGCTGGACCTAGACGCATAAAGCTCACGCCCAGCTGCCTTGCGCCTGGGGACGCACTAGCATGCTGAACAGAGGGGTCTTGACACATCATCCCGTGCAGCTGGAGTCAACACGGCGCTGACAGCCGCAATAAAGAGAACATCTATATCTCTTTGTAGCCGTTAAGAAATGTTATCAGCCGCAGTCCCAACTCTGCCGCTCTAAGGTCCGGTCTGGTAAGTACCGGTCGTCGAAGGTTCCCTATCCTGGAAGGTTCCCTATCAGGAACATATGTCGGCTGTCGGAACCCCCCGGAACCCCGACGAGTACGGCCTGGAACCCCGACGACTGTACGCTCGTCGGGGTCGTCGGGGTTCCGGGCCAGATATTGTAGGTGAAAACAGTGACAGCTTTTCTTTCCAGCAAACTAGGACTACGTTCTTATATAATTTTAATTGGGCTGCGTAGGGAACGTTGCCTTTTGGGCGCTTTTTTCTATGGCAATGGCAACGAGTCGACCATAAACCAAAGCTTACAGCATTAGGTACGCATCTACCATTAGAGTAATAACTAAACAACTACTTTCCTTAATTGTTAGCTTATGTTCTGCGTCTTAAAGTTCCCGTCGGCCCAAACTCTCCGTAACCCTCCCCAAATGGCCCAAAACATTAATATTATGCATGCTTTCACCTAGCATGCGTTTTGCTGCAGGACCTAGGGGTTCCAGGCATCGTACACCCACGGGGTTACAGGGGTTACGCCCCCCTCAATAACAGCTTCCAAGGAGCACAGGCGCTGTTCGCGAAGGCCGCAAACAGCGTGGTTCGCGAAGGCCCGCAAGCTGGGGGCGCCAAGCTTCCTGGGATAGAACGGAAGGGCGCGCCTTAATAATTTACCGTTATGCAAAGAACCACCTAAGTCCCCAGCCGCTGTGCCCTAGAGCCTACTATGCTCAGGCAGGTTACCGCATTCCTTCGATAGTGGACACGCATGCGCAAATAGCAGCGTTAGTAGAGATTGGCCACCTGTGACCCTTGCACCAAGCCACTTGTGCTTGCAAGATAGGCCGGGTGCCGAAACGATATGGGTCCGTGCAAGCAGATGTGTGAGGTTTCCGTTACTTTATTAGATGAAACATGACTAGCATTAGTAGAGCGTATCTCGCAAAGGGCCCAATAGGCAGTATGCCGGACAGCCCGCTCATGAGAACTTCAACTGCAAACACAAAGAATGCTTGTTTTAAAGACCGCCTTATAGGCACGGTGCCATCATAGCTTTCATGGACAGCGTAATAGCAAAATGCGACCGTCATAGTCCGGCGTCTCAGGTCGGACTTACCTATATTGAGCTGTGTTGTCAATCAAGTTCTGTTGTTCTCCCGCACTTCTGATGTTGGCTAGGATTATGGCACAAGAAAAGAGGCTGTTACACTCCGACCAATTGCTTAGTCACATTCCCATACGCGCACCATACGGGATGCTCCTTATCCTGAAACTGCTAGGTATCTTACTACTTGTATTCGGAAAAGCGGAGGCGCTGAATACATGCGCTTGGTCAACGACAGGCGCAGCTCAACCGGTGTTGTCAAGCTGCACCATATCCAGCAGCAACTCAACGGCCGACTATCTTAACCTTTACAGCAAAAGAGATCCCGGTTTGTGGCTTCCTTTGGATCTTCGTCCGCCTTTAGGAGTCCATGCTCGCTTATTCGATGTCAACTTGCAATTGCCACTTTGCGAGCCCTTATGGAACTTGAGCGCCAGGGAATGCTCTTTCCTACCATCGGCTACTTGGCCCAGCACTGGCCTCCAGGTGCGCGTGCTTGTAGACGTTCCAAGGCTTCGGCCCGCACGGATACCGGTACCAGTTACACAGGCACGACGCAAGGGTCCCGTGTACTACGTACGCACTTTCGTCCCAGACCAGGCACTCCGCCACGCCCCCAACCGTTTCCGTCCTCAGTTTTAATGCCAATTCCCACTGCCCTGGGTGCACACAACTGGCCGCAGGCCGGCCCCGCCTACCTCTACTACGAGCGCCTCACGGGGCCCACCTCAACCGCCCAGCGCCTCAACATTTCGTGCCCGCCCGGCGACTGGGCCCGCCTGCTGGCCGGTTCCGCACAAGGCCTGGCGCCCTGCGGCACTGCCACCGTGGCCTCCGGTCCGCAGCTGCTGGCCGCCCTGCAGCTGCTGCAACCGGGCCACTCGCGGCTGCTGGTGACGCTGGCGGCCAACATCAGCCTGCCCGCGGACGCCACCCCCCAGCGGCTGGAGGCGCCGACCGATGGCGCCCAGCCGCTGGTGAGCGTCTATCGCAACGTGACACTGGCGGGCGCCGGTGGTGGGAGCGGCACGGAGCTGGATGTGAGGATGCGGCAGAACGCCTTTGGCCTGCTAGACGTGTCGGCGGGGCAGCAGGAGCAGCCCGAGCAGGGGGCTGGCTGGCGAGGCGGACCGGTGATAACGCTGGCGGATGTGCACATCGTCAACGTGCCGCGAGGGCCGCCGTCCAGCTGGCCCCTGGGTCTGCTCAGCCTCAACCACTACTACGTGGGAATGAACAGGTGAGTAGCCGACCGGCGCCCACGTGTACTGAGCTCCACATGTCAGACGTGTGGAACCCCTGTTCAGCCCCCTGCTCCCTAATCACACCTAACTTCCCCTCGCATCATTGCAGGAGTGCTGCCGGGGTTCGCCTGATGCTGCTGCGGACGCGCACGGTGCACACGCCGGGGGAGTTCAGGTGTGCAGCTGGGCGCTTGAGGGCTGCGTGGCTCGCGAGACAAGTTGGTTGCTGCACGTACCATTCATCCATACTATGGGCGCGCAGGGACGGTACCTACTGAACCTGCGCCTGATTTCAACACGCTTCTTGCCGCCCCGCCTGCCACCCTCCCTGCCACCAGCTACATGAGCTACTGGTTCGGACGCATGATGTCCCTGAACCCGGAGGAGCAGCGCAGCGCCGCTTGGCTGCAAGCACTGATGAGGACAATGCAATACGTAAGGTCAAGTTTGGGGTGGGGAGTGGAGCTTCCTAGGGCTGCATGGCTGCACAGACGCACAGGGCTGCATGGCTTTGCATCCCTGGCATTTGCCGGCATGCAAGTGGAGTGAGCGGTGGAGTGAGGATGGGTTGCCGCTTCACCTCCCAGACGACCAAACATATATCAACGTAGCAGCCATTCATTCAACTCGATCCCTCCATGCTTGAATGCAGTTTGCGGACGCCGACGGAGGTCACACCTCGTTCAACTCAATCGGGAGCTTTATGTGGTCCTTCAACATCACCATCACGCCCACTCCGCTGCTGACCCCCGCATCCCAGCCCGACTTCGACCTGTGGTCCCTGTCGCCCTCGGCGCTCATCAGCGGCTCCGCGGCCCCGCTCCCGCCCACCAGCTTTGAGGTCGTGCGGGATGCGGCGCAGCTGCTGGCTCTGCTGCAGGTGGGCCGGGGGCTCGGCAGCAGCGTGGGGTCGGTGCGAGCCGGCGGGGCGTTCAAATGCCGAATGGGTTGTGACAGGGATGAGGACTGGCCCCGGCACCAGGTTTGGGAGTTACACGACTAAGTATGGAAGCCGCTAGGCCGGTACCAGCCTCATAGCAATCCTGCTTGTATGCACGCGGTTCGCGCACACCGTCCACAGGACGCGTGGACAGGTGGCCCGCGGGTCGGCCTGCTGCCAGCCAACATCACCCTTCGAGCAGGCGAGTGGCCCCAGGTACGCTTCTGCGCAGAAGAATTCTCAGGACATGGGCCTATGCACGCTCTTCGGCTAGTTGACTGCAGTTCCCCGTTAGCCGTTTGGTGGACAGGAAGGGAACTGATATGTGCTGCCGGGCATTGGACCTGCTACAACACAGACCCTGTGCAACTTGCCAGCGGCCTCAATCTGTGTCTCCTAAGTGACATACTGAATCGCATGCGCTTTGTACGCTAGCCACGATACCCGAGCAGCGAGCACCTTGCCGAAAAGAGGCCCACTAATGCTGCCGCCCCCCTTGCCTGCGGTCTTCTGTCGCGCCAGGATGGCGCCAATCTGTCGTACAACTTGACCCTGCTGGGCCCTGCGAACGGGTCACCTGTGTGGCTGGACGCTGGCGGCATGCGGCTCGTCCTTTCATCCTCGGGGGTCCCGGCCGTGCTGCAGCTGCAGCGGCTGCGGTTGGTGGGCTTTCTTGCGCCGCTGTTGGTAGCGGACCAGGGGGACGTCGCAGAGGCCGCGGCACTGGGCGCCTTTGCGGGGTCGCAGGCGCTGGGGGCGTGGCGCGACAGGTCGGTGCGTGTGCGGGGGTACACATGCGCGTGTCAAGATGTTGTGTGTCTGCTTTACTGTTGTTACGTCCTTTCCGTACGAAACGGTCTTTCCGGCCCGATGTCAACGCCCTGGTGTCGCAGGTGCCTTGGGCAGTCCTACAACAGCTCCGGAACCTCTGCAACTGCGGCAGCTTCCGTGACGATCGAGGTTCGCAACTGCACGTTGGAGATGAGCGCAGGTGGGGGGTGCGCGGCTTGTTGGGTCGCCAGTCGCCTCCTCAGCCGGTCGCCATTGCTCCTGCCTGCCATGCTTTGTGCTCACCACCTGCCAACAACGTACACATCCATGCGGCGCGTCCCTGCCTATTGCAGCCTCGCTGCTGCTGCTGGCTGCCTCTTTCAACGGCTCCTGCGGCGCTAGCGGCAGCTCCTCCTCTGCTGCTGCTGCTGCCTGCAAGCTGGTGCAGATGGTTCGCAGCAGCGACGACAGCGGCGGCCTGACGCTCCCACGGCCACTGCGCACCCTGCTGGGACGCTCGCTAGCGGGGCAGGTGAGGAACGCACAGACAGGGCTCAGAGGGCGGCGGCGATGGAAGAGGATTGTCGTACCACGGTGGCTGGCCTACACATGCGGCTATACGCAAAGTAATGTTAGACGGCAAACGCGCAGAGAGAAGCCTGCCCTTACCTCCCCCGTGCCCCTCCCCCATGCCAGGTGGTTTCATCTCCCGCTTCCAGTTCGGCCGTGTTGCTTGCGTCGGGGCGCGTTGGGTCGGTCCTGCTTGCCAACAGCACTGCCGTGGCGACCGGGGGCGCTGCGGCTCCACTAGCGGCGGTGGGCAGTGACGTCCCCGCATGCAGCGTCGTTTCACGTAAGCCGCGTCTGTGTTCAGAAAGCTTTGGATGTGTCCTGTAGGATTTTTGCCGCCTAAGTTGAAACAATTGGGAGTCTGCATGGCAAAGGCGCAATGCATGTCAGGGCAGCGAACATGCGCTGGTGCATGTTTTAGAGCTACCGGTACTTCCTGTCACCTAGTTACCATTACCCTCTACTCCCTGCCACCTCCTACAGTCTTGCTGTTAGCGCAAGCCCTCCTCCGGCAGCCCCTACCACCACCACCTCCCGCGCCCAGCAGCCCCCCTCCAACAAGCCACCACAGCGCTCATAAGGCGGTGGTGGCGGGCTCGGCAGCTGGCGGCGGAGCCGCTGGGGCGCTTTGCCTGCTGGCGGCGGCGGTGGCTGCGGTACGGCACCATAGGCGGCGACGCGCTTCGACGCAACGGCCCCCTGTCAAGGGCTCCGAGGCGCCGTTGGTTGGAATAGCTGTGAGCGCCAACGGTGGTACCGGTCATACCGACGCGGGCAGGGGCGAGGGGGGAGCTGGCGTGTCGTACGGCGGCGGAGGCGCCATGGTGGTTGACTCCGGCGCCGGCGGCCACGGCGGTTTCCGTCATGACGAGGAAAGGCTTACCTTCAGCACGGTTCAGGTCAGAACAGGACTTTGTGAGGAAAGCAGCGAACTTACTGCTTTACGTGGAAGTCCTGCATGCATGTCACTTACTGCTGGTGCGCAGGCGCCATGCACCGGTGCATGCTCCCCGGCTCCCAAGCCTGCAGGTGCTTCCAGGCAAACAGCCAACCGCTCACCTCCAGCCTGCCCTCCACCCTCCCTTGACGTCCAGGGTTCCCAAGCCGGCAGCCTCGCAGCCCGTGGCAATGCGCTGACGATGTTGGACACGGTCCTGCTGGACGGCTGCTGGAATGCAGGGGGGAACAATCGCATGCGTTGCGCCACCGGCCCACGGGTCGCAAGGCGCTCGCTGGATGCCCTCGCTACGGAAGTCCGTGCTGTCGTGGCGGAAGAGATCGAGCAGTTGGCTCGCAAGTGCCAGGTAAGGGTGGCTGGGTTGCGATGGGTATCGTACCACCTGCTGCCGCGCACGATGCCCGCCTTGCTCAGAACCGCACTGCGCTGCCTGTTGCCCACGCTTGCGTTGCTCTTGACAGGCCGCTGCTGCTGTCCCCGTGGGAGGTCGGACACCTAGGCGGCTGCTTGGCAGAGGAGCGCATGGAGCTGTGTATATGGGTGGGTAGCAGTTGGCCTCGAACGCTCAGAGCGCCGCAACACCATTGTTTTAGCTGTTTTGCGGATGGCACTGCATGCATTTGTGGCTGAGGAGGCTCGTCGCAGCCCGGGTCCCTTGGGATTGCGTTACCATGCAGGCCTCGGCCCGGCCCGGCCCGGCCCGGCCCGGCTCCCATCGGCTGCGGCAAGCCATGCGAGCACCCACCCATCTTCCCTCACCTGCCTCGCGCTGTTGCCTGTTCAGGCCACTGGCGCGGGCTGCCCGCTGCAGTCAAGGTGGTGGTGATGCGGCCCGGCGACCCGGCGCGGCGGCGCGAGCAGCTGGCGCGCGAGGCGGCCATCACCAGCGCGCTCATCCACCCTCATGTGGTGCCCACCTACCAGTTCGCGCTGGGGGCGGTGCCGGAGAAGACCGCGTCGAGCGTGTGAGTGAGCCTTGCTTGGGGGGCGAGGTGTGCCGGCGGGGGCGGGGTGTAGCGATTCCCTTGGGAGAGGGGCTAGGGGGTATGGCGTGCTTAGTTGCCGGCGCGTGGTGCGCCTGACGGCATCAGCTGTGTCGTCAGATCAGCACGCACGGCATCTCGCCACCCTCTTCCCACGCGGCCCCTACCTGCCGCCCCCTCTCTTAGGCTGCTGGGTACTGCGTACCTGGAGGACGGCGACTGGCTTCCAGACACCGGGCAGACCAGCGCGGACAAGGCGGCTGCGGTGTGTCTGCGGCTGGCCATGCAGTACTGCGAGGGCGGCTCCCTGCGGCAGGCGCTGCAGGCCGGGCCCCTCAGCGGCAACCGGGGCAGCCGGCAGCGCCCGCAGCCCCCTCCGAGGCCGCAGGTGCCGGCAGCTCCGTCGCCGCAGCAGGGGCCTCTCGCCGCGGATACCCTGCTGGCTGCAGCCGCATGGGCCGACCCGCCCCCGCCGCCGAGGACAACCCGGGGCCCTGATGCGGCGGCGGGCCCCTGGGGCGACCCCCGGATGACTTGGGGCTGCCTGAGGGCCACGCCACACATGGTGCGTCGTCCGCGGGTCGGGTGTGCCGGAAAGTGGGCGAACAACTGTCCGTGCCAGTGTTAGGAATGGGAGCGGACCAGCTGATTCCGGAGGCAGGCGCGCGGTCATTATCAGCAGACAGTTGGTAACTTTTTCCTCCGCCCCTCTCCCCCTCCCACCACCTGCCGTACACAGCCCCTTGCCCTGCTTGCCGCCTTGGACATGCTGCGCGGTCTTGCCTTCCTGCACTCGCGGGGTATCGTGCACGGCGACCTCACGGAGAACAACGTGCTTCTGAAGGAGGTGCAGCCGCTGCTGCCGCCGGCGCCCGTGTCGTTGCCGCCGCTGCCCCTCTCGCCGGCGTCATCGATCGGACCCGCATCAAGGGCGGCGGCCGCGGCGGGCGGCCTGCATGCAGCCCTGGGCGCTGGCCCCACGTTGTGGAGAGCCCAGCTGCACAACGGCACGGTGGCGGACACCGGAGGCCCCGGGGTCGCCGGCGGTTCAGGCAGGCTGGGGAACTTCCTTGTCCCGGCGGCGGCTGAGCCGGCCTGTGGGGCAGGGAGGCCGGGAGACTCTGAGTCGGTTCGGCTGGAAATACTGCCCGAGGATGAAGCTGACGAAGGCCATGACGCGCCACACCCGCACAGCGGTGCAGGGGAAGTAGCGCCTGACTTGAGCCGGCAAGAGTGCCCAAGGCGGCCGATATCGCCACCACCCCTAGCTGCGCCCCTGCCCCTTGCGTTAGTTTCGGATATCGAGTTGCAGCGGCTCGAGCCGTGTACGGCGCACTTTGGTGTGGGTGCTGCCGAGGGCGGCACAGAGGTAGCGGCGGCGGTGGGGGCGGAGGCAGGAATGATGGCTGCGGCTCTGAGGGAGATCAGCGTGAGGAGAAGCGGCGGTAGCGACTCGGGCAGCGATACCGGCAGCCGCAACGGCATCACCGGCATGCTTCCCGAGGCGGCCGAGACCGCGAGTGCCCCCATTGCCAACTCAGCGGCGGTCCGGGGACGCCCGAGCACTGGGGATTGGGCGCTGCAGAGCCTGACGGGCAGTGCGGCGCTGAACGACGGCTCTGCCCCGCCCCCGCGGGCGTCCTTCGACTCCTCGGCACCTTTGCCGAATCTTAACACGGGGGACGCCCGGAACCCACCCAGGGAGCCCACCAGCGCTAGTGCTCGCCGCCAGGAGCGCGTCTGGTCGCACAGGCGGACGCTGGGTGTGGGCACCCCGCGCGACGACCGGTCAGCGGAGCTTGCCGTACCGGATCTTGCCGCAACTGCCGAGCGGTTGCTGAGCTACTCGTTCAAGATCGCCGACTTTGGGCTGTCAGTGCAGGTGGGGACGGCGGGTGTACCTGGGGCGGAGGCCGCTGGGGGAGGCTGGTAAGAGCTTGGCGTGTCACTTTTCAAAATCTCTGAAACGGGTTCGTGCAGGCAGTGCTGTACACGGTGGAACCATATCCTTGCCTGCTAAGCTGCGCATGTCAACCTGTTTCTTGCAACAGGTTGACATGCGCAGTCAAGCAAGGAACACACCAGTCCCTGCGCCCTCTGTTTAGCTGACACCGCCCTGCACCTCCCCTGTACCACGACTGCCTGCAGCTGTCAGACCTGGCCGCAAGCCACGTCAGCGACATGGCGCAGGGCACCCCCTTCTTTGCCGCCCCCGAGGTGATGATGTCGGGCCACATGTCCCCGGCAGCGGACATGTACAGCTTCGGCGTCCTGCTGTGGCTGCTGATGCACGGCGTGTCGCTAGGGTGGGTGCGCGGCAGGGGGGTGTGTTAAGAAAACTGGCCGCGAGTAGGAACAAGTGGGGGGTGTGTAGTTGAGTAGAACAAGAGCAAGCAGTTGGGATAGGTTCGCATGTGAACCGCGAGTACAGGCAAAACAGAGGAAAAACAGAGGTAGACAAACCTGAAACGTAACTCAAAAACTGCTTAAATCGCTGGTGCTGGATGTAAGAAGAGTGGCGAGTTGACGACGCATGTCGGTGATGCTGATGGTGTCGGGAACTAATTACTGCTGAGTACCTAGCTCGCTGACCAACTCGACGCCGGGAGCCCCCGCTCTGGTCACGCAGACGAGACACCACAATGCTGTGCATGCGTGCGTGCAAACGCGCATGGCGTACCTGCGAGCAAAGACGCCGTAGTCAGCGCCAGTACCAGCAGCTGCAGTAATGCGAGGAATGCCATGCGCAGAAACATGAACCAGAGCGAGGAAAGGGGGACAGAGTTAGAGACAAAATGAACCTATATCTAAGTGCAAAATGTACGGCAAAGCAGGATGGCATGCGAGACAGGACGAAAGCAAACACAACACAACATGAATGCAATTGCAGAAAACAAGAACAACACAACCGGCGCGAGTGGTCGAGCAGGCGCTGAGCTGTGGCTGCAGCGGTCAGCTGAACCGCACTGAGAAGTAGCGTTGTCTAAGAGCAAGACGACTGTAGCGTTGTCTAGGAGCAAGACGACTGTGCAATGGGATGCGTGCAACGAACAGGCAAAGGCCAGCAGAGGGGCACGGCCGTGTGTGATGCGGTGCAGTGCAGTGGGGAGTAGGAACAAGTGGGGTGTGTGTATGCGACAAGGGCACATGGCAGCCTGTGTATGCTGGTGTACGGAGTGTGGTTTGCCGTACAGCAGCCGTGATTTTGAAGCGCACCCGAACCTCAACGGCACTGACACTACCGTCCTCGCTCCGTGTCCCCTACATGCCGCCCCCACATCGCAGGCAGCTGCGGCACCTGCTGCCCGCAACCCCCTGTATGCCCGTCTGGTCGCTGCTGCTGCGGCACATGGCGCCCGACCTGCCCCCCGCCGCCGCCGCGCTGCTGCGGAGCTGCCTGGCGGAGCGACCCACGGACCGCCCTGCGGCGCTGGAGGTGAAGCCGAGGGTGCGAGAGCTGCTCAAGGTGAGGGGGGGCGGGAAGCGGGCGGGCGGATCCTTAATGGGAGGTTGCGGTTGGCCAGTGCGGTACAATGATTGCACTGCGCATGCCCAGCTGTAGCCGGGTCGGGGAAGCTTGTGTGACCGTTGGTGTGGAACTGCGTGAAGCGACTCACTTGCTACGGCCCCACTTGCGCAGGAGGTGTGCGGTCCGGAGCTGTGCGGGCTGCTGCTCGGGGCGGAGCGGCGGGAGGTGGTGCGGGAGGCGCCCAGCTACCCCGTCAACGAGTGAACAGCGCACGGGGGGTGGCGGTGCAAGAGGAGGGGCTGCGGGAGTGCGGGTGTTGAGGTGTTGAGGAGACGGGGGATGGCACGTTTGCCCGCTCCTTGCACGGAGGCTTGTGCTGAATGCTAGGATGGCAATAAAGGACAGACAGTAGCCCTGGCTGAGGGTTAAATTTTGTTAGGGCTTGCATTTTAAAAATCCGTGAATTCTCGAATTATCTTGGGTATCCGTATTTGCGTGCCCTAGCGGCTTTCGAGGGGCCAACGAAGCTCCTCTGCCAGCTCCTCTGCCTCCATCATAAGTGTAGTAGTACTGTGGGTAACGGAAAGGCGCAGCGAAATAAGATTGGTGGGTGGGAAGTATACGGTATGGAGGGACACCGCAGCCCTAGAGCTGCTCGTTTTGCATTTGGTGCAGTTAGCCGTATCATTATTGCATGTTTTGGCGAAGGAAGGTGTCCATTAAGGGAACTCTGGTGGGGGAACTCGAAGCCAAAAATTCATCTACAAGAGTTTGCGGGGAACACAGCAAAGTGATCATGATGTGCAAATGGATTGCTTCTTCGTATGTACTGTTGGGGGAGGCCCATGCACCCATGGGGATGCTGACACTGTTGCTGGCAACCATGCCTTAGCCCACATCGCCTTGACAGGCGTTGTCAATGCCGTCGCGTTCCTACGACTCACCGTATCCCGATAACGCGTGTCGTTAGTTTATGGTGGTTTCCGCGGGCCTATATCACCTGAACTCTTCAAAAGGCGATTTTTGTAAGGAGACGTCCTATCGCCTAAGATGATAGGGACTTGGAGCGGAAGGCAACCCACTTTAAACTTCAAATAGCTGAATGAATCGCCGTTACAATGGTTCCCCAAAATACACTGACGGAGTGGCTTCCGCTGATGTAGGGAGTCTTCAGCATTCAGCAGTAATAGTGCCAATTATCTTCCATGACCAATCTTTGAAAGCAGGACTCGCTTATTTCCATTACGGTTAAGTGCACTGTGCGCTTGCAGGCGTTTCTTTGATTGGTAACAGCTGCGAAAAGGAACATGACTAATGCAGCTCTACGTTTCTACATGACGAGACACCTATAACGGGCAATGCTCCCTCTAACTGTGCACTTCACGCTCTTCAGGGTTCAAATGAAAAATCCTGCGTGACCGCACCACCACAGTAACCTCCGCTTTTCTGTGGACTCCTATGCTGTACATAAATTTCACCACTATCTTAAGAATGTCTATTGCTTGCAGCAATTGTGCATCGCCGTTCGCCGTTAATATTTTACAGGTACGTACGGAAATTTGTCATCCTTCAAACAATGGACAATGGACATAACTGCTGTTTCAGGCCAGCATAAACTATAAGAAGGAAAGAAGCTTGCTGAAGCATCTTAGTACCTGTAACTGCCGCGCCTGCCAGGCGACCTCAGCCCACCTAATGAAATTCCTTCGTTCATGCTTTGGATTAGAAGCTCCAGGAGAGGCTTATAAAGCTAGTGACGACACGCCTAATGAGCAAGGTGCTGCTACTGTGGCAGCGCCTTCGGAATGTCAGTCTCATGAGTCAGCTCAGCCGCAAAACCCCACAACTGTTAGAGCAACAGCCAAGGCTATTGCAAACAGTCTTTTAGCAACGAATGTCCTGTCAGCTGCATCCAATGCCTGCCTTCATGCATCTCGCGTCAGTATTGAGACCGGAAACGTCGCACTCTGTGACGCGCGTAATATTCTGGAGGGCCTACGCCTTACATCACGAAAACTTGGGCGCGGAACATACGGTGTCGTCGTTCCAGGTTAGTTGGTTGCTCAGAATGTCGCTGCGGGTTCTGCTTCGGGTATAATTGTTCCCCATTACAAGTTGTACTGGTTTACGGCCTATACTGAATCCAGGACACTACCGAGGCGTGTCATGCGCGGTCAAGGTAATGCTTTCGGAAGGCCTGAGCCGGGCAGCGCTGTTGGAGTTGATCCTGGCACCTAGCTTGGTGCACCCAAACGTCGTCTCGGTGAGCCCGGGGGCGATGAAGTACTGGTAGAACGGTATGCGAATTTGCAACGGGGGCTCAAGTGCAACAAGCATCAGGCAGCACCATGCTTACAGCTTTACCTCGCATGTGACATGCAGGCCTTCACAAGCCGTTGCGCCACGTTAACGGATGGTTTCTTCGACTTCATCGAGGGCGAACGGTAAGCAAGGCAGCAGCGATCACCCCCATGCGGTAGGCTCCGGGCTTGCTCCGCTAGCTCCTGCCAACAGGCAAGCCCCAGGATTGTTCACGCAAAGGGGTACCCTCCCGCGCTGCTGCTTTCTGCTGCAGGCAGGAGCAGTCAAGCGACCCCGGCCACCCCCGGTCATTAGGACCCGTTCCCATCGTCTCAGGTGCGGCTTTCCATGCCATGCTTGACTGATTGACTAATGAACTGTTTAAATAACGCCTATCCACACGCTTTCAGATGAGGGCTTTGGAGACCCCGCTGGTGCGGACGATGGCGGACTGGATCCCCATCTGGTACTGCACCAGATCCTTTACGAGCTGCAGGTGAGTCGCAGTGGGGCGGGTTAGAGGCAAGCAGAGGGAATAGGCTCGCCCATGTAACCTGGCCCAGCCAACCTCGCCCAGCCAATGTATGGTTGCCATCATAGTGGCACTCCATCCAACATGCATGATGGAATCCCATGACGCAAGTTCACAGCACGCGGCTCTCTCACACCCTCGCCGCATCTGCCTGCCATCCCTGCCTGCCTGCACATCACCTGCACTCACACACGCCCCCTCCAACTTCCGAAAATCCAGTACGTTCCTACTTGCGGCCACTTTGTTTTACACACGCCCCCTCTCCAAGTCCGCAACGAACCTCCTCCCTGCTGCTGCCCCTCCGCTGTGCAGGCCAAGGTGGGGCAGATGGTGGTGGTGGTGGTGCAGGAGTTCTGCGACAAGTCCACCCTGCGAGACGCGCTGGAGCGGGGGCTCTTCAAGCCGGGGTCGTCCTGGTCGGAGCGGCTGGCGATGCGGGCGCTGCTGCGGACCGCTGCGGAGGTGGCGCGGGGGCTGCTGCACCTGCACGACGCGGGGGTGGTACATGGCGATCTCAAGGTAGGGGGGAGGCGGGAGGGAGGTGGGAAGATGGGAGGCGGAAGGGATGCGCTGGTGACAGCTGTATACCGGTATGTTTGCTGCTGAAAGTGTGTATGGTGGGCTGCGCATGGGGTCCTTAGTACGGTGCTGTAACCAGGGCGGGCCCTTGTTGCCAGGGCAGGTGGGCTCGCGAAGAATACCCCTCTCCCAGCCCCCATTACCCAAGCCTACCCACGGACACCCTGCTGCCTCCACCTTCTTCCATTCGCCTCCACTTTCCGCTTTCGCCAACTTATCACTGTCCTCACTTTCCCGCCTTTCCGCCAACCCTTCACAGCCCGCCAATCTGCTCCTCAGCAGCTCCGTCAAAGACCGCCGGGGCTTCACCGCCAAGGTGAGATTTAGCTGCAGGGTGGGGGCATAGGCTTGCAAGGGGTTTAGTCAGCCGTTATAGTTGTGGGGCAGGCGAATGCATGCAGGGGCACTGGAGCAAGGGCGGAATCGAATGCAGTCGGTTGGCTGTTCCGCGATGGGTTGCATGTATGGCTCATTGACTCTGCTGCATGTGCCTCCCGGCTGCTGCTGCTGCTGACATTCCTGTTGCAGGTTGCCGACTTTGGTTTGTCGCACGTGCTGCCGCCAACCGCCAACAGCATCCTCACCGACACGTGGGGCTCTGTGGCGTACATGGCACCGGTGAGATAGCGGGGGCGGGGGACTAGGTGGATGCATGGAGGGGGCTGGGAAAGCGGAAGCCTCAAGTAAGGAAGAAACTAGTGCAGCTGTGCTGACAAGCCGTGTGTTGACACTGTCGAGCCGTCGGGTAGCTATTAGTTGCTGCAAGACGAGCAGGCGTGGGGCTCTGCTGGTTGGTTGTGGCTTGCTGGCGATTGATGGCTGATGGCTTCGCTTGTGCCATGACGTGATGTAATAACGCTAATGCTCGCACGCACGCACTCACGCTCGCACGCACTCACGCAGGAGGCGTTTTCCGGCAAGGTTAGTCGCGCCGCGGACGTGTGGTCGTTCGGCGTGTGCCTGTGGCAGATGCTGACCGGCCAGCGGCCCCACGCAGGCATGCAGCAGGGTGAGAGCAGGACGCGTGTGGTGACACCGGGGGGGGCTGCTGGGGATACCGATAATAACAAAACTGGCCACAAGCAGTTTACTGCAGGCATCCCCCGCACCAGGGTTGGGCGTAGCTGAGAAATCCTACCGTGTTGCCCTGCGTCCCTGCCGTCACGGCTGCTGCAAGACACTAAACCTGGGCTAACCCTCACACCCTGCCCCTCCCCCTACCCCTCACACCCACCATGCCCCCACCCTCAGCTGCCGTCATCCTGGGTGTTTCCGAGGGCACCCTGCAGCTGCCCTGGCCTCCCGCCACCTCCCTGACTTCCGGCCTCGTCTCGCTGGGTCGCCGCTGCCTCAGCCACGTCCCCTCCGCCCGGCCCTCCCTGCTTGCGGTGCTGGAGGAGCTGGTGAGGGTGGAGCAGGGCATTCGGGAGGAGGCGCTGATGCAGGGGACGACGACGCAGCAGCAGCAGCAATAGCCCCTGCCGCCGAGGTCTAAAGCATGGGGGGAGGTCTTGGGAGATGGGGGAGGCAGATGACGCTACTGCTGTGGAAGCAGCTGGCGGGGAGCAGCTGGCATGGCATACCTGCTGGGGCGGCGGCGGGGTGGGGTGGGGTTGCATGTCCACGACTATGCCGACCGCCTGCAGGGCCCACGAACCTCTACCCTGCTGCAGCAAGCAGCCCGGGTATTCAGGGCGGTGCTGATTGATGCAAGACGTGCAGCAGAATGCGAGGAGCCAGCAGTGGGGGATTCGGGTGGGAGCGAGGGAATGTGCGCGCAGAGTGAAGAAGAGTTGCTGGAAGAATGGGAGTTGCTGGCGGTGCTTATGGCTGGGATTGGTGGAGATGCGATGCAATGTGTATGGGGTATGGCTGGATGGGCTGTTGGGGATATCGGGTGCAACCGTGTTGATGGCTAGGATTGATGGAGATGAAACGGTCCTTATGGCTGGGATTGGTGGAGGTAGATTGGGAGAAGGTGGAAGGTTTGGATAGCTTATTAAATTGCTTATGCATACATGCCCCTTGTGATGAAAGAACATGGCTCCTGTGTCTTTTATATTGGGCGCAGCACATATGTTCGAGACGAAGCCCTTGAGTACTGTCCTAACATGAACTGGGCGTGATTAGATGAGCTCGCTTATGCCATGCGCCTTTGAAAGAGAACAATTTTGGGTAACAATCTTTAATAAGTCGGAAGGGAATGGGTACTTGGGTTTAGGTATGAAGGCACTGGGGCAGGTAGACAGAGGCAACTCGCCGGAGCCTACGGTAGGTGGATGAATCCTGTGATTCTCTTTCCGAGCATTATGGACATGTGTATTTGGGCGGGGTTGATACGTCAGGGGAAACGCACAATGACGAGCACACCTTGTTGGCGAACTGGTGCGTTAATGTTTAGTACTCTTGCATGCGGTTCTACTGCTGTTGCTGAAGCATGACAGTGTTGATCGGCGACGTGTGGGGGTCGTATATATGCCAATGGGGAAGGGGAGTGCTGGTGAACAGGAGGTGCCTAAGTCAAAACGACTGTGACCATGATATCGTATACGGCAGCTTATAGAAGCATCACTCACGGCCGCCTGCTAAGTTTCCGCTTTCGAGTCCCATGGTTCGGTGTCCGCAGTTTCGGACGATGCCATCGCATTGACGTAAATGGTGCGCTGCAGGAGGTGGCCTACCAAGGCTAACAGGCAATAATTGTAACGACACGCTAGGTCTACGATTACCGTGAGAATGCATGAGGCCTATCACAGAGTGGAGCTCTCGCACGATAACGGATTAAGAAACGCCTTTGTAGAAGAGCGGAATAAGGCACGAGGAAAGCCAGGCCATCTAGCAACGACGATTGTAACAACCCTGGTGCGATTCAATCTTTACCGCAAACTCTGCGTCCCCAAAAGTATCCTAGAAATTTTCCTGTCCTTCTAGGTCATATCGCATAAGAGACCCCTATCTGCGGCTCTGCGCTCCGCCGCGAATTCGTATCCTGGATTCAGGAACCTGGTTCTCGGATGGTGAAGTATGGGAAAGATATCTACAATTCCAAGACAACGGTCTCAGGTTATAAGATACTGAAATTTTAGAAGGAGCATAGGACAACAAAGTATGCAGGCTAAGAGCGCGGCATTTGTACCTTGGGAATGACAAAGCCACGATTGGGCTACTTGTAATTTAAGAGGGAAACGGCCCTTATAACAATGTTGACCTGTATAGACTACTTAACACATGCAACAGCTACACTACAGGCGTGGCAGTATGCACTAAGCATCAGACATGTTTGGATGGGCAGCAGCTGTCGCTAAATTAGTTTAGTAACCACACCGCTTCGTCCACAGGCTACTTTATGAGTAACCATAGGAGTAGAAGCTGATTTCAACCCTAGCTGCTCCTTCACAACAAACCCGACGCCCATCGTTGCCACTAGCGATGCCTACCGCATACGCCACCAGCTGCTAACCACATATGCCATGCCGTATCCTTTGCGCTACAAGGTAGGCTTCATCAGCCTAAGAGGACTTCTTCATCACGACACTGCTCCGGCCTTCACCTTCACGTCCTGCTTGGTAGCTGCTGATTACGCTTGCATGCCGACGCCAAAACCACCAGCGCGTTGGCAAGTCGGTTGCGGCGGAGACCAGCGTGCCGCACAGCGCGTTGCCTACTGCAAAGACTAGAGCTGGTGCCCAGCGACCCTCGTAGACCTTCCGCACTAGCAGCAGAGTCGGCAGCAGGTACGCAAGTGTAGCCCGCATCTGGAGATACGGTGACAACTGCAAGTAGGGGCACAGCGGTCGCACGCTCTTTTGAGGCACCGGGTGGTCAGTTAATGACGATATGTGCATTCTACACATCTGCACGTGCAGTCATAATGCCTGCCTCAGGATGTGTGGTTCTCTTAGGCTAACCATACCTCGGCCCTAACCCGCCCAGCGGACCTGCTGCATGGCTGGCCTCCACAGGCTGTAGAAGATCCAGTGCATGCCCCTGCGACGGATCGCCTCGAGCCAGGCGTCCGGTACCCGCAGGAGCAAAACCATGAGGAGCAGTGCGGCCGAGTCCACGTAGCTGTTGGAAAGTAGCAGCGCGTTGCGGCTCCTGTTTTCAAGGGCAGGTGTATTTATGTCCCATCCGAAGGGGAACGTCATCCTGACACGACTAGGCTTGTACGTGTAAAAGCGAATGGCATGTCCTTCCTTGAGCCATGATCAGGTTATGGATGGGCATCCCCTATGACCTTAGCAACACTACAAGCGCCTCTGCATGCTCGTTCGGCGGGGGGGCGTACAAGTGACTTTAGTGAGGAGCCCCACAGCGGCAGCCTATGTAGCTGAGCCCGTAGTCCTAACCCCAACAACTCACCTGACATGCAGGGAGGTAAAGAAGACAACTAACACGGCTAGTGCACTAGGTGCCGCCTCAAGCAGCTGTGACGCCAGCTGCAACTGAGCATGCTCCATCCGTCGGGTCCCCATACCGTTTGTGGAGGCGGCCACCCTAGCAATTCCCTGGCAGGTGCGCAGTGTCGACAAGAGGTGAATGCCGAACGTCAACACCAAACCCAGTTTGTCCACGCAATGGCACTGCGCCGCTTTGAAGGCCTGGTAGGATCGCTCCAGGGCGGGCGGGGAGAAGCCCAGCAGCAGCGTGTGGAGCCACCAGACCAGCAGGGACCGGCGAGAGGCGTCAGGGCGGGGAGGGCGGGCAGTGCTGGTAGCAGGAGCCGGGCCGGTTGCGGTAGCTGTGGACGGTAAGCCGCCGTTGCCGCTGGTGGTGGAAGCACAGCCGCTGTCGTCGCATATAGTGCCAAGCGGGGCTGCGACATGCCGCTTGTCTGCATCGCCGCCGCCCTTCGCAGCGTCCTTGCCGCATGCCGCCGCTTCTTCCGTGGTCGCATCCGCAGGCTCGGCCCCGTGCAGCACAGAAGCACCAACCGCGCCACTGTCACACTCTTTGCCGCTGTTTCCATTCATTCCTACGGAACGCGACGCAGCTGGCAAAGCATCCTTGTCGCCTTCCTCCTCAGCTACTGCCTCCCACACATGTCCCGTAGCCGCCAGCCGCACCTGCTGGCTCTCGTTGCGCTCAGCTTCCACCGGCCCCAGCTGCCCCAACTGCCGCTCCAAACCCTGCAGCCACTCGCCGCTTCCCTCTCCGCCCTCCTCAGCCGCAGCCGTCAGCTCCTGGACCACATCCCGCACCTCCACACCCGCACTGCCCAGCGCTCGCAGACCCTCCAGCAGGCAGGCGAACATGCGCATATGGATGAAGAAGCGCAGGAGGTCAATGGCAACGACGAGTGGGTCTGCTGGTTGAGCCGTCCACGTATCTGTGTGGTACGGCAGATGTAGCGTGTCACCGATGTCGTATGCCAGGCTCATGAGGCCGCTCTCGTGGATTGCGGTTGCAGCACCAGCAGAGTTTCCAGGCCGGTCGAACGCCGCCGCATCCTTCGTCATCATCATCCCCTCCAGCTGCCGTACCGTGTCGCCCCCGAGCACACTGCCGTACAGCTGCCGTACCTCCTGGGCTGCGGCGGCGGGCAGCACCAGCAGCGGCAGGGTGGCGAGCGGCGCCGTCGCAGCCGCTGAGGCTGCCGCGTCAGGCCCCGGCTGCTGCTGCTGCTGCGGGTCCGGCGGCGGCACAGGGTTGCGCGGCGGCAGCAGGTGCAGCGTCAGGGCTCCGGGGGTGCGCAGGGCGGCGGGGGGGAGGGACAGCCTGAGGCAAGGAAAGTTGTGCGATTTACGGTTACATGGTACTACATCCCAAGTCGTTCACCAGCGGATTTCAGATGACCCATGGGTCGGGATGATGCTCGCATGCGCATGGCACAGACTGTTTCTGTGTCGCTCGGATTGCATGGCGTTAAGGCTATGACCCATGGGTCGATAGCGCCCTTTTGCGCCTTTTACCACACCCCTGCTACTGTCATGGTTTCTTTTTCTCTTTTCCCTTACTCTAGCTGAGTAATGGACCCCCTCTAGCAACGAGGTGCGACACACCTACCTCACAGCAACATGCGCACCCTCCTCCACAGCCGCGGCGACCTCCACCACCTCGTCCAGCTGCACCACCGCCTGTTGCCGCCCTCCTGCTCCGCCTCCTCCTCCTGCCGCCCCCACGCGTCCAGCCACCACACAGCGCACGGAGCCAAGCCCGCGCAGCGACCGGGAGGGGGTAAGCACCAGCACCTGCGCCTCCTCAAGCGCACGGCCGTCCCCACCGTCAGCACCCTCCAGCGATCCTCTCAGGGACAACACCGGCGGCCAAAGGAAGGCGTCGGCACTGCTGCTGCTGTCTCCACCCCCTTCCTCAATGCCAGCAATTGCGGCTGTCAGGAGGTCCTGCAGTGCTACTTCAACTGCCGATGCGTCCAGCTGACCGTCAGCCGCCACCGCCCCGATGCTCAGATGCCCCGAATGAATACCTCCGTCACTGCTGTTACTGCTGCTACCGTCTCCTCCTTCCAAACCCACCCTCATCAGCAGCTGCACGCAGCCCTCCACACACACAGACGACAGCAGCCGGGCCGGCAGGTGCCTGGGTACATCTCCCCCGCCGCTGGCCAGTGTGGCAGCACCGGACGCATTGTAAGCGGCTACAGCGCTGCTTGCCGCCTTCGAAACCAGTGCCTGAGCTTCCTGGAAGCTGAGACCGGGATGGGGAACCTTGGCGCTGATGGTACGGCGCTGCATGGACGACCGGTACAGTATGGGTACACTAGGACTCGCGACACCTGAAGGGCGGGCCACGGCAGGCAAAGCCGGGCCGCTAGAGGAAAGCGTGAAGGCCGCTACAGCTGCTGCGGGCGCAGCTCCCCGCGCGGCTGCGCGAGCACTCCAAGTACGCCCAGGGCCGCGGCTATCGGCTGTTGCACGGCTGGACACATGGAAGCTGAGCAGGTATCTGTCGTATGCTGGGCGCAGGTAAGCCCGCTCCCATGCTCGTACCACCAGGTACGGCAGTGCGGCCACCACGATAAAGAGCAGGGCTGCCTGGGCGGGTGTGAGGTACTGCGGCTGGGAGGCCCCCGGGGGCAGCAGCCGGCGGTCCACGGCGCGAGTAGCAATGATAGATAGCAGCCACAGCAAGGGGCCTACCCGCAGCTGATGTGACGCGGGTAGCTGCGGGGATTAAAACACGGTTTTTGTCAAAGCTTCACCGGTGAGTTCAGGCGCTTGTAAACGTGTGGAGGTGGCAAATGACGCTGGGCTTGCCTCATGGCTGAGCCCTACAGTAACGATGCTATCACGTATCCCTACAAATTTACTGTGATGCGGCTTCATGCTAGCGCCCTTCCGCCTTCTATACGGTATTGCAGGCAGCACCCCTGGGAAGGCAAATTTTTCGCTCACCTGGAGCATGACGGCCCTCCAGCCCAAATACGCGGCGCCCATCCGTCGCCTCGCCGCAGTCATGTACACGGCCGGCCCCAGCGGCAGCAGGCAGTCAGGCGACCATGCGGCAGCGGCGTGGACATTCAGCAAGCTGACGACGTTGGCAGTGATTAGCAAGGCGTTACGGCACCGTTCGTACATGCGCGGGGCCATCATCGCCAAGACAATGATCAAGACACCTGGAACGGTATGTCCGAAATAGCTGAAGTCGTAAGTGCGAAGCCTGACCCATGGGTCAATAACGGCCCCAGTGCGCAGAACGTACAGCAGCTGTCCGGTATAGCTGGCGTTACACGGGAAGCCGGCTAGCACTGCATCTGCGCGGCTGGCGGCGGGGTCGAGTTGCGGCATCAGCTCCTGCAGCGCCGCGTGCGGTCCGCCGCCCACTGGGACGCAGCGCAGGCCCAACATGGACTGCGCAATGTACGGTGTGTTGAAAATCAGTAACTCCAAAAGGAGCAGCAGAACGTCGGTCTTCCGGGCTCGGCGCGCAAACCAACGTCCAAAGCTGACGCGTTGCGCCGCCTCGCAGCCAGTCTCATGGTCGCCACAGATAGTGTGGAACATGTCTTTCCTCTTGCTACCATTGTCCGAACTAGTTGTAGCGTGCGTGCTGCTAGCCATTTAGGCAAAGCCAAGACGTTGTCGAGCAGTCGCTGTAACTGTTAGTGACATGAGCACTCAATGCGGCTCTTCCGCTATGGTTGCAGAAGCGATGCTCTCCCAGATTGGCCTACAAACCTTTACAAACCGAAGTAGTTTACTATTTTACGGCCACCGTGCCTAACCTCTGCTGGTTAGGGTAGCTGGTCAGTCCTACTGGCTGGCTAAAAGACTGACCAAACGGGGGCACTGTGTACCATGAAATCGAATCAAAATCTTGTGAGCTTGTGCTTCGTATGATCCGGGGGGGCCCTGCAGGATTGGTCGTGTCGTATAACCGTTGGGCTCTGTGCCCGACTCGGTTCCTTTTTGCCAACATTTTTACCTTCTGTGTATTCACGTGTGGAAGTAGGCAGCAACTGGGACGGATAGAAATAACTCCACTTAACCTTTTACCCAAACGTGCAGGCGGCTGCGGCTTGCTCTGTCCAAGGCCAGGTTTACCGCGCGGAAGCACTCACCACTACGAGTCGTAACTGACAACGCGTTAGCATTTGCTAAGATAGTATCCTGTGCTTACCGTTGCTTGCCTCCGCAACATTGTTCTTGAGCAAGGTCTGGCAGCGCTTAGGACGGCTGCCCTCCCTTAGCTTGGCCCAGATGGCCAGAGAGGCAGTGCAGCAGGTCAGCTTCAGTCGCTGGCTCGCGCACCGAGCCCGCTTAGCCGACATCATCCTGCCAATCTCGGAGCTGCTGCTGTTCAACACGCCGTGCACCCTGCACTCTATTGTCAGCATGATGTGTGGTCCGGGACCCAACGGGCTGGATCAGGTGCTGCCGCTACATGACCATGTCGTTAGCCATACGGCCACCCTGCTTTCCGAATTCCCCTGCAACACCAGTTACGCCGGACAGCTGGCGTACGTATTCCGCACGGGGGCGATGGCTGACCCATGGGTCAAGCTGCGTGCCTGCGATGTCGGCTACCTCGGGCAAGTTCTGGCGAACATTATCACAGTTAGTTTGGCGCTGCTCGCTCCCCAACATTACGAGCGGTTCCGAAACCCCCTCGTGGTTGCTGCGACTTTCTTCGGCTTGCTAAGTGCCCACGTAGCTGCTGCCTGGGTGCCTGAGGCTTTGCTGCCGCTGGGGCTCACGGCATTCTTCAGCGCGGCGCAGCGGCGGCTGGCGGCTGTGTACTACGGCTGGCGAGCGGTGATCGTGCATCGGGTAAGCTACCTTGAGTCGAGGGCTAACATAGCAAACTTGGGCATAGGACACTTTAGATGATGCAGAAGCCAAGCCATGTGGTAAAGATGCATGTCAGCGTGTATCGGCGTCGGCACAAACCGATATGGGCGAGACTCCTTACATTCACCTTTACCACTTTAAGCTCAACCCCTTTGTAAACTGTGTATGTCACGGCGTCCCCGCCAACAGCTGCCGGCATCACTTCAGCTGCTGGTCGGCCCCCTCCTTTGGCTACTGTTAATCACCGCCATGCTCGCCGTGGACCGCCGGCTGCTGCCCCCGGGGGCCTCCCAGCCGCAGTACCTCACACCCGCCCAGGCAGCCCTGCTCTTCATTGTGATGGCCGTACTGCCGTACCTGGTGGTACGAGCATGGGAGCGAGCTTACCTGCTTCCGCGCTATCACGCCTACCTTCGCGGCGTCAACAACAGCAGCAGTACCGTATCCAGCAGCGAGAGCGCGCCAGGCTCTCATGGCGGTGGTTCCGACGTGGCTTCTTCCGACAGTCCTGATACCGACGTAGGCAGCACGGAGGTCACGCCTGGGCCCATTTACCGCTCCCCTCGGGGCGACCGCACCATGATAATCAGCCTTAAAGTACGGCTGCCGCGCGGAGAGGGCGGCAGCAGCGGCAGCTTGAGCTTTGAGCAAGGGGCAACGCTCGTCACCAACGCGGCTAGGTCAGCGTTTGCTCAGAACGCTGCCGCCATGCGAGGCCGAGTGCGGCTGCAGTCTCTGGCCTGTGTGGAGGGCTGTGTGCAGCTGCTGATGGTGCTGCAGGGCGAGGGAGTGAAGGTGGCTGCTGGTCGACGCAGGAGCCACAGCCATGTCATCAGGAAAACTGGGAGCGTCGAGGTGGTGGTGGCCGCGGCGGACGGCGGGGTGGACATGTCAGCGGTTGGCTCGGGCCTTCAGGGGCTGCTGACTGAAACGGAGGCGCGTGCTGGCAGCAGCAGCAGTGGTGCTGCCTTCCTTTGGCCACCTGTGCTGGCGCTGAAGCCTGCTGAAGGGCTCAAGGACGACCAAGTACTGAGCACCACGGGCAAGGAAGAGAATAAGGACGGGGAGGAGGAGGCGCAGGTGCTGGTGCTTGCCCCCTCCCGGTCGCTGCGCGAGCTTGCCTCCGTGCGCTGCGTGCTGGCTGGGCGCATGGGGGCGGCAGGAGGAGTAGGAGCAGGGCAGCAGCAGCTGGGGGCTGTCGTGCAGCTGGATGAGGTGTTGGAGGTCGCCGCGGCTGAAGAGGGCGAGCATGTCGTCTTCAGGTATGTATATAGAGGCGTGGCGCGTAAATGGGACAGGTGTAAGTTAACTGCCCATTGTGGTGAGATGGCCCTACGATGGCTACAGCGAGTCTACTCAAGAAAGCTAGGATTAGTGCCACAGCCCATGCTGCATGTTAGGCGAACAGATGTATTCGTATTACTCAAATACTACTACTGATACATATTGCTTTTGTTGAACTTCGATGCAGGCTGTCCCTCCCCCCCGCCGCCCTGCGCACCCCCGGAGCCCTGACGCTGCACCTGCTGCCGCCGCGCAACACTGCGCCGCCGCCGGACCCGCAGCAGCAGCAGCCGGGGCCTGACGCGGCGGCCTCAGCGGCTGCGACGGCGCCGCTGGCCACCCTGCCGCTGCTGGTGCTGCCCGCCGACGCAGCCCGGGAGGTACGGCAGCTGTACGGCAGTGTGCTCGGGGGCGACACGGTACGGCAGCTGGAGCAGATGCTGCTGGTGGGGCCATTTACAGTGGGAGGACTGGCACCTGCCGCTACCGCTATCCACGAGAGCGGCCTGACGGACCTGGTGTACGACATGGGTGACATGCTTCAGCTGCCGTACGCTGCTGCTGATGAGCAACCAACGGACCCACGGGTCGTCGCCGTGCACCTCCTGCGCTTCCTTACCCGTCAGCGCATGTCCGCCTGCCTGCTGGAGGGTCTGCGAGCGCTGGGCAGTGCGGGTGTGGAGGTGCGGGATGTGGTCCGGGAGCTGGCCGCTGCGGCTGAGGAGGGCGGAGAGGGAAGCGGCGAGTGGCTGCAGGGGGTGGTGCGGCAGTTGGAGCAGCTGGGGGTGGGAAAAATGGGAGTGACTGTGACCCTTGCCGGGCTTTCACCTAACCCCAATGCCGCTAGCGCTGCGGAGGGCGGCACTTCCACAAATGGCGGCTCAAAGACCGCAGCGGCAAGCGTCGAAGCTGCTGCCACGGATGCCGGCATGAGCCTTGCCCGCCCTCCCCGCCCTGACGTCTCCCGCTGGTCCCTGCTGGTCTGGTGGCTCCACGCGCTGCTGCTGGGCTTCTCCCCGCCCGCCCTGGAGCGATCCTACCAGGCCTTCAAAGCGGCGCAGTGCTTCTGGTTGGATCGGACGGTGCTGGCCTTGATGGTAATGTTTCGCTTTGTTTCTACGCTGCGCACTTTCAGCATGGGCCCCAGCAGCGGTGGCCAGTGCGCCAATGACACGCAGTACATGCCACTCGTCGAACCTAGCGGCCGCGTGGCTCAATGGCGACTGCAGCTGCTCTCCCAGTCAGTGCTGCTGGCGACGGCAGTTGTGGTGCTGGCGCTCGCGTTCTTCACACGCATGCATGTCAGGTGGGTAGATGTGCAGTGCGCGAGGCGACGTGCAATAAATCCCAAGCAATGAGATGCGCTAGGTGTCGTAAAGAAAAGAACAACACGTTGCGTACTGTGAGGAATACGTACTGTCCTCTGCTGAAGCTTAAAACGAGACACACGTGTCATCCATGTCACGAACGCCAGGGGTTTGGGCTGGTTGCGCTGCTGTGGGTTTGCACTGGAATGCTGCAGTAGCGAAGGACCCAGAAAGGTTCGGAGCGTGAAAAGAGCGGCGCTGCTGACGCCGTTTACTCTAGTCTGTATCCGAGACCTGGACCTTACTCCACTACCTTACTGCCCCTTCAAACCCCTTCGTGCAGGCATCGTAACACACTGCTGCTGCTGGCGGCTTGCCTGGACGCTGGAGCCTTGCTGCTGGTCACGTTCCCCGTGCCCTGGACAGCAACTCTGCTGCCCATTCCCGATGTGTGGATCGCGGTCCTCCGCCGTTACCGCTTGCACTGGGTCCTTCGCAGCATTTGGGCGCCGGCGACACTGCAGGTGGTTAGGCTGGAACGCGGCCGTGACTAAGTTTGGCACCGCGTGACAGTGCGCATGTGGCTCTCTTAGCGGCCGTCATAGTTCCACGTGTGTTCTATGTGAATGACACATTGTCACATGGTTGCCAAGGCGTAAATTGTCACGTTTCCCACCTTGCAAAGCCTAAGGGCACCCGTCTCCCCCTCACCTCAATCCCGTCCTGCTCCCGCAGTTGTCGCCATACCTTCAAGTACGGGCCACCCTGGCAAACCTGCTCCCTATTACCCTGCTCATGAGACACTTCTACGACGGCCGCTGGCGCCCTGCGCTGGTGTTTTCTGCAAGCTGCGCGGTGTGCGGCATGCTCCTCTCAGCCGTCATAGACTGGCGGGCGCGCCGGCGCTTTGCCGCCTTGCGGGGCCATGCGTGAGGTACTCTGGTCCTTAAGGTTACCTACCGTATTGTAAAGTTATGATGACCCACGGAACGGTGGGGTTTTGGTAATCGGTTTGGCGTGCGTGCAGTCCTTAATCAGGTTTTAGTTCGTACATGGCCGAGGGCCATGCCATTCCAACGTACCTGACGCGTTTCTGTGGGCCTTCACCGATGTTCCATGCCTGGATTGGGGTTATGCAGGCTATCACAGTGCACAGGTACAGCTGAGATGTACAATTTGTAGTGTGGGTTGAAGTACCCGGGATGTGTTTGTTATATTGAAACAAGTGGATATATGGAATGTCGCTATGTTGCTACTGGGTTGCTACTTATAGTGAGTGCAAGCCGACCCTTGTACCTATTGTACCCATGTCAGTGTTGGCAAAGTCCTCTTGTTATTATAGCATTGACCGATGTGAGGCTACGGCGGAATGGCGGAGGGACTTGTCTTTCGCAGCGCATAGGATATGGGAGGTGCAGAGGGGTACGGACGGACAGTGTACCATGCATATCTGTGCAAAGCTGCTCCTGCAGCGAACCTACACGTCCTCGCTGAACCAGCGAGCGATTGAAGGACCCTGCTTTGGTATCAATGTTTAGCCCCTCCGCTTGGCTCCTTCGGCGCTGCAGTTGTTGTCCGGCAGCGTAAGGCAAGCGGAAGAGGGTGTAACGGATACAAAACATTTCACAAGGGCTGGACTTCTCAGGGACTTCCTACAAAAAAACAAGTTACGGGGGCATTGTAACAAATCCTTGAGTAGTTACACGCTTCGAAGAAAGTTGGTAAGCATATTCTTGCAAGTTCGATACGGTACGCTCATGATGAGCATGCCAGGGAATGGATGTCGTGTATAGGACTACCAGACTTTTTGCGTGTGGTTTTCAGTTGCTACAATTCGATAAAAGCATTTCACGTAGGTACAACACAAAGGTAACTGTAGGCATCCTCTTTTTCCTCTAGTTGTAACAGCTTGCCGCCTAAGTAATATTGTGTGTGTAATATAAGTTAACCCCAAGTATATTTTATATTGCTTTACCATACCTGGCCACGGCCCGCAGAAAAACGGCTGTTTATCGAACATGTTTCCGATATTGGATCCTGGATTACACGCTTAGTGGGAAGGTAATAAAGGTATCCCAGTTCTGCTCAGTACTTATGATCCTCTTCTGCACAAATTGTACAATTACACCGCACCAGACATGTCTGTGTTGACAGCTGATGCCGAGAACAGCGATGTTGTCCTACGTAAGTTTGTTATACCTCATCCAGCAGCTAGATTGTCAGTATCCATTACTGGAAAGGCCATTTCCTTGCTTGCTGTCTCAACAACAACATGGACCTTCGAACACCTCATACGCAATCATAAATGTTGACAACTTACACTGTACCGTATAAAACAAGCTAAAAGCTACTACATCATCTCTTTCAGTTGCCTCGCCCCCTAAGATGACTTTTTTCCCTGAGGGCTGCTCCGGCCTTCACCTTCAGGGCCTACTCGATAGCCACCAGTAGGACTTGCACGCCGACGCCAAAACCACCAGCGTGTTGGCAAGTCGGTGGCGCAAGCGACAAGCGTGTTGCACAGCGCGTTGAGCACAGCAAAGACCAGCACAGGTGTCCAGCGGCCCGCATGACCCTTTCGCACCAGCAGCACAGTCGGCAGCAGGTACGCAAGTGTAGCCCGCATCTGGAAATATGGTGACAACTGCAGCAAGGGGACATGGTAATCGCAGAGGAACTGGTCGCGGCAGTTCACTGGTTGCAAACTCCATTCTAATTCCACATGTGCCCATTTGCGCGCACCATTCACAGTGACCTGACCCAGGATATTGCAGCATGTATGGTAGTGAGCAGGAACTAGCGACTCCTTACACCTTACGCAAGGGACTCCTTACATGACAGTATTGGTGTCTCTTAATGCCCTACCCCGCCTACCAACCTGCAGCATTGCTGGTCTCCATAGACTGTATATGACCCAATGCAGGCTTTTGCGACGGATTGCCTCGATCCACACGTCGGGTATCGGCAGTAGCAGCAACACAAGGACAAGTGCAGCGGAGTCCAGGTAGGTGTACAACAGCAGAAGTGCGTTGCGGTGCCTGTTCAACGAGCAGGTAGGAAAGTTAGCGGTGTCCAAGGAAACTTCAGGCCAACTCGAAGGACTACCGTAGTAAGCAATCGGCACATGTAGGAAAGAGATTTCGCGTCGACACTGACGACACATCGCCACTATGGACACCATTGGGGTTAGGTAGCAGCCCTACAGTCTTCACAACAATAGCACGACTCAACCTGCTTAATGAAGGCCATGTAAGCATAGTGGGGTACCCCACGGCGGCAGCTTCTGTCGCTGCTTGTTAATTACGCACTATAACCCTACTCCCAACACCTTACCTGGCATGTAGGGAGGTGCAGAAAACAGCCACCAAGACAAGTGCATCAGGTGCCGCCGTAACCAGCTGCGACGCCAGCTGCAACTGAGCGTGTTCCACCCATCGGGTCCCCACACCGTTTGTGGAGGCGGCCACCCTAGCAATCCCCTGGCAAGTGCGCAGCGTCGACAAGAGGTGAATGCCGAACGTAATAGCTAGGCCCATCTTATCTACGCGATGGCACTGCGCCGCCTTGAAGGCCTGGTAGGATCGCTCCAGGGCGGGCGGGGAGAAGCCCAGCAGCAGCGCGTGGAGCCACCAGACCAGCAGGGACCAGCGGGAGACGTCAGGGCGGGGAGGGCGGGCAAGGCTCATGCCGGCATCTGTGGCAGGAGCCGGGCCGGTTGCAGCAACTGTGGGCTCCGAGCCGCAACTGGTGGAAGCGTCGCCATCGCCATCTTTGCCACTGGCCGCATCTATGCGCATCGTGGCCGGCTCTTGACCCGTATCGGCTTCCTCCACCGCCCCCAGCTGCTCCAACTGCCGCACCACCCCCTGCAGCCACTCGCCGCTTCCCTCTCCGCCCTCCTCAGCCGCAGCCGTCAGCTCCCGGACCACATCCCGCACCTCCACACCCGCACTGCCCAGCGCTCGCAGACCCTCCAGCAGGCAGGCGGGCATGCGCTGACGTGTGAGGAAGCGCAGGAGGTCAATGGCGGCAACCCGTGGGTAAGCTGGTTGAGCCGTCCACGCAGGTGTGTGGTACGGCAGATGTAGCGTGTCATCGATGTCGTAAGCCAGGCTCATGAGGCCGCTCTCGTGGATTGCGGTTGCAGCACCAGCAGGGTTCCCAGTCCGGTCAAACGCCGCCGCATCCCTCGTCATCAGCATCTGCTCCAGCTGCCGTACCGTGTCGCCCCCGAGCACACTGCCGTACAGCTGCCGTACCTCCTGGGCTGCGGCGGCGGGCAGCACCAGCAGTGGCATGGTGGCCAGCGGCGCCGTCGCAGCCGCTGAGGCCGCCGCGTCAGGCCCAGGCTGCTGCTGCTGCTGCGGGTCCGGCGGTGGCGCAGTGTTGCGCGGCGGCAGCAGGTGCAGCGTCAGGGCTCCGGGGGTGCGCAGGGCGGCGGGGGGGAGGGACAGCCTGCGGCAGGGTGGTGTAAGGAAAATGAAGGTACCGGTATGCGTTGGTATCGCGCCTAAGCGAAATGTGCAGCGGCCACCTTCAGGGCACACTCCACGTGATGTTGTGGCCAGCATAGGGCCTTCAACGCTTGTCTTGCCGCATGCAATCTCAGGGCTCTGCTCCCTCTGCTACAGGGCCCTTTCTTGTTCCACGTGCCTTAAATGGAGCACGCACTTCATCTAACACATGGTCGCTTTCCACCCACCTTAGCGCCGCAAATGCCTCATCTCCTCCACCTGCTACCGCGGCCACTGGCTCCACCTCCACCACCTCGTCTAGCTGCACCACCGCCCCCTGCCGCCCTCCTCCTCCTTCTGCCGCCCCCCTGCGCCCAGCCACCACGCAGCGCACGGAGACAAGCCCGCGCAGCGACCGGGAGGGGGCAAGCACCAGCACCTCCTTCATGCTTGCATCATTCGATCTTTGGCTGCCTGATACAAGCGCATGGCTGCCCCCGCCGTCTGCATTTTCCCCCGGCGATCCTCTCAGGGGCAACACCGGCGGCCAGAGGAAAGCGCCGGCTCTGCTGCTGCCGCCGCCCCCTTCCCTGAAACCAGCAACAGCGGATGTCAGGAGCTCTTGTAGCGCTAGTTCAACTGCCGATGCGTCCAGCCAGCCGTCTGCCGCCACCGCCTCTATGCTGAGATGCCCCGAGCGAACACCTCCGTCACTGCTGCTACCATCGCTAACGTCCACTCGTTCCAAACCCACCCTCATCAGCAGCTGCACGCAGCCCTCCACACACACAGACGACAGCAGCCGGACCGGCAGGTGCCTGGGTGCATCTCCCCCGCCGCTGGCCGCTGTGGCAGTAGCAGCAGCGGACGCATTGTAAGCGGCTACAGCGCTGCTTGCTGCCTTCGAAACCAGCGCCTGAGCTTCTTGGAAGCTGAGACCGGGATGGGGAACCTTGGCGCTGATGGTACGGTGCTGCATGTACGACCGATACAGAATGGGTACACCAGGACTCGCGACATCTGAAGGGCGGGCCACAGCAGGCAAAGCCGGGCCGCTAGAGGGAAGCGTGAGGGCCGCTACAGGTGCTGCGGGCGCAGCTCCCCGCGCGGCTGCGTGGGACGAGTCAGCCCCCTGCCGGGCCCGCCGCTGTCGCTTCAGCCACTCCACAACCGCCCGGGGAGCGCTCCAAGCACGCCCAGGGCCGCGGCTATCGGCTGCTGCACGGCTGGATGCATGGAAGCTGAGCAGGTACCTGTCGTATGCCGGGCGCAGGTAAGCTTGCTCCCATGCTCGTACCACCAGGTACGGAAGTACGGCCATCACGATGAAGAGCAGGGCTGCCTGGGCGGGTGTGAGGTTCTGCGGCTGGGAAGCCCCCGGGGGCAGCAGCCGGCGGTCCACGGCGCGAGTAGCAATGATAGATAGCAGCCACAGCAAGGGGCCTACCCGCAGCTGAAGTGACGCCGGTAGCTGCGGGGATTAAAACACGGTTCTTTTATCAAAACTTCAGCCGCGTCATCGGTGAGTTCTAGGCGATTGAAACCGTGTGGACGTGGCAAATGACGCTTAGAACCATCCGACTCATGGCTGAGCCCTCAAGTAACGATGCTGTCTCAATTTCCTGCGATGCGGCTTCATGCTAGCGCCCTTCCGCCTTCTATACGGTATTGCAGGCAGCACCCCTGGGAAGGCAAATTTTTCGCTCACCTGGAGCATGATGGCCCTCCAGCCAAAGTACGCAGCGCCCATCCGTCGCCTTGCCGCAGTCATGTACGCGGCCGGGCCCAGCGGCAGCAGGCAGTCAGGCGACCATTCGGCAGCGGCGTGGACATTCAGCAAGCTGACGACGTTGGCAGTGATTAGCAAGGCGTTACGGCACCGTTCGTACATGCGCGGGGCCATCATCGCCAAGACAATGATCAGGACACCTGGAACGGTATGTCCGAAATAGCTGAAGTCGTAAGTGCGAAGCCTGACCCATGGGTCAATAACGGCCCCAGTGCGCAGAACGTACAGCAGCTGTCCGGTATAGCTGGCGTTACACGGGAAGCCGGCTAGCACTGCATCTGCGCGGCTGGCGGCGGGGTCGAGTTGCGGCATCAGCTCCTGCAGCGCCGCGTGCGGTCCGCCGCCCACTGGGACGCAGCGCAGGCCCAACATGGACTGCGCAACGTATGGTGTGTTGAAAATCAGTAACTCCAAAAGGAGCAGCAGAACGTCGGTCCTCCGGGCTCGGCGCGCAAACCAACGTCCAAAGCTGACGCGTTGCGCCGCCTCGCAGCCAGTCCCATGGTCGCCACAGATAGTGCGGAACCTGTCTTTCCTCTTGCTACCATTGTCCGAACTAGTTGTAGCGTGCGTGCTGCTAGCCATTTAGGCAAAGCCAAGACGTTGTCGAGCAGCCGCCGTAACTGTTAGTGACATGAGCAACTCAATGCGGCTCTACCACTACATGGTTGCAGAAGCGATGCTCTCCCAGATTGGCCTACAAACCTTTGCAAACCAAAGTAGTTTACTATTTTACGGCCACCGTGCCTAACTATTGCTGGTTAGGGTAGCTGGTCAGTCCTACTGGCTGGCTAAAAGACTGACCAAACGGTGGCACTGTGTACCATGAAATCGAATCAAAATCTTGTGAGCTTGTGCTTCGTATGATCCGGGGGGGCCCTGCAGGGTTGGTCATGTCGTATAACGTTGGGCTCTGTGCCCGAATCTGTTCCTTTTTGCCAACATTTTTACCTTCTGTGTATTCACGTGTGGAAGTTAGGCAGCAACTGGGACGGATAGAAATAACTCTACTCAACCTTTCACCCAAACGTGCAGGCGGTTGCGGCTTGAGTGTCCAAGGCCAGGTTTACCGCGCGAAAGAACTCACCACTACGAGTCGGAACTGACAACGCGTTAGCATTTGCTAAGATAGTATCCTGTGCTTACCGTTGCTTGCCTCCGCAACATTGTTCTTGAGCAAGGTCTGGCAGCGCTTAGGACGGCCGCCCTCCCTTAGCTTGGCCCAGATGGCCAGAGAGGCAGTGCAGCAGGTCAGCTTCAGTCGCTGGCTCGCGCACCGAGCCCGCTTAGCCGACATCATCCTGCCGATCTCGGAGCTGCTGCTGTTCAGCACGCCGTGCACCCTGCACTCTATTGTCAGCATGATGTGTGGTCCGGGACCCAACGGGCTGGATCAGGTGCTGCCGCTACATGACCATGTCGTTAGCCATACGGCCACCCTGCTTTCCGAATTCCCCTGCAACACCAGTTACGCCGGACAGCTGGCGTACGTATTCCGCACGGGGGCGATGGCTGACCCATGGGTCAAGCTGCGTGCCTGCGATGTCGGCTACCTCGGGCAAGTTCTGGCGAACATTATCACAGTTAGTTTGGCGCTGCTCGCTCCCCAACATTACGAGCGGTTCCGAAACCCCCTCGTGGTTGCTGCGACTGTCTTCGGCTTGCTAAGTGCCCACGTAGCTGCTGCCTGGGTGCCTGAGGCTTTGCTGCCGCTGGGGCTCACGGCATTCTTCAGCGCGGCGCAGCGGCGGCTGGCGGCTGTGTACTACGGCTGGCGAGCGGTGATCGTGCATCGGGTAAGCTACCTTGAGTCGAGGGCTAACATAGCAAACTTGGGCATAGGACACTTTAGATGATGCAGAAGCCAAGCCATGTGGTAAAGATGCATGTCAGCGTGTATCGGCGTCGGCACAAACCGATATGGGCGAGACTCCTTACATTCACCTTTACCACTTTAAGCTCAACCCCTTTGTAAACTGTGTATGTCACGGCGTCCCCGCCAACAGCTGCCGGCATCACTTCAGCTGCTGGTCGGCCCCCTCCTTTGGCTACTGTTAATCACCGCCATGCTCGCCGTGGACCGCCGGCTGCTGCCCCCGGGGGCCTCCCAGCCGCAGTACCTCACACCCGCCCAGGCAGCCCTGCTCTTCATCGTGATGGCCGTACTGCCGTACCTGGTGGTACGAGCATGGGAGCGAGCTTACCTGCTTCCGCGCTATCACGCCTACCTTCGCGGCGTCAACAACAGCAGCAGTACCGTATCCAGCAGCGAGAGCGCGCCAGGCTCTCATGGCGGTGGTTCCGACGTGGCTTCTTCCGACAGTCCTGATACCGACGTAGGCAGCACGGAGGTCACGCCTGGGCCCATTTACCGCTCCCCTCGGGGCGACCGCACCATGATAATGAGCCTAAAAGTACGGTTGCCGCGCGGAGAGGGCGGCAGCAGCGGCGGCTTGAGCTTTGAGCAAGGGGCAACGCTCGTCACCAACGCGGCTAGGTCGGCGTTTGCTCAGAACGCTGCCGCCATGCGAGGCCGAGTGCGGCTGCAGTCTCTGGCCTGTGTGGAGGGCTGTGTGCAGCTGCTGATGGTGCTGCAGGGCGAGGGAGTGAAGGGGGCTGCTGGTCGACGCAGGAGCCACAGCCATGTCATCAGGAAAACTGGGAGCGTCGAGGTGGTGGTGGCCGCGGCGGACGGCGGGGTGGACATGTCAGCGGTTGACTCGGCCCTTCAGGGGCTGCTGACTGCCACTATCACTGAAACGGAGGCGCGTGCTGGCGGCAGCAGCAGTGGTGCTGCCTTCCTTTGGCCACCTGTGCTGGCGCTGAAGCCTGCTGAAGGGCTCAAGGACGACCAGGTACTGAGCACCGTGGGCAAGGAGGAGAAGAAGGACGAGGAGGAGCAGACGCAGATGCTGGTGTTTGCCCCCTCCCGGCCGCTGCGCGGGCTTGCTTCCGTGCGCTGCGTGGTGGCCGGACTAGCAGGAGGAGAAGCAGGAGGGCAGCAGCGGCAGCAGCTGGGGGCAGTGGTGCACCTCGACGAGTTGGTGGAGGTCGCCGCGGCTGAAGAGGTCGAGCATGGTTTCTTCAGGTATGTATGTGGAGGCGTGGCGTGTGATTGGGACAGATGAAAGTTAACTGCCCATGATGGCCCTGCGATGGCTACAGCGATGCTACTAAAGAAAGCTAGGAATAGTGCAGCAGCCCATGTTGCGCGTCAGGCGAACATACGTATCTGTGTGATGTACCTGCTGATGTACATTGCTTTGTTGGATTTTGATGCAGGGTGTCCCTTCCCCCCGCCGCCCTACGCACCCCCGGAGCCCTGACGCTGCACCTGCTGCCGCCGCGCAACACTGCACCGCCGCCGGACCCACAGCAGCAGCCGCCTGGGCCTGACGCGGCGGCCTCAGCGGCTGCGACGGCGCCGCTGGCTACCCTGCCGCTGCTGGTGCTGCCCGCCGCTGCAGCCCAGGAGGTACGGCAGCTGTACGGCAGTGTGCTAGGGGGCGACACGGTACGGCAGCTGGAGGGGATGCTGATGACGAGGGATGCGGCGGTGTTCGACCGGACTGGGAACTTTGCTTCTGCCGCTACCGCAATCCACGAGAGCGGCCTCATGAGCCTGGCATACGACATCGGTGACACGCTACAGCTGTCGTACCACACAGCTGCGGATCCCGGTGAACCAGCCGACCCACGGGTTCCCGCCATGCACCTCCTGCACTTCTTCACACGTCAGCGCATGCCCGCCTGCCTGCTGGAGGGTCTGCGAGCGCTGGGCAGTGCGGGTGTGGAGGTGCGGGATGTGGTCCGGGAGCTGACGGCTGCGGCCGAGGAGGGCGGAGAGGGAGGCGGCGAGTGGCTGCATGGGGTGGTATGGCAGCTAGGGCAGCTGGATCCGGGAAAAATGGGAGTGACTGTGACCCTTGCCGAGCTTCCACCTAACCTTAACGCCGCAAGCGCTGCGGAGGGTGGCGGCTCAAAGTCCACAGCGGCAAACGTTGAAGCAGCTATCACGGATGCCGGCATGTGCCTCGCACGCCCTCCCCGCCCTGACGCCTCTCGCCGGTCCCTGCTGGTCTGGTGGCTCCACGCGCTGCTGCTGGGCTTCTCCCCGCCCGCCCTGGAGCGATCCTACCAGGCCTTCAAGGCGGCGCAGAGCTTCTGCCTGGATCGGACGGCGCTGGCCTTGACGGTGATGTTTCGCTATGTTTTCACGCTGCGCACCTTCAGCATGGGCCCCAGCAGCGGTGGCCAGTGCGCTAGTGGCACACAGTACATGCCACTGGTCGAGTCTAGCGGCCGCGTGGCTCAATGGAGGCTGCAGCTGCTCTCCCAGTCGCTGCTGCTGGCAACGGCAGTTGTGGTGCTGGCGCTCGCGTTTTTCACACGCATGCATGTCAGGTGGATAGACGTGCAGTGCGCGAGGCGACGTGCATTAGATCCTGTTCCTGTTCCTCTTGTCTGTACCTGGGACATGAGCCATGAGCCTTACTCCACCACCTTACTGCTCCTTCAAACCCCTTCGTGCAGGCATCGTAACACACTGCTGCTGCTGGCGGCTTGCCTGGACGCAGGAGCCTTGCTGGTGGTCACGTTCCCCGTGCCCTGGGCTTCAACTCTGCTGCCCATTCCCGATGTGTGGGTTGCGGTCCTCCGCCGTTGCCGCCTGCACTGGGTCCTCCGCAGCATTTGGGCGCCGGCGACACTGCAGGTGATTAGGCTGGAACGCTGCCGTGACTACATTTGGCACCGCGTGGCAGTGCGCACGTGGCTCTCTTAGCGGCCGTCATGTTGCCACGTGCGTTCTGCGTGAATGACGTATTGTCACATGGTTGCAAAACCGTATTTTGTTACGTTTCCGGCCTAGCAAAGCCTAAGGGCACCCGTCTTCCCCTCACCTTAAACCCCGTCCTGCTCCCGCAGTTGTCGCCATACCTTCAAGTACGGGCCACCCTGGCAAACCTGCTCCCTATTACCCTGCTCATGAGACACTTTTACGGCGGCCGCTGGCGCCCTGCGCTGGTGTTTTCTGCAAGCTGCGCGGTGTGCGGCATGCTCCTCTCAGCCGTCATAGACTGGCGGGCGCGCCGGCGCTTTGCCGCCTTGCGGGGCCATGCGTGAAGTACTCCGGTCCTTAAGGTTACCTACCGTTATGATGACCCACGTGACGGTGTAGTTCTCGCAGTCAGTTTGGCGTACGTGTAGTTCTTAATGAGGTTTTAGTTCGGACTGGCCGAGGGCCGTGCCATTCCAACGTACCTGAGTCCACGTACCTGACGCTATTCTGTGGGCCTTTACCGATGTTCCATGCCTGGATTGGGGTTATGCAGGATATGAAGTGCACAGGTACAGCTGAGACGTACAATTTTTATAGTGGGTTGAAATACCCTGGATGTGTTTGCTTCATCCAAACAAGTTGCTATATAGAATGTTGCTATATAGACTGGGTTGCTACTTATAGTGAGTGCTACTGGATACATGCAAACTAGGAGAGGACTGTTGGACTTAGAAGATACTACCGTATTGAGGAGGGGCCATTCCATTGGCTGTTTCCTTTCTTCCTGCCTCTCGTTCCTCTCTTGTCCGCCTCCCATAGTTTTTTCGCTTTGTCTTTGGTTGCCTGTTGCGTTCTTTGTAGTTTGCCCCGTTTCTATCAATTGGATCCATCACCGGGGTTCCCTTCTTGGGAACCTCCGTAACGGCCACTCATTGCGTAAGCAATGAGCCTTAAGCGCCCCACGCCGACCCGTGTACCCATGCAAATGTACCCATGTCAGTGTTAGCAAAGTCCTCTTGTTAGTATAGCACTGACCGATGTGAGGCTACGGCGGAATGGCGGAGGGATTTGTCTTTCGCAACGCATAGGATCTGGGAGGTGCAGAGGGGTACGGACGGACAGTGTACCATGCATATGTTTGCAAAGCTGCTCCTGCAGCGAACCTACACTTCCTCGCTAAACCAGCAAGCGATTGAAGGACCCTGCTTTGGGTATCATTGTTTAGCCCCTCCGCTTGGCTCCATCGGCGCTGGAGCTGTTATCCGGCAGCCTAAGGCAAGCGGAAGAGGGCGTGACGGATAGGCAAAACATTGGGCGGATTTCACGAGGGCTGGACTTCTCAGGGACTTCCTATAAAAAGTTATGAGAGCATTGTAACAAATCCTTGAGTAGTAACACGCTGCGAAGAAAGTTGGAATGCAAATTCTTGCATGTTCGATACAGTGCGGCTCATGCATGCCAACTCTAGGCATGGATGTGGTGTATAGGACAACCAGAGTTTTTGCGTGTGGTTTTCAGTTGCTACAAATTCGATAAAACCATATCACACGCAAAGGTAACTGTAGGCACTCTCTTTTTTTGGCTAGTTGAAACAGCTTGCCGCCTACTATTACTGTGTGTGTAATATAAAGTACCCCCAAATATATTTTATATTGCTTTACCAAACCTCGCCACGGTCCGGTAAATAATTGCTGTTTTCCGAACATGTCTCCGATGTTGGATCCTGGATCACATACGCCTAGTGGGAAGGTAAGGAAGATATCTCACTTCTGCTCAGTACTTATGATCCTCTTCTGCATATAATGTACATTTACATTTTGACTACGCCACCGGTGTGGTGGCAGACTGTAGGCACCAGCGCACCACCCGCACCAGACAATGTGTGTGTTTACAGCTGATGCCGTGAACAGCGATGTTGACCTACGTAAGTTATAAGCGCCACCTCATCCAGCGCTAGGTTGTCAGTAGCCATTACTAGAAATGCCATTTTACTGCGTGATTCCTCAACAACAACATGGACCTTCGCAACACCTCATACGGACGGCATACAGGAATACAGTACAGTATGAGGTGTCAACAGTTATGATTGCGTATAAGACAAGCTAAAAACTACTACAGCATCTCTTTCAGTTGCCTGCCCCTATGATGAATGTTTTCCCTGAGGGCTGCTCCGGCCTTCACCTTCAGGGCCTACTCGATAGCCACCAGTAGGACTTGCCGACGCCAAAACCACCAGCGTGTTGGCAAGTCGGTGGTGCAAGCGACAAGCGTGTTGCACAGCGCGTTGAGCACAGCAAAGATCAGCGCAGGTGCCCAGCGACCCTCGTAGACCTTCCGCACTAGCAGCAGCGTCGGCAGCAGGTACGCAAGTGTGGCCCGCATCTGGAGATACGGTGACAACTGCAGCAAGGGGACATCACAGAGGAACTGGTCGCGGCAGTTCACTGGTTGCAAACTCCATTCCACATGTATGTCCACAAGTCCACATGTACCCATTTGCGAGCACCATTCACAGCAGTGACCTGACCCAGGATGTTGCAGCATGTATGGTGGTGAGCAGGGACAAGGGACTCCTGCGCTACACAAGTATTTCTCCTTGCCTGATACCGTACCGAGGTTGTGATGTCTCTTAATACCCTACCCCGCCTACCAACCTGCAGCATTGCTGGTCTCCATAGACTGTACATGACCCAGTGCAGGCCTTTGCGACGGATTCCCTCGATCCACACGTCGGGTATCGGCAGTAGCAGCAACGCGAGGACAAGTGCAGCGGAGTCCAGGTAGGTGTACGACAGCAGAAGTGCGTTGCGGTGCCTGTTCAACGAGCAGGTAGGAAAGTTAGCGGTGTCCAAGGAAACTGCAGGCCAACTCGAAGGACTAGTAAGCAAACGGCACACGCAGGGAAGGGATTTTGCGTCGACGCATCACTAGTGTGGACACTATTCGGGTTAGGTAGCAGCCCTACAGTCTTCACACATGAGCAACTTCTCAACCTGCTTATTAAAGGCCATGTAAGTATAGTGAGGCGGCCCACGGCGGCAGCTCGTCTCGCTGCTTGTTCATTACGCACCATAACCCTACTCCCAAGTCCTAACCCCAACACCTTACCTGACATGCAGGGAGGTGAAGAAGGCAACCACCAAGACAAGTGCACCAGGTGCCACAGCAACCAGCTGTGACGCCAGCTGCAACTGAGCATGCTCCATCCGTCGGGCCCCTACTCCAGTTGTGGAGGCAGACAGCCTAGCAATCCCCTGCCACGTGCGCAGCGTGGGTATGAGGTGAATGCCGAACGTAATGGCTAGGCCCATTTTATTTACGCGATGGCACTGCGCCGCCTTGAATGCCTGGTAGGATCGCTCCAGGGCGGGCGGGGAGAAGCCCAGCAGCAGCGCGTGGAGCCACCAGACCAGCAGGGACCGGCGGGAGGCATGGGATGGAGGGCGGGCAAGGCTCATGCCAGAACCCGTGGGAGGAGCCGGGCTGGTTGCAGCAGCTGTGGGCTTCGAGCCGCCGCTGGTGGAAGCGCCGCCACCGCCAGCCTTGCCACTGGCCGCATTTGTGCGTGTCGTGACAGGCTCCGGAGGGTCCTGAGGTTCCTTATCCGCCTCCACCGGCCCCAGCTGCCCCAACTGCCGCTCCAAACCCTGCAGCCACTCGCCGCCTCCCTCTCCGCCCTCCTCGGCCGCAGCCGTCAGCTCCCGGACCACATCCCGCACCTCCACACCCGCACTGCCCAGCGCTCGCAGACCCTCCAGCAGGCAGGCGAACAGGCGCCGTGAGGCGAAAAAACGCAGGAGGTGCATGGCGACAGCCCGTGGGTCGGCTAGGTGCGCCGTATTTGAACTGTACGACAGCTGTACCGTGTCACCGATGTCGTACGCCAGGCTCGTCAGGCCGCTCTCGTGGATTGCGGTAGCGGCAGAAGCAAAGTTCCCAGTCCGGTCGAACACCGCCGCATCCCTCGTCATCAGCATCCCCTCCAGCTGCCGTACCGTGTCGCCGCCGAGCACACTGCCGTACAGCTGCCGTACCTCCTGGGCTGCGGCGGCGGGCAGCACCAGCAGCGGCAGGGTGGCCAGCGGCGCCGTTGCAGCCGCTGAGGCCGCCACGTCAGGCCCAGGCGGCTGCTGCTGCTGCTGCGGGTCCGGCGGCGGCGCAGTGTTGCGCGGCGGCAGCAGGTGCAGCGTCAGGGCTCCGGGGGTGCGCAGGGCGGCGGGGGGGAGGGACAGCCTGCGGCGACGAAAATCGTGCGACGTGCGGCTACATGTTGCTATATCCCAGGTCTTTTTACCAGCGGGTTTTAGGTGACCCATGGGTCGGGATGATGCTCGCGCGCGCATGGCACACACTGTTTCTGTTTCGCTCAGATTGCATGGCGTTGAGGGCATGACCCATGGGTCGATAGCGCCCTTTCGCGCCTTTTACCGCACCGCCTGCTACTGGCATTGTTTCGCATTGCCTTACTCTAGCTGAGTAATGGACCCCTCTAGCAACGAGGTGCGACACACCTACCTCACAGCAACATGCGCACCCTCCTCCGCAGCCGCGGCGACCTCCACCACCTCGTCCAGCTGCACCACCGCCTGCTGCTGCCCTCCTGCTCCGCCTCCTCCTCCTGCCGCCCCCACGCGTCCAGCCACCACGCAGCGCACGGAGCCAAGCCCGCGCAGCGACCGGGAGGGGGCAAGCACCAGCACCTGCGCCACCTCAAGCGCACGGCTGTCCCAACCGTCAGCACCCTCCAGCGATCCTATCGAGGACAACACTGCCGGCCAAAGGAAAGCGTCGGCACTGCTGCTGCTGTCTCCACCCCCTTTCTCAATGCCAGCAATTGCGGCTGTCAGGAGGTCCTGCAGTGCTACTTCAACTGCCGATGCGTCCAGCTGACCGTCAGCCGCCACCGCCCCTATGCTCAGATGCCTCGAGCTGGCGCCGCCGTCCTTGCTACCATCGCTACCGGCCATAACTTCCAACCCCACCCTCATCAGCAGCTGCACGCAGCCCTCCACACACACAGACGACAGCAGCCGGGCCGGCAGGTGCCTGGATGCATCTCCCCCGCCGCTGGCCGGTGTGGCAGCACCGGACGCATTGTAAGCGGCTACAGCGCTGCTTGCCGCCTTCGAAACCAGTGCCTGAGCTTCCTGGAAGCTGAGACCGGGATGGGGAACCTTGGCGCTGATGGTACGGCGCTGCATGGACGACCGGTACAGTATGGGTACACTCGCGACACCTGAAGGGCGGGCCACGGCAGGCAAAGCCGGGCCGCTAGAGGGAAGCGTGAAGGCCGCTACAGCTGCTGCGGGCGCAGCTCCCCGCGCGGCTGCGCGAGCACTCCAAGTACGCCCAGGGCCGCGGCTACCGGCTGCCGCACGGCTGGATACATGGAAGCTGAGCAGGTATCTGTCGTATGCCGGGCGCAGGTAAGCTCGCTCCCATGCTCGTACCACCAGGTACGGCAGTACGGCCATCACGATGAAGAGCAGGGCTGCCTGGCCGGGTGTGAGGTACTGCGGCTGGGAGGCCCCCGGGGGCAGCAGCCGGCGGTCCACGGCGCGAGTAGCAATGACAGATAGCAGCCACAGCAAAGGGCCCACAAGCAGCTGATGTGACGCGGGTAGCTGCGGGGCGAGGGATAAATGTCGCACCTTTCATGAGTTAATGAGCGTGGCGACGTACGGTTAAGCGCATAGGAGCATCCGATGATAGCACACAACGCCATCAGCGGTGCCATCAGTCATGTTCGACAAAATGGGTAGTGAGTACGGCAACAATACCGGTGGGACCTCCATGTCGCCCCTCACCTGGAGCATGACGGCCCTCCAGCCAAAGTACACAGCTCCCATCCGTCGCCTTGCCGCAGTCATGAACACGGCCGGCCCCAGCGGCTGCAGGCCGTCAGGCGCCCATGCGACCGCTGCGGGGACGCTCAAGATGCTGACAACATTTGCCGCTAAGACCAGAAGACTTCGAAACCGCTCGTACATATAGGGTGCTAGCAGTGCCAATGCAATGATGAGCAGGCTTGGTACGGTGTGCCCAAAGTAGCCAAAGTCGTAGGTCCGCAGCTTGACCCATGGGTCAATAAAGGCCCCGGTGCGCAGGACGTACAGCAGCTGGCCGGCAAAGCTGGCGTTACACGGGAAGCCGGCCAGCACTGCATCTGCGCGGCTGGTTGCGGGGTCGAGTTGCGGCATCAGCTCCTGCAGCGCCGCGTGCGGTCCGCCGCCCACAGGGACGCACGCCATGCTGAAGATATATTGCACAACGTATGGCGTGTTGAACAGCAGCAGCTCCAAAAGAGGCAGGACAGTGTCGCTGACACGAGCTCGACGCGCACTCCAACGACCGAAGCTAAGCGGTCGCGCTGCTTCGCGGCCGGTACCATTGCTGCCACCACAAGCGCCGCAACGTTTGCCTTCTCCGCCATCAATATCGGCAGCAGTTGCTGCAGTATGGCCGCTGCTAGCCATCTATCTGCGCAGATGTGAGATATGGCGGCGCAGAACGGAAGCCGAAACTATTAGCCACACGCGCTAACCCTTCTCAGCTACAAGCGTTGGGGCCCGAAAGTTGAGTATTCAACGGACTGTCATTAAATGCTTCCATAACCGAATAGCCTATGATATGATGGTCATTGTTCGATCGAGGACTGCTGCAGTTACAGGCTGCAGTGTCCATGGCCGACCACGTGGTAATCGTGTCAGATATAGCCCAATCCAAGGCCCCAAGAAGCGGTAACCTTAAGCGTGATGAATACTAATCGTACCATAAGTCCTTGCGTCTTCGCGATTGAATTGCGTGCGGTGTTTGGTTCACCTTTGAAAAACACACGGTGAGTTGCACTGTAAGCAACTGCAGTGGGTCTGTGAATAAGAAGCAAAGACGAATGTCAGTTCAAGTCAAGTCGATATACTGGTTCGTTGCTCCCCCATGGGCGCCGAAAGCAACACGATAAGGATGAAACGAATGGCGCATTGCGCACGTTCCTTCCTGACGGAAATAATAACGAGGGGCACCCTGTGCTGAAGGTGCCGGAACGCGCTGGACGTGTTACTGACCCTTGGGTCAGCTCGTCGATGTCCGAATGCTGCTCCACGTCTCCACGCACACGGCGACTAGACCACAACATAACAAACACCAAACAATTAAAGCAATAAACTATTAGGGTATTCCCTGAATCTTTGCCAGGGCATTTGCTTGTTGGAGCGGCCTCATCAATTTGGCTTTCGAGTTATGCCTCGTACGTTGGCCGCTACAGGCCGGCGCTCGGGAACTCCCCAAGAAGTACACCTTTCCTAGGCATGCTGTAAGTTACACATTCATACGACAGTGCTGGCTGGCTGCGAGCGGCGAGTACTGCTTTCGAGCTGTACTGCTCTGACTCAGCGCGGCGGCGCGCCTCAGTACGCACTACGTTGCGCCAACAGCCCGCAGCATAAGCTTAAACAGGACGTGCAAGATAGATAAAAATGAATTTACACAACCACTAGACACTGGCTTACTTGCTATCCACACTAGAGCTTCATCCTGACCTTTGTCAGGCGTCATCATCAACAGCGTCCTGAGCTGGACTATTAATTATTACACGTAAACTTTCGCCGTACTTCTTTGCAGCCACTGTCAGATTCCTGCAATGGCCGCTCAAGCCAGCTGCCCTGCTACTCGTGCAAGTGGCCGGGTTGCGTCAGAGCTATCGCCGCTTAGCTTCAGCCGTTGGTTCCCTCGCCGCATCTACACTATCGACATCGTCTTCCTAATTCTTGAATTGTTTATGATGAACGGACCGCACATGGTTCAACTCATATTCGGCTTGCGCTGCGTGCCGGTGGGCGGCGGACCGCACGCGGCGCTGCAGGAGCTGATGCCGCAACTCGACCCCGCCGCCAGCCGTGCAGATGCAGTGCTGGCCGGCTTCCCGTGTAACGCCAGCTATATCGGACAGCTGCTGTACGTCCTGCGCACCGGGGCCGTGGTTGACCCATGGGTCAGGTTCCGTGTCTACGACTTCGCAAACGCTGGTCATGTGCTGCCTCAGCTGCTCATCCTTGTGGCTGCTCTGGCAGCACCGCACCTGTATCAACGCTGTCGTCACGGCCTCTTCATTGCTGCAAGCATCATCACGGTCCTGAGCGCGCACGCGGCCATCAAGTGGGCTCCGGATTGCTTGCTGCCGCTCGGTGCCGTTGCCAACCTGAGCGCGGCGCGGCGACGGGTCGCAGCGATTTACTTTGGCTGGAAGGCTGTCGTCGTGATGCGGGTGAGCTGGGTTCCGTTGAGCGACACACCCGCCCTGAAGTTGGCTTGCAGTTGTGCAGTTGACGTTGTAAAGCTGGGGAGTGCACTGTATGCGCTGGCTGTGGAGTCGGTCGCATTAGGGAAGTATCGGAATACGGTTTGTAGAACACCTAGGCCATAGTCTGATCCACTCTCAACAAGGCTTCAACACCTGCTGTGTTCCTCCATGAGGCATGGACGGCACCCGCCTGAACTCTTTTGTCGCACCCCTCCACGATAGCATCTTTACTTTAGGGCTCAGCCATGAGGCAAGTCGGATGGTTTTAAGCGTCATTTGCCACCTCCACACGTTTACAAGCGCCTGAACTCACCGGTGAAGCTTTGACAAAAACCGTGTTTTTATCCCCGCAGCTGCCCGCGTCCCTCCAGCTCTTCGTGGGCCCCATGCTGTGGCTGCTGTGCATCACCGCCATGCGCGCCGTGGACCGCCGGCTGCTGCCCCCGGGGGCCTCCCAGCCGCAGTACCTCACACCCGCCCAGGCAGCCCTGCTTTTCATTGTGATGGCCGTAGTGCCGTACCTGGTGGTACGAGCATTGGAGCGAGCCTACCTGCTGCCATACTACCACGCCTACCTTCGCGGCTTCAGCAGCAGCACAGGCGGTGCCCGTGGCAATGAAACGGACGGCAAAGGAAACCGCAGCGGCAGCCCCAAGCAGCCAAAGCGCAGTTTCTCACAGTGCCGGTCAGAGGGCACGAGCAACGCGGCGGGAACATCAGCGGTAGCCCCGGTAGGTGACATGCCACTGGCTCGCCGCAACACGGCTCTCGGCCCACATCCGCTCAGCGACGCGGATAACGCACGGCACCCGGAGGGCCCTAGTCATGCAGCAGCTACTCCTGCCGGCCGCAGCGGTCAAACAGCACCAGCAGAGCAGCCCTCAGGTGCCCTGCGCAATGAAAGCAGCAGCAATGAAAGCAGCAGTTCGCCGGGAGAAGATGTTACAGCGCCTGTCTTGGAGCTCCCGGTGCTGCGGTCAAGTCGGGCACCAGCTGGCATGCAGCAGCTGTCCACCTCGGGCCGCCGCTCTCACCCAGGCATGCTCTACACGCCCATCGGCGGTGGCAGAACCCTGACCGTGAGCATGAAGATACCGCTGCGCACACATGTGCTTGGGGGGACGCCGCGACAGCACGCTAGGGGCCAGACGGCTACTGTCGGAGGGGACCCGCAGCAACAACCTGGGTACTCCAGCTTTGAGGAGGCCAGGATGCGTGTGCAGGGCGCCGCTGCTGCTGCTCTGCGTGCTCACAACAGTACGGCAGCAGCAGCGGTGGCTGCCACTGCTGCTGCTGCCGACCGGGGCGGCCAGGAGCGCGCCACCCGAAGGCGGCCTCGCAGCCTGTTGCGGCAGCTTTCCGGTGTGTGCGTGGAGGGCTGTGTACAGCTGCTGATGGTGCTGCGCGCAGAAACAGCGACGGCGGCGGCACCACCGGCGGCAGGCGAGGACCATGGCGGGCTGCGCAGCCGTAACGCTGGGGGCGCTGGCAACACCAACACCATCTTGCACGACAGCCTAGCAGGCACGGAGGGCACTGTTCTTGACGATGTCGCCATTGACACTGCCGTACAACAGCTCCTGGCAGCGGCGGCTGCGGATAGCGGAAGTGTTGGGGCAGGAGGCGACAGCAGTGATGGTACCTCCAGTGTTGACTATTCAAGTGCCTTTGCATGTGGCGATAACAATGCCTTCCTTTGGCCGCCGGCGCTGCCGCTAGCGGTGGGGGTTGGCTCGAGCAGGCTGGAACTGGTCAGCGCTGGCGAGGAGGCTAAGGAGGCGCAGGTGCTGGTGCTTACCCCCTCCCGGTCGCTGCGCGGGCTTGCCTGCGTGCGCTGCGTGGTGGCTGGACGCATGGGGGCGGCAGGAGGAGGACGAGGTGGAGGGCGGAAACAGGCGGTGGTGCAGCTGGACGAGGTGGTGGAGGTCGCCGCGGCTGTGGAGGAGGGTGCGCATGGTGCTGTGAGGTACGTGTGTCGCACCTCGTTGCTAGAGGGGTCCATTACTCAGCTAGAGTAAGGGAAAAGAGAAAAAGAAACCATGACAGTAGCAGGGCTGTGGTAAAAGGCGCGAAAGGGCGCTATCGACCCATGGGTCATAGCCTGGACGCCACGCAATCTGACACAGAAACAGCCTGTGCCATGCGCGCGCGAGCATCATCCCGACCCATGGATCATCTGAAATCCGCTGGTAAAATGACCTGGGATGTAGCACCATGTAACCGTAAATCGCACGACTTTCCTTGCCTCAGGCTGTCCCTCCCCCCCGCCGCCCTGCGCTCCCCCGGAGCCCTGACGCTGCACCTGCTGCCGCCGCGCAACACTGCGCCGCCGCCGGACCTGCAGCCGGGGCCGGACGCGGCGGCCTCAGCGGCTGCAACGGCGCCGCTGGCCACCCTGCCGCTGCTGGTGCTGCCCGCCGCCGCAGCCCAGGAGGTACGGCAGCTGTACGGCAGTGTGCTCGGGGGCGACACGGTACGGCAGCTGGAGGGGATGCTGGCGGCGTCGGAGGTTGATTGCTGTGATGTGGCTGGCTCACTTGCTACCGCAGTCGGCATGCCCGACGGGGCAGGCTGCACCGAAGTAGCTGCAGCAGTTCACAACAGCGGTTTGGTCAGCCTGTCGTACGACATAGATTTGATGCTGCAACTGCCGTGCGCTTCGGATTCGGAAGAAGGCCACCTACCCCTTTTCATCACGGACGTCCTGCGCTTCTTCACACGTCAGCGTATGGCCGCCTGCCTGCTGGAGGGTCTGCGAGCGCTGGGCAGTGCGGGTGTGGAGGTGCGGGATGTGGTCCGGGAGCTGACGGCTGCGGCCGAGGAGGGCGGAGAGGGAAGCGGCGAGTGGCTGCAGGGGGTGATGCGGCAGCTGGGGCAGCTGGGGCCGGTGGAGGCGGATAAGGAACCTCAGGACCCTCCGGAGCCTGTCACGACACGCACAAATGCGGCTGGCGATGGCGGCGCTTCCACCAGCGGCGGCTCGAAGCCCACAGCTGCTGCAACCAGCCCGGCTCCTCCCACGGGTTCCGGCATGAGCCTTGCCCGCCCTCCATCCCATGCCTCCCGCCGGTCCCTGCTGGTCTGGTGGCTCCACGCGCTGCTGCTGGGCTTCTCCCCGCCCGCCCTGGAGCGATCCTACCAGGCCTTCAAGGCGGCGCAGAGCTTCTACCTGGATCGTACGGCGCTGGCAGCAACGGTCGGCCTCCACCTCATCTGCACGCTGCGCACGTACCACGACATCTACAGAAGCTCCCCCGCTTTGCCCGCTGTTGAAGGGAGTCAGCGGCTGCATGTGGCTTGGCAGCTGCTCAAGACCGCACCCGATACCTTGCTCCTAGCGCTGGTTGTCTGCACCACCCTTCACACAAGGTCAGTCCGCGGGGGTTGAGCTCAGTCCGCTCCCGTGAAGCCTTCAGCAGTGACAGGGTTGCGAGCTTCGCCGGTTGTGGAGTTAATCGTGGGAAAGCATGTGGATGGATGCAGCGAGACATAGCAGCCACATTCCAACCGACCTTCTTCTTCCCCTGCCACCGGTAGACCTGCGAGGGTTGTCCCTGCGTTTCGATGACACCTACGACATACCCTTCACAACCGTTTGTCCTAACAGGCGGCGCAACGCGGTGTTGCTGTCTGGGTTGTGCCTTGACGCAACTGTAATGCTCTTCCTGCTGCTTCTGCTGCCGCTGCTACCCGACCTCTGGATCGAGGCGGTCCGTCGCAAAGGCATGCACTGGGTCTATTTCGGCCTGTGGAGACCGGCCACCCTGCAGGTTAGTACCAGTCGTGGGGCTGTATGGGGTTGCAAGTCAGAGTGCAGCGAAGCATGGCTGCGGGCGTTAGAAGTACCCGGCAAAGCGGCAACGCCTTTGGCTTCTCGTGTAATGTTCCCGGTTGTTGGTGAGCCTCTGGGGCGCATTGCTAAGGGTTCTGTTGTACTGGAAAACTACCCTCGTAAACAACACATGTCCCATCCGCCCTGGTAACGCCTCTCGATTGCAGTTGTCGCCGTACCTGTACGCCCGGGCGACATTGGCGTACCTGCTGCCGACTCTGCTGCTAGTGCGGAAGGTCAACGAGGGTCGCTGGGCACCAGCTCTGGTCTTTGCAGTAGGCAACGCACTGTGTGGCATAATGGTGTCCGCGGCCACAGACCTGCACAAGCGCAGGTGGTTTCTGCGCAGGGATGCAAGCCGTTGGGGATGCTATTAAGCAAGGGGCGGAGGCAAGAGCGCCACTAAGAACAAGGCGCCCTGTTGGTGACGAGGCGTTGCCTCGCATGCTGGTCTCAGCCGTCTCGGATCTGTGGACGCCGCGGCAACAGACCCATTTGCGGCATGTAGCAGGACCGCATGAGGCGTTGGTGGCTGCCAGGCAGCAGGCGGCAGCGACGCCGAACCGGTTCTGATTTGCGCCCTAAGCAGCACTAGGGGCGGTTTCAAGGCGGGGGGGGGGGCGTTGTCAACAACCAGGCGCAAGGAAAGTAGGTTGGGGAGTAGGACCCGCAGTAGAACCCGCTAGGACGGGAGGAGCTGGGACGGAATGGAGCTCAGCAAGGATAACCGGGTTCCGAGCTTGCTGGTTCACGGCTTTCAGATGCTTTGATGCAACATTTCCAATCTGTAGTCATCGGCCAGGACGCATCAGTTGTTTTTGTTGGAGACAGCGCCGGCGTGCGGTCCAGCCACAAGCTACCGTATAATGGCATAGTTTCGTGTTATTATCGTCCCTTGGTCTTTCTTAAAGTCCTGTATGCACTCCAGGCAAGTGGATAGGGTACCGGTATCACATGTTACGACGAAGGCGTTGTAAGGGCGCACCGATGGGAATAATGAGAGGTAAAGGTTCCACACGACGGTGGATGCTGAGTAAGTAGCAATGTCCTGTAAACGCAAGGGACTGCCGATGACACTCTATGCCCAAGAGGAGCCGGGACAACAGGAAATCTCGGTAACTCGTCTCTTGTTGTGTGGCAGATCAGACTGTGAGCATGACCATGGCTGCACAAGCTTCCCGAGAACACAAGAGCAGTAGGGCACGCTTTGTCATGCAATCATATGGTGCAGGGTACGCAGCGACCCATGGGTCACATACATCACTGCACTACTACCAAAGTGCCGCGAGGGGAAATGCGAAGCTGCGGAGCGAGGTCACCGATACGCGGGGGTGTTCAATGGCTCATGTCAGCTACATAATATGCTCAACAATGCACAACAAGAGAACTGACCGTGGGACGCCGGTCTCAAGGGCGGGGTTGGCGGAGCAGTCATAGGCAGCGATGGCGTTCCAGCTAGCAATGGCCCAAGGACTGAGTTGACCGACGTAAGGGTTTGCGCCGGTCTGCAAGTCGAGTTCGAAACGGGCGCGTAAAAAAGGAAACCAAGTACTAGCACAAGAAGGTTTGCGTATCATGAGTCGTTCTCCAACTGTGCCGCAATGCTTGCGTTCGGAAATTAACACCAGCAAGCAAAGCCACAAGCATACTGCTTACCGCGACTGCCAAAGCGATAATTTGGTTGACATAAAGCTTGTCGAAGACGTCATACTCCTGTGGAAAACAACTCGCCGGTGGGCCTGAAAACATGTACGCATGTGCTTGGTACTGAAGGCAATGTGAGGAAAACACGTGCCTACCGGTATTCCGCTCACCTGGGTCAACGAAGTTGGGCACCACATTACCGGAAGGGCCCCAAGCCGCAGATGCCAGCCATGGCGCGCCAGCGCAAAAGAAGGCTATAAGCAGAGTAGTTGCAATCCTTACTGCATCGCAGCGGCGGCTTGACGCGCCCCGCATTTTGCACTCTTTGAACGTCTTCGTGAACCACTGTCTTCTACTGGACTAAACAGAAACATGTGTAATAATGGGTATGGAAAGCGGAGGTGTTATATGGAGAAAGAGCTTCGGCCTTTTAGTATACATACAAGCGCCGGCAAGCCAGATGGCGGTTGACAGTTAGCATGATACGCGGGAAATTCCGCAACAGCCAGAGGGCCCACAGCCGCACAACGGGCTGCCTTAGTTCCTTTAATATTCAACAAAAGGCAGAGGAGGCTTACAATGTTTGCCTTTGCACAACTCCTTCACGACTCTTACCGGTACTCTGACGAGCCAAGGCACATCATGGCATCTCCGCCATGGCTTTTGACCTATTCTTAGGACGTGGGCATCTTGTCCCTGAAGGAACCCGGGGCTAGCCCTGCGCTTTCCTATCGACACCTGAGATGTTTTAGGGCACCATTGTAACGGTCATTCATTAAGGAATAAGGCTGTAGATTTGTAGGCTGTGGTGGTGGTGGATGGCTACGCATGCATACAAATGACTTACGTGTTAGTGTTAAGTAAGCAGCCTAAAAGTCAACTGGTAGCTTACACCTTAATAAGCTATTGTTAAGCTGCTAAGGGTAAAAGTCAACGAGCTTGCAGATGACTTTTACGGATGACTTTCCCGCAAAAGTCATCCGATCCCGCGGTTATGAGGACTTGAGGAGTCTCCCCTTGAGGTAATAGCTGTTGGTGCGGCAACCTCTGGGTAACGCCTAACGTGAACGGTATATGGGGCCTTCGCGCTGCCAGCTAACGGCAACTCCAGTATGTTATCGCTTCCACGGTGGCAAGAGCAACAGCAATTTGCGCTACAACGAAGGATTTTCTTTTGAGGAGCCCAAAGTGCGTCATCCAAGGCCAGTTCCGGGCACCTGCGCGAGGTCGCAGCATCAGCAGCAGCCTGGAGAGACATATTAAACCCAGCGTAGGTGTCAAAACCCATTTTAAGGCCAACAAAAAGGCAAACTGTCCACTTGTATAATATTAATAGCTGGCGCCAGGCAGTAGAGGAAAGCGGCGCCAGTAGAGGAAAGCCGCCAAGGTCATGGTACTGCCTTGTACTCCAAAACTGCCACCGATTCTAACTGCCACCCACGTGGCGGAAGCACGCGCTTGCCACTCCTTCAGTACGTTGCGGCGAATTGCCTTTTCCCTTAAGGCTCATGCTGTTATTTGCATAGGCCAATCAAGGTTGCTTTACGGCAGCTATTAACGCGGAACAAATGGCTAACAACAAACGCTAGCAGCTTCAGCGGCTGGCTTGCTAGTTGTATGCACCCGTAGAGCGGCCTTCCTTGGAAAGCCGTAATTATTAGCTCACAGTAAATTAGCCCGCTTCATAACCCGAAGTACTACTTAGGCCGAACTGGGCAGCGGGGCACAACCTAAGGCGACAGCACGAAGCTGCGCCCCTTGGGCTCTGATTGGGCTTGTCGGAGTGCAGGAAGGCGCCCGAACCCGGCTCGCTTTGCCTCTCGAGCATGTTCATGATGCGCCTGGGAGTCGGCACTGCGCCTAAGTCAGTGTCGTCTGCATGTCGCGCGATTGCCGATGTACTTTGGGGCGCCACCGAAAAGGTAAGGACATGCGCACTTGGCTTAGGTACGTAAGCAGCATGCATGAGGAGGAAGCGAGTGTCTGCGTGAAACATTCTCGCTTTCTTTGGCAAATCCCAAGAAGCATGTGACCCATGGGTCATTTATGTCCTTAGGGCATGCTTTGCTGTAAATGTGAAGCCCTGACTCAGTGACAAGTGCGGCGTGATGTGCCATGCATTTTCCACTCACCGTATGAGCATTCGTGCTCTCTTTTGCCTCGTCCTTCTCACAACCTGCGCTCGGTTGCCTTCGGTGTCCGCTTCCTTGCAGCTCCCTACATGGTACCAACTCCTGCTCGGGCCCCTCATGTGGCTTCTCTTCGTCCTCTCCTTACCAGGCATGGACCGCCGGCTGCTGCCCCCGGGGACCTCCCAGCCGCAGTACCTCACACCCGCCCAGGCAGCCCTGCTCTTCATCATGATGGCCGTACTGCCGTACCTGGTGGTACGAGCATGGGAGCAGGCCAGGTACCGGCGGCACAGTATCGTGCAGAGTATCAGCTGCAGCTCAACTGTGTCCAGATCGCAAGCCCACGCTGGTCGTGATTGCAACACCAGAGGCCAACTAACCGAAGTAAGCGGCAGTTGCACTGCTGACGGCAACTCATCAAGCCGTTTAAATAGCGGCAGCAGCTGCAGCAGCAATGCCTTGAGCTGTAGCAGCCCGCCGTACAGTTACCTTCCCTCTCCCTTCTGCATTTCGGAGCAGTTGTCGTACCACCGAGCTGAGCTTGCGCCTCCCGAGTATGCAGCATACGGAGCTGGCGTGGCAGCAACACCAATAAGCCCAACGACGGCAGCGGCATCAGCATGGGGAGCTGCGACGTCGCCTCCGGCCAACAGGCAGCGCCACTGCATCAGTGAAGCCGGACGCGCACAGTACATCCTCGAAACCAGCGGCCCAGGCTCCCCCCGCAGCACCCGACCTCCCTCCGACGCCCTTTACCGCTCCCGCAATCTGCGCCGTACGATTAGCGTCAAGGCGGGCCTGCCACACGACACCACGCAGCCGGGCTGGATGAGCTTCAGCGACGCCAAGCCGCGTGTCACCACCGCAGCCCTTGCGGCCGTACGATCTTACACCGCCGCAGCAGCAGCAGCTAGAGCCAGAGGCCAGGCCTCTGAGGTCGCCGGTGGTGACAGAGACAGCAGCGGCGGCGGTGGAAACAATGCCTCCGCCGTGGCCGCGGTGGGCGCTGGACAGGGCTCGCTGTTGCGGCTGTCCTCGGTTATATGCGTGCAGGGCTGCGTGCAGCTGCTGATGGTTGTGCACTCTCTGTTGGTAGGGGACACTGATGATGACCACAAGGACGCCATCAGCAGCCGCAACAGCCGCAGCCGCAACATCACCGCCACCGCCACCCAAAGCGGCGGCAGCGCATGCACTGTACGGCATATGAGAGTGGACGCGGTGTCGTACGACAGCAGCTTTAATGACTCAGCAGTGTTCAGTGCCGTACAAGAGCTCCTGCAGGTGTCGCAGAGCTCCTCTAACACGCCAGAGCAGGAGGCAGGCGGCGGCGCAGACGGCAGCGATGCACCTAGCGCCTTTACTTGGCCGCCGGTTTCGACGCTGAAGACGAAGAAGGACGCGGCCTCAAGCACGGGTAACGCCCATGGCGCAACAGTGGTTGCTGACGAGGAGGAGGATGAGGAGGAACTTGAGGTGCAGGTGCTGGTTCTTGTACCCTCTCGGTCGCTGCGCGGGCTTGCCTCCGTGCGCTGTGTGGTGGCTGGGCGCATGGGCGCGGCAGGAGGAGCAGGGCTGCATGGGGCGGTGGTGCATATGGATGAGGAGGTGGAGGTGGAGCCAGTGGCCGGGGCAGCAGGTGGAGGAGAGGAGGCATTTGGGGCGCTAAGGTGGGTGGAAGGGTGCGTGCTCCATCTAAGCCGAGACGTGGAACAAGGAGGGCCCTGTAGCAGAGGGAGCAGAACCCTGAGATTGCAGCATGACTTGCAATCGCAGGCCCTACGCTAGCCATAACATTACGCGGAGTGCATCCTTAGAACATCTCGCTTAGGCACGATGCCAATGCATGCCTTTAAGCACTTACGCCAACCTGCCGCAGGCTGTCCCTTCCCCCCGCCGCCCTGCGCACCCCCGGAGCCCTGACTCTGCACCTGCTGCCGCCGCGCAACACTGCGCCGCCGCCGGACCCACAGCAGCAGCAGCCTGGGCCTGACGCGGCGGCCTCAGCGGCTGCGACGGCGCCGCTGGCCACCCTGCCGCTGCTGGTGCTGCCCTCCGCCGCAGCCCAGGAGGTACGGCAGCTGTACGGCAGTGTGCTCGGGGGCGACACGGTACGGCAGCTGGAGGGGATGCTAGCGGCAGGGGATGCGGGTATGCGGGCGGAGGGGCGGTGGGCGAGCCTGCCGTACGAGTTTGCGGAACACGACTTTGGTTCTCCCTTCTTGACGCCCGCCGTTCTATCGGGGCCAGGCGGCGTCTCAACGTCTGCTAGGGCTGCAGGCAGCACGAGCGGCCTAGCCGCTACCGCTGAGGCCATTCAGTACAATGGCCTGAACAGTCTTGCGTACGATTTGGATCTCATGCTGCATTTGCCGTACGAGGCGCATGAGGACGCGGCGCCGACATTTGACCCATGGAGCTCCAATGAAAACGTCCTGCACTTCCTCACCCGTCAGCGTATGTTCGCCTGCCTGCTGGAGGGTCTTCGGGCGCTGGGCAGTGCGGGTGTGGAGGTGCGGGATGTGGTCCCGGAGCTGGCGGCTGCGGCCGAGGAAGGCGGAGAGGGAGGCGGCGAGTGGCTGCATGGGGTGGTATGGCAGCTGGGGCAGGTGGAAGCGGAGCGCAATGAGAGCCAGCAGGTGCGGCTGGCGGCCACGAGACATGTGTGGGAGGCAGTAGCTGAGGAGGAGGGCGACAAGGATGCTTTGCCAGCTGTGCCGCGTTACGTAGGAATGAATGGAAACAGCGGCAAAGAGTGTGACAGTGGCGCGGTTGGTGCTTCTGTGCTGCACGGGGCCGAGCCTGCGGCTGTGACCACAGAAGCGGCAGCGGCATGCGGCAAGGACGCTGCGAAGGGCGGCGGCGATGCAGACAAGCGGCATGTCGCAGCCCCGCTTGGCACCGTATGCGACGACAGCGGCGGCGTTTCCACCACCAGCGGCAACGGCGGCTTACCGTCCACAGCTACCGCAACCGGCCCGGCTCCTGCTACCAGCACTGCCCGCCCTCCCCGCCCTGACGCCTCTCGCCGGTCCCTGCTGGTCTGGTGGCTCCACGCGCTGCTGCTGGGCTTCTCCCCGCCCGCCCTGGAGCGATCCTACCAGGCCTTCAAAGCGGCGCAATGCTGCTGGATTGACCGAGCAGCACTGCTGATGGAGGTTGGTCTGCGCGTCTCAACCACGCTACGTGCCCTACGTGAAGCCGATGCTAGCGCCTGCTGTGTTGGGGCCCAAGGGGCGCATGATGGCTCCTGCAGCAGCCACCAGGACGGCTGGGGGCGGCTGCAGCTGGTCTCCCAGGTTGTCTACTTGGCGCCTAGCGTGGTGCTGCTGGGGCTGGCGCTGTTTGGGAAGGGAATGGCAAGGAGCGCCAGGTGAGCTGAGGCGTGCGTGTCGGACTATCACAAGCCTTTACCCTGATCAGGAAGAGCTTGTACGGCTTTGTTACGGTGGCACATGCGGTAGGGCGTTAATCTTTCAGCGCAGAGCTGGCGGTGGCTTTGTTGTCCGTATGCTGCTAACACATTCCCCGATCGGCTTCTCCCAGGCCTGCCATACGCGTGAAGCGTCCCGGCTGGTTTTGCGTTTGCACACTTGCTTTGCGCGCACACCTTGGTATCGCAGGCGCCGCAACCTGGTCCTTCTGCTGAGGGGCTGCCTGGACGCAGCCGCTCTGGGCCTCATTACCTGGCCCGCTGTCTCCCCCAGCGGCACGCTGCTGCCGGTGCCGGACGCCTGGTTGACCGCGTGCCGGCGGTACGGCATGTTGTGGATCCACCACAGCTTCTGGGAGCCGGTGACCATGCAGGTGTGAAAGGGGGTGGGATAAGGGGACAGGGTCCAGGGTTTTAGTGCACAAATCAAGCGTACCGTTGAGTAGGCCTCGACTCTAGCCGAGAGTTTGGGATGAGCAAGAGTACAGGGGTGGGGACATTCCACTAGCCGGAGCTTTGTCCGTTTCAAACGATAGCTGCAAAGCCCTCTGTCGTTTGCTTTCTCACCCGCGCATTCGCAGCTGTCGCCGCGGCTGCAAGTCTGGGTAACGGCGGTTACCACGCTCCCGCTGCTGCTGCTCTCACGCCAGTGCTCCTGGGGTCGCTGGCGCCCTGCGCTTGCCTTCGCTGCGGGCAACGCGCTGTGCGGCATGCTGGTGTCCGCCGCCACAGACCTCCGGACGCGGCGGCGATTTGTCAACTTGTGGGGGCATGCAGGAGGGGGCGTTGTCGGCCATCAGTCAGAAGGGCAGGGCGGGAGCAGCAGCAGCTGTGCCTGGCGGGACGAGGCCGGCAAGCCAGTCCAAAAGAAATGCGGAGGGTTGCTGTAAACCGCGAGTTGATTGAGTTGACGACGGCTAGGGTGGTGTTGGCCGCGCAGACGTCCGCAATGCCACGGCCACATAAGTTGTCTGCCATGAGGAGTCCAGTCACTTGCTGCACGCGAGAAAGGCCGCTCTTAGCGTCGTAGGTTTCCCGGATTGAACTGTTGTGAGTTCGATTCAAACACTGGAGCGTGCAGTCGGCTGATGTCTGTAGGTTGCCCTGTGTACCGGTACCTGTGGTTACAAGGTTGGGCGTTAGGATAGTTGCCCGTCCTAGAAGCTTGCGTCTACATGGATGTGAGATCTTGAATGCCCCACGCATGTTTGCACGCAACCTCGGGGGCTGTGTGGTTGTTCACCTCGGTCCAATCGGTTGGATTTTTCACGTCTCCGTACATGTTGGCCTGTTGCTAAATTCAAGTTTCCTGAACCGCGCTGAGCTGCTTACCAGTTGATGCTGCGATTCACGGGCCTGTGTCCAGCATAATCGAGGTTGCTATCAGCCCTGTGCAACAGCATAGCCCTCTCGTGGACGAAATAGAGCAGCTTCCAGCGACTGTAACACAACGTATCAGTAGCACGCATGGCGCTCGTGACTTTCCGCTCTGAGGATGTGCTCATCGAGGAAGCATACCACCAGCGGTACCATCTGTCGTTTGTAAATATAGCAAAGTCTGGTACAGCGCAAACTGCATAGGCAGGACGTCCACTTCTTAATCCCTGCAAGTTGAAGCGACTTGCCTCGTCCAACCGCTTGGATCCAGGGCGCATAACTGCCGTACAAGCAAATCATCTGCGTTGTCCAGCGCTTTGGGAACGGACGTGAATCAATGTCATATCGTATCCGGCCCAGTCCTGACCACGCCATGTAAGCAGTCTAGCGCCTAGAACCCACACTGCCCATTGTGGTCTGACCGGGTCAGCGCTTTGTGCTAGTTCGTGAAATTCTATAACTGTAGATTATACACGGTCGGGAGTCATTCCCCAAAACCTTATGCTAACTTTATTTTAGCCGATGTCCAAATCAACAGCTCGACCCTTTCCATCCCTATTAGACCAGGAACTTTATTCAGATATTACAGCTCTTGCTGATAGTCCCAAGAAGGCCCATTCAATAAGTACCTCAGCTGGGGCAGGGTCAGCCACCAAAGCTCTTTCCAGTTATCTTGCCAAACAGGCTGTAAATCAACGCGAGACACCGGACCTGCTTGTAAGGGACGTCCAATCTAGGCGACGTGTTACCTTTAAGGATGCCGAAGATAAAGCCATGGCCCCGGAGGATGCGGTATCAGGAATGCTGCGGGACCATGGACCAGCTCGTGCCGAAGCTCGAGCTCCGTCCAGGTGGGATGGAATCACAATCCATGGGGCAGGACCACCCTAAGTGACAGCGATGCTTAATAGTCCGTTAGCGAGGTATGTTTTAGTCAAGAAGTACCGGTACACAAGCTAGTGTTAAAGGTCCCTGAACGCAGTGCCCAGCAGTTTTGCACGGCCTCTTACACCCCCCGCCCTCATTCGCCTCTACAGCTTCCCGCTGCACCAGCTCGATTCCGACGCCCTGGAACTCGAGCGCAAAAAGGTGCGGAATGGCGCATGCAAGGCGGCTGTCAGGCTCCCTCTTGCAGTTGATCTGGGTCACACCTCCTTTCCCTAGGCGTGCATGTGGTACGCCTTACACTATGGAGAGCAAGCGCATGGATTGACTGTCCACCTATCCACAACCCTTGTAGGTGAGCCTGCAGAGCTCTGTGCGCGTGGAGGTACTGCGCAGTGAGCAGCAGCGCGCGCTGGAGCTGCTGCAGCGGGAGCGGGCAGCTATAGCAGCTGCGACGGCAAACGCGAATGAGCGGATGCAGCTGGCGGAGATGGAGATGCAGGCCCTGGCCCGTAAGGAGGACGACATGCGCGCAAAGATCAGCCGAGCAGAGGAGGAGGTGCGTTGTGGTGACGCTATTGCGACAGATGTAAGGGAAACACGGTGCCTTCTGGGGTTTATTGTCTAACTTGAGTTAACAATTAACGCCAAAGGGACACCGGCCCCGGCTTGCCTTCTTTACCCTTGCAGCTGGCGCAGCGAGACTACGAGTTGAAGCAACGTGAGGAGGCGGTGCGGAGCATCGAGGAGATGGCACAGCGGTTCAGCATGAAGGAGGAGGCGCTGCATCAGCATGAGAACGAGCTGACTGCGCGCGAAGCGGCTTTGGTTAGGCTGGAACAAGCGGCACAGCAGGTGGGGTGCTGCTGGTACGGTGGTACTACATGGCATGAAGCGTATTAGACCGCAGTTGAAGCCAGCAACCCATGCTTTGTGTTAGACTGGAGGAATGAGGGGCTTGCCAACGCTGCTTTGAGCAGCTGCATGCTGTGATGTACCCAAAGCCACATGCGGCTTGTACCGGCCGGGGCTGTACCGTCCATGCCAAACCGCCCAGCTACCAACAGCGTCTTCCGGCCTCGCCTGCATCATGCCGCAGGCGAACAAGGAGGCGGAGGCGCTGCGGGAGGCGTACAAGGAGCGAGCTGCGCGTCTCGCGGCCAAAGTCCGGGAATGGGAGGAGGACCGGGGCGAGGCAAGGCGTCGACTAGACGAGGAGGCTGCAGCCCTGGAAGAGCGGCGGCAGAAGATCTCGCTTGAGCTGCATGTGGGTACGGGCAGGGGTGAGGGAAGCACGTCTTCTGCTGCTGTGTGGGAGGTACAATGCGACACTGCTAGCGCGAGTCAAGGTAACCACCCCCAGAGTTGTACCCGTGTGTACCCAGGAGCGGGACGCCACCGTCACGCTGCGGGAGCAGAAGCTAGCGGCAGACCTGCGGGAGGCTGAAGAGGAGAGCGCGGCCCGCCAGGCCGCCCACGAGCAGCAGCGTCGGACCATGATGGCTGAAATGGAGGGCCTGCAGGCGCAGGTACGTAACACGATAGCGTGGGGTTATGGTGCACGCTCAATTTGCGTCTTGGCTTTGAACGCGCATGCGTTGTGCGTTGGCCCCACTACTGGACCATGCCTCATGGGCTGTGTTTGTTGTCCAGTAAGCATATCCTTGGCGCAATGCAGGTTTCTGTGCTCATGTCCGAGGTTGCACAGCTCCAAAAGACTCGGGAGCAGAAGGAGGAACGGCTTGAGGAAGTCGAAAAGCAGGTGGGTGTGTGGCTTTACCAGATGCGCCGCTTTGGAGGTAACCCAAATCGTGCATGCCGCCCCACGCAACATGCCGTTGGGCCCGTTGCGAACCCCTGTATCCTACTTAATACCATGTGCCCTATGCCGTGTGCCTATGCCGTACAGGTTGAAGCAGCGGAGCGCCAGCTGGCTGAGCGCTCTGTTGCGCTGGACGACGCGCGCCTGACGGAGGCTGCTGCCAGCCAGGCGGCCAGCGAAACCCATGCAAACCTCAGGCTGTTGCGAAAGGTGGGTGTGGGAGGTGTTGCCGCATGCATGGCTACTTGCCGTGTGTGACGCGGCGACCAGGATTTGCCTACACAGCATGCGTTTACATGGCATGAACGGCATGTGTTTGAATCCAATGAAGGTTATCAAAATTTCCGCCCCCCCCCTTCGCCATGCAGGATCATGAGGCCCTTAAGGAGGAGGTCAGCGGCCTTGCTCGTGACAAGGAGCGCCTGATGCTCGCCATTGGGCAGGAGCGTGAGACCTGGCACCAGCAGCACAAGGTATGGCAGCATGTACCGATGTAGACATGTATACATACCAAACATTCAGATCAGGGTCTTGCAACTATAATTTCATGAGTACAGGCAGAGCTGGAAGCGCTACAAGCACAGCAGACGGCATCAAGGCTGGAGGCCGAGCGAACCCGTGTTGAGATTGAGCAGCTGAGCCAGAAGCAGGTGCGGCACTGCATGGTACATGGCTTACAAATGCAGCACCACGGTTCATGACTTAGCCCAGGACCCGCTTAGCATCCGTGCTGTTAAGCCGACGCTGCATGCCTGGCTGGAATGCTACCGCATTGCAGGAGGCGCGAGCCAAGGAGGTGGAGGAGTGGATCGCCGAGCAGACCACTGCCATCAACCACGGCAAGGCCCGGGTCGACGCCGACGAGCGCAGGTTGGGCGGCATGCGGCGGAGGCTGGATGCTAACTAGCAGCATCAGCGTTTGCATACGCTGCACATCCCTCTCATGCAAGTGGCCCCTGACATGCCCCGCTTCCGAACACATGCATGCATGCCCGCTACCCCAGGCTTCAGGTGCTGGGTGAGGAGCTCCTGTCCAGGGAGCGCGAGGTCACTGCGCTGCGTTCCGAGCTGAATGAAGAGCTGCAAAAGGCGAAGCGCGAAACTGCGACGCTGGCAGCTGACAGGGCCAAATTGCAGGTAAACGCGGCCATATGCCTCATGGTATATGCCTTCCTACGAATGCGCCGTGACATGACCAGTACGCCGCTCCGCGCCTCCTTCCAGCATATAGTTGTTTCCGAGTAGCCACTAGACCTCGCTTCACGGTCATGCTGAAGGTAATGCCACAACATTAAGCAAGCCCTGCCCGACGGTGCATCGCTGCACCCTTACAGGCAGCCCAGGCGGAGTTGGTCTCCCAGCAGGCAGCGCTGGAGGAAGCCAAACGCAACATGGCAGCAGAAGTACAGCAAAGCCTGCGGGTGGGTTGGACTGGGACCAGCATAAGGAGAGGCCAACCATTTCAAGGCTTAACGCTAGCTTGCTGCTTGGGAAATTGGCCCATGTGACCCTTGATGGTCATGCACCTCGTGCTCTGACGTCAAAACCCGGGGACGGTGGCGCCCGCAGGAACGTGAGGCCGCACTGCTTGAGCGTCAGGCCCAGCTGGAGCGCCGCCAGGTGCGCAAACAGCAACCGGGAGCTTTCACTCTCACAGCTCCGGCTGCTGCAGCTGCCGTGCCGCAGAAACCAGTGGTTACCATTCACCGTAATGGCCTGCCAGGTGGCTAGATCGTTGCTGTATGCATGTGACTGTGCGTGAGAGCGAAGCCGGCGATACCATCCCGTGCATGCCTTCGCTCGTGGGTCAAGTCTGGCGGGTCTTCATGTCATGGGTTGGCTGTATTTCCGCCTGGCCTTGCTGTTGCAGGCTGACCTGGAGCAGCAGCGGTCAGGCCTGGAGATGGAGTACCAGCGTCGCATGATGGCGCTAGACATGCGCGAGCAGGAGGTGCAGGTGAGGAACTGGGGAGGAGAAAGGTACATTGGGGTACAATGGGCTGTTCAACGGACGGCAGGCTGATCGAGTCGTGCATGTGCTGACACTGTCCCATCCCGTTTTCCGTGGCTGCGCAGAACAACAGTCGGTCGTTGGAGCGGCGGGCCCAGGACATGACTGGACAAGAGCAACGAATGGCACGGGTACGTGTCAGCACTCTGCCTGCAGAGCTGTCACCATGACCGGTTATGTGCCCTCAAGTTGTGCCACTGTCTGCATGACATGCCATCCTCCCGGCTTTAATAGTAACCCATACGCATGTGTGTAAAACGCTCCATGTTTATGTGGTACACCTCCCACTGTGCGGCTGCGTCCCTTTACCGTGTGCAGGACCTGGGTGAGAAGGAGGTGTCGCTTCGTAGCCTGGAGGCATCCCTCCGGCTGCAGCAAGCAGACGTGGATCAGAAGCTACAGAACTTGGCGGAGCAGCGCGACAGGCTGGCGCAGGACCGGAAGGTAGGGTAGGCTCCCCAGTAGCTAGGTTAACCCCTCCTGAATGCAAACCGTTCTGCACAGCCCAGTAAATGGATCTTGCTTCGCAATGCATTGCGCTACCGGTCATACCGTTACGTGCATGCAGGCGATGGCTACGGAGAGGGCTGATCACGAGCGGCTCATGACCGAATCGAGACGAATGCAGCGAGAAGCTGAGGTGGCGCGTGAAGAGGCACAACATGTGCAGGTACTAGATGCCGCCAAGGGCGGGGGCTCCTCAGTTGGTTAGCTTTTGCGTAATGGCGGTGCATGAGGGTGACGCTTACATACTGAATGCATCCATTGGACGCGAGCTTTCTTGTTTATGAACTTTTCCCTTCTTTCAGGCCCTTGCTGAGACACGGGAGCGACGCGCACGAGAGCTGGAGGAACGAGTCAACGCAGCTAGCCGCGACATCAACGCCAAGACTGACGAGCTGGCCAAGGCAATCCAGGTAGGTCGTGGTTGCGCCCATGCTGCCCTGTCAAAGCGACCCTTCACATTGAATGTTGCTGAGCCAACATGGGCAACCAGTACGCTGTACCGGTTCGGCGCGTATCTCTGTGCCCACCTCCTCGGCCTGCTCGGTCCCTCTGTAGGCTGCTAAGGAGCGCGAGGACGCTGCGGCGGAGCGCGAGCGTGAGGCTCAGCGAGTGGCCTCCGACCAGACCCGCGTGCAGCAACTGCTTTCAGAGGCCGAGGCGCAGCAGGCAGCGGCGCGGGCGGCCATGGAGCAAGCGGCCAGCGAACGGCGTTCGTTGGAGGCGATGAGCCAGGTGGGGTACCGGTGTCGTTATCTATGCGGGAGACGTGCAACTGCAACCGCAGTCTGTTGAGTTGTTTCTCCTAGGCCCACTAATATCCTAAGGCAAGGCAGTCCTTGTTGACGTACGCTCCGTCTAGCCACCTGACCGGTTGCAGGCTTGCTCTTGACCTACTGCTTCTCCCCTGCCAGGCGCTGTCCTCGCTCGGCTCCGCGCTGGACGCCCGCGAGGCCAAGCTGCTGCAGACGTGGCGCGACCTCAATGCGCAGCTCAACACACTGAGGGAGGAGGTGGCGCCGCTGGCGGATGCTTCATCAGGCGGACTGGAGGGCTTGGCCATGGTGCGTGTGGGGGGAGTCATGGAGGGGTCACCTGTTGCATGGGACTTAACCTGCTCCGAGCTTGTAGCTTGGCCGGTATCATGCATGATGGGGCTTGGAAGAAGGACTCTAAGCGAGGGAAGAACCAGGGCATGCATTGACCGTTGCCATTGCCGCGTGTACTGCAGGGGGAGATTCCGGCGTCGCTCCTGGCGCCCATTCCAGCCTCAACGGCCGCTGCTGGAGCTCTGCTGGCGGGTCTCACAGACGCAGCTCCCGCAGTTGCTGCCGCGAGTGGTGCTGCTGCTCGAGGAGCAGCAGCAGTCCCGCAGGCGGCAGTCGCAGCGGCCACAGCCGCCCTGGAGAAGCGACGTGCTGCAGTGCTGGAGCGTGAAACCGTCATTCAAGAGCTCGTTCTGGGTTTGCACGTGCGCATGGCCAAGCTCTCGTCGATTGAGAAGCAAATACGGGCGCAACAGGTGGGCGGAAGAACTCCTCACATGAATAACCAATGACCAATGGGTCACCTCGCATTGTGGTATTGACCTGGCCCGTTCTGCAGGCGCGAGTGGCATCAGAGACCCAGCAGTCTGCTGCGGAGGCACAGGCGCTCGCGCGACGTGATGCCGATCTGCGGGCAACGGCTGAGGCGCTGAGCGAGGAACGGACACGCTTGTTGTCACTGGCAGGCCAGGTGCAGGTAGGTTACCCGGGGGCACAAGATAGAACCGCCGATGAAGACACAAAGGGCTAGCATATACTGTATGTTGGGCGGTCCTCTGTGCTTTCCGCATTTGACTAATGGGCATATAACCCAATGGCAGGCTCGGAGTGAAGCGTTGGATAAGCAGAAGCAGCAGCTTGAGGTAAGCTCGCGGTTGGGAGGACAAGAGTAGCCGCAATGTGCTCACTCTTATGTCATTTGACTCAGCTACCCTTTCCGAACGGCATTTCTGGAGGATTACACGGCTGCTGCTGGCGCTTATATCCTGACACCGCCCTATGGAACGTGTCCGCATGGTCTTCCCTTGCATGCAGGCATCCATGCAAGAGCTCGCCCTCAGTCGTCAGCAGCTCAGCGCCATGCAGGCAACAGCTGCTGCCAAGCAGTCCGAGGCGGAGGAGGCAATCAAACGTGCAGCTGAGAGGGCCGAAGCAGCCGAGGCCCGGGCCAGGGCGGCACAGCAGGCGGCGGAAAAGGAGGCCAAGGAACGGGCAGACGCGGCGGAGTTGCGTGCGAATGAGCGTGCGGCAGCAGCAGAGAGCCGAGCGAATGAGCGTGAGGCGGCCGCAGAGAAGCGTGCGAGCGAGCGGGAATCCGCAGCGGAGAAGCGCAGTACTGAGAGGGAGGCGGCTGTGGCGGAGCGCGAGCAGACGCTTGCAGCACAGATGTCGCAACGCGAGTTGGCTTTGTTAGCTGAGGTGGAGACACGCGAACAGAAGATGACAACGGAAATGGCAGAGCGGGAGAAGGCCGTCACGTTACGAGAACGCGACGTGGCAGACGCTGAGTCGCGCTTGGCGCGCTGGGCAGAGCAGTTGGCTTCTGCGCAACAGCGGGTGTGTTTATGATGATGAGACGGGCTGGGTACTGACTGTTAAGATGCTGCTTCTGAAGGCACTATACTATTGACATGGAAAGCGCATGCAGACAGCAACATTCGCCATTGCACTCCTAGCAGGGCCACCAACGGTTAGATACCGTACGTCAGCATGCATTATGCCGAAACCCCCTTTCTTCTTCCGCATTGCGATCGCAGGTAGCTGAGCATGAGGCGTCGCTTTCGGGCCTGCAAGCCCTAATGGACGATACCCTTTCAGAGCGGCAGCGAATTGTGGAGCTCCGGCGGGACTTGGAGCAAGCGGAACGGGAGCTTCAGGTGCAGCGTGCCGAAGCACAGGGCCAGGCAGCAGCGCTGACGCAGCGCGAGGCGGATCTGGCTGTGCGCATGGCAGAGCTGCAGGTCGGCTTGGAGCGCTTCCAAAGCCTGAAGCAGCAGCAGGAAGCACTGGAAGCCAAGCAGGCGGAGGTGGCGAAGCAGGTGGGCTTTGGGGGTTTCAAGGGGCCTTGAAACCCCCATGGGTGTTGAGAGTCCCATGGCCAGCTACGGCATGCTCGAGAGTGCCCCTAGTTCATGTTGGCATACTCCTGGCACTCTCCTCGGCGTCTTATCCGGTTTCGTACACCACATAAGGCGCTGCCTTCGTGCCTCCATTGACCGCGTCGCGATTAACTGCAACTATTTTTGCCTGCTGGCCTGGACAGGTCGCCGAGCTCGGAGAACGTGAGGCGCGTCTGGCGGCTGCTAGGGCTGAAGTGGAGGCGGAGGCCCGCCGCCTAGAGGCTCAGGGCGCCGAGGCTGCGGCACAGGTGGAGTCCAAGATGGCAGGCTTGGCAGAGCAGCGGATCCAGCTAGAGCAAGCTATTCGACGCAACGAGAATGAGTGTGCGGTGAGTTCCTGGGCCCGCTCCGGAATGGGTCGTTAGGCTCTTTGTTGTGTGCTGCATGCGTCGCTTGCAAGCAGCACCTGTTGTGCCTAAAGCTGTTCTTGTAAACGCATCCTGACGGTCCTGACCAGGAATATGAGAGCCGTCGTGCCGCACTTGAGGCGCAGCAACAGGCTCTTGCGCAAGAGCAGCAGCAGCTGGCTGCAACTCGCCGTGACATTGAGGTGCGTTGCGCCCTTGACAGCTGAATCAACGTAAAAGCTTGGTACGACCATCTGCGCTTAGTACCGCCACCATTAAACCCTGCTTAAGCTGCGATACGGTGCCTGTATCGCCGCCTCTGCATTGTTATTTAAGTTCGGCTTCCATGCAGGCGGATGTTCAGGCACTAACGGAGAAGGCCGAGTCGGTGGATCGGCTTCGCATGGCCACGAAGGCTGACGCTGATGTGGGTTTGTGGGGGCGGGCGCGGCGGGCTGTAACACTCGGAGCAAAACGGGCTGGGCGCCCAAGGGTAGTAAAGGGGCTCTTGGCTTATCATTCAGCCGGTAACTGCTGCTTCCTTGTCCTACATGTTTGGCATTGCTTGAGACCCACGCGCTCATAACCATACCACAACGGATGGTACTCTTGACGGCCTATGTTGTTCGCCCACAGAAGCTTGCTGCAGAGCGGCTGGAGCTGCACGCCCGCATGCGGCGGTCAACGGCAGACTTTGAGCATGAGATGCAGAGCGCCCATGAGCTGGTGGAGCAGGCTAGGGCGCGGGCTGTGGAGGTATCGCAGGTGGGCGGCACTGCGTAAGGCCGCCATGCTGCTCTGATGAGCCGCACACGGCATGCTCCGTGCGCTGAGGCAGAATGACGCAGCTGGGGGGCATGCAAGGGGCATTCGGCTCACTGCTGACATCATCCTCGCACTACACAGCCCACTAACAATTCCGTTACAGGTCGCCCCTTGTGCTAGTGCCCTAAGGCGTAAAATATTCCGTATATCTAGCGCTAATGGGGATGCTCTGTCTGGTATGTGTCGTGCTTGCAGGCCGAGAGCTCACTCCGGGAGCGGCAGAAAGAGCTGAGTCAACGTGAAACCGAGCTATCGTTACGGGAGCAGTCGCTGCAGAGAGGCTTGGCGCAAGCGGTGAGCTGCTTGTCTCTTTTCCCATGGTGTTGGAAAGAAGGGACGTGAAGACCGGACCAGGTTTGGATGCAGTCCAACGAAACTGATTCCTTAGTCGTTGTCACTCCCAATGCCGATGCGTGCAGGCTATTGAGCGGGAAGAGCTCGTGCGGCGCATGCAAAACCTGAACGGCCGGCAAGCTGAGGTGGAAGCGGCTCTGCAGCAGCTCGCCAGCTTGCAGGTGATGCATGCAAAGGCTCGGAATTGTTAGTGGGCAGTTTACTTGGTCTGTATCTGTGCTTCCCGTTACGTTTTCCTGCACGCACACTAGGAGAGGAGGTAAGACATTAAAGCAGAACCGCTTAGCCATGAAACCTAATGTGCTACCGGCTTCCCTGGCTGCAGGAGAGTCACGAGCGCTCAGTGCAGCAGGTCGCCGCCCGGGAGACCCGCGTTGAGGCGCGCACGACAGCACTCGTCCAGATGGAAGGTGTGGAAGAGGGAAGGGGCCGTCAAAATTGAGGGCAGGGCGTAAGCGCCACTACACTGCAGTGCGAGGGTGCGGTGTGTAACGAAGAGCGCACTGGGCATTCCTGGACCAGTACCGGCCTTTGCCGGAGCAGTTTCCACTCGTGAGGTCTTGGAGCGAAGCCGTGCGACAAATGTGCCGGTATCATGCGGATGCAATCTTTTGGCTACTATACGTTGGGCGGCTAGTAAGAGACCACCCGCTAACCCCTTCAACCCTCTCCCCACCATGCCTTTACCCTTCACTGGCCAACCCTTAGCCAACCTCAAGGCTCTCAGCCAGCGACTGACTGGCGACTTGGAGGCATGGAACACCCGTGCGCGGGGTCTGCTGGACTGCCGCCAAGCCGCGCTGGAGAGCCTCTCGCACAGCGTGGCTGCGGACCTAGACGCGCGCCAGGCTGAGCTCGCCCGGCGTGAGGCGCAGGTGCAGGTGAGCCCAGCAAGCCGGTCAACACGGTCAACTGTGGTGATAATCTCCATGTACCGGTCCCGGAGCCACTGTTTTCTTCTGCTCTCGGATGAGAGAGGTGGTATCGTGCATCTCACTGATTACCGTTTGCTATTCTGCATTGCAGAACGAGGTGTCGTCGCTTCAGACTCAAATCCAGAGCGAGGTCGAGACCGCCCGGCGCACAGCCTCCTCGGAGTGGGAGATGCGGGCAAAGCAGGTGAGTACACGCACAAGAGGCACTCGTTGCGACTGATTGACCCATGGGTCACAGGATACCGGAGCAAGTAGCAATGTTGCATGCATACGCATGTCAACCCGTAAATGCAAGCTTATATCTATACTAAACGCTGGACGACCAGTTGACTGTTTACTACGGTCCCTGGCGTGCGACAGGCTACGAAGGCCATGGAAGACAAGGCGCGTCTAGTGGAGCAACTCACGGCAGAGCTTGAGGGACGGGGCAAGGAGCTGAAGGCAAGTGACCGCATAATGCTGCCGCTTTCGAGCCTAGGATCTGTCCATGAGATATGTCATCACTCGGGTGATGCAACTCTAGTAATACCTCAATTGCTTGTGGCCAGCTGCAACACGTTGGCTTCCGTGGAAGAGCGCTCACGCTCCCCATCTTGAGCAACCCCATGTGCCCCACTAACGCCACTCCTCCAAACAGGATGCTCACGACGCCATGGCAAAGCTCCAAGAGCAGCTCCTCTCCTCCGAGGCTCATTCGGAGCAGCTGGGACAGAAGCTCGTAGCTGCCGAGCAGGCCTTGCGCGCAGCGCAGGCGTCTGCAGCCGCTGCCGCCGCCGCTGCTGCAACGGAGCGTCTTCAACTGCAGTCAGAGCTGCAGAGATCTCTTGCGAAGGCTGGTGAGGCTTCAGCCGCTGCAGCAGCTGCAGCAACCGAGGCCGCTGCAGACAAGCAACGACTACAAGCCGAGTTGCAACGTGCCGGTGAAGCGGCTGCGGCTGAACAGCAGCGGCTGCAGGGCGAGTTGCAGCGGGCACGGGAGGAGAGGACGACGGAGCAGCAGAAACTCCAAGCTGAAGCCATGCGTTCGCGTGAAGCAGCAGCGGCCGAGCAGCAGCGGCTGCAGAGCGAGCTCCAACATGCACGGGAGGCGGCGTCTGCAGAGCAGCAGAGGCTGCAAGACGAGTTGAGGCGAGCGCAGGAAGCAGTACGACAGGCCAAGGACGATCATCGGGCTGCGGTTTCCGACTTGGATCAGCTCAGGGTGGAAAAGCGCCGGCTAGAGGGTACGTTTGGGAGGATAGGGTACGTCACCTGCCTGTGCTCTTGGCTTCAGGCGAGCTCGTTGTGGAACCCCGCGTGAGGTTAGCAGTGTTTGTGTATGCATGGCGAGCGACAATGCGCGTGCTGATGCAATACGCGATGCTGCGCCCGTTGATGTCGTCACAGGTACCATCCAGGATCTAAACCGCGCTTTGGATGATGCCCGGGCAGCGACTGTGCAAGTCCAGCAAGCCGCCACACAGCAACGTACGGCAGCCGAGAAGGTAGGGGTCGACGCCAATATCTCCTCTGTACATCGTACCATGAATGTAACGCTAGCCTTGCGCCAACGATTTATTCTGTAAATTGTACCATGCACAATAGGACCATAATAGGACCATGCACATCTTGCATCGCCAAAATGGGCCCCATGCAAGGCACCTGACATGCTGTAGGGACGTGCACAACTTTGTTCAACGGTCCTTGGGTGCTGTTTGCCTGACAGGCTGCGTCCGAGCGCACCGCGGCACTGGAGGATGAGGGGCGAGTCCTGAGGAGCCGGATCGATGAACTGCAGCGGCAGCTGTCAACTGCACGGGATGAAGCTGCGGCTGCGGCTGCTGCAAAGCTGGGCAGTGACGATGCTGCCCAGAAGGTAGGCCTGGGCACCCGGCGCGAGCACGTTTGGGTGTGAACACAACACGCCTCGTTCTCATCAGACGCGACAAATGCCATGTAACAACCCATCACGTGCAGTGTCCGTGTCATGGTCACTATTCCGTAATGTGATGCGGTAATTAGCGTCCCGGACCCCACGTGCCTGTTACGAGCCCATATCCTGGTCGTGAGCCCCTGTCCGTGTCTCAGGCCTCCATTCCTCCTTTACCACACAGGCATTGGAGGAGCTTTCTAGGCATAAACAGCAGCTTGAGCAGCAGCAGTCGCAGCTCCAGCAGCGCATGGAGCAGCTGCGGGAGAGCGAGCGGCAGCTTGAGCAGCGGCGACAGCAGCTAGACGAGCGGCAATGGCAGAGCGAGTCAACAGCTCGCCGGTTAGAGGACCAATCGCGACAGCTGGATAGCCGGCGCTCGGAAGCGGAGGCGGAGGCGCGACGGTTGGAGGAGCGAGCAAGGCTGTTGGACGAGCGAGCGGCGGCTGTGGCTCAGTCGGAACAGAAAGTGCAGGTATGTACCTGCGGCTCTGCAGCGGCATGCTTCGTAGCCGTATACCACAGTCCACTGCTCGACTGAATTGCGGCGATTCCTCACCGCCCGCATGCTACCATGCAACCGGAGTATGGATTGAGTGGTCGGCTAGCATAATAATATTCCATAGCATGTGGGCTGAGCCCCCGGGTTTGCTTTGCACGCCGCAGTCGCTCCAGCGGGAGCTCTCGGAGGGCCAAGCACAGCTTGCGGAGCAGCGCCGGCAGGCTTCCTCTGCCGCCTCCACTGCCCTGGAGGTCGACATGCGGCGGTCACAGCTGGATTCTGAAGGCAGCAAGCTGGAGGCACAGCGAGTGGCCCTGCAGGCCGAGCGCGCGTCGCTTGCAGCGGAGCGGACACGCCTGGAGGAGGAGCAGGTACGCCTGCGCATCCGCTGGGAGGAGCTGGAGCGCCGCCAGTCGGAGGGTGCAGCCGCCGAGACGGCCCGGGCCAGTGTGGATGCGTCAGAGGCGGCGCTGCAGCGGCGGGAGGCGGACCTACGTGCCCGGGAAGAGCAGTAAGTCTGCGGCCCGGGTTGCATGTAAAGTCTGTTGCGGCCCGAGTATGAGTATTTGCACGGACGAAAGCGATTAAGTCTGAGCCTGTATGAACCAACGCGATCCGCGTACACTGCCGCCCAATGGCCTAAGGCTCTTATAAACCCAAGCGGGCCTCCTGCCATGCGCCCTCTTAGGCTGTCAGCTCAGCGCGAGTCGCTGTCCGTTCGCGAGGCCGAGCTGCAGCGGCAGCACGCAGCAGCCCGCGCGCTGGTGGAGGAGAAGCAGCGGCAGCTGGATGCGGTGCTGCAGCAGGGCGAGGCGTTGGCAGCACAGCAGGCCAGTCTGCAGGTGGGTGGCTCTTACCGAGCGCCCTTGCCCACAAGCTCGCGTTGCGCTTGCTGCATCATGAATTTCTGCGTCCTGACAGCATCCCAATCCCTCTTTGGCTGTCCTTTTTGTGAGTCCTTACATATCCGCCAACCGTTACCCAGGCGTGGCGCGAGGAGGTAGCTTCGAAGCTGGACCTGGGCATGGCGGAGCTGACGGGGCGCCAGGCGGCGGTGGAGGAGGCTCAGGAGGCGCTGAAACGCGCTGAAGCAGACCTCACGGCCAGGTGCGGCGCGGGAGAGGGTGCGGCAAGCGGTCAGCATACAACAGCTCGGGGGATGTTACAGGAACACCCACAGGAGCTCGCCTTTTCTCGGCCAACACAGCTGTACATGCATGGTTTCGTGCGACTGGGAATTGGGAGCCGTGTACTGATTCCCTCTTGGCCATGTATGCAGGTCGGACGAGTTGGCGCAGGCTGAGGCTCACCTGTCAGCCCATCGGTCTAGCCTGGAGGAGGAGGCACGGCGGCTGACGGAGGAGGCGGCGCAGGTGCTGCGTGAGAGGAAGGCGCTGCAGAAGGAGCGGGAGGAGCTTGAGGTATGGGTGATGCATGTGTGCCGAGTGTGCGGCGGCATACATTAGCGCGTTGTCCTGCACCTATCATACGTTCCTATGCAACAGTGGATACCGGTACATGCTAAGGGGCATGCACGCATGCGCGAACCTGTATGGCGTCCAGCGCTCCGATCTCCTGTTACATGTGTAGCGCATGCGGTGCATGCGACTGTCGCTTCTCCCTACCTGCCACACCGTTCCTGCTGTTCACCCGGTCTCCGCTGACTCTGTGACAACATGCTTGGGTGGGGTGCATCGATTGGGAGGTGCAATCCGCTGAGGGACCCCGTGCGCTGCAGGCCCGGGAGCAATCAGCGGGTGAGGCGCAGGAGGCGCTTCGAGCTGCCATGGCGGCGCTGGCGGCGCGCGAGGCAGCGGTGGCCGCCCGGGAAGACGAGCTGGAGGCCCGTGTTGCCCGCCTGCGGGCTCATGCGGCGGAAGCAAGGGTGCGCGTGCAGGGTTGGGATATAGGTGCTAACGGTATCTGGCAGGAACACGTCTTTGGAGTCTTGGGAGTAGGGCTGGCATCGTGACGCGGCAAGGGATTGAAATAGCATCCTCTGGTGAATGCCGCTCTGACCCGTCGCTACCCTCCGGCCCCGTACAATCACGTACATCAACAGGAGGTTCATGATGCCAGCACCGCGGCTGATGCAGCTGGTTCCAGGTGCGTGCCAGCTGGGCTTTGCTTCTGTTGCTCTTGTTGACGGTTTCAACCAGCAGCACGGCACGGCGTCCTTGCTCGCCATTGCTCCATAGCACAGCACGATTGAAGCCAAGCCCGCCGCGCCTTACTTCCTGCGTTTTCTCCTCCTCCCTGCATGCCTTCCTCCACAGGTCTCGATCGACAAGCAGCCCTGGACAACTCGGACTTTCAACTTCCGCCCAGCTCCCGACATCTTCGCAACAGTTCACCCTAAGAGACGCGACCGCTCAACGCCTGTCCGCAGCGCTCTCTGCACGCCAACCTCTAATATCCACTCTCAGCGGCTTGCCCTACTCCTCCGCAGCCCTGGCAGCTACCGCAACCACTGCAGCAGCTGCTGGCCGGTCAGACGCATCACGGATGGCCCCTCCGTCCGGTCACCGCAGCGTGCCCAACACTGGTGGCGGAGCCCTACTAGCGCCTGGCGCCTCCGCCCCTACCTTCTTCTCCACTGGCGGAGGTGTCGGCGTCGGCGTTGCTCCCTCACAAGCAGCCGTCCCGCAGTTGCTGACTCGGATGTCCTTTGACCAAGCGACAGTGGCATCGCTAGACCAGATTCCCTGGGTTGCACCCAGCAGAGTTGTTTCAGGACAGGGCCTTGCATCGCAGCCAGGAGCAGAACGACAGCATGCAGCAGCTCAGTTTGGGAACCGCCGCTCATCCGGCGGTGGCGGCGATGGCGGTGCCGGAGTGGCAGCATCCGTCGCTGTTAGCAGCGTCAGCGAGCTGGGATTCCCCACGGCCCTTGCGGGCGCTGGGGTGGCAGCGTCCACAGCTACCACGGCGTCACTGCTGCTGCGGGGTCCGCTGCCGACGGAGACGCCCCTAGCGTTGCAGGGCGGCGGCGGTGCAGGCGGGCGTGGTGGCATGGCGCAGGAGAGTGGCGCTGCCACGCCAGCCGGCCAGTCGGATACGCCGCTGATGGGGTCGGTGCTGCCAGAGGCACGGAAGAGGTGCGTGGGGTTAGGAGGGCTTGGGTGGGTCGGTAGGGTGTGCGTAGCAACCCATGGGCCCATGGCATGTCAGAAGCAATTTACCCGGAAGCAAGGGTGTGGCTGGTGTTCTATGGGAGTGTACCGTTGCTGCTGGCAGTTTAGGCCATGCTTGGTTCCTCACTACCTCACGCTGTCGACCCATCTACCAACCAGGGTGATTATTATTAACACCCCAACACCCCAACTGTTTTCGCTTTCCATCTGCACAGGCATGTCCGCGGCGCCGCAATCCAGCAGTCCATTCTGGAGCAACAACCATCCAGCCGTTACTCCACCTTGCAACCACCAGCGCCGCCGCTCTTCCAGGAGACGTCCTATGACTCCACCATCTCTTCGTCGGTGCAGACGGCGGCCGCTGGCGCTAACCCCTCCCCCCCTGTTGGCGGCGGCAGCAGCGGCGGCGGTGGGACTCCAGCCGCTGGCAGTGCTGCTGCGGCTAGCGCTGCCCGGCAGCAACGCACGCTGCAGGTGCTGCTCGCCACTACACAGCAAGCGGCCACGCGAGGACAGGAGAGGCTGCAGGTGAGCAGCCTACAATCAGCTTTCGCTACAGGTTTGCGCGCAATACTTTTGTTTCTATTATACAGACCGGTATGCCGCCAACTGAGGTTTCGTGATTTTCCAGCCTGTATTCTTCCTGTGATGGCGGTATCCGCTCCCATCTATTCAAGTTCACATGCTGTTTAGCACCATGTCGCTTGCTGCTGCATGTCCGGTCCACACCACATTCACTTACGGTCCCTACTTGTGTCCACTTACTCCTGTCCCGCAGCGGCTGTACCGCATCACGGAGCCCCTGGCCGCTGACCTGTCATTCGAGGAGCGGCCCCTCCTGGAGCGGTGCCGCGACGCGCTGGACGGCTTGTCCCGGGAGCTGGAGTCGCTGCAGGTGCGTGCGTCCGGAAGCAGGGCCTTGACTAGGTACAGATGAGGCTAGGCAGTATAGCTTTTGGTGGTGCATCCGGGGCGTGAGGTTACCGGTAGCAGGGGTTGGGTTTGGAACTCAAAGTGGGATGCATCAAGGCAGCAGCCGTGGGGTGGTGGACGAGGCAGGGATGCATGCGCTCACCGGCCCCGACAGGCTTCATAAGGGCTTGCTAGGGTTCGTACATGCCTTGTGCTGCAGTCGCATTCATGCAACCTCCATGCGCTTGACTCCTGCCACCTCTTCCCAACCGCAGGCAGCGGTGCAGCAGACGACTTCAGCTGTAGCGGCAGCAGGTGTGTACGTCTCCATACCTCCATCAGGCTCGGGCATACCGGTAGCACCCTTCTTAGCTCATGTGCGCTTGCCACACCTTGTACGCCTTACATGGTCCTGGACCTTTTGCAGTATCCCAACCCGTAAAGTCACTCTAACTGGCAAACCTTACCCTCTCGCCGCATCTGCCCCTCCTCCTTCCCAAGCAGGTGGTCTACCCGAGATCAGCAATCTACGACGCCAGGTGGAGGCGCACCAGCGAGCCCTGGCGCAGTGGGAGGCCGCCGTCGCGGCGCAGATGCAAACCATTACCGGTCTGCAGGTGCGTTGACCGTCCAAAAGAGCATGATGCCAGCTCCTGAACGGATGGACGGCCGGACGTCCTCAATCGCTTCGGGACGAATTACGCTGCGAATTCTACGGCGTCAGTCAAATGGCACAGCACGAGGCATATCCATGTTGCCTAGGCTTTTGCTTGTTTGGTGTCCCCTCATGTAACGCGCGAACGTCGCCTTGATGTCTCCTTGCAACTGCAGGACCCGGTCAGGCGCAGCTCATTGTTGCGCAGTCTGACAGCGAACCAGTAACGGACCTGTGACATTGCGGGTCATTCCTGGAGTTAGGTCACCTGAGGACTGCCCTATACCCGAAGCGCAACACTTCATGTGTCTTCAACACCCAAACAGCGTTTTGCGTTTGGCATGCATTTTGATTGCAACATTCTTGGATATTGTCAAGTGGGATGTACTTTGTCAGCCTGTGAATGGATGTGAAGACTGTCTATCTCGCATGTGTTTGAGGCGTGACTTAGGCGGTATGTACTGCAGGCATGCCGTACAATCCTGCTAAGCTGTCATGGGCCACGGGTTGTAAGGGGTTTGGGGTTTGCTATGGACGAGCAAGTTGTATGTACGCCTAGGTAAAGTCTTGTGTACATGGTTAATACTACTACTAGTGCTTGTGGGTTGCCAATTTTGGGCTGCACACATGCCCACTGCAACCTCATGTGCAACATCATATGTGCGGAAGCCGCGCATGACCCCAAGCTGGTCTCGTCTGTTCGCATGTTTGTATCCCTAAACATGTATGCAGCCATTGTGGCTCATCCGTCTGCCACAATAATTGTAAGCCCTGTATAACAACTTGTACCGGGGTTGGGACTAGAGTGGATATCCCTGGGGCGAGTGCTCCCCTAAGTCGATGCCTGCAGTTATGGGTGCAGGTTTTTAGGCACATCGGGGTACATGCTGTCACTGGGCACAGGTCGTCTTGAAGGGAAAAAGACAAATACGCCCATCTTGGAAAGGCGGGAATGCCTGCACGCATGCGCACAATGACATGGGCAGTGCGGTGATGCCTGCGTGGGGGCGGGGCAGGCGCCACACGGGAAAGGGCAGAGGAGGCAGGCGCCATAAGACGGATAAAGGGACGAGGGGGCCGGTGCCGCAAGTGGAAGGGCACGATAAGGAAAGCACCGCTGCGAAGGGCTGTGGGAGCCCGGCGTCGTGAAGGGAAGGTCGGTATGCGTGTATCCCAAACAGCTGGCTGGTAGCGGGAGGGCTTGACGCAGGCGGCTGGAAGACTGGAAGCTGCGCCATGGGGGCGATAAGAACGCCATGGCATGTTGCATGTTTTCTCTTGCAGGCCGCGTGCATGTATGCTGGCAGTGAAACGGCCGAATGTTGCTTACGCCGTCGTCACGCCCTTCATCGAACCACCTCTACCACCCTTCATCGAACTAGCTTTACCACGAACGAAAGATGATCGCGCCTATCTATCTTCCTGTTGTAGGTTGATGATGTTGTCGACTGCTGCAAGCAAGCGCATCTGATATCAACTCTTGCGGCCATCCCAGGCATATGACTCCCGTATGGGCCCTTTCATACACTTTTACAGCCCCCGCCGCAGCGAAGACTCTCTTTATTCCGGTTCTGGAGCCAGGTTAGGGTGGTCTTGTCTCTGGTGCCCTGGTCGCGTCCCTCCAAGTTCGCGTGCATACCGATAATACGCATACAAGAATGGCAGCTGCCGTCGATTGCTTAGCCCGGGAGAGCGAACTGTTGGCGTTGCGGCTTCAGGAGGAAGAGCTACAAGCAGAGCAAGATGCCATACTTGCCCAGCGACTGGCAATCCTATATGCTTGTAAAGAAGAAGGAGACGATGACGTGGAGTTCATCATGGAGGTTGGCCCCGAAGCTGCGGCTCGCGAGGATGCTGCACAGCTCTTGCAAGTCGAGCAACAACTCGACGAGGTGAGAAGCAAGCAGGGCAAGATTGCCGCAGAGGCTCTTGCCGCTGTAACGTCTCACCAAGAGCGGGCTGCTCGGGACTCCAGAGCAGTTGCGGAGGTGCTAAGTGAGCATGAGGAATGGCGGGCCAAAATTGCGCAGCACGACGCTGCCTTTGCCCGCAAGCTTGCGAGAATTGATGAGCGAACATGGAGGAGGACTGGAGACGAAATTGAGGACCCGCTATGTTTGCCCCCACCACGCAAGGTTCCCAAGCTTGATGACAGCGCAGGACCATCTGCCGCTGCAGCAAGTAGCAGGGGAACCACGCGTACCGCACCTCAGACAGATTCGGACCGACCAAGCAAAGCCCTGAAGCTAGATGCTTGTGCGGGGCCGTCTGCTGCTGCATGCCGGAAGGAAAGCGGTGCTTGCACGCTACCATCTTCTGCTGCTGGGGGCAGAGGTGCTTCTGGGCCAAAGCCACCGCAGCATACCTCTTCTCAATCCGCCTGCCCTCCCAGCTCTGCAGCAGCGCGACCTACCGCAAGCCAGCGCAATAACCAGCCGCAGTCACAGCAGCAGCAGCAGCAGCTGCCGAGGCCATCGCAGCCGCACCCATGCCCACAGCCCTCCAGCAGCACTCGGCCATCTACGGTGGCGCAGATGCCGTCTGCGCCTTCCGCCTCCCAGGCCGCCAGCATTGACAGCCGCCGTGCTCCTCGAAGCCAAGCCATTGACCGCAGGGATGCTGCTGCCGCACCGGGCGGCGCAACCTCCTCAGCCGGCGCTGGCCCTTCCTCCTCCGCCAAACGCACCATCGAGTGCCAGTGCTGCTTTGACCGCTTCCCGTACGACAAGGTCATGTGCGCGGGCGCCGACGGCGCCTCCTCGAGCACCGCCGCTGCCGGCTGCGGCCACTACTTCTGCACTCCCTGCATGACCGAGTACGTGCGCGGTGCGGTGAAGGAGCGCAAGTGCCCCGTGCCCTGCCCCATGGCTGCGGGAGGCGGCGGAGGCGGAGGGGCGGCAGGAGCAGGCGGCGGCAAGGGCTGCGTGAGCAAGCTGTCGCGAGGCGATGTGTTGGAGTTGCTGGAAGGCAGCCCTAAGGAGCTGCAGGTGAGGTTGGAAAGACCGGATAAAGGTGCTTTTGACGACGCTCATCGCCTGGGCTTCAGCGAGAAGCTGCGTCGAGGCTCAACAAGCGCATGCAAACGCGCTAGGGAGCATTTTACGTTGCTTTGTGTGTGCTTACTGGTATGGGTATGGGTTGCTTTTTTGGGCATGGCGATCCGCGCCTTTGTTTATCAGGCCTGACCAGCTGTGCGTACAATTCAAAAAGTTCCTGTTGTCTTCTTCCCACCTTCCGCTAGGCGTTTACGATGTTGGAGGCGGAGCAGGCAATCGACCCCAGCCTGAAGATCTACTGCCCGCACAAGGACTGCTCCACCGTGCTGATGCGGCCCGAGGGCGCTGTGCCGCACAATGAGCCCACCACCTGCCCCGCTTGCAGCCGAGCCTTCTGCCTGCGCTGCCTCATCCCAGGATGGCACCAGGTGGGGATGGCGCGTGTGCTGCTATGTGGGTCGGGGGAAGAGGAAACAACGAAATGACCGTGTGATAAGGCGTCATGTGGGTCGAGGGAAGCACGCTGTGCATGCGTACCCTGTCGGGTGTCGTGAACGTTGAACAGGGGTGGTGGGTTCTAGTGTTGTGTCGGCACGCATGCGGCGATGTGTATGCTGGGTTATGCGATGCTGCGTGTCGGTGCCGGGGCATGTCTCCTTCGGCAGGGAACCAAGGTACGTCTGGTCGTCAGCGTGCTTGCTGCGATATGGATACTGAGACTCTCTCCGTGCTTAGCCTCGTTCGTAACGGCTGTCCCTTCGCCTCCCTGCTTCTCCTCGCCTTATAATCCTGCTGCAGGGCTACACCTGTTCTCAATTCCAGCAGCTGCCGGCTCACCAGCGGTCCGCTGAGGACGCTGCCATGCTGCTCTTTTCCGCGAAGCAGCAGTGGAAGCAATGCCCCAGCTGCAAGCAAATGGTGGAGCGCAGCGAGGGCTGCAACCACATGAGGTGCCGCTGCGGCTGCGACTTCTGCTACGCATGCGGCACTGCGTACAAGAACAACAAACCCAACCGCAACAACGTCCATGGCACGCCCAGCTGCGGCTGCCCGCTGTTCGACGTGCCGGAGGAAGACGACGACGACAGGGGCGGCCGCCGAGGAGGCGCAGCGGCACGCGGCGGTGCTGCTGCTGCTGCTGCGGGCAGGAATGGGGCGATTGGCCTTCCTGTTGGCGTCGCTGGGGCGGCTGCGCGGATTGCGGCGGCGGCTGCAGCGGCACGGAATGCGGCAGCGGCCGGGAATCGGGGCCGTGGGCACGACTCGGACTCAGACTCTGATTCAGACTCGGATTCACGTCCAGATTCTGCCGATGACGAGGACGATGACGGCGGATATGGAGGCGGTTACGAAGGTGATTACGGAGGCGTCTACGGGAACGACGAGGAAGATGATGGGGAGGACGACGGAGGATATGGAGGTGGACACGGAGGCTATGGGGCTGCTGACGCAGATGATGAGGAGGACGACGGGGGCTACGAGGAGGACAGGGGCTATCAGGATGGAGACGGAGATGATGACGAGGACTACGAGGATGCTCACGAGGCGCCGCAATACCAGTATGCGGAGCCGCATGTGCCCTTCCGGGGCGGGCGTGAGGTCATCCGCCGGCTCTGCCGGTACGGGCCGAGCCTGCATTACTGCCCCTTCGGGCACCGCTGTTGGTACTGGCACGAGGAGGAGGACGGACCGCTGTGAGGCCGCTGCGGGGATGGGGGCCGCGGATGGCGCGCCAGGGTTGGGTGAGGTGGTGCAGGTGGAGCGCAGGGGCGGTGATGGGCTGGCTGGGGCAGCTTGGACGGTGGAGATGGGGGGGAAAGGCGGGTTCAGAGGTAACATGCGCTGAAAAAGAGGTTGGCGGATGGCGGGAAGGCGCATTGGTTAGTGTCCGCGGCGCAGTTGTGACGCAGTTATGGGGACGCGGAGACGTTTGGGGATGCAGGTTGAGCCTAGTGGTCCTTCGCGTTTGGTGCGGTGCTCACCCGTACGCGGGTTGTTTCCAACGTCCGTCCATTCTGACGTTGTTTGGGTTCAGCGTTCCATCGTTGCAACTACGAGGTGCTTTGTAGTTTCATGAAGGTATGGGCAGGTGTGTGGGCATGCGGACTTCGGTCAATGTCGTTGTGTGAGTTAGAAAACTGGCCACGAAAACTGGCCGGTAGTGTTGTTGTGTGCGTGTTCCAATATCTGGTCAATTGGTGCTGCGTTGAGCTGTAAGTTACTGCTGTTATGGGGCGTTGAGACTCCCTTAGGGTTGCCCGATCTGGATTAATCGTCTGGTGGAATGTGACGCTTGGTTTCATGGGAATGTAAGAGTGGGACTCTAGAACAGGTGAAGGCTCCTAAGGAGTACGATAGAATGGCAACTTTGGGACGTAGCCTGGTACTGCTGAAGTGTTCGTCCCGATATACTTAAGTTGACACTACGGCTGCTTTATGCCACGAGGCCCAGCGATACTGCTGTCTTAGCTGAGGTAGGAATTTGGTAACCGTTTAGCACGTCAGGTGAAAGGCACGGTTTGTTCAGCAACCGGGAGGGGCCCTGGGGGACACAGTAAGTTCTGGGGGTTGCGAATACGTTGGTGGATGTTGGCACGCTCAATGCTAGCTAACGTCGCACAAGCACGGCTACCCTTCCACCTCTTAGGCCCATCGCATCGTCGCAGGACTCTGTTGAGCTTGCACTCAGTCGCCACCCCATCCAATACGACGCAATGCGACAACTAGCGGCTCCCTCTCACCTGAGGCTTTAACCCACATACCGACGCACATACCCCACACCGGCTGCTTTACCAGCAGCTCATACTGTACTACGGGGCAATCAGGCGGGCCTCTCACGCAAATGAATGTTACCTTGTGATGCCGCAAGCTTTTACATGTGTTGCTGCTTACCCTAGGGTGACGCGCAATGCGAGGGCCCCGTGACCTACCAGACCGAAGCGGTCTCATTACCTGCCCTAATGTTGGGGGCTGCGTGTTGTTGTGCGGCGTGCAGCAAGCGTGTGTTGAAGGGGTATGCGCGGGGGCTTGGGTTACAGGCTTATTCCCATCATTCGGTTGGACGGGAAAGGTCGCCCGGCTGTGTGCCGAGGACCGAGGAGCTGCTGCTATGCTGTTGGAGTCTTGGAGATGCCGGTTGCTGCGGTCAGCGGCTGCTGTCGCTGTTGCTGCTACGGTACTGTTTGGTATTGTGTTGACGGATTCGCATTACCGATAGGGCAGTTGAGAGCATTCCACTACCTGGACAACGGGTATGAGGCTTTGCAGGATGCAATAGCACAACTTGATGGGTCGTTTGAGGGGGTTATGAGCTTATGGCGGCCAATGGTACGATATCCAGATCACCCAACAAAGATTTTCAAAGCCAACTCCACAGCAACGGCACCGTCAAGTAATGCCCCAAACCCTAACTAGCAAGATGCGGAGCGGACCAGACCGGACGCTGCTTACTGCCGGCCGGCCGTTTGCGCAGCCAACGTAAGCACCTGTGCAACCATATAGGCAAAAGAGAGGAATCCCGTCTCCATGCGTGTCACCAAAGCCTCCCAGCTGCCGCCCCTAGAAGCCTCCTCTCCCGCTCAACTCCCAGCCAAGCTACCTCTTAAACCTCATTCGCCGCTGCTACTCCCCGCTGCCCCTTCTCACCCCTCCCCTCCCTCGCCTTACCCAGCCACAACCCTCCGAAGCCGCTCAGACCCTCACACACCCAGCGCTCTCAGGAGACCCTCAGAGCTCTCACAACGCCTGGCACTCCATTCAGAGCTCAGCCCACAACGCATCTCATCCTCCGCACATGCAGCCGCCCCTGCCCCTGCAGCAGCCGCACCTGTAGCAGAAGTCGCAGCCGCAGCGGCACCTCATGTGGTCGCATCCGCCGCTGCGCTCCACTACCACGCCGCACCGGGGGCAGCGCCGCCAGCCGCGCTGCCCCGCCAGTCGCAGCAGTGCGGCGGTGTGCGCGTCGCCCCGCGCCTCGATGCAGCTTTGGTTCTACGGCAGCGGGCAGGCGGGCGGGCGGGAAAAGGAGGATCAAGAGGAAGTGGAGGATGGATAGGCTAACAAGCGGGCATGCTGCAGCATGTGTGGGTAGGGGAAAGTGCGTGCAAGTTCAGGTGAGGGCATGCGGAAGCACTCCCCCACTACCTCCCCAGTCCCCATCCCCCACCTGGTGCCAGCCGGTCGTACGGCAGCGGGGGCAGAAGGCCCTCCAGCAGGCGGGGCACTCGGCGGGCTGGTCGGGCGGCACGTCAGCCAGGTCCGCCAGCTCCAGGGGGCAGGAGCAGTCGGGGTGCGGGCAGTAGATGCGCGCGGAGGCGGAGATGCAGGCCTCGGCCTCCAGCCGCTCGAATGCCTAATGGATGGCGAGTATGGCAAGTTGGCAACAACAATGAGAAGGGGTTTAGCTTTTACGTCCTGGCAGTTTATGAAACGGGCTAGGCGTTCAGCTTCTACTGTGCTACAATACTTCTCCGCCCACCCACGCTACATGCCCACACCTCCTCCTACGGTCCTACCTCCCGATCCACAGGATGTGCCTTCAGGGCCGTCAGCACCGCCTCACGGGGCAGCCGGGCCTTGCATGCACCTCCTCCTCCCGCAGCCATGGGGCAGGGCACGGGGCACGGGGCACTTGCGCTCCTTCACCGCACCCCGCACGTACTCGGTCATGCAGGGAGTACAGAAGAAGTGGCCGCAGTCGGGATGCGTGCGGGATCCAGCGTTGTTTGAATCGCAGGGAAAGCGGTCGTAGCAGCTAAGGCATTCATGCGTTGCTCGGCTTGCTGCTCGTCCACGAAAAGCCAAGCATGCTGACATGTTTTGTGTCTTTTTGTGTGTTGTGAACCCTGGTTTTTGTCTTTATTAGGGCCCCGTGATATGGGTCAGGTCATCAGGAGGGAGCGGCGGACTTTCGGCTAAGGTTCTTGTTCCGGACCACCGGAGCGGGTAGGCCAGCAGGCGCTTCTTGCTAGGCCAGCGCCTGCGCTAGTGGGAGAATCACTCGAGTGCAAAGAACCATCCGACCGACCACAGCAGAGGCAAAAAGATTGCAGGACTAAGGGCGTCGCGACTGATCAACTGCCGTGTACGGATTGAAATGTGACCCGTGGAGCAGGAGCACCGGCGGAACAGGAACGCCGCAACAGGCCTGCGGTGCTGAAAGGCCGGAACTGGGTCGGCTTCAGCCGTGCGGGTTAAGCAACACTACATCGGGCTGTTGCCGGTGCTTACAAATATGCAAGTCAGTGAATGTTGATGCGTCATGATCCAAGGTAACGAGATAGCAAGCATCCAAGGGCCAAGAGGGAAAGCTGGCAAGCGAGGGTTTCCATCGTGAAGGAGTGACCACAGAGCTGCTAGTGCGGAGTGGCCAGCGTGTAGCGAGCATCGACGCCTTCCTTGCAGACTTGTCTGAGGCTGTCCTGGCCTTACTGGACACAGGAAGTGTTGAATCAAAGCGCGATTAGAACATCTTCGCATTGCCGCAGTGCCTGGGACGCAGGTTAACGACATGCAGCTGCCAGACCTCACCGCGACCCATGGACCCCCCAAGGGCAGCAAACGAACAGGTGATTAACATGCATTACTGTAATCGGCCAGATAACGTTGCTTGAAACTGGCACGGCATTGTGCCACAGCAGCGCAGGATAACTCGGATCATTAGCAACGGCATCACGGCGATGTCAAATCCGTACCGCTCGTCCTCTGTTACTGGCCTGATCCACGTTATGGCAACGCTTATAGTGGGTATGCCACTTACCATAGTAACCGTGTCATGCTCGATACAAAATGCGGCCACTTGACGACGTATTAGCTGCTCCAGGCGCGCTAGTCTTAGTTATTTGCATTTTTGCTCCATTATTTACACCATTTATTCGGAAACATGTGCGGCCAGTTGTCCTCGACTTGGTCTACAAACACTGCGGCATGGTGGCGTCGCTGCAGCAGCGCTTGCGGAACCCCTTACTTGACGTGCTTGTTAAGATCACGGTAAGTGGGACGCTTGCAAAGAACTGATGCTGGTAGATTTCGATTACCGGTAGGGCGCGAAGAGCGGTTGCTTGCCTTTGCATGGACACTGTACCTGTATGATACGTCTTGCACGTCGTATGCAATTTAAAAGCATTCTTGTCGTGCTGTCCTGCTGAACCGAGGACGTTGCTTCCTGGCGCTTGGCTGATGACCAACCGACCAAAACGAAATGGATATGCGTCCCTTGCCAAAGTGGTGCTAAAGCATGACGTCAAACCCCTTCCTTCGTTACCCTTGTCATCCTGAAACATCCTCCAGGCCTTTACCGTGTCGGTTGAGTTCTACCTGTTGGCCATCCCGCCCATCATGTGGCTGGGTGGCCCCTCCGGCGGCTCCGCGGCGATGGCCATCTGCCTCTGCATGGCCGTCTCCACCTACATGACCTGCGTCCTCAAGGATCTTCTCAGCTGCCCACGACCCGGACCCGCAACTGCTGCCGCTGCAGCCGCAAGTGCGGAAAAGAAGAACGGCAAGGCCGACAAGCGATTACCAGCAGCAGCTGACGCCACCGCAGCCGGCACCGCAGCCGGCCCTGGCGCAAACGTCGCAGGCTCCGGCGTGGAGGTGTTGGAGGCGGCGTACCGCGGGGAGATCGAGATGGGTGCGCCCTCCATGCACACCTGGTGTGCACTGGTGCTCCCGGCGTACAGCGCAGTGGTAGCCGCACAGATGGGCCTCCTGGGGGGCCCCACCGCCACCACCACCATCACTACCACTACCAGCAGCAACGACGCAGGCTCCCAGCAGACCTCGCTTGCCCTGCTGCTGGCCGCCTCCGTGCTGTGGGCGGGCTGGGTGGCGCTGTCGCGGCTCTACCTGGGGGTGCACACGCCCGTGGACCTGGCAGCTGGGGCGGCGGGCGGGCTGGCGTCATGGGGGCTGTGGAGGCGGGTCGGGCTGCCGCTCATGGCGGCGCTGGCGGCTAGGAACAGCTCCACGTCAGCAGCAGGGGCGCTACTAGCAGGAGCAGGGGGTGTTCTGGAGGAGGGAGCAGCAGCGGAAGCAGCAGCAGCAGCAGTGGGGCTGCATGGTGGCGGGGGGCCCTGTAGCTGCTGCTGCCTGCGCGGGTGGGGGGCGCTGGTTGTGGTGGGGGGGATGATGCTGCTGGCGCTGGCCAGCTACCCCCGGCCGCTGTCGCACACCACCAGTTACGAATACGCGGTGAGGAGCAGGGAGGCGGTGGTGGGAGGTGGGAGGTGCGGCTTTGGGAATACCGGTACGATAGTAACATAGAAGAGATGGCGAGAAGGAGTATGGTGCGTGATGGATGTTGTTTCGACAGCATCTGGCTTCCCTCTTCTCCGTCATCGTAACCTCTGCTTCGAAGAAAGTCGTTGACATTGGAGAGAGCAGCACCGGTTGCAATGGGCGCTGCCCACTCTGCCCTCCTCATTTCCCCCAACACCGCTCACTCTCTCTCTCTCCCTCTCTCTCCCTCCCTCCAGGTTATCTTCCTGGGTGCGGCTTTTGGAGGCCTACTCAGCACCAGCAACCTCCTCAACACGGCTCCAGCGCTGCTGCAATACCTGACCACCACCCCGCACCCCACGACCCCTCCGCAACTGCTGGCGCAGCTCCTTGGTGGCGATCCAGCATCATCCACCATCACACCCTCCGTGTCCTCATCATCATCAGCATCAGCATCCTTCTTCTCCTCCTTGCTTCGCTTTCAAACATCAGCCTCCGCAGCAGCCACAGCGCCCTCCTCCTCCTTCTCATCCTCCTCCTCCTCGTCAGCAACCGAATCGACCTCCCTGCCCCCGCTGCTCCAGCTGCTGCTGCAGCTGCTGCCCCGGCCGCTCCTGGTGCTGCTGCTGGGGTTCCTGCTGGTGTCCGCCATCAAGGAGGGCAGCAAGGCGCTGCTGCTGGCGCTGCTGCCGCGGCTGCTGGCACTCGCACCGCCCGGGCTAAGGCGAGCATGGCAGCCGCCGGTGCACCCCGAGGGATGCTGGAGAGGGGCTCAGACAGGAGGAGAGGAGGGGCAGAAGGCGGGTGGGGCACGTAGGGCAGTGACTGCGGTGGTGGCAGAGGCAGTCTCGGCGGATGGGAAGGAGGAGGAAAAGGAGGGACAGGGTGGCGCTTCGCCTTTAGCAGCGAGAGCAGCAGCAGTGGAGAGGAAGGCACAGGCGCTGGCGGCAGCGGGGGTGCTCATGAAGAGCCCCAAGCTGCCGTACGATGTTGACTTTGTACGGAAGTTCGTCAACTACGGCATCACTGTGTATGCGGCGGCGGAGTTCCGGTTCCTGGCTGCATGGCTGCTGTCGCTGCCCTCCTCGGGAGCAGACGGAACGTATTAACTAAAGTATTGTTTGTTTGGGTGGACCTGGAGGGAGGAGCTGGGGGAACGGATACTGGTGGCGGTGGTGCCGCTGCTGCCGATGCTGCGCGTTGCTTTACATGAGGGTACCGCAGGGAACGAGCTGGAAGGAGCTGGGGGAACTAACACTGGTGATGGTGCTGCTGCTGCGGGTTTACGTGAGGTCAGGGTTCCACATGCCGTCAAGGTCAGCACGGGGGGGGGTCGCAGATTGTGGGTTTGGGGTTTAGGATTTTGGAGTTGCGTGCCGCTAGTAGGTTTGTTTCGAGCGTGCGCGTTGGGGTCTGTCGTGTGTTGTTGTGGTCTCTGCTCGTCTCGTCTCGTTTCGGGTAAGTGCGTGCCTCCTGCAGTTACGTTGGGTGCATGCCGGGCGCGTCACCACACCACTCCTCATACCCTCGCTGTTAGCTTCACCTTGCCGCCCGTCACATATTTGCGCACATGTGGTGCCGTGCGTCAGTGGGGCGGGGTTCGCCTGGAGTTGCATGGGTAGCTAGCTGCTTTACGGTACGTGCGCGTGTCTTTTGTGTGGGTTCGGGAGAGGATGGGTAAAGAGGAAACGACGTGGGAGAGGATGAGGGGGTGCCGGCAGGGCGGGTGTACCTTATTAACTACGCCAACACGCTTGAACACGGCATGCTTTTGTATATCCTCTCGAGCAGAGTATTGCATGCCTGCGTGCTTTGTTGTCCATTGGGGCGCTGTGCGCGTGTGCAGTTTCAGACTTGGTAATAACCGCAACCGTTTCGTCTCACAACAACACAAGGCATGGAACAGGAGTCCTCCCGTTGTCGTACGTTAACCGTCTTGACATGCTCGCAGCTATTTCATGGTGTATACGTGGCTGAGGCCTCGCGCGGATGAAGGAAAGGGGACTACCTTGGCTTCCTGGTACGACGCCCCCTGTGGCCGCTGTAGGTGGGGTTTCCCTCGGTGGGGGTTTAATTCGTAGTGCGGGGATATCCGGGGATACATGCATGTCTTACTTGTGCGCGTGCGCTTTAAGTCGTCGTGGGTCTTCATTGTGGATGGTTTGACTCGGTGAAAGAGGAGGTGCTTCGCAGCTTGGAGGGATATCTGTACTTTGTATGGGTGAAATGCCGGAAGAGTGGTCCTATTGAGGCAATTTCGGTGTTGCGTGTGCTTGTAAGCGTTACATCTGCTAGCAAGCGTTACACAGCTGGTTGCAGAGCGTTACACATAGCGCTACATCTTTTGCTTCACTCGTCGCCCGTGCCAATGCCCAGACGCGACCGTGGTCCCTTCCAACCTCCCTTGTGGCGACGGAAGGGGGGCAATAGAGCGGGGTAATGCAAAGCTGTGTACACCCCTGCCGTACAACTTGGGTGCCGTACCCTTGCCCGCTTCTACGGCAACTACGGCCTACTGGCAATAGGTCCGGGGTACCGTTCCAGTGCTGCCATGTGCGCCTACCTAGACGCGCAACCAGAGAAGTGCATTCATGCACAGGCAGAGGGAAGTGCACAGAGCAAAGCTTCACTGCGCTTCGTCATCATTCCGGCAGTACCCGCAAGCAACCTGCCCAGTCAATCTGCCCTACTCAAAAAGGGATTTCGCCGGCCTCTGTTACTGCAACATAGCCTTCCCAACAGGTTTAGGGAGAGGCTTCAACAGTGCAGTACGACTTCCGTACATCCTGCACGGACATCGTAGGACCTCAGGCGCCTGGCAAAGCAGCCTGTGACGTCACACCTCCGCACGACCACACCGGTTGTGCGCCAAATCCGTTAACACTCATGTCCTGCACAGACCTGCCGCCTACAGGACACGCACAACACCTGCCATCCTTCCTGCCTGCACGCTCGTCTCCTGCTAGGGCAATACACTCAGCTCATCAGCCGCTTGTTGACCACGTGGTGTCCCGTGAACTGTGCTCGGTAGCGACCTGCCACCTGTGAGGGCAACGAGGTAATGGGCAAACATCATCAAGGCATGGAAGGCGATGTGGTGCGGCAACTGCAAGGAAGGGGCCGCATGAAGGCACAGCAGGTGCGTCATGGTGGTGGGACAGCAGCATCAGCGTCATCCAAGCCACAGGCGCCCAGTCCTCACCTCATCAAGGGCCCCGGACCGCTTACCGGTATCCATCCGAAGGCGGCTTTGGGCCCCCTTCAGCTGGCTGCGGGTGGGCCGGTCGTAGGGGTCCATGAGCCCTCCAATGCCGCCGCTGCCGTCATCACCGGTGGGGTCGAACCCAGGTCGATGTCCGTGGTCGCTGAAAAAGGGCGGTGAGGGACCGGTCGATGGTTTTGGTGGGCGCTGTGCCAGCGCCGTTACCAAGGCTCTTGCGCTGGGCATGTCCATCCATGCTTCGCTCGGTAGGCGGAGCAAGCGGGCTGAGACCAGGGCAGGATGAGCCAGTACGGCGGCTTTGGAAGGTTATCCCCTCTGCCAGCTCTGCTGTTGCGACGTTTTAGGAGGACTGGAGACCGACGTGCATGTGGAAATTGGTTTAGGGTTAGTTCTTAGCTTTGTCGGAGGCGGTGCATGTTCATAGGTATGAGAACCGAGCCCTGGGCAATAGGAGTGGGGGGGGGGAGGAAGAGTGGAGAGTGAAGGAGGAGAGTGAGTGAGGGACAGAACGGTATACCTCAGGTAGTTTTCATTGCAGGTGAATGCATGTGATGTGGTGTTCCCTACTTACATCGATAGTTGGAGGCGTATACGGCACAGTCGCGGGCGTACGACACTCCACCTCCAGTGTTGCCGGCGTTATGCCTGCCGGGTTGGTTGTACGACACGATAAGCTCAGCCATATCTATGAACACCATTTAACCGAAACACCCACGCCTTTCGTCGCCCAATCCCGTACAATATCAACCCCTTTAAACTCATCCAAAAGCCAACCAATGCAAACACCAATTTCCTAACCACCACAACCGCCGACCCACCAGTGGAAGGGGTAGGCGCCCAGCACGCTTCGTTGCCCCATGCGGTACGACAACACCCCCTCCAGCCGACCCTGCGGGGGGCAGGAGGGGGCAGGGGGTTGGGGAAGTGAACACACATACACATACACATTAGGAGAACAGACTAGTTCGGAGGTGTGCTGAAAGGCGCTGCCCGCTCTCCCCCTCCCTCCCTGCCGCAATTTTCCGTACCAAGCACAGTCCTATCATACCCAGCGCACCCTCCCCCTCCCTCCCCTCCCCCCTCACCACCTCCTCACCTGCCCCATGACCTTCACGCGTCCCCCTCTCCGGCTGCTGCCCACCCCCGCCCAGCTCTGCAGCAGGATGGATCGCGACAGCAGCCCCACCTCGCTCTGGTACTTGGAGCCGCTTGGTGGGGTGAAGGGGCGGGGAGGGGGTGCGGGAGGGCTGAAGGGGAGGAAGGATTAAATGAAGTGAAGTCTCAGGTCACGAGCACGCATTGTTGTAACGCCCACATACACACACATGCACACGCCCCTCTCTCCCCCCATCCCCACCCCAACCCCCCCCCCCCCCGACACACATGTACCCGTAGTGGTGCTGGAAGGCGCTCTTACGGTAACCGTACGACCATCGCTGCTGACAGATTGTACGGCAGCCACCTCGTTTTGATTCTCGTACTCGTCCCGGTAGATGCTGGTGGTCACGAAGAGCAGCTGGCCGGGGCGCCAGGAGGGGACGGGGTCCTGAGGGGAGGGGGAGGAGGAGGGATGAGGGGTAGGGTAAAGAGGCGGGGAGAGGGGAAGGGGAGGGCGGGGGAAAAGATATGTGCCATACCCCAACTCAGACAGAGAGAGCCGGGGGAGACGGGGAAGCGTAATGCTCAGCATGCGGGCCCCCACCCGCAACCGCCCCCACCCTATCCCTTCCCCCTCACTTGCTCGTATTCCCAGAGGCGAACCTCGTACACCCTCGTACACACACCACATACCCAACCCGCCAACACCCCCCACCCACCTTCAAGGACAGCCAGTTGTTACCCCGCCGTACAGTGCTGGCCAGTCGGGTCCAGGTGGGCAGGTAGGCGGCCCCGTGCAGGTCCAGCTGACCGCCCGGCAACACCTGGATGCCCAGGTCACCCTCGGGGACACCTGGAGAGGGGGAGGGGTGGGGACGTGTGTAGTTGAGCGGAAACAAGAGCAAGCAGTTGGGATAGGTTCGCATGTGAACCGCGAGTACAGGCAAAACAGAGGTAAAACAGAGGTAACCAACCTGAACCGTAACTCAAAAACTGCTGTGATAGCTGGTGCTGAATGTAAGAAGAGTGGCGGGTTGACGACGCATGTCGGTGATGCTGATGGTGTGGGAAAAACTATATTACTACTGAGAACCCAGCCCGCTGACCAACCCGGGAGCCCCCGCTCTGGTCACGCAGACGAGACACCACAATGCTGTGCATGCATGCGTGCAAACGCGCATTGCGTACCTCCGAGCAAAGACGCCGTAATCATCACCAGGACCAGCAGCCGCGTAATGCGAGTAACGCCATGCGCAGAAACATGAACCAGAGCGAGGAAAGGGGGACAGAGTTAGAGACAAAATGAAGTATCGAAGTGCAAAATGTGCGGGAAAACAGGATGGCATTCGAGACAGGACGAAGGCAAGCGGATTTGCGAGTGGAGCTTCAAGCTCAGGAGCTGCAGCATGAGGATCCGAAGGAGGGGGATGGCGCGGATCTGCGAATGGAGAGCTCCATTCGCAGATCCGCGCCATCCACCTCCTCCCGATCCTCATACTGCGGCTCCTGAGCTTGGAGCTCCATTCGCAAATCCGCGCCATCCCCCTCCTCCCTCATGCTGCGGTTCACCTTCCGCCTGCTGTTGTTGCTGCTGATGGTGTTGCTGCTGCAACCCCGGGTCACTGTAACCCTTGATTGCAGCAAACCTGTAGTTTCCGTCCTGGGTTAATAGGGATGAAGATTCCGCATAAAGCTGGATAGTAGTGTAAGCATATAATTGTAGTTGTTAGATAGTAAGTAGCAGCAATCGTCGACAAACCGTATTGTAAGCTCCATGGCTGGCGGCTGCCAAGGTGATCTGAGATCACGCTGCATTGGCGAATGAAAGGCGGCTGCTACTGTACTTAAAAGGCTCCAATATGTTAAACCTAGTTTTTTGCTGCACAGCTGTCAGTAGTGTAAGTATGTAAGCTCCGCTGCTTAGCTGAAGCTGACATGCGGCTGTGTGCACCTAAGCAGCCCATCCTGCCCGACCCTCGCAAATGACCCTTGGGTCGAACAAAGCCCAGCCGACCCTCTAGTGGGTGGGAGAGGTCCGTCCTGGGTAGGGAGAGCGGACAGATGTGCAGTATGAAGTAACGGATCGGGAGCAGGCAGATTTCTTGGCAGGGAACGTGGAGGCTTGGACATCCGCGGGGTCCCAATCCTTACAGTCTGCGCTACACAAGGTTCTTTACTCATTGGGCCTTACCCACCTCTGTGTCCTTCACATGGTACAGGCCGTCATAGACAAAGGGACTGCACAGCATCCTAGCGCTGGGTTTGCATCTGCGGTGCAATTCGACAGCTGCAACAATTTTGGCAGCGCAGAGTCTTTCTCAACAAGATAACATAACACGCATAACCTTGATAGGAAATTGTATTCTGGTATGGATGATCTCCATCGCTATAGATACTAGGTCACGGAGTGTCACGATGTGGTCGTGCCTCCTCTTGCGACGTGTTTGACGACGTAGAGGCCAACTACTTGTTGCTGATAACCTAACAGCCTTCTGACTAGCGTGAACATTTTGGCCGAGCGGTGTGCCGTACAGGCGGTGCTAGTCAGGGTCGTCCTCCGTCTGCAGCTGGCGCTGATCAGCCTTGGTGGCTTCCCGCAGACAGTGGCAACTGTACATACGTCAGACACACTGCAGCTGAAATAGAGCTGCTACAGTCTTCAGCGTTGAAGTGTCGATGCCAGAGGCCGTTGGAATAGAAACGTTCGGTGGAGCCGTCAACCGCTGTACGGCCCAGCCTCAGCCTCAATGCAGCAGCACCAGCGGTGTACAGTGTACGAGCAGACCTGCCGTATAGCATAGCGGAGATAGCGACAAACGACATGTCCAGGCATACGCAGCAACTGACCGGACCAACAATGCAGGTCCACCCCTGTGAAGGCTATACAGGTCTGCAGCCCTTCGCTGCAGGCACCACCAGCACCAGCACCACCACCACCACCACCATCATCATCATCAACCCCAACAACGCAGAACGCCACAAGGACATGAAGCGCTGCAGGACACCGCGGATCCCCCATCACATGCCCTTGCACCCCTGCGCCGTAGCCCCAACACCACCACCTGCCAACAGCGTACAGCCAGCCCCTGCTGCTGTGGTGCGAACACCCAACCAGCGGCGACCCAGCCAGGCTGCTGCTGCTGCTCAGCTCAGCCTCAGCTCTCCTGCTCTTCCTTATGCTGTTTCTGCTGCTGCAGATAAGACAAAACAGCTCCTGCCAAATGGTTGAACAGAACAGAACAGTTGTGTGTGCGTGTGTGCCTCTCACACAAGACCCATACGTACCCGCGTGGGCCGCTCCGAGGTGTCCCACGCACTTGGTCGGTGTGATGCAATGCCCGGTGGCGCTGATGTGATGCTTCTCACACTACCAGATACCCACCAGCCTTCTGCCAACCAGTCTTCTACCCAACCTGCGCGCCTGTGCAGCAATTAGCAACCCTTGTCTGCAGTACGGCACCTGTACCTTATGCATGCCCTACCTAACGTCACCCATCAAGCAAGATACAGCCTCCTCCTCCTCCTTATCCTCCCCTACTGCTAGTATCCGCCAGGACCCGCACCTCCATCTCCCGACAGCCAACACACCACGCCAACCTATTAAGAAAGCGCAAGCCTGAGCTCAGGTCCGGCGCGGCCCCACGCGGCCCACCAGCTGCGGCTCCTCACCTCCTCACCCCTCACTCGAACAACGCCTCCCCAAACAGTCCCAACACCGTCTCCCACACCCGCCCCGCCAGACTCGCCCCCCACGACCCCACCCCCAGCGCCAACAGCACACACCGCAGCTTCACCCGGTACGGCACCCGCTCAAACACCGCATGCACATACTCCTCCCCCTCCCCCTCCCCTTCCCCACCCCCGCCTCTCCCTCCTCTCCCCTCCCCTCTCCGCCCCCTCAGCGGCGGCAGCCCCCGCACCGCCACCCCACTGTATATCCTCAGCCGCTCCCCCATGGTGACCCCCAGCGCCGCCGACGCCGCCCGCACCACCGTCACCACCCGCAGCAGCTCCACCAGGTGCCTGCTGACGGCCGCCAGCAGCGCGCTCATGTCGCCGAAGCCCCGGATGCCCAGCCGCTCGCGCAGCGCCCGCTCCTCCGCGGGGTTGCGGGCGCGCTGTGTGAGCAGCAGCGGCAGGATCTTGCCGCCCCGCTCGCCCGCCATGGCAGTGGAGATGTCGGCCTGGGGTGGAGGGTGGGAGTGGGTGTGGGGGGGGGGGGGAGGGGGGGGAGTGGGTGGGGGGGGAGTGGGTGGGGGGGGAGTGGATGACCATAAGGGAGGGTAATGACAATAAGGGAGGGTAGACTATAAGGGAGGGTAATGACCATAAGGGAGGGTAATGACCATAAGGGAGGGTAATGACCATAAGGGAGGCTAATGACCATAAGGGAGGCTAATGACCATAAGGGAGGCTAATGACCATAAGGGAGGGTAATGACCATAGGACCATACCATAGGAAGCAACCGGTTAGGGCGAAGCAAAGGGGAAAGGAGGAAGGGGGAAGAGGTATACCAGAACCACAGGTTAGGGCAAAGCAATGGGACCGGAAAGACCAAACCACAGGAAGCTCCGAATTAGGGTAAAAGGATGGGGGAGAGCGGCATGGGGGAGTGGGTGTAGGGTTGAGTGAGGAAGAAACGAGGGTGGGGGAGGAAGAGGGGAAGGTGAAGGAAGGTAGGGTTATTAGGATAGACGCTATACACACACACACACACGCCGCCCCTGCTGCCCCCCACCTGCGTCCCCTCGTCCCGCATCACCACCGCGCACCACAGCTGGCAGAACTGCTGCCGCAACCGGGGCTCAACCTGGGGGGGGAGGTGGGTGGGGAAGGGGGGGGGCCGAGGGGACAGAGGAGCAGGGAAGCAGGAGGAAGTCGGAAAAAGGCCATCCCATGCGTGAGGGCAAGATGAGTGTGGGCCATCATACCGGTAGTGCACAGGACAGGTGACATGTGTTCGCCCTACCCCCACATCACTCCCTCCCTCCCTCTCCTCTCCTCCTCCCCTCCCCCCCCTACCTCCAGGTACGTCCCATGGTCCAGCACCACCACCTCCCAGTCCCTCCGACTGCCCCGCAGCAGCCACCGCAGCCAGCTGGGCCGACCTGGGGGAGCCGGGGGGCGGAGGTGGGGAGATCGGAGGTGGGAGAAAGGAGGAAGAAGTGAGGGTAGGCAAGGATGTCGTACAGGTAGGAGCCGTGGGGTGCTGCGTGCCGGTGTGTACAGCCTCATTAGCAGCCCGCCCTGCCCTGCCCAGTTCGTTCGGCGCCGCCATACACACGTGCACGCGGGTGGGGGCGCATGGGGATGTGGGCGGGGTGGTGCACACGGGTGCGGGTGCGGGTGCATGAGGTCCCATCACACGTCCACACCCCACCCTCCCCTCCCCACCCGTCGCACCTATCGCCCTGACCATGAGATTGCCGGGGTGCGGGTCGCCTGCGGGGGGGGGGATCAGGGAGGGGGGCAGAGGAGGACAGGGCGGCAGTCGGGAGGTGCTGCTGACCGCATGACGCTATAACCCGGTGGAGCACACTGGTGCAGCGGAGGGGGGCAGGAGGGTAAGGAAGCCATGCACGTGTCCACCTCCCCCACCTTCTTCCGCCCCTCACCCCTCCTCCTCCCCCCCCTAACTTGCCCTAACTTGTGGTCTCCTATGGTTTGGTATGGTCTTTGACCCCCACTTCACCCCTCCTCCTCCCCCCCCACCATGCACGTATCCTCGCAGGAACATGAGCTCCCCGAACAGCCGCACCAGCTGCCGACCCACCAGACGGGGGTTGATGCCCTGGGGGGGGTTGGGGGTGCATGGACGAGGGAGAGTGGTACCGGTAGCCAAAAAATCAAGGGCGGGAAGACCTGAAGGTTATAATCCCATAGTACGCAACGGAGGAAAGGTTTACCCCCATCAACCCCTCCTTCCCCCCTCCCTCCCTTCCCTCCTTCCCCTCCCCCTCCCTCCCTCCCCCCCACCTGCCGCTGCAGCGCCTCCACATCCGTTATCTTGCACCCCTCCACCCACTCCATCACCAGCACCTTGGGGCCGCACAGCTCCTCGTGGAAGGAGGGAACCGCAACACGCGCACCCGGCCGGCCCCCTCCGCTCCCACCACCGCCCCCACCGCCAGCGGAATCGCAGTCAGCTAGGACGGCGCGGAAGCGAGCCGCGTTGCGCACCTCGTTCCTGGGGGGGGGGCGGGGAGGGGGAGGAGAATACCCAATGTGTTGTATTGGGGCTGGCAAACAAGGAAATAAGCTCCTGGTGGTGGGAAGAGGCGGAGCAGGTGAAGGAGCAGGCGGGTGGGTGGGGGTGTGATACCGGTAGCGGGTTGTGTTCCCAACCTGGTTGTGCCCTCGGCCCCTTCCCTCCCCCTCCCCTCACCTCATCCCCCCCCCGCAACCCATGGCGAAGCAAGTCTCATCACACAGCCCGTCAGTTTCGTCCCTTTACCCCAGCTGCCTCGGCTGCTGGGAACTTCCGATATACCTTCACCTCTTACCCCCCCCCCCCCTACAACCTTCCCCTCCCTCTCCCTTACCCCCCCCAGCCCCTATTTCCCCCCTATGATCCCCCCTCCCCGGCTCCCCCCCCCACCTGAAGTCCATCTCCCCCGCCAGCTTGCCCCTCAGCTCCTCTTGCAGCCAGCCCAGCCTGATGGCGGGGAACAGCGCGCCCGCCGCCCCCGCCAGCAGCCGCATGACCGCCAGGTCGGCGGACACGGAGGCAGCCAGACCCGGGTACTGGATCTGAGGGAGGGGGAGAGGGAAGGGGGAGGAGGGGTTGGGTCTGGGGAATGTTTGATGTGCATGGGTAAGCACAGCACCGATAAGGCCTCCCTCTCCCCCTCCACTTCCTTCCCCCTCCCCTCCCACCTTGACTGCCACCTCCCGCCCGTCCGCCAGCACCGCCTTGTGAACCTGAGGAGGGAGGGGGAGGGGAAGAGCCGGGGAGGCAGCAGCAGCAGCGGTGAGTAAGGACGAAAGTAAGGGCTGCAGTGGTGGCCTTTGGTAATGCAGGCGGAGAGGCGACAGCAGCACGCCCCTCTTGCCCCTCCCCCCCTCTCCCTCCCCCCTCTCCCTCCTTCCCTCTCCCCCCCCACCTGCGCCAGGCTGGCGGCCGCCGTGGCCCGCGTGTTGAATGCGGAGAAGAGCGAGTCCACCCTGGCAGCTCCACCCAGCTCCCGCTCCAGGGCGCGACGGACCTGAAGGGGGAGAGGGGAGGGGGAGGGAGGAAGGGGGGAAAGAAGAACACCCATTGTGTTGAAGGAGGGGAGGAGAGGAAAGAAGGAAAGGGATGAGGGCGAAGTAATCAGTGCGGGCAAAGTAGTCAGTGCGCCCCACCCGCCCCAGCGCTCTTGTCCTCCCCTCCCGGCCAGCCCAACCCGCAGGGTCGCCCTTTGAGTGCCCCACCTCTTTAACTTTCCAAGTTTCAACCCACCACCCATCTCTCCATTTAGCCCCCGTTAACCCCCACCCAGCTGTCCTCCCCCCACCCCCTCTCCCCCTATGGTTTCGTCCATTTTGCCCCCCCCCTACTGTAGCAAGGCTACAATACAAGCCATAAGGGAAACCTCACGACATCTCGAGAGGCCTTTCATCCAGGACCTTTGTTACAATCCGTATCGAGTGTACCTACCGTGCTGTACGGCCGCGGCACCGCCCCCACTCCCGCCCCCCTACCGTGCTGTACGGCCGCGGCACCGCCCCCACTCCCCCCCCCTCCCCCCCCCCTAGCTACCGTGCTGTACGGCCGCGGCACCGCCCGGTCCTCCAGCTGCGCTAGCACGGTGCGGTACTCGCGCGGCACCCCCCCGAACGCGGCCGCGAACTGGCCCGCCTTCACATACACCCCGCCGTTGCGGCGACACACCTGGGGGGGGAGGGGGTTTGGGGGGGAGGGGGAGGGGGAGGGTAATGGGGGTTGTACTGGCTGGCGGGGTCGTGAGGGAGGTACGTGGCGGAGACACATCATACACATGCACACACATGCACCGCTCCCTTCCCTCCCTCCCTCCCGCACCCCCTGTCTCTCCCCCCCACCTCCAGCAGCTTGTGTGCCCAGTAGGTGTGCAGCTGGCTGAGGGCGGCCTGGTAGCCCGCATCCGCCTCCGTGTCGGCACCCGCACAGGAGGCCTGGGGGGGGGAGGGGGAGGGAAAGGGGGGCAGAGAGGGAGGGAGGAGGGCAGGGAGGCAGATGGGGAGGGAAAAGAAGGTAAGCTGAGCACCCATAGCCCAAGGCCCAGTAATGGAGGAGGCGGGACGGGCCGCCGCATGAGATGTTAGGATTGTGGGTTGTGGTTGGCGGGGTGCATGAACGGGTGCCTGTGCGCGGAGGTGGGACCTGGTGACCCATGGGTCACTCCACCGCCAAGCCGCCAGCTCAGCCTGCGCCCAGTATGGCTATATGCACCACCCTTCGCTTCCTGCCAGGCCACCTTTCCCTCTGCTGCGGCGGTCTGTGGGCCACCACAACTCTCCTTCCCGTTCCCTTCACCCCTTCCCCTTCCCATCCCCGTTCCCGCCTTGCCACCACCTCACCTCGAAGCGCTTATAGCTCAGGCTGGCTCGCACCGCCCACACAACCGTCCGCATCGTCCTCGGAGCCGCCGCCGCCAGCGACGCCGCCGTATCCGTCGCCGATGCAACCGCCGACGCGCCCGCCATGACCGCCGACGCCCCCGCCACAACCGCCGATGCAATAACCATTACGTAAAGCCGTCGCAGTACGGCAGCGGTGGCGCCATGCAACCGCCGTGCTAGCACTGTAGCGTCGGCGGCGACTGCTGCAGCGCCCGGCGGCAGCGCCGCCGCCGCCGCCGCTGCTGCTGACGTCGACGCCGCCGTCGACACTTTCGATGCCGCGACGCCGCCGCCGTACGGAGCGTACGGAAAGCCGTACACATACGGCCCGCGATGTAGCGGGTAGGAGGCACCCCCGGAGGAATGCGCGAACTCGGAATGGCCTCGCAGCAGTGCCAAGTAGCGCACCGCGCGGGCGAAGAGGACCCGCATGCTGAGTTGCTGTTACTGCTGCTGCTGGTGCCTGTCTGTCTTAGCGTGTCTGTCTAATCCTGTCTGGCTAATCCTGTCCGGCTAAGCCTGTTTGTCTTAGCGTGTCTCTGACTGTGTCCTTAGCCGTCTTCAGAGTCCGTATGAGGCTGATGGTGGGTCCTCGAACAAGGGCCTAGGTTGCGTGAACTACACGCTGCTGCTTAACAGTGCCCGCTGCAACAAGAATATGAACAGGAGCAGCAGTGGTATGTCGTACACATCGCGCAAAAGCTACTAAAAGGCCACAACCTCCTCCTCTCCGTCGTCCTCGACGTCACGATCCTCTGCAGCGACTGCTGCTGGTGGTGGTGCGGCTGCTGCTGCTGCTGCTGCTGCTGCTGCTATAGCACCCTCCTCCTCCTCCGGTTCCGGCCGGCCGTCCGCGTCCTGCTGCTGCTGGGGTGGCTGCTGCTGATGTTGTTGTTCCTCCTCCTGCTGCTGCTGCTGCGCTGCCGCCGCACGAGCGCGGTGCTGCCGCTCTGCCCTCCCGTCCTCCGAGTCAACGTCCAGGTCAGAAAAGGAATCTAGGTCTGACAGGTCCGAGCCCTCGCTGGAAGAAGAGGCCTCGTCTGCGGCAAAGCGACGCGGTGCGGGTGCGGGCCAGGCCCGGCGCGGTGCAACCCAGGCAGGGGGCTCCTCCTGTTCTGGAGCTGCGCCCCGATCTGCGGGTTGCTGTTCGGGCTCCTCAGCTGGGCGGTCAGCAGCCGGGCCTTCTGCTGCTGCTGCGAGGGGATGGCTAGGTGGGTACTGTTCCTCGATGATGGCCGGGTCGGCCTCTTCGGGACTTTGCGATAGGACCTACGCGGGCCCAGATGACAAATATTAAGCGAAGGAAAGGGCTGACGCTGACAAGCGCGCCGTGCAAACGAACCTGGAGTAAGCGAAAGCGGGCGATCGCTGGTGGCAGGGAGTTTCTATGCGCGTACAGGTGCAAAAGTGACGTCCGAGAGAGTATGTGAGCTGCTGTGTTCTTCTGTTGTTCTAAGCGATAGTCCTCCATGCTCCGCGCGCTGCGTCTATTCAGGAGGGCCGCCGACTACATACATCGACTTGGCAAGACTTCGGCCCAAACCAACAAATAATATTTGAAGCTAAAAATAGAGAGTTCGATAGAACAGTAACGCTCAAAGATTTGGGGTGGAGTGTTACTTTCCAGCTTGCGACATAGACCTCGGCCAGGTCAGCAGGTCGTGTAGGCAAGTCTGCTTTTAGTTATAATCGATGGTCCAGCTTACAACGTTAGAAGTGTGTCACTGGATGCCTCGGCGTTTGCCCGGCTCGAGCGATCGCTGGCAAATGCCAAGCTAGATCCGCGACCCGTACCGCAAAGCTTTGGCAGTTATCTCCGACTTTTTATCGTCGTTAATTGTTCGACGTATCAATAGATCACCATACACTACAGTTTACTGGCAAGCAGCCCATAATACCCGCTATGTCGGTTGCGTAGGCAGGTAGACGATCGGCAACGCATCGCCCCTATGTTGTTCGCCATAATCTTTGGTGCAGCTGCACGACTGCTAGTTGCTTGGAGCGGGCTGGGGCGATGGCTGGCGTGGCGCATTGAGGTCTCAACCGCACCTAACAGCAACTTAGAGCTTCGCGAAGGCTTGGCGCTATACCGTTTGGGCGTCTCGCCTTACAGCGGGTCTTCCTGTCGCATTCCGCCCCTTGCATTATGGCTGTACGGCCCGCTGGCTGACCATGACATCTTGTACGTGCTTACAAACACCATCCTGGACATCCTGGCGGCAGTCCTGCTATATCGCCTAGCCTCGCAGCTGCTGTCCTCGGCCCGTGCGTCTCAAGGTAAAAGAACTTCCTGACGGTCCTTGTCATAGCAGCATATGGCATCCGCAAGGCTCTTGTGATGCCCCTCCGCACACGCGCTTACGCCACTTTTCTAGCCTCCAAGACTCCTAACGCACCTTCCTCCTCGACCCGACCTAACACGGCTGCTGCCACGCACCCGCACCCGCAGCCCACAGCCCCGCCTCCAGCCCTGCTTCCACACCTCCCTCCGGTCCTTCATCTCCACTGCCGGCTCTCCTCGCCTGGACCTACCTCCTCAACCCGCTATCTCTAGCCACTGCAACCGCCGGCACCACCTCCTCCCTGGAGTCCCTGGCAGTGGTGGCGGCGTTGTACGGCAGTGCTACTGCTAATGACAGCAGCATTACTAATAACGGCACCCGTACGACAGCAGCAGCAGGAGGTACCGGTAGCTCAGCTATCGTACAATACCACCGGCAGGGAGACAGCAGCCGTACAGCACCAGTGGTGGCGGCGCTGCTAGGTCTCGCGGTGGCGGTGTACTGCTCCCTGCACAATGTCGTACTGCTGGTGGGTGCATGTCCCATGGGTCGGTGCAGGGCGCGTTGAGGGCAAGGAACTTGGGTTCGCTGACTCTGTTAGACAGACGCGCCGCATAATGGTATATGGATACACCACTAGGGCAGCGGTGCAACGGGAAATCCCAAAGGACCAATGGCGCCAATCGCAGCAAAACCCGTCCTTGGGAAGGAATGCACCTTACCCCTGGCCTTTTCCCTCCCTTCCGCCTCCGCCTCTGCCTCCCTCCGCCTCCGCCTCCCCCCGCCCAGCTCCCCGTGGCCTGCTTGCTGTCGTACGGGGCTGAGGACGTGGCCGCTCCGCTGGCACAGCTGCTGACCAACCGCCAGACGCCTCAACCGCAACCGCAACGGTCGCAACCGCGGCAACAGCAGCAGCCGCCGTCACTATCCGCAACGGGCGGCTCTGGGCAGGAAGACAGAGAGGAATGCAAGGCGGAGAGAGAAGGAAACGTTGAGCGGGCGGATCGGGAGGTGCGGGTGTTGGAGGAGAAAGAAGGTCATGGGGTTGACCAGCAGGGGCCACAAGCGGCGGAGACGCCTGCTGCCGTTCCTTCCTCGCAGCTGCCGTCACCTTCTCCAGCCTCATCTCCGTATTCGCGGCAGCACCTACTGCCCTGGCGTACCCTGGCACGTTGTACGGCAGTGCTAGCCGCCTGGCTGCTACTGCTGGTGCTGCTATCGGACCTCTACCTAACCCCGTTCATGCCCTGGCCACCTCTATCCCCACCGCATTTGTCTGAGGTAGCGGCGCCCGCCAGTGCGACTGCGACTGCTGCTGCTGTCGGCGGCGGTGGCGGTGGTGGTGACAGCAGCGGCGGGCCCTGCCTCCCCGCTGCCGCGCAAGCGTTGACCCTCCTCGCCGCCAGAAGGCCGCAATGGCAGTACTGGCCGTCGACCTCGCTGTTGCGAAGACTCTATGGCAGCGTTTGGGCTTGGGCTTGGGTACCACCAGCCGCAGCAGCAACCCCAAACGAGGATGCAATGGCCTCCATGACCCATGGGTCGTCGCTGCTGTCGTCATCCGCATTGGCCACATGCTGGATCCCTCGGGTGTACGGCAGTCAGGTGTCGTACGACGACGCGACGCCCAATGTGGGGCAGTGGTGGTACCTGGCGATGGAGGGCTTCGAGGATACCAAGGTACGGTATACGGCAGTTAACTGCAGCTAACGATAATTGGACGGTTATTCAATAAGGCAGCAGTGGTTGTCAGCAGGTGCCCCGGTACCGGAAGTAAGGCTCTGGGGTTGTGATGCGCTGACGCCTGCCTGGCACCCCGGTCCGTCTGTCTGCCTGTTTCTCAAGGAAAGACACAGTACGGTAGACACCCGTTAACATCTACCCCATCCTTTCCTGAAACCGCCCTTACGGTGCTCTCCCTTGGCCCTTCCCCTCCCCAACGTCCCCTGATGTCCGCATGTACGACAAACGGTGCACCCGGTGTACGACAACAACACCATCACACCAAACCCACCTACACACACGCTCCAGCCCTACGTCATCCTCCTCGCCCTCTCCCTCCTCCTGGCGCCAGCCGCGCCCCTGGCCTTCCGCCTCGGCCCTCGCCGCCCCCTCGCCCTCTTCCTCATCCAACTCCTCTGCATCTCCCTCCTCAAACCCTACCCCTCCGTGGCTGATCTGGGGCTCTTCCTCTCCCTGCTACCACTACTTGTACGACAACAGCTCGCCCTGCCTGCCGTACAAGAGCGGTTGCTACTGCTTCCAGCCAGTTTGCTGTTGCTTGCCGTACTGGGACCCGCCATGCAGCGCATGTGGTTGTCGTACGAGAGCGCAAACAGCAACTTTTACTACTCCATTACGTTATGTTACGGCGCATGGCAGGTGGTGGTGTTAGGGCTGTTGCTTGAAGGGACGTTGCGGATAGACCGAATGATGCGGGGGAAGGAGGAGGTGGTAAGCGGCAGCACGTGAGGGGCCATGGTCGGAACTTACTTGCTGCGTTTCTGAATCGGTACTGATGTTTTTGACCTCCTGGCTCGTACGGGAACATTGAGCGCACGTACAGACTTCAACTGTGACTGCATTTCCAGTCGAGCCCCTCCACACAAGCTCCATACCACTTGGCAAAGCTACACAAGCTTTCCAGACAACACTCGTCCCTCAGACCTGCTCATAACGCCCTTCGTTGCACATTGTAGTGTCTGTCCCTCTGACCACCTTAATAAGCACCATCGCACCCGCTTCCTAAGCAGCCAACGGCAACCCGGCAGCACAAGAACGGTATATACACTGTCCTTTCCAGTTTAGGCGCGTCATATCGTTCCATCCTATCACTACAATATGCTAGTACGACAATGGCGTATCACCTTTGCACCTGCATACCCTGGCATACCGGTACTAATTGGCCAGGGAGGGTGCGGGACCAAACCCATACTTATTCACAGTAAGGGTTCAACCGTTGTGGGATCACACAAACGTTGACGTCTCTTCGTTTTTGCGGGATTCCTTAGGCCCAACCCTCGCTCCAACCGCAATGCCGTTAAAGAGCCCCCATACTGCACATAAACGGCCAAAGACACAAGGTGGAATCAGTCCGACACAACTACCTGCTTTCCACCACTCCCCAACCCTCCTCTCGCTACACTTAACTACAAGTGGCGACCCAATGCCTCCTCCCATCCTAAAAGCATCAGGAATACCGTAACTCCTGTCGCACCCATGCAAGTCACTCCACAAGTACAACAACACAGCATAAAGCGGACATCAGCCAACAGCCCGTCCCCCACCTACCTGCGACCTAGCCCACTTGACGTAGGTGGCCCAGTCCCGTGACCCAGACCTATGACGGGCACTTAACAAAAATAACAATAAGCACCACTCCTCACCTCCTAGTACAGCACCCCCCCCTTCCTTTCCTCTACCCTCCCCACCTGGCCGCGGTAGGGAGTCAGGATGGCGGCACTGCTGACGTCACCTGGTGGAGGGGGTGGAGGGGAGGGTGGTTGGGGATTGGAAGGGTGGGGTTGCCGTGCGAGTATAACGCTCGCAACGCCCGCAGCTCGCTGTCATGCTCCGCTTGTACGGCTGCCTCTAGCCGAGATTGCAACTCGGGAATGGGCGCGGGGAGGTCTGCATGCACGGTGTGTGGTGGCGTTAGACAAGGTAAGGTTGTGGAGAAAACTAAAATTGTAGGACGCGTCTATCGCCCGCCCGGCCCTCATCTACACAAGATCATAACTACACCCTAGCCGCCGCAGCCGTGCCAACCACCTCCCTGGCTCCCACCTGTCACCGTCGCCGCCAGCTTCCTGGCAGGTCGCTCCGCCGCCGCGCGAATCACCGCCACCGCCGCCACCATCCGGCATCCACCGCCGGCGCCGCTGACGAGGCGGCACCAGTATCATGCAAAAAAACCCAAATTATTTTAACGTCACCGCTGCGCCTCCGCCGGCCTGCTTGAACGACGTCAGCCACAGCGCCGCCTGCCTAGCGGGCTTCTTCTCCTTCTTAGCAGCTGCCGCAACCGCCGTCACTGTTCCCGCCGCCGGTGCGGTAGCACCCTCCGTCCCCTCTACGGCTCCCTCCCCCGTCGGTCCTCCGTCGGGACTGGACTGGGTCGTCGTTGTGCCGTATCCCCCGTATGCCATCGGAACGAGGGAAGAGGATGCCCCTCGCTCCGCGCCGACCCCCGTTATAGCCCGACGACGACGGCGCCATTGGCGCTGCGGCCGCAGCCATCCGCCGCCGTGCCGCCGAGGTGGCCGCTGTCACCTGCTGCCCCAGTCCCAACGGCCCGGCAACCATGTTGGGGTTCAAGTCCAGTAACGGCCGAGACGCTGCCGTTGCCGCTGCCGCCGGCGACTGCGGCAGCGTCCGTACCCCGCAAGGACACCAATGCAGCACTAGCATTCGCAGCAGCAGCAGACAGTAAGCTAAGGGGGCGCGGGCGTCCCCTCCTCTTCCCTCCCCTCACTCTCTGGAGTGGACTTTTGGTTGCAGAGGCCTCTGCACGTCTACAGGGAATCCCATGGAGAAGCACCCTCGGTTCCATGTGGGCGCCCAAAACTACCGGCCCCTCTTCACACCACCACCAACTCTTGTTCCTGTCTCCGCTGCTACTGCTACTGCTGCTTTTTTCATTGCAGGGGCTGGTAGCGACCGATCAGGACGTGATTGATGCGGAGGCGGCGCTCGCATGCAGCCTACCGCCCGCTGCTGGGGAGGGAAACGAGGATAGCAACAGCGGTAGCGGCAGCGGGGGGGCTGGAAATCGTGTCAGCAGCAACGGCGGAAATGGTAAAGTGGTCGGTACCGGTAGTATCAAATTAGCGAAGAGCGAGGACAGCAGGAATGGGAGCAAGGGCAGCGCCGGGAATGTGGCAGCTGCGGCTGCAGCCGCTGCAGCGTCGGCCCTAGACAGTTCAGATCTGGAGGAAGAGGAGGTTTGGGAGGAAGGAAAGGATAACGCGGACGACGGTGCGAAGGGTGGAAGGTTGGTGCGACTGTGTGCGGTGCAGAGGCGTGCGGTACAACAGCAGCAGCGGGAGCAGCCCGAGGAACAGGACGGGCAGGAGCAAGGCGAGCCGCGCGTGTTGAAAGTGAAGAGGCGGTTGAAAGGCGGCCGAATGGCTGCCGGTTTCACATGAGGTGAACTATCTAAAACGTTTCTCATAATCGCGGGTACGGCAGTTGGTTATGCAGAAGCTGTTGTTAATGATGATTGTGATGAGGCATGGGGCATACGGACTTCCGTACAACGCGCGGCCATGCAGCGTATGCACAACTTGTGACAACTAGCGTGGAGTGTCACAGCCGTCTGTGGAGCTCTTGCCTCCCTTGGCACCGTATGCACCTTGGTGGGGGAAGGGGCTGGTGCCCCTTCCCCCATACCCCCATCCCCCCTTACATGTATGCGCACATGGTGCTACCTTGCAAACATTTCTAATCCATTACTCCGAGAACCATGAAAGCCTTCTACATAGCTCTTTCCAAAGTCTTCCGCAACGAGCCAACGACCGCAAGACCTTTACGGCTTCACTCATTGCCGCAATGTTTTGGAAACTGTGGATTAAGAGTGCTTAACAATTACGCAACGTAGCTTCGGGTTGGCTGGTTTCGGATAAAACATTCCTGAAATCGGCCGAGGTAACCACGATGGCTGTTCCCTCGCTTCCAAAGCGTGGCCGTGGGCCAGTTGCAGCCCGCCCGTCCTTATACTACTTATGGGACCCCAGATCCTGTATCCCTTCCGCCCTCGAACTTCCTTATCGACTAACTGCTGTCAACCGTGCGGATCCCTTCGTTATTACAATTAGAGTTTTGGGCACGTGTAGCGGTAAGCAATTCTATTCATTCAAATGGGATCACCATCCTGCGTACATAAATGCCGAGGAACACCCTCCTGCCTAATTCCTGCAAACCCCCTTACCCATTACCAGCCGTACAGCAGTGTGCTTAGTACGGCATTAATAGCATGTCATAATACTGCATTTCCTCACAATTCCGCAGAACCATACCGTACTACAAGAAGTATCGAAAAGCACGGGACAACACATGCATGGCCGCGCGTTGTACGGAAGTCCGAATGCCCCATGCCTCATCACACTCATCATTAACAACAGCTTCTGCATAACCAACTGCCGTACCCGCGATTATGAGAAACGTTTTAGATAGTTCACCTCATGTGAAACCGGCAGCCATTCGGCCGCCTTTCAACCGCCTCTTCACCTTCAACACGCGCGGCTCGCCTTGCTCCTGCCCGTCCTGTTCCTCGGGCTGCTCCCGCTGCTGCTGCTGCACCGCACGTCTCTGCACCGCACGCACTCGCACTAACTTTCCACCCTTTGGCCGTGTTATCCTTTCACCGTCGCCCGTGTTATCCTTTCCTTCCTCCCAAACCTCCTCTTCTTCCAGTTCTGAAGTGTCTATGGCCAACACCGCAGCGGCTACAGCCGCCGCTGGCACATTCCCGGCGCTGCCCTTGCTCCCATTCCTGCTGTCCTCGCTCTTCGCTAATTTGACACTACCGGTACCGACCACTTTACCATTTCCGCCGTTGCTGCTGACACGATTTCCAGCCCTCCCGCTGCCACCACCGCTGTTGCTGTCCTCGTTTCCCGCCCCAGCAGCGGGCGGTAGGCTGCATGCGAGCGCCGCCTCCACATCAATCACATCCTGATCGGCCGCTACCAGTCCCTGCAATGAAAGGAGCAGCAGCAGCAGCAGCGGAGACAGGAACAAGAGTTGGTGGTGGTGTGAGAGGGGGGCCGGTGGCTTTGGGTGCCTTTTGCAGTCCTGGCAGACATGCGTGCATCAGGAACGAGGGAACTGCATGCATGCCGGCATGCTCCCTCTTCGCACGCCCACACGCGCCCACTTGGAACCGAGGGTTCTCCTGCACGGGATTCCCTGTAGACGTGCAGAGGCCTCTGCAACCAGAATTCCATTATTCCACAAGTTCCACAAGTGCAACAGCACATACCGGTAACCCAGTAGACCGCAGGCAGCCGCCGACAGCCCGTCCCCCACCTACCTGCGACCTGGCCCACTTGACGTAGGTGGCCCAGTCCCGTGACCCACGGGTCAGCGTGTCCGTGTCCCCCAGCACCACCAGCCCCCTCCGAGGCCGGGTGATGGCCACGTTCATGCGGCGGGGGTCGGACAGGAACCCCACGGCACCTCGGGGGTTGGACCTGAGGGAGGGTTAGGAGCAGGTGAGGAGGAGCATGAGGAAGGGCGAGGAAGAAGGCAGCTGTGTCCCTGCATCGGGCTGTGTCCCTGCATGCGGGGGCGGCTCCTGCTCTCCTTTCAGCCCTTTCTCCCGAATGCCCCCCAGTACGACATCATCCTCCCCCTTCCTGCCCTTCTGCCCCATCTTCCCTCTCCCCTCCCCTGCCTTCCCGGCCCTCCCTCTCCCCTGCCTCCCTCCCCGCCCCTACCTGACCGCCGAGAACACCACCACGTCCGCCTCCCGCCCCTGGTAGCCGTCCACAGTGCTCACCGCCACCTCCGCACCGGACCGGGACCACACCGCATCCAGGCCCCGCTGCCGGGCGAGCGCCTCGACCAGCCGAACCTGATTGGGGGGGTGGGGGGTGGAGGGAGGGAGGGAGGCAGGGGCGACGCTAATGTCACTATCACAGCCAGTTGGGACCACCGGACCGAAGGAACCACGTGTTGTGTGATGAGGAGTCGTGCACAGCACAGCACAGCGCATGCAAAAGCAGCCAGAGGGGCTCGCACGCAACACGCAGCAGTGTCCGCTCAGCTCACAACGTCCTGAGCGGTGCGGTCATGGCTTTGTCAGCCCTCCCAGCTCAGATGCTCCCCCCCTCCCGCATGCAGGCCAGAGGGAGTGCTGCCGACTGCGACTCACCTGGCCGCGGTAGGGAGTCAGGATGGCGGCACTGCTGACGTCACCTGGTGGGGGGGGCGGAGGTGAGGGTGGTGGTTGGGGCTTGGAGGGGCGGGGCTGGGGCGTGTGTGTGTGGGTAGGTGAGGTGCATGTGCGGCGAAAGGGAGTTAGGAGGTGGTGGGCAGGGTAGGGCGCATGTTGCACTGATACGTGATACCAGTAAGACGCAAGCATACGGTGTAAAGGGGACAGTCCCCTCCTAAAGCCCTACTCCCTCCCACTCCAAGTGCTCAAATCCCAACCCACCCACCCACCCACCACCCACCTGCCGCCAGCAGCTGCTGGATCACCGCCAGCGCCAACAGCGCCTCAGCGGGGTTGCGGTAGGAGGACCGCTCGCCTCCACTGCTGCCCCCCGCACCGCTGCTGCCCCCTGCTGCCGCACCTGCACCGCTGCCGGAACCAACACCACTTGATGACGCTACAGGGGATGTGGATGTGGAAGAAGAGGAGGTGGAGGTGGAGGAGGCGGCGGCGGGCGGCTCCGCGAGCCCTCCCGCGGTCTCCTCACGGCCTCCCGTGACGTGCAGTAGCGCGAGGGGCTTGGCGGGGTGAGGCCAGGGGAAGCCCTGGGGGCGGGGAGTGGGGGGGTGAATGTGGGGACAGAGTAAACCCAAAGAGGTATGGTAAGAAAACCACCCACCACCAACCAGCACTACCACCACTACCACAGCAGGACCAGCGACAACAGCAACAGCATCACCCGCCGGCCCCCCTCCTCACGCGGCTCCCCCTCCCCTCCCCTCCCGCCATACCTTGGGCACGGGCTTGTCCGCCTCCCCCACTCCGTCCTTCAGCCGCCCGCCGTAGAAGAAGGCGGAGGGGAAGGCGGAGATGGCGGGATGCATGCGATATTGTGTGTCCAGCAGCAGCGGCAACACGCCTGAGGAGGGGGGGAGAGGAGGAGGGGGGGGGAGGGGGGGCGAGTTGGGGTTTGTTGGGTATCGTGGTGTGTCGAGGTGGGAGGATGCCAGGCTTGAAGAATGTCAGAGTTCCAGGACCTCCTATGAAGGGCCAAGTTCTCACTCCCTCCTCCTCATCATGTGTGATCCCTCACCTCCCACCCACCCCTCACCTCCCACCCCCCCCCTCACCTCCCACCCCCCCCCTCACCTCCCACCCACCCCTCACCTCCCACCCCCCCCCTCACCTCCCACCCACCCCTCACCTCCCACCCACCCCCTCACCTCCCACCCACCCCCTCACCTCCCACCCTCCCCTCACCTCCCACCCCCCCTCACCTCCCACCCCCCCCCCCTCACCTCCCACCCCCCCCTCACGTCCCACCCACCCCCTCACCTCCCACCCCCCCCTCACCTCCCACTCCCCCCTCACCTCCCACCCCCCCCTCACCTCCCACTCCCCCCGCCACCCTCTCGAACAGCGTCACGTCCAGACCCAGCCCCAGCGCCTCCTCCGACAGCACGGTGGGCGGCAGCTGCCGCGGGTCGCCCGCCAGGACCGCGAAGGCCGACCCGCGGGTCAGCGCCACCAGCAGGGAGGGCGCGGTGGCCTGGCTGGCCTCGTCCACCACCACACAGCGCCAGGGCCTGAGGGGGCGGGGAGTAAAGAGGAAACAACTAACTGACCGTGTGATAAGGCATCATCATGACGAGGGGGGAGGGGGGAAAGAAGGGTACCCAATGTGTTGAATGGGGCTGGCAAACAAGCCAACGAGCTCCTGCTGAATGGAACCGAGTTAGCCGAGCCACGGGAGGGGGGGAGGGAATAATTAGTTAAGAAGACGGAAGCACAACCCCACGTCCCGACCCATGAAATGAGCGCAACAACCGAAACCGTACCGTACCGCCACCCACCCCCCCACCCCCCCACCCCCCCACCCCCCCACCCCCCCACCCCCCCACCCCCCCACCCACCTGCCATCCAGCAAGCTGTCCCCCGCTGCCGTACACGTGGCCACCACCACCTCCGCGCTGGCCACCACCGCCGCCGCCGCCTCCCGCAGGCCCGCCTCCGCGCTCTCCAGGTCCTGACGCACCTCCGCCGCCTCAACCGCCGCGGCAGCAGAGGAGGAGGAGGAGCGGGAGGAGAGCTGGGAGGGGGGTGCATGGTAGGGGGGGAGGTGCATGGGCGAGGGGGAGGGAAGGGGGGTGTCATACCGGTAAGTGGATAAGGGATGGGCTATGGACGACAGGGCGACAGGTGGGACGCCTCAAATCCCTCCTCCTCCTCCTCCTCCGCCTTCCCGATACCACTCTTTCCCCATCCCCTCCCGCCCTTCCCTGAACCCTCCCCCCCCACACCTGCATACAGTTGTCATACATTCATCACGCAGTTCGTCAGCTTTCCTCCTCCCCCTCCCCCCCCACCTGCATCTGCCTGCTGAGTGCTGCGGCTCGCAGCTCCGCCGCCCGCCTGCCCGCCGCACTGGCCTCCGCCTGCGCCTCCAGGCTCAGGGGGCGCAGCGACTCGCGAGCCTGGGAGGTGGGGTGGGGGTGGGGGAAGGACACACGGGGCAGGGTGTGGGGGCGGGGTGTGTGATGTGACAGGTGTGCGGCAGGTTGGATGGTAGGCGGGCGGGGGGGGGGGCGAGGGGAGCGGGAGAAGCCAAGGTGAGGGACTGTGGTGGAGATGTCCGAAAAGGGCTGTCCCAGATGGGGGGTACCGATGCTGGGCTGCGATAACGGGAGATGATGACAAAGCCCCAATCAGAACTAACCCCCAAAGCCGCACCCCCCACCAAAGAACACCCCTTATCGCTGTCTCCTCACCCGCCGTAGCAGTGAGAGACCCCACCTCTCTACCTCCCCCTACTGCCCCCATCCACCCTCCCACCCTCCCTGCACCCACCTTTGCCGCCGGCCCCAGCCTCACCACCCGCACCCCCCTGCCCGCCAGCCCCTCCACCAGGTTGTCCACCGCTGCGTTGGTGTCCGCCACCGCCAGCAGCGGACCCATGGCGGCGTGCCAGGGGGGAAGCAGCCGGGAGGAGGAGGAGGAGGCGGGCTTGGAGGAGGAGGAGGAGGAGGAGGAGGAGGAGGAGGAGGAGGAGGAGGAGGAGGAGGAGGGGGAGGGGGAGTCGCGGCCTGTACGGACGCGAACTAGGATCTGTGAGGGAAGGGAAGCGGAGGCGGAGAAAGGAGGGAGACTCATCAGCGTAACGAGACTTTAGCAGCAGGGCATGGCATGCAACCTGGTTGCGCCTCTCCCCTCCCTGCCTCTCCCAACACGCCATGCTGCGAATACCCTCTTCCAACCTTCCTCCCCTGTCTGCCCTCCTCTCTCCCCTCCCCTGCCCCCCCCTCCCCTCTCCCCTCCACTTACCTCCACCAGCGCCAGCAGGGTTCGTGTCTTCCCGGTTCCCGGCGGCCCCTGCCACAGCGTGAGCGAGCGCGTGAGGGCCGCCGCCACCGCCCGCCGCTGCGAGGCGTTCAGCCCCTCCTGCCGGGCTAGGGCGGCGCGAGCGGCCTCACGCCAGCGAGCCTAGGAAGGAAGGGGGGGGGGAATTAGGGTAAACCAGATGAAAACAACAATAAAATCATCGGGGGGTGAGGCGGCAGGGATAGGAAGGGGGGAGGAGAGGGAGGTGGGGCGGTGGTGGAGGAAGCGGGTGGGGTGGGGTGGGTGCGGATGGCAGGCGCCATGCAACGCACCCCCAATAACCCAATGAGCTTGCCGGCGGCGGAAGGAAGTCACTGGGGACCTGGACGGGTTGGGGAGGAAGGTTCACACTGGTCCCATAATGCGTTAATGCCCCACCCCACCCCCAGGCACTCACCTCCCTCACCCACTCGGGCGGCTCGGAGGCCAGTACGGCAGCGGATCTGGACCCCGCCAGGATGGCACGAACCCGCGCCTCGCCCACACGTCCCTCACCTGAGAGGCAGGGGAAGGGGGGAAAGGGAGGATGACGGTGCGATGTTCCGGGAAGCCGCTATGTAAAGCCTATGTCCAGTTAAGAACAGGCACGCATGCAGTAGGGCAGGCTGGTAGGAGTGTGTGGAATAGCTGCTTGCAAGGGATACGGTATAGGCAAAGTTCCCCTAGGCCCAAACCAAGGGAGAGCCACCTAGCACCCCTCCCCCCCACCACCACCCTCTCACCCTCCGGCTCCACCCACGTGCCCAGCCGCCGCACCGCCTCCCGGTGCCGCCGAGTGGTGGTGTCGCGGACCGACTGGTCCAGACGCCACCCCAGGAAGGAGGAGGCGGCCTTGTTGGGTCTCTTGATCCCCCCCGCTGCCACCTCCTCTGCCGCAGCAACCATATCCTGCAGTGCACACAACACACGGCGGAGCACTAACCGACATGGTTGCAGCCATTCCGGCGAAGCACTAACCCAGCCCCCCACCGCCCCCCTTTTCGCCCTCGGCAGTCCCCCCAACCCAGATCCAGACCCAACATACACACCGACTCGCCAATCGCGGCTAGTTTTCTTAATACACACTAACTACCGGTCGGTTTCCTAGGACAACACACCGCCTACACATGCAGTATGGTACCGGCACCTGGAATGTTTCGTTGGCTCGGCCCTCCAGCGCCACCACCAGGTGGTCCTTGTGGACCTGCGGACGCGGGTGCGGGTGCAAATGGGCGTATGTGTGAAAGAGTGGTGTAAACATCCAAAGACCGATAAACAAAGACCAGAGTATGGAGGTGAGCAAAAAGCACGTCAAGGGAACACCGGAGGCAATAGGAGATGCTATAGCGGTCCCCGCGTGTCAAGCCATTACTGGGCAATTGAATGCTGATGTCATGGAATATAGCACAAGCGCGCGCAGGGGCGAAGAGACTGAATGAGTTCGTCTGTAGAGCAGTACAGTGCATTTGCCGTACGACGCCACCCCCCCACCCACCTCCAGAATCACCCCCTCCACGCCATCCACCGGCAGCCCAGTCTCCTCATCCACCCCCGCGTCCACCTCCTCGAACTGTCCGCTTCCGCCCCCGCTGCTACTGCTAGCTCGAATGACACCCTTGTTGCTGCTGTTGCCGCTGTTGCCCTTGTTGGTACTGCTGCTGCCGTTTTTGCTAGCTGCAGCAGCAGCAGCAGCAGTTGTTGAAGCCCCCTCCGCCACATGCCGCGTGATGATGACGCTCGCACCAGGTCGGAACTTATGGTACGGCAACTGCTGTTGCTGCTGTTGTGGTAACGCCTGTTTCGAATTTCTGTGCTGTGGCTGCTGCTGTTGTTGCATGACCAGGAAATGCCAGAGGAAGGAGCGGTACAACCGTCCTGACGGCGCCGCCGTAAGGCCCACCAACACCACTCCCTCGCGTTGCAACCGCCGCAAACTGCCGTGCGCGTATAACGCTCGTAATGCCCGCAGCTCGCTTTCATGCTCCGCTTGTACGGCTGCCTCCAGTCGAGCTTGCAACTCGGGAATGGGCGCAGGGAGGTCTGCATGCAGGATGTGTGGTGGCGTTAGGCAAGGTAAAGGTAAAGGTCGTGAAGAAAAGATGGTAGGACTCGTCTCTACCGATATCGCCCGCCCGGCCCTCATCTACGTGGTTGCACCCGAACCACCGCCGTACCATCCAACTCCCTGTGACTCCCACCTGTCACCGTCGCCGCCAGCTCCCTGGCAGGTCGCTCCGCCGCCGCGCGAATCATCGCCGCCGCCACCACCCCGGCATCCACCGCCGGCGCCGCCGCCGCTGGCGTGGCGGCAGCAGCCGCTGGCGTCACCGCTGCGCCGCCGCCGGCCTGCTTGAACGACGTCAGCCAAGGCGCTGCCTGCCTAGCGGGCTTCTTCTCTTTCTTGGCTGCTGCCGCGGCAGCGGCTGCAGCGGCTGCTGCTGCAGCAGCTGCTGCAACCGCCGCTACTGTCCCCGCCGCCGGTGCGGTAGGACCCTCCGTGACCTCTGCGGCTCCCTCCTCCGTGGGTCCTCCGTCGGGACTGGACTGGGTTGTCGTCATGGAGGCTGCTGCTGTGCTTGCTGCTGCTGTCGGCGCGAGTGAAGAGGAGGACGAGGAGGCTGCTGCCGTCGCCAGGGGTGTTTCTGACGCCCCTTCCTCCGCGCCGCCGCCGTTATAACCCGACGACGACGGCGCCATTGGCGCTGCGGCCGCAGCCATCCGCCGCCGTGCCGCCGTGGTTGCCGCTGTCACCTGCTGCCCGAGTCCCAACGGCCCGGCAACCATGTTGGGGTTCAGGTCAAGTAACGGCCGAGGCGCCGTCGTGGCTGCTGTCGCCGCCGCCGGCGGCGGCGGCAACTGCGGCGGCGTTCGTACCTCCGTCGCGCTTGCCGTCCCGCTGCCGCCGCCGTCGTCGTCGCCGCGGCCGCCGACTGTTGACCCTGGCTGTTGGGACCGTGACGTCAATGTCGTCGGATCCGCAAACTCCGCCCGGGCCCGGCGGTTGCTGCTCACGAGTATCCCTCCTCCGGCGCCTCCACCTCCGCCACTGCCAGCTGCTGCCTCCTGCCCGCTAAATGACCCACGGGTCGATCGTGTGCTGCTAGCCGTAACCGTGGGCTCTTTCAACGATCGAGGAGACGCGACAGATGAGGAAGAGGACGAGGAGGAGGAGCTCTTGCCACGCGTTTGCGGCAACTGCAAACCTGGGAGGAGATTAGGGAGTCCCAACTGCTGCTGCGGCGGCGGCTGTTGTTGCGGTTTCTTTGCTGGTGATGTTGATGTTGGCAGCTGCAGACCCGGCAGGAGGTCCGGGAGCTGCTGCTGTTGCTGCTGCTGCTGCAGGGGTTTCTGCGCTGATGGCGCTGCGGCTGCCGGTGCCGTTTTTGCAGATGGTATCGATGACGAGGAGGGCTGCCTGAGGTGCTGTTGCGGCTGCTGTGGCTGCGGTGGCGGCTGCTGTTGCTGCTGGGGGGTTGGTGGCCGTACTGGGCCCCCCGCCGGCGAAGAAACGCGAGGTGCGGGTGAGGTTGAGGCATGCGGTGCGGGCGGTCCTCCCCATGCAGCAGGCTGCTGGGATGGAGTCCGCGAGGGAGGTAACTGTGATGGCGGCAGTGGTTGTGGCCCCCTGGCAGGTTGCGCAGCGTATGCTGCTGCTGGTGCTGCTTGTACTGCTGGGGCTGCTGGTAATGAGGGCGGCGATGGCGATGCGGTGGCGATGGAGGCGACAGGTTGGCTGGAGGTCACAGGCGGCCGGAAGGAAGGTGACCCCTGCTGCATGGCTGACGGGGCAACTGCTGGGGAGGAGGGTGTTGCAGGCGCCAAGTGGGGTCGCGGAGGAGACTGAGGTTGTGGAAACGGCTGCTGCTGCGGTAGCGAGCACTGCTGCTGCTGCTGCTGCGACTGCTGCTGCGGCGGCGGTGGGGCCACTGTTGGAGGCAAAGCCGCAGCCACCGGGGCTCTTCCCGCTACCTGATGCTGATATGTGGCTGCAGCCGCCACTGGAGGGGCGTGGGAGGGCGCTGCTGCTGCAGCTGCCATGGGACCTTGGGGCCGCAGTTGTGAGGGAAGCGGCTGTGGCTGGGGTGCGGTGCGTGGTGGTGATGGTGGGGGTGACGATGAGGGCGATGCAGGCTGCTGCGTGTACAGCGGCTGTTGCTGCTGTGGTTGCTGTTGTTGTTGCTGGTAGTGCAGCTGCTGTTGGAAGTTATTGCTTGGCTGTTGGTGCAAGTACGGGTACGGCTGCTGCTGTTGGTGATAGTGTTGGTTCGGGTATTGCTGCAGTTGCGCTGGTTGAAGCTGCTGCTGCTGCTGTTGCTGTGACTGCAAGGGCTGCTGTTGCCATTGCAGAGCCTGAGGTTGGTGCTGCGGTTGTTGCTGCGAGTGCGTTGGCTGCCACTGCTGCTGCTGCTGCCGTACTTGCTGCATCCCATGTTGCCCGTAGCTCAGTTGCTGGTGCTGCTGCTGATCCAAGGGACGGGGTTGTTGCGTCCCTAATGAGGGCTGCGCTGCAGGTACCGTAACGCCATGCGGCTGCCGTACATCTTGCAGTACGGCATGAGCCCCTGGGGGCGCAGGTGAAGATGTTGTTGTTGCTGCCCAAACCGCTTGCTGGCTTGCCGACTGACCCATGGGTCTCGGGGCTTGGGGACTCATCGCCCAAGGTTGGGCTGTGGCACCAGGAGCAGCATCAGCAGTAATAGCTTCCCCGCCTCCACCTGCTACCGGTGTCGGTGGTGGCGCAGGTGACGGCGGCAAGGCTGGTCGGCCCGCCTCCGATGCCGCCAACGCTGCTCGCTTGGCGCCCTGCTCCGAGTAAACAGCCATGCGCCTTTGTTTCAAGCGCTCCTCCATGCTGACAGGAGAGGATCCCGGAGTCCCATCAGCTGCACGCGTGGGCGCTTGCAGCTGCGAGTGAGGCTGGACATGGGGCTGAAGTTGTGCTGGGAGCTGAGGCTGTGATCCGGGGATTTGGCTTGCTTGGCCTTGGACTTGATTTGGAGGTGGATGTGGCTGCTGCTGCTGGCCCTGCGTCACCGGCAAAGTCACGGGCTGCGCCGTGGCCTGCGTTGAGGGTGTACGGGTTGCTGCATGTGGGGCAAGCGAGCCGATGCCCCAGCCGTCTCTCCGCCAGGAAATGCGGCATGTGCGGATGAGGATTGCATGGCCGCGGTACGGTCTTATGGTGGTGGATAGTGCCGCGGACCCACATGCCTGTAAGGGAGAAATGCGGCGTCGGGCAAGGAAAGGTCGGGAAGGCCGGGTGGATTTACCAGCTGTGAGGACCACAAGAACGGCCTGGATGGCCACAAGTTGGACATAGCGCGTGGCAGCGCCAATGGCGCAAGTAATTGCCGAATTGCTTTACAGTTAATGCCCCGAATGGTTGGTGACAAGACGCTGGCTGCAGGCACGCGGCGACATGTACAGACGCAATTACTTGCCGGTCGACAGGCACGAGGGCGGCCGCCAACCGCCATCTCCGGATTTAGCAGCAAATTCGGAGCTCCAACGAATAGTTATTCGCCATGCAGCTCCTACGCGCTGCCGGGGCTTTGGAACGTGTCGCTGCTCCGGCAAGGCGGCATCGGGCCAACGGAAGCGTTTACCGGACAATATATTAGAAACTCCTACCCAAAATCGATTATAGTATGGAGCGTCGGCAACATGTGAAAGTACCGGCTTCATGGGTCGCATGGGTCTTGACCGTCTTGTGGGGTCGTGTCATGCACCATTTGAAGGGAAAACGGCAGAACTGCCAACCGTGGTTTTCATTCAACAGTGATTACAGCGCTCAGACTTATATAATAACAAGTATACGCTACTGTGCACACAGCGTCAGTTGACGTTCAGCTGCCCTTATCGCGACTAGTTGTCTTTCCAGCGCGCACGTGGTTGATAGCAGCAATGGCTGAGGATCGCTATGCTGAGTACAAAGAGGCTTTTACCCTGTAAGTGTTTTGCGCAAACGAGCTAGGGGGGCGCCTGCGAGGTTTGAATCTTATCTTCTTGGCGGGTCCATGCCTCCTTTCACAGCTTTGACAGCGATGGAGATGGCTTTATCACAACCAAAGAGCTTGGGACAGTGCTCCGTGCCCTTGGCAAATCGCCAACCGAGGCGGAAATCAAGGCCATCGTGAAGGACATAGACCCGGACAACCGTGGCGTTGTGGATTACAAAGAGTTCGAGAAAATCATGTCCCGCGATATCCGGGAATATGATAACGAGCAGGACTTGAAGGCAGCGTGGAAGGTGCGCGCGCTTTCCCCACGCCCCTCCTCAGGGGCTGTGCTAACCTTTTTTGGGCGGCTCGCTAAGCAGTCTCCCGTCACCTCTCACGCTAAGCGCTTTGGTTGGTAGAACCAGTCCTGTCCATGTCTTCTAGAGCGATAGCGGCACTTGCCACTGTTGCCGTATGTCCCTGCATCACCCTCCCATTTCCGGTGTCCACACTACACTGCTACACACTCGCACCCTGTCTTGGCTCATGTCATTTGCATGCTTCACAACGTAGACGAGAGCCGGCCATACTTAGCCATGTTGGGAACACTACCTCGGGGGCAGCCCCTCTTTCGGCTACCTCTCATAACATCAACACATGCCTTCCACAACGCAAACCTGTTTCCCCACAGCTCTGCCTACTCCCTCTCCATGCTTGCTGCTCCCATCCCCTTTCCAATGTTTCGTTATCTCGCCATTGGTTAACAACGACCCAAGGACCCACACCAGACGTAAATGTGGTTGACTAATGCACCCGTCTCCTTCCACACACTGCCTTGCATAGACGACTGAATGCTCCCTTCCTATGCGATTGGGTACTCGACGTGCATGGCTTTAACGAAACCCCCCTGCCCTGCTGCCCTGGTTGCCAGGTGTTTGACAAGGCGGGCCAGGGCTTCATCTCCACCGGCGAGCTGCGCCACGTGCTGACCAGCGTGGGTGAGAAGCTGAGCCCCGAGGAGATCAGCGAGATGATTGCGGAGGCGGACCCGGAGAAGAGCGGCAAGGTGATGTACGACACCTTCATCAAGGTCATGCTCGCCCGGTGATGCGTGTTGGGGAACCTTGTTTGCTTGCAAAGGGGGTGTGGGACTTCCGTTGTGCGTACGCGTTTTGCAATGGCCAGGAGGTATGTGCGACGCGCTTGCCTGGCTTACGTGGGTGCGGAGGTCGCAGGTGAATGCGGAAGCAACTGGAGTTTCACTGCCTAGCATCGCTAGCTCGTCAGTGTTAATGCGAAGGGTTAAAGGGGAAGAAAGTGCATGGCAGTCTGGGATGTCCCGGATATGTCTGTCGGTTCGGGGCTATGGAAGAGCGTTTTTGGGGGTGGCGGCTGGGAAGGTGTAGTGTTAGAAGGGTGGCCGAGCGGTGTGGGAGATGCTGTTCGCATTGGTCCTCCTCTTAGCTGGGCTAACCGGTGGATCCAAGAACAGGGATGATTGTGGTGGTTTAGGATGCGCTGTTGAAACAGGTTACAAGTGCGTGGGTGGCATGCGTACCCGTTGACGGCTCGTGACAAGTTGGTCATCAAGCTCAACGCCGTAGGATATTAGCTGATGCAATACTCAACCGACTTCCAGGCAGCTCGCGCTGCCCAGCATCCTGGCTTGTCTCTGGGTCACTCCACCGTATGTTAATAGGACTGTCCGCACGGGGCTACCCACTGTGTAGCCCGTGCCTAAGGACGGTCGTTAGCGCAGGCTGTGTTTAGCGCCCATTGGCGTTACGCTATCCTTGTAACACCGCCATGCGGGACTACGTCCAGCACACTCCGTACACTTAGCTAGGTAATGATTTTCCTCCTATATGAGGTTATGCTGCACAATGCCGGATGGGCATGCACGTGTGGTCCGACGGCACAGATACTTATAATGGGCGCCATATGCTGCTCCTTCACAGCGACATCAATAAACAAAACCCAACTGCCTACAGGATATCGACAAAGAAGCAAGCATCTGGCCACGGTGCGACGCGAAGTCAGTAAGGCTTGCACATTGGTCGAGATGTCTCCCTGTTATGAAGTGACAACAAAAAATTCATGCACTTACTTAAGGTCGGCAAGCAACGACTTCATGCCATATGGTGATGCTAACCGCACGCACGATACGCTTGCTTGCAGCTACTGCAACTAAGCGTAACGTGTGTAGTCGTGGAAGATTTACTCCTGTAAACATAGAAACACATTAAAAGCCCCTTTCTAAAGCCCCTTTTAAAGCTGGGCTCCTAAGCCTTCTATTAAGAGGCAAATGCAGGCCAGATCCGGTATAGCTACAGATCGAGAACCTCGTAGTCCGTCAGGCTGACTGACTGAAGAACTGGTCCTAGTCGGTTTAAAAGGTATGCAACACGGAAGAATACATCTTTAAAAGGTTTACCAAAGCTTGAACTAGGGGGAAGTGCCGTTCCCGGATCCAGGCCGTTGTAACTGCTGTCGGCCAACAGCTCGGATGACGCGAGGTAGGAGATTGAAGCAGGCATAGCTTAATGGGTAAAGTATTTTACTTTTACTACCGGACTTAAACACACACTTGCTGCCTAACTGGGGCGCGTCAGTCCGCTTAATGAGCTTTGACCTTGACAGGACGAACGTCTTTGAAGCAGTGACCGCGCATCCTTCTAGCACAAGATAGGTTTTACTGAGTAGCATATAGTCTCTGGCAGCCTAGCCCCCACAAGGGGGTCGTGAGCAAGCCGTCAATTAGGTTCATTTTCCCCCCTACCCGGAGAGGCCGCACTTGGGTAGGAACACATATTCTAGAACGTGATAGAACTCGGCAACGGACGTGCACCCCCTCCCTTACGTTTGTTGGAGTCGCGTTGACGATGGACGCTCGCTATCATGCTATACAACATAGCTAATTCGCCTGACCCAGGTAGGCTTCAACCTGGGTTTAATAGTAGTGTGTTTTGTCACTCCTCACCAGCAGAGGAGTAGCCACTTGTTGATAGTTTCAGGCCCACAGCGACAATGGCAGCAGGGAACACCGACCCGCTTGATTTAATCGCCTAGAAACGCTTTGTATATTATCTATGCACATTTGCCCATGATTCTAACGCTTGCGCGTACTAAGGCTATACTGTCCGCTTTGCCCATTTCCTAACAAGCTGCTGCTGCTCAATGCTAGCGCCCAGCCGCTAGCCCTGCTCTGTGAACTATGTTTTTTCTTTTGCCCGTCACCATTAATAACCGAATCATGTTTCCCTTCCATGCGCAGCCATTGCTCTGGACATCAGCGCCCTATCAGTTGTAAGGCATCCAGAAGACAAACAAGCGCGCCCGCTACGTTTTAGCGGCAGTATGGCTCAATCAGCTCATGCGCGCTGTGAAGCTGCATGGTCGATCCACGACCGACTGCGGAATCCTGCAAGCGCATCTACCACATGCATGGACGACAACTCCGACACACGCACGTGCAGCTGCAGAAGAACCAACTGCGGTCCCTGCAATGGCAGCCAAACACAATGCTGCCCATCGTATAAGCCCAGCACATGCATGGGCGTTGCAAGCGGCCAAGCCTGCAGCCACGACAGCGGCTTTGCCGAGACGGGATCTCCTTCACATGTAGCCTGCTCCACAACCAGATCGCCTCACCACCACCTGCAACGGCACCGCTCGGCAGCTCCCCATTCAAGCCGTAGCAAAGACGGCGGCACGTCGCTGCTAAAGCCGTTATGGCGGAGCACCACTGCGCCCGCTATCCTGCTGCTGGTAGTGCTGTGCTCAACAGCAGCACCAGCGGTGGCTGCTGCAGACACCGACACAAGCTTCTCAGCTGCTGTCCCAACTCCGCAACCAGGTAGGAAGAGTCCGGGACACTGCGTGCACCCCTGCACTCGCGCCTCGCGTCGTGTACTACCGGTACATCCTGCTGCCTTGACACTGTCGCGCCCTGAACCTCTGCCATCCTGTCGGGTTCCTATTCATACCCGACTGCACACGTCCTAGCTTTACGTTACTTGAGTGCCGCTTTCCTGCTATCGGCAGGTTCTCCGGAGTTCTCACTCCCAAGCTTACCTCCGCCGGAGCCGCCTTCACCCGAGCTGCTAGCGCCGCCAGCCTTAGTCATACCGACTGCATTGCAGCCCCCGTCTGTGCCCTCGGGTTCGGAAGTGCCAATATCGGCACCAATATACCCGCCCACACCGGCATATCCTCCATCGCTGCCTGCACCTTCACCCGCGGGTACGTTTCCTGACAATGGCGACGTTGCAATGCACGAAGGTAGCGGCAGCTCGGGCGCCTGGGAATGAGCAACGCTCACATTGTCGTGTCTTGTAGTCGTCGTCTTGTTGCCATAACCTTCCCTCTCCTTCCGTGACCCTTTCCCATTTGCCCTAAACCCATTTACTCCCCGCAGAGCCTCCCAAACCCGCCATCACCCGGCCACCACCTCCCGACGCACCACCCCCCTCGGAGCCCCCATCAGAGCCGCAACCGCCGTCACCTCCCGCACCACCACCACCCTCACCTTCGCCACCCAACTTGCCGCCGCAACCGCCGTCACCGCCCGCGCCACCACCACCCTCACCTCCGCCGCCCAACCCTCCACCTCCATCTCCGCCACCCCCTTCCCCACCCCCACCCTCACCCCCACCACCCAACCCCCCGCCTCCGTCACCCCCGCCGCCATCACCCCCACCACCCTCACCGCCCCCACCATCCCCGCCGCCACCTTCTCCACCCCCACCCTCACCCCACCCGCCGCAGCCTTCCCCTCCGCCACCCTCCGTCCCACCTCCACCTCCCCTCCCTGCACAGCAGTTCATCATCACCGTACACGCCGCCCAAGTATCCACAACCTCATGCGACGCCATCCGCACCTTCATCTACTCCACCAGCCGTACGACCATCGGTGTCGTACCAACCACCTACAAGTGCAGCGCCGACACAGGCTCCGCGCCTATCTACACCGCCTACGTCGGTTTCAACACACCGCCGGAGGCTAGGATCGTGCTCCTCATGCTGCAAGCCCAGATGAGCGTCTTCGTAACCGTCGCAGGCGTGGGCTGTGGCGGCACCGTCCTCACCGCCACCACCGATTACATCAACTTCTACGCATGTGCCGCCAACGGTGCCTTGTCAGTTCCGGAGCTGTGCTGCCCGCCGCCGCCGCCAAGCCCCGAGCCCCTAACACCCAGGCAGCCGCCACCCAGTCCCCGCCCTCCGCCCAGTCCCCGCCCTCCCCGGCCCCGGCCACCAAGCCCGCGCCCGCCCCCGCCCAGCCCTGAGCCGCCATTCCTGGAGCCGCCAGCCCTGCCGCCCTTCCTGCCCCTGCCGCCATTCAACCCCACCTTCCCCGCTCGCCTTAAGCCACCACCATCTCCGCCACCCCCCAAGCCCCCCTCGCCGCCGCCCAGCCTGCCGCCACCGTCCCCTCCGCCTCCTAGCCCCTCCACACCTCCACCACCGCCGCCCACCTCCCCTTTCCCTAACCCTCCATCACCCAGCCCCCCTCCACCCAACCCGCCACCTCCCAGCCCTCCGCCGCCCAACCCACCGCCTCCCAGCCCCCCTCCACCTAGCCCTCCGCCCCCCAGCCCGCCCCCTCCCAACCCACCACCACCAAGCCCACCTCCACCCAACCCTCCACCACCAAGCCCGGGCCCGTCGCCGCCTCCGTCCCCTCCTCCGCCGTCCCCTCCGCCCTCGCCATCTCCCCCGCCCTCGCCGCCCCTGCTGCCGCCCTACCAGCAGCAAATGCAGCGCTACCCGGCCTCACCTCCCGACAGCTTGGTCCCGGGCGGCACGCAATCCAACGGCGCTGGAGGCGGTAAGTCGCGCGGTTGATGAACACAATCCTACCGGTTCCTACCGGTATACTCGAAGCCTCGATTGGCTCCTCCCCGCCCGCTTCGCGCCCTTGCCCTCGCACCGTCACACCACCCGCCTCACCTCACACACAGTTCTGCCCTATTCTGCCCCCACAGATGGCTCCTCCTCCAACTCCTCGAGTAACCCCACCTCCCTCACCGCCATCGTGGTGGCTGCGGTGGTGCCCACCGTGGTGCTTGTGGGGGCGGCCGGGGGCCTGTACAGCTACTCTAGGAGGTAGGGGCAAGGGGCCCGGGCGTCAGGTGCAGGGAGTCCGGGTCGTGAAGTGCTTGGGTGCAACTGTTGCTGCACCCTTGTTCGGTTTGGAGGCGCGCAACTCTAGACGCAGGGCGGTTTGGTCGCCTGCGAGGACGCGCTTGCAGTGTTTAGTCATGCGAGTACTGTCATTGCCGTGCAGCCCGTGCCCTCAAAGTGGGTTCTGTTGTGGTTGGCTTCTTGTGCTCCTTGACCCGATGCACGTCCCGCAACTGAGTTTCCGGTCTTAAGCTCACGGCGCGCCCTGTCCTCACCCTCTCCCTTTCCCCTGTCGCTGCTTCCCTAATGCCAAGCCTCGAACGGAGTAGGCGGCGGCGAGACCTCTTCGTGTTCCACAGGCAAGTTGCTTTCCCGGAATCCATTGTAATACTGTCAATGCCAGTGGTTAAAAGCAGATGCATGGATGTACTGCATCATGGCAGTACACGTACGGGTCATTACGGGTATTGGAACTGCTCCTCCCTTCTTCTCTGTGGCTGCAGCGGTTACCAGCACGGGGCTCCCTCACTCATGCAGAGGCTCCTCACCTAGGGCTGCTTAACCTCTTCAGGCTCACCCCCGTCCCTCCAACCTCCTGTCGGTGTTACCCCGCACCCCTGTTAAACAGCCCCTCCCACCCTCCTTGCCCCCTCGCCCCCTCCTTCCAGGCCTCTGGAGGAGTCCATGTCGGACCTCATGACGGTGGATGTGCGCCTCAGCCGGGCTCCCTCGGGCAACTAATGCCGCTGTTGGAGACTAAAGGATAGATGCAAGACCCGCTGCAAGATCAGCCGGAGATCCTTTTCTTATCTCAGCCCCTTCTTCGGCTCGTGTGCCCCTTCTTTGGCCAGTTATTTTAACACAGCCGTTTCACCCATTCTTTTAACATTTGCGTTGTGGTGTTGTGTTTGTGCTGCTTGGGGTCGTTGTTGAAGGCCCAGCACTGCTGCAAAGAGACCTGCTACATGGATGTTGTGCCATGCTTTAACTTTTGCGCTCCCGTAGACCGTGATAGAGAGAGACGTGGTGTGTTTCATGCCATCTGATGCCGGCCCCATGGGCCACGCTATCTGTGTGGTCGTGCAAGGACGATGTGTATTAAAGCGACCGAATGTGTTTACATGTGCTTTGCAACATGCATGGGGGTTGTGTCATTTGCTGGTGCATGTGGGTATTTCCGTACCTCCCGGTATGTACGGTAGTTGTACATGTTACATGGGTACTCCGCGAGCCTGGGTGTGTGCGTGCCCGGCGCATGGAAAAGGTCCTTCAGGAAAGCAAACGCACAAGGCGAAAGGCGGGTTTGTGAGTTGAGCGTGGCAAGCTGCGGCAGAGTTACAGTGAACCCAAGTGGGTGTCCGAACTTAAGTAGCCTGAAGTGACGCTTTGGTGTTGTTTCCTTTTCTGGGGACGTCATATGGGGAAGGCAAGGGGAACGCGTATTTTTGCTTTTGGCGTCTGCTGTATCTACCGTACATACATGCTACCAGCTTCTATGCACAGAGTGGGGGTGGGAATCGGCTCCCAGTTTTACAATCTAGTCTTGTAGCCTAGCGCGGAAACCGAGGGGATTCCTTTTGCGTTCCAGAGCGGCTGCACATTTACTGTAGATCTTACAATACCTGCTACCGGTTGTCACATCGCCCCAGCTTGGCCCACTGGCTGTTATGCATGGGGCGACTTGTCTTGTTCTAATATAACGTCATAACTTTGTGTCGTACATGGCCTTTCCTGCCCGTTGTATTTGTTCGGGTGTGCGCCTGTTCCCACCTAGGCATGGCACCCTTTTCTGTTGTCAATTGGGCTTTTTCTTTCCCTTTTGTGTTCCTCGCATACCTGGACAGGCACGCGGGTTGAATGGGTTAGTGAGCGTTGGGACGTTGTGGTCGTTGGCGTTGGGGAGTGTTGCTGGCTTGGGACCTTGATCTTCAACGTACGAAATTCATGCCGAATGCATTTGGTTGCCGCTTACGGTGTTGAGGGACAGCACGATAGTGATAGCCCTTGTAAGGAAATAAGCATGGCGTGAAAAGTGAGGTATACACATGGCGTCCACACCTCTAGCAATTTACTAGACAAGAAACAGACGCAAATGGGCCCCCTTTGAATTTCAAAACATGAGCAGGTTCCCTTGCGCCCTCACGTTATCACCCTTGCCGTCGTCAGCTTCACAGTCACCAGGCTGTGACTGCTGCATTCCACGCCATTTCCACACGTGCCACTTTCCATTTACATGTTCAGGACTGTGGTCGCATGCCGGTAGTAGATGACTGCCCCGGCTCCGCGCCTGTCACCCAAAGCCAGGTCACAGCCCCTTGTCATGGCATCCTACACTGAGTCGTAGATAGACCCATGGGACAATGGTACAGGCACGCTGCCCTGCAAACACTTCCTGCGCTCAAAATGGTTCAGCCCACATGCCACACCACATGTGACTAGTAAGCTGGTGTTACACGCTGGATTCCTCCTGCAGGTCGCCCCTCCAACGTCTCCACCCCCTTCCAGACCGCCTACCACTGGCCACTCCTCCTCCTGACAAACCTAATGCATCATGGTGAAATGCGTCATGGTCAGGTTATCCGTAGTCACACAGCGGAATAACATGCACGAAAACAGTGTATAAGGTTTTCCCACAACAGCTGCGGCAACCTGTCTGTCTAATACATGTACACACCATGCCCCCGGTACCCATCAGCCCAGTACCCACATTCTGGGCATGCGTGCATGGTCCTCTACCCTTGTACTGCATGCGTCACATGCCAACACGGCCCTCAACATGCCAAGTGTAATAACCACAAACCGCTCTAACCACTCAACAACAATACCCCTATCACTGCGCCTGCAGCAGCGTCTGCGGCACGTCCACCCCAAACATGTGCTGCAAGTCCAGGGCTCCTGCACGACCCATCCGCGCCCGGGCATGCATCTCCTCCGCCTCCGCCGCCCCCGCGAGCTTCAAGGGTGACCCCGGGGGCACATGTGGGCGCATATGTACAAACGGCGACGGCATGGGGCTGGTGGGTGCGCTGAACAGGCCGCCGCCGCGACGACGGTCCACGGCTACCGCCGCCGCCGCCGCGGCAGCCACCGCGAGGCTGCTCAGCCCTCCCATATCAGACCGAGGAGAGGAGAAGGAGGGGCTGTCCATGCCGGAGGCCAGCGCTACTGCGGAGGCGTTGGGGTTGGGGTCCAGCTTACCAGCCGCGGACAGCACGGCGATGGCTGAGGCGACGTTGCCGTTGCGGCCCCGGGCGCGGCGGTGGCTGTGGAGAGCGGCTCGTGTGGTGGTTGCGGCCATTGAGGCCCGCAGGAGTGAGGGATTGGGCAGGAGACCCAGAGCGAAGAGGTCGACGGCGGGATGAGGCGGATAGTAACCGCATGCACCGGGACCGCCCTTGGTAGGGCTCGGCGACCCGCGGGCGCACTTGGACCCCAATCCTGGCAGCAAACCGCTACCTTCACTTCCTCCTGACCCTCCTCCTCCGCCACCGCCTCCGCCTCCACCGCCACCGCTGCCCCGAAGCGCTGCTGCCAGCGCAGGTGGCGGCGGCAGCAGCGGGCTAAGCCTTCCTGCACCCCCACCTCCTGCTCCTCCACCGCTCCCTCCTCCGCCGCCGCCGCCGCCCGCCACGAAACTGCTATCCAGCAGACCTCCCTGAACCCTGTGCTCCGCTGCAAAGCTGTGCGCGCCGCCGCCCTCTCGTGCGGCTGCCATCGGACCCGCTATCCTGGCGGGCAGGGAGTTCTCGGGAGGCAGCCGCCGGCGCTCCCTTAGTGCCCTCCATGCTGCGTCGTCTTGGGGGTGCTGCTTTGCCTCCGCCGAAGCGCCCTCGCCGCCGCTGTCGTCCTCATCGTCGCTGCTGTCATCGCTGCGCCGGTGGCTGCGCCAGCCGCCGCCGCCGCTGTCTTCACCGCTACCGCCGTTGCCGTACAAGTCAGATCCAGAAGCAGCAGCTGCACCTGCTTCGTGCAGGGGCAGTTTCAACTCCGGAAGCGACGGCGACGCAAAGTAGCCGGACCGCCCAGCAGCGGGTTGTGACCCATGGGTCAGATCCAAAGCGCTAAAGCTGCCGTTGACGCTGCCGCCGCTACCGCCTATGCTTCCTCCCACCATAGCCGCCAATGACGCCAGTAGCTCTGCTTCCGTAACCCCGCCCCGACGTAGGCTACTACGGTTTCGGTAGTAAGACGGCTCTTCATCTGAAAAACGCATGGGTCTCATCATGCCGTCTTCCTGCTGCTGCCCGACGCCAAATGAGGACCGCAGAAGCGCCAGGGAGCCAGCAGCCCCTGCGGTAAGTGAACGTCGGAGCCGCGGCGAGATGGACCCTGACTTGCTGCCGCCACCGCCGCCACCGCCGCCGCCGGCTTCGAATGAGGCCTGTGACGGCCCCGGCATGAGCTGTTTAACCACCGTAACGGCCAACGGCACAAAGCCCTCGTCTTCCGGACCCGGCAGGGCCTGCGGCGGTGGCGGAGCGAGCACGCGCGGCTCTGTTGGCGACAGCAGCGGCAGCACCAGTGCGGGGGACGACGTGGAGGGCTCCGGCGAGCCGACGGAGACATTTGAAGTGTACGACGGGTTTGCAATAATCGTGTACGACATGCTGGCAGACGGGCTGGGGGTTCGCCGCCGGCCGGCGGACACCGACCGTTGCAAGTCGTCGTCGCTAACGATACGTGCGAGGGCCGCGGCGGCGGCGCCGACAGGAAAGCCGCTGAGTGCCGCGTGTACGGCAGCCTCGCCCCAGCCGCTACCGCCACCACCGGCGGCTAGGCTGGCAATGGGGCTCGTGGATCGCGGCGTGTGCTGCAAATGTACGGTAAACCGCTGACGACACTTCGGGCTTAGTGACCCGCCGGCGCCGGCGCTCCGTGCAGAGTTGGCGCCCTCGTAACTCCTTGCCGTACTATGCCCCCTCCGCCGTCCATGCGGCAGCTTATCTAGCAGCAGTTGAAGGTGGTTTAGGTCGCCAACGGCCCCCGGCAGCGCGATCTTACGTGGCTGCGGGATGCTCGCGCGCATTGACGAGCGACTGGGTCGGCAACTGCCGCCGCCGTACGAACGGGATGTGCTTGTGGACGAGCCGGCGTGGAGCGAGGCAGCGGAGGCCTGCGGTGTCAATCCTGACAGCTCCGACGACATGGCGGCTGTGGCGGCAGCGGAGGCGCCGCCCATGCTGCTACTGGGGTTGGCGGTGACCGATGTCGCAACGGAGGCGCTGCCCGAGAGTTGTCGAGCGGGGGGGTGTGGTGGGTCGTGGTGGTGTGGTGGGTTGGCGGCGGTTGGCAACGGCGGCAAGGGCAGGGTTGAGAGCGACGGCACGGCGGTGATGGCACCTGCCCCCGCGGCTGCTGCCCCCATTGTTGCAGCCTCTGACCCAAGCTCCCCGGCGCCTCCTGCGCCTGCTTCGGCACCGCCGCCGCTGCCGCTTCCTCCATGCTTTACCGCATCCCCCGTCGCGCTCTCTACAACGCGACTATGCTCCCTCCCTACCACCTCATGGCGGCCCCTGGCAGATGTGACCGTTACCAGGTGCACTCGCTTGGGCGAGCGAGACGGAGAAGGGCCAAAGGCATGATGGTGCCCGTTGGGCTCTGGAACCAGCCCAGCCGCCGCTGAGGGTGAGGCAGCAGCTGCGGAGGCAACTGCGATCGCTGTGAAGGGCGTCGGAGGCGAGCCCCCACCGCCACCGCCGCCGGGAACCCTTCCAGGAGTACCCCCAGCAGCGGCACTCCCACGCGCCTTCCGCGCTGCCCTCCCGGCTGCCGTGGACTGCGGCCCTCCTCGTCTCAACCCCCGCGGGCCTCCCACACCGGGACCGTTGCCGGCGGTTGGGTCTCCGTCGGCAAACTGTCGTACTCGCCGTTGCCGGTCGCGCTCTTGCTCGTACGCGTGCATGCGGGCTTGGTGGTCCAGAATGGCGTCCTGCAGAGTCAGCATATCATATCTTCACTACCCACCTTCCCGTCTTCCGGTCTTAAGCAGTCGGGGTGCGTATCTGTCGCGGCTCAGTGTCAACAAGCACCCACCTGTACATTAAGCAGTTGCCGAATCCTCTCACGCAATGCTGGAGCCATGACGTCATCCAGCGTCTCCACCCAATCCGCAGCGCCACGGATTGAACTCACGCCGCCGCCACTCGCCGCTGTCGGCGTCGTTGCAACCGTCGCAACCGTCGCAACCGTCGTCGTTGTCGCCGTCGTTATCGTCGAGGCGGCGTCCGCATTGGACGACCGAGCCGTACCGCCGCGACTTTCCGTTGTTTCAGAATGCGAAGAGCCGCCGCGCTCGGAACGAGGCGTATCCGTCTGCAGCTGCAATGGCGTCGGCGGTGTCGCCGGCAGCGGCGACGGCGTTGACGGCAGCGTCGCCGCCGCCGACGCAGAGTGCACTGTCGGCGTTTCCGACCCCGCAGTCGGCGGCGGCGAGGCGTTACGAAACGACGCCGCCATTGGCGCCGGCGGTGTCGCAGGATGTCTGGTGGGGGTTTCCGGCAACGACGGCGGCGGCGGCACCACTAGCCGCCGGGGCGCAAAGGCAAACGCCCCGCTGCTACTGCCGCCGCCTCCGCCGCCGTTGGTGCTACTGCCGCCGCCTCCGCCGCCGTTGGTGCTGCTGCCGCGGCCTCCGCCGCCACCGGGGGAACTCGTGTTCGGTGTGGCGGCGGCGAAGGATGAGGAGGGGTGGTTCAACATGCCAGTCGCCGTACTGCGGTTGGAGCGAACATCGAGACCCGCCCCCGCGTGCTGCATCATGAGCTGCTGCTGCTGCTGTTGCTGCTGCAGCAGTCGCTCCTGCTCGCGTTTTAACTGCGCTGCCCGCGCCACGTCCATTTGGTGTTGCCGGATCTGTTGACATGTTGAGGGACGAAGAGGCGAGTTAGGTAGGGATACATCCCGGTATGGAATGGAGCGTGCCGGCATGAAGTGAGGTGCACCCAGTTCATGCCATTGGGTGCATGGCTCTGTTCGCTCGTCCATGTGGCCTGTTGCTCTTCCTAGCCTTCCCTTCCCCTTCCCTTCTCTTCCTCCTCTCCTTCGCTTCCCTCCCACCTGCTCCTCCGTCGGTGTCGACACGCGCTTCAGAGCCGCCGGCGGCCGCAAGTGTCGCGACCTCAGGTGTTCCTTATACGCACGCGCCGTGTACGACACGCCCAGCTCCAGCGCCATCGCCTCGCGACTCGCTCGCTCGGCCTCCGACTCGCCGCCGCCGCCGGCGCCGTCAAAGCTGGCGGCGGCGCTGCTGTGACTGCCGCCGACGCCACTGAAGCTCTGACCTGCCATCTCCTGCGGGAGGTACGGCGCCGACGTGGAATCCGCCACCGAGGATGGCGGCGTGCCCGACACCCCGCCATTCATCGTGGGGCTCCGGCTCCTGCCGTACACCATCCTCCATTCCTTAGGCGGCACGTACCACGCGCCGTACCGCTGCCGCTGGCGGTTGCCCGCGTTGCCGTAGCTGCTGCTTCCACCGCCGCCGGCGGCAAAGCTACTGCCGCCGTCACTAGCACCCGAAACCGTGCCGCCGCCGCCGCCACCGCCGCCGCCTCCGCCGCCGCCGTCACCGCCGCGGGAGCTCAGCGGCGGCGACTCGCCACCCTCGCCACCCTCGCTGTCGCTGTGTCCGGCTCCTCGCATGGGTGAGTCCCCCGTGCTGGTGTTGTTGCTGGTGGTGCTGCGGTGGCGGTGGGGGTGCAGGCTGCCATGGCTGTGGCTGTGAGCCAGGTGAGCCCCCCCCTGGTGTGACGCATGGTGGCCGCTGGTGTGGCTGTGGCTGGTGTGGCTGTGGCCCCCCGAATGGTGACTGTGGTTGTGGTTGTGGCTGGGGTTGCTGCTGCTGCCGCTGTGGTGGTGGTGGCCGAGGGAGGCGGAGGGGTGCGACAGCAGGAGGGCCTCCTGCCAGGGGTCCTCGGAGCGCTCGGCCCGGGCCTTGAGGTTGAGCGGCGGGATGGGCAGGGCGCCTGAGGGAGGGGGTGAGGGTGAGGGTGAGGAGGAAGGTGGGATGAGTTGGGGGATGGGGATGGGATACTTGCCGCTTCCTTGTTCTTCGGCTTCCTGGACCATTCTTCCGGCCTTTCCTTGTCACCGTCGCTTCCGCTTTCCCCTCCGTTCCTACTTCCGCCCTGTTTTCAACTACCCATACCTTGCGTTACCCGCCGGCCCCCGCCACCTCCGCCACCGCTGCCGCCTCCCCGTGACGGAGGCGGGAGCTCCAGGAGCTCAGGCGGGACATCGGAGGCAATCCGGATGTTGCTGGACTCCCACCTGTGTTGGTTTCGGAGGGTTGAGATGGAAAGGTTAAAGGGCTAGGACCGATTGGGACACAGAGTCCTATGCGGAGGGTGACGTCAAGCGTTTGGGGGGAGGGGACCGGAGTTTGCTCGCGTAGTGTCAGCAAGCAACCGAGCAGCTGCATTGGAAGGCGACAGAGCGGAAACAGTGAGGCAGGAGTTGCTGGCATCGGTTCGTCGTGTATAAGGAGAAGTACAAGGTCTTGAAGCCACCGCTTTCTATGCAAACTTTAAGCTTCGCAGAGGACATTTATGCAAAGCGCACTCGAGTTGTACTTCCCGTAACCTTAGAAACACGTGCATGAGCATTTGCGTAGTAAGGCAGGTTCCAGGCACGATATGTTTCTAAGTGCAAAAGTGCCATGTGTGGTCCAGGCTGGAGAAATGGTACACATGCCCTTGGCGAAGCTCCGTCGTAATATAGAAAGGGTGCTCACCTAAACCCACTTGAGACCTTATACTCCTCATCGTCTTCCATTTAGTCGCCCAGCAAGGCTGATTGTTTTCACTGAGTCCTTTCGCTGCATTAAGTTTACAATAAAACCAAAGCTTGACAGACAACAAGTTTGGGACGCATTTACTTAGCCTCTATCAATACCTATACTACGTTAAAAGGGATGGCTTAGAGTAGCGATGCTTGCATGAACGCGTGCTAAGCTCTAAGCCTATACGTGCATAAGGTTCAGCTCAGTTCAAAGAGGACAGAGGTATATTTGATTACACCATGTCGTGAAGGAGGCAACGCCAAAGCAATTCCAGGCAGTACGAGAGTACGGCGGGTATGTCAGCCCTGCGGCCTTTCTGCGTTTACTTTATCCTCATTTTCCAGGCGATACTGTCAAGCACGGTTAAAAATGACGACATCAGAGCTGTCACAGGAGGCGGCGGAACTAAAGGACCAGGGCAACAGGTGCTTTGCGGACAAGGCTTATGAGCAGGCGCTCGATTTCTATAGCCGGTGCGTCATGTGTCGCTATTTGCATGGCATGTATGATTATAAGTTCTCAAAAATTTGTGTATTAATGAAAAACATCGGGCGCCCGCCGCATCAAGCCATCGCCGACCGGGGGCTTCAAAAACGAATCGGATGTGCCCCCATCGGGGTACGCAAGAGCACATCGACACCCCTGCTCTACCGTCGTTTTTACGGTGTTATGCCGCTGCTGGCAATTAACGCCTATCGACACCGTTTTTCTGTCGCTGCTCCGGCTGCTACTGCTACCTCCTCCAACGTATACCCCTGCCACCAAACCTCCCGTTCCCCTCCCTCACCCTTCCTTAATCCCAGCCCACATGTCCCCCACTCCTCCTCAGTTCGTCCTCCTCCCCACCTTCTTCCAGCCCAGGGCCTTCTCCTCGTCACCCCGCCGCCACCCCCCATATATGGGATTGGGACTACAGTTGCTGCACACTTCTTATATATTCCACTAACCCCCCATTCCCCACCCCACCTTGCAGGGCCCTGTCCCTGGCGCCCTCCAACCCCGTCCTCCTCTCCAACCTCGCCGCCACCCACCTCGGCCTAAAGCAGTGGCAGGCGGCACTCGACGCCGCCAACAAGTGCATTGCAGCGGATCCGGGTTTCGTGAAGGCGTACGGCAGGAAGGCGGCAGCGCAGATGGGCCTTATACGGTAGGGGGGAGGCTGCTGAGAGCCGTTGGGGGGGTATGCTTACAGAGGAGTACACAACTCCAGATACGACCGAAGCTGGTTGGCAGCTTTGGCACCGTTAGCAGCAGTTGAAGGATAAAGAGGAAAGAAGGGGGGGCTGTTTAGGGGAGGACGTTGCCGTTGAGGGTGCCTAACCGCCTCTCGGAGTGGGGTGAGAGGAGGAATCAGCTCGCCGCTGCTGTCGTCGTGTGATGTGCGGTTACTGCTGGCTACGGTTGTGTCCAACTCCCCGCCGCACCCCCCTGCACCCCGCACGACCCGGTGCAGTCCCGGTGACGCGGAGCGGACGCTGCTTGCCGGCCTGTCTCGCGACCCGGGTAACGCCTTCCTCACCTCAGAGCTGAACAAGCTGAGAGAGGTGCGAAGGGGGGGAGGGGAGGGGAGGGGCGGGGCGGTGGAGGGAGGAGGAGGGAGGAGGAATGGGGAGGGAGGTAGTAGTGTTGGCGGGGAGGGGAGATCCAACCAACAAGCCGGACCCAGTCCAGACCTGCTGGCCCAATCTGTTTGGCCACTTAACCTACAACGCTAGATTGCTGGTACTTGCACCCTCCCCTCCCCTGCTCCCCTCACCTCTCCACGACTCCACCTCCCACACCCTCTCCACCTACTGGCTTCGCTGATTCGGGCTGGGCGGGTCGGGCTGGCTCACATGTTGCAACCCATGTTGACGCCTTATCCCTCAGTCAGTTAATTGTTTCCTCTTTACGCCTTCCCTCCCTCCACCTCCCCTCCCCCCGCAGGAGGACGACGGCGACCAGCGGCCGGTGCGGGCGATGGACGGATCGGACATGCCCATCAGGAACATGCAGCACAGGGTGGGTGGGAGGTGGGAGGGGGGAGGGGGGGATGTTGAGGGGAAAAGAAGGAAAGGCCCTAGGTATGTGGGTTGAGGGTAAGGGAAGGGGGGAGGATGCTGTTGCAATTCCCACTTCTGGGTTTTACTGCGTGTTACCTCCCCCTCCTGCTCACTCACACCCCCTCCCTCGGCGTACTGGGTTTTCCTAATCCCCCTCCCCCCTCCCTTCCCTGCCCCCTCCCTTCCCTGCCCCCTCCCTTCCCTGCCCCCTCCCTTCCCTGCCCCCCTCCCTTCCCTGCCCCCTCCCTTCCCTGCCCCCTCCCTTCCCTGCCCCCTCCCTTCCCTGCCCCCTCCTCCCCCCCTCAGACGGGTGTGGACATGAGCCCGCTGTCCCGCTGGCCCAACGACACCTTCATCGCGGCGTACATCGGGGACGAAGAGTGAGACGAATACGGGGATGCGGGGACACGGGGATGGCGGGTGGGACAAGCAGGAACAAGGCGGGGAAACGCCGCCTCCCTATCACCGCTCCACCACATCCACCCGGGACCGTCTTCTCCTTCCTTCCACCTCCCTTTCCTCCTCCCTCGCTCCCTAATACTAACCAACACTTTGTCTTGTGGCGCCCTGCCAACTCCTACCCCCATTGCTTTGCCCTAACTTGTGGTCTCCTATGGTTTGGTATGGTCTTTGACCCCCCCCCGCACACACAGGTCCTTCGCCAAGGGCTTCCAGCCCTCCGACCTGCGGCTGAGGGCCCTGGAGGCGCGACTGCCGCTGATCAGTGTGGTGGTGTCGGGGGCGCAGAGGACTCGGGGACCCAACGCGGACCCAAGCGGGGTGAGTGGGCAGGGTGACCCGTGGGTCGGTTTTGCGCGTGTGGGCCCAAACATTACAGCGTAGAACGGTCCGAACGGTCCCCTTTCTGTCCCGCTAGCAATATCCCTCATCGTTCACCCAAGCCTCCTCACAAGATCCTCCCCCCCGCACTCGCTTCTACCTTTCACACCGTTTCACCATCCAAGCAATCCGACTCATTTCAGCCCTTAGCCCACCTCACCTCACCTCCCCCACTAACCCCTTCACCACCACCACCACCACCACCACAGAAGTTTGGCAGCGACGCCGAGCGCGGCTCCCGCCACTCCGGGGTGCTGCGGCGGTTGCTGGAGGCGGGCGCGCGGGTGGACGGGCGGGACGCGGCGGGCTGGACGGCGCTGCACCATGCGACGGGTAACTTGCCGGGGGGCAACTGCCGCCCTCCCTCATACGTCTTCTTCTGCCTATAACGCACCCACTAGGCAGTTGCCCGGAAGTACCGGCAGAGTACACAGCGAACACCCTGGTGCTGCAGCCCCTCGTGTTAACTCAGCATAGCCTCCTTAACTCAGCGCCCTCCACCCCTGCCAGTGCCTCATCGCATCTATCCTCCTCCCCTCTTCCCCTGCCCCCCCCCGCAGCCCACCACGTGGTGTTGGATCTCGCCAAGATGCTGATCGAGGCGGGGGCGGATGTGAACGCCAGGGACAGGTGGGTGGGTGGGTGGTGGTGGGTGGTGGGTGGGTGGTGGTGGGTGGGTGGTGGTGGGTGGGTGGTGGTGGGTGGGTGGTGGGTGGGTGGTGGTGGGTGGGTGGTGGTGGGTGGGTGGTGGTGGGTGGGTGGTGGGTGGGTGGTGGGTGGTGTGAATGACCGGGGACCGACTTGCAAGCCCCGGGTGCCAACCCTGGGAAAGCAACCTAGCCCCTGTGAAGCCTGTTGAGGTGGCTCGAGGGGGTAACCGCCATGTAGCTGAAGGCAACCGCCATGCAACATTCTCCATCATGTACAATGCACCCCATGGTGACGCCTTATTACAAGGTCAGTTTGTTGTTCCCTCTTTACCCTCCATGCACCCCCTCCATGCACACACACCCCATGCACACCCCCCCCCCCCCCCATGCACCTACTCCTCCCCCCCAGGTTCGGCACCTATCCGCTGGTCAGCGCGGTCATGAGCACGGAGATCAAGTCCATCAAGCTGCTGCTGGCGCACGGGGCGGACCCGGGGCAGCGGGACAATGACGGAGTGGACGCACTCACAGTGGGCAGGTGGGATGAGGTGGGGGGTGGGGGGGTGGGTTGGTGGGGGATTAGATACACTTAGCCACTGTGGATGAGGGGTAGGGGAGTGGGGGTACGGTGGCATGAGGAGAGAACCACGCGTAGTTGATGTTGTTGGCGGCAACCCAATGTGGTTGCTGTTACTGCGCTTTGCCGTACCACGTCCTGGTTGCTTTACTGTCGAACATCGTACTGTCCTGTTGCCGTACATCCTTCATTCCTTGCTTGCGTACGACACGACAGGTACAACAGTGAGATCTACGCGCTGCTGCACCAGGCCAAGTACAACAACATCCGACCCGGTGGGTGGTTGGGTAGCTGGGAGCGTTGTAGGGAAGGTTGGAGTGTGTATTACCGGTGTGATGTGTGTGACCGGTATTTGGTACCATAGAACCGTACCTTTCATGTGTGTATCTGGTGCCGTACCTTTCATGCATGCCCTCATGCGCAGTGCACGCTCCCCCCAACACGGCTACCGCTACCCCCACCCCCCGCGCCCCCCGCCTGCAGGTGCGGAGCGGCGGTGTGGGAGCTGCGGCAAGACGGGCGCCAAGAAGGGGTGCAGCGGCTGCAGCGCTGGGGTCTACTACTGCGACCGGTGAGGGAGGGAGGTGGGAGGGAGGCGAGAGCTGGGGAGGCGAGAGCTGAGGAGGTGGGAGGGAGGGTGGGAGGTACCGCCCCCCTTTACACAATGTCCCTTCCATGACCCCTTCATGCCCATCTACGCCTTTTTATATTTTATTTGACACTCCTCCCGACCATGTGTCTCCCGCCCTCCCTCCCTCCCTCCCTCCCTCCCAGCGCCTGCCAGGTCGCCCACTGGCCCAGCCACAAGGCCCAGTGCAAGCGACCCGCCTCCGCCTCCTCCACCACCCCTGCTGCTGGTTCTTCCGCGGACAAGCCGGGCAGCACCTCCTCCGCCTCCGCCTCCCTGCCCCGGGAGGTGCGGGTGCGCATCATCGATGACAACCCCAGCGCCACCATTGTGAACCTGCAAGCCAACCTCACACCCCTCATGGCTAGCATCACGGGAACCGCACGTAAGAGTGGGACGGAGCGGCGCGGGGGTGTGGGAGGGGGGGAGGGTAAAAGAAGGATGCCCAATTTGTTGAGGCTGGCAGCCCCCACACGGAGAGGCGGGGGTAAATAGGGATACACATTCCGCATTAGGCTGGATAGTGGGGTGGATGGGAAACGCAAGCGAGGAAGGGCAGCATGTGATGTTACTGTAGCTTACGTGACCCGAGGGTCGTGTTCTCTTTCGGCAAAGTATTAATGTCGACAAAACCAAACAGCCATGGCTTGTTTTGACCCTTCCCTCCCTGCGCTCCCTGCATGTGTCGGGGTATAGGGTAATTGGGCCTCCAGTTGCTGCACTCCTCATTTACCGGTATGTTTTCCCTCCCTCCCTCATTCAACACATTGGGTATTCTCCCCTTGCTCCCCCCCCCCGCAGCCCCCAAGGCCCGGCAGGTCGACCCGCGCACCAGTGAGATCCCGCTGGAGGCCTCCCGCACCGCCCGGCAGCTGGCGGCAGCGGCGGGCAAGGCGACCAAGGAGGCGGCGGTGCGAGTCAAGATTCAGGTGCCGCAGTTGCAGGGGGAGCGGGAGAGACAGGTGCGGCGGGTGGTGGGTGAGGGGGTAGTGGGTGGTGGGAAGTCCTGGTCATCATAGGGGTCTGCGTGTCCCTGGCCTAGCATGCTGCTCGCTCCTCCCGGCCTCCACCTGCCCTCGCATGCCCTGCCCCCGTTTCACGTCCAGCCAAACATCTTCTGCCCCCCCTGTGTCTCCTCACTCCCCTTCCCCCCCTCTCACACTCCTCGTATCTTGGCCCCTCTCCAGATATGGGATTGGGACTCGTTGTTTCACTTATTTAATTTTTTCCTCCCTCTCCTCCTCCCTCTCCTCCTCCTCCTCCTCCTCCTCCTCCCCTCCAGGAGTTGCGACGGCTGGGTCAGAACCCGGATGCACTGCTGTGCTACAACCAGGACCGATCGCTCATGTGCCAGCTAGGTGGGTGGGTTTGGGGGCGGGTTGGGGACGGTGGGGAAGTAGAGGGAGGGGGGGGTTGGCACCTTTTCCTCTGCCCCAGCTGGGGCCCCCTGTCACCGCGGCCCGCGTATGTCCCGTGGGTCGGTGGACCGCCGCCTGAGCTGACCTTCATGTCCTGCTGTTTATCAGCCCAGTCATGCCCCTTCACTTCCGTTCTCCTCCTTTCGCCCACCTGTCCCCTCCTGCCCCCCTCAGACGGCTCGTGTCCCGCGGGTCGCCAGCTGGCTGAGCTCATCCGGCGGGAGGGCATCCAGAAGCTGAAGGGCTACTTTGCCGCCTACTTTGATGAGAAGTGCGAACGGCAGGTGGGTGTGGGTGGGAGTGTAAACGTGAACATAAACGTGTACTGTAAAGGTCTAGTATGTACGTTTGGTGTAAACGTGTAGTATCAATGTATAGATGGAACGTGTATGAGAGGGAAATTAGGCTTTGAACCTGCCGAATATTAGGTGCGTGGGGTGGGATGCGGATTGGGGGATATGCTGTCGCCCTGTTAGGCATCCCCCTCCCTTCCGTCCCTTTAATCGTTTTCGCACCTCTTTCCCCCACCCCGCTCACCATTCCTTCGCACGCATTGGGACTATACGTCACGCGCCGTACGTTTCGGCGATCACTCTGTACGGCACCTACCTGCCGTTGTACGGCGTCCACAACTGTACGGCGGATGTGTTGCCACAGAATGGCGTACCTCGGGAGATGGTGGTGGTTACGTCCATGCTGCCCGCACAGCCCTTCTAGGTATGACGGTAGCAAGACCCTTAGCTGGGCAGGATACCGATATAGCTGGGTTCTCTCGTTGTGGGGATTTGCAGTACCGGTATTGGGGATTTGTTGGGTTAGCAGGTGGGGGCGGGCGCATGAGGGAGGAAGGCAGGGAGACAGGGCAATGAGAGGGCTAGGGGGAGCCGTCCGGGTTAGGGGTAGGGGTTAGGAGCACTGCAGGGAGGTAGGTAGGTTGCTCGGGTGTGGGTATCCACATCCGGGGGTGACGAGGAGGGAGGACCGTAATTTGGTCCTGCCTCCTTGTGTCAGCAGCAAGAGAAGATCGTTCCGCAGCGCCCGGAATGTGGCGGCCAGGGAGCATGGCGAAGAGGTGGAGGAGCGGGAGGAGGGGAAGGCGTGGTGTAGAGAAAACTGGCCGCGAGTCGGAACATACTGTGATTCTGTGATTACCGGATTGTGAGGCGTGGTGTATGCGACGCAGTGCAACACATGTTCTCGTGGTAGCTATGTGAGGTGTGGCGGGGATGGTGATGGCGGTTGGATCTGGATCCAGACATGCGGCTGCATGTGACATCCCCATGTTGGGCGGCAGGGAAACCCATGGTCGCTATCTTGTACCATTGTAACGGTCATCCATTCATTCATGTACGACCCAGATGAATGTCCCCCACGGGTCCCATACAGGGGTGTTCTGAACGACATTTGGGTGGGACTCTTGGCCACATTCCCAACATCCTACTTTCTCAACCTATAACCACAAAAGCGTCATAAATCTAGCAGTACCGATATCTGAAGACCCGAGCGACATATACCGAGCGATAAACAGGAGCATCCGGTACAACAGTTGCCGATGTGTGTGTCGTACAGCCCGGTCGTTCACCTTGAGCTTTCTTGCAGCACTCACTTTCCATCGTGACTGGACAGACCCCATTCGCTCAAAATGTTTGCATAGCTTCGTATCACACATACACCTATAGCGCTCTCTCTTTAGGTCTACGCCTCTCTGCCACTCCCATTAGCCTGCCTCTCGACCAGGTCTACCTTTCACCTAGACACTCAAATATTTAAGCAAAGAAGTATTTTGCAATTGTAGCAATCGTGCCAAGCAAGCAGGCACACGCGTGCCGCACTTTGCAACCCTCGCTCCCTTCACTCCCCCTCCCCTCCGCTGCTGCTAGCTGCTACCGCTGCTCCTTTCTACCGCTGCTACTACTTTCCAAGCACCACGGTATGTTCCTCCGTGCCTTCCGTGCTGCAAACCTCACATGTCACCTCACACGCTTGCTAAGAAAGACCCACTTAGGGCCTCAGCATACACATGCCCCACCGCCACCACTACGCGGTCTGCACCTTAATTCCCTCGCATTTCATTACCCTCAGTCGTACGATTATTAATGTTATTATCCGTACTAGCCTCCTTCGCAAGGCCCACAAACTCCAGGATATGCGCCGCCGCCTGCTCCGGTGCCTCCAAGTGAGGCAGGTGGCCGCATCGCTCGATCCAGGCCACAGGTCGGCGACAGTACGGCAGGGTGGATCTGAATCTCTCTGCAAAAGCTGGATCCAAGATCTCGTCGTTCCGGCCCCACATGACAAGTGCCTCTTGGGGTACCTGGGGAAGGGGGTGTGGGGGGAGCGGCTGAGCGGTACGGCGGGTGCGTTGAGAGGGGGGTGGTGAACCGGGGGCGTCAAAGACCACGTACCAAACCATAGGAAACCACAGGTTAGGGCAAAGCAATGGGGATAGGAACCGGAGGGGGGTAACGCTGTTGACGGTGCCACCGGGGGAAGGGGAGGCCGCAGCGAGCGCTGTAAGGCACGCGGGTGACAAGGAAGGTACGACACGCTGCGTTGCCTTCAGCCCACACCCACACCCACGTCTGCACCCCTAGCCTGCCATCCACTTGCATCCAATGTTATAGCACCAATCCCCCCCTCGCTCCTCGCTCCTAGCTCCCTTCCCCGCCCCAACTAACCCAACACGTTTGACTACCGATATGCACAATCCTAGCATCCAGCCTAATGCGGAATACGTATCCCTATTAACCCCCTACCCACCTTGCTGATGCTCTCCTTCACCGCGAAGCCCCCGCTGCGCATGAACGCGATGTTGGCCTCCGCCCACCCGGGCTGCTGCGTGTGCAGACTGCTGAGCAGCACCGCCTCCGGGGTCACGAAGCGGGGCTTGTCGTAGTAGGCCATCTGGAGGGGGAGGAGGAGGAGAAGGGTTCCCAATGTGTTTTTTTCAATGTGTTGAATGAGAATGCAAACCAGACGACGGGGGAGGGGGAGCAGCGGGGAAGTGATGGGGGGAGGGGGAATTGGTGAACTGGGGAGTCCCAGGCAGCACCACACATACGGGGGGGGGGAGGGTCATAGGACCAGAGGGGGCGAGGAAGGGAGAGTAGCGCCACCGCCCCCTCTGCTGCCACGCAACCCCCAACCGCCCCCTGCGTGTCCCTCTGCCTCCCAGGCCTCCGACCAACACCACACCCTCCCATGCACCCCCTTTAGCAGCTCCCTCCCCCTCAGCATCTCCCCCCCCCGACCCCCTCATCCCCACCTTGTTTACCGCCCGTCGTAGCCACTGCGAGCCCAGCAGCGCCACCCCCGCCTGCAGCAGCGGTCGGGGGGCGAACGGCAGCGGCCCCAGCCCCTGCAGGAATCCCTGCGCGTCCACCAGCACCAGCGAGTGCACCAGCTGCACGGGAGGAGGGGGGGTGAGGGGGTGGGGGGGCGGGGAGGGTAGAGAGGGAAGAAGGGAGGAGAGGCAAGGGGAAGGGGAGAGAGAGGGTGATGGGAGAGGGCGAAATGCGTTGGGCCTACGCACCGGTATCCTCCTGCACTGCCTCCTCCACTCGTCTCTTTCCACCCACCTGCCCTGACCGGGCTGTCCCGCGCCCCCCCAATCCCGCCCCCCAATCCCGCCCCCCCGCCCCCACCACCACCCCAACCCGAACGCACACCTGCGGATATGCCACTGCGAATGCCACCGCCACCGCTCCCCCTAGGGATGCTCCCACAAGCACTACCCGCCTGCCCCCGCAGCCGCCACTGCTGCGGGCTCCACTGCTGCCGCCGGGCGCTGAGGAGCTCTCATCCGCTGCTGCTGGCCCCCCTGCCGACCCCGCTGCTCCTTGCCCCACCGCTGCTGCTCCTCCCACTGCCCCAGCAGGCTGCTGCTGCTTCCCCTCCTCCCCCTCCCCCTGCTGCTCCCCCTCCGCTGCCCCGCTGAGGGTGGTGCGCAGGAATGCTGCCAGGTGGTCGGTCTTGTGGTCGGGGGTGAGGGTGCGGGAGGGCTCGCGGAGGAAGAGGGAGCTGTCGCTGAATCCACACCCCACCTGGGGGGGAGGTGAGGGGAGGGGAGGAGGTAGGGGAAGGAGGGGTAAAGAGGAGACAACTAACTGACTGAGGGATAAGGCGTCAACATGGGTTGCAACATGCCAAGGAGGGGGGAGGAGGAAGGGTGAGTGGAGTGGAGGAGGGCGGGAGGCATGCGGGGTAGGTAGCATTCATGAAGACGGGAGTAATGGGTGAGGTGGGTAGCAGAGCGTGAAGGAGTTTGAGGTGCGTTTCTTGGGCAAGGCGATGTGCCCTTTCCTTTCCTGTGTTCCTCACCCAACCCAACACCACGCCTGCCACATGTACGGCAAAGCGCTCGACCCTGTCATTGCTGCTCCCTTTGACTTCTCGACGTCGTGGGTGCGTGTGTGTTAAGTGTGTGTTATAATAACTGGTGTGTGTGTGGACTGCTTAGCCGTCATGCCGCCTCCCATGCAATTCCCGCCGTACAGTCCTCCTTCCAAGCTGCCGCTCACCAGGTCAACTGCGTAGGTGGGCGCGACAGCCGCAAGCAGCGGGTATAGTCGCCTGAATTCAACACACGATGAGTCAAAGCCGGGCAGCAGCACGAAAGCCGGCACGTTTCTTGGATAGCGAGAGAGCTCCTCAGCCGTGGGGCCCACAAAAGCCGTTGCAATCTCAGGCGACCCCGGCATGGACGGGATGGTGATTGGCACGCGCCGCAGAGATGTCGCCAACTTTAGGGCTTCTGGCTCAACAACCTCGCTAAGTCCAGGTGGGACGTAGGTAGTTGCTTTTGAGTGCGCGACGGCCAGGGCTGACACGGTGCGGGCATTCTCCCGAACGCGGATGTTGCGCGAGCCGCCCGTCCACGACGTCGGCACCAACTTTGTGTTTTGACTGTACAATAACATAATGTGTCCTACGCTTATTATGACCGTTCAGTGCAATCACCAACACCCGACTTCGCAAGAGACAGCGTGCTTGCACAGCAAGTAGTGGCAAAGGAGCACCTATATTATCCTAGCAAGTTGTTAACGACCATATCTTTGGGGAGGTTGTATTTTTTGGAGCTCTATAGCTTGTAAGGCCCAGACGAGCCAGGAGGCTCATGGACTACACGACAGAGAAAAACAAAAGTGTCTTCAGGAAGAAGGAAGGCTAAACGAAGAAATAAAGTAAGTCAGTAAAGTGTGACAAGCAATTGTGTACTATACTTCAGACCTACAGTAGTTGCCCTGGCATGCCGCAATGACTTTTGCAAATAGCCTTTAATTGCTGATGCTCATGACTGTAAACATGCCCAGATTCAAAGCAATTCCATGACTCGCAAGCTGCGCTCTTAGCTCATCATGAGCGGGACATTACAGAAAGACACGCATCCTGCTGCATCATCCTCCACCGCATCTTGGCAGCCACACATCCTGTATTGGCGTTCACTGCACACCATTCCATCGGACGTTTAACTGCTAGTGCGCTAAACACTGAAACGAAAACGACTGAAGGATGCATATGCTTGCTAGCTCCTCCTTGATAGCTATCCTACCTACCACTCCGTTTTGCGCGTGCGAATCCTCCGTAGGGCCTTAGCAAAATCAAGCTGGTTACCGCAATGCATGATGTCAACCATACTACTCTCCCTAGAAACACTGAATCTGCGAGCGAAGGTCGTACAATGTCCGTCCACATGGAAAAGAGGCAAGCATATTGCATGCGAAGCACGCTGCAGCTTTGAAGTGCTTAACTCCTGGCTATTGCGTAGTTACTTCAGTCGTGTTACATCGTTTAGCAGCTGCATCAACGGCAATCGGTCTCGTTTTCGCCACCGGCTCGCGCTTGGCATGAGCCGGCCATTAGGAGAGGTTTAGCTTTCAGGAGCTGGTACACGCCTTGAAACTCTAGTAACTGGTACACCGCTACACCACCAGCGGCGCGCGACGCTTACGGCTACGACGCCTAACCCCACTTTCCGACGCCCAAAATGGGTTCTGGTGCATCAAAGGTGCGTTTGTGACTACTTCTTCTACCTTTCGGCCGTCGGCGCCTCGGCGACTTAGTATATCCTGTTCGGGCGTTCAACAAGAACAGTGTAACTTTCGCAGGTGCCCGTCCTGCTTATGAATCCCATCAAAGGCAGGGTACGTATGCGCGTCACCTAGACTTGCCTAGCACGCAAGTGGGAGGCAAAGTCGTGCCTTGTTGTGCAAGCGCCAGGCTTTCCTAGTATTTACTACCGATGGCTGCAGCAGCTAATTAGGATTGCCTTGTACGCACCAGTCGTTATTGTGCTAGTTGCTTGGTAAGAGACGCGTATTACTTGCTGCGCCTGCAGGCACCTTTGGACGAGCCAGTGGATCCCCTGACCTGTATAAAGAAGAACATCGCGCTTAATGACCTACCAAAGGGTGCGTAACCGTGGCTTGCTTCAATGCAGTCCAGAGGTTAAACGTCAAAGGGAGGGTTCTCTTTTTCTTAATTGCGTGTTCCATTTGAATTGTCTATGATAAAACATATAAGGGGCTATTCACATTATGATTTTGAGTACTATACTCAGTGAAGCCGCATGAGTCCCAATCCCATATCCCGACTCATGCGGTGAGCGCATTCGGAGACTCTATGGGGGGGGTGTAAAAAAAAACCTCAAGAGCTGTATGATGTGGCTTCATAGGTTGCTAGGGGGTGGCGGAGGGGGGAGACACTGGACGGCTATGGTTATTTGTGAGCCGGAGGTGAGGCACCTGGACGGGTAACATGAACGCCAAGGAAGGGTACCGGGTTTGGGGGTACAGGGGTCCCAATCATGGCTGTGGCAGGGGAAGGGGCCTCACTTTCCTTTCACCCTCCCGTGCTTCTATCCTAAAACGCGTCACGTAATCGTGCTGCCACCTACGGTTAGGGGAGGGGCTGGCCTGCACGGCCTCTCACGCACAGCGCGGATTGGGCGGGGGAGAGTAAAAATAAGGAAAACTGACGGATTGGGCCAGGGGGAGAGGGGTATGTTGGACGCTGGATGGCTATGGTTATTGGTGAGCCGGAGGATGGTGACCCCATGACTTGTTGTGACCCTTCCCTCCCTGCGCTCCCTGCATGTGCCGGGATATGGCGATTGGGACTCCAGCAGCCGCATTTCTCATTTTTTTTTGTTTTTTTCCTCCCTCCTACCATTCACCAGGAGCTCGTCGGCTTGTTTGCCATCCTTACCGTACTCAATGCAATGTTATCTGCTGCTCGGGCGGATGACCACGAACACCGCCACGCGAGCCCTTGTCGAAGTAAGCTGCGCAAGCAGCGTCCCCTGAGCCCTCGGGCTGCGTTGGTCCGCTCATGTCGTACACCTCGGGCTGATGACCACGTGCCTTCGCTGCTTCTCTTTCGGCGAGCAACTGAACGGCCTTGTAGAACCAGTTCCAAAGCCAAGTGAGCCTGTCAAGGTTGCCTCTCTTTGATTCCGCCACCCATTCCTTCAGGTACCAGCTGAGCGCCACCAAGTACTTCTCGTACCACTGACTGCCATCCCCCTTTACCAATCGGCGTCGAGGAAATTGATAAGGAACGAGCTGCATTCTTCCGTTCTTCGAGACTGCATGATGCGTCGTTGAAACCGATCGCGCTACTCGCCACGCTGTCATAATCAGACGCTGACAACACAAGGGAAGGGCCCCATTTTTCACCCTCCCCGTGCTTCTAGTACATCCGGAAACGCATCAAGTCATCGTGCTGCCACGTACGGTTAGGGGAGGGGCTGGCCTACACGTACGGCCTCTCACGCGCAGCGCGGATTGGGCAGGGGGGAGGGAGGTGGGGGACATTGGCTGACTAAAGATGATGAGGCGCCTCCTGGTCTGGTCACATGAACGCCATTCATTACACTTCAAGCACAATATTCGTTGGTCGGCTATTTTTTCCGTAAACATTTCTACTCTGGGAAAGGGTTTGTGAGAGGGCAGGCGGGTAGCGGATGGGGATTTAACAACATACCAACCCATAGGAAACCACAGTAAGGGCAAAGCAAAGGGGATGGGAGGCGGTAGAGTGTCACAAACAAGTAAATAAGGACAGCCGCAGGCTACAGTTCATCGACCGTTACTATGTGCTACCACTAGTGAGGCCAAGGAGTGGGTATGTAGATGCTTCCGGACAGTGTGGACTGGTGGGGACGGCCTATGGCAGCCTTGTGAAGGGGGTGGACGGATGTAGCATGTCGCAGACACATATACCAGCAGCAGCCGGGCAGCGGCGAAGCCAAACAACCTACTGACACTGGCAACCCTTTCTAGCTAGGACTCGGAAATGTTATATTACCTCGTACTGTGTGCGTGTGTCAAATGCGGGTTGGCCCATGCATGTGATCTGCTGTGGCTAGCGCTCCATTCGAGGTTACCGTCCCTCCCAGTGATCATCGCGCAAAATTAAATAATTATTTGGCAAAATGTGCATTACGCGCAAAATAAAATAATTGCTCCGGGGCCTGCACGTTAAAAATAAATCATTCCCCAAAGGGCTGCGCATTAAAAAATATTACCCACCCTGTCGCTGTGCCGCCCACAAAGTAAGGGTTTCACAGTTTTCCCGACCCCATCCATACCTACGCCTCCTTGCTAGCAGCTTACTGAGCTTGTAGAAAGGCAAAACCTGAACATGTGAGGGTTGCGGCTACTAATACATGCGCAATTCATCCCTAACAATGTTCCGGAGCAACCCTCATCCGATTTAAATTGTAGCTTTAAATTTCTGCAATCCCGCCGCTCTGCTTTCCGATCTTTATAACTTAAAGTACAGGCTGCTTAAGTACTAGGCTGAAGGCTGCGCGTTGTGAAAAATAATTGCTCAGACCCCTGCACGTCAAAATAATTAATTCCTTACACGGCCGCGTGTTAAAGAAAAATAATCCCTAAATTTCTTGGTGCGCGGTGATCAGACACAGCTACAGTAGTTATAGCTCCTCTACGATGCCTTGCCATCGTGTAATGTTGCCCGGTGACTCCGCCATGCAAGCTGTAAAAGACAGTGCTTGATGACCACTGGGTTGCCAACTTGCCCGCGTGTAGATGTGTACCGGTAATTGATCTCTCTTGTCAGTGCAACCCGATCTCCATGCATAGCAAGCAAGGATAGCTGCAATAGGTAGTAGCATTAATCGCATTGTCGTTCCTCACGAGCATGGTCAGCCCGTTGTCCAGCTGCCTTGCGGCCCGACCCCAGCCTTAAGCCCGAGGACAGACGGGTTGCACTACCTAGGCCCACACGGTTTTAGGAGGGGAGGTGCGCCCCTTCTTGCCAACGTGGGGAAGCGACAGGGCAGGGCACCGCAGCACCAATCATGCTGGGTATAACCGTGTATAACCGTGTGATCAGGCGTGTTCCACGGAGACACGTATCTCTGCTGCATGCGGGATCTTGTTGAGTAGCCTACCACCGCTCAACTGCCGCTCTACCTGACAATGAGAGCAGGACGCTGGTTGCAGCCCATGTGCGTCACACACGTACGACAGACCTGATCTCGGGTATGATGGCCGCCTCCATGCCACAAGCTGGGTGATCTGTGAGGTTGTGGTTGAGCTTTTTGTGCGCCTTTACCCAGCGCGCCCGGGGGGTGGGGTAAAAATGTCCTTGCCAACCCCCATGCTAGGAAAGTAAAAAAAGGGGTGCCGGACCACCCACCTACCCTGCCGAGCTGTTTTTGCTGTACATCAACCCTGTAAACTTCACAAAGTTGCCCCAGAAAAGCATTAATCAGCTCCAAACTAACTGAAAAGACCTGTATCATTCTCTTCATGCGCACACCATTTGGTGACATGTCCGGGTCGCTCGCACACAGGGGGAGGCCCAAGGTGTTATTCTCCGGTGAACAGCCGATGCATCTGGCCTTATAACTTCACATGCTTCGCTGTATTGCCGAAGTGCACGGTTGCGTTGGTCAGTGTGCTCCAGTCCACCTGCGATTGCGTCCCTCACATGAGCCCACCACCGTACGGCTGCATCCCCTCCCCGGGTAGCATGTTGCTTGGGCTTGCACCCGGCCCTCAGCACCAGATGCAGGTCCATGCTTAGTAAAACCCCCTGCTGCTCTGGCGCGGGAGTTCCGTGCCTCCTCCCTCAGCCACATATGGGTGTGTCGTCAGCACGCCTGCCACGTGCCCTCCCCTTCAACCTTGCCCTAACTTGCGATACTAATCATTTGATTCCTCTATCTTTGAGCCCCTTCCACCTTAGTCCCTGTCCCTGCTGCCTGCTTTGCCTCTTGTCCCTATTGTGTTTTGGCTGCTGCCCCCTGCTATTAGCTGCCTCTGACATGGACCCCGGTACGTATTAGTATTACTGTCTATAAAAGTTATCTTGCCAATAGAGGAGTCTGGAGAAGCCGTACTGTGTATGTTGGACATGCTAGAGTTTTCCATGGGACATGCCACACGCAAACTCCACACAAAGGCTCTAATGTTAGTGCGAATGCATTTATTATAATCTGTGATCCGTTTGGCAAAACGATGCCTAGGAAAAAGTTTCAAAAGGTTAAAAAATTGGCTGGGGCTCCGGACCACCCCCCCCCCTGCCGTACAACAAACTTTGGGAGCCCAAACGTTTTCCATACAACCCGATTACAATTCTGAAAGCGGATTTGGAATGCCCTCGTCGAGTTCTTGATTGTTAAATCATGGGGTCATTTTGCAGTGAAGCTACCCTTCCCCCCCGATCTGATTGTCCCTGTAAAAGCATAATATACCTCATAAGAAGTTGGGATTACTTCATGGATGGAACAGCTAATCAAACTCCCCCCTTTCCCCCATTCCTACAGAGCTTCGTGATGTGGATGACTCGTTGTCACCTTTCATCAAGAGCCGGCCAATGCGACTTCTCAAGGTTGCTTCCGTTCTCAGCTGGCCTAACCTTCAAATGTATGAGAGTGTGGGCCATGCAGATTGTATTGATAAGCCTTACTCTGACGTCAGCGAGGATGAATGGAACCACACTGCTGTCCTTAGCTGGCGCTGGGATAAAACCAAGGATGAGTGCTTGGACAAAAAATGCCCGCCTATGTCGGATCTGCAGTTCAGGGAGCTTTCATCGATGCTCCGCCATGGCACAGAATCAGCAGAGATTCAGTATGTCTGGATTGACTGGTGCTGCAATCCGCAGCTGGATGACAAGGCGACCGTGCTAGAGGTCTGGCGGAGCAAGGTTTTCTATGCAAGGGCACGCTGGATGCTAATCATCCCCAAATACCACAGGCTCAACATGAAAGAAGGAGATGAACACCTCCTGCAGGTACTTCTGTCCAAATCTTTGAAGGTGCTGGAGAGCCATGACATGGGGCAATCAAATGGCTCCAGTAAACTTGCAGCATTAGCGGTTGAGTCAATGATGAAGCAACAAGATGTGGTGGCTGACAGTGGGTACTTCAGCAGGGTTTGGACATTGGCTGAACGAATGGCACGATACGGGCGTGATGAGGAGCTGCGCAACTGGCTAACCCTGGAGGCCTGGCTGGGCATGGTGGTGGACTCCATGGTGGAAAGTGCAGCTAACGACGAGAGGGTGTCACACATCTACAAGGAAATTCTTGGTGGTGCAGCTGTAAAGCTGCTTAAGGAGATCCAAGGACTGCTCAAAGGTGTCCTGAAGCATGCTTCCATGCTCGTTGCTGAGGGTTTGGAGCTCAAGGTGGCTGAGCTATTTACAATGGCAACCGACACATGGCAGTCATGCAGCATCCTCAAGGAGGGCCCTACTAAGCACTGGCTGAAGACATACCTCGAGGAGATGAATAAGGGCATCTACCAGGCTTCTTCGGGGGCGGACCAGGTGTGGGCTATATATACCTACTTCTGCGTGACACAGGAAGCCGATAAATATCTAGAGCTTTACGAGGCAGTAGAAAACCTGGCATCTGTCGCAGGCATCAACATTAACATTAGCAGCGGCAGGAGAACTATTGTGGGTATTGCACAGTATCTGAATGTGGGCGAATGTGTCGACATGGGGACAGCCCTGTCAGAGGTGGATGGCTCATCACAGGTCGTGGCACGACGACGGCTGCTGCCATCCTGCTGTGGAGATTACAGGGCAGTATCAGTAGTAGCTCCTACAGCAGCAGATCCTGTCTTGACGGACAGACGCCAAGCAACGCCAGCGGTGAGACCACCACAAGCAGCAGCAGCACCACCACCAGCAGCACCACCACCACCACCACCACCAGCACCAGCAGCACCACCACCACCAGCAGCAGCAGCAGCACCAGCAGCAGCAGCAGCAGCAGGGACGGCCATTGCGGAACCGGCAGCAGGCCCTGCTGCTGCTGGTAGGCGGTTGGCACCGGGAGCTGCAGCGGGAGTTGGGCTGAGGGATGGCGATGTGTTGAACGGATCTCCAGCTGCTGCTGGAATGCGGGAACCAGCAGCAAGAGCATGTCGCCAGGAGCCTCCCGTTCCAGGAACACCGGCGACAGCAGGTGCCCATGCGCAAAGAACCATTGCCAATGAGGCCGCCAACCATGTGCCTCCTAAGCGGGGGCCATCTGCTGCTCAACAGCAGCGGCTGCAGCAGCGGCAGGAGGCGGGAGTAGTTGCTCAAGTGGTTGTGCCGCAAAATCCGCCCCTCAGGGGAGTGGGGACCAATCAAAAGTTGGAGGCACTGCCACAGCAGAGGGCGGAAGCGCCAGCAGCAGCCCGGCCCGCAAGGCAGCAGCGGTAGGTGAATGAGGCAGCCAGCTGCTGTCGGCGGCCCGTCCCCGTCTCTTCGTGGCCTGCTGCTAGGGATGAGCCATCCAGGGACATATGTGGAATAATGTGCTATGCGTGGTGAGCTGTGCGCAGGAATTGTGCTGCTGGACTCAGGACCGCCTTACTTGTAGCCGCTACCTATGAGGGACACATACGCTAGTCTGTTTGCGCTGCTGGTACGTACGTGCACGTTGCTGGTCGTTGAGGACAAGGTCTGTCCATGGCTTTTCTCTGGGCGTACTTTAGTTGCGCTTTGACTGGTCACATGTGGCACAATGCGAGTAATGTCTTGGCACAGGTGTATGCCTGCAGGTGTGTATGCCTGCTGCTGGGATTAGTATCCTAGGGGGAAATAGAATCCATCCATGGCTCCTTTGCAATGGCCTGTTTGTTAAGTGGCATACATGCGTTCTCCTGTATGCATGTCATAATTGATTGGAATCACGTTTGCGCTGAAGCGACGTACATGACGAGAGGAGCTGTGTTTACCGTAGCTATTTCTTGCCCAAATTTGAATTTACATGGGAGAAATGAAATGTTTTGCTGGGGCTGAGGGGTTTTGGGGCCGTATCGATTTGCTGGCAATCAAGATGTCTGTTGGGGCAAAAAGGCGGCGGCCCAGCATCCGCAACGCCCCATGCCCAGACGGCAGTGTTTGGGGTGTTAGGTGCATGTCAGTTGGGTCTAAATTTTAGTAGTCGAATGGGGCAGACAATATTTCCCTCGTGTCAAACTGGCTCCAAAACGCATGTAATAAAGTACCGTATAATACGGTATTCCACATACGTAATGAAATTCGTGCCATATGTTAATTATTGCGCCAGGTTGCCTGCCCTTAGGACTGGTGGCTGGTTGGAGCATGTTTATAGCAGTAGGGTGAAATGCTTTGTTACGCTTACTTTCCACCTGCGGCTCTGGTTTTATGGCGGATTGGGCCTCTAATACTTGGCCTTGCTGTCTATCTGTCACCCTTTGCTGTTGTGAGCAGCCATACCCCACGCACTAACCTTCCACGGGGACATGCCTGGCGGACGTGTGGCGGAGTTATTACGGCATCGTAGCGAGCAGAATCGAACTACTGGCCGGCGGTGTCACTGAAACGCACGGATACGTTAGTCATTCACAATTAAACTGGCAAACTTGGTTAAATTTACGATCGAGTCGCACCTGTTTAGGATGGCGAAGAACACATTACACGGTTCGTTTAAGCCCAGCGGGGCTCTGTATGTGCATGCAGAAACGATATAGCAGCTGGCGTTATGGCCTGCTGTCTCATCATTGGCATGCGCGCGTGACTTCCTTTTTTTCGTACCGTATGCGGCAGCTGGAGACAGATGGCAAAGTGGGTGTGCCTTGGTGCTGCCTAGGTGCTTTGGCTACCTGCTTATAAGGGCTATCTACTCATAAAATCCTTGTATGTCCCTACACAAGTTCGCAGAGTGTGTTTTCGGTACGGTTTGACTACTGGCGGTTCGAGCGTGGGTTTGGCGTGATTCGTGTGGTGCAAATTATTGCAAACAGCTCTACGCCCTTCCTGTATGCATGGTTAATGAATTACTGTTACAGTTATCCCAAACCAGAAGGCAAGGCAAGACGACTCCCAGCCCTACACTGCATGCAATTAAATAAGGGCTGTGCCCCGAGTCGAAGGGGACCAGATCCCAGATTTAATAATAATAATGGGTAGGGCTGCTGTTTGCGTGAATGGTTGGCTCTGAAATTGTTAGTACGGGAGTGCAGCTGGAGGCCTGCAGGTCCCGTGTATTTTGTGTGCAACACGTTGGCAGCCTGATGGGTGTACGGCAAGGTAGGTTGGTCATCATGCTGGTGCTGCTGATAAGGCGTAAATTCTGCCTTTTTAGTGTACCTGCCATCCAGCAGGTGTCATCAAGCAAGGCGTGTTTCTTGCTACACTCTCAGCAGACACTACACTTACTTCCTCCTTACTACACTCCTTACTACGCTTGCTCCTTACGACATTCTGCTGGCTGGTACATTGTTGTGCGTCTAGGTATGTCTTGCTGTTTACTTCAATGGGGGTGTTGCGTGTTTTAGCTGCGACCTGTCTAAGCGTGCATAAGCCAGCTGTTTAAGCGTATTGAGAACTACTGCTTGCGCTGTCATGTTCTGCTTTACGAGTGTATGTGAAAAGTGTGCGGTGTAGCCTCACATCTATCTATGTGCGCGTGTAGGCGTGATTTCTGCCGCTATGGGATTTGTTTGCCGAAGGCTTGTCCTTTGTCACCGGATTGCCCTAGTACATCATCCCTTAGCTTAAGGCTGGCTGGTTGGATACCTTAGTCAGTCTCTCGTGCGATGCATGCTCGCTTGGACATACCTTAGTCAGTCTCTCGTGCGATGCATGCTCGCTTGGATCTATCTAGCTGCTGTAATTAGTAATGCGCTTATACCTGCTTAAGTCATCAGTGGTCTGATGCATGAGCAGTCATGCACCCCTAGGAACAGTCTTCCAGCAGCCGGCCGTCACAAGCTTTGTGTGGGCTAACCCGCCACGAGGACAACCATGCCAAAATTTATCTAGGAATCGCCGTACTTTTCTCCAGCCATGCGCAGTGTGACGCGTCATCAACATTCCAAAAATAAATTTGGTAATAATCTTATTTGGTTTCGTACGGAATACGACAATGCAAAAAGAAATTCAAGACCGTGCGGAGATTTATTGGAGCTGTGGAAGTGTATGCTAATTAGTCAGATGAGGAGGTATTGGCTGAGAGATCTGCGAAACACTTGTAGAAGTGTAAGCAAACGCATGTGGAGTCATGAACGTCCCTGCTGGCCTGCGCATGCGTGCCTAAGCAACAAAACGTGTGGGCCTGCTGTTCATGAATGGCAGTTAGGTTGGCAAGCAGGCTCAATTGACCTCAAACCGGCATCATGCATGCAGGCTATGATCGAGTTAAATGAAATTTGATATTACAAAAGTAGTGCAACATGTATGGCTCTGCACAACTTAGGTTGCCAGGAAGATTGTTTAACTGTATCTACTATCAACGCAAGCAAGTAATTTTCTTAATTTGCTTTCCAGCTGCAAATAGCTAGCGAAGAGAAATTTGAAGCATACAACGACTAGCTAAGCGTACAACTCCCAGAATCCATGCCTGTTTTACAGCCCGTTACTCTCTAGAATATGCAGCAGTTTCTACAATTTGCAGCAGTAATATACGTGTACATGCAACTCGCCGAACTGCAGCAAGCAACTCGTGAAGTAGTCCACCAAGCGCCCTCATCACACACCAATCATGGACAACCTACCGGTATGGCCCCCTCCGGCTCCCGCACTCTCAACCCAGAAAGCCCCCCGCACCTCATTCCGTGCAACCGCCCCCCTTCACCCCTTCCGTGCTTGCTGTGCACTCCCCGTCACTCTTTTACAGCACACGTTCCTCCTCTTTACCCCCTCACTTACCGCAAAGCAACAACCCTTACGAACATTCGCCAACCTTGCCGGTTGCAACCCATTTCCTTTTTTCCTTCCCTTCCCTCTCTACACACCACCTCTCCTATCCGCCGCTACTGCTACTTCAGCCGCCCCCGCCCCCGCCCCCGTCCCCGCCGCCACCACCGCCCGCTGCACGAATTCCGCTACCAGCCTCACAAACAGCTCCGGGTGCTCCTCCTGCGGCATGTGGCCGCACCGCCGCACCAGCACCAGCTCGCTCCCCGGCAGCATGCGAGCCAGGCGCTGGCTGTTGGGGGCCGGCACCAGCCGGTCGTGCAGGCCGTGGATGATCAGCACGGGCAGCCGGCGCTCCGAAACCAGGGCGGCCAGGCGGGAGGCTAGGTCCGCATCGTCGGTGTAGTCACTGCTGGGGGCGCTGGCGGCGGGGGGGGGCAGGGGGCTGCTGGGGTTGGTGCTGGGGTTGATGCCGCTGCTGGAGTAGGAGGAGTGGGGAGGGGCTGAGGGCTGCTGGCCGTGCTGCTGCTGCTGCTGCTGCTGAGATGGGTCTAGGGCGATGGACTCTGCGTCTGCAGCAGCTGCTGCTGTGGCGATGCCGGAAGCGGCTGTAGCTGCTGCCACGGTTCCACCTCTGCCTGATGCGGCTGCTGCTGCTGCTGCTGCGGTGTTACGACCGCCTCGTAGCGCGTCCCGGAAGAGCTCCCGGAGTCCACCTCTGCAGCAGGGAGGAGGGAGGGAGGAAAGGAAGGGGTGAAGGAGTAAGAGATCTAGCCCTATTGAACTAGAAGGTCGACCCACACGCACCCACGCTTCCGATTTCCTTCTCCCGGCCCCAACCTGGGTGCGTTACTACCGGTACGTCTAGTTCATTGCAGTATTTCTGCAATTTTTTGCTGCGGTATAATCCATACGGTATACACACTTCCCCAATTCAATCCCCTCCTGACCCCACCTGGGTCGTGCCAGTCGCGCCAGCAGGAAGTTCACCATGCCCGCCTCCCAGCCGCGAACCAGCTGGGGCAGCCGGTAGGCGTCCACCAGCTCGGGGGTGACCGCGGAGGGGTCGTAGTAGGCCTGCTGCAGACCCTGGGAGATGGGAAGGGTTGGGAAGGAGGGGGTGGGAAGGAGGCGCGGTGGGTGGGAGGTAGGGGGTCGCAACGATACAGCAGTGGCGAGGGCGGCGATGGGGCCACAGCAGCAGCCCGGTTCCAAGCCCCACGACCGGTAGTCAGGCCCTCTACGCACCAACCCTGCACTCACCCATGCACCCCTAGCAGTAACACCACGCGCACCCCGCACCCCACCCCGCCCCGCACCCTCCATCTTTACCCCCACCTTGATCCAGAAGGTCCTCCTCCGCACCAGGTATCTCAGCAACAGTGTAATCACCGGCGCACTCAGTCGCAGCACCCCCAGCAGCGCCAGGGAGGCGGCCGCACCCAGCAGCCACATGCCGGCTCGCAGCAGCGAACCCACCAGTGATGCGCCCGGCCCCCGCTGCTGCCACCAGGTGGAGCCCCCGGCATGAACGCCGCTGCCGCCGCCGCCGTTAGCAGCAGCAGCAGCAGCGGCGCCAGCAGCAGTGCTCGGAGGTGGGGGAGGAGCCGTGCGGAAGCCCCTGGGGTACAGCCGCTGCACCAGCTCCTCCGGCGGGTCATCTTTAGTGACCTCGGATTCCGCCAGCTGCTGCTGAGCGACTTGTAGGCCGCTGCTATCGCTGGACAGATCCGCCTGCCGGCCGGCAGGTGGGTCGGGTGAGAGGGTGATGTGCTGGTACTCGGGCCCCGGGAAAGCGAAGATGGCGGGCGCCACGAGGACCAGCGCCGCCACACCCCCGGGGTGAGTGACGGCCTGAGGAGGGGGGTGAAGCAGCAGGTGAGGAGGTGAGGGGGGGGAATAAAGACCGTACCAGACCATGGGAAAACATGGGAAGCGTTAGGGTGAAGCATTGGGGATAGGAGGCGGTAGGGTGCCACAAAAACAAGGTAGGGGGTGGGTGGGGTGGGGTCATGGGGAACGAGCAGGCGTGCAACACATGCACGGGGAGGACAAAGATGGGGCGGGGCGTGTGGGGAGTGCTGACCATAGAAGCACGCACGGCGGGTGACTCTAGTCAGCGCAACTGGGGCGCCTGCTGCGAGGTTGCAATGGTATGACCACCTGCACGCAAGCGCGCACGCATGCAACGGCGCAGGGCGGGTTTGCCAATCCCTACCCAAATTAATCCACCTACCCTGCACAGGACTCCACCCACCCACCCACCCCACAGCCCACTGTCACACAACACATTGGATACTCCTCTTTTCTCCCACCAACGCACCTCTAGAGCAGCACAGGCCCCTCCCAGGGAGTGCCCCAACAGGATACGCTTGACCACGGGCGCCTGCTGGTGGGGGTGGTGGGGCTGGTGGGGGGTCGCAACCGCATGGCCCGAAGCAACGGCATCAGCCGCTGTGCCCGCGCCTTCCCCGGCCTGGCCTCCTGCTCCAGATCCTGCTGCCCCTGCCGCCGGCAGCAGCCCCAGCTGCCCCAGCTCGTAATCCAGCACCAGGCGACCTAGCCGGCCGTTGAAGGTGAGGAAGTAGGAGGACATGTCGGAGGGACTGAGGGGGGCGGGGCGGGAGGAAGGGCAGGAGGGTGAGCGGCGGGGACAGCAAAAGCGGCAGTTTGGGGGTGTTGGGAGGCGAATGAAGGTACGAATAGGTCACCGCAGAGTACACGTGCGAAGCCAAGTGCCTGACATTGCAGCGGCGGGCGTAAGGAAACAAATCATGACGATGCTGCACGGTAAGGTTAAGCAAAGCAGAGCACAGCAAGCCCATGCCTCCGCATCCCTCCACGAACAGCTCTCCGTAAAATTCCACGACTAAAACACCCACGCGCCCACCCTACCGCTGTGTTAGGCCGAATCCCGGCATGTCATGCGCGGTGACCACCCCCCGCAGCGCCCCCGCCAGCCGCTCCTGCACGCGCTTGTACGACCCCAGGTTGGCTCCGAAACCGTGGTAGCAGTGTACGGCGGCAACTGTGGGGCCGGGATCGCTGCTGATGCTGCTGGGCCCTGCAACAGTGTCCGCTGGGACACCGTTACTGCTGTCACAGCGGCCACTGTCGCTGCGGGTGCTGATGCCGTCATGCTGTTGTGAATTGATGCTACCGAGCGGAGCCCCGTCGTCGCCGGTGTTATCTGTATCGGGAGGTGTGGGGCAAGTTGGCAGGGGACACAGGTTAGCAGTATTAGCATTACACCAAGTAAGCATGAACTAAGCAAGTACCGGTACCCAAGAGGGCAACTGCGATGCACCATAGCCAAGGATGTACCGGTAGCATGGGAAGGAGAGCACCACATCAGCTGGGATGTACGGCAACACCGGGCGGAAGAGAGCCGCAGGCAACACAGCACAGCACAGCACAGCACAGCACAGTGCATCTCACAGCGTACCGCACCTGCTGTCTGGCTTATCAGCCCGCCGATGTCGCCGGTCTTCACCTTGACGTGCACCAGCAGGGAGTGGTGGTGGTGGTGGTGCGAGTGGTGGGTGGCAGCAGTGGCAGCAGTGGCAGCAGTGGCAGCGGCAGCAGTGGTTGTGAAGATGGGCCGGAAGCGCGAGTCCTCATCTCCCAGCGCTGCAAAAGCTCGTTCGCGCGCCTGCAGTTACCGGTAGGGCGGGCGGGGTTGTGGGCTGGTGCTGCTGGCATACGTACATGTCACTTGCTGCGTCCAAAACTCCCTGTCTCTCCAGAGCCCCCTCCCTCACCTCCCCACACCGCAGACCGCACCTTGTACTGTTTCTCCGTCCATGCAGTCCGCAGCAGCGACACAGCCGAGGCGGCCAACACCACACCGCCCACCCTTGCCCATAGGGCCCCGAAGTGCCAGCGGCCTGTGGCTGCGTACAGCGCCCATACCAGCAGCAGCGGAGCCACAACGCAGAACGCCTCGCGCAGGGGACCCAGCGATGGGACGTAATCGAGGTCTAGGGTAAGGTCCTGCTCTGCGTCGTTGCTGTATGTATTGTTGTTTGGGCTGTTTGATGAAGAGGAGATGAAGGACGCTGCGGATGCTGCTTGCGCAGCTGGCGGGGAGCCGCGGCGGGATGGGCGTGCATCGCGAGGATGTCGCTTTGCGCTAGATGAGACGCTGGTCGCGTGGACTTCGTTGACCGCGGACTGGTGATGGGAAAGCGGTGGGTACGTTAAGGTGTTGTGGGAGTTAAGTATCGTGATGTACACCGATGCCGACATCAGTTGGCCGTTGCAGACGCGCTTGCGCAGGACTGTACGCGGTAGATGATACTATCATATTTGAGAAACAAAGCGACTTCAACTCACCCGAGTCTGTTCATGTTGCTTGTTTGCTTGCTCATTGGGAGCGCCTCCTCGCTGAAGCCATCGGTTGCGTAGGCGCGCTACCGATGGCGGAAGACGCGGAGCAACAGCACCTAGAAATTTCGGGCTTTTAAGCCCCCACATGAAGGACTTCGCAATTCTGTCCCAAGTTGCCCAGCACGACCTCGAGGAAGAGGAATGCTTGCTATGATCACATACACAAAGCGATGTGGAATGCCCTAACTTCTATCAAGCGCAGGAAGCAATATTCCCTCAACTGCAAGATCAGATGCCGTACGGACTCTTGGGTCTTGCTGGCAGAGATACATGGGCAAATCTACCATGCAAGCCGATAGACCCCTCCGCTATTGTCCAAAAGGTTAAGGACTTCTCGGTAAGAAAATAAGGTTGGAGAAAGTGTCTAGCTCCGTTACTGTAGCCGCGCTTAGTAGTTAGTACTTCAGGAATAGCTGGCTGCTCAGGTAGTCCTGCTTTCACAAACGAAGTGATAGTTACTGATACCAAATGAAGGACGCTCTAGGCTGCCCAAATTCTCAGTGCAGCTTCCATGCCCTGTTAGTAATTTTGTTGTCATCGAAAGTGACGGATGAAGGACGACCTGGCCGAACACGTAACACCAACCCAATCAAGTGTTACTCTTAAAGTTTGCAAAAGCGGCGCTTATCGCAGCAAACGATATGGCGAACAACATTTGACGGCCCGCCATCGCCACTCACAATTCTACCACCGCATCAGTATTGAAAGTACATGGGCAGCATGCAAGCAAGACTCCGCACACGCATAACGACGACCGCATCCTTAGTTCCCTGCACTCCTTTCTTCGGCAACGCACACTGGCACTGGTCACTGCTGCAAGCGGCGACCCAAGGAACATGCACCCGGAACAAGCCTAACCAATGGGTCATAAGGACCGTCACCTTAAAAGTGCTGGCACGTTGCTCAAAGCACGTTGCTTAAGAGGTCACACTGAACCTTCTGCCGCCCTGCACACGTATAGCTCATAACATTCGTCACATGTCCTGCAAAACACTGCACACACTACACATAACGCTGCATGACGCACTCACATGCCGCTCGGCCCTCAAAACACACCGTTGACACACAAACACACACTCGCTGCTATGACCCCCCCCGTTGGTACCCAAGCCGTACACAGCCCATGATACCGAGCCACACCCTGCCGCCCCACGCTGCTCTCTGCCCCCCACCTGCCGCACTGCATCGCCCCGCTAGCGCTGCCACTGCCACTGCCCTTCACCGCAGGCCTCCTCTGGCTTTGACAGCAGCAAACTGCCTTCTCCCCCCCCCCGGGTATACATGCACACCACACCGCCTGTACGTTCCGACTCACGGCCAGTAGGTTTCTTACCGCCCCGCCTGCCAAAGTGATGGGAATGATCGGTGTGCCGCGCCGCCACCTGACAGCTGCTGCCGCCACCGCACCATGCAAGCCTTCCGCCCCGTTTGACACACCCGCAATGCCATCAGCACCGCATCAAGTGCCTCTACAGGACCGCTCAGCCTTCCACCGCCACCAGCGCCCAAGCAGCTGCCGGCTCCTCGCTCCCAGCACCCGCCCCCGCAACCGCCCCCTCCCCAGCAGCGGCTAGACGGGCCTGATGACGCGCCGCAGCCGCCTCCGCGCAGTCCTGCGGGGGCGAGAGCAGGGCGGGAAGGTGGCGGGTGACTCGGAAGGGGGCAGCATGCATGGGACGGCATGCAGGCTGGACGCATATTGGAGCAGCGTGCCCCCACCCATCCTTAACCCTCCCTCCAGCTCTTCCCCCTTCCATGATCCACCAGCGTTACCTAGTGTTGCCGCAACCAACCAACCCGCATGGTCCCTCTTCTTCTCCCCTCCTGGGTATTCTTTCCCCTCCCCTCTCCCCCATGTGGCTTCCTATGGCATGGTATGATCTTTGACCCCCCTCCCCCTCTTCCCCCCTCCCTCTCACCGCCAGCAGCATGTCGTAGTAGATCAGCGCCGACTCCGCGTGCGGCAGCAGCTCGCAGGCGAAGGCGCGGAACTGCCGCGAGCCGCCCCCCAGCAGGCTGGGCAGCCGCAGCGCCTTCACGCAGTCCTGGAAGGTGGGGGAGGAGGGGGACAAAGACCGCATCAAACCGCAGGAAACGACACAGGTTAGGACAGGGGGGCGAATGGGAACGGGGGAAGGCCTGGGTGGTGGAGGCTACGGGAGCCAGCAGTCATGCCACCCAGCCTTAGCGAGGGGGTACCGGTAAAGCAACCCAGGCACCGGGCTCTCCGGGCCGGCTTTGTGCCTCCGACAGGCATGTAGCCGCATACGTCCGAGCATCGGCCACCTCAGCCCCGCTCTAGCAATCCCCCTCCTCCTCCAGCCCTCCTCCTGCACCCCTCCCCTCCCAACCCACCTGCACCAGCCCCTTCATGGCCCCATGTGCCGCCGTCACATCCTCCGGCTCCAGGCTAGCAGGGGAGGAGGACAGCAGGCGGGCGGCCTGGCAGCCGTGGAGGGGGGCAAGCGGGGACACAGGAGGGACATGGGAGGTGACATGGGGTCCAAGGGAGAGATGGTAGGGTGCGGGGACGAAGCTGGCCCTTTAGCGAGGAGGCATGAGACATCCAACCCCTTTCCGAATTCTCTTATATATAAAAAAGGTAGCAAGGGGGACAAGGGGCGCAGGGGGTCAGCAGCAGCGCTGCACCGTGCACCCATCCCAGGGGGGCCGGCGCGCCCCATCTCGTCCGCCCTAGCCGACTGCCTCACCCGGGGCCTCCCCCCACCCGCACCTTGGCCACCGCCTCCACCCGCTTGTGGATGGTGATGGGCAGCCGGTCCTGAAGGGGGGAGGGGAGCGGAGGGGGGTAGATGGTAAGCATGGAGCAGGAAGAGGAGGAGGACAGAGGCAGGAGGTGGGGAGGAGGGGAGGGGCACAGTAGCACACAGGGCGGGTCACAGCCCCATGCATCAGGCCCATGCGTAACACGACAATATCAACACCCATACTCCCTCCCTATCCCCTCACAGACGCTGGTGCAGCAGAACCCACATCAGCACGCCCTCCTCCCCCAGCCCCCTGCTTCCCTCCTCTCCCACACACCCCCTACCCCCATGCCCGCACCCCGCAACCCTCCCCCCCACTCCAAGCACCCGCTCACATGCAGCTGCTTGCACCCCGCCACCAGCTCCGCACATGAGGCCGCGCTGAAGGGCGGCAGCGGCAGCCCCAGCGACCCCACCTCGTGCTCCCAGGACATGCCGTACAGCTGGGGTGGGGGGGGAGACGGCATGGGAAGACATGGGAGACGGAGAGGTAAGAGTACGTAACGTAATCCAGGAGAGCAAGCTGAAAGGGCCATTGCATGGACGGTTCCGCAGAAGGTAGGTCATGCCGCGTTGCGCATACCAGCAATCAAAATACCTTAACGGGCGAGGGTAAGCTGGAGCTACCACAGCGCATGGGCTGACGGCGTATGAAGGCAGCCGCCTCCATCTCCCCTCCCTCCCCCTTCCGTTTGCTACATTTATCAATTTTTATCCCTCCCCTTCCCTCCCCCCTGCCCCCCACCTCCTGCAGCGCCCCCTCCATCAGCGGCCCCACCACCGCCTCCAGCGCCTGGCAGCTCGCCTCCACCATCAGCGCCCAGCTGCTGCTGCTGTCGGTGCCTGGGGGGAGGGGAGGGAGACGGAAACAATTACGGAGCAGGTTTGGCACCGACCCAGATCCCGCAATCCGCCCAGAAAGCCGTCCGTCCAAAGCCGCAATTGTGCCCAACTCTGCGCTGCAACATCCCATCAGCGTAATCAAGCCAAGCCCCCGCCCGGCCGCCCCCAGGACTAACCCCAGGGCCGCTACTTACGTGTCCTGGGTGGCTGTGGGAAGGAGGGCGTGAGGAAGTGCGGGTTGTTGGGCGCATCGGACTCCTCGGGGGCAGGGGCGGGGGCGGGGAGGGTGATGGCAGAGGAGACGGCGGGCGGTGGCAGGGCGAGGAGTGCGGGAGGAGGAGGAGGGGGTGGTGGCGGTGCGACCACGGCAGGGGGTGCTATGTAGGGGGCGCGGGACCGACTGTTGCCGGACGGTTGCCTCCCGTTGCCGGACCCCCCGCACCAGACACCCCCACCGCCTTCGGTTAGCGAACGGGCGCTGGCGCTCCGTTGCGAAGCAAACCCAGAATGCTGATGTTGCTGATGCTGATGTTGTTGCTGGTGCTGTTGCGGCTGATTGCTGCGGTAGCTGCCTGCGGACTGGTAGCGAGGCGTCCGGAATGAACCACGGTAGTCGGTGCCAGCTGTTGGCGCCCCTGATGGGAAGTCTCGGCCAAAGCTGGGAATGCGTTGGAAAGGATGCTGCCCGTTCCGAAGCTGTCCATCGTCGCTCTGCATCGGTCGATTGCGATCTCCGAAGGACTGTTGGTGTCCTCGCCCGCTGCCGCCTCGCGACCTGGGCGTAACATAGCCATCGTCGTAGTCCTCATAGGAACGATGCTGCTGGCCCCAGCCGCCGGCCCCACGGCCGCCTCGTGCGCGCGACATGCGCGCTCTTTAGTCGAGCAAGTTAGGTAGAAAAGCCTAGTCGAAGTCGTGCTGACAGGCAACTGTCACAAAAATGTATCTACCTAACCTATACTTGTTGCTGATGTCCTAAAACAACAACCTTAATAACGCAAGGAGCAATGCAATTTTAGCACACTCAGCGTTGAAAGGAACACGGAAGACGGAAGGACGAATACGGGCGTTGTGCTGGGATCCGTTTGCGAGGACTCCTGTTTCAAAAAATAAGTTGATGGTCACGACGTGCAAGCTCACTATAATACGCAATCGGTTGTTGGATTGATCCCCTCACTTCAAATGCAATGTCTCTCCTGTACGGCAAAAAGGCGCCAATGCAGAATGGACAATCGGGGCAACTAAGAGTTGTGGTCTTTACACGTAATTTTGTATTAAGGATTCAGCTTATATCCCGCTTTGCCCCCGAATAACACTCTGCTGCGTGTGGGCATGCCCTCCAAAGGCAAGCACGGTCTTCACGTTAGTCCTTCGGGAGGCAATGTTGACACGCAAGGATTCTAGTCTACACGTAAGACCCAGTTCACTGCATTCGTGCCAGCATCCCACCAACCGTTAGCGCCCAACAAACAATTCTGCACTACTACAATCCTCCATCACATCCCCGTCCACTGCATCTCACCATCCACCCTCCACCACAGCCCACCCCCCCCCCCCGCCCACTCCCATCTGCACATCAGGACATTACCCATCTGTACACCCAACCCCACTACCACCACCCAGCGCCCGCCAGCACAGCCCATAAGAGTACTGACGTCCCCTGCAGCACACACACCCGCCACACGCTCAGCGCCCAAAGTTGGCGTAGTCCCGCTCCGCATTGTACGGCGTCCACACGATCTTGGAGGGATCCACCACCAGGCCCGGCCCGCCCGCCGCCTTCAGGTGCTTCTCCACCAGCTTGGGCGCCGCGCAGATGACGTGCTGCGGGGGGGGGGGGGCAAAATTATATAAGAAATGCAAACAACTAAAGTCCCAATCCCATATCCCGACTCATGCAGTGAGTGCGGGGGGGTCAAAGACCATACCGAACCATAGGAAGCCACAGGTTGGGGCAAGACAATGGGGATAGAATCGGCAGGGTGCCACAAAAACAAGTATGGGTTAGCGGTCCCTACCGATACCGAGTCCGGGGTGGCGATGAAACAGCGACCCTCCAGCGACCGAGCTGAATGCTGGCTGTTGGAGTTGTCTACTACTATTGTCTTGATGTCAAACATCGTCACCAAGGCCCCATATGTGCTCGGGCATGACAAAGAGGCAGGACCGAAAACATATGTTATTAACAGAATACAAGCAATCTAGCGAGTGCGGGGGGGGGCGGGGGGGGGGAGGAAGAGTACCCAATGTGTTGATTCCTTGCTTGACAATGGTAAACTACCCGTAGGTGACAAGGCCCCACCTCTCCCTTCCCCCCCCCACCTGCCCCTTCTGGTACTGGATGAGCCCCAGCTGCTGCAGCGTGTTAATGATGTCGTCGGGCTTGATGGCGGTCAGCTCCGACAGCTCCTTGATGCTGATGCTGCCCTCCGTGTCGCGCAGGATGGCCAGCAGCTCGCGGGTCCAGTAGCCGTGGTAGGAGACGCGACCCAGGTCGGACAGCGGGCGTTCGGGGGTGCCCACCTGGGGGGGGGGGGGGTTTGGGAGCGGGACATAATGAAAAGTGAAGCATCGGAAAGGGGGGTTGGGAGAGAGGGGGAAGCGGGGGGGGGTTAGGGAGGGGAAAAGAAGGATACAGTGGGAGGGGGGGAGGGAGGGGTTGGTGGGGGGTCGTATACCGCATGAAGGTATGGTGGGTTAAATTCCGCACAGGGCCGAATTGTGTTTAGGCTTGCTGTTGGTGTTGCAGTGGTAGGAGGGAGTTACGGCCCACGAGGGAATGAGAGATGCAGGGACCATACAAGTGCTGTGCATGAGATCCTCACCTTCCCCTCCAGCTTGGACAGCTCGTAGCTCATGGAGATGAGGAACTTGCCGTAGCCCTTGCGCTGGTAGGCGGGCAGCATGAGGATGCAGGCCAGGTTGTAGCCCTCCTCGCTGCACTTCTCCTGTGGGGGAGAGAGGAGGGGGGAGGCGTGTGTTAAGAAAACTGGCCGCCCGTGTGAAGGAAACCGGCCGCGAGCCGGAACGTAGGGAAGGCGTGTGTTAAGAAAACTGGCGTGTGCGTGCATGAATACTGGTTCTGCCAGTTTCCTCTTTGCCCCCCTCCCCGCCTCCTTCCCCCGCCCCCCCCTCACCTTGCTGAAGTATCCCACCATGTGCGCGCCCCGCTCGTCCAGCTCGCAGAGGATGTAGAAGAGGAAGAGGTCCACGTCGTAGTAGAGCGTCTTGTGGTCCAGGAACAGCTTGGCCAGGTAGCACAGGTTCTGGCAGAAGGCCTTCTCCTTCTTGCCGTCAACCTGGGGGGCGGAGGGAGGGAGGCGTGGAGCGAAGAAGAGGGCGAAGGTAAAAACAAGGAAACTGACGAAGGCGAGGCGGGGGGGGATGGGTTAGGAGAGGAAGGGGCGAATACGTTTGGGGCCGATGGAGCAGTCCACACTTCCTGCGGCCTTGGCTTGCCTTGGTGGGTGCTGATACGCAGTATTGTGAAACACCCTAGGCAGTCCCTACCTGGAGTTTCTCTTCCCTCCGTCCCTGCGTGCTCCACCGCCTCGCCCACGCTTCCACTCCACCCCTCCCTCCCCTTTCTCACCCCAACCCCCCACCCTCTTCCTAACCCCCCAAGCCTCAACACACGCCACACATCCCGCACCACCCGTCCCATTAACCCTAATTCACCACCCCCGTCCTTAAACCGGGATATCGGATTGGGACTCGTTGCTGCACTTATCATTTATTTATTTAACCAGTCAGTTTCCCGAAACCTTTACCCTTACCCCACCCACCTCGAACATGCAAATGTTGCCGTTGCGGTAGATCTCGTTGCCCGGCGGGTGGCGCATGCCGCACTTGTGCAGGTGGCGCAGCATCTGCGAGCGGCGCTTGAAGAAGTGCAGGCTGTACTCGCAGCAGTAGAGCTTCTTGACGTCCTTGAACTCGGGCGGGAAGGGCGAGAAGTACCAGGTGTCCATCTCGTGGCGACCAAGCTCGATGGTCTCGATGTTCTTCACCTGCGGGGGGAAGGGGGGGAAGGGGGGGGGGTAAAAGTGAGGAAATTGGCGAGGTAACTAACGAGCTGTATGACAAGGCTTCACCTGCGGGGAGGGGGGGAGCATGCACACAAGAGTGGGGTTGATGGGTGGGGTGGGGTGTGTATGCCGGGGCAATGGTCGCAACCGGGGTGGGGCGCGGGGGCGGAGGGGAGAGGCGGCGGGAGGAAGGAGCAAGGCGAGGTTTGACGCCTCTGTGCACCCGCATCTGCTGGTTGTTCCCCTACCGTATCGGGTTCGCTGCCCCCGCCTCTTACACACACCTCTGTCCCCCCACCTTTGTGAACTCCTCATGCTCCCGCAGCTGGTTGGGGTCAAAGTCCGCGTGCTCGCTGTCGCTGTCGTGCTCCTCCGCAGCCACCTTCTTCTTCTGACCCTTCCTGCAGGGGGGAGGTAGCGGAGGGTTGGGGGGAAGTGCTATGCAATGCGCTCCAGGGTGCGTGGTAACAGGGCAGGGGAGCGGCGGGACACAACAGCCCGGAACCCCTCCTCGCCGCCCCTCCCTCCCTTCCGCTGCGCCGGTTCAATAACTTGGGTTTTCCAACTTGGGTCGGAACCGCCGGGCTGTGCAGGTCGTTTACCTCACCGTCACTGTTGATTCCCCTCCTCCTCCTCCCCTCCCACCCCCCTCACTTGTCCGCCGGCCCCTCCATCTGCTGCTCCACCTCGGCGGTGCTCAGGTCCAGCTGCGGCAGGCTCACCCACTCGTCCATGCGCCGGTTGACTGGGGGGAGGGGGGAGGGTCGGGTAATGCAGGGGTTTGCAATGGGATGGCGTGGCGGAGTTCACCAGGAGGGGGGAGGGTTTAAGGAGGCTCAGGCAAAGACTGCGACCGAGGCCGCACAAGCCGGTGCAAGGAGGGCTGCATGCACGTTCGGAGCAGGGGTACCGGTATTGCTGACACCGCCTGCCCGCTGTGCGTGTGCGCTGTGCGTGTGGTGAGGTAAGACGCGCTGTGGGGGGTGTCGGGAGGCAGACAGGAAGCATGTGAGTGGGGTCGGGAGAAAGCCAAGACGAGCGGTGGTCCAAAGGCACGGTGCCGCATGCATGGTCCCTCTAGGGCGTCATCTACCTTGCCAGCTATCACCTGCCTTCCGCGACCCCGTCCTCCCTCCGCCCTCCCCCCCCCCCGCACTCACAGCCCACGTAGTGCACGTAGTAGTCCCAGGCCCGCGGGTCGGCCGGGTCGCCCCCCAGGTTGCGTCGCTCGATGATGCGCACGGTGTGGTAGGCGCCGTCACGCCACTTGCAGTCCACCCGCGCGCCGATGTCTAGCGGGAGACGGACCTGGGGGAGGGGGAAGGTGGGGGAAGAAGAAAAGTGTGCGTTGAATGGTGGGAGAGGTGAGGTGGGGAAGGGGGAAAGGCTGGGGCGGACGGTGAGCCAGGACACCCCATGCACACCATCTTCACACCCTGCCGCATCCCCCCCCCCTCACCTCCCACCCAACCCCCTCCCCAGCACCCACCCGACCCCCACCCACCTCTCCATTCCTGCCCTGCACCAGGATGGTCCCCGACTCCGCCACATCATCTCCCCCTCCTCCGAAGCCGCCCAGTCCCGATCCAGCGCGCCCCGCCGGCCCTCCTCCTCCCGCCTTGCTGCCCGCCTTGCCCTTGTTGCCTCCTCCGCCTCCGCCTCCCCGCCCAAGCACCAGGCTGCCGCCCTTGCCTACCACCGCAGGGCCCTTGCCGATGGGTACGGCACCCGGGGCCGGCGAGGGACCGGGGGTGCCCCCCGCGGCTCCTGCTCCCCCCTGCCCGCGGGAGTCAGCTCCGTCCAGGGGCTGGCCGCTCCCACCCGCCACTGCGCCATCGCCGAAGCCTAGCTGGCTGGTGGGAGGCGTGGCGCCGGGGGTGGCGCTGGCGGAGCCCATGCGCCGTCGCTTGGGCGCCTGGAGGGGGGGAGGAAGGGAGGAAGGGGGGAAAGGTGGACGATGGGAGGGAAGGCAGGGTATGGGGATGGCGTAAGTGGTTTGCTGGTATGGCAAGGGTGGGAGCCAACGTGATGCCGCGCATGTCCGAATGATTCTAGAGCGAGTGAGGTGCACTGGATTCGTGGTTAGGGGTGGTGACGTGTGGGACAACACTGCGCACAGCAAGGGGTTGCAGTAGGCCGTGTGTGGGGAATGTCCTCCGCTGATGACAGAACGCCTGCTCTTAGTAAGGGGAAACAAAGCGGACTGGTCGTGTAACGTAGTCCCAAAGGAACAACGGGTTCCAAGTTCAAAGCACACTTCTTTGGCAAACCCACGCTGATGTATGCCACCTGATATGCCACGCAACCCACCTGCGCAGCGCCATCCACCCCATCTGTCGTTGCAAAGGGTTCCGGACTCCTGCCCGTGTCAACCATGGCAGATACCTAAAATCAAGCTTTCAGGTTACGATGTCATGGCGTCGCTGGCCCAAGGGAGCCTATGTAAAAGTTTCGCGTAAATCCCGCCTGCCTTTCCAGTACTGCTTTGTTGGGTGCCAGGCAAGCCGCTCCTTTGGAAGAAATACTTGCAAGTAAATCCGAAGTTCTGTTGGTAGACTAGTACTTCTTGGAGGTTCCTATGAACGGTCAAGCTTGCAAACGTGACTCAGCTACAAATTCAATTTATTTCACAGAAAGATCACGCCCAAATAATACAAGAGTTCCTAGGAGAAGTCCGTGCCCCAGGTGTACTAACTTGGAACTGCGCGCTTAACAGCTGCGTTGCAAGCGGTCGTGCAACGACTGAATTCAGTTATAATATATAATTGTACGCGTACATAGTGGTGATATGTTGTCTCAGACGCACCATCCACGTCCTTTCCTCACCACACAACGTCGCTCGCATACACCGTCTACTGCACTGGCTTCCTCTCGCCGTGCGGCCTACCTATTGCAGCTAGCTTTTCCAAAGGCATTTCAACCTTCAACAGCTGCTGGTCAGGTCCGTAAAGGTGTGCAGCCACTGATATCAGCGGCCGCCATCAACACCAGTGCAGAGTCGACTGTGAGCCCATCCACCAACACCATGGCAGCTACCAGTACCTCATGTGGCAGCGTGCGCGGCGAGCTGCTGGACCTCTTCCGCAAGGCGCTAACCGTCTCCTACCCCAGCGCCGGCGCGGAGCCCATGCTCGCTGCCTGCAACAACGCCAAGAACGGCGACTATCAATGCAACAACGCGATGGCGCTCTTTGGAAAGCTTAAGGGAACAGAAAACGCGCCAAAGGCGCCTCGCGACGTCGCAAATGCCATCCTCGGGGCGCTGCCAACCAATGATCTGGTTGCTGAGACCAGCCTGGCCGGCCCCGGTTTCATCAACATCCGCCTCAACCGCGGCTACCTGTCCAAGCGCATCAGCAGCATGCTCACCAACGGGCTGGCCAGCTGGGCGCCCGCGGGGCACGCCGGCAAGAAGGTACGAACCGGACCCCCGTGTGGCCCCCCTTATCCATGTCCCCCCGCCTCGCCCGCTCCTTCCATGCTCATGCGGCTGCTACTGCTGGGCGCTGGATGCTGCATGTCCCCTTGCTGACCCATATAAAACCCTTCTCCCGACCCACCTCACCTTCAACCCGTCTCTCACCCTCTCCGCCAATCCCCACCACCTCCACCCCCCCAGGTTGTGATCGACTTCAGCTCCCCCAACGTGGCCAAGGAGATGCACGTGGGTCACCTGCGCTCCACCATCATTGGTGAGGGGGGGAGGGAGGGAGGATCGGTGAGATGATAGGGAGGGAGGGAGGGCGGGAGGGATGCCGGGGGGGAGAGAGGCAGGTGTTAGGTGATGCGGAAGCGGGCAGCGGCTGCGGGAGGGAAGCGAGAGGAAAGGGGGCGAAGAAAGGGGGGTGTAAGGAAGAACAGCTTCAGGGACTAGTCAAAGCAACCTCTGCTGGACCCAACCCAGACCGACCCAAATCAGCCAAGCCAAAGGGATGGAGTGCGGAAAGGGAGGGGAGCTGTGGCGGGGTGTCATGCTCCTGCCCACCATGAAGGTGTTGGCGGACAGGAGCTCCCTGGGGTGCTGCAGGGCCGCCTCCATCTGGGTTATTTTAATTAGGGTCGCTTTGATCTGGGGCACCTCGATCTGGATCACCTCACTGCATCCTTCTTCCTCCCCTCCCTCCTCCCACCTCCACCCCCCACCCACCCTCCCTCCCCCCCTCAGGTGACACGCTGTGCCGTATCTTCGAGTACAGCGGCGCTGACGTGCTGCGGCTGAACCACGTGGGCGACTGGGGCACTCAGTTCGGCATGCTCATCGAGCACATGTCGGACGCGCGGCGGCAGCGGGTGGCCGCGGGCGGGGAGGACAAGGACGCGGATGAGGACGTGGCGGACCTGCAGGTGATTGGGAGGGGAGGGGGAGGGAGGCGGGGGTGAGGGAGGGAGGGGGTGAGGGAGGGAGGCGTCTGGGGAAGAAGGAACAAGGGTAGGGAGGGGGTGGGGGAGGGTGAGAGGGAGGGGTCGTGCAGTGCATGGTGCGATTGGGCCGTGCGGGCTGTGACGCAAGGCGGGTTCCGGGACGCAACTGAGCATGCATGGGCAGTGGCGCCGCCGGGAGCTGTGTGGGCGCCGCAACGGGAGGGCAAGAGCCGGCAACTGTGACGGCGGCCTTGGAGGGAGAGCCGACATGTGGGTCGGGGCGCCTGAGCTTCCTTTGCCTCCCTCTCTCCCCAACACCCCCAACATCAACCCCATTATTCGTCCCCTGCCCTCCCACGCTCCACCCATGCTCCCTCCCAGGAGCTGTACCGTGCCGCGAAGAAGCGGTTCGACGAGGAGGAGGAGTTCAAGACGCGCGCCAGGGAGGCGGTTACTCGGCTGCAGAGCGGTGAGGGTGGAGGGGGGGGGAGATGGAGGAAGAAGAAGACGTATGGGAAGGGAGGAGGTGAAGGGGAGGCGGGAGGGGGGTTGAGGAGGTGAGGGGGGCGGGTGCGATGCGGTAGGCGGGAGCGGTATGCCCCGGCGGCCGATCCGGCACGGTTCAGGTTCACGCTTGAACCCCTGGACCCAGCTTGACATGTCATGCCTTCCTTCTTACCTCACTTCCCCCCTCCTCCCCCCTCCCCCGCCCTACCAGGCGACCCCGCCAGCCTGGCTTCCTGGCAGCGCATCTGCGCCGCCAGCCGCCGCGAGTTCGAGGCCATCTACTCTCGGCTGGGGGTGACGCTGCAGGAGCGGGGCGAGTCGTTCTACAACCCCATGCTCAAGGTAGGAAGGGAGGGCAAGAGTAAGGAAAACCTGACGAGGAAAGGTAGGGGGATGGGGCTAAAAAGAGGAAACTGGGGTATTGGGAGGGAGAGCGAGGTGGAGGAGCCGCTGCTGGGGTACATGTGGACATGTGGTGTTTCTAGCAATGGACGAGACCGCGCGCGTATACAGCTGTCAGTTGGAAGGGACGAAGAGACGCATGTGCGCTGGCGGCATGTGTGTGCACTGGCGGTTGCGTACCGTAAACACATGGCACCTCCTTGAGAATGCTTCTCCCCTTCCCCCCTCCCCCCCTCTTGCCAACCCAGCTATCCAGCCTAATGCGGAAGTCCCCCGACTGCTTCCCCCTTCCCACACCCTTGCCGCCCGGCCAGTTGTTTCCTCTTTACCTTCCCCCCGCCCTTGCCACCTCCCCCCGCGCCCCTCCCCCCCCAGGACGTGGTGGAGGAGCTCAAGTCCGCGGGTGTCGCCACGCTGGACAACGGGGCCACGTGTGTGTTTGTGGAGGGGCAGTCGGTGCCGCTCATCGTGCAGAAGAGCGACGGCGGGTTCGGGTACGCCAGCACGGACATGGCGGCCATCAAGCACCGGCTGTTTGAGGAGAAGGCGGACTGGATCATCTACGTGACGGGTAGGAGGAGAGGGGGTGGGGGAGGGGGTGGGAGGATGGGAAGAGGTGTAGGAGTGGGGTGGAGGGAGAAAACGGACCATGTGGCATGTAGGCTTGCACCACCATGCGTTGCAGGTTGGGTGCCGACCCGAGTTAGTAAAGAGAACGCAGCTCTAGGAGCGGTGTGGGTTTAGGGTAAGGGGGCCGAAGGAACAAGTACCATGGTGCCTGCATGGCACATGCAGCAGAGGAGTGGGGTGTTGCGTTTGTTTGGGCGTGAAACATGCTTGCTTGGGTGTCGTGGCCGTCCCTACCACCTTACCACCCCTTACCACTTTCCCCCTCCCCACTTCCCACTTCACCACACTTTGGAATTTCTTTTTCCCCACTTCCCCCTCGAATGCAGACGTGGGTCAGTCGCAGCACTTCGAGCTGGTGTTCGCGGCGGCCCGCAAGGCGGGGTGGCTGGTGGAGGGGAGCGGGCCGCGCGTGTCGCATGTGGGCTTTGGTCTGGTGCTGGGAGAGGATGGCAAGCGGTTCAGGTGAGGGTGGGTGGGGGCGGTGGGAAGATGTGGGGGGGGAGAGTGGGACTGAGGAGGGGGTCCACATGCATGCAGGCAGGCAGGGGGGCCCACTGGCTCCGGGGACGGGTGGAACACACCATGTGGGGCGTCGGTGCTTGGGATGGGGGCTGGAGTCGGTACTAGGGTGCGAGGCGCCTCGGCCGCCTCCGTAGAATCACATCGCCGGCGGCAGGATGACCCCGTTTCCCTCTGTTCCCACTTCCTCTCCGTTCCTTCACTCCTCGTTTATTCCCCCTTCCACCCCTTCATACCAGGACCCGCTCCGGCGACCTGGTGCGGCTGGTGGAGCTGCTGGATGAGGCCAAGAGCCGCTGCGCCGCCACCATTCGGGAGCGCAGGGCGGAGGCGGGAGAGGAGGTGCGGGAGGGGCAGGGGGAGCGGAGTTTGCGGGAGCGTGGGGCGTGGGGTAAAGGAAGCGGGAGGGGAGGTATGCCATCCTAATCTCGGTGCACTTTGCCCGACCCGTGACGCATGACCCTTGCGCGCACAAACTCCTTTGGTTGTCGTCCTTCAGGTTGGTCGTTCTGTAACTGGAATAGGATGGATGGATTAAGATACCATACTAACCTTTCTCTCCCCCCCCCCCCTCCCAGGTGGACGATGCGGAGGTGGAGGCCGCTGCCTGCGCCATGGGCTACGGCGCCGTCAAGTACGCGGACCTGAAGAACCATCGCACCACCAACTACAAGTTCTCGTTCGATGAGATGCTCAACCTGAAGGGCAACACCGCGGTATACCTGCTGTACGCACATGCGCGCATTGCGGGTGAGGGGGGGGGCGGGAGGGGCGGGGGGGGAGGAGAGGTGAGGGGGGGGGGGAAAGAGGAAACAACGAACTGACTGAGGGATAAGGCGTCAACATGGGTTGCAACATGTGAGCCAGCCCGACCCGCCCAGCCCGAACCAGCGAAGCCAAGTCCAACTGCGAGCCGTGGAACTGACGCAACCCCTTGTTACCGCCCCCTACCCTCTTCCCTCCTGCCCCCCACCAGGCATTGTTCGCAAGGCGGGGCAGGACGTCTACTCGCTGGCCGCCTCCACACCCGTGGCTCTGGACCACCCCAAGGTGTGTGTGTGTTGAGAAATCTGGCCGCGAGAAGAAGGGGAGGGGAGGGGAGGGGGGCTCAGGGGGAAGTTCGTCAGGACGTCAGGGATAGGGCCTTTAAGGAGCGGGACGAGGAGGTATGACGGTTTGGGCGGCCAGGAGTTTGACCGTCCCCATAACGCCATAAGGGCAGGTACGTGACGGAGTTGAATGTCCCCGCCTTCCCCACCCCATGCAACCGCAACCCAGCCACTCTGCCGCCCTAACCCCCACCCAGCTACCCTCTCCTAACCCCCCTAGCATCATTAAACACCTTGGGACTCTTTTTCCCACCTCCCCTCCCCTCTCCTCCCCCCCCTCCAGGAGTTGGAGCTGGCGCTGCACCTGTGCAAGCTGCCGGAGGCGCTGGAGGACGCGATTGAGGAGCTGGCTCCCAACAGGTGGGGGGGGGGCCAGGGAAGGGGGGAGAAGTGGGAAGAGTGTGCTGAAGAAACCTACGTTTCCGAAACCCACAACTCAGACACCATCAAGCAAGGGGCAGGGTCGAACTGAAAGCCGGTTCGCAAGCCATGAATAACCCCCGTGCCCCCCCCCTCGTTGTTTCACATATCTAATTTTCCCCCCCAGCGTAGTTTGCCTTCGTAATGCCCACCCACCCCCCTCCCTCCCTTTCCCTCCCTCCCCTCCAACCCTGCCCCCTCCCCTCCTTCCCTCCTTCCCTCCCCCCCCAGGCTCACCGACTACCTGTACGAGCTGTCGGAGCGCTTCAACTCCTTCTACGTGGACTGCAAGGTGCTGGGCAGCGAGCAGGAGGCCTCCCGACTGCTGCTGAGCGAGGCGACGGCGGTGGTGATGCGAAAGTGCTTCGAGCTGCTGGGGATCAAGCCGCTGTACCGCATCTAAGGAGACGAAGGAAGAGGAGGGGAAGGAGGAGCAGAGGGGTGTGGGGTGGTGGTGGTGCAAGGTGGGGTGCTTGGGCAAGGGCGAATCGAGCCGAATCGAGCGGCGGTTTGGTGGGGTGGGGAGACGTGCAGGGAGGCTGCAGCAGGGATGGTGTGGGTGCGAGCAGCTGCAGGGTGGCTATGCGGGCGAGGAGGTGCGGGTGGGGGGTGCAAACGTGCGGGTGGGGGGAAGCGGGGGAGGGGGAGCTGCGTGCTGCTGAGAAGGGCCGTAGGGGATGCACACGGAGTTTGCTTGGCGGGAGGAGGTGGAGGAGGTGGAGGGGTAATAGAGGTCAGAGGTGCCGGTTTTGACGCTTTTACGGCGGCACTTGCCTCTTGCTTTCCCGCATGGGGTGAAGCTTCCAAGGCTCATCTCGTGTAACCCAGATTCCGGAAACACAATGTAGAAGCGGGTGTGCTGTGAACGCCGCTGCATGCATCATGCAGATCTCCACTGCAGAAGCCCAAACAACACATACAACTGCAGAGCTGCTTCCCTGACACCGGTATCAGCCAGGACATGGCACATCGGTCCTCAAGCTTGACAGTCACATCGTGTCACGTCCCGCCGCAGCCTCACAGTACACCACACGCTGCTTCCCCAGCATGGTTATGCCTCCAAGAAGCTGCAAGGGAAGGAAAGTCCTCAGCCATTTGACTCAGAAGGAGTCATTTGGAAGAGCCCATCTTCTCTTGTCCCTCCGCTTACCCATGCCTTCACCCGCCCTGCCCTTAGGGCTGCTGAATCCAGCCTTTTAATGTCGTACTCTCTTCCTCTCAACAGTCTTTCCTGTAGTCATTCCTCGTATGGTCGTGTAGCACATTCGTTCACGGCACGCACGTTTGCCGCCCGCACATGCATGCCTACAAGCACACACTTGTATCCTGTCCCAATTCCCAGTACGCCACCCACCAGGGCAGACGGGATGGACCGGCTACCATATATGCACCCCCATCCTGAAGCCTACATGTCAAACAGCTCCTAAGTTCCCTCCTTTTTACACCACTAAGCAGCTCACGCGCACGCGGCCCCCTCCTCCTCTGACCCCTCCTCCCTCGCTAGTCACGAAGAGCCGCCAGTACGGTATCCATCACAGCATGCTGCACCCGCACATTTCTCCCTCTTCAACCCTCCCTCCTCCCACTACCCTCCCTCGCTACTCATCCGGCCCCAACAGCACCTCCTTCGCCGCCGCCGCCACCACACTATCCCGCACCCCATCCTTCTGCGCCTCCAGCACCGGCTTCCAACACGTGGCGCACCTGGGCTTCCCCGCCAGGTCGCGCACCAGACCGCAGCAGGGCGGCTGCTGCTGGTACACGTAGCGCGGCGCGGAGCGGGGCGGCGAGGAGGCCAGCGCGGCCTCGAACCCCAGCGACAGCATGTCCCGAGCGCGGCGCTTGAGGATTTCCGCGGGCTTGCGGCTGGTGAAGCCGTATCGCGCCATGATGTCGGGCACCTTGTGGGCTGCCAGGTCGCGCATGCAGGCGGCAAGGCCGGGCGGGTAGGAGGTGCCCAGCGTGCCGCCGGGGACGTAGCAGCTGTATACAGGGGGAGGGGGAGGGGAGTGGGGAGCCCGTGTGGGGTGAGGGGGAGGGTGGTAGGGGGGTAGTAGGGGAGAAGGGACGGAGGTCCATGCGTGCGTGCGGAAAAACACAGTGAGCCAGACACCCAACTATCGTGTAGTCCCCCGTACAAACACGCCACCAACTCAGCTCCCCCAGTCCTCCCCGCCCTCCCCTCCCCTCCCCTCCCCGCACCGGTAATCAATGATGACGCGCATGTCGATGGGTCCGGTGCAGAATGCGGGGTTGCCCGCATGCGAGCGGTAGTAGTCCAGGTAGTTGCCCCAGTAGCCCAGCCGCAGCTGCGTGTGGTACCTGGGGGGGGGGGAGGGGAGGGGAGGGGGGGGACCATAGGAAACTACAGGTAAGGGGTAAAAGCAATAGGGATAGGAAACGGCAGGAGGGGAGAGTGGGGGGGGGAGGAAGGACGGTATTTGGTTGGCGTGGTTGACATGCAGGCGCATGGCGGAATGGGACGATGCGGCAACACGCCCCCCCGTGACGGCGACTACCTGGCGACGTCCATCGTGTTTACAAGGCATACCTCGGCCCTCCACCGCCCAGCCCACTACCGCCCTCCCTTCTCCCTCCCTTCCGCCCCCACCTCCCTCTTCCTCCCTCCCGCCCCTATGCGCTCACTGCATGAGTCGGGACATGGGATTGGGACTCCACTTGCTTCATCTTTCATTTACTCCCCCCGCCCCCCGCACCGCGTCACCACCCCCACCTGTTCCCGGGCAGCAGCATGGAGTCCCCCCCGCACCGCGTCACCACCCCCAGCGCGCGGTCGTTGTCGATGAAGGTGAGCTGGCCGGCGGGGGTGATGAACACGTTCTCGCTGTGCCGGTCGCACTGCGCGGTAAGCAGGTCCAGAACCGTCTGCTGGACAACCTGGGGGGGGTCATGGGGGAGGGGAGGCAGGGAGGGGGGAGGGAGGAGGTAAATAACATTGAAAAGGAGAGGAGGAGAAAAGGAATGGGGAGCCAGAGAAGAAGAGGGGAGGACGTATGGGGAGAGCAGGAGGGAGCTGAGCTGATGATGCGAAGTGAGGGTGTCTTAAGAGGGGAAGAGCAGCGCCTTCAAGAGGAGGAGGAGGGCCAGCTGCAGGCCAACGCGCCACCCTACCGTATCGCCTCCCACCCCCACCCGCAACCGCGTCATGCCACCGAGATGCATAAACCCCCACCCCCACCCCCCTTGTTTACCCACTTTCGCACACATCACGTCGCCTTACAACACCCCCACCCCCCCTCTTCACATGTTGCAACCCATGTTGACGCCTTATCCCTCAGTCAGTTAGTTGTTTCCTCTTTATCCCCTCTTCACCCCCCTCCCCCCCCCCGCACCTGCGTCTTGTTGATCTTCTGTGTCAGCAGCTGGAACATGTGTCCCGCACCGGCCTCTGCGGTGTGCAGTGCATGCAGTGTGATGCCGGGCGCCTCCTCCATCCACAGCCCGTGCCAGCGGATGTGGTAGCCGCGGTAGGTGCCGTTGGGCACGATGGCGTTCACGGGGGCTACCCACACCCTGGGGCAGGGGGGGGAGGGGGTAGGTGGGTGGGAGGGAGGGAGGCGGGGTTTGCGGGAGGAGTGGGGAGGGCAGGCGGCGGGGTTGCAGGGCTGCAAGAGGAATACCCGCAGGGTCTTAAGCTCCCCTTAACGACAAGTGGTGGGAGCCCGAAAGGGATGATGGGTGTGCTGCTTGCCGCTCCCCCCTCCTTCCCCAGCAACCCCGCTCGACCCCATCTGGGAGCGCTGCCATCTCTCCCTGCCTGGCTTCCTTAAACCCAAAAGCCTTTAGCCACTATCATCCAATGCATGGCCATATTTCCTCCTCTTTTCCCTCCCCTCCCCCAATCCAACCCCATCCCTAAACCCATCCCACCCCCACCCCCAGCCTTGTCATACAGCTCGCCATTCTCCTTTGTTTTACCCCCACCCTAACCTGTATTTTCCCATGGTGTACTATGCTCGTTGACCCCCCTCTCAGTTTCCTCTTTACCCCTCCCCCCTTCCCCTCACCTTCACCCCTCTTACCCCCCCCACACACACACCTGGGTGTGCTGCCCACGGCGCCGCACTCGTCCGCCAGCCGCACCTGCGCCATCATCAGCCGCAGCCGCTCCGTGTACACCCCGGCAGCGCAGCCCTGGGGGCGGCCGTGAGCCTTGGAGTAGGGCATGCAGTACACCTGGCAGGGAGAGAGGGGGGAGGTCAAAGACCAGCCCAACACATAGGAAACCATAAGGGGGGGGGGGGGGAGGGGGGATAGGAAGGGGGAGAGGGGATCAGGCCACGATGGGAATGAGGGTCGTACGCTTTTACAAGTCATCGTTGGTTGGTTGGTTGGTTGGTTGGTTGCAGCCCCCCTCCACCACTTACGGCAGCCCAACCCCTTGCTGTTGCCCCGCCCCGCAACGGACGATGATGGCCGCCCCTCCTCCCTCATCTTGTGCCCTCGTGGCTGATAGACGATGACTGAGAGCCCTGCCTCCCTCACTGCCTCGCCTGCCCTGCTCACCTAACCAGCGCTCAAACCACGCCCCTCATTCTCTCATCCCTTGCTGTTGCCCATCCCCTGCTGCGGCCATCCGCCCCCTCATCATCAGCATCACTCCCAGCCCCCAGCTTCTTCAGGCATGGCAAAACCCTTGACTTTCTCCCACACCTCCTCCCTCCCACCGCCCACCCCATGTGCACCTCCCCCCAACCCTTGCGGCACCCTGAGCCGCCACCTATCCCCATTGCCTTGCCCTAACTCGTGCTTTCCTAATTCCTATGCCTTGAACTGGTCCTTGACACCCCCCCACCGGTGGTCTTCGCCCCCACCTTTACGATGTACCTCTTGCTGCTGCCCGCCACCCGCCCGAAGAACAGCCAGCCATTGGTAGCGCCCTTGCCGTGCATGAACGCCAGCCCGCCCAGCCCCTCCGCCTCCACCGGGGCCGCATGCATGTCCTGCAGCTCACTGCTGCACCCCACACAGCGGCTGCAGTTGGGCAGCAGCTGCTTGGACTCGTGGTCGCCGGGCGCGATGAGGACGGGTTGTACGGCATGTGGGTTGGCTAGGGCTCCAGGGATGCCGGAGGAGGCGGCGGAGGCGAGGTAGGCGCCGTCGGGTTCGTTGGCCCATACCGGGTCGGTAATGACTGGGGCGGAGGTGGAGGTGGAGAGGGCAGCTGCGCCGCCTCCTTTGCGGATGCGGGCGCCTAGGGCGCCGGAGCCGCGGGTGTGGCCGCGGCCGCGGCCGCGGGCGTAGGTGTTGTGGGTGGTTGTAGTGGTGTGTTGGTGAGTGGCTAAGGAGGAGGAGGTGGTGGACTGTTGGAGGTTACGGTGGTGATGGCCAGATGGTGAGGGCAGGCATTCGAAGCAGTAGTTGCAGGAGTCGACGTGGGGTAGCGAGCTGAGATCGTCGGCATCGCTACTGCTGACCGATGCGCACTGCAGGAGGGATTGCGGCGACCGGCCGGCGTGGCTGTTGTTAGCATCGTGGCGACATGTACCGAGAGATAAATGAACAAGTGTACGCTAGCAACAACGTGTTTATATACCCACCAGTTGCAAGACTACATACGCCGAAAATAATATAAGAGGGGGCCGCCGCCTGTCCTTGGCCAACATCCGGAAGCCTGGCCAACGGTTACAGGGCCGTCGCGCCCTTGACCTCCAACAAGAAGACTAACCCTACAACGGCGTACAGGTGTGCCTACTTGATTACAAAAGATAAATTACTGGCGTGATCGTGCGTCTAACTAAGCTGGTACTCATGGAATCGGCGCGGAGGTCAATACGAAGAAACAGCTATTTCGTTGCAGTTTCATTCTTTACAAGTCGCGTCTAAGTATAGGCAAATCACGACAAAGAGGCCTTAGTCAGGGCGATGTGCCAAAGCTTGCCGTTTGTGATTGAACTTAGGTCATCGTCTAGTTTTTACTTGATGTGTTCCACACGGCTGGACTACAAGCTCATCGGCACTAAAGGCACTTGAGGTCATACATACCAGAGCGACACCCTAGGCGACACAACTTCCCGTACACCCCGGCCCGGGTAGATCATCGTCCCGAAAATGCCCGTGCCCCCGCTGGACCCAGCGTGGATCGTCATAGCGTATGAAACAGTATAACGTCTATAAAAGGCCTACGTTAGGATGCGGTTTACCACAGCAATGGCCCAAGCTTGCGTATGGGCGTTGTAACATTCCACACCGGGAAGAAAGGCCTGCGTAAGGAGCGCTTCCTCAACGGCTCTCAATGTGATTTCAACAATAGCGTGTTACTCAGCAACGTCAACCCTTGTTCCATCTGGTACGACATCACCCCGCTTACCATAGACAGCAGCCCGTTTCCCAAACCTGCCATCTAAGCAACTCTGCAACCAATGCTCCCTTTACACATGGACCCATCCAAACAAAATCCTGACACCATAAAACCATAACAGCAACAGGACAACCCATCAACCGTGCCGCCTCCAACAGTCTATCAGTCTCCACGGCCGATTAATTCAACGCTCTGTGCAACCATGCACGTGGCATGCTGTGTGCATGCGGATAATGGATCTGCAGCACAGCTGGGGGCCCGGGCATGCCACCTACAACGCCTGCATGCATCCTTTTCAGCAACATGCCGCTAGCAAACCTTTCACAACCATGCTGTCTCCTCACGCAAAATCCTCCGCTTCACAACATTGGTAGCCCCCGCCCACCATGCTGCAATGTGGCAAGACTTGCAACCCGCATGGCTGGTGCACCGAAACCACACATGCACACGCGGCCAGATGTTTTATCACACCGGTGCAACCCAAATCCACTCCTCCATCCCCAAAACCTCATGAAGAGGTAGTTGTTCCTCGCAATCCCCCTCCAATCTATCGTGTTTCCCTCCGGCCCTCATGCCACCACCTGCATGCCCCGACCCTCCAGCTCCCTCCGCAGCGCCCCCAGGTACTCCCGGATGCGGCCCGCGTTGGCCCCCAGGTCGCCCTTGCCCACCCGGCTCTTACTGCGCATGTCCACACGAAACACATACCCCTCCTGCCCCCGCCCCTGCCCCTGCCCCTTCTCCTCCTCCTCCTGCCGTACACGCATGCACACGTCGTCCCGGAAGCGCATCAGTCGGGTGGTTGCAACCGCCTCAACCGTTGCGGTGGTGGTGGTGGTTTCGGAGCCGGCCTGGGCTGCCGGCTGCGTGGCGACCACCTCCCAGCGCGGCATGCCCTGTGCGGTGACGGTAACGGCCTCCAGTACGGCATCCAGGGCGGGGATGTTGCCGCCGCTGCTGCCGCTGGCTGGCGGTGCCCGCACCCGCAGCGGTTGCAGGTCGGGGTATGCGGCCCGGATGCGCGGCTTCCAGGCATCCGGCAGGGGGCCATGCTTGGCCACCAGGAAGGCAGGCGGGTCATCCAGGTCTGTGGATGGGAGGGAAGTAGGGAGAGGAAGGGTAAAAGCTGCGTGGAGAGGGAACTGGGAGGGCTGGAAGTAAGTGGCACGCGGGCGTTGCGGGTACCTATGGGGCAGGATTGGACAGGGCGAGTACGGAGAAGGGTGACGTGAAGCGGGTGCTGTTGATTACCTGTGGAAACGTCGTTCAGAACTGGCGCACGCGCCACCTCAAGCAGACCCATCTTTGTGCGTTCCGGCAGGAAAAATGGAATGGCACCAACGGCTGTGAGGGCGACAACGAGCCCCGTTCGGAGCCGGCGCATTGATGAGGACTAACTACAAGAGATCAAGCAAAAGCAGGAGTCAAGTAGCATCAAGTGGACGGCAACAGTCTTACTAGCGGTTAGGTAAAGAGCGGCCTTAATGAGGGGGATTAACACAGCAGTAGCACAAGTTATGTGACTACCTTGTAGAGCTGAGCCGCTGGACAAGCGGGTGTAGGCAAGAAAAGAGAAAATGGCTCGTCCATCTGTACGGACGCTAGTTGGTGCGTAACAAGTCTAACAACCGGATTTTCCATCTACTAACTGGGTATTTCTTGCGCTCCTTGCTTTTTCCGTAATTTAATGGAATAACATGCCACTTGCGCAAATCCAGGGACCTATTGCAAGCTAATATCCAGAACGTATTGCATCCTCTGACAAAAATGCTGAAGTCATATCATGGACACGTAGAAGAGGGTTAGAAATTGCAATCCTACTCCTTTGAAATAACCACATTCCATCGAAGGCTGAAATGTCCGGGCAGAACGACGGACCAAAAGGCTCTGGACACTATGGAGCTATCGTCATGCCCACGTACGTTTATCATGGGATATTTTTAGGTCCACATCCAAGCGTCGCGCCCACCACGCATGCCGGTCGCTGCAGGTTTGCCTTCGGGCTTGACGTGGGGTGTAAGAACTGTCTGTGGCACCTCGACGGCGAGAAGATGCTATGGTCGGTTGGGGCGCAAGTGGCTATGTATAGCTCGCCGTCTCACGAGGTACGTGCCCATGGATGGTAATGGGGGCAATGTTGGTTGGCAATGTTGGGGCAAGTTGTTGGGTTCAATTTTCGCCAGATCGGCTTGACATGACAACATTCAAACCTCCCTCTCTATCTATTTATCCACTGCAACATGTGTACATGCTTGGCTGCCCTTCCCTCCCCTCCCCGTGCTGCTCAGATGCGTTTCGTGCCGCTGGCCGACCGGGGCGCTCGCGCGGTGGTGCTGGCGGTGGCGGCCAACTACAAGTACTTTGCAGTGGTGGAGAGGCTGCCGGGACTGGACCACGAGCAGGTGGAGGGAGGGGAGGGAAAAAGAAGAATACCCAATGTGTGGAGGGTGGAAGGAAGGGGCATGGAGCAGGAGGGATGGACCACGAGCAGTGTGGAAAGCAGATTAGAGAAAACGACCAGGAGCAGGTGAAGGGGAGTGTTGGTCGGGAGGAGGAGGAGGGGCACCATGACGACAGCCTGTCGAGCTCTATTCCCCCTCCCCTGACCCTCCCATGTTTTGTGGCTCCCTGCCAACAATACCCATTGTTTTGCCCTAACTTTGTGGTTTGGTTTATTCTACCCCCCTCCCCTGACCCCATGCCCCCGCTTCCCCCGCACTTCCCCCACCCCGACCCAGTTCGTCAGTTTTCCTTATTTTTACCCGCTCCCCCCCCGGCTCTCCCCAGGTGTCTGTTTACAGCTTCGGCGGTGAGAAGCGCGTCAAGGTGCTGCCCCACGACCCCGCCCTCACCGGCTCCGAGTCGCCGCGGGTGGAGTGCCTGCAGTTCAGGTGGGGGCGGAGGGGGGGGGTGCCGGGGGGCGGCTAAAGATAAGTAATTGACGAGCTGTGTATGACGACTTGACGAGGCTCCACCATGGGGCATGGTGGGGGGGAGCAAAAGCCAACAAGTGAAAAGCACTGGAAACCCGGAGGGGAGCCCCGGGGGTGAGGGGGGGTGAGGGTAGAGGGGAGGTGGGTTAGTGAGGGTGGTTAGGAAGAGAAACCGCCTAACGAACCGCCTGACAACCCGTCTTTTCCCACCCCCACACACCCACCCCCTCAACCACCCCCTCACCCCTCATCCCTCCACAACAGCGCCAACAGCAAGTTCCTGCTGACCCAGTACGGCAGCCCTGACTGGACGCTGGTGGTGTGGCGCTGGTACAGCGGCAAGGTGGGGGGGTACCAAAGGCCGCATACGGTACCAGACCATGGGAAGCCACATGTTGGGGCAAAGCAATAGGGGGGGCGGGGAGGGCAGGGGGAGAGGGTAGAAGTATAGAAGTAAAGCACTGGAGTGGCCATAAAACCCATGGTCCGAGGGATGGTGGTGGTGTGGCGGCGGGGCGAGGTGGAGGGGGTGGGGGCTGCCCGGAGGGCTGCGGTCGCTGAGGTGGTTAAGTAAAGGTGTGGTGGTGCTCGAAGAGCGCTGAGAGGGCGGGGCTGTATATGAGGCCTCGTGGCTGGCCTGCCTGCCTGGGGTACGCCTTTCCGTAACTACCCCCTCCCCTCCCCCCCATCCCCTCCAGGTCCTCGCCTCCCTGCGTCTGGACCTGCCCCCCCCGCTGCTGTCCGCGCTGTTCTCCCCCGTGGACGACATGCTGCTGGCGGTGCTGGGGCCCACGCAGGTGGCGCAGTACCGACTGGACCTGGACCACGACACGCTCAAACTCACAGCCGCGCCGCCGGTGAGAGAGGGTAAAATAGGGAACTTGACGAACTGTATGCCCAGAGAGAGGGGGGGCGGTGGGTGAGGGGGAGGGGGAGCAGGGGGTGTGGGGGTTTGTTGGTGTTAAAACTAACTGTGTGTGCCTGGAGGGGGGGAATGAGGGTGTGAACGTACTGGAGCAGAAAGGGGGTAAAAGCAGTGGGTGTTGGCGGGCGTTGGCAACTCCGCTGAATGTCCCTTCCCCACCTCCCTCCCCTTCCTCCCCACCTCCCATCCCTCCCTCCCCTCCCCTCCCTCCCTCCCGTCCCCTCCCCTCCCCCCCCCAGGCCTGCGACGCCCCCTGCCTGAGCGCCATGTGTTGGCTGGCGGGCAACATGCTGGCGGTGGTGGGCACGGGGGGCGAGGTGCAGGTGTTCCAGGAGGCAACCAGCAGGCTGGCAACACGGGTGGAGCCGCTGGCGCCGGGGGCAGCAGCGGGGGCGGGAGCAGGAGCAGGGACGGGAGCAGGGGGGCGGAGCGGGTCAGCAGCAGCAGTATGCGAGGAGGAGGAGGAGGGTGGCGGGGCGGTGGGGGTTGTGACAGGGTGCTGGGGTGAGCACCTGCTGGCGGTGGCTGCGAGGGGGCGGGGCTTCATTGCGGCGGGCAGCTCGGGGACGGTGTACTTCTTCGACCCGCCCAGCGTGGAGCAGAAGAGGTGGGGCCGGGGGGGAGGGGGTGGGGGAAGGGGGTAAAAGAGGAAACTAACGAGCTAGGGTGGGGGTAAAAACCATAAAGAGACACTGACGAGGCAGCTAACGAGCTGTATGACAAGGCTACACCATGGGGTGCAGACATAGGGTAGGGGGGGGAGGTAAGGGCTTGGCAGGGTCTGGCAGGGAAAGGGGAGGGGAAGTGGAACAAGGTGACGTGGCTATGGGGTGGGAGGCGTGGGAGGCATGCTTGCAAAGGAAGGGGGGCTGCAAGGGACGGGTGCCTTATTCAACCGCTTCACTTTCTCCCCTCCTCCTCCTCCTCCCTCCCCACCCCCTCACCCCTACCATTCAACACATTGGGTATTCTACTTATCCCCTCCCACCTCCAGGGCGGGCGTCCGTGATCTCTACGTGCTGGTCCGCCGCCTGGCAGTGGACCTCCCACACGGACCCGAACCACCAGCCATGGGGCCAGCAGGACCCATGGGTCCGCCGGGACCCATGGGTCGCTCCTACCGCTTCCCAGGCCTGGGCTTTGGCTACAACTTCAGCTGCGGCCTGTCCCACCCCGCCTCCGCCACCTCCACCCCGGGTTGCAACAACAACCCCGCTGCTGCTGCCGCTGCTGCTGCTGCCGCACCTAGTCCCGCTCGCGCGCTGGTGCGGCTGAGTGTGTCGCCCGACGAGGGGGAGGTGGTGGCGGTGAGCGGCGGCGGGGATGTGATGGTTGCCAACATGGCGGTGGTGGCGGAGCGGGAGGAGCGGCCCATTGCGGGGCTGGTGGGGCCGGAGCTGCTGGTGAGGGGGGGGAGGGGGAGGGGGGGAGGGGGGCGGGGAATTCTCTGCCAGCAACAGGCATGTGGCAGAGGTGCTGGTGTGGAGGAGAGGCAGGGCAGGGCAAGGGTGGATTACATATTGAGCCGTGCACACACTACATAACCCGTGTTCAGCGTGTACGCATGCCACTATCGATACCGTCGAAAGCATGCCCTTCCTTCTCTTCTCCAATCTTTGCCCCCTCCTCTTCCTCCATCCCCACTCCCACCTCCCCATCCCCCCTCCTCGCACCCCCCCAGGAAGGCGAGCCCTTCCGCCGGCTGCTGGGCGGCTTCCTCACCCGCCGCATCATCGGGCTGGCGGCGGCATCCGCGGTGCCGCTGCTGGCGGCGGCGTCGGCGGATGACCGGCAGGTGGGGGGGTGGAGGCGGGTGGAGGTGAAAAGGAAACGAGCGGTTGTTGGTGTGGGGGAAGTAGAAGTGCCGTTTCCCCCCCTCCTTTGGTATGTGGTCTTTGACCCTCCTTGGCTGCCTCCCCAGTTGCTTCACTTCTCATCTATTCCCCCCCTCCCCCTCGCTCTCCGTTCGGCTCGACTCACGAACTTTACCTCAGGGCTTGTCAGCTAGTTTACCACTATCACACCACACATTGCACTTCTTCTTTCCCCCCCTCCCGCCCCCCCCAGTTGCGAGTGTGGAACTACGAGTCCCGCCGCTGCCTGCTCAGCCTGGCGCTCGACGAGGAGCTGCTGGCGCTGGACATGCACCCGGGGGGGCAGCTGCTGCTGGCGGGCATGTACGACAAGATCCGGCTGTACGGCATCATGCTGGTACGGCAGGGGGGGAGGGGGGGGGGAGGGGGGGAGGGGAAGGGGGGAGGAGGGGAGTTGCCCTGCTGTGAAGGCTACCGGTAGTGACGACTGTCGTCGTGAAAGCTCTCCATCCGGACAATGCATGTGTACCGTATGTGTTCCCCAGGACGCCCTAGAGCTGGTGTTCGAGGCTCCCCTCAAGCGCGCCGCCCTGGTCCGCTTCTCCACGGGCGGTGCGCTGTTCGCGGCTGTGGGTCGCACCAACGCCATCTCCCTGCACGCCACCTACCACGGCTCGCCCCCCCTGGCGGCGCTCAAGGGGCACGCGGCGGCGGTGACGGACCTGGCGTTCGCGGCGGATGACCGGTTGCTGGTGTCGGCGGGGCTGGGGGGCGCACTGTGAGTGGGGGGGAGGAGGGGAGGGGGGAGGGGTACGCATTCCGTAGTTGTAGTAGGGTAAAGAGGAAACAACTAACTGAGGGATAAGGCGTAGTAGGGTGGTGGGGAAGGGGAGGGAAGGATTGCCGATGGGGGAAGGGGAGGGCGGGGGGGAGGGCCGACAAGGGGGGAGAGACACAACAAGGCAGGAGAGCTGCAGCTGAGAGGGTGGGGGCTGGGGTTGGGGGATGAGGAGGAGCTGTGAGGCAAGCCTGCCTGCCTGCCTGCCTGCATGGTTGGGGGCCGGGCTCCGCTGGCTGCTCGCCAAGGGGGGGGGGTGGGAAGCACCTGGAAGCACCCCCACGGAGGCAGGTGGCTCCGCATGCACTGCCTCCCTTACATGTCCTCCTCCCCCCTCCCCCCCCCTCAATGCAGCTACTTCTGGGACCTGAAGACCTACACCCGCATCATGGAGTACGAGTGTGTGGACAAGCAGGCGGTGTACACCTCGGTGACCATGTACAACCAGGAACCAGGTAGCGGGGAATAGGGTGGGGGGAATAAGCTGAAGAAACTGACGAACTGGGGGATGTCCTGTACATCCTGCAAGGGAGGGGGAGAGAAAGGGTAGAGAAGTTTAGGAATCCTGGAATTCTTGGTGTCCGACCCCCATGCACGTATCTGAGTAGTTCTACCTCTCTCCTCCGCCCCTGCCCTGCCCTCGCCTCTTCTCAGGCGGTGCAGTGGTGCGAACAATGGACGGCAGGGCGCGACAGGTGGGGGGCTGGGGGGTCGGAGTGGGTGGGTGATGGGAAGGTGGCTGGTTGGGGTTACGAATAAGACCAACTAAACTGCTGTGTCTGGGGGCGCAGGGTGTAGGACGCCGCTTGCTTCGCATTACCCAACATCCGGTAAACCCCAAAACCCTTCCTCCCTCCCCCTCCCCTTCCCTCCTCCTCCCCCCCAGATCCTGTCCGGGCGGGTGGAGTACGAGGTGGCCTGCCGCGGCGGCCCCTCCGCCCCCGCCTGCCTGCTGGGGGCTGACCGCGTGCTGCTGGCGGCGGACGACACGGGGGCGGTGGTGTCGTACACCTGGCCGCCCGACATGCCGCCGCGGCCGGGCTTTGCGGCGCTGGCTCCTCCGCCGCACCCCTACCCGCTGCACAGTGCGGTGGGGGGCGGGATCTGTCGCATGGTGCTGGTACCCTCGCGCGGGCTGCTGTTCACCGCGAGGTAGGGGGTGGGGGGGGGATGGAGGGGAGGGGACAGGGGAGGTAGGGGTGGAATGGGGTAGGTTGTTTGCTTCGACTAATATGTATCGGGTTGTCGGGGGGTGAGTGGGTAGGGTAGGGGTTTGGTTGGGAGAAAGGAGGAGGGAAGACGAGAGGCCAGGAGCCCGCAGTGGCTGCTCGCCTCAACCCCCTCCCTCCCCCTGGTCAACCCACGGTGAAGCCTCGTCATACAGCTCGTTAGTTTCCCCTTCTCACTCCTCTCCCCCCCTCCCCCCTTCCCCTCCCTCCCCCCACCACCCCCCCGTAGCTGCGACGGCAGCATCCTCATGAGCTCCGTGGCCCTGGTGCTGGACGGGCTGCTGCTGGAGGCGGCGCAGCAGGGGGGGCGGCACTTCAGGATAACACACTCGCCGCTGCAACACCTCATGTCGGCTGCAGCAGGGGGGGCGGGGCCGGGGGTTGCGGGGGTTGCAGGAGGCGCCGGGGGCGCCGGGGGCAGCACCGGGGGAGCTGGAGGCGTGGGAGGAGGAGGAGGGGGCGGAGGCGGTATGGGGGGTACGCTGCATGCGGGTAGTGCCCCCACTCCCTCCTCCGCCGCCTCCACCGCGCCCCCCTCCTCCCCCGCCGCCCTGCCCTTCTACGTGACGGTGCCGGAGGACCGGCTGGTGGCGCTGCGGGAGCGGGTGGTGGAGGTGGCGATGATGGTGGGCAGTGCGCGGAGCGAGGCGGAGTACCAGGTAGGGGGGCAGGGGGGGGGAGGGGCGGGGAGAGGGAAGGGGAGGAGCGGGGAGTGGGGAGAATGAACTCAGGTACGTGCAAATGGGGAAGGAGGGACGTAGAGGTTGGACATGGAGGTGGGGTGAATCGGGGGAGGGGGCCCACGGAGGACCGTAGGATCGGACACCGGGCAGCAGCGAACCCCTGAAACCCCAGGTTTCGCCCGTTCTTCACCACCGCTTACTTCCCCACTTCCAACCCCTCCCTCCTCGCCTTCTTTGCCATTCCCATTCAACCCGCTGGGTATTCTTCTTTCCCTCCCCTCCCCTCCCACCCTCCCTCCCCCCGGTGTCAGGCCTTCCGCGCCGCCCAGGTCCTGCGCGACGCCATCAGCCGGCTGGAGGGCGAGCTGGCTGCCGCTCGGGGTGCGGTGACGGAGCGGGAGGAGCGCATCGCGAGGCTGCAGGCGGACACGGCGCTGCTGGAGAGGAGGGTGGTCAAGGTGGGGGGGTGGGGGGATAAGAAAACTGACGGGCTGTATGACATGTAGGCTTCACCAGGGGGGGGTGCAAATGTGGTAGCCGGCCCACATCCCGCCCTGTCCTGGTGGGGTGGGGTGCTCGGGGAGAAACATAGGTACGAGATACATGTGTGTGTGTGCTTGTAGGCAGGGATGTGCGGGCGGCAAACCTGCGTGCCGTGAACGAATGGGATGCATGGGGGGGGGGAGGTCAGAAGAGCATACCGAACCATAGGAGGCCACAGGTTGGGGGGTGGAGGGAGCAGGAATGAGGAACAAGAAAAACCATGCCATTGTTTTGTCCTGATTCGTGGTTTCTTAAGGTGTGGTCCTTATCGATCCCCCCAGGAGCTGGAGGGCGCCCACATGAGTGCTGCGGAGGAGCTGGAGGCGCTGTATGAAAGGAGGCTGCAGGTGGGTGGGGGAGAGGGGAAGGGGGAGGGAGAGGGACGCCTCGGTGGCAGGGTAGCGGTGTCCCTTTCCAGCTGGCTGGGTGGCTACGGCGGCCAGCTGCTGCTGCATGGAGCTCGCGCAGGTGGAGTGCGTGCATGGGGTTCAATCCGCCCCATCCTCATGCTTCCAATCAATGCTCCCCCCATGTTCCCTGAGGACACCCACCCATCCTCCCCACGCCGCCCCACTTCTCCCCCCATGCCGCCTCCTATCCCCATTGCTTTGCCCTAGCCTGTGGCTTCCAATGTTTTGGGCTGGTCTTTGACCTCCTCCCCTCCCTCCCTCCCCTCCCTCCCCCCCCCTGCAGGTGGAGGCTGAGAAGCTGCGCCAGCTGGCCGCAGCCCGCGACGACGTGCAGTACCGGGCGGAGGAGGCGGTGCGGCGCATGCAGGAGGCGCACCAGCGGGAGCTGCAGGTGGGGGGGGCGGGGGGAAGGGGAGGGGGGAGGGGGAATAGGAAGGCCAGACCATACCCTAGGAAACCACCAAGGAAGGGGCGGGGAGGGGGGGCAGCTGGGATGTCTCCCGGGCAGTGCGGGTGGCTCGTCTGGGGTCCCGAACCTCTCGTGTACAGTGCTTGGTTTGTTGTGTTCATGATGTACGAAGGCTCCCGGGCCCCTTCACCCCTCCCTCCAAACCCCCTCTCCCCCCCCCAACAATAACCCCACCCCACCCCCCCCTCCCACCCCCCCTCAGGACCTGCGCACCGCCCACCGTATCGCGATGGAGGGTATGGCGGGGCGGCTGGCGGCGGCGGAGGCGGCACGGCAGGAGCAGGACCGGTTCTTCAACGAGTATGTGAAGCAGGTGGGGGGGGGGTAGGAGGGGTAGGAAGGGGAGGGGGGCGGCGGAGGAGGGCATTAGGTAAACTGAGCCGCGGAAATGCTGACCGAACCGGTGGTATACCGGAGAATGATGGCGTCCCAGATATCGAAGTATGTTGTTGAGCAGCTACGTAGGAATACTAGAGGAAGAAGAGGGAGTGATAGCGGAAAGCCCCCCCCTGTGTGTGTGTGTGTGTGCCGCACCTTTCAGCATGCATGCATGCGCCTCAACCTGCCCCCTCTCCCCCCCTCCCCCTGCCCCCCCTTGCAGGCCGAGGAGGACTTCGAGGACCACTCCGACCGCATCAATGAGCGCATCACCGCCCTCACCGACGCGGCGGAGGCGCGGGAGCAGCGGCTCAAGGCGGACAACAACATCCTCAAGAGGACCAACCTGAGGCTCAAGGGTGGGGGCGGGGGAGGGGGCGGGGGAGGGGCGGGGGAGGGAGGGGTTTGGTGGGAGGGGGGGGGGGACGGGGGAGGCGTGGAGGGTGAGGAAGGAGACTGCTCATATGTGGTATACCGTATCTCTGAACCCCCCCCCCCTCCCCATTGCTTTGCCCTAACCTGTGGTTTCCTATGGTTTGGTAGGGTCTTTGACCCTCCCCTGTCCCCCCTCAGTTTCCTCACTTTTACCCAACCCCCCACCCAACCCCCTCCACCCCCCCCAGCCGACAAGACGCTGGACCTCAAACGCAGCGAGAAGCTGGCCACCGACAACGCGGCGCTGCGGGAGCAGTGCGAGGAGCTGCGACTCACCATCTCCAAGCTGACTCGCGAGCTGGAGGAGCGCGACGCAGTGAACGCGGACAACTACGCAACCAACCAGTCGCTGCGGCGGAAGGTGCAGGACCTGGACAAGCACAAGTTCGTGCTCACGTACAAGGTGGGAAGGGAGGGGGGGGGAGATGGCATGATGATTTTGGCAAGGGACTGGAGGGGGAAGGGGGAGGGGGGAGGACAGATGATGAAAACCGCAATGGGGAGGTTAGAGGGGAAGACGTCAAGCCGGCGACGCGGTCATGCCGCTCGTTCTGCGTGTAGTGCTTCATCTTCTTGGGCGCTTGGGCTGCTGTGTTACGTGGTTGGTTGGGACACGCGACACGCCCTCAACCCCCCATGAGGGCCAAGACTCCTCGCTCCGGTATCCCCGCCTACACCCCCGCCCGCACCCACCCCCTTCCTAACCCTCTTCCTAACACCCTCCCCCCGCTCACCTGCCCCCCCCCTCCCCCCTCGGTATCGGTAGGGAATACTAACCATCCTTGTGGCACCCTGCCGCCTCCTACCCTCATTGCTTTGCCCTAACCTGTGGTTTCCTATGGTTTGGTGCATGGTCTTTTTGACCTCCCCCCTCCCGCCCTCGTAGGCTGAGACGCTGGCCAAGCAGCTCGAGCCGCAGGAGAAGGAGATCGAGCGGCTGCAGGTGGGGGGGGGCGGGGCGGCGGCGGGGTTACCGTGCTGGGGGGACAGGGGTGGGGGGCGGCTTGGGGTGTCCATTCGGTCTGATGACCCCGGCTGAGGCAGGGTGAGAGTGAGGGTGAGAGAAAGATGGTGAGAGGGAGGGTTCCCTCCCTCCAATACCTGCACCGGCAGCAACCTGGTTCGGATGTTAACCACGCGGCGGCGGTGGGTGATGTGCATCTGGGTCCCGCCCGTCGCCCTCCGTGTGTCCGCCACCTTCTCCCTCTCCACACCCCTCCCTCGGGAAGGGGAAACCATGATGACGCCTTATCACACGGCTCGTTAGTCGTTTCATCTTCACCCCCACCCCTCCCTTGGGTCTCCCCGCGGTCACGGTCCCAGTGTGTCCTCGCGGCTCATAGTTCCCTCCACCTCCAACCCCCCCTACCCCCCCTAATCCCCCTACCCCCCCTACCCCCCCTACCCCCCCAACCCAGGACGAGCTGGAGGGCCACGACAAGGAGCTGCTGGGCCAAATGGGCCGCCTGCAAATCCTCTCCCGCCACGTCGCCGAAAAGGACACCTCCCTACGCATGCTAAAAACCGAAAACGCCGCCCTCAAACGCCGCGTCACCCAACAAGACACCGCCATCTCCGCCTTCAGCCAGGACCTCTACGCCGCCATGCAACAGCCCGATGACCGGACCGTGCACGGCAGGTCCGCACGTCAAAAGGCGCTGGACGAGCTGGTGCGGACATACTGCCTGGGTGACCCGCGGGTCGGCGCCAGCCGCGATGCCACTGCCGAGGCGGTTGCGCAGGCTGCTGCTGCGGAGACGCGGGTGGTGCTGCTGCAGTGGCGGTTGGATCAGGACGCGAGGACGGCGAGGGCGACGTTACGGAGTACTCTGCACCAGAACAGCCAGCTGCTGCGGGAGCTGCAGGTGGGAGGGGGGGTGAGGGATTGGGGGAGCGGAGGTGGGGCAGGTAGGGTGTGCTTGTGGAGCAGGTGGGGGGAGCAGGTGGGGGGAGCAGGTGGGAGGAGGAGGTGGGGGGGGGCTGCCCAGGTGTGGAAGGAGGGCAAGCTGGTGGGAACCGCCTGCTGCTGCATCTCCCTGCCTGGCCCCTGTGCACTCCTCACGCTGACCTCCTCACGCTAACCCTCCTCCCCTACCACCACCAACACCCCCTCCCCCCTCCCGCCCCCCCAGGTGGCCCAGGAGGACAACCGCGCGCTCCGTGACAAGGTGGATGCGGCGGTGGTGGCGCTGCGGGAGCTGCAGGGGCGCTACTACATGCTGGAGCGGAGGGCGGGGCTGAGGGGGGGAGGGGCAGGTGGAGGAGGTGGAGGCAGCAGTGTGGGGGAGGGGGAGGACGCCTACGCGGCCTTTGCAGTGGATGGGGATGAGGAGGAGGAGGAGGGGGGACTGCCGCCGGCTGCCGCCACTGCTGCTGCCAGCATAATGAGCATGGCGGGGAGAGCTGGCGGAGGCGGCGGGGCAGGCGGGGCAGCGAGCCGGTTGCTGTCGTCACTGTCGCCCTCCGGTGCCGCCGCCGCTGCCCTCGCCGCCGCCGTCGCCGCGGGGCCACTGGCGCGACCCAGCACCGCCCTCCCCAGCCAGAACCACCACAAACGCATCGCCAATGCTCCTCCTGCCTCCGTCGGCGCCGCTTCCACCGCCGCCACCAGCCGTACCTCCGCCTCCGCCTCCACCGCTGCCGCCGCTGCGGTCACCCAATCCCGGCCCATTTCCGCCGGTTGGGGTATGTTCCGCGCGCAACCAGGCGGCGGCGGCAGTGGCGGTGCGCCTCATACCCACACCCACTCCCACCCCGCCGCCTCGCACCACCACCACCACCCGACCCACGGGTCACCCCTGCCCTCTCCCGCTGCACCCGGTGGCGCCGTCAGTACGGTGTCTCGCGGGGCTCCGCTGCGTGCCTTTGCTGAGCTGATCAGCTCGGAGCGGCAGCGCATGGCGGAGCTGGCGGTGCAGCTGCAGAGCAATGCGGCGGCGGCGGAGGCGCAGCAGCGGGCGCTGGTGGGGTTGAGAGAGCACTTGGCGGCTAGCATGGGGGCAGCGGGAGGGGGAGGAGGGGGGGGAGGCAGGGGGGAGGATGCGGAGGAGACGGAGGATGGGGAGGAGGAGGGGGGTGAGGAGGGAGGGGAGGAGGCAGGTGGTGGGGAGGGGAGTGAGGAGGTGGTGGCGGGTGGGCGGAGGGAGAGTGGGGGAGCTGGGGGGCCGAGCGGCAGCGGCAGCGGCCGAGGAGGAGGAGGGGCGGGAGGGAGCCAGGGGGCTGGTAAGGCTAGACCTGCCAGCAGTCGCCTCAATGCGAGTAAGCAGCCGGGGACTGGGGGTGGTGGTGGCAGGGGCCGGGGCGGCGGCAGTGTCAGCTACTACGCAGCTCCCGGGGTGCGGGGGCTGCCGCTGAGTGGGAGTCGCAGCAGCGGCAGCAGCGGCAGTGTGGGGGGCGGTGGAGGCGGCGGCGGCGGTGGAGGAGGCGGGAGCAGCAACACGGCAGGCGGCGGTGCGAGCAGCGGACCCAAGAGGTGGGTTGGGCGGAGGGACGTGGCCGGAGGTGGGGGGTGCGGTTGCAAGAGGGCCCTCTCATGGGCTGCACAGGGGTTGGGGTCGGGGTAAGGGAGGTGGTGTGGCTGCGGGGGCTGTGCGTCCGTACCTGGCACCCGCCCTACCGCCAGTGCACTCACCACCCACTCACCCACCCACTCTCTCTCCACTACCCGTCCTCCACCCGCCCGCACGCAGGAGCTTCTCCGCCCACCGCCCGCCGTCCATGTCTCTGGACCCCGCCCCCGCCTCCGCCCGTCGCTCCCTGCCCTCGCCCTCCACCTCCTCCACCGCGGGCTCCTCCTCCGGTCCCTCCTCCAACCTCGGCGGCCTCCGTAGCCGCCCCTCCTCCTCCGCCTCCCCCTCCGCCCCCACCTCCGCCACCGCCCCCACCTCGCTATCCGCGGCATTCCGAGCCAGCGTGCCCTCACTCCTTGTGGGTGGAGCAGCAGGAGGAGGAGGAGGAGGAACAGGAGCAGGAGGCGCCTCCGCTGCCTCGGCCAGCCCTGCTGCTGCATCCGGAATGCAGCCCCCGGGCAACAGCGCTCATGCAGCAGCAGCAGGTGCGGGTGCAGCAGCAGGCGGTGCCCCGCTGTCTCCCCGCGGAGGAGGTGGTCTTGGTATTGGCGGAGGTGGTGGTGTGTCGGACCGGCTGCGTCCCTCCTCCGCCGGGGGTGTGGGGCTGCGCGCCTTCACAGATGCGAGTGCGGACCGCTTCAAACCGCCCGCCGTGTTCAGCTCGGATGACCTGCCCATATGATATGATGGCGGGGGGGGTGGGGGGGTTGTGACAGGCTGGTGGTCGGTCTGGTCGTATGTAAGAATACTGGCCGCGAGTAGTAACGTGTGGGGGTGGGGTGGGCTTTACTGTGTACCGGTGTACCAATGTTAATCTTGTTGTTACCAAACCCGGTCATCAAAGGACAGGAAGTTCAGTGGGTTGGATGATGGGAGCGATTACCAGTATGTGTATACGAGTTGATGGGGATGATGTCGTGTTGTCGAATGTTGTGATGCTACTGTTACTGGATGCTGGTAGGTGGCGGGGATGCGGCAGCACACTGCGCTCTCAAGCACCACCAGCAGCAGCAGCAGAGCTGACAATGACGCTGTGCATGTGATCTGGTTGTCACCTGCGAGTGGCGAGTGCTGATGGCGGGGTGGGGGGGGTCAAAGACCATACCAAACCATAGGAGACCACAAGTTAGGGCAAAGCGATGGCGGGGGGGGGGGGGGTAGCCGTCGGCGCGCTGACTTGGGGTTACTGACCGCTTGGACTCGTTGTTTCATGATCTGTCATCTTACATGTTACCTGACACAGATGCCGTCCTTGCCGCCACCGGCACTGGTACGGCCCATACCGTATGGGTGGAGTGATGACAGCGGGTGTAGCATTGCCCGGCTCCCGGCTTGCGAGTGGGGGTTGGGTGGCAGCATCTGTCTGTGTGTCTAGGTGTGTTGACAGGGGCAGCATGTGTGCGTTCATTCACAATCACACAACAGGTGCGAGCTGACAGATGCTTGAGACAGACCCATGGGTCAGACAGTGACCACATCCGGGTATATATCCGCATATATGGGGAGTAGGTAGGAGGACATGCGGGTGGAGACTTCATCACATACACACATACTGTTGGCCAGTTATTTTAACACACATACTGTTGGCTGTTGGAACGTACTAGCCCTGCGATACACCTGGTTTGTGGTGTTAACGAAGTGTTTCGCAGAACGAGGTTTATTGGAATGTACCGGTGCTTGTGCATATGCTACGGACAGGAATCGTTGCGTCTGTAATAAGCGAGGACGTTGGTTGAAATTTGCGGACACTTCACACGTGTTGTTCAGCTTCACGAACGTAAAGTTTGTCCAAGAACATGGGTGCCATGCTGTTTGCAACACGTGTTAGCAGATGTGAATATGACAAGGGGGGGGGTGACGAGGATGACGAGTAGAGGGGGGCAACTGCGCTTGAAAGGTGCCCCAGCCTTAAACCTAATCAAAGCCCGCAGCAAGATCTTCCAACGTCGTGTGGTCATGACACACAGCCAAATGCTGGGGCATCAACAGCAAAGGGAAAAGGGGGCACAACACAAAGGCATACCATGTACCACAACACAACAACAAAAACAACAAACGTCTCGTGTACTATCCTGAGACCTATCCTGCCAGCAACAGCAGCAGTAACAGTGCCACCAATCCCCTCGTAAGGCTTGGACTGCCACCCAGTGCTCATATCCGTCCATCATATCTTTCCATCTCTTTCCCTGCATAGTTGGCTAGGTACACGAACGAACACCAACACCCCAGCCAGTACTGCCTCCGAGCCCGCCTCACTCTGATTCTTGAGCAGTGAATGGCAGCCACCTCTTCAGCAGCCGCAAGTTCCAGCGGGCGCAAACCCGCGCATGATTGCGCACACAGCCCGAAGCACATGAGACAACAACCGTAAGTAAGCAAACCACGCGCTGCTGCTAGTAAACAGCATCTCTGTGTGTATTACTATCTGCATCAGCATCTGTGCGTTTGTGTGTATTACTATTACCAAGTACTGATTAACTACTATCGACCCAACGGCAACAACCCTACAACCTGCACTAACAACAAATGACAGTGCGATTGCACAACACCCATACCGTACTCTAGACGATGTGAGGCAGGCGTGCGCTTGCGTGCCTCCTCTCAATCCTGCTTCTCAGCTCAAAGCCATACCTACTTATCAGCCCATATCGACCCGCCTCCCCACTCTCCCTGCCGCCTCATTCCCTAATTTTGCCCTTTAGGGTTTCACATGGTTTGGTCTAATTTGACCCCACTCTCCCCCCTCCTCCTGTGACCTCCTTTAGTTTGGAATGGCCTTTGACCCCCTCCTTTACTCATACTCGTACCCATGCTCCCTCTCCGCCCGCTCCACCAGATGCCCCTCCAGCTGCTGCCCAGCCTCCCGCAGCTGCCGCCGCAGCAGCGCCACCTCGCGCTGCATCATCAGGTTCTGACTGCGGGTCAGACCCAACTCGCCCTCCGCGGCCTCCAGGCGTGACTGGCAGGGGGGAAGGGGGAACAATTATAAAAAAAATTATAAAGTGAAACAACGAGTCCCAATCCCATATCCCGACTCATGCAGTGAGCGCAGAAGGGAGTAGGGGGGGAGGGGCAGGAGGAGGATGAGGAGGTGGAGGGGCGGAGAGGGGAAAGCGCCCCCGACCTCCACCGCCACTGAAGCACTGATAGCTCCTGCGACGCCACCCTTGCGGTGCCCCTCCCCTCCCCTCCCGACCAGGGATTGTCAGCAATTTGTACCATTATCCCAACACACATTGGAATTTCTTTTTTCTCCCGACCTCGCTGGGCGTGCCCCCAACCCATGTCGATGACATCCGCAATCGCAACCCCCGCCCCCTCCGCCCACCTGCATTTCCTGCAGCTGCTGCCCCGCCCGCTGCAGCTGCGCCTTGTGCGCCCGCAGCTCCGTTTCCGTGACTGCCAGGTCGCAACTGATGAAAGGGGGGAGGAAGGGAAAGGGGAGGGCAAGAGGAGAAGGGAATGGGTAGAAGCGGCCAGGCGGCATAGCGGCGGCGCCGGGCGGTCCAAGACCTCTTCTCCTCACCATGCCTGCTACACACCTGCCTAACTGTGCCCCACTTGCCCAGCCCTCCAGTCCTTCCCACCGGCCCCACTTCCCTCGCCTCGTCGCGCGGCTGGTGTTTCCTCACTACCTACCCGCCCCTCCCTCCACCTCACTCCTGCCCAGGGATCTTGTTACCCAGCGGGTTGTGACATCCATTCATACCACACCCCCTCGCCACCGCTCCACTACCCCTTCGTTTATCCACCCCCTCCACTCACGCCGTCCGCGCCACCCTCTCCGACGCCTCCCTGCACCGCTGCCCCGCCGACAGCAGCTCCTCCTGCGCCCCCCGCAGCCGGCAGCGCAGCTCCGACAGCTCCTCCGACTGCTCCTGGGGGGGTCGGGGGGGGTGGGGTGGGGAGAGAAGAGGAGGGGGGAAGGGTAGGAGATGCATTCCTTCTCATATGCTTGGCAACTGCCTGGCATACTTTGTCCACTCCCGCATAGTTGAGTGCCAGGCAGTTGCCGACACCTACGGCAGCTGCTGACCTCCGTGCTTCCTACGACCTATTCCTCTTCTTCTTCCTGCCTCCCTCCCCTCTCCCTCCCTTCCACTCCTGCCCCCCCCCTCTCCCGGCACCTGTGAGAACCGCGTGCTCGCCACCTGCTCCTGCAGCTGCCGCAGCTGCTCCTCCTTGACGGCCAGCTCCGCACGAGCGGCCTCCAGCTGCTCCTCCGCTGGGGAGGTGGGTGGTGGTGGTGGTATTTTTGAGGTGGAAAGGGGAGGCGTTAGGGAAGGTGCATGGGGGAAGGGTGCCGGGGAGGGGGTACATGGTTTGGCAAGGCAGAGGCGGACGGGCAGGGTGGTGAGGCGGGAGAGGGGAAATGGACTTACCGGTGGGGGACTTGTCGGCTTTGTTGGCTGAAGAGCCGCGCGCTCGTGTGGAGCGATACACCTTGAGCGCGAGGACAGCCGCGCAGGTGATGCCCGCGTGGAGCAGGTGCATTAGAGCAGCACCATCTCCACCTTCGAAAATGGATGCTCTGCCTGCTAGGCGCACGCACGTAACAGGAGTCAGTTGGAAGCTGGGCAGTATTGATAAGAGCACGTTAGAGGTCTTGCCTTCAGAGTTCTTGCTGCTGGGTGAGGCAAGGATGCCGATGCCCCGTGAAGACTCAGCGGGCATCGGCGTTTCGGCGTTTAGTCGACTTGAATTAAGGGGCTCAACTTATCGGGTTATTTCAAAACGATTAGCGAAAATAGAGTGCTGCCTGTGTGAGAACTGCAACACGACACGAACGAAGGTCAAATGTTGAGTGGGGACAGCGATTTAAACGGCCAGTACTAAGCGCCCGCTATTGAGCTACCTGTCCTATTGCTGCTTGTGGCGTGCTTCCTTCGACGCCAACGTTCAGTTCCTCGTCAGTTAGGCCGTCACCACGTCGCTGTTAACTTCCGGTGAATGGGGATGAAACTTCGCTAGTATGAGAAATGGTAGACTAGATTAGCAACCTAGACCTTCCGTGGTCTGTCAGATGGTAAGGTGCTGGAACTAAGCTTCTGGAACCCTTGTCCGCCTGAACAGGCTTTGGGTATTCCTTCCAACCAATCCTTATCCACAAGAACAATGGACTTTCTAGGCAGCACCTTAATTATGTGCACGCCTCCGATGGATGGGCGGAGGAGGCGCTTTGCCGTACATACATCGCCGCAAGGAACTACGTAACCGTGCCCGAAAGGCGCGCAAGCTCCCTACGGCTTGAGGCAACGGCGGGCCTCTAATGCCGTCTTGCAGCGTGTCAATGTGGGTTCCAGGGGCCACAAGCGGGTGGGAGGAGCCCCCCCCCCACCTGAGGCGAAGGAGCGAGTGCCGGTAGCCCTACACAAGGACAGAATGGCAGGGGCCGCCCGAGTATCTATCGCTCTACTTCACGGTGGACTAGCTGGCAGCACTCCAACGTCCTGCAAAACACCGTCTCCAGGACTCCTGAACCTCCTAGCCTTCAGCTAGACTGCAGGCAGGGCATGAAGCCGGGACCCCAGAGAGTACCCAACACCGGTACCGGTACGCGGGCTTCTGTAAGCGACCCCGGCAGGGGCCGGCACCCCTCCCCCCCTCCCATGCAATCATGGGAGCGTCCGGCAACACTCATTTCGTGCATTCCCGATGCACCGATCCATCACTCCCGGGGCCAACCGTCAGTCGAGGCGTGCGGGTACGGTAACCCTGTCAGAGATGCCACATGGGGGACATGGCCCCACATGTGCGGCGTATAAGCAGTAGAACGAACCTCCATTGCGTGCCATAAACACTTAACGGCGGAAATCACTGGAACACATGCTTAACGGCGGAAATCACTGGAAAACATGGGAGAATTAAAAAAAAACACAAACCTGCACACCGTTGCAGGTTACGAAAAGCACGACCCATGGGTCAGCGCACGCACTTCCAGAAGCCGTGCAGGGGCTTTCAGGCCCCCATGTCCCCATATCCTCGCGCAGCTGCCACATCGCCCCGTGCCCCAACGTAACCATTAACCACCCATGACCCATCCTAGCCCTACCCAACCCACATCAAAACATCGCACCATCAAACCCGTCCCCTCCCCTCTCAATCCACCTTGACGCTCTTCACCTCCTCCCCGCACATCCATCCACGGCCGCCCGCAACGCCACCTCCTCCCTCCGCTCCACCACATTCCAGCCGGCCCCCCGCCTGCCCGCCCCCCGCCGCCCCCGCCCCTGCTGCCAGCTGCTCCGCCCGCCACTGGTAGCCCAGCCGCATGTACAGGTGGCAGGCCAGGGTGGTCAGCAGGGCCAGCGCCTCCACACGAGCCGCCAGCAGCACTGCTGCGCCCGGCCCCGCTGCTGCCCCCGTGGCCACCAGCATGGCCGCGTTGAGGGGCAGCTTGAGGGCGGAGATGAGCGCCGCGGCTCGGGGGGACATCTGCGGAGGGGGGGGGGCGTGAAGGGGGCGGGGGGTCAACGTCAGACGGTTCTTATACGCCAGGCTTTCCTGCTTGCTGCACAGACGCTTGGGTACAAGCAGTTGGAACGGAAGTAGCACCACCTCCTGTGACCAACTAGGAACCCATCCCGTCCCTCCCTTCCCCACCCTCACCAGACAAGCCCCCGGCAGGATGCACCCCTCCAGCAGCAGCGCCCCCACCCCGCTGCCGTACGCCGCAATGCCCGGCGGCGCAGGCAGCCCCGCCAGCGCCACCAGCGCCTTGGCCGCCAGGTGTCCGCCGTACCGCGGCAGCTTGGCGGCGCCCACCAGCCGTACCCACACGCGGTACGGCAGCACCAGCCAGGCCAACGTGGCCAGGGTGCCCACCCCGCAGCCCACCACCGCAACTGCGTTGGCAGCGCCCAGGGGCGGGTGCCCCTCGCGGGAGGTGCGGAAGAGCAGGCAGAGCAGCGCCAGGCACTCCACCATTTGGCTGGAGGTAGGGAGGGGGGTGGGGCGGAGGTGGAGAGGGGTATTAGGGGGAGGGAAGCGGGGGACTGAAGAGGTACAGCGGCTCACCAGATATGCGGCATTATAATAATAATTGGTTTTCCGCTCAACGTTGCAGTTGCTGATCCGAGAGCGCGTACTTGCAAGCCGAACTTTATGACCGCAACTATCTGGCCTTCATATCATTACTCACTCGCCTAGAGTGAGCCGCACCCTCCCCCACCCTCCTTCTCTTACATTGTGTGCCCCTGAGCCACACTCCACGCCCCCAAGAACGCCTCGAACGCAGCAGCCTCAGCAGGAGGCGCCACCTCCCAGCCCAGCACACGCAGCAGCGCCGACAGCCAGACAGCACGACCCATGGGTCGCCTTTGCGCGCTGGACACCCCCGAGTGGTTCTGCCGTACCGCAGCATCGCCGCATGCAGCGTGGTATGCGCTCCCCAACATGCTCAGCATGCCGCTGCTAAGGCAGCCACCCACAAACGAGGCGAAGGACGATGTCGTACGAGCCCGACTCAGCTGCTGAGGTGGCACCTGCTGCTGCTGCTGCTGCTCAGCAGCTACCGCCCTCAGTCGTGTGAGGTCGCTGCGGATGCGGCTCGCCGTGGCCTCCCAGCCTGCAGCCTCCGCATGCTTCAGCAAATGTGGACCCAGAACCGACCAAAACTCCAGGCAAGGCGAACCGTCGCGACGGTGCTGCTGCGGCTGCTGATGCTGCATGCTGGTGGCGGCCCATGTGCCCATGTCGTACAGCAGCGCATTCAATTCGTCGCACGAATCCGGCGGCCAGGCCGCCGCCGCCCCCTCCAGCTCAGCCGCCATGTCCTCCATGTCGCCGGGGAGGGCCAGCAGCGGCAGGGTGGTGGCGGTGGCACGGCACTCCCGCCGCACTTCCGAGGCGCGGACGGCGGGGGGCAACAGGTCCTGCTGCTGCTGTTCCTGACCCGCTTGCACTTCCCGCCAGGTGATATCCAGCTGTGCAGGCGGTGCGGGGTGGTGGTGGATCGGGGAGCCAGGGAAGGTGATGGAAGGGAGAGGGGTTGACTTGATGAGGAAAAAGCGCTTCGAGCTTGAACGTAAAGACAAGTTAAGACAGAAAGCAGGCGACGCCCAAATGCGATCTGCACGCATGCGCGCTTCCTAGCGACAGCTCGGCAAGCGCCAACACCAAGGTGGCTATGCCACCCCTCTCCTCCTCCCCCTAGTTGTTGCACTTATTATAAATATATTTGCCCCCATCCGCCCCCCAGCCCCTGCCCCGCTCTCACCATGACCGTCCCCGGCCTCTCCGGCAGCGCCAGCAGCTCCAACGCATACACCTCCTCCACGTCATCATCAAGATCCGTCTGTCCCTCCGCCGCCTCCTGCCCCTCACCCTTCTGCCCCTCCGCCACCGCAGCCGCCGCCCTGGCCTCCCTGGCCCCGCCCGCTCCACCACCCCCAGTCGGCAGCACGCGCAGCCGCGCCGGCAGGTAGGCGCTGTGGGCGCGAACCAGCACCTCCACCTCACCCCCGTCACTCCTACTGCTACTACTGGTGCAGGGGGAGGAGGCCGAGGTGGAGGTGGAAGTGGCGAAGGTAATGGAGGTGGGGCAGCGCTCCCGGCGAATGCGCAGCAGCACCGTGGCTAGGGCCGGGGCTGTGTGGGAGTCCGCACCGGTAACCAGGTTGGAGCCGGCAGCAATTGGGGGGAGGGCTGGGGGCGGAGAGGTCGGGTGGGCAGCAGCTGGCGGGGGTGGGCTGCCGGCTGGCGGCAGCAGCAGTACCCGCGGGCAGGCGGTGACTGACAAGGTGGGGGTGGGGGTGGTGGGGGTGGAGGTGGGGTTCTGCTGGGGCGGCGCTGCAGCCGGGTTGAGCAGGCGGAGGGAGGTGCTGACCTGGCTCAGCCGCATGGCGTCTAGCGGGCTGCTCCTGCCTCCTCCTCCCCCCGCATGCCTCAGCTGCAGCGCCCCCACCACCGCTGTCACATCCAGGGCGGCCACGTCAGCCAGCCACCCCACCTGCTCCCTGGTGGCGGTGGTGGTGCTGCGGTGGGGGGAACCCCCAGCGGGCTGCTCCCCCAGCCCCTGCCGCCCCCCCGCTGCCGCCGCCTCCAGCACCAGCACCAGCTCGATGCAGCCCGCCCGCACGTACGACCCCGCCACCCGCAGGCCGTACTGCGCGGCCACTGCGGCGATGCGCGCCTCGTAGCCTGGGGTGAGCTGCTCGGGCTCGGCCCAGGGGATCTGGGTCGGGCGGGGGAAAGGAGGGAAGGAGGGGGGAGCGTGTTGAATGAACTTGGTGCGTGAGTTGGTGTGTGTGGTGCAGGTGAGAGGGAGGCAGTATTGGGGTAGGGATGAGGGTTGCAAGGATGCTGGGGTTGATGCCCCTGTGAGGGAGGGGATACTGACGTAACATGTAGCGGTATTCGATCTGGGTCGCATCTGGGTCAGGAATTGAACCTCTCCGTTGTGCTTCCGGTGTCGCTTATCACAGTTGGGGAATTGCGGTGCCACACGAAATGACAGCTGTAGGTGGAACAGTCGATGGCCAAAGCAACCGCCAAAGCTGGCTTACCACCGCCCTGCCGCCCTCACCTTGAACCGCACGGCGCAGCGGCCAACAGGAGAGCGGTACGGCTCCCGCTGCAGTGCCGTACGACAAGCAGCCAGGTCGGCGGCTGACAGCGCCCCAGCGGTGTTCGGATGCGCGCTGCGAGGAGGGAGCGGCGGCGGGAGAGCAGCGCCAGCAGCTGCTGCTGAGGAATGGGCAACCGCTGAGCCGGTTGGGTGCCAATTGCTGCCCATGGGCTGGAGGGGCGCCACCGTAGCCCGCTGATACCTCACCGCTGCTGTTGCCGCCATGTTGCTAGCCCCCTCATGCCCCGCTTGACAGCAGGGCTTGGGGAAACTAGCGTGGCTTGTCGCGCCGATGTCAACGAGGGGATGTGGGGAAGAAGCATTGGGAACTTCGCGTCGCTGTGCTCCCGCGGCGGCCTCAGCTAAGCTAACATGGCTGGCTGCAGTAATATTAGCAGTGGTAGGAGCAGTCGCTGTGGTCCCAGGAAGTCCTTTTCTGCGGAACCGCCTCGTGGCATGTGCTAGTGCAAGGTACACAGCTGTTGCGGTGACTAGCAGCCGTGGGTTGAGAAGCCATGGCGCGATAAGCCGGGTGGCATTCGCGGCTTGAGAAACACACTGGTCGACGAAGGCGACAGCGTCGGTCACAGCCTGCTGGAAACGAACATGGCATGTTGGTCAGACGCGCAGCAAGCAGGACTAAGTCAAGTAACTCCTCCAACTTTATGCTGGAAGATATGCAGAGGTAACTGCGTTATCAGCTTACTACACCCATCACAGACGAGCAAACCGCAGAGACAAGGGACACTGGGAGCTTAGTAGCTCCTTCAATGCACTTGTTTCTCTAAGCAATCGTAGGCCGATCTCTGGGCATGGCTGCTCACCTGTCCATAGAAATTTGCAGTAAGCAGAAAGGATGGCACAATTCTTGCCAGGAGAAGCGCTAGCAAAGCCACGGAAACCCATACTTCGTCGCACCGCAGCCTCCACATATCGGAAACAATGAAAGGGGCAACCCGAAGCATGGAATGAAAGCGCTGCATTCTTATTCTATGCCGCACATGTTAAGCTAATTCGCTGTGTTACACAACTGAGAAATGTATGTGAGCCTAAGCGGTATATGCCTGTATGGGCTGCAGAGAATGTTATGTGCACCCGTCGGACTCTCCGGGATAGCAAGCCAATAGACGGGCGTATGGTAAGCCCCAATAACTTTTACTCTAACACCTTTAAATGCTTGAAATATATAGTAGCCAGTCACGTGCATATCTTACGGATCGCCAGCGGGCACATGATCAATTACTGTATGCCGTACGGACCCATGAAGATAGCGGATTTTTGGGCACGGATTCGTTCTTTTGCCACGTTGAATATTCCCCCAAGGTTGGGGTAGAATACCTAGACAGCACCCTTTCTTAGCGACTGATGAGAAGGTTCAGTGGTATACAGATCACCACCAGGTGAATAAAACGTTATCCCTTACTTGAAGAGGGACAATTGATCCCAATGACTTAAGTTCGTGGCATGATCTATAAGGCCCAAAGGGTTGTGCGTCGCACTTGAGTCGTTTGGACTCCCCTGTAAAAATCGCATACTGAAGACAACCTAAACCGTGCTGATATGCGTCACAAATGATATTATTAAATGTCAAACCAGCCATTATGCGCACGGCTCACAAGTCTTTCCTATGCAGCCCCGGTACCGCCAATTATTCCGTGTACTCCTTTAGGCGGCAGTACTTAGCGAGCTAGGCCTTCCCATGATAGCTTCCTAAAGGCAGAACTCTAAGCGCTGCTGTTATCTTTATGACAAAAATATTACAGCTTGCTTAAGGTTTGGTAATTATTCTTGCATTTGCATTTGGAATGAAACCCGACAAATGTTACCGAACGACGGCAACGCGCCGCAGCTTACGTCATCTGCGCCTATTAAGAACCCGAGGTTTGACTCCAAATTCCATTGTTCCATTTAGTGGCAGAGTTCTGCTTTTTAACGCGCCTGCGTTTCGCCCCGGCCATACTCATTGGTAGCTACTCCAATTGTAGCTACTGCAAATGCACACATGAAAAATCCCAAGCTAGGCCAGACAAGCCTTACAAGTCTGGCGGCAAGTCCAATCAATCATGGTTTCTATTGGTTGAACACACGTCTACATGTACAGGTAAACGAAGAAGCGCCAAAGTTGCAAATTACGACATAATGGCAAACCCACGCCACCTGAAAGCATAAGAAATCACGCCTACTGAAGCTTAAAAAGGGCATCAATTTCTAAAGACGACTCCCCTCTATCGACAGCAACACCAACTTCCCGCAATCCAACGACCAACTGGCGCGTCCGCCACAGCCCTCCACTCCCCTACTGCTCCCTGTCCTAGCCACCTGGCCCGCCAAATCTACTTGTCTTGGACCTGTGGAATACGACGCTCCCTTCCCCCAATTCCTTTGCAGCCTCACTCCTACCATCAATGCACCCCCTCCCCCTCCCTCACAGCTCCGGCAGCAGCACCCCCAGTACCCGCCTGCTGCTCCCCCCCGCCACCTCATCCCGCCGCCACCGCTTGTACGGCACCCACACACGCGTGCCGTCCGCCTCCACCTGCCAGCAGCCGCAAAGGCAGGGGGGTTGCGGTAGTAGGGGTTAGAGAGAAACCCAAACCAGGTTTTACCGCTCATCACGTGAGCTTAGAAGGTCTGTTCAACCCAACCGCAAGTCAGGACAAGGCATTGGAATAGGAGTAGTGCAGAGGAAACACGTGATGGGCTTTCAAGCTTGCAAGCGCAATGGTGCCTCTGTAGGTGCGGAGCAGGCTGCGGGACACCAACCCAACGGAGCTACCGGCAGGGCGAGGCTGCAAAACCCTTCTCCCCCACCACCCCCACGCCCCCCACACCCACCATCGCCACCTCGTACGCCTCCGGCCAGGAGCGGTTCCTCATGTTGCCCCACAGCAGCCACTTGTCAGCCGCCTCGCGAGGGTCCTCCGCGCGAACCCAACCAGCATTGCTGCTGCCGCCCCCGCCCCCTGCTGCACCATCACCCCCACCTCCACCTCCACCTGACGCCCCGCCTCCGCCCCCTGCTGCACTACCCTCCTTGCCGTTTGGCCCCTGCGCCTCCGCCGTCTTCTTCCCGGTGAGTGTGAGCAGCAGCAGCCCCCTGCGCGGCCGCCCCGCCTGCCCCGAGGCGTGCATGGCGCCCTCGGGACACACCATCACCCCCACCGCGGTGCCCGAGCCGGAGGGGCCCCACGCCGCCCGCCCGAAGCGCCCCGGCCGCAGACCCGTCAGCATCCCCAGCCGCACGTACACCTGCACAGCCGCCAGGGGGGGTAAGGGTGGGGGCACAGCACAGCAGCCAGGACAGGACAGGGGGAAAGGAATGATAAGTGAGGGTAAGGGGGTGGGGGGCAGCACCACAGCAGCAGCAACAGCAGCAGCAGCAGCCAGGGCGGGGTTATGAGGAGATGGATGAACCTCCGCAGCAGCATGGGCGGGGGGTTGCAATGTCACCTGGGTTCGTCGCAGCAGCAACTCTAGCCGCTTCTCCCCTTTACCATCCTCCATCCTTTCCCCCTAATGGCTCCTTTCAGAGTCCTTTGTTACCCTTCCCCTCCTCCCGCCCCTCGCCTTCATCACCTCTACCAAGACCGTTACCCCCCCTCTCACCACCACCTCTCACGGGTATTCTTCTTTTCCCCCCCTCCCCCTCACCGGCACATGCGCCTGCCCCGCCTGATGTGCCCGGATGCGCGCCGCCAGGTCCGCCAGCTGAGCCGCACTGGCGCCAGGAAGCAGCTCGGACAGGGAAGCTGGGGAGCCGCGAGGGTGGGAGCCGAAGGGACGCGCGGGCGGCGGGCGCTCGGGGCCCGTATCAGATGGCCCGCCGCCGCCGTCCCCTTGGTCGCTGCTGTTGGCCTCCTGCTCCGTTTTCACCTCCGGCTCCTCATGTGCAGCCATGGCGTCTTGGGCGTGTTTGGAAGGCTCACCGCTGGCTGACCCAGATGGGTCGGAAAGGCCGGGTTTGGCTCGTCCCTGTTCTGAAGGCTGCTGCTGTGGCTGTTGTTGTTGCTGTTGCTGCGGCTGTTGTTGCTGCTGTGGCTGCTGCGGATGTTGTTGTTGCTGCTGTGGCTGCTGTTGCTGCTGTGGCTGCCGCTGTGGTTGTTGTTGTTGTTGATGTTGTATGAATGGCTGGGGCGGTTGCGGCAACTGCTGCTGTTGCTGCTGCGGCGGCGGCGGTTTCTGCTGCCCTGCCGGCATCGCCGCTCCTCCCCCGCTAGCCGCCGCGACCTCACTCACTGGGAGCCCCTCCTGCTGCTGCTGCTGCTGCGGCTGCGGCTGCTGTGGCTGTTCGGCTGCCAGTGCTGCCAGGACGGCCCCCTGCGGCTCCATCGCCGCCACCACACCCCCACCCCCACCCGCACCCGCACCCGCCCACGCATGCGGCTCCGGTACGGAAGGAGCTTCCACCAGCTGCTGCTGCGGCGGCGGCGGCATCAGCCAAGGTGCGGTGTGCTGCGGGACCAGCCAAGGTGCCACATGCTGCGGCACCACCCGCGGTGCAGCGCCAATCTCCACCTCCTCCGCAGCCTCCGCCAACATCAGCAACAGCGCGGCGTCAGCTGCTCCCCCCTCCTGCTGCATCCCCTGCCCCTGCAGCCCCGCCGCCCCAACCAGCCGCCCCGACCTGCGCATCTGCAGCCCGCCCGCAGCAGGTGCGGCCCGCCAGGGTGCTGCAGCCCCCGCCAGCCCCCTGGCACCCGCACCTGCGCCCGGACCCGCCTGCAGGGCCCACCCACCGGCCCCTGCTGCCCCGGCCGCCCACCACTGCGGCAGGGTGAGCAGCTGCTGCTCCCGCAGCCGCCCAGCGGCCAGCGCGGCTTGCAGCTCGGTCAGGCCGCGGAGGCCCGGGCAGGAGGGGGGCGGCTGGGAAGGGAGGAGGGAAGGGGAGGGGAGGGAGGGATGCAGCAGAGGGAGTGAGGAGTGAGGAGAAGAAGAAGGGAAAGAGGAGGGAGCGGGAAGTGTGGGCTAGCGCCGACGCCAACAACAGCAAATTAAATCGACACAAGAAAGGCGCACCCTGAGTTGCCTATACCAAAGAACAATGCCCCTAAAGTGCACATCTGATATCCACTTATCCCTTTCACTCCAGCTTGCCGTACAGAGAACAAGCCTGCTGACGTTCCCAGCACCCCTCCAGTACCAGGCCAGTTACCTCAACACACTCTCACTCACAGCCAGTCCTCCCAAACACACCCACTCACCAGCACGCTAGCCAGCCCCAATATGCCCCTCTCAACCTCCTCCACCTCCGCCTCCGTCGCTGCCGCCGCTCCTCCCTCCACCCTGGCGCCTCCCTCCACCCTCGCCGCCGCCCCCTTCCGGGGCGCCGCAAACCGCTCCGCAAACGCCCTCAGCGACTCCAGCTGGCCTCGCCCGCCGCCCGCCATGCAGCCGCCCGCACCCCCCTCCTTATCCCCTTCCTCCGGCCAGCAGTGCAGTACAAAGCAGCGCGCAAAGGGGCTGCTGCTGCTACTGCTCCCCGAGTGTGGCTGCTGCTGCTGCTGCGGTAGCCGCTGTGGTTGCCCCTGCGGCCCAGCCCACTCCTCATCGCCCCCACCCCCCAGATCCAGAAGCACCAGCAGCTGGCTGTCGCATGCAGCCGCCACCACATGCTGCTCCCCACCCTGCTCCCCACCCTGCTCCCTACCCTGCTCCCTACCCTGATCCTGTTGAGCAGCAGCAGCCCCTGCCGCCTGCTGCTGTGCCGGGTCCCGCTGCTGCCCCTGCCCCCGCTGCGCGGCTGCCAGCGCGGCTGCCTGCTGCAAGAGCTGGCGGCTGGGGGCACTGCCGGTGCGGGCGCAGGAGGCGAGGTGCAGCCCCAGCAGTGCAGTGAGGCTGACGGCGAGGTAGGCCTGGAGCGCGAGGGGAGGGGGGCGGAAGGGAGATGGTGGGTAGGGTGCAGCGATATAGTGGTACACTGGAAACATAGGAAGGGCATACGGTACACACTCTCGACAACACCAGCCGGCTGATGGGTACCTGACACATCCCCTTTCCATACACACTCAAGCGCATGTGTGTACGGAAAGCGCATGTGTGCACAGCATTGTGGTGTCTCGTCTGCGTGACCAGAGCGGGGGCTCCCGGCGTCGAGTTGGTCAGCGGCCTAGGTACTCAGCAGTAATTAGTTTTTCCCGACACCATCAGCATCACCGACATGCGTCGTCAACCCGCCACTCTTCTTACATCCAGCACCAGCAATTTACTCAGTTTTTGAGTTACGTTTCAGGTTTGTTCACCTCTGTTTTCCCTCTGTTTTTGCCTGTACTCGCGGTTCACATGCGAACCTATCCCAATTGCTTGCTCTTGTTCTGCTCAACTACACACTCAAGCGCAGTGGGCCTCATCACATGCGCACCCCCCACCCTAGAGTCTCCGAATGCGCTCACTACATGAGTCGGGATATGGGATTGGGACTTGTTGCTGCATCATGTACCCCCAACCTCCCGCACACCCACCGGGGGTCTCCGCAGCAGTCCGCCCACCGCCGCCAGCAGCCCCTCCACATCCCGCAGCACCACACATCCCGCGGGGAGCCCATGCGGCCCGGAGGAGGAGGAGCAGGCAGCAGCTGCCGCCTGCTGCTCCCCCCGCCCGGAGGTGTCGGCGGCAGTAGCAGCAGCAGCGGCAGCTGCAGCGCCAGAGCGTCCCTCAGCAGCGCCGGCAAGAGGGGAGCTGCTGGGTTCTACTGCCGCTGCAGCAGTAGCAGCAGCAGCAGCATGGGCGGCAGCGGCAGCACCACCACCACCACCACCGGCAGCCGGTTCGACGTCCATAGCGCCACTTGCGTGGGTGCCCCGCAGCTGCGGGTCCGGCTGTTCGTCCTGCTGGCCTGCTCCTGCTTCCGCTGCAGATGGGGGCCGTTGTGGCGGTGATGCCGCCCCGGCTCCTGCTCCCGCCCGTCGCTTTGCCTCCCGGACGGGACATGACATAACATCCCTTTGCTGCTGCTGTTGTTGCTGCGGCGGCGGCAGCGGCGGCTCAATGCCCTCAGACGGTAGCTTCCGCTTGCGTGAGGCCTCCAGCCCAGGCAGCAGCACCCCCTCCGCCGCCGCCTGATCCCGCACCGAACCAGCAGCCAGCGGCACCAACACACCCCTCTCCTCTACTCGCACCCTCCGCTGCTGCTGCTGCTGTTGCACCTGCAGCTGCTGCTCCCGCAACAGCTGCATCCTGCGCGCCTGCGTCAGCCGCTCCAAGCGCCACGTCAGGTAGTCCGCCTCCTCCTCCAGCTCCAGTGGGTCATAGCGATCCGTCCAGCGCACCTGCCGCTGCCACCGCGGGTGCAACCCGCCCGCCGCAACCTGCTGCTGCTGCTGCTGCTGGAGCCGCAGCTGCTGCAGCTGCCGGTACCGCCGCTGCTGCTGCTGCTGTTGCTGCTGCTCTAGCAGGAGAATTTGTTCTTCGACCTCCAGGTCGTCATGTGGCGGTGGCGGCAACAGAGGCTCGTGCTGCTCGCTGTCCCACACGCCCTGGGCCGCCGTGGCGACAGCGCCAGAGGTAGCAGCAGCAGCGGTGTCTTCGCCGTACGGCAGCGGCACGTCGCCGCCAGCCGCTGCCTCCGCCACCAGGTGCTCCATGGACCTGCTGTCCGCCAGACCTAGCCGCAACTGCTGCTGCTGCAGCAGCTGCTTTTCCGCACGCCTCCTTGCCGAGAAGGTGGGCTGTAGTGGCGGCGGCGGGGCCAGTCGTGGGTCTTGCAGCGTGCCCATGTCGTACTCGTCCTCGCCTCCGTCGTCGTCGTACAATGGAGCCGGGGGCTGTAGTGGCGGCGGTGCTTGTAGTGGCGGCCCCTGCTGGAGCGATGGTGTCGTGTGAAGGGGCAGGGAGCGCTCACGCCGCCGGTGTAGTGGCCGCTGTGCGTCTGCCGCCAAGCCTTCAGCTACAGCACCCCTAGCAGCAGCACCCTCGCTGCCGACTCCGTCGTCTCCATGCAGGCCTGCGGCGTCCAGCAGCACCTCACCTCCCAGCTGCTGCTGCTGCTGTTGATGATGATAGCTATGTCGCGGTGCAGGGCGGAGGTAGGGATCCGTCGTGCGATGGCGGGTACTTCGCATGCGCTGCTGCTGCTGCTGCTGATCCTCCAGTGCGGTGGAGGGCGGCAGGCGCGCAGCCAGCCGAGAAGGCACGCCACCGTACGACGGCCGGCCATGCGCCTGGAGGTGCATGACGTCAGCAGCATCAGCGTCATCGTCATCAACAGCATCAGCGTCAGCAAGGGGGTATGCCAGCGTCACCGGGTAGCTGCCGTACATTCGCCCGGAAGAGCTGTCGTACAACGGAACGAGCCTGTGCCTCTGCGGCGGAGGTGGTCGTCGTAGCTGCTGCTGCTGTGCTGCAGATAACGGTGGCAGAGGGTACTGAAGCGCATTCCCGCCAGGCTCATGCTGCAACACCTCCACTTCTTGGTCGAGCTGCTCCTCGTTGTCATCATCATTGTTATTAGCAGCAGCAGCTGCTGCTGCAGCATCGCCCCACAGCTCCTCCGCCATCAGCGGCCGCTCAGCCTGCTGCTGCTGCAGCAGCAGCAGCTCCTCTTCAGTTGGCCGCAGCCCGCGACTGCCGTACAATGAGCCCTCTGCCGACTTGCCATGGACTCGCCCGCTACCCGCCGCAGCAGCGATCTGTCTTGTTGCCCAGTCGTTCATCTCGCCAGCAGGGCTGCGAAGCAATGCTCTAATGCTGACATTGCCACCACCAACACCGGCGGCAGCAACACCGGCGGCCCCCAGGTGACCCAGGTCCGCCAGTTCTACCTCTCTGCCGCCTCCTGCGCCCAACCAGCGGCTGTTGTTGGACTGCCGCCGGCTGCTGCCAGCGGCCCCGGCAGCAGCAGCAGCAGCAAGAGGAGCCCCTGCAGGGTTGCTGCTGCCCAGGTCGGCAAAAAGGGCCTCCCGGCCCAGCTCACCCGGCAGCCCCGCACCGCTCCTGCGGCTGTCGAGCCCTACGTGGCCTGAAACACGCCTACCAGGACGGAGCAGCTCGGAGCCGGCAGCAGCATGAGCAGCTGTAGAAGCGGTCACAGGTCCTCCGTCAGCATCAGTCACAGGTAGGCGCAAGTTGGGAATGCGTCCGTCCGGAAGGCTGACATTCCTGCGGTGGAGGCTGACTGCACCACGGCTGGCGGTGCCTGTGATGGCGTCTGGCACGCTGTAACCGTGAGGAAGGCCGCCGCGTGCGCCCCGGTGGCCCAGATGCGTCACACGCAGGTGCTGCTGCGGCTCGCTGGCGGCGCCGACCAGCTCATCAATGGAACCATGCATGCCGTAGAGATTCCCACAGCTCGCGCTTCCGTGTACACTGCTTGAATGATAATAGTAGGCGTTGTGGCTGATCTGACACACCCAAACTGTAAGCTCGAGGTGTTAGCTTGAACTCCAACACCGGCCGATGACCTACAGCAATGATTGCCGCAATACTTGATGACCCAGAACCTGCGCTAGTTTGCGGTATTTACGAGGAAATCAATAGTTACATCACGATACATAAATTTTGCGTATTGGACCAGCTTGGAACGTCAACTTCGGCCTTTGAAAGCGACGACCACAGTATGTATGAGCACCACGGCCCTGTGGTCCTGCCTTAAATTATTCTAATCATACTTGTAATCGGAGGGTATGCCGGTGAAAATAAACTTGTTAACAAAGAAGCCTAGAGGGGAAGGCGCGTCCACGCCGCGCCATATGGGATTTCCTAGGAGGCCACCGAAATATATGCTACACACAAAATGAAGCCGGGGCCAACATATACAATAAAAGCCTGTAAAGATTGGGCCGCCTACAATGAGCGTGGCGCACCTTACTGCTGTCGGCACTTCTGGTGCTTACGCTGATATATCTTCCTGGAAGACGGCTGCAATAACCCCTTTAGTTGTCAAAATTTGTGGGGCTGCAACTGGTATTTAAGCGCCTAGGAAAATTGGCAAGCGTAAAGGTCAAGCATGACCAACGGACGCTTGTGCAAGGCGTTTGAAAGCCCTGCGCTAGGTTGGATATATTACTTCGGGTATTTTGTAAAATCTTTTGCTGGCTGTTGCTATAACGGCTACCAAGCAGCTTGGGCACATTGTACGGCAGCAGCTATGTATACAGTATTCATCCCCATGCAAGGTTAGAAAGGTGACCTTAGTGTCTGGTTGCTAGCTGCGTGTTAGAAAAAAGCTGCAAGCCAAAGCCAATTCCAATAGGGCAGCCTTGGGCAGTTATTTGGTTATGTCTTTGGGTAACGTGGCTCGCGTGTATCTATCAGAAGCGCCGACAAGCGCTGCACGGACAAGCTCGGAAGGCTGTGATGCCAAATGATGGACAAAAGCACACACCTCAAAAGTAATTGCTTCCCCAATAGCATGCTATCAGGATAGAAGGTAACATGTGAAGTCTTCACATTCCTCCACTCAGCTAATTACAGGAAAGTATGCCGGTACATTAGCCGGGGAAAGCATGCTGGGGTGTATACAATGGCAGTCTGTTCTTTACCGGGGGAAACAAGATTCGTCATAAGGCATTAGTAAGATGGAGTTGGGGCACGGGTGCTTGTGCTGCAAGAGTAACCGCACCCATCCTAAGTACTGAGGTACGCGGGACGCCCTTTCATCGTCCGGTGCATTTAGGCAAGGCCCGTAAACTTATGCATGTCGGTTTGCCCTCCATATATACCGCCCCAGCGCTGCCTCAGATACACTGCCCACGCAAACATGGCTGGTCATCAGCACATGCATGGTAAGGCTTGTTAGGGCCGCTGCTGAAGGTGTCGCAGAGTGCATGGGCAATGAGTCAAGAATTGAGTGAAAGGCTTAAACCCCGTATGAAGTTTCGCAAGGGCTGGATTGCACTGGGGTGTGCTGCTGGGCGCATGCCAGGCACATGGGCTTCCGCACCCTGTCAAATACATACGCATGTTGTAAATTCCTGATATGATCCCAAATCCCAGCCTATGATGCATGCGGGTAACTTGAAGCACACATACGAACATTGGCAGTGTGCCATTGGTTTGTGGCCTAAGGGGACACCCTGCAGCGTTGCTAGCAAACAACACAGAGAACCCGGAACCCGACAGCCTATGCATGTAAGGCCGCTGCGGCTTACAATGGAAAAAGACAAAAGTATGTTTTAGCAGCGGTAGATGGGCAGGGCTTTTCATATAACAACATGTCATAAAAGCATCAGCAGTGGCTTGGCATGAGCTGCATGCCGGCGCCGTGCAGGCCAATGCCCATAATATATACATAGTTTCATGTCACTAATAGATATGAATATAGCAAGATTACAACGTTGAAAATTTTACTCCGAGTTATTTTAATAGTTTCGGCCTGGCTGCGATTTGGCTACCGCGCGCCCTGAGTGCTTCCCGTCAACCTGAAACAAGCCAACATGGATTAAAGTGTTAACTCTGCTCATATGTGCCAACAAAAATGAATATAGAAATCACTTTGTAACTTCAAGACCAAGGACCTTCTGACCAAGGCTTAAAGGCCTGATCAAAAGCTTTTTAGCTCTAGCCTACGGAAGTGAAAAAACCCAAGTATGCAAGTTGAAATAAACGCGTTCGAGGAAGTGACTCGGGCGAAAATGGACGGTCTACAACCTAATGGCATTGGAGATGAGCTTCCGCCGTCGAAACGCTACAAGCCTGGATCCACAGCGCCATATATTAGCAGTAACCTAACCCACCTACCAGCTAGGGCAGCAGCTACGCAGGCAGCCGCGCGCATCAGGGAGGCTGCACGGCGGGCCCAGCGGCAACATCATCAGTCAACCCCAACCGGCTCTGCCAGGCTTGTGGCCATGAACCAGCAGGAAACCGGCGGCATCGAGCCATGGCAAGATGCTGATGGCACCGCACGGACCAACCAAGCGGCGCCCACTGCAGCCCTGCTGGCCGTGAATCCCGAGGTGCTGTCGCGGCTGAGCTGCAGCTGGAGCCCGCAGCAGGCGGCGCAGCTGCTCAGGTTGGCCGCGGAGAAAGTCGACCCGCTCCATCCGCACATTGTAGGTGTGCGCGGGGCGGGTGTGTCGAGCAGTAGCTGCCAAGCAGGAGTGAGGTGGTGGTGGGAGTGTTGGGGTGTTGGGTTAGGGCCCAAGCTTTCTTCCTTCCTTCACCACGTTGCAACACGGCTGAACCCAGCAACCCTGTTCATTGCTGATACACCTGCCCTTTTTACCCGGTCTTCCTCCTCCTCTTCCCCACCTGCCTTTACCGCCTGCCCCTTGCCCTCTACCCCCTCTCAGGCCTACGGTCAGGTCAACCAGCACTTCCTGTCAGGAGCACGTCTGCTGGCGCTCCTGACCTCCACCTCCGCCTCCCCTGCCCCGCTGCCCGCCCACCTCGACCTACCCCGCCTGCTGTGCCCCGCGCCCGCTGAGCTGCTGCTGCTGCGGGGCAGGAGCCACTGCCGCCAGCAGCAGCACCAGCCGCTGGCGGCAGGGGAGGTCGAGACCGCCGCCGCCGGCACCGGCAGTGCAGGTCCCGGTGGTGGGGAGACCCAAGGGCAGCCGGGGCAGGGGCCCTGGCTTGTGGTGCATGTGCGTGCGGCTGGAGGTGGAGGTGGAGGTGGAGGAGGTGGCGAGGGAGGCAGCAGCAGCGGTGGGGAGGTGGTGTGCGAGGGGCTGCAGGAGTATGCGGCGGGGCTGCTGCTGCTGGGGCCAGCGGGGGCGGCAGGCGGGGGTGGAGGAAGTGGAGGTGGGGGCGAGCAGCAGGGGCCAGCAGGGCCGGCGGTGGCGCAGGTGCTGCGGCAGCTGCGTGTCGTGGTGGGTGCGGGAGGAGGGGAGGAGGGAAGGGAAGGAAAAAGGGAAGGGTGGGAAAAAGGAAGGGGAGGAGAAGGAGCGAAAGAAACGCAGTGTGTGTATCATGCAGCAGGAAAGGAGAGAGGGTGGGAACTTCAGGGAAATGATAGGCAAAATGGGCGTGTGTGTTTATGGGCTGCGTTACAAACGTGCCCGTCTTACCATGCCTTCCCCCTTCACCTCTGCCGCCCGCCAACACAGCTGCGGGCCTACCCTGGTCATGCACGCGTGCTCTTACCCCTAACATCACGCAAACACATAATGCAAAAATGCAGATACGCAGTCCCGTGATGCCGCCTGATGCCCCCCAGTCCCTCACCTGTTACCGACTCCCCCCACCCCCCCACCCCACCCCCTACACTCCCACCCCCCACAGGACCTGCCCTGCTACTGCGCCCTGCAGCAGCCCCAGCCCCACACCCCGCACCAGCCGCTGTCGCCGCTGAGCCCGCTGTGGTGCAGCTGGTACCAGTGGGCGGAGCTGGCGGCGGGGGCGGCGGCAGCAGCAGCAGCAGCGGCGGATGCCAGCGGGACCGGCATTGCTGGCAGCCGCGCAGTGGGAGGCGTGGCACAGCAGAGGGAGGGGGCGGCAGGTGCGTGCAATTTGTTATATCTGTACTACAGCCGCCTTTCTGATGATGTTAAAGTAACAACCAGTATACTTGATTGCTGTGTAGTTTTTCTTTTAACTCCCGATGACTATATCGCTCTTTACCCTGCAATAGACATTCGGTTACTTACTACCAGTCCACACAACGCCGTGCTCCACTACTCTCGCAGGAGCAGCCCCCACCGCCGCACCCACCACAGCAGCAGCCACCACGGCAGCTGGCACCACCGCCACCACCACCACCACCCGGCACCCCCCCGCCGCGCCCCACCCGCCCACCATCAAATCCCCACGGGCCACTGCCCCCGCCAAACCTCCACAATCCCTCTCCCTACCTGCTGCTGCTGCTGCTGCTGCCGGAGCGACCCGCCGGGTCGCTCCAGGCATGGCGGTGGCGGGACACAACGCCCCGGTCCGTGCCGCTGCTGCAATGACCCATGGGTCGTCCCAAGGGCCCTCGCTGGGTCCGCCTCCTCCTCCGGTTCTGGCCCTGGCCCAGCTGCGGCGGGTGGATCCGGGGGCTGCGGCGGCGCTGGAGGGGCCTATCAGGAGGCGCAGCGCCCTCCTGGGGGGGCCCAATGCGCCGGTGGGGTGGGGGGGGGGGTAGTGTGTGGGTTAAGGAAACCGTGTGTTAAGAAAATTGGCCGCGAGTTGGAACATTGTGTGTCTGTATATGCTTGGAGGAATCCCCAAGAGGCACCCTGGTCCCGCAGTTGATGTTAGTTATCACCTTATCAGGGATCAGGCGCTGTAGGAGTGTCCGGATATCTGAAAAGCAAAAAAGCAAGGCACGGGTAGGAACGACACCGACACACCCGTGTCATTGAGCGGATACTCCTCCCCGCCGCCCACCTGCTTAGTATCTTCCTCTATAGTCGTTATACAGTAGAGTCTTAGTAAACGGTTTCCTTTACCCTCCATCCTCCCCCCCTTCCCCCGTCCAGACCCTGTGGCGGCTGGACGGCGATTCCGAGGTGTTCTACGCCCTGGGCTTCTGCCCCTCCGGCTCGCACTACGGGGACGGGCGGCAGGGCAAGGGAACGGGCGTGCGCGTGCTCTTCTCGCCACCCAACAACAGCGCATCAGGAGCAGGTGGTGGTGGTGGTGGTGGTGGCGGCGGCGGGCGGATTTGTGAGGAGCTGGAGCCGTGGACTTGGTTCAAGCGGTGGGGCGGTGAGGCGGCTGCGCTGCACCGCTGGCCCAACCGGGTGCAGGTGGCGCTGTGGGGGCCGCTGAGGGGCAGGACAAAGGTGAGGAGGGGCGGGAGGAGGGGCAAGGGGGGGGACAAAGGTGAGGAGGGGCGGGAGGAGGGGCAAGGGGGGGGACAAAGGTGAGGAGGGGCGGGAGGAGGGGCAAGGGGGGGGGAGACCAGCTTACCACCGTTTGTTACCCGATGGCCGCCTGCAGTATGCGTTATCAGGTTGTTGTTGGTATGCCCCCCCACCCATCTCTCCCTTACCTCCCTTGCCTCCCTTACCTCCCTTGCCTCCCTTAACCCCGTCCCTGCAACCTTGCCTCCTTCGTTTTGTCCTTCTTCGCCTAATAGGCTTCTTCCCTTCTTCCCCCACTTCTCACCTCCTCCCCAGGCTCGCCAGTACGACGGCTTCCTGTGGTTGCGGTACAAGGACTGGCTGGTTGTCGTACACAACGCCATGTGTATGGAGGCCCTAGAGAGGTACGACAACGCCGGGAACGACATGGATGTGAACCTGCCGTACGCGGATGACCCCCTGTCGTACTACCCGGCTACTGGCGCCGCTGGCGCCGCCGCAGCAGCAGGAGTAGCAGGGGGCCGGAAAGGGGGTGGAGTGCGAGGAGACAGAGGGCAGCAGCGGAAGCGGCGGTGGAAGCGCGGACGGGAGGATTCGGAGCTAGAGGAGGAGGAGGAGGAGAACCGGGAGGAGGAGGAGGCGCGGCGGGTGGTGGCAGACGAGGACAGGGGGCAGGAGGGGGATGCGGGAGAGGAGGGTGCTGCTGCTGATGATGATGATGAGGAGGAGGAGGAAGGGGACGGGGAGGAGGAGGAGGAGGGAGCGGAAGCTGAGGAGGAAATGCGGCCGGCCGGCACCCAACCCGCCTCCCTCATGGGCGGCGAGGAAGGTGAAGAGGTGGAGGGCGTGGGCTGGAGGGCTGACCTAAGCCCGCAGCAGCAGCAGCAGCGGCCCTCCTCCTCCCCAGCAGCAGCAGCGGGCCGCAGTCCCGCCGGTCCGCTGCTCGCCGGCGCTACCCGTAGGCGGGGTCGGCCCCCCCTGCGTTGGTTGGGTCGCCCCTTCCTGGCCTCAAAGCAACAGCAGCAGCAACAACAACAACAGCAGCAGCACCCGCAGCAGCAGCAACAACAGCAGCACCTTGCAGCGCCGGCCCCCTCCTCGCCCTCCTCCTCACCCTCTTCCTCGCGCTCCTCCTCACCCTCCCCCTCGCACTCCTCCGCATACTCCTCCTCCCCCCCACCCAACCCCCCACCCAACCCCTCACCCAACCCTCATCGCATGAAGCCGGCTCGTCGGTGTTTATCTTACAAGCACCAGCCCAACGCGTTGAAGCAGCTGAAAAAATTGGATCCGAGACGCGACGTGTTATATGCGTTCTACAAGGGCCATTGGCAGCGACGCGGACCCAACCAGCCGGTCGGTGGGGGGACCGGGAGTGTGGTGGGGCGTGTGGGCCTGGGGGGAGCGGGGGGGGGGGTAAAGTTAAGGGAACTGACGAGGCAACTAACTTGGGGGGTGGGGCGTGCGGGGTGGCGGGTGAGCTGCTGATGGTGGTGGTGGGGCGTTATACCGTAGTGGGTACCGTGATGTGTGGGGTAGGGAAACTGGCCGCGAGTCGGAGTGCGAGTTGAGTTGTGTGTGTGTGCAAGGGCTGTGGCGCTGTTGAAGGGTGCATGGGTAGGGTGTCCCTGCGTGGTCCGCTGGCCGCTGCAACGCGAGAGGGGGAGGGGTTTAGCCGGACGTCTGCGGCTGCCCCCTCAGAAGCCTCCCAAACACCATGCATCTATGGTAGACAGCTACTGTCCCCTCACCCCGCCTTCACTCCCCTCTTCCCCGCCTTCAACCCCCTCCCCCCCGCCCTCCCCCCCTCCCCCCCGCCCTCCCCAGACCGTTTGGCGCTTCCGGCTGGGTGATCTGGTGCGATACGCGCTGGCCGTCTGCCCCCCCGGCGCCTCCTACACAGACGTGCTGCCCAACCGCAAGGGCGGCACACCCGTGCGACTGCTGTACACTCCGCAGCCGGAGGAGAGCGCAGCCATGGCGGCAGCCGCTGCTGGTGGTAGCGGCGGGGGGCGGGAGTGTGTGGTGCTGATGCCGCGACAGTGGTTCCAGCTGGCGGGCGGGGGCAGGGCGAGGACCATTCGGTGGCAGGTGAAGGTGGAGGTGGCGCTGCTGCCGCGCGAGGAGCAGCAGCAGAACCAGGGGGCAGTCAAGGTGGGAGGGGGGAAGGGGTGGGAGTGGGAGTGATGTGGGTCCTGCAGAGCGGGATGTGAGGTGGGGGGTGCGGTGGTACCGCCTCATGTGCGGTGCGGGTACTGTCCATCACGTGTAAAAGGAAGCCACGCGCGCGCATGTCTAGCGGCCTTGCCTTGTCTCACAGCCTGCCTTGCCTGCCTCCTCACAGCCTCTGCCTTGCCTTGCCTCCTCACGTGCTGGTGCCTGTTGCCTGCCGCAGGAGGAGGACGGTATGCGGTGGGTGCCCTACTCGCACTGGCGCGGCTGCCAGCCCAACTGGCAGCTGCCGGGGGCGAGACGACAGCAGCAGCAGCAGCAGCGGGGTGTGGGGGGCGGGGGCGGGGGAGGAGGGCGGGGAGGCGGTGTGGAGGATCAGCAGGGCGGTGATGAGGATGAGGATGAGGATGATTCCTCGGAGGTGGAGGAGCAGGTGGAGGAGGAGGAGCAGCAGCAGCAGCGCGAGGAGGCGCAAGGAGGGGAGGAGGAGGAGGAGGAGGAGGAGGAGGAGGGCAAGCAGGGTGGTGAGCAGAGGCGTCAGCCCGCCCCCGCCCCCACCCTGCATGAGGCAGCTCGGGGACCGCCTCCCCCAGCACCACCACCACCAGCACCACCGCCACCGCAAGCACCAGCAGCAGCGGCGGCGCGGCCAGCGGTTGCGACAACCCCCGCAGCAGCAGCAGCAGTAGCAGCAGCAGTAGCAGCGGGAACAGCAGCAGCCATGTCAGGAGGCGCCCCAGCGTCGCCCCCGGAGTCACGGCAGCCTCCTCCTCCGCCTCCTTCCCCTCCGCCGGCCGCTGCTGCCCCCCCGCCGAGCGCCGCTGCCGCCGGGTCCCCCGCCGCAGCCGCAGCCGCCGCCAACCATGCAGCCCCGCCGCTGCCGCTGCCGCTAGGAGCGCCCGCCGCTGTCTCCACCGCCCCCACCACCACCACGACCAGCACCGCCACCACTCCCGGCGGCGTCACGGTCGCTCCCACTGCACCTGCCGCCACCGCACCAGCCACCGCAGCAGCAGCAGGAGGAGGAGGTGGCAGTGGAGGCAGCACCAGTCCGCCGGGTGTTGACTCCTACGAGTATGCGGCGCCGCTGCATGGGGCGGTGGGACGGGAGGGGAGCGGGGCGGCAGCGGGCGGCAGTGGGGCTGCCGGGGCTGTGTTGCAGCAGCAGCCGCCTCTGGGACATCCCAAACCCGAGGACGACCCGCAGCAGCAGCAGCAACAAGGGCTGCAGCAGCGGCAGGCCTTCCCACCCGCGCAAGCCGCAGCGGCAGCAGCCGGCGCTCCTCCCGCCAGCCCCTCTCATCACACCTCCCACTCTCCTCCGCCTCCTCCGCCTCCTCCCCCTGCTGCCGGCCCCTCCCTGCCGCAGCCCCGCAGCAGCAGCATGCTGGCTGCTACGGCGGTGTTCCCCTCCCTGGCCGCCACCGCACGTCGGAGCGGCGGCAAGCTCCCCACGCTGCCCCACAAGGGAGCCATGCGGGACGGAGGCGAGGGGGGCGGGCTGGGGGTAGCCGCTGGCGGGGTGGGCAGTGGCAGTGGTGGCGGTGGCAGCGGGTCTCCAGGCGCTGCTGCTGCTGCTGCTGCTGCAGGTAGTGTTGCTGCTGCTCCTGCTCCTATAGCAGGTGTTGCTGTAGCAGCACCAGCACCTGCAGGTGCTGGTGTCCCCCCCGCCCCCTCGCCAGCGCTGTTGCTCCCCGCGGTGGAGCAGCTGCGTGCGCTGGACCCGGAGGCGGCTGCGGTGGTGGCGGGGGAGCTGCCCAGACTCACGGGGCAGCTGAGGGGGGCCAATGAGCCGGTGAGGGGGCTAGGGGGTCAACGACCATGCCGAGATATAGGAAACCACAGCTTAGGGCAAAGCAATGGGGATGTGGCAGGTTACCACAATACAGACTGGGGGGAGGGTGGGGACGGCTGAGAAGGCTGCTTGGCGAGAGTGGGGCTGGGGAAGGGGCTCACATAGTGACCTTTCTCAAACCCCACCTCGCTATCCCTCCACTTCCCTTCCCTTCCCTCCCGCCGTACAGACGCTGTGGGCATTTGCAGCGGGCGGCGGAGCGGCGTGCTACGCGGTGGCCTACTGCCGGGATGGCGCCGGCTACGGAGACCCCTACAGCCCCGCCCGGGTCCTCTTCGTGCCGCCCGCCGCCCCATCCGCTGCGGATGCATTGGGTAACGTGGGAGGTAGCGGGGGTGGAGGTGGAGGTGCGGGTCAGGTGCAGCGGCGGCGGCGCGCGGTGTCCATGTCCCCCCGCAAATGGTACCACACGCATGGCGGGGAGGGGGCGCGGCTGGGGCCGTGGCAGGGGGCGGTGGAGGTGGCGCTGCTGCCCAGCCAGCTCACCCCCTCCTACCTGAAGGTGAGGCGTGCTGGTCTCCTTCTTATTGGACAAGGTTTGGAGGGTTCTTCGGAGGGTTCTTTGAAGGGTTCTTCGGAGGACAGAGTCCGAGCTGGGAGGTGCCGCCTGGGGGAAGGGAAAACACAGACCAGTGGAACCCCTGCTTCCCTGAAACAAACCGCAACATTCTCAACCCAGCGCACACAACCGCACCACGTAGTACAGCGCTACGGTGCGCTGTGAAAAGCGATCTCGCACAGGGATGCCGTTCTTATTGTGATGTGGACGGTTCTGATGTGTTTTTGTTCTGATGACTTGCATGCAAACCTCTTCCTGCTACCAGTACTACAACACGCCTGCCCCCGTACACCCTGCCCCCGCCAGGCTCGTGTGGCCTCAGGTCTGCGCTGGGTGCGCTATCCCGACTGGTGGGCCGCCTATGCAACCCCGGGGGGCGAGGACCCCGCCGCCGCTGCTGCTACTGCCGCCGCCGCCGCTGCCCAGCCGGCTCCTGCCCGTCGAGCCCCCTTGGTCGCCACCGACGCCGGCGGCGGCGGCGGCAGCGGCGGCGGCGGAGGAGCGGTCCGGCCTGCTGCCCCTGTCCCTGCACCTGTCGCTGCTGCTGGCGCTGCTAGCGGCAGTGGCGGCAGCGGCTCCTCCGCCGCCTCCGCCTCCGCTGCGGCCTCCTCGTTGCTCCCCCCCAGCGTGCAGGCCGCTCTGAGGGTGCTGCTGGAGAACCCCACCGGCAGGGAGGCACGCCAGCTGGCGGCTCGACCCGCGGCAGCAGCAGCAGGAGGAGGAGGAGGAGAAGGAGGAGGAGGAGGCAGCCGGAAGGCGCCAGACACGGATCCGGTGAGCGTGTGTTAGGAAGGCAGCTGTGTGGGGGGGTGGGGTGGGGGGTTACAAGGATGTGAGGGATGCATTCATGCGGTGTGGGCGGGTGCTTCAGAGGGAGGCATTGAGATGGATGTGGTGAGATGTTGGAGGTGCGTGTTTGGTGGCACACCTTGCTTTTGGTCCATCCAGCATGCCCTCCCTTCCCTGCACCCCACCCTCCCCAGGTGTTGGTGCGGGTGCGCTGCTCACGCACGCGCGAGGAGTTCCGCTACGGCATCGCCTACTGCCCGCCCGGCGCCAAACACGGAGACGGCGGTCGGGGCATGGAGACCGGCGTGCGCATCATCTACCTCGCCCAGTCGCCACCGGAGGGCGCAGCAGCCGCAGCAGGGCCGAGTGGGAGCAGCGGCGGCGGGGGAGGCGGTGCTGCTGGGGGTGCTGGTGTGGCTTTAGAGGTGCTGACGCCGACTATCTTTTGTCAGAGGGCTGCTGCGGGGGCGCAGGGCAGCTACTCGTGGCGCATGTGGGTGCAGGTGCTGCAGGAGGCGGCGGAGGGGGAGCAGGAGAAGGAGAAGGAGGGGGCGGGAGACGGCAGTGGCGGCGGGGAGGAGGTAAGGCGGGGGATGGGGGAGGCTTGCGCTGCGTGCTGGGGGGAGGGGGCAGGTGGACCGCGAAACATTTTCTTCAGTTTTAGCCCACATAACGAAGCTGAGTATCCATACTAAGCTGGAGCCCTCTTATACCGGTAGTAAAACCCCTCTCCCCATCACCGTTTCCTTTCACGCACCTTTCCCACCCCTCACACCACCCCCCCACCCGCCCAACCGCAGGGTCAGGCCCAGGGCCGCTCCTCCCACTGGCGATCCTACGGCGAGTGGGCGGCGGAGCTGCGGGCGCGGCGAGCAGCTGCAACAGCCACCTGAGGTGAGGGCAGCAGCGGCCACCTGAGGTGAGGGCAGCAGCGGCCACCTGAGGTGAGGGCAGCAGCGGCCACCTGAGGTGAGGGCAGCAGCGGCCACCTGAGGTGAGGGCAGCAGCGGCCACCTGAGGTGAGGGCAGCAGCGGCCACCTGAGGTGAGGGCAGCAGCGGCCACCTGAGGTGAGGGCAGCAGCGGCCACCTGAGGTGAGGGCAGCAGCGGCCACCTGAGGTGAGGGCAGCAGCGGCCACCTGAGGTGAGGGCAGCAGCGGCCACCTGAGGTGAGGGCAGCAGCGGCCACCTGAGGTGAGGGCAGCAGCGGCCACCTGAGGTGAGGGCAGCAGCGGCCACCTGAGGTGAGGGCAGCAGCGGCCACCTGAGGTGAGGGCAGCAGCGGCCACCTGAGGTGAGGGCAGCAGCGGCCACCTGAGGTGAGGGCAGCAGCGGCCACCTGAGGTGAGGGCAGCAGCGGCCACCTGAGGTGAGGGCAGCAGCGGCCACCTGAGGTGAGGGCAGCAGCGGCCACCTGAGGTGAGGGCAGCAGCGGCCACCTGAGGTGAGGGCAGCAGCGGCCACCTGAGGTGAGGGCAGCAGCGGCCACCTGAGGTGAGGGCAGCAGCGGCCACCTGAGGTGAGGGCAGCAGCGGCCACCTGAGGTGAGGGCAGCAGCGGCCACCTGAGGTGAGGGCAGCAGCGGCCACCTGAGGTGAGGGCAGCAGCGGCCACCTGAGGTGAGGGCAGCAGCGGCCACCTGAGGTGAGGGCAGCAGCGGCCACCTGAGGTGAGGGCAGCAGCGGCCACCTGAGGTGAGGGCAGCAGCGGCCACCTGAGGTGAGGGCAGCAGCGGCCACCTGAGGTGAGGGCAGCAGCGGCCACCTGAGGTGAGGGCAGCAGCGGCCACCTGAGGTGAGGGCAGCAGCGGCCACCTGAGGTGAGGGCAGCAGCGGCCACCTGAGGTGAGGGCAGCAGCGGCCACCTGAGGTGAGGGCAGCAGCGGCCACCTGAGGTGAGGGCAGCAGCGGCCACCTGAGGTGAGGGCAGCAGCGGCCACCTGAGGTGAGGGCAGCAGCGGCCACCTGAGGTGAGGGCAGCAGCGGCCACCTGAGGTGAGGGCAGCAGCGGCCACCTGAGGTGAGGGCAGCAGCGGCCACCTGAGGTGAGGGCAGCAGCGGCCACCTGAGGTGAGGGCAGCAGCGGCCACCTGAGGTGAGGGCAGCAGCGGCCACCTGAGGTGAGGGCAGCAGCGGCCACCTGAGGTGAGGGCAGCAGCGGCCACCTGAGGTGAGGGCAGCAGCGGCCACCTGAGGTGAGGGCAGCAGCGGCCACCTGAGGTGAGGGCAGCAGCGGCCACCTGAGGTGAGGGCAGCAGCGGCCACCTGAGGTGAGGGCAGCAGCGGCCACCTGAGGTGAGGGCAGCAGCGGCCACCTGAGGTGAGGGCAGCAGCGGCCACCTGAGGTGAGGGCAGCAGCGGCCACCTGAGGTGAGGGCAGCAGCGGCCACCTGAGGTGAGGGCAGCAGCGGCCACCTGAGGTGAGGGCAGCAGCGGCCACCTGAGGTGAGGGCAGCAGCGGCCACCTGAGGTGAGGGCAGCAGCGGCCACCTGAGGTGAGGGCAGCAGCGGCCACCTGAGGTGAGGGCAGCAGCGGCCACCTGAGGTGAGGGCAGCAGCGGCCACCTGAGGTGAGGGCAGCAGCGGCCACCTGAGGTGAGGGCAGCAGCGGCCACCTGAGGTGAGGGCAGCAGCGGCCACCTGAGGTGAGGGCAGCAGCGGCCACCTGAGGTGAGGGCAGCAGCGGCCACCTGAGGTGAGGGCAGCAGCGGCCACCTGAGGTGAGGGCAGCAGCGGCCACCTGAGGTGAGGGCAGCAGCGGCCACCTGAGGTGAGGGCAGCAGCGGCCACCTGAGGTGAGGGCAGCAGCGGCCACCTGAGGTGAGGGCAGCAGCGGCCACCTGAGGTGAGGGCAGCAGCGGCCACCTGAGGTGAGGGCAGCAGCGGCCACCTGAGGTGAGGGCAGCAGCGGCCACCTGGGGTGAGGGCAGCAGCGGCCACCTGAGGTGAGGGCAGCAGCGGCCACCTGAGGTGAGGGCAGCAGCGGCCACCTGAGGTGAGGGCAGCAGCGGCCACCTGAGGTGAGGGCAGCAGCGGCCACCTGAGGTGAGGGCAGCAGCGGCCACCTGAGGTGAGGGCAGCAGCGGCCACCTGAGGTGAGGGCAGCAGCGGCCACCTGAGGTGAGGGCAGCAGCGGCCACCTGAGGTGAGGGCAGCAGCGGCCACCTGGGGACCGGAGCAGCTCCAGGCATCCACTGCTAATGTAGAGATTGATACGACTGCCGTCAGTTGCCCCTGCGCAGTCAACGAGTGGCGGAATGGCGCGCTGCGAATGGTTCACTCCTGCTGGGTAGACGAGGTTGCGTTGTTAGGGGCGTTGTGGTGCGGTGTCGATTGGAGTGATGCGGTGCTGTGGTGCCTGTCGGGACCTGTGCAATGGTTGTTGATGCTTTTGCCAACTCTTGCTGCAGCGGCATGCGTCAGTACTGTTTTTACTTTACCGTCAGGAGGCCATGCTTTGATTGTCCCGCACGTTGCGTGACGTGGAAAAGGGAAGAAGGGGATTTGCATACCGTATCCCTCCTGCTGTACATTGCGCCATGTTTTGTAACGGTTATCCTGTTTTGTAGTTGTTGTCGTACAGTCTTACTGCTTCAGCTTCAGCTTTGGCATGTGTATTGCACAGTTGAAACATTGGTATGGCTGGGCTGTCTTGTTGCGGGATGTAGGCCAGAAGGGCCCATCGTACGTGGCTTATCCTGTTAATGTAAACTGTGCTGTGAAAGACATGTAATTAGTAGTCAGTCTCGGGTTCCTAATTTTGCCTCTACTTCTTTAGTAAGGTTCAAGGTCAGCCTTTCCATACGTGGGCACTGCTTAAGGCAAAATCCAAATAAGGCGAAATGCCGGTAACGCTCTCCACCCGTACCTGTAAGCAAGTAAAGTTCCGACTCACAGCTAAATTTGAGCTTTCTGCTGCTACCGTGAAATTGGTACGAATTTGGTAGCTAGACCTGGCAACTTAGCTTTTGTCCTCACGATCCTCACCCCTGTGCGTGGTTAGGATGTTTCAATCCGATATCCATCCATTTTCCCTCAGGCGCAAGTTCCAACGTTGTATATTCTTAGTTTACATTTATGGTTATTTCATCCTTTCTGGCATGACCATCTTTTTCGGACACGAACTTGACATGTTGATGTATCATCCCGTCAACTGCCAAAATTGTTTTGGGCCCCTTAAAGAAAAGGGACCGCAAGTGGCTATAGTGTTTTGTGTGTGCAAGAATGTTTATCATAGGATAAGCGAAGTTAACCATGATTTTGCTCGCTATACCGCTTGCGACGGCCTGTTACCTTACTAATCTGTTTGCTCGATTCACAAGCTAAGCTTGCAATACAGCGTTTATATGTATGTCACCTACTCTTTATGCTGCGGTGCGACGACCTCTAACAGGAGCAATGGAATGCAAGGCCTCATCACGTATGCCGGTCATGGAAACATAACGCAAGCATTGGCTTTAGAGTTACAGCGACTACTTTACTATACAGACATTGTTATTTATGCCCGTATACTGAAGATTCTATGCCCCAAGGAAAGCATGTAGCGACGCCCCAACTACCCACAAAAGCCCGAAACACCGTGAATACCGTGAAAAGGAAGTAGAGCCAAATAGCTCTCTATAACCATGTGGACGATGAGGGGCTATCAGCGTGTCTTGCAGCCAAAGCTGCTGGGGTTTGCTGCTGTGCTTCTTTTAGCAGTCGCGCTTGCTCCAAACGGCGCGCAAGGGGCAGCAACTAAAAGCTACATAATAACAGGTATGCAGCCTATCCCGTGGCTTGTACGATGAATCATGCTTATCGGCTTCGCGGATGTCGACTTGAGGCAAAGCGACATATGCACCTTTTCGCGATAACCAAGCTTCGGTTACGCTGTTATATCTTTCTTGTGCAAGTTCTGAGTGTGTGGAACCCAGTTGCGTTAAAGGAAGACGAGCAGCCTTTACCAACTGTCAACGCGATGTTTGCCCAGCCACGAGCTCTGCACCTCCAGACATTTAAGCATCCCCCCTTTTTACCTTTCCTTCACCACACCACCTGCTCCTCAGGACAAGCTTCCCTGCGGATATTCACCGCCTACACCAGGCCATCCCGCGGCGGCCTACCTGCCATCCCACCCACCTCCCCATCTCCCTCACCCTCTGCACCTCCACCTCCGCTCAGCCCCTCCTCCCCACCACCTCCAAAACAACCCCAGCTCGCCTACGCTCACCTCGGCTGCGTCCCCCAGCTCGGCCCCGACGGCTACCTAACCGACGCAGGCTGCGAGCTGCCGCCGCTGACACTGGCCGAGGGCCCTGCTGCCCTGGCGCTGCAGGAGCAGCTCAGGCTGTTGTCGGGGGAGGTGGGACAGCTGCGACTCAACGTCAGCGTCAATGCGACCGCCGGAGCGCAGGTAAGGGGGGTGGGGGCCAAGGGTCATCATCCCAGCGACACCTACGCCATCGCACTACCGCGTACCAGGTCTGAGCCACACGCAACCAGCCAATAGAGATTAGAGCGCGACCCCGGAAGCCAGGGCTCGTTTCCCTCCTCCCTACCTCCCTCACCGGTACTGGTATTTAAAGCATGGCTCTTTCTTCTTCCTTCCATACCTCATTCTCCCCCCCAATTCAACCTAACCCAACATTCCAGACTTCCCAGCCCAGTGCGGAATATCCATCTTAACCCCACCCCCACCACCATCAGCTCCCTCTATTTACCACCAAGGGTTGTCACGTCCTCTCAAAGTTACCTGTACCTCTTCCTTCATTCTCACCTGCCAGCTGCTGTCCGCCGGCCGCCCGCCGGCGCTGCTCAGCTACACGCCAGTGACCCCCTCCGGGGTGCTGGACGACCCCTCATCCCTCTTTCCCGCGTCATCCTCCGCCTCGCTACCCACTGTGGTGTTCCTGTTGGACACGTGCGGCTGGAAGAATCCCTTCCGCAGCGCACAGGTGGGGGGGTGTTATGGAAATTGGCCGGGTGTTGGAACGTACTGTGATTTGGTGTGTCTGGGGTGCTGGGGTATTGTTGGGGTGTTGTTTCCCAGTAGCCCTTGGTGGTGGTGGGAGGGGTTAAGAGGTGTTGAATATTTCGCACTGGGCTAGAAATATATTGGGGTATGACGTATGAGGAAGGATGCCCATTCCCCTGTACTCGCTGCTCGTTACCCCCCTGCCTGCTGCCATGGCGTGTCTCCCTGCCGGCTCACCCACCCGGGGCCCGGGGCTCCCATGCTGCCACCATGCTTCCACCATGTTTCCAGGGTTTCAAGAAGTACCTGTTAGGTGACGTACCGGGCGCTGTAGAGAATAACTTGCAGGTAACGGGGGGGGGGGAAGCGTCGGGACAGGGGACAGGGGACAGGGGGAGGAGAGCAGACGTGTGATTGTCAGAGGGATTGGACGAGGAGCAGCGTTGTGGGGACGCGCGTTATCTGCCCGGAAGGCATTGACAGGCTCTAATAGGCGCTGAGAAGGAAAGGGCGGGAGGGAGGCCGCGGGGGGAATCACCAGCCTGTACCCTTGCTGCTGCTGCACACTGCTGTTCCCGGTTGCCGCCGCCACTGCTTGCTCCTCCTTTCTAAGTCATCCCTTTAGCAACCCTGCACCCTGCAACCCAGCCCACCTGCCCGCCTCTCCTCCCCCCCCCCCACCCCCCCCCCCCCCCCCACCCCCAGTCGCTGCTGCATACCTGCTCCCTGGGGGCGATGCAGCTGCGGCCGGAGAGCACGCTGGTGCTGGGGCCCTTCGCGGTGGGTGCGGGTGTGGCCCGTGGGGGTTTGGAGTGTTGTTTGGAGTGTGGGTGTGGAGTGGGGAGTGGGGAAAGCAGGGAACATGGACAGCGGTATGCGGCCGATTGAGGGGCAGCAGCGGGGGCATGGTGGGGTGGGGTATGCCGCATATGGCACCGAAACACAGGGACAGGGACAGGGGTAGCAGCGCACCACTCCCGTTGTGTGAGGGAGGAGGAGGGCCGGTGTGTGGTGGCGGCATCGTGTATGATCAGGTGAAGTGGTAGCGCGCCATGCAACCAAGAACCTCCCTCCCTTCCTCGGGTTCCTCCCCTCCCTCTTGCTCTTGCCCTCGCACTTAACCTCACACTGCAGGTACCATGCAGCGGCAACACGCGCATCCTTACCACCACCACTGCCAACAGCAGCAGCAGCGCCCCCAGTGGGACGGTGCGGCTGACTGCGGGCTGGGATGCCTCTCAGCGGTGCGGTGCGGCGGAGGTGGAGGCTTGGCGCTGGGCGGCGGAGCGCAAGCTGGCAAAGGTACGAGGGGGGGTGCAGAGCCTGCCCCTCCCTTCCCTCCCAACATACTACTGAGGATGCTTGTATAGAGGTGCCATTTGAAGCCACTATCCCTCCCCTCCCTCGCCTCCCTGGGTCGGCTACCATGACGCAACCCATGATGCTCACATGATGCCAGGCTTTCCCTCCTTACCTCCCCCCCCTTTCCCCATCCCCTCCTCCCTTCCCCCGCTGCAGGCCGCAGCCCGCGGCGGTCCCGACTCCACCGCCGCCCTGCTCGCCTCCGCGCCGCGGCACTACCGCTCCCAGGGCGGTCGCACCAGCCTGCTGCTGCTGCCGGACCAGCTGCCCTGCGGCTGGTCGGCGCTGGGCGAGGCGGGGTGCGGGGGGCCCAGCTGCGAGGTGCTGATGCGGGCAGGGCTGGCGCGGCAGCCGCAGGTGCTGCTGCATGAGCTGATGCACACGCGGGGGGTGATGCGGCATGCGGCAAGGTGGGTGGGGTGGGGAGGGGAATACCCAATGAGTTGTGCGACAGTGGTGAACTAGATGACAAGCCCTGGTAGGTGGGGTAGGGTGGGGGGTTCAGCACTGGCAGGTTTGGGGCGCTGGGGGACAGGTAGGGTAGGGGGTGATGGTGGTGCAGGGTGGCATGGGTAGAGACCGTGTGTGAGTCCCTTGGGAGCGCTACAGGTGAGGTGGGGGTGTATCAGCGCCTAGCTGCCCCATGTGCGACTTCACTGCAACAACATGTAACTGCTCATGCCATGTATGTGTTCGGAAAACTGGCCGCGAGCTGGGACGTTCGCCGTGTGTCGATGCGTGTGTGTTTGCTGACCCACACACCCGCCCGCCGCCCCCGGCGTCCCCCGCATCGCTAGGCGTTCCACCATGTTTTCCCCCCGCCCTTGTTTCCCCGGCACCCGTTTGACTCATCCTCAGCTCCATCACCCAAACACATTTCCTCTGACTCCCGCCCAATGTCATGTCAAAACTTCATGTGCTGTGCACCGGTACCTGCGTTGCCCCCCCCTTGCAGCGGCGGTGACCCCGCCGGCGACCCCTCCGATCCCCTGGGCGACCTCTCCCCCTCCCTCACCTCCGCCTCCTCCTCCTCCGCCCCCAACGCCACTACCAAGCTGCTCTGCCCCAACGCCGTGAGCGCCAGTCGCCTTGGCTGGGCGGCGCCCATTGCCTCCGCCTCCGCCCCCTCCTCCTCCTCCGCCCCCAACGCCTCCTCTGACTCCGCATCCGCTGAAACAGCACCTGGTACGATCTCGTCTTCATCATCATCATCAACATCCTCATCATCTTCACCCAGATCGTACGGCAGAATCTCCGTCAGCAGTTTCTCGTACGGAGATTGGATCCGAGGATTGATCCTGCCCGTCGCTGGCACCACCGCCAACAGCTTCATCGAGGTGCACCTGGGGGCAGCCAGCATCAACCCTTACACATGGCAGCCGGTTGGGGCAACGGTGCCGTACCCGACTATTTATTTGAGTTACCGTGTACGGAATAAGACGTACGGAGGTTACGACAGCGGCCTTCCCGAGGCGTTAAGCAGGAAGGTTCACATTCATACCTTCAACGGCTCGTTATTCAACCCTCGGGATTACAATGTCAGCAACTTGGAGGATTGGGGTCCGAGGTTTAACAGGCCTGACCCGGCTTCGGATTGGGCGGGTAATGGCGATATGTGGGCGAGTGAGTTTGCGCTGGATGGGGCGACTGGGCTGGGCGGTTCGTTGGTGGTTAGGGTGGTGTCGGTTGGGCCAACGGAAGCGGTTGTAGATCTGTGCCGTCGTACGGTTGCACGGGAGGACCCGTACGACGACAGCTGTTATGATGGCCTCGATAACGATTGCGATAACCGAGTGGACGAGTGGGATCCCGACTGTCTGATCAGGTGAGGGTGCGGTGTGTATGTATTGAGAAAACTGGCCGCGAGAGGATTAAGCAGTGCGGTGATACGGTACCCTCATATCGTGTGTCAATTGAAGAGGCCGCAAAACTGGCACTGACCTTCACTCACCTTCATGTCGTGTGTCGGTGTGTGTAAGGTGCATCGTGAGGGTGCAGGTGCGGGTGCAGCGGGAAGCAGGGGTTGGTCGGAGCATGGCGCCTGCAGGGGTGATGACTGCTGCTTGTGGTGTGGGGGACTGCTGCTTGTGGTGTGTTGAGAAGGGGACCGTGTGTGGTGAGGGCATTGCTGTCTCTGCTGCATGTATCCGGCGTTGACTGCGTGATCTGTACCGGTAGTCGAATGTCCATGCAAACCTCTGCAGCAGCCCTGCGCCTATTGACGCCCTCATGTGTGGGAGCACATACATGTGGATTGCAGCACGGCATTCCGTGGATGGACGGATGGTCTGGTGGATGGATGACGGGGTGAGCGTCGCGCTTGCATGGGGGGGTGGGAGGTCCGGCGTGTGTGTATGGGGGGTGGGTGGGTGTGCAAATGCGCTGTTGCGTGTATAGGTACGGGGCGGATACCTGTCTTGAAGGAGAGACTTACCGGTATTACAGCACACCGCCGTTGCGGTGCAACAACTTGTTCGCCAGCAGTTTTGGTGTAATCGGCCGTTTCCCTGCCTGCACGAGGATGGCAGCCGGCCATTTTGGACCGAAATGACAAATGAGGTTCAAGCACTTGGATAGGATTTGTTTTAGCCAACGTGCTTTTGGCGCGCAATTGTAATACATCATGCTTCACGGCTATTTAAACCGCTTGAGTTGTCTATCATGCAGCAGTTTGTTGACATGGCATGGCGGTGGTGGGCGCAGGTAGCAGGCGACCCTTTACATCCTTATCCATTCATTTAAAGCGCGCACGCAATTGTTGTTTACAGCATTTGCTAGTGTTTGGAACTTATGGAAACGCCTTTGCCTTCGCATAGACGTTATTGCCGTGGACGCTGGGGTGCGCTGTCTTAGCGGTACTGTTCACAATGTTATTTTAAAGGCCCCCAAGCGTTAGTATTGTAATTATTCGTTTCCCGCCCGGCCGTCAAGGTCATGGATCCAGGGCCATGCTGGATGCAGTGCCACACAAGACATGAGTTCTAGACCAATGTAGAGGTCCTCACAACATTTAAGAAATCCTGGCTTGTGACTCGGAAATTTAAACAAGCTCCCACAGTACGTACAAGGTACTGGTTGGGGTTGGGTAACAGGGGAGTGATTGGGGGATGAGCAGATGACTAAGAAGAGGCGAGAAGTGGTAGAACTGGGACGAAGGTGAAAAACACGACACGATCAACTCGATCAATTGCCTGCTGAGTGGGAACTGGCAAAATGACATGTGTGTGTGTGTGTGTTCCTTTCTTATCAGGCATATCTGACTATCACTTAATTTGTTGGTTAACGCAGGCCTACAGGAAGCGTTAGTTGTAGCAGCCCCAGGGCCCCATGGGCAGCGCGAGCCTGCATTACCAGTATGGACTAAACAGAGTCTTAGAGAAACAGGGGAATGGCGCGGCTAATAGGCGTGGGCTATGCGCTCGCTGAGGTCATTTATTTTGCATTACCAGTTCACCTGGACACGCCCAACGTGCCTATTCATTGCCCTACGCACTGCAGATGCTTATTCTGCTTACTCAGATGTATATCCCTTTAGGAACAGACGAAATGAAGAAGGGCAATAAGTAGGGAATTTTAACCCTATGGTGCAAGATGCATAGAAAAGAGGGTTGCAGTGATTATTCTGCCTACAGCATAATTACATATAAATAAATTAACGTCTTGGAGGTCAAGCTTGGTAAGAGCCGTCGAAACAACTCACTCGGAACCTCGGAACGGAGGGCTGCCCCAGTGCCCCTGCCGAACGCATGGAATTTGCGTGGCCATCAAGCCATAGCATGTTGTTGTTGTTACAAGCAGCTGTATCAATGCTTGGCTTAAGTGTCCATCATTTAGCCACCTGCTCCAGAACCGCGTTTTGAAGCTGGATCTTAAATCCCCCCGCATGCCAGGTCGGTACCGTTGGCCCTTCCATATTCTTTGTGCCCTCTACAGTTCTACTTGGCTAAGTGGTTTGCGGCTGGCCTGGACAGCCCTTCGTCCCATATGCTTGTCCTTTTGTTACCAGTTTTTTAGGTTCTTGGTTACAGCTCAAGCTCGAACCTAGATGGAGAGCACGGGAACAGAATATGGTACAGCCGACAACACAAAATGGGCATATGAGCTCGACGATGGAGCTCCTGTCAGCGCCTGCCTCCATGGGCAGGTCGCAGATGCAATTACCGGTATGCCGGAACCGGAGCTTGGGTCCGCATCAGCAGCCATACGACGGCCTTTTGGGGATGTTACGAGCAACTTCGCCGAGTTCTACGCGTTTGCTTACGCTTGTAGGTGGCGGTAGCTTTTGCTAGTTGGTCCCCTCAGGTCCCCTCTGCTCACAACTCTTTTCGCAAACACCCGTTAATCCCTTCCGACGCTCTTTATTGTGCAGCTGACATGAAGTCTCCAGATACAAAGCCAAAGAGCATGCTTGGCTTACGCTTCTCTCCTAATCGGCCACCTGGCAGCGCTGCAAAGCGGCTTTGGAGTACCGAGCTGCCGCCTCTGCCGAGGCCTGCAGGTGGCAACGCGCGGATAACGGCCTCCGTGCTTGCACCTGTCCGTGCGCACACGCAACCGCAGGCAAGTGATCCGCACTTCTCCTAAAAGCAAAGCAAAGCTCTAGGCTTGATAACTTGATACCTATTAACGGTTGCGCCAAACTGACCTTCAGGATGGCTCTTCCTCACCAACTCGCCACTCCACGCTGGCAACCGGCGGGCCCGCGGCCACCTCGGACGCATACGACAGCCCCACACGGAGCACGCAGCCGCCCCCCTGGGGTGCGCCTTCGCATCCCAACAACAACAACAAGAGCGACTTGCGCGGCGCACCGCGCCAACACTTTGGCCGCCAGCTGGGTGAGGCTGCTGTGGGGGTTCACGCGACCAAGGCGGTCATGGGCAGCTCGAACAGTGGGCTGCTGTTTCCCCAGTCCGCGGGCCAGCAGGGGCCGCTCGTTGCGCCGGATTGCTGCGCTGCAGAGCAGGTGGACGAGCAGATGCAGGACGAGGCTGATGAGAACGCGGCCGTGAAGCCAGTTGCAGCTGCTCAATGAAGAAGTCTAGAACGTTACCTCAGTACCAAGACTAGCGGTGCCGAGCTTTATGAGTCGAATTGTGGTTAACTGCCTCACTAATAGGACATAAGACGTACAGCAACGTTTACAGTAGCTAGACGATGATATCGTTAGCGTGCACTTACCCAAGACCATGTTAGTAAGCATGTGGCCAAGGCCCTTAGCGTGCATACAGCGACGGGTTACAGTAGCTAGACGAGCACATCCTTAGCGTGCATTGACTGGTGGCGTTCGTAGGTAGGCATGTCAAGGGGTCGTAACGCCTGTATATACGACATAGCCTGATTCGTGACGGGGAGTTCAGCCAGTTGACGGGGTGTGCGCCGCCGTACATAGTGGCCTGCTGTGAGATTTGGGTCGGGGCGTTCCCGTGCCGTAATGACGGAGGATCGCGTCTGGGAGTTTTGCAGGCGGCTGCGGCTCCGAATGGGATATGCTAAGGCAGGGCACCGACACACCTGTCGTTCTAGCCCCGCAGTCCCTGTGCGGTGTACATCAGCATAGCTCGGATAGTGGAGGTTGTTGCCATTCAAAGAGCATACCAGTAGTACTGCTGTGCAACCCATTTGTTACAACGTGTCTCCCTGACATGACTCGTTTTAGTACATGATGCGGCGGACAACCACGGGTCCCCACTGGCCCATGCTAGGATGTGTACACGGGCCGCAATACAGGTGGACCGATCGAAGCTAGGAGGCCGTGGTAAGCTTCTCCCTCCTAGGAATACGGTAGCAACAACGTCTTCAGCAGTGCCGCTCTGCTCTGTGCCACAAACAGAACTCTGCACGACATGCACAAGGCACAGAGCATGACGTAACACGTGTTACTAAAAGCTAACCCCGACGTAGCTGTTATCGACACTATGACTTAAGAGCTAAACCATGTTTAACTTGCCATCCAAGCCCCGCCTTGACGCGGCCCCCAACAGAGGCCTACGGGTAAACTGCGAACGATTAAAAAGGCACGCATGCATGCACCCACACATACTAGTGAAAAGAAGCGTCATGAGTTTGCGGTGTTAAGTCTCCTACCCAGTGCTCAGCCGTACAACATGCTCTCGCCCTAATGGGCACGAGAGCAGGGACTGCGCCACCCCCGCTGTTCCACAACTGCTGTCACTAGAGCCCACTCAGCTGCAAGTTCCAAATTCCAAAATCGTACACGTACACAAAAAAACAAGCTTTTATGAGGTTGTATCTCATGCAACGGGACTGGGGACTCACCCCTTAATTCCGGTTAGGAAGTACTGTTACTCGAAATATACAAGCAACACACAGCAAGCGTGTGTTGTTAAAACGTCTTTCTACACGTCCTCCTAGTGCAAGACTCCTCAGAAGCCCCAACCCGGCCAACCCCAACGCACCCACAGCCACATCACGCCCCCACCAACTCAACCACCCCACCATCCTCTCCGGGGCATGGCTCTCCAAACCCACATCAACAACCCACCCACCTACCCGCCCTACCTCCCACGCCCCACTCTACCTCCGCCCCGCCCTCCCCTCAATCCCGTCGCGGCCGCACCCGCCGCACCTCCTCCATCTCCAGCGCCACATCCCTCCCCCGCCCGCCCCCTCCCCCACCACAACACGCCCCCGCCCCACTCCCTCCACCCCCAGGCAACGCCGGCGCCCCCCCACGCGCATGCCTGCCCTCCCGCCCGCCCTCCGGCGCCCCCCCCAGCGCCGCCACCGTCGCCAGAATCTCCGCCTGCAGCCCCGGACACGCTGCTACCATGTGCGTGTAGCCCTCCGTCTTCATCACCGCGCCCAGGTTTCGGCCCACGTAATCCAGACACACCTTCTTCAGCTCCTCCGCGTGGTTCTTGTCCGCCAGCGCGAGCGTGAAGGCCACACTCTCCGTGTCCACGCACTCGCACAGCCGCCGCTCGCACATGCGCCGCAGACGCTCCAGCTGCATGAGGTCGGCTGCCGCCAGCAGGTGCTGCGCCATCTCCACCTCCAGGTTGGCGTCCTCCATCTGCATGAAGGGGGGGGAGGGGGGGGAGAAGGGGGGAGGGGGCGTGAGGGGGGAAGTGAGAGAGGGCATGCGGACTAAGGGTGGCTGGGCGGACCCTTGCCAGCGCCTGTTTGTGATGGACATACCGGTAGCAGGTCCAAAACGACTGATGACCCTGAGGAGCACCTCTTGAACCCTTCCTCCTGGACTCCCCGCCACGAGCCCCCGCGCCTCCCATGCCTCTCCCTCCCCCACCCCGCCCGCCGCCCCCCTCCCTCCCGCCCCTCTCACCCCCTCCGGCAGCGTGTCCGTATACACAAAGTGCAGCAGCGCTCGGAACACGGGCGCGCGCACGTCCTGCACCACCGCCCGCCCCTCCCGCCCCTCGCGCATGCTGTTGTTCAGCAGCGAATGGAAGAAGCGCGAGCGCGCCTCCAACAGGAACTTGTGGGCCTGGGGGGGGGAGGGGGGGAGGGGGTGAAATATACGAAAGAGGGGGAAGGAGGGATGAGGTGTTGAGGGAAGAGGTAGACCAAGTTGAAGGACGGCAGGGTACTCCTCCTCCGGAGCATCACCTAGCAATGGCACACCACGCACCAAAGTCCATAAGCAGCCGCGCCCCAACCGCCCGCTCTCTTTGCGCCCCCCCCCACCTTGAACTCCTCCCCCTCCACCAGCAGCGTCACATCCGTCCCCTCCGCCCGCTGCAGCAGGGGGGCCAGGTCGGGGCCCAGCGAGGGGGGCGGCACGCGGATCAGGTCGGCGGGGCTGCGGGCGGAGGAGCCGCCGCGCATGAGGGCGCCGCCTGCGGAGGGGGAGTGGTTGGGGGAGGGGGAAAATATATGATAAACGTTGCAGCAACGGAGTCCCAATCCCAAATCCCGACTGGGTGGAGGGAGAGGAAGTGAGGGATGAGGCGGAGGTGGATGATGCTCCGAACAGGGAGTGTATAGGCGAGGGGGAGGGGGAGGGGGAGGGGGGGCCCTCATGCGCCTCACCGCTGGACACCACCAGCTCGATGGTGTACTTGATGACCAGCGCATCGTTCACCAGGTAGCCCTTGCCGGGGTCCTCCAGCAGCGAGCGCTTCACAAACTTGCGGTAGCCGTGGCAGTTGCGGGCGTTGGGGTCCTGGGGGGGGGGGGGAGGAGGGGGGAGGGGCAGCATGAGGAGGCGCACATCCGGAGCCTCACGCCTCATACCCAGCTCGCAGTAATCCACTCATCCCTCCGTTATTCCCAACTGGTCCCCCACCCACACCACCACCCCACACCCCAACCGCCTCCTGCCCCCCCCCACCTGCCGCGCGCAGCTGATCTTGACCGCCCCCGCGTCCCGGGTGCGTCCCTTGGTCAGGTCGCGACCCTGGCCTGCGGGGGGGGGGACACAGGAGGGGGATTTAGGTAAACTGAGCCGCGGAAACCCTGACCCTGATCCTGACCGTAGTTTACCGGATGGAGGCAGGCCACCCACCTCCAGCCCTCCAGACCCCCCTGCCCTGTGTCATGAAGGCGCACCAGCAACACCACCACCTCCGGACCGGCTAGCCTCGCCCTGGCCCTACCAACCAACCAACGAACCCACCCACCCCCTCCACCGCTACCTCCCAAGCCCCCTCCCGCCTCACCCGTTTGGTCGACCAGTGTGAAGCGATGGAAGGCGCGAACCACCTTGCCCTCCGACGTACTCACGATACCCTGGGGTGGGGTGTGGGGGGGCAGGAATGGGGGGTGGGAGGTGGGGGAGCGGGGAAGCAGGGGTGAAGCGGACGGACGGGGAACACGAATTCAGGGAGGATCCGGGCGTGCAGCATGACACGTCACCTCCCCCCCTCTGTGCCAGTCAGTTAGTTGTTTCCTCTTTACCCCCCCCCCTGTGCCCACTTTTGCCTATACGCCTTCTTCGCCGTGCACACTCTGGCACCCACTCCTATACCCCCCCCCGCACCTCCCCTAACTCCCCTGCAGAGACCCACATCCACCCTCTTCGCCCTTTCAGCCCCCTCCCCCCCGCCCAAGCCACATCAAGACACTGACCCCGCCCGCCCCGCACCCGGCCAATCCCATGCGGAATACCTGCTTCTCTTAACCCCACCCCGCTGCTCCCTCCCTCCCTCCCTCCTCCCCATGCTATGGCTGTTCCTTCCTGCCCATCTTCTCCAGGCCGTTCCTCCACCCACCCCCATAAGGATGACGGCTTGCCACACGTTTCCTTAGTTGTTTCCTCCCCCCCACACCTGCGGGTTGTTGCCCTCCCCAATGAGCGCCACAAACAGCGCCGCGTACTCGTTCTGGAAGGGGGGAGGGTGGAAGGGCGGTAGGGGTGGGAAGATGGTCGCCAGGGGGGTGTAGGCGTGTGATGGGAGGCAGAGAGGGTGACGAATGGGAGGAAAAAAATAAATAAGTGAAACAACGAGTCCCAATCCCATATCCCGAGGAGGGGAAGACGGTGCGGGGGGTGCACGGGCTGAAGGTGCGGGTGCGCGGCAGCGGTGCAGCCGTGTGGGGTGGCCGGTGTGGCCGCAGGAAGATCGCAGGGAGGGGGGACATGTGCTGTGAACTCACCATGCCGCCGCATATCCACGCCAAACGCATATCCCAACTGAAGTGCAAAAAGCAGCCTTAGCATCCTCACAGGACCACCCGTCCCCCCTCACCACAAACTACATGTTGAGACCCTCCAGCAGTGTCCCGGCCTACCTCCCTTCCCCTCCCGGTGCTGCCCTTTCCACTTGCTTTACCCCCACCCCCACCCCCACCCCCCGCCCCCCTTCCCTACCGTGGTGTCCCTCCGCTGCTGCCGGTGCAGCGGCCCCAGCTGCGCCATAAGGGCGGCATGCTGCCCCCCGCCCCCCCCTCCTCCTCCCCCGTGCGGGTGAGCCGGGTGGTGCTGGTGGTGGTGCGGCGCGGCAGCGGCAACCAGCGCACCTCCGCCGCCTCCACCAGCTCCATGGTGGGGGCCGTCAGCGCCGCCCCCGCCTCCCCCGGCACCCCCGCCACCTGCCGCACGGTGTTCCGGAGCGCCCATCGCCACTCCACCCGGGGCGGCACCCGGGGGCGGTAAGCCTACGGGGTCGAGAGGGTCGTCACGTCCAGCCATACCAGCCACAGCGGCAACGGGTAGGGCTACTGCTGCGTGGCCTCCGCCATCTCCGCCTGGTCCATTGCCCATCGGACCCTCCGATGAGCTGCGCTTGCCGTCTGGGTAGAAGAGAAGGACCTGGTTGGCAGATGTGGGAGGTACATGTTGTTTAGATCAAGCTGGAAGGATGCGGAGAGGAGGACCAGCGCGGGAAACGCTCCCAACGTGAGACACAGTGGGACGTTGCGTAGCGGTTACAAGGCTACAGCAAGGCAACGCAGCTATCACGACGGAATAACTGCAAGTGACCTCGTAGGGAATTCATGAGCAGCAACGGAGACGGCAAGGCGCGCGCAAAGTCCCTGCACTTACCCACTCATGGCCCCCGACTACAAAGCGCTCCGATGCTATGGGTTCGCCGTCGCCTATTCCCTTAATAAGACTGTACCCAACAATGGTATGGGTATGCTCGCCTGCGGACACAGAAGAAGTTACATTAGTGTCTCTTAATAACTGTCAAAGAACCCAAAGGCTATGCAGCAACCGAAGTCCTCCTACCAACTATGGTATCGGTTACAGTCTTGGAAGCCGTGCGCTGCGCTGGGTTGGCCGTGGCCATTCGGCAACCCAGACGTTCTCCGGATATATTTTGTCAGGGAAAGGGTATAGTGAGGCTCCGGGGTTGCAGTAATGGTAGGGCTGGCAAAATAGTACGCAAGTTGCAATCCTTTTGCACACTTGATGAAGTTGTACTGACAAGGACACGGCTCTCCTGCATAAATGAAATACAGGGACGCAGCCTTGCACGTTACTATACCGGTATTGAGCAGGTGTTACTTATTGTTATGCCGCGGGGTAACGAGAGGAGTACCGATACCTTGTCATACTAATTTGACATGTGTCAAGGCGCAAGCCCTCGCGCTTCCACGTAAATGCGATAGTATCTTTAGACGCAATCGAGGGTTTTTGATCTACCATGGAAGACTTACAGCGGAGCGAAAATTCAGAGAGCGCTCATTTTTCGGCCTATCGCCCAACCGCGGCTACAGCAGAGCCCCGGAGCCGAACTGCGCTCATCGCACGCGCCATCTTACAGCTGGAGGTCATTCTGATGCTGTTTTCCGGCATATCGTCCTTGCTTCTTCCTGCGCTTTGGGCAGGGACACTAGACAGTGTAGGCGCTCCCTTGCAGCCTTGCTCAGCTGCGGCGCGCCATGGTGGAGTCGGGGTTATCGCGTTGGCCGTATCCCTTCAGCTTGGGCTGCGGTGTAAAACGGAGAGCGTGCTGGAGATAGTCATTGCGTCATTGATGGTCGGCGACATCGTACAACTCGTCGCGTGTATCCTCAACGCCCTAGAATTCGGGTGGATTTTTGACACAGTCAACATCACGTATGTGGGGGTTACCATCTTGTTCATGGTTGTCAGGCTGGTCTGGCTCCGAGAATGGTGGTCGCGCAAGCGCGCGGAACCAAGGCGACTAGCGGCCTTGGCACAGGAGCTTGATGGGGTGCAGAAGCTCATTCGGCGCTCGCTGGAGCTCGGCACCTTTGAACTGCCGACCTTCCCGCCCGCGGCCGCGTCCTCGATGGCAGCTGGCGCCTTTGGTGAGAGCGGGATTGAGGCGCGCAATACTTCCGCGGGGTCTGTTGGCGAGCTGCTCTTGAAAGAGGACTAGTGCTAATGCGGCTAGATGCAAGGGGAGTTGACGCGGCAGGTGACGGTGGCAGGTGTTTTGCGCTTGTCCTTGGCCCGTACGGGCACACCGTGCGCACGTACAGACGCTAATAACTGTAACTGAAAAAAGCTGGGACTGGGCAGGAGCGTGCGTGTGAGTGCCGCTGCATGCTCCACGCGCTGCTCCCTGGGCTTGATTCTATCGTCAATTTTTGTAAACATACATACATGCTAATAAAGATGTGGCAAGTTGTTTGGTTGAAAAGGGTGTGGAAGGATTGGGCTCCGTGTGGGATAAATAAGGGCTAGGGAGGACTCGACCCAGATCAGGTTTCCTTGTTTGCCGTACTGCCTCTGGCGGCCCGAACGTGTACCATGACTAATAAATTGTCGTCGTTGTGGGGGTGTATGATGGGGTCTTCAATGGACGCTGTGCTGTCAATAAGCTAGTGCAAGGCGATGCTTGCATGATGTACTTAATTATCCAAGGGGGCAATGACTCGACTACGGAGGATGCGGGTTGTGAAGTATTGCTGAATGTTTCATGGCTGCAGACGATGTGCCCCCATCACTGTACGTGTTGACATTGTTACCTATGTCCCGTTTGGCTGCACGGGCCAAACCAGTAGTGATTTTCACATCAAGTATGAATTGCTTCGGTTGTATGGAGGGCTAAATGTGAACGATGGGGGCCGAAGACGCGATACAGTGCAACCTTGCTGACATATGTTGGATAGTAGTTCTGAGCATCGCCCCTCACGGCATGCGCTGCCTTTCATTGCTGTGAGCATGGCGTTTCTGCAGGGCAGGAGAGGGTAGCGTGTCTGCAGCATGCGTGTACGGCGAGTGGCCGGGTGAACCTGGTTGGCAGACAGCAATCACGTGTTCGGCTGCAGTCGGTTGCAGTTTGTCGTTGCTCCTGGAGGTTATGCCTGGATGGATGCCGGGGGGGAAGCCGTGCGCCACGGCTGAGATGTCGTGCTTGCTGCGTGCGGGTGCGACGGTTAGCTGGTTCGTCAGGGCAGTTCAGGTTTCAGGTGAAGGATGGTGCCGAGTGTTGGCTGGTGCAGAGGGGCGCTGTGCGATTGATTGCTAGGTTGAGACGCGTGTCAGGCATCAATCGATGGTCGGCTTACGGACCTGGACTTTTGCGGCATTGAAGCAACAGGTGGTCATCTTGAGGAAACCACCGAGGAGAGGCCCTAGTAAGCATGGGCAACATAATGAGAACAGACGGTACCCGTTGGGTTTTTTCTGTCTTGACCTGCCTGGTAAATATGCCTTGTTGCACTTTGTTGTTGTTTGTTGCAAGTGGTGCGCAGGTCTATTCCCGTGAGGTAGTCGAAAGGCGCAGACGATTAATTATCATGACTTGTCATGTTAAACGTGGTTGTCCAGCCTACGTGCATGAAAGGAAGGATGCTCTCTCGTGCTTTCTGGGTCTCAGTGTCTCAAGCCGCTTGGCGCTGGTCTGTCGACAGTACGAATTATACGACGCCATTTTGCAGGAGAACGCGCTTGGCACGTTTTTAATTTTGCTTCGTTAACGTCTTATATTGGGAATGCGTAAAGACGCTGTTGCGCTCGACGACATCCGGAAAGTCAGGCTTTCGTGCCCTGCACCTCCGACAGCAGCAATCACGCATCGCCAACCAGTGAATGCTTCAAGGTCCGCCATGGTAGTATTATTAGAATCTGCTTGATGTCCCGTAATTTCTACTCCGCGCTTCGCCGCTTCCCGTCGTCGTGTCGACCATCATTGGTACTGTACGGTAGATCCAGCCCTGGGTGCGCCTAGCCTGAAGAGGAAGTGGCCGTGCACTTTGCTAGGACGGCACAGCTTCTGTTTCTAGCATATAACTCAATGAACTCCCCTACCTTCGGCTTTTCGCTTGCGCAGCAACGCTACCTTATGTCCCCGACTGTAAACGCCGGCCTCTTCCTTTGAAGACAAGCTAAGAATGGTAAGCAATAATATAATTGTGCGGAATTCCATGCGGAGCTCGGGCTTGCGCTTGTCCATTGCTGTTAGCGTACGTTCGAAGTCATAACCCTGGCATCGTTTTTGGGATAAGGAGGATAACAATGAGTTTGTTAACGTACTGGCTACGCTTTTGGAATCCCATGGGTGCTGTAATGTCTACCTGCCAGATAGCGTTGGGAACGTGGCGCGGGCTTGGGCGGCCTATCCATGAGGGCGACGCGGATTGAAGTGGCTTGCAAACCTTGGCCGCTTGCAACATACAACTTGCTTTCGCCTTTGCATGAGTGTGGCCAACCTCGCTGACATGCATTGTGCCAGGCTCGCGTCCCCTTCCCGTTAGCAAATGACGTGCCAATGCACGTCCATCTCTTACGTTTACTCAGCAGTATTGTTTGCTACGTGGAAACCTTTTTCCGCAGGATCATTCCTCGTCATCATATACTCGCGGTTGTTGCGCATTGCCACCGGACCGCTTGTCTTCAACGCGCAAGGGCCAGTTCCAAAGCAAACCAAATGGAACGCCTGCTGTTGGCGGCATGCTGGTCGGCGACGACAACCGACTTTACGGCGCTTCCTACCCAGGCTCTCCTCTTGAGCCCTCCAGGTTGGTGGGGCCCTCCAGGTCCAGGCGCGCATGGGGCCTCTTCAACCCAGCATGCGGAGGAAGGTTAATCGGTTCCTAGTTATGTAGAAGAACAAATGGGCGTTGACTAATGTTGGACTCGGGTGGTCCAGCAGCCTTGGCAGCTGGGGGTATCGGTAATTCCGCGGCCTGCTTCCGCACGCTTGCCTTTTGCCTTAGTTGTTCCCTTCCGGTTTGCCGTCGGCCACTCCTGCACCTACCTGCTTTACTCCTCACATCCTCGACTCCAAATCACCCCCTGACCCTAGCCTCCCTCCTCCCTTCCCTCCCCCTTCCCCTCCTCTTCCCCTCCCCTCCTCCCGGCCTCCTCTCCCCCTTCTCCACAGCACCATCCCACCAAGCAAGCCCAAGCCCCGACCCAAATCCGCCACCCCTACCTTCCACACCGTAACCCGCTCCAAAACCCCAACCAACTACCACTCCCCCTACTCCCAGCCGTCACCTCAGCCCACCCCCCGCGGCCGCTCCTCCGGCGCCATCCCCAGCAGCGGCGCCAGCACCAGCAGCATCCTCCAGGAGCGCTCCTCCCTCACCCACGGCGGAGGTGCAGGAGGGGCCGCAGCAGCCGCGGCCCGCTCCGCTTCCATCGGCCGCCACCGCTCCGCCTCCGTCTCCTCCTGCTACACCTCCACCACCGCCGCCACCGCCACCACCGCCGCCAGCGCTACCACTGCCACCACCTCCACCAACACCTACACCTCCGGCACCGCCTCCGTCATCACCGCCGTCAACTCCGCCGCACCCTCCGTCGTCACCGCCCTCACCGCCGCCACCTCCAAGTCCACCGCGCGCGGTCTGGGCATGCTGGAGCGCTCGCTGCCGGCGGCGCGGGCGGCGGCGGCGTTGGAGGAGGAGTTGGCGGCGGCGCGGCAGCGCGAGGCGGCGGCGCGGGAGGAGCAGGCGGCGGCGGTGGCTGCCGTACGGCGCATGGAGTGGGAGCTGCAGGCGGAGCGGGCGGCGCGGGTGCGGATGGAGCAGTGGCTGGCGGCGGCGGGGGCGGCGGCGGCGGGGTCGGTGGTGGCGGCGGGGGCGGCGGGGATAGCGGCGGTAGCAGGGGCAGCGGGGCTGAGGGAGAGCGGCGGCGGCGGCGGGGGGAAGCGGCAGGTCACGGCATGGTGAGTGGTGGGGAGGAAGGGGGTGCGGAAAGGGGCAAGGAGGGGCGAGATGGGGACAAGGGGTGAAGGACGCTTCCAGAGCTTCCTGTTCGGAGGGAGGTGGTCTCCTTGTGGACTTTTTACGCATTAACGGCCGGATCGCGGCACATGCTGTACGCGTTACGGTAGTACTACTTTGGACAGCAGCACAGGGTTGTCTCCCCACCCCACCCCAATTATTTGCTATCCCAACTATCCAGCGTGATGCGGATTCTGTTTCTAAATTAACCCCACCCCTCCCATCACCTCCCCGCCCTCCCTCCCTGTCCGCACCAACCCCTCCCTCAGGGAGGCTGACCATCATGCCGCATCCGCAGCCCACCTGCTCGCCTCCGTCACCGAAACGGGCGCAGCGGAGGACGTCACAGCGGACGCCGACACCGCCTCCGCCCGCCCCCCTCGGCCGGCCTCCGCCTCCCAGCACCCCCAGCCGCCCTCCGCCTCCCCCTCCGCCGCCGCCCTGCTGCCCGCCTCCGCCTCCACCGCTGCCGCCGCCGCTGCCGCCGCCAACTGTTCGCTGGTGAGCTCACTGCGGCGGGAGGTGCGGGCGCTGATGGCGACGAGGGACGCGCTGGCGTCTCAGCTGGCGGAGGTGAAGGCGGGTGCGCGGGCGCAGAGGCTGCAGGAGCTGCAGGTGAGGAGGGGGGCGGTGGGGGGGGTGTTGGGTGGTGGGGGGGATGGGGCGGAGGGGAAACCGGATGTGATCGCTAGGGGGTATGGTGGGTGAGTGTGGGGAGCTAAAGCGGGAGTGTCCGAGGGCGAAGAGGGACTGAAGTTAGCAGTCCCCTCCCCCCAAGCTGCTTCACTTACCCTCCTTCACCTCTTCGCTTCCCCTCAACCCTGCTCCCCTCCCATTACCTACCTCCGCCCGCCCTCCTCTCCTCCCTCACCACCCCCCACCACCCCTCACCCTCCCCCAGTCCGAGTTGGATCGGGTGCGCACGGAGGCGGCTCGGCAGGCGGAGCTGGGCCGGGTGCTGGCTGCCCGGTTGGACGCGGCGGAGGGGGAGCTGGCGGCGGCGAGGGAGCGGCTGGCGGGGTACGAGCAGCGGGAACAGGAGCTGGCGGGTGAGGGAGGGAGGGGGGCGGGGAGGCGGGAAGGGAGGGTGAACTGGGTGTTGCTGAGGGTTGTGTCAGGGAGGGGTAACCAACTGAGATGCAGGGACTCAGGAAGTCCTCGCCCGCTTTATAAACCGGGCCTTGCCAGTGATGACCCTGGCCTTGGTAGTGTTGTTGAGTCGTAAAGTATTGTTGCTGCCTCGCCTTCCTGCCCCCCCGCAGCGGCCCCCCCTATGGCGCTGCCCAAGGGCAACAACCTGTCGCGACCCATGGTTCGCTCCGCGCTGGCGGTGCTGGAGCGGTCGCACCGGCTGTTCATGGGGGAGGCGCGGCTGCTCAAGTGGGTGGGGGTGGGGGCTGGATGGGATGGGGTGGGATGGGGGCCTTGGGGTGTTTGGGGGGCTGGGGGCTGGCGTCTGGGTTGCTTCCGGCGTGGGAGGCATGGTATGGTGGTGCGGCGGATTGCTTGCGAGCACTGGGAAAGAGTCCTTAAAGCTATATCTGGTCAGCCATGTCTGGTCCACCTGGTGAGTTGGAGGCGCCACATTGAACGGCAGTCACGTCTGCCTCCCTCCCTCCCTCCCTCCCTCCCTCCCTCCCTCCCTCCCTCCCTTCCACCCCCTACCCCTTCAGGTCCTCCTTCCCGCCTCACCTCACCATGCCCGACCTGCGGGAGCTAGCCGCCACCCGCCCCGCCACCGCGGGCGGCGCGGAGGCGCTCCTCTTCATCACCTCCCACATCTGCCGCGTCGTGGAGGAGTTGCGGGGCCTGCCCGGGGTGCCCAAGCTGCGCTCCGCTGCCGCTGCGGCCGCGGTGGCGGAGGCGGCTGCCATCAACTCCGCCCTCGCAGCCGGCATCGACCCAGACACCACGCCGCTGCTGAGCCTGGATCCGGAGTTCTCCGCGGCGGCAAAGGCGGCGGCGGTGGCGGCGGGCGCGGAACGGAGCCTGCTGCGGCCGTACGCCTCGATGGCGTTGGAGCTGGAGGCGCAGGCGACTGCGTTGTTGGGCCCCATGCATCGCGTGAACGCGGTGGGGGCGGGCACGATGGCGAGTATTAAGGCGGCGCGGAGGGCGGCGGCGGCGCGGGCGAATAGCATCATGGCCGGGGTGACGGCGGCGGTGGAGGGGATTGGTGGGGGTGAGGGGAGCGGGAGTGAGGGAGGTGCGGGGGTGGGAGCGGGAGCGGGAGGGAGGAGGGAGTATCCTGGGTCGTCGCCGCTGCGGGGGGGAGGGGTGGCGGGAGGTGTGGGTATTGCAGGGCGGGTGAGGCCGAGCAGTGCGAGGGCACCCACTGCGGCGGAGGCGAGGGCGGCGATGCAGGTCCGAGCTGCGAGGCTGGTTGGTGTGGGGGCGGCGGCGGGGGGTGGTGGGGGTGGAGGCGTGTTTGGGTCTGCAGCGATGGAGGCGGCGAGGGCGGCGGCGGCTGCGCAGGTGGCGGCGAGGGCACACACGGATGGCGGGTGAGTGGGGTTGGTTGGTAGTGGCGGGGGCGCGCGCATGTGCTGCGTGGGGGGAGAGGGATGCTGCGACGTGATGAGGAGGGCACGCAAGCCCTAGCGCCGCCTGCCTGCTGGGGCCTACTAGCTGCCTGGCCGCTACACGGCCCTCTGCTGTCACCCACCTGGTGTTGCTGCATGCCGTCCCCTTCACCCGCCTCAGCCCCCCCTCTCCTTCCCACTTCTACATTACCACCCGCCCTGCGATCCCTCACTCCCTGCAATCCCTCACGCCCTGCGATCCCTCACTCCCACCTTCTGCCCCTCCCCCCACCCCCTCCCAGGTGGGGCTGGTGCCTGGACAGCGCCGCGGACCTGCAGGAGGCCTCCCTCTCGCAGCTGCCCTCCCTCAGCGGCGCAGTGGACGACATGGCGCCCGAGGGCAGCAGCAGCGGAGGCTACGGAGGAGGTGGCTACGGAGGCGGCTACGGAGGCGGCCTGCTGGACGGCAGTACTGTTGCTGCTGCTGTGTCTGCCCCCGCGGAACTGGGTTTGCCGCACTCGGGGGGTCTCACCCTGCCGGCGGTACCCGAGGAGCCCGAGGCGGAAGCGGAGATGGAGGCGGGCGGGCGGTACGGCAGCAGCGGGGCGGCGACGGCGGTGTCGGGAAGCAAGGGCAGCGGCAGCGTGGATGCGGTGGTGGTGATTCAACATGGTGTGGGAGGTGGTGGTGGCGGTGGCGGTGACCCACGGGTCAGTGGGGACGGCGTATCGGAGCTGGGCGGCAGCAGCAGCAAGCGAGCGAGCGCGGATACGGGTAGTGCTGGTACTGCGGGGCGACCTTTGCCTGCGGATGAGGGAAGCGAGGCCGCGTCGTTGAAGCCTGAGAAGGGAGTGTACAGCTGGGGTGGTAGCGTTAACGGCGGGGAGATGAATGAGAATGACGGGGACGCTGGCAGCAGCAGCGGCAGCGGGGCGGAGGGCTCGGCAGTGGGGCCCGGCTCCTCGGCGGCGAGTGCGGGGATGGAGGCGGGTCAGGAAGCAGCAGCGATGGGTTTGATGGTTGGGGAAAGCGATGGTCCTGCTGGCGGCGGCGAAGGACGTTTTGATTGATGGAAGGGACCGGGGCGCATTACGGAGTGGGGGATTCATGGGCTTATGATTATAGTATTCATAGTAGTTCACTTCCATTCGTGCCTGCATGTGCGTTTGCATGCGGAAGTGGAGCGGAGGTGGGTGCACCGGGATTCCTGCTGCTACCGCGTGATGGGGCGGGGGCCACAAGGGAGGTGGCGGCGGGTCGGGCTCATGGCTACATGGAGGTTGCTAGTATGGAGTGGAGGGAAAGAGGAAGGGGCCTTGCTAGGAAGAGACGGTCCGCGGAGGGCTGCAAGTATAGCCCCTTAGGAGCCCGCAGCATGTGTGTTGACGGCTGTTGTGCTTTGGTGATTCCTCCGTAATCCTCCGGTGCAGTGTGACGTTTGCTGTTATTGCCGTTGTCGTTGGGGAGGGGTGCTCGGGTCAGCTTTTCTTCGCCCCATCCCCCTCTCATCAAATGAACTGCAAGCTGAGACATGCTTGATGATGCATCGAAACATGCCGGGCGTTCCAATGTGCGATGGGGCGTGCGAGCGAGCGCTCTGATTTGATCCTTGGAATGGCTTCCGATTGATATAGAACACGAAATCCGACTACCGTTGACGCTTGCCGTACGTAGGTAATCCCCGTTGCGTGCTGTCGTGTGGTTGGTTGCTGCTGTTGCTTCCCTGTCACACCAAAGTGCTGTTGTGCTGTCGAGCCGAGGGCGTTACGTCGCCGCCGTCCCTCCGGCATCCACCGATGCATGTTGCCGTGGCATGGGGCGTCTAGCAGGAGGGTTTGTGTATCAAGTTAAAACCCATAGAATGCAGGTTGGCATCTTGTCTGTTCCGATGCAGTGAGGGGGCCGCTGGCGTAACGTGTACACCGGGAAGTTCAAGGTGAAGGGGTGGCAGCGGAGGCGGGTGCTACGAGGGTTTGGTTAGCGCCGCAAAAGCATCGTTGTGCGTGCGCCCTACGCCGTTCACTCCCATGCTGGCTGTGCCTTTAGTGCCAGGCCAAGCCTACCCGCTTAGATAGTAAACAAAGTTGTATAGCCGTGAATAGCCGTTCTATTAGCTTGAGTTGACTTGCGCGTTCCTCTTCGCGGACGCCCCCTTAGGTTGCGTTCTGTTTTGTCTTTCGGTGCGTTTCATACTGTGGTGGCAATCATTCTTTGCTGCAATGCCTGCGACCTGCGTTGGGCCTCTGGTATGTCACACCGTGGACGTAACGTGCATGCGCCTTCATTACACTTTCTGTTGTTACGACTTGGACTTGTTGCTTAGCGATGGGGCTTTTTGTGCATGTGAGCTCTCCGCCTAGACCCCGTGACGGGCGTCATAGCGACTTGCACGCTCCTTATACCCTGCATCTTTGCCACCGGAAGGACCGTGCGCAAGGCAACTGAGGTGTGCTGGTTATGTGGCTTGTGTGACAACACGCCTGATCGGCTAGTGCCAGTTGCTCGCTGCAATGCCTCCATCCCACCTGCCCCTGCCCCTGGAGGCTCTCCAGGCGATTGCACTCTCTGCAAGCTAGTCGGCCCAGCGGTGTGGCGGCCGCCGCCTCCCCACCACCAGCAACACACGCACTTCATTCAGCAATTACAAGGCAGACCACGCATGGCGTTTCCGACAGCGGCTAACCCACGCTGACAAAAACAAACAAACTTCCTGACGCACCTTCCGCCCTCCTGTCACTGAAGCCGCACACCGCACCATAGTCACACCGCACGAAACAACACTCCTCTCCGAGTCTCCGAGCACAAAGAAGAAGAAGAAGAAACAAAAGTGTTAGTCCGGACGCCAGATGCATTGGGATGACTTGTAGTCAACGCAGCCGCCGAAATACACTGCTTAGCCCGCCTACGGCCCTCTATCATCATACGCCCCTTACAGCCACTCAACACCACCATCCATGCAGCCGCTGCCACGACCCCCTCCTACCCACGCTTCTCGTCACTCATGCCCTTCACCGAATGCGCGTCGCTGCCACCTCTGCCGCCGCTAGCTGCTCTGCTGCTACACCATGCTGCCGCTGCTACTCTACCTCCTGCTCCTGCCTGTGTTGCTACTGCTGTTGCTACCTCTGTTACTGCCTCCACTGCTGCTATTGCTCAGCGGCTACCGCGTCTGCTGCTGCTCTAGCTCTTGCTCCCATGCCTCCCGCGCCGCCCGCTGCTGCTGCTCCTCCAGCTGCGCCAGCACGCTCTCCAGAGAGGTGAGGTAGGCGGGGATCAGGTGGTCGGATACCATGGTGCGACACAGCCGTACACGCGAGTAGGCCCGGGGGTCACCAACCTCGTACAGCAAGTACGGCGCCTGGGCGGCGGAGGTACGAGCCGCCGCAGCGTCAGCGGGCGTCGTTGATGCCGCCGCCGCCGTCGCGTTGACGCCGCCGGGGGTGCTGCTCCTGTGACTGCTGCTGCTGTCGGGGGCGGCGGATGGGTGTTGCTGGTGGTGGTGGTGGTGTTGGTTGCTAGGTTGTAGGTGAGCCACAGCGGCGGCGGGGAAGAAGTGTAGAATGCGCCCAGCGGGGTAGAGGCGGCGCTTGTAGAGGCGGGTCTCGTAGTCAGAGGCGGCGGTACGGCCGCCGGCAGCAGCGGCGGTGGGGTCACTGCCAGCAGCCGCTGCGGCGGCGGCGGTGGCGGGGCTCAGGGGCGGACTGAGCAGCTCCTCCGCCGCCCTGCCCGACCCGCCCACATCCGAGGTTGCGCGCGACAGCCCGCCGGCACCCTGTCGGTGCGCGCCGCCGCTGCCGTCACCACTGGGTACGGCCGCTGCTCCTGCAGCTGCGGCTGCTGCCGATGCCAACCCCCCTGCTGCACCCCCTCTACCCGCACGCCCTCCAGTACCTACCTCCCTCCCCACCGCTGCCCCATGCATCGGCATGCTAGCAGCGGTCCGCAACCCCGCTGGGCCCGCAGCACCACCTGCTGCTGCACCGCCGCCCCCTCCGCGACCGCTGCCCGCCGTTGCCGCCGCCGCCGCCTCCCGCTCCGCTCCCTCCACCTCCCGCAGTACCTCCTCCGCGGCCCGGACGGTGTCATCGTCCCGTAGTGCCGCCGCCGCCCCGCCCTCCGCGGCGGCGGCAGCGCGGGAGGCCTGGTTGGTCACGGCCGCCACGACCGCCGTGATGCCCGCCTGCAGCTGCTGCTCACTGACCGCATCCGCAGCGGCGCTGTCACGAGCCATGGGGCCCCCCTCCTCACCCACCGCTTGCCCGTCCGAAGAGGGTCGAGAACCAATGCCGGCGGCCTCCTCCTCGTCGTCACTTTCGTCACTTTCCTCATCCTCCTCCGAGCTCTCATCGCGCCCCAAGACGACCCCGCCGGCAGCCCCGGATGCTGCCGCTCGGTTCCGCTCCTCCTGCTCCTCCTCCTCGTCATCATCATCATCTGTTTCGTCATCGAAGCCGCCTGTCAAGGGTTAGAACGGGAGCGCAGGTGGGTGTGATGGGGCGAGCGGGTCAGGCGGTCAGCTGACGTACCACAGGAGGCAGCCCCCTCCATGCAGGTACGTAACAGGCAGACATTGCATGGCGGCACTAGCATCACTCCACCCACTCACCTCCCACGTCTATCTGCAGGCCTCCTCGTCTCCAGTTCGACCGCGCAGCCCCACCACCGCCCGCAGCACCGGGCAGACCCACGCCCAGGCCCCCCGCCTGCTGCTGCTGCCCCCCCTCGCAGGCAGCAGCAGCAGCAGGCAGCGGCGGCCGGCGAGGCGCCGTACACGCGGCGAACAGCATGCCGCCGCCGCGCCACAGCCAGTCGCCGAACACGCCCCTGGTGGATGGCGTCATCGGCCCCGCCATGCTCCCGCCAGGACCTCCCCCGCCGCCCCCTGCTGCTGCTCGAGAAGCTGCCGCTGCCATGGCGGCATCCTTCTTTACTTTGCCTGGGCTGTCTGGGACGTGCAGGTGTGGAGGTGACGTCATGCAAGCGCCTAACCCGCTGCCGCTGCCGTTATCACCGCCGCCGCCACCTCCGCTGCCCCGCCGTCGCTCATCCTCGCTGCCGCTGCCGCCAGCCACCGAAGCGGATAACCCGCCGCCACCGCCTCCGGCTGCCCCCACAGATCCATGACTGGCCAGCGTGCTTGTCGGCAACACCAGCCCACCACCACCACCACCGCCTCCTCCACCGCCACCCCCTCTCGGCGTCGACGACGTCAGTCCGCTGCCACTGCCACCACTGCCCGAGGCGGCTGCAGCCCCCTCACCGTACCCGCCCCCCGCAGCCCCCTCCTGCTGACCCTGCCCCCAGGGCCACAGCCGCCGTCGCAAGCTGCTGCCGTACGACAAGGCTGACGACACGCCCCCGCTGCCAAACACCCCAGCACCCCCAACCCCACCCCCGCCTCCGCCACCCGCCATGAGGCTATCTGCCTGCTCCTCCTCCTCCCGCGGCTCCACCATCCTCACGTCGTCGCGTTGCGGGCGGTGGTGGTGCTGCGAGTGGAGGTGGTGCGGGTGTTGGTGGTGGTGGTTGCCGGCTGCTCCATGCGCCGCCGCCCCCCTGATGCTGCTGCTGCCGGCTCCCAGCTCCCGCGGCAGGCTCTCCAGCAGCCCCAGCGCCTCCGCCAGTGCGGGGTCAGTAGCGCTGTGGAGGGGGAAAAAGAAATTCCAGTGTGTGGTGTGATAGTGGAGGGGGAGGGGCGGAGAGGGGGAGCGGACAGGAAAATACCCAATGTATTGAATGATAATGGCAAACTAGGGAGGAGGGCAGTGGTGGGTTGGGAGGGGTGAGCAGCACACTAGGCCGTGTTACCAAGTCGTTAACAAGATAACCACATCGCCCATCGAGCGCAACTACCAAGCCAGCCCCTCCCCTCGCCAGCTGCACCTCCCCCGGCACCTCCAACACCAGCACACCCCCCTGCTGCTGCCAGCACAGCCCCTCACCTGGTGGCCCCCTGCTGCGCCGTCACAGCGGACTCCACCGCGTACATGCAGCTCTGCGGGGGCGGGTGGACGGGCGGGCAGGGAGGAATGCAGGCATGGGATTCCGAGGGCGCACGAGGGCAAGGAGCGGGGCGGCAAGGGGAACCTCACGGCGGACACACGCATGCATGCATGCATGCATGCACCGCAGGCTGCGTTGAATCCGCCAGCCGATCATCACTTACTTTTTTAATCAATATATATGTTGAACGGCCCTACATGACCCAGCCCGCTCCACTCCACAGGACTCCCCCGACTCAACCTCCTCACGCTCTCCTCCTTAGTCCTTACGCTCCCCCAGGCCCACCTGCACCGCCTCAGCCATAGCCCGCTCGTCCAGCCCGCCACTGCCACCGTCACCAGCACTGCCCAGGTCCTGACCCATGGGTCCTCTTGATGATGACGTCATTGCCTGAGCCCGCGGCGGCAGCGCCGCCGCCGCCGCGCCCACCAGCGTTGTTGTAGTCGCTGAGAAGGAGGTGGCGGTGGCGGTGGTGGTGGCAGCGGTGTAGGCAGCCGGGAAGGCCACTCCTCCTCCTGGCCCCTGCCCCGGCCCCGGCCCTGCCCCCAGCGTCCCTGCTAGTATCGTCTGTTGCTCGTATTGTTGCTCCACCGCTGTTAGGGTGGTGGTGGTGGCGGTGGTGAGGGGCCCGCATGAGAAGAGCGAGGAGGAGGAGGTGGAGGAGGCGAGGGAGGCGGAGGAGGCGGTGCGGCGCTTGATTCGGCGTGTGGTGGTGGTGGCGTAGCAGGCCCTGTGGAGGGGGTGGGAGGAGGAGGAGCAGGTAGCGGAAGACAGCGGGCGACTGTGACGGGCGCGGATGACTACCGGTGCGACAAGGGCGTGATGAGGAGCCCCCCCCCGCTGTCCCGGCATGTCCCGGCATGCGCCCAACCACCCCTCCTCCCTCTCTCTCCCCCCCTCCCGCCCCCCCCCCCCACCTGAACGGCCCCACCGCGGGCGCCAGTATGTTGCGGCTGGTCCACTGGGTGGCGCTGCCCACACCGCGAACACCGCCCTGGGGGGGGGGTAAGGGAGGGGAGGGGAGGGGAGGGGGGGGAAGGGAGGGGAGGCAGGATGCAAGCGTTATGCCAGGGTTGCAGGCGAGTGCAAAGGAGTAGCGACAGCGACCCGTTACCAGTACCCGCGCAAACTCCTCTCCCCCCCCTCCCCTCCTCCTCACCTGCAGCGCCCGCACCCCTCCCCTCCCTTCCCTTTCCAAACCCCCCTCCTCCTCACCTGCAGCGCCCGCACCACCCCCGACCGCATGTCCCGACTGAACTCGGTGAACCAGGCGGAGCGCGTCACGTCCTCCCGCAGCGCATCCACCGAGGCGGCGCAGAAGGTGGGCACGATGTCCGTGCCGTTGACCAGGCTGGTGACGTAGGGGCGGCAGCAGGCGGCCAGCTCCGCGGTCAGCAGGCAGGGGCAGGCGATGGCGAAACAGCGGGCGTCGAGGAAGGGGTCGGGGGAGGTGGGGGAGGTGGAGGTGGGAGGGTGGGGTTCAGGGGAGGGAGAGGAGGGAGGGGATGGAGGGGAGGGAGCTGCTGCGGGTGAGGGTGAGGGAGGGCAGGAGGAGGCGGAGGAGCCGGTGGGGACACGGTCCGAGGCCGTTGCTGCTGTCCCTGCCTCTCCTTCCCCTCCCCCTCCGCACATGTAGCCCCCCCGCAGCATCATGGTGAGCAGCACTGCGGTGCCGCCGCCCATGGAGTGGCCTGCGGGGGGGGGGATGGGGAGGGAGGGGAGTAGGCGGCAGGGGGGCAGGGTGAACGAACGAGTCATGTTACCGGGGGCTATCGGGGGGCCTCTACTACCACCACCACCAGCAGCGCCAGCAGCACCCCCTCCCCCTCCCCCTCCCCCTCCCCCTCCCCCCCGTCCCTGTACCCACCCACGATCCTCAGCTGGTACCCCGGGTGCTCCCGCAGCGCCCCCCGCAGCAGCGGCGCCACCTGCCGCGCCAGCCACCGTGCGGCCGCCAGCATGCCCAGGTGGCTCCACCCCAGCACCAGCTGCCCGGTCAGCGGGTCAACCACGTGGTGGGGCTTGGCGGCACCTGGGGGCGGGGGGGAGGTAGATGGGGGTGGGGGAACGTCGGAATGGAAGTCAAAACACCGTGCGGTGAAGGACAACGGCAAACCTATGTGGAGGCTCTTGATGGAAGGAAGGGAAGGGAGGGGAAGGGAAGGTATTGTTGGTTTGGGTTGCTGTTAATGGAGGAGGAAGGCAGGGCGGGATCTTGCCAACTGGGCACCAGGGGACAACAGGACAACATCCCCCCCCATGGGTGTCAGTGGGGGGATTTGGGGACCCGTAGGGCTTGATGCCTCTCTCCGTACACCCTGCCTCTCCTCACCGCTTCCCCCCTACCCGCCCTCCTCCCCCCCTACCCGCCAGGCTGGTGAAGAGGTCCTTCATGGAGTGCGTCCCCCGCACGCACAGCACGATGCAGCGCAGCAGGTGGTCGGCCACCACCACGTAGGCGGGGCGCAACACGCCAGCGGTGGCCTGCTGGCGGAGCAGCGTCAGGGAGTCTGGGGGGGAAGGGGGGTTAAGAACTTAAGATAGGGATGAAGATTCCGCATTAGGCTGGATTTTTGGATTGCGCATAGGGGGAAGGGAGTGGGGGGGGAAGAAGAATTCCCAGTGCGTTGAATGAGGGGGGATTAGGTAAACCGAGCCGCGGAAACAGGGGGGAGGGGAGGGAAAAGAAGGATACCCAATGTGTTGGATGAAGAGGCTGGCAAATAAGGAAGGCGGGGAGGAAGGGAGGGGGGCCGAGGGGGATGAACCCACATGCGGCTCACAGTTAATTGGAAGGCACAGCATCCCACCCCCCAGCTGCTGCTCCCGGCGCTGCTTCCCTCTCTCTCTGCACATGTGCGCTCTGCGCTCAACCCACATCACCACCATCCCCGCCCCGCAACACACACAACGCAGGGGCCGCAGCACGCCGCGCTGCATCCACGTGGAGTCGACTTCGCGCGTCGAGTCTCCCGCCCGCCAGCTCCATGCGACACACACCCCGCCCACCCCAGCCCTCCATCCTGCCTAGGCGGGACCCTCCCCCTCCAGACCCTCCCTTACCCCCCCCCGATCCCCTGCCCCCCCTCCCACCTGCCCCCAGGTGCTCCCTCCAGAACCGCGCCTGCATGTCCTCCCGCCGCAGCTTGAGCCCCTTGCAGTACAGCATGTAGCGGCGCGCCTCCTGCAACTCCAACTGCAGTACAGCAGCGGAGGTGGAGGGGGGTAGTGGAGGAGTGAAGCGAGGGGGCAAGGAGGGGGGTCAGGAGAGTGTAAGGAGAAGGTGTGCATGTCTGATTGGCGCGGCGGTAGGTAGGTGATTTGGCCGGGACCCTAAATGGCCGGGAACCCTAACAAGCAACAGCCTTGGGGAAACGAAGTGGACACCGGCCAGACAACCCCAGTTTTACAAAGGGCAGCAGCATATTTATTAACTTACCAACAGCTTTAGGCGCTCCTCCGTGCCTAGGTCTACCCCGATAGGAACACCCTTGGCCGCGATGTCCGCAGCAGGATACTCAACCGCTTCCCGGTGCGAGAGATATGCCAGGCCGACGAAAAGGTCAATTGTATGCCACCTTGCAAAGGTCTCGTTGTACATGTACCTAAGCGGCGTAAGGAATAAGGAATTACGATGTATGTGGTAGTTGGTTGTCCCCTTGCCTTCCCTTAATGCAGTTGAGGGCAGACCGAAGGACACAAAGGCGTTTGCAACTCGCCTGAGAACTTCCTTTACGTGGTAAAGCGCTTCTCCCCAGTTGCTGGGCGCATGGTCCGGCGCATTCCTGGTAACCTCCACAGGAAGCACAGGTTCCATAGCTGAACCATCTTGGAATGCTTTCTGCTTTATGTACACATACAAAGCTACAGCTGCGGCACCAGCCGCGACAACGCCAGTGCTCATGGTTGGTAACTTGTCTTATGGAATCCCCATCTCTCCCTCCGTTAAATGCATTTGTTAACACAAGCAGTACGAGGACCAGCTTGTTAAATCCTCAACCTGCTAAAAGAACACTTCCCACGAGAGGTACGTGAGCGAAGCCGAGGTTTGCGTTGGGCCCTTACACTCCCTAGAACTGTGCAGAATTAGTATGTAACATCAATTGTGTGGGCTACATCCAACTAAATTCTGATGGGACAGCACATGGCTTTCCGGTTGGTTTGGCCGAAGGTTTCGGGGCTAGGAGGCCATGGGGCGGGCGAGTCAGGACGTGAGGAGGAGCTGTGCCGCATACACTCATACAGTTCGACACCTGGTGTTGTATCATACGCTGTCATACTCTTATCTCTGTTTGTGGGAATGTGCGATATGTGACAGACGTACGTCGGACAATCCATTACCGTACATTTCCTTCAAACCAACCAAGCCATGCCTTAAGGGAGCCATACGGAAATGTTATGGTATGGGGTCCATAAACGTATGCCACCACCGCGCTTAGAAGGCAAAAACAGGGACGCTTGGGGACATCCTACGTGCAAGTGTAGCGAGAGGGCGTCGTACATACCCCTAGCATGCTAGCCGGCTGTAGCCTGCACCTCTTACCAATGCTGCGACTTTACTCGTCAAGGCACTACGGGTGGTGTGTACAACTGGGGACACTGCTGCTGCTGCTGCTGTCGCTATCACTACCCGCAATTGCGATGATGGGACAAGCACGCAGCATGCAGCATGCAGCAGCACCAGGGGAGGAGGCGGGGCTGCAACTCATGATGATGAGGCCTGGTCTTACAGCTAACTTGTTTCTTCCAATTTAATTTTCCAATTAAAGGAGACACGCCGCCGCCTCTCTAGGGCAACCAGAAGATGTGAGGGAAGAAGGGCCGGCTGAGGCCTGAGGGTGCTGAGGGTGCTGAGTGAACCATGGGTCGGTCAGGTCCGCCGTCGGGTCGAATAACCGCGAAGAGCATGCAGGGGCACTGGCGTACACCCTATATATCCACCTTCACTACGCGACTGCCGATTATGTTCACCTCCCCTTAGTTCCATCCTCTGTACCCCACCCGCTCCCTCGCTACCATCTGTTTCCCCTGCCTATCAGGGATACCTGCTTTTGTAGGCATGCAGGGACGCCCATCCTGACCTCCAGTGCCCCGTCACATCCTCTCACCTCCCCTCTCACTGCCCCTCCTCACCTACCCTCTCACCCCCTCCCCTCACTGCCCCTCCCCTCTCACCGCCCCTCCCTCCCCTCCTTCTCCGCAAGCAGCACGTACGTCTTGGGCACCCCCGCATCGTCCAGCCGCACACCCGCCTCCTCCTCCAACAACACCACCCGCAGCCCAGCACCCGCAACCGCGCTCACCACCTCACCCAGTCCCCACCGCCGCTCCAACACACGAGCACGCGGGGAAACACCATTGCTGCTGCTGCCAATGCTGCTACAGCTCCCGGTGCTGCTGCTGCCGGGACTGTAGCTGCTGTCCGAAATAACAGTCCCCATGTCGTCTGCAGTGGCGGCAGTAGCAGTAGCAGTAGCAGCGGACGCCTCCTCCTCGTACTTGCTGTACGCCACATCCACTGAGACCAGAGGCTGGGTGGCGAAGTAGTCACCCGTGACCTGGAGGGGGGGGAGTCAAAGACCATACCGAACCATAGGAAGCCACACGGGGAGGGGGGGGAGGGAGGAGGGTGGCGGTACGGTACGGTTGGCAGGAGGTGGAGGGAACCAAGTACACAGCATGAATGGCCAAACCGACCCGCCGTAAACAGAGGGTTCCATTTGGAGAGAGGTGGTGGAACAGGGAAGAGAAAACAAGGGAAGGGGAGATAAGAGGTAGGTCCCCAGCCATGGGGGATCGGAGTAGCAGGAGATGGGGACGGAGCGAGGAGGAGGAGTGGGACGAGGAGGAGGGACGGGAAGGGCGATGAAGGTAGTGTAGCCCAGTGGTGGGGCGACCAGCCGGGAACCTTACGCCCAGCCGCGCATCCATGACCCCCCACTCCATCACGCAGCCATCACAGCCATCACAGCCATAACCCACCAACCTCTCTTTACCTCCATTGCCTTGTGGGCCCCCGCCCCCCGCCTTGACCCCCCCGCCCCCACCTTGTGCTTCCTGCCCCGCGACGCCAGCATCTTGGTGCTGGCCGGGTGGAACTCGCGCAGCAGCAGCCGGCCGCCGGGGGACAGCAGGGGGGACACCACGTCTGGGGGGGGGGGTGGCGGGGGGAGGGAGGGGAGGTGGAGCAGCAGGGGGTGCAGGGGGGAGGTGAGGGTGTAAGGGAGGTGGAGGTGGGGGGGGAGGTGCAGGTGCTCATGAGGCGCCCATGCGGCACTGGGTAGAGGCGTGTGCCCAGGAAACCCGCTGCGGGTAGGAACGTACTGAAGGCAGGTGCCGGTGCGAGGGAGCTGTAGCAGCAGCAGCAGCAGCAGCCCCGGCCCCCGAGAGCGGCACACCGGGCTAGCCTGCGCATACCCCAACATGAGCCCATGCATCCCCATCCTATCCGTTCATCCGTTCATCCGTTCTCTCGCCTACCGCACTCCACCCCACCCGCCTCACTGCTGTTCAGAGCACGATGAGTATTACCTCCCTACCACCCCCTTCCCCCCCATCACGGCCATCACACATTGGGTATTCTCCCCCCGTCCCCCCCCCCTCCCCGCCTCACCCCTCATGAGCGCCCGCAAGTCCAGGAAGTAGTGCAGCACCCCCATCTCCATCAACACCAGGTTGAACTTCCCGCCACGCAGCTTGGTCACCGTCATGTTTGCCTCGGCAGGATTGCTGCCGCTGCTGCCGCCGCTGCTGCCACCGCCACCGCTGCTGCTGCTACAGCCATCCCTAACCCCATTAACACCACCACCACCCACTCCCTCGCCTTCCACCTTCACTTCCCCCACCTCCCCCGCCGCCTCCGCCGCCGGCGGCAGCATCCAACTGCTCGGCTCCGCCACGTCAGCCACGATGTACGACACCGCATGACTCAGCCCAGCCTCCGCCGCCAGCTGTACGGCATACCGTGCATTACCCGGGGATGCATCCACCACCACCACCCGCGGGGCGCCCAGTGCCGCGAGGGCGAGGGCCTTATGGCCGTGTGAGCCGCACAGGTTGACTACCGACAGCGCGGATAGGGGAGGGGAATCTGGGGAAGGGTGGGGAGAGAGGTGGGCAGAGAGGTGGGGAGAGGGATGTGGGGTCTGGGCCGCAGGCCAAGGTGGAGGCTTGGAGAGAGGAGCCGTGGGGAGCGACTAAGCCGCAGCTGCTCGTGCGTAAACTAGGCCAGGCCAGGTGGGGAGAGAACCACCGCATAGGGAACCAAGGAGCTGCTTGTCCTCAACGCCTCCCTCCCTCCACCCACCTCCCCCTCCTCTCCTCGCCCGGGGCCCCCCCCCATCCAAGTTGAAGCCTCATCACACAGTTCGTCGTCATTTCCCTTACTTTTACCCCGCCCCGCCCCCGCCCTCCCCCCCCCTCACCCGCCAGGCTCAGGTAGCCCAGCAGCGGCCCCAGCGCCCGCCCCGGATCCGCCAGCAGCCGCCCAGCCGCGACGTCGGGCGCCCCGAAGCGAGCACCCCAGGCGGCCTGAGCAGCCGCGTCGCGACCCCAGGCGGCGGCGTTGTGAGCGGATAGCTCCTGCGTGCACAGGGGGGGGGGAGGGGGGAGGGGGAGGGGGGTGTAGGGACCGGTGGGGGTGTGGGGCCGGGGCAAGGGAGGAGGCGGGGTGCCTGTGCAGTACTACCGGCACCGAGCAAATGAGATACTAACTCGTAAAGTCCACCTGCAAGCTGGGCCCCCACCCGCAACTGCCCCACCGCACCCGCTGCATGTCCCTCAACGCCGCCGCCACCGCCCCCGCCAGCGCCCCCTCGCCCCGCCGCTCCGCCTCCACCGCAACGGAGTACAGGGACTGGCTCCAAACCTAGGCGGGAGGGAAGGTGGGTGAGAAGAAGAAGGAGAGGGGAGGGGTGCAATAAATCGGAAACAACCCGATTTCCCAGCGACGCCTCTCTTGCCTGCTGCGAGCACTCTTGCCTGCCATCCCCCTCCCCCCCCTGCTGCCGCACCTTCCCTAGCCCCTCCTCCGCCTTCGCTGCCTCCGCCTTGGCTGCCTCCGCCTTGGCTGCCTCCGCCTTGGCTGCCTCCGCCTTGGCTGCCTCCGCCTTGGCTGCATCCACCAGCACTGCTAGCGCTGGCCGCCACCGCTGCCCTCCCCCGCATCCAGCGCTGTAGCCCTCGGCTGACGGCGACAATGATGACGGCGACTGCGGCGGCGGTGGGGACGGCGCCAACAGCTGCTGCTGCAACTGCAGCGGCGGCTGCTGCTGCTGCTGCGGCTGCGGTGGGGGTGGGGGTTGCGGCCGTATCAGCACTCTCGCGGGGTTGGATCGGAGCACTGTGTTGAACACACAGCCGATGCGGACCACCACTATCGCCACAGGGGCGGGAGTGGAGGTGGAGGTGGGGATTTGTGAAGGCGATAATGGTGATGACGATGACGATGAAGATGAAGATTTGGATGAAACTGGTGTTGTTGAAAGTGGCGGCAAAGGCAGGGGTGAGCTCATGGTGAAGGCCGCCCTGCCCCCCGGCAGCAGCTGCAGCGGGCTGGGGTGCCAGTCGGAGCCGGGGCGGCTGAACAGCGAGTGGACCGTCTGGGGGGGCGGGCAGAGGGAGGGAAAGGAAGTAAACGAGAAGTGCAGCAACTGAGAGTCTCAATCCCGGTCCCGACTTATGCAGTGAGCGCATACGGAGAGGGGGAAGGGGGAAGCGGTAGGGGGGGGGCGAGGTGGCGGGTGGAGGAGGCGGTTACGGTGATTGCTGGGTCTGCAAGGTGTGCTGAGTGCCGGATGCAGGTAACCGGCGCTCATCCAGCTCAGCAGCCGGGCCACCAGGGGCGCCAAACACCAACTAAGGAAGGGATGGCAATGCAGGGGCTGATCCCACTACATGCGCGTGCGCACATACTGCCACACGCGGCCGGTTTTCTTAACACACAAACACACACTGCAGGTCTGGTAACACCCATCCACGCGCACCCAGCCCACCTGCATTTGGTCCCACTGCACCTCCAGCTCCAAGTCAGGAGGGGGGAGGTGGTGATGGGTGGAGTCAAGGTTCTCTGCATCCGCAGCAGCAGCGACCCGCGGGTCGCCCTCCTCCTCCACAACTACAGCTGCACCGCCGCTCATCGTCTCCTGCTCCTGCTGCTGCTGGGCCTGATGCCGCTGCATGCCGTCCGCCTGCCGTACAGTCAGCTGGGGCGGCAGTACGACGCCATGCAGCCAGGCAGCTGTCCGCCGTACCGCCCAGTAGGCGTACCCCGCCGCCTCCAGGGGTGTCACCACTCGCAGCAGTGCTGCTAGCAGCGGGTTGGGGGGCACGTCTGGGGCAGCAGCAGCAGCGGGGCAGCTACTATTGCTACTGCTGGTGCTACTGCTGCTGCCGTTGCGAGGCGGCCTATGCTCTGCTGAAGTGGAGGGCGAAGCAAAGGTGCCCGGGCGTGCAGTCCCGAGCGAGGCCCGCTGACGTGGTGCGCCCTTGGTGTCCCTGCTGCCAGCGGCTTCCTTGCTGGAAATGCTGCCCCTGTTGCTGCTGCGACCGCTGCTAGCACTGTGGTACGATGACCGTGCGTGGCTGTTGTTGTTGCTGCTGTTGCTGCTGCTGCCTTTCCTGGAGTGGCTAGCCCACGTACGAACATCGAGCTCCCTGCCGCCAGTGGCAGCCCTGCCAGTGGCTGCTGCAGCGCACAGGCTGCTCGCATGGGGAGAGCTGGCTGACCTTACCAGCGGTGCCGTCCTGGCTGGGGAGGAGGTTGAAGAAGCTAGTCCGCTGGCAGCAGGGGAGGGGAAAGCACTGGTAGCGGCACCGTTGATAGACGCGCTGCCGGGGGCAAGGCCTCCTGGTCCCGAAGGGTGGCTGCAGGCGTTGTACGGCAGGCTTGAGCGCTGCTGCTGCGGGGAAAACCGGGGGACCAGCAGGTGGTGATGCCGCTGTACGACTGTACGACATGCCCGGCACCAGCCTGCGGTAGGGAGACGAGGGAGGAGTGGTTGCATACCGGAGAATAGAGCGGCTGTGCGGCACGTAGTGTGGTGTGTCTCATGGGAGTAAACGGTGTGGAGTGGTAGGTGGGCTGCCTTCAAGGTGCTCAACCCCACCCACGCTGCCACAAGGAAAGGCTGGCAGGCGCGCCAGGGCTTTTGTGTCGGCCGTCAACTGGCTGTTTCCTTGGCACAGCTACGGCCTGTAGATTTGCTTACAAGGGCCCGCCAACAATTATGCCTACCAAGGAGTGCCATGTTGTTGGGAATTGGCTCAGTGGTGCGCCTGCCAGCCCAACGCCGCATGCCCAACAGCATTATGCCGTTCAGCGTCTGTCAGAAAATCCTTTCAATCGCTCTTTGCTACAGAGAATTGCTGGAAAAGCCATCTGGTCTTCCAAAGAACCTCAGAAATGAACTCCACCAGGAGCGCTCCACCTGGGAACGCTAGTGTTCTCGCACAGGCGGATAAGCAAAACTAAAGCTACAAAAATAATACTAGTAATACTAGTAAACAGATAAATGAAGGTGAAGCGTAAAAAAAGTGAGAAGCCACAGCTGTGCACGCAGTTGTCATACGGCACAACTAGCCACCTGCGACCTGCCGCGTTCACGTACTTGCCGCTAAATATAAAGCTCGCGTACATTAATGCAATAATAAGCAAATAAACATAAATGGCACGAGAAGGCACCACTCCTCAACCGCTACAAGACATAGCACTCACGCTAGTCGCGATACGACGCATGGGTCCACGTAGGTCACGAACAGCAGAGGTGAACACCCCGGAGATTGGCCGATGCAAAGCATGACAATTTAGGGCATCGGCGAACGTCCACCCATGCCTTACTAATGGTCTTGCCCCAATGCAAGAACGTTAAAAAATAGGGTATCTATCAATTGATAAACTCAATACAACTAAAATCAATACGGGTAGGATGCACGACATCACAATTGGACACCCGAACACCGGTAAGCAGCTAACATGCGCTGAGCCTGGACATGCTTGACACGAAGTAGACACCAAAGGGCTTCGGGACCGCAGCCACTAGCGCTGGCGAGTAATGCTTATTGGAACAATTTTAGGCCCTACAGCAACGACAACGCAAGCACGAGTACAACGGCAGCGGCGGAGCACACAAACTTATCCCTCCAGCTCTTCCCACTGCTCACCATCCTGTTGCAGCCCACCCCACCCCACCCCAACCTCCTCGTGCTCTTTCTCCCCCAGCAAACGCTGCTCCTGCATGGTTCTCTTTAGCTCATCCCACCTCACAAAGTACGTTAATGCTCGGGGCATGACCACCTAGCCCTTACCCCCGCTGCATTGCTCTCAGCAGCCGCACCCAACACTCCTCCTGCTCCTCCTGCTCCCCCTTGCGCTGTTTCTTCGGAGGAACCGAGGGCCCGCTCCGCTGCACGTGTCCGCGCCCCGCCCCCACCCGCCACTCCCGCCGTTGCCTGCGCCTGCGCGCCCACTCGCCCCACATCCCAGCGCCCTGCTGCAACCCCTCCTCCTCCTCTTCAAGCGGCTGCTCCCGCTGCTCTGAAGTGGTGTGGGAGACGGCGACGGTCCTGGGCAGCAAGGGGAAGACGGCACGCGAGGCGAGTGGCAACGTTGGGAACTGCAATCTGGCATGTTATGACAAGCTTTGCAATATCCGGGCTGAAGTGCGGAATGGATTTGGTTGCGGAGTGCCTGCGTGGCTGTAGTGACTGACGCGCGGCCTGTGGAGTCCACACGCCACCGTTGCCTTTCACACAACCCCATCACCATGTTTGCACCATCCGGGTCCCTGGTCCCCAGTCATCGCTGGATCCCACACCAACCGCTCATCAGCGCACCTGTTCGCCTACCGGTGCTTCCCCACCACCCCTCACCCGAAACCCTCCTTACCTCCCAGCTGCAGCGGCAGTGGAGGTCGACGCGGCAGTGGTGCTTGCAGTTGCGGTTGCTGTAGCGGTGGTTGCCGTTGTGGTTGTGGATGTCCCCGCTGGCAACGGTTCCAACGGCTGCCTCTCCAGCAGCCGCGGGGGCCCAGGATCCATGGGTGTCGCCAGGCAAACCGCCAAGCCAAAGTCAGTCGACTGGTCCAAATCACCCACCAGGTGGCGGCTGCTGCTGCCGGGAAAGGCGTTGTAGCGGCCCAGCAGGGCTGTAGCAGACACGTGCGCATGGGTGGGCGGCTGCAGGTTGCCGGCAGCTGCGGCGGCCCACGGAGCTATCGAGTGCGGTGGCAGTTGCGACACGTTGGGGTTGTAGGGAAGGGATGGTGGGTCGGGGAGGAGGTCGAGTGGTGGCGCTGCTTGCATGGGGGCGGCGTGTAGCAGGGGGTGGTGCGGAGCGCGCGCGGTGTTTTGTACGACATAGCACTGTACGGTGGTGATGTTGGACTGGTAGGCTGTGGAGGCGATGATGCTGGGGAGGACGTGGCCGTGGGGCATGTCGAGAACCAGGGCTGAACAGGAGACGCTGCGGAAGGGCTTGAAGGGTGTGGTGCGGCGAATGGTGAGGCTTGCGGAGTTCTGGAGAGTGGAGGTGGGGGGCGTGGAGGAAGCTGCGCCGAACGTGGATAGACGAGCTGCTCGGCGCATCCGCAGCGCCCGGGATCCACGCTGCTCAGGATAGAGGCGGAGGAACAGTAAAATGAAATGGAAGCATTGGCTTCGAATGTCATAGCGAAGTCAACATGCAGAGGGATGTTGCATACAGGGCAACGAAGAGCAACGAAATTCTACCACGCAGAATTCACTGACATCCGAACAATCGTCTTGAATGACATGGGGAACTTGAAGCTGTGAGAAGGCACACTGCAGACATGTTCTGTAGTAATATCGACCACTTCACACCCCCAAAAGACAAAAGGCCGTGTAAGAAATACTCACCGGATGCCTCGTTGATGCACGGTTCAAGCCATACCTAAAAGCTGGATTCGCAATAACTTCTGGGGCCGGGCCTGTAGACAACGCTTGCAAACCTCTTGCCATCCGTAATAAACCTAAACTAGGTGCATTAACGAATAACTATCTGACACCTGAAGAGTGTTTCTTGAGGGATGGTTGTTTCGTGAGCCTGCCGGAAGCTGGCATGCAACAGCTATGTCAAATACACAAACCGGATTGGCAGTTGACGCACTATATGTTGACACCATATGCCGGAACTTGTAAAATGCCTACGTGCCTCGGTGTGTGGGGCGGAATCGGTTCCAAAGTACTACACTGCTCGTCGATAGTGGCCCGCTTCAATTACAGCTGCGATATACTTTTAGGTGGTTGAGGTCTTCGTGAAGATAGTGCATACAGTTGGGGCTAAGGGTGTGCGTTGGGAGAAGAAGTAACACTTTTTCCAGTATTAGACGTAGTTGGCGCAACTTGTCCAAGAAAGTCTATAGTCTTTAAATTATATGTTAGTCGCTAACCATAGTTTGGCTTTATCTGTGTAGAAATGGAAAGCGTGTGAAAGGCAGGATAGCTACAAGCTTAATAACCGAACAAAGAGCATCGGCGAGGTAACCTCAAGTACTTTGCGACGCAAGGTATGAGTTTATGGTTGGTCGTATGTAAAGCTGTTATTCTCTGATCCCCATCATTTTTAAACCTGTTGCCACGGCCCCATCATGTAGTAAGTGTCGAGCGAAGCTGGCTAGCTAAGAAGCTCACCGTCGAACGTGCTTCATGTAACATTTTGCTGGCACCTTGCTTTTTGTGTTACTAGTCTCGGCCTATCATATTAACTTACTCGGCCAGGCCGAGCATCTGTTCCAAGGTTATCTTCGCCCCCCTATGCTCCGCCCTCTTTCACAACAGGTGCTTCCAACTGGCGCACGCTGTCGTATATAGACAGACGGTGACTTTGCACCCTCAACGTCTAGGCGCGACTGCTCGCAAAGGGCGCTCGCCGCAGCTGCTCGAGCCTTTCAACAAGCTATCAACAGCCAACGGACGCCGCTTGTCTACCCACTAACCGCTCCACACAGCCGGGTCTACAGACTGACGGTGTTTCCGGGCGTGCGAAGAGGTTCGGTATCCCTGGGCCTCACCAAACTGCAGCCAAGACTGAAGCATCTGCCCAGACAATGCTGAATTACCACCAGGTATAGCTCTCAGGTCGTGCAATTGCAATCGGTCCTGACGTTTAAAACTTGGATCTACCAACAACGACCAAGTTACAAACAGCAACAGCCGCAAGTGCAGCACTTGTAGTAACAGCATTACCAAGCCGTGAGGCAGCTTACCACGGAAGGCCGCCTTTCACAGCGGTTGGAGGAGCTGTCAGCAAGCGTTAGCGGAGCACCATGCAGCCGCCAACACCTTCCAACGACCCGCCCGGAGACAACCCGGCAGCCTTTCCTACTCCCGAACCCATCTCCAGCTCAGCTCAAATTCCCGACACGCATGCACCCAGCCCTTTCTCCGCAGCCTCGACAATCGCAACCTCTGCCTTGGGCCTCCGCACGCCACGCGCCACATGGGAATCTGATGATGGCGAGTCCCCTCGAGCAGCAGTCCGGGCCGCCGCCGCTAACATAACCCCAACGTCCGGCGGAGGAAGCGGTGGCAGCAGCCCCCAACTAAGGCTCCACCTAAGCGCCTCCGCCGCTGCTGCCGCAGCCTCCCTCATCCCAGGGAGTCCTGCAGCTGCGAGCCCCAGGCTTGCTGACGTCACCGCCGCCACCGCAGCCGGCTCGTTTGTGAGTCCTAGCCCTAGACGGGGCTTCGCCTCCCTCGGCGGCGCCCGGCGGGGTTCTGGCTCCGCCTTTTCCTTCGCCAGCCCTCGGGTGCATGCAGTTGGCCCCAGCGCGGCTGTTGCTGCTGCCGTCACCTCGCACCCCAGTCCAAGTCCCGACGCTGTTCCCGCCGTGGGTGTCGTACTGGAGCCCGGTCAGCTCCAGCACCAACACGCCTCATCATCACCGCAGCATCCAAAGCCGCATGCGTCCTCGCTGCCGCTGCCGCTACCCCCCATGGAAGCCACTCTCACCGCCAGCCCCCACCAGCACCACCGCCATGACACCCCTCAGTCGCCACCTTCCAACCCACATCAGCCACGCAGGCTAAGCCTAGGGGCCGCCGGAGGGGCCCACAGCAGCAGCGACAGCAACCACAGCCGCCGCCAACACCACCACAACCACCTATACAACATGGGCGGGAGTAGCAGTCGCAGCATGGGCGGCGGCGGTGGCAGCAGCAGGAGCACTGGAACGTCAGGCCCCCCCTCGTCTAGCAGCTCCCCTCGCGCCCCTCGTGTCTCAACCCACTTCAGCATGCATGCGCTGACGGCAACGGCAGCTGCGGCACTGACGCCGCCGCCGCCTTCAGCTGCTGCTCCGGCGGGGGCCACAGCTCCGACGGGTAACCTGGGAAACTGCGGGCCGCAGGAGCCGCTGCCGTCGGCGGAACTGCCGTACCGCGATCGCTCCCGTACGTCTTCCGGCGGCAGTGCCGTAGAGCTGCCGCCGCCCCCGCCGCCACTGGAGGTTGTCATCTCGCCCAGACAATCCGCGAGGTCCGCCATGGCAGCGGCGACGGCGGCGGCCAATTCGATGTCGGCGGCGGCGGCGGCGGCAATGGCGGTTCCGGAGCTTCCTCCGCAGCGGCAGCAGGTGTTCCGGAGCTCCTCACCGGGTGATTCCTCCAGCAGGCTTCACGTGCTGCGGCCCCCGCGGCCGCCGCCGCTGTCTCACAGCGTCTCGGTTGGCGGCGCCCTGGCGGCTAACCTAGCAGCGGCGACGGTGGCGGCATCACCGGACCTCCCCGCTGCCGCGCTAACACTGAGACGTCCGCTGCCGCCGCTTCCGTCATCCTTGGTTCCACCGCCGTTGCTGCCGTCACCCGGCACTTCCACCGACAACACGCGCACACCGACAGCTGACGGCGACGAGGGATGCGGCGCGGACATTCACGACCAGCGGCCAGCAGGCGACGCCGCACTGCCTGGTGCAGGCGCCGCCGCCGACGGCAGCAGCAGCCCCAGTGCCGAAGGAGGACCCTCCGCCAAGCTGCCGAAACACGCGCAACAGCAGCAGGCGCATGGCGGGGGCGACGTCGTACCAAGCCCTCAGCCTCTTGCGGCGGAGGCTCCGGCTACACCTCCGCCCACTGCGGCCCCAGCCGCCGCTGCCGCCTCACTGACCGCCGCCTCGCCGCCGTCGCTTGCTCAACGTGATGACGCCGCCGCCGCTCGCGAGAGAAGTCTGTCCGCTGACGCCGCCACCGCCAGCGCTGCCGACGGCGGCCGAGTTCGAACCGTCGCATTGGGATCCGCTCCGTCAATCGTCACGGGCGCCGCCGTCGGCGTGCCCGTAATGCTGCTGCAGCCCTCCGCCGCCGTCACTGTCATGGGTCGCCCGGCGGCGGATGCCGCCGCTGCCACTGGTGTCACACAGCATCACCAAGATGCACATGGCCCCGCGGACCTTGTCGTACGATCTGCCGGGTCGGCGCTCCTAGCCACGAACCCTGGTGTCGACATTGTAGCGACGATCTCCGCAACCGCCGGTGGCGGCGGAGCTGCCGTACGGCGACGGCGCGGTACGACCAGTGGCGGCGACGACGATGTGGGTACAGATGACGAGGGCGGCGGTCCCTGTGCGCTTCCGTCGGAGGTACGGCGGCGGCTGAGGTCGCATCTGGGTCGCCACCGCGCCAAGCGTATTCGCACCTGGAAGGACCTGTCCATCAGGTAGGGATGGATGGTGCGGTGGGATGCCAGGGGGTGCCTGGGGAGCTTCGTTAGGAGGCTTGGGAGTTATCGTCATGAGGGACGTAACGGCGGGCTGCGGTCGTCTTGAACCCCGTCTGCGTCTCCTTCGCCTCTTACCATCTCCCTCCCCTCTACACCCCTTCCTAACATGCTGACGTACCATAGTACCAACATCCTGTCCTTAAACCCCCCACCTCACCCCCTACCTCACCCCCGCCCCAGTGTTGCCAACCTGCGCTCCGGCTACTGGCTGTTGTTCTCCATGCTGCTGCTGGCGGCGCTGCTGGGCGGCTTCCTGTTCATGGCGGGGCAGTACCAGTGGGTGCAGGCGGCGGGGCTGGCGGGGGGGAGCAGCAGTGGGGGCAGTGACAGCAACAGCAGCAGTAGTGGAAGCAGCAGCGGTAGTGGGAGCAGCAATGTGACTAGTGGGAATAGCGGGAGCACCAGCAGTGGAAGCAGCACTAGCATTGGCAGCAGCAACAGCGGCAGCTACAGCAGCTTTGGCAGCCCCCCAGGAGCATGGTGAGTGGAAGGGAGAGGGGAGTGGGTGAGGGGGTGATGGGGAAGTCTGGGCAAATGGAGGGCGCGGTAGCGGGCAGGCATCACTTGGATTCACTTGAGAGCCGGACATGTGTGCATTGCAGCCAGCATTGCAGCCCCTCCGCTCCTCGCGGTCCACCCTCAACTCCCCTCCTGCTCCCCTCCCCTCCTGCTCCCCTCCCCTCCTGCTCCCCTCCCCTCCTGCTCCCCTCCCCTCCCTCCCCACAGGTCTCCCGCCACCTCCACCTCCTTCTTCTCCACCTCCCCTCCCTCTCCCTCTCCTCCCTCTCCCTCTCCTCCCTCCCCCACCTCCCCCACCTCCTCCTCGCCCCCCGCCTGGGGCCCCTCCTCCCTCTCCTCCTGGCTCGCCTTCTGGCGCCCCCGCACCGCCCGCACCTTCTCCTTCGAGTATCTGCGCGCCTGGGGCGGGCGCTACGGCCCCGACCTGGCTGCGGGGCAGTGGTGGCGGTGGGGCAGCTCGCTGCTGCTGCACCAGAGCCCGCTGCACCTGGCGTCCAACCTGGCGCTGCTGCTGGTGAGGGGGAGGGAGGGAGGAAGGAGGGAGGGAGGGGCGAATAGGAACACATATTCCGCATTTGGCTGGATCAAGGATTGCGTGTAGTCATACTTGTTGGATTAATAGCAACAAATCAAGGGGGTTGGGTAGGGGGAGAGAGGGGGGCGGAGTAATGGAATTAGCCGGGTGGCGGGTGTCTGTGATGCTGGTAACAAGCCCGGTCCGAACAGACCATGGGATAGACTCGGAAGCTGGGTGGAGGGGAAGATTGGTGGCCTTCCTCCCATCCCTGGGGCGCCGTCAAAAGGGTTCGCCTGGTCATCACCGTCTTAACACCACCCTGCCTTGCCGCCCTTCCCTTCTTCGCCACAATTGATCAAACCAATGGGCATTCCCCCCCTCTTCCCCCCTACCCCCCAGGTGTTGTGCACCTACCTGGAGTCGCTGTACGGCGGCTGGCGGGTGCTGCCGCTGTGGGTGGTCGCGGGGGTGGCTGGGAACATGGTGAGCGGGAGGGGGGAGGGGTGGTAGCATGGGGAAGAGGGAGTGACTGGGAGAGAGAGCGCCTTTGGCATGTAAGCGCAACGGAAGGAGTTGGCGAGCGGGGGAAGTGACTGGACAGCAGCTAACTGCTGCTGCTCGGGTGGCTAAAAACGCGTGAGAGGAGCTGGTTGGGACAGGGGAGGAAAGGCGCCTTCTCCCACGTCTCGTTACTGTCCCTTCCCTCCCTGCCCCTCTCCCCTTCCCACCCCCCTGACTATCCGCCCCCCTCCCACTCCGCACTCCCTGCAGGCCAGCGCCCTGTTCGAGTCGCCCTGCACGCTGGTGGTGGGCAGCAGTGGCTGCGTGTTCGGGCTGCTGGGCGCCTACCTGGCGGATGCGGGGACCAACTGGGAGAGCATCCCGCTGCTGTGGCTGAGGCTGGGGGGCATGGGGACGGTGGTGGGACTCATGGTGGCGCTGCAGGTGGGGCGGGGTGGGGGGCGGGCGGGAGGAATGAGAAATGGGTGATGGCCTAATGGCCTGCAGGGGGTACGGTACCCCAACCGCGCCCTTACCGCGCAAGTACGCATGCATGCATGCATGCACCCCCACGTTGAAAACGCATGCACCTCCCCCCGCATGCACCCACGCATGCACAGTACGTTTCGCCTCGCGGCCAGTTATTTTAACACACGCATGCACCCCCCCGCATGCACCCCCCCACACACGCATGCGCGCAGGTGACTGACGGCGGGGTGCGGCATGGCGGCTCCATCTCCCACGCCTCCCACGTGGGGGGCTTCCTGGCGGGGGGGCTGCTGGCGGCACTGGTCATACCCGACTTCAAGGCGCGCAGGAGCGAAAAGGTAAGCTGGGCTGCGTTGCGTTTAAATACTCGTGCTGTGTGTGTGTTAGCGGTGGCTTGCGTCTCATGTGTTTTGGGAGAAAGGGAGGAATGCAGGTTTGGGGGAGTGGAGGAAGGCCCCTTGCAACCCCAGCCGGCATCAAGCACCCGCAGCCACAGCCATATACCACGTCTGCACATGGCTCCACTTCACTCCACCGCCCTGCACTCCACCGCCCTGCATCCCCCATGCGCAGGTTCGGGAGTTGCTGACGAATCTGGGTCTGCAGTCGCACATGCCGCCAATGGACAGTCCCGCGGGTCGGCAGCTCTACTCCTTCTGGCAGCGCCACCGCCTGCTGCGATACGGACTGTACGGCATTGCGGTAGTCGTACTTCTGCTGGAATTGATTGCCGTACCGTTGTACGTGTACTTCCGCACGTTCAAGGACTTGTCATGCGACTGAGGTTGTGGCCTGGGGGCAGAAGGAAAATGCTGTGAACGCCTAGATGTGGGCGGGTAGGGGAGGGGAGATACGGTGATGCGAGCATGTGACCGAATCTAATGGGGCGGGATTGCCGCAAGTATGATGACGTGGTGAGTGCTTTGCCAAGTGATGTGACATGCATTTCCCTGCAGCAGGCGGTAACAGTAGTGTGTAGATTTAATCGCATAATCCCCTGTAGTACGCTTCTTTGTATACCGGTAGTAGTGGTGATGGCAGCAATAGTGGTGCTCTGATGCATGGGGTATTATGTTGGTCTCTAGTGTTGATGGCGATTGCTACCGTAATGATTGCTTTTTGTCAAGAAGGTCGTCGACATCTGATCAGGGGAGGAAGGTCAACTGTGAAATAAGGTATGGGAGAGACCCGCAGGCAGCTTATGTATGAAGCAATCGCAGGGACGTGGGTGTGGCTTTGCTTAACCATCCGCGCACACCCTTACATGCATTTCCGCATTGCAGGCCGGGCAGCTTAAGAACTTTGCTTTGAGGTTTATGTTGCAGTTGTTGCCTCTGTCGCTGGTTGGTGTTGCAGCTGCTGTTGATGTTCCAGTTGCTGTACAGCCGTTGCCAACGACCGCCGTGTGATTGAGTCTGTTGGGTTGCTGGGTGAATCGTTCTTAGCAGGGTTTGCGTCAGTCAGCGGTGTGTGTGATCAGGTCTCAGTGATCAAGAACTGCAGGGGTTTGCTGGCGGGTTGTTTTAGCAGTCGGCAGCTGGGAGCGGTTGGCGGCTGGTGTTGTTGTTGCTGTCAAACTGCAGGAGTTGGAAGTGGATCTAAGTTGAAAGGTAACCACCGCTTGAATGCATGGACATGTCCCTTTTACCGAAACCCGGAACAAGATGGGTATTTACCACAAGAGGGATACCTGCAAGATAAGGAAAGAGCAAAGGAGCCCTCGCCAAACTTCGAAATACTGCCGTACTGGATTGCTTGTGATTGCTTTGTGCCGACTGACCTCTCCTTCGGCTACTGTCGTGTGCTGTCTATGCCGTTGTTTCTTTGTTCCATTCGCGGTCCATTGATGTGTTGTGATGTGGGGTTCAAAGGACAGCGGAGCATCTCTACAAGGAACCAAAGTACGACATGTCTGATCGTACATAGTATGACGAAGGTATTTCTATTCCGTGTCCATGCACCCCTAGGTATTAGTTTTCAACCTCTGGTTCTGGTTTTTTGTAATATTTTGTTCGGCTTTTCATGTTGGCGTTTTGTATAGGTAGGGACGAGGATTAACTAATGTGTGGAAATGGCGCACGCCATGCAGAGGAAAGGGTTGTGTAAATCGGTAAATGAGGCGGTTTGTCCAAGTTGGCAGATGATCTGTCACCTTCAATTTTGCAGGCAGATGGCAAGATGTACCGGTATTAGGATGTCAGCGCCGCACGCCAGTTGTCGTACAATGGGCTATTCCAGGGCAACAGTTCGAGCATACCCAGGGGACGCCCCTGCACCACGTAGAGGAAAGAGCTGACCCCTGCATACCCTGGCACACCGCTAACCTGACCATTACCGGCAGCACAGGTGCATTGCGGCAATAAGGCATCATGGGGTTGCATCGCGCTCAAGCGCAGTACACTAGCAAACATACGTGGACACCCATCGTACACCACCAGCCGCACCTTTCAAGACGAAAGAGCAAGCATGCCCCGTGCCCGTGTCCTACTTCCGTCATGGAGCTGAAGCGCATGAGCATGTGCACAGCTCCCAAGCCGATCCGGTTGTGTTGGGCATCAATTGTTCGCTGCCGCCCCGCCTAGTGCTGGAGTTACTACCCCCCCTCCTTGCCCCCATCTCGCGCCCGCCTCTCTCCTGTAATGGGCATTTTGCACCAAGTTAACTCCCTTACCTCATTCCCGTCACCCTCTGTCATTCCCCCACTCGCCTCATTTCCTCCACCGTCATGCGTTCCTCACGCTGCACCACTCTCAGCACACTCCTCTTTCCCAGGCCTTCGTTCGCAGCATGGTCTTTCTCCTTCTTTTCCCCATTTCCCCGCTTCTGCTTCCGCGTTTTGTCCGCGTGGGGGGTGAACTCCTACTGTGTGGTGGTTAGTGGCCGGCTGACCCATGGGTCTGCCATATAAGCACACATTGATAATGCAGGATACGGTGGCGGTCCAGTTGTCTTGCTTCGAAGGTACATTATCTTGAGCTAGAGCTCAACTTATCAGTACCGCCTAGCATTCACTTTGTGAATTACGCTTCCGCCATAATCACGATGGATGTTACAGACAGCAAGTGGAAACGGCACACACGTACGCAGTTCACACTAAGTGAGACCTCTCATGCCACTACCATATGTCTCCCGCTGCTATCAAACCTTTACATAAGCATTTATAGCCCTTGCCTAGCCACGCGCACGAAGATATGTACTTTTACCCCGGAGGATGAATAATGTGTGGCCCCATGGGACGGACGAGGGGGAAATAATGAAGACCCGGTCATTAATACACACGGGAAGAGCAAAATGGTCATAAAGAAGACGGCTGCAAACAATCTGGCAGCGCGCAATGAATTTTTAGGTCGCAGCGCATTATCCAGCCACAATGATTAAGCCGACTAAAGAAGAAACGTTAATGTTGCAAACGCTGACAGCACTATATAACGCCTCACGCACGCTAAACCTGCCGAGTAACGCAAGCTGCCAACATGCTGCTACTAGTCGTCTATTTCCATTTAGACCATCATATTAAGAATACATTTAACCCTATATACTCCAACCCAGATCGCGCCGCACGCTTTATTCAAACACGGCAAATTAGCAAATTACCAGTACGTCTACCTGTGCACCGATCATCCACCGCCGTCGTAACAGCTAGGCTCTGCGTTTCCGCAGATCCCCTCTTCGCACCCGCACGCTTCACGCATCCTTACCCAACCCACCGCCAATCCTTACCCTACTTACTCTTCCTTACACCCTTAAATCCAACACCCTAAAACACTAGAACCGCATCATCAGGGCACTCAGCAGCGCCGTCAACGCAGCCACCCACACACTCGACCGCAACCCCACCCCGCCGTACGAGGACGGCGTGGTGTCCGCCCCTGTGGTGACCGTGGGATCATAGTACACGCTGGTGTTGGGAGTTGGGTTGGGCAGCTTCAGCGTGACAGTGCTGCTGCCGCTGCTGTTCGAGGCGCTCAGACTGACCGAGACGGGCAGGGTGCGGTTGCCGTCAGCCGCCTCGTAAGCGTAGTTGGCAAAGGTGATGTTGGAGGCGGTGTTGTGGCCCAGAGAGATGGAGAGCGTCTTTGTGCCATCAGCGGCTGTATGGGGGCAGAAGGCGGGCGGGGAGATGGCAGATGGTTAGGGAAGAGGCGGGCATGCATGGTAAAGATGCGAACACAACCGTCAGGATGTCAAACCAGATTATGAGTCACAGACGTGGAACGCAATAAGCAAGCATTGTTTCGCAGTTTATGCGGCAGCCATTGGCATAGTACGTGTAGCGTGCATTCCCCCTGTCCAGCAAAACCCCATTGGTCAGGATTTGGGTCGGGTCCTATGATTGCAACCGCCATGCGCCATCCACCTTGATGGCTTGCATCACACCCACCTGTCGACACGTTGGCTTGTGCTGCCGCATCCCCCTTGAGTAGCAGGTCGATCTCCATCCCCAGCGTATTGTTGTCAGCGCAAAAGGGCCTGAGGGGAGGGGTTGGAGGGGGCAGCATAAGGGTCAGGGTTGTTGCACAATTGGTGGAGTGGGCGGTTTGGAAAGGGCGCAACGGAAGCGGTCGGTAGCGATAGGGGACATGCAAGCTTAGACATGTGGGTTACAGCATTTGGGTCATGACATGTCCATGAAACCCAAAGGGACTCCCGCCTCCCGACCCCCTCGCAGCATGCACACCTTCCAACTCACCAGTTCGAGTACTGCACGTTGAACTTAAGGCCGCCCTTGGATACGGAAATCGTCTTGTTGAAGCCGTAAGGAAACGTCGTATCCTTGTCGAATCCAAAGAAGAGGGTCACGTTGACCAGGGGCTGGCCGGATGTTGCAAGCAGGCGCCGGCGAGGGGACGCCGCTGAGAGCGATGCGGAGTCCTGAAGCAAGCGACGACCGCCGTTGTTGCCGTTCCCATTGCCGTTACCGTTGCCGTTACCGTTGCCGGTGGTTGGGCAGGAGAGCTGGAATCCGTTGCGGGTAGTTGGGTCCAAGGTCATGGTAACATAGGAGACGTTGGTGCCGTCAGACAGGGTGATGTTGCCAGAGGTCCATACTGGGTCTGCGGGGATGGGGTGGAAGGGGCAAGGTACCGGTAATTACATAGGTTGGGAGAAGGGGTCAGAAAGGGCACAAGAGATTCCGTGCTACCAGCAGGTTAGCAGCAGAGCTGTCAGCAGAACAGGTGTTGCGCAAGGAGAGTACCTGCCGACGCCAGGCTAGTGATACTGTGCCCTTGCACCTTCTGCCCAGAAGGGTCCCGCTCTTCAAATTTCGAGAAACGCAGTTGAAGATAGCTTGGTAGGCTGACGTTGGGGTAAACTTGGAAGTTGGGAGACTTGCCAAGGAAGCGAACCTGGCAGCAAGACGCAAGGGTCCATGAAACATAAGTCTAAGTCGATGTCGGGCGTCTTGAAGTCGGGTCTAAGAGCAGATTCCATGACACTCATGGGGCAGCCATGGCACATGGGCATCCTTTCTAAACTGATCACGGCTTTTACGCACAATGGACGGGCCGTGCTTGTAGTCCATATTGCTTTGCGCAGAAGCCAAAGCTATGACGGCGGCAAGGAAGGCGAGGAGTAGCGCCATGTTGATTGGGTACCGGTAGTAGCTTCTGATAGATATTATAAAGCTCATTATGTTCAATATACGCAACGTTGTATTGTCTGAGTAGGAACTTTGCGCACCAATTTAACTGCCAGTCTGCAGCAGTTAACTGTACTGCCTGTACTGACCTTCGCCAGAACTGCGCAGCCAGTTGCGATCACGGGGACATTTTAAAATATAATAGCTACACAAGATTGGTCGCGTCACGCACAGTGAACTGGAGGCTTATGCTGCCAGTTGAGTTTTACTTGCAAAGGCCATTCAGGTCACGATTCGCCGTCCTGGGTTGCATATGCTGCCATACACTTAACGGGCATCTGCGCTACTGCATACACAATGGAGGAGTATAATTCTTTGTCTTGGCCGTCGACCAGTTGGTCGCAACAACCATTGGTCAACCCGACAACCTTTCATTGTGCACCGGCACCTTACTCTCTATATGACCCTGGATTGGAACCCCGAAGATGTTACTGCATCGCTGACACGCGACTGCGTTTTTGCGGTCTGGGATGGACCTATCAGCACATGTCCTCAGTCCTGCGTGTCCTTCTGCAATGCCGTTGGAAACCGTTGCCTACCCCATACTGGCTTGAATGCCACATCTGTCCTAGTTTTGATGGAACTGCACTGAGCTCCCATGGGCGGTTTGTCGTACATAGCTCCTGCCAATAGTGCAAGTCCATGTTACATCGGTATGCCCGCCGGGCATGAGGGCAGCGCCAGTGTCCCCTGCGGTCTCGAACTTAGTGATAATACAACCATAACAAAACGAACGTGCTAGGTGCGAAGCAGGCCATATACGGCGGGAAAGGAAGGTTAGGCGTCCATGGGAGGAACCGTATCCTGTATCTGCGCCTGACACATAGGCCTTTCCTCGATTCAAAGCCAGGAACCCGACCCGCATCATCACATCACACCAGAAAGGCAGGCAGGCAGACAGACGCACCTCCGTCTAAATACCGTCGCATCGGGTAGCACAGTAGCAGCAACAGTAGCGGCAGCTCGTTTGTCGCAATTACCACAACACCTCACGCTGCCCGCTGAGAGTCCTTACCCGCCCACTACCGTCACCAGCACCAGCGGACGACAGAGACCGAGACACTTATCCGTGGCAGTGTTTCTCTAAGGACACTGCCACCAATAAGCGGCCACCAAGCGTGACGTTCCTCTATCCGCCTCCACCACCTCCTTCCTAGCCACCCTTGTTGGCATTGCTTCCCAGGGAGGGGCCAGGTGTCCTTCACCGCAGACAACCGCTCCACACACCCCCGCATCCCACACATATCTACCGGCCCTCATCCTCACCAGCAGCCCGCCCATGTCGGGCGAACCCACATGCCCTACTCGCAGCCGGCCTCCCACCAGGACCTCCCGCTCCTCCCCGCGTCATGCGGCGGCTAGCGCACCCCGCCTCGTTAGACGCCCCGCATGCCTCTTCCTAGCGCCGCTCCTCCTAGCCCTTCCCCTCCATCTGCTGCTGCTGCTGCTGCTCGTCCCTTCATGCACCATGGCAACCGTCCCAGCATCCGCAGCACCCGCAGGGCAAGCAGGTGACGCTGGGGCAGGGGCGGGAGCGGTGTATGTGCGGCTGGATAAGCCTGCGGTGGAGGCAGCGGCTTATGAGGTACATGTGAGCCATCCGGCAGCAGCAGCAGCGCTCATGCAACCACCTCACCAGCAGCAGCACCAGCGAGGGGGCCCGCAGCTGCAGCAAGGGAAGCAGCTGTACATGGATGCAGTGAACGCCCCGGAGTTAGGAGAGCCAGAAGCAGCAGCAGCAGCAGCAGCAGCAGCAGCAGCGAAGGCGGTGGCACTAGCAGTGCACCGGGAGGAGGAAACCGAGCGGAGTGCGGTTACGATGCCTGGGTCGGCTGAGCAGGCAGAGGAAGGGGTAGAAGAAGGCGGCGGCGGAGCAGCAGGTCGGCAGCAGCCCCAGTCAGAGCTGCGGGCGCCGATGAACCTTCCACTGCAGCTGCTACACAGTTTGGAGGTACGTGTGCGTAAGGGTTGAAGTGCTTAGGAATGTATGGGAGGAGGTAGGTAATAAGGTGAGGAGGGCTGTTACCGGGCAGCCTGTGCCGGTGGGTCATGTCGCCTAACCCCTCTGCGACCTTTCGTTGCTGAGGGTTACAGCGCCCATGTGCCCGCATGCTGAGCTGAGCGGGGGGCATCCTGCTGCAACTAACCCACCCGTTCATACCTAGCTCTAACTAGCTGCAACGCCCCCTGCATCACCTCCCCCGCCCTTCCGACCCCACGACTGCCCCTCATGATCAGCTGCTGCTGGGCCGACCTCTTGGCCTGCACGCGCACACTCACACGCACGGCGCGGCGGAGCAGGAGCAGCAGCAGCATCCGTCACCGCAGCAGCAGCAGCACCCGCTAATGCCGCTGCCGCAGCGTCCGCAGCAGCCGCCACACCAGCAAGTGGGGGAGAAGGAAGGAGAGGAGGCGCTGTGGGAAGGAGAGGAGGCGCTGTGGGAAGGAGGGAAGCAAGAGGCGGGCAGCAGTAACATGACCAGGATCAGCAGCGGCCCGCAATTCCTGCCTGCCCCGGCCCCGACCCCGGCCACGTTACTGCTCCATGATGAGGTGCGGATCTGGGTGCTCTCGCCGACCCGACAGCAGCAGCGGAGGCAGGAGCCGCAACCGGACCAATCTCAGCAGCAGCAGCAGCAACAACAGCAACAGCAGGAGCAACACCAGTCACAGCACCAGCAACCGGGGGGCGCAGAAGATGAGCAACAACACCCCTACGCGCAACCCCAGCACCTGCAGCAGATCCATTCCCAGCAGCACACAAAGCAGCACCCCCAGCAGCCTTTCCCCACCTGCCTCCACATGCGCCCCGCCCCCTGCACCGACCTGCTCGCCTGGGCGGTGGAGGTGGCTGCATTGCCGTACGATGGCCGTACACCCTCCTCACCCTTCTCACCCTCGCAGCTGCTGTTGCTGACGTCTTCGTCGTCCCAGCAGCAGACGGCGGCAGCCCGCATTACGACGTTGTACGGGCACTGTTTGCGGCCGGGGGGGCTGCTGGCGTCGTTGCTGGGGCCGGGTGGTCGGGGGGATGAAGGGGGTGCAGATCGCGGAGATGAGGAGGTAGGTGAGGTTGGAGGAGGTCACGAAGATGGAAGCGGCGGTAGTGGTAATGGGGGTGATCAACGTGGGATGAAACCCTGCGGCGGAACCGGCAGAGGGGAATGCGGTAATGAGAAGGTTAGGTTGGGCGGTGTTGTTGGTGGTGGTGGCTTTAGAGGAGGGTTTGTAGCCGCCCCTGCTGGACCAGCGGAGGTGGAGGCGGCGGCGGAGCAGGGGGAGAAAGAGGCAGCTGTACGGCAAGGAGGAGGAGTACAACGGAAAGAATGGGGCATACGACGGGAATTGGGACGCAGGGAAAAGGCGGCAGCAGAGTCAGTGGAGGTGCAGCAGCAAGAGAAGGAGAACGAGGAGGGGCCGCAGGAGGGGCCGCAGGAGGGAGCGGATGAGGGTTGGCCTAGGTGGGATGCGGAACAGCATGGAGGTGAAAATGTGGAAGTAGAAGAGGGCACAGAAGCGGAGGGCGCAGCTATCGTAGCAGTGGTGGTGGCGGCTGCTGCGGTGGCGGCGGTGGCACAACCGGGATCTCCTGCAGCTGCGGCGGCTCAGGGGACGCTAGCGGCGGTGGCAGCTGCAGGAGCGGGGGCGACCCGTGGGTCTCTTACTACTCGAAATGCAGCAGAAATGCAGATAGGAAGCACAGCAGCAGTAGAAAGGGGGCATACAGAGGCTCGCCGTACAGATGCCGATCTCAGTCACGTAGGCAGTATGGCAACTCGCAGGCTACTGCAGGTACGAGGGCAGCCACCCATTGAGCGCCGCCTCCCCCCTCCTCGTTTGCGTTGTCATGCACATTCCCAACCCCTCCCGGATGCCCTCCCCCCTACCCCCGGCCCTATCTCGCCTCCCCTTTTCCACCTTTGCTTCCCCTCAGCTCGCCTTCGGCGCGACCACGCTGCCCGTCCCGCGACCCACCACCGACCTGCCCAACGACTTTGAGATAGTTGGGCTGCTGGGGCTTGCACTGGCGCAGCAGCAGCGGACAACCGGAAGGAGTGAGTGGTGGCTGGTGCTGGATGCTTTATGCTAGACAGGGTTGGGAAAAATGAGGTAACTGACGAGGCAACTGACGAGGGGTAGGAGTGGGAGTCAAGGACAGACCAAACCACAGGAAGCCACAGGCCAGGACAAAGCAATGGGGACAGGAGGCGGCGGGGTGAGTTGTGTGTGATTGCGTTGACATGCGGGAAAGGGAGAGCCCAGGGTGTCGCCTTGCACCTGGTCAGACGCCTCCCGGACATCCGCCCTACCCCTCCACACTCTCCTCCTGCCCCTGCACCTGATCCCCTTCCTCCCCTCCAGACACCTCCGCCACCTCCGCCCTCGCCTCCACCTTCCGAGGTGCTGCCTTCCCTTTCGGCGTCTCCTTCGCCGCCACGAACAGCTTCGGAGGAGCCACGCAGCAGTCCTTTAACTTCGCAACTGCCACCGACCGGAGGGGAGCTGCTGCTGACGGCATTGAAACGGGCAGGTGGGTTGAACGGGAGGTTGGGTAAGCGAAATCCAACTATGATGACTGGGCAGGTGGGAGGCTTTAAAACCGGCGGATGGGCGGAGGGCCTAGACGGGTAGCGGGTAGAGGCGGGAAATTGGAGAAGGCGGAAGTGGGATTGAAGCAATCCCAATGAAATTCACCCACCTTCTGGATCATAGTCCTGGCCCTTTCCACACCACTCCCCATGCCATCGCCACCCCAGGGCGATCGGCAGCATTCCCTTCGGGGATGTCAACGTGGTGACGGACGTCCTGTCGTCAGCGCTCTCGCAACGCAGGATTGTACGGCTGAACCCGCCTCCGCCGCCCCCCCGCCCGGCCCGCCCCGCCAAGCCACCGCCACACCCGCCAAAACCCCAGAAGGGGTGGCAGCAGGGGTGGCAGCAGCCAGGGGCACAACAAGAGCTGCAGCCACTAGACATGCGACAGCAACCGCAGCAGCACCAGAGGCTTCGTAATCAGACCGGTTTGCAACAGCTGCAAGCGCAGGAGCTAGAGGTGCAGCCGGTGTCAGAGGACGTACAGGTTAGAGTGGGACGGGGGTTAGCGGTTAGCGGTTGGAGGGAGGGAGGAAGGAAGGAAGGCCGAATGCATGGGTTGAGCTTCGGGGTGTCGCAATGTCCCTTGGATACTGGTATGTTGTTGCTGTGTCTGATGGATTCCGGTGCTGGTTTGGTGTGATCTGTTGCATGGGCGACGCATACACACACGCAGCAGCGCAGGGCAGGGCAGGCGGGGGACTAGGTGGGGGACTGGGTGGGGGGCTTGGTGGAGGGCTGGGCGGCGGAAGAGGTTGGGGCCTAGATGGGGGGCTTTGCGGCGGGCTTGGGGGGCTTGCTGGAGAGTAAGGACTAGGCGGAACTGGGGGCGGTGTTGGCGAGCTGGGCAAAGTAGAAGGGGGGCTGGGTGGTGGGCTGGGTGGCGGGCTGGGAGGTGGGCTGGGCGGAGGACTAGGTGGGGGGCTAGGTTGGGGTTCCAAGACAGACCAAACCATAGGAAACCACAAGCTAGGGCGAAGCAACCCCGCCAGGGTTTGGCGGAGCGTTGTCCGCTAGCCTGCACACCACCCGGTGCCCCTCATGCTCACGCCTGTCCTGAGTCAGGCCAAGCGTCGGGCCCTGTTAGCACTCCTGCTACCAGTTAGGTAGTGGAATCGACCAACACCTTTACACTACCGTATTGCCCAAAATTTTATTGACATGCGTTTGGAGGCCTATTTCCAGCCCCATTTGACAAAGCGGAAATTATTTATGCCCCATTTGACTTCCTGATGGCGAATTTCTAGCCCCATTTGACATGCACCAAAACGATCCAAAAGCCACCGTACGTGTTGGATGTAACATGGTAAGGAAAGGAGCTGTTCAGCTGTATGCCGCTGTGCAGCCCTAGGAGGATAAGTGGAACACCACTTGGAAACCCCGACTGGGCATGGCGCGGTGAGGATCCAGCGCACTGGCAAGTCAGTTGCCCCCTACCTCTCCGTTCCCATCTTGGTTCCCCTGAAGTCACCCCAGGCGGAATATTTTGCCCCCATTTGACACCTTGCCAGCGAATTTCCAGCCCCATTTGACATGGCAAAAAACATTTTTGCCCCATTTGACAAAACCCAAAACATTTTATTTTTGTCAATTAATGTTTTAGCAATACGGTACTCTAGTAACGCACCCGCTGCACCTGCGTCCCTGCGTCCCACCTTTCCCCGACCCGACCCGACCCGACCCGACCCAACACACCTTCACAGCTGTGGCGCTGGTCACCGCCACCCCTGCAGCGGCAGCAGCAGCCCATCACCCCGGCTGACCCATCGGCTCCTGGGACCCCCAGCGGAACTCCCACCCGCAGCGTTGATACCACCGCCACCCCTGCCGCTTCAACACATACCCTTACCTCTGGCCCCGACCCCACACAGCAGCAGCAACAGCAGGAGCAGCAGCCACAGCAGCAGCAACAGCCGCAGGAGGAGCTTATGGAAGTGGACGTAGGCGCACTGCTCACAGAGTATGACTACTGGAATGGCTACATGGGCCCTTTCTATAACTACGAATACGACATGTCGTACGAACATGAACATGGCCAACATGAGGGTGACAACACTGCCGTACATGAGGAGAAGGTGAAGGAGGAGGAGGATGGTGGTGGTACCCGTGCTGCTGCTGGTGGTGCCGCTGCTGATGGGGCTTTGTACGACAACAGAAACGGCATCAACCGCAATGGAATTGTTATATCAGGAACAGGAGCAGTAGCAGGAGCAGGAGCGGGAGTAGGGAGAGAGCATGAGGCAGCAGAAGGAGCAGCAAGGGAAGGAGTAGGTGGCGGACAAAACACGAGGGCATGGCTGCGGGAGGCCGCTGTTGAGGCGGCGAAGGAGCGGCAGCAGTGGCAGCAGCAGCGAGCGCAGCAGCGGCAGCAACGCCGTGAGCGGTACCCGAGTTACTACGGTTACGGAGGTGGAGGGGATGGGTACGGCGGAGATGGAGGTGACGGCGGCGGTGGTTGGGTGGTTGTGAGGAGGAGGAAGAGGCCTAGAGCCCCGTACGGCATTCCTCGGCCTCCGCCACTGGTGGTGCCGGAAAACGACGAAAACAACATGAGAGTGTTTAGTAACAGCAGCAGCGGCAGTAGCAATACTCCTGGCGACGCTATCTTCCGGAATAGTAACAAGGATAATAGCAGCAGTAACGGTGTCGTCAACGTCATGAACAACGGTGACCCTAACCACCACAACCCCAACAACAACGATTACAAATACGACTACCTCTACTACTACGGCTACGGAAGCGGCAACAAGAAAAGGAAAGACAAGCTCGGAAGTAACTTCAACGCTACGGCAGTTGCTGCAATCGCTGCCAATGCAACCGCTTATCTGTACGACCCTTTCGACGTACTGCTAGCAACTACCCTAACGTACGGCAGAGCAGGGCAGTATTCGTACTTCTATTCCAGTGAGTTGAGATTCAGGTGCACGCGTTAGTGGTGTTGCATGAGGAGGGCCGCACGCGTGTGTATGTGTGTGTATGTGTTTGTGCGTGCGTATGCAGAACACGCGAGCCAAGCATATGTCAAACATATATTCTTACCACACTCGGGGGAGATGGTGTGTTTTAGTTATTCATGGCACCCACCCCCTTCCAATACGGTTTGTTATTGATTGATGCTACTAACTATACAACAACTACAATTATTTGCTATCCCAACTATCCAGCGTAATGCGGACTCTGTTTCCAAATTAACCCCTTCCAATCCCCTCCCATTTTCTTCCCCCTATAAGTAGATCCACGACTCCTTGTTCCACCCTCCTACTCTGAACAACCCTATCGGGCATCCTTTCGCTCCCTCCCTCTTGCGGCCACAGTCCGTTGCTACCAACCGTTGCTCCCTCCCCAGAACCGTTACACCCCCGCCCGCCCTGCCCTGCAGACTACTACCGCTTCTTCACCTCTTACTACGCGGGTCCCAACATCGTGCCCCAGACCGCCATCGGTCGCACCCGCAGCACCAGCGGGGGCGTCACGGACGACCGGGCCACCACAGCGGGGAGTTCACAGGTGCAACCCGGGGGGGTGGAGCTGGGGAAGCAGGGGATGTGAGGGGGGTTGCGCGAGACTTTACAGGCCACCCTTTTCCCATGATGATGTATGCCTCACACTCGTACCCCTTACGAGCCGCCTGCCGCGCCCACCAATTGACACGAAAGTTGTGTGTCAAGTGGATCACCCAGCTCATACCTTCCCAACGTCCATTGTCCTCCTACCCCCCTCCCCTCCCCTCCATTCTTTACCCCCTGCCAGAATGCGGCCACGGGGCTGAACGTGGCTACGGTGGTGCAGGTGGGGCCGCGGGGGGTGAGGTAAAGGGGGTGGTTGGAGGGGCGGAAGGGCTTGGGGGGCTGAGGGGGTTTTGGGGGGCTTGGGATGGGGTTTTGAGCTATGGGATGGATGAGGGGTTTGCGCATGAAACGTTTAGTCGGAGTCGTGATTGAGGTGAGGGGTCAGGCGGTTGTGTGGGCAGGGAAGCAACCGCGTGTATGTGAAGCAAATCGGTCCGTGCGTGTGTGTAGGGGCGACTCCCAGACATGTGAACGCAGCAGCAAGTCATGACGGGGGCTGCCTTAACCACTGGTGGTTGCATGCACGGATGGCGCTGCCCAAGGCTGCAGTGACCTGCCGTGCGGAGGCGGGAGCCGCTGCGTATGTGTCCCCTGCTGCCCCCATGTTGGTGGTACGGCGGTAGTAGAGGAATATGTACGGTTTGTGGGTAGGGTTTGTGGCTCCCACCTGCCGCACCCTGCCTTTCCTCTGTTTCCTCCCCCTAACCTCCCTCATCCCTCCACTCTTTCCCCGTTACCCCCCTCCCCATGCCCCCCCCCAAAAGTCCATCTCCGGCGCCATTCGCGGCATCAGTCAAAGCCTGCGTCAGTCTGACCCGTTGCTCGGCTCGGGCACCTTCACCGGGGCGCCGCAGGGTGGGTAAGAAGAGCAAACTAACCGCCACCGCCACCACCGCATCCCCTATCCATCACCACCCTCTTCGACACCGGTACTCTCCTCCCCCAATGCACTCCCTCCTCTCACCTCCTGTTGTTTGCATATCTTATATAATTTTCCCCCACTCCCCATTCCGCCGTGTTTCCGCGGCTCAGTTTATCTCATTCCGCCCCATTCCGCCCCATGTTAGACCCCGCCCGCCAGTCGGGGGTGGTTGCAGGCGGGCTCACCTTCGGTCGCGGCTACTTCTTCACCGCCCCCTCGCACTCCGTCACGTCCGCCACCTCCACAGCCAACATAGGGGGCAGCGGAGCGGTCACAGCGGGGGCAGGTAGGCGGGAGGAGGAGGGGGCCCAAAGGAGGTGGGGGCTAGCTGCGTCACGGCACCGCGCCAAACACATAGTTACACCCCCATAACGCCCCCATGCATGTACGTCACCCATGTTCACAGCGCCTGCCCCAACATCTCACTAACAGAAACACCCATACCCCCTGCCGTACCCCCTGCCATACTCCCCTCTTCTCCCATTCCTCCCCCCTTCCACTCCCCTCCCCTCTCCCCCGTCCCTCCCGCCAGGTGGCCAGGTCACGGGGTACGGCAGCGGCACCAAGTTCAGCGGTGCTCGCTCCCAGGTGGGCGCCAGGAGCAATGTGGAGAACCTGGGGTTCGACATCGCGGGGTAGCCGGGCACGTACGGCACAGGCAGGTAAGGCGGCACATGCGACATGCCACCAAGGCAGCGGAGGGAAGGAGAAAAAACGGTGGTAGAAATAGGGAGGGGAGGAAGCAAGGAGAGGGAGGAAGCAAGGAAAGGGAGGCACGGAAGAGATGAAAGGGGATGTGCGGTGGCTGCTGGGTGGTCTTGTGTCGGAGCTAAGCAGAGGCTGTGAGAGGAGCAGATGGTTGACCGGCAGGGTCGGGGCGTGGTGGCGAGCCGTGTGCTACAGCGTTTTGCCATGTCGTCGACTACCAACTAGCGACCCATGGGTCGTCAGCTATGCGAAGAACCTTTCGCCTCACGTCGACGTAGTAGCCAAGGAGAGATGGTGCAGGATGTGCGCTGCTCGGGTGTGCAGAAACATGTTTGCATGCCTGCTGTGATGCAATGGCGCCCATGTTGAGACTGGTAACCGCCGGATATGCATGACGGTGTTCTCTTGAAGTCGGTGAGCACCGGCATGCAGGCCTTGCAATGAGGGGGCCGCGTGAGAGTCTTATGAGCCTGGGTTGCTGTGAGTGGATGTATGTTGGCCAAATGTAAACAGTTAAATCATCGGTAGTCAATTCTACGGCTTATCACAAGCAGATTCTCAATAAAACTAACTATCAGCGACGCCTTTGCGAATTAACAGTTGTACAGCAAAGCGCACGCTATACACCAAAAGGCACGGTAACTTGCACGGTCATCCCACCCCCCCAGACTCCCCGCATAGTCATGCAGTGCCCTCATGCACGCGTCTTCAGTGCCTGCAATCATGCATGCACTCAGCCGCAGGGAGCCACAGAAGTTCGCCTTGTACCCAAGAGACCGCGCTCTTCCTGATGCAACCGTGCCTCCTTGCAAACTCATACGCTTCGCATGGCCAAAGCAGGCAGTACCCGCCCCCGTGGTTTCCTATGGTTCGGTATGGTCTTTGACCCCCCCACCACCACCTGCAGCCCACTAGTACCCCAGCTTGTCATTGAGGCTGGTACGCCCGTCCCCCCGCTGCCCCTCCGGCGGCCGCCACACCGCCGCCTCCGCCGCCTCTGCCGCCGCTAGCTCCTCTCGCCGCCGCCGTGCCGCCGCCAACACCTCCAGATCCGCCGCCACCGCCGCCTCAGCGGAACCGGCCCCACCTCCTCCTCCGCCACTGCCGCCTCCGCCGCCTGCTCGGGGCACCTGTGTGGGAGGTACCGTACACACGACATGTAGCCGTACAGAGTTGCAAAGCGGCGCTAGGCGTGTCAATCCTTACTACCCACGCCCTCCTCCTTCTCCCCTTCCGCCCTATTGTCCCGTCCTTATACCCCACTCCCCCACCACCCACCTTGTCTCCTCGACCTCCCCACGCGCCCCCCTCCTCCTCCTCGCCACTCGCCGCCAGCCCCCGTCCCCTCCTGGCCCCCATTGCAGGCTGGCTGGGCGCCGACCTCATCTCCTCCATCAGCGCTGCAGCAGCCGCCCGCGCCGCCTCGCTCACCTCCTGCTGCTGCTGACCTCCTGCCCCTCCCCCTCCTCCTGCTCCACCTCCCCGCTGCTGCTGACCGGGCTGCTGCCCCTGCTTCTGCCCCCCGGCTGAAGCGCCCTGAGGCCGCCGAATGATGAGCCCGCCCGGCGCTGCCGCCAGTCCTGCTCCTCCTGCCCCTCCTCCTGCTCCGCCGCTAGCAGAGGTGCCGGAAGCAGCAGCAGCGGGACGCTTGGCGGGTATGACGCTGGGACGTCCGGGTGCTGCAGTGGTGGTGGTGGTGGCTGCTGCAGGGGCCCCTTGCTGGGAGGTGAGGTCGACAGGAGCCGCCGCCGCTGCTACAGCACCCACCTCCTCCTCCTCCTCCTCCTCTTCAACTTGGAAGGCGCGCTTGGCAGCCTGGGGTGCGTGCAAGAGGGCGGGAGGAGTGGGAAGTGGGACCGAGCGGCTGAAAGGGGAGGGGGGTGCGTCCCACCCCGCCATGCACACCCCAAACCGCCACGCATGTGCGCGCCAGCCCGCTATACTTCCTTCCGTGAAACTCCCGCCCACCCACCCTCCCGCCCCCACCCACCTCTTCCTCCTTCCGCCGCTTCGCCGCAGCAGCAGCCGCCGTCGCCGCCGCCGCTTTGACCCGTTTGTCCGCCGCCGCCGCCACTGCCGCCGCCTTCGCCCTCTCCGCCGCCGCAGATCCCGGCTGCAGCCAGCCGTCAGGGTCGGCTATCCGGAGCAGGCGGGACACGCGGGCCAGCTGCGACTCCACGTCAGCTAGCTGCCGCTTGAGGGAGGCGAGCTGGGGGGGAGCGGAGAATACATGATGGCGGGAAGGGAGGGTGGGGCCGGGGTAGGAGAAGGCAATGACGACACGAGGGTAGGGGGATAGGGTAAAGGAGGATGACATCCCACTACAGAGAAGGCCCCGGCATTATAACACTACCATCGGGCACACACTCCGCCTGTGCAGACCTGTGCTAACCCGTTCAAGACGTCCAAGCAAACAAAGAGGGGGCGCCCGACCCGTGGGTCGCCTCCTCAACGCCACCTAACGACCTCCCCCACCCTCACTCTTCATACCTTGTCCTTCTCCATCTGCGTCCCCATGTCCGCCATGAACGCATCCAAACTGTCAACTCCGCCTTCCTCGCCCGTTCCTCCTCCTCCCTCCTCTTCTGCTGCTGCTGCCCCCCCTCCTGCTGCTCCTCCACCGGCCCCCCCGGCACCACCCTCCACGTCCATGCCATCTGCATGCTGCTGGTGCTGCTGTCCCCCCTCCCCAGCTGCTGCTGCTGGCCCCGCTGCTCCCTCCTCAGTGCCCGCCGCTGCTGCCACTGCGCCCTCTCCCGTTGCTCCTGCTGGCCCCGCTGCCGCTGCTGCCGCCTCCGGTCCCTTTTCAGTCCCCGCCGCTGCTGCCCCTGCCCCCGCTTCCCCTGCCCCCCCTGCTACTGCCGCCGCTGCCCCCGCTGCTACTGCCGCCTGTTGCGCCTGCCTGACCGCCTGCTCCTCCTCCGCCACTGCCTGCTGCAGCCGCCGCTGCTCGGCCAGCAACAACTCCCTGGGGATGGGGGGAGGGTGAGGAAAGGGGGAGGAGGGGGGGATTGGGAAGGGTGAGCAAAGTTGGGGGGAGGGGCCCTTGCTGGTGGTAAGGCAATCGATCTCCTGCTGGCCATCTGACGGCGCTAGGACGACCAGGACGGTGCGGTCACGAACGGTGTGCTGCTGGCCGCGCTGCTGTGAGGACCCCCCATCCTCGCCAACACTCTTGAGGCAGGACACGTCACGCTACTCTGCTACTGGGTTTTGGAGAGTTGTGTGCGCGTTTCAAGGGGGCAGAAGAAAAGCTTCGGCAAGACGATGCTACTTCTGCACCACATTGTCAACCTTCTTCTCCAGCTTCAAGCAGGCGGCACAGAGGGAGCGCTGTGCCGCCTACTTGGAGCTGGAGAAGAAGGTTGACGATGCGGAGCAGAAGCAGCAGCACCTCCGTGGCGAAGCTTTCCTTTTGCCCTGTTAAAACGCACACACAACCTCCAAAACCCAAGTCCTCCCTCCCCCGCCCTCCCTCGTTGTTTCACTTATATAATTTTTCCCCCGCCCTCCCCCCAGTCTCACTTCTTGCCGTATAAACTCTCCGCGCTCTCCACCGCCGCCACACCCGCGCCAGCACCACCACCCCCTGCCGCCCCAGCACCGCCGCCGCCCTTCTGCCTCCTCTTGCCTCCTCCGCCCTCCTTACCACCCCCCGCTGCCGTACGGTCAAAAAATTCATCGCTGCTATCGCTGCCGGCGTCGTCCTCCTCCTCCTCGCCGCCCCTCCGCCGCTTCTTGCCCTCGCCGCGAGCCGCCTGGGCCTCTCGGTGCTGGGGGTGGGGTGGGGTGGGGGAAGATTGTGGGATGTAGGGATTACGGGGTGTGTGAGAAACTGGCCGCGAGTTGGAACGTACTGTGATTGCCGGAAGATCACCGGATTGTGCGGTGTGTGTTGGGGGGGGATCGAATTATGGGAGTGTCGACGCATCATTGGGTGAGCGGTGTGAGCGCTGGGGCGCGGATGCCAAGGGGATAGCCAGGGGAAGGCGCTGCCGTGCGAAGCGGGCATGGGTACTAGTGGAGGATGGAGGGCTAGGCAAGACCGACCCTTACGGGGTCCCCTCAAGCCTCCCCTCTTCCCACAGCATGGATGTTTCCTCCTCTTTCCTCCTCTTCCCCCCCTGCTCCCCCACCTTCTCCATGAGCGAGTCCCGGATGCTCTCCCGCAGCGCCTCCTCCACCTCCTCCACCTCCTCCGACAGCCGGTCCATGACCTGGGGGGAAGGGGGGAGGGGGAAGAAATAAATGATAAGTGCAGCAAAGGCGGGGGGGGGTAGGGGGGACGGGGGCAAAGACGGGTGAGGCCACGTAAGGGTAAGGGACAAGACGGTCGGCAATCCTCTCCTGGGTCTCACCCATCTCCCCCCCCTCCTGCTGCCTCCTGAAGCCTTATCCCTCAGTCAGTTAGTTGTTTCCTCTTTACCCCCTCCTGCTGCCCCCGCCTCCTTCCTTCCCCCCTCCTTCCCTCCTCCTCCTCCTCCTCCTGCCCCCCCCACCTCGTGGTTCCTAGCCAGGGTGGCCGCCTGCCCCGCACTCAGCCCGCCCTCCTGCCGCTCCTTGGCGCGGATGCGCTCACTCTCAGTGCGCAGGTTGCCCAGCCGCCACTCCTTGGACCTGGGGGAGCAGGAAGGGGGTGGAGGGAGGGGAGGGGGAAGGAATAGCATGTCAGGATAAGGCGTTGAAGCCCTGGGGGGCTGACCCACACAGGCTCCACGTTTCGGAGCCTTTTCTCTTCCTGACCCTCCTCACCTCACTCCTTCCTCACCTCCAGTATCACAAGTTGGGTCTTCTTCTTCTCCCTCCTTCCTGACCTCCCCTTCCTTCCCCCTAACGCCCATGGTAGCATGGTCCTGCCCCCTCCCCCCCTCCCCCACCCTTCCCCACCCCCCCACCTGATCTTCTCCGCCAGCTTCTGCTGCTTATCCGTCAGGCTGTGCTTCCCCGCCGCCACCAGCGCCCGCCAGTCCAGCGAATCCGCATCAATGTCCCCCCCCTCCGCCAACACCGCGTCAACGTCCTCCGCGTCGTCCAGCATGCCCCAACTCACCCCACCCCCTCCACCACCGCCACCTCCACCGCTGCTGGCTGCTAGGGCAGCTGCCATGCTGCGCTGGGCGGCCTGCGTGTGTGGGTGTTGTGAGGAGGGCGAGTAGAGGTTGGTGGGGAGCGCAGGTGTGGGTATGCATGATTGCGAGGAGGATGTGAGGAGGGGCGGGAGGGTTTGTAGGAGAGGGGTGTGGATTAGACGAGGCCTAGGCGATGCGGGAGATGGGCCATACACATGCCTGGGAGGGTCTCCATGCGTGATGCAGCTGATGCTCCGTCATCCACATGTATTGTACCACCAACCCCCTCTTCATGCCCACCTCCTTTTCCTTCTCCCTCATCCGCATGCTCGCCTCCAGCGCCGCCAGCTGCCGCCGCTGCTCCCGGCTGAGCCCCTCCGGCGGCAGCAGCTCCGCGGGGCCACCCAGCAGGTACAGCCGGCTGCTGGCGCCGAAGCGAACCGTGTGCCCCACCGCCAGCGGCACGAACACGCGGGGTTTGATGCGTTGCTTGTTTAGGAAGGTGCCGTGGGTGCTGCCCGGGTCGTACAGGTAGGGCTGTACGAGGGGGGGGGGGTGGGGGGGGGGGGTAGGGGGAGGGGGGGGTAGGGGGGGGGGGGTAGGGGGAGGGGGGTAGGGGGATACGTGTGAGGAGGGGCATGGAGAGGTGGTGGAGGGGGCTGCCGTGCCAATACTCTCCACCTCTCTGTGTCATTGTTGTCCCCCTTCCCCGGTGAATGTAGCGTCAAGCAAGCCCCCATGCCACCCCACCTCCCTCTCCCCCCACCCCATCCCTCCCCATCCCCCCCACCTCCCGCGTGTCGCCGTTGAACTGCAGTACGGCATGCAGTCGCGAGGCGGAGGGGTGCTCCAACACAAAGTCGGCTGCGGGGTTGCGACCAAAGGTGTAGTAGGGCTGGGAGGAGATGGAGCGGGTCTGAGGGGGCGGGAGGAGTGGGGCAAGAGAGGGGTGGGTATTAATCAAAGAGGAGGAGGGTGGGGTCGGGGTGCGGCGCAGCAGGGACTTCATGCTCCATCACCCTCTCCCCTCATCTCCACCGCTACGAACCCCCTCACACCCCCCCCCCTCACCTCAACGATGGTGCCGTTCTTCAGCACCTCGAGCGTGTAGCCAACACTGGGGGGGGGGAGGGGGAAAAACGAAATTCCAATGTGTTGATTGAGAGAGGAGAGGAAAGGGAAGGGGAAGGCAGCGGGGGCATGAAGGCGTCTTAGCGGAGCGGAGGTATCAGGATGCGGTGGCCCCCAGTCCAGGGCTCTCCTCCTTTGTCTTCTTGCCCTCACTTGTGGTGATTAGTACTTCTTTTGTCCTCAACATCCCCCACGCAAGCCCTCTTCGACCTGCCGCCTGTCCCACCCTCCCCTCCCTCCCTCCTCCGGCTGCCCTCCCCTCCCAGCACCCCTCCCCCCCTCCCTCCTACCCCCCGCCACCCCCCTCACCCCTCCGGCGCTCCACTCCAAGGGGGCGGCTCGTAACCCCCCGCACCACCACCACCACCTCCACCACTGCCGCTTCCACTAGCAGCAGCAGCCCCCGCAGCAGCAGATTCATCCTCGTCGCCTGCCATTCCAGACCCTCCTGCCCCTCCTCCTGCCCCTGCCCCTCCTGCCGCTGATGGCAATGATGATGGCGCTGCTGCTGCTGCTCCCTCACCGGCAGCTGCAGCCGCGGCAGCTTTGGCGTACTGCGGGTAGTTTGCGGACAACATGCGGGTACGACATGGTACGAGGTAAGAGGAAGTGACCGGGGAGGAGCGACACAGAGGGACCGGGGGAGGAGAGGGAGGGGGCAGTGGCAACATGACACTGCAAGTGGCGGCGGGGCAGTCCTCAGACACACAGCCCCAGCACAACATCGCAATGCTTGCAACAACTACAACTCTTAACTACAGCCCTTAACCACTACTGCATCCGCAATTCCGCATGCATGGCCCTCCCCACCACCGCCGAGCCACACCCACCATCGCCGAGGTGACCTGCGCGATCACCCGATCTCGCTGACCCGGTATTGCAGCAGCAGCGGCGGCGGCGGCAGCGACCGCAGCTGTCGAGGAGGAGGAAGAGGAGGCGACGGGTGGAGGTTGGGAGGCGGAGGTGGCGGTGGGAGGGGCCTCCCGTTGGGGTGGAGGAGGCGGGGCGGTGGCGGCAGCGTCCGGTCGAGCTGTGGGTGGTGGGAACCGGAACAAGTGCATGTGGCGTTGGGGAGGGCGGAAAGGGTGTGGGGGTAGGGAAGGAGGAGAAGGCGGGAGGTTGGGGTGGGAGGAGGAGAGGTGCGGGGGAGGTGCATTGGATGGAGGGAGGTATAGTCGACGTGCATAAGGAGGAATGCCGCCAACCCAAAATGAGTGTGGCGTGGGCATGTGGAGATTTGGCTAGCGGGGTCGGCGGGTGCGCGGGATGGCGAGGAAGGGAAATGGACGCAGAAGAGTGAGGTTGACTTGGTTGCAGGACGAGCGCGGACTCGAAGTACACGTTACCCAAGGCCCAGTCTTTTCAACATGCCAGACCTTATACGCATTGATCTTGGTACGTCTGTGTACAACAGTCGAGAGCGTGTAGCTCTCCAAATAAATGGCACCGGTGCCCTATGACCAACCAACTCTCCGCACCTCCGGGCGGAGCGGAATCTCCATTTGATCCCGCGGCTGGGAACTTAGGAGGAGGTGGCTTGAATTTAGGCGGCGGAGGGACAGCAAACTCTGTTGTCGCGCCCTTGTCGTTGGCTTTTTTAGGCTCCTCCATCTTATAACGTATGTTTCGTTGTTAATGATATCCACTTCAATGGCTATGAAAGCTAGCTATAACATTTAAGCGAGCATTACAGTAAGCAACTGTCGGTTTGATCAAAGCCCTAAGATGTCACAGGTGATCAATTATGTGCATCAGGTACTAGCATGTCAAGCGCCACTGCTCAGGTGCTCGGAAAAGGAAGCCCATTGTACGGCCCCTGCAAGGCTAGCTGACTAAGGGGAGTCGTTGATACCCCTATGGCACAGGTTGGCTAACCAAACACCTCTTTTATTATGTAAGGCTCGTAGGGTAGAAATTTCCACCGATTCGACGACCTGGCAAGCACTTACTATAATTTTGGCACGCTCGCTGACATCACCTTGCGGAATTAGCTTAATTGGTCTTCTTGTGGTTAAACAGTTGTTCTGCGCAGCCTAGGCGCCGGATGTGGGAGCTTTGGCTGGCAATCCTTGGGCTGCTTTCTGCTATTATGAGATCGATTGGCCAACAGCTTGAACGATTGGCATCATCTTTAATGCGCGGAAAGCTTGGTGCATTGGCTCCATCTGGAGAGCCAGCGCTGGTGCGTCTCTATCCCTTGCGACTGCCAATGTTACCGAAACACGCCATTAACTTACCACCTGGTTGCAGCTATTTTTTTTAGGCCGCTTACTTTCCATGCATCATCCAGGCATATGGCATCGCTCAGCTCGTGGACTCGGTACCATCATTGGAGCACATGCTGAGGTCGCTCGCGGGTGCCAAGCAGCTGGCAGTAGACGCTGAAGGTGGGCGGGAGTTGCTCACGCTCCCCACAACCATCACTTCCCCCACCCCCCTCATCCAGACCCGTCCCCTCCCCCCGTCTTCCCCTCTCCCTCCTCCCGCCCCTCCCCTCCCCGCCAGGCATCAGCCTTGGTCGCACCGGCAAGCTCTGCCTGCTCTCCGTGTCACCCTCCCTCCCGCCCGACTCCCCCCCTGGAGCCCACCCGCCCGTCTTCCTGCTCGACGTCTCCACCCTGGCCGCAACCGCCTTCACCCACACGCCACCGCCACTGCCACGCTCCTATGCAGCAGCAGCAGCAGCTGGGACAATACCGTTGGGGGCAACCGCAACCGCAGTAGGGACAACAGCGGCAGCACCCGGGCCAGCGCCCTCCTCTCCGCCTCCTCCGCCTCCCACCCGCAGTCTGCAGGGGTTGCTGGAGTGCGAGGGCGTCACCAAGCTCTTCTATGACGTGCGGGCGGACAGCGAGGCGCTGTTCCACCAGCATGGAGTGAGGCTGAGGGGCGTGGTGGACCTGCAGCTAAGCGAGGTGGGGGGGGGGGGGAAATTATATAAGAAATGCAAACAACTAAGTCCCAATCCCATATCCCGACTCATGCAGTGAGCGCATTCGGAGGCACTAATAACACGCATCTCAAATTACTTACCGAATCGTTGCTTACCGGAAACCGAGACGACTTGAGGAAGAAGCCGCCTTGCGTGGTAACACTAGGGAGACATGCGCCGCGCGGGGGGGGGGGAGGGAAGGGAAACTTGAGGAAACAACAGAGGAGCTGTGAGGAGCACGGAATTTTCCTGGAGTGCAAGGAAACCCCCTGCCCCATTCCCCCTCCCCCCTCCCCCCCCCAGGTTGCCTTCCGGCGCTACGGCCCCTCCATGCGCCGGGTGGGCTACGTGGTGGGGTTGGCTCGGGCGCTGGAGTGGTACCTTGATGCGGAGGTGCGGGAGCGCTGGCGGGCCACCGCGGTGGACAAGCGGCTGCTGCATGCGACATACAACACCGACCCCACGGTGTGTAGTTGAGCGGAAAACAAGAGCAAGCAGTTGGGATAGGTTCGCATGTGAACCGCGAGTACAGGCAAAACAGAGGGAAAACAGAGGTAAACAAACCTGAAACGTAACTCAATAACTGCTTAAATCGCTGGTGCTGGATGTAAGAAGAGTTGCGGGTTGACGACGCATGTCGGTGATGCTGATGGTGTCGGGAAAAACTAATTACTGCTGAGTACCTAGCCCGCTGACCAGCTCGACGCCGGGAGCCCCCGCTCTGGTCACGCAGACGAGACACGACAATGCTGTGCATGCGTGCGTGCAAACGCGCATTGCGTACCTGCGAGCAAAGACGCCGGAGTCAGCACCAGTACCAGCAGCTGCAGTAATGCGAGGAATGCCATGCGCAGAAACATGAACCAGAGAGAGGAAAGGGGGACAGAGTTAGAGACAAAAAGAACCTATATCGGTGTGTGTGGGGGGGCAGAGGTGTACCGAAACCACAGGTTAGGGTGAGGGCGGTAGGGGAGCGCTGCCTGCGCCTGGCGCTGCTGCTTCTCTGTGCGCCGGGGGTTAGCACCGTACCCGTTAGGTAAGCCCGACTAGGGAACAGCGGGATGGAGGATGGGGGACATCTCGGGGCCGATGCTCAACCTCCCTCCGATTGCCATTAGCCCATTACCCTCCCCTTCCCGCCCCTTCACCCAATCGTCACACCAATGCTATCAACACCCCCCCTCCTTCTCCTCCTTCCCCGCGGCAGTATTGGGACCGGCGCCCCCTTACCGAGGAGCAGGTGCGTGGGGGGCGGGGGCGGGGTCAGGAAGGGAAGGGGGAGGGAGGGGGGGTGCGCGGAGTGGCAGTAGGGCCTGCAGGAGGGTGTAGGCCTTAGGGTGGGGCCTGCATCAGCCGTAGGGTAGGGGTTGCAGGCAGGTAGCGCTCACATCTGCTCGTACGCGTGCACACACACGGGAGGACACTCCTTCTGCTACCGACGAACAACGGTCGCATCTTGCAGCCCTCATCAGCGCATCTTGACGGGCCCCCCCCAGCTCGCTACTTGCCCCCGCCCTGCATTGCCCTGTCTCCCCCAGCTCTTTCCTTGCACGTGCTCCTCGCCCCCATGTCCCTCCCTCAAGCTCCGCCGCCCCTCCCTCTCCCCCTCCCCTACCTCCCTCACCCCTCCACCCCCCGCCCCACCTCTCCCGACCCCCCCCCCCCAGGTCCGCTACGCCTCCGACGACGTCCTCTACCTGCACCACCTGCACCGCCAATTTAACGCGGCGCTGGCACCGGCCATACTGCAGAGGGTAAGGCGGGCGGGGGGGGGGCAGAAGCTGGCGGGGCAGGAACCGGCGGGGGAGGGAGGGTGGGTCCCCTAACACCTGCCAGTCGTTCAATCCCTCCAGTGCCTGCCTTGTGTGTCTCCCCGCCCTTCCCCGCCAAAGCCCAGCCCAACCCCGCAGAACACTTTGCGTGTCAAGAACCCTCCCCCCGGCCTAATCCCACCCTGACCCCCATCTCTCCACAGGTTGCCCGTTTCAGTGAATACCGGGTGACCGAGAGCCAACAGCAGCAGCCGCCACAGCAGCAGCAGCAGCCGGATGGGACAGGGGCGGAGAAGCAGCCCGGGGCAGCAGCAGGGGGGCCGGGAGCAGCAGCTGCGGGGGGTGCAGGGGGAGGTGGCAACGGGGACCCGTCGCGAGCCCTGGCGCCGCCGGGGCTGTAGCAGCAGCGGCAGCAGCAGCAGTACCAGTGTTTTGCGTACGGGTGATTTGGTGACCTGAGGACACCGCGGCTGTGCGCTGGCTGTGGCTCTGGGGGGCAGCAGCAGTGGCGGTGGTAGTGGCAGTGGTGGCTGTGGCAGCAGTGGCAGTGGTGTAGGACGGGAGTCGAGGCGCACGTGTGGAGGTCGCCCCCGGGGGAGGAAGAGCAGCAGATAAAGGAGCAGGATCAACAGCAGGAGGAGCAGCAGATGGAGGAACAGTAGCAGCAAGAGGTGCAGGAGGAAGAGCAGCAGGAGGGCGAGCTAGGCGTGTTCCGTCGCTTTTCTGGCTTACGGCTAGGACACTGGAGGCCTCGATTGCAGGGAGTGAATGGGAAACCGTGGAAGTAGAGAAGTCACAGTGGCTAAAGTGTAGTACAGCTGGCCACGCCTGCCTGCTTCAGGCGTGGCTTAAGGCACAAGACGCACAGTTCCACGTCCCAAGCCCTCTCGCTCCATTCACAGACCCACCGCAGTGCACCCCAATTCGTTTATCAATGGCGTCTGCCTCATGCATGCTAAATGGCAGCTGTTTGGGAGCGGTGCGATCCCTCCATCCGCGAGTACCGGTATACGCGGGTGCACCCATACTCTCCCCCCATGCATGTGCCGGTACGACGACTCCACTCGGATTTGCGCACGCGTCCACTGCGCAGGCAGCGCAGTGTGGCCAGCAGGTCGCCGTTGCGGGCGGCTGCCGAGTGGGGCTCACCGTAGTCCTGAGTTGGGGGAAGAGGCGCGTAAGGGTGTTGCAGCGGAAGGGGGGGGGGAGGCATGGCGAGAGAGGAGCCGGGGAATCCCCAGCGATTTCCTACACGGGCGACAACATGTCTCATCTTGGAACCAGCCTTATTGATTAAGAGGAAGATTGGCCGACTTGCAACTTGCAGCGCCCCCCCTGCGATTCCCTGCTCCCCAGCATCTTTGCCGTTATCGTGCTCGTCCACCTTAATGGCGGCAGATCATATGTCGCCAAACTGTCTGACTTTCCTTTAACGCAAAGGTTCAATGGCTTGGTACGAAGACATTTTGGTTGGCGCCCTTGGTTCCGGCGTCAACGCGCCAACCTTTGTTTTGCTCAATGTAGTTATCGGCTTAGCAGTCCTCACCCTCTGCGGGCTCCTAGCCCACAGCATCCTACGCAATCCCGTCCTGACGCCCCACGTCATAGTCTTGCTTATCCTAGCGTTCGGCCTTTGGGCTTCCATCAACTGGCTGATTTCCAATCTTGGCCTGACCGACGCGGAGGAACAGCACAAGCAGCTTTTCGGAAATAAGGAACAGGAGGAAAAAGAAGGAGACAAGACACTAAAGGAGAGCTCAGGGAGCGACGGAAACGGGGACACCGACAAGAAGGACAATTGAGCCGCGAATTGCCACAAAAGCCCAATTTAAGGCAGGTCAAGAACAGGTTTGGTTTCTGGCTGCCATCACCTCTTGCAGCATCCGCGGTGGCATCTGGCCGGCTCTGAGGCTGTTGCACGCGCGCGGCTGCCCCCTGGACGTCGGCACCTTTCTGGTGGCGGTCAAGGGAGGGCGCCTGCAAGTGGTGGCCCGGTTGGTGGAGACGCGGGGCGTTGAAGTGCTGCGGTATGATGGGTACGCGTTGTGGAGTGCCGTGGATTCGGGTAGCCTGGAGCTGCTGAGGTGGCTGCGAGGGCTGGGCTGCCGCTGGGCTGCGGAGGAGGCAGAAGAGCTGCTCACTGCGGCTGACCGGGCGGGATGCGAGGAGGTGCTGCAGGGGTTGGTGGAGGAGGTGGGCTGCTTCATGGCGGTGGGTGGGTGGGGTGCTGGGGAGCGTGGTAGGCCAGAGCGTGGTGTTTACCGGGGGTAGTTACAACTCCTGTGGGACAGTCGAAGGGTTGGTGCCGGGAAAAGGCCCCTGGTGCTGGTCGTGAAGCCGACCGTGCAATTCCTGTTGTCGCTTGCTCAGCCTTCCCTCGGTCTAACGCCTACCTCCCCTTTTCCTTGTCCTTCCTTTCCTGACCTCTCTTGCTGACACCACGCTTACTTGCCTTCCCCCCTGAAATAACGCAGGCCTAAAGCGAGCGCCAACTCACAGCCTCCCCGAACGGCGACCTGCTGGCCACACTACGCTGCTTTCGCCGGCTGGGCTGGGCTGTTGCCCCTGGGGCCCCCGCAGTGCCGGCTGCTGACCGGTGCTGCTCTGCCGACCGCTGTGCTGCAGCCGGTGCTGAGCGATGATGCTGCTGGGAGGCGGTGTGGGCTGCTGGGTGGGCTGCTGGGATTAGGTAAACTGAGCCGCGGAAACACTGGCCGGTCTGATTGGACTGCTGGGAGGTGGCAGCACTGCAAAGTGCGTAGCAGGAGGCGGTGGTGATGGTTGGTGATGGGGAGCTGCTGGCGGCCCTGCGGCAGTGGCTGCAGGAAAGCTGGGAGGGGTGATGGTGGTGGTGGTGGTGGCGGTGATTGTGGGTGAGGGGTGCGAGGGGGTGTGATGCCGGCTACAAGTGGACGGGACTGCATGCGGGGCGCTTTGTGGTGTTCGACGGATGATGGATGTTTGGAGCCTAGCCGGCGAGATGTAGCGGGAGGGAAGTGCGGGGTTGTGATGAGGGGTACTTGTTGGGTGGTGGTGGGTATATGCCGGCTCGTTCCAGCATGTGTGGGTGATGGGAACCCATGGGATGGGAACCATCAGGGCCTTCTACCTGGTTTCACGTGGTGTCATGGAAAGGAAAACGTCTTTTAGAGGCATGACCGCATGAGGAAGGTGCGGGTAGCAAGTTGCTCTGGCACATGTCGTAGCTACTACGTTAAGGTTTAGCATCGGGTGAACTTCCGGCGGATTGCGCTGGCCGATGTAAGGCCGCGGGCGGTGCAGTCCAGCTGCCACCGGCAGCAGCGGTGCCGAGCACACGCCACATGACACCTGCCCTGTTGGTGTCAAGCACATGGGCGATGCCGGCAACATCGATGCACCCATACGTTCCCATGCGTGTACGGATACCACTCGGATTGCATGTGAGTGAGTAAATAAATTGAAACTGAACCGCATATTGATACTGACCCATTAGCTGACGAATGAGGAGGCACGTACTGGCAGCTGCTAGGGAAGCGACTGGTAACTATGTGAAATACACGCAGTACGACAATTGCAGCAGGACGAGTCGTATGTATGTACGACACACGTCGCTCGCTGAGCTGCCCTACCCTCAACTGCCCAGCGTACACTTCCGCCCTTACCGTGTGCGCCTTACCATTGCTCGTCACAGACTGCACCACATCTTACTATCCATGTCCAGCCAGGAAAAGCAAGCCACGGCGCACGTATACACCGGTATACACGGTGTAGTGAAAAGTGTATATACGATATAATACCATTCCCGCCGCCCACCCTCGCTATCACACCACCAACACGACCGCACACGCTCGCACCCCCTACCCCCGGCCCACCCTCGCCACCCTCGCTCGTCTTACAGTTCGTCGGTTCCCTTATGTTTACCCTCGCTACCCTATACCAGCTCCATCACCATCCTTTTCCCCATCCCACCACCTCGCACCCCCTCACCTCCGCTGCTTCCCCCGCTGCATCACTCCGCCCGCCGACCCACCACCACCACCACCTGCCCTCCCTCCCTTCTCTCCTCCCTCCTTCCCCCACTCCTCCCCCTCCCCCTCTTCCTCCAGCTCCGCTATCCTCACATGCAGCTGCAGTGCCGCCTGCTGCAGCGCCCTGCTCTGCCCGCAGTCCGCCCCAAGGCCCACCAGCCCCAGCACACCCGCCCCCAACCCCAGCAGCAGCACCAGCACCGGCAGCAGCGGCACCAGCGGCGGGGGCAGCGGCGGCAGGCGCAGGTAGGACAGGGCGGGCTGGAAGGCGCACAGGCAGAGCGCCTGGGGGGTGAAGGGAAGATGGGGAAAGAATAATATCCAATGTGTGGTGTGTTAGTGCTAAACTAGCTGACAAGCCCTGATGGAAGAGGGGAGGAGGTGAGAAGGAGGGTGGTGAAAGGAAGCGGTGCCAGGGGAACGACGGTGGACTGTCTCGCATGTCCCCGCCCCATGTGGCCCCCCCCACCTGCGCTTCCCTCCCCCTCCTCCCCTCAAACCCACCCTCCCCGACCCCCCTCCCCACCTGTACCAACATGATCCCCGCCAGCAGCATGTGGCCCCCCGCCGTCTGGCTCGCCCGCCCCACTCCGCCGCCCACCACACCCAGGGCGGCCCGCAGCAGCGCAGCCTGCCGCCGCCTCGCCTGCCGCCTCAGCTGCTGCTGCGCCTCCTCCTCCTTCTCCTGAGTCGCCTTCACCTCCCGCTGCTGCTGCTGCTCCCCCTCCTTGGCAGCAGCAGCCGCAGCAGGAGCAGGGGGAGCAGCAACAGCCGCAGCAGGAGCAGGAGGAGGTGGCAGGGCGAGGCGGGCGGTGACGGCGAAGTGGTCGGAGTAGGAGTGGCCCTCGGGGGTGGTCTGAGGTGGTGGGGTGGAGGGGAGGGACAGGAGGCATTGTGGAGGAGGCATTTGAGGTGCGGGTGAAGGCATGGGTTAATGATCGGATCTTCAGGACTGCAGAATGGGGATTTTAACCTTGGCTTGGTGCCTTCCTCTTACCGCCCCTTCCCTTAACCCCTTACCCTCAACGCCTCCCTTCGCCCCCTTTTTCTCTCCTCTCCACCCACTGCCTGTTTCCCCCCCACCTGCAGCGCCAGCCTGCAGTCCTCCACTGCTACGCTGCTCCACACGTAGTCGATGCGCGAGGGCAGCTGCCGCCGCGGCTGGAAGCTGTTGCCAGCCGCCTTGCAGGTGTGGCCGGGGTGGGGGGAGGAGGAGGAGGGGGAGGAGGAGGAGGGGGAGGAGGGGGAGGAGGGGGAAGAGGAGGAGCCATGCACCTCCAGCCAGGCGTCGCGGAGGTGGGGCAGCAGGGACTGGGGCGGGGGCGGGGGCGGGATGAGGAGGAGGGGGAAGAGGGGAGTGAAGCGCGGTGAGGGTTGGGGTGTAGTAGGTGGAGGTGTAATGCACAGGTGAGGCTTGACAGGACCCGTCTAGCTGCACCGCCGCACCCCCAGCCTCACCCTCCTCCTTGTCCTTCCCAAACTAAACCCTACCGGGGCCCCCCTCCGGGGCCGCCCTTTCCACCCCCCTTCGTTTCCGCCTGCAGACGCCTGGGACGCGCCATCATCCTTCGGAGGAGTGTAACACTTTGGTCAAGGTCAGTATTTCTCGCGCCTCAGCTCATCTAATCCACCTCCCCACTACCAGACCACCACCCCCCCCCTCACCCTCAGCACCGCCGCCTCCAGGGTGTGGGGGCCGCAGTTGAGGTCCCCACCCAGCACCACCGCCGCCACCGCCCCACTGCCCCCGCCGCCCCCGGCTGCAGTGTCTGCAGGTCCCTCCGCCCGCAGTGCGCTGACCTGCTGCACCCAGCGACACAGCTCCACCATCTGGGGGGGAGGGGCGCACAAGGGAGGGTCAAAGACCATACCGAACCATAGGAAGGGAAGGAGGGAGGAGGACGGAGGAGGGAAAGGAGGGCAAAGAGGAGGTATGGTCAGCCGAGCTGCCGGCTAGGTTGCTGTTGGGGAGTACAGCGGTGGGGTGTGCAGTAATGGCCCAAGGGAGTGTCGGGGGTGGTGGAAGGAAGCGGAGGCAGCGTGCACCGGTGCGCAAGACGTAAGGGGTTGCATGCTGTGCAGGATGCGGCGAGCCGGGGACAGCCATGCCTCGCTCCGCCTGTGCTGCCCAATGAGGCCAAGTACCAAATGGCCCCCATCAGCCGCCCCGCCCCGCCCCGCTCCCTCCTTGTTCCCCTCCTCCCCGCGCCCCCCTCCCCACCTGCGCCATCCGGAAGGCTGCAAACTCGTCCACCGCAGCCGCGGGAATGACCTCCCCCCCTGCTACTGCTTCCGCTGCTGCTGCCCCTCCTCCAGCCGCTCCTGCCCCTCCACCGCCTCCTCCCGCTGCTGCTGCTGCCGCCGCTGTGCCCGCCCCCCTCTTGTCGTACTTGTGGGAGTAGTTGGCGTGCAGGTGCGTGTTGAACACATCCACCAGCCGCCCGCCCGGACCGCGCAGCCGCACCCAACCCACACCTGCCAGGGGAGGTGAGGGGAGGTGAAAGGAGAGGAGGATGGGGGAGGAGAGGGGCGCGCGAGGAGAGGTAGCGGGAGGACGGAGGAGGGGAGCGGGAACAGGAGCGGATCGCGGCGGCATAGGGCGGCGGTAGGGCCCTCGCTGCTGAGGGAAGGGCGACGAATCTCGCCCCGGCCCCGGCATCGGCATCAACCCAGCAACCCCCACACCCATGTTGATCCACTCCGGCTCCGCTGCATCAAGAAGCCCCATGCGCACCCCCCCCCCCCCCCTACAACGATTCGGTAAGTAATTTGAGATGCGTGTTCTTAGTGCCTCCGAATGCACTCACTGCATGAGTCGGGATATGGGATTGGGATTCGTTGTTTCACTTATTTAATCCCCCCCCCTTGCCGTCTCCCTCCTGGCCTCCCGCCCACCCCGCTTCTTCCCCTCTCCGCCTGTTCCCCTCTCCCGGCCTCCCGCGCTGCACCCACCACTACACCGGCCGCCCACAAACACACGCGTCCCGCCCCACCCGCCACCCCCACCCTTTGCCGCCAGGAAGTCCCCGCAGGACAGCGCCAGGGGGTCGCCTGGGGGGAACATGGGAGCGGGAGGGAGGGTGGGAGGGAGGAGGCATGGTGGATGTTAAAGCAGCAGCCAAGCCGCAGAACTGGCGCTGACTGCGGTACGGGAGGGGGACAGTCCAGGAAGGCGTGGCAGCGTGACAGCGTGAGCGGCATGCCGCATCAGGCCCATCAGGCATCTCCGCGCCACCTGCTGAGGGGCGGGCTTCACCCCTGGTCCCGCCACACCCACACCCCCACACCCACCCATTGGAACACCCGGTAAGCCCATTTGTTGTTTTGGCTCGACTAATTCGGGTGGGATGGGATGGGCCGGATTGGATTGGCAACCCGTGTTGAAGCCTGATCAGCCAGTTCGTCAGTTTCCTTATTCTTACCCCACCCATTCTGACCCATTGGGCATTCCATATCACCCACCCGCGCAGCTGTACTGGTGGAACATGGTGTCGATGATGGGGTAGCTGCGGGGGGGGGGGGGGAGGGAGGAGGGAGGGGCGTCGGGGACATGGGAAGCTGGGGCCACGCCAATCGCCTTGGGTTTCGGTTGCTATAGAAACCCGAGGTGGAAGTTGCTACAGAGGAGACAGGGTAGAAAAGTAACAGCAAGCCCAGATGGAGAGAGAGCGAGACCTGGGATGACCGGGGATTCCTCATGCGGCACGGGGGCCCGCACGACCGCCCTGACCGACCACACAGGGCGTCATCGGTACCGGTAGGCGGACTGAAGGAACACCGGGACGTACCGAGAGAGGGTGAGCAGGCCGCTGCCGAACACGCCAGATCGGAAATGGACGGCGTACGGCAGGCCACCGACACGGGCCGCTGAAATGAGGATTTGCGCATCGTGGTCAACCCACACCTCCTGTAGTAGAACAACGTCCTGTAGGGCAGAAGGGGGGTGTTGGGTTGCTAGTAGCCAAGCCCTAGTAGGGTCAAGGTGCTCGCGAAAGGCACACACATTTTTAGTACAGTAGCAATAATAATGGAACGTAACTTAAGACTCCCGAAACATTGCGGGAGGGTACAGAGGGCATCCATGTACAGATGTCTATAGCCGAAAGCAAAGCTGCAAATGGGACCCGATCTGCCCCCAGAAGCTCACCAGGTTGTGTTTCTGAGGTGCATCATTAGCAAGAAACTCCGCAAGGTGCAAAATGCGGTTGTATCGCTTTTTTGACACCAGCCATAACCCCCAAACGTTAAGGGTAAGAACTTGTAAGGTTGCCATGCTCAGCCTTCATGCATACAATGAACTTGCATCAATCATACCAAGGCACTTGCGTCCCAACCGCCCGAACCCTTTCTTGGGGTACAGGTCCTTCAACTACCGTACGCGCACTTTGCTCTGCTTGCCAACTATGAGCCGCTGAATATAGAACATGTACCGCTACAATATAAATCAGCTCACTGTGCACGATTTCAAGCTAACGCGTTCGTCTGTGACTTGGCTTACTAAGGGTGGAAAAGACCCTGTTAAACGGCCAAGGCGGTAGCCATGCCAATGCCGGAGCGTTATTCGTAATGCAAATTTCGTGTTGCGGCGTCAAAGGTTGGCTGGTATGCGCTACGCCAGTCGTACTCCTTTGCAGTACCACGCCAAACCGGTAACCTTGCGCCTTGGAAGCCCGTCCCAGTTCAATTGCACCAGAGATAACACCGCTTTCGGCCATCAGGTTCAAGAAGCCGCCTGTACTCTGCTAGCAGTAGGACTCACCCATCCAACCAATGGCACGTCAGCCCTGATCGGACTACAGCAATCTTCTGTCCCCAGGAGCCGTTGTAGGAGAGGCGCACTCAGCCTCACCTAGGGAGAGCTATCTCAATCTACCAAAGCACATTGGGGAAAGAACGCCTAGGTGAACCCGGTTGTCCTAGTTGTTGAGGTAGAATGGGGTCCTGTCAACACCTTGCCATGCAGCAGCTGCGCCCCCCATCCGGTACATGCCCTACAAGCCCCTTCAGTGGCCCTCTATCTCTGGGGCCACCTACAGCATCCTGACACTAAAAAAGCCCACCGCAACACTGCCTTGTAAGAAGGAAGCCTTACACAAGGTGGCGATGGGCTGCATGCACGAACGGGCGCCGTACAATAGGTGCTGATTGCAGGCTTGATCCTCCAAACGTCCAAACCGCAGAGGCGCCGTGCAAGCTCACCTATACCATCTTAAGATTGTGTTCACCTTGGCTGAAGCGTTTCTAAGTTGACTGCAACGTCATCCACAGCCGTCACGTAGCCGTTTTTGACACCCACTCCTATGTTTCCACACAGCTCTGCACCCGCCTCGCCGCGCTCGAAGTATCTTCCCATCATCTCCTACCTGACGAGTCCGTTATGCCCATACCGCTAGTACAATACATCAGACTTGCTGTACAGGATCGCGCCAAAAGGGCTCAGGTAGCTATGAGCGTTTTAACAGGTTCGATCACAAGCTCATCAGCAATCTCAAAAGACCCCGCACGAACTGTACATACTCCCCAACTCCAAGTTTCGACTCTCCGTACAAACGGTCAACGAACACGATGGGTACCTCCTCCACGTGCAACCCCATGTACTGCGCTCGTACGATGACCTCCATCTGGAACGCGTAACCGCGTGAGGCGGTGCGCGAAAGCAGCTCCGCTAGGACCTCTCGGCGGTATAGACGGTAGGCTCCGGTTAGGTCCGACGCGCGGGCGCCTAGCAGGAAAGATGCCAACAGATTGGCACCGCGGCTGGTCAACTTGCGCGCCAGGTTCCAACCGGCTACGCCGCCTCCAAGCCGGTATCGCGTACCAGAGACGATGTCGGCGTTGGTGGTGCGCTGGGTTGCGATGAAGGCGGGGAGGTGCTTTGGATGGTGGGAGAGGTCCGCATCCATGAGGATGATAAAGCGCCCCGCTGCTTCTTGCAAGCCAGCTGCGTATGCTGAGCCAAGACCCATCTTGCCAGGCCGCCTGACGATGCGTACGAGTGATGTACCGTATACAGCTTGCAGTGCAGCAATAGCGTCGGCGGTGCCATCTGGGCTGTTGTCATCGACAAAGACTACCTCGAACGAAACAAGCTCGGCCAGTGCCTTGATAAGCATCCAAACTAGCACACCGACATTCTCTCGCTCGTTATAGGTGGGCACGATGATGGTGTACTCAGGCACGCCCCGCCTGGCTGAGTTCGCCGTCCCCTTGTCTTCCAGACGCTGCATTGCACCGGAATGCTATTTCATACTGGTAAGAGATATGTTATACACCCTACTTCAGCAAGTCGCGCCACATTTATTGATGTATGCAATGCATTAGCGCCCGAAAGTGTGGTGTTTCGATCAGGAAACGTGATTTCAGCAGCTTTCGGGCATTTTGCAAAAGGGCTATATAAGAAAGTCGTTAAATAATAACTTAGGTATAGTGCTGTCTTCATTGGAGTCCTTTTGCTCGGACTGTGGTCTCGGAGGCGTGTTGTTTTCAACCGCAGCTAAGACGTAGTAAAGGGAACTAGTACTTGTTACCGGTTTGGTGTACACCTGACTTCAAGTTTTGTTTTCCAATTGAAATCTGGTTAAGCATGGCAATCCTAGGCGCTGGCCTCTTGGCACCATCACAAACACCATGCAGGTAGTTCGAACGAGAAGAGATCTCCATCAAACAATTGGAAAAATGCCTTGCAGGGTAGTCACGGCTTACGTGTTACTTGCAGACGTCATGAACTTGGGTGCATTACGTATGCACCCCTTCGCCGATTGCTGCCGGGGCTGCGGATCTCTGGAGCACAAGGAACTACAAGTAAGCTTGTGGTTATATACGATAAGAAGGGGCACCTTTTGTGACTCCAGCTGTCGGATAGGCACATGAACGGAGACCCACTACCTCGCCTTATACATGTGCGTAGTAGCTAAAAATCACAACCTTACACAAAGGACAGCATTCTCCTGCTACACCTCACCCGATGCCGACGAAACTGCTCCATGGACATTGGCATGCCCTAATGCCCACGGTCCACGCAAAGCTTCCGTGTTGAATTGAATCCCTTTATCCTCAACTGCGTGACCTGTACTCCATATCCTTCCTTACAGGACGCACGGTCTCTACGCTTGCAGCACCAGCCGATGGAGGTAAGGTTCTGCCTGACTTGGTGGCTGCCACAAGTGGGAATTGCGAAATGGGTATCCTTTCGTCGCGTAAACAATGGCACTGGCCCGCATTTATGCCATACAGCTCGATAGAAGCAATGAATGATGGCGCAACCGGCAGGGTGCTGCTTGGATGCTCGCTTCGGGTGACAAGATGCACATGACGACAACGAGCAAATGGTACCCTTCCTTGCCAACAAAGCGGGTTATCCCCACCTCTTTATCCCCACCTCATGGTCTTTGAACCCCCCCTTCCCCACCTTTCCTCCCTGCTTTACACCCATCACCCCATCCTCGCCTTCCACCGTCCCGACCACCACCGCCTCCACCTCCTCCCCAGCCTCCGCCCCAGCCCCGACTACCACCACCTCCTCCGCCCCCTCCCCCACCGCGTCCAAGTCCGACGCCTACAGCGGCGCCATGCAGCGGCAGATGGGCACCTCGCTCACCTACCGCCACGAGGAGGGACTCAACTACAACCGCATACTGCCCGACCTCATCGTGGGCAGCTGCCTGCAGGTGAGGCAGGGGGAGGGGAGGCGGTGTGGGGGTTGATAAGGCAGAGGGCAACATACGGCATGGCAATTAGACGCCCCAGACGCCCTAGACGCCCGCCTAAATGGTCGTTATCGGACGCCCCAGGCATGCGGTGGAGGAAGGGGGCGGGGTGGGGTGGGAAGAAACGCAAAAGAGTTGGAACGGGGGGAATGGGGATGAGGGGGGAGCATCATGGGGGACGAAGGAATGAGGCGTGAGAGGAGGTAGAGCTCGGTGTGTGGGCCTTGGGGCACCCGTGGGGGTCTAGGCCAGACGTAAAGTACCGGGCTCTGGACCCACAAGTCGGCTGGAGCGGCTTGCAGTCGCATGCGGGTCCTGAGAGCCTCCTCAGCCGCATCACCGTCGCTGCCACCGCCCCGCAGTCCGCTGCCATCTGGGTCGCTGCTGTCACCCACCTCCTCCTCTCCTCCCTCTCCCCCCCTCCTCTTCTCCCTATTCTGTGGCTTCACATGGTTTGGTACCGGTATGGTATGGTCGTCGCCCCCTCCCCCTCTCCTCCTCTCCCCCCCCCTCCATCCCTAATAATCCCTATTAATCCCCCCCTTCCCCCCCTCCCACAGACCCCCGCCGACGTGGACCTGCTGGCTGAGCGCGAGGGCGTCACCACAGTGTTCTGTTTGCAGGAGGACTCGGACATGGAGTACTTCAGCCTGGACATAAGGCCCATCCAGGTGTGGGGGATCAGAGGCCATACCGGATCATGGGAAGCCACAGGTTAGGGCAACGCTATAAGGATAGGAGACGGCAGGGGGGGAGGGGGCGGGGCGGGGAGGGCTCATGCGGTGCAGCGGGAGGGCGGAGGGGGAGTGATGGCCAATGCAGGTGAGGTGAAGAGGAAACAACCAACTGACCGTGCGATAAGGCGGCAGGAGGGAGGGCAGGGGTGGCAGGGAGCTGGGTATTATGGCCTACTCAGGTGAGTCATCACTCCTGTAACTCCTAACGTCCACCATTACCTCCTCCTGCTCCTCCCGCCCGCCTCCCGCCCTCAATACATGCTTCTCCCTCCATCCCTCCCATCCTCCCCCCCCCAGGCCCGGTGCGCCGAGCGGGGTGACATCAAGCACGTGCGCTTCCCCATCCGCGACTTTGACCCCTTCGACCTGCGCAGGAAGCTGCCAAAGGTAGGGGGCGTGTGTGGGACGAGAGGGGGGGGGTGCAAGCTTGTAACGGACTGGAAATTTGAATATCACTGCAAACGACAAGGCAAGATCAGGGTTTTGTGCAGGGGAATGCCCTTGCATTGCCAGGGTTTAGATGGTGGTGCACGTGCACCATGTGAAGCTAGGGCCCTGCAGCAGACCTTGTTCACGGTATAACCCCGGCATGCCTGCGCCCCCCTGCTGACCCCCCTCCCCCCCCAGGCCGTCACCCGCCTAGCTCGCGAGCACAACCCCACCACTGGTACCGTCTACATCCACTGTACGGCAGGTGGGTGGGTGGGTGGGTGCCGTACCAGGCACTGCATTTCCTGCTGGGGGCTCAAGCGTGCCGTACGTACGACAGCCGGTACCGGTGTTGGGTATGAGGCTCTTCCTGCACAGTGCCCACCCACCAATCATAACCCGCCTCACCCACACCCACACCATCATTCCACCTCAAACCCCATTAGGTATTCTTTCACCCCCCCCCTCTTACCCCCTACCCCCCTACCCCCCACCCCCCCCATAAGGCCTGGGTCGCGCCCCCGCCACCGCGCTGGCCTACATGTTCTGGCTGCGCGGCTTCCAGCTGGATGCGGGGTACGAGCTGCTGCGGGGCAAGCGGCTGTGCAGCCCCAGGATAGAGGTGCGGGCGGGGTTTGGACGGGGGGGTGGTAAGGATAATGGGACTAACGCAATGGGATGTGGCATTGATGTGCGTGTTGAACTCCTTCACTCACGCCTTCCTCCACATTCGGTGCAGGTACCTTGCATTCCCAACCCGCAACCCTGCTTCCTCCCCCCTCATGCCCTCCTCTACCCCCCCTCCAACCCCCTCCAACCCATGGTGAAGCCCCGTCATACAGCTCGTTATCCCCCCCCCCCCCCTTGCAGGCCATCCGCTCCGCCACTGTGGACCTGCTGGTGGGGTCGGAGCCCGTGTCCGCCACCATCGCAGTGTACCGCACCGGCACCGCCACCGACTGGAAGGTGGGGAGGGGAGAGGGGGTGTGCGGTCCGGGAGCAATAGCGACCCTGTACCCAATATGCTCTTCCGATCATAAAATCACCGCCTAGCAACAAACCTCGCCATCCCCCTGCTTTTCCGACCCGCCTGCCCCGCTCCCCTCCCTCTCCCCCCTCTCCCCGTCAGATTGCGGGTCTGGATGTGGGCTGGCACCAGCAGCTGCCCCTGCAGCGCGAGGAGGGGGCCACCGGGCGCATGGTGCTCAGGAGGGCGCTGCAGCCGGGTGGGGGAGGGGGCGGTGGGGGGAGAGGGAGGAGGTCGGCTGGAAAGGAGGTTGCGAAGGGGGAGGAAGGCAGCTGGTGTGCATGGGAGGTGCTTGGGTTTTGAAAGTGGGGAGTGGTGTTGTCTGACATCTCGCCGCTGTCGTTGCCGCTATTTGCCGCTGCGAACGCATGCACAGACGCAGCCCGATCCCCCTCCCCACCCTCCCTGCCTCTCCCTCTCCCTCGTCTGCCCCTACACCCGCCCCCGCCCCCGCCCTCGCCGCCCCCAGGCAAGTACCCGTACAAGTTCATCGTGGACGGCCACTGGACGTACTCCGCGGACCACCCCACCGTGCAGGACGGCAACAACATCAACAACGTGCTCGAGGTGGGTGGGGGGTGGGGCAGCGGGGGGGGGGAGGGGGGGTTCAAAGACCAGACCATAGGAAGGAAGAGGAGAAGGAGGGGTGTGTGGGTTATGAGGGCATGGGGAGCTTCCTGCCAGGGTGCGTGGCCTGCACTGATACATAGGCACTACACTCCCTCCACCCTCCCGCCCCCCCGCCCCCCTCCAGGTGATGGGTCGCTCGCTGCCCCCCGAGCTGTGCGCCGCGCAGGAGCGGCTGCTGTCCCCCGGGGGCGACCTCACGCAGGACGAGCGCCAGCACCTGGGCGAGCTGCTGTGCCCCTGGGCAACACACCTCTGAGGGCAGGGGGCGGCGGTGCGGGGGTCACGTGTGTCGTTGAGGGTGGGGGTGGCCTGGCTCAACGACACGCTCCCGTGAGAGCAGGACGTCTGGGTGTGGCAGCATGCAGCTAGCTAGGGTCGTACGGAAGCAGGGTGTGGGCTGGGTGTTTGTAAGTGTGCTTGCGGTCACCGTTCTCTTTTTGTGATGGATGGTGAGGAAGAGGTTGGGTTTACCTGTGATGTGGTGTGAGGCCATCTGGTATTGTCGGTGGCGTGCCCAGTACCCATGGGTCACATGGCATGCTGTCATGGAATTCTGTTTTATGTATGTGTTACGGAGCTTAAAGTAGGGCATCCTTTCAACGCGATAGGTGCGGTTCAGAGCCCGGAGCCTTCACTCAACAGGTGGAGGATGACAGGTCTCGCATGCTGCGGACGGTATCATGGCATATTCCGTAATGCACGCATTCAGCGACTCTCATTAAGCAACACACGTGATGTATGGCCATGTGCTCTACATACATTGGCTAAGGATTTGTTCGTGAAGGTGTATAGCAGGCGTCATGTTTGCGTCCAACAGTGCGCGCATGTAGATCTCCCTTCTTACCTTGCATGGACACTAGCTGGCGTGGAAGGTATTTGCGGCGTGCGTCGTAGACCGTTATCCGCGTGGCCTGCATGTGTCTGGGTCTTCTCCTTTATGACGATTGATCCACGGAAGGCCGGTCAGGCAAGTCATTTCCCGTGCAATTCCAAATGGAATACCGGGTGAAATGTTTCCACCCAAGACATGTTTAAGAGTGCCATTGCAAGGCATATTCCAGGGGCTGATACTCGTGTGGGCTATGGAAGCTGGGTTTTAGTTCATGTTTCAAAATGCTGCCATAAATGCTGCCGTAAGCACACCAGCGGTATGTATCCGCTGTGGCTTTCACCTGCTGCCGGCCTGGCGCGCCAGGTAGGCGGCAACACACCTTTTTCGACGGCAGTGTAGGTACACCCAGGACTTGCGTTTGAAACACAGCTGGCAGGGTGGCCACACCGCACGTGAGTGGGTACGCACACGCACGCAGCACTCTGCCTGCATGCCGTATAATATACCTGCACGTTCCTTTAGAAGTGTGATGCAGGTAGGGCACACGCGTATCATGCATTGTACGTAGCTGCTGGTCGATTAAAGTTCCTCGCGCGCCCAAACGCTATTGTCACACGACACGTAATCTACACGCGTCCACACACGCGCCCCTCCCCCCTCCCTCCCTCTATTCGGGCTGGGCGGGTCGGGCTGGCCCACATGTTGCAAACCGTGATGACGCCTTTCCACACGGTCAGTTACCGGTACCTATTTCCTCTTTACCCCCCCCCCAACCTCTTAGCTGTCTAGCCCCCCCCCTAGCTAGCTGCCCCCCTGCATCACCGCCTCCCTCAGGTAGCCCCCCAGCAGCTCGTCCGCCCGCGCATTCATCGCCCCCCGCAGTTCACACAGCGCCCGGCGGGGCGCCAGCAGCTGCTCCTCCGGCAGCGCCTGCAGCCGCTGCATGGCGGACAGCTCGTCCTCGCCGGGCAGGCGCAGGAAGACGTGGCGGGGGCTGGCGGGTGGGGAAGGGGACGGCGGGAGGGGAGGGGGAGGGGAGAGGGGAGGGGAGGAAGGAGGTAATGACCCGTGTGACATGTAGGGTCCACCATGGGTTACATGCTCGTGCCAAGGGAGGAGGAATGGAGCAGGAAGAGGGGATGGGGCTCGGCAACAGGTGCATGGCGCAGGTCAGCATGTGCAGCCAGGGAAAGAGGAAAGAGGAGGTAAGAGGTGTACGGGGGGTTGGTGTGGGTTGCAGCACAGCCACCCTCCAGTAGGAAGCACATGCCGTACACACATGCCGTACACACACCCTACAGACCTAAACCCCCTGCGCCCCCCGCCCCACCTCAGGAAGGTGTAGGTGTCCAGCAGCCGCTGCTCCGCCAGCAGCGGCACGCAGGTGACCAGCGAGGCCAGCACGGTGGAGGAGATGCGGCTCTCGAAGTAGACGGGCATGCCGAACAGGGGCACCAGCGCGTAGCTGCGCTGGATGAGCGACCAAAAGTCCTAAGAGACGGGGGAAGGGGGAAAATGAGAAGGAGGGGAGGGGGCAGGCGGGGAGAAGGAGGGCAGCAGGCGGGGGAAGGAGTAGGACGGGAGGCGGAGAGGTATGGGAAGGGAGGCATGTGGGTGAGATGGACGACCGGGAAGCGGGGGAGGCGGGTCGCAGGCGCGAGGGCCCCAACCTACATTGCATGCCCCCTTCTCACAGCGTACCCCAGCCACATGGAAGAACACCCACTCCACAGCCACTCCACGCCTGATCCCCTCCCCATGTGACCCACGGGTCACTTCCCCACCTCTCACGCCCCTTCCCGCACCACTCTTCCCTCTACTTCACACTCCTTCTCACCGGGTACCTCAGCCAGGGGTGGAAGGATACCACGTCCTCCAGCTCCGCGGGCAGCTGCAGGTCCCGCCGCTCGCCCTTGCCCACCACCACCACTCGGGGCAGCTCCACACCCCCACCCCCACCTGCAGTCCAGCATGTCACATGACACATCGCACATGACAGCGACCGCGTTAAGCAATTGGTTGCTTGGTTTTGTTGTTGTCTCGCTGCGGTTGTGAAAATCATGGTGGCCTTTGCAGGGGGCCGCATTCCACACCATCCATCAAGGCTGTAGTACGAATTGTACGGTACCCCCAAAGCAGCGCCGCTGTACACACGGATGGATAGCTGTCTGGTGGACGCGTGGCGTGTGCATGCTGTCCTAGATCCCGTCATCCCAACCCAACCCGCCGACAAGTAGCAGAAGACGCCCCCCTCGCCCCTGCATAACCTTCGCATGCCCCCTAGCCGCCCCGCCCATTAACCAACCCTGGCCGCCAAACGTCCACACGCACACGCAGCAGTGCCCGTCCCACGATTCCCCTGCCCCTCGTATGGTCTTTGACCCCCCCCTCCTGACCCCCCCCACCCACGCCCCTCACCCCACCTCCTGCCCCGCTGCCGCTGCTGTTCCGCCTGAGCTCCATCATGCGGCTCCACAGGCCGCTGAAGTCGCGTGTGAGGCCGTTGCCGTGCTTGCTCTTGAAGCGCCGCAAGGCGCCCTGAGCGGGAAGAGCAGGGGGGGAAGCGAAAGTGCGTGTGTGTTAAGAAAACTGTGCGTGTGTTAAGAAAACTGGCCGCGAGTGTTAAGAAAACTGGCCGCGAGTGTTAAGAAAACTGGCCGCGAGTGTTAAGAAAACTGGCCGCGAGTGTTAAGAAAACTGGCCGCGAGTGTTAAGAAAACTGGCCGCGAGTGTTAAGAAAACTGGCCGCGAGTGTTAAGAAAACTGGCCGCGAGTGTTAAGAAAACTGGCCGCGAGTGTTAAGAAAACTGGCCGCGAGTGTTAAGAAAACTGGCCGCGAGTGTTAAGAAAACTGGCCGCGAGTGTTAAGAAAACTGGCCGCGAGTGTTAAGAAAACTGGCCGCGAGTGTTAAGAAAACTGGCCGCGAGTGTTAAGAAAACTGGCCGCGAGTGTTAAGAAAACTGGCCGCGAGTGTGTGCGTGTGTGTGAATTAGTTTTAAAGGAACCGTGTGATTGTCTTAGCGTGTGTGTGTTGGGGGGGAGGTAAAGAGGTAAAGAGGAAACAACTAGCGAACAATGTGATGAGGCGGGGGGAGAGAGGGAGTGAATGCGAGGCAGTCGCAGGATGCCAAACAGGGGGGCGGCAGCAGCCCACCCACCTGGATGCTGAAGCCCCTCATGCACTCCTTGCGCTCGCAGGGCGGGGTGGCGGGGGGCGGCCGGAAGGGGGCCACCGGCAGGGACCAGGACACGGGGCGGCGCAGCTTGTGGCTGCCGCATGAGAGGGGGGTTGGGGTGAGGGGACGTCGGGTGGGGTGGGGTGGGGTGGGGGCGGGGGTACATGATTGAATGGGTGGTGAGGGCTGCAGTTGCGGCGAAGTGGATGGAGGTTCTGGGGGCGGAGGTTAGGGTGCGCAGGGGACGTACACCCAGTCCGTGCCCGCATACACACCCAGTCGTGTCAGTGTTCCTCCACCCACCCCACCCGCCTCAACGGTAGGCCCCCCAGTTAATCAGCCCACCTGCTGAGGTTAGCCACGTGCGGTGCGAGGGCCATGAGACGGAGAGCGGAGGGGGCGTCAGGGCCCCCCGAGGAGGAGGAGGAGGCGGCTGAGGGGTCCAGGGCGGATGACGCCACCAGCGACAGGAACCGCGCGTGCGGGGTGTGCGTGTCGGCCCGGTGTACGACAACCACCAGCAGGCGGGGCTGTACGGCGGAAACCACCGTGGAGCAGACCTGTGGGCGGGTGTGGAGGGGACACGGGGGGGGGGGATGAGTAGGGGGAGAGGGAGGGGGGTGGGCGGGACGAGGAATGGGAGGTGGGGGGAAGGCTTAGGGTGAGTGGAGGCATGGAGATGAGGTCGGGTAGGGAATAGCTTTGGCTAGCTCAGCCGACAAAAGCACGTAACCGGCGTAATCGGCTTTCTCTAGCCCCTCCCCACCGCTCGTCCATACGCCCTGAGCCTCTGACCCTCCCGCCTCTGATCTTCCTTCCTTCCTGTCTCCTCCAGCTGCCTTCTCTGCTGCCCCCCCGCCCCCAACCCAGTCCTCGCCATCTGGCCCCCGCCCCCACCCCGCCCCCACCTTGGGTGCTAGCTCCGCCGAGACGCACACCACCACATCCGCACCCCCCTGCCACCCCTCCGCGGCCGCCTCCCCCGTCGCCGCAAGCAGCCTTCCCCTTGCTGCTGCCGCTGCTGCTCCTCCGCCGCCGCCGGCCTTTCTTCGGCCTCCTCCTCGCCCCCTGTTGGCAGCACCCCCAGCACCACCACCACCACCAGCTGCGCTTCCTCCTCCGAGACCGCCACCCTCGCCTTCCCCGCCACTGCCGCCGCTGCCGGTCAGGGGGTGCCAGGAGGCCCACGAGGCCACCTCGGGCCCCAGCCAGTCCAGCAAACCGTTTAGGGCCGGACCGCGGGCATTTCCGGTAAATACGACACGTGGTCTGGGAGCGGTGCCCTGTTGTTGTAGTTGTAGTTGTAGTTGTTGGCGTCGGTGTTGGGTGCCGCTGGTTTGGTTGTTGGCGGGCTGCAGGGATGCTGATGACGAGGAGGATGGATGTGGCGCGAGCAGGCGGTGTAGCGAGGTGAGCACTCCTGCCAGGACTTCAAAGTGCCCCGCGATGTCGTTTACGACGACCACGCGGGCGGAGAGTGAGGCGGAGGAGGCGGAGGCCGCATTTGTGGTGAGGGCATTGGCAGCGAAGATGCTGATGGATGGGTATAGGAGGAGGAACAGAAGGAAGCGGGGAAGCACACAGAGGGCTGCAGAAGAACTACGGAAATGAGGCTGTGGCCAGCGTTGGGGCTGAGCATGGCGGAGGGGCGCAGCTGGTGGAAGATTGCTACATGTTGGCTCGTGAGGTTTGGTCAACTCCAGCAAACGCAGCCCGCCGGACGCCATAAGAAACCGCACTCGTGTGATCCACTAATGGTTTATGCAGAAGGCAGACAGCATGGGGCACCGAATCTGAGCCTAGTCGCAATCATAATGGGCAAGATTTGGACTTGAGAAGCTTTGTCTGCGATAATGTCATGATTGCATACTTGCAGACTGTATAACTTAATATAAGTCGTAAATTAAATCCTGATGTCGAGCTGTTGCAAGCTTGCAACTACAGCTACCGAAGACGGTCATGATGTTGCTTAATTAGTGAGCATGCCACTATTACATATGCATTTGCTTGATGGTTGTATACACGCTATTCATGGAAATGCGGAACATGGCACCTTGTCGTACAAACCGCTGTCCTCTTGAATTCCAGGGCAGCACTCTGAAGCGAATGTTCACAAAGCTTGTCTGGTAAGGTGGTGCCTACAGCTTCATTCACGTTAAAAGTTGATGCTTGCCACAGCCAACAGATCTCTGGCAAGGTTAGAACGTACTCAATACCCCGTACATCCTCCCAAGGAGTGTGTTCGATGATACGGGGGGACATAGCTGCCTCAGATAATGCGCTGGTATGTTTCAGAAACGGCTGCTACAAGGGTTGTAGCGTATAGGGCTGTTGCAGATAGGAACCGTCCTGCTACATCTGTGGCACTCGTCTCGCATTGCACGTGTGACAGCTGCCGAACTCTTCGGTTGCCATTCTCAGTTACATGCATTTAGTGCCACACATGCAAAACATAGTCCATTCAAGCAGCAACCCTGCTGACTCAGGGTTGCATGGTTAAACGGCTGTGATACTTGTTGTCCACATGTCATGCAAGACACTACCCGTCGCAAACGACAAAGAAAAGAACACATGCTACCCGCGAACCGTAGATCCCTGTCGAGTAGACAGCTAATGCATATCAGTAAGCCAGTCATCAAGTCACATTGCTCCTTAACACGATGAAGCAAAGCTCCCACTCGCATGCGGCTTCCCACCACTTCTCACACATCCTGCCGGGCATATGAAGGCCTTAGCCATACCGGTAGTCTCGATCTACTGTGAAGCCCATAAGCCAAACGGGGAACACAAACGTCCTAACAGAACAGGCACAGATAAAAATGCACGCGCAGACATAAACGCAAGACGGTAATATCTTATGCAATGCGGTCACCCTTAGTGGGGCTTGGGCAATGGCCCCGCGCCGAGATACGGTAGTTAGGCAGCAACACCGCATGGCGACATCGGCATTGACACGTACCTATTGATACAAGTTGGCAGTCCTAATGCTTAGACGCTAAGCAGCTTTCACCTCAGACCTGCCACCTATGCATGATTTCGCCACGCGCACATACCTCAGCGCAATAACAAAGCACACTTGCCCGCAGCTGACACCTGCTACATAATCTGCGGCTACGGTGCTTCATACTACTAGAAACGACCCATGGGTCATTAACAGCAAAGACGTATGCATCCCATCCAGCAAGTTCGCCGTCAAGTCGTTCGCGTTCGCCCCTGCAGTCTGTCAAAAGGAAGCAATTCCCCTTAACAGTCACGCTTCTATCAATCCTCCCCATCTTCTCCACCGCCAGACATCATTCCATCCTCACCCTCCACCTCCCCTCTAGTTCTCCCCCACAACCGAACCCTCATCATCCTCCTCCGCATCCAACACCAACGTCACGACCGGCTCAGCCGTTGACGTCACCTCGCCACGTAGCTGCGCTAGGCTGTTGGGACGGAGGGGCGAGTAACGCACCCCAACAGCACCCGCCACGCCATCGCGGACGATGCGGCTGCATGCACCAGTGCTGCCGGCGCCAGCATCCCCGCCCACGCTGCCGCCGCTACCTCCTCCAGAGCAGCTGCCCACGTCCTGGTGATAGCCGCAACTGCCGTTGCTGCTGTGCATGGACCAGGGCGTGTAGTAGTTCATCTTGTCGGGGCGCATGCCAGAGGGCGGAGCGCTGTAGGGAGCATCCGGAGAGGAGCTGGAGCCGCCGTCAAAATCCGCGTTGTTGATGCTGTTGTTGTCATCGCGAGGAACCGCGAAGCCGGGATGGTCGTTGCCATGCCTGACATGGAAGGGAGGGCAAGACAGCAACGGCGTGGGAGAGCGAGGGGAGTACGTTGAGAATAAGGAGCGGGATTTGAATGGGCTGGGAGCAGGAAAGCATGCAAGGACAGCCCAGTACATTTCATGCGTCAACGATGCACCCACCCGTTTAACCCAACCCAGCCCAGCCTACCTCGGCGGGGTGCCCACAGCCTCCTCAAGCTGGTTCACCGTAGCCTCGCCCTCCGACTCCGCATCCTCCTCCTGCCGCTGTCCCAGCTGCGACCGCACACGCCACGTCTCGTCCGTAACCTCCTCACCACCGCTGCCCTGGTCGCGACCAGCGGCGGCGGCGGTGACGCCTGCCCGGAGCAGTACGACAGCACCGCCAGGCAGCCTGATGCCGCCGGCGAGCACTGCGTCTTCAATCTCATCCGCAGATTCCTGGCTGGGGTTGAACCCCGCAGCGCTCTCGGCCTCATGCTCCCGGCTGCCTGTTCCTGCAAAGGACAGCGCCGCCATCACCTCCAGTTGGGCCGCCAGGCCACCGGAGGAGCTGCTGCTGCTGCTGCCGTCGTTGTTGTTGCTGGTGATGACGCCGGAAGCTGCAGCGGGAGTGGCGTTACCGCCGTTGCTGCTGCCGGTGTTGGACGCGGTGCTAGCCATGGGGCTGCTGCAGGAGGCAGAGGCCACCGGTTCCGGTACGGCATGAGGTGGCACGGCAACAGCCGGAAAAGTCGAACGGGTGAGGGCAGGAGCCGCCGCCGCGGCCTCCGCCACGGGTTCATCATCCGCCGTCGTCACCTCCGATACCGCCGCTGCTGCGGCGACGGGGTTCACACTCACGTCCGCAGACGCCATCGCAGAGAACTCGTCCCCATCCTTCTCGGCCGTTGCCGCAGCACCAGCCTTAGCTGCCTCCTCTTCTGGCACGATCACATGTAGGAACGGCACCGCTGCTGCGGCGGCGAGGCCCTCCTCGCCACCTTCGGCTGCCTGCTGCCCCTTCTCCTCCTCCACCTCAGGCGCCTCATCAAACCACAGCGCCGGCTCTACCTGCGCCGTTACTCCCGAGGACACCGCCTCCGCCGCTGCCGGGAAATCCTCAAAGGAGGACAAGTGCAGCTGCATGAGGGCTTCCGCCGCCGCGTCAATGTCGCCATCGTCGCTGGCAGCTAGCTCCTCCACCTCCTCCGCCACAGACTCGCCCTCATCCGTCTCGTCGTCGGAATGCAGTGCCAATGGCAGTGGCTGCTGCTGCAGCAGGGCCTGGAGCTGAAGCTGTGCTGGCTGCGGCGCCTCGGTCGTTACCACCTGCTCCTCTACGGCCTCATCCGAAGGTGTTGACTCCACGTCCCACAATTCATACCGCGCCTCCTGCTCCATAGCCTCCTCGTCGCTCTCCTCGGGGATCTGCTCAGCCAACGCCGCCGCCGCCTCCGCCACCTCAGCAACCAGCTCAACACCGTTGGCAGGCGACATAGCAGCAGACGTCGCTGCATCAACAGCGGCAGCCGCAGCGGCGGCGGCGGGAGCGACGGAGGCTGAGGCGGGCGGGAGGGAGGCCGCAGCGGGCTCACAGTCCGGTACATACACCCATGCACCATCCTCCTCCTCATTCACCTCCTCACGCTCCACCTTGTCCTCCTCATTAAACCGCTCGTACAGCTGCTGGCCCGTTAGCGGCTCCTGCTGCCGTTCAAGTTTCTCCTCCTCATCCTCCTTCATCCTCCCCTGACCAGCCGATGCAGCTGCCGACTTCTCGTACTGCTGCTGCTCAAAGCCATAGCTGTAGCTCCCCGAGCTGAGCCCCGTCTCCTCGGCTCGGTGATAGTCGTCTACCACCCCCGCCGTCGCCTCCATCCACTCCTCAGCCGCGGCCAACCTCGTCTCCGCCCCAAGCAACATCGCCTCCGCCGCCTCAGCCCGGGCCTCTGCTCGCATGCGGCGCTCCCGCTCCTCCGTCACCGCCGCGCCTAGCAGCGCCTCCGCCGCGTCGGCGCGTCGCTCTGCCGCACGACGGGCCTCGGTTTCGTTCGCCGAATGCCTTGACAGCGCGATGAAGTGCTGCGTTAACACCGCCAGGGCGCTCTGGAAAGCGAGTGTGACGGCGCCGACGGGGCTGAGCGCGGAGCCGCCATTGCGGGCTGCAAGATAGCCGGCAATGTCGTCGTCTGACGGCAGGCGTCCCGGCGCCTCCAGCCAGGAGGAATTGGAAGCGGGGCTGGCGTCAGTGCTGGGGGATGAGCTGCCGCCGCTACCGCCGCTGACGTCCGCGCTAGCGGGCGTCGCTGCAGCGGCGTCAGCGGAAGACTCTCCATTGGCGCTGGCGTAGGTGGTTGCGGAGGAGGCTGGGGAGGGAGCTTCCGCCGCCGGTGATGGCGTGCCAAAGTCGCGGGGCCTCGGCGGCGTCAGTCGCGGCGTGACGGCGAGGCTGACGTCACCGTCAGCGTTGATATCGCTGCCGCCGTCATCACCCGCTAGGGAAGGCTCTATCGCACGGATATCAAGCGCGGAGCCGGAAATGGATTGCAGCGCCATCGCCAGCGACTTGCGAAGTGCGGTCATCTCCTGCACGTCGCCGATAGACAGCGGCGAGTCGCCGAGGGAAGCTGCCGTACTGTCGAAGCCGTCAGCGACATCGTCGCCATCGTCGTCGCCAGCAGCAGTCGAAGCAGCCTCACCGCTCGCATCGCCACGAGCAATGCGGCTGCCAATGCTCGCCCAGCTACGGCCACTACCGCCAGCCGCGCTACCTCCACTCGCACTAGCGCTAGCGCCGCTGCTAGTGCTGTCGTACGAGGGACTGCCACCTCCTCCGGCACCCGCCATGACACTCTTCACCAATCCCCTCATCAGGGCTTTGGCGGCGGCGCCGGTGACGCCAGCAGCAGGCGTAGCCGCCGTACTAAAGGCCAGGGCCTTGCATGCGCCGGCGCCAGCGGCGGTAAAGGTGTTTGGCGTGAGCTGCATGTTGAGAAGCTCGGTAGCGGCGGCGTGGAGGGCGTCTTGGGCCGCCAGGAGACCTGCGCCGCCGCCGGCTAGCGCCGCCAGCAGCGCGTCCTTGGAGCGCTGCGTTAGGTTTGCGAGTGCGACGGTGGCGGCGGAGGCGGCTGCGGTGTAGCCACGGCCAGGGTCTTGCACGCGAAGTTGGAGAGGGCTTGGGTCGATGGCGCCGTCGGCGGCGGTGGCGGCAGGCGCGGCGGTGTTGAAGGTGGTGTTGGGGGGTCCGTTGCGGTCGGAGGCTGAGCTCGTGGCGCCTCCTGCGTGAGGTCAAGGAGGGGGTAGCAATTGCGGCGGGAGAAGCAATTGCGGAGGGAGAAGCGCACGATATGCCACCGCTGCTGTGGCCACATCGCTAAGAGCAAGCCAAGAGCAAAGGCTTGCTATTAGTCTTTCTCAACGACATACAACTAGCCTATCATCAGGGTCAGCTGCCGGCAACAGCAGACTCCCGCAATGCTAAACAACACCAGCCCCCATCACATGAGCATCTGCTTCTGCCACACCCACCTGCAGCGGACCAAAGCGGCTCCCAGACCGAAGTCACATGGCAGATCGTGGCTGTGGCGCCACCGCTGCTGCGACTAGCGTCAGCCGACGCGGAGCGCTCATTGTCGCCGCCGTCCTCGTCAACGTTGGCGGCGGCGGTGGCGGCGCGGCGGCCGCCAAGTACGGCAGCCGCCGCCGGAGCACCACCCAGCGGCGCCCTGGGCGGCCACGACGGCGTTACGTCGTACGCCACTTGCTCATGCGCCGCATCCGTCGGGGTTGCAAGCGCGGGATGCAGGGTTGCGCCGCCGCCGCCGCTGGCGTCGTCAGCGCCGACTGCAGCAGCGGCACCGTTGGCGGAGCCGGATGAGCTTGACGGCGACGCGACGGCAATGTCGGAAACACGGACGTCAGAGCGCGCGACGGACATGGCACGTACGGCAAGCTTGACTTCCTTGCCGTACTGCTGCTGCGAATGCGACGACGGTGGTGGCGACTGCGGGTGCGGTGTACGGCGGCGGTTGAAGCGGAAGACCGCGTCGGACTGCGTGCCTGCATCAACATCAGCAGTGTCGCCGTCGTCGTACTCGGCGGAGAGAAGGGCGCTGGTAGGCGTGACGCCGCCGCCGTCATCCACCAAGCCTGCTGACGGTGAAGGAACCGCCTGCAGGGACAGCTCCTCGCTCTCACCGTTCAGCCGAGTGGCGACGGCGGAAAAGTCGGGCGACGGCGATGGCGAATTTCCGTCACCGGCGGGTCTGTCACGACCTGCGCTGCCCAAGGCGCCGCCACTGCCCCAGCTGGCAGTGCTGCCGGTGCCGGGGGCGGCGGGGCTGGGTCCGGTAGCGGGGCTGCCGCCAGCGCTGCCAATGGTAGCGGATGCAGACATGGGGGTGCTGATCATCACTGCCTCCTCCGCTGCCGCCTCAGCCTCAGCAGCTTCACCGCTGATGTCACCATTGCTGTCGCCGTCCTGTCCTCGGTCCATTGCCTCATCCTCATGTTGCTGCTGCTCAACCGCCTCCGCCACCTCTGCCTCCACCTCTTCAGTTAGGTGCTCCTCCGTTACCTCCATCTCCTCTTCCTCTTCCTCCTCCACGCCCACCGCATCCATCTGCTGCGGCTCAGACGCCGCCGGTGCCTCCATCTCCTCCACCTGCTGCGGTTCCTCTGCCTCCACGTCACCAGCATGGACAGACGGCGACACCTCTTCTTCCTGCTGCTGCTCCTGCCCCTCCTCCTCCTGCTGCTGCCCCTCCCCTTCCTCCTCCTCCTGCTGCTGCTCCCCAAACAGCGACTCCATCAAGCCAGGCGGGCTGGGCGGCTCCGTAGGCGACAGCATCTCCATCGCAAACGGCTGTGGCGAGAAGCACGCACCACGCGGCGGTGAATCCACCTCCGGTCCCAGCGGCTTCACGATTGAGCCCGCAGCGCCGCTCAGAACCACATCAAACAGCGGCCGGGGAGCCGACTCCGCCTCGGGCTCAGGCCTGGTCTCGGTCTTGGCGCCAGCGTCCAACTCGGCAGGGGCGGCGTTGACAGCAGCGGCCGCATGCACTGCCACCTCGGCAGTTGCTGCTGCAGCAGCGGACTCAACCGTTGCGGCCTCGACAGCTGCCTCAACGGCAGCGACGTATGCGACCTCGACGGCGGCCTGGGCAGCGATCTCAGCACCCGACTCCTCCGCCTCCACGGCGGCCATCACATCGTCGACTACCGTATCCTCACTTGCAACAGCCTTCTCGGCAGCAGCCTCAGGCACCTCGGGCACCTCATCATCCACACTTGCCGCTGGAACGTCCTTGGCGGCAATGGCGGCCGTGTCGACGACGTCCGCGTCTTCGACAGGAGCAGGAGCGGCGGCAGAGGAAGTGGCAGCAGCCGAGGAAGTGGCGGCGGCTGAGGACGAGGAGGTCGCAGCGGCCGACTCGACGGGAACCTCGGAAAAAAGAGGCAGCCGCTTGGGCACAATGGACGCTGCCTTCGCCGTAGCAGTTGCGACAGCCGGGGAGCCATGTCGGCGGGCGACCCACATGCCGGCGCGGTGGCGGAGGGGCGTCGGCTGGTCTTGGGCGCCTGGTTGCACGTCAAACTCAAAGGCATCGCCTTCAGACTCGACCTCCCAGAACTCGGTCTCATTGGCCGAAACGGTCGTTGTGGGCTCGCGTTCAGCCGCCGGGGAGACGGTGTTGGTGACGGCCGGAATGGCAGCAGCCTCCTCCTGGATGACAGGCGCAGCAGGGGACGAAAGGATGTCCGCCCGTTGCTCGCCGCCTTCCGCTGGTCGCGAGGGGGCCAGAGTTGCACTGGCCACGGCGGTGTCAGTGGTGGCGGGGCCATTCGGAGCCGCAGCAGGGATCGGGGCCGTACGTTTGGTGACACGAAGGGCCTTGAAAGCATCCACAGCGGCGTGCGCCTTGCCCTTGAGTGCAGCCCAGAGCCGAGTGAGGTTGACAAAGAGGCGTTGACGGGCGCTCGCAAGGGAGGCCGGCAGGCGGTAGGCGCGCTGGATCAGGGCGTGTCGTGAGGTCCAGGCCAGCATTGCCAGCACTACAGTGGAGAAGCCGAGAAGCACTCCGACCAGCGCACCCAAGGTGACAGCCTGAGAGCAAGGAGAGGGGGCAACAGAGGGCATAAGATGGTTTGCGTCAGGGTATGCCAGGTGATTGCGAGGTCATGGTTTCAAGGATTTCTTTCTCCCAGTAGAAAGTAAGGAATTGAACGCGATGAAGGTCGAGGGATAGAAATAGGCGGGCATGCGCACGAACAGTATTGAAGGTAGAAGGGCGATGGGTCAAGGCGGGTTGGACCTCCCATTGGATGTCACATTCGAATACTGTTCGAATGTGACATCCAATGGGAGGTCCAACCCGCCTTGACCCATCGCCCTTCTACCCTTAGCCCACATGCCACACACCCACATTGCATTTGCAATACATGCAAGGCGCAACCCCTGCGCACGCGAGCAGCTTCAGCACTCTAAAACCCCATCTTCTGTAAACGCCCCACCAGAACTCACCGTAATGAGTGCCAAATCATTAGGTGTCACATCCAAGAATGTTGCCGCCTGGATGAACATGTCGTCAAATAGACCACCCTCCATTAACGATGACGACGCCGCCGCAAGCGCCGGGGTCTTGGTGGCAGCAACCGCCGGTGTCGAGGTTGGGAGCGTGTTGCCTTCAGCACCCGCGCCGCCAACAGTGGATGCGTGGCCACGAGCGACGTGCAGTGAAGCAGGCGGGGTGTTAGAGGTGATGCGAACGCCAATGGTAGTTGTGACGACACCGTCGCCGTCGGAGGTACCGCTGAGAAGCGGAAGAGCATCAGCGTCCCCATCGTGATCGTTGTTGGGGCCGTTACCGTTGGCACCGCTAACTGACTCGGCCGTTGTCGTACGGTTGGCGTCGGCGACGGGCAGCAGACCAGGACTGGCGGCGTTGATGGCGTCGAAGGTTGGTGGCAGGGTAGCTGCGGGGTTGGTAGCAGAAGCGCCGACCGGCGCGGTTGTGGAGACGATAGGAGTGCTTCCGTCAGCCGCCACCGCAGGGGAAGCTGTCGAGTGGCCGGTGGTTAGCTTATTGGCGATGCCTTGAGCAGCTGCCTCGAAAGCGGCGATGGCGGCTCGCGGCGGCTGCATGGGCGGTATAGAGTGGGGCGGCGACGGCGATCCCGAGGGGATGAAGGGCGGTAGGGCGTCTGGCTGGTAGATCCAACCGGCGGTTGCCTGGTGGTGTTTGGGGAAGGCGGCACGGGCAGGCGGCAGGGGAGGCGGTGCGGTTATCTATGGTTGCGGAAGGACGATGGCAAAAATGAAGCAGGTGTAAGCAGGTAATGAACAGCTACAGCCTCTCATGAGACGGGCGGACCCGTGGGTCGTTAAACATGCGTTTAACGTTTACGACGAAGACCACATCTGGGTCGCGACGGTATTGTCTAAAACCAACACCCCCGCTAATGTAGGGATTGGGAGGTTTAGGGATGTTTGCGTGTGCTTGGGGAGCTGCAAAGGGGCCACAGCGTGCGTGTAAATATGAATTGGGTCGGTAAAACACTGATGCTAATTTGGAATGTGGGTCGATGCTAATAGGGCATCGACCCACATTCCGAATTAGCGTGAGTGTTGTACCGACCCAATTCATATTTGCACGCATGCTGTGGCCCCTTTTCAGCTCCCCAAGCACACGCAAACATCCCTAAACCTCCACTGCCTCGGCACTACAGCACGGTGTTGCCTACCCCGTCTGGCCTGACACCTCTACCCACCTCAAAGCGCGGATCTCGCATTGGGGTGTTGACGGTGTGTTTATCATGTAACGCCTCAAGCTCCCCATGTAGAGGCGACTGCCGGTCAATGATATCTGCTGCTGCTGGCGCTGCTGCTGCGTTGTACCCAGACGTGTCGTACGAGGACGGTAAATGAGGTTGCGATGAAAGAGGTGGCGATGGTAGAGGTTGGGGCTGTGGAGGTCCAGAGTACTGGGGCACAGGATGGGATTGCGACGGCGAAAGTGGTGACGAAGCCTGCTCCCAAGCTTTAGCGTCTTGAGAAGATGGCGTTGATGTTGAAGTTGTTGTTTCTGATGATTCGAGGACGGCGGCTGCGCCGTGGAGCTTGGTAACGTCCAAACCAGGCTTGGATGCGATGCGCGTCAGATGCTGCTGACCTGCTTGCTGAAGCTTGCCCAGAGCGCTAATGGGATCTTCATAAATGGATGCGATTTTTGTACGCAATCGCGCTTGTGATGGATGGTAACCAACAAACGCAACACCCAGGAGCGAAGCGACGATCGCTGCGCACAAGAACGTGCCAAGTACCCAGCGCAAACCTGCAAGAAAACGGGAAAGGCGGATCGAGGAGCAGCTTTAGCACTTGTCAAGCTCGACGAACGAAGAATGAAAAAGTTAACTTTTCATCCTCAGTGCCGCAAGACCCTATGCGCACATCATCCTTACCGAGAACTGACACGTCTGGCTTTTGACGTGAATACATAAACAGCGGCAGATACCGAAACTAAAAGGAGCTTACCCGCAGCGCGGCTCTGGCGACGACGCTGGTTCTCCACCACCTGGTGGTAAGCGGGGTCGCGCACAATCTCACCGACGAATTTTGCGGTGGCTTGGTCGGTCCTGCCAAATTGGAGAAGGCAAGGTGTCGGCGGAAATGAGAATACCCCGTGAAAGCAGGAGCCTTGGACTGCATGCAACGTCCCGAGCTCCGGCAAAGCTATTTAGACGGCACGCAAAACGTGTTTACGTGTTTCTCACCGGGCTTGTGCGAGCTCCTTGCTCATAGGACCTCTCATGAAAGGAGGTTCCATTGTTGCGTATCTAACTACGGTATGCGTTAACTACCAAGGTCCACGGAGACAAGAGCCGCAATATAATATATACTAAATACAAAACAAGCGGCAGCGCTTTCGATGAACGATTTCGGGAAATGGAAGCTCTTAAGTATAACTCCCCGCGCATTCGTCCATTTTGCCGTACACATGCAAAATGGCCGATGCAGCATGTACCAAGCCAGGTTTGCGGCATACTAGCGAGCGGTCCCCTTAACATCTAACAAAATTAAACAAAAGTTTTGTTCCAATTTCCCCATTGTGCCACTACCTGGTTAGTCTTATCTGACGACAACCAGATCATTTTCCAGGCGTGTCAAGTAGAGCATATACGCGACCTACAACACGTTTGCTTTTACTTTGCTGGTTTGATTAAGCAGGCTTCGGTCGCTTGAGTCATCACAGCTCAGTCCCTGTTTAGTGCGCAAGTTTCACACCTTCATCGTCATGCATCATTCTAGCCTGGCACGCCAGCGCCTTCACAGGGATGCAAGGAACCTGAGGAGCGACCCCTGTCTGGCGTTTCCGATGACAGCGTCGCGCGCGATTCGAGGCGCACGACCCTCGAGTCGAAGGCTTGCTGTGGTTAACTTCCAGAACACTGAGACCACTTCTTCATTGTCCGCGACCCTAACGTTGCCGGAGCCGAGCGGTATGCTGATTGTTCCAATGCGCTTTCGTCACCCACAACCGCTAAGGATTACACACACACAACCAGTAAACATGTATTCACAAAAGCATTTCTGTGCAACCCTTCGTATGTTTCCGCGGCGTGCCTGCCTATCTTCCAAGTGCAGCTCCCAATTCTACCACTTGACAAATGTGCTACAACTTCTCTTCCCTTCTTTCCCCGCCTTCTCAGCCTCCAAGCCCAAGGCTACGAAGGCGACAACCCTTAGCTGGGCCGGCGCGGGTATCTTCTTCTTCTGGCAACTTGGCGCGTTGAAGTACCTCGCAGAGCGCTTCGACCTAACTCGCGTCCCCATGGCAGGGGCCAGCGGCGGCGCCCTAGCCGCAGTCCTTGCCGCATGCGGCGTGCCTGCTGACGTGGCGCTGCAACACGCATACAACCTAAGTGTGAAGCACGGCGTGTGGGAGCGACCCTTGGGTCTCGTGGGCGCCTGGGGCGGTCTCATCGAGCAATGGCTGGATGAGTTGTTGCCGGCGGATGCGGCGGAGCGGTGCAGGTGCGGGGGGAAGGGTTCCGTACTGGGGGGGAGTTCATGGGATCGGTAGTGGGGAAGTTGGGAAGCTGGGAGTGTTTGGGGGGTGGATCGGGTCGGAAGGCACTGGGGCGCATGGAAGGCCGCAGGTGGTGGGTGAGTTGGTAACCAGCTAACCCAAACATGACCCAGATCAAGCATCCTCATGTATGTGGGTCGGAGTGATTGTACTCCGACCCACATCAGGATCGGAGTGATTGTACTCCGACCCACATCAGGATCGGAGTGATTGTACTCCGACCCACATCAGGATCGGAGTGATTGTACTCCGACCCACATCAGGATGCGTGATTTGGGTCATGTTTGGGTTCGTTGGTTACCAATCACCCGCCATCTGCGGCCTTCCATGCAGCCTTGTGCGCATAGGTATTGCAGTTCTTGTACTTTCTAATACGGCAAGCGTGCCTTTCACTGGAGCTCTTTGCATGCACCTGAACCTCCCCGCCTCCCCCCCCCTCTCCGCTTTTTCTCCCTAACGCCCCCCTTGCCCCGTTCACCCCTCTGCCCCCTGCGTCGGCAATACCTCACTAGCTGCCTGCAACCTCCATCCCGTCATTATCCCACCTGATCCACATGGTCCCGAAGCTCCAAACAAAGCCCTAGCAATCACCATTCCCAACCCAGATCCCTTATTCTGATGTGGGTCGGACCCTGAACCCCTGCAATGGCGTGACGTCGCATCCCTCGCATGTGTATGCGAACTCCCGTTTCGTATCCCCCCGTTTTCCTCACCCTTCGCGCGCTCACCCCACGCTCACCCCCTCCCCTCCCGCACTCCCGCTCACCCCCTCCCCTCCCGCACCCCCGCACTCCCTGCCAACAACAGGGGCAAGGTCACCATCGTAGTCACCACGCTGCCCAACATGGCCCAGGTGGGGGAGGCGTTTGCGGGTGGGGGAGGCAGGGGAAAGGCTGTTGCAAAGGGGGTGGCAGGGGAGGCGTTTGCGGGTGGGGGAGGCAGAGGGGAGGCTGTTGCAAAAGTCACAGTTATTGAGTGCTCTGATCTCATCATATCCGAACCTAGGAGCCTGCATCATTCCAACCTAGTACATCCCTCTTTCCCCTCCACCCCTCCCTTCCATCATAGCCCCTTCCCTCTCTCCTTACCCCCTCCCTTCCCCACCCCTCTATCCAGCCTAATGCGGATTCTGTTTCCATAATAATCCCCACCCCTCGCGCTGGGGCTTCCCAGTTTCCCCCTCTCCCTACCTCAACCTTCACCTCTCTCCCCCCTCTCCCTTCGCATCTTACCCCCCCCCGCTCGTGCAGGTGGGCATCAGCGACTTTGTGGACAAGCGCGACCTGATCAACGCCGCCATGGCCTCCTCACACATCCCCGTGCTGCTGGACCTCAAGTTCACACGGCTTTGCCGCGGGAGGTACTGCGTGGATGGATCCTTCCCCGACTTCTTCTACAATGGTGGGTGGGTGGGGTGGGTGGGCGAGGTATTGGGGTAACATGCATGGGGTTACGGTGCCTGGGGGTTGTTACTTGGTACGGTCTGTTTGTGGAGTGGGTGGGTGAGCGGATGGCCACATGCAGGGGTGTTGGTTGGTGTCATGGCGAGTGGTTAAGGGTTGTGCCGGGTATGTGGGCTGGCTGAAGAGGCGGAATGGAAGGGCTGTGGATCGCACGGAGTTTTTGCGGCTGCTGACGAGGGGCAGAGCGACCCATGGGTCGTGGGTCATCGCCTGTGGTTGTAGCACACACCCCACATGCTAAACGTGACGTAGGAGATGAGCTGTGTGCGGTCGACCCATGGTCGTAGTAGATCCAGTGTCTTTCACGACACGGCAGCTCTTTTCCGAGAAAGGACCTAACTCCTCTACTCGGCGCTTCTTTGTACCAATCCCACCCTCGTGCGTCCCTCCACACACCTCCCCGCCTCCCTTTCTTTCCCTCCCATCCTCTCCTTCTCCCAGACAACTCCGAGCTGCTCAAGGCCGGCGGCTCAGCGGTCATATTCGACTACTTTAACGACGCCAAGCTAGTGCGCAAGGGTGAGTGCTGGAAGGGGTGAGAGCTGTAAGGGGCTGAGACACGGACGGGAAGGAGGTGCTTGCAGGTCCTCCGGTGTTCCAGTGATACTACTCCCTACTGCCAAGTGATTCCGTTGGTTCGCAATAACAAGAGCCGCCAAGCTTATCTTGCCGCTCTCCCATGCGCCAACCCCTTGCCGTTTGCCAACTTTCAAAACCCACACCCCACCAACCCACACCCACCCCCCTCCCGAACAGGCCGCATGGACATGTTGTCGCTGAAGCGGTACGAGGAGGTACGACACATCATGCAGCTGGGGTACGAGTACGCCCGGGGGCTGTGGGAGCAGGGCCACTTTGACCACTTCGAGGTGAGGGGAGGGAGGGAGGGGTCAAAAAATAAGGAAACTGAAGAGGCAACTAAGTAGCGGAGGGAGGGAAGGGGCGCGGAACCCTTGGGGGTTTGCAAGGTTCCTCTAGCCCGGAGGGTAGTGGCGGAAGGGGGAGATAGAGGGCGGAACTAGAGGCACCGCTGCTTGGGAGAGTCCCGACGGACAGCCAGACCACCCCACCGCACCCTCATGGCCTCGTCGTCCTAGCCGCTAGGCCTGCCCTGTGGCCCCGCGCTAACGGTGCTTTCCCTTGCACTTTCCTCCCTTTTCCCCCTCCTCCCCCTCCATCCTTCCTCCCTTCCCAACCTCCTACCTCCCCCCCCTCCAGGTGGGAGAGGTGATGTTCGACCACCTAGAGGAGGCGGCCAAGGGACAACAGCAGCTGCAACAGGAGCAGCAGCAACCACAAGGGCAGCAGCAGCAACAGCAGGAGGAGGAGGAGGAGCAGCCAAGGGCGGTTGTAGGGGTGCAGCAGCAGCAGCAGCGGCCTTCAGAAGAGGGCAACGGTTATCTGCGGGAGGAGCAGGAGGGGCTACGCCGCGGCGGCACTGCTACCGTTGCTGCTACTGCCACTTCCACCGACGCTTCAGGGGTTAAGACGGAGCACGGCGGGAAGCAGGCGGTGGGGAAGAAGGAGCAGGAGGAAATGCAGCCGGTAGACGAGAGCTTCTTCAGTCCGGCAGCGGAGCTAGCGGCGATTGAGGCGGAGGGGGCGGCAATGGCTGCTGCAGCGGAGGCCGCAAAGAGGGCAAGTCTGGAGTGATGGCTGGCTTGGCACCCTTAGGCACATGGGTGTTTGGTATGTGGTTGTACGGGAGCGCTTTGAAGGAGGGGTGAAAGAGAGGCGGCATGCGCGGTGAAGTGGGCCTTCGTAGTAAGGTATAGGACCAGCGTAAGGCAATACACATTAGAGGTGGCATGGGCTGCCCGGTGCACCAAGGTGGATGTACGGGCGCTGTTGGGTGTTGCGCAAATGGGAGGGAATGTGGGCTAGTGCGGTGGGCTACCGGTAGATGGGTGCTCCAACTAGTGTGCGGTTTATAAGGCCTGGTTCGACCAGCATTGTATTCTACTTCTTTTTCCTGTTGAACGGCGTTGCGGTGGTGGTGGTGGTGCTCCAATGATTGCTGCTAGGATGTGCTGATGGGTTGAGGAAGAGGAGGTGTTCTTAGCTCGGATCTAAAGAGAGGGACAGCTAAGGACAGTGAGGAAAGAGGAGAGCAGAGAGAGCGTAGTGTTTCGTACGCCGGCGTGGCTCGCGGTACGACAGGAGAAACACGGCAGCGTTTATATGAAGGATGTTCGATCGGATTTCGAAGTTGCGCAAATTGCATTGGAGCGGTCAGGGCTTGACGAGCGGTGAGGTTCAGGTTAGGTCCTTGCTGAGTGTACGACCCACGTGCTGACTGGGGTGTGTACGTTAATGTACGGGGAAGTACGGTACTCATGCTCGGTCGACAGCTACGGTCGTTGCTTGCTGACGCGGATGTAGCGCGCAGGTTTTATGCTTTTCTGTCATTTCCTTATTTTTTTCGGAACTAGGTTGCAAGAGGTCATAATTAAATGCAATTAAGGCCGCGTTAGTGTACGGAAGGTTTCCCTTGTGGCTGAGTACATTGCTTTCGTGTGGGACACCCGCACACCAAGACACCATAGTTGGCTAGGAGTGCTGGCTGGAGGGTAGAGACGATCACAGGCGACGATTTGAGCGCACAGGAATCGCATTCGCATTTTTCGCTGGAAGAATCTTACTGCCGTACTGGCGTACGGTAAGCACCTGTAGAGAAGTAGCATTATCAGGGCGTTGTAAGTTGTACTGTTTGAAAAACGTTTTGCATGAGGAACAGTGTGCAGGTTGCTATGTCTGCTGCTGTGCCTGTGGGCCGCGGTTCATTAGGCCGGTGTGTTTTGGAGAGTTGCTGCATTGGATCTCACAGCATTGGTGTATTTGGTTGGTCGTGTAGGAGTGAGTTAGCTGTTTCTGGGTTGGTGTGTTCTGTTCTAGGGGTTACGGCACCCTCTCTGTTCTAGGGGTTACGGCACCCTCAATAACAAGAGGCAGGATGCAGCCGCGGGCAGTAACAAAGCGCGAGTGGCGCATACCGGTATGGTGCAAGGTGCTGCAAAAGGGTTGGCGACGAGCTACGTGTCACAGCGTTCATCGTACTAGCCGTACGCTAAACGCAGTGTAGCGTGCCCCAATGAACGCAATCCTCCTTTTGCATCGGGTCTAATAAGTTACTGGTACTGTAGAAACTAGTAAAGGGTAAACTCATTCTCTACATGCGTGTTAAACATTTCCAGTGTTCCCCCATAATCGTATCAGACTGACTAAGCTGATGGCCTGCTTTTATTGTTTGTGCCGTAATTGGCTCCTGGTACGACATTCGTTCAAGCCCGTTAGGGAGGGCTGTACTTGTGATGCCACAGTTTTAGACGAATGACCGTTACAGCATTACAAACCCAGAGACAAGGAAACATGGGCGTTTCCTCGCCTCGCCTCCTCGCCTAATTATACGCCCAACACCAAAAACTCAACTACCCATCTCTCTTGCGGCTCGAAGTGTATCATTCCGCAGATCTGAAGCACATAGACCAAATAGAGTTTGAAACATCAGTCCGACGTCCCACATGACGCAGGCAACAATAGAGGTGCAAAAGCACATGCCGTAGTGCGATGGCACGTCCGGGATGGTCGAAATCAAGTTCGAATGTGGGCGAGATGTATATGGTATGCGCAAGCAAGCCGTGAACAGGACGAACCGAACAAACAAAGGTATATGCGCAAGCAAGCCATTAATAGGACCAACAAACTGCTAAAACACTCAATAATTTAGATAAGCCAAATAGCTAAAACGTACGACACCACGACTGGACCTTACACGAGGAGTACAAACACAGCAGCGAGCGAGCGCGACAGCACGCGAAAAACAGCAATCAACAAGAAATCGAGTCCGGCAAGGCCGACCACCGTCCACGAACCCACTACCCAAACAACAGACCCGACGGAGCGCAGAGATGCCGCGCGGGCCGCCCACAACCTAGCCAGAAACGAACCACGAGCCCCAAGGACGCCTGCCAGCCCCTGCCTTCCCAAAACGAAACCAGCACGGATCGAACGCAGCGGGTAAAAACGGGAACAGGGGCGCACAAGGGCAAAAACCCCGCTGCAGCTCCGGCCGGCACCTAACAAAGTTGGCAGGCGACCAAGAAAGCCTAAACAAACCCCGGCAAGCACCCGAAGAGTACCCAGCAAGCACCCACTGGTGGACCCCAAACTCCAAAAACGAAACCGACCCAACCAAGCAACGAACAGTACGACCACTGGGTTGTCACACATCATACATCACACACAGAGACCCACGCCCATGTTTTCCGCCCATGGTTGTGTTTATTACCCCCATACTACTCGTGCCCTAAAATTGGGCACACAGCGCACGCGTGCATGGCTGCGCTGGTTATAGACCATCTTTTTTTGGAAAGTGAAGCAGTCGCAGCAGAAGCAGAAGCAGTAGCCGCAGCGATAGCAGCTCTAGCGGCGGCCAGCAGCAGTGCCATTGGTGCTGCCCGCCCCCACAGGGATGGGCGCCAGCACGACCTGGTACAGGCTGTTTGCGTACAGTCCGCCGCACATGTAGTCGGAGGAACCCGGGCAAGTGACATTGCAGTTGTAGGCGGGGCCCAGCGAGATGGCTGCGGAGAGGTTCTTGTAAGCGCCGACGTAGCAGAGGATGCCGTTTTGCAGCGCAAAGAGGTCATAGCCTGCGTGTGGAGGTAGGGAGGGCGCGGAGGTAGGGAGGAAGATGCACACCCCGTGAGATGGCTGACACAGTCACACTAATTAAGGTGCCTTTTGTACGTAAAAAACATACAGACTGGTGCATTTCACAAACAACCAATGTACGGGTGTTAACAACCGCCAACAACTCACCGCTGGCAGCCGCCACGTTTCGGCAGTTGTCTGGCGTCATCCCGTTGGTGTCAGCCATCAGAAGTTTGGGCACCAAATCCGTGACATTGCTGTCTTTGAAGCAGCCCAGGTATCCGCTGTCTTGGATGGAGTTGTAGGCGACGGTGCTGGTGGCGGTGGTGGCACTGCCGCATGCGTTGGTGTAGGAGTAGATGTTGTTGCCCTCGCTGGTGCAGTTGAGGTTGCAGCCGGTGGTGCTGTTACCCAGGGAGGTGGCGACGGTTAGGTTGTTGGAGGCAAGGCAGGCGGTTGCGTTCTGAATGGCAAAGTAGCGGAGGCCTGTGGGGAGGTAAGGAAGGGGGCGGGGTGGGGCAGGGCGATGGCAAGGTTGCTCGTGGTATGCAAGGAAGCGAGAGAAACTTGATGGACTTATACGACAATACGCGGCTGGGACTGCAACAGCTGATTGGGGTTACGCGTAGTCCTTCATGATGAGTGTTGCAGCTATACCAACAGCAGCAGCAGCAGCTATCGGGTGAACTAGTGGGTGCCAAAGCACGTGTACGGATGAAGCAATTGTGGTAGAGCAATGCACAACAATGTGACCAATGCCATGGCCCCTGCTGTGTCCCAGCTGCCCCAACACCGTGAGAGCCCGGTTGACCCCTTGCCAGAGCCATCCGCCGCTTACGGGCCCTCTTACCCCATGTGACGGCCGCCTTTCGGCAGCGAGACACCGTCATGACGGCAGCGCTGTCCACCAACGTGAGCAACGAGGTGCTGACACTGTCCTTGTAGCATCCAACCCAGGAGGAGGCGTCTGCGGAGGAGGAGGTGAGGAGGGAGGAATGGGCGGAGGGCAGTAGTGAGGTGAGGCATGTGCAGATGAGACAGGGCGTAGGGGGCGTACGTGAGGAAACGCCACTCACAGCCAACGCAGCAGCGAGTCATCGTGTCGTCTCAAGCGCACATAGGTTTAGTTATGCCCCAGAACGTCCCGAGGTTTCGCCGATAGACTGCCCGTGTCACGGCCCACAGCCCACAACGGCGACTCACTGGTGTGTCCGTAGTAGCCAGCGCTGCCGTTATTGGGAATGGCGCTGAACAGGCTGTTGGCCCAGCCGCCTCCGCACATGTCGCCGCCGCCCGCGCTGCATTGCTGGTTGCAGTTGCCGGCGGGGCCCAGCGACTGGGCTTGCAGGACGTTGTTAGTGGCCCAGCACTCGCAACTCGCCTGCAGACCAAAGTAGCTGTAACCTGCAGCGGGCGGGCGGGCGGGCGGGCGGGAGGGTGGGAGGGCGGGAGGGCGGGCGGGAGGGCATGAGGATAATGTACGCCGGGCGAGTTAGTACCGGCACCCGGGCTTGGGCGCACGCGGCCCCTCGTGCTCCCACATCTGACCTGCCACCACTTATGAGCGCATGCATCAGCCCTTTCCAACGCCCCCACTCTGCCCACGCCCCGGACGACGTACTCATACTCGCCGCCAGTCGCGTCAACAGACACACCTGCAAAACGCCTCACCCACCCACCCAGGTGCGTCGCTCACCTCCTTGCAGCGCCAGCTGACGACACACCTCGTACGTCACCGAGCCGGTGTCCCTCCGCAGCAGTGTGCTCACTGTGCGGTTGGCGCTGTCCGTGTAGCAGCCCATGTAACCGCTGTCGTAGATGCTCAGGCCCCAGGGGCCGCCGCACAGGTTGCCGTCGCCGCACTTCATGTTACAGGTGGTGGCGGGGCCGAAGGCGGTGGCGGTTGCCATGTCGTTGGTGCCGTAGCATTCTTGGGCCACCTCGATACCAAAGTAGCGGTAGCCTGAGGTAGGGAGGGGGTAGGGAGGAAGGTAGGGGGGCACGGACTGACTCAGTGGCAGGGGTGGCAGCAGAACCAGAAGCCCTCCATAACGGTAACAGTAGCTGCTCACCCGCCCACTGGTACAACACAGCAGCAGCGGTTCTAGAAAGCAGCAACTCCCTCACACCCGCACCTCACATGTCCCGTTCCAGCAGCACCACCAGCAGCACTGGCCAACAGCTGCATGCCCCCCTAGCTTGCCCTTTCCCTTCCCACGCCCCTCTTTCCCCCCACCTGCTGCAATGGCCGCCTGCCTGCACCAAGCCAGGTTCATGTTCTTGTCGGTTACCACCGAATTCATGCGTCGGTTCCAGTAGTCGCCGTAGCAGCCCAGGTAGTACTGGTTGTAGCCTGTGGTGGGTGGCAGGGAGGGAGGGAGGGAGGGAGGGAGGGAGGGAGGGAGGGAGGGAGGGAGGGAGGGTGGGAGGGAGGGAGGGAGGGAGGGAGGGAGGGAGGGAGGGAGGGAGGGAGGGAGGGAGGGAGGGAGGGAGGGAGGGAGGGAGGGAGGGAGGGAGGGTGGGAGGGTAGAGACGATGTGGAAAGGAACAGGGCAGGGCGTGCGCTTCTTGACGGGTAGGGGTCACGAGGGGTACGAGAGGGCCCTTACTAGATACATAGGGCGGTAAGGCCCCACACACATGAAACATCCACACACACACACACACGCACACACCCCACTTTCGCGGCCAGTTTTCTTAGCGCACACAGCCGCCACCACCTCCTTCGTTCACAACCCCCCACCCCTACTACCCACCCTTGTACATGGTGGGGTTGGGCTGCACGGCCAGGGCGCTGGCTGCAGACCCGGCGGACTCCCACAGCGTGTAGTCTTGCATGAAGGTGTAGCTCGCGACCTGCACGTAGTACGACCAGAAGTACATGTTGACGCCCACCTCCCCTGCCAGCGTGATGCCATCCAGCCAGATGCGGCTGGTGGTGAAGTCAAGCTCGGACTCGAGAGCCACGCGGAAATTGCTGAGCGTGAAGTCGAGCTCTCCCGAGGCGTATGCGAGTCGGTCGGTGGGGCGCCAGCCTGGGCAGGGAAGAGGCGGATAGGATGGACGAGGAGAGGAGCATACCGGTGAGTCTAATAGGGTTAAAGGACGTCACGCGTGGGTGAGGTGGTTATTTTGGGGCGACAGCCTGGTGGGGCGGGGCGGAAGGGGGGGAGGGCAACCAACTCGGGGACAACGGTCCAAACCAACAGCTGGCCAACCACCTCACCGGCGCACAGCTCGATCTCCAAGTCGTTGCCCAAGTCGATCATGTTGGAGAGCTGAGGAGGCAAGACAGGCACATCGAGAAGGAAAAGATAGGAAGGGAGGGCCAAGTGAGGGCGAAGGGTGGGGAGGAGTGACCCACGGGTCAGAGTGGGTTTTCAATCTGTCGTACCAAGTGTCGTGGTGCTACCGTGAGCCCAACCTCAACCACCTACCGTTAGCAGTCAACCGTTGGCTTGCAGGCTGGCAGGCAGACATGCAGCAGTCCCAAACGCGTAGCCCAGTCCCACCCTATCTCCAACCACTGATTGACAATCAACCAAAAAAACGCAAACCACCTACCGTTGCCAGCCAACCAACGTTCAGATACTCCTCGATGTAACCCTGCAGACCCACACTGAGGACGATGCACCCTTGAATCTGTAGCAGGGGTAGCAGGGTGCACGTGCATGCATGTAGTGAATGAGTGAGTGGTGTCACTAATGGGCATTAGGTAAAGATACCATTCCAGTTCTGGAGATGCAGATGACTGAGCATTGCAGGTATATCCCATTTTCGGTGGCTGCTGCCTGAGAACGACGACAGAATCGTTTGGGCACAACAAATAGGGCGCTCAACAATCTGCACACACACATGCTTCCCGAACTCTTCATTATTCCTGGATTCATTATTCCTGCCGGCTTTGCAAACACATTCTTGCTCAAACTTGCTGTTTCCTACCCCGTGTCCTACGTAACCGATGAATAGTCCCTCCGCATATTGCAGCTAGACAGCCGAGAGCTGACTCCAAACACACTTCCCAAACGAAGAGGCACTTACGAAAGAGTTGGTAGGGCAGTTGTCGACTGTAATCGAGCCATCGAGAAACACGGGCCATGGCTCAACTGTAGGGGGGAGGGAACGGGGGGAGGGAGAGGAGCAGCGATGAAGGGAGAACTTGTTTTCGTAAGCCTTGTTGCATTTCTTGTTATTCCCGTCCTCCATTCCCCTCCATTCCCCTCCTCCCTTCCGCCGTGAACGGCTCATCCGTCAGCACTCCACAAGGGGTGAGACCCATGGGTCACATGGCCCATCACACACACGGGGCAGATCGGCCTTCTAGCCACCGTCGTGTCCCACCCCACCCGCCCCGCCCCTCGCCCGGCCCCTTTGCTTACATTGCATTCCGCAGGCTCCCCGCAGATACAGGTATTGGTAGAAGCTGCCCACGTTTGCCCAGTCGACAGTGCACGGCTCTACTCCGTATGCGGTTATGTAGGCGCCAGCAGGGGCACCGCACCAGAGGCTGGAGTCTAGAGCGTTGAGGGCCGAAAAACCGCTGTCTAGCTGGCGCTGGCGGTGGAGGTGGTGGTGGCTGGTGGTGAGGTTGCTGCTGCTGCGTAGGGCCGCAGAAGAGGTGGAGGAAGAGGAGGAAGAGGCGGAGGAGGAGAATGCGGAGGTCATCCGACGGCGGGCGCCGGCGGTCTTGTTGGCGAATAGGGATGCCTGGAGTGCATGGTGGTGTGGGTGGTAGCAGGTAAGGGCGCGTAGTGCTTGTGCGGGGGGTATGGAAGCAGAGGGAAGCAGAGGCGGGCGTGAGGTGTGAGGTATGGGACAGTAACAGCTAACATGGGTGTGCAGTCACGGGGGTGCCTCGCATGTGGCGCACACCGGCGCACAGGCAACACACTCACGTATTTGTTTCCCTGGCTGGCCAGCTTGCTGGCCACCAGCTCGTCCATAGCTGACGGGAAAAGAGGGGCAAATGGAGGTGAGGAATCAAGGGGCGTGCATTCGTGTGTTACGGTCCATCCAACAATCCGTACAACTCATGCACGTACCACGGCTAGCCGCACGCCTTAGTTGGTTTAACACACATGCACCCTGAATGCACAAAACACGAGAGCATGCATGTAGGCCCTGCATGCACGCCACACACACACACGGCCAGTTATTTTAACACACACGTCCATCAGTTCCCAAGGAGCCCCAGGCCACCCAGCCACCCAGCCATCCAGCCACCCAGCATGCAGGGCACTCAGGGCCTCACTTGTGTTCTTTACACGATACATGCTGGGTAGCGAGAAGGGCGAGGAGAGCTTGGGCACCGAGGTGTCTTTGCCGCAGGTGGCGCCCGCGACGGAGAGCGGGTAGACAAAGTCGGCGGGGTCGATGTCGGAGTCGCTCAGCTGGACAAACTCGGTCACGTTGATCATGGTGCGACCTGGGCGGGGACGGGTTGGGCAGGGGTAGGGTTAAATGCGCAGAAACCGGCAAGAGGCAACAAGTATGGACCCGGGCGGGCGGGGGCGAGCAGAAGGGCCCATGCTTAATTAGGTTGCCGGTATACGCGGCCCAGGTCTCCAGCATGCTTTCGCCGGGATGAGCAAGCAATCACATGCAGCATGCAGCCCTCAACATACCAGTATGGGGCAAGAAACTTTCCGACTCACCGATCCAGGGGTGGCTGAACTCGAATCCCAGCGGCACAGCTCCCGAGCGCGAGTCCCAGTAGTCAATGGTGAGCAGCGAGGACAGCGGCGGCGCGGAGGAGGAGCCGCTGCTGACGTTCTTGGAGACATCAGGCTGCCTCACGACCAGCTTGAAGTGGCGGGCGGACCTACGTGCGGGGAGCGGCGGGCGAAAAAGAAGAATGGGGGCAGGGAGTGGGGAGGAGGGGCAGGGAGCGGGGAGCGGGGGCTAAAAAGAAGACACAGCCATGCTTTGAGGAAGTGGGATAAGGGTGGACATGAGGCACTGATAATCCAATACCATGTGTGGAGTGTAGCAGGAGCAGGAGGGGCGCGGGGGCGTCCTTCTCACGGCAACAGCAAGCATGCAAGCAGCAAGCGGTCATCAATGTACGGATGGCGCTAGGGGTAACGGGGGTGCCACCCCAGCTGCCCGGAGGTGCACACCACATTGCGGTTCACGAACGCAAGCTGCACCCTCACTGCAACCCCCACCCCAACCCGCATCCGCACCTGCCAAAGTGCTCCTCGTAGCCCACAAAGGTGAAGTTCACGAGCGTCTCGTTGGCGTTGCCCAGGCTGCCCAGCGCGGAGTGAGGCTTGGAGTTGCAGAAGTAGACGGGTGGGGTGGTGCCGTTGGTGACGACCTGCAGGGGGTGGGGTACAAATATTAAATAGGTGAAACAACGAATCCCGTATCCCAGGTGGGGTGGGGTGGGTGTGGATGTGGTGGTAAGGGAGGACAGGAAAGCGGGGGACCTGCCTAACAACGCATTCCGGGAAAGGCCCAAAGGCATTGATTGCGGATGATCATGTGTCGTACGCTCGTACCAGCGCGTACAGCGATGTTGTCAATTTGCACATGTAGGTACAAGGTACATGCATTTAGCCCGCAGCCTTCAAGCCACCTAGCTGAGGAACATTGGAACCTTGAAGCACACGTGTGCACAGTACGGCGTGTTTATCTCCGGAGCCTCACCTCCTGCGTCTACGTCTTCTGCAGCCCCCCCTCACTTAAGCCTTAACTTCCAATTTCTTTTGGTTCGGTTCCATTTGGTTAATGGTTTCAGTCGACCCCTCACCTCCTGCGTCCATGACTGCATAATGTTGGTCACATTGTTCACCAGCTCGATCTTGATGTAATCGGGGAAGACCGCATACTCGTACACCGTGCGGGTTAGGCCCTTGTAGAGGGTGGAGGTCTCCGTGCTGAGGAGCGAGGAGCGGGGAGGAGGAGGGACAAGATGTGAAGGGACAGGTGAAGGCGGCGCAAGGCAAAAGGCAGAGGCAAGCTAAGCGAGAGGATGCGCGTGCGGCGGCGGCAACGGGGCGTACGAAGCCTGAGCTAGCTATCACACCCATGAGCTCCGCACTCCCTAGCACCATGCACGCAGCGGCGCCACCAGCTCCTGAGCCTCCACCCCTTGTCACGGCCCCCATCCAAACAATCTCTCCCATCCAACTTCTCATGCCAAGCCCCCCACCCCCACCCCCATCCCCCTCCCCCCTCCCCCCAACCCCCCCGCTACTCACTGGACCATGTAGCGAGTGCCGTTGATGATGGTGGTACCCGCCAGGTCAACACCATCGCCTGGGGGGCAGCGGGTGAGGGGGCAGCGGGTGAGGGGGCAGCGTGTAGGAAGGTGAGACGGGCCGACGGGGTTTGGGGAGGTCGCTAACGGGAGTACGGCAAAGGTTGGGGGCTAACCCTGCATACCGTAACTCCCCACCTCCCCATTACCTGTGGTGGTGTCAGTGGTGACTTGCAGGCGACGACGTGTGCCGGTTTCCGCGAGCCGGCGGCTGCTGCTGCGGCGGAGGCTGCTGTCGGGGTCGCCCGCCAAGGGCGGAGGTGTGTTGCCGTAATAGTTGGCAGGTGGTGGGGCGGGCGGGGTGGTGTCGGAGGTAGGCAGGTAGACGCAGCGGTCGACGGAGGGGTTGAGGGGCACGGAGCAGGGGTCGAAGACCTATAAGAGGAGGGAGGAGAGAGGAGAGGGGGCGGAGAATTCAGTGGAGGAAAAGAGGGTACAGGACGCTTAACTTAAACAAGGTGGGTTGCAGAGGTTGGCCGACTGCAAGGGAGTGAGTGCGGAGGCGAGGATTGAGAAAAACTTAACAAGGTGAGGGTTTTTGGGTTTTCGGGAGTGGAAACGTGGGGGAGGCGGTCACGGAGCTGCTGGGTATGCATGTGTTGGACCTTGGGGTTGCACGGGAGACGACAGAGGGCGCGAGAGTATGTCGTACTTGGGGAACGCAACGCAGAGCAGAATGGAAGTGAACGCAACATGCAACATGCACCCATCACACCACACATAGGAATTCCTTCTTTTCCCTCCTTTTTACCCCCCCGCCCCCCTTGTATCATTATCACACCACACTTCGGAATTTCTTTCCCCCCCCCAATACACACACACACACAAACGCACACGGGCCCACCTGGATTTGCATCCTGAAGTTTCCACTGGGAAGTGCGGGGCGAGGTGCTCCCGAGGGCATGTTGAAGATATCCACATCCTCGATGAAGTTGAAGAAACCAAGAACGTCGTACGCGCCTGATCAACATGCGAGGAGGAGAAGAGGACAAGAGGTGTTGCGGTTAGGGAGAGGGGAGCAGGGGGAACGGCACACATCACACAGAGCGTGGCACCAAGGGAGGAACGGCTTCCATTCATGCTTCATGGTTACATGCTCCTCCCCTAAGATCTGCTGCCGCCGCCGTACACGAAGGAGCAGGGCAGCGCAGAGGGCTGCAACACGCGACTACTACTCGCCGCGGTGCCTACTACCACTGCGTGAGGCCCGGGGTAGGGGTAAGAGATAGAGGAACCAAACCTGGTAGCAGGTAGGGCCGCCATGCCGGCTCCATGACATCAATTGTGAAATGCTTGACTGCAGGGTGCCAACCGTTTCCAACACAGCTATGGATGCTGATGTGCAACGCTGTGCAACCCTTGCGACGACTTGCATGGCTGGAGCCAAACGTGCCAAGCAACATGCACCCCTAGACCGCCAGCATGTGTGATGGTCGGTGCAGGCGGTGCTCACTACCACCCACCCAGTAGGCTGCGGCGGTTGGATGCCACTGCAAATCCAGCCTGCAGGAACACGGGCGCCAGGCTCTCGTTGAAGTCAATGGCTGTGCCGTCCAGTGTGATGGTGCCTGGAGGAGGTGTTGGGGAGGTCAGGAGGAGGAGGGCACGTCAGGATATGGTGTGACCCATGGGTCGCGAAGCTAGCAGTAGCCCGGCACTGGTGGAGCACACTGCTGGAAGGGCAGGGTACAAGGATGCGACGTACCGGTATATCGAATGCACATGTGGCAAGAGACCGGAACTAAGGAACACAACACGATCGCCAGGAAGATTAATGCAAGGCACAATGACCAGGAATATGCGATCTTCTAGGTGAAATAGCTGGGGGCTCTACCAACTGTTGTCGTACCTGCCAGCGTGAGGATGTGTACGACAGTGCCGTACGCGCTGCCCGCCTGCGGCACACGTGCCACTCCCAGCACCGTCATAGCCACCTCCACCTGGCCTGCGCCTTGGATCTGGAGGAGGGGGGAGAAGGGGCGCGCAGAGGATAGGGCGAGTTGGGAATTCGCGGCGAGAACTTACCGGCGAAAGGAAGATCAAGGTGAGGGGAGGCGCGAAGTACTCCAGGTGCGAAACAAGGTACGGGTCGTGCGCACAATCCGATAAGAGAATGCAGGCAAGGAGCGCGGTAAGCAGGTAAACACCTTTATCAGGCAAGGGGGGAGCTTTGCTGACCAGTCAACCCACGGTCAGGTGCTTGAGCTCCATGCCAGCTCCATGCTCCATGCCCACGTGAACACATGGCTTGCACATGAACCGGTTACACGGCCGCGTTCCTTTGTGGCAACATGGCCTGCTGCTAAGTATGCCCTTCCCGTCCCTCCAGTTAATTACTCACGTACAGGTACTTGAGCTCCATGAGGGACTTCACCGGGATCTGACTGCTAAACTTCTGGGGAGTGCCCACAAAGGCAGCAGTACGGAGGACGGTGCTGGCGTGCGGGGTGTTACCGGTGCCGGGTAGGGCGGTTGAGTTGTCGGGACTGGTCGTTGCCTCAAACGCTTGACGGTTGACCAGTACGCCTCCAACAACCGACATGTCGCTGTTGGCAGTTTGTACGACTTGCGTAGGATCCTCAATGTCGTACATCTTGCCACCACGGATCTGCAAGGAACGGGAATGTTGGAGGAATTAGTGTGAATGCTCATGGCCCCGCCATATTAGCATTAAACATGCACTTCAGCGCCATGCTAGGATGCGGCTACTGCGCATCTTCCAAGGTTCTGCCCAAGCCGGTTTTGGGGCGCGACACTCTTAATTACGTAACAGGAACGTATGTGCGTTGCCAAGATGACGGGCCCAACACCCAGGGCTTCAGACTGCCGTACCTCCTCTTCCTTAAGTGCGGCCACCACACCCCACGTCATGCCGCTCAGCGCGCCGATCAGCATGATGCTGAAGACCACAAAGCCGATGATGACGCCCATGAGGACCTTCTTGTTCGAACGCTCCGCTGCCAGCCGCTCAATAACCTGGCCAAGCTGTGCGGGTTCACAGAAGAGGGGAATTGTGATGTACCGGAGAGTGACAGCAGTACGAAGCGGCACCGCGCGATGTTGCACGTATGGCGGGCGGATACGGCACCTGTCATTTACCTCAGCGGCGCTCAGCTGCCCGTCCTTGTCTTTGTCGAATTCATTGAGAATCTTCTCCAGCTTAGTCCTAGCTGCAGCCGTGCCTGCGGGAAAGAGCAACAAGGATGGATATCTAGCTGCTGACAACTATTGCTGCCATGTTCACATTGAGAGCAACAAGTAGCTATGAATAAACTCGCTAAATCAGCATATAGAAAGGCTGGCGCGGTTGACTTACGTCCGGCCAGCGCATCCTTCAGGTTGATTCCGCCAAGCTCCAAAGCTGGGGTTTCCGGCTGTCCACCCTCGGGATCGGTGCCACTAGCCGTCCTACAGAAAACGTAGGATCTCATTACGGAAAGCCGTCCGATGGTCGGCCATAACTGTCGCCGCTAGCCGACAAACATACAAACAATATCGCGGCGAGGCCCAGCGACTTTCACCATAAGTGCATAGTTACTTGACAACACAAGCGCGCTATTCGGGGGAGTATGCTTGTATTACAGGGGAGTCAGAACAGAAGTAAGTTCATACTTACGTTACCGGTAGTACCTTACTGGAGCTCAGGCTACCCTGTAAGGGGGGAGGCGCCTATGGAGCACAGAGAAATTGACAAGCGCTCGCTTCTTAGAGGCGAAGGACACTGCGAAGGACTCGCTTCTGAGGCTGCCGCCACGTGAACCGCGAGATATTTGCACAATACAGATCCGCCCCTAACGTGAATTCATCCCACCTGAGATTCCATCCTCGGCGTGCTCCAGACGCCTTTTTGCAAGACTAAACAAAGGAGTAGCCCGGGTAGCTCGGCGACAGCATACGCCCACCTCTGTCACACTTCACAATAATATTATAAACAAGCGTACTCACAATTCACAATAATAAAAAACAATGTACGTATATATGTCTTGGACGGTGGAATCTTCATGGCACGTGTATTGGCGTACCGACCGTCATAGCCCCCTGGACCCAAGCCGGACGTGAACGTACACTGGGAAATCATCGGGCGGGTGAGCTATGTATAGCAATAACCGCAAGTAGCACATGGTAAACGCAGATCTTTCAATGTGCGGAAACCCATAGAGGTGGAAGTGTGCGCTTTCAGTGAACGATGGATCTGAGCTCTCGTTGACACGCGCCCCATATTTTCCCTTCGCTGCCATCTACGGAGAAACGTATATGAAAATATAAGGATTTGCTGCAACGGAGTTGCTATGGTAGCGTTTACTTGTCTTGGGTTATAAGATGCTGCGACCTCATGTTGTAGGCAACGGCGCTGCCTCGGGCCCGTTCCCACATGGTGCTATGCTAATCAGTGTGGTGTGTTGTATAAGGGGGAGGTACAGCTGGCTTCCCGCCTTTTCATTCTGTCTCTTTGACAATTCACCTTCACGCATCCCTTTGCCAACCTGTCCCAACATGTCCCACCCTTCCCTCGGCACTGCCTGGGTGACGCTCCTCGCCTCACACTAAACCCCGCCCCAGAACAGTCCTTGTCCCGTCGCTTACCTGTTGCTGCCTCTCCGCTCCCCAACGCCACCCATTCCGTATCTTGACCGTGTGTCCTCCGTTTTAGTATGTGAATGGCTGTTACAAAGGTCCCTGAACACGGGTCATGAACCCAACCCCAATGCGCTCCTTTCCCAATGGGTTGGAATGCCGGAATATGTCAAGGGTGTGCCATCGGACCTCTAGACCGTCGGCGCTTTTTTTGCGTGTGTATCCAAACTTCTTTATCACTGGCACCATGACATGCGTCCGTCCATCCCAATACGGGCGGCTGCACCTTGGCTGCCGAACCCGCAAACTTCATGCCCCCTCTTGCCATGAGTGCTGCAAGACATGGGGTGCAGCGGTTGGATGCTGCGCACCGAGGAGGAGGTATGCCGTGTCCTGCGAACTAGGGCAGCGCACCGGTACACATCTCCCCACGGCATGTCGTTACGCAAAGTCGAAGTCAGGGGATGCTATGACAAAGGATCGGGGCGGATGGAACAAGGGGCAGTCCGGGGCTCCGTACAGAAGACTAGTTACTGTCGAGAGTAACCTCGAGACGGTCTGGAAGTGAGGTCCTAATTGTCACCGCCTTCTGTTTCTGGGAAGGACTTTGCGAGCTCAACCGACATGCCGCAAACACGCTTCTAGGAAAGTAGGTCGCAGGCTTGCGAGAGAGGCATGGGGGGAAAGTGAGGGAGGGCGCCGCCGCCACCTAGCTGGTATCGCGCAATCTGGTATCATGGTGGGATGCTCGGTTGGATCCGGTGGGTGGCTTGGGAGCCCCGCGATGCGTGGTAGGGTGCGGCATGTCAAAACCCGGTGGTACACGCGCATGCAGCTGTCCTTGCAGCACAAGCGTTACAGCATGTAGCCTCACGGTGAGAGGCACATGCAGGGCATGCTGCTGTTCGCCACCCCACCGCTCAGGCAGAGCGGTGTGAAGGAGGCAGGGAACTTTGAGAGTTGCACAAGCCTACCCCCGCCCCCGCTGACGGTATCCATCTCCACTTCTCCCCGCTGACGGTATCCATCTCCTCTTCTCCCCGCTGACGGTGTCCATCAACCCTTACACCACCCCCACCCCACACGGCACTCCTACTCAATGCCGTTGAGCAACGGCACGCACTTGGCCCTCAGCGCGGGCGGCAGCAGCGTGTTGAGGGCCTCCAGGATGTGGGAGCGGTTGTAGCGAGGGCTGAAGTGGGTCAGCAGGATGGCCTCGTTCTGTGTTGGGGGGAGGTGGTGGAGGTGGGGTGGGGGCGAGCGGGAGTGGTAAATCAGCTGGCATGGGTATGGACGGCGGCAGGGTATCGCGGCCAGGGTAGGTGCTCGTGTCACAGGGACAAGGGACGGGGTCATGGGGACAGAAACGAGGAAACGAACTGTATCATGGGGCTGGGGTCAGGGGGTCAGGGTGCATGGGTGCAGGATGGGCGACAGAAGGGGATAGATAGCCGGTGGGCCGCCTACTCCTTCAGGGTTCTCGCAGCAAGCGAACGGGGCAAGCGAGTGGGAAGCGAGTGGGTGAGACGGCGGCGGGGCGTGCAGGCCGATGGGAGGTGGCATGCAAGCAGTCGGCTGAGCAGGGAACTGAAGGGCTGAAGGGTGGTGTGGCTGAAGAGCGCATGCAGTGACGTGGACCCCCCCCCACATGCTCCCCCACATGCTGCCTCACCGCCCCACCTGAAACCTGTGCGCTGCCGCCACAAAGTCAGCTATGTGCATGTGGCCCTTCCCCCGCGCCTCATCCACACACACATCGTCCAGAAAGCTGTGGGAGTGGGGGAAGAGGAGCAGGGACGGGAGCGTGACGAGCACAGGGCAAAGATGAGGAGCAAGCCCCGACATGCAGTAGCCACCGAGCTAGGAGAGCTCACAAAGCCCAAAGAAAAGAGGTGACAGGTGGGAGAGAACTGTACGGCATGGTAGGCAAGGGGTGCAGCGAAGAGGGCAAGGTACCGGAAGGGAAGTAGGCACGGCGCCTCTCGCACATCTACATGCCCAGCAGCATTACCCGGTTCCCTCCTGCTCTCTGTTGCGTTATTGCGCTTGCATTTCCCCAACATTCTTCCGTCGTACAGCCCAGTACGGCACCACCTCTCCCCAGCCGAGCGCGACAACCTCCCCCAAGTACGACAATACCCACGTGAGCTCCATGATAAGCACTCGGGCCCGCAACGCATCCGCCAGCACCGCGTTTCCGTTGCAGCTACTGCAACTACTTCCACTCTTGAGACGGCCTGAGTCGGTATTGTCAACACCTCCATCGGCAGGAGCAGCAGCAGCGGTGCCTTCCTCTCCTCCTTGTTCTCCACCTTCCCCTCGCGCGTCGGCTTCTCCTTTCCCCACTGCAGTTGCCGGACCAGACTCAGCAGCTGCTGCTGCTGCTTCTTGCCCGTATTGTTGTTGTTGTTGTTGTTCTTGTTCTTGTTGTTGTGTCATGGTGCCATCCAGAAAGGCAGCGGTGGTGTCGCCGGTAAATGCGATCTCGGGGACCTGACCGACGGGAAAGGGAGGGGTGAAACAGCAGGGGGGAGAGGGAGGGGAGGGGCTCGCAAGGCCCGCAACAGCTGCGCTGCGGACATGCACGTGCTAATACGTACGGCCGCCATGTACGTTAAGCATGGCGGCCGTACAGCAGGAGCTGAAGCTATATACATACGCAGCTCAACCCTTATAACCCAGCCCCACTGGCATTCCGCCCCACCCCGTTCGGACCCCCATCAGCCCTCTCCTCCTTTCCCGCCCCGCCCCCGGTGCCCGGTGGGATTGGGACTTTAGTTGTTTGCATTTCTTATATACCGGTAATTTCCCGCCCGGTGTCGCCCCCCCCCCTCACCTGCACCGTCACCGTCACCTCCTCCCCCGCCCGCCGCCGCTGCCGCACCTCCTCCTGCGTCAGGCCCTGCAGCTCGGGTCGCAGCTTGCGGCGCTGGCTGTACAGCACGTAACCCTGGGAGGGGAGGGTGTGGGTGGTGGGGAAGGCCCTGCACAGGTAGCCGCTCGGCAGCAGCAGCTCTCCATCCGCCTGACAGGGCAAACGAGGAGGGGGCGGGCGGGCAAAGCGGTTGGCCGAGCAGCAGCAGCGTGGAGAGGGCAGCGGCGTTGGGTGAGCAGCGGGACAAGTCAGGGGCGGCTGTGGTACTGTGGCGGGAGACAAAAGCAAAGCCTCCTGAATGGAGGCAACGGGGGTACCGCGGTAAGCATGCGATCAAGGATGCTGAGCTATTTGTTGCCCTGCGCACGACGGTGGAATTGATGGCCGTGCTGGCAGCCTTCCTAAAACCCCTCCCGCACCTACCCTGATTGGTGTGCAGCACACATCCTAAGTTCCTAACACAAGCTGAACACCGCGCATACGGTATCATTCACAACAAGAAAGGACTTCAAGCAGCAACACCAGCAATCGCCCCACTGCCGCAACACCGTCTCCCCCCCCACCCTGCCGCCTCATCCCCCCAATTGTCTGCCCTAATTCGGTTTGGTCTATTTTTACCCCACCTGCAGCTCCTGCACCTCAAAGCCCAGCGGCTGCATGCCCTGCAGCTCCGCCGCCACATCCACCAGCCGCCGCACACCCGCCGAGAAGCCCTGGGGGAGGAGGGGGGAGCGGAGAAGGGAGGGAAGGGGAGGCAGGGAGGGCGCATGCATGGGTCAGGCGGAGGTAGGTGCATGCATGCATGCGTGTATGGGAAGGGGTACCTAACATGCAGCCCTCTCCATCGGCTTCGTCGGAAGCCCCTTCTTCCGCCAAATCCCCCTCCCACGCTTCCACAACCTTTCCCCTCCCGTCACCTGACCCTTTCGCAGCAGCTCGATGCCGTCTATGGAACTATCTTAAACTCCAGTCCCTTTCATCCCAACACCCCAGCCCACCTCCCCATGTACCCCACCTCCGGCACCACGACGCGGCTGGGTGGCAGGCCGTGCATGTTGCGAGTGCACACGTGGAAGGGCAGGCCTGCGCGGGCGGGAGGTGGTGAGGGGGCGCGGGGATGGGTAAGGGGACGCGGGGGTGGGTAAGGGGCCGCGGGTGAGGGGGCGCGGGGGCATGCAATACGATGACACGAGGTTGTTCACCGCATGAGCTGCACACACAGGTCTGACACTCCCCCACCCCACCAGGCTCCTCAACAAGCCTACAGCAACGCCGCACTCCCACCCCACCTCCCGCCCTCCACCTCCCTCACCCCCGCCCGGTCCCCTGCTATGCCTCAACCCCCTGCTATGCCTCACCCCCCTGCTGCCCCCCCTGCTCACCCCCCACGTGGTCCAGGTGCGTGTGGCTGAGCAGCACCGTCTGCTGGAAGCAGGCGCGCTGCGGACAGCGGCCGATGTCGAAGGCAACCTTGGCGCGCGGCACGATGATGCAGGTCTCCTGACGGGCCGGGGCAGGGGAAGCAAGGAGGAAGAGGGAAGGAGGAAAGGGAGAGGTGAGGGAAGAGGCAGGGAGGAAGGTAGCACTGCAGTCGTTGCGGGAAGGAAGGAATCGTGGACGGGGACTCTGTGCACGATGACTCTGAAGACACAAGACACGAACTCAAGGGTCCAAAGCAAGCAGCTGTACGGACTGCACGGACGTCTTGCTATGGATGACCCCGTACTGCCTCCGCTAGTCGCTCATCCCTACTTTAGGCCGCCCCATTCCATGCGCGTCCGGTGGCTATGTGCCCGCCACCCGTCACTCCGCCCTCCCTGCGTCATGCTCCACCGCTCCTCTGCCCCGCTCCCATTGCCCTTCTTGCACTCGCGGTCACATTGGGAACGGGTTGGGTAGGTGCGCTTTCCAACCACCCACGCGCCCATCCACGCTTTCTTCCCCGCACCCTGCCGTACTCGCCTGACCCGCGATGCTGACACCCTCCAGCTCCAGCCCACACACGCTGATGCGGGTCTGCCGGCTGTCGGCGCACACAGCGGGCGGGTTCAGCGCCGGAACGCGTACTGAGGCGCCGTTGCTGGAATGGGTTGCAGCATCGGAAGCGGCTCCGGAGCCGGGGCTTTGTGCGACTTCGGAGCCATGGAGGTTGCCGGAAGCTGCCGCGGCAGGACCGTCTCCGTTTCCCCCGCCACCACCGCCGTTGGCTGTAAGGATGCGGCGGTGGTGAGAGGTGGTTACAGGCCGGTCTTGTGAGCGGGTGAGAGGGAAGTGGTTTGCAAGTGTGGGCACAGGGATGATGTGCTTGGAGCGGGTACTGGTATGGACTAGGAAGGGGAAATGCATATAGAGCAGAAGAGCAGGGGCGATGGTTTCATGAGTTTTTATTGTAACGTTTCCGTTGGCAGGACATGAGGCGTGGCCGCGACAACACAAGTGGCACGCAGTCTCACTTGCATGCTGCGAGGCCACATTGGTGGCCTCCTTGAAGGCTCGCTTTAAAGACTCAAGCATTGTAACGTTGAGCTACCCCCTAGAATTGTGATGGGATCAGTGCTCCTAGTTACGGTCAGGGTCCAGCAGGCTACTAAGCGATGAACGAGCAGCTACTGAAAGTGAGCAAGCGATTTGCACAACGCTTGCGGCAAGGCATTGCAAGCATGAATGGTTCTCCGCTAGATACCGACGTAAAACATTTGTGGCGCTGCACCGCAGTATGCAGTTGCCGTTGGATCGCGTTCCTGTTGTACACCTCTGGGTCTTGCGCTAATGCGCTTGCCTTCTTTACTTTACATTAGAGAGTCGCAAGTGGTATAGTCCGGACGTACTCAGAAACCGCTGGCTGTTACTCGCCCGAAGTGCTTTTGAAAGGCGCAGCAGCCGCGCGAGAACTTGATTCATATGTAGCGCTAAACTTGACACTTGGTTATCTAGTTATCGACTAACCTATAGGTTACCATGGTAAGGAGCGCATTCGTGATGACAGCTTACCGGTATTGTACACAACGGCACGAGGCGGTGACAGACGGTCCGTCGTGCAGGTATCAAAAGCGGAAAGGATAAAGGAGTTGCTTCGCAAGGCTAAACAGGTTGGATCCTGAGGCTGTAACGGGTTATAGAGTCGTTGGCAACATCCCGGCTCCCCGTGCGCGCAGATAAAGAACCCATTGGCGGAGCTCGTGACCGCTGCTCGTCATGTGGATGCCAAAGGACAAGCAGTCCAGGTGTGCTCCCACCATGCACGCAACATGCCGAAGGATCTCCAGGAATGGTGCCTGGCGCTATGCAGGTATGTGCAGGCATTACCATCAGTAATTGTCGGCACCTACTACCAGTCTACCACCTTGCCTCTGCAGGGGCATATTGCCTTCCTTGTTACCATACCTATACGCTTACACTACCTCCTACCGAGCCCCCCATCGCATCGTAACCTTTCCTGACTATGGATTTTGGGAACCGGCATGTTCGTCCATTCCCTTGCACCGCAGCACAGCCCACACCCATGCCCTGCGGCACCCCTCTGCACGCCTCCCCTCCCTCCCTCCTTATATATTTTCCCCCCTCCCTCCCTCAGGGAAAACATGTCCGCCATGTACAAGCGCGTGTGGTCCTGGAGTGACGCTGACAAGCGCAAGCAGCTGGCATCTGTAAGTTCTGTGGGACAGGGGGTTGTAGGGCCAGGTGTGACGCAAGAGCCGTGTTTGACAGCTGTCAGCCACGACGCCTGTGCCCGCGAAGGGAAGGTTGGCAACTGCACATGAAAGGAAACGGAAGCCGTTGTTACGAATTGACATGTGCTTAGGGGTTTGGGCCCTTTGAGGTTGCCAGGGCCCAAGCCCTTCCGAAATATCCGTACCCGTCCCATCCCTCTGTCCAAGTGAACTACTGTGTCATTGTTTTGACCCCCTGCCAACATGCTTTGTTAAACCTGTCTCATGCGCATGCAGGTCGCATCTCGTTTCCTCATTGCTCACGATGACGCTTTAACCTCATCTCCATCTGCGGTACCCTCGTCAACAACAACAACCACAACAGCACCCGCACATCGTACGGCAATTGGCTACGTCAACTACCGGTGGGCCGGTTAACAACGAAAATAAACCAACTGGCGCATGCATTCGACTCCCCATGTTGGTCATGCACCACGCTATAAACTCCTTTACAGAAGACGTCAATTAGCCCTTCTGTTAACGGCTATGTTGGCCTTCCCTCCGCTGCAATGGGCACCCGTCTACCCCGCTGTCATCGTGCCCCATCAATCAGGCTTCGCCACGCCTCGTGCATGCATGCCCCGTCTTGTCATGTGTAGGTTTGAGCAGGAGGAGGGGCAGCCGGTGCTGTACTGCTACGAGCTGCAGGTGGGGTCGACCCGGGGTGGCCGTGGGTTGGTTGTAGTACTGCTGCTGCCACTGCTGCTGCTGTTGTAGCTAAAGCTCCTGCTGCACCGATCTCTAGCGCCTGTGGGTAGCGGTACACGCACGCATGGGGCGCCCAACCAACAGCTTTTATGCCATTGTCAATAACAAAACCTCCTACTTCGGCCTAAATTAACACTGTACCTTACGGGCAACTTGCTTAGTGCTCACCAACCCAGCACGCTCCAGCTGTCCCGCGATATCCCGTAACAGCTTCGGTCTGCGCTGTGTCGTACAGGTGGTCCGCCAAGCGCAGAGCCGCGGAGTGGGGCGCCTGTTGATGGAGCTCACTGAGCAGATCGTAAGTCGTGTACGGCGTGCGCGCAGCCTGAATGGCCCACATGTCCTTGAGTCCCTTTGAGGTTGGGACGGAGTGTAAATGGGCTTGTAAGACAGCAGGAGGAAGGGCCGCTGCGGATGTTGAAAACAAGCGCCACACTGGGCTTGTGAGGAGGCGCCACCCAAGCCCATCCATTCCCAACCGCTAACCACCAACCGCGCACACCCCACCCAGGCCTGGGCTGCCGGCATGCACAAGGTGATGCTCACCGTGTTCCGTGACAACACCGCCGCGGTGCGCTTCTACCGCCGCCTGGGCTACCAATTGGACGAGACGTCGCCGGATTACAGCGAGGAGGGTGAGAGTAGCCCTGCCGCCGGCGATGACGGCTGCGGCAGTGCGGGGGTTGACAATGGCGGCAACGGCAGCGGCAGCGGCGGCAGTGAGGAAAAGGAGGATGCGGGGTGCGGGTACCACATCATGAGCAAACGCCGGCCGCCGCTGCCGCAAAAAAAGAGCCAGCAGCAGCGGCACCAGGCGCAAGTGCAGCAGCAGCAGGAACAGCAACACCAATGTTGTCTACAAGAGCACTTGAAACAGGCGCAGGACGAGGCATTGCCGTTGGACCAACAGCAGTGCTCGCAACTGCACCCGCCGCCGCAGCAGCAGCCACAGCCGCAGGGTAGCGGACGCGAGCAGCAGCAGCAGCAGGATCCCTCCTCGGTGCAGCCAGGAACCGGACCACAGGACCTCATGACGGTGCCAGCGGCTCGGGACGAGCGGCAAGGAGGGGAGGAGGGGCACCACGTGACCTTGACGCCAACGGGACACATACTTGAGACGCAGCAGCCGCAGGAGCAGCGGGGCACGCAACAGCAAGAGCAGCGTCAGCAGCTATCGAGCCACACTTCGGCAGCGGCAGCGGTTGTTACGGCATCGGCGGCGGCATGTGGTGTCAAGCGGCGCAAGGAGGAGGAGGAGAGGGAGGGGCAGGAGGGCGAGGAGGGGCAACAGCAGCAACCGCCATCCGGGGCTGTGCGGAGAAGAGCGGCCGCTATGGTTGCTGCAAATGCTACTGGTGTTGCAGCTTGACAAAAGGAAACAGCGACAGCATAACCATATTGGCTACGGCTGATGATCCAACAACTGCCCTGTTTAAGACAGCCTGATTGAATCTTGCCGTACAAGTTGTTCAGTCGGATATTGGTAGAGGGTCGGCGCTGAGATCGGGTAATGCGTTGATGGAGGGCTGGTAAGGAGGTGGTGAGGAGTGATCCCGTAGATATATAGGGATTCGGGATTCATATTGAACGATTAGAGGGCTTGATTGGGGCTCAACAACTCAACGTATGAACTGTCGAAGCGCAGTTGCCCGCATGCGGCCTGTTGGTGTGCGCCGGGATGGGCACCCGTACGGATACGATGCGAGTGATGTGTCATATTCCAGGCTGCTCACACAAGAGGCACTACTTTCGTATTTTGTATGTAAGCTACCTTGCCTATAACATAATAGCATACAAGTTACTGAAAAGGACACCTATTGCGTCTTGAAAGTTTAGCCATGGACACAGTTAAGTTTGATATTGAACGTAGCGAGTCGGGCCGCAAGAAGAAGCCTACCTTTCGGATTGTGGCGCAGCTGGTCCTGGCCATGAAACGTTTCCAGGCTGCTCTCAACCCATCCTACAACTACGGGGAGAATAAAGCGAATCCTAGGGCAAGCTCCCCTACAAGCGTGAGTAGCTGAAGCGCTACTTTGCTCAAGCGTTTTTAGCTTTATTAGTCGCGGGTGCGAGTGTTGCTAGTCGGAGAACCTTTGCGAATTTGCTCACGGATGAGCTGGTCCTGGCCTTGCAGTGCTTTCTGGCATCCTTAATTGCCCCTTGCTTCAGTTTTAGGCTGCGAGGAGGACATTGCAGAGTCCCCCGTCATGCCGATGCGGGCACCTTCGCAGAATCTTTCCTTGATTCTTTTCTTGGACGGCAACTTACCTGCCTGTAAAATTAGCCTTTCGTAAGGCCGTATGAGTCAGGGCGAACGCTTTGCGGTTGGCGTTCTTTGGTACTGGAGCTGACGTAGAATATACCCGCCTGCCTTGGGACTATGCGTCGGCGAAAAATACGGTCGTTGCGTTAAAGCGTTCTCTCCTGCTTTGGCTTGCCATGCTTTTGCTAACCTGTTATGGGTTCTGCCGTGCCTTGGATGTTGCCTTGCAGGGAGATCGGGCGATGAGCGGTCGCACGATGAGTGCTCGCACGGCCAGCGGTCGAACTGCAAGCGGCACGATTACGAAGTCGCTGTCGGGACGCCCGGACCAAGCTGGCAAGCGCCACGGTTACAAGGTGCGCTACCGTGTTGGCTGTATGCTAAGGTATCATGGCCGTCATCGCGTAGCATTCTGTCTGATTAGCATTCGCGTTCAACACCATCAGCACGTATCGATCCACATGCTTCCGTTTCCGCAGGGCAACTTACTACTCCGGCCGCTCCCGGCGTTGCCATCGGAGCAGGAAACAAGCGCCTAAGCAGGGGAGGAAGGGTGGGATGGGATCCGCGTACGTTTGAATGGGAAGCGTTGCCCAGCTTCCAACCTGTCATGCTTACTCTGGTACTGGGAGTTTGCTTTCGGGCTTCCTTTTGAGGCCATATGGGTAACGCTTTTATGTGGATACTGACTGTCGGTTATGTGGTATAACTAGTTGACGGGGGAAACTGGAATTAGCTTATGCGGTAGCTGCCCGAATGTCGAGCTGTATCTGCCGTGTTGCGCTGCTAAAAGGGATAACTTGAGGACTATAGGAGTGGAATTAAGGGCCGCACACTTGATTGGCAGTTGTCTAAGGGGCAGACACTGGGGGAACCATCTCTACAGGAGCGCTGTATCAAGAATCAACCGTAGACTTGATCGGTGGGATGTGTAATGGCAACGATAGCCACCCCTCGTGTCTATCGTGGAAGAGGAAGAGAGTGGAGCGGGCTGTGTTTTAATCCGGGCTGTCCGCTCTTGTTTTTGTTGTCGTAAACAAACAGTGCCGTGCGAAACGCACATGGCAAGCGCCTAGTATGCATTTGGTCGGCATATCGGGTTCGCCGCGTGGTTACGTCACGGGGCCCAAGCCGCATCTGCGTGAAAGCAGGGAGGCAGATTGGAGAAGACAGCCATCGCCGCTGCTACCGCTGCTTTGCTATTGTTGCTTTGCACGTGTGCCAAGTGTGCCAGGTGTCAGGTCGGCCGCGGAGTTGCCATCGTTCTTGCGCTTTTGGGTTCTCATGTTGGACGGTCGACGGTTGAAAGGTCGTCAGGAGGATGTTTGGGCCCGGACCAGCAGGGCCCTGACAAACGGCGCGAGTTTTAGATATGGTGTCGGTGGTGCTGTGCCTACTTTGCCCTGCGGATGGCAGCATGGATCACAGTAATGCTGCTGGGGAAGCTCTTAATCGGTGCGCATATGAGCGGTGCATGCGAAAGGGAAGGGTTACAAGTGAAAGGGCGCATAAGAAGGCCCGAGCAGGCATGCTCCTTTCCTGATCGGTTAAGGTTGGGCATCTGCTTCCTGCGCCCTTCTGGTCTTGGAGGTTATTGGGCGACATGACTACAAGCCGGAAGTGTTGAGGCTGGAGAGTTGTCTAGGGGTATGGCCGTATGGGGCCTGCTTATACAACTCCACAAGGAGAGGAGCTCAATATCGGACCGCAATTGCCTGCTGATTGCAAGGTTGGCAGGCAAGCAATGCAAGCCACGCTGTGTTGGGGGTACAAATTTCGCGGGAGCGTGTACCTTTCGTACGCGTAGTAAAAAATACGGTAGTTGTACGGTTGCCAGGCTCGTGGCTACAATTGAAGCATTTTGGGGCTATATTCGTTAGGAGCATCTGACGTTACCTCTTTTGTTTATGAACCATTTTTGGCAACACGTGAGTGTTAAGAAAACTGGCCGCGCAAGTAGGAACGTACTGGATTGTCGGACTGTTTAGTGTGTGTGTTGTGGGTCTGTCGCTCTGGGAATGCCCCACGTTCGTAGCTTAGCCGAGGCCCACATAACTAAGGAAACGGGTTATATGTTGGGATGGCGTAGGGATGGTGGTCCCATCACGACCTTCGTCAAAAGAATTTTAGGAGGATTTTAGGATGCTCCCGTAGGTGGCTGCGGCATGAGCAGCCTGGCAGCAGCACCGTTTCGAGCTAGCGGTGCCGCCCATTTGAGGTGCTGGCAGTTGGGGTGAGACAGCGCTACGGGGTGTGTGTGTGTGGGGGGGGTGTTCAGCTGCAGAACAGCCGTGTGCATGGGGGGGAATGCTTACATTAGTGGTACCGGTAAACTGTAAACTCCTGACTCCTCGCGTTGTATTCGTACTATAATATGGCTCCTGAGGCAAGGAACCAGTACAGTCGAATGTTCAGTCGCCATTGTTCGCCAGAACTAGTGTTTCTCCCAGCCAAAGCCCGAGCAAGCACACATGCAAACAGCCGACACGAAGTCCTCTGCCCATTCTTATAAGGTATACCTGCTCTAGGATAAGTTATGGATCCATATATATAATACGACATATTACTACTCGATGGGTGACCCAAGAGGGGGCACTACGAGTATACATGGATCGAGATCTCCCAAGCACCCGTCACGCCAGTACAGCTCATCCGTACTAGCGCTGCCGTGGGGCGCCCGTCAGTTACTACCTATGCCCCCGCCTTAACCCGTTCACCACGGGACACAAGTAACGTATAACACGCGAGCCCACCAAGGCATCATGCCTGGCGTCTAGAAACCCACAACCACTAACACACACCCTCTCAACCAGCCTACCAGCACCCGCGCCCTGCAGGACCCGTCGCAGCATCTGACCCTTGCCGCCGCCTCATGTCAGACCCATGGGTCCAACACGACCTTAATGCACCCCTCTGCGCGCCTAGCAAACATGTCGTACGCCTCCGCTCCGCGACTCAGCGGCAACCGGTGCGTGAAGATGCGCCGCCACGGCAGCGCCGGACGCTGGTGTGTCCCTGCCAAACTGCAAGCTCCAGAGGCTGCCCCGAAGCTAGGCGCTGCGGGCTCCCGGAGCAGTGGCATGAGCCGTGTCATGTAGGCGCGGGCGGGGCAGCGGCCGGAGCGCAGCGTGACGTTCTTGTTGTAGGCGTCGACGGGGGAGAAGGGGAAGCTGGGGGAGGTGTTGACTCCCACGGAGGAGATGGTGCCTGGGAAGGGGGTTGCGGGGGAGGGTTTGATGCCGGTGTGTGGGTTTGATGCATGCGGGACCAGGCAGGCTCAGGAACAGGAGGGCAGGTACCGGTAGCGTGTCACGTGATGCAAGGAAAGGAACGGGAGCAGGAGCGTCCGCAGACCGCAGACCCACTCGGGGTGAGGGTTAACATCGTTACGAGGTGCCAATGGCGTTTGCCGTCAAGGTTAGCAGCGGTGAAGCCCATGCGTATTGAAGCAGCCAGAGCACCCGGCGCCGTACACGCGTACAAAGACCGCACCCCCACCCTAACCGCAATATACCGGCATGCGGGACATCCCATCCCACTTTAACCCCCACACATGCCGAACAGAAGCGATCCCCAGCGATGCCCACACACTATCCGCGCGACCATGTCGCGACTGACGGAACTGACCCATGGGTCGGACCAGCTCATACGCCAGCCGTAGCGCGCTGTTGGCGCCCACTGCCTCCAGCACGCAGTCCGCGCCGCGACCCTCCGTCGCCTCCCTCACCGCCGCCACCACCGCCGCCTCCGGGCCTTCCCAGGAGCTCCCAACGCCTCCGTCTTCGCTGCTCTCCTGCGGTGGCTGATCACGTGACTGCACCTGTCCTCCTTGTGGTTGTTGTGGTTGTGGTTGTTGAGACGGTGGTTGTTGCGATTGCGGTGGTGCGAGGCGCAGGGGAGTGGCTCCGAGCTCCGCTGCCACTGCCAGTCTCTCGGGAACTGAGTCAACCGCGAATACCTGTTGCCAAACACAGTTAACGGGTGAATGCCGCAGTTGTCACACAGCTTCGTTGCGCCACACGCTTTGCAGGTTGGTGAGCATTGAAACCAGCTGAAACACGTCCAGCCCAGCATTCCACAGAAACATAAGCCTTGCGCCTAGTACGGCACACAACAAGCACCCAGCTACTTCCTCCAGCCTTGCCCTAGCAGTGGGGAAAGCAGCCTTACCCTACTAGTCAGGAAGGTATATACCTAACTGCCCACACAGTCTTGCACCGACACATACACGCTTTGCAGCGATGACCCATGGGTCCCCAGGAGACCCTTGTCCTCCACTCCCTGCCCCACCTCCTACCCCTCCCTCCCTCCCTCCCTCTCACCCTGCCCGCCCCCAGGTGTCTGGCCGCCATGACGCACAACAGACCCACGGGTCCGCAGCCCAGCACCGCCACCGCAGCTCCCTCGCCCAACTCCCCTCGCTCCGCACAGAAGAAGGCGGTCGACAGGATATCCCCCAGCAGCAGCCCGGCCTCGTCGGATACGTCGGCAGGAAGCTGGGGAGGTGGGGAGGGGGATTAGGTAACTGGGCCGCCAGAATACTGACCCTGACCGTAGTAGTAGGAGGTGGTTTGCATCATTGGCGACATTAGCCTTAGGTGTTACTGTTAGCGTTACTGTAACCCAGATCTCCCTCCTCAGCAGCGCTCTCCCCCTGTACGACACACCTGTACGAGCGTGGAGGCGGCCAGCGGCACCCGCACGTACTGCGCCTGACTGCCCTGCAGCCCCCGCCGCTGCTCGGGGGGAAGCTGCCGGAGGAGGGTGGAGAGGTGGCATGAACTAATCATACGAAAGGGGAAGGACAGAGGAACTAACTGGTCATACAAAAGGGGGATGAGAAAGGAATGCAGGAGAGGTGAATGTTGACGGTAATGAGGGAAATGGAACGGACCGCAGCGTGGCGTGCGGCACGGAACCGCCGCACGCCTGGCGGGCTACGGGGCAGTTTTTGTTTATCGCTATCCCTGTAGGTTGTCTGGTTGTAGGTTGTATGGGGCATGCTCCTCTGCTATTGCCCAGCCTCTAAGCGTGCATGGCCCGGTGCAATGGCCTCTTTTGCCCCCCCCCCTTCCCTAACCATGCATGACGCAACCCGTGGAGGAGCCTACATGTCACATGGTTCGATGACATTCCTCTTTACCCCGTCCCCGTCCCCGTCCCTGCCCCTGGGGTCTGCGGCCCCCGCTGTGCACCTGTTCTTCCGCCTCCGAAACCCAGCCGAACAGGTGCGCTTGGGCATGGTTGCACCTGGGTCAGGCAGGGCGGGAGGAGATGGGGTTTGTACACTCGGCACAGGGTTTGTGTAAGTAAGCTGTGTGCGAAGTATGACAGGACTGATGGCGGTACGGTAGTAGTTTTCCTTGCATGCCAAGAGAGGCTGCAAAGAGAGGCTGCCAAGAGTGGGCCTGGTGCTGCCCACCGCCTTCCCAGCCTTCTGGGCAGCCTTCTCCTGGGGTGCTGCAAGCCGTTTTTCGCGTTATCGTGCATTAACGCTTGGAATGGCTACGCTCTAAAGAGGAATATTCACCATGGCTATGTCATGCACTCATGCTCGCTCGGCTTTGCCCGTCCGTAGGCATCCGTATCCTTATCCGGCCCGGTAAGGGGGTACGACTTCAGGCATCGGAACGGATCGACATGCAAACTGCACGTGTGCATGCATGGGTGCTCGCAGCCGCAGACTTGCAGAGAGACACGCCCGCTCAGACTTCAGGCTTCAAACCGTCAACAGAGTCAAGAAGAGCCAACGCACCTGCATGTGGCTCCCTTACGACAGTAGAAACAGTCTCCGCAACAAGAAGTGAAGGGCGAAGCAACGCGATCCCCAACGGCTAATCCGGTAACCTGGCATACGTACGACAGTCTCGTGTGAAAACTCTTGTACGGCAAAAGGCGAGAATGGCGGTAACGGCAGGGCGCGAGTTGTGTAATAAATTACCTCTGTCCCGATCGCAACCACAACGCCCACAAATTCATGTCCGACTACGGTGTTGGGCGCAATCCCCTTCTCCCGACCATGGTACGGGTGTAGATCACTGTGAGGTTGGTTGGGTTAAACCGGTGAATCTATATGGGTTCATAGGGTACGTTGGACTCCCGTGCATGCATGCTTAGGCCATAGACAGTAAAAAATGATGTGGATGGCTGAGGATGGCATCAAGTGGCGATGGGACAAGGAATCCTCACAGCCGTGGCAGGGATGAGCCATGCGAGGTCAGCACGCCACCTCACCTGCCGCACACGCTGCAGGCTGTGACTTTAACTATCGCATCGGTTGGGTGCAAAAGACGCGGACAAGGGACTGTTGCATAAACAACGCGCTCCTCCTCTGCCAGTACAAGTGCCTGCATCGTATCCGGGAGGTCGTCCATGCTATGAAGATAGTTGCGCAGCTGCAGTATGCAGTTTGTATACAGCGTCTCGGGTTACTTATTTTGCACACAAAAGTTTCCAATAAGATCGCGGTGTGACAAGAATAATTTAGTTGGCAGCATACGGTAGATGGCAATGCTTGGCTAGAGAGGTCCAACGCATCATTGCTTCCTTGGCAAACATAGAGAAGTAGACAATATATTAATCCGAACGTTCCAACAATGCCAGCAGAAGAGTGCCAACGTGGAAATGGCCAACCCTACTAGTTAACGCAGGCGCTCTTCTTGTTCCATCCTTGGGACTATAGTTATCTGCCGGTGTACACATGGTTATGCAACTCTACTGGTGCGTTGCCTGCCGTGTCGTCGGAAGACATGCAAAGCTAACTTCCTTAAATCTGAAACCCTCACGTAAGCGTAAATCGCCCCTTGCAGTCTGGACAACAGCGACGCTGCTTGCCGCTCGGAAGATTATCCTTGTGGCAATCGGCTCGCTTGGCAACTCACCGTCATCCGCACTATCAGCAGGTCCTTGCTCGCTCCAAAGCAGGGCCAGGATAGCCGTGACACAGCTAGCACCGATGACATACCTTCTCTTGCGGTCGTGTCTAGCGCTGGACGCCCAGCGCTTTCCGTCGCGCCCACATCGGATGCTGCGGCCTTGCTCGGCCTCGACATCGCTTGCCACAATGGCGAGCGGTGCCAGTTCCTTGGGTCCTTACGGCTTGCTTTGCTAGCGGCGAAGCGCTCATCATCGGCGCGTGTGCTGGCTTTCTTGGCTTCACCGGTACGTGGCTGCTTGGCGGGGCCATCCCAAGAACCAGGACTCCAGGAGCATCCTTGTTGTGTGCTGACATGATCGAACTTCACTGCACATCACTAACCATATCTCTAGTTTTAACTCTTGGTGAGCATTTCCTGAAGGGATGGAGGGTGGGGTCTGTGCATCAGCTCTTATGCCCTCGGGCCCGTCCTTTCGGTACCTGGGTTCATAGCCTGAAATAGATGGACACTGCACGCCCCATGCGTGATGCCCTTTGGACGACAAACGCCCCTCGCTCCCTGTCGGAGGACCTGCAGGGAGCCTTCGCTAAGTTAACAACAATAGCACCTACGTGCCGAGAAGCCACGGGCCGGAAAATGCTTTTCTCCATGCCCACGCGCTTGCCCATTGCCCTGCAACCCCCGCATTACGCGAAACCGTTCCAGCCAGTCTCAAACTCTCAATACTCCCTGCCCCAGCTATTCCCGTGTCCCTTCCCCAACCTCTTACTTACACGCCCTGGCTACCCTACCGCGCACCCCCCCTTCACCAGACTGCGTAAGCCTCCCTGCCCCCACTGCCCCTGAACCTTACCCTCCTCCCCTCCATCGCTCCTCTCCCCCCCCACACCCCCCTTCCAGGCCGACCTCCCCCCCGAGCAGTGCCGCCAGCTGAGCGCCTCCTTCGCCTCCGCCCGCGTGCCCCTCGACGTGGTGCTGCTGGCCCCCGCTGAGGAGCTGCCGCAGCAGCAGCTGGCCGCACTGCAGATGCTCACGGAGACAAAGCGGTACCCACTGCCGGCTGACAGCAGCGGCACCGCTGCCACTGCGACTGCACACTCAGTGCCAGGGCAGCAGCAGCAGCAGCAAGGGCGGCCCGGGCAGCAGCAGAGGTGGGCAGAAGGTGTAGCGGTAGGTCGGCAGTCAGCCGGTGATGCAGGTATTGAAGGACAGGAAGAGGTGCATGGCGGCGGCGGGAGGCAGCAGCAGCAGCAACAACAGCAGCAGCGGCTGTTCCTGTGGCCGCCGCCGTCGCCCTCGCTGGCGCTGTGGCAGCAGCTGGAGCCGCTGCTGGAGGAGTTGCAGCTGGAGGGGGCGGGCAAGGCGGCCGCGCATGCCGAGTCCGGAGAGGACGAGGGGAGGGACCAGGGGCAAGAGAAGCAGTCGCATGAGCAGCATGAGCAGGGTGCACGAACGGCCACACCGAACCGCCTACCTTTCCAAACCTCCCAACCTTCCACCTCGCCCGCTTCTGCCGTACCCCCGGCCATGTCCACCGGACGGCCGCCGCTGCCACGTCCTCCAAGACACCGTACCAGCGGCACGCCATCCGCCCTACCGAGCAACCCAACGCGGGGCCCGTCTCATCGGCCGTTGGGCGGCTTAGGCGGCGCGCCGGTGTCATCAGGACCCCTGCCCAGCCGCAGCCGAGCGGCCCGAGGCGGCCTTGCCTCATCAGGCAGCTGCCGTTACGAGTCGCTCGACTCGCTGCAACACCTGTCGCTCGACGGCTTTCTTCGGAGCTGGCTTCCCTCGTACGCCAATGTAGCACGTGTACTGCAACCGCCGCAGCCCTCATCGTCTTCATCCGCTGCGGACGCGCGAAGCGGCAGCGCCAGTGGCGCATCTGGGTCGGCTTCGGCGACTGGCGGCGGCGCCGCATTGGGGCCCGGTCGTCTGTGCTACATCAGCGTGTACCGGCTTCAACTGCCCCGCTGGCATAGGCTGCTGGAGGTGCATGCGGGGCGCATGAACGAAATGACGCTTCCGCAGGGTTCAACACCGCCGCAGGGTTCAGCACCCCCAACGTCAACCCCGCCGCCGGCGGCGTCCGAACCGCCGCCGGCGTGTAAGAACCCCAAGGAGGACGGTCCAAACAGCGGAACCACAGCTGCAGCAGCTGCCACGACGGAATTGTCATCACCGGTGGTGCTACCGCCGCCTTCGCCGCCGGCGCCTTCACGGCCAGTAGTGCCTCGCGCGCCCTGTCCGGTGCAAGTGCAGTTCAGCACACGCTGCAGCAGTGCAGCTGCTGCTGCCTCTGCCACTGCTGCTCCTCCTTCCTCCGACTCACCATCATCCTGCCATTGGGTGTGTCCGGACCTCCGCCGCGGCTGCCTCAGCCTGGTAGCCTCGGTGGAGGACCCAGGGGTGGTGAAGCTGCTGTGGAGCGAGCGGCCGTCCAAGGCGGAGGCTGCCGCGGCGGCGGCGGCGGCTGCGCAGCGGTACGGCAGTATCTTTGCGGCTGCGGAGGAGGCTGATGGCGAGGGGGAGGGCGGGGTGGACCCGGCCGCTGCTGAGCTGGAATTGACGCTGTCGCCCACTCGCACGCAGTTCAGGTGGGGGAAGAGGAAACAACTAACGAAACGTGTGATACACGTCCGTGGGGGCCGGATGTGTGTACGGCAGTGATGGGCGTGCGAGCATGTGTGTCAGGAATGGGTAGTACGGGTACTAAAGCGTATAATTGATTTCGTACGCAACTACCGGTGCCGTACACGCTGCTGTCCTGATGGCACCCCCCTCCATCCTCCCCTTCGCTGCAACCCCTACGCGCGCCATACCTTTGCAAAGCATGGCGCTAACCAGTGCTTACAGGATCTGTCCTTTCATTGGTGGCCAGGTGTTGTTATCATAATATCACCCTACACGCACCTCCCTCTTCTGTTTATCCCCGAGCGCAGGTTCGTGCCGCATGCTCGCGGGGGAGGGGTGCTGGAGGTCTCCTCGCCTCGCAGTGTCGTACTGCGACCCGAGCTGCGCAAGACGCCACCACCACCGCCCACACCGCCACCGCCGCACAGCGACCAGGCAGTGGCAGATCAGGCACAGTGCGGAGCAGCAGCAGCCACAGCCGCAGCAGCGGTGGGAAGCAGCGAGGGGTTAAGAAACGGAGGAGGTGATGCTAGAGCAGGAGCGACGACGGCGGCAGCTGTGGGGTCGTCTGATGCGGCGTTGCTGCCTGACATCCTGCACCCTCGCACTGCCCAGGGGCAGCAACCCTTCGAGCAGCCGCAGAAGCGCTACTTCTTCTGGCTACAGCAGGAGTGGAAGGGGGAGGAGGAGGAAGAGGAGGGGGAGGAACAGGGCAAGGAGGAGGAGGGAGAGGAGGCAGAAGGGGAGGAAGGGCAGGGCGCTAAGGACGGGCGGAGCGATGGCGGTGAGTGCAGCAGCAGGGCTGCAAAGGAGGCGGGCGCTCCTGGCTCGACCCTGAAGGGACCCGATGAAGGTAGTTGTGCGTTGGCGGCGGCGGCCACAGCAGGTGCGCTTGCTACAACAGGTGGCAACGGAAACAGCTCCAGCAGTACCACCGGCCTCAACGGCATCCCCACCGCGGCTCCCCGTCTGGCTGCCAGCTGCCGGCTGCTGGCTGAGCGGCTGCAGGCGCTGCTGGAGTGCCCCCCGGAGTTCGACCCGGGCAGGCACCGGGGCCGCGTGCGGTGAGTGGTGGTGGTTGCGGGGGAGGGGGAAAATTATAAATAAATGCAACAACGCAATCCCAATCCCGAATCGGGGGAGGGGGAGGGGGAGGGGAGGGGGAGGGGAGGGGTAGGGTGGTCGTGTCAGGGTGGCAGTGAGTGGGAGTCGGGGTCTGGACTCTGGAGGTGCTGCTGTGCAGAGTGTGCGCGCCGCAGAAATTGTGTGCGCTTTCCGTCCACCACCTTCCCTCTCTTCCCCCGCACCCTCGCTCCACACCCTTTCTCCCCCTCCTGACCCTCCCTCTCGCCCCTCCCCTCCCATCCCCACGCAGCTGCAGCAGCACCCCGCTGCAGCTGGGTCCGCTGCCCTTCGCGCTGGTGGAGGAGATCATGCGGGCGAGCGGCCGGGAGCTCAGCGCGGACGGAACCGTCACGCTGGCGCTCCCCACCTCCTCCACTGCCGCCTCCACCTCCGCCAACTCCTCCTACAGGCGCTCGCCTTCGCCATCGCTGCGCAACTCGGGCTACCGCTCCTTGGCTGCTGCCGGTGCTGCCGGAGGCCATACGGCATCCAGAAACGCCAGCGACCGCGACCGCGACCGGGGCCGGTCCTTGCGCATGCCGCGCTCCATTCCCAGCGCGTTCAGGATGATTACGGAAAACGACGCTGCCGGGGCCAGCGGCAGCGGCGGCGGTGACAACGGGGGTAGTAGCCACCTCCAACTCGACGCTTCCACTAGGAGGCGGTCGGAGGAGGGTGCGGTGGGTGGTGGCGCTGCGGGGGCTACTAGGGACGACGGTGGCGGTGCAGCGCTGACGTCATCACCCTTAGGCCATGCGAGGAGTCAGGTGGGACAGCCGTACGGCAGGTCGCACCGGCATGAGGATGAGGGGGCGGCTGGTGCGGGGTTTGCGGGAGGCTGCGGCGGCACTCGGCATGCTGACGGCGACCGCAGCGGCAGCGCTGGGATGAGTACGGCACCGTTAGCTGCCGCCGTTAGCCCCTCCGTACAAGCGACGGAACGCGCCAATGGTAGCAGGCGGCCGGATGTCGTACGTGGATTTAGCCGTACGACATACTCGAGGATAGGCCCTGGTGAGGCTGCGCAAAGAGTACTGCCATCACAGCAGCATCAGCAGCCAACGCCGGTTGCCGCCGCCTCCGCCACAGCAGCAGCTCCATCGTCTGCCGCTACTGCAGTCCTAACTGCTGCTGCTGCCGTCGCAAAGGTTGACTCTCATCCGCTGCTGGACGATTCGGACTGGGGCTCCGAAGACAGCGACGACGGGGTTTCGGAGCCCGCAACAAGACGCTCCGAAACCGGCACGGGTGAAGCGGAACCTGCAAGCCCAGAGGAGCCCGGCTCACCTCCGCTGCCGTCGCCACGCGGCGATTCCGCCTCCCTCGGTGCCGTAGCTATCGGAAAGGGAGGTTCGGTGCCTACGGCTTCTGGTTCCGGTTCAGGTGCCTCCCGGGCCGTTGCCGGCGGGGGTGCTGCCCCGGAAGCCGCGGCGGCGGCGGCAGCAGCCGCGGCGGCGGCGACGCTGGCGGCCGCGGCTGTTGTGGATGCGGAGGCCGCAGGCGGAGGGTCGCGTACGGCAGATGACTCAACCTCGCTAATGTTCGAACTTGATTAATTTGGTTGAAGAACATGGGGGAAACTCTTGTACAACTCTAATGGGAGCTTAGGAGCAGCTGCCGGCTGTGTATTGGTCAGCGGTTGGTAGTTAGCTCTGCAAGCCTGACGGACAATGCCGGCTGTATTCGTGACATATCCTGACGTAGTTGGGGCCATGACGGCGCGCAGGTGGTTCAAGAGGAGAACTCCTTAGTGTGCGGGGTTGGAAATTGAAGAACGAAAGGGACGTTGTCTGTATGGGTTGTTGTGCTGTGACATGCGGAAAGGCAATCTAGCTAAGTGGTTGTGGGCCAGCAAATATATAGCTACCGCACAGTCTGTTGTTTTAAGTTGAGAAGTCGTGTAGAAGAGTACCGTACGCTTCCTGTGTTGTACTACCATTGAGCGCAGGATGTTGTCAGCCAACTTGCCCATAGAGGGCCTAGCCGTGGCGTGTTGCTTGTGGTTCAGGAATGTTGCCACTACCCTCACAGTTTTTGGAATGCACGAGACGAGCTAATCCAAGGAGCGGAACCCATTGCATTTCCCGCTGCGGTTATCCTGGTTTCCTGCAGCCGCGTGTAGCGGTGTGCGCGCACTGCAGGAGGCATGCTGCATGCAGGCGGCGTGTCCTGGAAAATTGAAGCAGCTGTGGCTTTATGCAGGGCTGTAAGACTTGCGGATGTGTTTTAGGAAGGGTCGGTGCGTAGGGTCTTTCATGGAATGAGTGTGGAAGGTACCCAAGCCATTACAGGACCTTCTTGTTGCCTCGCATACGCTTCTTGCTCGTGTAGATCTTGTTTCCTTGCTGCAGGTTGCAGTTGGGTATTGCGCACGCGGCATGTGGTCTGATGAACTCTTGTTCTGTCTGGAGTGACAACTGTGTGGGTGGACGGGTGGGGGGGGGTGTTGTTAAAGTAAGGGGTGCTGCGAACTGGTAGGGGAGTCTAATCGGACGTGTCTGAATAGAGGTCCTTCACCCTGCGGTACGGTGGCATGCGCAGGTGCTGGGTTGCTAGTCGTACAGCTTGTCTTTATAGATTCTGTTTAATCCTTTGGCAATTCCTATGTAATACCAGCTCGTCCTCTTGCTGCACGAAATGGGCACGTTTGTTGTCTGTTTCTGGTCGAAATGTGGCGAACATGTCCACGCAGACCTGAAATGCACAGTCCGTCCTGAAATTACATTGGCTTCGAGTGAGTGAGCAGCGCGCCGGATGACCATGTCCGAGCAGTAAAGCGTTATGCAAATGCTAGTGGGAAAACCTGCAGGGGCTTAGGTAGATGCATCCCCGACCACTCCTTTCAGTATGGATAAGACCGCTGTTTGTAACACAACAAGGGAACGTTGCCGAACGATATGAAAATGCGAGAAAAATTGCGATTAACAGCACCCGCCAAATTTGTACGACACCGTTAAGAGCGCAATCAGTAAGGTTGCCCTCTGAGCGAGGCCATGAGTTACAGATACAGAAGATACCGAACGCAATACGAATACGTGTGATATGCACATAATATTATTATAGGACATCCTACCGCCTTAGCCGAGGAGACCTAGTAATCGCGCGGTAGCCATGGAGCCTCCGTTCCTGCCCGGGCCCATGAGCGAGGAACTGGCCCAAGCACGGTGAGTATTAGATGTTGTGGCCTGTACTCCAAAGGCCCTGTACCAGTTCTGTTGGGTGTCGCAGTTACCGCGGGGCATTCGCTAATTTCCGGTCTGCCCATATGAAAAATTCACTTTGTTGCTGGTTTACATCGTCGACACACAGGGCCAACCAAGCAACGACGAAGTTCGTAGGCGAATTGATGCGCGACCCGCAACTCCGTGCCATGTTGGAAAAGCAACATGCGCGGCGACGCATCAATGGTAAACGCTTGCTTCTTATGTTCCTAGGTTCTGTATATAGCACGAGTGTCCTTTGCTGCACGCCCACACGAGTTTCAAGGGTCCTGCCACTATCGTGCGAACGCATCCTGGCTCAAAAGTGCCCAGCCCTTACAACCTCCGCCCTGGAACGTTTTGCAGGCATTCTGTCGAAGCTCTTTTGGGTGCTGGTTGGCGCTTTGCTGGTCATGATGCTTGGAGGCTGCTGGTATATCTTGCACTACCCCTTGCCAGCACGCCTGCAGTCCTCAATTCCAGCCGTCTGGGCTTCTGGCCTCTCCGCCGTCTACCCTTCCAGCAAGACCCAGCCCCTAAACGCAAACTCACAACTGTTTGCGCAAAGCAATTTTGACTGGGTAAAGCGGGACGCATCGATGAAGTTCTCGTCAGTGTCCGAGCAGAAGCCACCGTTGCAAGATGGCCAGCCTTACGGCGCAGCAGAAGCCACAGCAGCAGCAGGCATACAACCCAGACACGACCCGCAGCCACCCAAGGAAGGAGGGAGGGCGGAGCAGGCGGCGGCGGTGGAGGAAGTGGGGCAGCAGCAGCAGCAGCCGGAGGAGGCCCAGGTGGGTTAAGCATGCGTCGGCGGTGCAATCGGGTCTTACGAGCTGCATGGCAGCAGCAAGGGTGCTTTGACAGATATCCACGATGGAATGGAGCTCTCAGTGAATGAATGACCGTTACAATGGTACCCGTACAGCGATGCGCAAGCGACCTTATGGGAGCCGTATGCCGTAGTTTAGCGCGAAAGTACGCATTTCTGATTTGGGTCGGCGGCAAGAGCACCGTACGGCGGGCTCGTCACCAAGTCACACGACCCGGCAGACTTACCGATTTGGGTCGGCTTCTACCGAAGCTATTGCTTTATACATGCCTGTGTAGATAGCATGCAATCTGACTGTGCTTTACTTGTTCTTGTGCCAGCATGCGCCACACCGTTACACTGTCACGACAGCAATTGTCAGCTTCAATGAGGACTATGCAGCACATGGCGTATATCCTAGTTTGCACGTCTGACCCAAATGGCTATGCCCCTCCAAGGAGGCGCACAAGTACCTTATACGCTGCCTGCGACTGCATGTCAAATTGCCAACACGCTGTGCAACATGCGCCTGAACCCTTTTGTCCTGAACCTATCTTGTCTCAAGCAGATCCATGATTGTACCGCCCACCCTTCCTTCCTCCTCGCCCTATAGGCGCTGTCTTCAGGCCAGGAGCCCGATGCGGCATCCGTCCAAAGCGCGCCAGCCACCCAGCTGCCTGAGCTCCAACCGCCGCCGCCGTCGTTGATAGCAGCACCGTCGCAGCCGCTACATGACTCCGTGTTCCTAGCCGAGGTGATGGTTGGGAAAGTTGCTCAGGAGCAGGAGGAGGAGGAGGAGGCGGCGCGGCAGCCAGCCCTTGTCATCGCAGCCATCAGCGGAGCGGAGGTCGCTGCCTCCGAGCCACCGCCGTCCGTCACCACTGACTCCAGCTCTGCAACCTCCGAAGACGCAGCTCTTCCTGCCACTGTCGCCATCGCCGCTGCTGTCGCCGACATCGCCCCAGCCCCCGGTAGCTCCCAACCCGCCCCTACCGAGCATGCCGACTCGGAAGACCTCTCCGACGTGTCTTTGGCCGTCGTGATGGACCCCTTGCTGCCGCCGCTGTCGCCGATGATGACCACACCTCTCCTGGCAGCCCCTGAGTTGATGGAAGCAGCAGCCGTGTGTGCCGCTTCCCCGCCCACTCCGGCTACTGACGCTGGTACCGTCCGGCCCATGTGCGGTGCTTCCAGCGGCCTTCTTGGCACCGTCGCCACAGAGCATGTATCCGCATGCGCCGACGAGGAGGATGCGGGCGGCGCTGCCGGTGACGCTGCTGCCGCCTCCGCCTCCGCCTGCGAGGAGATTCAGTTTCCCACCGCCCCTGTCGAGTTGCCGTTGGAACAGCAGGAGGAGGAGCACCCAGTCGTTGTGTCAGACGCTGCGATCGAGGCTCACAACGAGGATGATAACAAGGGCGACGGCGAGGCAGGCGGTGGCAGTAGCTGCAGCAGCGCCGCGGTGGCGGCAGGTGAGGCCGTTACGTCGTCGCCGCCGCCGCCGAGCGTGTCGGCGTCGCCTCACGTGTCTACATCATCAGAGCTGCAGGAGCCGTCTGCAGCGTCGTGGGGCGTTAGCTCGGGCGAAGCGGTGCTGCTAACTACTGTTAACGCGCTGGAGGGAGGAGCAGCCTGGAGTTCGACAGCATGGAAGGTGAGGTGGATGGGGACTAGGGCGGCGGGCTTTTCAGTAAGGAGGATGCATGAGGATGCATGTAAGGTCGGCGTTTTGCTCGGGCGTGTGCTCTCCGCTGCTCTCCTCTGGTTTGGAGCTGGCGGCGGGATTGAGGATGGTTGGAGTGTATGGTTGTAAGGCCGTTTGCTGCGCATACGGTACCAAAAGGATACTGGCGAAGCAATGCAGATTGAGAAATCCACTAGGATAATGGCTTAGAAGATAGGATGCGCAACCCAGCGTCATGCGGGCTTCAAGCGCCAAGCCCTTGTGTGCCCCAGATTGTCCCGCTCCGTCACAACCTGGATGCGCAGAAGTTTACAAGTCGGTACTTTAGCAACTGCACCCGATCACGTACCATGCGTCTGCTACCCGTCTGCGGCTTTCCGGCAGCTTTACCCCTGCTCTGCTTCTGTTTCATCGTCCCTTTTGACCCACCTCTTTTCTCCTTCCTCCCATCATGCCCCCTGCTGCCTCTCCCCTGCCAGTCATCCGAGCTCTTCCTGTTCGCCGCGGCTGTGGGTGCGGCGGTAGCTGGCGTGGCCATGGCCTGTGCCGCCCTGTTGTACTACCGCTGCCTCGCACCCCCACCTTCCAACGCAACGGACCGCGACTGCAGCCAACAGCAACAGCAGCCGCTGTCGCAGCTGCTGCAGTCGCAGCCCGGCAACAGCACTCCGGTCACCACGAGGGCTGCCAGTGCCAGCGACATCAGTGCCACCTCTGCGACTGAGAGCAGTCCTGCCGAGGGCGCTACTGCTGCTGCCGGAGCCGCCGCGGATGGTGGTTCCCCATGCACGCATGAATGCGCTGTGAAGGTGGTTGGTGAAGACCACGACGCGTCGTTGATGACGCCGGCCGAGCTACACATGCACGACAGCGAGAGTGACCCATGGGTCCGTGCCCACCACAATGTCCGTGTGCTGGAGAGGCTGGCGTCTGCGGATTCTGAAGACTCGGCCCCATCCGCCGATGCTCTTGCCGTGGCGGCGCCAAACAGGGTTACCACCCCCGGCACTGACATCACATTTAGCAAGTACCTGCAGTGTCCTGCGGCGTCGGGTGTGCTGACGGCAGCAGGCGGGAGTGTCTCGGCGGGTGAGCGGCGCGCGGGCGGCATCGCGGGTGCTGAGACGCCCACGTTCCCCGGCTTCCCTTTGCTGGCGCGGCAGGCTGCGCAAGCCCGAGCAGCAGCGCTTCAGCGCCGGCAGGAGCAGGCGGTAGAGGAGGGGAAGCTGCAGAAGCAGCAGCTACCGTGCTCGGAGCAGCCCAAGGTGGTTCATGATGATAATGATGATTTCCAGGAGGAGGAGCAGCAGCAGCAGGAGGTGCTGCTGCCTCACCTTGCATGTGATGAGGCAGCGGGATCACAGAGCTCGCCCATGTCAGCGGAAGAGCTCGGGGGCGCTCCTGCATCTGCAGGGATTATCAAGGACGGCAGCGGTGCTGCTGCTGCTGCTGCTGCTGCTAGCAGTAACTTTGAAAGCGGCAGCAGCGGCAGCAGCATCGCCCTGGAGGGCAACAGCGCCGGCGGCTCCGACGCTGGTGAGGAGGAAGATGTCGCCATGTGCCCGGAGGACCCTGCCAACATGCCGAGCGAGCCGGCGCCATTGGCGTTTCTGTCCGAGTGCGCCGCCTCGCCTTTCACGCCTGTCGTACTGCCCACAGCAGCGGCGGCAGCGGTGATCGTCAGGAGTGGCGGCGGCGGTGACGACGGCACTGGCAGCGTGGGCCGTGGCTGGAGTACGGCTGACGTCTCCACGCCGCCGGCGAATGCGGAGCTTGGAGGGTACAACGGTTACGACATCTTCGATCTCAGCCGTTTCGACGACGATGGCAATGAGCTTCCGCTGCCGCCCGCGCCGCCGCCGTCGCTGGCGTCGCAGGCATCATCCCTGCCATCGCAACGCAGCACAGCGAGAACGGCGTCCACCTCGACGCAACACCAACGGCACCAGAACGCGACGCCGCTCTTGCCTATTCCGCTATGGCAGCTAACGGCCGAGCTCCGAAGCGGCGCCACCAACGACGCCACCCCAACTAGCGCTCCTTCTGACGCCACCGCCACCGATCTTGTGACGGACGTAGCGGACCTAGACGCTATCCCGCTGTGGTGTGTCATCACATGCAGTCCTCGCAATGCGCAGCAGAGCGGCGTCAGCGGCAAGGTACCTGACGCCGACGCCTCCGACAAGCATGAAGCCGTACCGATCCGGTACGATGACGTCACATCCTCAAGTGCTGCCGCCCGCGCCGGCACCCCCGCCGCCAGCAGCAGCGGCGGCGGCGCTGTCCCAGCCCACCGTGTATCCTCTCCGCTGCGGGTGAAGGTGAGCGCGGAGCAGGAGTGTGAGGAGGGGCAGCAGTGGCTGATACCGCTGGAAGATGTTGAGCTCCTAGAGGGCTTGCAGGACGACCGGCAGCAGCAGCAGTGCTGGCAGCTGCTGTCCCCTCAGCAGCAGTGGCATGAACCGCTTCCATCAATCACAGAGGAGGAACATGATGAGGAGGAGGAGGGCGCGTCCGGGCCGGAGTCTGTACCTTCATCTGAGCTGAAGGAAGGGGTGGAGGAGGAGCGTGGCAATAAGCGGAAGGGTGAGGGCGAGAAGGAGGAGGATGTGGACGGAGCTCAGCTGGAGGCCTTTGCTGCGGAGGCCCTCAGGCTGCTTGGCGCGGACAAGCGGTTCTCGCATGCGGCTCGTAAGCTGGCGACTGTCCTTGACAAGGCAGCTGTTGAGGTGCCCGCTGTTGCTGAGGAGGCGGCGGTTGAGGAGGCAGCGACTGAGGAGGCGGCGACTGAGGAGGAGGCGGTTGGGGAGGCGGCGACTGAGGCGGCGGCTATTGACAAGGCAGCGATCGAGGAGGCCGCCATTAAGGCGGCGGCTGTTGACAAGGCAGCGATCGAGGAGGCCGCCATTGGGGCGGCGGCTGTTGACGAGGCAGCGATCGAGGAGGCCGCCATTGAGGCGGCGGCTGTTGACGAGGCAGCGACTGAGGAGGCCGCTATTGAGGCGGCGGCTGTTGACAAGGCAGCGATCGAGGAGGCCGCCATTGAGGCGGCGGCTGTTGACGAGGCAGCGATCGAGGAGGCCGCCATTGAGGCGGCGGCTGTTGACGAGGCAGCGACTGAGGAGGCCGCTATTGAGGCGGCGGCTGTTGACAAGGCAGCGATCGAGGAGGCCGTCATTGAGGCGGCGGCTGTTGACGAGGCAGCGATCGAGGAGGCCGCCATTGAGGCGGCGGCTGTTGACGAGGCAGCGATCGAGGAGGCCGCCATTGAGGCGGCGGCTGTTGACGAGGAGGCGGCTGAGCAACAGGATAAGGCAGAGGCGGTCGCTGCAGCTGCTGCTGCGGTTGCGTCAAGGGATGCAGTAATCGACCAGCAGACGGTCGAGCAGCAGCAGGATGAGGGTGAGGATGAGGATGATGAGGAGAGGGAGTCCGACGAGCAGCAGCAGGAGGTGGAGAATGAGGGGGAGGACGATGAGCGTGAGGTGGGGCAGGATGGGGTGGTGGCAGAATCGGAGGAGGCGGCGACGGCTGCCGCTGCCATTTCGGCGGAGGAGATCGCAGCGGCTGCTTTGCCATCAGAAGCCGCTGCTGCAGCAGTAGCAGCAGCAATAGCAGTACCACCGATACCCGAGGAGGATGAGGAGCCTGAGGAGGCACCCGGCCCCCTTGAGCCCATGCAGTCTGCCGACGCGGTGTCGAACGCAAGCAGCGTTCCTGGCATGGCTGATGACTTGATTGCGTCATCTGAGCTGGATTCCAACATGGCGATAGAGGAACGACTCCAGGAGGCGACGCAGCCGACCACTGCAGCAATTGCTAAGGAGGAGGAGGAGGAGGAGGAGGAGGAGGACGCACCAGCGGTTTCAGCGGTTCATTCGGAGGTCGAGCTGTTTGCGCCACCCGCGACGTCGACGGTAGAGGCCGCGCCTCCACCGCTGCACAACGCCGCGGCGGCTGACGACGATGCGACGCCAGTTGACGTGGTGACTTCGGTGGTTGTGGCGCAGGCGGAGGCGACGTTCCAAGGACAGTCGGAGCCCGAGCCGGAGCCGGCTGCTGCTGCTGCTGTTGCTGTTGTTGTCGCCAGGCAGGAGGTTGCAGTGGCTGCGGTGCCTGGCGCTGCGCCGGCGCCAGCTCAGGCAGAGCTGGCAGATGTGGAGGTGCTGCCACCTTCTTCTTCTTCTTCGTCGTCGTCGTCGTCGTCGTCGTTATCACTGGTGTTGGTGGCGACGCACGCTGTTGAAGCTGCGTTGCCAGCACATGCGGGTTCAGCGGCGACCGCCACCACCCAGGCTGCACCGGAGGAGGAGGCGGCTGTTGCAGTGGAGGCTGTCCTGGCGGCATTGCTGGCGGACATTGAGCCGGTTGGGACGGCGGCGGCGGCATCCGAGGCGCCGGCGGTTGAGATGACGACTCCGGCGGTGGCGGAGGCCGAGTGGGTCGCGGCGAGCGGTGTTGCGACGGTGGAGGCCGAGTGGGAGCCTGCGGAATGGGAGCCGCGCAGGCCGTCGGCGGAGGCGGTAATGACCGAGGCGAGTGCGGCAACGCCGGATATCCCGCCGACTGATGCCCCGGAGATGGCGGAGATCGCTCCAACAAAGGTGGACATATCGGCAGCGGATGTGGTAATGGTCGATGTTCCTTTTGCTGAGGCGGTGATGGCGGAGGCGGCATCAACTCCGGACGTCAGGGCGGCCGAGGAGGCAACGGCGGGAGTGGCGGTCGCGGAGGAACTGACGGCTGAAGCGTCAGCAGCTGACGCGGCGGCGCCGCCGCAAGCCAAGCCGAGTGCGGCAGCGGTAACAACCGAGGGCGCGAGGGCTGAAGCAGGAACCGCTGAGGCAGCAGCGGTGGGCGCGGCTTCGGCTGTCCCAACAGAGGTCTGCATGCCTGAGATGACAACGGCGGATGCGGCAAGCGGTGAGACGGTGGCTGGGGCGGCGGCAGCGGCTAGCGTGTCCACGGATGGTGTGGCGGTGGTGGAGGGTGCGGCCTCTGAAGCGTCGGCGACGGAAACGCCAACCGATGAGGCGGTTTCGGCTGAGGTGGCAACGGCTGACGCGCCAATGCCGAAGGAGGAGGATGAGGTAACGGCTGAGGTTGAGGCGGCGGAGCTTGCATTAGCGGAAGAGGTCACTGTCGATGGCATTTCGGTGGTAGCAGAGGCGGCTGGCGTTGCGACAACTGAGGCGGCGGCGACGGCGGATGTCACGACGACGGCGTACGACAGCGCTGTGCCGACCGCCCAGCCTGACGCTCAGGCCTCCCCTGCCATCGCTGAGGAGGTGTCGTTTGGAGACGTCATGCAGGCTGGTGATGTAACCGCCGCAGAGGTAGACGACGGTGCGCAGCAGCTGGCGGAGGCGACACCGCTGGTTGTTGACATCGCACCGTGGACAACGGAGGCGGTTCCGCCAAGCTCGGGGCTATCGACTGAGCTCGCCAACTGGGACGCGCCGGTCGACATAGCGATACCTGGAGCCGCTACGGACCACCTTGCTTGCGATGAGGCGGCAGCTGTGGTGACGGACGTCGTGGCCGTGCCGGAGGTCGTGATGGCTGAGGCGGCAGCATATGAGGCGGTAACGGGTGAGGTTGTGACGCCGGCGACTGCAATAGCGGCAGGCGAGGAGTCCTTCGAAGTGACGGCGGCGGAGGTTGAGGAGGCAACGGATGGCGTTGCTGCGCAAGCCAACCCCGACGGCGCAGCACCGACAGGTTTCATGGGGGCCATGGCTGATGCAGCAATGGTCGATGAAGAGCAGGTGGCAGAGCCGGACCCATTCGTGGACCCGTCGACGGTGACGGCGGATCCGCCGGAGCCACCAGCGCCGCTAGCAGGTGGCGCTTCTGATGCCACGGCGGCGCCGCTGGACAGGGAAGCCGCAGCTGCGGCGGCGGTGCCGGAGGTAGAGTCGCAGCCGGCTGAGACAACAGCAGCCAAGACGAATGTGATTGCGGCAATGGGCGCGGCGATAGACGGGATTCCAACGGCTGAGGTGGCGCTGACGGAGGCGGATGCAGCACCGGCAGCAGCAGCAGCAGCAGCGGTGGAAATTGTGGTGGCGGAGGCGGAACTTGTGATGGCTGCTGGGGCGATGGAACCGGTGCTTGGGGTAGCTGACGCAGCGGCAGAGGAGGTCAAGGCGTCTGAGGTGGCGGCGGTGGGGGAGGAGGCAGCCTGCAGGGATGCCGTACACGTCTCTCTGTGGGAGTCTGGCGCATCGTCACCTGCCGTGGGTCGTCATCTATCTGAGCAGGCCGCAGAACAGGCTAGCGTGGAAGCGGCAGCAGAGCCGGACGCCCTTGTAGAGCCCTTGTCGGTGCTGGCAAAGCCGACGGAGGCGGCGACACCGTCGGCTGGCGCCACAACACCAGTGGAAGCGACGCCACTCCAACCACCGGTGCCCGAGGCGTCCGAGGCGGCTGCGGAGGCTGTGTCAGTTTACGTGACGGTCCCGACGGAGGCATCCACGGCTGACGGCGACAATGAGGAGGAGGAGGACCGGCAGGCGGAGGAGGGCGCTGCTCTGGTGGGCATGGCTGCCGCCGTTGTTGCTGGTTCCGCGGGGGCGTCAAGTGGTGCGGAGCAGTCGGCTGCTGGGATGGGCGCGCCTGCGGATGGCGGTATTGCGCACGCGACGCAGCATGTGGGGGGGCGCTTGGCGGCTCCGGTAGACTCCGACTGTGTGGACGTCCAGTCAAGCCTGGCGGAGGTTGCGGAGCCGCTCGTGACAGCTACCGTTTACGTGGCAGAACAGGCCGCGGAGGAGGAGCGGGCGCATTCAGTTGATGTGGTGGAGTCGGCGGCAGCGGAGCCCGCTATCACTGCCGCAACCGTAGCCGAGCCGTCATCATCGGAGGCAGCAGCAGCGGCTGCCACGTCAGCAGCCGTAGCAGCGGCAATGGCTAACATCATGGCAGCCGTACGGGCACATGCAGAGCCGTGGGAGGTCACATCAGTCCCCTTAACGTCGGCATCCATCACGGCGTCGCCTACAAGCGGCGAACTGGCCACCCAGGATGAGGCGTCAACGGCCGCTGAGACAGCTGTGGCCTTGAGCTGCAGCCCGGCCGGAGCTTCAACCGCCACTGAGGAGGTGGAGAAGGAGAAGACGGAGGAGGCAATGGACCCGGCTGAGGCGGCAGTGGCAGCGGCGACGACCGCCGTCAACGCAGCCACCGTCGCGCAGGTGCTGCCGGGTGCTTGGGTCGACAACAGCTTGGATGCTGCCGCAAGCTGGCGGGTAGCCAGTACGAAGGACGCTAGCGCGCGCGCTGGTGGGTGCTGCCATGCGATCGATCCCGTGGCGATGCAGTTCGAGCCCTTGGCAGCGGCGGCGGGGCCGTCAGCATCGAAAGACACGGTAGCGACGGCGGTGGTGATTGAGGTAGCGGCTGCGCAGCAGGAGGGGGCAGAGGTTAGCGAGCAGACGGAGCAGACAGCGGAGGCTGTTGCGGTTGTGCAGACGGCGGCGGAGCACGAGGACCAGGTGCGCGAGGCGACGGAGCAGGCAACACCGGCTGAGGAGGAGGACGGGGAAGAGGAGGCGGCTGAGAGGGGGGAGGCGGCCGAGGAGGATGAGGCTGATGGCGAGCAGCCGGGCGCACCGCTGAGGTGGGTTCGGGTACGTGAGGGTGGGGCCCGGGTGGCTGCTCGGATGGAGGGGCTGGGAGCGGGCGAGGCGAGTCGGGGGGCACTCGAATACGGTATTGAGCTTATATATCCGTCACCTTACATGGGAGGTCACGTACCTAACGTTGCACGCATCGTGGGGGTATGCGGCAACTCGGCGAAGCGGTGGGGCATTTAATTGGGGTGCTTCTGGTTGGGTATGCTGCCTAGGGCCCGGCGTAGTACCCGTTACATCCGTATGTTTGGTCGCTAGGTAGGATAACGCTCTGGTAACACGGCCTTGCAGCTGATTGCATAAGTGGAGTTGAGCTAACACTGCAGAACACCTGTCAGCTAGCCACATACCGCACAAGCAAGCAGCCCCTCATTAACCCTCGGGTTATCTCTAATCCCCTTCTTCTTCGCTTCCGGTTGTTCATCTTCCCGCCATGCAGGCGCCAATCCCTCAGCCCAACCATCTTCCGGCAGCCCCGGCATGTGGCGCGAGTCCTCGGGGTCAGCAGCAGCCGCAGCAACAGCAGCAGCTCTAGCCACGCCCCTTCGTCTTCCTCCTCCACACCCTCCTCCGCCCATTCCACGAAGGACGCTCAGCCCCCATGCATTAGCTACATGGGGGCTGAGTTCTGGGAACGTAACAGCCCCACCGGCAGCAGCAGCAGCAGCAACCCTGCAGACAGCACCGCGGGCGGAACCAGTGGGGCTAGGAGTAACAGTAGGCGAAGCAGCAGCAGCAGCGCAGGCGATGGTTGTGAGGCGGAGTCGTCTCGGCGACGGCTTGAGTCGGGTTCGAGCGGCGGTTGCCGTACAGCAGGATACGACCGTGACGACTTTCCTGACGAAGTGACCCATGGGTCGGGCAGTAACGTGTCGCCATTGCGGCCCAGCAGGTTGCCGCAGCTGGAGGCGGGAGCGGGGAGCGGAGGCAAGGGAGTGAGGAGAGCGGGTTTAGACGTGCTCGGGAAGGTGGATGGAGGTGGTGAAGAGGCGGAGGGGCAGGGGGAGAAGGGGCGGGATACGGTGAAGGATGGCGAAGAGCGTATCAGGGTGGTGTGGGAAGGCAGTGAGGGTGCATTCACCGTGGGCCTCAAGTGAATGAAGATGGGAAGGGATGCGCAATGAAGACTGGATACCGGTGTGGTTGTAGTCGGTAGCGCTTGCGTTTGAAGATGGGATGACAACGCGCGATTTTGCGGGCGTGTGGCCGGCAGGAGGAAGAGTGCAGGCTGCAAAGGCAGGTGTTAGGTGTGGAGACGGTCTTGACCCAAGGGTCACCAAGATAGGTACATGCATGCAGCGGATGGAGTGCGTCTTTTATATCATTGTGTACAAAATTTGGAAACCAAGCGAAGCGGAACTCATAATTCCATGGTAGACACGTGCTTGTAGCGGTGTTACAGGAAACCGTTCGTATGCGTGAACGGTGTGTCCGTACGAGATAGGGGCTACGTGCACATTGCTTCATTTTTACTACGCCAACATACGGAGAATAGGGCTGAGCATTAGGACGATTGTGTGTATACGTTTCCGAACACGTCCGATAGAACTGAAATGGGTATAGCTTCTTGATTTCCACGCCTCATACAACAATGAGCCACTGACGAATGGGGCTTGGGACACGTCCCACCTGTGGTGTCTTCTGTGCGTCTGTCGTGTTTTACCCTGCAGATGTTAATGCCTAGACCCTATGCTAGATGTTAGCTAGCAGCCATACAGTTCCATCGCTATTGTCGTACTTTCTGTCGTATTCATAGCGACAACGATAGTACACTTCGGTTCTAGTAAGCCTACTGGATAGGTCGGCGTGAAGATAGAAGAAGCATTGTCTGGGGCCACATGCGAGCTGTGCGCTTGCATGCATGCGTCCTGCTTGCGACTGGATGTTACTGCGTGGCTAGAAGGCCAGTCACGGTCGTTGCCGGATGGGGTGATGGCCCAAGCGCACAGGGAAACAGAAAGTGAGCGGTAATGCGGCAAAAGTACGTGACGGAAGGGCAGTATGGATGTTGTGTGGCTGTTCTGCATGTTAACAGTGTCTCGACGGATGAACCCGCGCCCTGCCCTTTCACATGCAAAGCCATTGCGTGCTAATCCACTTCCTGAAACGCTGAAACGTTTCTTTAGTCTTGGCAGACTTGCCTACTTGCCCATGGCACGTGAAAGGGTAACGTGGCTGCGCACATTGCTGCTTTATCGCTCAGCCCTGCTCCCCGTTCAAACGTTCAAACCGGTAACCCACTCCATGTAAGAGGGACGCGTCACCAGAAACACGGATTACAAGCCTTCAGGCTGTTCTTCGCCGTCCATTGAAGGCCACCTAGGCCGACAGATAACCAACACCAACATGGCCCCATCAGAGCAACATCTATCTCTAGCGAATGAGAAGACGTTTTGACACCATTTCGTTCTGGCATGGCGCATGCCGAACATCACCCATCATCAACAGCAACAATTCCCGGTATAGCGGGTGAGGCGGAGTTTCCCAAACGGAAGGCACGTGCCAGCAGATGCAGCTTTGACTCGCGCACGTTCCAAGGCGAAATTTAGGAGGAAAAGCACCTGCATCCATACACAACAAAAGTACGGTACATGCACCATGCCCACTGCAGAAAAGACACAACGACGACGACAAAACCAACAACAGAAATAGGGGGGCATTCTTCATCATATAGCGCAAACGCCACGCGCAGCCGCAATGCCTTTTCGACGTGATTTATAAAATTCTCCGGACATCAGATGACTGCGTCCCCTCAATTACCAAATCGTCAATAAGAAGCCTTAGGAAATGCCGACCAGGCACATGCAAAGCCTTCTTCACACTACACTCTCTCAGGTCATCTACCCTCTACACAAACCCCTCTTTGGCATGAAATACTACCAAGATGACTAACCCTAATATGCAAAGAGGAGGATGTGGGCAGGGCGGAATGTGCGGCGCCCTTCTCTCCCAGACCGTTTCCGGCGTGCAGTATTGTTGCCGCGCGGACACAGGCATTTCGTTCATGACAAACCCAATTGAGTGGATATACCAGGACACCAGCCATGGAGCCAAACCCTCACACAACAGCCAGAAGCGCGTTCAAAGGTGGTGCGGGCTCCTAAAACCCTAACGCATCGACATTACGAGATATACCAAGCCATGCCGATGGTTGCGTTCTTAACCTAACCTAAAGGATAAATCTACACGGAACGTCAGGGGCAGCCACCCCAAAGCCGTCCCACACGGCCGCGTGTCAAGTCGAATAAGCGCAAGACAGTTGCCGCGGTCCAAGATGGTATAATGATACATTCCATATAACGAACGGGGGCGGCCCAAAATGGAGACCATTGCAAACAGCAGCTTTACTTCTTCACGCGCACCATGAGCGGGACGGCCGTGCCTCCACCACCACACCCTCTGCAGCGCATGTAGCCCGTCTTACTGCACGAGTTACAGCCAACGTCCCCGTCTGACCATCTCGTGCAGAGGCAGGCCTCAAAGCCGGAGCCTCCACATACCGGGCAAGGCTTGGCGTTCCGGCTGTCCAGGCGGTCCTGTTAGGAGGTGGCATTATTTGTAGGTAAGCCTAAATATAGTAAGCGCGAAACCAGGGCCAGCACTAAAGCGGCAATGCTGTCCCATAGTGCGGGAGAGCGAAACCACCCACGGCAATGAAATGCAAGCGCCCAAATGCATAAGCCTAACAGCAATATGACAGGCAATATGCAAGACCCGACGAAGAAATAAGTGTATCTCGGGGATCGAAGCAGCACATCGCATGAACAGAGAAGGAAATGCAATAACTATTCCATTGAAGACCTAAGGTTAAATGGCCGTTTCAGCTAGCGTGTCATAAGGAGGGAAAGGACCTAACGCATATTACTCGAACATTACGCCGCCTTACTTGTTCTGGGAGCTGCTCAGGGCGGTTCAATAGCATGAAGGCACCAACACATACAGCTCCAGTAGTCAAAACCTGGCTAACCGCGCCGATGGCGTCCAGGTCAGGTCCCAACGCTTGGCATCGTGGACCTCGTCGCGAAGAAACGCGGCGAGCTGGTATTACAGAAAGGCTCCTGCCTGAAGTGCTAGCTGGAAGGGACCGAGTAGCCTGCTGCATGACACTTAGAGCCCTGGACTGGCAACAAAGTGGCTAACCAAAGCGAGTGGTTGAGAAGTAGCCTGAGAGTAGGATACCTAGTTCACGACGTCTCCAGGGGATCACGACGGCGTGAGTGAACTCTTCTGTGTACAAGGGTAAGGTTGCTGTTCAGTGAAAGAACGGTATGCAAACACTGGGCTGTCCTGCCACTTGTCATTGGCAGGGCGTCCGTCGTACACGCATCGTGACGTCAAGCTCAGTGACAAAGTACACCATAATTGTGAATCCATTTAAGTAGCAATGCAGGGAACCTTTTGTTGGGCAGTATCGCCTGAAGCAGGCCTCCATGTCACCCATGTATCGCTGAGCTTGGGTTCCGCTGCAAGCGCTGTCATCATCATGACAGTTTATCACATTGCATCATGATTACCTGGGCGTCCTATGACAAAACGCTGTTTGCAACTGCCCGTGTCGCATATCGGTCCTGTCCGGTCCTGGCCCCCGTGCACCCAAACCCAGCAGCAGCTGTTGGCAGAAGCCTGAAGGCCTACCTCTCAACCGCAGCGCGTGCTATCCCCTTTTTACCCCCGAAACCCCTTTGCAACCCCGCAGTCCCGTCCAATGGACTTCCACCCTCCCGCTTAAGCAATCCTGGACCAACCACCTGGCATGGCAGTGTTATCGGCATCCCAGACGCTATGTTACCACCGGTGGCAACGAATGCGAGCCCCAAAAGGGTGCCAGTACCCATCCTGCGTATTCCGGCCCTCCCATGCCCCCACACTATTCGCCATACATTCGGAAGACGCCACCGTAGTCCTTGCCATCTAACACGCATGCCGCACACAGGCACATAGCGCCACCGACCCCGTCTAGTGCTTCTTGAAACCGGGCCAGGTCGCTGGAGATATCCACTACACCCGCACTATTCCTTAATGCTTTTCCCTCAATGCGCCATTGCAGTCGTTGCGAACATACCCAGGGCTTGACGCCGTTTCCTTCACACGCCGCTTGTCCTGCAGCAGCAGTCAGCACCGCCGGAGCCCCCCTCCACACGCGAGCTCACGAGTGTTAGCACCGCCAGCAGCAGCCATCCAGGATTCCAGGTGCTGCCAACGCCCTGTTCCTCCCCGCCACCGTCACCTAGGACAGCGGTACTCCTACCTGGCCTCTCTCATGTCGTCATGGGTAATGGCCTACTCCACATACGCGCCTGCAGCCTCTTGCACCTTGGTCTATCCCCTTTTGATCTATCCTACCGTCTCGAGTACTACTACCGTCTCTACAACCCAACCATGAGGTTAGCCAAACCTGTGCCACCTCTTGTTGTCAACAGGGGTGGGCCCCACCCCATGCCACACGCATTCGCGGATATGACCCACAGAGCTGTCCAGAGCCATCATGCCGGGCCGGACAAGGGCCCCAACTAGGGGTTAGGCACTAGACATGCCACGCTAGCTGTAGCCCGGCCTGCAGCCTCCTCTCTGCTACTCCTGCCACATGCGGTATAGCCAGGGAGATAGCAAAAGTCATGTCGACCCATGGGTCGGTGGCAAGCAGACGCAGCTTACGGCACACACGGTAGCTTGATGCAGAGGCTGCAGCGACCCAATAATGCACATGACACGGTTGTGCATTCACTCAATTTCTTAACCCGAACTTAATACCAATGACCCCCACGCCAGATCGCTACCCCGTCGCCGTCCACACGCAGGGCACATGTCTGGCAAGGGGCGATTGTTCTCGCCATGACACACACACGCACATCTACTAGTAGTTACTGTATGCACACATGCGCTCACTACATATAATGCATAGCGGGGTTCATGTGAATGCTAGAAGCGGGAATGCGCCGCTCCATTTTGCAGATGCTGCAGTTTCTGAAATCCGCCCTCGACAGCGTTGCCATAACTTAATTTACATGAAAGCCGAGACATTCCACACCGCCAAACGTTAGCCCTGCGCTAACCAACCAGTTCCTCCTCACCCTCCTCCTTTACATCTACTACCTGCAACAGCAAACCCCCTTTACAGGTCTGTTCCCTTCCCCTCCTCCTCCTCAGCCTCCCACAAGCCATCCCCATTGGTTCCACCGCCCGCACCTCCCTCCCCGCCCTCCTCTTCACCGCCCACTGCCGCCGCGACTCCTCGACTTCCCCGGTCCGCCTGCAGCGCCAGGAACTCAATGGCAGCGCCGTACGACTCCGTCAGGCCGTACATGAATGCCGCCGCCTTTGCAAAGGAAGGAAAGGACTTTCCCCTCACATGGTAGCTCACCGCATGCTGGATGACGTTACGACACAACGGACCGCAGTTACCCATTGTGATACTCTCGATAGGGCTTTTTAAGAACCATCGGGCTTCCATGTTGTCAAAGAGTACGTGATCGTACGGCTGTGTGTACTGCAGCGAGAAGCCGGGATCTGTGAAGCCGTACCCGGCCCGCCAGAGGCACTGCGAGACCAGGCAATCGCCGCCGCTGCAGTGCCTGAGGTCGTTCATGCAGGCCAGGGCGGCATCGTACGACAGATCTAGTTGCCGCATAAGACCCACTGAGAAGATCATGCCTGCGCCTCCATGGGCGCCTGTGATGGCGCAGGAGGGCTTGGAAGGCGGGCAGGCGTCCTTGCGCGTGCAGTACGGGCATGCTGCACGCGGTGTGTAACCGGTGTCGGTTTGCGCGGCGGGCATGTTGCTGGTGTTGAAGCCGCAGGGAAGGCAGCGGAAGGATTCTAGCCGCGGGTGGCCGGTCTCGTACCAGAGGTTGTCGGAAAGCGCGAGGGGAAGTTCCGGATCAAAATTTGAAAGCAGCTGTTGTACACCCCGCATGAAGAAGAGCGTGTCGTCATCACCGTACAGCATCCATTTGTAGGTGTTGCCAAAGTGGCGGTGCGCAGCGAAGGGGGCCATGGCTGCGCGGAAGTCGCCGGGGTTCTTAGCATGCCAGCGCTTGGGGTCGGGATCCTCCTCATCCGGAAAGTATTCGTACGTTTCACGGTACTTGGCGTAGACTTTGTTGAGAAAGGGTATTTCTGTTTCGTTGCTGTTCATGATGAAGGTGCGTATGCCTGCTCGATATGCCCTCGTGCCTTGAGCGAGCACCAGGCGGCTGCTGGCAGTTGAGATTGCAACGACGAAGTCGTCATCGGCAAGCTCCTGCGCCGAGCCCTCCGGTATCGTAGCATGGGCGGCTCTAAAACTGATTGCGGTAGCTAGAAGGGAAGCTAACAGATAAAGCCGTGTCAGGGCCATTGCTCTCCAATTGCCGTGCCCTTCCAGTATCTACCTAATTGTTTGCAGGTAAACGTAGTAAGTAGTGGAATTGATGGTAAAATATACCAGCACAGCGTGAGGTATGCAAGCGGTTGCTGTCGCGCACTGAATCTCGAGTACCAATTATTGTAAGCGTCTCGAAGGCAAAGCTTGTAAGACGCTTTCTGCCACGCATAGCATTATGTAAGTTACACCGCCCGCGAGAATCGTAAAGTCCCTGCACCGCCGCAAGCCAGATGGGGCGTTGCCGCTCCCATTTTGGTTCCCCTGGAGCCACGCGCCAAACCGCCAGCCTCCCAGCACCGCTTCAGGACTTGTAGAATTGTATTCCCTTTATTGAAGGCCAAAGGAACTCGGATCACGCTTGACGTCCAACGCGAAATGGCTGACCGTTGGCGCATGATGACAAGCCCTTATGGAAGCGCACAATCCTTGTAAAGTAAAGCTACTATCCTTTATGGTTTATCACATGCAATTCATTCGGCTGCAAAGGACGTCCATTAGCCCAGGTCCGCATTTCCTTGGCGATGAATGCTTAGTCGCGAGCTGGCAACTAGAACAAAGAGCACACCGTGGTCGCAGCAGTAAGACATGCACTGATGTATAGTAATGCTGGTGTGGTAGTGGGACCATAATGCGACGAGCTAATGCTTTCAGTGGGTTCAGCCAGACACATGCCGCCAATGACACTTACAATTAAGCTGACCAGACACACACCGGCCATTAAACCGGCGGCAAACGCAAAACACGCTCAAAGCGGTCTAACCCAGAAGCACGAGACGTGCTCTATTAGGAAGAGCGGTAGACAAACAACAAAGTCCCACGCAACAGGGCACACGCACACAGGAACACAACCAGGGACAGGCAAAGCCCACATGATATTATCTCCGTCCTGTTAGACTGACCTGCTATCCCACGCCCCCGTTCTCCACCACGCGTAGGTCTTACGCATCCTTGGCCCGAAGCCTATTGACCCCTGTAGGTATCATTACACACGACTGCATCATTCTTCCTCCTGCCCCAAACCCCCATACCCTTGTCGTTCTCACATATGCCGGCTATCCCCCCCCCCTCACTACTCGATAATCTCCACGTCGCTGTCCTCCAGTACCACGGTAATGGCCGGTGACGAAGCCGCCCTCGCCATCGATGCCACCCTCGCCGCCGGAACCATTGGAGGTGCCCTCGCCGCCGCCGCCGCCCTTGACACCGCCGCAGCCCCCGCCATCGTCGCCGGCGTCGCCGGCGCCGCCGGCGCCCCCGAGCCGCTCCCGCGACCACCGCGCATGCCCGCGCGGCGGCCAGCCGTACCGCCACGGGGAGGTCGCGGCGGCAGCGGGTGGGCGGGCGGGGCCCCAGGCGGACCCCGCTGGGCAGCAGTGGCGACGTCGCTGTCGGAGTCCCCCTCACCCGCGCCACCGCCCGTGCCACCGCCCGTGCCACCGCCACCGCCAGGCTCCTCATCGCGCGGGCGCTTGATGTCAGCCGGGGCACTGTTGCTGCGGCTGATGATGGGCTCAGGGGGCGAATGCACGTTGTGGTACACCCGGAGGAGCATTGTCATGAACATGTGCTCGTTGCACTGGTATGTGCACCACTCGTGCCCACGGTAGCGCTGTACGGGAAAGAGGAACATGCAAGGTTGGTAGCTAAACAAGCGTTTCCCAATGACGTGAATCGACACACTTGCCTTCGTCAGGTCGGCGACGGAGCGCGGCCAGTCCACAGGCGGAATCTGGGCGCAGAAGATGAGCCAGTTGTCGACGCGCCACTCTCCACCTCCCCGTAACACCTTGCGCGGCGGTGTCAGTTCGCCCTTGCACAGCGGGCACTGCGGAATTGATACAACGAGTTAGTGCTATACTCACAGCTTATTATGTTTGCCGAACATGTCATACCAGAAGGAGGGAAGAGATCTTGTTAAAGGCGTTGACATCCTCCATACTGATATGCGCTGCCGAAGCGGCTTCTGCCTCGGAGAGAGGCCCCCCAGCCCGATCCGGATACAGGAATGCACAATACGCGAAATACCGGGCGACTTTCAGCCGGTCGACAATGGACGGCCTGGCGTGAACGATCCTGGCGATTTCAATCTCCTTCGCCTTCCGGATGTCGGCGTTAGCGTCGCCAACCAAGGGCCTGACAGAAATGCACAGCTTGTTTCCGGTCCACTTCTTCTTGAGCGTCCTTGATTGGCAAGCGAAATGGGGCAGGGAAATGAATTGGTTTTGGCCCATGGGTCCATTTCTCAGGCCTGGCGACTGCATGCATGACGCTAGCGCAGAAGCCTCCGCTGGCGCTTGTACACGGGCCAGTGCACTGGGCGCGTCACCGGCGCCCTGGGAGAGGGGGCGGGAAGGGAACGGAGGGGAAGGGAAGAGAACGATTACTCCCGATTACACACGTCTCACATCCAACTGTGTCACTGTGCTATACAAGCACAAGGCCTGTCTTGAGGCATGCCCACCTGTAGATAGGCCTCCGGTAGTCTACCAGCAACAAGTCCAGCAGCGCGACCACCAAGCATGACATTGCCCTCTTCTGAATCCGCGTCGTCCGCATCCGCGCCGATTCCTTCTTCTGGCCCATCATTCTCTCCCTCATCATCGCCGTCCTCAGACAAGGACGGCAGTATTAAGTCCAGATCGTAATCCCCGGACATTGAGCTAAGTATGTCTTCGTCATCCTCCATGTTGCCCTAGTGCCGCACACCAGTGCAATGACGCACGACCTAATGATTCCTAAGCTAAACTGGTGGTGTATGGGTATTGCTAGCGTTGAATGGTGTGCGATATCCTTAGTTCCTAGGGCTGGTGGAGCTCATGCGAGAGGGCGTTAACAGGTTGTGGTGTCCGTAAGCCCGTGAATGTAGGTCGTATACAGAATGAGAAGTATAGCGTAAAAGCTTCCTGATTTCGCGTAACGTCATAGGGGTGCAGTTTACAACATGCGCCAACGGTCAGCCAGACGCGTTGGACGTAAAGGCGGATTCTTGTTCCTTTAAGCTTGTTTAAAGGGAATACCATTTCACAAGTCCTGAAGCGGTGCTGGGAGGCTGGCGGTTTGGCGCGTGGCTCCAGGGGAACCAAAATGGGAGCGGCAACGCCCCATCTGGCTTGCAGGACCGCAGGACGTTTGACTGTTGTACAGCCATTGACTGCTCGGTCTGCTCCTGCTTTTCGGTGCTTACGGCCCATGCTGCAGACACAGCTAGGTTTCATTATAATACCCTGACGCGACCGTAGTTACATTACACATGCCATGCCATCGACAATGCAAGCTTGCTTGCCGTTGGGGGGACATGTGAAGCTGAGAAAGCCAGCACTTCCCGATTGCTCACGCCAAATGGAGTAGCTTTGCAACTCTATAGCACTTACCGCGTAATCATTTGCCACAGCGCCATAAGCACGCACTTAGTCATGGCATGCAATGGTGCCGTCTAAGAAGGCGTCGCCGTGTTATCTGTCACAAACATCAATTATAATCGCCATGTGCACCCCAACGCATGCGGCTTGTCCTAAGCTTGCCGTATGACTGTCGTCCAAGGTGGGGACCCGCGGGACGGCAGGCCGCTCCCCTGGGCTCGCCCTCAAATGACGCTGAGGGCCGAAGCTTCCACGTTCGCAACACGACGTCATTCTAAGTTGTCCTGGAACCCCCTGCACACTCGCGACGCTATCATTACGGAAGGCTTGGGCAGCTTCACACATAGCCCGCACACAGCTCTACAGCCGCCATAACCAGGAAAGCAACATCTGCTGCTATTGGCCTCAGCCACTGCAGGCACCGGCGCAAACCTACAGCAACCGAGTCAATCGCTATTCAGCGCAACTCCAGCACCGCCTTTCCTTTTGGTGAGACCTGAACGCACGTCTTACCAGGAATGGCAACAATCCTTCAAAACACCCGACGCAGCTGTTGCGGCTTGCTTTGTGGCTTGTTTTTGGACCACCATCAGCTGTGTGACAACGTACCTTCACATTGTCAGGCACCCAAACGTTGCCCTCACCAGCAGAAGTAGCAATTATTTTAGCTACAGTTCACGTAGTGCCGTAGCTAGTAGCCTCCTCGCACTAGGTAGCAGCAGCAGCGCACGTTGAGGCGCACATTGTTCCGACCCGGTTGCTGCTGTTGCTGCTGCTGCTGCTGCTGGGTTTTCCCACCGCCCCCCCACAGTCAGGCCACACAAGCTGCTGCTGAGCTACCGGCGGCAGCTCTTCTTCCTGTTGCTGGTTAAGCTGCTGCAGCTGCAGCAACGGTACGCCGCAATGATGGCATCAACCCAACAGCAAGAGCTACAGATGCACGAGCAGCAGGAGCGAGAGCAGGAGCAGCAGCAGCAGCTACAGGCCCCAGCAGACCGCTCCGGTAGGTCCCAACTCGCATTCTCTCTTCCTCCCTTGTCAGTTTGCCACCACCCCCCCTTCCCGGCTTCTTCTTCCGCACACAGTCCCCCGAATGCCCCCTTTCTGCGCGCTAGCTCACCCGATGCCGCCCTCCTCTTCCTCCCAGCCCCCTCCCAGCCTCCACAGCTGCTCGCTCGCCCGAGCCAGATGGCCCCCACCTCACCTCACCCGCCCACCCACACCCACATCCTCCAACACTTCCACCCCGCCCTGCCGCTATCGCCGTTCCTTCCCTCCTTATCCCCAGCCTCCCGCCCCCACCCCACTTCCCTTAACACAGCAGCCCTCTCGCGGCCGGCCCCCAGCAGCGGTGCGCCCGCAGCCGCCAGTGGCACCGCCGGGCGCCAGGGCGAGAGGGCGGAGCAGGTGCAGGAGCCGGCAGGACCTCCCGCGGCAGCGGTGGGGGCAGTGGGGGCGGTGGGGGCGGCAGGGGGGTCTTGCGAGGCCGCCGGGGCGGGGGATTCCGAAGGAGGTGAGCTGGGTCGGGGCTGGACGATGGGTGGTTAGAGGGAGGGGAGGAAGAGGCGTGGGGAGGGAGTGGTGTGGGGGTGGAGGAGGGGAGGTGGGGCGGGCGGTTAGGGACATAGGGAGCGAGGGGCGCATGGGTGAGGAGGCGATACGTCACCACTCATCAGGGCTGTAACACCCTGCTTGTCCTCTCTGCTCCACCCTCCCAAACCCTCCTCCATCACACGGTCGGTTACCTGTAATTGTTGTTTCCTCTTTACCTCCACCTCCCCCCTCCATGCTCCCTCAGGACCTGCTGCCGTGTCTGCCGAGGAGTCCGACCCCTCGCTGCTCACCCGCGCACTGGATGCGGGCTGCTCGCTGCTACAGTCGCTGCCGCCCGTGCGGCGCATACACCAGCACGTGTGCGCCTTCCACATGTGAGGGGGGCAAAGACCATACCAAAGCATAGGAGACCACAGGTTAGGGCAAAGCAATATGGGGGGGGAGCAGGGGTGGAGGGGAGGGGTAAAGTAAATTAGCGTGGGGGGAGAAGATAAACTGGGCCGCTGCAACAATGACCCTGACCGGGGTGGTGGCGTCCCAGATGTTGAAGTGGGATGAAGGGTGAGGGGAGGTGGGGGGGAGGGGGATGCTGAACGCTGGAAGGAGGAGCTACCGTGGCCACCCTTACCGCCTTCCCGCCGCCATGTGTAACGGTACCGTATTCGTATCCCGTCGTCCCATTCCCCCACCTCCACACCCTGCCCACTTCCCCGCCCTTTCCCTACCAAGCTTCCCCGCCCCCCCGTGTGGCTTCCTATGGTTCGGTATGGTCTTTGATCCCCCGCAGGTACTCCCACGACGCCACGCGGCCCGTGAAGGCGCACCACTACTGCGCACATCGCAGCGAGGACATGCGGCAGGTGGGGTGGGGAGGGGAGGGGTGGGGGGAATATATGAGAGGTGAAGCGACTCCGGTGGGCGTTAGGGCAAGGCAGTAGGGAGAGGAGGCGGAGCGGTGTGGAGGTGGTAGGGAGGGTTTAAGATGGGAGGCGGTTGCATGTGCGGGATGAGACAAACTGAGCCGCGGATGTACGGGCATGACTAGAATACGGCTTGAGTAAGACAGGAGAAGAGAGGGAGGGGGGAGCGCAGAGACCTCCGTCTACTCCACCTGCATGCATATCCGGCATGCACGCACGTACGTACATCCGCTCATACACACCCGTGCCTTGCCCCCGCTATATGTGCTGTATGCTGCCACCACTACGCCAGACCGTACGGCAAATCCCAACCTTTCCTAAACGCCCCCTGCGTGCGCGTGCATACCGGTACCTGTGTGTACGACAAACAGTGTGTTTTGTACGACAGCAACGAACCCAACGCCCGCTTGATCGGAATCGAATACATCATATCACGTAAACTCTTCGAGGTGCGTACGACAGCGGGTGGTGGTGGTCGTACGGAAAGAAGGGTTGTCGTACTGCCGTGCTGCGTGCAGGGGCGCAGGGTTACGATGGATTGCACGTCAGTGTGCTAAGAAAACTGTCAGTGCGTGTTTTGTTGCAACACTTGGGCGTTAGCCTCTGTTTTTAACCCTGCCATCTCTCCTCGCCCAACCTCCTTCATCCCCCCATGCCACCAGGCCCTACCCGAGGAGGAACGCAAGTACTGGCACAGCCATGTATACGAGGTGGGGGTTAGTCAGCCGAGACGCGATGTGGGGCCGCTGGGAGCTCTCCGCTGCCGTGCTCTCGTCCATGCTGCCCCCCGTCCCCCGACCGCCGGCACCCCCCTGCTCCAGGATTGGGACTCCATTGCTTTCCTTTTGCTTTTCACTTTTATTTCGCTTCACTTTTCGTTTGTTTCCCCCCGGCTGCAGGTCAAGTCGGGTATGCTGGTTGCCCCCGGGGTGCCCGCCCCCGCGGAGGATGCGGACATGCGCCAGGTGATCAACACGTACGGCAAGACGTGGCATACGTGGCAGGTAGGGGGGGCGCGGGAGGGGAATATACAACGTACACAGACGCACCGTGCCAATACACACACGCTTCCCCCCTCCCCTCCCTCCCCTCCCCCCTCCCCCCCCCAGGTAGACCGCGGCGACCCGCTGCCACTGGGTCCCCCGCAGCTCATGATGGCCTACACGGCGGACGGACAGCTGCCGCCGGGGGTGCTGGCGGCCAGGGATGCGGAGATCGGGGTGGAGAGCGGCCAGGTGGGTAAAGATAAGGAAAAACTGACGAGCGGCCAGGTGGAGGGGGAGGGAGGGAGGGACTCTGGGGCGGAGAGGTGCTACGCCTCCTCCTCCTGCCTTCATCCTGCTGCCTCCAACCTCCGCATCCCCCTTTCCGAACTTCAAAACGACCTGCGCTGCCCTCCCGCCCATCACGTCCACACTCGCCCGTGGGTCCGCCCACGACCCCTTTCCCTCCTCCAACCTCCCTTCTCCCCTTCCCGCGCCCCTCCCCTCCCCCCTGGGATTCCAGTTGCTTCACTTCCCATCCATTCTTTCACCTCCCCTCCTCTCCTCCCCCCCACCAAGGTGCGGCACCGGCGACGTCACATGGCCCCCTCCGCACCGCCCCACCCCGCCGCCGACCACCCCTGGCACACAGGCAGCGCCTGGCAGTGCGTCATGCAGCAGCGGGAGTTCAAGAAGCCCCTGGAGCAGGGGGAGGGCGGAGAAGACGAGGGGGAGGGGAAGGGGGAGGGGGCTGGAGGGGTGCCGCTGCCGGAGGGGGGAGCGGCGGCGGCAATGGATACGCTGGCGCCCGGCGGGGGAGGGGAGAGCGGGGGGGCGGCGGCAGGGGGGCCGGCGGGGGAGGGTAGGGGGGCGGTGTGAGGCGAGGGAGACGGAAGGGCGGGCTGGACGTATGACTGTGCGGTGTTACTTGTTGGTCCTGGTTTTGGTGGGAGGCAGTGGGGGAAAAGAAGAATACACGATGGCAGGGAGGGTGGGTTATGGAGGCAAAGACGTAGAAGTAAAGCACTGGAGTCCAATCCCGAGGCCCGACTGGCTTGTGGTGGCGGGGGTGGATGCAGTCCGGCAGTGTGTGGCGAGTCAAGGGAGGGTTGTGCCCGGGAAGAGCGGGAGAAGCAGCGACAGCAGGAGGCGGACATGGACGGCAGGGGGAGTGGTGCGCAGCACAGCTCAGCTTGTTGAGGCGTGGTGTTGCTTGAATTGTGGGGATGACGGGAGTTGCGGGTTTGACGGCGCGGGTGAGCGTACGACAGCAGAGGAGCTGGGGGCGTTGTACGGAGTTGCGGTTGGTAGTATCGTAGTATTTTTAAAGCGAAGGAGAAGGTAAGCTTGCATCGGCGCTCTCTGGTGGAGGGTGGTGGGGCCTTATGCCAGTCACCGCACGATGTAGGCGAGGCCTGCACCGCATGGGGTTTCAGTGTACAACATTGGCTCCAAGACCTGTCGAGCTGTCCTGTCTCCTGCGCATGTTCCTGTCCCCTACGTCTGAAACCGAGTTCTATGGTAAGCATATTTTTGGTGAAATCCTAGGATCCCGGTTCGCAACAATTTGCTGTCCGATTTGCAACCTTGGGTGTGAGAATGGGCAATGCCGCTCTACCTTCAGACGAGGAAGTTAACAAAATGATCTTAGACGTCTTGAAAGACGACTCCCTACAGGATAGGTTGTGAAGTCCAGTTACCGACAAATGGAAGGCAGAATCGCACGCACACCTGCACGCCTGGTTTAGAACTTACCTGTAGAAAAGGACAGAATTTGTATAATTGCTGATACTAGTCCGCTGTCGCGCGAAGCAGACAGCTCTGGCAACCAGGAGGACTTCGCGGACGATGGCAGCAGTAGACCACCCCCTGGTGCCGGACCACAGGAGCATCAGCAAGAGCAGCAGCAACCGTGCCCCCACCACCACCGGCCATTGTTGGCAATTAGTTTGGGTTTCCTGCCCAGCTCGCTATGCGAACTGTGATCCATAGATCCAGATGCCGACACTCCGAAACCTCGAAGCCCCAACCGTCACGTGGGTACCGGCTGTCTTAACCTCCTGTAAAAGCTTAGCATATCGTAGGTTTCTCCGCTACCTCCTGATGGGGGCGATTAACTGCTTCGCATGGGCTACAAAGTACAACGTTGGCTCCAGAACGTGCGCTAACCTGCCTTCTGCGCATGTTCATGTTCCGGCTAGTGACTAGGCGTTATTGTGGCGAACTTCTACAGTGTCGTTTGAACTCCTGTTGCTGTCCAATCCGTCAACCTTGGATGTGAGAATGGGCAATGTCGATTCTCCTTCCGACGGAGGCGAAGAAAATTATAGGTGGATTTGCTCCTTATTTAATGACGATTCCCAGCAAGGTAGGTTACCGTATGAAGTCCAGGGAGCAACAACTATGCGGTAGAATCGCATGCGCACTTGCACGGCCGGTTTAGATCTCTTACTTATAGCAAAGGACATAGTATGGACGGTTTCTAATACTGGCCCGCTGATGCGCAGAGAACCGTGGTGACCAGGGCGACTCCGCGGAAGTTGCCGAACCACAGGAGCAGCAACACCACTACCAGCAGTACCCGCAATCGCTCCCCGGTGCCGGAGACGAATACCATCTTCACTCGCAGCATACAGAACAGCAGCAGCGGCACAATGGCCTTTCTCAGCCGACTGAGGAAAGCGCCATGGCCGCAACCATATCAGCTGCAGCCAACACCATGTACGGTGCGGAAGCCCTGGCTGTTGACTGCTCCAGCTATCGACCGCTGCAGGGTGCTGCAACTGGTGGGTTAGCCACAGGTGATATGCTGGTTGCGGCGACAGGGTTTGGGGGCACTGGCAACCCATCAGCCCTGGCGGCTTTTGGGCCTATCAGCCAGGTTGGGGACGACCAGTTCACCGCCTTAACAACGCACTTAACAGCGGCCTTGGATGCTGCTGGCATTCTCCAACCGCCCGGTTCAGCGCCAGCGTTGCTTGTGCCGCCAGCGGCGTTCACCCATGTGCCTCATCAGGCGCCTCCGCAACCAGCATCAGTAGCAGCGGCAGCAGCTCAAATTGTTTTTGCGGCTCCTGTTGGGTTGGCGGCGGGCAGCTCCTCAGAGCCCGCCTGGACGCAGCAGCAGCAACAGCAGCAGGCAGCAGGCGGGATGGCATGGAACGCTGCTGCTGCTGCTGCTGCTGGCTCCGGAGCATCTGTTCCTGATCGGGAAGCAGCTGCTGAGCAGTTGCCCGCTGTCGCCTCCGCTGGTCGGGGTGGCTGCGGCCGGCTTGACAAGGCCCACATGATGTGGAGACTCTACGAGGAGCTGTGCTATCAGCACCTGCTTGCTGCAGGCGAAGAGGGCTACGACCCCTACAAGACGTGGAGCCAGTGGGCACGAAGCCCACCCTCCCTCCCAGGGCTCGCACCTGAGACCGCTGTCTCCCCAGTTATGACAAGCGCCAATGACATCCTGGCGCCCGGCAGGCTGCGGCAGGGTGGCGGAGGCGGAGGCAGCGGCCCCGGTGTGGCTGCAGCCCCAGCTAAGCGCATTGCGGTGCATGCGCGCCTGCCACACGAGGGACTGCGGGCGCGCTTCCAAGGCGGCACCGGCAGCGCCAATGGCAGCAGCAATGCCGCTGTGACTGCTGCTGCCGCTGCTAGCAGTGCTTCAGCCATGGATGCAGCGGCCCAGCCCTACCAGTTCATCGGGCCTGAAACGTTGTATGGAACGACCTATTTGACGCAGAACGGCGGCTTCACTAAGTCGGAGTTGCGCCGCCTTGAGTTTCTGCAGACGGCTGGGGAGGGTGGATCAGCAGTGAGGGCAGTCAACGTCGGCAAGGACGAAAGCATGACGCAGGGCTGGTACCTTGTTACCCAAACCCTGGACCACTGTCTGCTACATCATGACGTTACAAACAATAATTGCCGGAAAGAGAAACACCCAGTTCACACCGTTCGCAAGGAGTTCTTGGCGGAGTGTGTTGGGGTGGAGGCAGCTGGGCAGGCACACAGGCAGCAGAGGAATCGGCAGGAGGTGAAAGTCGGCGACACGGGCGAAGAGCGGTGGCAGATCCCGTTTCAGCGGAAGAGCAAGAAGGATGAAAGCAAGAAGGATGAGGAGGTCACGATACAGTTCGCCAAGACGTGGCCCGCTTGGTGGGTCCACGCAGGTGGACGTCATTGTGCATGGGGGGGGGATGGGGGTGTGGAGGAGGGACAGGAATACCGGTACCATGAGGAGTGGGGCTTGGCTGCCGCGGCATGTAGGTTGGCGCCTCAGGCATGCTAACTGAAGGGTGCTGCGGCATGCGCCTCGGGGGGCTGCTGAGGGTGCTGCGGTTGGGCCTGCTTGACTGCTGAGATGCGAGGAAACACTGACCAAGGGTGGCCAATTTTAACTGGTGGTCTTGCTCCTTCAGCTCTTGTCTCACCCGCCCTTGTCTCACCCCGCCGTCCCCGCCGCTGCTTCCCTGTCGTCACGACGCAATGACTCCAGGTACACGGTGCTGTCGCCCAGTGCCCGCAAGGGCGAGGGCAAGAGCGAGGGCAAGGGCAAGAGCAAGGGCAGAACCCGCAACACCGCAGCGCCTGCTGCTGCTGCGGCGGCTCCTATCACCCTTGATGCTGCTACTGCTGGGGCAGACCGACCCGGCGGGCGGCAGCACACGGCTACTGCCGCCGCTGCTGCAGGGGGTGCCCCTGCTGCTGCTGCTGCTGCTGGCAGCCCCAGCAGCAGCAGAAGCCATGGCAGTGGCGGCGATGATGGCGGTGGGGCGTCGCAAGTTGCCGGACTTGGCAGCGGAATCAGCAGCACCGCAGTAAGCATTGGTAGCGGCGACGCCACTGCTGGTGGTGGAGGTGGAGGTGGTGGTGGTGGCGTTCTGTGTTCTCCCGCTGGAGAGGTGGGAGGAGGAGGAGGAGGCGGTGGCGGTGCTAATGGCATGGGCAGCGGCAGTGCCTTGGGGGAAGCAAGTGGCGGTAGCGGGGGTTCAGGGGCCAGCAGGGATTCGACATCTGGGGCCGCAACAGCAGCAGCAGTGCTGCAGGAGGCGGCGGGAGCAGGCGGAGTGGGAGGCAGCAGTTGCAGGGCCGAGGCGGGTGGCGAGCCGGTTGCAGCAGCAGCCAACTACGGTGGAGCTACTGCTGCTGGTGGCCGTGTTGCTGCTGCTGGTGTTGCTGGTAGTGGTGGTGCGGCATGTCCGCCGGGGCGGCAGGCGCAAGCGCCGCTGCAAAGGACACCAGCGCAGGAAGACGTCGTGAAAGCGGTGACCCTCATTGGCTGGTTCTTGGATGCCACGTCAGATCCGGACTCCGATTTGGAGCACTGGAAAGTGTTCTTGGATAAGGTGCGCGGGGGTCAAGGAGGAGCTAGCGTTGGGAGCTGCTTGCTCGAGTTGGGCAGGCGGTGCGATGGGTGTTGCGGGGTTGACACATGTCAAATGGCGGCTCTGTCTGCATGAGGCGCAGGCAGCTTGAAGGGGTGAACGGCGAACCAGGATTGGGCCTGTACCTAGCTACCTACCCCCTACCTACCCTTTGATCGCCCTCCCTCCTCCTGTGTATGACCGTATGCCTAACCCCGCCCCCTCCTAACCCCGCCCTCTCACCCGGGGCGCACGCTGCCCAGGCCATGCGAGCCGCCGACGGCCGCAACGCCCCCATGCGCCTTCTAGCCCTGCGGGACGGCCATGACCGCGGCTTCGGCCTGCTCAACATTGTCCTGCATGAGGCCATCACACGCCTGCAGTCGTTCCAGGCGCAGCAGGCGAAAGTGGCCGCGGCAGCGGCTGAAGCAGCCTTCAAGGCGGCAGCAGCAGCCGACAGCAGCTCTGCAGCGGATGCATTTGCCGCAGCGGTGGCGCAGGCAGCCAAAGCGAAAAAGGAGGCGGATGAGGCGGCTCAGCGGCAGTCGGAGGTGTTGCAGGGCAAGGTGCTGGCGTTGTTTGGGGAGCTGGAGAGCCGGCTGCTGCTGCAGCGGCCGGGGGTAGCTGGCGGGGAGCAGCAGGCGGGTGCAGGGGACTGGGGTGGTGGAGGGGGCGGTGGAGGCGGCAGCAGCAGCAGCAGTGGGGGCGCATGTGGGTCGCTCAAGGCCTTTATGCTGCAGAAGGATACGCAGTCGCTGGACACGCCACTGCACACCGCATGCAGGTGCGGGGGAGTGGGGGTGGAAGGCGGGGGAGAGAAGGCTACCCAACGTGTTGAATGAGGATGGCAATCAAGATGGGGCAGCGGGGTGGCGGGGTCGAACCGGAAGTAGGGTCATGTGTGTCATTACCCTCCATCCCGTCATCTCATTATCCCCACCAACCTGCCTGTCTGCCTGTCTACCCTCCTTAGGCACCACCTCCTTGTCGTGCTGCACTGGCTGCTGCCGCGCGCCGACGCGGCCTCGCTGCTGGCGGCCACCAAGGACGGCTGGCTGCCGCTGCACACCGCCTGCCGCTGCGGGGCGGTGGAGGAGGCGGTGGCCTACCTCAGGGCGGCGGAGCGGCTGGGGCTGCTGAGGGAGGAGGGGTCCCGGGAGGTGAGATGGGAGGGAGGGAGGGGTGTGGAGTGAGAAAGGGGTAAGTGCAGCGGGTGTGTGTTTAGAAAACTGGCCGCGGGTGTGTGTGTGAGGGGGGTCCGGTGGACACGCATAGCGGCGCTGTGGGGGATGCTGCTGGGCGGTGGGGAACGATGAGGGAAGTGCATCATGCATGGGCAACATGGGCAGCACCGGCAGCACGGGCAGCATGGCGGCATGCGGAGAGACCGTGCATGCAGGGTTCGAGGGACCGGGCGTGGTGAGGGGTGCGTTGAGGTGTTCAAGCGGAACCCTTGTATGTGTGTATGCGGCTGCGTGCGTGGTACCGGCACCGCCGTCGTTACCATGTGTATATGTAATGTGTATGTCCCGGTGACCATGCATGTGTGTATATGGTTTGCTGGTTCCTGTTGCTCGCAGGCTATCCTATCCGACCCGACGCCCTTCAACCGCTACTATCGAGATCACGGGGGTGTGCAGGTGCTGCAGCGGGCCTTGGAGCAGGTACGGAAGCAGCTGACTGAGGGCGTCAGAACTTTGCCCAACGTGCCCAACCTTTGTTTGCTGACGTTCACCCACCCCGCCGTACAGTCAAGTTTGGGTGACCTGTGGGACTGAACAAACGCTCCCCCCGTCCCGCTTGTCTTGCCCTTCGTCCCAGGTATGGCCCGACCCCGCCCTCCGCCCCGCCCCGTGCTCAAAATGGAAGAAGGCTGTCGATCTGAAGAACCATGCGGAGGCTCTGGCAGCTCGGCTGGGGGGGCTGGGGCTGGGGGGAGCAGCAGGAGGGGGAGGAGGAGGGGGAGGCGACATGCAGGTTGACGGGGCGGAAGAGGGAGGGCAGGCGGGAGGGTGGGGAGGAGAGGGAGGGGCGGGTGGCAGCGGGCCGAGCGGCGCCGGCCAGCGGAAGCGGCCAGGAGGTGGGGAGTGACGGATGGGAGGGCGTGTTGGGAGGGATGAGAGCGAGTCTGGGCAGGAAGGGAATGAGGGTGCAGCCGGGCAGTGTGCTCGCATGTGATGCATCATGCCATTCATGTGTGCATGCAGTGATGAGGGGTAGACACGTGAGTCGTGGGTTATGCAATATGCTACGTCCAGGGAAGGCGTGTCTCGTGTGGAGCATGGTGTATAGAAGCAGCCTGTACAAGTTAACTCGAAAAGTGGTACACTTTGCTGGTTCGGGTTGTCACCTGCACCACACGTGGTTTTACTGCCGGGCAGGCGGTTGCATGACTTTTGCATGTAGCTGCATGTTCCTTCCTTGCTCACGTGGCGTGTTTGACAGCGCTATGTGCCTGATTGTTGTATTGGCCCGAGGGTAGTCCCCCTCCATTGTTTTTTCCTTTTATACAATGACGAATGCATCGTTACGAACAAGCAAGGGGCTGCGGCGGAATGACAGCTTCCCAAGCAAGCTACAACCTGCCCGTGTACGGGAGCATGGCCACATTTCAGCTTGCTTACGTGGGTACGTTCCTGCCTGTGCCCCCCTTTGACTTGAACCACGCATACATGATATGGCAGGCTTGGCGGTTAGCACACATTAGTATTGACATTGGCCGAGCTAACCAACTTGCAAGCATTTGGCAACGGTTTCTGGTTGTGGTGCGGATATGCTGACAATTAGGAAGGTCCTTGTCCCCCGCACGTTTTTGCTCGTACCTACTCGTGTTGCCGTACTCAAGCATGCACATCAAGCATGTTTATTCTTTCGCACAGCAGCGGGTGCGTGTGCCTACCCTGCCTGCCGTTATGCATACCACTATTGGATACGCTCATGGAGTTGTATAAGGCCCCTGTTGTTGTACGACTCTACCGTACCGTAGCTGGTACTGCCACCAATATATCCGTTTTGAGCCATTAGATGTTGTGAAGCCGTTGGCTGCGAAATACATTGCGCAGGATGATGCCAGAGAGATGTTGACGGGGGCTGCTTCCAGAGCTGGTGCATGAGAGTTTCCTTGGTTGGCTTGCGGCTTCAACACTTGCGGAGGGAAGTGGTGCCAACGCCGCATGTCCCTTTTACAGCGCCAAAGCTGCATTCCGTTGGGGCTTACCGGGGTATGAGGTGCATGCAGGTGGAATTGCTTGCAGGCAGGAATTGTGGTGGCCTGCGTACGTTACTAAAGCTCTTTGCCCGGGGGAGCAGTGTGGGGAGGGTAGCAGCAGTACGGTATGGGCGCTGCGGTGATTCGCTGCCTGATGGGTCGTACACCGCGGCAGTTGGTTTGCGTAGGACGTCGTACATGAGATAACGGTTAACAGATCGTGTGAAAGAAGATTTAATCAGTTATAGTTGCAAGTCTGTAAGCGTGTACAGTGTGTCCGTACAAGCCAGCCAGGGGGGCCAAGGACACACTAGGAAACCAAGTTTGTCCGGATCAGGATCTCCTACGAGCCGCCGCTTGGGGCCCCTGTGCCGGTGTTCCTGATAGACGAATGACATGTGGGTCCTCCATACACGGCGAGAAGGTGGCTAGCCAGAGCCTCTATTTCCCCAACATATGCTTCTATCCGTTCCGCCATCCTCCATGTTCCCTACTGCGCTAGTCCACGGTACCGCAGCTGTACTGCAGCGGCAGCCGTAACGGCTCTCCTCTCCCCACAACGCCCATACATGCATGGCCCAGCAGCGGGCTCATTCTCTTTTACACAGAACAATTCGAAAGCTGCTCCTCCGAGCGCCCTGCCGAACCCGTCGCCACATTGTTAAGGGCTGTGATCCGTCTGCGTCACCCTTCTCATCTCACACTCGGGCCTGATCCCCTCTTCTTCCCCGAGCTACTCCTGGGATCCATCTGCCCGCCTAGGGTGCATCCTGGTCGCCACCTTGTTAGGATGACTTGTTAAGCGCACTGATGTACAGCACTGCAGCGGGGGTGGGGCGAGGGGCGGGGCGAGAAGACGGAAAGTGGGAGGAGAAAGAGAAGGGGGCAGGGCAGGATGAAGGGGCGGGCATTCAGCCCCAACCCCCAGCCTCAGTGGCCACCGCTACCTCAGCAAGGCTGGGCAACACAAGGGAGCCGTAAGCTCATAACGGGAACAGCCAATCACCCTGCTGAGGTTATCTCCACCTCCATCCTAGTCCTCGTGACCAACTGCTCTCGGCCCGTCGGCCCGCAGCAGTGCAGGGACAGCAAGTAGATGCGGGCGCACATGCAGGGTACATGGTGGACACTCCGTCACTCACCGTTGTTCCCTCGGATGAAGGCGTCTCCGTACTTGTTCTTCAGCTGCCCGTTCACGTACTCCTGAGATAGTGGGCGGCAGAGGAGACAGCAACGGCAGAACAAAAGGGGTCCTAAGTAAAACACTTTAACACCTTCACGGATGCCTGGGACAACCGCGCAGAGACTCGCTCCTTCATGCCCGCACGGGCAGGCGACGCCGCCGCAACCGGCCCGCTGATGGCAGGAGACCCCCGCAAGGGCCCTCCGCCGTTGAACCCCCTTCCCCTCCCCTTTAAGAGACCCCTCTCTCGGGTCCCTCCCGCCCAAGAGGAGCTCAGGGCCTCGGGGCTGGAGCCCGTGCTAGCAGGCTGATCGAACCAGGGACCTGTGCTGTCTGCTGCCCTGCTTGGTGCCCTGCTGCTGCTGCTGCGACCTGGCGAATGAACCTTTGTGACGCTTCACTGCTGACCCTTCACTGCAGACCCAACACGCAACGGAGGGCAGCGGCTGCGCCACACCTCGCAGCCCCACCTGCCCCGGGCTGCTGATACTCCTCCACGAGCCCAGGCAGCGGCACTCCCCAACAGCAGCCCTGCGCCGCTACTGCAGCCGGCGAAAGCTGCTGCACGGCTACCTATGCGGGCTACTGCATGCGGGCGACACCTGACACGCAGGACCCCCCCGAAATACGCCCGCCCCTCCCATCCCGCCCCCTCTCATCACCGTCCCCCACCCTCATGCCGTACCTCGGTTTGCTCCATGGCAATGTTCATGTAGCCATCCAGGCAGGCCAGGATGCCTGAGTACGACAGCGTGGGGGAATGGGGGGGGGCGGCTTGGTGGGGTGAGGTGGGTAATGAGCCATGCATGCAGCGGTAGAGGTAGTGCAGATAGCGCATGTACAGCACTGCTATACTAATCACGAAAGGTCAGGGTGCAGCGGGCAACACGAAGGTCATGGAGTATGCTAACGGCCGTTTTCAAGTAAGAGATGGGCGCCCTGAAAACGGCCCAGAATCCCATCCTCAGGGCTCGTGGTTGAGGCATGGGGCAGACGGAACGGGGCATGTGGGGACTAGGGAGCTGGGGGTGGGGAGCCGGTCGGAAACATCGTCCGTACCTCGATAGTCCACGCCGGAATTGAGCTTCACCACGACGGGCTTGCCCTTAATGGCTTTCAGGAACTCGGCCGGCGTCTGCGGAGCACACCGCGCAATTAGCGCAGGCAAACCAAAGGAAGAAGGCCTCACCGAACAGCTTCCCGTCAATAAAGCACACCACCCCTACTTTCCAAACATATGCATAAGAAGCAATACAGAACGCCTTGCGGCATACCTTTGTCACGCCAACCTGGACACCAGCATCCGCCATTTCCTTGCTCAAGCTGTCACCTTAGCAGACAAAGACTTCTTTTGACGCCTCTCTGGATATACAGATCAAGCTAAGCGCACCTCCTTTCAAGGTGCACGGTATACAAAATAGGTTTCGATCCGCGGTAAGGCTCACAACTTCAAGACTGAAGCAATGGTGTATATAATCTTTGCGATGCAATCGTCAATTATATTGTGACTTTCGTAGGCGGTCTGTGCTGGGTACTGAGGCAGTATCTGAGCAACGTCCAGTGAAGATGGTTGCCTGGCAGCCAACGTTGAGGTGAAATTAGTTACCTGGTCTCTGAGAACACGAAGGAGAATTTGTTACATCAAAGTGTCGGCCATGACGAAACTTGTGCCGTACTGCACGTACCAGAGAGCAGAGACCACGCATATCACACTTCCAGCAAACCCTGGGGTTGTTGCGGCAGGGTCCGTGGCACGTCCCGCCAGCATAGCAACTTACATCGTCATGAATACCCTTCCTTTCCCAAGCCAACCCTGCCGGCGAAACAGCTGAAAACGAAAACACCTGTCCCCCCGCGTCCAATATGATCCTGTAGATCAAGTCCGAGTATTCAATCCTTCCCAACCAGCATCCTTCCTGCACCTGCTGACACACTGCAAACCCAACTCAATCCATCAATGCATATCCCGATATCCGTCGATTATGCCTGCCCGTACTTCCCCACAGCCCTGCCGTCCTCCGTGACACACCCTGCGCGCTCTTGCTCTGCAAGCAAGCTTGCCGCATACTTGTGCACAAAGCTGCTACACCATGTTCTCTCAACCTCACCCACGACCGCGCTCATCACCACATTGCACTCCTCTCACCCCCCCCCCCCGGAGAGCACATCAACGAACTCAACGCCAACGTTATTCATCTCTTCGGCTCCCTCCCGCACCAAGCCACTCCCCCTCACCTCACACCTCACACCTCACAGCTCCTGCTGCTCCCTCTTGCCCCCGCTACCATCACCTGCACCTCCTCCAAGCAGCTTCCCCACAAAGCTCTTCGCACCCTCCGCAACCCGCACCGCCCCCTCCTTCACAGCCTCAGCTGCCTTCGCCGCCCCCTCCTTTACCACTTCCGCCGCCTGAGCCACACGCTCCTGCAGCGCGGATGCCGCGGCTGTGGAAGAGGAGGAAGCGCCTCCGCTGCTGCCGCTAGCGGGTCCCTCGCCCTCTCCATCGGAAGGAGGTCGGGGGGGCACGTGCTCGCTCATGCCGGTTTCTGATGGAGGACGGGCGGGGGGGCAGCACGGGGAGGCGAGGGCGGGGTTGCGTTACCGGTAGTTGGGAGGGGGTCCAGGAGTGGAGAGTGGAGATGCGAACGGAGCTCTTATGCTTCCGTGCTTCCCTGTCCCCCCGCTTCCTTACCCTTCAAGATCTTGTTAAAGTCCGGGTCATCTCCGTACTCCTCCCGCAGCTCCGCCAGCTCCTCCATCATGCTCTCCCGGCTGTACAGGCTGCCGCTGAGCCCCGCGGAGGCCATGTCTCGCAGCATGCGCGCGTTGCGCACCTCCTCCTCGCTCAGCGGCACGTGGGCCTCGCCGGCGGGGCGGTCCTGGGGAGGTGTGGGTGTGTGGGTGTGTGGGTGTGTGGATGTGTGGGTGTGGGGGTGTGGGGGTGTGGGGGTGTGGGGGTGTGGGGGTGTGGGGGTGTGGGGGTGTGGGGCGCTGTGAGGGGTACTGGGGTATGCGCAGGGACAGGCACGCGTTTGGAAGCGCCGCGGGCAGCAGGCTTCCATGTGGGCAAGTTGCTAGCGTCGCTCGCTGCATTCCAGCCATTTCAACGGGTTGGCCGTGTTTGAGGACATGAGGATGTGAGGATACCGTACGTGTGAACGGGCCCTGGTGCCGGGTGTGTACGAACGAGTGTGCGGTGACAGACCTACACGGTGACATAAGCGTTACCAGGAGGCGTTTCATGCCCAATAGTTCTACCAATGGATAGGGATACCCCGCTAGGAAGGACGTATGCAATAAATTAGGTGTGAATTATTTAGAACACGAACCTTGGGGACGGGTGGAGGCTTCTTGGTGCAGGCGTCGGTAGCATCATAACACATCCAGTTTGACACGGCGGCACGCTTCTTGCCCTTATACAGCATGGCACTCAGATCCGTCAAGTCGACGTCCTCGGAAATCTGCTCGCATGCGCGTGCTATGGTACGACACTCCGACTGACACTTGCCGAGCTGCGTTGAACGGGGCCGGTGACATTGGGGGTGGATGGAGCGGTGCTGGCAGTGTTAGCTCCAGGTCGGGCTCGACAGAAAGCATAACCATACCTACCCTGCCGGTATCTTTAAGCTGAAGGGTTGTGTCCTGCTCTACAATATCGTATCGGGTGATCCAGTCGCCCGCATCTTGATCGGGGTCGCACATTTTCTCAACCCGCTCTAGAATGTCGGCCTCAGCGACCTACAGATACCATCATATGAGGATGCTTAGGGCAGTAATATGAAAGCTAGTTATACGGAGCCCATACCTTTTTAGCGCCGGCAGCATGGCTAAGCTCCTTCACTACATTCCGCGCCTGCTTCGCCATAGCATCGCAAACCTGGCATCTGATGAACTTAAGATCGCCTTTATTGACAGGAGCTTTTGGCTTCGGTCGTTTTTGGCCTCCGAACTGAGCGGACGCGACGGCGACGAGCGCTAAAAGTGTAAGGTGCAATAAGCTAACCTTCAACATTTTTGAACCTATAATAAGAATGCCTACAACATCAAGTCGACTTGCTCTTGCGCTCGAGAGGAACTTAACCAACCTTCCAGACGCACGTACACCGTCTATGACGTACACCCTTGCTTGCTGGCAGGAGCAAGACGGCCGGATACTAAGTTGACAAAAACTCTATCTGAACTCTGAGAGCGGGACTAGAAGGGAGTCTCAGCAACCAAAACAAGCGTATAAACATCCACCCATCCGTCCACCTTCAGAAGTCTGGATGCGCCTCACCCATTATTTCCCCACCTAGTGCCAGGCGACACCGACTGTTTGAGACGAATACAATGCCTTGGATGCCCGGTGTTGATGCTGTGCATTTCGGTCGCCTGATACGTGCTACTGCCTGCCGCAGCTCTTCCATCCCATACCTATCTAGTACTCCACTGAGGGTGGCCTTATGCTGGGGGTTTCATTAAGAAGGACAAGGAGAAAGGGAATTGAGGCTGCATACATTACCTCAGGGGTGGATTCTGGAGACGTCTTGCTAAATTTCGTTTTTGGGCTATACATGATTTCATTACCGGTTTATTGGGGAAGGCAAAAGCCTTGCAAATATTGGTGATATGCGCCTTCGTGAGCCGCACTCGCTGATCTCTTTAGTAAAAGGCGAAAGAGATATAAGAGACGTGGGCGGCTCAGCGCTTAACTGCTCTCGAAGTCTAGGCAAGTACCCTATCCAACCCCCTGCAAGCCTTGCTGACGTGAGGCCGATGGTGGGTCGCGGGATACTAGCAGAACCGCTCCAACCGTCACCATAACCCGAAGAAGAATTAATCACAGCGGAATCTAAAGTAACGCTTACTACGTTTATTACGTGATACTTCCAGCAGCTGGGGGACTAGTTGCGCATATGCACCTCGCTTGGACTGCCAAACCTGCAGCGTCACGGCTAGAAGCTCCCCTTTCCTCCTCCTCCGGATCTTCGAGTAACGTTCAGGCGCCGTTGCTGTCGGTCATCTCCACGCTAGCTGGCACCCACACCCATCACTAAGACCTTCACTCATACCCAATCATCCCAAGACACCCATCAAGCGCGCCCTCAATCGCTTCCCGCTTTCTTCACCGTGATAATGCTAATCTCCAGCCCCTCCTCCCCCTCTCCCACCAGCATCCCACCACCACCACTCCCCGCATCCCCCTCCCCTCCCTCCACCAGCCGTATCTCCAGCCCCTGCGCCGCGAATTCCCGCGTCATTAGCTCGTCTAGCTGGGCTGAGCGGTGCACATGGGCCAGCAAGACCCGTGGGTCGGTCCGGGGGGCTGATACCGATGCTGATGCCGAGGAGGAGGCGTAAGGGGAGGAGCTGCTCAGCAGGCGGGCTAGCAGGGGCGCCAGGGCGGCCGGGGAGGACTCGTCGTACACTAGGTCGGATCCTGAGGCAGGGTATTAATGAGTGAAAAGGGGAAGAGAAGTAAGGCTTTTGTCTCCTGACGCCAATGGCTTGATAGACGCGTGCTTGTAAGTGTGAGCGCAATGAGGGGATCAAGCGCAATCCTCCCGGTCCTGAGTGTGGGTTTGAGGGACGCTGGGAAGGAAGGAGCGGCAGGGGAATGGGAGGAAAAAGGACACCATGCGTTCCCAAGGGAGGGTGGGGTGAGGGAACAGGTCGTTCGGTACACCGGGCCGGAGACAGGGAAGGGAGGAGTGGAGATAGAAGGGGGAACTGAGCGGAATGGAGAAGGGATGGATTTAACCTACCCCAGCTCACCTCATCCCTTCCCTTCCCTTCCCGCCCCACCCACCGATGACATACTCCCAGGGCCCCTCCAGCAGCTGTGCCCCGCTCCCCCGCCCCGCCGCCGCGGCCCCCCAGTCCAGCTCCGCCAGCCGCACCGCGCCGCCCGCCCCCGCCACCAGGTCCGCATTGCGACCCGCGTTGCGGGCGGCCAGCGGCAGCACCGCAGGCAGGTCGGTCAGGCAGACGTGCGCGCCGAAGGCAGCAGCGGTCAGGCCGGCAACACCTGGGGCGGGGAGGGGCGGGGTGGGGGCCACGGGCAGTTGTGAAGGTTAGGAGGTATGTGGGGGCGTGGGGAAATGACCATACTATTAATTATTGAACTGCTATTCTGTGAACAGTGTGTTGCCATGCATTCGTCCGTGTGTTGCAGTAATGCGTGTTGCCGCGCGCTGTAAGCCGTCTAAGGCAGCGCTGTCGCGCACATGCAAGGCCATCTTCCACCCCCACCTCCTCAGCACGTGCTGAAGCGACCCACGTCTCCTCATTCCTGCATGCATGTGTGTTGAGTGTAGCGCAAGCGCCCTAGCCGGGGTATGACCTACGCTGCGCAGCAGTTGCGGCCCCTTCGGGTTTTGGTGGCGTTTAGTTGTCGCCAAGCTACCTTCGTTGGCTCCTACGGTAAGTCGTGTACCCGCCACCCCGCCTCCCACCCATGCAACCTGCCGGCTTGTCACGCGTTTACCGACAGCTGGATTCTTCCTCTTCCCCACCTCCCCTTCACCTCCCACCCACCAATGCCGCTCCCCAGCTCCAGCACGTTGCGTCCGCGGATGTGCGCGTGCAGGCGGTCCCGCAGGTGGCAGCCCAGGCGGATGGCTGCATCGGGGGGGAGGAGGGGATTAGGCAAACTGAGCCACGAGAAAACACTGACCGTAACCGTAGGAAGGCCTGCTGATGATGGCGTCCAGCAGAAGATATCAGTGTGACCTTTACGTCGATGGTAATGTCTCCAGGGAGCGTAGGCTTTAGTGGACAATGAGGCACCAGCAGTAAGCGCAGCCCGTAGGGTTGAGGACAGGAGCGGTAACGTCGAGCAACAGGGATGGAGAAAGGGCATATGTGCGCGCAGTGCAGAGTCGTCATAGTGGTACACACTACCGGTATCCGCCATGCAACGCTGCACGCCACAGGGCGGCACAGTGTAGCCATGCAATGCAAGGTGCATCGCAGTGCAGCCTTGCAGCAGCAGGGATTCAGAGTGCAGCACAGAGAGCAACAGGGTAGTGCACCCGCCCTCACCCGCCTCCAGCTCCGGGCGCCCCTCGCCGCGCCCCTCCTCAGCGAATGTGAGACCGATGATGCCCACTCGGTCGCCCTGGGGGGTCAGGGGGGGATGAAGAGGTGAGGAGGACACGCACGTCCGCATGTGTCAGGTGTATCGTGTATGGCGGTTGGCGGTTGGTTGGCCTCCTCGGATTCTTCAGCATTAGGGTCGCTGGAGGTCTCCGCGCGCTTATGCCTTGCACATTACATGCACCGGCAGTCGCCAGCCGGTTACTTACCACGCAACCTTCCTTCCTTACCACGCAGTCTGGCGCTGCCTTCTTTCCTTATCAACTAGCCGTCTTACCACTTACCACGGAGCAAGATGAGCGAGCCATGGCGCCCTCCAACAGCGCTTGAAGCTGTGCGTCGAACTTGGGGGCAGCTCGACATGCGGTAGTGCTGCTGGTGGTGCCGGTGTTGGTGCTTATTGTTGTCGTTGTGCGATACCGAAGGAGGCTTCGCTGCCAGTGTTGTGTGCTGGCGGTGGTGGTGGCCTGCGAGGGCGTATGGGATTGGCGGGGATGCGGCGGGCACCAGCGGGCAGCGGGCAGCGACGTGTTTCCGGCGGTGGGTGTTGTAGGTTTCTATGCGACTCGTCGACTAATCGCTCGGACACGACAGAGGCAGAAGAAGGGTCAATATGTTTGTTGTAAATGAATTATTGGCTGAGGGCAAAGCGCTCCCGTCGGGTGTAGCGAGGCATCCATCCATGGCGTGCAATCGATGCGTTGGGGGCCTGCGCCCAGCAATCCCACCTGACAAGCACGACGACGCATATAAGGAGAAGAGTGACGATGCGAGGAGATTCCGACGGAACAAAGGTGAGGAGACGCGTGCAACATTGTCGCGTGGTAGCAGTTGAAGCTCAGTCGACGACAGGGAACCGGGATGTCCAAAACCCAAAAGAGATGTGATCAAAACTACCCGCTTATGTGCAAGACTTCGCAGAGCACAATTCTGGAGCTTTCACGTCTGGAGCGGTGCGTGCGTCAATGAGAGGTTCCAGCTTCGCGCAACGAACTCAGTTAACGCAAGGCCCTCATACTTGATTCCAGTTCCACATGACACCCGCTGCTGGCTGTTTGCTTTCAATATTTTTTTCTCACATAAGTACCGATACCATGCGCGCTGCGTTGGCTTTCCAGTCATGCCCTCGGCAGATTCACAAAACAACAATTTGCAAGCCAGGATCTCTAGCGGTATCAGCTTACCTACGTAACAATGTAAAAGTAAGAGCAAAGTTGACACACGATGAAACACACCGGGACCAGCAACGCGATGTTGACATCGTGCCGAGCGAGCGCAGTAGCGGAGTAGCACTTGAAAAAGGTATGATGGAATACATGGCGATAAGCTACTCTGGCAGAGCTGGTGGTGTGCGCGCACCCATGGCTTGCGCTAACCCTTCGTACCTTCCTCGTGCATTTCACCATTGACACCCGCGCTAACCCGCCTCGCGCATATCGTCCCGTGCCCCACGCTCGCCATGCCCGTACCTCATTTCTCTAACCCTACCCCAGTCCCAAACAGTCCTTCCCTGCCCGCCTGAACACCTCTTGAGCCCCGGTGCTCCCTGCCCATTCCCAATGCAACCTAGGCGCGCTAGCCTAAACCCACTGCTAGGCCCCCCGCCCTCACCCACCCCCACCCCCTACAACCACACTATCATTATCATACCACACTTTGGAATTTCTTTTTTACCCCCTACAACCCACTCCTCCTACCTTCCCTCCCTGCAGTCCTCCGCACAGCGCAGGACGCCTGGGCCCAGCTGGATCCCCCTCAGCGTGTCTACACCGTCATTGCCGCTGTCGCCACGGCAGCACTGCTGCCGCAGCTGCTGGCGTTGGCGCTGATTCCATTGGAACGGTTGGTGGTTGGCGGTCTGTTGGCGGTTGAGGAAGTGTTCGCATTGGCCCTGCTGCAGAGCGCCAAGCTGGTGAGCGTGTTGGTGGTTGGAGCGGTTGGTGGTTATGGGTAGTGAGGGTAGGAGTGGGTCGTTGGGTGGTCTTGTTGGTTGCGTCATTGTTTAACTTGTCATGCATGCGGTTTGTACCCTCGTCCTTGGATTCATATGATTTTGACGATACACTGGCTGCAAGCACTCCTGCCCACATCTGACCCAAGCTCCAAACCAACCTTTTCTCCCACCATGTGCCTGCCTGCGCTTCCCCTTCCCCCCGAGGCAGCACACCCAGAACATTCGCCTTACTCCCCTCCTCCGTTTCCCCCGCCTGGAGCTCGTCGGCTTGTTTGCCATTCTCATTCAACACATTGGGTATTCTTCCTTTCCCACCTGTTCCCACCCTCTTTTTGAGTCACATTGGCTCGTTTCCTGGCTCCTCACACCCTCACCCCTCCTCTCTCCGCCCCCCCCCCCGCCCCTAGGCGCTTCTGGTGGGCCTTATGACGCTGCTGGCGTGGGGCGTGTACGTGTTCCTCTTCCGGCCGGGGGAGCAGCGGTGACACAGCGGCGGCAGCGGCAACCAGCGGCGGCAACCAGGGGTGGTGCCAGCGGCTGGGGTACCGGTAGGTAGATAAAGGGGCGCCGAGGTGTTAGGTAGCGGTGGTGCCATGGCGGCAGGCACCCGTGGCGCATGCGTTGGTGTGATGAGGGTTGGTAGAGATGCTGTGGCAAATGAATGATGTGGGGCAGTGCCGGGGTGGCTGATGGGGCGTGGGGTACTACTGCTTAAGACGTTAACATTAATACGTTGAACGTGTGTTCCCGGTCTGGTTCAGGATTCGGGTTAATTAAAAGGACGTGTTGGGACAACACCAGCAGTGGCAGGTCTAGAGGAAGCGGGGAGGGGAGTGCTGCTTAACCGGCATTGTAGGGTTTGCAGTAGTAACCTAGTGAAGAGGTAGGGAACGTACTGGAGCGAGGGAGGGTCGCAGTGTTATTATGGGCGATTGCGCGTGTGTGGTGATGAGGTGCAGAGAGTGTGCATGCATGGTACATATTGCCACATCCTAATGTATTGTTACACGGTAAGCCAAAGATGCTTAAAGCGTCGGGATGTACTGTGATTGCCGGAAGGTGTATGTTAATAAAACTGGGCGCGAGTAGGATTGTAGTGGATTGTAGCATGCGCGAGAGAGTATAGATGGAGTTGGGGCTAGGCGCCTGTATCTCTGTGTGTGTGGGTGCCTCGCAGTACAAGAAGTGTGGCTGCGGTTCCTGCCGGGCATGGAGGATGTGACATCTTGTAGACTAGATGTTAATCAATATTGAGACCCATGGGTCGGTTCCTTGGGCTTGCCAGCCAACGATTATGCGACTAGCGCACAAAGACGTACTTCAAATTGCTTTGCCGAGGCCCTTGGACGCATTGCAACCCCCCAGAAATTTCGGTGCCGCATCGCAGCGCTTGTTTGTTGCCAGCTGTTTCTTCTCCATTTAGCACCATGACATGGCGTGCTTACGCAGTACTTGCGTGCATGAACGCCACGTTATGCATGCTATGTAGCTGTAAACACGGTCGGGCGCCCAATTCCAGACCTTGGCAGGTGGGGGGCGGCAGGCCAGCAGAGCCGGCCGTTACCATGGGTGCGGTACTGGTCAAAGCGCCAACTACCGTAATGGGTGGGGAGCGGATGGGCCAACCCCTGAATCCAGCGTCAGCAGCATCTCCTGCCGGCTTGGAACCATGGGCCCAGGGCTACTCACGAACTGGAATCACATAACTTGTTAGGTAGCAACTTGCCTAGTCCGCTACCGGTGGTTGCAGCAGCTTCATGTGGCATGTCCAGCAGCCACGTGAGGGGCTGGTCAGCTCCCACCCGTGTGCTGTCCGGGCGAGGTGCGGTGCAGTGTTGTGAAGGGGAGGGGAGGGAATCCGGCGGCATGCCACGGAGGCTGGTTGCGGCCAAGGGATTCCCTGTGTGCAGGCCTGCCTGGTGGTGGGTCTCTGCACTGAAATAGGCTGTTGGCGTGCATGATGTCAAGCCGACTCGGCAGTAGGCGGATTGGGCGCTGGGCTTTGGCAGCCATTCTCCCACCCTCTGCTGACCAAGAGCGAGAGTTTCTTTCCTGTGATGCCAATTGGGCTGCCAAAGGGTGTAGCCCGCTCCACAACTTGAGGCTGGGCCTATGGCTACAGGCGCCGTCGTACAAGTGGGACTGGCAGCAATTTGCTGCGCGAATCCCCATGAGCACCTTTGGTATCACCGATTACACCCAGCAGCGCAGCTCACAGCAGAATTCTGGCAGAGCTGGTGCACATGGTGCTGAGGAACGGCAGAAAACCAACGAGGTTGCGTGCAAAGGGGTCCTTGGACGCGGCAGGATTGCGTGCCTATAACGTTCTGATTTAGTGTTCTTTGATTTCTAAAGAGATAGTCCATGCAGTGGCTTATGCCAGTTTGCATCATGGGTTTGCAGTACTCCTGATTCGATTACCGAGTATACCAGGCTGTAAGCACCGTCCCCTTCTCCCACAAGCCGCGTGATGCGTCGGGAGCCGAAGGACAGATCCATGTGCATACCGGAACGGAGCTGAACGACACAGGTGATGCAGAGTCATTTTCAAGAGAATGGAGCGACCCAGTGTCTTGGTCTTTTTCAGCGATTACTTCATACTCGGGCTTACTGTTGTTGGGACGCCTTTAATGCTGGGCGGAAGGGAGTTGCAGTACCGTACTTGACGTGTCCGTACGTTATGCGTTTCATTGCTGTTTCTCTCACCCTTTGCGACTGGTTTGACAGTGCTGGACGAAAGCATATACAGTAAACTTTATGCTGCACCGTCTTTTCGCACAGCCCACCAAGTACCAACCACCAGTTCTGGAAGAAGAATGAGACTCCAAAGACGGCATTTTTCCAGGCCTTAGGCGTCATCAACCATGCTAATAAGGACACTATTCATTGGCTGCGTTCTTGAGGCTCTATTGTTCATTATACATCCTCTTGGGAGTAGTGCTGGGGCGACAAACTGCACGCTTTATACGCAGCTATCGAAAGCTTCATTCCTGGTGAACGGGGAGACGCTCCTGGACATTCCGTATGGCTGCTCGCTGCTGGGCTCCTTATCTCAGCCCCTTACTATATCCACATCGTTGACGCTTCGCGGAAATGCATCCAACTATGGTTCACTCGACGTTCAGTTTGCGGAGGATGCCGTGCTCTTTACACCAGGTGCGTAAGGGCTTGACCAGCGTTCGCAACCTGCCCAGCTTTACGCATCTAATGATCAAAGTCTGTATCTGCTGCTATATCTGTTTATAACCTGTCTGTTTGCTGCAGGTTCACTCCTTTCCATTGAGAGTTTGGATTTGCGTAATGTGCGGATTGAGTCTGCCCCCTTTCTCCAGCTTGCCGCTTTTAACGCATCAAAGCAGCAGTTGCTGTCTGTGACAATTACTACTGACTGCCTTACGCTTAGCAACATAGCCAACGCAAGCAACGCAAGCAGTTTTGTACATGGCCCTGGATACGTGTACGTACAAAAATATACATCCAGCAGTGTTAATGCTTCTTCAGTGAACATAACATGCGATCTGCCAACTATTCAGCGCGGAGCGGATGGGCAGGAGGGGGAATTCGTCTCCGTTATAGACAGGTAACGCTGCAAACCCAAAGCAACTCCTGCCAGGAGCCCTCCCCTATTAGCTTGCGTCCCGCCACCCTACCGTGCCTTACCCTTTCCCCTGCTGTCCTCGCCCAACAGCTTGCAATTGCTGAATGCCTTCGTCGCCAGCCAGCTGCCAGCCACGTCTGGAGGCAGCTCAGGCCAGCTAACCATCAAAGCCTCCGCAAACATATCCTTGTCCGCAAGGATATGGAAACCTAAGGGGCTTGTAGTAAAGCGTGGCGTCACTCTGCTCGGCGACCCCACAACCCTTAACATCTTTGACGTCCAGGGCCTGTCATCCGTAATTGTCCTGGACCCTGGCGTCACGCTCAACATAGCAAACTTCTGCTTCGTCAACATTGGACCCCTTCGGGGAACCCTCAGTGTGCTTGGCATGCTGCCAGTTTTCTCGCTGCCGGTAAGGCTTGGTCTGAGCATGGGAATAACGAGCCCCCACTGCTGTAGTTGACGACGTGCATGCCACAGTGCTTTCGCTTTCACCTAACCGCCGCTACCGGTAATTTCACCCCTCTTGCATTCGATGCTGCGGCACCCTGGCGGCAACACTGCAGATGTGGTTCGTCAGCTTTCGAAGGTGGGCAGGGTTTCCGTGTCTTCTTGGCACTACTCGGAGGAGTAAACAGGATGCGCCTGTGTGCCATGAGTCATGTTCAGGCACATGACAGCACTGCCTGTCTAGAGGGTTGGTACGTGTTTTCATGACGAATCTTTTGAGCCCCTGAGAAGTTTCCGCCTTCTCGACTAACGTCCATGGTGTGTTGCAATGCGCCCGCATGCAACCGTACCCCCCAATCCTACCAGGGTGCCGTCCTCACCGCAGCTGGTGTTGACGAATGTAACTCTAGCGGTGCAACGGAGTGAGTACCAATATTACACGCTGTGGACGGTCGTGGTCACGACACAAGTTACACCGATCTCGATGGCGGCTGCCGTGCTGCGCTCGACGTCGCCTGTCATCGAGGTACGTTAATAGCGGGTGTTTTAATAGAGCAAGGTGCGGGGTGGGTCAAGGCGCTGAGTGACGCAAGCTGCGCGTTGTAGACCTGAGTTAGGGTGTTCACAGCCCTTGTCGCCGTACCTCTCCTCGCGCTGCTGACCCCTTCCTCGCGTGCGTGCGTGCGTGCGCCCTGTACCTGCAGCTCATGAACAAAACCAGCAGCACCGGCGGCATCATGTTTTCCCACCTGCGGAGCTCGGGCATCGACCTCTTCAACAGCACCCTCACGAACACGCCGCCCGCGGGGCCCTTTGACATCATTGTTCCAGACAATCCCAACCTGCAGTTTAACCTAAACATCCTCTCCAACATGACCCAGCTAGCGATCTATGACCTGGACGACATGCTTGCAATCTTACAAGCCATGCAGGAAACCCCTCCTCCCATGGCAGTGGTACTGTTTGTCCTTAAGAATATCACTATCGACCCCAGCCGGTGGCCATCGAATGGGTTTAACCTCACGCAGCCGATCCTGCTGGTCGGGCAGCAGAACTTGGACATCACCACGTGGATTGACTTCCGGCGCATTCCGCATTTCGTGCGGGTTTTTGGATGTGCACCGGAGATGTACGTTTATGTGCAGGGCCTTATGCTGCTCAACCTACCAAATGTGCTGGCGAAGCAAGTCGGAAGCAGCAGCGGCGGCGCAAGTGCCGCAGTTCAATCTGCTGCTGCGACAACTGGGTTGGACGATGTTTCGGTGTACCTCTCGAGTCCAATCAGCAGCAACATGTGAGTTTTGTAGTCTTATCGGGTTCAGCCAGCTCCTCATGATGCTTTGCGTCACTGGCTACACCCGTACACCGGCCATAGCACTCGCTTGTTTGGGTCCGAAGACTCGGGTAGATTTCCTCGCATTGCGTCAGTTGGGTCAAAGCGAAACCAACCCAGTTGGGTGGTGACGGTGCGTTGGCGATGGCTCAAGAGCCTGTCGCTAGTAGCCGCCGCCTTAATAGGAGGTGGCCTTGACCTCGCCCGAGCGCTCTGGCGCACACATTTCCCATTTTCCCCGTTCGCTTGCGCAGGACATGCTACTTGCCCACCGTCTTCACAAACCAGAGCGTCGTCGCCATTACCTACGCGGAATTCCAGCACCTGCACGCGGCGGTGGTGAAGGGCCTGGGGACGTCTGTGAGCGGCAGCGACACAGTGCTGGGGTCCACAGTCGACTACAACCTGTAAGTGCATGGGGCCGGCAGGCTGGCTAGTCAAAGCAGTGCAAAGGGCGCCGTTGCTGTCCAAAGCGTCCATCCATCCACCCGCCCAACGAACCCAAGTGACCTTTTACGAATGGCTTGTGGCAATGTGCCCACAGGACAAGCGTGGTGAAGGACCGAGTCTCGTTCCTGAACCTCCGGGGTTGGGGCTGGAGCGGCTACAAGCTCGACGTCACCTACAAGTTTCCAGACGAGGTCCCCATCCTCTACAACAACAGCTACTACAACCCCTCACCGCCCCCGCCTCAAACCTCCCTCTTCCCCCCGCCGCCCACAACCTCCTCCGGCGGCGGGGACGGTCTCAAAGGCTGGGCCATCGCCGTCATCGTGGTAGGCGCTTCCCTCTTGGTGGCCCTGGTTGCGGGCCTCATTGCATGGCGCATCGTAACGCGGCTCCGGCATGAGGTGGAGGCGGTCAAGAGCGGCTCCTCTGACAAGAAATCCAGTAGCGCCTCTGGAGACCAGGAAGCCGCGGTGGTTGCGCACGGCCACCATGCAACCGGCGGGGCTGCGCTCGGCAGCAGCGGCGGCGTGGGTGCAAGCTGCAGGACGGGTGCGGAAGGCGGGAGTGGCGCGGGCGGCGGCGACCCGGCGTCGCCAGTTAATGCCAAGAGCTGCCAGGGAGGAGGAGCCAGCGGAGGTGGAGGTGGCGGTACAGGCGGGGGTGAAGGCACCAGCGACGATTCGGCGGCGGCTCAGTCGGATAAGCCGCCGCTGGAGGTGCTTAATAACATGATGGCGGCGTTGACGCAGGAGATGGATGACCAGCACCTCACCATCCTGGAGGTCATTGGACAGGGCGGCTTTGGCGTGGTGTATAAAGGCGAGTGGGGGATGGCGGAGCGGATTGGCGGGGTTGTGGGTGTGATTAGAGACGGCGCTGGCTGCTGGCAGGTGGAGGGTCGTGACGGCTGCCAACCTGCCTTCTTATTGTTGGCTGTTGTTGTTGAAGACATGGCTATGCGTTGCTGTATAGCGTGTAGGGCGTCTGCAGCGAGCCCCCCTTCCGCTTAAACACGTGTGCTTTAGGGCCTCTTGGGGCCAAGTGCATGCATAATGCATGCTCTCCGCATCCGAACAGGCTTGTGGAAGGGGCTGAACGTGGCCGTCAAGACCATTACGTTCCAGGATCGGGTTGCTGGAGGCGAGAAGGGGCAGCAGAGAGCCATTCTGGAAGCAGCCATCTCGTCGTCCCTAGCTCACGTGAGTGGCACCCGTACGCTTGCATGCATGGGCGGGGGGGCGGGTGAGGGAACTGCTTTTAGGCTTGCTAGTGCCGGTAGCGGTCGTAGAGTCTCGGTACGGAAACTGCAACCATTGGGAGGGAACTGTCCTGTTTGGTGGTTCCCGCAATAGCGTCAACCTAGCTGTGCAGCCCATTGAATAGGCGTACCGTATAGCCGTGTTGCGGCAGAGTCGACTGACGTCATGACTTTCTAACACGTTACGTTACGTTTCCCGTCCCTCCCGTTCCTGCTTTGCCGCGCAGCCCAACGTGGTGACGACCTACTCGTACGACATCAAGCCGCTCACGTAAGGAGGCCCTCACACTCGGGTGGTGTAGCAGAAGACACATCCCAAAGCGCGTTCCAACGCATTTTGCATCCCCACGCTTCAGGGGACAGGACTTGCTGCCAAGCCCTTTCCTGCCTTCCTGTCTAAATGATGTTCAAAGGCACCGCGCCTGTGTTCGAAGTGCTGGCCGCCTGCTTGTGCAAGCTGCACCGCGACTGTGTAGACATGTCGCCCCATGCTTTCCTTCGCTGCGCCCTCCTGAACTGTGCGCCTGTCTGGGGGGCCTGCCTACCTGTCTTGTCGTACAGGGTACGAACGGACTGCAGCGGGGAGAGCCCCAGGAGCGGTCCCGGCGGTGTCGGCACCGGCATTGGCGGCCTGCCCAGCAGCAGCATCAAGATCATTGACAAGCGGCCGGTGCTCGATTGGAAGCTCTACCTTGTACAGGAGTACTGCGACGGGGTGAGTGGTCGGTGCCTTTTGGGGAGATGGGTGACATGTGAGGCTGCGCCAAGAACGGAGTGTTCGCCTGCAGTCTGGTTGTCCCAACCCAAAAGACCCTTTGTAAGGAAAGGAATTTGGAGAAGCTTTGGTCGCTTTGGCGCCCGTATGACATTAAGTTTGTCCCTGTACCTGTACCGCTGCTGGCAACTTTTGCGGCAAATCCGGTTCCGTTCCTGTTGTGCAGGGGTCCTTACGGACTGCCATCCTCAAGCGCAAGTTCTTTGACGCGAAGAGGGGCGAGGCGCGCATTGTGAGTCGTGGCCATCGCTTTCCGGGAGGGGGAAGATGTGCTCTGGAGGCGGAAGCCTACACGCTATTAGAGCCTTGGGGACGGGGTCTGCTGCTTTCATACCGGCTTGCAAGTCGCCCTCACGCACCCGCCTGGGCCTCCAACATGCGCCACAACCACAGCAGACTCCCTTTGTCTTGCCCTTCCGACTTAGCTTTAATACTTTTTGGTACATCTTGGGCTGCCACAGGAGATGATCCTCGACACTGCTCTAGAGCTGACCGGCGGTCTGGTGCACCTGCACGAGCGCAACATCATCCACGGGGACCTGGTGAGCAGAGCGGATACGGGGTTGGGGTTGCTTGTTGGCGCAAACGTGGATTGGGGCAGCGTAACGAATCCATGCATGGTCGTGATGTGAAGTCCTCGGACGGACTGCATATGCGGGGGTGCATGCGTGGGGAGTAGTAGAGGTAATGACGATGCTGCAGGGTGGGATGGGCTGCATGGGCTCTGTTCTGTGAAAGGGCACGGCGAGGCTCCCGCACTTGGACCGGGAGACCTACCTTGTATTTGTTCCCACTTGTTGGCTGGGGTCGCACTAACGCTTATCCGTCCACGACTGCTCTTTGCAGAACCCGAACAACGTGCTGCTTAAACGAGATCCGACTAAGAAGTACGGAGCCACGTGCAAGCTTGCAGATTTCGGGTACGGTCGACACAGATGGCCCCGCCGACGCTGATTGCCTTTGTCTTCAACGAAACTCTTGTTGCATTGTGTTTTCATGCATTTAGGACGCCGCATTCCCTATGCTACCTCCCCTGATGCGACTACCTTTGGCGCCTGTTGGCTCGCTGTTTGGCTCGCTCGAGAGGATAAGGACTCCTCCAGTCTTCCTCTTCCATCGCTGTTCATGGCTAACGTTTTCTTTGCCTGGCGCCGCTTTCTGCTGCTTGCCGCTCCTGTCGCCCAGGCTGAGTATCAAGATGGCGGCGGACCAGAGCCACATTAGCAACATGCGGCGAGGCACGGTGAGGCAGAGCTATACGGGGTGAAACACTGCTCTTTGGGAAAGGCCCCTGCACAGCGCTCTGTTTTGCGTAGCTCCCGAAGTTGACCTCATTGATCGATTGGTGGTATACTCAAGCTCCATATGGGTCCCTCAGCGCTCCTTGTCATTGTATTGCTTTCACCACCCCAACAGCAAAGTGAGGCTGACGCCCGCCATGTGCCTTTCATACACCTTGAGGCACACCTGGCGTAGTTTGTAGTGATGGTTGACGGCCCTTCTCTTCTTCCTTTTCCTTTTGCATGAACCGCCTTCCTTCCATTCTTGCATTGCCCTCCCCTGCGCAGCCGTTCTACACGTGCCCGCAGATCCTGGCGAAGGGAAACATGACTAAGGCGGCCGACGTGTACTCGATGGGAGTCATGATGTAAGGAGGAGGGACGGAGGCAGGCCGGGGATGGGACCTATCTTAGGACACCACATAGTCTCACTGCACGACTTCACATTACCGCTGGTTCACACCGCTGGCCACACTTGGCAGCTGGATTGAACGGTTGCGATTCAACTCTCATCTCCCAAACCTCTGCAACATACGTCCCGACATGCGGCGTCCGTATCCCTGCTCATCCTTGCCCGCCATCCCCCTTCCTTTCCCAACCCCCTCAGGTGGGAGATGTTCCACTGCTGCATGTCCTACCGCTCGCTGCCCAGCGGCTTTGTCGCGCGCGAGAACTTCCCCAACTTTTCTCGCAAGGCGCCGCACGAGTTCGCACGCCTGGTGGGCGCCTGCCTAGACTCCGAGCCGGCACAGCGACCCACCTTTGTGCAGCTGCGAGACGCGTTAGCGGCGCAACTCGCTGCGTTCAAGCGTGGGGAGTTGCGGTCAGGAGAGGAGGTGCTGGGCCCGGACCTGGCAGGGGATGCAGCTCACATGGCGGCATGCCAGGATTAGCAAAGTAGCGGCGGCAGCGGCGACAGAGGCGGAAGCGGCAGCAGCAGCTGAGGAAGGCGAGCGAAACGTAAGGGGGCAGACGGTTTACTCCTGTTCGGCTGTCTTTTGTTGTGATATGGCTTCCGTGCCTTGCTTGTCAGTGCGCGATGTGCTCTGCGCTGCAGCGCTTTCCGCATTGGTGTGCCGCGGGCCGCCAGCATGCTGACTGTTGAGGCGTCGCGATTGTGTTAATGCCACAACATGCAGTGGGCTGCTGTGCCTTCTGCGCTCACGGGACAGGGAGGGGGCTACACGTTTTGGTCAGGCACACAAATAGTTGGCAGTTGGATGGTTGGCACGAGGGGGTTGGGGGTGGGGGCAGGAAAGCTCGACCGCATCACGCATCGCACGCATCCCTTCACTTGGAGGGAAGGAGGTAGGTTGGCATACGTTACGACAGCTGGTGGCACATGGGACGCTTTCCATGTCGTGTCAGGCTTGCATGGGGAGGCATGTATGCATCGTCGCATACGGCGATTCTGAAGCTTGCGGGAGCATACCTGTGCATGCGGGGGTTGGGTTGGTGGTGGTGGTGGCATGGCACCCTTGTCCCCATGCTGCTCCGCATCCCGGTGCGGTATCTGGGATGCGATTGGACCTGGGATGAGCGTCCATGCTTCATTGGGCAGGAAGGAGGAGGTTTGAAAGGAATAAACGAGCATACCTTCCTGGGGTGTTTGCACCCGAACGAACGATGGAAATCCCCGGTCTCGGCATTTTCCTGCTCCCCAGCTTCCTCTCTCTTTTCCTTGGGCAGTGTTCCCCGCGCTTTACGTTTGGCGCGCCTGTGTGGTCGGGATGCGCTTGCTTGCGTCCATGTGCGGTTGGAGGCATAAGCTTATAAGCAGTGGTCAAGATTATGTTATTTGGTTAGCCAGCTCCTGGTAAATCAGCGTGGTGTGGTATGGTACGACATGGCATGGACGCGATACACGATATTGCGGTCCGCAGTTCAATTCGACTTTTTCCCGGATGGCCAGGCTGTGAGAAACCCGTGAGGTAGCGAGGCGTGCCACACAAAGGCATGCCTCTATAAGCTAGTACATGGCATATTACTACGCGCTATTTACTATACGACGCGCTATGGTGACGATGCTGCTTAGCGTTCGGGTTTAAGGAAATGTATGTCAGCGACAAGTCGCAGTGTCTTATGGCTCGTTGTTCATGGTTCGTCGCTTGAACCATGTATGTTATCTACTGACGAGGATGGTTTGGAACGTGAAAGGCCCGTGGTGAGAACGAAAAGCTGTAGAAGCTGTAGCGTCGTCTGCAGCTGTCATGCTTGGCTGTTTGTATGCTGTTGCGGGCGTTCCGGGGGCCCTTCTTAAGCAAGGAATGGTGCTTGCATGTGCTGTCCCAGGAGCGTCACGAAGCATGCGCCGTAAAGCGTTGCTGGGCGGTAGCCTACTACGTCCATGGACGCGACCACTGCATGCGTGGGGCTGGGGAAGTAGTTACGAGTAACTTGTGCGTTTACGGTTGGAGCCGGGCTGAGGTCCCTTGGCCGGGTGTAGCCAAGCTCGGTCGATGTTTCCTACTACGGTGTGGGCTGTGAGCCGCTAGTGTACGACATGAACTCAACACATGCGAAGGGCCGAGGCCGTTGATGATCCGGAAGCAGGCGTGGGAAGGTGCAGAGTGTTCGTAGCGTATTTGGTGGCTGGGTATCTGCCGTGGTTGGGTGGAGAATGGATGGATGGTAGGATGGGTGGGGACCGGAAGGTGGTTAAATTGTGGTGGTCTGCAGCGTCTCTGCTCTGCCAGTCTTGTAGTAGCCTTGCAGTAATGGTACGGCATGAAAGATTTCGTCCTCCCAAGTGGATATCTTGGTGCCATTCTTGAAGTATACATGGTACGATACAGCGCGGTACGGCACGGCAAGCGTAACACGGACGCATTGCGGCAACCACTTTGTTAGAGACCAGTTTATGGGAGATGACGACGCCTTTATTGCCATCGCCTGTTAAGGCAAGGCGACACGGGTGTGCTTGCCCTTGTGGCTCCTGCCTTAAGAAGCTAAGGAGCAACACTTTGGGCGGTGTGGTGTTGGTTTCTGTGGAATGCCGTACAGTGGTGCGCTTACGAGTTCTTGAAGTCTTATTGTTGCCTGCCCTGTGCTGGTATGGTAGGGTGAGGGGTGCTCCGCTAGCAGAGGACGATAATGGGATTCGGGTTGATTGTGAAGCTGAGATGGCTAGTGGCTGGCGCGTGTGGGTTTCGTGAGGTGAGAAATGGGAACTTGCCCACCGCGCTACCAGATGTTAGGGGCGGCGTCGGTAATGGCGGGAGGCTGCGAACAAACCGAACTTAACGTGGACTTTATCTACGCATGGATTTGGATGCATGAGGGTCGGAGGGCGGGGCACTCAGCTGTCAGGGCCCCTCGTGTGCTCGCAAACGGTGTGTGCTTTACTATTGCAAGAGGTTTGTATACATGGCCCGTGCCTGTAAAGTAATGCCACGCTCGTTCGGTGCGATGGCGTTGCCTCCTTGGCGTACGGGATGTCTGGTGATAAGGCACCAAAGAATGCCCCTTGGCATGCCTTCCAGTCCTCAGCGTACCGGTACATGACCAGTGCCGGGTGAATTGCAAGGTGCCCGCACGGAAGCGGAAGGGGAGCCCCATAGACGCTGCACCAAAGTATCTGACCCGTCCTCACGGCTCCTGACGGTACCGCCATTACCGGCCTACCGCGCCGTGTCAACCGTGGCCGTACAATCCGTACGTCTGTGTGACATGTTAGATTGCTAGCGAAATTCATCTTCCTCATGTACACGTCCATGTTTTTTGTATCTGCGAGCGACATCAGTATACTGCTTTTAGGATACTGACGATTTAGAGTTGACAACCATGCTGATTGCATGCACGGCAGGTTGAATGTGCAGAAGTGGCGTCCTCGATGTACCAACTCAGTGTCCTGTACTTGACGTAGACAGAACAGTACACTGGTGAAACCTTGCTGTGCGCGTGTGCAAATCTTCGCCGCGGCATTCCTCAGCCGTGGTAGCTTAGCAGATGGCACCTAAAAAGCAGAAGAGTCCCAAAGATTGTGGGTAATATTGGGCGTCATGGAGATAAGTTAGGATTGACCAGCTGTTTCCAACTGACATGTGGCGCAACCATGTCAACGTGCAGTATTGAACGTCACCCAGCTTACGGTCTTCCAGACCACGTACAAAGGAGCGTGCAAACGCTACAATGTTACTCCCGATAAGCCGCTTCTGGAGGAGATCGAAAAGAAATTGCTAATCTGCAAGCCGCTCGATAAGGTACGCCTGGGCAGTGGCTCAGGCAGCGCTAGTGTGAAGATACTGTGCGGCCAGCCTACTCTGGCCGACCCAAATATGCCTCAGGCTTAGAACCGCCTTACGCGAAGTAAGGTAGTACCGCCGTGTGCTTAAACCCATTTCCATGGCAACTTGTTACCAAGCAAGCAAGCTCCCCTTGGCTGTGCCCAGTATAAGCACACACTTCCTGCAATTCGCCATCGACTTCTCCTAATGCTCCCATCTCTCCCTTCATATATCCATGTTACGCACCGTCAGGTGCTCTTCCGTGGACCGCAATATAGCAGCAACGCACTATGTGCAGCGCTCGACGCGATGGCAGGTGTGTGGTGCTTGTTGGGCTTTGGGAGGCTGATGCCAATTGGGCGCAGGGCCTGAACGTACGCCACTCATACGGCACTTGTACGGCGCTTAAGGGACATGGGTCTCGCATGGCCTCAGCAAAAATGCACATGTTTCCCTTGCACTCCTACACCGACCTGCATGCGCTATCGTGCCCGTCGTACAGGCTACTCAGCCATCAAGAACCTAGCTTGCTGGGGCTGCAACATCGGAGACCAGGTACGGTGCCTGCTTGGGCAGAGCTGCTCCTCACACCTCTCTTCACAGCTCATATCAACTTCCTCGCCGTTCCTGAGGGCGTCTCAGCCAGCGGCCCATGCTTCATGCCGCAGCGTAGCCCGCCCCTCTGCTGCAGCCTCTGTCCCATACACGCAATCCATCCCATCCACGCCTCCCTACCCCTCCTACCTCTCCTTCCCTCCCGCCCTGCCTTCCCGCCCTGCCCCCAGGGCCTCCGCGCCGTGTCGCAGCTCCTGCGTGCCTCCACGCACAAGGCGTGGACCGGCTCCAAACTGCGCATGGTGGAGATCGTGAACGACGGAGCGGGGCTGTCCTCAGACCGATGGTGGGGTAGGGGGCGTGTGGTAGGGCGGTAGCAAAACTGGCTGGATTGGGTGGTGTTTGACCAGCGGTAACAGCCATGTGGTGTGCTGATGTGGGCATCAACATGGCTAACCGTGTGGGGCACTGGGACTCCTCACAGCGCACCCAACCATGCAATGAGGGCACACTTCCCCAGCGAAGGCCGAGGCTGTGGCTCCGTTTACCTCCGTTCATGGGGTCATGCGGTTATCTCCACAAGCCCACCCAGCCATATGCGCCCCTCCGCCGCCTCTGTCACACCAGTGCACCCCACCCTCCTCCTCCCCTCCTTCTCCCCTCCTTCTCCCCTCCTTCTCCCCTCCTTCTCCCCTCCTTCTCCCCTCCTCCTCCCCTCCTTCTCCCCTCCTTCTCCCCTCCTTCTCCCCTCCTTCTCCCCTCCTTCTCCCCTCCTTCTCCCCTCCTTCTCCCCTCCTTCTCCCCTCCTTCTCCCCTCCTTCTCCCCTCCTCCTCCTCCTCCTCCTCCTCCTCCTCCTCCTCGCGCAGGCCCGAACGCTACATGGAGCAGGCCAACGGCGCGGGCGGCATGGTGACCCGTGGGTCGGGCTTCCAGCTGCCCTCCCTGGCGTTGCGGCACACGCAGGCGGTCACTCTGGACACGGTGGCGCTGCAGCAGCTGCAGGACCCGGCGGAACGTGAGGAAGACGTGGGGGGCGGTGGTCGGGGGCGGGGAAAGAAGAAGAGGCATGCGTTGGTGGATGATGCCGTGATGGATGGCAACAGGAAGGGGGAGGGGATGGGGAGGGGGTGTGTATGGGGTTATCCATGATGTGCTGGATTTGTGCGAGGCTTGCGCGTATCCCGCCTTGACCCCTCACCCCGCGGCGTAGTGTCTAGGACACCCTGCCCTCCTTTCTACCCTGCTCCTCACCTCTCCTCTTCCTTCCCCTCCATTTTCCATTTATTTTTCTCCTCCTCTTCCCCTTCCCCCCTTCCAGTCCCCCCCGACCTAGCCGCCCTGGAGCGGCAGCTCTCCAGCCTGCTCGCCGCCACCTCCCTCTCCACCACCACCCTCACCTACCAGCAACTGCAAACAGCACGGGAAGCTGCAACCGCCGTCGCGGCAGCAGCAGATGCGAGCGTGAACGGCCTCAGCACAGCCGCAGCCGCAACTGCTGTAGCTGTAGCAGCCGCCACCGCAGCCGGCACCACAACTGATAGCGGTTGTAGAGCCAGCAGCAATGCCAGCATCAGCATCAGCGGCAGCATCAGCATCAGCGGCGCCAGCGGGCTGCGTGCAACCACAGCGGCGGCAGGGGAGGGGCGGCCGCTGCTGCGGCCTCCACCGCCAATGGTAGGTAGTGGGTGGTGGGTGGTGGGTTGCGATACTACGGTAGTTCCCCGCAACGGCTTAGGTGGCGGGTAGAAGAATGAGTGCCCTGGTGTTAGAGAACACGGGTGCTAGCCGTTGCAGGGAATGTTGGCTTGGGTGTTGGGGGGTTGGCGCCAGAGGTTCCTCCTCCTCACAGGCTGCGTGGCCCTGGTTTCCCCTCGCTTGTCGCGAACTGCCTTCCTAGTATCGCCGGTTGTGGCCTACCTCCTCCCAGACTCCTCAACTCCCCCGTCCGCTGGCCCTTGTACCCCTCTGCCCTCCCTCGAATGCACCGCCGCTGCTTAATTACCCTACCTGCTGTCTTCAGCCGACTTGCGTTTGGGTGGACGGCCTGGTTGCCCATGCCCTTGCGCTCCTTCTGCATCTCTTCCTCTCCTCCCTCCCTTCCTCCCTCCCCCAACCCGCCTGGTTGTCCTGCTCCCCCCCCTCCCTCTCCCCCCTTCCCCAGGCGTTCAGCCCGGAGGTGCTCAAGGGCTTCTCACTGGCCCTCGCCACGCAGACGCAGCTGCTGCAGGTGGGTGGGGGTGGGGGGTGGAGAGGGGGCCTTGGTGTGAGGTTCTGTGTCTCCAAGCTACACCGCGTGTAGCCCTGTTACAGGCGGGAATTCTCCTCACCTCCATTCCAAGCCTCCTGCCCACAACCTCCCCTTCTCCTATCCCCTCCCTCCCCACCTCCCTCCCTCCCCGCCCCTCCCTCCCCACCTCCACCCCTCCCGCCAGATCCTGGTGCTGGATCACAACCAGCTGGGCGATGTGGGCGCGAAGATGCTGGCACCCGGGCTAAGACGGTGAGGGCAAGCGGATGGGGGGGAATATATATATATGGGGGGGGAGAGCGGAAAGCCGCCGCTTCCCTCTCTCCCACCGATGTTCATGTACAATCCTCGGCCTCGTCACGACGCTTCCCTCCCTCCTGCCAACCCACTTCCGCCACCTCCTCCTCCTCCACTGCAGCCCGCCCACACGCACCAGACGCACCCAAGCAATATCCCCTAGGGCCCCTCCTTCCGGCCCACACAGCTCCCCCTCCCCCCTCCGGTCATTTCACCTCCCCTCCACCTCCTGGCCCGCGTTCCATGCTGTACCCACCCCGCCGTCAGTGTTCTTATGTCAGACCCCCCCCGCCCCCCACGCAGTTGCGGCAAGCTGCAGCAGCTGTCCCTGTCGCACTGCGGCATAGGGCCCGCGGGCGCCGCAGCACTGGCCGCCACCTTCCCGCCCGACCCCAGCCCGCTGCTGGCCGCCATGCAGCCCAAGTGAGGGGGGGGGTAACAATACGGAACCCGGCGAACTATATGACGCGGCTCCACGGGTTGCTAATTGAGGGGCGGGGGTGCGCACCACAGGTGCTCGGGTGGCGGGTGGGGTGTGGGGTGGGTGGGTGGGGCCGTACCTGGCGCGCATGTCAGGGCGCTGTTTGCTGGCGAGGTCCTCACGCCCCGTTGCCTAGCAAAGAGCCGGAGAGCCGATTAGTGGCATGCACGTCTGGCGTCATTAAGTTGCGTACCTCCACCTCCTCGCAGCCCCACCTCACCTCCCCCCCCACCTTGATTGTCAGCAACTTGTATCATTATCACACCACACTTTGGAATTTCTTTTTTCCCCACCTCAACCCCCATCTCAACCCCCCCCCCAGGTACAGACTGCTCAACCTGAGTTACAACCCGCTGGGGGCCGCGGGGCTGGCGGCGCTGGCAGCGGGCCTGCAACACCTGGCGGAGCTCAAGGTGGGGGGAGGGGTTGGCTGGGGTGGCTGGGGTGGATACCGTAGGGCGCTGTGCGGGAGGACGGGTCTTGATAGTTGTGCGGGCTTGGTGGTACTTGTATTGCTGCCCCGTGTCCTGCTCTGCCCACTTGCTACCCTGCCACGCGGGCGACACCGGACTGCTCCGGAGGGACTTCCAGCCCAGCCAGCTGCTGCTGAGAAGCCTGCAACAACTACAACCCTTGCCGCCCCCTCCCCCCACCCCAGTTTCTTCCTGTTTTACCCCCTCACCCCCACCCTCAGCCCCACCTTCACCCCCACCCTCAGCCCCACCCTCAGCCCCACCCTCAGCCCCACCCTCAGCCCCACCTTCACCCCCACCCTCAGCCCCACCCTCAGCCCCACCTTCACCCCCACCCTCAGCCCCACCCTCAGCCCCACCCTCAGCCCCACCCTCAGCCCCACCCTCAGCCCCACCCTCAGCCCCACCCTCAGCCCCACCCGCAGCCCCACCTTCACCCCCACCCTCAGCCCCACCCTCAGCCCCACCCTCAGCCCCACCCTCACCCCCACCCTCAGCCCCACCTTCACCCCCACCCTCAGCCCCACCCTCAGCCCCACCCTCAGCCCCACCCTCAGCCCCACCCTCAGCCCCACCTTCACCCCCACCCTCAGCCCCACCCTCAGCCCCACCTTCACCCCCACCCTCAGCCCCACCCTCAGCCCCACCTTCACCCCCACCCTCAGCCCCACCTTCACCCCCACCCTCAGCCCCACCCTCAGCCCCACCCTCAGCCCCACCCTCAGCCCCACCCTCAGCCCCACCTTCACCCCCACCCTCAGCCCCACCCTCAGCCCCACCCTCAGCCCCACCCTCAGCCCCACCTTCACCCCCACCCTCAGCCCCACCCTCAGCCCCACCCTCAGCCCCACCCTCAGCCCCACCTTCACCCCCACCCTCAGCCCCACCCTCAGCCCCACCCTCAGCCCCACCCTCAGCCCCACCTTCACCCCCACCCTCAGCCCCACCCTCAGCCCCACCCTCAGCCCCACCCTCAGCCCCACCCTCAGCCCCACCCTCAGCCCCACCCTCAGCCCCACCCTCAGCCCCACCCTCAGCCCCACCCGCAGCCCCACCTTCACCCCCACCCTCAGCCCCACCCTCAGCCCCACCCTCAGCCCCACCCTCAGCCCCACCTTCACCCCCACCCTCAGCCCCACCCTCAGCCCCACCTTCACCCCCACCCTCAGCCCCACCCTCAGCCCCACCCTCAGCCCCACCCTCAGCCCCACCCTCAGCCCCACCTTCACCCCCACCCTCAGCCCCACCCTCAGCCCCACCTTCACCCCCACCCTCAGCCCCACCCTCAGCCCCACCCTCAGCCCCACCCTCAGCCCCACCCTCAGCCCCACCTTCACCCCCACCCTCAGCCCCACCCTCAGCCCCACCTTCACCCCCACCCTCAGCCCCACCCTCAGCCCCACCTTCACCCCCACCCTCAGCCCCACCCTCAGCCCCACCTTCACCCCCACCCTCAGCCCCACCTTCACCCCCACCCTCAGCCCCACCCTCAGCCCCACCTTCACCCCCACCCTCAGCCCCACCCTCAGCCCCACCCTCAGCCCCACCCTCAGCCCCACCTTCACCCCCACCCTCAGCCCCACCCTCAGCCCCACCTTCACCCCCACCCTCAGCCCCACCCTCAGCCCCACCCTCAGCCCCACCCTCAGCCCCACCCTCAGCCCCACCCTCAGCCCCACCCTCAGCCCCACCCTCAGCCCCACCCTCAGCCCCACCCGCAGCCCCACCTTCACCCCCACCCTCAGCCCCACCCTCAGCCCCACCCTCAGCCCCACCCTCAGCCCCACCTTCACCCCCACCCTCAGCCCCACCCTCAGCCCCACCTTCACCCCCACCCTCAGCCCCACCCTCAGCCCCACCCTCAGCCCCACCCTCAGCCCCACCCTCAGCCCCACCCTCAGCCCCACCTTCACCCCCACCCTCAGCCCCACCCTCAGCCCCACCTTCACCCCCACCCTCAGCCCCACCCTCAGCCCCACCCTCAGCCCCACCCTCAGCCCCACCTTCACCCCCACCCTCAGCCCCACCCTCAGCCCCTACTGCATGCGCTCACTGCATGAGTCGGGATATGGGACTGGGACTCCGTTGCTTCACTTTTCACTTACACATCATCCCCCCTTCCCCCCTCCCAGGCCCTGCTGCTTGCGGGCACCGAGGTGGGGTGCTCCTCTGCCGACCAGGAGGCGCTGGGGGCGCTGGCGGGCGCACTGGCGGTCAATACGGGCATCACGCAGGTGGACCTGGCAGGCAATGAGATTGGTGGGTGCGGGGAGGGGGGGTAAGGTGGGGTGGGGATGGGGTGGGGTGGAGGGAAAGCCCAGTTTGGATGATTTAAACAGCTGACGTTGGGCATGTTGAATCCAGTTCCCGTACTTTTCTTATCCGCTGAAGGCACTCAGCCCGACACCCTCCTCCCCTACGTTACCCTCCAACCCCCCTGTTCTTCCCCGCAGGTGATGCCGGTGCGGGTGTGCTGCTGCCCTTCCTGCAGTCGCAGCAGCACATCCGCAAGTTCCGACTCACCCCGCGGCTGAGTCGTGCCGTGCTGGCGGCGGTGGTGGAGGCGGTGCGGGCCAACCTGCCCAAAAGGAAGAAGCGCGTGCTCAAGAAGAAAAAGAAGTAGTCGTAGTGGTGGGTGGGGGTGGGGGAGCTAGGGGTTGCGGGTGTGGCGGCCGATGCGGATGGTTTTTGTAGTAGGCGCATATGAGTCGTGAAGGGAGTAGGCGCTAGTTAGACGGTTGCGCAGAGCCGGTGATGAGGAGTGTGCTTAGAGTAGGGTGAGGTGTAGATTGTAGGGGTGTTAGCACCATGATAGGATACCAGCGAGCTGCATTCCCCAGCATGGACGTGAATGGAGGCGCGGAGGCGTGTTTGATGACTTGCAAGCCAGTACGACTAGACTGTTACGGGTTGCAGACACGGCCATCGTTACGCTCAGCGTCGTTACCATCGTCTCGCATTGCCGGTGCTTTAGCTGTGTCGGGGTTAGCGTGGTGACGCATGGCCGGAAACCCGGTGTAAGCTCAGGACAATTTTCGGCTGTTGTTGCATGCCATGGACTGGATGCACTTCCAGACGCGCTTGCACTGCCGCGCGGCTATCTTTACTGAGCATGCAGGGATGTAGCGAGACGGACATGTTGTAATGCCCTTTTGGCGACTTGCAGCTCTTCCCCACGGCAGCTCCTGGCTATCTGTTCTGCCCCAAGTACGAGTTGGTGCCACGAGCTTGACAGCCATGGACGAACAATTGGTGTCTCAGTGCGGTGCATTTTGTCGCGGGAGTTGCCCGCTTCCGTGCAACAGTGGTACAGTTCTGGACGCTTAACCCTTTACAGCTAACATCTCTTCCCTGTCATCTAATATCATTGCGATGTGTGTAAAGTGACAGGCCCCACTGCAAGGGTGGGCAAACAGACCAAGCCTAAGGAGTTCTCAATAGAAATCGGTTTGTTCAGCGACAGACTCGCAAACGCTGTGCGATGTACCTAATGCTGCTTCCATATACCAGAGGTTGGCAATGCATTGACAAAGTTTGGGCTAGCCCAGCGAGGGAACTTTCAGCTAATGTATGCAAGCGTACTAAGGCAGATCGTAGGGAACTGAGTTTAGGACAAGAATTTCAGGGTGCCGTAATCGATTTGGCTTGCTACTTGACAAACATGGTGTCCGGCAGCTTGAACCTGAAGCACATGAGGGGGCCCCTGGAGCTCCTTCCATTTGTCGTACGTCGCGTTCACTTGCAGAACCAAGTAGGTTCATAATACTGGTGCATGAGCGAGTTGTTTGTCTCGGACTGCCCTGTGTCACCGGTTAGGTTTTGTGGGCCGACTTTTTCCTTGACGGTACATTCCTACGCTGTTTCGGCAGAACTAGAATGCTCCGCCAATCGGGCCTCGCAGCCAACCGCCTGCTGTGCGGCAGCGGCCTGCTGCAGGTGCGGTTTGCTTTGAGTAGGCAGACAGCGCAGTGTCGGGACATGGCGCTTGACCCCGCCGTCTGGCCTTGCAGAGCGGCAGCAACCAGGCTTCGGGAAGCAGCAAGCTGCTGTGGAATGCTGCCCTTTTCTCCTCTAAGGCTGAGGGCGCTGCCACTCAGGTAAGCCTGGGAGCGAGAACGGTTCCGGCGTGGTGATGGTCCGCACAAGTTTCCAGTATGCCCACCAAGTATTGCTTCTCCTTTGTTCTTATTCCCAGGTCGTTGCTTCTGAGGGCGTTGCTCAGGTAAGCGCCAGGCTATGGCTTTGTAGAGTTGGGCGTCTGATGGTCGCGCGGAGCGCATAGTTCTTTGCAAGGAATGACTGACTATGTTTCCATTAATCAATGCAGAGCATTCCTCAGTACACCACCGAGGCTGTGACTGCTCTGGCCGCTAAGCGCAAGGGTCTGATTGGCAGTAAGTCCAGCTTGATAGGAAAAGACCTTCAGTTGTTCATTACCAGTAACAATCAATAATACTTACAGGTGGCATTAGCCTGAAGCCCTCCAAGCCCTTCAGCGTTCGCGGTCTGGCGACCAGCAGCCAGGCTGCCGCGGCCACTGCCGCTGCTGCCCCTGAGGCTGCCCAGGCCTCCGAGAAGTTCTCGGGCCTGAAGAAGATGCTCAAGGTACTTGCAATTAGACTCCCTTGACCGTGTCTCCCTGATACGATTTGCCTGTATATTGCCTGTGTTTGCTCCTGCAGTACTCTCATAGAGCTAGGCAGGTTTACACCATGTATCCCTGTAGCTTAAGCTCCCATGCGCTTTCAGCGTTGTAAGTTCACATTCATCCCCCTTTTTTGTTGTTTGCAGCTCGCGGCCGCTGTTGCTGCTGCCCTGGGCCTGACCTCCACCACCGCCATGGCCGACTCCCCCGGCCCGTGGCAGTACGGCTTCCAGGACGCTGCTACCAGCTTCGGCCAGGTACGACAGCTCCAAACCGAAACTTTGGGGGCATCAACAGAGATAAAGATGTCCAGGAAGGAGGGATTTCACGCCATCAGTGCATGGGTTGTTACGGTTTGTTTAATCCAAAACATGGTGGATGCGGTATACTGCCAATGTCCATGCTGCATGCTCCCCAGCTTCGCCGATAGGGGCGGTGTGTGCCCTTCCCAAGCAGAATCCTTCCCAAAGCGTTTTCACCCTGTCCTAACCATTATAATATCTCGCCCTTCTTTGTTCTCGCCCACAGGCCCAGCAGGATCTCTTCCACGATATCGCCTTCTTCCTGATCATCACCGTGGTGCTGGTCCTCTACCTGATGTACCACGTGAGTCCATGGCGCAGGAGTGCTGGTAGACAGCGAGCCAGTTTTTCTGCCTTTGTTAAAGGGAAGGGAACAATGCCACATGCCGGTACTTTTGTGGGGTTTAGGACTAAACATACCGCTTATTGATGGTTTAATAGCTCACCACAACCCCATCTCCCTAACGGCACGCAGATTGTGACCAAGTTCCACTACGCCCGCGTGGTGCGGCCCGAGAAGCTGACCCACCACACCGCTCTGGAGGTGATCTGGACCGTCATCCCCACCCTCATCGTCATGGCCATTGCCCTGCCCTCGCTGACCCTGGTGTACTCGCTGGATCAGCACACTGAGAGGCCAGGTGGGTTTTGCGACAACGAACTGTACCTGGTTGGTAGTGTTCCCCGTATCCCTTGGAAGGAATGCTGGAACGCAGATTATCCGCTGCCCCTGTGCTAATAGAGGCTGGCGTACTTTGCGCACCCCACAAGCAGCGTCATGCGGAATCTTCATCCCTATTAACCCCACTAGCACTTGCCTTGTCGTCTGTGACTCTCTAGCCGAACGTTGACTAAGCAATTGTCCGCCCTTCTCTCTGCCGTACAGGCCTGACCGTGAAGATCATTGGCCGCCAGTGGTACTGGAGCTACGAGATGCACGACCACCTGCAGCACAAGCTGCTGGACCCCGAGCGCCTGGTCGGCATTGCCGAGAAGGCCTTCGACAAGTAAAGGCTTCAGCTAAGATGAGGATTGCAGGACAGGAACATCTGGGTTGCTCTTAAGGGCAGCTAGCAAGCCGCCCACTTCGTGGCATTGCGAGCGTGGACGCGGTTTAATTGCTAGGAATATGCAACAGCAAATTGCCCGGTCGTATGGCCGGGTCGCCCCCCTGATGCAAAGGCTTAGGGGAAAAGGTATTTCTCCATACCAGCATCTCTTAAGCGCCCACGTTCCGTTTGCGTGTGCTTGGACGGCTTATCAACAACCTGGTTCGGGTGTGCACTGCTGAGGTTCCGAGCAGGGCTGTGGCTGTGAAAGCGCGCCCTGTCGGCTACTGTTGGGGTAGGCAGAAAAATAGTTTTGTGTAGTTGAAGGTGGCTGGCGGGAAACCGTCACTGGGCACGGAAATGGGTGAGCCCTGCGGGCGTTCTTGCGAGCGTTGTGGCTCCGTGCAGGGCCAAATACTTGAGTCTGTGTAGTATTAGGGTTCTTGAGTGTACATTGGCGACACATCCTGTAAGATACGATCTCGTCTCGCCGAAGGCTCCCACAAGCGGCTCGAGTACACGGGACTAAAAACTGTAGATGCAGGGATTTCCAGAGCTACCGATATGCCTTCCTTGCAGCTTTCTCAATGTGTGGCATTGACGGGATGACATTTTTGCATGCGGGGCTACCGTACGGACCTGGGGCCGAATCGATTGCACTACCTAGCCACTAGGCCCCCACTTTCCGCATTACTCGCGGCGCGCGGCTCTTCAGACAGTACTCTCTAAATGAAAAGCGGCAAAGTTGGTTTATAACGCTGCCTACTATGATTCGTTTCCAACTGTAAAACACGGACATCTAGCACCCGATACCGGTACACGTCAGCTTGTGAACATTTGACTTGTATCAGGGCTTTTTGTAGTCGGACGTCCATCGAGAAAGATATAGGTTACATGGCGCCTCGCAACGTTGTGGCTACCGGTACTGGCGGAGCCGGTAGCGGCCTCTCGCATGGCCTCCTTTACTGCATAGCATCCCTTGTTTTGGGAATCGAACTCAACATAGTAGGTCCAACTGCAGCTAGCTTAGCAGCCCAGGTTGGCGTGACAGAGTCTGCGCTTGGTGGAGGTAAGCCGGCTCCGTGTCGGCCGCCATGGCTGTTGTAAGTTTAAACCTTCGGTCACAAAGCGGTGCAATTTTCAATACTATGACCTGAACTGCTAACCTCTCACGACTTATATTTAATGTTGTTCTTCGACTTCCTTCCTCGCCAACCGGGCATCCTTTTCAACTGCTGTAACATGTGCATATCCGCCTGCCCCCGAAACACTTGTATCCGATCACTTCCGCCATCTCAGCACATCCATAGTTTATGAACTACCTATATTGATCGCCTCCTCTCACCTACCCCGCAGATAACAGCCCCTACGAAACCCTTGTCCTTTGCTAGCCCAAGCACTGCCCCGAACCCAGCCACTCGCATAGCCTTATACTACTCTTCATGCCCCTGCTCCTCCTTTCTCCTCCACCGGTCATGTCCTCCTCATCCTCCTCCGTTGCCGACCTCGCCCAACAGCTGCGACATTCGCCCCTTCCCTCTCCCTCCTCCTCCTCCCGTTCTCCCTCCCCCCAGTTGTGGGCCTGGGCGGTATCGGGCTGCTGCTGGGCGGGCTGCCCTCGGGCTGGCTGCTGGACCGACTGCCGGGTCATGGCGTGCTGGCGTGCGCGGCGGCACTGCAGGTGCGGGCGCGAGGAGGGGGTTTCAAGTTAAGGGAGGATACGCAAGATTGTAAAACCAAGTATACGAGAGGGGTGAGGGAAAAGACCACCGCCTGTTTGGTTTCTCAGCTGGGATCGGATTACCGCATCATGGCTTTGCTCTTCTTGCCCTTCACCACCCTCCCTCTCCCCCTCGCCTGTTTCCTCTTTACCTCCCCTCCCCCCAGTCTGCCGCCTTCTGCCTGCTGCCCCACTGCGCCTCCCTGCCGGTGCTGGCGGCCACATACTGCGCGGCGGCGCTGTCCTTCAACGCCATCACCACGGGTGGGAGGAGGGGGAGCCGCCAAGGGGGGGGGGAGGGGTGTCAGAGGTCGTGAACATGCGCAAGAGATGGGTTAGGAGGAACGAGGGAAGTGGAGATAGGGAGATCGTGATGCACAGGAGCGGGGCGGGGGTGCACTCCTCTCCAGCAATGCCCCCAGCACTTCCCCTCCCTGCCTCCCGTCCTTCCCTTCCTCTCCCCGCCCTTTCCCCCTCCCCCACTCCCAGGTGCCAACGCCCTCATCCTGTGGCGTTACCCCGCTTCCCACGGCGCCTGGCTCAACCTGGCCTCCGCGCTGTTCGGGCTGGGCTGCTTCCTGGCGCCCGTGCTGGCGGACCTGGCAGCGGACATGGCGGCGGGGGCAGCTGGGGCGGGAGGTGGAGGAGCAGGGGCGGGAGGGGCGGCGGGGGGAGCAGGAGCAGGGGCGGGGGGAGGAGGAGGCAGAGCTCCGTTTGCGTTACGTGGTGGTGCGGCGGCGGCGGCGTATTATGCGGTGGCGGCAGGTGAGGAGGCGGATAGAGGGGGGTGCTGTGAGGAAGTGAGGGGTAATGCCGGGTGGGGAGGTGGTGTGGAGTGGAATTGAGTGGGCAGTGTGGGGCAGGGAGGGGCAGTGTGGGGCAGGGAGGGGCAGGGAGGGGAGGGGGAGGGGGCCACAGCGTGTGGCCTACCGCCGCATGGTGCACGTGGGGAAAATTGAAAAGTGAAGCAACGGGGGGGGGGGGCTAAAAATATAATGAGACACTGAACAACGGGGGGGGGGGCGAGTGGGTTGTTGAGGCGAGTCCATGGCTAGCTCCTCACCTCCTTATCCTCCCCTCCCCCCACACAGGCGGTACGTTTCGCCTCGCGGCCAGTTATTTTAACACACATTCATACGTTCCTACTCGCGGCCAGTTTTCTTAACACACATTCACCCCGCCCTATGTTATGTAACGCATGGTGGTTTTCTTCTCCCACCCCACCCCACTCCTTGGTGCACACAGGTGCGGCCGCCTGCGCGCTGTGGGCCGCACTGCTGCCCAGCCCGCCTCGCCCCTCCCTGCAGGTGGCGGAGCAGCTGCGGGAGGGGGAGGGGGCAGCGGCAAACCGGGCGGGAGCAGCGCACCAGCAGCACCAGCACCAGCACCAGCGGGGGTGTTGCGGGCAGCTGGGAGGACGGCAAGGGGCTGGAGGCGGCGGCGGTGGAGGTGGGGGCGCAGGGGCCACCGAGGCTGCTTGCGCCGGAGGTGCAGGGGGAGGTGCTGTTGCAGGTGCTGCGGATGCGGGGACACTGGGATCAGGGTGCAGCGGCGGCGGTGATGGCAGCAGCAAGGCCGGCAGGTGTGTGGGCAGCGGCTGCGGCAGCTCGCCCTCGTTTGTGTCGGTGCTGGATATGAGGTGGGTTGAGGACTTGTGGACTTGTGGGTGGGGGTGTGGAACGCGGGTGGTGTGAGCAAAGAGGCGCGAGCGAAGGATGAAAGCGGGAGGGGGAATCCCGCTTGTTGGTGACATGGGTGTCGCCGCATGTGCTGGCAGCAGAAGGGTTCCGGTTCATGTCAGTTCGGGTGTCTCACCGGTTCGTTGCCCCGGCGGTCCTCTCGTCGACGTGTTAGCTGACCAGTGACCACCATGTGCAACTGAACGCTAACCCCACCACCGCCATCACCACCCGCAGCGGTGGGGACCCAGAAGCGGATGCTGCGACAAATCCCGGGCAGGCCTCCCTCTCCGCTTCCGCCGCCACCCCCGCCCCCGCCGCCACCGCTGCTGGAACAGCGGCACCCGCAGCTGCCCCAGCACCTCCTGCTGTCTGTGCAGGCAGCCGCGGAGGAGGCAGTGAAGGGGAGCAAGATGATGATTACGATGAGGGTGATGAGGGTTTCGGAAGCGCGCTGTCGTACTCGCCCCCGACCTCCTCAATCATCGCTGTAGCGGAAGATGAAGGAGAAGAAGATGTCGAGGCGGCGGCGGCTGAGCCGGTGATGGTGGTTTCCCCGGGGGCTAAGGGGTCGGCAGCATGTCAAAATGGCGGCGGCCATGGCACTTCGTCGTCGCCGGTATCCCTGGTGGCGGCGACTGCGGCAACAAACGCGGGGGCAGCAGCCGCGGGATGCAACGGCCGTGCGGGTGACAGTGCGGGTGCTGCTGTTGGTGGCGGTGGCAGCACTGCCGGCAGCGGAGGCGGCATAGGTCGCACGTCTGGCTCTCTCCACGCGCCTTCTCCCTCTTCCTGTTCTCCCTCTTCCTCCTCCCCTCCCTCCCCCGCCTCCTCCCCCTCCGCTGCGCTGTTCCGGCGCTACCTTCGTGAGCTGCGGTTGGGTTGGCCGGTGCTGCTGCCGGTGGTGGTGCTGCTGTTCGCCAACATATCCACACAGGTGGGGGTGGGGGGGGGCACCGGCACACGTGGTTGGGGGGGTACGGTAGCAGGAATGAAGCTTTCCTCCTGTCGGACCGCCTTGACACCACGCCCCTTTCCCTCTCCCCCACTCTCCCTCACGTTTAATATACGCAATCCTATAATCCAGCCTAATGCGGAATGTCCCTACTAATCCCTCCACCCCCCTCCCCCTCCCTCAGGCCTCCTTCGGCGCCTGGGTGACCACCTACTGCCGTCTGGCGGCCCGACTGGACGAGCGCCCCGCACAGGCCGTCACCGCCGCATACTGGGCAGCATTCACGGGCACTCGGCTGGCGGGGGTGGCGGCGGCGGGGGCGGGCGCGCATGCATCGGGAGTGCTCGCGGTGACCAGTCCCTGCGCGGTGGTGGGGGCGGCGCTGGCGGTGCTGGGACTGCCACCGCACATCCCAGGCCTCTTCCCCTCCTCCTCCGCACCCACCTCTTCCTCCTCATTCGCCGCCGGTCTTCCCCTCTGGGCGCTGTACCTCTCCGTCAGCCTGGTGGGTGTGGGTGTGGCCACGGGCTTTGCCAACACCGTCAGTCTCACGGGTGACCACTTGCAGCTAGACGGCTTCACCAACGGCATTCTGAGCTCGGTGGCGGGGCTGGCGTCCGCACTGTGCCCCGCTGCCGTACCCTGGTTGGCGGAGCATACGGCGATGGGGTACGGCAGTTTGATGGCGGTTGCGCTGGTGATGAGTGGGGTGCAGTTGGCGGCGGTTTGGGCGGCGGTGGTTGGGGCGAGGTGGGTGGATGAGTGGCAACGGAGGGAGGAGGAGGAGGGACGGGAGAGGGGAGTGGTGGTTGTGGTGGTGAGGGAGGGGCGGGGGGCGGTAGAGGGAGCAGGAGGAGGGGCGGAGGGCGAGTTGCGGGTACCGCTGCTAGGGCAGTGAGGGGGGTGAGTCGGGGGCGTGTGCAGCTGAGGAGTGGTTGGATGAGAGGTGAAGAGGAGGGAGGGGTCTGGTACAGGTGTGGAAGGTGGTGAAGGCGGGGAGCATGTGAGGCTGAAGAGAGCTTCAGTAAAGCATGGAGAGGAAAGGTGCAAATAGCAATAATCGCGTGCTTAACCTACTCGGAATTCATACTGGATGTTGCACCGCTTTCGCGTCTTTGGTACGTGCTTTCTTCGGTTTTACTACTAGTCTTCTACTTACCAAGAGTGAAGATGATGATACGCGCTTCTAGCACCGGTAGCACCCCACATGGTGTCAATTTCGGGGCTTTTAAAATGCTCTCGCGCGAGGACTATTGAGCACAAGCAGCTACCTGATTGCGAACTCTGTTTCGCGCGGAGGAGGAGGCGTGTCGTACGCACGTGCGCAGCGTGCGGTGAGGTATGGAGGAACCCAGATGTGTCGCGCTCCTAGCCCCCCCCCGCCGGCAGGCTGACGCAAGTTGCGGATGGTGACCCATGGGTCAATCTGGGGGAACATGTTTCATGGTCTGTTCATTAACTGCACATAAGGATAAGGATAATAACGACAACAACGCTGTCTGTGGCCCCCATGACGGGGGAGGGGCTGTTCGTGTGTGTTGAGAAGACTGGCCGCGAATAGGGACGTGTACTCAATCGTCGGAAGATGATGTTCGTGTGTGTGCTCTACTGCTGAGGAACGACTGCGTGCCTGCCGTACTGAAAAGTATACGTATAATAATGTCATGCTGGAAGCAAAATACGTGCGGGGATGTAGGTATGACCTTGACACAGCTGAAGCAGCGCTGCAGTAGGATATGGCATGTGTGTGTTTCAGACATTGGACAATACTTGCGCGACCCGACTGTTTCGCGGTGTTGAGTACCGTTATGCCGAGTTTTGTGCAACCCATAGGTTCTACTAGCTTGTTTCGCTTCGTACCCAGTACTTGAAGTTTGGATTTGTCGCACGGTATGTGTGTGCTACAAATGTACGGTATGTGCGGAGGGCTCTGGTGTTTGTGAGCCACACGGCCGACGACGTTTGTTTGGTTTGGCTCTTGCAGGTGGAGACGGGCAGGAGTTGTTGGGGGTGTAGGTGCAGGTGCGGTCCGCTTCCACCAACTGTAGTGAGAACTGGGGCCGCTAGTGTAGCCTGGTAGGGGGGCTGGGGGGGCCTTTAAGCTGAGAGGTGCGGTCTTAGGTACTATGGTAGGTTGTACATGGCTGGGTACCGGTATGCTGGTCGCCACGGTTTGACTGCCGTATGCTGCTCACAGGGGCTGTGTGGGAGGCTGGGCATGAGGGCCGAGGAGCCATACTTCTTGGTTGGCTGGGGTAAGATAAACTGAGCTGCTGGCTGGGATGTCCGCACGTTGACGTTGACATTGACATCGACGTTTTGGGGTGTGCTTGCAGCAAGTCGCCGCCGCCACAACGGAAACATTGGAATGAGGCGTGGGGGTCCACATGCGCTGGCTGCCCCACCGCTGGCTGCAGCAACGTCTTGACAGCAGTCAATGCGATTTCCATAGCATAGGCAAGGGGAACAAGAGACCATTTTATCCATCACCAGGCTTGTCGTTGCTCGATAGGTGGAGCCCAGGAAACCGTCCTCTTCTTTACGACTCATGTATCATGTGCCAAGGCTGTCCTCGGCTGCAGCCCTCCACCGCCACCACCTCGTCCGCTCCCTTCCCCTTCTAAGAGTAACAGACAGTAACAGCGTTTCGCTCATGCAGTTCTCCCCCTTCTTTCTCCTGCCGTTCCCTTCTTCCCTCTCCTCCTTTCCTCTTTACCTCCTCACATCCCCATCCCCGACGCCGCACTCGCTGCTAGCGTTCGTGTCGCCCCCGCGGGCAGTGAAGAGGCGGCGGCCGGGGAGGGCCCGCCTCCACCTGCTCCTCCTGCTGCCCCTGCCCCTGGTCCTACGCCCCCCGAGGGTGGTAGTGGCAGGGAGGAGGCGGAGGCGGAGGCGCCCAAGCCAGAGGGCGGCGAGAGCTGCGGCGGCGGCGGGTTCTGCGGCTGCTGCTGCGGCGGCAGGGCGGGCAGCGGCGGCAGCGGCAGGCTGGCGGGGGTGTGGGCGGAGGCGGAGGCGGTGGTGGCGGGTGTGGAGGCTGAGGCGGGTGCTGAGCCCAGGCCCGAGTGCGGGGTGGTGGAGTGGTGGGAGCGGAGGGACATCTGCCGCATGCGCTGGTCCACCTCCAGCTCGTCGTCACCGGCATCCAGGGCCTGAGGGGAGGGCAAGGGGAGGGGAACAGCAAGGGGAGAGGGGCCAGCAAGGGGAGGAGGGAGGGCGGGAAGGGTAAGAGAAAGAAACAAAAACACTGGAATCCCAACGGGGGGAGTCAAGAGCGGGCAGGCATGCGGAGGAGCACCGCACCGCACACCCCGCCCCCCAAGTCCCCCCCCCCACCCCGCTGCCCCCCCCCACCTTGCGTCGGGCCCTGCGCACCGCCTCCATCTCGGCAACCGGGAAGCTGGTGCGCCAGTCGCGCTCCTGGGGGGGCGGGGTTGGGGTCGGGGGAGGGGGGGTGGGGTAGGCAGGGGTGCGGCCATGACTCAGCCCCAGCCCCACACCGGCACACTATCCCACCTTCATCCCAATCACACACGCTCCCCTCCAATCCCCCCCACCCCTCCCCCCTCACCTCCGGGTGCAGTGTGAAGAAGGTCTCCAGCCGCTGCGGCGCCACCCAGGGCGGCCGCATCACAAAGTACACGCAGCCGTCACCCGGGCTGCAGGACCAGTACTCAACAACCTAAGGGGGGGAGAGGAGGGGTGAATGAGAAGTGAAGCAAGGGGAGGGGATGGGGAGGGGATGGGCTTCAAAGGGAAACCAACCCGAAGGAGGGGATGGGGAAAGGGGAGGGGAGAGGAGGGTTAGAAGAAAGGAATTGGAGGGTGGTTGGTGAGTTGTTTGGGGTTACCATGCAATGGCACACCAGGACAAGGCTGCTAGTGTGGGGTTACCTCACCAGCTGTATGACCTACCAGGCTACCTCACCACCTGGGGCCGGGGCGCATGCCGGGTTGCAGCAGCAGGCAACGCAACACCCGCCTTGTCCGCCTTGTGTGTCCTTTCTTAACACACAGCGCAACACAAGAGAGGTACTCCTACTTGGTTTGTTCCTCCTATTTCTTTCTGCTTTGGCCCCTAAAGCAATGTCCTTTAACGAAAATGCCAATAGTTGCCTCCCCCCCTCCCGCCCCACCTTTGTCAGCCTGTACTCCGTGGCCACCGGGTTGGTGCGCACGAATACGTTCATGTAGGCGGACAGCCCCGCCAGCCCGCCGTCAACACTGGCCTCTTGGAAACAAACCTGCGGGGATAAGGGGAGGGGAGAGGGGGGGGGAGGGTAAGGGGAGGGTAGGTAGGGGGAGTAACGAGACTGAAACGTGCGAGCTGTATGCTTCATGCAGGCTTCACCATGGAGGGGGGCAGCATGGGAAGGGAAGGGACGGGGGCAGCATGCAAGGAGCCGGCAGATGGGCAGTGGCGACTGCAGCGCACGAGGGGGCGGGGGGAGGACACATCCGGGGGGCGCGGGACAGGAGCCAGCGAGCATGGGAAGCTCCTCCCCACCACCACCCCACCCCCTACCCACAACGTGTGTCCTTCATCTGCCCTTTCCTCCCTTCCCTGCCTCGCCTTCCAAGTGCTCCACCACCACCACCACCACTAACTGTGGCTATGTACCCGAAAGGGCAGGTCCCTTCCTTCTCTCCCCCCCGCCCCCTCCCCTCCACCCCTCCCCACCCACCACCCAGCAGTCGTGCTCGTTCTCAAACAGGCTGATCACCGCACCCTCCCAATCGGCCTGGGGGGCGGGAAGGGAGGAAAAGAGAGGGAGGAAGGGAGGGGTAAGTCGGAGGCGGCTGACCTCGGCAGAGGCAGGCAGGCAGCAGGAGGCACACCTCGCCGCCCACAACCTCTTCCCTTTCTTTCAAACTTCCAGCCCATTGCAGGCTATCCATTCCCTCTCCCCCCAACAGCCCCTTTCCTCCCCACCCCCACCCCCCCCCTCCCTCAGTATGCGTTCACTGCATGAGTTGGAATGCATGGGATTGGGACTTCGTTGCTTCACTTTCCCCTCCCCCCCTCCCCCCCCTGTTACCTCCAGCGCCCTCTTCGTGTTTTTCATCATCTCCAGCGCCGCCGGCCGGGTGGGCACATCCGCCCCCAGCTTCTGGCAGCCGGCGGGGATGAAGGGAGGGTTCACGGCGGAGGAGGAGGTGTGGGACCTGGGGGGGGAGGGAGAAAGGGGGGGAGGAGGAGGTGGTGGTCGGCAAAACCGCGGAGATATGCGCAACAGCGGGCCTGTCTTACTTGCCGTACAGCTGGAGGTATACAAGCCCTCTCTTCCCCCCCTCTGCTTCGTCCTCTTTTCTCCCCCCCCCCCACCCACTGTCCTCGTCAATTTCCTCATTGCCCCCTCCCCCCTCCACCCCGGCTCCCCCCCACCTCTCCGACAGCCTCAGGTCCTCCGTGTCCTCGTACGGCCCCGCCAGGTACACGTAGCCGGTCTTGGGGCCGATCTCCTGGGGGGGGAGGTGCGGGGAGGGGAAGTGAGGAAAGGGGTGGCGGTGCGGTGCTGGGTGTGGGAAGGGGCCCCTGAGGTGATGGTAGCGGAGACACACGCGCAAGCACGATGGACCGGGGGGCGGGGGTGTTAGCAGGCTCTTCCTGTGGCCTCTCGCTGCCCTCTGAAGCCGCGCATGTACACATGTGAGCTGCACACATGGGGGGGCTGCCAGCACCTACACGCAAGGTGCTGCAAGGTGCCCTCCTCCCCCAGCTCCACGTGCCTCCTGCTCCAATACCGGGTAGCAGCTGCGGACCCCAGGGGCAGCCCCCTCTTTACCCCCACATCCACCAGCCTGCAGCCCTCCCCTTCTCCTCCCTACCCTTATGCTCCTCTCCCCTCATCCCTCCTCCGCTCCTTCCCTTCCCTTCCCCCTCCCCCTCACCTGCTGTTTCTGCAGCGGCTGCGCCACCACGGGTTTGAACTCCTGCCCCCGCCCGATGGTGAGCCGCGTGGCCTCACTCGCCACCCGCTCCTTGGAGGCCAGCTCGGCAGCCAGGGAGTAGCTGGGCAGGGGGGGAGAGGGGGCGGGGATTTAAATGAGGCAACTGACGAGCTGTATGACAAGGCTTCGCTATGGGATGCAAACAGAGAGAGAGGAGAGGGGGATGTGATTCTTGAACTCACTGATCCCCTCTTTCCTTTCACAACCACGCCAACCAACCATCATGTGTCCTGCACACGGGTACCTGTTCATCACTCCCCCGGCTTTCACCATCTTCCCCCTCCTGCCGCCTCCTACCGGTATACCCTTTGGCTTGTCCTAGCCTGTGGTTTCCTGCGGTGTGGCCTCGCCCTTGACCCCCCACCCCCACCCCCACCCCCTCCTCCTCCTCCACCTCCTGCCCCCCCTCACCGCGAGGGTATGTACTCGAATGCGGTGAACAGCCCCTGCTGGTTGGGCGGCCCCGACCTCAGCCGCAGCTGCGAGCCCAGCTGGCCGGGCAGCAGGAAGGTGCGGGCGGCCTCCTGGCGCGCGGAGCGGGCGGCAAGGACCTGGGGGGGGGAGGGGGGGACGGGGGGGCGCGTAAGGGGACGTGGAGGAGAAAGGCGGGAGGAAGGGGTGAGGCAGACAGCGAGTGGGTCGGAAACCTGGTGTGTGATCGTGGGAGGAGGGCTCAGAGAACGCCGTCTGCGCATCCCTCCACCCGACCCATATCGGCCCCTAACCCCTACAATCCCTATACCCTACCCAAAACCCCCAGGTCATGTGCTGCCCCTTCTCTCCTTTACCCCTCCCGCCTCCCCTCCCTCTCCTCCATTTCTCGACCTCCCACCTCCCTGCATGCTCTGCACCGCAATTCCCACCACACCTGCCGCTCAAACACTTCCAGCCCAGTGCGACCAACCCCACGAATCCTACCCCATTCCCAAACCCCATTCCCTCCCCCCCTACCTCGTGGTTTCCTATGGTTTGGTCTACCCCCCTGCCCCCGCCCCCCCCCCGCCCCCACCTGCTGCTCCCGAATGCTGTCCGGCAGGTGTCGCAGCATGTCGTAGTTGCCGCCCGCAAAGGTGCGCAGGATGAACTCCTGCTCCTCGTTGCGGTAGGCGGGCAGGCAGGAGGCCAGCGAGGGGGCGGCGTAGCGGGGCAGCTGACCCACCACGTCGTCACGGGCGGCGGCAGCCAGCGCGGCGAGGGCGTCGTCGGGGCAGTCACCGGGGTCGCCGGGGCTGGGAGGGGGGAGGGGAAGAAGAGGATTCCTGACTGCGTTGAATGAGAATGAGAATGAGAAACCAGACGACAAGCTCCGAGGGGGGGGGCAAAATAAATGATAAGGGGGAGAAAGGCGTGTGGGTGTAGGGATTGGGCGTGGGGTTTGGTGGAGAGAGAGGGAGGCAGGTAGGCTGGAGGGAATGTGATGGGTGATGAAAGGAGGGTAGAGTGGCGGGAGGCGAAAGGGATGGTGTTAGGGGAAAGGGCCCTGGCATGCGGTTTGGGAGGAGGACGGAGGTGACCCGGCGGGGCCGACGACGAGGAGTGAAAACAGAGGATGTTTGCAGGTGTCGGTGAGCACTCCGTTCGGGTTGCCGCAGGTTTGTGGGCGTGGATACGACTGAGAGCTAGGGTTGACATGGAAAGCGTGTCGACGCGCCTGGCGAATGAACGTGCACATGTAGCAGCGTGGGATGGCATGGTCTCACTTCGCAAAGGACATTACACCAAAGGGTAGGAAAGAACAACTTTTCTACTTGTAAAACAAGTCCGTCCTGAAGCCTCTGATGCCCCCTTACAACAGCACGAGTTGTGAACAGGTAGGAGACATGCAACTTGCCTGTAGTCCCCGTTCCCGCTTTGCGCTACCTCAGCTTGCGGCTGTAACCCTTCTGGTTGATATGGCGAATCCCGGCTTGCTGACCCTGTTCTCCGGCGCCCCGGCATTTCTCCCTGGAATGTGGCAGTTACACCTGCACCATCCTGCTCTGTTCCTGTGACAAGTACACCATCTGCCTGATTATTATCTCGCGTTAATCGATGTTCATCCATGTTAGTATGTGACTAACCTCGCTTTTGCGATGTCGATGCCGCGTCCCCAGACTCTTGCAGCCCCCGACGCTCAGCTATACTTTCTTGCTGATCACCTAACCCATCGTTAATACATTGGTTCGACAGAGGTTCAGCCATATCGTTAATATGCTGGTCACGCTGTAACACTCTAGAATAAAAGTGAGATGATTCGCTATAGCTCTAACGCCTTTGATGTCTACGATGTGTACAATATCCTGCGCGTTCAAAATATGATAGCTAACCGGCTTATCGAAGAGGAATCGTCGCGTATTGTACTGATGAATCCAAATCGACAGCTTACACTTGCGTGTCTTGCACATCCTGCCCTTCATACAAGTCGCGTATTACATGCTAACGTACTCCGTATTTCCATGTAGGAGTGTTTGCCTTGTTCCCAACTTGGTCCTGCCCGAATGGTACATTTGCACTAGCCAGGTTTACCTGCGCGCGCCAACACTTTCCTTTCCCTTACGGGACATGGCAGCATGTTTACTCACGCGGTACCCATGTGATTAAGGACCCTTTTTTCGGATACAATCGACTTCTTGGTTCCTTACACGATGCATTTCATCCAACCCATCTTGTCGTACGAGTCCCTTACAATCCTGAACGCTCAACCAACTTGACCAACATACAACTAGTCCCTCAGCTTGCCTCAGCTGAGACCACCTCAAAACAGGCGATTAGGAGTGTCAAATAATCCCATGTGGTATAATGGTCAGTACGCCAGGACCAGGCGAAGCGGGTGAAGGGGACGGATGAAGACGAATTTCGTACGGCAGCAGGGCACGCACCTCAACCGCCTTCATATCCTCCACCCGCCTACCCACTCCTCCCTGGCAAAGCCTTCTCCGCGCGTCCAGACAGCATGTAACGCCCACGTCAGACGCCACACCCATGTCCATCACCCCGACTAAAGCCGAGTACTTTCCCCCATGCAACTAACCCTTCCGCATGCCAATTACAACTACAATTACCGATCTTCATCCGCCATTTCACACATCTGCCCCTCTGTATCACAGCCGCTCAGATGACCCACGGGTCACCCAAGCCGCCAGCGTCAGGCCCAGGCCACACCTCACTGATCGCCTCCCGTGCCGGTGTACAGGCCGCCAGCCTGCGGGGCAGTCGGGACGGACGGGCGGGAAGCAAATGGATGTACACATGTTGTTTTGCGTACGTACGACGAAAGTAAGGTAGTTACTAAAGTACGAAAGTAGGTACTACTAAGGTAGTTACAACTGGCATTCTATAAGCAAGGGCATGAACCTTAAGAGCCACATACAACGATACGAGAGTCGCTCGATTGGAAGGAAGAAACCGTGACATCATTCATGCGCTATGTATTATGCATTCCGCACATCCCAAACCACGTTTCACAGCCCCTGCACGACATGCAATACCGGTGCATCACACGCACCCTGCCGTATGTAGGGACAGCGACCCGCATGGAGCCCCTCCCTCCCTCGTGTCTTCCCCCTCGCTCTCCCCCTCCCTTCCTTTCCCTTCCCGCGCACGCACCTGGCCTCCCGAGGTGCCGCCCACTTGGATACGCTGCATGGAGTCGAGCTCCTCAAATGGCTTGCCGAACTACGCGACGAGAAAGGAACATTGGAGGGGAGGTGTTGCAATTATTTGCAATTGGTAAAGGGTAGTACAAGGGCCATAAGAGGCAGCTCTTTCCGAGTTGAGGGAGTTATGAGGGACGCGAAGGACGCATGCCGCCGTCCCATATTTTCCTTCCGTGCTAAAGTGATACACGCAACCGAGCCACAAGTGATGGATCGACCCGTGGGTCACTCAATCTAATCAATCCGGAGAGCGGCCGTGAAGCTGCTCAGACTTCATGCAGTGCTAACGACCCATGGGTCACGTTTGCCAACCCCCTTCCTCCCTCCCTCCTCCTCCCCTTCCCCCCGGTTTGCTATGGTTTGGTCCATACCTCTCCTCCTTATCTAAGATTTTCCCTCCTCCCCTCCTCCTCCCTCCCCTACTCTCTCACCTTCTCCTGCGCGATCTGGTCCAGGTGCGCCTTATGTTCTCCGCCGCTCTGGTCGCCCCGCGAGCGCCCGCCGATGGTGCCGCCCACTTGGATACGCTGCATGGGCTCCAGCTCCTCAAACGGCTTGCCGAACTGGGGAAGGGAGGAGGGGAGCAGGAGGAGAGGGGAGGAGGGCGGAGAGCATTTCGGGGGACAGCAGGACGAAACGATAATATACTGGGAACGAAAGGCACTACATGTACTGCGATGAGACTGCGTAGCAGCAATTGCTTGCTAGCGCGTTCCTCAGTTACGTAAAAAGCTCCTCCTAGGTGCAATTCCACTTGAAATATTTGCCCTCTGCGTAATCTGCGACGACGACAGTCGGCTCGTGCGTGCGACAACGATTGGTGCTAGCGCTTGCTTGGCTGCCAGCGTCAGTTGTTATTAGGTCAAAGCAGCGTCAGCAGCAGCCCGGGTCAGCTGCTGGCACGGAAAGTCCTTCGCACGCTGTTATTTACAACCGTGATCGTCCCTTACCCTTACTGCTGTCCGAGTCACGCACCTTCTCCTGGGCTACCTCATCCCGGGTCTCCTGCACGTTCTCAGACATGGCTGCTGCTGATTCGATGCCTACCGATACTCTTGTGTTTTGGCTGTGTACTTGCGTTAGCGAGGGATGTAAAATGAAGAACTTGTGGCAAGTTAAGTCAACTGACAAGATGTACGCAAGGGCCTTCCTTTGTTTATTTGCGTTGTGATGCCCCCAGGTGTACGACAGCAGGACACGCCATTAGGTCACCAACCGTTGGACGCTGCGTCATGGTCACGGCACATGCGCTCTGCTGGCGTGGCAGCTGGCTTCTCAACTGCCCTGCTGTGCGCCTGCGTGCACTGCTTCGCTCTATGCTATCCAAAGGTGTGAATGTTACATGCTTGCTTGGAAAATTCTGGAAGCGCTATTGGTACACGAGTTGCTTTCCCACTAACCCCTGGCAAGAGGCAGCGCTGTTAGTCACCCTGCTACCTGCTGCCGCGCGCTATGACGCAAAGCTTGGATCATGCAAGCACATCGCCTGGCAGCGCTATGACCCAAACCCTCCCCCTCCGCCCACGTTCCTAGCTGGCTTGTGTTGGTAAAATATAAACCACGAGATGAACCATGGGTCACCTCTGCTGTTTGTTAATGTTGAGTACGCCGTCAGCATTATCAAGCAGCAGAGGTCATAATGCGAATGCATGGCCCAATCAAGCAACTCCTGATGCCGCACGCCGCACCCCTCCGTGCACAACGATACGCAACCCAGCGTAGCTATCTACCGGTACACGAGCGCGCGGTTGCAACCTACCCCACTGGGGCGCACCCCGGCGGCACATACAGCCGGCGGTTCCAACCTACCCTTCCTACCCTACCTACCTTACCCAGCTACCTAGCACAGCAGCAGCCCATTGCGACCCCTTTCTCGCCACACACAAGCGCGTTAATGCAGCTGCTGTAGGGTTACCTAGCTAGCCGTACAGCAGCGGGGTATCGTGCACCGGTGCATGCAGCTGCCAGCTTGCATGCTCGCTCGCCATCCAGCCGGCTGATTTGTGTGGAGGGTATACATGTACACATACACAGAAAGGTAGGTGGGGCCTGCTCCTCCTCCCCCCATGCATGCATGGTGGCCCAGCAGCCATCACTGTTGCACACCGGCAAGGATCCGGCGGTATGATGATGATGTTTGAACCAAGTGCTTCGGGACGGAAGCTTACAGCAGCCGTCGTACGTACTATGCGCTCTTCTCAGCGCGCATGTGGTCCTGTCTGTTTGTCTTCCGTGCGTTAGTTATGCCCTCCCCCAACTTTGTAGTTAATGCCCGCAAGAAAGCAGAAGCCTGAAAACACGTAGCATTATTATCATAGGCTGACAAACGCTTCCCGCAAAAGAAGAAACGTCTCTCCTAAAGATTTTTCCAGGCAACGTCGCTACTGTGCCAATGGGCGCCCCGTAGCCCTCAATCGGAGATAGCTGCGCTGCCATGCCCTAGTGTACTCTCAAAACACGTAACATGCATGTACGGTTGTTCTGAACTCCCCCCCCAAATCTGCATGCCTGCATGTGCCCCTCAAATGCCCCGCGCTTCTCCAGCGGTTCATTATGAATCCAACCAAGCAACCAACCAACCAACAAACACGTAACCGCTACATGCATGCAACCACCCTAAGGCGGGTAGCTTCTTCTCCTCTGCCCGTCCCGCCGCCGCCCCCTCCCCTCGCTCCCATCATTGCTCCATCCATCCTCCTCTAGCGTGCGTTGTCTCCGAAGCCGCTGACGACGCCCGGGGCGTTACTGCGCTGACCATGCGGGGAGATGGTCTGCGGGTGGATGGGGGTGCGGGTGGGTGGGTTGAAAATTATGTGTGTCAAAACACATTTCTTGCGGGGTGTCGTACCCCGGTGGGTGCATGCGGGGTCGGTGAACAACAGGTTGGTTGGGAGCTGTGTTGAGGGAGTGTAAGCTGCTGACGAGTAGCGGGTAAATAAAGCTGCTGACGAGTTAACTAACCCAGCCCGCTGGACCGGGCTCGTTAGAGGGGCCCGGATCGACCATACATCAAGCGGGGAGGACTGAAGACCGGCACAGCGCAATGGACAAGGGTAACGACAGGCGGCAGGCAGGAGGAAGAGAGAAAGAGAGGAAGAGAGGAAGAGAGAGCAAGAGACAGCGCCGGTAGATACCGTACCGCACGTGCGGCCACAGGCAAACAAACAGTCCGTCTTCAACCCCCGCCCGTCTCCCACCCGCCCCGCTGTCCACCCGCACTCGCAATCAGAGTTCAGACGGGTGGGCTCGCAACCCACTGCATATGGCCACTCCTCTTCCCCTTCATCCATAGTCCTTATACACACGCTTACAGTGCGTTCCTACTCGCGGCCAGTTTCTTAACACACGCTTACCCCCTTTGCCCTCCCTCTCCCCCCTCCTTTCCCCTCCCCCTCCCCCACCGTGGTCAGGAACTCCCCCACGTTCTGGTTCACGTCGTTGGGCTCATCCCGCGCCTCCACCCCGCCCCGCACCCCGGCAACAGGCAGCCGCTTGCCGCCTCCCGGGCTGCCACCTGTGGGGGAGGGAGGGGAGGAGGAGGGAGGGAGGGAGGGGGCGTTGGGAAACACACAGCAGGGTGACCCATGGGTCGTTTAAGCACAATAACGGCAGAGATCACTTGGGCTGGCACACGGCAGAAGGCGCATGGCATTACGCAGCCGAGAGCACCCAAGCCACACAGGCTAGCTAGCTGACACAAACACGCACCCGCGGCTGCAGCGCTCTTCTTCTTGTGCTTGCCGCCCCCGCTGCTACCGCTGGGGGAGGTGGGCGGGGAGGGCATCCAGCTGGGGGGAGGAAGGGGAGGCAAAGGGAGGAGATGAGAGGCGGAGGGAGGCCGCGGTCAAAGGGCAACGAGCGACGCTGTCAACAGAAGGGCAGCGGTTAGGGAGAGCAAACGCGCTGTGACGGCGGGAGGAGGGGGAAACTGCAGCGGGGCGGCTGGGCAGGCAGGCAGGTTGCCTAGCATCTTACAAAGTCAGGTTGCGCACGGCAGGGCCGCCGGCGGGTGCGTTTTTCCCCTTTTCCCTTTTCCCGATTCGGACTTCACATGCTTCTCTTTTTAGATGCATGTTTTCCCCCCACCTCACCCCCGCCCCCTCACCCCCTCATGACGCTCTGCAGGTGCTCCCCCTTGAGTGCCGGCTCCGGCCAGTCGCTGCTGGGGTCCAGGCAGCGCGCGTACAGCTGCTCCCGCTCCCGCTCGCGCGACTGGCTTGCGGCCACCTGGGAGGGAGGCTGGTGGGATACCTCGCGGGCCTGGGACAGGGCAGGGGGGGGGCAGGGGGGAGGGGGAAGAGGGAGGGGGAGGGGGGCGATGTAGGGGCAAGGTGTATGTGAGCGTGCAGCGTCAACAACAAGCGGCCCATGGTCATCAGCGAAATCAAGGCGGTATGGGAATTCAGGTAAATAGGGGAATGCAGGCAGCAGCGGCTGTCGTACGGTGGCCTGCTGATGAGACGTGCGTGCGTGCGGCGGCAAGTCAGTTGGGTTGCGGCGGCGGCTGCCCATTTTTGTATGGAGGAAAGCAGCATGTATGCAAGGTTGGCGCGTTGACGCAAATGCCAGAAAGAAAGGGGCTTAAGCTTTTGGGCATAGAAGGAATGTCGTGCGAAACTAAGAGTGAGGACGAACATCGCAAGCAAAATGCTATACTAAAGACGAAGAGTATTCTTCTTCCGGGCTTCAGCTACCAAGGGCAGAATCGAGCTGTGCAATGCATGTGGACTTGTCAGCTGCGGGACAGCATTTCGCCGCTAGCGCTTTCGGTAGGCCTGGCGACCCATGGGTCGCAGCATATAGTCACATCGCATTTTTGGCCTTCAACTGGCGGAGAGGTCCAGCGCCATCCCCAGACCAGTTGTTAAGAGCTACAGACAATTGATATGGGGCTTCTGCCCGCCAAGCTCGATTCGTGCGATGAAGCTCGAGGGAAAACGAGGCCGCGAAAAGGCAAATGGCGCCAAAAGACAGATCCGTGCAGCGTAACAGCATTATTTCCTTTCCTACCATGATCAACATGCAAACACATGACGCAGAGCTGTCCCACTCGACGTTCTGGGAAACCTCTCCTACCTTGCAGTCCTCGTCTTTCGGAAGGAGGAGATAAGGGACTTCCGACGATCAACTCACCTTTGCTTCACCCGCCTCCCGCACGCGCTCTTGAATGGTCATTGTAGCTGATTGATTGCCACGGGTCGCCTCAGATCCAGTTAGGACGCCAACGCCGGCGGAGGAGAGAAGGAGTCCTGCTGGCTTGAAATGTCTTCTTCCGAACGGCGTTTGATGTTTTTTTAATGGAAAATACCAATGACAGCCTCCGTTGGCAATCAAGGAAAATGCTGATCTGTCTGTATTTAACGGCGGCTTGAGTTGGCGGGTGTCGGCTGTTCCGTTGGCCGTTCCGGAGCCCGCTTGGTTTCGGAGGGACCCCTTCCGATTCCAACGCTTGGCGGCTGCTGGAATCCCTAACGACCAGCTGATGAGCGCTGATGATACATGCGTGCTGGTAACGCTCGTACGGCACAATGGTGGTGTGACATAAGAAGTATAAATGGTTCAAATGCTAGTAGTTAAGCTAGACCGCGTCAAGTCGTTGCTGTTTTGCGCTTCAACCGTTTGACCACCAAAGACTACAACCCAGCTCTTACCTTTTCCTGTTACAACAAAGGCCACATCAGTTACAATAGTTACCTACCAGCAGGGGAGCTAGCGCCGCGCGGGGCGCTTTTCGCTTCCCCTCGTGACCAACCAGCACTCCGCGATTCCAGTGCTTCCGCGACCATTCGCCCCTCCTCCAGCAACATCAAACTTACACCAATTCCCGCTTTCCTAACCTTGCTGAACGCTATATAGTCAGTTTTAACACAAAAGACGAGCCAGCGGACCCGTGGGTCACTTTTGGGTCATAGTGACGGACGTTTGACCGGGGCAGCAGCCGTCATCTTACGTCACAACGGGGAGTGTTTCTTTTACCTCCAGCAGCCTGTCGTTGCACTCAATACGCATTTGCGTCGTCGGTTGTACTTACTCGACGTCGAAGGCTGAGATATCAGGTTAGATGTTTGTTTGTTGGTTCGCTTTCCCAGCTGCTGTTAGGATAGGCTCGTTGATGACCCAGCACACCAGCACTAGTCACCTACTCTACCTTAATTGTACTTTTCCCCCCGCACCCTTGGCTATCCTGTGCATTCCATATCAGCTATAGTATTTCGTTAATTGTACGGCATCTCTCCCCTCCCCTGACCTCCTTCGCTTCCCTCGCTCCACTGCTACATGCTCCGCTTCCCTCTTCCTTCTTCCATTCACACCCCACCCGTAACCCCCTCCCACCTCAGAATGCGGCTCCTCAAGAATGCCCTTCCCAACCCTACCGTTAGCGGCAGCAGCAGCGGCAGCAACGGCAGCGGCGGCAGCTTCAGCGGCAGGGAACAGCAGGGCGATCAAAGGCACAAGCCGATCTCCCCTTCCCGCGCTTCCTCCTCTTCTCCTTTCTCCTCTTCCCGCTCTGTCTCCCCCTCCTCCTCCCCCTCCTCCTCCAGCAGCTCCGCACACATGACGTCCCAGCCGGAGCCCTCCGCTCCTCCCACCCACCCACAACTCCAGCACCAGCAGCACCAGCTGTCCTCCAGGGACCCCTCGTCCTCCACCTCCCCCTCATCCTCCACCTCGCCACGCCCACCCCGGCTGCTGCCCCTGCTGCCCCGGCTACTGCCCTTGCTGCCCCCGGCGGCCGCCAGCCGACACCACCAACAGTCGCCACTGGAGCAGCATCAGCAGCAGCCCGCCCATCCTCCTCCTTTTCCTTCACGTCCTCCTCCTTCTCCCGTACTTCATCCCCTGCAACCGAACCTCCGACCCCAGCCCCAACCCCAGCCCCGGGCTAAAACACAGCCTACCGGTAATCAACAACCGCAACCGCAAACGCCCCGACTGGAGCAGCCGCCGCCGCCGCCCTCCCGTAGCGGCAACAGCAGCAGGGTGCCGGCCTTCAGACTGCCGTCCCTAACTCCGCTGCTTCCGCCCCAGCTGCTGCTGCCCCCCTGGCGTCACGGGTGGGATGTTTCGCTGGACGGGCTGTCGGTGCTGTCACTGGGAATGATGGTGGCGGTGGTGCAGGTGGGTGGGAGAAGGGTGGGAGTGGGGGGGCAGGGAGAGGGTGTGGGCTTCCCCGCTTTCCCTGTCAGTTTCCACTCCTCCTGCCTCTTTACCAGTCCTCCCCCCTCCTCCCTTTTGCCTTCCTCTCCACGTCTGCTCACAGCGATACCCTACTAACCCGCTTCCGCCCTGCACTCCCCACCACCCCACCCCATCCACCTCACCCCCCTCCTCCCTTCCCTCCTGACCTCATCGAACCCTTTCCCTCTGCTCCCCCGGTGTGCAGCTGTGCGGCGGGCTGGACAGCCCCACGGGTCAGTCGGTGCTGGCGGCGGAGGCGGGCTTCGCGGCCTGGGGTGCGGTGCGGTATGCGGGCTACAACGCGGCGGTACTGGGGGAGCGGCAGGAGGTCAGGTGAGGGGTGGGGGGGGGTCATAGACCGAACCATAGCGACCCGCAGGTTGGGTCAGGGGGGAAGGAGGGCTAACCATCCCCACATCCACCCCCTCCACCTCCCCCCCTCCTGCCAGGCGCCCCGAGGACGTGTCGGCGCTGTGGCGGCTGTTCAGCCACAACCGGGCAGGGCTGCTGAGACACATACCGCTGCAGGAGTTCCTGCAGGTGGGGGGGGGAGGGGGCAGGAGGGGTGGGGAAGTGGGGACGAGGTAAAATGGGGGATGGAGGATGAGGGGTGAATGGAGCCGCAAGGAAGCCCTGTCCGTGACCATGTAGGAGGGTGGGTTGGGGACGAGGATGAAGGGGGGGGGGGGCAGGTGTTGCTGAAGCCATGCTAGGCCCCCCTGGTGTACGGATGCGGGAGCTGAACGTGCGAAGGTCCAACACGCATCACCGGTACATGTCGTGGCTGGGTGTGGGGCCATGCGAGCTTTCAAACTTGGCTCACGCTCCACCCCACACACAGCCTTCAACCCCTGCATACGGTACCCCTTCATGCCCCGCGCTACTTCTGTAGCCACCCCCCTCGCACCCCGTGGTAAAGCCCCGTCACAGCGCGTGTCAGGTTCCTCCTCTTTACCCCCCTCGCATGGTTCTCGTCCCCCGTTCTCCCCGTAGGACTGGTTCCTAGGGGATGTCGAGCCTCAAGCCGATGGCAACGGGGGGAGCCGCCACGGCAGTGACGTCAGCAGCAGCAACAGCAGCAGCAGCAGTACGGCAGTTGGTGCGAGCAGCACCGGCCGCCCAACCGCCAGTGCCGTACCCGCAACTGCTGCTGCCGTACGGATACGGCGGAGCGATGCGGCGGAGTTCGTGTCGTACGCCTTCTGGGGGAGTACCAGGTGGGGTTGGGGTTGGGGGTGGGGGTGGGTGAGTGGGGGACGATTGGAAAGTGGTAGATAGTAGCGTGGATAGAGTCTCCTGTGCCTCCCGTGCCTCCCGTGCCTCCCGTGCCTCCCGTGCCTTCCGTGTCTCTGCCGGTCTCTGCGTGGAAACGTACCATTACCTTAGGGTGTCTGACTGACAGCGCCGCTGCCGCAGCTGCCGCTAGCACTGCTGGGCTGCTGCAGTCCTCCATGCAGTGCGGTCAGGTGCAGATGCCATGGGCACCGGTTATCATCAAGCAACCGCTCCTTATGCGGCCCCTGCTTGCTTGGCGTGAAGCGGCGCCCTCCTCGCCACACGTTGCAATTGGAGTACAAAACCTCGATACCAGCCACGCCTCCGGCCCAAAAAACTGCCACAACCCCCCTCCCTCCCTCTCCTCCTTCCTCCGATCCGCCCTCCCTCTCCTCCTTCCTCCGATCATCCCTCCCCCCCCCCACCCCCCCCCAGGGACGAGGTGGCGGCTCAGCCCGGGGGCGCCGCCGCCCTGGCAGCCCAGCTAGCTGCACTGGAGGCGGCTGCGGGGTGCGCATTCGTGGCGGATGAAGAGGAGGAGGAGGAGGAGCGGCAACAGCAGCAGGGCAACGACCCTAACGGCACCATCGACCTGAACGAGGGCACTCCTGCCTCTAAGAAGAGCTCCCCGCAACAGCGGCGGCAGCGGCGGCGCATCATGGCCCATCTGAGGGAGCCCTTGAAGGTGTCGTATCGGCCCGCAGTGCTGTACGGGTGTACGGAGCTGCTGAGTGTGGCTAAACGGCTTAACCTGGCGAGCAGGGGTGCGTGCGGGCTTGGTTGCAGGTGGTTGCCTCGATTTGCATTGACTGGTGGCGGGGGTGAATGTTGTGTTTATTACTGTTTTGTGTGTTGAGTGATGGGTCACCGTAGTAGGTGCGGTGAGGGGCAGTTGTTGATGTGTGTAGGAAAGCAAGTCGTCAACTTGTCAACAATGCTTGTTGGGTGAGCCAGTCTGTGTAGTGGTTAGGTGCGGTGCTCACAACACCATCCTACCCAACATATCGACAGTATGATTCAGACAACTTGTCTTTTTCTTCATGCTGCTGCGGCTGCCGATGATTGATTGCTCCCACCGCAGGCTACCAAAAATGGACGCACCCCCTCTTCGCCGCCTACGTGCTCGATCCACGGGTCGGTTTTACTCCCACACCCAACCCGGAGGCCGCTGCTACTGCTGCAGCTGCTGCAACTGCTTCCAAGACCACATCCGCCGCCGCATCTGCCGTACAACGTAGTAACGGAGGCGCCGCTGCCGCAACAGCAGCCGCCGACGCAGGCGACAAGGCGGCAATAGTCAACAACAACAACAACAACGGCGACGGCGGCGGCAAGAAAACAGCGGCCTGGTTGCAAACCCTCTCACTCGCCCTCACAACACGCCAGCTACGGCTGCCACCACCGCCGCCGCCAGCACCGCTGCAGCGCCCCAAAAAGCAACGCCACGTGAAAAGCGCCGCCGTCGGCCCTTCTCCTCAAGACGCAATAGCCGCCACCGCCGTCGTTCCAAAAAGCCCTAACGCTGGTCCTCTGACGGCGACGTCGGCGGCAACTGTACGGCAGCCGGCTACCTTCGCCGCCGCCGCCGCCGCCGCCAGCTCCCACAAGCCCCCCATCGTGTTCCTGCATGGTATCGGCATCGGTCTGCTGCCGTACCAACGGTTGCTGGACGAGCTGTCGTACAGCTGTCCTGATCGGCCGTTGATCGTACTGGAGTACAAGCACGTGAGCATGAGGCTGACGACGTACGTACCCAGGTACGTGAGTGTACGACAATTACCGGTTAAGCCACCCTCCCCCTTCACCACAGTCGCTGAGTAGACCGCTTACCGGTTCATTACCTGGACCTCCATCTCCTGTTACTGCAACGGTTTACTTAACCGGTTGTTTCATATCTGTTGCTGCCACCGGCCCCTTACCTGCCCGCCCGCTGCTGCTGCTGCTCAACTACTCCTGTCGCCTAACCCTGTCCCCCCCATCGTTCCCACTCGCACGCAGTGTGGACGAAATGGCTGTAGCGGTTTCGGAGGCGCTTCGCAGCCTGGGCTACAGCCGAGCTACACTCGTGGGGCACTCGTACGGCACCCTGGTCGCATCGCGCTTCAGCAAACTCTTTCCGGAGCAGGTAGGTCTTGGGTGTTGCTTTGGGAAGGAAAGCGGTGGGTGTGTGGGGACTGTCAAGGAGGTTTTGGGGTAAAGGGAAGAGGGGTCGTACCAAGCTGCAAAAGGCCAGGTGGTCCCCGCCTCTTGTCTCCCCTGCTTTACCTGTGTGTACATGGCGTGCGTTGGTCAGATTGTACCCCAACATTCGCAAATCTGGCTCACTGTAGACCTGGGGAACTTTGCTTTGAACTCCACTGCCGTCCCTCTCCTTTTGCGCCTTTACCAAAAGGTATACTATTGGGTTGTCCTTTGTGTCGTTGGGACACAAGAGCATTTTGTCGTACAAACCGCCGTACGTACTGCCCCCTGCCGTACAAAAGGTCCACTCGCTCGTACTGCTGGACGCCGTGTGTTTCGGAATGGTGATGCCTCAGCTCCTTAGAGGCTCCATCTACTATCACCTCCGGGCGCCCAGTGAGACGGCGGCGCAGTCGCGACGGCGCCGAGTCGCCGCCACCGCCGCCGCCGACGTGGCGGCGCGCGACGCTGTCGACGCCGCCGCTACCGCGGCGACGGCGGCGCGCAGCGCCGCCTATGCGGCGGCCAAGGCCGCCGAGGCGGCGCAGTCGGAAACGGAGGCGGCTGCTGCCGCCGCCGCCGCCGCCCGCACTGGCACTCAACGAGCTGCTGCGGTGGAGGTGACGGTGATGGCGGCAGCGGAGGCGCAGCAGGCGGCGGCGGCCGCCGCCAGCGCGGCGGAGGCGGCGGCGACTGCCGATGCCGTCAGGAGGGATGTGGATTGGAGGTTGGCGCGGAGGCATGAGGATGTGTGGGGCGCGGGGGCGCGAATGGGGGCGGCGGTGGCAGCGAGGATTCGAGGAGTTGCGGTGGCGGCGGAGGCGGCGGCGCGCGAATGGGCTTGGCTGACGTTCAAGGTACGCGGGCATGGGCACTCACGGCGGTTACGTTCGCATGTTCGTACGTAAACGACGCATTCGTAACCGGATAGCGGCGGCTGCAAGCACCAATGGTATGTTACCAAGCTCTCCCCCCCCTCCTCAACCCTTCTGGACTTGTTCCTCGGGTTCATCACGGGCCCCCGTCACACACCCCGCCCGCTGCACCAAGAACTGCCTCTGCTGCCTTACCTGACTTACCCCCCCCCCCCACCCCACCACCCCTAGGGTATGTTCATTCGCGACCTGCACACGGCGGTTGCAATGACGGCCAAGTTCCGCTGGGCCGACATGAACATGTGGTAGGGAGGGGGCGGGGGGTTGGGGGTTCGGGTGTGGGGGTGAATATAAGGGGATGGACAGGAGCATGTGGTGTTGTTAGTAATTTCACGTCTTCAATAATGCTGCGCAACTTCCGTAACTTTTAACACATTACGTCCCTCCCCCTCCTATTCACCTCTCTTTCCCCCTCCATTCCCACCTCCCCCCATTCCCCCCTCCCTCCATTCCCCCCTCCCCCTCCATCCCCCCCCCCCGCCCCCAGGCCCGCCCAGCTGCCCCCCCACTCGCTGGTGGTGCTGGGCGGGCGAGACTACCTGCTGTCAGCCCCCGCGCTGGCCGCCATGCTGGTGGGGGCGGGGTGCGGGGATGCGCTCATGACACACCCGGGGCTGGACCATGGTGGGCCGGGGGAGGAGGGCGGGTGGGGGGTTGGAGGGAGAGACCAAAGCACCATTCAAATTACAAGTCGGGGCCGGGACCGGGGCTGGGACCCGGGCTAAGTTGGGTTGGGGGTCACTTGGGCGCAATGGAAACGTCTTCTGTCTAGGATTGTGCCTGATTGCTTAGCATGCACGGCCGCGTGTTTGTGCATGGTTGATGAGAATAAGGATTTCTGTGCGCGCCAGCCTTTTCTGGTACTGGGGACTGGGGATAAGAAACTCTTGCTGCAAAGAATACGGGCAAGTACACTGCATGTATGCATGTTACCGGTAGCTGCTACGCTAGGCCCCTTCCAGCTGTTGACGCTCTACCGCACTTACCGCTACCGCACACAAACCTCTCCTCCAGCCTCTTATCTGCCTCGCGCCCCGTTCCCCCCCGCGCCCATCCCCAACCAGGCGAGATCCTGAAGGACGCCCCCTGGCGCTTCCAAGTCGTACGGCGTATCGCATCCCTGGTTTCGGAAGCTGACGCCGATGACATTGCCGCCGTCCCAGGTGCCGCCGCCGCTGACGGGTCCGCCGCACCCCGTGGCCTGTTGCTGCTGCCGCCGCCGCTAAGCGCCCTGGCGGCGGGTCGCCTCCGCCGCCTCCGTCGTGCCGTACGTCCGCTTGTAAGACAACTGGCGTGGAGCTTGCCGCCGCTGCCGCCGGCGGCGGAACGGGGCCTTATGAAGCTCCTTCCTGAGCCGCTGAAGTACGATCCAAGTACGGTAACTGCGACAGCGGTGGTGGCGGCGGCGACGCCAAGAGCGCCGGGTTCCGATGGTGACGGCGGAGGCGGAGGCGGGGGCGGGGGCGATGCCGTACCCCAAGGTGAAACCCCGCCGACAGCTGTGGCGCCGCCGGTCGCGGAGGCCGCAGCCCGAGGCAAGGAAACGGACGAAGAAGTGTCTTCGGTCGCGGCGAGAGGTGCCAGCCCGGCAACAAGTACGAGTCTGCTGCCGTACATTACGCCAGCTAGATTCGTACGGCTGCATCGCCGTCCAAAGGCAGGGGCCGACGGCGCGGCGTCAGCGACGACGACGACGACGCCACCGCCGCCGGCGGCGGCGACGGCGACCCAACACAGTGCGAGTCCTCCTAACACTGTCGTCCAGTCACCTCGGCAGCTCTCGCAGCCGCCATCATCTTCCGCACCTGGGCTAGCCAGCCAGGACAAGGACTACGCTAACACGGCCGCTCCTTCCGCCGCCGTCGCCGACGATCCCGGTAGCGGCGGCGGAAGCGTTGATGCTGGCGGCGGCGGTGGCGGTGGAGTTAGCCGCTGGTTTGGCCGCAGCCGGCCAGTGACGGCCCTTCGTCGTAACCTGCTCTTCAGTTTAGGCGGCAGATCGCCGTCAGCGGGGGTGGCACCACGTCAGCCGCCGCAGCATCAGCGCCAGCAGCGCCGTGCTAGCATCAAGGCTTATGCCGTACCACCAGCCTCCACCGCCGCTGCTGGCGCCGCAACAGGCGACGCTGCCGCCGCCGCCAGCGGCACCTTCGCTAGGCTTCGGGCGGCGAGGAGGGCAACGGTGGTGACGACTCGTGGGTCACCGACCATTCGTGCCGACACCGCCTCTGCTGTCGCTCCTGGCTCTGCTTCCGCCGCCGCCGCCACTGCAGGGTTCGGCAACTCCAGAGCGGCAGCCTCTGCGCAGCCGGCGCAGCCTCGCCAACAGCCGCAGCCTGCACCGCCACATCAGCAACGGCAGCAGCAGCGGCAACCGCAGCGCCAGCGGCTTTTCTATGTATCAGTCCCGGAAGCCCTTCCTGACGCCACCGTACGTACCATGCTGCTACTGCCGGAAGCAACCGCACGTGTACTGCCGCTACTGCCGGAGATATGGCAGCGAGCGGCGCCCGTACTGCAAGAGATCTGGAATGCCGTACGACCGCTACTGCCGAAGCTACTAAAGGCGTTGGCTCCCACCATGCCGCGCTTTCTATCGGCGCTGTTGCCGGTGCTGCCGCGCATGTGGCAGCGACCCATAGTGGCCGCCACCGTCGCCGCCGCCGCCATTGGTACGGCAGATCCAGCGGTCAGTGGGACCTCTGCAGAACGGGTGTCGTGGGCCTTGCGGTTCCGAAACCAATGGCGGCGAGCCGCACTCACTCGTCGCGACAGCGCCGTCGACTCCGCGGCCGCCGTCGGCTCGTCTGCGCCTCTCAGTGGCGGCGGCGAAAATCGAGCCGACGGCGGCGCCAGTGACGTCAGCATCTGGGAACGTGTACTGGGAGTCGCTGGCTGGTGGGCGGCGGCCGTGGCGCTGCTGCCGGAAGCCTCAATGCCGTACATGCCCGCCGCCGCCAACTGCTGCGTCGGCGGCGCCGCCGACGCATTGTACGACAGTGACAGCACCGCCGCCGCCACTGACGCCGCTGACGGCGGCGTCAGGTTGAGCCGCCGCAGCAGCATGGGCCCCGAGTTCCCATCCCTGGGGGACCTTGTTGACTCGCAGCCAACACCCCCGCACGTGGCAACTGCCAATGCTGCTGACGTCATTGCCGCCATCGGATCCGTACCGTACAGCGCTGTCAGCAATGGCGTCGCGAGCCACGCTGTGCCGAAGTCGCTCTGGGCGGTGCCGCCGCGGCTGCTGCTGCTGCACGACCTCGCGTCCGTCACGGTCGCTGCGGCAGTCGCCTCCGCCGCCGCCGCTGCAGCTGTCGTTGGCGGCGGCGGCGGCGTCACGGCAACAGATGTTGAGCTGCAGGTTGCAGCTTGCCTGGCTGCGCTGCGGGGTCTCCATGTCGTACGGCGGCCGGCGAGTGAGGCTCCGGCGGCGGCGTCAGCGGCGGCGAACAGAGCGGCGTCCACGAAAAACAGCAGCTGGCAGCTGGGGGTGTTCCCGGCAGGTTGGGACAGGGTCAGCCTTGGCTTGCGTCAGCAGCACTTGCAGCAGCAGCAGTACGCATGGGCTGCGCTGGCGTCGGCATGGCAGCAGCGGCGCAGGCAAGTCCTACTGATGCGGCTACAGCTGCTGCAAGCGGTATTGGGAACGGCATGGCGGCGGCGACGGTCAGATGAGCAACGCGCTGCCGCCGCCGCTGCTGCCGCCGCCGCCGCTGCAGCGGCGGCGGCGGCCACCGCTGAGATTGCCGTACACGAAGCCTGGGGCCGTCAAGCAGCGTCACAGCCGCCACCACCGCCTTATACACCGGCGACGCTACCTTCATCGCCGCCACCGGTGCTGCAGCTGCTGCATCGCACCTGGCAATCCCCTGTCGTACAAGTCGCGGCTGCTGCGCTCCAGGGAGGCTTTCGACGCAGCGGTTTATCTTCTTACAAGGGCTGGAGTAAGCAAGTACGGCTGGGTGTGTTGCGTCATCTCAGCCGAAAACCGGTGCGCAGCGATGCCACCATCCTAAGCAGCCGCCTGGCGGGCTGTAGCAACGGCGGCAGTGGGGGTTCGACAGTGGCAGTGGCTCACCGCAAGGGTGGTGGGGGGTTCATGCGGTTTTGAGCGGGAGCTGGCAACCGACGTTCTGAGAGCTGATGCATGACTGCTGGCTGTTACAGTCCATTTGGTGTGGCTTGTTGAGGGTGAGGGCAGGGGAGAGCCTGGGGCTGCTTTGAAGCGGCTTCGGGGCATGTGGGGCTGCGAACATGATACTGTGTATGGTGTGCGTGCATGAGTGCTTGCATATCGGCGGTCCTGTGGCTTCCTTTCTGGAGGGCTGCTAAGGAACGCCCCTCTCCTAATGGTACTTTTGTGGTGGCAGGAATGAGGGATGTATTTCATGGCCACGTGGTACTGGTACCTGGTAGCTGCACATGCGCAGGCCTTGGAACGGTAGTATAGTGCTTATCACACGAGGCGCTGTGGGGCGGATGCAGATCCGGTAGGCTATTATCAGGTGCTGGGGAGAGCGGCTGTGATGCGGTACGATGGCTTAAGGGGAAGTTCCGGTATCATGCTATCTGGGTATTAATGAGATAGCACGACACATACAACACATCTAAACAGACACTAGGGATGAGAGATCTTCAAGGATTCGAGTTTATGATGGGCAACAAGTGGTTTACGCGTGAGGAGGTGTGTGAAGTGCAGGGGAAGATGCGACTGTGTGAAGGAATTATATGCGTATTGCGTGAAGTAGTATTGCTAACGAACGACAACGTTTGTTGAATACAACCTCCCAACAGGTTGCAATAAGCGTGTTAAACCGTATGGGCGAGTTGTATGGTGCTGGTTTGCCGCGAAGATTGCTACCTTAGAGCCCCCCGCACAAACTTACTCTGTGGTAGCTACAGGAGCCCGCACCTCGACACATGCCGCACTAGGCGAAGCTAGACCAGACTACCGGTAGGTAATTTGGGGCGGATAGAGCATAGATGGGGCGTACTTGCTGGTTAATGCAGGGCAATAACCTTCATTGCAATCCATCTTCTTGCCCAACAGGGCAAGTTTGCCAGCGGTGAACCACAGGACGATGGATGCAAGGAATGGCAGTATGTAACTAAGGGTTTAGACGAAAGCAGTGTCGTTTACAGTGCATGGTAATAGCTGCCAAAGACGGTATTCTTTCCACCTTCCGGGGCCCTCGAAGGTCCGCTAGGCCCTCTGCAATGCCGTACATCTAACGAAGCGTTACGGTCACGAGGCTGTTATTAGATAAATGCGCAAACTACGAATTCATTGTAACAGAACCAGTACATATAGTGGTACTAAGCAGGTGAAATCAAAGGTAATACCCGAAACCAACATTGCTGTCAGAAGCCATACCGCCTATTCCCTGTACACCTTTACTATAAGTTATAGAGGCAAAGAACGTTATAATAACTTGCATTTAGTTATTCAGGCTTACTCCATCAAAGCCGTTCGTCGCGAAGAGACGTGTTTGCCGCCAACCAGCAGCTCTGGGTTTCATCTTATCTCCGTACTCGTCTGCATTGGTAGGTGTTGTTCCTGCTTGGTGTAATTTAATGGGAATACACAGATAAGCTATAATAGCGATTTACTTATCAATGCTCTGGACACCTGTGAGGTCGGCTATAACTAATGGTGATGTTCCTTACGAACGCTTATGTGAACGCTGTACGCATATCTTAGGTGGCTGCTTAATAACGTTGTCCAGCGCTTCCAACTACAGCACTGATGAGTCACTTTTTGACTAACCCAATTGCTATACTCCGCCTAAGCTCGTAGCTCTGGCAACCATAGTAGTGCACACTTATCCTGCGGACCTTGCAAGCTCAGTGCAAATGTCTATTAATAGCACTTCGTAATCGCTGCAAAGTGTGTCCCATGGGTCGACCTCTCTTCATGCATCCAATTCGCTGTTTCAGCTTACCTGCCACACACCCGCTGGCTGCTCCGAGAAACGTTGTTTCTCATCCTGTTCTCATATTTTCCACTTCTTCTCTCTTTAATTTTCTCTCCTCAATCTCCTCAGAGATTGACATTGCGCCTTTGCTGCCCGCTGTTGTGTCTGCAAAAGACACCAGCCAGTCGTCCGCGTCCTTCGGCTGCGTCATTAGGCCGCCCAAATGTCCCCGCCCGCTCCTGATGCCCGGCTAACGGGCGTATGGGTCAAGGTGAGATAGCAGTGAAGCAAGGAATTGCGGCAAGCGGAGGGCGGGGGCAGGGTACGGCAAGCGGAGGGGACACATGGGAACGTGTGTATGCGCCGCCGGTAGCGGACACCTGACGGGTCCTTTGGAGAAGGGCAAAGGGGAATATGGGATTCGGGTGGGTTGACTGAAGTTCTCTCCGATTGGATCCAAGGTCCCTTCCCCTTTCCCCCCTGCCTGCCTCTCCTCCTCGCCCTCTTCCCTGCCTGCCTGCCTCCCTCCTCTTCCACTGTGGGAGGGGGGGAGAGACGGAGGGAGAGTCCGTGTGACAGCCTGGGTTGTCTGGGTTGTCTTAAGTGACGAGCGCTTCTGGAAGCTTACCTCCTTGCTTCCTCTCTCCCGCCCCTCCCAGGACCCCTCCCGCTCGGACCCACTGGACGAGGCCATGGACGCCATGCAGCTGGGGGGGCTCACGCGTACGGCGGTGCGGCTGGTGCGTGGGCTGGAGCTGGACGTGAGGGGGGGCAGCAGGTGGGGCGGGGGTGGGGGGCGAGCATGTGGGGATTGAATAACCTGAGCCACAAGGGGAAGGGGCTTAGATGGGGGGGTGGGTGATTCTGGCGTCCAGGCCGCGTGATGCGAACAGCCTCGGGGGGGGGGGGGAGAGGAGCGCGAGGGAGGGAGGGGGCGGGAGGGTGAGGTGCTTCCTGCGGAAACGCACTCGCAGTCCCCCCGCCATGCCTCCCTCCCCAGGATTGATTGCAGGAGCTGTTGAGCCCAACAAACAATCAAACACCTACCCGCCCGCCCGCCTTGCCCATGCATGCTGCTCCCCCTCCCCCCCCCGCTGCTGCCCTCTCCCCCCACCCCATGCTGCCCCCCAGGTTCGAGCTCGCCGTGTTCAGCGTGGTTCCCTGGTTCAAGGTAACCCACACTGCTGCAGAGTGTGTGATCCAGAGAACTGGCCGCGAGTCGGAACGTACTGCATTGTCGGAAGATGTGCCTGTGTGTGTTAAGAAAACTGGCCGCGAGTAGGAACGCGTGTGTTAAAATAACTGGCCGCGAGGCGTGTGTGTGTATGGCTGTATTGCCCTACCTGGCTGACATGAGTCTTGAGCGCTGGAGTGTGCCATGCAACGGCGGTGTCCCTGCTTGGACCCCGCCCCCTCTCGTACGGCACATCGCACATGCGTCCACACGCGGGCACACACACACACACTTCGCGGCCAGTTATTTTAACACACACTTCACGACTTCATCTTTCGGCAATCACAGTACGTTTCGCCTCGCGGCCAGTTATTTTAACACACACACAGTTGCATCGTCAGTGTCTCATCATATGTTTTACCCCCCCCCCGCCCACACATACTGCAACTACCATATTACCCTCCACCCCAACAACTCAACTCCTCATGACCCCTCCCCCAGCTCCTCCTCCTCTTCCTCACCCCACTACATCCCCCCGCCTGTTCCGCTCCCCCCCCCCCTGCTGCCCCCCTGCTGCCCCCCGGTGCCGCTGCAGGTGCGTGAGCGCTACCCGCTGGACGGCAGTGAGGTTCAGTGCGGCCGGAGGGACCTGCGCAGGGGTGAGGGGAGGGGAGGGGGGGTCGAAGACCAGGTACCGAACCCTAGGAAACCACAGGTTAGGGCAAAGCAATGGGGATACCGGTAGGAGGCGGCGGTGAAGGAGGGAGGGGGGGCTGGGCAGGGGGTGTGTCGTACAACGTAGTGCGGGAGGTAGAGGGGGTGTAAGGAGGGAGGTTGGGGCGATGGGGGTGTGTATGCAGCTAACGAAGAGGAGCCACCGTCTGCAGAGGGAGGCGGGTGTTTCCAGGTGGCAGTCCTGCCGCCAACCAGCTAGCGTGCCAATCGGCTTCCGTGCTCCCTCCCACCCTCCTCCCACCGCCCCCCAGGCAAGCACTCTGGTTCTGTTGCCGTACAGCCCGACGGGTCCCTGCTGCTGTCCTTCACCTGGGGGGAGCCGTTCGCGGGGAGCGGGTACGACCACCTAGCTGTCGTGCCCGCTGCTACCCTGGCTGCCGCTGCTGTGGCGCCGGCGCCGGCGGATCCCACAGAGGCAGGAGCCAGCGCCGGCGGCGACAGCAGCGGAGCCGGAGCAGCAGCAGCAGCTGCCGAACCGGGTAGTGGCGGTGCGAGCGGTGGTGGAGGTGGTGGTGAGGTGCTGGTGGTGACATCGGTCATGAAGGTGGGAGGAGCAGCAGGAGGGGCATGTCGTACAGTGACCTACCGTACCGTGTATGTGCGGGGCCGCACCTGAGGCGTGGAGGCGTGGGCCGCACCTGAGGCGTCTGGGCATTTGATGAGAGGAGGCTGACCCATGGGTCTTACAGTCGCAGGGGGATAGCAAAAACATACATTAGCAGCATGTATAGTAGCAAAGTGTATAAGAGAAGAGCGTGGGCAGAAGATGGTTGCAGGTTGTAGGGAGACGGCCAATCCTTTGAAGCACAGAAAGGGTGCCTTCTCGGGAGTTGCATTTTTGTACATTTTGTCAATTGCATTTTGATTGAAAGTATTGGGGACAGATGCGAAGATATGAAGTTGTTGAAGAACTTCATACAGCAGGAGTTGGAAGGTTACTAGGAGGCGGAGTAGACATGTGGAGGCTTCTTTTCAGCAGATTGGCTGGACTACTGCTCTTTTGCCAGAATTGTTTACTGGTAATCCTCGTAAGTTCTGCTGAGGGAGGGGTGTTACTCATACCACGTTGCGATTGTGTACCTGATACTGGTAATGGCTCGTGCATTAGGTGCGGTATGTACCCGCATGTGCCTTTAGGGCTGCTGGCGTCCATGGGTGTTATGTCCAGAGCTGCAGTGGATGGCATGGCACCATATCAGCCGGGTGTGCTGCGGCCTCCTTGGATTTCGTTAGCTCATGCCGGCCGCCCCATCATGTAAGGCAGTTAGGCGGAGGAAGTTAGGCATGCTTGCGGAGGGGACAAAGGTGGAGTCCTGGTGAGTTACACACACACGAAGCACATCTGCCAACACATTGTCGTGAACACGTTCCACGCATCGTGTCTTGTTGCACGACGACAACAACATCGTCACGTGCACACAAGAGACATATGCTCTTAACATACAAGGGGCGTACGAAAATGAATCGTACGACATTTAACTGCACGACGTACTTCACCTCATTATAATAACATGCTAAAGGTCTGACGCAAACGGTATGTTTTCAACTGTCTGATACCAACAACCATCCTCTCGTCGTCCTTTCGTCCCAAAGCCTCTCTTCTGACTAAAGCCGAAAAGCCGGTTCAACCCAAAACAATTCTTCTGAAAACCGTCCTGCACAGGACGCTAATCTCCTCGAACCTCCCTTCTTAATGACGAAGCATCTAAACACAGATATGGTGACACCTCTCACCAGGCGCTTTTGCTACACACACAGACACACATGAGCGGCCAGTTTTCTTAACACACATGAGCGCCCACGTTCCTACTCACGGCTCTTTGAAAACACACAGGTAGGCGCGCGCATACAACCAGGGAGAGGCCAACCACCTACAACGATGCCGCCCTCGCTCGCCTCCAAGCATTGTGCTTTGTGCATTGCATGCAATGTGCCATGCACGCGCGCATAGTGGGTATTCCTCATCGCCTGAGGCTAAGTGAGTGCACCCTCATACGCAGATCCACGGCCAGATCTGTTAATACAACCGCAACCGGGATGTACGGCAGAACGGTATAGCCCGTAAAGCAGCCCGCCACGACAGACGTTCCCAGCAACCAACAAGATGGCATCGCCTTCTACATCCCAGCAATCACATAATGAGTGCAAATAAAGTACGACCAAAGTACAACAAGCAGGTAGGTGACCAGGGAGGTCACGCACCCACGTACAGCCTGCCTTGAGGCACACACGAGAGGTTGTATATCATACCATATAACGTATGTAGCGTAGTGGTCTGCTGCGTCGCAGGATGCCTCAATGTGGGGCAGCCCAAACGACATGCGTGCATATGATGTAGGGTATGATGACACATGATGCGATTTAGGACGAACTATGTGCGTGACAATATGTGGTGAGAGAATAAAGGCCCCAGTACCCACCTAATGCCGGAGGGTGCCTCGGAAGCCAACTCCACACAGATTCCACAGACCCGTATCGGATCATAACACGGCGTTCATACGGTAACAGGACGGAAACACCACTTTCATTCAAGACATTGAGGCGCGTGGACGGCTGCAGCACACAAGGAAGCCCCTCGTCACTCGCCCCTCAGCACCTCCTCGCCCCTCGTCTCCTCCGTCCAAGAAACAAGCACACACACGCACGCACAGTGTGGCGCACCTGATCCACCACATCCTGATTGCCACCGCGCCTTGACTCTGCCATGCACACAGTTTCACAGCTATAGCCCTGTGTGAAACATAGACATGGTGGTTTAACTTATGACCTGGCACGACAAAACACGGTATGTATAGAGAATGGCACGCTGCGTGCGCTCACCCCTCAGCTCATGATAACCCTCAAAGGCCAACGGAGGACCTTGTAAGAAACTACAACCCGAGAACACGTGTCGGCAGAGCCAAGAGCTCTCGAGCAATCGCCACCAGCAGTAAACAACGCAAGGCGACGAACATGTATCGACAACCACCCGCATTCCGCACGCCACCCAGTTCGTAGCCTGTGCTGGCTCCAAACAGTCAGACACTTCCATCAGACCCGCAGCGGATGCCGCTTAACACCGCAGCGGCGGCCCAGCCACGCGCGCATACAGGCCGTTACAAAGACGTACCGCACAGCCACGCTCGTGATCATCCAACAACGTACCGCACAGCCACGCTCGTGATCATCCAACAACTAACCAACTTGCATGAATATCCAGCCAACAATGCATGCGTAGCAAAACAAGCAACATCCACAGAGCAGACAGCTCCGCAAAACGATACGAGCAGCGGCACATCATACACAGCTGCTGCCGGAATCACTCACAGGCGAGCGACAGGATTCAACTCTCAAGTCCTCAATTCTCAGCCACCCACCCACCACCGTTCAACCTTTCCACCCACTGCCTCGCTCCCTAACAATAATAACTGTAAAACAACAACTGCCGTCCCTCACAACTCGCATGTCTTTAGCAACGTGGGTGCCAAGCAGCCCGTATACGCTGCAGCACGCCTACTAGTGAGTAGAAAATCAGGGGCACAGGAAGTGAGAATAAGACAGGGCATTATGGTTGCCCAAACACGGCAGCCAGTGCTAATGCACAGGGAATGCAGCAGGAGTCATAACTGCACGTCTCACTGCACAAATACTGAACGAGGAGAGGATGCATGAGTGCGCCAAGCAAGCGCCACATCAAGGGCAATGCAAAGGAAGATCGTCAAGGCCTATGCTGAGCCCATACGTTTCGGATCATGGCCGTATCAGATCACCGCCCTTTCATCCCTTCACCTAATCAGGAGCATTCCTGCCAAAAGGCACGCACCAGTTCTTCCACAGAACCCGTAGCCGGCACGGCACGGAACCCAGGACCGCCGTACCACACTTGCACCAGCTCACGGACAAGAGCACGGAAACCTGGCGAATTTGCGCGGCACTGCATGCGACAGAGGCCACAAACAGGCCCTGCAAATCGACATGAGGCCCCTTAACGCCAGCCCAGCCCGCGCCCAGCTGGTGCCACCCATCCATGTTCTCTTCTTGGGGAGCCACTGCACTAGTCGTTCATTCATCCAGGTTTCAAGACGCCAACAAGTAATGGTAAGAGAAGAGCACATGCATAACGCAACTCTTCAGCAATGTCTGGATCAATGAAAAAAGGTACTGCTGGGCCCTCCGTGACAAAAGCCCCGTCTAAACTAAGTTTGTATTTGCGCCAGTCCAACGCGCCGTTTTCCACGCCCCGACCTGGGGGCTAGCTGGCGCTGGCCTCAGGCGCCGCCGCCAGCACCGGGACCCCAGAACCCGCCACAATACCACAACACACCAACCAGCAGAATCACATGCCACCGAAGCAACCACTACCCTTCCTGCGCTGCTTTGCTACCTGTCGTAGGGCACCGTAGTCAGGGTGGCTGCTTACCGCTCCTGCTGCTGATAATACTGCACCAAAGCACCAACACAAACCCAGCGCGAAAACCGCGCTAGCTACCATACATATCACGTTCTACGAAGCCCTCAGCTGCGCAGCTTTCGACAGCCACGCCATGCCACACCTTCACTGATGACCGACGCACGCACTTAATGATAACCTCGACGCACTTGCGATAACACGCCCGAGCCATGCATCGTATGCTTGCACGCCAAAGCGCCATTGTAAAGCACAACGACTTACGACCACCACAATACCACGTATGACAGGGCATGCCCCGCGGACAGAGCGTTGGGAAACTCGTTGCCTTTCCATTACCAACCAAACAGGTATGCATCTAGCTTGCGGCTAGTGTCCTTCGAAAGCAGCATGCAAGCGTGCAGCTAAGCCTGCCGGTGCATGATGACAGCACAACCGCAATCTGCACAGCCCGGCCGTTCAGCACAAGGTACACAACATGCTTGCAAAACCGCCCTGCACGTTACCGTACAACTTGTACGAGCAATGACTACTCCGTACGTCAACTACCGTACTCTGCCCAGGAGGGCCTGACACTGAGCTTGTACAACGCACGGCAACCATACCTGTGGCAACACTGCCATTTAGGAGTCTATACATGCGTTTCTCTTCTTCCAAATGCTTCATAAACGAGTGTCCTAAGAAGAGACGGTTGCTCTCAACCCTGGAGCACCATGGGACGCAACGATGTGCTGGAAGACCTGTCCCTGCATTCCTGCCACTGGGTCCACGGGCTTAACGGGCTCAACATTCCACACCTTTCACTGCCACCCTTCCACAACGGAAGGTTTTATAGAACCGTGTCCGCCAAATTTTTTCCATTGGGTTAACAAAAGCGTGGGTTTTCACCTTTGCTAGATCCGCGAACAAACAAACAAACATAACACAACGACGGGCATCCATTTTTCACTGCATACGTTTACGATCACGGAACGATATTGTCTTCACATCGCCTTACTCGGAGTCTTCAGCAAACGGCGTTGACGAGCGGTTGTTGTTCTTGTGGTGCTTGGGACCGCTGCGTCGATCATCAAAAAGCCGCTTGTACTGCGCTTGACGTAGGAGCTTGAGGCAGGGTGCCAGCTCGACATCTGGGTCAGCCAGGATTTCCCTTTGGTTCGTTGCCACTTGCTCCAATAACGCCTGAAAGGTAGGACAAGATGAAAGATGTGAAAATGCCGCAACAACAAAGACTGGTGGCGACGTTGAGACAGAGAGAGATGGGAGCACTTGGACAGGAGTCCCCAGCTGCACGCGCATCCACTCACTCAGCCCTCAACCACACATGGCATCCTGCACCCCACGTCCCCTCGGCACAAACCAACACCTGCACCAGCACCAGCACCACGCCATCAACCATTCGACCCTGCCCTTGCTCACCCGTCGCCTCTCCTCCGGCAGCTCCCGTTCATGCCGCAGGGCCTCGCCCAGCCGCCGCAGACTCATTAGCTTGCGCTGCGGCCAGCGCCGGATGCCCAGCGCCCGGCAGCGCCGCTTCAGGTCGGTAGCGCTCACGCCCAACCTGCGAACCACCTCGCTGACAGGCACCTCAAACAGCCCGCGCAGGACCTCCAAGCCAATGCGGCCGGGGCCGGAGCCGGTGGCGGTGCTGCCGCCTGCTGCGGCAGCGGGGCTGCGGCCTGCGGCCGCAGCAGTAGCGGCAGTACCAGCGCCGCTGCCACCGCTGCGGCCCGGTTTTGGTCCGACAGCAGCAACAGCAGGCGGTGGTGGTGACAGCGGTGGAGTGAAGCTATACAAGCTGCCAGAAGCGGGGTTGGCAGGAGCAGCAGCGGCGGTGGCGGCTGAGCCAGGGACAACAGCAGCATCGGGCGCAGTAGTGGTGGTGGTGGTGCCGGAATCACCGGAAAAGGCAATGGCGTCGACGTCGGAAAGAGACACGTCGGCAAAGAGGATATCGGTGTCCTCGCAATCACTGTACGAGCCGGCAACAGCACCGGCGTCTGCATTCATGAAGATGTCGGCGAGTGGCTCATCTTCTTCCGCGACGCGCGCGCAATCATCTGCAGCAGCAGCGGCGGCGGGGTAGCAGCAACCCTCAGCCTTGACGCCGTCGCCGCGCGGAAACTCAGTCCGCACCCGCTCCTGTTTCATCTCAAGCTCCGATGCGCCTGCAGTAATGCCACCGCTGCCTAGCGCGGTGGATGAAGGGCACAGCGCCGGAAGACACGGAAGACACAGCTCCTGAGATGTAATGGAGTCGCCACATGCATGCAGCGAGACGGCGGAGGATCCCACTGCTGCCATCGTCGTCTGCATGCCGCCGGGGGCGCAACTTCCAACTCCACCCGCGGCGTTGGTGAATGGGTTCATAACGCCGTCACCACCTGTGCCGTAGCCCGCGGCAGTAACCGACGGCTGCGGCGGCGGCGGCAGCAGGAGTGACTGCATGTATGAGGAAGCAGTAGCGAATGGCAAGGAGTCTTCACGGCACACGGCAGCAGCGGAGGTGCTGGTGGATGCGGCCCCGCCAGCGCCATCGCTGGCAGCGAGGCTGCCGGCAGCACCTACAGCAACAGGAGCACAAGGGCCACCAGGAACTGCTGTTGATGACGGCGGCGCTGCCATCAGGGACGAGGAAACCCTGGTGACGGTGACAAGTGAAGTGGCCGCGAAAGCAGCAGGCGTAGGGCTTGGCGTCACGGGCACATGGGTTGCCGCAGCGCGGTTGTTGCAGTTCGTTGTCATGAGCGAAGAGGTTAACCGCGTGAAGTCTAGGGGTTGCAGCTGTGCAGAGGGCTCTAGGTTGGGCCAGGGGGCGGCTTCAATCTCGGCTAGCAGCTGCATTTGTCGGAATTCCTCCTGCTGCTGAAATGTATCAGGTTGCTGCTGGTATTGCTGCTGCTGGGGAAAAGGCAGCAAAGGGTACTGCTCTTGCAGCTGTCCCTGGTGGCCGTTCAGGAGGCGGGCGTTTGCGAGGAGGTAAGAGTCGCCCTGGAAATGCTGTACGGCAGAAGCAGCAGCAGGTCCACCACCACCGTTATCAACAGAGGTATACGATGCTGCTGCTGGATTCGTCGTACTTCTCGCTGCCGCTGCTGCTGCCACCGCCTGTTGTGCATCAACATGTCCAAACGCTGTTTGACGTACTGCCGCAGCATCTGCTGCTGTCTGTGGAGGGGCCATCAGACACCAAGGCCACGGCAGGTCCTCTGAAGGCGGCAAACCAAATGCTTGCGCCGGCCTAAACGTTGGCAGGCTAGGTTGCCGGGAATGAGGCTGGACAACTGACATGTGTTGCTGAGTCGCGTGAGCGGTGGCGGGTAACTCCACGTATAACTGTACATGTACCATTGGGTGAGGTTGGAACAAGCAGGACGACTGGCCCTCGGAGCTGCGCGCCATGGTGGTGCCGGGAATAAGACGCGAGGCTGTGTCACTAGCAACGGCGGGAGCTGGTACGGCGGTTTGGCTGTGTTGCCTCTGGTGCTCCGTTGACGAGGAAGGGAAGTTAATGCCGTCGTAGAAACTGCGCCAGCGGTCTTCGTCTTGCTGAGAACGGCCGTTTGCCAGTCTTGTCGCAGAGTGTAGGGAAGAGCCTTGTCGGAAAGCTGCATCATGCCTGTTGGTTAAGGCCCAGCTACCATGAAAAGGAGGCAGACCGTCCAAGATAGCGACGTCCTCCTGCCCAAAGCCAGGCATGTGGCTTGTAAACATAAGGTAATCCATTCTTGTCAGGATACTCGTAATTGCGTTGTCCTAGTACACGATAGTGCCTTGAACCGACTGCAAGAGGGCGAAGGCAAACAAGTCGTTTGGTTAATTTCTGCCGGAAGTAAAATGCGTAGTCGTATAGTAAGTAGTCCAAATCCTGCTCCTAATAGCTGCATGCTAATTGCAGTCGCGGCGACGAAAAGTTGCAGGAGGAGCTTGCAAAGGATACGCAGCAACCTCTGTTCAATCCTGAAGGCCCCGAACCTCCAGTTCGCCAGGTCCATACCTACCGTATCGTAACTCTTAAATGACCTTGCTTGAGAAGCGCTCCCTCGGCAGCGGGACCTGCATGTCTGCCTGCTGCAAACTAGGCCTAGATATTACAATTCACAACGAAAACTCCAATCCTACTGTGCCCTAATTGCCAGGTACACGATTCCAAGCGCCGCAGCGTCTTCAGTCTACATTAAGGTCACGAATGGAAGCTTGGGCTAAATTAGGCGGGGCCTAATAGCCATAATGCAAATGGTGTATGGAGCATAGTCTATGGCGTGGAACACGATACAGAGTGTTGTTGCACCATTCACCATGACGGATTGACGGGCAAGGCTGTCGTAATCTCGTCCTAGTCTCGTCCGCCGTACTGGTGCTCATAGCCGCAGGCTTTCGCACCCACTGGCGGGAGTGTTGCACTGTTCGAGACTTTCGTCCATTACACCATTATAAACATCCGGTTATTTCAATGACTTAGTGCGTCGTTTCCGGCTTTTAAAGGGCGAGGATATTGGTTGAGTGTTTTGGCCTTTATGTGGCGCACGGGCCGACCTTTACGTTTACGATCAACGTGCGTCAATACCAACAAGGTGTAAAAGGTTGAAGAGTTCATACCGGTACCGGTACAGCATGGGCTACTGTAGTCGGTCCGCGGCGATAGAACTCTATAGCCGTTGCCAGCAATAAAACGTTACCGGGCTTTATAGCCCTAATACTAATGTTTTATCGTGACAGTGGCAACTGCAGCCCATGCTTCAGCAAGTCAGGCCTACATGCCGTTGAGTGTAAAACCTTCTCGAGTATGAAAGAAACAAGAGGGATATTGTAGACGCAGGCCAAGTTTTAATTTCAAAAAGACACGCTGCCTTTCATCAAGGTGGACCTACCGCGACGTTTCACTTTTGTACCGCGACGTTGTACCTCCAACCCTCCGCATGCACCTGGAACACGCCGTCGTCAGAGATGATAAGCGATAAGTGACAATAAGCGGCCAGCAGTGCACGCGCAATGAGTGAACAACAGTGCACCCTCAGCGATGACCCCGATGTCTAGTGCTGTCCCCCGGCAAACAAACCTACTTGAGCATTCGGCCTAATCAGGCAAGGTAGTCCTGGACACATCTTTACCATGCACTTTCACGAACTAAATGCTTTACTTGATGCGGTATAAATTATGCAAAGTCTATTGGCTATCGGTATACTCCAGAACAAGACATTCCAGAACAAGACAGAAAATTGCTTTCGAATTCTTCACCCTCACTTGACGCACGTTTGCCATCCAGAAGGGCAGGACATCAAATCGGCCCGGCATGGTTCGAAGCACTCATTAACCCCAAATTCGTCCCCAGTCCCCTCTTGTCCGGGAAGGGCAATCTCAGCCGTCCCATAGCGCCGGCCCTCAGCCGACCAACACATCACGCCACAGCGCAGCCCCTCATAAGCACCGCCCCTCATAAGCATAGCCATTACAGCACCGAAACCTACAACAAACACTCACCGGCGGCCAAACCGCCGGCCTCGCCCTCCGCCCGCGCCCGCGCCCCGCCCCCTCCAGCCCCTACCGCTACCCCTTCCGCCACCGCCACCGCCGCTACCAGCTGCGGCCGCACCTCTTCCGCTGCCGGCTGCCGTACCCACCGCAGCCCCCGGCCTGGCGAACGCGCCAAACACACCCGCCGCTGCCGCTGCCGACGCCGTTGTGGTGGTGTCGCCGGCCGCGGCGGCAGCAGATGCCGCAGCTCCCCGCCAGCGGGCTGCGGCTGCGGAGGTTGCTCGGGCGGTGGCTGCTAGACCTTGACGCTGGGCTAGGAAGTCATCCTGTGGCGGGCGGGGCGGGGCGGGGCGGGGCGGGGCGGGGCGGGGCGGGGCGGGGCGCAGTTAGGGGCGTGTGGCGAGAGGCCTCGAGGAAGTGTGCACGCAGGGTAGTCCGCCTGCATTGTCCGCACGGCGACCATGGACGTGAGATGTGCCATCAGAAAGATGTGCCACCCCAAGCGGGCCTTAATGACCTTCCCGCCGTGTACATGACACGTTGACAACTTGTTGTGGCCATTCAAGCTGAAGGCAGCTATAGCCCTGGCCCCATCCCAATGCATTTCCATGATTGAATCCCCTCCCCTCCTTTCCTCCGAGTCGCCCGCGCCCGCGTCCGTAGCTTAGCTTCCTCCGAACCACATCCCCAGTGCAGCCTTCTTCCCTCGCTTGTGCATACGTTCCCTAGCTCCTCCTTGTGCCCTCTGACGTACACCTCAACCCCCCCCCATCCTCGTGTACGGCACTCACCAGAATGCCGTCAGCATCCAGCTCCGCGCTGTCCATCCCAGCAGATAACCGTACACCGCCTCCTCCTCCAGCTCCTCCTCCTCCTCCCCCTGCTCGCGTCGGCCCCGCTGCTCGCTGGTATCCCCCGCCCCCTCCCGTGCCAGATCGGCCGCCACCGCCCATGCCGCCCATGCGGTTGGCGCCTGATGCCATCCCAGCCGCTGCCGCCATTACCAACGCAGGAGCGGGCACCGGTTCCGGACCTGTTGCCATGTGCCCCTCCCCTGCTGCACCTTCAAATCCCAGATCCGAACCGAAATCAAGATCCACGTCTGCGTCTCCAACCGCATGGTTACTCATGGACAAGTAATTTCTGTGCCCCGCACCCAGCATACCACGCTGCTCCGCCTGTTGCTGCTGCTGCTGCTGCCGGCGCTGATAGGCGTTTCCGCCGCCGCTGACACTGCCACCGCCCCTGGCGGCGGCGAATGAAGCCGGCGTGCGCATCGCAGCCCCCGACAGCCCCCGCTGACGCTGCTGTTGCCGCAACAACCGTTGTTGTTGTCGTACTCCCTCCGTATCCATCGCATCAGCATCCTCAACCGAAAGCTCAAGGGCGTCTAGTCCTGCTGGACCATGCGGGCCAGCAGCCACCGCCGTCCTCGCACCGCCGCCGCCGCCACTACCTTCAAACGCTCCTTCTCCGCCGTACCGTTCGCCGTACACCCCAACCCTGCCGTACATGCTCCCTGCAGCTCCCGCCATCACCCCATCACCAACCTCCACCTCATCCACCTCATCCTCCCAAGCAGCCGTATAGCCGCCTCTGCCAGCCACTCCTCCTCCCCTTCCTCTTGCTTCTCCTTCGCCACCGGCCATGCCAAGGCCAAGGCCTCCTGAATTGGTGTTTCTAACCGCCGTGCCCATGCCCCTTCTTGCAGCAGCAGCAGCAGCAGCAGCTCCCCCCACCATGCCTCGGGCAGGGGTACGGAAGGATCCAGCCGCCGCCATCTCGTCGTCCTCATCCGCACCCGCCAAGACGCCGGGATGGAATGCAGGAAGGGCGTTGGCAGGAGCAGCAGCAGCCCCGCTGTCATCGTCTAGGTTCATGTTGATTGCCTCCAACATCTCGGTTGGGTCGTAGCTTCCTGACAGGGGCTGCTGGTGGTGGTGGTATTGTTGTTGCTGCTGCTGCAGGTGTGGCTGTCGCTGCTTTTCATGTTGCTGTCGTATCTCGTATGGCTGCATGGACGGCACATCATCGTAGCGCGATGCCCCCAAATGCTGCCGCTGCTGTTGTTGTTGCTGTTGGTGGCAGGAATACAGTTCCTCTTGCTGCTGCTCTGGCTGCCAGACCCATGGGTCACCTTGTTGCTGTTGTTGGTAGTACTGTCGCTGCCGTTGCTCTTGTTGCTGCTGCCGCTGCTGCTCCAGTAAACGCTGCTGCTGCAGTACGCGCTGCTGCTCTTGCTGTTCCTGCGCAACCCCTTCCCGGTACTGCCGTACAGCCATAAGATGCGCAGCCAGCATTCGTCCGCTCGTACGCGGTATGTACGACAACACCTTCCGTACGGACTGCACCGCCGGCGGCAGTACGTACGCAGGTCCGCTTCCTCCTCCGCCTCCTCCTCCTCCGCCGCCGCCGCCGTTTCCCTCTCCTCGCGCCTCCGCCTCCGCTACCCCAGCCTTCACCGCTTCCACAATCGCCGGCAGCAGCAGCTGCAAGGGCAAGCCCGTCCCTAGCAGCAAGGCAGCACTCAGCGGGTTGAGGCATGGCGTGGCGCACAGTACGGCCTCCGCTGGCGAGGGATAGTCGTACAGCGGGGCGAACGGCGGCGGCGGCGTCTCGTTGCCAGACGCGGCGGAGGCGGCGGCGGGGGCGAGTGTGACGGCGTTATCGGCGGCGAATGCGGCCGGGAGGAGCGGGCGTCGGCACTCGGCATCCAGGATGTTTAGGACAGCGTGCTAAGAGGGGAGCAGAGGAGATGGGGTGAGGGGCAGGGGTTTAGGGGCCTGAAGCAGCGTTTAGAGGGACAGCAGGTCAATGAAGCAGGTTGCTGCTTGGCACAGCCGTGGAAGGCGGCGGTGCGGGTGCGGGTGCCGGTGGGTTGTCCCGTTGTCCAGGGCGTGGAGAGGATTGGAAAGCAGGTTCGGGAAGCCCCCGGTAGTAGTCAGCCACAATCGCATCGCACCACCTCTAGCTCCGACAACTGCTCTCACCCTTCCCCACAGGGTAACCTGCATGGCTTGCATGTTGTATCGCTGCATGTGCGCTGTTGCCCCCCCCGCCCACATAAACACATCTTCCGACAATCCAGTACGTTCCGACTCGCGGCCATTTTATTTAACACACGCACACACACCTCGGCTCCTGTGGCGTTTCTGTGGGGACTTCATCTTCCGGCTATCACAGTACGTTCCGACTCGCGGCCAGTTCTCTTAACACACACACACACACCTGCGTCGCCGCCTCGCCGCAACTGGTCAGCAGCACCAGCTGCAGTCCCGCCCGGACCGCCGCCGCATGCAGCGGTCCTGACCTCCGCACCAGCTCCCTCGTCAGGGCCGCCGCTGCCGCTACACCACCGCCGCCGCCGCCGCCACCACCACCGCCGCCGCCGCCGGTACCTGCACTTGCCGCCGCTGCTGCTGTTGTTACGGTTGATACCTCGAACACGACGGTAACCCGGCTGTAGCGCTGTGAGAGCTGTAGCACTCGATCGCGCATGGCCGGTAGCAGCATGTGGACCAGGGAGGACACCTGGGGGCGGGGGGAGCCAAGAATGCTTTGAACAATCATAGAATAATTATATATGGTATATAATAACACTCACAAAGAGGGGTTGCGGAGCCAATAACGGGGACCGGGGGCGGGGGAAAGGGATCGAGGAGCTCCCAACTACCCGCTGACATACACCTGGAGCCATTACACGTCCCGCATGCATGAAGCCCACAAGCATGCAAACTCTCAGCACTGGGTGGCTAAAGGTACGGACGCACCCCATCACCACACCAACCCACCTCCGACGGACCCATGGGTCCCGCTGGCGGCCGAAACGGCCACACCGCCAGACACGCACTCGGCGACAGTACGGCATCCGCCAGATCCAAAAGCCGCTCCGAAACCGGTATGCCGTACAATCCCTCGCACCGCTGTACGATGGCGGCTCGCAGGCCGGTTCGACTGCGCATCACGCCACTCGGCACGGCGCTCATTACTAAGCAGCCGCGACCGCCGGCAGCTGCGGCGCCGCCGCCGCCGCCGCTGACGGCCTGAGTCGTGCCTTGCGGGTCAGCAAATCCTGGGGCCGGGGCCGGGGCTGGAGCGGCTGCAGTTTGGGGGACGGAGGTGACGTGTGATGTGGGCACGTGCGACGACGCCGCGAGGGCGATGGAGGAGGTACTCCCGGGGGTCAAGTGTATGGGGGTGGGCCGCGCTTGCGGCTGCTGGGTGGCCGCCTCTGCAGCTGAGGCAGCCTCCACCTGTTGCTGCTGCTGTTGCTGCTGCTGCTGTTGCTGCTGCTGCTGTCGCTGTTGTCGCTCTTCTTGTTGCTGGGATTTCGGGATTACATGCCGTTGCGGGTGGGAGGAGGGTTGGGACTGCTGCTGCTGCTGCTGCCGCAGCATTGCCTCAGAAGCAGTGTGGGCGGTTGCTGCTGCAGCTGCTGCTCCGGTTGCTGCTGCTGCTTGTGGCAACGCTGCCGGGGGTGTCGCAGCGGTGTTGGCTGCTGTGGTGGTTGCGGTGGGGTTGGGATCGGCGGTGGATCTGGCGGCGGAGGGAGGTGGCTGCGGCAGGGTTGCCTCACGGAGGCGTCGTTCGGAGGGTTGCCGTGTGATCAGCAGGTAGCTAGGGTGGGAGGGAGCGGGAGGTGCGTGGGCGGGTGCGTGTGGTACAACAGCACGGGTGCGTGGGAAGGGGGGGAGGGGGGGAGGGACATGGGGTGGGGGGGGAGGGAGAGAGGTAAGTGGTCAGGACTCCGGGGAGGAGATCTTCATTGTAAGGGAGTGACAGAGAAGGCTGTGAAGAAGGAGCTGCTGTGCGTGTGCGATGGTTGAAGACAAGTACAAGGATGCGTCCTGAAATATCTAACATTCTATCTATCCTGCAGGTAGACAGATGCCGGACAATAGCCATGTGTCGCACACGTGTTGCTGCTACGGGTGTGCTGTTGTGTCGCTCATGCTGCCCCACTCATCCTGACAGCCCGTCATGGAGCCTACCGCGGGCTGTTTGTTTGCAGTCCAGTTAACACGCAGTGCAGCACGCAGGCAGTCCAAACGCCGCTACATAGCACAGTCGCAGCATACTGGATGCAAAGACATGGCCCTGCCACACACACCCCTGGCAGCAGTGCTCAGCTGTGTTTGAACACACACACACAGTCTCTTACCTGTCCGCATTGCAGTTCCGAAGCCGCTCCGGAACGCTCCCCCACTCCACATCACCCACGTCTTCATGCTGAGGGGCGCCCACATCGGCATCAGCGGCGGCTGAGGCAGCGGCTGTTTGCCCCGCAGCAGCAGCAGCAGCAGCCCCCCACGAAGAAGGCCGGTCGGGAGCCATGATGATAGCCGCATGGAAGGCTGACAGCGGGAAGGCAGCGCATGCAGACGTGCCGTGGCTCACAAACAGGCAGCTGCCCGGCTGTGGGAGCGAGCGGGTGGGAATGGGAGGGGCAAGAGGAGACGGGGAGGAGCAGTGTGAGAGGCAGTGGTACGGTAGCCACAGCAGATCGCAGGCCCGAACACTTCACACTCCACACTACCGCAGTCTGCACCAACAGCCTCCTCCTCCCCAGCAGCCTACCTGTGCCGCTGCCTCCACCTGCTTCCCCAGTCGCTGCAGCTCAGCCGCCGCGTCCTCACCACCACCCGTGTCAGCATCCCGCTCCTGCTCCCGCTCCTGCTCCTGCCCTCCAGCCACGTCTCGCTCATTCCGGGTATCACCCTTGCCGCCACCGCCTCCACCGGTAAGGCGGGCACCTGTTGCACTCTTAGCCGCGGACGATGATGATGATTTCAGCAGCGCACTGGTTAGGGCTTGTGGCAGGTGCGCACACCTGAGTCCCGCTGCTTGGACCGCAGGGTACAAGGTGAAGAAGACCCGTGGGTCGGTGACGATCATGACCCGCGGGTCGGCCCGCGTCGCTTCAACTGCCGTCAGCAGCCGCCGTACGCAGCCCACTGCCGGGTGGTCCGAAAGCCATGCCGTAACACCTTCCGCAATCCCCTCCTTCTCCCCCTCCCGATCTCCACGCCCCTCCTTGGCCTTCAACACCTCTCCACCTCTTTCCCCGCCTCCGCTCCTCCCGGCGTCTCCACCCTCCTCGCCCACGCCCTCCTCCACACGTCGATACGCCGCCTCCAGCTCCTCCGCTGCCGCCCCGCACAGATGCCGTACCCGCGGCAGCTGCCGAGCCAGCTGACCCAGCGCCAGATGGGCGGCCCTGGGGGACGGAACGACAGGGATGTAGGCAATATGGAAGGGCATGGAAGCGACATCCGGACAGTACCGTATCACGACAACGGTCGTTCAACTCATTGCTGCCAGTAATGGCATGGAAGCGGTGAGGGCAACAGTGAGGGCAGCAGTGAGGGCAACAGTGAGGGCAACAGTGAGGGCAACAGTGAGGGCAACGGGAAGCGGGCGAGTCAGGTAGCTCCAGGACCTCCCTCGTGCACCTTCGCACGTTCCCCTTCGCAAGCCGCCCTAGCACCTTCTAACCTTCCCTCCCAGGTGCCGCTGCATGCACCGACTGCTGCATGCACGCCCAGGCGCTTGAATGCGCATGGATGCCCGCCTGCCTGATGCCCCTGATTGGATGACCATATAAAGCGCTTCCCAAGCACAGAACGCGTGTGATGATGTACCCAACCCGACCCAACCCAACGTCCCACCCCGCCTACCTGACCCCCCAGTGTCGAAGCGCCACAGCGGCCTGCCTGAGGCCCAGGATGGCCACGTACACCTGCAGGCGTGTAGCGGTGCGGGAGGGGTGTGGTGTGGTGGGAGGTGCGGTGAGCGGGTACACAAACAAGTAAGGTAGACGTCGAAAGGGTGGGGAACGTGCCCAGTGAGGTGAAACGAGGTGGGAGGACACCGGTACTGGTGGGGATACGTGTACCGCGTGCCACACGCTAAGCTACGATGAACGAAGTACGACAGTACTTGGTGGGAATCATCAGTATTGGAAGAGCCTCGCATTATGCACGATTATGCCGTGCTTCATCTTTATATACATGTGCCCTTCCTTACACTCCTCTACCGGTATCTTGGCAGTATCCTCATCTTTCCCATCACAGCGCACCTGCAGGAGCGCTTTTTGAGCCGGCGGGATCGCCACCACTGCCGCAGCCCTCTTCCCTGACGCCGCCCCCCCTTCTGCATGCTGCTGCTGCTGCTGTTGTTGCAGTTGCTGTAGTTGTTGCTGCTGCTGCTTCAGCAACCGGCGATGTCGCCCCTGATAGCCAGCTATGAGGCGCTCCATGACCTCTGCCTGCAGGGAGGGAAGGCAGGCGGGCAGGCAGGCAGGAGAGGAGGGGTGGGAGGGTGGCAGGAGGGACGCAGTTAAAGAGCCGCAGTGCCCAGGAGTGGGGTTGAGTGGGGCCCGGAGTGGTGCAGCAGCAGCAGGACTGCATGATCCGTAGTACCGTAGTACCGTAGCACCCCGCGAACGATACCGACTACTGGGCAGAGCATGTGCCTCTCAATCAGTTAGGGACAAGGCGTTCAACTACCAGTCCACAGTGTCATGCACGCATGCCCAGTTGCCCACGCACACAGGCATACCCATACGCCCCGCCCCACACCCTCCCCCAACTCACCTCCCAGAGCCCCGTCTCCACCACACAGGCATCCACAGCCGCTGCCGGGCCCTCTGACGCTGCTGCTGTCTCTCTCTCTGCCGCTGACGCTGACGCTGCCGCTGACGCAACCAGCTGATCATGCGCCTGACTCAGCAGCCCCAACAACCGCACATGCTGCCCCTCCAATTCCAGGGGCACAAAATGACGACCCACGGGTCGCTTGCGCTCCTGTTGGCGCTGGAGCCCTGGGGGCACCGGGGCCTCAGGATCTGACGGAGGCTGTACGGCATTAGTGGCAGCAGCAGCCACCGGCGCCGCTGCTGCTGCTGTTGCCGTTGCTGCCGTACTTCGTACTGCCGTACTGGGCTGCTGTACGCGCATGAAGAACTGCAACTCAGCGGCTCCTTGCAATTGCAACTGCTGCTGCAGACGTGACAACGTCGAATTACCGACGCCGGCGCTGCTGTTGTTGTTGCTGGTGCCTTGTCGTACGTCGGCGTCCGCCGCCGGCGCTGCCGCAGTTTGGGCTGCCGCTGGCGCCTTGTTAGCCGCGGCTGCTGCTGCAATGTCAGGGAGCGGAGAGATCCCTGGTGCCGCCGATGCCATGAAGTGCGGAGAGGTCTTCCCGGCTGCCGCGGTGCTATCGTCGTGGCCTGGTCTTGCAGCGGCGGCGGCAGCGGTCGCAGAGGCGACGCTACGGCCGTTGTTACCGGTATGTAATGGCTTCATCATAGCTTGAAGCGGCGGCTGCGTTACCGCCGTCGGCCTGGGGCCATCGGCGGCTGCCGCGATCCGCGGCCGCTTGGCTGCATGCATGCCGCCGCTTCCGGCACCTTCCGCCGCCTCCATTGTTGCTACTACCGCGACCTCCGGAACACCCTTTTCATGACCCTCAACCGCTGATGCATCTCCGGTTGCCTCATCGGCCAATGACTTCAGCTCGTGCTCCTGCTGACGGATGCGTTTACCGCCGCCGCCGTTACCGTCGGTAATCCTCGGTACGGCATTAGCCTCGGTACGGCACTTGTCGCCGCCGGTGCCCACGGCCACTGCAACACCTGCAGCAGCTGCCGCCGCCGCCGCCGGGCTGGCTCGTACGGCTTCTTCAGCCAGCTCCGTCGCGGAGCCGGAAGCCGATTGTCGCACAGCTGTCTTCGTACCGCGCCTCAGGTCGCCTCCGCTGGCGGAGGCAGCGCCCGCTGCAGCGTCAGAATTTACTCCTCCTGCATGGCCGCCTCCGCCTCCGCTGCCAACACCACCTTCACCTTCAGCGGTAAACGCCAGCGCCTTACATTGCATCCTCCGGTGGAGGCGCAGTGCACCCGCACCTGACCATGCAGCACAATCCGCGCAACGCGCCGTACTGCGACGGAAGTGATTCCAAGTACGACACGTGACAGCGCTCCATGCTGACGCTTCCGTATAGCTGCTGCCATCCTGCCGCCGTCGCAGCCGTTCGGTCAACGTCGTCGTTGAGGAGGAAGGAAAGCCTGGTGGAGACGGAGTCCTTCCTTCTCCTTCTCCTCCTGGGCCTTCTGCTGAGTGCCATTTTCGCTTGCCCGCGCTTCCAGGCGCTCCTGCAGCTGCTGCGCCTGTCGCCACCGTCGGCGGCAGCGGCACTGCCGTCGGCGCCAGCAGGTTCCGAAGGAGAGCTGCGGCGCCAACGGTCCGCTGCGCTGCCGCCGCTGCCCTGGCGTTGCCGCCGCCGCCGCCGGCTGCTCCTGCTACCATGGACACGCCGGCAACGACTGACCAATCCAGATACAAATCAAGATGCGCCGTAGCGGCTGCCGTACAACCCAGATCCGCGATTGCACTACGCAAAGCATGCGGAGCCGACTCCGCTGCATCGGCGGAAGACCTGTCGTACTCGTTGTCCGCCGCCGTCGCCCCTCCAGCGATGGCGCAGTTCAAGTTGCGTCCGAAGGTGTTGGGGAGGAGCACCACCGGAAGCGTCCGTACGGCAATCCCGCCGCCGCTGCCGTCGGCACCCTCATCATCTAGCTGCAGATCCGCCGCAATGACATCCTCAATGCATGCGGGCGCGCGACGCCGAGTCGTTGCGGCGGCGCCGCCGCCCTCGACGTCAGCATGCGCCGTTACGGTCAACGTCTCAGTCGCCGTCAGCGATGGCGCTGCCGCCACCAGCTGTGGCCACGAGGGTACTTGTCCGGCGGCAGCGTCGTACAGGCTAGAGGCTACCAACTGCACGGCAGATGGCCCTTCGTACTGCAGATGCATCGGAAGCTCCAACAACAGCAGCGGCGACGGCGGCGGCGACGAAGGGCCCGGCGACGACCCTTCTGTCTTCCGTACATGCACGGTAAGTCCCCCTTCGTCCCCGCCGTGCCTGTCTGCTCCCTCCTTCTCCTCGTGAACACCCAGATCACTCTCGTTAGCGGCACCCAAACCCGCCACGCTTCTGCCCCGGGCGCCGCCATTGATCCCGCTAGCGCATCGGCCGCGTCCGCTGAAGCCGGCGGCCGCCGCCGCGGCTGCCAGCAGCGTGCTGTGACGGAGCAAGCCCGCAATCAGCGGATCCGCCTGGCCCCGAGCGAGCCGTACCGCGGGGCGAGTGGCGACGGTGGCGGCGGCTACCCTGCCGGCGGGGTGGCGGCGGCGTGTGCGAACAGCGGCTCGTACCATCCGACTCAGCAAGGAGCCCACGATACCGGCCTTGCCCCCGGCGTGACTGAGGGCTCTGCTGCCGCCACTGCCTCCGTCCACGGTTGCCTTGGCAGCGTCCAGGGTTGCAGCTGCTTTGGAAGCAGCAGCAGTAGCGGTATCAGCAGCAGCAGTAGCAGCAGTAGCAGTAGCGGCGGCGGCGGGGCTGTGAATGGGTGCAAACGCAGCTACAGCTGGCGGCGGCCGGCGCTCGGGCGGTGCCGACGGCGCCGCTAGCGGCAGCGGCCGCAGCTGCATGCGTCGCTCGGCCTCCCTCGCCAGACCTGGCGGAAGCGACAGGGCGTTGCTGCTGCTGCTGTTGCTGCTCCGTTCCGATTGTCGTACAGGTCCCGGTTTCGCTGCACTCGCGGTGCTGCCGCGTCGTCCGGTTGCCGACGTCAGCGCCAAGGCCGCGGCAGCTGCCCCGCCACGAGGACTAACGGCCGTCGCTTCCACGTTGCCCTCCGTTAACCCCTCAGCCTCCGCTTCAACATCAGCTGCCACACCCAGCAGCTCCTTAACCGCTTCCGCTGCCGCAACAACCGCCGCCGCTGCCGCCGCCGTCGCTTTCGCCACAGGTCTATCCACCACCTCTTCGCCCCCCGCCGCTCTGGCATCCACTTCGCCCTCTTCTGCCGCTTCTGCTGCTGTGCACCCCGCCGCTAGAGCTCCCTCCCGCCCCCTCCCCGGCGCCCCCGCCTCCTCCAGTCGGGGGCACCTGCCCAGCGGCATCCGCCTGACCAGGGGAACACCCAGCGGCGGCAGCGACAGCGACAGCAACCCGTCGTCGTCGTCGTCGCTGTCATTGCCGCAGACGCTGCTATGGCTGTCAGGAGGCCGCGGCTGCTGCTGCTGCCGGTGCCGTCGCCGCCGCCACAGCGGTAGCAGCAAGCTACCCGGCAGCGGTACTGCCGCTACCGCCGCAGCTGGCGTGGATGGGGCGCGCGGGGGTGCGACTTGCTCAGCCCCTTCTGCGGCTGCTGGCACGTTTGTGGGCACCGTTGTATGGGGCGAAGGAGTACGCTGGGGCTGCAAGGAGGCGGCAGCGGGTGGCTTAGAGCGACGGACGACGGCGCCGAACCCGGTGCCGTACATGGCGGCAGCAGTGCAGCTTTCGCCGCTGCTAGCGTCGCCAACACCGGCGCCGGCGCCGGCTGCACTGGGTAGCTTTGACCGGTCAACTCCATGCGGCTCGTGAGGGTCGGGGATGTTTGGCAGAGGTGTCGGGACAAGCGCCTTGGACTGTCGCATTGACAGGGGCAACAGGATGGTGGCCAGGGGGCGATTAGAGATTGGTATGTGGGGAGTACGAAATGCAGAGACGCCGCTGTGGTTGAATATGCAAGAGTGCGACTGTGTCGTACAGCACATAGGTGAACGGCAGTACCACAGCCGTTTCCCCCCAATACACCCCCTCTTAACACTCCTCCTCCCTCACCATCCCTCGCTGCAACTTTAAACCTACGCAACCGTGACAGCAGCAACGGTGACCCACCAGTGCTTCAGCGACACCGGACGGCTCCAGCTCCACCACCCGCCTCCGCCTTTCCGCGCTCCTTTCTACCGCCAACATGCCCCCCTCTTTCCCCTTCCCTTCCTCCTCCTCCGCCGCCGCTGCTGCCTCGGCTGCCCTGGCTTCCCACCGCATCTGAACAAAGATCTCCCGTGGCCCGCACTCCCACTCCCTTCCAGCGCCCACCTCCACCGTCCACCTGCCGCTGCTGCCTCGGCTCCCACTGCTGCTGCCCGCCCGCCCGCAGCCAAAGTACCCCGCCTGAGACCCGCCATGAAGCGCCGAGCCACCAGCACCAGCAACCTGACATGAATTAGAACTATCCGCTTGGATCGTGTACGGATCCACTGATGTCGTACGGCCCGATCTGGGTCGGGACCCTAAAGGCCCACTGGGTTCACGGTACTGGACTGCCGTCGCGTGGTCAGCCACAGGACCGGCGTACGGCTGAGAGATGTTGGGCTGGAGGTTGTTGGGGTGCGGAAGCCAGGATGTGCCGTCGACCTCGCGTTCTGGCCCGTGTGTAGGAAACTGGGCGGTGCTGTTAGCGGTCAAGTGCTGGGGTTGTTGCTGGGGTTCTAGCCGTTGACCCAGCAAGGGAACGGTTTGGCTGTAGGAGAGTGACCGCAGCCTACAGAGGCCAAAAACAAGCGCCCGGGTCAAGCCAAACGTAGCTGAAGTGTTTAGTGGGTCGGATGCCTGAGGAGCAGGCTGGTGGTATGCGCGAAAAGCCCGACATGTCGCTACGTCGCGGATGCAATTTGGCTGGACGGCTGACATTACCGCCTCCGCTGCCGCCCTACTGCATATCCGTATGGTCTTCGGCTTCAGCAAGGTATCCATGCCAGGCCCAACTGATGCAGCCTCTCTCGCGAACTCCAATGCTGAGGTAAGGACATCGGCGTTGCTGTCATTTGTGGGTAGCTGAGGAGCAGCGCCGAAAGGATTTCCAGGTGATGACTTCACTGGTGCTCTTGTTGGTGGTAAGCGAGGTATCTGCTCACGGTCTGCGCTTAACCGGTCCTGTACATAGTCCCGCGGACCATTGAAGCTTAGCGGCGCACCAAAGCGCAGCATCCCAAAATCTTTTGGGTCATAAGGCATATTACAGTAACTACCTATTTCATTTAGGTACGCCAAGGCCAGGTAACTAGGCAAGGCGAGGAGGAGTCGCAATCCACTGCCCCGAAACCATGGTGAAGCAGGCGCCAAAATGTCCGTCAGCCTTCTGTCCGTGTCAGCCTTCTGTCCCAATGTCCGTCAGCCTTCTGAAGAAGACGTTTCCCCCAATTTTGATTCCTAAAATTTTTCATTGGAGTGTTACCGGAAATGTCTACAAAGGCGTTGTGGGCATGCAGTCTTCGCGGTGGGGTAGCCAGGCACTTCCCTGCCGCTAATCTCTGACGCCGTACATGAGTAATTCATAAGGTTATGTGTCTCTTCCGCTGAATTCCTAATCTGCCGTTTCTCTGCAAGCTTTTGACGGGTTGAATCCTCACCCTAGACAGCTTATTGTACTGCTAAGAAACCAAGCCAGGGTTAGCGGCCATTACCATGGCGAGCAGGTAGCTCTCAAGGTACATATTTGGGACTTGCTACCACTAACCTACAATCAGCACCACTGTCTTCACGCTTGAGTTGTCCACTTGCGCAATCGAGAATTAGGATGAAGGAAGGCGCGTTTCTATCCTAAAGCTCAACGGGAAGGGGAAGGGGGCGACCGGGAGTTGGCGCAAATGGATCTAGTGGGCCTTACACACTCAGCGGGATAAGCCTAGGAGCGTAGTCTCGGATTGTCTATGTGATATGTCCGGCGTTTCTTTAGGCATGGGGCCTTACGGTGGTTTCCGTAACAGGGTACAGCACGAGAAATTTGATACTAATGTCTTCCACAGGGATACGACTGCACGTCAGGCACAGGAACGCATTGCATTAGGAAAGGGGCTTAGGCGCCATTCCTGAACGTACCAGCTAGTTCCGTAGGAAGAACGCACATTGGGCCGCACGTGCATGGAGCTTTCAGGACACGTGGGACATCTATTGGGCAGTACAGGGTAAGACAAGAGCCACGTAACAAGAGTCACGTAACCTGAACGGTTTACACTGTAATAAAGTAGCTCGACAGCTACTGTGAACTGGCTTTCCACATGCACACAACAAGGAGTGCAAAGCAAGTGGTAAATTGATTTTCAGCTATCCAACCAAACAAGTGGTAGGATTCCTCATCATTAGCTATGAATTCCCCAAAGCTGCCCCAACGCAGCTATGCACTCGGAGCCTCCAGATACCACAACCCTGCAGATATCCAACCCAGCTCCTATCATTCCAAACCTAAGCCATGAATCCCCAACCTGCCCCCAACCCTACCACAAGTAACAGAGATCACAGCAACTCACTTCGGTTAAGGAGCTTAGACCTCCCAACCGACTAATAACCCACTGGCAAGGAACTGGTAAATAACTGCGGTCACAGCAACGAACTTCAATTCAGGTGCCTAGGCCTCCCAATCGACAGAATTTCGTCTGGCAAAAAGGGGCTGGCATGGAAACTACAAGTACTACAAATAGGCATGGAAACTGCAATTTACGGCAGAAGTAATGCGAATACGGATCAGCAAACGGCCTTGCATAATAGCTCGCCATGCATCGATGTGCGGCACGTGTGCCGACTACGGCGCACTGCAGTGATGCATGCTATTGCAGTACAAAGCACGCAAAACGCTGCAAGCAATATTGATTGATTGCGCCTCCTGTTAAACAACACGAACTATGGTAGTAGAGACCTCGCAGCGCTTAGTAATGAGATGGACAGGTTCGGGCTGTTTCAATGGATCAGTGGATTCAAAGGTCAATCACGAGGGAAAGGACAATCATGAGGGAAAGGACAATCACTAGCCAGTTCACTCATTGCACTCTATGAACAGCACGCAATTCTAGCCAACACACAACGCCACGCAGGTGTTGGGCTTTCAATTCACGAATATATCAATATTTCAGATATTGTCGTTCTGATTTTTCTGACAATTGTCATTCCTAGCGGATACCGCCGAGCGAAGACTGTTTCTTCCCTTAGCAAGTACGGCCGTCCAGCTTGGGATAGAGCTGCTTGACCCGTCCCCACACGGACTTGGTGACGCCCTTGCAAATGTCATAACCAGCGTTCATGGCGGCCCGGAAGTGCACTCCGCCGTACACGCGCGCGTCCTTGCACTTCTGGATGTACTCCTGGGTGGTTGCAATGGTGATGGAGACGGGCTGCTTGGGGGTGGCGTACGGCTCACGCATGCTGCAGCCCGGCTGGAAGGTGAAGTTGAGCGGCGGGTTGAACTTGTTGGAGTTGGGGTTGCTGTCACCACCCTGCGGGTGTTTCCATCAATTGATGGACGGGAAGGGAAGGGAGGAAGGAAGGTATAACTATTCGAGCAAGGTATTTGAAGCCGAAACAGCTGATTTCAACTTTTCAAGTCAGCATCAGCGGTCCTTTAAAGGCCGCAAACCCCAAGCCAGGCTTCAGCAGCTGATCCATATCGACCGCCCGTGCCGCTCCTGGCTCCTCCCACACCTACCTGCCACAGCTCGATCCACTCGTTCAGCACAGTGCACCAGCAGATGGCGCCCGAGGGGAACTCGGCCTCGTTGAAGGTGGACAGGTAGGGCAGCCAGTCCCTGAGGACGTGAGGAGGGGGGGGGGGGAAAGGACCGGGTAGTTGGAGAGAGCCAGATGGGATATATACGGGTAAAAGGAAGGCACTAACGGGTAGGCAAATGCGGGTACGTAGACGGCCACTTTCTACGGAACCAGGCAGGCAAGCAGGGAGTTGTTGGCGTAAGTGAAGGAGAGTCCGTGGATGGCGGCGCCACGCATGATCGCAGTAACCAGGAGGGAAGCGCGAAGTGGAGTCCGGCTAGCGCTACTCACTTTCCGGGGAAGGTTGTGACGCCCGCATCCACACCCGCGTATGCGGTGACGGTGGTGTCGCCGTACCAGTACCGTACAGCGCTGGCGGGGCGCACTCCGTCGTGGCGGATCTTCTCACGCGCAATAACGCTGGCCTGCAGGTCAATCTGTGTAGGGCACAGCAGGGACAGGACAGGGAGACGTTGCGGAGTTATGGCAGGCACATCACAGAATGCACAAGCGGGTACAACGTGCTGTTTCAATCACAACTCCTAGAGCAGCAACAGGCATGTGCTTCTTTCGAGGAAGCAGTGCTTTCCTCTCCACATATACATACTTTTCTGGTCACGCACCCACACCCCCGCAGCACTCACGTAGATGACGCTCATCAGGTTGAACGCGGCCACGTCCGTGATGCTCCAGCCCTTGCTCTCGCGCAGCTTCTGCACGGTGAAAAGGCAGAAGGGCTGCGGACCCAGCAGCTCAGCCTGCATCTTGGTGGCGTCGGTCAGGGCGGCTGAGAAGCGGAGGATCTCGTCCACCTGGGCTTGTTGGGAGGGGTTGGTAAGGGAGGCATGAGGGGAACGCAGGGGACTTGATAAGGGTTGGGACTTGATAAGCCAGGAAAGTTGTGCATGGGAGGACGTGTGCATGGCTGTTGAATTATGATGGCGAGGAAAGGAGGCAGGGGCAGGGGGTACGACGGGCAAGGCATGCTGGCAGACCACTGACAGAAGACCTACTTCTGGCCGGCTGACCCACCACCCCACACGCAGCGTATGCTGCTAGCCACTCGCCAACCCACCTGGGCCTTGTAGGCGGTGCGGTTGGCGCAGTCCCACATGGGAACGGTCCTGCGGGAGGTCAGATGCCACGCGGTCTGCTATTAGGACTTGGAGGTAGGGTTCAGCAAGAGGGGGTAGGGTTCAGCAAGAAGACGACGTGGATATGCTGTTGTGCAGGGGCCAGGAGCAGAACCTGGTTCGCGTGTTAAAGCAGTGCACAGCTGAAAGTAGCGGTGCCACAATGCCTTGCATGAGGCACAGCAGAGGGTTTTCGTTAAGATGACGAGGTTCACCTCCCATTCATGGCTCCAAGCGCCCCTTATTACCTGGCACCCTCGGCACTCTTGTTCACGAAGAAGGTCGTCACGTTGGGCAGGTACGGCATCATGTGGGTCTGGATCCAGATCTTGCCACGACGGTCCGTCTCTGCGGCACAACAAGTAGCGTGAGGCGTGCGACGTTTAGACTGTCAAAGAAACACACAAACGACTCGTGCTGTCAAGCAGAAGGTGTTGCCCTGAAAATATTAACTTGCCACCCGAACAGATGTGGACGGCCTACGTGCGATAGAGCAAGCAACGGCGTCTAGCCCTTCCTGGCTCTTCCAGGTGTTCAACTTACCGTGCAGAGGCTGCCAGTTGCAGGGGTAGGCGAGGTCCCAGGGGGTGTTCTTGGGAGTGTAGCCCACATAGTCCTGTAGGGAGAGGTTGGGTGCATCATGGTAGGGGTAAGGGGCGAGTACGGTAAGTGTTCGGATGTCGGACCCATGGGTCGGCGGGTATCAGGAAGCGGCATCTCCATGCGGATGCATACATCAACCAAGTCAGGATTATAAGCGCTTGACTGGAAGCAATTTCAAAGCGGCAACCTCTCGCCTTCTCCTTAGCGTCCAGTACATTCACACACACGTACGGTACGTACCGTACCGTACACACGTACCGTGTACGGCGACTTGTTGTATTTACGGCTCTTGGCGCCGTCAAAGTTCCAGCCGCCAGCCATGAACCAGTTGTACGTCACATTGGCTGCTCGGATGCCCACGCACTCTGGGGTGTTGAAGGCTGCCGCGCCGCCGCTGCAGTCGGGGCTGAGCTTGAAGGTCGACTTGCCCTTGGGCAGCGAGTCCGCCAGCAGGGCGCGGGAGGAGGCGCCGAGCACGGGATCCACTAGCTCGTGCATGCGCAGCAGTGCGGCGGCTTGCGCCTTGTTGCGGTTGCGGAGGTTGCGCTGGGAAACGGGGCGCCTGCATTGGGGTTGAGTGCAGGAATGGAGGTCGAAATGGTGGGATAGGGAGTGATGGGGGTTGGCCAGGGCTAGTAACATGATTGCGTGGTGTCCAGAGAGGTTGTAGCGGACCTTGAGACTCCAGTCTCGATGGCGGGGTTGGCGGAGCAGTCATAGGCGGCGATAGCGTTCCAGCTTGCAATGGCCCATGGACTGAGCTGACCAACGTAAGGGTTGGAACCCGTCTGCAGGTGAGAACGGCGTAAGCAAAGTTATCATGACGGGCTCATGTCCACCGCCATAGGGTCGCCATGCTTTCAGCTCTCCATTCGGCAGCGTAAAGGCATCTCTGTTGCTCGGCTGTGCTTGCTCTAGGACAGCCTTGCTTGATAACGCCGTAGAACATAACTCAGACCGCTAGAACGCCTAAACTCGCAAGTCCCGGAGACTGAGCCTACCAACAGAGCGCAGATAGAGATGGTACCGGTACTGCCAAACAAATAACTGACCAATACTGCATGATACACTTACCGCCACGGCTAGCGCGATGATCTGGTTAACGTGCAGCTTATCGAAGACGTCGTACTCCTTATCCAAGTCGATGGGCGAATACGGTGGAAAGCAACTAGCCGGCGGACCTGTAGTCGGCAAGCACTTCCGATTAAGCATAGACCTTTATCCAGGTTCCCACACCCGACTTACCTGGATCCACGAAGTTAGGCACCACATTACCGGGAGGGCCCCATGCGCCAGCGGCCAGGCAGGGCGCACAGGCGCATACGGCGCATACAAAAAGAGCAACTGCAGAGCTAGCCGCCTCGATGCGGCGGCTGTGAGAAACTCTCATGTTTACAAAGGTGGTTACGCTATTTCAGTTGCACCTCTATATCACAGGTCTAAGGAGAGATTACATAGACATCCATTGGCCCTTTATATTAGCATCAATAGCTTTCAAGTACGGGCGTTCATGCCCGTGCAGATCATGTTTTCGTGGCTCGACGGCTTTCCGTACAGGAGTACAGGAAGGCCAGGAAAGGGCACAGAGGAGTGCTGACTGTTATTGATATATACAAGAGCCTAATGTGAAACACTTCTTTCGCTACTTTTATTTTTGTTTTGATTGCTGCCCGGTGTGGCGTTGTGCATGGCTTTTTGTTGCCGCACTTGTCACCCACAGGCTTCTTGTTGCTTCTGGCTCTCGCTTAGGTTTCCTTCAGCTGCACGAGTTAGATGCCCACCGCAAGTCTGTCTAAAGTCGGTCAGTGGCTGGTGGTTGGCGAGAAGCGTCGTAAAGGTGGGCGGACCAGTGCAGCTGTAACCTCAAGATGCAGAAAGCAGTATAATGCTGAAGTGCTAATTACTCGTCCTCTTGTGCGCCCACAAGGCTTGACTTCATACACCAGCAGTATGTTTCAACCCCGATGCCCCGACGCTTAGCGCGATTACTTACGGCTATGTAATCATAAATTTAAACGTATTTACTTGCTTGAGCAAAACAGCTTCTGTGTGTGCGCTGGAAGCCCAGGAGAAGCCCTAACTAACAGCGGTGTTTCACCGTCACTTAATCCTTTTTCGACTCGCTCCCGTTTACCATGGGTGTGGAAGGCAGGATGAAGGTAGATGAGCCTTTCGAGGGCTACCGACGGTAATTGCCGATGGCAGGCGTACCGGTACGTAGGGCGTAGGGCAGCATCCGTCCCGTTTGTTACTGACTAGCACTTTGTCTGGACACGGGTCTAACATTAGGGTAAAACCTGAATCTATCATTACGTCAGGGTCATCAGGGTCTATCATTACGTCATTACGTGCCTATTGCGTCAGGGTGTCGTCGCTTACGAGTACTAGGTACGGTATAGGGCCCTCCCGCCCTACCGCACAACTGTAGAAACCGGTACGGTCAAACAGTAATCATAGCGTTAGGGAGAACCGCGGCGCCGGCCTGACAAGAACTACGAAGACCCTGGGAGCAGCCAACTGTGCTTTCTGCCAGCTCTTGCCAAGGAGCGCCGTTCCGTGCACAGGTGTTGTTGCTCTGGGGTCTGACTGAGCGCGTGTCTTCCTTTCCCTTAGTCTCCGATTCATGCCATCCATTGATAGCGCACGCTCACGCCCCCTGTGTATTGGTAAACAAAGGCTGCATGTCCACGCTCCTTCGGCCACCCACGACAAGCCCTCAGCCCCACTTTCATAACCCCTTCACCGTCCACGGACCCCGCATCGGGGGTAAGCACCCCAAACGCATTGTCGTGCAGCAGCGCCCCAGGACCACCCATTCATGCAAGGACCTCTCAAGTCCGCACGCCTCACGAATGTACTGTCTTGGTTTACCCAGGGTTTACCTAAGAAATTTTGACCAAGCGCAAACGCGGCCAATATTCGCTTCTATTGCTATGTAGAATTGAGAAGTACTGTAGTATAGCAGGCAATGGCTCAGTTGTGCGTTGGGGCGCCGTATGTTTGCATGCGACTTGCTTCGTTCAAGTGGCAAGGCCACCCCAACTGCTACGGAAGGCGTTGACCTTTGTTACATGCATTGGTGCAGCTGCCTAAATGCTATACACATTTAGCGCATGGAACATTTAACCGTCATGGCAAGGCATGTCGGCTGCCGATGTCCTCACCAGCCATGCGCACGCACTCGCCAGCAATAAAACCTCCAGTGGTGCCCCCCAAACGACCTAGCCCACTAGCAACAACGAGGGATTTAGGGTTTTAGGGTTTAAAAGACAATTCGGTGGGTGTTGCGTTGTCGCGCCCCAACACCGGCTTGAACACCTACCGGCACCTGTGTGCGGACTGCACACTCAAGCCGGTGTTGGGGCGCGACAAGACAGCAGCCGCCCGTGCATCCATCTCCCCTCACTCGATAGCTATGGTCAGTACAGTTACACGGCCCATCTTGACCCAACACACTCCTGAGCTAGCATCCACAGAAGGGAGGCAGACGCAACACCACTCACAAAGACAAGCAACAACTTAGATGAAAAATCATGAAGTGATCAAACCTAGCCTCAAAAGACCCCACTCGTGCTCAGTCACGCCGCTCACAGAAGTAGGGAGGGGATGCGAGGGCTTCTCCCGGAGGTGTGCCTCATCCCTCACCCCACAACAATGATCGCTCTCTGCCCTCTGCCTATTAGGCCTGTCAATGCGCGCATGCCGTCCAGAAGTGTTCAGTTGTACAGCCATGCGGCTCAGCTAGATAGCTCAAAATGCTGTACTATGGTTACAAACCAGCAACTAACGACCAACCGGTGCGGCCATGCATGCGCCGGGCCAGTTCACATGTGGCAGGCCATGCATGCAACACACCTCTCTACTGCCGCTATCTAAGTATGCAACAATCATGGCAGCAGCAACTAACCCAACAAGCTTGATGGGGACACGGTAACACGCCCCACGCCAAGGCTATCCTACCCGGCTGCAAGTACGGCACCGCTCCTGCCCCTTGCCGGGACCTTTGTCCTAGCGTGCGTAGGGGGAAGCCCCCACCCAGCTAGCCAGCATCATGACCCCAGCAGCTGCTCCGTGTACCCAATATGCGTCTCTGTCCGGCAGGTCAATACACTCCCTGCACCGCTGTCACCCGGAGCGACACACTCCCTGCATCATGCACACACACCCCAACAAGTTTCTTAACACCCCAACAGCGGATGATACTGCTCGGACCCTGTCCTGCTGATGATCCTTCAACTAAGCCTCCGCACTCCCCCTCCTCCCACCTCCTGAGCCCACCTCCACTCCCTGCCAGCCTGCATGCCTGCATGGGCTCGTAAGAGGTCTCCCTCCCCAGTTAATGATGCTAAGTGGCCAAAACCGCTCAATCCCTTTCAACTGTTGTTTTCCTTGCCACCCCGCACACGCCCATGCACCGGGCGCAACGGCGTTAACTCGTCACTGCTCTACCTCCCACCGAAAGTCCTAAATACCGCCCAGAAGCCACCCATGCAAAGAGAACCCGTGCATTGCGTGTACGGCTATTGTGCGGCAAGCCGCCCGGAGCACACGCCCATATCCCTGCTGACTATATGTTGGATCCTAAACTCCTAATAGTTAATTTTGCCGTACTTCTTTTCCTGGCTCCGAAGTACGTCTTCCAGACTGCCGTACAAGGATCTCTTTGACGCCAGGAAGTCGCTCTTCTTGCGGTTGCTGCGCCGGTAGATCTGTGGTGGATGGTTGTGGCGGTGGCGGTGGTGGAGCCACAGCGGAAGGGCGGAGGGAGGGAAGGGTTGCAGCTTGCAGGGCGGAACGGTTACAAAGTGCGGAAGGGTTGAAGGGTTGAAGCCATTGATGCAAGGGACGTGATGAGAAAGGCGGAAAGGGCAGGGAAAGAGGCTACGTGTAAGCGCTATCTAGAGGACCCGGCGTATCCTTGTGTGCTGTATGTGCGACAAAGAAAAAAGATCAGATGGAACCGAGCAAGGTACGGTAGCCAACCCGCCTGCCAGCGCTCAACCAAACAACACACACCCCATCTGCGTCACAACCCGTAAACGCTGTAGTATTGTGAGCTCCCTGGCCCCGCCCCACCCCCCACCTGTGTCGCCGCCGCCTGCCGCCCCCCGATGTCTATGCTGCTGGTCACTGCCAGCTCGTCCCCCTCCTGGCTGACCACGTACTCCTCCGCCAGCCCGCCAGCCAGGGGGGCGCCCCAGGACAGCTCCACTCGCACACCGCCTGGGGGGGGGGGCGGGGGCGGGGAGGTGAGGGAGCGGGGGCATTGAGGTGGGGAAGCAGAACGAGGGGGGAGGTGGCTGGGAAGGAAGGGAAGGAGAGGGTTGCAGCAGCAAGAAACGAGGCGCGGCGCGGGCATGTGCATGCGCGTCACGTTTGGAAGCGTTAACACGCACGTGTGAACCCACGTGCACATGTGCAGACAGCACGTATGCCATCTGGGGGGTGTTGTGGCACCAAGCTACCCCCGCTAGGTCTTCCTCTCTCCTACCTAGTCCCTAGTCCCTCCCCTGGAGGCACCACCCCACCTGCAAGCCACCTCCTTCCGCAATCCAACGCATGGTTTACCTTCTACTCCTCCCCAACCGCAAGCCCCCCCCTCCCCCGCACGAACCCACCCGGCATGCGTGCCGCCACCGCCGTCTGCTGCCCCGACCTCAGGTCCCGGCGCATCATGGCGCTGGTACCGCGGAAGCGACTGCGCTCCGTAACCCTGCACACGTGCACGTGCATGCAAGCGGGTTTTGAATGCATGCGTGTGGTAGACCACTGGATCAACAAGCAGGGGAGTAACAAGGGGGGCTGCCGGCACTGAACTGCGCAGCGTCTTAGCGGTGTCGTACAACCTGACGCATGGCGCGACGGACACAACTGCTCCTGCGGCGGTTCTGTGGGGACTTCATCTTCCGACATCCCAGTACGTTCCTACTCGCGGCCAGTTTTCTTAACACAACTCTCTTAACACAGCAATCACACACATTGCTACCACCGCTATCCGTCTCGACCACCGCTACCCTGGGCACCCGCACCACCCTAGCACCGTCCGCAGTCCCGCACACACCAGCACCCATGGCAACACCAAGAGCACCAACAACCTCACCTGAAGAACGGTACGACGGTAACAAACCCCACTTCGAATCGCTCCTCGTCATGCAGTATGTCGATGCCGTCAATCAGTCGCGCCGTCACCTTTTGCAGACCTCCTAGCTCCAGAACATCAAGCATGGCCTCGTATTCCTGCGTTTGATTGTACAATTGCGTGATTGCGCGATTGTACGTCATGTATGTACGGCAGTACGGCAAGTACGACAATGAGGAGCTGGTAGTAAGTAAAGGTTTGGCAATTAATGTTTCTCTTGCTCTCTTTGGAAGACGAAGAGACAAGGGAGAGAAGACAAGAAACGCACCGCACTCAGGACTCTGCCTGGTGCGACGTGCACAGGGCCTCTCTCAAAACCCAGGACGGTAATAGTTCCTTCCGGCGCTCACCTGTACCTGGCTTGCGGCCGCATCCTTCTCCCACAGGCCACTCAAGTTCACATCCATGCTCCTGCTAGCCACGAACGACACAGGTAATGTAGATGCCGTACCGCCACCACCACCACGGCCACCGCCTGCCGTACTGCTGACACCGCTTCCCGCGTCATCCACGCTGCCACCACTGGCGAAGCTGCCGGTACCGCTATCCTCGCTCGCACCGGTGGCAGCGGCGGCGGCGGCGGCGGCAGCATTGCTACCCGCTGCAGGTGCGGACGATGCTGAGCCGACATCGCCTGTACTGCTGCTGCTGCTGCCGGCGGCGGCGGCGGCGAGGACGTCATCGTCAACGGAGGCGAAGGACACACCGGGTGGAGGCGGGGGCTGGGCGCCTTCTTGCGGCTCCGGCAGAGCTCGCATGCGGATGTGTTCCCCGCTGCTGGCCGCTACCACCGACGTAGCGGCAGCAGGAGCGGCAGCAGGAGCAGCTGTCTTGCCGCCGCCGACGCCAGCAGCAGCAGCAGCAGCGGACTTTCCGTTGCTGAGGGCGTTGGGGTAGTGGGAGGTGAGGGCGGTGGAGGAGGAGGACGTGGCGACACCGCCGGCGGAGGGTGAGGCGGCGGCGGCTCGCGATGATGGAGAGCCGCTGCGGGAGTTTGCAGCTACGCCGCCGCCACCGCCGTCGACGTCGACGTTGCTGCCTCTTAAGCCAAGCATGGCACCGCCTCCGCCTCCGCCTCCGCCACCGCCGCCGCTGCTGCTGCTGCTGCTAGTCCCTGTCCGGCTGGTAAATACACCCCCGTTTACGGCGCTGCCAAGTGATGTTGGGGGTGGCGTCTGAGGTGGCGCCCAGTTAGATACGGAGGGTACCGGTACCATGTTGCGTGCGCCACTGCCGCTGCTGCTGCTGCCTCCGCCGGTGTTGCCAGCTGCCTTCCCGCTGGCGCCGGCCGCGGTGGCGGCGCCGGGGGTGAGATTGCTGAGGAAGCTGCGGGGGGGTGGGGAGGTGGGGTGCCGGGAACAGCGGGACCGTGAAACTCGGCCGTATGCGGCAGGCTGCTGGGGCGCGAGGTGGAGATAGGCGAATGGTAAGAACACGACGCGCATGTAGAATGATAGGACGCCAGCAAACAGTGTTCCTTGCACAGCTGCGCGGCCCACTGGCGCCTGGCGCATTGGAGCATACCCGTCAGACGCTGACAAAACGGTGACCGATGCAAGCGGAACTGCACCCTACGAACACTGGTGTGACATATGCACATACCACGGTAGAAGACAATTAGGACGAGGACGACAAGAAGCACATTAAGCACATACATGGCACCTGCTCTCGCACCTGCTCACACCCTGTACCGCCGGCGTCACCAACGGACTCAACCCTCGCAACAGAGGCGACGACAACGCCGCTTCCGCAGCCGCCGTCGCCGCCGTCGCGGCCGCCGCCGCCGCTGCAGCGGCAGCAGGACCCGACCCCAGACCCAGCGCCGCCGCCGCCGTCGTTGCCGTCCATGCAGCCCACGGCCACACCGCCTTCACGGGGTGCTCGGGGTTGTCCAGGATGCGGGTGAGGCGACCGTCCCGTGGGTCGGCCCAGTAGACACCCACACCGCGGGACAGCGGCAGTACAGCCCCGTTGAGCTCCACGTGCCTTTGCAGAATAGCGGATGGGATGGGTTGTCGGAGAGAGAGGGAGGGAAGTCGTGGAAACATGCTGAGGTGGCACTACCGGTATTCCCGGCGGTGTTAGTGAGTGGGTGCAACTCGCTGCTCCCCTACAATGTCAAATCCACAGCCGCAGCCAATGGCACCCTGCCGTACTATCATGTCCACACTTCAATGGTCGTCCGCACGCATCCCGTCCCAACAGCTGCATGATCCCGATCAACTTCACTGCATGAGTCGGGATGTGGGATTGGGACTCTAGTTGTTTGCACTTATTATATATTCCCCCCGCTAACCTGTGGTATCCTATGGTTTGGTATGGTCTTCGACCCCGCTATCTGCGCGCACGTTCCCCAACACTGTCCCGCCACCCGCCACCCGCCACCCAACCCACCAGGCCACGCCCGCCTGCAGGATTGGTCCGCCTGCAGCCACCACCTCCACCGCTGCTGGCCCCTCCAACTGCCGCTGCTGCTGCTGCCACTGCCCCTCCTCCACAATACCGGTAGCACCACTGCTGCCTGCTGCTCCTGGCCCCTCTAGGACAAAGATTGCCTCTTCAGGCAACGCAGCTAGGGCTTCTAGATAGAAGCGGCCAACCGCCGGCCTGCCACGCAGGACGCCGAACGAGCAGCCGAGGTTTTCGTACGACACGTCATCGGAGAGGAGGGAGAGTACGGCAGAGACGTCGCGGCGGTTTAGAGCTGCGAAGAGGCTGGGTTGTTGGGGGGCAGCAGGCGGGGGAACATGGGAACATGGGAAGAGGGATATGTTGGGAAGCGGACGGGAAATGGGTGGAGGATGAGGAGCGGCGTGAGTTGGGGTGAGGGGAAAGTGAGTAGCACAATTGTCGTACACAGGGTTAGGGTTAGCCCCTTGACACTCGAGGTGTCTGTGGGCAACGGAGAACGAGGGATGCCTCAACTACAGCCCTGGGGTGAGATAGTGTTGTCAGGACAAAATGCTAAAGCCTCGCGCGTACTTGGCACGGTCATAGCCAACTTCGTTGACGGACCTACCGGTGCAGTTGGTGGGAAGACGCACTAATTACCGTTTGAGTGCTTCGAACCTCCTGAGCTTGTACGGTAACCCACCTGTTAGCTAAGGCAAGCGCGTTTGGAGCTACTTTAGGAGACTCCGAAGCTGCGGGCTGCGCAATTGGATGGGCAGTTGAAGCATTGCCGCTCGCTGTCCCCGCCTGCATTATTGTGCACAGAATGCGAGCATCAGCAAATCGCGTGGCCTTGCGTAGGCATATGCGTATAACTTATGGCGGAAACGCATGGCGAAAGGAGACGTTAACCTGCAGCATGGGTCGATAGACAAAATCGCATCTTACGATGCTTGCCTGAGTGGAAACGCTGAGTTGCACATGTCGTTGAGTCCTTGGCACAGACAGCGAGGTCCTAGCGTAGCTCAGCGCTTGGACATGTCCACTGCATGGGCGGACATAGCATCGCTTGAGGTCCCAAGCCAGGCCGCACCGTCGTCGCAAGGGTTTCCCTTGTAGAGCGTCGAATTGCATCATTTTTTGACCATGTAAGAGGATCGGTGTAAAATAAGGCAACAGACTTTTCAACGCCCAGTATATTTCTAGGTCACGGTTCGCAATAGTGTGGTAACGTGCGACGATAATGGACCAGGAAAACCCATAGAAACTGGCAGCTGTAAAATGCAACGCCCGCCAGGCAACGACTCAATGTACGGTTGATGACTGCAAGAATTCCAAAGGCCTCAGCCTTGGTGGACATCCGAGCACCCCAATTTGCAGATACCTTAATCACAGCTCTCAAAAGCTACAATCTCTAAAAGCGTTCCACTGGAGCCTCCAAAAGTTGGGCGTTCAGCATTGATGCAAAAGCTCTGCGTTCTGTAAATATATTATATAGCCATACGAATAGCGAAGAGCGTCTACTAGGAATCCTTTAGTGAACAACTCACCAAGAATGCAACATTCACGAGCCTCACTTACAACACTACTATTACTGTATGTATGCGTTGCACTAGGGCACTCTTTAGGTGCTCAAAATGTTGATATGCCGACGGCAAGCGCCCCAGCTGCAGCAGCCCAACGTCATGCCAACAACTGGGCGGTGCTGGTGTGCACGTCGCGCTTCTGGCTAAATTATCGTCACATCGCAAACGTCATGTCCATGTACCACGCTGTAAAGCGGCTGGGCATACCCGACAGCAACATCATTCTCATGCTGCCAGGTGTGTGCTTGCGCCATTCCTAACACGATGTTACCCCACCCCAAAAGCCCGGCCCACTAGAACAAGTTTCCCGGACTCCATGTCCCCTCCTCTCCCGCCCCTCCTCTCCCGGCCCTCCTCTCCCGGCCCTCCTCTCCCAACCAGACGACATGGCTTGCAACCCACGCAATCCGCTTCCGGCGCAGCTCTTCAGTAATGAGAGCCGCCGATTGGACGTGTACGGGCAGGACGTAGAGGTACGGCAGCACTCGGGACGCGCCCTCCTAGGGCTGTCGTATTGCCAAGATGGGAGGGTGAAAAGGAAATAAATATTCCCCACCTGAAAGGTGTTCGCCTTCGGCGACGAATAGGGAAGGTGATGATGCCCGGTGCTGCCCGGACGGACAGCACGTGTGTACGGATAGCAGCTTTCGCACTTACTGCTCGCCCACATGCATCCATATCTCCCGTAGGCATGCCTCTTCATACCTCGTTATCGCTGGCTCCCCAACTGCGGTAGCAATCCCATCAGACGATGGTGGTGTTAGCAAAGGCGGAACCGCAGTACCCGACTGCTGCTGCGGCTGCGACCCAACACCCCTCCATCGTCCATTCCAGACCTGGCTTGCAACAGTTACCACAATCCTCTTAGCAACTCTCCACCACCCCACTCCATGCCGTACAGGTGGATTACCGGGGCTACGAGGTGACGGCGGCCAACTTCATGCGCCTCATCACGGGTGGGTCGGTGTGGACCCATGGGTCGGTAGGATCGAGGCAGCGGGACGCGGGACATGGTGAAGGTTGTGTAACTTATAACTGTGTATAAGGAATTGCTCCCAGGCGCTAGCCTTGCTGGCCCATCCCGGACATTCAACAAGCCCAACCACGCATTTACGTCATCCCCTCGCCCATACCCGCCCCTTCACGGTCAGCAGCAGCTTGAGCTCACGCAAACCTACTGCAGCCCTGCCAACTTCCTTGTCTCAACACTTCTTCCCCTCGTCGGTCCTCCTGTCTGGGTCGGAAAGGCCGCCAACCCCGATGCAACCCATGGTGGAGACCATACACACGGTTTGCTGCTATCTACCCACACATTGTGTATATCATCTTCTTCCCCTCCCCCCCTTTCCCCCCCGCAGGCCGCCACCCCCCCGGCGAGCCCCGCTCCCGGCGGCTGCTGTCCTCCGCCTCCTCCCACGTGCTGCTCTACCTGAGCGGTCATGGCGGGGAGGGCTTCATCAAGTTCAACGACGTGGAGGAGCTGCTGGAGCGGGACCTGGCGGAGGGGCTGCAGCAGGCGGCGGAGAAGGGAAGGTGGGGTAAAACGTAGGAAACTGACGAGGGAGGGTGGGGGGGGGAGGAGATGAGGGCCGTGCGTGGCATGGCAGGTGGGGGAGGGGGTCAAGGAGAGGAAGCAACATGTTTTGTGAAAGGAGCCACAGAGGTCGCAAGGCAGGTGGGGAGTGACCAGGCCCGTTGTGAGCCGTTAGCGGTGTTTGGCAGGTAGGTAGGTTGGTACTCTGGGTAGGTAGGGTGGAGAAGAGGAGTTGGTTGGGGTAGGGGAGATTGGTGCAAACGAAACTACCCCATCCCGCGTCCTACGTCCTCCCATCTTCCTTGCACCCGCGTCACTCCGTAGCCAACAGACTCTACTTTACTTGTGGCGTTTCTGTGGGGACTTCCTCTTCCGGCTATCACAGTACATTCCCCCATTGGGTGGGGGTGGGCCAATTGTCTTACCACACCCCCGCCCGCACCCCTCTCTCTCCCCCCTGCCCAGGTACCGCGAGCTGCTGTTGCTGGTGGAGACGTGCGAGGCAGCCACCCTGGTGCAGCGGGTGTCCGCCCCACGGGTCATCACGGCGGCCAGCAGCCAGAAGGGTGGGGGGGGAGGGGAGGAGGCGTGGTCGGGATGGTTGGGTTACATACCGGTAATAGAAGTGGTAACGGAAGCGCCCCGACCCACATGGGTGGACATATGGGTGGTATGTCGTACTCGGTAGGAGACTCCGTTAAGTGCACGTCGTACTGCTTTGGGAGGCAACGGCCCCTCCCCCCTCAAATGAAACGTCCTTTTCCATGCTCCATTCCTAATGCAACGGGCAGCTTGAATTTTTACTCTCGCTGGGTACTAACAACGCCTGGGAAGGATCGCACTACGTACGTACATACACCAGCTGCCCACCTACCGGTGCCGTACTCCCCTCACACATGTTTCCCATCCCCCTGTCACCTTTCCCACCCCCCTGTCACCCGGCATCCAGGTCAGCGCTCTCTGTCGTACAAGAGCGACCCCGAGCTGGGCTTGTCCCTGGTGGACCGCTTCACACACCAGACGCTGGGCTTTCTGGAGGGGCTAGACACCGCCAGCAATGCGACGCTGGAGCAGCTGTTCCGGACGTACAGGTGGGGTTGAGGGTACGGTGGCAGCAGTGGTAGTACGGCACCAAATTGGGTATGAACAAACGCGAACGGTTGGGTGGGGGCAAGTAGGAAGGGGTTTGAGACGGCTCGGAACTGACCGTCTATCGTATCCAGGTATTGCGTCTGCGGTCAGAGATGGGGCACCAAGGGAGAAGAGGGTGGGTCGCGATCTGGGTCGGCTGCGCAACTGGCTCCTTGATATGCCGGGGAGGGGGGATGAGAACAGCGTCGGGCAAGGGTACGGCAAGAGGCGCAGGTCCTATTAACCCTGGGCCCTATTCATATAAATCCCCCTTGACCCATATGGGTCAGGTGGCGTCTGGCATCTCCTTGCTCCCCGCCACCTCGCCCTCGCCCCTGTGGCCTTATCCCCACCCCTTTTCTTTATACCGTACCGACGTTGCGCATCATACCCGCACCCTCCTCAGCTATGACATGATGGAGTCGCACTTCTCGTACCGCATGACGAATGGCACGCGGCGGTTGAGCGACATCCTGTTAACGGACTTTTTTGGGACTGTGGCGGATGTACGAACGGATTCGGAGCGGGCACCGCAGGTGAGAGCGGGAGGCTCGGTGTAGGGGGCTGATGTAAGGGTATGTGGAGGTGTTTGCTACCTTCATGAACAGTGTAATCGCTTGGGGCTTGGGCAAAGCGCAAGGAAAGGTGCAGGAGCATGGGAGGGGAAGTACGAGGATGGGCCGGGCAAAGATTGAGGATGTTCACGTCGTCGGAATCTGGTGTTGGGTAAGTGGTGATTAGGAAGTCGAGGTAGGGTGATGCTGCAATCTGGGTTGGGTTTGTATGATACTGGACTAACTTGATTTGGGTAGGTGACTCACTACGTTGCTCAGGCGTGTATGAAAGCACGAGTATCTAGCATTGTCCAGCATCCTACCCCAGAGGCAGTTGACTGTCTGAACCCGTACTCTCTCTGCCACGGTTCATGGGGCTGGATTACCTAGGCCGGCGTTGATAGTCTTCACTATTTTGGACGAAGTAACAAGAATCACGAACTGCTATTGTTCGAGTGATCTGGGTTAGTCAAGCGGCCGGTTGTGCATATTGAACCAGCGACATGCCCGTGATTGTGTATTCATTGTTCGTGTCGCCCTAACAGGATAATGTGTACCATGGCGACACGAACATGGGCCAATACGTGGCGGGATACCTGGAACAGCTCACGCCATTGGACATCGATGCGGAGTTATTGCGGAAAAGGCCGCAAGGCCAGCTGAAGACCACAGCCACGTATGTTCAATGGCACCGTTTGCCGGTGATACCATGGCAAGCCTATGCCAACTACGGAAGCAGTTTGCTCGCGTTAGTCGTTGTGACGGGGACCATTGTTCGGCTCACACGAACATCGTTGGCGCCTTAATTGTAAGCTGCAGATTGCTTATTGTACGTGGTGCCTCCTTGTTGAAATAAGCGCCTCCGGTTTGTGAAACGTTTTTGAATCCATATGGTTGGTCGGTAACTAAATCCACGGTCGCTGCGAATAAATACCTGGCATCCAGCACACACAGCTATTGTGATCCTATTTATTTATCATCCTGTTTTAAACTTTTCGTGTCTCGTTCGTGCCTACTGTACCGGCATACTTTCCGCCTTCTAGGAGTTGAGCAGCCGATCTGTGTCCCGAAGCAACCCAATTCCCGAAAGTCGCGCTAAACTGCAGCGCTTGGTTGACTACATTCTTCTTGCTCGCGGAGGGCGCTTTTGGCGGATACTATTTCGGCAGAGATGTCGCCAACATGTACCGGTGCAACTTTTCGGCTTCTCTTCCTTGTTATTGCGGCCTTATTATCCTCGGTCATGAGCCAAGGCAGCTGGCAAGTTGGCCGGGTAAGTCTTGGGCAGTTTGCGGCGCGAATCCGCGACATGGCTGACGACGTTTTGATGACGCCCTCCGGTTTCGTCTTATTCGCAGGGAACCATGTATGGTAACGGTAAGATGAACTCTACCTCCTGCGCTTACTAGGAGCCATATGTCCTTTGTTAGCTTGCTGCTAAAGACGTCTTCTCACCATTTGCAGATGGCTGGTCCATCCACCAAGGGTCTTGCGGCTATGGCTACATCAGGTAGGAGTATATGACACGGCGGCCTTTGGCAAAGTGCTGTTTCTTGCGACGCGCATGCTATCCAACACCTTTGAAGCCAAATCGCGAATTCCTGCCAATGCCTTGTAGGCAGGATGAACCGCTTGGCTGGAATGTTGCGGCGATGCCTGACGTGTCACCGGACTATGCGGACTCTTGCGGTAAGTTTCTTTCATGGCATTTGCAGCTCTGACCCATTTGGCCTTGTAGCTTAACCCACCGGATTCGACGCAGGAACATGCTACGAAGTTAAGTGCTACCCCACATCGTTCACTGACGGCTACGGCGCAGTAAGTATGCTGCATCGTACCGTATGGCTACAAGCGTTGTTGGAGTCGGGCATAATAAGCCGATGTGTTTCACTTGTTCGCAGAACCTCGACCGCACCAGCGCGTGCTATGATGCCGACGCTTCACTGATCTTCCGTATCACGGACACCTGCCCCTGCGTTTACCCAGCCAATGCCTACTCTAACAAGCGTTGGTAAGTGCAGACGGGCCATTGCTTTGCGGCTTATTGCGGTCGTCTCATGGTAACGAGGCCACTGGAATATCGCTCCGCGAATACAACACTACTTGCAGGTGTTGCGGCGACATGCCCCACTTCGACCTTTCCATCTGGGGCTTCGAACGGGTGCGTAGCTCTACCAACTCTTCTGACGTACGAGGAGATACGCTCCTACCCAGTATGCCCCTAATGAGTTCCCTCCTTCCTCTGCGCAGCTGGCGAGTACCAAGTGGGGTGTAATTGGGCTGCAGTTCCGGCGCGTGCCCTGCAACTACCAACCCAGCAAGCAAGCCGCGCTGGCCCAGAACCCGACCCCTGGAGAGCAGCCGCCAACCTACAGTAAGCCATATCTTGGAAGCCTTTCCCCCATCTGCATCACGCGTCATGCATCTTAAACGCTTGTGTTTCTTATGTGTAGATACCAAGGCCCCGACGCGCGACTGGCCTGAGCTTGCCAACACCAGCGTCACACCGATCTACGATGGAGGCCTGCAGAGCGGCTGGCAGGATGCAAGCTACAATGCGCTCGCCGGCTCAGGCATGGCTGGCATCAACTTCGGGCAGGCAAAGTGCACGTCCACACAGCCAAAGGTGCGCACAGAGGAGCAGATACTTTGCACCTTTCCGTCAGCATGACTGACAAGATTTTAAAATACGTGCGCAGGGTGCCATCGTCTTTAAGTCCTGGAACAAGGGCGCGTTCTCAAAACACATTGCCGTATCGCTGTACATCTACATGGGCACCAACACAGTGATCGACAAAGGTAGGCATGCAACCACTCCTTCAGCCTGCTGCAGCCGCAATCCTCGCAGCGGTCGTGTATGGAGCGAAGTGCATAACATCTTCATTCTTTGCTGAATGCATGAACCATACCTTGCACCACAAGGTGTCGTCCTAGCCATCGGCGGCGACCAGGGCGATTGCTTCGTCGTGGACCTCACAGAGGTCAAGCCAACAGGTGATAAACTGCATGAGGGGTGTCCCGTGGGTCTTTGCCGGGGCTTGCTTAGGGCGGAACCCGCTGTTACAGCATTGCCGGGGCTTGCCTTTCCCTGTGCGGAAACATGACCGTGATAATGATTTCCGCCCGCTTTGGTTTGCAGGTTTCAAGCCTCGCTGCGCGACTTGCACAGACTACTGGTGGGTATCAGGACACGAAGCTTGTCAAAGCTACCTGAGGGAATGGGATTCGGGCCGCCGTTCAGTTGGCTGCTGCTCTTCCTTCATGTCCAACCTTGAGCCTCACTTGTGCCCGCTTCCACGATTGAAGGTACAAATGGGAGGTCTACATGTCTGCCTTCGCCGGCTTCTCACCGACGTCCGTGATCAACAACGCCAAGTGGGTGGTCTGATGCTGCCGTAAACAAGCGCTCCCTCGCTCCTGTACGCTATCTGACCCTTCCACGGTTCGTTCCGTACGTAGGTACTTCAAGGGCTGTGGAGGCAACACGGTCCAACAACTAAGCTATATAGAGGTTCGGAACTACCGTGACACAGCGCAGAGCATCTGCGTGGACCATGTGCAGCTGACGTGAGCTTCTCGGATGCAAGGCCCTCTTCCAGGGCCACTGGCTTGTGATTATTTTCCGTATCCATCTTGCGCACTGCAACAGGTGCAGGATGTCGTGATCGGCGTGATACTATGAATAAGAGTGCGCTCTAGGCACATGCATGTGCATCCATCTGTACGTTCATACGTCAGGGCGTATGTTAAATCAGCCTGGTATGTCAAATAACTGACCTGGTATGTGTGGGTATGCAGCAATAGATGATAGATGTCTTGTCCAGGCAGGTGTGGTTTCCAAGCCTGATGTAATTACAGTTACACGTGTCCGAATTATGTACGCCACCATTGTGGCAGGGTGTGACCCTTTCGTCGCAACAAGCGCGTGCTTTGTCCGGATCTGAAACTGGACTTGATACATTCATCCAAGACCCCTTCATTACAGCCACCAAAATGGCGACAGCGCAAAATGTAACGTGGTCGACGTCCGATGGGCAAAAATGTTCCGACCGAGCTCCTACGGCAACGGAGCCCTTCAGTACAATATTGAGCACCTCCTCCAAACCTCGTCTCCACTCAATGTAAATGCCACAAGTGCTTAAAAGTTCGGTCAACTAGGGTTTGCACCCGTCCAAACGCAGTGTCGAAAAATGTCTCGAAGTAAAAAAACCAATAAATCACGTATTTGACATGTCAGAATTGGTCAAAAGTTGCGGTGCGAAAGGCCACGGTTAGCATGCAACCAGAGGTTCCGCAGGAAAACTGAACCTCGCGGCTCGGCACGCCCGGTAGCACCACGTCAGATTGTAAGAATGTCCGTTAGAATGTCCATGTCGTTTAGCTTGATGTCATTGTCGCTGATTGCCACGCCAGCTCAGCCTCTCGTGAATGCCCAGTGCAAGCGCGCGCCACAGGCCCCAGCGCAAGGCATTTGCTGAGGACTTCAAGAGTAAGGTAACAGAAGCATCGATGACGGCGTGGATGCGCCAATGGCGAGGCGCAGACGGGAATCAGTCAAAGGTCGCTGACCATGATTTGCTGCAATCATTTAACCGGTTACCAAGTCATGTCGTCAATTAAGATAGAAGGACGTATTAAGCGTAGTCAAAGTGGTAGGTCAACGCGAGGTCAGTAACGGTAAAGTCAAGTCAGAATGCAGAGCATAAGTCGAGGAGTAATGTCAAGTCATTGCCCTATGCATTATGCATGTAAACTATGAAAGTAAGAAAGAAAGGAATTAATTAAGGGCGTGCATGGTATAAGTGCGTCGCTCGTCGCTCGTCCAATTGTCCGGCATATTTAAATGCATCTGTCAATGGACGCCAGCAGCTGAACTCCTGAAGGCGCTAAGTACTCCCACCATTGTACTCTAAGCGAATGCACAACTGCAGCCCTCCTTAAGTCGATAGCTCTCCTATGTCTCCGTGCGTCACCAGCAAACGCACTAAGCTGCATATCGTGCACCGTTGGCGAGCAACAACGTAAACATGCATTTAACAAAGAATGGCTCCGGTTGCGCAAAGCCGTCTCAAGCTCAGGACGAAACCTTTTGAACCTAGTGAGACGCATCCAAACGCAACGAAGCAGCAGCAGCAGCAGGTCAGCAGCTACTTCTAAGAGGCACACATGCCCGTCCCCACGCACGATTCTCCTTCAAAAGCGACACGACCAAATAACGGAGAACATAGGAAGATGGGGCCCACATGGTAACTCATGGGTGTCATCACCCCAACCATGCAAACCTACCATACCCCCACAGCAGCAGCAATCCAACCACCATAACTAATCCGTCAGCAAGCGGCCTCCGCTGCGCTCCTCTCCCACCCATCCGCTCTCTACACCTCCGCAGCCTCCTCCCGCGCTGCACGTAACAAGCCAGACCCCACCCTACCTCGCCTTGCCAGCTGCCAATCGCCTGCCGCGGCACCCACCACCTTCCCTCCCTGTCGCTGGCCTCCTGGCACCTCCTCCCTCCCTCTCTTCGCACGCTCGCCGGCTCGCACGGGGCCACTGTAGGGCCCTCCGCACTGCCGCCCGCTCAGCTCCCTCGGCGCCCCTCCTCTCCCCCCTCGCCCCCGCTTTGCCCTAACCTGTGGTTTTGGTAAACTCTGGCCCCCGCCTCGCCCCACTGCACCTCTACTATGCCAGCTGCAGCAGCCACTTGCCCCAGCATGCCGCTCTCACTACCTATCGGTACCGGTATCTGCCTGCCACACCTCCCTGCCGTGGCCCGGCCAACTGCAGGACGACCAGGACGCAGCACAGCAGCACCACCGCTTCCCAATCACAGCGCCCCAATCACAACTGCAAGTGTTCCTCAGTTTTCCAGCCTGAAGGGGCGTCATCTTTAGGTCTTGTCCGGGCAACAAGCAGCTGTCTCTGCCCTCTCCTCTCCGTCCCTAACCCTCACAGGATACCCTCACACGGGGCATCACAGTGCTGCCTGCACCATGCCCCACTTGCCGTTGACCAGCCAATCGGGATCTGCCGTACTCAGTCGCTGGCTGAGTCCGGGGGCCAGTCCAGCCACCACATCAGCCTTGAGGGTGCGCAGGGCCACCAGCGGGGCGGGGCGGAAACCCTGGATGTACGGCGTGGTACGGATGAGAGGAGGAGGGTGGGGGTGCCGTACAAGCGGTTTTAGGATGGAAGTGTTGTACGAAGAAGGAGCAGAAATGTGAGAAGGGGAGGATCGCACGCAAGTTTACGTGTGTGATGTACAAGCAATTGTGGGTGAGTGGGGAGAGGGAAACGACAAGGTACGGTGGTGGGGCATTCAGAGTGTTGCGAAAGATGCCGAGTTGACCCACGGGTCAGCCAATCAGATCGTGGCATGCACGCACCAATCCCCCACCTGTAGGGCCTCTTGGAAGGGAGTCGTGTGGGGCCATCTGGCGGAGGTGGTTGAGAGTTAGTTGGTGAGGAGGGAGAGAGTGGGAAGTGGAAGAGAGGCTTCCGGTGTATGTTTGGGCTGTTAAACGGCCGTTGCGACCGAATCCTGACCCCCAGGGCCACTGTAAACCCACATACGACACCAACCCAAAGTCAACAGCTAAGTGCACCTTCACGATTGAAACAGACGGCCCAGTGTACGGTACATCATGACCATAACTGTCAACACCAAGTGCTACCATGTGCCGCCTACCTGCAATCATGGGTCAGTTTGCGGTAGTTAAGATCGCCCTTGAAGATTATCAAATCGCTATTGCCGTTCGCAAAGCTGTCGTACAGATCCGGTGCTACAGCCTTCATCCAGCAAAACGGCGCGGGTGTGCACCAAAAGGGATGCGCTCGCCACTGCCAGCGTCCTGAATCCAAGTAAGAACGCCACCGCACCGCCAAGTGCCGTACATCCTGCCATGAAGCTGAGGAGGAGGAGGAAGAGGAGGAAGGCCAAGAAGAAGAGGGAGAGGAAGGCGAGCAGGAAGAGGAGGCGGGGGCTCCTGTTCCTGCTCCTTCATCTTGTGTCGTACGCTCATCGCAGCAGCTGGCGAGGAGGTCACGCAGATCCCCCTCGAGTGTGTCGGACACGAACCAGGGAATGGGTTTGCCGTGCAGGATGACCTGGTCCACGACTCCTGAGGGAGAGGGAGGCATGGTATGTGGTGGGAAAAGAAATTCCAATGTGTGGTATGATAGTGGTAAAACAAGCTGACAGGCCCTGATGGAAAAGCCGTGAGTCGAGCCGAACTGGTCACTGAAGCGTTGCGAGCTTAACTTACCAAACTTACCAATTACGGAGCAACCTTACCATAGTCGTGGGCGTGCGTGGACGCGGCTGAAGGTGAGCTGGAGGCCCACCGCACCGTCGGGCACAAACAAACAACAGGAACAGCACAAGACGAGCACGTAATACAGTGACCGACACAAGAGAAGTCACGTACCTGCGTGCACAGGATATGAGCACCATGAGACATGTCCATGGCAACCCGCCCATGGAGTAAGTGAGATCGAGGCGAGTTGATAGCGATGTCCAGCGGTGTGGGGTGGGGGGGCGCGTGTGTGGGAGGGAAATGTGAGGGGGTGGAACGTGAGGGGGTGTTGGGGACACGGGAAGCAAGAGCATGTCGGGGTGTGAAAGAGCCGTGGGGGAGAGCATGGAAACTATCGTAGAACAGGGCCGCTGTGATACAGGTAGATACGGTAGAACAGGGCCCCCAGGCCCCTCAACGCACCTCCACGCGGGCGCGTTCTTTCCTTCCCCTCGGCCCTCCCCTGCCATTACCCCCAACCCGCAAGCCTCGCCCAACCCGTCCTGCCAAGTTGCCCCCACCCCGCCCCTCCAACACCCCCTCCATTCCCACCCCAACCCCACCCCGCCCCTCCAACACCCCCTCCATTCCCACCCCAACCCCACCCCGCCCCCCTCACCCTACCCCACCCATGTTGCAAGGCTTGCAACCCATGTTGACGCCTTATCCCTCAGTCAGTTAGTTGTTTCCTCTTTACCACCCACCCGCCTCCAGCAGCAGGTCCGCCAGGCACAGGTCACTGAACAGCTCCAGCCCGCTGTTGTCGAGAACCAGGTCAATACGCACACACCGGCCGCCCACCTCGCCGCTGGTGGGGCTGCTGGTGGTGGTGTTCCCGCTGTCAGCACCAGCACCAGCAGCGGCAGCGGCAGCAGCCGCAGCGGCACAACCAGCAGCTCCACTGCCAGCAGCAGCAGCCGCACTGCTCCTCCCCCTCCCGCTCCCCCTGGCCTCCCGCAGCCCCGCCATGTGGCGCCACACCGACTCGCTGTCATCCACAATCACCCGGGACAGCGGCGGCGGCACAGCAGCAGCACCAGCAGCAGCTCCTGCCTCCACCTCGCTCCCCAGCCCCGTTGCCCCACTACCTCCAACACGACCACAGCCACTGTGGCCCGCACCTCCTCCTCCTGCCGCATGCCCCACCCCTGCCACCTGCAGCCGGTCCGCGGACACATGCAGCGACAGGTCCGCCTGGTTGCCCCACAGCGCCAGCTGCAACCCGCACAGCACAGCCGCCTTGCATGCAGCCTCCAACTCCTCCCCCGCCTTCTCCTCAGCAGCAGCTGCAGCACCTGACGTTCCTGCACCACCGCCGCCAACGGCAGCTCCTAACTCCCCTCCCGCGTCTTGTCTGTGCTGCTGCTGGTCGCCTGTTGCAGGTTGCTGTTGCTGGCTCATGGCCCCCAGCAGCTGCCTCACCTGAGTCGCCATGGCCGCGACTGCGGGGAGGGATTTGGCCCAGGCAGCGGCCTTCTGGCGGCGGAAGGGGTCGCAGGAGACCAGGGAGGGCTGGCGCTGCGGGAAGGGGGGCAGCGGGGGTGGGGGTGAGGAAGGAAGGAAGTGGTGGAGAAGCAGGGAAGGAAGGATGCGGTGGGTTGCAAGTGAACTGGACATGCCAGTTTGGCAGGGTCCAGAGGCATCATGCAAGGGTTAAGGAGGCAGGAAGGGACGGCGGTTGTTGTTGCGTCTGCATGTGGCGAGGGTGTGGACGCGTAGATAGTGCTGTTGTTGTTGTTGTCAGCTAAGGGACGTAAGGGTCGTCCCCATGGACGTGCCCCCCGTATGGGCGAAGAGCGCTCGCTGTAAGGATGGATGCATGCATCCCGGGAGGCATCCCAGGCTACTTTTAGGTACTTGCCGCTGTACGGGTGCCATCCGTACGGCAGCTACTGCCGTACCCACCTGCAGGGCCGCATGCAGGGCCGCATACATGAAGCACTCCACCAGCAGCCAGGGCAGCCCCAACCAGGTGGGGCGGGGGGTGGCAGCGGGGACAGCGGGGGCAGCGGGGGCAGCAGCAGGAGGAGCGCCGCCATCGTTCTGTTCCTGCTGTCGTTGTTGCTGCTGTTGCCGGCGTGTGGCCAGCAGCAGGCAGGCGTTGGCGGTGTCTAGCAGCACCTGACAGGGAGCGAGGGAAGGAGAGAGTGCGAGGTCAGGGGCAGGGGCGGGGGCGGTGCAGTTCCCAACATGCATTGCCCCCCGTGCGCACCCTGTGCGCCCATCGTACCTAGCCCCCCACAGCGCCGGGCCTTGCTCCCCTGCCCCTTCCCCCGCTGGCATGCGCCTCCCGTCCCCCCAGAGCCGTCATCTCACACATGCGCTGCTCCTAGCTGCTGAACCCCAGGTTCTCCTGCTCCTGCTGCTATTCCCCTTTCACCCCGCCCCCGCCCCTGGCCCCAACCGTGTCCTCCATGCATGTGTTCCCGCAAACCCAACCACATGCACTGCGCCGCATGCCGCATGCCGCACCCAACCCAACCCAATCCGACCCTACCCACACGCACCTGCGTGTGCCCCTCCCCAAGGCCCCCTCCTCCCGCTGCTCCTCCTCCACCAGCTCCTCCCGCCAACGCCAATGCCAACGGCTGCAGCGGCGCATCCGCCAGCATCGCGGCACGCAGCGCCGCCACCTCCGCCAGCACCGCCGCCACCTCCTGCTGCCGCTGCTGCTGCTGCTGCTCCCTCCCCTGCTGCTGCTCCTCCTGTGGTGGCATCATCGTCGTCGCCGCACCCTGCTTCAGCCGCCCCTCCGCCGCATCCGCCGCCACATCCTGCATAAGGCCCTCCAGGATGGCGGGCAGTCGGGAGGTGAGGGTGGCCTCGGCGAAGGAGCCCGGCTCGAGACCCACCAGGGGAGGGTACGGCGGAGGCGGCAGCAGCAGGTCGAGGGAGGTTGTGGCGGAGCCGGCGTTGGGCTCGGCGACGGTGATAGCTTCGGCGGCGGCGCGCAGGCGTTCCGCCATGCTACGGTTACTGTCTGCTGTGGTGGTTGCAGCGGCGGCGGCGGCGGTTGTTGTGACGCCGCGGGTTGTTGCAGGAGCCGTGATGGTGATTGTTGGAATGCGTATGTGGTGGTTGCGGTTGCGGAGGAAGGTGCAGTAAGGGTAACGGTGGTGGTGGCGGTGGTGGTGGTGGGGTAAGCTGGTGGGGAGAAGGCGGGGAGGGGAGAGGGGCCGCAGGAGAGGAAGGTGGGGCCTGGGTGCTGCTGTTGCTGGTGCGGTTGTTGTTGATGTCGATGGAACCTGGGGGTGCTCGGATAGGAGGCATGGGGGCGATGGCACTGAGGGGTAAATAGTGTGAAGCACAAAGGGGTAAAACGTATGAAGTATGGCTGTGAGAAAAGACGCGAAACCGAGAGAGGCGTGGGTTGAGCGGAGGTGAGGGGTGCCTCTGGCTGTGAGGGTCGCCGTTAACAGCGCGCAATGGGGCGTCAACACAAGAAGCCGCCGCCCGAGGGCTGGAGGCATGAGACAAAGGGGCATAGCGGGGGAACCCAGGCATAGCAACCATCCAGGCATGCATGTGCACATAGGAACGTTAGCTTCTGCGATGCCATGTAGTCGATGTCGCGCAAGGAGAGCAGACTGTTGCGCAATGTGCCGCTAGAATCCTCGGCTGCTTTGCCGTAACCTTTCAGCCCAGGCCTAACATGTTTGCACGCCTACCTGTGTAAGGCTCCTAACAGCCATCCGAACACGCGCTCTAGGGCGCTTCAGATAGAAGAGGCCTAACCGCCCCAAGCTAGCTCCGGCTTATGCGTTGCAGTTCAAAGAAGTTTGGATAACCAAAACTGGATCAAGCTAACATATACGTTTGATATCCTAAAATGCAGATGTCATTAATGTTTGTCGTACCGACCGGTACCCAGGCGGACGTTGGAGTGCAAGCCTGCATCGGACACGCAGAGTCAGCTTGCGCGAAACGAATAGTTCTTTTTGTTGGAAAGCCATCTGTGAAATCCTTTGACCTTGAGGCATTAAGCCCCGAATCGCAACTTTCGACAGCTTCCAGACTCACAGAAGACAGAGTGCGTCGCCTATATGGCGACGCAGGTAGCTCAGCCTGCGGCTAATGTAGAATACCCGCTTCTGCTGGGTCCAAGCTTGGCACCTGAGCCAGGCGAGGAGCCGGAGCATTTGTACGCTGCCCTTCGCTACGACTTCAGGCCGGCCAGCGCAGACATCGAACAGCCGGGAATGCTGGTGCTGGGCAAAGATAACAGGGTATGGCGAGAGCTGCCGATTTCCTCGGCGAGGTGGAGGGATTACAGGCTGTGGGGAATCTCGCGACGCAACCCTTCCGTATCAGACGGGCTCTGGACATGCCCGAATGTGTGTCCTAGGCTTTCCATACATGAAGGCCTCCTCAGGCCTGTACTTAACACATGAGGGCACTCAGGACCCTCTGGGAGTTGCACATGGAACCCACGGTGTAACCCACGCACCCGAGCAGGATGTGAACGAACCTCGCCTTCCCTGCAGTCCGCAATAAACATTTTAGGCCGTGATTTTGGACTCACACATTACCTGACGACCCAGTTAAAACCAGAACTCCACTGTGTGTCCACACGCACCTTTCACGCAACCTCAACCCGCCCGACACACCCATCCCTCGCTTCATACCCACACAAACCTCCCGTGCACATAGCAGCATAGTACCCTTTGCCATATCCGCCAAATCTTCTTACTCGTCACCTCCGTCCCTTCTGTCATCCACAATTCGCACACAATTCCCGCGCCAGGTTTCTTTGTACCTAGCCAACGCCGCCACCTGTGAGCTGGACGTGCTCTTCGCCGGCAAGTACGAGGCGTACGGCAACAGCAACGGCGGCAGCAGTACGGCACAAGGGCGAGATGGACTGGACTGTGTGGCGCTGTTTGACCCAGTTTCCGGTAGCTTTCGGTTGGAGCTGCTGCAGGGGCAGTACAACACAAAGTGAGTACCGGCACCTCGTGTCATTCTGTCCCTAGACCTCGTAGGCATCATTACACGAGGGTGGGTAGAGCAGGGCGCGAGGCCCAGAGGTGAAGCAGAGAGGACCGGCTTTCCGTTAGAAGGGCGAAGGGCGAGGTAGCGAAGGGTTAGCTGTAACGAGCCGTGGTGGGATGCTGGATGGGAGGACCGGACTACCTTAAGAGAGAGCGGATGGGTAACTTCGGGATCTGGGTTTGGGGGTATCCTGCTTGCCCGGTAGTTTCAAGAGCGCTAGGATACGAGGTTGTAACATCGTGGGTCATGCAAGGCGCTGAGCCAAAGTCGTTGTCGGGTGCTTTCTTCCAGTGGCTTTCCTCCAGCCTCCCCACTTCCTTCTAGCGGCCTAGGTCCTCCCTTTAACCAGCACGCAGTTGCCCTGACGAGTTGTACGACATCCGCACCGACACAGGCATGTACGAGACGCCCCGCCGTACCGCCCTCCTCCCGAAGATGGACCCCTGGGTCACTCCCCGGGTACCTCGGGCTCCGCGGGCCCTATGGCGGGTGGCCCCACCTCCACCTCACCCCCGACTGGCGGTCTGCAGCAACTGCACCAGCAGCAGCAGCAGCAGCAGTCGGCGGCAATGCGTCGCGGTGGCGATAGCCCCATAGGGCCCTCCTCGGGTGCGGGTGCGGGCGGACCCGGGCATGAGCGGTACGGCAGCGGAGGCAGTGGTGCAGGGAGCACGACAGGGGGAGGAGCAGGGGGTGTTGGAAGCGGCCAGAGGCCCCCGCGACCTCCGACTAGCGGTGGCGGTGGTGGTGGTGCGGCGGCAGTGGCAGTGGCAGGCGGGAAGAAGCGGCAGCGGGAGGGGGGTGCGGCTGGAGCCAATGGCGGAGGTGGAGGTGGAGGTGGAGGTGGAGGTGGGCATTCGCCCTCGGAGGCTCCTGCACGCAAGGCCAGCCGTTTCGGTCGAGGAAGCGGGTTGCAGGGTCAGGGGCAGGGACAGGGGCAGGGGCAGCCACAGACGCAGGTAGCAAGGAAGGCGGCGGGGTCCGGTCTTAGGCAGCAGTACCAGAAGCAGCAGCAGCGGCAGCAGCAGCAGCAGCAACCCAGTCCGTCACCGCAGGAACTGGCTGCTGCTGCTGCGGCGGCGACGGCAGCCACACCACCGGCGGCGGCGGTGGCGGCGGCAGCAACCCCACCACTACCAGTAGCTGCGGCGGGGGGAGCTGCTGCTGTGGGGGGAGGAGAGGACCCCGATGTGGATGCGGACCTGTGGGACGCCTTTGACACCTTTGATGCTGATGCGGAGGCGGCAGGAGAGCAGGGGCAAGAGGAGCAGCAGCAGGGGGAACAGCCAGAAGAGGAGGCAGCAGCAGCAGCAGGGGCAGCGGAAGGCGGCATGGAGGAGGAACTGGAGGATCAGGGCGGTCTGGCTGATGAGGGCGCGGCTGTTGCTGGTGGTGCTGGTGGTGGCGTGCACGGAGTGGTGGAGCAGGAGGGGCTTGAAGAGGAGGAGCAGGAGCAAGAGGAGGAGGGTCATGAAGGGGAGCAGCAGGAGCAGGAGCAAGAGCAGCTGGAGGGGCCGCTAGACGGAATCATGGGCTTGATTGAGTTCCCGCCGGAGGAGGATGCGCTGGCAGGAGGTGGGGCAGCAGCAGCGGGAGGAGGCGGTGAGGGGGAAGAGGGGGAGGAGGAGGAGCAGGAGGAGGAGGAGGCGATGGCTACAGGGGAGGAGGCGGAAGCGGAGGTAGCGGCAGTGGCTGCGGTTCCTCCGTCCCCGCCGCGGGCTCGGTTTGTGGACGAGACTATTGATGAGGATGAGACGTACGGGTACGGAGCAGACTACGAGTACGACGATTTCTTCTAAGGTGGCTTCTTTTTAGGTGTTTCCCTGGGCGTGTGGATACCTGGTTGAGTGCTGTGTGAAGGTACCGTATGTGGGTTGCGGGTTGCGGGTTGGGCGAGTGGTGCGCCGCTTGAGCGTTGCAACCTTTCTGGGATCAGGATTGTGTATTACTACCTACTTGCAGCGCGGGGATAGCAGTAGAGAGGGGTGTTAGCTGTCAAGTCAAGAGAGGGGTGTTAGCTGTCAAGTCAAGAGAGGGGTGTGTATGTAAAACAGGAGGATGGGTAGGATGCTTGGGTCATCTGAAGCGAGGTGTGCAGACAGGTTTAGGATGAGTTTAGGGATATATGCCCTTGCATCGGGCAGGTGTCCCGGTGGGAGCTACCTGTGACAGGAAGAACAGTCGGTCGGTGTAGGATACCGCCCCAGACCGGTAAGGGTTGGTCTTGCTGGGCGGTAGGCAGCGTGTGTCGCAACAGTCGTCATACTCTCTTTAGGGCCCTTACAGCCTTGTTAGTGTGAGCTACCCGAGATTACCTAGAAAGTCCTAGTCGCGCCGCAGGCTGCTTTGCAAGGGATACAAACGTACAATGTTGACGGTAAGCAGTCGTTGCTGGCGTACAATGCTTACTAGAATGCTGATTGTCATTAATTGCCATAGCTACAGTTCAGAGCTGCAGCACCATCAACGAAGAATGACATGCATCATGTATACTAATGGCGAGGTTTCTTGTAACATGTACAGGTGGAGGAGGGTATTAAGAACCACCAGGTATTAAGAACCACCCCACTTTTCTGCGCCCAGAAGAAGGATTTCGACAAGCGGTTTCTAGTACTTTAAGTTCATAGTATATTTATGAAGTCCATAATTGTGGCTGGGACGGCGGTTACGATTTGGGCACCAGAGCCAAACAGCTTTGCATGAACCGCGGTGTGGAGTGGCTAGAGCGCCTGAGGCATCTGAGCACCTTCGCGACCACCTGGCATGCATACTATACACATCTTTTATGGAATTGACTGCTAAATAGCTTCCCAGCAGCCACTTCTTTTCCCATCCTTGCGACCAAACCCCAATTATGCCCTAAGCGTCCTTCCAGTCATAAACGCGCTGCATAGATGCGTTATAGGACACATATATAAGACTTGGATGTTGTTTAGTAGCATAGGTGCAATGATGACGGATCAGGATCTGATGCTTGCCCATGATGGCAATTCACCTCGGCGGTCACAACTGGTGAACCCCAGACGCCAGCTAGCATGTCCACGGCCTCTGATAGCTATATTAGCTGCTTGCTGAAGTTTTCCCGGTGCGGGAATGTGTCTAAGCTGGCTTTTTCGCAACTTTCAGGGTGGTTCTTAATACCCCTCCTTTTCTGGAAGTTGGGGATTTTGCGTAGGTGTTGAATAACGGTCAGTGTCGCTGCTTATATTGAGAGTCGTAAGCAGGGCTCTTGGCCCCGTACAGAAGGGTCATACGGCTATCTGCTGCTCCATTTAGAACGTTAAGCCGTGAAGTATGCAATGAATGCGACGCATGCAAAGTCGAAGTGGTTCTTGATACCCTCCTTAACCTGTACTGATCCACATGTAACAACGGGCAGGGCGATCCGGGGGCCTGGAACAAACGAGCGTTTAAGTACAGAAATGCAGAGAGCTTTGACAGAAAGGGGATCTGAGGAAGGTGGGCTAGGCGACATGGCCCTGCCCCTTCGTAACGTACGTTGTTAGGACGGTACTGCCCTTAGTTGCCCGTTAGTATTAGATGCGCCAAGCAGGCTTACAATAAGCCCCTATTTTGGTGGATTATAACAACGTGTAACATTGTATGGAGGAACCTGCCTTGCTCAGATGGAAGTTTTGCAGGGAAGTCGAAGTCAGGAGCAAGGGCGTGCTGGTGTTTTGTGCCGTACAATATCCGTCAGCTGGAGACGTTTCTTGGGTTCTCCAAAAGACAGTTTAAGCGCTGCTTGATATTTTGAAGCCGCTAGGTTAAACTATCTTTTAATCCTTACATCTTTCGAAGTGCTGACTGTGCAAAAGTTTGACTACCGTTTGCGAACGCTCCAGCATAATGGGCACATGGGCAGGCACTGCTTATTGAAGTTACCCTAATTTGTACCCATTGACTTCAAACTTGTTTTACGGCGCAGCGTCTTACTTTGGTGAAAATGGTTGTCACAGCCCAAGCGCCGTTTGCGGATCTGGAGGACACGCCCATGTTCCGAATGAAGGCAAGGATCTTTAAGAAATAACTTTGCTTTTTGCATAATCGCCGGGCGCACGAAGAGCAATGAATCGATACAAGCATTCCGCCCGAGGGTACCGTTACTCACTTGTGAAGGACGCTCTCGTGTTGCACGCTGTATCGAGCAAATTAAAAGGCGATCGCCACCTGCAAATCAGTCGCCACGGATCACCTTCTAAGCTGAGGGATGCCGGGCAGCGGAGTGAAGTACTCCCCAGGGACCCGAGCCCTAAATAGGGAACACTCTCTGCTTATGCATCCCATACTACCCTACATAGTAAGGCATTTTAGCACAACGTGCATTTGTTACCTGTCCGAAAGCATCCGTCAGTACCACATTCGACATGCCGCATCTCCCAGTCACCCTCACGCCACTCATCCCTTCCATGCACCTCACTGCCACCCCAAAGCACCCACCGTCATGCTTACCCTAAACAGTCTCTTCCGCACACCACAGCTCTGGGCTACGAAACCATATCACTAAACCGGAACCCCTGCAACCCACCACCCGCCCTCTCCTGACCCCTGTCCTCTCCAACCCACCTCCCCTCCCCCCCAATGCCCCGCCCCTCCCCCTCCACCCTCCTCTCTTCCCTGCTTCCCATGCAAACCGAGCCAGGTATCGGAGCTGGAGGGCGGGTGTCGGCGGCTGCGTGAGCGTGTGGCGGGGCTGGTGGCGCACTACCGGCGCTACCGGGATGCACTGGTGGCGCTGTGCAAGGCGCAGGTGGGGGGGAGGGGGGGGCCGTTAAAGACCATACCGAACCAAAGGAAACCACAGGGTGGGTGGGTAGGGTGGGGCACTGGGAATGAAGCACAAACACCAGCTGGGCTGGGGTGGGGCGGGGGTAGAAAGAAGAAGCTGGCGAGCTGTATGACGAGGCTTAACCATTTGGGTTGCGACAGGGCGGGAGGGAGGGATGATTGGTGTAGGATTAACCGCAATGGACGGAAGGGAGGGGAGCTCGTGCGTGCGGGGAGAAGTGAGGTACCAAACTGAATGAAACCGAAAGTTAGGGGAAGGCGGGTGGGGAGGGTGGTGGTGGTGGTGGAAGAAGTGACGGCGGGGGTAGATATCGGCAGGTTGGGGATAGTAATGGGCACTGGCGCTATGCAAGGCGCATGCGGGCAACCCGAGGGGTGTGGGAGTGGGGGCAGGGGGGTGGGGTAGAGTTGCCGGTAATGGAGGTACTGGAGCCCAAGGGGAGGTTCCAGGATGGGGGGGCCGCCGTGTAAGGGGGGCGCAGGGAGAGGGGCCTGCATGAAGGGGTGTGGGCCGTGAGGCGGACAGGGATGCGCTTCACCCATCTGCCACCACCGTCCCATGTGACTTCAACCACCTTCCTGCCCTCCACTTCCTGCCCGCTCCTCCTGTCGCTCCCACCCTGCCGTACCTACCTCCCCCTCCGCCCGACCCGTGGGTCGCTGCAGGCATCCTTCGTGGGCGGCCTATCGGAGTTCTTTTCCGGGCCGGAGGGGGAGGAGCTCACAGGTGGGGTGGGGCGGGGCGGGGCCACGTCTGCTATCAGTGTGTTAAGAAGACTGGCCTCGAGTCGGAACGTACTGTGATTGTCGGAAGGTGATGTCCCCAGCAAAACGCCACAGGAGACGAGGAACAGGCCGTCGTATGTAGATACCTACGCATAGCACTGCCCCCCTCCCTCCCCCCAGGCGGTATCCCTGTGTCCAAGTACCTGGGTACCCTGGGGGAGTCCATCACCTACTTCGACCTGCTCAAAATACAGGTGGGAGGCGGGCGGGGGGGCAGGCGGGGAGGGGGAGGGTGAGCAGGAACCGGAAGGCTTTGGTTGGGTGCTTTGTTCACACTCCTCCTCATTATCATCATCACCACCCCTGCCCCGCTCCCAGACCTCGCACCCCAACATTCCCGTGTTGCCTTGGTTGCCCCGCCCCCCGGTCCATACCACCGGAAAGTTTGTTAGTTGCATGTGACATTCTTACAACCGAACCCCACCGCTCCGTCCCCTCTTCGAACCCCCGTCTTTCCCCCCCCACACACGCCCCTTCCAGTTTTCTTACCACGCTCCTTCCCCCTCCCCGCTCCCAGATTGAGTTCGCGGCCGACCAGCTGTCCTCCGAGTGGCTGGGCGAGCTGCTGGTGGGCGCGCGGGAGGCGCACCGGGTGTTCGAGCGCAGCAGCGGGGACCTGGAGGAGGCGGCCGGCAGGTGCCTGGCGCTGAAGAAGGTGGGGGCGGGGGGGGGGCTGATGAAGCGAGCCGCGGTGAGTACCGTACCGTATGGGGGAAAGGATGGGTAGGATGGGTTGAGGGAGAGGGAGAGACCCTGCATGGGGCGGGTGCAAGGGGGCATGTTCCGAAGGGGCGTGTGTGTTTCGTTTGGGGGGAGTTGGTTGGTGGGTAGGAGACGGGGATGCTGGTTTGTAGGCGGGGAAGGTGGGGAAGGTAGGAGGTGTGGCTGAGCGGCGTCCAACGCACCCACACCCCCACACCCCCACATCCACAGGGCACCAAACGTGAGGTCCTGGACCGCGCCCACGCCGAGCTCTCCACTGCCCGCCTGGTAGCCGAGGAGGCGCGCTTCGACGTGGCGCGGCGGCTGTCCTGCGTGGCCTCCCGCCGCCGCTACAGCTTCCTGCAGCTGCTGCTGGACAGCGTGGGGGCGCACCACGCGGCGCTGCGGAGCGGGAGTGAGATGCTGGGCAGGCTGACACCGCTGGGGGATGCGGCGAGGGGGGTGGTGGCGGAGGCGAGGGCGGCGGAGGCGGAGGTGCAGGTGGGAGGGGGGGAGGGGGGCGGGTGGGAGGGGGGGAGGGGGGCGGGTGGGAGGGGGGGAGGGGGGCGGGTGGGAGGGAGGGGGGAGTGTGTAAGACGGTGCGGGTGCGGGCGCGGGTGAGGGCGGAAGCGGTTGCCTGGGACTAGCCATAAACGAACTAACCCCCTGGCTCCCTCTCCCCCCCCTCTAACAGGCCCAGCTAGCCCGCGAGGCGGCCCGCTGCAAGGCGCTCAGTGAGGCGGCGGCGGCGGCAGCGGCAGTGACGGCAGCGGGGGACGAGTCGGGGCATGGACCCGTGCAAATGTCGGGTAGGGCTGCATCGGGGGGAGGGCAGTAGTGGCATGAGGGTGCGGGGGAGGGAGGCTGGCCCGGCTTTTCCTGGACTTCCCAAACGCCGTACCTCTCCTACGTTCCCGCGGCGTCCTACATACCCCGCCTCTCCTCTCCTCCCCACCCCCACTCCCATGTCTTGTGGCTCCCTGCCGCCTCCTATCCCCTTTGGCTTGCCCCGCCTTGTGGTTTGGGTTTTCTTTGACCCCCCTCCTTCCCCCCTCCTCCTCCCTCCAGCCGCCAAGAGTGAGGAGGTGGTGGCGGCCGAGGCGGCGCTGCGAGCCACGCGGGCAGCCCTGGCGGCGGGGGAGGCGAACCCGCCTGTGACCGTCATAAAGCAGGTAGGAGGTGGGATGGGGGGTAAGGGTGGTGAGAAACGGAAATCGATACCATGGTAGGTGAGGGGCGGGGGAGATAGGGCTGAGGCAGAGTTACGGGAGGCAAAGCAGGAGCACACGGGGAGGAGAGCGGGGCGGGCAGGTGGGGTCAGGGACGTGGGCTATGGGGTCAGCAGACGGAGGGGCAGGAGGTACCGGTAGCCAGCCCATGGAGGTGTGTCTCCTTCATAACACCCTTCTTGACACACCCCTGTTACCCTCTTTGGGTCTTCGTACTCTCTCCTTTCCCTTCCTGGCCCTTGTGCCGCTTCTTTTCCCATCCCTACAGTCCCATCTGTCCCTTACTTCACCTTAACTTTACCTACCTTACTTTGGCCTCCCCCCCTCCCCCTTCGCCTCCTCAGGGCTACCTCCTGAAGCGCAGCGGCGGAGGCGGCGGTGCGGGGGGCGGCGGCGGGGGGACCAAGGTAGTGGGGGGCGAGTGGAAGCGGCGCTTCTTCGTGCTGGACAGCCGGGGACAGCTCTACTACTACAGCCACAAGGTGGGGGGCAGGGGGCAGCGGGGGGATGGGGGGGGGAGGGGGAGGGGCACCGCCGCAGGCTTGATTAGCAGGGGAGGTAATTTGCCTGCTTTGCCCGCTGTGCCCTTCTTCCCAGTCTTTCCCCAACGCAACCATCCACACTCACCCCCCCCCCCCCATCACCCCTTCCTCGTAATCTCCACCGCGAAGCCCCAACCCCTTTCCACACCGCCTCCTCCTCCTCCTCCCAACCCAACCATGCATGCCTTCTACTGCAATGCAGGGCGTGTGCTGTCCCTAACCCTACCCGCCCGCCCCCCCAACCCCCACGCGCCTCCCCAACAGGACACGCTGCTCAACAAGCTCCGCGGATGCGAGACCCACACCGCCGCCAGCACCGGCGTCAACCTGCTGACCAGCACCGTCAAGCTGGACGATGAGGCGGAGCCGGGGCTGAGGTTCTGCTTCAGGTGGGGGTGGGGGGAGGGGGTGGGGGGGTGGTGGGGTGGTGGAAGGGGATGCACATGGCACTGGCCGGGAGGTGGGTGTATTGAGAAAACTGACGGCGAGGAAGAACGTGGTGTGCTAGCAGCTGTGTGCGTGTTAAGAAAACTGGCCGCGAGTCGCAACATACTGTGATTGCCGGAAGGTGAAGTCCCCACAGTTTGTATGGTCAACTGAACCGGGGGACTGGCAGCCCCTCACCCTTCCCTCCTGTGTCACACCCGTTGCCTTACCCTTTCGCCCCTCCCTTACCCCTCTCGCCCCATCTCGCTTCTCTCCCCGCCCACCCCACCCCCAGGGTTGTGAGCCCCGGCGGCTGCCTGGCCCTGCAGGCCGAGTGCGAGGCGGAGCGGGCCGCCTGGGTGGCGCTGCTGCAGACCACCACCAGCACCCTGCTGCTGCACACGCCGCTGGGGGGCAGCACCGCTCTCACCTCCTCAGCTGCTGGGGCTGCTGGGGCTGGGGCGGGTGTGGGTGGCGCGGGTGCGGGGGGGAGCGTGGGGGGAAATGGCGGCGGCAGCAGCACTGGCGGCGGCGGGCTGCTACTACCCAGCAGCTCCTTTGGCGGGGGAGCAGCAGCAGCAGCAGCGGGAGGAGGAGGAGGAGGAGGGGGTCATCATGTCAATGGCATGGAAGCAGACCCGAATCATCAGCTGTACCCCCACCCCCACCCGCACATGCACCCCGCTGCTGCTGCAATGTTGGGTGGTAACAGCGGTGGCGGAGGTGGTAGCTTGAGCTCGAGTCCTTGTCGGGGCAGCAGCGGGGCTGCTACTGCTGCTACTGCCGCCGCCGCCGCCGCCGGCAGCAGTAGCAGTCGGGGCCACAGCAGCCACAGCAGCAGCGGACACAACCCGCCTGCTGCGGTGGGCTTCATGGGCGGGGGCAGCAGCCCGGGCAGGGAGGGTAGTGGGCAGGGTGGTATGCGGACCCATGGGTCGGCAGGCGTGTCGGGGCTGAGCCGGACGACCAGCGGTGCGATGCGAGCGCTGCCTTTAGGCGAGGGAGCTGTGGGCGCGGCGGTGGGAGGTGGAGGGACGGAGGGAGGTGGCGGAGGAGGGGTGGGGACTGGCGGCGCTGCTGCTGGTGCCACGGAGGGAGCAACGCCGCTGGAGATATTGCGGTGAGTGTGGAGGGAAGGGGAAGCGGCATGCGCCATGTGTCATGTGGTGTGAATGAGGTGATAACACACACGTGCTCCTTTCACGGCCGTCATAAGCAGCACCATCCGCGTGCTCAACCCTCGACACCACATGGGGGGCTGTACCCTGCATTCACCCTTTGCCCTCACTGTAGCCTGCTCCTTCTTCCATGCCAGCAGCACGCTCCTCTCTCGCTCTCCTGCCCTCCTCCTGAAGCCCTCTCCCCCCTCTCCCCCCTCTCCCTCCGCCCTCCGCCCGAGCAGTCAGGTTCCCGGCAACCGGCACTGCTGCGACTGCGGCGCCCCCGACCCCGACTGGGCCTCGCTCAACCTGGGCTGCCTCATGTGCATCGAGTGCTCGGGGGTGCACCGACAGCTGGGTAGGAGGGGGGGCAGGGGGGGGGGAGCAGGGGGTTCCTCTCTACCCCAACCTCTCCCCACCTCCTTTACCCCCCATCCCCATCCCCCCCAGGAGTGCACGTTTCCAAGGTCCGCTCCCTCACGCTGGACGTGCGTGTGTGGGAGCCCTCCGTGCTGCGCCTCTTCGCCGCGCTGGGCAACACAGCCACCAATGCAGTGTGGGAGGCCAGGCTGCAGCAGCAGGGGGCTGCGGGAGCAGGGGCAGGAGCGGCAGGGCAGGGGGCTGCGGCAGGGGCGGCAGGGGGGCAGCAGCAGCGGGCAGGGGGGCTACAGCAGCAGCAGCAGGGGGGCGAGGGGGCGGGGGCGAGTGGTGGGCGGCCGGGTGTGGACGACACGTGGGTGTGGTGCGAGGACGAGGAGGAGGAGGGTGAGTGCTGTTGGGGTGCTGTTGGGGTGCTGTTGGGGTGCAGCAGGGTGCAACACCCCGGGGGGGGTACTGATGGATGGAGAAGGGGGGAAGGGCTTACGCTAGCTCGCGTAGGGTGGGTGGGGAATCGCTCTGTAACCGGCACTGGCGGGCGTCGTGTGGGAACTGGGGGTGCCCAAGAGCGGGTGTACTCCCCATGGGTTGTGATAGGGTGTGGCGTTGGGGGTGCTGGTAGGCAACAGCTGTCACCCACTTTGTGTGTGTGTGTGTGTGTTGTCGCATGGACCTACTCCCGCTCGATCGACCCTCAGTCGACCCTTTCGTCCTCCAGTGTGTGCCCCGGCCAAACTATTAATAAGCCCCCCTTCCTCCGCTCCCGCTGTGCCCCACAGCCCCCGGCTCCATCTTCACCGCCTCCCACAAGTCCCTAACCGCCGCTAGCGGCCCACGACCAGCGGGGCCAGGAGCGGCAGGCGGGGGAGGAGGTGGCAGCGGCGGGGGCGGCAGTGAGGGCTGGCTGCTGTCCAAGCCGCACCTGCGGGCTCCCCTGGCGGAGAAGCAGCGGTACATCCAGGTGGGGAGCGGGGGAGTGGAGGCGTGGAGGAGGGAAGGAGGGGAGGGAGGGTGTCTCCGCATGCTGCCCTACCGGCACTTGCTCGTCCGGTGGACATGGATACGCATATGTGCGCGCATGCACCCGAGCGCTGCGTCACCAGTGCCACCACCCCATACCCCATCTCCGCACCCACCCACTCCCTCCACAACCCCCCTCCACACCCACAGGCCAAGTACGTGGGTCGTGTGTACGTCTCCGCCCCTCCCCCTGCCGTACTCTCCGGCCCCGGCGGCCCCGCGCACCAGCTGGGGCTGCTGCTGTGGCGCGCCATCGAGGCGGATGACCTGCGGGCCGCGCTGCAGGCGCTGGCGTGGGGGGCGGACCCGGGGGCGCATGTGCGCAGCCCCAGTGCCGCGCTGCTCATCCAGGAGATGAGGGAGGCGGCGGGGGCGGGGGCGGGCGGCGGAGGCGGCGCAGCCGCCGCCGCAGCGGCGCCTGCGGCGCCGCTGACGCTGCCTGCAGCAACGGGTGCAGCAGGGTCTGCGGGGGTCCTTCGTCCCTCGCTGACGCTGCCCCCGCTCCACCTTGCTGCCGCGGAGGGTCGTGTGGCGGGTGCTGAGCTGCTGCTTCAGAGCGGGGCGCCGGCGGATGCGGTGGACGGGGCGGGCGGGGGGCTCACGGCGCTGCACTATGCGTTGCTGGCGGACAGGTGAGGGAGGGGAGAGGGGAGGGGAGGCGAGGTGTGGGCGGGATAGGGCGGTTTGCTACTTTGCTTGATGACTTGGTTCACACCTTCACAGCCTCACCTTGACTGGGCTCCTCAGCCGCCCACTCCTCCCATCTCCTCGCACGATCCGGGGTCGGGCAATGGGCATTTAGGGTGCTTCACATCTTGTTGGCTACTCCCCACTCATCCTGCTCCACCCCTCTATGATGAAGTCATATCTTGTCATACGGTTAACTAGCTCCTTCCTCTTTATCTTCGTCCCCTTTACGCCCCCCCCTCGCCACCGCGGATTCGGTATTGGTAGGGGCAAAGTACCCCTTTGTCTTTCTTGGCAAACTGCTTCCCTCTATCCCCTTAGCTTTGCCCTAACCTGTGGTTTTGGTATACCGTATCTCTGAACACCCCTTACGGGTTTTCTTCCTCCTAATCTTCTTTCTCCTTCCCTCCTCCCCCCCCCCCGCTTGCAGGTACGAGGTTGCCAAGCTGCTCATCCGCCGCGGCGCCTCCCTCACCGTGGCGGACGCGGGGGGCCGGCGCGCCTGGGACCTGGTGGTGGGGGTGAAGGGGCGGGTGGGGGACGAGGAGCTGTTCCTCATGCTGAGTGGGATGGGGGCGGGGGGCGGGGGGGAGGCGGTGGGGGCAGCGTCGTTTTCTATGGGTGGGGGAGCGTGAGGGGGGGAGAGTGGGTGGGTGGCAGTGTTGTAGGGGCTGGGTGTGGGAGGGGACGGGGGGGGAGGGAAGGTGCAGAGTGCTGGTTGGGGGTGGTTGTGAGGCGCTTTCGTGAGTTGGGTTGATGGTTTGGGCTCGGGTCTGAAGAGGTCTTGGTTCGTAGTAAAGGGTACACTTCGACGTAACGTTACGCAGTGCACTGGTTTACGAGGCATGGCGGATAAGTGCGGGGTGGATGAGACGTGAACAAAAACCGCAAACTGCCGTACGGCAACCGTATCCGTACCGAACCACACCGTATCGTGTCGTACCGTACCGTAGGACAGTGCTATGTCGCCCCCGTGGCCACCCCATGGCATTACGACGGGTGTTGTTGTTGGCCTCGTGCCCGGCCTCGTTCGGACCACCGCTTCGAAACACACCAGCAGTTTCGCAGTTTCTGACTAGCGCGCCCCTTGGAGCATGTCCCGGTGTTCTGTTCGCTGTTCAACCCGCTACCGGCGCCCTTTAGGTAGCAAGTGGCTTTTAGCCGTGGAGAAGAAGAATAACACATGTCGTACGAATGGGTCGCCGTGCATCTACCGTGTATCTACCCGCAGTCGTGCACATGCGGGGCGTGGTTTTGCACATGTGGCCGATTGACGCATTGGCTGACGATTGGCTGCTCTTTGTGTGAACGGCAAGGTGCCGGTGTTGGCGCTTGTATAGCCGCCTCCTCCGGCTTTACAGCTTTACCAGCAACTGCTGTTCAGGTAGGCAAAGGGGTGAACCTTTTTTTCCATGCTTGTACTCTCGTCGTAAACCTCTACTAGTGCTGCTAGTGTACCCAATGGCTTCCACCACGCCTTCACAACACGCGCGGTTGCGCCTGCTACGCTAGCAGACATGTAGCAGTACCAGTAGCAGGCAACACATTTGCTTTCATCGGCATTTGCATGCAGCATGAGTCCTCCGTACCCCCAATCCTCCGTTCGTAACTCCTAACTTTTACCGTACCTACCTCCTACCCTCTTGCATGCGGTGAGCATGCATGCATGCAGTTTGTCCCTGCTTACCCCAGTCCCCCACCGACCCGCTCTGCGACTACAGCCTCGGATCTCAGCCTACATCTCTCGTGGGAAGTGGGTGCTCATGGCCCGGGTCCGTTCGCCCGTTGTTGATTGGTGTGAATACCCCTCCCCCTCCCCCCCCTCCCCTCACATCAACATACCGCAGCCGAACACCGCATCTAACACCCTGCAGCTCCCGCAGATGAGTACCGGTGCAAGCGTCCCTTGGGACCGGTGCACTACCCTCCCCCCGGGGGGCACTGCCGGTACTTACCACAGCAGGATCGAAGCTTCCAACACCACCACCACGACGACCACATACAGCAAGGATAGCAACCACAACACCAACCCTGCTTTGCTGGTTCCGCTTTACAATGGCTGTACAATGTAGTCAGGCACACCAACCACCTCATGGCCCACGCCCATGTGCCCTGTCAACTGCCTGCCACCGGTACCCTGCCCAACAGCTCCTGTAGCTGCCTACACGGCAGGGGTCCGCCCCGCATGCCCCTCACATACACCGCGTAGCCTCACATGTCGACTCCGGTGCCCCGGCTGCTACCAGCAGCCTTTCGTTAGGGGGTGGGGCACCATACACGTGAGCCGACCCATGGGTCGCATGGGACCATACCGGGCCAGACATCGAAGCATCATACGCATCCGTTCGTCTTGATACACTCACGCTCTCTCCTCTAGCATTGCGGGAACATGGGAAAATAAGTCAGAGGAGGCTGGCGGTGCTTGGGGCCCTAGGCGTCAGGGTCCACCCCCTCCCGCTGCTGCCCCTGCTGCCCCTGCTGCTGCTGCTGTCCCTGCTCCTGCTGCTGTGTGGCGGCATCATCCGCGGCCTCGGCTCCCAGCAGCGCCCCTTCAGGAGAGGGTGCGTAGGGGTTGGGGAAGCAGCACGCGGTGGAGGAATCCGGCGGGGGAACGCTGTCCCGCTGGGGGCAGCCAGGGGGCGGCGGCGGCTTCGGAGGCGGCGGCAGCAGCGTGCCGTCACTTCCACTGTCGGTGTCCCCGACACTCCAACCACCCCCATCACTTCCATCAGCGGGTGAGGATGCCGGGGCCATCCGGGGCCGCTTCACGGCAGGACGTGTTCTGTTAGCCTGCTGCGTGCTGCCGAGCGGCCTAGCTCGCTTCACTCTCGACAGCTGTTGCCCGGGCTGCGGCTGCGGCTGCGGCTGCTGTTGCTGACGAGGTTGGGTTGCATTGATAGCCAAGGCAGCGGGGTATGAAGCCGTATGGCGTTGCGATTGCCTTCGCTTTTGCACAGCCTGCTGCGGTTGCCGCCGCTGCTCGAGTTGCTGCCGCTGTTGCTGCTGTTGCTGCTGTTGCTGCTGTGGCGATGTCGGTAGCGGTGATAGCGGCTGTTGCGGCTGTTGCGGGGTTTTCGAATGCTTGACTTCCACCTGCTGCAGCGGCTGGTGCGGCCTATGCGGCGCCAATCCACGTTGCTGCTGCTGCTGCTGCTGCGGTGGAGGCGGCTGTAGCAGCAGTAGCACGGCCCTCGCTTTAGGCTTGAACTTGGGCCTCAGCCTTGGCAGCGGCAGCGGTCCACGGCCCGGTATTGCAGCCGCTGCTGCAGCCGCCGCTGCAGTTGCAGCTGCAGCTGCCGCTGCTGCCTTTACTGCCACCACCACTCGGTGCATTTCCTCAACCTCCTCCCCCTGCTCCCCCTGCTGCTCCTCCCAGCCTTGCAACGCAGCCAGCGGACTCCGAGCCAGCGCACGAAGGTATGCCAGGATGCCGCGTCCATGCAGACCTGCGCGCTGGGGCCTTCTTGAGGCTGTGGATCCGGTTCCAGGTGGGCCACCTCCTACATCCGGTCTGGATCCAATTCCATTTGTAGTACTGGTGCCGAGGTGGGCTCCAGGGGATTCAAGGCTGGGCCCAAGCCCAATCGTTAAGGGCGGCGGTGCCGGAGCTGGTGCCGGCTGCGGTGGTAGAGGGGCCGCCGTTGCCACCGCCGCCGCCGCCGGCGGCCACCGAGTGTCCGCCAGCGACGGCAGCGGCGGCGGCGGAGGGAGGTAGTTTGGAGGCGGGGGCAACGACAGAGGAGGCACCACAGCCGTCGGTGGCAGTGCAGGAATGGGCGGCGTCGGTATCGGCGGTGGTGACGGCAGCTGCTGAGGAGGCGGCGGTGGTGACGGCAGCTGCTGAGGTGGCGGCGGTGGTGACGGCAGCTGCTGAGGTGGCGGCGGTGGTGACGGCAGCTGCTGAGGTGGCGGCGGTGGTGACGGCAGCTGCTGAGGTGGCGGCGGTGGTGACGGCAGCTTCTGAGGAGGCGGCGGTGGTGACGGCAGCTGCTGAGGTGGCGGCGGTGGTGACGGCAGCTGCTGAGGTGGCGGCGGTGGTGACGGCAATTGCTGAGGTGGCGGCGGTGGTGACGGCAACGGCGGCGGGAGCGTCGCCGTCCGCGGCAGTTGCAGCAGCGGTGACGGTGGCGGCACCGACGGCCTTGGCACCACGGGCCGCTGCGGCTGTGACGGCGCCGTCGACGGTGACGGCGGCGAAAGTGGCGGCAGCGGTGGTAGCTGCTCAGTCATCGTTGGCCTTGGCGGCGCCGGCGGCAGTGATGGCTGTGGCAGCGATGAAAGCAATGGCAACGGAAGCGCCGCCTTCTGCGAGGGTGGCTGTGTTACCGTTGGCTGTATGGGCTGTGGAATCTTCTGTGGGGCCTGCGGCGGTGGCGGCGGCGCCTGCTGCTGACCAGCGGCCTGTGCGCAGAGGTGAGATGCCAACCGGGCAAGTAGCCATTCAACATGATGGAATAAGTCGAAACATGAACGCTTGCGACTGGATACATACAGTCGCTTATAGTCGTTTTTAAGATAGCAACACAGCAAGCAACAAGTACAGCCACGCCCCTCACGACTCGTCAGGCATGGCAGCCCACATGACTAACGGCGCGAAAAGCGGTTGCACTTCCGGAATCCACAGCGAGCAGCTGCACCTGCAGCAACACTACTGCCGTACATGCGCAGCAGCAGCAAGCCCAGCAGCTAGCGCACCCGGCCACACATACCTGCTGACGGAGGCTCTTTAAGCGGTTATTGCAGTCGATGCTCAGGTGTGGCCCACGGGTCGACAGCACCGCACCGCACTTGGGGCAGCTCCGCAGCTGCAATCCGTGTCCCCCTCCTCCTCCCCTTCTGACGGCATACGGGTCGCTGCTGTTGTTAGCTGCGCCTTCTCCCCGAGCCCAGGCGGTTGCACCCGCAGCACCAGGACCACCCGCAGCCGCCGCAGTGGAAGGGGATGATGGGGCGGCGGGCCGCCCGCTGTAGTGCAGTTTGAGGCTGGCAAGGTCTTGGAACGCCATGGGACAGCCCGGGTAAGGGCACTTGTAGGGAGCTGACATCCGGCTGCGAAGCGAAGCGAAGCAGCACCGGACCCGCTCCTAGGTGATAAGTATGGATCGCTTGGAGCAGCAGGAGCAGCGCCAGCAGTAAGAGCAGCGTTCTTGACTGCTGGTGTTGTAGGACCCACAGCAGCAGCACTACTAACAGGAGCAGCCAAACTAGCCAATTATCTTGCAGCAGACGGCAGCGGTGCCTGACCGCACAGGATATGGTGGCGCGCGCCCGAAACAAGGTAGCGCGCTGTCGCAATTATTTTGGTGCTTTGTCGAGGCTCCAAATACAACAAGAAAGGTGAGAAGGGATGCCTGAAGAGCCTCTCTTCTTAAAATGCGTTTGCAACCTGTCGGTGTTCATTAACAGTTAGGGCTTTCTCCTTCTACGGCATTTGGCGCGCTACGGAACGAGCTGCGTAAGACGGGCGGATCGTTATTTGTTAAGTTTCATGTATTATGTTCACCGAGGCTGCTCGTGTTTGCATTTGTTCTCAGTTATGCCTACACGGGTATACTGCTGCTCAGCGCGACGGACAAGGTCGCATTCTTAACTACCGATCCACGGCACGGTCCGATGCCATGCGCGCCTAAGGGCCCCTGACTCATTTGCCACCCCTGCTGCTGAAAACATAGTTGCGTGTTTACAATGAGGTATTTTCGCCGACTACCGGTAAACATATCGAACCTTTATCGAGTGTTGAAAAGCTCTAAATGTGCTGCTTGTGAACCGAAGTCCGGCAAGCAGCACCCTGCACTCCGGAAGCCCCTGATGACCCATGGGTCACCACCACGCTGCATGAGCATACCGGTATGCATACACACTACACGCGCGCGCCCGCACGAACAGCGTGACATGCAGTTTTGCTAATTAATGGTTGTCACGTGAGCACGTGGGGCTGTCTTGTTGCCGTAAACGGACATGCTGGTGCCGTACATTCTTGTGCGCTGTCGCTGCAAAAAACGGGAAACGCATAGTAAGCCTTGAGCCCGCCTACTGCTCTCTGCAGCAATGCATGTCCTTGCAGTCAGATGTACTGGTAGTCAAGATGAGATTTCAAACACAGGCACACGGCCGTGTTGGCTTCGCTGCATGACACCTCTCGTTCATCCCCCCAAGAGACCCTGTAGCATGTCCTCTTGACTTCGACTACAAATTCGTTGTATCAGTCCAGTACCGGTAACCAGTTATCCATTTATGTAACGCCAAAACGTCGTGCGGATCTACGCTCGGCATGGGGGGGGGAGTGCCGGTCTTGTACCTGGTCAGGTACACAGACGCAGACACAGCGGCACAAACACACGGGTGTTCACATGCCACACGCTACAGATACACATCATCAGCCCAGTACGGGTGTGTTTGACTCGCGAAGGCCAGTTTTGTTACCGTTCGTTACGCAGCGTCAGTGTCAGTTCTGCGGCACAGTTGGTTTGTGGCACGTGTATGCGGCATTCCGGTCTTGTCCCTGGTACGTAATATCCTGTTTTGCCCAGGTGGTAAAATCATGCCGGCTCCATACTAGTGTCCTCGTTCCCTTCACCCTCCCGGCCACATGGCAGCATACCGTACGAACATGTGCGTGCTACTGTGCCGTACTGGGCGGCGGTACAGCGCGTGCGGTGCCAGTTAGCAAGAGGTCCCCGCCGACCGCGGCTTTACCAAGCCATGCCCTTGCCTCGCCCGTATATGTTGCAGCAAGTATGGCGCCAGGCGTGAGTGGTAGGAAATTGAGTTGCTGCAGCTTGTTCAATGGTAAATCTTGCTACTGACTCCAGCTTGCAAACGCCATTAGCTGCATCGTAATGGATAGGGTTTGGACGAGGCCAATGCTACAACTGTAAGTTGGCCCTAATGTAGGCAGGTGGCTTATCATGAGCTGCCAAGTCCTTAACATCACAAGCCGCTGTCGTCAAAGGCATGCAAGCCAAGAAAGCAAACAAAGCCAAGAAAGCAAAGGAAGGCGCATCCTTACTTGTGACCTCTGGACAAATGTTATTAATCAGTACCTTTATTTGCAGGAAGGCATGTGAAGATAAGTTTTAGGTCACTTGCTCGTCCAACTTCGGATCCATTCCATCAGGTCACTCATCCACACAAGCGAAGAAGCTACACTTTATGTATACACACAGATTGCCTAATTAGGTGCATTCTTGCCTAAGAATTTGGTTGGAACGCAACAGATTTGTGTCATTTACAGTATGCCTTAGTGGCGCAGTGCTATAAGTGTTCATTGCAACATGGTCGTGCATGATATATAGCGTTACCTTATTGTTAACATTTAAACACATTTCATAGCTTTGTGCCAGCGATCAGCCGAGAAGGAAAGATGCTACAGGACTTCCATCTTCGCAGGCGAGGTGCGCGCATATCGTCGTTAACAATTCGCAACGACGTCCTTCTATGACTCTCTCGCTGGCTCTACTTGCTTGCAACATGTCAAACGACCTCCCAACGGCCCACCAACTCTCCCCCCATCCCGCCCAACCTCCTAGCTGCTGTTGGCAAGCGCTGGTGCCCAGCGGCCTCGCACAACACGCCCCGCGTTGCTCGCTATGCTGTCCGAGCTAAAGCTTCCGCTTCAATCCCAGCACCGGGCTCTATGTTACCAGAGTTCAGCACAAGCAGGTACACAACCTCCGCAGCCTGAGCTCCCGCGGTTCCAGTCAGCCTCCCCCCCCCCCTCGTCAGTTCGACAGTTTCCTTATTTCCTCACCCCCCCTACCCCTTCTAGACCAACGCCCGCACCCTGAAACACCCTCCCCCCGGCGTGCCCGCCTCACAGACCCATCACCGGAGCTGATCCTCCCTTCGTATTCCTTACATTCGCCCCTCCCTGCCTCCCGGCCTCCCCGCGCTTCCCTCCCCTCCCCCCAAGCGCAGCCCCTCCCAGCCCTGGCAGCTCGCGGTGCTGGGCGACCTGCACCTGCCGCCCCCCCGCATGCAGCTCTACAGGGAGGCGCAGCAGCAGCTGCGGGGGCTGCTGCTGCAGCAGCAGGAGGGGGAGCAGGGGGGCAGCACAGCGGCAGCAGCAGGTGGGAGGATTCGGGGGTGGGGCTCTGGGAATGGCGAAGAAACACTAGCTGGGGTGGGGTGGAGGCATGGCGGTTGTGATGGTGGGGTGCCGCATGCAGAGCCCACATGCAGCTACCTCACATGGCAGCTATCTCGTGCACACATGGAATAGCAGCAGCAGCAGCAGCTGCTGCTGCTGCGGAGGAGGAGGAGGAGGAGGACGAGGAGGAGCCCCACCCAGCAACAGCAGCTGCGGACGGCGGCACCCCAGCTGCAGGGGTGTCGAGACGGGGGGTAAAGAGGAAACAACTAACGACGGGGGGTGAGTACTGGTATCTCGCACCAGGCTGCGATTAGTTACCGAAAGGAGATTACTTGAGGGAGCTTACACCACACACACTCCTTGTTATAGGCTTCCTTCCTTACCCCGTGTAGGCGGTAACGAAGCCGCGGCACCACCCGCAGCAGCAGCAGGTGATGCGGCAGCCGTGCGACCCGTGGGTCGGCTGGTGCAGCTGGGAGACCTGGGTCACGGCAAGCACGCCTCGGGGTCGCGCAGCTGCTTCGAGTTTGCGAGGTAGGAGGGGGTGGTGGCTGGTGTCTGGAAGGGGGGTGGGTAGGGAGTAAGAAAGGTGCCCGCCTTATGGCAGGATAGGGCTGCGATGGAGCCCTACCCGTTAGGATGGTGGGCAGGTGGCATGCCCTTCCTTCCCGTGTTGGCAAGGGGGGCATGCGAGCGGGGTGAGGAACGGACTCTCTCCTCCTCTCCCCCGCTCTTCCAGGCAGTACCTGGATGGTTTCGGGGTGCCGTACTCGCTCATCACGGGCAACCACGACCTGGAGGGGGAGGAGTTCGAGAGCGACGAGGAAAACCTGGAGGCGTGGAGCCAGGTGGGGGCTGGGGGGAGGGGTTAGGGGGTTAGGGAGAGACCCGAAAACCATAGGAGTGTTTAGGATGGTTAACCACAGGTTAGGGCAAAGCGATGGGAATAGGAGGAGGCGGAATGCAAGGGGAGTTGGGTGGCGTGTGCCAAGCAGTTGCCCAGCTCGGAGGGAGGAGGTGGTGGGGCGTGGTAGGAAAGCTGACTGCAGAACTGTGTGTTGAAAAGAAAACTGGGCGCGGGTGTTTTGGGCGGCATCACGTTATCCTCGAGCGCTTGCGAGGGTGGTGGGGGGCTGCATGCCTTGCCCGCCAGGACGTGAGCGGCTGTTGGGGGGAGCAGGGGTTGCTTACCCGGTGGTGGAGCGGTGCGGGAGGTGGGGTGGGGTGGGGCGCTGCCCCCCCTCACAACACATCACATCACATGCCAGTGCTACCACCTCCGGGGCGCGCCCCCGAACCCTTTCGCCCCCTCCCTCCTCCCCTCCCTCCTCCTTCCCCATTTCAAAGAACACATTGGGTACCGTATTCTTCTTTGCCTCCCCCCCTCCTCCCAGGTGTTCCAGCGGCCCCCCTACTGGTGTGCCCAGCTGGGGGTGGCGCGGGTGGTGGGGCTGAGCACCGTGAGGTACCGCAGCAACAGGAACAGGTGGGGGAGGGGAGGGGGGAGTTGGGGGGGGTGTCTGCGTGTGTGTGTATGGGGGTTGTGGGGCTTACGAAGCCCTCCCGGGGCAGGTGGGGGTGAGGTCCACCGTGTTGAGGAGGAGTGCGGGGTGGCAGCCATGAGCCCATGACCCCTCCCCACCCCCTCGTCTCCTCCCTGTACCTTCAGCTTTTGTCTAACTTGACAAAAGAGATGAGCCACATGCACGTACCAGCACCATTGCCCGGCCAATCCCATGCAACTCAACCCCCTTTTCCCCTCCCCCCAAACACATTGGGTATCTGACCTCCCCCCCAACGCACTGGGTATTCTTCTCCCTCCCTCCTATCCTCCCCCCTCCCCCTCCCCCTCCCCCCCACTAGTCACCACGAGGTGTTCATTCCCCCCGAGCAGCTGTCCTGGCTGGAGGGGCAGCTGCGGGCGCACCCCACCACCCCCTTCATCATCACATCGCATGCACCGCCCATGGGGTGCGGGCTCAAGGTGGGGTCAGGGGAGGGGGAGGGGGAGGGGGCGGGAGGGGTAAAAAGAAATTCCAAAGTGTGGTGTGATAATGATAGTGTGGGCGGGAGGGGTAGGGGGCGGGAGGGGGGAGGGGGGGAGGGGAACCTAATCAAGGCGTGGCAAGACGACGCCGTGCCTTCTCCACGATGCCTTCACCCGCGACCAACCACACCCATTGTTGTGGGTGGAGGTAGTCTCCAGGGAGAGAGGGAGAGAAGTGGGGGTGGCAGAAGAAGGGCTCAGGCGGGTTCCCACGCACTCCCCACAACCGCAGTCTGTTACCGATTCCCCCTTCACCCCTTTCTCCCCTTCCCCCGCCGGCCCCTGTGATCTTCAGACGAGCCTCTACAACGTTCACGGCCCATCGCGTTGCGAGCACAACCCTAAGCAGGTTACCTCCCCCCCCCCCGGTTTCCTATGGTTTGGTATGGTCTTTGACCCCCGGTTTCCTATGGTTTGGTCTATTCTTATCCCGCCCGCCCCCGCCCCCGCCCCCCAACCCCCCCCAGGTCATCCAGGAGGTGCACATCAAGAACCGCTGCGCATGGCTGAACCACTCCGCGCAGCCGCCCGACCCCGACCCACGGGTCTTTCTGTCGCTGGTGTCCCGCCACCCCAACATAAAGCTCTGGTTCTCCGCGCACTTCCACCTCGCGCACAACTACCACGACTCCATTTCGGTGGTGGGCAGCACGGCGTTTGTGCAGGTGGTTGGGCGGGGTAGGGGGTAATAATAGAGAAACTGACGAGGCAACCCTGGGTACTGTGAGTGTGTGGTAAGAAAACTGGCCGCAAGTTCAAACGTACTGGATGCAGGGGTGTGTGTGCATGTGTATGTGGTGTAACAACACGAGTAGGAACGTACTGGGATGTGTGTGACTGACTGTTTTATCAACTGGCCGCAAGGCTGGGGGTGTGTATAAGGGATGGAAATAGGGGTGGGGGGAAAAATTAAATATGTGAAACAACGAGGGGAGGGGAGTGGACCCTGAGGGGGAAAGGGACAGTGCTCACCTCCTTCATCCGTCCCCATTCCCACTCGCCTCCATACCATACCTGTGATTGCCTCACTTACTTGACTTCCTGCACCCCCCACCCGCTCTCCCCCTCCCCCTGCATGGCGCAGGTGGGGGTGATCGGCGAGTGTAACAGAGACGGTTTGCGGCAGGTGCGTGAGGGGTGGGGGCGGGGGGAGCTGGCGGGCTTTACCTTTCCTCCCCTGTACCATCTCCCATACCCTACTCATGTCACAACCTCTCCCTCTCTGCCCCACGGTTCGTTAGTTGTTTCCTCTTTACCTTTAAACCCCCTCTCCCCCTTCCCCCTCCCCCTTCCACCCCCCTCCTGCCCCCCAGTCCCGGCTCCTCCGCGGCGACCCCTCCGGCTACCAGCTGCTCACGCTGGACCACTCCACGGGGGCACTCAGGCTGGACATGCAGGACAGCTGGGGGCTGTACGACACCGCCTCTTCGCAGTACGACACCGCCTCCTCCTCCGGTCAGCAGTACGGCAGCAGCAGCAGCAGTGCCTCCTCCTCCCCCCACCCGCCGCCCCCCACCCCGCTGCTGCCCCCCGGGGAGGAGCTGCTGTGTGACCCGCAGGCGGGGTGGCTGTGCTCGCAGCAGCTGGAGTGCAGGGTAGGGGAGGGGGAGGGAGGGGGATTGATAGGGATGCAATTCCGCATTAGGCTGGAATTTGGGGGAGGGGAAGGGGGAGGGGGAGGGCGGGGAACGATCAGGGGAAAGGGGTGAGGGAAGGAGTGATCGCAGAATGCTGTCGTTGAAGGCTTAGCAGTTGCGTATTCACGGTTTCCACCTTTTTCGTTGTAAGGATGATTTCCCTTGCTCGCTCATCGCCTTCCCTGTTCACCCCCTCCTCCTGCTCACCCCCCCCCCCAGGTGGGCGATAACAGCACTGGCTTCATGACTTGGTGAGAGGGGGCGGAGGGGGGGACACAGGGGGGAGGGACACAGATATAGGTACCAAACCATAGGAACCACACATTCGGGCAAAGCCATGGGGAAGTAATGGGATGTGGTTGGGCTGGGGGTTGCATGGAGGGAGTAATGTCGGTAGGGCTATTCATGTTGGACCTATCATCGGTATGGGTCCAGCTGTTGATGAATGGGAATGAATGGGAGGGGGCTCGCACCTGATGCCCTGGGAGGGAGCGGGGGGCGGGTTGCTTCTAGCAGGTCGCCGTCGCTCCCTCGTTTGCTTCCTCTACACCCCCGCATGCCCAGCCCCCCTCAGACCCCAGTCCCCAACTCCCACCCCCTACTCCGACACACCCTCTACTCCATCCCTTCCCCCTTTCCCCCTTCTCCCCCTTCCTCCCTCCTCTTATACTATGGTTTATCTCGGACCCCCTCCCCCCACCTCCCCCCCCTAAGGTACCCGGTGGGTCGTGACACCATCCTGGCACTGCAGGCGGGCGGGCTGCTGGTGGAATATGGTAGGGGAGGGGGCCAGGGGGAGGGAGGGGGGGAGTATGGTCGGGGGGGTCAAAGACCATACCAAACCATAGGAGACCACAGGGGGAGGGGAGGGGGGAGGGGAGGGGGGAGGGGGGGGAGGGCTGATGGATTGGGGATCTGTTGGTGGAGTAGGGGGGGGGCGGGTAGAAGACGGGGAGGAGAGAGGTGGGTAGAGAGGGGAGACATGGGCAGAGCGATGGTGGGAGAGGAGAGGTAGCGGTAGGAGGAGGAGACAGGAGAGGCAGGTAGCGTACCCTCCCCAGCAAACAACCCCCACCTGTGTTCACTCCAACTCCTATGGTTTGGTCCATCTCCGCCCCCCCTCCCACCCCCCTCCCACCCACCCACCTCCCCCCCCCAGACCTGTCCACCGCCGCCCCCATCGGCCTGCTCACCCGTGTGCCGGAGGGGGGGCGGGTGGAGCTGGTGGGGGCAGGAGGGGGGCGGCCGGAGCGGGAGGATGGGGCAGACGTGGAGGAGGTGCGGGTGGTGGGAGCGGCAGGTAAGGGAGGAGTGCCGGGGAGGGGGAGGGGGAGGTGCGGGTGCGGGGCGTTGGATGGGGTAAGGGGGCCGCGGGATATAGGGGGCCTGGGAGTGTAACGGTTGAAGAGGGAAGGGTGGAGGAGGCGGTGCCTTCCTCCTTATCGGCCGTAAGGAGGGATGGGAGGCCTAGGTTATGTGGGTAGGGTGTGGGCTCCATGCTTCCGCTGCTAGCCCCTCCTGCACCTCACCACACACCACTACCTCCTCCCTTACCGGCCCTCTCCCACCCGTCCCCAGCCCCCTCTCATCCCTCCTCCTCCTGTCCCTCCCTCCTCCCACCTCTCCCTGTCCCCCCCCGCAGGTGAGGTGCTGGAGGTCCTGCCTCGCAACCCCGTCGGCGCCTTCTTCCGCATCTTCCAGCCCAACAAGTGGCGACTCAGGAAGCAGCTGCAGCTGCAGCAACAGCAACAACAGGAGCTGCAACAGCAACAGCAGGGGCAACAACAGCAGCAGGAGGAGCAGCAGGGGACTCCCCTCCTGCGATAGGTGCGGCATGGTACCGGCATGGAGTCCTCATCCAGCAGAGCCGCAGGCAAGCAGGGTGAAGAACCAACTGCGCTGTCCGCCTCACCAGATGCCCCACGTACCGGTAACCACACATTCCCACCCACCATACCGGTAGCTGCGGTGGGTGGTGGGTGTGGTGGATGGTGGATGTGGTGGATGGTGTAAGCCCGCGCACTCGCGATCCTGACATCTGCAGTTACGCCTTTCCGTAGCTTACAGGTGGCTAACACCATGAACACGCCGGGCCCCGTGTCAGGCGAGCGAGCAACACCGCGAGGGGTAAAGAGGAAACAACTAACGAACCGTGTGATAAGGCGTCATCGTGGTTTGTAACATGTGAGCGTGAGGGGTGGTGCGAGAGAGAGAGGAGAGCACAGAGGAGGGAACACTGGGAGCGGCTGCAGCGGACTGTGGAGTGCGCGGGGGGATGTGCGGAGCGAGTGAGGGCTTAGATGAGATGGAGTCTCCGTGCGTGAGGAATGCGTGACCTGAAGAAAGAGAGGGAGAGAGTGCGGGGGGGAGAGGAGCGGCCTTTGGTAGTTCAGGGGAGAGGAGGAGATGCGCGCTGAACAGACCCGTGGGTCAGACTTTCAGGAGAGCTGCTCCCATGCTCCTGTTCTTTCCACAGGAACCCACTTTTCCTATGGTTTGGCTACAAGTCAAGGGCCAGGACTGTTGGCGCTTTGATTTTGTCCTTTTCTGATGTATTTATGGTGTTGCTACCGCTACTAAAAGCATTCCTTGCTTAAAAGACGAAGGATGCACTTGGTACGAGAGGGCCATAGGCCCATGGATTGGATCGGCTCCTGACCACGACATGGGGATACTCATACCTGCGCCCGGTGTGTGACAAACACATGCATATTACGTCCTGGGGATGGTGGTGGGCGGGGGGCTGTGCTGCGATCGGGGCGTTCCCCGCTGGGGCCCAGCGCAGTTCCCCGTACCGGTACGTCCCGTGGGTCGTGTTTCTAAGCAAATGTTTATAGCAACTATAGATACCGGTAACTCAAAAGGTCAGGAAGGCAGGCCCTTGATACAACACAAATGGGTGTGACTTCCCTTCCTCCGTTATAAGCTCCGGACCGCCAGCCCACCACTTCCATCATGGCAGGGCTCCTACCCGCTGCCGCCTCCCAGGCGGAATGGCCTCCCAAGCCACAGCTAGCCGTACGTACTCGGCGCATGTAGAAGCGTGCATGTAGGGGAGAGGAGTTGTTCGACGGGGTCAGATCGGGCGCCCGTAACTGAGCCGTCTCGAACGTGACAACGAGTAGAGGGCAATAAATGGTTGCCGCACACAAACCCAGCATCTGAAAAATGAAGACCGTACACCACATCAGCACGCGGTCGTACTTACAGTCGGCATGGGGACAGCAGGGGGCCACCTCTTGTCAGAACCGTCAGGTTCCTGACTCAGCACCTCACGCTTGCATGTGGAGTCTGCTATTACACAAGACCCGGGTGACGCAGGGTGCAGCCTCCTCCCTCGCTGTGTCAGTCCTCTTCCCCTCGTCCCCCGGAGAGCTGAGCTGAGCTGCATGTATGTCTCCCCAGCGGCAACACGAGGAGCAGGAGAGGGAGGCGGCACGCCAGGCGGTAGAAGCAGGGCGCCGTAGAAGCAGGGCGCGGGTGATGGGGCGGGGCTGGCTGCTGCTGCGAGGGAGGCGACACGCCAGGCGGCAAGGGCGCATACATACCGGCAATAACGTGTGCCTAATCCCCTCATAATCGCCTGTCTGTGTCGTATCATATTACAAAAGTAAGCAGGAGGCAAGCGTTCCAAGAATTCCCACACCCCCATCATCCAGTTCTCACTCTCTCGACCTCCATGCCATTTCAGTTAGTACGGTAGATCCTGGCTGCCCCATGCATGTCAACACTCGCTCCCATTCTCTCCCATCCTCATGCATGCCAACACTCTCTCCCATTCATTCAATTCCTTGTCAATTGTGAAGACACTGGCCGCAACAAGTAGGTGTAGGCGTTTACAGCCTCCTATGACCTAACATACACACATGCAGTGCGTGAATCACCCCCTGCGCCTTTCCTACATAATATACTTGTATGCGCCAACAGGCAGCTACAAAACACAGCTACCACTCGTCCACACACCTGTCTAAAACAACACATATTGGATACCAACACCGTGCAGGGTACCGAATGAATGAATACAGTTACAGTGGTACTTGTCTCTGCCATGCGTCGCATATACAGCACAAGCAACACCCTCTCAAACCACGCACTACGTGCCGATCCGTCCAAACACACAGCCACTCTCCCCACCACCACCACCACCACAACCACCACCGTCGTTCTTAGCTAAGAGCTCATAGGGAGCAGGCAGGCCATCACGTCGCCATCAGCCGCGTGCGGGCACCACGGGGTCTCCAACCGCCACAACCGCCAACCCACCAAACCTCCGCCGCAACCACTCCACCGACCCCACCCCCACCACCACCTCGGGCCCCTCCTCCCCCTCCTGAAGCCGCTGCTCGCTGCTTCCCCACCCCTGCCTTCCTCCACCCACGCCACCTCTCCCTTCCCCACCTACATCCCCAGCGGCAGCAGCAGCAGCAGGAGCCGCAGCTAACAGTACCCCAAACGTCAGCTTCCCACCACCACCACCACTACCACCTCCTGCTCCTGCACCTCTACTACCAATCCCACCTCCACCATCTCCACCGTCTCCACCCGCAGTACGACCAGCGACCGTACGACTGCGCCCTCGCCTGTACTGCGCTATAGCCACGAGGAGCTCCGGGCCCCGCCGCACACCGACCCATGGGTCGATCTGCAGCAGCTCACATCGCGGACAGCCGCCCAGCACCTGCAGCTGTATGGGTGCTGCACTGCTGCTGCCAGAGCGCTCTCCCCCTGCTGCTGCTGTTGTCGTTGTTGATGTCGCCGTGGCTGCCGCTGTAGCTTGTCCTCCTTCCCCTTCCCCTCCTTCCCTTCCTCTATTCACATCGATGCTCACATCGCTACTCAAGCCGCCGCGTGTAGCAGCGGTGCAGGCAATCGGAGCAGCGCCAGGCGTGATGCTGCCAGCGGTGGGGCTGGCAGCAACGACAACAGCCACAGCAGCGGTAGCAGCGGACTGATTTGGACCACCCGCACCCCTACCAGAAAAACTAGCATCACCACCACTACCGATTTGTACGGCAGTCCAGGTGTCTTCGTCGTACGGCCGAAAGCCCGAGACGATGAGGTTGGGCCTCAGCCGAGCGATGAGGTGCTCTGGGTCGAGAAGGTTGGAGGATGGGGAGGGGGAGGAAATGCAGACACCACCTGCTGCTACCGTTGCTGCGGATGTGCTGCTGCTGCTTGCCATTCCCTGGCTGCCGCTGCTACTGCTGTCACTGCTGCTGGCGTTGTTGCGCCAGAGCAACAACGGCTGCAGGCGGGTCCGCAGGTCCGCAATGCTGGCCTGCGGGTGCCGGCGTGGAGAGTAACAGTTGGGCGGCTTGGGGTGATGGAGGGAGGGTGCATGGGCCGGTGCACGGGCCGGTGTGCTGAGCGGCAACACGGGGGAGATACGTGCATGGTGGCACAGGACACATCTGCTGCCAGCCGGTGGGGCATGCGGGCGCATGTGCTACCGGTACCGGTACCGGTAGGCAGCAGCTGGTGGGAGCAGCAACAGCAGCAGCTGGTGCCGATGAGGACTGCTTGGTGTTGCAAGGAAGGCCCAGTCCTCCCCTTCCCGTGGTGGGTCATCATGTACTGGCTCCAACACGCCACCCTAACCTTCCAAAGCCTCCTCCTTTTCATTACCGGTATCCTGCCCTACCCGCCCCCTCACTTAGTTACCCTTCCCTTAACACCCTCCCCCGCACTTCCCCATGCCTCCCTCCCTCCCCTCACCTGCCCCTCCCCACTCAGCCTGTCAGTTACCCACTCACCTCCGACACCAGCAGGTACTGCCCGTCATTCGCAAAACCAACCGCAGGAGCAACCGCCCCCGCCCCATCCGCCTCCGCTCCGTCACCTCCCCCCGCCCTCGCCCCGCCGCCCAGGCCGCCCCCCCGCACCCGCACCCGCCGCTCCCCCGGCCGCTGCTGCACCAGCCGGCAGGGCACCCCGAGCACCCGCGTGAACCACTGGCGTACTGCCGGGTGCTGGGAAGAGGTGCACCCGGAGACCTGAAGAGGGGGGGAGGGAAAGGGGGAGGGGGAGGAGGGTTGGGAGAGGGGGAGGGCATGGGAGGCGAATGGTGAGGACTGATGGGAGGGGGAGGGGGAGGAGAGCGGATGCAAAGCAATAAAGAGCTCATGGAGGTGTGGAGAGGGAGATGCCTCCCCCGACAAACATGTGTGTAGGCACATCAACCCCATCCGTTCCGACCCCTGGGTCACTCACCACATCCGAGCACACCGTCTCGCCGCACAGCTTTACACGCTCCGAAACCACCACTGTTTCCTCGGAGTCCCCCGTCGTCTTGCCGTCGACAATACTGCTGCTGCTACCGCTGCCATTGCTGCAGCTTCCAAGCTGCCGGGAGAAGTCAGGAATGGGCAGCACCAGGGGAGGAGGGGGGGCTGCCTCCTCGCCCTCCTTCTCTTCACCCTCACCAGACGCCGCCCCCTCCCCAAGCCGACCAGCCCAACGAGCAGATGGCGGAAGGAGAGGCGCAGATGGCGGGGGGCCGCGGATGGTGAGTGTCCCATGGGTCAGGTCCACCTCGGGCCGAATGAGCGCCATGCGGGGGCACTGCTTCAGCGTCAGGACCCTGCCTGCAGGGAGGAGGGAGGGAGGGAGGGGGAAGGAGGAGGAGGAGAGGAGGGAGACACAGCGTTATTGGTTGGAGGGGGAGGAGGAATGGAAGGGGACGAGCGAGAGGCTCGGGGCAAGGAGGGGTGTTGCCATGACCATCGCAGCACCATCGCCGACAAGCGAGTGGACACAAGGAGAGCGTTCGTGGGTGGTCCACTTCGTCCATACACATGATGCGGGGCAGGGCCGAAGGAGCAACGCGGATCACCATGCCTCCTCACGCTAACGGCTACCATCCCATGTACCGGTAGGCAAGAATGCCAAGCAAGCAATGGTAAGCATGCATGGACGCCAAACCCCCCATGACACACACGCCCCAGTTCCCCACACAACTACCTGCTACCTAGCTATCTTGCTACCTAGCGTCAGTGCGCCAACCCTCAAGCCACCTTCATACCCTCAAGCTTCCTCTTTACACCTCCGACTACAGCATTCCCACCCCTCCCACCCCTCCCACAATGGGTATTCTTCTTATACCCCACCCCCACCTCCCCACCCCCCACCCCTCGCATTCACCCCCCCCTCACCGCTGTCATCCACCAGCGCCCACTCCCGGTCATACAACAGACCCGTGGGTCCCACCGGCCAGCCGCCCGCACCCACCACCTGCGCGCCACACGACTTGACCGGGTACAGCCGGATACCCGCCAGCCGGCCCGGGGTGGCGGTGCTGCTGCTGCTGCCGGTGCCGGTGGTGCTGTTGTTGTTGGTGGTGGTGCTGGTGGTGGTGCTGCTGCTGCCGGTGCCGGTGGTGCTGTTGTTGTTGTTGGTGGTGCTGGTGGTGGTGCTGCTGCTGCCGGTGCCGGTGGTGCTGTTGTTGTTGGTGGTGGTGCTGGTGGTGGTGCTGCTGCTGCCGGTGCCGGTGGTGCTGTTGTTGTTGTTGGTGGTGCTGGTGGTGGTGCTGCTGCTGCCGGTGCCGGTGGTGCTGTTGTTGTTGGTGGTGGTGCTGGTGGTGCTGCTGCTGCTGCCGGTGCCGGTGGTGCTGTTGTTGTTGGTGGTGGTGGTGGTGGTGCTGCTGCTGCTGCCGGTGCCGGTGGTGCTGTTGTTGTTGGTGGTGGTGCTGGTGGTGCTGCTGCTGCTGCCGGTGCCGGTGGTGCTGTTGTTGTTGGTGGTGGTGCTGGTGGTGGTGGTGCTGCTGCCGGTGCCGGTGGTGCTGTTGTTGTTGGTGCTGGTGGTGGTGGTGCTGCTGCCGGTGCCGGCGGCAGTAGGGGCTGCACTGCTGCTAGTGGTGCTGGTGCAGCCGGATACCACACCTCCGGCAGTACCCCCTGCTGGCACCCCTGCTGCCCCCTCTGATGCTGCACTTGCTGGCACCGCTTCGGCCGCTTCACCGCCCATGAACTCAAGCTGCTGCCGCTGCTCCTTACAGGCGCAGGCCTCCCCCTCCTCCCGCTCCTCCCCCTCCTCCAGCCCCTGCCCCTCCTCCACCCAGTACCTCCTCACCAGCGCCAGCAGCGCCCATGCGTCCCGGAAGCTGCTGACCGCCCCCAGCGACACGCGCACCGCTCCCGTGGGCGCACCCCACAGGAAGTCGCGCTCGTCCCAACACACGTGGCCGGCACTGGTGCGGAGAGGGGAGGAGAGGAGAGGGAGAGGAGAGGCGGAACGTTTACTTGGGAAGGGGCGGGCGGCGAAGAGAGTGGGGAGCATGGAAGAGGGGTTGCATGGCACTAGCAAACAACCAAACCTCCAGCTCCCATCCCTGCTACCTTGCTTACCCTACACAGCACCTGAGCCGCAGCCTGCACCCGACCACTCGCCCTCCCCTCGCCGCCACCCCGCCCCCGAACCAACACTCTATCTTGTGACGCCCTGCCGCCTCCTATCCCCTTTGCTTTGCCCTAACCTGTGGTTTCTTATGGTTCGGTATGGTCTTTTGAACCCCCCCCCTCTCGCCCCCCTCCGCCGCCCCTCACCGGTGGTTCTCGATGGCCTGCTCCCCACTCAGCCCCAGCCACTCGCCGCACGCCCCAGGGTTGCAGAAGCACCCGGTGCGCAGCAGCAGACCGTGCAGCGCCGCCAGCCGACCCACCTCGGAACAGCCCACCAGCTGACCCGTGGGTCGCAGCAGGTTGAAACACAGCGTGGGGCCGTGGTGCTGAAGGCTGCCACCAACAACAACAACGTCATCGACAACATGGCGCTCATGAGGAGGAGGAGCAGAAGCAGCCAAGGCGTTGCACCATTTGCCGTACAAAACACACACGGGCGCGCCGTTGCCGTGCCGCAACGCTGCTAGCCGTGCCGCCAGCCAGCGGGTTAGGCAGGTGGCATGTCGGTGTACGGCAGGGGGCCCGCCGAGGCGGCGGAGGAGGGAGAAGCCGTGGCGGGCCGCGGCGGCGGCGGTGAAGGCTGGCGTACCGTCCTCTAGACCGGCGGGGCCCGGGCGCAGGACCTGGTACGGCCGATCTGCCACCGCTACCTCCACCGTACCGCCGCCAAAGTACGACTTGTGCCGTACAAGCAAATCCAGAACATCCCGCCGTACGACCAACGCGCCCAGCCCGGTGGGGTGACCAAAGATCTTGTAGTACGACAGTACTACAATGTCCGCGGGTGTGGTGGAGAGATCCGGAGGAGCTGTTGCACAGGCTTTGGCTGCATCGAGTAAGACCAGCCACCGACCGTTGGTACGGCAACCACCACCACCGCCGCCGCGGCTGCCGATGTCTTGCGTTGCTGCACAGCCATCGCTAACAGCATCGGCATTGGCATCGTCTTCGTCACCGCTGCAGCCGACCGCGCCTGCGGGCACCGAAGAAGCCGCTGCCGGCACTGCTGTGTACGGCATTGCAGCCCCTGTTGCCGAGTCAATGCCGTACTGTTGTACATGTCGTACTACGTCCCCCAGCTCGTACCTATCCCCCGTGAAGTTACACTCCACGGGTAGGGCTAGGAGGTGGTAGCAGGGGGCAGGGGGAGCGGGACAGGGAGGAGGAGGAGGAGGAGGCTCGCCGCCCTCGCCATCCCCACCGCCGCTATTGACCACCCCCTTCGTGCTGCTGCCTCCGCTGCCATCGCTCCTCCCAACGGAGGCGGCAGTAGCACTGCAGTACGTGCTGCTGCCTCTGCTGCCGCAGCCGCTAGCTGCACTTGAGGCAACATTGTACGGCGACCCAATCGCCACGACACGGTTCGGGGTTTGACCGTACGGCAAGGTCACCATCGCCGCCGCCGCTGTTGCTCCCACTGATTTGACAGAACCCTCCACCGCCTCCGCCTCCGCTTCTGCCATTACTGCCTTCGCCTCCACCACCTCCCCAGCTGCCGCCGCCATCGCCCTATCGAGGCCCCCGCCAGCCTCCCTCCCCAGCTGAACCAGCTGTACGGCAGCCCCCGCCGCCAGCGCCGGACCCCTCATACCCAGCACGCTGTTGTGTACGGCAGGCGGGTGCGCCAGCAGGCTGCAGCCGGGGGTCCAGGGGAAGCACTCAGCCACCTGGGATGGTGGGGTGGGGGGAAAGAGGGGGAGCGAGAGGGGAGGGTGGAGAGGGAGGGAAGAGAGGGGAAAAGAGAAAATCAACCCGAAGGTGACTATGGTGACAGGAGGGGAGGGGGAGGAGGAGGGGTTAGGGAGCAACATCACATCCGGTTCCCAATACGAATGCACAGACAGCCCCGCACCGGCACCCCACCAGCGCCAGTAAGCACGGACCCCGCATTAACCCCCCGTGTCCCCTACACCACCCACCATCCTCAGCCCCGCAGTGGCTCCCGACGTGAGCACCACCTCGTACTGCCGCCCGTCAGCGCGCAGCAGGTCCAGCGTCTCCCGGCGCAGCGCCGCTAGGGCCTCGGAGGAGGGGGAGGTGAGGGAGGAGGAGGAGCTGGGGGGGAGGGGAGAAGAAGAATACCCAATGTGTGTGGGGGAGAGGGGCGGGAGGGGAGGTGAGGCAGGAAAGTCATGCGGCCACGATTACCGGTACATGCTAAAGGCGGGCGTTGCGCACGGTGAGGAAGGGGAAGGAGTTGTATACGGGGGGCATGCGGAGAGGGAGGTGGCCAGAGGAGGGAAAGGACTTAAGTGCTTGGGACCTAAGTGCTAGGTGGTTGGGTGGAGGGTTCTGTATAAAGGAGAGGCCAATTGCAAAGGGCCCATGACAAGGAGGCCGACCAGGTGGGAGTGCTAAGGTGACGGGTAGGGGACAAGGCAGCCGGTAAAGCCCTAGTCACCTGCCTGTGAGGGTTACACAGCAGCTGGCTCATGAGGTCGTCCGCACACGCCTGGATTTGCCGCTCTGAGTACAGCGCTGCGCCAGCGTAGTCCAGGTAAACATGGCCACGTAATCGGCGGAATTCCTGCTCCCGGATACGACTGAGCTGGCCACCATACCCGTAATCTGCTCCATATTGACGAAGAAATTCTTTTTGCTCTGCAGCGAATTCCTCCGGCGCGTTCAGAAGTCCATGTAATGTGTCATCAGGCCCAGCACAGTCGTCCTCCGTGTTTACAATTTCCTGGCGTGACTTGCTATTGCTATCGAACGTATTGCCGGTATCCAAATTGCCAGAGGTTGTCGGCAATCCTTCCATGCCATGGTCGGAGGCAACCGCTGGCACCGAGCCCAAGGTCCCATGCTTTTTGGAAAATAAATTCTGCAAAGCGCCTAGCATTGTACGCAGACTGGTATCTATGCTTTTTCCATAGCTAAGATTCGGACCGTTGATAGCAGTAGCTTGAAAATACGTTCGTGTGCCTGCTTTCTATAACCGTAACAGCGGCGAGGTAAATTACATGCTGCAAGTCTACCGTGTTTATCTCCTGCTTGACGTCATGATGAGGTGAGGTTAGTTGCTAAGATCGACCGCCGTACTTTGCAACGTCTCAAACCCTAATACAAGAAGCCAGCCCGTTCAGTCTCAGTTTTCACCCAAAGCAGCAAGTATTTCGCGTCTCTGCTTAGCCAGCATAGCAATGCTAGGAAGTAAAACATCTTCCGCGAGCGGTGGCGCTCAGCGCAGTTGCACGCAGTGTCCCTGGCAAGCCCTTTGCTGAAGGAATTGGCTAGCCAGCTTGACAGCCAAGCAGAGGCCCAAGGTCCCATGCTTTAGCAGAGGCCCGTACATTGACACGATGATACCCGCCAACCAGCTCCGAGTCCGTCAGATAACGTGAATGGCTATCTGTACACCAGGAAGTGCCTGGATTGGCCTGGCTACCTGCTACACCCATGAACATTTGACGCGGTCCGGCCGTCCTAGAGACGCCAGCACTTCCCACTAAGGAACACAACAAAAGGTAGCTGGAGTCAACAATATAGGAAGAAAACAACCAACCTCTGGCGCAATGTCACCTTCACCAAAACTGCGTCTGAAGACACTGTCTGCACGGCGGCAGTGTCTTACTGCCTTCCTGGTGCCATACGCGCACACCGGTCAACTACTACCGTATCAGCCCATCCGTCCTCCAGCCCTCTCCTAGTTGCCGGGTCCCCTCCCCCGCACCGGCCACACCGCCTGCACCCGCTCCCTCGCACCCATGTCCCCCACGGGGCCCCCAACCACCGCCGCCCCTCCACCGCTCCCCCCACTCCCAACCCCACCCCCACCAGTAGAGTAAGCCACCTCCTCCTCCCCTCCACCTCCCTTCCCACCTCCTGCCCCACCCCGTGGTGCCGTCGGATCTTGCCCTGCTGCTGGATCCTGCCGTATAGAATCCTCGTGTCGTACGGCAACAATCCAGTCGTACAGGTTGACTGTTGGGTCGCAGTGCCCGGGTTGCAGCTTGAGCAGGGAGCCCAGGGGGGGCAGGGCGGGGGGGAGCTGGTAGGCGCCCTGGGGTGTAGGGTGGGAGGAGCGGGGGGACATGAACGAGAAGTGAAGCAACTGGAGTCCCAATCCCATGTCCCAACACCATGTCCCAACACCATGTCCCAACACATGCGGTGAGGAGACATAGGGAGACATTGGGAGGAGGTGGGTGAGGAGGGTGCGTGTGGGATGCCGGGCAACGGTAATGACATCAGAGCGGTAACCTTCCCACAGCTCCCAACTTACCGCGGGCTACTGGCCACCAGGCAGCCAGCACGTACGCGCGCCACTCGCTTGCCACCACAACACTAACACCTTCCCCCAATCTATACCCCCGGGCCGCAACCCGCAACCCCCTTACCCCCCGGGGATCACCCGGCAGGATGGGCCGGCTACCATGTTTGCACCCCCCCATGGTGAAACCTACATGTCATACAGCTCGTTAGTTGCCTCGTCAGTCCCCTTTTTCATCCCTCACCCATGGTAAAGCCTTGGCACAGGGCATTCGCATTCCTTACTTTCTCTTTACCCGCCTGCGTTGCACCCGCACCCCCTGTTCATGTCACCCCGCCCCCGCCCCCGCCCCGTCCCCCACCTGCGGCCACATCAGCTTGCCGTGCTCGTCCCCCCCGCTGCCGTACTCCAGCTCCGTGCCGTACTGCCGTACGAAGTCCGGGTGCAGTCGGGGCGGCCCGCTGTCCAGGGACAGGGCCTTGGTGCCGGCGTCTACCACCGCCAGGCCGCGGGAGGGGCTGAGGCTGGTGACCTGGGGGGGGGGTAGGGGGCGGGAAGGGGATTCGTGAAAACAGAGTAACAAACCAAACTATAGGACATTACATGTAGGGGCAAAGTAATGGGCGGGGGGAGGGGTTGGGGGTGGGGTGGCGGGCAGGTAGGTGGGTAGTTCCTGCAAATACGGTACCGTGGCGGCCGTAGGGTGGCGGCCGGATGGGAAACATGCAGCACTGGGGGATGTTGGTGAGACCACCCCCCCTTCTCCCCCCCCCCCCGCCTCACCCTCTGGTTTCCTATGGTTCGGTATGGTCGTTGGACCGCCCCCCATACTAACCAACACTTGTCCTTGTGGCACTCTGCCGCCTCCTGCCGCCTCCTACCGCCTCAAGCCGCCACCCTAACCCCATTGCTTTGCCCTAGCCTGTGGTTTCCTATGGTTTGGTATGGCCTTTGACCCCCCCTATCACCCCACCTGTGTGAGCACCCAGAGGCTCTGCTCCCACTCGCCCTCGCTGCCGTCAGCCTGGAGCGGGGTGGGCAGGGAGGGGCAGGGGGTGGGGTGGAGAGGAAAGCAGCTGGGGGTGGGGTGAGGCGGGGCAGGGAACGTGGACGGGAAGCCAGCTGGGGGTGGCAGATTAGGGGTGAAGCAACCTCCAGGGGGCGAACCTGTGGAGCCATAGCCCCGAGTTACCCACCCGGGTAGGCAACGGCGGCATGTACCAGGGCGGCGGCGGGGGCAGTGGGCAGTGGTGGGAGGGTTGGGCAGGGGAGTGGTATGGCTAGTGAGTGCAACAGGGGGCAACAAGCGGGTGCGGGGGCCACGTGGATGAGGGGTGGAGAGGCCCCTCATGCGGAGCTGAGCTGGCACGCAAGCCGACAACAAACAGAGGGGAAGTGGGGGTAGGGCGCACAGGAGTGTGCATGGGACAGGAGGAGTGCTTGGAAGGCTGACGGTGACCGGCGGCGGCCCAATCCAAAGGCGCCTGTAGAACTGTAGTAGCACTGCAACTCCCTCTCAATGTCACTCGATGGCATACACTACCTCTAGATACTCTATAACCCCCCCCACCTGCAACTCCCACTCCCTCACCCCACCACCGCATGGTATCAAGTTTTCTCTTTGCCCCCCCCCCCACCCCCCATCCTCCCACCTGCACATTCCTGCTGTAGTCCGCATCCCCCAGCGCGAAGGAGCCCGGCTGCACCTCACTGAACACCCCGCTGGCCGCATCCAGCCTGCGGGTACAGCGGCAGATGCAGGTACACGTTAATGTGGGGGTTGTGGGCTGCGCTTGTATGTCGGGGATCGTTTCCGGCGGGTTGCACGTAGCTCACACCCGCACCCCCGCACCCGCACCCCCGCACCTCTGCCCCTGCTCCACCACGTCCTCTAACCGCACCTCCCGCTGCTCGCCACTTCATGCCGCCCGGCGCCCCCCGGAGCCTTTCCACGTCTCTGCTTCTGCCAGCTCGGCCGGCACCCTCACCCCCCCACACACACACACATCCACAGATCCACTCCTCCCCCGCCCAGCCCCAAACCTCCGGATTTCCAACCAACCCTATTACTCCCCCCGAAATATCCATTCCCTAAACCCGGCCACCCCCAAACACACACGCACCTGTACGTGCCACTGCCTCCCCCCGTCACCCGCTCGCACCCCAGCCCCGCCGCCCCCAGCGCCGCCACCGCCGCCCGCACCCGCAGCGCCACCTGGCCCACGCGCTGCGCCCTGACCCGTGGGTCTCTCACGTGCTGCAGCCCCCCGTGGTAGGCCTGCAGGCCGCCCCAGCGCAGGCTGTCGCAGGCAGCCACTGCGCGGGCTAGGGCCACCGCCGCCGCAGGGGCGTCCACTCCGCACCTTTTTTGTGGTGGGGAGCCGAGGAGGATAGTAAACGAGAAGTGCAGAAACTGGCATCGCCAGTGGGGGAGGGGAGAGGGCAAAACAGGCAAGGGTGAGTACACTAACCCGGGTTGGGGAGTACCGGTCATGCCTCATTCATGCGCTGAGCTAAGGGGGGGCGAAAAATTAGTCGTACTGCCAGCTCGTCCGCCTGCACCGCAAATGCAAGGAAGGTTGCCGTACATCGTACCTGTTTGTTGCCGCGACCCGCAACCCCACCCCGCCACCCCGCACGGTAGGGGCTGCTACCGGTAGCCCTTACGTGTTTTGAAGCGCCCCGTCACCTCCTATCCCTATAGCTCTAACCTGCATTACCATTTGGTTCGGTTCCTTTCTGACCCCACTCCCTCCCCCGGTCAGGGTCAGTGTTTCCGCGGCTCAGCTTATCTACGCCTCCCCCCTTCATCCCCACCTGTCCTGCCCCACGTTTAGCTCCACCAGCACCTCCAGGACTGACCCGCGGGTCGCTGCCGCCGCCGCCAGCTGTCGCACGTTGGCCTCGCTGTCCACCACCACCGCCATGCGGGCACCTGGGGGCGAGAGGAGGAGGCGGTGGTGGTGGTGGAGGTGGTGGTTGTGATGAAGAGGAAGACACTGGGCAGGTGGTCATAAGGATTGCACCGGGGGTGGCACCAGGGGTTGCCTGTCACCTTTCTAGCCCAACACCCACCTCGTCCCCAGCCCCCCCTCATTACCTCCCCACCCCTCAACCCGTGGATGTAGACCTCCTGGTCACCCAACCCGAACGCCCCCCCCCCTATGGTTTGGTATGGTCTTTGACCCCCCTCCTATGGTTTGGTATGGTCTTTGACCCCCCTCGTATGGTTTGGTATGGTCTTTGACCCCCCTCGTATGGTTTGGTATGGTCTTTGACCCCCCTCCTATGGTTTGGTATGGTCTTTGACCCCCCTCCTATGGTTTGGTATGGTCTTTGACCCCCCTCCTATGGTTTGGTATGGTCTTTGACCCCCCTCCTATGGTTTGGTATGGTCTTTGACCCCCCTCCTATGGTTTGGTATGGTCTTTGACCCCCCTCCTATGGTTTGGTATGGTCTTTGACCCCCCTCCTATGGTTTGGTATGGTCTTTGACCCCCCTCCTATGGTTTGGTATGGTCTTTGACCCCCCTCGTATGGTTTGGTATGGTCTTTGACCCCCCTCGTATGGTTTGGTATGGTCTTTGACCCCCCTCCTATGGTTTGGTATGGTCTTTGACCCCCCTCCTATGGTTTGGTATGGTCTTTGACCCCCCTCCTATGGTTTGGTATGGTCTTTGACCCCCCTCCTATGGTTTGGTATGGTCTTTGACCCCCCTCCTATGGTTTGGTATGGTCTTTGACCCCCCTCCTATGGTTTGGTATGGTCTTTGACCCCCCTCCTATGGTTTGGTATGGTCTTTGACCCCCCTCCTATGGTTTGGTATGGTCTTTGACCCCCCTCCTATGGTTTGGTATGGTCTTTGACCCCCCTCCTATGGTTTGGTATGGTCTTTGACCCCCCTCCTATGGTTTGGTATGGTCTTTGACCCCCCTCCTATGGTTTGGTATGGTCTTTGACCCCCCTCCTATGGTTTGGTATGGTCTTTGACCCCCCTCCTATGGTTTGGTATGGTCTTTGACCCCCCTCCTATGGTTTGGTATGGTCTTTGACCCCCCTCCTATGGTTTGGTATGGTCTTTGACCCCCCTCCTATGGTTTGGTATGGTCTTTGACCCCCCTCCTATGGTTTGGTATGGTCTTTGACCCCCCTCCTATGGTTTGGTATGGTCTTTGACCCCCCTCCTATGGTTTGGTATGGTCTTTGACCCCCCTCCTATGGTTTGGTATGGTCTTTGACCCCCCTCCTATGGTTTGGTATGGTCTTTGACCCCCCTCCTATGGTTTGGTATGGTCTTTGACCCCCCTCCTATGGTTTGGTATGGTCTTTGACCCCCCTCCTATGGTTTGGTATGGTCTTTGACCCCCCTCCTATGGTTTGGTATGGTCTTTGACCCCCCTCCTATGGTTTGGTATGGTCTTTGACCCCCCTCCTATGGTTTGGTATGGTCTTTGACCCCCCTCCTATGGTTTGGTATGGTCTTTGACCCCCCTCCTATGGTTTGGTATGGTCTTTGACCCCCCTCCTATGGTTTGGTATGGTCTTTGACCCCCCTCCTATGGTTTGGTATGGTCTTTGACCCCCCTCCTATGGTTTGGTATGGTCTTTGACCCCCCTCCTATGGTTTGGTATGGTCTTTGACCCCCCCTCACTTTGTACTGTGGCACCCTGCCGCCTCCTGTCCCCATTGCTTTGCCCTTACTTGTGGCGTCTATGTTTGGTATGGTCTTTGACTCCCCTAATACACAAGGGGGCGGGTCCAATTAGCAACCCATGGTGAAGCCTCGCCATACAGCTTGTCGGTAACCCTCTTTCTACCCCCACCCCCACCCCCTCACACACACACACACACACACACACCCGGCCCCTCGGCTCCTGCGGCGGTTCTGTGGGGACTTCATCTTCCGACATCCCAGTACGTTCCTACTCGCGGCCAGTTTTCTTAACACACACAGCCTGCCGCACCTGCCGCCGCCAGCCCCACCAAGCGATCTATCTTCCGGGGCGCCACCACCTAGCAGCAGCAACAGCAGCAGCAGCAGCAGCGGGGAAGTGGGGAAGTGGGGAGGAGGGTGGGGGACAGTAGGTAGGGATGCGCACCTGGAAATGAAGCTACACCCGCTCGCTGCCCCTTCCGTTGCCCCCTTACCCTCATGTCCCCGTCCGCATCCCCAAAGCACTTCCTCCGTGCTTCCTAGCTACCGTACCTGCTGTACGGCGTGTACGGCAACACAAATGTCGACACAATACTCCTACTGGACCAAGTACCGGTATCTGGTTCGGCCGCAAGCAGGCGGGCCGTCACGCCGCCCCACCCCGCTCCCAACCCCTGGTGACCCATGGGTCTCAACAGGCCGCCCACCTGGTTCGACAGCAGGATGTCCGTCACGCCGCCCTCCGCCATCGCCTCCGCCTCCACCACCTACGGTTGGAGGCCGGAGGGGTGAGGGCGCTGGGCGATGGGGCAGTCGGGCACACAGTAGGGCAGCAGGGGACATGCGTGTGCGCACGGAAGGAAAGGATTACTGGAATCTGCCGGTATGACCTTTATGAGGGAGCTGGCACCTGACCTCTCCTCTTCCCCATCTCCCCCCACCTTCTGGCAGCACACCCCGGCCGCCCCCAGCAGCCGCAGCTGCAGCTGAGCCACCGGGGCGCACTTGTGGGCCTAGGACGGGGTCGGAGGGGGGGTTAGCTGGGGACGGCCGGCACCGCTTGCATGCTGCAGCCACAGGGCGATTGAATGCTTTGTTATGGATGACAGCAGTACGGCAGTACGGCACCGCCTTACCTTTGCATGTGGCCGTACAGCAACCCCCGGATACTGTGCCATCACTTGCCGTAGCCGTTGGCAGTTGCGTTCGAAAGCTGCAGGAAGGGAGTAGACGAGCAGTCGGGGATTGAGGATCTAGCAAAATGCAAATTAGATGGCAGATAGCGGTATGTCGTGGACATAGCGAGTAGCGTAATCCTACAATGCTGACCCTTGAGGCAAAGAAGGCAAGGCTGTAAGAGTGCAACGTGCGTTTGGTTTGAGGTGTTTGGGTTAAATGATAGGCGGGATGTGCCCGTGTCTCTCGCGAGGGAGAGCTCCTGCGAGGAAGGGACAGTAGACAAGCGACACGTGCGCTAAGGACCGGGATTCGAACGAGGACCTGGTAAGAAAACGTACCGTCGAGGTCGAGAAGTAGCGCTGGCGTATCAACATCCTGAGCATAGTCTCCGACTTTAGCGGGCGGGCGGCTTGCGGATATAGTTGCATAACACCTATGCGGTGGAGGTCGGGATGGATGGGTCGTTGACGTCAGCTCAGAGCGGGCACAGGGACCCAGGCAGATAACTTGATGGCTTCTAAGGCATTCAGCATTGCCGTAAAAGGAAAAGCACCTGCCAGCGCGAAGGAATGGAGCTCTGGGGTTTACCAGCTTTCGCGAAACGAGCAGCATTCTGAACATCTATATTGATCGTCCCTTGCTGCTTTCAAACTGCGCACTCCGGATACTCCAAATACCAGTTTGTGATTGTGATGGTTAACAACCACCATCCCAATCTCCTTCGGAAAACGAACGAAACGGTCACGAAAGGAGGTAACGTTTAAATAACGTAACTACACAAAATGACATTTCGTGAACCCTTTCTCTAGGCTAGGCTTGGGCCGCATCGTCAACGCATACAGACGTGCAAGCTTGCAGAATAGCTTCATCTCCCTTCACTTCGTAAACAGATATCATAGTTATAATATGGCTTGTTGCATTTGGCTAGCAAATACAGGATAAACTCGTTCGGCTTTTGACTTGCTGACCGAGTCCGCAGAAGTTGTCCCGTCACCGTTCTGGCAGCTACAATAACGTCCTACGGTGGTCATCCATGGGGTGGTTCTGGGCCAGATGGCGACCTGGCGTGTGGCGGCCCCCATGGCGCGCATTACGCGCATACGGGATACCACGCTCACCAAGCGCAGCATCCCCACCAACCTGATGCCTCCGAGATACAGCAAGAAGAATGGCAGATGTATCCTCCTCCACATCATGAGGAGCACCTACACGTCCAAGCTCACCATGTGGCGCATCATCACTTGTCCCAACCCTTTCCACCGTCTCAACACCAACACCAGCAGCTGCACCTTCAGGCCCAACAGCACCACCACTTCATCAGCCAGCAACACTCGCTGCCCCTCCCCAGTCATCCCCAACATCCACAGCCACACCATCATCGACATAGCTTTCCCTCCGCCCAGGACCTTATGGCCACCAGCGCACATCCTCACCAAATATCCCAGCCCGTTGCTATAACACCGCAAGGACATTATCCACAACACCTCCAACATGTCCATCCTCATTACCACCAGCATCATCATCCACATTTCACCGCGCTGCCAATGCCCGCGGACGCCTCGCCTACCCACCCAACCGCTAGCTCAATGGGAATGGCAGCCATGGTACTTAACGGGGTGCCAGCTGGCTCTGCGTCAGCGGGTGGTGCTCCTTTGCCTCACTCGAATCCCGCAGCCATGTACCTTACCACGCAAGCAGGAGCGCCAGCAGCGGCTTCGGTATCCGGCGGGGGCGCGATGCCAGATGGGCCCGGCTTCCAACATCTGCAGCACTCACAGCACATGCACCCGCAACATCTCCACCACCACCACCATCAGCACCCCCACCCCCACCACCACCATCAGCAACAACCACACTCGCAGCAGCAACAGCAGCATTTAATGCACGTCTCTTCAGCAAGCCATTTGAGTCACCCACATCACCAGCAGCAACCGCAGCAGCAGCAGCAACTGTCTCAGCTCCAGGTGCCGGCCTCGGCACCGTCCGGTGGTGGGTCCGCCACAGCCGCCGTGGCCGCTGCCGCTGCTGCCGCCGCAGCGGCCGCGGCAGCAGCCTCCACTGACGTGTACCTGAACACCAGTCCGCAAAACGTCCTGCAAGACATGACTCCCGCTGCTGTAGCTGCTGCTACTGCTACCATGCAACAACAGCAGCAGTCGCAACAGCAGCAGCAGCACCCCCACGGCCAGCACCCCCATGCTCAGCAGTACCAGCACCCTCACTCTCACCCTCACCACCTTCATCAACAACAGCCCCAGCAGCAGCAGCATGCAACCGTGACAACCCCCATGAGCGCGCATGCCCACGTGCGTGCGCAATCGCAGGGGGGAGGCGGCCATCTCGGGGGCCTGGAGGGGCCTGGCGCCTCAGGACAACACATGCAGCTGCATGCTGCCGCGACACAGCCCTACCCGCTGGGTATTGCCACACCGCCACACCCGCAACAACCCCAGCCGCAACAACCCCCCCAGCAGCACCTGCAGCAGCCTCCGCAGTCTCACTACCAGCCAAACGCCGCGCAAGCACAGCCGGAGCCTCAGGCTGCAGGCCAAACCCCGGCCAACGACTCCTCCCAACAACAGCGGCCCCACCAGCCCCAACAGCAGCAACCCCAACAGCCGCAGCAGCAGGCAACCCAGCTGCCGCAACAACAGCAGCACCAACCAGGCCAGCAGGCGCAGGTCCCGCCACCGCCTATGCCGCAGCGGCAGCACCAACCGCACCCGCAGCAGGGACCCACGGGTCATCAACTGCAAACACAGCAGATGCAGGCTGCGGTGGCTGCTGCGGCGGCCGCAGCGGCGGCGGCGCTGCTGGAGGGCAGCGGCAGCGCAGCGGTGCCGCAGCCGCATCAAACGCCAGCGCGCGAGGTGCGGTCCGCACGCGGCCCCGTCCGCACCTCCAGTGCCGTCAGCGCCACAGCGGGTACTGCCGGTGGCGGTGGAGGCGGCGGCGCTAGGGGCGGCGGCGGCCATACGGCGGCGGCGGCAGGCGCGTGGATGGATGCGGCGATGTTGGTCGCGGGATCGGAGGGGCAGGTGAGCTGCGGGAGGGAGCGCGCAACGCCATGCGCCCATGTGCCCCCATGTGCCACAGGGCATCGCCGATGCTGCTTCCGGTGGTCCCGCACAGCACTGGCTGTCTCGTTCCTGGTTCCACCCATCCGCTGCCACTCTCCCTCCCACGTCACCCTCCCCTCTTCCATGTCACTGCACCAGCTCCCTTTTGTTTCCTTCCTCACTCCTTCCAACACTGGCCCTATCCTCATGCTGCTACCCTCCTCCTCCCTTTTTCCCTATCCTAACACATCCTGCACATCGTCTTCCCCCCTCCCCCTCCCTGCAGACCGGGCAGTCCCGGCAGAGCAAGCGCATCCGCCACAACCCCTGGAGCCCCGAGGAGGAGCTGCGCCTGGTGCTGCTGTACATTGACGCGGAGAAGAGGAGCCAGGGCAACAAGGCACGTGGCCGCAGAGAGGTGCGCGCGTGGCAGCTGGAGGGAATGGTTGCCACCTTTGTAACCTCTGAAGCCGGAGCAGATGAACGGATGATGATACCCACTGTCCGTTGCCCCCCTCCCCTTGCTGTGAATCGTGCGGACACACGGGCACTGTGTGGCGCCGCGTACAGATTGTGCCTGCAACACTGTGAATGTAACACTGTGACTGCAAAATACAGCAGCCGGGCAGCCCCTTCAGTGGTGCCGTTTCGTTTCGTTTCTAACTTCGCTGCGGGTCTCGATATGGCTGGTGCCCTTTGCCCCCTATTCCGCGCCATCACATCCCTGCTGACCCTGCATCCGTTTGTTCGCCTGTCAGGCCATGTGGTTGGAAATAACGGCGAGGCTGGCAGCACTGGGCTACGAGCGACAGAGGAACTCAGTCATCCAGCGCATGTCCAGCCTGCAGGGCAGCTTTCGGAGCCTTGCGGGCTACCTAGCCACGCTGGAGGGAGGCGCGGCACGGTTCTGGGCGGCACCGGAGAAGCAGCGGAGGGAGGTGCGTGTGTGTGTATGGGGCAGGAGGGAGGGTGGGTGGGTGTGAGGTGGGTGGGAGTGTGATTGGGATGGTGCTGGGAGTGTGGTTGGGGGCAGTGTGGAGTGGGGGAGGATGCCCGGGATGTTGGTTCGGTTGGTTGAGCAGCAGGGGAGGTTTACGGAGCGGGAGGGATGGGGTGGGTAGGTGCGGGTGGAGGAGGGTAGATGCATGTCAGCGGGCTGAGGCGATGCACTGCCATGTTGTTGAAGCACTGCACCGGCAGACCGCAGCCGTTAAACTAACAACCCTCACTCCGGCCGCTGCCGCTACCGCCATCGCAGGTGTTCCATGCGCTCAAAACGCAGTGTGTGTTGGACCACCGGGTTTGGAAGGCGCTGGCCCTGATCCTGAAGGACGAGGGGGGAACAGCACATGGGGAGGGGGCGGCTGGGGTGGAGGCCGGAGCGGGCAACTTGGCGGACGGCGCCACCACAGGTTAGCGGGGCGGGATTGGAGGGGGGCATGCAGGCATGGAGGGGTTTTCGGGTGTCAGCTTTGATAGCGGTAAGTTCGTTTGCGATAGACTGGAAGGAACTCTAGCCAAGCTATACTACGTCGTCACAAGTGCTGCAGACTTGTGCAGCATGCAGTGCGCTTTTCCTTGCCGCCACTTGCATTCCTGCATGATGCAAGAACGCTCCGACGGGAGTGGCATGCCTGTCCTGAGCTGTTGACACACATCCACAATCTCCCGCCTTGCGCCCTGTTCCCCTGGTCATGTCTTGTTAGCCCCAGGCGGCGCCAACGACGGCGGTACTGCCCGCGACCCCAACACCGCGCCCGCCTTTGTGTCTCAGCAACAGCAGCAGCAGGCAGCAATCAGCCTACTTCAGGGCCTAGCTGCTGCCCAACTCATGGCAGCTGCAGGCGGCAGCGGCACAGTCACAAACATTAACAACAACATATCCGGCACCGCTGCCGCAGCTGGTGGAGCAGCCAGTGCTGGCGACGGCGCCCGCCGTAGCAGCAGCAGCAGTGGTGGCGGCATGCTTGCGGTCACCCCAACCGCTGCGAACGACACAAACCACAATGGTAATGGCAACAACAGCGGCAGCGGCATTGCTGAGGGCGAGGGTGTGGGCGATGGCGGTGGAAGCACGAGCGGCGGCGGCGGCGGCGATGCAGCCACCCCCAGTGGAGGAGATGGAGGTGGGGATGTCGTAAGGGACCCGCAGCATCCCCAACCTGCGTCCCCGCAACCGCAACCCCAGGGCAACACTGCAGGTATTGCTCCTCCCGCCGCCGCCGCTGCTGGTGGTGATTTTGATGCTGCTGCTGTTACTGGTGCCGATGCCGTTATGCCGGAAGCGGCAACAGCAACAGCGGCGGGGGCCAAAGCAGCAGCAGCGGCGGGGAAAGATGCGGAAGGAGTGGGACTGGCGGAGGAGCCGGAGCAGGACGGGCGGGATGATGACCACTACCCATCACCCATGGGTGGTGCAGGAGAGGACCAGCCTGACGTTTTGGACGCTTCAGCTGGCGGTACCGGAATTTCAGAACGGCAGGAGCGTGAGCCATTACGGGGGCATCAACAGCAACAGCGTCAACAGGAGCCCGGGGGACAACAGCAGCAGCAGCAGCAGGAGCGGTCCCCTTACCCGACGCCACCGCAAGCAATGCGGGCACAGCAGCAGCAACAGCAGCAGCAGCCCCTGCAACTGTTGCTGCTGCAGCAGCAGCAATCGTTACGAGCCCCCCCGTCCAGGGTACCCCAGCAGCAGCAACCGCAACACTTGCAGCAGCCCCATGCTACCTCTGCACTGCTCCTTGCACAGCAGCAGCTGCTGCTATCGCAGCCCCCTCCTGCTGTTGCTCCTGGGCCCCAACAGCATCAGCAGCAGCAACAGCAGCAGCAGGTGTTGTCGGCGTTGCATCAAGCGCAGCAAACGGTGCAGGCGCAGATCAAGGCGGCGCTCGTGGGCGCTGGGGGGCGACCGCTGCTGCCGGTGAGAGCGGGGGACGACATGTATGGGGTTACTCGCAACGGGCCGCTACCGTTGTTAGGGGTGGTGGTGTCGTGCGTTTCCATGTATGTCAAGTTTCCTGTTAACGGACATATGCTCCTACATCATGACACCACACATCCACATCCGCCACACCTATGCTCCACCCTGCGTCCACCCACCAACTGCACCAAGCCCTCCCACCCCGCCCCTTCCGCAGGTGCTGCCCTCCGCACCCGTCCGCCCCTCCCACCCCCTGCTCCCCTCCGGGCCTCTTCCCTCCTCACTGGCGCCTGGCAGTACGGCAGCCCTGACCGCGGGCGGCTTAAAGGGCATCCTACCTGGCAGCAGCCCCCACACCGCAGCTCCTATCGCCGGCATGGGCAGTACTGCCAGCGGCACCGCAGCAGCGGCAGCAGCAGCGACTCCGGCAGGTGCCGGCGGTGGCTTGGTCAGCAGCGGTAACCACGCCACGACGCTCTCAGCTAGCCTGCCTGGCCCGCCAACAGCGCTTGCCACCGTCTCGACGGCAGGGCCGTTGGTGGTGTCGAAACGCGATCCTGCTGCACTGGCGCTCGTGGACGCTGTCGCTGAAATCGCTCCCGTGGCCGACCCACGGGTCGCCTCGGCGGGCAGCGGCGGTGCTCCAGCAGCAGGACTTCAGCATCATTGTGGTGATATTGATGAAAACAGCTGCCAGCTGCCCAGTCCACGTTTGCTGGCATCCCTCAGTCGTAATGTCGTACAGAAGCTAACGGAAGTTGACCAACTGCTCAGTCGTACAAGCTCCACAGATACGGAACGGTCGCGGGGCTACCTGGCGCTTGTTGTCGATTGCCTTCAACTGCTGCCCCTGATACGCCAACAACAGCAGTGTTTGCAAGCTGCGACGCAGGCATCGCAGCCCCCGCACTGCCCACTAGGGCGAGAGCCACCACCTCATGAGCCCATGCCGGGACACCTGTATCCGAAGCGGCTGTACCCCAGCACACCTGTGTCCCAGCTGCAGGCCCTGCCCTCCTCGCAACCGCAACCACAACCACAACCACAACCGCCACTGGGCTTGGGGTCGCTTCCGAACCAGGTTAGCCTCTCGGGACATGGCGGACATGGGCAGTACGTGGGCCCTGCACCTCAGCAGCAGCAGCTGCTGCAGCTGCCCAGTCGCCGCCTCTCACGGCTGGGCCTGCCCTCGTCGTTAGGAGGTGGAGGAGCACCCGCACCCGTCGTTGCGGATGCCGAGCCGGAGGGGGAGCAGCAGCAGCTGCCTAGACGGCCCTCGGGCGAGCCCAGCCTGCTGGTACAGGGGTCCCTGGATAGGGGGCCTGGTGAAGAGGTGCTGCCACCCTCGCTAACGCTTCGACCCTGGACTCAGGTGCAGACTCCGGTACCGATGTCGAGCCAGGCGCAGACGCAGGGAGAGCAGCGTGGGGAGGTGTACGGCAGTCTCCAAACGCCGGCAGCGCTCGAGGAGGAGCAACAAGAGGAGGAGCAGGAGCGAATGCAGCTGCAGCGGTCTGGGAGCCAGCAGGATCAGGCAGGAAGCCAGGTGCCGCCGCAGCAGCAACAGCAGCAGTTACCGCCGCCGGCTGCTTCCTCATCGCCGCTTCAGCAACAGCAGCAGGACCCGCGGAAGGAGGAGCAGGAGCAAGAGCGGCGGCAGCAGCAACTGCAGCAGCGGCGCGCGGATGCGTTGGTGCAGGCGCTGGTGCGGGGGCCGACATGCGCTTACACGGAACCAGAGGGACAGCAGGAGCAACCGCAACAACAGCAAGAGCCGCCGCAACCACAGCAAGACCTGCAGCAACCTTCGTTGTCCGTCGCAGGTTTGTTTGCGTCGCAGCAGCAACCCTCTGCTTTGTCACCGCCGGCGCAACAACATACATGATCAGCAGGCGCAAGAGCAGCCGCTGTGATGCCAGCATGACCAACAGCATGCAGAAACAATAGCAACATCTGTGGCTGTAAAAACACAGCAACAGCGGCGGCAACTACCCTTTTGCGGAGCTTTCTCGCCAGAAGAGTGCGTCAAGGGGCAGCAAGTGGTGTGAGGGGCGCACCGCGGAACGCCAGGGACGATATGTTTGTGTGTTCCCAATCAATAGCCTTGCAGCAGGGCCGCCTGCCCGGTCACATGGATGCTAGCGCGTTTCCTGTTGCCTTGTTCACCTTTACATATTATCCGTGAGCAGTATAGTTCATGTACGTTTGACTGGCTTAAGAAAAGGATTCGAAGAGGGACATTGGGAAGAATTACTATTAAAGTGCGTTCCGCATCTTGACGTTGTAGATAACCCTGTGTACGACCTTCGCCCTCCTGTGTACGACATGCAAGGAACTCTGACGTGACCGCGATGTTGCTCAAGTAACCCAAGTTGGGCTGCGAAAGGGCGGATCCTGGTGCATTGCTAACTGCTGCAGAGCAATATGGGTGTTTGAAACGAAATGTTGAATGGGGCCGGATACGCTGGGGGCTTGTGACCAACGCCTTTGCGAAAGCGCGCATGGGGTAGTTCAACGGGCGCCCAGTACTGTCCGTTGGAACATCTTTGTATATTTTGGGGGGCTGTTGCAGTAGTGGGTTGCATGCGATCAGCAATCGTAATCCTGGGGTTTAGGTCTGTGGCGGAAGTACGGGGGGTATTGGGCTTACGAGTAATGAGCGTGCGACGGTATGCGCTTGGCCCTTACACGTGCGAGCAATTTAGCCGTGGTTTACTATTCATGCTCCTACACGGCGAGAAGCCGTTCATGGTATTGCGTAGCCGGTTGGGGTTGGTAATGTTTTGGGGATGGGTTTTATAAGCCAGGGGTGGCCCCCTCCCTGAGCGTGTCCGAGGGACCTGTTCCAGATGCCGTATTCATGTCGTACCTCGAAATACGACATCGGGGCTATAAGTGTCGTGCACGCTTTGATGCTTGGGCGTAACCTTACAGGGCTTGGGTGCTATTTCTGGAAGGAGTGGTTGGGGGCCGGTATAGTACATATTAAATGAATTGCTGTTCTTCCGTGGCCTCATGCGGTGTGCGGCGTGATTCAGGCTTATGGCTGCTTTTTGCCATGTTAGGCGTCGTTTTCTTTCAGGGGATGCGTGAATGGCGGTGCATCATGGTTGGACTCGGGCGATGCAATACATCGCCAAATACTGCATACTGCAACTCAGTTGGTTGCTTTGTACAGCGTTGTGGCCCGCGACCCCTTTGCCCTTGGTTGTGTTGGCGGCACAGTCAGTGCCATGAGGTGTTGGGTTGCTGAGGGTTGCTACGGGCTTACCTTGTGATACTGGTGTGGTGTGCTACGCATTGCATGTCACTTTCGTTGTGGTTCAGCCAGGGCTGATTTGCTTGAGGTCGGGAGCGTGCAAGGCGTGTAACACACGGCCATCCACCTCCACCTGTTTCCCGGCTCCATCACAGTTAACATGCCTGCCAGGAAACAAAGCAACAAGGGATGTGTCAGCTTCCTCCATGCTGGCTAGGGGTTAAAGCCTTTAACTTAAAGGCATCACAATACGGTATGCAAATTACTATCACCCGTTTTTCCCTTTTAGTTGACCCACTATAACGGCCATAAATTTATTCATGAAAGCGAATAGCAATCCGTCAGCATCGGTTCACAGGCTCCCAGTAGATGCCAGCATGGTCCCACTAACTTTCTCAGGTGGGCAGTTTGCCACACGCCGCTATTTACAGCCCAATATATAGTAGTTGCGCTACTGAATGAACGCCATACGAAAACCGTAATCGATATGGCCGCGGCGGTCCTTCTCAATGGCTGGTCAAGAAGGCCTTTGCTGCGAAATTATTTTTTCCTGGACTTCCAAGCATTTCCATTCAATATACACAAGAAATATTTATGCATGAAAAGCATGTTGGTGACCTAATCTTTATAGTTCGCTTTTACGGACGGGCGCACGGACGCCCCTTAAGGGAAGCCCCTTCGAAGCCGCGTCGCGGGCTCGCGGCGAACGTTCCACCAATAATGTAAAAGCTATATTTATAAGGGATGTGGGAGAAGCCACAGGGTCCATCGGCTCCACTCATCGACGGCTCGTACCGTTCGGCGGTCGGCTCGTCCGTTGAACTTACTCATGATCCACAGTTTGTGTACCTGTGAGGAAGCTTGCCTAGAAACAGCTGGCTAGTATGTGGCTGTTCCTAGAGGCGTCTAAACCGAGCCAGCCTACCGGATATAGTCCAGCACTCGGGCTGCTGTTGTCAACGTACTCCATTGCTGACCGGTCCAGTGTTTTGCCGACGGGGTTACAAGCAGCACCGCTGTGCACCGTCACTTTGTACACGTGGTCTACAAACATCCACTTGCGGCCAGTTAAGTTAACCCAATTCCACATTTGGTACGCTGGCACACTCTTTTCATTGCAAAACGACATAGCAGTAGCAGTCAAATTTCCTTGTTCCGTGTCAGACCCGGCGTCGCCCACATTTATTAAAACATTGTAACACCACCGCACCAAACGTCCCTCAAGCCTATCGAGGTCCCAAAAATGGGGCGGCATCTGAGCCCCAATCAGCTTCTCATCTGCCTCCTCGCCTGCCTTGTCCTCATCTCCTCGGCTCTGCCCATGGCAGCAGAGGCCAAGAGCCCTCGCCGGAAGAGCCAACCGCCGCCGGCACACAAGCCGCGGTTCTCATCCCCCAGCAAGCTTACAACCAGCTACCCTTCCCCACCTGCCACAAAGCCAGCCTACGCCAAGCCCCAAGCGCTACGGCCGTCTGCGTCTCCTCCCTCGCCTAAACCCGCGGCTGTTAAATCATACCCGCCCCCACTATCACCACCTCTGCCATCCCCTACCGTCGCAAAAGACGACCTGCGGGGTACTGGCGGCTCCGGAACCTCACCATCCAACACAGTCCCTGAGGACAGCGCTGCTGCTCCCACCCCCAAGTCCAGCTTCCGTACGCTTCCCTTCACCTCGCCCGTCACCGCTGCGCTGCTGGTGGTGGTGCCGCTGACGGACACCTACCTGGGCGCGCAGATCAACAGGGGGCCCAGCGTCAAGAACACGACCGTGCTGCTGGACCTGGTTGGGAACAAGGTAAGCAGTGAGTGTGGCATGGCTGCACAGTTATTGCTATTACGCACTGAGTGGTAGCGGTGAAGGCAAGGGTTTAAGAAACACAGTTCGCTACAGCTAGACCTGGGTTAGACCACGGAGCGTGAGTGTACCGTACAGCTGCAGGCTACGATCACGCGCCCATACTGTTGTAGCGATATCTCTCTTTTAAACCCTGTTGAAGGTACAATGCTACCCATTCATTGCCCGGTTACCGCAGGCCACTTCCATGCCCTCCCTCGTCAATTCCTTCTGCGGTGCTCCCGTCCTCATGCCGGATGGCGACATCCTGCTGGTGGGAGGGCACTACAAGGAAAAGAGCGTGGTTAGGGACGGTCGTAACCAGTTACAGGTAAGGTCGTGAGGTTGGGTTGGGTTTGCTGGATGCATGGAAGGGTCCCGTTGGGTTTACTGCTGGACAACTGGTCACGGCGCTAGTTGCACCACCTAGTTGGAAAGGAAAGTGCCTCCGCGTCATGCCTCCTGCACAGCAACCTTGCATGCCCTGCACGGGTACCCGCATCGCACGCATGCCCCCAGGTCTTCAACCGGACAACGCTCAAGTTTTCGACACTGGCACCCATGCGTTACAAGCGCTGGTACCCAACTGTCGCGTCCCTTGCGAACGGAAAGGTAAGTTGCTTGGGCAGCTGGGAGGAGAGCAAACTACTGTGCGACACGTAGCAAAGACGGGACAGCATACCTTTTTTCCGGCACACCTTTCGTACGTATACCTCCCTGCGTCGTCCACACCTAATCTTTAGTGTTTGGTGCGGATTGATCCACCCTGCGTGCAAGCCCTCGGCGGCCGGATGACCGTGTGCGCCTGTGTACCCCAGCCATCTAATGGATATCGTCCTGGTGCACCTCATGTTTGCCTTCCGCTTTGACTATTGCAACCCCGTAGGTCGCCATCGTGGGGGGCACCTCCGACGCTAACAAGGGCACCATTCCGCAATTCAGTGAGGTCTTCGACCCTAGGAATCCCGCCGCGGGAACGCAGCTGCTCACAAACCCGCAGCACTTTGTTGACAATGCCGGATTCCAGTGGTATCCCTTCATCCACACCCTTCCGCGAGGTAAAGACTGTACGACGGTGCCATTGCATGATGCTTTTGACTTTCACTGTGTGTGGTGGCGGCATGCACCAACCCAGAGGCTCATCGTGTCACTGAGTTCTCTCACAAAGCTATAGCTTAGGCCTAGGACTGTCAATGAAGGTGGTGAACTGTGGAGTCAACCACCGGGCAACCGTTGCTCTAAACCGTATATTACGACGGCCCATGAGTCCTTAATTACCCACCTTGCCTGGCCATCCGTCCTGACCCTCTTCCTTCCAGGCCACCTGCTGTGGTGGGGCGACCGGGGCGGCAGCATCACGCTGGGGGGCGACAAGTCCACCATGCTTCTTGACCTGCCAGCACTACCCGACGGTGTAACGTGAGTTATGGGAGCACTTTGCCAGGATTGCTGCACGGAAACACTGTTTACAAGGCCATGCGGCTGCATGCGTCTCATAAGAGCAGCTTCAAACGTGTCAGAACGCCACCCAGCTGCCATAAAGCCCCATTCGAAGGAGCTAAGCTCTGGCTCCGCCAGTACATGTTACATGTCGTGCAAGTGCCTTGTCGTACATATTCAATTCTGTTCCACGTGCCTAACCATCCTTTGAAATTTTCTTCACACATAAAATGCTGTTTTTATGGCGGAGCCCCCGCCGCGCCGTGGCTTTGAGGGGGCGATTGCCCACGTCCGTGTGTGCGCGCGTCCGTGCAAAAAGACAAAACGTACAAACTAGGCAGCTTAAAAGGTATAGCTTAGTTTTGTCTTACTGAGGAAAATTAGCTGCAAAGTCGAGATTTTTGTTTTGCAACAAACGACGACTTGGTCAGCCATTGACAAGGACCAACGCGTTCATACCGATTACCGCTCCTGTATAACATTCATTGTTACCTTTTAACGGAAACTATGGATAGGCTACAGCGACAGCTTGCAATTCGACAGCCCATGAAAATGGACGGGACATTTTTTATTTGCAAAATCCGGGGCATGCTTGCATTAATTGGGAGCCCGCCCGTGCCTGACCGCCGGACTGGTAGTCTTGCTGCTTAGCGTGGGCCCCATTAGCCGTACCGAGGACGTGGAGAAGCCTGGCATTGCCTGGAGAAGCGTGGCATTGCCTGGAGAAGCGTGGCATTGTTACTAATGCACATGTTGGTGTTTATGCGACATGCCCCTCGGTCAACAGTCACATTGTCCTTGCTTGATATTTACGGCGGGACTTAGCCGACTGCCTGTTGCGTAATCAGTTTCGCTAAACGCTGACTGCTGGACTAGCGGGTTGGGCCCTACATGTGCTTCACTTGCTCCCCACCCCTTGTACGGCACCCACACCCCCCAGGCACCACACCATGTACCCCGCCACTGCCACCATTCTGCTGCTCGCTTACGACCCTGACGATGGCTATACGTCTAAGCTGGCCATCTTCGGAGGCGGGGTGGGTCACCATGCATTGCATGCTGCTGCGGCCTTGTGGCAGGGTAGCTCGCAGCTTGCATGCATGCCACCACAAGTAACATGCCTTAGCATGTGGGGCTTTGCATCGCCGCATGAATGAAAGTGCTTGACTATTTCCTTTTGCGCACGAACGCATATGTGTCGTGCCTTATGTTCTGTCCGCAGCCTGATACCAACACTCGGGGCCCCAAGGACACTCCAGCCTCCTCCGCCGCCCTGCGACTGGACCTGCGCGAGTGCTCAACTCAGAGCAACGGCTACTGCAGCACCGGGTAGGTGATCATCAGTGCGCCAGGGCTGCTGCTGCTGCTGCTGTTGTTAATGCAGAAGTCCCCCTGCGGTGATGCCTCGCATAGGCCTGTTGGTGCCTGCTGGTAACATGTTTATTGTTGTGTACTTGTTTTGCATGTTACATGAAGCTCAACATGCCAGCACTGCTCCATCCCGCCCAAATTGTTTGCCCTCCTGTTGCAATGCGACTGTGCGTAGGTGGGTCCAGGAGGACATGTTAGGCATAGCCCGTGTTATGGGAGATGCCGTACTGCTGCCAAACGGAAAGGTCGTTATCGTTAATGGTGCTCATGTAAGTGGCTGCCTGCGGGAAACGAAAATGTGTGATGAACGGTTCTCCATAATACGAAAAATCTAGGACTATAGGACCGGTGACATTGTTTATCATAGCACGAGACCGATGATGCCTATGCGTGTTGCTGCCTTTCTCGTGTGCTGCTTGCGCACAAAAAAGGGGTTTCGCTATGCCGGTAAGAAAGCAAGCACCCACAACAAGCTCAGACTGCGTGCTTGGCGACCTCTACGCTTTAACGCCCCCGTCTCAGCTCAGATCTCTACAAACCAAACACGCCCACAGAAAGGCAGAGCCGGCTACGTCACTGGAAGCTATGACAGCGGCTCCGGTGCTTCCTACCCCGCCAACCAAGCCCTCATATACGACCCGGCCAAACCGCTCGGCAAACGTTTCAGCCGCCTGGCGTTCAACCCCATCCCCCGCATGTACCACTCCACCGCCTGCCTGCACCGTACGGGAGAGATCCTGATTGCTGGGTGCGATGCGTGCGGCAATCTGGAGGGCATGGTAAGTGGATGATCAGTGAGGAATGCGTATTGGAGAGGGGTGCGCGTTTAGCAAGGGGGTCAATCTTGACTAGGCATAAGGAGGGTCGGGGGCCTGGAAGCGACATCCACCTTCCGTCGTCCACGATGACATCGGAAAGGTACCATCGTCCAGTACCTGCAACAGACTCTTACGATACTCAAACTGAATGCTGAAGCCCCTCACCTTGCCCTGCCATGCGTGTACATCGACAGTACATGCTAATGTGCATGTCCTTAATGGCTCTCCTTTGCCGTACTGTGGCCACCGTCACATCCTATCTAACCCCTCCCCTGCCGCCCTCACCATGCACACAGACCAAAATGATGTCACCCAACCCTGTCGCGGGGTACCAAGAGGCGCGACTGCAGCTGCTCACACCCGGGTCCATTGCAGCTGGTGTTGTACGACCGGTCATCAAGCAGGTGCCGGGCAGCATCGTTCGGGGCAAGTGAGTAGCACGTTAGGAAACCAGCAGCTCCATAGCTCGTGGGAAAGCAGGGAGAGGCAGGCGGCTCTGTGCTGTGATACCGTACTCGGTGGTCGGTGGCAAAAGAAAATAAACAAATATTACCCATGAAGTGTATTCTGGGGTACCCTCGATACAATGCTGGCCACGGGCCAACTTATGCAGCATTGCAAACTAACGCAGGCATGCCCATCTCCCCATGTCATTAACGTGGAACGCCGCACCGGTATCAGCTAGCTTGGCTGACCCATGGGTCCCCCGTCCGCTGCCTTTGATGAGAAATCACAAGACTGACATGTGCTACCCACACCTCAGGCCCTTCACCGTTGACTACACCTACCCTGCGGGCGACATCACGGGGGCGGCGCTTGTGTCGCCGTGCGCCCGCACGCACTCCATCGGTATGAACAACCGAGTCGTCAAGCTGCAGGTGCGGGGGGAAAAATTATATAAGTGAAACAACGAGTCCCAATCCCATATCCCGACTCATGCAGTGAGCGCATTCGGAGCCATGCATGCGGGGGGGGGGGCTTCCGGCGGAGAGGTGCATGTCGAAAGAGTTGCTGCACGCTCCAAGTAGGCATTGGAAGGACACGCCTGCATGCACCAATATAGTTTGTGCGTGCGGACATGTCTTAAGGACGACTCCGTACATAGGGATACGGCACACTTTTTGCAATACTTCTTGGAGAAAGTGGAGACCATGTGCGGTCTTATGGACGGAGCCCCGCCGCGGCGCTCCCGTCCGTGCGTCTGTCGGAAAGTCGACAGTTACCCTCCCGGATTCGCCGTCATCTCCCGCCCGCAGATCTCGAGCGGCGCTGGCGGCGGCCGTGTGGCGCTGCTGGCTCCCCCCGCCAGCCTGCCCGGCCTGGCCCCCCCGGGATACTACCTGCTGTTCCTGTTGGGCCAGAAGGACACCTACAGCGAGGGGGCGTGGGTGAAGCTGGAGGATGCGTAGATGCTGCATGGTGTTTTGAAGTGACATGATGCGTTCATGCGAAATGATGCATGCCTGGAGGCCAATGAGGCGCATTATTACCAAACAGCGCATACGTACGAGGCTGCTTGTTAGAGCGAGGCCGTTAGGGCAACAAAGCGGGGTGGATAGGTACACGTGGAGGCGGGCTGGACACACGTGATACATGGAAGGCACTTGCGTGATGCATGGCGGAATGTTGCTAGATTCCTTCACGCTTGATGACCTATGTTAACCTGATGCAGCTATCCATGGGGGGGCGGCAGTCATGTTCATTACTATAATAGCTAATGGGAGTCGAGAACAAATAAAGCTAATGGGAGCCGAGTGGAGTGCGTGGGGTAATTAAGTGCCTAGTCGTATGTGTAAAAGCGCTGTCGGCATGTCTGCTTAACATTACATGCGTTTCACCATAGATACGGCTTGTTGTTGTGATACACTGGGGCATGATGTTTGATATCTGTTAGCTGCACTGTAATGGTGTGTACGCGCCGTTTCATGGGGATGCTTCCAGTATAAGTCGCTAATTCACTATGAATTACTGGTTTGACGAATGCAGAGCAAAGCATGCTGTACGCACACTGCCGTTTGATGTTTAGGCCAACATTAATGACCCGCGGTTCTGAGCTCCATGGCCACCTTCCTAGCTGTCGGTTCTGCCGTCGGTCCTTAGATGGGGGCCCATGGGTCAGAGCACCGTATACAGGCGTTCTTAGGCGATGCTGTGTTGCACGCCAGCCGGCTACCGCACATTCCTGCGGCTGGTTCAATGCTAGCTTGACGTGGACTGATGGTGACCAGCCGTAAACCAACCGCATACAGTACTGTAGTGCCGGCCGCGCAGGGATCGTAATTAAACTATAGAGCTAATTAACATAACCTGGTTGTTTGTTTTATAATTTTAATTGTGCTTAATTGTAGTTAACCGTCAGGAAGTGCCACTTACCTTGCCTCGAAATAAGGTCATCCAACAACGTCAATTCCGAGAAAGACAGGTGTACTTTTAATGGGCCCATCTAGGCCCATTAGCAATGAAATTCCCTTTGCAAGAAGTTGCATAATTTCTCGGATGGGGTTCTTGGGCGAATCCGAATCCCAGCTTTTGGCATAAATACTGCAGTTTTGCTGTGCTAAGCACCCAAGTTGTCCGAAAATTGCATAGTCCTACTAAGCAACGTAGTATTGCTATGATCCGAGAGACCGAGGGTAATTTTTAAGGTTACCCTCGCATAGCTAAAGCCATTCGCGTGCAGTGATTTTAATTGCTAATCCTGAGAGCGCTTGCTTACTGTTCTAGGGCAAGATGTTGTGCGTCAAGCAAGGGTCTCGTTACCATCCACGTCCAAGACCCGTTGTAATTTATGTGCTGTTTTTGGCAGTGGCGCTGTCGGTTGTACCCAACATCGCGAACGCCTGCCCTGACGACGAAGACATCAAATGGGTTGATCTGCCCTACCTGCCGTATCCAGAGGGAGAGACCACAGCAGGGATTTTGAAGGTAATCGCGACTGCTGAAACGTTCAAAATACAATATGCTTTGGTAATAGGCCGCTTGCATGTGCTCGTGGACGCCCGAAAATATGCGCTTCAACACACAAAGACGTGTGCACATGCCCTTCCTCTTGTTCAGGATTCAGCTGGCAACCCGCTTCTGATCGTTGTCGGCCACTCCGACACGGATGAGGGCTCTGCGGCCACCCTTGTGCTGGATATTAACTCGGGAAAGTGGTCCAGGTGCGTGCCACTGGGTCTGTCTGTCAGTTGGCTAACGGAAGCTTGCAAGCATTTTGCACGTTGCCGCTCATTTGATCAGCCGAAACCTAATCCTGCTTGCACGTGTACGGTACGTAATCATTAATGTCGCCGAGTCCTCACAGCTGCTACATGTGTATGGCACGCATCCTTGCAGCCAGTATATCGCCTGCTATTTAATTGACCGCATTTACATACCTTGGCAGCATCGCTACAGGCCACACTCGCTCCCTTGCGCCTACTGCAGGAAAGCCCCACGGCTGCACATCTCGCACCACATGGCTGGTGCCACCGTGGGCAACAAGTTCTACCTCATTGGCGGCTACGAAGATGGAGCGCCAGGTGTGGAACTTTGGGGACTTTGGCACAGGAGGAGTGAACATGTTTTTTTTTTGCATCCAGATTCATACACATATAATTCGTACGAACGGTAGTAGGAAATGCATGGGCTGTCGTGTGTAAGCGATCTTCCTAGGCCAGGGTTCTTGTCTGCGTGTACTGCAGCACGTCATGTAACGTGACGTGTCATCGTAAGACGTGTACCTCCTGCACCCTCACGTGTAGGCAAGCTGCAAATCTACGACCCGGTGAAGGACACCTGGACGCACGGTGCCAAGTGCCTCGTGTCAAGTGGTGCTGGCTGCGGAACGGCACTTGGCAACTACATCTACTACTGCGCTGGCATCAAGTACGGCAACCAGAACGGCGGCAAACCCACAAATGCATGCGCGTAAGTGGATGGGCATGAGTAACACTCGCTAACCTAGGCAGTAGCAACCAAACCTATTTTGCAGCTTCACTGTAACAGCACACAGCAGCAGGGGTGCAATTTGGAGCACGCATTGGATAATTTAAAAAATTTGCATGCATGCAGGCGGTACAGCGTTGCTTCCAACAAATGGACGCGCATTGCTTCAATGCCCAACGCCGTACATCACCCGGTCATGGCGACGGATGGCAAGAAGCTCTACGTATTTGGCGGCCGCAACAGCACGGGCAACAACGCCCTGAAGCCGGTAGACTTCGTGCAAGTGTACAACCCTGCCAGCAACGTAAGTCCCAGGCCCCATGCAGCGTCATGCGCCTAATTATGGTTGCATCCTGCATGCACGCAAGGGGTTAACGTACTTGTTTACATCCTTGGAGGGAGAGATGTCGGTATTGGACATATATACTTTGCAGCAGGCCGTTAAGGTAGCTAGTGCCTGCATCTACCGGAATATGCTCCAGGGACGGACAGTTCAGCGGCCCCTTCCCTTACTGCTGCTACCGCAGTCATGGGTTGCCAGTAACCAGCCCGGCGGCCCCAAGCCCCTGCCAGTTCCCCGCGGCGGTGTGGGCAACGCGGTGTTCCTGGATGGCTACTTCTACGTCATTGGCGGGGAGACAAGGTGAGGGCTTGGTGTAGGGCTGGGTTTGCTGCGCTGCGATTGAAACGAGCGGAAGGGTGCCCTTGCGAGTGTCACCCAGGCGAGGTGCACTGTGGGTTGCTGAGCCCAGAAGCGCAGCAGGTAATGCGTGCACTTCTTATTGAGAACACCAAATGCGTGCCCACGGATGCCCCAAATGCGTGCATGCAGGTGCAAGTATTACGGCCCCTGCCCCAATCCGAAGACAGGCCTGACCGAGTTGGGCTCCTATGCAAGAATCGACAGGTGGGCCATCCTATGGACACAGGGCTGTGTGCTGGCTTGGACTCGCATCCCGTGCTACCATGCATGCATGTTTAGCTGTTGCGGCCGTCTAATCACCGCTGTGTTAATTCAAAAACAAACTGTACATCTGTCGTACCCTGTGCCACCGTACACAGGTACGACCCCGTTGCTGACAGCTGGTACCTGACCACCCCCGGCATGGCCATTCCCCGCCACGGAGCTTACCCGGGGGTGGGTCCGGCGCCCGCGTGTGATGGCGGGAAGCCTGTTGTGTACGTGTGCGGGGGCGGCATCCAGCAGGGCCTCAATGACACCACCTACTGCCAGTATATGGTGGTCAACTCCAAGCCAGCTTCAAAGAATCTTACAAGTAGCTCGACCGCGGTAAAGGCTCCGCCGCCCGTATCAACGGAGGGCTACAAGAGCTCGGCGGCCGTGGAGGCTCCGCCCCCCTTCTCAACGGTGGGCTACAACAACTCGGCTGCAGTGGAAGCTTCGCCGCCCCAATACAGCAACGTCAACTCGACTAAGCTGGAGAATGAACCGCCCCTACCACCAACTGCATGAGCCACTCGACAGCCCTCCTGACGCACCATCATCACCTGCCGTACTGAAGGGGAGCGGAACATGTTGGGCCACATTGAACATACCACCTTCACCCCAGCCAGGACAGCATGAGGACATCTCGAGGACTTGCCGCCTGGAATGATTACTACCGTGCCGTTGCCCAAGCCCTCCACCGAAGTCACCTCCCATGAGCAGAAGCGGATTCTTGGTCCGCTTCACGAACCAGTAGAGCACCGTTTTAGTGATCGGTCTATAGCTGTATATAGTTTTTGGTTCTGCCTTTGGCAAGATTGAGTTTAACTTGCTGTACATAACGTGGAGTAAGGTGTTCTTATTGGTATGTTCATAAATTTATACCAGACCGAAGCGATCTCATGGCCTGCCCAAATGGGTGTGTAGCATGGGGGGGTGACGGTGTGGTGGGGTGGTTGGGTGCGTTTTCGCGGCTGTTTATGATGGCGGTGTGTGGGAGTCATGCTTGGGTGGGTAAGGTGGCGGGCTGGGGGGCTGACGAGGCTGCTTAGGAGAGTGGCGCATGGGTGTCCCGTTTGGGAGGGTCAGATGGCTGCGTAGGGTCATATGAGGGAGGCGTTTACAGCGTCGAGGGGCATGCCTGGATAGTGCGAATTGGCATATTGCACCAGCAAGCCCGGTGTCTGCGGCCCTCAGGGGCAAGCCGTCTTGCTAAGCAGGATCGCAATTGCGTTGGCAACTCGAGGGTATCATAGGCGTGCACAGTAACTGACGCACGGTCCTAGGTATCAGTTGCCCTCGCTGTCACCCTCATTCGAGCACAGGGATGGGGTGGGAATGGGTTGGCAAGGGGAGTCACGGGGAGAGAACAATAAAGGCATGGAAGCTAAAGGATGGCGTGGGCAGGGAAAGGGATAGGAAAGCAAGAACAGGGTTGGTGGTGAAAGGAAAGCGAGGAAAGGTAAGGCAACAGGAAAGTAGGGGTGGGGAGGACAGGGCGGTGGCATGGCTTGCATAGGAAAAGTGTATTGAACCGTGGAGGCTATAACATCCATAGAGGCTGAGTTTGGGAGCCAAGCTTTGGCAGGGGAGGGGAGGGGATGGAGATCTGCAGGCTTCCTCTGCTGCTTCAACTGTAGTGTAGGTGCACCTTTGCACTCCACTGCGTTTGTCATATGCTGGCAGAGCCTCGTCGCCAAAGTTGTCTTCTTCTATGTGGGCAGGGGTTTGTGGGTGGCATTCAGAGCATGTTGGGCTAGTATTCAGTGGTACGCTCTCTTCGGTGCAGCATTCCTCCAGCACCTTTTCTGAAATGCACTCATAATAAACAACGTACCCATACCGCTCTCCTTTTGAGCAGTGCTTGGAACATTGTCACCAATGTCGTCAGCGAAACAGTGGCTACCTTCAAACAGTTCACTATGAGCGACCGTACCTTTTTGACTTTGTTCCTTCCGCAGTCGATTCCGCACCATGCCTACAGTGATACTGGGCCGCCCCATTTCCTGCAGCAATGTCTTTGGCGACGCTTCCTTCCCAGTAGCCACGATAGTTTGTAATGCTTGTTTATACGTGAAGCCCTTCAAGCGCGTGTCGGAGCACACTTCGTCATACAATAGCTTGGCAGTAAGTTTCAGTCCGCTAGAAGCAATAGTCTCGGCTGCTTTACACAGAGCCTCAACTTCATATGTTTTCCTGCATTCCCTGGCCATTGTGTGTACTGAGTAAGGAAGGCAATACCGAAGCCATTTGTGTCGGCCCTATTAAACTACGCTGCTGGCCTTACCGCGACAACAACCTAACGGATACCAACGTGTAGCAAGCTATCGACATGTGCTTAATGCCTCTTTTTTTGTAACTTGTTTTGTACTTTGTACGACACAGGCCAATATCACTGCTCACCCATATACACATCATTATTTTAACATCACAATACAACAAACACGTGTGCATTGATTATGTGACGAACGCTGCAGCTAGAAACTCCTCTCTACTCATAACAATCGTTCTTGACTTGGAGCCACATCGCAGGTTGCCTTTGTGACTTGCATATACACATTCAAATTCCAAACCTTTTGCACGAAAAAGATGCCAAAAAGCTCACACTACTTTCTGTTAAATTTGCCGGGGTGTTCACTAAGGCTGTTCCCTTGCTTCCAAGCCGCGGCCTGGCGGAGCGTCTAGAATCAAGGGCAGGCCAATATATATACAAACGAATAACATTTGTAAATAAAATTAAATATGTGTGTGTTCATCCATTGAGCTGCGTAAAAAAGGTGCAAGAACCCAAGCATGTGCATACTTTGTAACAAATAACTGATGGGAAGAAGTGACGAGGAATGTAGGAAGGACAATATGGTACCATACTTCTCCATGGTTGTGTTCGATTACAGCGGCAGCAAAACAGGGTAAGAGCTTGGCACGGAAAATAACTACTACGCTTCGACTTAGGCTTGGGACATTATTAGCACATTACGGTTTGCGGTATTACGTACGGTCGAACGTAAGTAAGGCGCCATAATTACGTCAGACCCCCAAAATGGCCACAGTTTTGCGTTGTGTAAATGTATTTTGCGTAAATGTACCCTTTTTTACGCTTAACGGGTAAGATACTACCTCCTACCCGCAACAAAGACGCTTAATTACACCAGAAACGGAACTGTAACCGGTCATGTATGCCACATATAGCGTTCTTTTCCAATGTTAAGTCCTAGTAATAAGCAAGGAATTTGCCAGTAGGAGCGGTCAAGCGCTGGTCAAGCATTGGTCAAACGTTGGTCAAAGCGGTCAAACCTTAGCAGCCATTGGTCAACTGGTCAACCCGCCAGTGTCTTAGGCCGTTTATGATGTGCTATAGGAATTCCAAGAGTTGTCCATAGCCCAGAGTGGGCAGAGTGGGCAGAGTGGGCAGAGTGGGCAGAGTGGGCAGTAGCCCTCCTGAAGGTTAGAAGATTTCCTTTACGTTCGCAAGCACCAAAAGAATTTATAAGAAGCTTTAGGGAAAATGTTAGGTAAGGGTGATAGGTCTTCTGTTTCAATTGTAGCTCCGTAACGGGTACCGTAAAATATTACGGTGCACTTTGAAGCCAACTTGGCCGAATTTTATTACAAGTTTACAACTATTGACGTAATTACTGTCCTGTTGAGCTTCGAATGATGAGTGCGGCCATCCAACCATTGATGTAAAGGGAGCAAATTAATGCCTTTTTAAGGGAACTCTCAGGGACAACGAACGAAGGGAACCCTTCATCCACGCAAATAAAGCCCCAATGAGCACAAGGGCAGCAATAATAATGCCACATGCCATCCAGACAAGCTATTATGCTGGCGTTCTCCGAACAGCTCCATACAAAATTTGAACGCATAATTGGAGTCCCCACGTCGATTCCCTGTAGGACCGTGGTCCTAACCTTGCAGTTGCCCCCATGCCACCAGAAAAAATAGTAATGGGCCCTGCCTAGTATATGTTGTATGATGCTATGTACTATAGATGGCTATTTGCATAATGATATACATGGAGGCTTATATATCCAACACGTCTTATCCGTACCCGTACTACTGACCCGCTGACACATGTATCAACAACCACACAATTGCATGGGATATCCATAAGAGGCAGTATCATGCCGTTCATGCCCGTTCCTATTGAGCAACCCTTTTCTTGCGACACGCAAATCGCATGTCCTGCGCACAGCCCTCCTTCCTCAACAAACCTTCTATGTTAATGTGTGGGCAATGCTCATCTTTGCCAACCTTCTTAAACCAGCACGGATATCGATTTTTGGTGCATAGCTCGCGAACAGCATTGTAGCCGGACTTGTCGCTGTACGGCACCAGGTCCCAGCCAGTGCCCAGGTCGCGGCAGAACTTCTCGGCCTTGGTGTACGGCATGCGCTGCTTGGCATCCACGGTGTACATGCGGTAGTCATAGCCCTTGTGGTACAGGGTGAGCACGTTGTCGCCTGGGAGTAAAGGTGTCAAGGGGAAGTGGTAGCTTGCTTGCATGCGCTTTCAGGTCAGCAGCCGCTGCTTATCCGGAAATGCCCGGTAACTGCATGAAGCAATGAATCCATTTCTGCTATGCATGCAGGTAATTGTATTGATAATGGTAACTAGTCAGGGTTACCAGGGACAACGGGGTTTACAGCCCCCCAAGCCTGATGTCTCCCCTTCTGTTCCCTCTTCTCCCACAATGACCCGCGACCCCACGCACCCTTGGTACGGCAGACGAAGCGTGCTGTCTGCCCGCACCCCTGCTCCAGCGTGAAGCCCTCCTGGCTCATGCAGTGGCAGAAGCCGGGGGTGGCCTTGCCGTCCATCCAGCAAGTAAAGCGGTTCTTGGCGCAAAGGTTACGCAGCGCATCTGTGGGCGAGTCTTATCGGACGGGTTAGAACAAGTCCCCTATCTATACTTCCTAAACGGACAAACACACAGTTATACACCAAGGTATCAGGGCTATAGCAGGTTACTGGTAAGCGGATTGCACGCAGCTCCCGTGTTCCCTTACCCATGGACGCCTCCTCATCCACGGGCGCCAGCTCCTGCCCATGACGCTCGCAGACCTGCTTAGCGGTGGCCCAGTCCGGCATGCAGCCCGCATCCACGTCGTACAGGGTATAGTTGCGGTTGTCTTTCGGGTTGTACTTGAATTGCGTTTTGTAGTTGTAAGTTAAGGGGTTGCATGCCTGTACTAGAGGCACTAGCAGCAGTAGTAATAGTGGAGCAGACGGCACCATGGACGGAGCGATGGGACGGTTGTTGTAGTGGCTGTGGCCAGGACGGCACCTCGCCATTTCTGCTGTCATTGTAACCTACTGCTATAAGTGACGGCATACAAGGGTTGGTATAACATAGAACCTAGTGAAACTCCTGGAGCGTGATCGGACAAGCTTTTTGCGATGATCGTTGTTGCGAGCAAATGCCGAATGGAATCTCGAGAAGCTGTGATAACCTTTGTTCATGGGTGATATCTAGGCACGTCATAAATGCAAACAGCTTACAGTGGTATCCGTATGGGATGAGCCGATTTACTTACTGTACCGGACACGACTGCTGACTGCTGGTACGTCACATCAACGGAAAGCAGCAGCAACGGACATGAACTGGCAGTAACCTATGTTTTTGCTTTTCCATGTCATATATACTTGGTTACTACGCGTAGTTCGGTAGCCTGTCGCGCCCACGCGCCGGCTTGCACACCTAACTCCAGATGATTTAATGTTTCGTCTATGGCACAGGTGGCAAATGCCCATTTGTATTCAGTCCAGAAGAATTCTGCCAGTCATAGTCGCCAATTGTAGTTTAGATTGCTTCCCACCGCCAAGCGTGTCGTACAACCTGTAAACTATGCCAAAACGCCCGGGAAAAAAACGTCTAGGTTCCTCTGCGCAAGCTCTATTAAATGCAGTCGAAAAACCCCAAACCCCCTGGGAAGTTAATGTCACAGCGTTGCACTATGGACGGCTAAGGTAACCATGTTCTTGGCCCCGGCTTGACTGATGTTATGTATTTGGCGCCTAGGAAGCACCACGGCCCTTCCTTTTGCGCCATACCACCGCCAGTTCTGTATTCACCAACCGAGACAACGGCGCCACCACGTTCCAGGTCCCTGCTCCTGCCTCTTCTTCCCCCTGGGCCCTCGACCATAGCCCCTGGCAACAATTGCCACGCCTTCTTGTTTCTGTGCTCTGCATCCCCACCCCATTCGTGGTCACTGTGAGTGCTTCCTCGCAGCTTAGTCTGTCTACTCCCATCCCGCCTCCTCAGTCGTGTTCCACATCCATGGGGACATGCGACATGCTGCTATGCTAGGCCTTTACAAAGGGCCGACTAGCCGAATGTATGCTTTCTACATAAGTTGTTTCTTGTACGTTTGGGGATTGGGCAGTTCCGTTCGGCTACCATGGTTCAGAGGTGAAGTGTCATTGGAACATCGGAAGCCGAGAAGTGACCATTTTGTTGATAGAACTAATTCTACGTATAAGAAACGAAGAAAGGATGGCAATACAGCTTTCAAAACCCTAACATGAGGCCTGGAAAACTTTTTCCGGAGGTTCAAGTAAAAAAGTCGTTGGGGCCCTGAACCCACCCACCCACCCCTGCCGTACAACCAACTTTGCAAGCCCATAACTTTTTCCGTACAACTCCAAACAGAAATCTGAAAGCAGATTTGGAGTCCCGACGCAAAGGGCCTTCAATTTTTGGTTGGGGTCTATTTTTGCGCCTCCTACCCCCCCCCCGTGACAAGGTTAAAATATTGGGCTTCCAAAAAAGTATATTGGCCCATGAGTCCATGAAGATGGAATGCGACCCGTTGTACCGATCTGGACAAGCCCAACATCAAGCTAGCAGTTGTTTAGGGTTACGCCGCCATGTACGCTGGTCGCACGGAGCTGGTACCGATGGGGCATGACACTGGGAAGTGGGAACAGCCATGTTTAGGACTGTCACACACGCAACATGTCCTTGTCAACAAAGAGTATCCACTAATTATGGTTCAGGGACGGGTATGGCCGCGGCGGTCTTCCGTAATGGCTGTTCAAGAACTCATTCATTGTAATAAAGTAACTTGCAGTTTTCTTCCACTTGCAGTAATTGATAGACACAGTAAATACCTATTAACTGTAAGTTCTAAATTCTTTGTCGCCGTTACTGACGCACGGATGCATTCGACGTGGGCAAGCATGCGGCACGCACGGCCCATTTGAAGCCACATACACACGTCGCGGCGTGGCTCATAACGACACTGAAGTATGCAACAAGCCTTACAAGGGTTAAACTTGCTTATTGGGTCATGAAGATGAGCTTTACGGTGTCCGAAGCAGGGGCTAAACAAGGACTAACTAGCACGGCACCAGATACCGGTAAGCAAGGCATCGTGGACAGCTCTCATGTTCAGGAAACGGAAACCCAGCTTATCGTGCTCGTACATCACAAAATATGTCCTGGTGCCAACGCAGGGGTGACCCCAGGTAAATATGTACTCTGGATTATGTATGCTTAAATGCTCACGGTACGAAAATGTCTATCATAGTCTACTTATCAATCACTAACAAACTTGGAACCACACTTATGCCCGAAGGCCGCTTAAGCATGCCTATTCTTGCGGCACACAAAGCGCACGTCCTGCTCGCAGCCCTGCTTCTGCAGCTTTCCCTCGGCATCAATTAGCGGGCACAGCTGATCGGCAGCTGCCTTCTTGCACCAGCACGTGTAACGGTTGTTGGCGCAAAGCAGACCAAGGGCATTGTAACCGGACTTGTCGTTGTATGGCACCAGGTCCCAGCCAGTGCCCAGGTCACGGCAGAACTTCTCGGCCTTGGTGTACGGCACGCGCTGCTTGGCATCCACGGTGTACATGCGGTAGTCATAGCCCTTGTGGTACAGGGTGAGCACGTTGTCGCCTGAGGCGTGCACAGCACAAGGGAGGGTTTTCAGCCGTCCTGCTGTGTATCGATATGGGTGGTGTAGGTTAAGAAATGGAAGTTGGTGCATTGGCTCACTCTTGTGGCAGCGCACAGCCCATCCACAGTACGAGGCAGCAGGCTCAGGTAGCCTAGGCTAACGGTCACACTGCAGCCCGTAGACTGTATGACTGTTTACAGAGCGTGTCGGCACGTGCCATGCATATAATTCCAGCGGCACCCGTTCCATATCCCCCAAAGCTGCCTGAGTAAACCCCTCGCCTCCCTCACCGTCATGCTGATCGGGGCGTTCCGGGCTGCACGGCGTGTACCAGTCGCAATCGTAGCAGGCGGCATGGCACCAGTTCCGGTAGGACTTGCCCTTCTTGTCGCACACCCAGACGTACCAGTTGGGGTACTTAGCGTCGCACAACTCGATGCAGCCTGTGCATTACAACCAATAAGCGGCATGCTGATACCGTATGGGACTGGAGTGAGACAACCGCTGTGCATGGTGCTTGAGGAAAGGGTCTGCCTATGCCCTTAACCGGCAATGCTTCATTCGAGCTAGCGCTACGTAATTGCAGTCCGTAATGCCAAGTGTACGCATGCACCCGTACCTTTCTTAGGGCTGGGAGGGCGGGGGCTGGGAGGACGCGGGCTGGGAGGACGCGGGCTGGGAGGGCGGGGGCTGGGAGGACGCGGGCTATGAGGCTGGGGGCTGGGAGGACGCGGGCTGGGAGGCCTGGGGCTGGGAGGATGCGGGCTGGGAGGGCGGGGGCTGGGAGGACGCGGGCTGGGAGGCCGAGGCGATGGAGGGGGCGAAGTCCTCTTGGGGCACTTATGGCCTGCAGTAGGGGTGGCAAGGAATCCCAGCCAGTCAAGAGCACCGGGTTGCGGACAGCGCTCATTCTGTTATTGATGCCGGGCCAATGTCAGATATCCTTGAAAGCAAGCGGCATATCTACATTACCTAGACCACCTACCGGTATCATGCACGCTTTCCGTGCCACACGTCTTACCCTTGGTACGGCAGACGAAGCGTACTGGCTGCTCGCACCCCTGCTTCAGCGTGAACCCCTCCTGGCTCATCAGGTAGCAGAGACCGGGGTCGCACTTGCCGCCCATCCAGCACGTGAAGCGGTTCTTGGAGCACAGGTTATGCAGGGACTCTGCGGATGGATGCGCCCCGTTAGGAAGGGGAACAGCTTACTCTAAAGGCCGGATTAGGACAGCAGGAAGCAGGGACTGTTGGCGTCTAAAACATGAATTAGCGACCGTTACAGAAGCGTCACGAAGTGTCTTTAGAACATTATTAGCAGGTAGGATGGGTGTAGAAGGCCACACGTTGTGGGCAACGGCGCGGGTACATCGCATGTAGGCACGCAGCTCCCGCGCTCCCTTACCCATGGACGCCTCCTCATCCACGGGCGCCAGCTCCTGCCCATGACGCTCGCAGACCTGCTTAGCGGTGGCCCAGTTGGGCATGCAGCCCGCATCCACGTCGTACAGGGTGTAGTTGCGGCAATCCTTGGGGTTGTAAAAGGTGAGCGTCTTGTAACGGTAGGTAAAGGGGTCGCAGCTAGGCGATTGCGGCTGCTTGGCAGGCGGCGGGGGGCATTCGCCGTAGTCCTTGAAGTCCGGGCCCATCTCGCATTTCATGTAGCAGGTATTGTACCACATGCGGCCGTTGCGGCACACCGGCTTGTAATCCTGGGAGCAGCTGGGGACGCATGCCCGGGCTACGGGCGTCAGCAGCACCAGCACAAGAGGGGCCAGCAACATCAAGGTTGACATGGCCAGCAGGGGGCTGCGGTGGCAGCTGCAGGAACGACAGCTCGCCACCATTGCTTGATGTAGCTTATCAGCAGGCGTGATGTAGGGGTTAGGTAGGGTAGCGACAGAAAGAGCACAACAATAGGCCAATGTTGACAGATAATGCTGCTGTAGAAAGGGTTGATGAAAAATGTGTGAGCCATGGGTATTTATATAGCGGTGTCATTATTGGATGGAGCGACACACCTGTACCGCGGGACACGGCAGAATGTCCTCAGCCTCGGGAACATCGACAATGCTCTAATCATTACGCAATTTCCTCAACGCCGACAGTAACGTAAGCGGTGCTTAGTGGATCATGTATGCCCCCGGTGAGTACGCCCAGCAGGCGTTACCTTTCTGTCAAGCAGATTGTGCAAATGTCATGCCCAAGCAGACCTAAGCATAGTAGCAATACTAATGCAGTTTTGCTGGCACGAGACCTTGCAAACAGTTTCCAGCTCATGATCGAGCGTGCTTGGTATTAGCCAGCGTGCCTTTCTCTGCATGCATGGATAGGCGTTTGGGGTGGAGCTTTCCAGTGACGCGGCTTATTGTGAGGTGGCGATGCCCCCGTCAAAGGTGAAACATACCGACTGGACCCCGCTATAACATGCAAGAAAGAGATATTTCACTTTCACTGTAAATTATTTGTGAGTCCAGAAAACTTCGTTGCAACAATTGGTTTCGTAACCAGCCAATGAAAAGGACCGCTGCAGCCATAACGATCACCGCTCTTGTATGATTTTGACTGGCACCGTAAAAAGGAAGTGGCAACAGGATAACAGTGACGTGTCGCAAGTTGACGAGTTGTGAAAGTCGGCGGGACCACGCTTGCATCTACGGGGAGCCATACCTGTGAGCCCATGCCGCCAGACTGGCAGTCCGTTGCATAGCGTGGTAGTTTAGTAGCCACACCGGGAACGTGGATGAGTCGCGACATGCCTGTCATCCTCTACTGGACACGGGGATGCCATCATACCTCATCATATGTTCCTACCGTCAGCAAGGGATTTCGCCCTTATCCACCTTCAAGACGAGAGACTGTGTGCAGTGGTGACCCGCGGGTCATTAAAGTCAGGGTGTGTGCTGACGTCTTTTTTTTACAAAGAGAGTGTCAGCTCTCTCCCAATGCTCGGATAGGGTGGATCCCCTTGCCGAGGTTAGGTACCTATGATACGGTGAGCTGGCAACCCCTTGTTCAGTTGAGGCTTACAGCAGGCTTGTCGCATTGACACGGACATATGTAGTGTTACATCGGAAGGGAGACATATCCGAATTCCTAGATTGGTTCTATGTATAACGGTTTGCAGCAGACTGCATATCGTGCGGCGTTGGCTCACGTGCACGGTAGGGTTGCCAGTAGTGCAAGCATGGCCTCGTGAAACAGGTGCTAAACAGGGACTAATTAACCCAGCACCAGATACCGGTAAGCAAGGCATTGTGGACAGCTGTCATGTTCAGGAAACGGAAACCTAGCAATTGCGAATCGTGCTCATACAACACAAAATATGTCCTGGTGCCGCACGGCAACACTCAACGCAGAGGTGACACCCAGGTAAGTATGTACTCTGGATTATGCTTCTATGCTCACGGTACGAAATGCCTATCACAGTCTACAAAATAATCACTAACAAGCTTGGAACCACACGTGTACCCAAGCAAAGGCCGCTTGATTACTTGCTATCACTGTTTAAGCATGCCTCTTCTTGCGGCACACAAAGCGCACGTCCTGCTCGCAGCCCTGCTTCTGTAGCTTTCCCTCAGCATCAATCAGCGGGCACTGCTGATCGGCAGCTGCCTTCTTGCACCAGCACGTGTAATGGTTGTTGGCGCAAAGCAGACCAAGGGCATTGTAGCCGGACTTGTCGCTGTACGGCACCAGGTCCCAGCCAGTGCCCAGGTCACGGCAGAACTTCTCGGCCTTGGTGTACGGCACGCGCTGCTTGGCATCCACGGTGTACATGCGGTAGTCATAGCCCTTGTGGTACAGGGTGAGCACGTTGTCGCCTGAGGGGTGCACAGCACAAGGGAGGTTTTTCCAATCGTCCTGCTGTGGATCTATGTGGGTGGTGTAGGTTGAGGAAATGGAAGTCGGTGCATTGGCTCACACTTGTGGCAGCGCGCAGCCCCATCCGCAATACGAGGCAGCAGGCTCATGTAGCCTAGTAGCCTAGGCTAACGGTCGCACTGCAGCCCGTAGACTGTATGACTGTTTACAGAGCGTGTCGGCACGTGCCATGCATATAATTCCAGCGGCACCCGTTCCATATCCCCCAAAGCTGCCTGAGTAAACCCCTCGCCTCCCTCACCGTCATGCTGATCCGGGCGTTCCGGGCTGCACGGCGTGTACCAGTCGCAATCGTAGCAGGCGGCATGGCACCAGTTCCGGTAGGACTTGCCCTTCTTGTCGCACACCCAGACGTACCAGTTGGGGTACTTAGCGTCGCACAACTCGATGCAGCCTGTGCATTACAACCAATAAGCGGCATGCTGATACCGTATGGGACTGGAGTGAGACAACCGCTGTGCATGGTGCTTGAGGAAAGGGTCTGCCTATGCCCTTAACCGGCAATGCTTCATTCGAGCTAGCGCTACGTAATTGCAGTCCGTAATGCCAAGTGTACGCATGCACCCGTACCTTTCTTAGGGCTGGGAGGGCGGGGGCTGGGAGGACGCGGGCTGGGAGGACGCGGGCTGGGAGGGCGGGGGCTGGGAGGACGCGGGCTAGGAGGCTGGGGGCTGGGAGGACGCGGGCTGGGAGGCCTGGGGCTGGGAGGATGCGGGCTGGGAGGCCGAGGCGATGGAGGGGGCGAAGTCCTCTTGGGGCACTTATGGCCTGCAGTAGGGGTGGCAAGGAATCCCAGCCAGTCAAGAGCACCGGGTTGCGGACAGCGCTCATTCTGTTATTGATGCCTGGCCAATGTCAGATATCCTTGAAAGCAAGCGGCATATCTACATTACCTAAACCACCTACCGGTATCATGCACGCTTTCCGTGCCACACGTCTTACCCTTGGTACGGCAGACGAAGCGTACTGGCTGCTCGCACCCCTGCTTCAGCGTGAACCCCTCCTGGCTCATCAGGTAGCAGAGACCAGGGTCGCACTTGCCGCCCATCCAGCACGTGAAGCGGTTCTTGGAGCACAGGTTATGCAGGGACTCTGCGGATGGATGCGCCCCGTTAGAAAGGGGAACAGCTTACCCTAAAGGCCGGATTAGGACAGCAGGAAGCAGGGACTGTTGGCGTCTAAAACATGAATTAGCGACCGTTACAGAGGCGTCACGAAGTGTCTTTAGAACATTATTAGCAGGTAGGATGGGTGTAGAAGGCCACACGTTGTGGGCAACAGTGAGGGGTTCATCGCATGTAGGCACGCAGCTCCCGCGCTCCCTTACCCATGGACGCCTCCTCATCCACGGGCGCCAGCTCCTGCCCATGACGCTCGCAGACCTGCTTAGCGGTGGCCCAGTTGGGCATGCAGCCCGCATCCACGTCGTACAGGGTGTAGTTGCGGCAATCCTTGGGGTTGTAAAAGGTGAGCGTCTTGTAACGGTAGGTAAAGGGGTCGCAGCTAGGCGATTGCGGCTGCTTGGCAGGCGGCGGGGGGCATTCGCCGTAGTCCTTGAAGTCCGGGCCCATCTCGCATTTCATGTAGCAGGTATTGTACCACATGCGGCCGTTGCGGCACACCGGCTTGTAATCCTGGGAGCAGCTGGGGACGCATGCCCGGGCTACGGGCGTCAGCAGCACCAGCACAAGAGGGGCCAGCAGCATCAAGGGTGACATGGCCAGCAGGGGGCTGCGGTGGCAGCTGCAGGAACGACAGCTCGCCACCATTGCTTGATGTAGCTTATCAGCAGGCGTGATGTAGGGGTTAGGTAGGGTAGCGACAGAAAGAGCACAACAATAGGCCAATGTTGACAGATAATGCTGCTGTAGAAAGGGTTGATGAAAAATGTGTGAGCCATGGGTATTTATATAGCGGTGTCATTATTGGATGGAGCGACACACCTGTACCGCGGGACACGGCAGAATGTCCTCAGCCTCGGGAACATCGACAATGCTCTAATCATTACGCAATTTCCTCAACGCCGACAGTAACGTAAGCGGTGCTTAGTGGATCATGTATGCCCCCGGTGAGTACGCCCAGCAGGCGTTACCTTTCTGTCAAGCAGATTGTGCAAATGTCATGCCCAAGCAGACCTAGGCATAGCATTGCTATGCAGTTTTCCTGGCACGCGACGTTGCAAACAGCTTCCAGTTCTCGTGATTGAGGGTGCTTGCTTTTAGCCAGCGTGCCTTTCTTTGCATGCATGGATAGGCGTTTGGGGGCGGAGCCCATGCCGTGATGCGGCTTATTAGAGGTGGTGGACCCAGTGGCACTAGATGGCCAAACCAGCGTTGGGGCACGACAGATGCCCCTGTCAACGGTGGAACATACCGACTAGACCCCGCTACAACATGCAACAAAAAGAAACTTCATCTTTACAGGGGGGGGTAAAAAAGTCTTTGCCAAACCCCATGCTAAAAAAGTCAAGAAAGGGGTGCCGGACCCACCCACCCACCCTGTCGTACCGTTTTTGCTGTACGACAACGCTGTAAACTTTGCAAAATCGCCCCAAAAAAGCACCATTCGACTCCATTTCACAAGATCTTCGTCATTCTCACGTTAGGCGTACCATTTGGCAACATTTCTGAGTCCCTCGCCACACGGGAGGGGGGCAGGCAGGCTGCCATACTAAATACTCTCTGGTATGCAGCCGATACACATCTCTTTTAAACCTCACATGCATTGCTGTAATAATGCTTGAGTGCACGGTTGCGTTGGTAAGTGTGCTCCAGCCCACCTGCCACTGCGTCCCTCACATCACCCCGCCATCGGTACGACTGCGCCCCCTCCCCCGGGTAGCAGGTTGGGCTTGCACCCCACCGCCCTCAACACCAGATGCAGAACCACGCATTTTCCCCCCTGCCATGGATGTGTCGTCAGTACGCCTGTTGCGTGCCCTCCCCCTTCAACCTTGCCCTAACTTTGTGATTTTATTCGTTTGGTTCCTCTTTGGGCCCCTTCTACCTTAGCCCCTGTCCCTGCTGCTTGCTTTGCCTCTGGAGAAGCCATACCGTGCATGTTGGGCCAGCTAGGGTCTTCCATGTGGACATGCCACCCGCAAACTCCACACAAAGGCTCTAATATGAACATAATATGCATATACTATAACAGGAGTACTAAATCTGCTATCCGTTTGGCGAAACGATACCTAGGAAAAAAGTTTTGGAGGTCAAAGAAAAAAGTCATTGGGACTCCGGACCCACCTACCCACCCCTGCCGTACGACCAACTTTGGGAGCCTATAACTTTTTCCGTACAACTCCGATTGCAATTCTGAAAGCGGAATTGGAATGCTCTCGTTGAGTTCTTTAATATTGAAGCATGGGGTCATTTTGCGGCGAAACTACCCCCCCCCTGATCTTTATTTTAAATTATTCGTGAGTCCGGGAAACTTCGTTTGGCAACAAATGGTTTCGTGACCAGCCAATGAAAAGGACCGCCGCAGGCATACTGATCACCGCTCCTGTATGATGTTGACTGGTACCTTAAAAAGTTCGTAGCAGCAGGTTAACAGTGACATGTCGCAAATCGACGAGTTTTAAAAATTGGCGCGACCATCCTTACATCTACGGGAGCCCACCCATACCTGTGAGCCCATGCCGCCAGATGGGCTCCCGATGGGAGCCCGCTCTTCTACTTATGTACTTATAACCATTTCCTACCCTAATCCGCCTGAAATCCGCTTTGAACCCAACCTTATATAAACTCCAGCGTCTTCAACACCTTGAATCTTGAAACCTCGAAATCCTGAACAGCTCCAGCACTCCGCCGTCCGCAAGCCCGGGAGGTAAATCCCTTTACTCCGTCTGGCGGCGGTGGTGGCGCAGGACGTAGTCCACAGCCCACGGGAAGTGGCGTCGGATCTCTGCCTGGGAATCCGGGTGTTGCATCACGAGCATCGTGATGTGTGCGTCATCTGAGCATAGGCCTCGGAGTGGTAGCCGCTGTTAGTGAATCAGTAGCCATTGAAGGAGGGAAGCCACCGGCCAGCGCTGCTCCAGGCGGCTGGATTGCCCAGCATGTCCATGTATGTGTCAATCTTGTAGGCCAACCGGCGCATGCTAATAAATGTGGACGGCCGTTATGCCGGCCTACAAGATTGACACATACATGGACATGCTGGGCAATCCAGCCGCCTGGCGCAGCGCTGGCCGGTGGCTTCCCTCCTATGGCTACTGATTCACTAACAGCGGCTACCACTCCGAGGCCTATGCTCAGATGACGCACACATCACGATGCTCGTGATGCAACACCCGGATTCCCAGGCAGAGATCCGACGCCGCTTCCCGTGGGCTGTGGACTACGTCCTGCGCAACCACCGCCGCCAGACGGAGTAAAGGGATTCACCTCCCGGGCCTGTGGACGGCGGAGTGCTGGAGCTGTTCAGGATTTCGAGGTTTCAAGATTCAAGGTGTTGAAGACGCTGGAGTTTATATAAGGTTGGGTTCAAAGCGGATTTCAGGCGGATTACAGCAGAAGGGTAGATAAGTAGAAACAGGTATGTGCGGGAGTACTTAGCCATGGGCTCATGCGTCGCCCATGCGCAATTCCAGGACCGTACGAGGACGTACGGCAATTTAGGTGTGGGGTATGCCACAGCTACCCACCCTGTCGTACGGCAAACATGTCGTACAATGTGTAAACTTCGCCAAGACACCCGGGAAAAAGCCGTTAGACTCCTCTGCTTAAGCTTTATTAAATGCTAACAAATACCCAGAACCCCCTTGGGAGACGGGCAGAAAACCACCACCGTCATATCCCCGTTCTTATTCGTTAGGGCAAATTGGGAATCGGCGGGCGGTTCCGTTTGGGCTACTGTAGTTCAGACCTGAAGCGTCATCGGACCCATGAGAAGCTGAAAAGTATACCTTTTGTTGCTCCGGACCCAACCCCTGCCGTACAATCAACTTTGAAAGCCCGTACTTTCTTCATTACAACTCCAAACAAAATTTTTATTGCGGATTCGGAATGCCCCCCTTAATTTGGTTTTGGGGTCTCTTTTTGCAGTTACCAACTCCCCCCCGGTTGAACACAAGTGTCTTCAGTTGCTTGCATGTAACACAAGGAATAGACTGCCACTGCTCAAGCGAATAACAAGAACCTTGGGTTCGGATGTCCTCTACAGCTCTTTGCAGTGTATGCGGTTAGTCATTGGATCAGCGTCGTTTGCCCATCTCTCATATTGTTGATAGAAAGCATAGCGCAAGCTAAAAGCGAGTTTAGCTAACTGTGTATGATACAGTACCAACCAGACCGTGGTGTGAGTGTTGTGCATTCCAAATGAATGAGTCAAATATAAGTCACTCAGTCCAGGAAGGCACATTCCAAATTGAAATTCAGTTCATTTTTTGGCCTGCCCTTGATTCTAGACGCTCCGCCAGGCCGCGGCTTGGAAGCAAGGGAACAGCCTTAGTGAACACCCCGGCAAATTGTAGAGATTTTCGCGTGAGCTTTTTGGCATCTTTTTCTTGCAAAAGGTTTGGAATTTGAATGTGTATATGCAAGTCACAAAGGCAACCTGCGATGTGGCTCCAAGTCAAGAACGATTGTTATGAGTAGAGAGGAGTTTCTAGCTGCAGCGTTCGTCACATAATCATGGCACAGGTGTTTGATGTATTGTGATGTTAAAATAATGATGTGTATATGGGTGAGCAGTGATGTTGGCCTGTGTCGTACAAAGTACAAAACAAGTTACAAAAGAAGAGGCCTTAAGCGGCAAGAGTGCTCGTACCCCCTAAGGGAGTCTGAGGTCGTACAGGCCCTCCTGGCAGCGTGCTGTGCTCGCTGTGCTCAGAAGCGTGCTATGAAACATCTTAGAAAGAATGCAATGAAATATGCCACATATTTCTATCTAAGTGCAGCCCATTTGGTATTCACCTCGCAATCGACCCAGCACAAGGCTTAACATAAACAGTTGTCCTTAACCTTATGCAATAACATGTAACTAAACATGAGTGATTCAGGTTTTAGTGTAGGTCTCCTAGTAGCTGAACACTCCGACAATGAAGCCGAAGCACTCCTTCGCGCTGCTCTCGGGTCAGATGGCAGCGGCGGTTATGAATCTGGGCATGGTAAAAACACCCTCGTTCTTGTCTTAAAGAGTACTTCCCAAATATGTGCTTACCTGAAATCACGATTCCGGGCCCCCCTCCCACACATGCCTCTAGCCCTACCCTTGAGCCCCCTCCAAGTGCATACCCGCTTTTTCCGTCGCGTGTAGCATCACAACCCGAACGAACCTGGGCATGGTAAAAACACCCTCGTTCTTGTCTTAAAAGAGTACTTCCCAAATATGTGCTTACCTGAAATCACGATTCCGGGCCCCCCTCCCACACATGCCTCTAGCCCTACCCTTGAGCCCCCTCCAAGTGCACACCGCCATCTGCTACAGCGGCGGGCGGTGCAGCACCCAGCTCTCAGCTGGCGCCAGCACCTTGTGTGCAACGTTCAAGCAGAGGGGGCAGGAGACGTGCAACGAAGCCAGGGCCACGGCAAAACCCAGGGCATCAGGCAGCAGCCGAGCAGGACTTACCAACAGGTGCATACGCTGTGCCTGCATCAGACCCAGCCCCATCCTACTCATCAGAGGCATTCATATTCAAGTCCTTCACTTCATGCGAGGATGTTTTGTCAGCAGCCATGCAGTTGGTGCCTGAAACTCAGAAACGTAAACTTAATCCGTGCCCAGTACGCGCTGTTGTCTCCATCCGTGCTGGAGTGTTCAGCAGCACTTGCCATATGTTTGTGGCACATAACGCCTGCGTGCGCTCTGTTGCGGCAGACGTATACAAGCAGTGGCATGGTACCTCAACCCCAACGTCCAACAGCTTGCAAGGCGAGGGTATGGAGCCAATAGAGACAGGGCTCTAGCCAAACAGCAGCTGAAAGCAGGCCTGTGGAGGAGGTGGTTCGAGAGGTTGCCTCTCGCCTATCAGTTGATTCGCTCAAGGCTACCATCCGCAGAGCATTCACAGCAGGCCGGAGGCCACCCACGGAACGTATGTCAGCCACGCTTGCTGCTGGACGGAGGGAGGCTGAAGCCTTGCGGTCTCTTGTCCAGTCCAAAGACCGCTACAGAGGGCCGGCGGCTTTGCGTATGCCAGCTGCGTCTCCTGCTGCACCACCGCCGATGCCTCCCCATAGCAGTGAGGTGCTGGCTTTAGCTGGTATCGTTTCGACGCCGCTCGTGACCATCCACGCAGCACTATTGGGGGCTAGCAACCTATCAGCTGACGATGTAAAGGCAGTTGTTAATGCTATGTCTGCGTGGGCAGCTTGGGTTACCCAGCGCAGCGCTGCTGCTGCAGGAGGTGAAGCCCGCTCTGATGCAGCAGCTGCGGGGCCAAGTGGTCAGGGAGCGGGCACAGCAGGGGCTAATAATGTGGCGCAAGACACAGCACAGCAGCAGGGTGTTACGGATGTAAATATGCATGAGGAGCTTGTTCCAGCTGACGCGGTACGCACGCAAGGTGTAAGTAACGAACGATGTGCCCATGCTAAATGCGTGTATAGAAGGAACGCTGCGATTGGTGTCAAGCGGAGGCGTCAAGGGGATTCTGGTGATAGGCAGGACGGGACTGACGGTGGTGTTGGGGTTCGTAATATCTATATCCCTGCAGACGCGTTAGTCCTATTACCGGCAAGAAAGGGGAAGGGAACGGGAGGATCGTTGCCTATGGATACACGTGGCAAGCACAAGAGGTCAGCACATATTGCTAGTGTGCACAGATGCACAGTTGTGAGACAGCAAGTATACAGCGCATCGCAAACAGCTTAATACTATCAATTAACTTCAGGACAACGTGGCACGAAACATACCTTGGGCGACTCAGGTCCTGTGGCTGCTGCTGCCGAAGAGCCGTCGCATCCACTGCTGCCATCGCCCTTCTTTTTCGCACAACCATCAAGACTTTAGCGCCTGTGGCACAAGCCATAACTAGCGTTATCGAATTAGAACTAAAGTAGGTCAACAAATCAAGCTTGCTACATTTTCTGTAGGTTGACGCTGCAATGCACAGAAAGTCCCTGACGCTTACATTTAAAGGGATATTGGAATTCCCAGAGTAAAAGGGTGATACCAAGAACGTGTTTTGAGTTAAAAGATAGAGAATGGAAGCGCAGCACGCTGCCAGGGAGCCCTGTACGACCTCAGACTCCCTTAGGGGGTAGGGGCGCTGTACCCCTTAAGCGCATGTTGATAGCTTGCTACACGTTGGTATCCGTTAGGTTGTTGTCGCGGTAAGGCCAGCAGCGTAGTTTAATAGGGCCGACACCAATGGCTTCGGTATTGCCTTTATTACTCAATACACACAATGGCCAGGGAATGCATGAAAACATATGAAGTTGAGGCTCTGTGTAAAGCAGCCGAGACTATTGCTTCTAGCGGACTGAAACTTACTGCCAAGCTATTGTATGATGAAGTGTGCTCCGACACGCGCTTGAAGGGCTTGACGTATAAACGTGTTCTCTGCTTTTTGCAATACAACAAAGCCGGGCAAAAGTATATCCGGCCTAGGCCCAACGCTACCACTCAGCCTTCGAAGAAGCGTTCAAAGTGGACTCCGAACGAGGAAGCAGCGTTTCAGGAAGCAGTGCTCACGCTACAATCCACCAACAGAAAAGTAACAGCGGGCGCTGTCGTAAAGGAATTGAATGGAAGTGCTGCCACGTACAATCAAGTGCACTACCGACTTCGGCAGTTGGCGAAAACTCAGCGTCTTCTATGTTCATCAGAGGATAATGGAAACGTCAGCAACAATAGCGGTGTGGAGGATGGTGACATTGGTGGGTTATTGGTTGTTTGCCAATATTTGCTAGTTGTGGGGCATTGACAAAGGTTCTATAGCTCCGGCCTTCATTTAAGCGCACAAACGTTGGATAAGCCTTAGTGAACACTTGAGATACATAGATCCACATACATAGGCCCTCATGCAACCAGCCACACAACTATCACCCACCACCCCACACGTCCACTTGGGCAGGCCATGAGATCGCTTCGGTCTGGTATATTCAAGTCAAAGGCTACAAAGCCTTTTATACTTTATTCTCACATTAGGTAACATCAGGTACAAATAAGCTAGTCCCCGCAAACTGTACGCCCCTTTTCTGCCCCCTGCCCCAGGTAGCAGATTGGGTTTGCAACCCACCGCCCTCAGCACCTAATGCAGAACCACGCACGCTACCCCCTGCCCCGGCGTGGGGGTTTCGTGCCTCCTCCCTAAGAAGCGGGTGTGTCGTCAGCACGCCCGCCACGTGCCCTCCCATTTCCGCCTTGCCCTAACTTGCGTTCTCACTTCGTTTGGCTAACTCTCTTGGGCCCCTTCCGCCTTGGACTCTGCCCCTGCTTGCTTTGCCTCTTGCCCCTCGACTGCCCCTGCCATAGACCGCAGTATGAGTAGTGTCATAGTCTAATTCCGCTTCGTGTTCGGAGGAAAGAGGCTTAGGAACAAACGTTTTGAAGGTCAAAGAAAACGTTGTTGAGGCCCCGGGCCCATCTAACCACCGATGCCGTACGACCAACTTTGGAAGCCCATAACGTTTTCTGTCAAGTCCAATTACAAGTCCGGAAATGGATTTGGAATGCTCTTATCAAAATTGATGTGGGGTCTTTTTGCTGCAAACCTACCCCCCGTTCCGTTCCCTATTTTGTGTTTCCTCTTTCTAGCAGTGGACTCGGTAGCAGGTCTAATGGTTTCCGTTTCGTCTTAGGCCTTACATGGTCTGTGATAGGCCCTGATAAGGTCCACACCATGTAACATTATATCATAACATTCTGGATGATGGTACCCCTCCTCTTGCCTTCTCCTCTATCTCCTCGCATCGCCCCACCTAGCTAAAAATAGCTCCCCATTTCCAACTCTCAGCGTCACTCCACTTCTTCGGAACCTATCCACTGCTAAAGCGCCTCACTTTGGAGGGTGGGTGAACCTCACTTCTTCAGCGCCACTAGCGTCCTGTGCCGCGGGGTGCTCTCCCGCATGAGCACCCGGCTGAAGCCAACCTCCTGCATGGTTGCTGGCATATCCAGCGAGATGTAGTCCTGCAGGGCGTTGGGAGAAGGGTAGCGGGAGAAAGGAGAATGAAGATAGGGATGGGCTTTGCGGGTGGGAGGATGGGAGGGAGGAGGGAGAAGGGAGGGAGAGGGGATGGGGAAACATTGCGCAGCGACAAGGCATTAGCCCCATATGAGGGGGATAACGGAAGAAAAGGAAAAAGAGGTGCAAGAAAAGGAGAGACGGAGAGAGGGCCGCATGGAAAGGAAGGACATAACTTCCATGCGTAGGGGAGATAGGAACTGCAAAAGCAAAACACCATGCTTGGTCCTAATGTAGAGCTTTGCATGGGGATCTAAATTCTGCTTACTAAACGTCATTCGAAAGTTAGTTATGGGTTTAGGTAAGGGGGTTCAGCTTCCCCAAAACTGGAAAAGGGCAGAGCCCCTTGATGCGGGTAGGAACGTATGATGACCACTAGAATGACGCGGCATGCGCACATGTGACCCCATGGCACCAGCGGTGTTGGCACGCAGCCCTTGAGCTATGTCTACAAAGTGAATACCCCTTGCTTGGAAAGCTGACATCCCTTACTAAGGAACGTGACATCGTTGTTTGAAGCAACCGTACGTTGTGATAGTTTCATGACATGAGGAACTGACACGCCCTTGAACAATTGAGGCTGACAGGCATGTCGCATTGACAGCGACGTGCATAATGTAATGTCGTATTCATTTCATCCACTTGGTGCGCGTTGTCTGTGCGGCTACAAAGAATCACGACATGCAACGGACTACCCAATCGGTGGCAATAGTTCACAGATGCGCGAGCTCTCAGTATATGCAAGCATGGTCCCGCTGAATTTCACATGTCGTATCCAACACCTTGCTGTTCCACGCAACTATACATAAGTTACGTCAGATTGAAGCGGTATTCGGTATGGCCACGTCGGTCGTTGTCAATGGCTGGTCAAGCAACCGTTTGTTTGAGAAGGCCTCAAAACCAACTACCCACCCGCAAACATGTCGTACAACCTGTAAATCGCCAAGTCAAGTGCCCGGGAAAAAAGCTGTCAGGCTCCTCTGCGCAGGCTTTATCACTGCGCAATTACGTGCAACATAAAAACCCCGATCCCCCTGGGAAGATGCGCACATCATTTAGTGTCAAAACACGGCGGTGCAACAATGCCCCAGGCTCCGGCCCCTTCCCCCCCTTCTCTTGTCAGGCCGCGCCCTCGACCACTGCACCTGGCGCCGCTTCCCACACCTGCTACATGCTGTGCACTGCATCCCCACCCCATATGTGTGGTTACGCTCTTTGTTTACTCATGGCGCAGGGGTAGTCGAGGGGCAAGAGGCAAAGCAAGCGGAAGGGGGCCCAAGGGAGAAACCAAACGAAGTGAGACAGCAAGTTAGGGCAAGGCGGAAATGGGAGGGCACGTGGCGGGCGTGCTGACGACACACAGGCTTCTGAGGGAGGAGGCACGAAACCCCCACGCCGGGGCAGGGGGTAGCGTGCGTGGTTCTGCATTAGGTGCTGAGGGCGGTGGATTGCAAACCCAACCTGCTACCTGGGACAGGGGGCGCAGCCTAACCCGTGACCGGGCCACGTGAGGGATGCAGTGGCAGGTGGGTTGGAGCACATGAATCCACGCAATTGTGCAATTGGCCATTCTAGCATTTCATGCCTTCAATAAGTTCACTGAGCGTTGGGGCGAGATGCGTCGGCCCAGAGAGCAGTGATCCTGGCAGCCTGGCAGCCCCGTGTGACAAGCGACTCATAGGTTGCAATTTGATGTACCTATTGAGAGGATAGTATAGACTTCAAACTGGAAAATGAATGGTGCCCTTTTGGAGCGTTCTTGGCGAGGTTTACAGCGTTGACGTACAGCAAAAACGGTACGACAGGGTGGATGGGTGGGTCCGGCACCCCTTTTCGACCTTTTCGGCACGAGGGTTTGACAAAAAATGTATGCCCCCCTGAGTAGAAAAACGGGGAACGTAAAGCTAGATAGCAAGTGCCACCTGCCTTAGCCCCGAGATGTCTCAAACCGTGCTTCAGTACAACCAAATCAAGGACAGGACTCTTAGTTAAAACATGTAGTTCATCTCTACATCCACCGCTTCTGCAGGCGGCACAAAAACGTTGACTGCGCGGTAAACAATTTTGTCCATTTTCCTGGCCGGTGCACAGCTAGGGATCATACTCCTAACCGAAAACGGATACGAGTTTTATATGTGCGTCATGGTCTTGGGAACGGCAACAAACGGTTTGGTTCGGTTGCGATATATGAGTAAGCGACCATTACAGTGATCCCAAACCCGAAGGCAGGGGACAACGGGCGACATCCAGCCCTACACTGCAGGAAAAATGGAAACATCCCAATGCAAAAGGGGACCTGTCCCCAAAAGGAAAGCCCTAGGCCTAGGAACGCCTGGAGAGCAACCCCAAGGAAAAAACGAGCAAGCAGCAAGCTGGAAATGAAGCCAGCAGCAGAGAAAGCTTAAAACAACCAGATCTCGTTCTTGACACACCCAGCAGCAGAAGGGGGTATAGTCGACAAAGCTCAAGCAAGAGACGAAGCACCAGTCGCAGTGATAAATCTGCTTAAAAGGTTTTAGCGAATGTGTTCGGAGGACATCCACGAGCAACCCCAATGGCGATAGCAGCTGCTGGCTTGCATTTTCTTCACCCTTCTCCCCGCGCACCGTTCCTATCCCCCTTCTCTCCCAACGCACCGCCAGCCAGGGTTCGGTGGACTTGAAGGCGGTGAAGACGATGGGGTTGTTGAAGATGCGCTGAAAGATGGGCGAGGCGGGGTTCATGTCCATCACAGCCAGCACGCCGCCTACAGCCGGAAGCAGGGGGGCAGCAGCAGTTGAGGAATATTAACAGGGCCAGAAGGAGGCAAAGGTGCATGCATGCCGGGTATGGGCCCTGCTTCTCCCTCCTTACCGGGGCGCAGCACCCGAAACGCCTCCCGCATGATGTCCCTGGTGGGGTTGTGCGGCAACTCGTGGCACACCAGGCAGAGCGACACCAGGTCCTGGCTGTCCGAGGGGAGACCTGTGGACTCCGCGAGGCCGTGCAGCAGCGTGAGAGGCTCGGCCATACCGCCATTGGCAGCCTGCGTGCGGCGGAGGGTGGCGGAACAAGGCGCGAGCAGCCTTATGTCCCGTAGCTCCAGCCGATCAGCAATGCATAGATTCCCGTCATGCTTCTTCTTTTGCCTGCTTTCTTCTTTTGGTAACCGTCTTGACATTCCCGCCTCGTTTTTGAGCCAACCCATGTAAATCACTTTCTCCTGCAGCCTAACTCTCCCCCTCACCGCTCGCTGGTCCGCCTCGTAGCGCCCCACCGCGATGAAGTGCGGCGACAGGTCCAGCCCCGTCACTGCGGCGCCGGGGAAGACGCGCATGAGCTCGCGCGAGGAGAGGCCCGTTGCGCAGCTGTTGGTGGGAGGGACGTACATGAGGGATTAGGTACACGGGGCTGCGATACAAGCAAGAGAGAGGGATGGGCTGGGGAGGGGATTGGGAGGCGGCATCCCTTTGCCAGGAGCAACCATGTGCTTCCAGAACCACTTACAAGCCCCACCCCGAGCCTTCCCCTCCCACGCACCCCAGGTCCAGTATGCTGCGGATGCCCTCCTCCGCCACCCCCAGCTCAGCCAGACACTCCTTCAGCCGAGCGGAGTAGCCGCTGCGCAGCTTGGCGTCGCCCCTGAAAGAGAGGGTGAGCAGTGGACGCAAAGAAACGGACAGGGAGGTGATTGGAGCTAAAAACACCGCATCTAGCATCACAGTCAGCAGGGCCACACAGCACCACCACGCTGCTGAGCAGGATCTGCGGTTCTCTATTCCCGCCTGTTCTCCTCACCCTCCCAGCTTCCTCATTCCAACCCTCCCCTGCCCCTCCCGCCCACTCACTGCGGGTCAAGCTCCTTGCCCCTGGGGTCCATCACGATGGCGTGCACCGACTGGGCGGCGAGAGTCAGCTCGAGGGCCGCGTCCCAGCACAGGTTGCCCTGTACGCGGGCGGCAACTAGAAATGAGGCACTGGATTTCCAGTCCCATGCCCCGACGGGGTGCTTGGGGGAGGTAAGAAGAGGAAGCTGGCGAGATATATGATGAGGCTTAATCATTTGGGTTGCTACATTGGATTCGGCCTATCCCACCCCACCTGGTAGGAGGGTAGGAAGAGCCAATCACATGAAGCAAAATTGCCGGAAAAGGAAAGCCTGTTGGTGAACTTGCACCCAACTCTGCACCGAGACCCATAATGCCCAACTTAGCCCCTGGCCTGCTACCCTAGAGCAGGAAGTGCATTTCGTAACAGACCTTGATGAGAGGGGGTCGAAGGGGGAGGGGAACCCTCCACATTCACGCAGCCAAAGGCCGGACCCACGGGCCGCGAAATGACAAGTCCTGCCGCTGGCCTTGTCCTGCTTTGCCACCAGGAGATTTGTGTACTACTCATAAGCGCCACGCGAAGTGGGCTGGGGTGACGAACTGACACTTGTAAGGGGGAGGGTTCCCCTCCCCCTCCGGGGCAATTGCCAGCCATACCTCACCAGCTGGAACCAGCCGTTACTAGGCTGGTTGTATTTGCGTTAATAGGAGGTTGTATCAGGGGGGGGTACATTTTTTTTTGGTAAACCCCATGATGATTTTTTGGTGGCGACCCCTCCCGGACCCACCCACCCACCCTACAGAACTTCGAACGCTATTTTCTCATATAGCCGTACGCCAAAAAAGACGCAAAAAGACCAATGGATTCCTTTCAGTGTCCTCTTTCTGTACATACAACTTGTTGAGCTTTTGCACCTACTAAGTCATGCCATGGTTGCGCCATTCCATGGTCACGCCATCCAACCCTATAGACAGCAACGGGTGCACCGTTGTACACTAGCCTCATACACACGCACTACTGCGTCAAGACCGGAATTACCAGCCAGGATTAGCAGGGCTCAGACAACATGCAGCGGCTGGCACAGGTGACGCAGCTGCTGACGAGAGACCTGCCCCGTACTACTCCCCTCAACCCCACCCCAGAGATGCAGCACATAGCGACATAGGGGAGCCGTGTCACATGGTTAACTTCCCGGCCCCCTTCTGCTTGGCTGGGCAGACCACCTGCGGGTGATTCCCCCCTAAGTGGAGGCACCCGGACCCGCACCCTGCCTGCCCCCAACCGACCCATACGTGTTTTGGTATCTCTCTGACCACCCACGCGTGGTAATGTCATCATGCCATGCCCAAACCTAATCAGGAAGAGGCAAAAATGCGTTTATAGACTGCTTACAGTATGTTTATCGTATAAGTATACCTCATAGTGAGTTCCGCAGCGCCAGGAAAAAGTTAGGAAGCCCTCGGAAAAAACCCACTGGACCCCCAGACCCCACCCACCCACCCTGCCGTACAGTCACCTTTGGGCGCAGATAACTTTTTCCGTACAAGTCCAATTAAAATTCTGAAAGCAGATTTGGAATGCTCTCCATAAGCTCTTTAACTTTGAATCATGGGGTCTGTCCTCGCGTTTCCTACCCCCCCCCCTGGTTGTATGGCTTATTGAAATCGACTTATGGGTCATCGATTAAATATGTGACGACGGCAGGTCCTCCTCCTTTGGGGTAGTTGTTAACTGTGGGTTCATGAGCCAGTCGCGACATCCATTTCTAGCTGTTGTCCAGAGTGAGTGGGAGGGGGTTTAAGGGCGAGCGTGATTCTTCCGAACCGATTTCCACTACCTTTCATTGGACCCGAGCATCGGCGCATGAATTTGCAACAAAGCGGGGTTAAGAGGTTCAGAAGGATTCCTTGTACGACTTCAAAGAGGCGCCTGTGTGGACAGGCCCAGTCAAAACTTGAAGTAACTTCGCACGGTAATCCACCATTGGCCAAAGGCCGGTCCAACGTTCAAGCGCACAAATATGGCATCTTAAAAGTTATTGCAACCCATTACACCTGGCCACTATGCCTACCCTTGTGCAAAAGCCGGATTTCGTTCTCTGCGCTTTAGGCACTTTCACCATTCGGTCAATCCACTTTGGTTTTGGCAACACAGAATTAAGCGCCAATCGTGTTCCTAGTGAAAGACGGTGAATCCGCCAGCCCCGCTCTGGCCTGGGCCCTGTCTCCTCCACACTCCTCACCTAGTTTCCTTACTGCCCTCACCTGGCTGTACGCGTGGAAGGGCTGTGTGTAGTAGGAGGGGTAGGTGACGGAGGGGTTCTGCACCGCCTACAAGAATCAAACGGAGCAAAAGGAGGGGTGGGGGAGCCCGCGAAAGCGCGGTGGTAAGGAAAATGGACGAGAGGAGGAACGCACTGTGGTGGTGCGTGCACATAGTTGGACAGAAGGGAAAGGGGTTGGAGGAGGAAAGGGGTTGGAGAGACTCCGACATATATCAAACTTAGGAAGCCACAGGTAAGGGTAAAACATCGGGGATATGAGGCGGCAGGGTGCCACAAGGTTTTCGCATTCCATAAACGCTGGGGCCAGGGTTGCGTGAGAGGGCCAGTCGGCTGCATGCAGCTGGGATATTGGAGGGTTCCCGGGGTGTATGACTTATTTGCACGGGAACCGCCCTAGGTCTGAGCGGTTTGCAGGTATTGCAATCATGAGGATAAATACCATTTGTAATGAGATGCATACGTGTATTGGATGACCGTGCTACGATGAACTACGTTGCGTCCACGGGGGTTCCCTTAACAGTAGGTCCATGAGGGAGATCGTGATCGCTGCCCCTCCCGAGACCCCGCTTGTCTGTCAGGAGCCACTAAGCGGCGGCACGTAGTGGAGCCTGACTCGGACTAACTGTGTTTCTCACAGTGTCCTTGGCCCCCCTGGCTCGTACGGATGTAAAGAATGTAATTGATAGGACGGTTATAGCTGCGCCTCCAGTGAAACCGTGCCGCGGCTTGCACCTTAGCAGTCCTTGCCACGGCCATGCTTGCGCTGCACAGAAAGCAGCTATCCCCAAAAGACGGCAATGCACCCCGCCCTCCCGGCACACAGCATCCGCGTCCTGCCCTACCTGCAGCCGTGCCTCCCAGTCCTGCGCCTTCATCTCCTGAATGGTGCCATTCCAGTCGATACCCATGGCATAAGCACGCTTGATGATCATGTTGCGGGCCTGAGAGGTGAGCGGTTGGGCGAGCAGCCGGGGAGGAGTTAGTAGCGAGACTTTTGGAGGAGGAGGGCTGGGAGCTAGGGCGGACGCTTGGGTTCGCATACATGCATGTGGGGGAGCTCGACTAAGGCAGTGGTAAAGGTTAGTTTTGTGAGAACGCTTAAGTGATGTAGACGAGGTGGGACGCACATTCTTGGCGGCGGCATTGAAGAACGGCGGGAAGCGGAACAGCGCCTCCACCGCGTCCATGATCAGAGGGTGGGGCGGCCTGCTGGGGGGTTGGGTGCATTGGAAAGGGGCATTGGTAGGTAGATGTCATGCACAATACGGAACTGGGCTAGCAAAGTATGCACTCTCCTTGAATGCTCGCAATTTGTGAGGTTAATTGCAGAGAATGTTGCTAACTTGCACGATGATACATCATTCACTGCAAGTTTACCTCAGCAGTCTCAAGAATACCAAACTCCAAACAGCTGTATGCTATAAGTATGACGTTTTCATAGCACACCTGGCAGTTTGTTGAGCCTTGCACACCACGTGCATGCAGCGCTTGCGGTGCGCGATCCCTTTCTGCATCAAGCAAATACGACGTGTTTGTGCTGGCATTAAGCAAAAAACTGGTGTTCCTAATTTACCGTTTGTTGGAAAGGCTTGACGGAAAGCTTCATGGCTGGCAACAAGCTACGGAGATCAAGGTTTGGCAGCGCTATAATAAGATAGGTTTAAAAAGCTTGCCCCTAGACTTTACGATCTCACACAGTGACCAAACTGCATCGGTGCCGGTACAGCCCCTACCCCCGTCGCGAGTCTGAAGTCGTACAGGGCCTCATAGAGCGTGCTGTGATTCCAAGCATATGATACGACAAGATGGGTAAAATATTTGTACGTTTGCTTCATTCACCACCTTTTAGTGTCTCAAACCATATTATATTACCGTAGCCTTACTGCCTTCCTTGCCTACGGTTTACGTTCTGTATCTACATAGCGCTTTCAACGCAATCTTTACAGCAAGCAAAAGCTGTTTTGGTCAGCCAATGCGCAACAGACAAGTAACATAGTGTACTACCGGTATGCGGGAGCCCTGGCTTTCCATCTCGTTTTACCGCATACACCGACGAGCCTTTCTCTGCCAGGTAACAGTTGCGGCGGGGCGGGATAAATGTAAAACGGTAATGGGTGCATCTATAGTGCTTTAGCAGTGCGAGGAACTTAGCGCCACGTGGGCAGCAGCTGTCAGTGTATACACACCATGGCGCCAGCAAGGGTGACAGCGTGTTCCCTGCAGCTGCACCAATGCCTGCTCACTGCTTAGGGTTAGGAGCCTACGGCTCTCACCTCTCAGGGATCGCCATGTTGGGCTGAAGTGGGGATGGCTTGGGGCCCAAAAGGGCACGCATCTGACTGGTCACATGCCTTGTTGGTGGTCCCTGCACCCTCTGGCCCGACGAACATGCAGACATCCAGGTGGGCCGGTATCTGGTCGGTAGCGGTGAACTGCCAGCGTTGAGTGTTCTGGGCATGCAGCCCAGGAATCGTTCCCTATGCTGAAATGGTGTTTCTCAACGCCATTACCTATTTATCTTGGACGCAACCGATTCTCCCACATACCGCTGGTACATCAAGCGAAGGTGTTGCGATTCCTGTACAGCGTGTCCCTCTTCGTAGCATTCTCAGCCTCTCCTGCACCTTGGGCTCTGTCCCAGTGGCTGGTAGCTGGTAAAAACTGCCGACTGGAGCTTGGAGGCCGAGCTTGCAGTATGCGCCTATCCCCATGCACTGCAGCACCTGCCCCAGCCTGTGCTTCTGCTTCTTCAGCACATGCGCTGGCTGTTATCCCCTACCCCTGCATTCGCTGCTGCTCCCTGTGCAATTCCTGTGGTGCAAGCAACGGCTCCTACTTCTCTGGTGTGTGCTGGCTGATGCCCCAGCCAATCCCTTGTCACTGTCGGGCCTGCCCTGCTGGTGCCTGCCCCTCCCACAGTGGTCTGTGCTCTTTATCCTTGTGGCTGGTGTTTCAGCGGCTGCCCGTGTGCCTGCGGTTGCTGCCCAGCAGCCTCCCTTAGTTACCAGCTGACCACCCTCAAGCGAGTGAGTTGTGAAGGCATCAGTCTAAACCAAACAGCAATGATGCAACGTTACCGGGTATACTCATGCAGCTCAGAAAACAATGGGCATGGCTGATGTTTGCAATTGTCACGAGTTGTTGCATCTGTGCTGTTACTGAAGGGTGGGGCAAAAGGTGTATCAGGCAGGGTAAGCGCGCCTGCAGGAAGTGCTATCGTCCTAAGGGGCCTCATTTCACAAGATGGGCTAGGAGCGTTCGTTATGGGCCGATGGGCTTCGGTTTGGTACGAAGGGCATTGGAACTGTGGCAATGAAGCAGCCTTCACTTGGACCCTTTATTTTGTAACGAAGGGCCTTTATTACGAAATGATTTTGCTCCTCATCTTGAAAATGGAGGGTCGGAATGATTGGGAATGAAGGGGTTAAATTGAATGCAAAGTGAATGCAGAATGAAATTGAAAGCTGTCCGTTCCCAGAGTTTAGGTATTGTTGCTGTTTTTTGCTATGGCTTGCGCTGATCTGTAAACAGTCTACCGGTACGTTACATTTTTTGGCGAACCTCTTGGACATGTAATAACAGAATGCCATAAACATATGTGCATGCACATAGCTCAACCTGCCTGTTATTTGCTAAAAATAAAATTCCAAGTACTGAATCTCCGGGGCTACCTTCGAACAGCTTCACTCTGTGTCCGACTCTCACCGGGATCAAACCCAAAATGTAGAGCACAGACTCAATATTACCCTACTCCCACGATTGCCCGACGCATAGTAAGCATGCATTGATGATGCAAAGTTAAGGCTACCTCGTACCATCGACACCAGCATGCATCAAATTTTACACTGTAAATTGATATGTAACTACTATTAACACAATTGTAGCCAGCGGGCAAAAGAGGCAAGCCGGCCTGAACCGGCCAAAATAAAGACGAAACTACTAAATGGCCATGGACTGTGTGCAAACCCAACAGGCAATGCCAGTGGTGGATGTACTAATCCGCACTGAGGGACTCGAAGCAAGGAGCGCGGGCCAACCGCTGTGCCATTATGCCTCCAGCTTCACCCACGCCCCCTCGCTGTAGGTGTCCTTCTGGCCCAGCAGGAACAGCAGGTAGTAGCCCGGGGGGGCCAGGCCGGGCAGGCTGGCGGGGGGAGCCAGCAGCGCCACACGGCCGCCAGCAGCGCCGCTTGAGATCTGCGGCAGGCGGAAACAAAAAAGGAAAGGGACATAGCAAAACTTGTACAGGGGCTTACGTAACGAGGCAAAGCGTAGTTTAGTCACGGTACGGTTATGCGCAGGGATAAAGGGCAAAGCGGGAACAAATAAGTTGTGTTTGCTGGACCGGGTAAGGCTTGACCATAAACATGTAGCCCAAACCCCTAAGCCGCCTACTACCGTATCTGTGCCTGATCACCGCCGACAGGAATTTAGGGATTATTTCCTTTCGTTTCGCGCAGGGGTCCGCTCAATTGTCTACATTTTTGTATCCTAAGTGCCTCGAGACCAATTGACGACCAAATCCAAAGCACAGCGGTGGAGGCAAAAGCTTAAATCTATGGGTGGACTTGGAGGAGGGGTAACCCAGGGGGATCGGAACATGTGTGAAATCCGTTGTTTTGGGGTTGGCACAGGAAGCCACGCAAATTCTTCCTTAACGCGCAGGCCCTTTTTGTGCGTTATTGCACAATCTTTTTAACAGTTATACTCTTGTGCGATGATCACAGGGAGGCACGGTACACATTATGTAAACGGATATTAATGATGGTACGCACCTCTCTCAGCAGCAAAGCAACGTAAACTCTAGCTGCTTTGGTCCATGGATCCCCCCCCCGCACCTGCAGCTTGATGACTCGGTTGTTCATGCCGATGGAGTGCGTGCGGGCGCATGGCGACACGAGCGCCGCGCCCGTGATGTCGCCCGCAGGGTAGGTGTAGTCAACGGTGAAGGGCCTGAGGTGTGGGTGGAGCGGGCGGCAAGTGTTTAGACTGGCATGCGTCGGGGGCGCCACGGTTTCGGTCTACACATATTATGAAAAGCATTTGACCGTAGTGTCACAGTTTAATGTTTTCCTAAACAGCTCGTACAGCTGCTTGCAAGCAGGGTGCTACCGAAAAGCAGAGTTGTGGTCGGTGCAAAAGACATGATATTGGTTTGGATGGGCGTGAAAAATCCGCTTACCTCCGGAATATTAGTACGACAAGACTACACAATTACCATTGTGTTTCTGGGGCCCACGTTTTAATATGAGGTCTATAAAGCATTTCCGTAAGCCTTTGCCGCTTCTCCCCATACATGCATGTCAATTACCGGTACTCACATTCCCAAACGGATACGAGCGGGCTTCTGCTTGATCACTGGCCGTACAACACCAACTGCGATGTACTTGGGGGCGAGCAGCTGCAGCCGCGCCTCTTGGTAGCCCGGGTCAGGGTTGGGTGACATCATTTTGGTCTGCATGGGGAGCGAGGAAGGAACCATTATTGCGTAGGTAGGGCGCTCTCATCAATTTCGTGTTTGCGTGAGGATGGAAGCCAACGCAGCGCCGGCGCATGGACGGGCCTGCAAAGCGTGCCTATAGAAGCGGAATATCCAGTGGCGCCAAAGAGGGGACGAACGGCATCATGCTAGATGGCAACGCAACTGCTAAGATCAAGGTTTCGCTGTGGCAGTTCGTTCCGACCGTGGAATGAAACAACGCTTAGCAGCAGCCGCGCCCCATCCTGCACTGAACGAGTTCTTTGGCCACAGAAAAGATTGCAGCAAACCGGGTTTACACCCCATTACCGACACCACCCTCACCCACAGTTGCCTCACTCCTCATTTAGTTTTTCACCCACCAGGCCGGTTATGTTGCCGCACGCATCGCACCCAGCAATCAGGATCTCTCCCGTACGGTGCAGGCAGGCGGTGGAGTGGTACATGCGGGGGATGGGGTTGAACGCCAGCCGGCTGAAACGTTTGCCGAGCGGTTTAGCCGGGTCGTATATGAGGGCTTGGTTGGCGGGGCGAGAGGCTCCGGAGCCGCTGTCGTAGCTCCCAGTCACCCAACCGGCCCGGCCATTCTGCGAATCAGGAAAGGGGTCACAGAGCGTAAGCAATCCAATGCCCATTTTCGGTGCGGATTCCCCGCCGTGGAGTGTAACGTGACGCGTTACGTATGCCATTCTCTATAAATTAATGTAATCGGTTAGGGCGGTTACCCCGCTGAGAATCGTACATGCCGTACAGCCCGCTACTGGGCGCTCTGTTCTGTTCTGTGCGTGTGTCCCGTGAAGGCGGACATAAGGGAGTCAGTGGCCCTTTCACACCTTACTTATTGACTCTACACGATCACGTATCGTTGCATGGAGCGTGTGTCCATGTGTCCGTCCGTGTGAAACGGCAAAGTATATACATAGAAAATTTATTCGAACAAATAACAAACAGGTTGTATCGTTTACGGACAAACAGGTTGTATCGTTTAATTGCAAATCCAACGGAAAATATCTCTCAGCAAACGGTTTCTTGACCAGCCCTTGAGAAGGACCACCACGGCTACATTGACTACCGCTCCTCTATGATGTTTACCCGGCACCGTAAAAAAATTATGAATTGAAACAGCGGCGTGCTGCCAATTGGCTACCTGGGAAAGTCGGCGGGACCATGCTTGCATCGACTCGGGGCCCACGCATGCCTTTGCGCCGATGCCGCCGGCCTTTGCTATTCCTTGCACGTGCGATGTTACGATGAAGTCCTCGTGCAACATACCGTATTGCATACTACAAAGTCTATTGCTAACAGCGACGTGACGGATGAACTTTAGGCCTGTACATCCCATTTTGAGCTGATTGCAAGCCTCCGACCCATGGGACTGCATATTGGCCCAGACGACTTACATGTGCACCATTAACGATGACGACCTTTCCGTTGGGCAGCAGTACGGCATCTGCCATGATGCGTGGAATGCCCAACATGTCCTCCTCGACCCACCTGCATATGAATATACAAGGCCACATCACACAGGTGTTAACGCAAATGCGCAACCATTTATCCTAACTCAAGGCAATGCACTTTGCAGCGAACAGGCTACAAAGGAATTGATACTTTTTACCAGCTTGCCGTATCCCAGGCAACGGCGGGCCGCCGTATTTCTCCTAGAACTCCTTCCGACCCCAACCCATTTTGCATGTTCCATATGCAACATAAAGTTGCGTTAAAGAGCAACAGTAGCAACCATCCTCCGAGCCGTGTATTCATCAGAGCCTAAGCAGATCCTCCAGCCTACTTACGTCAGGACCCATGCCTGCATTTCACCCAACTCACCCTGGGGTGCAGTATCCACTGGCGCTGGTGTTACACTCGCGCAGGTCCAGTCGCAGGGCGGCGGAGGAGGCCAGCGTGCTGATGTTGGGGCTGCGGGTGTCGTACACCGGCTGCACGCATGCAGGGGGGGTGGAGGGGTAGCCGGAAATATGTATAAAGACATGTGAAGCTATGTAATTACAATAATCAACCGGAGTTGTGCGACAGCTAGCTGCGTCCTCATAAATGCATGAGTACCACATCTAGAACAAATGTGGAACGGGTAGTAGTACGGCTGCTAAATGTCAGCTGCATGGGTTGCATAAAAGGCTTTGGCTTTGTATACAAGTGGAAACACAAGTAACAGAAGGTGCCGAAGTGTATAACTGCAAGACATACAAAAATGTAACCTGTGTACCGCATCAAGGAAAGCGCAGCACCCACCCCTCCTCCGAAGATGACCATCTTGGATGTGTAGGCGTCCTCGGGGCCGTAAGCCAGCAGCAGGATGGTGGCAGTTGCGGGGTACATGGTGTGGTGCCTGGAAGCAATTGCGAACAGATAAATAATGGCATGCCAGCAGCATGACACGTTGCTAACAACCCGCATTCAATACGTGCAGCCGTGTGACGACGCTATGAGCAGTAGTTAATGAGTAGCAACGGTGACAGAGGACCAATTGGATGACTGCTCACGTGACGTTTTCTGGAAGAGTTGGCAGGTCTACCAGCTTCTTCTCTCCCAGAGTGATGCTTCCGCCACGATCACCCCACCAAAGCAGATGACCTGCGGGTAACAGTAACGGATAAATGTCAAAATACTTGTATATAAAGGTCCAACCCGCAATTGCGCGAACAGCATGCAGATTTATCGCAATGGTTCTATGGGAAAATATGGGAGAACATATAAACAGTCAGCAACGTGGAAATGGCCTTCCCTTGTGCTGTGACCCACGGGCCAGAGCTTATGTTTAATCCCAAGCATGCCCAGACAATTCCCCTGGCAACTAATCGTCGTCAGGAAATAGTTAAGTAACAATCCGGCGTGGGGAATGCCATCGCCTAGTCTACTGTCTGACGGAATAGGATAAACCTCCTATCCTTGCGCAGGGGCCATGCTAGTCTTCCATGTATTTTTACCAATGATCTACTGGGCCTTACGGACCCTTGTAACAACAACGGCATAATATAATTCAGAACCTTTGGGATTTGCCAATTCAGGGTAACCCCCGGCTAATCCAGGCTCACCTCGAGGTAGCGTGTGGATGAAGGGATACCACTGCATGCCGGCATAATCCACAAAGTTCTGAGGGTTACTGAGCATCTCTGTCCCGTTGGGATTCCTCGGGTCGAAGATCTCGCTGAAGGATGGCACCTTGCCGGCATTCGGCTTTGTCGTACCACCTACAATAGCCACCTGCGATACGGAGCGCCAGGGAAAGGGGGGAAGCCTTATCTGAGACGACCCGTGTGTCATAAGCCAGTAAGCAGCGCCCTCTGCGTACTCAGTAGCATTATCAATAGCTATAGCCCCAATTTAATCCGACAACGTTCAGCAGGCAGTACAGGCAGCCCGAGCCCAGAAAGGGCAGCCCGAGCCCAGAAAGGGCAGCCCGAGCCCGAGCCGTACCTTCCCATCCGGCAAGGACGCCACGGTAGGGTACCAGCGGTTCCACTTCATGGGCGGCAGCACCGAGAACTTCATCGTGGTCCTGTTGAACACCTGCAGGCAGGTCAATTACCGGCGACAAAGGGTGCGTCAGAGGGCATGCAACCTCCGTACGGCGATCCACGGCAGCCGTACCACAGAATGCAATGCCGGTAGTAATACGTGGCTAACCGCGAACTTAAAACCGTGTCCAAAAACCTTGTCCACGCACCTGCAGCTGGTTCCTGCCGTCCAGTAATTTGTTCTTCTTTTCGCCGTAGTGCCCTCCCACCAGCAGGATGTCGCCATCCGGCATGAGGACGGGCGCACCGCAGAAGGAGTTGACGAGGGAGGGCATGGAAGTGGCCTGCAGCAACCGAGCAGTGAAGGGGTGGCATTATACCTTCAACAGGGTTTGAAAGAGAGGTATCGCTACAACAGTATGGGCGCGTGATCGTAGCCTGCAGCTGTACCGTACACTCACACTCCGGTGTCTGCCCTAGGTCCAGTAGCAGCAGAACTGTGTTCCTTAAACCCTTGCCTATACCGCTATCACACAGTGCGTAATAGCGATAACTGTGCAGCCATGCCACACTCACTGCTTACCTTGTTCGCAACCAGGTCCAGCAGCACGGTTGTGTTCTTGACGCTGGGCCCCCTGTTGATCTGCGCGCCCAGGTAGGTGTCCGTCAGCGGCACCACCACCAGCAGCGCGGCGGTGACGGGCGAGGTGAAGGGGAGAGTACGGAAGCCATAGGTCCCCGTGGAAGCAGCAGCAGCAGGAGGAGAGGGAGAAGGAGGAGGAGCCGCTGAGGAGAGTGCGGGGCTGGGTGGTGGTGAGCTGGCTGCTGCTGGGGTGGCTGCTTCACGGAAAGCGGGCATGGGCGAGGGCGGTAGGGGTGCGTGCAGCTTGGGCGTTGGAGGCTTGGGGGATGGCGGCTTGGGCAAGGGTAGCGGTGGAGAAGGCGGCAGGGATGAGGGTGGTAGGGGAGAGGGACTAGAGGGTGGTCTTGGCGAAGGCAGCAGCGGGGATGGCGGCCGCCGATGAGGAGAGGGCTTTGGCGAGGGCGGCAGAGGTGAGGGCGGCCGGGGTGACGGTGGCTTTGGTGAGGGCGGCTGTGGAGAAGGCGGCAGGGGTGAAGGTGGCTTGGGCGATGGCGGAAGAGGTGAGGGCGACTTGAGCGAGGGCGGCCGGGGTGATGGCGGCAGCGGGGATGGCGGATGGGGCAAGGGCGGCAGAGGTGAGGGCGGCCGGGGTGAGGGTGGCAGCGCCGATTCTCCAACACTGCTGCTGTCAGGAGCTTTGTGGCCCTCCATTGGCCGTGTATGCCTAACCATGGTGTATCCTTTAGAAGGCGGCTTGCGTGTGTGAGAGCGATGCCAGGAGTGGGAGTGGCTGCTGCCCCCATCCGCAGCCGTAGGCGTTGTTCCCGAAACCAGCACCAGGCAGGCGATGAGGATCAACGCTTGCAAGCGCTTTGGATGCGGGGATGTGCTTGTTGCAGGCGACTGCTGTGGGGCACAGATAATATGCAGGGAGGTCGCGTGAGCGTAGATGTCAGGACTGCGAAAGGCACGGCTAGCGTTGGAAAAATCCCGAACCCCAAGTTGGGACAGCATGGCTTACACGGGGGCATTGCGAGTGCTGGTCATGGTGACGACACGTGCTTCTATCGCCTGCGCCCCGGTTCATTTGGCTGGAACTGGAGAAGATGTACGAAGGTCGTTGCTTGCAAGGCTTAGAAACTCTAAAGGCCAGCGAGCATCCGCTGCCTAGTGCAAACGTCTAGGCGCTTGGCTATTTTAGGAAAGCTGCGGTGTTAATTGGGTGTAAAACACGCCGAGAAGTGAACGCGTGTCATAGCCATGGTGGCAATTCACTCCCGCTTTATATGGCTGTGCAAAGCGTGAACCCCGGGTACAGCTATACGAAGACTGGTACCGTCATGACAGAAAAGGCCTATTGGTATTACGATCTCGGAGGGGCTCAGGACGGACAACCGGTGGGCGGGTAAGGGGTAACTACCAGCAACTCTGGAAAGGGCCTGGCCCAACCTTTCTGGGCCAACGGCCTTCGCCCCCGGCATGTGCCAGATTGCCCAAACGCACACACATGTTTATTTCCGTGCGCAACCTGACCCTCGCGGCCACGGACCTGGTGCACTGCTAAGCGACCCATGGGAAAGGTTTCATGGACTGGCCGACAAAGTAGAACGACACCGCCATTAGTCATGCCATTGCATAATGCTTTACTATAAACCTAGAGTCGTCGCATAATGAAGGGGGCCAGCATAGAGCATAATATTCAACCTGCGTCGTTCCACTGACAGGCGCACACGTAGTGGGCGTCGTGTGCCCTAGCTAGTAGTGTGCCAGATCGACTTTGAGAAAGCATTTGACATTGCCTCTCTTCAAGTACTCTGGGCTAGGCGAGAGGAGCGAGGCACACACAGGCCCATGCTAGGCTGTATGTAGAAGTGTTACAAGCGCGTTTCGATTAGGTTTAAGATAGGAGCCAACTGAGCGACCCTTCTCCCTCCACGGAGGGAGTCAAGCAAGGCTGCCCGCTCAGAGCCGATCTTTTCGGTTTGCTTATTGAAGTTTTTACGTGAATTACGTGGCTGAATGTACCGTACCAGTGATTATCAACCAAAAAGAATACGCGATTCCGGGGCCTGCGCGTTGATGAAAACACACTTGCTGAAGGGCTGCGCTTTAGGAAAGAAATTGCGGCCTCCTGTCCCACCCCCAAACAACAGGTTTCGCTCTTTTTCCCACCCCCTGGGGCTTCTCGTCTGATTTCACCCGTAACTGTAAGCTTTTGCTTCCACTGCTATGCTGTTGGATGTACGTCACTTAATCTCGAGGCCGTTAGGATACTATTCCTAAGGCTGCGCGAATTAGAAATGCTTAAGACGTCTGCGTTAGTGAAATTAATTCCTTACAGGGTGCGCGTTAGAAACGTTTTAGGAAAAAAATACTCCCTAAAAGTCTTGCTGCGCGGCGATCGGGCACAGGTATGGTAACGCAAGGGCTGGACTTACGGACCAAAACCCGCACCTTCTGATCCGGCCTAGCGACAACACCCCCACCCCCACCCCCACCGTTTAATACTCTTGTTGGGTTTACTAGATGAGTTACGGTATGCAAGGCAGCTTTTGGTATGCCCAATCGTGAGCTAATGGTCTTCCATCGAAACCCTGCTACACGAAAGCATGCCCGGGAATAGCTTGGTGCCATGGGAAACCTGTCCCCATGCTCAGTACATGGGTATTAACTACGGCCCTGACCGGAAATTCGTTTCATGTCGCACTGAATTACTGGACGCTGGACGTGAAGCTACGTTAGCACTTCTAAGCAAGTTGGACGTCATAGAACTGTGGACACCTAGTGTCCAGCTACGTTGTTTCGACGTGCAAGTGCGGTCCGTACTGTCGTACAGTGCGGAGGTACGGGTCCCTCAGGCCATCCTCAAAGCACTCAGCAATACGTCAGGTGTTTTCGAGGGCGCCATGAAGAGCCTATGGTGCTACTGCAATCGCAGTTCATGCGGCGGTTGGCAGGGTTGGCTATGAGGCCTCCTTTTCGCGTACTAAGCTGTCGGAAGACATCTGGGGGCTATGACAGGAGGCAATTGCTGGGCTAGACGTTTTTTCTTTTCCCTGTTCCCTATTTCGTGTTTCTTCTTCCCTACGGGCGAACTCGGTAGCGAGCCTATGGGTCTTCGGCTCGTTTAGGCTCCACATGGTCTGGGACAGCCCTAATAGGAACCCCCATGTAACACCATACCATAGCAATCACTATGCAAATACCGCGAAGACCGTAACCCAACCCATGCACGACACCAACCCCTGAACATCCGGCACTGTCGACCCACCCGTTACCAACCCATCCACCTACCATCGCCGCTGTGCATTCCTGGTCAATGTTAAGCCACTACTCGCAAGCGTCCGTGAACCGCTGCTGTCCGCGCTACGGCGAGCCCTCCTCATGCTCCTAGCTTCGCCCAACTAGCTTCCCGCCCTTCACTCCGGCCCCACTAGGGGCCACTCTCTCCTGAGTGGGTGGGGCGACGGTTGGGATGGGGATGGGGGTTTTGGCATGGGGTGGGTTTCGAAAGGATGCGGACGGGGTTTGGGTTGGGATAGGCGGGGAGCATGTACTGTTGGTCAGTGCTCTTGCTCGGTGACAAAGAACCGAGTTAAGTACGGCAACCTATGGGTCACGATTACCTTGGAATAACATGGGTGGGTGGGCTAAGTGGCACTGTTGGCTAGATGCATGCTATCACTGTATGTAAGCAGGCTATCCCAAGATACGACCGTCACGAATACATTGCACGGGACGTCCGGCATCCCTCCAGTGCGACCTTCTTACCTGCCTCCCTCCCCGACCCACCAATGCAGGTAAAATCCCTGGCCAGCCCTATCTTCTTGCCTGAGCGATCCTGGCCTGGACCGGGCTTGCTCGGCAGCGCCGCGCCGTGTCTATATGCGCCACACCATGGACGGCGCCAGGAGAGGGTAGTGCAAAGTGCCACTATTGACGCTCCGGTGGTGCTGCAGCTTCCTTGGTCTGCGCTTTGTCGCGCTCCGGGGGGAAGCTCCAACACATTTCCCTAGTGGTAAAATTTCCGGGGACTGCCACCATGACGCAGGCACAAGCACTAAACAGCTGTTGTAGAAACCAAACACCTTCAAGGAATGCACAAAGCTATAGGTGTTTGCAATTTTCTCTAAGGCCTGCCAAGGATTGAGACTCCAGAAAGACAGCCCATAGCGGCATGACAGCTCAACCCTCAGCTAAGTGCCGTCAGTATACGTCAGTAAGCTCTTGTAGACAAGAGTAGACTGAAACGCACTGTTGCAACCTTACCAAATCGGTAATATGCAGGCACCTTCATAACTGTTGCTCGCACATGCCACAGGGCAACAATAGTTGGTCACAGGACTATATTACCTAATAGATTGACAACTAAGCTACAGTTAGTGACGTGCCTATGTTATATCTTTGTGCACTGTCTGAATTGAGGTAGTCCCAACAGCTTACGCATCGGGGCCTTACAGGTGTTCTGCCATTAATCATTCCTGCGGTAGCAATCCAAGTACAACGGTAGATCTACTGCTTAAATATTCCTTTCCTTACCTGAAGAAGTGCTAGCGGTAGACACACCTATAAACAACATGGCAAAGCGCGAGCTGCCTGTGTCTTTTGATGTCGTAAGAGAAAAGAACTTGGAGCAACTCAAACTCTTGAACAGCGTTATATTTCCTATCAAGTATGCGGTGCGTAAATGAGGCCGCCAATCATTCGCTTTGCTGACAGATGAACCCCAGATACAAGTAGACGCACTTTGTCGTTATGTTCATGCGTTCAGGATGAGATCTACCGGCAATGCATGGCGTGCGGCGAGCTGACCCAACTAGGTAAGTGCGACCGAGCTTGGCGATGGCGGCCAAAGGCAATTTCGCGCTGCTAACATCGTGCGTAATTGGCGACTTGCAGCATTCCACAATGACGTCCTCGTCGGCGCGATAGCCGTCCGCTGCGAGAAGCAGGTGGGGGCCTCGGGGTGGGCTACTGCCTTCGTGTGTTGGGTGCCGTACAGAAAGCGCTTGCGAATCATGCACCGCAGCGTGACGTGCGGGACAAACTATGTGCAGTACGTGAATACGATAAACCCAGTTTGGCATGCCCTTCCCTTCACTCTCCGGCCACATCCATGGCGTGAGCTCTGACAGGCTGGGTTGCCAGCCATACCCACTCATAGTAAAACATTGACGAATCCCTGCTTCAATGTTTGACCCGTTTCCCAAAACGAACCGGACTCTTCCTGGCGTGTACGACACCCATCAGGCTAACGGAAAAGCTAAAGCGTACATCGCCACGCTAGGAGTGCTGGCGCCCTACCGCAACTTTAACATCGGTAAGAATGCCGTTCCCTGGGATTTATCCCCAGCATACTAAAGGAACACAGGGAGTTTAGGATGGAGTGGCGGAAGGGAAGTAAGCCCAGTTAGGGGTGGAGGCTGGTGTTGGGCTGTGGGCTATCTGCCCAAGTGGTTTGGGGCCTAGGCATGGCCGGGAGGCTCCGAAGGGACATCAACCGATCCATACAACGTCTAGGTTACCAGCAGCGCGGGCGCGGCGCGGACGGCACTGGGCTTCCCGCGTTCTGCCACGGTGCAGGGTGCATGCTGGCGAGTAGCCAAGCAACACAAGCACACACGGCTCCCCAGGGTCTCACTCCTAAGGGGGCCCAAAGTTATGCCGGGTTGTTTTCGCATCGCCACCCGGCAGCCCCGTCGCCACCAGAGGGGCACCCTACCGACTCTCACGCCGCTCCTAGGCAGGACGCATGCGGACTCCACCCTTCCTCTTCCACCGTCACAGTCAGCAAGGCTGGGGCAGCACTGACCGGTGTCCTCGTGCTGCTGCTGCCCCCTCCTTCCCCCTCCCTCCCCCTGGCAGGCAGCAAGCTGCTGCAGCGCTCCCTGGCCGCCTGCCAGCAGGACCCCAACATCGAGGAGGCGTTCGTGCACGTGCAGGTGGGCGGGCGAGGTGGGGGCTAGGGGGAGGGTGGCGGGGCGCGAGTGGGGATAACGAGTGGTTGAATGGGCGGCAGGCGTTGAATGTGTTCAGGAGGGCGTTGGGCGATGGGGTCCGGTCGTGACCCTCGTTCTGGGCCCTCGTCCGCGGTTGCTGCTGCGAGATATCTGACAAGTCGACAGGCTAGGTAGCTTGAGGTCTTGGCACGCAGGGCATTCGATCAATGCATATCAAGAGTGCAGGTGGTTCAGGCTTGTGCAAGGATACGGAACCGAAGCGGCTGCATCTCGTCATCCCCCAACCATGCCGTACATTTACTCGCCGTCTTCTACCGGTTCTCCCCAAACAACCGCAGTCCCCTCCTCCCAAGCACCTCCAACCCGCTCTGCCCACATGCATGCTGTCAGCGAGAAGACCAGTCCCCTCGTTTGCTCTCTACATCATACTCAGCATTCCTTCCTGTTAGTCGTACATTGCGCAACCACCCCAATCGCTGCCGTACCTCCGCGGCCGCACGCAGGTGGACAACGAGGAGGCCATTCGCTTCTACCAGCGCCACGGCTTCCAGGCGGGCGAGACGGTGAAGGACTACTACAAGAAGCTCTCAACCCCGGACGCCCTTATCCTCTCCAAGAAGCTCACGCCGGCGTCATCTTAAACAAAGTCGCTTCTCTAACAGTGGAATTCGCGGCATCTGTGGTGGCGTGCGTCCGCAACGCCGGACGGGTGCTATCATTTGTCGCGGCATCCTGTTAGGATCGGTGGTTTTACGGTCGTGTATGCCGGGGCTGGGTCAAGGGCAGCTCTAGTTCGAGCATACAGCGGTGTTCCCTGGCCTGGCAAGCACGTGTGCGGCGAGTGGGGGGCGTGAGTGCGACGGGGCCCCGCCTATTGGGCACACGGGGCTGCCCCGCCCCCGGTCCTCATGAAGCATGTGTACGCTGTATCGGTTGCCGTAATAGCCGGATGTCCTAGCGGAAGGGTCCTAGACTCCTAGTGAGAGCCCCGGTTGCATATGGTGGGGCATGGCGGCCTACGAGGGCTGCAGTAGTTGGAAGGTATTAGCGCGGGTAGCTGACAGTTGGGTGTTTCAGCCCATGGCATGGCGCGTGTGACGGCTGAAAGATGCTTGGGGAACCTAGTTGCGTCGGTGTTGCGTGCGCAGGTGCGAAGAATATAGGTTTGGCTTGCATGCAGGAAGCTGCTTTGCAGCGTAGGGTGGAATGAGAGCGCCTATACTTCATTGGAATCTGTGCACGGCAAAGGGGTTCAAAGAGTTGGATGCCTGTCTTTCTTGCCTAATCCCACACGTGGTCCAAGACTTTGCAGATATCTTGTACGATTTCGTGTCCTGTCGTGTACGACACTGGTGCGTACCGAGAGCTGTCCTAAGACACCATTTAGGGTCTGTGGCGTTTCTGTGCGGCGGCCCCGCTGTAGCTGGTGTGTGGAGGTCTAGGGGAGTGGTGCTGCGAGTGCTGTTAACGGACGGACTCAACAACGGCAATGCGGGTGGCGGCAAGGCAACGGAAGTTGGCCAGAAGGCAAGCGGTCCTCACTCCTTTACCCTGAATTTACCAGGTGCGGTTGAGCGGGCAGCTCACTGCATGCGACAACTCTGCTGCGCTCTGCTAGTCATGGGCGCCGTGCACGCAGCTTTCCCAGTGTCCATGCTGGAAATCCCTGACCACTTATGGTTGTTACGGGTACCATGCGGGAATTACGGCTCAGGCGTTATAGCCTTGCAAAGTTGTCTCCAATGGGAGCCCAACATCAATCTTGCATCCTCATTGCGAAATATGTCAATTACGGGCGACACCTTACTACGTTTGCGGATTTTACTAAGGATGCCTTAATGGATCGGGGTGGCAGGTAGGCCATGTGTGTGCCAATGAGCGAAACCAGCCTAGCAACGGTTTTGTTTTAGCTGCCGATAGCTGCCAATTGACGGGAATTGTCTCACCGCACTTTATAATATAATGATTAAACCTAAGGGATGCCGACGGTAGCTGAGCAGTCGCAACGAACACATTGCCGCATTTCAACGCGCCACCGCAAAGTTTAGTCTATGTTGCTGCGTTCTACTGTATGCGGTGGATTAGGCGAAGCACATGTTCGTCTCTCATGTATAATACGGCAGCACTATCTGGCGGATGCGGCATCCTGCGATATGCGGTGAGCATATACAGCTTATAATGGAAGTACTAAAACGACATCGACGAACAGGTGCTATATTTATCTAGCTGTGTAAACTGCACTTTCAGCTTATGACGCATCCGTCGTGCGCAACGGAAAAGCAATTCATGTAAACGTCAATTCATGTATACTGCACATACCGCGACACTTACACGCCATTTATTTATACTGGCAGCGGCGAGAGACGTGTCTAGGGCAGTGGTCACAACCTGCGCACGACTGTCCATCGCCAGGCTCACCCAGCGCGACAGGAAATGCGACCAAACTTCAGTATATCATGGCCTGGTTGTGGAGTCATGGTATTCTGGCAACTGGGTAAGCTAGCCTTTCGAAGCGATAAACTTACTTTCCCAAACACACCGGTACCGGTACATGTATGCTTACCTCGGCATGACTGTGTCCAGCCACGGCCAACGGCATTTTGGTATACTTGTTCTACAGGTGTTTTGAAGGGCCTAGCTAAACACTTGGAAACGTCTCGAGTACCTATGCTCGGGAGCTCAAGTGGCGCCCTGGTCACGGCCATGGCTGCATGCGGTGTACCGTCCGAGCACGCCGTGGATGAAATGGTTCGGCTGCTTTCACAGGAGGGACTCCGACATCGACGTTTCGGTCTAGTTGGAATCCTAGGTGTGTTGCCGCAGGCGGAGTTAGCGGTTTGGGAAGAGCGACAACCATGTGAATGAAATGCCAAACTTCGCAGCCTTTAGGAGTTGTATCAGTGGCCTTCCTTAGCCCCAAGATGTGACCTATAGCAACACACGCTGGCAGTAGCCACCACCAACCTCCACACCCGAGCTCCCACCTGACGCCCGTGTGCTCCCTCTGTGTTGTCCAGGCGACATTACGCGCACATGGCTGGACAACTGCCTACCCAGCGACGCAGGTGGGGACCTGAGGGGCGTTGAGTGGTATACCGGTAGTAATGCAGTTGCGCGAGGATGTTGCTTCGGCAACACGTGGGTCGGTGGTTGGATGGGCGGAGTGCGGGCATGCAGACGGGTACGACCTACCGTAACCCACTCATTCCTCTGCTTTCCTTCCATTTTTCGCTTTTACCCTTGACTCCCTCTCCCTGTTGAACATACTGCTACTATTTCATCCCGTTGCGAGTAACCCAGGCACATCCCCCATCCCTACCCGCCCCACCCGCCGTTGCGGCACTTATCTTTATGTCCCCACCTTCGCCGCTTCCATTCCCAATATGTTTGCCTGACCGGGACCGGGACCGGGGATCACGTGCACCCCCATCCTCCCTCCCCCTTACACTTTGGGAATTCTTCTTTCCCCCCGTCCAATGTGGCATTACCCCTTCCGTCCCTCCCTGTCGGTTGGGCGAATCCGCACCCATGTTGTAACGCACCCTGTCACATGACGACATGTTTAGTTGTTCCTCTCCCCTCCTCCCTTCCCAACCAGGCCCCCGGATGTCCCGCGGCCGCACCACTGTGCTTCTCACCCGCCTGCCACTGCTCACCACCCACCACATCACCGCATTCGAGTCTAAACAGGTGAGCGGTGGGACTGGGATGCTGCTCAGCTGCTGTCTGCTTACGGCAACATGAGAGCCGCCGTACCGTGCGTTCCCTCCGCGTGTGGTCCTCCGCAATCCCAATCAGGGGCTTCGGGCATCGTGTAGGGCCCGCGTATGGGCGTACCTGTTCTCCACTCACTGCGTCTTCCCAAGTGGTTCAGTCAGGGCTAATCAGTTACAGAATTACACCTCACCTGTGTGCACGGCCTACGCCGCAACTTCCGCGCTTTCCACGCGTCTAGTAACCCTGTTCCAGCCCGCTCCCCCTCGCGCGCGCGCTCCCCATCTTTCGCCTCCTCTCCCTCCCTCCTCCTTCATGTTACGGATTGGTAGGGCCCCTGTCCTCCTGCAAACGTTTCCCCTCCTCTACCCCACCCTGCCCCGCCCCACTAGGATGTGCTGGATGTGGTGATGGCCTCCGCGCACCTGCCGCTGCTGCTGGATGGGAGATGGTGGGTGTGCGCACTGGGGGGGATGAAGTGAGCCCGTGGTGGGTGTGCGCTTTGAGGGGAGGTTGTTTAAGGGTGTACGGCAAGGGACTGGGAAAGCATGGCGTCTACGTTGCAGGCAAGAAGGAGGATCGCAGACATGCAGGAATGCGGAAGGGAGCAAGAGGGAAGTAAGCAGGGCTCGCACGCGATGATGGACGAAAAGCATAGCAGGTTCATTGCCTCGACCCTTCACCACGGCCCCAACCTCGACCCCCTGCAGAAAGCACCCTTCCCATCTCATTACTCCCGTCCAGCTTTTCCTAATCCCCTCCCTGGCCCCCCCTGCAGGTACACCCGCTGCCGGCACATGCGGGTAATCGACGGCGGCTTCTGGTGGTGGTGGCGCCGCTGCGAGGGGGCGTACCGGCTGGCAGGGGGAGCGCAGCCGCAGGGGGGAGCGGGAGGAGGGGAGGCAGGGAGGGGGGCAGGAGGGGGAGGAGGAAGGGCGGGGGCAGGGGCAGCCGGTTCAGGAGATGGAGGAGGAGGAGGAGGAGGAGGGGGTCTGCCATTCCATTTGGCTGCCAACCGGATTGAATACACCAGCACCAGCATCGCCAGGAACACTAGCAGCAACATCAGCAGTAGTAGCAGCAGCGCCCCTCTGGGGAGCTGTCCCCGGGCCGCTACCTGCCCCCCCGCCAGCCCCGCCGCTGTGCTGCTGGTGACACCCGCGGATGACCCGGCACTAGCGGCACACTGGGGCAGGTACCGGCGCTGGCGGCCGGATGGGGAGGGAGAGGAGGGGGGGTTGGCGGCGGTACGGGAGATGGTACGACATGGGGAGATGTACGGCAGTGGGCCGTTGATGGAGCGGTTGGAGGGGTCGTTGTTGTGAGCTGGTGAGGGGAGGCGGGTGAGGGGGGGAAGTCGGTTGGTTGGTGGCGATGGACGGGGGGGATCAGTTGTCGGCGGGCGGCAGCCAGGGTTTGGTAGCGGCGTTGTTTGGGGAGGACAGATGTAGGTGGTGAGTGTCTGTAGCAACTCGCCTCGCGCCTGTGTGGGGGTGTGACATTATAGTGTGACATGCGGTGTGACCGGATCTCAAGTCTCCGACAGGTATGAGGGAGGAGGGGAAGGTAGCCAATCTGAGGTAGCATAGCAGTGATGGCACTACCGGGCTTGGTGGCCTGCGGATGTGAAAATTGTGTGTATGCAACTATTCCTGACCTTATGGTCCTAGTTAGGGTTCGGATGTATAGGAATCGGGTGTGGATGTAGCTGTATGGGATTAAAACATGGATGTAAATGTACGGAATGTATAGTAGTTTGGTTAACTTTGGGTCAACTAGTAGACCTGCTTGGCCGGATGGGTGTTAAGTAAACTGGCCGCCAGTAGGAATGTGTATTCGGAAAACCGGCCGCGAACGTGTGTGTGTGAGAGAGAGTGGCACGTGCGAAACGTCTACGTACTGTGGTCGGTAGGTGAGAGGTTGAGAGGGATGGTGTGACGGCATGCTTCACGGTATGTACGAATGTACGGGTGCAACATGCGATTTGGATCCCAGATGGCCTTTGCGACAGCACGCTTGCAGTCAGCACAATCGCCGAACACGTGGGGGTGTATGGGTGGATTGCTGGGCTACTCAGTGCACATGCGAGCGTGACTCGAGAAGGGCCAGGTGGGAGGAGGTCTGTATATATGCGGAGCCAGGACCAGAAGTCTGGCATGATGTTGTCATGTCATGCATATGTCCCATATGGATTTGCAATTGTGTACATTAACTGCGCCGCGTAATTATCTTTACCGAAACGGAGCTAGCTGTAGACCTAGAAAAGGAAGATGGGTGCGGGGTGTCGGCGGGATGATGATGTGGCACCCGGTCAGTAGTGTTGGACAGATGCGGCGTACAGTGCGGCGATGGGATGTATGAGAGGAGTGGTGCAGGTGATGGACGTGACTGAGAGGAAACAGTTGGGGTGTGTCGGTATCGTCCTGATTGTACGGCGCTAACACGGGGCGGTGGCGCTGAGTGATTAGCGTTACAGGTGTGTTTCATCCGGTGGTATGTCATATATAAAGAATGATCGGCCGTTATGATGATCACAAACCAAAATGTAAGCGATACCCAGCCCTAGGCTACAAGGAAGAAGGCAGGTCCTCGAGTCAAATGGGGAACAGCGTAGATGGACCCTTGCAGCCTGTACGCATGAGGGAAATGCCATCATGCATATGATTACAGTAAGCGTCAGGTGGTGACCCGGGGGACATCTTCTGCGAGCCCTGAGCGTTTTCCAGGGCGTCCAGCTGAACTGCCTTCAAGCTTCATGGACAAGTGCGTTCTAGGCCCTTGGTTCCAGGCGCGCCACAAGGGCCCCCCATACGCTAACTGCCAAGAACGACGTGACCCACCATCGGTCCCACGTTCGTACATTGCGCAAGCACTGGGGCTAGGTTCCTAGCCAATACATATCTCAACAAGCGCTGAGCCGCCCACGTCTCTCATATCTCTTTCGCCTTTTACTAAAGAGATCAGCGAGTGCGGCTCACGAAGGCGCATATCACCAATATTTGCAGGGCTTTTGCCTTCCCCAAACAAAAGAATATAGGCCCGCATTCTGATGCCTGCAGCTATGTTACCATGACGCATTGCAGGAGCAGCGGCAATCGCAACGGCGGCAGCACCCGCCTTCGGACCCGCTGCAGCTAGAGGACCAGCCGCCGCAGCAGCTGCTGATGAGCTTGTGGGCCAAGGCATTCTGGCATCCGCTGCCGGCAGCCGCGCCCCTGACCTGGCACGCCAAGGTGGAGCAGATGGCATGCGGGCTTGCGCTGGGCTGCCACGCTGCCGCCGCTTGTCCGGATGCTGGGCGCAGGGGCTGCATCATGCGGATGTGGCAGAGCAGGCGGCGCAGTAGGGGCAACTGTGAGTACCTGCTTTCCGAGGGTGTGAAGCCTATAAAGTTCCGTCAGCTGCCCGGGGCGGGCATCTGGCCGTCCTGAGGCTGTTGCACGTGCACGGCTGGCCCCTGGACGTCGGCACCGTGCGGGTGGCGGTCAAGGGACGACAGCTGCAAGTAGTGGCCTGGTTGGAGACGCGGGGGGTTGGGGCGCTGCAGCTGGCTAAGTACGCGTTACTGGCTGCGGACTTGCCCATTGCGGCTTGCCCGGGCGGGGTGTGAGGAGGCGCTGTAGTGGTTGGTGGAGGAGCAGGGCTGCCCCTTGCCGGTGGGTAGGGAGCCGGGAGGTGTTCTAAGGAGTTTCGTCCATGTCTGCTACCGGTATTCCCTTGGGCGGATACAATGGTGACAGGAAGACCTTCATGGTCGTGAAAGAGCCGGGCTGTACCTGCTGTTGGCGCTTGGACGACTCTTCGCTTTCCAGGCCTTCCCTTACCGTGCCCCCCAGGACGCAGGACGACGGTGAGCCCGGCAGCCGCCGCCAACGGCGACCTACTGGGTACTGGCCACACTGCGCTGCATGCGGCGGCTGCGCTGCCCCTGGGGCCCGCATGGCCAGGTGCAGACCGGCTGCTAAAGAACCGCTGCGCGGCTCCGATGGTAAACGGTGGTGGTGGAGGCAGGCTCGCTGGTGGACTGGGAGGCGGCGGCCGCACTGCGGGCGAACCAGTAGGAGGCGGTGCTATCTAAGGATGTGCACCTGTTGTGCGGCACTGGCTGCAAGAGGAACTTCTTGCATGCGCGCGGGCTGTCGTCCTTTGCTATGTATGACGGTGGTGCGGCATGGCTATCGAGAATCAAAGAAAGAGGGTGGTTTGGCTGAATTAACAAGAGCGGACCACTTTGTGCTGCAGGAAAGGGCGTTAGTGTGGTACAGCCATTGTACGAATAATTCAGATACCATACATCAAGTTAAGGCGCAACGGAGTAGCCACTTTCCTGCTGCGACCCCAGAGACCAGCACTCGTCACAGGCGTGAAACTTGCTTACAGAGCTGAACGTATACAGGACAACCTGAATCCCAGAACGCGGTGATCCACGGTGTTGCAGCTCTCCCAAATTTCCTACTTGTGGAAGTACGCCCTACGGGCACCTCATCCCTGCTACCGGTCGCAGCGTGTACCGGCTGTAGCTGCGTACGATGGCGGTTAGGGCCAGGTTGCTGTGCCGCTGCTGTCAACTGAAGGGGCTGGTTCTGCCCCGTGTGATTGCGGTCACCACCGCCGCCAGCAGCCATAAGCTACGAAAGAGACTTCTGGCGGTGTTGCTGCTCCAGAAGGAATGCTGTGCAGCCTGCAGCGTGATGGCGAGCTGCTTTGACGTGCACTACAGCTGCCACCTTCGTCAGCATATGTACATATAAGCGTTGGCCGTAGATTTGCATGTTCACCGAGCGGGAAGTTCCTGAAGTCCGGCCACCATGACGCATGACGCGGAAGCAACGGTACATAGTTACAAAATAACTGCGAGGCGAATCACGCTTTGCCCAGACCATACTCTTTCCAACAAAGGAGTCCAGTGCACACGTGAGCAGCGTCCGCATAGACCGCATTGCGGCATTGCCGTTTCAGTTAGCTCCGTACATCGGAAAGGGTTACGCAGCTCCTGGCGCCACGATAGCGTAGCAATCCACGATCGCGATTACGTATGGGACACCTATTGCGTCACCTATGACTGAAAGGGGTACCTTGTTCCAAGTCCCCTCAGATGAACCCAACTGCATTAACCCTGAACTTGCAGAAAGCCTTTATCTATGAACATAACGACATATTGACTGTGTAACACCTTTGTAAGGGCATTGGAATATATGCACCGCGGACCCGCGAAAAGGACTGCGCATTTTCGTCTTCCGTTTGCGTAGGAGTGACTTGCTGTTTAACAGTATGAATTGTTACTGTGAAATAACGCGATAATGGCTGAATTGGAAGGCTCTGTATATAGCGATGGAGCAAGACCGGTGGACCCACCAAGTGCTGCTCAAGAGGACGGCAAGGAAGACGTCCCAGATGGAACAGGACGGCCTGTACGGCTGAAATTGTTTGTGAAGGAAGAGGATGAGCAGCCAAAGGTGGGATGCCATGCATCTTGCGCGCCGCGGCATGTCGGTTTGGTGCTGCTAGCGAAGGTCGGGGTCTAATTACCTGCAGCATAGGTTTTCGGTGATATTCTATGCTTGTTGAGGACATAGTATCATGTTTTCCTGCCCCGCCTGTCACCGGGTACATGGCGACAGGGCAAACACCACGTACCATTTTACGACCCGCGTGGTCTCACGTGTCGTATCGCAGCAGTCCCTTCTCCAATGTTTCTGCACAACATCCCTTTCCCTGCACCTTACCTTAAAGACACCCACTGTCCCTTGCAGACTCTGGACCTGGACGTGCCTGAGGGCTGTGGCTATGCAACACTTCACGGCATCATATCCGATACCATCCTGGGTACGGTTTGTGCCACGGGGGAGGACCTGGTGCCAATAGAAAAGTGTGTGGCAGTAGACGTCTTACATGGGCAGGGATACGGGTCATGCCAAGGACAGGGGGATGTGGTTGCAGGGGATGTGGTTGGGGGCGCCATGCAGGGCTAACGCCATGGGCCGGCCCATTATAACTTGGCGAGAGGGAGCAACGTATGAAGTACAGTGCAGCGTGGCCCACCAAAACCCGTATATACACATGCCTCTTGACCTGGGGCGCATGCGACAACCTTGGCAGGCCACCCGTCCCATGCATTCGCATCCACCTTATCTTTGCGTTCTGCAGGCGCGGAGAGCGAGCGGTGGCGGCTAGTGAAGGAGGCGCGCACGCCGCATCTTGGGCCCAATGGAGGCGGCCACATCGAAATCACGCAGGCAAGGGGCGGTTGGTTTGTGGGGTCAGGGTGCGTCGGTAGGCGGTTGGGAATACCGATAGGCGGCGGTGGATGGGGCTTAGGACTGGCAGGGGTGATGTGGGGCCCGCAAGTACGGAAAGAATAAGGTCATGAGCGCGAGCTCCTAGGGTGGCATCATGTGGTGTGGGTCCTCCTAAATTGTGTGCCAACTCACGGGTTGCAAACTAGCCGAAGATGAAGGTATTGGGTATTTGTCCACTCTCCGCCCCAGTGCCATCCTAACCCTCCATCGCTCCCCGCGCCGCCGCTTGCCCCTTTTCCCAATGCGACAGGAGTGGCAGAGCAAGGAGGCCGTGTTGCTGACTCACCCAGCGGACGACGCCTGCCCGGTGACGTCGCTGGAGCCGGGGGAGCTGAAGGGTGAGGAGGGTTACGTTAAGCCTTACCTTTAGCGACCTTCGGTGTTTGGGTGAGGGATTACAGCAACTGATGTACAGAGCATGCGGGACGGCAAGCGTCCATTACGCTATAAGCCCGTGACTGTATAAGCTTATCAATGTCCGTGCTGTCCGCATGCTCCCGTTCCGTCGCGCTTGCGGTTACCATTTCCTGCAAGGAAGAAGCCCTACGACGAATTGGCGAAGCACCCAACCATTGTTGGACGGACCTTTACATCTTACCCCCGTCCTCCACCTCCCGTACCCTATGTCCCCCAGGCAATGCTGACGTGTACAGCCTGATGCTGGGGCAGGTGGCTCGCACCCCCATCACCTCTGCGCAGGTGCGTTTGGGGGCCCCTACCCTCGCCGAAGCCAACCTAACCTCCGCAAGCAGGAAGCCATAAAAAAACAACGCTACACAAACCTACCCTTTACTGAGTCCCCCCTGCCCGCTTACTTTGATCCATCCTCTCCACCCCTCCACAACCGTACATCATTCCTCTGGAGCCTACCTTATCCTCTCATTCCCTTATCCGCTAAGCTGCTCCTCTCCCTCCTGCTCCCTCCTCCTCCCTCCTCTCGCCCCAAGGACCTCGCCGGCTGGTGGTCCTCCCACCCGCAGCCCGGCGCGCAGCTCCTGTTCGCCGCCTGCGGCCGCCTGCTCGCCAAGCTGCGCGTGGCCCCCTGTGCCGCCGCCGCGCCGCCCACCGCCGCCAAGCTGGTTGCCGAGGGGCTGGCGGGGCTGCGGGAGCTGGCGGCGGACCGGCTGCACGGCAACCACCTGCCGCACAGGCTGCTGGAGGAGGGGCTGCTCACGGCACTGAGGTGTGTGTGGGGGACGGCAATGGAGGAGGGAGGGGAGGCAGCATGTGTGGTGTGGTTAGGGCAGGTGAAGGGTGTGGTTGGGGGGTGGGTCTTGGTTGGATATTGCTGGCGAACTGTGGCGAAGGACGCGACCGGGATTGTATGCAGACGGCATGCGAGTTGCATTATTCGGACGAGGAGGCAAACAAGGGCAGCGTGTAACACAAGGCCCATAGGCTCATACTCGCTTGGTTAGCACCACCTGCTGACTGACCCACAGGTACCTGACGGGGTGACGGCCCTCCCACAGCTTCTCACGGAACCCTTTCCCACCACTCCACTCCCCAGGTGGGAGCGGCACGTGCCCTCCAACCAGCCTGCCATGCTGGCCAGCATCCTAGAGTCGGCGACCGCAGCCACGTGGGCCCTGGTGTCGTACAGCGGACCCCGCAGCGCGTTGGTGGGGGCCGGCGTGGTTTCGGAGCTGGTTTCGGCGTTGCGTAAGGCCCACGAATGGCGCCAAAAGGCGGTGGAGCGTGGCGAGGCGACCGCGGCTGCTGCGTCGGCGGATCAGGAGGCCAGGACGGCAGCGGCGGTGGAGCATCTGTCGGCAGCAGCAGCGGCGGCGGCGAAGCTAGAGAAAGGGGTGTCAGAGATGTACTGCGAGGGTGCGGAGCTGGACACCGCGATTATGGCGTCTGATGAGGCGGCGGATGCAGCGATGCGGTGAGCAGTAGCCTCAGGAGAGGCGCGGCATACCTGCGTGCTGGTCCAAACGTATTGTAGCTGTGAGGGCACGGTTTCCTCGTCTAGGGGTGAATGCATTATTTATCCAGTGCCCAACCCGTTTATCTTCTCTCAGGGCCCTTCTTCCGGATTGCATCCCCATCTCCCTGGCTAACTGCTACGCGGTGCCGCCGGGCGAGGTATCCCTGGAAACCGCCAACCGCATCGTCTACAACTGCCTGGGCGCGCTTGCCGTACTAGCTGTCGACTCCCGCGCGCGTTCCGCCTGCCTGGCGGTGAGCCCCAAGCTGGACTTCCTCGTCACGGCCGCAACCACCAGCTTCCCTTCACTGAAGGAGGAGCAACACGCGCTTGAAGTGGCAGCATGGCGGCGCCGGCGTGACCGGCGTGTCGCTGCCGACGCTGCGGCCGAGGAGCGCTGGCGGCGCCGGCGGCTTGAACGGGAGGAGCGGCGAGTGAGGGCGGAGATTGAGGCGAAGGAGCGGGCGGAGCGTGAGGCGGCGGAGGCGGCAGCGGCAGCAGCACTGGAGGCTGAGCTGGCGGCGGAGGCAGCGGCGCTGGCGGCGGAAGATCCGGAGCTGGCGATGTTGCTGCAGGCGCGGTCCGTTTCCCCAGTGCAGCCGGTGGCTAAGCAGCCGACGCCTCCAGGCAGTGAGCCCGCATCCGCCAAGGGGACCGGGGACGGTGCGGAAGAGGGGGAGGAGGAGGAGCAGTGGCGGCCTCCGCCGACGCCTGTTGACCCCTACCCGTTCTACGAGGCGACGGCTCCAGAGGATGATGCGCAGGTGCAACAGGTCATGGCGGCGGAGGCTCTGTACGCCATGTTGGGTCGCGAGCGGGGTGTACGGCGCGCCTTTGCAGCTGCTGGCGGCGTCGCCGCGCTGGAACCGCTACTCTGCTCCGCTACTGACGGCGTTGTGTGTGCCGCTATAAGCGCGATAGCAGCGTACGGACGTGACGTCGGGCACGACCACACGTCAGGGCTAGATATGCTGGCGTCGGCTGCGCCGCCGCCACCGCCACCCCCGCCGCCGGAGGCGCCGGTTAAGCCGCCACCGCAAGCGGCGGGCGGCCGCCTGCGCAGTGTGTTACCGTCTGCTGCGCCACCGCCTCCCCCGAAGAAGAGGGACCCTGTGATTGAGAATGCGGGCAAGGTAGCAGCGTCCCTCCTGAAGGTGCTACCGGCAGTGTTGGAAGCGCTCTTGGGTCGGTACGCTGATGGCTGCCGTACCGTTGGCGGCGTTGAGTTGGAAGCGGCGGGGTCACGGAGCAGTGGCAGCGGTGACGGGGAGGGCAGCGGCGACGGTGCGTTGGGTACGGTAAGCGGTACCGGCGACGGCGGCGGTACTGGCACCGGCAGCGGCGATGGCGCGAAATTGCAGGCTGGCCGCTTCGCCAGCCGGCATCTGGCGAGTGGTGCGACGGCAGACGGCAGCGGTGGATCGGCCAGCCCTCGGCCATCGATGACGGGGCAGCCAGCGGCGCTTTCACGCGCGGGCGGCAAGAGCGGCGTGGAACGCAGCGTCTCATTCGCCCCGAATCATCCAGCGTCTGCGGCAGCCGTTCCGCCCGGGGCTCCCCCGCTGGCCCGCAGCCCCACGTTGACCTCCTCAGCAGCCCAGGAGACCCCCTCCCCGCGGGCTTCTCCTTCGCCGTCACCCACGCCAGCGGACCCTGCGCCAAAGCCACTGCCGCGACTCGTTTTCCCGCCGCATTCCCTGTCGTACATGATTGAACTTGCGGCAACGGCGCTTTGGGCGGTTGTGGCAGCCGAACAGCGCTCGACGGAGATCCGTGCCGCTGCCATTGTAGCGGAGGCAGCGGCTGCTGCCGCCGAGGCCGCCGCAGCAGCTGCGGCAGCTGCGGCAGCTGCCGCCGCCGCTGCCGCCGCAGCGGCCGCCCGCACCTCGCAGGACGGAGAATCCATTAGCGGTGAGGCGGTGCGAATGTCTTTTGGGTCGTCACCGAACCTCCTGATACCTCCACCGTCACCCCTGCCAGCAGCCGCCAGGGCCGCTGCTGGCGGCGATGCCGCTGCTGGCAACGGCGAAGCTAGCAACGACGCTGATGCCAGTACGACACCCGTTACGACGGCTCTGGTTTTCCACATGGCGCAGCTGGCAGTGGCTGCCGCCAGGCTGGTGCCTGCGGAGGTCGAGGAGCGGGTTGGTGCGGCCAGCAGCGGCGGCGGTGGTGGTGCCAGTCCCATCCCTACCATGTCCTCTGCAGAGGAAGCCGACGACGGTGACGTAACGGATGCCGGCAGGAGCGCATCTCGGGGCAGCGGCAGCAGCAATAGCGGCAGCGGTGGCAGCAGCAGTGACGCTTCGCAGCCGCATAGCCACATGCTGGGGGCGCTGCATGCGTTGCTTGGATCGTTGACGGTTGTGCAGGTAGCTTTGGGGCAGTTGGTCGGGACTGACGGTAGCACGGTGCGACGTTCTGGAGGAGGATGTTTAGGGTCTGGGGGCTAAGAGGCTAGGGGCTGGGGTAACATGCAAAGCCGCTGTTTTCTCAAAAGGCCCATCCGGCCTGGCTGACTTGGGCCTTCCTCCTTCCGGTGCAGAGCAACACTCGCCTGGTGCGGTCCGAGTTCCGGGCGCTGCTGGCCAGGTAGGCGCGGGTAGGATGGAAAGGCTAGAGGATGATAGTGATAGGGGCGCCTCTAGAGCGAGGACTGGCGAAGACCTCCGGATAAGCGGAATGCGTGTCTGGCGCAATTTAGTTACATGCAGGCATCGGTAGGCAGTGGGTTAAGCTTATACGGGCAACGGGGATCCCACATTTCCGTGCATGCGGAGGCGGACTGGGAGCATTGGCACTGCTTCCTGTCTCATTTCTTTGCCTGCTGCTTTCCTCAGACACGCGGCATTGCGGCGGCTGTACGTTCAGAAGGAGCTGGCGGAGGAGGAGGTGAGCGGGTGGGGCGCATGAACGGAGGGTAGGCGCACCGAGACTAGTATCCTGTGTTGGCGAGCCCGGGTGGATGGCACGTTGGCGGCTGGTTCACACATTTTCACTGTTTTATTCACATCTGGCCAATCACACCAACTTTGGACTTAAGGCTGCGCTCACATGTTGAAGCTGGGCAACCTATAAAGAGGCGGAATTTTGGTGAGATGGAAGCCCAGAGGGGACAGAATGGATGCCCCAGGGTGACTCTATTCCGATGGGCGAGGCCTCTCGTCCTGAACTCCTGTCTCAACCCACTCTCCCCTCCGCACCTCCTCCGCGCCCCAGTTCCAAGCGCTGCTGGACGAGATGGAGGCGGCACGCAAGCAGCCTGGCAGGTTCTTCTTCGAGGAAGAGGAGGAGGCGCGGCGCGAGGAGAAGCGCTCCAAGATCCGGGCAGTGGAGGTAAGCAAACGACCTGGGGGTGTCTGCGTGGCGCTCGCTCAGTTTGGTAACTGAGACATGTCAAACCAACAGCCCTCCACTTGCCGTCCAATTACCATGGGTATCATTTCTCCACTACCCGATCCCGCTGCTCAGGCCGACATGCGCCGTGAACTGCGCGCTATCGCCGCCGCGGAAGACATGCTGCAATCCTCCGCCGACGCTGCCGTAAGAGCCGTTAGCGCCACCCTGGCGCTTCTACCGTACGCCCCGCCGCCGCCATCAGCGAAGCCGGGCGCCAAGGTAGCGGCAGGGGCAGGGGGGGTTCCGCTGCTCCCCCGCGGCCCCCTTCCGGCGGCTTTGGAGAACCAGCTGGGGCACTGCCATGTGGTGGCGGCGGGGGTCATACAGGTCAGTGCGCACGATTGCTGGTGTGTCTTGTGAGGCCTGCACCTTGTACCTTCACCCCAACAGTTGGCGTTGCAACGCCTGGTTTGCTACACAACCATGAAAAATGCTGTCTGTGACGACCTGGGTTAATACTCAGTTTCTGGACATAGCTCAGAAACGTAGCGGTAACCGAGGTAACCCGCGTTCGGTCTGCTAGCGTAGAGGCACTTCTCCTTGCCTTACTATGTGCCAATCCACCCCTGCATGATGCCACGTTACACCCGCCAGGCTATGGCAACGACACTCCAGCCCGGCGCCGTAGACGCCGCGACCGCTGCTGCATCGCAGCTCCAACGCAGCTTGGAGGCCGATACCTCCATCTCGGCTGTCGCCTCTGCCGCGGATGCCGCTGCTGCAGCTGCTGCTCCGGCCGCTGACGGCTCCTCTGCCAATGAGGCCCTGGCAGCAGCCACCGCCGCAGCGGCGCTGTTCCAGGGACCCTATCGCGACATCATCCTGTCTAGCGGCGTGCTCGAAACCTTGCTGGCTGCCGCCGCTGCCAGGTACAAGAGCGCAACTGCCCCAGCCATGAAGGCCATCGCCGTCGATGTGGCTGCAGCGTCTGCTGCCTCTGCGAATGGCGGCGGCGGGGCAGCCAACGAAGGCGGAAACGGCTCTGGTTCGGTGGTACGGCCGTCCATGGCCGGCCTGGGTAACAGCGGCAGTAGCGCAAACGTTACCAATGCAGGCGGCAGTGGTACGGCAGCAACGCGAGCGGCACTGTACCGCCGGGCCTCAGCAACGTCCATGTCGAGGCGCGGGAGCGACGGGCCCGTTCCGTCCGCCGCCAATGGCGGAGCAGGTGCGGCTGGTAGCGGCAGTGGCAGCGGTAACGGTAACGGCAATCGGAATGGGCAGAGCACTTCTGGCGCTGGCGGCGGCAATGTGACCCAAGGCGCATCGCCGTCACGGCAGGGGCCTGCGCCGGCAACAGCAGCGGCAGCCAGCCACCACCAGCTTGATACCGCGACGAGCGTGCTAATGCAGGTATGGACTGTGAACTGGATTAATGTGATGACGGTAGGGGCTTAAGATCCAAGGAGGTTGGAAGTGTTACTAGGAAACGGGGCAATGTCTAATCCAAAGGCGAGCTGGTGGACAACCACAAACTGTGCCGCTGGAAGACCTCCTCCCTCTTGAGGACGTTAAAAGTTTCCTAACTTGGTCGATCTTACATGTTTGGTGTTACCTGGTACCGCCCGCCCGTTTCCCGGACCTCCCCGCCCTCCCCGGGCCCTTCCAGGCCACCTCCTGCGCCCTCATGCACCTTGTCTCCACAGAGAACGCGCTGCAGCCGCAACAGCTCGTCGCAGTCATGTCGTACATGCGTACGGCATGCCACCACGCCCCCAGTGGCCCCTACCTCTCCGCCGCCTGCTACAGCCTCAGCCGGCACGTGGTCAACCGTCGCGGCATGGTGGAGGGGGTGCGACCGCCCAAGAAGACAAGGATGGGCCTGGCAGTGCCCGCGGCGCCCGCTGGTGCGACAGGGCAGGCGGCGACCACATCCGGCTCCTCCGCCCCAGCCTCGGCTCCTGCACCCGCTCCCGCTCCCGCCCCGGCCCTAAGCCCCGCTGCTGCGGCCGCTGCAGCCGCAGCGGAAGCCGCTGCCAACGCGGCGCAGACGCTTGACAGCAGCGTGTGGGTGGAGGTCATGAGCGTGCTGCTGCAGGGGGCCCTCACAAGGCTACGGAAGCCTCTGCAGCCGCCCCCGCCGCAGATCAGTGAATCCCAACATAGCTCACCTGGTCCCAGCTCCTCTCCTGCCGCGGTTGGGGCTACGGCTGGGGCTGGCGGCGGCAGCGGTTCTGCGGCAGCGTACTCTGCTGCGGCTGCGGCTGCTGCTACGAGTCTCCGCAGCGGTCGCTTCCTGGTGATGGCGCTGTGGCTGCTGCTGCGGCAGTGGGTGGTAGACAAGGTGAACCCGGTCAACATGATCTGCTCCGCGGATGGGCTGTACGCGTCCGGCAACACCAGCTGGTAAGTGGGGCCGCGGCTGGCGGCCACGGGTATGAACATTGAGCCAGTTCGACATGCTTTAATGTGGCTTCGCCGGGGTCTGCGTTTGGCAAGATGAGGCTGATATACGGCACGACATGAAGTGGGAATCTGCAATACTGTTGAGTACGTCGTATGATTGTAATGGTACTCTTTACGACCACACAACTCCTCAATCTCGCTATCCCATGCGTACCGAGCCAGCACGTACCAACCATGCGTCGCTCTTTCCATGCCGACCCCTTCCCCAGGTGGAGCGTCCGCTTCCACGCCGACACCCCGCTAGAGCTGTCCCGAGAGGTCTTGGAGGCCCTGGGGCTGCTTGTCGACGCATCCCAAGCCACCGCCGCCGCCGCCACCGCCACCGCAGCAGCAACCACCGCCGCCGCCCACCCTAGCGTCGGTGGCGCCCTCGACCCCAACCCCAGCCACCAGCACAGCACCACCACCAGCCGCAGTGCCGCTGGCGCCACGGAGGGCGATGAGGCTGCTGCGCCCAGCCACGTGAGCCATACTGCCGGCGTGGCTGCTCTCCGGCGTCTGGCGACCCGGTGCACCTGGAGCCTGAGCGCCTGCCACCCGGGGGTTGCGGGGGCGCTGGTGGAGCGCGGCTCGGGGCTGCTGGCGCTGGCGGCCATGAGGGACGAGAGCGGCGCAGCGGACAGCGTACTGCAGGTGGGGGGGGTGGGAGGAAGGAGCGGGGAAGCGGGAGGGTGGCAGAGTGGATGGTGGGCTGAGCGAAGGGTGTCAGCTTTCCAAACAAGAATCGTTAGCTTTTCCAACAAGGGGTGCCAGCGTCTCCGAGATGGGGTGTCAGCTCATCTGGTGCCATAGGGTTACAGGTGCGTATGCCTCGTCATCGTGCGTTCCCATCCTCCGGCCTCTTCCAGCTTTAAAGAAGCTGATATCCCTTGTTTCAATTTTTCATCAGTTCCCATTACCGGTACCTGTTACTGTGTGAAGTACGGACAACAGCCATTCCCATTCCTCCCGCGCTTACGGTTTCTCCCCCTTCCTTCCCCTTCCTCGCCCCTCCTCCATCCAGGCCCTATGTTGCGGCTACCTGGTGATGCTTGCGTCTCGCTGCCCCGAGCTGCTGGTGCCGTTGGGCGGCCTGGAGGCGCTGTCGCTGTCGTTGGTGGCGCTGGTGGAGCGGGCGCTGGCGGCGGGGGGAGCGAGGGGAAGGGGCGCGGCGGGAAGGTGGGTGGGGAAGAGGAAAATCAGTAGGGGACCTTTGACTATCGCCGTTCGCAAGACTCAAGACACGAAGTAATCCTGGATTTAGGGACGGGCCCTTGGGGGCTGCTGTAACTCTTAGATGTGGGTGCGGAACTTCAAATGGTGTCCACTTGATCAAGCCATCTGAGGGCTAGATGCGCGGCTAGACTGCTTCCCTCGTCACCTCTTTTCGTCTGACCCGCCTCCTGATGCCTTTCCTACGCCGCATGCTCGCAGCCCGACAACCGGCGAAGACCACCACCACCACCATCCACATTCCTGCAGCCCCCCCCGTCCTTCAACCGCCAACGCAAACCATGCAGCTTCTTCCTCCAGAGCCGTACCCCCAGCCGCCGCTCCCCACCCGGCCGCCACGGACGGCCGCGGTGTGGATGTTCCACTGCTAGAGGCGGCGGTGCGAGGTCTGGCCTTTTTGGCAGGTAACGGCCATGAAGGGCGGGTGGCGGTGACGTCATCCAGTGCCGTACGGCGGTTGGTGGCGGTGGTCCGCGCCGACAACGGAGCGCTGGCGGCTGTACGGCACCGCCGGAAGGCAGAGGGCACGCCCGCTGGGGTTCACCTGGAGGAGCTGATTTGCCCGCTGCGGGCCATTAATGACCTACCCATCAAGGTTGCGGCAGGGCAGGCTGCATCGCTGGCTGCGTTGCAACAGCAGTTGCAGCACCAGTCGCCGGCTGGTGCTGGGGCCGCGGGTGCTGGGTCTTCCTCCCGACCGCCGTCTGCCGGGCCGGGAGCCCCGGGTGCCGCTGGTGGGAACTGCTGCAGTGGCAACACCAGGCCGGGGTCCGCAGCGCGACCTGTCTCCGCATTCCGGGGTACGCCCGCCAACCGCCGGCCGCACTCCGCAGTGGCGGCTGCGGCAGAGGCGTCCTCCTCACCACGGGCAAGCTCCCCAAGGTCACAAGGCGCTGATGCTTTCGGCGGCGGCGGAAACAGCGGTCATGTGGACGAGGAACTCCTCGTAATCTCCCGGCAGAGCGGCGACGCGGACGTGGGCCTTATGGCGTTGTGGGCGCTGCTGAACCTCTCGAGCTACGAGCCCGCGCAGACGCGCATCTGCCGCCACGGGCTGTACACGCTGATGGCTGCCGTACATGGGTCTGCGGACCCCGCCCGCTCCGCCGCCGCTCGCGCCATCCTGACCAACATCCATTACCACCCGGGTAACGCCACGGTGCTGTACAAGGCGGAGCTGAAGCTCAAGTATGCGGCGCTGCTGCGGCTGCTGGAGAATGAAAAACAGGCAAAGGTGCGCGTTTGTTTGGGTTGGATGATATTGTTGCTTAATCAGTTAGATGAGGGTGTTGTACCGGTATATGGTTGTTTACATTTTATCAGTAAGGTTACAAGTGCTGCTTAGACATGCTAGTGCGCACACTAGTGCTGGTCTTTTTCCTTTCTTCTTCTTGAGTCTTCCTCCGTCTTCTTAAGGGTCGTGCCGTGCAACTCCTCTTCTCTGCATCCCCCAGGAAGCGCACGAGGCAGCTCTACGGCGCTACGCCGCAACCGCAATGTCAGGTTCCTCAGCAGGCAGCACCGCCGGAGGGCCCAGCACTGCCGGCGCTGCTACCGAGGCTGCAGCCCCCAGTTCCGCCCCTAGCCGGCCGCTCAGCGCACGCAGCGGGCACAGCACCCCGCGGCAACTCCGCAGTGCTCGTCGCGGCGCCGCTGAGGTTGCACGACAGCAGCTGACGGCGCTGGCGGCGGCTATCCGTTCTGGCAGCGGCGGTGGCGCAGCCGCTGGTGCTGCCACCTCCGCCACCCCCGCTGCCGCAGCCCGTGGCAGTACCACCGGGAACCTAGGTGCGCAGGGCAGCGCTGCGGCGGGACCAGTAGCTGGCCTGGCGGCTCCCGCGGGTCGCCCGAGCGGTGTTCCCCTGGGGGGCCCTGACGCACTCATGTCATCGCTGTCGGCGGCGCTGGCGTCCGGGAACGGGACGCCGGCTGAGGGCCCGTCAGTGGGCCCGTCAGTGCGTGGTAGCATCTTTGGCGGCGGTGCCGGCCAGAGCCCTCGCCGCTCCGTCACGATGCTGCCTGCCACCGGCGGCGGGGTGCCGACCATGCCAACCCCGGCTAGCGCGGCGGCTTCGGTACATCCGCTGGCTTCTGTCATTGGGGCCGCTGCGCCCGTGACGGGTGCTACGGGGACGGGTGCCGCCGGTCCAGGCGGAACTGCTGCTGCTGGCGGCGGTGGTCAGGAAGAAGGCGCTAGCGCGGAAGCCGATCCGTTGGACTCGCAGACCATTGCAGCTCGTGTGCGGTTCCTGGAGTGGGTGCTGGACCCGAACGCCATGTCAGGTATTGAGGCCGCGCCCCCATTCAACGCCGCAAAAGCCGACATTGCGAGCCTGACACGGACTAGCGCTAACAGCGGAGCGGGCGGCGGGGCTGAGGGAGTGTCGGCCGCGGTTGCGGCGCTGGCGGCGGCGGTGGCTGCCGGGGGTGAGGTGGACATGGTGGCGACGCTGACGTCGGACCCGGAGGAGAGGAACTGGCTGGACTCGGTGAGTTGGAGAGGGGGCTGATGCGTTGGATGCTTGAAAGCTTTGGGCGCAAGGTTCGTTGTCGGGCTTGTCGACTGGCGTGATTGTCTAGCGGGGCAGCGAACCATGGTAAGGCGTATCGAGGAGGGCAGAATGCAAACTCCACGACTCGTCCACCAGTGCCATGCTACCACCATCTGGCCATAGCCCCTCCAACGTGCTTATATTCTTTTGTCATCGTGCCAATCGTCATCAGCACAGCTACACGCCTGTTCACTTTTCCTGGCTCCTCCCACCACCGTAGGTAATGCAGCTCGAGCAGCCTCCCGCTGCACGCCCCTCGGAGGAGCGGGAGGATGCCAAGTCCGAGGCCGGCAGGTTCATGCGCGGCGTGCTCAGCCGCTCCCTCGCGGGCGGGGCCAACAGCCTGTGGAAGGAGCACGCAGACGAAGCGGCCAACGGCGCGCCCGGCGGCGCTAACGGCAAAGCCACTAGCGGCGGAGGCGGAGGCCTGAACGCCCAGAGGCGGCTACTCAGCGGGCGGCCGCGGCCCGTCAGCGACTCTTCCTCAGCTGCCGGGGCCCCTAACAGACCAAGGTCGGCGTCCGTACAGCAATCCCGGCCCGTTTCAGCGGCGGCGAACGCTGCCAGCGGTGATCCGCGGCGGCCCACGTCCGCCCTACGTGGCTCCATGCCTAGCACCTCGCTTGCATGGCCGCCCGCCGCCAGGGCATCCGCGCCGGCGCTGCCTGTCGGATCTTTAACGCTGCAGCCCACAGCGGCGGCGACCTCGGCTCGCTTCGCTAACCTGTACGGCAGCGCACAACGGCAAACACCGCAGCCCCACCAGCCCCGGCGGCCGGGCAGTGATGATAGCGGTCGGCGGAGGTCTCGGTCGAGTGTTGCGCTGCAAGGGAATCCCTGGGCGCCGCACATCCTGCGGTTCGTGCAAGACCCGCCATCAGCAGGTAGGTCCGGGTTCTAGGCGGCTTGTGGTGGTGTGCGCCTGACGAGCATCCAGGCTTAATGGCTGACCACCCTAGGTTCCGAACATGGGTAATTTCGTGGCTCAGAGCCCCACTCAGAGCCCCACTGGCTACTGCCCGTTTCTGCCCCTCTTCCGTCCCTAGGTGGCCCCCCGCGTCGCGGCGAGCTGGCTGCCCGCATGCTGACCGCGGTGGCGCCCGAGTACGTGATGGAGGACCTGGCGGGGCTCACGGTGGGTGGCAGGGGGGCCGGGAGGGGGGTGCCAAGGGGTCCAGGACGGCGGAGGAGGGGTGAGCGGGGAGAAGGGTGTATGGCTTGCTGACCGTATTCTGGAGTAGCGTGTCTCTAGACACCTTGGGGACCCTAGAATGCAAGATGGACATGGCGTCCTTGTTGCTCCTGCCCCGCTCTTGGTTAACGTTTGCTTCGCGGTCTGATGTTTGCTGCTGTACTCGTGTCACTGTAAATCACCCTCAGGAGCGTCTGATGGCCCTCACCACGGACCGCCGGGCGGAGGAGGATGCGACTCGTGCGGCAGCGGACACGGCGCGAATGCAGGACGAGGCGGCGCGGCGGCGGCACGGGGGTAATGACAACCAGGTGGGTGCGAGCAGGGAGCTGGTCTACCGGTGTTAAAACTACAGAGCTACTGCGCCATGGCTTCCAAGCGGGCTTTAGGGACCCTGGGCACACCCATGCGTACACAAGAATGTTTGTCTTCACTGTACGACACCCTTATTCCACGCTTCATGCCCCCTCGCCGCCATCTCCTCCCCTAGGAGGAGGAAGAGGAATCCTACTTGTCGGTCCATGAAGCGCCACCACTGGGGCCCCGGGGTGCCACGGCTGCGGGCGCCGTGCGCGGTGGCACACGATTCGGCCGCTTCCAGGCGGTTGCACGAGCTGCGGGGGCCGCCATCAGCCTCTTCCGAGTTGGCTCCGTGCGCTCTTCCGCGAGCTCCCGCAGCCTCGGAGGAATGGGAGGGGATGTGAGCTTTGGAACGGGCGCAGCCGCAGCTGCGGCGGCAGCGCGTGCAGCCCTTGCAATCGCCGTCAGCCGCCGGGTGGAGACAGAGGACGCGGAGGGAGATGAAGGGCCGGTCGAGCCGCGGGACACGCCGCTGCTCGTCTCTCTGCTGCCCCCAGCACTAGTTGGTTCAGGCGCAGGGGCAACGGCAGCGACAACAGCGCCGTCAGTGTCGCATGACGATGATGGCGGGGCAGCAGCCTCCGTGGGGGGCTTCCAGTCGGAAAGCGGGACAGCCGCAGCTCCTACATCGCCCTCCGTCATCTCTGCGCCGCCCACCGTCATTTCCGGCGGCGGACCGCTCACTGCCGTACCCTCATCCTACCTCGCCGGAGGCGGCGCCGCCACCGGTCCCGGCGGTGTCGTCGCCGCATCCCTCCTTAGCGCCTCTCAGGCCCCATCGGGCTTGCCGTACGACAGCGCGAGCAGCCTCATCGGCGCAACCTCGTATGACACCATCTCCACCGTCGACCCTACCCTTGCGCGCGCGCTGCATAACCCCTCGGAGGTCTACCGCAAGCCGCACCTGGGCCTGGCCGCCCCGCCCGGCACCCGCATCTCAACGCTGCGCTCCACCAAGCCCAACACCAGCGTGCTCGCCTCGCGGCCTGCCTCCGCCGTCACCGCAGGCAGCACGGCCAGCAGCACCGTAGGAGGCGGTGGGGCGGGCGGATCAGTGGCGGGGGCTGGCAAGGGCGCAGCCGGAGGAGGAGGAGGAGGCGGTGTAGCAGGGGGAGGAGCTGGAGGGGGAAGTCCGGGATCCACAATCGGAGGGGTGTCCTCGCTGCTCAGCCGTACGGCAGCTGGCATTGGGGACGCTTGCTCATTGGTGAGTAATGGAGTAGTTATGGGAGGCGGAATGTTAGTATCATGCGAAGCGGACATAGAGCGGGCGCATGCGTGCAGGAAGCAACGGCCGCAGGGACTTGGGCGAGAGGGTTGCGGGAAGGTATTGCCTGGAAGATTTCACACGGGCTTGTCCCGCTGTCGCCACTGTGGGCTCCTCCGCACGCCTCCCCCATCAACTCCACCTCTCCCAAAGCGTGCTCCACCCCCGCCGCCCCCGCGTCTTCGTGTTAGCAGCGTCATGCTATTGTTAGCGGTGTGGTGACTTCTCTTGTCGTTACCGTACCCTGGCCACTTCTAACCTCACCACGTGCCCCTTCGCCCCCATTACAGTTCCCAATTGCTGACGATGTGCCGCGCCCCGTGACGGTGCTAGCGGGCAGCGTAGCGGACCTTCTGGCCGCGAAGCAGGTGGGCAGGTCCCGGTGGGGGGGGGCGGCGGGGGAACCCCACTATAGGAGGAGGTGGGCGGACCGGGCGCTGTCTGCTCTTGACTTCCCAAGGCGTTGGCCGACGTTCGAATGACGCTTGCCTCCAACATGTCTTGCAATTACTGGAATATGCCCAAGGCACCATGCATGCTGTCTGCTCCTTGAACCCCCATCCCCGCCCCAGGCTCGTGAGGCGGATGCCGCCAACCGCCTCATGAAGGCGGCCGCGGTGGGTGCGGCGGACGACGGAGCTGAGGGTGGCAGTGGAGCCTCGCCCCCAGGCGCTGCGGCATCCCCGAGCAACCCCGCAGCCGCCGCCAGCAGCAGCGCCGGTAACAGCGGTGTTCGCACACCTCGCGGTGGGCGTGTATCAGTAACGGGCGGCAGTCAGGGTGTGGGCGGCGCGAGACCAGAATCCAGTCGGGTGGCGGCGTCAGGGACGCCCGGGGGCACGGTTCCGGGGATCAAGGGAGGATCAGGGGCAGGGGGAGCGAAGGGAGCGTTGCCGCAGTTGTCGTCACAGCAGCAACAGCAGCAGCAGCTATCCCCACGGCCGCAATCAACTCACCGGCAACAGCGGTCATCCCAGGGCGAAGAGAAGCAACAGCAGCAGCCGCAGAAGCAGCAGAGGGAGATAGGAGACGATGCGGCGGAAGAGGAGGCTTCAGATCCTGCTCTCGCGCTGTTCCGGCCGCAGCCTCTGTCGGTGAGTAAAGAGGGCATAGGCCACATCCAACCGCCGTAGGCTGCATTTGTTTACCGCCATTCACAGTTTCCCCTACGCACGCGCCGGTTCTTTACTATTCCTGTTTATGCCCCACCACTCCGACATGCAGGTCTTGGTCGCCACGGGCGACGGCGGCACCGACCGACTGTACCGCTTCCCGCGCCTGCTGCTTCCCTCGGCGCAACACATGTGCCTCTTCGAACACGTGGACGGCTGCCGCTTCTGTGGGGAGCTGTACGGCCACTACCTGCTGCCTAACGGCATGCTAGCGCACTTTTACCTGGGGGACACGGTGGTCAAGGGGCACCGCGTGGACGTGACACCCGCGCCCGACATTCCCTTCACGCCCTCCGATTGGGTGTCTGATGGCTTCCCCGCGTGTACGAGCCTGACAGACTGGGGCGCCTCCACACCGGCTCGTCTGCAGCAGCTGCACCCGGGGCTGCTGCTGGCGGCGCTGTGGTGCCCGCTGCCGATCATGGCGCCACAGCTAGTGCCGCACCAGCGGAAGCAGCTGGAGTGGGATGCGAGCGGGCGGCAATTGGAGATGAGAAGGTAGGTTGCTTGTGCGAACATTTTGTTGTGTAGTTTGGAGTGTAGTTGCACTAACGTACATCGGATATCCCGGGCTTGAGTGACAGTGTGGAACCGGGCATCAGAATGCTACAGATACTTGGATTTTAAAGCACTTATTTCTACTTCACGCAGCCTCAGGAAAGGTATCCTAAGGGCCTCGAGATTAATGATCTGAGCGGTGGAAGCAAAAGCTAAAAGGCTACGGGCGGATTTAGACGATTGGATTGGAGAAAGAGAGAAACCCATTGTTTGGGGGGTGGCGTTGGCGATTGTTTCCGCGGCCTTCAACATTTCTAATAACGCGCGGGGGGGGGGATTAGGAAAGAGCGAAACCCATTATTTTTGGGGGTAGCAAGCGTTTTTTATAACGAGCCGGCCCCGATTTTTTACTTTCCGCGTAAATGCTCATTTGTTGGAATCATTTGTTTGGGTTTGCGCGATGATCACTGGGAGGTACGGTAGTGATTTGCGGGATGATGACTGCAACTACCAGCTGCTATATGCATTAAATCATTAGCTGGAGATATGCACTAAATCGAAAATGTTGTGGGGACAGGCATACTCATAAACACCAAACCCTCGCCCCTCTTTCCTTGCGTGCTAGCCTGGCTATGGAGGTCCGTCTGCGCCTCGTTAGCCGCACGGAGACGCTGCAGGAGGTGGTGGAGCCCCCGCCACCGCCTCCACCGAAGCCAAAAAAGAAAAAGGCGCCCGGTGCCGGCTCTCCAATGTACCGTTCGTCTGCGCTCAGGGGCTCAGCGGCCAATGCCAGAGGAATGGGCACCAGGTAAAGGATAGGCACCGCTGTGACGGCCACCCTTTCATTAGAGGACTGGCGTGTTATCTTCGGTCTTCATTTCTGGTGAGTAGGTTCCAGAGATCAGGTTGCAGGAGGTTGCACAAGAATCATAAATAGCTGACGTGTCGGTACTTTAGGTTGCATATTGGGTCAACACCGTTGGGGTAGTAGCGATGCAGGCTTGACGTATGTCGTTGGTTTTGGGCTTGCATTACCGCTTATACTTGTAGCTTTAGCTATGACTATAAGAGCTGACGTGTACTCGAGAAGTCTGAACCCCTGATAGGACGTTTTGCGAACTAATGCTCTCTTAGTGACGGTGATGGTGAATCAGGACTGTCATTCCTGTTGTCACCCCATCGTCCAATTTTGCTTTACATCACTAGAGACATTTTTCATGGCGTTTGTGTGAACTAGCATGGTGTGTCAGGCCGTCTGCAAGGTTGTCTGTTGCTTGGTAGCACTGCCTGTTACATTGTCCCCCTTATTCATGGATTCTTGTGCCTAATTAGAAAGCATTAGAACCTAAACTTAGAAATAGAAGGCAGGTTTTCAGTAAAACTTAGAAAGTGTTCACACTAGAAGCTTTTATCTGCAAAAAGTGCGATTAATCTGCACTGGGTCTACAAACAACGTTCCCAATACCGGCGACGAGCAGCCCATCGAGGCTTGTCCTAGTCAAACTGCGAGCCAAGCGGTTAGCGAGGCACTCTTGACCGCATCAAACGGCTCTTATAAGCCATTCGAAAGACAAATCGCTAAATGGGGCAACCAGAAGTGCAGCGCAAAGGAGTATGCCGACCAGTTGCAGCATTCGGAAAGGAGATTTGCGGGGCACTATTTAACGGTCAGGCTTCACGATCCTTCTTGAAGGCGCAAACGCTTTGCTGGTCTGTTGTATTTGCCGGTCGAAGCTTAACAACTGGATAAGGAACACATGGGAATGCCACATCGAGCATGGCAGTGTGCCTGGCCTAACTATGGGGCATAAATGTTGACTCTATAGCTTCTGACAAACTGCCCATACTTTACTGCGATGTTTTTGCCGGCCAATCAGCGATGTTGGGGGTAAAGTGGAGCCGTGACCCTCGGGACATGGGGTGGAGTTTACGTTCAGGACGTTCGGGGCGCCCAATAAAAAAAGTAACCCCGCTAGCGCCTGAAAATTGCTAGAGCCATAGCCCCCATACGGCATGGACAGCCCCCGCACAGCACGAACAGCTCTCGCCCGGCCCCGACAGTCCCCGCACAGCACGGAAAGCCCCCGCACGGCATTGCCAGCCCCCGCACGGCACGGACAGCCCTCGCCAAGCACGAAAAGCCCCTGCACGGCACGGACAGCCCCCGCCCGGCACAAGTAGCTCCCACACAGCACGAACAGCCCACGCACAGCACAGACACCTCCCACATGGCACGGACAGCCCCTACACGGCACGGACACCCCCCACACGGCATGGAAAGCCCCCACACGGCACGAACAGCCCCCGCACGGCACGGACAGCCTTCACCCAGCACGGACGGCCTTCACACAGCACGGACAGCCCCCACACTGCACGGACAGCCCCCGCACGGCACGGGAAGCCCCCACACAGCACGGACAGCCCTGGCATGGCATGGACCTCACGCCCCCCACGCCACAGCCCCCTCACGCCAGGGACATCCCTCGCACGACACGAAAAGCCCCCGCGCAGCACGGACGGCTCCCGCATGGCGAGAACAGCCCCCGCATGGCACGGACAGCCCCCGCACGGCACAAATAGCTCCCACACGGCACGGACAGCCCATGCACGGCAAAGGCAGCCCTTGCACAGCATGAACAGCTCTCGGCCGGCCCCGACAGTCCCCGCCCGGCATGGACAGCCCCCACACGGCACGGACAGTCCCCGCACGGCATGGACAGCCCCCGCACGGCACAAATAGCTTCCACACGGCACGGATGGCCCCCGCACAGCACGGATAGCCCCCCCACGGCATGGACAGCCCCCGCACGGCACGGACAGCCCCCACACTGCACGGACAGCCCCCGCACGGCACGGGAAGCCCCCACACAGCACGGACAGCCCACGCACGGCACAAATAGCCCCCACAGAGCACGAACAGCCCCCGCACTGCACGGACAGCCCCCACACGACAAGGACCACCCCCCGCACGGCACGGACGGCCCCCGCACGTCACAAATAGCTCCCACACGGCACGGACAGCCCCTTCACGGCAAGGACAGCCCCCCACGGCTCGGACAGCATCTACACGGCACAGACAGCCCCCACACAGCACAAACAGCCCCCGCACGGCATGGACAGCCCCCACACGGCACGGACAGCCCCCGCACGGCCCAAATAGCTTCCACACGGCACTGACAGCCCACACACGGCACGGACAACCCCCCACGGCTCGGACAGCATCTACACGGCACAGACAGCCCCCACACAGCACGAACAGCCCCCGCACGGCATGGACAGCCCCCACACGGCACGGAAAGCCCAAGCATGGCATGGACAGCCCCGCGCGCACGGCACAAATAGCTTCCACACGGCACGGACGGCCCCCGCACAGCACGGATAGCCCCCACACGGCATGGACAGCCCCCGCACGGCACGAACAGCTCTCGCCCGGCCCTGACAGTCCCCGCACGGCACGGACGGCGCCTACACAGCATAGACAGTCCCCACACGGCATGGACAGCCCCCGCACAGCACGAACAGCTCTCGCCCGGCCCCGACAGTCCCCGCACAGCACAGAAAGCCAAAGCACGGCACAAATAGCTCCAACACGGCACGGACAGCCCCCACACTGCACGGACAGCCCCCGCACGGCACGGGAAGCCCCCACACAGCACGGACAGCCCTGGCACGGCATCGACAGCCCCCGCACGGCAGGGAAGTCCCTCGCACGACACGAAAAGGCCCCGCGAAGCACGGACAGCCCCCGCACGGCGAGAATAGCCCCCGCACGGCACGGACAGCCCCCGCACGGCGAGAATAGGCCCCGCACGGCACGGACAGCCCCCGCACGGCACAAATAGCTCCCACACGGCACGGACATCCCCCGCACGGCACAGAATGCCCAGGCACGGCATTGACAGCCCCGCACGGCACGGACAGCCCTCGCCAAGCACAAATAGCTCCCACACGGCACGTACAGCCCACGCACAGCACAGACACCTCCCACACGGCACGGACGGCCCCTACACGGCACGGACACCCCCCACACGGCATGGAAAGCCCCCACACGGCACGGACAGCCCCCACACGGCACGAACAGCCCCCGCACGGCACGGACAGCCCACGCACGGCACAGGCAGCCCTTGCACAGCACGGATAGCCCCCCCACAGCACGGATAGCCCCCACACGGCATGGACAGCCCCGGCATGGCACGGACAGCCCCCGCACAGCATGAACAGCTCTCGGCCGGCCCCGACAGTCCCTGCCCGGCATGGACAGCCCCCACACGGCACGGACAGCCTCGCCAAGCACGAAAAGCCCCTGCACGGCACGGACAGCCCCCGCCCGGCACAAAGGACAGCCCCCACACGGCACGAACAGCCCCCGCACGGCACGGACAGCCCCCACACGACAAGGACACCCCCCCGCACGGCACGGACGGCCCCGGCACGTCACAAATAGCTCCCACACGGCACGGACAGCCCCTTCACGGCAAGGACAGCCCCCCACGGCTCGGACAGCATCTACACGGCACAGACAGCCCCCACACAGCACGAACAGCCCCCGCACGGCATGGACAGCCCCCACACGGCACGGACAGCCCCCGCACGGCCCAAATAGCTTCCACACGGCACTGACAGCCCACACACGGCACGGACAACCCCCCACGGCTCGGACAGCATCTACACGGCACAGACAGCCCCCACACAGCACGAACAGCCCCCGCACGGCATGGACAGCCCCCACACGGCACAGAAAGCCCAAGCATGGCATGGACAGCCCCGCGCGCACGGCACAAATAGCTTCCACACGGCACGGACGGCCCCCGCACAGCACGGATAGCCCCCACACGGCATGGACAGCCCCCGCACGGCACGAACAGCTCTCGCCCGGCCCTGACAGTCCCCGCACGGCACGGACGGCGCCTACACGGCATGGACAGTCCCCACACGGCATGGACAGCCCCCGCACAGCACGAACAGCTCTCTCCCGGCCCCGACAGTCCCCGCACAGCACAGAAAGCCCCCGCCCGGCACAAATAGCTCCCACACGGCACGTACAGCCCACGCACGGCACAGACACCCCCACACGGCATGGAAAGCCCCCACACGGCACGGACAGCCCCCACACGGCACGAACAGCCCCCGCACGGCACGGACAGCCTTCACCCAGCACGGACGGCCTTCACACAGCACGGACAGCCCCCACACTGCACGGACAGCCCCCGCACGGCACGGGAAGCCCCCACACAGCACTGACAGCCCTGGCATGGCATGGACAGCCCCCTCACACCAGGGTCATCCCTCGCACGACACGAAAAGTCCCCGCGCAGCACGGACGGCTCCCGCACGGCGAGAACAGCCCTCGCACGGCATGGACAGCCCCCGCACGGCACAAATAGCTCTCACACTGCACGGACAGCCCACGCACGGCACAGGCAGCCCTTGCACAGCACGGATAGCCCCCACACAGCACGGATAGCCCCACACGGCATGGACAGCCCCGGCATGGCACGGACAGCCCCCGCACAGCATGAACAGCTCTCGGCCGGCCCCGACAGTCCCCGCCCGGCATGGACAGCCCCCACACGGCACGGACAGTCCCCGCACGGCACAGAAAGCCCAATCAAGCACGGCATGGACAGCCCCCGCACTGCACAAATAGCTTCCACACGGCACGGACAGCCCACATACGGCACGGACAAACCCCCACGGCTCGGACAACCGCATGGCACAGACAGCTCCCGCACGGCGAGAACAGCCCCCGCACGGCACGGACAGCCCCCGCACGGCACAAATAGCTCCCACACGGCACGGACGGCCCCCGCACAGCACGGATAGCCCCCACACGGCACGAACAGCCCCAACACTGCACGGACAGCCCATACACTGCACGGACAGCCCCCGCACGGCACGGGAAGCCCCCACACAGCACGGACAGCCCTGGCACGGCATGGACAGCCCCCTCACGGCAGGGACATCCCTCGCACGACACGAAAAGCCCCCGCGCAGCACGGACAGCTCCCTCACGGCGAGAACAGCCCCCGCACGGCACGGACAGGCCCCGCACGGCACGGACAGCCCCCGCACGGCACAAATAGCTCCCACACGGCACGGACAGCCCCCGCACGGCACGGACAGCCTTCACACGGCACGGACGGCCTTTACATGGCACGGACAGCCCCCACACTGCACGGACAGCCCCCGCACGACACGAAAAGGTCCCGCACAGCACGGACAGCCCTGGCACGGCATCGACAGCCCCCGCACGGCGAGAATAGCCCCCGCACGGCACAGACAGCCCCCGCACGGCGAGAATAGCCCCCGCACGGCACGGACAGCCCCCGCACGGCACAAATAGCTCCCACACGGCACGGACATCCCCCGCACGGCACGGACAGCCCACATACGGCACGGACAAACCCCCACGGCTCGGACAACCGCACGGCACAGACAGCTCCCGCACGGCGAGAACAGCCCCCGCACGGCACGGACAGCCCCCGCACGGCACAAATAGCTCCCACACGGCACGGACGGCCCCCGCACAGCACGGATAGCCCCCACACGGCACGGACAGCCCCCACACTGCATGGACAGCCCCAACACTGCACGGACAGCCCCAACACTGCACGGACAGCCCCCGCACGGCACGGGAAGCCCCCACACAGCACGGACAGCCCTGGCACGGCATGGACAGCCCCCGCACGGCAGGGAAATCCCTCGCACGACACGAAAAGGCCCCGCGCAGCACGGACAGCCCCCGCACGGCGAGAATAGCCCCCGCACGGCACGGACAGCCCCCGCACGGCGAGAATAGCCCCCGCACGGCACGGACATCCCCCGCACGGCACAGAAAGCCCAGGCACGGCATTGACAGCCCCCGCAAGGCACGGACAGCCCTCGCCAAGCACGAAAAGCCCCCGCACGGCACGGACAGCCTTCACCCAGCACGGACGGCCTTCACACAGCAGGGACAGCCCCCACACTGCACGGACAGCCCCGGCACGGCACGGGAAGCCCCCACACAGCACGGACAGCCCTGGCATGGCATGGACAGCCCCCTCACGCCAGGGTCATCCCTCGCACGACACGAAAAGTCCCCGCGCAGCACGGACGGCTCCCGCACGGCGAGAACAGCCCCCGCACGGCACGGACAGCCCCCGCACGGCACAACTAGCTTCCACACGGCACGGACAGCCCACGCACGGCACAGGCAGCCCTTGCACAGCACGGATAGCCCCCACACAGCACGGATAGCCCCACACGGCATGGACAGCCCCGGCATGGCACGGACAGCCCCCGCACAGCATGAACAGCTCTCGGCCGACCCCGACAGTCCCCGCCCGGCATGGACAGCCCCCACACGGCACGGACAGTCCCCGCACGGCACAGAAAGAGGTGGAAGCGTTTCCACTTCTGGTTTTTTGGGTCAGTAGAGGCAGAGCTGAGGGTTGCTCGGGTTCCCTGAACACGGGGGTACGAGGGGGTACCAGGGGTCCCTGAACACGGGGGTACGAGGGGGTATCAGGGGTCCCTGAACACGGGGGTACGAGGGGGTATCAGGGGTCCCTGAACTCGGGGGTACGCAGGGGTATCAGGGGTCCCGAAACTCGGGAATGTGTGGGGGTATCAGGGGCCCCAAAACTCGGGGGGTTGCATGGGTGTTTTTTCTGTTAACTGTTTTGTTTGTTGGTTTCTTCTGTTGGAGTGTTTTTTTTTTTTTTTCCGATGTGGACTGTTACAGAGGAAGGACAGGAAGACCACCAAGAAAAACCAGCGGAAAAAACACCCACTGGATACCAGGGAAGCACCCCTGGAAAACACCACCTGCAAGCCCACCTGACAGAGGAGAAAGGAACTGCAACAGACAACACACCAGACAGGACAAGGACAAGGACGGGTGACCTGCCTGAGAGGTCAAAACCTCACTCTGACCACCTGGACAGGCGAGGGGCAACACCACCACCACCGAAGGCTGAAAACAACCAAACAGCCTCCCTCCACAGGAACGACTACGAAAGGAAACCCACAAAACCACAACAAAACACAACACTCCAACAGAAGAAACCAACAAACAAAACAGTTAACAGAAAAAACACCCATGCAACCCCCCGAGTTTTGGGGCCCCTGATACCCCCACACATTCCCGAGTTTCGGGACCCCTGATACCCCTGCGTACCCCCGAGTTCAGGGACCCCTGATACCCCCTCGTACCCCCGTGTTCAGGGACCCCTGATACCCCCTCGTACCCCCGTGTTCAGGGACCCCTGGTACCCCCTCGTACCCCCGTGTTCAGGGAACCCGAGCAACCCTCAGCTCTGCCTCTACTGACCCAAAAAACCAGAAGTGGAAACGCTTCCACCTCTGAACTGCTACCTACCAAACAAAGCCTAAACCTCCTGGCTCTCTGCTCCACACTACCAGCACCCTGATCTCTTCTACCACCTCTTCTCTCCTCCGTCCCACAGCTCACCCCCTGTACCCTACTCCCGGCTCCCTGTTCCCTACTCACTGCTACCTCCTTCCTGCTCTCTACTCCCTACTCCCTGCGCCCTGCTCCCTGCGCCCTGCTCCCTGCGCCCTGCTCCCTGCTCCCTGCGCCCAGCTCCCTGCTCCCTGCTCCCTGCGCCCTGTTCCCTGCTCCTTGCTCCTGGGTGCCTGCTGTCTGCTGTTTGCTGCATGCCGCCTGCTGTTCCTTGCCATGGTCGTCCCCCCGGGGCTCTACTCCTCTTCTGGTTCAGCTACCCCTGGTACAGGGACCGGATGTTCTCTGGATAGCCGAACCTGGAGCCTGGCTCCACCTTCCTCAAGGCGGTACACCTTGCATAGGACCTCCCGGTGCGCCCACACAGCTGTAAACTCCGCCATGGCCGTTTGCTTCAACTCCGCTGTAATGAGGCGCATCGGCAGGGCGTCAAGCATAGCCTCCGGCAGTGCTGCCACCCGGAACTGTGCCATCATGAGCCTCCGCAAGTCATCCACCACCTGTTTGACCACTGCTGCTGACGTTTTGGCCTCCTCCTCAGCCGCTTGGTGTGCACACCAGATGGCATGCAGGAACGTCAGCCGGAGTGCGTTCCATAGCTTGACCAGTCCTGGGCTACGGTTGGCTGCTGGGTGCCCTTGCCAGGAGTTTGGCTGATCTCCAAACATGAGGGCCGCATTGTCGACAGGTGGGGACTCCCCTTCCGTGATGGCCACCCACGTCTGCCCCAGCCACTGCCTTGCTTCCAAGTACTGCGGGCACTGCAGGAAGATGTGAGTTAGGCTGTCCCGTGGCCGGTACCGTGCTGCGAGCTGCGAGCAGCATGGCTGCTGGCAAAGGTGCCGATTGGTGCCATGCCGTTGACCCCGCTTAGCTGCCAGATAGAGTCCACAGGGCAGCCGGGCATGTGCCAGCCGCCACCCCAGAACCTTCGCCCGGTTGCCCGCTGAACATTCCCACAGCCTAAGCCAGGCATGCGAGTGCTCCCGGCCGGTATAGCGCTGCTGCTGGTGCTCCTGCCCCTGCTGCTGTTCCTGCTGCTGAGATTGCTGCTGCGGCTGGGACCCCCCTGTCCCCTGCACCTCTGCCGCTGACTGTCCTCCGCCGGCCGTCTGCTGGATATCCTGGCTGTGCTGCTGCGGCAACAGCTGGTGCTGCGACTGTCCATCCTGACGCTGTTCCCTCCGCTGCCTCCGCTGCTGCGCTGCTTGGTGCCTGGCATCACCCAGGTTAGGCTGCATCCAGCTCGGCGGGGGTGGTGAGTAGTGGGTGAAGCGGGACGAGCCACTGTGGGGTCGTTCCTGCTCCCATTGAGTCTCCATCTGCTGCAACGTGCTGCGTGGTGCCGATGTGCTGCCTCCTGCTCCTTGGGAGCTGGTGGGGCTGCCTGCCAGGGGCCAAGCAGCTGGGCGGAGGGGGACGCTGCCCTCCCCCATCTGCCTCTCTGCCTTGATGGTAGTGAGGCGGTGGCGGGCATTGCTAACCTCGTAGTGGACGAGTGAGACCTTGCCATGACCATGGCCTGCCGGGTAGCACTGAAGGGTAGCCCACGGGCCTAGCACATGTGGTTCAACTGGCCAAGCTGCAGCCTTGTTCTGGGGTGGTGCCGCAGCGTAGTTCTCGCGCTCCTCCAGCGTCCAAAGGGCCCTTTTCTTCCTGCACTTCAGCACACATGCAGCATGCCATGCCGGGCTGGGCTGGGGTACTGGGAGTTGTGGCTGCGGCTGCACCAGTCGTCCTGTGGAAGTGACTGCCCACACGCTGCCGGTTGGGTCGCTGATCCACCCTCCGCACGGGGAGGAGTTCCATGTTGGCAGCTGCGGGATGGGAGCCGTCACTGGGTCGGGCGGCAGCAGCTCTTTCCAGCTCAGCGGTAGGGCGGCCCTGATTTTGCACAGCAACGGCAGCTGCATGGTGGTAGTGGTTGCCCTCCGTAGGTCGCCCAGCGTGAGGGGCAAAGCGGCTGCGGCCCCTGATGGGAAGGAGAATGGCTCTGACGAGGTCGGGTCAAGAATGGCGGCATTGTAAAAGAGGGGCTCTGCTAGGATGGCCCGGGCGTCATCGTCCTCCACAGATAGGCTGAGCCGATTGGGGCACGTGTTACGGTAGGCCTGGACCAGGTCCTGCAGTCTAGGGGGCAGGTCTGCCGGGACTGGGCATGTGCCAAACACCCAACCCCAGCCCGTGGTGCCAGGAGGTGCTGCCTCCGCCAGCAGGTGTCGGTGCAGCTGCTTCCAGGGTTGGTTTCCGGGCTGAGCGAGCTGCACAATGGTCTTGGCTTGCAGGGCATCCAGAAAGGACTGCAGGTCAATGTGCCCGATGCCTCCTTGGTCCTTGGAAAGGCTGGCAACCCCTTGCTTTGGCAGCAATGTGGCGTAACCGCCAGATACCAGACTGGCATCTTCTGGGAGTGTCGACCAGGCCACAAACCCATCCACCGTCCGTTGGGCCCGCTGCAGTTGCTCTGGCCGAGGGGAGATGAAGGAGAAGTGATACGCCAGCGTGTTGCCCAAGACTTGCTTGGCGATGTGAGTCCTGCCAACCATGCTGAGGGAATGCGGGCTCCAGCGGCTGGCCACCTGCTTAAGCCTGCCTATCCTACCATCGTAGCAAAGCTTAGCTGCTGTGGGGATGTCGTCGGTCAGAGGGACTCCCAGGTGTCGGGGCGGATGACTAGCACTAGGCTCCCCAAAATGTGCCTCTGTCGCCGCATGGGTACCGGAGATGGGGCGATGGGTTCCCAGCACGAGGCCCTTGCTTTTGCTGGCGTTCTCTTTGGCGTTGCTGGCCCTGCAGAAGAGCGCCACTGCCTGCTTAGCCACCGGCCCATCTGCATCAATGTCGGATACCAGCAGGTTAGTGTCATCTGCATGGTGAGTCACTGCTGGCGCTGGGGTGCCATCAGGGAGCAGTGGAGTCCGGAGGATGTTGCTGCGAACCAGGTGGTGGAGGTAGGCTGTGAGGGGCTCCAGTTGGATGGCCCACAGCACCGGGGACAGGGGGCTGCCTTGCTGTAGCCCGTTGCGCACCGGGAAGGGATCAGACCGGATACCATTGACAATGATGCTGGCGGAGCCCTCTGCTGTCATCAGACGCAGCCATCCAAGCATGTTGGGCCCGAACCCCATGGCCTCGGCCACTTTCAGCAGCCAGGGCCGGTGAACCCGGTCATAGGCCTTTTCGATGTCCAGCATTAGCAGCACCCCCGCCTGTTGCGATCGTTGGAGCCACTCCAAAAGAGCTTGGTGATAGAGCACGTTGTCCCGAACGTCCCGCCCTGCCAGGAAAGCGGTCTGCAGGCCATCAATAAGGTAATCCAGTGGAGTGTTGTGTTTTGTTGTGGTTTTGTGGTTTTCCTTTCGTAGTCGTTCCTGTGGAGGGAGGCAGTTTGTTTGTTTTCAGCCTTCGGTGGTGGTGGTGTTGCCCCTCGCCTGTCCAGGTGGTCAGAGTGAGGTTTTGACCTCTCAGGTAGGTCACCCGTCCTTGTCCTTGTCCTGTCTGGTGTGTTGTCTGTTGCAGTTCCTTTCTCCTCTGTCAGGTGGGCTTGCAGGTGGTGTTTTCCAGGGGTGCTTCCCTGGTATCCAGTGGGTGTTTTTTCCGCTGGTTTTCTTGGTGGTCTTCCTGTCCTTCCTCTGTAACAGTCCACATCGGAAAAAAGAAAGCCCAAGCACGGCATGGACAGCCCCCGCACGGCACAAATAGCTTCCACACGGCACGGACAGCCCACATACGGCACGGACAAACCCCCACGGCTCGGACAACCGCACCAGTATCCAGTGGATGTTTTTTCCGCTGGTTTTCTTGGTGGTCTTCCTGTCCTTCCTCTGTAACAGTCCACGGGAAGCCCCCACACAGCACGGACAGCCCTGGCACGGCATGGACAGCCCCCTCACGGCAGGGACATCCCTCGCACGACACGAAAGGCCGTGAGGTCATAGGGCCAACTCACCACCCGATGCGATGTTCGGGCCAACTTATCAGCCCCTGAGCTGTTCGGGCAGCGAGTTGGTCAGGCCGTGAGGTCATAGGGCCAACTCACCATCCGATGCGAAGTTCGGGCCAACTTATCAGCCCCTGAGCTGTTCGGGCAGCGAGTTGGTTCACCCGATGTGAAGTTGTTACAGAGGAAGGACAGGAAGACCACCAAGAAAACCAGACCAGACAGGACAAGTCCTCCGCCGGCCGTCTGCTGGATATCCTGGCTTTTTTTTTCCGATAAAAAACCAGCGGAGAAAAAACTGTGGCTGTACAGCTGGTGCTGCGACTGTCCACCTTGACGCTGTTCCCTCCGCTGCCTCCGCTGCTGCGCTGCTTGGTGCCTGGCATCAGGGGCCATGCAGCTTTTTTTTTTTTTTTTTTTTCCGATGTGGACTGTTACAGCTGGACAGAGGGGGACGCTGCCCTCCCCCATCTGCCTCTCTGCCGTCTGCCGGGTAGCACTGAAGGGTAGCCCACGGGCCTAGCACTTGTGGTTCAACTGGCCAAGCTGCAGCCTTGTTCTGGGATGGTGCCGCAGCGTAGTTCTCGCGCTCCTCCAGCGTCCAAAGGGCCCTTTTCTTCCTGCACTTCAGCACACATGCCGCATGCCATGCCGGGCTGGGCTGGGGTACTGGGATTTGCGGCTGCGGCTGTACCAGGCGTCCTGTGGAAGTGACTGCCCACACGCTGCCGGTTGGGTCACTGATCCACCCTCCGCAAGGGGAGGAGCTCCAAAAAAGAGGGGCTCTGCTTGCAGGTGGTGGTTTCCAGGGGTGCTTCCCTGGTATCCAGTGGGTGTTTTTTCCGCTGGTTTTCTTGGTGGTCTTCCTGTCCTTCCTCTGTAACAGTCCACATCGGAAAAAAAAAAGATAGGCTGAGCCGATTGGGGCACGTGTTGCGGTAGGCCTGGACCAGGTCCTGCAGTCTAGGGGGCAGGTCTGCCGGGATTGGGCATGTGCCAAACACCCAACCCCAGCCCGTGGTGCCAGGGGGTGCTGCCTCCGCCAGCAGGTGTCGGTGCAGCTGTTTCCAGGGTTGGTTACCGGGCTGAGCGAGCTGCACAATGGTCTACAATGGCCCTATGCCCTCACCGCCTAACCAACTCGCTGCCCAAACAGCTCAGGGGCTGATGACTTGGCCCGAACTTCGCATCGGGTGGTGAGTTGGCCCTATGCCCTCACCGTTTGACCAACTCGCTGACCGAACAGCTCAGGAGCTGATGAGTTGGCCGGAACTTCGCATTGGGTGGTGAGTTGGCCCTATGCCCTCACCGCCTGACCAACTCGCTGCCCGAACAGCTCAGGAGCTGATGAGTTGGCCCGAACTTCGCATTGGGTGGTGAGTTGGCCCTATGCCCTCATGACCTCACCTCCTGACCAACTCGCTGCCCGAACAGCTCAGGGGCTGATGAGTTGGCCCGAACTTCGCATCGGATGGTGAGTTGGCCCTATGCCCTCACCGTTTGACCAACTCGCTGACCGAACAGCTCAGGAGCTGATGAGTTGGCCGGAACTTCGCATTGGGTGGTGAGTTGGCCCTATGCCCTCACCGCCTGACCAACTCGCTGCCCTACCAGCTCAGGGGCTGATGAGTTGGCCCGAACTTCGCATCGGGTGGTGAGTTGGGCCTATGCCCTCACCGTTTGACCAACTCGCTGCCCGAACAGCTCAGGAGCTGATGAGTTGGCCCGAACTTCGCATTGGGTGGTGAGTTGGCCCTATGCCCTCATGACCTCACCTCCTGACCAACTCGCTGCCCGAACAGCTCAGGGGCTGATGAGTTGGCCCGAACTTCGCATCGGATGGTGAGTTGGCCCTATGACCTCACCGCCTGACCAACTCGCTGCCCGAACAGCTCACCGCCTGACCAACTCGCTGCCCTACCAGCTCAGGGGCTGATGAATTGGCCCGAACTTCGCATCGGGTGGTGAGTTGGCCCTATGCCCTCACCGTTTGACCAACTCGCTGACCGAACAGCTCAGGAGCTGATGAGTTGGCCGAAACTTCGCATTGGGTGGTGAGTTGGCCCTATGCCCTCACCGCCTAACCAACTCGCTGCCCGAACAGCTCAGGGGCTGATGAGTTGGCCCGAACTTCGCATCGGATGGTGAGTTGGCCCTATGACCTCACCGCCTGACCAACTCGCTGCCCGAACAGCTCACCGCCTGACCAACTCGCTGCCCTACCAGCTCAGGGGCTGATGAGTTGGCCCGAACTTCGCATCGGGTGGTGAGTTGGCCCTATGCCCTCACCGCCTGACCAACTCGCTGCCCGAACAGCTCACCGCCTGACCAACTCGCTGCCCTACCAGCTCAGGGGCTGATGAGTTGGCCCGAACTTCGCATCGGGTGGTAAGTTGGCCCTATGCCCTCACCGCCTGACCAACTCGCTGCCCGAACAGCTCAGGGGCTGATGAATTGGCCCGAACTTCGCATCGGGTGGTGAGTTGGCCCTATGCCCTCACCGTTTGACCAACTCGCTGACCGAACAGCTCAGGAGCTGATGAGTTGGCCGAAACATCGCATTGGGTGGTGAGTTGGCCCTATGCCCTCACCGCCTAACCAACTCGCTGCCCGAACAGCTCAGGGGCTGATGAGTTGGCCCGAACTTCGCATCGGATGGTGAGTTGGCCCTATGACCTCACCGCCTGACCAACTCGCTGCCCGAACAGCTCACCGCCTGACCAACTCGCTGCCCTACCAGCTCAGGGGCTGATGAGTTGGCCCGAACTTCGCATCGGGTGGTGAGTTGGCCCTATGCCCTCACCGCCTGACCAACTCGCTGCCCGAACAGCTCACCGCCTGACCAACTCGCTGCCCTACCAGCTCAGGGGCTGATGAGTTGGCCCGAACTTCGCATCGGGTGGTGAGTTGGCCCTATGCCCTCACCGCCTGACCAACTCGCTGCCCGAACAGCTCAGGGGCTGATGAGTTGGCCCGAACTTCGCATCGGGTGGCGAGTTGGCCCTATGCCCTCACCGTTTGACCAACTCGCTGCCCGAACAGCTCAGGAGCTGATGAGTTGGCCGGAACTTCGCATTGGGTGGTGAGTTGGCCCTATGCCCTCACCGCCTAACCAACTCGCTGCCCGAACAGCTCAGGGGCTGATGAGTTGGCCCGAACTTCGCATCGGGTGGTGAGTTGGCCCTATGCCCTCACCGCCTGACCAACTCGCTGCCCTACCAGCTCAGGGGCTTCGCATTGGGTGGTGAGTTGGCCCTATGCCCTCACCGCCTAACCAACTCGCTGCCCGAACAGCTCAGGGGCTGATGAGTTGGCCCGAACTTCGCATCGGGTGGTGAGTTGGCCCTATGCCCTCACCGCCTGACCAACTCGCTGCCCGAACAGCTCAGGGGCTGATGAGTTGGCCGGAACTTCGCATCGGGTGGTGAGTTGGCCCTATGCCCTCACCGTTTGACCACATCGGAAAAAAAAAAAAAAAAAACTCGCTGCCCTACCAGCTCAGGGGCTGATGAGTTGGCCCGAACTTCGCATCGGGTGGTGAGTTGGCCCTATGCCCTCACCGCCTGACCAACTCGCTGCCCGAACAGCTCACCGCCTGACCAACTCGCTGCCCTACCAGCTCAGGGGCTGATGAGTTGGCCCGAACTTCGCATCGGGTGGTGAGTTGGCCCTATGCCCTCACCGCCTGACCAACTCGCTGCCCGAACAGCTCAGGGGCTGATGAATTGGCCCGAACTTCGCATCGGGTGGTGAGTTGGCCCTATGCCCTCACCGTTTGACCAACTCGCTGACCGAACAGCTCAGGAGCTGATGAGTTGGCCGAAACTTCGCATTGGGTGGTGAGTTGGCCCTATGCCCTCACCGCCTAACCAACTCGCTGCCCGAACAGCTCAGGGGCTGATGAGTTGGCCCGAACTTCGCATCGGATGGTGAGTTGGCCGTATGACCTCACCGCCTGACCAACTCGCTGCCCGAACAGCTCACCGCCTGACCAACTCGCTGCCCTACCAGCTCAGGGGCTGATGAGTTGGCCCGAACTTCGCATCGGGTGGTGAGTTGGCCCTATGCCCTCACCGCCTGACCAACTCGCTGCCCGAACAGCTCACCGCCTGACCAACTCGCTGCCCTACCAGCTCAGGGGCTGATGAGTTGGCCCGAACTTCGCATCGGGTGGTGAGTTGGCCCTATGCCCTCACCGCCTGACCAACTCGCTGCCCGAACAGCTCAGGGGCTGATGAGTTGGCCCGAACTTCGCATCGGGTGGCGAGTTGGCCCTATGCCCTCACCGTTTGACCAACTCGCTGCCCGAACAGCTCAGGAGCTGATGAGTTGGCCGGAACTTCGCATTGGGTGGTGAGTTGGCCCTATGCCCTCACCGCCTAACCAACTCGCTGCCCGAACAGCTCAGGGGCTGATGAGTTGGCCCGAACTTCGCATCGGGTGGTGAGTTGGCCCTATGCCCTCACCGCCTGACCAACTCGCTGCCCTACCAGCTCAGGGGCTTCGCATTGGGTGGTGAGTTGGCCCTATGCCCTCACCGCCTAACCAACTCGCTGCCCGAACAGCTCAGGGGCTGATGAGTTGGCCCGAACTTCGCATCGGGTGGTGAGTTGGCCCTATGCCCTCACCGCCTGACCAACTCGCTGCCCGAACAGCTCAGGGGCTGATGAGTTGGCCGGAACTTCGCATCGGGTGGTGAGTTGGCCCTATGCCCTCACCGTTTGACCAACTCGCTGCCCGAACAGCTCAGGAGCTGATGAGTTGGCCCGAACTTCGCATTGGGTGGTGAGTTGGCCCTATGCCCTCATGACCTCACCTCCTGACCAACTCGCTGCCCGAACAGCTCAGGGGCTGATGAGTTGGCCCGAACTTCGCATCGGATGGTGAGTTGGCCCTATGACCTCACCGCCTGACCAACTCGCTGCCCGAACAGCTCAGGGGCTGATGAGTTGGCCCGAACTTCGCATCGGATGGTGAGTTGGCCGTATGCCCTCACCGCCTGACCAACTCGCTGCCCGAACAGCTCAGGAGCTGATGAGTTGGCCGGAACTTCGCATCGGGTGGTGAGTTGGCCCTATGCCCTCACCGCCTGAGCAACTCGCTGCCCTACCAGCTCAGGGGCTGATGAGTTGGCCCGAACTTCGCATCGGGTGGTGAGTTGGCCCTATGCCCTCACCGTTTGACCAACTCGCTGCCCGAACAGCTCAGGAGCTGATGAGTTTGCCCGAACTTCGCATTGGGTGGTGAGTTGGCCCTATGCCCTCACCGCCTAACCAACTCGCTGCCCGAACAGCTCAGGGGCTGATGAGTTGGCCCGAACTTCGCATCGGGTGGTGAGTTGGCCCTATGCCCTCACCGCCTGACCAACTCGCTGCCCGAACAGCTCGTTGGCCCGAACTTCGCATCGGGTGGTGAGTTGGCCCTATGACCTCACCGCCTGAGCAACTCGCTGCCCGAACAGCTCAGGGGCTGATGAGTTGGCCCGAACTTCGCATCGGGTGGTGAGTTGGCCCTATGCCCTCACCGCCTGACCAACTCGCTGCCCGAACAGCTCGTTGGCCCGAACTTCGCATCGGGTGGTGAGTTGGCCCTATGACCTCACGGCCTGACCAACTCGCTTTTTTTTTTTTTCCGATGTGGACTGTTACAGAGGAAGGACAGGAAGACCACCAAGAAAAACCAGCGGAAAAAACACCCACTGGATACCAGGGAAGCACCCCTGGAAAACACCACCTGCAAGCCCACCTGACAGAGGAGAAAGGAACTGCAACAGACAACACACCAGACAGGACAAGGACAAGGACGGGTGACCTGCCTGAGAGGTCAAAACCTCACTCTGACCACCTGGACAGGCGAGGGGCAACACCACCACCACCGAAGGCTGAAAACAACCAAACAGCCTCCCTCCACAGGAACGACTACGAAAGGAAACCCACAAAACCACAACAAAACACAACACTCCAACAGAAGAAACCAACAAACAAAACAGTTAACAGAAAAAACACCCATGCAACCCCCCGAGTTTTGGGGCCCCTGATACCCCCACACATTCCCGAGTTTCGGGACCCCTGATACCCCTGCGTACCCCCGAGTTCAGGGACCCCTGATACCCCCTCGTACCCCCGTGTTCAGGGACCCCTGATACCCCCTCGTACCCCCGTGTTCAGGGACCCCTGGTACCCCCTCGTACCCCCGTGTTCAGGGAACCCGAGCAACCCTCAGCTCTGCCTCTACTGACCCAAAAAACCAGAAGTGGAAACGCTTCCACCTCTGAACTGCTACCTACCAAACAAAGCCTAAACCTCCTGGCTCTCTGCTCCACACTACCAGCACCCTGATCTCTTCTACCACCTCTTCTCTCCTCCGTCCCACAGCTCACCCCCTGTACCCTACTCCCGGCTCCCTGTTCCCTACTCACTGCTACCTCCTTCCTGCTCTCTACTCCCTACTCCCTGCGCCCTGCTCCCTGCGCCCTGCTCCCTGCGCCCTGCTCCCTGCTCCCTGCGCCCAGCTCCCTGCTCCCTGCTCCCTGCGCCCTGTTCCCTGCTCCTTGCTCCTGGGTGCCTGCTGTCTGCTGTTTGCTGCATGCCGCCTGCTGTTCCTTGCCATGGTCGTCCCCCCGGGGCTCTACTCCTCTTCTGGTTCAGCTACCCCTGGTACAGGGACCGGATGTTCTCTGGATAGCCGAACCTGGAGCCTGGCTCCACCTTCCTCAAGGCGGTACACCTTGCATAGGACCTCCCGGTGCGCCCACACAGCTGTAAACTCCGCCATGGCCGTTTGCTTCAACTCCGCTGTAATGAGGCGCATCGGCAGGGCGTCAAGCATAGCCTCCGGCAGTGCTGCCACCCGGAACTGTGCCATCATGAGCCTCCGCAAGTCATCCACCACCTGTTTGACCACTGCTGCTGACGTTTTGGCCTCCTCCTCAGCCGCTTGGTGTGCACACCAGATGGCATGCAGGAACGTCAGCCGGAGTGCGTTCCATAGCTTGACCAGTCCTGGGCTACGGTTGGCTGCTGGGTGCCCTTGCCAGGAGTTTGGCTGATCTCCAAACATGAGGGCCGCATTGTCGACAGGTGGGGACTCCCCTTCCGTGATGGCCACCCACGTCTGCCCCAGCCACTGCCTTGCTTCCAAGTACTGCGGGCACTGCAGGAAGATGTGAGTTAGGCTGTCCCGTGGCCGGTACCGTGCTGCGAGCTGCGAGCAGCATGGCTGCTGGCAAAGGTGCCGATTGGTGCCATGCCGTTGACCCCGCTTAGCTGCCAGATAGAGTCCACAGGGCAGCCGGGCATGTGCCAGCCGCCACCCCAGAACCTTCGCCCGGTTGCCCGCTGAACATTCCCACAGCCTAAGCCAGGCATGCGAGTGCTCCCGGCCGGTATAGCGCTGCTGCTGGTGCTCCTGCCCCTGCTGCTGTTCCTGCTGCTGAGATTGCTGCTGCGGCTGGGACCCCCCTGTCCCCTGCACCTCTGCCGCTGACTGTCCTCCGCCGGCCGTCTGCTGGATATCCTGGCTGTGCTGCTGCGGCAACAGCTGGTGCTGCGACTGTCCATCCTGACGCTGTTCCCTCCGCTGCCTCCGCTGCTGCGCTGCTTGGTGCCTGGCATCACCCAGGTTAGGCTGCATCCAGCTCGGCGGGGGTGGTGAGTAGTGGGTGAAGCGGGACGAGCCACTGTGGGGTCGTTCCTGCTCCCATTGAGTCTCCATCTGCTGCAACGTGCTGCGTGGTGCCGATGTGCTGCCTCCTGCTCCTTGGGAGCTGGTGGGGCTGCCTGCCAGGGGCCAAGCAGCTGGGCGGAGGGGGACGCTGCCCTCCCCCATCTGCCTCTCTGCCTTGATGGTAGTGAGGCGGTGGCGGGCATTGCTAACCTCGTAGTGGACGAGTGAGACCTTGCCATGACCATGGCCTGCCGGGTAGCACTGAAGGGTAGCCCACGGGCCTAGCACATGTGGTTCAACTGGCCAAGCTGCAGCCTTGTTCTGGGGTGGTGCCGCAGCGTAGTTCTCGCGCTCCTCCAGCGTCCAAAGGGCCCTTTTCTTCCTGCACTTCAGCACACATGCAGCATGCCATGCCGGGCTGGGCTGGGGTACTGGGAGTTGTGGCTGCGGCTGCACCAGTCGTCCTGTGGAAGTGACTGCCCACACGCTGCCGGTTGGGTCGCTGATCCACCCTCCGCACGGGGAGGAGTTCCATGTTGGCAGCTGCGGGATGGGAGCCGTCACTGGGTCGGGCGGCAGCAGCTCTTTCCAGCTCAGCGGTAGGGCGGCCCTGATTTTGCACAGCAACGGCAGCTGCATGGTGGTAGTGGTTGCCCTCCGTAGGTCGCCCAGCGTGAGGGGCAAAGCGGCTGAGGCCCCTGATGGGAAGGAGAATGGCTCTGACGAGGTCGGGTCAAGAATGGCGGCATTGTAAAAGAGGGGCTCTGCTAGGATGGCCCGGGCGTCATCGTCCTCCACAGATAGGCTGAGCCGATTGGGGCACGTGTTACGGTAGGCCTGGACCAGGTCCTGCAGTCTAGGGGGCAGGTCTGCCGGGACTGGGCATGTGCCAAACACCCAACCCCAGCCCGTGGTGCCAGGAGGTGCTGCCTCCGCCAGCAGGTGTCGGTGCAGCTGCTTCCAGGGTTGGTTTCCGGGCTGAGCGAGCTGCACAATGGTCTTGGCTTGCAGGGCATCCAGAAAGGACTGCAGGTCAATGTGCCCGATGCCTCCTTGGTCCTTGGAAAGGCTGGCAACCCCTTTTTTTTTTTTTTTTTTCCGATGTGGACTGTTACAGAGGAAGGACAGGAAGACCACCAAGAAAACCAGCGGAAAAAACACCCACTGGATACCAGGGAATCACCCCTGGAAAACACCACCTGCAAGCCCACCTGACAGAGGAGAAAGGAACTGCAACAGACAACACACCAGACAGGACAAGGACAAGGACGGGTGACCTGCCTGAGAGGTCAAAACCTCACTCTGACCACCTGGACAGGCGAGGGGCAACACCACCACCACCGAAGGCTGAAAACAAACAAACAGCCTCCCTCCACAGGAACGACTACGAAAGGAAAACCACAAAACCACAACAAAACACAACACTCCAACAGAAGAAACCAACAAACAAAACAGTTAACAGAAAAAACACCCATGCAACCCCCCGAGTTTTGGGGCTCCTGATACCCCCACACATTCCCGAGTTTCGGGACCCCTGATACCCCTGCGTACCCCCGAGTTCAGGGACCCCTGATACCCCCTCGTACCCCCGTGTTCAGGGACCCCTGATACCCCCTCGTACCCCCGTGTTCAGGGACCCCTGGTACCCCCTCGTACCCCCGTGTTCAGGGAACCCGAGCAACCCTCATCTCTGCCTCTACTGACCCAAAAAAACCAGAAGTGGAAACGCTTCCACCTCTGAACTGCTACCTACCAAACAAAGCCTAAACCTCCTGGCTCTCTGCTCCACACTACCAGCACCCTGATCTCTTCTACCACCTCTTCTCTCCTCCGTCCCCCAGCTCACCCCATGTTCCCTACTCCCTCTCCCCCTGTTCCCTACTCACTGCTACCTCCTTCCTGCTCTCTACTCCCTACTCCCTGCGCCCTGCTCCCTGCGCCCTGCTCCCTGCGCCCTGCTCCCTGCTCCCTGCGCCCAGCTCCCTGCTCCCTGCTCCCTGCTCCCTGCGCCCTGCTCCCTGCTCCTTGCTCCTGGGTGCCTGCTGTCTGCTGTTTGCTGCATGCCGCCTGCTGTTCCTTGCCATGGTCGTCCCCCCGGGGCTCTACTCCTCTTCTGGTTCAGCTACCCCTGGTACAGGGACCGGATGTTCTCTGGATAGCCGAACCTGGAGCCTGGCTCCACCTTCCTCAAGGCGGTACACCTTGCATAGGACCTCCCGGTGCTCCCACACAGCTGTAAACTCCGCCATGGCCGTTTGCTTCAACTCCGCTGTAATGAGGCGCATCGGCAGGGCGTCAAGCATAGCCTCCGGCAGTGCTGCCACCCGGAACTGTGCCATCATGAGCCTCCGCAAGTCATCCACCACCTGTTTGACCACTGCTGCTGACGTTTTGGCCTCCTCCTCAGCCGCTTGGTGTGCACACCAGATGGCATGCAGGAACGTCAGCCGGAGTGCGTTCCATAGCTTGGCCAGTCCTGGGCTACGGTTGGCTGCTGGGTGCCCTTGCCAGGAGTTTGGCTGATCTCCAAACATGAGGGCCGCATTGTCGACAGGTGGGGACTCCCCTTCCGTGATGGCCACCCACGTCTGCCCCAGCCACTGCCTTGCTTCCAAGTACTGCGGGCACTGCAGGAAGATGTGAGTTAGGCTGTCCCGTGGCCGGTACCGTGCTGCGAGCTGCGAGCAGCATGGCTGCTGGCAAAGGTGCCGATTGGTGCCATGCCGTTGACCCCGCTTAGCTGCCAGATAGAGTCCACAGGGCAGCCGGGCATGTGCCAGCCGCCACCCCAGAACCTTCGCCCGGTTGCCCGCTGAACATTCCCACAGCCTAAGCCAGGCATGCGAGTGCTCCCGGCCGGTATAGCGCTGCTGCTGGTGCTCCTGCCCCTGCTGCTGTTCCTGCTGCTGAGATTGCTGCTGCGGCTGGGACCCCCCTGTCCCCTGCACCTCTGCCGCTGACTGTCCTCCGCCGGCCGTCTGCTGGATATCCTGGCTGTGCTGCTGCGGCAACAGCTGGTGCTGCGACTGTCCATCCTGACGCTGTTCCCTCCGCTGCCTCCGCTGCTGCGCTGCTTGGTGCCTGGCATCACCCAGGTTGGGCTGCATCCAGCTCGGCGGGGGTGGTGAGTAGTGGGTGAAGCGGGACGAGCCACTGTGGGGTCGTTCCTGCTCCCATTGAGTCTCCATCTGCTGCAACGTGCTGCGTGGTGCCGATGTGCTGCCTCCTGCTCCTTGGGAGCTGGTGGGGCTGCCTGCCAGGGGCCAAGCAGCTGGGCGGAGGGGGACGCTGCCCTCCCCCATCTGCCTCTCTGCCTTGATGGTAGTGAGGCGGTGGCGGGCATTGCTAACCTCGTAGTGGACGAGTGAGACCTTGCCATGACCATGACCCCTTGCTTTGGCAGCAATGTGGCGTAACCGCCAGATACCAGACTGGCATCTTCTGGGAGTGTCGACCAGGCCACAAACCCATCCACCGTCCGTTGGGCCCGCTGCAGTTGCTCTGGCCGAGGGGAGATGAAGGAGAAGTGATACGCCAGCGTGTTGCCCAAGACTTGCTTGGCGATGTGAGTCCTGCCAACCATGCTGAGGGAATGCGGGCTCCAGCGGCTGGCCACCTGCTTAAGCCTGCCTATCCTACCATCGTAGCAAAGCTTAGCTGCTGTGGGGATGTCGTCGGTCAGAGGGACTCCCAGGTGTCGGGGCGGATGACTAGCACTAGGCTCCCCAAAATGTGCCTCTGTCGCCGCATGGGTACCGGAGATGGGGCGATGGGTTCCCAGCACGAGGCCCTTTTTTTTTTTCCAATATGGACTGTTACAGAGGAAGGACAGGAAGACCACCAAGAAAACCAGCGGAAAAAACACCCACTGGATACCAGGGAAGCACCCCTGGAAAACACCACCTGCAAGCCCACCTGACAGAGGAGAAAGGAACTGCAACAGACAACACACCAGACAGGACAAGGACAAGGACGGGTGACCTGCCTGAGAGGTCAAAACCTCACTCTGACCACCTGGACAGGCGAGGGGCAACACCACCACCACCGAAGGCTGAAAACAAACAAACAGCCTCCCTCCACAGGAACGACTACGAAAGGAAAACCACAAAACCACAACAAAACACAACACTCCAACAGAAGAAACCAACAAACAAAACAGTTAACAGAAAAAACACCCATGCAACCCCCCGAGTTTTGGGGCCCCTGATACCCCCACACATTCCCGAGTTTCGGGACCCCTGATACCCCTCCGTACCCCCGAGTTCAGGGACCCCTGATACCCCCTCGTACCCCCGTGTTCAGGGACCCCTGATACCCCCTCGTACCCCCGTGTTCAGGGACCCCTGGTACCCCCTCGTACCCCCGTGTTCAGGGAACCCGAGCAACCCTCAGCTCTGCCTCTACTGACCCAAAAAACCAGAAATGGAAACGCTTCCACCTCTGAACTGCTACCTACCAAACAAAGCCTAAACCTCCTGGCTCTCTGCTCCACACTACCAGCACCCTGATCTCTTCTACCACCTCTTCTCTCCTCCGTCCCCCAGCTCACCCCCTGTTCCCTACTCCCGGCTCCCTGTTCCCTACTCACTGCTACCTCCTTCCTGCTCTCTACTCCCTACTCCCTGCGCCCTGCTCCCTGCGCCCTGCTCCCTGCACCCTGCTCCCTGCTCCCTGCGCCCAGCTCCCTGCTCCCTGCTCCCTGCTCCCTGCGCCCTGCTCCCTGCTCCTTGCTCCTGGGTGCCTGCTGTCTGCTGTTTGCTGCATGCCGCCTGCTGTTCCTTGCCATGGTCGTCCCCCCGGGGCTCTACTCCTCTTCTGGTTCAGCTACCCCTGGTACAGGGACCGGATGTTCTCTGGATAGCCGAACCTGGAGCCTGGCTCCACCTTCCTCAAGGCGGTACACCTTGCATAGGACCTCCCGGTGCGCCCACACAGCTGTAAACTCCGCCATGGCCGTTTGCTTCAACTCCGCTGTAATGAGGCGCATCGGCAGGGCGTCAAGCATAGCCTCCGGCAGTGCTGCCACCCGGAACTGTGCCATCATGAGCCTCCGCAAGTCATCCACCACCTGTTTGACCACTGCTGCTGACGTTTTGGCCTCCTCCTCAGCCGCTTGGTGTGCACACCAGATGGCATGCAGGAACGTCAGCCGGAGTGCGTTCCATAGCTTGACCAGTCCTGGGCTACGGTTGGCTGCTGGGTGCCCTTGCCAGGAGTTTGGCTGATCTCCAAACATGAGGGCCGCATTGTCGACAGGTGGGGACTCCCCTTCCGTGATGGCCACCCACGTCTGCCCCAGCCACTGCCTTGCTTCCAAGTACTGCGGGCACTGCAGGAAGATGTGAGTTAGGCTGTCCCGTGGCCGGTACCGTGCTGCGAGCTGCGAGCAGCATGGCTGCTGGCAAAGGTGCCGATTGGTGCCATGCCGTTGACCCCGCTTAGCTGCCAGATAGAGTCCACAGGGCAGCCTTGCGTGAGCCAGCCGCCACCCCAGAACCTTCGCCCGGTTGCCCGCTGAACATTCCCACAGCCTAAGCCAGGCATGCGAGTGCTCCCGGCCGGTATAGCGCTGCTGCTGGTGCTCCTGCCCCTGCTGCTGTTCCTGCTGCTGAGATTGCTGCTGCGGCTGGGACCCCCCTGTCCCCTGCACCTCTGCCGCTGACTGTCCTCCGCCGGCCGTCTGCTGGATATCCTGGCTGTGCTGCTGCGGCAACAGCTGGTGCTGCGACTGTCCATCCTGACGCTGTTCCCTCCGCTGCCTCCGCTGCTGCGCTGCTTGGTGCCTGGCATCACCCAGGTTGGGCTGCATCCAGCTCGGCGGGGGTGGTGAGTAGTGGGTGAAGCGGGACGAGCCACTGTGGGATCGTTCCTGCTCCCATTGAGTCTCCATCTGCTGCAACGTGCTGCGTGGTGCCGATGTGCTGCCTCCTGCTCCTTGGGAGCTGGTGGGGCTGCCTGCCAGGGGCCAAGCAGCTGGGCGGAGGGGGACGCTGCCCTCCCCCATCTGCCTCTCTGCCTTGATGGTAGTGAGGCGGTGGCGGGCATTGCTAACCTCGTAGTGGACGAGTGAGACCTTGCCATGACCATGGCCTGCCGGGTAGCATTGAAGGGTAGCCCACGGGCCTAGCACATGTGGTTCAACTGGCCAAGCTGCAGCCTTGTTCTGGGGTGGTGCCGCAGCGTAGTTCTCGCGCTCCTCCAGCGTCCAAAGGGCCCTTTTCTTCCTGCACTTCAGCACACATGCAGCATGCCATGCCGGGCTGGGCTGGGGTACTGGGAGTTGTGGCTGCGGCTGCACCAGTCGTCCTGTGGAAGTGACTGCCCACACGCTGCCGGTTGGGTCGCTGATCCACCCTCCGCACGGGGAGGAGCTCCATGTTGGCAGCTGCGGGATGGGAGCCGTCACTGGGTCGGGCGGCAGCAGCTCTTTCCAGCTCAGCGGTAGGGCGGCCCTGATTTTGCACAGCAACGGCAGCTGCATGGTGGTAGTGGTTGCCCTCCGTAGGTCGCCCAGCGTGAGGGGCAAAGCGGCTGCGGCCCCTGATGGGAAGGAGAATGGCTCTGACGAGGTCGGGTCAAGAATGGCGGCATTGTAAAAGAGGGGCTCTGCTAGGATGGCCCGGGCGTCATCGTCCTCCACAGATAGGCTGAGCCGATTGGGGCACGTGTTACGGTAGGCCTGGACCAGGTCCTGCAGTCTAGGGGGCAGGTCTTGCTTTTGTTTTTTTTTTTTTTTTTTTTTTCCGATGTGGACTGTTACAGAGGAAGGACAGGAAGACCACCAAGAAAACCAGCGGAAAAAACACCCACTGGATACCAGGGAATCACCCCTGGAAAACACCACCTGCAAGCCCACCTGACAGAGGAGAAAGGAACTGCAACAGACAACACACCAGACAGGACAAGGACAAGGACGGGTGACCTGCCTGAGAGGTCAAAACCTCACTCTGACCACCTGGACAGGCGAGGGGCAACACCACCACCACCGAAGGCTGAAAACAAACAAACAGCCTCCCTCCACAGGAACGACTACGAAAGGAAAACCACAAAACCACAACAAAACACAACACTCCAACAGAAGAAACCAACAAACAAAACAGTTAACAGAAAAAACACCCATGCAACCCCCCAAGTTTTGGGGCCCCTGATACCCCCACACATTCCCGAGTTTCAGGACCCCTGATACCCCTGCGTACCCCCGAGTTCAGGGACCCCTGATACCCCCTCGTACCCCCGTGTTCAGGGACCCCTGATACCCCCTCGTACCCCCGTGTTCAGGGACCCCTGGTACCCCCTCGTACCCCCGTGTTCAGGGAACCCGAGCAACCCTCAGCTCTGCCTCTACTGACCCAAAAAACCAGAAGTGGAAACGCTTCCACCTCTGAACTGCTACCTACCAAACAAAGCCTAAACCTCCTGGCTCTCTGCTCCACACTACCAGCACCCTGATCTCTTCTACCACCTCTTCTCTCCTCCGTCCCCCAGCTCACCCCCTGTTCCCTACTCCCGGCTCCCTGTTCCCTACTCACTGCTACCTCCTTCCTGCTCTCTACTCCCTACTCCCTGCGCCCTGCTCCCTGCGCCCTGCTCCCTGCGCCCTGCTCCCTGCTCCCTGCGCCCAGCTCCCTGCTCCCTGCTCCCTGCTCCCTGCGCCCTGCTCCCTGCTCCTTGCTCCTGGGTGCCTGCTGTCTGCTGTTTGCTGCATGCCGCCTGCTGTTCCTTGCCATGGTCGTCCCCCCGGGGCTCTACTCCTGTTCTGGTTCAGCTACCCCTGGTACAGGGACCGGATGTTCTCTGGATAGCCGAACCTGGAGCCTGGCTCCACCTTCCTCAAGGCGGTACACCTTGCATAGGACCTCCCGGTGCGCCCACACAGCTGTAAACTCCGCCAGGGCCGTTTGCTTCAACTCCGCTGTAATGAGGCGCATCGGCAGGGCGTCAAGCATAGCCTCCGGCAGTGCTGCCACCCGGAACTGTGCCATCATGAGCCTCCGCAAGTCATCCACCACCTGTTTGACCACTGCTGCTGACGTTTTGGCCTCCTCCTCAGCCGCTTGGTGTGCACACCAGATGGCATGCAGGAACGTCAGCCGGAGTGCGTTCCATAGCTTGACCAGTCCTGGGCTACGGTTGGCTGCTGGGTGCCCTTGCCAGGAGTTTGGCTGATCTCCAAACATGAGGGCCGCATTGTCGACAGGTGGGGACTCCCCTTCCGTGATGGCCACCCACGTCTGCCCCAGCCACTGCCTTGCTTCCAAGTACTGCGGGCACTGCAGGAAGATGTGAGTTAGGCTGTCCCGTGGCCGGTACCGTGCTGCGAGCTGCGAGCAGCATGGCTGCTGGCAAAGGTGCCGATTGGTGCCATGCCGTTGATCCCGCTTAGCTGCCAGATAGAGTCCACAGGGCAGCCGGGCATGTGCCAGCCGCCACCCCAGAACCTTCGCCCGGTTGCCCGCTGAACATTCCCACAGCCTAAGCCAGGCATGCGAGTGCTCCCGGCCGGTATAGCGCTGCTGCTGGTGCTCCTGCCCCTGCTGCTGTTCCTGCTGCTGAGATTGCTGCTGCGGCTGGGACCCCCCTGTCCCCTGCACCTCTGCCGCTGACTGTCCTCCGCCGGCCGTCTGCTGGATATCCTGGCTGTGCTGCTGCGGCAACAGCTGGTGCTGCGACTGTCCATCCTGACGCTGTTCCCTCCGCTGCCTCCGCTGCTGCGCTGCTTGGTGCCTGGCATCACCCAGGTTGCTGGCGTTCTCTTTGGCGTTGCTGGCCCTGCAGAAGAGCGCCACTGCCTGCTTAGCCACCGGCCCATCTGCATCAATGTCGGATACCAGCAGGTTAGTGTCATCTGCATGGTGAGTCACTGCTGGCGCTGGGGTGCCATCAGGGAGCAGTGGAGTCCGGAGGATGTTGCTGCGAACCAGGTGGTGGAGGTAGGCTGTGAGGGGCTCCAGTTGGATGGCCCACAGCACCGGGGACAGGGGGCTGCCTTGCTGTAGCCCGTTGCGCACCGGGAAGGGATCAGACCGGATACCATTGACAATGATGCTGGCGGAGCCCTCTGCTGTCATCAGACGCAGCCATCCAAGCATGTTGGGCCCGAACCCCATGGCCTCGGCCACTTTCAGCAGCCAGGGCCGGTGAACCCGGTCATAGGCCTTTTCGATGTCCAGCATTAGCAGCACCCCCGCCTGTTGCGATCGTTGGAGCCACTCCAAAAGAGCTTGGTGATAGAGCACGTTGTCCCGAACGTCCCGCCCTGCCAGGAAAGCGGTCTGCAGGCCATCAATAAGGTAATCCAGTGGAGCTTGCAGCCTGTTGCTGAGCGCCTTCCCAACCAGTTTGTAGTCTGAGTTGAGCAGCGTGATGGGGCGGTAGCTGGGCAGCAAATGCCTGGGTAGGTCCCGACCCTTGTAGATGAGGGCAATAACCCCCGCTCGCCAGCTGTGTGGTAAAGCTGCTGCCAATGCTGCTGCATCTGTACAAGGCACCCCGCGGCCGTCCCTGAAAGCCGCGTTGACTGCTGCCAAAAAGAGAGGCCCCAGCATGCTCCAAAGCACCCGGTACAGCTCATAAGGAAGGCCGTCCAGACCAGGGGCCTTACCGCTGGCACACTGCGACAGGGCCGCCGCCAACTCCAACTCTGTCAGCTCTCCATCATGGCTCACACCATCAGCTGCGTCTCGCAGGTCGTCAGGCAGCTTGCGCTGTAGGTGCTGTAGTAGCTCCTCCTGTGCCTCCTCATCCACCTCCCCCACTCGGAAAAGGCCCGTTGGGCTGTCACTGCTGTACATGGCGTGGGCTGCTGCTGTTATGGTTGCAGTGACGCTGGACCCTGTGAGAGCCACCGGGACCTCGTCGGCTGATGCTGCCAGCGCCGTGATGCGTGTCGGCGCTCGGGTCTCCCTGCCCAGGTTATGGAACCACCGTGTGCCGCGTTCTCCTTGGTTGTTGTAAAGGGCTTCCTGGGCGGCTGTACGTGCCTGGCTGCTCTCGAGCATGGCTTCCTTGACAGCTGTGGTTGCCATTAGGGCCGCTGCCTTAGCCAAGGGGCAGTTGGGGGTTTGGTCCTGCAGCCGAAGGGCCACAGTTGCGGCCTGCCTGGCGGCCACCAGTGGTGCATTGCGGTGCTGCACATGGGAGCGGTGGAGGCCATCGGCTGCCATGCGGATAAAGGCCTTCGTTGCATCCCAGGTGTCCCGCGGGTCAGCACCTGGAGCCATGGCCGCCTGCTGCTGGACGTGTTGGGCAACCGCGCCCTCCAAGCTGGCCTTGAGCGCAGGATGGTAGAGAAGGTAGACTGGAAGCATCCACCACACGGAGGAGAGAAGAGGTGGTAGAAGAGATCAGGGTGCTGGTAGTGTGGAGCAGAGAGCCAGGAGGTTTAGGCTTTGTTTGGTAGGTAGCAGTTCAGAGGTGGAAGCGTTTCCATTTCTGGTTTTTTGGGTCAGTAGAGGCAGAGCTGAGGGTTGCTCGGGTTCCCTGAACACGGGGGTACGAGGGGGTACCAGGGGTCCCTGAACACGGGGGTACGAGGGGGTATCAGGGGTCCCTGAACACGGGGGTACGAGGGGGTATCAGGGGTCCCTGAACTCGGGGGTACGGAGGGGTATCAGGGGTCCCGAAACTCGGGAATGTGTGGGGGTATCAGGGGCCCCAAAACTCGGGGGGTTGCATGGGTGTTTTTTCTGTTAACTGTTTTGTTTGTTGGTTTCTTCTGTTGGAGTGTTGTGTTTTGTTGTGGTTTTGTGGTTTTCCTTTCGTAGTCGTTCCTGTGGAGGGAGGCTGTTTGTTTGTTTTCAGCCTTCGGTGGTGGTGGTGTTGCCCCTCGCCTGTCCAGGTGGTCAGAGTGAGGTTTTGACCTCTCAGGCAGGTCACCCGTCCTTTTTTTTTTTTTTTTTTTCCGATGTGGACTGTTACAGAGGAAGGTCCTTGTCCTTGTCCTGTCTGGTGTGTTGTCTGTTGCAGTTCCTTTCTCCTCTGTCGGGTGGGCTTGCGGGTGGTGTTTTCCAGGGGTGCTTCCCTGGTATCCAGTGGGTGTTTTTTCCGCTGGTTTTCTTGGTGGTCTTCCTGTCCTTCCTCTGTAACAGTCCATCTTGGAAAAAAAAAAAAAAAAAAAAAAACCCCGGCGGCCCAGTGGGGGCAGTCCGGGAAGAGCCGGGAACTCGCTGCCCTACCAGCTCAGGGGCTTCGCATTGGGTGGTGAGTTGGCCCTATGCCCTCACCGCCTGACCAACTCGCTGCCCGAACAGCTCAGGGGCTGATGAGTTGGCCCGAACTTCGCATTGGGTGGTGAGTTGGCCCTATGCCCTCACCGCCTAACCAACTCGCTGCCCGAACAGCTCAGGGGCTGATGAGTTGGCCCGAACTTCGCATCGGGTGGTGAGTTGGCCCTATGCCCTCACCGCCTGACCAACTCGCTGCCCTACCAGCTCAGAGGCTGATGAGTTGGCCCGAACTTCGCATCGGGTGGTGAGTTGGGCCTATGCCCTCACCGTTTGACCAACTCGCTGCCCGAACAGCTCAGGAGCTCAGGAGCTCAGGAGCCTTTGGTGGTGGTGGTGTTGCCCCTCGCCTGTCCAGGTGGTCAGAGTGAGGTTTTGACCTCTCAGACAGGTCACCCGTCCTTGTCCTTGTCCTGTCTGGTGTGTTGTCTGTTGCAGTTCCTTTCTCCTCTGTCAGGTGGGCTTGCAGGTGGTGTTTTCCAGGGGTGCTTCCCTGGTATCCAGTGGGTGTTTTTTCCGCTGGTTTTCTTGGTGGTCTTCCTGTCCTTCCTCTGTAACAGTCCACACCGGAAAAAAAAAAAAGGAGCTGATGAGTTGGCCCGAACTTCGCATTGGGTGGTGAGTTGGCCCTATGCCCTCATGACCTCACCTCCTGACCAACTCGCTGCCCGAACAGCTCAGGGGCTGATGAGTTGGCCCGAACTTCGCATCGGATGGTGAGTTGGCCCTATGACCTCACCGCCTGACCAACTCGCTGCCCGAACAGCTCAGGGGCTGATGAGTTGGCCCGAACTTCGCATCGGATGGTGAGTTGGCCGTATGCCCTCACCGCCTGACCAACTCGCTGCCCGAACAGCTCAGGAGCTGATGAGTTGGCCGGAACTTCGCATCGGGTGGTGAGTTGGCCCTATGCCCTCACCGCCTGAGCAACTCGCTGCCCTACCAGCTCAGGGGCTGATGAGTTGGCCCGAACTTCGCATCGGGTGGTGAGTTGGCCCTATGCCCTCACCGTTTGACCAACTCGCTGCCCGAACAGCTCAGGAGCTGATGAGTTTGCCCGAACTTCGCATTGGGTGGTGAGTTGGCCCTATGCCCTCACCGCCTAACCAACTCGCTGCCCGAACAGCTCAGGGGCTGATGAGTTGGCCCGAACTTCGCATCGGGTGGTGAGTTGGCCTTATGCCCTCACCGCCTGACCAACTCGCTGCCCGAACAGCTCAGGGGCTGATGAGTTGGCCCGAACTTCGCATCGGGTGGTGAGTTGGCCCTATGACCTTGAGTTGGCCCGAACTTCGCATCGGGTGTACTCATCAGCCCCTGAGCTGGTAGGGCAGCGAGTTGGTCAGGCGGTGAGGGCATAGGGCCTACTCACCACCCGATGCGAAGTTCCGGCCAACTCATCAGCCCCTGAGCTGTTCGGGCAGCGAGTTGGTCAGGCCGTGAGGTCATAGGGCCAACTCACCACCCGATGCGAAGTTCGGGCCAACTCATCAGCCCCTGAGCTGTTCGGGCAGCGAGTTGCTCAGGCGGTGAGGTCATAGGGCCAACTCACCACCCGATGCGAAGTTCGGGCCAACTCATCAGCCCCTGAGCTGTTCGGGCAGCGAGTTGGTCAGGCCGTGAGGTCATAGGGCCAACTCACCACCCGATGCGAAGTTCGGGCCAACTCATCAGCCCCTGAGCTGTTCGGGCAGCGAGTTGCTCAGGCGGTGAGGTCATAGGGCCAACTCACCACCCGATGCGAAGTTCGGGCCAACTCAAGGTCATAGGGCCAACTCACCACCCGATGCGAAGTTCGGGCCAACTCATCAGCCCCTGAGCTGTTTGGGCACCGAGTTGGTCAGGCCGTGAGGTCATAGGGCCAACTCACCACCCGATGCGAAGTTCGGGCCAACTCATCAGCCCCTGAGCTGTTCGGGCAGCGAGTTGGTCAGGCCGTGAGGTCATAGGGCCAACTCACCACCCGATGCGAAGTTCGGGCCAACTCATCAGCCCCTGAGCTGTTCGGGCAGCGAGTTGCTCAGGCGGTGAGGTCATAGGGCCAACTCACCACCCGATGCGAAGTTCGGGCCAACTCAAGGTCATAGGGCCAACTCACCACCCGATGCGAAGTTCGGGCCAACTCATCAGCCCCTGAGCTGTTTGGGCAGCGAGTTGGTCAGGCCGTGAGGTCATAGGGCCAACTCACCACCCGATGCGAAGTTCGGGCCAACTCATCAGCCCCTGAGCTGTTCGGGCAGCGAGTTGCTCAGGCGGTGAGGTCATAGGGCCAACTCACCACCCGATGCGAAGTTCGGGCCAACTCATCAGCCCCTGAGCTGTTCGGGCAGCGAGTTGCTCAGGCGGTGAGGTCATAGGGCCAACTCACCACCCGATGCGAAGTTCGGGCCAACTCAAGGTCATAGGGCCAACTCACCACCCGATGCGAAGTTCGGGCCAACTCATCAGCCCCTGAGCTGTTCGGGCAGCGAGTTGGTCAGGCCGTGAGGTCATAGGGCCAACTCACCACCCGATGCGAAGTTCGGGCCAACTCATCAGCCCCTGAGCTGTTCGGGCAGCGAGTTGCTCAGGCGGTGAGGTCATAGGGCCAACTCACCACCCGATGCGAAGTTCGGGCCAACTCAAGGTCATAGGGCCAACTCACCACCCGATGCGAAGTTCGGGCCAACTCATCAGCCCCTGAGCTGTTTGGGCACCGAGTTGCTCAGGCGGTGAGGTCATAGGGCCAACTCACCACCCGATGCGAAGTTCGGGCCAACTCATCAGCCCCTGAGCTGTTCGGGCAGCGAGTTGGTCAGGCCGTGAGGTCATAGGGCCAACTCACCACCCGATGCGAAGTTCGGGCCAACTCATCAGCCCCTGAGCTGTTCGGGCAGCGAGTTGCTCAGGCGGTGAGGTCATAGGGCCAACTCACCACCCGATGCGAAGTTCGGGCCAACTCATCAGCCCCTGAGCTGTTCGGGCAGCGAGTTGGTCAGGCCGTGAGGTCATAGGGCCAACTCACCACCCGATGCGAAGTTCGGGCCAACTCATCAGCCCCTGAGCTGTTCGGGCAGCGAGTTGCTCAGGCGGTGAGGTCATAGGGCCAACTCACCACCCGATGCGAAGTTCGGGCCAACTCAAGGTCATAGGGCCAACTCGCCACCCGATGCGAAGTTCGGGCCAACTCATCAGCCCCTGAGCTGTTTGGGCACCGAGTTGGTCAGGCCGTGAGGTCATAGGGCCAACTCACCACCCGATGCGAAGTTCGGGCCAACTCATCAGCCCCTGAGCTGTTCGGGCAGCGAGTTGGTCAGGCCGTGAGGTCATAGGGCCAACTCACCACCCGATGCGAAGTTCGGGCCAACTCATCAGCCCCTGAGCTGTTCGGGCAGCGAGTTGCTCAGGCGGTGAGGTCATAGGGCCAACTCACCACCCGATGCGAAGTTCGGGCCAACTCAAGGTCATAGGGCCAACTCACCACCCGATGCGAAGTTCGGGCCAACTCATCAGCCCCTGAGCTGTTCGGGCAGCGAGTTGGTCAGGCCGTGAGGTCATAGGGCCAACTCACCACCCGATGCGAAGTTCGGGCAAACTCATCAGCCCCTGAGCTGTTCGGGCAGCGAGTTGCTCAGGCGGTGAGGTCATAGGGCCAACTCACCACCCGATGCGAAGTTCGGGCCAACTCATCAGCCCCTGAGCTGTTCGGGCAGCGAGTTGCTCAGGCGGTGAGGTCATAGGGCCAACTCACCACCCGATGCGAAGTTCGGGCCAACTCAAGGTCATAGGGCCAACTCACCACCCGATGCGAAGTTCGGGCCAACTCATCAGCCCCTGAGCTGTTCGGGCAGCGAGTTGGTCAGGCCGTGAGGTCATAGGGCCAACTCACCACCCGATGCGAAGTTCGGGCCAACTCATCAGCCCCTGAGCTGTTCGGGCAGCGAGTTGCTCAGGCGGTGAGGTCATAGGGCCAACTCACCACCCGATGCGAAGTTCGGGCCAACTCAAGGTCATAGGGCCAACTCACCACCCGATGCGAAGTTCGGGCCAACTCATCAGCCCCTGAGCTGTTTGGGCACCGAGTTGCTCAGGCGGTGAGGTCATAGGGCCAACTCACCACCCGATGCGAAGTTCGGGCCAACTCATCAGCCCCTGAGCTGTTCGGGCAGCGAGTTGGTCAGGCCGTGAGGTCATAGGGCCAACTCACCACCCGATGCGAAGTTCGGGCCAACTCATCAGCCCCTGAGCTGTTCGGGCAGCGAGTTGGTCAGGCCGTGAGGTCATAGGGCCAACTCACCACCCGATGCGAAGTTCGGGCCAACTCATCAGCCCCTGAGCTGTTCGGGCAGCGAGTTGGTCAGGCCGTGAGGTCATAGGGCCAACTCACCACCCGATGCGAAGTTCGGGCCAACTCATCAGCCCCTGAGCTGTTCGGGCAGCGAGTTGCTCAGGCTCAGGCATCATTGTCAATGGTATCCGGTCTGATCCCTTCCCGGTGCGCAACGGGCTACAGCAAGGCAGCCCCCTGTCCCCGGTGCTGTGGGCCATCCAACTGGAGCCCCTCACAGCCTACCTCCACCACCTGGTTCGCAGCAACATCCTCCGGACTCCACTGCTCCCTGATGGCACCCCAGCGCCAGCAGTGACTCACCGTGCAGATGACACTAACCTGCTGGTATCCGACATTGATGCAGATGGGCCGGTGGCTAAGCAGGCAGTGGCGCTCTTCTGCAGGGCCAGCAACGCCAAAGAGAACGCCAGCAAAAGCAAGGGCCTCGTGCTGGGAACCCATCGCCCCATCTCCGGTACCCATGCGGCGACAGAGGCACATTTTGGGGAGCCTAGTGCTAGTCATCCGCCCCGACACCTGGGAGTCCCTCTGACCGACGACATCCCCACAGCAGCTAAGCTTTGCTACGATGGTAGGATAGGCAGGCTTAAGCAGGTGGCCAGCCGCTGGAGCCCGCATTCCCTCAGCATGGTTGGCAGGACTCACATCGCCAAGCAAGTCTTGGGCAACACGCTGGCGTATCACTTCTCCTTCATCTCCCCTCGGCCAGAGCAACTGCAGCGGGCCCAACGGACGGTGGATGGGTTTGTGGCCTGGTCGACACTCCCAGAAGATGCCAGTCTGGTATCTGGCGGTTACACCACATTGCTGCCAAAGCAAGGGGTTGCCAGCCTTTCCAAGGACCAAGGAGGCATCGGGCACATTGACCTGCAGTCCTTTCTGGATGCCCTGCAAGCCAAGACCATTGTGCAGCTCGCTCAGCCCGGAAACCAACCCTGGAAGCAGCTGCACCGACACCTGCTGGCGGAGGCAGCACCTCCTGGCACCACGGGCTGGGGTTGGGTGTTTGGCACATGCCCAGTCCCGGCAGACCTGCCCCCTAGACTGCAGGACCTGGTCCAGGCCTACCGTAACACGTGCCCCAATCGGCTCAGCCTATCTGTGGAGGACGATGACGCCCGGGCCATCCTAGCAGAGCCCCTCTTTTACAATGGTGGGCTTGCAGGTGGTGTTTTCCAGGGGTGATTCCCTGGTATCCAGTGGGTGTTTTTTCCGCTGGTTTTCTTGGTGGTCTTCCTGTCCTTCCTCTGTAACAGTCCACATCGGAAAAAAAAAAAAAAAATGCCGCCATTCTTGACCCGACCTCGTCAGAGCCATTCTCCTTCCCATCAGGGGCCGCAGCCGCTTTGCCCCTCACGCTGGGCGACCTACGGAGGGCAACCACTACCACCATGCAGCTGCCGTTGCTGTGCAAAATCAGGGCCGCCCTACCGCTGAGCTGGAAAGAGCTGCTGCCGCCCGACCCAGTGACGGCTCCCATCCCGCAGCTGCCAACATGGAGCTCCTCCCCGTGCGGAGGGTGGATCAGCGACCCAACCGGCAGCGTGTGGGCAGTCACTTCCACAGGACGACTGGTGCAGCCGCAGCCACAACTCCCAGTACCCCAGCCCAGCCCGGCATGGCATGCTGCATGTGTGCTGAAGTGCAGGAAGAAAAGGGCCCTTTGGACGCTGGAGGAGCGTGAGAACTACGCTGCGGCACCACCCCAGAACAAGGCTGCAGCTTGGCCAGTTGAACCACATGTGCTAGGCCCGTGGGCTACCCTTCAGTGCTACCCGGCAGGCCATGGTCATGGCAAGGTCTCACTCGTCCACTACGAGGTTAGCAATGCCCGCCACCGCCTCACTACCATCAAGGCAGAGAGGCAGATGGGGGAGGGCAGCGTCCCCCTCCGCCCAGCTGCTTGGCCCCTGGCAGGCAGCCCCACCAGCTCCCAAGGAGCAGGAGGCAGCACATCGGCACCACGCAGCACGTTGCAGCAGATGGAGACTCAATGGGAGCAGGAACGACCCCACAGTGGCTCGTCCCGCTTCACCCACTACTCACCACCCCCGCCGAGCTGGATGCAGCCCAACCTGGGTGATGCCAGGCACCAAGCAGCGCAGCAGCGGAGGCAGCGGAGGGAACAGCGTCAGGATGGACAGTCGCAGCACCAGCTGTTGCCGCAGCAGCACAGCCAGGATATCCAGCAGACGGCCGGCGGAGGACAGTCAGCGGCAGAGGTGCAGGGGACAGGGGGGTCCCAGCCGCAGCAGCAATCTCAGCAGCAGGAACAGCAGCAGGGGCAGGAGCACCAGCAGCAGCGCTATACCGGCCGGGAGCACTCGCATGCCTGGCTTAGGCTGTGGGAATGTTCAGCGGGCAACCGGGCGAAGGTTCTGGGGTGGCGGCTGGCACATGCCCGGCTGCCCTGTGGACTCTATCTGGCAGCTAAGCGGGGTCAACGGCATGGCACCAATCGGCACCTTTGCCAGCAGCCATGCTGCTCGCAGCTCGCAGCACGGTACCGGCCACGGGACAGCCTAACTCACATCTTCCTGCAGTGCCCGCAGTACTTGGAAGCAAGGCAGTGGCTGGGGCAGACGTGGGTGGCCATCACGGAAGGGGAGTCCCCACCTGTCGACAATGCGGCCCTCATGTTTGGAGATCAGCCAAACTCCTGGCAAGGGCACCCAGCAGCCAACCGTAGCCCAGGACTGGTCAAGCTATGGAACGCACTCCGGCTGACGTTCCTGCATGCCATCTGGTGTGCACACCAAGCGGCTGAGGAGGAGGCCAAAACGTCAGCAGCAGTGGTCAAACAGGTGGTGGATGACTTGCGGAGGCTCATGATGGCACAGTTCCGGGTGGCAGCACTGCCGGAGGCTATGCTTGACACCCTGCCGATGCGCCTCATTACAGCGGAGTTGAAGCAAATGGCCATGGCGGAGTTTACAGCTGTGTGGGCGCACCGGGAGGTCCTATGCAAGGTGTACCGCCTTGAGGAAGGTGGAGCCAGGCTCCAGGTTCGGCTATCCAGAGAACATCCGGTCCCTGTACCAGGGGTAGCTGAACCAGAAGAGGAGTAGAGCCCCGGGGGGACGACCATGGCAAGGAACAGCAGGCGGCATGCAGCAAACAGCAGACAGCAGGCACCCAGGAGCAAGGAGCAGGGAGCAGGGCGCAGGGAGCAGGGAGCAGGGAGCAGAGAGCTGGGCGCAGGGAGCAGGGAGCAGGGCGCAGGGCGCAGGGAGCAGGGCGCAGGGAGCAGGGCGCAGGGAGTAGGGAGTAGAGAGCAGGAAGGAGGTAGCAGTGAGTAGGGAACAGGGAGCCGGGAGTAGGGAACAGGGGGTGAGCTGGGGGACGGAGGAGAGAAGAGGTGGTAGAAGAGATCAGGGTGCTGGTAGTGTGGAGCAGAGAGCCAGGAGGTTTAGGCTTTGTTTGGTAGGTAGCAGTTCAGATGTGGAAGCGTTTCCACTTCTGGTTTTTTGGGTCAGTAGAGGCAGAGCTGAGGGTTGCTCGGGTTCCCTGAACACGGGGGTACGAGGGGGGTATCAGGGGTCCCTGAACACGGGGGTTCGAGGGGGTATCAGGGGTCCCTGAACACGGGGGTACGAGGGGGTATCAGGGGTCCCTGAACTCGGGGGTACGCAGGGGTATCAGGGGTCCCGAAACTCGGGAATGTGTGGGGGTATCAGGGGCCCCAAAACTCGGGGGGTTGCATGGGTGTTTTTTCTGTTAACTGTTTTGTTTGTTGGTTTCTTCTGTTGGAGTGTTGTGTTTTGTTGTGGTTTTGTGGTTTTCCTTTCGTAGTCGTTCCTGTGGAGGGAGGCTGTTTGTTTGTTTTCAGCCTTCGGTGGTGGTGGTGTTGCCCCTCGCCTGTCCAGGTGGTCAGAGTGAGGTTTTGACCTCTCAGGCAGGTCACCCGTCCTTGTCCTTGTCCTGTCTGGTGTGTTGTCTGTTGCAGTTCCTTTCTCCTCTGTCAGGTGGGCTTGCAGGTGGTGTTTTTCCAGGGGTGCTTCCCTGGTATCCAGTGGGTGTTCTTTCCGCTGGTTTTCTTGGTGGTCTTCCTGTCCTTCCTCTGTAACAGTCCACATCGGAAAAAAAAAAAAAAAAAAAAAAAAACCACCCGATGCGAAGTTCGGGCCAACTCAAGGTCATAGGGCCAACTCACCACCCGATGCGAAGTTCGGGCCAACTCATCAGCCCCTGAGCTGTTTGGGCACCGAGTTGCTCAGGCGGTGAGGTCATAGGGCCAACTCCAGTGGGTGTTTTTTCCGCTGGTTTTCTTGGTGGTCTTCCTGTCCTTCCTCTGTAACAGTCCACATCGGAAAAAAAAAAAAAAAAAAAACTCACCACCCGATGCGAAGTTCGGGCCAACTCATCAGCCCCTGAGCTGTTCGGGCAGCGAGTTGCTCAGGCGGTGAGGTCATAGGGCCAACTCACCACCCGATGCGAAGTTCGGGCCACCACCCGATGCGAAGTTCGGGCCAACTCATCAGCCCCTGAGCTGTTCGGGCAGCGAGTTGGTTAGGCGGTGAGGGCATAGGGCCAACTCACCACCCAATGCGAAGTTCGGGCAAACTCATCAGCTCCTGAGCTGTTCGGGCAGCGAGTTGGTCAAACGGTGAGGGCATAGGGCCAACTCACCACCCGATGCGAAGTTCGGGCCAACTCATCAGCCCCTGAGCTGTTCGGGCAGCGAGTTGCTCAGGCGGTGAGGTCATAGGGCCAACTCCCCATCCGATGCGAAGTTCGGGCCAACTCATCAGCCCCTGAGCTGTTCGGGCAGCGAGTTGGTCAGGCCGTGAGGTCATAGGGCCAACTCACCACCCGATGCGAAGTTCGGGCCAACTCATCAGCCCCTGAGCTGTTCGGGCAGCGAGTTGGTCAGGCCGTGAGGTCATAGGGCCAACTCACCACCCGATGCGAAGTTCGGGCCAACTCATCAGCCCCTGAGCTGTTCGGGCAGCGAGTTGCTCAGGCGGTGAGGTCATAGGGCCAACTCACCACCCGATGCGAAGTTCGGGCCAACTCATCAGCCCCTGAGCTGTTCGGGCAGCGAGTTGGTCAGGCGGTGAGGGCATAGGGCCAACTCACCACCCGATGCGAAGTTCGGGCCAACTCATCAGCCCCTGAGCTGTTCGGGCAGCGAGTTGGTTAGGCTGTGAGGGCATAGGGCCAACTCACCACCCAATGCGAAGTTCGGGCAAACTCATCAGCTCCTGAGCTGTTCGGGCAGCGAGTTGGTCAAACGGTGAGGGCATAGGGCCAACTCACCATCCGATGCGAAGTTCGGGCCAACTCATCAGCCCCTGAGCTGTTCGGGCAGCGAGTTGCTCAGGCGGTGAGGTCATAGGGTATCAGGGGTCCCTGAACACGGGGGTACGAGGGGGTATCAGGGGTCCCTGAACTCGGGGGTACGCAGGGGTATCAGGGGTCCCGAAACTCGGGCAGGTCACCCGTCCTTGTCCTTGTCCTGTCTGGTGTGTTGTCTGTTGCAGTTCCTTTCTCCTCTGTCAGGTGGGCTTGCAGGTGGTGTTTTCCAGGGGTGCTTCCCTGGTATCCAGTGGGTGTTTTTTCCGCTGGTTTTCTTGGTGGTCTTCCTGTCCTTCCTCTGTAACAGTCCACATCGGAAAAAAAAAAAAAAAAACCACCCGATGCGAAGTTCGGGCCAACTCATCAGCCCCTGAGCTGTTCGGGCAGCGAGTTGGTCAGGCGGTGAGGGCATAGGGCCAACTCACCACCCGATGCGAAGTTCGGGCCAACTCATCAGCCCCTGAGCTGTTCGGGCAGCGAGTTGGTTAGGCGGTGAGGGCATAGGGCCAACTCACCACCCAATGCGAAGTTCGGGCAAACTCATCAGCTCCTGAGCTGTTCGGGCAGCGAGTTGGTCAAACGGTGAGGGCATAGGGCCAACTCACCACCCGATGCGAAGTTCGGGCCAACTCATCAGCCCCTGAGCTGTTCGGGCAGCGAGTTGCTCAAGCGGTGAGGTCATAGGGCCAACTCCCCATCCGATGCGAAGTTCGGGCCAACTCATCAGCCCCTGAGCTGTTCGGGCAGCGAGTTGGTCAGGCCGTGAGGTCATAGGGCCAACTCACCACCCGATGCGAAGTTCGGGCCAACTCATCAGCCCCTGAGCTGTTCGGGCAGCGAGTTGGTCAGGCCGTGAGGTCATAGGGCCAACTCACCACCCGATGCGAAGTTCGGGCCAACTCATCAGCCCCTGAGCTGTTCGGGCAGCGAGTTGCTCAGGCGGTGAGGTCATAGGGCCAACTCACCACTCAGCCCCTGAGCTGTTCGGGCAGCGAGTTGGTCAGGCGGTGAGGGCATAGGGCCAACTCACCACCCGATGCGAAGTTCGGGCCAACTCATCAGCCCCTGAGCTGTTCGGGCAGCGAGTTGGTCAAACGGTGAGGGCATAGGGCCAACTCACCACCCGATGCGAAGTTCGGGCCAACTCATCAGCCCCTGAGCTGGTAGGGCAGCGAGTTGGTCAGGCGGTGAGGGCATAGGGCCTACTCACCACCCGATGCGAAGTTCCGGCCAACTCATCAGCTCCTGAGCTGTTCGGGCAGCGAGTTGGTCAGGCGGTGAGGGCATACGGCCAACTCACCATCCGATGCGAAGTTCGGGCCAACTCATCAGCCCCTGAGCTGGTAGGGCAGCGAGTTGGTCAAACGGTGAGGGCATAGGGCCAACTCACCACCCGATGCGAAGTTCGGGCCAACTCATCAGCCCCTGCGCTGTTCGGGCAGCGAGTTGCTCAAGCGGTGAGGTCATAGGGCCAACTCCCCATCCGATGCGAAGTTCGGGCCAACTCATCAGCCCCTGAGCTGTTCGGGCAGCGAGTTGGTCAGGCCGTGAGGTCATAGGGCCAACTCACCACCCGATGCGAAGTTCGGGCCAACTCATCAGCCCCTGAGCTGTTCGGGCAGCGAGTTGCTCAGGCGGTGAGGTCATAGGGCCAACTCACCACTCAGCCCCTGAGCTGTTCGGGCAGCGAGTTGGTCAGGCGGTGAGGGCATAGGGCCAACTCACCACCCGATGCGAAGTTCGGGCCAACTCATCAGCCCCTGAGCTGTTCGGGCAGCGAGTTGGTTAGGCGGTGAGGGCATAGGGCCAACTCACCACCCAATGCGAAGTTCGGGCAAACTCATCAGCTCCTGAGCTGTTCGGGCAGCGAGTTGGTCAAACGGTGAGGGCATAGGGCCAACTCTCAGGCAGGTCACCCGTCCTTGTCCTTGTCCTGTCTGGTGTGTTGTCTGTTTTTTTTTTTTTTTTTCCGATGTGGATGTTGCAGTTCCTTTCTCCTCTGTCAGGTGGGCTTGCAGGTGGTGTTTTCTAGGGGTGATTCCCTGGTATCCAGTGGGTGTTTTTTCCGCTGGTTTTCTTGGTGGTCATCCTGTCCTTCCTCTGTAACAGTCCACATCGGAAAAAAAAAAAAAAAAAAAACTCACCACCCGATGCGAAGTTCCGGCCAACTCATCAGCTCCTGAGCTGTTCGGGCAGCGAGTTGGTCAGGCGGTGAGGGCATACGGCCAACTCACCATCCGATGCGAAGTTCGGGCCAACTCATCAGCCCCTGAGCTGTTCGGGCAGCGAGTTGGTCAGGCGGTGAGGTCATAGGGCCAACTCCCCATCCGATGCGAAGTTCGGGCCAACTCATCAGCCCCTGAGCTGTTCGGGCAGCGAGTTGGTCAGGCCGTTTTTTTTTTTTTTTTTTTCCGATGTGGACTGTTACAGAGGAAGGACAGGAAGACCACCAAGAAAACCAGCGGAAAAAACACCCACTGGATACCAGGGAAGCACCCCTGGAAAACACCACCTGCAAGCCCACCTGACAGAGGAGAAAGGAACTGCAACAGACAACACACCAGACAGGACAAGGACAAGGACGGGTGACCTGCCTGAGAGGTCAAAACCTCACTCTGACCACCTGGACAGGCGAGGGGCAACACCACCACCACCGAAGGCTGAAAACAAACAAACAGCCTCCCTCCACAGGAACGACTACGAAAGGAAAACCACAAAACCACAACAAAACACAACACTCCAACAGAAGAAACCAACAAACAAAACAGTTAACAGAAAAAACACCCATGCAACCCCCCGAGTTTTGGGGCCCCTGATACCCCCACACATTCCCGAGTTTCGGGACCCCTGATACCCCTGCGTACCCCCGAGTTCAGGGACCCCTGATACCCCCTCGTACCCCCGTGTTCAGGGACCCCTGATACCCCCTCGTACCCCCGTGTTCAGGGACCCCTGGTACCCCCTCGTACCCCCGTGTTCAGGGAACCCGAGCAACCCTCAGCTCTGCCTCTACTGACCCAAAAAACCAGAAGTGGCCGTGAGGTCATAGGGCCAACTCACCACCCGATGCGAAGTTCGGGCCAACTCATCAGCCCCTGAGCTGTTCGGGCAGCGAGTTGCTCAGGCGGAAACCAACTCGCTGCCCGAACAGCTCAGGGGCTGATGAGTTGGCCCGAACTTCGCATCGGGTGGTGAGTTGGCCCTATGCCCTCACCGCCTGACCAACTCGCTGCCCGAACAGCTCAGGGGCTGAGTGGTGAGTTGGCCCTATGACCTCACCGCCTGAGCAACTCGCTGCCCGAACAGCTCAGGGGCTGATGAGTTGGCCCGAACTTCGCATCGGGTGGTGAGTTGGCCCTATGACCTCACGGCCTGACCAACTCGCTGCCCGAACAGCTCAGGGGCTGATGAGTTGGCCCGAACTTCGCATCGGGTGGTGAGTTGGCCCTATGACCTCACGGCCTGACCAACTCGCTGCCCGAACAGCTCAGGGGCTGATGAGTTGGCCCGAACTTCGCATCGGATGGGGAGTTGGCCCTATGACCTTACCGCTTGAGCAACTCGCTGCCCGAACAGCTCAGGGGCTGATGAGTTGGCCCGAACTTCGCATCGGGTGGTGAGTTGGCCCTATGCCCTCACCGTTTGACCAACTCGCTGCCCGAACAGCTCAGGAGCTGATGAGTTTGCCCGAACTTCGCATTGGGTGGTGAGTTGGCCCTATGCCCTCACCGCCTAACCAACTCGCTGCCCGAACAGCTCAGGGGCTGATGAGTTGGCCCGAACTTCGCATCGGGTGGTGAGTTGGCCCTATGCCCTCACCGCCTGACCAACTCGCTGCCCGAACAGCTCAGGGGCTGATGAGTTGGCCCGAACTTCGCATCGGGTGGTGAGTTGGCCCTATGACCTTGAGTTGGCCCGAACTTCGCATCGGGTGGTGAGTTGGCCCTATGACCTCACCGCCTGAGCAACTCGCTGCCCGAACAGCTCAGGGGCTGATGAGTTGGCCCGAACTTCGCATCGGGTGGTGAGTTGGCCCTATGACCTCACGGCCTGACCAACTCGCTGCCCGAACAGCTCAGGGGCTGATGAGTTGGCCCGAACTTCGCATCGGATGGTGAGTTGGCCCTATGCCCTCACCGTTTGACCAACTCGCTGCCCGAACAGCTCAGGAGCTGATGAGTTTGCCCGAACTTCGCATTGGGTGGTGAGTTGGCCCTATGCCCTCACAGCCTAACCAACTCGCTGCCCGAACAGCTCAGGGGCTGATGAGTTGGCCCGAACTTCGCATCGGGTGGTGAGTTGGCCCTATGCCCTCACCGCCTGACCAACTCGCTGCCCGAACAGCTCAGGGGCTGATGAGTTGGCCCGAACTTCGCATCGGGTGGTGAGTTGGCCCTATGACCTTGAGTTGGCCCGAACTTCGCATCGGGTGGTGAGTTGGCCCTATGACCTCACCGCCTGAGCAACTCGCTGCCCGAACAGCTCAGGGGCTGATGAGTTGGCCCGAACTTCGCATCGGGTGGTGAGTTGGCCCTATGACCTCACGGCCTGACCAACTCGCTGCCCGAACAGCTCAGGGGCTGATGAGTTGGCCCGAACTTCGCATCGGGTGGTGAGTTGGCCCTATGACCTCACGGCCTGACCAACTCGCTGCCCGAACAGCTCAGGGGCTGATGAGTTGGCCCGAACTTCGCATCGGATGGGGAGTTGGCCCTATGACCTCACCGCCTGAGCAACTCGCTGCCCGAACAGCTCAGGGGCTGATGAGTTGGCCCGAACTTCGCATCGGGTGGTGAGTTGGCCCTATGCCCTCACCGTTTGACCAACTCGCTGCCCGAACAGCTCAGGAGCTGATGAGTTTGCCCGAACTTCGCATTGGGTGGTGAGTTGGCCCTATGCCCTCACCGCCTAACCAACTCGCTGCCCGAACAGCTCAGGGGCTGATGAGTTGGCCCGAACTTCGCATCGGGTGGTGGCCCGAACTTCGCATCGGGTGGTGAGTTGGCCCTATGACCTCACCGCCTGAGCAACTCGCTGCCCGAACAGCTCAGGGGCTGATGAGTTGGCCCGAACTTCGCATCGGGTGGTGAGTTGGCCCTATGACCTCACCGCCTGAGCAACTCGGTGCCCAAACAGCTCAGGGGCTGATGAGTTGGCCCGAACTTCGCATCGGGTGGTGAGTTGGCCCTATGACCTTGAGTTGGCCCGAACTTCGCATCGGGTGGTGAGTTGGCCCTATGACCTCACCGCCTGAGCAACTCGCTGCCCGAACAGCTCAGGGGCTGATGAGTTGGCCCGAACTTCGCATCGGGTGGTGAGTTGGCCCTATGACCTCACGGCCTGACCAACTCGCTGCCCGAACAGCTCAGGGGCTGATGAGTTGGCCCGAACTTCGCATCGGGTGGTGAGTTGGCCCTATGACCTCACGGCCTGACCAACTCGCTGCCCGAACAGCTCAGGGGCTGATGAGTTGGCCCGAACTTCGCATCGGGTGGTTTTTTTTTTTTTTTTTCCGATGTGGACTGTTACAGAGGAAGGACAGGAAGACCACCAAGAAAACCAGCGGAAAAAAACACCCACTGGATACCAGGGAAGCACCCCTGGAAAACACCACCTGCAAGCCCACCTGACAGAGGAGAAAGGAACTGCAACAGACAACACACCAGACAGGACAAGGACAAGGACGGGTGACCTGCCTGAGAGGTCAAAACCTCACTCTGACCACCTGGACAGGCGAGGGGCAACACCACCACCACCGAAGGCTGAAAACAAACAAACAGCCTCCCTCCACAGGAACGACTACGAAAGGAAAACCACAAAACCACAACAAAACACAACACTCCAACAGAAGAAACCAACAAACAAAACAGTTAACAGAAAAAACACCCATGCAACCCCCCGAGTTTTGGGGCCCCTGATACCCCCACACATTCCTGAGTTGGCCCTATGACCTCACCGCCTGAGCAACTCGGTGCCCAAACAGCTCAGGGGCTGATGAGTTGGCCCGAACTTCGCATCGGGTGGTGAGTTGGCCCTATGACCTTGAGTTGGCCCGAACTTCGCATCGGGTGGTGAGTTGGCCCTATGACCTCACCGCCTGAGCAACTCGCTGCCCGAACAGCTCAGGGGCTGATGAGTTGGCCCGAACTTCGCATCGGGTGGTGAGTTTTTTTTTTTTTTTTTTTTTTTTTTTTTTTTTTTTTTTTTCCGATGTGGACTGTTACAGAGGAAGGACAGGAAGACCACCAAGAAAACCAGCGGAAAAAACACCCACTGGATACCAGGGAAGCACCCCTGGAAAACACCACCTGCAAGCCCACCTGACAGAGGAGAAAGGAACTGCAACAGACAACACACCAGACAGGACAAGGACAAGGACGGGTGACCTGCCTGAGAGGTCAAAACCTCACTCTGACCACCTGGACAGGCGAGGGGCAACACCACCACCACCGAAGGCTGAAAACAAACAAAAAGCCTCCCTCCACAGGAACGACTACGAAAGGAAAACCACAAAACCACAACAAAACACAACACTCCAACAGAAGAAACCAACAAACAAAACAGTTAACAGAAAAAACACCCATGCAACCCCCCGAGTTTTGGGGCCCCTGATACCCCCACACATTCCCGAGTTTCGGGACCCCTGATACCCCTGCGTACCCCCGAGTTCAGGGACCCCTGATACCCCCTCGTACCCCCGTGTTCAGGGACCCCTGATACCCCCTCGTACCCCCGTGTTCAGGGACCCCTGGTACCCCCTCGTACCCCCGTGTTCAGGGAACCCGAGCAACCCTCAGCTCTGCCTCTACTGACCCAAAAAACCAGAAGTGGAAACGCTTCCACCTCTGAACTGCTACCTACCAAACAAAGCCTAAACCTCCTGGCTCTCTGCTCCACACTACCAGCACCCTGATCTCTTCTACCACCTCTTCTCTCCTCCGTCCCACAGCTCACCCCCTGTACCCTACTCCCGGCTCCCTGTTCCCTACTCACTGCTACCTCCTTCCTGCTCTCTACTCCCTACTCCCTGCGCCCTGCTCCCTGCGCCCTGCTCCCTGCGCCCTGCTCCCTGCTCCCTGCGCCCAGCTCCCTGCTCCCTGCTCCCTGCGCCCTGTTCCCTGCTCCTTGCTCCTGGGTGCCTGCTGTCTGCTGTTTGCTGCATGCCGCCTGCTGTTCCTTGCCATGGTCGTCCCCCCGGGGCTCTACTCCTCTTCTGGTTCAGCTACCCCTGGTACAGGGACCGGATGTTCTCTGGATAGCCGAACCTGGAGCCTGGCTCCACCTTCCTCAAGGCGGTACACCTTGCATAGGACCTCCCGGTGCGCCCACACAGCTGTAAACTCCGCCATGGCCGTTTGCTTCAACTCCGCTGTAATGAGGCGCATCGGCAGGGCGTCAAGCATAGCCTCCGGCAGTGCTGCCACCCGGAACTGTGCCATCATGAGCCTCCGCAAGTCATCCACCACCTGTTTGACCACTGCTGCTGACGTTTTGGCCTCCTCCTCAGCCGCTTGGTGTGCACACCAGATACAATACAATACAATACAATACAATACAATACAATACAATACAATACAATACAATACAATACAATACAATACAATACAATACAATACAATACAATACAATACAATACAATACAATACAATACAATACAATACAATACAATACAATACAATACAATACAATACAATACAATACAATACAATACAATACAATACAATACAATACAATACAATACAATACAATACTTTAGCCTTCCGTTTCCCGTTCCTCACTACTTCGTGACCCAACTCCTACTTAGCGACCCCAAAAATTAAAAAGCAAAAAATATCTTATTCGCTCTTCATACTTACCAACGTTTCGGCCGCGACTTCGCGAACTTTAGTCCTTCGTGAGCAATGGACATTGATACAGCCTGACGACCAACTTTACCGTTTTTGACCGAATGCACTTTTTTCCAGCTCTACTAAATAACGCCTTTACGATGATATCATTGTCGGGCGCGATTTCAGACTTTGACTTCTCCGAAGTTATCCATTGACATCTTCACTTGGTCAGCACTGGCGCTAGCTCGCTGCGACATCGCATCTACCGGTCTACTGTCCATCTTCGGAGTGGTTTGGAGCTCTGGACTTCATCGGTCTGAGTGGGTTTCTTGGTCTTTTGGAGGTTGTTTCGGGCCAGGGTCTTTGGGCTGTTTGTCTTTGTTTGAGGCTTGGTTGGTTAGGTGTCTAGGGAGACTTTAGGTTTGCTTTTCAGTTGCGTCAGTTTGGGCTGAGGGCTGAGGCTTGTGTTGTCCCTGTTAGGCGGTTCCCTGCCTCCTCTGCTTGGCTCTTGGCTTGGCCTTGTTGTCCCTCCCTCCCTCGCCCCTGCCCCTTGCCCCCTGCCCTCCTTCAGGCCCTGCTCCCTTTCAGTTTCCCCCACAGCCCAGTAAAGCTCAGAAATGTCAGCAGCACAGCAGCCACAGGGCCCCTAGCAGCAGAGTTGGGGGACCCCTGCATTAGCTCACCCACCCTTAGCAGCAGAGTTGGGGGTGTTTGGTGACTATAGCAGCAGCAGCAGCAGCAGCGACAGCATTAACAGCAGTAACAGCAGTAACAGTACTTTGTACCAATGGCACAATCAGATAGGACGGCCAGGGGGATTCCTCTTCCAGGTCCCCCTCACCGTTTCCCAGCCCACCCACACCTTACTCATCGAGAGCGGCGCCAAGCAGCCTCTGTTTCCCTTCGCGGGTCTGTGGGATGGCAGCTGTGCCCTCAGGTCCAACTTGCTGCCTTTCGGGTGGAGCAATGTGCTACTGGCAAAGCCCGCCCGCTAGACATCTGCCCTGCACCCGAGCAGCGGTTGGACGAGCCACGTCTCCTGGTGGGGGCAGCTCTTCGTCAGGCGGTACAGGATGGTCGCTTGCCACCAGCTTTGGGAGAGAACCTCAACTTTGTCCGGGGTGTGGCCGACATGGCAGTGCACCACCTGTGTGATCAGTACGGCACGACCAGGGAGGGGCGCCAGACCTTCATAGGCTACACCGTGGACCACTCCCAAGATCCCAAGAGCTTGGCGGTCACTCTCACCCAAGGGGCTACCCCAGACGCCCAGGCCGCGGCGGCTTCACTGCTCCTGCAGCAGCATGTCTCACTCCCCCTTCCCGAGATTTCGGGGGGCAGCCTCTCCATCCCCCTGGACAGGAATATGGTCCTTCTGCAGCCCTGTGATGTCAAGCTGGTTTTCACCGGCTTCCCAGGCTGTGTGGCTTATGAGGGGGTCGTCTCACAGATTTTGACGGCCGCTGGCATCCATGTCTCCACCTCGTACCACGACCACCATAGCGCCGTGGTCTCCGCAGAGATCCTGACCAAGATCACTGACAGCGCACAGCAGCAGCGCAACCGGCTGGGGGACAGCAGCCGTGTGGTGGCCTTTGTCAGGAGCCCCATGGGAGATCGCACCCTGGCCAGCCTACCACGCAGCTTCCACTTTTCGGGCAAAACAGTGCGGATCAATGTGGTTTCTTTCTATGAGGAGGTGCCCGAGATCCTGGCGGCTGGGAACACAGCAGGAGGGAACCCCAGCCCCAGCTCAGCCACCCAGCCCTCTGAGGCTGAGCTACCCCCCCGCAGCACCACCCCGGCACCAGCCCCCCGCCCCCCCCCCCCCTTCTCCACTTCCCATGGATGTGGATGGCCCGGCTGACACCTCGCCAGAGCCAGCACCCAGCCATCTGGCGGCGCCTTCCCCTGTCGGCGCCAGAGCAGTTGCACCTACCGGTCCCCTACAGGCGCCCGGCTCCCCCCCTCCAGGGACGCCCTGCCATAGGCCTTCCTCGGTGGCGTCCTCAGCTGGCACGAGCACAGCTGCACACGCGGGTCCCCAGCAGGCGCCCGCCCCCGCACCTCCAGGACCGCCCAGCCATATGCCTTCCTCGGTGGCGTCCTCAGCTGGCACCAGCGCAGCTGCACACGCGGGTCCCCAGCAGGCGCCCGCCCCTGCACCTCCAGGACAGCCCAGCAATAGGCACCCCTTGGTGACCTCGCTAGCTGGACCCTGTGCAGCGGCACCCACCGGTCATCAGCAGGCATCCGCCCCTGCACCGCCGGGACAGATCAGCCATAGGTCCTCCTCGGGGGCCTCCCCGCCCACCCACGGGATGGCGGTCACGCTCCCTTCCCGCTCACCCCGTGGAGCAGCGGATAAGGTAGCCTCCTGGCGCAGGTCGTTCGACCCATTGGAGCCCCCACGACCCCAGCAGCAGTTGCAACACCTTCTGGCCTCTACCAAGGCCGCTCACAAGGTCTCCCATTCACAGGAGCCCCGTGCTGGGATCGGTCACCCCTCTTGGCAGCTGGGGCCACCTCAGCAGCTCCCCGGGCCCCAGCCGGGTGGCCAGGAAAGGTTGGATGCAGGCACTCCCCAGCAGCACCAGGGGCCTCAGCCACCACACCTGCCCAACCCGCCGGCCCCCACCAGCTGCAGGATGCCAAACACAGGTCCTGGGGACTCCTCCACCCAACCCTCCTCGACCAAGCGGCGCAGCACGGTGGAGCCCCTCCCCAGCCCGGATCCCCTCCCAACAACCAAAAAGCCCCGATCGGAACCTTACAGTTTTGGGCGCTTCCAGCTGGATCGCCTCCATGAAATCATGCAGGCCGCCCGGGCAGGCCGTCGGGCTCGGAAGCCCAGCCCCAGCTCCTCCCTTTCAGCTGGCTTTCACGACGCCCTGGTGGACTACTTACACCCACAGCAGCTTCAAGTGGTTGTCAACGGCCAGCAGCTGGGTGGGGCCGCAGCCTGGACAGCGGCGCACCCCCTGGCAGAGCATGAGGCAACACGGGCCGCTGTGCTGCAGCTGTTTGCCTCCATGCACCCCTCCCTGCCCTCGGTCGAAAAAGTAGACCCTAGGCCCATGGTTGAGGCTTTCTGTCAGGCGCTCTTCCAGCAATTTGATCGGCACATTAACCCACCTCCCCGCCGCAGCCGTGGGTGCCCTGTGGGGGCCCCGGGCGGCGCGGTGCCATGACACGCACCCTACAGGGGCCGACCCTTACCCTCCTCACCATTAACGTCAACGGTTTAGGGTCGGCTCAGAAGGCGGGGGGCGCTGGCAACGTATCAGCAGCGGTTGCAGGCAAGGCCCGATGTTACTTTTGTCCAAGAAGTAAAGCAGGACAGCCACAAGGCCGTGGTAGCTCATCTTCAGGCAGGGTCAGGGCCGGGAACACCTTGGAGAGGGGAGCTGGCTTTCAGCCCGGGCACCCAACATAGCTGTGGCACAGCTATCATCGCCAGCACCGCGTCTCTACCGCCGGGATATCACCGTCAAGCCGCTGCCTATGACACACAGGGCAGGGTGGTATGCTGGGATTGGGACATTGATCACCACCGGTTACGGTTTCTGTCCATTTATGCGCCGGCTCAACCCACGGACAGACCAGCGTTTTTCCAAGACCTGGCGCCTTACCTGGACACGGACCGACGCCTGTTGATTGGGGGCGATTTTAACTGCGTCCTGGCTCCAGAGGATGAGGCAGCACCTTCACCTAGTCGGTCGGTGGGCGCCACTGCACTCGGACAGCTTATGCAGGAGCATCAGCTGCTTGACCCATGGTCGCAGCGTGGGGAGGGTACGGCAGGCTACACTCACCCGGCAAACAACAAACCAGCCTCAGCAGCGCGTCTGGATCGGTGGCTCATCAGTCGGGAGTGCCTGCCATGGGTGCGGGCAGTGACGAGGGTTGCTGGAGCACCAGGGGACCATCATGGGGTCCTGCTTCAGCTGGCTCTTCCCGGACTGCCCCCACTGGGCCGCCGGGGGTGGATGCTTCCAGTCTACCTTCTCTACCATCCTGCGCTCAAGGCCAGCTTGGAGGGCGCGGTTGCCCAACACGTCCAGCAGCAGGCGGCCATGGCTCCAGGTGCTGACCCGCGGGACACCTGGGATGCAACGAAGGCCTTTATCCGCATGGCAGCCGATGGCCTCCACCGCTCCCATGTGCAGCACCGCAATGCACCACTGGTGGCCGCCAGGCAGGCCGCAACTGTGGCCCTTCGGCTGCAGGACCAAACCCCCAACTGCCCCTTGGCTAAGGCAGCGGCCCTAATGGCAACCACAGCTGTCAAGGAAGCCATGCTCGAGAGCAGCCAGGCACGTACGGCCGCCCAGGAAGCCCTTTACAACAACCAAGGAGAACGCGGCACACGGTGGTTCCATAACCTGGGCAGGGAGACCCGAGCGCCGACACGCATCACGGCGCTGGCAGCATCAGCCGACGAGGTCCCGGTGGCTCTCACAGGGTCCAGCGTCACTGCAACCATAACAGCAGCAGCCCACGCCATGTACAGCAGTGACAGCCCAACGGGCCTTTTCCGAGTGGGGGAGGTGGATGAGGAGGCACAGGAGGAGCTACTACAGCACCTACAGCGCAAGCTGCCTGACGACCTGCGAGACGCAGCTGATGGTGTGAGCCATGATGGAGAGCTGACAGAGTTGGAGTTGGCGGCGGCCCTGTCGCAGTGTGCCAGCGGTAAGGCCCCTGGTCTGGACGGCCTTCCTTATGAGCTGTACCGGGTGCTTTGGAGCATGCTGGGGCCTCTCCTTTTGGCAGCAGTCAACGCGGCTTTCAGGGACGGCCGCGGGGTGCCTTGTACGGATGCAGCAGCATTGGCAGCAGCTTTACCACACAGCTGGCGAGCGGGGGTTATTGCCCTCATCTACAAGGGTCGGGACCTACCCAGGCATTTGCTGCCCAGCTACCGCCCCATCACGCTGCTCAACTCAGACTACAAACTGGTTGGGAAGGCGCTCAGCAACAGGCTGCAAGCTCCACTGGATTACCTTATTGATGGCCTGCAGACCGCTTTCCTGGCAGGGCGGGACGTTCGGGACAACGTGCTCTATCACCAAGCTCTTTTGGAGTGGCTCCAACGATCGCAACAGGCGGGGGTGCTGCTAATGCTGGACATCGAAAAGGCCTATGACCGGGTTCACCGGCCCTGGCTGCTGAAAGTGGCCGAGGCCATGGGGTTCGGGCCCAACATGCTTGGATGGCTGCGTCTGATGACAGCAGAGGGCTCCGCCAGCATCATTGTCAATGGTATCCGGTCTGATCCCTTCCCGGTGCGCAACGGGCTACAGCAAGGCAGCCCCCTGTCCCCGGTGCTGTGGGCCATCCAACTGGAGCCCCTCACAGCCTACCTCCACCACCTGGTTCGCAGCAACATCCTCCGGACTCCACTGCTCCCTGATGGCACCCCAGCGCCAGCAGTGACTCACCATGCAGATGACACTAACCTGCTGGTATCCGACATTGATGCAGATGGGCCGGTGGCTAAGCAGGCAGTGGCGCTCTTCTGCAGGGCCAGCAACGCCAAAGAGAACGCCAGCAAAAGCAAGGGCCTCGTGCTGGGAACCCATCGCCCCATCTCCGGTACCCATGCGGCGACAGAGGCACATTTTGGGGAGCCTAGTGCTAGTCATCCGCCCCGACACCTGGGAGTCCCTCTGACCGACGACATCCCCACAGCAGCTATGCTTTGCTACGATGGTAGGATAGGCAGGCTTAAGCAGGTGGCCAGCCGCTGGAGCCCGCATTCCCTCAGCATGGTTGGCAGGACTCACATCGCCAAGCAAGTCTTGGGCAACACGCTGGCGTATCACTTCTCCTTCATCTCCCCTCGGCCAGAGCAACTGCAGCGGGCCCAACGGACGGTGGATGGGTTTGTGGCCTGGTCGACACTCCCAGAAGATGCCAGTCTGGTATCTGGCGGTTACGCCACATTGCTGCCAAAGCAAGGGGTTGCCAGCCTTTCCAAGGACCAAGGAGGCATCGGGCACATTGACCTGCAGTCCTTTCTGGATGCCCTGCAAGCCAAGACCATTGTGCAGCTCGCTCAGCCCGGAAACCAACCCTGGAAGCAGCTGCACCGACACCTGCTGGCGGAGGCAGCACCTCCTGGCACCACGGGCTGGGGTTGGGTGTTTGGCACATGCCCAGTCCCGGCAGACCTGCCCCCTAGACTGCAGGACCTGGTCCAGGCCTACCGTAACACGTGCCCCAATCGGCTCAGCCTATCTGTGGAGGACGATGACGCCCGGGCCATCCTAGCAGAGCCCCTCTTTTACAATGCCGCCATTCTTGACCCGACCTCGTCAGAGCCATTCTCCTTCCCATCAGGGGCCGCAGCCGCTTTGCCCCTCACGCTGGGCGACCTACGGAGGGCAACCACTACCACCATGCAGCTGCCGTTGCTGTGCAAAATCAGGGCCCGCCCTACCGCTGAGCTGGAAAGAGCTGCTGCCGCCCGACCCAGTGACGGCTCCCATCCCGCAGCTGCCAACATGGAGCTCCTCCCCGTGCGGAGGGTGGATCAGCGACCCAACCGGCAGCGTGTGGGCAGTCACTTCCACAGGACGACTGGTGCAGCCGCAGCCACAACTCCCAGTACCCCAGCCCAGCCCGGCATGGCATGCTGCATGTGTGCTGAAGTGCAGGAAGAAAAGGGCCCTTTGGACGCTGGAGGAGCGCGAGAACTACGCTGCGGCACCACCCCAGAACAAGGCTGCAGCTTGGCCAGTTGAACCACATGTGCTAGGCCCGTGGGCTACCCTTCAGTGCTACCCGGCAGGCCATGGTCATGGCAAGGTCTCACTCGTCCACTACGAGGTTAGCAATGCCCGCCACCGCCTCACTACCATCAAGGCAGAGAGGCAGATGGGGGAGGGCAGCGTCCCCCTCCGCCCAGCTGCTTGGCCCCTGGCAGGCAGCCCCACCAGCTCCCAAGGAGCAGGAGGCAGCACATCGGCACCACGCAGCACGTTGCAGCAGATGGAGACTCAATGGGAGCAGGAACGACCCCACAGTGGCTCGTCCCGCTTCACCCACTACTCACCACCCCCGCCGAGCTGGATGCAGCCCAACCTGGGTGATGCCAGGCACCAAGCAGCGCAGCAGCGGAGGCAGCGGAGGGAACAGCGTCAGGATGGACAGTCGCAGCACCAGCTGTTGCCGCAGCAGCACAGCCAGGATATCCAGCAGACGGCCGGCGGAGGACAGTCAGCGGCAGAGGTGCAGGGGACAGGGGGGTCCCAGCCGCAGCAGCAATCTCAGCAGCAGGAACAGCAGCAGGGGCAGGAGCACCAGCAGCAGCGCTATACCGGCCGGGAGCACTCGCATGCCTGGCTTAGGCTGTGGGAATGTTCAGCGGGCAACCGGGCGAAGGTTCTGGGGTGGCGGCTGGCACATGCCCGGCTGCCCTGTGGACTCTATCTGGCAGCTAAGCGGGGTCAACGGCATGGCACCAATCGGCACCTTTGCCAGCAGCCATGCTGCTCGCAGCTCGCAGCACGGTACCGGCCACGGGACAGCCTAACTCACATCTTCCTGCAGTGCCCGCAGTACTTGGAAGCAAGGCAGTGGCTGGGGCAGACGTGGGTGGCCATCACGGAAGGGGAGTCCCCACCTGTCGACAATGCGGCCCTCATGTTTGGAGATCAGCCAAACTCCTGGCAAGGGCACCCAGCAGCCAACCGTAGCCCAGGACTGGTCAAGCTATGGAACGCACTCCGGCTGACGTTCCTGCATGCCATCTGGTGTGCACACCAAGCGGCTGAGGAGGAGGCCAAAACGTCAGCAGCAGTGGTCAAACAGGTGGTGGATGACTTGCGGAGGCTCATGATGGCACAGTTCCGGGTGGCAGCACTGCCGGAGGCTATGCTTGACGCCCTGCCGATGCGCCTCATTACAGCGGAGTTGAAGCAAACGGCCATGGCGGAGTTTACAGCTGTGTGGGAGCACCGGGAGGTCCTATGCAAGGTGTACCGCCTTGAGGAAGGTGGAGCCAGGCTCCAGGTTCGGCTATCCAGAGAACATCCGGTCCCTGTACCAGGGGTAGCTGAACCAGAAGAGGAGTAGAGCCCCGGGGGGACGACCATGGCAAGGAACAGCAGGCGGCATGCAGCAAACAGCAGACAGCAGGCACCCAGGAGCAAGGAGCAGGGAGCAGGGCGCAGGGAGCAGGGAGCAGGGAGCAGGGAGCAGGGAGCTGGGCGCAGGGAGCAGGGAGCAGGGCGCAGGGAGCAGGGCGCAGGGAGCAGGGCGCAGGGAGTAGGGAGTAGAGAGCAGGAAGGAGGTAGCAGTGAGTAGGGAACAGGGAGCCGGGAGTAGGGAACAGGGGGTGAGCTGGGGGACGGAGGAGAGAAGAGGTGGTAGAAGAGATCAGGGTGCTGGTAGTGTGGAGCAGAGAGCCAGGAGGTTTAGGCTTTGTTTGGTAGGTAGCAGTTCAGAGGTGGAAGCGTTTCCACTTCTGGTTTTTTGGGTCAGTAGAGGCAGAGCTGAGGGTTGCTCGGGTTCCCTGAACACGGGGGTACGAGGGGGTACCAGGGGTCCCTGAACACGGGGGTACGAGGGGGTATCAGGGGTCCCTGAACACGGGGGTACGAGGGGGTATCAGGGGTCCCTGAACTCGGGGGTACGCAGGGGTATCAGGGGTCCCGAAACTCGGGAATGTGTGGGGGTATCAGGGGCCCCAAAACTCGGGGGGTTGCATGGGTGTTTTTTCTGTTAACTGTTTTGTTTGTTGGTTTCTTCTGTTGGAGTGTTGTGTTTTGTTGTGGTTTTGTGGTTTTCCTTTCGTAGTCGTTCCTGTGGAGGGAGGCTGTTTGTTTGTTTTCAGCCTTCGGTGGTGGTGGTGTTGCCCCTCGCCTGTCCAGGTGGTCAGAGTGAGGTTTTGACCTCTCAGGCAGGTCACCCGTCCTTGTCCTTGTCCTGTCTGGTGTGTTGTCTGTTGCAGTTCCTTTCTCCTCTGTCAGGTGGGCTTGCAGGTGGTGTTTTCCAGGGGTGCTTCCCTGGTATCCAGTGGGTGTTTTTTCCGCTGGTTTTCTTGGTGGTCTTCCTGTCCTTCCTCTGTAACAGTCCACATCGGAAAAAAAAAAAAAAAAAAAAATGCAGGAACGTCAGCCGGAGTGCGTTCCATAGCTTGACCAGTCCTGGGCTACGGTTGGCTGCTGGGTGCCCTTGCCAGGAGTTTGGCTGATCTCCAAACATGAGGGCCGCATTGTCGACAGGTGGGGACTCCCCTTCCGTGATGGCCACCCACGTCTGCCCCAGCCACTGCCTTGCTTCCAAGTACTGCGGGCACTGCAGGAAGATGTGAGTTAGGCTGTCCCGTGGCCGGTACCGTGCTGCGAGCTGCGAGCAGCATGGCTGCTGGCAAAGGTGCCGATTGGTGCCATGCCGTTGACCCCGCTTAGCTGCCAGATAGAGTCCACAGGGCAGCCGGGCATGTGCCAGCCGCCACCCCAGAACCTTCGCCCGGTTGCCCGCTGAACATTCCCACAGCCTAAGCCAGGCATGCGAGTGCTCCCGGCCGGTATAGCGCTGCTGCTGGTGCTCCTGCCCCTGCTGCTGTTCCTGCTGCTGAGATTGCTGCTGCGGCTGGGACCCCCCTGTCCCCTGCACCTCTGCCGCTGACTGTCCTCCGCCGGCCGTCTGCTGGATATCCTGGCTGTGCTGCTGCGGCAACAGCTGGTGCTGCGACTGTCCATCCTGACGCTGTTCCCTCCGCTGCCTCCGCTGCTGCGCTGCTTGGTGCCTGGCATCACCCAGGTGGCCACGGGACAGCCTAACTCACATCTTCCTGCAGTGCCCGCAGTACTTGGAAGCAAGGCAGTGGCTGGGGCAGACGTGGGTGGCCATCACGGAAGGGGAGTCCCCACCTGTCGACAATGCGGCCCTCATGTTTGGAGATCAGCCAAACTCCTGGCAAGGGCACCCAGCAGCCAACCGTAGCCCAGGACTGGTCAAGCTATGGAACGCACTCCGGCTGACGTTCCTGCATGCCATCTGGTGTGCACACCAAGCGGCTGAGGAGGAGGCCAAAACGTCAGCAGCAGTGGTCAAACAGGTGGTGGATGACTTGCGGAGGCTCATGATGGCACAGTTCCGGGTGGCAGCACTGCCGGAGGCTATGCTTGACACCCTGCCGATGCGCCTCATTACAGCGGAGTTGAAGCAAACGGCCCTGGCGGAGTTTACAGCTGTGTGGGCGCACCGGGAGGTCCTATGCAAGGTGTACCGCCTTGAGGAAGGTGGAGCCAGGCTCCAGGTTCGGCTATCCAGAGAACATCCGGTCCCTGTACCAGGGGTAGCTGAACCAGAAGAGGAGTAGAGCCCCGGGGGGACGACCATGGCAAGGAACAGCAGGCGGCATGCAGCAAACATCAGACAGCAGGCACCCAGGAGCAAGGAGCAGGGAGCAGGGCGCAGGGAGCAGGGAGCAGGGAGCAGGGAGCTGGGCGCAGGGAGCAGGGCGCAGGGAGCAGGGCGCAGGGAGCAGGGCGCAGGGAGTAGGGAGTAGAGAGCAGGAAGGAGGTAGCAGTGAGTAGGGAACAGGGAGCCGGGAGTAGGGAACAGGGAGCCGGGAGTAGGGAACAGGGGGTGAGCTGGGGGACGGAGGAGAGAAGAGGTGGTAGAAGAGATCAGGGTGCTGGTAGTGTGGAGCAGAGAGCCAGGAGGTTTAGGCTTTGTTTGGTAGGTAGCAGTTCAGATGTGGAAGCGTTTCCACTTCTGGTTTTTTGGGTCAGTAGAGGCAGAGCTGAGGGTTGCTCGGGTTCCCTGAACACGGGGGTACGAGGGGGGTATCAGGGGTCCCTGAACACGGGGGTTCGAGGGGGTATCAGGGGTCCCTGAACACGGGGGTACGAGGGGGTATCAGGGGTCCCTGAACTCGGGGGTACGCAGGGGTATCAGGGGTCCCGAAACTCGGGAATGTGTGGGGGTATCAGGGGCCCCAAAACTCGGGGGGTTGCATGGGTGTTTTTTCTGTTAACTGTTTTGTTTGTTGGTTTCTTCTGTTGGAGTGTTGTGTTTTGTTGTGGTTTTGTGGTTTTCCTTTCGTAGTCGTTCCTGTGGAGGGAGGCTGTTTGTTTGTTTTCAGCCTTCGGTGGTGGTGGTGTTGCCCCTCGCCTGTCCAGGTGGTCAGAGTGAGGTTTTGACCTCTCAGGCAGGTCACCCGTCCTTGTCCTTGTCCTGTCTGGTGTGTTGTCTGTTGCAGTTCCTTTCTCCTCTGTCAGGTGGGCTTGCAGGTGGTGTTTTTCCAGGGGTGCTTCCCTGGTATCCAGTGGGTGTTCTTTCCGCTGGTTTTCTTGGTGGTCTTCCTGTCCTTCCTCTGTAACAGTCCACATCGGAAAAAAAAAAAAAAAAAAAAAAAACCACCCGATGCGAAGTTCGGGCCAACTCAAGGTCATAGGGCCAACTCACCACCCGATGCGAAGTTCGGGCCAACTCATCAGCCCCTGAGCTGTTTGGGCACCGAGTTGCTCAGGCGGTGAGGTCATAGGGCCAACTCCAGTGGGTGTTTTTTCCGCTGGTTTTCTTGGTGGTCTTCCTGTCCTTCCTCTGTAACAGTCCACATCGGAAAAAAAAAAAAAAAAAAAAACTCACCACCCGATGCGAAGTTCGGGCCAACTCATCAGCCCCTGAGCTGTTCGGGCAGCGAGTTGCTCAGGCGGTGAGGTCATAGGGCCAACTCACCACCCGATGCGAAGTTCGGGCCACCACCCGATGCGAAGTTCGGGCCAACTCATCAGCCCCTGAGCTGTTCGGGCAGCGAGTTGGTTAGGCGGTGAGGGCATAGGGCCAACTCACCACCCAATGCGAAGTTCGGGCAAACTCATCAGCTCCTGAGCTGTTCGGGCAGCGAGTTGGTCAAACGGTGAGGGCATAGGGCCAACTCACCACCCGATGCGAAGTTCGGGCCAACTCATCAGCCCCTGAGCTGTTCGGGCAGCGAGTTGCTCAGGCGGTGAGGTCATAGGGCCAACTCCCCATCCGATGCGAAGTTCGGGCCAACTCATCAGCCCCTGAGCTGTTCGGGCAGCGAGTTGGTCAGGCCGTGAGGTCATAGGGCCAACTCACCACCCGATGCGAAGTTCGGGCCAACTCATCAGCCCCTGAGCTGTTCGGGCAGCGAGTTGGTCAGGCCGTGAGGTCATAGGGCCAACTCACCACCCGATGCGAAGTTCGGGCCAACTCATCAGCCCCTGAGCTGTTCGGGCAGCGAGTTGCTCAGGCGGTGAGGTCATAGGGCCAACTCACCACCCGATGCGAAGTTCGGGCCAACTCATCAGCCCCTGAGCTGTTCGGGCAGCGAGTTGGTCAGGCGGTGAGGGCATAGGGCCAACTCACCACCCGATGCGAAGTTCGGGCCAACTCATCAGCCCCTGAGCTGTTCGGGCAGCGAGTTGGTTAGGCTGTGAGGGCATAGGGCCAACTCACCACCCAATGCGAAGTTCGGGCAAACTCATCAGCTCCTGAGCTGTTCGGGCAGCGAGTTGGTCAAACGGTGAGGGCATAGGGCCAACTCACCATCCGATGCGAAGTTCGGGCCAACTCATCAGCCCCTGAGCTGTTCGGGCAGCGAGTTGCTCAGGCGGTGAGGTCATAGGGTATCAGGGGTCCCTGAACACGGGGGTACGAGGGGGTATCAGGGGTCCCTGAACTCGGGGGTACGCAGGGGTATCAGGGGTCCCGAAACTCGGGCAGGTCACCCGTCCTTGTCCTTGTCCTGTCTGGTGTGTTGTCTGTTGCAGTTCCTTTCTCCTCTGTCAGGTGGGCTTGCAGGTGGTGTTTTCCAGGGGTGCTTCCCTGGTATCCAGTGGGTGTTTTTTCCGCTGGTTTTCTTGGTGGTCTTCCTGTCCTTCCTCTGTAACAGTCCACATCGGAAAAAAAAAAAAAAAAAACCACCCGATGCGAAGTTCGGGCCAACTCATCAGCCCCTGAGCTGTTCGGGCAGCGAGTTGGTCAGGCGGTGAGGGCATAGGGCCAACTCACCACCCGATGCGAAGTTCGGGCCAACTCATCAGCCCCTGAGCTGTTCGGGCAGCGAGTTGGTTAGGCGGTGAGGGCATAGGGCCAACTCACCACCCAATGCGAAGTTCGGGCAAACTCATCAGCTCCTGAGCTGTTCGGGCAGCGAGTTGGTCAAACGGTGAGGGCATAGGGCCAACTCACCACCCGATGCGAAGTTCGGGCCAACTCATCAGCCCCTGAGCTGTTCGGGCAGCGAGTTGCTCAAGCGGTGAGGTCATAGGGCCAACTCCCCATCCGATGCGAAGTTCGGGCCAACTCATCAGCCCCTGAGCTGTTCGGGCAGCGAGTTGGTCAGGCCGTGAGGTCATAGGGCCAACTCACCACCCGATGCGAAGTTCGGGCCAACTCATCAGCCCCTGAGCTGTTCGGGCAGCGAGTTGGTCAGGCCGTGAGGTCATAGGGCCAACTCACCACCCGATGCGAAGTTCGGGCCAACTCATCAGCCCCTGAGCTGTTCGGGCAGCGAGTTGCTCAGGCGGTGAGGTCATAGGGCCAACTCACCACTCAGCCCCTGAGCTGTTCGGGCAGCGAGTTGGTCAGGCGGTGAGGGCATAGGGCCAACTCACCACCCGATGCGAAGTTCGGGCCAACTCATCAGCCCCTGAGCTGTTCGGGCAGCGAGTTGGTCAAACGGTGAGGGCATAGGGCCAACTCACCACCCGATGCGAAGTTCGGGCCAACTCATCAGCCCCTGAGCTGGTAGGGCAGCGAGTTGGTCAGGCGGTGAGGGCATAGGGCCTACTCACCACCCGATGCGAAGTTCCGGCCAACTCATCAGCTCCTGAGCTGTTCGGGCAGCGAGTTGGTCAGGCGGTGAGGGCATACGGCCAACTCACCATCCGATGCGAAGTTCGGGCCAACTCATCAGCCCCTGAGCTGGTAGGGCAGCGAGTTGGTCAAACGGTGAGGGCATAGGGCCAACTCACCACCCGATGCGAAGTTCGGGCCAACTCATCAGCCCCTGCGCTGTTCGGGCAGCGAGTTGCTCAAGCGGTGAGGTCATAGGGCCAACTCCCCATCCGATGCGAAGTTCGGGCCAACTCATCAGCCCCTGAGCTGTTCGGGCAGCGAGTTGGTCAGGCCGTGAGGTCATAGGGCCAACTCACCACCCGATGCGAAGTTCGGGCCAACTCATCAGCCCCTGAGCTGTTCGGGCAGCGAGTTGCTCAGGCGGTGAGGTCATAGGGCCAACTCACCACTCAGCCCCTGAGCTGTTCGGGCAGCGAGTTGGTCAGGCGGTGAGGGCATAGGGCCAACTCACCACCCGATGCGAAGTTCGGGCCAACTCATCAGCCCCTGAGCTGTTCGGGCAGCGAGTTGGTTAGGCGGTGAGGGCATAGGGCCAACTCACCACCCAATGCGAAGTTCGGGCAAACTCATCAGCTCCTGAGCTGTTCGGGCAGCGAGTTGGTCAAACGGTGAGGGCATAGGGCCAACTCTCAGGCAGGTCACCCGTCCTTGTCCTTGTCCTGTCTGGTGTGTTGTCTGTTTTTTTTTTTTTTTTCCGATGTGGATGTTGCAGTTCCTTTCTCCTCTGTCAGGTGGGCTTGCAGGTGGTGTTTTCTAGGGGTGATTCCCTGGTATCCAGTGGGTGTTTTTTCCGCTGGTTTTCTTGGTGGTCATCCTGTCCTTCCTCTGTAACAGTCCACATCGGAAAAAAAAAAAAAAAAAAACTCACCACCCGATGCGAAGTTCCGGCCAACTCATCAGCTCCTGAGCTGTTCGGGCAGCGAGTTGGTCAGGCGGTGAGGGCATACGGCCAACTCACCATCCGATGCGAAGTTCGGGCCAACTCATCAGCCCCTGAGCTGTTCGGGCAGCGAGTTGGTCAGGCGGTGAGGTCATAGGGCCAACTCCCCATCCGATGCGAAGTTCGGGCCAACTCATCAGCCCCTGAGCTGTTCGGGCAGCGAGTTGGTCAGGCCGTTTTTTTTTTTTTTTTTTTCCGATGTGGACTGTTACAGAGGAAGGACAGGAAGACCACCAAGAAAACCAGCGGAAAAAACACCCACTGGATACCAGGGAAGCACCCCTGGAAAACACCACCTGCAAGCCCACCTGACAGAGGAGAAAGGAACTGCAACAGACAACACACCAGACAGGACAAGGACAAGGACGGGTGACCTGCCTGAGAGGTCAAAACCTCACTCTGACCACCTGGACAGGCGAGGGGCAACACCACCACCACCGAAGGCTGAAAACAAACAAACAGCCTCCCTCCACAGGAACGACTACGAAAGGAAAACCACAAAACCACAACAAAACACAACACTCCAACAGAAGAAACCAACAAACAAAACAGTTAACAGAAAAAACACCCATGCAACCCCCCGAGTTTTGGGGCCCCTGATACCCCCACACATTCCCGAGTTTCGGGACCCCTGATACCCCTGCGTACCCCCGAGTTCAGGGACCCCTGATACCCCCTCGTACCCCCGTGTTCAGGGACCCCTGATACCCCCTCGTACCCCCGTGTTCAGGGACCCCTGGTACCCCCTCGTACCCCCGTGTTCAGGGAACCCGAGCAACCCTCAGCTCTGCCTCTACTGACCCAAAAAACCAGAAGTGGCCGTGAGGTCATAGGGCCAACTCACCACCCGATGCGAAGTTCGGGCCAACTCATCAGCCCCTGAGCTGTTCGGGCAGCGAGTTGCTCAGGCGGAAACCAACTCGCTGCCCGAACAGCTCAGGGGCTGATGAGTTGGCCCGAACTTCGCATCGGGTGGTGAGTTGGCCCTATGCCCTCACCGCCTGACCAACTCGCTGCCCGAACAGCTCAGGGGCTGAGTGGTGAGTTGGCCCTATGACCTCACCGCCTGAGCAACTCGCTGCCCGAACAGCTCAGGGGCTGATGAGTTGGCCCGAACTTCGCATCGGGTGGTGAGTTGGCCCTATGACCTCACGGCCTGACCAACTCGCTGCCCGAACAGCTCAGGGGCTGATGAGTTGGCCCGAACTTCGCATCGGGTGGTGAGTTGGCCCTATGACCTCACGGCCTGACCAACTCGCTGCCCGAACAGCTCAGGGGCTGATGAGTTGGCCCGAACTTCGCATCGGATGGGGAGTTGGCCCTATGACCTTACCGCTTGAGCAACTCGCTGCCCGAACAGCTCAGGGGCTGATGAGTTGGCCCGAACTTCGCATCGGGTGGTGAGTTGGCCCTATGCCCTCACCGTTTGACCAACTCGCTGCCCGAACAGCTCAGGAGCTGATGAGTTTGCCCGAACTTCGCATTGGGTGGTGAGTTGGCCCTATGCCCTCACCGCCTAACCAACTCGCTGCCCGAACAGCTCAGGGGCTGATGAGTTGGCCCGAACTTCGCATCGGGTGGTGAGTTGGCCCTATGCCCTCACCGCCTGACCAACTCGCTGCCCGAACAGCTCAGGGGCTGATGAGTTGGCCCGAACTTCGCATCGGGTGGTGAGTTGGCCCTATGACCTTGAGTTGGCCCGAACTTCGCATCGGGTGGTGAGTTGGCCCTATGACCTCACCGCCTGAGCAACTCGCTGCCCGAACAGCTCAGGGGCTGATGAGTTGGCCCGAACTTCGCATCGGGTGGTGAGTTGGCCCTATGACCTCACGGCCTGACCAACTCGCTGCCCGAACAGCTCAGGGGCTGATGAGTTGGCCCGAACTTCGCATCGGATGGTGAGTTGGCCCTATGCCCTCACCGTTTGACCAACTCGCTGCCCGAACAGCTCAGGAGCTGATGAGTTTGCCCGAACTTCGCATTGGGTGGTGAGTTGGCCCTATGCCCTCACAGCCTAACCAACTCGCTGCCCGAACAGCTCAGGGGCTGATGAGTTGGCCCGAACTTCGCATCGGGTGGTGAGTTGGCCCTATGCCCTCACCGCCTGACCAACTCGCTGCCCGAACAGCTCAGGGGCTGATGAGTTGGCCCGAACTTCGCATCGGGTGGTGAGTTGGCCCTATGACCTTGAGTTGGCCCGAACTTCGCATCGGGTGGTGAGTTGGCCCTATGACCTCACCGCCTGAGCAACTCGCTGCCCGAACAGCTCAGGGGCTGATGAGTTGGCCCGAACTTCGCATCGGGTGGTGAGTTGGCCCTATGACCTCACGGCCTGACCAACTCGCTGCCCGAACAGCTCAGGGGCTGATGAGTTGGCCCGAACTTCGCATCGGGTGGTGAGTTGGCCCTATGACCTCACGGCCTGACCAACTCGCTGCCCGAACAGCTCAGGGGCTGATGAGTTGGCCCGAACTTCGCATCGGATGGGGAGTTGGCCCTATGACCTCACCGCCTGAGCAACTCGCTGCCCGAACAGCTCAGGGGCTGATGAGTTGGCCCGAACTTCGCATCGGGTGGTGAGTTGGCCCTATGCCCTCACCGTTTGACCAACTCGCTGCCCGAACAGCTCAGGAGCTGATGAGTTTGCCCGAACTTCGCATTGGGTGGTGAGTTGGCCCTATGCCCTCACCGCCTAACCAACTCGCTGCCCGAACAGCTCAGGGGCTGATGAGTTGGCCCGAACTTCGCATCGGGTGGTGGCCCGAACTTCGCATCGGGTGGTGAGTTGGCCCTATGACCTCACCGCCTGAGCAACTCGCTGCCCGAACAGCTCAGGGGCTGATGAGTTGGCCCGAACTTCGCATCGGGTGGTGAGTTGGCCCTATGACCTCACCGCCTGAGCAACTCGGTGCCCAAACAGCTCAGGGGCTGATGAGTTGGCCCGAACTTCGCATCGGGTGGTGAGTTGGCCCTATGACCTTGAGTTGGCCCGAACTTCGCATCGGGTGGTGAGTTGGCCCTATGACCTCACCGCCTGAGCAACTCGCTGCCCGAACAGCTCAGGGGCTGATGAGTTGGCCCGAACTTCGCATCGGGTGGTGAGTTGGCCCTATGACCTCACGGCCTGACCAACTCGCTGCCCGAACAGCTCAGGGGCTGATGAGTTGGCCCGAACTTCGCATCGGGTGGTGAGTTGGCCCTATGACCTCACGGCCTGACCAACTCGCTGCCCGAACAGCTCAGGGGCTGATGAGTTGGCCCGAACTTCGCATCGGGTGGTTTTTTTTTTTTTTTCCGATGTGGACTGTTACAGAGGAAGGACAGGAAGACCACCAAGAAAACCAGCGGAAAAAACACCCACTGGATACCAGGGAAGCACCCCTGGAAAACACCACCTGCAAGCCCACCTGACAGAGGAGAAAGGAACTGCAACAGACAACACACCAGACAGGACAAGGACAAGGACGGGTGACCTGCCTGAGAGGTCAAAACCTCACTCTGACCACCTGGACAGGCGAGGGGCAACACCACCACCACCGAAGGCTGAAAACAAACAAACAGCCTCCCTCCACAGGAACGACTACGAAAGGAAAACCACAAAACCACAACAAAACACAACACTCCAACAGAAGAAACCAACAAACAAAACAGTTAACAGAAAAAACACCCATGCAACCCCCCGAGTTTTGGGGCCCCTGATACCCCCACACATTCCTGAGTTGGCCCTATGACCTCACCGCCTGAGCAACTCGGTGCCCAAACAGCTCAGGGGCTGATGAGTTGGCCCGAACTTCGCATCGGGTGGTGAGTTGGCCCTATGACCTTGAGTTGGCCCGAACTTCGCATCGGGTGGTGAGTTGGCCCTATGACCTCACCGCCTGAGCAACTCGCTGCCCGAACAGCTCAGGGGCTGATGAGTTGGCCCGAACTTCGCATCGGGTGGTGAGTTTTTTTTTTTTTTTTTTTTTTTTTTTTTTTTTTTTTTTTTTTCCGATGTGGACTGTTACAGAGGAAGGACAGGAAGACCACCAAGAAAACCAGCGGAAAAAACACCCACTGGATACCAGGGAAGCACCCCTGGAAAACACCACCTGCAAGCCCACCTGACAGAGGAGAAAGGAACTGCAACAGACAACACACCAGACAGGACAAGGACAAGGACGGGTGACCTGCCTGAGAGGTCAAAACCTCACTCTGACCACCTGGACAGGCGAGGGGCAACACCACCACCACCGAAGGCTGAAAACAAACAAAAAGCCTCCCTCCACAGGAACGACTACGAAAGGAAAACCACAAAACCACAACAAAACACAACACTCCAACAGAAGAAACCAACAAACAAAACAGTTAACAGAAAAAACACCCATGCAACCCCCCGAGTTTTGGGGCCCCTGATACCCCCACACATTCCCGAGTTTCGGGACCCCTGATACCCCTGCGTACCCCCGAGTTCAGGGACCCCTGATACCCCCTCGTACCCCCGTGTTCAGGGACCCCTGATACCCCCTCGTACCCCCGTGTTCAGGGACCCCTGGTACCCCCTCGTACCCCCGTGTTCAGGGAACCCGAGCAACCCTCAGCTCTGCCTCTACTGACCCAAAAAACCAGAAGTGGAAACGCTTCCACCTCTGAACTGCTACCTACCAAACAAAGCCTAAACCTCCTGGCTCTCTGCTCCACACTACCAGCACCCTGATCTCTTCTACCACCTCTTCTCTCCTCCGTCCCACAGCTCACCCCCTGTACCCTACTCCCGGCTCCCTGTTCCCTACTCACTGCTACCTCCTTCCTGCTCTCTACTCCCTACTCCCTGCGCCCTGCTCCCTGCGCCCTGCTCCCTGCGCCCTGCTCCCTGCTCCCTGCGCCCAGCTCCCTGCTCCCTGCTCCCTGCGCCCTGTTCCCTGCTCCTTGCTCCTGGGTGCCTGCTGTCTGCTGTTTGCTGCATGCCGCCTGCTGTTCCTTGCCATGGTCGTCCCCCCGGGGCTCTACTCCTCTTCTGGTTCAGCTACCCCTGGTACAGGGACCGGATGTTCTCTGGATAGCCGAACCTGGAGCCTGGCTCCACCTTCCTCAAGGCGGTACACCTTGCATAGGACCTCCCGGTGCGCCCACACAGCTGTAAACTCCGCCATGGCCGTTTGCTTCAACTCCGCTGTAATGAGGCGCATCGGCAGGGCGTCAAGCATAGCCTCCGGCAGTGCTGCCACCCGGAACTGTGCCATCATGAGCCTCCGCAAGTCATCCACCACCTGTTTGACCACTGCTGCTGACGTTTTGGCCTCCTCCTCAGCCGCTTGGTGTGCACACCAGATGGCATGCAGGAACGTCAGCCGGAGTGCGTTCCATAGCTTGACCAGTCCTGGGCTACGGTTGGCTGCTGGGTGCCCTTGCCAGGAGTTTGGCTGATCTCCAAACATGAGGGCCGCATTGTCGACAGGTGGGGACTCCCCTTCCGTGATGGCCACCCACGTCTGCCCCAGCCACTGCCTTGCTTCCAAGTACTGCGGGCACTGCAGGAAGATGTGAGTTAGGCTGTCCCGTGGCCGGTACCGTGCTGCGAGCTGCGAGCAGCATGGCTGCTGGCAAAGGTGCCGATTGGTGCCATGCCGTTGACCCCGCTTAGCTGCCAGATAGAGTCCACAGGGCAGCCGGGCATGTGCCAGCCGCCACCCCAGAACCTTCGCCCGGTTGCCCGCTGAACATTCCCACAGCCTAAGCCAGGCATGCGAGTGCTCCCGGCCGGTATAGCGCTGCTGCTGGTGCTCCTGCCCCTGCTGCTGTTCCTGCTGCTGAGATTGCTGCTGCGGCTGGGACCCCCCTGTCCCCTGCACCTCTGCCGCTGACTGTCCTCCGCCGGCCGTCTGCTGGATATCCTGGCTGTGCTGCTGCGGCAACAGCTGGTGCTGCGACTGTCCATCCTGACGCTGTTCCCTCCGCTGCCTCCGCTGCTGCGCTGCTTGGTGCCTGGCATCACCCAGGTGGCCACGGGACAGCCTAACTCACATCTTCCTGCAGTGCCCGCAGTACTTGGAAGCAAGGCAGTGGCTGGGGCAGACGTGGGTGGCCATCACGGAAGGGGAGTCCCCACCTGTCGACAATGCGGCCCTCATGTTTGGAGATCAGCCAAACTCCTGGCAAGGGCACCCAGCAGCCAACCGTAGCCCAGGACTGGTCAAGCTATGGAACGCACTCCGGCTGACGTTCCTGCATGCCATCTGGTGTGCACACCAAGCGGCTGAGGAGGAGGCCAAAACGTCAGCAGCAGTGGTCAAACAGGTGGTGGATGACTTGCGGAGGCTCATGATGGCACAGTTCCGGGTGGCAGCACTGCCGGAGGCTATGCTTGACGCCCTGCCGATGCGCCTCATTACAGCGGAGTTGAAGCAAACGGCCCTGGCGGAGTTTACAGCTGTGTGGGCGCACCGGGAGGTCCTATGCAAGGTGTACCGCCTTGAGGAAGGTGGAGCCAGGCTCCAGGTTCGGCTATCCAGAGAACATCCGGTCCCTGTACCAGGGGTAGCTGAACCAGAAGAGGAGTAGAGCCCCGGGGGGACGACCATGGCAAGGAACAGCAGGCGGCATGCAGCAAACATCAGACAGCAGGCACCCAGGAGCAAGGAGCAGGGAGCAGGGCGCAGGGAGCAGGGAGCAGGGAGCAGGGAGCTGGGCGCAGGGAGCAGGGCGCAGGGAGCAGGGCGCAGGGAGCAGGGCGCAGGGAGTAGGGAGTAGAGAGCAGGAAGGAGGTAGCAGTGAGTAGGGAACAGGGAGCCGGGAGTAGGGAACAGGGGGTGAGCTGGGGGACGGAGGAGAGAAGAGGTGGTAGAAGAGATCAGGGTGCTGGTAGTGTGGAGCAGAGAGCCAGGAGGTTTAGGCTTTGTTTGGTAGGTAGCAGTTCAGAGGTGGAAGCGTTTCCACTTCTGGTTTTTTGGGTCAGTAGAGGCAGAGCTGAGGGTTGCTCGGGTTCCCTGAACACGGGGGTACGAGGGGGTACCAGGGGTCCCTGAACACGGGGGTACGAGGGGGTATCAGGGGTCCCTGAACACGGGGGTACGGGGGGGTATCAGGGGTCCCTGAACTCGGGGGTACGCAGGGGTATCAGGGGTCCCGAAACTCGGGAATGTGTGGGGGTATCAGGGGCCCCAAAACTCGGGGGGTTGCATGGGTGTTTTTTCTGTTAACTGTTTTGTTTGTTGGTTTCTTCTGTTGGAGTGTTGTGTTTTGTTGTGGTTTTGTGGTTTTCCTTTCGTAGTCGTTCCTGTGGAGGGAGGCTGTTTGTTTGTTTTCAGCCTTCGGTGGTGGTGGTGTTGCCCCTCGCCTGTCCAGGTGGTCAGAGTGAGGTTTTGACCTCTCAGGCAGGTCACCCGTCCTTGTCCTTGTCCTGTCTGGTGTGTTGTCTGTTGCAGTTCCTTTCTCCTCTGTCAGGTGGGCTTGCAGGTGGTGTTTTCCAGGGGTGCTTCCCTGGTATCCAGTGGGTGTTTTTTCCGCTGGTTTTCTTGGTGGTCTTCCTGTCCTTCCTCTGTAACAGTCCACATCGGAAAAAAAAAAAAAAAGGTTAGGCTGCATCCAGCTCGGCGGGGGTGGTGAGTAGTGGGTGAAGCGGGACGAGCCACTGTGGGGTCGTTCCTGCTCCCATTGAGTCTCCATCTGCTGCAACGTGCTGCGTGGTGCCGATGTGCTGCCTCCTGCTCCTTGGGAGCTGGTGGGGCTGCCTTTTTTTTTTTTTTTTTTTTTTTCCGATGTGGACTGTTACAGAGGAAGGACAGGAAGACCACCAAGAAAAACCAGCGGAAAAAACACCCCCTGGATACCAGGGAAGCACCCCTGGAAAACACCACCTGCAAGCCCACCTGACAGAGGAGAAAGGAACTGCAACAGACAACACACCAGACAGGACAAGGACAAGGACGGGTGACCTGCCTGAGAGGTCAAAACCTCACTCTGACCACCTGGACAGGCGAGGGGCAACACCACCACCACCGAAGGCTGAAAACAAACAAACAGCCTCCCTCCACAGGAACGACTACGAAAGGAAAACCACAAAACCACAACAAAACACAACACTCCAACAGAAGAAACCAACAAACAAAACAGTTAACAGAAAAAACACCCATGCAACCCCCCGAGTTTTGGGGCCCCTGATACCCCCACACATTCCCGAGTTTCGGGACCCCTGATACCCCTGCGTACCCCCGAGTTCAGGGACCCCTGATACCCCCTCGTACCCCCGTGTTCAGGGACCCCTGATACCCCCTCGTACCCCCGTGTTCAGGGACCCCTGGTACCCCCTCGTACCCCCTGCCAGCAGCTGGGCGGAGGGGGACGCTGCCCTCCCCCATCTGCCTCTCTGCCTTGATGGTAGTGAGGCGGTGGCGGGCATTGCTAACCTCGTAGTGGACGAGTGAGACCTTGCCATGACCATGGCCTGCCGGGTAGCACTGAAGGGTAGCCCACGGGCCTAGCACATGTGGTTCAACTGGCCAAGCTGCAGCCTTGTTCTGGGGTGGTGCCGCAGCGTAGTTCTCGCGCTCCTCCAGCGTCCAAAGGGCCCTTTTCTTCCTGCACTTCAGCACACATGCAGCATGCCATGCCGGGCTGGGCTGGGGTACTGGGAGTTGTGGCTGCGGCTGCACCAGTCGTCCTGTGGAAGTGACTGCCCACACGCTGCCGGTTGGGTCGCTGATCCACCCTCCGCACGGGGAGGAGTTCCATGTTGGCAGCTGCGGGATGGGAGCCGTCACTGTGTCGGGCGGCAGCAGCTCTTTCCAGCTCAGCGGTAGGGCGGCCCTGATTTTGCACAGCAACGGCAGCTGCATGGTGGTAGTGGTTGCCCTCCGTAGGTCGCCCAGCGTGAGGGGCAAAGCGGCTGAGGCCCCTGATGGGAAGGAGAATGGCTCTGACGAGGTCGGGTCAAGAATGGCGGCATTGTAAAAGAGGGGCTCTGCTAGGATGGCCCGGGCGTCATCGTCCTCCACAGATAGGCTGAGCCGATTGGGGCACGTGTTACGGTAGGCCTGGACCAGGTCCTGCAGTCTAGGGGGCAGGTCTGCCGGGACTGGGCATGTGCCAAACACCCAACCCCAGCCCGTGGTGCCAGGAGGTGCTGCCTCCGCCAGCAGGTGTCGGTGCAGCTGCTTCCAGGGTTGGTTTCCGGGCTGAGCGAGCTGCACAATGGTCTTGGCTTGCAGGGCATCCAGAAAGGACTGCAGGTCAATGTGCCCGATGCCTCCTTGGTCCTTGGAAAGGCTGGCAACCCCTTGCTTTGGCAGCAATGTGGCGTAACCGCCAGATACCAGACTGGCATCTTCTGGGAGTGTCGACCAGGCCACAAACCCATCCACCGTCCGTTGGGCCCGCTGCAGTTGCTCTGGCCGAGGGGAGATGAAGGAGAAGTGATACGCCAGCGTGTTGCCCAAGACTTGCTTGGCGATGTGAGTCCTGCCAACCATGCTGAGGGAATGCGGGCTCCAGCGGCTGGCCACCTGCTTAAGCCTGCCTATCCTACCATCGTAGCAAAGCTTAGCTGCTGTGGGGATGTCGTCGGTCAGAGGGACTCCCAGGTGTCGGGGCGGATGACTAGCACTAGGCTCCCCAAAATGTGCCTCTGTCGCCGCATGGGTACCGGAGATGGGGCGATGGGTTCCCAGCACGAGGCCCTTGCTTTTGCTGGCGTTCTCTTTGGCGTTGCTGGCCCTGCAGAAGAGCGCCACTGCCTGCTTAGCCACCGGCCCATCTGCATCAATGTCGGATACCAGCAGGTTAGTGTCATCTGCATGGTGAGTCACTGCTGGCGCTGGGGTGCCATCAGGGAGCAGTGGAGTCCGGAGGATGTTGCTGCGAACCAGGTGGTGGAGGTAGGCTGTGAGGGGCTCCAGTTGGATGGCCCACAGCACCGGGGACAGGGGGCTGCCTTGCTGTAGCCCGTTGCGCACCGGGAAGGGATCAGACCGGATACCATTGACAATGATGCTGGCGGAGCCCTCTGCTGTCATCAGACGCAGCCATCCAAGCATGTTGGGCCCGAACCCCATGGCCTCGGCCACTTTCAGCAGCCAGGGCCGGTGAACCCGGTCATAGGCCTTTTCGATGTCCAGCATTAGCAGCACCCCCGCCTGTTGCGATCGTTGGAGCCACTCCAAAAGAGCTTGGTGATAGAGCACGTTGTCCCGAACGTCCCGCCCTGCCAGGAAAGCGGTCTGCAGGCCATCAATAAGGTAATCCAGTGGAGCTTGCAGCCTGTTGCTGAGCGCCTTCCCAACCAGTTTGTAGTCTGAGTTGAGCAGCGTGATGGGGCGGTAGCTGGGCAGCAAATGCCTGGGTAGGTCCCGACCCTTGTAGATGAGGGCAATAACCCCCGCTCGCCAGCTGTGTGGTAAAGCTGCTGCCAATGCTGCTGCATCTGTACAAGGCACCCCGCGGCCGTCCCTGAAAGCCGCGTTGACTGCTGCCAAAAAGAGAGGCCCCAGCATGCTCCAAAGCACCCGGTACAGCTCATAAGGAAGGCCGTCCAGACCAGGGGCCTTACCGCTGGCACACTGCGACAGGGCCGCCGCCAACTCCAACTCTGTCAGCTCTCCATCATGGCTCACACCATCAGCTGCGTCTCGCAGGTCGTCAGGCAGCTTGCGCTGTAGGTGCTGTAGTAGCTCCTCCTGTTTTTTTTTTTTTTTTTTTTTCCGATGTGGACTGTTACAAAGGAAGGACAGGAAGACCACCAAGAAAACCAGCGGAAAAAACACCCACTGGATACCAGGGAATCACCCCTGGAAAACACCACCTGCAAGCCCACCTGACAGAGGAGAAAGGAACTGCAACAGACAACACACCAGACAGGACAAGGACAAGTGCCTCCTCATCCACCTCCCCCACTCGGAAAAGGCCCGTTGGGCTGTCACTGCTGTACATGGCGTGGGCTGCTGCTGTTATGGTTGCAGTGACGCTGGACCCTGTGAGAGCCACCGGGACCTCGTCGGCTGATGCTGCCAGCGCCGTGATGCGTGTCGGCGCTCGGGTCTCCCTGCCCAGGTTATGGAACCACCGTGTGCCGCGTTCTCCTTGGTTGTTGTAAAGGGCTTCCTGGGCGGCTGTACGTGCCTGGCTGCTCTCGAGCATGGCTTCCTTGACAGCTGTGGTTGCCATTAGGGCCGCTGCCTTAGCCAAGGGGCAGTTGGGGGTTTGGTCCTGCAGCCGAAGGGCCACAGTTGCGGCCTGCCTGGCGGCCACCAGTGGTGCATTGCGGTGCTGCACATGGGAGCGGTGGAGGCCATCGGCTGCCATGCGGATAAAGGCCTTCGTTGCATCCCAGGTGTCCCGCGGGTCAGCACCTGGAGCCATGGCCGCCTGCTGCTGGACGTGTTGGGCAACCGCGCCCTCCAAGCTGGCCTTGAGCGCAGGATGGTAGAGAAGGTAGACTGGAAGCATCCACCCCCGGCGGCCCAGTGGGGGCAGTCCGGGAAGAGCCAGCTGAAGCAGGACCCCATGATGGTCCCCTGGTGCTCCAGCAACCCTCGTCACTGCCCGCACCCATGGCAGGCACTCCCGACTGATGAGCCACCGATCCAGACGCGCTGCTGAGGCTGGTTTGTTGTTTGCCGGGTGAGTGTAGCCTGCTGTACCCTCCCCACGCTGCGACCATGGGTCAAGCAGCTGATGCTCCTGCATAAGCTGTCCGAGTGCAGTGGCGCCCACCGACCGACTAGGTGAAGGTGCTGCCTCATCCTCTGGAGCCAGGACGCAGTTAAAATCGCCCCCAATCAACAGGCGTCGGTCCGTGTCCAGGTAAGGCGCCAGGTCTTGGAAAAACGCTGGTCTGTCCGTGGGTTGAGCCGGCGCATAAATGGACAGAAGCCGTAACCGGTGGTGATCAATGTCCCAATCCCAGCATCATGTCTCTATCGCCGGGATATCACCGTCAAGCCGCTGCCTATGACACACAGGGCAGGGTGGTATGCTGGGATTGGGACATTGATCACCACCGGTTACGGCTTCTGTCCATTTATGCGCCGGCTCAACCCACGGACAGACCAGCGTTTTTCCAAGACCTGGCGCCTTACCTGGACACGGACCGACGCCTGTTGATTGGGGGCGATTTTAACTGCGTCCTGGCTCCAGAGGATGAGGCAGCACCTTCACCTAGTCGGTCGGTGGGCGCCACTGCACTCGGACAGCTTATGCAGGAGCATCAGCTGCTTGACCCATGGTCGCAGCGTGGGGAGGGTACGGCAGGCTACACTCACCCGGCAAACAACAAACCAGCCTCAGCAGCGCGTCTGGATCGGTGGCTCATCAGTCGGGAGTGCCTGCCATGGGTGCGGGCAGTGACGAGGGTTGCTGGAGCACCAGGGGACCATCATGGGGTCCTGCTTCAGCTGGCTCTTCCCGGACTGCCCCCACTGGGCCGCCGGGGGTGGATGCTTCCAGTCTACCTTCTCTACCATCCTGCGCTCAAGGCCAGCTTGGAGGGCGCGGTTGCCCAACACGTCCAGCAGCAGGCGGCCATGGCTCCAGGTGCTGACCCGCGGGACACCTGGGATGCAACGAAGGCCTTTATCCGCATGGCAGCCGATGGCCTCCACCGCTCCCATGTGCAGCACCGCAATGCACCACTGGTGGCCGCCAGGCAGGCCGCAACTGTGGCCCTTCGGCTGCAGGACCAAACCCCCAACTGCCCCTTGGCTAAGGCAGCGGCCCTAATGGCAACCACAGCTGTCAAGGAAGCCATGCTCGAGAGCAGCCAGGCACGTACGGCCGCCCAGGAAGCCCTTTACAACAACCAAGGAGAACACGGCACACGGTGGTTCCATAACCTGGGCAGGGAGACCCGAGCGCCGACACGCATCACGGCGCTGGCAGCATCAGCCGACGAGGTCCCGGTGGCTCTCACAGGGTCCAGCGTCACTGCAACCATAACAGCAGCAGCCCACGCCATGTACAGCAGTGACAGCCCAACGGGCCTTTTCCGAGTGGGGGAGGTGGATGAGGAGGCACAGGAGGAGCTACTACAGCACCTACAGCGCAAGCTGCCTGACGACCTGCGAGACGCAGCTGATGGTGTGAGCCATGATGGAGAGCTGACAGAGTTGGAGTTGGCGGCGGCCCTGTCGCAGTGTGCCAGCGGTAAGGCCCCTGGTCTGGACGGCCTTCCTTATGAGCTGTACCGGGTGCTTTGGAGCATGCTGGGGCCTCTCCTTTTGGCAGCAGTCAACGCGGCTTTCAGGGACGGCCGCGGGGTGCCTTGTACAGATGCAGCAGCATTGGCAGCAGCTTTACCACACAGCTGGCGAGCGGGGGTTATTGCCCTCATCTACAAGGGTCGGGACCTACCCAGGCATTTGCTGCCCAGCTACCGCCCCATCACGCTGCTCAACTCAGACTACAAACTGGTTGGGAAGGCGCTCAGCAACAGGCTGCAAGCTCCACTGGATTACCTTATTGATGGCCTGCAGACCGCTTTCCTGGCAGGGCGGGACGTTCGGGACAACGTGCTCTATCACCAAGCTCTTTTGGAGTGGCTCCAACGATCGCAACAGGCGGGGGTGCTGCTAATGCTGGACATCGAAAAGGCCTATGACCGGGTTCACCGGCCCTGGCTGCTGAAAGTGGCCGAGGCCATGGGGTTCGGGCCCAACATGCTTGGATGGCTGCGTCTGATGACAGCAGAGGGCTCCGCCAGCATCATTGTCAATGGTATCCGGTCTGATCCCTTCCCGGTGCGCAACGGGCTACAGCAAGGCAGCCCCCTGTCCCCGGTGCTGTGGGCCATCCAACTGGAGCCCCTCACAGCCTACCTCCACCACCTGGTTCGCAGCAACATCCTCCGGACTCCACTGCTCCCTGATGGCACCCCAGCGCCAGCAGTGACTCACCATGCAGATGACACTAACCTGCTGGTATCCGACATTGATGCAGATGGGCCGGTGGCTAAGCAGGCAGTGGCGCTCTTCTGCAGGGCCAGCAACGCCAAAGAGAACGCCAGCAAAAGCAAGGGCCTCGTGCTGGGAACCCATCGCCCCATCTCCGGTACCCATGCGGCGACAGAGGCACATTTTGGGGAGCCTAGTGCTAGTCATCCGCCCCGACACCTGGGAGTCCCTCTGACCGACGACATCCCCACAGCAGCTAAGCTTTGCTACGATGGTAGGATAGGCAGGCTTAAGCAGGTGGCCAGCCGCTGGAGCCCGCATTCCCTCAGCATGGTTGGCAGGACTCACATCGCCAAGCAAGTCTTGGGCAACACGCTGGCGTATCACTTCTCCTTCATCTCCCCTCGGCCAGAGCAACTGCAGCGGGCCCAACGGACGGTGGATGGGTTTGTGGCCTGGTCGACACTCCCAGAAGATGCCAGTCTGGTATCTGGCGGTTACGCCACATTGCTGCCAAAGCAAGGGGTTGCCAGCCTTTCCAAGGACCAAGGAGGCATCGGGCACATTGACCTGCAGTCCTTTCTGGATGCCCTGCAAGCCAAGACCATTGTGCAGCTCGCTCAGCCCGGAAACCAACCCTGGAAGCAGCTGCACCGACACCTGCTGGCGGAGGCAGCACCTCCTGGCACCACGGGCTGGGGTTGGGTGTTTGGCACATGCCCAGTCCCGGCAGACCTGCCCCCTAGACTGCAGGACCTGGTCCAGGCCTACCGTAACACGTGCCCCAATCGGCTCAGCCTATCTGTGGAGGACGATGACGCCCGGGCCATCCTAGCAGAGCCCCTCTTTTACAATGCCGCCATTCTTGACCCGACCTCGTCAGAGCCATTCTCCTTCCCATCAGGGGCCGCAGCCGCTTTGCCCCTCACGCTGGGCGACCTACGGAGGGCAACCACTACCACCATGCAGCTGCCGTTGCTGTGCAAAATCAGGGCCGCCCTACCGCTGAGCTGGAAAGAGCTGCTGCCGCCCGACCCAGTGACGGCTCCCATCCCGCAGCTGCCAACATGGAGCTCCTCCCCGTGCGGAGGGTGGATCAGCGACCCAACCGGCAGCGTGTGGGCAGTCACTTCCACAGGACGACTGGTGCAGCCGCAGCCACAACTCCCAGTACCCCAGCCCAGCCCGGCATGGCATGCTGCATGTGTGCTGAAGTGCAGGAAGAAAAGGGCCCTTTGGACGCTGGAGGAGCGCGAGAACTACGCTGCGGCACCACCCCAGAACAAGGCTGCAGCTTGGCCAGTTGAACCACATGTGCTAGGCCCGTGGGCTACCCTTCAGTGCTACCCGGCAGGCCATGGTCATGACAAGGTCTCACTCGTCCACTACGAGGTTAGCAATGCCCGCCACCGCCTCACTACCATCAAGGCAGAGAGGCAGATGGGGGAGGGCAGCGTCCCCCTCCGCCCAGCTGCTTGGCCCCTGGCAGGCAGCCCCACCAGCTCCCAAGGAGCAGGAGGCAGCACATCGGCACCACGCAGCACGTTGCAGCAGATGGAGACTCAATGGGAGCAGGAACGACCCCACAGTGGCTCGTCCCGCTTCACCCACTACTCACCACCCCCGCCGAGCTGGATGCAGCCCAACCTGGGTGATGCCAGGCACCAAGCAGCGCAGCAGCGGAGGCAGCGGAGGGAACAGCGTCAGGATGGACAGTCGCAGCACCAGCTGTTGCCGCAGCAGCACAGCCAGGATATCCAGCAGACGGCCGGCGGAGGACAGTCAGCGGCAGAGGTGCAGGGGACAGGGGGGTCCCAGCCGCAGCAGCAATCTCAGCAGCAGGAAAAGCAGCAGGGGCAGGAGCACCAGCAGCAGCGCTATACCGGCCGGGAGCACTCGCATGCCTGGCTTAGGCTGTGGGAATGTTCAGCGGGCAACCGGGCGAAGGTTCTGGGGTGGCGGCTGGCACATGCCCGGCTGCCCTGTGGACTCTATCTGGCAGCTAAGCGGGGTCAACGGCATGGCACCAATCGGCACCTTTGCCAGCAGCCATGCTGCTCGCAGCTCGCAGCACGGTACCGGCCACGGGACAGCCTAACTCACATCTTCCTGCAGTGCCCGCAGTACTTGGAAGCAAGGCAGTGGCTGGGGCAGACGTGGGTGGCCATCACGGAAGGGGAGTCCCCACCTGTCGACAATGCGGCCCTCATGTTTGGAGATCAGCCAAACTCCTGGCAAGGGCACCCAGCAGCCAACCGTAGCCCAGGACTGGTCAAGCTATGGAACGCACTCCGGCTGACGTTCCTGCATGCCATCTGGTGTGCACACCAAGCGGCTGAGGAGGAGGCCAAAACGTCAGCAGCAGTGGTCAAACAGGTGGTGGATGACTTGCGGAGGCTCATGATGGCACAGTTCCGGGTGGCAGCACTGCCGGAGGCTATGCTTGACGCCCTGCCGATGCGCCTCATTACAGCGGAGTTGAAGCAAACGGCCATGGCGGAGTTTACAGCTGTGTGGGCGCACCGGGAGGTCCTATGCAAGGTGTACCGCCTTGAGGAAGGTGGAGCCAGGCTCCAGGTTCGGCTATCCAGAGAACATCCGGTCCCTGTACCAGGGGTAGCTGAACCAGAAGAGGAGTAGAGCCCCGGGGGGACGACCATGGCAAGGAACAGCAGGCGGCATGCAGCAAACAGCAGACAGCAGGCACCCAGGAGCAAGGAGCAGGGAGCAGGGCGCAGGGAGCAGGGAGCAGGGAGCAGGGAGCTGGGCGCAGGGAGCAGGGAGCAGGGCGCAGGGAGCAGGGCGCAGGGAGCAGGGCGCAGGGAGTAGGGAGTAGAGAGCAGGAAGGAGGTAGCAGTGAGTAGGGAACAGGGAGCCGGGAGTAGGGAACAGGGGGTGAGCTGGGGGACGGAGGAGAGAAGAGGTGGTAGAAGAGATCAGGGTGCTGGTAGTGTGGAGCAGAGAGCCAGGAGGTTTAGGCTTTGTTTGGTAGGTAGCAGTTCAGAGGTGGAAGCGTTTCCACTTCTGGTTTTTTGGGTCAGTAGAGGCAGAGCTGAGGGTTGCTCGGGTTCCCTGAACACGGGGGTACGAGGGGGTACCAGGGGTCCCTGAACACGGGGGTACGAGGGGGTATCAGGGGTCCCTGAACACGGGGGTACGAGGGGGTATCAGGGGTCCCTGAACTCGGGGGTACGCAGGGGTATCAGGGGTCCCGAAACTCGGGAATGTGTGGGGGTATCAGGGGCCCCAAAACTCGGGGGGTTGCATGGGTGTTTTTTCTGTTAACTGTTTTGTTTGTTGGTTTCTTCTGTTGGAGTGTTGTGTTTTGTTGTGGTTTTGTGGTTTTCCTTTCGTAGTCGTTCCTGTGGAGGGAGGCTGTTTGTTTGTTTTCAGCCTTCGGTGGTGGTGGTGTTGCCCCTCGCCTGTCCAGGTGGTCAGAGTGAGGTTTTGACCTCTCAGGCAGGTCACCCGTCCTTGTCCTTGTCCTGTCTGGTGTGTTGTCTGTTGCAGTTCCTTTCTCCTCTGTCAGGTGGGCTTGCAGGTGGTGTTTTCCAGGGGTGCTTCCCTGGTATCCAGTGGGTGTTTTTTCCGCTGGTTTTCTTGGTGGTCTTCCTGTCCTTCCTCTGTAACAGTCCACATCGGAAAAAAAAAAAAAAAAAAACCCTGCCCTGTGTGTCATAGGCAGCGGCTTGACGGTGATATCCCGGCGGTAGAGACGCGGTGCTGGCGATGATAGCTGTGCCACAGCTATGTTGGGTGCCCGGGCTGAAAGCCAGCTCCCCTCTCCAAGGTGTTCCCGGCCCTGACCCTGCCTGAAGATGAGCTACCACGGCCTTGTGGCTGTCCTGCTTTACTTCTTGGACAAAAGTAACATCGGGCCTTGCCTGCAACCGCTGCTGATACGTTGCCAGCGCCCCCGCCTTCTGAGCCGACCCTAAACCGTTGACGTTAACGGTGAGGAGGGTAAGGGTCGGCCCCTGTAGGGTGCGTGTCATGGCACCGCGCCGCCCGGGGCCCCCACAGGGCACCCACGGCTGCGGCGGGGAGGTGGGTTAATGTGCCGATCAAATTGCTGGAAGAGCGCCTGACAGAAAGCCTCAACCATGGGCCTAGGGTCTACTTTTTCGACCGAGGGCAGGGAGGGGTGCATGGAGGCAAACAGCTGCAGCACAGCGGCCCGTGTTGCCTCATGCTCTGCCAGGGGGTGCGCCGCTGTCCAGGCTGCGGTCCCACCCAGCTGCTGGCCGTTGACAACCACTTGAAGCTGCTGTGGGTGTAAGTAGTCCACCAGGGCGTCGTGAAAGCCAGCTGAAAGGGAGGAGCTGGGGCTGGGCTTCCGAGCCCGACGGCCTGCCCGGGCGGCCTGCATGATTTCATGGAGGCGATCCAGCTGGAAGCGCCCAAAACTGTAAGGTTCCGATCGGGGCTTTTTGGTTGTTGGGAGGGGATCCGGGCTGGGGAGGGGCTCCACCGTGCTGCGCCGCTTGGTCGAGGAGGGTTGGGTGGAGGAGTCCCCAGGACCTGTGTTTGGCATCCTGCAGCTGGTGGGGGCCGGTGGGTTGGGCAGGTGTGATGGCTGAGGCCCCTGGTGCTGCTGGGGAGTGCCTGCATCCAACCTTTCCTGGCCACCCGGCTGGGGCCCGGGGAGCTGCTGAGGTGGCCCCAGCTGCCAAGAGGGGTGACCGATCCCAGCACGGGGCTCCTGTGAATGGGAGACCTTGTGAGCGGCCTTGGTAGAGGCCAGAAGGTGTTGCAACTGCTGCTGGGGTCGTGGGGGCTCCAATGGGTCGAACGACCTGCGCCAGGAGGCTACCTTATCCGCTGCTCCACGGGGTGAGCGGGAAGGGAGCGTGACCGCCATCCCGTGGGTGGGCGGGGAGGCCCCCGAGGAGGACCTATGGCTGAGCTGTCCCGGCGGTGCAGGGGCGGATGCCTGCTGATGACCGGTGGGTGCCGCTGCACAGGGTCCAGCTAGCGAGGTCACCAAGGGGTGCCTATTGCTGGGCTGTCCTGGAGGTGCAGGGGCGGGCGCCTGCTGGGGACCCGCGTGTGCAGCTGCGCTGGTGCCAGCTGAGGACGCCACCGAGGAAGGCATATGGCTGGGCGGTCCTGGAGGTGCGGGGGCGGGCGCCTGCTGGGGACCCGCGTGTGCAGCTGTGCTCGTGCCAGCTGAGGACGCCACCGAGGAAGGCCTATGGCGCACAAAGAGTTGGCCCTATGACCTCACGGCCTGACCAACTCGCTGCCCGAACAGCTCAGGGGCTGATGAGTTGGCCCGAACTTCGCATCGGGTGGTGAGTTGGCCCTATGACCTTGAGTTGGCCCGAACTTCGCATCGGGTGGTGAGTTGGCCCTATGACCTCACCGCCTGAGCAACTCGCTGCCCGAACAGCTCAGGGGCTGATGAGTTGGCCCGAACTTCGCATCGGGTGGTGAGTTGGCCCTATGACCTCACGGCCTGACCAACTCGCTGCCCGAACAGCTCAGGGGCTGATGAGTTGGCCCGAACTTCGCATCGGGTGGTGAGTTGGCCCTATGACCTCACGGCCTGACCAACTCGGTGCCCAAACAGCTCAGGGGCTGATGAGTTGGCCCGAACTTCGCATCGGGTGGTGAGTTGGCCCTATGACCTTGAGTTGGCCCGAACTTCGCATCGGGTGGTGAGTTGGCCCTATGACCTCACCGCCTGAGCAACTCGCTGCCCGAACAGCTCAGGGGCTGATGAGTTGGCCCGAACTTCGCATCGGGTGGTGAGTTGGCCCTATGACCTCACGGCCTGACCAACTCGCTGCCCGAACAGCTCAGGGGCTGATGAGTTGGCCCGAACTTCGCATCGGGTGGTGAGTTGGCCCTATGACCTCACCGCCTGAGCAACTCGCTGCCCGAACAGCTCAGGGGCTGATGAGTTGGCCCGAACTTCGCATCGGGTGGTGAGTTGGCCCTATGACCTCACGGCCTGACCAACTCGCTGCCCGAACAGCTCAGGGGCTGATGAGTTGGCCCGAACTTCGCATCGGATGGGGAGTTGGCCCTATGACCTCACCGCTTGAGCAACTCGCTGCCCGAACAGCTCAGGGGCTGATGAGTTGGCCCGAACTTCGCATCGGGTGGTGAGTTGGCCCTATGCCCTCACCGTTTGACCAACTCGCTGCCCGAACAGCTCAGGAGCTGATGAGTTTGCCCGAACTTCGCATTGGGTGGTGAGTTGGCCCTATGCCCTCACCGCCTAACCAACTCGCTGCCCGAACAGCTCAGGGGCTGATGAGTTGGCCCGAACTTCGCATCGGGTGGTGAGTTGGCCCTATGCCCTCACCGCCTGACCAACTCGCTGCCCGAACAGCTCAGGGGCTGATGAGTTGGCCCGAACTTCGCATCGGGTGGTGAGTTGGCCCTATGACCTTGAGTTGGCCCGAACTTCGCATCGGGTGGTGAGTTGGCCCTATGACCTCACCGCCTGAGCAACTCGCTGCCCGAACAGCTCAGGGGCTGATGAGTTGGCCCGAACTTCGCATCGGGTGGTGAGTTGGCCCTATGACCTCACGGCCTGACCAACTCGCTGCCCGAACAGCTCAGGGGCTGATGAGTTGGCCCGAACTTCGCATCGGATGGGGAGTTGGCCCTATGACCTCACCGCCTGACCAACTCGCTGCCCGAACAGCTCAGGGGCTGATGAGTTGGCCCGAACTTCGCATCGGATGGTGAGTTGGCCCTATGCCCTCACCGTTTGACCAACTCGCTGCCCGAACAGCTCAGGAGCTGATGAGTTTGCCCGAACTTCGCATTGGGTGGTGAGTTGGCCCTATGCCCTCACAGCCTAACCAACTCGCTGCCCGAACAGCTCAGGGGCTGATGAGTTGGCCCGAACTTCGCATCGGGTGGTGAGTTGGCCCTATGCCCTCACCGCCTGACCAACTCGCTGCCCGAACAGCTCAGGGGCTGATGAGTTGGCCCGAACTTCGCATCGGGTGGTTTTTTTTTTTTTTTTTTTCCGTTGTGGACTGTTACAGAGGAAGGACAGGAAGACCACCAAGAAAACCAGCGGAAAAAACACCCACTGGATACCAGGGAAGCACCCCTGGAAAACACCACCTGGTGGTGAGTTGGCCCTATGACCTTGAGTTGGCCCGAACTTCGCATCGGGTGGTGAGTTGGCCCTATGACCTCACCGCCTGAGCAACTCGCTGCCCGAACAGCTCAGGGGCTGATGAGTTGGCCCGAACTTCGCATCGGGTGGTGAGTTGGCCCTATGACCTCACGGCCTGACCAACTCGCTGCCCGAACAGCTCAGGGGCTGATGAGTTGGCCCGAACTTCGCATCGGGTGGTGAGTTGGCCCTATGACCTCACGGCCTGACCAACTCGCTGCCCGAACAGCTCAGGGGCTGATGAGTTGGCCCGAACTTCGCATCGGATGGGGAGTTGGCCCTATGACCTCACCGCCTGAGCAACTCGCTGCCCGAACAGCTCAGGGGCTGATGAGTTGGCCCGAACTTCGCATCGGGTGGTGAGTTGGCCCTATGCCCTCACCGTTTGACCAACTCGCTGCCCGAACAGCTCAGGAGCTGATGAGTTTGCCCGAACTTCGCATTGGGTGGTGAGTTGGCCCTATGCCCTCACCGCCTAACCAACTCGCTGCCCGAACAGCTCAGGGGCTGATGAGTTGGCCCGAACTTCGCATCGGGTGGTGGCCCGAACTTCGCATCGGGTGGTGAGTTGGCCCTATGACCTCACCGCCTGAGCAACTCGCTGCCCGAACAGCTCAGGGGCTGATGAGTTGGCCCGAACTTCGCATCGGGTGGTGAGTTGGCCCTATGACCTCACCGCCTGAGCAACTCGGTGCCCAAACAGCTCAGGGGCTGATGAGTTGGCCCGAACTTCGCATCGGGTGGTGAGTTGGCCCTATGACCTTGAGTTGGCCCGAACTTCGCATCGGGTGGTGAGTTGGCCCTATGACCTCACCGCCTGAGCAACTCGCTGCCCGAACAGCTCAGGGGCTGATGAGTTGGCCCGAACTTCGCATCGGGTGGTGAGTTGGCCCTATGACCTCACGGCCTGACCAACTCGCTGCCCGAACAGCTCAGGGGCTGATGAGTTGGCCCGAACTTCGCATCGGGTGGTGAGTTGGCCCTATGACCTCACGGCCTGACCAACTCGCTGCCCGAACAGCTCAGGGGCTGATGAGTTGGCCCGAACTTCGCATCGGGTGGTGAGTTGGCCCTATGACCTCACCGCCTGAGCAACTCGGTGCCCAAACAGCTCAGGGGCTGATGAGTTGGCCCGAACTTCGCATCGGGTGGTGAGTTGGCCCTATGACCTTGAGTTGGCCCGAACTTCGCATCGGGTGGTGAGTTGGCCCTATGACCTCACCGCCTGAGCAACTCGCTGCCCGAACAGCTCAGGGGCTGATGAGTTGGCCCGAACTTCGCATCGGGTGGTGAGTTGGCCCTATGACCTCACGGCCTGACCAACTCGCTGCCCGAACAGCTCAGGGGCTGATGAGTTGGCCCGAACTTCGCATCGGGTGGTGAGTTGGCCCTATGACCTCACCGCCTGAGCAACTCGGTGCCCAAACAGCTCAGGGGCTGATGAGTTGGCCCGAACTTCGCATCGGGTGGTGAGTTGGCCCTATGACCTTGAGTTGGCCCGAACTTCGCATCGGGTGGTGAGTTGGCCCTATGACCTCACCGCCTGAGCAACTCGCTGCCCGAACAGCTCAGGGGCTGATGAGTTGGCCCGAACTTCGCATCGGGTGGTGAGTTGGCCCTATGACCTCACGGCCTGACCAACTCGCTGCCCGAACAGCTCAGGGGCTGATGAGTTGGCCCGAACTTCGCATCGGGTGGTGAGTTGGCCCTATGACCTCACGGCCTGACCAACTCGCTGCCCGAACAGCTCAGGGGCTGATGAGTTGGCCCGAACTTCGCATCGGGTGGTGAGTTGGCCCTATGACCTCACCGCCTGAGCAACTCGGTGCCCAAACAGCTCAGGGGCTGATGAGTTGGCCCGAACTTCGCATCGGGTGGTGAGTTGGCCCTATGACCTTGAGTTGGCCCGAACTTCGCATCGGGTGGTGAGTTGGCCCTATGACCTCACCGCCTGAGCAACTCGCTGCCCGAACAGCTCAGGGGCTGATGAGTTGGCCCGAACTTCGCATCGGGTGGTGAGTTGGCCCTATGACCTCACGGCCTGACCAACTCGCTGCCCGAACAGCTCAGGGGCTGATGAGTTGGCCCGAACTTCGCATCGGGTGGTGAGTTGGCCCTATGACCTTGAGTTGGCCCGAACTTCGCATCGGGTGGTGAGTTGGCCCTATGACCTCACCGCCTGAGCAACTCGCTGCCCGAACAGCTCAGGGGCTGATGAGTTGGCCCGAACTTCGCATCGGGTGGTGAGTTGGCCCTATGACCTCACCGCCTGAGCAACTCGCTGCCCGAACAGCTCAGGGGCTGATGAGTTGGCCCGAACTTCGCATCGGGTGGTGAGTTGGCCCTATGACCTCACGGCCTGACCAACTCGCTGCCCGAACAGCTCAGGGGCTGATGAGTTGGCCCGAACTTCGCATCGGGTGGTGAGTTTTTTTTTTTTTTTTTTTTTCCGATGTGGACTGTTACAGAGGAAGGACAGGAAGACCACCAAGAAAACCAGCGGAAAAAACACCCACTGGATACCAGGGAAGCACCCCTGGAAGACACCACCTGCAAGCCCACCTGACAGAGGAGAAAGGAACTGCAACAGACAACACACCAGACAGGACAAGGACAAGGACGGGTGACCTGCCTGAGAGGTCAAAACCTCACTCTGACCACCTGGACAGGCGAGGGGCAACACCACCACCACCGAAGGCTGAAAACAAACAAAAAGCCTCCCTCCACAGGAACGACTACGAAAGGAAAATCACAAAACCACAACAAAACACAACACTCCAACAGAAGAAACCAACAAACAAAACAGTTAACAGAAAAAACACCCATGCAACCCCCCGAGTTTTGGGGCCCCTGATACCCCCACACATTCCCGAGTTTCGGGACCCCTGATACCCCTGCGTACCCCCGAGTTCAGGGACCCCTGATACCCCCTCGTACCCCCTCGTACCCGAGTTGGCCCTATGACCTTGAGTTGGCCCGAACTTCGCATCGGGTGGTGAGTTGGCCCTATGACCTCACCGCCTGAGCAACTCGCTGCCCGAACAGCTCAGGGGCTGATGAGTTGGCCCGAACTTCGCATCGGGTGGTGAGTTGGCCCTATGACCTCACGGCCTGACCAACTCGCTGCCCGAACAGCTCAGGGGCTGATGAGTTGGCCCGAACTTCGCATCGGGTGGTGAGTTGGCCCTATGACCTCACGGCCTGACCAACTCGGTGCCCAAACAGCTCAGGGGCTGATGAGTTGGCCCGAACTTCGCATCGGGTGGTGAGTTGGCCCTATGACCTTGAGTTGGCCCGAACTTCGCATCGGGTGGTGAGTTGGCCCTATGACCTCACCGCCTGAGCAACTCGCTGCCCGAACAGCTCAGGGGCTGATGAGTTGGCCCGAACTTCGCATCGGGTGGTGAGTTGGCCCTATGACCTCACGGCCTGACCAACTCGCTGCCCGAACAGCTCAGGGGCTGATGAGTTGGCCCGAACTTCGCATCGGGTGGTGAGTTGGCCCTATGACCTCACCGCCTGAGCAACTCGCTGCCCGAACAGCTCAGGGGCTGATGAGTTGGCCCGAACTTCGCATCGGGTGGTGAGTTGGCCCTATGACCTCACGGCCTGACCAACTCGCTGCCCGAACAGCTCAGGGGCTGATGAGTTGGCCGGAACTTCGCATCGGGTGGTGAGTAGGCCCTATGCCCTCACCGCCTGACCAACTCGCTGCCCTACCAGCTCAGGGGCTGATGAGTTTGCCCGAACTTCGCATTGGGTGGTGAGTTGGCCCTATGCCCTCACCGCCTAACCAACTCGCTGCCCGAACAGCTCAGGGGCTGATGAGTTGGCCCGAACTTCGCATCGGGTGGTGAGTTGGCCCTATGCCCTCACCGCCTGACCAACTCGCTGCCCGAACAGCTCAGGGGCTGAGTGGTGAGTTGGCCCTATGACCTCACCGCCTGAGCAACTCGCTGCCCGAACAGCTCAGGGGCTGATGAGTTGGCCCGAACTTCGCATCGGGTGGTGAGTTGGCCCTATGACCTCACGGCCTGACCAACTCGCTGCCCGAACAGCTCAGGGGCTGATGAGTTGGCCCGAACTTCGCATCGGGTGGTGAGTTGGCCCTATGACCTCACGGCCTTTTTTTTTTTTTTTTTTTTTTCCGATGTGGACTGTTACAGAGGAAGGACAGGAAGACCACCAAGAAAACCAGCGGAAAAAACACCCACTGGATACCAGGGAATCACCCCTGGAAAACACCACCTGCAAGCCCACCTGACAGAGGAGAAAGGAACTGCAACAGACAACACACCAGACAGGACAAGGACAAGGACGGGTGACCTGCCTGAGAGGTCAAAACCTCACTCTGACCACCTGGACAGGCGAGGGGCAACACCACCACCACCGACGGCTGAAAACAAACAAACAGCCTCCCTCCACAGGAACGGCCTGACCAACTCGCTGCCCGAACAGCTCAGGGGCTGATGAGTTGGCCCGAACTTCGCATCGGGTGGTGAGTTGGCCCTATGACCTTGAGTTGGCCCGAACTTCGCATCGGGTGGTGAGTTGGCCCTATGACCTCACCGCCTGAGCAACTCGCTGCCCGAACAGCTCAGGGGCTGATGAGTTTGCCCGAACTTCGCATCGGGTGGTGAGTTGGCCCTATGACCTCACGGCCTGACCAACTCGCTGCCCGAACAGCTCAGGGGCTGATGAGTTGGCCCGAACTTCGCATCGGATGGGGAGTTGGCCCTATGCCCTCACCGCCTGACCAACTCGCTGCCCGAACAGCTCAGGGGCTGATGAGTTGGCCCGAACTTCGCATCGGGTGGTGAGTTGGCCCTATGACCTTGAGTTGGCCCGAACTTCGCATCGGGTGGTGAGTTGGCCCTATGACCTCACCGCCTTTTTTTTTTTTTTTTTTTCCGATGTGGACTGTTACAGAGGAAGGACAGGAAGACCACCAAGAAAACCAGCGGAAAAAACACCCACTGGATACCAGGGAAGCACCCCTGGAAAACACCACCTGCAAGCCCACCTGACAGAGGAGAAAGGAACTGCAACAGACAACACACCACTGCCCGAACAGCTCAGGGGCTGATGAGTTGGCCCGAACTTCGCATCGGGTGGTGAGTTGGCCCTATGACCTCACGGCCTGACCAACTCGCTGCCCGAACAGCTCAGGGGCTGATGAGTTGGCCCGAACTTCGCATCGGATGGGGAGTTGGCCCTATGACCTCACCGCCTGAGCAACTCGCTGCCCGAACAGCTCAGGGGCTGATGAGTTGGCCCGAACTTCGCATCGGGTGGTGAGTTGGCCCTATGCCCTCACCGTTTGACCAACTCGCTGCCCGAACAGCTCAGGAGCTGATGAGTTTGCCCGAACTTCGCATTGGGTGGTGAGTTGGCCCTATGCCCTCACCGCCTAACCAACTCGCTGCCCGAACAGCTCAGGGGCTGATGAGTTGGCCCGAACTTCGCATCGGGTGGTGGCCCGAACTTCGCATCGGGTGGTGAGTTGGCCCTATGACCTCACCGCCTGAGCAACTCGCTGCCCGAACAGCTCAGGGGCTGATGAGTTGGCCCGAACTTCGCATCGGGTGGTGAGTTGGCCCTATGACCTCACGGCCTGACCAACTCGCTGCCCGAACAGCTCAGGGGCTGATGAGTTGGCCCGAACTTCGCATCGGGTGGTGAGTTGGCCCTATGACCTCACGGCCTGACCAACTCGCTGCCCGAACAGCTCAGGGGCTGATGAGTTGGCCCGAACTTCGCATCGGATGGGGAGTTGGCCCTATGACCTCACCGCCTGAGCAACTCGCTGCCCGAACAGCTCAGGGGCTGATGAGTTGGCCCGAACTTCGCATCGGGTGGTGAGTTGGCCCTATGCCCTCACCGTTTGACCAACTCGCTGCCCGAACAGCTCAGGAGCTGATGAGTTTGCCCGAACTTCGCATTGGGTGGTGAGTTGGCCCTATGCCCTCACCGCCTAACCAACTCGCTGCCCGAACAGCTCAGGGGCTGATGAGTTGGCCCGAACTTCGCATCGGGTGGTGGCCCGAACTTCGCATCGGGTGGTGAGTTGGCCCTATGACCTCACCGCCTGAGCAACTCGCTGCCCGAACAGCTCAGGGGCTGATGAGTTGGCCCGAACTTCGCATCGGGTGGTGAGTTGGCCCTATGACCTCACCGCCTGAGCAACTCGGTTTTTTTTTTTTTTTTTTTTTCCGATGTGGACTGTTACAGAGGAAGGACAGGAAGACCACCAAGAAAACCAGCGGAAAAAACACCCACTGGATACCAGGGAAGCACCCCTGGAAAACACCACCTGCAAGCCCACCTGACAGAGGAGAAAGGAACTGCAACAGACAACACACCAGACAGGACAAGGACAAGGACGGGTGACCTGCCTGAGAGGTGCCCAAACAGCTCAGGGGCTGATGAGTTGGCCCGAACTTCGCATCGGGTGGTGAGTTGGCCCTATGACCTTGAGTTGGCCCGAACTTCGCATCGGGTGGTGAGTTGGCCCTATGACCTCACCGCCTGAGCAACTCGCTGCCCGAACAGCTCAGGGGCTGATGAGTTGGCCCGAACTTCGCATCGGGTGGTGAGTTGGCCCTATGACCTTACGGCCTGACCAACTCGCTGCCCGAACAGCTCAGGGGCTGATGAGTTGGCCCGAACTTCGCATCGGGTGGTGAGTTGGCCCTATGACCTCACGGCCTGACCAACTCGCTGCCCGAACAGCTCAGGGGCTGATGAGTTGGCCCGAACTTCGCATCGGGTGGTGAGTCGGCCCTATGACCTCACCGCCTGAGCAACTCGGTGCCCAAACAGCTCAGGGGCTGATGAGTTGGCCCGAACTTCGCATCGGGTGGTGAGTTGGCCCTATGACCTTGAGTTGGCCCGAACTTCGCATCGGGTGGTGAGTTGGCCCTATGACCTCACCGCCTGAGCAACTCGCTGCCCGAACAGCTCAGGGGCTGATGAGTTGGCCCGAACTTCGCATCGGGTGGTGAGTTGGCCCTATGACCTCACGGCCTGACCAACTCGCTGCCCGAACAGCTCAGGGGCTGATGAGTTGGCCCGAACTTCGCATCGGGTGGTGAGTTGGCCCTATGACCTTGAGTTGGCCCGAACTTCGCATCGGGTGGTGAGTTGGCCCTATGACCTCACCGCCTGAGCAACTCGCTGCCCGAACAGCTCAGGGGCTGATGAGTTGGCCCGAACTTCGCATCGGGTGGTGAGTTGGCCCTATGACCTCACGGCCTGACCAACTCGCTGCCCGAACAGCTCAGGGGCTGATGAGTTGGCCCGAACTTCGCATCGGGTGGTGAGTTGGCCCTATGACCTCACGGCCTGACCAACTCGGTGCCCAAACAGCTCAGGGGCTGATGAGTTGGCCCGAACTTCGCATCGGGTGGTGAGTTGGCCCTATGACCTTGAGTTGGCCCGAACTTCGCATCGGGTGGTGAGTTGGCCCTATGACCTCACCGCCTGAGCAACTCGCTGCCCGAACAGCTCAGGGGCTGATGAGTTGGCCCGAACTTCGCATCGGGTGGTGAGTTGGCCCTATGACCTCACGGCCTGACCAACTCGCTGCCCGAACAGCTCAGGGGCTGATGAGTTGGCCCGAACTTCGCATCGGGTGGTGAGTTGGCCCTATGACCTCACCGCCTGAGCAACTCGCTGCCCGAACAGCTCAGGGGCTGATGAGTTGGCCCGAACTTCGCATCGGGTGGTGAGTTGGCCCTATGACCTCACGGCCTGACCAACTCGCTGCCCGAACAGCTCAGGGGCTGATGAGTTGGCCCGAACTTCGCATCGGGTGGTGAGTTGGCCCTATGCCCTCACCGTTTGACCAACTCGCTGCCCGAACAGCTCAGGAGCTGATGAGTTTGCCCGAACTTCGCATTGGGTGGTGAGTTGGCCCTATGCCCTCACCGCCTAACCAACTCGCTGCCCGAACAGCTCAGGGGCTGATGAGTTGGCCCGAACTTCGCATCGGGTGGTGAGTTGGCCCTATGCCCTCACCGCCTGACCAACTCGCTGCCCGAACAGCTCAGGGGCTGATGAGTTGGCCCGAACTTCGCATCGGGTGGTGAGTTGGCCCTATGACCTTGAGTTGGCCCGAACTTCGCATCGGGTGGTGAGTTGGCCCTATGACCTCACCGCCTGAGCAACTCGCTGCCCGAACAGCTCAGGGGCTGATGAGTTGGCCCGAACTTCGCATCGGGTGGTGAGTTGGCCCTATGACCTCACGGCCTGACCAACTCGCTGCCCGAACAGCTCAGGGGCTGATGAGTTGGCCCGAACTTCGCATCGGATGGGGAGTTGGCCCTATGACCTCACCGCCTGACCAACTCGCTGCCCGAACAGCTCAGGGGCTGATGAGTTGGCCCGAACTTCGCATCGGATGGTGAGTTGGCCCTATGCCCTCACCGTTTGACCAACTCGCTGCCCGAACAGCTCAGGAGCTGATGAGTTTGCCCGAACTTCGCATTGGGTGGTGAGTTGGCCCTATGCCCTCACAGCCTAACCAACTCGCTGCCCGAACAGCTCAGGGGCTGATGAGTTGGCCCGAACTTCGCATCGGGTGGTGAGTTGGCCCTATGCCCTCACCGCCTGACCAACTCGCTGCCCGAACAGCTCAGGGGCTGATGAGTTGGCCCGAACTTCGCATCGGGTGGTGAGTTGGCCCTATGACCTTGAGTTGGCCCGAACTTCGCATCGGGTGGTGAGTTGGCCCTATGACCTCACCGCCTGAGCAACTCGCTGCCCGAACAGCTCAGGGGCTGATGAGTTGGCCCGAACTTCGCATCGGGTGGTGAGTTGGCCCTATGACCTCACGGCCTGACCAACTCGCTGCCCGAACAGCTCAGGGGCTGATGAGTTGGCCCGAACTTCGCATCGGGTGGTGAGTTGGCCCTATGACCTCACGGCCTGACCAACTCGCTGCCCGAACAGCTCAGGGGCTGATGAGTTGGCCCGAACTTCGCATCGGATGGGGAGTTGGCCCTATGACCTCACCGCCTGAGCAACTCGCTGCCCGAACAGCTCAGGGGCTGATGAGTTGGCCCGAACTTCGCATCGGGTGGTGAGTTGGCCCTATGCCCTCACCGTTTGACCAACTCGCTGCCCGAACAGCTCAGGAGCTGATGAGTTTGCCCGAACTTCGCATTGGGTGGTGAGTTGGCCCTATGCCCTCACCGCCTAACCAACTCGCTGCCCGAACAGCTCAGGGGCTGATGAGTTGGCCCGAACTTCGCATCGGGTGGTGGCCCGAACTTCGCATCGGGTGGTGAGTTGGCCCTTTTTTTTTTTTTTTTTTTCCGATGTGGCCCTATGACCTCACCGCCTGAGCAACTCGCTGCCCGAACAGCTCAGGGGCTGATGAGTTGGCCCGAACTTCGCATCGGGTGGTGAGTTGGCCCTATGACCTCACCGCCTGAGCAACTCGGTGCCCAAACAGCTCAGGGGCTGATGAGTTGGCCCGAACTTCGCATCGGGTGGTGAGTTGGCCCTATGACCTTGAGTTGGCCCGAACTTCGCATCGGGTGGTGAGTTGGCCCTATGACCTCACCGCCTGAGCAACTCGCTGCCCGAACAGCTCAGGGGCTGATGAGTTGGCCCGAACTTCGCATCGGGTGGTGAGTTGGCCCTATGACCTCACGGCCTGACCAACTCGCTGCCCGAACAGCTCAGGGGCTGATGAGTTGGCCCGAACTTCGCATCGGGTGGTGAGTTGGCCCTATGACCTCACGGCCTGACCAACTCGCTGCCCGAACAGCTCAGGGGCTGATGAGTTGGCCCGAACTTCGCATCGGGTGGTGAGTTGGCCCTATGACCTCACCGCCTCTGGTGGTCTTCCTGTCCTTCCTCTGTAACAGTCCACATCGGAAAAAAAAAAAAAAACTCGGTGCCCAAACAGCTCAGGGGCTGATGAGTTGGCCCGAACTTCGCATCGGGTGGTGAGTTGGCCCTATGACCTTGAGTTGGCCCGAACTTCGCATCGGGTGGTGAGTTGGCCCTATGACCTCACCGCCTGAGCAACTCGCTGCCCGAACAGCTCAGGGGCTGATGAGTTGGCCCGAACTTCGCATCGGGTGGTGAGTTGGCCCTATGACCTCACGGCCTGACCAACTCGCTGCCCGAACAGCTCAGGGGCTGATGAGTTGGCCCGAACTTCGCATCGGGTGGTGAGTTGGCCCTATGACCTTGAGTTGGCCCGAACTTCGCATCGGGTGGTGAGTTGGCCCTATGACCTCACCGCCTGAGCAACTCGCTGCCCGAACAGCTCAGGGGCTGATGAGTTGGCCCGAACTTCGCATCGGGTGGTGAGTTGGCCCTATGACCTCACGGCCTGACCAACTCGCTGCCCGAACAGCTCAGGGGCTGATGAGTTGGCCGGAACTTCGCATCGGGTGGTGAGTAGGCCCTATGCCCTCACCGCCTGACCAACTCGCTGCCCTACCAGCTCAGGGGCTGATGAGTTTGCCCGAACTTCGCATTGGGTGGTGAGTTGGCCCTATGCCCTCACCGCCTAACCAACTCGCTGCCCGAACAGCTCAGGGGCTGATGAGTTGGCCCGAACTTCGCATCGGGTGGTGAGTTGGCCCTATGCCCTCACCGCCTGACCAACTCGCTGCCCGAACAGCTCAGGGGCTGAGTGGTGAGTTGGCCCTATGACCTCACCGCCTGAGCAACTCGCTGCCCGAACAGCTCAGGGGCTGATGAGTTGGCCCGAACTTCGCATCGGGTGGTGAGTTGGCCCTATGACCTCACGGCCTGACCAACTCGCTGCCCGAACAGCTCAGGGGCTGATGAGTTGGCCCGAACTTCGCATCGGGTGGTGAGTTGGCCCTATGACCTCACGGCCTGACCAACTCGCTGCCCGAACAGCTCAGGGGCTGATGAGTTGGCCCGAACTTCGCATCGGGTGGTGAGTTGGCCCTATGACCTTGAGTTGGCCCGAACTTCGCATCGGGTGGTGAGTTGGCCCTATGACCTCACCGCCTGAGCAACTCGCTGCCCGAACAGCTCAGGGGCTGATGAGTTGGCCCGAACTTCGCATCGGGTGGTGAGTTGGCCCTATGACCTTGAGTTGGCCCGAACTTCGCATCGGGTGGTGAGTTGGCCCTATGACCTCACCGCCTGAGCAACTCGCTGCCCGAACAGCTCAGGGGCTGATGAGTTGGCCCGAACTTCGCATCGGGTGGTGAGTTGGCCCTATGACCTCACGGCCTGACCAACTCGCTGCCCGAACAGCTCAGGGGCTGATGAGTTGGCCCGAACTTCGCATCGGGTGGTGAGTTGGCCCTATGACCTTGAGTTGGCCCGAACTTCGCATCGGGTGGTGAGTTGGCCCTATGACCTCACCGCCTGAGCAACTCGCTGCCCGAACAGCTCAGGGGCTGATGAGTTGGCCCGAACTTCGCATCGGGTGGTGAGTTGGCCCTATGACCTCACGGCCTGACCAACTCGCTGCCCGAACAGCTCAGGGGCTGATGAGTTGGCCGGAACTTCGCATCGGGTGGTGAGTAGGCCCTATGCCCTCACCGCCTGACCAACTCGCTGCCCTACCAGCTCAGGGGCTGATGAGTTTGCCCGAACTTCGCATTGGGTGGTGAGTTGGCCCTATGCCCTCACCGCCTAACCAACTCGCTGCCCGAACAGCTCAGGGGCTGATGAGTTGGCCCGAACTTCGCATCGGGTGGTGAGTTGGCCCTATGCCCTCACCGCCTGACCAACTCGCTGCCCGAACAGCTCAGGGGCTGAGTGGTGAGTTGGCCCTATGACCTCACCGCCTGAGCAACTCGCTGCCCGAACAGCTCAGGGGCTGATGAGTTGGCCCGAACTTCGCATCGGGTGGTGAGTTGGCCCTATGACCTCACGGCCTGACCAACTCGCTGCCCGAACAGCTCAGGGGCTGATGAGTTGGCCCGAACTTCGCATCGGGTGGTGAGTTGGCCCTATGACCTCACGGCCTGACCAACTCGCTGCCCGAACAGCTCAGGGGCTGATGAGTTGGCCCGAACTTCGCATCGGGTGGTGAGTTGGCCCTATGACCTTGAGTTGGCCCGAACTTCGCATCGGGTGGTGAGTTGGCCCTATGACCTCACCGCCTGAGCAACTCGCTGCCCGAACAGCTCAGGGGCTGATGAGTTGGCCCGAACTTCGCATCGGGTGGTGAGTTGGCCCTATGACCTCACGGCCTGACCAACTCGCTGCCCGAACAGCTCAGGGGCTGATGAGTTGGCCCGAACTTCGCATCGGATGGGGAGTTGGCCCTATGACCTCACCGCCTGACCAACTCGCTGCCCGAACAGCTCAGGGGCTGATGAGTTGGCCCGAACTTCGCATCGGATGGTGAGTTGGCCCTATGCCCTCACCGTTTGACCAACTCGCTGCCCGAACAGCTCAGGAGCTGATGAGTTTGCCCGAACTTCGCATTGGGTGGTGAGTTGGCCCTATGCCCTCACAGCCTAACCAACTCGCTGCCCGAACAGCTCAGGGGCTGATGAGTTGGCCCGAACTTCGCATCGGGTGGTGAGTTGGCCCTATGCCCTCACCGCCTGACCAACTCGCTGCCCGAACAGCTCAGGGGCTGATGAGTTGGCCCGAACTTCGCATCGGGTGGTGAGTTGGCCCTATGACCTTGAGTTGGCCCGAACTTCGCATCGGGTGGTGAGTTGGCCCTATGACCTCACCGCCTGAGCAACTCGCTGCCCGAACAGCTCAGGGGCTGATGAGTTGGCCCGAACTTCGCATCGGGTGGTGAGTTGGCCCTATGACCTCACGGCCTGACCAACTCGCTGCCCGAACAGCTCAGGGGCTGATGAGTTGGCCCGAACTTCGCATCGGGTGGTGAGTTGGCCCTATGACCTCACGGCCTGACCAACTCGCTGCCCGAACAGCTCAGGGGCTGATGAGTTGGCCCGAACTTCGCATCGGATGGGGAGTTGGCCCTATGACCTCACCGCCTGAGCAACTCGCTGCCCGAACAGCTCAGGGGCTGATGAGTTGGCCCGAACTTCGCATCGGGTGGTGAGTTGGCCCTATGCCCTCACCGTTTGACCAACTCGCTGCCCGAACAGCTCAGGAGCTGATGAGTTTGCCCGAACTTCGCATTGGGTGGTGAGTTGGCCCTATGCCCTCACCGCCTAACCAACTCGCTGCCCGAACAGCTCAGGGGCTTTTTTTTTTTTTTTTTTTTTTTCCGATGTGGACTGTTACAGAGGAAGGACAGGAAGACCACCAAGAAAACCAGCGGAAAAAACACCCACTGGATACCAGGGAAGCACCCCTGGAAAACACCACCTGCAAGCCCACCTGACAGAGGAGAAAGGAACTGCAACAGACAACACACCAGACAGGACAAGGACAAGGACGGGTGACCTGCCTGAGAGGTCAAAACCTCACTCTGACCACCTGGACAGGCGAGGGGCAACACCACCACCACCGAAGGCTGAAAACAAACAAACAGCCTCCCTCCACAGGAACGACTACGAAAGGAAAACCACAAAACCACAACAAAACACAACACTCCAACAGAAGAAACCAACAAACAAAACAGTTAACAGAAAAAACACCCATGCAACCCCCCGAGTTTTGGGGCCCCTGATACCCCCACACATTCCCGAGTTTCGGGACCCCTGATACCCCTGCGTACCCCCGAGTTCAGGGACCCCTGATACCCCCTCGTACCCCCGTGTTCAGGGACCCCTGATACCCCCTCGTACCCCCGTGTTCAGGGACCCCTGGTACCCCCTCGTACCCCCGTGTTCAGGGAACCCGAGCAACCCTCAGCTCTGCCTCTACTGACCCAAAAAACCAGAAGTGGAAACGCTTCCACCTCTGAACTGCTACCTACCAAACAAAGCCTAAACCTCCTGGCTCTCTGCTCCACACTACCAGCACCCTGATCTCTTCTACCACCTCTTCTCTCCTCCGTCCCCCAGCTCACCCCCTGTTCCCTACTCCCGGCTCCCTGTTCCCTACTCACTGCTACCTCCTTCCTGCTCTCTACTCCCTACTCCCTGCGCCCTGCTCCCTGCGCCCTGCTCCCTGCGCCCTGCTCCCTGCTCCCTGCGCCCAGCTCCCTGCTCCCTGCTCCCTGCTCCCTGCGCCCTGCTCCCTGCTCCTTGCTCCTGGGTGCCTGCTGTCTGCTGTTTGCTGCATGCCGCCTGCTGTTCCTTGCCATGGTCGTCCCCCCGGGGCTCTACTCCTCTTCTGGTTCAGCTACCCCTGGTACAGGGACCGGATGTTCTCTGGATAGCCGAACCTGGAGCCTGGCTCCACCTTCCTCAAGGCGGTACACCTTGCATAGGACCTCCCGGTGCGCCCACACAGCTGTAAACTCCGCCATGGCCGTTTGCTTCAACTCCGCTGTAATGAGGCGCATCGGCAGGGCGTCAAGCATAGCCTCCGGCAGTGCTGCCACCCGGAACTGTGCCATCATGAGCCTCCGCAAGTCATCCACCACCTGTTTGACCACTGCTGCTGACGTTTTGGCCTCCTCCTCAGCCGCTTGGTGTGCACACCAGATGGCATGCAGGAACGTCAGCCGGAGTGCGTTCCATAGCTTGACCAGTCCTGGGCTACGGTTGGCTGCTGGGTGCCCTTGCCAGGAGTTTGGCTGATCTCCAAACATGAGGGCCGCATTGTCGACAGGTGGGGACTCCCCTTCCGTGATGGCCACCCACGTCTGCCCCAGCCACTGCCTTGCTTCCAAGTACTGCGGGCACTGCAGGAAGATGTGAGTTAGGCTGTCCCGTGGCCGGTACCGTGCTGCGAGCTGCGAGCAGCATGGCTGCTGGCAAAGGTGCCGATTGGTGCCATGCCGTTGACCCCGCTTAGCTGCCAGATAGAGTCCACAGGGCAGCCGGGCATGTGCCAGCCGCCACCCCAGAACCTTCGCCCGGTTGCCCGCTGAACATTCCCACAGCCTAAGCCAGGCATGCGAGTGCTCCCGGCCGGTATAGCGCTGCTGCTGGTGCTCCTGCCCCTGCTGCTTTTCCTGCTGCTGAGATTGCTGCTGCGGCTGGGACCCCCCTGTCCCCTGCACCTCTGCCGCTGACTGTCCTCCGCCGGCCGTCTGCTGGATATCCTGGCTGTGCTGCTGCGGCAACAGCTGGTGCTGCGACTGTCCATCCTGACGCTGTTCCCTCCGCTGCCTCCGCTGCTGCGCTGCTTGGTGCCTGGCATCACCCAGGTTGGGCTGCATCCAGCTCGGCGGGGGTGGTGAGTAGTGGGTGAAGCGGGACGAGCCACTGTGGGGTCGTTCCTGCTCCCATTGAGTCTCCATCTGCTGCAACGTGCTGCGTGGTGCCGATGTGCTGCCTCCTGCTCCTTGGGAGCTGGTGGGGCTGCCTGCCAGGGGCCAAGCAGCTGGGCGGAGGGGGACGCTGCCCTCCCCCATCTGCCTCTCTGCCTTGATGGTAGTGAGGCGGTGGCGGGCATTGCTAACCTCGTAGTGGACGAGTGAGACCTTGTCATGACCATGGCCTGCCGGGTAGCACTGAAGGGTAGCCCACGGGCCTAGCACATGTGGTTCAACTGGCCAAGCTGCAGCCTTGTTCTGGGGTGGTGCCGCAGCGTAGTTCTCGCGCTCCTCCAGCGTCCAAAGGGCCCTTTTCTTCCTGCACTTCAGCACACATGCAGCATGCCATGCCGGGCTGGGCTGGGGTACTGGGAGTTGTGGCTGCGGCTGCACCAGTCGTCCTGTGGAAGTGACTGCCCACACGCTGCCGGTTGGGTCGCTGATCCACCCTCCGCACGGGGAGGAGCTCCATGTTGGCAGCTGCGGGATGGGAGCCGTCACTGGGTCGGGCGGCAGCAGCTCTTTCCAGCTCAGCGGTAGGGCGGCCCTGATTTTGCACAGCAACGGCAGCTGCATGGTGGTAGTGGTTGCCCTCCGTAGGTCGCCCAGCGTGAGGGGCAAAGCGGCTGCGGCCCCTGATGGGAAGGAGAATGGCTCTGACGAGGTCGGGTCAAGAATGGCGGCATTGTAAAAGAGGGGCTCTGCTAGGATGGCCCGGGCGTCATCGTCCTCCACAGATAGGCTGAGCCGATTGGGGCACGTGTTACGGTAGGCCTGGACCAGGTCCTGCAGTCTAGGGGGCAGGTCTGCCGGGACTGGGCATGTGCCAAACACCCAACCCCAGCCCGTGGTGCCAGGAGGTGCTGCCTCCGCCAGCAGGTGTCGGTGCAGCTGCTTCCAGGGTTGGTTTCCGGGCTGAGCGAGCTGCACAATGGTCTTGGCTTGCAGGGCATCCAGAAAGGACTGCAGGTCAATGTGCCCGATGCCTCCTTGGTCCTTGGAAAGGCTGGCAACCCCTTGCTTTGGCAGCAATGTGGCGTAACCGCCAGATACCAGACTGGCATCTTCTGGGAGTGTCGACCAGGCCACAAACCCATCCACCGTCCGTTGGGCCCGCTGCAGTTGCTCTGGCCGAGGGGAGATGAAGGAGAAGTGATACGCCAGCGTGTTGCCCAAGACTTGCTTGGCGATGTGAGTCCTGCCAACCATGCTGAGGGAATGCGGGCTCCAGCGGCTGGCCACCTGCTTAAGCCTGCCTATCCTACCATCGTAGCAAAGCTTAGCTGCTGTGGGGATGTCGTCGGTCAGAGGGACTCCCAGGTGTCGGGGCGGATGACTAGCACTAGGCTCCCCAAAATGTGCCTCTGTCGCCGCATGGGTACCGGAGATGGGGCGATGGGTTCCCAGCACGAGGCCCTTGCTTTTGCTGGCGTTCTCTTTGGCGTTGCTGGCCCTGCAGAAGAGCGCCACTGCCTGCTTAGCCACCGGCCCATCTGCATCAATGTCGGATACCAGCAGGTTAGTGTCATCTGCATGGTGAGTCACTGCTGGCGCTGGGGTGCCATCAGGGAGCAGTGGAGTCCGGAGGATGTTGCTGCGAACCAGGTGGTGGAGGTAGGCTGTGAGGGGCTCCAGTTGGATGGCCCACAGCACCGGGGACAGGGGGCTGCCTTGCTGTAGCCCGTTGCGCACCGGGAAGGGATCAGACCGGATACCATTGACAATGATGCTGGCGGAGCCCTCTGCTGTCATCAGACGCAGCCATCCAAGCATGTTGGGCCCGAACCCCATGGCCTCGGCCACTTTCAGCAGCCAGGGCCGGTGAACCCGGTCATAGGCCTTTTCGATGTCCAGCATTAGCAGCACCCCCGCCTGTTGCGATCGTTGGAGCCACTCCAAAAGAGCTTGGTGATAGAGCACGTTGTCCCGAACGTCCCGCCCTGCCAGGAAAGCGGTCTGCAGGCCATCAATAAGGTAATCCAGTGGAGCTTGCAGCCTGTTGCTGAGCGCCTTCCCAACCAGTTTGTAGTCTGAGTTGAGCAGCGTGATGGGGCGGTAGCTGGGCAGCAAATGCCTGGGTAGGTCCCGACCCTTGTAGATGAGGGCAATAACCCCCGCTCGCCAGCTGTGTGGTAAAGCTGCTGCCAATGCTGCTGCATCTGTACAAGGCACCCCGCGGCCGTCCCTGAAAGCCGCATTGACTGCTGCCAAAAGGAGAGGCCCCAGCATGCTCCAAAGCACCCGGTACAGCTCATAAGGAAGGCCGTCCAGACCAGGGGCCTTACCGCTGGCACACTGCGACAGGGCCGCCGCCAACTCCAACTCTGTCAGCTCTCCATCATGGCTCACACCATCAGCTGCGTCTCGCAGGTCGTCAGGCAGCTTGCGCTGTAGGTGCTGTAGTAGCTCCTCCTGTGCCTCCTCATCCACCTCCCCCACTCGGAAAAGGCCCGTTGGGCTGTCACTGCTGTACATGGCGTGGGCTGCTGCTGTTATGGTTGCAGTGACGCTGGACCCTGTGAGAGCCACCGGGACCTCGTCGGCTGATGCTGCCAGCGCCGTGATGCGTGTCGGCGCTCGGGTCTCCCTGCCCAGGTTATGGAACCACCGTGTGCCGCGTTCTCCTTGGTTGTTGTAAAGGGCTTCCTGGGCGGCCGTACGTGCCTGGCTGCTCTCGAGCATGGCTTCCTTGACAGCTGTGGTTGCCATTAGGGCCGCTGCCTTAGCCAAGGGGCAGTTGGGGGTTTGGTCCTGCAGCCGAAGGGCCACAGTTGCGGCCTGCCTGGCGGCCACCAGTGGTGCATTGCGGTGCTGCACATGGGAGCGGTGGAGGCCATCGGCTGCCATGCGGATAAAGGCCTTCGTTGCATCCCAGGTGTCCCGCGGGTCAGCACCTGGAGCCATGGCCGCCTGCTGCTGGACGTGTTGGGCAACCGCGCCCTCCAAGCTGGCCTTGAGCGCAGGATGGTAGAGAAGGTAGACTGGAAGCATCCACCCCCGGCGGCCCAGTGGGGGCAGTCCGGGAAGAGCCAGCTGAAGCAGGACCCCATGATGGTCCCCTGGTGCTCCAGCAACCCTCGTCACTGCCCGCACCCATGGCAGGCACTCCCGACTGATGAGCCACCGATCCAGACGCGCTGCTGAGGCTGGTTTGTTGTTTGCCGGGTGAGTGTAGCCTGCCGTACCCTCCCCACGCTGCGACCATGGGTCAAGCAGCTGATGCTCCTGCATAAGCTGTCCGAGTGCAGTGGCGCCCACCGACCGACTAGGTGAAGGTGCTGCCTCATCCTCTGGAGCCAGGACGCAGTTAAAATCGCCCCCAATCAACAGGCGTCGGTCCGTGTCCAGGTAAGGCGCCAGGTCTTGGAAAAACGCTGGTCTGTCCGTGGGTTGAGCCGGCGCATAAATGGACAGAAGCCGTAACCGGTGGTGATCAATGTCCCAATCCCAGCATACCACCCTGCCCTGTGTGTCATAGGCAGCGGCTTGACGGTGATATCCCGGCGATAGAGACGCGGTGCTGGCGATGATAGCTGTGCCACAGCTATGTTGGGTGCCCGGGCTGAAAGCCAGCTCCCCTCTCCAAGGTGTTCCCGGCCCTGACCCTGCCTGAAGATGAGCTACCACGGCCTTGTGGCTGTCCTGCTTTACTTCTTGGACAAAAGTAACATCGGGCCTTGCCTGCAACCGCTGCTGATACGTTGCCAGCGCCCCCGCCCTCTGAGCCGACCCTAAACCGTTGACGTTAACGGTGAGGAGGGTAAGGGTCGGCCCCTGTAGGGTGCGTGTCATGGCACCGCGCCGCCCGGGGCCCCCACAGGGCACCCACGGCTGCGGCGGGGAGGTGGGTTAATGTGCCGATCAAATTGCTGGAAGAGCGCCTGACAGAAAGCCTCAACCATGGGCCTAGGGTCCACTTTTTCGACCGAGGGCAGGGAGGGGTGCATGGAGGCAAACAGCTGCAGCACAGCGGCCCGTGTTGCCTCATGCTCTGCCAGGGGGTGCGCCGCTGTCCAGGCTGCGGCCCCACCCAGCTGCTGGCCGTTGACAACCACTTGAAGCTGCTGTGGGTGTAAGTAGTCCACCAGGGCGTCGTGAAAGCCAGCTGAAAGGGAGGAGCTGGGGCTGGGCTTCCGAGCCCGACGGCCTGCCCGGGCGGCCTGCATGATTTCATGGAGGCGATCCAGCTGGAAGCGCCCAAAACTGTAAGGTTCCGATCGGGGCTTTTTGGTTGTTGGGAGGGGATCCGGGCTGGGGAGGGGCTCCACCGTGCTGCGCCGCTTGGTCGAGGAGGGTTGGGTGGAGGAGTCCCCAGGACCTGTGTTTGGCATCCTGCAGCTGGTGGGGGCCGGCGGGTTGGGCAGGTGTGATGGCTGAGGCCCCTGGTGCTGCTGGGGAGTGCCTGCATCCAACCTTTCCTGGCCACCCGGCTGGGGCCCGGGGAGCTGCTGAGGTGGCCCCAGCTGCCAAGAGGGGTGACCGATCCCAGCACGGGGCTCCTGTGAATGGGAGACCTTGTGAGCGGCCTTGGTAGAGGCCAGAAGGTGTTGCAACTGCTGCTGGGGTCGTGGGGGCTCCAATGGGTCGAACGACCTGCGCCAGGAGGCTACCTTATCCGCTGCTCCACGGGGTGAGCGGGAAGGGAGCGTGACCGCCATCCCGTGGGTGGGCGGGGAGGCCCCCGAGGAGGACCTCTGGCTGAGCTGTCCCGGCGGTGCAGGGGCGGATGCCTGCTGATGACCGGTGGGTGCCGCTGCACAGGGTCCAGCTAGCGAGGTCACCAAGGGGTGCCTATTGCTGGGCTGTCCTGGAGGTGCAGGGGCGGGCGCCTGCTGGGGACCCGCGTGTGCAGCTGCGCTGGTGCCAGCTGAGGACGCCACCGAGGAAGGCATATGGCTGGGCGGTCCTGGAGGTGCGGGGGCGGGCGCCTGCTGGGGACCCGCGTGTGCAGCTGTGCTCGTGCCAGCTGAGGACGCCACCGAGGAAGGCCTATGGCAGGGCGTCCCTGGAGGGGGGGAGTCGGGCGCCTGTAGGGGACCGGTAGGTGCAACTGCTCTGGCGCCGACAGGGGAAGGCGCCGCCAGATGGCTGGGTGCTGGCTCTGGCGAGGTGTCAGCCGGGCCATCCACATCCATGGGAAGTGGAGAAGGGGGAGGGGGGCTGGGGGCTGGTGCCGGGGTGGTGCTGCGGGGGGGTAGCTCAGCCTCAGAGGGCTGGGTGGCTGAGCTGGGGCTGGGGTTCCCTCCTGCTGTGTTCCCAGCCGCCAGGATCTCGGGCACCTCCTCATAGAAAGAAACCACATTGATCCGCACTGTTTTGCCCGAAAAGTGGAAGCTGCGTGGGAGGCTGGCCAGGGTGCGATCTCCCATGGGGCTCCTGACAAAGGCCACCACACGGCTGCTGTCCCCCAGCCGGTTGCGCTGCTGCTGTGCGCTGTCAGTGATCTTGGTCAGGATCTCTGCGGAGACCACGGCGCTATGGTGGTCGTGGTACGAGGTGGAGACATGGATGCCAGCGGCCGTCAAAATCTGTGAGACGACCCCCTCATAAGCCACACAGCCTGGGAAGCCGGTGAAAACCAGCTTGACATCACAGGGCTGCAGAAGGACCATATTCCTGTCCAGGGGGATGGAGAGGCTGCCCCCCGAAATCTCGGGAAGGGGGAGTGAGACATGCTGCTGCAGGAGCAGTGAAGCCGCCACGGCCTGGGCGTCTGGGGTAGCCCCTTGGGTGAGAGTGACCGCCAAGCTCTTGGGATCTTGGGAGTGGTCCACGGTGTAGCCTATGAAGGTCTGGCGCCCCTCCCTGGTCGTGCCGTACTGATCACACAGGTGGTGCACTGCCATGTCGGCCACACCCCGGACAAAGTTGAGGTTCTCTCCCAAAGCTGGTGGCAAGCGACCATCCTGTACCGCCTGACGAAGAGCTGCCCCCACCAGGAGACGTGGCTCGTCCAACCGCTGCTCGGGTGCAGGGCAGATGTCTAGCGGGCGGGCTTTGCCAGTAGCGCATTGCTCCACCCGAAAGGCAGCAAGTTGGACCTGAGGGCACAGCTGCCATCCCACAGACCCGCGAAGGGAAACAGAGGCTGCTTGGCGCCGCTCTCGATGAGTAAGGTGTGGGTGGGCTGGGAAACGGTGAGGGGGACCTGGAAGAGGAATCCCCCTGGCCGTCCTATCTGATTGTGCCATTGGTACAAAGTACTGTTACTGCTGTTACTGCTGTTAATGCTGTCGCTGCTGCTGCTGCTGCTGCTGCTGCTATAGTCACCAAACACCCCCAACTCTGCTGCTAAGGGTGGGTGAGCTGATTCAGGGGTCCCCCAACTCTGCTGCTAGGGGCCCTGTGGCTGCTGTGCTGCTGACATTTCTGAGCTTTACTGGGCTGTGGGGGAAACTGAAAGGGAGCAGGGCCTGAAGGAGGGCAGGGGGCAAGGGGCAGGGGCGAGGGAGGGAGGGACAACAAGGCCAAGCCAAGAGCCAAGCAGAGGAGGCAGGGAACCGCCTAACAGGGACAACACAAGCCTCAGCCCTCAGCCCAAACTGACGCAACTGAAAAGCAAACCTAAAGTCTCCCTAGACACCTAACCAACCAAGCCTCAAACAAAGACAAACAGCCCAAAGACCCTGGCCCGAAACAAACCTCCAAAAGACCAAGAAACCCACTCAGACCGATGAAGTCCAGAGCTCCAAACCACTCCGAAGATGGACAGTAGACCGGTAGATGCGATGTCGCAGCGAGCTAGCGCCAGTGCTGACCAAGTGAAGATGTCAATGGATAACTTCGGAGAAGTCAAAGTCTGAAATCGCGCCCGACAATGATATCATCGTAAAGGCGTTATTTAGTAGAGCTGGAAAAAAGTGCATTCGGTCAAAAACGGTAAAGTTGGTCGTCAGGCTGTATCAATGTCCATTGCTCACGAAGGACTAAAGTTCGCGAAGTCGCGGCCGAAACGTTGGTAAGTATGAAGAGCGAATAAGATATTTTTTGCTTTTTAATTTTTGGGGTCGCTAAGTAGGAGTTGGGTCACGAAGTAGTGAGGAACGGGAAAGGGAAGGCTAAAGTATTGTATTGTATTGTATTGTATTGTATTGTATTGTATTGTATTGTATTGTATTGTATTGTATTGTATTGTATTGTATTGGGTGGTGAGTTGGCCCTATGACCTCACCGCCTGAGCAACTCGGTGCCCAAACAGCTCAGGGGCTGATGAGTTGGCCCGAACTTCGCATCGGGTGGTGAGTTGGCCCTATGACCTTGAGTTGGCCCGAACTTCGCATCGGGTGGTGAGTTGGCCCTATGACCTCACCGCCTGAGCAACTCGCTGCCCGAACAGCTCAGGGGCTGATGAGTTGGCCCGAACTTCGCATCGGGTGGTGAGTTGGCCCTATGACCTCACGGCCTGACCAACTCGCTGCCCGAACAGCTCAGGGGCTGATGAGTTGGCCCGAACTTCGCATCGGGTGGTGAGTTGGCCCTATGACCTCACGGCCTGACCAACTCGCTGCCCGAACAGCTCAGGGGCTGATGAGTTGGCCCGAACTTCGCATCGGGTGGTGAGTCGGCCCTATGACCTCACCGCCTGAGCAACTCGGTGCCCAAACAGCTCAGGGGCTGATGAGTTGGCCCGAACTTCGCATCGGGTGGTGAGTTGGCCCTATGACCTTGAGTTGGCCCGAACTTCGCATCGGGTGGTGAGTTGGCCCTATGACCTCACCGCCTGAGCAACTCGCTGCCCGAACAGCTCAGGGGCTGATGAGTTGGCCCGAACTTCGCATCGGGTGGTGAGTTGGCCCTATGACCTCACGGCCTGACCAACTCGCTGCCCGAACAGCTCAGGGGCTGATGAGTTGGCCCGAACTTCGCATCGGGTGGTGAGTTGGCCCTATGACCTTGAGTTGGCCCGAACTTCGCATCGGGTGGTGAGTTGGCCCTATGACCTCACCGCCTGAGCAACTCGCTGCCCGAACAGCTCAGGGGCTGATGAGTTGGCCCGAACTTCGCATCGGGTGGTGAGTTGGCCCTATGACCTCACGGCCTGACCAACTCGCTGCCCGAACAGCTCAGGGGCTGATGAGTTGGCCCGAACTTCGCATCGGGTGGTGAGTTGGCCCTATGACCTCACGGCCTGACCAACTCGGTGCCCAAACAGCTCAGGGGCTGATGAGTTGGCCCGAACTTCGCATCGGGTGGTGAGTTGGCCCTATGACCTTGAGTTGGCCCGAACTTCGCATCGGGTGGTGAGTTGGCCCTATGACCTCACCGCCTGAGCAACTCGCTGCCCGAACAGCTCAGGGGCTGATGAGTTGGCCCGAACTTCGCATCGGGTGGTGAGTTGGCCCTATGACCTCACGGCCTGACCAACTCGCTGCCCGAACAGCTCAGGGGCTGATGAGTTGGCCCGAACTTCGCATCGGGTGGTGAGTTGGCCCTATGACCTCACCGCCTGAGCAACTCGCTGCCCGAACAGCTCAGGGGCTGATGAGTTGGCCCGAACTTCGCATCGGGTGGTGAGTTGGCCCTATGACCTCACGGCCTGACCAACTCGCTGCCCGAACAGCTCAGGGGCTGATGAGTTGGCCCGAACTTCGCATCGGGTGGTGAGTTGGCCCTATGCCCTCACCGTTTGACCAACTCGCTGCCCGAACAGCTCAGGAGCTGATGAGTTTGCCCGAACTTCGCATTGGGTGGTGAGTTGGCCCTATGCCCTCACCGCCTAACCAACTCGCTGCCCGAACAGCTCAGGGGCTGATGAGTTGGCCCGAACTTCGCATCGGGTGGTGAGTTGGCCCTATGCCCTCACCGCCTGACCAACTCGCTGCCCGAACAGCTCAGGGGCTGATGAGTTGGCCCGAACTTCGCATCGGGTGGTGAGTTGGCCCTATGACCTTGAGTTGGCCCGAACTTCGCATCGGGTGGTGAGTTGGCCCTATGACCTCACCGCCTGAGCAACTCGCTGCCCGAACAGCTCAGGGGCTGATGAGTTGGCCCGAACTTCGCATCGGGTGGTGAGTTGGCCCTATGACCTCACGGCCTGACCAACTCGCTGCCCGAACAGCTCAGGGGCTGATGAGTTGGCCCGAACTTCGCATCGGATGGGGAGTTGGCCCTATGACCTCACCGCCTGACCAACTCGCTGCCCGAACAGCTCAGGGGCTGATGAGTTGGCCCGAACTTCGCATCGGATGGTGAGTTGGCCCTATGCCCTCACCGTTTGACCAACTCGCTGCCCGAACAGCTCAGGAGCTGATGAGTTTGCCCGAACTTCGCATTGGGTGGTGAGTTGGCCCTATGCCCTCACAGCCTAACCAACTCGCTGCCCGAACAGCTCAGGGGCTGATGAGTTGGCCCGAACTTCGCATCGGGTGGTGAGTTGGCCCTATGCCCTCACCGCCTGACCAACTCGCTGCCCGAACAGCTCAGGGGCTGATGAGTTGGCCCGAACTTCGCATCGGGTGGTGAGTTGGCCCTATGACCTTGAGTTGGCCCGAACTTCGCATCGGGTGGTGAGTTGGCCCTATGACCTCACCGCCTGAGCAACTCGCTGCCCGAACAGCTCAGGGGCTGATGAGTTGGCCCGAACTTCGCATCGGGTGGTGAGTTGGCCCTATGACCTCACGGCCTGACCAACTCGCTGCCCGAACAGCTCAGGGGCTGATGAGTTGGCCCGAACTTCGCATCGGGTGGTGAGTTGGCCCTATGACCTCACGGCCTGACCAACTCGCTGCCCGAACAGCTCAGGGGCTGATGAGTTGGCCCGAACTTCGCATCGGATGGGGAGTTGGCCCTATGACCTCACCGCCTGAGCAACTCGCTGCCCGAACAGCTCAGGGGCTGATGAGTTGGCCCGAACTTCGCATCGGGTGGTGAGTTGGCCCTATGCCCTCACCGTTTGACCAACTCGCTGCCCGAACAGCTCAGGAGCTGATGAGTTTGCCCGAACTTCGCATTGGGTGGTGAGTTGGCCCTATGCCCTCACCGCCTAACCAACTCGCTGCCCGAACAGCTCAGGGGCTGATGAGTTGGCCCGAACTTCGCATCGGGTGGTGGCCCGAACTTCGCATCGGGTGGTGAGTTGGCCCTATGACCTCACCGCCTGAGCAACTCGCTGCCCGAACAGCTCAGGGGCTGATGAGTTGGCCCGAACTTCGCATCGGGTGGTGAGTTGGCCCTATGACCTCACCGCCTGAGCAACTCGGTGCCCAAACAGCTCAGGGGCTGATGAGTTGGCCCGAACTTCGCATCGGGTGGTGAGTTGGCCCTATGACCTTGAGTTGGCCCGAACTTCGCATCGGGTGGTGAGTTGGCCCTATGACCTCACCGCCTGAGCAACTCGCTGCCCGAACAGCTCAGGGGCTGATGAGTTGGCCCGAACTTCGCATCGGGTGGTGAGTTGGCCCTATGACCTCACGGCCTGACCAACTCGCTGCCCGAACAGCTCAGGGGCTGATGAGTTGGCCCGAACTTCGCATCGGGTGGTGAGTTGGCCCTATGACCTCACGGCCTGACCAACTCGCTGCCCGAACAGCTCAGGGGCTGATGAGTTGGCCCGAACTTCGCATCGGGTGGTGAGTTGGCCCTATGACCTCACCGCCTGAGCAACTCGGTGCCCAAACAGCTCAGGGGCTGATGAGTTGGCCCGAACTTCGCATCGGGTGGTGAGTTGGCCCTATGACCTTGAGTTGGCCCGAACTTCGCATCGGGTGGTGAGTTGGCCCTATGACCTCACCGCCTGAGCAACTCGCTGCCCGAACAGCTCAGGGGCTGATGAGTTGGCCCGAACTTCGCATCGGGTGGTGAGTTGGCCCTATGACCTCACGGCCTGACCAACTCGCTGCCCGAACAGCTCAGGGGCTGATGAGTTGGCCCGAACTTCGCATCGGGTGGTGAGTTGGCCCTATGACCTTGAGTTGGCCCGAACTTCGCATCGGGTGGTGAGTTGGCCCTATGACCTCACCGCCTGAGCAACTCGCTGCCCGAACAGCTCAGGGGCTGATGAGTTGGCCCGAACTTCGCATCGGGTGGTGAGTTGGCCCTATGACCTCACGGCCTGACCAACTCGCTGCCCGAACAGCTCAGGGGCTGATGAGTTGGCCCGAACTTCGCATCGGGTGGTGAGTTGGCCCTATGACCTCACGGCCTGACCAACTCGGTGCCCAAACAGCTCAGGGGCTGATGAGTTGGCCCGAACTTCGCATCGGGTGGTGAGTTGGCCCTATGACCTTGAGTTGGCCCGAACTTCGCATCGGGTGGTGAGTTGGCCCTATGACCTCACCGCCTGAGCAACTCGCTGCCCGAACAGCTCAGGGGCTGATGAGTTGGCCCGAACTTCGCATCGGGTGGTGAGTTGGCCCTATGACCTCACGGCCTGACCAACTCGCTGCCCGAACAGCTCAGGGGCTGATGAGTTGGCCCGAACTTCGCATCGGGTGGTGAGTTGGCCCTATGACCTCACCGCCTGAGCAACTCGCTGCCCGAACAGCTCAGGGGCTGATGAGTTGGCCCGAACTTCGCATCGGGTTTTTTTTTTTTTTTTTTTCCGATGTGGACTGTTACAGAGGAAGGACAGGAAGACCACCAAGAAAACCAGCGGAAAAAACACCCACTGGATACCAGGGAAGCACCCCTGGAAAACACCACCTGCAAGCCCACCTGACAGAGGAGAAAGGAACTGCAACAGACAACACACCAGACAGGACAAGGACAAGGACGGGTGACCTGCCTGAGAGGTCAAAACCTCACTCTGACCACCTGGACAGGCGAGGGGCAACACCACCACCACCGAAGGCTGAAAACAAACAAACAGCCTCCCTCCACAGGAACGACTACGAAAGGAAAACCACAAAACCACAACAAAACACAACACTCCAACAGAAGAAACCAACAAACAAAACAGTTAACAGAAAAAACACCCATGCAACCCCCCGAGTTTTGGGGCCCCTGATACCCCCACACATTCCCGAGTTTCGGGACCCCTGATACCCCTGCGTACCCCCGAGTTCAGGGACCCCTGATACCCCCTCGTACCCCCGTGTTCAGGGACCCCTGATACCCCCTCGTACCCCCGTGTTCAGGGACCCCTGGTACCCCCTCGTACCTCCGTGTTCAGGGAACCCGAGCAACCCTCAGCTCTGCCTCTACTGACCCAAAAAACCAGAAGTGGAAACGCTTCCACCTCTGAACTGCTACCTACCAAACAAAGCCTAAACCTCCTGGCTCTCTGCTCCACACTACCAGCACCCTGATCTCTTCTACCACCTCTTCTCTCCTCCGTCCCCCAGCTCACCCCCTGTTCCCTACTCCCGGCTCCCTGTTCCCTACTCACTGCTACCTCCTTCCTGCTCTCTACTCCCTACTCCCTGCGCCCTGCTCCCTGCGCCCTGCGCCCTGCTCCCTGCTCCCTGCTCCCTGCGCCCAGCTCCCTGCTCCCTGCTCCCTGCTCCCTGCGCCCTGCTCCCTGCTCCTTGCTCCTGGGTGCCTGCTGTCTGCTGTTTGCTGCATGCCGCCTGCTGTTCCTTGCCATGGTCGTCCCCCCGGGGCTCTACTCCTCTTCTGGTTCAGCTACCCCTGGTACAGGGACCGGATGTTCTCTGGATAGCCGAACCTGGAGCCTGGCTCCACCTTCCTCAAGGCGGTACACCTTGCAAAGGACCTCCCGGTGCGCCCACACAGCTGTAAACTCCGCCATGGCCGTTTGCTTCAACTCCGCTGTAATGAGGCGCATCGGCAGGGCGTCAAGCATAGCCTCCGGCAGTGCTGCCACCCGGAACTGTGCCATCATGAGCCTCCGCAAGTCATCCACCACCTGTTTGACCACTGCTGCTGACGTTTTGGCCTCCTCCTCAGCCGCTTGGTGTGCACACCAGATGGCATGCAGGAACGTCAGCCGGAGTGCGTTCCATAGCTTGACCAGTCCTGGGCTACGGTTGGCTGCTGGGTGCCCTTGCCAGGAGTTTGGCTGATCTCCAAACATGAGGGCCGCATTGTCGACAGGTGGGGACTCCCCTTCCGTGATGGCCACCCACGTCTGCCCCAGCCACTGCCTTGCTTCCAAGTACTGCGGGCACTGCAGGAAGATGTGAGTTAGGCTGTCCCGTGGCCGGTACCGTGCTGCGAGCTGTGAGCAGCATGGCTGCTGGCAAAGGTGCCGATTGGTGCCATGCCGTTGACCCCGCTTAGCTGCCAGATAGAGTCCACAGGGCAGCCGGGCATGTGCCAGCCGCCACCCCAGAACCTTCGCCCGGTTGCCCGCTGAACATTCCCACAGCCTAAGCCAGGCATGCGAGTGCTCCCGGCCGGTATAGCGCTGCTGCTGGTGCTCCTGCCCCTGCTGCTGTTCCTGCTGCTGAGATTGCTGCTGCGGCTGGGACCCCCCTGTCCCCTGCACCTCTGCCGCTGACTGTCCTCCGCCGGCCGTCTGCTGGATATCCTGGCTGTGCTGCTGCGGCAACAGCTGGTGCTGCGACTGTCCATCCTGACGCTGTTCCCTCCGCTGCCTCCGCTGCTGCGCTGCTTGGTGCCTGGCATCACCCAGGTTGGGCTGCATCCAGCTCGGCGGGGGTGGTGAGTAGTGGGTGAAGCGGGACGAGCCACTGTGGGGTCGTTCCTGCTCCCATTGAGTCTCCATCTGCTGCAACGTGCTGCGTGGTGCCGATGTGCTGCCTCCTGCTCCTTGGGAGCTGGTGGGGCTGCCTGCCAGTGGCCAAGCAGCTGGGCGGAGGGGGACGCTGCCCTCCCCCATCTGCCTCTCTGCCTTGATGGTAGTGAGGCGGTGGCGGGCATTGCTAACCTCGTAGTGGACGAGTGAGACCTTGCCATGACCATGGCCTGCCGGGTAGCACTGAAGGGTAGCCCACGGGCCTAGCACATGTGGTTCAACTGGCCAAGCTGCAGCCTTGTTCTGGGGTGGTGCCGCAGCGTAGTTCTCGCGCTCCTCCAGCGTCCAAAGGGCCCTTTTCTTCCTGCACTTCAGCACACATGCAGCATGCCATGCCGGGCTGGGCTGGGGTACTGGGAGTTGTGGCTGCGGCTGCACCAGTCGTCCTGTGGAAGTGACTGCCCACACGCTGCCGGTTGGGTCGCTGATCCACCCTCCGCACGGGGAGGAGCTCCATGTTGGCAGCTGCGGGATGGGAGCCGTCACTGGGTCGGGCGGCAGCAGCTCTTTCCAGCTCAGCGGTAGGGCGGCCCTGATTTTGCACAGCAACGGCAGCTGCATGGTGGTAGTGGTTGCCCTCCGTAGGTCGCCCAGCGTGAGGGGCAAAGCGGCTGCGGCCCCTGATGGGAAGGAGAATGGCTCTGACGAGGTCGGGTCAAGAATGGCGGCATTGTAAAAGAGGGGCTCTGCTAGGATGGCCCGGGCGTCATCGTCCTCCACAGATAGGCTGAGCCGATTGGGGCACGTGTTACGGTAGGCCTGGACCAGGTCCTGCAGTCTAGGGGGCAGGTCTGCCGGGACTGGGCATGTGCCAAACACCCAACCCCAGCCCGTGGTGCCAGGAGGTGCTGCCTCCGCCAGCAGGTGTCGGTGCAGCTGCTTCCAGGGTTGGTTTCCGGGCTGAGCGAGCTGCACAATGGTCTTGGCTTGCAGGGCATCCAGAAAGGACTGCAGGTCAATGTGCCCGATGCCTCCTTGGTCCTTGGAAAGGCTGGCAACCCCTTGCTTTGGCAGCAATGTGGCGTAACCGCCAGATACCAGACTGGCATCTTCTGGGAGTGTCGACCAGGCCACAAACCCATCCACCGTCCGTTGGGCCCGCTGCAGTTGCTCTGGCCGAGGGGAGATGAAGGAGAAGTGATATGCCAGCGTGTTGCCCAAGACTTGCTTGGCGATGTGAGTCCTGCCAACCATGCTGAGGGAATGCGGGCTCCAGCGGCTGGCCACCTGCTTAAGCCTGCCTATCCTACCATCGTAGCAAAGCTTAGCTGCTGTGGGGATGTCGTCGGTCAGAGGGACTCCCAGGTGTCGGGGCGGATGACTAGCACTAGGCTCCCCAAAATGTGCCTCTGTCGCCGCATGGGTACCGGAGATGGGGCGATGGGTTCCCAGCACGAGGCCCTTGCTTTTGCTGGCGTTCTCTTTGGCGTTGCTGGCCCTGCAGAAGAGCGCCACTGCCTGCTTAGCCACCGGCCCATCTGCATCAATGTCGGATACCAGCAGGTTAGTGTCATCTGCATGGTGAGTCACTGCTGGCGCTGGGGTGCCATCAGGGAGCAGTGGAGTCCGGAGGATGTTGCTGCGAACCAGGTGGTGGAGGTAGGCTGTGAGGGGCTCCAGTTGGATGGCCCACAGCACCGGGGACAGGGGGCTGCCTTGCTGTAGCCCGTTGCGCACCGGGAAGGGATCAGACCGGATACCATTGACAATGATGCTGGCGGAGCCCTCTGCTGTCATCAGGCGCAGCCATCCAAGCATGTTGGGCCCGAACCCCATGGCCTCGGCCACTTTCAGCAGCCAGGGCCGGTGAACCCGGTCATAGGCCTTTTCGATGTCCAGCATTAGCAGCACCCCCGCCTGTTGCGATCGTTGGAGCCACTCCAAAAGAGCTTGGTGATAGAGCACGTTGTCCCGAACGTCCCGCCCTGCCAGGAAAGCGGTCTGCAGGCCATCAATAAGGTAATCCAGTGGAGCTTGCAGCCTGTTGCTGAGCGCCTTCCCAACCAGTTTGTAGTCTGAGTTGAGCAGCGTGATGGGGCGGTAGCTGGGCAGCAAATGCCTGGGTAGGTCCCGACCCTTGTAGATGAGGGCAATAACTCCCGCTCGCCAGCTGTGTGGTAAAGCTGCTGCCAATGCTGCTGCATCTGTACAAGGCACCCCGCGGCCGTCCCTGAAAGCCGCGTTGACTGCTGCCAAAAGGAGAGGCCCCAGCATGCTCCAAAGCACCCGGTACAGCTCATAAGGAAGGCCGTCCAGACCAGGGGCCTTACCGCTGGCACACTGCGACAGGGCCGCCGCCAACTCCAACTCTGTCAGCTCTCCATCATGGCTCACACCATCAGCTGCGTCTCGCAGGTCGTCAGGCAGCTTGCTCTGTAGGTGCTGTAGTAGCTCCTCCTGTGCCTCCTCATCCACCTCCCCCACTCGGAAAAGGCCCGTTGGGCTGTCACTGCTGTACATGGCGTGGGCTGCTGCTGTTATGGTTGCAGTGACGCTGGACCCTGTGAGAGCCACCGGGACCTCGTCGGCTGATGCTGCCAGCACCGTGATGCGTGTCGGCGCTCGGGTCTCCCTGCCCAGGTTATGGAACCACCGTGTGCCGCGTTCTCCTTGGTTGTTGTAAAGGGCTTCCTGGGCGGCCGTACCTGCCTGGCTGCTCTCGAGTTGGCCCTATGACCTCACGGCCTGACCAACTCGCTGCCCGAACAGCTCAGGGGCTGATCAGTTGGCCCGAACTTCGCATCGGGTGGTGAGTTTTTTTTTTTTTCCGATGTGGACTGTTACAGAGGAAGGACAGGAAGACCACCAAGAAAACCAGCGGAAAAAACACCCACTGGATACCAGGGAAGCACCCCTGGAAAACACCACCTGCAAGCCCACCTGACAGAGGAGAAAGGAACTGCAACAGACAACACACCAGACAGGACAAGGACAAAGACGGGTGACCTGCCTGAGAGGTCAAAACCTCACTCTGACCACCTGGACAGGCGAGGGGCAACACCACCACCACCGAATACAATACAATACAATACAATACAATACAATACAATACAATACAATACAATACAATACAATACAATACAATACAATACAATACAATACAATACAATACAATACAATACAATACAATACAATACAATACAATACAATACAATACAATACAATACAATACAATACAATACAATACAATACAATACAATACTTTAGCCTTCCGTTTCCCGTTCCTCACTACTTTGTGACCCAACTCCTACTTAGCGACCCCAAAAATTAAAAAGCAAAAAATATCTTATTCGCTCTTCATACTTACCAACGTTTCGGCCGCGACTTCGCGAACTTTAGTCCTTCGTGAGCAATGGACATTGATACAGCCTGACGACCAACTTTACCGTTTTTGACCGAATGCACTTTTTTCCAGCTCTACTAAATAACGCCTTTACGATGATATCATTGTCGGGCGCGATTTCAGACTTTGACTTCTCCGAAGTTATCCATTGACATCTTCACTTGGTCAGCACTGGCGCTAGCTCGCTGCGACATCGCATCTACCGGTCTACTGTCCATCTTCGGAGTGGTTTGGAGCTCTGGACTTCATCGGTCTGAGTGGGTTTCTTGGTCTTTTGGAGGTTGTTTCGGGCCAGGGTCTTTGGGCTGTTTGTCTTTGTTTGAGGCTTGGTTGGTTAGGTGTCTAGGGAGACTTTAGGTTTGCTTTTCAGTTGCGTCAGTTTGGGCTGAGGGCTGAGGCTTGTGTTGTCCCTGTTAGGCGGTTCCCTGCCTCCTCTGCTTGGCTCTTGGCTTGGCCTTGTTGTCCCTCCCTCCCTCGCCCCTGCCCCTTGCCCCCTGCCCTCCTTCAGGCCCTGCTCCCTTTCAGTTTCCCCCACAGCCCAGTAAAGCTCAGAAATGTCAGCAGCACAGCAGCCACAGGGCCCCTAGCAGCAGAGTTGGGGGACCCCTGCATTAGCTCACCCACCCTTAGCAGCAGAGTTGGGGGTGTTTGGTGACTATAGCAGCAGCAGCAGCAGCAGCGACAGCATTAACAGCAGTAACAGCAGTAACAGTACTTTGTACCAATGGCACAATCAGATAGGACGGCCAGGGGGATTCCTCTTCCAGGTCCCCCTCACCGTTTCCCAGCCCACCCACACCTTACTCATCGAGAGCGGCGCCAAGCAGCCTCTGTTTCCCTTCGCGGGTCTGTGGGATGGCAGCTGTGCCCTCAGGTCCAACTTGCTGCCTTTCGGGTGGAGCAATGCGCTACTGGCAAAGCCCGCCCGCTAGACATCTGCCCTGCACCCGAGCAGCGGTTGGACGAGCCACGTCTCCTGGTGGGGGCAGCTCTTCGTCAGGCGGTACAGGATGGTCGCTTGCCACCAGCTTTGGGAGAGAACCTCAACTTTGTCCGGGGTGTGGCCGACATGGCAGTGCACCACCTGTGTGATCAGTACGGCACGACCAGGGAGGGGCGCCAGACCTTCATAGGCTACACCGTGGACCACTCCCAAGATCCCAAGAGCTTGGCGGTCACTCTCACCCAAGGGGCTACCCCAGACGCCCAGGCCGCGGCGGCTTCACTGCTCCTGCAGCAGCATGTCTCACTCCCCCTTCCCGAGATTTCGGGGGGCAGCCTCTCCATCCCCCTGGACAGGAATATGGTCCTTCTGCAGCCCTGTGATGTCAAGCTGGTTTTCACCGGCTTCCCAGGCTGTGTGGCTTATGAGGGGGTCGTCTCACAGATTTTGATGGCCGCTGGCATCCATGTCTCCACCTCGTACCACGACCACCATAGCGCCGTGGTCTCCGCAGAGATCCTGACCAAGATCACTGACAGCGCACAGCAGCAGCGCAACCGGCTGGGGGACAGCAGCCGTGTGGTGGCCTTTGTCAGGAGCCCCATGGGAGATCGCACCCTGGCCAGCCTCCCACGCAGCTTCCACTTTTCGGGCAAAACAGTGCGGATCAATGTGGTTTCTTTCTATGAGGAGGTGCCCGAGATCCTGGCGGCTGGGAACACAGCAGGAGGGAACCCCAGCCCCAGCTCAGCCACCCAGCCCTCTGAGGCTGAGCTACCCCCCCGCAGCACCACCCCGGCACCAGCCCCCAGCCCCCCTCCCCCTTCTCCACTTCCCATGGATGTGGATGGCCCGGCTGACACCTCGCCAGAGCCAGCACCCAGCCATCTGGCGGCGCCTTCCCCTGTCGGCGCCAGAGCAGTTGCACCTACCGGTCCCCTACAGGCGCCCGACTCCCCCCCTCCAGGGACGCCCTGCCATAGGCCTTCCTCGGTGGCGTCCTCAGCTGGCACGAGCACAGCTGCACACGCGGGTCCCCAGCAGGCGCCCGCCCCCGCACCTCCAGGACCGCCCAGCCATATGCCTTCCTCGGTGGCGTCCTCAGCTGGCACCAGCGCAGCTGCACACGCGGGTCCCCAGCAGGCGCCCGCCCCTGCACCTCCAGGACAGCCCAGCAATAGGCACCCCTTGGTGACCTCGCTAGCTGGACCCTGTGCAGCGGCACCCACCGGTCATCAGCAGGCATCCGCCCCTGCACCGCCGGGACAGCTCAGCCATAGGTCCTCCTCGGGGGCCTCCCCGCCCACCCACGGGATGGCGGTCACGCTCCCTTCCCGCTCACCCCGTGGAGCAGCGGATAAGGTAGCCTCCTGGCGCAGGTCGTTCGACCCATTGGAGCCCCCACGACCCCAGCAGCAGTTGCAACACCTTCTGGCCTCTACCAAGGCCGCTCACAAGGTCTCCCATTCACAGGAGCCCCGTGCTGGGATCGGTCACCCCTCTTGGCAGCTGGGGCCACCTCAGCAGCTCCCCGGGCCCCAGCCGGGTGGCCAGGAAAGGTTGGATGCAGGCACTCCCCAGCAGCACCAGGGGCCTCAGCCATCACACCTGCCCAACCCACCGGCCCCCACCAGCTGCAGGATGCCAAACACAGGTCCTGGGGACTCCTCCACCCAACCCTCCTCGACCAAGCGGCGCAGCACGGTGGAGCCCCTCCCCAGCCCGGATCCCCTCCCAACAACCAAAAAGCCCCGATCGGAACCTTACAGTTTTGGGCGCTTCCAGCTGGATCGCCTCCATGAAATCATGCAGGCCGCCCGGGCAGGCCGTCGGGCTCGGAAGCCCAGCCCCAGCTCCTCCCTTTCAGCTGGCTTTCACGACGCCCTGGTGGACTACTTACACCCACAGCAGCTTCAAGTGGTTGTCAACGGCCAGCAGCTGGGTGGGGCCGCAGCCTGGACAGCGGCGCACCCCCTGGCAGAGCATGAGGCAACACGGGCCGCTGTGCTGCAGCTGTTTGCCTCCATGCACCCCTCCCTGCCCTCGGTCGAAAAAGTAGACCCTAGGCCCATGGTTGAGGCTTTCTGTCAGGCGCTCTTCCAGCAATTTGATCGGCACATTAACCCACCTCCCCGCCGCAGCCGTGGGTGCCCTGTGGGGGCCCCGGGCGGCGCGGTGCCATGACACGCACCCTACAGGGGCCGACCCTTACCCTCCTCACCGTTAACGTCAACGGTTTAGGGTCGGCTCAGAAGGCGGGGGCGCTGGCAACGTATCAGCAGCGGTTGCAGGCAAGGCCCGATGTTACTTTTGTCCAAGAAGTAAAGCAGGACAGCCACAAGGCCGTGGTAGCTCATCTTCAGGCAGGGTCAGGGCCGGGAACACCTTGGAGAGGGGAGCTGGCTTTCAGCCCGGGCACCCAACATAGCTGTGGCACAGCTATCATCGCCAGCACCGCGTCTCTACCGCCGGGATATCACCGTCAAGCCGCTGCCTATGACACACAGGGCAGGGTGGTATGCTGGGATTGGGACATTGATCACCACCGGTTACGGCTTCTGTCCATTTATGCGCCGGCTCAACCCACGGACAGACCAGCGTTTTTCCAAGACCTGGCGCCTTACCTGGACACGGACCGACGCCTGTTGATTGGGGGCGATTTTAACTGCGTCCTGGCTCCAGAGGATGAGGCAGCACCTTCACCTAGTCGGTCGGTGGGCGCCACTGCACTCGGACAGCTTATGCAGGAGCATCAGCTGCTTGACCCATGGTCGCAGCGTGGGGAGGGTACAGCAGGCTACACTCACCCGGCAAACAACAAACCAGCCTCAGCAGCGCGTCTGGATCGGTGGCTCATCAGTCGGGAGTGCCTGCCATGGGTGCGGGCAGTGACGAGGGTTGCTGGAGCACCAGGGGACCATCATGGGGTCCTGCTTCAGCTGGCTCTTCCCGGACTGCCCCCACTGGGCCGCCGGGGGTGGATGCTTCCAGTCTACCTTCTCTACCATCCTGCGCTCAAGGCCAGCTTGGAGGGCGCGGTTGCCCAACACGTCCAGCAGCAGGCGGCCATGGCTCCAGGTGCTGACCCGCGGGACACCTGGGATGCAACGAAGGCCTTTATCCGCATGGCAGCCGATGGCCTCCACCGCTCCCATGTGCAGCACCGCAATGCACCACTGGTGGCCGCCAGGCAGGCCGCAACTGTGGCCCTTCGGCTGCAGGACCAAACCCCCAACTGCCCCTTGGCTAAGGCAGCGGCCCTAATGGCAACCACAGCTGTCAAGGAAGCCATGCTCGAGAGCAGCCAGGCACGTACAGCCGCCCAGGAAGCCCTTTACAACAACCAAGGAGAACGCGGCACACGGTGGTTCCATAACCTGGGCAGGGAGACCCGAGCGCCGACACGCATCACGGCGCTGGCAGCATCAGCCGACGAGGTCCCGGTGGCTCTCACAGGGTCCAGCGTCACTGCAACCATAACAGCAGCAGCCCACGCCATGTACAGCAGTGACAGCCCAACGGGCCTTTTCCGAGTGGGGGAGGTGGATGAGGAGGCACAGGAGGAGCTACTACAGCACCTACAGCGCAAGCTGCCTGACGACCTGCGAGACGCAGCTGATGGTGTGAGCCATGATGGAGAGCTGACAGAGTTGGAGTTGGCGGCGGCCCTGTCGCAGTGTGCCAGCGGTAAGGCCCCTGGTCTGGACGGCCTTCCTTATGAGCTGTACCGGGTGCTTTGGAGCATGCTGGGGCCTCTCTTTTTGGCAGCAGTCAACGCGGCTTTCAGGGACGGCCGCGGGGTGCCTTGTACAGATGCAGCAGCATTGGCAGCAGCTTTACCACACAGCTGGCGAGCGGGGGTTATTGCCCTCATCTACAAGGGTCGGGACCTACCCAGGCATTTGCTGCCCAGCTACCGCCCCATCACGCTGCTCAACTCAGACTACAAACTGGTTGGGAAGGCGCTCAGCAACAGGCTGCAAGCTCCACTGGATTACCTTATTGATGGCCTGCAGACCGCTTTCCTGGCAGGGCGGGACGTTCGGGACAACGTGCTCTATCACCAAGCTCTTTTGGAGTGGCTCCAACGATCGCAACAGGCGGGGGTGCTGCTAATGCTGGACATCGAAAAGGCCTATGACCGGGTTCACCGGCCCTGGCTGCTGAAAGTGGCCGAGGCCATGGGGTTCGGGCCCAACATGCTTGGATGGCTGCGTCTGATGACAGCAGAGGGCTCCGCCAGCATCATTGTCAATGGTATCCGGTCTGATCCCTTCCCGGTGCGCAACGGGCTACAGCAAGGCAGCCCCCTGTCCCCGGTGCTGTGGGCCATCCAACTGGAGCCCCTCACAGCCTACCTCCACCACCTGGTTCGCAGCAACATCCTCCGGACTCCACTGCTCCCTGATGGCACCCCAGCGCCAGCAGTGACTCACCATGCAGATGACACTAACCTGCTGGTATCCGACATTGATGCAGATGGGCCGGTGGCTAAGCAGGCAGTGGCGCTCTTCTGCAGGGCCAGCAACGCCAAAGAGAACGCCAGCAAAAGCAAGGGCCTCGTGCTGGGAACCCATCGCCCCATCTCCGGTACCCATGCGGCGACAGAGGCACATTTTGGGGAGCCTAGTGCTAGTCATCCGCCCCGACACCTGGGAGTCCCTCTGACCGACGACATCCCCACAGCAGCTAAGCTTTGCTACGATGGTAGGATAGGCAGGCTTAAGCAGGTGGCCAGCCGCTGGAGCCCGCATTCCCTCAGCATGGTTGGCAGGACTCACATCGCCAAGCAAGTCTTGGGCAACACGCTGGCGTATCACTTCTCCTTCATCTCCCCTCGGCCAGAGCAACTGCAGCGGGCCCAACGGACGGTGGATGGGTTTGTGGCCTGGTCGACACTCCCAGAAGATGCCAGTCTGGTATCTGGCGGTTACGCCACATTGCTGCCAAAGCAAGGGGTTGCCAGCCTTTCCAAGGACCAAGGAGGCATCGGGCACATTGACCTGCAGTCCTTTCTGGATGCCCTGCAAGCCAAGACCATTGTGCAGCTCGCTCAGCCCGGAAACCAACCCTGGAAGCAGCTGCACCGACACCTGCTGGCGGAGGCAGCACCTCCTGGCACCACGGGCTGGGGTTGGGTGTTTGGCACATGCCCAGTCCCGGCAGACCTGCCCCCTAGACTGCAGGACCTGGTCCAGGCCTACCGTAACACGTGCCCCAATCGGCTCAGCCTATCTGTGGAGGACGATGACGCCCGGGCCATCCTAGCAGAGCCCCTCTTTTACAATGCCGCCATTCTTGACCCGACCTCGTCAGAGCCATTCTCCTTCCCATCAGGGGCCTCAGCCGCTTTGCCCCTCACGCTGGGCGACCTACGGAGGGCAACCACTACCACCATGCAGCTGCCGTTGCTGTGCAAAATCAGGGCCGCCCTACCGCTGAGCTGGAAAGAGCTGCTGCCGCCCGACACAGTGACGGCTCCCATCCCGCAGCTGCCAACATGGAACTCCTCCCCGTGCGGAGGGTGGATCAGCGACCCAACCGGCAGCGTGTGGGCAGTCACTTCCACAGGACGACTGGTGCAGCCGCAGCCACAACTCCCAGTACCCCAGCCCAGCCCGGCATGGCATGCTGCATGTGTGCTGAAGTGCAGGAAGAAAAGGGCCCTTTGGACGCTGGAGGAGCGCGAGAACTACGCTGCGGCACCACCCCAGAACAAGGCTGCAGCTTGGCCAGTTGAACCACATGTGCTAGGCCCGTGGGCTACCCTTCAGTGCTACCCGGCAGGCCATGGTCATGGCAAGGTCTCACTCGTCCACTACGAGGTTAGCAATGCCCGCCACCGCCTCACTACCATCAAGGCAGAGAGGCAGATGGGGGAGGGCAGCGTCCCCCTCCGCCCAGCTGCTTGGCCCCTGGCAGGCAGCCCCACCAGCTCCCAAGGAGCAGGAGGCAGCACATCGGCACCACGCAGCACGTTGCAGCAGATGGAGACTCAATGGGAGCAGGAACGACCCCACAGTGGCTCGTCCCGCTTCACCCACTACTCACCACCCCCGCCGAGCTGGATGCAGCCTAACCTGGGTGATGCCAGGCACCAAGCAGCGCAGCAGCGGAGGCAGCGGAGGGAACAGCGTCAGGATGGACAGTCGCAGCACCAGCTGTTGCCGCAGCAGCACAGCCAGGATATCCAGCAGACGGCCGGCGGAGGACAGTCAGCGGCAGAGGTGCAGGGGACAGGGGGGTCCCAGCCGCAGCAGCAATCTCAGCAGCAGGAACAGCAGCAGGGGCAGGAGCACCAGCAGCAGCGCTATACCGGCCGGGAGCACTCGCATGCCTGGCTTAGGCTGTGGGAATGTTCAGCGGGCAACCGGGCGAAGGTTCTGGGGTGGCGGCTGGCACATGCCCGGCTGCCCTGTGGACTCTATCTGGCAGCTAAGCGGGGTCAACGGCATGGCACCAATCGGCACCTTTGCCAGCAGCCATGCTGCTCGCAGCTCGCAGCACGGTACCGGCCACGGGACAGCCTAACTCACATCTTCCTGCAGTGCCCGCAGTACTTGGAAGCAAGGCAGTGGCTGGGGCAGACGTGGGTGGCCATCACGGAAGGGGAGTCCCCACCTGTCGACAATGCGGCCCTCATGTTTGGAGATCAGCCAAACTCCTGGCAAGGGCACCCAGCAGCCAACCGTAGCCCAGGACTGGTCAAGCTATGGAACGCACTCCGGCTGACGTTCCTGCATGCCATCTGGTGTGCACACCAAGCGGCTGAGGAGGAGGCCAAAACGTCAGGAGCAGTGGTCAAACAGGTGGTGGATGACTTGCGGAGGCTCATGATGGCACAGTTCCGGGTGGCAGCACTGCCGGAGGCTATGCTTGACGCCCTGCCGATGCGCCTCATTACAGCGGAGTTGAAGCAAACGGCCATGGCGGAGTTTACAGCTGTGTGGGCGCACCGGGAGGTCCTATGCAAGGTGTACCGCCTTGAGGAAGGTGGAGCCAGGCTCCAGGTTCGGCTATCCAGAGAACATCCGGTCCCTGTACCAGGGGTAGCTGAACCAGAAGAGGAGTAGAGCCCCGGGGGGACGACCATGGCAAGGAACAGCAGGCGGCATGCAGCAAACAGCAGACAGCAGGCACCCAGGAGCAAGGAGCAGGGAACAGGGCGCAGGGAGCAGGGAGCAGGGAGCTGGGCGCAGGGAGCAGGGAGCAGGGCGCAGGGAGCAGGGCGCAGGGAGCAGGGCGCAGGGAGTAGGGAGTAGAGAGCAGGAAGGAGGTAGCAGTGAGTAGGGAACAGGGAGCCGGGAGTAGGGTACAGGGGGTGAGCTGTGGGACGGAGGAGAGAAGAGGTGGTAGAAGAGATCAGGGTGCTGGTAGTGTGGAGCAGAGAGCCAGGAGGTTTAGGCTTTGTTTGGTAGGTAGCAGTTCAGAGGTGGAAGCGTTTCCACTTCTGGTTTTTTGGGTCAGTAGAGGCAGAGCTGAGGGTTGCTCGGGTTCCCTGAACACGGGGGTACGAGGGGGTACCAGGGGTCCCTGAACACGGGGGTACGAGGGGGTATCAGGGGTCCCTGAACACGGGGGTACGAGGGGGTATCAGGGGTCCCTGAACTCGGGGGTACGCAGGGGTATCAGGGGTCCCGAAACTCGGGAATGTGTGGGGGTATCAGGGGCCCCAAAACTCGGGGGGTTGCATGGGTGTTTTTTCTGTTAACTGTTTTGTTTGTTGGTTTCTTCTGTTGGAGTGTTGTGTTTTGTTGTGGTTTTGTGGTTTTCCTTTCGTAGTCGTTCCTGTGGAGGGAGGCTTTTTGTTTGTTTTCAGCCTTCGGTGGTGGTGGTGTTGCCCCTCGCCTGTCCAGGTGGTCAGAGTGAGGTTTTGACCTCTCAGGCAGGTCACCCGTCCTTGTCCTTGTCCTGTCTGGTGTGTTGTCTGTTGCAGTTCCTTTCTCCTCTGTCAGGTGGGCTTGCAGGTGGTGTTTTCCAGGGGTGCTTCCCTGGTATCCAGTGGGTGTTTTTTCCGCTGGTTTTCTTGGTGGTCTTCCTGTCCTTCCTCTGTAACAGTCCACATCGGAAAAAAAAAATGCAACCCCCCGAGTTTTGGGGCCCCTGATACCCCCACACATTCCCGAGTTTCGGGACCCCTGATACCCCTGCGTACCCCCGAGTTCAGGGACCCCTGATACCCCCTCGTACCCCCGTGTTCAGGGACCCCTGATACCCCCTCGTACGCCCGTGTTCAGGGAACCCGAGCAACCCTCAGCTCTGCCTCTACAGACCCATACCAACTCTGAACTGCTACCTACCAAACAACGCCTACTCCTCCTGGCTCTCTGGCTCACTGATACAACCAACCTGCTCTCTACTCCCTACTCCCTGCTCCTTGTTTCAAACTCCCTGCTCCCTGCGCCCTGCTCCCTGCTACCTGCTCCTGGCTCTCTGCTCTGTTCCCTACTCCCTCTCCCCCTGTTCCCTACTCACTGCTACCTCCTTCCTGCTCTCTACTCCCTACTCCCTGCGCCCTGTTCCAAACTCCCTGCTCCCTGCGCCCTGCTCCCTGCGCCCTGCTCCTGGCTCTCTGCTCTGTTCCCTACTCCCTTTCCCCCTGCTCCCTACTCACTGCTACCTCCTTCCTGCTCTCTACTCCCGACCCACTGCTCCCTGTTCCAAACTCCCTGCTCCCTGCTCCCTGCGCCCTGCTCCCTGCGCCCTGCTCCCTGCTCCCTGCGCCCTGCTCCCTGCTCCCTGCTCCCTGCTCCTTGCTCCTGGTTACCTGCTGTCGGCTGTTTGCTGCATGCCGCCTGCTGTTCTTCACCATGGTCGTCCCCCCGGGGCTCTACTCCTCTTCCGGTTCAGCTACCCCTGGTATAGGGACAGGATGTTCTCTGGATAGCCGAACCTGGAGCCTGGCTCCACCTTCCTCAAGGCGGTACACCTTGCATAGGACCTCCCGGTGCGCCCACACAGCTGTAAACTCCGCCATGGCCGTTTGCTTCAACTCCGCTGTAATGAGGCGCATCGGCAGGGCGTCAAGCATAGCCTCCGGCAGTGCTTCCACCCGGAACTGTGCCAACATGAGCCTCCGCAAGTCATCCACCACCTGTTTGACCACTGCTGCTGACGTTTTGGCCTCCTCCTCAGCCGCTTGGTGTGCACACCAGATGGCATGCAGGAACGTCAGCCGGAGTGCGTTCCATAGCTTGACCAGTCCTGGGCTACGGTTGGCTGCTGGGTGCCCTTGCCAGGAGTTTGGCTGATCTCCAAACATGAGGGCCGCATTGTCGACAGGTGGGGACTCCCCTTCCGTGATGGCCACCCACGTCTGCCCCAGCCACTGCCTTGCTTCCAAGTACTGCGGGCACTGCAGGAAGATGTGAGTTAGGCTGTCCCGTGGCCGGTACCGTGCTGCGAGCTGCGAGCAGCATGGCTGCTGGCAAAGGTGCCGATTGGTGCCATTCCGTTGACCCCGCTTAGCTGCCAGATAGAGTCCACAGGGCAGCCGGGCATGTGCCAGCCGCCACCCCAGAACCTTCGCCCGGTTGCCCGCTGAACATTCCCACAACCTAAGCCAGGCATGCGAGTGCTCCCGGCCGGTATAGCGCTGCTGCTGATGCTCCTGCCCCTGCTGCTGCTCCTGCTGCTGAGATTGCTGCTGCGGCTGGGACCCCCCTGTCCCCTGCACCTCTGCCGCTGACTGTCCTCCGCCGGCCGTCTGCTGGATATCCTGGCTGTGCTGCTGCGGCAACAGCTGGTGCTGCGACTGTCCATCCTGACGCTGTTCCCTCCGCTGCCTCCGCTGCTGCGCTGCTTGGTGCCTGGCATCACCCAGGTTGGGCTGCATCCAGCTCGGCGGGGGTGGTGAGTAGTGGGTGAAGCGGGACGAGCCACTGTGGGGTCGTTCCTGCTCCCATTGAGTCTCCATCTGCTGCAACGTGCTGCGTGGTGCTGATGTGCTGCCTCCTGCTCCTTTTTTTTTTTTTTTTTAGGGAAGCACCCCTGGAAAACACCACCTGCAAGCCCACCTGACAGAGGAGAAAGGAACTGCAACAGACAACACACCAGACAGGACAAGGACAAGGACGGGTGACCTGCCTGAGAGGTCAAAACCTCACTCTGACCACCTGGACAGGCGAGGGGCAACACCACCACCACCAAAGGCTGAAAACAACCAAACAGCCTCCCTCCACAGGAACGACTACGAAAGGAAACCCACAAAACCACAATAAAACACAACACTCCAACAGAAGAAACCAACAAACAAAACAGTTAACAGAAAAAACACCCATGCAACCCCCCGAGTTTTGGGGCCCCTGATACCCCCACACATTCCCGAGTTTCGGGACCCCTGATACCCCTGCGTACCCCCGAGTTCAGGGACCCCTGATACCCCCTCGTACCCCCGTGTTCAGGGACCCCTGATACCCCCTCGTACCCCCGTGTTCAGGGAACCCGAGCAACCCTCAGCTCTGCCTCTACTGACCCAAAAAACCAGAAGTGGAAACGCTTCCACCTCTGAACTGCTACCTACCAAACAAAGCCTAAACCTCCTGGCTCTCTGCTCCACACTAGCTCACCCCCTGTTCCCTACTCCCGGCTCCCTGTTCCCTACTCACTGCTACCTCCTTCCTGCTCTCTACTCCCTACTCCCTGCGCCCTGCTCCAAACTCCCTGCTCCCTGCGCCCAGCTCCCTGCTCCCTGCTCCCTGCTCCCTGCTCCCTGCGCCCTGCTCCCTGCTCCTTGCTCCTGGGTGCCTGCTGTCTGCTGTTTGCTGCATGCCGCTTGCTGTTCTTTGCCATGGTCGTCCCCCCGGGGCTCTACTCCGCTTCTGGTTCAGCTACCCCTGGTACAGGGACCGGATGTTCTCTGGATAGCCGAACCTGGAGCCTGGCTCCACCTTCCTCAAGGCGGTACACCTTGCATAGGACCTCCCGGTGCGCCCACACAGCTGTAAACTCCGCCAGGGCCGTTTGCTTCAACTCCGCTGTAATGAGGCGCATCGGCAGGGCGTCAAGCATAGCCTCCGGCAGTGCTGCCACCCGGAACTGTGCCATCATGAGCCTCCGCAAGTCATCCACCACCTGTTTGACCACTGCTGCTGACGTTTTGGCCTCCTCCTCAGCCGCTTGGTGTGCACACCAGATGGCATGCAGGAACGTCAGCCGGAGTGTGTTCCATAGCTTGACCAGTCCTGGGCTACGGTTGGCTGCTGGGTGCCCTTGCCAGGAGTTTGGCTGATCTCCAAACATGAGGGCCGCATTGTCGACAGGTGGGGACTCCCCTTCCGTGATGGCCACCCACGTCTGCCCCAGCCACTGCCTTGCTTCCAAGTACTGCGGGCACTGCAGGAAAATGTGAGTTAGGCTGTCCCGTGGCCGGTACCGTGCTGCGAGCTGCGAGCAGCATGGCTGCTGGCAAAGGTGCCGATTGGTGCCATGCCGTTGTCTCCGCTTAGCTGCCAGATAGAGTCCACAGGGCAGCCTTGCATGTGCCAGCCGCCACCCCAGAACCTTCGCCCGGTTGCCCGCTGAACATTCCCACAACCTAAGCCAGGCATGCGAGTGATCCCGGCCGGTATAGCGCTGCTGCTGGTGCTCCTGCCCCTGCTGCTGCTCCTGCTGCTGAGATTGCTGCTGCGGCTGGGACCCCCCTGTCCCCTGCACCTCTGCCGCTGACTGTCCTCCGCCGGCCGTCTGCTGGATATCCTGGCTGTGCTGCTGCGGCAACAGCTGGTGCTGCGACTGTCCACCCTGACGCTGTTCCCTCCGCTGCCTCCGCTGTTGCGCTGCTTGGTGCCTGGCATCACCCAGGTTGGGCTGCATCCAGCTCGGCGGGGGTGGTGAGTAGTGGGTGAAGCGGGACGAGCCACTGTGGGGTCGTTCCTGCTCCCATTGAGTCTCCATCTGCTGCAACGTGCTGCGTGGTGCCGATGTGCTGCCTCCTGCTCCTTGGGAGCTGGTGGGGCTGCCTGCCAGTGGCCAAGCAGCTGGGCGGAGGGGGACGCTGCCCTCCCCCATCTGCCTCTCTGCCTTGATGGTAGTGAGGCGGTGGCGGGCATTGCTTACCTCGTAGTGGACGAGGGAGACCTTACCATGACCATGGCCTGCCGGGTAGCACTGAAGGGTAGCCCACGGGCCTAGCACATGTGGTTCAACTGGCCAAGCTGCAGCCTTGTTCTGGGGTGGTGCCGCAGCGTAGTTCTCGCGCTCCTCCAGCGTCCAAAGGGCCCTTTTCTTCCTGCACTTCAGCACACATGCAGCATGCCATGCCGGGCTGGGCTGGGGTACTGGGAGTTGCGGCTGCGGCTGCACCAGGCGTCCTGTGGAAGTGACTGCCCACACGCTGCCGGTTGGGTCGCTGATCCACCCTCCGCACGGGGAGGAGCTCCATGTTGGCAGCTGCGGGATGGGAGCCGTCACTGGGTCGGGCGGCAGCAGCTCTTTCCAGCTCAGCGGTAGGGCGGCCCTGATTTTGCACAGCAACGGCAGCTGCATGGTGGTAGTGGTTGCCCTCCGTAGGTCGCCCAGCGTGAGGGGCAAAGCGGCTGCGGCCCCTGATGGGAAGGAGAATGGCTCTGACGAGGTCGGGTCAAGAATGGCGGCATTGTAAAAGGGGGGCTCTGCTAGGATGGCCCGGGCGTCATCGTCCTCCACAGATAGGCTGAGCCGATTGGGGCACGTGTTGCGGAAGGCCTGGACCAGGTCCTGCAGTCTAGGGGGCAGGTCGGCCGGGACTGGGCATGTGCCAAACACCCAACCCCAGCCCGTGGTGCCAGGAGGTGCTGCCTCCGCCAGCAGGTGTCGGTGCAGCTGCTTCCAGGGTTGGTTACCGGGCTGAGCGAGCTGCACAATGGTCTTGGCTTGCAGGGCATCCAGAAAGGACTGCAGGTCAATGTGCCCGATGCCTCCTTGGTCCTTGGAAAGGCTGGCAACCCCTTGCTTTGGCAGCAATGTGGCGTAACCGCCAGATACCAGACTGGCATCTTCTGGGAGTGTCGACCAGGCCACAAACCCATCCACCGTCCGTTGGGCCCGCTGCAGTTGCTCTGGCCGAGGGGAGATGAAGGAGAAGTGATACGCCAGCGTGTTGCCCAAGACTTGCTTGGCGATGTGAGTCCTGCCAACCATGCTGAGGGAATGCGGGCTCCAGCGGCTGGCCACCTGCTTAAGCCTGCCTATCCTACCATCGTAGCAAAGCTCCTTGGGAGCTGGTGGGGCTGCCTGCCAGTGGCCAAGCAGCTGGGCGGAGGGGGACGCTGCCCTCCCCCATCTGCCTCTCTGCCTTGATGGCAGTGAGGCGGTGGCGGGCATCGCTAACCTCGTAGTGGACGAGTGAGACCTTGCCATGACCATGGCCTGCTGGGTAGCACTGAAGGGTAGCCCACGGGCCTAGCACATGTGGTTCAACTGGCCAAGCTGCAGCCTTGTTCTGGGGTGGTGCCGCAGCGTAGTTCTCGCGCTCCTCCAGCGTCCAAAGGGCCCTTTTCTTCCTGCACTTCAGCACACATGCAGCATGCCATGCCGGGCTGGGCTGGGGTACTGGGAGTTGCGGCTGCGGCTGCACCAGTCGTCCTGTGGAAGTGACTGCCCACACGCTGCCGGTTGGGTCGCTGATCCACCCTCCGCACGGGGAGGAGCTCCATGTTGGCAGCTGCGGGATGGGAGCCGTCACTGGGTCGGGCGGCAGCAGCTCTTTCCAGCTCAGCGGTAGGGCGGCCCTGATTTTGCACAGCAACGGCAGCTGCATGGTGGTAGTGGTTGCCCTCCGTAGGTCGCCCAGCGTGAGGGGCAAAGCGGCTGCGGCCCCTGATGGGAAGGAGAATGGCTCTGACGAGGTCGGGTCAAGAATGGCGGCATTGTAAAAGAGGGGCTCTGCTAGGATGGCCCGGGCGTCATCGTCCTCCACAGATAGGCTAGGCCTGGACCAGGTCCTGCAGTCTAGGGGGCAGGTCGGCCGGGACTGGGCATGTGCCAAACACCCAACCCCAGCCCGTGGTGCCAGGAGGTGCTGCCTCCGCCAGCAGGTGTCGGTGCAGCTGCTTCCAGGGTTGGTTACCGGGCTGAGCGAGCTGCACAATGGTCTTGGCTTGCAGGGCATCCAGAAAGGACTGCAGGTCAATGTGCCCGATGCCTCCTTGGTCCTTGGAAAGGCTGGCAACCCCTTGCTTTGGCAGCAATGTGGCGTAACCGCCAGATACCAGACTGGCATCTTCTGGGAGTGTCGACCAGGCCACAAACCCATCCACCGTCCGTTGGGCCCGCTGCAGTTGCTCTGGCCGAGGGGAGATGAAGGAGAAGTGATACGCCAGCGTGTTCGGGTGTTCGGGTGGTGAGTTGGCCCTATGACCTCACGGCCTGACTAACTCGCTGCCCGAACAGCTCAGGGGCTGAAAAGTTGGCCCGAACTTTGCACGGCCTGACCAACTCGCTGCCCGAACAGCTCAGGGGCTGAATGAGTTGGCCCGAACTTCACATCGGGTGGTGAGTTGGCCCTATGACCTCACGGCCTGACCAACTCGCTGCCCGAACAGCTCAGGGGCTGAATGAGTTGGCCCGAACTTCACATCGGGTGGTGAGTTGGCCCTATGACCTCACGGCCTGACTAACTCGCTGCCCGAACAGCTCAGGGGCTGATGAGTTGGCCCGAACTTTGCACGGCCTGACCAACTCGCTGCCCGAACAGCTCAGGGGCTGAATGAGTTGGCCCGAACTTCACATCGGGTGTTGAGGTTTTTTTTCCGATGTGGACTGTTACAGAGGAAGGACAGGAAGACCACCAAGAAAAACCAGCGGAAAAAACACCCACTGGATACCAGGGAAGCACCCCTGGAAAACACCACCTGCAAGCCCACCTGACATAGGAGAAAGGAACTGCAACAGACAACACACCAGACAGGACAAGGACAAGGACGGGTGACCTGCCTGAGAGGTCAAAACCTCACTCTGACCACCTGGACAGGCGAGGGGCAACACCACCACCACCGAAGGCTGAAAACAACCAAACAGCCTCCCTCCACAGGAACGACTACGAAAGGAAAACCACAAAACCACAACAAAACACAACACTCCAACAGAAGAAACCAACAAACCAAACAGTTGGCCCTATGACCTCACGGCCTGACCAACTCGCTGCCCGAACAGCTCAGGGGCTGATGAGTTGGCCCGAACTTCACATCGGGTGGTGAGTCCAACTCGCTGCCCGATAAGTTGGCCCGATCTTCGCATCGGGTGGTGAGTTGGCCCTATGACCTCACGGCCTGACCAACTCGCTGCCCAAACAGCTCAGGGGCTGATGAGTTGGCCCGAACTTCACATCGGGTGGTGAGTTGGCCATATGACCTCACGGCCTGTGAGTTGGCCCTATGACCTCACGGCCTGACCAACTCGCTGCCCGAACAGCTCAGGGGCTGATAAGTTGGCCCGAACTTCGCATCGGGTGGTGAGTTGGCCCTATGACCTCACCGCCTGAGCAACTCGCTGCCCGAACAGCTCAGGGGCTGATGAGTTGGCCCGAACTTCGCATCGGGTGGTGAGTTGGCCCTATGACCTCACGGCCTGACCAACTCGCTGCCCAAACAGCTCAGGGGCTGATGAGTTGGCCCGAACTTTACATCGGGTGGTGAGTTGGCCCTATGACCTCACGGCCTGACCAACTCGCTGCCCGAACAGCTCAGGGGCTGATGAGTTGGCCCGAACTTCACATCGGGTGGTGAGTCCAACTCGCTGCCCGATAAGTTGGCCCGATCTTCGCATCGGGTGGTGAGTTGGCCCTATGACCTCACGGCCTGACCAACTCGCTGCCCAAACAGCTCAGGGGCTGATGAGTTGGCCCGAACTTCACATCGGGTGGTGAGTTGGCCATATGACCTCACGGCCTGTGAGTTGGCCCTATGACCTCACGGCCTGACCAACTCGCTGCCCGAACAGCTCAGGGGCTGATAAGTTGGCCCGAACTTCGCATCGGGTGGTGAGTTGGCCCTATGACCTCACCGCCTGAGCAACTCGCTGCCCGAACAGCTCAGGGGCTGATGAGTTGGCCCGAACTTCGCATCGGGTGGTGAGTTGGCCCTATGACCTCACGGCCTGACCAACTCGCTGCCCAAACAGCTCAGGGGCTGATGAGTTGGCCCGAACTTCACATCGGGTGGTGAGTTGGCCCTATGACCTCACGGCCTGACCAACTCGCTGCCCGAACAGCTCAGGGGCTGATGAGTTGGCCCGAACTTCGCATCGGGTGGTGAGTTGGCCCTATGACCTCACGGCCTGACCAACTCGCTGCCCGAACAGCTCAGGGGCTGATAAGTTGGCCCGAACTTCGCATCGGGTGGTGAGTTGGCCCTATGACCTCACCGCCTGAGCAACTCGCTGCCCGAACAGCTCAGGGGCTGATGAGTTGGCCCGAACTTCGCATCGGGTGGTGAGTTGGCCCTATGACCTCACGGCCTGACCAACTCGCTGCCAAAACAGCTCAGGGAGCAGGGAGTTTGGAACAGGGAGCAGTGGGTAGGGAGTAGAGAGCAGGTTGGATGTATCAGTGAGCCAGAGAGCCAGGAGGAGAAGGCGTTGTTTGGTAGGTAGCAGTTCAGAGTTGGTATGGGTCTGTAGAGGCAGAGCTGAGGGTTGCTCGGGTTCCCTGAACACGGGGGTACGAGGGGGTATCAGGGGTCCCTGAACACGGGGGTACGAGGGGGTATCAGGGGTCCCTGAACTCGGGGGTACGCAGGGGTATCAGGGGTCCCGAAACTCGGGAATGTGTGGGGGCATCAGGGGCCCCAAAACTCGGGGGGTTGCATGGGTGTTTTTTCTGTGTTGTTTGTTGGTTTCTTCTGTTGGAGTCCCCTGTCCCCTGCACAGGGGGGTCCCAGCCGCAGCAGCAATCTCAGCAGCAGGAGCAGCAGCAGGGGCAGGAGCACCAGCAGCAGCGCTATACCGGCCGGGATCACTCGCATGCCTGGCTTAGGTTGTGGGAATGTTCAGCGGGCAACCGGGCGAAGGTTCTGGGCGGGGAGCTATCCATGCTGTGCGTGGGCTGTTCGTGCCGTATGGGAGCTGTTTGTGCCGTGCGGGGGCTGTCCGTGCCGTGCGGGGGCTATCCGTGCCGTGTAGGGGCTGTCCGTGCCGTGTGGGGGTTGTCCGTGCCGTGTAGGGGTTGTCCCTGCCGTGCGTGGGCTGTCCGTGCCGTGTGGGAGCTATTTGTGCCGTGGTGGGGGCTGTCCGTGCCGTGCGGGGGTTGTCCGTGCCGAGCGGGGGCAGTTCATGTAGTGCGGGGGCTGTCCATGCCCTGCGGGGGCTTTTCGTGTCGTGCGAGGGCTGTCCATGCCGTGTTAGGGCTGTCCGTGCTGTGTGGGGGCTGTCCGTGCCGAGCGGGAGCTATCCGTGCCGTTCGGGGGCTGTTCGTGCCGTGCAGGGGTTGTCCGTGCCGAGCGGGGGCAGTTCATGTAGTGCGGGGGCTGTCCATGCCCTGCGGGGGCATTTCGTGTCGTGCGAGGGCTGTGTGGGGGCTGTCCGTGCCGTGCGGGGCCATTTCATGCTGTGCGGTGTCTGTCCATGCCTTGTGGGGGCTTTTCATGCTGTGCGGGTGCTGTCAATGCCGTGTGGAGGCTGTCCGAGCCGAGCAGGGGCTGTTCGTGCTGTGCGGGGGCTGTCCATGCTGTGCGGGGGCTTTTCGTGTCGTGCGCGGGCTGTCCCTGCCGTGAGTGGGCTGTTCATGCCGTGCATTTATGCTGTGCGGTTCATGCTGTGCGGGTGCTGTCAATGCCGTGTGGGGGCTATATATGTTGTGCGGGGGCCGTCCGTGCTGTGTTGAAGCTATTTGTGACGTGTGGGGGCTGTCCATGCCGTGCTTGGGCTTTATGTGCCGTGCGAGAGATGTCCGTGCCGTGCGGGTACTGTCCCGTGCAGGGGCTGTTGGGGCCGGGCGAGAGCTGTTCATGCTGTGCGGGGGCTGTCCGTGGAATGCCGGGGCTGTCCGTGCCGTGCGGGGGCTGTTCGTGCTGTGTGAGGGCTGTCCGTGCCGTGCGGGGCCTTTTTGAGCCGTGCAGGGGCTGTCCTTGCCGTGTGGGGGCTGTCCGAGCCGAGCAGGGGCTGTTCGTGCTGTGCGGGGGCTGTCCATGCTGTGCGGGGGCTTTTCGTGTCGTGCGCGGGCTGTCCCTGCCGTGAGTGGGCTGTTCATGCCGTGCCAGGGCTGTCCGTGCTGTGTGGGGGCTTCCCTAGCCTTGTGAGGGCTGTCCGTGCTGTGTTGGGGCTGTCCGTGCCGTGGTGGGGGCTGTCCGTGCCGTGCGGGGGCTTTTCATGCTGTGCGGTGTCTGTCCATGCCTTGTGGGGGCTTTTCATGCTGTGCGGGTGCTGTCAATGCCGTGTGGGGGCTATATATGTTGTGCGGGGGCCGTCCGTGCCGTGTTGAAGCTATTTGTGACGTGTGGGGGCTGTCCATGCCGTGTGGGGGCTATCTGTGCTGTGCGGGGGCATTTCGTGTCGTGCGGGGGCTGTCCCTGCCGTGAGAGGGCTGTCCCTGCCGTGTCAGGGCTGTCCGTGCTGTGTGGGGGCCGTCCGTGCCGTGCGGGGGCTTTTCATGCTGTGCGGGGGCTGTCCGTGCCGTGCGGGGGCTATCCATGCTGTGCGTGGGCTGTTCGTGCCGTATGGGGGCTGTTTGTGCCGTGCGGGGGCTGTCCGTGCCGTGCGGGGGCTATCCGTGCCGTGTAGGGGCTGTCCGTGCCGTGTGGGGGTTGTCCGTGCCGTGTAGGGGTTGTCCCTGCTGTGCGTGGGCTGTCCGTGCCGTGTGGGAGCTATTTGTGCCGTGGTGGGGGCTGTCCGTGCCGTGCGGGGGCTGTTCGTGCCGTGCAGGGGTTGTCCGTGCCGAGCGGGGGCAGTTCATGTAGTGCGGGGGCTGTCCATGCCCTGCGGGGGCTTTTCGTGTCGTGCGGGGGCTGTCCATGCCGTGTTAGGGCTGTCCGTGCCGTGTGGGGGCTGTCCGTGCCGAGCGGGGGCTATCCGTGCCGTGCGGGGGCTGTCCGTGCCGTGCGGGGGTTGTCCGTGCCGAGCGGGGGCAGTTCATGTAGTGCGGGGGCTGTCCATGCCCTGCGGGGGCTTTTCGTGTCGTGCGACGGCTGTCCATGCCGTGTCAGGGCTGTCCGTGCTGTGTGGGGGCTTCCCGTGCTGTTCGGGGGCTGTCCGTGCAGTGTAGGGGCTGTCCGTGCTGTGCCAGGGTTTTTCGTGCTGTGTGGGGGCTGTCCGTGCAGTGTGGGGGCTTTTCATGCTGTGCGGTGTCTGTCCATGCCTTGTGGGGGCTTTTCATGCTGTGCGGGTGCAGTCAATGCCGTGTGGGGGCTATATATGTTGTGCGGGGGCCGTCCGTGCTGTGTTGAAGCTATTTGTGACGTGTGGGGGCTGTCCATGCCGTGCTTGGGCTTTATGTGCCGTGCGAGAGATGTCCATGCCGTGCGGGTACTGTCCCGTGCAGGGGCTGTTGGGGCCGGGCGAGAGCTGTTCATGCTGTGCGGGGGCTGTCCGTGGAATGCCAGGGCTGTCCGTGCCGTGCGGGGGCTGTTCGTGCTGTGTGAGGGCTGTCCGTGCCGTGCGGGGCCTTTTTGAGCCGTGCAGGGGCTGTCCTTGCCGTGTGGGGGCTGTCCGAGCCGAGCAGGGGCTGTTCGTGCTGTGCGGGGGCTGTCCATGCTGTGCGGGGGCTTTTCGTGTCGTGCGCGGGCTGTCCCTGCCGTGAGTGGGCTGTTCATGCCGTGCCAGGGCTGTCCGTGCTGTGTGGGGGCTTCCCTAGCCTTGTGAGGGCTGTCCGTGCTGTGTTGGGGCTGTCCGTGCCGTGGTGGGGGCTGTCCGTGCCGTGCGGGGGCTTTTCATGCTGTGCGGTGTCTGTCCATGCCTTGTGGGGGCTTTTCATGCTGTGCGGGTGCTGTCAATGCCGTGTGGGGGCTATATATGTTGTGCGGGGGCCGTCCGTGCCGTGTTGAAGCTATTTTTCGTGTCGTGCGGGGGCTGTCCCTGCCGTGAGAGGGCTGTCCCTGCCGTGTCAGGGCTGTCCGTGCTGTGTGGGGGCCGTCCATGCCGTGCGGGGGCTTTTCATGCTGTGCGGGGGCCGTCCGTGCCGTGCGGGGGCTTTTCATGCTGTGCGGGGGCTGTCCGTGCCGTGCGGGAGCTATCCATGCTGTGCGTGGGCTGTTCGTGCCGTATGGGAGCTATCCGTGCCGTGTAGGGGCTGTCCGTGCCGTGTGGGGGTTGTCCGTGCCGTGTAGGGGTTGTCCCTGCTGTGTGTGGGCTGTCCGTGCCGTGTGGGGGCTATTTGTGCCGTGGTGGGGGCTGTCCGTGCCGTGCGGGGGCTGTTCGTGCCGTGCGGGGGTTGTCCGTGCCGAGCGGGGGCAGTTCATGTAGTGCGGGGGCTGTCCATGCCCTGCGGGGGCTTTTCGTGTCGTGCGGGGGCTGTCCATGCCGTGTTAGGGCTGTCCGTGCCGTGTGGGGGCTGTCCGTGCCGAGCGGGAGCTATCCGTGCCGTTCGGGGGCTGTCCGTGCCGTGCGGGGGTTGTCCGTGCCGAGCGGGGGCAGTTCATGTAGTGCGGGGGCTGTCCATGCCCTGCGGGGGCTTTTCGTGTCGTGCGGCGGCTGTCCATGCCGTGTCAGGGCTGTCCGTGCTGTGTGGGGGCTTCCCGTGCTGTTCGGGGGCTGTCCGTGCAGTGTAGGGGCTGTCCGTGCTGTGCCAGGGTTTTTCGTGCTGTGTGGGGGCTGTCCGTGCAGTGTGGGGGCTTTTCATGCTGTGCGGTGTCTGTCCATGCCTTGTGGGGGCTTTTCATGCTGTGCGGGTGCAGTCAATGCCGTGTGGGGGCTATATATGTTGTGCGGGGGCCGTCCGTGCTGTGTTGAAGCTATTTGTGACGTGTGGGGGCTGTCCATGCCGTGCTTGGGCTTTATGTGCCGTGCGAGAGATGTCCATGCCGTGCGGGTACTGTCCCGTGCAGGGGCTGTTGGGGCCGGGCGAGAGCTGTTCATGCTGTGCGGGGGCTGTCCGTGGAATGCCAGGGCTGTCCGTGCCGTGCGGGGGCTGTTCGTGCTGTGTGAGGGCTGTCCGTGCCGTGCGGGGCCTTTTTGAGCCGTGCAGGGGCTGTCCTTGCCGTGTGGGGGCTGTCCGAGCCGAGCAGGGGCTGTTCGTGCTGTGCGGGGGCTGTCCATGCTGTGCGGGGGCTTTTCGTGTCGTGCGCGGGCTGTCCCTGCCGTGAGTGGGCTGTTCATGCCGTGCCAGGGCTGTCCGTGCTGTGTGGGGGCTTCCCTAGCCTTGTGAGGGCTGTCCGTGCTGTGTTGGGGCTGTCCGTGCCGTGGTGGGGGCTGTCCGTGCCGTGCGGGGGCTTTTCATGCTGTGCGGTGTCTGTCCATGCCTTGTGGGGGCTTTTCATGCTGTGCGGGTGCTGTCAATGCCGTGTGGGGGCTATATATGTTGTGCGGGGGCCGTCCGTGCCGTGTTGAAGCTATTTTTCGTGTCGTGCGGGGGCTGTCCCTGCCGTGAGAGGGCTGTCCCTGCCGTGTCAGGGCTGTCCGTGCTGTGTGGGGGCCGTCCGTGCCGTGCGGGGGCTTTTCATGCTGTGCGGGGGCCGTCCGTGCCGTGCGGGGGCTTTTCATGCTGTGCGGGGGCTGTCCGTGCCGTGCGGGAGCTATCCATGCTGTGCGTGGGCTGTTCGTGCCGTATGGGAGCTATCCGTGCCGTGTAGGGGCTGTCCGTGCCGTGTGGGGGTTGTCCGTGCCGTGTAGGGGTTGTCCCTGCTGTGTGTGGGCTGTCCGTGCCGTGTGGGAGCTATTTGTGCCGTGGTGGGGGCTGTCCGTGCCGTGCGGGGGCTGTTCGTGCCGTGCAGGGGTTGTCCGTGCCGAGCGGGGGCAGTTCATGTAGTGCGGGGGCTGTCCATGCCCTGCGGGGGCTTTTCGTGTCGTGCGAGGGCTGTCCATGCCGTGTTAGGGCTGTCCGTGCCGTGTGGGGGCTGTCCGTGCCGAGCGGGAGCTATCCGTGCCGTTCGGGGGCTGTCCGTGCCGTGCGGGGGTTGTCCGTGCCGAGCGGGGGCAGTTCATGTAGTGCGGGGGCTGTCCATGCCCTGCGGGGGCTTTTCGTGTCGTGCGACGGCTGTCCATGCCGTGTCAGGGCTGTCCGTGCTGTGTGGGGGCTTCCCGTGCTGTTCGGGGGCTGTCCGTGCTGTGCCAGGGTTTTTTGTGCTGTGTGGGGGCTGTCCGTGCCGTGTGGGGGCTTTTCATGCTGTGCGGTGTCTGTCCATGCCTTGTGGGGGCTTTTCATGCTGTGCGGGTGCAGTCAATGCCGTGTGGGGGCTATATATGTTGTGCGGGGGCCGTCCGTGCCGTGTTGAAACTATTTGTGACGTGTGGGGGCTGTCCATGCCGTGCTTGGGCTTTTTGTGCCGTGCGAGAGATGTCCGTGCCGTGCGGGTACTATCCATGCCATGAGGGGGCTTTCCGTGCCGTGCAGGGGCTGTTGGGGCCGGGCGAGAGCTGTTCATGCTGTGCGGGGGCTGTCCGTGGAATGCCGGGGCTGTCCGTGCCGTGCGGGGGCTGTTCGTGCTGTGTGAGGGCTGTCCGTGCCGTGCGGGGCCTTTTTGAGCCGTGCAGGGGCTGTCCTTGCCGTGTGGGGGCTGTCCGAGCCGAGCAGGGGCTGTTCGTGCTGTGCGGGGGCTGTCCATGCTGTGCGGGGGCTTTTCGTGTCGTGCGCGGGCTGTCCCTGCCGTGAGTGGGCTGTTCATGCCGTGCCAGGGCTGTCCGTGCTGTGTGGGGGCTTCCCTAGCCTTGTGAGGGCTGTCCGTGCTGTGTTGGGGCTGTCCGTGCCGTGGTGGGGGCTGTCCGTGCCGTGCGGGGGCTTTTCATGCTGTGCGGTGTCTGTCCATGCCTTGTGGGGGCTTTTCATGCTGTGCGGGTGCTGTCAATGCCGTGTGGGGGCTATATATGTTGTGCGGGGGCCGTCCGTGCCGTGTTGAAGCTATTTGTGACGTGTGGGGGCTGTCCATGCCGTGTGGGGGCTATCTGTGCTGTGCGGGGGCTTTTCGTGTCGTGCGGGGGCTGTCCCTGCCGTGAGAGGGCTGTCCCTGCCGTGTCAGGGCTGTCCGTGCTGTGTGGGGGCCGTCCGTGCCGTGCGGGGGCTTTTCATGCTGTGCGGGGGCTGTCCGTGCCGTGCGGGAGCTATCCATGCTGTGCGTGGGCTGTTCGTGCCGTATGGGAGCTGTTTGTGCCGTGCGGGGGCTGTCCGTGCTGTGCGGGGGCTATCCGTGCCGTGTAGGGGCTGTCCGTGCCGTGTGGGGGTTGTCCGTGCCGTGTAGGGGTTGTCCCTGCTGTGCGTGGGCTGTCCGTGCCGTGTGGGAGCTATTTGTGCCGTGGTGGGGGCTGTCCGTGCCGTGCGGGGGCTGTTCGTGCCGTGCAGGGGTTGTCCGTGCCGAGCGGGGGCAGTTCATGTAGTGCGGGGGCTGTCCATGCCCTGCGGGGGCTTTTCGTGTCGTGCGAGGGCTGTCCATGCCGTGTTAGGGCTGTCCGTGCCGTGTGGGGGCTGTCCGTGCCGAGCGGGAGCTATCCGTGCCGTTCGGGGGCTGTCCGTGCCGTGCGGGGGTTGTCCGTGCCGAGCGGGGGCAGTTCATGTAGTGCGGGGGCTGTCCATGCCCTGCGGGGGCTTTTCGTGTCGTGCGACGGCTGTCCATGCCGTGTCAGGGCTGTCCGTGCTGTGTGGGGGCTTCCCGTGCTGTTCGGGGGCTGTCCGTGCAGTGGGCTGTGCAGGGCTGTCCGTGCAGTGGGCTGTGCAGGGCTGTCCGTGCTGTGCCAGGGTTTTTCGTGCTGTGTGGGGGCTGTCCGTGCCGTGTGGGGGCTTTTCATGCTGTGCGGTGTCTGTCCATGCCTTGTGGGGGCTTTTCATGCTGTGCGGGTGCAGTCAATGCCGTGTGGGGGCTATATATGTTGTGCGGGGGCCGTCCGTGCTGTGTTGAAGCTATTTGTGACGTGTGGGGGCTGTCCATGCCGTGCTTGGGCTTTATGTGCCGTGCGAGAGATGTCCATGCCGTGCGGGTACTGTCCCGTGCAGGGGCTGTTGGGGCCGGGCGAGAGCTGTTCATGCTGTGCGGGGGCTGTCCGTGGAATGCCGGGGCTGTCCGTGCCGTGCGGGGGCTGTTCGTGCTGTGTGAGGGCTGTCCGTGCCGTGCGGGGCCTTTTTGAGCCGTGCAGGGGCTGTCCTTGCCGTGTGGGGGCTGTCCGAGCCGAGCAGGGGCTGTTCGTGCTGTGCGGGGGCTGTCCATGCTGTGCGGGGGCTTTTCGTGTCGTGCGCGGGCTGTCCCTGCCGTGAGTGGGCTGTTCATGCCGTGCCAGGGCTGTCCGTGCTGTGTGGGGGCTTCCCTAGCCTTGTGAGGGCTGTCCGTGCTGTGTTGGGGCTGTCCGTGCCGTGGTGGGGGCTGTCCGTGCCGTGCGGGGGCTTTTCATGCTGTGCGGTGTCTGTCCATGCCTTGTGGGGGCTTTTCATGCTGTGCGGGTGCTGTCAATGCCGTGTGGGGGCTATATATGTTGTGCGGGGGCCGTCCGTGCCATGTTGAAGCTATTTTTCGTGTCGTGCGGGGGCTGTCCCTGCCGTGAGAGGGCTGTCCCTGCCGTGTCAGGGCTGTCCGTGCTGTGTGGGGGCCGTCCGTGCCGTGCGGGGGCTTTTCATGCTGTGCGGGGGCCGTCCGTGCCGTGCGGGGGCTTTTCATGCTGTGCGGGGGCTGTCCGTGCCGTGCGGGAGCTATCCATGCTGTGCGTGGGCTGTTCGTGCCGTATGGGAGCTATCCGTGCCGTGTAGGGGCTGTCCGTGCCGTGTGGGGGTTGTCCGTGCCGTGTAGGGGTTGTCCCTGCTGTGCGTGGGCTGTCCGTGCCGTGTGGGAGCTATTTGTGCCGTGGTGGGGGCTGTCCGTGCCGTGCGGGGGCTGTTCGTGCCGTGCAGGGGTTGTCCGTGCCGAGCGGGGGCAGTTCATGTAGTGCGGGGGCTGTCCATGCCCTGCGGGGGCTTTTCGTGTCGTGCGAGGGCTGTCCATGCCGTGTTAGGGCTGTCCGTGCCGTGTGGGGGCTGTCCGTGCCGAGCGGGAGCTATCCGTGCCGTTCGGGGGCTGTCCGTGCCGTGCGGGGGTTGTCCGTGCCGAGCGGGGGCAGTTCATGTAGTGCGGGGGCTGTCCATGCCCTGCGGGGGCTTTTCGTGTCGTGCGAGGGCTGTCCATGCCGTGTTAGGGCTGTCCGTGCCGTGTGGGGGCTGTCCGTGCTGAGCGGGAGCTATCCGTGCCGTTCGGGGGCTGTCCGTGCCGTGCAGGGGTTGTCCGTGCCGAGCGGGGGCAGTTCATGTAGTGCGGGGGCTGTCCATGCCCTGCGGGGGCTTTTCGTGTGGTGCGACGGCTGTCCATGCCGTGTCAGGGCTGTCCGTGCTGTGTGGGGGCTTCCCGTGCTGTTCGGGGGCTGTCCGTGCTGTGCCAGGGTTTTTCGTGCTGTGTGGGGGCTGTCCGTGCCGTGTGGGGGCTTTTCATGCTGTGCGGTGTCTGTCCATGCCTTGTGGGGGCTTTTCATGCTGTGCGGGTGCTGTCAATGCCGTGTGGGGGCTATATATGTTGTGCGGGGGCCGTCCGTGCCGTGTTGAAGCTATTTTTCGTGTCGTGCGGGGGCTGTCCCTGCCGTGAGAGGGCTGTCCCTGCCGTGTCAGGGCTGTCCGTGCTGTGTGGGGGCCGTCCGTGCCGTGCGGGGGCTTTTCATGCTGTGCGGGGGCCGTCCGTGCCGTGCGGGGGCTTTTCATGCTGTGCGGGGGCTGTCCGTGCCGTGCGGGAGCTATCCATGCTGTGCGTGGGCTGTTCGTGCCGTATGGGAGCTATCCGTGCCGTGTAGGGGCTGTCCGTGCCGTGTGGGGGTTGTCCGTGCCGTGTAGGGGTTGTCCCTGCTGTGCGTGGGCTGTCCGTGCCGTGTGGGAGCTATTTGTGCCGTGGTGGGGGCTGTCCGTGCCGTGCGGGGGCTGTTCGTGCCGTGCAGGGGTTGTCCGTGCCGAGCGGGGGCAGTTCATGTAGTGCGGGGGCTGTCCATGCCCTGCGGGGGCTTTTCGTGTCGTGCGAGGGCTGTCCATGCCGTGTTAGGGCTGTCCGTGCCGTGTGGGGGCTGTCCGTGCCGAGCGGGAGCTATCCGTGCCGTTCGGGGGCTGTCCGTGCCGTGCGGGGGTTGTCCGTGCCGAGCGGGGGCAGTTCATGTAGTGCGGGGGCTGTCCATGCCCTGCGGGGGCTTTTCGTGTCGTGCGACGGCTGTCCATGCCGTGTCAGGGCTGTCCGTGCTGTGTGGGGGCTTCCCGTGCTGTTCGGGGGCTGTCCGTGCTGTGCCAGGGTTTTTCGTGCTGTGTGGGGGCTGTCCGTGCCGTGTGGGGGCTTTTCATGCTGTGCGGTGTCTGTCCATGCCTTGTGGGGGCTTTTCATGCTGTGCGGGTGCAGTCAATGCCGTGTGGGGGCTATATATGTTGTGCGGGGGCCGTCCGTGCCGTGTTGAAACTATTTGTGACGTGTGGGGGCTGTCCATGCCGTGCTTGGGCTTTTTGTGCCGTGCGAGAGATGTCCGTGCCGTGCGGGTACTATCCATGCCATGAGGGGGCTTTCCGTGCCGTGCAGGGGCTGTTGGGGCCGGGCGAGAGCTGTTCATGCTGTGCGGGGGCTGTCCGTGGAATGCCGGGGCTGTCCGTGCCGTGCGGGGGCTGTTCGTGCTGTGTGGGGGCTGTCCGTGCCGTGCGGGGCCTTTTCGAGCCGTGCAGGGGCTGTCCTTGCCGTGTGGAGGCTGTCCGAGCCGAGCAGGGGCTGTTCGTGCTGTGCGGGGGCTGTCCATTCTGTGCGGGGGCTTTTCGTGTTGTGCGCGGGCTGTCCCTGCCGTGAGTGGGCTGTTCATGCCGTGCCAGGGCTGTCCGTGCTGTGTGGGGGCTTCCCTAGCCTTGTGAGGGCTGTCCGTGCTGTGTTGGGGCTGTCCGTGCCGTGGTGGGGGCTGTCCATGCCGTGCGGGGGCTTTTCATGCTGTGCGGTGTCTGTCCATGCCTTGTGGGGGCTTTTCATGCTGTGCGGGTGCTGTCAATGCCGTGTGGGGGCTATATATGTTGTGCGGGGGCCGTCCGTGTCCATGCCATGAGGGGGCTTTCCGTGCCGTGCAGGGGCTGTTGGGGCCGGGCGAGAGCTGTTCATGCTGTGCGGGGGCTGTCCGTGGAATGCCGGGGCTGTCCGTGCCGTGCGGGGGCTGTTCGTGCTGTGTGAGGGCTGTCCGTGCCGTGCGGGGCCTTTTTGAGCCGTGCAGGGGCTGTCCTTGCCGTGTGGGGGCTGTCCGAGCCGAGCAGGGACTGTTCGTGCTGTGCGGGGGCTGTCCATGCTGTGCGGGGGCTTTTCGTGTCGTGCGCGGGCTGTCCCTGCCGTGAGTGGGCTGTTCATGCCGTGCCAGGGCTGTCCGTGCTGTGTGGGGGCTTCCCTAGCCTTGTGAGGGCTGTCCGTGCTGTGTTGGGGCTGTCCGTGCCGTGGTGGGGGCTGTCCATGCCGTGCGGGGGCTTTTCATGCTGTGCGGTGTCTGTCCATGCCTTGTGGGGGCATTTCATGCTGTGCGGGTGCTGTCAACGATGTGTGGGGGCTATATATGTTGTGCGGGGGCCGTCCGTGTCCATGCCATGAGGGGGCTTTCCGTGCCGTGCAGGGGCTGTTGGGGCCGGGCGAGAGCTGTTCATGCTGTGCGGGGGCTGTCCGTGGAATGCCGGGGCTGTCCGTGCCGTGCGGGGGCTGTTCGTGCTGTGTGAGGGCTGTCCGTGCCGTGCGGGGCCTTTTTGAGCCGTGCAGGGGCTGTCCTTGCCGTGTGGGGGCTGTCCGAGCCGAGCAGGGGCTGTTCGTGCTGTGCGGGGGCTGTCCATGCTGTGCGGGGGCTTTTCGTGTCGTGCGCGGGCTGTCCCTGCCGTGAGTGGGCTGTTCATGCCGTGCCAGGGCTGTCCGTGCTGTGTGGGGGCTTCCCTAGCCTTGTGAGGGCTGTCCGTGCTGTGTTGGGGCTGTCCGTGCCGTGGTGGGGGCTGTCCGTGCCGTGCGGGGGCTTTTCATGCTGTGCGGGTGCTGTCAATGCCGTGTGGGGGCTATATATGTTGTGCGGGGGCCGTCCGTGCCGTGTTGAAGCTATTTTTCGTGTCGTGCGGGGGCTGTCCCTGCCGTGAGAGGGCTGTCCCTGCCGTGTCAGGGCTGTCCGTGCTGTGTGGGGGCCGTCCGTGCCGTGCGGGGGCTTTTCATGCTGTGCGGGGGCTGTCCGTGCCGTGCGGGAGCTATCCATGCTGTGCGTGGGCTGTTCGTGCCGTATGGGAGCTGTTTGTGCCGTGCGGGGGCTGTCCGTGCCGTGCGGGGGCTATCCGTGCCGTGTAGGGGCTGTCCGTGCCGTGTGGGGGTTGTCCGTGCCGTGTAGGGGTTGTCCCTGCTGTGCGTGGGCTGTCCGTGCCGTGTGGGAGCTATTTGTGCCGTGGTGGGGGCTGTCCGTGCTGTGCGGGGGCTGTTCGTGCCGTGCAGGGGTTGTCCGTGCCGAGCGGGGGCAGTTCATGTAGTGCGGGGGCTGTCCATGCCCTGCGGGGGCTTTTCGTGTCGTGCGAGGGCTGTCCATGCCGTGTTAGGGCTGTCCGTGCCGTGTGGGGGCTGTCCGTGCCGAGCGGGAGCTATCCGTGCCGTGCGGGGGCTGTCCGTGCCGTGCGGGGGCTGTCCGTGCCGTGCGGGGGCTGTCCGTGCCGAGCGGGGGCAGTTCATGTAGTGCGGGGGCTGTCCATGCCCTGCGGGGGCTTTTCGTGTGGTGCGACGGCTGTCCATGCCGTGTCAGGGCTGTCCGTGCTGTGTGGGGGCTTCCCATGCTGTTCGGGGGCTGTCCGTGCAGTGTAGGGGCTGTCCGTGCTGTGCCAGGGTTTTTCGTGCTGTGTGGGGGCTGTCCGTGCCGTGTGGGGGCTTTTCATGCTGTGCGGTGTCTGTCCATGCCTTGTGGGGGCTTTTCATGCTGTGCGGGTGCAGTCAATGCCGTGTGGGGGCTATATATGTTGTGCGGGGGCCATCCGTGCCGTGTTGAAACTATTTGTGACGTGTGGGGGCTGTCCATGCCGTGCTTGGGCTTTTTGTGCCGTGCGAGAGATGTCCGTGCCGTGCGGGTACTATCCATGCCATGAGGGGGCTTTCTGTGCCGTGCAGGGGCTGTTGGGGCCGGGCGAGAGCTGTTCATGCTGTGCGGGGGCTGTCCGTGGAATGCCGGGGCTGTCCGTGCCGTGCGGGGGCTGTTCGTGCTGTGTGAGGGCTGTCCGTGCCGTGCGGGGCCTTTTTGAGCCGTGCAGGGGCTGTCCTTGCCGTGTGGGGGCTGTCCGAGCCGAGCAGGGGCTGTTCGTGCTGTGCGGGGGCTGTCCATGCTGTGCGGGGGCTTTTCGTGTCGTGCGCGGGCTGTCCCTGCCGTGAGTGGGCTGTTCATGCCGTGCCAGGGCTGTCCGTGCTGTGTGGGGGCTTCCCTAGCCTTGTGAGGGCTGTCCGTGCTGTGTTGGGGCTGTCCGTGCCGTGGTGGGGGCTGTCCGTGCCGTGCGGGGGCTTTTCATGCTGTGCGGGTGCTGTCAATGCCGTGTGGGGGCTATATATGTTGTGCGGGGGCCGTCCGTGCCGTGTTGAAGCTATTTTTCGTGTCGTGCGGGGGCTGTCCCTGCCGTGAGAGGGCTGTCCCTGCCGTGTCAGGGCTGTCCGTGCTGTGTGGGGGCCGTCCGTGCCGTGCGGGGGCTTTTCATGCTGTGCGGGGGCTGTCCGTGCCGTGCGGGAGCTATCCATGCTGTGCGTGGGCTGTTCGTGCCGTATGGGAGCTGTTTGTGCCGTGCGGGGGCTGTCCGTGCCGTGCGGGGGCTATCCGTGCCGTGTAGGGGCTGTCCGTGCCGTGTGGGGGTTGTCCGTGCCGTGTAGGGGTTGTCCCTGCTGTGCGTGGGCTGTCCGTGCCGTGTGGGAGCTATTTGTGCCGTGGTGGGGGCTGTCCGTGCCGTGCGGGGGCTGTTCGTGCCGTGCAGGGGTTGTCCGTGCCGAGCGGGGGCAGTTCATGTAGTGCGGGGGCTGTCCATGCCCTGCGGGGGCTTTTCGTGTCGTGCGAGGGCTGTCCATGCCGTGTTAGGGCTGTCCGTGCCGTGTGGGGGCTGTCCGTGCCGAGCGGGAGCTATCCGTGCCGTTCGGGGGCTGTCCGTGCCGTGCGGGGGTTGTCCGTGCCGTGCGGGGGCTGTCCGTGCCGAGCGGGGGCAGTTCATGTAGTGCGGGGGCTGTCCATGCCCTGCGGGGGCTTTTCGTGTGGTGCGACGGCTGTCCATGCCGTGTCAGGGCTGTCCGTGCTGTGTGGGGGCTTCCCATGCTGTTCGGGGGCTGTCCGTGCAGTGTAGGGGCTGTCCGTGCTGTGCCAGGGTTTTTCGTGCTGTGTGGGGGCTGTCCGTGCCGTGTGGGGGCTTTTCATGCTGTGCGGTGTCTGTCCATGCCTTGTGGGGGCTTTTCATGCTGTGCGGGTGCAGTCAATGCCGTGTGGGGGCTATATATGTTGTGCGGGGGCCATCCGTGCCGTGTTGAAACTATTTGTGACGTGTGGGGGCTGTCCATGCCGAGCTTGGGCTTTTTGTGCCGTGCGAGAGATGTCCGTGCCGTGCGGGTACTATCCATGCCATGAGGGGGCTTTCTGTGCCGTGCAGGGGCTGTTGGGGCCGGGCGAGAGCTGTTCATGCTGTGCGGGGGCTGTCCGTGGAATGCCGGGGCTGTCCGTGCCGTGCGGGGGCTGTTCGTGCTGTGTGAGGGCTGTCCGTGCCGTGCGGGGCCTTTTTGAGCCGTGCAGGGGCTGTCCTTGCCGTGTGGGGGCTGTCCGAGCCGAGCAGGGGCTGTTCGTGCTGTGCGGGGGCTGTCCATGCTGTGCGGGGGCTTTTCGTGTCGTGCGCGGGCTGTCCCTGCCGTGAGTGGGCTGTTCATGCCGTGCCAGGGCTGTCCGTGCTGTGTGGGGGCTTCCCTAGCCTTGTGAGGGCTGTCCGTGCTGTGTTGGGGCTGTCCGTGCCGTGGTGGGGGCTGTCCGTGCCGTGCGGGGGCTTTTCATGCTGTGCGGGTGCTGTCAATGCCGTGTGGGGGCTATATATGTTGTGCGGGGGCCGTCCGTGCCGTGTTGAAGCTATTTTTCGTGTCGTGCGGGGGCTGTCCCTGCCGTGAGAGGGCTGTCCCTGCCGTGTCAGGGCTGTCCGTGCTGTGTGGGGGCCGTCCGTGCCGTGCGGGGGCTTTTCATGCTGTGCGGGGGCTGTCCGTGCCGTGCGGGAGCTATCCATGCTGTGCGTGGGCTGTTCGTGCCGTATGGGAGCTGTTTGTGCCGTGCGGGGGCTGTCCGTGCCGTGCGGGGGCTATCCGTGCCGTGTAGGGGCTGTCCGTGCCGTGTGGGGGTTGTCCGTGCCGTGTAGGGGTTGTCCCTGCTGTGCGTGGGCTGTCCGTGCCGTGTGGGAGCTATTTGTGCCGTGGTGGGGGCTGTCCGTGCCGTGCGGGGGCTGTTCGTGCCGTGCAGGGGTTGTCCGTGCCGAGCGGGGGCAGTTCATGTAGTGCGGGGGCTGTCCATGCCCTGCGGGGGCTTTTCGTGTCGTGCGAGGGCTGTCCATGCCGTGTTAGGGCTGTCCGTGCCGTGTGGGGGCTGTCCGTGCCGAGCGGGAGCTATCCGTGCCGTTCGGGGGCTGTCCGTGCCGTGCGGGGGTTGTCCGTGCCGTGCGGGGGTTGTCCGTGCCGAGCGGGGGCAGTTCATGTAGTGCGGGGGCTGTCCATGCCCTGCGGGGGCTTTTCGTGTGGTGCGACGGCTGTCCATGCCGTGTCAGGGCTGTCCGTGCTGTGTGGGGGCTTCCCATGCTGTTCGGGGGCTGTCCGTGCAGTGTAGGGGCTGTCCGTGCTGTGCCAGGGTTTTTCGTGCTGTGTGGGGGCTGTCCATGCCGTGTGGGGGCTTTTCATGCTGTGCGGTGTCTGTCCATGCCTTGTGGGGGCTTTTCATGCTGTGCGGGTGCAGTCAATGCCGTGTGGGGGCTATATATGTTGTGCGGGGGCCATCCGTGCCGTGTTGAAACTATTTGTGACGTGTGGGGGCTGTCCATGCCGAGCTTGGGCTTTTTGTGCCGTGCGAGAGATGTCCGTGCCGTGCGGGTACTATCCATGCCATGAGGGGGCTTTCCGTGCCGTGCAGGGGCTGTTGGGGCCGGGCGAGAGCTGTTCATGCTGTGCGGGGGCTGTCCGTGGAATGCCGGGGCTGTCCGTGCCGTGCGGGGGCTGTTCGTGCTGTGTGAGGGCTGTCCGTGCCGTGCGGGGCCTTTTTGAGCCGTGCAGGGGCTGTCCTTGCCGTGTGGGGGCTGTCCGAGCCGAGCAGGGGCTGTTCGTGCTGTGCGGGGGCTGTCCATTCTGTGCGGGGGCTTTTCGTGTCGTGCTCGGGCTGTCCCTGCCGTGAGTGGGCTGTTCATGCCGTGCCAGGGCTGTCCGTGCTGTGTGGGGGCTTCCCTAGCCTTGTGAGGGCTGTCCGTGCTGTGTTGGGGCTGTCCGTGCCGTGGTGGGGGCTGTCCATGCCGTGCGGGGGCTTTTCATGCTGTGCGGTGTCTGTCCATGCCTTGTGGGGGCATTTCATGCTGTGCGGGTGCTGTCAACGATGTGTGGGGGCTATATATGTTGTGCGGGGGCCGTCCGTGTCCATGCCATGAGGGGGCTTTCCGTGCCGTGCAGGGGCTGTTGGGGCCGGGCGAGAGCTGTTCATGCTGTGCGGGGGCTGTCCGTGGAATGCCAGGGCTGTCCGTGCCGTGCGGGGGCTGTTCGTGCTGTGTGAGGGCTGTCCGTGCCGTGCGGGGCCTTTTTGAGCCGTGCAGGGGCTGTCCTTGCCGTGTGGGGGCTGTCCGAGCCGAGCAGGGGCTGTTCGTGCTGTGCGGGGGCTGTCCATGCTGTGCGGGGGCTTTTCGTGTCGTGCGCGGGCTGTCCCTGCCGTGAGTGGGCTGTTCATGCCGTGCCAGGGCTGTCCGTGCTGTGTGGGGGCTTCCCTAGCCTTGTGAGGGCTGTCCGTGCTGTGTTGGGGCTGTCCGTGCCGTGGTGGGGGCTGTCCATGCCGTGCGGGGGCTTTTCATGCTGTGCGGTGTCTGTCCATGCCTTGTGGGGGCATTTCATGCTGTGCGGGTGCTGTCAACGATGTGTGGGGGCTATATATGTTGTGCGGGGGCCGTCCGTGTCCATGCCATGAGGGGGCTTTCCGTGCCGTGCAGGGGCTGTTGGGGCCGGGCGAGAGCTGTTCATGCTGTGCGGGGGCTGTCCGTGGAATGCCGGGGCTGTCCGTGCCGTGCGGGGGCTGTTCGTGCTGTGTGAGGGCTGTCCGTGCCGTGCGGGGCCTTTTTGAGCCGTGCAGGGGCTGTCCTTGCCGTGTGGGGGCTGTCCGAGCCGAGCAGGGGCTGTTCGTGCTGTGCGGGGGCTGTCCATGCTGTGCGGGGGCTTTTCGTGTCGTGCGCGGGCTGTCCCTGCCGTGAGTGGGCTGTTCATGCCGTGCCAGGGCTGTCCGTGCTGTGTGGGGGCTTCCCTAGCCTTGTGAGGGCTGTCCGTGCTGTGTTGGGGCTGTCCGTGCCGTGGTGGGGGCTGTCCGTGCCGTGCGGGGGCTTTTCATGCTGTGCGGGTGCTGTCAATGCCGTGTGGGGGCTATATATGTTGTGCGGGGGCCGTCCGTGCCGTGTTGAAGCTATTTTTCGTGTCGTGCGGGGGCTGTCCCTGCCGTGAGAGGGCTGTCCCTGCCGTGTCAGGGCTGTCCGTGCTGTGTGGGGGCCGTCCGTGCCGTGCGGGGGCTTTTCATGCTGTGCGGGGGCTGTCCGTGCCGTGCGGGGGCTATCCATGCTGTGCGTGGGCTGTTCGTGCCGTATGGGAGCTGTTTGTGCCGTGCGGGGGCTGTCCGTGCCGTGCGGGGGCTATCCGTGCCGTGTAGGGGCTGTCCGTGCCGTGTGGGGGTTGTCCGTGCCGTGTAGGGGTTGTCCCTGCTGTGCGTGGGCTGTCCGTGCCGTGTGGGAGCTATTTGTGCCGTGGTGGGGGCTGTCCGTGCCGTGCGGGGGCTGTTCGTGCCGTGCAGGGGTTGTCCGTGCCGAGCGGGGGCAGTTCATGTAGTGCGGGGGCTGTCCATGCCCTGCGGGGGCTTTTCGTGTCGTGCGAGGGCTGTCCATGCCGTGTTAGGGCTGTCCGTGCCGTGTGGGGGCTGTCCGTGCCGAGCGGGAGCTATCCGTGCCGTGCGGGGGCTGTCCGTGCCGTGCGGGGGTTGTCCGTGCCGTGCGGGGGTTGTCCGTGCCGAGCGGGGGCAGTTCATGTAGTGCGGGGTCTGTCCATGCCCTGCGGGGGCTTTTCGTGTGGTGCGACGGCTGTCCATGCCGTGTCAGGGCTGTCCGTGCTGTGTGGGGGCTTCCCATGCTGTTCGGGGGCTGTCCGTGCAGTGTAGGGGCTGTCCGTGCTGTGCCAGGGTTTTTCGTGCTGTGTGGGGGCTGTCCGTGCCGTGTGGGGGCTTTTCATGCTGTGCGGTGTCTGTCCATGCCTTGTGGGGGCTTTTCATGCTGTGCGGGTGCAGTCAATGCCGTGTGGGGGCTATATATGTTGTGCGGGGGCCATCCGTGCCGTGTTGAAACTATTTGTGACGTGTGGGGGCTGTCCATGCCGTGCTTGGGCTTTATGTGCCGTGCGAGAGATGTCCGTGCCGTGCGGGTACTATCCATGCCATGAGGGGGCTTTCCGTGCCGTGCAGGGGCTGTTGGGGCCGGGCGAGAGCTGTTCATGCTGTGCGGGGGCTGTCCGTGGAATGCCGGGGCTGTCCGTGCCGTGCGGGGGCTGTTCGTGCTGTGTGAGGGCTGTCCGTGCCGTGCGGGGCCTTTTTGAGCCGTGCAGGGGCTGTCCTTGCCGTGTGGGGGCTGTCCGAGCCGAGCAGGGGCTGTTCGTGCTGTGCGGGGGCTGTCCATGCTGTGCGGGGGCTTTTCGTGTCGTGCACGGGCTGTCCCTGCCGTGAGTGGGCTGTTCATGCCGTGCCAGGGCTGTCCGTGCTGTGTGGGGGCTTCCCTAGCCTTGTGAGGGCTGTCCGTGCTGTGTTGGGGCTGTCCGTGCCGTGGTGGGGGCTGTCCGTGCCGTGCGGGGGCTTTTCATGCTGTGCGGGTGCTGTCAATGCCGTGTGGGGGCTATATATGTTGTGCGGGGGCCGTCCGTGCCGTGTTGAAGCTATTTTTCGTGTCGTGCGGGGGCTGTCCCTGCCGTGAGAGGGCTGTCCCTGCCGTGTCAGGGCTGTCCGTGCTGTGTGGGGGCCGTCCGTGCCGTGCGGGGGCTTTTCATGCTGTGCGGGGGCTGTCCGTGCCGTGCGGGAGCTATCCATGCTGTGCGTGGGCTGTTCGTGCCGTATGGGAGCTGTTTGTGCCGTGCGGGGGCTGTCCGTGCCGTGCGGGGGCTATCCGTGCCGTGTAGGGGCTGTCCGTGCCGTGTGGGGGTTGTCCGTGCCGTGTAGGGGTTGTCCCTGCTGTGCGTGGGCTGTCCGTGCCGTGTGGGAGCTATTTGTGCCGTGGTGGGGGCTGTCCGTGCCGTGCGGGGGCTGTTCGTGCCGTGCAGGGGTTGTCCGTGCCGAGCGGGGGCAGTTCATGTAGTGCGGGGGCTGTCCATGCCCTGCGGGGGCTTTTCGTGTCGTGCGAGGGCTGTCCATGCCGTGTTAGGGCTGTCCGTGCCGTGTGGGGGCTGTCCGTGCCGAGCGGGAGCTATCCGTGCCGTTCGGGGGCTGTCCGTGCCGTGCGGGGGTTGTCCGTGCCGTGCGGGGGTTGTCCGTGCCGAGCGGGGGCAGTTCATGTAGTGCGGGGGCTGTCCATGCCCTGCCGGGGCTTTTCATGTGGTGCGACGGCTGTCCATGCCGTGTCAGGGCTGTCCGTGCTGTGTGGGGGCTTCCCATGCTGTTCGGGGGCTGTCCGTGCAGTGTAGGGGCTGTCCGTGCTGTGCCAGGGTTTTTCGTGCTGTGTGGGGGCTGTCCGTGCTGTGTTGGGGCTGTCCGTGCCGTGGTGGTGTCTGTCCATGCCTTGTGGGGGCTTTTCATGCTGTGCGGGTGCTGTCAATGCCGTGTGGGGGCTATATATGTTGTGCGGGGGCCGTCCGTGCCGTGTTGAAGCTATTTTTCGTGTCGTGCGGGGGCTGTCCCTGCCGTGAGAGGGCTGTCCCTGCCGTGTCAGGGCTGTCCGTGCTGTGTGGGGGCCGTCCGTGCCGTGCGGGGGCTTTTCATGCTGTGCGGGGGCTGTCCGTGCCGTGCGGGAGCTATCCATGCTGTGCGTGGGCTGTTCGTGCCGTATGGGAGCTGTTTGTGCCGTGCGGGGGCTGTCCGTGCCGTGCGGGGGCTATCCGTGCCGTGTAGGGGCTGTCCGTGCCGTGTGGGGGTTGTCCGTGCCGTGTAGGGGTTGTCCCTGCTGTGCGTGGGCTGTCCGTGCCGTGTGGGAGCTATTTGTGCCGTGGTGGGGGCTGTCCGTGCCGTGCGGGGGCTGTTCGTGCCGTGCAGGGGTTGTCCGTGCCGAGCGGGGGCAGTTCATGTAGTGCGGGGGCTGTCCATGCCCTGCGGGGGCTTTTCGTGTCGTGCGAGGGCTGTCCATGCCGTGTTAGGGCTGTCCGTGCCGTGTGGGGGCTGTCCGTGCCGAGCGGGAGCTATCCGTGCCGTTCGGGGGCTGTCCGTGCCGTGCGGGGGTTGTCCGTGCCGTGCGGGGGTTGTCCGTGCCGAGCGGGGGCAGTTCATGTAGTGCGGGGGCTGTCCATGCCCTGCCGGGGCTTTTCATGTGGTGCGACGGCTGTCCATGCCGTGTCAGGGCTGTCCGTGCTGTGTGGGGGCTTCCCATGCTGTTCGGGGGCTGTCCGTGCAGTGTAGGGGCTGTCCGTGCTGTGCCAGGGTTTTTCGTGCTGTGTGGGGGCTGTCCGTGCCGTGTGGGGGCTTTTCATGCTGTGCGGTGTCTGTCCATGCCTTGTGGGGGCTTTTCATGCTGTGCGGGTGCAGTCAATGCCGTGTGGGGGCTATATATGTTGTGCGGGGGCCATCCGTGCCGTGTTGAAACTATTTGTGACGTGTGGGGGCTGTCCATGCCGTGTGGGGGCTTTTTGTGCCGTGCGAGAGATGTCCGTGCCGTGCGGGTACTATCCATGCCATGAGGGGGCTTTCCGTGCCGTGCAGGGGCTGTTGGGGCCGGGCGAGAGCTGTTCATGCTGTGCGGGGGCTGTCCGTGGAATGCCGGGGCTGTCCGTGCCGTGCGGGGGCTGTTCGTGCTGTGTGAGGGCTGTCCGTGCCGTGCGGGGCCTTTTTGAGCCGTGCAGGGGCTGTCCTTGCCGTGTGGGGGCTGTCCGAGCCGAGCAGGGGCTGTTCGTGCTGTGCGGGGGCTGTCCATTCTGTGCGGGGGCTTTTCGTGTCGTGCTCGGGCTGTCCCTGCCGTGAGTGGGCTGTTCATGCCGTGCCAGGGCTGTCCGTGCTGTGTGGGGGCTTCCCTAGCCTTGTGAGGGCTGTCCGTGCTGTGTTGGGGCTGTCCGTGCCGTGGTGGGGGCTGTCCATGCCGTGCGGGGGCTTTTCATGCTGTGCGGTGTCTGTCCATGCCTTGTGGGGGCATTTCATGCTGTGCGGGTGCTGTCAACGATGTGTGGGGGCTATATATGTTGTGCGGGGGCCGTCCGTGTCCATGCCATGAGGGGGCTTTCCGTGCCGTGCAGGGGCTGTTGGGGCCGGGCGAGAGCTGTTCATGCTGTGCGGGGGCTGTCCGTGGAATGCCGGGGCTGTCCGTGCCGTGCGGGGGCTGTTCGTGCTGTGTGAGGGCTGTCCGTGCCGTGCGGGGCCTTTTTGAGCCGTGCAGGGGCTGTCCTTGCCGTGTGGGGGCTGTCCGAGCCGAGCAGGGGCTGTTCGTGCTGTGCGGGGGCTGTCCATGCTGTGCGGGGGCTTTTCGTGTCGTGCGCGGGCTGTCCCTGCCGTGAGTGGGCTGTTCATGCCGTGCCAGGGCTGTCCGTGCTGTGTGGGGGCTTCCCTAGCCTTGTGAGGGCTGTCCGTGCTGTGTTGGGGCTGTCCGTGCCGTGGTGGGGGCTGTCCGTGCCGTGCGGGGGCTTTTCATGCTGTGCGGTGTCTGTCCATGCCTTGTGGGGGCTTTTCATGCTGTGCGGGTGCTGTCAATGCCGTGTGGGGGCTATATATGTTGTGCGGGGGCCGTCCGTGCCGTGTTGAAGCTATTTGTGACGTGTGGGGGCTGTCCATGCCGTGTGGGGGCTATCTGTGCTGTGCGGGGGCTTTTCGTGTCGTGCGGGGGCTGTCCCTGCCGTGAGAGGGCTGTCCCTGCCGTGTCAGGGCTGTCCGTGCTGTGTGGGGGCCGTCCGTGCCGTGCGGGGGCTTTTCATGCTGTGCGGGGGCTGTCCGTGCCGTGCGGGAGCTATCCATGCTGTGCGTGGGCTGTTCGTGCCGTATGGGAGCTGTTTGTGCCGTGCGGGGGCTGTCCGTGCCGTGCGGGGGCTATCCGTGCCGTGTAGGGGCTGTCCGTGCCGTGAGGGGGTTGTCCGTGCCGTGTAGGGGTTGTCCCTGCTGTGCGTGGGCTGTCCGTGCCGTGTGGGAGCTATTTGTGCCGTGGTGGGGGCTGTCCGTGCCGTGCGGGGGCTGTTCGTGCCGTGCAGGGGTTGTCCGTGCCGAGCGGGGGCAGTTCATGTAGTGCGGGGGCTGTCCATGCCCTGCGGGGGCTTTTCGTGTCGTGCGAGGGCTGTCCGTGCCGTGTTAGGGCTGTCCGTGCCGAGCGGGAGCTATCCGTGCCGTTCGGGGGCTGTCCGTGCCGTGCGGGGGTTGTCCGTGCCGAGCGGGGGCAGTTCATGTAGTGCGGGGGCTGTCCATGCCCTGCGGGGGCTTTTCGTGTCGTGCGACGGCTGTCCATGCCGTGTCAGGGCTGTCCGTGCTGTGTGGGGGCTTCCCGTGCTGTTCGGGGGCTGTCCGTGCAGTGTAGGGGCTGTCCGTGCTGTGCCAGGGTTTTTCGTGCTGTGTGGGGGCTGTCCGTGCCGTGTGGGGGCTTTTCATGCTGTGCGGTGTCTGTCCATGCCTTGTGGGGGCTTTTCATGCTGTGCGGGTGCAGTCAATGCCATGTGGGGGCTATATATGTTGTGCGGGGGCCGTCCGTGCTGTGTTGAAGCTATTTGTGACGTGTGGGGGCTGTCCATGCCGTGCTTGGGCTTTATGTGCCGTGCGAGAGATGTCCGTGCCGTGCGGGTACTGTCCCATGCAGGGGCTGTTGGGGCCGGGCGAGAGCTGTTCATGCTGTGCGGGGGCTGTCCGTGGAATGCCGGGGCTGTCCGTGCCGTGCGGGGGCTGTTCGTGCTGTGTGAGGGCTGTCCGTGCCGTGCGGGGCCTTTTTGAGCCGTGCAGGGGCTGTCCTTGCCGTGTGGGGGCTGTCCGAGCCGAGCAGGGGCTGTTCGTGCTGTGCGGGGGCTGTCCATGCTGTGCAGGGGCTTTTCGTGTCGTGCGCGGGCTGTCCCTGCCGTGAGTGGGCTGTTCATGCCGTGCCAGGGCTGTCCGTGCTGTGTGGGGGCTTCCCTAGCCTTGTGAGGGCTGTCCGTGCTGTGTTGGGGCTGTCCGTGCCGTGGTGGGGGCTGTCCGTGCCGTGCGGGGGCTTTTCATGCTGTGCGGTGTCTGTCCATGCCTTGTGGGGGCTTTTCATGCTGTGCGGGTGCTGTCAATGCCGTGTGGGGGCTATATATGTTGTGCGGGGGCCGTCCGTGCCGTGTTGAAGCTATTTTTCGTGTCGTGCGGGGGCTGTCCCTGCCGTGAGAGGGCTGTCCCTGCCGTGTCAGGGCTGTCCGTGCTGTGTGGGGGCCGTCCGTGCCGTGCGGGGGCTTTTCATGCTGTGCGGGGGCTGTCCGTGCCGTGCGGGAGCTATCCATGCTGTGCGTGGGCTGTTCGTGCCGTATGGGGGCTGTTTGTGCCGTGCGGGGGCTGTCCGTGCCGTGCGGGGGCTATCCGTGCCGTGTAGGGGCTGTCCGTGCCGTGTGGGGGTTGTCCGTGCCGTGTAGGGGTTGTCCCTGCTGTGCGTGGGCTGTCCGTGCCGTGTGGGAGCTATTTGTGCCGTGGTGGGGGCTGTCCGTGCCGTGCGGGGGCTGTTCGTGCCGTGCAGGGGTTGTCCGTGCCGAGCGGGGGCAGTTCATGTAGTGCGGGGGCTGTCCATGCCCTGCGGGGGCTTTTCGTGTCGTGCGAGGGCTGTCCATGCCGTGTTAGGGCTGTCCGTGCCGTGTGGGGGCTGTCCGTGCCGAGCGGGAGCTATCCGTGCCGTGCGGGGGCTGTCCGTGCCGTGCGGGGGTTGTCCGTGCCGTGCGGGGGTTGTCCGTGCCGAGCGGGGGCAGTTCATGTAGTGCGGGGTCTGTCCATGCCCTGCGGGGGCTTTTCGTGTGGTGCGACGGCTGTCCATGCCGTGTCAGGGCTGTCCGTGCTGTGTGGGGGCTTCCCATGCTGTTCGGGGGCTGTCCGTGCAGTGTAGGGGCTGTCCGTGCTGTGCCAGGGTTTTTCGTGCTGTGTGGGGGCTGTCCGTGCCGTGTGGGGGCTTTTCATGCTGTGCGGTGTCTGTCCATGCCTTGTGGGGGCTTTTCATGCTGTGCGGGTGCAGTCAATGCCGTGTGGGGGCTATATATGTTGTGCGGGGGCCATCCGTGCCGTGTTGAAACTATTTGTGACGTGTGGGGGCTGTCCATGCCGTGCTTGGGCTTTATGTGCCGTGCGAGAGATGTCCGTGCCGTGCGGGTACTATCCATGCCATGAGGGGGCTTTCCGTGCCGTGCAGGGGCTGTTGGGGCCGGGCGAGAGCTGTTCATGCTGTGCGGGGGCTGTCCGTGGAATGCCGGGGCTGTCCGTGCCGTGCGGGGGCTGTTCGTGCTGTGTGAGGGCTGTCCGTGCCGTGCGGGGCCTTTTTGAGCCGTGCAGGGGCTGTCCTTGCCGTGTGGGGGCTGTCCGAGCCGAGCAGGGGCTGTTCGTGCTGTGCGGGGGCTGTCCATGCTGTGCGGGGGCTTTTCGTGTCGTGCACGGGCTGTCCCTGCCGTGAGTGGGCTGTTCATGCCGTGCCAGGGCTGTCCGTGCTGTGTGGGGGCTTCCCTAGCCTTGTGAGGGCTGTCCGTGCTGTGTTGGGGCTGTCCGTGCCGTGGTGGGGGCTGTCCGTGCCGTGCGGGGGCTTTTCATGCTGTGCGGGTGCTGTCAATGCCGTGTGGGGGCTATATATGTTGTGCGGGGGCCGTCCGTGCCGTGTTGAAGCTATTTTTCGTGTCGTGCGGGGGCTGTCCCTGCCGTGAGAGGGCTGTCCCTGCCGTGTCAGGGCTGTCCGTGCTGTGTGGGGGCCGTCCGTGCCGTGCGGGGGCTTTTCATGCTGTGCGGGGGCTGTCCGTGCCGTGCGGGAGCTATCCATGCTGTGCGTGGGCTGTTCGTGCCGTATGGGAGCTGTTTGTGCCGTGCGGGGGCTGTCCGTGCCGTGCGGGGGCTATCCGTGCCGTGTAGGGGCTGTCCGTGCCGTGTGGGGGTTGTCCGTGCCGTGTAGGGGTTGTCCCTGCTGTGCGTGGGCTGTCCGTGCCGTGTGGGAGCTATTTGTGCCGTGGTGGGGGCTGTCCGTGCCGTGCGGGGGCTGTTCGTGCCGTGCAGGGGTTGTCCGTGCCGAGCGGGGGCAGTTCATGTAGTGCGGGGGCTGTCCATGCCCTGCGGGGGCTTTTCGTGTCGTGCGAGGGCTGTCCATGCCGTGTTAGGGCTGTCCGTGCCGTGTGGGGGCTGTCCGTGCCGAGCGGGAGCTATCCGTGCCGTTCGGGGGCTGTCCGTGCCGTGCGGGGGTTGTCCGTGCCGTGCGGGGGTTGTCCGTGCCGAGCGGGGGCAGTTCATGTAGTGCGGGGGCTGTCCATGCCCTGCCGGGGCTTTTCATGTGGTGCGACGGCTGTCCATGCCGTGTCAGGGCTGTCCGTGCTGTGTGGGGGCTTCCCATGCTGTTCGGGGGCTGTCCGTGCAGTGTAGGGGCTGTCCGTGCTGTGCCAGGGTTTTTCGTGCTGTGTGGGGGCTGTCCGTGCTGTGTTGGGGCTGTCCGTGCCGTGGTGGTGTCTGTCCATGCCTTGTGGGGGCTTTTCATGCTGTGCGGGTGCTGTCAATGCCGTGTGGGGGCTATATATGTTGTGCGGGGGCCGTCCGTGCCGTGTTGAAGCTATTTTTCGTGTCGTGCGGGGGCTGTCCCTGCCGTGAGAGGGCTGTCCCTGCCGTGTCAGGGCTGTCCGTGCTGTGTGGGGGCCGTCCGTGCCGTGCGGGGGCTTTTCATGCTGTGCGGGGGCTGTCCGTGCCGTGCGGGAGCTATCCATGCTGTGCGTGGGCTGTTCGTGCCGTATGGGAGCTGTTTGTGCCGTGCGGGGGCTGTCCGTGCCGTGCGGGGGCTATCCGTGCCGTGTAGGGGCTGTCCGTGCCGTGTGGGGGTTGTCCGTGCCGTGTAGGGGTTGTCCCTGCTGTGCGTGGGCTGTCCGTGCCGTGTGGGAGCTATTTGTGCCGTGGTGGGGGCTGTCCGTGCCGTGCGGGGGCTGTTCGTGCCGTGCAGGGGTTGTCCGTGCCGAGCGGGGGCAGTTCATGTAGTGCGGGGGCTGTCCATGCCCTGCGGGGGCTTTTCGTGTCGTGCGAGGGCTGTCCATGCCGTGTTAGGGCTGTCCGTGCCGTGTGGGGGCTGTCCGTGCCGAGCGGGAGCTATCCGTGCCGTTCGGGGGCTGTCCGTGCCGTGCGGGGGTTGTCCGTGCCGTGCGGGGGTTGTCCGTGCCGAGCGGGGGCAGTTCATGTAGTGCGGGGGCTGTCCATGCCCTGCCGGGGCTTTTCATGTGGTGCGACGGCTGTCCATGCCGTGTCAGGGCTGTCCGTGCTGTGTGGGGGCTTCCCATGCTGTTCGGGGGCTGTCCGTGCAGTGTAGGGGCTGTCCGTGCTGTGCCAGGGTTTTTCGTGCTGTGTGGGGGCTGTCCGTGCCGTGTGGGGGCTTTTCATGCTGTGCGGTGTCTGTCCATGCCTTGTGGGGGCTTTTCATGCTGTGCGGGTGCAGTCAATGCCGTGTGGGGGCTATATATGTTGTGCGGGGGCCATCCGTGCCGTGTTGAAACTATTTGTGACGTGTGGGGGCTGTCCATGCCGTGTGGGGGCTTTTTGTGCCGTGCGAGAGATGTCCGTGCCGTGCGGGTACTATCCATGCCATGAGGGGGCTTTCCGTGCCGTGCAGGGGCTGTTGGGGCCGGGCGAGAGCTGTTCATGCTGTGCGGGGGCTGTCCGTGGAATGCCGGGGCTGTCCGTGCCGTGCGGGGGCTGTTCGTGCTGTGTGAGGGCTGTCCGTGCCGTGCGGGGCCTTTTTGAGCCGTGCAGGGGCTGTCCTTGCCGTGTGGGGGCTGTCCGAGCCGAGCAGGGGCTGTTCGTGCTGTGCGGGGGCTGTCCATTCTGTGCGGGGGCTTTTCGTGTCGTGCTCGGGCTGTCCCTGCCGTGAGTGGGCTGTTCATGCCGTGCCAGGGCTGTCCGTGCTGTGTGGGGGCTTCCCTAGCCTTGTGAGGGCTGTCCGTGCTGTGTTGGGGCTGTCCGTGCCGTGGTGGGGGCTGTCCATGCCGTGCGGGGGCTTTTCATGCTGTGCGGTGTCTGTCCATGCCTTGTGGGGGCATTTCATGCTGTGCGGGTGCTGTCAACGATGTGTGGGGGCTATATATGTTGTGCGGGGGCCGTCCGTGTCCATGCCATGAGGGGGCTTTCCGTGCCGTGCAGGGGCTGTTGGGGCCGGGCGAGAGCTGTTCATGCTGTGCGGGGGCTGTCCGTGGAATGCCGGGGCTGTCCGTGCCGTGCGGGGGCTGTTCGTGCTGTGTGAGGGCTGTCCGTGCCGTGCGGGGCCTTTTTGAGCCGTGCAGGGGCTGTCCTTGCCGTGTGGGGGCTGTCCGAGCCGAGCAGGGGCTGTTCGTGCTGTGCGGGGGCTGTCCATGCTGTGCGGGGGCTTTTCGTGTCGTGCGCGGGCTGTCCCTGCCGTGAGTGGGCTGTTCATGCCGTGCCAGGGCTGTCCGTGCTGTGTGGGGGCTTCCCTAGCCTTGTGAGGGCTGTCCGTGCTGTGTTGGGGCTGTCCGTGCCGTGGTGGGGGCTGTCCGTGCCGTGCGGGGGCTTTTCATGCTGTGCGGTGTCTGTCCATGCCTTGTGGGGGCTTTTCATGCTGTGCGGGTGCTGTCAATGCCGTGTGGGGGCTATATATGTTGTGCGGGGGCCGTCCGTGCCGTGTTGAAGCTATTTGTGACGTGTGGGGGCTGTCCATGCCGTGTGGGGGCTATCTGTGCTGTGCGGGGGCTTTTCGTGTCGTGCGGGGGCTGTCCCTGCCGTGAGAGGGCTGTCCCTGCCGTGTCAGGGCTGTCCGTGCTGTGTGGGGGCCGTCCGTGCCGTGCGGGGGCTTTTCATGCTGTGCGGGGGCTGTCCGTGCCGTGCGGGAGCTATCCATGCTGTGCGTGGGCTGTTCGTGCCGTATGGGAGCTGTTTGTGCCGTGCGGGGGCTGTCCGTGCCGTGCGGGGGCTATCCGTGCCGTGTAGGGGCTGTCCGTGCCGTGAGGGGGTTGTCCGTGCCGTGTAGGGGTTGTCCCTGCTGTGCGTGGGCTGTCCGTGCCGTGTGGGAGCTATTTGTGCCGTGGTGGGGGCTGTCCGTGCCGTGCGGGGGCTGTTCGTGCCGTGCAGGGGTTGTCCGTGCCGAGCGGGGGCAGTTCATGTAGTGCGGGGGCTGTCCATGCCCTGCGGGGGCTTTTCGTGTCGTGCGAGGGCTGTCCGTGCCGTGTTAGGGCTGTCCGTGCCGAGCGGGAGCTATCCGTGCCGTTCGGGGGCTGTCCGTGCCGTGCGGGGGTTGTCCGTGCCGAGCGGGGGCAGTTCATGTAGTGCGGGGGCTGTCCATGCCCTGCGGGGGCTTTTCGTGTCGTGCGACGGCTGTCCATGCCGTGTCAGGGCTGTCCGTGCTGTGTGGGGGCTTCCCGTGCTGTTCGGGGGCTGTCCGTGCAGTGTAGGGGCTGTCCGTGCTGTGCCAGGGTTTTTCGTGCTGTGTGGGGGCTGTCCGTGCCGTGTGGGGGCTTTTCATGCTGTGCGGTGTCTGTCCATGCCTTGTGGGGGCTTTTCATGCTGTGCGGGTGCAGTCAATGCCATGTGGGGGCTATATATGTTGTGCGGGGGCCGTCCGTGCTGTGTTGAAGCTATTTGTGACGTGTGGGGGCTGTCCATGCCGTGCTTGGGCTTTATGTGCCGTGCGAGAGATGTCCGTGCCGTGCGGGTACTGTCCCATGCAGGGGCTGTTGGGGCCGGGCGAGAGCTGTTCATGCTGTGCGGGGGCTGTCCGTGGAATGCCGGGGCTGTCCGTGCCGTGCGGGGGCTGTTCGTGCTGTGTGAGGGCTGTCCGTGCCGTGCGGGGCCTTTTTGAGCCGTGCAGGGGCTGTCCTTGCCGTGTGGGGGCTGTCCGAGCCGAGCAGGGGCTGTTCGTGCTGTGCGGGGGCTGTCCATGCTGTGCAGGGGCTTTTCGTGTCGTGCGCGGGCTGTCCCTGCCGTGAGTGGGCTGTTCATGCCGTGCCAGGGCTGTCCGTGCTGTGTGGGGGCTTCCCTAGCCTTGTGAGGGCTGTCCGTGCTGTGTTGGGGCTGTCCGTGCCGTGGTGGGGGCTGTCCGTGCCGTGCGGGGGCTTTTCATGCTGTGCGGTGTCTGTCCATGCCTTGTGGGGGCTTTTCATGCTGTGCGGGTGCTGTCAATGCCGTGTGGGGGCTATATATGTTGTGCGGGGGCCGTCCGTGCCGTGTTGAAGCTATTTTTCGTGTCGTGCGGGGGCTGTCCCTGCCGTGAGAGGGCTGTCCCTGCCGTGTCAGGGCTGTCCGTGCTGTGTGGGGGCCGTCCGTGCCGTGCGGGGGCTTTTCATGCTGTGCGGGGGCTGTCCGTGCCGTGCGGGAGCTATCCATGCTGTGCGTGGGCTGTTCGTGCCGTATGGGAGCTGTTTGTGCCGTGCGGGGGCTGTCCGTGCCGTGCGGGGGCTATCCGTGCCGTGTAGGGGCTGTCCGTGCCGTGTGGGGGTTGTCCGTGCCGTGTAGGGGTTGTCCCTGCTGTGCGTGGGCTGTCCGTGCCGTGTGGGAGCTATTTGTGCCGTGGTGGGGGCTGTCCGTGCCGTGCGGGGGCTGTTCGTGCCGTGCAGGGGTTGTCCGTGCCGAGCGGGGGCAGTTCATGTAGTGCGGGGGCTGTCCATGCCCTGCGGGGGCTTTTCGTGTCGTGCGAGGGCTGTCCATGCCGTGTTAGGGCTGTCCGTGCCGTGTGGGGGCTGTCCGTGCCGAGCGGGGGCTATCCGTGCCGTTCGGGGGCTGTCCGTGCCGTGCGGGGGTTGTCCGTGCCGTGCGGGGGTTGTCCGTGCCGAGCGGGGGCAGTTCATGTAGTGCGGGGTCTGTCCATGCCCTGCGGGGGCTTTTCGTGTGGTGCGACGGCTGTCCATGCCGTGTCAGGGCTGTCCGTGCTGTGTGGGGGCTTCCCATGCTGTTCGGGGGCTGTCCGTGCAGTGTAGGGGCTGTCCGTGCTGTGCCAGGGTTTTTCGTGCTGTGTGGGGGCTGTCCGTGCCGTGTGGGGGCTTTTCATGCTGTGCGGTGTCTGTCCATGCCTTGTGGGGGCTTTTCATGCTGTGCGGGTGCAGTCAATGCCGTGTGGGGGCTATATATGTTGTGCGGGGGCCATCCGTGCCGTGTTGAAACTATTTGTGACGTGTGGGGGCTGTCCATGCCGTGCTTGGGCTTTATGTGCCGTGCGAGAGATGTCCGTGCCGTGCGGGTACTATCCATGCCATGAGGGGGCTTTCCGTGCCGTGCAGGGGCTGTTGGGGCCGGGCGAGAGCTGTTCATGCTGTGCGGGGGCTGTCCGTGGAATGCCGGGGCTGTCCGTGCCGTGCGGGGGCTGTTCGTGCTGTGTGAGGGCTGTCCGTGCCGTGCGGGGCCTTTTTGAGCCGTGCAGGGGCTGTCCTTGCCGTGTGGGGGCTGTCCGAGCCGAGCAGGGGCTGTTCGTGCTGTGCGGGGGCTGTCCATGCTGTGCGGGGGCTTTTCGTGTCGTGCACGGGCTGTCCCTGCCGTGAGTGGGCTGTTCATGCCGTGCCAGGGCTGTCCGTGCTGTGTGGGGGCTTCCCTAGCCTTGTGAGGGCTGTCCGTGCTGTGTTGGGGCTGTCCGTGCCGTGGTGGGGGCTGTCCGTGCCGTGCGGGGGCTTTTCATGCTGTGCGGGTGCTGTCAATGCCGTGTGGGGGCTATATATGTTGTGCGGGGGCCGTCCGTGCCGTGTTGAAGCTATTTTTCGTGTCGTGCGGGGGCTGTCCCTGCCGTGAGAGGGCTGTCCCTGCCGTGTCAGGGCTGTCCGTGCTGTGTGGGGGCCGTCCGTGCCGTGCGGGGGCTTTTCATGCTGTGCGGGGGCTGTCCGTGCCGTGCGGGAGCTATCCATGCTGTGCGTGGGCTGTTCGTGCCGTATGGGAGCTGTTTGTGCCGTGCGGGGGCTGTCCGTGCCGTGCGGGGGCTATCCGTGCCGTGTAGGGGCTGTCCGTGCCGTGTGGGGGTTGTCCGTGCCGTGTAGGGGTTGTCCCTGCTGTGCGTGGGCTGTCCGTGCCGTGTGGGAGCTATTTGTGCCGTGGTGGGGGCTGTCCGTGCCGTGCGGGGGCTGTTCGTGCCGTGCAGGGGTTGTCCGTGCCGAGCGGGGGCAGTTCATGTAGTGCGGGGGCTGTCCATGCCCTGCGGGGGCTTTTCGTGTCGTGCGAGGGCTGTCCATGCCGTGTTAGGGCTGTCCGTGCCGTGTGGGGGCTGTCCGTGCCGAGCGGGAGCTATCCGTGCCGTTCGGGGGCTGTCCGTGCCGTGCGGGGGTTGTCCGTGCCGTGCGGGGGTTGTCCGTGCCGAGCGGGGGCAGTTCATGTAGTGCGGGGGCTGTCCATGCCCTGCCGGGGCTTTTCATGTGGTGCGACGGCTGTCCATGCCGTGTCAGGGCTGTCCGTGCTGTGTGGGGGCTTCCCATGCTGTTCGGGGGCTGTCCGTGCAGTGTAGGGGCTGTCCGTGCTGTGCCAGGGTTTTTCGTGCTGTGTGGGGGCTGTCCGTGCTGTGTTGGGGCTGTCCGTGCCGTGGTGGTGTCTGTCCATGCCTTGTGGGGGCTTTTCATGCTGTGCGGGTGCTGTCAATGCCGTGTGGGGGCTATATATGTTGTGCGGGGGCCGTCCGTGCCGTGTTGAAGCTATTTTTCGTGTCGTGCGGGGGCTGTCCCTGCCGTGAGAGGGCTGTCCCTGCCGTGTCAGGGCTGTCCGTGCTGTGTGGGGGCCGTCCGTGCCGTGCGGGGGCTTTTCATGCTGTGCGGGGGCTGTCCGTGCCGTGCGGGAGCTATCCATGCTGTGCGTGGGCTGTTCGTGCCGTATGGGAGCTGTTTGTGCCGTGCGGGGGCTGTCCGTGCCGTGCGGGGGCTATCCGTGCCGTGTAGGGGCTGTCCGTGCCGTGTGGGGGTTGTCCGTGCCGTGTAGGGGTTGTCCCTGCTGTGCGTGGGCTGTCCGTGCCGTGTGGGAGCTATTTGTGCCGTGGTGGGGGCTGTCCGTGCCGTGCGGGGGCTGTTCGTGCCGTGCAGGGGTTGTCCGTGCCGAGCGGGGGCAGTTCATGTAGTGCGGGGGCTGTCCATGCCCTGCGGGGGCTTTTCGTGTCGTGCGAGGGCTGTCCATGCCGTGTTAGGGCTGTCCGTGCCGTGTGGGGGCTGTCCGTGCCGAGCGGGAGCTATCCGTGCCGTTCGGGGGCTGTCCGTGCCGTGCGGGGGTTGTCCGTGCCGTGCGGGGGTTGTCCGTGCCGAGCGGGGGCAGTTCATGTAGTGCGGGGGCTGTCCATGCCCTGCCGGGGCTTTTCATGTGGTGCGACGGCTGTCCATGCCGTGTCAGGGCTGTCCGTGCTGTGTGGGGGCTTCCCATGCTGTTCGGGGGCTGTCCGTGCAGTGTAGGGGCTGTCCGTGCTGTGCCAGGGTTTTTCGTGCTGTGTGGGGGCTGTCCGTGCCGTGTGGGGGCTTTTCATGCTGTGCGGTGTCTGTCCATGCCTTGTGGGGGCTTTTCATGCTGTGCGGGTGCAGTCAATGCCGTGTGGGGGCTATATATGTTGTGCGGGGGCCATCCGTGCCGTGTTGAAACTATTTGTGACGTGTGGGGGCTGTCCATGCCGTGTGGGGGCTTTTTGTGCCGTGCGAGAGATGTCCGTGCCGTGCGGGTACTATCCATGCCATGAGGGGGCTTTCCGTGCCGTGCAGGGGCTGTTGGGGCCGGGCGAGAGCTGTTCATGCTGTGCGGGGGCTGTCCGTGGAATGCCGGGGCTGTCCGTGCCGTGCGGGGGCTGTTCGTGCTGTGTGAGGGCTGTCCGTGCCGTGCGGGGCCTTTTTGAGCCGTGCAGGGGCTGTCCTTGCCGTGTGGGGGCTGTCCGAGCCGAGCAGGGGCTGTTCGTGCTGTGCGGGGGCTGTCCATTCTGTGCGGGGGCTTTTCGTGTCGTGCTCGGGCTGTCCCTGCCGTGAGTGGGCTGTTCATGCCGTGCCAGGGCTGTCCGTGCTGTGTGGGGGCTTCCCTAGCCTTGTGAGGGCTGTCCGTGCTGTGTTGGGGCTGTCCGTGCCGTGGTGGGGGCTGTCCATGCCGTGCGGGGGCTTTTCATGCTGTGCGGTGTCTGTCCATGCCTTGTGGGGGCATTTCATGCTGTGCGGGTGCTGTCAACGATGTGTGGGGGCTATATATGTTGTGCGGGGGCCGTCCGTGTCCATGCCATGAGGGGGCTTTCCGTGCCGTGCAGGGGCTGTTGGGGCCGGGCGAGAGCTGTTCATGCTGTGCGGGGGCTGTCCGTGGAATGCCGGGGCTGTCCGTGCCGTGCGGGGGCTGTTCGTGCTGTGTGAGGGCTGTCCGTGCCGTGCGGGGCCTTTTTGAGCCGTGCAGGGGCTGTCCTTGCCGTGTGGGGGCTGTCCGAGCCGAGCAGGGGCTGTTCGTGCTGTGCGGGGGCTGTCCATGCTGTGCGGGGGCTTTTCGTGTCGTGCGCGGGCTGTCCCTGCCGTGAGTGGGCTGTTCATGCCGTGCCAGGGCTGTCCGTGCTGTGTGGGGGCTTCCCTAGCCTTGTGAGGGCTGTCCGTGCTGTGTTGGGGCTGTCCGTGCCGTGGTGGGGGCTGTCCGTGCCGTGCGGGGGCTTTTCATGCTGTGCGGTGTCTGTCCATGCCTTGTGGGGGCTTTTCATGCTGTGCGGGTGCTGTCAATGCCGTGTGGGGGCTATATATGTTGTGCGGGGGCCGTCCGTGCCGTGTTGAAGCTATTTGTGACGTGTGGGGGCTGTCCATGCCGTGTGGGGGCTATCTGTGCTGTGCGGGGGCTTTTCGTGTCGTGCGGGGGCTGTCCCTGCCGTGAGAGGGCTGTCCCTGCCGTGTCAGGGCTGTCCGTGCTGTGTGGGGGCCGTCCGTGCCGTGCGGGGGCTTTTCATGCTGTGCGGGGGCTGTCCGTGCCGTGCGGGAGCTATCCATGCTGTGCGTGGGCTGTTCGTGCCGTATGGGAGCTGTTTGTGCCGTGCGGGGGCTGTCCGTGCCGTGCGGGGGCTATCCGTGCCGTGTAGGGGCTGTCCGTGCCGTGAGGGGGTTGTCCGTGCTGTGTAGGGGTTGTCCCTGCTGTGCGTGGGCTGTCCGTGCCGTGTGGGAGCTATTTGTGCCGTGGTGGGGGCTGTCCGTGCCGTGCGGGGGCTGTTCGTGCCGTGCAGGGGTTGTCCGTGCCGAGCGGGGGCAGTTCATGTAGTGCGGGGGCTGTCCATGCCCTGCGGGGGCTTTTCGTGTCGTGCGAGGGCTGTCCGTGCCGTGTTAGGGCTGTCCGTGCCGAGCGGGAGCTATCCGTGCCGTTCGGGGGCTGTCCGTGCCGTGCGGGGGTTGTCCGTGCCGAGCGGGGGCAGTTCATGTAGTGCGGGGGCTGTCCATGCCCTGCGGGGGCTTTTCGTGTCGTGCGACGGCTGTCCATGCCGTGTCAGGGCTGTCCGTGCTGTGTGGGGGCTTCCCGTGCTGTTCGGGGGCTGTCCGTGCAGTGTAGGGGCTGTCCGTGCTGTGCCAGGGTTTTTCGTGCTGTGTGGGGGCTGTCCGTGCCGTGTGGGGGCTTTTCATGCTGTGCGGTGTCTGTCCATGCCTTGTGGGGGCTTTTCATGCTGTGCGGGTGCAGTCAATGCCATGTGGGGGCTATATATGTTGTGCGGGGGCCGTCCGTGCTGTGTTGAAGCTATTTGTGACGTGTGGGGGCTGTCCATGCCGTGCTTGGGCTTTATGTGCCGTGCGAGAGATGTCCGTGCCGTGCGGGTACTGTCCCATGCAGGGGCTGTTGGGGCCGGGCGAGAGCTGTTCATGCTGTGCGGGGGCTGTCCGTGGAATGCCGGGGCTGTCCGTGCCGTGCGGGGGCTGTTCGTGCTGTGTGAGGGCTGTCCGTGCCGTGCGGGGGCTTTTTGAGCCGTGCGGGGGCTGTCCTTGCCGTGTGGGGGCTGTCCGAGCCGAGCAGGGGCTGTTCGTGCTGTGCGGGGGCTGTCCATGCTGTGCAGGGGCTTTTCGTGTCGTGCGCGGGCTGTCCCTGCCGTGAGTGGGCTGTTCATGCCGTGCCAGGGCTGTCCGTGCTGTGTGGGGGCTTCCCTAGCCTTGTGAGGGCTGTCCGTGCTGTGTTGGGGCTGTCCGTGCCGTGGTGGGGGCTGTCCGTGCCGTGCGGGGGCTTTTCATGCTGTGCGGTGTCTGTCCATGCCTTGTGGGGGCTTTTCATGCTGTGCGGGTGCTGTCAATGCCGTGTGGGGGCTATATATGTTGTGCGGGGGCCGTCCGTGCCGTGTTGAAGCTATTTTTCGTGTCGTGCGGGGGCTGTCTCTGCCGTGAGAGGGCTGTCCCTGCCGTGTCAGGGCTGTCCGTGCTGTGTGGGGGCCGTCCGTGCCGTGCGGGGGCTTTTCATGCTGTGCGGGGGCTGTCCGTGCCGTGCGGGGGCTATCCATGCTGTGCGTGGGCTGTTCGTGCCGTATGGGAGCTGTTTGTGCCGTGCGGGGGCTGTCCGTGCCGTGCGGGGGCTATCCGTGCCGTGTAGGGGCTGTCCGTGCCGTGTGGGGGTTGTCCGTGCCGTGTAGGGGTTGTCCCTGCTGTGCGTGGGCTGTCCGTGCCGTGTGGGAGCTATTTGTGCCGTGGTGGGGGCTGTCCGTGCCGTGCGGGGGCTGTTCGTGCCGTGCAGGGGTTGTCCGTGCCGAGCGGGGGCAGTTCATGTAGTGCGGGGGCTGTCCATGCCCTGCGGGGGCTTTTCGTGTCGTGCGAGGGCTGTCCATGCCGTGTTAGGGCTGTCCGTGCCGTGTGGGGGCTGTCCGTGCCGAGCGGGAGCTATCCGTGCCGTTCGGGGGCTGTCCGTGCCGTGCGGGGGTTGTCCGTGCCGAGCGGGGGCAGTTCATGTAGTGCGGGGGCTGTCCATGCCCTGCGGGGGCTTTTCGTGTCGTGCGACGGCTGTCCATGCCGTGTCAGGGCTGTCCGTGCTGTGTGGGGGCTTCCCGTGCTGTTCGGGGGCTGTCCGTGCAGTGTAGGGGCTGTCCGTGCTGTGCCAGGGTTTTTCGTGCTGTGTGGGGGCTGTCCGTGCAGTGTGGGGGCTTTTCATGCTGTGCGGTGTCTGTCCATGCCTTGTGGGGGCTTTTCATGCTGTGCGGGTGCAGTCAATGCCATGTGGGGGCTATATATGTTGTGCGGGGGCCGTCCGTGCTGTGTTGAAGCTATTTGTGACGTGTGGGGGCTGTCCATGCCGTGCTTGGGCTTTATGTGCCGTGCGAGAGATGTCCGTGCCGTGCGGGTACTGTCCCGTGCAGGGGCTGTTGGGGCCGGGCGAGAGCTGTTCATGCTGTGCGGGGGCTGTCCGTGGAATGCCGGGGCTGTCCGTGCCGTGCGGGGGCTGTTCGTGCTGTGTGAGGGCTGTCCGTGCCGTGCGGGGCCTTTTTGAGCCGTGCAGGGGCTGTCCTTGCCGTGTGGGGGCTGTCCGAGCCGAGCAGGGGCTGTTCGTGCTGTGCGGGGGCTGTCCATGCTGTGCGGGGGCTTTTCGTGTCGTGCGCGGGCTGTCCCTGCCGTGAGTGGGCTGTTCATGCCGTGCCAGGGCTGTCCGTGCTGTGTGGGGGCTTCCCTAGCCTTGTGAGGGCTGTCCGTGCTGTGTTGGGGCTGTCCGTGCCGTGGTGGGGGCTGTCCGTGCCGTGCGGGGGCTTTTCATGCTGTGCGGTGTCTGTCCATGCCTTGTGGGGGCTTTTCATGCTGTGCGGGTGCTGTCAATGCCGTGTGGGGGCTATATATGTTGTGCGGGGGCCGTCCGTGCCGTGTTGAAGCTATTTTTCGTGTCGTGCGGGGGCTGTCCCTGCCGTGAGAGGGCTGTCCCTGCCGTGGCAGGGCTGTCCGTGCTGTGTGGGGGCCGTCCGTGCCGTGCGGGGGCTTTTCATGCTGTGCGGGGGCTGTCCGTGCCGTGCGGGGGCTATCCATGCTGTGCGTGGGCTGTTCGTGCCGTATGGGAGCTGTTTGTGCCGTGCGGGGGCTGTCCGTGCCGTGCGGGGGCTATCCGTGCCGTGTAGGGGCTGTCCGTGCCGTGTGGGGGTTGTCCGTGCCGTGTAGGGGTTGTCCCTGCTGTGCGTGGGCTGTCCGTGCCGTGTGGGAGCTATTTGTGCCGTGGTGGGGGCTGTCCGTGCCGTGCGGGGGCTGTTCGTGCCGTGCAGGGGTTGTCCGTGCCGAGCGGGGGCAGTTCATGTAGTGCGGGGGCTGTCCATGCCCTGCGGGGGCTTTTCGTGTCGTGCGAGGGCTGTCCATGCCGTGTCAGGGCTGTCCGTGCTGTGTGGGGACTTCCCGTGCTGTTCGGGGGCTGTCCGTGCAGTGTAGGGGCTGTCCGTGCTGTGCCAGGGTTTTTCGTGCTGTGTGGGGGCTGTCCGTGCAGTGTGGGGGCTTTTCATGCTGTGCGGTGTCTGTCCATGCCTTGTGGGGGCTTTTCATGCTGTGCGGGTGCAGTCAATGCCATGTGGGGGCTATATATGTTGTGCGGGGGCCGTCCGTGCTGTGTTGAAGCTATTTGTGACGTGTGGGGGCTGTCCATGCCGTGCTTGGGCTTTATGTGCCGTGCGAGAGATGTCCGTGCCGTGCGGGTACTGTCCCGTGCAGGGGCTGTTGGGGCCGGGCGAGAGCTGTTCATGCTGTGCGGGGGCTGTCCGTGGAATGCCGGGGCTGTCCGTGCCGTGCGGGGGCTGTTCGTGCTGTGTGAGGGCTGTCCGTGCCGTGCGGGGCCTTTTTGAGCCGTGCAGGGGCTGTCCTTGCCGTGTGGGGGCTGTCCGAGCCGAGCAGGGGCTGTTCGTGCTGTGCGGGGGCTGTCCATGCTGTGCGGGGGCTTTTCGTGTCGTGCGCGGGCTGTCCCTGCCGTGAGTGGGCTGTTCATGCCGTGCCAGGGCTGTCCGTGCTGTGTGGGGGCTTCCCTAGCCTTGTGAGGGCTGTCCGTGCTGTGTTGGGGCTGTCCGTGCCGTGGTGGGGGCTGTCCGTGCCGTGCGGGGGCTTTTCATGCTGTGCGGTGTCTGTCCATGCCTTGTGGGGGCTTTTCATGCTGTGCGGGTGCTGTCAATGCCGTGTGGGGGCTATATATGTTGTGCGGGGGCCGTCCGTGCCGTGTTGAAGCTATTTTTCGTGTCGTGCGGGGGCTGTCCCTGCCGTGAGAGGGCTGTCCCTGCCGTGTCAGGGCTGTCCGTGCTGTGTGGGGGCCATCCGTGCCGTGCGGGGGCTTTTCATGCTGTGCGGGGGCTGTCCGTGCCGTGCGGGAGCTATCCATGCTGTGCGTGGGCTGTTCGTGCCGTATGGGAGCTGTTTGTGCCGTGCGGGGGCTGTCCGTGCTGTGCGGGGGCTATCCGTGCCGTGTAGGGGCTGTCCGTGCCGTGTGGGGGTTGTCCGTGCCGTGTAGGGGTTGTCCCTGCTGTGCGTGGGCTGTCCGTGCCGTGTGGGAGCTATTTGTGCCGTGGTGGGGGCTGTCCGTGCCGTGCGGGGGCTGTTCGTGCCGTGCAGGGGTTGTCCGTGCCGAGCGGGGGCAGTTCATGTAGTGCGGGGGCTGTCCATGCCCTGCGGGGGCTTTTCGTGTCGTGCGAGGGCTGTCCATGCCGTGTTAGGGCTGTCCGTGCCGTGTGGGGGCTGTCCGTGCCGAGCGGGAGCTATCCGTGCCGTGCGGGGGCTGTTCGTGCCGTGCAGGGGTTGTCCGTGCCGAGCGGGGGCAGTTCATGTAGTGCGGGGGCTGTCCATGCCCTGCGGGGGCTTTTCGTGTCGTGCGAGGGCTGTCCATGCCGTGTTAGGGCTGTCCGTGCCGTGTGGGGGCTGTCCGTGCCGAGCGGGAGCTATCCGTGCCGTTCGGGGGCTGTCCGTGCCGTGCAGGGGTTGTCCGTGCCGAGCGGGGGCAGTTCATGTAGTGCGGGGGCTGTCCATGCCCTGCGGGGGCTTTTCGTGTGGTGCGACGGCTGTCCATGCCGTGTCAGGGCTGTCCGTGCTGTGTGGGGGCTTCCCGTGCTGTTCGGGGGCTGTCCGTGCAGTGTAGGGGCTGTCCGTGCTGTGCCAGGGTTTTTCGTGCTGTGTGGGGGCTGTCCGTGCCGTGTGGGGGCTTTTCATGCTGTGCGGTGTCTGTCCATGCCTTGTGGGGGCTTTTCATTCTGTGCGGGTGCTGTCAATGCCGTGTGGGGGCTATATATGTTGTGCGGGGGCCGTCCGTGCCGTGTTGAAACTATTTGTGACGTGTGGGGGCTGTCCATGCCGTGCTTGGGCTTTTTGTGCCGTGCGAGAGATGTCCGTGCCGTGCGGGTACTATTCATGCCATGAGGGGGCTTTCCGTGCCGTGCAGGGGCTGTTGGGGCCGGGCGAGAGCTGTTCATGCTGTGCGGGGGCTGTCCGTGGAATGCCGGGGCTGTCCGTGCCGTGCGGGGGCTGTTCGTGCTGTGTGGGGGCTGTCCGTGCCGTGCGGGGCCTTTTCGAGCCATGCAGGGGCTGTCCTTGCAGTGTGGAGGCTGTCCGAGCCGAGCAGGGGCTGTTCGTGCTGTGCGGGGGCTGTCCATTCTGTGCGGGGGCTTTTCGTGTCGTGCTCGGGCTGTCCCTGCCGTGAGTGGGCTGTTCATGCCGTGCCAGGGCTGTCCGTGCTGTGTGGGGGCTTCCCTAGCCTTGTGAGGGCTGTCCGTGCTGTGTTGGGGCTGTCCGTGCCGTGGTGGGGGCTGTCCATGCCGTGCGGGGGCTTTTCATGCTGTGCGGTGTCTGTCCATGCCTTGTGGGGGCATTTCATGCTGTGCGGGTGCTGTCAATGATGTGTGGGGGCTATATATGTTGTGCGGGGGCCGTCCGTGTCCATGCCATGAGGGGGCTTTCCGTGCCGTGCAGGGGCTGTTGGGGCCGGGCGAGAGCTGTTCATGCTGTGCGGGGGCTGTCCATGGAATGCCGGGGCTGTCCGTGCCGTGCGGGGGCTGTTCGTGCTGTGTGAGGGCTGTCCGTGCCGTGCGGGGCCTTTTTGAGCCGTGCAGGGGCTGTCCTTGCCGTGTGGGGGCTGTCCGAGCCGAGCAGGGGCTGTTCGTGCTGTGCGGGGGCTGTCCATGCTGTGCGGGGGCTTTTCGTGTCGTGCGCGGGCTGTTCCTGCCGTGAGTGGGCTTTTCATGCCGTGCCAGGGCTTTCCGTGCTGTGTGGGGGCTTCCCTAGCCTTGTGAGGGCTGTCCGTGCTGTGTTGGGGCTGTCCGTGCCGTGGTGGGGGCTGTCCGTGCCGTGTGGGGGCTGTCCATGCCGTGTGGGGGCTATCTGTGCTGTGCGGGGGCTTTTCGTGTCGTGCGGGGGCTGTCCCTGCCGTGAGGGGGCTGTCCCTGCCGTGTCAGGGCTGTCCGTGCTGTGTGGGGGCTGTCCGTGCCGTGCGGGGGCTTTTCATGCTGTGCGGGGGCTGTCCGTGCCGTGCGGGAGCTATCCATGCTGTGCGTGGGCTGTTCGTGCCATATGGGAGCTGTTTGTGCCGTGCGGGGGCTGTCCGTGCCGTGCGGGGGCTATCCGTGCCGTGTGGGGGCTGTCCGTGCCGTGTGGGGGTTGTCCGTGCCGTGTGGGGGTTGTCCCTGCCGTGCGTGGGCTGTCCGTGCCGTGTGGGAGCTATTTGTGCCGTGGTGGGGGCTGTCCGTGCCGTGCGGGGGCTGTTCGTGCCGTGCAGGGGCTGTCCGTGCTGTGCGGGGGCTGCTGTCCGTGGCGTGTGGGGCCTGTCCGTGCCGTGTGGGGGCTGTCCGTGCTGTGCGGGGGCTGTTCGTGCCGTGCGGGAGCTGTCCATGCCGTGTGGGGGCTGTCCGTGCCGTGCGGGAGCTATCCGTGCTGTGCGGGGGCTGTTCGTGCCTTGTGGGAGCTGTTTGTGCCGTGCGAGGGCTGTCCGTGCCGTGCGGGGGTTGTCCGTGCCGAGCGGGGGCAGTTCATGTAGTGCGGGGGCTGTCCATGCCCTGCGGGGGCTTTTCGTGTCGTGAGAGGGCTGTCCATGCCATGTTAGGGCTGTCCGTGCTGTGTGGGGGCTTCCTGTGCTGTTCGGGGGATGTCCTTGCCGTGCGTGAGGGGGCTGTCCTTGCCGTGAGGGGGATGTCCATGCGTGCCAGGGCTGTCCGTGCCGTGTGGGGGCTGTCCGTGCCGTGCGGGAGCTATCCGTGCCGTGCGGGGGCTGTCCGTGCCGTGCGGGGGTTGTCCGTGCCGAGCGGGGGCAGTTCATGTAGTGCGGGGGCTGTCCATGCCCTGCGGGGGCTTTTCGTGTCGTGCGAGGGCTGTCCATGCCGTGTTAGGGCTGTCCGTGCCGTGTGGGGGCTGTCCGTGCCGAGCGGGAGCTATCCGTGCCGTTCGGGGGCTGTCCGTGCCGTGCGGGGGTTGTCCGTGCCGAGCGGGGGCAGTTCATGTAGTGCGGGGGCTGTCCATGCCTTGCGGGGGCTTTTTGTGTCGTGCGACGGCTGTCCATGCCGTGTCAGGGCTGTCCGTGCTGTGTGGGGGCTTCCCGTGCTGTTCGGGGGCTGTCCGTGCAGTGTAGGGGCTGTCCGTGCTGTGCCAGGGTTTTTCGTGCTGTGTGGGGGCTGTCCGTGCCGTGTGGGGGCTTTTCATGCTGTGCGGTGTCTGTCCATGCCTTGTGGGGGCTTTTCATGCTGTGCGGGTGCAGTCAATGCCGTGTGGGGGCTATATATGTTGTGCGGGGGCCGTCCGTGCTGTGTTGAAGCTATTTGTGACGTGTGGGGGCTGTCCATGCCGTGCTTGGGCTTTATGTGCCGTGCGAGAGATGTCCATGCCGTGCGGGTACTGTCCCGTGCAGGGGCTGTTGGGGCCGGGCGAGAGCTGTTCATGCTGTGCGGGGGCTGTCCGTGGAATGCCGGGGCTGTCCGTGCCGTGCGGGGGCTGTCCGTGCTGTGTGAGGGCTGTCCGTGCCGTGCGTGGGCTGTTCGTGCCGTATGGGAGCTGTTTGTGCCGTGCGGGGGCTGTCCGTGCCGTGCGGGGGCTATCCGTGCCGTGTAGGGGCTGTCCGTGCCGTGTGGGGGTTGTCCGTGCCGTGTAGGGGTTGTCCCTGCTGTGCGTGGGCTGTCCGTGCCGTGTGGGAGCTATTTGTGCCGTGGTGGGGGCTGTCCGTGCCGTGCGGGGGCTGTTCGTGCCGTGCAGGGGTTGTCCGTGCCGAGCGGGGGCAGTTCATGTAGTGCGGGGGCTGTCCATGCCCTGCGGGGGCTTTTCGTGTCGTGCGAGGGCTGTCCATGCCGTGTTAGGGCTGTCCGTGCCGTGTGGGGGCTGTCCGTGCCGAGCGGGAGCTATCCGTGCCGTGCGGGGGCTGTTCGTGCCGTGCAGGGGTTGTCCGTGCCGAGCGGGGGCAGTTCATGTAGTGCGGGGGCTGTCCATGCCCTGCGGGGGCTTTTCGTGTCGTGCGAGGGCTGTCCATGCCGTGTTAGGGCTGTCCGTGCCGTGTGGGGGCTGTCCGTGCCGAGCGGGAGCTATCCGTGCCGTTCGGGGGCTGTCCGTGCCGTGCAGGGGTTGTCCGTGCCGAGCGGGGGCAGTTCATGTAGTGCGGGGGCTGTCCATGCCCTGCGGGGGCTTTTCGTGTGGTGCGACGGCTGTCCATGCCGTGTCAGGGCTGTCCGTGCTGTGTGGGGGCTTCCCGTGCTGTTCGGGGGCTGTCCGTGCAGTGTAGGGGCTGTCCGTGCTGTGCCAGGGTTTTTTGGGCGGAGCCCCCGCCGCGAAGCGGCTTCGGGGGGGCTTCGCCCCCCAGGATTGCCCCTGTCCGTGTGTCCGTGTGTCCGTAACGGCAAAACATACAAACTGGACAAACCTATTTATTGCACCTAATAGATATTTGTTATCTGTATTCAGTAAAAATAACAGCAAGCCAAACAAGCTTCAGTTCGCAATAAACATATTATTGACCAGCCATTGACAAAAGGACCACCTCGGCAACACCGATTGGCGCTCCTGTATGGTGTGTACTGGTACCGTAAACCGTATTACGTGCATTGGTAACCGAGGCGTGACGGGAAAGGGCAACCTGTGAAAGTCGGCGGGAGCATGCTTGCATTCTATCGGAGCCACAGATGCCATACGCTGATGTCAAACGCCTTTGCTATGTTCTTGACCTCATAATGACTATGACCTATAACGCGAACGGGCCCTCGCCGCCAAGCCAACATGCGATGTTACAGGGCAGAAGTCCATGCGAGCATGATGCCAAGCCTGTCCTCCTTATTCTGTCGACGTAACTGACCTTCGTAACCTTATAGTAACATAGGCAACACCTAAACGACCTGCGTGACCCTGATAGCACTTCCATGTGGCAGTTAGGTCGTTGATTTGGTGTGTACTGGTGTGTACTGGTACCGTAAACCGTATTACGTGCATTGGTAACCGAGGCGTGACGGGAAAGGGCAACCTGTGAAAGTCGGCGGGAGCATGCTTGCATTCTATCGGAGCCACAGATGCCATACGCTGATGTCAAACGCCTTTGCTATGTTCTTGACCTCATAATGACTATGACCTATAACGCGAACGGGCCCTCGCCGCCAAGCCAACATGCGATGTTACAGGGCAGAAGTCCATGCGAGCATGATGCCAAGCCTGTCCTCCTTATTCTGTCGACGTAACTGACCTTCGTAACCTTATAGTAACATAGGCAACACCTAAACGACCTGCGTGACCCTGATAGCACTTCCATGTGGCAGTTAGGTCGTTGATTTGGTGTGTACTGGTGTGTACTGGTACCGTAAACCGTATTACGTGCATTGGTAACCGAGGCGTGACGGGAAAGGGCAACCTGTGAAAGTCGGCGGGAGCATGCTTGCATTCTATCGGAGCCACAGATGCCATACGCTGATGTCAAACGCCTTTGCTATGTTCTTGACCTCATAATGACTATGACCTATAACGCGAACGGGCCCTCGCCGCCAAGCCAACATGCGATGTTACAGGGCAGAAGTCCATGCGAGCATGATGCCAAGCCTGTCCTCCTTATTCTGTCGACGTAACTGACCTTCGTAACCTTATAGTAACATAGGCAACACCTAAACGACCTGCGTGACCCTGATAGCACTTCCATGTGGCAGTTAGGTCGTTGATTTGGGTTGCATTGTGCCACCATGCAGATTTGGAGGCAAACGTACATACGTTGCACCTGCACGCCCCTATGCGGATGCCCAATTGCGATACATACCCACCCCTCACAGCGGACTGTCGACCGGTTAGTCCGCTCGACCATGGGCGACCTCTCGTGAGCTTACCTCAAAGCGAGGCCGCGACCCGTAAATAACACGTCTTATTTATACATATTTGTATATTAGTTTACAACGAATGCCTCTATAGTTATACTGGGGCCCCATACAACTTACGTAGAATGCCATGCCTCAGACCGAACCGGCACTGCGCTGGGCAATGCTGTGCTACTACCGACCCTCTTGATCTCCTTAACATGGCGGATACTGACCACCATACGTTTCCATGGAACGAACGCCAAGGTGTCACCGACACCGACAACGCGCCCAGTACCAGCGGCCGGCACCATAGTACTCGCGCACCACCCTCTTCCCAGCCAAACCACAATGCCATACGGGCACAGGTGGCTGCGCTGCTAGATCGTATGGGACAGGGCAGGAGCCAAGCTCTCGCGGAGGAGGCAACGCCACCCATGCAATCAACCCAGCATCAATCCCCTCAACGGCTTGCCCTTGCCAATGCTCTGCAACGCCGACTGTCACAGCCTAATGTATCCGCAAACGCTTGCCCTACCGGTGCTCAGGGAATCCTTTACCGGCGCAGAGTCTCTGTTGGAACGCAAGGTGTGTTTCCTACTCGCATCATACCTTACCCAGTGGATAGAAGCTTGCGATACACATGGGCCAGCTTCAATCTGTACCTGACAACCACTATCTATATAATTACCTTCTATTCTCCTTGACCCCTTGCAGGTATCCCTGTTGCCCGATCACCTCCCCCAAACCTTCAGCATCAGATCCTTGGGGCTGCTGCCGTACTACAAGCCGCCCACCTCACTGCTGCCGCGGCTGCCCCAACCCCCTTCCCTCCACTGGACATCACTGGCGGTGCTATACCATGGGCCATGTCACCCGGCATGCCTGAGCCACCGCCGGTGTTCCGCCTGCCGACCACAAACACCGCAACACCTACACCTACACCTGCACCTGCACCTGCACCTGCACCGCGTGGCCGTCCCCGTGGCCGTCCTCCAAATGCTCGGGCGCGTGGTGCATCACGCACTTCTGCCCCCCACGGGGGTGCCGACGGGATCAACACCCCCTCCGGCAGAGCCAGTGGAGCATCTACACGCCGCACCCGTGTCACCCCAGACACACTTGAGCGGGACCGTATTCGCCGTGCTCTATCTCGGCGCAGGGGATCGTTGTCTCAACAGGCGCGTGCAGCGGAGGGGGCTGCTAACGCCGCGCAACATGCCCAGCGGCGTGCCAGCCTTACGGAGGAGGAGCGTGCAGCGGAGGGGGCTGCCAACGCCCAACGGGAGCGGGAGAGGCGTGCTAACATGACCGAGGAGGAGCGTGCAGCGGAGGGGGCTGCTAACGCCGCGCAACATGCCCAGCGGCGTGCTAACATGACCGAGGAGGAGCGTGCAGCGGAGGGGGCTGCCAACGCCCAACGGGAGCGGGAGAGGCGTGCTAACATGACCGAGGAGGAGCGCCGTCGAGTCCACACCGATCGCAATATGCGACGTCGCTTCCGTCCCACCGGTGTACCCCGGGCTGAACAGCTCAATCGAGTCTACGGGCAAGACCCCCACCATCCCTGCCATTCTTGCGAACGTGCTTTCTACCGAAGCGCTGTCACTGCGACGTCCAACATGGTGGGTTTCTTGGATTGTTGGGTGGCACGCGGTATGCAGGTTGTACTATCCCCTACATTCTGACCATTACGATGTATCATTGCAAGCATTACCTTTCCCATTTACATAACCCATAGCGATCACGTAAGCCATCCTTTCTTATGCCATATCCCCCCAGGTTGCTCGCTCTACGCTTCACCAGGCCATCCGTGCAGATGCCGATGGCCACCCTGAGCGTGTTATCGAGGGAGGAGGCGCCGTTGGCAATGACGGTGCTAGCGGACGTCCCGATGCAACCGCCGGCGATCGCGAGCCCGTTGCTCTTGACGCGGGACTGGAGATGGAGGAATCGGATGGCGACTTTGTAGAGCCGCGCCCTCGCATGGCCCCATCAGCACCCCGCGGCCGCCGTGATCTCCCTACAGCACGCCGGAATGGACGCAGTCGTCTACGCGCCAACAACCGCGCCGTACCCGACACCGAAGACCTCCCACGCTACCAACTGTGCACGACTTGCCTCTCCAAGTTGCGGGCAGGCGATTTGCCCGCTAATTGCATTACGAACAACCTCAAGGTCGCGGAGCTGCCGCAGGAGCTACAGCGCGTTGATGTTGCAGAGTGGCGATTGCTGGGACTCGCCTTTGCATACCAGCAGCTGGTAGTGCTCCCCAAAGGCGCGCAGACAGGCGCACGCGGCATAGCCATCACCGTCCGCGCCAAGACTGCCGAGGTGGTGCAGCAGCTACCACGTGCTGCCACTAATACCGGCGTGGTCATTGTCCGCACCGGCGCCCCATTGCCCAACGAGCAGCAGCCTAACGTGCAGGAGGCCCAGCAAACTGGTGCTACTGGCACCCGTACGGCTGCCCCCGCCGCACCTGCGCCATCACGTCGCCCCCCTCCACAGTTCCGGGCACGCGTTGCCGTCATGGCTATGGCGCTTGTGTGGCTCAAACGCAACAACGCGCTCTACCGTGACATCGCAATTGACCCGGGACTCCGTCGGCATCTACCTGATGGCGACAACTACACGGACATCTTTGGCCCTGACAATACGACTGAACGTGCACCGCGTAGTGGTGCCTATGGTGAGGATGCGCCCGCGGAGTTCGACCTTCCCGTCTACGATGCCCCTGGCGCTGCCAACGGTAACGCAACGCTACAAGGTGCTGTTGCCGATGTCCCTCAAGGTGCCATTGGTGACGACCCTGCGCCGCCCGATTTAACCGATGACAGCGACGATGAGGAGGACGACTACGACTTGCGGCAGCGGGCCCAACAGCACGCCAACCCGCCTGCAGCTGTTGCTGATCTCTCAGTCATGGGTGCCCCGTCCACTACGTCCGGCGGACAAGGCGCTGTCGGTGCACGTGTAGCGTCATCCGGTGCCCTTGCAAACGGGTTTAATAACACTAGAACCCGTCCACGCCCGCCCCCTACGGAAGCCGAGGACGCGGAACAGCCCCAACCCCGCAGGCAGCGGACCGACGAGACCCTAGTGGATGTCCTCATGGACGACGCTGATCCCGTAATGCCACGTGACGCCCTGTACCAGGCCACCACGTTGGAAGGACGACAGCAGCGACAACAGGAGGCGGCATGCGGCTACATCACCCTCACCAACACCCGTGGAGAGGTCCTCAGTGTACACACCCATCAGCAGATAGAGGCAATGGCATTCCCACAGCTATACCCGCTGGGTACCAACCATTATGGGACTAATCGGCCAATGAAGTTGGGCCTAGCTGCCTATTTCACGAACCGCGTGCAGCACGTCAGCGGGCGCTTCCAGTATCCACCATACCTGGGCTGGGCCGTCAGCCTGCTTATGTACTTACAGCTGCGCAACGCCATCAGCGTCAGCATGCGCATCCAGCGTGGCAACGGGGTCACTCGCCTATGCCGCCTGAGACGGCAGATTGCAGCAGCACGTCGGCACGAGATACGGCAGGCAGCCGCTGTGCCCTCCCCGGATGCGCCAGGTCTCGACACCCAACCCGGCGTCGCACCGCCAGCCAACGGTGTGCAGGGCGGTGATTCCGACGAAGGCCATTGGGACCTGTACGGGGATGGAGGAGACAGGGCGGCCGCTCCAGCTGGGGGAGGCAACGTCGCTGACGAGGAGGAAGACGGAGCCCCTGACTTTGACGACATATCCGGCACTGTACGGGCAATCCTGAGTGCCATACGGGGTACGCCAGCTTACTGGGCCGATGCAGCGGCGGACCTCTTCGCCATGCTGCGATGCCTGGGGCCTCCTACATGGTTCCTCACGCTGTCCGCCAACGAGCTGGGCTGGGACGATCTCGTCATCGCCCTTTTGAAGCCGGAGGAGAAGGACCAGCGTGCGCGGCGCCACTTGGGGCCAGAGCGGTATGCTTGCGCCTCAGCTGCAGAGCGCCAGGAGGCCATGCTTGATAGTGTCACGCGCTCTGAGATGGCCACTCTCATCCGAGACAACCAAGTGACCGTAGCGCGGCACTTCCATCATAGGTTCTCGGCCCTCCTCAAGGAGATTACATCTAACCCGGAGCATCTCGGACCTGTGGAGGACTACTTCTGGCGAATTGAATTCCAGGTATGGCGCAATAACCAAGGGGCTACCTAGTTATGTTAGTTTAGCGGCTTACCACCTATAATGTAGTTGATGTATCTGCTACACCTGCTACTGCCTCTCACTGCGAGTCACGACCTTAACAACCTATACGTCCTCGCTCCCCTCCGTCCCTGCAGCGCCGAGGCTCACCCCACATCCACATGCTGCTGTGGGTTACCGGGGCCCCGAACCTCGACACGGAAGAGGGCAAGGCGGCAGCACCAGGCTTCATCGACCGGTACGTGTCTACTCGGCTGCCAGATCCTGACACGCAACCCCAGATGCACAGCCTGGTGGCTCGCTACCAGTTACACCAGCACACCTTTACGTGCGGCGGCGAGAATGGCCGCCCCTGCCGCTTCAAGTATCCCAAACAACCATGCCCAGCCACGCGTCTTCGCCGCGATGGTGACACGGGCCTCAGGCGCGGGGATTCATACCTCACTGCTCGTGGGTTGGGCGACGGATTCGTAGTGCCTCACTCACCCTCGATCCTCGCCCTGTGGGGGGCCAACATGGACCTTCAGCTCATCGGCAATGCACATGGAGCGGCCATATACGTTACAGCATACCTGACGAAGGCGGAAACCGATGGTGTGCGACAGACGATACAGGAGGCTGTGTCTCGCCTACCCGAGGATGCCCCCCACACGCAAGTGCTGCGGCGTGCTTGCACGGCGTGCCTCTCAAAGCGGGAGTACTCCATGCAAGAGGCCGCCTACCTCGTCCTTGGCAGCACGCTTCACCTTCGAGGCAGCACGCGCGCCTTTGTTAAGCTATGCCTTCTTCCCGAAGGTCGACGCCCCGGCATCGCCAGTCGAACTGCGTTCAGTGTCATGGCTGACCCCAACGCCGAGGTGGAGATGGCCAGCAATATCTACGACTACTACGCTGCCCGTCCTCATGGCAGCACAGACGCTGTGGCTATTAACCGTCCCTGCAACCTTGCGCCTCACGGATACCAGGAAGACGAAGATACGGCATGCGAGGCGTGTGGCGACCGGCAGTGTGACGAAGATGCCAACTTCATGCTGCTATGCTCGTCCAGAGGCTGCCCCCTCGGTTATCACGGGCGCTGTCTCCCGCGGCCAATCGACCACCCGCCTGAGGGGGATTGGTTCTGTCCACGGTGTGTGGCATCAGCTGAGGCCGTCGTGGATGCCGCCGCCGCAGCAACAGCACCGGCAGGACCCCAGGCAATTGACGGGCGCGAAACGCGGATTGCCGCGCTCCTTGCCAGTAATGCAAGGGCCGACAACGACAACAGTGATGGAGCTGCCGGTGCCGTAGGTCGTGGACAGCTCCCTGCCGACTGGGACGCTATGTCACTCTACACCTTTGCCTCCGAATTCTCTGTGAGTTCCGTGGCCAGTACTGGAGCTGTTGTGCTTGGCTCCCCGTTTGACGGCCACAGCAACAGGCCGCCCATGTATCTGAAGCGCCGTCCAAACCGGGCAGCTGTGCTGCGCACGTACCCACGGATGACAGCGGACAGCCACGGTGATCAACACTTCTTTGGGCTGCTTATGTTGCATAAGCCTTGGCGTCACGAGTCTGACCTGCTCCAGGGATTCCCTTCAGCTGAAGCAGCCTTCCGTGTAGCCGCAGAGGAGCCTGCCTTTGGGGCTGCTGTTCGACCTGGTCCAATGATGGACGCCCTGGAGGCAGAGGTCGTGCGACTCAGGGCGCTTGATGATGACGCGGGCGGTGTGGTACTTGACCAGGTCCATGCCGACCCTGATGCTGGTGCTGCGGACGACCAGGATGATCTCATGGGCGCCTTCGACCCCATGCGGCTAGATGACGCGGCGCTTCATGCTGCAGATGCCCTGGTGGCCGGTGACGATGGTGGCGCCGGTGAGCGTGTGGCTCTGGGCCCGGGCGAGGATGAAGGAGCGGAGGAGCGGAACGCTGCTGCCGCCACCATGCAACTCGAGCTACAACATGGCCGTGACGCGCCCTCCATCCGCTCCGGGCCCCGTATGACCGATGTCGAGTACGACCGGCAGCGACAGCTTATGAGCCCCGAGCAGCGTGAGGTATTCGAAGCTGTCCGTCAACATGTCAGAGCTACTGCTGAGGCTGCGCGCAGCGGTGACAGGCCACCTAGGCAGCTTCTTGAATTCGTGACAGGAGGCGGCGGTGTCGGAAAGTCATTCCTCATTTCGCTCGTGACTGAAATGCTGAGGCGCACCCACCAGGGTGTGTGTGAGCAGCCCGTGGTACTCACTGCGCCCACCGGTGTTGCCGCCTTCAACATCCGAGGGTCCACCATTCACAGCGCGCTTGGTCTCCCAGTGGAGAACTGCCGTAACAACGGTAAGCAGGGCGAGGTTGGAGGCGAAGCAGTGGCTTGTGAGGGCCGCCTATAGGCAACCGATTCTCCGATGTCTTGCATACACAACTACAACCCGTGCAGCAGTTGTCGCATATCAATGCAAACCGCCTTTAACCCTACTCCAGGTGCTTCACGTCTCGTCTGGGAGCCCCTCAACGGCAGCCGACTACAGGAACTGCGGCAGCTCTGGTCTTCCGTCAGGTACATGATCATTGACGAGATTAGCATGGTCTCGGCAGCCACGCTGGCTCACGTACACAAGCGCCTATGCGAGATAATGGCGACCCCGTTGAGCCGCCCGTTTGGCGGCATCAACCTAATCGTACTGGGCGACTTCTACCAGGTGGGTTCCGGTTCGGCATGGTTATATCATAGCAAAGGGACGGCATCTTCGTCACCAGACCTATACTGCATTACCAATACACCATACCACGTACACATTACGCCATAACCAACTTCCCGATTCACCCGTCATTTCCATTCCCTATCTACCGGTCCCCCGCCAGTTGCCGCCTGTCAAGGCAACATTCGTCTTCGACGGAGAGGGGACCCCACATCGCCGTGCCTCTGCCGACGCCAAGATGGGTGCTGACCTATGGCTGCACCTCTTCCATGTCTACGTGCTCACACAGAACCAGCGACAGCGAGGCGACAGCTACTGGGCAAGCGTACTCAACGTGCTACGTCTCGGTCTCTGGGGAGTCGATGATGAGGGTGCGCAGGCATGGGAGCTAGCGTGTACAGCTATCAACTCGCGCCTACTGCGGAGCGCTGGTGGCCAGGTGGACGATGCTGCATTTGCGGACGCTCCCCGCCTATTTGCCCTCACCGAACAAGTACGGGAGTACAACGAGGCCCGCCTGCAAGCCCTGGTCAGCACTGGTGCGCAGGCCATAACTGTGGAGGCTTCCCATGCAGCTGTACCTGTCCCAGGTCGTCCCACGGTAGAGCCCACAGCTGCAGAGGTGCCTGCCTCGGCCGATGAATGCGGTGGGCTGCAATCCCATGTGCAGCTTGCCGTGGGGGCACGGGTCATGCTCCGTCGCAACGTACACACCGAGGATGGCCTCGTCAATGGCGCCCAGGGCGTCATTACCGGCTTCGAATGGGGCCCATCAGGTCCTGGCAACAACACACCGCCCACGGCCGTACTGGTGCAGTTTGATCACCCTGATGTGGGTCGCTTGGAGAGGGCGCGTGCTGCTACAGAGCGCGGCATACCCATTCCTGCTGCCGGACCCGTGGCTATTAACCCATCCACAAGCCGGTTCTACAACGTCAACCGTACACGCGAGCTCACTCGGCGCCAGTTTCCATTGGTGCTCAGCTGGGCGCTTACTATCCACAAGACCCAGGGCCTATCGCTCGACCGAGCTGTCATCGACCTAGGGCGATCAATCTTCGATAACGGCCAGGCATACGTTGCTCTCAGCCGGGTGCGCTCATTAGAGGGTGTGGCGCTCACAAGCCTTGACCTTACCAAGCTAGAGCTGGTGAGTCCTGCTGTCCGTGCGGAATACGAACGGCTACAGGCCAAGACCATGCGCTTTCGCCCACCGTCGCCGCCACCAAGGGATCAGCAACAAGAGCCCGTGGATCCCATGCAAGTGGACACCGTCGTACCGCCGCCGGTTGCCAATGCTCTTCCTGCTCCATTAAGCGCCGCCAGCATCCTTATCGCAGCACATGTACAGCGTCACGGTGTCCCACCGCCTGCAGTCCTACAGCGCGCAACCATGCGTCTTCAAGCAGTCCAACAGGGCCAAGGTACCGACCGTGGGACGACACGTGGAGGACGTAGGGGGCGAGCAGCAGCGGCAGCAGCGGAGATGGAGACGGCAGCCCCAGTTCCTGCTGTTGGCGCTGGCGCCACCGCAGGGGGAAGGCGCGGAGGCCGTGATGGCAGGGGCAGGGGGCGTGGTCAGAGCGGCGTCACCGCGGCAGCAGCGGAGATGGAGACGGCAGCCCCGGTTCCTGCTGTTGGCGCTGGCGTCGCCGCAGGTGGAAGGCGCGGAGGCCGGGGTGGCAGGGGCAGGGGGCGTGGTCGGAGCGGCATCACTGCGGATGCAGTGGAGATGGAGACGGCAGCCCCGGTTCCTGCTGCTGGCGCTGGCGTCGCCGCAGGTGGAAGGCGCGGAGGCCGGGGTGGCAGGGGCAGGGGGCGTGGTCGGAGCGGCATCACTGCGGATGCAGCGGAGATGGAGACGGCAGCCCCGGTTCCTGCTGCTGGCGCTGGCGTCGCCGCAGGTGGAAGGCGCGGAGGCCGGGGTGGCAGGGGCAGGGGGCGTGGTCAGAGCGGCAGCACGGTGGACGAGGCACTTCCGGCAGTAGCTGGACAGCGGCGTGGCCGTGAGGAAACACTACCCGTACGGCAGGTGCGCCAGCGCAACAATGCAGTGGGTCCAATACAGCAGGCGCATAACATGCCAGATGAGGAGCTGCAGGCAGCGGCTGCCGAGGCAGAGAGGTTGCTTCCGTTGGGTTGGCGACAGCCATGCACATGGTCAATGGGGACGACGCTACAGGATGGGCTATTTGTCCGCAGCGGGCATCCCCATAACCCAGGAGCCTGGTACCGTCACGACATGCGCACCTGGGACAGCCTACTGCAAAGCGTCAGCCAGGAGATGACGCATAGCTGGCTATATATGCCGCTTATCGTGGACACCCTCCTGCCGTTGGAGGACGCACGGACAGCCTTCCCCTTTCAGCGCCCGGCAGGTTGGAAACTCCTTGTGGCTCGCCTTGCAGAAGGAATAAACAGGGCCCGTGTCAGGGGCTTTGACGTCCGTGCAACGAGGTTGCCGCTGGACGGCAACTGGCACCTTTCGGCTGCCGTCCAAAACCGGGTTTTGGAAGAGACGCTAGGGCCCACGATTGCTGGCGTCGTCTCGGAGCTAGCACTTACCCTTGCACGGCAGCAGATTGCAAACATCGGCGCCATGATAGAAGCTGCCGAGGTGCTGGATGCCCAGGTTGCTTAAATAGGAGACTGAAGGGTACACGGCAGAAGGTAAGGGGAAGGAGAGGTAGAGGACGGTTAAGAATAGGTGAAAGTGATGGTAACTGTGTACGTGTACGGCATGGTTACCTGGATGCACTTGACGTGAAACAGCTTTGTATACATACTTCGCATCCCTGTGCCCATGTTTCTATGCTACAGGATACAGCTGACCTTAAATGGTGCTTAATATTTGCTGTCTTGGACTTATAGCGATGGTCGGTAAACGGACGGCGCTCTGGGGCGCGGGCGTAATAACATAGACGACCTGAAGTCGGCTTCCGTCTTCTGCTTTACACAGCCGTATTACAGGTCAGTCCTCAGTGCATTCACTTTGCTGGATGTTCTTCTTCAACGCTGACAGCTTTTGAACTTATCCAAGCTTTCATATGGGGTCATCATATAGTTTATAATTATTTCTTCGTGCCCGAGAGTTCCATTTCGGTGGGATCGTGATTGTGTCACCTTCTTTAACAGTTCGCTGCCTTTGCCTATTTCCTTTGCCTATTGCCGTCACGCGATGCGCGCAGGACCTGTAGGATGGATACGTCGCGCCAGCTGCGCAAGCCTATTATCACGTCAAGATGCCGATCGGTCGTCCTTGCTCAGCAGCAGCCTCTTGCCCCGGGCCCCATCGCGCAGCAAGTGGCAGGAGCGGTTGCTGAAGAATCCGTGGCGGCCACAGATGCATCGGCCGAACCTCAATACACCCCAGACAACTGGACTGACAGCCAGTTGGCCAGGGTGGATGAGTTAGTCGAGCATGTGTTGGGAGGGGGCAACGCGTCGACATCGGTGGCAGCTGCAGAAGCCTCACCATCGGCGGCCCCAGCAGTAGTGGCAGCCGGCGCAGCTGTGGCAAGCGAGTCCCAGACAGACTCCTTGCTGTGGCAAGCCGACGCAGCCGAAGCTGCATGCCATGCCTATGCGGCACGGCTTGAGCGGGAGAAGGAGCGTGAGGCACAGCAACTTGGTGCTGCGCCTACTTCTTCCAGCAGCGAGGACGGTGACGAGGAGGATGACAACGAGGAGGGTGATGAGGAGGAGGACGCGGACGCTGCACCTACTTCTTCGGGTGGCCGCCCATGCAGGCGCCGCAGGTATGAAGGGTTTTGTATTCATGAAGCACGGCTTCGTTGTGTGCTTTGGCTGTCTTCGCTGAATGCCGCATTGTGTTAACTGCTCGTACGCTTACCATTCCCCCTATCCCTTGCGGCTGCTCCCCTCAGGCGCCTGGTCTGCAGCAGCGAGGCGGAGGAGAGCTCTGGTGACGAGGAGGATGACAACGAGGAGGGTGATGAGGAGGAGGACGCGGACGCTGCACCTACTTCTTCGGGTGGCCGCCCATGCAGGCGCCGCAGGTATGAAGGGTTTTGTATTCATGAAGCACGGCTTCGTTGTGTGCTTTGGCTGTCTTCGCTGAATGCCGCATTGTGTTAACTGCTCGTACGCTTACCATTCCCCCTATCCCTTGCGGCTGCTCCCCTCAGGCGCCTGGTCTGCAGCAGCGAGGCGGAGGAGAGCTCTGGTGACGAGGAGGATGACAACGAGGAGGGTGATGAGGAGGAGGACGCGGACGCTGCACCTACTTCTTCGGGTGGCCGCCCATGCAGGCGCCGCAGGTATGAAGGGTTTTGTATTCATGAAGCACGGCTTCGTTGTGTGCTTTGGCTGTCTTCGCTGAATGCCGCATTGTGTTAACTGCTCGTACGCTTACCATTCCCCCTATCCCTTGCGGCTGCTCCCCTCAGGCGCCTGGTCTGCAGCAGCGAGGCGGAGGAGGGTTCTGAGGACGAGGAGGATGACAACGAGGAGGGTGATGAGGAGGAGGACGCGGACGCTGCACCTACTTCTTCGGGTGGCCGCCCATGCAGGCGCCGCAGGTATGAAGGGTTTTGTATTCATGAAGCACGGCTTCGTTGTGTGCTTTGGCTGTCTTCGCTGAATGCCGCATTGTGTTAACTGCTCGTACGCTTACCATTCCCCCTATCCCTTGCGGCTGCTCCCCTCAGGCGCCTGGTCTGCAGCAGCGAGGCGGAGGAGGGTTCTGGTGACGAGGAGGATGACAACGAGGAGGGTGATGAGGAGGAGGACGCGGACGCTGCACCTACTTCTTCGGGTGGCCGCCCATGCAGGCGCCGCAGGTATGAAGGGTTTTGTATTCATGAAGCACGGCTTCGTTGTGTGCTTTGGCTGTCTTCGCTGAATGCCGCATTGTGTTAACTGCTCGTACGCTTACCATTCCCCCTATCCCTTGCGGCTGCTCCCCTCAGGCGCCTGGTCTGCAGCAGCGAGGCGGAGGAGGGTTCTGAGGACTAGGAGAAGTTCGGCAGTTTGTAAAGGAGAAGCGGTACATAAGTAGCTTACAATCATGCCGTCGTAGTCGTAGTTGTAGTCGTAGTCGTACTAGTTAGTATATGTTTACGGCATATAGTACATATTGGCCAGACAACCGGCCAGACTTGTGCAACACTGGCACTGGCTGTGCTGAAGCCCATACATTTAGCTCCTTCATTATGACACGTCCATTATCAACTGTAAACTCCGCTGCTACTTGAGCCTATAACAACCGTCAACTTACAACCGGCATCCCCATCCCACTGCTCATCGGTGGGCATGCTCCAGCACAGCACCCATGTTGCTCTCCCATAGCTTCCTCTCCATAATGAACTGGCTCCGCTTGGACTCGTTAATCCAGACCTCCGCTGCCTCGCGGCGCGCGTCCTCCAGCTGCGCCACGAGGCTTGGGCGGTTCAGGCGCGCGACCATGCCCAGGACGCGGTTGCGGTCGGGCCCGCTGAACATGGACACTGCCGTGAAGCGGGAAGGTCGTGCACCCATGCTGAGGAGTGCCACAATCGGCTGCTCGTACCGTGCAATGAACACCTGCATTAGGGGGTTGCACACAGGATACATGTGTTACGGTTCCAGAATAACAAACGATTCCACTCGCCCATAGGTCGTGGTCATGTTCGTTTGTCATATTGTGGGTTATAAGAACGACATACCAACTGTAATCTAATTCACTTAACCGCCCTGCAACCCACGCTTACGTTTAACGAAGGAGCATAATCCATGTCCCGGGACAGGACAATCTGTCCATGGTAGTAGACCTGGTCGCCGACGATTACGTAGGCATCCTCCGCCATGAGATCCAGCACCCCCGTCGTGCATACCATGGCATGCAGCGCAAACTGCATCGCCTGGCTGTTACCGGCTGCTGCAGCGAAGCTGTCCTGCTGCTCCTTCGTCGGCAACATCTGCCAGATGTTCAGGAATGGGGCTGCGGTGGGGGGTGACTTGAGAGCTGTTATGGTATAGATGGCACGGCAAACGTCCTCATGCGTCAGCCCTGCTGGGTGACCTGGGCTAACGTAACCTAGCTGGATGTAGAAAGAGAGGGCGTCATAGGCGAAGCTAATGAACTCCTCGTACAGACTGTTGCAGCAGTTCTCCACCTCGAAAGCCGCTCGCTCGGCGTCCGCCTTGGCTCGTTGTACAAACATCTCTGCTCCGCGCCGCAACAGTTGTAACTTACTGCCAGTAGCGGATGACGCGTCCTCCATTACCATCACTTCTGCCCGCTCGGCCTTCGCCAGACAGGCCTTTGCAAAGCGTTCGGCCGCCTTTACCGAACTGGGCCGATCAGTTGCTACAGCTGCCATCTGGAGCGTTGCACCGGGCGCATGTAAGCGCATTAGGAGGTGCAGGCATGCGGCACCGCTTGCGGGCACGGGATACCTTTCGTCCAAGAAGGGGCCGGGCGAGAAGAAGGCAGAATTCAGGGCGCAGGCGAGAACGCTGTCAAACTCGATACCCCATGGAGTATCAGCAAGGTACAGGGCCACCTGGGTAGTTGCCCTCGTCTGCGTCGCCCGGCCCCAGTCTATCAGAATCTCCTTGCGGCGGCTGATGGGAGCGGAGGAGATAATCCGCTGGAGGACTGCGGGCATGCCTGCCTTGGCAGCCATTGCGGAGGCTACCGTGCCTACAGTGAGCGCAGAAGGCCCAGTATAGACGGGCACGTGATGGAGCCTCCGCAGAGTCTTGGCGCCGCGGTTCAGAAGTGCGCAGAAGACGCTGAACGCTGATGCGTCGTCATCGCTGTGAGTTAGCCAAGGAATGGCTATCAGCAGCTCTGCTGTCGCGTCCGAGCCCGGCTTTTGCAGCTGTTTGCTTAGCTGCAGCACCTTCTTGGTGAAGCGGCTAAGGCGACCTATGGCGGATGAGACTTCCGCGCTGGGTCCGGAATGTAGCAGCACGACCGTAAGAGCAGCAGTCCCCGATGACAAAGGCACTGACTCGGTTTGTATAGCTTGATCTAGGGCAATGGCGCGGTCAATTATGGAAGCCATCCTTGAAGCAAGAAGGGTGTTGCTTAACAAGACAGATTATGCCACCTGGTCCAGGCAAATAGCGTGCGCAGTGCTATTGAGACGCTATGGTATCCTATCTCTACAAAGCTCAAGTTATTCATGCAACTGCTTGGACAATTAGAAGAGTCGAACAGACGTCGTACACATGGCTGGCACGCCTGGCAGTATTGAGGGAATTCAACTACTGCTTCTATATAACTCACACCCTTCAATACATTGGCTGTCTACATGCTGGACTATATACTTACTTTATGTGGTATGACATGCCATCACTGCTAGTGACTGTATTCTCCGCAATGTGGGTGCTATGAAGGGTGGTAAGCCATTAAATAGTAATCTTGTAGTAAACAGTCTTGATCCTGAAATATGCGGTGGCCGCGCTATGTGTGTCATGTATAAACAACTCGGCCAGCCGCGACTGGACAAGGGGGTTCAGTGTCAGTGCAACATGCACCTATGTAAACTAAACAAGGGGGTTCAGCGTTCTTTGAGATAGGTCATCTGTTGCCGTGAAGTTACATGGGCGCATGTCGCCACTTTCCAGTGGTAATAATACATTCCTGTACGGAAGCAGGGGGGGCTCCGCCCTTTTCCAGCTTTGAGGAAGCTGAACCCCCTTGTCGTGCTGTGTGGGGGCTGTCCGTGCCGTGTGGGGGCTTTTCATGCTGTGCGGTGTCTGTCCATGCCTTGTGGGGGCTTTTCATGCTGTGCGGGTGCAGTCAATGCCGTGTGGGGGCTATATATGTTGTGCGGGGGCCGTCCGTGCCGTGTTGAAACTATTTGTGACGTGTGGGGGCTGTCCATGCCGTGCTTGGGCTTTTTGTGCCGTGCGAGAGATGTCCGTGCCGTGCGGGTACTATTCATGCCATGAGGGGGCTTTCCGTGCCGTGCAGGGGCTGTTGGGGCCGGGCGAGAGCTGTTCATGCTGTGCGGGGGCTGTCCGTGGAATGCCGGGGCTGTCCGTGCCGTGCGGGGGCTGTTCGTGCTGTGTGGGGGCTGTCCGTGCCGTGCGGGGCCTTTTCGAGCCGTGCAGGGGCTGTCCTTGCAGTGTGGAGGCTGTCCGAGCCGAGCAGGGGCTGTTCGTGCTGTGCGGGGGCTGTCCATTCTGTGCGGGGGCTTTTCGTGTCGTGCTCGGGCTGTCCCTGCCGTGAGTGGGCTGTTCATGCCGTGCCAGGGCTGTCCGTGCTGTGTGGGGGCTTCCCTAGCCTTGTGAGGGCTGTCCGTGCTGTGTTGGGGCTGTCCGTGCCGTGGTGGGGGCTGTCCATGCCGTGCGGGGGCTTTTCATGCTGTGCGGTGTCTGTCCATGCCTTGTGGGGGCATTTCATGCTGTGCGGGTGCTGTCAATGATGTGTGGGGGCTATATATGTTGTGCGGGGGCCGTCCGTGTCCATGCCATGAGGGGGCTTTCCGTGCCGTGCAGGGGCTGTTGGGGCCGGGCGAGAGCTGTTCATGCTGTGCGGGGGCTGTCCGTGGAATGCCGGGGCTGTCCGTGCCGTGCGGGGGCTGTTCGTGCTGTGTGAGGGCTGTCCGTGCCGTGCGGGGCCTTTTTGAGCCGTGCAGGGGCTGTCCTTGCCGTGTGGGGGCTGTCCGAGCCGAGCAGGGGCTGTTCGTGCTGTGCGGGGGCTGTCCATGCTGTGCGGGGGCTTTTCGTGTCGTGCGCGGGCTGTTCCTGCCGTGAGTGGGCTTTTCATGCCGTGCCAGGGCTTTCCGTGCTGTGTGGGGGCTTCCCTAGCCTTGTGAGGGCTGTCCGTGCTGTGTTGGGGCTGTCCGTGCCGTGGTGGGGGCTGTCCGTGCCGTGTGGGGGCTGTCCATGCCGTGTGGGGGCTATCTGTGCTGTGCGGGGGCTTTTCGTGTCGTGCGGGGGCTGTCCCTGCCGTGAGGGGGCTGTCCCTGCCGTGTCAGGGCTGTCCGTGCTGTGTGGGGGCTGTCCGTGCCGTGCGGGGGCTTTTCATGCTGTGCGGGGGCTGTCCGTGCCGTGCGGGAGCTATCCATGCTGTGCGTGGGCTGTTCGTGCCGTATGGGAGCTGTTTGTGCCGTGCGGGGGCTGTCCGTGCCGTGCGGGGGCTATCCGTGCTGTGTAGGGGCTGTCCGTGCCGTGTGGGGGTTGTCCGTGCCGTGTAGGGGTTGTCCCTGCCGTGCGTGGGCTGTCCGTGCCGTGTGGGAGCTATTTGTGCCGTGGTGGGGGCTGTCCGTGCCGTGCGGGGGCTGTTCGTGCCGTGCAGGGGCTGTCCGTGCTGTGCGGGGGCTGCTGTCCGTGGCGTGTGGGGCCTGTCCGTGCCGTGTGGGGGCTGTCCGTGCTGTGCGGGGGCTGTTCGTGCCGTGCGGGGGCTGTCCATGCCGTGTGGGGGCTGTCCGTGCCGTGCGGGAGCTATCCGTGCTGTGCGGGGGCTGTTCGTGCCTTGTGGGAGTTGTTTGTGCCGTGCGAGGGCTGTCCGTGCCGTGCGGGGGTTGTCCGTGCCGAGCGGGGGCAGTTCATGTAGTGCGGGGGCTGTCCATGCCCTGCGGGGGCTTTTCGTGTCGTGAGAGGGCTGTCCATGCCGTGTTAGGGCTGTCCGTGCTGTGTGGGGGCTTCCTGTGCTGTTCGGGGGATGTCCTTGCCGTGCGTGAGGGGGCTGTCCTTGCCGTGAGGGGGATGTCCATGCGTGCCAGGGCTGTCCGTGCCGTGTGGGGGCTGTCCGTGCCGTGCGGGAGCTATCCGTGCCGTGCGGGGGCTGTCCGTGCCGTGCGGGGGTTGTCCGTGCCGAGCGGGGGCAGTTCATGTAGTGCGGGGGCTGTCCATGCCCTGCGGGGGCTTTTCGTGTCGTGCGAGGGCTGTCCATGCCGTGTTAGGGCTGTCCGTGCCGTGTGGGGGCTGTCCGTGCCGAGCGGGAGCTATCCGTGCCGTTCGGGGGCTGTCCGTGCCGTGCGGGGGTTGTCCGTGCCGAGCGGGGGCAGTTCATGTAGTGCGGGGGCTGTCCATGCCCTGCGGGGGCTTTTTGTGTCGTGCGACGGCTGTCCATGCCGTGTCAGGGCTGTCCGTGCTGTGTGGGGGCTTCCCGTGCTGTTCGGGGGCTGTCCGTGCAGTGTAGGGGCTGTCCGTGCTGTGCCAGGGTTTTTCGTGCTGTGTGGGGGCTGTCCGTGCCGTGTGGGGGCTTTTCATGCTGTGCGGTGTCTGTCCATGCCTTGTGGGGGCTTTTCATGCTGTGCGGGTGCAGTCAATGCCGTGTGGGGGCTATATATGTTGTGCGGGGGCCGTCCGTGCTGTGTTGAAGCTATTTGTGACGTGTGGGGGCTGTCCATGCCGTGCTTGGGCTTTATGTGCCGTGCGAGAGATGTCCATGCCGTGCGGGTACTGTCCCGTGCAGGGGCTGTTGGGGCCGGGCGAGAGCTGTTCATGCTGTGCGGGGGCTGTCCGTGGAATGCCGGGGCTGTCCGTGCCGTGTGGGGGCTGTCCGTGCTGTGTGAGGGCTGTCCGTGCTGTGTGAGGGCTGTCCGTGCCGTGCGTGGGTTGTCGTGCCGTATGGGAGCTGTTTGTGCCGTGCGGGGGCTGTCCGTGCCGTGCGGGGGCTATCCGTGCCGTGTAGGGGCTGTCCGTGCCGTGTGGGGGTTGTCCGTGCCGTGTAGGGGTTGTCCCTGCTGTGCGTGGGCTGTCCGTGCCGTGTGGGAGCTATTTGTGCCGTGGTGGGGGCTGTCCGTGCCGTGCGGGGGCTGTTCGTGCCGTGCAGGGGTTGTCTGTGCCGAGCGGGGGCAGTTCATGTAGTGCGGGGGCTGTCCATGCCCTGCGGGGGCTTTTCGTGTCGTGAGAGGGCTGTCCATGCCGTGTTAGGGCTGTCCGTGCCGTGTGGGGGCTGTCCGTGCCGAGCGGGGGCTATCCGTGCCGTGCGGGGGCTGTTCGTGCCGTGCAGGGGTTGTCCGTGCCGAGCGGGGGCAGTTCATGTAGTGCGGGGGCTGTCCATGCCCTGCGGGGGCTTTTCGTGTCGTGCGAGGGCTGTCCATGCCGTGTTAGGGCTGTCCGTGCCGTGTGGGGGCTGTCCGTGCCGAGCGGGAGCTATCCGTGCCGTTCGGGGGCTGTCCGTGCCGTGCAGGGGTTGTCCGTGCCGAGCGGGGGCAGTTCATGTAGTGCGGGGGCTGTCCATGCCCTGCGGGGACTTTTCGTGTCGTGCGAGGGCTGTCCATGCCGTGTTAGGGCTGTCCGTGCTGTGTGGGGGCTTCCCGTGCTGTTCGGGGGCTGTCCGTGCAGTGTAGGGGCTGTCCGTGCTGTGCCAGGGTTTTTCGTGCTGTGTGGGGGCTGTCCGTGCCGTGTGGGGGCTTTTCATGCTGTGCGGTGTCTGTCCATGCCTTGTGGGGGCTTTTCATGCTGTGCGGGTGCAGTCAATGCCGTGTGGGGGCTATATATGTTGTGCGGGGGCCGTCCGTGCCGTGTTGAAACTATTTGTGACGTGTGGGGGCTGTCCATGCCGTGCTTGGGCTTTTTGTGCCGTGCGAGAGATGTCCGTGCCGTGCGGGTACTATTCATGCCATGAGGGGGCTTTCCGTGCCGTGCAGGGGCTGTTGGGGCCGGGCGAGAGCTGTTCATGCTGTGCGGGGGCTGTCCGTGGAATGCCGGGGCTGTCCGTGCCGTGCGGGGGCTGTTCGCGCTGTGTGGGGGCTGTCCGTGCCGTGCGGGGCCTTTTCGAGCCGTGCAGGGGCTGTCCTTGCAGTGTGGAGGCTGTCCGAGCCGAGCAGGGGCTGTTCGTGCTGTGCGGGGGCTGTCCATTCTGTGCGGGGGCTTTTCGTGTCGTGCTCGGGCTGTCCCTGCCGTGAGTGGGCTGTTCATGCCGTGCCAGGGCTGTCCGTGCTGTGTGGGGGCTTCCCTAGCCTTGTGAGGGCTGTCCGTGCTGTGTTGGGGCTGTCCGTGCCGTGGTGGGGGCTGTCCATGCCGTGCGGGGGCTTTTCATGCTGTGCGGTGTCTGTCCATGCCTTGTGGGGGCATTTCATGCTGTGCGGGTGCTGTCAATGATGTGTGGGGGCTATATATGTTGTGCGGGGGCCGTCCGTGTCCATGCCATGAGGGGGCTTTCCGTGCCGTGCAGGGGCTGTTGGGGCCGGGCGAGAGCTGTTCATGCTGTGCGGGGGCTGTCCGTGGAATGCCGGGGCTGTCCGTGCCGTGCGGGGGCTGTTCGTGCTGTGTGAGGGCTGTCCGTGCCGTGCGGGGCCTTTTTGAGCCGTGCAGGGGCTGTCCTTGCCGTGTGGGGGCTGTCCGAGCCGAGCAGGGGCTGTTCGTGCTGTGCGGGGGCTGTCCATGCTGTGCGGGGGCTTTTCGTGTTGTGCACGGGCTGTTCCTGCCGTGAGTGGGCTTTTCATGCCGTGCCAGGGCTTTACGTGCTGTGTGGGGGCTTCCCTAGCCTTGTGAGGGCTGTCCGTGCTGTGTTGGGGCTGTCCGTGCCGTGGTGGGGGCTGTCCGTGCCGTGTGGGGGCTGTCCATGCCGTGTGGGGGCTATCTGTTCTGTGCGGGGGCTTTTCGTGTCGTGCGGGGGCTGTCCCTGCCGTGAGGGGGCTGTCCCTGCCGTGTCAGGGCTGTCCGTGCTGTGTGGGGGCTGTCCGTGCCGTGCGGGGGCTTTTCATGCTGTGCGGGGGCTGTCCGTGCCGTGCGGGAGCTATCCATGCTGTGCGTGGGCTGTTCGTGCCGTATGGGAGCTGTTTGTGCCGTGCGGGGGCTGTCCGTGCCGTGCGGGGGCTATCCGTGCCGTGTAGGGGCTGTTCGTGCCGTGTGGGGGTTGTCCGTGCCGTGTAGGGGTTGTCCCTGCCGTGCGTGGGCTGTCCGTGCCGTGTGGGAGCTATTTGTGCCGTGGTGGGGGCTGTCCGTGCCGTGCGGGGGCTGTTCGTGCCGTGCAGGGGCTGTCCGTGCTGTGCGGGGGCTGCTGTCCGTGGCGTGTGGGGCCTGTCCGTGCCGTGTAGGGGCTGTCCGTGCTGTGCGGGGGCTGTTCGTGCCGTGCGGGAGCTGTCCATGCCGTGTGGGGGCTGTCCGTGCCGTGCGGGAGCTATCCGTGCTGTGCGGGGGCTGTTCGTGCCTTGTGGGAGCTGTTTGTGCCGTGCGAGGGCTGTCCGTGCCGTGCGGGGGTTGTCCGTGCCGAGCGGGGGCAGTTCATGTAGTGCGGGGGCTGTCCATGCCCTGCGGGGGCTTTTCGTGTCGTGAGAGGGCTGTCCATGCCGTGTTAGGGCTGTCCGTGCTGTGTGGGGGCTTCCTGTGCTGTTCGGGGGATGTCCTTGCCGTGCGTGAGGGGGCTGTCCTTGCCGTGAGGGGGATGTCCATGCGTGCCAGGGCTGTCCGTGCCGTGTGGGGGCTGTCCGTGCCGTGCGGGAGCTATCCGTGCCGTGCGGGGGCTGTCCGTGCCGTGCGGGGGTTGTCCGTGCCGAGCGGGGGCAGTTCATGTAGTGCGGGGGCTGTCCATGCCCTGCGGGGGCTTTTCGTGTCGTGCGAGGGCTGTCCATGCCGTGTTAGGGCTGTCCGTGCCGTGTGGGGGCTGTCCGTGCCGAGCGGGAGCTATCCGTGCCGTTCGGGGGCTGTCCGTGCCGTGCGGGTGTTGTCCGTGCCGAGCGGGGGCAGTTCATGTAGTGCGGGGGCTGTCCATGCCCTGCGGGGGCTTTTTGTGTCGTGCGACGGCTGTCCATGCCGTGTTAGGGCTGTCCGTGCTGTGTGGGGGCTTCCCGTGCTGTTCGGGGGCTGTCCGTGCAGTGTAGGGGCTGTCCGTGCTGTGCCAGGGTTTTTCGTGCTGTGTGGGGGCTGTCCGTGCCGTGTGGGGGCTTTTCATGCTGTGCGGTGTCTGTCCATGCCTTGTGGGGGCTTTTCATGCTGTGCGGGTGCAGTCAATGCCGTGTGGGGGCTATATATGTTGTGCGGGGGCCGTCCGTGCTGTGTTGAAGCTATTTGTGACGTGTGGGGGCTGTCCATGCCGTGCTTGGGCTTTATGTGCCGTGCGAGAGATGTCCATGCCGTGCGGATACTGTCCCGTGCAGGGGCTGTTGGGGCCGGGCGAGAGCTGTTCATGCTGTGCGGGGGCTGTCCGTGGAATGCCGGGGCTGTCCGTGCCGTGCGGGGGCTGTTCGTGCTGTGTGAGGGCTGTCCGTGCCGTGCGGGGCCTTTTTGAGCCGTGCAGGGGCTGTCCTTGCCGTGTGGGGGCTGTCCGAGCCGAGCAGGGGCTGTTCGTGCTGTGCGGGGGCTGTCCATGCTGTGCGGGGGCTTTTCGTGTCGTGCGCGGGCTGTCCCTGCCGTGAGTGGGCTGTTCATGCCGTGCCAGGGCTTTCCGTGCTGTGTGGGGGCTTCCCTAGCCTTGTGAGGGCTGTCCGTGCTGTGTTGGGGCTGTCCGTGCCGTGGTGGGGGCTGTCCGTGCCGTGCGGGGGCTTTTCATGCTGTGCGGTGTCTGTCCATGCCTTGTGGGGGCTTTTCATGCTGTGCGGGTGCAGTCAATGCCGTGTGGGGGCTATATATGTTGTGCGGGGGCCGTCCGTGCCGTGTTGAAGCTATTTTTCGTGTCGTGCGGGGGCTGTCCCTGCCGTGAGAGGGCTGTCCCTGCCGTGTCAGGGCTGTCCGTGCTGTGTGGGGGCCGTCCGTGCCGTGCGGGGGCTTTTCATGCTGTGCGGGGGCTGTCCGTGCCGTGCGGGAGCTATCCATGCTGTGCGTGGGCTGTTCGTGCCGTATGGGAGCTGTTTGTGCCGTGCGGGGGCTGTCCGTGCCGTGCGGGGGCTATCCGTGCCGTGTAGGGGCTGTCCGTGCCGTGTGGGGGTTGTCCGTGCCGTGTAGGGGTTGTCCCTGCTGTGCGTGGGCTGTCCGTGCCGTGTGGGAGCTATTTGTGCCGTGGTGGGGGCTGTCCGTGCCGTGCGGGGGCTGTTCGTGCCGTGCAGGGGTTGTCCGTGCCGAGCGGGGGCAATTTATGTAGTGCGGGGGCTGTCCATGCCCTGCGGGGGCTTTTCGTGTCGTGCGAGGGCTGTCCATGCCGTGTTAGGGCTGTCCGTGCCGTGTGGGGGCTGTCCGTGCCGAGCGGGAGCTATCCGTGCCGTTCGGGGGCTGTCCGTGCCGTGCAGGGGTTGTCCGTGCCGAGCGGGGGCAGTTCATGTAGTGCGGGGGCTGTCCATGCCCTGCGGGGGCTTTTCGTGTCGTGCGACGGCTGTCCATGCCGTGTCAGGGCTGTCCGTGCTGTGTGGGGGCTTCCCGTGCTGTTCGGGGGCTGTCCGTGCAGTGTAGGGGCTGTCCGTGCTGTGCCAGGGTTTTCGTGCTGTGTGGGGGCTGTCCGTGCCGTGCGGGGGCTTTTCATGCTGTGCGGTGTCTGTCCATGCCTTGTGGGGGCTTTTCATGCTGTGCGGGTGCTGTCAATGCTGTGTGGGGGCTATATATGTTGTGCGGGGGCCGTCCGTGCCGTGTTGAAACTATTTGTGACGTGTGGGGGCTGTCCATGCCGTGCTTGGGCTTTTTGTGCCGTGCGAGAGATGTCCGTGCCGTGCGGGTACTATCCATGCCATGAGGGGGCTTTCCGTGCCGTGCAGGGGCTGTTGGGGCCGGGCGAGAGCTGTTCATGCTGTGCGGGGGCTGTCCGTGGAATGCCGGGGCTGTCCGTGCCGTGCGGGGGCTGTTCGTGCTGTGTGGGGGCTGTCCGTGCCGTGCGGGGCCTTTTCGAGCCGTGCAGGGGCTGTCCTTGCAGTGTGGAGGCTGTCCGAGCCGAGCAGGGGCTGTTCGTGCTGTGCGGGGGCTGTCCATTCTGTGCGGGGGCTTTTCGTGTCGTGCTCGGGCTGTCCCTGCCGTGAGTGGGCTGTTCATGCCGTGCCAGGGCTGTCCGTGCTGTGTGGGGGCTTCCCTAGCCTTGTGAGGGCTGTCCGTGCTGTGTTGGGGCTGTCCGTGCCGTGGTGGGGGCTGTCCATGCCGTGCGGGGGCTTTTCATGCTGTGCGGTGTCTGTCCATGCCTTGTGGGGGCATTTCATGCTGTGCGGGTGCTGTCAATGATGTGTGGGGGCTATATATGTTGTGCGGGGGCTGTCCGTGTCCATGCCATGAGGGGGCTTTCCGTGCCGTGCAGGGGCTGTTGGGGCCGGGCGAGAGCTGTTCATGCTGTGCGGGGGCTGTCCGTGGAATGCCGGGGCTGTCCGTGCCGTGCGGGGGCTGTTCGTGCTGTGTGGGGGCTGTCCGTGCCGTGCGGGGCCTTTTTGAGCCGTGCAGGGGCTGTCCTTGCCGTGTGGGGGCTGTCCGAGCCGAGCAGGGGCTGTTCGTGCTGTGCGGGGGCTGTCCATGCTGTGCGGGGGCTTTTCGTGTCGTGCGCGGGCTGTTCCTGCCGTGAGTGGGCTTTTCATGCCGTGCCAGGGCTTTCCGTGCTGTGTGGGGGCTTCCCTAGCCTTGTGAGGGCTGTCCGTGCCGTGGTGGGGGCTGTCCGTGCCGTGTGGGGGCTGTCCATGCCGTGTGGGGGCTATCTGTGCTGTGCGGGGGCTTTTCGTGTCGTGCGGGGGCTGTCCCTGCCGTGAGGGGGCTGTCCCTGCCGTGTCAGGGCTGTACGTGCTGTGTGGGGGCTGTCCGTGCCGTGCGGGGGCTTTTCATGCTGTGCGGGGGCTGTCCGTGCCGTGCGGGAGCTATCCATGCTGTGCGTGGGCTGTTCGTGCCGTATGGGAGCTGTTTGTGCCGTGCGGGGGCTGTCCGTGCCGTGCGGGGGCTATCCGTGCCGTGTAGGGGCTGTTCGTGCCGTGTGGGGGTTGTCCGTGCCGTGTAGGGGTTGTCCCTGCCGTGCGTGGGCTGTCCGTGCCGTGTGGGAGCTATTTGTGCCGTGGTGGGGGCTGTCCGTGCCGTGCGGGGGCTGTTCGTGCCGTGCAGGGGCTGTCCGTGCTGTGCGGGGGCTGCTGTCCGTGGCGTGTGGGGCCTGTCCGTGCCGTGTAGGGGCTGTCCGTGCTGTGCGGGGGCTGTTCGTGCCGTGCGGGAGCTGTCCATGCCGTGTGGGGGCTGTCCGTGCCGTGTTAGGGCTGTCCGTGCCGTGTGGGGGCTGTTCGTGCCTTGTGGGAGCTGTTTGTGCCGTGCGAGGGCTGTCCGTGCCGTGCGGGGGTTGTCCGTGCCGAGCGGGGGCAGTTCATGTAGTGCGGGGGCTGTCCATGCCCTGCGGGGGCTTTTCGTGTCGTGAGAGGGCTGTCCATGCCGTGTTAGGGCTGTCCGTGCTGTGTGGGGGCTTCCTGTGCTGTTCGGGGGATGTCCTTGCCGTGCGTGAGGGGGCTGTCCTTGCCGTGAGGGGGATGTCCATGCGTGCCAGGGCTGTCCGTGCCGTGTGGGGGCTGTCCGTGCCGTGCGGGAGCTATCCGTGCCGTGCGGGGGCTGTCCGTGCCGTGCGGGGGTTGTCCGTGCCGAGCGGGGGCAGTTCATGTAGTGCGGGGGCTGTCCATGCCCTGCGGGGGCTTTTCGTGTCGTGCGAGGGCTGTCCATGCCGTGTTAGGGCTGTCCGTGCCGTGTGGGGGCTGTCCGTGCCGAGCGGGAGCTATCCGTGCCGTTCGGGGGCTGTCCGTGCCGTGCGGGGGTTGTCCGTGCCGAGCGGGGGCAGTTCATGTAGTGCGGGGGCTGTCCATGCCCATGCGGGGGCTTTTCGTGTCGTGCGACGGCTGTCCATGCCGTGTCAGGGCTGTCCGTGCTGTGTGGGGGCTTCCCGTGCTGTTCGGGGGCTGTCCGTGCAGTGTAGGGGCTGTCCGTGCTGTGCCAGGGTTTTTCGTGCTGTGTGGGGGCTGTCCGTGCCGTGTGGGGGCTTTTCATGCTGTGCGGTGTCTGTCCATGCCTTGTGGGGGCTTTTCATGCTGTGCGGGTGCAGTCAATGCCGTGTGGGGGCTATATATGTTGTGCGGGGGCCGTCCGTGCTGTGTTGAAGCTATTTGTGACGTGTGGGGGCTGTCCATGCCGTGCTTGGGCTTTATGTGCCGTGCGAGAGATGTCCGTGCCGTGCGGGTACTGTCCCGTGCAGGGGCTGTTGGGGCCGGGCGAGAGCTGTTCATGCTGTGCGGGGGCTGTCCGTGGAATGCCGGGGCTGTCCGTGCCGTGCGGGGGCTGTTCGTGCTGTGTGAGGGCTGTCCGTGCCGTGCGGGGGCTGTTCGTGCCGTGCAGGGGCTGTCCTTGCCGTGTGGGGGCTGTCCGAGCCGAGCAGGGGCTGTTCGTGCTGTGCGGGGGCTGTCCATGCTGTGCGGGGGCTTTTCGTGTCGTGCGCGGGCTGTCCCTGCCGTGAGTGGGCTGTTCATGCCGTGCCAGGGCTGTCCGTGCTGTGTGGGGGCTTCCCTAGCCTTGTGAGGGCTGTCCGTGCTGTGTTGGGGCTGTCCGTGCCGTGGTGGGGGCTGTCCGTGCCGTGCGGGGGCTTTTCATGCTGTGCGGTGTCTGTCCATGCCTTGTGGGGGCTTTTCATGCTGTGCGGGTGCAGTCAATGCCGTGTGGGGGCTATATATGTTGTGCGGGGGCCGTCCGTGCTGTGTTGAAGCTATTTGTGACGTGTGGGGGCTGTCCATGCCGTGCTTGGGCTTTATGTGCCGTGCGAGAGATGTCCGTGCCGTGCGGGTACTGTCCCGTGCAGGGGCTGTTGGGGCCGGGCGAGAGCTGTTCATGCTGTGCGGGGGCTGTCCGTGGAATGCCGGGGCTGTCCGTGCCGTGCGGGGGCTGTTCGTGCTGTGTGAGGGCTGTCCGTGCCGTGCGGGGGCTGTTCGTGCCGTGCAGGGGCTGTCCTTGCCGTGTGGGGGCTGTCCGAGCCGAGCAGGGGCTGTTCGTGCTGTGCGGGGGCTGTCCATGCTGTGCGGGGGCTTTTCGTGTCGTGCTCGGGCTGTCCCTGCCGTGAGTGGGCTGTTCATGCCGTGCCAGGGCTGTCCGTGCTGTGTGGGGGCTTCCCTAGCCTTGTGAGGGCTGTCCGTGCTGTGTTGGGGCTGTCCGTGCCGTGGTGGGGGCTGTCCGTGCCGTGCGGGGGCTTTTCATGCTGTGCGGTGTCTGTCCATGCCGTGTGGGGGCTATATATGTTGTGCGGGGGCCGTCCGTGCCGTGTTGAAGCTATTTTTCGTGTCGTGGGGGGGCTGTCCCTGCCGTGAGAGGGCTGTCCATGCCGTGTCAGGGCTGTCCGTGCTGTGTGGGGGCCGTCCGTGCCGTGCGGGGGCTTTTCATGCTGTGCGGGGGCTGTCCGTGCCGTGCGGGAGCTATCCATGCTGTGCGTGGGCTGTTCGTGCCGTATGGGAGCTGTTTGTGCCGTGCGGGGGCTGTCCGTGCCGTGCGGGGGCTATCCGTGCCGTGTAGGGGCTGTCCGTGCCGTGTGGGGGTTGTCCGTGCCGTGTAGGGGTTGTCCCTGCTGTGCGTGGGCTGTCCGTGCCGTGTGGGAGCTATTTGTGCCGTGGTGGGGGCTGTCCGTGCCGTGCGGGGGCTGTTCGTGCCGTGCAGTTTTTGTCCGTGCCGAGCGGGGGCAGTTCATGTAGTGCGGGGGCTGTCCATGCCCTGCGGGGGATTTTCGTGTCGTGCGAGGGCTGTCCATGCCGTGTTAGGGCTGTCCGTGCCGTGTGGGGGCTGTCCGTGCCGAGCGGGAGCTATCCGTGCCGTTCGGGGGCTGTCCGTGCCGTGCGGGTGTTGTCCGTGCCGAGCGGGGGCAGTTCATGTAGTGCGGGGGCTGTCCATGCCCTGCGGGGGCTTTTCGTGTCGTGAGAGGGCTGTCCATGCCGTGTTAGGGCTGTCCGTGCTGTGTGGGGGCTTCCTGTGCTGTTCGGGGGATGTCCTTGCCGTGCGTGAGGGGGCTGTCCTTGCCGTGAGGGGGATGTCCATGCGTGCCAGGGCTGTCCGGGCCGTGTGGGGGCTGTCCGTGCCGTGCGGGAGCGATCCGTGCCGTGCGGGGGCTGTCCGTGCCGTGCGGGGGTTGTCCGTGCCGAGCGGGGGCAGTTCATGTAGTGCGGGGGCTGTCCATGCCCTGCGGGGGCTTTTCGTGTCGTGCGAGGGCTGTCCATGCTGTGTTAGGGCTGTCCGTGCCGTGTGGGGGCTGTCCGTGCCGAGCGGGAGCTATCCGTGCCGTTCGGGGGCTGTCCGTGCCGTGCGGGTGTTGTCCGTGCCGAGCGGGGGCAGTTCATGTAGTGCGGGGGCTGTCCATGCCCTGCGGGGGCTTTTCGTGTCGTGCGACGGCTGTCCATGCCGTGTCAGGGCTGTCCGTGCTGTGTGGGGGCTTCCCGTGCTGTTCGGGGGCTGTCCGTGCAGTGTAGGGGCTGTCCGTGCTGTGCCAGGGTTTTTCGTGCTGTGTGGGGGCTGTCCGTGCCGTGTGGGGGCTTTTCATGCTGTGCGGTGTCTGTCCATGCCTTGTGGGGGCTTTTCATGCTGTGCGGGTGCAGTCAATGCCGTGTGGGGGCTATATATGTTGTGCGGGGGCCGTCCGTGCCGTGTTGAAACTATTTGTGACGTGTGGGGGCTGTCCATGCCGTGCTTGGGCTTTATGTGCCGTGCGAGAGATGTCCGTGCCGTGCGGGTACTGTCCCGTGCAGGGGCTGTTGGGGCCGGGCGAGAGCTGTTCATGCTGTGCGGGGGCTGTCCGTGGAATGCCGGGGCTGTCCGTGCCGTGCGGGGGCTGTTCGTGCTGTGTGAGGGCTGTCCGTGCCGTGCGGGGGCTGTTCGTGCCGTGCAGGGGCTGTCCTTGCCGTGTGGGGGCTGTCCGAGCCGAGCAGGGGCTGTTCGTGCTGTGCGGGGGCTGTCCATGCTGTGCGGGGGCTTTTCGTGTCGTGCGCGGGCTGTCCCTGCCGTGAGTGGGCTGTTCATGCCGTGCCAGGGCTGTCCGTGCTGTGTGGGGGCTTCCCTAGCCTTGTGAGGGCTGTCCGTGCTGTGTTGGGGCTGTCCGTGCCGTGGTGGGGGCTGTCCGTGCCGTGCGGGGGCTTTTCATGCTGTGCGGTGTCTGTCCATGCCTTGTGGGGGCTTTTCATGCTGTGCGGGTGCTGTCAATGCCGTGTGGGGGCTATATATGTTGTGCGGGGGCCGTCCGTGCCGTGTTGAAGCTATTTTTCGTGTCGTGGGGGGGCTGTCCCTGCCGTGAGAGGGCTGTCCCTGCCGTGTCAGGGCTGTCCGTGCTGTGTGGGGGCCGTCCGTGCCGTGCGGGGGCTTTTCATGCTGTGCGGGGGCTGTCCGTGCCGTGCGGGAGCTATCCATGCTGTGCGTGGGCTGTTCGTGCCGTATGGGAGCTGTTTGTGCCGTGCGGGGGCTGTCCGTGCCGTGCGGGGGCTATCCGTGCCGTGTAGGGGCTGTCCGTGCCGTGTGGGGGTTGTCCGTGCCGTGTAGGGGTTGTCCCTGCTGTGCGTGGGCTGTCCGTGCCGTGTGGGAGCTATTTGTGCCGTGGTGGGGGCTGTCCGTGCCGTGCGGGGGCTGTTCGTGCCGTGCAGTTGTTGTCCGTGCCGAGCGGGGGCAGTTCATGTAGTGCGGGGGCTGTCCATGCCCTGCGGGGGATTTTCGTGTCGTGCGAGGGCTGTCCATGCCGTGTTAGGGCTGTCCGTGCCGTGTGGGGGCTGTCCGTGCCGAGCGGGAGCTATCCGTGCCGTTCGGGGGCTGTCCGTGCCGTGCGGGTGTTGTCCGTGCCGAGCGGGGGCAGTTCATGTAGTGCGGGGGCTGTCCATGCCCTGCGGGGGCTTTTCGTGTCGTGAGAGGGCTGTCCATGCCGTGTTAGGGATGTCCGTGCTGTGTGGGGGCTTCCTGTGCTGTTCGGGGGATGTCCTTGCCGTGCGTGAGGGGGCTGTCCTTGCCGTGAGGGGGATGTCCATGCGTGCCAGGGCTGTCCGGGCCGTGTGGGGGCTGTCCGTGCCGTGCGGGAGCGATCCGTGCCGTGCGGGGGCTGTCCGTGCCGTGCGGGGGTTGTCCGTGCCGAGCGGGGGCAGTTCATGTAGTGCGGGGGCTGTCCATGCCCTGCGGGGGCTTTTCGTGTCGTGCGAGGGCTGTCCATGCCGTGTTAGGGCTGTCCGTGCCGTGTGGGGGCTGTCCGTGCCGAGCGGGAGCTATCCGTGCCGTTCGGGGGCTGTCCGTGCCGTGCGGGTGTTGTCCGTGCCGAGCGGGGGCAGTTCATGTAGTGCGGGGGCTGTCCATGCCCTGCGGGGGCTTTTCGTGTCGTGCGACGGCTGTCCATGCCGTGTCAGGGCTGTCCGTGCTGTGTGGGGGCTTCCCGTGCTGTTCGGGGGCTGTCCGTGCAGTGTAGGGGCTGTCCGTGCTGTGCCAGGGTTTTTCGTGCTGTGTGGGGGCTGTCCGTGCCGTGTGGGGGCTTTTCATGCTGTGCGGTGTCTGTCCATGCCTTGTGGGGGCTTTTCATGCTGTGCGGGTGCAGTCAATGCCGTGTGGGGGCTATATATGTTGTGCGGGGGCCGTCCGTGCCGTGTTGAAACTATTTGTGACGTGTGGGGGCTGTCCATGCCGTGCTTGGGCTTTATGTGCCGTGCGAGAGATGTCCGTGCCGTGCGGGTACTATCCATGCCATGAGGGGGCTTTCCGTGCCGTGCAGGGGCTGTTGGGGCCGGGCGAGAGCTGTTCATGCCGTGTAGGGGCTGTCTGTGTCGTGCGTGGGCTGTCCGTGCCGTGTGGGAGCTATTTGTGCCGTGGTGGGGGCTGTCCGTGCCGTGCGGGGGCTGTTCGTGCCGTGCAGGGGCTGTCCGTGCTGTGCGGGGGCTTCCCTAGCCTTGTGAGGGCTGTCCGTGCTGTGTTGGGGCTGTCCGTGCCGTGGTGGGGGCTGTCCATGCCGTGCGGGGGCTTTTCATGCTGTGCGGTGTCTGTCCATGCCTTGTGGGGGCATTTCATGCTGTGCGGGTGCTGTCAATGATGTGTGGGGGCTATATATGTTGTGCGGGGGCCGTCCGTGTCCATGCCATGAGGGGGCTTTCCGTGCCGTGCAGGGGCTGTTGGGGCCGGGCGAGAGCTGTTCATGATGTGCGGGGGCTGTCCGTGGAATGCCGGGGCTGTCCGTGCCGTGCGGGGGCTGTTCGTGCTGTGTGAGGGCTGTCCGTGCCGTGCGGGGCCTTTTTGAGCCGTGAAGGGGCTGTCCTTGCCGTGTGGGGGCTGTCCGAGCCAAGCAGGGGCTGTTCGTGCTGTGCGGGGGCTGTCCATGCTGTGCGGGGGCTTTTCGTGTCGTGCGCGGGCTGTTCCTGCCGTGAGTGGGCTGTTCATGCCGTGCCAGGGCTTTCCGTGCTGTGTGGGGGCTTCCCTAGCCTTGTGAGGGCTGTCCGTGCTGTGTTGGGGCTGTCCGTGCCGTGGTGGGGGCTGTCCGTGCCGTGTGGGGGCTGTCCATGCCGTGTTGGGGCTATCTGTGCTGTGCGGGGGCTTTTCGTGTCGTGCGGGGGCTGTCCCTGCCGTGAGGGGGCTGTCCCTGCCGTGTCAGGGCTGTCCGTGCTGTGTGGGGGCTGTCCGTGCCGTGCGGGGGCTTTTCATGCTGTGCGGGGGCTGTCCGTGCCGTGCGGGAGCTATCCATGCTGTGCGTGGGCTGTTCGTGCCGTATGGGAGCTGTTTGTGCCGTGCGGGGGCTGTCCGTGCCGTGCGGGGGCTATCCGTGCCGTGTAGGGGCTGTCCGTGCCGTGTGGGGGTTGTCCGTGCCGTGTAGGGGTTGTCCCTGCCGTGCGTGGGCTGTCCGTGCCGTGTGGGAGCTATTTGTGCCGTGGTGGGGGCTGTCCGTGCCGTGCGGGGGCTGTTCGTGCCGTGCAGGGGCTGTCCGTGCTGTGCGGGGGCTGCTGTCCGTGGTGTGTGGGGCCTGTCCGTGCCGTGTAGGGGCTGTCCGTGCTGTGCGGGGGCTGTTCGTGCCGTGCGGGAGCTGTCCATGCCGTGTGGGGGCTGTCCGTGCCGTGCGGGAGCTATCCGTGTCGTGCGAGGGCTGTTCGTGCCTTGTGGGAGCTGTTTGTGCCGTGCGAGGGCTGTCCGTGCCGTGCGGGGGTTGTCCGTGCCGAGCGGGGGCAGTTCATGTAGTGCGGGGGCTGTCCATGCCCTGCGGGGGCTTTTCGTGTCGTGAGAGGGCTGTCCATGCCGTGTTAGGGCTGTCCGTGCTGTGTGGGGGCTTCCTGTGCTGTTCGGGGGATGTCCTTGCCGTGCGTGAGGGGGCTGTCCTTGCCGTGAGGGGGATGTCCATGCGTGCCAGGGCTGTCCGTGCCGTGTGGGGGCTGTCCGTGCCGTGCGGGAGCCATCCGTGCCGTGCGGGGGCTGTCCGTGCCGTGCGGGGGTTGTCCGTGCCGAGCGGGGGCAGTTCATGTAGTGCGGGGGCTGTCCATGCCCTGCGGGGGCTTTTCGTGTCGTGCGAGGGCTGTCCATGCCGTGTTAGGGATGTCCGTGCCGTGTGGGGGCTGTCCGTGCCGTGCTTGGGCTTTATGTGCCGTGCGAGAGATGTCCGTGCCGTGCGGGTACTGTCCCGTGCAGGGGCTGTTGGGGCCGGGCGAGAGCTGTTCATGCTGTGCGGGGGCTGTCCGTGGAATGCCGGGGCTGTCCGTGCCGTGCGGGGGCTGTTCGTGCTGTGTGAGATCTGTCCGTGCCGTGCGGGGCCTTTTTGAGCCGTGCAGGGGCTGTCCTTGCCGTGTGGGGGCTGTCCGAGCCGAGCAGGGGCTGTTCGTGCTGTGCGGGGGCTGTCCATGCTGTGCGGGGGCTTTTCGTGTCGTGCGCGGGCTGTCCCTGCCGTGAGTGGGCTGTTCATGCCGTGCCAGGGCTGTCCGTGCTGTGTGGGGGCTTCCCTAGCCTTGTGAGGGCTGTCCGTGCTGTGTTGGGGCTGTCCGTGCCGTGGTGGGGGCTGTCCGTGCCGTGCGGGGGCTTTTCATGCTGTGCGGTGTCTGTCCATGCCTTGTGGGGGCTTTTCATGCTGTGCGGGTGCTGTCAATGCCGTGTGGGGGCTATATATGTTGTGCGGGGGCCGTCCGTGCCGTGTTGAAGCTATTTTTCGTGTCGTGCGGGGGCTGTCCCTGCCGTGAGAGGGCTGTCCCTGCCGTGTCAGGGCTGTCCGTGCTGTGTGGGGGCCGTCCGTGCCGTGCGGCGGCTTTTCATGCTGTGCGGGGGCTGTCCGTGCCGTGCGGGGGCTATCCATGCTGTGCGTGGGCTGTTCGTGCCGTATGGGAGCTGTTTGTGCCGTGCGGGGGCTGTCCGTGCCGTGCGGGGGATGTCCATGCGTGCCAGGGCTGTCCGTGCCGTGTGGGGGCTGTCCGTGCCGAGCGGGAGCTATCCGTGCCGTTCGGGGGCTGTCCGTGCCGTGCGGGGGTTGTCCGTGCCGAGCGGGGGCAGTTCATGTAGTGCGGGGGCTGTCCATGCCCATGCGGGGGCTTTTCGTGTCGTGCGACGGCTGTCCATGCCGTGTCAGGGCTGTCCGTGCTGTGTGGGGGCTTCCCGTGCTGTTCGGGGGCTGTCCGTGCAGTGTAGGGGCTGTCCGTGCTGTGCCAGGGTTTTTCGTGCTGTGTGGGGGCTGTCCGTGCCGTGTGGGGGCTTTTCATGCTGTGCGGTGTCTGTCCATGCCTTGTGGGGGCTTTTCATGCTGTGCGGGTGCAGTCAATGCCGTGTGGGGGCTATATATGTTGTGCGGGGGCCGTCCGTGCCGTGTTGAAACTATTTGTGACGTGTGGGGGCTGTCCTTGCCGTGTGGAGGCTGTCCGAGCCGAGCAGGGGCTGTTCGTGCTGTGCGGGGGCTGTCCATTCTGTGCGGGGGCTTTTCGTGTCGTGCTCGGGCTGTCCCTGCCGTGAGTGGGCTGTTCATGCCGTGCCAGGGCTGTCCGTGCTGTGTGGGGGCTTCCCTAGCCTTGTGAGGGCTGTCCGTGCTGTGTTGGGGCTGTCCGTGCCGTGGTGGGGGCTGTCCATGCCGTGCGGGGGCTTTTCATGCTGTGCGGTGTCTGTCCATGCCTTGTGGGGGCATTTCATGCTGTGCGGGTGCTGTCAATGATGTGTGGGGGCTATATATGTTGTGCGGGGGCCGTCCGTGTCCATGCCATGAGGGGGCTTTCCGTGCCGTGCAGGGGCTGTTGGGGCCGGGTGAGAGCTGTTCATGCTGTGCGGGGGCTGTCCGTGGAATGCCGGGGCTGTCCGTGCCGTGCGGGGGCTGTTCGTGCTGTGTGAGGGCTGTCCGTGCCGTGCGGGGCCTTTTTGAGCCGTGCAGGGGCTGTCCTTGCCGTGTGGGGGCTGTCCGAGCCGAGCAGGGGCTGTTCGTGCTGTGCGGGGGCTGTCCATGCTGTGCGGGGGCTTTTCGTGTCGTGCGCGGGCTGTTCCTGCCGTGAGTGGGCTTTTCATGCCGTGCCAGGGCTTTCCGTGCTGTGTGGGGGCTTCCCTAGCCTTGTGAGGGCTGTCCGTGCTGTGTTGGGGCTGTCCGTGCCGTGGTGGGGGCTGTCCGTGCCGTGCGGGGGCTTTTCATGCTGTGCGGGGGCTGTCCGTGCCGTGCGGGAGCTATCCATGCTGTGCGTGGGCTGTCCGTGCCGTGTGGGAGCTATTTGTGCCGTGGTGGGGGCTGTCCGTGCCGTGCGGGGGCTGTTCGTGCCGTGCAGGGGCTGTCCGTGCTGTGCGGGGGCTGCTGTCCGTGGCGTGTGGGGCCTGTCCGTGCCGTGTAGGGGTTGTCCGTGCTGTGCGGGGGCTGTTCGTGCCGTGCGGGAGCTGTCCATGCCGTGTGGGGGCTGTCCGTGCCGTGCGGGAGCTATCCGTGCTGTGCGGGGGCTGTTCGTGCCTTGTGGGAGCTGTTTGTGCCATGCGAGGGCTGTCCGTGCCGTGCGGGGGTTGTCCGTGCCGAGCGGGGGCAGTTCATGTAGTGCGGGGGCTGTCCATGCCCTGCGGGGGCTTTTCGTGTCTTGAGAGGGCTGTCCATGCCGTGTTAGGGCTGTCCGTGCTGTGTGGGGGCTTCCTGTGCTGTTCGGGGGATGTCCTTGCCATGCGTGAGGGGGCTGTCCTTGCCGTGAGGGGGATGTCCATGCGTGCCAGGGCTGTCCGTGCCGTGTGGGGGCTGTCCGTGCCGTGCGGGAGCTATCCGTGCCGTGCGGGGGCTGTCCGTGCCGTGCGGGGGTTGTCCGTGCCGAGCGGGGGCAGTTCATGTAGTGCGGGGGCTGTCCATGCCCTGGGGGGGCTTTTTGTGTCGTGCGAGGGCTGTCCATGCCGTGTTAGGGCTGTCCGTGCTGTGTGGGGGCTTCCCGTGCTGTTCGGGGGCTGTCCGTGCAGTGTGGGGGCTGTCCGTGCTGTGCCAGGGTTTTTCGTGCTGTGTGGGGGCTGTCCGTGCCGTGCGGGGGCTTTTCATGCTGTGCGGTGTCTGTCCATGCCTTGTGGGGGCTTTTCATGCTGTGCGGGTGCTGTCAATGCCGTGTGGGGGCTATATATGTTGTGAGGGGGCCGTCCGTGCCGTGTTGAAGCTATTTGTGACGTGTGGGGGCTGTCCATGCCGTGCTTGGGCTTTATGTGCCGTGCGAGAGATGTCCGTGCCGTGCGGGTACTGTCCATGCCATGAGGGGCCTTTTCCGTGCCGTGCAGGGGCTGTTGGGGCCGGGCGAGAGCTGTTCATGCTGTGCGGGGGCTGTCCGTGGAATGCCGGGGCTGTCCGTGCCGTGCGGGGGCTGTTCGTGCTGTGTGGGGGCTGTCCGTGCCGTGCGGGGCCTTTTCGAGCCGTGCAGGGGCTGTCCTTGCCGTGTGGGGGCTGTCCGAGCCGAGCAGGGGCTGTTCGTGCTGTGCGGGGGCTGTCCATGCTGTGCGGGGGCTTTTCGTGTCGTGTGGGGGCTGTCCGTGCTGTGCGGGAGCTATCCGTGCTGTGCGGGGGCTGTTCGTGCCTTGTGGGAGCTGTTTGTGCCGTGCGGGGGCTGTCCGTGCCGTGCGGGGGTTGTCCGTGCCGAGCGGGGGCAGTTCATGTAGTGCGGGGGCTGTCCATGCCCTGCGGGGGCTTTTCGTGTCGTGCGAGGGCTGTCCATGCCGTGTTAGGGCTGTCCGTGCTGTGTGGGGGCTTCCTGTGCTGTTCGGGGGCTGTCCTTGCCGTGAGGGGGCTGTCCATGCCGTGTGGGGGCTGTCCGTGCCGTGCGGGGGCTATCCGTGCCGTGTGGGGGCTGTCCGTGCCGTGCGGGAGCTATCCGTGCCGTGCGGGGGCTGTCCGTGCCGTGCGGGGGTCGTCCGTGCCGAGCGGGGGCAGTTCATGTAGTGCGGGGGCTGTCCATGCCCTGCGGGGGCTTTTCGTGTCGTGCGAGGGCTGTCCATGCCGTGTTAGGGCTGTCCGTGCTGTGTGGGGGCTTCCCGTGCTGTTCGGGGGCTGTCCGTGCAGTGTGGGGGCTGTCCGTCCTGTGCCAGGGTTTTTCGTGCTGTGTGGGGGCTGTCCGTGCCGTGCGGGGGCTTTTCATGCTGTGCGGTGTCTGTCCATGCCTTGTGGGGGCTTTTCATTCTGTGCGGGTGCTGTCAATGCCGTGTGGGGGCTATATATGTTGTGCGGGGGCCGTCCGTGCCGTGTTGAAGCTATTTGTGACGTGTGGGGGCTGTCCATGCCGTGCTTGGGCTTTTTGTGCCGTGCGAGAGATGTCCGTGCCGTGCGGGTACTGTCCATGCCATGAGGGGGCTTTCCGTGCCATGCAGGGGCTGTTGGGGCCGGGCGAGAGCTGTTCATGCTGTGCGGGGGCTGTCCGTGGAATGCCGGGGCTGTCCGTGCCGTGCGGGGGCTGTTCGTGCTGTGTGGGAGCTGTCCGTGCCGTGCGGGGCCTTTTCGAGCCGTGCAGGGGCTGTCCTTGCCGTGTGGGGGCTGTCCGAGCCGAGCAGGGGCTGTTCGTGCTGTGCGGGGGCTGTCCATGCTGTGCGGGGGCTTTTCGTGTCGTGCGCGGGCTGTTCCTGCCGTGAGTGGGCTGTTCATGCCGCGCCAGGGCTTTCCGTGCTGTGTGGGGGCTTCCCTAGCCTTGTGAGGGCTGTCCGTGCTGTGTTGGGGCTGTCCGTGCCGTGGTGGGGGCTGTCCGTGCCGTGTGGGGGCTGTCCATGCCGTGTGGGGGCTATCCATGCCGTGCGTGGGCTGTTCGTGCCGTATGGGAGCTGTTTGTGCCGTGCGGGGGCTGTCCGTGCCGTGCGGGGGCTATCCGTGCCGTGTAGGGGCTGTCCGTGCCGTGTAGGGGCTGTCCGTGCCGTGTGGGGGTTGTCCGTGCCGTGTAGGGGTTGTCCCTGCCGTGCGTGGGCTGTCCGTGCCGTGTGGGGCCGTGTGGGAGTGGTGGGGGCTATCCGTGCCGTGTAGGGGCTGTCCGTGCTGTGTTGGGGCTGTCCGTGCCGTGGTGGGGGCTGTCCGTGCCGTGTGGGGGCTGTCCATGCCGTGTGGGGGCTATCTGTGCTGTGCGGGGGCTTTTCGTGTCGTGCGGGGGCTGTCCCTGCCGTGAGGGGGCTGTCCCTGCCGTGTCAGGGCTGTCCGTGCTGTGTGGGGGCTGTCCGTGCCGTGCGGGGGCTTTTCATGCTGTGCGGGGGCTGTCCATGCCGTGTGGGGGCTATCTGTGCTGTGCGGGGGCTTTTCGTGTCGTGCGGGGGCTGTCCCTGCCGTGAGGGGGCTGTCCCTGCCGTGTCAGGGCTGTCCGTGCTGTGTGGGGGCTGTCCGTGCCGTGCGGGGGCTTTTCATGCTGTGCGGGGGCTGTCCGTGCCGTGCGGGAGCTATCCATGCTGTGCGTGGGCTGTTCGTGCCGTGCGGGGGCTATCCGTGCCGTGTAGGGGCTGTCCGTGCCGTGTAGGGGCTGTCCGTGCCGTGTGGGGGTTGTCCGTGCCGTGTAGGGGTTGTCCCTGCCGTGCGTGGGCTGTCCGTGCCGTGTGGGGCCGTGTGGGAGTGGTGGGGGCTGTCCGTGCTATGCGGGGGCTGTTCGTGCCGTGCAGGGGTTGTCCGTGCCGAGCGGGGGCAGTTCATGTAGTGCGGGGGCTGTCCATGCCCTGCGGGGGCTTTTCGTGTCGTGCGAGGGCTGTCCATGCCGTGTTAGGGCTGTCCGTGCCGTGTGGGGGCTGTCCGTGCCGTGCGGGAGCTATCCGTGCCGTGCGGGGGCTGTCCGTGCCGTGCGGGGTTTGTCCGTGCCGAGCGGGGGCAGTTCATGTAGTGCGGGGGCTGTCCATGCCCTGCGGGGGCTTTTCGTGTCGTGCGAGGGCTGTCCATGCCGTGTCAGGGCTGTCCGTGCTGTGTGGGGGCTGTCCGTGCTGTTCGGGGGCTGTCTGTGCAGTGTGGGGGCTGTCCGTGCTGTGCCAGGGTTTTTCGTGCTGTGTGGGGGCTGTCCGTGCCGTGCGTGGGCTGGCTTTTCATGCTGTGCGGGTGCTGTCAATGCCGTGTGGGGGCTATATATGTTGTGCGGGGGCCGTCCGTGCCGTGTTGAAGCTATTTGTGACGTGTGGGGGCTGTCCATGCCGTGCTTGGGCTTTTTGTGCCGTGCGAGAGATGTCCGTGCCGTGCGGGTACTATCCATGCCATGAGGGGGCTTTCCGTGCCGTGCAGGGGCTGTTGGGGCCGGGCGAGAGCTGTTCATGCTGTGCGGGGGCTGTTCATGCCGTGCCAGGGCTGTCCGTGCTGTGTGGGGGCTTCCCTAGCCTTGTGAGGGCTGTCCGTGCTGTGTTGGGGCTGTCCGTGCCGTGGTGGGGGCTGTCCGTGCCGTGTGGGGGCTGTCCATGCCGTGTGGGGGCTATCTGTGCTGTGCGGGGGCTCTCGTGTCGTGCGGGGGCTGTCCCTGCCGTGAGGGGGCTGTCCCTGCCGTGTCAGGGCTGTCCGTGCTGTGTGGGGGCTGTCCGTGCCGTGCGGGGGCTTTTCATGCTGTGCGGGGGCTGTCCGTGCCGTGCGGGAGCTATCCATGCTGTGCGTGGGCTGTTCGTGCCGTGTGGGAGCTGTTTGTGCCGTGCGGGGGCTGTCCGTGCCGTGCGGGGGCTATCCGTGCCGTGTAGGGGCTGTCCGTGCCGTGTGGGGGTTGTCCGTGCCGTGTAGGGGTTGTCCCTGCCGTGCGTGGGCTGTCCGTGCCGTGTGGGAGCTATTTGTGCCGTGGTGGGGGCTGTCCGTGCCGTGCGGGGGCTGCAGGGGCTGTCCGTGCTGTGCGGGGGCTGCTGTCCGTGGCGTGTGGGGGCTGTCCGTGCCGTGTAGGGGCTGTCCGTGCTGTGCGGGGGCTGTTCGTGCCGTGCGGGAGCTGTCCATGCCGTGTGGGGGCTGTCCGTGCCGTGCGGGAGCTATCCGTGCTGTGCGGGGGCTGTTCGTGCCTTGTGGGAGCTGTTTGTGCCGTGCGGGGGCTGTCCGTGCCGTGCGGGGGTTGTCCGTGCCGAGCGGGGGCAGTTCATGTAGTGCGGGGGCTGTCCATGCCCTGCGGGGGCTTTTCGTGTCGTGCGAGGGCTGTCCATGCCGTGTTAGGGCTGTCCGTGCTGTGTGGGGGCTTCCTGTGCTTTTCGGGGGCTGTCCTTGCCGTGAGGGGGCTGTCCATGCCGTGTGGGGGCTGTCCGTGCCGTGCGGGGGCTGTCCGTGCCGTGTGGGGGCTGTCCGTGCCGTGCGGGGGCTATCCGTGCCGTGCGGGGGCTGTCCGTGCCGTGCGGGGGTCGTCCGTGCCGAGCGGGGGCAGTTCATGTAGTGCGGGGGCTGTCCATGCCCTGGGGGGGCTTTTCGTGTCGTGAGAGGGCTGTCCATGCCGTGTTAGGGCTGTCCGTGCTGTGTGGGGGCTTCCCGTGCTGTTCGGGGGCTGTCCGTGCAGTGTGGGGGCTGTCCGTGCTGTGCCAGGGTTTTTCGTGCTGTGTGGGGGCTGTCCGTGCCGTGCGGGGGCTTTTCATGCTGTGCGGTGTCTGTCCATGCCTTGTGGGGGCTTTTCATTCTGTGCGGGTGCTGTCAATGCCGTGTGGGGGCTATATATGTTGTGCGGGGGCCGTCCGTGCCGTGTTGAAGCTATTTGTGACGTGTGGGGGCTGTCCATGCCGTGCTTGGGCTTTTTGTGCCGTGCGAGAGATGTCCGTGCCGTGCGGGTACTGTCCATGCCATGAGGGGGCTTTCCGTGCCATGCAGGGGCTGTTGGGGCCGGGCGAGAGCTGTTCATGCTGTGCGGGGGCTGTCCGTGGAATGCCGGGGCTGTCCGTGCCGTGCGGGGGCTGTTCGTGCTGTGTGGGGGCTGTCCGTGCCGTGCGGGGCCTTTTCGAGCCGTGCAGGGGCTGTCCTTGCCGTGTGGGGGCTGTCCGAGCCGAGCAGGGGCTGTTCGTGCTGTGCGGGGGCTGTCCATGCTGTGCGGGGGCTTTTCGTGTCGTGCGCGGGCTGTTCCTGCCGTGAGTGGGCTGTTCATGCCGCGCCAGGGCTTTCCGTGCTGTGTGGGGGCTTCCCTAGCCTTGTGAGGGCTGTCCGTGCTGTGTTGGGGCTGTCCGTGCCGTGGTGGGGGCTGTCCGTGCCGTGTGGGGGCTGTCCATGCCGTGTGGGGGCTATCCATGCCGTGCGTGGGCTGTTCGTGCCGTATGGGAGCTGTTTGTGCCGTGCGGGGGCTGTCCGTGCCGTGCGGGGGCTATCCGTGCCGTGTAGGGGCTGTCCGTGCCGTGTAGGGGCTGTCCGTGCCGTGTGGGGGTTGTCCGTGCCGTGTAGGGGTTGTCCCTGCCGTGCGTGGGCTGTCCGTGCCGTGTGGGGCCGTGTGGGAGTGGTGGGGGCTATCCGTGCCGTGTAGGGGCTGTCCGTGCTGTGTTGGGGCTGTCCGTGCCGAGCGGGGGCAGTTCATGTAGTGCGGGGGCTGTCCATGCCCTGCGGGGGCTTTTCGTGTCGTGCGAGGGCTGTCCATGCCGTGTTAGGGCTGTCCGTGCCGTGTGGGGGCTGTCCGTGCCGTGCGGGGGCTATCCGTGCCGTGCGGGGGCTGTCCGTGCCGTGCGGGGTTTGTCCGTGCCGAGCGGGGGCAGTTCATGTAGTGCGGGGGCTGTCCATGCCCTGCGGGGGCTTTTCGTGTCGTGCGAGGGCTGTCCATGCCGTGTCAGGGCTGTCCGTGCTGTGTGGGGGCTGTCCGTGCTGTTCGGGGGCTGTCTGTGCAGTGTGGGGGCTGTCCGTGCTGTGCCAGGGTTTTTCGTGCTGTGTGGGGGCTGTCCGTGCCGTGCGGGGGCTGGCTTTTCATGCTGTGCGGGTGCTGTCAATGCCGTGTGGGGGCTATATATGTTGTGCGGGGGCCGTCCGTGCCGTGTTGAAGCTATTTGTGACGTGTGGGGGCTGTCCATGCCGTGCTTGGGCTTTTTGTGCCGTGCGAGAGATGTCCGTGCCGTGCGGGTACTATCCATGCCATGAGGGGGCTTTCCGTGCCGTGCAGGGATTGTTGGGGCCGGGCGAGAGCTGTTCATGCTGTGCGGGGGCTGTCCGTGGAATGCCGGGGCTGTCCGTGCCGTGCGGGGGCTGTTCGTGCTGTGTGGGGGCTGTCCGTGCCGTGCGGGGCCTTTTCGAGCCGTGCAGGGGCTGTCCTTGCCGTGTGGAGGCTGTCCGAGCCGAGCAGGGGCTGTTCGTGCTGTGCGGGGGCTGTCCATGCTGTGCGGGGGGCTTTCGTGTCGTGCGCGGGCTGTCCCTGCCGTGAGTGGGCTGTTCATGCCGTGCCAGGGCTGTCCGTGCTGTGTGGGGGCTTCCCTAGCCTTGTGAGGGCTGTCCGTGCTGTGTTGGGGCTGTCCGTGCCGTGGTGGGGGCTGTTCGTGCCGTGTGGGGGCTGTCCATGCCGTGTGGGGGCTATCTGTGCTGTGCGGGGGCTTTTCGTGTCGTGCGGGGGCTGTCCCTGCCGTGAGGGGGCTGTCCCTGCCGTGTCAGGGCTGTCCGTGCTGTGTGGGGGCTGTCCGTGCCGTGCGGGGGCTTTTCATGCTGTGCGGGGGCTGTCCGTGCCGTGCGGGAGCTATCCATGCTGTGCGTGGGCTGTTCGTGCCGTATGGGAGCTGTTTGTGCCGTGCGGGGGCTGTCCGTGCCGTGCGGGGGCTATCCGTGCCGTGTAGGGGCTGTCCGTGCCGTGTGGGGGTTGTCCGTGCCGTGTAGGGGTTGTCCCTGCCGTGCGTGGGCTGTCCGTGCCGTGTGGGAGCTATTTGTGCCGTGGTGGGGGCTGTCCGTGCCGTGCGGGGGCTGCAGGGGCTGTCCGTGCTGTGCGGGGGCTGCTGTCCGTGGCGTGTGGGGGCTGTCCGTGCCGTGTAGGGGCTGTCCGTGCTGTGCGGGGGCTGTTCGTGCCGTGCGGGAGCTGTCCATGCCGTGTGGGGGCTGTCCGTGCCGTGCGGGAGCTATCCGTGCTGTGCGGGGGCTGTTCGTGCCTTGTGGGGGCTGTTTGTGCCGTGCGGGGGCTGTCCGTGCCGTGCGGGGGTTGTCCGTGCCGAGCGGGGGCAGTTCATGTAGTGCGGGGGCTGTCCATGCCCTGCGGGGGCTTTTCGTGTCGTGCGAGGGCTGTCCATGCCGTGTTAGGGCTGTCCGTGCTGTGTGGGGGCTTCCTGTGCTTTTCGGGGGCTGTCCTTGCCGTGAGGGGGCTGTCCATGCCGTGTGGGGGCTGTCCGTGCCGTGCGGGGGCTGTCCGTGCCGTGTGGGGGCTGTCCGTGCCGTGCGGGGGCTATCCGTGCCGTGCGGGGGCTGTCCGTGCCGTGCGGGGGTCGTCCGTGCCGAGCGGGGGCAGTTCATGTAGTGCGGGGGCTGTCCATGCCCTGGGGGGGCTTTTCGTGTCGTGCGAGGGCTGTCCATGCCGTGTTAGGGCTGTCCGTGCTGTGTGGGGGCTTCCCGTGCTGTTCGGGGGCTGTCCGTGCAGTGTGGGGGCTGTCCGTGCTGTGCCAGGGTTTTTCGTGCTGTGTGGGGGCTGTCCGTGCCGTGCGGGGGCTTTTCATGCTGTGCGGTGTCTGTCCATGCCTTGTGGGGGCTTTTCATTCTGTGCGGGTGCTGTCAATGCCGTGTGGGGGCTATATATGTTGTGCGGGGGCCGTCCGTGCCGTGTTGAAGCTATTTGTGACGTGTGGGGGCTGTCCATGCCGTGCTTGGGCTTTTTGTGCCGTGCGAGAGATGTCCGTGCCGTGCGGGTACTGTCCATGCCATGAGGGGGCTTTCCGTGCTGTGCAGGGGCTGTTGGGGCCGGGCGAGAGCTGTTCATGCTGTGCGGGGGCTGTCCGTGGAATGCCGGGGCTGTCCGTGCCGTGCGGGGGCTGTTCGTGCTGTGTGGGGGCTGTCCGTGCCGTGCGGGGCCTTTTCGAGCCGTGCAGGGGCTGTCCTTGCCGTGTGGGGGCTGTCCGAGCCGAGCAGGGGCTGTTCGTGCTGTGCGGGGGCTGTCCATGCTGTGCGGGGGCTTTTCGTGTCGTGCGCGGGCTGTTCCTGCCGTGAGTGGGCTGTTCATGCCGCGCCAGGGCTTTCCGTGCTGTGTGGGGGCTTCCCTAGCCTTGTGAGGGCTGTCCGTGCTGTGTTGGGGCTGTCCGTGCCGTGGTGGGGGCTGTCCGTGCCGTGTGGGGGCTGTCCATGCCGTGTGGGGGCTATCCATGCCGTGCGTGGGCTGTTCGTGCCGTATGGGAGCTGTTTGTGCCGTTCGGGGGCTGTCCGTGCCGTGCGGGGGCTATCCGTGCCGTGTAGGGGCTGTCCGTGCCGTGTAGGGGCTGTCCGTGCCGTGTGGGGGTTGTCCGTGCCGTGTAGGGGTTGTCCCTGCCGTGCGTGGGCTGTCCGTGACGTGTGGGGCCGTGTGGGAGTGGTGGGGGCTATCCGTGCCGTGTAGGGGCTGTCCGTGCTGTGTTGGGGCTGTCCGTGCCGTGGTGGGGGCTGTCCGTGCCGTGTGGGGGCTGTCCATGCCGTGTGGGGGCTATCTGTGCTGTGCCGGGGCTCTCGTGTCGTGCGGGGGCTGTCCCTGCCGTGAGGGGGCTGTCCCTGCCGTGTCAGGGCTGTCCGTGCTGTGTGGGGGCTGTCCGTGCCGTGCGGGGGCTTTTCATGCTGTGCGGGGGCTGTCCGTGCCGTGCGGGAGCTATCCATGCTGTGCGTGGGCTGTTCGTGCCGTATGGGAGCTGTTTGTGCCGTGCGGGGGCTGTCCGTGCCGTGCGGGGGCTATCCGTGCCGTGTAGGGGCTGTCCGTGCCGTGTGGGGGTTGTCCGTGCCGTGTAGGGGTTGTCCCTGCCGTGCGTGGGCTGTCCGTGCCGTGTGGGAGCTATTTGTGCCGTGGTGGGGGCTGTCCGTGCCGTGCGGGGGCTGCAGGGCCTGTCCGTGCTGTGCGGGGGCTGCTGTCCGTGGCGTGTGGGGGCTGTCCGTGCCGTGTAGGGGCTGTCCGTGCTGTGCGGGGGCTGTTCGTGCCGTGCGGGAGCTGTCCATGCCGTGTGGGGGCTGTCCGTGCCGTGCGGGAGCTATCCGTGCTGTGCGGGGGCTGTTCGTGCCTTGTGGGAGCTGTTTGTGCCGTGCGGGGGCTGTCCGTGCCGTGCGGGGGTTGTCCGTGCCGAGCGGGGGCAGTTCATGTAGTGCGGGGGCTGTCCATGCCCTGCGGGGGCTTGTGTGGGGGCTTCCTGTGCTGTTCGGGGGCTGTCCTTGCCGTGAGGGGGCTGTCCTGGCCGTGCGGGGGCTGTCCCTGCCGTGAGGGGGCTGTCCCTGCCGTGTCAGGGCTGTCCGTGCTGTGTGGGGGCTGTCCGTGCCGTGCGGGAGCTATCCATGCTGTGCGTGGGCTGTTCGTGCCGTATGGGAGCTGTTTGTGCCGTGCGGGGGCTGTCCGTGCCGTGCGGGGGCCCCCGCAGGGCGCAGGGAGCAGGGAGCAGGGAGCAGGGCGCAGGGAGCAGGGAGTTTGGAACAAGGAGCAGGGACTAGGGAGTAGAGAGCAGGTTGGATGTATCAGTGAGCCAGAGAGCCAGGAGGAGTAGGCGTTGTTTGGTAGGTAGCAGTTCAGAGTTGGTTTTCTGTTAACTGTTTTGCTTGTTGGTTTCTTCTGTTGGAGTGTTGTGTTTTGTTGTGGTTTTGTGGTTTTCCTTTCGTAGTCGTTCCTGTGGAGGGAGGCTGTTTGGTTGTTTTCAGCCTTCGGTGGTGGTGGTGTTGCCCCTCGCCTGTCCAGGTGGTCAGAGTGAGGTTTTGACCTCTCAGGCAGGTCACCCGTCCTTGTCCTTGTCCTGTCTGGTGTGTTGTCTGTTGCAGTTCCTTTCTCCTCTGTCAGGTGGGCTTGCAGGTGGTGTTTTCCAGGGGTGCTTCCCTGGTATCCAGTGGGTGTTTTTTCCGCTGGTTTTCTTGGTGGTCTTCCTGTCCTTCCTCTGTAACAGTCCACATCGGAAAAAAAAAATCCGTGCCGTGTAGGGGCTGTCCGTGCCGTGTGGGGGTTGTCCGTGCCGTGTAGGGGTTGTCCCTGCCGTGCGTGGGCTGTCCGTGCCGTGTGGGAGCTATTTGTGCCGTGGTGGGGGCTGTCCGTGCCGTGCGGGGGCTGTTCATGCCGTGCAGGGGCTGTCCGTGCTGTGCGGGGGTAGGGGCTGTCCGTGCTGTGCGGGGGCTGTTCGTGCCGTGCGGGAGCTGTCCATGCCGTGTGGGGGCTGTCCGTGCCGTGCGGGAGCTATCCGTGCTGTGCGGGGGCTGTTCGTGCCTTGTGGGAGCTGTTTGTGCCGTGCGAGGGCTGTCCGTGCCGTGCGGGGGTTGTCCGTGCCGAGCGGGGGCAGTTCATGTAGTGCGGGGGCTGTCCATGCCCTGCGGGGGCTTTTCGTGTCGTGCGAGGGCTGTCCATGCCGTGTTAGGGCTGTCCGTGCTGTGTGGGGGCTTCCTGTGCTGTTCGGGGGCTGTCCTTGCCGTGCGTGAGGGGGCTGTCCTTGCCGTGAGGGGGATGTCCATGCGTGCCAGGGCTGTCCGTGCCGTGTGAAGGCTGTCCGTGCCGTGCGGGAGCTATCCGTGCCGTGCGGGGGCTGTCCGTGCCGTGCGGGGGTTGTCCGTGCCGAGCGGGGGCAGTTCATGTAGTGCGGGGGCTGTCCATGCCCTGCGGGGGCTTTTCGTGTCGTGCGAGGGCTGTCCATGCCGTGTTAGGGCTGTCCGTGCTGTGTGGGGGCTTCCCGTGCTGTTCGGGGGCTGTCCGTGCAGTGTGGGGGCTGTCCGTGCTGTGCCAGGGTTTTTCGTGCTGTGTGGGGGCTGTCCGTGCCGTGCGGGGGCTTTTCATGCTGTGCGGTGTCTGTCCATGCCTTGTGGGGGCTATATATGTTGTGCGGGGGCCGTCCGTGCCGTGTTGAAGCTATTTGTGACGTGTGGGGGCTGTCCATGCCGTGCTTGGGCTTTTTGTGCCGTGCGAGAGATGTCCGTGCCGTGCGGGTACTATCCATGCCATGAGGGGGCTTTCCGTGCCGTGCAGGGGCTGTTGGGGCCGGGCGAGAGCTGTTCATGCTGTGCGGGGGCTGTCCGTGGAATGCCGGGGCTGTCCGAGCCGAGCAGGGGCTGTTCGTGCTGTGCGGGGGCTGTCCATGCTGTGCGGGGGGCTTTCGTGTCGTGCGCGGGCTGTCCCTGCCGTGAGTGGGCTGTTCATGCCGTGCCAGGGCTGTCCGTGCTGTGCGGGGGCTTCCCTAGCCTTGTGAGGGCTGTCCGTGCTGTGTTGGGGCTGTCCGTGCCGTGGTGGGGGCTGTCCGTGCCGTGTGGGGACTGTCCATGCCGTGTGGGGGCTATCTGTGCTGTGCGGGGGCTTTTCGTGTCGTGCGGGGGCTGTCCCTGCCGTGAGGGGGCTGTCCCTGCCGTGTCAGGGCTGTCCGTGCTGTGTGGGGGCTGTCCGTGCCGTGCGGGGGCTTTTCATGCTGTGCGGGGGCTGTCCGTGCCGTGTGGGAGCTATCCATGCTGTGCGTGGGCTGTTCGTGCCGTATGGGAGCTGTTTGTGCCGTGCGGGGGCTGTCCGTGCCGTGCGGGGGCTATCCGTGCCGTGTAGGGGCTGTCCGTGCCGTGTGGGGGTTGTCCGTGCCGTGTAGGGGTTGTCCCTGCCGTGCGTGGGCTGTCCGTGCCGTGTGGGAGCTATTTGTGCCGTGGTGGGGGCTGTCCGTGCCGTGCGGGGGCTGTTCGTGCCGTGCAGGGGCTGTCCGTGCTGTGCGGGGGCTGCTGTCCGTGGCGTGTGGGGGCTGTCCGTGCCGTGTAGGGGCTGTCCGTGCTGTGCGGGGGCTGTTCGTGCCGTGCGGGAGCTGTCCATGCCGTGTGGGGGCTGTCCGTGCCGTGCGGGAGCTATCCGTGCTGTGCGGGGGCTGTTCGTGCCTTGTGGGAGCTGTTTGTGCCGTGCGGGGGCTGTCCGTGCCGTGCGGGGGTTGTCCGTGCCGAGCGGGGGCAGTTCATGTAGTGCGGGGGCTGTCCATGCCCTGCGGGGGCTTTTCGTGTCGTGCGAGGGCTGTCCATGCCGTGTTAGGGCTGTCCGTGCTGTGTGGGGGCTTTCCTGTGCTGTTCGGGGGCTGTCCTTGCCGTGAGGGGGCTGTCCTTGCCGTGAGGGGGATGTCCATGCGTGCCAGGGCTGTCCGTGCCGTGTGGGGGCTGTCCGTGCCGTGCGGGAGCTATCCGTGCCGTGCGGGGGCTGTCCGTGCCGTGCGGGGGTTGTCCGTGCCGAGCGGGGGCAGTTCATGTAGTGCGGGGGCTGTCCATGCCCTGCGGGGGCTTTTCGTGTCGTGCGGGGGCTGTCCATGCCGTGTTAGGGCTGTCCGTGATGTGTAGGGGCTTCCCGTGCTGTTCGGGGGCTGTCCTTGCAGTGTGGGGGCTGTCCGTGCCGTGCGGGGGCTGTTCGTGCTGTGTGGGGGCTGTCCGTGCCGTGCGGGGGCTTTTCATGCTGTGCGGTGTCTGTCCATGCCTTGTGGGGGCTTTTCATGCTGTGCGGGTGCTGTCAATGCCGTGTGGGGGCTATATATGTTGTGCGGGGGCCGTCCGTGCTGTGTTGAAGCTTTTTGTGACGTGTGGGGGCTGTCCATGCCGTGCTTGGGCTTTTTGTGCCGTGCGAGAGATGTCCGTGCCGTGCGGGTACTATCCATGCCATGAGGGGGCTTTCCGTGCCGTGCAGGGGCTGTTGGGGCCGGGCGAGAGCTGTTCATGCTGTGCGGGGGCTGTCCGTGGAATGCCGGGGCTGTCCGAGCCGAGCAGGGGCTGTTCGTGCTGTGCGGGGGCTGTCCATGCTGTGCGGGGGGCTTTCGTGTCGTGCGCGGGCTGTCCCTGCCGTGAGTGGGCTGTTCATGCCGTGCCAGGGCTGTCCGTGCTCTGCGGGGGCTTCCCTAGCCTTGTGAGGGCTGTCCGTGCTGTGTTGGGGCTGTCCGTGCCGTGGTGGGGGCTGTCCGTGCCGTGGTGGGGGCTGTTCGTGCCGTGCAGGGGCTGTCCGTGCTGTGCGGGGGCTGCTGTCCGTGGCGTGTGGGGGCTGTCCGTGCCGTGTGGGGGCTGTCCGTGCTGTGCGGGGGCTGTTCGTGCCGTGTGGGAGCTGTCCATGCCGTGTGGGGGCTGTCCGTGCCGTGCGGGAGCTATCCGTGCTGTGCGGGGGCTGTTCGTGCCTTGTGGGAGCTGTTTGTGCCGTGCGGGGGCTGTCCGTGCCGTGCGGGGGTTGTCCGTGCCGAGCGGGGGCAGTTCATGTAGTGCGGGGGCTGTCCATGCCCTGCGGGGGCTTTTCGTGTCGTGCGAGGGCTGTCCATGCCGTGTTAGGGCTGTCCGTGCTGTGTGGGGGCTTTCCTGTGCTGTTCGGGGGCTGTCCTTGCCGTGAGGGGGCTGTCCTTGCCGTGAGGGGGATGTCCATGCGTGCCAGGGCTGTCCGTGCCGTGTGGGGGCTGTCCGTGCCGTGCGGGAGCTATCCGTGCCGTGCGGGGGCTGTCCGTGCCGTGCGGGGGTTGTCCGTGCCGAGCGGGGGCAGTTCATGTAGTGCGGGGGCTGTCCATGCCCTGCGGGGGCTTTTCGTGTCGTGCGAGGGCTGTCCATGCCGTGTTAGGGCTGTCCGTGATGTGTAGGGGCTTCCCGTGCTGTTCGGGGGCTGTCCTTGCAGTGTGGGGGCTGTCCGTGCCGTGCGGGGGCTGTTCGTGCTGTGTGGGGGCTGTCCGTGCCGTGCGGGGGCTTTTCATGCTGTGCGGTGTCTGTCCATGCCTTGTGGGGGCTTTTCATGCTGTGCGGGTGCTGTCAATGCCGTGTGGGGGCTATATATGTTGTGCGGGGGCCGTCCGTGCCGTGTTGAAGCTATTTGTGACGTGTGGGGGCTGTCCATGCCGTGCTTGGGCTTTTTGTGCCGTGCGAGAGATGTCCGTGCCGTGCGGGTACTGTCCATGCCATGAGGGGGCTTTCCGTGCCATGCAGGGGCTGTTGGGGCCGGGTGAGAGCTGTTCATGCTGTGCGGGGGCTGTCCGTGGAATGCCGGGGCTGTCCGTGCCGTGCGGGGGCTGTTCGTGCTGTGTGGGGGCTGTCCGTGCCGTGCGGGGCCTTTTCGAGCCGTGCAGGGGCTGTCCTTGCCGTGTGGGGGCTGTCCGAGCCGAGCAGGGGCTGTTCGTGCTGTGCGGGGGCTGTCCATGCTGTGCGGGGGCTTTTCGTGTCGTGCGCGGGCTGTCCCTGCCGTGAGTGGGCTGTTCATGCCGTGCCAGGGCTGTCCGTGCTGTGTGGGGGCTTCCCTAGCCTTGTGAGGGCTGTCCGTGCTGTGTTGGGGCTGTCCGTGCCGTGGTGGGGGCTGTCCATGCCGTGTGGGGGCCGTCCATGCCGTGTGGGGGCCATCTGTGCTGTGCGGGGGCTTTTCCTGTCGTGCGGGGGCTGTCCCTGCCGTGAGGGGGCTGTCCCTGCCGTGTCAGGGCTGTCCTTGCTGTGTGGGGGCTGTCCGTGCCGTGCGGGGGCTTTTCATGCTGTGCGGGGGCTGTCCGTGCCGTGCGGGAGCTATCCATGCTGTGCGTGGGCTGTTCGTGCCGTATGGGAGCTGTTTGTGCCGTGCGGGGGCTGTCCGTGCCGTGCGGGGGTTGTCCGTGCCGAGCGGGGGCTATCCGTGCCGTGTAGGGGCTGTCCGTGCCGTGTGGGGGTTGTCCGTGCCGTGTAGGGGTTGTCCCTGCCGTGCGTGGGCTGTCCGTGCCGTGTGGGAGGTATTTGTGCTGTGCGGGGGCTGTCCGTGCCGTGCGGGGGCTGTTCGTGCCGTGCAGGGGCTGTCCGTGCTGTGCGGGGGCTGCTGTCCGTGGCGTGTGGGGGCTGTCCGTGCCGTGTAGGGGCTGTCCGTGCTGTGCCAGGGTTTTTCGTGCTGTGTGGGGGCTGTCCGTGCCGTGCGGGGGCTTTTCATGCTGTGCGGTGTCTGTCCATGCCTTGTGGGGGCTTTTCATGCTGTGCGGGTGCTGTCAATGCCGTGTGGGGGCTATATATGTTGTGCAGGGGGCCGTCCGTGCCGTGTTGAATCTATTTGTGACGTGTGGGGGCTGTCCATGCCGTGCTTGGGCTTTTTGTGCCGTGCGAGAGATGTCCGTGCCGTGCGGGTACTGTCCATGCCATGAGGGGCCTTTCCGTGCTGTGCAGGGGCTGTTGGGGCCGGGCGAGAGCTGTTCATGCTGTGCGGGGGCTGTCCGTGGAATGCCGGGGCTGTCCGTGCCGTGCGGGGGCTGTTCGTGCTGTGTGGGGGCTGTCCGTGCCGTGCGGGGCCTTTTCGAGCCGTGCAGGGGCTGTCCTTGCCGTGTGGGGGCTGTCCGAGCCGAGCAGGGGCTGTTCGTGCTGTGCGGGGGCCGTCCATGCTGTGCGGGGGCTTTTCGTGTCGTGCGCGGGCTGTCCCTGCCGTGAGTGGGCTGTTCATGCCGTGCCAGGGCTGTCCGTGCTGTGTGGGGGCTTCCCTAGCCTTGTGAGGGCTGTCCGTGCTGTGTTGGGGCTGTCCGTGCCGTGGTGGGGGCTGTCCATGCCGTGTGGGGGCCGTCCATGCCGTGTGGGGGCCATCTGCGCTGTGCGGGGGCTTTTCGTGTCGTGCGGGGGCTGTCCCTGCCGTGAGGGGGCTGTCCCTGCCGTGTCAGGGCTGTCCGTGCTGTGTGGGGGCTGTCCGTGCCGTGCGGGGGCTTTTCATGCTGTGCGGGGGCTGTTGGGGCCGGGCGAGAGCTGTCCATGCTGTGCGTGGGCTGTTCGTGCCGTATGGGAGCTGTTTGTGCCGTGCGGGGGCTGTCCGTGCCGTGCGGGGGCTGTCCGTGCCGTGCGGGGGCTATCCGTGCCGTGTAGGGGCTGTCCGTGCCGTGCGGGGGTTGTCCCTGCCGTGCGTGGGCTGTCCGTGCCGTGTGGGAGGTATTTGTGCTGTGCGGGGGCTGTCCGTGCCGTGCGGGGGCTGTTCGTGCCGTGCAGGGGCTGTCCGTGCTGTGCGGGGGCTGCTGTCCGTGGCGTGTGGGGGCTGTCCGTGCCGTGTAGGGGCTGTCCGTGCTGTGCGGGGGCTGTTCGTGCCGTGCGGGAGCTGTCCATGCCGTGTGGGGGCTGTCCATGCCGTGCAGGAGCTATCCGTGCTGTGCGGGGGCTGTTCGTGCCTTGTGGGAGCTGTTTGTGCCGTGCGGGGGCTGTCCGTGCCGTGCGGGGGTTGTCCATGCCGAGCGGGGGCAGTTCATGTAGTGCGGGGGCTGTCCATGCCCTGCGGGGGCTTTTCGTGTCGTGCGAGGGCTGTCCATGCCGTGTTAGGGCTGTCCGTGCTGTGTGGGGGCTTCCTGTGCTGTTCGGGGGCTGTCCTTGCCGTGAGGGGGCTGTCCTTGCCGTGAGGGGGATGTCCATGCGTGCCAGGGCTGTCCGTGCTGTGTGGGGGCTGTCCGTGCCGTGCGGGAGCTATCCGTGCCGTGCGGGGGCTGTCCGTGCCGTGCGGGGGTTGTCCGTGCCGAGCGGGGGCAGTTCATGTAGTGCGGGGGCTGTCCATGCCCTGCGGGGGCTTTTCGTGTCGTGCGAGGGCTGTCCATGCCGTGTTAGGGCTGTCCGTGATGTGTAGGGGCTTCCCGTGCTGTTCGGGGGCTGTCCGTGCAGTGTGGGGGCTGTCCGTGCTGTGCCAGGGTTTTTCGTGCTGTGTGGGGGCTGTCCGTGCTGTGCGGGGGCTTTTCATGCTGTGCGGTGTCTGTCCATGCCTTGTGGGGGCTTTTCATGCTGTGCGGGTGCTGTCAATGCCGTGTGGGGGCTATATATGTTGTGCGGGGGCCGTCCGTGCCGTGTTGAAGCTATTTGTGACGTGTGGGGGCTGTCCATGCCGTGCTTGGGCTTTTTGTGCCGTGCGAGAGATGTCCGTGCCGTGCGGGTACTGTCCATGCCATGAGGGGCCTTTCCGTGCTGTGCAGGGGCTGTTGGGGCCGGGCGAGAGCTGTTCATGCTGTGCGGGGGCTGTCCGTGGAATGCCGGGGCTGTCCGTGCCGTGCGGGGGCTGTTCGTGCTGTGTGGGGGCTGTTCGTGCCGTGCGGGGGCTTTTCATGCTGTGCGGTGTCTGTCAATGCCTTGTGGGGGCTTTTCATGCTGTGCGGGTGCTGTCAATGCCGTGTGGGGGCTATATATGTTGTGCGGGGGCCGTCCGTGCCGTGTTGAAGCTATTTGTGACGTGTGGGGGCTGTCCATGCCGTGCTTGGGCTTTTTGTGCCGTGCGAGAGATGTCCGTGCCGTGCGGGTACTGTCCATGCCATGAGGGGCCTTTCCGTGCTGTGCAGGGGCTGTTGGGGCCGGGCGAGAGCTGTTCATGCTGTGCGGGGGCTGTCCGTGGAATGCCGGGGCTGTCCGTGCCGTGCGGGGGCTGTTCGTGCTGTGTGGGGGCTGTCCATGCCGTGCGGGGCCTTTTCGAGCCGTGCAGGGGCTGTCCTTGCCGTGTGGGGGCTGTCCGAGCCGAGCAGGGGCTGTTCGTGCTGTGCGGGGGCTGTCCATGCTGTGCGGGGGCTTTTCGTGTCGTGCGCGGGCTGTCCCTGCCGTGAGTGGGCTGTTCATGCCGTGCCAGGGCTGTCCGTGCTGTGTTGGGGCTGTCCGTGCCGTGGTGGGGGCTGTCCGTGCCGTGTGGGGGCTGTCCATGCCGTGTGGGGGCCATCTGTGCTGTGCGGGGGCTTTTCGTGTCGTGCGGGGGCTGTCCCTGCCGTGAGGGGGATGTCCATGCGTGCCAGGGCTGTCCGTGCTGTGTGGGGGCTTCCCTAGCCTTGTGAGGGCTGTCCGTGCTGTGCGAGGGCTGTCCGTGCCGTGGTGGGGGCTGTCCGTGCCGTGTGGGGGCTTCCTGTGCTGTTCGGGGGCTGTCCTTGCCGTGAGGGGGCTGTCCTTGCCGTGAGGGGGATGTCCATGCGTGCCAGGGCTGTCCGTGCTGTGTGGGGGCTGTCCGTGCCGTGCAGGAGCTATCCGTGCCGTGCGGGGGCTGTCCGTGCCGTGCGGGGGTTGTCCGTGCCGAGCGGGGGCAGTTCATGTAGTGCGGGGGCTGTCCATGCCCTGCGGGGGCTTTTCGTGTCGTGCGAGGGCTGTCCATGCCGTGTTAGGGCTGTCCGTGATGTGTAGGGGCTTCCCGTGCTGTTCGGGGGCTGTCCGTGCAGTGTGGGGGCTGTCCGTGCTGTGCCAGGGTTTTTCGTGCTGTGTGGGGGCTGTCCGTGCCGTGCGGGGGCTTTTCATGCTGTGCGGTGTCTGTCCATGCCTTGTGGGGGCTTTTCATGCTGTGCGGGTGCTGTCAATGCCGTGTGGGGGCTATGTTGTGCGGGGGCCGTCCGTGCCGTGTAGAAGCTATTTGTGACGTGTGGGGGCTGTCCATGCCGTGCTTGGGCTTTTTGTGCCGTGCGAGAGATGTCCGTGCCGTGCGGGTACTGTCCATGCCATGAGGGGCCTTTCCGTGCTGTGCAGGGGCTGTTGGGGCCGGGCGAGAGCTGTTCATGCTGTGCGGGGGCTGTCCGTGGAATGCCGGGGCTGTCCGTGCCGTGCGGGGGCTGTTCGTGCTGTGTGGGGGCTGTCCATGCCGTGCGGGGCCTTTTCGAGCCGTGCAGGGGCTGTCCTTGCCGTGTGGGGGCTGTCCGAGCCGAGCAGGGGCTGTTCGTGCTGTGCGGGGGCTGTCCATGCTGTGCGGGGGCTTTTCGTGTCATGCACGGGCTGTCCCTGCCGTGAGTGGGCTGTTCATGCCGTGCTAGGGCTGTCCGTGCTGTGTGGGGGCTTCCCTAGCCTTGTGAGGGCTGTCCGTGCTGTGTTGGGGCTGTCCGTGCCGTGGTGGGGGCTGTCTGTGCCGTGTGGGGGCTGTCCATGCCGTGTGGGGGCCATCTGTGCTGTGCGGGGGCTTTTCGTGTCGTGCGGGGGCTGTCCCTGCCGTGAGGGGGATGTCCATGCATGCCAGGGCTGTCCGTGCTGTGTGGGGGCTTCCCTAGCCTTGTGAGGGCTGTCCGTGCTGTGTTGGGGCTGTCCGTGCCGTGGTGGGGGCTGTCCGTGCCGTGTGGGGGCTGTCCATGCCGTGTGGGGGCCATCTGTGCTGTGCGGGGGCTTTTCGTGTCGTGCGGGGGCTGTCCGTGCCGTGTGGGGGCTGTCCGTGCCGTGCGGGGGCTATCCGTGCCGTGCGGGGGCTGTCCGTGCCGTGCGGGGGTTGTCCGTGCCGAGCGGGGGCAGTTCATGTAGTGCGGGGGCTGTCCATGCCCTGCGGGGGCTTTTCGTGTCGTGCGAGGGCTGTCCATGCCGTGCTAGGGCTGTCCGTGCTGTGTGGGGGCTTCCCGTGCTGTTCGGGGGCTGTCCGTGCAGTTTGGGGGCTGTCCGTGCTGTGCCAGGGTTTTTCGTGCTGTGTGGGGGCTGTCCGTGCCGTGCGGGGGCTTTTCATGCTGTGCGGTGTCTGTCCATGCCTTGTGGGGGCTTTTCATGCTGTGCGGGTGCTGTCAATGCCGTGTGGGGGCTATATATGTTGTGCGGGGGCCGTCCGTGCCGTGTTGAAGCTATTTGTGACGTGTGGGGGCTGTCCATGCCGTGCTTGGGCTTTTTGTGCCGTGCGAGAGATGTCCGTGCCGTGCGGGTACTGTCCATGCCATGAGGGGCCTTTCCGTGCTGTGCAGGGGCTGTTGGGGCCGGGCGAGAGCCGTTCATGCTGTGCGGGGGCTGTCCGTGGAATGCCGGGGCTGTCCGTGCCGTGCGGGGGCTGTTCGTGCTGTGTGGGGGCTGTCCGTGCCGTGCGGGGCCTTTTCGGGCCGTGCAGGGGCTGTCCTTGCCGTGTGGGGGCTGTCCGAGCCGAGCAGGGGCTGTTCGTGCTGTGCGGGGGCTGTCCATGCTGTGCGGGGGGCTTTCGTGTCGTGCGCGGGCTGTCCCTGCCGTGAGTGGGCTGTTCATGCCGTGCCAGGGCTGTCCGTGCTGTGTGGGGGCTTCCCTAGCCTTGTGAGGGCTGTCCGTGCTGTGTTGGGGCTGTCCGTGCCGTGGTGGGGGCTGTCCGTGCCGTGTGGGGACTGTCCATGCCGTGTGGGGGCTATCTGTGCTGTGCGGGGGCTTTTCGTGTCGTGCGGGGGCTGTCCCTGCCGTGAGGGGGCTGTCCGTGCTGTGTGGGGGCTGTCCGTGCCGTGCGGGGGCTTTTCATGCTGTGCGGGGGCTGTCCGTGCCGTGCGGGAGCTATCCATGCTGTGCGTGGGCTGTTCGTGCCGTATGGGAGCTATTTGTGCTGTGCGGGGGCTGTCCGTGCCGTGCGGGGGCTATCCGTGCAGGGGCTGTCCGTGCTGTGCGGGGGCTGCTGTCCGTGGCGTGTGGGGGCTATCCGTGCCGTGTAGGGGCTGTCCGTGCTGTGCGGGGGCTGTTCGTGCCGTGCGGGAGCTGTCTATGCCGTGTGGGGGCTGTCCGTGCCGTGCGGGAGCTATCCGTGCTGTGCGGGGGCTGTTCGTGCCTTGTGGGAGCTGTTTGTGCCGTGCGGGGGCTGTCCGTGCCGTGCGGGGGTTGTCCGTGCCGAGCGGGGGCAGTTCATGTAGTGCGGGGGCTGTCCATGCCCTGCGGGGGCTTTTCGTGTCGTGCGAGGGCTGTCCATGCCGTGTTAGGGCTGTCCGTGCTGTGTGGGGGCTTCCTGTGCTGTTCGGGGGCTGTCCTTGCCGTGAGGGGGCTGTCCTTGCCGTGAGGGGGATGTCCATGCGTGCCAGGGCTGTCCGTGCCGTGTGGGGGCTGTCCGTGCCGTGCGGGAGCTATCCGTGCCGTGCGGGGGCTGTCCGTGCCGTGCGGGGGTTGTCCGTGCCGAGCGGGGGCAGTTCATGTAGTGCGGGGGCTGTCCATGCCCTGCGGGGGCTTTTCGTGTCGTGCGAGGGCTGTCCATGCCGTGTTAGGGCTGTCCGTGCTGTGTGGGGGCTTCCTGTGCTGTTCGGGGGCTGTCCTTGCCGTGAGGGGGCTGTCCTTGCCGTGAGGGGGATGTCCATGCGTGCCAGGGCTGTCCGTGCCGTGTGGGGGCTGTCCGTGCCGTGCGGGAGCTATCCGTGCCGTGCGGGGGCTGTCCGTGCCGTGCGGGGGTTGTCCGTGCCGAGCGGGGGCAGTTCATGTAGTGCGGGGGCTGTCCATGCCCTGCGGGGGCTTTTCGTGTCGTGCGAGGGCTGTCCATGCCGTGTTAGGGCTGTCCGTGCTGTGTGGGGGCTTCCTGTGCTGTTCGGGGGCTGTCCTTGCCGTGAGGGGGCTGTCCTTGCCGTGAGGGGGAGGTCCATGCGTGCCAGGGCTGTCCGTGCCGTGTGGGGGCTGTCCGTGCCGTGCGGGAGCTATCCGTGCCGTGCGGGGGCTGTCCGTGCCGTGCGGGGGTTGTCCGTGCCGAGCGGGGGCAGTTCATGTAGTGCGGGGGCTGTCCATGCCCTGCGGGGGCTTTTCGTGTCGTGCGAGGGCTGTCCATGCCGTGTTAGGGCTGTCCGTGCTGTGTGGGGGCTTCCTGTGCTGTTCGGGGGCTGTCCTTGCCGTGAGGGGGCTGTCCTTGCCGTGAGGGGGATGTCCATGCGTGCCAGGGCTGTCCGTGCCGTGTGGGGGCTGTCCGTGCCGTGCGGGAGCTATCCGTGCCGTGCGGGGGCTGTCCGTGCCGTGCGGGGGTTGTCCGTGCCGAGCGGGGGCAGTTCATGTAGTGCGGGGGCTGTCCATGCCCTGCGGGGGCTTTTCGTGTCGTGCGAGGGCTGTCCATGCCGTGCTAGGGCTGTCCGTGATGTGTAGGGGCTTCCCGTGCTGTTCGGGGGCTGTCCGTGCAGTGTGGGGGCTGTCCGTGCTGTGCCAGGGTTTTTCGTGCTGTGTGGGGGCTGTCGTGCCGTGCGGGGGCTTTTCATGCTGTGCGGTGTCTGTCCATGCCTTGTGGGGGCTTTTCATGCTGTGCGGGTGCTGTCAATGCCGTGTGGGGGCTATATATGTTGTGCGGGGGCCGTCCGTGCCGTGTTGAAGCTATTTGTGACGTGTAGGGGCTGTCCATGCCGTGCTTGGGCTTTTCGTGCCGTGCGAGAGATGTCCGTGCCGTGCGGGTACTGTCCATGCCATGAGGGGCCTTTCCGTGCTGTGCAGGGGCTGTTGGGGCCGGGCGAGAGCTGTTCATGCTGTGCGGGGGCTGTCCGTGGAATGCCGGGGCTGTCCGTGCCGTGCGGGGGCTGTTCATGCTGTGTGGGGGCTGTCCGTGCCGTGCGGGGGCTTTTCATGCTGTGCGGTGTCTGTCCATGCCTTGTGGGGGCTTTTCATGCTGTGCGGGTGCTGTCAATGCCGTGTGGGGGCTATATATGTTGTGCGGGGGCCGTCCGTGCCGTGTTGAAGCTATTTGTGACGTGTGGGGGCTGTCCATGCCGTGCTTGGGCTTTTTGTGCCGTGCGAGAGATGTCCGTGCCGTGCGGGTACTGTCCATGCCATGAGGGGCCTTTCCGTGCTGTGCAGGGGCTGTTGGGGCCGGGCGAGAGCTGTTCATGCTGTGCGGGGGCTGTCCGTGGAATGCCGGGGCTGTCCGTGCCGTGCGGGGGCTGTTCGTGCTGTGTGGGGGCTGTCCATGCCGTGCGGGGCCTTTTCGAGCCGTGCAGGGGCTGTCCTTGCCGTGTGGGGGCTGTCCGAGCCGAGCAGGGGCTGTTCGTGCTGTGCGGGGGCTGTCCATGCTGTGCGGGGGCTTTTCGTGTCGTGCGCGGGCTGTCCCTGCCGTGAGTGGGCTGTTCATGCCGTGCTAGGGCTGTCCGTGCTGTGTGGGGGCTTCCCTAGCCTTGTGAGGGCTGTCCGTGCTGTGTTGGGGCTGTCCGTGCCGTGGTGGGGGCTGTCTGTGCCGTGTGGGGGCTGTCCATGCCGTGTGGGGGCCATCTGTGCTGTGCGGGGGCTTTTCGTGTCGTGCGGGGGCTGTCCCTGCCGTGAGGGGGATGTCCATGCATGCCAGGGCTGTCCGTGCTGTGTGGGGGCTTCCCTAGCCTTGTGAGGGCTGTCCGTGCTGTGTTGGGGCTGTCCGTGCCGTGGTGGGGGCTGTCCGTGCCGTGTGGGGGCTGTCCATGCCGTGTGGGGGCCATCTGTGCTGTGCGGGGGCTTTTCGTGTTGTGCGGGGGCTGTCCGTGCCGTGTGGGGGCTGTCCGTGCCGTGCGGGGGCTATCCGTGCCGTGCGGGGGCTGTCCGTGCCGTGCGGGGGTTGTCCGTGCTGAGCGGGGGCAGTTCATGTAGTGCGGGGGCTGTCCATGCCCTGCGGGGGCTTTTCGTGTCGTGCGAGGGCTGTCCATGCCGTGTTAGGGCTGTCCGTGCTGTGTGGGGGCTTCCTGTGCTTTTCGGGGGCTGTCCTTGCCGTGAGGGGGCTGTCCTTGCCGTAAGGGGGAAGTCCATGCGTGCCAGGGCTGTCCGTGCCGTGTGGGGGCTGTCCGTGCCGTGCGGGAGCTATCCGTGCCGTGCGGGGGCTGTCCGTGCCGTGCGGGGGTTGTCCGTGCCGAGCGGGGGCAGTTCATGTAGTGCGGGGGCTGTCCATGCCCTGCGGGGGCTTTTCGTGTCGTGCGAGGGCTGTCCATGCCGTGTTAGGGCTGTCCGTGCTGTGTGGGGGCTTCCTGTGCTGTTCGGGGGCTGTCCTTGCCGTGAGGGGGCTGTCCGTGCCGTGTGGGGGCTGTCCGTGCCGTGCGGGAGCTATCCGTGCCGTGCGGGGGCTGTCCGTGCCGTGCGGGGGTTGTCCGTGCCGAGCGGGGGCAGTTCATGTAGTGCGGGGGCTGTCCATGCCCTGCGGGGGCTTTTCGTGTCGTGCGAGGGCTGTCCATGCCGTGTTAGGGCTGTCCGTGCTGTGTGGGGGCTTCCTGTGCTGTTCGGGGGCTGTCCTTGCCGTGAGGGGGCTGTCCTTGCCGTGAGGGGGATGTCCATGCGTGCCAGGGCTGTCCGTGCCGTGTGGGGGCTGTCCGTGCCGTGCGGGAGCTATCCGTGCCGTGCGGGGGCTGTCCGAGCCGTGCGGGGGTTGTCCGTGCCGAGCGGGGGCAGTTCATGTAGTGCGGGGGCTGTCCATGCCCTGCGGGGGCTTTTCGTGTCGTGCGAGGGCTGTCCATGCCGTGTTAGGGCTGTCCGTGCTGTGTGGGGGCTTCCTGTGCTGTTCGGGGGCTGTCCTTGCCGTGAGGGGGCTGTCCTTGCCGTGAGGGGGATGTCCATGCGTGCCAGGGCTGTCCGTGCCGTGTGGGGGCTGTCCGTGCCGTGCGGGAGCTATCCGTGCCGTGCTAGGGCTGTCCGTGCTGTGTGGGGGCTTCCCGTGCTGTTCGGGGGCTGTCCGTGCAGTGTGGGGGCTGTCTGTGCTGTGCCAGGGTTTTTCGTGCTGTGTGGGGGCTGTCCGTGCCGTGCGGGGGCTTTTCATGCTGTGCGGTGTCTGTCCATGCCTTGTGGGGGCTTTTCATGCTGTGCGGGTGCTGTCAATGCCGTGTGGGGGCTATATATGTTGTGCGGGGGCCGTCCGTGCCGTGTGGAAGCTATTTGTGACGTGAGGGGGCTGTCCATGCCGTGCTTGGGCTTTTTGTGCCGTGCGAGAGATGTCCGTGCCGTGCGGGTACTGTCCATGCCATGAGGGGCCTTTCCGTGCTGTGCAGGGGCTGTTGGGGCCGGGCGAGAGCTGTTCATGCTGTGCGGGGGCTGTCCGTGGAATGCCGGGGCTGTCCGTGCCGTGCGGGGGCTGTTCGTGCTGTGTGGGGGCTGTCCGTGCCGTGCGGGGCCTTTTCGAGCCGTGCAGGGGCTGTCCTTGCCGTGTGGGGGCTGTCCGAGCCGAGCAGGGGCTGTTCGTGCTGTGCGGGGGCTGTCCATGCTGTGCGGGGGCTTTTCGTGTCGTGCGCGGGCTGTTCCTGCCGTGAGTGGGCTGTTCATGCCGTGCCAGGGCTGTCCGTGCTGTGTGGGGGCTTCCCTAGCCTTGTGAGGGCTGTCCGTGCTGTGTTGGGGCTGTCCGTGCCGTGGTGGGGGCTGTCCGTGCCGTGTGGGGGCTGTCCATGCCGTGTGGGGGCTATCTGTGCTGTGCGGGGGCTTTTCGTGTCGTGCGGGGGCTGTCCCTGCCGTGAGGGGGCTGTCCCTGCCGTGTCAGGGCTGTCCTTGCTGTGTGGGGGCTGTCCGTGCCGTGCGGGGGCTTTTCATGCTGTGCAGGGGCTGTCCGTGCCGTGCGGGAGCTATCCATGCTGTGCGTGGGCTGTTCGTGCCGTATGGGAGCTATTTGTGCTGTGCGGGGGCTGTCCGTGCCGTGCGGGGGCTGTTCGTGCCGTGCAGGGGCTGTCCGTGCTGTGCGGGGGCTGCTGTCCGTGGCGTGTGGGGGCTGTCCGTGCCGTGTAGGGGCTGTCTGTGCTGTGCGGGGGCTGTTCGTGCCGTGCGGGAGCTGTCCATGCCGTGTGGGGGCTGTCCGTGCCGTGCGGGAGCTATCCATGCTGTGCGGGGGCTGTTCGTGCCTTGTGGGAGCTGTTTGTGCCGTGCGGGGGCTGTCCGTGCCGTGCGGGGGTTGTCCGTGCCGAGCGGGGGCAGTTCATGTAGTGCGGGGGCTGTCCATGCCCTGCGGGGGCTTTTCGTGTCGTGCGAGGGCTGTCCATGCCGTGTTAGGGCTGTCCGTGCTGTGTGGGGGCTTCCCGTGCTGTTCGGAGGCTGTCCTTGCCGTGAGGGGGCTGTCCTTGCCGTGAGGGGGATGTCCATGCGTGCCAGGGCTGTCCGTGCCGTGTGGGGGCTGTCCGTGCCGTGCGGGGGCTATCCGTGCCGTGCGGGGGCTGTCCGTGCCGTGCGGGGGTTGTCCGTGCCGAGCGGGGGCAGTTCATGTAGTGCGGGGGCTGTCCATGCCCTGCGGGGGCTTTTCGTGTCGTGCAAGGGCTGTCCATGCCGTGTTAGGGCTGTCCGTGCTGTGTGGGGGCTTCCTGTGCTGTTCGGGGGCTGTCCTTGCCGTGAGGGGGCTGTCCTTGCCGTGAGGGGGATGTCCATGCGTGCCAGGGCTGTCCATGCCCTGCGGGGGCTTTTCGTGTCGTGCGAGGGCTGTCCATGCCGTGTTAGGGCTGTCCGTGCTGTGTGGGGGCTTCCCGTGCTGTTCGGGGGCTGTCCGTGCAGTGTGGGGGCTGTCCGTGCTGTGCCAGGGTTTTTCGTGCTGTGTGGGGGCTGTCCGTGCCGTGCGGGGGCTTTTCATGCTGTGCGGTGTCTATCCATGCCTTGTGGGGGCTTTTCATGCTGTGCGGGTGCTGTCAATGCCGTGTGGGGGCTATATATGTTGTGCGGGGGCCGTCCGTGCCATGTTGAAGCTATTTGTGACGTGTGGGGGCTGTCCATGCCGTGCTTTGGCTTTTTGTGCCGTGCGAGAGATGTCCGTGCCGTGCGGGTACTGTCCATGCCATGAGGGGCCTTTCCGTGCTGTGCAGGGGCTGTTGGGGCCGGGCGAGAGCTGTTCATGCTGTGCGGGGGCTGTCCGTGGAATGCCGGGGCTGTCCGTGCCGTGCGGGGGCTGTTCGTGCTGTGTGGGGGCTGTCCGTGCCGTGCGGGGCCTTTTCGAGCCGTGCAGGGGCTGTCCTTGCCGTGTGGGGGCTGCCCGAGCCGAGCAGGGGCTGTTCGTGCTGTGCGGGGGCTGTCCATGCTGTGCGGGGGCTTTTCGTGTCGTGCGCGGGCTGTTCCTGCCGTGAGTGGGCTGTTCATGCCGTGCCAGGGCTGTCCGTGCTGTGTGGGGGCTTCCCTAGCCTTGTGAGGGCTGTCCGTGCTGTGTTGGGGCTGTCCGTGCCGTGGTGGGGGCTGTCCGTGCCGTGTGGGGGCTGTCCATGCCGTGCGGGGGCTATCTGTGCTGTGCGGGGGCTTTTCGTGTCGTGCGGGGGCTGTCCCTGCCGTGAGGGGGCTGTCCCTGCCGTGTCAGGGCTGTCCGTGCTGTGTGGGGGCTGTCCGTGCTGTGTGGGGGCTGTCCGTGCCGTGTAGGGGCTGTCCGTGCCGTGTGGGGGTTGTCCGTGCTGTGTGGGGGCTGTCCGTGCTGTGTGGGGGCTGTCCGTGCCGTGTGGGAGCTATTTGTGCTGTGCGGGGGCTGTCCGTGCCGTGCGGGGGCTGTTCGTGCCGTGCAGGGGCTGTCCGTGCTGTGCGGGGGCTGCTGTCCGTGGCGTGTGGGGGCTGTCCGTGCCGTGTAGGGGCTGTCTGTGCTGTGCGGGGGCTGTTCGTGCCGTGCGGGAGCTGTCCATGCCGTGTGGGGGCTGTCCGTGCCGTGCGGGAGCTATCCGTGCTGTGCGGGGGCTGTTCGTGCCTTGTGGGAGCTGTTTGTGCCGTGCGGGGGCTGTCCGTGCCGTGCGGGGGTTGTCCGTGCCGAGCGGGGGCAGTTCATGTAGTGCGGGGGCTGTCCATGCCCTGCGGGGGCTTTTCGTGTCGTACGAGGGCTGTCCATGCCGTGTTAGGGCTGTCCGTGCTGTGTGGGGGCTTCCCGTGTTCTTCGGGGGCTGTCCGTGCAGTGTGGGGGCTGTCCGTGCTGTGCCAGGGCTTTTCGTGCTGTGTGGGGGCTGTCCGTGCTGTGCCAGGGCTTTTCGTGCTGTGTGGGAGCTGTCCATGCCGTGTGGGGGCTGTCCGTGCTGTGCGGGAGCTATTTGTGACGGGCGGGGGCGGCCCGTGCGGGGCTGGGGCTGTCAATGCCGTGTGGGGGCTATATATGTTGTGCAGGGGCCGTCCGTGCCGTGTTGAAGCTATTTGTGACGTGTGGGGGCTGTCCATGCTGTGCTTGGGCTTTTTGTGCCGTGCGGGGGCTGTCCGTGCCGTGCGGGAGCTGTCCATGCCGTGTGGGGGCTGTCCTTGCCGTGTGGAGGCTGTCCGTGCCGTGTGGGGACTGTCCGTGCCGTGCAGGGGCTGTCCGTGCCGTGTGGAAGCTATTTGTGCTGTGCGGAGGTTGTCATGCCGTGCTTGGGCTTTCTGTGCCGTGCGGGGGATGTTCGTGCCGTGCGGGGACTGTCCATGCCATGAGAGGGCTTTCCGTGCCGTACAGGGGCTGTTGGGGCCGGGCGAGAGCTGTTCATGCTGTACGGGGGCTGTCCGTGGAATGCCGGGGCTGTCCGTGCCGTGCGGGGGCTGTTCGTGCTGTGTGGGGGCTGTCCGTGCCGTGTGGGGGTTGTCCGAGCCGTGAAGGGATTGTCCCTGCCGTGCGTGGGCTGTCCGTGCCGTGCGGGAGCTATTTGTGCTCTGCGGAGGCTGTCCGTGCCGTGCGGGGACTGTCCGTACCGTGTGGGGTACACCATCGGCATGTTGACCAGGGAACGGCACCCCTGTCGCCATTGCGTTCTGATCCCCTGGCGCCCTCTCCCCCACCGTATCCCTCCCGGGCCCCCGGGCCCCCTGTCCCCCTCCTCGCCTCACCCCTCTCGCAGGCACCTGCCGCAGCCGGTGCGCCAGGCGGACCCACGGCTACCCGCCCTTGATCCTGCCCTCGCACCCAAGGGGCATCCATCCACCTTTCTACCCCTCCGCAAGCAACCTCACCCTCCCCCCACCCGCTCCGCTCCACTCACCCGCGGCGGGAGTGACGACCTCCACCCGCCGTATACGCCGCACCTCCCCAACCGCCCCTGACCTCCTCCCAGAAGCAGTAGCAGCAGCAGCGGACGAAGAAGGTGTCGCCCCCTCCTCCTCCTTCTGCTCCTCCGCCCGCCTGCGCAGGGGTTCCTCGAAACGCCCGCACCTTTTTGCCCGAGTGCAATCGTTTCAATGTAGAAACCGAGTACAAAGTGGGACTGGAGGGCAAGCCGATGGGCATCTAAGGGGCATCCTTCCAAGTAGAGTCCCTACTTACGCTAACATACGTAACTGTATAACGTCTGTACATGTGGATGTAAGGAGAGTTTGCTTGGCTAAAAACATTGCAGGCGGTCTGAGGCCACTATCAGCAACAGCTTGCCGCCTTCAAAGACCTGGACCTGAAGTTTATTTCTCCGGATTGCGTGCTGTGCTAATGAGGATTGCGGCGAGGGGTACTGATGTGTATTTCGAAAAGAATTACAGTAGCTGCTAGGCATCATTGTGTCGGTCTTCGTTTACCGCACTGTTAAGCGGTGATATGGTGCAGTACACCAGTTTACGGTGTTCCTTGCACGCCATAGTCGTCGTATGTTTTGGTGCATGTGTGCAAGCTGCATGTCTTGCGCAGCCACAGCCTTGAAGTTTTCTTGATTAAGACTGCACTTAATCCTTGATAAGCTTGTAAGCGTATATGTAATTGACAGCAGCATCGAACGGGCGAACGGCTTGATAACGACTTCGGAGCAGCAACTACCTCCAAGTTTCTACTCACTGTACTCAGGCGCGGTAGTAAATTCACACTTGTCTACACCCAAAGATTACGAGAGATATTGTTAAGCTTCAGGCCAGTAACCCGATAACAGCAGCAGCAAATTGGTCACCCTTCTAGAGGCGTCTTAAGCCTGGTGCGTTTGGCGTAATGCAAACTATGTTTAGTTCTTCCCAGAAACTGCGTCGACAATGCGCTTCGTCTTGCTCTACGAGCTATAACCAAGCGGTGAGGCACTGGTATGTGTAAGCCTATGTGCTCTCCCTGCAAACCGCAAATTTACACAGATATGTCAACTATATTGTCATCCAGCGCCCTCTGTGGCGAATACTGTGCGGGCGACCAAGGAATGTTACTAGGGCATCGCTGCCCGACGTCTTCAACCTCATGGACCGCGAGCTGATGGACTTTGACCGGCAGTTCGTAGCTATGCAACGACAAGTGGGTTTCAGTGGCGAACCGCTCTGACATGCTTTCCATACGCAACCGGCAAGCTCTCGTAAGCCGCCCCGCAGATGGACAGGGACATGGATATGGCACTGAGCCGTGCACGATTGATGGAACGGCAGGCGGAATCCATTAGGTCGTCGCTGCGGGAAGGTAGGCTGCCGTGGCCGTTGGCAGTTAATACGGAAGACTGCGCGCACACAAGTACAACGGTGCCACGAGTACAGTGTTGCACTCTCAGGGAATGCAACACATAGGTCCAGTTGCCCTGCATGCACCTTGCGTGCGTATTCCCTGCGCTTAAAGTGGTTCCTCTGCGCCTCATTAGCACCGTATTTGCTTGCCTACTTGCCGTGCTGCAAGGTCCATTAACTTGGGCCCGACACTTGGGCCGAAACGGTCTAATCCCCTCGACCTTGCTCGCTAAACCGTGGTTCCAGTTGGACAAGGTTAGCAAGCAGGGTTGACGATGATGGAGCGTATGCAAGCTAGTGCGGCTCAACTGGTTCCACGGTTTCCCGTGAAACACGCCTTGCATGTCTTACACTCCCAATCTGCATCCCACATTGTTTCACAGACCTTCGCCAAGCTCCCAACGTGGACATCCAACGACAGGAGGAGCGTGGACCGGGAATGTACCGCTATTACGAACGGATACAGATTACCAGCGGCGGCGGCAGGAGCCTGTCGTACGGCGCCCTTCCAGCGCCCGCCGTCAGCTCCGTCAGCACCACCACGGCCCCCTCCATCGCCACACCGTTGCTAGTTAGCGCCATGGTGACGGTTGGCGGCTACGCGGCGCTAACGACAGCCTTCAACCGAAACTACCAGCTCACCACCTATGCGGAGAGCAAGAGGTGGCTGTTGCTGCTGCTGTGGCCGCTCCTGGTGTTGTTTTCTCCCAAGTTCCGGGAGCAGTTCGTAGCGGCGGTGCAGGGGAGACGTGTGGAGCTTAAGCGGGACGGAAGCGATGGGGAGCGAAAGTGACGAAGGGGATTGAAATATGGATGGCTGTGAAAGTGACGAGTAAGATAGGGCCGGCTGGTGTGTGGCCAGGGGGAGGACATAGAAGGGAGTGTTAAAGAGGAAAAAGCCACTGACCGAGAGAGAGAGGGGGGCGGTGGAAAACCACGTAGAAGTGGTAGGGTGGTCGATTGAGAAAGGATTGAATAATTGGAAGAGCGTTTCGGGCCATCCCGTTTTCGCCACCATTGCGGTGTTGAAAGTTGCTCATTAGATCGTACATAGATATACAAGGTTAGGTTTGCAAAGTTGTTAAAATACGTATTAAATTAAAACGGGTCAGCGATTCTAGGTCACAGTGTAGCCTGGTGGGCAGCATGACGGAGGTTGGCACGTTGTTGGCGGGACATGGAACTCGCAAGATAACGAACTTTTTTGTCACAAGTTGGATCTGTACGACATTCCATTCTTCCGTATTACATGTCATGCCATGTAATTGGCGCAACCATTACATCACCCGTGCGAAGGCTTCCACAAAATGACATGCATTATTGAAACCACCTGTCACCGCCTGCCGAAGTACGAGCCACACTTGAGAACACCCTCTTCCATCTATTCAACATATATGCATTCTACCTAAGTAGAGGCGACAGTTGATACTGTGCCCAAGTACTACTCTTGTCCTCCTGCCAATGTAGAGTAGCATATCATTCGCTGCCGCCACAACATCACCGCGTAAAACATTGTTGGCTTCACATGCGCCGTCACAACAACTTTATAACCCCGCCAGTGCGGCCCAAGCTGGGTGTGCACTGCAACAGCTTTCTCGCCGAAAGCCACTTGCACTAGCACCCCGACCTGTTGGCATCAGCAGTCATGTCACAAAACAGCGCACCGAAGATTGCCAACACCTGCTTCCCGTCCATCAAACTTGTATTTCTCGACAACTAAACATGACATTTAGATGTCATCATATGCGGTGCACATTGTCATATGGAAGACGAGGCAGAAAACCCTCGTTCCTTAGCGGCCACAGCCTGCACTGTTTCCTACGTAAACGAAAGAAAACTGAAGTGTCTGCATCATGGGCAACGACCGATCTTTAGGCCGACGCTCTTGATCCCTGACACCATCACCACTTTTCGCACCAATGCGTAACCCACATCAACCAGGCAGACAGAAGGAACAATATGATGTGCAAAACATAATGTCAGTTCCACGCCCATCTCTTATAATCCTACTGCACAGGAAACTGCTCCTGGAATCCACTTGGCGCAATAATACCAACAGAACCGCTAAGCGATGTGAACGACTGGAAAGAACGAGCCCGGGCACCCGCCCATTGCAAATGGCGTATCCATAGCGCTATTGATACCAAGTGCCGCAACTGCCCGGGCCCTCCGTTATGAACGCCAGCCTCAACAACCGTACCGTTGATATCATACATAACAGTCCCCACGTACCAGAGCTGGTGCATTAGCCGGTTCCATCCCACTCACTAGGCACGATACTATGTGGACTCTTAAATGAACAAATACCTAACATGCTATGCCGTGGGCCAATATCTTCCGCCACCTAACTAGCGTCAACTAGGCTGTGCACCTGTTGCGGCCGCCCTTACCCCGGCCCATCCATCAAGCTTGCCACACATCGCTCTGCTTCTGCTAATGTGCTCGGCTGCCCCGGCCGCCGGCCCACCCCGCCGCAGGGCCAGCCCCGGGGGCCCCTCCTGGAGCCGCTCCACCGTCCCCGCCCCCTGCTGCCGCAGGCGCCGCTGCACCCGGCCCACCCGCAGTGCCTGCAGCCGCCGCACCGGCGGCCCCGTTGTGTGCAGTCGTGGAATTATCCCAGATGGGACCCGAGCCGCAGTACAGCGAGTCCTTGAGGCAGGGTACCATACGGCGCAGACAGTCAAAGTAGAAGGGGCGGTCCTTGGTGTTGTCGTACAGCTTGAATACGTCGTCATAGTGTTCCAAGACGAACAGCAGGCAGCGGCGGCCCAGCTGCGGCGCGGAGAACTGCTCGCTGTACTCAAAGGTTGACATGACGCTGTCCACCGTGAGCGACTGCGCTATGGCGTTCTCGCAGAGCCGCTTCAACCCCTCCAGGAGGTACTGGTCGGATGCCTGCAGGGCGTGGGAGCAGCAGTTGCTTAGGACAGTTCTGTACAGCTGAAGGAATAACCTGGGACCCCACAGGCAAGAAAACTGCTACAGGGCAACAGGATGTCGCTGCCCCATGTGTCGAAGTTTGGGACGACAGCGCACTGCATTCCCGCGTGGCTGTTGCGGCAGGCATGTGTCATTCCCTCGGCCCACCAATGCCACCTTCCCAACCCGCCTCACCTGCAGCAGCTCAAAGGCGATGTCTGGCGTGACGTCCAGCTGACCCGTGTACACGAAGCGCATCATGGCCTCAAACACCGACCAGCTGATGTTGGGAATGTCCACACTGTCCGCGTCCCGCTCCTGCGCAGAGGATAGAGGACAGGATGCGTTAATTGGACCCTTTTGCCGGGCTTGTGCAATTGCGGCAACATGCGGCAACTGCGGAACGTGCACGACAACGAAACTGCGTGTACCCATGAATATGGCATACCCGCATAGCCCCTCCGTGGCAAGCGACCATCTGTAATGCCTATCCTCCACCCCAGACCCCGCCCTCTCGCCCAGCGTCTCCCAGCACCGCAGCACTCACCCGATATCCACCGCTAAACATGGCCCGGAAGGCCTCCGACGAGGCTAGCAGCGCGATGCGGTGAGCATAGAAGCGGCGGCCCTCCACGTTGAAGGTGATGTCCGCCAGGGTGGGGTTGTTCACGTACTCGGCGCCCAGGTACACGGAGCGCTCGGCGCGGCCCGGCTGCTGCGGCAGCTGGTCCACTACTGCCAGGTGAGGCGGCGGAGTGGAAGGATAGGGTAGGGGTAATGCCGGTGTGAGTGGGCATCCAAGCAAAGGCGGTCGAGAGTTCGACTCCGGTTAACGCCGTTGGGCCTAGGCATGGCCATTGACCCCATGTTACAACAGCAACCGCACCATTGACCGTCGCGTTCTGCCCCATCCCAGCCACGTCCGGCCTCACCAGGCAGGTGCGCGTCCAGCTTCTTGGTGAGCTGCAGCAGCGCGGCCGCAGCCTCCCGGTGGGAGCGGTGCGACACGTTGGGGTCCATCAACATGTCCAGCAGGACATCGATACCGCGCTTGTCGATAAAGATGGACTGTTGCAAAGGGGGTTAGCGTAGACAGGATGAATGGTGTGGGAAGGTAGAAGGCGCAAAGTGCCCATAACCCAGTCTGCTCGGTAGCCGTCCCTACCTTGAGCTGCTCGTCTGGCGCCAGTCTAGCTAGGCTCATGGCTGCCCGCTGCTGCACGGTCTTGGTGTTGGAGCGCAGCAGGAAGACCATAGACTGCAGCGCGCGCTTGGCGGCAGCCAGGTTGGGCGCCGCGGTGTTGTCGGGCTTCAGCTTCTGCTCCAACCGGTTGATGGTCTTCTGTACGCAATCCTTGGAAGCCTGCGAGCAGGAAAGGGAGGAGATGGTTGGTAGGGCTAGACGAGCAGGTGCCCTGAAGAGAAGAAATAAAGGTAGTGCGGCGTTGGTGTGCATGGCAGTGCAGCACAAGCACATCTTACAGTGAGGCACAACCGGTTGCCAGGCTGCAGGGTTTGATCGGACCCTTGTTCTCTGTTCCGAGCGAGCCCGACCCAAATGGATTGGGACGGCTCAGCTCCTTAGAACAATACGCAGCTCCTCCTGCCCAGCCCCTCATTCCAGCCCAAGGCCATAGATTGCATGCTTCCCGCACTCAACCCTGCCTGTCCCAGCTCCCCTCCTCACCTGCACTTGCAGCTTCTCCTTGCAGTCCTCCAGACGCTGCAGCGCCCCCTCGCGGATGAGGTCGGGAATGTTGTCCTCGTTCTCCGCCAGTCCGTACAACGCAAACGCCGCGTTGTGCTGAAGGTTGTAGTGCTTCGACTCGAGCAGTTCGAGCAGCGGAGGTAGACCGCCCAGCTGCACGATGCCGGCCTGAGGGAGGTCGACAAGAGGTGGTAGTGCGCTTGGGATAAGGGCATGTAACTGTATAATGAGCAAATCAGTCTCAGGCAACAAAGCCCTATGCGAAGAAGTAACGCAACAGCAAGGTGGGGCCTGACCCCAATCGGAAAGGCCCTTACAACGCTTAAGGAGCGCATGGGATTCCCAGGAGACCCCGGCTCTACCTGGTTGTCTACGTTCTGCGCGAGGCGGCCCAGCGCGAAGGCGGCCATCTCCTTGAGGCTGACGTCGGGCATGCCCAGCATGCGGACGAGCGCCGGCACGGCGCCACGCTGCACAATCTTGGCCTTGGTGTCGGGGTCGGCGGTGGCGAACTGGCCCAGCAGCAGAGCCGACTCGCGCTGGCTGTCGGGGCAGTCAGAGTTAAGCAGGTTGATCACCGGTTGCAGCGCACCCTCCTCTAGTACCTGCAGGGGTGAGGAGGAACAAGGGATAAGAGGTGATACGCCTTCCGGGTAGGCAGCTCAAGATGGTACCCTAAACCCGCCACCCTACAGACCTAGCCGCGGTGGAGGTAACAGTGACAAGTGCCAAGTAATTGGGGTCGATGCCACAACCAAAGACGCCCATGCACCCGCAGCATGTCGTACATACCCGCAGCTTGACGTGCTGTGAAGAGTGCACGAGGTTGCCGATGACGCCCACCGCCTCGTAGTGCACCCCGCTGTCTTCGGAGCGGAGTAGCTGGATGAGGGTTGGCAGCGCGCCCTGCTCAACAATGACATTCTTGTTCTGCTCGTTCTTAAACGCAAGCGTGCGCAGCGCACTGCGGGACAGCAAGGGAGAAGCGGACGGGAGCCAGGGGAGCCACTCAAACAGGTGTTATAGGTGTTTTGCTAAGCAACCAGACAACGGAGGGCGGGCCCAGCTGTCAAGGTGTTGCCAAAGGCTAAGGGAGCCCGTTGCTCGGCGCGTGAGCTTACCCGCAGGCCGCTCGCTGAACCTTCACGTCCATGGCCTCCAGCAGGCCGACGAGCGGAGGAATGCCATCTTGCTCTCGAACCATGTTCTTGATTTCTACATTCTCGTGCGCTAGGTTCGTGATGGCATCTGCAGCCCGTCGTGCGACGCCACCGCTGCCTGGCTGGGGTTTTGTAATAGATGTAAGCTTGTGCTCTTTAAGTAAGCGAACAAGGCCTGTGAGAGCGCCTGACGAAGCAATGCGCGTCTGGTACTCCGGCTTGACAGCGAGCAAGCCCAGGATAAAGCATAACTCCTTGTCAAGTTCCTCCTGAAGTGTTGCTCCTGAAACGCCGGTATCTTCTTGATGCTGTTCCCGCATAGCTGAGCCTCCAGCGTTCAGCAATGGCACAACTACCTCGATAGCACCCTCGGCAACCACGTCATCGATAAACTCATCTTGCTTGCATAGCTCTGCTAGGGAGTGTGCCGCTTTACGAAGCGCGCCCTTATCTGGAGGAGCATAGGAGGTGCTGTTCAGGCCACTTCGCAGAGTCTCCAGCAACGCCGCTGCCGGCTGTCCCTGAAACATGGCGCAGGCGCGCTTGGAATCAATTTCTTCAAAATAATCCTCGTTGGCCCTTTTGCGAGACGAGCGGAACGATCCGGAGCAGGAACCCGAGTCTGAGCTCATACTATTGCAGAAGCATGCCGACCGGCGTAAGCAACAAACACGGCGCGCTGCCAACACGTAGCACTTATCCCTAACACGTACAAAGAAATAGTTTAACAACTAAACAAGGCGCAGGTGGTGTGGGAACTAGGCGATTTTAAAAAAGCCAGAGTGTTTACGTGCTAAGCGTTGATAATGGGGAAGTAACAAGCAGCCATAAAGGAAACGGCGCCGATAACCGCTTATATGATCGGCGCTTTTGGAAATGGCGGGTTACGACGCAGCCCATGCAAGCGCATTTTCTGTGTGAATTCATGCAACCGCAATTGTTTTGCTACCCATTGGAAAAACAGATAAAGGTTTCGGTATCCGGGGGCTTGTCTGTTGCATAAGAGTGGGAAGTAAGTGATGCAGCGGGGGCTACTGTAGTCTGCTTTTTGCGACGACTAGTAGCCATGACGAACCGCAGTTCATTCGCCTTCTCGTGAACTAATGTATCATTAAAATTGCCAGAGCAGATGGTTAAGTAGTTGTTAACAGAGGACCCAGCATGCCATCCATGACGGTTGGTTCTACACAGCTCTTCAGCAATTTGGGTCGTTATAGCTTTGTCGGAAACAATGTGCGTGTGTGAAGGGTTGCTGGGCAACCTGCTGGGCAACCGAAATGCGAAGCTTACGGTATTGCCTATTAGCTGTCCTTAGGCAGCGTGATGGACATGTAGCGTAGCATGCAAGGGAAAGGACACGGCTCTGTGCCCTTTGGCAATCGTTTATTCCTGAACGTAGACACTATGACGCCGCAAGACCGTCTTATTGTCCGGCTTCCCTAGTCCCCAGTCTCGTTACCCAAATCCGACAAGAACGCGTTGCTTTTACTGGACAGCGGCCTATACGTGCAATGGTTGCCGGAGGGAAATGGCTTAGGACCCCCACGCTTCATTGGACCAGTCACAAGGACACACGATCGGCCAGGCGTGTTCCGACGTGCGTGTCACAAGAGGTGTACGAGCTGTTGTTATGGTACGGCTGTCACTTGCGTGCTTGCATCCTTCCTTGCCTCTTATGAAGGGGACCGGGTCCAGCTGACATGACAAGGGATGTCAGATTCACGAAATGGAAAAGGGCGGAGCCCCTTGCTAAGGATATTAGGACCAACATGAAAACGTTTGGCATTGGAGTGCTTTCGGACGTCCACCTTTGGAATCCGGTTTTGCTTCATCAGCGGGTAAGGGTCTAATTTGGCGTGTGCCCGGTGGTGCATGGGGTGGAGCTCCGTATGAGTCCGGAGTGCAAGCAACAGTCATAATACGAATTGCCATGGCGTCGCAGTAGCTGTCTCGACATGAGTGTACACAGGACATGATGCAGGTCAGGGCCAGGAACAGACAAGTTGCGGGAGCGTTCGTACGGGTTGTGCAAGGGAGCCAAACTATAGTCACTTCGCAAGGGTGCATTGCCGGCATTATTAAGCAGGTCTGCCATGGGTGCCGGATGGTGCAGCAGGGTCTAGCGTAAATTGGAGGACCCAGATTGTCAACGCCTGCAGTTGGCCATTATATTGACAAGGGATTCGATACCAGGGAACACTGAGGAGTGCGGCAAATAGTACATGGAGATCACGCGATGTCGGCATATATGGATAGTAAGAACGGGGTTAGGCAGGGTCGTGTCAGTTAGTAACCGGGCTTCAAGGGCGCCATACAGCCTAGCGAAGCTGTGAGCCAAGGCAGACGCTTAATGGCGCTTATGCCAGACGCCAGAAGCACTTGGGTCGTGAGAATTAGCTCTTGAAGTGGGAAGGCGCTCGTCAAGAAGACATGGGGGCCTGCTAAGTAGAAAACTCTCGAGTTCTCCGCGGCTGACCTTTATTTGCGAAATATCGGAAAACAATGAGTATGTGTATCCCCCGTAATACGCTGGTTAAGCCTTGCAAACAAAAATTGTCTCCACGGCCAAAACGTGAAGCTCCGATTCCACAACAATATGTGGTCTTTTATAACCCGTCAACATCGCAAGTAGAACTTGCTATGGAGACGATGGTAACCTTTCTGGACACCCAGGCTCTCTAGAAGCATTCGTAAGGCCCACAACTACTTACACTTCCATTGCCACTCTACTGGCCAACTGTGGGTTTACTGTGGTCCAATTGTGCACTAGGCGCATTTTAGGATAATTAGCAACTATGGCACAGACTCAGCTTGCCCAGGTACGCTCTGTCGGCATGTGGTGCGTTAGCTTGCTCGCGGACATGACACGCCTTCTCCTTCATTCGCACAGGGCACCCGCGGCCAGGTCTCAGGCCGCCCCTTCCAGGCCCGACCTGTTCGTTCTGCGCGCCGCCTGGTAAGAAGTCAGGAAATAAGCGGTTGCGGCTGGCTGAAGGCCGACCCATATCTTGCTACGTGCCCGTCCTTTAACTGCCCGATCCCTACCACTGCAGGTCATCCGTGCTGCGGAAGCCAAGGAGATTGTTTTTGACCAGGAGTCCAGGCGGAAGCTTCAGATTGGCATTAACAAGGTTGCCGATGCAGTCGGCGTCACGCTTGGCCCTCGCGGTAGGGACATTTGAGCTTAAGCAACCGATCATTTCATAGTTCACGTTCATAGGTCCCAATTGCACTGAAGCCCCCGTTGTGGTCGCAACTTACCTTCCGACGCGCCGCCTAGGCTTCAGGAAGATACATTTAGCAATACCCTGACCTAGTGTTGTTTTGCTGTATAATTGAACAGGCCGCAACGTAGTGCTGGAGCAGAAGTTCGGTGTGCCCCAGGTCATTAACGATGGCGTTTCCATCGCCCGTGCTATCGAGCTGAAGGACCCCGTGGAAAATGCCGGCGCGCAGCTAATTAAGGAGGTAAGCATGTGTCTATGCAATTGGACCTTTTTTCTCTCGTATACCCCAGAGCATGACTGGATGCGTCAGGCGCCCCTAGCTTCAACCCACACCAACCAGGATACGCAACTCCCTCGCACACGCCCAAAGCGGCCATGCATGACACTGGCTTGCATCAGAAACTTATACCTCGTAACCCCGCTTCCTGAACCTCCAAGTGCCCTGATGCAGCCAAACCCCCCCCCTTCCTCCTCCCACCTCACCATGCTCTTGCTGCCGTCCTCCCCCGCTGCCGGCCCCTCCCCTGCTTCCCCGCCCCCAGGTTGCTGGCCGCACCAACGACGCCGCTGGCGACGGCACCACCACCGCCTCCGTGCTGGCCCGGGAGATGATCCACTTCGGCCTGCAGGTGCGGGTGGAGGGGGGGCACCCGGAGGGGTTGGAGAGGGGCTGCGAGGGGACATAAGGAAAGCCAAAGCCAAGTGGTGTGCGCGGAGGTGCGGCAGGCGGCAGGGGGGCGGTGCGGGGCTGTGGTGGGTTAGTAGCCCGAGTGGGGGGTTAGAAGGTGACGGCGGCAGCTGCAGCAGGTCGGGATGGGGTGGGGGCCTACGTGTTCCTGCGGCGCCTGGCGGCCGGGAGCTGCAGCTGCCTGCCTGCCTGCGGGAGGTGTATTGGAGCGCTGCAGCGGCAGCAGGCGGAGGAGGGGCAGCAGCAGCAACGGCAGGCAGCAGCAACTGCAGGCAGCAAGCAAGTGCAGCAGCAGCTGTAGCAGCGGCAGGGTGCTGCACAGCGTCCTAGCTGCCAGCGGGTTGCGCAGCCGCGCCCACAGCCGCGCTGCCATATGAATGCTGGCTGCCGCCGCCTGGGAAAGCAGCAGCAGCAACAGCAGCAGGGGGAGCAGCAGGGGGAGCGGTGGCGGGGTCCATGGCTGCGGCAGTGGTGGCTTCCATACCCCATGTGCCCCTAAATCCGCGGCCTCACCCACATAACCCAACCCTACCGCGACACACAACCCACCGCACCCCCCCCTCCTCTCCCCCTCCCTCCCGCTCTCCGCTTTACCAGCACCAGACCTCACCCCTCACCCATCTCGTCCCTTTCTTGCCACCCTCACCTCTCTCGTCCCCCCACCTGTTTGCCCCCTCCTTGCCCCCCCTCCCCCTTCCTCCCTCCCTCCCCCCAGTCCGTGACCGCCGGCGCCAACCCCATCGCGGTGAAGCGGGGTCTGGAGCGCACCTCGGAGTACCTGGTGGCCAAGATGAAGGAGCACGCCAAGCCAGTCAAGGGGCGGGAGGACATCAAGGTGAGGGGGGGGGAAGAGGAGGAGGGGGTTGCAAGGCAACAGGAGGAGAGGTGCGGTGGGGAGGAGGGCGCGGTGGGTCGTATGGGCCCTACAGCGGGCTCCCGTTGGGCGGGTTGGGGAGCAGTAGGCGCTAGGCGGCGGCGGGGATGGTCAGGGGTGGTAGTTGAGGGGACGGTGGATGCTGCTGCGCCAGCCACACCCGTTCGCCTGCTTCTTGCATGCTGCTAACTGCCGCTTACTAACTTTCTCGTCCTTTGCGCCCCCTCCTTCTCCCCTTTCCTTGTTTCCCCCTCCCGTCATCAGAACGTCGCCGCCATCTCGGCTGGCAACGACAACTTCATTGGTGATATGATCGCTGATGCGCTGGACAAGGTGGGAAGAGGGGGGGGAAGGGGAGGGGAACAGGGGGTGGGTGGAGGGGAGGGTTTGAGGGAGAAGAAGGAGAGGATGTGACAGGAGAGATGGGGATACTGTAGGGTTGTAGTTGCGAGGCGGGATGGGGGATGGTGACGCCGTGCGCGCTGCTGTGGAGGGGTGCAGGGCGGGGGGCGTTTCTTGGGGGGGGGTGCACAACGGGCGGGCGGGAGGGAGGGTTGGCGTTATGCAGCAGGTTTCTAGTCCACAATCCACAATTCGCTACATCCAATTCTGCCCGTCTTCCCCCCTATTAGTTACCCCCGCCCTCCCTCCTACCCCCCCCTCCTACCCCTCCCAGGTCGGCTCCAACGGCGTGCTGTCCATCGAGACCAGCAACAGCACGGAGACGGTGGTGGAGGTGCAGGAGGGCATGGAGATCGACCGCGGCTACATCTCGCCCCAGTTCGTGACCAACCAGGAGCGCCTGCTGGTGGAGTACGACAACTGCAGGGTGCTGGTGACCGACCAGAAGGTGGGGGGGAGAGGGTAAAAATAAAGAAACACTGACAAACTGGATGTCGAGGCTCTTCCATGGGTTGCTAATTGGGTTGCTAGTGGGGGGCGAGGGGGGGAAATGGACCCGCATCTTGTTACCGGTACTGCTGCATGTTCTGGTCTTAGCCGCTCGCTTAGCTACCCCATTACCGTATGTATGAACCCCCGTGTCCACCCCTTTTCGTAACCATCCACCTCCCCTCTCCCCTCCCCCTCCTCCCTTCCCCCCCGCTCCCCCTCCCCCCCAGATCGAGTCCATCCGCGACATCGTCCCCATCCTGGAGCAGGTGACACGGCTCAACCAGCCGCTGCTCATCATCGCGGAGGATGTGGCGGGTGAGGGGCGGGGGGGAGGGCAGGGGTGTAACAATAAATGGGAAGTGGTACGCAGCTGGTATTCAAATCCCAGGGGGAGGGGGAGGGAAAGGGAGGGGGGAGAAACCTAGCCGCACCTATGGAAACCGGCTGTCACGGCAGGGCGGGGAGGGGCGCTGCGCGGATTTTGAGGGAAAACCAAGGAGATGGGGGAGTGGACGGCATTTGGCGGGATGGGGGTGCAAGTGTGTAAGAAGAGATGGGAGAGGGAGAGGGATTCGGAAAGCACAACACATCGAACATTCTTTCTTCCTACCCGCCCTCCCCAGGCGAGGCTCTGGCCACTCTGGTAGTGAACAAGCTGCGCGGGGTGCTCAACGTGGCGGCCATCAAGGCGCCCGGCTTCGGGGAGCGGCGCAAGGCGCTGCTGCAGGACATCGCCATCGTGACGGGCGCGGAGTTCATCGCAAAGGACCTGGGCATGAAGGTGGGGAGGGGGGGTTGTATTGGGGTGGGGTGGGGGTGGCGGCCCTCCTGTCTTCCTCCTTCTCCTTCGTCTCCTCTTGAGCCGCACACCCCGACATGCAGCCCTGTACCCCACCTACCCACTCCCGCTCTTCCACTTCCTCTCCCACACCCACTCCTGCCCAGCCACAACTTCACACATCCTCCTCATCCTCCTCCTCATTCTTCCTTCCCCACTGCTTCCCCAGTCAGTATTTCTCGCGGCTCAGTTCTCCTCCCCCTCCTCGTCTCTTTAGTGTTTTACCCCCCCACCCCTCTTCCTTACTTTTACATCCCCCCCCCAGGTTGAGTCCGCTGTGATCGAGCAGCTGGGTGTTGCTCGCAAGGCCACCATCGGCAACAACTCCACCACCCTCATCGCCGACGCGGGCAGCCGCGAGGAGATCGAGATGCGCATTGCGCAGCTGAAGAAGGAGCTGGCGGAGACCGACAGCGTGTACGACACGGAGAAGCTCAGCGAGCGCATCGCCAAGCTGAGCGGGGGGGTGGCGGTAATCAAGGTGGGGTGGGGGGGGGGGGGGAAGGGACGGGGGGGGAGTGAAGGGATGGGGGGAGGAGGGGAGGGGGTTTTGTGCTGGGTTTGGAGCAGTAGGGGAAGGTGAGGGGCGGGGTCACTGACAGCAGTACCGACAGCTTGAACATCCTGACGCCCAGTGTGGAAGGATAACCCATCCCCCTCTCGCCCCCTCTCGCCCCCCTCTCCTCTAGGTGGGTGCCGCCACGGAGGCCGAGCTGGAGGACCGCAAGCTGCGTGTGGAGGACGCCAAGAACGCCACCTTCGCGGCGGTGGAGGAGGGCATCGTGCCGGGAGGCGGGGCGGCGCTGCTGCACCTGTGGGTGAAGGGGGGGGGGGGGAGGGGAGGGAGGGGGTAAAATGGAGGACACTGACGAAGTGTATGACGAGGATTCACCGTAGAGGGAGTGGAGAGAGGGAGGGGTAAAGAGGAGACAACTGAGGGAAGGGGGGGAGGGAGGGGGAGGAGGGGACACATGGGGCCCGATGTTGCTGAACTTGCGCGGTGATGTATGGGCTACACATATGAGCCTCCTCTGTGTCAACCCATATCCCCTAACCCCCCTCCCCTCCCCCCCTAACCCCCGTTCCCGCCCCAACCCCCCCTCCCCAGTTCCGAGCTGGTTCCCGCCTTCAAGGAGACGCTGTCGGACCCCGAGGAGCGGCTGGGCGCCGACATCGTGATGAAGGCGCTGCGGGCGCCCTGCCGCCTCATCGCGGACAACGCGGGGGTGGAGGGCGAGGTGGTGGTGCAGCGGCTGCTGGGCAAGCCATTCGAGGTGGGGGAGGGGGGGAGGGGAAGAGGAGGGTGAGAGGGAGAGGGGGAGAGGAGGAAAGGCTGGTAGAAGGGGGAGCTGAGGGGAGGAGGGGAGGAGGAACTAGGGTTTGACTGGTTGGCTTCAGGCTCCATATAGCAGGCTCCATCCACCCTCAAGCGCTGCGCTACAGTGCCAGGGCACGGTACCCCCACGATTCTCGTCTTCCCTCGGCCGCTAATCTTCCCCCCTCCCCTCCTCCCCTCCCCCCCAGGTGGGCTACAACGCCATGATCGACAAGGTTGAGAACCTGCTTGACGCGGGTGTGATCGACCCCGCCAAGGTCACCCGCAACGGCCTGCTCAACGCGGTGTCCATCGCGGGCATCATGCTCACCACGCAGGTGGGGAGGGGAGGGGGGAAAAGGGAGGAAATCAAATGAGAAGTGAAGCAACGGAGTCCCAATCCCATATCCCAGCTCATGCATTTTTAGTGCATACTGAGACACTATTCCTGAAACACGCAACTCATAAGAGGGGCGGGGAAGGAGCGGGAGGAGTGGCAAGGATGGAGACAAAGGGTTGGGAGGTGAGGTACAGGTGTCCTGTCCTGGAGTGGCGGGCCGCAACGGGTACTGGCTTCGTGCTACGTCTCACCGACTCCCTTGCCCCTTCCCTCCCCCGCCTCCCCGCTTCCCCGGTGCCCAGGCTGTCATGGTTGAGAAGAGCAAGCCCAAGGAGGCGCCGGGCGGCATGGGCGCTGGCGGCATGCCCGCCGGCATGACCATCTAAGCAGCCGCTGCAGCGCTTGCTAGGAGTGGGTAGCAGGAGGAGGAGGGTTGACAGCGGCTGCTGTAACAGCAGCAGCGGTTGGAGCGGCAGCGGCAGCGGAGTTGGCTGCGGGTGTAGAAGTAGCAGCAGCAGCAGGAGCTGGGGCCGGGGGCATAGCAGAGGAGAGCAGAGATGGAGCAGCCGCGGCAGGGAGCGCAAGAGGAGCCCTTGGGCGGCTGCTTGCTTGGCTGGGTGTGGGTGGCTGGGGAGCGGAGCACAGGGCAGCAGGGGGCTCCTGGCGGGTCAGAGCAGCCTGGCTGCAGGCGGTGATGGAGTCGGAGGCTGGGGGAGGCGGAGCAGGAGGCAGGAGGCAGCAAGCCGCGGCGGTGCAGGGGTAGGTGCGACAGGGAACACCGGCAGCAGCAGCAGCAGCAGCGGCGGCGGGTTCAGGAGCTGCTGGCGGCGACTCTGCTGCGCGGACCGGCTGGGTTACAGCCCCTGTAGCGCTAGCTGCCGCTGGTGTCGCGCGGCCGCTTTTGTGCATGCGGGGGGCCCGCGGCGGGTGGTGGCCGCCTACAGTTACTCTGCGTTTGTGCTGTATCCGATGCAGCAACCGAAACCGTGTGGTGTAGAGGCTGTGGTGTAGTGGCGTGTGGTATCATGCGGTCGCGGGCCGCCATACTTGGGGGAGGAGGATTAAAATGTGATGTGGTGAGGGTCCCGTGTTTGGGCTCCCTTGCGTGGGAACAAGGCGGGAAGCGTTGTAGGCGCGGGCATTGCATGTGCTACACGGAGGAACTTTGCGGTGTTTTCATGGCAGCGCTCGGCAGCGCGTTTTGCTTTGCGTAGTAACCCAGCCGTTCAATGAGGAGGCAGCAGTTCCGGTTGTCTTGGTTTTTGGTTTTCACAGCTTGCGGCCTTGCGATGAGGGGAGGACGGGGATACAGCTGGACAACGGGACCACCTGCACGCAGCAGCCCAGCAGCCGCATGCCACCACCGCGGCCGCACCTTTCCCAGTTTTGATTCATTTTTGGGGGCCGGCCTCTGCGTTGTGTTGTGCAAGTGGGTCCGGTTGGGCGGCTCGCGGTGCTGAGGCTAGCTGGAGTGGGCTGAGGGACGGGAAACCCGCCAGCTGTAAGGGGCAGGTTGGGATTGTGTGGAGCGAGGCAGGGTTCGAAGGGGCAATGCAGGAGTGGGGCGTATGTTGGTTGGGATGGTCCTGTTGGCTGTTCGGGCAAACATGTTGTTCGGACTTGCTTGCCCTGGGGCTGCTACACATGTAGTCAACTAGACCGTTATGCATGTAAGGTGTAAGCGTGCAGCTCATGTCTAATGTGTCTGGGATATTATCATAGTGTATGCACAGCCGCCCATGTCGCATCATTGAGTGAGGGAGACTCTACAGGCTACTCGGAACAAGGGGATCCGCAGCCCTATATCCCGTGGTCCTCGTGAAACATACTCAATGCGGTAACCTTTCACGGCCTAACCAGGCCAAAGTCACCAGCGGAAGCTCTTTATGCAAGGCACATCGCCAGCAGCCGGGCCATAGTTGAGTAGGCCAATAGGCACAGACAGGTCCGTGGGCCTTGACACAAGCCCCGCGAGGGTTTGGGCCAAGTCCATTTTCCACTATAGCAGTTAACAATTAGTCGACCGTGCCTCGTTCCACTTGCTAACTGCACTTCTAGATCCTGGCACCTGCTATGTTTGGCACCAGCATTGCAACAAAATGTGTTCCACAACAGCATCGTTTTCACAACTAGGCACTGATGTGAGCTTGCTTACTTGCTTTTGCAGATTTGCACGCAGGATACGTTTGTGGGTACAACCAAGTTCAGCAGCAAGCAAAACAGTAAACCTTCATGGGAAAACAATTCGTTAACAAAAGGTATCCCAACATGACCCATAAAGCTTTTGAAGACGCGGATTGCGTGTAAGTTCGGTCCAATTGTACGGCGCGTTCGTCTGTACTCGCTGCTCTCTTCGGACCGCACCCTTATGACTTGTTTTAACAGAGAGCTACTGTTAGGTTCATAAATAGGAGTTATAGCTTTAGGCTATAGGGTGGGACTTTTTCCTATAGTTCAATCGCTTTCGCGCCTTTGCTTCCCCACCAAGCAAGCTAGTCTTAGAAATCCCTAGCTCGACAGATGGACGGCGCATTCCCTAGCAGGACAGGGGAGCCGTTTCAAGATTCTGGCGACGGCCAGGGACCTAAGCCTCGGGGCTTTAGGGGCACTGCTGAAAACGCCAAGACCAAGGTTTGCACACGGTGAGAGTTGTATAGGGCAGAGACCAGTCCGGGTCAATTTATCATACTCCGAGACAACCTTGACCCAGCAAAGTATTGCGTTCCGGGCTGCAGGTGGTTGCAGGGCGATTGCCGGTTCGGTGCTCGCTGCAACTTCGCACATGGCGAACACGAACTGCGGAAGCTGCCTGAGCGGCAAGGTGGCCGTGGTGGTGGCCGTGGCGGTGGATACAACAACTATGGCGGGCCTGGGCGGGTGAGCTACCGGTTCAGCCGATCATGTCTAGTGGGAAGGTCCCCACCTCCTTTTGCTCACTGTTAAACTATTTTCTTGCAGGGAGGTTACGGTGGTCGTGGCCAGGGCGGCTATCCAGGCCAGGGCTACGAAGGCGTAGGCTACGGGCAACCCCAAGCCGGTGGGCCGGGCGTCGCCGAGGACGTTTGGGCCGCGCAGGGATTCCCCGTCCAGGGTGAGTTCAATTAACAACATAAATACAGAAGGGGTATCGACGGGCTTTGCACCGATTTATGAGCATTGTGAATGCATCTCAACATATATGTGCCCACTTTGCAGGGCCCAACGGATGGACCATGTATCGCACACGCGATACCGGGGAGCCCTATTACCATAACCACCGGTCTAATGAGACAACATGGGACCGGCCCGCGGACTGGCCCATCACAATGTGACAAGCTTGACGGTAACAGCAGTATTAGTGCGGATAATTATCTGCGCTTCATAATAGACTGACGACGTCGTTGCTGGAATGGAAATCTTGTGGAGCAGTATAAGGAGACTGCATGTGAAACAGAGTATTGGCCTCGGCTCCTTCTAATTGCTTTTGCGCTTTTACCACTTAGCCCGCGACTTGCGCCTGCTTATTGCGGCCCCAGCGTTAGCACTATAGAGCTGAGGGTGTTGTGTAGCAGCGCGGCGCCTTCTTGGTCGTCCTGGAATAGCCTTGACTAGCCTTGATTAGTTCTAGCAACCTCCGCTGCTTGTGCGGTAGTGGCATCATGGCGTAAGACACTTAGCCATTCGCGTTAATCGTGGCCTCCGTTGCGGGCAACAGCTCATGCTCTTGAAGTTAGTGGGGATTACTTGACAGACCACCTGAGACTTTACGGCGGACCTTGTAGCTTCGGAAGGCGAGCAACGCAACTCGTGTGTATGATGTATTGTTCAGCACCTTAATGGCAATGATGTGTTTGCCACGGCATTTTGCATGCACCGTACAGTATGGGACTGTCTGTATGAGCCCAGGCACTGTTGGTGTAGTTCTGTGGGTGGTCGGTATCTTTCTTGAGGTTGCAACGTGCAAACCTGGCGTGCCGCGGACAAACAGCAATGACTCCTCGTTGCTTGGTATCCAGGGCCAGTGCACAGTGGTTACATGGCCTCACAACCATGCGTGCATGGAAGCCGTTGAGGCGCATTTGTTGTAGTGGTTACGGGGCATGATGGGAGATACCAGATGTCACTGGCCTTCCCCTGTACCAAGCAGATGTAAACACCCTGAATCTGCGGTGGCACGACCTGTTTTGCCAATCCTTCTTGCTATGTCCGTCATTTTGGGCTATGGGTGCGGACCGCTCACCCTTAACAGTCATCCCTTAATACAGGTCCCTCAGCTGCACAGCAACCGTTTGGCTGCCTACTCTGTGTCGTCCGAGCGTATCTGTATGTACGGCGCGGACCCTCAATGCTCCAGCAGTGAGAGCTTCGGGCAGCAACATACTCGCGGCCTGTTACAACACGAGTCCTCCCACAGCAGCGCTAGCCAGCGTGTTCCGTCATGAGGGATTATAACCCGTCAATTTCGGCAATCGGCATCAAAATTGCAGGACTTCACATGACAACACCGCCCCAGAGTCCAACCGTTGTCCGGCTCAACCTCCATCCCGCTATCTTCTCTCGTGCGCACACGACACCCAGTCCTTTGCAGCACCCAACTTGCCTACCGTCACATCCCTGGCGACCAACTCTGGTTAATATTCCAGTACGATGGTATGGAAGACCTCCTAAATCCGTACTACACTACGATCCATGCTACTCTACGAGCTCCTGTGCTCTGACGCAGCACTTGGCAGTGCTCACCAACCCCTCAATGCCTAGCATGTCCACGGGCATGGGCACTGCGGTCTGTGCAGCCGCTCATCACCACCACACCGAGTCGCATAACACACCCTCCGCTATCACACCTTGCCCCTCAATCTCATCCCATCTCTATTCTTTTATTCCCTAGCCCCAACACCCCATGCATCCGACTTTTCCCTACCTTCTACCTCGCTGAACCCACCGTCTCCCGCTGCTGATCCGGCAACACCCGCAGCTGCTGAGGTAACCCTCTTATCCCATCCCCGTTTCCACCCTCGCCTCCCAAGCCCTCCAAGCTCCCTGATTGCTGCTCCTCCGCGTCTTTCGCCGCCGCCCCGCGACCGTACGCCAGCGGTGTGGCTTGCGTCTGGTACTCCCCCTCCCCCGCTCCCTCCCCCTCCGCCCCCGCCTGCCCCTCCAGCTGCTCCCAGCCGCCCGCTGCCTCCGCGCGCGCCGCTGCCTCCGCACTGGTCCGCTGGCTGAAGAGCTGCGGCTGCTGCGAGGCGAAGAGCGCGATCAGCTCGGGCGGCACGTGCTCCTCGGGCTCCCAGGAGGTCTGGAGGAGGAGGAGAAAAGGTGGAGAGGGGGGGAGGGTGTGCAGGAGGAGGAGCGGGGTTAATGGGTTGTACACAGCGGCTCTGGGGAGCAGGGACAGGGAAACTGCTTCTGTTACCACCTCGCTGCAGGCTTTGCACCACCAGCGTATGACGCCGCATGACACACAGTTGCAATTGCCCCTTTCGGACCGTTTCCGGATGTCATATCCCACAACCTATTCCCTCTTCACATGCCTGCCTCGCGGCTCCGTGTACCTAACCCCCCTCACCGGGTAGCCATCCGCCCACTTAATTTTGAAGCGCCGCTCGGTGCCGACCTGCGTGGGAGGGGGGAGCGGGGGTAGCAGTGAGCAAAGGGGTGCGGGCGGGGTGTATGGAACAGCGCAGTGAGGGGGTGACGTGCTGGAGGTGTTGTGGGTCTGGGGAGGGATGTGGGTTGCGGCAGCATGGCGGCATCACACCTGCCCTGCAGCTCGGATCCCCCAGCCCCCCTCCTTACCCCCTCACCCTCAACCCAGTGGCATTCCACAAGAGCTACCGCTGTTCCCAACACCAGGGTATCCTTCTATGGTTTACCACCCACCCCCTTCCCCCCACCCCTGCCTACTCGGGCTAGGCGGGACGCGTCGGCCCCCCATGGTGCACCCCCCATGCTGGAGCCTGTAACACTTCGTCTCTTCCTCTGTACCACCCCCTCACCTCCCCCTCCTGAAATTGCAACATCAAACCCACCAGTGTTACCCCGTCCGTTTCCTTACTTCTATCCCCAACTACGGTCAGGGTCGGTGTTTCCGTGGCTCAGCTTATCTACCCCCCCCCCACCTGCACCCATGGTGAAGCCTCGCCATCCACTTCGTCAGTTTCCCTTATCCCCCCCCACCCCCCCCCACCTGCACCACATCCAGCACCTCCTCCGCGCTCGCGTACTCCAGCCCCGCCAGGAAGTCCCCCAGCACCTCCGACCCCACCCGGCTCTCAGGCACCCACTCGTCGTCGCGGCCGTCGGAAGCGGGGAAGGCAACCAGGAACTCGCGGCTGCCGTCGGGGCCGGTGCGCATGTTGAGTACGGCAGCGGGGGTCACCTCGTCGTACAGCCTGGGGGGGAGGGGGGGAAGAGGGGAGGGGGGCGTGGAGGGGGATGGGAGACGGGTATGGGTGAGGGAGGGGCAATATGTGCATGGGGTGCTGATACCTGGGTTGTGGCATGCATAGGGGTTCAGGGGCAGGAAGGGTTGGGCTGTTGCGGAAGGGTGCTGGCAGCCCCCAACCCCACCTCGTGATCTCTGTTGTCCTAGTTGGTAGTCGTTTCCTCGCACCCATCCCCACCTATCCCTCCCTCCACCCCCGCACCCCCTCCCCCCACCTGTCCGTGAGGCAGTTTGCCACCTCCTCCAGCGCCAGCCTGCGCTGCACGCTGCCCATGCTGAGCGGCATGCTGCCCCGCAGCCCCTCCACCAGCCGCACCACGTCCCGCCCGCTGCTGTCGCGCAGCTCGGGGTTGGCGCCGCCCTCCAGCAGCACCGCGCAGCTCGAGGTGTGCATGTAGCCGGCGGCCATGTGGAGGGGCGTGAAGCCTGCGGGGGGGGGAGAGGGGGGGAAAGGGAGGGGAGTGGGGAGGGGGGAAAGGGAGGGGAGTGGGGAGGGGGGAAGGGGCGAGTAGGGGAGGGGGCAGGAGAGAGAGGGAGGTACTAGAGGGTTTCATTGGGGGGGCGGGTAGGGTGGGTAGGAGCTAGCGAGTACGCAGCCGGGTATGCACCAATGACATGTGAGGGGTGGGACAGGGGTGTGAAGGGGGTGGGTCAGGAAAGGAGGTAGGGGAGGTTCCTGATCCGGGCCCGGCCAGAACGCCGCATCCCGGTAACACCCCTCACGGAGGGCCCGGCCCATGGCCACCAAGCCGTCCAGCCTTTCACAGTGATGAGTGATGTCCACCCAGCGCTCTGGCTTGGCCAACAAGGGTTGGGCTCCGCGTGTCGGCGACCATGATGCAACACCTTCTCACCCTGTTGTTTCTACAGTTCCTCCTTACCCCTGTCTCTTTCCCCTCGGCCGGTTCCTTCCTCTTCACCCCTGCCTCACCTCCCCCCCAACACCCCTGCCCCGCTCACCCTCCTTGTCCTGCAGGTCCACGTCCGCCCCCGCCTCCAGCAGCAGCCGGCAGCAGTCCGCGTTGCCCAGTGCAGCGGCGAAGTGGAGCGCACTGGGGCGTGTGGGGGGTGGGGGAAGAGTTGGCGGCTCTGTTCTATTCATGTGGACGGTAGACAGTGGACGGTAGACAGAGAAGGGAAAAGGAGGTCCTCTCCCCTCCCAACCACACCGGCTCCACCGCCATGCTTCCCCTCCTCTCTAACCCACCCGCTGTCCGCCCCTCGCCTCGCCCCCTATTCCCCGGCCCCCGGCAGAATGCAGCTCTAACGCCGAACTGCCTCCCTCCCTCCCCCTCCCTCCTGCTTCGTCAGTGTCTCATTATATATATTTTTTATCCCCCTCCCTCCCCCGGCCCCCACCTCCTGCCGTTCTCATCCACTGCGTTGGCCAGCAGCTCCCGCGCCCCACCCAGCATGTGGATCATGGTGTCCAGGTCGGCCTGGGTGAGGGGGAGGAGGGGATTAATTTGGAGACATAATCCGCATTAGGCTGGATTACGGAGGAGGGGGGGGGGGAAGAGAGGGGAGGGGCTGAAGGGAAAGAAGGAGAACCATGGGAGGGCTGAGGGAAGGGAGAGAGCAGCACGGAGTCAGGGCCATGCTCCCGACCGCGCCATGCAACCGCCGCAGCGGGTACTGCTCACGCAGGACATGCGCAGCTGATGCGATAAGGAGCCGCACGAAAGGGGGGCGGGAGGGGTGCCTTCCCCTGCTGGCGTTCCCTGCCAGCACGGCGGCGCTATAGAAAGAGCAACACCCGGCAGCAATACCCGGTTGGAGCGGTGGGAACCGATGAGGCGTCGGAGCAGCAGCACCAGTCCCGGCCGCTTGGGGCCGCAACCCATATGTAACCCTACCCCTACCCTCCGGCCACCCACCCATGGTGCCGGGCGTCCACCCGCCCTCACACGCACCTACTCTACCCTCCCATGCGGCCCCATGCTCGCTCCCCCCAGATGCGCCCCAAGGGCGGGCTCCGACATGCGCTGTAGCCCCACGCGCCCCCCCTCCTGACCGCCCTGACGCCAACCCTACACCCCCCGCCCCCCGGGCCCCCCCACCTTCCTGGCCGCCGCCCACCACTTCTCCTCAAAGTCCCGCACCAGGTCCTCCGACAGGTCCGCACCCACCTCCCTGGCGAGGGTGGGGCAGGGGGGGTTGGGTAGGAGTTGCGCATGCGGGTCGGGAGCAAGCGGGAATGAAGCAGGAACGCAGGATGCTGGACGTAAGCGAGATGGCGTGGGGCCGGCCGGGTACAGCCGAGCGAGGGCGGGAGGATTGCAGCCAATCGTGCGCAAGGGTGGTGGTATGCGGGAAAGCAGCACGCGGGCAAGGCAGGGGGGGGGCCTGGGCGGCATGGCAGCCGGCTCAGCAGCCAGCGCAGCACAGCATGACCCGGATGCTTAGCCCATTCCGCGAGGCCTGCCTCACTGCTTTTCTCCTCCCCCCCCGGGCTGCTCCCCCGGTTCACCAGGCTCTACTCGACCCCCATCCCGACCCCATCCCCCGCAACAGTAGATGTGCATGGGATGGAGCAGGAGTTTGCCGATTGTACGAATGAGAAAGGCCCTCCCTCACCATGTGTCCTCCGATCCGTCCTGTGTGGCGGTCGGGGTCAGGGTTAAAAGGGACAGCAGGGTCAGGAATAGGTGCGAGCACAGGCTGGGGTCGTCGATGAAAGCAAGAAAGGGTCCGCGAGTGTGAGGTTCGGGAAATGTTGCGTCCATCTCGATGCTTCGTGCGGGGCCTTGCGTTGGTTGGGCACTTCAGTGATGCGGCAAGCTGATTATCACCGTAAGCTTACCTTCCATTTAATGAGGTATTCGACACGCGGTGTGTCAGAATCGACGACAAGGCGCGCACCGGCAACCTCCTCGACCTCCTTGTAGCCCTCCACGTATACTAGGGGCGCAGGGCCCGAAGCCTGCAGCAATTGCCGCCTGTAATGTTGAATAGGTGGTCTGATAGCTGTAAATGGTTTGAAGCTATGCGTCCTAGCTGGAGCCGGACTGTGCCGGTGGGGCGAGCGTGCTGGGAGCTGCGCTCTTGAGAACATTGGATTATTTGTGCGAAGGGAATAGAACTGTTGTAACTAAAGAGTTTTTAATTCGGATCCACGTTAGGTAAAAGCAAAGCGTATCGTCTTAAGGAAAACGTATACCCTAGATCCTAACAAACACAGAGAGGTAACAGCATGGCTTGAACACAGCCTTGCTCCAAAGGAAGCGATAGAGCAAGATTACGGAGAAGTTTGCCACAGATTTAGGGAGTACGGGAAGAGTACGGATGTTGGTCGACAGCTTCACTACTGCAGTCGGCATTTGCAATAGGAAAATATGACGATCACGATGACATGATGGCATCGTTACATACGCCAGCTTTGCCGGCAATTTTCGCAACGCTCTTTGTTTTGCCGTTGCTGCTACCGCTGGCAAGCTCGGGGCATGCCCCAGCTGTTTTCGAGCCATCACATGCAGCTGCACAATTAGGAGAAACTAACTTTACGGCCACGCTTGGTGTTAAGGATACAAACCAGCCATGCCTCGTAGAGTTCTACGCATCGTGGTGCCCTGCCTGTAAGCACTTTGCACCAACGTTCGAGAAGCTCGCCTCATTTTTAAAAGGGCAGTCGTTCGGCGGGCGTCCACTCTACATCGCTCGCGTGGATTGCGCTACCGAGGTCCGTCTGCAGCACTCCCTGTCCAAAATGCCGCTGCTTACATTAACGGTAGCTCGTAACTTGTTTGATTGAACGGCGCACGTATCGGAAACTGGTATCGGTACCGTGGTTGTTGTGCGTCTGTCCAAGTTCCGTTGCGGTGACCATCTGTCAAGGCTTGGTGGCGCACGCAGCAATACTGTTGGATCAATAAGCATGCTATGAAGGCTGGTCATTGTCCACATCACTCTATGTTACGGTTCTGCTTATACTGCCATCCCCAGGTGAAACTATGCGGCGAATTCGAGCTGACGGGCTACCCGTCGCTTCTCATGGGACAAGCGCAGGACTTTGCTACCAAGCAGCATAAAAAGCTTTCCCTGTTTCAAGGACCGCGCGACCTTCCGGTTTTGACGGCCTGGGTGGGCCGTTACTTCAACATGTGAGTGAGCATCAGCCTGGGTGTTTGGGCGAATGCGTTACGATTTTGTGGCGATGGCAGGAGAGATACGTCAAGTGGCTCGACGGCACGGCTTAAGTTGCCTTGCTTATATTTCACTCCACGCCATGTCGCTGTCCCCGTGCGCCTCTTCAGCGTTCACAACCCCGACCTCCCCCGTCGCCCCCTAGGACGTTGACCTACTCGGCAGTGCCCACCACATCTACGACGGGACCAGCAGAAACCTCAAGCAGCAGCAACAGCCGCGGCAGTGAAGGGGCTCCCGCGGAAAACACCAAGCGGCGTCCGCTGCCGCAGGGCCCGGTGTGGTCGGTAGCCGATGTGGAGGGCGCCACGTTGCAGCTCTGGCGCATTGTGGTGACCACCCCGCTGCTGCACCGCGGGCCGGAGAAGCGCACGGCGCTGCAAGAGGTGCTGTCGGTGTGGGCGGCGGCGCACCCCAGCAGCAGGTGTGTGCGGACAGGAGGAGTGAGGTGGGATTCCATCGCATTGACTTGGACTGACGGGATAGGACAGAAGGGGCCGTTTGGGGATGTGGGTTAAGGCAAGGTCCACAGCAGGGTGAGGTTCGGCGGTGCATCCATGACTTGTTGCTCCTCTCCGGGAGATGCGTACGCGAGGTGTTGGCACGGTCACTTGGCCTCTTGTTTTCCTAGCCCCGCTGACCCGCTTCCCGTGTCCCTACTCCATCTCTCCCCCTTCTCCAGCTGCAAGACGCACGCTGCCCGCCTGCTGGGTTCGTACGACACGTTGTGGCCGCCGGCCGAGCAGGAGGCGCCGGCGGCGCTGCTGATGGCGGAGCCGTGCGGCCCTGCGGCGGGCCTGGCCTACCGCGGGGAGTGGGAGAGCTGCCGCGGGTCGCAGCCGGACAGCCGAGGCTACTCGTGCGGGCTGTGGGAGATGCTGCACACCCTGGCGCTGCGGTGAGCGGCAGGGCGGAGCAGGCGAAGGGGGGAGCAGGGCAGGGGAGGATTGTACGGCCAGGGAAGGGCAGCGATGTGGGGGGAGGTGGGCTGGGGACTGGATACATTGGATTACGCCGATACAGAACTCAACATCGTAGCCATGCCCGAACGTAAAGCCAATCCGCGGGTTGCAACACCGCCCAAGCAGCAGCTCTCCCATCACTTCCTGTTATCACCCTCCCCGCCATCCTCCTTCTTCCTCCTGCGCCCTAGTCTGCCCGAGCAGGGCGGCCGCGGCGGCCCAGCTGCCACCATGATGGCCTTCCTGCTGCAGTTCAACAAGCATTTCTTCCTCTGCGAGCCCTGCCAGAAGCACTTTGGCCGCATCCTCACCTCCCCGGAGGCGGCCGCTGTGAGGGACCGACGCTCGCTGGTGATGTGGCTCTGGCGGGTGCACAACGAGGTGGGTGGGGGCGTATGGAGGCGAGTGCGGTACCCTGGGTGGAGGGGGTCCGGGTGGGGGCGGTGGAGGGGGAGGGGAGTGGACGGAAGCTGGTGAGAGATGCGCCGTAAGGGCTGTCCCCGCATGTCGTCTGTGAGCTGGAGGGCTGTCGCCCGCAGTAGGCCCTCTTATTTCAGGTCAAGCTTCTAACGTGCCGTGCGCGCACAGCTTTCGGCAGCAATTACAGGCGCCGTGGCTTGCATGTATCGGTCAACTTTTCTCACGCGACTAAGCGCAGCTGTTGGAAGTAAGCAGCGTCACAGTTGTGGTACGATACTGTGTGGTATGCCCCTACGGTATGCCCTTACTGGTACCACCACGGGCCCCACCCCACCTCCTCTGTGCCTTCCTTCAGGTGAACCAGCGGCTGCGCGGAGTGGAGTCAAAGTACGGCCACAGCACCACCGGCGACCCCGAGTTCCCCAAGGAGCAGTGGCCGGCTCCAGAGACCTGCCCCACCTGCCGCAACGCGGACGGCGTGTGGGTGGAGGAGCAGGTGTGGGCCTACCTGCAGCGGGCGTATGGACCCGGCAGCGCGCCAGGAGCCGACTCGACAGCGGCAGGGAGACCTGGTCAGCTGCTGCATGCCAGGTGGGTCGAGGAAGGGGGCGGTGCGGAGTGAAAGCCCGGAGAGGGCACTTTGGATGTGACGGGGCGTAGCAGGCAGGTCTCGTTGGCTGCCTAGCCATCAAGCCGCCGTGGCCATTGGTTTCTTATTGCCGACTAAAGACAGGGCGTGCTTTGCATCGATTTCCTCGTTGGCTTTTCTGCGCAGCTGGTTGTGCCAACACGTCCCACGACCCCTCATTTTCCATGCGCCAGGACGACTTTTGTCGCTGCGTCCTGGGTCTACAGCGCTCTCCCGGTGGCCGGCGTGCTAGCTTCGGTGGCGGTGCTGTATGTGGTGCTCCGCGGGAGGGCGGGCCGGCGGCGAGGGTACTTTGGTGGGATCGCTAAATGACGGGGCGGCCCACGAGCGGACGAAGGGTCCCCTCGTGGGCGATTGGCGTCTGGCTCCAGCGCCTATGTGGACGTAAAAACGTCGTCTCCGCTCTCCTCTTATGGTGACAAGCTGGCGTAGTTTGGGGATGAGCCATGGCCTATAGTCGCTGTGAGCGTCACACTTTAGCATTATTGGGGTCTGAATGGTGCTTCGTACTGATCCTCTGATCCACACACATTTGCACCAAATTTACATCCTACTGCTGTAGGATAGCCGTACGCACGCTTTATTAAGATATGGGCCGACGCAACAAGACGAGGCAAAGCGATACCTTCATTTGCATATGCCCTGTGTTCCTAGTCCCATGAAAGTCACCTAGTCAACGTGATCCTGCAACACGTGTAACGCCCCTCGTACCCTCAAAATCCGTCTGCATCCGTAATACATAACCTCTACCCGCCTTCCCTCACGATGAGCACCTATCGAAAAGCTGCAATTCGCAGGCTGCACGCCGTATGAAACCGTAGTTCCAAGCTGTGAAATTATGCACGCCACATGAATAGGTTTAGTCCGCAAGCTGCTCCAACTCATTATAAGACTCCTCGAGTCGCCCGCTGTCAGTACAAAATCCACGAACACATGCGCACCCTCAGTGCCGCGCGGCCCCAATAGTTCGGACACAGGAACTTCCACTGGGCCAGAGCGCTTTTATTGGGTGCACTGCGCGGCCCCACTACCACGAGTTTATGTCCCAGAACCGCCATGCATTACGAGCAACCTCTCCCACTGGAAACCCGCCTGCGGGCACATTAATGTGCAAGGACTGGAAGACTAGGCGGTCACCAGCACACTGTTAAACAAGCACGCATCTCAGCATACGTCCTGACCCTGCATCCATATGTGTGTAATGTACCGTAGCGCCATAAAAGGTAAGCAATAAAAACACGCGGGCTGCCGCGCTGGACTGTCGCTCGTGCCACCCGCTCAGCTGCCCGCAGCTTGCTCTCATGCGTCCGTGGCCATCCCTGGCCCCACAGTCGCTCCTGTCCCCAAGAGTGTTACGGCCGGAGCTTGCGTTTTCCCCGACATGCCCGTCAATAGCGGGCCCGGAGTGTCGACGACGTCCGCGACCCCGGTTGCTGCAACGACGGGGTCCTCCGCTGAAGACAGGCATACCCCTGGTGCCTGGCAGCATTTATCAGCTTCCTGCTGTTGCGGGCGGCTCTCCTCCTGCTGCTCCGGCCGCTTCTCCGTCCCTCGCCCGGGCAACTCCTGCTGCACCGCTGGCACCACCTGGGGCCCCGACCTAGGGGACGGCGGCTGCACCACAGTGCCGGCGCCGCGGAACTGCTCCGGCACTAGCACCGCTAGAAAGGAGTCGACGCGCCTGGACAGTGCGAGCGGACGGACAGGAAGAGGACGTGAGCGAAACGCCCCCGGGTTGAATGGGGTTTGCAGTGTCCTAAAGATAGCCTTCCATAGTGACAAACAGGCAGCAGCTCTTCAATTCATAACTAGGAGGCACATCAAAGACCGCTTTTGCCATGGCGCCAATGTGGCCCCATCCACTCACAATCGCTTGAGCTCTGTGAGCTGGCTGAAGGTCTCCGGCAGCTCAGTCAGTTTGTTGTTGTCGAGCCACCTGTGTGGAAAGGGAACGTCGTTGGTTAGCCTCGTTACCACACAGTGCATGGCTGCTGACCCTCCCAGCCAAAAGCGGCGAGCCCGGCACTCACAGCGAGGTCAGGCATTTGAGCTCCCCAATGCTCTGAGGCAGCTGCTCCAACGCATTGTCGTTGGCGATCCTGCGTTGGAGCACTCTCGTCAGTACACGGCCCCCAAACGCATCGTGGTGGCCCCTGGACGTTGCTACGGCAGTCCAACTTACAGCTGGCGTAGGTTGGTCAATTTGCCCAACGCATGCGGAAGGCATGCCAGCTGGTTGTCGTGCAACCACCTACAAACCGCGCAATTTAGCGGGGTGTTAGCAAAACAAATGATGGGTACACACACGTGGTGTGATGCGTAGTTAAAACAAGCCAACAGAGCCCGCGTAAGCCTCACTTACAGCGTCTGCAGCTGCGTAAGGTCACAAAGCTCCGCAGGGAGCTGTTTCAGGTTGTTACCGTCCAACATCCTGTTGGGGAAGGAAGGTGTAAGGCAACCGGAGCGGCATTGCAGCATTCCCCCGCCCAGCCCATAATACTACTTACAAGGAAGTAAGGCTGGTGAGCTGGCCGAGTGTCGGTGGCAGTTGTGTAAGGCCATTGTTGCTAAGCAACCTGTGCACATGGGACGTAAGAGTGTCGATTTCGTGGGCATACTCCCCAGGCGCATAATCGACACCAAACTTACAAAGCAGTCAAGCTTGTAAGCTGTCCGACCTCCGACGGCAGGACCGTCAAGTGCATGCTGCTCAAAGCCCTGCAAACATGTGATACAACGTCAGAAACTCGTTGTAGAAGCAAGCTTGCTTCGCCAGAAAGGCTTACAGGCCAGTAACCTCCCCGTTGGCCGTGCGCACGCCCTGCCAACGCCTGAAGTCGGTGGACCGCCAGAAGGCCACGCTGATCTTGCTGTTAGGATTGCTGTCCCGAATCTTAGCTAGCACGAGACGGTTGCCCTCATCCGCTGCAGTGCAAGGCTGAGAAAGAAAACAGTCGTTGGCATTAGCCGAACGGCCGTAGGAAGTTCTCGCCATTGATGCATTTACCTGCTCTGGCGCAGGCAGGGCCACCGGCGGCTCAGCGTGCCCCGTTGCAAGGTCTGATACTCTCCGCCGCAGTTGGTTGTTCATGCTTTTGAGCTCCGAATACTGTTTCTGCACCTCTGCTAGCTTGCGCTCGGCCTCTGCTCGCGCCTCCAGTTGGGCCTGCAGCCCAGCCCCAGCAAGCTGCTGCCGAGCCGACTCAAACTCCCGTTGCAATCCATCATGCTCCGTCTGCAGCTCCTGGTGCTTGGACTGCAGCTCTGCGTAAGAGCGGGCTGTATCCTTTGCTGCTGAAAGCTCCTTTTGCAAAGCTGAATTACGATCCTGGAGCTGCTGCAGCTGCGCCTTCAACGCAAGAAGCTCGCTAGCTGTATCTGTGGACTCTAGAGGTTGGGGCTGTGCACCAGAAGCTACATTGTTATCAGCGTTGGGCTTTTGTCCGGGGTTGTTCCTCGATTTATCGTCGTCGAACGGTGCAGACTCCTCCCGCGAGCACAGCCCGCCCATGGCCCGCGAGAAAGCCTTAAGAAGTCGTTGGTGCCCTGAAGGCAGCGAACGCAACTAACAATAGGAGCGAAACATCCGTTTTGTCTACAGTATCCTTCAGCATAGGTCTCGGCATGGAAATTAAAAACTCGAGATTCCGCTGTGCATGTTCTTTAGAAGATGGTACCAGAAAACAAGGTACAGGAAAAGTTTTGGCTTGTATACTACTGTACGACATATGACCCTGAGGACCATTGAAACACAGCCACATCCCTTTAGGACTAGTGATAGTTATAGGTCAAGGTGCTGTCTGCTGCAGAGCCAAAGGCAATGACCAATCAGTCACTGGCCTTAAGTGCATACTTCTTAGGCTATGCATAAGGTCACACTGTAAGAGGAAGCACAATAGTTAGAAGATGAAGTACCGATAAACAATCAGTGGGGTTTCTCACCCCTTGATTACCCCTTGCAGCAGTTGATTGAAGGGCGGTGACCTATACAAGCCTTACGCACTCCATACCCTGCCATAACCCTGTAGACCTTACTAGCATTTTGTGGAAGAAGCTTTACAAGGGTTGCTACACCTGATACCGTGGCCGAACCGAACCGAACCCGAAGTGTACCGTGCAGGCCGTACCCAATGCGTACCTGTTGCTGGATCGTTGGGGTATCACTGTGGCATATGCCAGTGGGGTGGTGTGCGCGTGCGGTCTTCCTCACAACCATGGCCTTAATCATGCATTCTGCCCGCATGCCGTTCAATCTCCACAGTACCACGCAATGCTGCATCTAGCGGCCCTCGGCTCATAACATGGAACGTAGCTTGGCTGGAGCAGGAAAGCGGAGTGGAAGATGTTTAAAACGCACATATTCATAAGAATTCCTGGGCCTGGTTGTAAGTAGGCCGCAACCGTGCTTAGCATACTATACAAGCAAAACCCCCGGGCGTCTGTCAAATGGGTTTTAGCCCTTCCAAGCTCCACAAGACGCGCCCTATTCTAGATCTATATGCACGCGTCAAAGAACAATAACACAACACCATGACAGTAACCCTCAGTAAGGCCATATCATGCCACCCGGGGCGTGTCTAGCTGCCGTTGCCGCATGCATCACGCCCCGTCAAACTGTCTGCAAACATAAGGACATATGCCCAGTCATAGGGCATTTAGCATTACCGGTATTACCAAGGCAAGCTGATACCAGTAGTATGGTTTTGGAACACAAGAAACACACACATAAATACGTCACTCCCTCTCCCCTCACACAAGGTCTACTCACGTGGCAAGTCTCTCTCCCCTCCTCTCATGCCATCTACCCCACACGCATGCTTCGACATGACCCCAGTGTACCCACAACACAAAGCCCTCAGCAGAAATGAATGAATTGTCCTACTACCGTACCCCGTACATTGCCGCCGCTTTTCGCATAGCTCTTCACTTGCCGTACCCACCTACACTTCGAGGAAGGTAAGGGAGCCCCATCCGTACACCGAGCAGTCAAAGCATGCATGCAAGTCCGTACACTACACACCGGTTACGTACGGCCGCCTCGACTCAGCATCCACCACGGCACGTCCAGAAAGACAGCATCAGATGCAGGGCCCCCGCAGCCCAGCAGCAAGTGTACGGTGCGGAGGAACACCCTCTGCATGCAACACCTGGGCAATTAAGTGTCACGTCCAAGCCCTGCCATGCCCGGCCTCCGTACATTCCCATCCAGCCATGTGTGATGCTATTGCCAGGTCTCCCTGTATCCCTCGGTTCAGTGCTACCGTTACAGCATTGTTACTGTCGGCATTGTGGTACGACACACCCATACATGCGGCTCTTCCCGTCCCTTCTACGTCACCCGTTTCCCTGCTTTCCACCTTGCCTTCTCCCCTCATCCTGCCTCCCTCTTCCTTGCCAGTCACCCGAAGCTTAGCGCGCATGTCGCCACGGCGGCGGTGGAGGTAACAGTGCTATCTTAGCTAGCAAAAGCGTCCCGCCTCCGCTCCTGTACATAAAAGTCCCCTCCACCGGACAGTATGGAATTGGACTGCATGTTGTTGAAAGGCACCGCACTGCGTTGCACGGCTCAGCACAGCACCGTGTAGCACAGGGAGGCAAGGCATCGCGCAGCATGCCAAATCACAGCATTGCATGGCACATCACAGCGCTGCAGGGAAGCAAAGTCCTGCACCGCACCGCACTTCCTTGCACAGCACATCACAGCACAGCAGTGCACTGCAGCGCACATCACAGCTCTACATAGCAGAGCGCAGCATGTGCAGCACTGCCTCCTTACGGCTGTACTTCCACCACCACTTCTACTCCCATCACTGCCGCCCCTTATAGCCCGTTGCCTGCTGCCAGCCGTACCCACCCACCCCGCCACTGCTGTGGTGGCTCCCAGCCGGACCCCCCGCCCCCGCCCCCGCCTCCGCCAAGGCTGCTGCTGCCGCGGCGCCCCCCGCGGCGCCCGTGAAGCCCGAGGGCAGCAGCGAAGCCGCATGTGCAGGAGGGGGAGCGGCAGCGGCACCTGCGGCCACTGCCACACCGCGACCGGGACCAGCAGCCCCCCCTTCCCCCACCGCTCCCTGCCGCACGCCTGGCGCCTCCAACCCGCTGGCAGCCGGGCCCCCTGAGGGCCACGCGGGCCGCAGCAGCGCCCTGCCCTCGCGGCCACAGCCGCCTAACCCGCGGCTGCTGTTGGGTGCCGAGACCGCCTTGACCCCCCTGGTAGGGGCGGCAGCACCCGTCTTGGACACCGTTACACTGCCTGCCATGCCGCCCCCGACGGTACTGCTGTTGCTGCTGTCGCTGCTACCGACCGTCCGTGCTAGCCTTGTTGCTGTCCCCGCCTTTGCCGGCTGCTGTTGATGATTGGGTGGCTGCGGGTGGTGATGACTGGAGGAGGAGACGGACGAGCAGGAAGGCGAAGAAGACGAGTGCGGTGGCATCATCCCCACTGGCGGTGGCGGCAGCATGACGCTCTTGATGCTGCCGTCCGGTGCCGCCTGGGGCGCCGTGGGGGCTGGTGCTGCTGCAGTGCTGGACGCGACAGTGGCAGCAGCAGCACCTGCAGCAGGTAATGCGGTTGCTGCGAGCGTCTGCTCGTGCCGGCGGTGCTGCTGCTGCTGCGCGGCCTTGGCGAACTGAGGGAGGGCACGTGCGACACGGGAGGGAGTGTGGGCAGTGAGAAAGGGAAGCCGGGCTATGTGCCGTACTCTCCCCGGCTTTACCCTAGACGCGTGCGTGTACCTGGACCAACCCAGACCGGCGCATGTATGGCTCCAGCTGAGTGATCATGGCACGCCCAGGTGACTGCAATCCCCCTCCCCGGAGTCAGCGCCGGCTCACAACAATCACATACGCCTAGCGTTGCCTCTCCTCGCCACGCATACCCCTGAAACCACCTTTCCATCACTCCTAGCAAACAGAAACACGGCTTGAGCGCCCCTCCCCAACCCCTACTGGCTACTGCACACCCCCCTAGCCGCCAGCCACCCCTCACCAGGTTCTCCGCAGCCTCCTCGTCCGCCCTGCGCCCGCGACCCGTGTGGTAGCACACGCAGCAGTCCCGCCAGCAGGCCCTCCAGCAGCCGCCCCGCTGCAGCCGCTGCTGAGCCCCCTGCTGGTAGGCCTGCTGGCGGCGGCGGCTGCGGCCCAGGGAGTCCATGCGGGACAGCAGGTAGGCGGCCGCAGCCAGGGCGGTGAACGACAGGGCGGCTGGGTGGGGGTGGGGGTGGGGGCGGGGGCGGGGTGGACAGGGGGGTCAATTTATATCAATTAAATCAACGATATAAAAACAAAAAAGAAAAAGCAGGGACCCGGTCAGGCGCTTGGGTGGGTGCCCAGCCTGCTCGTGATGTTATAAAAGGGCGATGCGACTTCATCGACCTCGAAAGCGCCAGTTCGAACAGCGGCGTGGAGTGAGGTATGCGGTGGGTGGAGGGGAGTCGCGGAAGCCCTCAAACAGTAAGACAACATGGAGCGGGTACAGCCACAAAGCTACTACACAGGTGGGCCCAACAACCCGTCGGGTCACTCATTAGCCCATCACACCCTTCAAACACGAAAGTAGCAGGCAGGGAGGGCGGCAGCGACCTGCTGCCTCTCCCTCCCTCCCTCTCTTCCTCCCGCCTCACCCGCTGCCGTCAGCGCGCACCACTGCTGGTAGGCCAGGCTGCCCAGGCTGCAGCAGCCCACCGCCTTGAGGTTGACGTACAGGGGGTGCACCTTGTCGTACGACACCTGCCCGGCGTGCGTACCGTACACACGTACGTGCGTCACACGCAATGGTTAGGTGAAGGAAGTAGGCAGGGTGGGTAGGGTAGTCGAGCCGGCAAGGTGGGAGCTGCACAGAGGGACCCCAGGCCACCACACATTGCCTCGAGGCCACGTTCCTATTCACCAAAGACACCCCGCACCACACGCACCACTCCCCCACCTTTGTCAACACGTCCTCAAAGCTGCCGTACAGCTCCCCGGCGAGGGACCCCAGGTCCGCAAGCTGCGCCCGGAACTGTACGACGGCGGGTGCGGTGGGAGGGGAGGAGAGGGGGGGCGTTAGGGGTGTAGTAACATGAGTGTACCGACCGGGCCAGGGAGAGGGGGCGGCGGGATAGGACGGAGGAGCTGCAGGGGGCAGTACCAGCAGGGGCCTTCCCCTTCCTCGTCCCAGCCGGGTCGCCCACTGTCGACAGAGCTACTGGAGCGGCAGCAGGGCGGCACCTCCCTCTCAGCACATGCTCCGAATCCTCCCTTTCCTCCCTTCCCGCGCATTCCGCATTCCGCGCCCCGCATGAACCCTGCTTCGCTCCCTACAGAGCCCCCTCGTCCCCAAACACCATCCTGCTACTTCATGTCTACTGCAGTGCGCAGCAGTGTTCCCAACCCCATTACCCAGAACATCCGATCCACCGCCCCTCGCTTCCCGCCCGCCCTCTCACCGTGCCCCGCACCCCCAGCCCCCCGCCCTCCGGCCCCCCCAGCAGCCCGCTGCTGGCATTGGCCGCCCCCAGCTGCGCCCGCAGCAGCGTCACGTTCAGTCCCAACGCGGACTGCAGCATGGCGTCCCGGGAGAGGAGCGGCTGCGGCTGCTGCTGGGGGAAGGAGGAGGAGGAGGTGCCGTACAAGTAGTACGACAGCATGACGGGAACTCGGATGTCGGATACGGCCTGTTGTACGGCATTGATGAGGTTGCAACGGGGTGGCGGTAGGGGGGTGGAAGACCATACCGAACCATAAGTTGGGGCAAGACAATGGGGACGGTGGGGGTGGGGGGGATCCGGTTACCTCCGTGAAGCAAGCGACCTCGGAGGAGGAGAAGGGCAGGCTGTTGCCAACAATCCAAGCAGCGCGCTTGGTTCCGTCCCACCCGCCACCACCCGCCTCGCCCGCCCCCCAACGTTGCTGCACCCCACCCCACCCTGCCCCAACCAACCAACCAACACCCTCGGCCCCGCAGGCGCCAGATAACGTACCCATGCAGAGGCAGCTGCGCGGCCCCTCTCCTGTCCCCTCCTCCCTGTTCCTTCCCACCCTCCCGCCCCCCCCACCTGCACCGCCTCCTGCACTGCCAGCCTCTCCGCGGCCCCGCACCCCTCCCGCAGCACCGCTAGCAGCACCGCCAGCAACACACACAGCAGCTTGGGGAGGGAGGCAGGAGAGGGCAGGGCAGGGTGGGGCGGGGAAGGACGGAGGGGGGGGAGAGCGGAATGGAGGAGGCTCATGCACCGGCCTGGGAAGAGAAAGCATCAGTACATCCCGGCAGTGCGAAGGGAGGCAGCGGAGGCGGAGTGGAAGGCGGTGGAAGGTACAGACGACACAGGGCACAGGGCACAGGTCCACAGTAAGGCCTGTGGAGGAGGGCATGTGCGTCGCTGCCTATTGGCCACTTAAGGCTCACCTCGTCTGCGCACCCCTCCCTCCTACCCCCATGCGCACATGCAGCCGCACCGCGCACGGTCCCCGCCTGCCGCCCCTGCGTCCTCCCGCCTTCTCCCCGCCCTTCCTCACGCACCCTCTACACCCTCACCCCCCGCTGCTCCCACCTGCCCCGCTGTGGCCACCCCCAGCAGCGCGCCTCCCCCCGCCAGCAGCCCCCCCGGCCAGTTGGCCCACACCGCCACCGCCAGCAGCACCAGCAGAGCCACCAGCAGACCCCAGCAGCCCATCCACACCTAGGTGCAGGGAGGTGGAGGGGAGGAGGGGGGCGGCAGGGGGGTGGGAGCTTCAGCAAGGGGGGGGGGGGGCGGCGTTACAGGGGGGGTAAAGCAGGTATCAGTAGCATTGTGTCAGCTGCCAGGCTTCTTCCCCTCCCCCTCCCTCCCCCTTCACCGCATACGCCACATGCGCCCAGTGTATGCTGGGGCCCTGGTAGCGCTCCGTGAAGGAGTCCACTCGGGCCAGCAGCTCGGACTGGGGGGGGGAGGGAAGAGGGTGGCAGGAGGAGGGACTGCAAGTGGCATATGCATGCGGCCGCTCCGCCAAGCCAACCGCCACACCCCCACACGGCTTACGGCGCCACGAGAAGGAGGCAGGTTGCTCATCCCGCATTCAGAATGGCACGTCAAGGCTCGGTACGGCGCATGCGGTCGTAGCACGTACCAGGGTACCACCACCACCCTAACCCACATCACATGACCACATGACATCACATGGCCACCGTTTTCCCTCTCTATCCCTGGGCCCCCCCCGCCCCTTCTCAGCACCTGTATTGTGTCGCTGGCCTGCTTCAGCTCGTCCCCCGCCTGGGCCGCGGAGTCCAACACCAGGTCCGACAGCTGGGATACCTGGGGGCGGGGGGGAGGGGCGGGGGAGGAGGGGTGTGATGGAGGGGGGAGGGGGGAGGCGAGGGGACACCCGGATGGGCTGTACGGCAGCAGGGGACAACCCGGGGGCATGAGGGGCGGTGAGGCTGTGGTGATACGTGGAGGTGATGAGGGTGGGGCTGTGAGGTCGAGGGGCTCCCTGCCTGCTACCTTCCTGCCCCCTGCCCCCCTGCTCCCCTCTCCCTGCCCCCCTGCTCCCCTCTTCCTGCCCCCCTGCTCCCCACCTGCGCTATCACGCCCTCCGCTGCCTCCCGCAGCGAGGTAGCGCACACGCCTCCACTGGGCAGCTGCGGGGAGGAGAGGGGAGGGGGGGAGGGAGGGAGGGAGGTTACAGAGCGGGGTGGTGGAGGGTGGGGTAAGCGCGCCCCTACCGCGCCCCTACCGCGCCAAACGGCATCTCACGGGCTGGTGGTCTGACTGGGTGCGAGGGCTGAACTGGGCGGCGGAGGCCAGGTCAGTGCAACCCAAGCAAGTGAGCAGCAACGGACGTTGGAGGAGGGCAAGCAGGTGGCAGCGCCCCACACATGCGCAGATGTGCCCTACCTCCTACCTCCTACCGCCGGTCTGGTGGCTGACCTGAACCTCATCTCCCCCACGGCACCCCAGCCGCCGAGCCCCCAGGATTGGGGACGGTGTCCCCCCTGACCCCCAGGAACCCTCCCCTCCCCTGCCGCACCCACCACCCCTCCCGCGCTCACCGCCGCAGACAGCAGCTGATAACTTCTCAGACCGCTGGTATAGTACGGCAGGTACGAACTGTTGATGCTGCTCAGAGTGCCGTACAACTGCCCTGCTCCTCCTCCTCCTCCCGTTCCAAGCGCTGCAAGGGACAAGGTAGCCGACGCAGCCGACCCAAGGGTCACCACAAGCGGCTGCAAGTTGCTTGCCGTACTGGCCAGTGCGGCCGAATCTGGAATTACCGTACTGAAGGCGCTAACCGCCGCCCCCACCGGCCCTAGCGTTGCTGACACTGCGGCCTGCAGGTCTGAAGCGGCTTGGGACAGGGTAGTGGTGGCGGTGATGGAGGGGGATGCTGCAGCGGACTCGTAGGCGGCGAGGGCGGCTGCCAAGGAGGCTAGAGGGGTGGAGAGGGCGTTGAGGCTGGGGAGGAGGAGGGAGTCGAGGGTGGCAGTGGCGGCGGAGGAGGAGGGGCCGGCAGCGGCGGTGGAGCGGGTGGAGAGGGCGGCGGTGGACAGGGTGGCGGCGGCGGAGGAGAAGGTGGAGAGCGGGGCGGAGGCGTTGAGGAGGGCCTGCGGGGCAGTGTGAGAGGGGGGTTCCCGACCCGGGGAGGGTGCGTCAGGAGGCCGTGTTGAGGCACCCCCACCCGCTACCCCTTCCCCTTCACCCATACCCTGCAGGATTACCCCTAACCGCCAACCACCCCCACCTGGACAAGGAGTGATACCGTTAGCGACGGTTGCAGTTGACCGTTGCCGTCCGTCAGTTGCAGTACAGATCTCCGCCGGCCGTTGGTGCTGGCGGTTGGGGCCATGGCCGACGACGTGGCGTCCCCATCCCCCGCAACAATGTACTGCTTGATCAAGGCAAGCAGGGTGTTGGACAACTCCAGCACCTGCACAGCAGCAACCACCAACCACCACCAACCGACCTTCGTGGTGAAGCAGAACGCAGCAACGAGCCCGACACCGGCAGCGTTCCCCCACCCAGCCAACTCCCATGGTAAAGCCTTGTCATACAGCTCTTGTCAGTTTCCTCCCTTGTACCCAGCCAACCCCTCTTCCCTGTCCGCTGAAGCCTCCTAGTCCTCATCAGCAACCTGCGCCACCTTGCAGCCCCCCTATAGCCCATTAAAAACAACACGCACAACGACATGCATGCATGCAGCGGATGATGCGTGTGCACCCAACCAACCTACTCGACACCGTGTAGTGCGCCATCATGCCACCTTGCAGCCCTCGCCCGGTGCCCCACCGCCCCCCCCCCTGCCGCCTCCTACCCCCATTGCTTTGCCCTAACCTGTGGTCTCCTATGGTTTGGTACGGTCTTTGACCCCCCCCTCGGCCCACACCTGCACGCTGCTGCCGTTCCTGAGCCCCAGCCTCCAGCCCGACACGTCCGCCACCTCAGCGTTGATGACGGCGAGGCGGGAGTGCAGGGACTGGGGGGGGTGGTAAGAAGTGCGGGCGGGAGCGAAGGGCGGGCAGGACAGGGGCGGGCTGTATTGTAAGCTGGGTGACGCCGTTTGCAGCCTACAGCACACACGCGCGCGCGTGCCCCATGCCCCAGACCATCCCCTTCCTTGGACTGCACACCCGGCGCACGCGCGTGCCCCTGCTCGGCATTTCCATGCAGCACTCAGTAACACCCCCTCCTCCCCTCCACCCCTCCATCCCACTCCACCTGCGCCGCCTGCAGTGCTCCGCTGCCCGGCCCCTGCGCCAGGCCGCCCATCTGCGCCCTCAGCTGCGTCACACGGGACTGCGACAACGGGGCCGCACCTGGGGGGGTGAGGGGGCCGGGCGGAGGATGGAGGAGGGGGCGGGTGGGGGTTGGTGAGAAGGGCCAGGGGAGCAGCTAGATCAGCAGCGGGATAAGGTGGTGTGCTTGGCGAGAGAGGGGCTCTCTGTTCTACCCATGCGGCAGGCGGGGCCTCCGACTGCTCCCCTCCTCCCACGTCCCCCCGCGTACTCCGGCCCCCTCACCCCATCGCCCACTCCCCAGCCACCGCCGCCCCGCGTTCCCACCACCCCTCTTCCCTCCCGACCCCCTCACACCTGCCACCACACTTTGCGCTGCCGCCGCTGCTGAGGTCAGGGCCGCCCCGCCGCGGCTCGCGGTGTAGGCCTGTCAAGGGTGGTGTGGAACGGTACGGCGCTCACATCCCAAACCGGATCGTGGAATGTGGGACGGGCACGGGAGCACGGGGCCAGCGCCCTCCCACGCGCCCAACGTTCTCCTCGCACTGCTTGACTAGCAGTTGCAACATCCCCACCCTCAGTGCCCCCTCCTTCTTTCCTCCCTCCCTCACACCCAGGAAGTTGCAAAACCATGCTCCAACCAACACCCACTGCACACCCCTCCTTGGATGCGCTCGGTGCCTACCTACACGCTCTCCTCCACCTCTTCCCATAACCCCTCCTCTCTCCCAGCACCCTCCTACTGCTCTTCTCCCCTTCTCCCCTCAACCTCACCTCAAGTGCCTCCCGTGTCTGCCCCCACTGCGTCCCCCACTGTGGCAGGCGGGTGCCGCCAAGCGCTGCCCTCAGCGCCGCCAGCGCCGCAGGGGCGGGCAGGGCGGGCTGCATGGAGGTGGAGCCCGACTGCTGCTGCTGCTGCTGGGACAGCTGCTGCAGGGAGGCCTGCAGGGCTGTCAGACTGGCCAGGGCGGCGGTGCGTGCCGCCTCCGCGCCCGCTAGCAGCGGCAGGCCCCAGGTGAGGGCGGGGAGCAGGCTGCCCAGTGTGCCGTACGAGGAGGAGGAGGAGGCGGGTGGCGCTGTGCTGCTGCTGCTGTTCGTGGTGGTGGTGGTGGTGGTGGTGGTTAGCTGTGCTGAGAGGTTGGCTAGCCCCGGGAGCAGCTGGCTGGCCAGGGCGGACTGGAGGGCGGTGGCGGTGGAGAGCAGGCTGCGTGTTTAGGGGGGGAAGGGCCAAAGACCATACCAAACCATAGGAGGGAGGGTTGGAGGGAGGGAAGAGGGATGGCGAGGGCGGCCAGAGGGACACGTCATACATGGGTTTGGAGGACGTGGGTTGGAGAGGGCTTTGTTCCGTAGGACCACAACACTCGCACACGGTCTACTCGCGTCACGGTATCTACACACACACCCCCCACACGCACACACAATACGTTCCTACTCGCGGCCAGCTTCCTGAACACACCCACCCACCTGGCCACAGCTGGCTGGCTGGAGGAGGTGTAGTTGGCGACGGCCTGCGGGCGAGATGAAGGGGGGAGGTGAGGGACGGAGCAAACACACGGCCCGGGCCTCGTGGCGCCTCACGCTACATCGCCATGCAGGCACTTCCCCTCCCTTCCCACTCCACACCCCCCCCTTTGTCGCCCGCAGCTTGACCCGCTTATCTTCTTTACCCCTCCTCCCGCCTCTCCCTGTCATCACCCTTCCTCTTTACCTCCCCCCCCACCCTGCCCTCCCCCCCCCACCTCCGCACTCCCCGCCAGCTCCCCCGGCGCCAGCAGCCCCGCCAGTGAGGTCAGGCTGGTGTTCAGCTGCTGCGGCAGGGCGCGACTCAGGTTGCCCTGGGGGCAGGACCAGGAGCGGGACGCAGGCAGGGGCGGGGCAGGGGGAGGTGTACGGATGCAGGTGGTGAGTGGAAGAAGAAGGCAGGTCGGGAGCCGCCGGGACCGTTGTCAGCCATGCCTCCTCCTACCCCTCCGCATGTCCCTGTCTGGTCCTGGAGATTGTGTCCTTCACTCACGCCCTCAACTATGCCCCCCGGCTCAGCCCTCCTCCACCACCCCCTCCCAGCCTCAACCTCACCCCCTCCCACCCCACCACCCCCTCCCACCCCGCCCCTCCGCCCCTCCTCATTCCCCACCCGTATGTCCTCCAGCCCGTCCACCACCGCCTGTCCGTGCGCCCTCAGCTGCCCCAGCGCCCCCCAGCCCGCCGCCACCAGCTGCTCGTCCAGCGCCAGCATGCCCCACACCGCCATGCCGGCGGACACGGCCAGCAGCAGGCAGCAGGCGGACTGAGGGGGAGGGGAGGGGAGGGGAGGAGAGGACAGGCAAACAGCGGCGGAAGGAGGAAAGGTAAGAGGAGACGGTACAGGGGTTGTCATGGGGTTTCGTCATGGGGTTTCAGCATGGGCGAAGGACGGAGGTGTTGATAGGCTTTTCGCCAAGCGTCCATGCTTCAGTGCCCCTCCCCTCCGCCCGGCCCCTCACCTTGATCCACTTGTGTCTGCGGTCCCCCAGGAAGTCCGCCCGCCGCTCCAGGGGGCCCCCCACCCCGCCGCCACCCCCCCTGCAGCAGCGCTGGCAGCGGCCGCACCCCACGCAGCACAGCACGGTGCGCCTGGCGGCCGGTCAAAGGAGGGGCAGAAGGGATGGGGGCGCGGAGGGAGGGGTGTATGGGGGGTCGGTGAAGGAGGGAAACGAAGGCTTCAGTAAAATAGGTAAGGAGGCCCTGTGGCAGGTCACGGCGGCCGAACGAGCAGCAGCGCTGATGGCCACATTAGCCACCGACCCAAGCACGAGTCACAGGCACCCCCTCCCCGCTGCCTCCCTGCTGCTGCCTCCCCAGTCCTTCCCCGCTCCCTCCCCCCTCCCAAGAGCCGCCATGTGCCGCTGCTGCACCCACCACACCAGGCCAGCCGCTAGTGCGATGAGGCCCAGCAGGAGCAGGGCGAGGGAGAGGCCGGCGGACCTAGCTGGGTAGCGCTAGAAGAGGGATGAGGGGATACATGGGGGGGTATTGCAGCCGGGGGGGGGGGGCGGCAGGGACTTAAGTGTGGAGATCCATGTACGCCGAACGGCGAGGGCTGTCCTACATAAGAAGCCGGCGTCTATGGGTTTCAGAGCAAGGATTGTGATCTGCGTCGTGGAGAGCGGGTGGGTTGCGAGCTGGTGGCATGCAGCCGTTTCCAAGAGGTCCTGGGCCGCCTGATGGCCAGGGGCCCAGGGCAGTGGGAGGGGGCCCCGGGACCGGTACGTTGCCGGGCCATGCACAGCGAATGAGGTTGTGGCTCTAGGTACGGTATGAGGTGCATGCGGCGTGGTGGTGATGGTGCACCAGCAGGTTGGTAGATTATCATGGATGGAGCAATACAGAGTGTGTAGGAAGCGTCGTGCAGGGCCTACCGTCAGGTATTGTCGCCACTCGCTGCGGGTCCACTGGAGCGGCTCGAAGTTGGGGGAGGGGTGGTGGAGCCGCCAGCGCTGTAAGTGGAGGAGGGAAGGGGGAAAGAAGAGAATGAAAGGAAGGACGTAGTGGGTGGGCCAAAGTCGGGCATTTATAGATTATATCCCATACCAACACTTGTACTTGACACAGCATTGGTCAACCGCATTTGCAAAATGCAAGCACATTCCAATATCTCTGAGATGCACCTAAAACCGCGGCACCGGCGCCAGTAAGGTGTACCAGCGACCGCGTTTGAAGGTAACTTGTTACTGTAACCGTGGCATGCGTGCTGCCCTTACCTTCCAGGCGGAATCTGGGCAGCTGTCGGTAGTTGAAACGTTTTCCGGCGGGTAAACTTGCACCAACGTACCATTCTCGGTAGGAATATATATTGAGCCGTTCAAAATTTGTTGTATGTTTGTGGCTGTTGACTTATGTGCAGAGCAAGACAACGCTATGACAAGCAAAGCTGTCAACAGGGGCTTCATTTCCCGACGGCTGCAAGGGAAATTCTTGCACGTAATATAACAAGGCCGAGCCTCCTTACTCAGCGCGTGACAGTACAATTGGCTACACCTGCTTCTTGGAAGTAACTATGCTTTGGCAGAGTAAGAGCATTGGTCGGTTTTGCCAAGTTCCTTACGGGTCATATTATACTTTAAGAGTAGCTTTGATGTACCATGCTGGGCTGGAAAAAGTATACTTCTGGGAAGACCGCAGCAAAAGGGTACGGCAACTGCTGGACCAACAGGTTTGCTCAAGCCGCAAGCCCTGGCCGTGAGCGAAGTTGACACAGATAAGCATTTCACTCTCCTACAACTGATACCTGTTATCGTGAGCGTTGGCGAACCAATACTCTGGTGACTCCTCGCCTTCTCAGCCAGCTGGGCCGTCGCTGGGCCGTCGAGCATGCGATCGGGTCCGTGAATACAAGGATCAAGGCACCATAGAAGGGAATAGCATATCATCGTTATTGTCCTTTTGGAGTACGTTCAGCACCCACAACGCTTCTTGGTTGGCAGGAGCCGGACGCCTGAAACTAGCGGAAAAGGATGTTACAGAGAAATGCGAAAGCGTAGCTCCGAGTGTCTAAGTGATTGGCGCTTAGCAGTAAGACCTACAGTCGCCACTCGGTGCCATGTGGATGGCCTTCAACCGTCAGGCCAGCGATCGCGCACCAGATCACCAGCTGCGCCCTTCCTATCCCCTATGCCTTCCTCTCGCGAACATGCACCAACACACCGTTTGCTGCACCTGAACAGGGACGCACGCACGCAGAGACAGGGGGGTAACCCCGGCACCCGGGGTTTGAAGTCCCCGATGTCGCTTCACGGGGAGGAGCTCCGCCCCAATCCTCAATACCGTACGAACCCAGCCTCCTCGCAACACGTAAGATCCCATGTGTTAAACATCCCATTGTGGAAGAAAACAAGAAAGCCGCGGCTAACCCCATGGGCAACAGACAACAACCAGCACCAAAGCCGACGAAAGGTGCCACAGCAGGGCCGCTCTAGGGCCGCCGCCAGACGTACTACAGGGCACACGTCATCCATCCATGCCTGTGCTGGCCTATGCTACATGTCTCATAGTGTCCTTGACCCCCCTGGCTTAAGACACACTGTACGCGCATACAGACTGGAACTGTAACTATAATACAAACGGGCACAAACGCTCAAAGATACACATCAGGTGCAGGAGCAGGACGTCGATCGATGGGTACCGGTTCTCAATCATGCGGTGCTCGGTGCCACCCCTGCAACCACGTCACAGTACGCTGTCACAGCTCCCTGCTAAAGAAACACCATGACGACCAGCATGCTGCACGACACATCCTGCCGTACGAAGCACAGTTCAAAGATGAAATACACGCCGTTAACAACGCCAACTTGGACGGCAGTGTATGTTTACTGTGCTGCGCGCCTCACGCTTCACCAGACCTCATGGGTCATGGATGTGCTAATCTTGTCTTAAGGCGCCGTAACCTCCTAACAGCCCCAATGTACACCACCACTCTGTACAAGGGAGCGCCCCTTGCTCGATGGTCTTGTTTCAGCCACCGCTTCCCCACACGCAGAACGCCGTACACCCTCTCCCTCATGTCGGAGCATTGCTACCGCACCACCGGGAACGAGTGGCTGTACGGGTGTTCCGGGATGGTCCATCCTGCTTGGACACACATGCGCCGTACTAACTCGCGGGCACTCCGTACTCCTGCCAGTCCTGCAGTGCAACAGCCGCCGCAGCTCCTATGCACTCCTGCTGCGCTCCCTCCGCGCTCCCCTCCTCACGTGCCCGTACACCCCCCCTCGCTCCCCGCCTGCTGTCCAGTGCGCAGCCCTCACGGCCCTCACAGCCCCCGCAGCATCCGGCGGCCCTCCGGGTTGGCCGTGAAGTGGTCGGGGTCAACCTGTGTGCGGGGCCCAACCCCCTGATGGAGCATGCTGCATGCAACAGAGATGCAAGCATGCAGACATGCGCTGGCACGCGCAGCTCCTTAGCATGCAGTATACACGCAACACGTCATGCCAGACTGCTGCGTTCGCCACCAGCCAGGGCTCTGGCTTGCATGCGGCCTTCGTAACTTCCCCTCGCCAAGTAAGGGAGGACCCCAGCGCGCACGCATGCATGCATGCAACGCGAGCTGTGCACAAGACGTGCATGCCTGCCTACCTGCATACGTGTTTGTGAACTTGCCGTACGGGTTTCGTTTATCCCTCGTTTACCACTCCCACCACACACCCCTACCTGCATGTAGAGGTGCGCTCGGTCGCGCATGAAGCCGAAGGGCCTGCCGCCTCGCAGCAGCGCAGGCGGGATGGGCAGCTGCTTCCTGATCTGCGCCATCGTGAGGCCGCAGGGGTGCGCGGCCAGCAGCCGGTACAGAGCCGACTCGTACTCGGACATGGGGCTGCGGCCGCCGCTGCCGCGACCCACGGGTCCCACCGATCCCATCTGACCCATGGGTCGCGGGCTCGGCATGCCACGGCTTCGTTCCTCGTGCCCGGTGCCATGAGGCTCGTCATGGCCACGGGGACGTTCGGGGCTGCGGTTGTCCTGCCGGCGGCGGCGAATGATGACGTCCGGACTCCTGCGGGGGCTGCGGCTGCGAACCCTGCGAGTCGTACGGCGGTGGGCGGGACGCGGGCTGCGGCCAGGGCTGGCTTCTCCCTCCTCGCTGGCCTCGCCGCTGCCACCTGCTGCTGCACCCCCACCCGCAACCGCAACCGCCCCCGGTGGAGGCGCCTCACACACGCTCCCAACGGGGCTGCACGCGGCGCTTGCCAGGGCGCTGAGAGCCCCTGCGCCCGTGTCTTCCCCTTCTTCCTCTTCACCCTCTTCCGCAGCTGCCACAGCCGCAGTTGCGGCGCCGGCTGCCGTCAGCGGCGGTGGCGGTGGCGGAGGTAGCCGCTCCGGCTGCGGTGCCAGCAGCGCCTCCACAGCAGCCAACACCGGCCGTGCGCCGCGTGGGATGCCCATTCCGACACCCCTTGCCGCCGACGGCGCCGTCGGCGCCACCTTTCTGCGGCCGCCACCTAGCGAAGCTGGACCCAGCGGCTCACGTGTTGCCTCGAGCCCAGCAGCCGTCGTCAGGGGTGTTTCCAGCGGCGGTGGCGATACCGGGGACATAACTGGCGAAACCGGGGACGGTATCGGCGACACTGGAGAAGGCACCGGAGATACTGGGGACGGTATCGGAGAGACTGGGGAAGGGACAGGAGATACTGGGGACGGTATCGGTGAAACCAGGGAAGGGACCGGAGATACTGGGGACGGCAGGGGCGTCATCGTTGCCGCCAGCGCCAGGCCCGTCGCCACTGCCGGCAGCCCAACAGGTGACCCCAGCAGCGGTGGCAACGGTGACATGCAGCCGGTGCCCACAGCATCTGTGACACCTGCCGTACCCCCACGCAAGGGTACCGACTTGAGGATGCTGCCCTGGGGACTGAACCGCAGTCGCCGCAGCGCGCGTCGCACGTCCCTTGAGGACTGCTGCGGTGAGGCTGCGGTGCCCATGCGTGGCTCCTGCTGCTGCTGCTGCTGCGGCTGTGGTGTTAACAGCGGTACTTGGTGCTGTTCCTGCTGCTCCTGCGGCTGTTCCATCTGCTGCTCCAGCTGTCGCTGCTCCCGCTCCCTCCGCTCCTGGGCACCAGGAAGCAGCTCTGGAACCGCGGGATGCTGGAGCTGCTTGGGGCGCTGCTGCTCCTGCTGCTGTGGCGGCGGCAGTGGGCCAGGGGCCGCCGCAGCTGCTGCTTCTGCGCCCGCCATGCCTGCAGTCGCGGGCAGGTGCTGCGACCCATGGGTCACTCCGGCCGGCCCCCTAACCGGTGCCTCCAGCTGCACTTGGGCGGGCCGCCCCGCGGCCCCCACCTCGCCGCCAGGCCCCTGCTCCCGCCTCCCCTCCTGCCCCTCCCGCCTCCGCCGCCTCCGCGGCCCCTCCTCCCTCCCCCACTGCTCCCCATCTTCCTCCTCCCGCCGCCTCCGCCTCCGCTGCCGCTGCCACCTCGCCGCCCGCTGCGCCGCCTTCGCCGCCCGCGCCTGCGTCCGCAGCTGCGGCCTGATTCGCTCCCCCAGCCGCCGCACCTCCGGCCAGGCGGACAGCGGCCGCTGCAGCAGCTCCCGCAGCGCCGCGCAGTGGACCTGCAGGGACCCCTCAGGGGGGTGCTGCGGCTGCTGCGGCTGCCCCTGTCCCGCGGCGGGGCCCTGCTGCTGCGGCTGCGGCCCCTGGGACTGCTGCTGCTGACGTTGCTGCTGCTGCGGCGGCGGAGGGTGTGCGGGAGAGGTCTGCCCCTGCTGCAGTGCCCTTATGGCCCGCACGTGCGGCAGGCAGGCGGCCAGCAGCGACCGGCGGCCTACAGCACCCACCAGCTGAGGGGGGGCATGATGGGGGGTAGGGGAGAGGAGTAAGGAGGAAGGAAGGAGGACGGAGATGGCAGCCGAAGCGGGCTCGGCAACCAGCAGCGCGGGCTGGAACCTCCCAGCAGCAAGGGGCATGGTCCACAGTGCATGCAAGCCACCGCGGCAACCGCTCTGACAGGCGGGTAACTTGAAGCGCATCCAGGAGCCGTGCGCGACAGGAAGTACACCGTCGGCATGTTGTGAGCAACAGGAAAACGCCACCCTTGCCGCCATCGTGTTTCGCCCCCCCCCCCCCACAGTACTCCCCCCTCCCCTCGCCTCACCTCTCCCGCAGGCAGCTGCCGCAGCCGGTGCGCCAGACGGCCCCACAGCTCCCCACCCTCACACCCGCCCTCGCACCCGCCCTCGCACCCCTCCCGAACAACCGCCTCCTCTTCCGCCGCCGCCCCGCCCGCCCCGCCTGCTGCGCCGCCCCCAGCGCCCCCACACCCGGGCCCAGAGCCGACGTTGGAGCCCTCACGGCCCGGCTGGGGGCCAGATGCACCCGGGGCCCTGGGGGCAGCAGGGGGGTCCGGCCCGGAGCATGTGGCCGCAGCGGCAGACTGCTGGCGGAGGTGGGGTATGCGGGAAGGCGGCTCGTCCCCCTCGTCCTCCTCCTCCTCCTCGCCCCCCAGCTGCCCCTCGTCCCCCGCGGCCCCCAGGTCGGCTCCGGCGGGGCACAGCGGCTCCAGGACCAGGTGGGGGTGCGGGGGGCCTGGGGGGGATTGTCCGGGATACATATTCCGCATTACCGGTAGGATGGATAGTTAGATTACATTAGTTAGCAGGGGGGAGGGGGTTACGGGGTAATGCCATGGGGTGCCCTAACTGAAAGGGGGCAGAGAACGCGTCACCAGGTGCTGCAGGGGAGGGTGACAAGGGCCGCAGGAGGTGCCGCTGGCCCCCTCCGCAATCACCCCAGCAGTCATACACACACACCGCTGTACGTCCTCTTCTCCAACACCGCCCAGTTTGCGAAAACCCTGACGTCCGAGACGTACCAAGCCCTCCAGTCCACCCCCTGCCGCTGCCACCTCCACCCCTCCATGTGCCCGCCTGGTAGCGCCCACGTCATGACAACCACGCCCTCCGATGACGTCCTTCCGCCCCGCCTCCGCGAGCTTTGGAACGCCGGCGCCCGCCACCGCCCCCACCTCCCCTCCCCACCCTTCGATGAGGTCCTCGCCGACGTTCACGCCCACATCCTGCGGTTGTTTTTCCTGTCCTGCTTTGCTTTGCTCGAGCATGCACTGCGACGTCTTGGCATCACCCCTGCTTTTACCCGTGTTCAGCGACAGCTACAGCTTCTCTGTCGTGTGTAAACTGGACAGTGACGGTTACTTATACCTACCAACTTACTACTCCGGTCCTTAGGTCCGGTCGCGTTACGACATTGCTCTTACTGCTTTACACTGATTCCGATACTACTCGATAGCTCTATTACAACATAGCCAACGGACTTCACTTCACCTGTGGCGTTTTCGGTGGGAGGACTTCATCTTTCGGCAATCACAGTACGTTTCGCCTCGCGGCCAGTTATTTTAACACCCCCAGCACAGCCCCTCCTCCCGACACCCCGCCACACACGGGTAGCACCAGCCTGCCCACAGTTAGTTAGTTAGGTTCTTCCTCTTAACCCCTCCCCCCCCTTCTTTTTTTTCCCTACTCCCCACTCCTCGGCAGCAGGCAACCTCGCCCTCATCCCTCCCCCCACCCGCTCCGCTCCACTCACCCGCGGCGGGAGTGACGACCTCCACCCGCCGTATACGCCGCACCTCCCCAACCGCCCCTGACCTCCTCCCAGAAGCAGTAGCAGCAGCAGCGGACGAAGAAGGTGTCGCCCCCTCCTCCTCCTCCTTCTGCTCCTCCGCCCGCCTGTGCAGCCGCAGCACCAGCCCCCGCAGCGGCTGCAGCTCCCCCCCGCAGCCCAGCTGCTGCCGCCAGAAGGCCACCACCTCCCACGCCTCCGCCAGCCGCCGGTACGGCAGGTAGAGCGGCCGCAGCAGCCCGGGGTGCAGCGTGACGGGCTGCGGGGGGGAGGGAGGGGAAAGAAGAATACCAAGGGTGTTGAGCGAGGCAGGGAGGGAGGGGTGCAGCATGGCGCGGAGGGAGACATAGCGGGGAGGGGGGAAGTGGGGTCTTTGGTGGGAGCCCGACGTAAGGCTGAGGTAGAGGGGAACGTGCGGTAGCAACGGCAGGCGCCGGAAGTTCCAAAGATACAGTGCCTCCAAGCAGGTGGTGCGGAAGGTAGGTGTGACAAAGCAGGCAGGCTGGGCAGCCCAGGAGCCGCGACCCGCCACCTAACACCCAGACTTCAGATGCCTCCGCTGTCAGCTAGGGGATGACAGCCAGGGGGTGTGTCAGCTAGGGGGTGCGCTTTGGTTTCGCAGGGCGGCAGCAGTCATCCACACACGCGCCCCTCACCCCGCCCCACCTGCTCCCCTCCCGGACCCCGCCAGTCCCGGTCACGCTCCTCCACCAGCGCCCGCAACTCCGCCACCAGGCAGGCGGGTAGTGCTGCCGCTGCTGCTGCGGCTGGGGTTGGGGGTGATGCTGCTGACGGAGGTAGGGACGGCCGCAATGCAGGTGGCGGGGGCGCCGCTGCTGTCGGCGGCAGCGGCGGTAGCGACGTGGGCTCCTCTTGCTGCTGTGCCGTCGGTAGTGGTGGCGGTGCGGTTTCAGGCAGCGGAGGCGGTGGAAGCGCCGCAGTTGTAAACGGCGACGGCTCAGGACCTGGCAGCGGCGGCGGTGGCGGATCCGTACCTGGCAGCGGCAGCGAGGGATCCGGGTCTGGCTGCAGCGGCGGTGCTGCCGCCTCCGTGACTGCTGGGGCCACCCCACCTCGTCCTGCGGTTCGCGCCGTATCCGGATCTAGCAGCGGCGGCGGCCACGAGGGGGGCGCTAGCTGCTGGTGCTGGTGCTGCTGCTGCGGTGGTAGTGGTAGTGGTGGTGGTGGTGGTGACAACTCTTGCTGCCGTACAGGTGGCTGCTGGGATGCTGCCTGCTGCTGCAACGGCGGCATCAGCCAAGTTGACTCTGGCGGTTGCAGCTGCTGCTGCTGCTGCTGCTGTGGAAACAGTGTGTTGTTTGGGTGCGGGAGGAAGGGCAGCAGGGGCATCGTGGATGGAGGAGGTAGCGGCGGGAAGCCTTGCGGCGCGTAGGGAAGCAGCTGGTGCGGAGCGGATTGCTGTGGCATCATCATCACATTCGTTGGTGGTGCAGCTGTGGGCAGGAAGGCGGCAGCTGGGTGGTGCAGCTGGGCAAGCTGGGGCGGCAGGTGGGGCGCATCGCCCCTGCTGTAGAGGTCGCCCAGGAAGGGATGACCCAGCATGAAAGCTGCCTGAGCCCCTGGATGATACATCCCGTCTGCTTGGTCTGTGACGAGGATGTTGGAGAAGCATGCGGGGCAAGGCGGGGCGTCAAAGAAGCAAATGACTCAAGGATGAAGCCAGTGTTGCTTGTGCTATTTTGCGGCAGCAGTAGCTGGCCCGCGCAAGTTTGTTGCGAGGTGGGCGTGCCGCGCATGCTTTGGTCCAGCAGGCTACATATTTCATAATTACAGTAGAGCGTGGCGCGGACCGTCGCGGAATTATCCCAGTCTATGAGACTTTTGTAAGAGACAGTGAAGCGTCCGGAGGTGCAGCACGTTTGTGACAAGGTGTGCGTCTATCCGATTAGCAACCTATGTACCAGTAGGCGCCGATATATGACAAACGACACACTCTCTTTAATTTGGCACTTACCGGGATTTCAAAAGTTTATCAAAGAGGGACCTCTTGGCTAGCCATAATCCTACCAACCGCTGCGCAAGAAGGCAACAGTCGCCAACAAACGAGACCGGTGATGCATGAAACGCAGAGGAAACAAATAAGGTGTTGCAGCAGAGGAATGATGCGAAGCTGTATAGCTTCTTAGGCCCTGTCAGATAACAAGGTGTTCCAATGGAGAGCTTGAGCGACACGCCTTGATCTGTTCGACAAATTACTTGCTGTCCACTGTTCCGTGTTGGCTAAGATGGCCTCACAAATGCCGCTACCTCTGCACTTTGGTTCTCAGCGCAGCCTACTGACGACATGTCGTACCGGCCGCGAACAAAGCCCTCAGCATCGTGGTAGGCTGTAAAAAGCTACCTGTTTTACTTCTTTAATGGAATGCATTATAATACGCGATCTAGACTAAGGGGGAATTAAGCTGGGTACCCTGGAAGTGCAAAACTGGTGCGCTGGCTGTCAGTACAACGCAGCACAAGTCCCTCTTCTCCGCCAGGTGACTGAGCTTGTTCTCCTGCACCCTGCCGTTATGCCAGTTCTTCCTTTGTGGGATTGAGACACGATCGAACGGCAACACCACCCAATCAGCACGTTCACAGTTATGCGTGTACCGGTACCGCGTGTACCGCGGTACCGCGTGACGTCTTACAGACAAAGGAATTGCCTCGCTCGCCAGCTGACTTCGCCCAGGTGTAGGCGGAAACAACTCGCACTCTAGCAGTCCTAGCTCAATCACCCGTACGGCAAGCTGTGTCAGCCAATCCGGTTATTTGCTTATTTCCACATTCAACCAGGAATCCACACGTTGCTAACTTAGCTGAAATCGCTCGTTTCATTGTCTTGTGCAAAGCATGTCGCTTATACCTATGAAGCACTTTGACGTATCGGATTCTCGACTCGTGGAACGGGCCACTTGTCCTGTGCACTGTAGTCGTGCTTTTTGGCAAGCACCGTTGAGAAGCAGAACAGGTGGGGGGGGTCTGTGTCGCGTACCCGTGGCGTTCTTCTCAGTTCCCGCATGACTTTGTCGTGGATGGGCCCTTGCAGCGTCTTCGAATTTTGTTAAGGCAACAGCAATGGCTACAGTTGGCTCGTCTCTTCCGACGGCGTTGTGCGGTCGGCCAATCTTTCTTCAGGCAAACTTCGTTCCAGGACCCCTAGCTACTTACCAGGGAAGCGCTCAGGTGCGCTCGTGTCTCGTCGGATTCCTGCAAGTTGTAATTGGTTTCTAGCTTTATGGCTGTTGGAGCTTCGCTGAAGGTATCGCATGTCCTGTTACATGACATCCGGTACACGCAGATAACGGGTCTGTTAAAGGAAGCCAGTCAGGACTACTTTCTGGCTGCTAACGACATCACCGTTGACAGCGGAGTATGTTGTGTAGGGCCAGCAGGCGCAGCGAACTGCGATGCATTCCGACTGTCTTCCACAAATAACGGACCTAGCAGCGACGTCGCCAGCGTTGCTGGGTGCAGTAGGCCGTGTAGAAGTACCGGCATCGTCTCTAGTCCTGCTGCAACGGGAACCCCTTCCATCGTCGTGACGGGCGTCTTTGATGGCCATGGGTACGCACGGGATGGCGGTGTGCAGGGGCTGAAGTGCACAAGGCACCACAACATGAATACCTGATGCACTAAGTGAACGTTTTCTATCCTGACAGACAATGGTTATGCCGAGCCAACCCCCGCCATACTTCCGGTAACATGCTACAAGGCTAAGCCATCCTCTTAACCCTTGTCGCGATGCCTCACGCCCCGCCTCTCCACCCCACCCCACCCCATGCCACCCCCCCTCAGCGGCCACACCTCAGCCCGCTACGCGCAGGAGGCCATCCTGTCGCACATCGTGAACGACAAGCAGCTGCACCGCTCGCTAGGTGGGGCGGGGGGCCGGGGCGGGTAATGAGGAAAGAACTGGCTGTGGGGTTGCGGCTCGGGTGTCCAATACACGCTGCTAGGAGTCCTAGGACCTGCTACTGCTGCCCTACAACTCGCACATGTGGACGCATGCTGGCACCCCGCCCACGGCTCCCCTCTGTTTCCCCCTCCCCCCGGCGTGTGATGCGTGTGTGTTTCAGGCTCGGGAGATGAGCAGGCCACGTGTGCGGCGCTGAAGGCGGCATTCCGGTGAGCCCTGCCTGCATGGGGGCGATTGAAACTTGGCAAGCGGGTGGTGTCCTGTTGGACGTCCTGGCACGCACTTGGCCTTGCCTGAAGCGGCTCTCGTTGGTCACTTCCTCCGTACCCATCATCCCCACCCCTGCCCGTCTCTCTTCGTCCTCCCCACCCCCATCCGCAGCAAGGTGGATGGCGACCTGCTCGCACTGGCAGCAGCCCCGGACACCTCCTCCCACCCCTCCTCCTCGCCCGCCTCCTCCTCGCCCGCCTCCTCGCAACATACATCCTCGTCCCCCTCTTCCTCCTGCTCCTCGCCACACGCCTCCTCGCCCTCCTCGTCACCCCCGCTGTCGTCTGCCTCCTCCTCCTCGGCCTCCCATCACCACCCTCCCACCGCCTCCTCCCCACCTCCGTCGCCCTCCACCTCGCCCCACCCAGCAGCACCCTCTTGCTCCACCCCTACTCCCCCCCAACACCACCACACCCGCCACGCCCCCACCCCCCACCCCCACCACTCCTCTCGGCATCATCATGCCTCCTCCTGCACCTCCTCCTCCTCCATATCCCGCTCTCCCTCATCGTCTCCCTTGTCTTCCTGCTGCGGAGCGCCCTCCTCCCCCTCCCCCACCTCCTCCCCCTGCTCCCCCTGCTCCGCCCCCCACGACGGCACCACTGCCCTAGTGACGGTGCAGCTGGGCGGGCTGCTGGCGGTGGCCAACGCGGGCGACAGCCGGGCGGTGCTGTGCAGGGGCGGCCAGGTGGGGGGCGGGCGGGTGTGGGTACTGCAGTTGGGTGGAGAAAGAGGGAGAGGCAACAACTAGGACAGTGTAACGAGCCGTCCATCAGTCCTCCGAAACACAGCCGGTCTGACCCTGCCCTGCCTCCTGGCCCCTCCTCCTCCCCCTGCCCCCCCCCCCTGCCCCCCCGTGCCTCAGGCGCTGCGTCTGTCCCGGGACCACACGCCCGCCTGCCGCTCGGAGCGGGAGCGGGTGGAGGCTGCGGGGGGGCAGGTGGTGGTGGCGCGGGGGGCGCCGAGGGTGGTGGTGCCGCTGCCGGGGAGCAGGGACGTGATGCAGGTGGGGGGAGGGAGGGAGGAGGTGCCGGGGAGCAGGGACGTGATGCAGGTGGGGGGAGGTAGGGAGGAGGTGCCCGGGAGCAGGGACGTGATGCAGGTGGGGGAAGGGAGGGAGGAGGTGCCGGCGGGCACTCAGCTCTGCGGGACTGACGAGAGGGGCTGCTCGAACTAGCTGTGCCCGCGTGTCCAACAGCTAGTCCCGCCAAGCGCCCCCGCACCCAGTCCTCCATCCCCTCCCCCCGCCCTCCCCCCGCCCTCCCCCGCCCTCAGGCGCTGTCCGTGACTCGTTCCCTGGGCGATCCCGACTTCAAGGTAAGGGGGGCGGAGGGGGAGACAGGCGGGGGCGAGGGGAGAGGGGGAAGGGTTGGCGCGCTAGGGGCTGTAGAGCAAATTAGGGGCGAACGTCAACCTCAACCCTGCTCCTCACCTCCTCGCCCCTACCGGGTTCGGTCGTACCTTCCCGTCACCCCCTCCCTCCCTCTCCCTCCCACGCCCCCCTCCCCCAGGCTACCGGCCTGGTCATCTGCGAGCCCGACGTGGCGCTGGTGCCGCTGCAGCCGGGTGCCGACTCCTTCCTCATCGCCGCCAGCGACGGGCTGTGGGGGCGGGTGGGCGACCAACAGGCGGTGGACTGCGTGGCGGGGGTGCTGGCGGAGGTGAGGGGGGTGTGGCGGGGGGGGAAGGTGGGGGTGGTACATAATTGAGAACTGCATCAGCGGGGAGCGGGGGAGGGTACTTGGACGACCTCTAGCTGTATATAGGGGAGAGATGCAAGGTGCGCGTGTGTGCACGTGTACGTGTATGCATAACGCTCCAACACCCCTGCGCCTTCTCCGTCCTCCACCCACCTCACCCCCGCCCCCTCCACCCACCTCACCCCCCCAGTTCGCCTCCATGTCCTCCTCGCACCGCCCCTCCGCCGCCAAGGAGGCGGCTCGGCGGCTGCTGCGACTGGCTCTGGACTGCGGTAGTGTGGACGACGTGACGGTGGTGGTCAGCGTGTTCGCGTGGGAGGGGGGGCAGGGGGCAGCAGGGGCGGAGGGAGCAGCAGCAGGGGCGGCAGGAGCGGCGGCGGGGGCGGCGGCGCAGGCAGGGGTTCGGTAGGTAGACGGGCGGTGCAGGAGGCCAGGAGCGGCGGGCAGGGCGGGGTTGGTGTTGCTGCGTGCGGGAGGCGGGAAATGCGGCGGACAGGGGGAACATCAGCAGCAGGATGCTCAGTCCAGCCCCGCGGGAGGATGCACAGTCAGGGCCTGCGGAGTGATTGCCACATTGCTCTGTCACATGCACACGTTGCATGGAGGCAGGGTGGCTGGGAGGGGACATAGGAACTAGGCGATTGCAGTTAGGAAGAAATGAGGGACACCGCAGCTTCCACAGGGCCGGTAGTGACTTGGTTTGGAGATAGTGCTTGGTTCCCAAGGGAGAGGAAGGATGCCGGCGGCGTCGTGTGGACGTGTGACAAGGTGGATAGGGTTGAAGATTTACAATGAAGAGGGTAACAAGAAGAAGTGAGGGGGCATGATGAGGAGGTTTGCCGTACCAATTTTCCGGCCCGCACCAATTTTCTCAAATAAGCCAACTGCTAAGGAGGCTTGCCTAATAAGGCACTGGGCTGTTATTGGCGCTCTGTGCAGACGTGTCTACGTTTGTGCGTATACCTCCGCGGATATATTCTGAACCCTAATTATTCGCGGGTTGTATGCATGTATATGGTGCCTATGGTTGGTGTAAGGTGTTGTACGGCATATGGTTGTACGGAGGAGCTGTACCGCGCACGCATTTTTAGAAAGCAATGAAGTTCAAGAAGTCGCGATTCGGAAATGGAGGATGCAGCAAACATGCAGTCTCTGTTTGCAATGTTGGTGGAATAAGCCGCAATCACGCATATGAATTTGAGGTGCATGCGCATGGCAATATGCACATGCTCATAAACGGCGGCCTCATTGTGACAAGGAGGTTGGGTGCCTCGGTGCTTTTGCTCGGTGTGCTTGTAAGGAAGATGGTATATGGAGGATTAGATACGAATAGGACCAGGGCGGTGCTGGCAGTGGCAGTGGCGGTCTGCTGGTTCCAACCCGTTGTTGTTGCTGGCTCTTGTTGGAGTACGGTAATGCGGTTGGAGGTTTGGAGGTGCTGTATCGAATGTTTGCGGGGAAAGCGTGAACATATGTTAAGGAAACTTGACATGCGTGGACGTGTGTTTGAGGGAGGTGATGTTGCTGCTGGTTTTGTACAGCCCGGCTGCGGCTTTAGGTGTTGGTGGTGTATTGGGTTCGTGTACGGCTGCTATACAGTGATACCGTGCAGGAATGCTGTACACTCATGCCGTACAGTAATACTGCTTCTGCATGTAACTCGTGACCGCGTCCTTTGCAACCAAACAATTACAGAGTGCGCTGCACCCCACGTACGATGCATTGCGGGGCCTCACAGAACGCAACAGGGGGGTGGCAACTGGGTTTATGCAGCTACATAATCCCCTGTGCCCTGGAGGACACCTGTCATCGCTTCCGCTGGGGACATCAAGCGCCCCCAGCACGTCGCTGGAGGCACAGACACGTCCACACGCAGAGCACTTCTAGGTCGCCTGCCACCGGGGTCAGCGCCGGTACAGCACACAGCGTACACACACTCTGCGACTGGCGGCCAGGGTTCTCAACACTCGGTGCCCTGCATCCTGCGCGCGTACGGATTGACCAGAGCGGCCACGTACGATGACACACATCGCCATCCCCCTCACACATCTCCATCCTGCCCTCACACCGCTCTCGCCTCAGACCCAACCCCCTCCAGAAGTGCCCTCGCGTGCCCCCTCATGCCCCTCCTCCCTCAGTGCCAGTCATGTGCCTCCTGCTCACCCCGTCGACCCCCCTAACCCCACCAAACCCATTCCCCCCCCCTTCCCGCCCCTATGAATGCATGCCCCCGCCCCCTCACGCCACATCCATGCGGTGCAGCATCTCGTTGATGGAGCTGCCCAGCTCCCCGGCAGCCCGCATCTCCGTCACGATGTCGCACCCGCCCACCAGCTCGCCGCGCACGTACAGCTGTGGGGGCATGTGCATGCGTGCATGCATGCAGGCAGGGGGGTGGCGGCATGAGGGGAGGTGCTGGAGGTGCATGGAATAGTATCATGGTGGGAGGGGTCATTGCAAGAGGTGTGTGTCTTCTGCTCAAGAAGTGCGGAAGTATTGCTGTACAAGCGCCCCTCGCTTTGCGTTTCGCCCACCCGCCCCACTCTCCAGCGGGTATACAACAACGACCCTGCCCTCCTCCCCCCTCGCCCCCCTCGCCACCCCCCCACCTGCGGGTATGTCGGCCAGTTGCTGTACTCCTTGAGCCCCTGCCGGATCGCCTCGTCCTGCAGGATGTCGAAGCTGCCAAACTCCACACCCTCCGCCTGTGCGGGTGCCCGCACGTGTGGGTCAGGTGTGTCAGCAAGTCAGGGACCAAGTGGAACCCCATGCGGCTGCCGCCACTGCCACCACCCATCAGCTACACCACCACCCATCACCCAACAACCGCTCCCCCCCTGTGGGTTGCTTCGGTACACCTCCGACCCCCCCCCCACCCCCACCTTGAGCGCCTCCACCACCCGCCTGCTGAAGCCGCAGCGGGGGGCGTCCGGGGTGCCCTTCATGAACAGCATCACGGGCTGCGGACCGCCCAGCAGCGAGCGGATGCGCTCGCGGACTGCCTCGGAGGACTCCGGGGCGGCGGCGGCGGCGGGGTTGGTGGTGGTGGCGGCGGGAGGAGGCGGGGCGGAGGTGGAGGTGGGGGGAGGTGGTGCTGCAGGGGAGGGCGAAGGAGGATGGGGGGCGGTAAGCGGTTGCAGATGTTGTGCGGGGTTTCTTGGCAGTGGTGGTGTTGGGGTTTAGGGTTACAGCGGCGGAGGTGGGTCACATGATGGTGGGTGCAGCCGGGTATGAGGTGTGCAGCCGGGAAGCCAGCTATGGGCGACGAATGACGGGCGGTCAGCAGCAGCAACAACAACAACAAAGCGGGACTCTTAAGAAGCTGCCCAAGAGAAGATCGGAGACGGGCCATCAACCCATCGGCCCACCCCACTCCGGCACTCAGCTCCCTGCCACCCACCCTGCCACCCACCCACCCCCACCTGTCCCCGCTGCCCCCGCCACCGCCGCCGCCGCCACCCCTCGGAAGTCCGCTCCCAGCTTCTCCCTCAGCAGCGCCTCCAGCTCGCCGCTGGCCGCCATCTCAGTCACGATGTCGCAACCGCCAACCAACTCGCCCTTGACGTACAACTGTACGGAGTAGGGTGTGCGACAAAGAGTGCAGATGACGTGTAAGAGTACAACACGCAGACATGCAGCACATGCAGAAGACCAAACAGCGGCGCGGTGGGTCAGGCGCGGTAGGGTCTCTCGGCATCCTCCTCCCTCCAACGATACCCCTGTCCACATGCCTCCCAGCTTCATGTGTGCCTCGTTAATGTGGCAAGCTGGGACCCTGGCTGCAGCGTGTAGCGGTGGGGGCATGTGGGCACGTGTTTTGTGACCTCCCTCCCCCCACTCTCATGTTTCTTCTCCCGTACACCTCCACCCTTTCTTCCCCCGCACCCCCGCATCACCCCCCCGGCCCCCACCTGCGGGTATGTCGGCCAGTTGCTGTACTCCTTGAGCCCTTGCCGGATCGCCTCGTCCTGCAGGATGTCCACACTCTTGAACGCCACCTGCATCAGGGAGGGGAGAAGGAGAATATCCTATGTGTGGTGTGAAATTGGTAAACTAGCTGACACGCCCTGACACGGGGGAGGAGACGTTTCGCTGCGGGGAACCGGAAGTACGGTGCGGTGGGCGGCCGCTGGTCGTCCTGCCCCACAGTGGGCCGCGACACCAGCTGGGCAGCGCTCGGCTTTCAGGCTTCCATGCACGCCGTTGACAGGCGGTTAGAACTTCCTGGCATCATGGCGTTGCCTTCCAAGCGGTTGGCGCTGCTGTGGTGTGGGCCCTGGTGCGGGGCGACCCGAGAGGTATAGGTCCCGCTACCCCCTCCCACCCACCCACCGGTGAACCAACTCGCAACCCCACCCAGCCATCACAGCAGCACGACCCACGCAGCAGCCACCCCGCCCCTTTGCGCACTCGGGTTCGGTGGGCTTGCCTACCTAGCCATCATTCGATCGGCATTCACTCTTCCTCCTCCAGCCCCCTCCCCTCCCTCTCTCCCCCCTCCCTTCCTCTCACCCCCAGCTTCCGCAGCGCCTCCACCACCCGCCCGCTGAAGCCGCAGCGGGGCGCCTCCGCGACCCCCTTCATGAACACCACCACCGGCCAGCTGGACAGCAGGTACTTGATGCGGCCGAACACGGCGGCAGACGACCCGGGGTCTGCTGCAGGGGCTGGTGCTGCTGCTGGTGCTGCACCACCCGTTGCTGCTGTTACCGCTGGTGGTGGTGGTGGTGCGGGTGCGGGGGGTGTGCTGGTAGAGGTGGCTGCGCCGGTTCGCGCCAGTGCGGTCGCCTTGGCGGTGAGGGCGGGTGGGTCGGCGCCCTCTAGCCGGTCTGACACCTCGCCGGACTGGCAACAGGGGAGGGAGGGGAGGGAGGGGGGTTGTTGAGGGGCGGGAGGGCAGGAAGGGAGGAAGGGGGGAGGGTGTTGCGAGCAGGGCTTGCATGGCAGAGCTCTGTGTGTATGGCACCGCTGGCTAGCGGGGAGTGCATGAAAAGCGAGGAGAGGAGAGGAGAGGGGAGGAGGAGAAAGGGAAGAGGGCAGCGCGGGAGGCCGGATTCGCACGAGAGAGTGGGTGGGGGCGGCAAAGGAGGGAGGGGGCGGCGGGGGTGAGGCGCAAGGACGAGGGCATTCTACAAGGGGGCTGCTCTTAAGGAAGTGAGGTCGAGGTTACGGTATGTCCCGTGGGTCGGCCACCGCTGCACTACCCTAGCACCTCGCGATGCAGTGGAAGCAGATGTTGGGGACGGCGCGCAGGCAGGCGTTCAGGACTGGTGGTGGCTTGTGCACTCAAGCACGGTGCATTCCTACTCTTACGGCAAGTTGCTGCCGTTCTCATCCCGCGTGACCCTTACCCGCAAAAAGACAAAGTACGGCACCGTTGTAACATCGAACTTGACTGTGAGCTCGTCCACAACCTCAGCCTCCACCTATGGGGCGGAGAGGAAAGGAAGAAGGAGCGGATAGACCCTTACATGCGGTATGTAGTTAGAGCGCTTGATCTGCGGTCCATCCATGATGTCAGAGATTACCAATACCACTCCCGCTGCACCAGCATCACTGCTATGCTCCCAATCTAGCGTATCTTACAAGTCTGAACGCAGAGATTACTTATCGCTTACTGCGAGCAGTGCTCACCCTCGCGCATGTAATGCCGGGCAGGTCGGATGCTAGCTGCGTCAGCACACTGTCCATGTGTGAGCATGGCTCGCACCAACGGGCCCAGAAGTGTAGGACAATCTGTATTAATAAGAGGGGGATGGTGCCAGATGATACACAAACTCGTCGGCTTGAAATACTGCCTGGCCTTGTCAGGTGTGCAACGATATGACGGTAGGTTGTGTTAACAGCCGAATCCCAATTAACTGGAAGAGCGGAACTGTGATATTAAAACCCTATCCGGGATTACCCCTTAGCCCAGCAAAGGAGTGCCAAAACTTACACTGCACGCGAGATGCATGCACAGATCTTGGAAAGCGGCATATGGCTCTTCCCTATCGGTATTGCGTGTCTTGCAATCCTTGTCACGACTTAACTGTGGTGCACGGCCTCACCGGTTTGTCGTTCGCAATAGCCGCTTGTAGGTCTTTCGAAGAGCGAACATCGACGACAGCACCCATTCTGTTCCCTGTTGCAGCGTAGCCCTACCTACCAAACGCCTGGAGTTCTATGAAGGATAATTGAGTATAGAATAGTCCAGAATCCACAACCGAGAATTTACAGGTGTTTTCGTGATACCCGAACAAATCAATTTGTAAACGTGAAGCGGAAAGTGTATATTCTGTGTGACGGTGTGGGCAGCAGGTCTCACGGCCTGAGTTGTACGGTGGCGGTACCGTGAGATGCTATGTTGCTATCCCAGGGCAATTTTTACATGCTATGCTTGCTGTAATTTTAGATTGACAGCACTTAGCTTTCTATTAGGTGTTTAATTTTACCAGGCATCTACATAGCTATTTGGCTGTCGGGAGCTTAGGGGCTAGGGCCCGCAGACGACACAGCGTTATCATCATGAGCTTATTGCATAGGAAGTGTAGGCACTTCCGGTATAACTTTTTTTTAGCGCAGGCACTGTAGACATGGTCGACGCTGCGGTTCGTCGGCTCCTCAGCGGGGTGGCAATCCTGCTGGTAGCCGCATGTGTTGGGCATTTCTGGCTGGGCAAGTCCTTTGCCGCGAAAGTATGGGATGACGCGTGCCAGGTGGGAAGTCCTGAGGGTTCTGCTGGTACACGTGACCTAACTCATCGTAGCCACCATACCTTGTCGCTTGCCTTTACCATCTAGGCTTGGTACACAAGGTGTTGTATTGACTGTACGCAGGCTGGGGCACTTGTATTCGTGCTGAAGTTCGGCGAAAGCCGGAGTACAGCCACCACGTCAACAGAGGCAATTCTCAGCACGGCGCTGGGTAAGAGATATTTCCTTCAGTGTATGTCATGCCTCTTTACGCTTTACCTTTTGCCGTGTCAACAAGCTCTCCCGCTTCCTGGTCATTATGCCGGCATAATTGCCCTATCTAGGAGCAACACCCTCGCACCACAGCATATTCCCACCACATTCCGGTATCAGTTACCTCCTCAACTTCTCTTTCTTTTATGTATCAACCACGTTACCTTTAAGCAAACGTTCCAAAACCCTTTTGTACGCAGGCGCCTCGTTTGGCGCGCTGAGCGCCTGGCTGAGTGCCTGCAATGCCATCCTGCTGTTGGTGGCTGTCTCCATGCTACTCATCCACCATCCCTGCCCCAGCAAAGCGCTGGCGGCGGAAAAGCTGAAGGCACTGGGGGCCGCTGCCGCTGCTGACGGCGGTCAGTACCTGCCCTCCGTCGGCTTCTGGCAGCTGCTGCTCTCCACCTTTTGGTTTGGTGAGTGCCGAGATGTGCGCGCTGCCGCACACTGGCGGCCCGGACTCACAGTCTCGCAGCAACTGAACGGCTACCGGCGCCGTTTGGCTGCACGTGCGTCACATGTCTCCTTTCAGACACAACTGCCGCCCCACATGGCAAACGGAGACACCTAGACACACTCCAAACCACCCAGCACCCTCCTCACCCCTGCTACCCAGCACCCCACCTGTTCGTCCCTCGCCACCCACCTCCCACTCCATTCCCAACGTGCCCCCCCCCCGCCCCCGCCCCGCTTCCCTGCAGTGCACCGCGCCGCTGCCGGCTGCGGGCTGCTGGGCTGCCTCTCCGCGGCGTTGTGCCACGTGGCGCTGCTGGTGGCGGCCACCGAGCTGGTGGCCTGGCTGCCGGGAAGGGGAGCAGGAGGGGGAGGGGGAGGGGGACAGGTCGGGGGGCTGCAGCAGGGCGGAGGCAGCGGGGCCAGCAGCGCCAGAGGCGAGGAGGTGGGAGCAGCAGCAACAGGAGCGGGAACAGTAGGGTCGACGGCAGCAGCAGCAGCAGGCGGGGCTGAGGCTGCAGTGGTGGAGGGAGGCTCGCCTTCGGACTGGGGGAGCTCCCCCATCTCTCCTGCTGCCGCCGGTGCGGCGGTTGGTGCGGCGGCGGCTGCTGGCGGGTTCCTGCGTTGCTCTAGCAGCAGTGCGGCGATGGGACAGGTGGGGTGGGGGTGGAGGTGGGGCTAAATTAAGAAAACTGAGAAGCTGTATGACGAGGCTTCCCAGGTGGGGGTGGAGATGGAGATGGTGCAATGAGAGAGTCCTCCGTTAAGGTCCGTTAAGTTCGACAGTGCGTCATAGCAACATACTTGACGTGCGCTGCCGTCCGTCTAGTCCCATTCTTTATACAGCGCCTTTCCGCCTCCCGCCCTCCGTCCCGTCCCTCACCCCACCCCACCTCGCCCTCGCAGGCGCTGCTGGCAGACAGCAGCCACCTCCTCTCCGCCTCCGCTACCGGCTTCCGGCCCCACCAGCCCTCCTCCTGCGCGCCCCCAGCCGCCCTGCGCCGCTCCTCCTCCGCCGCTGCCACCGCTGCCGCCTCCATGCATGGCAGCAGCACCACGCACGACACCCCGGCTGCCGCATCCCTTGCGTCATCCTTTGCTGCTGCGGCTGCTGCTGCCATGGGGGCTGGGTGCGGCTCCCAACCGCCTCCGCAACCGCCGCTGCCGGCTGCAGTTGCTGCTGCTGCTGGTGCTGCTGCTGTCGGCCGGCTGTCCCTTGACCAGCGGTTCGGCCTGCACCACCAACGCCTCTTAAACCCGCACCGCCTGCACCGGCAGCAGCAGCAGCAGCAACACCACCACCCGCTATCGGGAGCGGGAGCGGGAGCAGCAGTGTCAGCAGCGGGGGTGCGGAAGAGCGCCAGCCCGGAGCCGTGTGTGGGCGTAGCGGTGGCGGCAGCGGTGGTAGCAGCGGTGGCAGCGGAGGTCGAGGGCGCTCAGGGGGCGGTGGGGTTGGGGGCGGAATCACGCATCAGCGGTGTGGCGCCGGTGCTGGTGCATGAGGTTTGCGACGGGGAAAGGCCGGGAGAGGCGGATGTGGGAGGAAGAGGAGGGGCGGAGGAGGAGGAGGAGGGCTTACCACATGCGGAGGACAGCTCCGAGGCGGCCGCAGTGGCGGGCATCTACTCTGTCTGCAGCCTCCCTTCCCATCCCCAGCAAACAGATCAACAGCAGGAGCAGCCGGTGATGATGGCGATGCTGCAGGGCTCAGGATGGGGGCCAGGGCAGCCACACCTGATGCCGCTAGAGCACCACCATCAGCCCGAGCCGCCCCTGCCAACGCGGCCTCCTCCCGGTCCCAGACCCCATCATCATCATCAGCCGCCGGGTCAGGAGCCCCTCGTCCGGCACCACCGGGTGACGGGCAGCACACACGACTACATCCTGCTGGCCTCCACGCTACCGGGGGCGGCGGGGTACGGCAGCGGGTACGATGAAGACGACGAGTACGACAGTGACGTGTACGATGATGAGGACGATGATGAGGAGGAGGATGGGGGTGTTGGTTGCGATGATGGGTATGATAGCGATGGCTGCTTTTCGCTGGCTCTTGCGGAGGGAGGGGTCAGCAGTAATAACAACAATACGAGTCACGCCGCAGCGGTCGTCACGGGCGGAACTATTACGACTGCCGCCGCCCCTGCTGCTGCTGCTGCTGCTACAGCTGCTCCTGCATGGGGCGGTGCTGATGCCGGGGTAAGCAAGGAGGACGGCTGCCGGAACAGCGGGGCGGGTGCGGCGGGTGTGCGAGCGGAAGCGCTGGAGGTCAGCACCGCCGTCGCCGTGGCGATGCAGGAGCTGGCGGCGGAGAGCTTGTCCTCGAGCTATCCGTACGGCAGCGCGGGTACGACAGGGGCCGCCGCCGGACTGGCGGCTGCGGTTGCGGCAGCGGCAGCAGCAGGAGGAGCAGGAGGCGGCCGAGGAGAACGGGGGGCGTCAGTGCAGGGGGGTGGTATGCAGGGTGCCAGCGGCACTACCTCTGTTCGAGGGGGTGTCTTAATGGCGTTGCCTAACTGCCCCTCCATGCGGTGTGCTGCTGCTGGTGGTGGTGGTGTCGCGGACGATGGCGATCAGGAGGAGGGTGCTGTTGCTATTGGTGCTGCTGCTTTGCAGCACGCGCTGCGAGCATGCGATAACGGTGACGAGGACGATGATGAGTATACCGATGAGGAGGAGGAGGAGGAGGAGGAGGAAGCATGCTTGGTTGTGCATGGCGACGAAGCGGAGGAGGAGGACCTTATGTCGCTGGGAGAGGTGGAGGCGGCAGCAACGGCTGCAGCAGGAGCAGCCGTTGATCCCGTGGGCACGACAACCGCTGCCGCCTCCGTTGCGGAATGTACGACACCCACCCGGGCTAGAAGAACTGCCACCGCTGCTTTTGCCGCAAGCACAGCACCAGCAGCGACGGTGGGCCTTCAGGTCATGGGCGCTGCTGCAGCTGGTGGCGGCGGCGGCATGCAGCAGCAGCGTCAGCAACTGCTGCTGGACGGCTTTGTCGCCCCCGAGGACTCCTGCATGGCCTGCTGGCCGCACAGCCCCGGTCCCGCTGCGGGCCTCACCCGCCACCCCTCTCAGCAGCTGCCGGCCCCCCTCCTGCAGCAGCAGCAGCACCTGCATGACCCGCGGGGCGCCTGGGAGCAGGCACATCGCGGTTGGGAGGGGGGCTGCTCGGGAGGAGGAGATGGAGGCGGAGTGGTGGTTCCTCTGCAGGTGAGAGCCGAGCGCTGGGACAGGAGGATATCCTGCAGCTGCACATGCAGCTGCTCATGCGTTGTGTGCACTGGTGCGCCGGTGTTGAATGCTCCCGTTACATTGCTTTTGGTTCGCTTCTTTAAGGCAACACCGTCCCTCTACAGTGCTGCTGATGCATGGTCGATGACTGCCCCTGATCATCCCGCGATCAGCAACATGCTCCTCTTACCTTCCCCGTCCTCCCCCGACCCGAAGGAGGACACCCTGGCGCGCCACACCGCCGCCTCCTACCTCCTGCAGGAGCAGCAGCAACTGCTGGCGCTGCTGCAAACTGGACACGCTGCTGCTGCTGCTGCGGAGGCCTCCGGCGCACCCGAACCCGCATACGCCCCAGCTGCGCGGGCCTCCGCAGCAGCAGCAGCAGCGTACGCCCCAGCTGCGCGGGATTTGTGGGGCCCTGCAGGAGGCGGCGCCGGCGGAATGCATGCGGCAGCCGGTGCTGGCACAGCATCCCTCCCAGCGGAGCTACTGTTGCTGCGGGGCGCTGCTGCTGCTGCTGCACCCGCCTCGCCCTCCCCTGCACTGGACCTGCTAGACTGCTTCCTGCGTGACTCTGTCATGCTGGCCAGCGGAGGGTACGGCAGGATTGAAGAGTACGACATGACGTACGAGTACGGAGCTGATGCGGCAGCAGCAGCTGCATCAGTGGTGGGGGCGGTGGAGGGTGAGAGCAGCATGGGCTGCTGTGCGGTGCGGGCGGAGTGCAGGCTGGCGGACCAGCAGTACTACCCGCAGCAATACCGCAGCAGCAAACAGCAGAAGCAGCAACGGCAGCAGCGGCAGCGAAGGCTGTCTGCGGGGCAGTTGCTGGCGCGTGCGGTGTACGGAGGTGCGCAACCGCATACGGCGCCGCTGCCGGATCCAAATCTGTCGTACCCGCATGAGCACCATCCGCCGCCCCCGCCGCAGCAGCAGCAGCAACTGAAGCATGAGCCATACCAGCCTCCCCACTGCTATGGCGAGTACCACGAGCAGCTGCAGCAGCTACAACAGCAGCTACAGGAGCAGCAGAGGAGCAGCCGGCAGCTTGCTGGGGGGCTTGAGGGGGCAGACAGGCTACGAGACCCTAGTGCAGGGGCCCATGCTCTGGGCGGTCGGGGGGAGACGACGAGGCTGGAGACAGCGACAGAGTCCGGAGGCGCTACCCATGAGGCTGCTGCAGCAACCGCGTTTGTGCACGATGGCAGTCAGTGGCAGTGCATGACAGGTGACGGTCGTGCTGATGACCCATGGGTCATGAAGGCTTCAATTGCAGGTAGGCACGTGTCGGCGCGGGTTTGCCCGCAGCCCCTGAAGAACCGCTATGCGGCGGTTGAGGATCGGTTGCGGCATGCGGCGACGGATGATGATGGTGCGGAAGGAGATGCAATGGACGGGCCCTACGTGACGTCGGCGAACGCTGTTGCAGAGCGCGACATGACAGCGGGAAGGGCAGCGGCTCTGGGGCCGCACCCTGGCCCGATGCTGGTAGTGGGTCGGGGAGTAGTAGGAGAAGCAGGAGCAGCGCGGGGGCTGGCGGCCAGCAGCAGCAGCAGGGGCGCGGGGTATGAGGCAGCGGCTCAGGACTGCTGCAGGTGGGAAGACGAGGAGACGTTTGGGCTGGAGGATGATTTCAGCTGCGGCGGGAAGGACAGCCCTTCGCAGCTGCGTCCCTCCCCAACCTCGCGACTGCAGTCCCCACGCGGCGTTCAAGGGGGCCTTCATGAGCAGCACCCGCTGCACCAACTGCAGTTCTACCGCCTTGAGCAGCAGCGGCAGCAGCAGCAACAGCAGCGGCAACAGCCGGCTGCTGCCCCGGGCTTGCGGCGGCTCACGGACGGGGGCGTCACGGGGGCAGCTGCCCAGTCGCCGCCCGCAGCCTCCAGTCCGCTGCAGATCGCCGCGGACCGCCCTGCAGCGGGTGGCGGCGGCGGCGGCGGCGGCGGGGGTCGTGGGAGCGCCGGCGGAAGCCTTCCAGACAGAGCCGCCACCGCCGCGGGGGCGTCAGCGTCTCTCGCCGCTGCAGCCACGTCGTGTGGGAGCGGTACGCTTGTGCAACCGTTTGTGGCGGTTGGTACGTTGTACCGCTCGTTGTCGTTGCAGCACCGGCCCACATACGGCTCGCAGCGGCGCTCATTCGACACGCGAATCAGTCGCATGGGCAGCATTGCCAGGGTGCAGCACCCGCCGGGGGCAGCAGCGGTGGCGGCGGCTGGGGTGGAGGTGGAGATGGCGACGGGGCTACCCCTCACGCCCCGGACAATGCCGTCGGCTTCACCGCAGACGTCGCCACCACAGCTGCTGCCGGCGAGCGAGGGTTGCGGCGCAACCGGGGGAGGAGCACTCTCCTCCGCAACCCCCTCGTGCCTCACATCTCCGAGGCCAGAGCTGCCGCAGCCGCCTCACCTGCCGGCGCAGTCCTTGTCACCTTTTGCCAGGCACGCCGCAGCGGCAGCTGCTGCCGTTGCCGCCGCCACAGCTGCCGAGGATGCTGCATCGCCACATCATCTCGCCGACAAGCTGCGACAGAGCAGCTCCGCTCCCAAAGCAGGGACGCAGTTGCCGCCGCTGGCGACGACGGCGGCTATGGGCGCCCTGGGTCTGACGTCAGCATGCGCTGCTGCTGCTGCTGCTACAGCGGCGGCACCCTCGGACCCTCCGCTCGAGCTGCTGCCCGCTGCGTCCGGTTCGACCAGCCTTGCAACGCGTCTGACACTGCCCTCGGACGGCTGCGGCATGCGGCTGTGCAGCGGTGGTGGGGGCATCACGAGTCCGCCGACCCATGGGTCATGGGGCCGGGCGTCCAGCAGCGATGAGGAAGGCGGAGAGCTGCCGACGGCTGGCTCTGCTGTTGCGGAAGCGAAACGTCAGCCGTCGCTGCGCGGTTAGCCTGGCTGCTTGCTATTGTGAGAAAGGGAACCGAAGACGAACAAGAGGATCAGGGACTGAGATTACCGTTGGCCGCGCTGTCGTTCGTACGGACACCTAGTTGCGTTGGCTTGAGGCGCCCCAGCGGCTGATGAGAGCCTCGTGACGTTTCCCTTGGCGAGGTCCGTTGCTGCGGCCTTGCATGTGCACATCACCGGAAGCGTAAGGTTTTGGGTGGGGTGGGGTGAGCAACCGTCCAGCATTGACGGGAGGATATAGATGTACCGGTATCGTACTACTAATTGTTCGTTGGGGGGTTTTAGGCGTCCTTTTTGTTATGAAGCCAGACGGTGTGGTGCCACACCTGCTGTCACACGCTTAGCTGGCACATGTTAGCAGGTAGCAGGAGCTACTACTAGCAGCGCCGTAGGGCCTGGTAGATGTTGTAGGGGATGCAGCACATCCAGACAGTCGGCACCAGTTTGCTGCATCTGCAAGCGTACGGGCTTATTTTGATCCGGGTTGCGGTTCTTGTATTTGTGCCGCCAACTTCGGCGACTGAACTCCCAGGATGTGGAAGGGTGCCAACAGCCCACGTGTCCAAAGGCACTGCTCATCAAGTGTCCGTACTTCTGCCTGGGGTTGACGTGTATTGCGTGCGGCCAGGGGGTGTGGACAGGCTTGGGGGCACCGGGAGGGAGGCGAGCGCCTGTAGGGGGGGCTGGGATCACCCGTGAGAGGGCGCCCTACTCACGTCGTGTCTTGACTTAGCTCCGCTGCTGAGCTACCCGGCTCTGTGGGAGCCCCTAACAGCGGCGTCAGAAGACGGAGGCATGCCGCCGGTGTGGGGCCGCACTGTTGTGGGTCTGCGCCCCCCGCATCACCTAGCGCGCTGGTTCTGCTATAGCTTAGGTCTTCGGTATGCGTGTAGCGCTTGCTAGTAGTGGTGCGGCTTGTACTTGTTAGGGGTGTCGCCTGCGGTTGAATGTGTGCCTGCCCAGGAAGTGTGCGGGGTAGGTCTTAGCCCTGCCCGAGAGCACGTCAGCTGCGTGCCCCGGTGCGCTGATGAGTTGCGGTCTTGTGGCGCCTGGTGCCGCCGTGGGGCTGAGCTGCGCTGAGCTGCACTGCCGCCGCCAGGAGCCCTTGTCCTTGCTGAGCTCCTGATTGTCCTGATTGTGTGCTGTGTCTGTGTTGTCGTGCCTGCGAGTGGCAGTAGGCTGCCCTGCCAGTCCTGGGCGTCGCGTGTGTTTGTGTGCAGGCGGTTCTTGTTCCTCAGGGAGAGTCAGGCGTCGCCGTTGTGCACAAACCATTGCGGAAATTAGCCCTACTTTCTTGATATGCGTTGTGAAGGAGGCAGTATAGGCGTAGGAAGGCAGGCAATTCAGGAGCTATGTGCGGGCGGGAAGGCCGGTGCGGTTGATTGGAAAACCTTGCGCCGGAATGCTCAGGGAGTTGCTAGCTGAGATAGCTGAGCGCCGTTCTCCTTTGTCGTGTGCGTGTGCGAGTTAGGTGCGGTAGATCAGCGGCGGCTGCAAGGTAGGCATCCTGTCTTCGGTAGCGTAGGAGGCCTTACGTCTTGATGGGCGGGAACGCGGGATATGTGTGCGTGGGGAGCAGGTGGCTTGCAGGCCCGCTGCGCTGCGCTGCTGCACGTGCTCGGGTTTTATACGGTACATGAAGCGGTGCCGCTAGCAGTGCAGCAACTGCGGCCGCTAGCATTAGCTGGTGGTGGTGTGGAGCAATCTCCACGCGTGCGTTGTTTGGTGGCGTGAAGGCCGTTGTTGCGGGTGTGGTGCGAATGCTGCTGAAGAGTTTAGGGCACAGTGGAGGCCTAGAGTGTAGGGTCGCGCGTGTGTGTTGGGCCGTGTTGGGCCAGTATGATCCTGCAGCCATGAAGGACGGAGAGGCAGAGCGTGCGGGCGCGCGTGTGCGCGATGGTAGTGGCGCGGATGAGGTTGGGAGAGGTGTCATGCGAGGACTGGGCTGGGTGGGCAGGAGGTACTTGGAAGCCGGAGACGGCCGCGAGCACTGATGCGGGTTATAGGCGGGCTATACTTGGAACGCGTATGGATTACTTGTTGTTGATCACTTGATATTGTCGTGCGAGCGTTGGACAGGCGGTAACAGGGCTCATGCGGCGTGTATTTATAGCGGAGGTCCGGTCGTGCCATATGCCGAAATGCGGCCAGCGAGGACTTACATGTAAAGGTCACGGTATGTGTGAACAACGCATCCACAGCCGGGTGACTGCTTGTAGGGAGTAACTCTTCCTGTCCTTATCCTGGCGCCGCTAGCTGATTCCGCCCTTTCCCTCCTCGCGTTGCCCCTGCCAAGCACGACAACCCATCCAGGCACACTTGCAAGCCCACACACAATGTCCCCATCCAACCTCCAGGGGGCCCCCCTCCTCCCAAACCTCTCCCCCGCCTAACCCTCAGCCCCCCACCCCTACACCGCACCCGCCACTCCCCCACCTGCGACCGCCCGTCTCCTCCGCCCCTTCCCCTACTCCTGCCCCTCCTCCCCTGCCCCTCCCGCCCCCGCCCCCGCTGCTGCTGTGAGGTACTCCAGGACGTACATGTTGCCCTCACACGCCGCCGCCAGGTCCCCGTGCAGCCGCCCCATCACCTTCTGCAGCGCCCGCAGAGCCGGCAGCACCGCACCGCTACCCAGCCCGCCCGCCGCCGCGCCCGCCACCCTAGCCGCCGCCAGCGCGCCCCCACCCACACCCCCGCTGCCCGCCGCCTTCAGCAGCCCCCCCTGCGCCGTACACAGCGCCCGAACCCACATCAACACAAACTCCAAATGCGGGCAGTCCGCCGCATACTCTGCCAGGGCCGACAGCACCGCCGGCACAAACACCGCCGGCACGCCCGCCACCGTCGTCGCCACCGCTGCCGGCGGCGTCGCCAGCACGACATGTCGTACCAGCGCGGGGTCTCCCAGCCGCAGCGCGATGAGCAGCGCGCGGAGGAAGGACCGTGACGCCAGTGCCGCCTGCGCCGCCGCGGGTGTGAGCTCCTCCGTGAGGTCCGTGGGGTCGAACAGGAGCCCCTCGTCCAGGCTGTACAGCATGAGCCCCTCGGTGGTGGCGGCGGCCCACACGCGGCCAGTGGGGGAGAGCGCCACGCTGCGGCAGCGAACCATGGGTCGCTTGCCGGCCGAGGTGCCGGGCACGTCCGCCGAGGCGGCTAGGTCGGTGGAGGGCGGCAGCAGCTCCACCATGTCATCCTCCTGGAGGGGTGGTGGTGGGGGTGGTGTCGGGCGGTGGGGGGGTGGTTGTGGGGGTGAAGAGGGAGAGGGCGGGGGAGAGGAGTGCTCGCGCGGGTAGGAGGAGGAATGTGCGGCCGACCTTGGTTGTGAGGAGGTAGGCAGGTAAAATAGGCATGGTGTGAGCAGAGAGAGGGGTGGGCACGGCCTTCAAAGCGCACAAGGTGTCCAGGAATCCCCCTGGCGTGCCTGTGCGGGCCCTGCGTCCCACCAACCATGTACACTCCTCCCTCGCTAAACACGCAACCTCTACCCCACCATACCCCACATCACCGCAACACAGCCCATCGACGTTTTGCGCTCTTCCCAACCCACCCATCCACTCGCCCGCCAGCACACCGACATGCGCCCACACCCACACCCCCATCAGCTTCCTCTTTACCCCATGCCTTACCACACAGTCAGCTAGTTGTTTCCTCTTTGCCCCCCCTTTGCCTCACCTGGTCATCCGTGTTGAGCAGCTGCAGCGGCCCCGCGTCCGTCATGTGCTTCGAGTTCAGCTGGTCCAGCACGCCGTCCAGCCCCCGGTTGTACGACAACTGAAACCGCCGCAACATCAGCCGCTCCGCCACGTCGTACACGCACACGTACTTGGACTTCCCGCCCGCAAGCAGCAGCGCACCGTCCGCGGAGTACGCCAGCGAGGTGAATGCAGCCCCCGAGGCGGAGTTCCCCGCCGCCCGGCGATCCGACTGCAGTCTCCCGCCCTTGATGTCTCGGCGCCCCTCAATGGTCCCCTGCAGCTCCCCCTCCACCGGGTCCCACAGGTAGATGCTGCCGTCCAGGGTGGCAGCCGCCAGCTGCCGCCCGTCGGGCCGCATGGCCACCGTCAACACGTCGTGTCGGTGCTCCAATACCTCCGTGGCTCCGGAACCGCCGCTGTCGTACACGTCCCAGGTACGAACCGTACGGTCCCAGGAGCAGGACGCCAGGAGCGAGGTCACCGGTGAGAAGGCGAGCCCCGACACCGGCCCCTCGTGCCCCGCTAGGACGTCGGTGAGCCTGCCCGTCTTGAGCGACCACACGTAGATCTGGAAGGTATCCACGGTGCCCGCCACCACCACCTCCCCGCCCGGGTCGACCGCCAGGCAGCCGAACTGCACGGGTGTGGGCGAGGTGAGGGTGCGGAAGTTGCGGTAGCGCACCAGGTCCCAGGCGCGCACGGTGCCGTCCAGCGAGGCGGACAGCAGCGCGTGTCCCGAGGGCAGGAAGGCGACGGCGGTGACAGGGGCGGTGTGTTCGGAGAAGGTGACGAAGCAGAAGCCGGAGGACTGCTGGAAGACCTTGACCTGGGGGGGGGGCGGAGCGGAAGGGGAGGAGGGGTAAGAGGAACAGTAAAGGACGAAGAAGATGCAAGCATGACGGTACGATCCCTCCTATCGCAATCGCATTCATTGCTCCGCCCCCTTGCACCCACCCCTTACCTTGCAGTCGTCCGCGCCCGTCGCAATGAGCGCCCCATCCGGCGAGAACGCCGTGGCAGCAATGTCATGGTAGTGCCCCTGCTGCTTCAGCACATACGTCTCGCTGCGCCACTCCCACACCAGCAGCTGCCCCAGCGCCGCGCACCCCACCGCCAGCCAGTCGCCACCACCGTTGAACGCCAGGCTGCTGATGCGCTCGCGGCTCACGCTGAGCGTGTGCAGGTTGTCAAAATCGGGCAGCTGGTAGAGGTCAAACACGCCGTTGCTGAAGCCCACCGCCAGTAGTCCGGAAGGCGAGTGGTGGTCGTAGGAGCTCACTCGGGCGCCGCGTTGGTGGAAGTAATGCTTGCGGGAGAGGTACCACTTGCCGCCGGCTAGGGATGGGAAGGGTGAGGAGGAGGTGGTGGCGCCGTCTTGTTGCCGGGCTGTAGCTGCGGCGTCCTTAACGCCGTCTTGCTGTTGTTGCTGCTGCTGCGGCTGGTCATCCTGGGCCTGCTCCGCCTGTTCCTCCTGCTGCTGCTGCTCCTCTTGCTCCAGTTTCCGCTGCTCCTCGGCTTCCTGCATTTCCTTCCGCTTGCGCTTGGCGACGGGCGGTGCCAGGTTGTCAAGCGTGTAGGCTGCGGAGGCGTCGTAGGTCCAGCCGTGCAGGGCCCCGTCGGCTGACAGAGAGTACATAACCGGCGCCTCGCCTCCATCGGAGGTCCCTTTGGCAATGGTAGCTGGGCTGGAGAAGAACACGCCGATAATGGCGTCCTTGTGGCCAGCCAGGGTTGGGGGCTCATAGCCGGGAATGGGGTTGAGCGAGAAGACTCGCACTGTGATGTCCTTGGATGCGGCAGCAATGAAGTTGCCATCCGGGCTCCATGCAACGTCCAGCACGTCAGTGTGGCAGTGGCCATAGGTGCGGTGCAGCTGCATGGGATTCATCTGCTTTTCCGCAGAAGGACAAAGCCAGACTTGCACCAGGTGGCCGACCGCCACCGCAACGTAGCGACCATCTGGGCTGAAGCGCGCACAGGCGACGGGGCCCTTGAATGAAAAGTGGTGAAGCAGCACTTGACGCTTACGATTAATCAGCAGCGCACGCCCGTCCTTGTCGACAGACATCAGTAGGGCGCCGTCGGGGCTGACGCATAGTACGCGGATTTGTGTCAAGTTCTCAAATGGAAGACATTTGCTGGTCGATTCAGTCAGGCTGACCTGGCCTACCCGGTTGCCAACAGGTGTGAGAAGCTCATTGTTGCAAATTAGCAAGGTGCCCCCACGGTAAGGGGCACCTATAAGATTGGAGAAAGTAAAATTCATTTTTACACCAACATTTCCCAACCGTGCCTTCGGTGAGCATCGGCAGGCCTTGCTCTTTGCCTTCGGCGGCTCCGCATGCTCGTCCCGTGTACGGGATCAACAAGGAGCTTCAGCCAACAGGTCTTCGGCGTTTTTCCTTCTCTATTTTGGCATTTTAGTTCTTCATAGACCTACTTGATTGCGTAATTCTCCACTAAACTACTCTCCAAGCTTACGCACCGCATGCGAATCCTGAAAACATGCGACACCTTCACCTTTGAAGCAATGCTTTTCAAAACCTTTCGGGTATGTCCCAATGCCTCCTTCAAACTTGTTGCAAACTGCCGCGGTAAGCAGAGTACGTACTGTGCAACACCCCTTACTCGCTGCATCGACTCCCCTAGCAGGTTCTGCAGGCCGTCCAGACGGGAATGCAGGACACATAAGTGTATTCTGCCCTTCCAATTGCTGGGTTGAAAAGGCAAAAGCATGAACGGCGGCGGGCGGCCCAAGCTATCCGCTCGCACGGGGCATACAAGTATTCTAGCCGGATGGAATCTGCTCGTGTGATGCTGGGCGCATGTAGGTGTGTGCTTATGATGCAGTTTCAATGCTTACACACTTTATAGCCAATGCTTGCAGTGCGGTTTAGTTGCTAACCGGTACCATGTGCTCGTAGGGCTCGAGGCTCAGCTGATGTCAACACATGCACACACCCACTCGCGTCTCTCCTGTCTGGCGTCACGTGCTCTTCCCTCCTGAGCCCCTTCCTCCACCTCCTCTCCTATACAGCCAGGCAGCCGCCACTCCAGGTTTCTTCCTCCATCCAATGCATGCGCCTTTCCTTCCAGCCACATACATATGCATGCACAGAACAACCCCCCAACATGGCTACCGCATCAAAAGCTGGTACGATTGCATTACTTTCTTCGTGTTGCGTTGAAGGAAAGTGAAACTGCTCTGTGAGGCGAAGGCAGAACGAACGCACCCACCCACCCACTGGGACAACCGTCGTGAGCTCGTAACACCCACTGCTGCTGCCCACCACTCTCAAACAATTTAGCAGCATAAATTTTTGGCCATGTAACACACACACACACTTGCACTTGTTTCCGCTCAACTACACACAAACACACACAGGACACGCGCATGCTAAGATTGCTAACTGAAGACACGCGTGCCAGGAACCGAAGCGCGGAGGAAACGAGCTAGTTGACCAGAGGTGGAGCTTTGAGGAGTCACTTGACATCTTGGTACGATACCACGTAAGACAACCATCCCCTGCTTTTGACATCTGGCCTCAAACACGCCCTCCGACATTCTCACATTCCTTCACCCCTCCGAACGACATGGCTCCTGACCTCTTGCCGTACACACACGTAACGACTCGCCACAATGCACATTTTACACACTTGAGCAGTGCCGCATGATGCCACCCACCGGCATCTTCAGCCCAGTACGGTATCCCCGCTTGGGGGCTGCGATTGCATGGACACAGCCCGCACCTCCCGCTCCCCCCGTCGGGCCTATCTGCCTCATCAGGGCCTCCCTTACTGCATGCTGGTCCGCAGCTCCCACACCCCCACCAGCTGCCAGCGCACCCCGACGCACACCGCCCCGACGTGTTGGCAGGAACAGGACCGGGGACTGCTGTCCGTTGCAGCGGTGAGACCTTCCAGCGCTAAACAACACATCACCAACACTGGTGCCAGCAACAATGCGCGGAGGAGCTGGAGCCAGCGCGCAGACTATCAATGCCTACCTCTTCCGGTCTACTACACTTGATGCTTCAGTAAACCCCATCCGCCCCCTTCTAGCAACGATCCTTTGGCGCCTTGAAAAGATTATCTTTTACACGAATAACACCCGTGACACATTGCTCCGTGATGCGCGCGTTCACTGTTAGCGTTGAGGCACCAAACGATATTCCACGATTGATCTTTGCAAGGCCAAATGCACAGCAGTGAGGACGACAAGGGCCCGCAATTACAAAACGTCCAACCAGGGTTGCAACTGCAAATGCCACCAGCATAGGAGTAAAGTCCCTATGTACGCTGTAACAGCGGCAACAGCTGAGCCAAAACGATAAAACGCTGATCCTGACGCTGGCTGAACGATAAAAATGCTGATCCGAACCGATATGTTGCGCGACATCTGACGACCATCAGCACAATTGCATGACAATAACGAACACGTGCCGGGGGCTGCGTATCGTCTGCGGGGGTGTCAATTGGTACCTGCAATGTCCTGCCCTGCCGTACAACCCCACAGCAGCAGCCGACATGAGTTGTCTGCCCTCCATCTCTGTGTCACCTAAGTTGCTCCTTTCTCGTGCCGCTGCAAAAACGTATATACTAAAACATCACCCACCTCCCAACAGCCTTCAACCAACAAGCGCTACTGAACGAGCGCCAACCACCACAACCACCCAACGACCAACACCAACAAACTGCCGCGCCGCTAACGACCCCCCCCCGGGCGGCTCACATCCCCCTTGCAGGACGGTCGGCGGCCTGTGCCTATGCTGCACACACACGCATGTAAAACCACGCAAGGAACGGGCTATCCGGTAGCTAACGCTGAAGTACAGCAGATGTGATTAGTATTTGGCTCAAAACAAAATGCCTGGCCCCCTTCCCCGAATTGCTGCCCCCCCACAAACACTCAACTACGCTGCATAGCAGGCCAGCCAGCCAGCAAGCGCCACACATAAAAGGATTTAGGCCATTCAGGCCCATTACTGACTACATGCTGTCATGACAGACCCGTCTTTCTACTACACCCCGGGGTCAGATGTGTCAGCTCTGCAGGTCGTCAAGTGGGCACACAGGTGGCCTGGGTTGCGCACACACCCGCCTGCCGCCCGTCAGGTGGACAGCTGCAGTGCTGCTCACAGGTAACGTATGGCTACCTCTTGTCCGCACACATAGAATGAAACATCCACCCCCCAGAATCCACCAAACCATCACCACCAAGGCCGCCGCCCCTACCGGCAGCGCAGCGCCGCCGCTCCTTCAAACAACTTTACCAACGGAAAACGGAAAACGGCAACAGAACAATGTGAAACAGGCAGTACCTGTACCTCACCTGCCAAAACAAACAGTCCACAGCACCCTAGCTAGCCGCACCAACTTACCCCTCCACAGACCTCTCTACTCATATCCACTCTGACACAACCCCACAACTCCATATCCCCTGATGCCGCCTGAGGAGCTTTCGCCCCTTGCATGCCGGCAAACCCACCATGCTCTGCACACTCTACAGCCGGTAGGGTCCGTAGCCGCAATCGCTGCCTGCTGAAGACCCACATACCCCGCCCCCGCCCCCGCCCCCAGTACCCTCTGAGCCAGCAACCCCAAATGCATGATGACCGCCCCTGCAACTGACGGGCACTTTACGGGACGGTCCGCCCGCCTGCCCGCCTCCACCCACATCACAACCAGCAGCCGATAAGCCATTACACCACCAACCACCACCACCACCACCGCATACACACACACCAGCCAGTTCTACGCCGCCATCCAGTTGGCGAGAGAGTCAATCCATCATCACCTAACCCCCCACCACAGCACACCAACCCTAACCCCGGAACCCCCCAGGCGACCTGCCCCCTCCCCCCGCCGCTGGCCCCGCCGGCGCCGCCGCCGCCCCCCTCTGCTGCTGCTGCTGCATGGCCTGCTGCAGGTGCTGCTGCTGCCGGCTCTCCGCCTGCAGCAGGCTCAGCTGCGCCTTCACCGCCGCCACCAGCTCCACCGCGGAGGGGCGCCGGTGCGGCTCGGCGGCCCAACACTGCTGAGCCAGCGACCTGTGGGCGGTGGGGTGGGGGGTGGGGCGGGGTGGGGTGGGGTCGCACCCAGAGATATATCAAAACCACATATTAGGGAAAAGCACAGGTGGGGTGGTGGGGTGTGAGCAGCAGCACCAGGGTAGCGGTCAATAGTGTCCAGTCAAAGTGGCAGGGAGCGGCTACCAGTGGCGGTCGTGGTAGAGCACCGTGTGAGCATTACAAGCAGCGGCGGCGTTGTCAGCGGCGTCATCGCCCTTTACGGCAGCATCGCCCTTGTCACCCTCCATCCGCAACCCCTGGCACTGGACATCTGTGCTTCTTAACCGCCCCTTACCACCAGCACTCTCCCCTCTCTCCTTCCCCCACCTCCCCCCCCCCCCACCTGTACGCCTGCGGCACGTCACTGGTAAAGGCCGGCCTCAGCCCGCCCCGCACCGCCGCGCCGATCTGCTCGGGGGCCAGCTCCTTGTACGGCCTGTAGCCCCGCCCGCTGGCGATCTCCCACATCACAATACCCAGCGCGAATATGTCGCTGGAGGCGTCCACGCGGGAATCTGGGGGGGGGCGGGGGGGGGGGGGGGAGGGGCGGGGAGGGGGGGGGGAGGAGGTCACATGGACTGCCCTCAGCCTTGCAACTATCCTGTAGCACCAACAGTGGTGTGGCATATCCTACTACGGTGATACCTTCCACCTCATGCATCCCCGCCCGCACCCCCACACACCCCACCCCACCCCACCCCACCCAGCCCCCCAACTCACTGTTGTCCATGCTCTCGGGGCTCATGTGCGTGATGCTGCAGCCAGGAGGGGGGCGGCGGGAGGGGGGAGGGGGGCGGAGGGAGGGGCAAGGGGGGCGGAGGGAGGGGCAAGGGGGGCGGAGGGAGGGGCAAGGGGGGCGGAGGGAGGGGGAGGGGGGCGGAGGGAGGGGCAAGGGGGGCGGCGGGAGGGGGAGGGGGGGCGGAGGGAGGGGCAAGGGGGGCGGCGGGAGGGGCAAGGGGGGCGGAGGGAGGGGCAAGGGGGGCGGAGGGAGGGGCAAGGGGGGCGGCGAGAGGGGCAAGGGGGGCGGAGGGAGGGGCAAGGGGGGCGGAGGGAGGGGCAAGGGGGGCGGAGGGAGGGGCAAGGGGGGCGGAGGGAGGGGCAAGGGGGGCGGAGGGAGGGGCAAGGGGGGCGGCGGGAGGGGCAAGGGGGGCGGAGGGAGGGGCAAGGGGGGCGGCGGGAGGGGCAAGGGGGGCGGAGGGAGGGGCAAGGGGGGCGGAGGGAGGGGCAAGGGGGGCGGAGGGAGGGGCAAGGGGGGCGGAGGGAGGGGCAAGGGGGGCGGAGGGAGGGGCAAGGGGGGCGGAGGGAGGGGCAAGGGGGGCGGAGGGAGGGGCAAGGGGGGCGGAGGGAGGGGCAAGGGGGGCGGAGGGAGGGGCAAGGGGGGCGGCGGGAGGGGCAAGGGGGGCGGAGGGAGGGGCAAGGGGGGCGGAGGGAGGGGCAAGGGGGGCGGAGGGAGGGGCAAGGGGGGCGGAGGGAGGGGCAAGGGGGGCGGAGGGAGGGGCAAGGGGGGCGGCGGGAGGGGCAAGGGGGGCGGAGGGAGGGGCAAGGGGGGCGGCGGGAGGGGCAAGGGGGGCGGAGGGAGGGGCAAGGGGGGCGGAGGGAGGGGCAAGGGGGGCGGAGGGAGGGGCAAGGGGGGCGGCGGGAGGGGCAAGGGGGGCGGAGGGAGGGGCAAGGGGGGCGGCGGGAGGGGCAAGGGGGGCGGAGGGAGGGGCAAGGGGGGCGGAGGGAGGGGCAAGGGGGGCGGAGGGAGGGGCAAGGGGGGCGGAGGGAGGGGCAAGGGGGGCGGAGGGAGGGGCAAGGGGGGCGGAGGGAGGGGCAAGGGGGGCGGAGGGAGGGGCAAGGGGGGCGGAGGGAGGGGCAAGGGGGGCGGCGGGAGGGGCAAGGGGGGCGGAGGGAGGGGCAAGGGGGGCGGCGGGAGGGGCAAGGGGGGCGGAGGGAGGGGCAAGGGGGGCGGAGGGAGGGGCAAGGGGGGCGGAGGGAGGGGCAAGGGGGGCGGAGGGAGGGGCAAGGGGGGCGGAGGGAGGGGCAAGGGGGGCGGCGGGAGGGGCAAGGGGGGCGGAGGGAGGGGCAAGGGGGGCGGAGGGAGGGGCAAGGGGGGCGGAGGGAGGGGCAAGGGGGGCGGAGGGAGGGGCAAGGGGGGCGGAGGGAGGGGCAAGGGGGGCGGAGGGAGGGGCAAGGGGGGCGGAGGGAGGGGCAAGGGGGGCGGAGGGAGGGGCAAGGGGGGCGGAGGGAGGGGCAAGGGGGGCGGAGGGAGGGGCAAGGGGGGCGGAGGGAGGGGCAAGGGGGGCGGCGGGAGGGGCAAGGGGGGCGGAGGGAGGGGCAAGGGGGGCGGAGGGAGGGGAAGGGGGGCAGAGGGAGGGGGAAGGGGGGGAGATATAAGCATGTCCGGAGTTTAAAGCAACCCAAGGCAGGTAGTAGTTTCAAAAAAGGGGGGCATTAAGAGACCGGAGGAGGCCCCCCCCTTCTCACTCAACTCCTTATGGCTTCCTCTCCCCCGGTACACAACCCTCTCCGTCATCCCACCCCTCTCTCCCCACTCACGTGCCCCACGACTGCTCCTGCACCGCGAACCACCGGCCACCGGGGCCGCCACCGCCACCGCCACCCGCCCCCGGCCCGCCCGCCACCCCCGCCTCGGGCCCCGCGTGCCCCCCGGCACCCTCCTCCTCCTCCATGTCCTCGGGGGGCTGGAACTGAGGGGCAGGGGAGGGGGGAAGGAAAGGAAGGGGGGAAAAATTAAATATGTGAAACAACGAGTCCCAATCCCAAGGGAGGGACGGATGGAACCGGAAAGCAGGCAGAGCAGGAGGAAGCGGGCAGCAGGTGAGGCGCGGAAGCAGGGGGCAGGCCGGGGGACCGGCAGGCGGTCAAGGAGGGAGCGAGAAGGAGAGAGGCGGATGGAGGGACATTCAGTGACTTCAGTTCTCTAGCCCCCACCCCCGCTGTCACCCACACCGCTTCCCCTGGCCTCTACCGCGTCGGCCCCCAACATGGGGCTTTGTTTCTCCTCTTCTCCCTCCCCCCCGCCCCCCTCCCACCTGGTCCAGCACAATGGCCGACCCAAAGTCCGCGAGCTTGCATGTCCAGCCGCGGGGGTCGGTGGGGCTGGCCTTGAGCAGAATGTTGGCGGACTTGATGTCTGGAGGGGAGGAGGGGAGGAGGGAGGGGGGAGGGGGTGAACGAGGAGTCGTCACGTCATAGCTGGGGTCCTCCACTCATGTGCTCCCCTCCCTGCCCCCCTGCCCTCCTCCCTGCCTGCCTCCCTGCCCCCTCCCGCCCCCCTTGTCATACGGCTCGTTCCCTCCTCTTTTCCCGCCCCTCCCCCCCCGCCACCCACCCCTGTGCAGCAGCCTCCGTGCATGCAGATACCGCAGCGCGCATGCCACCTCCAGCACCGTCAGATAGATCCCCACCATGTCCAACACGCGACCCGACCGGGAGACCGGGCCCCCCTGCAGGCCCGCAGCCCCCGCCCCTCCGAACTGCATGACGGAGGGGGAGATGGAGGCGGAGGGTGGCGGGGGTGCGGGCAGCAGTCGCGGGAAGGAGCGCTCTTCCAGCTTGGACGCCAGGCTGCCGCTGTCGCAGAGCTCCATGCAGAGCGCCACGAAGACGGGTTTGGAACCTTTGGGGGGGGGCGCATGGAGGGGGAGTTGTGTTAAGAAAACTGGCCGCGAGCAGGGGGGTTGTGTGTGCGCTGGGAAGGGCGAAGCCGTACGGCCGCGGGGAAGGTGTGTGGAGGGGCCCCTCCCCGCAACACCCATCCCCATCCCGTGCCCCTCGTACCGCGTACCCGCTCCCTCCCTCCTCCTCACACACGCAGACTCGCGACCAGTTTTCTTACCACATAGACGCCCTCGCGGCAGGCTTCCACCACACCCTCCACCACACCCCCACATCCCCCTACACCCCCCACCCGGCTTACCCAGCTGCATGTCCTGAGGCCCCTGCCGCCGCAGGGCATATGCCGTACCGCCGCCCTCGCGCTTCAACCGCTCCAGAATCACATTGTCGTACACCGCATACACCGTGGCGATGTTGACATGACTGATGCTGCGCATAACCGCCAGCTCCATGGCGTTCCGGAGCATGTCTCGGCGGGCCTGCTTGAGCTTGGAGGTGCTTAGCGCCGCGGCAGGGGATGTACGACCGTTATTGTTGCTGTTACCGTTGTTACCGTTGGCATCGCCTTGCTGAGAGCCCTGTTGCTGCTGGGGTGCTTTTGGCTGCGGCTGCTGCTGCTGTTTTGGGTGGGACTGAGGTGGTTGGGGTTGTTGGTTGGGGTTGGATCCAGCGGGGGGCTTACTGCCGTTAGCCGGTGCCGTACTCCCACCGTTAGCCGCGGGGGCCTTATGCTGCGCTCCTGCTCCTCCCCCTGCTGCCTCCTGCGGGTTATTGCTGCCGTTGTCGTGTGCTAGCGCCGCCAGCAGCAGCTGGTCTACCTCGGGCATCTGAATGATCTTGACCGCAACCTGAAAAAAGGGGTATAAAAGGGATATGTTTCCCGCATTAGGGGGGGGGAAAGAGGGGTAAAGGGCCCTCACTCGCCCCACCTACCCACCCCCAACCATCAACCACGATGCAGCGCATGGCGGATTGCCTACAAAGCCACACCGCCCTCCTGTCACCACGCCTCTCCCCTCTCCCTCCTGCTCCCCCAAACCCCTCTCCCTCCCCCAACCCGGGGGACTCACCGGCACCGTCCCCAGCATGCCGCACAGCACCACCCCCGAGCCCCCGTCCCCAAGCACCCCAGACAGCCGCAGGTCCTCCAACTCCAGGTCCAGGGAGCGCCGGGTGGATGCGAGCACGCTGGCGGGACAGGGGGGGAGGAGGGAGAGGGGGCAGCATAGGAAAGAGATGACGGGAAGGGCGAGAAACAGACACGCCCCGGCCACGAGAGGGCACCCATCGGGATGCCGGAATCAGGATAGGGCTCGTTTCTTTATTCCTTTCCACCATGTGCTCACCCCCCCCCCCTCAACCCCTCAACCCCCACCTATCAAACGGGTCGTCCACCTGCGCGGTGCTCCTCAGGCTGGTCATCAGCGACTCCACCAGCAGGCCTGGGAGGCCGGGGGGGGGGAGGGAGGGGGAGGGAGGACCGACAATGGACCGCTCCGTTAAGTGGATGGCGCCCACGCTTGTCAGACACGCGGTGCTGCCGGCCTATGTCCCCCCCCCCCACCACCAACCAACTCCTACCCCCATTGCTTTGCCCTAACTTGTGGTCTCCTATGGTTTGGTATGGTCTTTGTCCCCCCCCACCCTCCCCCCCACCCTCCCCCACCCACCCATGTGCTGCCGCATGCTGCTGGTCCCATCCGCCTCCGACACCTCCAGCACCGCAGCAGGAGGTGGGGGCGGACCCGCAGCCCCCACCCCGCCCTCCTGCTGCTGCTGCTGCCCTGCCGCCGCCGCCACTCCCCCCGCAAAGCTCCCCTCTACTGCTCCTCCTCCGCCCTCCCCCTCCTCGTCGTCCTCCTCCTCCTCCCCCTGCGGGTCGCTGCTTAGCATGACGTCCCCCTCGTCGTGCGGCTCCGTACTCTCCCCCTCGGCCTCCCCCTCCCCCTCCGCGGGGACACCCAGTGGTACTGGCCCCTGTGTGGGGTGAGGGGCGGAGAAGAGGCGTTCAAATGGAACGTCAACCGAGGGGGGGGGATTCGCATGCAATACCAGGCAAACAGCATGTCACACCACACCTGCAGCCCCCCCGCTTTCCAGCCATCCCTGCAGCTCTCCAGCACACCCCTTTTGCGCATTGCCGCCACCGTGTCTTGGCGGCTGTACGGGTGCGAGCTGCGCACTCCCGCTCCCTGCGCGCGGGTCACCCGGGGCAGCCGCCCTCCACCGCACCACCCCGCCGCCCGCCACCCTCTATCCCACTACCCCGCCACCCCATCGCACGACGCCCCACCTGTTGGCTGCTCCTAGCTGCGGCCCCGGCGGCAGTGGCGGAGGGCTCGCCCACGGCGGCCTTGGGCCTCGCTGCAGGGAGGGGGGAGGGGGGAGGGGGGAGACCCAATGTGTTGAAGGATAGTTGGCATGGGGCAGGGTGGGGGGTAATGGGGGAGGTGGGGGGGATGATACGGGGCGGGAAGAGCGGGACATGTGTTGGCGTAGTGACCCGGTTTGCGGTACCTTAGTCCCTGAGGGAGCACGGGGCACACAAGGAGGCCACTCGCCACAGCTCCCCCGCGCCCGCCCGCCCCCTGCAACCCTCTTGGCCTACATCCTGTAATAGTTATCCCCACTTCGGGCGCCCATCTCGGGCTGTCAACTTACCCCCCTGCACGCTCCCTCCTCCCTCCCTCCCTCCCCAACTCACTCGACCCATCCTGCGCAAACGCCCGAGCCGCCGACGCAGCCGGCGGCGCTCCCGGCCCTCCTCGCTGCGCCTCCAACCCCCCCACCGACCCCTGGGTCGCTCCCCCTCCCCCTCCTCCTCCTCCTCTGCACCCCGCATCCGTGAACGCTGCCAACAAGTGCGCACTCGCCCCCAGACTCAGCCCCAGTCCCGGCCCTCTGCTGGCGCCCAGGCTCGCCCCCCCCAGCGGCCCCCCCAGCGGCACCAGCTTGCTGCCGGGTGCACCCCCCATGTGGGACCCGATGGAGGGCTCCAGAGGCACCGTAGCACCGCCTCCTGCCCCTCCTCCCCCTCCAGCAGCAGCAGCAGCAGCGGCAGCAGCGGCACCGCCGAATCCCGATCTCCCCGCAGCAGACAGGTCGGACACCAGGGCGGAGTGGCTGAAGAAGCCGCCGCCCGGGGACTGCAGCAGCGGGGGGATGGCGGAGCCGTCGGCTCGGTGGGAGGCGGAGGCGCCGGCGGCTGCGGAGGGGGTGTAGGGTGCTGCATGGGGCGGGGGGGTGCTGCTGGGGAGCACTGCGTAGGCGCCCGGCACGCCGGAGCAGAGGGTGGAGAACTCGGCTGCCAGCTCGGTGGAGACCTTGCGACGGACGAGGCGGGCCAGCATCTGGTAGGGGGGGGGAATGGGAGGGAGTGGGAGGGAGGACACACTAGCACCATTCCCAATACCCAGTATCACCACGCTATGTACTGCAGCATCCCGCGACTCGCACTAACCCACTCCTCTTCTCTCACCTCTCACCCCCCTCCTTCCAACCCTTTCCCTTCCCCCTCAAACCCCTAAAGCCCTCCTCCTCTCGCTTTCCGTCCCTCCCCACCCCCTCCCCCACCCACCAGGCTCAGCAGCTGCCGACAGCTCGCATGCGCACTCGCCACCAGCAGCGGCGGCAGCTTGGTGGGGAACGCCAGGTACAGCGCCAGGATAGCTCCGCCCCCGCCTCCACCCTCCTGCTGCTGCCCCCCTTGCTGTCCCTGCCCCTGCTGCCCCTGCCCCTGCTGCTGCTGTGAGGTGGGCGCCACATGCCCCACATCCACCCCCACCAGCACCAGCGACTGCATCGCAATCCGCCCCGTGGACCGCTCACTCGCAAAGATGTTGCTGTCCGAGGCGTCCGCTGTCATGTCCGCCCCGCGCACCCCCCCCGCCATCAGCATGCACACGTCGCGGGAGGGCTGGTGCACGTCCTGCACGTGACGGCCGCAATCCGCAACCGTCAGACCGCCGTACACGCCCTCCTGCCCCCGGCCCGCCTCCGCCGCGGGCGCTGTTACCATGCGTTGCAGCAGCGTGTGGGACAACTGGAAGCCCTTGGCGCGGAGGGAGGGTACGGCACCCAGGCCGGCGGCGGCGGCGGCATCACCGCCGGTGCCCAGGCGGGCTGAGGCGCCTCGGAGGAGGTCCCTGGCGGCGTCAGGGTAGGGCGGCGGGCGGCCGACGGAGGGTCCGGTGGCGCCGCCGGCTGATGCGGGTGTGGCGGGTGAGGGCGCGTGCTCGGCCCATGGTGTCATGGGTCGGCGGTTCTGGGAGGTGGGTGTGCGCAGGGCGGAGTGGGAGAGGCCGGGGGGGCGGGGCAGGGCGCCCATGGAGCCGCCGCCCACGGGACTGGACATGTCGTCGCTGCGGCGCAGGCTGGGGGGGGGGGGAGGGGAGGGGAGGGACCATGGGTGAGGGCATGATGTGCTGCGGTGCTCGGTTGGACGGGTGGGTGGTTGGGGTGAGTGAGGGTGTGATGCGTACGTGCCCATTCCACGTTAGGTTCCTAACAGGAACAAAGATGGATGCTCCCAGGAGGATGCTACCACGCATACAAAGCGCGACCCAGCCCAGCCCACCAGGCTCCTCTCTTCCTTCTTCCTCCATCGCCGACACTGCCCCCTTCCCGAGCAGCTGTACGCACCCGCCGGAAGTCCACCCATCCACCCACCCACCCGCCCACCCATGCATGCAAGCCTTCAACCCCTTCCCTCCCGCTTCACCCGCCCCCCCTCCCCCCCACCTCTGCTGCCCCAGCGCTCCTCGCGGCATCGCTCCAATGCTCCCTCCGCCACCCCCCGCCCGCCCCGCCGCAGCAGCCGCCGCCGCCCACCTCGCCACCCCGCCCGGCCCCCCCGGCAGCGGCCGGTGGTCCAACATGAACCCCACCGTCGACCGCGCATCCGGCACCACCGCCGCATGCGCCACCGCATCCAGGAAGAACCTCCGCCGTACATGCTGCGACACCGCCTCGCACAGCTCCCCCACCAGCGCCTGCAGGGTGGCGCTGCCGGCCACCCGCCGCAGACTGCCCGCCAGCCAGGACAGGTATTCCGGGTCCACTGCGCCCAGCAGGCACATGCAGACAGAGGTGCACACGTGGCGGCAGAGGGGAAGCGGGGGGAGGACGGGGGGGCAGAGGAGGACGGGCCCGGGGCTGGAGGTGGGGGAGGGGGGTGGCGGCGGGGGTGAGGTGGCGATCCAGAGGACGCCCAAGAGGCGGTCGCCGCTGCAGAGGGGCAGCGCGGCGAAGCTGGTGGCGCCGTGGGTGGCGTGGTCGGAGGCGCAGTCGCATGGGGCCAGGGGGGAGGCGGGGGAGGTGGCGGAGCGGAGGGGGGAGGGGTACTGGAAGATGACGGGCGTCTGCGGGTGGGGTTGGGGGTGGGCGGAACAGGGTGCGCTTGGAGGCCCGTACCTTCCTTTGTTGGAGCTTGAGGCGCAAGGCAAGGTGTGTGGCGGCTTGCCTGCATATCCCCTGTCCTTCCCCGCTCACCCCCGCCCGCCTGCACCTCGCGTCACGGGTCTCCCTGGCACTATTCGCATGATCGTACTACATCCTACTCAAGTAACCCCGCAGCCCGTACTACACCCCACTCCCCTCAGCCTGATTCTGCTCTCCCCGAACCCACCCCTTGCCCCCAACCTCCCTCTTCCCACCCCTCCACCCACTCCCCAACCACCAGCACCGCCCCCCACCTTGCCATGCACCGCCTGCTGCAGCAGCGGCTCCGGCGCGCTGAGGGCTGCTGCTGCTGCGCCGCCGCCCCCCGCACCAGCACCCTGAGCACCCGCGGGTGGCGCCGCGGGGGCCTTGGCGGGTGTGGGGATGGTCACCCGCTGCCCGGGTACGTCCGCCGGCTCCGAAACCACGGAGGAGGCGGAGTCCGAGGTGGCGGGGCGCTGCCAGTCCACCGCCAGCAGCACCAGGTTGCCGGCGGTGCCCTCCTCCACCTCCTCGGGAGTCCAGCCGTACAGCCTGTGCGGGTGGGGCGAGAGGGTGGTGGGTGGTGGGTGGAGAAGAAGAATACCCAATGTGTGGCGTGATAGTGGTAAACTGGGTGATGGGTGCGGGGGGAGAGGGAGTGGAGGAGGGAGGGTGCGGGGTTGCGATGGGTGCGGTTGGGCATGGGAGCTGGGAGTGGGGTGCGGTGGTGTTTATGTGGTTGCGATGATCTCAGGACAGCGGACCCGAATGGTGAAAGAGTAGAGGGGGCTAAGCGCGTGGAGGAGGGGTGCGCGGTGAAAGAGGGGCGGGCGGCGGTTTCAACGGGCGAGTTCCTCCGAGTACGAAGGACTTTGGACTTTGGACGAAAGCCCTGGCGGCAACCCATATATAAATCTGGATACCCCACACCGTTGTAAGGCACCGGAGCAATTGTTATTAGCCTTGTACTGCGTAGGGCAGCGCGTTTGCAACAAGTCGCGCCGGCAGGGTGTCATAAAGCGCTGGATTTCAGTTAAAGCGTAAGTTAGCCCTCGTCATGACTAGAAACATGCATATAGACCTTACCTCACAACTCGGGCGCGTAGATGTTGAAGAACCTGGGCGACAACGTGGGCAATGCGCACTTCCGCGCCATCGGTGGGCGCTTTAGAAAGAGCGCCTTGCAAGTCGTGGAGGAAAGTGTCATCGTATTGAGGTTCCTACAAGGACGATAAGCAGCACCTTTGGTAGGGAGAGCAACGGAACAGGCGCATGCTGCGCTGCAAAATTCATATACCTGAGCCACGCAGACCTTCTCCTCGATATATACTGTCTCTGGTTGCCGCTTGGGGGCCCCAAAGCACGATAAACAACCGAGTGGCATTGCTACACGTAAGGAAGTCAGGCAAAGTTATTTGGGTAATAACAAGGCATAGTACATCCTTTCCGTATCTTAGACGCGTCAGCAGAGTTTGACCGATTTGCGTGGAGTTGTGATTTCCAACCTAGTTGCGGTCAAGAATTGGTTCCGGAGCCGAAGAGTAGAAAGTGCATTTCCGACATGGTCGACGCGATAAAGGAAAGCGGCAGCAATTTCTTGCTGCTAAATAAGCATCTATTATCCTGTTTACTGGCCTCCTGCGGAATACCGGAAGCAAGGGTTAAACATAAAAGCCGTACCAAAGAGAATGACAGCTAAACGTTTTCTAAGGAGGCTCGATGGTAGTAGGTTTCCTAGACCGATGAATAGCTGGATCTCCCTCACACAGTGGCAGCCCCCTACACAGGGTGGACAACATGCCCGCGGTTCAGTTGGATTATCCCCAACGGCAGTTGCAAGCCGCCGGCGTAGCCGGCTACAGATCTGCATTCTTGACCTGGCCTGGCACACTATCTGGAATGGGGCCATGGGGTTGGTCCGTTGTGGCACAGTAACCCGCTGTACACGACACGTGCACTCGGTGCAGCCAGCCGGCACAAGCCACCATACAATATGCGAACTCGGCACTTCAAGTTCACATGTGACAGTTATGCCGCACGCACCAAGCCCGAGAGCACGCCCTGCCAGCACAACTGCGGCACCCTCCACGTCTTGGGCGGATTGCCGCCGGTATCAAGCTCTGTTGCGGGCGGGTGGGCGGATTATCAGTTTATCACTGGGGCGGGTGGGCCCCAATACACCAATATCATCGTCCCTAAAAGAGCAACTTGCCCCCACAGACCGCACCTGAACCCAGCGACGCTTGATATATACGCAACACGCTACCTCTTGACGCCCCACACTGAAGCCGACCTTTCCCCCAGCCATCAGCAGCCCCCACCTGTCCCTTTCCCCGGCAGCAAGTGCCTGCACAGCTTCCACTTCAGCGCCCCTCTCAAGCCGTCCAACCCGTCAGTGCTCCCAGCAGCCATAACCCTCCACTTAAAACATACCAGCAGCTAACACCAGCCTACCACCCGTATTACCCCCGTGGCCAACCCTCCAATCCGGTTGCCCCCATGCTGCCCGGTACGGCCGGGGCATGGCCGCCGTACGGCTGCTGCTGCTGCGGCTGTTGCAGTTGGTGGTGCTGCTGCTGTACTCCCCACGAGGCATGCTGCCCTTGGGGCCCCGGTTGCTGCTGGTACTGAGGCTCGGGAAACGCCTGGGGTGTTGCTTGCATCGGCATCGGGGCTTGCAGCAGCTGCTGATGCGGTTGCTGCTGCTGCTGCTGCGGTTGGTGCTGCTGCTGCTGCGGTTGCTGATGTAATACGTGTTGTTGTTGGTTGTACATGGGTGGTAATGCGTGGTTGTATTGCGGTGCAAGAAGCGGTTGGTGTAGCATGTGCGACAGCAGCTGCTGTGGCTGCTGTTGCAGCTGCGGCGGCTGCGGCTGCGGCTGCACCTGCGGCTGCCCTCCTTGCTGCTCCCATGGGGTCTGTTGTGCAGCCGCCTGTTGGGCCAGCGACTGAAGGCCGCCGCCAGCAGCAGAAGCGGCAGCCGCTGCAGCAGCCCCCTCCCTGCCGCTGCCGTGCACCTGCCGCGCATGGTAAGCCATGGCGTGCTGCTGCTGCAGCTCCTGCGCCGTCAGATGTGCCCCCACAGCGCCCCCGCCTGGCGCCGGGGGCAGCGCCTGATCCCCTGCTGGCAGCTCCCCTGGGGGGACGTGCTGCGGCGCCTGCTGCTGCTGTTGCTGCGGCAGCTGCTGTAGCGTATGATGCTGGTGAGGCTGTGCCTGTTGCTGCTGTTGCTGCTGCTGCTGAGCTCCAGGGGAGGCCGGCGACGCTAGCGCTGTATCCACTGCCCCCTGCTGCGTCACCTGCTGCTCCGCTACACCCACCCCCACTGCTCCTCCTCCTCCTCCTCCATTACCTCCCTGCTGTTGCTGCGGCGGCTGTGCTTGCTGCTGCTGCTGCTGCTGACCCCCCGCCCCCGCCACACCCCCCGCCCCCAGCAACCTATCCAGCGGCACGCCCAGCGTCTGCAGCACCGACCGCAGCACGCACGGCACGTCATGCCGGCTGAACCCCATGTGACAGTCCCGCACCCAGCGACTGCCGCCCGCGCCGCTGCCCGCCGCCGCGCCCGTGGGCTGCACCACCCCCTCCACGTCCGTGCGCCCGTCGCGGATGAGCACCAGCACCCGGTGCCGCCCGCCCCCCAGTCGGATCTCCATGGCTGACGTCAGCAGGGAGCTGCTGCAGGGCCGCCAGCGGAGGGTGACGTACGGCAGGGAGTGGGCCTGGGGGCGGGGAGAGGGGAGGGGAGAGGGGTGGGCGGGAGGGGGGTAAGGAGGGGGGGTGATGCGGGGTTATAGGCCGAGGAGGCAAGCGGAAGTCCCCGGAGGCCCGGTGCGGTTGTGCTAGGATCTGATCGAAGGGGTTGTGCAGCACGAGAAAGGGACGTTCAGGGGACTAGCGATGTGCGGTAGTGACATGCACTGTGACATGTACGAGGGAGAGCGCGTGCCGTGCCGTTGCAAGCGGCATGCGGCAAGTGGGCCCCAGGCACCCAGCAGCAGCGGTCACCCAGGCAGCCCCCTCCCTCCCTCCCTCCCTCCCTGCCTCCCCCCTCCCTCCTCCTTATCCCTCAGTCAGTTAGTTGTTTTCTCTTTACCCTCCCTCCCTCCCCCCCTCCCTCCTCCTTATCCCTCAGTCAGTTAGTTGTTTTCTCTTTACCCTCCCTCCCTCCCCCCCCTCCCTCCTCCTTATCCCTCAGTCAGTTAGTTGTTTTCTCTTTACCCTCCCTCCCTCCCCCCCTCCCTCCTCCTTATCCCTCAGTCAGTTAGTTGTTTTCTCTTTACCCTCCCTCCCTCCCCCCCCAACCTCCAGGTCTAGGTGGTAGCGCTGGTGGTCCCTGAACACCAGCTGGTTCAGCAGCGCCGCCAGGTCGGGCAGCAGCGGCAGCCCCGCCAGCCCGCCGGGGGGCAGCAGACGCGGGCCGCAGCCGGGGCGCGGCGGGGGCGGGGGCGGCGGCTTGTAGGGCGGCGGCAGGCGGCAAGTGAGCAGGTGTTCCAGCATGAGGGGGCGCAAGGCGGCCAGGGAGGGGTCGGGGGTGCGCAGGACGTTCTGGGAGGCCTGGGTGAGGTGGGGTGGGGTCGGGGGATCAGGGTTACATGGGTGCGGTGGGCGGTTCGCGTGTGGCGCGTGAAGGGATTGCAGGACCTGCCAGCCTTGGAGAACGGCGGCGACAGGTGGGGGCGGCACAGCAGCACACGTACCAGTCTCGCCAGGCTGACATGCACCGGGTGGCCTCCCCCGCCTCCGCCTCCTCCGCTGCCGCCGCCTCCCCCCGTCCCAGGCCCCGCCAGCCCCAGCCCCGCCGCGTCCCGCTCCAGTCCCCCCGCCACCAGGCGCCACAGCTGGCGGCGCTGCAGCTGCAGCAGCAGCGCGTGCACCCGCCGGGAGCCCCCCACCAGCTGCGTGCGGGCGCCTGCAGGGGGGGAGGAGGAGGAGGGGGAGGGGGAGGAGGAGGAGGAGGAGGAGGAGGAGGAGGAGGGGGAGGGGGAGATCCATGCGGGGCCATGATAGGGGTGGGCACAAACTGGGATCAGGGCTGCAGGAGAGGGGAAGCGAGGGGTATGAGAGAGCGAGAGGGAAGCACATGGCACCCCTACTCCTCGGCTCCCGTGGCGTTTTGGTGGGGACATCGTCTTCCGGTAATCACAGTCCTTAACACCACATGGCAGGCGGCGCGTGCGGCTCATGCGGCGCGTGCGGCTCATGCACTTGCCTTTCGCATTGAGGCGCGTGTTGCCTACTCGGGTGGTGTCGTTCACATCGGGCCTCTCCGCGGGGAGCTCGAGCTGGGGGGGAGGGGGAGGGAAGGGGGAGGGGGTTGAAAGAAAAGGCAAACCAACAAGCGAGGGCAAGACACAAGGGGATAGGAGGGCGGCAAGGGTGCCACAAGACAAGGGCAGGGGAAAGGAGAGACAGGAGAGCTGGTAGCAGCGGTTCAGCAGGGTTTGGGTGGGGGGGAGGTGTCGTAGGTGGTGCGGCCTCATACCGGTATCGAGGGAGGAGGAGGACACAGAAAGGGCCAGGCTACACACACCTCAGCCCAACACGCCCCCCCCCCGCGAACTGCAACATGTCGGTGTCCCCTTGTGCACACTGCAGTGCAACATTGCCGCCAGAACCACCCACACCAACAACAACCCAAAGCGCCTGCACCCTCCCCTCTCCAGCTTGTCGTCTGGTTTGGTTATTCTTCTTTTCTCCCTTCCCAGCACCACCCCGCCCCCCACCTGCACCCTCAGCGCACCCCCCTTATCCTTCATCAGCGGCACCAGCAGCGACCCCCCGCCCAGCTCGTACGTGTTGCCCGTCAGCGACTGCCCCGCAGCCAGCTGGCTGGCGGTGGCAGCCGCGGCGGAGGCGGCGGCGGAGGAGGAGCCGGCGGCGCCACCGCCTGCCCCGCCGCCGTCTGCGGCGCCCGCGCCTGCACCCCCCGCAGCGCCTGCAGCTGCTGCTGCCGCAGGTGCCATGGCGGCGGGTTCGGGTAGCGACAGGTCGACCATGAAGGGGCAGTCGATGACACGGGGATTGAGGTGAATCTGGAGGAGGGGGTGGGAGGGTAAAGAGGAAACGACTAACGAACCGTGCGATCAGGCGTGGGGTGGGAAGGAGGGGGAAACAGGGAGGGTGGTAAGGAGAGGAAAAGGGAGTAGCAAGAGGAAGCCTTGTGGCTAAGGGAAGAGGAGGCCGTGTGTGTCCCCCCCACCCTCCCTTCATCCCCGCAGCCAATTCCCTTGCATCCTCCCACCCACCCCCCCCCCCCCACCTACTCCCCGGTCCCCCTCCCCCCCCCGCATGAAGCGTGCACCCGGCCCCCCGCCCGCCCCCCCCCTCACCTTCCAGAACATCTGCAGCTGCCGCAGCTGGCAGTAGAACCGGTCCTCCCGGTCCACATGGGCCTGAGGGGGGGGGGGGGGAGGGGAGAGAGGCGCGGAGGGGAGAGGGGAGCGGAGGGGAAGGGAGGAGGAGTCACTCGCGAGGAGCGCCAGCGGGTGATGCGGAGATGAGGACGAGGGCTGCGACACACCCAACACGCCCCTAGCAGCCCCCCCTGAGCCGCCCCGTCCAACCTGCAGCTGACCCTCAGTCCCGCACCCTCCATCGGGCACCGTGAACCAACCCCGTGCACCCCCGGCCCCCTCCAGGACCCTCACCCCTCCCCACCCACCCCCCCATGGTGGAGCCTGGTCACACGGTTTCCCTCTGTCCACCCCCCCTACCTCCACTCCCCCTACCTCCACCCCCTCTCCCCTCCACTCCCCCGCACCTGCAGCCTCTCCGCCCCCGCCGCCAGCCTGGCCGCCACCCTGCCCAGGCTGCCCGCGGTGGCCGCCACGCGCGACTGCAGACTGTTGGCCACCGCGTCCTCGCGCCGGACACCGGGGCGCCTGGGGAGGGAGGCGGTGGAGTGGGATGGGAGTGGGGAGAGAGGGAGGGGGAGAGAGGGAGGGGGGAGAGAGGGAGAGGGGGAGAGAGGGAGAGGGAAGAGTGGGAGTGGGGAGGTAGGGTCGTGAGGAGGAGGGGAGGAGGGGCGCAGGCAGGAGGTAGGAAGACACAGCATGGCAGTAGGGACTGCGCGTAAGGCCCGTTGCTCCGTTGCTTCCGGGCCCCCCGTTGCTCCGTCCGCCCATGCTTCCGTCTTGTAGCCTGTACAGCTCCACATCAGGCCTTGCATGCTGCTTTGGACTTCCATGGGCCACTTCTTGCTGCGCTCCTGTAGCCCTCCTTGCGACCCCCCCCCCCTCCTTGCCCCAGCCCCCAGCTGGTGATGCAAACACGCCCCACACCTGCCACCCCCCACCTTCCCGCGCTGAAGGGCTTTGCCTCCAGGAAGGACCTCTCCAGGTTGGTGACCACATCCACCAGGATGTCTAGGTTGCCCTGGGGAGGCGGATGTTGGGGTGGGGAAAAAGGGTGTAGGCAAGGGAACCGTTGGAGAGATGCGCTGGGGGTGCTGGTGTCATCTAGCACCCATGCTCCTTGTCCTGCTGTAGTCAGGCTGGCACATAGGCACCGCGTTGCGATGGCAGCGGTGCCTTCCGTACCTTGGCGTCCTCGAACACCTTGATGACTTCGCCGGGATCAGGAGGTGCTTCCTCCTCTTTCTGTTAGTCCAGCAGCGTGAACGTACAGTTTGTTGTTGGTGGAATTTGCTCAACACTTCGCACGATGGCAGTACAATGCGTCCCAATGTCGCATTAGCAGCCTGCGCACCTCTGCCGCCGTGTTTTCTGTTTGTCCAGTTGAATCTAGAAGCTGCATGTAGGACATATCCATAGGATCCCATCCCTCCCTGATTTCCTTGCCGCTGGGCTCCATGACCTTAAGGCGCTTACAGACTGGTTGAGGAACAGCAAACGCCATCCTGGCTAAGATCAACGATAATAGTTATGGCCCCCGGGCGAGGCGTACGCATCCTATGCCCGGCTTTCAACTACAGGCGGTATGGTATACAGGATCGGTCATGTAACAGTTATTTGTTCAATTGCAATGCAACTGTTGTATTCGTCATTGCATGTGCTTCTTCTCGTTCCCAGGTACACAAAAGCATTGCCAAGTTTCGGAGCGAGCCGCGAAGTGTGTCAGCAGCTCAGCACTCAGCAGAGCTGTTTCTTTGTTCCAGCTTCATAAAGGTCTTGTAAACGCACCCATATAAGGTTGATGTCTCTGTTAAAGCCTTACACGTGTCAGCTGCGCCCAGCCGTGGCATCGGTGCGGTCAGGCGTTTCAACCGCTTGCATACGCCCTCGTCGGAGACGTTCCTATGCCATCCGTGCCGTCGATCCAAGCTCTGAAGAGGGTAAGGAAGACGTCAAGGTGCCTGCTTGCGGTTGGCAATGGGTCACAAAGAACCATCCAATCCACCATTCGCGCCGGGCATGCCAAGCCGAGCTTGGGGAGGCAAAGTCATACGGATTGGCCCAACAGCTGCAACCCTTGTGGTTGCTTCGCCGGGCTGTCTGGGGCTCCAAAATATCAAGGTCCCCTGACCTGGGCTGGACACTGAAAGGTCGCCCTCATCATCCTTATAGTTGTCTTTGCTCGAGAGGCCACGGGGAATGGCCAGATGGTTCGCTCGAACCGAGGTGCCTACCTGTGAAGACTAACCGCAACAGGCGGTCCGCCACCTCGGCGGAAACAGAGGAAGCAACCAACCATACGACAGGGGGAGGGCAGGGATTTCACCGCGGCACTGTTCCGTACCTGTACAGTTTCACCAACGCCCTCTACCGTATTGACTTCTGAAGCAGGAAGTGCTGCAGGAACCCTGCTTACCGCACCCGGCTGCTGCGGCACCGTGTGATCCGCTGCGTTCCCTCCCAGCCCCCCAACCGCTTCCCGGTCCCGCTGTCGCCCCCAGTGTACGAAGGGCGGTTCGGGCAGTGGCGAGTGACAACCGCAGACCGACTGGAGGTGGCGGGCTACCGCGCGGGCATCAGCGTCACCGCACTGGGTGGGTGGGTGGGTGGGTGGGCCTGGGCCTGGGCCTGGGCCTGGGCCTGGGCCTGGGCCTGGGCCTGGGCCTGGGCCTGGGCCTGTGGTGGTGCGGCCGGGAACCAGCAAGGGGAGGGACTGACGGCCCTAGGCTTCGCAGCCCAAGCGGCGTGCATGCGTGCATGCAGCTATCAACAGCGACCACGTGCGGCACTAGCGCCCTGCCGCTCATCCTGTTCCCCCCCTTCCAGTGTCTAGTACACTCTAGTACAGCCATTTCCGCCCGCACCTCAATACCTTACTGCCGGCCCACATCACGTCTCGAACACATCGCATCACGCGGCCCGCAGCGTTCCTGTTGGAGGGGGTGTTCGCGCTGCTGCCAGCCGACCAGCAGGCGGCCCGGAGCTCCATGCAGGCAGGTGCAGGGGGGCAGGGGCAGGGGCAGGGTTGCAGGCTCACCAGCCGCCCGGGGAGGTGGGGTGGGGGGGCCAGGCTAGGGAGCATGCAAGCGCCATGTTGACGCAGGCGCTGCAGCAGGCGGTCCTTACACGCCGCAGGGCTGCATGGCACTGCGCGGGGGCGAGCAAGGCGCCTGCAATGGAGCTATGACATCCAAGCCATTAACCCCAATGCTAAGCGGCTTCCGGGGGCAGCATGGCGTCCTTTGGCCGTCCTCCCACGTTAGCCTTGAACGAAAGCACCCGCCTGTCCGCTCGCCCTCATCCTGCATCTGTTTCATCCATCCTCTCGAACCGGGACTCGCGTATGCTTCACTTTCGCCTTCCCTCCTCCAACCCCCTCCCAACCGCACCACACATCACAGCACACGTTGGGTATCCTTATTTTCCCAACCGCCGCCCACATGGTGCCACAGGGCCTGCTGGACCCGGTGGCGCTGGCGGGCGCTGCGGGCCTTGGCGCCTCGCTGCAGCTCATCCACATCTACATGGCGCCACTCAAGCGGGCGCTGCAGGTGTGTAGTTGAGTAGGACAAGAGCAAGCAATTGGGAGAGGTTCGCATGTGAACCGCGAGTACAGGCAGAACAGAGGTGACCAAACCTGAATCGTAAAGCAAAACTATTGAAAAGCTGTTGCTGGATGTAAGAAGAGTGACGTGTGACGAGTGACGGCGCATGTCGGTGATGCTGATGGTGTCGGAACTGAAATACTACGGGCGCTGCAGGTGTGTGTTAAGAAAACTGGCGGGGATGCGTTGTGGTTGAGCTCAGCCTGGGCGAGCGGCGCGGGTAGTTGGTGTGGGGGCGAGGAGCCAGCGCAGGCTGCTGGTATGGGAAATCCTGCTTGTGGAGGATGTGTATGTAGTTAGAGCCCTGGCTTGCCTGCTTGCGTGCTGGGGTGCCGGGTGGGGGTTTGCGCAGGGTCTGTGTCCCATGGGTCGTGAGTTGGGTCCAGGAACGCCATTTGCAGGGGATGCAGGTGCCATTTATGCTGACGTGTCTATTGCCATTGCCCTGCAGGTGTTTTGGGCGATGGGGGTCGCCGGCATGCTCTACATCATGGCGACGCAGGTCAGAGGCAAGGCGTTCTTCCTATGAGAATGGCTTGACCGCTTGCGGGTGTAACCCAACCATTTGCCTAACCACTCGCACTACCTTTACTGGGTGCCGGTATGTGCTAGCATGCGTTGAAGTGTACGGCAACCATACTCGGCCGTACTCACTCGCGGCTCGTGCTGCTCCATACCCCTGCAGGATGTTCCCGCAGCGGTCTTTGTGTACGAGAACCCCAACTGGGTGTGGGCGGTGGGACCACTCTTCGCTGCCTTGACCGGTGCGTGCTCCGGTGCAAGACATGCATGGTGCCGGCCCCCCTGCTCGCGCGTGCCGTCTTGGTCACAGGCGTGCAGTTTTGTTAAGGCTTGATTGCCTCGACCCGATCATTTCAGGTGTTGCATTTAAGGAGGGCCTGTGCTACGGCAAGTGGGAGGCCGCAGGGCTATTTGGGGCGATCCCCTTGACGATTGGCGGACACCTACTGCAACGGTATCCTCACGACGTAAGTGCCCTGAGAGGCTGCGGAGCCTGGTGCGTTCTGACATGAGGGCTTCACTCGACGGTGCATGGTCGGTTTCGCAGGTTGAACGCGGCTTGCTGGCTACGTGCATAATCTTGCTAAGCATCTTCGCCGGCCGCAAGTACACCCAGGCTGTCAAAGACGACATTGGCGACAAGTCTATCTTCGAGTAAGTGGGTTCCGGAGCGGGTGGGAGAGCTACACGGTGCGCAGGATTCGGGTACTTCTAAGCAGATGGTTGCAATGAACTTGCACTGAAGAATCTGTGTATCGTGGAATCTAGCGTTTACGTACCGGTGTTGTCTTGTAACTTGTGCACACGCCGACGCTTTCCTTGACTAGCTAACTGCACCACAGGCAATAGACATGCTACATACTGCAGCTAGGCTCGAACCACCAGGTTTCGATGGCGTTATTTCTGTACAACAAATTAACATTCCCTTTTGCCCCTTTCTGTTTACAACCTCGTAATGCAGGTTCCAGAAGCTTTCCCCAGAGCAGCAACGCACTTTGCTAAGCAAGCTTTCAGGGCAAGACTGAGGCCAATGACGTTGTCTTGGGAGAACATCCAATGTCCAGAATAAAGAAGCATATCCGTAGACGGTATCTATCTATGTGAATTCATCTATTTTGCTAAGAAGCCTGTGGCGTCTATGGACGTATTATAAAACTCCGTTACGGGAGGCGCACGAGCGCCTCCTTCGATACCTGCGCCTCTACTTGTATGGATGTTCACGAATCGTTGTAAATTACTTTATGTTGGCGACAGATTTGTCCTTCCACATAATTGTACGGCAGCATTGCTCTTGACCTGATGTCTCTGCACTCTGCTTCGGCGCAGTTTTCATAGCTAGCACCCACCATGGACACAAGCTTACCCGCTGTTCGCGCTAATAGCACACGAGGGGGGATTGGGGGCGTTCCTTGTGCAACTCCGTCCCAGCTTAATCCGCTTCAAGCCTTGGCGCACTTGGTGAACCCTCTCGGCGCTACCCACGACTCGCCAGTGCTATTGCCATTATTGCAGGTTAGTGCTTTTGGCATATACTAGCTCTAACGGTTCAGCAGTTCAGGGGACAATGCCTAGTTGCTTTGACCGCAAAACAACTAGTGAAAGCGGACCCCCCGCATCCTTGCAGCAGGTCGAGGCCTCTCCTACAACAGGGATACATCAGCTGTGCCCTCCGCTCTTCCAGTCGCAGTCGCAGCCAGCTCGCCTGCCCCTGCCGATTCCAGTCCGAACGGAGGCCGCCGCGGTGCCAGAGACGAACCGGGTTAGTTAGACCTCTCTTTCAATTGCCTAAAAACGTTTCTGGTATTTTGGACACCTAAGCCTAAGCCAGACTGGGCGGAACGGCTGCCGGACGTGTTGACTTGACTCGCAATGCCGGGGCGTGTGGCTTCTGTGTCACATCTGCTTCCAGTTGTGACACGCAGACATGCTTCCTTCTAAGTATGCAGAACTATACCATGAGGGTTAGCAGTATGCTTGTGCGGGCCGTTGAGCCCTTTGGCATAATCTTCTGCCCCCTCCCCTGCAGGGCATCAAACGCGAGTATGAGGCTCGCATAGGCAACGGCAAGCAATCTGTTGCAAACTCAGATGGATGGCAGTGGCGAAAGTAAGCTTTGCCTGCCCTAGGTACCTTCGGGAGTGCTCGCATCCTAACTAATGTCCGGGTGCAGGTATGGCGAGAAGCTTGTAAAGGGAAGCCAGCATCCGTGGAGTTACTACAAATGCAGTCACCCGGGCTGCACTGCAAAAAAGAAAGTATGGCGCTCGAAGGACGACGGTGCGGTGCTCACAACCGAGTACAAGGTGGGGTCCGCACCAGCGCTTCTGGCCTCCCTGCATCCGTTGCTAACGGCGTCCTTGTACAGGGAGAGCACTGTCACGCCGCTCCACTGACGTGCAAGCCGTCACGCTTCAAGCCAAAGCCTAAAGCGGAGCCGGTTGCAGCGGTGGGTTCGTTGTTGCAGCAGGGCATTTTGGTGACCAATTGGGTTGCAGTACCTTATCTCCCGCTTTTCCCAACATGTGCTCAGGCATTCCAGCGGGGGCAAGTTCCGGAGGCGTCGGCACTGTCCCAATTCCCGTCAGGCATGCTTGGCATGCCGGCATTGGGCATGCAAACCATATGCGGTGGAGGGATGCTGCCCATTCCGGATACCCTCCAAAGCGACTTTCCAGGTAAACCAGTTACAATTGGGACCGATATGGGTGCGCATGCTAGGTTGCGCGGTTCTCAACGTCACCTTCCCCCTTCCCCCACAGCGGTAACCCACGCCGCGGCGAGCATGGCGGTTGAGCCCGAGGATGACACGGACGCCAGCGACCCGGAACCAGCAATGGTACTACGCGCTGCGCCGCAGGATGCACGAGCGGCGCATGCGGCAGCTGCAGCTTTCCGGAGCATGCGTGAGGCTCAGGACTCACCCAGCAAACGCTTGGACATGCTTGCGGGTATGTCGGGGGCCCAAGGCGGCTTCGGTTAAGGGTGGCTTGGTTGCCTGACTCGGGGAAATTATCATTTCGGGGACATTGGGGTACCGGAAGAGTCGGAACCATAACCCCCGTCCCCGCCTGCAGCGTATGCCGAGGAGGCTCAGCGGGAGTACTTGTCGCATAGCAACAGCCCGGACCTAGGGCCCAGCTCAAAGCGGCAGCGGACGGAGGGGTCAGCGTCGCGGAACAGGTTAATCGGGGACGAAGATGAGGACCCATCGGTTGTCTCGGGCGTGCAGCACCTTGTCGACGGTTCCGACTTGGACGATGGATTCAGGTGCGAGCAGGGTCAGGCTAGCAGGGCGAAAAAGGGAAAGCCCACGTGGCTTGGAGGATGGGAGAAATGGAAAGATGCTTTCCTCGCCACTGGCAACGTACGGCAATAGTGATGCGTGCTGTGCGGAGCGTCACTCAAAAGGCATGCCACGGTTTGGTGTGCAGGTGGCGCAAGTACGGGGAGAAGAAGGTAAAGGGCAACGAGTTTCCCCGGGCCTACTACAAGTGCACGCAGCCCGGGTGCCCGGTGCGCAAGCATGTGGAACGGCACCCCACGGAGGAGGCCAAGTTCATCGTGACGTACGAGGGACAGCACACCCACGCAGCTCCAGACGCCTACCGTCGGCGCGGAATGAAAGGTGCAGGGGACGCAGGCAGGGCTGGTTGGGGGGAAACCAGTACATTATTGGTTCATCTGGATCATCCACGCGAATCAGGTGATTGGCAAGCCTGTCATGTGAGGGCCTCTAGTTACGCCCTAAACAAGTTGGCTTGCGCCTTTGCAGATGGGGAGGGCTACGAGTTGGGCGACGCAAGGGAGGACAGCTCGCAGCCCATGAGCCCGCGTTTCGGGGCCCCGGGCACGCAGCCCGCACCGCCGCTGCCGCTGCCGGGACCCCAGCCTGGAGCTGCTGCTGACGCAACCCAGCAGGCGCAGCAGCAGGGCAACGAGTTGCAGCCGGCCATGCTTCAGCACGCGGTGGTGACTAACGCCATGCCGATGTTGCCGTACAATGCCCTAACGAGCGAGGCGCTCGCAAGCCTGGGCCTGAGCGTGGATGCACTGCAGGGCATGGAGACGTTGGGCGCTTTGAACGGCAACCTGGCCGACCTAGCAACCCTGCTGAGGCAGCACACGCAGGTGCGCGTGCTGTGCAATGGCGGAATGCGCATGACCGGTTCGGGGCATGTATGATTGAATGACCTTTATAATGGCTCCCCAAAAGGGAACACGGGTGGCAATCCTAGTCCTACATGGAAGCAGAAGCGGCATGATTGTCGAGTTATCGACATGCGAGCGATGCCTTTGTCCTTGCGCATGTTTCCGGTCCTTGACAGTACCCATTTGCCACGTGTCCTTCCCTCACCTTTCTAGGCCGACATGGCGATTGCGGCGCAGGCGCAAGCCATGGAGGCCGGCTGGGACCCGCTTGCATGCCTGATCACACCCCGGCCCAACGTGTCACCGGCGGGGCTTCCTTTCGGACACACAGGGCCTTCGGGCGGGACGGGGAAACAGGGCAAGCCAGCGGCTCAGGCCAGGCAGCAGGTGGCGACGACAGATGCATAAGCACCCGGCGAGGGATACTCGTGGTTGGAACTTAATGCAGCGGTGAGGCCGACCGCAACACTGCGGCTGGCGTGTTGAGCAGGATGTGAGAAGGGGGCTCGGTTTAACCGACTTTGGGGCATATTTGGGTAGTGTGCCTCCATTTAAGCAGTGGGTTGGGAGGGTATCGTTATCTCCAAGTGCAGGGTGACTCGCTGCTGAGCTTTGACGCCATGTTTCGAAAGGCAGCATGACATGATCTGCAGACTTCTTTTCCGAGAGACACCCATGACATTTGCGTGGTGCATAGGCGGCGCTTGTCCCTGTTAGTGATGTCGATGTCGAGTTGTTGACCCGGTGCAGGGGAAAACCGCGGTCGTGGAGTAGCCCGTGTTGTTGTGCAGGAGCGATGGTTTGTAGTGTAGCCTTTAGGAAGCGCTTATCAATGTAGGGCATCGCTGCACAACTCATGCGAATTAGGAGGGACCTGGTCATACTAGGCCTCAACACAATTGTTCCTTAATATAACTTACCACAAGCTGAAAATGCCTTCGCACGCCGTAGACACACACGGGCTGCGTGCTTGTGTCAACATCACGCAACTCCCGAGGCTCTCCGGAACCGTTTTCGGAGGAAAATGGGCCTGAAGGCCCTGAAATGCGGCACTCATTTTTTGTAACTTATTGATGCATAGTTGGTTGCATACCATAGTCTAAAATAGTTTTAGGTGCCTACAAATCACTTGTTCCTGCTAACTGCCCGCCAATGCCGTACCATGCAATTATTCTCGCTTGCAACAGGCGTTGCGCGAGTAATTGCTCTGTTGTTATAGCCTCAGTTATGATTAAGGCCCACGTCCCGCAAATTTCTGTTTTATAGGACTGCTACACCGCAATGTTCCTTCTAGCCAGTAACCTTGGCCGACGAACCCCGCAACTTCTCCGCAGAAGATTATTAGGAGGTTGCCATTCGGCTCGGCAATCCTGGGTTTTTCCTGTCGCTGAAGCTGGTGCAAGCCTGAACGCGTCTCGATTCTATGCCAAGCTTGTTTCCTTCCCGCTCGCTCAGACCGGGGAAGGGATTAGTGAGTGCGAGCTGGTGGCCTGGGCAGTGAAGGTAAACGCGAGTATTGTTGCAACTGCTGACAGCATGATGCCGTGGGTGCTGACTGTGCTTGCACCTTTTTCCAGTCTCCATTGACTTATGCATACACACATCAATACGATGCTTTGCAGCTTCGGGTTTGGGGCAAAAGCATAAGGCACAACCAACCGCTAGGCCATCCGAATACGGACATGCCTGCGTTTGCAGGTTGGAGACGTTGTCTCGCCGTTTGAGAAGCTCTGTGACGTGCAGAGCGACAAAGCCTCGATTGAAATAACAAGTCGCTATGCTGGTCGCGTGGTAGCGCTCCATCACTCGGCGGGAGCGATGGTGAAGGTACTAGCCTTATCGAACTTCGCTTATTCTGTTATAAAACAATAGAGCTCCTTAGCACTTTTGCACTTGCCACAAGGTCACTTCTCAGCCCTTTTTGCCCCCCCGATGTCTTTCGCTCATCCATGCGGTCGCACACCCGCATCCCCGCACCTCCTAGGTGGGCGCGGCGCTGGTGGACCTGGAGGTGGCGGATGAGGAGCAGGTGGCAGCTGAGCACCTGATGACGCCATCGCACCCCGGAACCACTAAAAGTACTACAAGCAGTACGGTGACAGCCTCCGCCACGACTTCAGCTGATGCTGCGCACGACGCCGCGCTTGCAGGCGGCCTGGCAGCAGCCAGCAGCAGCGGCAGTGCCAATAACTCTACCGTCGGTATTACAACCGGCTTGGATCGCAACGCCAGCGACAAACAGCCCGCTCAGCCTTCATCTTCGTTTTCCTCACCAACAGCCGCGGTGGCAGCTGCGACACCCCTGCGGCCCCCTGCGGCCGCTTCCTCTCCCTTCTTCGAGGCACCTGCCGCCGCCCCGCCGCCTCCCTCCTTCCAGCCCGGTGGAGCTGCTGCGGCTGCTGCTGCTCAGGTGCATGCCTCCCCGGCGGTACGAGCTTTGGCCAGGTACGGCGCAGTACGGTACTGCAGTACGGGATTGCCTTCCCCTCAGCTACTCGCCTCCATGCTACGCTCATGTGACTTCAACTTCTCCTCCTCACCCTAGTCGACTCATCACCAGGCTGGGTCGTACCTTGCCATCACCCTGACCCTCTCCCTCCCTCCCCTTCAGAGAGGCGGGTGTGGACATCTCAGCGGTAGTGGGCACTGGCCCCGGAGGACGCATCACCAAACCAGATCTCCTGTCGTACATCGCCTCCAAACAGCAGCACCAGCACCAGCGGGCAGCGGGGTCCGACTGGACGGGACAACAACCCCATGCAGCGGCGCATGGCGGCGGCAGACCCACGGGTCACCACCTCCCCGCGGGTCTCACTGTAGAGGCGGCGCTGGCGGTGTACCAGCAGCTGAACGCTGCGGGCGGGGGCGCAGCCGTCTCGGCTGCCTCCCCGCATGTGTCGGCTACTCCCACCACCACCACAGCCGCAGCAGCAACAGCTGCTTGGACGGGAGGGGCTGCTGCCGCTGCGGGAGGTGTTGCTGGCGGCGGTGGCGGTGGAGGTGGAGGGATTACGGCAGCGCAGGAGGGTTCGCAGGTGGTGCCGCTGCGGGGCTACCGCAGGTGTGTGAGGGGGTGCCAGACGTGGAGACGTCCGAGCGTGTGTGTTTATGTGTTTGTGTGTTAAATAAACTGGCCACTTCTGCACACCCCCATACGCGTACCTCCGTGCACGCAGGAACATGTTTGCCCAGTAATATACTGCTTCACTGCCTCTCCCCCGCCTCACCTGCACATACACACACACACGCGCACAGGGCCATGGTCCGCTCCATGACCGCCGCCAGCTCCGTCCCCGTGTTCCATCTGCATGAGGAGGTTCGGGTGGACCGACTGATGGGGGTGCGGGCGGCGCTGAGAGATGACCCACGGGTCAGGGAGCAGGTGGGTGGGGCGGCGTAAGGAGGGAGCGGAGGCAACGAGTGTGCTGGAGCGGATGTGTATTATGTGGATATGAACGAGCGAGGCCGACGGGGTGAGATCTGGTTGTGGAGAGATGTTGTGTATTCATTGCATAATCGGTGCGACAGCTACGGTGTTATGTTGGCATCCGCGCAGTTTCTTCTGCTGTCAGGGTCTGCTCTCCATTTCCCACCAGGGCCCTATCAGTAAGCTTCCCGCAATCCACCTCGGTCCCTGCCCCCGCCCTGCCTTGCTGCCTATTGCTACTTGTAACTTATTCGTGTTTTGCCTGCCTGCCTGCCCGCCCGCGTCCCTCCCTCCCCCCCGCCTGCCAGGGTCTGCGGCTCACCGTGCTTCCTCTGCTGCTGAAGGCGCTGTCTGCGGCTCTGTTGCAGCATCCGCAACTGAATGCCAGCCTGGCACCCAGTGAGGGGGCGGGGGGGGGATGGAGGGGGCGAGAAAGGCCTTGTGATTGATCGGGGAGGGGGCCTTAAGGCTGAAGTAGGAAGGGAAAGAATGGGTGCCGGGAAGGACGGCGGGACGGACGAGCGGGCAAGGGGGGAGGAAGATGGAGGAGCAGAAGGAGGAGAAGGAGGTTGACGAAAGCGGCTCTGCTGGAACGGTCACGTCGCAATCGCGGCCCGCGTGTTCGACTCCGCTTCCCCACTCCGCCCTTACCCGCTGCTGCTGCTCCTCTCCTCCTCCTCCTCCTCCTCTCCTCCTCCTCCTCCTCCTCTCCCCCCACTCCGGGGGCCAGGCGGCACGGAGCTGCTCCTGCACCAGCACCACCACATCGGAGTCGCCATGGCCACCCCCGGCGGCCTGGTGGTGCCAGTGCTGCGGCACGTGCAGCGCAAGTCGCTGGGGGTGCTGGCGGCGGAGCTGGCGGCGCTGCAGCAGCTGGCGGCGGCGGGGCGACTGCCGGCGGAGGCGCTGACGGGGGGGACGGTGACGGTGTCCAACATTGGTGAGCCGGTGCGGGGGGGTAGGTGGGGAGGTGGGGAAAGAGGGTTAGAGGAAGACATGTTGGGAGAGTGTGGAGTAAGTAGGGCTCTGGTATCCTCCGCATCCCTATCCATCCCCCCCCGCCGCACCCCCTCCCCTCCCCCGCAGGCAGTGTTGGCGGCACCTACGCCGCCCCCCTGGTGACGCCCCCCGAGTCGCTCATCCTTGCCCTGGGTCGCGTGCAGGTGCTGCCCAGGTACCTGCCCCCCGCCTCCGGGGCAGCTGATGGGAGGGCGGCAGGGGGCGGAGGACACCACCACCACCACCAACAACAACAACAACAACAACAACAGTACGGCAGCCAGCAGGGGTGGTACGGCGGGGCACAACAGCTGCAGCTCATGCCGCCCCCACCCCCGCCGCTTCCTGTCCCTGTTTCGATCATGCCGGTGGGTGTGGCTGCAGGTAGCGGCGGGCGCTGCAACACAGCAGGTAGCAACCAGAAGAGGAATGCGCGCATGTAGCAGCGCGTAACGGCAACTAAAGCTTGGTGTGAATGACACGGAGGAGGGGTGATGTCGGCCGTGACGCACGCATGTCGCCACCTTCAGACAGCACCCAACCGGCGGGTTGCCGCTCCCTTCCCCTTCCCCATTTGAGGAGCTTTGAAACGGCCCTACTCCGTCCCCTCCTCCTTCCCTCCCCCTCCCTGCTCCTTCCCTTACCCCCCCGCAGGTCAGCTGGGGTGCCGACCACCGGCTGGTGGACGGAGCTGCACTTGCCGCCCTGTCCAACACATGGAGGGGGCTGGTGGAGCAGCCGGAGAGGTTGATGCTGGAGCTGGTGTGAGGGCCGGGGGGTGGTGGTGGTGGTGCAGCTGCTGTTGCGGTGGAGGGTGGAGGTGGAGGGTGGTGGGTTGAGGGTGGCGGGTGACAAGGGGGGGGGGGGAGGCAGCCGGGTTCACCGGGGTGTGTTGGATGAGAGGGATTTGCTACTGGTGGTGGTGCCGGTTGTTCTTGAAGGTTTTCATGGAGAGAGAATGATGAGATGTGTTTTTGACGAGAAACCTGTGCTGCAGCGGAAGATTTGATGTTGTTGCTGTAAGTGACAGGCACTGGGGTAACAGATGTGCCATGGTTCATGTATGCTGCTGCTGCTGCAGCTGTTGTTGCCTGCGGCTTTTTGCTTTTCCGTAGCTATGGAGATCCTCTGCTCGATGTTGCGCTCCCAGGGATGTTTCGTAACACACTGCTGTCATTTTATTCGTACACACGTGGTTTGGTGCTGTCCTGCCTTGCCCCGGGAAGATGTGGGCTTGAAACGGTTGTGTGTGTGTCTGCCCCGGTCGCCCGCGGGTTTAGCTTTGAAGCTTCTTCCTCCTAATGATTTGCTATGCTGCTGGCTCTAACAGATGTTGGACCTTTTAAAGCCCAGCGGGCATGTACTTTCAAGTTTGCTTCTCCCCTGCTTCTCCCCTGCTTGTATCATAACGTTCTGTCCCCTAGCTGTGCTGATAGCCCCTAGCTGTGTTTCTTAACGATCGTATCATATTGTGCCATCATTATGTACACTAAGGGCGGCCACCAGTGCCGCTGATACCTGTGTAGCTTAGATGGGAGGCAGCTGTTGCTGTTCGTTGTCGTCGTTGTTCTAATTGTCCGTTGCTATTGAGTCACCTGAATGGCACCATGTTACCTTCCAACAATGTACATCACATGTTGAGCTGCAGCTGCAGCTGCTGTTGCTAGTTGTCTGGTTCGTACGGCACGTTTGAAAGATGCCAAATTGCTGGCCTTTTGCTTTGTTGTCATAGTTGACGTTGCTTTGAGAGGTGTTCAGTTGAGAGTTTGCATGCTTGTTTGCTTGCCTTTCATGCAAGACTACTGGTATAGGAAGAATGGAGCGACAGCGCCGTTTCATGACCCGCGGGTCACCTGCTGGCTTATAGTTAATGGACTTGGGAATGTGTGCTACCACTGCGATGAGCAACTCTCCGTGTTACATACATACATTAATGGGCGCTCAACTGCTTTCCGTACACCGCATAACTTCAAAACATTATAGCCATCAGTGCAACCAGGGCACCGCGACCCCGAACAAGTACTGAACCGCTTGCGCAGCTCACAGCAGCTCCTCCAGGGCGGCAGCAACGTGCACAGCGCAGCAGTTGGCGCACGGGGAAAAGACAAAAGGCACGTTGCCTGAAAACCGATTCCAAACCCACATGCCTTTCCTTACTGCTGCTGCAGTGAGAGTCCTCGGCAAATCCGCAATCAGATCCAGCAGGCAGCAAAACAATGCACAACACCCTTTCTGCACCTTCCGTTATAGTCGGTAGAGTAGGTAGTTCGTTAGGAACCATTGGGGATGACGAAAGAAACGGCACGCACACACTTATATCCAAAACTTACGCACAAATCCACGCAAGTTTGCACTAGGGATGGCCCGGTATCACAACCGCAGCAGCGCCCGTTGCTTTCCAAAACAGAACAGCAGCGCGAAAAAAAGGAGGGAGTATCGCGCCGAGAGCCACACTCAGCCCGCTTGACCCTTTTAGCCAATGAGAAGGAAGGGTTAACGACGGAACGTTGTCTTCCGTACAAAACCGTAACGGTTTGAGGGTTTGTCATACGAGCAACAAACCGATCTCCACGCATAAATCTCCTCCACGTGGGGTCATTTTTGCAGGTCGACAAAGGCAAGGCGTGCAGGTAACGGCCATCATCCCGTGCAACACACGTAGCGCAACACTGCGCGGCCAAAGGGCGCTAAAATACGCAAAAGTGACACTGTAACGTCCGTAACTAGGAAAGAACGCCTCGCGAGCTCTCTCGCACAGCTGGCAACAGTTCGCGTGACCATTGGGCCACATGCGGCTCCAAATCCTTTGCTCCATCCCTCCTACTATCTAACACCACCCAGTACAATGTACAGTGATACAATGCATCGCACCCTGCCTCATATTCCTAGATCTTTTCTTATGTAGGTCCAAGGCAAGTAAGCAATAACAAGGTGCAAGATGGCCTCCCCACTGCAGGCTAATGGCTGCGGCACCTAATCCCACATACTCTACCAAAGCGACATTTCGTCGCCCCTCCCCACCACGCCTCCACCACCTCCAGTGCACAGTCAGACCTTCATGCAATAATCCTTCCCTTCCCGCCACGCATTTGCACCGCTGTAGAAACTCTATGTGTATCCCACCACCATCACATCATGGACACAGGCATAAGCACATAAGGAAAAGAAATCACCACATATATGTACAACACCTACCGGCAATGTCGAATCCTTCAGCATTCAACACATCTTATAACGTTCAACACAACATCCCTAACAACCGCACGTCACCGGCTGAAAGATGTGTGTATGCCCGGGAGCGCATCCACCCTCCCCGCAAACCCGACAACACCCGCAAGCCTCCAAAACACCTTACCAGCCGTAACACCGCACAGCTCCTGCAACCTAATACAAGCCACTCACGCTAGCTTGCTGTGTCAGCAGAAACGTCAGCCCAGGGTCTGTTTCCCGCCGCCGCAGCAGCTGTGGCGGAATCCTTGCCCGCCTCTGCTGCTGCTGGGGCTGCTGCTGCTGCGGCGGCTCTTGCAACTGCTTTGACTGCTGCTCTTCCTGTTGCTGCTGCTGCGGGGCAGGAGGCGACGCCGGCTGTTGCTGCTGCTGCTGTGATGCGGTCAGTCGTGCTAGGTGCCCCTCCAGTCGGGCCCGTTGGACCGCCAGCCAGGACCTCCACACGCCTCCGCCCCAGGCACCGCCAGCAGCCCCAGCAGCCCCAGCAGCCGGTTTCTGCGCCGTGACTGCCTCGGCTTCCTCCGCCGCCTCCTGCATTCACAGGGCACAGAGCACAGAAGATGCGGTGGTGTCAGTGTCGTTACCCTCATGCACAGCACACGCCTACACCGGGGCACACTGGGCACTCACGACAACACGTTGTGGGTGGGGAGCAGCTGCAAGGGTTGCAAGCCCCAGGAAGGCCTCACTGGGGGTAGGGTTGCTGCTCAGCGGCGGAGACATGGTATGTTTTGCGTGCCCAGCTGCCTCCATCCAACCACCCCATGCCGAGTTGCTTGGCCCAGGGGGGCCCTGCGGCCAAGCCATAACCCGGCCCCCCCGCCCCAGCAGTCCACCACACCCCAGCAACCCCAGTCCGATGCCCCCACGCCCTTCCCCCTCCCCAACACCCTCACCACTGGCGCCTCCAGCCAGCGAAGAACCTCCGCCAGCAGAACTGCCAGCAGCACATCTGCAGCCGCAGCAGGTGCGGAGAAGGAGGAGGACGACGACAATGCAGAACCGCCATCCGCCGCCGTGGCAGCGGCAGCAGCAGCAGCAGCCGTCGATGTGCCGCGACTTGAACCGCCGCCGCCCCCAGGAGCAGCCGCAGCGCCCCCAGCGCCCTCCCCGCCCATGCGTCCCCGACCAGGCGAGTTGCTGGCGACTGTGAGAGCTGCTGCCGCTGGCCCGGGGTGCTCGGCTACAGCTGCGGCAGGAGGAGCTGACGGGGCATCAGCCCCCTGTGGCATGGTTGTTGACGAGACGGCAGGAGGAGCTGCAGCAGCAGGAGCAGCCACGCCGGCTACCGCGGGTAGGATTGCCGTGGCGCAGGAGGAGGGTGTCGCAACCCGGCTGCTGCTGGGTTGTGGTGCGGGGGAGGCGCTGCCGAGCCCGGTGGATCTACGGTGGCTCAGGACGGAGAGGCTTGGAGAGGCCATATCGCCGTCACCGGTGCGCGTGTTGCTGGGAGTCCTGAAGACACCGGGTGGGGTGGGAAGGAGGGAAGGAAAGGAGGGGAGGGATGGAGGGAAGGGAAGGGGAAAGGGAAGGAGGGAATGCGTGAGTATAGGTACCGTCGAAAAATGCCTCAGCGCAGTACGAAGAGAATATGCGGTAACAAGGTGATTTGCTTGTTGTTGTGGTTCCGGACGTACGGATTACGTCTCGTCAGTATTCACGTCTCGTCAACAGCAGGCACCACGACCATGTCCCCAACAGATGTACGACAAAATGACAAACAAGGCACGTAAGGCTACCGGATACTGATGCCGCAAACCCTCCTCTCTGAACTCGCACCTGATCTGCAAGGCAGGCAGCCGCGTCACGACCTCCTCTGGCCCCCCTCCAGAAGCACCACCCCCGCCGCTACCACCTCCTCCGCTAGACCCCAGCGCGCGAAGGCGTGCCGGCGGCAGCAGCCCCTGCCCGCTGCCACTGCCGCCACTGCTGCCGACCCTGGGGTTGGCGCCGCCGCCGCCTTCCGAGCCGGCGTGATGCTGCTGATGGTGGTGGTGCTGCTGATGGTGGTGCTGGTGCTGCGGCTGCTGCAAGTAAGGTGAAACTTGCGAATGCTGCTGCTGGTGGTTGTGGTGGTGATTGTGGTGATGGTGGCTGTGCAAGCCAGGCGAGGACGCAGGTGAGCCGAGCCCCCAGGTGTGGGGTGACGCGCATGGAGACACCCCACCACCCACCACCAGACCACTGCAGTCCACACTTAACCGCCGACCGCCCGCATTCACACCGCCACCACCGCCGCCGCCGCCGCCGCCAACGACACCGCCCGCACTCCAAACCGCCGACGCCGTCGCCGCCACCACTGAGGTCACGCTGGTGGGGTGCGGCGGCAGGAAAGCTCGCTGCAGCGGCCAGGGGGGCAGCGTCTCCCGGGGGCTGCCCGCCCTAGCGGCGGAGGGGGAGGGGTTCACACGCGGCGGCAGGGTGCGGTACACGAGCGGTGCGGAGGTAGTTGACCCCAGGGAGGTGCAGCTGTTGAAACGGCCGCCGGCGGCGACGTCAAGCAAGCTACCGCCGGGGCCGCCGCCGCCGCCGCTGCCGGTGCTGCCGGGAGAACGGCAACCGGTACGACTGGCGGCGCCGTCGCTTCCCCAGTAGCGCACGTAGCCCGGCGGCAGCGCGCGGAGGAGGGAGCCGCCAGAGGTCTCTGGCATGGCCTGTCTTCGCACGGAAGCGGTACCCGCGGCGGCGGCGGGGGAGTTGTGTTCGGAGCTGAATTGCCGCTGGGGTGGTGACTGCGGCTGCTGCGGCGGGGAATTGCGTGAGAGCTGGGGCTGGGACTGCGGCTGCTGCGGCTGGGGTGGTACGGCAGGGTGCGGTGATGCTAGGGGCGGCGGTGGCGGCGGCGGCGGGGGCGGTGGGGGGACTTCCGGGGGCTCGGACTCGGATAGCAGGCCCAGTCGGGTTGCATGGACAACGAGGAAGCGGAGGAGGGAGGCCGCGACGCTGTCAGGACCCAAGCCGCCGCCACAGCCTCCTGCTCCTTTGGTACGAGGGGGGCAGAGGCGGTGGTTGGGCGGTGAGGGTGAGGAAGGACGAACAACGAGTACGGAGTACGAGTTCGGTAACAGCAGGGGGTTGGGCCCGTGTGTGTGAAGCGCAGGAGCCAAGGATGGGATACGCAGGTGCCATCCCCGCTCGGAGCCGGTGCTGCTTGGGCGCTTACGGAAACATCACGCAGCCCACATCCCTACACCCCTTGTGCCATGCGGTTTGTTCGACAGGCGCGTCAAAGCCGTCTGAATGTAAGATGACTCCTTGTCCTGTTACCTGCGCCCAGCTACTACCATACACATCCCTCCCTCCCTCCTCGCTTGGCTCACCAGGTCTGTGCACCACCGCCGACAACACTGCAGCCGCCACCGCCGGAGGTAGCCCCGCGCCAACGCCCCGAGCCTCATCCGAAGCAGCGGTAGCAGCAGCTGCAGCATCGGCAGCAGCAGCGCCAGTAGCACCTCCGCTGCTGCTGCCCGGGTCGGCCCTGCCGCCCTCCTCCTCCGCCACCGACGGCAGCCCACCAGTCTGCTGCACCGGCGGCCCCGGCAGTGACCCACGTATCCGCCGCAGCAGCCGCCCCAGCGACACCTCCAGCTGCCCCAGGAGGGGAGGCGGCAGCAGCGGCACGGGCAGCGGTGAGGGCGGCGGTGGCGGCGGCGGAGGAAACATGGCGGAGGCGGGCGGAGAGGAGGTCCGGCCTGGCATGGCGAATACCGTCATGGAGGCTCGGAAGGAGGGGTGGGGAGGTGCCGGTGCCTCGGGGCTGCTGCCCAACCCGGTGGCGCCTCCAGCGGAGCTGTTGGCAGCAGCCGCAATTGCAACAGCCGCCGCTGCTGCGGCCCCTGATGCTGTGGCCTCGGCGGCTGTCGCTGCTTGTGCAGACGCAGTGTCGCCGTTTCCGCTGCTGCTCGATGCACGCATGTGCGCCGCTGCGGTCCCTCCCGTCGCCGCCCTCAACTGCGCCTCCCCAACCAGCCGCACGAGCACTCGGTAGACGTAACTGCGGGCGAAGAGCGGGGAGGGGGGCGGGGAAGGGCGGGGTTAGGTGAGGGGGTACACGCTGCGCAGGACGGTGTGCACATACCCTGCCCCCCGCCCCCTGAGGGCGCACAAGCAACCGTGTACGGCACCGGTCACGTTCCGCATCAGACTTCTCCTCCCAACGCACATGGTCCCTGCTTGTTTCCTATCTAGCCCTGGTCGTACGGCGCTTTATATACCGGTGCGGCATCACACCATTCGTACACCAACACAGACCCCCTCCCCCTCCCCCATGCAGCTCGCAACTCACATGGCCAGCTGGGACTCCAGGCCCGAGGGCAGCAGGCCGTCGGAGGAGTCCTGGGGGTGGGGGGCGGCAAGGGGGGGGGGGCAATGATAGCTTTAGGTGCAAGGGGGGGACCAGGAGAGAGGAGGAAGAGAAGGGAAGCTTTCATGGTGCAGAAATGCGATTTACGTTGCTGCTGCACGAAGCTGGACCAAGGACAGTAGGCCGAGGGGCAGTATAGCCTCTTCAAGCATGTGGACTCAAAGCTGCACTAAGGGCGCTACCGGTACTGCAAGGTACGAGGCTCACTGCCATCCATCTCGGCATCCCACCAACCCTGCAGCCGCCGCCCTACCAACTAACCCCATGCAGTTACCGCCGTACCTGCAGCTGCCGTACTCCCGTCAACCACCCAAGCAGCTGATCCGCTGACGCAGTGGCCGTCACCGTCGTCACCGTAGCGGTGGCGGCAGCGGCGGCGGTGGGTGGGGACGTCACAGCGGCCTTCACCGCAGCAACAGCTGTTGGCGCCACCGCCACCCCAGCAGCACCAGCACCAGCACCAGCACCAGCACCAGCACCAGCACCAGCACCAGCACCAGCACCAGCACCAGCACCAGCACCAGCACCAGCACCAGCACCAGCACCAGCACCAGCACCAGCACCAGCACCAGCACCAGCACCAGCACCAGCACCAGCACCAGCACCAGCACCAGCACCAGCACCAGCACCAGCACCAGCACCAGTTGGCGAAACAGACCTGGGCGACGATACCGATACCGCCGCTACTGCTGCCGCCGCTGCCGCCGCCGCTCGTGCCCCTCCCAGATGGAATTCAAAATCCGGCCATGCGACGCCTCCGCCTCCGCTTCCACCGCCACCTGCATCTCCACCACCCGTTCCTGTCTGCCTGCGTCCGCTCCCTCGCACCTCTAGCGGCAGGGCGGCAGTGGTGGTACCTAGGGGACTGCGGGAACTACTGCCGCGACCGTCTCCTCCTCCTCCTCCTCCTCCTCCCGCCGCCGGACTGGGAGATTCACTCCGTTGCCTGGCTCCGCTGCCGTCAGGGGGGTTGCTGCTGTTGGTGGCGGGGTCACACGGCGCGACACTGCTGATGGAGAGGGCGCTGCTGAGCAGTGCGCTGCCGCCGGCCGCCAGCACGGAGATGAGCCGTGCGCTGGAGCGTTCCTGCAGTAGGGGGGTGGGGGTGAGGTTGCGGGCGGAGGGGAGGAGCGGGCTGGCGGGTGGTACGCGGTCCTGGGGGGAGGTGGAGGGGGCAGGGCGAGGAGGGGGGCGAGGAGGGGGGCGAGGAGGGGGGCGAGGAGGGGGGCGAGGAGGGGGGCGAGGAGGGGGGCGAGGAGGGGGGCGAGGAGGGGGGCGAGGAGGAACGGGGGAGGGAGGAGGGGGGAGGAAGTGTCGACGTTAGTTGTGCAGGGAGGGGTCGAAAACTTGAGATGGGCACACTACAGCCACACCACTTGAACACCGGCAGTAGTAGTTGTGGGAGCATGCTAGGCGTGGGACAGGCGGACAGCATTCACCATCCAACTCGCTCGCAGCGCGCCCCCCTCACCCTCATTGTGTTGCTGCGGGACAGCCCGGGGTCGCTGCGCCGCTGAGCCCGCATGGCGCCCACCGTCAGGGGTCCGCCCAGGCCGCCCAGACCCGCTCCCGGGGCCGCTGCGGCGGTGGCGGTGTTGGCTGCCGAGCCGCCGCCCACTGCGCCACCCAGGAAGGAGGGGAAGTTGGGCGCTGCCAGGATCCGAGGGTCCATACTGTGATGGGTGGGGGTGGGGGGTGGGGAGGGTGGCGGTGGTTAAAATAAGGAAATTGACGAGGCAACGTGACGAGGGATCCGGTGGGGGCGGTGGGTAGGGTGGAGGTGGTGGCGAGGGGTTGGAGGAGAGGGGGGACGCAAGCGGACTAGGGCAGGGATGAAGGCGGTGGAGGACCGAGGGACGAGGGCGGTGTGCCACAGACAATGAAGGTGCGCATGGAAGGGAGACACGCGTGCCCAAAACACGTTTTTTATCGCCCCCCCGCTCCCCAGACCCTTAGCCCCCTCATCAGCCGCACCTGAGGAAGGCCCGGATGTCCTCCGCTGAGAAGCCCGCTTGCGCCAGCAGCACGATCATCTTGGGAGGGGAGGGGGCAAAGAGAAAGAGAAAGAGAAAGAGGGCGAGGGGTAAGGAGGGTTGGTTGTGGAGAGACAGGGAAAGGAGGGTAGGCTGAGGAACAGGTGAGTGGCAAAGGCACGCTGGGGTTCACCGGTAGCGTGGGGTATCCTCCGTGCAGCTGAAAGACCCCGCCAGTCCTCACAACAGGTGCATCCGTGCGCGCAGCCAGCACGTGTCGTCATGCTCCCTTACATTGGAAAGGGGCGGCTTCCTTCCCGGACCAGGCAACACCCACCCTTCACCCACCCACACACTTCAAGTCAAACCCTGGGGCCCCCCTTGCAACTAGCCGCGCCCCCCCCCTACCTTGGCCGTGTCATGCACATCAAACGCTTCCAGATGCTTCACGTTCGCAACCGCCGGAAGCGCCGTGGCGGAGGAGCGACCCTCGGGTCGGCCCTGCGCGCCCACAATCGCCTCCTTCATAGCCGCCAGCTTCGCCAGCAGCTGCGGAGGGAATCCGCCGCCGCCGCCAGCCGCATTGTGTCCGCTCGCATGCATGCTGCCGCCGCGCCGTGCCCCCGCACCGCCGCCGCCGCCAATCGCCAAGCCAGTGGACCCGGTGGCCGGCTCCGGCAGAGTGCCGCCGCCGATCGCGACGCCGCTTAGGACCGAAGGAACGCTGCCGACGGAACTAATGGGCATCGATGACACCGTTCCTATCGCAGCCCCTCCAGCAGCAGCACCGGCTGTTCCTGCCCCCGCCGCTGACAGGGCCCAAGGCGGTTGATGTTGTTGTTGCTGCAATGATTGCAACTGCTGTTGTTGTTGTTGTTGCTCGGGTGACGGGGCTGCTAGCGCTGCCGTACCGCCAGCCAGCGCAAAGAGCTGTCGGATGATGTCTCCGTTCACCCCTGCTGAGGAGAGCTCCAGAGCCACCTCAGCTAGGGTCGCCGGATCTGAAGCAGGAGGGAGGTGAGGAGAGGAGGTGAAGGAGGGGAGAGGTGAGACAGTTGGGGGGGGAGAGGTGGGGAGTGGTGCGGGTGCGGGGTGGGGGCATGCCAAGGGTGTGTAGGGGTATGCCACTTCCTCGCCCCTCGCCCCTTCCCCCGCTCATCCCTACCGATATCGGGCCTCAGCTCGTTCCCATCCGCGCTGAAGGCCTCCATGATGCGTTCCCGGCTCCACCCCACCCGCTCCAGGGCAGCACGCAGGGAGAGCGCCATGGAGGGGGACACACCGCCCAGGGGCCTGGGGGGGTGGAGGGGGGGATGGGTGTTCATGGACCTTACGATACCATAGGAAACCACATGTAAGGGCGGATGGGGGCGGGGAGGTTTGAAAGGGTATGCCTGCCCGCCTGCCTGCTAATGATTTGCTAATTCCCGACCTACCCCTGTTCATTAGTGTAACTTGGCTTTGAGTTGCTGCCCACTGTTTCCTCTTTACCCCCCCTCACCTGACGAACACCCGAATGGCAGCCGCCGACACCTCAGCCGCAGCCAGCGCAGCCACCACCTGCGCAAGCCTCAACGGTCCGGTATCCGCACGTAGAGCCGTACCGTCCTGCCGTACAATCCGTACCAACTGCTCCGCTGCGTACCCACTCGCAGTCAGCGCCTCCCGGACCTGCGCCGCCAGTACGGCGGCGGGAGGTACGGCACCCATGCCGGCGGAGGCGGCGGCTGGCGGCGGGCGAAGGAAGTGCCGTATCTGGTCCGCCGTGGCGCCGGCGGCTGCGAGGGCGTACGACATGGCGGCGAGGGTGCCGGGCGGTACGGCGGGGTTGAGGGTGGTGCTGGAGGAGGCGAGGGAGGCCTGCAGGGGGGTGGGGGAGGAGTGGGAGGAGGGCAGGGGGGGTGGGGGTTAGGCATTTAGATTCGAGGAGAGGGGGAGGCAGGATGTTGGCGGTGGAAAAAGGTCCTGCATGACTTGCTCCTGCTCAGTGCCAGGAAAACACGGTACCACACCACACCACACCGCACCTCGGGGCACCCAGCCCCACCCAGCCAGGAGCCCCACCTTGAGGTCTGCTGGTGTGAATCCCGCCGCCAGCAGCACCGCGCGTACGGCAGCTGCGGTGGGGTGGTCAAAGCTGCCGTACCCGCAGCCGCCGTGGGGCAGCAGGAAGCGCTGGACCTGCGGAGAGGAGATGAGGAAGCGGAGGACGAAGTGGAGGACATGAGGCAGCAGGGTGATACCGAATGTTGGGGGGATTGCAGCCAGCGAAGGGGACCTAACCCCCGACCTCTCATGCATGCAACCCCAACGCAAGCCCCCCCCCAACCCCCTTCACCCCCCTCGCACCTGGGAGGGCGTGAAGCCCTGGTTGGCCATGTGCTGACCCACGCGCTCAATGACCCGTGGGTCGGCATGCGGCAGCAGCCCCCGCCCGTCCGGCCGCACCATCTCCACCAGTGTACGGCTGCTGATGCCGCAGCTGGCAGCAACATTGCGGATGTCCATCATGCTTCGGACGTCGAGCAGGCTGACACCCCCGCTGGCAGCGCTAGCACCCGCCGCGGAGGCAGCCGCAGCCATGCTCATGCCGCCGGCACCGGGGCCCTGCAGGGCACCCCAGCCGGAGCCCGCAGCCCCGCCGCCAACGGTATTGGCGGTTAGCGATCCGTTACCGTTACCGTTACCGTTAGAAGTGTTTGCAGGTGCGGTGCTGTTGCCGCCAGCGGCGGTGTTAGAGGCGGCGTTGTTTGCGGAGGAGGAGGCGGTGATGTTGGTTGCGTTGAGGGCAGCTAGGAGGGGTGAGAGCAGCGGTGGCGGCGGGGGCGCGGCGGGTGCGTTGGCGGCTGCGGAGGTGGGCGGCGGGCCCAGGAACTGGCACAGCTGGCCGGCTGTGAAGTTAGCCTACGAGGGGAGGCAGGGTTGGCAGGGCACACGCGGGAGGAGGTAAGGTAACGGTAAGGGTAAGGGTAACAGGAGAAGCGCCACTGCCCCGAATACACGCCCCACAGCGACCCTCCCCTCTTCAGCAACCCGCATGTCGCTCGCTTCCAGCTCCCTCGTTGTAACTCCCTCCCGCCCCTAGAAACCCGCCGCTGCCCCCCCCCCCCGCCCCGGATGCCGCCCCCCCCCCGCCCCGCTCTCCCCCACCTGCGCCAGCGCTGCCGCCATCTGGGCCAGGCACGTGGAGTCCAGCTCGGCCCCCGGACCCGAGCAGTCGGTCCGCAGCAGCAGCCGCAGCTGACGCCGGGAGAAGCCGGCGTCCAGCAGCGCGTCGTTCAGCGAGCCCAGCTCGTTGGGCGTGAGGGCGGGAACCGGGGGACCTGAGGGGGAGGGGGGTGAAGGGTGGGGGGAGGGAGGAGGGAGGGGGGGTATGTACATGGGAGGCAGGAGGAGGAGACGTGGGAAGGACGTGCCGTAAGTAGTGCCCCACGTCAGGGGGGGGGTGCGGGCGCTGTGGCGCATGATTGCGGATAACGCGGCAGGTGGTGCTGTGTTAACAGCAGCTATCGTGCTCCAACCCCCCGCTCGGCATAGCACCACCCTACTTCCTGCCCCATCTCCATCTCCCCTCCAGTTGCTTTCCAGTAAGTTATCATTAACTTTGTTCCCCCCCCGCCCCCACCCGTTGTCAGCATGAGCCGAATGAACCGCGCCGACCACCCTCCCGCCGCCAGCGCCGCCACCAGCATCGCGGCGCTCTCCGCGTCCCAGTCGGGGTCCAACCGGCGGCGGTCGGCGGAGAGCAGGTTGGATAGGTGCTGGGCGGTGAAGCCGGAGGACTGGGGGGAGGGGGGCATCAACAGGGGTACATATTCCGCGTTAGGCTGGATAGTGGGTTGGTGCGGGGTGCGAGGGGGGCAGGAAGAGAAGGGGAGGGGGTAGCGTTGCAGGTGCGCAGGTAGTGAAGTAGCAAAGAAGGTTAACATGGCGAGAGAGGGAAGCAGCAATGCCGTACATGCCAGTGCCCTGCCGTACATGTCGTACTTGGTTCTTAGATACGTACGGCGCCCTACCTTCAACAGCGCCTTGATCAGCACCAGCAGCGGAGGCGTCACGTGATCCAGGCTCTCAATCATGGCCGCAAGGGCATCGTCCACGAACGCCGCCACCTCCGCCGCCGCAAAGTACTCATCGTCGATCTCAGGCGGCAGCGCCGCCGCCACCGCCACCTCCGCCGCCGCCACGGCCGCCGTGACGGCGGGTTGCAGGAAGAACCGCCGGATGTGATCCGGCGAGAATCCCTCCGCGGACAGCGCTCGTACGACCCGTGTCGTTACCTCAGGGTCGCTTGGGAGCCAGGAAGAAGCAGCAGCGGGTGGAGGAGGAGGTGGAGGTGGCGGCGGCGGAGCCGTTACTGACTCGCCTGCGTCGCCAGCCGCCGCCGCCGCCGCCGTCAATGCATCCGTAACCGGCTTTGCTGTTGCCGCCGCGGCCGCTGCAGCCGCTGCCTTTGCCGCCGCCCCCGACGTGGCATGCTTCCCCAGGTGCGGAGCAATCTGCCGCATCTGCTTCACACTCAGCGCCTTGCACCGCCGACTGACGGCAGCTCGCATCGCCGCCAGCGTCGCCGGCGGCAGCGACAGACGCGACAGCGGTCCGTCCCGCGCCGCCGACACCGCCGATATCGACGGCGGCGGCGGCGGCAGCAGCGACAGCGAAGGCGCGGCGTAGGGCCCATTATCGCCCACCTCGTCCCGCATGCTGAAGCCCGAGGGCTCCATTCCGGGCGCCAGCTGGGAGTCCTCCCGCCCCGCTGTTGCCGCACAGGAGGCGTCGGAGCTGCGGGGCGGGATGTCGCTTACGGACTCACTGGCGATGGGTCGGAGGGTGCTGCTGCTGCTTTCGGTGGGCAGCTCGTAGCGCCTGGTGCGGGGGGCGGGGGGAGGGGGGAAGGGGGGTAATGTTTATGGGGTTGGTCGTCATACCGGAGGGGGGAACGAAGGGCGAATTGCTGTGATTGGTGGCGGTGAGGAGGAAAGGAGGCGACAGCGGTATAGTGGAGGACAGCGACACTTCGCACATGATACCGGTATCGTGGCTGCTCCTGCAGACCACCCCGTCCCAGACTGCACCGCTATACACCTCACTTTCCGCGCCGCCTGGTTTCCTAACACCAACCCATGAGGTTGCAACATGTGCGCCCCCTCATGCGCCTCCCACGCGCCCCCTCCCGCCCTACCCACCCACCCACCCCACCCCCCCACCCCTCACCTGCCCACCGCCACGATATGCGGCGGCAGCGGCGGCAGCTTGGGACTCAGGTACTGGCAGATGTGGAAGGCGGGGAAGCCAGCGCCCGCCAGCACCACCGCCACCTGGGCCATCACATGCGGGGAGGGAGCCGCACCCCCCAACCCCGCACCACCCGCACCCTCCATCTCCACCTGCGAGGCGGACAGCTGCTGCTGCTGCTGCTGCTGCCGCTGCTCCGACACCAGCCCCAGCCCGTCCCAGCGCAGCAGCGACTCCAGCTGCAGCTGCGTGAAGCCGCCCGAGGCCAGCGCGGCCCGTGCGGCGGCTGCCTCGGCGGGGGTGAGGGCGGGCGCGGGGTCGCGCAACTCCAGGAAGAGCTGGACCTCGCTGCCTCTGGGGGGGGGGGACGGTGTGTGTGGGGGGGGTGCGGTTGGGAGGGTGAGGGTGTGTGGTGGTGGGGTGTGGGGGAATGGGAGGCGGTGTCATCACAACCGCATGTCCTACCCGCCCGTGCATGACCTGCACTCCTGCGTGCACCGGCGCATGCCCATGCTCGTTGTGCGCATTTCATCCTGCACCCCTCCAAGCCCTCCCCATGCCCTCCCTCCACCTCCCCCCCTGACTAATGGCGGGGTGGGAGGGGCCGGCTCCAATGCAGCAACCCACCCAGGGTGAAGCCCCCTCGTCATGCAGCTCGTGCGTTTCACCTTTTACCCCCTCCCCCTTACCCCACCCCCCTTTACCCCACCCCCGGCCCCACCTGAACCCCGCTGCCGCCAGCGCCGCCACCGCCCTCGCCACCAGCTCCGCTTCCGCCTCCGGGTCCACCCCTCGCCCGTCCGCCCGCACCAGCTCCATCAGCTCCTGCGCGCTGAAGCCGCTTGCCGCCAACACGGCACGAAACACAACCACGTCACGTGGGGAGAGGTGGGAGCGGGCGCCAAGGGGCGGGTGGCGGGACGAGGGCTGCGTGCCATCGCCGGTACCGGCGGGGGTGGGGATGGCGGAGGAGGAGGAGGCGGGGTCTGGGAGGTGGTGGTGGGGTGCTGATGCGGAGAAGGAGGCGGCGGGCGGCATGAGGAAGGCGCGGATCTGCGCGGGTTTGAACATGGCCTCCACCAGCGCACTGCCGATCTGCGCCGAGCCAAGGGGGGAGGGAAGAGGGGAAAGGGGAAAAGAGGAAAGACATGGAAAAGGAAAGGTGACGGGATGGGGTGGGAGGGGAGGGGAGAAAGGGTTTGGGAGCCAAGGGGGGTGCCCAATGACGTCATCAGACCCCACCCAGCAGCCAGCCTGGTCGATCCCAACACCGATACAGCCCCAGGCGACCCCTCCCTTCAGGCAACCCACCGGTCCTGGAACCACTATACTCCCTTACCTCCCCCTCCCGCGCCTACCCCCCCCACCTCTTCCCCTCCCGCGCTACCCCCCTCCCTCCCCACCCACCTGCGCCACCAGCCCCGGCCCCGCCTCAGGTGACACCCCCGACCCGTCCGGCAGCAGCACCGGGGGCGGCGGGGGGGCGGCGAGGGGCACGGAGGCACTCGCCTCCCGCCGCACCCCCCCGCCCAGCACCCGCCCACTGACCCCCCGCATCCCGCCCGCTGCTGCTGCTGCCGCTGCGGGGCCCACTGCCGCGGCAGCAGCTCGAGCCATGGCTGCAGCCGCCACCGCCGCGGCAGCTGCGGTGGCGGAGGCGGCCTCCTCCTCCGCCCCGCCCCCGCCTGCAGCCGCCTTGGAGCCGCCGCCCTCACCAGCAGCAGGTGCAGCAGCTGCGGCACCCTCCTCCCCGGCTGCTTCTCCCTGCTGCTGCTGCGGTCCCTCAGGCGCCACCGCCTCTCCCTGCTGCTGTGCTGGTGCCGCAGCTGGTGCAGCACCAGGAGCAGCAGCAACAGCAGCAGCAGCCCCCCTCGCTGACACCCCGCGTCCTTCAGGCCCTCCCGCCCCCGCCCCCGCTCCCTCCCCCGCCTCCCCCAGCAGCCCCGCCCCCTGCACCACCGCCTGCATGGCCGTGAGGGCCGCGGGCTGCAGGGGCGCCCGCGCCGCCCGCACCACGTCATAGCGCAGGAAGCGGCGGATGGCGTCGCTGTCCAGCCCGCCCTGCGCCAGGGCCGCTACAACCCGGGCTACCTGGGGGGGAGGAGGGGTGGGGGGAAAAAATTATATAAGTGAAACAACAAGTCCTAATCCCATACCCATATAGGGGAGGAGGAGTGGGAGGGGGGGAAGGGAAGGAAAGTGGAGAAGGGGAGGGTAAAGCAAGGGGTCGCAAGGCCAAACAAGGAGACGGAAGAGAGGGGAGGCGCGGTCTGTGCAGAGAGAGAAGCGATGAGGGGCGGCTAGGGCGCAGGAAGTGACGGCCCCGCCAGCCTCCGGTGCCGGGGGGGGGTTCCAATCCCTCAACCCAAAGCTTTAATGATAACGTGCACTCCTCTCCGTTAGCTCGGCATGAAACCCATTCCCATACATACTCCTGCATCCTTCCCTCTCCCTCTTCCCCTCCCCCTCCCACCCTCCCAACCCCCCCTCCCCCTCACCGTCCCCGCGCCAATCTCGTCCCGCACCCCCGCGCCCCCCTCCGCCAGGACCGCCTCCGCCAGCTCGTCGGGGCTGAAGCCCTCCGCCAGCAGCGCCTCATGACAGGAGGACAGGCCGGCTGGGGGGAGGGGGTGAGGGCGGAGGGGAGGTGGGTCAGATGTGTACCAAAACCACAGGTTAGGGCAGAACAATGAGGGGAGGGGAGCGGGAGGGGGAGGAAGAGCAGGGTTTTTGTGGGTAAGAAGTGAGATCGAGGAGGAATCCTCCAAGTAAGTAAACCCCAACCTACTCCCACAGCCTGTCATCCTCCCCCTCCGACCACATCCCACCACCCCACCACCCACTCCCTTACGCATGCTACCCGATTCCCGAAACCGCAGCAGCCCACTTCCTTCCGCCACCACCCTTCCCTCCCCTCCCCTCCCTCTTGTTTGCTATCATTATTCGACACCTTGGGATTCTTCTTTTCTCACCTCCCTTCCCTCCCCCCCCACCTGGTTCCAGCGGTGGCAGCGCCGCCTCATCCGCCCCGATGGCCCGAACCATCTGAGGTGCGGTGAAGCCGGCTGTGGCCATGGCAGCTGCGGCGTCCGCCAGCTCCTGGGGGGGTGGGGGAAGGAGGGGAAGGGGCAGGGAAAGGGGAGTTAAAGGGCGGGGACGCGAGAGGTGGGATTCTCTAGAGGAAGGATGAGAGGGGACGGACCTGCAGCCCCCACCCCAGCAGCACCCCCGCATGCAACACCCGAATACCACCACACGCCCCACATCACCCCACTCCGGCAGCGCACCGCATGCACCCCAGCAACTACACATCCAACCGACTTGTGGCGGGCGGCAGCATGCGGCCGGGAGCCAGCACGCAGCCAGCCGCTGTGCCGCGCTAGCCGGGGCCCTCATGACTCCGCCACCCCTCTAGACGGGTACCGCGTGCTCCTGACACGCCGTCACCCCAACCCCCCTCCCTCCCCTTCCTACTCCCTAAGGCGGAACATGTATCCTTATTACCCCCCCCCCTCCCCCCCCCCCTCCCCCGCCCACCTGCGGGTCCAGGTCCCGGGCCAGTCCGCACCCGTCCGGTCGCAGCAGCGCCGCCGCGGCAGCCGGGGTGATGCCCCGCCGCCCCAGCGCGTCGATCAGGGCGGCGGAGGCGGCGGGCGCGATGAAGCGAGCCACCTCCAGCGGGGTGAAGCCGCCAGCCTCCAGGGCGGAGGAGACGGTCTGGGGGAGGGGGGAGAGAGGTGGGGAGAGGGGAGTAAAAAGAGAGGAAACTGACGAGCTGTATGCCGAGGCGAGGGAAAGGGAGTGGAGGGGAAGGGGAAATGTGCATGTAAGGGTAAACTCGAAACAAGCTATACCTGTGGGATATACACGTAGGAGGGAGTGGAGTGGAGTAGGCCGCACGCCTACCCCCCAAACCACAGCCCATCGCAGATCTCTCAAACGACATAATAGCCTCACTCAGCTACATAGGTCACAACCCTGATCGGCTCCCAGCCTGCAGCTGGCCATATACCCCCATACACACTTGAACCCCGACTCAGCATCCACCCGCCACTCCTCTGCCCCCCACCCCTCTCACCGCGGACTCGGTATCGGTAGGGGCAACTGACCCTCTTCTGTTTCGCGACAAACTGCTCCCTCTGTCCCCATTGCTTTGCCCTAACCTGTGCTTTTGGTATACCTCTGACCCCCCACCTCACCTCACCCCCCCCACCCCTCTACCCCACCCCACCCCCCCTCCCACCCCTACCTGTATCGCCCGCACATCCGCACTCCACGTGTGCACCGCCGCCACCGCCTCCTCCTCCACCCCCGCAGCAGCCAGCGCCACCCGCATCGCCTCCAGCTGCACCTCACTCAGCGGAGTAGCGGAGGGGCCGGGACGACCCAGCAACAGACCGCCGGCTGCTGCAGCTGCCGCGGTTGCAGCTGCTGCTGCTGCTGCTGCTGGCGACCCCGCACCAACGCTGCCCCCGCTGCCAGCGGATAGCAGCCAGCCGCCCGCACCCCCTGTGGTGCTCGTATCGCCTCCTCCCGCCGCCATCGCCGCCGCCAGGGCCGCCAGCTCCTCCCAGTCGGGCGGGAAGAGGAAGGACACGATGACACCCGTGTCGAACCCGGCGGAGGCGAGGGCCTGGAGGAGATGGGGGTGGAGGAGGAGTGGGTGGGGGGTGGGGGGTGGAGGAGGTGGGTTTGGTAGGCAGGGGGGGGCCCACGCACCGCCGGTAGGTGGGGGGCTCCAAGGGGACAGTGCCAGGTAGGCTGGGTTTCACACAAACGGGAGGAGGGGGTCGCAGTCCCCCCACTCCTGCTCGGCCCCTCAGCGCACCAGTGTGCCGCTATCATGCTGCTATCCCCGCCTTCGCCCTTCGGCACACCCCTTCCGGCCCACCAGCCTTCCGCCTCATTCCCCCCTTATCCTGACCTAATTTGTTGTTTCCTGGTATCTGGTCTTATTTGACGCACCCGACGCACCCCGAACCCCCTTCATGGGACCCCCCCACCTCCCCACCCCCACCCCCATTTCCAGTTAACACCCCCTTTGGGGCACGGGGATGGGCGCGTGGGAAAGTATAGGATAGCTGAGACTGTAGAGGGCAGGCTTGCAGGCGAGCTAAAGCATGTAGGATGTTGGGACTTGACACATGATTGGATGCGAGTTATGGTTGGAAGAGAGTTTGGTTTAGGGCTCCGGTTCATCCGGCACACGTGCGTGTAAGTTGCTATAAGTGGGTTACTTCGCGCCGTGCATCCAGGGAGGGCAGGCGAAACAAAAATTATATGCGTGTTGCTTTGCATTTCGTGACCGGCGGCGCGGCGCATGTCTCCCTAGTGTTACCACGCAAGGCGGCTTCTTCCTCAAGTCGTCTCGGTTTACGGTAAGCAACGATTCGGTAAGTAATTTGCGATGCGTATTATTAGTGCCTCCGAATGCGCTCACTGCATGAGTCGGGATATGGGATTGGGATTCGTTGTTTCACTTATATAATTTTTTACCCCCACCTGCGCCACCCCCCCACCTCCCCACCTTCCCCCCCCACCTGCGCCACCCTGCACACCACCTCCGGCTCCACATCGCTCGCCAGCCCCAGTCCATGCGAGGCAAGCAGGTCAGACATGTGGGCGGGGTTCAGACCGGCACGCTGTACGGCAGGGGGGAGGGAGGGGAGGGGAGGGGGGAAAGGGGGAGGGTAAAGAGGAAACAACTAACTGACTGAGGGATAAGGCGTCAACATGGGTTGCAACACAGAGCCAGCCCGGAGGGAGGGGGAGGGGGAGGGGTAAAGCGGGAGGTTTGGGGGAAGGCGGGAGGGACACGTCCGTCCCCAGCAGCATCGCGCGCACTGGCAGGGCGACACGTGTGTGCTCCAAGGTACGTGTGCTCCAAGGTACTCATTACATTACCAATACCTCTTAACGTCTTACCTCTCACCTCCCCCCCCAACCCCCGCCAGTTGCCTCGTCAGTTTCCTTATTTTTCCCCCTCCCCCCTCCCCCCCCCCTCCCCCACCTGCAGGGTAGCTCGTATGGCGCACAGGGTGGCGGGGTCCAGCATCAGAGGCACCACGGAACCACCACCTTCGCCTCCTGCAGCCCCCTCACCACCGCCCTCACCACCCGCACCCGCCGCAGCAGCGGTGCCTTCCTGCCCGCTGCCGGCACCGCTGTTGTTACCCGCAGTTGCCGCCGCCGCAGCAGCAGGACCCGCAGCAGGACCCCCAGCAGCAGCAGCGCTGTCACCCCCCGCCGGGCCGCCACCAGGCGCCTCAGTAGCGGCGGTGGCAGCGGTGGCGGCAGGTGCCCCCTCCGTAGTGGCAGCACCACCACCAGCACCACCCACCCCAGCACCACCCCCTTCCCCTTCCACAGGCGGGGCGCCGCCGCCGCTGTCACCAGCAGCAGCAGCAGGGGGAGCAGGGGGAGCAGGGGAAGCAGCAGCAGCAGGCGCCCCATCCCCGGTGCTGCTGCGGGAGGCGCCATTGGTGCGGGGGGCAGCGAACCTCCGGCTGACGGGCTTACTACCTCCTCCCCCTCCCCCTCCTGCCCCTGCCCCTTCTCCAGGGCTGGCCTGGCTGTCTGCACGGCTGACACCAGCGGCGCTGTTGTTGTTGTTGTTGTTGTTGTTGCCGCCGCCCCCCAGGTAGTTTTGCGGGTTGTTGTAGCTGAAGCTGCCCAGCAGCGAGCGCAGGTGCCGCGTGTTCATGCGCTTGGCGGTCACCAGCACGCCCAGCAGGGCGCACAGGGAGTGGGGGCCCACCTGGGGGGTGGGGCACGAGGGATGGACCCATGGGTCACCGGACAGGGTAAGGTGCCGGACGTTGACGTTGGCGTTATTGTACAAGGTCTACTCGTGGCAGCAGTGTCACAGAGTGTCACGCATGGCGAGGCCGGTTTCGCATAGTGCCGTACTATTTATTATTACGGAACGGCAACATATGCCGACACAGAGTGTGCATGCGGCAATCTAATGGCAGCAGCAGTCCCCTCCCCCCCAAGCCCTCCCCTAGTACCGGTAGGGGCCGCTAACCAACACTCTACATTGAGGCACCCTGCCGCCTCCTATTCCCATTGAGTTGTCCTAACCTGCGGCTTCCTATGGCATGGTCCTATGGTCTTTGAATACCACCCCCCATCCCCCCCGCCCAAACCCCAACCTGTGGTTTCCTATAGTTCGGTATGGTCTCCGGCCCCCCCCCTAAACCCACCTGCTCCAGCCCCCTCCCCCTCCAGCCCTCCCCCCGCCCTCCCCCCGCCCCGTACCTGATCCATCCCCCGCCCCATCCGCCCCCTTACCGCCCTCACCTGCTCCAGTGCAATGGTTCCCTGCGGTGTGATTGCCGCCTCCGCCGCCGCCCGGTCCGCCCCCAGCCCCGACTCCAACAGCGCGTCCGTCACCGCCTCACGCAGGGTGGCCACCAGGGCGGGGGAGACCACGGGGGGAGGGGGGGCGTGGGGGGCAGGGCGCTGCGAGGGGGGAAGGGAGAGAGGGGGGATGGGGGGGGGAGGGGAGGAGGTGACAGCACAATAGGTTGAAGGGTACCTGGGTAGGGACAGGGGTTTCCGTGATAGGGCATGGTTCCTGGCAAGACGTGAGCGCAGCTACAGGGTGTGGGGTGCTGGGTGCGTCGCACAGGAGGCGCGGGGAACCACCGCCACGACACCACCCCCGCAGCTGGTCGAAACACAGTGCCAGCAACCCTCCCGGCACGACGCCAACCCCCCCTCCCCCCTCCATCCACATGCCTTCCCTGTGTTGCCTGCAGCTGCTGCTTACCCCCCTCCCCACTCTGGTTAGTTCGTTCCTCCCCCTTTCCCTCCCTCTACCTCCCCCTCCCTCTAGTCCCTATTACCCCCCCTCCTCACCTGCGCCCGCTGCCCCTTCCCCCACCGCGCAGGCGGGGCCGCCTTCTCCCCCTTGTCCAACTCCCGGGGTAGGCGATGAGGGGAGCGGGGAGGCGAGGAGGCACCCCCACCCCCCCTGCCCCCCCTGCCGACAACACGACCACCACCGCCGCCGCCGCCGCCTGCTGCTCCTGCTCCGTTACCGTTGCCGTTACCGTTAGCCTGCGGATCTCCGGACGGTGGTTCGGATTCAGCTTCATCAGCCTCATCATCATCAGCAGCGGTAACAGCAGGATGTGGGGGTTGGGGAGGAGGAGGAGGAGGAGGGGGCTGGGGAGGGAGAGGAGGAGGAGGAGGTAGGGCAAAGAGGGTGCTTAGGAGGTTCATGGGGAAGGGTAGGGGGGTGGCTGGTCTTGAGGGGGAGTGGTGGGGGCCTGCGGAAGCAGCTGGGGAGCAGCAGGAGGAGTGCGAGGCAGCGGCCTGTGCGGCGGCGTCGGCCAGACCTGACACCCGCGCCTGGTGGGGTGGGGCGAGGCGGGGTGGAGGGTCCGCCATGCAGCCCGCCAGCAGCAGCGGTGGAGGCGGTAGAGGGCCACCGGGGAGGGAGGGGAGGGAGGGGCAGGGGGAGGGAGGGGGAGGAGGGAGCGAGGGGGGTAAAAGAGGTGACATGGGGGATAGGGAGGAGCGGAGGCGGGGAGGAGGCGGTAGACAAGGACAGCGAAGGCCATTCGGGTGTGGGGAACCAGGAAGAAGGGCATGGCTAGGACTGTAGGAGTGTAGGAGGCAGGGCTAGAGAGGGGAACAGCGCAGCGGCGGGCACCTGCAGGTACCGCATACCGACAGCAGCAGCTCCGAACTGATGTCCTAGCAGCCAAGCAGCCAGGTAGGGGCCGACGGGGGCTTCGGGGTTCGCAGCGGCTACCGCCCACCTCCCTCTCCTCTCTCCCACCCTTCCACACCTCCATCCCTCATGCGCCTTTGTTTAGGGGCATCCAACCCCCTCCTCCTCCCCCTCCTCCTCAAGGTCAGCCCCTTCCTCGCGCATATCCGTACAACACCCATATCCCTCCTCGCCTTCCCACAAACTCTCCTTCCCCCTTCCTTTCACTGTTCTTCCACACACGGCTCCTTCCTTCTTCCCCTCCCCTCCCCTCCCTCACGGCCAGTTTTCTTACCCCCCCACCCTCCCCCCACCCTCCCCCCACCCTCCCCCCACCCTCCCCCCACCCTCCCCTCCCCTCCCCTCCCCCCTCCCCACCCACCTGCATGTAGCGCCTGTTCCGCTCCATCACCTTGGCCCACCAGTCGGTGGTGGCGCGGTGGTCCTCGCTGTCGTCGTCCTCCTGGGGGGGGGGAGGGGGGGAGGGGAGGGGGCAGCGGAGGGGTAAAGGGGGGGGTATCCAACCCGGGGTGGAATGCCGATGTGTGGTGTGCATCATGGCCTACCGGGGGGGGCGGGAGGGAGGGGAATGTAACTCCGCACGGGGGAGGCATGGTGTTGCGCAAAACACCCCCCCCCCCACACACACCTCGTTAACTCCATATCATCATGCCATTGCCCCCATTGCCCACTACCTCCAAGACCACCCCCTCCCCCCTCCACCCCCCCCTCCCCCTCCACCCCCCCCCTCCACCCTCCCCCTCCCCCCTCCCACTCACCGACAGCGCCTTCATCACCGCATCCGCCTCGTCCCCCGCCGCCGCACCCCCGCCACTGCCACCTCCCCCTCCACCTCCACCCCCTCCCCCGGGTACCATTTGCATGGCCCCCAACCCTCCCCCTCCCCCTCCTCCCCCTCCCCCTCCTCCCCCTCCCCCTCCTCCCCCTCCCTGCAGCGCCCGCCCGGCGCTGCTGTCGTACTCGCTCACGTAGCCCCCGCTGATGGGCAGCAGGTGCTCCTCCCGCGCGCCGTACCGCAGCTGGTACTTGCGGAGCAGCTTGGAGAACAGGCCGTGACGTGCCTCCAGGACCTGGGGGGGACAATATACGGTAGACCAAACCATAGGAAACCGCAAATTAGGGCAGAGGAATGGAGGAATGAGACGGCAGGGTGCAGACAAAGGCGGGCTAGCGGCCCCTACCCAAACTGAGTCCTGGAGGGGGAAGAGGGGGAGGAGGACATGAGAGACCCAAGGTACTCACTTCGGGTACATGACCTTAGAGGTATTTGAGGTTTGCATGGCATCACTTTCCCCTCCCCCCCTCTCGCCCCGTCCTTCTTCCCTCCCCCTTCCTCCCCTTCCTCCCTCCCCCCGTGGTTTCCTATGGTTCGGTATGGTCTTTGACCCCCCCGCCGCCCTACCCTGCGGCGGGATGGGCCGGCTCCCATGCACACCCCCATGCCTGCAGCCTACAACAGAGCTCACACAGCTCTTCCGTTTCCCTCCCCTCCACCGCCACCGCTGCCTCCGCCCCTCCGCTGCTGCTGCCGTTGACCCACTACTCCCGCTCCTGCTCCTCCCCGTCCCCCTCCCTTTCCTCCCCCGGCCACCCTCCACCTTGCACTGCTCCCCCCCCTACCTTGCAGCCCCCCTGCCCCCCCCCATCTTGCACTGCTTCCCCCCCCTACCTTGCACCCCCCCCGCCCCCCCCTGCCCCCCCCCACCTTGCACTGCTCCAGCAGCTCCAGCAGGATAACGCAGTAGTCCTCCGCCCCCGTGGTAGGACACCACATGTCCGCCAGCTCGAACAGCGCCGCATGCAGCTGCGGGAACAGCAGGAAGCGCCGACCCTTGCAGTCGTAGCTCCAGTCCTCCTCAGGCTCGTAGCTGGGGTTGGGCTTCAGGCCGAAGCGGGGGAGCAGGGCCTGGTGGGGGAGGGGAGGGGGGGAGGAGAGAAATACCCAATGTGCAGTTTGACAGGGGTAAATTCCCGGTAGGTGACAAGCGAAGGGGGAAGGGGGAAGGGTGGAGGAGGGGGTGAGGACGTCGGAGAGAGGGGATGCTATATGCGAGCCATAACGGCGAGGGGTCCGGCTACGCCACTCTAGCCCTACCGCCCCTCCGCCGGAATGTGCCTCCTACCTACCTATCTACCCACCAGGCCCTCGCTCACCCCTCCACCCCAAGCACCCCCTCCCCGTCCCCTCCTCACGCACAGGTACGCTCCCACACCGCTCCTCCACCCCGCTCCAAATCGTCCTTCACATGCTGGCACCCACACGCCAGCCAGTTGCCAGCTGACACACTACCCCCGCCCCCTCCCCCCTCCCCTCCCCTCCCCCCTAATGCCTAATGCGGAATATGTATCCCCATTAATCCCCTCCCCCCCCTCCCCCTCCCCTCCGCTGTCTCCCCCCCTCCCCCCTCACCCGCTGTATGATTGCCGCCATGGCGCAGTACACGGGCTTGGTCATGCCCCGCTGGTCCACCGGCATCACCCGCTCGTCGTCCGACACGCGCCTGAACGGGTCGGCAGGCGCGAAGGGGGAGGAGGAGGCGGCAGGGGGCGGGGGGGCGGCAGGGGGGGCAGCAGGGGCCCTGCAGGTCAGCAGACACCCCCAGCAGCGGCAAAAGGAAGGTTAGCGATACATGTAATGGAGAGAAACGAAAGTGGTGGTGGTGGCGGGAAGACCGCTGCGGGTCGTCATCTGGTGATGTAGGAGGAGGGAAGAGGAAGGGTGTCCCGATACGCGGGACAGGTTCCAGCCAGGACCAGGTTGGGGGTGATGGGGTTGTCAGCTGGGGCCCTGGGGGTGCCGGGGAACTCTTCCGGAGGGGAATTAGGTAGGAGGGAGGTAAAAGAAGACTTGACTCACGTTTTTGTTCCGCCTGCAAGTCCTGCGTCTTTGTCAGCTACTGGGAAACCAGGAGGAGGGGAGAGGTGTGTGCTTGTGTCGTTTAGGAGGGGGGAGGGCGGTGATGCGGGGCAGTTGGCTAGCAGAGGAGGAGCGGGGATGAGCAGTACCGATGACGTTGACTTCAAATCCCGCCCGTCTCCCTGCGCGCCCCATCCCCCCCTTCCCGCGCCCTGGCTTGACTAATTCGGGATGGGCCGGGTCCCATGTCTACACCCTCCCCTCCCCTGGTGCAGCCCCCTCGTCACACAGCTCCCGTCAGTTCCCTCCTTTCATCCCTTCACCCCCCCCGCCCCCTAACTTGTGGTAACATATGGTTTGGTATGGTCTTTGACCCCCCCCTCCCCCACCCCTCCCCCCCCCTGCCGACTCACTCCTCGGGCGGCAGGTTGCACAGCGGCAGCCAGGACCACCACGCGCGCACCGCGTCACGGAACCGCGGGTCGGCGCGCACCGCCATGCGCTGCGAGAGCGCCTCGGGGGTGTAGAGGGAGGCGTCGCCCTGGGGGGGGGAGGGAGGGAGGGGGGGAAGGGAGGGGGCGGGGAGGTAGTGTGTTTAGGGTTAATAACCACCATGGAGGGTGGGACGAGGTGGGCAGGGTGGAGGAAGAGGCAGGGGTGAGGAGGGATGTAAGAGAGAGGGAGGAGCGACGTGCTCACACTGCAAGTGTGTCACATCTTGTCACCAGCCGTCACCAGCCTTGACCAGTCCTTAACTACAATTTTTGGTTGTACGACATACTTGCCTGTGTTGCCTTTCATATATCATCCCAGTCGCGTTGTGCTCTGCCTAAGCGTATATGTAAGGATCTATCTGCGAGACGACTATCCTAGGTTTCTATCCATCCTCTGTTTTGTCGTTCTATCTACGTCGCCCTATCCCCTGTACCCCTGGTTCTCATGCGTTCTATCCACCCGGCTAGTTCTAGTTTCCTCCTCTTCACCCACCCCCCCCCCCCACCCCTCGTCATTCAGTTTGTCAGTGTTTCTTTATTTTTACCCACCCCATCCCCCCCCACCCATCCCCCCCCACCCATCCCCCCCCACCTGCTGCACGTAGCTCAGCTCCTGAGGGGCACCGCGAGGGGGGGCCGGCGGACGAGGGCAGTGGCAACAGCGCGGAACACAGCGGGGAGGGCGGGGATGGAGAGGGAGGGCAGCACAAGGCAACAATTACAGAACCGGTCACATGTAGCTACCAATTGTTGATCGAAACGAGTTTTCCTGTCAACAGGCAGCAGGCAGCAGCTGCACGTGTGTGTTTGGCTGGAAGCCCCCTCCCAGGCAACCTCCCTGGCCTCGCCCCACCGCTCCCTCGCGTCAGGCGACCCACACAACCCACCTCCCCCCCCCCACTATCACACCGCACATAGGACATTCTTTCTTTTCCCCCACCTCCCAACCCTCCTGCCGCCCTCCTCCTCCACCCCCTCCCCCTCCCTCCCCCTCACCGCCAGCTCCCGCTCGCTGCGCACCGTCAACTTCACATCCAGCACCCCCACCGCCGCCAGACGGAGAGCCTGGGGGGGGGGGCAGAGAGGAACGGGCAGCGATGAAGGGCCGCGGCGCAGATGGGGACAGGAAGCACAGGAAGGGAAAGCGAACGTATGAAATTCCGGTAGGTGTCAGGAGACTACAGGGGCAATGCCTGCCCGCTCTTCCACTCCCGCATCACCCCTTCCCTCCCGCCCCGCCTCATGAGTCCGCTCCTCCCGTCCTGCCGCGCGCAGCCCCCAACGTCCCTCCTCCTAGTCCCGTCGGAGTTCCCGCATCTAACTAACTCGGCCCCACATCACCGGTTGCGCCAACACAACACCAGCGTCACCAGTCTCACCACAATCAGCCACCCCCTGTGTTACCCTGTGCTACCCTGCTTCCTCTATTCCTTGTGTTACCCTCAACGCCTCGCGCCCCTTTCCTCCCCCTCTCCCCCCCCACACGCACCTCCTGCGCTGCCGCCACGTATGCCTGCCTGTCCATCTCGGCAATGTCAACCATCCTGGGGGGCGGGGGGAGGAGGGAGGGAGGGACGGACGGGGAGGGTTGTACGAGAGGGGGGGGGGTGCGGTGGACGGCAAGTGACGGCATGGGACAGGGGTTTAGCGCAGGGCCCATGTGTGTCGCTATGTCAGGCAAGCCAGCGAGCTGTACGGAAGAGAGGTGTCCTTGCGTACCAAAGTTGGGCATGGAGAGGGCCTTGAGGTTGCGCCCCGCAGCCGGGGGGTTCCAGCAGCCCCCCACACCCCCACCCGCGCCAACACCAACGTGGTCACCCCGAACCCCAGTACGGCATACCGCACGTGCACGCACGTACGGCCAGTACGTTCACAGTACGTTTCCACTCGCGGCCAGTTTTCTTAGCACATGGGGTTGTGTCGCAGCGAGCGTAAGCTGCAGGGAGGGGCCTGCCCTTCCCGGCGCCCTCACCTCCCGCCCCATCTCCCGCTGCTCCGCCCACCTGCCGCCGGTCACAGGCCCCATACATACGGACCCCATCCACCTACCGCCCGCCACCCTCCTCCACCATCCCGCCACCCGCGGCCCCACCTGGTAACTCCTGCGGCCGTGTGCTTCAGGAGGTTGCCCACCTCCTTCCACTTCTTAGCCACGATCTGGTTGGCCACCGCGGCCCCCACGCCACGCTGCCCCGCTAGCTTGCTGTGGGCAGCCAGCCGCGCAAGCTGAGCCGCCACCCGCATTCGGGCCATTCCAACCGCATGCGGAGGAAAAGCGCCGCTTGGCTGCTTGGACGGCGGGTGGTCCTTTGAAACATGGTGGTGTAAGCGGGGCCGTGGCCTGTAGACCGGCGGAGGAACGCTGAAGGATGCGGCCCGCAGTTGAGAGTCCTTAAAGGAGGGTCCATGGTTACTTCTTGAAGAACCGCGGATGACGAATCCATCTTCAAACACATCCTGGTTGTCGTAACCTGTATCAAACTGGTCCTCCGTATATTGCGACTCCGCGTGTGAGTGGCGAAAACGCTGCATCGCTATGCTGTTCTATCCGCTAAAGCCGACACAGATATGTTTTAACATGGTGTTTCATTTCTTACAAACCTATATGTGTTGCTGTCAATATAAGGCAAAGTGGTGCATGTTTTAGGAGCAAGCTTTTAAGAACGCAAACGCAGTAGAAAGCGAAATCACGACAGCATTGTGAAGTCATCTAGACTACATACAAGCATCAATTCACTTGCAACCTAACTCGTCGACAAGAGGTATTGCACCCGTTTTCGTACGAGTACATGGAACGAGCGGTTATGGATAGTAAGCACGAAACTGTAGCCATGTAACGTCTTGTTGCTGTAAACGTAAGTGTCTTCCTTACAAGGGTACTGCCAGTGCGCCGGATGCGCGTCATAGCTATGTTACTCCCGTTGCAGTTTCGATTTGTCCTCGTATTCGTTCAGCGGATGCCGTTCAATGCATGGACACTGGTACCCCCTTATTAAATGGTTGTATGAGCGCTGCTTACACCACAGTCACTGTAAACCAAAACTGTTGGCAACGACCACATTTGCATGTCCGAATGTCTTCCGCCACCTCATCCTAATCCCCTCCCCTGGTTAGCCCATCCCACAATGTCCAACACACTCATCTCCAAGAGAGCCACTAGGTTGCATACATCCTCTAAATGGGAGACGCCAGGCCTGATCTGCCCTGTTATTCAAGCCTGTCCATACCACTACGGCCTTGTGCGCCTGCCATGCATTGGACCGCAGTGGCCGTAACCGCAAGAAGCCTTACAAGGGTTTACGTCCACAGCTACCGGCCGCGTGTATCATTATTGTGCTGCTCCGTCAATCTTACAGATCCAGAAAGACTTCTAGCCCAGCCCATAACGCTGCAGGCGCTTTAGGGTATGTGTCCTAGCAGGCATGGCATTTGCGTCGATGCGTGCCTCCCCTGCACACGTTCTTCCAAGTATTGCGGCGCTCGGGAATACTGGTCCCAAGATTCACATGGGACTCATACAGCTCGAAGCCGGGGCGACGTCTGGACGCAAGCTGGACACCAGGCCTGGTAGCTCCTTGCCCATGCCTCTCAGCGCTAGCGTATTTCATGGCTGCTTGGTCCTTGCCGTACGATAGTACATTAGGCACGCTAGCACGGCCAACCAATCCCGGGAAAGAGGCACCTAGGGCTTATTGCAGGTTTGACTAATTAAAGAGTTGGGAGCATGCTTGCACATTATTAAAGGGGTAGCTGGCTGCTGCGAGCGCCATCCCTAATCCTGCAGCATGGACCTAAACCTGGCCATACACTCCGCATGACAACCCTACATATGGCGTTGTTATAAAGATGAGGCATAGCGTAGGGGTCTACCGCATAGAGCGTGCACCTGTACTTTGGATAATGCCTACACATGCGGCCGTTGGGGGCCATCTCCGCATACTGTCAGCACTAGCATTTGATCTAAACCTTTAATTGCAACGGAAATCATAGGTTCCTCCTGGAAATTCGTTTTAGCTACGGCGCGGAAGTGCAGCTTGTCGGGCTGCGACGCATAACCTCCCGGATAGCCTTTGGCGCATGGATAGGTTTGTAGGTTTGTACACAATATGCCCGAATGCGTGCATAATCTTAGACGTACATGCTTCATGTGGTATGCGCCACTACACGAAGTTGCTAACAGTGACTCGCTTAGTTGACGGGTTCATACGTTCCAGCGCAGTGGTAGGATACCAAGAAGATGTACCGGTTTTCCTGTTCACGCGCTGAATGTTTCCCATAACCTGACAACAAGAAACAACACATCGTAGATAGCGGTTGCAGCAGCGCACTGCGATACCGCAAAACTACATGCATGGTATAACAAGCTTGCTGTATCACATATTGACAACGCCCCAATGCTTTGCCTAATTACTCAGGTTCTCCGCTTTCAAGTCTCGGCTCTGGATGGCATGCGTTGCGCTCCATGCCATTAATTTAAGCTTCGCTGCTTATCTCGGTGAGGCGGGCGTGTCACTGCGCTTCTTACCTGTGGGAGATATGTTGCGAACATAGTTGTCCGGTGCGTGATCGCCTGACGCATGCCGGTACTCCCGATGACAGGAGACCGAGGGGCACAGCCCTACGGGCATGTGGCCCCAACAGCCGTGTTAGGAAGCATTGCTCTTAGTAGTGGGCTTCTCCATCCGCCCGCGATGCATGGCCCCTGCAGTCAAGATGCTGGTCAACATCCCCAGTCATTTCAGGGTCAGCATGCCCTTGACCACGTGCTCAGCGGGTGGCACCGGGTTCGGAATGGCAAGGATCGGGCATCAAGATAGGTAATAATGGAAAACAAAAGAATCCCTGTATGCAGGGCGTCGGACGCACACCTGCTAATTGGGTGCTGGAGGGCCATAGTGGGATTAGGAATGGGGCCTGGGGCCAGGTTAGATTTCGACTACCAAGGGGGGTTGGATTGTAGGAATGGGGACCGTGTATGGTCGTGCATAAGTTGTCATATCTGAAGCCCACAGGCGATTGTTCTACGGTCGAATATGGTCAGTAGCCCGCCTGAGCCCACAGACGATAACCACCTGCGCGGTCTGCCTGGGAGAATGCTTGTCAAAAAGCTTGGGAGCGGCTGTGGAGATCCTGGCACCGGTCGCCGATGTACAGTATGTATGATTTGTGCATGTGCCGGTAAGGTTGCGCCATTCTGCCCATTCCCATGAGTAGAGAGCCTGGGGTGCATGGGGCGAGTTGCCTGTACTCCAAAACCTTGCTTGCCGTCGAGCGACCCACGGGCCAGATGCAGCAAAGCCCGTGGAAAGGGCGCAGAGCATCCCCACAGCATCACTTGATGGGGTGCAATAGGCTGATAGCCGAAGGGGCGGACGTCTAAAACCTATCTGGCGCGGACAGGCAGCCGTAGAGCGAGGGTTCTAAGCAGAAGCGTGTTGCGGGTGCTGTCGGGTTAGTTCTTATGGCTTGGCATGATGTCCAGCTGACTACCGTAGCATGACATAAATGAACGTGTGACAGCATTGGAGGGTCTTACTACTAGCGACATATCGTAAAAGAACGACCTGCCTCACCAACGACCTAAATTATCAACCCTGCAAGCTGCGGTGGTGGAGGGGGGGGGGCAGCATTTGGCGGCAGCTGTTTCACAGGCGGCGGCGGCAGGCCCACCAGTGGGCATCCGATGCGGCACCGGGTGGCAAGACGTGGGATCGGTAGTCCGGGTTGCCAATTGCTATGCGCTACAGACGCCACGGGCTGTTAAAGGAGAGGTAGCGGTATAACAGAGCCTGGATTGGGATAGAAGCTGTTTTGGGAATGGGGTGAGCCGGGGAAGGTTGCTACTGGCATTGAGGGCTGGTGGTTGGGGCCTTACTAGCAGGGTTTGGCACAGTCTGGGACAACAGTATGAGTCCATGCGCAGCAGGAAGTATAGAGGATGTAGGGGAGGATATAGCACATTTGGCGCCATGTAAGAGCAACCGCCCAGACCAACGGCCGGATCAGAGCGCTTTAGGACGGTTAGAGCCTAGAGCAGGCCGTGTATTCTAAGTACCTCCCGCTGCATCCTATGTGTCGTATCCTGAAGATGTGGTTGGGTGCAGCTGGCATTGGACACAAGGTACTGCACTACCCGAGCCGGTTAACCGAGCAAGCAAGGATAACCAAACAGTACACACAGCACCAGCAAGGTCTCTCCTTCCCTTAGGACGATCCGCGACCGCATGTAGTTTTGCAGTGGTATTATGGTTACCGGACAGGTGCCGGCCACTTAACCCTTGAGCGCTGCTTACAGGCTTCGCGGTCGCGGTCGCCAGGCTTTCTGGGCATCTTTCTGTGGTTGTCGAACGCAGTGATTTACTGTTATAAAGCACCAGGCTACGTAAAGCTTAGCGCCAGGAGCTGTCAAACTTCGCAGTGCAGTACGTGGCTGTACATGGCTCATGCCTCCGTCAGACGAGACAAGTATGATGGCCCAAGCTTAGTTAGTAGGCACTACGTTACCTCATTAGAAACTGCTTCTGAGCCGCAAAGTTTATTACGGATGACCTGCACTATGTAAGAAGGACCTTATTATCGCGCTAACGTTTCCCAGCGCAAGGCGGCTCTGGGAGTTTGCTTAGACTAAGAAAGCGGAATGGTGCAGCTATTGAAACTTTGTAGGGGTTAGGAGCCGTTGTGAGGCAGTGAGAGACCTGCAAAGTGGAATAAACTGGATAACTCGAGACAAGCCTAATGGGCTGCTATCATGCTAAGCTAGCCACAAACGGAGAAAAAGACAGTACGCATCGGCGGCGGGGTGCTCCCAAGGTAATGACTGGACATTGCCTGGATATTACGAAGCTGTGGATCGAGTGCGTTTTAATCGCTTACTATATTCAGTTAGAAGTTATCTATTGCATGCTTACCCGTTTCTCTGATGCATTGATAGGCACGCTTCCTTTCCGAACCGGTTGGCACTGTCCTTGGGACGCTAGCGTCGCCAGGAAACCCGGCGCAAATTGGCGTTAAGGTAAGCTTTCTGTAAGTCTAGGTGCTCGTTGCTTATCTTTCAGCTTAGCAGTAGTTCACCGCTACGCGCATTTTGGGTTACCCTCTTCTGGCATTGCAGTTATGCGGTGCGGCTGCAGCTGGTGATGCACACGCTTCCTCCCTGCTGTATAGCCGGCTTGTGGTGGCGCGAGGCCATATCCTTGCAGCTGTGTTTGAGGACCAGGGTTCACCGGCTTCGGCCGAGTACTTTCGCCAACACTCCTGGGATACTTTCTTACATGTCCTGGGCAATTCAGAACCGGTCCCGGTAGCTGCGGCGGTAAGCGGCGGCATTTACTATGGCGCATTCTGAGTCATAACCTTACCGTAGACCTGTTTGCTTGGCCGCTTTGTGGGGCTTTTGCCATCTTAAATTGTTCAGTCCTTTTCCCACATGCGCCTCGTAATCATTCCAGTTGCAGTCCGTGTTGACATGACCTCTCCACCAGCCACCGGCCCTGTTGCCATACATGCCGCTTCTGCTTCAACGATGCCTACCGTGCATATGTGTGCCTCTGCCGCCAACCGCTGGGATTGCTTCTTGTCCGCTACTACTCCCACCCGCTCCCGCAGCTGCAATGCTTGGAGCAGGGTTACCTAGCTAGCATCGCCACAACCGCCGGGGATTCGGACTCAGCCAACCAACGGCAGCAAGCAGCCGCAGATCATGGTCAGCAACAGCATCACAATCTCGCGCCCTCACCATTCCGCTCCAGCAGTGCCACCCCCACGGCCGCTGCAGCTGCCACGAACTGCGATGGCAGCAGCAGCAACGGCGGTGCTGCCACCGTCACGGCCACAGCCGCTGCTGTCGCCGCTCCTGTCAGCTGCAGCGTGACGATGGTTCACCTTGACCTCACCTCACGCACCCTCACCATTGCCTCGGCGGGGCCACCGGGCGTCGTGGCACTAGGCAGCACTGCCGCAACCAGCGGGCGCAGCAGCAGCAGCATTAACAACGGAGCTGCTGCTGCTGCTGCTGCTTCCAATGCTGCTGCTGGCGCCATGGAGGGTCTGGGGCGGGCAGGGCCGCCTGCATCCCAGCAGCGGCGGCAGCAGCAAGCGGGCCATGGTGTGGCGCATGGGGAGGAGTGCGGGTGGGGCGGTCGTAGCCTCAGTCGCGTGACGGTGCTGGAGGCTCCTGGCTGCAGTGGCGGGAACAGCAGGTGGGCGGGGGGGGTCGGGTGGATGCCACCTCCTATAGTGCATCCCAGCGGGGCCGCATGTGGGGTGGTTATGGGGCAGGAGTGTCGCATGCCGCAAACGAGGAGGTGTTTCTCTGGTTTGCTGCCGGGAACGGAAAGAGGATCCCGTAGGAGCCATCCTGGGCTCGTCCTTCCCTACTGAGAGTCCCCTCAAGAGATAGCCCACAGAGGCCTCATCCCAACCACGGCTGGCTATGGCATGGCGGCTGTGACGCCCCACCGTAGTAATCACCCTGTACGCCCTAAACCCTTACTGCTCGCGCCCTAAACCCGTACTGCACCCGTACTGCAGGCATGTCGTACCAGCCGCTCCCGAGGCTCCTCCTCAGCTGGTATCCCAGCAGCTCCCCTCCTCGCACCTTGAAGCAGCCTCCGGACCGTCTGGATTTGCGTGCCCCTTGGCGCCCTCGTCCCTAGCATCCAGCAACGGGAGACGCAGCAGCGCAGGCGTCCCGCGCGTGCCTGACCCCTCCTCGGCAACCGCAGGGGCGTCAGGGGCCCCGACGAGCCGTTTTGCCGCCCCAGCATCATCGGCACCGAGCAGCGGGCCGGCGTGTGGCAGCGGCAGCGGTGTGTGGGTGGGCGGCTGCGAGGTGCGTGTGACCTCCCGGCTGCTGGCTCCGGGGGATGAGTGCCTGGTGCTGCTGGCTGGCAGCGGCAGCGGAGTCGTCTGCAGCAGCCGAGGCAGCGGTGGTGGGCTCAGTCGGCCCTGCAGCTCCCAAGAGCTGCGGAGACACCACCCGCAGCAGCAGCGGCAGCAGCAGCTGAAGGCGGTGCCGCACGGAGGCCCCGCGAGCGCCCTGAGTGCTGCGGATGCGGTTCTGCTGGCGCATGAGGTGGCAGCAGCGGCGGCGGCGGCAGCAGCAGGAGCAGGAGCCGGCAGTGCCCACCCGGTACTGCAGGGCCGCCCTAACTGCCAGAGCTCTGGGCAGGGCTGCCAGCATCAGCACCAGCAGCCAGAGGTTGGGTCCTCGTCCTCACCCTCCTCGCCCGCATCGCGGCTGGAGGTAATGTACGACAGCTTGCATGAGGCGGGCAGCGATAAGGCCGGGGAGAGGGTTGATGCAGCTTCTGCGGGTGCAGTCGGTCGGGGCGGCGGCAGCAGCAGTGCAGCTGCTGTTGGGAATCGCTGCGCGCTAGCTGTGGCTTCGTACGCAGTTGCTGCAGCCTCAGCGGCAGCCGGGGGGGCTGATGTGGAGGAGTTGGCAGGGGGTGATCACCGGGCTGCGGGTTCTCTTCCATCGCCTGCCTCTTGCTCCCCGCCAGCCGCGTCCTGCATTGTCCTGTGGCTTGACTGGCTCTCCACAGAAGGGGTTACCACCACCTCTCACACAGGGCCCATGATGCCGCCGGCGTCACCGGCGGGCCAGCGATGGGCGCTGGTACGCGGCTACTGCCGTTTCCTCATTGCCCGGCGGCGCCGTATCCTCGCAAGCTGGCACCTCCTGGCTACGCAGCTCATGTCCCCTGCAACCCCGCTGCCGCCGCCGCCTCCGTCAAGAGCGCCCCATCGGCACGGGAAGTCCCGCCTAGCGCAGCTCTTGTCGTCCGTGTCGCCCTTCTCCTCATCTACTGCCGTACTGCCGATAACCAGCGGCCCCGGCGGCGGCGGCGCCTCCTCTGGGTCCCATAGCATCGGCATTGAGGGCGTCATGGCAGCAGTAGCAGCAGCAGGCAGCCGCACGGCGTCGTTTACCACCAGCCGCCCGCAGATCATTACCACAGGCGCCACGCGCGACGGCGGGAGCGCCGAGGCTCCCGGCAGCCGCACGACATCCTTCACCTCCCGGGCACCCGTCATGATGGAATTTGTGGAGGAGCGATCCACGCCGACACTGGTACCGCTGAAAGCAGCCGCCGTACGCGCTGCCGCTGCGGCCGCCGCCGCCGCCACCACCATCAACTCCACTGCTGCCTGCCCTGCGAGTTTGCCTACGTCCACTGCCGGTGTCGTCGCCGCCGCCACCTGCGTCTCCGCCAGCGTCACCTCCGCCATCGGCGCCGCCGCCACCCTGGACGAGTCGCATCTGGACTCCGCCGCTGCGCCGTACGGCATCAGCGGGCTCGTCATGGCGCCATTGGGCAGCTCGGAGGAGGAGGTTGACGACGATGGCGAGGCTGGCGGCAGTGGCATTGTGGTTGGGGGCCTTGCGTCGTCGCCGACTGCCACGATCAACCTCATGGGCAGCGGCGGTGATGGTGCCGGGGTTGCTGCTGCAGCCGCTGGGACGCCGGCCTCGTCTCATGCTGCCCTCACCTCCGCCGCCCAGCACCAGCACCACCGCGGCTCCGTGCACCCCCTCCCAGGCGGCAGTGGCATGTACGGCAGCAGCAACCACCATGAGGTCGCGGGCCTGCGGGCCACTCGCTCCAGCCCCAACCTGTATGCTCCCGGGAGGCCCCGGTTGCGTGGCAGCGGGCAGCTGGCGCAGGAGCAGATAGGGGTGGGCGGGGGAGGTTCGGTGGTGGTCCTGGAGGAGGAGGACGGCGCCTCGGTTGCGGCCACGGAAGACATGGCTCAGGCGGAGGCGGTCGCCTTTGCGCGCAGGAGCGCGGGCTACGGCCCCTACTCGGCTAGTGCGGCTGCGGGCGGGGAGGCCGGGGGTGCTCCCGGAGGTGGAGGCGGCTCCTCTGGTGCCGCTGCAATCGATTGGTCGCTGGTCATGACGTCCATTGGGAGTAACAGCAGCGGCGGCGGCAGCAACCACTCTGAATCCCAAGGCCTTAGCCTGGCGCTGGCCAGCAGCGTCAGCAACCCCCTCAACTCCCACTCCGCCGGTAACACGCCCATCCCCTCCGCCACGGTGAACAGGCTGCAGCACGGTCCGGCGCAACCCGACACCATGCTACGACTGGCTGTCGCCGCCGCTGCTGCCGCGCGCGGCGGTAGCGGCGTCAGCGGTAGCAGCGGGGTTGCCTCACCAGCTCGCCGGCAAGGCGCCGGCCGGAGCAGCGGCGCTGACGGCTTTATGCAGCGGCGCGCGCCTCAGCCCCTGTCGCCGCATGTATCTCGCGGTGGCGGCGGCGGCGGGGGCTCGGTTTACTTTACTTGGAACGGTGCGGGGGCGACGGGGCCGTCTGGGGGCTTGTCTCCTCCTTCAGCTGGTGGGCGTAGTGGTCAGATGCCGACTGCTGCGGAGCCGCTGCCGCCAGGTGCGTGGTGTGGGTGGTGCGGGGTGATGCAAAAAAGCACCGGGGTAACAAGCACGCTGTGTCGTACATGTAGTGGGTTGCGGGTGGGGAGCTGCTGGTTGGAAGTTAGGGGCGAGTGTCAAACTCCATGCTTGCCCGTGTGTCCCCCGCAGGCGTGCTGCTGGGCCGCTCCTCCACCGGCGACGGCATGTCTCCCCAGCCGCTGCCGGACGCCCCCGAGGCCGAGCTGGACCCCCTCAGCGAGGACCTGCCGCAGCTGCGAATCGAGTCCACGGCGGAGCTCGCGGCGCTCATGGCGGAGATCATCATCACGGAAGACGGGGAGGTGCTGCGGACAGGCGGGGGAGGAGGTGGAGGAGGTGCGTCCGCCGCCGCAGCCGCCGCAAGGTTGACGTCCGCGTACGGCAGCGGCCGCGGGCACCACCACTCGCACATGCAGTCGGGGCACAAGTCGGCTCGGTCGCTGAGTCGGCAGGGCAGCCGGGGCTGGCAGCCACGGCTAGCGATTGTGCGGGAGGACGCGCGGGAGGCGAATTGCAGCAACAGCTGCGGTAACGTGACGGGAGGGTCGGGTGAGGGGGCGCGCTGTCCGACCATATCGGAGGAGCGCGCGTCGCAGAGCAGCAACAGCACGGTGGAGCAGACGCAGGTGCGGAGGGGGAGGGGGCTTCGGAGCTCTGATGAAGAAAAAGCGGGTGCAGTTGGGGGTAATAGTTGCGGGTACTAGTTGCGGCATCGCGATCCCTCTTATGTAGCCCTGTGTTTTCCGTCTCCTGAGAGGAGCTGCTCTCTCACCGTCCACGTGCTCCCCTGTCATGTGCTCACACCAGCTCGCGCCTCCTCACGCCTCCTCCTTGCTGTCCCCCACCCCGCACCCCCCAGGGAAGCCACTCGGAGCCCAACAGCGCCGCCACCAACACGCAGCCCTCGCACGCCACCACCCGCAGCGGCGGCAGCCCCGCCAGCAGCGCGGAGGAACCCGGGGGAGCGACAGCGACCTCCAACGGCGGCAGCAGCAGCAGCGGCGGGAGCGGTAGCTGCGGGGAGGAGCCGAGCGGCAGCAGCAGCAGCCGCGCAGCTGCATCATCACTATCCCCGCCTGCGCCGTTACATGTCGTTGCAGTGCTGTCCGCTGTCGAAGCCGCAGCCTCTGCCGTTGTCCCCGTTGCTACGGGGCCGGCGGCTTCTGCTGACGTCTCCTCATCTGCCACGGGGGTCGGGGTGGCAGTCGGTAGCAGCCTGCTGGCGTCAGCGACGCCTGGCTCACCCACACATGCGCATCTAGAGCGGCAGTCACTAGCAGGCAGCGGTGCCCAAGCATATGCGGCGCTGGCAGGCAGCTATCCCTCCTCGCTCCCAGGCTTCGCCGCCACCGCCATGGGTGGTGCTACCATGGGTGCTACCCCCGCTGCTGCGTCTGCCGCCACCGCCGCCGCCGTCCCCTTGGATCCCTCCTCCTCACGCGCGTTGGCATCCGTGGGACCTTCTGGTAGCCTCGCGCTGCCGCTACCACCGCTTCCGCAGCAGTCCGAGCTGCTGCCAGGGGACTCGGAGCGGTTGTCGCCGTCAGCCAATGGCTCCACCTCCGCCGCCACCGCCACGCTTGCCGACGTGCTCAGCGCGCTGAGCCCCTCTCTGGACCGGGAGCGGTTGGCGGAGGAGGCCGGCGGAGGCGTCACGCTGGCCAGCGCCGGCGGCAGCGCCGGTCGTGAGCAACGCAACAGCCATAGCGGCGTATTGATTGGCATTGAGGCGGAAAGCCCCTCCATGCATGCTCCCTGGCAGCAGCAGCAACAGCAGCAGCGGCAGCGATTGGCGTCACCCGTAGCGCTGGTTGCGGCGACGACGACGGCGGCGGCGTCCACTCGCATGTCTCCCTCAGCTCGCGCTGCGTTGGCGGCGTGTGCCACGCGAGCGAGTGATCCGTCATCTCCCACCGCGTTGCCAGTGCGCGGGGGGCTTACAGCGGCGCCGTCGCCGCCGCTGGTGTCGCCGTTCACATCCCGCGGTGCCTCCGGTGGCGGCCACCGAGCGGGGCGGGGTGTGGGTCGCTCTCGCTCGCGATCCTCCACGGGCCTGCCTTCCATGGTGGCCGTCGCGGCCGCCCTGGGGACCGCCGATGACGCCGACAGCAGCAGCGGCAGCGGGAACGTGGGCGCTGCCGCCGCCGTCAGTGACGTCGGCGGTGGCTGGCGGCGACAGCGGCCGACACTAGCCATCATAGGCCGCTCGCAAAGCGCGCTAGCCGGGAACTCCTCCCACCACCGCCATCAACATCATCACCACCACATGATGCCGCATGGACAGCACAGCTCGCCGTACGGCAATGCCAGCGCATCCGCCTCCGCGGCCGCCGCTCGTGGCGGCAGCGCAGCCGGGCCTCATGCGGCCTCCCACCTTGCAGCACACGGTCAGTTACACCACCATAGCCCCAGGCACGCACTCCGCGGCGGTGGCGGCGGCGGCGGTGCACGCGTCAGCGGCGGCGGCCTCAGCCGGCACTTGTACGGCCTGGCGGAGACGCCGCCGCTGGTGGCGGGTAGCGTCGCCACGACCACATCCGCTGCGCCCGCCAACTGCGACGCCACGATTGCCACGACGCTGGATCGCTCCTGGTCCGCCAGCAGCACCAGCGGGCCGCTGGGCAGCCTGCTGAATTCCACCCTGTCCAAGAGCTCCATCACGGGGCTCGTCACCACCGCCCTGCAAACGCCCGGCTGCTCCTCCGCCCATGGCTCTAACACCCGCCTGCCTACGGTTGGCTCCTCCGCTGCCATTGCGGCATCCACCGCCTGCGCGTCTTCTGTAGGGCCAGCTGCTGCCGTGGTTTGTTTTTACAACAGCAGCAACAACAACGGAGCTGCGGGGCTCAATGCGGCAGCCAGTCCTGCGGTAACCGTCAGCGCTCAGCGGTCCGTCGCCGCCACCGCAGCCTCAGCTGCTGCCGCTGCTGCGCCTCGCAGCTTGGCAGTGCATGCCACTTTAGCATCCAGGCAGCCCCCAGCTACTGCACAACACCTAGCAGGGGATGGCAGCAGCAGCAGCAGTAAGGGCGTTCTGGGCGGCTACAGTGTCGGCGGTGCTGGTGCTGATGCTGGTCGAGATGCCGGAGTTACAACCATTCCAACATCCACTGCATTCGCTGCCGCCTCGCAGCCGCAGCAGCAGCAGCCGTACCTGCCTCCCTGGGTGCTGGTGGGTGGTCCCGCGGGGACTGGCGCTGACAGCAGCGACACCAGCACGGCGGGGTCGCCCGCTGCTGGGGGCGTCGGGTACTACCTCGCAGGGCAGCAACGAGCACTGACCCCGCCGCCGCTTTCACACACCGCTGAAGTGGAAGCACATGTCGGCGGCGGCGCTGCAGGCGCTGTGGGCTCAGAAGCGGCACCAGCATCGGCTGGCAACCCGCTGCCACCGCCGGCATCCTCATCGGCCGCGTACGACGACAGCGCCGCGCAGATCCGCTCCAGTCACACTTCCCGCTCCGACGCGAGCGTGTGGAACAGCACCAGCGTGTGGAACAGCACCACCACCAGCACCCTCAGCCGCACGGCGGAGATGTCCTTCCTCAACGGCAACAGCAGCCGCCGCGTGAACGGCCTTGTCGGCGGCGGCAGCGCTGGAGTCAGCGGCGCCGTCGCGGGCAGCAGCCTACTGGGTCTGCAGGGCATCGGCATGGGCGGTGGCGGCGGCGGTGACACCAGCGGCCTGATGCGCCTCAACGCGGCGTACGGCAGCATGAGCGGGCTGCTGGTGACCATGGGGGACATGAGCTGCGGTGCGGTCGGCGGTGGTGGCGGCGGCGGCTCTAACACGCATCTGCTGACGTCGATGACGTCAGCGGGGGCGGCGGCGGTGGGAGCAGGAGGTTCTGGGTCGCTGGTATCGGCCCAGGCGCCCTGCATGCAGCCGCTGACCTGCAGCCCGGCGCAGGTGGGGGCGGCCCGGGGGGCGGCTGCTGTTGGCGCCTCAGCGGCTCCTCCCCGCCTTATGGACCCGTTGCTGGTGCCGCCGCCGCCTCCGCTCACCACAAACCACTCCCACCAAGCCGTTGCCGACACCGCCACAGTCGGCGGGCCCTCCCTCCACCACCAGCAGCAGCAACAGAGCCCGTCACAACAACGCTTTCTGCATGCCCCCACGACCACACACACCGGGTCATACCAGCCTCCATCGCACTCCCAGCCACGGCCTGTTCCTCCACCACTGGCCGGCCATCCTCACCCTCACCCCCCGAGCCCCTTCCACCAGCAGCACCACCAGACGACTGGCTTGTACTTCAACCCGCCCTGCTCCTCCTCCGCCTCCGCTGCCGCCGCCGCTGCTGATGCTTCCGCCGGCGCTGCCCCGGCACCTGCAGCAGCGGGCCCCAGCTTGTACGACAGCAGCGGCAGCGTCAGTTACTCCCACATGGACGCCTTCCTGCAGCAGCCAACGCTGGAAAGCCCCTCCTTTGACCGCATGTCGTACGGCGCCATGCTGAGCCCCCACCTCGCAGCATCCGCTTCCACCCATGCGGGCTTCCTGGGGGGCCTGCTTGTGGCGAACGCCTCCCGCACCAGCGCGGGGGGCCCGGGCGCCAGCGGTGGCAGTGTCAGTGCGGCCAGCGGTGGGGACAGGACGCGTGCGGCACTGGGGGACCAGGCGGTGCTGCTGGGGAGCAGCGGGATGGATGTCATGCAGGGTGAGGATGCGTTGTGAGGTGGTGGGGGCGAGGGGTGCAACGCGGTGTGAGACAGGTGGTGGTGGGGTTGGCGGCCGGTGTTGTTTCCTGTTGCTGTTGTTGACGCTGTTTTGGCGGTTTTGGGTTGGGAGGAGCTGTGTGTTGTGGTGCGGTTTCAGGCAGGTATGTGTAGGGCGGGTGGGTGCGGTAAAAGCTGTGACGGGGTGTTGGGTTGACGTACGTGATTCGCATGCAGGTTGTCGCTGATCAAGTACCCGTCTGTCCCGCCGCTTGTCGAGCATGGCGGCGGTTGCGCGTTGTGGTGGGATTGGTGGTGCGTTCATGGCACCGGCGCAAGAGCAGCTATGTTTCTTGTGCACCATGCGGTGCCGGAACCGCCTGTTTGTTGGAGAGGAGGGCCATGGACTCCATTTGCTTCTCGTAGTATGTGTGTGCGTTGGTGTTGTTGTTGCTGCCACTGTTGCGGCTGGCTATTGCTGTCTTTAGTCAGCCATGGGGCCAGGGGGGGGGTCTTTCATTGCCGGCCAAGTGGGCCGTATGTTGGTACATTGGATTGGGGTTGTGAAGCTGTGAGCCAGCCAGCAGGTCCTCGCATACTGGCGCTGGTTGTGCTGGTTTGCTCTCATGGAGCAGAGGGAGGGAAGAGTAAAGGAGGGGGGCGGCAAAGGAGCACTTGGACTAGGAGCACTTGGATGGTGGAGGGTTTTTCTTCATCCACGTCCGTATTGCCGTACCAGGGGCTGCACTACCGTTGTGTATGAAGGAGGGCAGGGCTGGTCACGGCAACGGTGTGTCAATGGCCTTCAATCGGGCACAGTTACTATATACCTCCATTTGTTCATTTTGGGAAAAGTGTATGTATACAGTTGTGCAAAAGTCCCGAGTGCGGTATGCACGACGTGCTACGTGCGGTATGTACCGGTGGAGTTCACGTGTGGGATCAAGTAAGAGGACTGCGGGGGTGTGGACAATGTCTCGCTGCCGGGCTGTGGGGTATGGCTTATGGGTTAGCTGGGGCTGTAGGTGCTGTCGTGAAAGGACTTCGAATGCGGTTCCGTCCAACATTGCTGATGGTGACAATTCTGGTCACCAAGCACCAGTGATTACAGTTGTTTTGCCGAGGAGGCCCTTTGCAAACACGCCCTTCACTGCTCTACATGCGCACTACAGAGAGAGAGCTGCACGAGGGAGGTTTGTGTTAATAGCACAGGCCAGACTCTTGGGGTTTCAGCAGACGTGAGGCGGGGGGCTGGAGAGGTGTACGCATTTTTTTATCCTGCTGCCCTTCCAGCCAGCAGCTCGCATGCTCCTGGGTATACTTGTGTGGGAACAGAGACATGTGCGTGCGCGTTGCTGTGCTAGCATCGGTGTTGGGGGGAGAGGGGGGTGGCGGAAACGCGCCGTACTACAATTGCACATTGCCGAAGGCTCTGAATGGAGCGTGAGCGCTGGGAGATGAGAGGTTGTGTGACCGGCCGGATGTCCCTGCCAGTCTTCGGATTGATGAACGCGGAGAGGTTTGGTTGCGTGATACAACAACGACGCAGGCACGTATGGGGCATTTGCTGCCGCCTGCGCTTTCGGTGCCTCCCCATGTGTCATGGTTGGGTTTTGTCGGTTGTCGGACTATCGGGGGCGTTGGTAAGAAATAGCGGACGCAACTCAAAAGGAAAGTAACGGATGCTGCTAAGGGGATTCTGCGCGTGTCCCATCTTGTTAAAGGAAACGAGCTCCAAGGTATTGTCAGCATCGCCGATAGGGTTTGCTAGGGTGGATTCTAGTAGCAGGCACGCTCGCTTTTCGCTAATGGACATTGTCTGCATTTGCAATACCTCGCTTTACTTATTGTTGGCGTTTGGTGGTCGATGAATTTGTTTTGGCGGATTGTTTTATGTCTTAATGGCAATCCCAGTGATGATTGAGCTTCAACCACTTAGGATTTTCGCCTGAGATTTGCTCTGCCAAGACAATGTGCCTGTAAGCATTGATGGCTAATATCGAGAGATTTGAGACGCTACATGGCTACATGGCAACCCCATGTGATCACCCGTCGCAACATGGCCTGGCAGAAGGCAGAAACGGGTAGACCATGCCTGGCAGTGCATGGGAGTGCAATGTGCCGGAACGGAATCCAGGATTAAGGGGAACAAGACTGCAGGCCTTTTGTTACACACTCATCTCTCCACAAAATTGGCTGCCGACGCGGTTAGGCGGTGGCAAATTTAGGCAGAGGGGGTGAACTTGGTGGCGAAGGCGAAGGCGTTGTTGACGCCGGGGTTGGCCAGGTGGTCAGCCAGGTTCTCGAGGGGGCCCTTGCCGGTCACGATGGCCTGCACGAAGAAGCCGAACATGGAGAACATGGCCAGGCGGCCGTTCTTGATCTCCTTGACCTTCAGCTCGGCGAAGGTGTCGGGGTCGTCAGCCAGGCCCAGGGGGTCGAAGGACTCGCCGGGGTACAGCGGGTCCAGGCCCTCGCCGGCCGGGCCGCCATTCACACGGTAGCCCTCAACCAGGCCCATCAGGATGACCTACGTGGGGTTGGTGGAAACAGCGGATGTTGTGAGCATGAATAAACCGAAACAGAAATGTTGTTGAAAACAGAAAGCAAGAAACAGAAAGCGGCAAAAGTTGAAGCAAGGAAAGGGAGAGCGTTCCTATATATAAGCATGTAATAATCAGCAGCGAAAGGGATTTTTCTCGACTGCGATCGCACCTGGCAGGCCAGGGTGGCGACGATGTTCTGGGCGTGCACCAGCGAGGGGTTGCCCAGGTAGTCCAGGCCGCCCTCCTGGAAGATCTGGGCGCCGGCCTTGAACCACACGGCCTCGCCGAACTGCACGCCGTTCTTGGCCAGCAGCTCGGGGGTCACGCAGCCCAGAGCGCCAAGCATGGCCCAGCGGGCGTGGATCAGCTCCAGCTCGCGGTAGCGCTTGAAGGTCTCGGGGTCAGCCGACAGGCCGGCGGTGTCCCAGCCGTAGTCGCCGGGAAACTCGCCGGTCAGGTAGGCGGGGGTGGCATTCTCGCTGTAGGGGCCTGCACAAAGCGGGAGGTGGAGTAAAGGTATGGATTAGTTGGTCGAAAGGGAGCGAGGTCAAAACGGTCCAAGCATGTCGAAGGTGTTGATCACATGGAAGGCAAGCAGTCGATCAAATGACAGATGGTGGTTACTAATGACATACGCACAAGCTAATTTACGGAAAAGTTAACGACAGATGAAGAGCGACTAAAGATCTTACCCAGCCACTTAGCGCGGTTGGGGCCGTAGAACTCCACACCGGCAGCGGGGGCGGGCTTGGCGGCCTGCAAGGGTAGAGAGGGGTGGCAGTGAGATAAGTGTAAGGCGCAAGCTAAGGAAGCTAAGATGATTCTATTGCAACGTCGGCATCAAGCTATTGGGGAAGCCATGTGAGTGCGAAGACGAGCATATTGACGTCGCTCTGTCACGACAAGACTGGATATATGCAAGGAAGTGGAGCGCCGGTTGTTAGGACTATATATGCATGGTGCGCTAGACGGCCGCCCATCACATCAGGCACTTACGGTCTTGCCGGTGCCCTTCTTGGCCGAAGCCTTGGCGGACACCTGCAGGAAAATAGAGGAGCAAGTGGTGTTAGCGCCGTGCGCTAGTTCGTCTCCACTGGGAAAGAGTCCAGTCGAACAACTCGTCAAATTTCGCGACCTAGCAGTGCTCGGGTGCATGTGCGCACCTGCAGAGCCTTGCGGGAGAAGGTCACAGCGAATGCCATTTTTGATGTTGGAAGACTAAACTGTCTTACTCTGAGAAGTGCTGGATGCCCTTTAAGTGCTGGCATCGTGGATTCTTGTCCGTACAATGTGTACGTCCTTGATCGAGATCTTCGCCCGGCCGCCTCAACTTGGGCATTGATGGAAGCATAAGGAGTGTTGCAGGTACAAAGGTGTATAAATGCATCTTCTTAGAAGGTTCTATACCGCTTATATATAACCTTTACAAGTACCGGAATCAAATAAGGCCGCAGCTTGTGCAGCTATCCTTAGACACTTACATCAACATGTCGGCTAACCTCGTGGAATGTTATCTTCCGCCAAGCGTCTCCATTGCCCACTGTATCGTCTCTGTGCAAGCATTTTGAGGCGCGGAGCTTGCAGAATCCGTAGCTTCCGACGCGTTTCTCTTATGCTTTCAAGCTAACAATAGATGATCACATATAGCCTTGCTGCATCCTCGCAACAGTGCAAGGCATGATGCAACCCTCCATCATTGACTGATTCGGTTTCAACGCACGACTGAAAGTGCAATAGCAAGAAAATGGCTGCAAGGCATGTTTCTGAGATGTAGTGGTTGCAAACAGCAGTGCAGTGGTGCTGGTGGTTAAGTGGCATCGTGCGTGTCGACCTCTTGGAATAAGCATAGCGACGATGTCCCACAGAGCCACACCTTGGCGTCAAGACACGCAAGCTCCTGGGTCCCTATATACTAGGCGCCGGGTATCAGGTGCAATCACCATTAGGTTGTTCCCCGGTCAGCTTTTCAAGATTGGGAAGAGCCGGGGAGTACATCGGGATTGGGACACACAAGGGGTAACCGTCCAATCCTGCGGACAGCATCAGGCGACGAAACTGGAAGACCACCCTACTTTTGAGCCATCACTCTGAAATCATGGTGACCTTGCAAAGGCCGGGAGTGACGCCCTTATAGTGTGTCGTATATTGAAAGGTTACTGCAGTGTTCCGTTCATGGCCCTCATGGCAGGACAATAGCTAGGTACCCCTACCCACTAGCAGCCATGCCACCGGTACGCTGTCGAACCCTGTCACCATCCACCCTGCTAATAAACGTTTCCGCTTGAATGAAAGCTATAAGCATATGCTGTTGCAAGCTTGTCCCGTCACTCAGATAGGATGACCTACAACCAAACATGCATGCCTGGAGGTTTTTGCCGTACGCACTGTAAGCAGTACGAGCAAAAGGAGCCCCGACGAAGCCTTGAGCAAAATACCGGTATAATTTTACCTGAAACGCACAGCCTTGCAAGATGCTGATACTGACCATGGCTTAACTCCCAGAATGACAATACTACGTGCTGAGCTGAGTGAGCTCGCTCCTGCTAACACCAGCAATCCAGCAGGAACTAGCCTTCTTACGAAGCTTCGATAGGTTGCACCTGAATACCCTTGTCTTCGTATAATTAGCTGCCATATCCCGGGTCCATCGTTACGCAAAGCTTATATCCCGCGCAGACGCAGCAGTAGCTAGCTGGGAAGCCGAGGCGTTGTAAGCCGTATTCAACAAGGACGTTGAAGCTTACACATTTGCATACACGTAATAATTGAGTTAACGTAAGCCAAGGGTGTTGTGGAGGTGTTCAGGCCTACCGATGGAGCAATTCCATGACTACACGCTCGCGTCAAAGCTCGAAAGGTCTGTGTCTCTGTCGCCTGCTCAAATACTTGGAGGTGATCCCAAGTAAAAACGTCTAGCAATTGGTGACTTGATTGCCGCGATTTGCTGTTGCTCATCCTAATGCAATGCGCAGGTTTGTTGCAGCTATCGAGCAAACTTTGATTTCATGGCAGCGGACAGGTGAGCACAGAGTCTTAGGGCCCCACCTGGTCGCTGCCGCGCGTGTTCCAGCTTGTACCTGACCCTCCAGCCTCCAGGCCGCGAGCAGCTCGGCTCCCTTCCCTGCACTCCCTGCACTCCACACGCCGCAAACCCAGACGCGCTCCCCCCTCCCCCCTCTCCCTCCCCCTCTCCTCCCCCCACCCCTAAGGCCTGCATGAGATCATCTCCCGCGGCTACCGCGCCCGCATCCGGGAGCAGCCCAGCCAGGTCCGTGTGGCAGCCAGCCTGCAGCACAGGTAGGGGGGGGAAGGGGGGTCAAAGACCATACCAAACCATAGGAGACCACAGGTAGGCGGGGGGAAGGGGGGTCAAAGGGGGGGCAGCAGTAGCACGGGAGGAGTGAAGAAAGCCTAGAAAGCACGAACGAGATGGCAGGCCCCTGTTTCCTGTCTTGGCCATGTCATCATCCGGGTATGCTGGGATCGGGAGGTGGGAGGAGGAGGGAGGGGGGCCACACGGGGGAGCAGCACTGCGCAGCACAGCGGCACAGCGGCACGAACACAGGCAGCAGCCGGCCCCGTCTTCCTACCCGCACCCGTAGCTCCTTTCGAGCTGCCTCCACGTCCGCCAGCACTTTCCCATTACCCGCATAGGGCCCGCAGCCTCCCCCGCAACCTCCACCCGCCTGGTCCACTCCCACCCACTCCCACCCACTCCCACCCACTCCCACCCACTCCCACCCACTCCCACCCACCCACTCCCACTCCCACCGCCCACCACCCACCCACCTGTCCCCCCAGGCTGCCCTGGCGGCGGGAGCCGTACATCCTGCAGCTGCACCTGCCCACCGCACCCGCACTGGGTGGGTTGGGAGGGGGGGGGGGAGGGGGGGAGGGGGAAAAGTAAATGATAAGTGCAGCAACGGAGGAGGGCGGGGGCGACAGGAAGTGACTGAGCCGGCGTGGGGCGAGTGTGGAGGAGGTCAGGGGAGGTGGGACGCCTGGTAGCCGCAAACCCGTTGCCGTAGAAGCGTACGGGGCCGCGGGGCACCCGTGGGGCTCAGTGGGATGTTGGGGACTTGGGGAGTTTGCATGGGGTGTGTGCTGAGAGCACTGGCCGCACTGTGTGCGTGTTTGTATGTGCACGTGTTGCGTTGTGTTGGTTGGGCTGGTTGAGATCCGTGCGAGGGGGGTCGGCTGGCGTGGGTGCTTTTGCTCGGGTGGGATCTCTTAGCTTTAGCGGAAGGAAGGCGCCCTCCCCTGCACTGAGCAGTCTCCCCAACAGCCCTTACATCAACGTCTTTTAGCGCTCTCGCCTCCTCCCTGCACCAGCCCAAGGTCCGGCTGCCGGTCCTCCTCTCCCTATGATCTCCCGCATCCCCCCACCCGCATCCTCCCCCACTTCGCCCCGCAGCCTCAACAAGAGGAGCTGCTGCGTTGTCATCCCCCCAACCCCCCCAGCAGCAGCAGCCCCAGCACCCGCGGGACGGCCCCCCGAAGCAGCACCCGCACCCGCACCCGCACCCACCAGCAGCGCAGGGGGGCGCCTCCGCCGCTGCGAGCGATACCCCTGCCCGCGCCGCCACAGCCGCACCAAAGTGCCCTCCGCCCCCCCTCCCTCTACCGCAGTCGCAGCCACATCAGCCGCCGCCAGCAGCAGGGCCAGCGGCTAACGGCAGTGGCAGCGGCGGTGACAGGGGCAGCAGCAGCGCTACAGGTACCTCCACTGCTGCCCTTGCCGCTACCACCGCGGCTGCTGCTGCCTTCTCCCCAAGCAAGCGAGATGGGGTTAGGCATGCCGAGGGCCAAGAGGGGAACACGCGTGACGAGGTGGTCAGCGGCAGCGGCGGTGGCAGCAGCAGGGGCGCTGGCGGCGAGGGTGAGTGTTGTTGTGGTGGTGGAGGTGGAGGTGGTGGTTGGGAGGTGGGTGTGGAGCTGGACATGTCGGACCTGCTCAGCCGCATACAGTCACTGGTGGAGGGGGAGGGCGAGGAGGAGGAGGAGGAGGAGGAGGAGGAGGAGGAAGGCAAGATGGAAGGGGAGGACTACCGCCGGTCCGGGCAGGCTAGGGCCGGTGGCAGCCGCCTCGCTGCCGCCATACCGCTACCTCCAACCAGGGGGACCAGCAGCAGCAGCAGCGCCGTGCAGGGCGGCAGCACGGTTGCCGCGGCCACTGCAGCTGCCGCTGCTGGGTGCTTGCAGCCGCTTGCGTGCGCCGGTACTGCCGCCCCGCCGCAGGGGGCACATGCGGGTGCAGCAGCCACCACAGACGCAGCAGCAGCTGGAGGCACCGCTACCACCACCAGCAACAACAACACCAGGAACACCAGCAGCAGCTGCTGTTTGGGTGCCCAGCGACCCACGGGTCAGCTGCCCTGGTGGCTGCCCACCTTCCAGCACCGGCTGCAGCGCTGGTTCGGGCTGGAGTCGTTCCTGCTGCTGCGGCCCGCCAGCTTTAGCAGGAGGATACTGGTGAGGGGGGGCTGGGGAGGTTGGGAGGGAGGAGGGAGGGGGGGAAGAAGGGGGGGCTGGGGCTGGGTGTGTGAGGTGCCAGGTGCTGTTATAGGGTAGCATGGCAGTGAGAGGAGGGAAAAGAATACGGCAGGGATACGGTGGGGTGGGAGAAGAGCTCACCTTTCACACAACCTGCCACCCCTCTGCCACCCCCCCGCCCCCTGCTGCTTCCATGCTGTCGCTGGCAGGACGAGACGGAGGCCACCACGCTGCTGGGCGCCGCATCCCTGGCACTGGCAGCAGCAGCAGCGGGGGGGCTGGTGCCACCGGGGGGGTGCGGCAGCAGGGGTGGAGGTGGGGGTGGCGAGGTGGGTTGCTGCCCGCTGCTGCTGCCGGTGCACGACGGTCTGCGTGACGGCTACTGGGGCTGCGGGGTGGCGGGTGGGGTGGGCAGCCTGCAGCTGCGGACGGACAGCGTGCACGTCAGCAGGCCGCAGCAGGTGGGGGGGGGGGCGGGGGGAAGGGGGGGATAGGGTTGTGGTTGGGGAGTATAGCAGGCGAGAGGGCGGTAAGGGAGCTGGGAGAGTATGCCGCTTGACGTGACAAGGCAGGTCACGAGAGCATGCGGGGAGCTGCTGCTACTGCTGATGGGTAGGAGAGGAAAGGAGGAAAGGAGTTGGGAGTTGCAGTGAGTGAGGCGGCAGGGGGCTGGCGCTGGTGCCCCAGCAGCGTGCCCCGGTTGCCAAGAACCCTCCCCCTCCCCCCTTACCCCTCCCTCCCCCCCTCCCTCCCCCCCTACCGCCCACCCTACCGCCCACCCCCCCCAGTCCCTCACCCAGCTGCCCACCCAGCTGGCGGTGCTGGCGGAGCAGCTGCAACCCGCAGCGCCCGCAGCGGCGGCGGCATGCAGGCGGGCGGCAGCAGCGGCAGGGGGGGGAGGGGGAGGGGGAGGGGGAGGGGGAGGAATGGGGTGGGTAGGTCAGCTGAGCCAGCAGCAGCAGCAGGAGGAGGAGGAGGAAGACCAAGGAGATACGGGCCAGGAGGGGCAGCACGAGAGGGGGCTCAGTGCTGGCGGCGGCAGCAGCGGCTGCGCACCTCCTCCCTCCACCTCCACCTCCACCTCCGCCTCCCCCACCACCAGCACCCCCAGCCCCGTCCCCAGCATCACCTGGTCCGCCTGCTTCACCTTCCAGGTGCCTCCGCCAGGGGGGCGACTGAGGGCCCGGGTGGAGTTATGGGCGGCAGCAGCAGCGGGGCGGCGTGGGAGGGGGGCGGAGGGGGAGGTGAAGGGGGAGGCGGCGGTGACAGCGGCAGGGGTGGGTGGCAGTGCGGGTGGCCGCAGTGGGGCCCCTCCGTACGCACCTGGGAACCCCAGTGTCGTACCCCCGACCCGCGCGGGGAGGTGTGTTGAGGGTGGCGACCCAGACTCCCACGTTGACGCCGCCGGTTACGGGGGTGGTGAGGGGTCCTCTGCCTTGGCTAGCGATGCCGAGGATGAGGAGGTGGAGACCGAGGGGAGGGTCGGCCGCTGTCTTGTCGCCGCTGCTGCCGCTGAAGAAGGTGATGAAGAGAGTGACAGCGACGAGGATGAAGAGGGTGATGAGGGTGACGTCCAGCGCAGCAGCAGTACGAGTGCGTACAACACAAGCAGTGGTGGCGGTTACGATTCCGGTTCCGAGCACGAGCACGAGCGGCAGGGAGGGGACGGGTTCGGGTACTACCACCGCGACGGCAGGCGGCGGCGGCGAGGCGGAGAAGGAGGCGGAGAGGGCGAGGAGGGGATGGGTGACCCGTGGGACGCTGGCGCCCCCTGGCATCCCTGGGCGGTCCAGAACGACCCGGTGGCGCTGTTGGAGCTGGATGTGGCGTGGGAGGGGCTGCGGGTGGGGGCGGAGGGGGGAGGAGGAGGAGGAGGCCTGCCGCAGCTGCGGGTGAGGGGGGGAGGAGTGGGGGGTGCATGTGGTGCGGATGTGGGGTTGGGTGGGGAGGTGTGCGGTGTGCGGGGGCGTGGGGGGGATGACGAGGAGGTGGCGGAGCTGGTTCCTGGGGGGGGAGGGAAGGGAAGGGTACAGTGGGGGTGGCGGAGCTGGTTCCTGGGGGGGGGGAGGGAAGGGTACAGTGGGTTGAAGGGTGGCGGGGTGAAGGAGGGAGGGAATACCGCACGTCGGGGCTCCTGCGCCCCGCCGGCGGGCAGCCGCGGATGCTCCCATCCCTCCCCTCGCCCGCAGCCCTGCTACTGACCTGATGCTACCTGCCCTGCCCTCCCCACCCCTCCCTCTCTCCCTGGCCCGCAGGTTGACGCTTGCAGCGATGGCACAACCGCCGCCGCCAGCCGCCGCGGGTGCAGCAGCAGCCGCAGTGGTGGCCCCGCCCCCGGGTGTGTGTGGCTGCTGCACGCGCTGCAGCGGGGCAGTGGCGGGGGCGGGCGGGGGCTGGGGGGCCTGGTGGGGTTGCTGCCGCGGGGGGCGGGTGGAGGGGGGGCAGGGGGGGAGCGGCGACATGTGGAGCTGCAGCGGGCAGGTGAGGGTGGGTGGGGGGAGGGGGGGGGGGGAGGAGCGGGGGGTGCGGGATGCGGCTGGGAGCCCCGGCAGCCGCGATGCGGTGTGGTGTGGTGTTGGGGAGCTGCCACCCCGCCCCGCCCCGCCCTGGGTAGTGACATGGAGGAGGCAGTGACGACTGCATTGACGAGTGCCTCTCATGGCCTACCCGACACTCCCACCTTTCCCTGTCCCAACCCCCCCTCCCCCCCCCCCCTTCCGGCCCCCCAGGTGCCGACTGGTTGTGGAGTGCGCTGTCAGCCGAGGTGTGGCGCCGACCCGGGGGTCAGCCGCCGCCCGCCGTCACACCCGTGGCAGCGGCCAGCCAGGTGGGGTGGGGGGGGGCGGGGGAGGGAGCAGACCATAGGGTGTCACAGGCTAGGGGGCAAAGCAGATGGGATAAGAGAGGCGGCAGGGTGCCACAAAACAAGTGGGGGTTAGCGGCCCCTACCGGCACCGATTTGGGTAGGGGTGGAGGAGGGGGGGGCCAGAGGGCCCTGGGGTGTAGCAGAGTGATGGAGAGCAAACCAGCTATGATGGCCAGTGCCGTTTGGGCTTGGTTACCGTAATGGACCTGGCCGGGATGTATCTGCAACCATGTTGCAACCCCCCCGGTGAAGCCTCTCTCCCCCTCCCCCTTCCCCCCTCCCTCCCCCTCCCCCCCCTCCCTCCCCCACGTACCCCCCCCCAGGTGGGTCCCGGCAGCTTCACGGTGATGCTGTCGCAGCTGCTGACGGGCCGCTCGCTGGCTGCGGGGGCGGAGGGGCCGGGGCAGCTGCTGGACCCCGACTGGTGGGCGGAGCGGGGCTGGGGACTGCCGCCGCTGCCGCCGCCGCGTGAGTGGGGGGCGGGGGCGGGGGAGAGGGGCAGGAGGCGGATGACTAGCCGTGATACGGTGCGTGCTAGTGCCGCTACTACTGCTTGGAGCAGTGTGTTTGATTGCGTGTGTGTGTATGAGACACAGGCTGGAGGGTTGCTGGCGGATGTCAGCAGCAGGTGGCGCAGTACTGCAGCAGGAGCAGGGTCCTGCCTTGACCCCCTGGCCTTGCCTTGGGGGGGGGGTGGCTGTCAGCCCCATGCAGGCCCCTGGGTAACCCCCTGCGTGCCTGCCCCATGACTGCCTTCATGGAGTAACCCCGCCCCGCCCCGCCCCGCCCCGGCACAGGCCAGCACAGGCCACACTGTTCCTTCACTTGTCCCTTGTTTCTAACGTCCCCATTCCTCTTGGCCCCTTCCTAGGTTTTTTGTCGTACCCTCCCTCTGTCTTTCTTTTTTGTTGTTTTATTCCCGCTTTTTTCGTTTTCCTTTATTGCCTTATTTAGTTCACACCCCTCTTTGCTCTTTATACACCCCTACTTGTCACCAAGGCCCCTTCGCATTTACACGCCACTCACACACGTTTTCTTTCTTATCCCTCCCTTTCCCACTATTTTCTTTATTACTTAACCCCTCCTTTGCCTTTCCCTATCGCACGTCCGGCGCTCTCGTGGCGGCTTCCATGGCGGCTTCTCTGGCGCTCGGTTTCCTCTCTAGGTAAGTCACTCGTTCCTTGTTTTTCTTTTTCATTTGCTTACACCTCGTCTCTGCCTTTCTACGTTTTTTTGCCTGTCATGCACGAGCACTTGTGGGGCCTTGGTGACCGTCTCAAGCGATGGACCACATCATCTAAGTAGACAACTACATAGTCAGCCTCCTGCATCACGATGGCTACTCAACTGTACATCACCAAGACGGACGCGGTTTCGGTAGAGGCCACTAACCCTCCCTCTGCCTTGTGAATCCCTGCTTTTCCTCTTTTTTTAGTTTTTCTATGGTTTTAATTGGTCCGAAAATTGGCCCCGCCCCGCACCCCCCCCCCCGCCCCGCAGATGTGATGCAAGACGTGCTGCAGGACCTCTTCAACCACGAGGCACCCGCAGCGGCGGCCCCCTCCTCCCCCTCCTCCCCCTCCTCCGCGCCGCACCAGGACGGTGTGTCCGCCGCTGTCTGCTACGAGTTCAGCCGTACGGCGCCCCTCCAGGGGCTGCTGACGCGGCTGGCGCTGCATGCGCTGCTGTTCGGGAACGCCAGGGCGGTGGCGTGGCTGTGGCAGAGGTGGGGTTGGAGGTGGAGGGGGGGGTGGAATCTGGAGAGAGCAATGGTGGCGGGCGGTTGTGGGAATGGCAGAGGCGGTTGCTGTGCCATGCTGTCGTGCGTCATGCCCCCTCCCCCTCCCCTTCCACCCCTCCCCCCGCATGCGCAGGTTCGTCCGCGAGCTGCGGTTCGGGTGCTGGGATGCGGAGCGGCCGCTGCCCCGCATGACCCCACCCGGCAGCAGCAGCGGCAGCGGCACGGCGGGGGCACCGCAGGGGGGGCAGATGCGGGGGAAGCATGGGGGTCGGGAGGGAGAGGAGGGCTGGGGTGAGGACTCGGGCTCAGAGCTGGGTGGAGAGCAGGAGGAGGGCGGCGCTGTCCCTGCAGCAACGAGCGGCGCCGCCTCCCCCTGCTCCACCTCGGGTGCTGCTGCTGCTGCTGCTGCTGGGTCGTCGTCTGCTGCCCCCGAGGTGGTGGCGGCGGTGGTGGTGGAGCGGCTGCTGCAGCGGCAGCGGCGCAGCGGCCCGCCCGAGCCGCCCGGCCCCGACCTGCGGCACTGCCTGCTGCAGCAGAAGCTGAGTGTGCTGGACGTGTGCTGCCACAGGTGGGGGGGCTGGGTGGGGATTGGGGTCTAGGGTTGGGGTGTACGCGTGTGCAGTGGAGGGGTGTACAGCGATCGCATGCCCTGTCATGCCCTGTCATCATGGGGTTCCGTATGGAAAGGGGAGAGAGGGCCCGGCCGCAACCGCACCTGCACAACTGCCCCCGCTCCGCGTCACCCGCGCGACGCAGTTCCGCTTCTTCCCTCAATGCCCGCTCTCCCATCCCGCTGCTTCCCGCGGATGACTCCGTGACCCGTGACTCCCCAACCTGCCCCGCTGCCCCCACCCGCCCCCACCCGCCTCCAGGCGCAAGGTCCTAGCCCGCGAGCAGCACCTGGCTCGACTTGTGCAGCAGCAGCAGCAGCAGCAGCGGCGGGGGGGTCCGAACATGGCAGCAGGCAACGGGGAGGAGAGGGGCGGCGGCAGCGGCAGTGGGGACGGCTGGGAGGAGGGCGATGACAGCTGGTGGGCTGAGCTGGCGGACGGCTGGACGGAGGGGAGCACCGCCGCCGCCACCGCTTCCCAGCAGCAGCAGCAGCAGCAGCAGCAAGGACATGGGCAGCAGCAGCGATACGGGGGTGTTGTTGGTGGTAGTAGTGGTGGTGATGGTGCCCCCTTCGCCATTCACAGCCGAACGAGCCGAATGAGAAATCAACCCAGCCGCCAACAACCGGTTGCGGTGACCCATGGGTCATCGCCCACTCGCCACGTAACGGCTGATGAGCCGCTGCCGTTGTACGGCAGGAGCTCCTTCACGCAGCCTGGTGGCGGCAGTACGGCGCCTGCTGCTGGACTGCAACGGGATGGCAGCGGCCGCGGCAGTGATGACAGCAACGACAGCAGTGACGGCGGTGGCGGTGGCGGTGGTGGTGCCACTGCTGCTGCTGCGCGGATGTTGTCCGTGGTGAGCGTTACGGACACGGAGGCCTACTTCAGTGCGGGGGAGCAGGAGGAGGAGCCGCCGCTGCCGCCGCCGGCACCGCCGCCGCCGCCGCCGCCGGGCATGCTGACGCCACCCACTGGCCCCCTTGTTGAGGGCAGCGATGGGAGTCACTCACCAACGACTGCTGACCTACCAAAGCCGCATGGACCTCCTCCTCCTTTGCCACCTCCTCCTCTTCTCAGCGCCCCCGCAGCCTCCACTTGCCTTCCCGCCACCGACGCTCAAGCCCCCCACGCTCACCACGCCTGTCCCCAAGCTGCCCAACCCCGCCCGTCCCCCACCCGGCGCCGACCCGCGGGTCACCGCTGCTGGCGGGCTCCGCTGACCCAGCCCTGCCCGGTGCTGAGTGAGGACCGCATGTTGGAGCGGCAGGCGGCGCTGGAGGGGCTGCTGGCGGGGGGGAGTGCGCAGGGTGGGGGGGGGGTGGGGGGGGGGGTGGGGGGGGGGTAGGGTGAGTTAAGATAGCTGGCCACGAGTAGGAAGTGGACATGTATGGCTGGTTCTGGTTGAGGGTTGAGGGGGTACTGAGCGATCTTCCTCATTGTACGAGCTACCCCTCTCACCATTGCGGCCCCCCCCTCATCCCTCCCTGCCCCCCTCCTCCTCGCAGGCAACGAGCTGGCTTGGCGCATGAACAGCGAGCTGCTGGCGGCCGACATGGCGGCATTCAAGGTGGGGAGGAGGAGGGGGTGGAAGGAGGAAAAGGAGTACTAGGGGAAGGGAGGGGGAAAAGAAGAATTCCTGATGCGTTGAATGAGAATGCGTTTATTGGGTGGCGGAGGGTGTGCTGATGTGGAGGACAGGTGGTTTGGAGGGGTTTGCGATCAGCGGCGGCTCACCAGCCGTTACGGGCAGCCTGCATGCGCTTCGGGCCCCTGGCTGACATTGGAACATGGCCTCCCGGATGCCGGACGGAGGGTGGAGCCCTTACTCCAGCTCCCCACTCCTACCCCTTCATCGCCCCACCCCGTCGCCCGCCTGCCCCCCCACCCCCTCCGCCCAGGCTGCCAACCCAGGCGCCACGTTTGCGGACTTTGTCGCCTGGTTCTCCCCTCGGGACGTCTCTTCTCGTCCTGCAGCTGCTGCGACTGCTGCGGCTGATGGGGCCGATAGCTCGGCTGCTGCTGCTGCCGGTGCTGCTGCTAGTAAAGCGGCCAGGGGCGCCAGTGACAGCGATAGCCCCAGCGGTGCTGCTGCCGGCAGCAGCAGCAGCGGGGGCGTCAGTGGGGGGATGCTGTCAGCTCGCATGGCTGCGGCCGCTGTGCCGTACAGCGGCAACGCAACAGCAGGAGGTGGAGGCGGAGGCGGACCCATGGGTCAGGGGTCCTCCCCCGGCGTCCCCAACCCCTGGCACCGGCTGTGGCAGACCACCCCGGCATGTCCCTGCTGGCGACAGAAGCCCCTGCAGGTGCGGGGGGCGGGGGGGGCCTGGGGCCGGGGGGGGCCGGGTGGAGGCCGGGGGGGCAACTCCGTAGTAGAGGGAGATGGGAGGGAGGGTGCTAGGGTAGGGGATCAGGGGATCAATAGGGTTTGTATTTCCGCGCTTGGCTGGAATATAGGATTGCGATTAGTCATACTTGCCCCTCAGCAGTGGGGCAGCTGTCGGGAGCGGCACCTCAGAGCTCACCCGCGTCCTGCAGTCCCGCCTCTTGCTTGCCAGCTCCTGTCCCCCTCCCTTGACCTCGCTTGCACTCTCCTAAACGCCTAATCCTCTTCCTCAAACCCCCTACCTAACGCTAAAACCATCCTCCCCCCCCTTTCCAGGACCCCTCCCTGGAGGGCGAGCGGGTGCTTCATGAGCTGGAGACGCTGCCCCCCGCCCACCTGTACGACACGCTTCTGGGTACGGCACTGGCGGCCGCCGTACAGCTGCTGGCGGGCAGTGAGGGGGGGCAGCTACCGCCGGTGGCCGCACTGCTGCAGCAGTACTGCAGGTGGGGGTTGAGGACAGTGCTTTTTTCCATCAATGAGGTTGGCGAGGAAGGACTCACTCCTTACTCCCCCTAGCTCTCCAAAGTAAAGAAAGCTAAAGGGACCTCCCCAGGAAGGTGCTGGCCCTCACCGTGGTACGACAGTGTGCTCGCTACACCCCTCGCAAACCCACCCTGCACCCATCCCCTGCCCCCCCCCGCAGGATCTCCGCGCCCATCATCAAGCGCGGCTGCAGCCTGGCAGCCGCATCCCCACCGCCGGGCGCTGGTGGCAGTGGTGGCGGCATAGCAGCGGCACATGCAGCCGGGGGCGGGGGCGGCGAGCGACCCGTGGGTCACCCCTCCTGCCAGCTGGTGGGGTGGGAGGACGCGGAGCTGGAGTACCTGCTGGCGGAGTTCCACTACCTGGAGCAGGTGGGGGGATACGGCGGGGGGCGTGCTGCTCTCCTTTCATGATGAGCTTTGCCGCGTTCTAAGAAGACCTGGCGCGAGTCCAGTGGTGTGCGTGTGGGCCGCAAGTCAGTCTGTTCAATGTCTTCCGAAAAACCCTTCTACCCTTCCTCCCTCCATCATTCAACGCATGGTGCTTCTCTCCCCCTCCCCTCTCCCCTTCCAGGCTGTTGTGCTGGCTGAGAGCCTGGTGCGGCGCCTGCCCGGCAACCGGCCCCTGGCCGCAGCACTCATGCAGGCCGCACTGCAGGTGGGGTCGGGGAGGGGAGGGTTGGGAGGGAAGGAAGGGGGCTGGCGGGGACATAGGGTGCGGTATGCTGCACCCCGCTGGGCTCCGTACCTGCATGCTGCCCCCTGTGATGGAAGGGTTACGTGCCAAGACGCCCCGCCCAGCTCCCCACCCCCGGCTGTGCTGCCAAACCCCCGCCCCTTCTCCTCCCCCTTCCCGGCCTCCCTCCCCCCCCAGGGTGCCCAGGGTCTGGAGGAGGGCCGGCTGGTGCTGCGCCCCGCCGCCTGGGTGGAGGGCGAGGTGGCTCGGGGGGCGCTAGCGTGCCTGCTGGCGAGCCGCTGCCCTCCTCGCCCCCGCCCCCGCCCTCACCCACCTCCCCCCGCCCCGCGCCGAGCAGCTCCACCGCAGCCAGCTCAGCCTCATCCCTCACAGCAGTCGCAGCCGCAGTCTTCCCCGCATCGGGTGAAGCAGAGGCCGCAGCAGCGGAGCCTGGGAGCCAAGCACAGCGGGGGGGCTGCTGCCGCTGACATCCAGGGTACCCGCGGCGAAAGGGGCGGGGGAGGGGATGTGAACTGGGAGGAGGCGGACTGGGGCGGATGGGAGGAGGCGGAGGAGCTTGGGGGTGGCAATCGGGCGGCGGCAGCAGCAGCAAGGGAGGGTGACGGGCGGCCTGTTGGCGACGGGGGAGGGCATCAAGGAGGTGCGGGCAGGTGCGGGGAGGGCAGCGGCGGCCGTGACGACGCTGGCGGCGTCAAGGGCCCCCGAGGAGGAGGCGGCGGAGGGGCGGGGAGTGGTGGTGTGATGGACATGGCTTTGTGGCCGCCCGCTTGCAGCCGGGAGTGGGTGCTGCGGGTGACGCAGCGGGTGGGGCCGGGGGCGGCACTGGAGGCGTGCCAGCAGCAGGGGAGGGGCGCGGAGTGCAGGAGGCGCAGCGGGGGGGAGGGCGGCGAGGAAGAAGTGGGAACTAGCGCTGCTGCGGGTCCGGCTGCGCCCGCCTGCACGCACCGGCTGTATGTGTTGGCGGCGGAGGGGGAGCTGAGGGTGGCCACTGCAATATGGCACACGCTGTGAGGGACGTCAGGGGGGGGGCTGGGTGTGTGTGTGGGTCCGCATCGTGCATGTCTGTGTTGTTGCTGGTGGGATGTGCGGGTGGGGCAGACGCGTGATTGGTGTCTTCAGTGCATCAGGAGTTAGGAGTTGCGCCTGGATGTGCAGGAGTGCGGTTTTGTAGAGCAGGCTGCTTTCAATGCGACATGGCTTCTGGCACTGACTGGCTAGACGTGACTTGGTTCGTGGCGGGGCGTTGTATGGGGCATCCCCTCGAGTCGGGGGTGCAGACGTCCACAGCGACATGCACGGGTCCTTGCTGCAATGCTCGCATGCAAGCATGGCGGCTCGGCTGTTGCACTGCAGCAGCCACTGGCTGCTTGCGGTTGCAGGGTGCGGGTGTAGGGTGAGGCAGCAACACTTGTTGCCCGGCTGACCTAGGGGAGGTAACGGTACCCCAGTCGAGTGTGATGTCAATTGCGATGTGAACATGTAGTGTTGGTTTTGTTACATGGTGGGGGCCCGGGGGAATAAGGTTGACTAGGACGAGCGCTGGTAATGTGTTTTGCGTGCAGTGGATACGGTGGTTACGCTGAGACATAAGACATGGGTGTCCCAGCCTGGGGTAAAGAGGAAACAACTAGCTGGCCGTGTGATAACCCCTGATAAGGCGTCATCATGGTTTGCAACATGTGCAACCCGCCCAGCCCAGCCTGGGGTGTGCTGCTCGGCACTGCTGCGCGCGCAGCTTCCATGCGCCCAGGGGGTGCGGCCCGAGGCGCCTCGGGGATGCGGGCCGGCTATTGCATGCGCTGGACTGACGCACACGTGCAACCGGGCTTGATGATGTGTCCTAATCAGGCTCACGACCACACCGCGCAACGAAGCCTCCTACGCCGTTGTTTGTCCTCTTGGAGCCGAGCACCCTACCCTCTATTCCACCACCCCCGTATCCCCAGCTGCGAGGCCCCCTCCGCCCAGCCAGGCAGCACCTGGAAGGACACCCCGGCCCTGCAACCGTACTCCTCAAACAAAAAACCTACCAAAGCCGCTTGTGAGGGCGGCCAACACGCAGCCTCTGCCACCATGCCCTGCGCCCATGCATGCTTCTCCAGGCGTCAGCGCACCATCCAAGGCCTCACACAGGTCAACATTCCCCCCCCCCACACCCCTGCCTCACCCCCGCCACCCCGCGCGCTCCGCCAGCTCCCGCAGCAGCCCCCCCTGCTCCTCCGCACACGCCACCAGCCGCCGCTCCAGATCCAGGTGCCTGACGATCTTGGCAGCCGCCTTGATGTCCAGATCCACAAACGCCACCTTGTACAGGTAGGCCGCCGGCCCCCCCGCCCTCCCGCCTTCTGCGCCCGCCTGCAGCAGCCCCACACACGACCGCCGCTGCAGCCGCTGCGCGGAAGACACGACCGCATGCAGCGCGGGGAGGCCTCCGTCCGCTGCCGCCGCCGCATCCGAGTCCAGCTTCACATCCAAAAGCTCCGTTTGTTCTGTTGTTGCAGTACAACAGTCGGATGCCTGCGGCTGCTGTGCGGAAGCAGCAGCTGCTGCAGCCGCCCTTGATGCGGGTGCGGCCCCCTCCCCGGAGCTGCAGGCAGGTTCCGACGACAGCAGGACCGACGCCTGCTGGGCGGCTACCGCGCCCCCCACATCATTTTCATCATCAGCAGCAGCAGGAGCAGCAGCAGCTGAAGCAGGAAGAGTCCCGCTGGGAGTGACGGGCTGGGCTCGCTGCAGTGTGATCATGATGCCGCAGTCCTTGGCGGTGGCGGACATGAGGTAGCTGCGGAGGGCGGACAGCCGGCCGGCATGGGCGGCCTGGGGGACACCGGCGCCCGGTGTGCAGGACGAGGTTGTGGTTGCGTCTTGGGCGGCTGTGGAGTCAACGGCCGGGTGGCAGGCCGGATCTTCTTTCTGAAAGGGCAGGCAGGTTGCGGCAAGGGCGGACGGCAGGTTTGCATGCAGCTTTGTCTAGGCAGGACGACGCCGAGGAAAGCCGCACACCGGCGGTATATTAGGTCAACATGGCGTTAACCTTGAGCAACAAGCGCTCCACAGCAGCTGAATCAACGTACGGGTACCAAGCACCCCCTTGTCGCTGCTGCAAGGAGTACCCCGCATGGCCCATGCAAACGTCAAACGACCCCGCGCCGAAGCCCCATCACCAGGCTGTAAGGCCTGCGCCCCCTCCTCGGTCCACGGCAGTATTGGTCAGTACCTTCACACGGCTCAGTTGCTGCAACACACACCTGCCAGCCAGCGCCCTCCCCGCCCCAGTGCCGTACCTGCAGCGCCGCCACCACCTCCTCATACACCCGCAGCGCCCCCTGCGGCCCCAGCGTGTCCAGCGCCTGCACCGCATGCAGCCTGGCTAGCACACCTGAGAGGCGGAGGGGAGGGGAGGCAAAACTAATGAGACACTGGCGGAGGGGAGGGGATTAATTTGGAAACAGAATCCGCATTAGGGGAGGGGAGGGGGGGGCGGTGGTAGCAGTGTAACCGCCTGCACGGCGATCTATGCACGTGCTGTAGGTCCGGCAATGCGCTGAGGAGTTCAAAGCAGTGCTAGTCCAAATTCACAGCGGTTTCCCTCACTGCATGCCCTTTAGTTATCCCCCACAACGTAACGCTTGCCCCAACCGCTCTCCCTCCCAAACGTCCTCCTGCCCAGCGCCCCCGACCTCACCCTCTCGCTGCAGCGCCTCCACCGCCAGCCGTATGACCTCCTCCAGCACCTCCTCCTGCTCCTCCGAGAGACCCGCATTCCCCTCCACCTCCACCTCCTCCTGCGCCACCGCTGCAGCTGCTGCAGGGACGCCCCTCCTCCCCTCCTCCTCCACTGCGCCCTCCTCTCCATTACACGCCGGTCCCAAAGACGTCCCCGCAGCGCCGCTGCCAGCCCTGAGGACCCCCTCCTTCTCCTCCTGCTGCTGCTGCTGCCCCTGACATCGCCGCTGCTCCTCAGCTCGCGTGCTGCTGTCAGGGAGCACCAGACCGCGCAGCTGGGCTGCGAGCTGCTGCAGGCACGTCTGGGGGCTGGGGGCTGAGGTGGGGGCTGCTGTTGCATGGCTCCCTGCGCCACTGCTACTGCTGGGGCATCCGTGACGCACACCGGCGCCGTACACCGGGACACCGTCCTTGAACACACGTAGGTTGTTCTGCGTGCCGCAAGTAGTAGGTAGGAGAGGTGCCGCCGGGCTTATTCATGCCGGTAACAGGATGCCGGCATAACCCTGTGTGCACAACACACTTACGCCCCATCTAAGTCAGTAGCTCGCCCCAGCAGGACGTCTCTCCATGTTCATGTGCTTGTCGTAGTATACGAGCCACATACATTTCCAACCTAGAAGAAGCTACATACACGCCCATGTACATGCCGACCATGCCATGCACCGCAATGAGAGGTCCCTCACCCCTCTTCCGGTCCATTATCCTGCCCTCATTCGCGGTTACCTATGGTTTGGTCTATTTTGACCCCTCCCCCCCCCCCGGTCCCCGGTCTTCCACTCACGCTGGGCGACTCCAGCAGGCACCTCAGCGCTCGCCTCATGCGCCCCGGCTCCCCGGAGAACAGGTCCAGCGGGTTGTAGTAGCTGAGGGGCGCACCTTCCTGGGTGCGGAGGGATGCGCGGGAGGGGGGAGAGGGAGTGGAACGCGCATGCTGGGAACGAAGGGGCAACCCGAGGTGCAAGGGAGGGGGAGGGACGCTTGGTTGTGCTTTCGAGGTGGTTGCCGCACCTCCCAGCTTCCGGCTTCTTGTCGTAAGTCAGCCTTGGCTGGACCTGGACTGAACCTTGTACGGTTCCGTACAAAGTTCAATCAAGGTCCAGCCAAGGCTGACACGAAGCCGGAAGCTGGGAGGTGCTTGAAGGGATGCTAGGAGGGCCCTGTTAAAAGCCGATATCCCTGAAGCAGCACGCTTGAGAGAGGGTTCGCCCACACATACCTTGACGTGCTTGAACAGCATGTGCAGCAGGAAGCGGGGATACCGGTGCCGTACGTCCACCACGGTGCCCTCCGCTGCGGCAACGTCAACAACAGCCAACTCCCCCTGCCGCTCTCCCTGTTGCTCCGTTGACCGCCCCTCGCTGCTGCAGGCCGGGCACTGCTGTCCAACCACCGCTGGTGCTGCCAGGGCTGCTCCGGTGCTAGGCTTGGCCTCGGCGGAGGGGCAAGCACCGCTGCTGGCCGCCGCGACTAGGGACTCTACTACGGCAGATTCAGCCTGCGGAGATGACTGTACGCTTTGTTGTTGTTGTTGTTGCTGCTGACAGCTGCCTCCACCAGGCCGCACACCCCACTTGGGTTTGATCTCCAGGCAGATGGCGGGACCCACGCCGGTGTAGCCTTGGAGGGCTGCGGGGGCACGCAGGAGCAGCGACGGGGGAAGGAGTGTGCGCATGCGACGTGAGATGTGCACAACCAGTTGGTTGGCCGCAGGTGGTTGTGAGGAGGCCACGCAGCCGGGCCAAGGAACGCGTTATGACGCGGTATGGATAGGAACTGCGGGCCCTTGGAAAGGGCGGATAGCCTGGCTGTTGCCTAACCTTGGCGCAAAACAGCAGCGCTTCCCCTTTTGCCCTTCGTTTCGCTTGCCCCCGACCTGCGCCACGTTATCCAATTCCTGCCCCACTCAAACCAAGTGCCCCAACCGCCGCCTACCGGTTGCATGGAAGGTGGTGTGGTCGGGTTGCAGGAGGGCCGGGAAGCCGCTGCAACCGGCGTGCGCCCCCACATGCTCGCGGAAGCTCTCCGGAACGCAGCACGGCACCTGGGTGCAGCAGGCAGCGTCAAGCAGTGTGGAGTTGTACATTGGACGCCTGGCCCAGCTGCGGCTTGCAACCGATCAACGAAAGAGGGAGCCGCAACGGCAAAGTGGCTTACCCCTGGGTGCACGTACTCCTCTCCAAGCAAAGGGGCCATGACGTTGGATATGTAGGCCAACTCACGCGTTAAGGGATTGCCTACGTTGGATAAGAATGCACGGTGACGTTCGAGCTCTTGTATTCCTATTCCCAGATATTGCATGCACATGAAGGTGCACATGTATATGGCCGGTCGAGGAATCCGGCACGCGGACGTTGTTGCCTGTGATAAGTACCTTGAAGAGACATCAAAATGCTCTGCAAAGTGACAGACTGGCGTGCCACTTCGCGCACAGCTTCCTGTCTGGTTACATCGAACAAGATGCACTCCACTTACCGTTTGTACATCCCAAAACGTCTTCCCATATATGCTCATCAACTTCGGAGGCTACGTGGGCCGTAGCTTTGCGAATCCGCAGGACGTGGCCATGCTGCAGCCGACAGTTGCCATTAGGTCTACGGGCTTGCTAGGTCGTCATAGAAAGCACGGCAGCACGTACCAGGTTGCGATCATCTCCATGGTAGCTAAAGACAATGTTGGCCGCACCCTGGCCCTTTACTAGCCACTCCATGGCGTTCCAACCGCCAAGGAGCTGAAGCTACAGTGTGAGTTGACTTGCCTAGGTCTTATGCATACAGTACAGGGATCGGAGGTCGCGCTTAGCGGTTCTTCCACTTCTCGTGTACACTACAGACTTCCTGTAAACGCCAGCAAAAGAGCGTTTATATATAAAGTGAAGTTAATGATCACAAGAATCATACTCTACGCAATAGACGCTGAAGTGAAGAAGGCACTTGCCCAAGCGTTGCCTTGGCAGCGGTTTTGGTACGACAGAAAAGCGTTCGCTCAGTCATCGCATAGCAACTGATCAGGTCTAACAACTTTACCCTACATTGAGTCTAGCAGCTAACTCCGATACGCCTTTTTGAGTTTCTTCTCCGCGACTTTCTGGAATGGGAGTATCATGAACTACTCAGAAACTATTAACGTTAGTGCGTAGTCGCATACAAATGTTAGGCTTTAGGAAGGTGTGGACTTTTAAATGCAGATCGTTACTGTAATCCTTAAGGCGGGGTCTTCCCATGCAACTAGCAAGCTCTGGAGCGCCGCTGTCAAGCCAGCAGCCTTCCAGCATTGTAAAGGCGGGACAGCTATGGAAGCAGGGTAGGTCGCATTCGTAATCAATTCATGTATGGGTGAACAGGTGAAGAGCTTTGAAAGGTCACACCTTTCGCAGACAACTTTTATGTCTGGCGAAAGCACTTCTTCGTTGTATTTTCTGGAGAGGAACCTCTCATTGGCCTCTACTACCAATACAAGGTGCGACGCCGGGCTAGGAGCTTTCAATCGTCGGTTGGTTTGCATCTCTGTTGCATGTCCCACGTGTATGATCTGCTTGAACATACCCTACGCAGGGTGATGCCCCTCCGGATAAGACGAAACCCCTACCCGGTTGTCGAGTGCTGGTGAGTCTACTTTACATGGCTCGTACATGGCTCGTCCTGTCAAAGGGTTGCCCATGACTTGTCGCGATGCGCAGGACATTGTCGAACAGCAGGGCCGCTACAAGTTCACGCTTGAGTTCAAAGACAAGCAACGGTATGCCCTGGGGGCCCAGATGGGGTAACGGGAAGGCTCAGCATGCATGTTCTGTAGTGTGATAGCTGCCCCTTGGCGTGCTGAGCAACGCTTATCCTGCAAGGGGTTGTAGGCCCCTCTGTTACGGTCCATGCGTTACCTGCTGTACCGTTGTACAGCTCTTCAAACTCCCCGCACTCCCCCCCTCCCTGCTGTCTCCTTGTTCCCCTGCCTCCTGCCTACGCCTCGCGCAGCTGGTACCTCGCCAGCAACTCCCCGGAGGACCGCAAGGAGTGGCTGGCGGCAGTCGTCGCGCACTACCACGGCGGCGGAACGCTAGGCAGACCGGCAGCGGAGTACGACCCCCTCACCGGGGCCGTGCTGGGCCGGCAACACCACCGCCAGCGCCCTGGTCACAGCGTGGCGGGCAGCACACCGGCAGCACGCAGCAGCGCGTCTTCGCCCCCGGGCAGCCCAACCCGATCAGCCTCTCCCTCCCACTCGGTGCGCTTCTCAGCAGAGGATGCCGACGGGGAGCGGGCGTCGCGCTGCGGCAGCGTTACAGCCAGCGACGCGAGCACCCCGAAGCGCAGCCACGCCTCAGGGCCTGGGCCGCCGGGAGCTTCGGCATCGGCTGGATCCCTACCAGCGCTGCAGCACCACCAGCATCAGCAGCACCAGGTTGTTGGGCAGCACGCATCGAGCACGCGTGATGCGGGGGGGCATTCACGGCGGCAGAGCGGCGATGGTGTGGTGGGTGCTTCCGCCCTGCCAACAGCAGCCTCACGGCTGAACGGGCACACCGGCGGCGGAGGCGGCGGAGGTGCAGCCCGCAATCGTGCAGCAACGCTTCCAGCAGCAGGCTTTGTGGGCGGGCCGCTGGCAGCAGCCGCTGTCGCAGCACTGGAGTCAGCCTCCAGCGTGGCTGCGGGTGTGGCTGCGAGCATGGCGAGGCCAGCAGCCGCCCCCGCCCCGGCTCCCAGCGGGCAGCGCAGCTCCATTCTGAAGTTCCTGCTCGGTGACCACTCGGCGTTGTTGCCTTTGCGGGAGGTGGCGCAAGCAGCCCCGCAGCAGCAGCAGCAGCCTCGACCGCCGTCGCCGCCCCGGCGCTATGAGGTTGCGCCGCTGGGGCCGCCGGTGGGGCAGCTGGATGTGCTGTCAGGTGCGCTGGGGTGCTGGGGGAGGGACATGTGTGTGTGAGAGAGCGCAGGAGGTCAATGGATGCTGAGGTACCCCACGCATCCCAGCTTGTGATGCGCCGCATGCAGCTCAGCGGGCCGGTAGCATCCCTTGAGAGGAGCATCTTTGGGCCCCTTGGACGCATGCCTGCCCTTCGCATGTGCGTGCATGCAGGCAAGTTTGATGGGTCGCTGGTCACGTCCTCGCTGTGCGAGCAGTTTGACCGCGCGCGCACGTACGTGGAGAAGTACCCGGAGCACTTCAGCGGGCAGCAGCGGGCGGCGCTGCAGGTGGGCGCCTCCCTTGGATCACACAGCGTCGTCGTAGTAGGTCGAAGGAGTTGGTAGTGCCTGGCATGTATGCTGCTTGTCCGCAACCAAGCAACGGTTGCAACCCCTTGATTTCTAAACCGTGTGAGCGACAGCGATACCAGGGGTACAGCTGCTGCCTGGTCGCACCATCATCCGCAAGCTGCTGCTCATGAGCCCTCATGCGGTGTCCTCCGGGGGCCGGTCTCCTTTCCGCCTTCGCAGAACTGGACGGCGCTGGTGGAGAGCCGCGCCGCCACTGCGGACGTGCTGCTGGCGTGCAAGGCGCTGTATGTGCTGGAGGTGAGCGGGCATGGCGGGCTCTTACCGCGGGGACGACGCTTGGAAGCTTCATGCCGCTGGGTTTGGCTGGTTTTGCTTATGCGCCTTTTCTCTGCCATGTACGAAGATGCTGGTGGCTAACAACATTGCGGCTATACTCACCCTGTGGTGCAACCCACAGGTTACCCGGACGCGGGCTGATTGGTCGGCGGCTGACGAGGGTGATGCCACGTTTGCCGGTCCGGAGGCGATGATTGTCCAGGTGCGGGTGCGGGTGGGGGGGCACAGGGAGGGCGTGGTGGTGGTGGTGCCGTTATGGAGGGGTACGCAGGGTGGTCGGGGTTGCCAGCGGGGTGCATGTGATGTTGCGCACGGTCTCCACATCCCGAGGCCCTTTCTGGAACGGAACCGTTGGATAGCGTTAAACGTGGAGTTGTTTTCTGTCGCTCCATGCACGTCTGCTGCTCGCCGCCTGCAGTGCCAGCGACCCGCCAGACGCGCTAATCACCTCGATCCAGACCTCCCCCTTCATTCCTGGCCCCACGTATCACTTCCCTTGGGATGGGCTGGTTCCTCTCTTCACCTCCCCCCTCTTCACCTCCACCCCCTGCCCCACTTCACCCCCGCAGGTGCGGCGCCTGCCCAGCGCCGCCAGCCTGGGGTCGCTGAAGGAGTGTCTGGACTACTGCTCGCGCGACTGGGTCGACATGTTCTGCCGGCTGGACGGGGCGGCGCTGCTGCTGGATGTGCTGAAGAGCCACGAGGGGCCGGCGAGGTGTGGGCGGGAGGGCGGGAGGGCGGGAGCGCATGGGGCGGGCAGGAAAGCAGGAAAGCGGGGCTTCCTGTGTAACTTGAGTATGTAGTCCCCACGGCAAACTTCCGGTGCTGACGCGGTGGCCTACACTGTAGGGTACGGCTGTGAAGGCAGCGTGCGCGCTGACCAGGACCCCTGTCAGCTTAGCATATCGTTCGTGGCTAGCATGGTTGAAGACCCTAACACACTCGAACCTGTTCAGCCGCTGCCAGTTGGGTGCATGCATGAGCACGCCTGGGCCCCCCTGCCCTCACGCTTCCGCCTCCGCACCCCGGCCATCTCCTCTGCCACGCCGCAGGGAGGGCGTCCCCGAGGCCATCGAGGCGCTCCTGGCCAGCCTGCAGTGCATCCAGTCCCTGGCCTCCAAGCCCGGCGGCATGGCGGCGGTGCTGGCGGTGCGCGGCTTCACGCGCGCCGTGGCGGCGCTGCTGCAGCCGGTGGACTCGGACACCACCCGGCTGGCGCTGGAGCTGCTCACGCGCATGCTGCTGTTCCATGACGAGAGCTACCGACAGGTGCGTTTGGGGTGGGGGACATGGGAGGGGGGAAGGGGGGGAACAGGGAATGAAAGAGGCTTGGTTGGGGCCTGTGCTAGGAAACAGGGGTGCAATGTTTGTTGGGGCCTGCATCCCTCGCATGTGGTGCAAACAGCCGCGCAGACCGACCGGGGCCGCCAGCGTGAGCGGAATGGATGGCTTGACATCGTCTAATGGTGGCATGCATGCATGCCCGGGTGCTTTCTTGCGTGCATGCCGGCAGGTTCTGCTGGCGCTGCTGGGCTTGCCGGAGGGCCGTATCGTGGCGCCTGCGGGCACCGCAGGGACCCCTGCACCGCACGGAGGAAGGCAGCACGGTGCGCCAGCTGCGATGGCGCGCACTGCGAGTGGGAGCGGTCCTCCACCGCCGCCGCCACCAGGGCCGCCGCCGCCCTCGCAAGGAGGTGCGTCCAAGCCCCCACCACCCCCGCCCCCAGGGCCGCCACCGCCTCCAGCAGGTGGAAGCAGCAAGTCCGGTCCGCCTCCCCCTCCAGGACCGCCGCCACCACCCCCGGGGGCTGGCGGCGCAAGGGGGCCGCCGCCGCCGCCGCCGCCGCCCCCGCCAGGCCCTCCGCCACCACCCCCGGGTGCTAACGGCATGAAAGGACCACCTCCGCCACCGCCTCCTGGCCCGCCGCCGCCCCCCGGCGGCGGCGGCATGAGGGGCGCACCGCCGCCACCGCCGCCTGGCCCGCCGCCTCCACCTCCCGGCGCCGGTGCCGTAAGGGGGCCACCGCCGCCGCCAGGGCCGCCGCCACCACCGCCGATGGCTGGAGGCATTAAGGGCGCACCTCCGCCGCCTCCGCCAGGGCCGCCGCCACCACCGCCGATGGCTGGCGGCATCAAGGGCGCACCTCCGCCGCCTCCGCCAGGGCCGCCGCCACCACCGCCGATGGCTGGCGGCATCAAGGGCGCACCTCCGCCGCCTCCGCAAGGGCCGCCGCCACCACCGCCGATGGCTGGCGGCATCAAGGGCGCACCTCCGCCGCCTCCGCCAGGGCCGCCGCCACCACCGCCGATGGCTGGCGGCATCAAGGGCGCACCTCCGCCGCCTCCGCCAGGGCCGCCGCCACCACCGCCGATGGCTGGCGGCACCAAGGGTGCACCTCCGCCGCCTCCGCCAGGGCCGCCGCCACCACCGCCGATGGCTGGCGGCATCAAGGGCGCACCTCCGCCGCCTCCGCCAGGGCCGCCGCCACCACCGCCGATGGCTGGCGGCATCAAGGGCGCACCTCCGCCGCCTCCGCCAGGGCCGCCGCCACCACCGCCGATGGCTGGCGGCATTAAGGGCGCACCTCCGCCGCCTCCGCCAGGGCCGCCGCCACCACCGCCGATGGCTGGCGGCATCAAGGGCGCACCTCCGCCGCCTCCGCCAGGGCCGCCGCCACCACCGCCGATGGCTGGCGGCATCAAGGGCGCACCTCCGCCGCCTCCGCCAGGGCCGCCGCCACCACCGCCGATGGCTGGCGGCATCAAGGGCGCACCTCCGCCGCCTCCGCCAGGGCCGCCGCCACCACCCCCGGTTGCCGGTGGGTGTAGGACAACCCTTCCCCCGCCGCCGCCACCTCCATTACCGCCGGCGCCTCCGCCACCTCCACCTCGCTGTCAGACCACGTCTTCGGTAGACCCGACGACAACCTTAGACGCAGGGGCTCCATCAGCGGCTCCTACCCATTGGATGTCCGCTATCTTCAACGTCATCAAGCACTTCACCGATGTCGACGGCAGTGCTGCTGCATGCCTGGACGTTGATGAAGAGCGACGACGCAGCTCCCTCTCGCCGCCGGCAGCCTACGGGTGTAGCAGCAGCAGTAGCGGCAGTGAGGACGACGGTACCTTCCTGCGCGGTAGCAGGAGACGCAGCAGGCGCAATGGCAGACGTGTTGGAAACGGCATCCGCTGGAGGGGGCTGGACATGCCTCCGCCGCCGCCACCGCCCTTACCACCAGCTCCTCCTCCTCCGCCGCCGCCGCCACCCCCAGGGCCGCCGCCGCCACCGCCCACGTTCGGCGGTGTGGCCGTGAAGGCAGCCCCGCCGCCGCCGCCAGGACCGCCGCCGCCGCCTCCGAACGGTGGTTGCTTCACTTTCACGCCGCCAGCAAACCGGCTGACGTCACGGCTCACGCAGGATAGCGACGAGGAGGAAGAGGAGGGGTCTCCTTTGTTGGGAGGAGGCGGTATTGCCGCTAGGGCTGCTGCGAACAGTCGGGCGCCTAGCCAGGTAACTGGGCTTTGTTTCATAACCTTACCTCCAGCTATTGCTATTGCTATTGTATTGTTTAGGGCACCTAGCTTCGACTGCAATGAGAGATATAGCGTTTATAGGTACCTCTTACACACACCCTGCGATCACGGGCACAATATACCAAGCACGCTGCGCTCACTTGCTGTTGGCTTGCTGCCCGCTGCTGCAGGCCTCTCGGCTAACGGCACCGCCGCCACCACCGCCAGGCCCGCCACCGCCGCCTCCTGTCCCAGCTTTCACTCCTCGCATCGCGCCTAGTACTGCAGCAGCGCAGTCTCAGCCGGCACCTATGGCGCGGGGTGCGCCGCCGCCCCCACCTCCGGGGCCTCCTCCGCCCCCACCCGTCCCAGCTTTCCCAGTCCCAGTCCGCACAGGGGGAGCTCCGCCGCCGCCGCCGCCCGGTCCGCCGCCTCCGCCGCCTGGAGCCAGCGGGATACGTGGTGCGCCTCCGCCTCCGCCGCCAGGACCACCACCACCCCCGCCGGGCGTCGGCGGAATAAGGGGAGCGCCTCCACCGCCACCACCGGGGCCGCCTCCGCCTCCGCCGGGCGCTGGGGGGATAAAGGGTGCACCGCCTCCCCCGCCTCCGGGCCCTCCGCCGCCGCCACCGATTGCAGGTGGTATGAGGGGTGCACCCCCGCCCCCGCCGCCGGGGCCTCCACCTCCGCCGCCAAGCTCTGGTGGCTTGAAGGGGGCGCCCCCGCCTCCACCACCGCCAGGCCCACCACCGCCACCTCCTGGCGCCCGCGGGATACGGGGTGCACCGCCGCCGCCGCCGCCAGGGCTGCCTCCGCCGCCTCCGGTGGCTGGTGGCGTGAAGGGCGCACCGCCGCCGCCCCCTCCAGGGCCGCCTCCGCCGCCTCCCGGGGGCATCCGGGCAGCCCCTCCCGCTCCGCCGCCGCTGGCACCGTCAGGCCCCCAAGCCGCCCAGTCCCCCGCATCCAAGGTGATGTCTATGGAGGAGATGCTCCGTGCCCGCGCCAACCAGACCGGCGGCAACACGCAAGAGGATCCATCTCCTTCGGGCGCGGCGCAGGAGCAACCAACACCCGCAGCAGCACCACAGCGTGTTACAACCGCCGGAGTTGCTGCCTCTCAGGAGGCTCGAACGGCTGTTGAGCCAGCGAGCTCCGGGACGGCAACAACCTCCCAGGCGCCGGCGCTACCTGTTTCCTCGGCCGAGCAGACAGAAGCAGCCGCAGCAGCACCCGCAGCCGCAGCAGGCGGGGGTCCAGCTCCCCCCCCGGAGGAGTACCTGGGTGCGCTGCTGGGTCTGCTGGACATGGATGCGGAGGCGTTCGACCCCGACCTGGTGATGCACGTCATCAAGCTCATCAGCACGGTGCTGGCCAGCCCGGAGGTAGGGGGGAGGGGGGGTGCGGTGCGGTGGGGGGGGGTGCGTGTTTAGGGCGGGCTTCCGGGAACAAGTGGGATGTGTTAAGAGGGGCTGGTTGCGTGGTCGTGGAGCAACCGGTACAGACTGGTAGCAGGTACCGCACCCAACCGCACCCAACCTCAACGGGCGGGCGGTTCTGCTCCCTGCCCGCAGGCCGAGCCCAACCACCCGCTGCTGCTGCGCTTCGTGGACGCGCTCATGTCGCGCCGGCTGCTCAACCTCTTCGCCGACCTCACCATGCTGGACAACCCCTCGCTGGACAGGGAGATGACCACCATCAAGAACACCATCATTCAGATCATCGCGCCGCCGCCGCCGCCACCGCCACCCCCGTCTCCGCCCCCGCCGCCGCCGGCGGCCCTCGTTGAAAGGGCTCCATCAATGGACACCGCCCAGCCGGCCCAACAGCCGCAACCAGCGGAAGAGGCTCCCGCAGCAGCACTGCCGCCGCCGCCGCCGCCACCACCACCGCCACGGCCGGCCGTTGCCGCGCCGCCGCCGCCGATGGCCGCCCCGCCCCGGTACACCCCCAAGCCAGTACCGCAGCCATCCAAGAAGATGAAGCAGCTCTTCTGGGATGCCATTCCCTACGCTCGTCTGCATAACACGTTTTGGGTGGAGCGGGATGATGAGGATGAGGTGCAGGGCGGGGTTGCGGAGGGCGGGGCCATGGAGGGTGCGGGTGGTGCAGCTGGCGGCGGCGGTGGAGGAGGAGGAGGCGGTGAGGGACCGCCGACGCTGGACTGGTCGCTTATGGAGGAGCTGTTTGCGCAGGTGGGGAGGGGGGGGTGAGCCGTGACCTGTGCCAGCCGGGGGGTGGGGTGAGAAACCAACCCGTCCTAAAGGGAACCACAAATGGCAGCCGTGAAGAGGATGGTGTTGGTGATACTAAAGGGAACAAGAGAATATGTAGGGAGGGTGGGTTGGGGCGGAGGAGGGTGGCGGCAGAGGACCGCGTGGGGGGGGCGGTGACAGGCGTCGACCGGTGTGGATTCTGGTAAAGAGATTTGCCAGCACGCAACCAACAGGCTTAACCTCCTGCGGTTCATGCCGGGCGGTGCTTTCCCTACATCATAAACGCCCTGGGCTTGGCGTCTTAGGACACATACCGGTATGTCCCATTGCACTCACGTTCCAACTGATAACGTGTATGTATGCTTTGTTCCATTGTGGGCAGGTCATCAAGGCCCGCGCCACCCCCACCAAGGCAGCCACCGGCAAGCAGGCGCAGCAGAGTGTCATCGACTCCAAGCGCGCCTACAACATCGGCATCCTGATGGGGTCCAAGATCAAGATTCCGGTGCGTGGTACAGAATACGGCACACGGGCATCAACAGGAAACTGCTGGGGCGCTCACATGAAAAGCTTCCCTCGCTTGCGCCGCTTTATTCCCCCATGCTGTGAGACGTGCGTTATAAGTAAACTGGCCGCAATGCCTCACGTTGCAACAAACTGGCCGCAATGCCTCACGTTGCTGTCCATGCTGTCTTACACCTGCTACCGTGGCGTTCCCTTTCGGCGCACCGAAGGCAAGTTAATGGACGCCACCACGCCATCTCCTCGCTTCGCCCATGTCGCCTCCCCTCCTCCTCGACCTCCTCGGCACCCTCCTCCTGCCCTCCTCCTCCCCTCCCTCCTCCGGCCCCCAGGTGGACGCGCTGCGGGCGCGTGTGGTACAGCTGGACCCTCGCACCTTCGACAACGAGGAGGCGGTGGGGGCGCTGCTGCAGTGCGTGCCCTCCTCGGACGACGCGGCGGCACTCGCCATGTACCGGGACAGCGGTGGGGAGGAGGGAGAGGAGGGGGTCGTGTCCCGTGTCTTCACAGGGCAGGGGCTGTGGCAGGGTACCGGTGGACGGGCGTTGATTTGCCACGGGGATGCCGGAGGGGCTGGAATGATGACCCGTTTGTCTTGCTGACTTTGGTCTTGCTTGCGGGGGTGGGGGCCGACCTGAAACCGGCCTAGGCTAAGCGTACAAGCATGGCTCTGCATGTTCACGCTGAGACGCATTTCGCTGCCAGTCCTTTCATGTTCTTTTCGTTGCCACTACCCACCATACTCACGCCACACCAGAGCCGCGCCCACGCCTCCGCCCCCGGCCCCTCTTCCCCTCCTCCCGCCCCCTCCCCCGCTCCTCAGGCAAGCCGGTTGAGAACCTGGGCGACTCGGACCGCGTGTGTCTGGAGCTGATGGGCGTGCCAGCGGTGGAGCAGCGGCTGCGGGTGTACAGCTACAAGTTCCAGACACCGCACAAGCTCAACAGCGCCAAGCAGGTGCGGCCCGGCAGGCATGGCAGGGATGCAGGGTGTGTGTTAAGAAAACTGGCCGCGAGTAGGAACATACTGTGATTGTCGGTGTGTGTTTGAACGTACGGTACGGTATACGGTCCGTACGGTTCCACGCGCGGTCAGTTTCCTTGACACATGGGTGTTGATGTGTGACAGACAGACATGAAAGGTCGGAACGGTGGCGCATGTGCGACTGCATGTGCTCTGCGTCGCCGCGGGGGGCTGCGTCCGTTGCCCCCGGGCGGCCTGCTAGGAGGTGGCGTACCAGCGGCGCCGTGAGCTCATTGCAAGGGGGCCCTGTCCATGCTCCTCTCAAACTCAATCATCCTCCAGTACCCTTTGCGTCCTTTCCCATTCCCCACCTGGAAGAGGCATTCGCTGGTCCTCACCAGGTCCCTGCGGCTCACGTCTCACACCCCATGCGAGCCCCGAACTGCCTCCCTTCCCCCCCTCCACACTTCCCCCTCATCTCAACCCCTCTCGCGCCCTCCCCCCTCCAGGTGTTTGCCGCCAACTTGCGCGCCATTGAGGCCATGCGCTCCTCCCGCATGTTCCGCCGGGCGCTGCGCCTCGCACTGTTGGCGGGCAACTTCCTCAACTTCGGCTCGCGGACTGGCAACGCTGTGGGATTCCGGCTGAGAGCACTGCCCAAGCTGCAGGACACCAAGTGAGTCAGCCGGGTCGGGGTTGAGCCGGGTGGCTCTGGGTTGCTGCGCCGGGTTTCTGGGTGGTTTCGGGGCTTGGGCGCAGGATCTGTGGCGGCGAAAATGTGCTTTACCTAGGATCAAGACGTGCAGTCCTGACTACGGCACATGGCCTGTTTTGCAAGGACAGATGCGGCCCGTGCAAAAGCAAAGTAGCCCCGGCGGGGTTCAGACTCTGTGGCGGCCCCTTCATGACTTTGACGAGAGGGCAATTCACCTGAGCCGCGAGGAAATGCAGACCCTATAGCGTAAGCGTGGAGGTGGCCTGCCCGCTACACGGTATTCTGCGTGTACCATCTGATAACTGATGCCTTGCTCCGCCCCTGCCGCCGCTGCTGCCGCTGCGCAGGTCTGCGGACGGCAAGCACACGCTGCTGAGTGCGCTGGCGCTGGAGGTGATGCGGGTGATGGGGGGTGCGGAGGGCGGCGGCGGCTGCGACACGGTGCTGTCGGACGAGATGGGCGCGCTGGGGGACAGCATGCTCAAGGTGCGGGGGGCGGGAGGCGGGGCAGGGCGGGAGGCGGGGTGGCGGGGATGGGGGTGGCGGGAGTCAGGGCGCATTGCTTGCGCTCGCATGCGTTTTTGGGTGCCGGCTGGCGGCATGTCGGGGGGCAACACGGTGGGGGGGCATGCGGGGGTGGTCGGGCAACAGTGCAGTGGTCTGGGTGGTCTTTCAGACTTTGGAAGGGTGCGTATACAACCGCATGTCACCGCGCATCGAAGTTTACCCCCGCACTCCTGTACTCCCCCCCCAGGTGAGTCACGCGGAGGCGGGCGAGATGCTGGCCATAGCGGAGCAGCAGCTGGACGAGATACGCAGCTGCCTCAAGACGTACACGCCCATCACGGATGCGGGTGAGCGCGGGGGCGGGGGGTACAGGGGGATACGTCCGCTGGAGTGTTACGTTTATTCACGTTCACATAGCAGTTGATGCTGATGCGGCCAGCGTCCAGGCCGTCTGGCCCAGCTCCTCTCACCCCCTCCTCGGTTCCCTCCCCACCTCCCTTCCCTCTGCCACCCCCCCTTCCCCCTACCCTCCCCAACCCCAAGGTGTTGAGGACACGTTCGCGAGCTGCATGGCTGCCGAGCTGGAGGCCATGGAGACGCAGTACGCGGAGGTGCGCGGCATGCAGACCAGGTGGGGGGGAGCTGGGGAGTCTGGGAGGGGAGGGGAGGGGTGAAGGGGAAAGAGGGAGGAGGGGGAAAGAGGATGAACGAACCATGTGACAAGGGGTGGGAGGGGGCTGGGGAGGAGGGATGGTGGTGGTATTGGTGGGGTGCTGCACATGCAAAGGAAAGGGATATGTCGCCGCAGACCACCGCGCGATGTCCCCTGCACAGCAGCAGCGCACTTGGGCCCACTGGGCCCACCGTGCAGCACCCACCCACCCACCCGCCTCCATAAACAACACTCTCTCCATAGCTCTCTCCACCTCCCTCTCCTTCACATCCTGCCCGCACCGTCTTCACCCCAAACCGTGTGGTAACCCTAAACACATTACCTCCTCATCTCCTCTCTCCGCCCCCCTCTCCGCCCCCCCTCTCCCCCTCTCTTCCCCTCCTCTCCCCCTCTCTTCCCACCCCCCCTTGTCGTCCCCCAGCATGAAGTCCCAGTACGAGGCGCTGCTCAAGTACTACGGCGAGACGCTCAACTCCACCCCCAGCGACACCGAGTTCTGGGCGGCCATCGCGGCGTTCGTGGACAAGTTCAGCGCCACGCAGAAGAACCTGATTGCGGTGAGGAGGGGCAGGGGGAGGAGGGGCAGGGGGAGGAGGGGCAAGGGAAGGAGGGGGAGGAGGGAGGAGAGGGGGAGGTTAGTATAGGATGATGCCAGAAGAGGAGGCGAGGAAGAGGAGGAGGCGGGCCCGGATCGTGTGGTTTGGGTGAGGGAGGGCCCATGAAAGCACATGCGGAGCGTACCCGGTACTAGGGACCCGGCATCATTCACCTAAACCTTACCGGCGGGCCGCTACTGATGACATGCAGGAGCGGAAGGAGAAGGAGGAGCGAGAGGCGCGGCGGCGGCAGCGCGAGGCAGCCGATGCAGAGAAAGCGCGCAAGTGAGTTGTACACCCTACTCGTTCGCATCACCGCCTTCTGTTGTGCCCTCTTTCACGTCCCATGTGCGAGTCTTGCCGCTCCCAGTTGGTACGGCTCCCGGTACCCACTGCATGTGCTCAGCCCTACCGCTTAGGAGGCTTTGGAAGGGTTTGTAACCCTCACTCAAACCAGCTCGTGCAGTAGCACGTGGGCCCCTCCTCCTCCCCTCACTCCCCCTCCTCCTCCTGCCTGCCTCCGCACCAGGGCCAACCTGAGGCGCCAGGAGACGCTGGACGCGCGCGAGCGGCTGCTTGCTGCCGGCCGCACGCCCACCAAGCACGGCAGCCTCGCCGCACCGGGCGTCAGCTGCGGGGGCGGCATCACGCTGGCCGCCGCTGCGGACGCGGCCATCCAGCAGATGATGATGATGACGCCGGCGGCCTCGGCACCGTCGCTGGACGCCTTGACCATGCTGACCCCGCTGGACGGGGAGTCCCCCGGTGCCTCCCCGCCCGCCGGTCAGCGCGGCCCGGGCCACTCGCCACTCAACAGGCGACCCTCCAGGGAGGATGAAGCCGCATGGCGCTTCAACAGCCCCATGAGGCCCGTGCTGGGCAACAGCTTTGCGGACCGCTTGTCGGAGGTGTGCATGGGGCCCAGCGCGGCGGATGCGGGGGGGCCCAGCATAGACGGGGCGCTGCCCCCGGCGGGCCGACCCATGGGTCCGCATCACGGCCATCATGCCTCCGCGCCGTCGCACCTTTCCATGCAGTCGCATGCGCCACCTCTGGCGCAAGGAATGGGTGCGGCCGCTGCGGCGGGGCTGGCGGCGGCGGCTGCTGGGCTGGCTGCTGCTGCCGCAGGTCCCGGATCGACAGCGGCACCGCAGCAGCAGCAGTTGGGCCCCATGGGGCAGATTGCGCTGCCTCCTCTGGCGCCGCGATCCCAAGGCGGCAGTACGGCAATGCCGGAGCTCACCGCGGGCGGCGCCGCAGCTGGCCTCCTCTCCGCAGCCGCCACCGCTGCGATGAAGGCGGCGGAGGAGGAGCGCGCCATCCGCGCGGCCAAGCACGCCAGCAACGCTGCACTGGCCAAGATTCTGGTTGCCAGCCGCCGCAGTAGGGAACCCAGTGCGGATGGAGGAGCAGGAGGAGCGGAGTCGAGCGGCAACTCGGACGGCGGTGCGGCGGCGGCGGCGGCGGCAGCAGCGGCAGCGGATCGGGCGGAGTTGAACGCAGCAGTGGCAGCAACTGCAGGCGCGCGGCACGGCGCGAGCTCGTTGGGCAGGGAGTCACGAGCGAGTACCGTTGGGGGGCTGGTTGATGAGCATGGGGGCATGGAGCACCCGCCGCGCGTGCAGTCGCTGACGGGTATGCAGTCGCTGCCGGCGGAGGGCGGCAGCCGGCTGGGCGGGCGCTCCGGGGGCGGCGGCGGCAGCATGCATGGGGGCAGCCTGGCACGGGAGCGGCACGAGGACTGGAGCATCCGGATTGCAGTGGAGGACTTGATGCAGAGCATGCTGGATGACCTGGCGTACGGGCTGTTGGACCAAAGCCCGTGATGCGCGCGGGGAGAGGGCAGGTAAGGGGATGTTGAGCGCTGCAGGTATAGTAGCTTGCCTAGGAGCTTTGGAAATGGGTTAGGGCTTGGGTTGTGTGGTTTGCGAGGAGGGTAGGAATGCAGCGGAGGCCCTGCGGCGGCGGGGCTTGAGGTTAGTTAGAACTTGGTACGTGGGATGGGACTGGTGTTGGTGAGGCTGGTTACCGGCATCACGGGACTGGCTACAGGAGCAAGGCCGCGGTTTAGGAGTATAGCTGTGTTGGAGCTGATTGGTGAAGCGGTCATTGACTTTACAGGTGTCGTATCGTTGATACCATGGCGCTTCTCAGGTCGCATAATGGACGCGGCGTGCAGGACAGGTCCTTTATCTTTCCGTTCTAACAACTTTCATTAAGCCAACGCCGCATTTGAGCATGGGTACAGCGAGGGCGGAACAGGATTGAGCAAATAGATGGGATGTATGTCGGTTTGGAATGCAGGCAGGGCTGAGGGCTCCGAAATGCAGGCCGGGATGCGAGGTGGGAGAAGGTGGGGTCCACTTGAGCAAAGGGAGTGAGGCGGGTGATGCGGTGTAACACAAGAGGGTTTGCATGGAGCCCAGAGGGGACCCATGGTTCTGTTTGCAAAACGGCACTGCCACCCAGTGAACGGAGGTATGGCACTGTGGTCATTTGTGCTTGCACCAAATCCTAGGCTCCCAGCGCCACACCAACGGTGCGTACGGCCTGTACGGTGAAACCAGGAGCGGGCTATGGTGAGCTACGTCCGCTCCTCCCTAGTGCAATCGTATCTTGTAAACGTTCGTATACAAGGGAGATAGTATGGAAGACCGCGTACAGCAGTTTCACACTGACGCCCAACGTCCACGCGACGCTCGAACCCCAAAAGAAATTGAACGATTGCGCAAGTTTCTCTTCAAAAATCAAGAATACAGGTTCACAGAGCGCGAGCAATCACATCTGTTTTGCGCAGTGCAAGCGCATTTCGCAGCGCACGCCGACCTGCCAGACGAGGAAGCCAGAGAGCCAGCGCTTGGGCTGATAGATGATGCACTTAAGATGCCTTTTACTGTTTTCACAACAAGTCAGAAGAAAACTTTCTTGAAATGGCACGCGAAGCTGACCGGTCAGGCGGATGGAGGTGCTGCTGCTGGCAGCGCTTCGGCAGCACCAAAGCAGCAGCGCTTTCAAGTCTACGACGTAACAGAAACATCCATAAGTTGTATGACCGCTGATGGCGATACGGCTGACATCGACGTACAAACAAGCGACAAGGACCTTGTAGCCAAGGCAAGAAGCTAGATCCACCTCCCTGCTGTCAGCGATGTGGCATCGAGTTGTGGCATGCCGTATGTGCTTGGCCCCGACTGTCCTGAAACCACTCCCGAAGTAACCAGCTGCAACATCGCCTCCCAAACCTTATCCCTCTCTTGCGCAGGTGCGCGAGCTCTTCGACGCGGGTGTGGACGTGAACGTCCACCTGGATGAGGGCCGCAAGAGCTTGGTCGGAATAGTTCGGTCCGACTAACACCCGTCACACCCACGCCACCTCACTACCGGCGTTGCTGCTGCCGTGGCCTCCGCTTTCGCGTAAACCACTCCCAGAGCAGCTGACGGCGTGGAGGTTGTGGCTTGCTAATCCTGGCTGCCGCTGCAATGGCAAATATGTTGTCAGGACGCTGCTTGACACACCGGCTTAGGCATGGGCGGTTGAGGAGTGAGGCAGGTGTATGGACACTGGCAGGAAGCATGCGCCTCACTGTTGCTTGATCCCCATCACGAGTGGGGCTGCGGGCTTGCGCTTATAAGGAATGGCAGGACGACACAGGACTAAGGCGGATGGTGGAGTCAGAGCAGCATTCCCTGCGGGTGCACCTGCTGTGCTTCCGGGACCTTGCATTTTGACACAATGTTGGGCTGTGAAGAGCGTGAGGAGAGTGGAGAGCGGTGTGAGTTAGGTCATTTATCCCTGTGGCCGCTGTGGGTTGTACGTGTGTGATGTGATGTGCGCAGGAGTGGAGGGCAGAGAGGAGAGGAAGGTATGAGAGGCATGATGGAGGGGAGCCTGTGGGTGAAGCGCGCTGGGCTCATTCTCAGTGCTTGCTTGCGAAGCGGCGAGATGTTGTATGACTGCAGGCCGCTGGCACCGGGGGCACTATCGTGAGCATGAGCCGAACCCCCGCTGCATGCAGCCGTTGCTAGGGCTTGAGGGCTTGCTAGCGTGCGCTCGTCCTTTAGTATAGACTGGCTGCTTTGTTGAGAGGCACAAGCATGAGGAGGCTTACGTAGTATCCTCAGGATCGTCTAGCACTTAAGAGACTGAGTCGCGTGCATGGGGCCCTCAGCATGCGAGGTTGTCAATGTGCACACCGGTACATCCTGTTTTTCCCCATCTCATTGCCGTACCCAAACAGCCACGGGAGACTGCTACGACCTACGACATGCGCCCCTCCTCTTTCAGCCCGCTTTGATCAGCAGCTCCATCCGAACGCTCGCACCTCGCATGGCCCCCCATCACCACCACCTCACTACCACTGCCACCGCCACCACCTCATTGCCCTTTGCAACCAGAAGCAAGCACCCGCTGCGGTCCCAACTCCTGCGGGTAACAGCGCCAAGCAGGGGCCCCACACTCCGTCCGCAGACTGTTGCAGCAGACCCCGCTGTCGCACACGCAATGACACATGCGGCGGATCTGACCGCGCGTCAAAGCACGGCACGTCATGGAAGACGGTTAGTCGACAAGGTAACGTCACAAACAAACCCAATAAGGAGCGCACACCGCCGTCACGGCGGGAGCATGTGCTACAACACATAGCAGGAGCCACTACATGCGGGGTGCGGGGTGATGCGACTTGTGTATCATGCAGCTCGGCAGAATGGTCCTGTCCTACCGTACATGTCTCATCAACAGCACCTCGAGCACCGCACATATGCACAGGAAACAACAACAGGAGGTATTCTCTCGTTCCATTCCGAACAATGCAACGAATTCCCAGTGAGATGTGTGTACTACAGCTATGATACGACAGGGTACAAGTACGAAAGATGTACAATGAAGGAATGCAGCCATGGACACTAGCTGAGCATTAATAACAGCATGCCCTCCTATCAGGGCCATACGACCATATGCGCTACGTCATGTTGCCAGGTCAGACCAACCTGCCAAACCCCAATGGGCCGAGCCAGCCGTACCCCCCTAAAAGAATGAACGTCACTCGGTTACGTCACGTCGTGGAGGTCATCAATCGTCACACACGTCACGACGCCGACAGTGGCATGGTGCACGCCAAGTCGTCAAACAACACATACCGGTAGTCTGTTTGAGAGGGGTGTACTATTAGTACGTTGGACTTCATTTCACGGAACCCGGCCCAATCTGAGAAAGCTTTTTAGTGGCTTGCTACCTCGCTCCCCTCGCTGCGCCTCAGCAACTGCAAGTTGCATTGGGCAACAGCAGTGCCCTGCCAACGCAAGCCACTCGCCCTTTCGTGGCCGCTCGCCAGCACCCTCAACCCGCCAACACCGCCCAACATTGCAAGCCCCCGGGCGACCTGCAACCTGGCAGCCGCCAACAGCTACACACACGCGCAAAGACATCAATAAACCAACTGCAACCTACCTCCCATTCGTTACGGCACATTGCCCGTTCGTTCATGATCACGTTCTTTTCAACACCACAGCATCATTCGTTCATGAATTACGATCCCTTTTCAAGTACCAAAACCTGCCCATGCCAACAGCGCGCCCCTACGGCTCCTCCGCAACGAAACGCAGCTCAATGCCTCCGGCTTGCTCCAAGCGCCCCCTCCCGACCCCGCGCTCTTATGGACTCCTGTGACTGCCAGGCCTTGTTGGCGCGGGTCAGCTGCGCCTGCCTGCGCTGCTCCTCCTGCAGCCGCATCAGGTCTACAGGTCCGATCTTGTCATCGCCGTAGGTGGGGCCGCGGGTGGTCCAGCGCATCAGGAACTGGCGCCGCTCCTGAGGGGGTGGGGGGGGCGCAGTGGGGGGTGAATTGGGATGTTGGGAAGGGCTTGCACTTTTGGAATCAACTGGAAGTGAAAGAATGCATGCAGGACATGGAAAGGGAAAAGGGAAAGCAAGGGAAGCGCGGGGCGTACAGGTACCCCAGCTGGCGGGCAGGCAGGCGCCAAGGTCTGGCCGGTGGGAGGGATGCAAGGCACGTCATGACGGTGCTGTGCACCGGGGTAGCAGCGGCACTGAGCAGTTTGACTGACAAGGTTGGGAGCGGGAAGTGGTTGACGGTGGAGAGCGTTCCCTCACCTCCTCAGTGGCGTTCGCAGGCAGAGTGTCCCGTGGGTCGCCCTCCGCCAGCAGCTCGTCCTCACTCAGGTCTTCGTCGGCGCCGTACGTGCCCTCCGCGTGCTTGAACTGCCGTACACTGCGATTACCTCCGGTCTGTGAGATCGGGGTATTGCAGGGGCCGGTTGGTTAGTTGGGTAGTGACATGAATAGGTTAGGGACTCTTGAGTGGTGCTGTGCAATGCACACGGAATCTTCGAGTGCAAAGCATATGAATTCAGCAAAAACATATCCTTGGCAGCAGTCGATAGCGCAAGAAGGGAGCAAGTGCAGCTGCTTCGGTCGCAGCGGCGGCACCCGCGACGTACCCTCGTTCCCGCCGCCGGTGCGGCCCCCGGCTGCCCCGTCGGGCCCTGCTCCTCCTCCAGATCCCCTTCGTCGATCTGCGGTATGGCAGCACGCGCGGAGACACTCCTCTCAGCGATTGTACGTTGGTTCCAGGATGCTATGACAATGAAAGCAAAATACCGGTAGCACGATCTTGGGCTATTAGATAGCGAGTCAGCGAGGATACCGGCACGCCTAAACTCGTGTTGGTTTTCAAAGACCAGAAGTCTGCCAGGCAACGGCCAGGCAGACAATAACGCACTGCGCTACCCACATTGTCAAGGCCGCCTGCGAACTTGAGCTGCCGCGCCTGCTTGCCGGAAGCACCCGCTGCCCCCGCCCCCGCAGCAGCAGCGGCCTGGGCGGCGGCAGCCTCTGCGTCGAATGCGCCTTGCTGGCCGCCCTTGTCGGGTCTGCACGGGCGGGCGGGTGGGAATCGGAGGAGGGCGAGGAATGCGCGAGGGGAGCGCACGGGATGACATCTGGGACCTTCCGTCCGAAGTGTGCCGGTTCATACTCATCATCATTATAACTGGACAAGCATGGCACAAACACGCTGCGACACCGCATCAACCGCATGCCAACCCTCCACCTACACCCCTGCACCCCACCTCTGAAAGCCCCGGATCTGGGGTGGCAGCGGTGCTCGGCCAGCCGGGGAAAGCCCCACCGCCGCCTCTGCGCTCGCCTCCTCCTCCTGCAGGCCTCCATTGTTCGCGTCACCTGGCCGGTGGAACTGCCGGCTGCGGGCGCCGCCAGCCGCGGCGGTCTTGGACGGCGCTTCCTCCGCCGCGGCAGAGCCTTCGTCATCAAACTCGCCGTCCTGACCTCCGCTGGGGCGGTTGAAGTGCATACCACGCCGGCCGGCGGCGCCGCCGCCGCCTTGGGCTGCTGCCGCCGCCGCGTCTTCCTCCGCCATCCCTCCACCCAGGCCGTCGCCAGCGTACTTGAAGTCCCTGGCGTGACCAGCTGCCCCTGCAGCAGCGGCGCCGCCAGCTGCCGCTGCAGCGTTACTAGCCTCGTCGTCAAACTCGCCGTCGTGACCACCGCCAGGGCGGTTGAAGTGCATGCCTCGTTTATCACGACCCGCCTGGGTTAGCGCCGCCGCCGACGACGACTCTTCATCATCGATGTCGCCGCCGTCGCCGTCGGCACCATGCTTCCATCGTACGGCACGCTGAGTGGCTGCCGTACCGTTCTTACCTGCCGTACCACCGGGTCCATGTACCTCATCGTCCATGTCGCCGCTGAGGCCACCGCCGGGACGTTTGAAAGGTACGGCACGCTTGCTGCCGCCGGTTACGCCGCCGCCAGCCTCCAAGTCCTCACCAATGTCCCCACTCAACACCGCGGCGTCCCGAGGCGGGTCGCCTAACCCGGTGGCGCGGCCAAAGATGGGCGGCAAGCTGCTTGCCTTGGCGGAGGCGCCACCGCCAGGTGAGGCAGCATCAGCGTCGCTGCCACCGCCGCTGCCGTACTGCCACAACCTGGCGCCCGTACGCGGTCCGCGTCCGCTGCTTTCCAAAGCACCCTCCTCATTGCCTCCTGGGGCCTCCTCCTCGCCAACGCCGGCTCCTTGACGCCAGGTGCGCGCTCCGCCGGCGCCATCACTGCCGGTAGCAGCTCCGCCGCCGTTACTAGTACTCGCAGCAGCCTTAGGCGCAGCCCTAGCCCCTGCTGCTTGGGCGTCAAGCTCGGCCATAGAAGGCAGCGGCGATGTTGGAGATACGGCGTGCTGGCCTCCTTCGTCCGCCCCGCCGCCGAAAACGCCTCGCAGCCGCGAGAAGAAGCCCCCCTTGGATTGGCTGCCCTCTCCACTGGCGGCGGCGGCGGCCTCGCCTAAGGTCCCGCTCGTCTGACTTTGACGAGATGCAGCGCCATCTCTGCCGCCGCCGCCGCCAGCACCAGCACCAGCTGCTGCGGCGGCGTCGGCCTCATCATCGACAGCATCGTCGCCCGCAAAATCCTGAACGCGAGAGTTGGGAACGCATGTGCAGTCAGATGACGAAAGGGACTCTCCTGTTCTCCTGTTCTGCAACCCGCGAACCCGCGTACAGAACCCACTTCCGCCTCCCTGCTATCAGCGAAAGATGGTGTCCAATGCTCCCATGGAGCTCGCCTTCCAAAGCAGCTCTCACTCACCGGCAGCACGGGCACCTTGAGCGAGGTGCCGCCCCCCACCCCGCCAGCCACCTCACTACCCCGCACGAACAGCCCACTGCCGCCACTGGCGCCGTGGGGACCACCCGCCGCAGTCGCTGAGAAGGCGCCGCCTCCATCCTGCGTCAGTGCATGCGTGCAAGGGGTCTTGAGGTAAGTAGGATTACAAGGAAGGTCAGGACGCATGCGGGGGGCAGCAATTGAAGAATGCGCAGTATCGTAGCATTGACCGCACTAGACGGCCCGTGCATAAGTACCGTAACAGCCAGCAACACCCAGATCTCCACCACCCAATCCACCCTTACCGCGGCCACTAGCAGTCCTGAAGCGCCTGCACCTCCACCTGCACCTCCATCGCCCTCCCCTTGCTGCTGCTGCTGCAGCGCCGCGGCTGCCTCCATCTGTGCCGTCACCTCCCGCACCAGCGCCGCGTCCATCGAGGCAGTGTGCAGGACGCCCGGCAGCGTGGAAGCAGGGGACAGGGCCTCCCCGCCGCCCTCCCGCGCATGCAGGCCGGGCAGGACCGACTTGGCGAAGGGGTTGCTAGCAGCGGCAGCGGCAGCAGCGGCAGCGGTGGCGGCGGCAGCGGCGGGGCTAGACAGCGCTGGAAGCGCGGATTTGCGGGCCTTGAGTGGCGGGAGCTGCGGCAACACGCCTGGCGCGCCGTACAGGGTCCCCGAGGACGGCGAATCACCGCCGCCGGCAGCGTTGGGATCGTCTACTGGCATGACGCCGCTGACACGACGGCTGGGGCTGACCAGGGTGGGCAGCACCTTCTTGAACGTTAGGGAGCGCCGACCCAGGGCGGGGTCCAGTTCAGGCAGCTTGTGTACAGAAGCGCGAATCGGCGGCAGCGCCGGTCGCTTCAATCCGCCGCCGCCGTCGGTGCCGCCGCCTCCGTCCTCTGGGCCACCGATGCCCGGCGCGGCTGCCGACGCAACCGCCACTGCGGCGCCACCGCTGCCGTCACCCGCTAGGTGCTCCGTGGGCACCGAGTCCGGGGAGCAGGGCCCCTCGTACTCCACTGCGGCCGCCGTCCTGGGCTTGATGGCTGGCAGGTTGCGAGCCTTGAGTACGGCGGTCTTGACGGCACCGCCGCCGCCGCCTGAACCAACACCGCCGTCGCCCGCCGCCTCCACATTGTGTCCGCCGCCTCCGTCAGCGGCGGAGACGCTGGCGGCGTTGACGTCAGAGGCGGACCCGCGTGCAGCCCCGCCGCTTCCGCTGCCGCTAGCGCTGCTGCCGTCGCCATCAGTCGAGGGAGCGGACTTGGCAAGAACAGCCGCAGCGGCGGCGGCGGCGGCGCCTCCGTCCTTCCCGGATCCTTCTCCTGGCGGGGTCACGGGTTGCGCCCAGAGGCGGGCTCCTTCCTGCGCTCCCTGACCGTCCGGGGCGGCACCGTCGGCGTCCTTCTCATCAGCCACCTTCCCTCCCTGCACCAGCACAGCGTGAAGCATGTAATGAACTAAGCATGTATTAAACTGTGTGCGAAGCCCAACCCGCAGGAAGTTTGGGCCGCGGCAGTGGAGGTGTGTCCGTGCTGCGAGCCCGCACTCGCTCTCTCAGCGTAGAAGGTGGCTTGCGCGGAAAACAGCCTAGCGCCTAGACGCTCCCCTTCCTGACCCACCTGGGGTTGGGTGGTCTTGGGGACGCACGGCAGGCAGCGGCAGCAGCGGCGCCAGCACAACGCCGCCAGCAGCAGCCCCAGCAGTACGGCACCGCCCGCCGCCGCCCCGATAATGATCAACATGGGGGGCGAGGTGCCGCCCCCTTTGGAGCCGCTACCGCCGCCCCCATCCACTGTGACGACCGGCAGGGTGCCCGAGTACTGGACGGTGGTGCATGAGGGGGCGGCGGTGGAGGCGGCCAGTGAGGCGGCTTGCAGGGCTGCGAGGGCGGCGGCGCTGAGGGCGCTGCAGTCGGTGTAGGCGCCGCCTGCCGCTGCGGATAGGGCACGGACCTTTGGGAGGGGGAGAGCAGGGAAGAGGGCGGTGTGGAAGGGATGTGTGGTGAGGGATAAGGGGCCCTGGATTGTTGATCGTGGCCTATAGACGGGTTAGGCACATGTTGGCGTATGGGTGGGGACATTGGGCCGGGATCATGGGTACAGTAGGCCCTACCGTGGCCCCTGCTGCCGCCCACTCCCCCGCCAGCGGCCCCAGCGGACACACCCCCGCCACCCCGCCGTCCGAGAGCGCGTGGAAGACGGAGGAGCGGAAGACATCGATGGGAGTGGCCGGGTCAAGCTGCGTGGGGCAGGCGTGGGGCGAGTTAATGACCACCATGTACGACGGTTATAAGAGGATTGCAGCCTGTAGCCCAGGCACCAGGAACAGGTTGCATATCTGTACCCGGTAACTACGGGCGCCGTCACCGCAAGAAAACCAGGAGCATGCCACACAGGAATGCAGCCAACATGTGCCAAACTGACTCCGGCACATGGGCTCCTGTGTGCTTGCTGCTGGGCTCATTTCCAGACAGAGGGGGCACAGGACACACCCGCGCGCGGCCCTACCCTGAACGTGATGTTGTTGGTCACTGAGTAGGTGCAGACGCCCTGAGGACAGCGGGTGGGCGGGGAAGGGAGGTGAGGGGGAGGCAATCAGGGGGGCGGGAGGAGAGGAGGCGAGCGGCGGAGTGGGGGGCAGCGCAGAAGCATCTTGCGGGATGGGCTACACGCGACAAGAGATCTGTGACGCGACGCATGTTCCGCCCTGGCCCCACCAGTGGCAGCTCCGCTAGCGACCCCACCCCGGCCGCACACGCCTCACGCCCCCCCTCACCGTATCGTCGCTTAGCTGCCGCCGCCGCCCCTGCTGGGCCCCCTGCTGCCCCCCCTGCAGCCTCCTGCGCCCGCTGCTGCTGCTGCTGCTGCTCCCCTGCTGCTGCTGCAGGCTGCATGCGGTGCTCATGTTGGCGGTGGGGAAGCCGCCCAGCAGCCCCGACAGCGCGGACAGCAGGGAGTACTGCACGCCCGAGTCGCAGCTGGCGTAGGGGGAGTCGCCCTGGGGGGGGGGGCATGGCGCTAGTTTGCTGCTTGTGGTTTTCTTGCATTTTGTGAGGAGACTGTGTTTGAGCAGATGCCAAACAAGGGCAGCGCAGATACTTGCGGAGGGTGTGGGACAAAGCGTGATGAACCGAAAATGGTCTGCAAGCACAACCCGCTCCAAGGGCCCCACCAACCTCAGCCATACCTGGAAATGCGCCGTGGCAGTGAGGGTGTTGCAATCCAACTGCAGTACGGCGCCCTCCAAGTACGGCAACGTCGTGTTGGCGTAGAGCGCGGATCCAAGAGTGATCACCGCTTCGTAAGCGGTGACGGAGGTGCCAGGCGGCGGCGGTAACGGTACGACAATGACACCGCCACCGCTGGGAGGCAGCCGCGGCGGCGGGGCCTGCAGGATTTGAACACTTCCCGGCGGGCCGGGAGAAGGAGGCGCTGGTGGCAGCGGCGGCGGTGACGGCGGCGGGACTGGTGGCGGCGACGGTGGTGGGGTGGGTGGTGATGGCGGCGGTGGTTGCGGTGTTGGAGGAGGCGGAGGAGAAGGCGGGTGGCGCGGTGGAAGGGGCGGCGGTGGAGGACGCAGAGGAGGGTCGGGTGCAGACGGAGGGGATGGAGGGAGTGGTGACGGAGGTGCAGGCGGCGGAGGGGAAGGAAGCCTTGGCGGCGACGGAGGTGAAGGAGGAGATGGCGAAGGCGGGCGAGGTGGAGGACTGGGCGGCGACGGCGGTAAAGGCCGGCTTGGGGGTGGGCTAGGCGGTCCCGGCGATGGTGGGCTGAGAGGAGGGCTGGGCGGTGCAGGCGGCGATGGGGGCGATAGCGGCGGCCGCGGGCTTAGCGGAGGGCTGGGTGGAAACGGCGGAGACGGAGGGTCGGGGGGCGGGCTTGGCGGCAGCGGCGGCGCCGGCGGGTCGGGGGGCGGGCTTGGAGGGAGCGGCGGCAAAGGTGGGTCGGGAGGAGGACTGGGAGGGAGCGGCGGCGACGGTGGGTCGGGAGGTGGGCTTGGCGGCAGCGGCGGCGACGGCGGTCCTGGAGGAGGGCTGGGAGGTAGCGGCGGCGATGGTGGATCGGGAGGCGGGCTTGGCGGCAGCGGCGGCGACGGCGGGCCTGGAGGAGGGCTGGGAGGGAGCGGCGGCGACGGCGGGTCTGGAGGAGGGCTGGGAGGGAGCGGCGGCGACGGCGGTCCTGGAGGAGGGCTGGGAGGTAGCGGCGGCGCCGGCGGGTCGGGAGGCGGGCTTGGCGGCAGCGGCGGCGACGGCGGTCCTGGAGGAGGGCTGGGAGGGAGCGGCGGCGATGGTGGATCGGGAGGCGGGCTTGGCGGCAAAGGCGGCGACGGCGGGTCTGGAGGAGGACTAGGAGGGAGCGGCGGCGACGGCGGCCCTGGAGGAGGACTGGGAGGTAGCGGCGGCGACGGTGGGTCGGGAGGTGGGCTTGGCGGCAGCGGCGGCGACGGCGGGCCTGGAGGAGGGCTGGGAGGTAGCGGCGGCGATGGTGGATCGGGAGGCGGGCTTGGCGGCAGCGGCGGCGACGGCGGGCCTGGAGGAGGGCTGGGAGGTAGCGGCGGCGACGGCGGGTCTGGAGGAGGGCTGGGAGGGAGCGGCGGCGACGGCGGGTCGGGAGGTGGGCTTGGCGGCAGCGGCGGCGACGGCGGGCCTGGAGGAGGGCTGGGAGGGAGCGGCGGTGCCGGCGGGTCTGGAGGAGGGCTTGGCGGCAGCGGCGGCGACGGCGGATCTGGAGGAGGGCTTGGCGGCAAAGGCGGCGACGGCGGGTCTGGAGGAGGGCTTGGCGGCAGCGGCGGCGACGGTGGATCGGGAGGCGGGCTTGGGGGTAGCGGCGGCGCCGGCGGGTCGGGAGGCGGGCTGGGAGGGAGCGGCGGCGACGGCGGCCCTGGAGGAGGGCTGGGAGGGAGCGGCGGCGACGGCGGGTCTGGAGGAGGGCTTGGCGGCAGCGGCGGCGACGGTGGATCGGGAGGCGGGCTGGAAGGGTCTGGAGGCGCCGGCGGGCTGGGAGGTGGGCTGGGAGGTTCCGGAGGTGACGGTGGCGCCGACGGCAATGGTGGACTAGGAGGTGTCACGGGTGGCGACGGAGGCAGCGGTGGCGATGAGGGCGGCCCAGGCGGTGATTGCGGTGGTGCCGGCGGGCTTGGAGGGGGGCTGGGCGGTGACGGAGGTGACGGGGGCGGCAGCGGAGGCTCCGGCGGGGGCCGGGGAAACGGGGGCTCGGACGGCGGCTGTGGCGGTGGTGAGGGCGGCGAGGGTGGGAGTCCAGGCAAGGGTGGTTGTGCTGGTGGCGAGGGTGACGGCGGCGGCGGCGAGGGATTCGGGGAAGGAGGCACGGGGGTGGGGGGCATGGGCGGCGGCGCTGGGGGCGGCCGAGGAAAAGGGCTTGGCGGCGGAAGCCGCGGCGGGGGTAGTGGTGAGGGCGGCAGTGGCGGCGGCGAGGGAGAGGGCGGCTGTGGCGGTGGCGGGGAGGGTGGCGGCGGCGGGGAGGGATAGCAGTTGTTGTCACAAGTGAGTGTGAAAGGGAAGTAGGAGCAGCCGGCGGAGGTGAGGCGCGACACGGAGGTGCCGCCCCAGGCCGTGGCGGTGCCGGAGGCGTTGGAGCAGGCCTGGGGGTGTGATCGGACAGGGGGAAGTGGGCGGGAGGTGGGTGGGTGCCGTGCACCTGCTGGTAGGGTGGGGTCGAGGAGGGTCAGCGCTTGGGTCAGCCAACCCCACCAGCCCGAGCAGCCCGTAAGTTCCTTTCTAGCTGCTGCCAGCAACCAACACTCACCGATACGGAGGTGTCCACTGCTAGCCACAAGATGAAACTGTCTGCGGGTGCGAAGTCGGGAAAGGGAATGGCTTACAGGATGCCTTGCGGTGCAACGGTGCGTTGTGCGACTTAAGAAAGCAGCTAGAGGTAACACACCGTACACAAGCACAGTCCCCAGCTCCTCCCAACCCACCGGAGATCCCCGTGCTTTGGTAGTAGCACGGCAGCAACGTGGAGACGTCCACCAGAACCCCCGTCGTACGGCTGTTGCAGTCAACCGTCGTACGGAAACCGCCGCTGCCGGGCGATCCAAGATCCGACGGCGCCGGACACCCGGTGGGCGCTGCAGCACCCGCCGCCTGCTGCCAGATATCCAGTCCGACGGTGCTGTCGCCGGGAGCGAAGTAGCGACTCAGGGAGACGTCTAGCTTGATTGTATGAGCGTCGTAGGAGCTTATGGTCACATTCCCGAGATCCGTCAGGATTCCGTCACTGTACATTCGTCCGTTGCGTGCTGTTACACGTAGACAACCCGATTGTGGCGGGGATTGAGGCGGGGAGGGTGGGAGTGACGGCGGGCTGGGCGGTGACGGCGGCGGGGGCGGGGGCGCCGGCGGCGCGGGCAGAGGCACGGGTGGCGACGGGGGAGTGGGTGGCGGCGAGGGTGGTGGAGGCGAAGGCGACGGCGGAAGGGGCGGGGAGGGTGGCGGCGCAGGCGGCTTGGGCGGGAAGAGTGGTGGGAAGTCGGGCGGTGGCGGAGGTGGAGGTGGCGGCGGCGGCGGATCCGCACCCCCGGGCTGGGTTGGCGGCTTGGGCGGTGGCCTAGGGGGCCTGGGTGGAGGCCAGGGGCGACCTGCGTGCGGGTTTTGGGAGAGGCGGTGGTGGCGGCATTGCACAGCGGGCGACGGCGAGTATTGGGCTATGCCAATTCAGGCTTCCGGTAAGCGCTGATGCAGTCGCGTGCGGGGTGTGCAAAGGAAACTCACAGCGGCTACATGGCACAGCGCTAGGAAGAGTCCCATCCCCCCGTACCCCTTGCCCCAGGGTGGGTTATCTACGCTAGAGGCAAGCACGCAAAGGGACTTCTGACAGGATGCGGGTGAGACCTACGTGGCACGTACGGCGCCCGAGGCGGCGGTGACGGCGGCAGTGGCGGCGGGCTGGGAGGGTCGGGTGGACTGGGCGGCGGCGAGGGGGGGCCGGGGTACCTGCGGGTAGGACGCGGAGGGGTGTGCGGGGCGAATGGAGGGGGGTGCCAGCTGAGGAGCAAAACTCGCAGCACGGGGGCACCCACCGGGCTGGTGCATGCATCACACCGCACAGCAGGATGATGGCTACGGAGTCAAGGCAAGGCTCCGCCTCTGTTGAAAGCATCTGAGCTGCGCAGAAGCCACCGCCGTTGCTACCACGAAGTTCATGGCCATATGCTCCAGTCTTGCAAGCGCATTGGCAGCCGACTAGGCCTTATGCTTGCTTCCCAAGACGACACAGGAGCCGTACCTGGAGTGGGGTGGCGGGGAGGGCCGCGGCGGCGGATAGGGCCGGCGGGGCTGCCGAGGAGGGTACGGCGCCGGCGGAGGCGACGGCGGCACGGGTGGCAGTGGCGGCGACGGCGGCAGCGGCGGAGGCGGAGATGGTGGTCGAGGGCTCGGGGGTCCCGGCGACGGAGGTGGCGGAGGCGAAGGCGGAAGGGGTGGGCTTGGGGGTGTGGGGCTGGGAGGCAACGGAGGTGAAGGAGGTAGGGGAGGATGTGGGGAGGGCGGCGGGGGCGGTGGGGGGCTGGGTGGGCTGGGAGGGAGCGGACTGGGAGGCAGCGGCGGGTTGGGGCTGGGTGGTGAGGGAGGCGGTGAGGGGGGCTTGGGTGAGGGCGGCAGCGGCGACGGCGGCAGCGGGGGCGAGGGAGGATTGGGCGATGGTGGCAGCGGCGAGGGTGGTAGTGGGGGTGAGGGGGGCGGTGGTGGCGGGGAGGGAGGCTTGGGTGACGGCGGCAGCGGCGACGGCGGCAGTGGCGGCGAGGGAGGCTGCGGACTGCAGAGGGAGCATGGGCGGGCAGGATAGGAGCAGTCAGCATGATGCTCAGAGGCAGGCAACCGACATGCTAGCCTTCCGCAGCCGCCTACATGACGGCTCATGAGGACAACAAAAGTACCGGTACGTGGATGCTATCGTTCTTCAAGTGGTAGGACAGGCTTCATGCAAACGTTTTCTGCAGACGTGCACTTACGATGGCGGCAGGGGCGAGGGAGGTGACGGCGGAGGGGATGGCGGCTTGGGCGACGGCGGCGGGCTGGGAGGCGACGGCGACGGAGGATCAGGTGGAGGGGGCGGGGGCAGAGGGTTGGGGCTGGGAGGGAGCGGACTGGGCTGAGGTGATGGAGGGTCGGGAGAAGGCGGCAGCGGCGAGGGAGGGTGCGGGGGGTAGGCCGGCGGGAGCGGCGAGGGCGGCAGCGGCGGGTCAGGGTATGGCGGCGTGGGGCTTGGGGGCGGCGAGGGCTCGGGACTGGGTGGCGGTGACGGCGGCGAGGGTGGATCGGGTGGCGGTGACGGCGGCGGCGAGGGCGACGGCGGCGAAGGTGGAGGCGAAGGAGGTTCGGGAGGGGAGGGTGATGGTGGCAGCGGCGGCGACGGCGATGGAGGTGACGGAGGCGGTGACGGAGGGGAGGGCGGCAGCGGGCTTGGCGGCAGCGGCGAAGGCGGTGATGGGGAGGGTGGCAGCGGCGGATGCGGCGAAGGTGGTGGCGAAGGCGACGGCGGCCGCGGCGGCACCGGCGGAGGTGCGGGAGGCAGCGGCGACGGAGGCAGCGGCGACGGCGGAGGTGACGGCGGTGGCGAAGGCGGCGGAGGCCTCGGGGCCGGTGACGGCGGCGACGGCGGCGGGTCCGGCGGGGCGTCTGGCGGCGCGTCGGGTGCGTCGGGGACGAAGGGTGTCGGGGGCAGGGGCGGCGCCGGTGGCCGCGGCGGCGGGTGGGGCGGTGGTGAGGGAGGTCGGAACTGGATGGGCGTGTACTGCAGCGAAAAGGAAAACTGCAGGGAGGGAGACAGGGGGGAGGCAGGCAGGCACGAAGCACGAGGAAGTCCTTACCAGCGGACAGAAGGCACCAGATCCTTCACGGCTATGCAACTACTGTATGCAAAGCGAGTAGGTAAGCAAGCCATGTCAGGATGGCCGGCAGCTCTGGTGTTTACAATGATTACAGAGTTCACGAGACGCCGTGGACTCATGCAACGACTACACAGTGTCGTCACAGCAGCAACAGCGACAGCAGCAACAGCACTGCCCTGCCCAGCACCAGATGCAGCGAACAGCACAACCTCCCTTGCGTTGCCCCCCACCCCACCCGGGAATCAGCGGTGGCCGGGTCGTTGAGGCTGCATTGCGCGGGGTTGGGGCCGTCGGAAGGGTCCGCCTGCGCACGCGTGACACACGGCAGTGGTGGGCGAACGAAGGTAGTCACACCTCTGGCAGTTACGGAGACAGCCCATCCCCATTTCCAAGCCCAGTGGCCGCGAGCAGCCTTAGGAAAGTAGCACCCGTTCCTTCCTATACCCTTCTTCCTCGCATTCCCCACATCGACGCGGCACCGACACGGCTACCGAAACAAACCGCATACCGGAACCTCCCGCTCCCAGGGCCGCCCTAACCCTCCCCACCTGGTACGTCTCCGCCAGGAAGCTGACGGAGGCGGTGTAGGTGATGGGGTCACAGCCGTTGTCGCCGGGCAGGCTGGGGTCGAGGGTCTTGGCGCGCACGGAGAGGGAGGCGCAGCTCAGGAACAAGGATCCTGAGTGCGGGGGGACGGGAGGGGAGGAAATCGAGCAGGGGGGTTTACATCTTATGTGGGCTGCACCGGTGACTCGTCACACGGTTGTGCAGCCGAGAAGGCAGCGGGCACCACCGGACATCTGGCCACGCATGCATGCGTGCCGGCCTAGCGGGCTTGCCACCTCCTGGTGCACCGTACCACTCACCCAGCTGGCCAGCCGCGAGATGCACCCCTCAACACCCCCCTCTCCCCTCACCCCGCCCCTCCCCCCTACCGGACTGCGTTGCATTGCTCCAGCGAACCCACGTGGTGCCGTTGGGGTGGCTGAGCGCCAGCCGCAGCTGCGCGGCGGGGCGGTCGGGGTCCACCCGGGCCAGCCAGGGGCAGTCCAGGCGCAGAGTCACCGTCAGCAGGCCGTCCAGCTGCAGGGGGGGCGGGGCGGGGCGGGAGGGGGGAGGAGAGGGAGCGGGAGGGGGTGGGTAAGGACTATGAGGGGGAGCGGAAGAGCTAACTGCAGCCATACGATCAGACCCCTAGGGCGGATGACCCAGCCGAGGAAGTCGACATTGGCGCATCCGTTGTTCACCCCCTCCCTTCCCACCCCCCACCCCCCGCCTTGAGTCCCCCCCTGCCTGCCTGCATGAACACCAGCAGCTGCCCCAGCGGAGTGGCGGGGGCGGCAGGGAACACCAAGTCCAGCCGGCCCACGTTGCTGGGGCGGACCTGGGAGGGGGGGCGGGGAGGGGGGAGGGGAGCAGGAGGGCTTTGGGGCTGGCGGCGCAGCGGTTATAGGAAAGTGCAGGTGCCTGCATCGCAGAGTCCCCATGTGTTCGTTCCCAAACCCATATGGCTGCTTTCACTTCAGTTCCGCCCAAAGGAATGCTCCCACCTTCTACACCTGCCCCATTCTCCGCCTGCGCCCTGCTCGGTGCTCTCCTGGTGCCATGCCGTCCCTGCCCCTGCCCTGTCCCTGTCCTGACCCCTCCCTTCAATACAAGCCCGCCAAGCCCCCCTTGACTCCCCACCCCACCGCCTCCACCCTCCTGCGTGCCCGGCCTCCCAAGCCCCTCCTCCACCCCACACACCGCCCCGCCCCCACCTCATCTCCGCAGATGCTCTCATCCGGCACGTTGCCGTTGAAGTAGTACCTGCGCGTGCGTGTGTTTGGGGCCGGGGAGGGTGCGGGTGAGCGGGGGGATGCAGGGCACCTCCAAGCTCGGTCCACACAGGAGAATGGAATTAGGGCAACAACGGGTGGGTGGGGCCGGGCGACCCATGGGTTAGCTGGTGTTGCGGAAGCTGGTAGGCACTGGTTAGGAACGGGATGAGGAGCCTCTGCAGGTGCGGGTGCAGGAGCCGCTCAGTGCGGGGGGGTGCAAGCTCCCGAGTGGGAGAGTGGGTCATGCAGCTTGGGAGGGTGTGCGCCAAGACGGCCGCCCCTGAGTGCGGGGTACACACGCATGGCGGCGTGTGTGCCTGCCGTGACTGCTGTCGGTTGGGTTGCTTGCTGGGAAGGCAGGAGGGTTAGGGTTAGCGTGTTGGGTTGCGAGTGCGGGTCCAAGCCAATGGGTTGTAGGGCCCGTTTCAGCGGCGGACTCCGCCTCCAAGGTCCTGCAGGAGTGGACAAGTACAGAGCTACGGCCTTGTTTCCTCTTTACCCCCCGCACCAGCAGTACCCGCACTAGCTACCACAACCGCGGCGGCTACTCACGGCAGGCTGCACTTGGTGTCGTCCTGGCCGTACAGGTCGTCAGTCTGGTGGGTGGGAGGAGGGGAGGAGGGCAGGGGGGAAAAATTAAACAACAAGTCCCAATCCCATATCCCGACTCATGCAGTGGGCAGGAGGCGGGTGCGGGGAGGGGGAGTGAAGTTAACGAGGCGGGTTGTACACAGGGGAGGCGTGGGCGTTGGCCGCGTAGGGCCCATTTGGGTAGCCCATTGAGGTCAAGATGCCCCGGGCTGCTCCGCCCTCCAAGGATGCTGCTGCATGTACCGGTAGGAAATGGGTGGCAGGAGGCTACCCGTAATACCGGGAGGTTCAGACCCCTCCCTCCCTCCTCCCGCCGTCACACCTCGCAACCCATCCCTCCTCGCCTCCCCCCCTCCGCCCGGAACCAGCCGGGATGCAGCACAGCTGGGGGGGAAGCGCCCTAGCACCCTCCGCCCCCCGACTCCCTACCCCGCTGTTTGCATTCCTTATATAATTTTACCCCGCTCCACCCCCACCCCCTCCCTCTCGCTGCTCCCTACCGCGCAGGGGTCCTCATCGTAGCCAGACATGCAGGGGTAGCAGTCCGCTGTGGGGGCGGTCAAACAATAGGAGTAATTTGAATTGACGCCCAGCTGTCGCCGCCACCTCAGCGGGTGCAGCCCTGGTAGGCCAGTTGTGCCGCCGCTGTGGCCACTGCCGCCGAGAGGAGCGCCAGCAGCAGTGACGGTCGTTGCTGCCGGACTGGCTGCAAGAGTTGCAGAGCTGGTTGCGGCCTCCAGGCGGCTAGGGGCTGTGCCCCAGCGTTCATCCGAGCTCATGTGAGCAGGCGAGTACGGCAAAGTCCGCTGCGGTTGCTTCTGCAATGGATGGAACGCTGTGCTAGACGTCCAGTCCACCGGAGCTTGCGGGCCGAAGTTTGACAGGGAGTCCGTTTCCGTTGGCCCCATGGGTGGATTAGGAGCGGTGGGGTGGCTTGGACTGGGGCTGCGGCTGGGGAATGGACGCCGCGCAGCAGTCCAAGGATCCGCGATGACGCCAGTCACAGGAACCCGGTCCAGCCAGGGCCGAGCTCGAGCCATGGAGTCCATGCCGCCGGTGGGTTGCGCTGGCTGCTCTTCTGGTGCAGCAGAGCTGGACGTCCTTTGGCCTTCCACTGAAGTGCTTTGCAGATGCGGAAGTTGCTGGCGTCGAGTCGACTGGTCAAGATCGCGCGTCGGCGAATCATAACTTCCGCTTGTTTTCATGGCGTCATCTTCGCTAGTATGCGAAGATTTTAAGCTGGAGCGATGCTGTGGCGACGGGTCCGCAGGGTCATGTCGAGCGGCATTCGCTGAAGCTAGTAGTAAAGCATAGCATAGCAGCACACAGGATGACACTTGCGGCTGCCGAGCGCTATAGCACCCTCTGCGCAAACTCATCTGGGATGGGGCGTCACGTTCAGGCCACCACCACCCGTCGGTGCAATTTTGCCATCGTTGGTTTAGCCTGCTAATTTTGAGCAGCGATTTTGACGCTGTTGTAAGGGTTATTACCGAGTTGCTTATGGACGAAAGAGAGCTATGTCATTGTCACGGTCAGCGCGCATGCAGCTCGCCACCTAAACTTAAAGCCCTTGGTGGACAACATGAGCAATAATTTCAAAACAACATGTGGGGTGCAACCAGCGTTTGGTAAGCCAAAATCGAGGTTAACTGTTAAGTTCATCCAAACAAGCGCCAAGGAAGTTGGGGCAGAATGTCGTTGCGTAGGTCAATGCCTGCAAGCATTGCTACTCGTGCATGCCGCCGTGTGTCTGTCCGACGGTTCCGGAAGGAGGGTCCGCCTAAGGCCTGGGCGAATTCAGATGGGCCCGATGGACGAGCAAGTACGAGCTGCTTAGATCGTTCACCCCAAATAGACAACCAAACCCCTAGCTGTAAAGAGCGTTAGATACATTAGGATAGGCTCTATTTAAAGAACGTAAGGAATTGCATAAACGGTTCCCTCTCGCTTGTGGCGTAGGGTGGGAACCACGCCACCCGGTTGGTAACGGTAGGTAACGCATGTTGACTACAACGGCCGTGTTGGACAGCCCTGATACCTTCCTGACCAGCACCTATTAAACCCACTGACCATATCTGTCGATCGTGTAGAGATGCACTTGCGACTGCCGGCCCCGACATTTGTGTACGTCGGGGATTGCTACAGACCTCTTGCCGTACAGGGTTCGTGGGCATCATCCTTATCATAAGTTTAGAGTGTCGCTGGTTACAAGTCAGGCGTCCTGAATAGATCTCGCTATCGATAAGTGTTGGTGGGTAGCCAATTGCCACCCCTCAGTTTAATAAACGTTCAGCAGTACAAACTCAAGAGCAGTACGCGAAGAAACATGCCAATGCAAGGTCACCTGCACTCTGCAGTCTTAGTAAGGCATGCCATGTCAACCGAGTGGACTACAAGATAGAAAAGCAATCACGGGAAAGAAGATATGCAAGACAGGAAAATCATCCGAATAACAACCATTGCGCGCGTAAGATCCTGCAAAGACTCTGCTCTGTAGTAATGTTAGCACTAGCCTGCCAATAACAAGCGGTAACAACACTGGCTAATAAAAAGGAAGAGAAAGAAACCTCTGTAGCTAGTCAACGTCTGCCCTACCAACGTAAAATCGCGTCACATTAACTGATCTTAATATCGATTGGGTTCCACAAGTAATTGTGGCTCCATGCTGTACGTTACGAGAGTAGCGTGGTGGGGCAGCACTTATTGTTGGACGAGAAGATGGAGGCCTGCATAGTCAAGAAGAACGATTAGGTCAGATGGTGCACGCCAAAGTAAATTGCTGTCCATGATGAAAGTTGGGTTTGCAACCTTTTGATTCGAAGGCATACGGGGTACACCGTGCGTCTTTCCCGATACAAGACTTGCCTGGCAGTGTCCGTTCAAGCAGAACTTGGCGGGATCAGCACACGGTCCAGGGCGAACGACCCAGCACAGGATGGCATTGTTGGGATCCGGAAGGACGCTGCGAGGGACAACGAGAACGTGAGCAAGGAAAAACGTAACATTGCGTTCATATGGAAGGATGTTTTACGGGGCCAGAAAGCTGGCGAAGACTTACTCGACAAGACTTGTAAACTTGAGGGTTAGGATGGGGTCGTAATTACCCCAGCTGTTGTACATGGGCTTGTAATTGATCATTAGCTGCCGCAAGTCACTCTTGCAGGAGGGCTCTATGGGGACTTCAACCTGCATTGCAAGGAGGTTGCAGTAAACGCCGGGACACACAATGTACGGCCCAAATAAAATACGACAACTACATGGCACAACACATGCTGGCCAAACATGGCCTCACCTTTGCAAATTCCATGCCACAGCAGTACTTCGACGCCTTGCAGGATTGCGACGCCACCTTGACGCACATGCCGACCGCTGCCTTGTTGTACTGATCCACCGTGTTGATCGTGAACAGCGGCCCAATGCTGTAGGGAACATTCGCGGTGCTCTGCACACATTCGTGAGTTGCGACCAGCGGCGGCGATGGAGGCGACGGAGGCTTGGGCGGGCTCATAGGCTTGGGCGATGGAGGATTGGCCACTGGAGGCCGGGGCGACGGCGGCGGGCTTGCGGGCTTAGGAGGCGGCGGCAGGGGTGGCGAGGGCTTGGGCGACGGCGGCGGGAAGGGATCAGGGTTGGCAGCACACGATTGCTCAAAGTGACCGTTGAGACAGGTGCCAACACCATTGGGATCGTACACGTCGCTGTACACCTTGTAGCCCGAGAGGTAGTCGGGGCAGATGCCGGTGACATTGTTAACCCACATCTCAAGGCCGGCCAGGGGAGTTTGCAGCCAATTGCCCAGCTTGGCGCCATCAGCGTTCGAGAAGAAGGTACCACAGACCTTCACGTAAGGGTACACAGGCGGCGAGACACTGTTGTTGTAGGCTGCGGAACACTCGACCAGCGAGAAGGGCACCAAGACATTGGCGCCATAGAAAGAGATAGCTGTGTTCAAGCTTGAAACGATGAGGTTACCAACCGAGCAGGAGAGTCCACTGCCAAAGGTGATCAAGGTCTTGTTGCCCAAACTCGCAGGAGGAACGATGGTCACGAAAGCGCAAACCGGGCATGGGGGAGGCGGTGAAGGAGGCGAAGGAGGCATGGGAGACGGGGGCTTGGGGAAAGGTGATGGCGGCTGAGGAGATGGAGGGGCAGGGGATGGCGGCTGAGAGGGAGGAGCAGGCGATGGCGGCTGAGGAGACGGAGGGGCAGGCGATGGCGGCTGAGGAGACGGAGGGGCAGGCGATGGAGGCTCGGGAGATGGAGGAGCAGGGGATGGAGGCTCGGGAGATGGAGGAGCAGGCGATGGAGGCTGAGGAGACGGAGGGGCAGGCGATGGAGGCTGAGGAGACGGAGGGGCAGGCGATGGAGGCTGAGGAGACGGAGGGGCAGGCGATGGAGGCTCGGGGGATGGAGGAGCAGGGGATGGAGGCTCGGGAGATGGAGGAGCAGGCGATGGAGGCTCGGGGGATGGAGGGGCAGGCGATGGAGGCTCGGGAGATGGAGGAGCAGGCGATGGCGGCTCGGGGGATGGAGGAGCAGGCGATGGCGGCTGAGGAGACGGAGGGGCAGGGGATGGAGGCTCGGGAGATGGAGGAGCAGGCGATGGCGGCTCGGGGGATGGAGGAGCAGGCGATGGCGGCTCGGGGGATGGAGGAGCAGGCGATGGAGGCTGAGGAGACGGAGGGGCAGGCGATGGAGGCTGAGGAGACGGAGGGGCAGGCGATGGAGGCTGAGGAGACGGAGGGGCAGGCGATGGAGGCTCGGGAGAGGGAGGAGCAGGCGATGGCGGCTGAGGAGACGGAGGGGCAGGCGATGGCGGCTGAGGAGACGGAGGGGCAGGCGATGGAGGCTCGGGAGATGGAGGAGCTGGCGATGGCGGCTCGGGGGATGGAGGGGCAGGCGATGGAGGCTGAGGAGACGGAGGGGCAGGCGATGGAGGCTCGGGAGATGGAGGAGCTGGCGATGGCGGCTCGGGAGATGGAGGAGCAGGCGATGGAGGCTGAGGAGACGGAGGGGCAGGCGATGGAGGCTGAGGAGACGGAGGGGCAGGGGATGGAGGCTCGGGTGATGGAGGAGCAGGCGATGGCGGCTCGGGAGATGGAGGAGCAGGCGATGGCGGCTCGGGAGATGGAGGAGCAGGCGATGGCGGCTCGGGGGATGGAGGAGCAGGCGATGGAGGAGCAGGCGATGGCGGCTGAGGAGACGGAGGAGCAGGCGATGGAGGCTCGGGAGATGGAGGTGCAGGCGATGGCGGCTGAGGAGACGGAGGGGCAGGCGATGGCGGCTGAGGAGACGGAGGGGCAGGCGATGGCGGCTCGGGGGATGGAGGAGCAGGCGATGGAGGCTCGGGAGATGGAGGAGCGGGCGATAGCGGCTGAGGAGAGGGAGGGGCAGGCGAAGATGGCGGCTGGGGAGAGGGAGGGGCAGGCGAAGATGGCGGCTGGGGAGAGGGAGGGGCAGGCGAAGATGGCGGCTGGGGAGAGGGAGGGGCAGGCGAAGATGGCGGCTGAGGAGAGGGAGGAACGGGCGATGGCGGCTGAGGAGAGGGCGGGATGGGAGATGGCGGGCGGGGAGGGAGAAGAGGAGGTGATGGAGGCGTGGGTGGACCGGGTGGAGGAGTGGGTGGCGACGGCGGCACCGGCGGCAGTGGCTGGGGCGAAGGTGGCATTGGTGAGGGGGGCTGGGGAGAAGGTGGCAAAGGTGATGGAGGCTGAGGAGAAGGTGGCATTGGTGATGGAGGCTGAGGAGAAGGTGGCATTGGTGAGGGAGGCTGGGGAGGCGGCAATGAAGGAGGCTGGGGCGAAGGTGGCAGTGGTGAAGGAGGCTGCGGCGATGGTGGCAACGGTGAGGGAGGCTGGGGCGAAGGTGGCAGTAAAGGAGGCTGGGGCGAAGGTGGCAGTGGCGAGGGAGGCTGGGGCGAAGGTGGCAGTGAAGGAGGCTGGGGCGAAGGTGGTTGTGGTGAGGGAGGCTTAGGGGATGGAGGAGCAGGGGAGGGTGGTAGAGGAGGAGCAGGAGACGGGGGTAGTGGAGACGGCGGCTTGGGAGAAGGAGCAGGAGACGGGGGCAACGGCGACGGCGGCTTAGGCGAAGGAGCTGGAGACGGGGGCCGCGGCGACGGCGGCTTGAAAGGTGGCGATGGGGGACGAGGGCTAGGTGGCGGAGGCAGGCTGAAGGTGCAGATGGGGCAGTAGTTAGTGGCTGACACGTCAGCGAAAGAGTACCTGCGGAGAGCAAGAAACGAGCGTTAACCAGTCAGATACTTAAAAGCTGCAGGGCTCTAAGCGAATGTGTTAGTAGCAGCAAGACTCACCGGCAACCCTTTGTAACAGAACTGTAGCAGACATCCGCAAAGGTGCTGCAGGGCTTCTTCGTTGTGATGCAGATTTGCGTTCCGACGAAGGTTGCGTTGGTCATTCCAAGGTCGTATATCTTCAGCTCATACCCGGTACCTAAAGCTGCACACAGAGAAGCAAGCGGGGCGTTAATAACAGCCGGGGGTACATATCGCTTCTGAGAAAGACATGGGAGCTGGTAAGGGGTATCGTAAGGTTGCATGTGCTGCGAAGTGGGTTGGGAAAGCAAATCCACTTACTAGTGTTATGAGAGTAGGTGTTCCAGGAATAATAAAGCTGCCCGTTGACAGTCACCCGGGCGATATTGGACTTCACACTGCATTGCTGCGTTGTTTCGAATGTCAGCTTTTCGACAGCGTTGAGCATACCACGGCAGCATTCAAGCGTCTCGTCGCAGCCACTGTAGACAACGTTGAAGCACGTCTTTGTTGACGTGGTGTTCTGAGCCATGGAAGGACAAATAGGCGATGTTATTTTGCAGCAATAGAGGCAAAAAGATAAGCCCGTTAGGCCCATGTCAGCGACAACCCGTCTGCAGGCGGCCCTGCACCCAGACAGCCTCCGCACATCCCAACACATACCCTTACCACGACATAGTCCGCCAACGTGACCTTGTAAGGGCTGCAGGCGCAATCATAGGTCAGGCACCGGCACCACGGAAAACCGTTGTTTGCCGTCAAAAGGCTGCGACGATAGCCAACAGTGCTTGAGCTAGGAGAATACGCTGCTGCTGCACCACCTGTAAGGAAACGAGGGCAATGGGGGCAATGAAGTGATCATATGTTATTTGAAGCACGGTGCAGCGGGATTAGCAATTATTGATGCAAAACCCTTGGCGGCTTGGCTCATGCATGCTTGGTGTAAGACACCTGAGATGCTTTGCCGAGCCTATCCTTACAGGAACAAGAATTTAGCTTGCGTCGTAATTATACAGAAAACATGATTCCAATTGCATATGGCGGTTAATAACTAGGCGTGCAAGGCAACTTACCGATGGCAATGCTCATAGCGGCTGCCCATAGCAGTAGGGCGAAGCCGCGCGCCATGGTTGGTTGGCGCTGAGACTGCACAGCAGGTTAAGGCAAAGTCTTAACGGACTCGACGAGAAAGGTTTCTAGTAGGATGGCTCGACGAAAGGTCCGAAAACGGTGTCTTGGTGCTTGGAGACTCACCTTCAACGTTCTTAAGTTTTTCCTGAAGCGCTCGTGACTCGGAAAGCTATCCCTATTGGTGAGTAGCAGGTGAGAGTTACCCTGCAACAGTGGGCGTGGGCCCTCCACCGCTACGTAAAGGGCGCTGAGCTTTCGAGATAGAGGCCTCAAGTGCCTTACCGAGCTGAAAAATACTGATCGGGGCAGACCTTATGTACTAGAGATAACTGCCAAGCAGGTGGAACCAGGGCCTTGCGAAACGTACGGCACCTTTTAAATAATGGCCCGTTGCTCAGGCGTTGCCGCGTGTGCTACGGCACAGCATCGTTCAGGCAATCCAGAGAGGAAATGGACCATGAGGCTTGCTTTTATGGACCGGTATCTGGCCTAGACGAACAAGTCTAAGGAGCCGCGCAAGGCGCAACCCTGTGCTATGACGCGTGCATTCTTTTGAACGAATGACGTAGTTCCCTTCTTAACACGTTTGAGCAATTTTTCCGCCCATAATTTGCTCCTGACAACGCTTGTTCCATGGCAAGGATAATGTGCGCGCGTAGGGCTTCACGGCCTTATGTCGTTTTAATAGCTTAACGGCATACTGAGTTGGGGTTGTTCTCGATCCCACATCGAAACTCTATGCCGCCTGCAACCGTCCGTTATTGCGCACATGCAATGGCCCACACGTAGCCCTCCGGTGCTCAGTATAGTGGAATGGCATGTGTGAGCCATTTTCTGACCCTACACATGCACAACCCCAGGTCGGCTTCGTTTGTTCATGATGTCACAGAGGAGTGCCGAACGCCAGATGCCATTCTGCTGCTACTGCTATCGACTTCATGATGTTCCAAGGGCAGGGCTCAGCTGTCGCGCTCATTTCGTGGCGCCAAAATATGCATATGAAGCCGGGGCACAGGGATTGGAGTGCGTTCGACTCGACGGCGGCCGCTGTTGCTGCACAGAGTACGTAGTTACGTGTCATTCCTGGTGGTTCTGGTAATCCGACATTGCTCATTAGAGGCATGCGCGCCTTGTGGTGTTTAATGGCCAGAAGCCTTTCATTCATGAGCGGGAAACTTAAGATGAAATGTGCAACCAGCCACGGCTGTTTGCAAGGTTAGGTAGCTGACATGACTGAATGGCATCGTACGGACGAGAGCATCCATATTTTCGCACAGAGTCAGCGACACCGGGGCATGCATACATATGTCCACTGCTAACTGCCCCTCCATCACCGTGCCGGGGCACACCGTGCGCAACGCCGTGAATTTTGGGTTGTGTATGAGGGCTCGGAAGCTTTCAGGGTCGAAGGGAGGCTCGGGAAATGCTGTAATCCACTTAGGATAATGTACTATCTGCCCAGCATAAAAAGCGCATTAAAGGCTATCATGACATTGAAGCGGGGTCTAAATATTAGGTAGGTGGCAAAGCGGCCACCACGTTGAGGTTGTGATGTTGCAATGCTTTCGGACGTTTTAAGCGGCCATGGAAACACGTACGCCATGGTAATGTCGGTCCTTGTCAGCCAGAAAAGCAAACTGATGCGCCTTCAATCGAAGGCCAAGAGCTGAAAAGGCTGCATAGCATGGATTCAGCATGCGCAGCATGCCGTACAGCAGACAGCCCCAGCGACGCAATAACGGAAAGCCTTATGGGTGATGCAGCATCAGATGTTGTCTAACGTCACCCTAGAAGTAAAAGATTACAAAGTCTCCAGAGGAAAGCGGGCAACATCTTATTGAAGGCATGGCTGCAAACTATATTATCCTGTGCAAAAACTACTTCACATAAATAATAATAATTTATTGGTGGTTTGCGCCCCGAAGCTGACGAGATGTTATGGACATGAGCACTGCCTAAGCTGCTGAAAGGGCGACGGCGGGCCATGGCGCTACCAGAGGTTCATGCCGCAGCGGTTGAAGCACAGGGTGTGGTTCAAGCGGCCGTTGAGGTGCTTAACCGCCTGTCGGTCGCGCTCGGCCCCAGGTATGAAGCTGCTTACGCTGATCTTAAGCGGTCCTGTAGCGGTTGCAAACATGTAACATGTTATGCGGTAACATGTTACATGTTGCGTTTCGCGTGCAGCAATCAACTCACGGGGGCATGGCTTCAAGAACGCGACGTCCTCTACGCTCGCCAACGACAGCTCGAGCAGGACTTAGGAGCATGTCAACGGCACGCTGAGAGTCAAGCACGGGAGTGCCATAACATCATTGCAGACCAGTAGGTCCGCAGTGCCCTCGCCTTAAACACCATGACATACCGGTAACCTGCTGTCCTCCTTCTCCTTCGTGGTGACCCAGATAGGGGCTGCCTTTTGGCCATTCATACCTGACCCCTTGCCTACCATGTGTGCTATCTAATTTTCTGCCTTCCACGTTTTCAGACTCTGGCGTCTCCGATGTGCTCCATGACTGCAGGACAGCGCGCATCGAGCAGCTGGAGGGACATGCAGGAGAGCTGCAGGCAACCGTGGATTCGCTGCGAGCAGGCACGGACGCGGCTCAGCTTGCGCTTAATACTGAACGGCAGCAGCTCGCGCAGCTGAGGCTGCAGCTGGAGCGGCAGCAGCAGGAGCTGCAGGCCCAACAGCAGCAGCAGCAGCGGCAGTACCAGCGTGGAGACCAGCACCAGCGACAGCAGCGCACACCTGGAGCCGGAGATGCAACCACCCCAAGGTCCGATTCGGACGCCTCGCTGCCGCCTAGCCAGCCCCGCATTCGCATCGACCGTGTGCCTGAGACGTTGTTCATCGGATGGCATGACGACCCATTTGCCGATGCGCTGGGGGATGGAGGGGACGCTGCGCCTGCGGCAAACGCTGCAGGCGCTGAGACAGCAGCAGCTGCTGCGGCTACAGCAGGAGCATCGGCAGAAGGAAGGCGCGCATGCGTGACGCCGGGTGGCGGCGGGCGCGGTTATGGTGCTAGAGGAAGTGGTGGTGACGATGCCAGGGTGCCTCACCTGCTTGCGTTGCCCGGTCCATCGAGCAGCAACATTGGAGGAGTCGCAGGAGCATGTGCGCATGAGGCCAAGACAGGGTACCCAGAGGCAGTGGCGGAAGCCGTATGGGCGGTCCGTGAGCAGCAGCTGACGCAGGACTATGCAGCGCAATTGCAGGCCGTGTGGGCTGAGGTGCGACGTGCGAGAGGGCAATGATGCTAAGAATGCCACGGCTCCATGCTTTATGCCGGGCGCAGCGGCTTCATCGCCTGTATGCACGGTTTGTTATCCTGCTAGCACCGATCACCTCTGAACCTCGCGCTGTGACGTGTGCTGTGCTGGGTTTGTCCACACCGGCTAGCTGTGTAGCCGGCCAGAGGAGACACCCCAGCGGCCTACCCATGTCCCGTTTATCACACTGCCTTCCATGCGCCGCTTCCCTCGTCCCAACAGAACAGCGCACTCCAAGCGGACTTGGCGGCGGCGCTGGCCTACCGCCGCACCGCTCAGCAGCTGCGAGACCGCAACCAGGTGAGCAACGGGACGGCGTGTCGTTGGGGGGCACGGAAAGCGCACACATGGACCTTTTGGGGCTAGGGGTGCTGCAAGAGGTTGGCCAAGTTGCGGCCCCCTGCTCCTAGTTGCTGTCTTCTCAGCCCATGGACACCGATTATTTGCCGGCAATGGCAACGCACTGGCACATTCAACCTGTACAGCCCATGTACGCTCCGCGGCCCGCACGCGTGTCTTTGCGCAGCTGAGGTTACTTAACCCTCCCCGCCGCTGCCTGCCGCATGCCGCATGTCGCATGCAGGCCCTGGAAGAGCAGCTGCAGGAGCTGCAGCAGCAGCTTCGAGAGGCCCGGGAGGCAGCGGCAGCCGCTGCAGTAGCGCCATGCCTCCACACTCGCGTCTCTGTGGCGACGTCGCCACTGCCTGACGCGGAGATAGCACCAAGCTCGCCTGCGTTTAGACCCCTTGAAGGCGGCGACATGACGGGACCCGACGCCGCGGCCGAAGCAGCGCAAGTGCCCGTAGCTGCTTTAGACGCCGGTGCTGCCCGCGCCGCTGGAGCCGGCGCTCTGGTGGCCACTGACCACCGGGAGGACGAGGCGCAGCTGCGGGAGGAGCGGGACAAGTACCTATGCAAGTACAGCGAAGCCAAGCAGGCGTGTCGCGAGGCGCGGCAGCTGGCACGGCACTGGCAGAGCGCCTACTGGGGCCTTATGGTGTCGTACGAGGGTGTGGAGGCGGCGCAGGACGCCAAGCGGCGCATGCAGCAGGCGGAGCAAACGCTGGGTACGGCCGCAGCGGTGATGGAGGCTGTGGCAGGTGTTGCCGCGACGGGTGCTGCAATGACTGCCGAGGAGGGTCCCAGTGAGAGGGAGGGCGACGGCGGGCACCGCTTGGCCGCCACGACGGGCCGTGGCGGTGCGGATGATGGTGATGGGCAGTTGCGCGTCCTAGAGCGCTCGGGCGTCGCTGACACTACGGGCTCAACTAGAGCACAACTGAAGCGGAGGCACGGGGTAGTGCCGGTGTTTGTGAAGGAGGAGCCCGTTGAGCCCGGCGAGGGAGGCGTGGCGCTGGGCCCTGCTGCGCCGCCGCGGAGCCTCCAACCACCAGGCCGGCTCGGCTTAGCTGGCGGCATGCAGGCTGCGGCAGCTGCTTCTGATGTAGGACGAGGAGGAGGAGCAGGAGTCGGCGACGGTGCGGCCACTTACACAGATCCTCACGGTCCCGGGCTGTCAGCGGCGGTTACGCATCAGCATGCAAACCCCTACAGCCTCCGTGCGGACCTACTGACACGCGGCCTGCCGTACCCCGTGCTACTGCCACCTCTGCCACAGAGGCGACTGGCTCGTGCGGCCTTTGGGGGCGAGCCGCCTTTCGCCGGTGATAACGCTAAGCAGCCGGCTGGCTTAACGGCTGCAACGCACCAACCCGCCGCAGCGCCTGTAACCACGGCCGACAGGGCTAGGCAGTCGGGTCATGTGGGTCAGGAGCAGGCGACGGGTGCTGATACCTGGGCAGGCGTCACATCTGCGGGCGGCGGTGGTGAGGAAGGTGGTGGTGGTGGCGGAGACGACGACGATGAGGATTTGGATCTCACCCAGGAGCCCGAGGAGGGCAGCGCAACGGAGGCCGTGGGCAGCGGCCGGAAGGCGGCAGTGCATGTGCCGCATGGAGGAGCGGGGGAGCCGTCGACAGCGGGGCGACATCAGGACGACAACGACAACCGCACCTTGTGGCCGCTCCAGCAGCATGTGGAACCGTACCCGCAGCAACAGCAGGCTAACGCGCACCAGCAACAGCAGCAGGGGCAACTGCGAGAGCACTGGCTGCAGCAGCAGGAGGATGAGTGCCAGCAGGGGCAGGAGGATGTGATCCAAGGGGTGCTAGAACGTGGTACAGGCGAGCGGTTTGGCAATGCGGCGGGATGCAGCAACGCCGGCAGGGCGGGACCGCCGCTGCAGCGTTCTGGGTCGGGATCTGGGTCACTGTCTGGCAGGGCGCCGGGTGCGATGACGGTGGGGTTGGGTTTGGGGCTTACACCTGCGGCTGATGGCATGGGTACATGCGGCACCGCAGCAGACGGGCTTCCGGATCCAGCGCAGGCAACAGGAGGGAACGACAGTGGCTGCAACGTAAAAGTTGGTGCCCAGGGCGGCGTCGGTGGTGGTGGTGGTGGCGTCGGGTGGCTGAGTAAGCGTAGTCGGTCATGGGACGGCGACGCAGGAGGCACTGTCAGCGCCGACGGGGGCGCAGGGCTTGACGGCAGCAGGGGTGCTGGCGGCCGTGCCGGTAGGGCGGGCACTGCGGCAGGGGCGGTAGTGGAGGAAAAGCTGCAGCCCGGCAAGCGCCTGGTGCAGATGCAGCTGCCGTACGGGAAGCAGCGGTGTTTGCCGCAGCAGGTGACGGAAGCGCAGCGGAGGCAGCAGCGGCAGCAAGTCCGGCAGTCATGGCATCTGGTGGGTTGTGTGCACGGTTCGGTGCTTTGGGGGGTCTGCATTAGGGACTCCGGAAAGGGCGGGGGCATGCGTGCCTTGGGGTTGTGCTGGCTTTTGCGCTTAGGCATGTCGCTTGCATGACATGATGTATCCCATACTGCTGGTGTTACAGGATCAAGACTCGGTGGAGGCGGCGGGAAGGGCAGCTGCCGCCGGTAGCCGTAACGCCATGCACGACCAAGGAGCAGGTACCCAGCCCCGCCCCGTCAAGTTGACCCGGTCAGAATCAGAAGACGACTCTGACGCCATTGACGTTATAGCCGCTCGCCGCGGCAACGGCGGCGGCGCCAGCACTACTGCTGACCGCGTTACGGGTGCGCCTCCGCCCCTCAAGCGCAAGGCGCTAGGGAGTGCCAACGCGAGCACGCGTGGGTCAACCGATGGCGGCCCAAGCGCTGATGCGTGTGCAGTCCGGGCAGCCGCACCGGTGCAGCAGCCTGCAGGCGCCGCGGTAGGGCTGCCGCCACGGCCGCTAGGGCCGCCGCCGCCGGCGCCGCTGCAGCCGCAACAGCACGCTGTCTGGGAGGCCGGGACAGCCACGGAGGGTGCGGCAGTCCTAGCAGAAGGCAGCGGCGCCGGTGGCGCTGATAACGGCGGTTGGGGTGACGCGGCACCAGCGCCCAGCAGTCGAGCCGTTGGCGCGAGGCCGGGTGCAGCTGCTCCCGCGGCAGCAGCAGCAGCAGCAGCAGCTGGTGGTGGTGGTGGTGGCGCGGGGCGGCGACCTGGCGAGCCGGGGTATAAGTACTCTGCCGTTATACGTGGGCGCGCGGAACGGGAGGACTTGCAAGCCATAGAATGCGCCGGGTGCAGGCAAGTTGTGAACTTGTGATAGGGGCTTGGGCTTTCCTTAGGAGTAGGAGGTTCTTTGCTGTGACACGGAGTTTCAGGTAGGGCGGTTGTTGTTTGCTGCTGGCATGCTGGCAGCTATGGCGGCAGGGTCATGGCTGATGCCCTTGGTGCCCGCCTTTTGGCCTTCGTGTCATGAATTTGACCAGGAGTAAGAGCGCTCTAAACATGCCTTCTTCCGCAGGGCGTTTTACGAGGCTATCGCCACATGGGGCGACGCCGTTGCACCCTGCTGCAACCATGTGCAGAACGTGCCCGCTGGTGCGGGTAAGGCGGCTGGCGGAAGGGGCGCCGCAGCAGGCGGGGGCAGCTCGGCGGCGGCGGCGGCGCAGCAACAGCAGCAGCAGCAGCCCGGGAACAACATAGCCTCTGCACTGCGGCAAGCGGGCGGCCGGCACCGCTTTAAATATGCGCCGCCAGCAACTCCTGAGGTAGGGGCTGAGGGGCCGCCGCCGCTTCCTGCAGGTCTGGGGAAGCAGGGGAAGATCTGCGAGCTCCTGGGCTGTTACGCGGATCTGTCAAGCATGTGTGTTGTCATTTACACAGCTTGCCGCGGGCGATCTTTGCATACATGGTTGCATGCAGGGTTGGCGGTTGCTTGTACGCATTGGGCGCATGGAGTAACGATTTGTGTCATGTGGGCGGGGTCTTATTTATACTTAGCTCTTACTCCTGCTCCGGCTGGCGTTGCCAAACGTGTAGTGAATCGGAACTTCCTCGCCTCCCATGTGCGCAGGGCTTCTGGGATATTGGCTTCGGCGATGACACACAAGACTAGGGGGCCAACTGGCAGAGTTGGGGCTGGACCGTAGTTAGGAAGAGGGCAGGTGCAGGCAACTGCTAGTACATAACATGTCTGTCTAGGAGGGTGTGATCGGCAGCCGTAGATATGTGAGGAGTTGCAGGTCTGACGCGCAGGTGTGAGCCGCAGTCAGGGCAATAAACACTGGACAGCAGCGCGCGTTCGGCAGGCTAGACCACGTGCTATATCAGAACTCTTACTATCCAGTCTACCTGTATTGGCACACGGTACCGTTATTCATTCTGCTGCTGATTGCGTTCTTCGTACGTAGCAGGGCCTGTGCCACTTGCAGGGCTGAGCATTACTACGTAGGGGACATGCGTCCGAGGGGACCTGGGATACGCATCTGCTTATTGTGCTGGCATGCAGTCATGCCCGCATGTAGGGAGTCGTTAGATAGCCGCACGGGCTTTTTGCATGCAGTAGTATGGCTACGGAATGGCTGTTGTGGATGGGAAGTCCCTCGAGGCCGCGTTACTTAGCGGCGTGCTTGTTCCTAGGGCCAGCAGGTGTCATGCATGTTCTATGCGTCCGGATGGGTTTGGCTGGTGGCTTGCCAGGGGAGATGGTATGGCCGTTCAGCAGGAGGGTGCTGCAGTAGCCACAATGTAACGTGCAGGTAGCTACAGTGGCGAGTTGACGAATTAACTGTAAACAAAAAATAAGCGCCTTTTACGTTCCACTACGGCATCTCATGCAATGTGCTATGCGCATTGAATGGATGTGGGACTTGCCCTGCGTGGCTCTTGAACGCGAGGTAATGGGTTCAGGGCTGGGTCTATCGGCTGTCGCGCCGGAGTCGGCTTCGCTCGCAACGAAAGCTGGCAACTGTGACTGCGCTGCGTAAAGTTTGCTACCTGTTACGGTAGTTGACATTGACATGTTTCTTAATCACCACATGCTCCTGAAACCCGGTGTCGCCTGTCAGCAAGCGCGGTTGGACGACAGGCGACGGTTGGCAACTGCCCAACGAACCTTGTCCCAACGCCCATCGTTAGCAGGATCCCTTATAACTGCATGCGCGCTGCTGATGCTCGTTAAGGAGCAAACACGCTCTTTCACCTTACCTTAATCCGTTATCCCTGAACTACGGGTTGTTGGAATCGTTGGCGTCGCGACGAGTGCATCTTACTTACGATACCAAGATTAGCCAGCGCTCAGAGCGCTGTGCCCGAAAAGGAATCGCAACAATCAAAATGGCCGCTGCTAAGTCTCTGACGACCAGTCTTCTGGATGCCGCTGCGGCGCTGCCGGCCGTTGCGGTGGGTCGTGTGGTCCGTGGGTCGTTCGAGCAGCCTCATTCGCTGAACTGTAATGCGATGGAGCATCTGGGATACAAACACAGTGGACAAGGCTTCACGTGGGGGCTTGAGTCCGTGCGCTGCCTCATCCGTCTGCTGCATGCTTGTCACTGATACATTGTGCGCCCCCACCTCCAATCTGCTTAGGTAGCCTCTAGTCCAGCGAGCAAACGCGACCTGTCAGCTCCCGAACCCTTCCGCGTCCCTTCCCATCAGACCACCTGTACTACCGATATGTTAGCAACCTAGCCCCTGCTACACAGCAACATGGAAAACCCTTTCCGACTACGAACCTCTCACAAATGCCCTCCAGCTTCCACCCCTGCGTCCTCGCCCTTGCCCTCTACAGCTTGTCGCCACCCCCCTTCTCCTCATTCTTCCCTTTCCTCCCGGCTCCCACTCCACCCCAATAGGGCCTGACCTCCTCCCCGGTGTATCTAGTGGACTTCGCGTGCTTCCGGCCTCCCGAGGAGCTCAAGGTGGTGGCCAGCGAGGTCGAGATCGCGGGGAAGCACTGGTGCGTTCGTGCATGCGTGCATGCGGGTTGGAGGAAGGGCATTTGGGCGTGACGAGTGACCCATGGGTCACCAACTCCCCATGTGCCCTGCTGCCCCCCTGTCAGGCCCATGTACTCGGAAGAGATGAAGGAGTTCCTGTGGAAGGTGCTGCTGAAGAGCGGCCTGAGCTCCGAAACCACCTACCTGCCCAAGGCAGTGCACCCCTGCCATGTCAAGGTGAGCATGAGCCCTATCATTCATGGCCTTGGCGGCATGACGGCATGGTTCTGTGCAGCCACACGCTTCCACGCTTTTATCACTGTCAACCATGGTTGAAGGTGGATCTTTGGTCGGGAGGAATGGACGAGAGTGTCGCCACGCAGCACGGTTTGCCGGTTCTAAGAATGCGTGCCTTTTTGCCACCATCACCCCCTCCTCAGGCGCCCGAGATCAACGTCAACGCAGCGCTCGCTGAGGCCCGCATGACCATCTTCGGCGCAGTTGACGAGCTGTTCCAACGCACCGGCACCGACCCACGGGACATTGACGCCGTCATCACCTCCAACTCCATCTTCTGCCCCACCCCCAGGTAGCGCAGCAACAACCGCCGGCAAGGCATGACTGGTTGCATGTGTGCACGCTACTCAGCTACTCCTTGTTTGCCCCTACCTTCCAGTATCCTCCCTTCCCCCTCACCAAGCACCCACCAACTGCAACAACACGATCGATTCAGCAGTAACCAACCTCCGCATTCGCCTTCTAAAATGCCACCTCAAATGCCTTTTCATGCGTCCCTCATCCTCCTGCCCCTCTCGCCTCCTCCTCTCCTCCCCTCTCCTCCCCTCCCTCTTCATCCTGTCAGCCTGGCCTCCATGGTCGTCAACCACTACAAGATGCGCACCGACGTGCAGTCCTACCACCTGGGCGGCATGGGCTGCGCCAACGGCACCATCGCGGTCAACCTGGTGCGGGACATGCTCAAGGTGCGGGGGGGCGGGAGGGGGGGGGCCTAGAAAACCATACCATACCATAGGCAACTTCAGGTTAGGGCAAAGCACTGGGGATAGGAGAGTGAGGTGGAGGGTGCAGGACCAGGGGGTGATAGTGCAGGGGGAGGCGGCGGTGCAGGGCGGGATGGTGGAGGAGGTGCAGGGTGATGAAGGAGGGTTTTGAGGGGGGGCAGCGGGGGGCCCCTGGGGGCAGGGTGTGTGTGCGGTGGGGAATGTGGGATTGACTGGCACACGCTGAAAAAGGGGGCAGGGCCAGGGGAAATGCGAATGGGGAGCGAGAGATGTCTTTTCCCTTTCCCTACCTCTTTCCCTACTGCACCCATACCCTCCCCGCACACCTACCTGCCCCAACCACCTCCCTCCCTCCATCCCTTCCCCCCAGGCCCGTCCCAACTCCAACCTGCTGTTCATCTGCAGCGAGGTGGTTTCCTACTGCGCCTACCCGGGCAAGGACAAGGCGCGCATGGTGGCCAACGCAATCTTCAGGTGTGCATATAGGAGGGGGAGGGGGTGAAGGCGGCTGGTGGCTGGTGGCCGGGTGATGTGGCGTGGGGGTGTGCGGGCGGACGCATGCTGCCGCTGCTGCTGTCGCTCCTGCTGCTGCCCGTGGCGTGGGGCCTCGCAGAGTGATTGAATGTATTTGCACCGGCAGTGCACCGGCTAAGGGAACGGCCAACACACGATAACGCGGAGGGGGAAGGGGCACGGCCGCAGGCCAGCAAGCCCAATCTTCCTGACTGTACCGCACCCCCTGGCACAACATGGTGAAGCCTTGTCACACAGCTCGTTGCCTCGTCAGTAACATTATGTTTACCTCCCCCCCCTCCGGGCACAACCAAGCGGCACTCCACCCCTCGGCAAACCCGACCCAACAGGGCCTGACCCCCTCCCTCCCCTCCTCCCTCCCACTCACTGCATGAGTCGGGATATGGGATTGGGACTCGTTGTTTCACATATTTAATTTTTCCTCCCCCTCCCCCCCTCCCCCCCCCCAGAATGGGCTCCACCGCGGTGCTGTTCAGCAACAAGGCCAGCGCGGGCCGGGTGGCCAAGTACCGGCTGGAGCACAGCCTGCGCATGCACGCGGGGGCCAGCGACAGGGCGTACAAGTGCGGGGGAGGGAGGAGGGGAGGGGAGTATGGCGTGCATAGCCCCATAGGGTCACTCGAAACCAGCTGGGGATGCGAGGGAGGGAAAGAGGCGAAGGTTTTGTGTGGGGGGGCATAGGGTGGGCGTGTACGGGGAAGTGGATATTTTGAAGGCGGGACCCTGCTGTGGGAGGGGCGCTCTTTCAAGCATACGGTGCTGCTTGGGGACGAGAGCGGCTGGTCATGCAGGACCAACGGGGTTCCACGTCTTAGGGTGTGTTGGCTGCCTGGTAGTTCACCCGCCTGCAGGCAGGGGCGTCCGGTGGTTTCCCAGGATGCATCCTCCCTTGCTATCCGCACCACCTCGGCCTTTCTTCGCGCCACCTCTCTCCCCCTCGCTCTCTCCCCCGCCCCCTCCCCACCAGGTCCATGCACTACTCGCCGGACGAGGAGGGCATCAACGGCATCTACCTGTCCAAGGACATCATTGAGGAGGCCGGCAAGGTAGGGAAGGGAGGGAGGGAGGCAGGGGAGGGCGCGTACAGGGGTAGCCGCTGTCGTTTGCTGCTGCACATGCCGGTGCAGAGCAGACGCCCGGCTCTCCGGGTACGGCATGAGGTACGGCAAATAATTCTCATCCCCACAGCTGCACCGACCCTGCTGCCTGCCTCTTAGCTCGCATCTCCCCTCCCCTTGCCCGTGTTCCCAGACGATTGAGGACGTCATGCGAGCCATCACCCCCCGGGTACGGCACATGAGCATCGGGATAGTGAGAGGAAGGCCCGATAGGGATAGGGAGAGGGAGGGCAGGAGGGAAGGGGAAGGGGGCTCGGGTGGGGGTACTCGGGGAGCAAGAGGAAGGGGTCAGGACAAGTTCCTATAACGGGGGCGACACCCCTTCCGCTCCTCCTCCAAAATGTTTTCCTTGTCTTCTGCATCCCCTCCCCTCCCGCCCCCCGTCCAGCTGATGACATGGGGCCAGTACGGCGAGGCTGGCGCCCACCTGGTGCGCTCGCGGCTGCTGGGCGCCCCCCTGCCGCCCTACCGCCCCGACTACACTCGCTGCGTGGACCACTTCCTGGTGCATGCGGGTGGGAGGCGCGGAGTCCCGCATATGGGGGATGGGGAGAGGGGGCAGAGCAGGGAGGGGGGTACCGGTAATGTGTATGCGAGGGGTTGTTGGCGTGGGAGGAGTTGTCGTGCACCGCGCAAGAGAACCCCTACCGTCTACGTTTCGTCACCATTGCGGCTCGCCCCCTCCTCCTGCCTCTTTCTTCCCCCTGCCCCCCCCCCCCCCACCGGCCCCCCCCCCTAGGCGGCTACGCAGTGCTCAAGGGTCTGCAGGAGGGGCTGAAGCTGCCGGACAGCGCAATGATACCCTCCTTTGCGGCGCTGAGGGAGTAAGTGGGGGTGAAGGAGCGGGCTCACCTGGAAGTGGCTGTCAATGTGGTGTAGTCGCCCCACCCGCTATAGCTGCTGGACCTTCTGTGTCCGTCTCGCGGGCCCAATGGGTAGGACAAATAAACAGCTGTGCAGTGTACACCCTCCTCTCATCAGTCGTCTGTATCAGCACCAAACAGGCTCCGAATCCATTACCATGCCCACCTGCGCAAATACGATCCCTCCTGCCGTACACTCCCTCCTACCTACTGCCCACCTTCCTGCTTTCCGCAGGTACGGCAACACCAGCAGCAGCACCACCTGGTATGCGCTGGGCTACACGGAGGCGTGCGAGGGGGTCAAGAAGGGCCAGGTGTGTGCGCCTGTATGTGCGTGAGCTATTATATCAAAAATGGCCGTGTGTAGCGAACGAGAGTCGGAACGTACCGTGATTGCCGGACGATGGAGTCCCCTGGCCATGTGTATGTGCAGGGGTAGGCCTGACGCGGTACTAACTCTCCTACCAGCTGGTTTGGGGTACCCTGTACACCCCTCACCCCCACCCCCAAACCACCCCTCATCCCCCTCGTAGCGTGTGTTCCAGCTGGGGGTGGGCGGCGGCATGAAGGGCGGCTGCAACGTGTGGCGGGCGCTGCGGGACGTGGACGGCTCCACGCACGCCGCGTGGGCACACCTGCGCGGCGTGAAGCTGACGGAGGCGGACCTGCCGCGCGGCATCACGAAGGATGTAGTGCGGTGAGGGGCGGGGGTCAGGGGGGGAGCTGGGGGGCGGGTGGTGGAATGCAGTGGAACTGCAATGAAACTGCAAATACCGGTATAATGGAATTGCTAGGAGCTACATGGGTTATGTTTTGGAAAAAAAGTGTAGGTGCTTCGTTTGGTACTTGAGGGACAGCACCTGTCGAACGGCATACCGAGCCCAGTAACTGACCACTGCGCTGACCCGTGGGTCTCCCCTGTCGTCCCATGTCCCGCTTCTCCGCATGCAGCCACCCGCGTGCCGTCCAGCTGTTGGCGCGCGCGGGCCCGGCTGCGGCGGGCGGCGAGGAGGATAGCTACGCCACGGAGCACTGATGAGGGCTGTGGGGCTTAGGGCTAGGCTGGGGTTTGTGGGGTAAACAGGAAGGGAATAAATAACCGTGATGGGGTGGTGGGTTGGCAGGGCGGGAGTGCCTCCAAGCTGGCTCCAAAGGTCTCGGGTGGCTGCGGGGTCGCAAGGGGGTGGCAGCCTCGATGTGGTGGCCATCACAGCCACCAGGGGGCTCTGGCAGGGGCGCTGCGAGCGCGTGCATGGGGCAGTGGGAGATGGGCGGACGGGCGGTGGCCGGGTGGTCGGTGGACAGGAAGACGTGTGGGTCGGTGAGGCGTGTGAAAATGGGGAAGGGCTTGTGCGGTCGGGCTGGGCATGCGCTTGAGTAAGAGTGTGTGTATTGCGTGTTTCCTGTTCGCATGTTGTGCCTCATGCGGCTTCCCTGCGCGTTCCTCTTCCATCATGTTGCCTTTTCTATCGGGTGCAAGTGCGTCGTTTGCTTTTATCTGCGTTTGCATTTTCGTTCCTTATGCTTGCTGCTGCTTTGATGCGACTGAAAAGAGCGAGTGATACCCCCAACCGAGCGGTGGCAGACCCATTGGGCCGCAGCGCTGTGCACGGCACGCGGGTGGGTGGGTGGGTGGCTGCCGCACGTACCCCTGCACGCACGCGTTCATGCGCGCTCGCACACACGGCGCCCTCGCTTCCACCTGGTGATGGCTGTGTCCTAGGTATTGTCCCTATCTATTGTTCTATGTATTGTCGTATCGTTCTGGCCTGTATGTTGTAGTTTGGTTTTTGTGGTGCGGCATGCTGGGCTTCTGATTGTATGCCTTGTATGGCGATGTATTACTAACATCTTTACGACATTGCGACATCTAAGCGCAGGGTTTGAGCAGTTGCAAATAAACTGTGGGGCTGTCAATGGTGGCGCGGTGGACGGCGAGCTTTTGTAGGGGCAGGCTCCAGGAGGTGTGTGGCCAGCTGCTGCATACCTGCGTACGCATATACCTCCCAGTATTACGTCATACCCCTGTAACGGCAACGCATCATGCTCGAAACGAGCTCTTGGAAGACCCGTGTATACATGTCAACGGATTGACATGCTGTAGTGATACGAGGGTCTGGGCTTTTAAAACATATCAGGACCTGCCACCCAATCCACTCAGCGTCCCACTCTTGGTGTAGCCCCCGTCGCGACGCGGCATCGATGGGGCGACGCCTTGTCAGACCAGTTCTCATCATGCTGTACTTAGCAGGGGGACACGTCCTGTATGCAGCACTGAGGGAGCTGGCAGCTATTGTTCGTTAGGGGCTGCATTTGTGGCAAATGCCATGTACCACAAGTGTCCAGTTTAAGCACGGCCTGCAACACTGCACATCAACATTCCAATGTGCAAGACCGGATAATATTATATTACCTTAGTGCAGTTGCGCGTTATACGATGAAAGTACTTAGATGGGTCCACGGTAAGTACCGTAATTAGCTTGTTGTGGTAACCTGTACCCGTAACTATACAGCGACGCCCTCTATCGAAACCGTCCGATAGTTGGTATGAGTAGCAATGCTTGCCGGCACTGACCTACGCAACGGCTTCCCGTCCCAACCCTAGTAGAGCTTGCACTATCATGATAGCTAACCTTGATTTCGATATCAGCCGGACGCTGCTATGGTTACATCACAAATGATGCTACCATATGATTGCTAAATGTCACCAAGAGCTGGTGGTGAGCTGCATACGCGCCGCACTACGCGCACGCTCCAGCTCCTTTAACAAGCAGCCGAAAATGTTATTCACGTCAACATGGCTTTGAGACGCAGCATGCTGAACTAGCCATAGCAAAATTGCCGACTAGTGATGTTGGCCTCAACCTAGCTAGCTCAGATGAGTCTGCACAAAGAGGGTTGTTGCGCTCTGCAGCAACACATGTCGTCTTGCGCGTTGTTATTCATTACGTTGTTGTTAGTTACAGTGGATGCCGCTCGACGTGCCCCAGCGGACCCGTCGCCGCGGCATCGCTCCATCTTATATTCAACGCACGCAAGCGAAGATGATGCTGTGCAAACAACTGGAATGTATGGTAAATCGACTCGACGGGAGCAATTATCGCGGCAGCAAAGCACTTCAGTGGAAGGCCAAATGATGTCCAGCTCTGCTGCACCAGAAGAGCAGCCAGTGAAACCCACCGGCGGCATGGACTCCATGGATCGAGCTCGGCCCTGGCTGGACCGGGTTCCTGTGACTGGCGCCAGCACAGGCCCATGGAGTTCTGGCCGGCGTTCATCATTCCCCAGCCGCAACCCCAGTCCCAGCCATCCCATCGCTCCTAATCCTCCCATAGGGCCGACCGAAACGGCCTCCCTGTTGGGCTTCAGCCCCGACTGGACGTCTAGCTCTGCATCCCTACCACTGCAGAAGCATCCGCAGCCGATGTTGCCGTACACTCCTGCTCACATGAGCTCGCCGCCACTCCCTTCCTCACCGCCTCCGTCACCTCCGTCGCTGCCGCCACCGCTGCCGCCATTACCCTCCCCTAGCGACCCCCCTTCGCCTCAACCGTCGCCGTCGTCGCGGTCGCCACCGCCCGATCGGCACCCATCGCCTCCAAGCCCCGCGCCGTCGCCGCCCCCAAGCCCCACACCGCCATACCCTGACCCGCCACTGCCACCCTCACCGCTCCCGCTTTCCCCCCACCCACCGTCACCTCAGCCGAGCCCACTGCCTCCCAGCCCTAGCCCGTTGCCCCCGCCCCCTCCACATGATCCTCCGTCGCCGTCGCCTCCCAGCCCGCCGCCGTCGCCCAAACCGCCATCCCCTCCGCCGTCACCTCCCTCGCCCCTGCCGCCATCGTAGGTGCACACCTGCAGAAAAGGCTTGCATGAAGCCCATGCTAACACTTAAGAACGGTGGCGACCACGCAGTTTTGTTGTTTATTATGTCAAATATCTAGAAAAGGGCTATAGCATGTCGGTTGCCTGCTTCTATTCGATGTTAAGCACATACTCCATGCTGACCATTCCTACCCTGAACTCCATGTTCCCTCTGCAACCACCCCCCGTCACCTCCGTCACCGCCCAGGCCCCCTCCAAGCCCGCCGGCGCCGCCACAATTGCCGCTTGGGCCGCCCTCATGGCCATCGCTGCCTCCGTTGCCACCCGTGACGCCTTCCAGTCCACCATTGGCGTCGCCACCGCCGCCGCCTGCAAAGTCCAGCCCTCCTTACGGCCTGCCATTGCTGGCACCGCCTAGCTTACACCCAAGCCAACCTTTGCTACCGTCGCCGCCCCGCACGCTGTCGCCGCCGCCTCCTTTCTCTCCCTCGCCGCCAAGGCATTCTTCCCCTCCGCCTCCGCCACCTTCGTCGCCACTCTCTCCATCCCCATCCTCCATCTTTCGGTCCTCCGTGGTCATGGTCAGTAGGTCATCGCGGCTCGGTGACAGTTACAATGACCCTACATCCCCTCCGTCTGCACCCAACCCTTCTCTCCATCCTCCTCCGCTGCCGCTGCCGCTGCTGCCGCCGCTGCCGCCGCCGCTGCCACCAGCGCCTCCTTCTCCCGGCCCGCCGGGAAGTGTTCAAATCCTGCAGGCCCCGCCGCCGCCGCTGCCGCCCAGCGGCGGCGGTGTCATTGTCGTACCGTTACCGCCGCCGCCTGGCACCTCCGTCACCGCTTACGAAGCGGTGATCACTCTTGGATCCGCGCTCTACGCCAACACGACGTTGCCGTACGTGGAGGGCGCCGTACTGCAGTTGGATTGCAACACCCTCACTGCCACGGCGCATTTCCAGGTATAGCTGGGGTTGGTGATGCTGTTGGAGCAGGTTGTGCTTGCAGACCAGTTTCGGTTCACCACGCTTTGTCCCGCACCCTTTGCAAGTACCTGCGCCTGCCCTTGATTGGCATCTGCCCCAATACCGTCTTCTCACCAAATGCATGAAAACCGCATGCAGCAAACTAGCGCCATGTCACCCTCCCACCCCCAGGGCGACTCCCCCTACGCCAGCTGCGACTCGGCGGTGCAGTCCTCCCTGCTGTCCGCGCTGTCGGGGCTGCTGGGCAGCTTCCCCACCGCCAACATGAGCACCGCATGCGGCCTGCAGCAGGGGGGCAGCAGCAGCAGCAGCGGGCGCAGGAGGCTGCAGGGGGGCCAGCAGGGCCAGCGGCGGCAGCTAAGCGACGATACGGTGAGAGATGGCGGTAGGCGTGTGCGGCCGCGGTGGGGCGGCTCGCGGAGCTGCCACTGGGGGGGGGGGGCAGGGCGGAAGACGCGTCGTGTCACAGATGTCCAGTCGCATGTAGCCATTTCGCAAAATCCTTCTGCGCTGCCCTCCACTCCGCCGCTCGCCTCCTCTCCTTCCTTGCCTCCCTGATTGCCCCCTGCCTTGCCTCCCTCCCCCGCCCCCCCGCTGTCCACAGGGCGTCTGCACCTACTCAGTGACCAACAACATCACGTTCAGGGTAGGGGCCTGCGCGGGTGTGTGTGCGGTGCGCCCCCTCTGTCTGGCAATGAGCCCAGCAGCAAGCACCCAGGAGCCCATGTGCGGGAGTTTGCGTGGCGCATGTCGGCTGCATTCCTTTGTTGCATACTCCTCGTTTCCTTACGGTGATGACGGCGCCCGTAGTTACGGGTACAGATAGCATGCAACCTGTCTCTGGGGCTAAAGGGCTGCAATCTTATAAAATCCGTCGCACATGGTGGTCATTAACTTGTCACCCCCTTCTCCTCCGTCCCACGCAGCTTGACCCGGCCACCCCCATCGACGACTTCCGCTCCTCCGTCTTCCGCGCACTCTTGGACGGCGGGGTGGCGGGGGTGTGTCCGCTGGGGCCGCTGGCAGGGGAGTGGGCGGCAGCAGGGGCCATGGTAGGGCCTACACCCATTGTTCCGACCCATACCGGTATCCCAACATGTGCCTATCCCGTATATACACCACAGCCGACAACCCAGCCTCCCTAATCCCTCACTCCACATCCCTTCCACACCGCCCTCTTCCCTGCTCTCCCCCCCAAAGGTCCGTGCCCTATCCGCAGCGGCAGGCGGCGCCTACACCGACTGCAGCACCCTCAGCGCCGCCGCCCTCGCAGCCCTGCAAGCCGCCTCACTGGCCACCTCCACCGCCGCCCCCTCATGCACCACCGTCCAGTACTCGGGCACCCTGCCGGTCGTCACAGTGGATGGGGGCGGCGGGTCCAAGAAGGGCGGTCCACCGGTCTTCATCTTCATCATTATTGGGGTGGTCGGCGGTATGGCGCTGCTGCTGGCAGCGTTGTGCTGTTGCCGCTGCGTGCCATGTTCCCGCTGGGTGCCATGCTGCCGCTGCGTGCCATGTTGCCGTTTGGAGCCATGTTGCCGTTGGAAGCCATGCTGTCGCTGGGTGACATGCTGTCGCTGGGTGACATGCTGGGAGCCGTCCTGCACCTGGATGCCCTCCTGCACCTGGATGCCCTCCTGCCGCGGGGTGCCCTTCTGCCCTTGGAACATCCAACCCAAGTTGCCCTGCTGGCCCAGGAACGAGGGGGCGCAGGACAGCTGCTGGCCCCGGAAGGCTGGATCCGAGGGGGCGCAGGACAGCTGCTGGCCCCGGAAGGCCGGATCCGAGGGGGCGCACGACAGCTGCTGGCCCCGGAAGGCTGGATCCGAGGGGGCGCACGACAGCTGCTGGCCCCGGAAGGCTGGATCCGAGGGGGCGCAGGACAGCTGCTGGCCCCGGAAGGCTGGATCCGAGGGGGCGCAGGACAGCTGCTGGCCCCGGAAGGCTGGATCCGAGGGGGCGCAGGACAGCTGCTGGCCCCGGAAAGCTGGATCCGAGGGGCCGCACGACAGCTGCTGGCCCCGGAAAGCTGGATCCGAGGGGCCGCACGACAGCTGCTGGCCTCGGAAGGCTGGATCCGAGGGGGCGCAGGACAGCTGCTGGCCCCGGAAGGCTGGATCCGAGGGGCCGCACGACAGCTGCTGGCCCCGGAAGGCTGGATCCGAGGGGGCGCACGACAGCTGCTGGCCCCGGAAGGCTGGATCCGAGGGGGCGCAGGACAGCTGCTGGCCCCGGAAGGCTGGATCCGAGGGGGCGCAGGACAGCTGCTGGCCCCGGAAGGCCGGATCTGAGGGGGCGCAGGACAGCTGCTGGCCTCGGAAGGCTGGATCCGAGGGGGCGCAGGGTGTTCGCGACCCCTTGGAGACCCAGCCCACGAGGCAGAAGGGATCTTGGTGGCCCTGGAATTTTAGACCGGAGTGGAAGTGGGGCCCTGGGTGGCCCTGGAAGGCCCGGCCCAAGGAGCAGCAGGCCAATGGCGGGCCCACGAAGCTCCGACCTGAAGGCCAGCAGGTGAAGGGCGGGCCCACAAACCCTAGATCCGACGGGCGGCAGGGCCCTTGGTGGCCCTGGAAGTCCCGGCCTAAGGGGCAGAAGAGCGCTGATGGGGCCACAAAGACCCGACCTGAGGGGCAGCAGGGTACTGGTGCGCCCACAATGACCCGACCTGAGGGGCAGCAGGGTACTGGTGCGCCCACAAAAGCCCGTTCCGAGCGGAAGCAGGGTACTTGGTGGCCCTGGGCCTCCCAACCCAAGGGGCAGCCGAGCACTGGGAAGCCTGTGGGGACCCAGCCCGAGGGGCGGAAGGGGTCTTGGTGGCCCTGGAAGTTCCGACCTGACGGGCAGTGGGGCCCTTGGTGGCCCTGGAAGACCCGACCCCAGGCGAACAGGGTGAGGAGGCCAAGACCTGGGTGGGGAGGGGGTACATGGTGTCGGTGTAATGGCTAGAACAAGCAGCACAGTAGAACGCAGTAGCTCCACCTTGTGTTGTGGCTTGGATAGTGTGATGCCATTGTCTGGTGAGGGGAGGGGTCGAAGGGGAAAGGGAAGGAGATTAAGCTCGTGCATGTGTTTGGGTAGTGTCAGTTAGAGACCATGTTGGTTGGCACCTGTTTGCACCATGCTAGGTTGGTAGTGTTCTTTCCTGCCAAGTGTCAACATCATCCACGTGATGTGGTGTGATGTGGAGTCACAGCATGTATCTTCTTACGCATCACCACCAACATGCCCGCTAATGCAAGCAATCAGGTTTCCACGCAGGTTTGAAGTGTTCCTCACTCTGTGCAGGTGGATGGAGGGAAGAAGGCGGACCGGAACGCACCCTGCCCACCGGCTGCTGCTGCTGCTGCGGGTGCTGCTGCTGCCGCCGCAACGGCCGGTGTTAAGGGCAGCGCTGACAGTGCCCCCCGGGGCCGCGAGGAAGCACAGGAAGGCGGTCCGCTTCGAGCACAACCCCAGTCCCCTCCAGGTGAAGGATCTAGACAAATTCGAGGCGCCAGCAACCCTGAAGCTGCTGTTATTGCCAAGACAGCTTCATCGACTGATGACGGTGGCCGCCGCAAGCATGGTGGCGGCAGTGGTGGTGCAGCATGTGGAGATGCCGTTGGTGTCAGCACCGCCAGCGCCTCTGACGTCAAGGCCACCAGCGTCTCCGCCGCCGCCGACGGTAGCGGTGGAGGACACGATGTGGAGGCGGTGGATGACGGCGGCGTTGGTTCTGGCGGTGCCGCCGCTGCCGCCGTTGCCGCCGGAGTAGTGGCGGTTGTGTCGGCAGCGTTGCCTGGCTGCGGTGGCTCAGGTGGCGGAGGAGGCGCCGATGGCGGCAGCACCACTGCCACCGCCACCGGCGAAACAACGCGGCCGGCGCTGCCGCCAATTCGCGCTTCTGTGCACAAGCTGCCTGAACTGGACCCCGCCCTCGCTGGTCACCCCCTGGCGCCCAGGAAGGTGCTGCCCACCCTGGCCAGCCCCAGCCGTTCTGTGAGCGGTGTCGAGCCATCTGGAGATCCCAACGCTGCCGGCGGTGGAGGCGGCAGCAGCGGGGATCCACCATCGAGGGCCCTCGGCAGCGCGCAAGGACTCCTGCCGCAGCTCCCGCCGCCCAACGCCCGAAAATCTGTACTCCCAGCGCTGCCTAGCCCAGCCCCCGCTGTTGCTGCTCCTAGCAACCCCTTTGCCAAGGCGGTCCTCCCGGCTCTGCATGTGCGGGAGGGCAGTGGGGAGGCCTCCCCAGCCGCGACGTGCGCACCCCTGCCTGACATCCTGGAATCTAATTCACTGGACGCTGCGTTGGGAGGGAAGGCGCAGATGGAGGCGGGCACGCAGCAGCAGCTGGGCGAGGGAGGGAGCGGTGGAGGTGCAGTTGCTTCAGGGCTGGTTGTGGCCGCGGTAAGGGCGGTTGGGGTGGTGGAGAGCTAGTGTCACAGGGTGGTGTTGACGCTGTTCTGTCATATACGTCTGTCCTGACTGCCTGGCATCCATCCTGTCCTTTTTTACATTACCCTTTCGTTTCATCCCGGTTTCGTTACACTTCGTGCGCGCATGCACTGACGCAGGATGGAGGCGGCGCCTTCTCAGCGACTGCGGCGGGTCGTCCCAACGGCGCCAGAGGGCTGTTCGTGCGAGGCAGCGAGGTGGCTGGCGGGGTGGGGGGCGGCACCTCGCGCAAGGTGCCCGTGCTGCTGGTGAGTGTGCGTGCGGGGGTGTGAGTTGCGTGGTGTGCGCCAAGCAGTTTGTTGCCAGGCGCGAGGGAGGGGATGAGCGCGCGTGTGTTGGCTACAGCTGTACGGGGATACAGCTGTAAGGGACGTGGGGCGGGACGCCAGAACCCTTTGAGGCAGGCGAATGGGCAGCAAGCAGCATCCCTTTGTGGCGTGAGGGGGCACCGTGGGTTTTATGTAGCTGGTTTACAAGCAGTACTACAATTGAAGAGGCGCTCTGCTTGGTCGCTATTTGTATTATTGGCTGCTTGCGACACAAGCCCAATGTGCTTCCCTCAGGAGGTTGGGGCCGATGTCGAGGATGAGGCAGCCGATGCAGACACAACTGGCATTGGCGGCGGTGACGGCGGCAGAGATGGCGCCGCATCTCGTCAAAACCAAACGGGAGGGCCCTCGGGCGACGCCGCCGCCGCCTCCAGTGATGAGGGCAGCAATCAAGTAAAGGGGAGCTTCCTTTCGCAGCTCCGGGGTGTCTTCGGGGGCGGCGCGAATAAAGGAGGCCATAACCTCGTGCCACCAACCTTGCCGCTGCCGTCAATGGCCGAGCTCGACGCCCAAGCAGAGGCGGCAGGGGCCGCTGCCGCCACAGGATCGGACGGCGCCGCTGGGTCAAGGCCTGCATCCGCTTTGGGAACGGGTGCAGGCGCGGGAGTGCCGGTTGCTGCTAGTGTTAGGAACGGCGGCGGAGGCGCCGCCGGCAGTTGTGGCGCCGGCGTTGGCGAGGACGAGGCCCCAGGAGGCAATGAGGAGGGTGCTTTGGAAAGCGGACCGCGTACGGGCGCCAGGTTGTGGCAGTACGGCAGCGGCGGTGGCAGCGACGCTGATGCTGCCTCACCTGGCGATGGCGCCTCCGCCAAGGCAAGCAGCTTGCCGCCCATCTTTGGCCACGCCACCGGGTTAGGCGGCCCGCCGCGGGACGCCGCGGTGTTGAGTGGGGACATTGGTGAGGACTTGGAGGCTGGAGGTGCCGCACCTGGCGGCAGCAAGCGTGCCGTACCTTTCAAACGTCCCGGCGGTAGCCTGAGCGGCGACATGGACGATGACGTACATGGCGGTACGGCAGGTAGAGGTAAGAGCGGTATGGCAGCCACCCAGCGTGCTGTGGGGTGGAAGCATGGCGCTGACGGCGACGGCGGCGACATCGATGACGAAGAGTCGGCGGCGGCGGCGGCGCTAACCCAGGCTGATCGTGATAAACGAGGCATGCACTTCAACCGCCCTGGCGGCGGTCACGACGGCGAGGTTGACGACGAGGCTAGTAACGCTGCAGCGGCAGCTGGCGGCGCCGCTGCTGCAGGGGCAGCTGGTCACGCCAGGGACTTCAAATACGCTGGCGACGGCCTGGGTGGAGGGATGGCGGAGGAAGACGCGGCGGCGGCAGTAGCCCAAGGCGGCGGCGCCGCCGCCGGCCGGCGTGGCATGCACTTCAACCGCCCTGGCGGTGGTCACGACGGCGAGGTTGACGACGAGGCTAGTAACGCTGCAGCGGCAGCTGGCGGCGCCGCTGCTGCAGGGGCAGCTGGTCACGCCAGGGACTTCAAATACGCTGGCGACGGCCTGGGTGGAGGGATGGCGGAGGAAGACGCGGCGGCGGCAGCAGCCCAAGGCGGCGGCGCCGCCGCCGGCCGGCGTGGCATGCACTTCAACCGCCCTGGCGGTGGTCACGACGGCGAGGTTGACGACGAGGCTAGTAACGCTGCAGCGGCAGCTGGCGGCGCCGCTGCTGCAGGGGCAGCTGGTCACGCCAGGGACTTCAAATACGCTGGCGACGGCCTGGGTGGAGGGATGGCGGAGGAAGACGCGGCGGCGGCAGTAGCCCAAGGCGGCCGCGCCGCCGCCGGCCGGCGTGGCATGCACTTCAACCGCCCTGGCGGTGGTCACGACGGCGAGGTTGACGACGAGGCTAGTAACGCTGCAGCGGCAGCTGGCGGCGCCGCTGCTGCAGGGGCAGCTGGTCACGCCAGGGACTTCAAATACGCTGGCGACGGCCTGGGTGGAGGGATGGCGGAGGAAGACGCGGCGGCGGCAGCAGCCCAAGGCGGCGGCGCCGCCGCCGGCCGGCGTGGCATGCACTTCAACCGCCCTGGCGGTGGTCACGACGGCGAGGTTGACGACGAGGCTAGTAACGCTGCAGCGGCAGCTGGCGGCGCCGCTGCTGCAGGGGCAGCTGGTCACGCCAGGGACTTCAAATACGCTGGCGACGGCCTGGGTGGAGGGATGGCGGAGGAAGACGCGGCGGCGGCAGTAGCCCAAGGCGGCCGCGCCGCCGCCGGCCGGCGTGGCATGCACTTCAACCGCCCTGGCGGTGGTCACGACGGCGAGGTTGACGACGAGGCTAGTAACGCTGCAGCGGCAGCTGGCGGCGCCGCTGCTGCAGGGGCAGCTGGTCACGCCAGGGACTTCAAATACGCTGGCGACGGCCTGGGTGGAGGGATGGCGGAGGAAGACGCGGCGGCGGCAGTAGCCCAAGGCGGCCGCGCCGCCGCCGGCCGGCGTGGCATGCACTTTAACCGCCCTGGCGGTGGTCACGACGGCGAGGTTGACGACGAAGGCTCTGCCGCGGCGGAGGAAGCTCCATCCAGGACCGCCGCGGCTGGCGGCGCCCGCAGCCGGCAGTTCCACCGGCTGGGTGACGCGAACAATGGAGGCCTGCAGGAGGAGGAGGCGAGGGCAGAGGCGGCGCCGGAGCTTTCCCCGGCTGGCCGAACACCGCTGCCACCCCAGATCCGGGGCTTTCAGAGGTGGGGTGCAGGGGTGCAGGTGGAGGGTTGGCATGCGGGTGATGCGGTGTCGCAGCGTGTTTGTGCCATGCTTGGCCAGTTACAATGATGATGAGTATGAACCGGCACACTTCGGACGGAAGGTCCCAGTCTCCCAGATGTCATCCCGTGCGCTCCCCTCGCGCATTCATCGACCCCCTCCGATTCCCACCCGCCCGCCCGTGCAGACCCGACAAGGGCGGCCAGCAAGGCGCATTCGACGCAGAGGCTGCCGCCGCCCAGGCCGCTGCTGCTGCGGGGGCGGTGGCAGCGGGTGCTTCCGGCAAGCAGGCGCGGCAGCTCAAGTTCGCAGGCGGCCTTGACAATGTGGGTAGCGCAGTGCGTTATTGTCTGCCTGGCCGTCGCCTTTTGGTCTGAAATGTTGGTTTGAAACCAACGCGAGTTTAGGCATTCCGGTATCCTCGCTGACTCGCTACCTAACAGACCAAGATCGTGCTATTTTTTATCAATAACGTACAATCGCTGAGAGGAGAGTCTCCGCGCGTGCTGCCATACCGCAGACCGAAGGGGATCTGGAGGAGGAGCAGGGCCCCGCGGGGCAGCCGGGGGCCGCACCGGCAGCGGGAAAGGGGGTACGTCGCTGGTGCTGCCGCTGCGACCGAAGCAGCTGCAGTTGCTCCCTTCTTGCAATGCCGACTGCTGACAAGAAATATGTGTTGCTTGCATTGAAATGCTTTGCATTCGAAGATTCTGTGTTCATTGCACAGCACCACTCAGAGTCCCGAACCTATTCATGTCGCTACCCAACTAACCAACCGGCCCCTGCAATACCCCGATCTCACAGGCTGGAGGTAACCGCAATGTACGGCAGTTCAAGCACGCGGAGGGCACGTACGGCGCCGACGAAGACCTGAGTGAGGACGAGCTGCCGTCGGAGGGCGACCCACGGGGCACTCTGCCTGCAAACGCCACTGAGGAGGTGAGGGAACGCTCTCCACCCTTCAACTGTTTACCGCTCCCTCTATCAATCGAATTGCTCAGTTCCGCTGCTACCCCGGTGCACAGCACCGTCATGACGTGCCTTGCACGCTTCCCACCGGCCAGACCTTGGCGCCTGCTAGTACGCACGCGCTTACTTCGCTTTCCAACCCTCTCCGTTATGGCTCTTTGGCTCCAATGGCTCACTGGCATCGCGTTAAACCCCTGCTTCACTCCTCCCATCCCCACTGCCCTTATCAGGAGCGGCGTCAGTTCATGATGCGCTACACCAACCGCGGCCCAACCTACGGAGATGACAAGATCGGCGCAGTGGACCTGGTGCGGCTGCAGAGGGAGCACCTCAGGCGCGCGCAACTGACCCGCACAAGCAAGGCATGGCAGTCGCAGGAGCCCAGGAAAGCCGGGGGTCCGGAAGGGGGACCGGGAGCAAGCAGGAGGCAGTGAGTTGTGGAGTTGTGGATTGCTAGAAGCTCGTTGTTCGTGATGGCTCCTAGGAGTGGCTATTGTAAAGTGGTTGTACTTCATGTAAACAATATTAACGCGTGTCGTGATCATACACGATTGTAACGCGTGCGGTTACAACTGGAAGGGAGGGCAGAGTTGGATTGTTGATGGCTTTACTGTGTCGTACATTACAACGCCCGCAACGCAATGGGCGTGTGCAGTTGGCAGCTGCCGGGTTGCAGGTCGCCCGGGCTTGCAGTGTTGGCGGGTTGGGGGTCAGTGCTGGGTGCGGGCGAGCGACGAGGGAAGGAAGGGTGTATATATTGGGTTGCGGGGGTACCGGTACTGATTTCCATTGCAGCTGTTTGCAGAGCCACCTCGTTTCCCTGCGCTTAGCAAACCGCTTTAGTTGTGGGTCTGGGATCCACGAGGTGTAGTGCATTGCTACGCCCGATAGGTCGCTACTCCCCAACAGCCGGTATGTGTTTTGACCTGTTGGCGTGCACCATGCCACTGTCGGCGTCGTGACGTGTGTGACGATTGATGATATGGTACGACCGACTTCCAGTCCTTGGGAAACAGGGCTGGCCCGTTGGGGTGTGGCAGGTTGGTCTTACCTGGCACCATGACGTACCGTGCATGCATGACCGTATTGCCCCCGATGAGGGTGAAAATGCACCGATGTTACCAGGCTAATGTCGTTCATTATACCGGTAGGTCCCATCGCTTCAAGATACATCATGTAGTACTAGTCCAGTGCCGTATCATAGCTTGCACATGGCGGACACACGTAGTTGGAGGCTGTTGGTGGCTTAGTTCGGAGTGGAGCCAGGGCGTAAGGACCGTTCCTGTTTCCTGTGTACATGGGCCGTGCTCGCCGCGATGCTGGTAGGGTTAACACTCACATCACCCAGCTGCATGCTGAACACAACCGTGCGCGAACCGCACCACCCCGCATCCCACCTGTTGTTGCCACATGTGTGAGTCTTAGCAGAAGCCGCCGCGAGGGTGGTGTGCGCTTCTTATTGGGTTTGTGACGTTACCTTGTCGACTAACCGTCTTCCATGACGTGCCGTGCCTTGACGCGCGGTCAGAGACGCCGCATGTGTCATTGCGTGTGAGACAGCGCTATCTGCTGCAACATGCTGCGGACGGAGTGTGGGGCCCCTGCTTGGCGCTGTTACCCGCAGGTGCAACATGGAACAGCAGCGGGTGCTTGCTTCTGGTTGCAAAGGGCAATGAGGTGGTGGCGGTGGCAGTGGTAGTGAGGTGGTGGTGATGGGGGCCCATGCGAGGTGCGAGCGTTCAGATGGAGCTACTGTTCAAAGCGGGCTGAAAGAGGAGGGGCGCATGTCGTAGGTCGATAGTAGGGATGGGGAAGCACATCGTCGCATGGACATTCTCGCATGCGGAGGGCTCCAGGCACGCGATGCAGCGAAGGGCTTGGCACTCCTGGTAGCGGACGCTGCCATGTTGGTTGCCAGATGCTTGCTTGCGTACATACGGTGCGAGGAGGCCTCCATCCATGCGCTTGAGCCATTTGGAGCAGCCCAGTTTTACCAGAAAGAGGACTGCGCAGTAGCCATCAGCTACCAAGGCCCAGCAAGGGCTGTATGTAATTGGGTTTCATCTGGAACTCTGGTGTCACTGCCAGCGGCTGCACCCATGCAACCCCTCCTGGGAGCCACTATCGTCCAAAGCGAATGTGACATCGCCACACCTTTCAACATACTTTTAACCAAGTTCAGCCAATTGCCCGCGTCAATGCAAGCATCCTTCTCAGCTATAATGCAACTGAACCGTGGGACATACACCACAATCGCACCCTACCGAGCCGGTTATGGGGCACGACAGGGCTAGCGGGACACTGGCCCTTGGTCACCCGGTGATCATCTACATGCCTTCGGCGGGTGGGGTGGTTGGTTCGAAAGGTACGCGCATTGGTACGGAGCAAGCAGAACGATGGCAACAAGGACATGGTCGGACTATGGGCTTTAGGGTGGAGTGAGGCAGACGAGCGGTATCCCTAGACTTGAGCCTTACTTGGCTGTGTGTGGGTTCCATGATGACGTCAACAGCGGCGTTTGTGGCGGAGCGAATGTAGCGGGATGAACGGGCGTAGTGGCCAGGGAAGTGTGTTGGGAGGCATTAAGGACATGGTGGATTTTCGTGTTGGCAGCAAGCGATATCGTTTTCAGCGGCATGCTAACCGCAAACTTGCGGGTTTACCTACGGCTATGTCGGCGGGTGAGGGGCCTTGGTTGCGCTTGAGGCACTAGCCGATAGAGGTGGACATACGCAGGACAGGACAGGTGGTCGTAGAATATTTGATGAGTCTATGCTGAAAGCAAAGGCAGGAAGAACACCTACGAACCGAACAACTACGCTGAGGTCTATGAGGAGACAATGCGGTTGACACATCGCTGCCATCTGCCAGCCATGCGTTTCTTGCACTGCGTGACGCATTGTCGCCATTCATGCGCCTCCTACACTGAGCTATAAACCAGTATGTACCTTAGCATGCCGCACAGGTAAGTTACACGAGAACGGCCCCGCGGCGTCGCCAGCCCTTAACGCCCAGAGTTCACTATTATCCACGATGGACAATAAATGAAGCTGCGGGTATTGAAGAAACTTATAATAAGGCGCCTTTCGTAGAGGACCCCGCAAATATATGGTGATATCGTAGTCGAACCTACGTTGCTGTGCCTTCAATGGTACTCGTGTTAGAGATACGACTCTTAGCGGTTAACGCCTTGGTGTCCCACGTGTTTAAGATCGTAAGACTTGATCACGAAAGGCAGTTGTACACAATGTCTGCCTGATCCAGTGATGAAAAACGGCCGTTTCCAGTAGGTAGAACACGTCAGGTCTTCGGGTCTTTCCTTATCTTATCCATAAGGAAGGGTCATTCACAGTAGGATTGCCGCGATGCGTCGAAACATGAATTTGCAGCTGACCTGTTAACAGATCAGCTTGGTTTAAAGCGTCCTAAATTTTTAACTGTTGGTTGAGTGAGCGCGCTTGCGCGCCCGACACCGTACACCGTGTTCGTGTACGGTACTTTGGGCGCGCTTTCTTCCCATAAATTCGCCACTGTGAACAATTACATTATACCTTCTGTAATTGTTACAGTGCCAGCGCCAACATACAATGGCGCAAGGCATTGCCCTACTCCTGTGGGCAATCGCTGCGAGCTTCGCCATCGGTAAGTTACCTGGTGCGCATAAAATGCCGACCGACAAGGTCCCTACTTATAATGCCCACGCTTGTCATTGAACTGGTAAAAGCAACTGGTCATTCTAGGTGACTTGGCGAGCACTCGATACACCATGGCGCCAAGCTAAAAGTTAGCCTCTCGCTGTGGAGGGATATGCATTACTACATTCTCCATATTTCTGCTTTTCTTCGTAATGCTGTACCTGTCCGATCGTCGCCACTCTCCAGCAGGTTCTACGTCAGCTTCCCTTGTCGATAATGTCGGCCATCGTCGCAGCCTTCTGACAGCAAACAACGGTTTTCCATGGTGCCAGTGCTTCACATATGACTGCGCCTGCAGTCCATACAAGGTCACCTTGGCGGACTATGCTGTGGTGAGCGCATGTCCGCTATGCGCTGGATTGTTTTTGTTTCACTGCCGTCTGCTAACGGTTTCACTCTTACTAGGGTATTTCCGGGCTTACCCGTTGGTCCCTGTTTCTGCTTGCTAAGAATGCCTACTTGTCCTTCCATCACCCAGACCGCTACGTCAACCAAGACGTGCTTCAACATTGCCTACATCGGCTGCGATGAGACGCTCGCGTGCTGTCGCGGTATGCTCAACGCTATTGATAAGCTGACGTTTGAGACAACGCAGCAATGCAGTGTAAAGTCCAACATCCCCCGGGTGACTGTCAACGGGCAGCTCTACACCTCCTGGAACACCTACTCCCATAACACCAGTGAGTGGATCAACCTTCCTAACCCTCTTAGCAGCGCTTGTAACCTCCCAACACTTTCTGAAGCTGTCTTCTTAGACGCGACCGACACCCATGGCTAGTGTTAACATGCCGCTTGCTTCTTTGTGATGCAGCTTTTGGTACCGGCTACGAGCTGAAGATTTACAACCTGGCTATGACCAACGCCACCTTTGTCGGAACGCAAATCTGCATCACCTCTAAGAAGCCCTGCGGCACCTTTGGAGATCTGTGCTACAGCTCCGTTACGAAAGGATGCCGGTGAGTCCTGCTGTTACAAACATGCGACCGGTACTTCTTAAAACTGTCAACCTTACAACGGTTATTATTTTTTCCCTCAGGTACTCTTTCGCCGACGTGTCCACCACTAACTACTGCCCCATCTGCGTGTTCAACCAGTCACCACCTCCGTCGCCACAGCCCCCTGTTCGTGCTCCCCCCTCCCCCAAGCCTCCGTCGCCATATTCTCGGCCTCCCTCGCCCGCTCCTCCTTCTCCCAAGCCACCATCGCCCGCTCCGCCGCCGTCTCCTTCCCCTCCGACTCCGCATCCTCCCTCGCCTGCACCACCATCTCCCAAGCCTCCTTCGCAGCCTCTGCCACCTTCGCACCCACCCCCTTCCCCGCCCCCTCCTCCTCCTCCACCCCCTCCGCCGCCCCCTCCGCCGCCGCCTCCTTCCCCGCCGCCTCCCGTGCCTCCTTCCCCCAAGCCTCCTTCCCCCAAGCCTCCCTCCCCCAAGCCTCCTTCCCCCAAGCCTCCTTCCCCCGCGCCCCCGTCTCCCATGCCTCCTTCACCGCCTCCCCCCTGCCCGGTTTGCGCTTTTGTGACCATCGTTCCTCCTTCGGATCTGGGCAACAGGACGCTGTTCACCTTTGGCAATGGTGCCTCCTGCGCGGTTGGTGATCTCCTCATTTCACAAATCAACTCGGCCGCCTCCTACGTTGGCGCCAAGATCTTGGTGCCCTTCTCGCTGGTCGAGTGTTCCGCAGCCTACAACGCCACCGCCTCCCTGTACCCCTTCGTGAAGGTCTGCGGTGTGTGGGCTTCGGACGCTGATGGCGCCAAGCTGGCTGTTGTCACTGCGGATCGGCCCTTGAGCCCCCTTGAGACTATGATGACCCAGTGGGTTAACAACGTCACTGGCATCTGCCCCAGCTACCTTTCGGGCTACACTGTGAATGCCGACGTGTACGATCCCAGCGGTGTTGGTACCTGCCTCAACGGTCACTTTGATCACCAATGCGCTGCGAATGCTGCTCCCTTCCCGCCTCCGGGGTTGCCCCCGAAGAAGCCCTCGCCGCCCCTGCCGCCGCCCCCTTCGCCTCGGCCTCCATCGCCACCATCGACTGTGGTCGCCACGCACGATTGTGTGCAGAGCACCGCGAATGTTCCCTACAGCATTGGGCCGCTGTTCACCATTAACACGGTGGATCAGTACAACAAGTCAGCGGTCGGCATGTGCGTCAAGGTTGCATCGCAATCCTGCAAGGCGTCGAAGTACTGCTGCGGCATGGACTTTGCAAAGGTGAGGAGCAACATGGTTTCGCTAGCGATTCGCATATCGCGGGCATTGTTCTCGTGCTCGTGCCCGCAAACTAATTTTGATGATGGCCGTTGTCATATCGCATCGCCTTCCTTGCACTGCAGGTCGAGGTCCCCATCACGCCAGCCTGCAAGACCGAGCTCCGCCAGTTGCTTATCAACGACAAGGCCGTTTTTAACAGCTGGGGCAACTACGACCCCATCCTTACCCTCAAGTTTACAAGTCTTGTCGAGTAAGTCCACGCCAGCTCTCCTGTCTCGTACGACATTCCCTCTCTCTGGCCCTATAGCCGACACCCACGTCGCGTTTCCCAGCGCACATTGAACGAGTTGGTTCGCCTCTAATTCCTGCCCACGTTCCTGTTGCCCCTCGCAGCATCCTTCCGAATCCCGATAGTGCAACCCTTTGCTGGGTCGTCCGCCCTGGGTCGTGCGCCGACCCTGCCAGCTTCTGCTTGAACGGGCACTGCCAGGCAAGTTGTGAACGGGGCAAAACACACAGCGTACATGTGCCATGTATCCCCATGCATGTGAATACTAAAACATCAGTATGTGACACCAGCTTTCTAGGGAATTTCTAGTACACACCAACGGTCTGCACCTTCTAACATGCATTTGTGTGGCATGCCCCTGCAGGTGTCCATCTTTTCATCCAACAACAAGTGCTGCCCTGCCACTCTGGTTTCTTGATGAAGAGTTTCATCTTTGCATGATCATCACATCGCATCATTCCGCAATCTCATCAGGTCGTGCGTGTCTTCCATGGTTAGCAGGTATTGTTTGCACGCCAGTGCTTAGTCAATGGATGGAGAAGTATCTATAGCAGGTTCTTTAGGCGCGCAGCGGTTGATTGAATATCTTCTTGCCTAGTCAGGGGTGGTCTTTTATTTTTTGTGGGTATTTTTGTCCCTATCACGCATTTCGTGGCAGCGTACCAATGGTCAGGCGTGCTGTTCTCGCAATGTGTCACTTATTATTCTGTAGATACTGTAGACGATAGGTAGATGATGGATGTAGACATGTAGTTCATAGGCCAGGATGTAGCTGATTATCCTAGATAAGCCAACGCTTATTAATGAACATAACATTTTCATAAGTACTGTAACCGCATTTATGTACACAATCAAGCACAGTCCATCAAGGCTCGTGTCCCCAATAACCGCAACCCACGGAAGTAATACCAGGTACCAGGTCTTCGTACCCGACGCCTCAATCATAACCCTCCATCTAATTCTTTAGCCCACATCACTTAACAGGCCGCTCTTTACAACCAATTGGCATCTCGTACGTAATAGGAAACCATTGGGCCTCCCAAGGGATCACACCCCCAAGAAAGGTAAGTTAGGGCCCTAATTGCAGGGTTGGCCCAGCCGGGTGTTGTACGGGTTGAAGCCATGTGCGTAGCGAATTCCCGCAGGTACCATGCCACACAGCTTGGGGTTGTTGTGGACGCTGACGTACATCGGGCGCATGTCGGCGAGACCTGACAGATCCCCCTGCGTGCGTTCAGTTGCCAATGCCGGCGGAGGTAACCTTAAGGCAAGGGAAAGCCGAACCGGTCCCTCATGGTACGGAATTAGAGCATGCTACGTAGGCAGGTAGCCAGTCCGCATCTCACCTCCAAGTCGTTGCCGGCTATCTCCAAGCCGTTCATCACCTTTGCCAGTTTCCTGCGGGTCAGCACGAAGAGTGCAAGAGGTGCGTCGGGGCCATGATGCAGTGCTCGGCAGCCGGCGCCGCACTGCGGGGGCCTTGCATACACACTAATGAGGTCTGCATGTACTTCCCTGGCGCACATGGCTAGGCGACACCGCCCTGCAGGCCCTGCCGGGTCACCGGCGGTACTCAGCCCTCACCCTAGCTCCTTGGGAACCGTTCCGCTGAAGTGGTTGTCCGCCAGCCGAAGCACGCCTGCAGAACCAGAGGAGGAATGGCAAGGAAAACCCCGTCGGGACAGCCTTGGATTGCTGCTAAAGCTGCCGAGTACGACAATGCGATGACGAGGTACGGGGGGCTCGAGTACGACACCACATGGTGCATACGGTCACCCAACCCCCTCTGGTTCTGGACCAACGTGCCTGCCCCTGTCGCTTAGTCCAGTATCGTGAAACATTGCCCCGATCTGCCTGCCTGCACTTACGTAGGGCCGGCATGTCTCCAAACGTTGATGGAATGGTTCCCGAGAACTGCGGAAAGCCAGCAGATCAACCAAGGGGCAAGCAGCGTTAGTCATGTTGCTCTCGACCTGCGCCCAGGCCTTTGCACTGCCTCGAACCCAAGGCACCCAAGGCTGCCTCAGATGTGTCTGCCGTACGCACCTCATTATGCTCAACCTGCAGCGGCAGAGGTGGTGAGGCAGCGGCGGGGGGTTCAGGAGCGGAATACCCTAAGACATTCACTCAACAGTTTGTGGTCAGTAAAATACTTAAAATCACACGTCGTACGCGCAAGGTTGTGGTCACTGCGGGCCCAACGGTATGTGCTACATCTAGGAATGCGGAGTTACGAACCGGCTAGTGTAACGGTGATGGGCTCCAACCCTGCATATCCATGCGAACGTGTACGGTGCCAAGCATGCTGCTGCTAATCTGCATTATAACGCATGAGCGGCCCCAAACGTCTCGGCCTCCGTACCTTGAATTCTTGCAAAAGGGACTTCTTTGAGATGCTGGCGGGTATGGTCCCCGTCAGCTGCAGGGGCGTCGACGAACAGCAGGGTGCAGGGGCATTGCACCGAGGCAGGCTTAGAGGAGGAAGCAGGACGTTGTAGTTGTGGTTGCTATAGCAGTTGTAACAGTACGGCAGCAAACAAAGCTCTATATCAACGCGTCACTCACGCACCCGATTGAACGACAGGTCCAGCTCCTGTAGGTCGGGTAGGCAGGTGAGCAGCCAGTCCGGGAAGGGGCCGTTGAAGTTGGATCCGTCCAGGTCCAGCTCTCGCAGGTGCTGCAGGGAGCAGAGCTCGCCTGCGGAGGGTGGGGTGAGGGAGTGGGGACGCGCGTGGCATGGTATGGGGTAAGGAGGAGGGGAGAGACATGTCACATGTGCAAGGGGCACACATCAACTCCCATGTTCCGAGCTACTAATGCTACTAACGTGGGTTCCGTTGACCTCCGTTTAGCTTGCTGCAGGCAGAGAGCTAGGGCAAATGCTTGATACGCGCAGAACAATCCCTAGGGCACCCAATAGCGTAGGCCCCCGCTAGCAGTCTTAATTCCTGCTCCAGTACAGAATCGTACGGCAACAAAACTCACGTGGTGGCAAGCCCTCCAGCTTCTGGTCGGTGATGTGGACGTTGGTGACGTAGCCGTTGTAGTCGCCCTTGGAGCCCTCTCCGTACGCTGTACAGCAGTTGGTGCAGGCACAGCAGGGGCGAACGGCAAGGTACGGCACGGGGAAGAGTTTTTGCTGGGACTCGGCAAAGGGGATTCTTGTGTCTCCAGTTTGTTTTCCGCACAAACCCTTCTGACTTTCCCTCGCTAACTTCTCCATTGCTTCGGCACCTCTTCCATAATGCCCTCGCTTGCCCTTCCGTCATCCCCTTTCTTCACCCCATCCCCGCGCTCACGTCCCGCGGAGCCCCTGCAGTGGATGAACTCCCAGTTGCCGCTCCAGTCCTTGGAGCAGGGGTCGCAGGGCTGGTCGGAGTCGGCGGGCTCGGTGGGGCAGGTCCAGTGAGACAGCGTGCGCGCCCAGGAGCGGCTCTTGTTGATGTTGGCGTCGCGGAGGGCGATGAGGGCAGCCACTTGGGAGCGAGTTGGGAGGAGGGCAGGGAGGAAGGGAGGCATGAGGATGGGAAATGGAGGACGAGAAGGGAAGAGGGGTTGCGATGAGTGCTGCAGAGGAGCTAAGGGTCGTGCAGCAGGAGGGGATTGGCAGGCCTTATTCGTGAATAATTACATGCTGCTGATGTTCAGAGAGCGTTCGCAACGGAAAAGTTGGTTGGGAGGAGGATGGGGTGTGTGCGTAGGTCTCTGACTCACGTTCTTCTGGCGCAGTGTACGCGTGGATGGATGGCGCCAACAACAGCAGCTGCCATGCTAAAACGGCCGCCAGTTCATAAAGGGATATTGCCATCTGGCAGCTACCGTAGCGAGGCCTTGGTTTTGTCATTGACTTGCAAGAGATGGTGATGTCTGATACGTGAAAGGCCGAAAGAATGCTGAGGATGGACACTACTGGGACGACAGTCTCCAGCAGCTCAATTATTTCCAATTAATCCCGCTTTACAAGCACCTATTGTTCTTCAATAGGTAGGTTCAGGGTGCGTCAATCGATAAGTGGGCTGTTCCTGTCATCGTGGTGGTTAGGTCCTAACGGCTCGTGACCGCCCACCTTCAGATGGCCTTTCAGGTCAATTTGACAGGTGACCAGGTTGACGTGCTGCACTCATCATGTACGAAAAACTGACGCCCCGCACAAGTGCAAACATTGAACCCGCAGTTGTATCCATATGTGGTGCTGACCGTCCCTCGGGTTGCCACATACCGGAAATAAAGGGAACGTGTTACATACATAGCATAGCATAGCTTACGAGTGTGCGGCTCTCCTGTCAGGAAAGCAGGGTCTGCAGGGTCACTATCCAACGCCTATTGTACGGATTGAACGCACTGGGTCCGCTCTACCTATCCACTGGGATGCAACACAGCTTCGACGTAGGCCCACTATGAATGTTAGCAATGCTGAAATGGCGCTGAAATAACGCTTTTGCGGTAGCTGCTGTGGCAAGCCCTTTGACAGTTTACGTCATTGCAAAGTACTGGCAGGACCCATCTGTTTGAGAGCGTCTGTAAGCAGTAGTGCTTCCTAGGTTACTTGTGCTGCTAGTGAAGGACCAGAGGCACTCCAGACTGCCGTTTTGTATTAGAGTGGTTGGGCTATGTTGTCTTAAGAACAGGCTAGGATGGAAGAACTATGAAGATGACCCTAGGAAATGAACATGCCTATTGCCTGGTGGCTCCTCATCGTCGGTGCCATCCTTGCAGTCGGCGCCACGCACTCCCCGGCGTGCGGTGTCACGCTATCTTCGTTGCTTGACATGTGAGTGGGACTAACGCTGTGGTTACCTGCAATGTTGGTTTTGCAATTTCCATTCCGGGCTTCCACTGGGACAAATGTTTTGATGTAACCCAGTCGTTAAACCAATGAATATAGAAGTATTGAATTTATACGTCTATAGTTTGTGCTGGTCTGACGTTGAGGCTGGCTCACTTGCGGCAGAATTTCTCTTCATGCCTGTCTCGTTTCGCCTGCCCAGTACCTTTTATCTGTCATTGTAAAGCTGTAGCAGCAGGCCATGCTTATCTGCACTAGTGACTAGCTGCCGTGTTCCGCTCCTGCAATCCAGCTGCTCCTCAAACGACACGTCGAGCTTCACCTTACTGGCGGAGCAGTATGTGGAAGAGGGCTGCATCCAAGCCTACAACGCTAGCCAGGTTTGTGGCGGCGACTCACAGCCATAACCCGGCGGGCCCGTATGCCCCCCCCAGCGCCTTGGCACATCCCTTTGCTGCTTTCTTGGTCGCTGGCGTCTGGGCCCCCCAAACGTAGCCTCGCATACCGAATCCTAACACGTTGCATGTTGCCTCGATGTCAGGGGCCGGTTTTGGAGCTGCTTGTCAGTGCCACTGTACAGCTGCCAGCAGAAGCGATTGCACGTTTCGAGGCGGAATCGGGCTGGGCGGTCCGGCTGACCAGCTGGGATGAGTAAGTAGACAGGGAAAAGGAGGGATGGGAAGCGCACTTGCCATGTAAGGCGCGGACCGGGTCCTCCTGTCATATTTGTTGTTAGCAAGCTGAGGCCCGAAGCGGGTTGGGAAACACAGCATGCAGCGCTTTATGCTCTAATAGGGTGCATGAAGCAGTGTTCAGTCGGGTGCTCGCGATGTGTTGGCGCCCGCTTGCCTTCAACTGCGACCAAGCACCTACGGCACACGGCCTCACTTCACCCGCCACGTACTCCAGGGCCTCTGGGAGCTTGCCTCCGTTACCGGGAGCCGTCAGCAGCGTCAGCATCGCCAGTGGAGGGACAACAGCAGCAGTGGCGGCAGCAGCAACCACCAATACCTCCCAGACCATTACCTTGTCCGCAGCTTCGTTGCCTGCATGGCAGCAGCAAGCTGAGGTGCTGTCGTACTATGATGCCTGGATTCTGGATTCTCAGCTGCTAGCAGGACTGGGTCGCCTCGGTTATCTGTACCCCCCCTACAAACTGCTTCACCCTACGGCGTTCTCAGACGCCCAGCTCTCCTCACAACCACAACTACGGCAGTACGGCGCTTCGTACTACTATCAACCCGCCGCATTGCCAGTTGGGTCCAATTCGCTGGTTTTGTACGGGCATCCCCAGGCGCTTGCTCGCCTGTACGGTGATGCTCAAATGCGGCTGCGGTTAGGGCTTGGAGTGGATTCGAGCAGCGCCGCCAGCAGCAGCAGCAGCGACAGCAGCGAGTCTGTTGGGCGGCGTGTGACAATGCCCAGCGTCTGGAGTTGGGAGCAGTTGGTGGATGCAGCAGCGGCAGTTAACGGAACGGACTTTAACGGAGACGGGGCGGCCGAGTACGGCATCTGTCTCGAGGTCTCCCCTGGTGGGCGAGCGGGTGGTGCGGGGGAGGGCGGGAGCTGGGTATGGGCGAAGCCGCCTGGAGGGTGGTGCGCTGCGTGCCCCGGTGCCGCAGGGCTGTTGGTGTGCTGGGGTGTAGGGGCTCTCAGTCGTGCCAGTACGCTGTTTGTACACTCGATGCTGATCCTCGGAAGCGCCGCTAAGGGGCCATTTGGACTCACCGCCCAGTCCTGATGTTGGTCGGCTGCCATCCCTCCTCTCGACAGGTTGCCTGGCGCCAGCACTGGTGCAGGCCATCGCGGCGTCCTACCTGCAGACCCGTGGGTCGGGCGATGGCGTCCTGTTGGAGCCGTCGTCCCTGGCGTGGCGGCTGCAGGGCCCCGGATTCCAGATGGCCTTGTGGACGCTGCAGCGGCTGTTGTGGTACGGCCCCCCAGGCGACTCGCAGTACAGCGGCACAGGCAGCAGCAGCAGCAGCGGCACCAGCAGCAGCGGCAGCAGCAGCAGCGGCGCAGCGGCGTGCAAACGACTGTCAGTGGCTTTTGCAGAGGGCCGCTGCGCCTTTACGATCCACACGATGTCGCATCTGAAGGTGCGTATGCCGCGGCTTGCGCGCGGCTGGTACCGTATGGTGGCAAGGATTGGGAAAGGGCGGGCGAGGGGGTAGCGGGCGGTGCTTATTGTTGTACTGGGCAGGTGCTGCGGTATAGAGGAGCCATGGTCCCATCCATGATAGTTAGGTAGGGCCATAGCTGCTGCCGGGCATTAGCATGGCTTGTTAGGTGCAGCGGAGAAAGCTTTAACAAGCAAGTTAGGCCAACCGAAACGTCCACACCCCGTCGCCATGTCGGCACACGGCTGCGCAACGCAGGCGTCGTACTCCTGGCCCGGGCGGGACAACGGCTCAGTGTACGGCACTCGTGTGATGCAGCTGCCTGGCAGCTCCCGCGTAGAGCAGCCGGGTGCTTCAGGCGCGATGCAGGGCTGTACGGCGTCCAGCTGCCCCTACTCCGTACCTTTCAACGGCAGTGGCGCGGCCTCTAGCAGCAGCGGCATCTCAGCGGCTGTATCGGGGGCGGTTACATGGCTCACTGGAAGCAGCAACAGCAATAGCAGCGTCTGGGTTAACGTTGCGCCGCTTGCATATGGCTTCCCCGTCGGCGGCGTCAACTCGGGCACCCCGTCGGCGCAGCGAGCCGCGGCTGGGAGGTTGCTGTCGTACCTGATTTCACAGGAGGGGCAGGCGCTGTTAGCAGCAGATTCCGGCTCAGGTGGGCTGGGAACCTGGCTGAAACGAGGGGAAGTGCGCTGGCTGGAGAAATGGAGTCCGGCGAGGGTTGGGACTATTGAAGGCGGCATGTGAGGATTACTGGGGACTGGCACGGCAGAGGCTTGCACGTCGCCATGTGGCACGTGGCCCGTGCATCACAATGTGCCCTTGCTCCCTTGCGGCCGCGCCCCCCCCCCCAATCACTCAGGCGTGTGGCCCTTTCGCCGCCTGGAGGCCAGCACGGTGGCGGCGGCGGCGGCTGCAGCGGTGGCGGGCGGTTCTGTACGGCAGCAGCAGCCCACGTCTCAGCAGTGGGCGGAGCTGCGTGCGGTGGAAGGCGCCCTGTGGGGCCACCCGAATGCGGCACCCGCGCTGAGGCTGCCCGGGGCGGACAGCACCTGGTGAGCTGGAGGGATGGGGCAACGGGGCGGAAGCCAAGGAGGTAGCAGCGTGGTTCGGAACGTCAAAAGCTGTCGAAAGTGACGCGTTCCGCGAGGTGTATTTCATCCTACAGGCCAGCTTGGTGACGATTACATCCTTTCCCTCTCCGTGTGCTTCCACAGGCCGCTCTTGGAGGCCGCCGTCGCGACGCTGCAAACCGGCGGAAATCCCTATTCGTACATTGGATCCAATCTGCCGTACAGTGACGACGAGTCACGTGTCGTACAGCTGCCCGCGCCCTCGGCAGCTGTAGCTGCGGCTGCCGCTGCGCTGGCAACAGCTCTGCCGGGGGTGCTCCGGGCGGCGCTGCCTTCCAATGAGACACTTCGGCTGGAGTACCAGGCCTCCATTGCATACCGGGCGCCAGTCCTGAGCAGCAGCCCCCAGGTTAGCATGCGGACATTCTACGTCCTTGGGTGGTTACGGTAACCTGCACCAAGCATCGGAAAACGCCTTATCCTACTCGCCAGCCCCACGGTTCTGTGCTCGACTGCATGACCACAACAGTTCTTGTGCAGTCGGAAGCCCCGCGAAAGCAATCACTAATACCGGTGCACCAGGGTACATCCCCACACTCGCGCTTGCATCCCCACACTCGTGCGCTCCTCCTCTCCTCCTTGCATCCCGTCCCATTTCATCCCATCACCTACCACCATCACCCCGCCCCGTCCCATGCTGCTCCCCGCCCTGTCCCGCAGGTGCCGGTCGCGGAGGACAATATCCGCACGGGCCTCATCGTGGGTGTGGCGGTGGGTGTGAGCGCCTGCCTGGCGGCGCTCGCCACCGCGGCGGGGGTTCGCACGCGTCATACGCTGGTGCGGCTGCGCGGAGTCAACAGTCACTTCGCGGACGCCAGCAGCCACCGCAGCATGGACACATATGTGGTGCTGGACATTCAGGTGCGTCGCACAGTGCCTGGGATGGTTATGTGTGCGACATGAGGGCGAACTTGGGCACTTAGGAGGTTAAAGGTTGATCGATGTGGAGTTGAAGGGTCCACGGAGAGCTGTGCTAGTGAGGTTGGATTAGGAGTACGCGGAGTCCTGTCAGTAAATGCTAAGATGGCCGTCAGTTCATGAGGATAACGAGTGCGATTGTGGTTTCCGCGCTTTCTGCACCTCCTGGACCTCTCACCGCATGCAGGGTCTTTCCGAGCCAGGCACCCCAGACAGCGTGCGGGACCAGGCTCTGCGCATGTGCCACGACGTGATCAAGTCGCTCGCCCGCCGCTACAACGGAACCACAGTGGCGCTACCGCCCACCGAGCTGTCGGCCTCCGCCAAGCAGCCACGTCGCGTCAGGCAGGAGCCGTTTGCAGTCGCGTCGGAGCCTCTGACGGGGTCGGGCGGCGGCGCTCCCGTTGGTCCCTTCAGTACGGCAGCGGGAGTGGCGGCGGCAGCAGCGCCGGGCTGGGGTGCTGAAGCAGGTGGCAGCGGAGTCGGCGGCGCGGGGGGCGACATGTTGGGTGGAGTTGTGGGTCGACAGGCGGTTGCTGATAGGATTACTAGGATGCGTGGGGAAAGCAGCGGCGGCGGCGCTGGCGCGGGATTGGGGGCTGGCGGTGCGGAGGGAGCCTCCAAACAACCGCCCCGCTCGGAGTTTTGGAGGCGCGATAGCAGCGGCTTCTTCTCCCTAGCATCACGCGACTTTGACTTGCTCAACTCCCAAACCTGCACGTACGGTCAACATGCCGCTTTAGAGACTGGCGAGGGCGCAGGGGCCGGCTTTTCAGCCACCGCCACCGCCGCTGCAGGCACGGTTGGTGCGCTGCCGCATGCAAGGAGCGCCCGTAGCACTAGCAGCGATGTGGCACAGCAGTTGCGGCCGCCGGTTGCAGCGGGTGCAGCGGACAAGCCGGCCGCCTCAGCTCCAGCGCCAGCCAGCTTGCAGCCGTGTGGCTGTCAGCTGCCGGCTGCTGCCGCCCCACCACCCGCACATGCGTGTGACACAGGCGCAGCAGCCGGGGCGGTGCCTGCAGTACGGGTTGACGGCCCGTGCCAGCGCTGTAGCGGCAGAGGCGGCGCTGAAGACGTACCTAGTACCTGGGCCGCAGCTGCCGCCGCCGCCATTGCCGGTCTTGGCAGTGTTAGTGGTACCTTTCACGGCGCAGCAACGCAAATGGCCGCTCCGATTGCGTACAGCAGCTCTGCCATGCCGGCGGCGACGACAGTAGATGCAGCAGTGGCGGCGGCGGCGGCTAACCGTGGTGCCGCGGGTGTTTGCCCCGCGACTCCCGGCATTAATGGCGCCGGCAGCGTCAGCGCTGGCGGTGTGCCTGTACCGCTCCTTAGCGCGGTGCGGAAACCGTCACCCTCGCCGCCACCACTGCAAGGGGCGTCACGCACGTCCCTAAGACCTCCTTCGGGGGCTGCTGTGAACTCCGGGTTATGCACGCAGCCCAGCGTAGACTCCCTGGCGGCAGAGTGCCTCCCCGAAATGCTGCTGCCCATGCCTGCAGCAGCGGCCACAGCCGCAGCTGCCGCCGTGGCCGCGGCCTCCGCCAGGGGTGGGGAAGCTACCCGACCGGCCTTGCCGCGTGCAGGATCTTGCCGTGCCGGATTCCTGTCCTCCGGCCCACAAGCAGCACAGGAGCGGGCCAGCGCAGACCATGCAAGCACCCAACAGGGGCCGCACCCGAGCCCTGTGGAGCCGCCTGAGAACGCAGCAGCGAACTTGCACTACTGCCCTCTGCCGTCCCTGCCTGAGGCGACCGTTGCTGGCCCCGAGGGACCGTGGCAGCGGGTGTCAGCAGGCGGTGTCGACGGCGTCGTGGCGGGACCCTCCACAGGCCGTGGTCGTGGGCTTGGAGGCCCCTGGTCAGGGCGACAACACCGGATGTCGCCATGCCCGGTTCAGCCCCTGGCGTCGTCGCCACTGGTGGGCGCGCCGTCGCAGGCCGCGCAGCATGTGGCGTCGCCGCCGTCGCGCGGTGGCGCGCTGGCGGCGGCGGTAGCGGCGGCGAAGGCGGCAGCGGCTGGGTCGATGGCGCCGCCGCCGCCGCTGCCGACACGCGTGGCACTTACGTTTTCAACCGTCCATGAAGCCGTGTGCTTCTGTGTGCACATGCAGGTAGGAGTGGCTGCATCTTGCTTTGCGGCGCGGGGTCTTCCACCCTGACTGTTGGACTGCCTAAACGGAATCGCTTGTGACGAAGCCCCTCTACAGCTAACTTCTTTTGGTCCATGCAGTGTCTTGCTCCTTAGTTGTCTTGCACCGACGTTGGGACTGTGTACCCGCAACAACCCTGTCCCGCTCCCTGCTTGCAGGCGATGCTCATTAACTGCCGCTGGCCAGCAGAGGTCCTGGAGCTGCCCGGTTGCCGCCCTGTTGTCGTGCGGCCTAGATCTCTGGCCGCCGAGGAGGACCCATGCGACTACGCCTCCGCAGGCGGCGGAGGCCGTTCCGCTGCCAGTCGTGCCGCTGCAAACAAGAGCGTGCGCGGCGGCGGCCTCGGCGGCGTGGAAAGCGGTGGGGGCGGTATTTCTGGTGGCGGCGCAGACTCCGGCGGAGGTGTGGTCATGGCCTCCGCGCATTCCTCCTTTGTTGTCACCTCTGCCTCGCCGTTCAGCCCAGCGAATGCCGTCGACCGCATGAAATCCCTCATCAGCGGAGGAACAAAAGGGAGGTCGGGCAGGGCGCTGCGGCCGCTGCCCATGTCGCCGCGGCTGCCGGGCCCAGGCAGCGGCGGCGCCCGGGAGCCAGAACGCTCCGGACCCTCCATGAGCCGCTTTGCTGCGGCAGCGGCCGGCAGTGTCGCCTCTGGGGCCACCGCGCCCAACCACAGCGCGCAAAGCATGGTGCCATTAGGAATCGCAGGATTGAATAGCCTGGGTGGCGGCAGCGGCGGCGGCGGCAATAGCGGCGGCGGCGGCGGCCAGTACGGCAGCGGTGGCGGAGGTGCCGGGATGTGCGGTGTTGTAGACGCATGGCCAGGTGGAACGGGTACTTCTGCCGGCTGCTCCCGAACCGGCAGCGGCACGGGTTGCCCGAACCTCAGCGGCTCCCTGCATGGAGGCGGAATGGCCGGAGTGCAGGTGTGGAGCGCTGGCTTGCACCCCAGCGGACACACGTTGACCTCCAGATCTCCACTGGGGCGCAAACCCTTGTTCCGGGGGTCACGCGACGGCAATCAGCCGAGCGAGAATGCATGCGCTTCCGGGGTTTCGCAAGGGGCCGCAGCGCCCAAGCAACTCAGTGGAGCGGCGTCGCTGCCGCTTCCAAAGGTCGCGACGCTGCAGGGGGCCTCGCAGCTCCCTGCAAGCCTCCGTGCCGCCGGCGTAGACCTCCGGAAGCTGCAGTACACGCGCGTTCCCAGGGGCGGCAGCGGCTGGCTTCGCAGCGCAGCAATGCCCACGGCACCTAGCGTCGACGAGAATGGCATTGATGGCATGCCTGCCGTTGCAGCGTATGTTGGCTCCCACGCAAGCGTACCTGCTGACGCCGTCGCCAAGGCGACGGCGGCGGACGACGGAGTGTCCTTGTCCGAGCGCCTGGACCGTCGTCCCCACGTGTACGGCGCTGCTCCCGTCGCCGTCAATGCGGCCACCGCCTCTGCTGCAGCAGCCTCCGCAATGGCTGCTGCCCGCAGCGGCGCGGCGGCGACGCCAGCGGCTGGCGACGCAACTCCCGTGTCAGACCGGGATCCAAGCGGTGTCCTCATGGAGTACGTGCTGGGTGCGATGGACCTAGACGGGGATGCGGAGGATGCGGCGGCGGCGGGCCCGGTGAGCCTGGACGCTGGCAGCCTGTGGGCACCCTATCCGCCCGGGCCTGACGGCCCCGCGCATGCAGCAGCGCATTCAGCTGGCTTTGGCTTTTGCGGCATGCACGTGGGCAGCTTGGGCGCGACGGCCGCTGCTGTGATTGCTGAGTCGCCTCTGTCAAGCGTGCAGAGGACCCCCACCTCCACCTCTGCTTCGGCGGCAGTGAGTCTGGTCTGGCCTGGCGATCGGCTGCCGGCACCGCCGTCGCCGTTTGCCCTGGCGGGATTTGGTCCCAGCACCACCACCTCCCCTCGCGTGTCCGTCACCCAGCTCTCCGCGATGCCTCCCAGCCAGCAACAACAGCAGCACATGCAGCAGACGCAGGGCTCCGCTTCCCGCAGTAGCCGGGTGGACTCCATGCCGCTGGTGTGCAGTGCTGCTACGCTGGTGCTGCCGCCGGCCCCCGGAAGTAGCGGCATTGTCGTACAGCCCTCCGTTGCTACCACCACCACCGTCACATCCGAGCACGCGTCCTCACCGCCCGCGTTTCCCCTGGCTGCGACATTCGCTGGAGCTGCTGGTGCCTCCGCTTCGGAAGTCCGCTTCACACCCAACCTGCGCGCGTTCTCCTCCGCTGCACCTGTCGACCCGGCAGACGTCCGGGGAGGCTTTAACCTTGAGGCCGCTTATAGCATGGGCGACGCTGCGGCGTTTGGCGGCGGAGGGCCTTCTGCTGCTGCTACCGGCTTGCGAGGCGGACCGGTTGCGGAGGGTATAGAAAGCCCCGAGGCGGCATCGTTCTTTGGCGATAGCACCACCACCGCCACCACCGCAGCGCTCCTGCCGCCGCCTCCCGCGCTTTTGCCCGCTGCGGTCCTGCATGGTATAAGCAACGCGGCTGCTCTGGGCCCCATAGCGGCCGCAGCGGGTGCTTTCGGCAATGGTAGTGGTGCCGCAGCAGCAGCAGCCCTCGGCCCGCGCATGCCGCAAATGGTACGACATACCTTCTCCGCAGCCGCCCTGCAGTTACCCGGTACATCAGTTCCCGCAGCAGCACTCATGCAGCAACAAAGTACTGCCGGAGAGCTGCAGACCAGTCCCGAGGTGTCTCCATGCGTGACGCCGGGCCTGCCGGTGCGCCCCTCACCTACGGGCTGCTCCGGCACTGGGAGCGCCGCGCTGTCGCCCCCGCACAGCCCGCTGAGCCCCCTCAGTCCACTGCACCAGCTGCTGGAGGAGAGGTCTTCCTTCCCCGTACTCCAGTCCGGATCACGGCAGGATGCTGCTCCTTTGCGCTTGCCGAGTCCGCCGCCTGTGCAGGGAGGAGCAATGCCGGAGCTGATGACCCAAGGGTCGGTCCCGGCGCGCGGACTGTACGGCACATCGCCAGTGAACATAGCGGGTGCGTCGGGGTTGCTCTCGCGCCTGCAGGCGTTACGTCGGCCCCTGCTGCAGAGCGTCGCCTCCAGTGCCGTAACGGCGGGCACTGTTCCTGCAGCAGCCAACTTGTCGCACCACTCCGTGCCTCTGAAGAAGCTAGTTTTGGAGGAGCGCGACAACGGAGGTATATACTGTAGGTCCACTAGTGCCGCGCTGACAGATTGTAACCCGGTTTCCCAGCTGGGTACGACGGACGGAGGAGTGGGCGCAGGCGCCCAGCCGAATCGTCTACCCGGAGGTCCTGGAGGTCCGGGCGCGGGTCTCGGCTCGGTTGTCCGTAGTTTTGGAGAGCAGGTGGGTGGCGTTTTGGCGGACGGATGGGTAGCATGGGGGATGTGGAGCTGATGCCGTGTGCTCGGGTAGCGGGTGTTATGTGGCCAGTTCCTTCGTGGCTATCGGCAACTGCTTGTGCGCCATACCGGCATTAGGGCAAGGTATCCGGCCTAGCACACCCTTTGCTACCGCATAGGCCGCTTCGTTCGACCCCACACCCCTGCAACCCTGTCAACAAAAACGTTCATTGCACCTCCGCGACGCAGGTGCGCATGACCTTCCAAGCAATGGACTTTGCCCAGCTCACGGGAGACGAAAACGGCTTAACGGTCATCTTCCGAGGCCCACGGGTCGTTTGCGGCATAAGCACATGGCAGTACGACGATGAAGATTACCGAATGTACGACGAACGGCGTGATGGCATGGATACCTCAACACGCCCCGCGGGCGGCGTTGCAGACCGCCCCAACTCCGAACGGCCGACCACGAACGCAGCTCTCGCTATTTCGGAGCTACGCACACTCGCACGCGCCTTCGAGCCCTCGGCGGCTGGCGGCGCCGGGCTAGGTGGCGGCGGCGGCGGCGGTGGGGCTACTGCAGCCGGCGGCGGCCGTAGCGATGGAGACGACTGCGGCGATGGGGTTGACTTCTCCGCTTTGGGCAACCCCCTCTTCAACGCTGTGAATGCTAACGAGGCGGCTGCCGCAGGGGGAGTGCTCCGAGACCAGGCGAGGGTCCCTGTCGCGTCCTCACTACCCCAGCAGCAGCCAACAACGGCTGCAGGTCAAATGCACGGCAGCAGCGGCCCCGCTGACGCCGGCGCCGCCTGTGGAGCGCAAGCGTCCAATGGCGCCGCCGCCGGCACCAGTGCTGCTGCTACCTCGCTTGGAGGAGACAGAGACGCAGGAAGGGACGCTGTACAGGAGTCAGCGGCGGCGGATGCGCTGTTTGGCTTCCAGCGCCGGCTCTCCGCGGCCAAGCGGTGGCACCGGCGGCGCCTGCCACCCCCGCTCCAACGCGCCCTGGCGATCTGCGAGGGCGGCCAGGGGGGCTTTGTGTTCCTGGATGGATCCACGTACGGCGCCTCCTCACAGGAGGCCCTCCAGGAGCAATGCATGGTGCGTAGTACAACATGTACGAGAGTGAATTTTGTTTGTGCACGACCCATGGATTCGTTAGGCTGCCCAAGGCCCCGGCCCAGATTCCATGTGCATTCCGTTGCTCTTTCCCCACAGGCAGAAGCACTAGTACTACTTGAAGTCAACGCTCCTGTCACCACACTCCTCTATCTAGCCCAGCTCTCCGACCACATCTCCTCTCGTCGCACACACCAACTACTACGCTCCACACCCCACCTCCTGCCCTGTACTCCCCACCCCTTCAGATCCTGCACATGGGCGACTACGTGCTGGCCGACACTCCCTCCCCGCTGGACCTCTACCTCGCGCTCGACTTCACGCACCTGGCGCGTCTGTGCTACCTGCAGCCGCTAGCCTGCCGCGAGCAGCTCAGTCTAGGGCTGCTGTCAGCGCCCGTCAACGCCGCCACCATCTGCTTCACGCTCGTGGTGGGCATGCAGACACTGCTGGCGTGGAACACGGAGGCGGCCAAGGAGGCGCTGGCGGTGCTGCGGGATGCAGTGCTGCCGGCGTTGCTGCGGCACGGCGGCTACCTGGTGTGTACGGCAGGCGGGGGAGGGGCTGGAGGTCCGGGGGGCCGGGAGGGCATGTGCATTTTACTCTACAATGGCATACGTACGAGCGCAGTTGAGGTGTTTAGCTCCTCGTCGTTGAGGTGGTGCCGCAAACGTAGGAAGCCCGTACGGCACGGAATGTTTACATGCCTCTGATGTGCGTGTTGCCGCACACTCTTGGCGTGTTCGGCGGTGCAGCCTTGCACTGGTGTCAGGCGCTACATGTGCCTACACGGCCCTGCCGCTTTCCTGTTGCCCGCTGGCCCCCGCAGGTGGAGGATGCGGACGGGCTGCTGCTCACCGCCTTCCCCAGCAGCCGCTCCGCGCTAGCCTGGGCGCTGGAATGCCAGGCGGAGGCCAAGCACCTGGACTGGTGGGTTGGTGGGGGGGGGATTGGTGGAGGCTCGGTTATAGACTTTTAATGGTAAACCGAGTCAAACCGGTACCGCAGCAGCAGCAGCAGCGATGTGTATGGTATCCTAGTCCGTATGGGAGCACAAACCGGTAGCATGCCGCACTTGCTTTGCGCATGGCTTCCATTCACTCACAGTTCTGATGCCGCCACGAACACAACAGTGTCCACCCGTGCTTGTGCTTGTTTGCCGTACAGGCCTGATGAGCTGCTGGGCCATGCGCTAGGCGAGGCTGTGTACGTTGAAGATGAGCTGGCGACAGGGGAGGAGGAGGCGGGCGAGCTGCTGGGGTCCTCCGACGTGCAGGGCGGCGCGGGGCAGCAACAGCAGCAGCGGGCTGCAGCGGGCAGCAGGCACCTGGTGTTCAGGTGCGGTCGGGTCGACAGGTGGTTTCTTACTTGCTGCGTGCTTCCCATCGCTCTCGGAGCCCCGAGCAACCCCATGCATTCGGGCAGTGCATTCGCTGCTCGCACTGTTTGTCACCACCCCTCACCCCTCCGCTGCCGCCTGTTCCTGTCCCTCTGCCTCCCGCTCCTAACCCCTAACGCTCTCCCAGGGGCCTTCGCTTCAAGAGCGGGTTGGACTGCGGTGACGTGTTGGCCCGAGTGCACACCACCACGGGCCGCATGACCTACCGCGGCAGGGTCATGAACCGGGCTGCGCGCATCGCCGGCCTAGCAACAGCCGGGCAGGTGCGTTTCAGGCGCGGCGCTGCTACCGTTTATTTTGCTGTCCTGCCGGCTACAAGCTGTCACTGACAGGACCGTAGCTCCTGTTGTTGCCGCTATTGCATGGTCGCGTTGAAGCACCCGGGCAGCCTCAGGGAGTATCGCGGCCTCTGGCCTTGCTGTTTCCGGTTACAATCAAGAGCCATGTCATGTCTCCCCTGCCTGGTCTGTTATCTGTCAGTGTGATCTACGAGCCCTCCTCGCATTTGCCTTCTTCTTGCGATACGTGCACGGCGCACAGCGTGTGCAGTGACTCCAGCACCCAGTCAGTCAGTCATGTATCGCGTGACACATTTAACAAGCACGGACCCAACCCGTTGTCGGCTGCGTGTGCGGTCTACGGTGCCGCCAGGTGCTGTGTTCGCGTGGGCTGTGGGACGACAGCGGCCTGGAGGCGGCTCCCGAGCTGTGCCAGCTGGCGCTGGCGGTTGGGGAGAGCATGGGGGAGATGCAGCTGAAGGGGTTGTCGTCCAAGATGGAGATCATCAACTGCATGTAGGTGGAGGGCTAATGGGGTAGCAGCGGGCGGTGAGCCTGAGGCGGCGGCTGCAGGCTCTTACGTAAAGTGTTGCTTGCTGCTTGAATGCGCTCATCTGGTCAAAGCGCTTGGTGCGGTTACTGCTAGTAGCTTTTGCCTAATTGATTGGGGTACAGCAAATGAGTCCTTGCCTTTTCGTTTAACGCATCCGGTCAGGTTGAGTGTTACGGTAATAGCGTTTCATAGCGCGTTGCCTCTTACACAGAATGCCCGCATCCCTTCCTTCCCTTCCTGCTCCTCCTCCCGCAGCCGTATCCTGAAGGTGGATCTGGTGCAAGCGGTGCTGGAGGTGTCTCAGGAATTGCCCTCCATGCCCCACCCGCGCATTACCTTTACGGCAATTGCCGGCGACGGTGACGGCACCGACGACGGAGGCGACGGCGACAATGCCGACTTCGACCTCGCGCGACCGGCAGCAACCACGGGCACGCCTGTCCTCATGCAGGCCGTGCCGCTGCTGTCCGATACCGACTCGGAGCCCGAACATGACGGCGGAGTCGTGATAGGAGGTTGCGGCGACTCTGCCTCTGATGGCAACGACGACGTCTCCTCGGAAGTTGCTCCAGCGCGCCGATCCACACGCACCGCAGCCGGTAGCGCGCTTGCTGGCGGCGCCGCCGGCCACGCCATGAGTGCCGGACTGATGCTGAGCAGTGGCGTCGGCATAGGCTCCCGGCGGGACCTGCTGGCAGCCGCAGCCGCTGCGGAGGAGTTGGACGGAGCTTTCGCAAACGCAAGAGCGAGTGCGCCTCTGCGCAGTTTGGCGCTGAACGGCCCCAACGGCCGGTCCTCGGTTCCCTTCGGCTTGGCTGCAGCCACAACGGGATCTGCTGCGCGGGCGGCGGCGGCGGTCGCTGCCCGCGTGCGTCGCGCCAGCCAGATGCAGAGCAGCCGCTTCATGCATGCCGGCGGCCTGCCGCTAGACCTCGGAGCAGCCGGTGGCGGCACGGGAGCCGGCGGCGGCAGCGCTGCGCAGCTGACGGCGGTGACTTCCGGCGTGCGCAGCACATTGAACGGACTCATGGCGGCGGCAGCGCTAGCTTATGCGGCGGCGGCTGACGACGACGACTTGGCGGATCGGCTGGTGGCTGGCTACAGCTCCGACGGCAGCGGCGGCGACGGTAGCTACGGCGAAGGCGAGGGCACCCTCAGCGCCGACTTGGGGCATCACGTCGGCGGGCCGTCCTTTACGCAGGGCTCCACCGTGGGAGTGGCGGCACTGCGTGGGATACTGCCCCGGCCGCGTGCGCCGTCGGGGCTGGGCTTCCTACCGTCGGCGATGGTACTGAGTCCAGGCGCCGCCGGAGGAGTACCTGCGGCGGGGCCGAACGGAGCCGGTGGCGGAGCCGGTGCATCCGCTGCTGCTGCCAGCGCTGGCGGCGGCGGAGGCGGCGGCGGAGGCACGCCGGGTGCAGCGTCGCTAGCCACAGCAGCAGCTGCCAACATTAAGAAGGCGTTGCAGGCTGTACGGCGATCTATCCTGGACGAGCATGCTGGCGCTGGGATTGGTGGTAGCGTTCCCTTGCCCGTTATTAGCGATGGCTCCAATGACGAGGATGCGGAGGAGTTGGGCCGAGCTTGGCAGGCGCCGAGAATTCCGACGACGACGCCGGCGGCCTCGGGTCCCATACCGCAAGCCGGTGCAACGCCAGCCGCCGCCAGCGGACAAAAGCTCCGCCGCCTTCACTTACTCCGGGAAAATGAGCTCAACAAGGCGTCAGCATCCCCTGGCGGCGGAGGTGGCAGTGGCGGTGGCGGCTTCCTAAAACGCTTGCGTGGTCTGGGTCGCGGTAGCCGCGCTGCCAAGGGCCGCTGCGGCGGCGGCAGCATTGAGTACGACCCCGATGACGTGGATGACGACGACTTGCCGTACAGGCCCATGGCCTCCGCCGGGTCGGACTTCTACGCGGGTCGTCTTCCCTCGTCGCTGCTTGCCTCGGCCCAGGCGCGGCTTCGCGGCGGCCAACCCGGCGCCTCCGCCGCCCTGATGCGCAGCAGCACCGCTGCCCCCGCATGCTCGCCACTGGGTCGAAACTCTCTTAGCGCCAGCATCGGAGGTGCCCGGCGGAGTTCCCTCGAGTCGCAGCTCCTGCGCCATCCCGCCAGCATCGGCGGCGGTGGTGGCGGCGGCAGCAGCAGCCGTGGCGGCGGCCTCACCGCCAACCGGTCCTTCCGTCGTCTGGGCGGTCATGGACTGGTCGCGGAGATGAGCCTGGCATCCATGACCATGCGCCGACACATCCCTGTTTCCGAGCTGCTGGGCGCGGCAGCTTCCAGCAGCGGCGGCAGACGCGTGGTCCGCGGATTCGGCTCACAAAGCATGATGGATGAGGACAGTGGCGGCGCTGCGGCGGCGCGTGCGGATGGCCGCCCTGCCTTGGTCATCCAGACCCCAGGGCTGCAGACGCAGCGGACCAATTCCTTCCGTGCGGCTGGGTCGGCGGGACCGAGTCCGCTGGCGGGCAGGTACCGACCGACGCCGCCGGCTGGTGTGGCCGCTGGCCGGCCCGGCGGGGGCAGCGGCGGTACGGCGAACTGCATCTCTGAGGCTGAGGGTGAGTGTGGTTGGCAACGTGTGTGGTAAGGCAGCGGAGTTGCGTAACCGTGCTGACCGTACCTGTTGACCGGCCTAGTTATATGGAATGAGACCTTGTGCATGCATTCTTTCCACTGCAGGAAAAGAAGATGGGAGCAGCAGCGCCGATACCGCAAACGCCTCCCCCAGCCGAACAGCCAGCCGAAGCAGGCTACACAGGCAGCTGACGGGAGGGGCGAGATCTGGCGCGGCGGCATCAGCAGCCGCAACCGCAACGGCGGGCCAAAGAGCCACAGCCATCAGCCCCGCACAGCCCGCGGTTTCATCATCCTATCGCCGGCCCGGATCCTTCACATCCTTCTTGCAAAGGGCCCCCAGGAAGCAGCAATCAGGACAGCAACCCCAACAGCAACAGCCAGCCTCTCGGCAGGAGTTCCGATGGCAGTTTTCATCAAACACCGGCGACGAAACATGGCTGTCCAGCTATAACAACGACCCTGTTGACGCTCCCAGCGTTGTCCGCGGCTCCTCTGTGGCCCGGAACCGGGATCCCGGCGGCCCGGCATCACCTGCAGCCCCCGACCTGCCGTCACCTGCCAACGCGCCTCAAAAGGCACCTCCTCCGGGCCTCTTGGCACGTCGTGTTACCTCCTGGAGGGCCTCTGTAGCGCAAGCATTCGGCGGCAGGGTGGGTGAGGCGGCGGCGGCGGCGGTGGCAGGGCACTCGAGCTCCTTCACCTCACCTCCGCGAGGCGGCAGTACGACATCTCGGGCCGTACTGAGCCGTACATACACCGCTCATGGCGGCGGTGCGGAGCATTCCACATCGCCGTTCGCCTCCGTCTCCTACACTTACACTGGCCGCCAGGTGAATTCTCCGGGCAGCGGCAAGCACCCTCAAGCAGCCCCTCCCTCATTCACGTCGCCGGCTTCAGGGTTGACGCCAGCGACGGGCTCTCCGCGACTGTACCGCCGCTCCGCCGCTACCTCGGGCTCGCGTCCTCACATCGGGACCGCTCCGGGTGGCCTGGTCTCGGGCGTCCCAGCAACGGGCGGCCGCGCCAGCGGCACCCACCCAAGCTCTCCGGCGCACGCAACAGCAGCAGCAGCTGGCGGCGGCGGCGGCGGCGGTAACGAAAGCGCGACAATGGCCCGAGCATCCAGTGGACACCTGCAAGCAGCATCTGCTGGGGAGGCGCCAACGGGGGCCACTGCCTGGACGGGCCTGTTCAGCTCCATACACACGTTCCTGGGCCTGTCACAGCATGCTCATGGCGGCAGCGGCGGAGGCGGACCTGTTGTATCGCCGACACATCGGCGGAACTCAACCTACATTCCGGCGAGCGCGGCCTCCGCCGCCACCACTGCTGCCGCCGGCGCTGGCGTTGCTGGCGGGGGCGGCGGCGGGAGGTCACGCAGCGGCAGACGGCGCTCGGTTCGAATGGGTGTGGACTATCCCCTGGACCCCGCCTCCGCCGGAGGTGGTCCTAGTACGACAACAACTCGTACACAGCGGCGCCGATCTGTCATCGAGGTCAGCGGCAATGTAATGACCTTGAACGCAGGGTCCGCCTTCGCGGCCGACAGGTGGCAGCTCGACCCCAGCTACCCGGATGCTGTTGGAGGAGTGTCAGGGTCAGGCGGCGGGCCGGACTCCACGGCGCGAGACGGCATCCCCCTTGACGGTCCGCCGCCCGGGCCTTGCAGCAGCTTACTGGGTGCTACGGACGCAGCGGGGGCCGGGATCACACTGCCGCGCAGACGCCGCAGCCAACGCAACCTGGCGGCTGGCGTCGTCGCAGCCAAGACTAGTGTTGCTGGTAGCAACAGCAGCGGCGGAAGGGCTTGTACGGATTCCGGGGAGCGTGTGGGGCACTCGGTCCGCCGCCAGCTGTCCCGTGGGTCGCACACCCTCGGACCCACCAGCTCCGGGAGTTTACCCACGCCGCTGCCGTCACAATCAGCGGTACCGCAACAGGTTGCGTCTGGGCTTGCTTCCACTTCGCTTGCGAGCTCAAGCACCAGGAGTCGACTCCTGGCGGGAGCGACAGCTGACGGAGGCGCCGGCAGCGGCACCGAACCGGGCAGCGTCGCCGCTGCCGGGTTTCTATCCGCTGCTGCAAACGTCGAACCCGACCGCCCTGCCTCGGCAACCAAACTGGGTCGTTTCGTCCGTGGCCTTAGCGGCATGCTCCAGCGGAGCCACAGCGTAAGCCGCTCACCTGGCAGCGGCGGTGGTGGCGGAGGCGGTGTGGGCTTGGCGTTGAGGAGTAGCCACCGCTTCGCCACTCCGGCAGTTAGCGGGACGGGTCAAGGGGGCTCCCTTAGCGGCGAGCCACCCGAGCACTCCGGCGGGAGTGCCTTTGTGGTCTCCATCACGGCCGCGGCGGCGGCGGCAGCTGTCGTACATTCACAGGCGCGCAGCCGCATGGACGGCGACGGCGGCAGCTGTGAAGGTGATGTGGGGGGGATGCCGAGGCCGCGGTCAGGGACGGCGCCCCATGCAGCTACCGCGGCCGCAGCAGTAACCCCGTCCGGTAGCCAGAGCGGGGGTGAGACGCCAACGCTCAAGTCCGGCATCCGCCGCTTGGTACCGGGACTCGCAAGGTCTGCTCGAGCCGCTGTGCGTAGGGTGTTGAGCGGTGGGTTAGGAGGTGAGGAGGCTGCTGCTGTGGGCGGTATTAGTAGCCGGGAGGGGGTTGGTACCAGTGACGATAGCGGCGGTGGCAGCAGTCGGGGTGGTGGTAGCAGGGGAGCACGGCAACGCAACCGGGATTGGAGGCAGACGCAGGGGTCTTGGAACACGGAAGGAGATGGGTCAGACGGCAGCCCTCAGAGAGGGAAGGAGCAGCAAGAACGACGGTTTGTGAGGGGCGAGCGCGGGCGGCGGCGGGCTGGCAGGGGCCAGGGCGAGGGTTGGCAGGAGTTTGATTTGGAGGAGGCGCGTTGAGATGACACCGATAGGAACGCCTGCTTGGAGATGTGGTAAACCTACGCACGGCAGGCAAACATTATTTAACAAGGGAAGAGAGGCCTCTTCCTGCGTGTCGTGAGGTCCCGGGAATAAGAAGAACGCATTGTATTTTGTACTGTGGGTGTGGATATGTGTATCTGGGACTTCCTTTGCGTTGTTGGGTGGTAGGTCGGTTGCTATTGTGGTGGGTGCGGGCAGCGAGCGGAGGTCACATTGCGGCCCGGTTGGCCCTGAGCCCGCATTGCTGGGTTTCCTGTTGACGCTGCAGGGGGTCATTTCCCCACCCAACTGCTTCTTGCGGAGAGCAGTGTGACGGTGAGCTGCTTTTAGAGTTCCCAGCTGCAATGATAGCTACGCATTGAGAATTCGTTCAGTTGCGGATAATGGGGGTGTGAGTTCCGTTGCTCAATTGCTCAATTACTTTTGGTGTGGAGTATAAGTCAGTGGCGCGTGTCTGGTAAGCGGGCAATTACCCGCTTCAATCTGTCAGCTTCATGGCTTGCGTCCTTGCTAGGTCTTGCAGTGTGGGTGGTGACAGCAGCATTCGTTGTATTGGAGGGGGCAAAGGAATGCCGAAAACAGACTGCCGGTACAAAGCTTTACGTGCTTGTAGTTACTTCGCTGTCTCGTTGCAAAAGGAACCCGATCGAGCCGGAGAAGAGGAAGCACTGTTTACCAAAGGAACATTGTGCGTTGCTCGAAACTGCGTACATGATTATTTTACCCCTCAGTGAATGTACCGGTTGTGTTTATTACTAGACTCGTCTATGTGTTTTGTTTCGCCCCTACCGAAGCCCCGGCCACTGCAGCGACGAAACCCACATCTCGGGTGGTTACGTGTGGAGGGACAGCGCATGCGCCCGATGCAATCCGTGCCTGCCGTAATTTTTGCTTTAGTGTCCTTACTATGTTGTTTCGTACGCTGCCGGTAGCGGTTGCCCTGCAGGCTGCAAGGGCTTGCTCGAGTTGGCGTGGTAGGAGCTACGGTACCTTCGGGGGTTCCTCGTGTGGCGTAACTTATTTCTTAACGATGCCACTGTTGTAGCGGCCGTTGTCAGTGTTGCAGTGCCTATTGTTGCAGTATTGTTGTGTCTTGTGGGGAGGTTATGTGGCTAAGCCGCTGGCCGCTAAGCCTGGAGGCAGCTATGACAGTGAGCCAGGTATGGGAGTGAATGCATGTGAGGTTGCGCGGTCGATGCTCGTACTAGGCGTTTGATTTGAAGGAGAGGTGCATGCAAGGGGGCTCGAGGCCCCAGTTCGAATGCCAATACCAGCAGCCCTTGCTGAATACTAAAGTACCGGTACGTGCGGCAACTGCTTAAGAGCCGAGCCTTGTGGGCGACCGCACTTGATGTAAACGTGTCGGGAAACGCCATGATGGCGACCCCTCCCGGACCCACCCACCCACCCTACAGAACTTCGAACGCTATTTTCTCGTGTTGCCGTACGCCAAAAAAGTTAAGAAAGCCAGCAATGGATTCCTCTCAATGTGTTCTTTCTAGTTATGACATTTGTTGAGCTACTGCACAGAACGGGTCATACCGTGCTTCAAGGTTGCACCCTCAAACCCTATCGACTGCTAGTGTAAATGACACTAGTACGCCACAACCAGCCCATACCAGCAATTGCCACGACTCATTGCGACTTGCCGCGGCTGGCACGGCCCCGCCCTCGCCCACACCCTCGCCCCCGGCCCGGTTGCTTTTATTAAAGGACAACCTCAAGGAGTCATGTCGCCAACATGGTGTCATGTCATCATGTCATGCCCAAAACGTCTTAGGATAAGACCAAAATAAGTGCTATAGAATGCTTACAGTATGTTTATGATATATATATTCTTAATAGTGTATTTGGCAACGCCAGGAAAAAGTTAGGAAGCCCTTGGAAAAAAACCACCGGATCCCCCGGACCCCACCCACCCACCCTGCCGTACAGTCACCTTTGGGTGCAGATAACTTTTCCCGTACAACTCCAGAAAAAAATTCCGAAAGCGGATTTGAAATGCTCTCGACGATCTCTTTAACTTTGAATCATGGACTCTGACCTCGCGTTTCCTACCCCACCCCCCCTGTTCAGCCAAGCGTCACACGCTGTTGGTAAAGTCGGTGAGTGTGTGCACAACGCTTGCAACCATCCAGCTGTTGATCTGGCGGGACTGGCGCCTTCTACTACTACTACTCCAGGGCAATATTTCGCACCTACAACATGAACAAAGCAAATATGGACTAATTCAGAGCTCAGGCGTTGGTACGTCAAGAGGTGCCGTGAGTCATCTCGCACCCGCCGGACAGCTACTGAATGACAAGTTCCATGTATGTACACTCTGTACCATAACCGCGTCTAGGTTTCCGAATTACTGGGCACGGCCGTTACTATCGGCACAGGACTTCCGCAGCTGCGGTGTGCAGCTTATGGTATCAAAAGCATAGGCATGGGCCCATCATAGTAAATTCAGGGCGGACAGTGTAAACGTACGCTGGAATACATAACGTGGGTGCACTCGTAGTACAACTGACGACTGGCCAATGGTGGGCGCCGGCAAAGCCGTTGTAAGAGCGTAAGTAGCGGTATAATTACAAAGGTTGTATAACGGGTTTTTTTCGGCGGCTTGAAAAAGCAATGCATCAACAAATGCACCAAGGAACACCGGTACAGCTGAGTACGTGCAGTTCCACCAACCGCCAAAACGCCGAAGGACACCCGAAGTGCACATGAAGCCGTGCGTCACTCGCGAAAGAAAGAAACCGGAGACAAGGCATTTGAAATAGTCGATACGGTTGCAGACTAGCTTTCTACTTTCCCTAATATTGCAAGATTGCGTCCAACATCCCTGGACATTCCTCAGGCCATAACGTAGATAGCCCCCATTATCGACGTTATTATCTGGGCATAACAACATTCTCTTTGTTGATGCTGGTTATCCGTTGGAGCTCCACCGCCTCCCAAACCAACCTTCGACTGGGGTTATCGTCATCATCTAATGGCCTCGTCGCCGGCGGCACCGCTGGGTCCTATCCGCGGAGCGCTACGCATCATCGCATACGCAAAGCTATGGCTAATTATTGTCTGCGGCTTTATTACCTTTGCGTTCTTTCTTTGGACGACGCCAACCCGATGGTTCAATTACCGCTCTGACGAGTTCGTTACATGGAGGAACACCCTTGTGCTCCAATACAACTTCGTCAATGCCACCACCGGCAAGCAAACGCCTCTCCTCTCCAACTCTATCAGCTTCGTGGTAAGCCAACCTAACACGCTATCGAATGAAGCCCCACCATACCTGACTTTGCACGGTCAGAACGCCAAGGGCGGGCACTCCCTTCCTCCTCCCTGCCCTCTGCAACGCTCGTGAGATATCTCATAGTACTGCGTTACTCTGCTCCCCCCTCTTATCTCCTAAACAGCTCATCTGGCAGTGGTGCGGCACGCTGGCAGTGGCACTGGCTGCAGGAGGGTTGCACTGGCTGTCACATGGCAACGGAAACTGCAGCCTCATGGTGCTGGCCCAAACTGCCCCTGCACTGGAGTCGGCACGCCGCCCAAAGCAGCTCCGCCTTTCTCTTGTGGCTAGAGCCAGACGGGTGAGTGCATGTGATGCTGATAAATTTATCAGGCGCCAGTGCACGTCTTCTTGTCTAGCTAGTCCGCTCGCTCGCATCTACACGTGCTAGCTTGCTTGTGCTTTATCGGTACATGTCAATAAAGCCCTCATGTGCATCTTAAGCCGCTTCCTTGCGCCCCTTCCCGCCCTTCTCTCCCAATCCACCCGCGCCCCCTCAGGCCTCCCGGCGGCTGCACCACCTGCTGCACATGCGGCTGCCCCCGCGGGGCCTGTGGCGGGCGCTGCTGGGCCCGGGCGGTCTGAGTGTGCTGGACCTGCTGCTCGTCCTCATGTGGGCCGCGCTGCACGCCATGTGGATGTACGAGATGACCGGCCGGGCGCTGGAGGTCAGGCGCATGGCACCGCCACCGTTTCGAGGTACTACTGCTGCGAGTGATCCTTGCCGCGTAGATAGCCGATCTGGCAATAGCTACCACACCTTATGTGTGGCAGTGCACGGACGTATGTGGGGACATGGCACGTACAGAGCAAAGATGGCGTGATAAGGGGGCGTAAAGGCGTGGATACTGTGGTTGCATGCTGCTTGCCATCCTTGTGTGCATATCTCCTATAAACACGCTCCGTTTGCGGAGCAGAGTGAGAGACCGCTGGTGGTGTGCCGAGGGGAACCACACATCCCCTTTTCGCTGGCTTGCCTTCTCCTGCAGTGCTTGCCCGGAGCTCCCCCGATATCAAGTCCCCTGCTGCTGCAGCCACCAACACCACCACCTCAATCGCCAGCAGGGCTATGCCTTCGGCTGCAAGTGCTGTCAACGTCACCCGTCGGCTGCTTCAAATCAACACCACGGCAACCAAGATGAACACGACATCAGCAGCTACTTCCTTGCCTGCACCCGCCACTGCGAAGCCGGCCAAACCCCTTCCTCGTGCTGTGCAAGGGAGGTGAGCCTTCGAACGTCATCTCGCTGCAACAGCCACTGCACATGCACTCGATAGCCAGCTGTCCATGCCACACAGGCGAGCCCAGACCGCCAACAGCGCCGAAACGGGCGTGCCTAAACATCAGAGTCTTGTCCCACTAACCGTGCCGAACAAGCTGACATTCTCGGTTAGATTCTTGTTCCTTGAGACCGCTAATCACTGAGGCGCTGCCTCCCGCCCCCTCGACCCTTGTGTCTCCCTCGCATATGCAGCGTGGCAAAGTACTTTGGGTGGGTGGCGCAAATGGACATCCTGCTGCTCTTCTACCCGCTCCCCCGCTGCAACTTTCTGCACTGGATCTTGGGATCTGATTTCGCCACCATGATCAAGTACCATAGGTACGTTGGTGTGGCTGCACCGAGCCGCCCTTATGCGCTCATCATATCCTCCATCCCATTTGGTGGTACTGAGCAGGAAACACCAGTACGACTGGTACGACTTGGCATCCTGGCTTTGCCCGCTCTCATTCCGTGCTCTGCTCGCATCGTCCCCTTTCGACGTTTAGAAGGACGTCCCCCTTTGATAGCTTGTATATGCTCTGCGTGTGCTTGTGCGCAGGTGGCTGGGCCACGGCACTCTGCTAGCCTGCTCGCTGCACGGTATCATGTACCTGGCCCTGTGGACCCATGATGGCACGTAAGGAGCGGGGGCTGACTGGTTAGGGGCCTCCTGACCCACGGCTCGCTCCACCACTGCCTTGTGGTTCCAGGTGGCAGGGTATGGGGTCGTCCGGGCTGCGTGCATGCGCATATTATTGCCTATCATGCAATTGACGGCACCCCGTGCACTTGTGTGCAATCAGTTTCCATGTTCCCGCTGCTGCCCTCCCCGCCCAGGTTGTCGACCTACCTCACGTTCGGCATGAGCGGCACCAACATGGTGGCGGGGCTGGTGTCGCTGGCTGCCGGCTGGCTGCTGTGGCTCACCAGCATCCCCGCCATCCGCCGCTGGCTGTACAGCCTGTTCTACATAACCCACTTGCTGGCCGGCACCGTGTTCCTGCTGTTCACCCTGATGCACTACAAGGACAGCGCCGCGTGGATGATGGCAGGTGCGTGCGTGCGCGGTGGGCTGCCCTGCGCGTCATGGCTTCATCTCGGAGGCATCATGCATGTGGAGGGATGCATGTGCCATGGCAGTGTGCAACACCTCTTCTCTTTTGTCACCGCTAACGGGTGTTTAGCTTGCCTTGGGAACCCTGGACTCGCTGCTGGCTTTCACAAGCAACGTCGATAGGTGGTAAGCAGGATGTTAGCGACCGACAACCCCACCCCCTTCTACTGACCTAGCACCTGATTTTATACTCGGCTTCCCGCTCCCCAGGCATCTTCCTGTACCTGCTGGACGTGGCCCTGCGCACGGTGCAGCAGGCCCTCAACTGGACGCGCCTCAGCCTGGCAGCGGACACTGCCTCGGGGGCCGCTGCCAGCATCTCACCCGACGGCAGCCTGCTCACACTCTCGCTCAAGTGCGACGAGGTGCGGCGGGGAGGTAAAGGGTTAACGGCAGCTGGGTAGCTGCGTTCTCTGCTCCAGCGATCTTCTCAACCTAGTGTTAGACACGGACACGCGGCCACCTTTCATGCGAACCTGAAGTTTTCATTGGACGTTGTTGGGATTGGGTGACTACGCATAATGGCTGTGCACGTGCAGTTGCGGACCCATGGGTCAGGGTAGCCAACACGAAACGCATATGCTCTCATGGCAGCAAGCGATCTGCGTAGGATACCAGCCGGATGCCACCCCTCATGAGTAAGCATGCAAATTACGTACGCTCCTTGCTTCTGGGCTTTTTCCGCAGTCCTTGGAGTGGCACGGCTCGGACATCGTGTGCCTCAATGTCCCTGCCGTAAGCTGGTGGCAGTGGCACCCCTTTACGCTTGCCTCCTCCTCCAAGATAACCTTTGCCGGCGGCGAGAAGCGGATGGTGCTGCATATTAAGAAATACAACCGTTGGACCAAGGTACGTTCCGCATCACGGTATTGTAACACGTACCTGTGCATGAAGGTACGGGCGAAAGAACTGTGCATACCAGTACTCGCGGCACGCTATAGTAATCCAACCCCTCGAGAGGCGCTCCCTGCATTACCCTGCTTCCCAGACGAGGTCTGAGTTGTCATCCGTTGGTGGCCTTTGCTGCCTGTCGTGCAGCAACTGTTCAATCGTCTGGCTTCCGACGCCACACCGGTCAAGCTGTACGTCAGCGGGCCGTACGGCAGCGCTAACCGAAAGTGGTTGAAGGGTTTCGACCGACAGGTCTTCATTGCCGGCGGCGTTGGGGTAAGCGAAGTACGGGCGGGTCAGTACGGGCGGGCCTAGATTCAAGCAGATTGAATTGTTGGCCACTCCCCCTTCGATATCCGCGTTTCTCAGATCCCAAACTCCCCCAAACTCCCCCAGTCACAGGTTCCCGCCAACACACCTCTAAGAGTACTCTTATACGCTTTTTCTCAGCCTGAACGGTGCTGACCACCATAAGACATTCATGCAGGCGACCCCCGCTCTGGGCATGCTTCTGGAGCTCATTGCCCTCCGTCGTGCCAGTTCCGGCGCCAGCGCGGGTGCCGGCAATGGCAGCAGCTGCTGTGGCCGCGTGAGCTTCATCTGGGTCAGCCGCAGCGAGGACGAGCTCAACACCCTGCCGCAGGAAATACTGCAGGAGGCCGGCAGGTGGGTTCATCATAGGGGGCGTAAATGTCTGCTGTCGTAAATGTCTGCTAAACCCTAAAACCCTAACGCAGGGGTGAGGAGTCCTGGTTGGACATCCACCTCTACCTCACCCACGCGCCGGCTCCCGAGCCGCCTGCCGCCTCTCATGAAGTCACCTCCACGGACGGTATCGCACTTCAGATCGGCTCCCTGACCAACAGCGGTGTGGCAGCAGCAGTGGCGCTCAGCATGCGGCCGCCAGCTGCAGCTGCCGCTAGCGGCTCCGCCACATCCCGGTAGGCTCTATAGGGGTGCAGCGCGGAGGGGGACAAAGGGGGGCCGTGCGCAGCGCTGCTAATGCCCTATACTTGCTTTGCTGTTGGTTACTCTGCTGGCATGACTGGAGGAGCCTGCGTGCTTTGTTGGTACCTCTTTGTTGGTCTACCTCTTTGTTGGTCTACCTCTTTGTTGGTCTACCTCTTCGTCCACACAGAGTTTGCTCAGCCTCACGGCACTCCTGCCCTGCCGTCCCTGCAGGCCCCTAGTGCACCCCTACATGCTGCACCCGCTGCTGTGGATGGCGGCGCTGTTACTGTGCTTCGGCGGCGGCTTCGCGGGGCTCATGTGCGCGGATGCGTACGACGCGCGCATCATCCGTACAGTTGCCGCACGCAGCGACTACTCGTACGTGGGCATGCTGCAGTTCGCAGCGCTGGGCGCGGGGGCGTTCCTGCCGCCCGCGCTGCTCATGCTGGCAGCGCACCTCTACTGGTGAGCTGGTTCTTATGGTTGCGGCAAGTGGCGAACCCACAAAGTAAAGCCACTTGATCAGGTCGGCGGCGGTGTTTCTAGGGCAAAGACTTTGCCCTGCAAACGTCACGTCCGTTAGCGTGCCTCGCCCCCTGAACATCCCCTCGCCCATGCAAACCTGTGCAGGCGGTTTGTTGGCAGCCGCCGGCCACCCTCCCTACCCAAGCTACAGGACGACAGCTTCACTCTGGGCGCCCCCTCCGGCGCGCCCTCTATCCTCCTCCGCTCACCCTGGGACGTCACCCGCCTGGGCAGCATCACCGCCGCCAGCCAGTGCGCCCGGTCCTCCGTCGTCTCAATTGACGTCGGCTCTATTAGTGAGTTCGCGTTCGACACACCACCCAAGGACGTGGTGAAGTGCCGCGCTGCAGGAAGCGTCTGCGGCAACAGCGTCTGTGGCTTCACCACATCCCGCCTCGAGCCCTTCCTGCAGCGCGGCCGCCCTGACCTGCCCTCTCTGCTGGCGGCCGTGGCGGAATGCGGCTGCGGCGGTCCCGCTGCTGTGGATGCTGCTGCTGTGGGTGCGGTTCCGCTCCCCTCGCATCCCGAGTGCCCCGAGGACTGGCGTATGGCTGTGTTTGCTGCGGGTCCCACTCCGCTGGTGGCGCATGTGGAGGAGCTGTGCGCGCAGCTGAATGGGGTGTGGGGCAGGGCGGGCCGAGCGTACCTGCAGGTGAGGGCGCTCACACATGAGATGTGAGGGCAGCAGGCGCCAGGGTGTAACCGTCTGGTGATGGAACATGTTTGTGGGAGTAAGATGTCTGGTTGAACTGCAGTGTCATGCGCTTATAATGTGCTGCTCGTGACCCACATAGCAGCACTGCCGTCGCACGGACGCCGTGCTGTGCGCCGCCGGTGTGCCCTCCGGTGTTTGTTGTCAATTTCCCTTGCCGTACGTATTGCAGTAGTAAGCTGTAGTAGGCCACACTTGGCCAGGATTTGTGCAAAACCATGTGTGGACGACTCGCATCAATGCCGCTCTGTTGTTTCCATGTGTAGAGGCTCCATGCATGTATGGTTTGAGCAGCGCCGGGCGCAGGTGGAAAGGTACGCGCTGCACTGCACACGGTGTCGGGGGCGTTTCGCTGTTTCGTGTCGGCGTGCAGCGGGTGTACATATGTGAATTGTTAGCAAGGCTGGCTGCCAAACACCAATATTCATGCTAATCATGCATTGCCGTGGTGGAGTATACACGTATTGCGCGTTCGTGGTTCCCCGTGTCTATGGTCTGTTGGTTCGGTCGACCTACCTGTTGCGACTGCGTTATAACCCCGTGTGATTCTGCCCTTGAGTTGAGGTGCTGCAGCCCTTGTGTATGCGCTTGCGTAGCATTGAGCTATTGTTCAATTATTTATGTGAGGGGCGAAGGCGGATGTGCCATTCTCGTAGGTTGAATGGAAGGCAGACAACTACTAAAATGTGCGAGAGTGCGACACGTGTTCATAGTCCTTGTCCCCTGCCGTCGCCCACTCCGCCGTTGGCCAGTTTGTTTGGATGCTGGACCCTGTTACCTCGCTGGGATAGAATGCCTAGCTGGAAGCGTAGTACAGGCAAGGGGTTGGCTACCAGTCTTGTAATACCTGCCTTTCCGTCAACGATGTTTCTAGAATGACAGATTGGGTTTGTACCCGTTCCACATGGGTCAGTGCCCAGCTGGTGTCCTCGAGCAGCGCTGTGTTGCATCATTTTGGGTGCGCAGTCAACTTGGTTGCATGTATTTCGGCTGGGCCTCTGTCGGCCGGGGCGGTACTGCTGGGGGCTTATGAGCAGGCCGGGTATAGCTGTAACGTCATTAGCTGGACGTGGCCCTGCGCACGGTGCAGCAGGCCTCTGGCCAACTGGACGCGCCTCAGCCTGGCAGCGGACACTGCCTCGGGGGCCGCTGCCAGCATCTCACCCGACTGCAGCCTGCTCACACTCTCGCTCAAGTGCCAAATGGTGGGCGTTACGACAACGTCCGCGCGTATTTGGGGCTGGTAGCAGGTACAGCGAATCGGGTGCAGGAGGCGCCGACCCATGGGTCATCTACGCTAAATTTGTAAAGGATTCTTGCGGCATGGTGTGGCTCATTCAGGCCACCGTGGCAGTATCGGTGGCATGCCTTACTTGCAAGTCTTCTAGACTTCTTTACCTTGCCTTTCCCCGTGTAGGACATGGACAGGGTAGGCTCGGATGTGGTCTACCTCAATGTCCCTGCCGTAAGCTGGTGGCAGTAGCTTTTGGCGTGTGCGCAAAAGCGCGTGGTCGTGAAGTTTTGCGCACCTCCCCTCCTTCCTGATGATCTCCTTTTCCCGTCCCTTCTCTGAAGCAGGCGGTGAGAGCGTCGAACATAGCCTTGACACCCATGCGTTGCAACGCAATTGGTCCGGACTCAACCGACCCCTGCTGCCCGCAAGCTGCGCTTTGTGACTCATCGGTCTCTTAAATGAACGGAAGCACGGGTCTGGCCGTGACAGGTGCTGTCCAGGGTTTGGCAAGGCCAGCCCTCCTATATCGATACTACTTGCTGCCACCATGCATGCATATCTGCTTGCATATTCCCCAGATAATAACCCAGCAGCCCAATATAACGGCTGCATCCAAGCATCGTAAAGTTTCCTACCTCCCCACCTCCGAACCCTGCTTGCCATGCACCCTCAACCCCATCTGGGCCCCTGTCCTCCATACCAACCTCACTCGTCCCAACCTTCCTTATCCTACGTGCTCGCCCTCTTCACATAAAATGTGAACATACAGGTAGCGTGTGCATGCCTGGTTACCAACAAATACTCTTTACCCTGCCCAGCTTGATGCAGGGCTTTAACGTCCCCTGTACGCGCAGCCCCTGGGCCCTAGAGCCCTTCAGTCATCCTGGTCCACAACCACCCAGTTCCCGCCCTGGAAGTACATCTCTCGCTCTGTCACCTTGAGGCTTGCCATGCGATCTGTACCCTCCAGCGGGTTGCCGTACTCGTCCAGCTCCGGCCCAGGCGCTGGGAACCAATAGCGGTCGATGTGCGAGGCTCCTCCTGTCGTGATGCCACCTTCGCCGCCGCCGGCGCCGCCACCTTCGCCATCGGCGCCACCATCTGCACCACCGCCGGCGCCACCACCTTCGCCGCCGCCGGCGCCACCATCTGCACCGCCGCCGGCGCCACCACCTGCACCGCCGCCGGCGCCACCACCTGCCTCGCCGCCGGCGCCACCACCTGCACCGCCGCCGGCGCCACCATCTGCACCACCGCCGGCGCCACCACCTTCGCCGCCGCCGGCGCCACCATCTGCACCGCCGCCGGCGCCACCACCTGCACCGCCGCCGGCGCCACCACCTGCACCGCCGCCGGCGCCACCACCTGCACCGCCGCCGGCGCCACCATCTGCACCGCCGCCGGCGCCACCACCTGCACCGCCGCCGGCGCCACCACCTGCACCGCCGCCGGCGCCACCATCTGCACCGCCGCCGGCGCCACCACCTGCACCGCCGCCGGCGCCACCACCTGCACCGCCGCCGGCGCCACCACCTGCACCGCCACCGGCGCCACCACCTGCACCGCCGCCGGCGGCACCACCGGCTGATGGCACCGGCACCATGGCGCTGGCGTCCGCCCCCTCGCCGGCGTCATCATCGATGTCCGCCTGCGTTACAATCTTGGGCATCTGGAGCCGCCAGCGCTTGTAAACGCCGATGTTGTTAAAGCGTGAGTGCGTCAGGATGTGGCATACGTTGTCCGAGCGCTTAATCTCAATACCGTTGCCCACCATTTCCTGAGAGATGAAGCGGGATCCGCGCCCAGTGAACTGGCCGAAGATGAGCTCACGCGTGACATGGCGCAGCACAAGCATCAAGCTGACTGACTCACAGTCGAAGCCCTCGCCCAGGACACCCGCCTGGAACACCAGGTCGACGCTCGGGCTGCTGCTGGTGCCACGGTTGCGCAGCGCACTCATCGTTGCATCAAACCGGGCCTGGGTGTCGCTGTTCCGCCCACACCCCGCCGCTGCAATGGCTGCCGCGCGGAGGTAGGGCGCGCCTCCCTCAGGGTTCAGGGAGATCTGCGCCTCGTTCGCCCGGTTAGCCAGGTCGTGCGCCACTGAGAGGTTGGAGACCAGGGCGAGTGCAATGTGGCGGATACCGTGGCGCTTGTTCTTGAGGATGTGCGCGAGCACGTGCACAACCTGCATCTGCGCCACAACATCATGCTCCTCGCCTCTTGGCATGCGTGCAGTGACCTCGTCGATGACGTTTAGCAGGACGATGTCCTTGGCCGCCTGGTCTTTGATGCCTGTGGCAGGGTGGGCACGGGTGAAGAGCGAGGCACTGTTACTCCTGGTGTACCTGAATGAGGGGTTGCAGAACAGAAGGAGATTGCGCTCTAGGGTAAACCTATGCATGTCGAGTAGTGCCATAACAAACATCTGGTTACCAGAAACACAAGTGTGTGGAGCAGCCAAAGACATTTGAGGGATATGTATAGGCGCCATGAGTCAAGCACCGCCTGACGCTGCCTGAGCATTGCTTGCAACTCACTTTGGGGCAGGGTGTAGCGCGGTTGTACCACCCTGTCGTACATGTTGGCCATCCTGTACGGCGTGCCGGTCATGTAGATGCAGAAGGGCCTCACGCCCTTGATGTTGCCCTCATCATACGTGATGGCACCCAGGCGGTCGTTGATCAGGCGCCAGGTGGGCGCCAGGATGTGGTGACCTTCATCAAAGATGATACCTGGGAACAGCGGGCGCCCACTTTGGCCAACTGAGTAGTGTGAGGCCTCCTCAAGGCGCACGAGAATGTCAGACGGCTCATCCTTCTGGCGGGAGATGAGCGGCGCTGTGGCAATAACGGCGTCGAAGTCCTTCAGGGCCGCAAACAATGCTTCCGTGGTGTTGTTTCGCTGGAAGAACTTGCCCTCCAGCACGCAGACCTTGAGACCTCTAGAGTGCCTTAGCTGGTCCGCCTGAACAACAGGAAAGGGTTATGTGCAATACTATTAGTAACAATGTTTAAGCTTTAGGAAAGTAAGGGTTTGTCAATAGTTAGTTTAGAGAAGGATTCTTGCAGCTAGGGTAACTCACTTCCACTACATTGGTGGTCTTCCAGAAGGGTCGAAGTCCGGGGCCACCGTTGAACTTCTTGAAGAGTTCGTCCTTGTTCAGGTGGCCGCCCACAATGTACAAAATGCGTCAGCAACGAAGAGGGACATGCATCAGCGTGGCCAAGCCGGTCTTGCCGCTGCCTGTGGCGGCCTCTAGGAGGATGCGGCAGCCCTGCGTAAGTTGCCACGGTGCAGATCATACATTGTTGGCGTTGTGCGAGTTCCAAGGTCCCTGCTGGCAGCGTAGCTACCTGTGGCTTCTCCAGCCGGATGCGACGCAGGTCTGCGTAGATCTGCTGGTTGTGCGGCTTAACTAGCAAATTACCCATTACATGGTACTCAGGGAACAGCCTTCCATCTATTTCAACTAAGCCTGAAGGCACGCCTCCTACAGCCGCCATCGCCCTGGCCTAGCTAGGGGCAGTGGAATAGGTGACAGCCTTTATTATTGGGCTGCTGCTAGTATTATGTTTCGACAGGGCTGCAGAACAGAAGCAAGCTTGTAACCTTTTCGCATGCCAACCTCTTTCTGCCAAAATGATGCCTTGCCTTACCGGGGTGCAAGAGATCATGGGGACAGGTTGCCGTGCACAAATCTGTGAGCCACATGTAACTTTCCAGTCAAAATAGATACCGGCGCTACAATACAATTCCTTAGCGCCGTTATTGTTTACCACCCTGCTTATCATCCCGAATTCATGTCGGTCCCACGGGTCAGTCCAGACTCCAAAGCGGCGTGTTCACGGTGTGGCAACTTTCAGCATCATTCTTGTGCAATGCTGGTGCTGTAGCGTCATTCTTATGCGCGTGGTCATGAAGTTTTACACACCGCCCCTCTTTCCTGATGTTGATTTCCTTTCCCCGCCCCTTCTCATAACCAGGCGGCGAGAGCGCCAAACACAGCCTGAACACCCATGTGTTGGAACGCAAATGGTCTGGCCTCACGCCATGACCCCTGCTCCCCGCAAGCTGCGCTTTGTCAGATTGTAACTCATCGGTCTATCGAATGAACGGAAGCATGAATGGGTCTGGCCGTGACAGAAGCTGGCAAAAGGCCAGCATTCCTATCGATGCATGCTAGTTGCTGCCACCACGCATGATTACCTGCTTACATACCCACCAATCAATTCCCCAACAGCCCAATATACCATAGCTGCACTAATGTTTTTTCGTTTAAAGATAAACGAACAAAAAAAGAACAAAAATAGAAACATTTTAATTATATTTTAAACTAAAAGGTGTTTACTAAAGGCGCCGAGATTCTTTGGCCAATTCAACTTTTACCGGCTTGTTCAACCCCCCGCTTGTATAGCACAAGGGAGAGCTGTCAGCTACTTTTGCCTAAAATGGAGGAGTTCAAAAGCAGAATGGTTGTGGTCGGAGAAAGACGCTTTAGCGAACATGATTGTTTGATTGTTTTGCTGCTGCGAACATGTTTGTTACAATTCCTACTTAATGATTTGTATGCGTTTGATAGCTTTGCGGCCTACTTTAGAGGGTTTGACCCAAAGGTCGGTCGTTAGGCCTCCGAAACCCCGTACGGGAAGCTGTACGAAGGTGGTGGACGGCCTCTGGAATGTTCTAGAAGGTCTGGATTGTTCTAAAATTACGTTGGCAACTTCTGGCGGCTGCCGTAGTAGGATCTGGCAGGCCAATAGTAGGTTTACGTACAAATGCCGTACTCTTCCCATTAGTATAAAAGGCTGAGTTTTGTGGTATTTTAGTTAGCCAGTCCAACACCTAACCCAGGTCGGGTTGGCAGACGGTTCCGGCAAAGGCCCGTTAGCCCTTCTCCCCTTTCTGGTGACAAGTCAAGGCCAAGTAAGACTCTTTCTCTCCTGTCAACAAGGGTCGCACCACCAGGGCCCTTCATGCTCGCACGTCTGGAAGGTCAGCAACAGCCCCTTCCCCCTTCTGTAACCTGTACCCCTGCCTGCCACTGCAACCAAGTGCTTGCCACGGCAACAACAACCTACGGTCCCTAACTGCCGATAAGTCTTAGGTGGACATACGTGGCTGGATATTACCCCGTTACATAACTTCCGCACGCATAGCAAGCCTCGATATATAGCCCCCACTAGTAGTCTTAGGTACACATACGTTGGCAGGGGTAGTGAGGTCAAAGTATAGTGTGTCGGCACCTTACGGCACTATACGGCAGCAGTAGTGACAACTAGGGTCCTTGGGCAGCTTTAGGCTTAGAGTGACTCTGCCCCTGAGTCGCGAAAAAAATGCTCTCAGGGTGGGGTCGCTCGGCGCGCCTTGGTATCGAGACCAGGTTTTAGCTGCCACTCTGCTGTCCCCACACCTCTTCAACACTCTTAAGACTGAAGAAGCCCTCCAAGCATTATGGAAGGGCAAGACCCTGGCAACACAGGGCAGGCTGGATACCTCCATCCGTCTGCTGTCAACTCCATTCCAACTTATCGGCCATCTGAAGATGCCGTACAGTGGGTGGAGAGGCTTGAACGTCTTGGTCGCATGTATGCTTGGTCTGACGTCAACAAGCTGGACGTTGCTGTGTGTCGGCTAGGCAACGCTGCAGCTACGTGGTTCTCCGGTGTGGAGGCCGTTGTCAACACGTGGGATCTGTTCAAGAGTGCCTTCCTGGAGCGGTTTGGTGAGGTTAAGGAGGAGCTTTATGGCCGCCTAGCCAGCTGTCAACAAGGAAGGAGCGAGTCTGTCCGTGCGTATGCTGACCGGTTCAGGGAGCTGGCTACCCGTCTACGCATTAACCTTAACGCAGACCCAGTACACCTGCACAGCTTCCTACAGGGTCTGGCCTCCCATGTTTACAGCCGTGTGTACCTCATGCGCCCGGCAACATTCGAACAAGCGGTTAAGGATGCCATCTACATTGATGAAGGGGTTCAGCGTCTTGCCGTACAAGAGGACTCCGGCGTACGGCAGGTTGAGTCATCGCTTGGCCACCAAGAGTGCCGTACGCGCAACATTCATAGCAACGCCGTACCCTCAAGTCCCAGGCGCCCGTACGAATCCCCATACCGTCGCGACGCCATACCGCCATACCATCAGGCCCGTCAGGACGAACAATACCGGCATGATGGCCCTCGGCCGTCCACGTCTAGCCCTGCTGCCACACCGCTCGAGTCCCAGGTGGCCAACCTAGCGAAGCAGATGGCGCACCTCACCCTGCTGCTGGAGGGTGGACCCCAGGCGCATTACTGCAACCCGACCCCATGTCCGCAAGGCCTTTCAGCGCCGGAGTATGAGGACCTATGTGAGCTGGAACCTGAGCCTATTCTGTACGAGGCCTGTCCACAAGCACCTTCTGCTAGGCCGTTCACTACGGCGCCGTCAACCCCCGGCCCGCGCAACGCGTCATCGCCAATGGCTACTCGTCAGCTCACCCCGGCACCATTGCCTGCTGCACCGCGTCCGGCTACGGCCCGTCCGGCCAACGCCGCTCAACTGTACGGCAGCCGCACATTGCCGTACAGGGTACACCGATCTTCGGCAACCACTCGAGAACGCACGGCCCACGTTCCTGCGGGTCCATTCGACGTGGAGTACCTGGTTGCGGACAAGACTTTTAGCAAGGTCAAGAAGGGCTTGGTACCTTTGTGTAGTGCTTTGCATTGCGACCCAGTCGACGTCTGCACCGACGTTAACGACCAACGGTCTACCGTACCCTCTAGCCCCCAAGCGGTTCACGGCTTCAATGCCGGCGTGGGCGCTAACGCATGCGTGCCTGAGCCTGTTGGCCTTGTGGATCCCAGCCTACCAACAGCTAACAATGGGGCGCGCGTGCCAACCAGCGACGACAACTTGACAACCCCGCAAGACCGCCATGCAACTGGTGGGGATCCCGATTATCCCCCAGCTACGGTCGTCAGCACAGCAACCGGCGGCCTACCTGGATCTGCCATGCCGGAGGCCCCTCAGCTACCCGCCGCTAAGGACAGTGCATGTGTAGCGCTGCGTTATCTGCAGCAGCGGGATCAGAGCCATGCGGAGCAAGTCGGTGTGGGGCTGATGTGCGACGCTAAGATTCATGAGTCGCCAACAACGGGAGGCATGGACGGGCAAGGTTTCGTCAACGCTTCTAGCAAAGCTTCAGAGGAGGGCAGCGCGGCACCCGCTTGGAGCGGCTATGCATCAGCGACGGACCCGGGCAACTCCCCTGAGCCCGAGCCGGAGGCTGCAACCGAGCTCTTTGCCCCAGTGGGACATGACCCTCCGCCGCTCCTTGAGGCAACGGGTTCTGGCTGGGAGCTGACTGCAAGCGATCTCAGTGCTGCTGCCGACAACGACATGTCTAGGTTTGAGGTTGAGTACGCCAACCCGCTTGGACTGCCACTAAGTTCCCCACCTACGTGTGATGTTCCGCGCAAGGCCCTAGCAGTCGAGGAGGATGACACGACACCAGCGGATGACACCTACCTGGACCCAGAGCCTCCACCCGCAGGTCAGGACCGTACGGAACTCCATGCAGGGGCTGAGCCGTGTAGCCTGCTGCAGTACGGCATGCGGACGGCACTATTCATGGCCGATCAGGAGGATTCTGCACTGCTGGCCGTCGCCGGCAAGGGCACGCTGTCTACAATTACCTGCCTGCTAGACAACTTTAGCATGGTCTCCGCAACCGACCAAGAACTGGATTCCCCTCCGCGGGCTTCCATGTGTTTCGACCCTGGCGACTCACCACCCGTTACCCGGTACCCTTACCGGTCGTCAAGCGCCGAAAGGGCAGTGGTGGGGCCGGAGAGGGCGGCTAGGCCTGCTGCATCAACAGCCCCTACGGTGATAGACCCTGGAGGGAAGAAGGATTGTGCGTTAAGGGGTTGGGTCGCTTCCAAGTAACAGCATGTGGGCGGCTGTCTCTGCCCTACGTCCTGCTCTACTCTTCACTATCAGCAGCTACGTCGGCTCTTCCCACCCGCAGTTCGATCTTAGCAGGGGAACACCGATCCCGCAACCCTACCGCCAGCCGAATTCCCAGCCTAAGCGCGCGGCAGCAGGCTGTGAGGTAACACTGCAAGGGGCCATTTGCTAGCTCTAAATACGAAACAGCCGACGCTAGGGCTGTGCAACAAGCGCGTGGACCCAGCGACGGAGAGGCTGTTTGGAACCGGCAGCGTGTGTCTTTGAAGCGTGGAGAATGCCATGGCTACGAGCTATCTACAGCTCGTGTTACGTGTGTGGCTGTCGTGGTTAGGTAAGGAGAGTCCCACGGGTCAGCCAGACCTGCTTGCTGTGACTTAGCACCGTCCAAAGCACATGAGCTTCATATAGATGCCTCAGTAATCGGGATAGGTGTGTGCCAGCCCCCTTGGACGACCGAGCGGACTTTGGGCGACGGAAAGGACCCCGGACTTCGGAGCCCCGCGGGCTAGGACAAGTACGACAAGACGAGTAGGGAAGAGTTGATCAAGAGCGCTAGAATTGTTGGTATGAATTAGTTGTACGCCACAAAAAGTGCGCTTGCGCCTGAGCTCTTTGTGCCGAGCGAACCGGGGCAGTTCGCGCTAGCAGGGGAAAGTGGTGACAGCTGTCAGCTACTTTTGCCTAAGATGGAGAAGGCGCAATAGCGTTTTGATTGTGGTTGGGAAAAGATGCTTTAGCCAACATGTGTGTTCGCTTGTTTTGCTTTTGCAAACATGTTTGTTACTTATCCTGCTTAATGTTTTGTATGCGTTTTATAGCTTTGCGGCCTACTTTAGAGGGTTTGACCCGAGGGTCGGTCGTTAGGCCTCCGAAACCCTGTACGGGAAACTGTACGAAGGTGTCGGCGCGGCCTCTGGAAGGTTCCAAATTACGTTGGCAGCTTCTGGCAGCTGCCGTAGTAGGATCTGGCAGGCCAATAGTAGGTTTCCGTACAAATGTCGTACTTTTCCCATTAGTATAAAAGGCTGAGTTTTGTGGTATTTTAGTTAACCAGTCCAACCAGTCCAAGACCCTAACCCAGGGCGGGTAGGCAGACGGTTCCGGCAAAGGCCCGATAGCCCTTATCCCCTTTCTGGTAACAAGTCAATCAAGGCCAAGTAAGACTCTTTCTCTCCTGTCAACAAGGGTCGCACCACCAGGGCCCTTCATGCTCGCACGTCTGGAAGGTCAGCAACAGCCCCTTCCCCCTTCTGTAACCTGTACCCCTGCCTGCCACTGCAACCAAGTGCTTGCCACGGCAACAACAACCTACGGTCCCTAACTGCCGATAAGTCTTAGGTGGACATACGTGGCTGGATATTACCCCGTTACATAACTTCCGCACGCATAGCAAGCCTCGATATATAGCCCCCACTAGTAGTCTTAGGTACACATACGTTGGCAGGGGTAGTGAGGTCAAAGTATAGTGTGTCGGCACCTTACGGCACTATACGGCAGCAGTAGTGACAACTAGGGTCCTTGGGCAGCTTTAGGCTTAGAGTGACTCTGCCCCTGAGTCGCGAAAAAAATGCTCTCAGGGTGGGGTCGCTCGGCGCGCCTAGTGGTGACAGAGCCATTCCCCAGACGTTCGTGACGCATGCAAACTATACCTAACGCAAACATATCCGCCTCCTCCTCCTTTAATAGTTGTTGTTGTCGTAATGTTTTTACGAAACCGGCGAACCAGCTTTACAGCCCAAAATAATTAATTGTTTTGTAAAACAAATTAATGCAACTACGGTAACTGCTGCATCCAGCCCCAGTCCTAAAATCCCCAAACTGTCCTACCTCCCCACCTCCAAACCCAACAAAATGTGCCATAGTGACCCCTGGGTCGTTTTATGCGCGAAAAGACCACATTTTGTTGCGTCCAATTCCGTCGCTCTCGCCGCCGCCGCACATTGATTCTTATTAACCTTTGTCTACGCGTACAAGTAAGCACATTAAAATGCGTTAAAAGCACAGCAGACGAACACTAACCTATGTTGGGCTTTGCGTTGTGCTGCATGATATTTCCTGAGCGGCGCTAGATAGGTCGCTTACACGCTTTGGAGTCCCAAGCTGCCTCAAGCAGGTTGAGGATCTCTCCAAGCTGGCTGGCATTTAAGCAATCAGCAGCAGCAGAATCCTAGGTCAACTGCTTCCAAGGTGTGGCAATGGTTCTTCATTTATTTCTTATTGCGAGCGATAAAGCATTTAACCTGCTCTTTCCCAAATCACTCACCCTAGTAATCACTGGCGCCGCACGCATCTTCGGCGCCCGTTCCTTCCGCCCTTCCGTCTCTATCAGCAGTAGATGCAGTCTCCAGCCGCCGCCGGGGCGGCGGCGGCTGCGGCTGCGGTGGTGTGCCAGTGTATAAGGCGGCGGAGGTGCTGGCGGTGCAAATGGACGGTTGGCAGGATGCCGCCGCTGTCGGAGGGGCTGGCAGCGGCGACCCCACCGGCGCCGACGGTGGCAGCCTAGCAGTAGTGCGGGTGGAAGGCGGCAGCAGCTGCTCTACTGGAGGCGGAGGAGGTGGTGCGGGATGTGGCCCTTACTGCCCTCCCACCCTTTTCACCGGTATCTGGCGGGTCGTGAAGCAGTATTTGGCGGGTAGTGAAGCAGTTTTGTTCGTGGTTGCCTAGCCTTCTATCGACACATACTCACCCGCCCGCCCCCTACCTACCCGTGCCCCTACCTATCCATCCTCTACCGTGGTAACCCCTTTCAATAACCCCGCCCACCTTGACCTTCTCCTTCTGCGCCGCCCGCGCGGCCGCCCTGCTGCCCTCCGCGCGGCCCCGATACAGCTCGTCGATCAGCAGCAGCAGCGGCTCCCAGTGGCGCCAGGGCAGCGGCAGGGAGTAGCTGCGGCGGAAGGCCTGGAGGGGGGGAGGGACAGGGAGAACAAGGAAAACCATGCGAGGAGGATGAGGGAGGGAGGGATAGGGATTGGAGTGGAAGGGGAGAGAGAGGGGAGGGGTAAACGTCGCACTCATGACTCTGCTTGTGAATACAACAGCCGAAACCCGCCCCTCCTCCCTGCTCCCCGCTCCCTCACCTGCACCAGCCGCACCACGTCCCGGGGCACCCAGCCGCTGGCCCGGGGCAGGGGGGTGGTGGGCTGCTGGGGGTCCTGGGGTGGGGGTGGGGTGGAGGGTGGGGTGGAGTGTGGGGTGATGGAGGTCAAAGGTCATACCGAACCATAGGGAACCGCATTATGAGGCAAAACAAGTGTGAGGTAGAGGGTTGGCTCAGAGAAGAAGCAAAAAGAGGGTGCCGCAAAAGGGGTTATACAAACCCCACGTCCTAGCAAGCGAGAGTTCCGGCGTGGAAAAATGCGAAGGGCTTATAACGCGGCCTAACAAGCAAGAGGCGCGGGGACGTAAGATGCGAAGGGGTCGTCACCTCCAAGGCACATCGGGCGAGAGTTGCAGCGGAAGGGATAGGGGAGCGGGCGCGGCTGGATACCAAGGGAATCCGCGGTGGCATGCTGAGGCGGCGAAGGAGGAGGAGAATGAGCAGGCGGAGAAGGACAAGCCGCACGGGGCTTCTTGGTCTTCCTGAGAGGTGCTCCCCATCAAACCATGGCGTTCGTTCTCCAATCTCCACTCCATCCTCACCCCCCACCCCACCCACCAGCCTGGGCGAGTAGCCTCCCCCCACCGGTGGAACACGTAGTTCTCCGGGTCGGGCGGGTAGGCGGAGGAGGGCGGACCCAGGAACAGCAGGTCCTCCAGCGGCACCCCCTCGCCCTCCTCGCCTGCTGGGGGCTGCCTCTCCTCCCGACTGGTGCCGCTGCCGCTGTTGGCGCCGCTGTTGTGGCTGGCGGCAGTAGTAGCAGTGGCGCCGGCACGGGCAGAGCGGACACGGGAGGGAGACGAGGATGCGAAGGCGACACGAGGAGAAGCGGGGCCTGCCGGGTAGGGAACGAGGGAGATGGTGGGATAGGGGGTCCCCAAGGGGGGGGAGAGAATTAGATACAGGGGAGAAGGGGTGTACCGGTATGTGGCGCGGATGAGGCGGCTATGTGGCAAACTGACAGTCCAACTGCGCACCAATAACCGATGCGACCACTGCTACAATGCGAACCGAACTCCTCTGCTGCTGCACACCCCCAGCAAAGCACTAGACGCGTCAAGCATACAAGCCTACTTTCGACTTGACCTGCACCACTCCCAAACTCCATGACCACGAAGGCCCACCCGCTCCAGGCCCGGCGGTGCCCTACCCATTGGTACCCCTGCCATCCCTGGCTTACCCGGCGGCGATGCCGATGTCACCCCCACTGCGGACGCCCTCCTCCTGCTGCGAGGTGCGCTGCGGCTCCTTCCGCCACCCCCACCCCCACCCCCACCCGAAGCAGTAGCACCAGCAGGGGTGGAGGCAGCGCTGTCGCCTGCGGCCCCCTGCCCCGAGCGGCCGAAGAGGGCGTCCGCCATCGTCGAGCGAGCCCAGGGCCTCAAGAATCCTAATGGGGTAGGGACGGCGGGGATTAGGCTACAAAACGTGTAGGGCCAAAGGGAAGAAGGCCGGACGAAAGGAGGGAATGGCGAGGGGAGGCTGAGACGCAGATCTAGTAGGCTCATCGCCGAACCCAGCACCCTTCTCCTCCACCCCCTCCCCCCTCACCTGCTCCTTCCCAGCTGCTGCCCCCCCCCGCCTCCAGCATGTCCCGCAGCTCCGCGTTCTCGCCCTCCAGCCGGCCCAGCTCCTCCCGCGCCGCGCCGTACAGCGCCCCCAGCCCGCACATGCCGGCCAGCCGCTCCTTGGTGGCGACCAGCTCGCCTGGGGGTGGGGGTGGCAAGGGGGGGGGTGCAAGAGGTGTCGGAGGAAGAGAGGAGGCGCAGGCTGGAGGGAGAGGGGAACCCCTCTTCTTGGGCCCAGGTTGGGCGCGGGGGCTCCAGGTTGGGTGGGCACTGTACCTTACCGCAGGGCACCCCGACACCCAGATCCCCAGCCCCCCCCCCAAGCCCTACCGCCGCACTTCGTAACCGTTTCTGACTCTCCCCTCCCATGTCGGCAACCCCGCTGCACCTCGCCTCCTTCAATCCATGCCCAAGCTGCCCCTCCCATCGCCACCACCTCCCACCTCCTCACCCACCCACCCACCCAGCAGGCCGCTCTGCTCCGCCTGCGCCTGCGCAATGCGGCTCTCCGACTCCTGGCGGGATTGGTGAGGCGCGCAGGAGGTGAGCCAGGGAGTAGGGTTGGGGGAATTGATCACCCCTTCATTCTGGCGTCCGCAGCCGCCCCGGACCCGGTTAGCGGCGACAAGAGGACCCTATAGGGGTACAGGATGCATGGCTGCACATGCGCACGCCGTCATCCATCGATAGCTCCATGGTCCACAAACCACACGACTTTGCAGTACAGCAGCAAGCTACTGCGGCTGCATGCTCGCTCTCGTGAAGCAAGGCACAACCCCCACCCGCCCCGCAAACGGGGCCTGTCCGAGCGCATCAAAGCCTCCCCATCTGCCCTCCAGCGCACGCCCCTGACACACAGCTTGAAATTAACCCCGCCCGTCACCCCCATGTCAGTGGTAACACAGCTGTCTCTCACACCGTAGCTCAGATGCTGCCCTGGACTTCCGTGGGGCTGCAACTTTGGCCAGCGCATCTCCCGTTGTGATGAAAGCCGTACGAGATCTTGCTTCCATTGTGCTCTCATTAGCACTTTAGCAGGTCTTACACGTTCGCCAGATGATAGAACACGTGAGGGTTGGTTCCGGGAAGTTTACTCTGCATGCCTGCAATATAAATAACGGTGTAACGGCTGTTCAAGACTTCATGCCGGAGTGATCGAGAAGGATGGTGTACCGTTCTTGGAACCTCCGCATGGCAGTGGCGTGTTTTTGGCTTTACGCGGAGCCCTGGGAATCCAGTGCCATTCCATCATGTGCCTTAAGAACTATGAAGATGGGAGCGACAAGACCTGCAAGACACGCAACAAACCAGCATTACACTTGCGGTCAGGGCAGCAGCCCACCTCAGAACCCCTCCTAGCACCACCCGGTACGGGACCCAGGGGCGGGGGACAACACGGTGCTGAGGAAGTGCCACCCTCTCGCCCAACACGGAGCAGCCAACCGCCGCTCGCGGCTCTCGATCGCTCCTCGCCCTGCCCAGCTCTCCTCGGGTCGTAGGTCCTCAGTGCGTGCGAGCTTTCCTGACCTACCCCACTTGGTCACCAGTGCACCGTTCCGAGTCGCAACCGCCATGCCACCAAACCCCCGCACCCTTGCATCCATCCCTACAAGCAGCTAGTCACCCGCCGTTACTTCCCTGCAGTGCATCATGATAAACCCCACATTGTAGTACAACCCCGTCCACCCACCCAACCCAACCCAAACGCCGCAACACCTCTCTCGAGGTGTGGCCACCGCGCGCCTCGCGGCCCCTGTCACACCACCCCCTTCTCCACACTCCTCCTCCGTCCTTCGCCCGCGCCTTCCCCTACAATCCCTGCACTTGCGCCATGGCCATCGCCACCGTCTGCTGGGGTGTGAGGTTGGCGACCCGCAGCTCGTCCTCCAACGCATCGTAGCGGAAGGTGAAGTTCTCCTTGCGCCGGTAGCACCAGCCGGTCTGGGGGCGGAGGGGTGAGGAGGGGGCGAGGAGGGGAGGATGAGGGAGCGGGATCAGAAAGGGCCAGAAAGGGGAGCAAAAGGAGAGGGTGAAGGAGACGGGGGGGGGGCGGGGTAAACACGCTCCCACAAGAACCACCAAACATCCACAGCCCCGCCCTCTCATTCCATGCACACGCAGCCCCTCCCCGCTCCCCTCCACTCCCTCCCTCCCATCCGCCACCTCCCCCTCACACATACACACACACCTTCCGCTCAACTACACACACACACCTGCATGTCATCGTGCACGATGTTGTAGTCGAAGTACACGTAGGCGCCCTGCTCGTACTCCTCCGAGGTGACTGCGGGCTCCGTGAAGCGCTGGAACCAGGCGTTGTGGTGCCGGTGGAAGCGCCACGACTGCCGCTTCAGCTCGTGAGCTGCCAGGAACTGGACGGGGAGGAAGAGCAGGGGGAAACGGCAACAGGGGGCCGCAGGGGAAAATGTAAGTATACCGGTAACAAGATACTAAAAGGCCACGCATCAGCCCTCTCATTTTCCACCGCGGGGGTATAGGGGCTCAAGGCAGCCCGTCCGCGCAACCTCTGCTGTCACCGCTACCCCCCCCCGCCTCTCTCAGCTCACCTGCTGGTATGTGTTGGGTTGGAAGTAAAAAGCGAAGAAGAGGCACTCGGGGTCCATCTTGCGGAAGAGCGCCGGGTTGTCCACCACCTCGGGGGCGGACTGGGGGAACGGCGGAGGGGCGAGGAGGAGTGAGGGAGGGCGGAAGGGGGCGGGAGGGGGCGTAAGGGCAGAGGGAGGCAGACTCGCTCGCACCAGCTGCTCCCCACAGGCCTGCGGCCCTAATGGTACCAGCATTACTGCCACAACCGACGCGCCCCTGACCATCTCTAGCCGGATGAGCTGTTCTCACCATTACCCCTTCCACCACACCTCAACCCCCCACCCGCGACCTCACTCGCTAGCCTTCACTGCCACAGTTAGTTCTTCCACCCTCGCAGCCCCTGCGCGCATGCAACCGGGCACGCCCCGCAGCCCCTGCGTATACCCCCCCCCCGCCCCCCACTCTCCCTCCGCAGCGCACCTTGGGGTAGGACGCGGGCACCGCCACGGGGTGTCGCGGCCTCGTGTGCTTCCACTCCGTGTCGGACAGCTGAGGCATCACTCCGCGGCTGGGGGCGGGGAGGGGAGGGGAGGGGAACGAAGGGGGAGAGGGGTAAGCAACATGCAGAAGCCAACGGTCATCAACCGACACACAGGCTTCAAACCTCCACCTCCTTAATCGGTTTACGATACACAACACCTTGGTCCTCAAACACGCCTCCCACTGCGGCTTGCTGCTGGAGACCTTTCTATGCCTTCCGGCGTCGGAACCCGCCTACAAACAGTATCCCCCACACACCCCAAGCCCTGCTTCATCACACGCCCCACCCCCTCTTACGCGTAGCACGCCTCCAGTATTTGCTTGGCCGCCGCAACCGAGTACGCCGATGCTACCGGCGGCAGGTCCCCCGGCAGCAGCCCCCCGCCGTTGCTGGCGCCCGACCCGCCGGCAGCGCCCGCCGCCGAGGGGGCCGCATGGGAGGACAGAGCCATGGCTGATGCGGCACCCGAGCCGGGACCCGGGCCCGCAGCCCCGCCCAGCCCCACACCCGCCATCCGTGCTGCGAGGGCGTCCAGCGGGCCCATGCCACCCGGCCCCGGACCTGGGAGAGGGAGAGGAGGGAAGAAGGCGCTCATTGGGTCCCGAGAGGTAATGTAGTGAGGAACAGGACTAGGGCTTTTCGCCAGGGGCAATACCAATGGACTAGCGCCCAGTCGGTGACCTGAGCCCAAGAGCCAGCACAGCCGGGCACCTAGCATTACAAGCACCTGCAGTACCTGCAGCACCACAGGCTTATAACCGCCCCACTACCAGTGGACAAACCCTGGGATATCCCATTTCCAGTGCCCCAGACCTCCTCGCCCTCTTTCAGCAGCCAAACCCCTACCTGCAGGACCCACTGCCCCGCGATCCGCCGGCCCGCCAACTGACTGCCGTACAGGTCCCGCGCCACCCGCCGCGAACTGACCCGTGGGTCCGTCCGCTGAGGGTCCCACCGTGCCACTTGCGGAGGGCACTCCTGGATAGGCTCCTCCCGCCACTGCAGAGGCAGGCCCTGACCCCGGCCCTGGTGCCGGCCCCACGCCTCCCTGCGTTGATACCAGTGAAAGAACCGGACGGACTCAAAAGGGTGCGTGTTGGGAGGGTATGCCGATCCTTTGCGCATACCCTCCCAACTTAACGTTACGCAGTTGCGGTAAACCATGTGTAAACCAACCTCCTTGTTGGCCCTTTAACTTCAGGGTCACGAGCATGCGAGTGCTCAGCGGCCTCCCTCATCCCCCCCCCACACACACACACCTGCAACGCGCCCGCGGGCCCCTCCGGCACCGCAGCTCCGCGCCCGTCCACCACGGCATCCTGCTGCCCCCCGGCGCCCGCTGCAGGCCCCCCCGCATGACCGCCCGGCGCAGCAGCCGCAAGCCACCGTGGCATGCCGCCGTCCATGTTGCTGCCCATGCTACCGTTGGCGGTGGCGGCAGCAGCCGCAGCCGCCGCAGCGGAGGGCGTCCGCGGTCCCCCACCAGGCATGACTCCCGGCGGAGGCGGCGGCTGGCTGGCGCCGGCAGGGCCCGCCAGGGGCCCGGGGGTCCCCGCCATGGCCCCCCCTGCGGCTGAGGGCCGTGATGGCAGCGGGGACGCGGCTTCTGAGGGCGGCATGCCGCCTGGGGAAGCCGCGGAGAGGGGTTGCACCGCGTTGCGCGGCGTTACGGAGCCTGCGGGGGCAGCCAAGGGTGAGGGTCAACGGGTCAGTCGACTGAACGCATGGCTACACTGCGGCTGCCCCCGGCAGACTGTGGCATCAAGGAATGACACCCCCTTCTTTCACAGCAACGACTTGTACCTCCTATGGTGTATCCCCCTCCCCCCGCGGCCCCTGCTATGCGGCCCGCTCTCACCCGACTCCGGCTCCTTGACGGGTGTCGAGGGCGCCGTCTGGCGGGCCCCCGCGGGTGGAGGCGCCGCCAGCGAGGGTACGGACATGGGCAGTCCGCCTGCCGTACCGCCCGGCGTCGCCGCCCCGGATGTAGCGGACTTGCCGGAGCTGCCGATAAGGCCCGCTGAGCCGCTGCCGCCAACGCCTGCTGCAGAGGGCTTCCGTACCTCGTCGTCATCATGCAGCTTGAGGTTGGTGTTGCCCTGCGGAGATGCGGGGTGTTGTGCATGTCAACATGGGCGCGATAAAGGCGGGTGCGTAGTACGGCGCTCGGAAAGTGTTACGTAAGCGTGAGCGTTCTTGCTAGGGACGCTCCGACTATTTTGGACGGTGGAGGGCGTAGCGCCAAAAGCCTTGAAAGGACAGCCGGCGAACAACACTCTACTTCGATGCAGCAATCCTGTCCCCTTTGCTCAGCTTCTCTCCCCCCACACCCTGTAACCCCGCCTGCTTGCCTGCGCTATGAGTTGCGCCTTGGCTGCTGCTGCCGCCGCCCTCTCCCGCTCGCGCTCCTTCTCCCGCGCCTCCTCCGCCTCCTTCTCCCGCCCGCTCTTGCCGTGCTTCACGCTGTGCAGCGGGGCAGCGGGCGCCGCGTTGTCTACCGCATCCAACCGGTCCTGTGTGCGTCGGGGCACGGAGGGGGGGCAGGGGCGCGGGGAATGGGGTGATGCGCGAGGGTTGATGGGTTGACGCGGGAAAGCAGAGGGGACGGTCTAGTACTGCACATGCCACAGGGTGCTGCGCAAGGCATACACCCATGCTGGCTACTGGTACTCATGGGTCCGCAGGCAGGGGGACCCCCAAGCAAAGCAGCTGATGCATGCGCGCATTGGCGACATGGGTGGTCACGTCACACGTGACGTGCCGTACCTGGAAGAGGCCGTACATGTCGTCCACGTTGGAGAGGTCCATGCCGTTGTCCTCACCGTCCTCGGTGCCCTGCAGGATGAACGGTAAAGGAGCACCCATGGGGGTGTGGGCAGGGGTGGGTTAGGGAGTGGTTGTACGATGTAGCTGCGGCGCTGGTGTGTCGGATACAACACCTTGTCAACTCCCATCCATGTTAGTCCACAACTTCCGCAGCCGCTTAGCTCGAGACAGCCCGGGGCGACTCACACCCCAGCCATGGTGGAGGCCCACATACATATGCCCCCAGACCCCAGCAGCTCCCCAAAAGCATCCCAGGACTCCTATGAACCCCCGTCCACATCTGCTTTAACCCCCAGCCCAACAACCCCGGCGCCTGCTCTGCTTACAGAGCGTTTGGCATGGCCATTTGGTGGCCTTCAATCGCCCCACTCTAAGCACCTCCCCCCTCCACCTCACCACCACCACGCGCCTTCCCTCCCTGCGCACTCCACCTCCGCCCTCCCCCTCCCGCTGAGGGAGGCATGTTGACGCCTTATCCCTCAGTCAGTTGTTTCTTCTTTTCCCCCCTCCCGCCGCTCACCAGGTAGCAGTCCATGTCCTCCTTGAGGTCCCCCAGCTCGTCCGGCTGGATGGTCTCGTTGTCGATGCAGCGCAGCACCTTCTCCAGCCGCTCGATGTGGTCCTTGTGCCGGCCCACGGTCTCCTCCAACGCGGTCAGCCGGGCGGGCGGCTTCTGCCGCTTCTTCACGGTCACCTGAGAGGGAAACAGGGGCGGGTTGGGGGCAAGCGGCGGTGCGGGAGGCCGAGTGTGGGTGGCCCAAGGGTCGTGAATGTGACATGTTGCTAAATGTGGGTCGGAAACAGCAGCTGTTCAGCTGACTGCCTGGCCCAGCTGTCAAAGTGAGCCCTCTCCCTCGCCCTGTAAACACCGGCGCCGAACCATAGTTAGGCGCTTGCCCCGTGCAGCCGCACCTGCAGCTCCTCCATCTCCGCCTCCATAGTCTCCACCTGCGGGCAGCACGACAGCGTGAGTTAAGGCGGCGTGCAACCAAGATCCAGGAATGCACCCCGACCGCAAGCGCTCAAGTCCAGAGGAGGAGCGCGTAATATTGCCCATGAGTAAGGTGTTCATAGTGGTGTCTTGGTAGGCATCTGTCTCATTAGCTGCTATTCGGCTTGTATCCGCCATCCATGCCAGAAACCCCTGCTGAATTCCCCAACCCCGCCACCCCCTGGGTGCAACCTGCCTTTTCCGTTAGCTGATCCACAACGGTATTGATCCAGTCCCTGGCCTCATCCTTGGCGCGCTGCTTAGGGTCTCGGTCCGACCCGCCTGCTGCGCTGCCCTTAGCTTTGGCCTCCTTCTCGCATGCCTTAAACCTCTCCATGTCGCGCTCTATTGACTTGCGCGCATCAATCAGAGGCTGCTTGTCCTTGATATCTGCTCCAGCAATCCTACAGCCATAGTAGTGCCGCATGCATGAGCGGGGGGACCCAAAGCTGGCCCTTTCAGTCGGTCCGATCCCTCCTCAACGCACCATCCCTTAATTTGCTCCCGCAATCGCTGAAGCTTCTTGATTTCCTTCTTAAGCTCTCCTTCAAGCTTCTCCCGCTGGTTCTGGTTATCCTGGTCATGAGCCTGCTTGTGTGCCGAGTACTGCGCCATGCCGAGTTGTTGTCAGGCCCCCTTGGAGAACAGTGAGCCAACCATGCCGCAATCACAGTAATCCTTGCCTGATTCCATATGTCGTCAAAAATTTCCTGACCCTCCTGCACTTTCTTCAGGGTGCGGTCTATCTCCGCCTTCAGCTTCCTTTCTGCTGCCATTTTCCTAACTCAACAACAGCGTGCGTAAAAGAGGTTAACTCCTGAACGATAGCATCCTGTTCGCAAGGTGGGTTAAGTTGCAAACGAAAAAGAGCAGCGCAAAGCCAATGTTGCAGCGTAAGACACCCGCAGTAAAGTAGGCACAGTAAGAATGAAATGGCTAGTGTAAGCTACTGTCTAAAAATTGCAACGTTACGTGTGCGCGCAATCGTGCTGCACGGCGACTTCGCTAGGTACGAGCCATTCCATGATCAGAATTTTGGCACCATCCAGAGTGGAGAGACTTGGGTTTCAGGGGGTGGTAGTAGGTAGGAGTCAGAGGCCGTCTGGGAATTTGTTATGCCTTAGTGGCAGGCCCTAACCGCAACCCGGAACTGGCAAGTTCAGCAACTCCAGATGGCGATTCCTGTAAATCCACCACCACTTGCAGTGTCCCCGGCTTTGGCGTATACTTTACAGTCAGCAAGGCATTCTGCAGGGTTAGTACCCTGGCCCGCATGCATACAGTTATCTGGCCATCACTTGTTACGGACGAACCCAAAACCGACTCAGCAACGAAAATTGGAAGTGCCCCACCTTTGGCAGACGCGTTCGTCACCGTACTCCTGCCGTTCCGCTGCTAAGCCTTGCTCCCCTACATATCAGGTCACAGTCCACGCCGTGCACGCGATAGACAGGGTACAGCATGGCGCCTGGCTCGTACGCACGCCGCCACACGCACAACTACCGTTGGTATGCGGTAGCAGCATTTTCAGCGCGCATGCAGCACCACACGCGGCGCAATAATACAGCTTCATCGCAGATCTGTGCTCACACTCCTCCTGCTACAGCATCCCCGCCAAGTACCCCCCCCTTGGCACCGCTGCCCCATGCGCAGCGTAGTCCATGACACCGCGTGAAGCGACCTGCCTACCGCCTACCGCCCATGTCCGCGGCTCTCTACACCTTACTCTACCGTAGGCTTTCCCTCACACGCAAGCCACAAGCCCCAGCAGCGCACCAAACAGAGAAAGTTTTATACACTAACCGCACCAGCGCACAGACCCATGGCCAATGCATTAGCGCACGAACCAGAACCTGCTAGGCCCGGTTGCGACAGGCTAGCAACGCAAGCTCATCCGCAAACCCACATGACTTGATGCCATCCATCCGCCTTTACTGCCCGGCACCGAACGCTCCCGGCTGCCTTCCTTGTAGGACAGGCTCGGTCTGCGGGCAAACCTCGGCAAGCCCGGGCCCCTCTCCGACAGGTAGGTCACGCCCACAGTCGGAAGGTGTTGTCGGAGCCGCATGAGATGAGGTAGTGGCCGGCGGGGTCGAACACCACCGCTTGCACCGCGTCCTCGTGGCCGGACAGCTCCACCTGGAGACGTAAGAGGAGGGAGGGGGAGGTGGAGCCGTAGGAGGAGGAGGGGGACTGGTTGGTACGTTGTGATACCGGTAGGTAGGTGGAGGGGCACTAGGGCGGAGGGCAGCACTGGGTAGAATGCAAAGCACTATGATCAGGCATATACAGCTACACGTAAGCTCGAATGCACACATTGCCCTCTTTTTACAGCCTTAACGCAATGGGACGTACGCATAATGGCGCTTTGCTTAGCTGCTTCTCGCCAACCAAGCCCTCTTCTACCGCCATTCCACCCACTGCTCCCCAACCCCGCAGCCCACCTGCATAACTCCATCGTTGGTGCTGTACGCCTTGACCTTGCCGTCGTCGCACGCCACCGCCAGCATCTGCCCCGATCGGTCGAACGCGGCCTTGTTGGCGGGGTGCTTGCCTGCGTGGTGAGGAGCAGCCACGGGGGCTTATAAAGAGGCCAGACGGGTGAGAGGTCCGGCTGCTGGCTGGCGAAAGCAAACCAAAGCAACAGCCCGGCCGTGAACACACGTGTGCCATTCACACAAGGGTTCCACCCAGACGTTAAGTGCCTTCCATTTCACCAAACCCCTTGATGTCCGCACGCACGCACGCAATACGATGGGCGCCGCGCATCTGAACTGCCCGAGATGCATGTGCACGCACCCGTGTTGATGGTGCACAGCTCGGCGGTCATGCGCGTGTCCCACAGCTTGGCTACTCCGTCCGCATCCGTGGAGGCCAGCGTGGTGCCCAGGATGTTGAAGGCCACCGCGTTGCAGCTGTTCTGGTGGCCGTAGTAGGTCTGGGGGGAAAGAAGGATACCCACTGTGTTGAATGAGAATGAATAACAAGACGACAGGTCTGAGGGTGGAGGGCCAGGGAGAGCCCCAAGGCGGAAAGGAAGGGGGTAATGTGGATAGGATTATCCGCATGCAGGGTGGGGTATTGGGGGGTGGAGCCGGTGAGGGATGAGCGAGGGGGGGCTAGGATAAGCGGCGGCAAGAGACAAGGTCAGCGACCCACATGTCGCTGTAAACGGCTATGCGACACCGGCTTGGGAAGAATGAGGTAATGGTTGCACGTGGGGAATGTGGATGCCACCCAGCGACGGAATATGGCAGGTTAACAGCGGAGAGGACAGTTATTACCGTTATATGGTAAGAGCAACTGGATTTCCGTACAGCGGCTTGGCGACACCGCCGCAACCAGCAGCGCCTGACGCACACCGCCCCCCCCCCCGCACCTGCGTGCACAGCCCCGCGCGCGCGTCCCACACGGACACCGTCTTGTCGGAGGAGGCGGTTGCGAGCGAGGAGGTGAAGGGCATCCAGGCCACATCGTTGACGCTGTCCACGTGGCCGCGCAGCGCCATGCGGCACTTGGACGCCGGCAGGTCCCACAACCGGACCTACGGAGGCGAGAGGGGGGGAGAGGGGATGTTGAGAGGGTTCAAGGGATGGTAAGGAAGAGGCCTGCGCTGGGAGAAGCCGGATGAGAGGGCGTCGTGGGGATGTGCTCGGGATGCAATCGGGATGTGATGAAGGGGTCGCCATCGTTGGTATGCACCGCCAGGCTTGCTTCCTCGAGGTGTGGAAGCATCCGTGCAGCTCACATCCGTGTCGTTGCCATTGCGCATGGCGCCGCTGCCGTCTAGGAACGGCAAGCTATGGACAGCAGCCCAGGCAGGCCCCCGCCAAGCGGCTGGTTGCCAAGCGCCATGTTCCGCCGCGAACCCTGCCGGCCTTTACCCTTGGTGCCTCATGCGGTCATGCTCTCACCGTGTGGTCCAGGCTGCCTGACGCCACCACCTCTCCAAGGTGGTGGAACCGCACCGACCAGATGGCCTGCGGAGGACGGAGGAGCGCGCGCGGTGTCGTGAACGGCGGGCTGGTCAAGATAGCAGGCAGGTGCAATGGGATAAGGGTGTACCAGAGAGAGAACATGAATTGATATGTGTCAAGACCCAGCCATTGCGGCATGTCGCCATCGCCCCCACGCTCCGCCCCACATACACCGCAACCAGCTGAGCAACACAACACACCTGCTTGTGGTCAGTAAACGTGGCGGTGCAGCGCTGCTTCTCAAAGTCCCAGATCTTGACGGTGGAGTCGCCGCTGCCGGACGCCAGGCAGGTGCCGGCGGGGTGGAAGTCCACACCCGCCACCCAGTCCTTGTGGCCCTCGCCACACATGATCAGGTCGCCGCCTGGGGTGCAGGGGTGGCGTGGGGTGCAGCGAAGAGGGAGGGGTTGGACTCAGGACGGCGTGTAGGGACGTGCGACGTGAGGTGGGTGTGAGGTGGCAAACAGGGCCAGACATGATGGCACATGGACCCACCAAGGCCCGATATGCACCCCATCAACCCAACCCAGCTGGATCCCCGACCCACCCTACCCTACCCAGCCTGTCGCCCCGAGCGCCCACCCTCACCGACTCACCGACTCACCCTTACCCTAACCCTCACCCCCACCCACCTGGCATGTGCCACATCTTCCACGTCTTGTCGTCCGATGCAGTCACCAGGATGGGCTTGGTGGGGTGCAGCGCCAGGTTGGCAACCGACAGCAGGTGCCCCTTGAACGTCTTGCTCAGCGACAGCATCTTCACAGGCGCCGCGGGGAACTCCAGGTCAGCGTAGGGGTTGCGCCGCGCAGGCGCGTTCAGCGACGCCCAGCCGCTGCGAGGGCCCGAGGTGCCGGCAGCGGCGGCGGCAGCGCCGGAGCGGCCGGAAGCAGCGGTGGCGTCGGCCCCGGCGGCGCCGCGAAGGGGGCTGGCGGTGGCGCCGGCGGTGGCGGATGCGGCGCCGAAGCTGCGTTCGGTGGCGGCTGCAGCGGCTGAAGCGGCGTTGATGGCCTCCAGAGCCTCCACCTAGGGGAGTGTGAAGCACCCAAGGTGTGTGTCAAACAACATGGGCGACTTCCTGATGGTAGGCGGCTTCCTAAGCACCTCCGCAGCAGACTCTCACGCGCATGGTATAGTAGCACATTAGAGCACCCCCCTCCGCCCCCTGGCATGAGCCGTGTACCGTTCTACCGTACCTTTCCTGCCAGCCTGTCCCGCTCCAGCGTAGCCATCATCTTCTCCTTCATCAGCGTCTCGTACTTCTTTTTGAGCTCCAGGATGGTGGGCTCGTACTTGGCGTAGTGCTCCTTCAGCCGCCGCAGGTCCGTCAGCAGCTTATTCTTCTCCTGCGGGCGGGGAAGGGATGGGGAGGGAGAGGGGGTTTGCGGGTAAGATGTGAAGGCGTCATGGTGTTGGAAGCAATGGCAACCCGTTGGGGAGGACTGGGAAGGGGGTGAAAGGAAGACTGCGGGGACGGGAGGACCACGTTGCCGTGCCAAACGTCCTGCATTGCTTGGGGAGGTGGACAGGGCACCCAGTACTCTTCGCCTGCCCAGAAACGTTGCGCCATTCCGGAGCGGTCCTCCCGGGCGCTCTGGCTCTGGAGCCCGGCGCGCTGTCCATCGAGCTGTCCGGCTGCGGTCCTCTCATCCCATACCTCCACTGAACCCCTCCGGTCAGAGGCCACCTGCATGCCACGTCGAAGGCCGCCTGCGCCACCCCTAGCTACGGCCCTTGTCCCCACTCCTTCCCATCCGCAACTACCACACCCATCTCATCCACCATCAGCTGTCCGCCAGCTGCTTACCCTGCTAAGTTTCATGTTTCAACAAGAGACATCTCCCTCCCGCCGCTCTTTTACTCCTCTGCCTTTACCCTACTTGTCTTTAGCCTCAGGGTAAAGACCTATCTCCCTCCCCCCCACCCCAGTTTCCTCCTCCTCCCCACCTGCGCCACCCGCTTGTGATGCATGCGGTGGAAGTCGCGCTCCTTGCGGAATTTGTCCCACGTGGAGCTGGCGCGGGAGGCGATGGAGCGCGCCTCCGCCAGCTCGCGACGCAGACCCGCAACCTCGTCCTCCAGCTCCTGGGGTGGGGGGAGGAGGAGGGGGCAGCGAGGGCGACCATGTGCAGCGGGTGCATGTGCAGGGTACCGTAGCAACTGAGTAGTAGTGCCGGTAGGTAAGGGAGAAGGAAGGAAGGAGCTAAGGTTGGAGGATGGTGGTTGCCTGTTGTGTAGTGAGCCCGGTGCTGCTGGCACTGCCACACGCTCCGTGTGTGGCAGCGAGCCCAGGGGCTATGAGGACTCTAATGGAGGCCCAGGCACATGCTCGGCTACCCAAGGCAGCGTGCCAGGCGTGGCGGGCAGTAGCGCGTGGGCGGGAAGCTTGGGCTTAGAGTGGCGATGCGAGAAGCGTGCACAAGTTCCGTAGGTTACGCACTTCTGCGCCTTGTTCCGTCCCTGAACAAGTGCGTGAGGTGATGTGGGTTTGCCGCCATCTAGGTCCCATCGAGCGTGTGTCAGCGGCAGCGTGCAACCCAAATCGCCCCAGCAAGGGCCTGCGAATACGCTGGCCATGACCCAAGGCCCAAGCGAGAAGCTTCCCAGCTGCGAAGAGACATCCCCACCACCCCCCTGGTCCCTTCTCCAGGATCTCGTCTGCCCCGCCCCTTCGCTTCCACTTTGGCCCCCCTGGCTTAGCAGCAGAAGCCAACCAGCGCGTTGCGACCCCACATACCCTTTTGAGCTTACCGCGTTGCGGAGGTAGACGTCAGGTACGGTCGTGTTGTTGTCTAGGCGGCCAATCGCTTTAAGCTCGTACCATTCCGCCTCAAAGCATTCACAGGTTCGCGACAGGCCCATTTTGATGAAGAAGTTGCGCAGGAAGTCATCTATGACCTCCGGCTTCTTCACGACTTGCCCTGGTTGCACCTCAGGCAACCGCGTACGCGCTGCCGGTGGTTCTTGCTGTGGCACAGGAGGCAATTATGGGTTCGAGCGTGTCAGCGCCCTGGCGTGCATGCGACAGCCACGACGATCGGCAGAGTCGTAGCCACCTCACCTTTGCTGTGAACGCTTGTAACTTTCGTAGAGCAGCGTCAAGGTCTTCGCTCGCGTCATCTTCCCCATCACTGTAACGTGTCCACAACCACCAAGCCATCGACATGCGTGCTAAGTTTCCAGCCTTTCCAATGACAAAGGGCAACGCACCTCATAACATCGACCTCCTCATACTTGAAGTCATCATCGGAATCCTCTAGTCGCAATGTTTCAAGGCCAGGCTCCGCCATTTTGCTATTGGGCCGCGCTCCGAGTTACGCAGGCCCCGGTTTCTAACAGTCAAGCCAACTAAGCTTAACGATAACTTGTTATCATCATAATACACAGCCCACAGCTCAGCGGTAGTTGGTACTACGTGTTATCAAAGCGGTAGTGCAACTTGCCGTTTGCAATTTATTAACGGTACGCTGAGAATGCGAAGCCCAAATGCAACGTCGGGTTTGGCCCGAGAGAAAGGAACTAACATGCCGTACGTTTTGCTCCGAACCCCAGTGCATGGTCGATAGGAAGGAGCTAAGGACTAAGCGTCCAGGTAGGTTTCCTGGTCAGCGTTAGCGCCATCTTATAGGCGTTCTGGTGCAGGGGACGTAAGCTTAATTTCACGCCCATGCCGTTGAATGGTTACATCGGTAAGCCGGAACACGGCGGACATGTCCGAATCCGCTAACCCGCGCCACCCTGTACCATGGCCGAACAGATTCGCGAGCAGGGCCTGTTCGTGGGGTTGTGCGGTAGGTAAGGGGTGCCGTACGCTGTAACTTGCATACCGGGAATGACGCATGCCGAGCCACCAGGCCCACCTTTCGCCAAAGCAACATTCTACCACGCCATCCAAGGCAGCTTCTACCATCCATAACTCCACTATCTACGGTTGCCGTCCTTCCCACCGACCCAGAAGCGACCTTCAAGCTCCCTAGGCGTCATGGAAGTCCAAACCCTACGCCCTAGGCTGCCCAAGGGCATCCTATGCCGCCCTATACCTTGCAAACTGAAACCCGCCAGCAAATTCCCTTATTGTCCTCAACTCCGATCGCCATGCTCCGATAGCACTGCATCTCAACAGCGGTGTAACTTTAAACAACTGACGTCCATCGTGCTGTGCATTCCCGTCTGGATCTGTACCGTCGTCAACTACCCTGCATCACCGCTGCATGGCCGGCATCTACCGGTCCGTACAACGAGCAGAAAACGCTGGTGCCATTGTCGGTCGCTTCCCAACACCAACGCCCGTCCAGCATTGCTGCAGCAAGCATCCCGCATGTCCTCCCACCGTCCCACGTCAGCAGCAGCCGCAGCAACAGCAGCAGCAGCGGCGACAGGCGCTACTTGCTGTCCAGGCGCTGGATGTCCACCGCGCGGGGGGGAACCGCCTTCAACACGTGCCGTACACTGGTGTGCCGCTCCTGAGCCGCCGCACGGGCGAACTTGAACAGCGCGCCTGGGTGCGGCACGATGGCAGGCGCGGATCAGGAATGGGCCAATTAGGGAGAAGACAATAGAGAGAAAGCAGGGGAGCTGGTGATTGGTACACAGGAGCTATTTTGGGTTGCATGTGTAGGCTATGCGTGCGCACTAGTTGCGTGTGTCTGCTGCATGTATTGACGACATGGTTTCCCTGTCCCGCAGGAACGGAAGGGCTCTCAAAAGGGGCTGTGCCGTAGTGATTTACGCTTCTTCACAACATGATCCTTGGGTCGACCTCCACCGGGTCGACCAGGCAGCCCGCCCCTAGCATCCTCCCCAAAGTGACACCCCCGCTATCTATATCCAGTACGCACCTTCAGCTCCGTGGCTGCGACGGTGCTCCCCCCGCACCTCAGCCGGCTCCCCGCGCTGCTGCCCCTCGCCGGAGGCACCCCGCTGCAGCGCCTGCGCAGTGAGGGAATCGGGTGTCCCGTCGCTGTGCGTCTGTTGGGTTTGTTGTAGCTGACTCCGGCTGGCGGGGATGAATGGACCGCACAAGCATAGCAAGTTAGCATGCCCCCTCTCACGACAGGGTCCTTGGACAGGGCCTTCTGAGGGCATCCATTACGCAGCCACCAACAGCTTCTGTTGTACGACCATGCATGTCCACTCCCGCTCCCCACACACGCCGCCCGCGCACCTCCCCCTTCAGCTCCGCCAGCACCTCATCCTGCGCCTCCCGCCGCAGCCTCTCCACCTCCTCCTCGCTCAGACCCGCACCCGCGGCAACCGCAGCCATGTCCAGAGCGCCAGCGTCCTGCGGTGCAGGAGACCGGTGTGGTATCAGCGCATCGCATGGGACTGCCTGTCAGTGACCCATGGGTCGCCATGATGCACAGTCTAGCTCCCCTTGTGTGACGAGCCTCCTTAATTAACTTATGTGACGAGTCTCCTTAACCAACTGAAAATTGGTTAACCAACTATAAAACGCGGCTTGACCACCGTATGAAGACTGAGAGGGTGTACTAGGTCGCTGCATCGTATTACCGGCAGCCCAACGATTGCTTTTCGTGCCCCAGCAGAAAGCCCCGCACACCTCGAGGCCTAGCGACGGCACAGGTCGCGGAACGTGACGTTCGGCAGCTAGTCTGTCATGCAAGCTGGGCGGATGCGGTTGGTTTACATTATCCTGTGTCTGCTCCTCCTCTTGGCCCGCGGCCTCCATGTCCTGCTTGGCTGCATCCTCAGCGCGAACAGACAGGCTAGTGCGGGCCTCGGACTCCTCGGGCTGCTCCTGGGTCACCGGCATTGACGAATGGATGCAGTTTGCTTTGTTTACATCAAAAGACTTAAGCAAGCAGTGGCAGAAACAGGCCACCAGAAAAGGCTTGCCAGGTGCTCAGGTTTTTTCGTCTACTCGTTCGGAGTGCTTCCTTTCCTGAAACATAGGTTAATGAGGGTTGACTAAAAATGGGGCCTGCACACATGTCTTACGTTATGGAGAAGGAAATGGGAATGAGGCGAGCGAAACGCTGTACTACACGGTTGCAGGAGAATAGGTTGCGGAGGGGTAGACGGGACGACTCTTCCGCCCAATCCTGGGCTTCCCACATCTGCCTTCTTATCAGCCACTACCGTTCCCTGCACCCCTCGCACTTCTGCCGGTGTCCCCGGCTTACATGGCTCCCAGTACTCCTATGTACCCATGCACTGCCAGGGCCCCTAAAGGAGTCTCCACACGCAACTCACTTCTCCTGCCAGTCTGAATGCCCCCATTGCCTCACTAGCATGTTGGATCCGAGCTGGAGCATGGGGCTGTGTCAGCGTCTCAGGTGTCTGAAAAAGGTACCTCGACTACGTGCAGCTACGAGGTGTGTGCGTAGGCGTCCACGATGAGGGGAACTGTGTATGGATGACGAGGGGCTGTAAGGTCCAGGTACAGTCGGTGAGGATGTTTGCGGAGGGACGGACGGGTATTGTGATGTTACATATGGAGGATATGGTGCAAGAAAGGTTGACTGGCTGTTAGCCATTCGCGGCCATGTATTGGGAATTTAGGAAAATGTGGGAAAGGCTGAGCGGCTTACCAGGCTAGGTGGTGGAGTTATGCGCGGCGTGGTGTTGGGAGAACCCAGACGCACGAATTCCCGCGGTTATGTACGACGATGTCAACAGCCAGCGAATGAGCACTGACAACGGGCCGATTGACTATCTTGCGCAAAGAGCTTACTGACCTAACACCAAGTCAAGTCATGCAATTGGAAGGACACCCTACCCGCTCGTTGACCCTTTTTAATACTCGGGTTTGCTAACCGACCGCATGTTTTCGCTCCTATATGGACTGTACGAGTACATCTTTCGCAAAGATGAATTCCACGTGCTAATCCTTGGCGTGGATAAGGCTGGGAAGACGAATGTGGGTTTGCGAACCTAAACCCATGAACCGTTACTTGCAGCCTGCTGAGATAATGACGTTGCTATTCAGGTGCTGGAGAGATTAAAGACAATATTTACACAATCGATTGGCCTTGACCCTGGCAAAATCCTTCCAACTGTCGGCCTGAACGTGGGGCGCATCGAGGCGCATAAGCATAACCTAATATTCTGGGACCTTGGAGGGCAAAGCGGCCTGCAGTCGATCTGGGACAAGTACTACAGCGAGGCGCATGCGATCGTGTACGTTGTCGATGCGGCCAACCGCGCTCGCTTCGATGAGAGCAGAGCCGCCTTCGATCGCATGCTGGAGCACCGGGAGCTCGCTGGTGCGCCGTTGCTGATCATGGCAAATAAGCAGGACCTAGATGGCGCAACCAGTGCCCTGGACGTGGGCCAGGTATTTGGCATTGAACGCCTGGAGGGACGGCAATTCAAAGTGCTCCCAGTCAGCGCTTACACCGGCCAGGGCCTGAAGGACGGGGTGGAGTGGCTGGTTGAGACAATCAAGCGGAGCCACAGAGCAATGCGGTTACGTGTCCGCAGCGGGGGAAGCTGAGGGTTGTTAGATCGGATGCTAGGCCGCGGGAGTGTGTGGGCGTGCTTGAGAGGTTGGTCCTGGCTATGTACGATAACGGAATGTGGGTGGCGGTTGCGGTGTGAATGCACAGGGTTTGACCAAGTCAATTAAGAGGGCAGGCCGGCAGCCTGTGCCGGGCAGGGCAGGGCAGTAGAAATGCAGGTGCAGAGCAAGCATGCCGCATTGAGGGCTGAGGTGCTGGCATTGCGGCATGGCAGGGTGATAGTGGCATGGGTGCTTGCGCTTCTCTTGCGCAGGACGGTAAAGGCACGGGTCTTCACCTCACACGAATGCAGTACACAAATGGACCCTTCTTAATTACCCGTACTTTGCGTGATTCCCGGCGACTTTGTTTGGTATGGAAACCAGTGCATGGTGGCAAGGGGTGGAAAGGCATTGGCTTGCGTTATAAATCCCCGTTGGGAGTAGTGCATGCAGCCACCTCTTCCGCAACATAGGCTTTTGCTGAGCTCTGTGCAAAGCCTTTCCCGAGTGGGGTGCAATGGCTTGGCTGCTGGCTGGGTGCAAATGTTGCGTGCCGGAGCCGGAGACAGAGGCCGAGCGTCTATGACGGTTGTCGTGTTCATGCGAGTAGTATGGCTGTACAAGGGCACTGAACGGCAAAGCTGCACCGAGAGCTAGTTGACACTGAGTTCGGTGGCAACCCCGGGACGACGACTGAGCGGTGTGGCAAAGTGGGTGGAGGTAATCTAGAGCGAGTGCATGGGGAGAGGTGGACGCGTGACGGTGTGTCCGAACGACCTTGCTACAGGCACGCAATCTGCTGCAATGTGGTTTGTCGCAAGCGTCCGTATCACGGGCTCAAAGCTTCGAAGTTCGTGTCGGGAGATGGACCGCCACATGGGTTCATGGCCCGGAAGTGGGGCTGCGTTCTTGCTGTTGCCGCGCTTCATCGCACACCAGCATCTGGACGTGGACTCGCACACAAGCTGTGTGTCGGCCTCGTCAAGTCCAGGGAGCCAAAGAAGCTCGTGGATCGCGCCCAGTACCGGTACTATCAGCCTGAACCCGCAGACTACAACAGCTTCCGAGAGCCAAACCCAACTGTCGTCGTACATGCACGTGCGCCACGTGGTAGACCCGCCGCCGCCCCCACCAGGCACAAGCAACCGAAAATCTATATTTGATGGAGCCAAAAGGTCCAAAAGCACCTAAATGTCATGCCAGCCGGCGTTATATCACATCCTACGCACGTCATAAGCACATCCGAACGTCCTTGTTTCCAAGAGCCAAGAGTGTTCGCACACCCTTCACCTGCCCGCCCAGACATCCGGTCGCCCTGGTTAGCCCCAACCACCCCACACCAGAGCGCTCTTCAAGGCGCTCTGGTGCCAAGCGAAAGAGCCCCCTCCTCCCTGGAACTGCGTTGCTGCTCACTTATTTCCACCCCTCCCTGATAGCCCCCCTCCTCCGCCCCTGCAGCCCTCTGCCCTCCCTCTCCCATCCCTCTTTACCCCTCTCCCACATTGTCTACCCCCCTCTCATCCCCGCGCCATATCCAGCTCGCTGGCCGCCCCGGGTGCCGCCGCGTAGGAGCTGCTCTTATGCTTGGGCGCAAAGGAGATGGGCGCGGGGGGCGGACCCAGCAGCATCTCGCTGATGCGCACCCAGTCCTGCAGGTGGGGGGAGGGTGGGGAGGCGGGAGGTGGTGAACAGGAAGCAACTAACGAACCGTATGATAAGGCGGGAGCTGGTGGAGTGGGGTTGAGGTGGTAGGAGGCGGGAGCGCATACGGGGAGTGGTGGGACAGGCGGATGACGTGTACGGTGCGGGGTCACGACGCTGGCGAGGTGACGGCTGGCAACCGCGCTGCAGGACCCCACGTGACTCCCGCAGGTAACTTGACCGCCGGGCAACTCCACACATGTGCTGCCCAGCTGCAAAGCCACATCACAAGCATAACATCTTCCCTGCAAGCGGCCTTACAAGTCTACGGCCTCTCGTTGCTGGCCTACACCACCCCCCCTGACACCCCCCTGTGCCCGCTGGCCCCCTTGCCCCCCACTCCCTACCCGCCACCCCCCACCTGCGGCTCCTCGCTTGCCAGCAGTGTCTCCAGGTCTGAGCGGCCGCGGTAGGCGGGCGGGCGGTGGTTCATCTGCTGGGGCAGCACCTCGAGCAGCCCCACCGGCACGTACCTGGGCGGCCAGGCGGGGGGGGGAGGGGACGAGGCAAGGCGGGGGATACATAGGGATAGGCGTATATTTGTATCTGTTGTATAGCGGGGAGGGGAAAGCGTTGGGACTGTAGACGGCTGTTGAGGAGGGTGTCGACTAGAATAGCTGTGGTGGTTTCCCCACCTGCAGCTGAACGACAGCCACTCCAGCAGGAAGCGCCGAGTGGTCTCCACCCCGCGTCCGTCACTGCCCCAGTGCTCCAGACCCGCTGCGCAGAAGGAGCGGTACAGGTCCAGCCGCTCGCCGGCGGAGATGTCCCAGTGCCGCTGCTCCTTGATCTCTGCGGATGGGGGGGGGGACAAGAAGAATACCCAACGATGGGAGGGAAGGGAGGAGATGGCCGGAGGGGATAAAAGAAAATCAAACTACGAGTGAGCGCAAGCGGTCAGGCCGCACTACCCCTGCACCCCCGACACCCTCCCAGCAACCCCCCACCCCACACACACACATCCACTGGCTGCCGGATGCTTTCGTTCCTGCCTGCAGTACGTTCTTACTCGCGGCCAGTTTTCTTAACACATCCACCCACCTGTGAAGATCCAGGGTTTGATGAGCGCCCCACGCCCCACCATCAGCGCCGCCAAGCCGCCTGCTGCTCCACCGCCCTCTCCGTCTGCCGCTGCCTCCGCCGCCTGCTGCATGTGCGCGTTCCAGTCCGTGAAGGAGAAGACGTCGCCGTTGCCGATCAGCTGCAGGCCCGCAGCCGCGCAGGAGGAGGCGCAACTGGGCGAGGTGGGGGTGGATGGGTGGGGGATAACGTGAGGAAGGGGCAAAGCAGCAACCCAAGCCAGGGAACCAACACAAGCAAGCAGCCAGCTTCCCTCCCTATGTATGACCAGCACAACAACGCATTCCTGGTTTGGATATGTAGGTTACAACACTACTGGCTACAACAAGAGCATGGCATTGTGTGTGCCCCACAGCCAGGGTAACCCGCCCCAGTCGGGCCCCGGAATTGGGAATCCAGTGCTTCACTTCTTCCCCTTCCTCTTGCCCCACCTCCGGGCCGTATCCTCCTCCTGCGCACCCACCCTCCTTCCTCCACCGCACCCATGTCCCTTCCTTCCCGCACCCACCCCCCTTCCCCCTTCCCCCTCCCCCGCACCCACCCACCTCCGGATGTACCCCCAGTCCGCCAGCTTGCTGTAGCGCTGCTGCCGGGTGCGCCCGTGCAGCGTCACCGCGGCGGCGCCCCACTCGCGAGCCCGGTGCAGGAAGGTGTGCGCGACCTGCGGGGAGGGCGGGCGGGCGGGTGGGGTAGTGGGGAGAAATCGAGCCATGTCACAGAGCGTGCGGGTGGGCTAATGGGGAGTAAAGGAACCATGTGCCAGGGCTCCACCACCATGGGAAACCACCATGGGTTGCATCATGGGATGGGTAAGGAGGAAAAGGGGTGGCGGCAGGCGGTGGTGGTGGTAAACCGGTAAGCTGAACGCAAGGGTACGGTAGACAGGGCCGCAGCGGTAGGGACAAACCAAGGAAGGCTCGCGCCCTTCCCAAGTTACCGTAACCACTCCACATGGCACCTTTCTTGCGTTCTCGCTTCTCCCCACTACGGTACCCCATGTACCACACCCCATGCACCCCTCCCCCCCGCGCATGCCCCTGCTGCTCCCGCACTCACGTCCTCTCCGTCGTTGTAGCCCTTGCGCGTCTTGAAGGTGAGTGCCGTACGCTCCCCCAGTGCGGCGGAGGCGGAGCGCACGATCTGCTCGATGCGGCGGGGCTGCCGCAGCAGCGCGCTGCCCGCACTCTTGTCGCACACCTGGATGCGTGGGTGGGTGCAGGATGGAAAGGGTGGGGGTGGTGGGTACAGAGGAAGGATTGAACCGACCTCATGGGTGGGAGGTCCTCGACCCCTGCCAGCTCCTCCCAACCTCCTAACCCTGCAGCTCCAGCCCACGACGTCAGCCCACCACATCCCAGCAAGCACACCCCCTAACACACACCCTCCCCCCATCCCATCAAGCCTCGTCATGCAGTTCGTCAGTTTCCTCAGTTTCGCCCCCTCCCGCCCTCCCCCCGATCTCCCACCAGGTCGATGGGGCAGCCCATGTTGATGTCCACAAAGTCCGCCTGCAGGTGCTCCCCCAGCAGCTGGCAGCAGCGGGACACGGCGTCGGGGTAGCCGCCGCAGATCTGGGGGAGGGGGCGGGTGGGGTGCAGGGGAGTGGGTGGGGGTGGGTGGAGAGGCAGGAAGGAAGCAGTACCGGCAGCACTTACGTGCGTTAATGTCACATGCATGCACCGGGCGGCCAAGGGAAGCCGCAAGGAGGCATGCGGAGATCCCGCATACACAGACAATTTCTTTAACACACAGCCATGTCAGCATCAGATTTGCGGCCAGTTGATTCGAGCGCATGCATGCGGCCGGTCATGTTGACGCAACCCCCCCACCCCACCCCCATCAGTGTTTCTTTATTTTTACCCCACCCCCATACCTGCACTCCGAAGAAGTCCTCGCTGGGGTGCCTCTTGAGCAGCGCCCACTCGCTGGCCTGCCCCTGCAGCAGGTTGGTGGCCAGAGCCATCTCGCCGCACGTCACATCAACACCCAGAGACTTGCAGATGCGCCTGTTGGCGGGGGGAGGGGAGAGTGAGGGGGCGGAGGTCAAAGACCATACCGAACCATAAGAAACACAGGTTAGGGCAAAGCAATGGGGGAAAAAATTAAATATGTGAAACAACGAGTCCCAAAGCAATGGGGGGGGTGAAGCAGAGTGGGGCCAGCCTCTATCTAAGCAGGACAAAATGTTGTGGTGGTAGAGGAAAAACGAAAAGCATGCAGGTGCACGAGGAGTCCACGCAGGCTGCATGCAAGCGACCAACTGCGCAGCCTGCAACCCCACCCTACCCCACCCACCACCCTTACGGTTCTTCACCCCCATCACCCCCACCACCCCGCACCTGAAGGGCAGGTTCCCCACCGTTGTCAGCGGCGCCAGGTAGGTCTTCCCCCGGAAGTCCGGCACCCGCCGCTCCACCGGGCGCAGCGGCACCTCCACGTGCTGGCTGCGAGCCTCCTGAGCAGCGGCAGCAGCAGCAGAGGCGGTGGCCGGGGCAGCGGTAGCAGCTGCGGCGGGGGCGTCTTGCTCCGCTACCAGCGTTGCTACCGCAGCGGCGTCGCTGTCTAACCGCTGACGCTTGGCAGCGGGGGCCTCTTCGGGGGCTTCCCCAGCGGCTGCGACGGACGGAACGCCGTCAGGGGCTGTTGCTTCTGCTCCCGTCGAAGTCTGCACAGCGCCGTCCGTCTGCATGGCGTCAGGAGCCCCGGCAGCAGCAACAGCCGGCTCCGCAACCTGCTGTAGCGGCTCTTGCCCCGGCTGTGCCGCTGCCACCGCCGCCTCCGGAGCAGCAGCAGCAGTAGCAGCGGAGGCCGCCGGACCGTCCTTCTGCTCTCCGTCGCCCTTGCCGTCACCGCCGGGGCGCCCCCCTGACAGCGGCTTGGGCTCATGCTTGAAGGAGATGCGCAGACCCATGGAGCGCAGGATGCCGTCCGCACGACTGAAGTCGTACCTGCAAACACAGCACAGCACAGTATGTGTGTTCCACTCGCGGCCAGTTTTCTTAACACACAGCACGGTGGCGAGGAGGGAGTGGCGGTGGAGGGCAGCATGACGCCGTGGGGAGGAACGCTGTACGACACCCCTCGTACTACAAAGCCATGTACTGAATTGTTATCATGCCGTAAGGCGAATGGAAGGGAGGAGGGAGGACATGCTTCCTGCTTGGGAAGCACCTTTGCACCCACACCTCGCTACACTCATTGTGCGCCATGAGGATACCGGTAACCGGAGTGCACGCGTGTGGTGCGGTGTGTACTGCACGCGCCGATTTCAGAGGTGACCTTCGCTTCACGCCGTAACACACCATCCGCACCCCGCCCCAACCCACCTGTTCTTCCAAAGCTGCGTCTGCACCTCGCGGCTCAACGAGTTCACCTCCTTCTCGATCGACGTGGGCAGCGGCAACGGCAGCGGCAACTGCGCTGGAATGCCGCTCCCAGCCGGCGCCTCAGCCGCCTCCGTCGCGGCGGCTGCGGCAGCAACAGCCGGGGTGCCCTCGGCGCCCGCCGCCGGTGCCGCCGCGCCCTCGGCGGCGGGCTGCGGCTCTAGCGATGGCGGTTGTGGCGGTTGCTGCGCCGGAGTGGCCGCTAGCAGCTTGTGTGCCTCGTCGTCCACCCCGTGGCTGAGGGCGTAGCGGCAGGTGATGCCTGGAGGGGGGAATGGAGTCAGGGGTTGAGCGTCGTGAGTTGTCTTGAACGTATGCGCCTGTTATATGTGCTGGGCAGGAGATTCATTAAATGGGACCTTAGGCCATGCAGGGCCCCGCTGGCTCCGTTCCAGCCCTCACCGTACGGGCACGTGGCTTGTACGGCAGTCCAGGGGCAGGTCCCCGGCAGGTCCGCTGGCTTCGAGCGCACGTACTCCGACAGGTCGTGGCCGAATTTGCAGCGCTCGCCAAAGTTGCAGCGACCCAACACGAAGTTGCTACAGAGCTCGGTTTTGCGCGAAGAACGGAAGTCCTGAAGGCGGGCATGCAACCGAGGGCACAGTAGTGAGGACAAGGGAGAAAGCATGGCGACTATGGAGGGAAACTAGCAGGCAGTAGAAAGGGAGGCGGGTGCAATGGGAGGCTTAGGGCGGGGCTAGGGCGCAGGGACAAGGACGCATTGGACTGGTGAGTGAGTGCCAGGCGCCCGAACACCAGGGGACGTGAGGAGAGGTGGGAAGAGGTTTTGGATCTCCCACCAGGACGCCACCGCTGCATACTGTGACATGGAGCCCTCCGCCAATCCCCGCCGTGCTATCGGCGCTACCCTAGCGCTGCGTGCCAACTAACCTTGCGCATTTGCTTGCGCGATTTGTTTTTGCTCTGCTCATTTGTGGGCGCTGGCGGTGCCGCAGCCGCTTCACCATCCAACCCAGAAGGTGCCGACTCTACTTGCTTACGTTGCGCGACCTGCGACACCGGTAGCTATTGAAGCCAGCTTCGCGCCGCCGAGCCAACCGACAACTTGCATAGTCATCCAACAGTAGCTGCTCCTCAGCTCTTGCTGCACAAGTACCTTGCGAATTAAGTACTCAGCCTTGACTGGTACAATATTCCTTTCTAGCATTTGCTGTGCAGTCAGGATGGGCGGTGCGCCCGCAGCTTCTTGAGCCGTATCCTCCATTAAAAATAGAGGTTTGGGTAGGTGGTGATGCAATAACAAGGCTTGTTAAATGGGTAACTTCCAGGTGGAGGCCGTTGATTGCCGCAGAGTCAGCCGCAACTACATCCAATCGCCTATACGGTAAGAAATGTCAAACATGTGCTCTTCTTATAATTCTGGATGGTCAGGGCCTACTTTCTCATGCAAATCTTGCACGATCTATCGTGCGGTGCATGCTGGGCGCGGTATGAGGTAGACTGTCATGTCACTGCGATACCCCAACGAGGGACAAGCCTAGTTATGATTATGCCGTTCTATTGTGCTCGTATGCCCTGAGACACACCTGCCGTTACCTGCCAACATCTAAAGTTACGGTGTAACTCGGCGGCATCCACACGAACTGTCTGTCTGGCACGAGCTTGCGCCCGCAAGCGGCACCAGGCACCGCATGGCTCCATCGGGCTAACTCATTTGGCGCCCTTCAACACCGCTCAAAGCAGAGCCAATCAAGGAGGACGCCCAACCTGTATCCCAATGCTATCGGTGCGAACATACTTTCACGCGATCCCACTCAGCCCCTACATGAGGTTTTCCCTCTCTTCATTCCTGGCCAAGCTAACCCCGGGACCAAGTCCCGGAGTTGCATCCACTACCGGTACTCAGCCCTGCAACGGCTTGTTCACGTGAAGGCCTGCCTCCTGCTCTTTGCAGCTGCGCCTTGCCCTCAAGAGGCCATTGAAGCATTGGTAAGCGTCACGTCTAGGAACATTTCACCTCCCTGATAACACACATGAAGCGGGTGGAATGGTCTGACTCCGCGGCAGGGATCATGGGCCAAGACTGCATGTCCCTCCCGGTTGCCCCTACTTTTGGGTTTGGCTATGCCGGCAATTTGTTTAGCGTTTTCAAGCATAGCCATTAAGTCGCAGGTTGGGATTGTGATGCGTCCTATCCAGTTATAGTAAGGTCAGTAACCGTTCGAGCCAAAATGACAGCCGACTGCAATTGGTCCCAGCAGTTACAGCCACCATATAAGAATGAACATTGTCTATAAGCGCTGTTGTCCCTGATTCGCAACGAAGCCCAAGTTGGGAGCTGGGATCCAGCTGCTTTTAGTGCTCGTACATCCACCCACAACAGGGTCTTAAGACAACACACGCTTCGCCTCGCAAGACCAACAAAGCCCCGAAAATAGACTGCACAATGATGTTGCGCAATAACTGTGACTTTAGCTAGGCATATGCGTCCCCTTCATTGTTAATTGATTTGTACTATCGGCTGGATATAGACACTGTTTAAGGAATGGGCTGCTGCTGGAGTGATCCCCTCAGCGTAGAGGCTGTCCTCCTACGGCGTCAGGTTGGCTGAGTTTGCGTGTGCGACCCAAGAACCAAATGAAATGTCCGCAGTAGTGTTACTGGCTTTCCGTAATCACAGGGACCCGCTGCCGTCAAAGACAACTGTTATCCTGACAAGCTAGGACCTGGTGGTGTGAAGGTAAAGCTGTTGCGTGCTTTCCTCCACAGTTCATGCTTGCAAACGCCCTTTCCAGGCTTGGCCGTCGACCTTCAAGTTATCAAGTTTTGCTGCCAGATGGTTATATGTTGCTATCTAACATGCTGTGAAATAAGGCTGCTTACCTCAACAGCAACATCCATGCTTGCAGATTCTTACTTCGAGCTCCGCAACAGATGGCAGCAACCGCTCAGGCGGGCGTTCTTACAGTAGACTGGTTGTTGGCTCGGACTGGATTCTGGCAGCACTCTTTGAAGCTCATGGCCCTGGTGGCACGGACAGCAGTAACCCCACTACCACCGGCGCCTACTGCGATGCCGCAGCGCAATTCTGCGCGCAACACTGCTATACTGAGTTTTTGCAGGCACAGAAGCAGTTCGCCCCAACGGGTGGCGACCTGCAGCGTGTCCTAACAGAGACGTTGCGTTCACTGGACCAGCGCTTCTTGGCAGAGGATGCCATTCCGCAACAGGTGGGTTTCTTGGTGTCCTAGTGAGCTCTGTGCCTTACTTGGATTAACAGTTGCTGCCAAGATTCAATCTAGAAGGCAAGGGGAAACGGGTATTTCTGGGCATAGGCGATGGTGCGAAGGAAGCTGAGTTCGGGTTGATTGCAGACACCATGATTGCAGACACCCTATGGCATTTTAACATCCAATCACGGCCTCTCCCACGAAACCCGGACTTATTTGATTGCAATGACTTGCTGCTTTGCACTCTGCCGTTTTCAGGACCGGCTAGCCTCCGGCTGCACCGCTGTGCTGCTGCATCTAGCACTTGGGCCGAACCAGCCTGCTTCACAGTTTCAGCGCCGCAGTGGCGACCGCTCCATCATCGCCACTGCAGCGTCCCTGGGGCCCTGCGCAGCAGTCGTCGGGCAGCGCCAGGGCGGGTTTGCCAGCACGACGAGCGCCCCGTTGGTCTTATGTGGTGGAACTGCGGCCAGGTATGAAAGCAAGGACGGGGTTACGGCTTGTCGAATGAATGAATGATGCCAAGAAACCCGATGCACATGGGTTGGCATGCAGACTGCGACCCCGATTTATCTGTTCCCCCTAAATTTGCAGTCACGACGCCCTCCATGCGTTCCTGGCATCGTTTGCGGACGAATGGCAGCAGCAATGGCCGCAATACTCGAGAGTGGCAGACACCAAGGGGTCGACAAGCGCAAAAGCTGGCAGCAAGGCCAAGACCAAGTCCGGCAAGAACAAGTCAAACGCCGAGGGCGGTACAACCGCTGCGGGCGCACCAGCACCGCTTCCGGCGCAGCAGGTGCCAACCTTTGCCTTTGCGCCACAGTACTGCAAGGACGTAGCGGCTCCACAGGCGCTGGGATTCGGTGCTGCCAAGGGCCTAGGCTTACATGGCGGTAGCTTCGGAAGGGCCGGGACTGGTACGGCTGTGCCGTGCAGGTACCTGGAGCCTCGACTGGGTTTCAGTGTCCAGGTAGGTTAGAAAGATGGCGGTGCTTAGCGCACACGAGGGCGGCCTTTTGCTAAAGTGCAAGTCGCACGTCCGTAGTGATACAGCCCAGAGCACGGCTGGGTGCTGAAGACACTTGGGTTGAATCTTGAATGTCTTGGGCATTTGGGTCGTACTGCTTTCCAGCCTGGACTACATCCAAGGGGCACACACTGCTTCTACTACCGGTATGTTTCTGAGCCTGTCAACCTTCAATACCCCGCCAATGCCATATCCAGACGGCCCAGATGGCCCTTGGTCCTGCGGACGAGAGCGTGGTGCTGCTCAGCGGCGGCGCAGCAGCCACCATCAGCCCTGGCGATGCGGCCCTGCTGATGCACCGCATGGGCAAGGTAGGAGATCATCAGATGGAGTACTGCTTAAAGAATGAGGGTGCTTGCGGCGGAGGCGGAGAAGATGCTTAATCGTTATGATCTGGGGTGTAGCATTCGAGGTCGATGCAACTAAACTCAGTTAGTTGTTGAAATGGACTACTAAACACCCCTCCTTACCCGTTCGGCTCTTCGTGGCCTCTTCTCGACATCAACAATGTGGCTCCTGGAAACCCATGCTATGGCGCTACTGCGTCACCGTGCTGCTTCGACAGCTTTCGAGCATCCCTTTCAAGGCCAAACCCACAGCGCTGGTAAGGTTTGCAACCCATTTAGGAATTCCATTTGTCTGCGTTGCCCCCCATTGCTACCTTGGCCGTTGCAAGTCCTGTCAACATGTGTTAACCCGATGTGTGCATACGATGCCTGCAGGCGGAAGGGTCACCGGGAAGCGGTGCCGTACAACTCGACAGCCTTGGAGTCGCTGGTCCGGCACCGGGTGCGCCACCAGCCGCCGACACCGGCGGCAGTACAGAGCCCTATGGGATGCCACCCTTTAACGCTGCACGCATGTTGGTGCGTCATGCGGCCACTGGCGCAGGAGGCCGTCGGCAACAGGCTTCAGGTTCGTGAGACCTGGCAGGATACGGCGAGGAATGACGGTGTTATCTTTGCTAATAGCCCCCGTTGCACCCCGTACTACGTCGCGTTTCCCATCATAGAAGCTCATGTTGCCATGTAACCCTTTGACGTTGCTGTGCAGGGCTGAGCGGCGCCCCACCCGCTGCAGTGCTGGCCCTGTCCCTGGACTGGGAGCCGAATGCGGCCGGCGGTGCCGCATCGGTCATGGCGACCAGCGGCACTTCAATCGCCGCAGTAGCTGCGCAAGCGGCGGCAGCTGCACGCGAGGGCCAGCGTGCACTGTACCGATGGCAGCTGTTGCGCTTGTACTACAAGTTCCCGCATAAGCACCGGACGGTCCTCGTCGACAGGTATGTAGCCGGCATTATCCTACAGGCTTTGGCCCTTATACCGATAGTACTCGTGGTCGTGGTGCCCATGGCGACGCAACGCGCTGGCTTCTTGCTGACTTGTTCTCTGGCTTTTCTACGCGTTTACCGCAGGTGGCACGAGATCTTTGACAAGGTGGTTGGGGAGGCAACTCGCGGGGCGCGGGCCAAGGAGGTTATGGCATGGAAGCGTCTGGGGGCCGCCGTGCAGGTACGTGTCGCTCTCCGGGTAACTGAAGAAGGCCTGGTTTCGATAGGCGCCAGAATCTTGTACACGAACTGACAACGTTGGATGTGAACAGCAGCGTGATCGAGTGGATGCTACGCAATTTCTATGCCCCTCGATGCAACATGGCTTGTCGCCGGTGTCCACATGGCATAAACTCATACATTTGTGCGTCGCAGGTTAGCGCCGGGGGCGCTGTAAGGAACTTGGCTGCAAGCCCCGCGCCCAATTCCGCACGGAAGACCTCTGCCCCTGGCGCTTCTCATAGCCCTGCAGCCTCCTGGCGGAGCCAGGGTGGCTCACCGCCAAAGTCTAACGCCGGCTCCCGACACACCACCCCAAGCCGTCTGACGGCTGCAGCAGCAGCCGCTGCGTCCGTGCTAATGTCACCGGGCTCCTCGCAGCGCCTGTTTCGCAGCGCAGGCGGCGGAAGCAACAACGTAAGCGGCCGTGCCGGTGGCAGCGGCGTTAGCAACGGCAGCCGAAGCCATCCTGGCGGCGCCCCTACACCCCCGCCAGTAGGGATGGACTCTAGGGTGGAGATTGTCATGGCTGCCGAGGACGTCAAGCCCGCCAAGAGCCGCAGCCAGGCTGGTGGCCTCCTCAAGGGGTCTAGCTTTGGCATTCGTCAAGCAGCTGCCGCCGCCCCTGCTGCTAGCCAGGGCCCCGTTGCGTCCACCGCAGCGGAAATCCCCGAACCAGCACCTGCGGCAGCACCTCCTGCGGTAGCAGCACCTCCTGCGGCAGCTATGAACACAGGAGCCCCAGCTGCCAAGGCAGCATCCTCACGCCGTCTTTTTGCAGGCCCTGTGGCAACAGAACCACCCGCTACCGCTGCCGCCGCCACAGCCGCACCTTCTCGCGGCAGCAGCTTCAAGACTGACAAGGTCGGAGCCCCTCAATCGGGTTCTGGGACCGAGAACAAGCCCACCGCTAGCGACGCCACTGGTGCCAGCAAGGGCTCGACCGCTGGCATCTGCGACCGCACCACACCCCCTAAGCCACTATTCAACGTCCAGGTCAACACCTCCATTCCCGCGCCGCCCCTCTATCATAGCCCCAGTCCACGCAGCCCTGCAAGCAACATACCCCGAACCTCTGCAGGCGGCCCCAACCGCTCCTCCATTCCCTCGCTACGATCCCAGCCATGTACACCGGGCTCCATCGCTCAGGTTGCTGGCGCCCCTGCCAAGACGCCGACTCCTGCGACAGCCCCTTCCCAGCCGCCCAGTTCCGCACGAAACCCGCTGCGGCTGTCGACACAGCCAGGAGGCAGCGGCATTCCGACGCCGCAGGCGGCCACCTCGCCTGTCGCGCGCCAAAGCAAGAACGGCAGCGGCATTCCCGCTGCCGCAGGAGCCCTGGCGTCTTCTTCTGTGGCACGTAATAGTGCGGCCAGCCGGCTCCCGCGTCCCTCTCTCAGTGGCAACACAACGCCGCTTACCACCCCGCAAATCACCCCGCAAGCCACCCCCGCAGCTAGTCCCTTTACTACGAAAGTAGCCACGGCGGCGCTCGCCCCTGTCGTCACAGCAGCTGCAGATGCGGCTCCTGGCGCGGCAGCCGATGCAGCCGCTACCGCAGCCGTCATTCGCACATCCTCTACAAACCCAACGTCGGGAGTTGCACGCTCGCTTTTCCCCGGCGGCGATGGTGGTGTCGCAACCGGAAGGCCCTCCATTCTGCGGCCGCCCATGCTGAGCAGCATTCCGGACCCAGCCGACCCAGTTGCACCCGTTCGCCTCAAGGAGTCCTGCTCGGTTCCAGACTCTGCCGGTGACGGTTTCGTTACAATAGCCTCCGTCACCACTGACGCTGTTGCTGGTACGGCAACGGCGTTAGCTGCCGTCCCCAGCACTGGTAGCGCCATGGAGGTGGATGCGGCTGCCGTCATCTCTGCTGCTGGCGTCGCTGCTGCCGGCGCCGATGCCGCCATTGCGGACATGGGGTCCATGGATCTGCTTTCCCCGGATGCCGATCAGCTGGCCGCTTGGGCCTCGCAGGCTGCAGCAGCAATGGCTGGCGGGTCGCCACGCAAGTCAGAGCCCCAGCTGGAGGAAGGAAAGTACCTGGAAGGCCGCCAGACGTCGCAAGGGCAGCTGAAGAAGGTGCGGAAGCCGTGGGACGAGGCGCCAGTCACCGCCGGCGAGGATGGCGTGTCCGTGAAATCCATGGCAGCGGAGACGGGAGCAGGAACGGCTGCGGAGGAGCCGTCCAGCAAGCGAATGCGTATGCCGCTTAGCCCAAGGTACGGATGAGGAGATGTTGTGTTGTCGGAGTCTGACGTACCTGTATGTGCATGGACTAAGATCATGCTTTTGAGGCCTTCATGCACATGCAAGTACCTTCACTCCTCTGTTGTGTTTTGGGAAGTTCCTCCAGATGCCATGACATGCCATCCATTAATCCATCCTCTCTGTTGGCATTGCCCCCGTAGGGACGTGGACAACAACTCCCCGAAACGCGCGGTCTCGGCGGGAGGTCTCCTCGCCGCCAAGGTTGCCGCTGCCAGTATGGCGGCTGGCACCGTCAGCGCTGGCGGGGTAGAAGTGTCGCCGTCAATGCGCGCGTCGTCAGTCCGCACAAGGCGCTAGTGACGAGGCGCTGCGAGCATATGCAATGCTGCAGGCGCTATGCTTGTACTCGACGTCCTTCACCTTTATCGTGGGACTCGCCACCTCGCATGCAGGTCGCATGTGCTACCCCATGGAATGTTTCGAAGGGACCAACCTTAGTGAACATTGGTGACCGTGCACGGAAGACTGTCCTTATTCTTATAACGCGTGGTACCAACCTAGGCACACGCCGTATTTGTAGGGCGTTAGAGCAGGTGATAGGCTATTGGTCATCGGCTATGCAAGCAGTGATTAATTCTCTTTGAGCCGCTTGTGTCCATTGTTCCTTGTGGTTGGGAAATTAGGAGGTTTTAGGAGGTGCTAGTCGATAGACGCAGGTATAGCTTCTGTTAATTCATAGGTGTTTCGGGGTGTCAATGTACAGCGTATGATGCACCGTTATAGCGAACGCCCAACGTCTGACAAGTAGGTGGCTTGCACGTGTGCATTGGGTACGGCAGGCTTGTGCTGAACTGCATGCGCTCTGTTAGCAGCATGCGTGCGAGGCGCAAGTGCTCATCTTGCCGTACACTATACATGACAGGCGTAGCAAGTCCTACTCTTCCATGGGATGCCTTGATGGCCCAAATAGCCACGTGTTTTGTTTTGTTTACTGAACGTGATGCGAACGATGCGTATTTTGTTTGCTGTACCTGGTAGATATAGACATATAGTATGGTACGGGGTTGGGTAATGCAGTAGACAGTACAGTAGGAGCCTTAGATCTAGATATCATTACAGGACACGGTGAGAGGCCTTCGGATTTCCTTCGGAATGAATTACAATATGTTCACGTATGCTATGTTACAGTTAGAATGTAGGGCTCTGTCGCTAGAGGGTAGGAGGTTGTCGCGCGCGTAGGTGTATTCGGAAGATATGTGTTCACTTCTAGCCGTGTACTGCTCTTCTTGGACTCACTGACCCAGTGAAGGCGCTGACACGCAGCTCTCCGTCGGAAGCTGACGCACCCTTGCCTTGCAACCTGCGCTTATTATCAGTCCGTCAGCGTGCCGAATCGCCACACGGTATAATTAAACGAGTTCTTGTAGGAAATTGAGGCTGCTACCGTCAGTAAGGAGCTGTATGCGAATGAACAGGAAGGATGTTGCGTTGTACGAACAAGATCACTGCCGAGGCCTGCAGTCTCCCAGCAATGCAAAGATGAAAAAACTATGTCCCTATCGTGTGCGGTTTGCTGCCTATGGCGCAACGGAAAGTTACGAATCCTTTGTGACTTGCCATGGTCAAGTGGGCCCATAAGTATTACCTATAAGTACCACAATTCTGTTCACGTGTGAATGAACGTTAATGAAGTTAGGCCCTGGCCGGGTCTGCCGAAAGAATGTCTGGAGGGCATCGCGCGTTTTGGCGGTCCGCAAGCAGCGGCGACGCTTTCTTCTACATGCAAATCTTGGCGCGACGATATAGCGGATGACTTGTTGTGGCGAACTTGGCACGGCAAGTAGCTATGGCGAATTCCTGTCCATTACATCACCACGGCCTCAAATGTCGTGAGGCTCCTCCCATAATATCGGGACCCCCCCCATCCAGTCTGTTCAACTGAGCTAAACCCCTTGCTTCCCACAATCTTCAACTTCGGCCTCCTCAACCCTACAGGCCTTCCCCTGCTCCGCTACCACTCCTGGCGCAGCAGCTATGGTTTGTATGCGCGCAGTATTCGCTCCTGGCTGGGCGGCCGAGAGACGGCATCTGAGGTGCTTCCCTCCGCCCACGAGCGCTGGATGACCTCCCTGGATCTTAGCCGTACACACGTTCTGTCCGGATCAATGGATTCCAACGTGAAGGTACGGGCACCGAGGTCTTTCAGATGTCCGGTATACTTGTACTGGAAATCTGGAATGCATGCATGTTGAAGTGGGCACAGCAATGCTACCGGACATACCACAGCTGGACATAAACCGTAGCCGGTATGCGGCGCCTACCCATCATCGTACTTGAAAGCGGCCTTACCTGTTATATACACCCCCCCTTTACGCCGTAACACCCCACGGATGCCGTACACCGCTCTGCATACAGCTCTGGGACCGCAGCCGGCCCGGGGCCTGGCTGCATTACCTACGTGGCCATACGGGCCCTGTGACCTCCGTACGACTGGCGTACGACAGCGGAGGCGGCGCTGCTCCTGGCGGCGGCGCCAGCGCGTTTTCAGGGTCACGTGATGGCACTCTGCGTTGCTGGGACCTGGCTACTGGCACCTGCATGCGCACGTACACGATGGAAGGTGGGTTGGTGTTGGGGACTAGGGGGGGTACAATTGAGTAGCAGCAGCAGCGGCAGTCCAGTGCCTTCGTAAGTCCGAACCTGCAGAACCTACCGAATGCACCTGATCCTGACCCCTTACCCTACCGCTGCTGTACATGTACTGTTCAGGTGACAGGCAATGGGTCAACACAGTAGCTGTGTGGCGCCCGCATCACTGCCGCTTGGACGCCGTGCCATCTCAAAGCCCGTACTCCTGCAATACCGACAGCACCAGCGCTAGCAGCAGCAGTGATTACAGCGGCCAGAACCTAGGTGCTAACTTGGATAGGGTTTCCCACCGCAGCTCCCAGGGATTCCCAGTTGCCTCTTCCGTGAATCCAGCAACAACTGTCGTATGCGGTACGTCAGCCGGCGAGTTATGCTTGTACGACGTACGACAAGCAAGTCGCGCTGCACGTTTGGTGGATGAGCAGCCTCCCCATCTTGGTCAGCGTCAAGGTGCCGTGTACGGCACTGCGGTTTACGGCAATGCGCTTGCAGTTGCTAGCGCCGCTGGCAGTGTTTGCGTGTGGGACTTACGAGCAGCTGCCGTACGGGTACGGCATAATACGGACGAGGAAGCTGGTGGCATTGGTCTTTGCGCATGTACGTCGGTGGCGATGTACGGCCCCACGCTGGTAGTCGGAGACATCGAGGTGCGTCGCAGTTCACCAAACACTGGTAATGCTGGTCTGATGCTTGCATCAGTACGGTAACAAGAGCGCATGTGCTTGCTGCTTTGCACCGGTGGTTTTTTCCGCCCTTACCAAACTGTTACGCCCCTTTCGGTTGACTGTAGGGTCGTGTTTATTACTGGAGTACTGAGGAGGAGATTGAGGAGCAGAAGAGCTCGGGAAGGTGTACTGTCCTAGGCAAGGGAGCCGCCAAGGCGGCGCGCAGCAACCTCAGTAGCAGCAGCGGCCTCGCAGCTGCTGCCAGTTCTCCAGGCGCCGCCGTAAGGAGGCCGCCGCCGCTGGCAGCAGCGACATCGGAGTTTAGCAGGTTCAGCCTCCGTCTGCGCGGTCCTGGTAGCAAGAGCACTGCTGCTGCTACGGGTGCCGGTACCATTGAAGGTTTATTGCCCTCTAGCAGCAGTGCTTGCGGCCGCGTTTCCGCTGCCCGTTTGCCGTGGTGGATACGACAGCCGCCAGGAGCGCACCGCGGCTCCCCATCCTCCTCCAGACGTGGAAGATGTGGTGTCCAGGGGGCCTTTCGCGGTTGCAGCGACGGTGGTGGTGACGGTGACAGCGACAGCGACGACGGCGGTGGCGTTGCTGGTGGCAGCGGGGCCTGCCGCGGCAATGCCTCCATGGTTGGCATAGACGGCGCCGTGACCGTATCTACCCTGGACGCGTTGACGTGGTCAAACAACCGCCACCACAACCGTCTCGACCAACTGCTCGTCACAAACCAGCACAGCCGGCATGAAAGCAACCGCTACTTTCAGGATTGCTTCCCGCCTCCAAGTGGTTCTCCCCTCCCGCAGCGATGCGCAGCGGAATCCCCTTGGTTGTCGGCATGTGCCGAGACATGTCCGGAGGAGGCAGCAGCAGCGGCAGCAGCGGCGGGTACGGTAGCAGCCGGCGCGCCTTCTACCCATGCAGCGGCCGTTCCTGGAAGGACTGCCGCTGCTGGCGGTGCCCCTCCGCAGCTGCGCGGCGTGCTGCGTCATTCGGAATGGGTTCGCGACGTGGCGCTGCTGGGACCCTGGCTGCTGCTTAGCTGCAGCAAGGAGGGGCGGGTGTGCCTGTCGCGGCTGGGGGCGGGGGCGTCCGGCATGCAGGTGGGTTGGTCCGTATGGATCGGGGAGGATAGGGGTAGTTGGGTGAGGTGCGGAAGGGCCTTGCATGCAGCACAACAAAAGGCAGGCAATGGGGCGAGGGATCGGCGAGGGCCATGGCAGCAAGGCCGTTCCTTGGACGGTATGAAATTGTAGGATGGCTGGATGAACTGCTGCGCTAGGCCCAGGACTTGGGGCAATGGTCGTGGATCGGGCTTCACCAGGACAAGTCTGGCCCGCATCTCCGCTTCCAGTCCTCCGTCGGGGTCTTTTGGTAAAGTTGCTGTGACAACACATGACGAGGCCCAGACAGTATTGCTCTGGTAATACTGTGTAAGTGTGTTGTCTTTCCTCCTAACCACCAGGTGATTGCAACTTGGGATGTTGACGGCAACGGAGTAGCTGGAGATGGCTGCGGCGCTGGTTCTAGCACTGGCGGAGAAAATCGGGCAGAAAAGAACGTTTCTGGAGCTGGCTCTTTACCTAACCAGGCGTATGCGCTAGCGGCTGATGAGTGGGGCTTTGTGGCGGGATGCCAGGATGCATCCATGCGCATGTGGACTTTCGTTCCCGGGGGAGCGCTGCCAGAAGTGTTCAGCGGAAGTCGTTGAGTTGAATGTGTATGTCCACATGAGGAGGTGCAAGAGCGCTAATATATAGGTTTTGCTGATACTGCGGTTCTCGGCAGCAGGCAAGGGAGTTCGAAGCAAGGAGTGCTCAAATATACATACACTTGTTATTTAAGTTACTGCCATTCAGAGTCAGCACAATAAAGATTGAAACCGCCAAACGGTCCTGCAAAGATTCGCAACGGTCACGTGGACTCTTTGTCACGTGTAATCGCCATCGAGCCTTATGCTGCGTAATTATCCAGTTTTGGAAACCAAATATTCCCTTGTGGGTTTGTAGGTTACACTAGTCGCAGACTTAGCAACAATCGTTGCACCAGGTTATGCTCACGGTGGCTTTTAGAGCTTGCAAGCGCGGAACGCTATTACTCCGCCTAAATTCTGGGTGCACATGACTGGACTTCACTTAACAACTTTGACCTGTATACGCGAGCGTGGTGCACTGCCTGTGGCCTGTCCATTGAAGCGAAGGAATTCCGGTGGAACTAGTTGTTAGAGCGCAGCACGACTTCCAAGGCCGTATCTCCAGACTTCTTTCTCCCAGAGAAGAGGACTTGGTTAACAGTGGAAAATAGCAGAGGTGCCGGTGGACGCTTTTGCACAGCGAGGTGCCGACGGCTTTTAGCCAGCGCGTTAAAGCACCACCTTCCGTGCCGACAAAATGAGTGCTCCTAGGAGCAGAAAGGATGAAGTTGCAGCCGTAACGGCTGATGAGTTGCGTAGTCAGCTCATTATTAAGAAAATGGTCGGCAGAGGCGGCTTTGCAGCGGTCTTCCTTGGCACATACAAAGGACAAGAGGTAAGCGTTTCACTCCGAAACGTAGTTAACAGGTAGGCAAACCGTTGTCTGAGGCGGCATGCCACGTGACATATGCGTAATTCGCTGTAGGTTGCGGTAAAAGTGATTCTGGCGGAACATGTGACCACTAAGGATAGCGTCCAAGTAAAATGTTTTCTGCGCGAAGGACAGTACATGGCTCGGTGTACGCACAGGTGCGTTCAAAGGGTACGGTCTATACCGCGAGACACAGCTCGACAGAGCACTCGAAAGCTCATACCTCATGTTTCCCTCCGCCCCTATCCAACCCATTTCCCTTGCCCCGATGAGCCCACCAGCCACCGTCCCACCTCCTCCCAACCCTGTTGAGCTAGCACCTTGGCATATCCCTACACCGCACTCGAAACCCCCGACTCCGAACATTCTTCTTTCCCACAAACTCCATGTGGGGCTAGTGAGCTCTATTTGTACTGCTAATCACCGTACCACAACCACCCATCGTACCTCATTGCCATACCCCAGGAGCATCGTCAAGTGCCATGCGGTGTGCCAGCTGCCCGCGGACTTCCCGGGCATTGAGAAGCTGGGCCACACCAGCAGCACCTGGGCCCTGGTGCTCGAGTACATCGAGGTAGGGGGTGGGGGGCCTGGGAAGGTGTGCTGGTAGGGGGTGGGGGTGGGATGGGAGGGGGGAGAGGACAGGGGAAGAGCCGGGATTACAACTATGTTTGCTAACCGTTTTGCGCGCCCTAATGCTGTATACCTTTTCCTCCTGCGTCTCAAACCCTTTCCCCACTTTACCCTTAAAAAGAGTCGGGATATGGGATTGGGACTCGTTGTTTTACTTCATAATATTTCCCTCCACTCCCCACCAGGGCGGCTCGCTGGCCAACCTGCTGAAGCAGCAGATGTCTCAGACCAGCCGCGTGTACAACGACTACCAAGTGGGTTTAGGGGGAGGGGAACGGGAGGGGAACGGGAGGGGGAGCGGCGGTAGGGGGGAGGTTGCCGGTGGGGTTCAGAGGAGGGAACAGGGCCTAGGGTCTTCACATCCATCCCCTATCCACTCTGTTCTTCCTTCCCCCCCACGCAAGGGTCTTCGCCCTTTCCCTAGCTAGTTTACAACTATCACACCACACCTCGTGTGTTTCTTAACACACATTGGGATTTCATTTATCCCCCGCCAGGCCTACTGCTGGGCCCTCGATGTGGCGGAGGCGCTCAGCTACCTGCACAACGCACCCAGACCGGTAGGGCAGGAGGGAAGAAGAGTGCCGTACAGGAGGGGAGAGGCGTGTCGTACAGGCACCGTTGGGCGGCCCTGCGTTGGCCTTCGCAACGGCCCTGAGCTGCTCCTTCGCAACTTCGACTCACCCCTTTCCCTGGCCCCCGCCTCCCCTGCCTCCCGGCACCCCTGCCCTCCCCTCCTGCCTTCTCCACTCCCCCTCCCCCTCTCCCCCCCAAAGGTGATGCACCGCGACGTGAAGGCTGACAACGTGCTGCTGACGGTGGACGAGGAGAGCGGCAGGCCCTCCGCCAGGCTCATGGACTTTGGGCTCATGTCGGTGAGCCGGGAAGGGGAGCGGGAGGGAGGGGTGGGGGTGGGGGTGGGTGTGTAGAGGAAAAGGACGGAGGGGACGGGCATGATGACAGGGGATCTTGAAGATAGGTCTCCTTGGGCCCGGCGATAGGCCGGTAGGGTAGTAGCGAGGACCTTTATGAACCCTCCCCTTGCTGCCCTCCCCTCCCCTGTCCTCCCCGGCCACCCACCCTCCCCCTCATCAAGGCTCTTGACGGCAACAAGAACCCCATGCTGCGGCGGCGGAGCGTCAGCATGGGCACCGGGGATGGTGCCGGGCGCGGCGGCGGCCTGGGTCGGGTGTCGGTGGGGGCGGGCGGCGGGGGCGGTCGCAGCCTGGCAGCACCCAGCGTGGCCACCTACTATGCGGATACCACACATGAAGGAGGTGGGAGGGGGAAGAGGGGACGGGGAGGGGGCAGGGAGGGGTTGAGCCACGAGGAGACATGTAGGCATGGGGCGTGTGGTAACTGGGGTACTAAACCACTTCCACCTCGCCCCCGCTTCCTCCTGACGTGTCTGCTGCCCCCCGCCGGTGCAGGCAAGATCTTCTACCTCATGGAGGAGCTCCCCGCCACCGCCGCAGCAGCACTGGCGGGCGGCCCCGGCGCCACCCGCCGCACCTCCATGGACATGGGCGCACTCAACGCCAGCGCCACGGCGGCCGCCAACGCAGCCATCGCCAGCGCCGCCGCGGCCGCAGCTGCCGGCGGCGGCGGCAGCATGAGCGCAGCCACCAACGGTAGCCTGGCTAGCCGCGGGAACAGCTTTGACACGGCGGGGGGTACGGCAGGGGGAGCCAAGGGAGGCCGAGGTGGGGGAGCTGGCGCCGGCGCAGCGGGCATGCTGGTTCCGTTGAATGAGGAGGCGTCGTACCACGGCAACACGGCGGGCTATGTGGCCATGCTGCAGCACCAACAGGAGGAGCGGCAGAAGCAGCGGGCGGCGGCGGCAGCGGCAGCCGCGGCGGCAGCCCGGGAGGGTGTGTTGGGGGGTGGTGGCAGCGCCAACACCAGCCTGAGCGGGGGGCTGGGTGGCGGCAGCGGCAGCATGACGGGCGGCCGCAACAGTGCGCGCTCCACGGGAGCTGGGGACCGCAACTCGCCGGGAGGGGTCAGCCCGGGGGACAGCGGGAGGTGGCCGGTGCGTGCGTGGTGGTGGTGGTGGGGGGGCGGAGTGTTAAACCAACAGGCCGCAAAACTGGTGGGGTCGTGCATGTGAGGTTTAACTAGGCTAGCTAGCTGTACTCACCATAGCTGCCAACCGAGGGCACTGGCGCCCGCATGCACGAAGAACGCTGGCCGCGAGGTGGAACGTACTGTTGGGAGGGCCTGGGTAACCCTAACAGGACTTTCTGCAGCAGCACCACCCTCCCCATACGAACGCACCCCTCCCCCCGGGGCGCCCCCTTACAGGCCGACACTGTTACCGCGGCGGCGGTACGACTGAGCATGGTGACCGAGGAGGCCCCTAACGCCCCGCCAACCAACCCACCAACCGCCAACGGTGGCGGCGACGCCGCCATTGCCCTGGCTGTCGCAGCGGCGGCGGCGTCCCCCGGATCGGGTCCCAGCAGCGGCCGGCCTCCCTCGCTGCTGCCGCCCATTCGGATGCGCTCGTTGTCGGGTCAGGACGGTTCCCTGGTGCGGCTGTCGGCGCCCGTGCAGGCGGCCGCGCTGCAAGGTGGGAGCCGCGGAGAGCGCTGTGGCGTGGATGTGTTTTTGGGAGTGCTTTGGGTCCTCCTTCTCGGGATTAGAGTCGGGAGACCCGCACCCGCACCTGCCTTCTCCGGCGCCGGCCTGCCGGTTTTATCATCCCTTGTATGCATGCCGCTCTTGCTAACTCCCCGCCCTTCGCCTGCCGCCCCTCCTCCCCTCTTCTCTCGTCCTCGTCCAGAGCCTCTGCAAGCCTCCGGCTCCGATATCATGCCGCTAGACACCCCCACACAGTCCGAACAACAACAACAATCCCAACCACAGACGGCTGCAGCCGCCACCCCGCTCGCAGCAACCTCAGCACCCATCATCGCAGTCGCCAAGACCCCGGATGCTGTCGCCGCCGTCGCCGATACCAGCAACGGCATGTTGGCATCGACGTCAGCGGCGCCGGCGCCACTGACGCCGTCTCGTCGTACCAGCAGCGACGCGGTACCCATTGTAGACGTGGTGGGAGGGCGCCCGGGCTCCGCCGGCGCTGGGGACCCGGCGGCGGTTGCGTTGGGTCGCCGGAGTCGTCTGATTGCCGCCGGCGCCGCCGCGTCATCCTCGTCAGCACCCTCCAGCAGTGCACAGGTGCCTCCCATGACGCCGCTGACGGGAGGTCTGTCGGCGCCGCTGGGTAATGGCGGCGGCGGCGCTGACGGAGGCCTCGGCGGTACGACACCCCCTGACGGCGGCTCCTCCGCCGCTGCGTTGATGATGACTGAGCGGCAAAAGTCGGCGGGGTTGGTTCGCATTGGTGCGGTTGGGGGTGTCGCGAATGGCAGTATGACCGGAGGCGCGGTGGGGGCCAGCCGCGGCGGTGGCGGTGGCGGCAAGGGTCTTGGTACGACGTCAATTACGACGTTGTTGCAGGTACGTCGAATGTCGCGTGTACATGTGTTTCCTAGGAACAGAATTCATCATGTGCCCTTCCTGCGAACACCCTGACCTTGCTAATCACCGATATATGCTGCTGACGCGTGCGTGCCCCTCTCGTGCGGCTCAATGCACACTGTCGTACGGCGGGGTTGTTGTACGGCACACCAGGGTCGGTACGAGCAGGACTTCCAATGGGTGTGGCGACTCACCGGGCAGACCGGCTCCTGCATGTACATGGTGAGGTGGCGGGGGGGGGCGCTGCTGGGGGGCGGCAGTGGGGACTGCGAGGAATGGTGGAGGTAAAGGGGCATGGAAAGATTGGCATCGGCAAAGGATCATGTCGAAGGATCATGGCTCGTGGGGGCAGATGGATGGCGGCCGACTTGTCTGCACCAGCAGGCTGCTGCAAACGATACCCTGCCCCCGCACTGACCAATCACCGCCCCCTCCCCCTCCTATCCCGCGGTATGCCTACTGCTTTCTCATCGTACAGGCTCCCGAGGTGTACCGCAATCTGCCGTACAACGAGAAGGTTGACGTCTTCAGCTTCGGAGTGCTGCTGTACGAGATCTTCTCACGGCAGCTCACTCTCATCTTTGGGGTAGGTCGTGCGCCGTACATGGCAACCTTGGGACTCTACATGTGTTGTTGTGTGGTTAAGAGTGTCGACTGGATGGCGTGTTCTCGTACGACAGGCGCGTCCTCCGTAGCTGCGAATACTTCTGGTGTTGCCTGCCAGTGATTCTACGACTGGCCGCTTTGCTCTTCCTCTTTTGGTTGGTGCCTTCGAGGCACCTTTCGTTTGTTGCTCCCCCCGCCGTTTATGTCCTCCTGGGCATTACCGGTACAGCCGAGCACCCCTGCTGTCTACGGCTGACCCCGGCCTTCCTTCCATTCTCAACCTGCCTCCCGTGTTGCAGCTCAATCTGCGGGAGCTGCGGCTGCAGGGCCAAGACACCCCTGAGGTAGGTCGCATGCCGTACTCGGCACCAACGGTCTGGTACGGCCGCCGCGGCCAGCAACATCAGCATGTGTCACATGTCACATGTCCTGCGTGCAGCTATCTTGGCCGCACACACTCCACTCGGTGTTTTGGGGAAGACGTGCCGAGCATGCAGCATGGCCACGCAGCTGTACACACATGTCGGGGGGGGGGAGGGTGATGCCGGTAGCTGCCTGTCTCTGCCTGCCTCGACGTCACGCCCTTTCTGCTCCTCTCCCTGCCTGCCTGCCTGCCTGCCTCCCCCACCCGCAGGGCTACGCCTCCCATGTGGCGAACGGCTACCGCCCGCCCCGACCGCAAGCCATGCCCGAGCCGCTGTACGAGCTGATCAGCGCCTGCTGGGCGGAGGACCCCTGCGCGCGACCCAACATGACGGACGTGGTGGAGAGCCTGCGACTGCTGCAGGACCAGTTTGCGGCCGAGCCGCCCAAACCCGTGGCGGCGTGCGGCTGCGTGATGAGCTGAAAGGAGGAGGAGAAACGGGGAGAGGCGAAGAGAGGAAGGGGAGGGGGAGATGGTGGTGGAGGAAGGTTTGTTTGGAAGACTTGGGAAGGAGGTGAGGCGTGGAAGGTACCTGGGATGTCAAACTGCGGCTTGAGGTGGGGAACAAAAATTAGCTAACTGTATGGCTTCACCATGGGTTGCTACTTGAACCCGGTCAGGCCGGGTGCTTAGGAGGAGGAGTTATGATCTCCGGATTGGGGTTCAGCAAGTGCAGGGCACGATAGTAACGAGCGTTGAGGGAATTGCGAGTTTGCCGATTGCATACATAAACATGCAGCAAACAAGTAATAGGGGAGGAGACTGATGGGCCGGGCTGGGTTGGGCGCGCTGTTGCTGATATCGTATGGCTTTATTATGGCGGCGTGTTATTCGTTCATGCGGTGCCTAAGCGACGTACTTATGCCGCCCGGTGAGATGCACCATAACATGACACTTCAGTCCGTGCTAGCTGCCTCCGCTGCTGCTGCTGCTAGCTGCTGCTAGCTGCCTCCGCTGCTCCAGTGGGAGGCGCCTTTCATTACAGCGTTCATGCGTGTTCACACGGGCAGGTGCGCGGTGTTGTGTTTGCCGCAACCGGACAACGAGGCAGTAATGTCGCCCGGGCGGCTAGAAGGTAGTAGCCAAATGTCGCCACCAACCCCGCTGCTAGCACACATGTGATGACACCACCAGGCGTCGTACGATTGCATCATATATTCTGACCTTTTGTACGACATGTCATGACATCGCCGTACATTTTGCGTGATGCCGTGCAACTATTATTCGATGGTGGCTATCATACACATTGCCGAGAGGTGTTTTTTATTGCTTGCCAGCGTGCGGCGCGCGGCCTGACCGTCCGACGGTATATTCGGCTCTGTCGTGCTGTTGGTTGGTGCGCGAGCTGTGACCAGAGGGCAATTGCGAGCATGACAGGCCGACGTATCGATGCCTTGACTTTACAGGCTTTCAGTGCTAGTTTATGGTTCTTACGTGTCATCTGCTGCGCCCTCTACTAAATCGCGTCGTGTCGCGCTCCCGTACAAGCTGTTAAGCTTATCTGGGGCATCATCTGTGTCGGGTTGGAGTTGTTTGCGACCTGACATCCAAAGATCCAAAGATTTGTGGTCCTGTTGCTTCCCGTTGTTTTTGCTGCGTGTGGCTCCTGTTGCGTCGTTCGCGCCGCAACTGTGCTGTTACAAAACCTGACTGTCTTCCCCCTTCATTAATAAAGGAAGCGACGAAAGCGATTTGTCACCATGCTGTAATCGGAGGTGCACGGGAGCGGTGTGATGGATGTAATGGATGTAATGGATGTGTGTCACAGCCCCGCATGTACCCACCTCTGCTTGGCTTGACGTTTGGCTGTGACAATCCGGGCAACCCCCCGCGCCATCCACCCGACGGCCCCACGGAGAAACGTCTTGGGGCCACAGAAGGGCGTAAATGAAGGATATTGGAGTCAAAATGGGCTCAAACAACGAAGGAAAGAAAGCGATGAAGGGGGGCCCTATGTGCTCTTGTGCGTATATCAGTTAAAACTTTGCTTATATTAGCAACTAAGGGGTGAATCAAAATCTTACTACTTGTAGGGTTGCAGGTTCGATCCCTACGCCGGGGGGTGTCGCGGCCCCCTGTCACCCGAGCGGGGGCTGATGGCTGGAAGTGTCGCATGATTCTGCCGGTCTAGATCACCTGCGTCGATGGTGTGTCCTCTCTGAGCCCACAGTCGACAGCGGCACCTTCCTGATGGGAGGTTGTCGTGGTTGATGATTAGCCCGGTACAGCGTGAGGCAGGAAACTGAGCAGCGAAAACGGGCAGCTGCGGGCGGCAGAAGGATAGCATACCTGAGTGGGCGGCTAGGCCACCCGGCAGGTCCTCTGCGGAGCGACCAGCTGTTTTGCATTTTTTGCATGCGTCCTGACTTCCATATGGTGTTCAGACGTAACACTGCAGGGGTATATGCCACGGTCGACCCACATCAGGACATCGGCCCATGGTACCGGTATCACTAAGCACGTCGCCCGCCTCCCTGGAGCTGATTCGCATGGTTGCACTCTCTTCATATGAGCATAGCGTTTAGTGACAATGTCCTGTGTTATCCTTCATCCAGCATGGTCATGGCCTTACGGTTGAGCAGATTGCAGCAAAGGATTAGGACATGCCTAGTGAACACAATAGGCCTTGCACGCGCGGCATTAATGGAGGGGAGGAATGGGAAAGGGTGCAGCACGTCTGACAAGCCCGCATCATTGTGTATGGAGCCGGCACAAACTAGGGAGGATTTAGAAGTGTCACGGCATTGTCGCCACGAGGTGCTTAACATAAATGGTGGTTCGTCGTACCAACCACCTGTTTGTACGACATGCATAACTTTACTAAGGCAGGTATGCAGGCGTGCCAAAAGGGTTGTAGTCAGGGACTGTAGCATTGTACATTTCCGTTACATATATGATCTACGTTCAACGTATAATCACAAGTCCGAGGGAAGCCTTTCCCTTCGAGACGGTCATGCAACCCCCAAGCTCACTAACGTCCTGCATGCCTGATCCATGCAAGGGAAAGTGACAATCCACCTTAGTCACCAAATACAAACCGTATCATTACGAAAAACATGTCTTTTGGCCAAACCCGGAGTCACCGCGTTTGACCCAATAAACCTGGACATTTCTCTCGAGACAAAACTGCGACCGAGCTTTCACCACCAAAACTGAACTCTACACCAACGCAAATTGTACAACATAGCTGCGGTACCCCTCATCATCCGTAACATCGGATAACAAGCAGCCGGAATATCTTAAACAACCATACAGGTTGCCCTGCAGGATGTGCATACAATCCAGATCCTGTTGAATCCAGATCTCCTACTCCATAATTTATGCCGAGGCCTCTCCCTCCCTCTCGCCAGCCAGCGCTCTCCTCCTCACGCACCAACGATCCGCCCGCTTCACACCAACACGCTCGCAACAAGCCTAAGCCTCTCCTCTGCTTATTGGGCTCTACCCGAAAATTTGGACATCGACTTGAGCACGTCAGGCAGGAAGGAAGGTAGCGCAGATGTGGAAAGCGGCAGCTCTCCCTCCGCCACCGGCAGCTTTGCCCACTGCCACTGCCGCCCCGCCCACAGCCCCGCTCCGCTCGCTCCCAGCCGCACGACTGCCGCCTCTTACCGGCTGGAGTAGTTCTCGGGCAGCGAGGAGCCGCTGAGACCCGCCAGCTCGGCACCTGGGGGGAAGGGGGAGGCGGGGAGGGGGAGATTAAGATTCGGGTTCGGGTTTTGGGGGCACATATGGCAACAACGCCAACAATCCGTGCAATTCACCATCACCATCATCAAGACCTCAGTATGAGTCAGCAGCCTAATGCCCCGACGAATAACTCAACCAACGACTACCGTAGCTACACCCCCCTTGCCCCCTCCCCCTCCCCACTCCTCCCCTCCCATCTCCCTCCCTTACCCGACAGGTATGCATCCGCCAGCTGCACTCGCTTCACGTTCTCCTGCTCCTCCACCAGCGCCTTGCCGTACTTGAGCAGCACCTCCAGCGTCATGGAGGCCTTGGGGAAGCTCACCTTCTGCCGCGTGTTGACCAGGCGGCTGCCGATGCCCTCAATACCCACCTCGGCAATCCACTTGCGGACCTGCGGGGTGAGAGCACGGAGGCGTGAAGGGAGCGGGCAAGGGACACGTGGGGACATGGAGCGAGGAGGGTGGCAACACGGGCGCTCTGTACAAGGACGTAGTAGAAACAACCCCACCCGCAGCTCCCGCCTGCCCGCCTACCATGTCGTCGTACACTCGCGCCCTCAGAGCGCCGAAGAAGTCGATGGACTGCCCGGGGAAGGTGTCCACCAGTCGCTCGATGTCGCCGCGATTCACGGCGTCCTCTTGGAAGATGCCCATGCACACGCCGATGCGGTCCTCGCGAGTGGGGTTCCAATAGTACCTTTGGGGGGGGGGCCGGGGGGAGGGGGGAGGGGAGGCGAAGATGTGTACAGGGTTAATGAGGGGAGGGCAAGTAGAGGTGGGGAAGAGAGATAAGCTTAACCGAGCATGCGCCAGAGCGCAAGGGGAGCGCCTGTTGGGGCCAGGTACGTCACGACGCGGGGCGCCAAGGGACACGTGTGAGGCGCAGGAATGGCTTGTTGCGGTCGGGAAGGCCAGGCACATCCCCCTCCCTCTTCCCGCCCGCCCCCCCACCACCCCCGCCGCCACTCACTTCTCCATGCGCCCATCGCGAATGAGCGGCGCATACAGGGTGCTGAAGTCGTTGCCGGTGCACACAACGGGTACACGCGGGATCTCCTCGTTCTTGTACACGCCGGGCAGCTGCACGTTGGTGGGGTTGTCGGCGATGTTCATTAGCGTGGCGTTCACCATCTGGTTGTTCACGGTGTACTGCGTGGTGTCGCCCATGCGACCCGCGCCCGCGTCCAGGTCGTTAATGAACAGCGAGCACATCTTGCCCTTCTTGATAGTGTCGGAGGCCTGGGTAGGGCGGGGAAGGGGGGGGCGGGTGTGAGGTGGACGTCCAGTATTTCTAAAAGACGCTTTTTAGGACTACCAACCTCCAGAGGTGAAAGTGGGAGGTAGAAGGGGAGGGATGGAGGGGCGTTCAGATGGATATGAGCAACAGCGGAGGGAGGTCCACCCCGCCTCCTCAGGACGTTACCACGTCGCCGGTGGCTGGTACTGCACCCTCCCATCCATTGTTGCGTTAGCTGCTATGCTCGCCTGTGCCCTGGTTGCCCCCAGCAACAGCGGCAACCCCTATCCCCATTCCGACATAGCCTTCCTAATTCAACACATTGGGTATTCTTCTTTTCCCCATTCCGCACCTCCCCCTTCCCTTCCCCCCCTGCCGCCACACCTCTCGGTAGCGCGTGCGGATCAGCTTGGCGGGCTCTCCCGCATTACCGCTCTCCAGCTCTCCAGCCGACATGACGATGGGGCTGATGCCCAGCTTCTTGTAGGCCAGCGCGCACTGCAGGTGAAGTGGGGTTCGGGGTGGGGAGGCAGCAGAGGTGGGGCGGGTGACGAACAGGTCGCATCCGGGCCGTGAATCCCTGCCCTTGTGCACCCCTTCTCCCAATCCCAAGCATCTTTTTGCAGCTCCCTCCCTAGCAGTCAACCTCTCGCCTTGAGCCTTGCACAGCCCCTTGCCGCCCCCTTCCCCTTTCGCTCCCACCCACCCACTCGCTCCTAGCTCCTCCCCACGTATGGTTTGCATTCTCACTGAACACAATGGAAATTCTTCTTTTTCCCCCGCGTCCGCCCGCCCCCTTCGTCCCCTCACCTGGAACGTCTTGCCCTGTCCCTTGCCGCCCCAGATGCCCAAGATGAGCGGCACCTTGATCTTGGGCAGGTCCATGAAGTTCTTAGCAATGTGGATGGTCATCTTGTCCAGGAAGGCGGGACTGATGTAGAAGCCGTCCTCGATGTTGTTGAAGGAGGCGCGCGCCTGGCTGAGGTACTCGGTGGAGGAGAGCACGGCGTTGTGGGTGCCGCCGGCGCCGAAACCGCCCTGGAACAGGTCGTCTACCATGGCGCGACCGCGGGTGATGTCTTGCTGCGGGGTGAAGGGGGAGGAGAATGGGAGGGGAGATCTTGAGGAAGAAAGAGGGGGGAGAAGGAAAGGAGGTGAGGAAGTGAAAGGAGCAGAGAGGAGGAGGGTGGGGTAAGGAGGAACAGGGATGATGAGAAAGGAGGAGACCTGGTCAGGTGGGTTGTAGGGTAGGTTGCACAGCAACAGGGGCTGGGGCGCATGGAGAAGCATCTGGTCACCGCTATGGCATTGAGACATTGTAATGTTTGTGCCTGCTAGCTGCAACCGGTGGTAGCTTCAGGAATGGGCCTGGAAGGAGATGTTTACACAATGGCATGCCCGGGAACAAGCTGCGTCTGTCAGAACTGACTTTGCATCCGAACCAGGGTTCATACGCTAAATGCACATATACAAACATGTCTATATTCGTAAACTGAATCTTTTAGTATCGCAGCGAGATATGTCGAGGCGTGTAGGTAAGTCATCAGAGCGACTATCGCCTTTTGCAGAACAACAAGCTGTGAGCACCCTGGACAAGCCCCGCGACGCTGCAACCCAGCAGCCCCGGCTGTGCCACCACCAGCTGAGCGGCGCGGGTGCGAGCACGAGTGTAGGTGTCATCACCCGTGGCGGCGGGGGCGGCGGTGTGCCTCTCTGGTGGGCCCAGCTGCCTTATGATACAGCTGATGCAGCTGCTGCAGGGGCGACGGCGGTGCTGCGAAGAGGCTCCGGCGGCTGCCGGCTGCTGACCCCGGGGTGCGCAGGGGGCTGGGGGGCCAAGGGAGCAGAGGAGGCGGGGAGGAGCCCCAGGGAAGTGGAGGAGGTGGGGAGGTGGCGCAGGACACATTTCAGTTACATAACATCTATAGCTTGCACGTATAATCACAAGTCCGAGAGGACCCACACTCTTAGTCAATGCACCCAGCATGGGCTCCCTTTCGAGACGGTCATGCGGCCCCCGAGCTCACAAACGTCTTGCATGCCTGATCCATGCAAGGGAAAGTGACAATCCACCTTAGTCAACAAATACAAACCGACGAAAACCATGTCTCTTGGCCAAACCCGGAGTCACCGCGTTTGGCCCAATAAACCTGGACACTCCTCTCGAGACAAAACTGCGACCGAGCTTTCACCACCAAAACTGAACTCTACACCAACGCGAATTGTACAACATAGCTGCGGTACCCCTCATCATCCCGCATCCGTAAACATCGGATAACAAGCAGCCGGAATATTTTAAACAACCATACAGGTTGCCCTGCAGGATGTGCATACAATCCAGATCCTGTTGAATCCAGATCCCGTACTCCATAATCTATGCCGAGGCCTCTCCCTCCCTCTCGCCAGCCAGCGCTCTCCTCCTCACGCGCCAACGATCCGCCCGCTTCACACCAACACGCTCGCAACAAGCCTCTCCTCTGCTTATTGGGCTCTAGCCGAAAATTCGGGCTTCGACTTGAGCACGTCAGGCAGGAAGGAAGGTAGCGCAGATGTGGAAAGCGGCAGCTCTCCCTCCGCCACCGGCAGCTTTGCCCACTGCCACTGCCGCCCCGCCCACAGCCCCGCTCCGCTCGATCCCAGCCGCACTGCAGCCGCCTCTTACCGGCTGGAGTAGTTCTCGGGCAGCGAGGAGCCGCTGAGACCCGCCAGCTCGGCACCTGGGGGGAGGGGGCAGGCGGGGAGGGGGGATTAAGATTCGGGTTAGGGTTAGGCACACACGGCAACAACGCCAACAATTCGTGCAGTTTACCATCACTGCCATCAAGACCTCAGTATGAGTCAGCAGCCCAATGCCCAGACGAATAACTCAACCAACGACTACCGTAACCACACCCCCCTTTCCCCCTCCCCCTTCCCTCCCTCCCTCCCATCTCCCTCCCTTACCCGACAGGTATGCATCCGCCAGCTGCACGCGCTTCACGTTCTCCTGCTCCTCCACCAGCGCCTTGCCGTACTTGAGCAGCACCTCCAGCGTCATGGAGGCCTTGGGGAAGCTCACCTTCTGCCGCGTGTTGACCAGGCGGCTGCCGATGCCCTCAATACCCACCTCGGCAATCCACTTGCGGACCTGCGGGGTGAGAGCACGGAGGCGTGAAGGGAGCGGGCAAGGGACACGTGGGGACATGGAGCGAGGAGGGTGGCAACACGGGCGCTCTGTACAAGGACGTAGTAGAAACAACCCCACCCGCAGCTCCCGCCTGCCCGCCTACCATGTCGTCGTACACTCGCGCCCTCAGAGCGCCGAAGAAGTCGATGGACTGCCCGGGGAAGGTGTCCACCAGTCGCTCGATGTCGCCGCGATTCACGGCGTCCTCTTGGAAGATGCCCATGCACACGCCGATGCGGTCCTCGCGAGTGGGGTTCCAATAGTACCTTTGGGGGGGGGGCCGGGGGGAGGGGGGAGGGGAGGCGAAGATGTGTACAGGGTTAATGAGGGGAGGGCAAGTAGAGGTGGGGAAGAGAGATAAGCTTAACCGAGCATGCGCCAGAGCGCAAGGGGAGCGCCTGTTGGGGCCAGGTACGTCATGACGAGGGGCGCCAAGGAACACGTGTGAGACGCAGGGATGGCTTGTTGCGGTGGGGAAGGCACATCCCCCTCCCCCTTCCCTCCCGCCCCCCCCCCCACCCCCGCTGCCACTCACTTCTCCATGCGCCCATCGCGAATGAGCGGCGCATACAGGGTGCTGAAGTCGTTGCCGGTGCACACAACGGGTACACGCGGGATCTCCTCGTTCTTGTACACGCCGGGCAGCTGCACGTTGGTGGGGTTGTCGGCGATGTTCATTAGCGTGGCGTTCACCATCTGGTTGTTCACGGTGTACTGCGTGGTGTCGCCCATGCGACCCGCGCCCGCGTCCAGGTCGTTAATGAAGAGGGAGCACATCTTGCCCTTCTTGATGGTGTCGGAGGCCTGGGGAGGGCGGGGAGGGGGGGGGGCGCGGGTGAGAATTGCGAAAACGTGAATACATGAGGTGGAGGTGGGAGGTGGAATGGGAGGGATGGAGGGGTGTTGTGGTGGACATATTAGCTACAGCATTGCTGCGGGCAGAGGGAGGTCCACTCTGCCTCTTAAGGCCGTGACCATTTCGCCGGGGGATGATGCAGCACCCCACCCACACGCTCATGCATTGTCACGATAGCTTCTATGCTCGCCTGTGCCCTCGTGGCCCCGCAGCAACAACGGCAACCCCTTCCCCCTGCCGCAGCCTCCACACATGCCCAAGACTATGGTAAGGTTGCTCCATAATTGGTAAGTTCGGTAAGTTTAGCTCGCATTGCTTTAACCACCATTTCGGCTCGACTCACGGGACTTGTATCACACACTTTGGATTTCTTTTTTCCCCATTCCGCACCTCCCCACCCCTTCCCCCCCTGCCGCCACACCTCTCGGTAGCGCGTGCGGATCAGCTTGGCGGGCTCCCCCGCATTGCCGCTCTCCAGCTCTCCAGCCGACATGACGATGGGGCTGATGCCCAGCTTCTTGTAGGCCAGCGCGCACTGCAGGGTGGGGGGGAGGGGGGGTAAAAAACCATACCAAACCATAGGGGACCACAAGTTAGGGCAAAGCAATGGGGGTAGGGGGGGCAGCAGAGGTGGGGCGGGTGACGAACAGGTCGCATCCGGGCCGTGCCTTCTCCCGACCTTGTGCACCCCTTCTCCCAATCCCAAGCATCTTTCTGCAGCTCCCTCCCTAGCAGTCAACCTCTCGCCTTGAGCCTTGCACAGCCCCTTGCCGCCCCCTTCCCCTTTCCCTCCCACCCACGATCCCGCCCCGCTCCTAGCTCCTCCCCAACCCCGTCCCACCCACCCCCACCCAGCCGTACTGCCCCATGGTGAAGCCTTGTCACACAGCTCGTTAGTTACATCGTCAGGTTTCCTTATTTATGCCCCCACCCCGCCCCCTCACCTGGAACGTCTTGCCCTGTCCCTTGCCGCCCCAGATGCCCAGGATGAGCGGCACCTTGATCTTGGGCAGGTCCATGAAGTTCTTGGCGATGTGGATGGTCATCTTGTCCAGGAAGGCGGGACTGATGTAGAAGCCGTCCTCGATGTTGTTGAAGGAGGCGCGCGCCTGGCTCAGGTACTCGGTGGAGGAGAGCACGGCGTTGTGGGTGCCGCCGGCGCCGAAACCGCCCTGGAACAGGTCGTCTACCATGGCGCGACCGCGGGTGATGTCTTGCTGTGGGGTGGAGGGGGAGGAGAAGGGGAGGGGAGGGAAGGTCTTGAGGAAGGAAGGGGGGGGGAGAAGGAAAGGAGGTGAGGAAGTGAAAGGAGCAGAGAGGAGGAGGGTGAGGTAGGGAGGAACAGGGATGATGAGAAAGGAGGAGACCTGGTCAGGAGGGTTGTAGGGTAGGGGGCATAGCAACAGGGGCTGGGGCGCATGGAGAAGCATCTGGTCGCCGCCATGGCATTGGGACATTGTAATGTTTGTGCCTGCTAGCTGCAACCGGTGGTAGCTTCAGGAGTGGGCCTGGAAGGAGATGTTTACACATAGGCATGCCCGGGAACAAGCTGCGTCTGTCAGAACTGACTGTGCATCAGAACCAGGGTTCATACGCTAAATGCACATATACAAACATGTCTATATTCGTAAACTGATTCTTTTAGTATCGCGGCTAGATATGTCGAGGCGTGTAGGTAAGTCATCATAGCGACTATCGCCTTTTGCAGAACAACAAGCTGTGAGCACCCTGGACAAGCCATGCATTCAAGCACAACAATTGTGTTGAAGGCGACCACTTGACATTGCTTTGCGCCAGCACACCTGGTCGTCAGAATTATCCACATCGGCGTCAATGGAGCGCCAACGGCCCATTTGCGAGCGGCTAGCGGCCACGACGTGCAGCTGAGCCTGCGCAAAGGTGGCAGAGCGCACGCTCAGGTGGCGGGCAGCTTAACACATGTTCCCAAACCACATGCAAGCCCATTCCTCACCCTGCGCACGCTGCGGGGCGCCACGCGAGCGCTGCTCACGCGCTGACCCTTGACGGCACTGCATTTTTGCAAATGGGAAAGGAGTATTCAGCGCTCCTTGTCGATGACCGTTGGCGAAAAGCCAGCGCTTGTTTTCTATGATGATCTGAACATACCTGCTCTTCATCGTGGTCTGCATGCAGCAAGGAAAGGTGCTGTGTTAACGGAGCAGTCCAGAGAGCGAGTGTAGAGCGTAACTGGCAAGTCTTACCTGCATCTTCGCTGCTGCTTGGCTTAAAATTTGCTACTTCTCAACGTGACCTGTAACACTTATCCATGAAAAATAGCGGCAGTGCATAGTAGAATTCCACTATGCCGTACGTAGCCATGTGCCGCTCGTTACGACCTTATCCTGACCCTCTGTGGTGGAAAAGCTGTTGCTGTCTTCTTCCCGACTCACTCGTAATTTTCATACAGATATTGCAAGGTAGGATGCTCGACCAGACCCAAATGAGCTTTTGGACGTCATGCACCAGACGACCAGTGCCTACCGGGATCACTTTCCTCGCATCCTAACCATCTATTTGATATGCAAGTTCCGCGCATGTTAATCACCTTGTTTAAGCGCCTATGTAATGGCGGTTAAGATAGCTAGTGCTAAAGGGTTGCTGGGGCTTGGAAGGCTGGAGCCACGTAACAGTGCAAATGGAAACGGAGACAAGTGCAGTCCTTTTAGGATAGACGGACCATTGCGGTAGCAACAGTTCCTCTGTCGCCTTGTCCCATGGGACCGGTGTGGTATAAAACCTTGCATCGTTGCATGCCGCACTCAAGTTCCACGGCCAGTCAGTTGACAGCTGTTGACTCAGGAAGCCTGACCGCTCGAATCTGTCATCGCTGGGAAAGGGACCCATATCCATAACACGACTCCGGCGGTCAGGAAGCGACATCCTGAGTTACTTTTTACCTATCGAAGCTGCTCTCCCCGCCATTCTATAACCCATTGCCTCTCTGCATGCATGAAGTCCGGGCTACCGGGCAGCGCCCCAAATAATGTCGACTGCTGTCGTACATGGCAACTTCAAAAATGCCATACACGCCGTACATGCCAAAATTCAGGAATTAGTCCATTGCGCGTCGCAGCGCCATCATATAAATCTAGGCTTCATGATGTGACGCCCAAGCTGTTAAGCCTGTAAGATGAAAGGCACGGACAACCCTCAAAAAATTCAAATAGCGGAACTCCTGTCATCCGGAAATACCAAAGAAACTAACCTAGCATCCAAGTAGTTGTTCCTAACCCCAGCAGGCCATACTCCCTCCAGGGCTCAAAAAAGTATGTCTCCCGTAACTCCTGCGCAGGAGGTACCTGCGTCCCCTGTGTTCCCTGTGATTGTAGGGAATACCCTACAAACCTACTGCAAAGAATACACTACAAGAATATGGGCAGAATAAGTACTACCGCTTGATAAGGCCTTTATTAGCAATGGACGTAACGACGCATGCGGCCACGCCGATTAGGAAAGGATCTTAGAGGGGGCTAGAGGGGAAATCGAGGAAGGTTCTCCAAAACCCCAGATTACCTACTATAAAGAAAATATACAAACGGAAAGGAGAAAGTGCTACAATAGACACTGCTGATGAATGCCAGAGTAAGTCACAAGCCATGGAATAATCCCCTGTATGGCCCCACCTATTACCGGTTGATGGCCCCTAGTTCTGTTTCTGCGGCCCAGCTGCGATCATGTGGCTAGCTGGCTACCCAGTGAGCGGTCCGGCAGCGGCTGCCGGGGCCACCTCCCTAGCAGCAGACCTGCTAAGCAGCCTGCCACAGCAACTACCATCCACCCTGCTGCGGCTCAGTTGACTACCCCCCCCCCTGCTGCCTGCCGCTGGGAAATGGGAAATAGGAAATAGCCACACCTGCTGCCTATTATACAATGGATCAATACATTAAGCCAAGAACACCAAAAGCACAAGTGTGTTAAAAAAATCAATTGACAAGTCAACCGAACACATCGTTGACGCTACAGCAAATGCTACAACACCCATTCATGCACGTCATGCACGCCGTTCCCACAAGATGAGGGCTCTTCCACTCAAGCGCTGGTGGCCGCCACCACACACGCCACCCAGGCAGCAGCGCGGCAGGGAGTCGCATCCACCGACGTCTCCGCACGCCACAGCGCGCACTGCTCCAGCCTGCTCTCGGTGCCCCGGCAACGCACAGCCGCAGCGGTACCTACAAAGCTGCCGTGGGCATCCACCTTACGATCCCCTTGTACGGCATACACGTCCGGACTGAGTGCCGCCGTACCGTTGTCATACACTGACCCGCCGGCGGCGAAACCCATGGAGCGACAGGCGACGGCGGCAGCTCGGTCGTCAAAGCCGCTGTCACGACAGACGGCACCGTACGTGTAACCGTTACCGGCGAGAGCCTCCAACCTCGCTGTGAAGATCGTTGTTGTCGTTGTGGACCCGTTGATACCAACGGAAACACCGGTGCTAGCAACAGCCGTGTCGTTAACGACGGTCGCTGCCGCTGATGTTGTGGCAGTGCCCGATGGCGCCGGCGAGGAAGCAGCCCGCAGTCCCACTGTCTGGGTGCTGTATGCACGGCACCTCACGGCGGCAAGCATGTTGCATACACCCGCCGTTTCCCAGGCAGGTGCGTCCATGTGCCACAGCTCAACCCTTCCTGACACGTTCCCCGTCATGGCGCAGCCAGACAGCGAGGTCTCGCTTCCCTGGCAGTTGAGTTTCCCGAGCAGCATGAGCGGCAGGTCGCCACTGCGCCACACGCGCAGGGCCTCACCGCCCGCAGGGTAGCCGGCCTGGCGGCAAGCGGCGTTGGCGGCGGCAGAGTCCCAACCGGCCCATGGGTCGCCGCAAAGGTAGTTCCATTGAGCTCCCGAGGCGCCAGAGGTGCGGATCTGGGTTGTGGTCAGGGCGCGAGGGGAGTGGAACCGGTAAGAGGGCTCGCGGGGATAGGGTATTTCTTTAATTGTAACAAACAGTGTTATAAAACAGTGAATGCTGGCGAAGGAGCATGGTTTTGGCTACGCATAGCTAAAGGTATGACGCGTTATCACCGGTGGCGTTATAACATCGTTTCCCACATGAACTAGCTCATGTAACGGGTGACACTTACCCGCACAAAGCCCACGCCAAAGACCGTTGTGACATCCGCAGCCGCCGAATCAGGCGACATGACTGTAAGCTGCGCGTCCGTTGGCGGCAGTTGGGCAACACTGGGTGAAGGCGGTACGGGGCTAGGCGGTACGGGGCTAGGCAATACGGGGCCAGGATAGGACGGAGGCAGAGCCGAGGGCGGTGGACCGCCACTGGGAGGACGTGTTGGCACGAGTGGCGGTGGGTAGCTGTTGGCGGTAGAGTACGGGTAGGAGGGTGGAGCAGGAGAGGAAGACCACAGAGAGGGATCCGGCGGGGAATCCGAGGGCGGTACTTGAGTGGGGCTGGGGAGGGGTGGAAGATCCCCAACGGCCAGACTTCCCATCAGGGCGCGAGTCGGCAGCAGGTCTGGTGACTGCGATGGTGCCGGCGGTGCTGGGGGCGGTAGCGAGGGCTCGGGGAGGGGGTGTCCCACAAAGGGGCTTGCGGGCGGGGATGTGCTGGGCTGCGGGGAGCTCGGCGGCAGTACTGAAGGAGGAGCGGGAGATGAAGAGGAGGAGGGTGTGCTTGAGGGAGGCTGCGGCTCATACACGACACCGGTGACAGTCGGTGGTAGCGGCGGTGACGGTCTGGGTGTAGACGAAGGTGAAGGTGAAGGGACTTGCGCTGGAGCAGGTGGAACGGGGCTAGGCGGCGGAGCTTGAGAGGCTGGCGGCAGCGGGCTGGGTGACGCAACTGTGGCGGGTCGGGCAGGGGTCATGGAAACATAGGGAGAGCGCTTAGGGCACGTTGGATTGCTGCATGCAACCATGCAGGCAGCAATGCCATCAGTACCGTTGCGAGTACGGGTTCAGCTCACCCCTCAACCTAGACCCCCTGGCCCTCTGTCCCTCCTGTACATCCCCGCTTCGGGTCTTCCCATGGTGCCGGACAGTGTTTCCTCACGGCTCAGTTTACCTAATCCTCGCCTCTTCCGAACCCCACCCCTATTACCCCCACCCCTTAAGGCCGCACAACAACGCCCCTCCTCCCACCCCCACGCCCCCTCCAGCCCTACCTCCGCTGCACGTCACACCCGCCACCTGGCCTGCCGCCGTCACACACGCGCCCGCGTCGCCCCAGCCGCCGTTCCCGCACTCGAGCAGCGAGCTCTCATTGCCCGCGCACATCAGGCCCGACAGCACCACCGCCGGAGCCCCCACACTGGCGTTACCGCCAACGGTAGGCACCCCAGTCGCATACCCCAGCTGCCGACACACCACGGTAGCAGCCAGGGCGCCCCATGCGCCCTGACCCTCGCTCTCCGCCTGCAGGCTGATGTTGCTGTTCAGGGTTCCGTTAAACAGCCGACTTACAAGCACTGAAGTGTTGGTGGTCGAGGTAAGCTGGGTGGTTAGGTTGGAGGAGGTTGCGCTGAGGAGGAGCTGGCTGAGGAGGCTGCCGGTGCCGTTGAGCAGCTGGCCGGCAAAGGCGTTCAGGAGGCTCGACCAGAGGCCGGTGCTTGCCGCCCCGCAGACGGAGCCCCACGTGCCATCTCCCAGGGATACCTCCACTCGACCGGACGCGGGACTGCTGCCGCCCACCAGGCGAACTGCAGCAGATGCCACAGGTTGGGTCGCAAGATGTTGGGGTTAGGAAAGGTCAAGGGACAATGGAAGCAGGGGGTTAACTTCGGTGCGTGGTTTCTCGTACAAGGTGCAGCAGCAGCAGTGTGCATGCGCCGCAGGAGGCCGCGTCCCGCACACCACGAATGCTCTTCTCTCCTTTCCGGGACACCTCCCATGCATGCAAATGCCCTCACGTCCGCCTCCGCACCCACATCCATACCCCACACTACTCCGTCGTACCTGTCGGCGTTGCTGAATTGGTTGTGTTGCTCGTGGTGTTGCTGTTGCTGCTGTTGCCCCCCGTCGCCTGCATGCACACCACCCCCGCCATGCCGTAGGGGCTGATGCAGTCCTGGTGGCCCCAGGGCAATCGTACGCAGTCCGACAGGCTGGTCTCAGAGCCGCCGCAGTGCTGCACAGGGGAGGCAGGAGGGGCAGGAGGCAGCAGGGGCGATCAGGGTGGGTTATGATTTAAGCTACGGCTAAGGGTTTAGCAAAGTGCGGTTTGAGGCCTTCTTTTCACAGGTGCACGTTAGGCAGGTTGCGCAACCAGCAAGAAAGGGAAGAGGAAAAGCCCATGCAGGAACATTACATATATGCGACCTTGTTTCAAACAAAGCTTTCCCCACTCCCAACCCATCCATTTCCCATTAGGCCTGTCAGTCCAGAAAACCCCGACCCCCAGGTTGCCATGTCCTCCTACCTGAACGTTTAGCAGTGTGGGCATCTCACTCAGAGAGGGCTGGGGGACAGATGACATGAAGCCACTAGACAGCGCCGTACGGGGCATGCCGAGCTGCCCCAGGCCCAGTTGCCTGCAAGCCACGTTCGCCTCCATCGCTCCGAACCGCTTAACACAGGCCGAGCCCCATGTACGACCCCCGTCCGCAGAGACCTGCAGCCAGCCCGATCGCGCTGTTCCGGTGGTGCTTCCACCGCCCGCCAGGCGGATAGTAAAAGGAGGCATGGGACCGCCCACACTGTATCCCGCAGTGCTGTTGCTGCTGCTGATACTAGAGCTGTTTGTGGTGCTACTGCTGGTAGCATTGGTGCTGGTGCCACCGCTCGCGCTGCTACTGCTACTGCTGGTGTTGCTGGTGCTGGTCGAGTTGGTCACGAGGCCCAACAAGCCGCTGCTGTCACCTAAGCGGCGCCGCCCCCCTTAGCCGGAACCGGGAAAAGGGTGGAGAGCGGGCGTTAAGCACAGCAATGTTGAAAAGCGGTGGATGCAACTGACAAGGCAGGAAGACGCACCTCCTGCCATTGACCGACATGCGACAGCGAGAGCCTTGGGCAATCCTGCACATTCGCTGAAACCGGCTCTGTGGCAAGGAGGAGAAAAAAGGTCGAGGTTGAGTGTAAGGAGGGGCGGCAAAGGGATATATCCCCCGGACGGGTTGTCGGCATGTGCTTCTGGAATGGCGGGTCTGCTCCGTTGTGCTGAAACACACACCCCAATCCCACCAGGACAGTGCCAAATTCCTGGTGTGGCCTCAACCTAACTATATCAACAACAACCAAGTACTACTTCATCCTAGAAAGGCATTCACTGTAGAACGTTCTTACCCTTTCGCAGCACCGCTTTTGCTGTTAGTCGATGCTCCGTGGACGCTTCTGGCACCGAAAACCACTAGGAGTAGAATACAGAAACGAATTCCGTATTGTCTTGGCACTTCTTGCGGGAAACGAGTCTGAACTGCTCTCAAGCTTGACTCCATGACCGTGTCATGGGCTAAACTTCTCAGACAGCGATGATCTCTAGCAATATCAGGGCTATTGGAAGAAGCAATTATTGTCTGCTGGTAAACTTGGAAAGCTTGGCAGGCTTTCAGTTTGCAATGTAGAAGTAGCCCGGGCTATGGGTGGAATCGGCAAAGAATCGGCATGAGGTAAGAGCGATAAGGATTGGGAGACACATACATGGTTATAGTAAAAGTTCTTACTGATAATGGGCGTGCAGGTTTATGGCTGAAGGGCATTGTACGATTTAATGACGCTACGTCCTCATTAAAGTTTAGGCGCCAATTGCTGACTTGTCATTATGCCAATGGCGGGCTCTCGTCTTACAGGCTGTGTTAGGTAGAGGCAAAACCTCGTGGACGTCTTATTGTGCCATTGGGATGCAGGTACTGCATTGGTGCTGCTTCTCTAGGAATGGCGGATGCCTCAAGTGCTCACAATACCTGGTGTTTGCAACCTTTCCTGTTCGCCCATGGACCCGTACATCTTTCCTAAGACCTGGTGAGGGGTGTCCTATACTTTGCGGGCATTCGCAGTGCCATTTCCTCACATGCTGGCGGCTAGCTCAGAGCCGCCTTTTCCTCTGCCTTTAGGTCAACCACCATTCCCCTGCGGACCCATGTACATAGAACCTGCGCAGTTCGATTCTCCGTTGACAGTTTCAGGCGAGAGGCAGGGTAACTAGGCCACGCTAACAGATAAATTCCAAGCAAGAACGTTTCGTTACCACGGTTAAGAGACGTGCGGGACAGCATCACAGTGTTTCCCGACACGTTTGTCTGCTTCGCCTCATAGTACACAGGGGGTACACTGATGATGGTCTCAGCCGGACGTCCCATGGGGCATCCGAGCCCTAAAACGCTCAGTGCAACTGGCAAAGCACCAGCCCAACCAACTTGCATGCGCAACCGTCAACCCCTGGCATCGCCGAAGCAAGTCTTCTTGCAGAGGCCTGCAAATATCCAAGCAATTGAACTCAATTAGAAGAAAACGCAGTCTTACTGTCTAACAAGTAACCAGTGTAAGTACGAAGCAGGCAATAAGGCACTCAATTTAACGTCCTCGCCACATTGTAGTGCCTACAAAGCTCCTCCCGTTCAGCGAACAATCCCGCGTACTAATTTTTAAGCACTGCACACAAGTGTCCAATAAACACACGCACAGTACCGGTACGTACACATAAACGGGGAACAAGCACACCTCTAAACTCCATTAATGACCACTATGGCAAGATTGTGGGCAGGAATGCGAGTATTACGCCAATGCTGGCGTGTCAAGAAGACGAATGACACGTATGTATAGGTGGTACTCATGAGCTGAGCCGCTAGCGGTGTGGTGTCGCGTCTACACGCAAAAAGAAACACAACGCAGAAGGAAGCGGTTAAGAGTATCACGCATCCCTGCATCACGCTTCGATGCAAACCTGCCGGCAACAATCTAAATAACCCTCCGTCCTCGATGCCCACAAGCAAGGGCAAACTGGCACCATGACAACAACCGAGCGAAGGGTTAGGTCCTGGACAGCAGGCGTCGTCTCTGAAAATCTGCACACAACTGGAAACCCATCCCGCACCAACCTCACAGGATGTGGCTTCGCATGCGCAACTCCCCTGCCAGCTACCGGTACAGCTTCCACTCGTCACCAGGGTCGCACACCAGTTTCGAGAGACGTGTACTAAACATTTCAAAACAGATCACATCACTGGGTGATGTAGCATCTTTGCTCAAAGCCTGACATCACAGCACGTATCAGTAGTCCCCAGGCGCCAAATACCCGCATGTGTCACGGCCATACAAACACATGCCAACACAAACGCGCACACAAGCAGAGGTAACCCAGCGCAATCCGCAGTCCTAAACTCGTTGCAGCAGACGCATCCCTGCGCCCTCCTTACCAGCCACAGCCACAGAGGAGCCCGCAAGGCGCACTAAAAGGCGCCTTGGAAGTTGCTCTCATCCCCCAAACCCCAGGTAGGCATCTCAGATCCTCCACGACATACGGCCTTGCTTAACACATTAAACCCCCTCACAGGCATACCATCATCAGCAAATGCAGCAAAATGGACAGCACAGCTGCGCAACTCCTTGGGCCTGCTTCTGTCCCTATGTACGCGGACGCCCCGGGCAACAATGTGCCAACGTCTGGCCCATATGGGTCAATAAACCTTACTGTACCTCAGCATCTCACTACTGAGCTCACCAACCAAAGCTCTCTTCACGTAGCCAGATGCTGGCCTTCCGAAACCATGAGATGACGTCATCCGACCGCAACGCCTTTCCTTTGTCACCCCTCCCTCGGCTGCTGCACCCGCACCCCAACCCAAGCAGCGAAGCAATGGGTTAAAAACTCTCACCCCTTGGGGCTTCAGCCCCCACCAGCAGCGACAGGTGCACGAAGGATACCCCCACACACACGAGCATGCACCCCATGCAACGCACGTGCAGGCCCTGTCGATGACAACAACATCCTTGCAATTACCAAACATCATTCATCACACCACACCAACATTCAACATTCCTAGGCCATGTGCCTCCTCCTCCTCAGATCTATCTCTAGGCTACGGATCGCGCGCAAGCCACCCAAGCCGCTGCCCGACAAGGCACCACATCCGCGCTGGTAGCGGCGCGCCACGAGGCGCAGTCACTGAGGCTGCTCTCCGACCCGCTGCACCGCACCCCCATCATGGTACCCAGGAAGCTGCCCTCCGCATCAATGGCGGCATCCGCAGAGTTCGGGGCCAGCCGAGTCGTGCCGGAAGTATACACCGAGCCGCCGGCGGTGTAGCCCAGCGACCGGCAAGCCACACTGGCCGCCGCGTTATTGAAACCGCTGTCCAGGCACACCGCACCGAACTTGGCGGAATTGCTGCTGAGCGAAGACTCGATGCGGGCGAGGTAGTATGATGCACCGTTGATGGTGGTTACGGTAGCCGAGGGCGAGGGGGAGGAAGCAGCCCGCAGAGCCGTGCTCGCCCCGGATCCGCCTGAACGGCACTTTACGGCGGCTACCATCGTACACACGTCGGACGACGTGTAAGTGTCCACGTCAAAGTTCCAGGCGTCGACTTTGTTGACCACAGCCGCCATAGGGCATGCAGACAGCGAGGTTTCGCTTCCCTGGCAGTTGAGTTTCCCGAGCAGCATGAGCGGCAGGTCGCCACTGCGCCACACGCGCAGGGCCTCACCGCCCGCAGAGTAGCCGGCCTGGCGGCAGGCGGCGTTGGCGGCGGCAGAGTCCCAACCGGCCCATGGGTCGCCGCAAAGGTAGTTCCACTCGGCAGCGTTGGCGCCCGCTGGGCGAACCTGCACCGGGGAAGGGTACGGAAGAAGATAAAACATGGCGGCAGCATTGATGACATGGCCTGATATGGATCCAAGCCAAGGAGCTACACAGCTTCGCAAGGGCCCCTGCGCTCCCACAGCTTGTGCTCCACGCTCCCCCCGGCTCACCCGCACGAGGCCCTGTCCTGATACGGCCGTTGTGTCGTCGCTAGTATTGGTGGAGATCATGACGAGGCTAGAGTCCAGAGGGGGAAGCTGCGTGACGCCCGGGGGAGGTGGAGAGGCGGGTGGATAAGCCGGTGGGGCCGGGGATGTAGGCGGAGCAGGTGGTGAGGGCGGAGGAGCAGGTGTCGAGGGTGGAGCAGTCAAGGACGGATAGACCGGGGGAGCCGGTGTAGCAGACGGAGTATCAGGAGGACCACCATAAGAAGGCGGCGGGGTAGAATATGAAGGCACAAGAGGTGGAGGAGCCGGTGGGGAAGGTGGAAGAGGTGTAGTTGGTGGCTGGGGCGGAGGTAATGTAGGCTGGTTATTGACCTCTGCAGCAGCAAGAAGATGGCGACTAAGGAATAGAACTCGCAAACAAAGACTTCAGCTAATTATGAACTTCAATTATATAAGACCTGAAAACTATGTAAACCTGCCATGCGCGTTTGGCGCCCAAGTCTTGCATGCGCCATGGTACAAGGCAGTGGTTTCACCAGATAGTCCAAGTAGGTTGCATTATGGAGCTCCAAATCCAAAATTCCAAAAACCGTATACCCGCTCACTGAGGATGTAAAAGGAGGGAAAGGGAAAAATGTCAGTTGAATGCACTGTTACAGTACACGCTGCCCTGTCGACTTCAAATACGCTCTCCACATCGTCTCGCAATGCTTACCCTGCCACTTGCCGATGACTCTGCCGCGCAGCTGGCTTAGCAGAAACGTCAGTTGTGAACGCAATGTCCATAAGACGCGCGTTGGCAGAAGCCAGGCCCAGACATAGCAAAACGGCCATTCTCAACTTCAACGTGCCGCTTGATGCCATTACATGCACTTCCTGGCGTGGTTGAACCGGGGACGGTGCCCTTCGTCTCGACTTCACGGCGGTGACCATGCGTGTGCAATCCTGAACCGCTAACTGGTAACAATCTACACTAGAGGCAAATGTAAAAGTAGAACGGATGTGCCCACCTTGCGACGGCAAACGGGCAACTAGTTACAAAGCGAGTACCGGTATTGCAATTGTTTCTTCGTTTATGCAAGTAAGTCTGAAGCAAGATATAATAGTCCACTGCACTCAAACATCTTTCCCTGTGCATCGTGATGCGGAGCAACCTTCTCCACTCCTACCATCCGTACAGCGTACACTAGGGGTTATTACCGGTTACGTAAACAACATGAACGCCAAGCCTTGACCTTCCATACATGTTGCTATTACTGTGGCTTATAGAGTTCCCTGTACCAATGCACATGATCCTCCAGGAGGTGACGGGAAGGTGCAGTGAGGTTAAGCCAAGCTTACCGGTAGCGTGCACTTGGAAGCTTTCCCCAGACCCCGGAGCCACCCGGGGTCCTGAACCACATCGCTACTTAGGCACGATTGAACTTCGGTACCTTGATGCTTAAGGCTAGTTGCTATATGCCGTTCCACCATCCGTGCTGGCGACGTCCGCCCGTCGTTAAACCCTTTTGGACCGAGCAATAAAGCGAGTAGCATAGGTCTATCCCAGCAAGGAGTTATTCGTAACTTCCTTCCATCCAATTAAAAGACTGAGCCCGTGGCTACGTACATCGGTGACCAGGTTTGACCAAACGGTTGAGGCTCATCAAACATCCGCTTACTGCCAGGCGAACGAGTTAGCGTGCAAAGCTAGCCTGCACTGGCATTATCTTTGCCATAATGCTCGCCAGAACCGCGTGCCAGGAGCTGCGCCTTGGTTATATGAGGACAAGTCCTCGGCCGCTCGGCGCCCGTTCCGCAGATTGCACACCCACGCCTGCCACCATTGCAGTACGTCAGCCTCACAGGAATCAATTATGCGCAAGGATGGTTAACCTTGTAGGAGCCATCCACCGTTCGCTCCCCTGTCCTAAACCCAGTGCGGACGGGTCTAACCATGCAGTCCATGCACACACACGCGGCCAGTTTTCTTAACACACACAAAGTTATGTTCCCTGGTAGCATACATCAACCCCGAAGCCCCGCAGATGCCATAGCCCTGAAACCATGATTACCCAGCAGTTAACATACCGGTTTCCGCAGACCTCGCCATATCCTCATGGCTAGAAACACGGCAGAGCAGACATCCCTTACTCCACCACAAACTGTTGTTCCCAAGGAGCCCCGCGCGCGACCACCTAGCTAAAGAGGCGCGAACACAAGAGAACTACGCAGCTATTGGCAAGCACACTGCCAGCGCATCAATCAGCCACCTCGGGAAGGTTGGGGTTAAGAAAGCTGCGACCCTGTAGCCGCTAATCCCCGGCCCAAACCTCCCATGCCTAACCCCCAGGACTTCCCATGTTGCAGGGTTCCCCTTCCCCCGCAGGCTCAGTCCGGCAACCTACCTCCCCCTTCCACCCTGTCAAGCCTCCTTCCCTCACCCCTACCGGGCATTGCAATTCGTGTGCTTGGCTTACCAATCAACCCCCAGCCCCCCACCTGCCCCTACCCCTTTCTACCCGCCTCTCAGTGCGGAGGTCGGCTCGCGTACAGCAGGCATCATGGCTGGTTGCTTGTTGCTCATTCAGCCTCCCCCGCCCCAGCTCGTCAGTTTCCTCCTTCTTACCCCCCTCACTTGTGGTTACCGGTAAGCACTTCCTTGACCCCTCCCCCACCCTCTCAGTGCTGGTGCGGCTGCCCCAGCTCCAGCTCCAACCGCACCACGTTCATCTTCACGTCGGGCGCCCCCCGCAGCCCGGCCACGTACTGCAGCTTGCGGGGCATGCTCTGGCCCTTGGACACACGCGTCTGGACGGTGGCGTCACGCGGCCGCCACACCTGCGAGCATTCGGGGGGGTTATGCCGGGTTGAGGTTGACGCACCGGGTGGTAGTGTACGAGCATCTGGAGGGGGTAGACGACTTGGGGTTAACGTACGGGGGTTTTACCGATAGGCGTAGGAGCATGGGAGACGGAGTTTTGGGGTGAGGGTCAAGTAGCAGCGGAGAGCAACATACGGCATGGAGTACGGCACCCCGCGGTAGGTGTGAGGGTGCGAGGGGCAGAGAGGTGTATGGGATCCGGGGCATGTGGTGTGGCACACGTGCATAGTGGCCCAGAAACCCCCCCCACACACACATCGCTTCCCCGTCTCCCTTTTCGTCTCGGCGGTTCCTCCCGATGCCTCCTCCGTTCTGCCCTGTCCTGCCCCCCTCCTCCGCGCACCTGCGTCTCGTTCTCGCGCTTGAAGTGGCTCTCCGCTGTCTGCGCGCTGTGGGTGGCCTTGTCGCGCAGGTTGGCCAGCGCCAGCGCGCGCCGCCGCAGCGCCCACACGTTCCACTCGTAGTCCTTGTCCATATTGCGCTCCAGGAAGTGCACGGGAGTCTGGCAGCCAAAGTCCACCTTGAGCGTGCCGGACATGGCCTGGGGAGGAAGGGTGGTCGGGGTGGGAATGGAGGGGGGTTGAAGATGTGAGGGGAGGGGGCAGGATGCCGGTGGGTGGAAGGTACTGTTCCAATGCGTGCCGTGGTAGGCCACCACCCATGCGTCAGCCCCCGGCCATTGCTACCGGTACCCAATCTGCTACTCAAATCCAACCGCGCGCCCCAATCGCGCCCACCTGCAGCACCGCGTGCACGTCCGCGGTGGTTCGCGGCGGCGGCAGCCCCAGCGGCCGGGCCAGCAGCGGCTCCCGCCGCACCGCGCCGTCCACCTCCGCCAGGCAGCCCGCCGGGTCGGCCAGGAAGGCCTGCATGTCCGCGTTGGTGGCGAAGCCGTACACCTTGTCCTGCACCGGGGGAAAAGGGAGGTTGGGGGGAAAGAAGGGGAGGACGAGTTTGTGGTTGGGATGGCAGCTGGTCCTAGGTTCTGACCGGGGGCGCATAGGAAGGTCGACATGTTTTGCCATTCACTGCTACTGGCTACCCTTGGGAAGGCGCGGGTGACACAATCCCGCGCATTTACCTGGTACGCCAGGTAGCCCAGGCGAGGGTTGGCGCGCCGCAGCAGCGGGTAGCGACCCGTGGGTCGTCGCGCCAGCGTGCCCGCGCAGAACCCCGCCAGCGCCAGCCCTGGCTGCAGCTGCGAGGGCGAGGTGGGGCGGATGTACTCTAGGCCGCCGCTGCCGCCGGCGTCTGCGGCACCATCGCCTGATGCGGCTCGCGAGCCGTTCTCTAATGCGTCTAGTCCGGCTAGGGTGGTTTCGGAGAGCTGCTCCGCTAGGGCGTCAGCAGCGGTGGAGGTGCCTGTTCAGCAGCAGCGGAGGGAGGAGGGGGCAGGGGAGCTTGTCGGGAGTGGTAGAGGGCCAGGAGAAGGGTCCGACATAGCAGACTACGCTGGGGAGATTCTCTGCAGAAAAGGTCCAGCAAGCACGCCGACAAAGCCGTGCTTGCACACGAAACAGGCACGCACAATAATAATAGGCACGTTGCGCCGCGACTCCCACACATGTGCAATAGCCGTGCAACACCCAGAATGTCTCCCTCCCTCTCTCTCTCTCTCTCACCTACGGCCGTGGAGCGCTTGCTGGCTCCCGACTCGGTGGACGAGGGCGTGGAGGGCAGCAGCACGCTGTTGGGCGGCAGGGCGGACAGCCCGCTCAGCTCGTCGTACAGCCGCTGCCGTACCACCAGCATGCGCAGCTCCTGGTGCAGGCCGGTGTGCAGCGCGCCCAGCCGGTCGAACAGGGGGTACACCACCTCCTTGCCCACCGCGCTGGAGCCGCCCACGGCGTCATGGACCTGCACGGGGGAGGGAGAGCAGCGTGGTGGGTGATGTGTATGGGGTTACACGGTAACCGGTCCCCTCCATTCACAATTCCGTAACATCCCTGGACCAGGTGGAAATGACCGCAAGCGCCATGCAGCATCCGACCTCCCATCCCGCTGCACCCCGCCCCCCCCACACCTGCAGGATGGTGTGCTCCAGCTCCGTATCCAGCTGCTGGGCGGCGTCAAGACCCTCCTGAAGGTCCGCCTGTACGACAGATACATGATTGCGGTACGGCAGAGCAGAGGGGATTGTATGCACCGGTACATGCTGTACGACAACCGTACGGACACAACAGTTACCCGCCATCCTTACAGATGACCATTAAAAGAAGATAGCCCAGCTGCTATACGCTATACAATTGTCACCCGCAAGTACCGTGCATGGTGTATCGTACAGATGTCGTACCTTTAGGGACTCGTACAGCTGCAGCGCCTGCCCCCTATTGAGCACCTCCGCATGGAGCAGCGCCCGCCGCCGCTCCTCCTCCCCAGCGGCGGCGGAGGCGGCGGCAGTCTCCTTGTCGTCCGCAGCGGGCGGGGGCGGCAGCTGCGACACCATGGCATGCAGCCGTACTAGCTGCTCGCTCACATCCGAGCAGCACCTGAGGGAGGGGGGATGCACGGATCCGGCCTTGGGCCCACCCCTCAACCCCCCGTAGCGCGTGTCCCTGCCCCGTATGCATACCCACTGGGTGCCGCTTTCACCCCACAACTTACCCCTTGCCGCGCTCCTGAAACCACAGTACCCTTTGCCTTGACCCACGGTGAGAACGTTCTCCTCCCCAACCACATACCTCCTAGCACCCAACAATGGGTGGGAAGCGGACTCCACCCTGTTCTCCACCCAACGTCTCCATGCGCGCGCGGCGGCGCCCCAAACCCACTCCACCCTTAGCCCCCCCTCCCTCCCAGTCCTATCCACCTGTTGATGTCCCGCAGCAAGCGGTGCGCCTGCGGCAGGTAGGAGGCCGCCGCCGCCGGCAGCGCCGCGCCGCCCTGCCCCAGCGAGCGGTTGTAGAGGCAGATGCCGGTGGCGATGCGCGCTAGCTCCGACAGCTGAGCCAGCCGCTCGGCCTCGGACAGGGTGAGGAAGCGGGCCACGCCGGAGACCGGGAAGACGGATTCGAGGGCGGCGCGGACCTGCAGGGAAGGGGAGGGTGGTTAAGGTGGGGTGATGGTACGGGAGCGGGTATGTTGGCGGGGTGGTTTAGGATGCGGGTTGGGTAGGGTGTGGGTAGTGTCTATTGTGTGTTTCAGTGGCGATGTGGGTCAGTAAGAGGGGTATGAGTGATGGTGAGGGATGATGGGTTGCGGTTGTGGTGGTGGTGGTGGTGTGAAGACGCGGGTTGCAGCGCCCAGGCGGGTGTGGGTTGAAAAGATTGAGGCGCGGTTTGGATTGTGGTTGTGTGAAGCTGCTGGCACACGTTGTGGTCGGTGGCGGCGGTGTAGGTTAGGCCAACTGAGGCCTGGATGGCGATGTGGGTCGGTCACGCGGTACGCGGGTTCCTCCGCCTCCGACACCATGAAGCGCCCCCACCACAGCTTCCCGCAGGACTCCCAGCACCCGCTTCCCTAACCTACCCCACCTACCCCACCCTTACCCACCCACCGGGCGTGGGCCCTATCCCGATGCGCCACCCCACCCGGCCCCACCCACCTCTGCGTTTGCTGCCTGGTCTTGCACCGCCGCCTCCATGCCCGCCTCCACACACACCGCCTCCAGCACCAGCTTGTAGAAGCGGTCGTACGCGTCCGCGGAGTTGCCCTTGAGCGCACGTGGGCCGGTGATAGCTGCGTGGGGAGTGGGAAAGGGGGAAGAAGATGGTGAGGACAAGAAGCAGGAGAAGAGGGGCGAGGGTAGTGGTGAAGGATCGTAAAGCTGAGGACGGGCTTGGAGGTTTCCTGCAGCTGCCAAAGGAGCAGACTCGCATGAACGGTACTGGTTTGGCGATGTGTCGTGGTTACATGCTAAACCCAGATGGGAGTTTGGATAACCAATGCGATGGAGTGCAGCTCAAGTGTACGACACCTGTACACGGCAGGCCTGTACCGGTGTCTCTCCAACACCAGCACCAGCACCTTTGCTGCATACGACTGTGTACGACAGCTGGTGGTATTGCTCGCACTCCAGCTACCCATATGGCCGCGTACCTCGTTGTAGCATGCCTGCACGCTCTTGCTGCTCGGTTGTCTCCTTCTCTACGAGCTCGCGTTGTTGCTTGTAGGCAGCCTCCATCAGGACCTGTTGGGACCGGTTGGCGGGTGTTGTGGACACGATTATAGTCCAAATGGCATTACCCTAATGTGGTATAGAAGACAAGTGAATGCCGGTTAATGCCGCGGGTGCGTTTGGTCCCTAGGAACCCCGTGTCAGGGGTTGCCAGTGTTACGATGATGGGTGTGGCACGAGAGTCCCACCTGCATCATTGCTGTTTTAAGACGTGGATCGGCGCCACGTAGCAGAATACCAGCTATTTGCTTTCCGATGGCTGCCACAGACTCCGCTGATAGCTTGGAATCCAGGCGCACTCCGGGCACATCCAAACTGCCGCGCGCATCCTCCAAGCTTGCCACGTACGCTGCGACAAATGGGTCCACCTGTCGTGCAAAAGCCGCATCCGTATTAGGATAGCACTGCATGTTATTGACTCGAAACACGCTAAGCCGCGTAACGAGGGGTCGCGGCATGCGGGGCAAATGGGAAGTACCTTCTGGCCACGTTCTCTACACAAGCGAGTTGTCTCAGCGACTATACGCTTCAAGTTATCCTCCATAGTGTCCTTATAGGTATATTTAACTTAACACCCTACTTCCAAGTCACTTCTGCCTATCTTTACTTTTGCTACCGTATCCCCTTACAACGTCATCGAATGTTGAGATCGAGTAAGAGTTTATATATATCTTACATGTATAACCCAGCCCGAGCAAATACGGAAACACCTTATAACAGTTAATCGTATCGTTGGCCATGGGCACAACCCAGTTCTTTCGAATCTCTTTCTATATTGCCATTTAGAGCATACAGATCATTTGTGCAGATTGGCGTATTAATCTGAGGAACAACAATCAACGTCCGACCCATCCGTCCGTTCGCCAAGAGACCCTCATAGCAGCATAGTCACCTAGACTAAGAGGGAATATAGCATGGAGGGTGAACGTGACTCCCCGGCTGGCACATCGTCAGGAGTCTTGGAGAACGCATGGAAGCAATTTGGCCGGTATGTCCGCAGGCCGCTGATGCTAGGCCTGTACCCAACGAGCAGTCAATCCTCCGATATGGGTCACAAGCATAAACTAATGTTGAGCTTGCCCCCATGATTAGCCCGGGTTAGGTTTTCCCCACGCCCTTTTGCAACCCTCCCTGCGCCCCTTTCACGACGCTAAATCCCCTGTTCGCTTCGTTCGTACCCTAGCAACCGCTCCCATATCTGCCCTTGCTGCTACCACAGCGACAACCCAGCTGGCAAGGCGCTCTTCAAGTTATACAACAAGGATGTCACGAAGCAGATTGGGAACGCTTACCACAGCAAAAACAAGCAGGCGCACGACAAGAAGCTAGCGACGGGCTGGACGCCCCCGCCAGTGGCAGGTGGGGCTGGCTCTGGCACCAGCAGCCGTAACCCTAAAGGGCTTTCATGCCTCCTAAAAGGTCTCCTAGCCGCCATAGCGAGCCGGGGGTTGTGGGCTGGAAGGGCTAAGGCTGGCCCGGCTGGGGAAGGCTTGGGCTATTTGGATGGCAAATTGCAGCGGTGGAAGGCAGGGCCGGAGGGTGCTGCTGACTGCGGGCTTTCGGGGCGAGTCATAAGTTGTGGGCCTGCTTGTGCATCCCCGTTGGCACCTGCTGCAGAGGCAAGCGTTTGTGTAGTACCGTATGTGGTTCGCCTTAACATGGCCCTCCGTGTCGCCCGCATACGCGCCCTATCTTCCCCGCGAAACAGAACCGCCGAAGCCCAAACTGGAGCGGCCACAGGTGAGAGAAACTGCTGCTGTAGCAGTGGCAACAGTAGCGGCAGCAGCAGCAACCATTGCAAACGAGGGCAGTTGCAACAGCACCAGGAGCAGCAGTAGCAACAGTTGCAGTTGTCCTGAGGATTGCACCTCACAGGGTGTTTGGGCGGTTCCTCATGGGTCAGGGTTTGCTGGGGCTTGCCGAGCGACTTTAGGCGCGATGCGGGATGCGGGATGTGCCCATACCAATGGCTGAACCTATCCAACCACACCCCTCCCCACCCTCGCCAGGTGGAGGTGCCCAAGTTCCCCCTCAAGCGGATAGAGTACGACAACCTGGGGGCGGCACGCGTCGACCTCATCCCGCGGCGGCGCCCCCTGGAGGTGATCCGGCGGGAAATCGATGCCGAGTACGAACGCATGCGTGCCGCGCCCCAACCGCCACCCAACCGTAAGTAGTACGGTACATGCGGGGGCAGCTGGCGTTGCATTGCTATGCTGGGAGGGCGCCAACGCCGCCTTCACGACCTCCTCGTGCATGCGTCTCATGCGTCCACGTTCCTACCGGTGCGCTTGGAATTCCTGCCTACGCCTCCCTCTTCCTGCAGGTCCGCTCCTGGACGAGCGTGAGAAGGCCCGGCTGGCTGAGCTGATGCGCTTCCGCGGCAAGCTGCCCGCCATCACGCCCGAGCAGCAGGCGGAGATGAGCAAAGCAGGTGGGTGGCTGGGGGTGGTGGTGCCAAGGAAACGAGGCCTCTTCCGCCTCCTCCTAGAGTTGCTTTTTGACGTTCGCACCTACCGTGCCTTCGTTCCCTGCGGCCCCCTTCCTTGCCCTCCCTGCCCCCTCCCTGCCTGCCCTCACATGCTTTGCTTCTTCTTTGAATTCTTTCCCTGCCCCCTCCCAGTTCCCCGCAAGTCGCAGCGCCAGCAGCTGGAGGAGCTCTTCTCCGCCATCATGGGTGAGATAGAGGAGCGGCGCCAGTTCCTGAGGGACCTGGAGGCGGCGGGCAGGCTGCCGCTGGAGACGGTGTACATGGTGGGTGGGCTGGGAGGGGGGTGCGTGGGTGGGTGGGTTAAGGAAACTGGCCGCGAGTCGGAACGTACTGTGATTGCCGGCTGGGTTGGGAGGGTGCGCGGGTGGGTGGGGGTCAGAAAGAAACCAACATTTTGAAGGGGAAACCATGAGCGAGGACGGGAGACTAGGGTTGGGTGGGTTGGGGGATGAAGGAGTATGGGAGGCCGGACGTGCGAGGCCGGACGTGCGAAGAGGCGGGAGATGGGAAGGTGTGTAGGAAGGGAGAGTGCTGGGTTGGGGGCACCTTGCCGGTACCCCCAACCCCCTTGCCGGCAAGGGCATAAGTCAGAAGTCACATATGTTCTGCCGTTTTGCCGCACCCCCCGCACTACCATGAGGGTTAATCCCTTTCCCGCTTTCCCTCCCTCTTTCCTGAACGGCATTCACCACAGATTCGATCCGAGATCCAGGACCGAGTGACGGAGCTTCAGCGAGTAGATGTGCTGCTGAAGCAGCAAGCAGGGGAGCTATAGCGGAGCGAGCCGGACGTGTGGCACTGTAGCATTTTGTATGACCAGTATTGTTGTACGACACGGCATGGCGTTAGTTACACCCTGGTTACACGGCAGATTTAGCTTGTGATAAGCGGCAGAATGGTGACTTTGGACTTAAGGATGTGCTCAGTACATGTAGCGTGCAAGATAAATTTTAGACACCGGTAGAATGGTGCTCGGGGTGTACTGTGAGAGGGTTGTGAAGAGGACGTGTCATGGTTGCTCTCCATTCCGCAGATTCCTAGGATAGTGCTACTTGGCTAGTACGGTTCGTTATCCAAAGGGCAGGGTAGACGTGGCTACAACGCGTATTTAGGCATCGCCTCCTCCTTATTGATAACACACCTAGCCCAAGGCTGTGCAGGCGTGTCAGCCACTGTGATAAGCGGCTGTAACAATAGGAGGCAGGGAACTGCCTCCTATAGGGGGTGTTTATGCGCGACTGCACCGGACCATCGCAAGACCAATGCTGGGCAACTGGTGGCCGGGACGGGACCGGTTGGCCCGGTTTTACAGGTGCTGTGTGGGTTGCGTGTCACGAGTGATACGTAATTGTCCAAACACTTGTTTTTGTTCTAGTACACATGTGTATATACGTTGTCATGTTTGTCTCGTCTTATTTGTCTGCGAAGTGAAAAGCAGATCACAAAAGCGGTGTGAGGGGATGTACCGGTATGCATGGATGTGGGTGTTGACATGGGGGGCTTGAAGTTTTGCGGTTGCGCCTACTTGCCTAACCTGCCGTTACAGCGTTTCAATCTAGCTGCAGGCCGTTTGCGGCATACTCCATGGCCTGCGACAAGCGGCCCATGCGGCCCAGTGGGTCACCTGTTTCGTTTTTAGCATACAAGACACGGATAAGATAAAATCCACAAGCTGTAATGTCTAGGTACGTCCAATGTTGTCGTGGCATAGTTGCATATGAAACGTGCCTGGCGAGGCCCCATGCAAAGTCATACATCTGCTAACGGCAAGCGAGCCCCAGCTCCTAATAGATTTCGATAACATGGTTTTGATCTATAGAGCTGCACCTTTGGAAAACCGGTCATGATGTCAGCAAATTTGCATGATGACTTCCGTACGCCAACGCATTTACGCGCAGGTCCTGTGCTAGCTGTCAGATGATAATATGAAATTGTTGTCTCACAGCTTAGGCGACATATGGTCCGATCTGAGAAGTACCTCTTTTGTATTTTGTGACACTCGACTAACTCATAGGGCACTCGGCGGCCACTGGCCGCTTAGCTAGCGGCCATGTCTAGCGAAGACTGCATTGCACCACCTTTCTTCTCCATTATCTCTGCATTATTTATGTAAGGCTTGCTGGAGTTGGCCTTTCCCATTTGGGGCGCGGGAAGCGCAAGCGCTGACCGGTGCTGCTGCCTCTTGCAGTTTATCAGCAGCGACGATCTTTGGGAGGATTCGTGATGCGTGGTACTTCCTAAGGCATCCCTTTTCGAGCAAGAGCAAGGATGTAAGTGTTGCCAATCGAGATTGAAACCTTGAAATTCGAAGAACTTTGATTGAACGTCATGCCGCTGCAGGGATATGCGCCTATTCGCGATAAGACCGAGGATTTCTACATGCGGCGAATGTATGGACGCATCGTGGTGGGTACTAATTCAAGCATCAGTCGCTGTTATGGGACAGTCACTCTATTTGAGCATCGTGGATTTTCATTACCGCAGGACTGCTGGAATAGACCTATTAGTAGCGCACCCGATGCTTGGGTGGACGTAATGGAGCGGTATCGCGCCAAGGACACCACGTAAGATAGCATGGAAGCAAGTTGTTGGGCCTGAACCGGCGGCATTCAGATGAGCCAGAACCGCTTGCAAACGGCAGATTACGACCTAAAACCCCCACGGCGCATGCACAATAGCCAGAGAAAGCCACATGCGGTGCAGGAGGTGCATGCACCACCTCTTAGGAAATCCCACCCCGAAACAACCCTCCCCTTGTGCTTTCATTAATTATGTCGATTTGCAATGCACTTAAAGGCCTCATGGTTTTGCCGCACCTGCAGGGGCGTTGACATTGCGGAGATTGTGCCCACAGGGAACACACGCCACTGCCTCAACCTCTCGTCGTACAACTACCTTGGATTTGCGGCCTCGGATCCGTACTGCACTCCCCGGGTAATCGACACCATCCATGAGCTCGGAGTCAGCAACTGCAGCTCGAGGGTGCACTCGGGTACGTGGCTTCCGTACCTTTTCTGTTGTGTCGTTGGTCTTGAGCCTGTCCCGGACTTGCTACCCTGCGTAAACTTGTTACCCATGCGTGTGTGATATGCTGCATGCATCCCCGTACGCACAATTGAAGTAAACCCAACCAAGGTGCCGCCTGAGCGTCAGGGTAGCGCCTTTGCCCACCAGGCAGGCATCTCGGGTTGCATCACCTTCACATCCCCATGCATGGCTTGACCTCACTTGTGGTTTCCTTGGGAACGGCTTGGCTTCCCTCCCTAACTCCCTGTGTGCATGCATGCCTTCCGCCCCCCCCTCCACCAACACAGGCACCACCTCGGTGCACGTGGAGCTCGAGGAGCTGGTGGCTCGCTTCCTGGGCGTGGAAGCGGCCATCACGTACGGCATGGGGTTCGCAACCAACTCCTCAACCATCCCCTCACTGGTACGGCGCCTGTTGCCCCTTTGCGACGCCTGGGCTTCATCCGACTAGTCCTCCGGCTACGTGCACTTCTCACCACACCCACAAGTGCCTACCCCACTCCTTCCTGTTTTCGCATCGCTACTGTCCGCGTCCCTTCCTCTTCCTACATATTCCTACAGCGGCCCCTCTAAATCCCTGCAGTCCTGTGTACCTTCTTGCTCCTCTTACCCCCTCCTACCCTGCTGCTCCCCTATCAGGTGGGCAAGGGCTGCCTGGTGCTGTCGGACGCGCTCAACCACTCGTCCATCGTTGCGGGCTCGAGGCTGAGCGGGGCCAAGATCAAGGTGAGCGGCATGGAATAGGCGGACGCGAGGGGGCCTCTTTAACCGCGTCTCGTCCGAAGCACTGATGTGCTTCCCCAACAACCCTGATATTCCTTGCTGAGCTGCAAAGTGGCTCATGACCTCTTTCCGCTTGCAATCCTAAACGTGCTACCGGCAGTTGCAGGGTCCCTAACCCACCTCGCTTTCGCCCCTTCCAAGCTTTACCTGGTCCCTCTCTACCCTCCATCCCCCAACTACCATTCAATGTGTCTTCTTCTTACACCCTCCGCACCCAAAGGTGTTCCGCCACAACGACGCCCGGCACCTGGATGCGCTGCTGCGTCAGAGCATTGCGGAGGGGCAGCCGCGCTCGCACAGGCCCTGGAAGAAGGTGGGGGCGGGTTTGCGGACTTCTGGGTCAGAGATATACTGAGACATGTTGGGTGGGGGATAAAGAGGAAGCAACTAACTGACCATGTGGGTGGGGGAAGGGCAGGGCTAGCGGCCCTCCAACAGCGCCGTTGCTAAAATGAGAAAAGTGTGGGCGGCCAATGGGGGGTTTGCAGGGCGGGAGAGGCAAGGCTGGCTTATGATGCGCACTTCACCTCCTTTCCTGCACGGTGCAGGTGCTGGTTATCGTGGAGGGCATCTACAGCATGGAGGGAGAGACGTGCAACCTCAAGGAGATTGTGCAGGTGGGTGGTGCGGGAGGGGAAACAAGCGGCTGCTTGACAGTTTGGAGGACAGGCGTCAGCCTTTACCGGCAGGAGGGGTAGGGAAAGAGGAAGGCTCATACAGTTTCCTATGGCTCATCCTTTATCCTTCCATTTTGCCCCCTACCTCCATACTTGTGTCCCAAGCCCACATGCTGTCGCACCTCTTCACCCAGGTTGCCAAGAAGCACAAGGCTTACATTTACCTCGACGAGGCGCACAGCATTGGCGCGCTCGGACCCACGGGTCGTGGCTGCTGCGAGCACTGGGGCGTGGACCCGCGCGATATTGACGTCATGATGGGTACGTGGTTTGAATATGGGCACAGTGGCATCCATCTTCGCAGATGACTGAGCATCCCTCCGTTCCTTCTTGACTTATGCACCCAGCCAGTGCCACCTGGTGCAGAATCTACTTTTTCGTGCTTCCATTGGGCCTCACCATGCTTCCATGCCATGTGCCTCAGTAACACGCGCACGCATGCCCATTCCCATTCCCCAACCCACGTCACGTCACAGGCACGTTCACCAAGTCGTTTGGCTCTTGCGGCGGCTACATTGCGGGCCGGCGGGAGGTGGTGGAGCACCTGCGCCGCCACTCGCCCGCACACCTGTACGCCTGCTCCATGGCGCCGGGATGCGTGCAGCAGGTGGGGGCAGGGGGGAGGTGGGGGAGGGATGGTTTTGCTTGGGGTGGGGACATGCCTGCGCTGTAGTATGGTAGGATGGTGGGGTTGTGGAGCTTGGGTGCTTGGCTTGAAGTAATAACGAGTGTGGCGTTGTGGGAGCTGGACAGGGGTGCGTATGTGCATGCTCCATGGCGCCGAGGGGGCAGTTGATGCAGAGGACATCACACAAAGACGGAAGGTCCTTACGGCACCTTTGGGGAGTCGTTGTCTCGCAGCTCATTGGCAGCACTAGGACTCACTCCCTTTCACCTGCCTCCCTGTTGACACCCCTGCGCACCACAGGTTATCTCCGCCCTGCATGTGATTATGGGGCTGGACGGCTCGGACCGGGGCGCTCGCAAGGTCGCCCAACTGCACGACAACGCCAACTATGTGCGCAGGTGGGCTGGATCTGGTCAGCTTTGACAACTGTATACAATTACCCCATATATACGGCGCGTCCTTTCTCTTTTCCTACGCCGCACCCCAACCTGCTCCTAAACTTATCTCTTTCCTATTGACATCCCCCCCCTCCTTCCCCTTCCGCCCTTTCCCTCCACCTCCATTCCCTCAGCCGCCTGCTGACCATGGGCATGGACGTGCTGGGCAGCTGGGACTCCCCCGTCATGCCCATCATGACCTACAGCGCCTCCAAGATGGTGGCCCTCTCGCGCGAGTGCCTCCGCCACCACCTGGCCATGGTCATTGTGGGCTTCCCCGCCACCCCCGCGCTGCTCACCCGCGCCCGCATCTGCATCAGCGCGGCGCACACGCGGGAGGACCTGGACTGGGCGCTGGAGCAGCTTGGGGACGTGAGTGGGGGGGACTGGGGGCGGGGGTGGGGGTTTGAAGGAGAAGGATCCCAAGTTCCGAATACGCCAGAAACCCTTGCTCACTGTCTCCTCGCCCATAACCTGCTTCACTGGCCCCCTCCCGACCCCCTACCAGGTTTCTGCGCTGTGCATGCTGCTCTACCGCACTCGCGCCTTGTACGAGCGCATAGAGGCGGACCTGAAGGAGCACGTGGCCAGGCACGTGGGACCCGAGGCGGCAGCCCGCGCCACCATTGCCGACATTGCAGCAGGGCGCTTCAGCATCCGGCCGGTACGGTCGCAGCAGCAACAGTCATCCCGCGCACTGCCGGCACCAGCGACTGTCGCTGTGGAATCCTCGGCAGCGGAGGAGAGGCAGCAGCAGGAGGAGGGACAGGGGCACGTGCAGCCAGCGCGGTCGAAGCGCTCGCGCGCCAAGAGCTCTTCCCAGGAGGGGGCGGCGGAGAAGGAGGTCGTGGTGACGGCTTCGCCGGCGGCGTCGCCTGCGTCCCCGGCGGCGGGTGCGGCTGCGACGGTGGCGTTGCGGACGCGCAGTGCGGTGAAGGCGCACGCGAAGGCGTACGTGCAGACCAAGGCGGCAGCCTCTGTGGTGAAGAAGTGAAGGGGGAGTGTGGGTGGTGGGTTGCGGTCGGTGATGTTGGAGGAGGGGAGAGCGGATAAGGGTAGAAGCTGAGGAGTGAGAGGAAAGGGTTGGTTGTTACGGCGACAGAGAACCAAACGGGGGATGTGGTGTTAGGTACGCAGTGAATTTCGGAATAGGGATAACGGCCGTCTTGGTGTTTTCTTTTTCCAGTGTCGCAGGGGCGGGACGCTGTCAGGATGCACTAGGTTTTGGAGAAGGCTAGTGCAGTGGACTATCGGACAACGGGAAGGGCGCTCTTTCGGACGCAGGCATGGTGGCTCGGGTTATGGGGTTTGAGGGTTCGTACGTTTTGCTAGGCGGGGGCGGGTGGCGGATACCGACGTGAGTTCCACGAAGGGAAATTTATCTTCTCATTGTGGTGTACAGGTTGTTTGTACGGTAGTGCGCATCCAGACAACAGTACCTTGTCTCTCGAGTTCCAATAGTTCTCTCGGACAAGTATGGCAAACGCGCGTGCTGATTAAGACGAAGCACGGGGCACGATACGGCTAAAAAGGATAGGCGGTGCAGGGACGTGCGATGCATGGGAAATGTTACAGGTGTTTCTGCACGGAATAGGGGTAGAATTGGAATGGTACTGTTATGGAGGCGGCCTAGGGCACACAGGTTGTGGTTTGGCACCACCTCTTTAGTGATCTGGTCTCAACAAGGTGTAGCGTGCGTGCCTTCTTGACATAGTATGTTTGCATGCATGCGCGCGTGCATGTTGCGTTTTGTTCCGTAGGCCTTGCTGGGGTCCCAGTTGGGCGACTGAGGGTGCTGCGTTTGCAATCGAGAGCAACTACCGGCTGCTTTGAGCTCGTTTAGCGACGTGTAACCAGGGTGTGGCCCGTAGATGTCGTGCCTGATGCCACTTGCAGACAAATACAGACCCCCGTCAATGCACAGCCCTTTTGATTCCCTACAATCCTGTGCGGTGCATCAGCCGGGCGGCCCTTTAGGTGCTGTGCGCCCCAGTCGTCAGCAGCCGCAGCGGCCCCGAGGGGCTCCTGTTTGGGGGGCTTTAGGACGCCGCAGTCACTGCAGTAATTCGATCTAGCTGACCCTCAACCTGCTTTGTTGACATTCAGGCGAACTCGAAAGCCCCCATGATTTACAATGCCATGCGGCGCTTGCCTGGTACGGCCTATGCGGTAGCCTAATGCGGGTTTAAACCAAGTCGAAGTGGACCGGCAAAGCCAAGTACGTAACTGTTTCACAACACATTGATGGACGTCCGCAAAGGTAATAAGCAGCCTTTAAGCACGTGGTAGGCAGGCCTAGAATTTACCGCGGGTGTACACACAAGGAGCAGAGCCCCCTGGAATCACGTAAAAGGAACGAGCGTTATACCGCATGTAAGCTTGGGCGACGGTATGATCCTCAATGACTGGGGAAGATTGGGGGCCTGGGCCATGGGGTTGCAAACCAACGGTAACCTACCGTACACACAGACGACCCAATACTCTGGTTTCTTACGACTTCCTTAGTGCCCTTCAATTATGTATTTTGGCATGCTCTGGACACAATGGAATAGCACTGGACGTGTTTTTTTGGTTGACTAGGAAATGGCAGTGCGAATGATTATCGGCACTGACGTTGTTCACTAAAAACTGCTTGTCTAAAGGTTATGCGAAATGCTTGCAATTGATACACCACTCACTGGAGTTTTTGCCCCAGACGACCGCATGACATTGCACGAACCCCGGTTAATTAGGTTGCGGTAAATGACAAACACAGCGTACGTACTGCTAATCGGATAATTACCGCTCCTGGCAAATTTGGGTTTGTGAAGCTTGGGGCTGGCCAGGGCATCATGCTTGGACGCCACCAGACCGCCTGTTACTAAACCCAATGCTAAATATACGGACTACACCCATGAAGACAACGGCGTGACTCCTGGAAGCTTAGCGGAACTAGGTATGGCTAGGCAGGGTAGCGATGGTCGCTAACCGCTTTACACAACACCAGAAGGACTGTCGTTCTACCGTTTTGGCACTTCCAATCCCTCCACAAGTGTATAAACATGTATGCATACCCTCTCTTCCTCTCAGGATGTCGTCCGCTACTTCCTTCAGCAGACCTCCCGGACGATGGCCACTACGGATGTGGCCTGGCCCCGGGCGCCGTCTGCTGGACGCCACGCTCTACCTGCCCGCCGGGCTCTTCCGCAACTGCTTCTTCCGCCTGCGGCTGCGGCCCGCAGACCACTGCTGCAGCGGCTCCTGCTGCGGCTCCAGCGGAGAGGGCGGCCAGGGCGGCTGCCGGTGCTGCGACTGCTGCGACCTGCGCATGTCGGTGTGCGCTGCGGCCGGCTGGCAGACGCTGGTGGGTAAGGAAGCCGCTGGTGGGAGCGGCAGCGCGGGGCGGGGCGGTGGGACACAGCCTACCCATGCTCCTCCGTCCCTGCCTTTCCCCCTTTCTCTGCTCTTCCTGCCTTTCCCCGTATGAGAGACGAATCGTGGCCCCTCTGCCCTCATGCCCCGCATGCCCGGGCCCCCCGCAGATCGGAGGCATCCTAGGAGTGTTCTACACCGTCTTCACGGCGCTGCTGGTGCGGGTCGACAAGTCCCTGAAAACCATCCAGATGAGTGAGTATGGCAGCAGAGCTGGTGGGGCGCGTGGTGGCAGTGGAGGAGAGGGAGAGGGCAGGGGCTAGGGGCTAACCTTCCTGACCCTTCCCCTCCCTCCGCCTTCCCCTCCTCCTCGTGCTGCCCCCGGGCTGCTGCAGGCCTGATGATCTACCTGCTGGCCTACTGGTGGCTGTACTTCCTATCGGGCATCGTGGGGTGCTGCGTGGTGATCGACACGCAGGGCATCCTGACATACGAGCCCAGGTAGGGGGGGCAAAGAGGAAACAACTAACTGACTGAAGGATAAGGCGTCAACATGGGTTGCAACATGTGAGCCAGCCCGAAGCCAGGTAGGGGGGCAGAAGGGGGGGCAGACAGACGGCGATGTAGGCGGAGGAGGACGGGGTTTGGAAAGGGGAAGAGAGGAGGAGAGATGTAGGAGGACGACGCGGTTAGGAGAAGGAGAACCAGATTCATGCTCATGACCTGTGCTGGTAGTGAAAACCGGAAGTAGTGGGCGTCTGGTGGCAGGTTGGGTACTGGCTGGGCAGCCCTCCTCCCACCGGACTCTTCTTCCTCCCAAACCTCACAGCTCCCTGGAACTCCCCTGGAGCTCCATGCGCGGTCCCAACCCGCTCCCTCAAACGCACACCAAACCCCTCCCGCGCACCTGCCTGCCCTGCCCCGCCCCGCCCCACTAGGGTGATTGTGACGAGTCGCGCCTACGTGGCGCTCACGGTGCTGTGCACGCTGGGGCATCTCAACCTCATCGGGCTGGATCACCGGCTGTGGGAGAACAGCATGAGCCGGAGTGAGTGGAGGGAGGAGGGAGGCAGGAGGGAGGCAGCGGGCCGTTCGGTTGAGAAGGCAGAGGACATGGAAAGCGACATGGAAAGGCCGCCCGGGCAGCTCTGCTCAAACATGTAACGGTTTGTATCATGCATTGCGTTATCAAGCAGCTGTCCGAATGTGATAAGTGAGCCCAAGTTCGTTCATTTCCACAGCGCTTCCTCCACGCCTCCACGCCCCCTCCGTCCCTCTTCCCCCTTACGCAGGCAGCATCTTCCTGACGCTGCTGCCACTGCTGTGGGACTGGTACCTGGTCTACCTGGCCTGGTCGCTGCTGAGGAAGCTGCAGGAGCAGCGCAAGGTGCGGGCAGGGGGGGAGGGGAGCGGGAGGTGGAGGCGGAGGCACAGGAGGAGGGGAGCGGGAGGACGGGAAGCAAGGGGAGCGGACTTGCTTTCGTACCGGTATATTCGGAATACAAGCGTCCCGGGCTTGCATGTTGGGAGCCGCAAAGTTTGGCATATGTGCGGTCGCACTGGAAAACCCGCTTAGGCATGCACCTACTACCCACTGCCACACCCCTGTCGTACCGCAAATCCAAATACCCGCCTGTCGTACATCTGCCGTTCGCATCTGCCGCCACGCCCCGCCTCTTTTGCCGTACACACAGGGTGTCTTCCGCGGCAAGCCCGTCATGCTGAACCAGCGCAAGCCCGAGCACGTGCTTGAGCTGCATGCGGCGCACCACCTGGCGCTGCAGCCGCCGCACCCGCAGGGGCTGAGCATGCTGCGGGGGCTGCAGGGGCAGGGGCAGCACCAGCAGCACTATCCGGAGGGGGAGCAGCAGCAGCGGCAGCAGTACCTGGAGGGGGAGCAGCAGCAGATTGTGATAGAGCCTGGGGTAGTGACAGGGGCAGCAGCAGCGGCAGCAGATGGTGGTGGTGGTGGTAATGGTGATTCAGCGGTAGCGGCGGTGCACTACCTGCCTTACATGCAGCTCATGCGGGAGCAGGAGGGCGGCATGGGCCGCCCTCCTGCTGCGTCGTTCGTGCCGAGGATTCGTCGCGGGAGCGTTAGCAGCGGCGCTGGGTGTGGCTGGGTGTCGCCGTCGTCGGCGGGAGGAGAGGTGGATGCGGACCTACAGCAGCAGCAGCGGCAGCAACGCGAACGGGAGCAGGGTGTAGCGGGTGTGGATGCGGGGATGGCAGGCAGCGAGGCAGGCAGCAGCACGCTTTGGAACGTGCGTGACAGCAGCCTGGACGGCGACAGCAGCTTCGTGTCCTTGTCGTACAATGCGGCCTCGGAGGGCGAGGAGGAAGATGAGCGGAAGGCGGGTCGTGCGGAGACCGCATCTACTGCTGGCGGAAGCGGCGACGGCGGCGTGAGGAGGGAGGGTGACGTGACGGGGGCAGTGATACCGCCGCCGCTGTCGGTTCCGCTTCCTCCGCTGCCGCCGAACCCGCACGGCAGTACGGCAGGTGGAAGCGCAGGCGGAGGGCGGGGCTGGTCGCATGGCAGTCAATCCGCGGCGCCGACGTCTGCGATGACAGACGTGTTGTTGGCTATCCAGGTGGGGTGGGGAGCGACGACGTGTCTGTAGGCCAGCGGTGGCATGTTGTCGACATGGCAGTTTGAGCTCGAGACGCGTCCAAACAAGAGCGCTCGAAAGGAGGGGATCGCGTTGTTGCCGAGGTGTTTGCTGTCGTTTGTTTTGCCGAGCTGTTTGCTGTCGTTTGTTTTGCCTAGCGAACATGCAGCACTTGCTTCACCAGGGCAACGCCTCCGCTTTCTGTTCGTTAACCGCCGATTCGTTTTCGTCACGCTCCTCGACGCCTTCCTGTCTTTCCATCTCTGATAGTTGCCTTGACCCTTACCGCCGCTTCCATGACCGCAGGAGGAAGAGACCTCCTGGCAGTTCCCTCCCAGCACTGCCACCCAGCTGCGAAACGACGGTACCGGCGACTCACAGCGTGGTAACTCCCAGCACTCCCACCAGCAGCAGCAGCAGCAGCCCCACCACCACCACCACCACCACCAACCCTGGCTGGAGCAGCCCTTGCCCTCCCTGCAGCACTGGCTACACCACCCGCACAACCACCCCAACCACCAGCCCAACCACCATCACTCCAGCCACCATCAGCAGCAACAGCAGCAGCAGCACTACCACCACCAGTCTTCGGATCCGCACCCGCACCCGCACGCACAACAGGCCGCTGACGGCCCCTCCAGTCACTCCACACGCAACCTCGCCACGCTGTCGGCAACACCGCAGCGTACGACACCAAACGGCGGCGGAGGCAGAAAGGTACCGGCAGATGGCGGAGGTGACGGCGGCCCCGCCACTCGCAGCACTGCCGTGTTCGAGCTGCGTCTGCAATCCGTATCCGTGCCGCCCCCGGGGCTTCAGGCACCCGGCGGAGATGCCTCCGCAGGGGTAAGAACGACGACTCCGTCTTTCGGAACCGCTGGTGCTGGTACTGGTACTGCCGGTATTGGAATGGGTGCCGCTGCTACTGCTGCTGCTTCTGTTGGATCTCAGCCGCTGCCGGATGTCGAGCCTGTCGTACTGACGGTTCCGGCGCCAGCCATGTACGGCAGTGCGCTGTTTGCTCGCACGCCGAGAGGAGGAGGAGCTGCTCCGCCGCCGTCTCATGTTGCTGACGGGGGTGGTGGTGGCGTAGGCGGGAATGGGCGTGTGATGTCCGCTATGAGTCGCAAAGCGGCTTTCCTTCGGCAGGTGCGTCAGGGTTGGGCCTCGTGAGCGTAGCGTCTGAAGTGAGGGGCTGTACGCGTTTTACCGGTTGTTGATATACGCAGAATGCCACTTACCAAAGCGCACGGTCTGGCCGGAAACCCGTGATCCTACGCCATGTCCGCCGCTTGTTTCCCTAACCGACATGCGTCTTAATGCCACTCACTTAATGCTGGGCATGCATGCCCCATGAACGTGCGCGCCCAACAATCCACAAATTTATTGCATATCCGCAAACCAACCTCGTCCCTCTTGCAGGTCTGTCAACAACGCGCCCAGTCACTGCCGCGGGCGGCAGCCAACCCCGCCGAACCCAGTGAAACATCCGGAAAGGGGGCCGGCCAAGACTCAGCTCGGGGCCAGGCCGCCGCCGGACCCATGGGTCGTTCGTTGCTGCGCAGGAGCACCTTTGACGTGGCGGGCTCCAGTGCGTCCCGAGCCGCGGCTGAAGCAGCAGCCACCGCGGTTGCAGCAGCTGCAGCGGCGGCGGAGGCTGCTGTCCCGAGCAGGGTTGTGGATGGGCGGCCCTCGCCCCCTGGGCGCATGACGCCACCGCCGCTGCAGCAGCTTTCACCCCTGCGCGGCAAGCAGCGGCAACAACAGCTGTCACTGTCCTCGAACCCATCTCACCATCACCATCAACAACAAGATACAGACCCGCGCCACCTGGCAGCAGCCGGCAGCAGCAGCCAGCGGAGTCGCGTGTCGCCCCCCACACCACCCAACACAGTCGTCAACTCCTTCACCGGTAGCGTGGCTAGCGGCAGGGCAGCAGCGGCAGCGGCCCCGGGAAGCATCACAGCGCCTCCCTCGCCTCCCGCCTTCCACCGTCAATCCCAGCTCCAGCAACAGCAGCAGCAGCAGTCGCATGCGTCGCTGCAATCGCGGCAGCACCACAGCTTCCATGTGCGGGCAGACCAGGCGACCAGCCCCAATTGCCACCCTCGCAGCGCCAGCGCAGCGCCAACGCCGAAGCCTGGCGTCGTAGAGGCGTACAGCAATCACCATTACCAACAGCAACACCAGCAGACAGCATTACAAGCAGGTAATGGCGGAGTTGGAGGCTTGAGGCCTGGCGGGGGTGAGGGTCTGCTGACGCGCGCCATGAGCCTGGGCAGCGCGGGAGGCCTCGCTGGCAGGAGGGCATGGAGTGCGGCGATGTCGGCGGCGTCTGCCGCGATGTCGGGCGGGCTAGCAGCCCTGGGTATGGCGCCTCTGCGCGCTGGGGGAGGTGGTGGTGGTGGTAGTGGAGGTGGTAGTGGAGGTGGTAGTGGTGGTGGCAGTGGAGGTGGCATGCAGCCGTCACTGGAGGCGTCCCTTCGTGTCTTTACGGATACCCAGACGCAGCCAACCGACAAGCCGCACATGCAGCAGCAGCAACAGCAGGAGAAGGAAGAGGAGGAGCGGCAGCGGCTGTTCATGCTGCAGCAGCAGCTACAACAGTTGCGACATCAGCAGCAGCTTTTAGAATTGCAGTTACAACAGCAGCTCGAGCGACAACAGCAGCAGCAGCAGCACCAGCAGCAACAGGCGCGGCTGCCGTTGGCAACCCCGCAGCCCCAAACCCCACCCTTGGAGCCGCCCACATACACAGCTAGCACCAACACCAACCTCAACAGCCCAGGCGTGTCTTTATTCACGCCGTATGCGTATAACCCTCAGTTGATGCTTCAAGAGCGGCACGACTCGCAGCCCTTAACGGCCACACCTCCACAACGCCCGCCCACTTACTTTGAGCGGCAAAGTACTGGGGGTGGGAGCTACGCCGATGGAGGCAGCCCTCTGGACGGCGGCAACAGCGGCCGCGGCGGCGGCGGTGGCGAGGCGAGCAGCAGAGGCATAGCTGCGCTTCGAGAGCAGCACCCCCGTTACATGTTACCGCTGCCGCCAATGCCAATGCCAGTGCCAATGCCATCCCTGGACTTCGTATCTTCACCTGAGGCTTCAAAACACACAAAGCTGCTTCAGCATCCTCACCCCCACCCCCACCAAACTGCTGGCCCGAGGGAAACGCGACTGCCCCAGTCAGCCTCGTCCTCTTCTGCCTTCGTAGCGACCGCCGGTGTCGGCGCCCCGCCGTCTCCTCCGTACCGTCGCTCAGGAGCCGGGCAGACGCGCTTCGCGGCGCAAGCTTCTAGTACGGCAGGCAGCAGCGACAGGGGCTGTACGGCAGCAGCAGTAACCGGCGGTACGACAGTAAACGCCGTACCGCTCCATGCGGAGAGCAGTGGGCTAGTCCGCAGCAGGTCGGCTGCAGCGGTTGCGGCGATGACTGGTGTGGATGCGATTGCGGGTGCGCCGGGTGCCGAGGCGACGCAGTTCAGCGGTACCGGTAGGGGGGGACGCCAGGCGTTGCAACAGCCAGCTCAGCGCACCGGGTCGGCTCGCTCCGTGGGGCCTAGCATGTATGGCATGGTGCCCAGAGCTGCAGCGCCGGCGGTGGTGGGTGCTGTGGCGGATCCCGTGGCGCCACCCTCGCTGTCGCCGCCCCACTCACCACAGCTCCGTAGCGGGGCACATGCGCGGAGTCTCGGCAGCGGTGGTGGTGGCGGCGGCGGTGGCAGTACTCGCTCCCCGGCTTTTGTGTCGCTGTTGGCTCCGCTGCAGCTGCCCGCAGCACTGGCCTCCGCTGCCGTGGAGGGAGCCCAGGCGGTGTACGACAGACTTACTCATGCGCCGTACGGCACACGGTGGCGAGGCGGCGGGGGTGCTGGCGGGGGTCGTACTGTTGGCGGTCCCTTGGGGCTCCAGGATTGCGAGGGGGATGGGGCTGATGGTGTGGAACAGAGGGGGGGTATGGGAGGTGCTGATCCGGGATCCGACATACGGTACGGCGATCCGGAGATAACGATTACTTTGGATGACGAGTTTTGAGCTGAGAGATGCTCTCGCCATGCCTTCGGCATTCTTTGGTACCATTTAGCATGTTGTCCTGTTGTGGCGGGAGCTGGAGGATAGGATAGGCTGATGGTGACATTTTTGGACCTTGGGGCATGTTTCTTGGACAATTGCGTAGCATTACGAACTGTTAGCAGCTGCTTGCAATGAGGGGCAGCAGCATCATGAGCCTTGCCAGCTGCTCGTGCACCATAGCATGCTGCTGCAAATGCGCGGCGTTTCCTGGGTTTTAAGAGGTACACGGGCCTAATAAGCTGTAGTGCAGGGCATGCTGAATACTGCTGAATATAATGAGCGATGAATAGGGGGCAAGCTTTAAGAGATCGTGATGTGTCCAACTTGTTTCTGTCTGTTAATATGTCACCGTACGACACCAGCAGTTTGCAACGACAGAGGGCTAGTAGTCGAGCCCCAGAAGACGCCTGCGAATGGCATACCACATAAGCCATTGCCCAATCTCACATGTTGTTTGCTAGCATGTGCAGTTCTGCTGGGTGTCTGCCAATCATATGGATGGGGCGTAGGGGGCGTGAACGGGCTAGGGTTACGCTGGGACTAGGGTTCTGCCCTGCTGGCTCGGTTTTGCCTCGAGGCATCGGGTCAAGCTGCGTTGTGACTTATGCAATGTTGTTAGGCTGCATCTCGATAAGGATCTCGACTGCTACGCTTAAACCTAAAAGTCGTAGGCAACTCACAGCAGGTGGCAAACTGGTTCCCTGCACTAAAAGCAAGTTCAAGAATGCCAGCTCAGTTAGGGTTGCTTAGCAGCGGCTTGCGAACTAGTTTTTTGTAGGCTTTTCCAGTTCGCTAAGCATGCAACCAACCGCGCGTTTGACGTCTACACGAGCCCAGATATCTTGACTTGCACAGCGCAGGCATATAGGCACGAATCTTAGGCGAACAAATGGATGCAATGCCCTAGTTGTTGGCCTCACCAGTCGTTTTGCCATTTATCACGGTCTAGAACCCTATCTCTTCGTCAATGCACAAAATATCGCCAAGGATCATGGTTGAGGACATTACTGCTTCATTGCTTCGAGATGGATTGCATTGTACAAGCCTGAGTCACGAGCGCGCTCGCGTTGCAACATGTTTCGGAGCAGATAGACCACTTTTGCGCTTTTCCGAGGTTTATCCGTTATCAGGTAACCTCATTTTTGGCTTGTGGTTCCTGGACTTCTGATCGTAAGCGCGGCTTCGGTTGCCAGCAAGCGGTTGTAGTAATCTACGGTGTCCCGCGAGCAGTGGGTGACGGCAGTATAAAATGCACATCCTAAGAGCGTCTCGTGCACTCTCTATCTTACATCGCCATCTTCAGCCCACTACTAGGAGTTCCCTGGTGGCCGCCTATACAGGTACTAAAAATAATGCGTCTCGGAGGTTACCTCCGAGACATTGGCTGTGCCCAAAGGGCACGACCTGCTCTTGTTGCCTGCCAACCTGGCACCAGGCATAGAGTCTACAAACAGACACAGATATCACGGGCTGGTGGATCGGTTTTGCTTTCAGGAGCACGCACAATGGCGACCAAAATTACCGTGGCGAACCCGGTTGTGGACCTGGATGGCGATGAGATGACCCGTGTTATCTGGCAGCAGATTAAGGACAAGGTAGGGCTGTCGGGTTGTTGTATCACCTTCCAGCAGCTGCTGAATGTCGCCCTAATTCTGACGAGTTCCGATGTTTCGCATGTTTGCAGCTTGTCCTGCCTTACCTGGACCTGAAGATTGTCTACTTCGACCTAGGCCTGCCCAACCGTGACGCGACCGACGACAAGGTGACGGAGGAAGCGGCGCGTGCCATTCAGGTGAGGACAGCTGCAGAATTCCTGTCGGTTTTTCCGCAGGATTTAAGAAAAGCTGTCGAGGTTGGTAACGACACATATAGCGTTTGCTTAGGGCACGGGGATTACCGGTATTCCGAAGTTGGCATTCGGAGTTCTATAGAGCTAGGGTCAACGTCTGCCACGCTGTTGCTATTCATTTTGGAACGTATGCGCCAAGCAGAGTGTTGCTGTCTTTCGCTGAAGTTTTTGGGCTCAACCTCCCACTACCTGTGCCTCCAGCAATACAACGTGGGCATCAAGTGCGCCACCATCACCCCCGATGAGGCGCGCGTGAAGGAGTTCGGTCTGAAGAAGGTGCGGGGAGGACGCTTAGGGAGGGTATGTTGTCGGGCTCTGTATGATGGTATACCGCCAAAGCCCTAGAGGGCCCAGCGGCTGTCATTTGCAGTGGTAATGTTCCCGTAATGTTCCAACCGAGTTCCCGGCATTGCTGTATAAGGCGTAAGCTAACTTTTCCCAGCTCGGCTGACGCTGCCCAGGGAAGGGTTTGCTGTCCGTGCATGTGGACCCTCCCTGTAGGGAAGCATAATGTCAGCAATTATAAGGCACCTTAGTAGCAGGGCTAAAAGGAAAAGGGTTTTGGCAGGGATACTTGCTTGGTGTTCTAATAAACAAGCTCAGGGTGTTTGGGGAGGTAGCCTTAGTGCTGCAGGTTTATGGAGCATGGATGTTGCGTATCGTTACCTTCACACCATCCCGACATCCGCCTGCCTGCAGATGTGGAAGAGCCCCAACGGCACCATCCGCAACATCCTGAACGGCACCGTCTTCCGCGAGCCCATTGTCATCAACAACATCCCCCGCCTGGTGCCCGGCTGGACCAAGCCCATTGTCGTGGGCAGGTGAGCCGCTGCGCTATTCCAGCCGTGGGAGCATCTAGGGAACAGGAACCGTTGCCGCCAACTTAATATTTCAAGCTGCTTCTGACATGGGTGCGTGCGCCTCCCTTCCCCTCCAGGCACGCGTTCGGCGACCAGTACAAGGCCACCGACTTCAAGGTGGAGGGCCCCGGCAAGCTGGAGATGGTCTTCACCCCCGCCTCGGGCGGCCCGGCTAAGACCTACGAGGTGTTCAACTTCGAGGTACGACGACACATGGCGGCATGATGGTGCACGTGGCAGGACATGCGCTGGCCGGCTCGTTGACCACGGAAGGGGTCACTGCGTACTAATCGCATCCTTGACAATTATGCTCGTCCGTTCGCGTTGCTTAGACCTTTTCCATCCATCTAATGGCAATCATAGATTCTTCATGCACCACTCTTGCAACACTTCAATACGGTCATTCCCTTAAGGAAAACTCCTCTTTCATCATATGTTCCCATCCCTCAGGGCGCCGGTGTGTCCATGGGCATGTACAACACGGAGGAGTCGATCCGCGGCTTCGCGCTGGCGTGCTTCGAGTATGCGCTGCAGAAGAAGTGGCCCCTGTACCTGTCCACCAAGAACACCATCCTGAAGGCCTACGACGGCATGTGAGGCTTGGGAGATGAATCTGGGGGCTGGGTCTGAGAGCTGAGGTCTGGGCAAGATGCTTGTGTTTTTTCGGTTGGGCGCCAGCAAGGGCAAATTTGCAGCAAGGGAAGGCGAGTCCCCAACCCAGCCTTTCACAGTTCCACCTATCGTACAAAGACTTTCGATGGTGTTGCTAACCGCCCCCACTCCCGCGCCTATGCACACACAGGTTCATGCAGGTGTTCGCTGAGATCTACGAGTCGCAGTACAAGGAGCAGTACGAGGCGGCGGGCATCTGGTACGAGCACCGCCTGATTGACGACATGGTGGCGCAGGTGCGGCGGGGTGGGGTGTGTTGCGTGGGTGGGGAGCGAAAGGACAGACTGGCCGGGGTCGGCGCGGTTCCTAGTCCTGGAGTTCCATTACCAAGACTACAAACCGATTACCAAGACTACAAACCCGCACGTCTGTCAGAAACCACCTGCGCAGAGCCCCTAAGCGGAGGCCTGTAGGGGACCCTGACTTAGACTTGAGTTCGTTTCTTATAGTGTCCTTGGCCCCCCTGGCTCGTACGGACACACTGTACACGCGTACAGACTGTAACTGTAACAAATTTCATTGACAAAAGCTACAGTATCAACAATTGCCAGCGCAGATTACTGCATTGCCTCACATATTCATCCACCATGCTAACCATGTACATGTCTCCATTCTGCTCGCAGATGCTCAAGTCCAACGGCGGCTTCGTGTGGGCCACCAAGAACTACGACGGCGATGTGCAGTCGGACATTGTGGCGCAGGGCTACGGCTCGCTGGGCCTCATGACCAGTGTGCTGGTCACCCCCGACGGCAAGACGGTGGAGGCCGAGGCCGCCCACGGTACGACTGGGGGTTGCGGGGCTGCTACGAGGGTGTGGAAAGTACTGTTAGGGGGGACGTTACGGCTGCCGTATCTTTTGCGCATAGTCCCCGCATGCGCCTTAGACGTATGTCTTCGTCCGGCGTCTTACGCACCCTGTTGGCCCCCACCCTGCAAAACACAGGCACCGTGACCCGCCACTGGCGTGAGTACCAGAAGGGCCGCCCCACCAGCACCAACCCCGTGGCGTCCATCTTCGCCTGGACCCGCGGCCTGATGCACCGCGGCAAGCTGGACAGCAACGACGAGCTCGTGCAGTGGTGCCACGTGAGTAAATGGGGCTGCTGCTGTGATGGTGTTGCTGTGATGGTGCCGTTGGGCTCTCTTGACGCACTGCTGACGGCATCTGTCAAGCACTCTGAACGCTTCGCGGTTCGTTTCCTCTGCCTCTCCTTACCTTTTCTTCAGGACCTGGAGGCCGCTGTGATTGAGACCATCCAGGACGGCAAGATGACCAAGGATCTGGCCATTTGCGTGCACGGCACCACCAAGGTCACCCCCGACCAGTACCTCAACACGGAGCCCTTCATGGACGCCATTGCTGAGACCTTCGCCCGCAAGCGCGCCGGCAAGAACTAAACGCATGCATGCACCCATGCATGTAGGTTTGCAGGTGCGCTTGCAGCCGTGTGCTCATTGCAGCGGTGGCGGGCGTGCCCTTGGGGGGCACCGGCTTGTGGATTTCGGATGGTGCGGTTGACCTAACCTGTATCATTGATTGTGACAATATGTAGCGGTCGGCAGCGGCAGTTGCTCAGGTGGTTGTTGGCGTAGGATGCGCCGTTGCGGAATCGTCCGTTTCATGTCTTCAATGACTTCAATTCGCAATCTGGAAGAACCGCAGTCTTGCTGCGTGCGAAAGGTGTAGGACTGATTGAAATGTCAGAATGACCGGCTGGCATGCGGTCCCTACTCGCGCCTTAGTATGGCGGAGGCTTGGAAGCGGGCAAGGGGCAATGGGGGAAGGATGGTAATGAAGCGATTCGGACCTTCGAATTCTTTGACAGCACGTCTATTGTGCGTGTCGCTGGTGCAATAGGAACAGGCGCGGTATTCACCCGGACCCGCTGTTGTGGAACGCAGGTGCGTTACCGTAGCCGCGGCTTAACATTTTGGAACCGTATATTGCGGAAGCTGTTGCTGTACGGCATGTACCGTCTCGCTGAGTCGCTTTTTGCTGTGCGCGTCCATTTTTGCGCTGACTCGCCAATGTCAATTAATAATGGTGCTCTTGGTATCTTAAGGTGTATGGTGGTTTAGGGGCACCGAAGAATTTCCCCGGGTGATGTTCGTGTTGTGGTATCTGTACCTGTTAGGTCTTCTCTCCCTGCGATGCCTTCAGGGGGTGAATGTAGGAGTAGAATGTGGGCTCAGGCATGCCCCTCTGGAACGATCGCTTGTGACCCAACCCCGCCAATTGCCCGCGAGGCCGTGATGCTGATGTAAACCCAATGCTATTAGAACATCCTCCATTTCCGTAGTGCCTGCCCGGTCGGTTCGTTGTGTCTTGACACACCAGTAGCACACATTGAAGATAGGACCGCACTCCGTATGCCAGAAGGGGATGCTCAATAGCAGTGTCAGAAGTGCTTGACCCATGGGACAGTTCATTGTAATGATATTAGCAGGAAAAATAAATTTGTCAATTGATGCTACGACACTCGTTTGACAGGTAACGTCCAACAACGGGTCAAACCGTGACATATCAACGACCGACACCGTGACATATCAACGACCGAAACGTCACAGCTTGGCACCGGTTTATAGGGAACGATACACACACGGCTCTACACAAAATACTTCTTGCGAGAGTTTGTTATGCACCGAACAAACTCCTGGTAAAGCGCCACAGACGCCGCAATAGCACGTCCCGGAGGACTGCGGGGATGCCTCTTGTCAACATGTGTCGGCGTCCCCTGCTACTGCTGCTAGCGGCCTGCGCTCTCCTGACGGCAAGCGCAATCGTGGTGGCTGCGTCAGCCCCTGCTGCGGCCGGGGCAGACAAACAAGAAAACGGTAGGGGTTGATATAGTTCATGCCCTCGCCATTGCCGCCTGCCAGCCATCCTTGTCATGCAAGGAGGACATCAGAGATCGGACCCTTCGTCCTCCAACCAAACACACGCTAGAACCCCATGGCCTCCATGCCCCCCTTCTTGCATAAATGATCGTCACCGTGGTTGTTGGTTCATGACATCCACCTAACCGCGCATACTCCTTTGTCATCCTCCCCTCATGCATGCAGGCCCCGCTGCGGTAGGCGGTTTCGCCCGCCTCCGCCGCCTGCTGTCCCCTGGCGGGGTGCTAGGGCTTGGGAGCCGCCTATCGCCTCTCTGCGCATCACGAGTCGTCGCCTGCGCCGCTAACTACAAATTTGATGGCAGGTGCGATTAAGCTGTGGCGGGTGCAGTCACCCACGTGCCGTACAGGCATAAGTTATTGGATGCCGTACATAGACCATAGCCTCCTGCTGAAGCGTGACCATTCGCAATGCAGCTACGTTGCTTCAGCCTTGCATTAGCCCATGACAGTCGTGCATATAAAGCCAGCACCGTGCAATTTGTACGACGTGGTGACACGTTCTTGGCATGCATACACCACTTTCCCTTGTAGCGGGGTAATGGGAAACGCAGCATGTGCCGCTTGCCCTTAATGCTATGCCGCAGGGTCAAATGGTCGCTTGCAATTGCGGAGCAGGAGCCGGCCGCTGGCGGCGGCGGCGGCGGCGGCGGTGGTGGTGGCGGCGGTGGTGGTGGCACCGGGGGCGGCGGGGGTGGCGGTGAGGGTGGCGAGGGTGGTGAGGGCGGTGGCGGCGAGGGTGGGACCGGAGGCGCAGGCGGTGGAGGCAACGCTGCGCGTGGAATAGGCGGCGGCGCTGTCCCTACGGGTACTGGTGGCTAGAGGTACCGGTAGGTGGCAGTTAGGGGACTTCGGGTGAATGCTACATGAAACGTGGTTGGTTGGCTCGGCTTGGCTTGGCTGGCTGTCCCTTTGCGGGCCGACAGGGGAAATAAGTGCGTGCCCTCCACGCGCTGTGTGTATAGCCTTGGATCCCTTTGCATGGCTCCTTTCTCCATGTGTTCTTCATACTGGTTTATTTACACGTACTCGGAGCGGGCTTGTGTTCCACCAACGTTGACTCTGCGTGGCTACATGTGGTCTGTGAAGGCCCCGGGCCTCAACTTTTAGCATACCATAGTAATGTACCGGTATGCGCTTGCGAGGCCTCTCAAAGTGCACGGTGAATCAAATAGGGCGGGGCACGGACGAAATTCCTAAATCGGTTTGGTGGTGTGATGAGGTGTACTTGCGGCATAGTTTTCGGATGGTGCATACCTGCGTGCTAACAGTGAAGCATTTAAGCATGCCTGTTCGGAGCTATCGCTGTTAACAGATACCGGTAGACAGCGCCCAAACCCGCGATGCCCGCGATGCCGGTATGCCTGTGTAAACCCAAAATATAGCTGCTGGTTTCTACAGATTTCTACTAGTGCTATACAGATATTGCTGCTATCGATGCACAGACTGCAATCTCCAGGCCGCAACTGGAGCGCATGTGCAAGCATACTCAGCTGCGATCCGGCAGGCTTCCTCGCAATAATTGACCCGCGGGTCAATCAGTAGAAGAGCAATAGATTGGCACTATAACCATGGCAAATTGCGGCACGCATTAACAGCGGCATGAATCTAATATGATGTGAATTTAACAGGTTCGACAGAATTCGTCCAAGGACGAAAACCCGCATGCCCAATCAGCACTGACGCGCGCGCCTGCTTTGCAGCCCCTCTTCACGCGACCAGCTCTACACATACATGCGTAAAGGCGATGCTTTAATGACCACATGCCATCATCTCTGTCCTCCAACTAGCCATATATCTCAACCTTTCTAACCCACAAACAGCTGCAAAGGTACCCCCGCCCGTGTCAACATGGCGTCTCGCGGTGTGCTGGCTCTGATTGCGGTCTGCGCCATCCTGGCCGCCTCCATCCATGTGGTTGCGGCTGCCTCCAACGAAGGAACCGGTGAGGAGCGGGGCAGTTCATTCAAAAGCTAGCTCAGCAGCTCTGTTTGCACACATCCACATCCGCCGCATCACACAGAAACATCATCTCACCACGCCCGTGGCCCGTCCCTCCTTGCTTGCTGTTTCGACATGCTAGCTGCTTTCGTCCTGCAACGCGGTTGTCTTTTGCTTTTATATTTCTTCTTGCGCGCGGGGACCTTGCACGCGCAAACCACATCGCGAAAACCTCCGGAACCTAGTCCCAGGCTGTACCTGGGATTGGTTTCCTACGGTGGAGGCGCCATCTAAGTCAGCATGTACGGATGTGTTTGCGCTCCCTTGTACGTTATGTACAACGCCATCTCCTTGAAGCGCCCTTCTCACCATCTTTTTCATTTCGTCGCGTCACAAACCTCTGCACGCAGGTCTGAATGGCCTGCACCTCTGCCGCCGCCTGCTGCGGCAACTGGGAGGCCCCTTCGGTCTCAGCCGGGGCGTGTTTGGAGGCCACAGCAACACCGCTCAGGACATCGGCGGCAGCGCAGTCCCCACGGGAACTGGCGGCTAGGAGAACCTAGCCGCGGTTAGCGCTGGCATGTAGCCTAGGGGCTTTGTATGCTGACACCCCTGTTTTTCATTTCTTTGAAGGGCCACTGTATATGCTCATTCATCCATTCAGTTGGGGCGATATTGACATCAATAAATTAGATTTGAAATGCCTTGCTAATGGCAGGCGCGAGGGGAAGTGGGGGCATGCCGTACCGTGATATGTGATCTCGATTTTGACCCGTGTCACATGCTCCCACGGTCGGCAGCGGCCAGTTTTGTTTACTCTCGGTCATGGTCCCCTCGTGCATGGCTCTCTTGTTGCTGTATAAGTGTTGGAGGCCTCCTAACCGTTGCAACGGGTACTAGTTTCACTGTGAAGAGATTATGAAGAGCTTGAAAGGAAAGCGGTTTCTTCATTTTGTTTCTCAATACTATAATTGTTTTAATTTGTACCGCTTCTCCACACTCCTTTTCTGTCCATGGCTTTTAGCTTACGGAGCTTTACAATATGTTGTCGTACACGCACTTGCGAGGCCGTAAACACGGCCGCAACCATTGCTAGTCCTTTCGTTCGTTGGCACATGTTGACATGTAGCAGGTTGAGGATGGCGTCTACGAAAAGTTGTCGACTTTTGTTAGCCGTTGAACAGATTACAAACGGATTGCACGGCATCAGTAAATGTGGTCAGAGGCATTGCCTCTCGGCCCTGCCATACATGTAAATTAGCCACAAAGACATGTACGGCTACGTAACGTCATGTAAACCCGACCCATGGGTCACGTGGACAGTTGTCTAGGGTCACCGCATCCCGACGCCTCCTTACTAACCCAACTCACGCACCGGTTGACTACACAGCCCATGAGCGGCTCCCAGCCCCACACGGCTTGCATAGCGCTTACGAAGCCTACACAGTGCTGCCCTCTTCGCTCGACGGACCTACACCTATCTACACCTGTCATGCAGCGAGCAGATGCAGGGTGTGGCAATGACTGTTAGCGCAGCTCGCCGGACCTTTCCGGCTGGCAGGAACAGCTGACTAGGACGCACTGCCCCACGCCAACCCCTCCTCACCGTGCCCTCAACCGCCCATGGCCTCTACTCCCGAGCACCCAATCGCTGTCCCCTGCATCCGCCTCCGCCCAGCCTCATGCTGCATTGGCAGCTGCGACCCAGCCGCTCCACTGCTGCGGTAGTCGCGGTAACCTCCTGACAAGCCAACAGCATACACCTCCCCGTCCTTCCGGTGCCCCTCCCCTCCATGTTGACGCCTTATCCCTCAGTCAGCTAGTTGTTTCTCTTTATCCCCTCCTGTGCCACATCACCGCCATGCTCCCCCACCACACCTCACCTCACAGAATCTGTACACACCCCTGCGATAGGTGGCGATCCCATCACCCCTCCAACAACCCTCCACCGCCGTACCACCGTCGCAATGCCACCCCCACCTCCCGCCCCCCTACAGGTGCCCTCTGCCTGCCACCCAACATTTTCATGCAATCCACCAAGCATTCCAACAAGAAAGACGGCCCCTTCTCAACAAAACACCTCCGAAACCAACAAACGAGCCGGTCCCTTCCTCCCCCCTTCCAAAATCAAAGCTACCTGCGCATCCAAACCCTTTTCCTCTTACCTCCTCACGCCACCATTCCACGGACCGACCCAAAGTTGATCACGCCCGAAGCACCACCGCCCACTCCACCTGTCGCCACCGCAATCCCCTTCCCTTGCTGCTGCTGTTGCTGACCCTGCTGCTGCCCCTGCTGCGCGCCCCCTGCCCCCGCTGCCCCCTCCAGCCCTGCAAACAGCCGTCCCAGGTCCACCCAGTGCCAGTGGCTGCGGCGGCGGAGCGAGTCCAGCGCCTCCGCAGCGGAGTTGAGGGAGCGAGCCAGCCAGTCGGGGATCTGCATGGAGGGGGAGGGAGGGTGGAGGAGACGTAGGGGGGAAGACGTCGGGAACCTGGATTTTAGCAGGTTGTTCTGATACCGGTAGAGGGACTTGAGGGAGCGTGAGGGGAGCATGGGAGGAGGAGGAATAACCCTCATGGCGTTAACGCACAGACCGGCGTTGCCGCTTCCAATGCTGCTGCACGACTGCACTCCTTGACAGCCCCCACACCACACCACACCACACCGCCCTCTCTCCCATGTTGCAACCCATGTTGACGCCTTATCCCTCAGTCAGTTAGTTGTTTCCTCTTTGCCCTCTCTCCCAGGCACCGGGCCCACCATCGCCCGCACGTCCTCCAAGGTGGTTGTCGACTTGGGGTCGGTGGCCTTGAGGCGGCAGAAGTGCCGCCGCACCGCCCCATCCACATGGAGCAGCCGGTGGAAGTGGCACAACTGCGGGGGAGAGAGGGGGAGGTATAAGAATTAGGAAACCGACGAACTGTATGACAAGGCTTCACCGGGTTGCTGATTGGTTGCTAATTGAACCCGGCGGGTGGGGGCAGGCGGGGGTAGGGGTACTCAAACTGAGCCGCAATGAAACATACACTGACCCTGACCCCGCGGAATACTGCGAGCTTGCTGGAGGAGGAGCGCTGCGCGGTGATTGTACCGATGGGCAAACGCCCATGCACTGAACTGGTCTTGCCTTCTCTCCAAGGCTTTCCACTTCTCCACCCGCCACCCCTTACATCATCCGCAGGTCAGAGCTCCCTCCTATGCCATCCCGCCCTCCTTCCTCCTCCCCCCCCACACCTGCAGGTACAGTTCCCGCTCGCTCACAGCCCGCCGCAGCAGCACCCCCTGCCTGCCGGGGTCGGGGTGGGGGATGCGGTCGGGGCCCGCCGGCCCCTCCGCCTCCCCTCCCGCCCCCGCCGGCCGCAGTACGGCAGCTCGGCAGCCCCCAGCCGCCTCCGCCGTCTCGTCATCCGGGCGCAGCACACCGTCGTAGTAGCGCGAGATAGCCTCCCGGGCGCGGAGTAGAACCTGGGGGGAGGGGCGTGTGGGTGATGAGGGAAAGGGGGAGGGATGAGCGGGAACAAGCTTTTAAGGAACCGTAAAGGAGGGGGGGTGGTTGCAGGAGCCAAGGTTCGGTTGCTGAGGCACGTGCACACGCATGCAACGGGGAGAACCTGGGGGGGAGCGTGTGGGTGTTGATGTAGGTTGAAAAACGCCAGCAAGGCAAACAGCAATACCTGCATGTGGAGTGGAGGTCAAGGGCTTGGGTACGACGGCTGCTGCAGCACATACACACACGCATGCAGTGTCCCGCTCGCAGGCCCCACCTGGTTGACCAGCGCCGCCTGCCCCACCGCCGCCCCCTCATCCCCCAGCGCATCCGGCGGTGTGAGCAGCTGGTCCGGCATGAGCGCCCCCCGCAGCACCTCCGCCACCCCGCGCAGGGGGAAGGAGCTGCCGTTGGGGCTGAGCAGCAGCAGCGGCGAGCAGGACTGGGGGCGGGGGGGGGGAGGAGAGGGGCGGAGGGGCGGGGTGGGTATGGAGGGGGAGGCCGGGGGGGACGAGGGAAGGGCTCGCGGTCAGTTTCCTTAACGCACACGGGCATGCCCGCCGGTACACAGACAGACCGGACAACGCTCCCACTTGCGGACACAACCCCCCAACCTACCCCCACCCGCACACCCCTGCACCCCCCCTCCTCACCCTAAAGTTGTCCTCCTCGTCCATGAGAGTGCCCCCCGAGGCCCCCAGCAGCAGCGAGGACTCCTCCTCCTCGCCGCCGCCTCCGCCGCCACCCGCCGCACCGCGGTACCTGGGGGGTGGGTGGGCGGGAGGGGTGGGGGTGGTGGGGGAGAAGGAGGTGAGGTTGCATCTTAGGTAACGGTGGTGTGTATAGTAGTTGAGTAGAACAAGAGCAAGCAATTGGGAGAGGTTCGCATGTGAACCGCAAGTACAGGCAAAACAGAGGTAACCAAACCTGAAACGTAACTCAAAAACTGCTTAGATAGCTGTGGCTGGATGTAAGAAGAGCGGCGGGTGACGACGCATGTCGGTGATGCTGATGGTGTCGGTGGTGTGTACAGTGGCGCATGGGAACGACGTCCCTAACACCCTAACACCCCATGCACGACTCCAGCAGTCCCCCGGCGGGCAACACCGCGCAGTAGCTCCATACCCGTCCTATTGCGGCCCCTTTCCCCTACTTGCTACTCTTGTTCTTGCGACTCCCCTCCCTCCCTTCCCTCCCCCTCCCCCCTCCCCACCTAGCGGGGTCCAGCCCCAGGCAGTCCGCGATGTGGGCCGCATCCGTCCCCTCCAGCGGGCTAACCAGCCGGGACACCACGGGGTGGATCTGAGGGGGGGAAAATTATATAAGTGAGGAGAGGGGTTGGGGGAGGGGGGGAGGGGGTTGGGAATAGGGGTTCGGACTTGCAGCATATCGCAACGTAATGATTACTCCATAAGAGGACGAGAGGGGAAGAGGAAAGGAGGTGGGATCGGCGAGAGGATGCGGAGTTTGGAGCTCCCGGGGTCCACGCAAGCGAGGAGGAACGCCGACAAGCGCCATATACCCCAAAGTCCGCATTCCCCGCACATCCCTCCACCCACCTGCCTCCATTCGCCGGCGTTTGCTGCCTCATGAGTCATGACCTCGCATAGCCCCCCGCAACCTCTTCCCCACCCTCTACCGACTAAACCCCATTCACATTTCCCCACCCCACCCCCATTCGGGTTGGGCGGGTCGGGCTGGCTCACATGTTGCAAACCATGATGATGCCTTATCACACGGTCAGCTAGTTGTTTCCTCTTTACCCCACCTGCTGTGTCAGGTAGTACTCCACATCCACCGCCAGCCCCGCGTTCTCCCGCAGCTCCTCGGGGTGACGAGCGCGCTCAGCCAGACTGCCACTGGCAGCACCACTGCTGGGGGCAGCAGCTGCAGCACCCTCCGCATCAGCCCCAGCAGCAGCAGCGGGTGGTGGTGTTCGCTCCACACAAATGATGTACGGCACCGTCTCCCCGGGCAGCACTCCGTCCCGCTTGCCCGCCGCCCGCCGCCGCAGCGCCACCTGGCCACACACACAAAGGGGGGGAACACATGTCCGGCAATTACGGCACGTTCCGACTCGCGGCCAGTTTTCTCAACACATGTGGTGCTCAGGTGGGTTGCGGTGGGGGCACACACAAGGCGGCAGTCAACTCTCTCCCCACACACTAGTGCATCAGCACCCCCCCTGCTGCGACTCTAGCCCCCACTCCCCCCCGCCCCCCCCACCTGCACATGCGGCTGGTTGCGCGCATCCGGGTAGTCCTCGGGGCGCTTGGTGAGCTGCTTGGTGATGATGAACTTGCCTAGCGGGATCTGGAGGGGAGAGGGGGAGGGGGGAGGGGGGAGGAAGGTGAGGAGCACGCGGGGATTGGTGTTTAGGGGTTTTAGGGCGAGGACGCATCTGCTATCGCACAACCTTGACAGCTCGCCGTCAAAACCCTCAGCTCCCTTAGCCCAGCCCCCAAGCCTCCCTTCCCCTCCCCCCTCCGCCCCCTCTCACCTGCCCCTCTCCGCCCCCTCTCACCTGCCCCGCCCGCACCCTCTCCGCCACCTGCCGCAGGTGTGTGTGTATGTCCGCCACCACCTCCTCCCGCCCCCGACCCGACAGCACGGCGGACAGCGCAAAGTTGCCCACATCCTTGGACAGCGGGCACCAGTCGCGGCGAACAATGTCCAGACCCTTCTGCTCCATCACCTGTTGTTCATCATGGGGGTGGTGGGGGTTGCGGGGGGTGGGGGTGGGGGGGCGGGGAATAGATGGAAAGTGAAGCAACTGGAGTCCCGATCCCTTATTCCGACTCCCATGGGGTGGAGTGGAGGTTGACGCTGAGGAGACTCTCCCCTCATCCCGCCCCTCCCCGCCCTCCCCTCACCTCCACCAGCTTCCCCCCCCCATCCGGCTCCAGCTTCATTGCCGCGTACTTCTTCTTCTTGAGCAGCAGGATGGAGCGGAACACGCCGTCCAGCTCAATCTCCAGCAGCCTGGGAATGAGGGGGGAAAGAGGGGGATCCAGCCACATTTGGTGTGCCTCCTCTAACATGCAACCCATCTTCCCGTTTGCGGCATGATGCCCGCATTCCTCTCCCACCCCTCATGCTTTCTCCTTCCTTTCCCTTCCCTTTGGTCTACTTGTACTCGTGCTCGAACCCGAACCGGACCCAGTGTTACCTCCTCCCTGCTTCCTTCCCTCCCTGCTACCCCCCCTCCCCTCCCCCCTCACTTGTATCTCTTGTTGACCTCCCTCTTGATCCGCGCCCCCAGCGCCCGCGCCTCCTCCACCGAGTCGGACCGGGTGGCCACCATGATGGAGTCCGTGTCGCCGTAGATCACCTGAGGGGGGGAGGGGATTAGGGAGGGCGGGGGTGAAGGGCGCCTTTAGGGGCGAGTGGAAAGAGGCAAGGCCCAGTTCAGCGTCGGTGTCAGGAGGCTCCTCCCCCTCCCCGTGTCAGGAGGCTCCTTCCCCTCCCCCCATCTTTCCTATGGTTTGGTATGGCCTCCCCTTCCCCTCCCCCCCCCTTACCTCCGCCCCAATGCTCCCCTGCACCAGCTCCACCGTGCTGCCCAGGATGGCTCGCCCCTGCGCCGTGATCAGCTCCGCCAGCGGCTGCGCGTAAAACCTGCTGGCTCCGAAACCCAGGCAGCCGTACATGCTGTTGGCGGTCAGCTTGATGGCCTGCTGCCGAATCTGCAGCTGCTGCCGGGTGAGGGGGTTGCGCTCCGAGGACATGGCCTGCTTCACCTGTAGAGTGGGGAGGAGGCGGAGAGGGGGGAAGAGGAGTAAGGAGGAGGGGGGAAGGGGTAAGGAGGAGGGAAGGGGTAAGGAGGAGGGAAGGGGTAAGGAGGAGGGGGGGAGGGGTAAGGAGCAGGAAATACATTGTTGTAATTGATGGTGGCGGTTCTTCGAGAAAGCACCATTAAGAGGAGGGAGGGGGGTTGGGAGTCAGGGGAGTGTAGGGTGGAGGAGGGCAGGGGTTTGTAGGCGTGGTCTGCTGCAAGGGTGCGCGCACGGAGGAGAAAGATGCCCATTGGGAGGCAAGGCAAAGCGTGCCTGTGTGTATTACACGCCTCCCCCACCCCCTCACCTGCTTCCGCCGCTGTACGAGCGCCTGCAGTACGGCAGGCAGGGGCGCCAGACCGTTGGCGGCGGTTGCCGGGTCGGGCAGGGGGGGCAGGGAGCCGTCCTTTGGTCGTTGCACTGTGGTGAAGCAGATGTTGTATTCCTGTAGTGCAGGGGGGTTTAGGAATTTAGGATTTTTGCGTGCACAGGGCGTTGCAGGGGGTGGGAGGGACCGGAAGAGGAGGAGCAGGATAGAGTTCGAAAGTGGTAGACCCCTAAATAGCTGGTAACGCCAATTAACTATACGCTACACAAGGGGTATGTCCTTGAGGGTCCTCCGCTCATCTTCCCCACCCCACCTGGATGATGGAGGGGTACAGCGAGTTGAAATCCAGAATGATCACAATCTTGTCGTACAGTCCCTTCTTGGGCTCCAAAACCAGACCTCCGCTGTACTTGGGTCCGTTGCTCTTGGCAGCTGCAGCGCCCTTGCCCTTCTTGCCTCCGCGACCTCCCTCCTCGCCTCCGCCCTCCTCGTCCCCTCCCCCCATGTCCAGGTCCTCTGCGTCCGCCTCCGCCTGCTGCCGCCGCTGCTTGTCCTGCAGGGGGTGGGGTGGGTGGGGGTAGAAAGTGGGTAGGGGGACTGAGCCGCGCAAACACTAGGTAGGGGCGTATGTGAGAGTAGTAGGCCCTCCCTGTTCCGCTTACACCCTCTCTCATCCATGGAGGACAGGAGTTGGGAAAAGGAGCAGTCTTCGGGGAGTGGGAAGAAGGGGAATGCAGAGGAAAGGGGAAGGTAGATGGCGAAGTTGGTACTGTAATGCCACACGGCATACGGCACACGGCGAGCTTGAGGGCGTCTGACCAGGTAAGAGGTGGACGTCAGAGTAGGTAAAGAGGCGAACAGTTGGGGTCTTCGCAGTTGGGTAACATACCCGCATGCAAAACACAAGAGCACAGCAAGAGCACAGCAGTTGCACAGTTGCTGTGTATGCCGTACTACTCCCAATACTAATCATCCGCATACTACACCACTAACCCAACCCAGTCCCCAGCTCCCCACCTCTCCCCAGTCCCCAGCCCCCCCCCCACAACCATTCGGGCTGGGCGGGTTGGGCTGGCTCACATGTTTTGCAACCCATGTTGACGCCTTATCCCTCAGTCAGTTAGTTGTTTCCTCTTTAACCCCGCCATTTTACCCCCCACCTCTCCTCCCCTCTCCCCATATGGTGAAACCTCGCCACACAGCTCCTCCGTTTCCTCTCCTTCCCACCCCGCCCCCGCCCCCTCACCTTGTAGCTCTGCTTATCCGGCAGCAGGTACTTCCTGCCGTGGAACTCGTGCAGCAGCAGCATCTCGATGCGCTGCGCCCGCTGACCCGCCAGCGTGCGGCTCCACAGCTGACCCGACAGCGCGGAGAGCTGCTTGGTGAGGGGCAGGACTGCAGGGGGGAGGAGGGCGCGGGGGAGGAAAAATACTGAGTGAAGCAACGGATTGCCAATTTCAGATCCCGACTCGTGCAGTGAGCGCATACGGAGACACTATGGAGGGAATAGGGGGGAGGATTGGGTTTCGTTGGGGTAAGCGGCTCGCACCCAACTCGTGGTCCGAAACACATGCTTTGCCATAGCTGGCGAATGGTCGCCATAGCGCATGCTGCGTCTTTTCCGTGGGCCTACTCCCCGACAGTTGGAACATGCGCCCTTCCCGACAGTTGGAACATGCGCCCCAGTACCCCGAGTCAAAACTGCGCCGCCCCCCATCCTCCCCCTCACCTGACAGGTGAAACATGAGCCCCAGTGCCAGCCACGCATCGCTCTCCCCGTGCCGCAGCAGCTTCAGCACCCCCTCCGCAGAGGCAAACCAACCCGCCAGACCCCCTCCTGCTGCTCCTGCTGCCCCCCCTGCTGCTCCCGCCCCTCCTCCACCCCCAGCAGCGGACGCCACCGCCGCCATGGCCGCTGCGGGGTCGGTACGGCACTGCCCCAGCAGGTTCTGAGCCAGCGTGGCGAGGGTGAAGTCCACCGACTTGACGAGCTCCCGGGCCGAGAGGTAGGTGTCGCACAGGAGGCGTCCTGATAGGGGGGAAAGGGGAGACACATTCCGAGTTTGGCTGGATTATATACTTGCGTAAGGTTATACTGATGGGGGGAAATGATGCATGCCGCAGGGGCTGATGGTGGGCTCCTCGTGCGTGAAGGGGCGTTGTGCGGGACTTCGACCCCCTACCCCCCTTCCCCAGCCTTCCCTCCCCTGCCCTCCCCTCCCACCTGCCACTGTGGACAGGACCCCTGCCCCCGCCCCGCCTCCAAACGTGTGCCCCCCGCCCGTCAGACGAGGGAACTCGGTCTTCTTCACTCGGCCGATGCGGCTCCACAGGGGAACCTGCGAGGGCGAGGGGGGAGAGGAGGGGAGGGAAGAGATGAGCGGAGGAGGGAGATGCATCATCATGAGAAGTGAAGGCACAGTAGCACGAGGCATCGCAGTAGGATGGGAGGGGTAGCGCCCGCACAAAGCAAAGTTCACAGGACGTACCGGCAATGCTCTGCACATTGGGGTTGGAACAACCTGCGTTACCGCCGTTTTCCCTCCCCTTCCTCCCCTTCCCCCTTATTCGGTTTGGTTTCCCTCCGGACCTCTCCGGGCCCCTCACCTTGTGGTGCTGCATGCGGGTAAGGAGGGTGGTGAGGTCGAACGCGGAGATGTTGTGACCCACCAGCACGTCGGCATCCAGGGCCTTATAGGGGGGGGAGAGAGGAGAGGGAGGAAGGGAGGGTTGTTGGTGGCAAGTTTGAAGCGGACACGGCAAAAACGAGGCATACAACTCGTCAGTTTCCTCTTTTCACACCACTCTCCCCACACCCCACACCCCTACCTGCATCCTGGTCAACAGGCAGGTTTCTGGCACCTGCCCCAACGGTGATTTCCCCTCCCCAATGTCTTGCCCCAACCTGCGGTTTCCTATGCTTCGGTACTTGGTCTCCACCCCCCCCTACCTGCAGCCTGGCCAGCAGGCAGGTCAGCAGCGAGCGCTCCGACGCCACCAGCGACACCATGTTGCCCCCGTTGGCGCGGCCCCGGGGGGTGGCGTTCTCGGAGGCGGCGGCAGACTCCATGCCTGAAGAGAGGGGTTAGAAATAAGGAAAACTGACGAACTGGAAGAGAGGGGGGGATTGGTAAAAGAAGAATACCCAATGTGTTGTTTGACAATGGAAACTGGGTGACAAGCCCTGTGGGGAAAAACGAGCGAGTCGAGTCAAACTGGGGCGGGGGTGGCAGGGGGGTAACGGGGGTAAGCAGGGGAGGGGGCCAGCGTGCACTTCGGGGGATGAACCCGCGAAGGAAACTCCTTTATGCAGTGCTGCGCAATCGGAATCGCGTCAGTGCCTCTTCCTACTTTCCCGTCAGACTCCTCCTACTTCACCCTCCCATCTCACCCTTTGTCTCTCTCGCTCTCAACTCAGCCGCTCACCATCATCCCCCTTCCCCACCTCCGTTGCTTCACTTTTCATTTACTTTCCCCCTCCCACCTCCCCCACCCCCCTCCCCACCATGCGGCCACGCCTGCCCGTCCAGCCTCCTCACGATGCTGAAGTTCCGCAGCCGCTGCGGACTGCTCCAGTCGCGGGAGCTGAGCGGCGCGTCGGGGGACACCCCGCACAGGTGCACCACACTGGCCGCGACAACCTGCAGCAGGGGGGGGAGGGGGAGTGTGTTAAGGTAAACTGGCCGCGAGTCGGAACGTACTGTGATTGCCGGAGGATGTGTGTATGTATGTGCATGTGTGCAGGGTTAAAGGGAGGGGGTGTACCAAGAGGGTTATGTGGGGTTGAGTGCGGGGTTGTGGGGATCGGGCCAACCATACGGTCCCCCGGTACAGTGACACCCCCCCCCGACCCACTTATGGTTTCCTATGGCTTGGTATGACCCTTGACCCCCCCTCACCTCGTGTTGGTGTGTGCTGGGGTGTATGTTGGTCTTGAGGCTGAGCGAGGCCACCACGAGGGGGGGTGCGGGGCGACTCGCGGTGTCCACCGGGAGCCCCTTCTCGGCGCTGAGCAGCCGCTTGGGGCCGTCCAGGGACACCTCAACCTGGGAGGAGGGGGGAGAGGTGGGAGGAGGGGGAGGAAACAAGGAGGTGCCATTAGGGGATGGATATTTGCCTGGGCTGGAGAGAGGAAGGGAGCTAGAGAAAGGGAGGGAAGCAGTGAGGTAGGCAATAAGTAGTGACAGGCAGGGATCCCGCGGGAGGAGGCTGTGTCTGCGAGTGCTGACACCTCCCCTCCCCTATTCCCACCCCTACCCCTTCCAACCCCCTCCCCCCCACCTTGCACCAAGTGGACTGGTTGGCATACTCGACCCGCTGCGGCTGCTGCAGACCCAGCCAGCCGGGGCCCTTGATCCGCCGCTTCAGCATCAGAGCCTGGGGGGGGGGGAGGGAGAGGAGCCCGGGTAAGGAGGAGGAGCCGGGGTTATGGGGATTTTGGCTAGCAGCGTGCGGGTTGGGGCGGGGTGGTATAGGACATGGGTGCATCTCATCACCCAATGCGTGCAATAACCTTCTCCCCGCATGCGCCGCCCCCCTTCCAACCCCCCTCTCCTCCCCACCATTTCCACCCCCCTTTCCTCCTCCCTCCGGCCCCTCCTTCCCCCTCACCTCGAGGCAGCTCTGCTGCGTTCCAAAGATGGCCACGAACGTCTTGCCGCTGGGGGGCCCGCCGGAGGAGGAGCTGGGCAGCGTGGGCAGGTGCGCGGGGTAGCGGACCTGGGGGGGGTGAGGTGGCGGGGGTGAGGAGAGGGTTGAGGTGTGTGTATTGGAAAGCTAACGGGGAGCGGCAATGACCAGTGAGGGAGAGAGCGAGCAATGGGACGGACGCCATCGGTAAGCGGACGGACAAGGGACAACACATACTACATGCAAGTAGAGCGACAGGGGGCTCAACCACCGACCCACCACTCCCCATGTAGAGGCACCTTCCCCTCCACCCAACCCCCTACCCCTCTCCCTACCCCTCTTCCCTCCCTCCCTCCCCAGTCCCCACCCCCCGCCCCCTCCCATGCCCCCTACCTTGATGACCCACTGCTCCCCATGCGGCACCTCAGGGTGCTCGAACGCGTAGCTCCGCTTTACCGGCACCATGCGCAGGGAGGACACGCCGGCGCGGGAGAGAAGAGAGCGGACCTCCTCGCGAACTGCAGAGCAGCGCTCCTGGAGGGGGGATTTACAGGGATACATATTCCGCATTAGGCTGGATAGTTGGGTTAGCGCTTAATAGGAGGGGTCGGGAAGGGAGGGAGGGGTGAGGTGGGGAAGGTCAGAGGAGGGCCAGGAATATACTAGGGGAAACCAAGGGAACCCAAGCAAGGCGAGGAGGAGGACAAACCAAGAGAACCCGCAACAACCCGCTCCTCCTTCCCTCTTGCTCCTTCCCTCTTGCTCCTTCCCAACATACTACCACAGTACCCTTACTCTCCTCCCCCCTTCTCTCCAGCTTCATTACACAACCTTCTCCCTCCTTCTTCAACTGTCAAGCCAGCCCTTTGCAGAATACCATTCCCCTCCTCTCCTCTCCCCTCCCTTCCAGTCCCACCTGCAGCATCTTGAGCAGCTCCACCCTCCTGCCCGGCTGCTCCTTCACCGCCGCCTCCAGCCCCGCAATGGCCCCGTCCGGGTCGGCAAACACCTCGGGTCGCGGCACCACCAGCAGGCTCCGCTGCAGCCCCCGCACGCAAGCCGCGCAGCTCTGCCAGCGGCCCGCCTCGGCCTCGACCTTGCCGAACAGGAGAACCTCGCCTGCGGGCGGGGTCAAAGATCATACCGAACCATAGGAAACCACAGGTTGGGGCAAGACAATGGGGGCGGGGGGGGGAGGGTGGAGATGAAACGAATTATGAAGGGGCGGAAGGGCAACTGGAGAGGTATACATGTGTGGGGGTTTTCCGCAATGGATGGTGGTCCTAGTGGTTACCATGAGTACTCAGGTGGGGGGGATAGAAGGAAGGGGCCCTCGTCGCTCCGTAGGTTTCTTACTCCTACTCGTAAACGCGTTATTGGGTTAAGATACACCCATAAACATTACCTCGCACAGATTATGAACTGCCCTAGGACTACTAACTGTTCAACAAACTCAAGCAAGAAGCACTCGTCCAGCCCTCACCAGGTCGTGCATCCGGGTTCTCATACGCGTCCAGCAGGTAGAAGGGCAGCACGCCGGCAGCATCCAGCGGCAGCGGAGCAGCAGCCGAGGCACCGTGGGCGGACAAGGCGCCGTTGCCCTGTACGGCAGCGGCGCCGGGCGTCAGGCCGTCGGGCAGGGGGGAGGGTGCGGCGCCTGGGGCGCCATCATCGTTACCTGCAGCGGCAGCAGCAAGGGGTGGTGTCGAAGGATGCGGGTAAAGTGAGGGTTGAAGTGGGGAGCTGGCTTAGGGGAATCTGGTTCTTCACAAGACGCATCCAAACACCCGCCACTCCCTTCTTCCCGCTCGTGTGCTCCCGCACACCCATCCCACCTACCCGCCCCCTCGGCATACTTGAGGTCCTCCCACACATCCTCCACTCGCTGCAGCGCTGCCCCGTCGAGTGGCGTGGCGGGGGTCTCCACAAAGTTGCGGTTGTTGACCGCAGGGACGGGGGCAGCAGCTGGAGCTGTAGCAGCGGCGGAGGGCGCATGGGTCTTGACGTCCTCCTCTTGCTTGATGGAGGGCGCTGCAGCGGCCGCAGCGTCCTCCTCGACTTGCATGGCGTCTGCAACAGACAGTGTACGGGGATTTGCAGGGCGCAAGCTGCTGGAGAACCGCTAAAGACAGATGCCGCATGCGCCACATCAACCCAAATCGCTACGGCAAAGAATGACAACAGCCAGGTCAAGGGGAGCAACAACAGGTCCTAAAGCCAATGACATACCCTCACGCTACATCTCCCCTCCCCACCCATCGCTCCTCCTCACCTCCTCCCGCTCCAGCCTCCGTCATGACATCATCATCACCATCACCACCATCAGCACCCACAGCCTCCTCCTGGTACGCGTGGTGCTGCTGCTGCTGCTCCTGTTGCTGATACTGCTCCTCGCGCTTCACCACCACCCCACCCGCAGCTCCTACTCCTGCTGCAGCGGCTGCATGGTGCCCCATGGCTCCGCCGCTATAGAGGAGGGGCCGGGCTGCGACAGCGGCGGCACCGGAGGGCCGGGGCAGGGCGGCAGTTGCCATGGGCATGTGGGGCGGGCGGAGGGCGGCTACCGGCCTGCGGGTGGGATGAGAGGGGGGGAGGGGGGCAGAGGCATGACTTGGTAGATGGTAGTGATTTGGGTCGGGGGGAATACAGGAGCTCCTGCTCCTACTCTGGGTATACAAGCCATAGTGGGGTATTGTAAGGGTGGTGTGCGTCTCTCACCTGCCGAAGGCGCCACCCGCTGCTGCTGGACCCCTGACCGCCGCTGCTGCCGCCGGCAGCGGTGCGTCAGGCAGGATGTCTCCCAGGATGGAGTCCAGCACGTCATCGCTGGAGGCATCGGTGGCCTTGGAGCCGGCAGCAGCGGCGGAGCCGCGCTGCAGACCGGGGATGGCAACCCTGGTTTTGGTTTTCAGAGGGACGATCGGTTACAGCTAGCTGGTTGATATTTGGGTCGGGGCTGGGCCATGAAAGGGTGCTGACGAAGCTAGGGATGCGTGGTGTACCAGCATGGGAAGTGAGCAGCGAAGGTGGAGGCGAGGGATAGGAAAGGGTGCGGCGGCTTACCCCTTGGCTGCAGCCTTGCGGAAGAGAGAGGTGATATTGCCGCCCTCGGGCTTGGAGGGGCCCTCCTCGCCGTCGGCCTTGCCACCGCGCTTGGAACCGGCCTTGCCGTGGTCTGCGAGTTGCGAGGTTGGGGCGGGGTTGTAAGGCCCCGGGGCTAGAGTCAGGTGGAGGGGTGCAGCAGCTTTCGCGAATCTAACAACCAAACAAGGGGTCCTAAGCGACATGGAGTTGGCTTGGGCCCTTAATCAGGCGGTACAGATTGGGCACCACCTTCCTACCCTTCTTTCGCTTCTTATTTGCGTGCTTGCCGTCTGCGCCATCCTCGTCCTCATCTTCGTCTCCCTCATCGCCGTCGGGCCTGCAGGATGGTGGGAAGGGCAGCGGTAAGGGGTGAATGCGATACCACAGTGTGCCCTAGACAAAAACACTTCAGACCAATACCGGCATCCGGAGCATCTCCGCTTATAATGCTTGCGTCAGGTTTAGGCCTGACAGACTATTCGGTGGGAGGACCTCCTTGCTTGAAAATCAATGCCCATGTGCAAAGCCTGGTCGCTTTTGAACTCCCAAGCGCACCATCGGGGCCCTTCGTTGCTTCCCACCTTTCATTCCAATAGTCGTCTTCCCCGATATCAGCATAGCCGGCTCCATCGTCGTCAACTATGAAGTCCCCCGCGTCTCGGCGCTTTTTCACGATTTCTGCGTACTGGTGATCATCGACTACATCATATACTGCATCTTCTTCCTTCACTGCGTACGCAAGGGCACGTTTGCCGGAGCCTTCACGGGCTGCGCGCAATTGCTCTAAAGCCTTCGCCTTCGCAGCTGCAGCGCCACTTTGGGCGGGCTGCCGCCTGCTGCGCTCCATCTATCCAAGGCTTTCTTACGGTACTGAAGATAGTCTTTGCTTAAGCGTCGCTTTTCCTGGCAAGCGCAAGGAATCAGTCAAGTGCGAGGCATAGTTGTGAAGGACGGAACCGAACGTCAGGATGGTCAGCAGTGTAAATATGATGTGAACTATTCCGCTCTTCCGTAAAAAAGCAAACGCTGGCTGAATAGGATTGCTGTCCCGCCCTTGAAGCAGTGGTTCCGGAGCAAGTATCCTTGCTTTTGCAACTTAAGACCTTAGTGCTGATAAGCTAATGCAAATGTCCTAGCGCCTGGTATAAACACAGTAAGCAATACCAACGACGGCGGTCCCTGCTCCAAGTACTGTACATGATGTTAAGCACAGCCGCAAAGCTGTAAACCGTTTCAATATGGATACCAGAATGAGTAATGAATTATACAATAGATGACCATATAAGACATGCCGCAGGTATTTCTATTTGGGCAACACACCGTTCTATTGCTGTAGATGCACGCATGCGCCCCTCCTACCTCAGACCTGAGCTGCAGCGCCGAAACGTACCATAGGATTACTAAATCCTACAGAGTAATGCCCGCCTGATCTGAGGAGTTCCTCGCGATGAGCAAATTGGCATGCATGGCAACGATCAACCGCTCGTTCCCGGACCCCGAAACCATTCGCGGCAGCTTTCACCTTTCGACACCCAATTCATCCAAGTCGCACATACATAGCAGGGATGATACTGTGAGCTTTAGCGCGTATATATCCTGTATATGAGTTCAATCCTAACGTATTGTAGACGAATAAGTAGTCAGTCTTTGGGGAGGCCTGTCTTCACGCTTCCTTCTCCAGCTCCAGCCAGAATCAGCCAAACAAGGCTTCCTCATGCGACAGCTAAGCCTCACAGCATAACCAAGGCTCTGTCCAAGGGGCTGGCGGTCGCAAACGGTACGCGTGCGGTGCACTTCGTCGCCTGGCCACGTTAGCCACACGTAGCCACTTCAAGCTGTAGTCTTCACGCTCAGACGTGAGAGCGGGATGACTCGTTGCCCGTAGTTTGGAAGGTGTCCATTCAACTTGCGCTGTGCATTTCTGCCTGGAACCCGTATCAGGTCCCGCCAAGCCATTCCAAGCGCCTTGAAGCGTTCATTCTGAGTCAAAGTGTAAGAGAGCTGCAAGGTGTTGTGCCATGGACGATAAACACCGGCAACACCGACGACGACAACAACAACAACAACGACAAGGCGCCAGAGGCCACCAGACCATTTCGGGCTCGGTCCCCGAAATTACTCGTTCGACAGTGCACATCGTCGGACCCAGCCTCACAGCTCAGCTGCCTGCCTGGCTTCAATCACAAATTACACAACCTCCTGCTCCTTCAGCCCCCATAAACGACGAGGCGAGCGGTCGCGGCACCAGGCGCAACCGTGGCGGCTATGCCGGCACCCGGAGCCGTCCTAGCCGTTTCGAAAGCCGCCTCGAGGAGCCCGACCCACATGGCCAACCGCCAACATGGCAGCCTCCGGCTCCAAACGCTGCCCCAACCGCCCCAACTGCAACCGCAAGCCCCCGATCTCCACCTCCGCCCCCTCAACCCATGTGGGTCAAGCGCCATTCGTGTCTTAAGCTCGCCCTATCCACATGCACTGCTGGAGATGTCGTCCTGCTTCTCGAAGGTGACTACGATGTCACCACTGAAGAAGCGCCGCCGCCGCCGCCTCCACCGCCGCTGCCCCTGCCGCCGCCGCCACCCGCGATGCCGCCGCCGCCGCCGCTAGCCGATGTGGGTCAGCCGCCGCCGCTGCGAAGACGCGACGACAGGCGAACGGGCCGGTACGACAAGGAGGCAGCGGCGCCGTCGGCGTCACGGTACGGCAATAAGCGCAACGATTATGGCAGCGGCAGCGGCGGCGGCAGCTGCTCTACTCGTCGTGGAGGAAGAGATGTACGGCCGCCGTCACCTCCATCGAGACCCTCGCCGCCGCCGTCGGCGGTTGCGGTCGCGCCACCAATGCGGCCGCCAGGAGGGGTGGCCGCCGCGGCGGCGTGTACGGCAACACCGGCGGCATCGAGTACGGCGTCAGTTGCTTTTGCCTTATCGGCAAATGGGCCCATTGTCCTTCTCGGCGTGGATCCTGCGAACCCCGAAAAGGTAAGCGGTACAGTTGTGTATGACACCTCGTGGAATCCCAGGCGTACAGCCAGAGGCCATCGCGACCTAAATGGGCATATCGCACATGGCAATCGTGACAGCATCTGATATGCGTTTTTTGATCTGGGTCAGACCCATTTGGGTCAAACTCACCCCATATGACCCCGAAAAGGGATGCCCGCGCAACCAGCCCCTGCCCCTCCCCTTCCCTTTCCCACGCCTCCCATCGTCCTCCGCCCTACCCCTCCCTCCCTTTCCGCCCCCCACCATTTATCTATATTTTTCGCCCCCCACCCCCCCTCAGGTGCGCATCCGCCATTCCGGCCTCATCCTGCGCTCCCCCGACACCCTCACCCTGGCAGGACTCACGCTGGAGTACCTGCCTCCTCCCCACCACCACCACCCAGTAGCTCCCCAGCAAGCACCAACCCAACCAGTACCTATCCTACCGGTAACCAGCCAGCAAGCGGGCGGCACGCAGCGCCGCCGCCGGCCCAGCCGATGGGACCAGCCGCACCCCTACTCCTCAACCGCCCAGCCGCCCCAGCCTCCACCACCACCACCACCGCCAGATAAGCCCAAGCCGCCGCCGCCGCCACCGCCGCTGCCTCCGGCGCCTCCCCAGCCGCCACCCACGCACTACCACCCATACCGTCGAGAGCAGCCAGAAGCGACTGCTGCTGCTGCCAACCGCGACCGTCGATCGCGACCGTCGTACGGCAGATCCATTTCGTCCACTTCCCTCCGCGGCGGCGCTACATGTACGACAAGGGGCGCGACGGAGGCGGAGGCGGCATCAGGTGGCGTAACCGCCCCAGCGGCCGCTGTGGTGACGTCATCAGCGCCTGCGCTTCCCTCAGCGCCGCCGCAGGTTGCTGCAGCTGCGGCGACTGCTGCGATGCCTTGTCCGGCATCAATGGCTGCTGCTGCGACGGCGGGTGTGGTGGTGGCGGCAGGGCGGCTGCAGCTGGCTCACTGCAGGTTGCGGTTCGCAGCGCCCCCAACTGGTGGGCTGGCAGAGGCAGCTCCGGCGAATCCCGCAGCGACAGCTGCTGCGTTGGATGCCAACTCCAATACTAACCCCAACCCCAACCCCAGACCCAGCAACCCCCCGCCCCGCCCTGCTCCCCAGCAGCCCCCCCCTGGTGGGGTCAGCGCGGGTGTGTGGGTGGGTCCCGGCTGCGGGCTGCTGCTGCTCAAGTCGTCTCTGGAGGGCTGCGCGGCAGCAGGGCTGCAGGTGGGATAGGGTGGCAGGGTAGGGCGGGGCGTGGCAGGGTAGGGTGGGGCGCGGCAGGGTAGGTTGCAAAGATGAGGTGGGGTAGTCGGCGGCCTTGCGGGCTGTGCGCATGTTGCTGATGGGGAGGGCTTTCTTTTAAAAGCCCTGCGGCCTCTGCGGCCGCAACCCCGGCCCACCAGTCGGTATTACGGTGCTGGGGTGAGCTTTTGCGTAGCACACCGCGCTTGCTTTTACTACTCCGCCGTCGCCACCAAACCCGGCCCGCCTAACCCTTCTTTGCGCCCCGTTCCGCCTCTCTCGCCTACTTCCGCCTCCCTCACCTTTCTCTCCGCAGCTCGCTCGCGGCTCTTCCGCATACGTATCGAACAGCAGCCTCCTCACCAGCGGCGTCGCGCAGGTCTGCCTCCATGCAGCCGCCGCTGCTACCCCCGCACCCACCGTCGCTAACGCAGCGGTATCTGCCACCAACGGCAGCAACCCCAGCGCCTCTGCTGCCCGGCAAAACCTACCAGCCCGAGCCGAGCTGCAGCCGCCGACATTGCTGATTAGCAAGAACTGCGGCGGTGGCCAGCGGGCAACGCCGCCGCCGTCGGAGAGCCGGTGTACTGCGGGCGGCAGCATGGATGCGCAGTGCACGGGGGGGCCTCTCACGGTGGCGGACGGCGGCGGCGGCGGCGACGGAAAAGGAGGAAGCTCTTTTTTCCTATTGGTTGTTAGTCGTCGTCAGAACCAACCTGAGGACGCCGCCTCCGCGGCCGGTAACGCCTCCGCCTCCGCTGACGTCGCCACCGCCACCGCCGCCGCCGCTGCCAGCCTGCAAGGCGTGCGCTTGCTTGTCCACCCAAGCAACCGACCGCCTCCGCCACCGCCGGCTTCGAACCCAGCGCCGCTCCAATCCGTCACCAACTGCTTCGTCGCATGCGCAGACGTTCCAGAGCCTCTGCCGCTGCCTTTGCCGTACACATCGGCCGCTGCCGGCGGCGCCATCACCACTCCTGCACCACCGCGTCCCATGCACAACGCCTTCGCCGCCGCACCCGCCGCCGTCGCCAGCGTGCTGAACCTGTCGGGTCTCGTCAACCTGTTGCCCGTCTCCGTGGCTCCGCTGGGCAGCTCCACGAGCTGGCTGGCCGCCGGTCTGACGGGCGAGGAGGCCAAGGGGCTGGTGGGGGAGCTGCGTGCGCAGATGCGGGCGGGCGGGCTGCCGCTGGTGGAGGCGCTGGTGGAGAGCGCTGCGCCGCTGCAGGTGGCGGCGGCGGCGGCGGAGGCGGGGATGCCGCCGCCGCCGTTGATGGCTGCGGCAGCGGCGGCTGCGGCGGCACCGAAGGCGGAGGTGGTGGAGCGGTCTGGAGCATTGCAGCCGCCAACGGTACCTACCGTGGCGGTGGCGGCGGCAGGGGAGAAGGTACAGGCCACATTAGGGCCAGCTGCCGCCCCTGTTGCTGCAGTCTGCAACACTAACTCGGCTGCACAAGAGGACACAGCCGTGATTGCCGCCGCCGTTGTCACCGCTGCCGGCGGTGGCGGCGGTGTTAATGAAGCGAAGTCTTCTCTGGCGGGGGCAGCTGCTACGACACCCTTCACGGCACCCGCCGCTGCTGCCGCCGCCGCTGCTGCTGCTGCCACCGCCGCCGTCGCCACCGGCGACGGTTGCTCGAATCCCCCTGTCGCCCCGACTCCCGCCATGCCTCCCGCTCCTGCCGGTACCACACCTGCTCCCCCAGTCACTGCCTCAACAGCAGCCTTTATGCAGCAGCCTGCTGGCATCATCGCCGTCGGCGCAGCTCACAGGGAGCCACCGCCGCCTCAGCTGTCCCTCCTCCCGCTACACACCAGTCCCATGGGTCGCCGGCGTCCCACCACCCTCACCAACACCCCCGTGGCGGTTAACCCCATCGCAACCTCTCCTCCTCCTGCCGTACAACACCTCGCACGTGCCATGTCCACTGCCACCACCACCACCCTCAGCACGGAGGACTCCTGGGCCCTAGGGGAGCTTCCCGATGTCGTACTCACACCCGGAGTGAGCCCCGCCAAGACGGGAGCAGCAGCAGCGGCTGCTGCATGGCTGTCATCTGGGTCGACGACGCACGCACTATTGGATTCGGGGGGCTGTCTTCTAAGGCAAGGCACTCTTCGAGGGTTCGAACTCAGCCCCTTTCGTAGCCCATACGGTTTCCGCGGCTTCGCCGCCTCGTCAGCCGTGGGGACGGGCTGCAGGACGCATGAGCTGATGCCGCCTCCGCCGCTGCCGCTTTCGCGCCAGACGTCGCTGCCGTTTTCGCTGTCTCCGCTGCCGCTGGCGACGTCTCAGCAGCGGCACCCGCGCACGCCTCTGTCTGGCGCCGCCGCGGCGGCGCCGCCGCCGCCGCTGGCGTCTCCTAAACCTCGCTCAATGCCGCCAGCGCCGCCGCCGCCGCAGCAGCTCGAGGGACTTCAAACGCAGCAGCTGTCGACGCCCCGCTGCAGTAAGCAGGGCCCCAATGCCCAACATCCTCTCTCACCTGCGCAGCCTCATTCCCTTCCCCAGCAGCAGCAGCGCCCCCAACCGCAGCTGCCGCAGCAGCAGCCACACCAGCAGGATTCAGCCTTCAAATACATTCATTGGCTGGCGCAATGCTGGATGGCGGGTTCCCCCGCTGTCGGGGAGCCGCCGGAGGCGGCGGCGGCCAGTAGCTGTAAACGTGCGCTCAACGACGGGGCCGAGCGCTGCCGTACAAGCAATGGTGCAATGCCGAGTCAGGAGCGGCAGCAGCAGCCCCTGACGCTGGCTCGGACAGAACAGCCGCCGCCGCCGCCGGAGCAGCGACAGCTGTGGGATCAGCTTCTGCCGCCTCCAGCGCTGCCCGCGCTGCAGTTCTTGCAGCAGCAACAGCAGGCGCACGGCGTTACCGCTTCGGGTGTTACGGCTACCGCGGCGACTGCCGTACTGCCGCCTTCAGCCCTAGCACTGCTACAGCCTCAATGGCACTCTGTCGTACAACCGGCGCCCCTGGTTTCGCAGCCCCTGTCGCACCTGCAACCACCACTACCCACACTGCTTGCACAGCAGTCGTCTAACACGGCTCTACACGTGATGCAGTTGCAGCAGCCACCACAAGCAATGACCATGCAACCGCCACCGGCAGCACATCAGACGCTCAACCCCTTCGCCACTCTCGCTGGAAGTGCCTTCCTAGGCAGTCCCCCCGGCCTTCATCGGCCCTTGACAGCCGCCGTTGCCATGGACTCTCATTACCATCATCATCATCATCATCAGCAGCAGCAGCAGCAGCTACTTCAACTCTGGAGATCGCCTGACGTAAAGCACACGGGTGATGCACGCAGAGCCTCCCTCTCAGGCGCTGGGTTCAGCCTAGGCCGCTTGGGCAGTAGCTGCAACTCTGGGCTGAGCCTGGGCTGCTTGAGCGGGCTGGGCCTGGGATCGGCCTGCCTGAGCGGGCTGGGCTTGGAGGGTATCGTGGCTGACGGCATGAACGAAGGGAGTGAGGGGGACATCATGGCAGGGGGATTCGGCGGCGCGGTGGAGGTGGTTGTAGCGGTTTGTCCGGATGGGCAGCCGTTGACGGGCCAACCGTCGCTGCCCCGATCTCAACCGACAGATGCGCAACGGACAGGCAAGCAGCAGCAAGGAGCGGCGTCGGACGTGAGCCAGCTAGCCACCGCGTCACAAGGCCACGACAGTCATATTGCAGCCAAGTCGGTGTCAGGCAAAGGTGCTAACGCGGGCGACCGTACTCCTGTTGCTGATGTTGGTGATGAAGCCGTGCGAGGCGCTGGCGCCGGCGGTGCCAATGCTGATGCAGCAGCAGCAGGGTCGGGTTGGGTTCGGGACTTGGATGGCGAGCTGCGGCGCCCGAGCGCTGCATCACCCGCTGTGTTTGTACCACAGCGCCAGCTGCAAGCGACATTGCAGCAGCCGCCGCAGCAGCAGCAGCAGATGCCTCGGCAGCAGGAGACCCAAACACACCAGCAGGGCACCACAGGCCTGCTTGCAGCCATGCAAGCGACTGCGCGGGCTGCGGCAGCCCTGCACGGTGGCGACAGCAGCACCCTAACGCGCAGTACCCAACATCAGCAACATCACCCGCGCCTTCTACCACTACACGAGGGGCGTGACCCCGGCCCCGCGTCTGCTCCGCCGCTGCCGCTGCCGCCCTGGCAAGGCGGCTCCCTGGCGCCGTCCTCCGCAGCCGCGGTGACAGCGGCAGCGGCAGCCGCCGCGTCTATCTCCGCACGGGCATCGGCGGCAGCAGGAGCAGCAGGAGAGACGTTGCTTCCCGAGGGCATGTTGACACCCACGAAATGGTCCCTAACGCAAGGACCATCTTCCGAGCCGGCTTCAACGTTAACCTCACTGGCGGCGAGTCACCCCTGGTTGACTCAGCCGCATTTCCAGCAAGCGCTAGTCCAACAGCAGCAGCAACAGCAGTCTGGGAGTTACTCCAAAGCGCTTCGCAATAACCACATGACCCATGGGTCACTACCGGTACTTGGCGGCTGCACTTCAATGCCGTACCCAGCTTTAATGATGGTTTCGGTCACCGAGCTGCAGCCGCAGCCTGTGCCGCTAGCCGGGCCCGCTGCGGAGGGTGGGAATAAGCCTACCGCCAGCGCTGTCTCCGCCGGCGCAACAACCGCTGGCTTGGGTACGACAGACGCGGTCGCGGCTGGCGACGGCTGCTACAGCGGCACCGCCGCCAGCAACCGCCGTCGGCGCTCGGATGCCGTACTGACGGCGGCGGCGGAGGCGGCAGAGGCGGCGAGGGCGCATGTGGAGGTGGAGGCGGCGCATGTGGAAGCGCACGCGACCATGGAGACTGACGCTGATCTGACGGGACCTCTCTCATGTCTGCTGGGCGGCCCTCTGGCCGCATCTTCTTCCAGACGCAAGGGCACCGTCACCGCCGCCACCGCTAGCGCTGCGGCTGCGGCTGCTGCATCCAACAAACACGCCGACAGCCAGAAGCCAGCCGCTTGGGCTTTTCATGGTACGGCAGAGGCGGTCGGCGCGGTTGCGAAGCAGCTGGTGAAGGAGGAGTTGCGCAGTCCGCCTCGCAAGCTGGCACGACGTGGTGCCCAATCACGGTCCGCCGCCGCCGTCGTGGCGAGGGCCGGCGGCGGCGCAGCTGCCGCTGAGGAGCGTACGGCAGCGGCAGTGGCGGCGGCGGCAGCGGCGGCAGCCTACATCCGCCAGCGTCGACAGCCGCCACAGTACGCTGCTGCGACCCATGGGTCACTTGGAGGCCCTGAGCCGACTGCGGCGGCGGCGGCCGCTGCGGCGTCCAGCGCAGTCGGTCTTCATCCGCCGCCGCATGCGTCCGCGGCGTCTCCGTCTCTGGAGGCGATGGCATGCTGTGCTAGCAAGGATAGCCATGCGGGTGTTGCTACTGCCACGGCAGTGGCGGCGGCGGCGGCGCCGATTGCAACAGCAGCGCCGCGGCGTCCGCTGGGTGCGGTAGTGGGGGCCATGGACGCGACTGCTGCAGGGGAATCAGGTTCTGCGCAGTTGGGTCTCCAGCAGCTGTTGCCGGAGGTCCTGCAGCATCCCCAGCAGCAGCAGCAGGCCGCTAAGCGGCGACGGGGACAGCGGCAGCGGCAGCAAGAGGAGAAGCAAACTGAGCAGCAACCGCAGCCGCAGCAGCAACACGGGGGTTGGCAGGCGGAAGTGCAGCGGCTACAGCTCGAAATGCTCATGCGACAACAACAGCAGCAGCAACAGCAGCAGCAGCTACCAAAGCCACTGACGGGCTGTGCAGAGCCCAAGGAGCTGCAAGGCCGTGTGTGCAGTCTCCCTCCCGCGCTACCTGTGAACACCTCCACAGTGGACACTGCTGCCGAGCTACCGCCGACAGCAGCAGCAGCAACCGCCGCCGTCGCCGCCGGCGCCCCAGCGTGTGATGCCTCCGGCGCCACCGGAGGCTCTTGCGGAGGCTGCTCCCGCAATCCAAAGGCTGCTGCAGCCAGCCGGGGTGGCAGCAGCAGCGGCAGCAGTGGGGCCACAGCAGCAGCTCCTGCCCGGCAGCGGAGGCTGCTGCTGCCGGTACAGGTGGTTGACGGCGGTGGTGGCGTTCAGGATGAGGGTGGGGTCACGGAGGGCTTGCATGGGGCTCAGGTGGCCCGGGGTGCCGCCAAGGGAAGCAACGATGGCAGCAGTGGTGGTGGCCACGGTGGCGTTGCTGGCAGCGCTGGGGTGCCGCAAGGGGAAGCGGAAGTGGAGGAGGAGGACGAGGAGAGGGAGACGACGGGCGGCGGTAGGGGTGGATGGGGCAGGCGAGGTGGTAGGGGCGGAGGACGAGGAGGAGGAGGGCGCGGACGGAGGGGCGGTCGCCGCGGCGGCGGTAATAGATGATGTGTGATGCAAGGGTTTGGTGAAGAGTGAGAAACGCAACGTCCCCAATGCCAGAAACCCGATCCAGACAATGGGGTGGGGGTTGTTGAACGGCGATTTGGGTAATGTACGTATGTAGGAGTTGTGAGGTTAAGACGCGGTAGTAATACTCTGGCTTCGGGCGGGGAGCGAGAGCTGCAGGGTGTGGGAGGCCGGGCGGCGCATGCGATGTTGTACATGTGCTGTAGGCGTACGGCGGCGCGCGCGATGCATCCCTTGTTGTCGTACATTCCGTACCATGTACGACGTTCTTTGTCGTACATTCCGTACGGTAAATGTGATGGTAGACGTCCATGTGTGTCTTACGGCACTCACTTCGAAGGAAGAAAGCCCACATGCGAACACAGTTGAAGGGCGGGGAAAGACGAAGGGTGTGTTTTGCTCTGCGTGCATAAATGCCAATTGGGTGGTTAAGAAGTGGCCAATGTGTGTGCGTGCAGCTCACACCCTTTCCGCCAAATGAGGCCAGGTGAAGCAGGTGAACGGTATGCCTGGGGAAGGTAGAGCGCTGGCAGCAGCAGCGGCCTGCATGAGAGCTTCACTCACGCGTTGGTACCATGGGCTGTACCATGAAGATTTCTTTAGAAGACAGAAAGTTGCTGCATATACGGCTGTGGCTGTGTTGTGCTGTCCTACGCCAGGTAAAGGGTGTGCGTGAGTGAGGTCCTGCTAGCTGCTTTTACGAAGCAAAAAGGATGCGGAATTCCACATGTCAAAGCACCTGCAAAGTACAAGCCAGCGGCACGACAGCTACAGTTCCAGCACTGCACTCCACCAAGGGCGGAGCTACCGGTATCCATGCTCCTTGCCGCCCAGGGTGTCTGTGTCCACCGGGCCCCGGCTGGTCCGCCGGGGAGGACATCGCGGAGACTGAATGAATCACCCTTACACTGACTCTTACACTGGTTCCCTTAAAAGGAGCATGGGAGAGACCATTTGCCGTCGCGCGCATACAGCACTATATACGTGCCGAGGGCTTTTGGGGTTTAAAAACACGCAGCAGCAGCAGCAGCCTTGGGTTAGAAACCCCAAAACCAGATAGCCACGGTCGCCACAAAACCCGCTGGCCCCTCTTCTCCGCAACCCCTTACACGCCAGCCAAACCTCCGCCCCCAACAACCTCCCCACGCTTCTGTGTGTCAGCCCCACGCCATCAGCCCCGGCCTGCAGCTCCTCCGACGCACAACCCGTTGCTAGGCACCCGCTACGATTCCACATTGCCATCATCGTCGTCATCATCATCATCATAGGGACTTGCTAGGGTCACGGTTGGTGTTTCACAGCAGCTTCTTGTAGACAGTATGTTTTACTACCTCCTCCCTCCCTGCCTCCGCCGCTGCACACTCAGTACCGCCGGCTGCGGTCCGCTCCTCCCCGCCCGCCTCCCGCTCCCCGCCCCGCCCCTCTCCCGCCACCCATCGACCCATACCTCCCATTCCCACTGCTGCTGCTCCTTTCTCCTGCCCCTGCGGCTGCGCCCTCCCCTGCTGCCACCGGCGCCCTCCTGATGGGGTAGACCTCCCCGCGGTCGTGAGCCTCCACGCCGCGGCGGCTGAGAGATACCTGGGGAGGGGAGGAGGGGGCGGGTGAAGGGGGGGGCAGGAGGGGGGTGGGTGAGTTGGGGGGGAGGAGCAGGCGGGAGGTGTGCACAGCTGACCGCGGGTAGGCGTGGGTATGTGTGCATGGGGAGGAGGAGGAGGAGGAGGGTGACGCGCGCAGACGTGAGACGTGGCGCGCTTGCTGTTCCAAGCCATCTCCTTGCCTGTCTCCCCCACCTCCCTCCCACCTCTCCCTCCCCTCCCCCCCTCCCCTCCCCTCCAGCTCGTCAGTTTCCTTGCTTGTACCCACCCTTCCAGCCCGCCCCCTTCCAACCTCTCACCTTGCCCCCCTCGCTGTTAAGCACCATCACGTCCACCAGCTGCCCCACCCGCACCACCGCGCCCACGTCCGCCACCTGGCCCTCGCACAGCTCACTCAGGTGGACCAGACCCTGGGGGCGGAAGGGGGGGGAGGGGGGTTTAGGAGGAGCGTTGGAAGAGGGCGGGGTTGGGGCTGATTGGGGGCAATGGGACAGCAGGAGCGAAGCAGCAGCAGCAGGCAGTGTAGCAGTGACAGGAGCAGAAACAGCAGCAACAGCAGCAGCAGGGGTGCCTGCCGCGTCTGTCGGTGGAGCTCCAGAAGCCGAAGACTCCATCTCCAGGCCCCTTCGTTTCCTCCCTCCCTCTCCTTCTCCCTCCCTCTCCGTCTACCTCCCCCCTCCCTCCCCCCCGCACCTGTCTGCCCGGGCAGATCTCCACGAAGCACCCGAAGGCGGCCAGCGACACCACCGGCCGCTGCCTGCAGGGGGGGGATAGGGGGAAAGGAAGAGAAGAATACTCAATGTGTTGATTGGGTAGGGGGAGGAGGAGGGGAGGGTGTAAGGAGGAAACCAAGTACGGTTACCGTATGAGCGCACAACCCGCCACCACCACCACCACCGCCCCGCCACATCACATCACAAGGAACCAAGGGGAACCCCCCCTCCCTACCATTCAATAAGTTGTTTCCCCTTTACCCCCCTCCCCACCTCTAAATGTCACTGGTTCTATGGCCTGCCTTGCCCTCCCCCTCCCCCACACGGTACGTCGCACGGTTCGTTAGTCGTTTCCTCTTTATAAGTGCCCTCCCCCTCCCCCCCTCCCCCCCCCTACCTCAGCACAGTGCCCGGCTCCGGGTCCCCGGCCAGCAGCTGGATGAACTCCTGCGTGAGGGAGGCGGAGGCCTCGCTGGGGGCCAACACGTCAACCTGGGGGGGGGAGGGATATTGGAGGGGGATAGGGGAGGGAAGGAGGAGGGGCAGGTGGTAAGGACTGGGGTATGCTACGGAGGGGGGGAGAGCAGCCTGTGGAGCCCGAGTGCCGATCCCTCCTCCCCTCCTCTGCCAGACTCCTCCCCTCACCCCCACCACCACCACCATCACCACTAACAGCAGCAGCCCCTCCCAGGTCCCAGCCGCCCCCTCCCTTCCTCACCCGCAGGCCCCCCTCCCCCACCACCTCCCCCTCCGCCCACCAACGCATTGGGTATTCTTCTTTCCCCCCTCCCCCTCCCCCTCCCCCTTACCGTGCCCTCATCGTCCAGGTTGATCTCCAGCGCCCCGGTGCTCTCCCGCAGCTGCTTGATAGTGCGGCCGCCGCTGCCGATGACAGCTCCCACCTTGGAGGGGTCGATCTGGGGGAGGGGAGTGGGAGGGGGATTAGAGACATAGGGAGACTGGGGCAAATGAAACACTGGGACCGTGCTGTGACAACCCTGCTAGGCCGACGCATGCATGCATTCCCCCCCTCCTCCTTTCTCCCTCCCCTCCTTCCTCCAGTTGCTGCACTTCTCATTACTTCTCCCCCCGCCTCCCCCCTCCTTTACCTTCATGCGCACCACCCGGGGTGCATGCTGGCTGAGCTGCCCCGCGGGGGCCGGCTGGCAGGACGCCAGCATGCGGCTCAGGATGTGGCGACGGCCCTCGCGCGCCTGGGCCAGGGCGGCGGTCATGATGTCTAGGGTGATGCCCTCAACCTGGGGGTGGGGGGTGGGGGGTGGGGGGTGGGGGGGGATCAGGAAACGGACGAAGGGGGGTGCGGGGTCAGAGATGTACGGAAACCACAGGTTAGGGCAAAGCAATGGGGATAGAGGGAAGCAGTTGGGGGGGGAGTAGGAGGAGAGGGAGAGGAAAGGAGGGTTGCAGCGAAGCCGAGGCGGGCGGGGCGGAGCTGTATAGGGTGCTAGGACGCCCAAACAGCCCCCACTAATGCTTCCTTATGCTGCCTTGACAAGGCCTGGCTAGTCCGACTCCTCCCGTGTTGTAGCACCCCTGCACCCCACCCCCCTCCATGCACCTCCCCCTCCATGGTTTGGCTACCGGTACTAGTTCGGGTTGGGCGGGATAGGCCGGCCACCATATGACTGCACCCCTGGATGCGGCGTACATGTGCTACAGCTTGCCCTTTCCTCTCTTTCCTCTCTGTCCCACCCCACCCCCAGTCCCACCCCCTCCATCAGTTTTCATTGTTTTCGTTGCTTTCACCCCCACCTTGATGTCCATCTGGAATGCCGTGATGGCCTCCGCGTCGCCCGCCACCTTGAAGTCCATGTCACCCAGCGCATCCTCGCTGCCCAGGATGTCGGACAACACCACGTGACGTACGACAGGGGGGGAGGAGGGGGGGGGCGCAGCCTCATGCTGCTGCTGCTGTTCCAGGATAAGGCCCATGGCGATACCCGCGACGGGGCGAGAGATGGGCACACCTGGAGGGGGGAGGGAGACAAGGTGTAGGGGAAGAAAGGAGGTAGCAGGTAGGTAGGAGTGGGCGTGAGGTAGAGGTAGGTGGACACATGTGTTTCTTCCGGCTCCTTAGCTCCTCAGCTCTCCTAGGCCCTCATGCACATTCACCGTTCCCTCCCCACCTCCTCCCTTCCGCGGTGGTATCCCCAACCCGCGTCATGATGAGGGAAACAGCCTCCGCAGACGGACACCTCACCACGGCTCCCTGCACACGCCGTGTGTCACCAAAACACACACACGTTTCCCCCTGCCTTACCCCTCCCCCCTCCCTCCTCCCCCCCGCTCCCCCCTCACCCGCATCCATGAGTGCCAGGCAGCCCCCGCACACGGACGCCATGGAGGAGGATCCGTTGGATTCGGTGATGGTGCTCTCCAGCCGTACGGTATACGGGAAGGAGGCGAGGGGCGGCAGCACGGGAGCCAGAGCGCGCTGGGCTAGCTCACCGTGGCCCAGCTCGCGACGACCTGAGGGGGAAGGGGGAGGGGGAGGGGGGGGAGGGGTGTGCGAAGTGGGCTGTCACGACGGGGTTTCCCAGTGCTGGGGCCTCACACTGGTGCAAAACACACACACACACACACGTTATTTTAACACACACGTTTCGCCTCGCGGCCAGCTATTTTAACACGCACATCAACAGCACAACAGCTCTCCTCTCCTTCCCCTCTCCCTTGCTCGTCCTCCCGCTTACTACCGCACCCCCGCTCTCACCCGGCGCCCCCACACGTCCCGTCTCCCCCACGCAGGAGGGCGGGAAGTGGTACTGCAGATAGAAGCGACCCGAGTCAGCATCCTCCGCCTCAACCTGTAAGCGGGGGGGGGGAGGGAGGGGTAAATGAGGGTAAATGGGGGTAAGGAGGGGACGGGGTAGGGACGGAGAAAGGGCGCGGGATCACCGTGGAACGTACTGGTAAGCTCCCCACTCCTCCTACCACCACCCCTCCCACCACCACCACCCCTCCCCCCTCCCTTCCAACCCCCTCCCCCCCCACCTTCCGCATGCTGTCGGGTCGCAGCGCGTCACTGCCGCTGCCCAGCGTGGCAACACACAGCGCCTGAGGGGGGCGGGGGGGCGGGGGGGTGGGAGACGTGAGGAGGAGGGGTGGATGTGGAGAGGGTGAGGGTGGAAACTAGACAAGAAGGAGAAAGGAGGAGCAGGAAGCAAGGGGAGGAGGAGCAGCAAGCGAAGCAGCAGGAAGCAAGGGGAACAGCAGGAAGCAGCGAGGGGAGGAGTACCTCTTTTACCCCCCCCCCCACCCCACCCCCCAACCTGCGTCTCCCCGCGTGTGAACAGCGCGCTGCCGTGAGTCCGCGGCAGCAGCCCCGCCCTGCAGCTGATGGGGCGGATGTCCCCCACCCCGCGCCCGTCCGCGCGCACCCCCTCCTCCAGCACCAGAGACCGCATCACGCGGCTCTCGACGGACTAGGAGGGAAGGGGGAGGGAGAGGGGGAGGGGAGGATGAGGGGACAAAGGAGGAAGGAACTAAGGAAGCGTGTGACAGGTGTGTCAGTTCTGCGGCACGTACGGCGGCATAACCACACACAAACAGCCGCAGTTGCTGTAACCCCCCCACCCCCACCATCATATATATTTTTTTACCCACCCCCACCCACCCCACCTTGAGTGCCATGCTGAGCTGCAGGGGTGTGTACGACACCGCTGCTCCGTTCTCCCCCTCCGCCGCTGCTGCTAGTGCCTCCGTGGCCTTGGCTGTGGCAGCAGCCACCGCCGTCGCCCGGACCTCCTTGCTTAGGGAGGTCCTGGGTGTGGTGGTGGGAGGGAGGGGGGGGGAAAGAGGTGGGTGGTGGGGAAGTGCGGGGCTGGTTGTACGTTTCTCGGGGACTGGCATGGGCAGCGCTATCGTTACGGCACGAGGAGGAGGGCACGGAGGTGAGCTCAGCTGCCCGGGGCGGCACGCGCCTGCTGGCTCCCGGTCCATCGCCCGCCCTCCCGGCCCCCCCCACACCCCTTACCACCCCCCACCTGTTGACGCCTTATCCCTCAGTCAGTTAGTTGTTTCCTCTTTACCCCCCCACCTGTACGCCTCCCTCAGCTGCGCGCCCACCAGCCCCATCAGCCGCTCCTGCAGCTGCTCCGGCACCCCCACCACCGCGTCTCCCCGCTTGGGCCGCCCCACCCGCCCCGCCCACACCTCCATCTGGTCGCACAGGGAGGCGATGGCTCGGTGGCCGAGGGCTAGGGCCTGAGGGGGGGGAGAGGGGGAGGGGGAGGGGGAGGGGGAGGGGGAGGGGGAGGTGGAAAGGGGGTTGGGTATGTGTCAAGACCTACTGAGCCCCGCACCTGAACTAGCCTAGCGGTCGCGTTGCGTGTGGGTAGCGCAGGGCAGGGTTAAGGGTTTCCCCTCCCTCCTCCCCCCCTCTCCTCCCCCCACCCACCTCTATCAGCTGCTCCTCCGTGAGGAAGTCGCAAAAGCCCTCAATCATGAGTACGGCATCCCGCGTGCCGGCCATCATCAGGTCCAGCCGGCTGACCTGGGGGATGGGGGGGAGGGGGAGGAGGAGGAGGTGGTAAAGAGGGGTAAACGAGGGGAATGAGAGGGACAAAGCGAACAGAAACGCGAGAGCGCTGTGTGGATTAGATCTCGTCTGAAATCTCTTCTGATGCCATTCTCATTCGTACTGGGCTTCATGCCCTATGTAGACACGCTATGTGGCCATGTGTTGCTGCCGCGCCGTACAACAGCTATGTCACACAACAGCCGTATGCCGTACAGTAGCCGTACAGCCATGTCGTACCTCCATTTCCTGCACGGTGGGGTTGATCACCAGGCCCACCTCCGGCAGCAGCCCTACCCGCACCCCCGCAACGGCCTTCTTGAGGGGGATGTCTGCATGGAGAGGTGAGGCGGGGGGGGGGGTCAAAGGTATACGGTACCAGAACCACAGGTTCGGGCACGGCAATGGGGAACCGGACACCAGACAAGACATACGAGGCGGCTCTGCCTCCGCCCAGCCCCCACCTCCTGCCAGCCCCCACCTCCCCCAACCCCTTCTGCCTCTCCACCCCCCTCCCCCACCCACCCACCTGAGATGAGCAGCGCTGCCGCAGCCGCAGTGATGGCCAGTGGCTCGGGCTCGTTGACACCGTCGTACGACATAACCCACTCCAACACCTGCGGGGTGGGTGGGGGGGAGTGGGGGTTGGGGTGAGGTCATGCAGCGAGTGACCGTCCGAGGCACGCCGGTTAGGGAAACGCCCACCCACTACCCACCTTGGTCTTATGTACCTCCGCCCTAGCCCTCCCCCAAACGTTGTGGCTTCCTATGCTATGGTACCGCTATAGTCCTTGATCCCCCAAACACACGCACACCCCCACCCTCCCCTACATCGTCCGTGTCGCTTTATTATTCACCCTCCCCCACCTGCGTGTCGTTCACCCTCCCCCACCTGCGTGTCGTTCACCCTCCCCCACCTGCGTGTCGTTCGCCCAGCCCTTTGCGAACATGGGCCTCAGCGGGCGGTCCACCAGGCGGCTGACCAGCACCTCGCTGTCGCGCGGGCGGCCGTCGCGCTTCACGAAGCCGCCACTGGGGTGGGGTGGGGTGGCGTGCGGGAGGGAGGGAGAGAGAGGGAGAGAGAGGGAGAAGGAGAGGAGGGAGTTAACGAGGGAAGGAGCAGGAGAGCAAGAGGCATGCATCCCCCTAGATTCCCCTGAATCCATGCCTTCTGTGTACGGTATGTGGGTCTCGCATACCGGCACACCCCCACTTCCCAGCCCTCACCCTCCCTCACCCCCACCTAGTGTCTCCATATGCGCTCACTGCATGAGTCGAGACTATTGGATTAGGACTCCAATTGCTTCATCTCTCTCTCCTATGTTTTCCCCCACCTGGTCCTCCCCGCCGCGCTGAACCGCTCCGAGTAGTTGACGGTGAGGGGCACGAAGGAGCCGTCCCCCACGGGCGCAGCGGAGCAGCAGGCGGTGGCCAGCAGATGCGTCTCACCGCACACCGCCATCACCGCGCCGCCCGCCTGCCGGGCGATCTCGCCGGTCTCAAGCCGGATGGGCTGGATGGGGTGCGGGGAGTGGCGGGGGTGTTGGGAAGGGAAAGGGAGGGAGGCGGGAGGGGGTGTGCCTTTGACTGCGGGTGTACATGTGATGTAAACTACACGTGTTCCTCGAAAGGCCTCAGCCCGACAGATTACTGAACGTAGTACGTCATAATTGTAAGCGGCATTAGAGGGTTTCAGGTTTGATAAAGGGTGCCGGCTTAAAGCCCGCTAGAGTGCTGCGGTGGTCATGCGACCGTTGTGGTCGATAACCTAGCTGTCGGAAAACAGGGCAAACAAAGGCGAATTTTCCACGAATTTGTTCGTCGATACCTTCTGTATTACCTGCCTGCCTCCAAGCACCTCCAGCTCCACACATTCTGCCTTCGGGGGAGCATACGACGCGGGAGCAACCTGGGCGGCTGCGACCGCGACGTTTCCCGGCGATAACCGCTTTCGGCAAAGCAAATTGCTGGTTCTCGCGAAGGATGTCGACGCAAATTGACGATTAGCTAAGGCGTTCGGCCCAGCACGTCCGAAAAGCCCAATTGGCATGGCGTCCTGTGCAACTCCAAGCCGAGAAGCTTTGACATAACGGCCGCTACTAATGCTGCTTGATAACACCATATTTGACATTTCCTACTAGCCCGGGAGGCTGTTGCCGGGATACGGTATCCTGGGGAAATTACCGTCAATGCAAGTGCATAGTAACTCTGAATCACAGGCGCACGTCGAGATTACGTAACCACCTACTCCCCGGTGCAGGCTCCATACATAGCAGCTCGAAGTTAGCGACCGTCTGTCTATGCCGTAAATGTTATTTTGTACGGCGCATCTGGTGAGTACGGAAGGCGCGAACCGCGCACGGAAACACCGCCATAATACCCCATTACCAGCGCTCCAGTCCTTCTAGCCGTGCAGCTTACCCCGCCGTGCTTGCATTCGCCACTGGCTTCGATCTGCAGTAGCAGCTGCACTGCTCCATTGCAGCGCCCCAGCCGCTGTCATGTTCCCATGTTCTTATGTGTCTTCTGCGCTGTTATTGCGGTCCACGAGCCTCCTGGCCTCGTCTGGGCCTTACGAGCCTAAAGCTTTTAACATACATACCAAAAATTAAACGCATTTCACAGCAACGATATCCTCGTACGGCATTCACAACGGTTAATGTCCGGCGACCTGTGCTGCTTTGTCTTTTGCATGGTATCGAGCTACGTTGGCACCTCAGATGTTCTGAATGTACGAACCCCAGGTTGTTCCCCTGTGCATCTGCATCTTCATTAAAAGTCCCCCCGATGTAGGTGTAGGAATTGCGCGTGCGGCGCCCGGCAGTGGAGCACACCCATGTACAGAGTACTTACAATCGAGGCACGTCCAAGTCCAAGGCGACCAAGCGCCCATCCGTTACATACAACTACATACTTAACATACACACATTGCACCGCGGCCTGTCGCCCATTGGTTAGGTATCCACGCGAGCGCGCCGCTGTTCACTCAATAGTGCCGTACACGCCTTTCCTTATGTACAGCCCTCCGTCTCACCACCAATACGCGGCACACATGTCCTGCCACCGCCCACGACAGGACGCCATGACAGCGCGCCAACGCAGATGCTCCCCTACCTCGTCGCCTAATCACCTTCAAAGCCACATACTTTCATCCTCCACAGGACAGCCAGCTACCGTACTCGACAGCCACACCGTACACGCAGCTCCCTACCACCTCCCATGTGGACCACCTTCCTCAGGTTGCTCCTCCTCCTGCTGCATCTGCCTTACTCGGCGATGGGCGTCTCATAGCCCTGCGGGTACTTGGAGGCCCAGGCCCACTGGTGCACGCACATGTCGTCCACTCCGTACCTGCGGCCAGGGGGCAGGGAGCAGGCCAGCAATACACGTCCGTCAGGGGGGGAGGTCTCAGGAAAGGGGGAAGGCAGAACGGCGTAAAGCTTGGGAACGCGAGTGTGTGTTCTTGACGCGATAAAGAAGCTTAGGTCGAGGAGGCAAGGGCTAGCATGTCCCACTCCCTCCAGTGCTTTCCTCTCCTCCCTCAACTCTTCCTCGTTTCCTGTCCGGGCCCCCTCCTTTCTTTCCTCCTGTCCTTTCCCCTTGTATCCCTGCTCCTCCGCCGTCCACCTCCCTCGCCCCTCCCGCTCTGCCCATCCCAACTTCCTCCCTCCCCTGCATCCCCTAGTAAACCCCTCCCTACCCCCTACCCCTCTTTACCCTCCCCCACTCACTTTGCCTTCCAGCCCAGCTCCCGCTCCGCCGTCTCGGTGGCCGCCCACACCGCCACGCTGTCGCCCGGCCGCCGGTCCATGAGCTTGTGCTCCACCTTCTTGCCGCTGGCAGCCTCGAACGCACGAATCATCTCAAGCACAGAGGAGCCTGCGGCGGTGAAAGAGGGGGGGAGAAAGAGGAGGGAGGGAGGGGTTTGAGCTGGGGGGATGATCGGGGTTCAGGGCCTCGACAAGGGCACGAGCCCCAGGTTAGCCCCTGCGTCCCCTCTTGTAACGGTGTGCCCTCGTGCCCAGGGAGGGTGCAGAGACGCGAGGAGGCACGAGGCCCCACTACGGGCACCGGGAGGGGGGACGCAAGTTCTGACCCTCTCCTTTTGGCTACGGGTACCACTGCCCTTAGCATCATGGTGCTATTCTGTTCTACCCTGCTTCGCCCACATCTGGTACCACCAGCACCTCCCTCTCACCCTCCCAGCCTTCGCCCTACACCCCCACCCCTCCCCTCCCTCACCCTTGCCGGTGCCCAGGTTGATCGGCGTGCAGCCCAGCTCGGGCGACGCCAGCACCTTGGCCACCGCCGCCACGTGCCCCTCCGCCAGGTCCATCACGTGGATGTAGTCGCGGATGGCGGTGCCGTCGGGGGTGGGGTAGTCGGAGCCGAACACACGCAGGAACTCGCGCTGGCCCAGGGCAACCTAGTACCGGGTGAGGTGGAGGTGGAGGGGGAAGGGAAGGTGTGGAGGGTTGGGAGGTGGTCGAGGAAGTGGAGGTGGAGGAAGGTGAGGAGGATTAACCAAGCAACCATGTGCAAAGGCTTCGGGTTGACAGTGATGGGGAAGCGAGGGGAAAGCGCCGAAAGATGGGGCATCATAGGCTCCAACACAGAAGTCCCAAGGGGGTCAGGACCAGCCGTATAACACCCGCCTAGCCCCTCCCCGCTTCTCCTAGCCTGATTCATCCCCTACCCCACACCTCCTCCGCCTCTCCCCGCCCTTCCCCCCCGGCTCTTGTCATGTCGTACCGCACCTGCTGGATGTACGGCATGAGGTTGTTGGGGATGCCCACGGGGTGCTCCCCGAGCTCGCCCGAGGGGTGGGCGCCGATGGGGTTGAAGTACCTGCGCGTGTGTGTGTATGGAGGGGGCCGATGAGGTAGGGAGGAGGGCGCGGAGGGAGGGAGGAAAGAAGGGCGGCGGGGAGGCGGGTTGGCCACCAGCATAGCACAGCTAGCTAGTAAGGGGTTTGCGTCCGCTGCGGCTCCAGGCGGGCCCCTGCAGATGTACGTCGCTCCCCCAGGCTTCCCTCTTAGCTCAAAGACCCCCCCCAGCCCTGGTTTTCCCTCTCCAGGTAAGTATCCCATAACGCGTCTCGTTTACTTGTATGCTCGTATACCCCACATGCGTGTTGCCTTGCACTTCGTGACCGGCGGCGCGGCACATGTCTCCATAGTGTTATCACGAACGGCGGCTTCTTCCTCAAGCCCTCTCGGGTTACGGTAGGCAACGATTCGGTAAGTAATTTGAGATGCGCGTTCTTAGTGCCTCCGAATGCGCTCACAGCATGAGTCGGGATATGGGATTGGGATTCGTTGTTTCACTTATTTAATTTTCCCCCCCAGCCCCCCTTTTTCTTAACCCCCCTTCCCAGCCCCCCCCACATCTCCTCCCTCCCCGCCTACAGCGCCCCACCTGAGCAGTAGCACACGCCACTCCTTGTCGCCCACAGCAATGTCCCGGAACATGTCCTCCTGGGCGGGCAGGCAGGCAGGCAGGGGCGGGCGGGCGCGAGGAGTGCGACATGCGAGATCAAGGAAGGTTGTAGCAAACAGGAGGGGGTCAGCCAAAATATGATAGGATGATAGGAGCACCATCGCTCACACGCACCCGCTCGATGTGGTATGGTGTACGCTTGCTGTGCACTATGAAGCAGGCTGAGGCACCCTCTCCATGCACCCACACCGACCGACCCATGGGTCAGACCCCCTGCGCTCACTGCATGAGTCGGGATATGGATTGGGACTCCTGTTGCTTCACTTCTCAGTTAGTACTCCCCACCTGGAACAGCTTGGTCCTGCCGTACGGCGAGATTGCCTTGAGCGGCGCCGCCTCCGTGATGGGCACCTCCTCGGGCAGCCCGTACACCGTGCAGCTGCTGCTGAACACCATCTGGGGTTGGGAGGGTGAGGGAAGGGGCGGGGAGGGGCGGGGAGGTGGGTAAGTCCTGCAATACGGTAGTCATGCAGCCGGACCTTGCTTTCCTGCTTGCCGTTGCTGTCCAACGCCCGCCTGCCTACCTAGCGCTCTCCTCCTTGACAGGCTTTCGGAACCCTTTTTGGGCGGGCTACAGCTTGCACTTGCCCACGCATCCCTGCTGCCGTCCTCCCTGTGCACTCCCGCCTGCTCCTCTCCTGCCCTGCCCAGCCCCGTGTTCCCATCCCTCCCCAACACCGTGCCCTGCCCCTGCCCCTGTCTCTCCATCCTCCCCTCCTTCCAACCTCTATGAATCCCTCCGTCCTTCCCCGCCTCGGTTTTCTAAGGGTGGCTTTGGATCTTCTCCTCCCCACCCTCTCCCTCCAACTCTCGCCTCCCTCCCCTCTCACGTTCTTGCACTTGAACTGCCGCATCACCTCCAGCAGCACCACCGTGCCCACGAAGTTGTTGCGGTAGTACTCCAACGGCTTCTCAACCGATTCGCCGACCGCCTTGAAGCCCGCGAAGTGGATCACGCAGTCGAACCTGAGGGAGGGAGAAAGGGGGAGAGGGTTAGCGGGTTTGGGGGGGCTGGAGTACGATCAGCGCGGAGGAGTGAGGACTTGGTTGGTGAAAGCAGGAGGTCCCGGCTGAAAGGGTTTACTCGTAGAAGGTCGGCTGACTGGTTGTTTGCTTGCACTAAAGGAGAGGCTGCTTCCCCATGTGACCGCCACCTTCCCCAGGCCCACTGCCAGCACACTCACGTCTCCGCCTCAAAGATCTTTGTGAGGCCCTCCTTGTCGTTGATGTCGCACTGCAGTACGGCAATAACAGCAGCAGCAGTACGGCAGTTGTAAGTACGGTATAAAGCAGCGGCAGTATTCTTACGACGAAGTGCCATAAGGATGGGCAGCATGCTTATGGAGGCATGCGTGATGTAATCCTTTGGGCAGCTAGGCTTGTAGGCAAGTGGGTAACTGCGCTCGTAGGGCGTCGGGAGTGCCACTTGGGGCTGATGGGTCAAACTTTCAAAGGAACGTTTCCCCGACAAAAGGCAGAGGGTCTCACATGCTCCCCATCCAAACGTATTTGTTGGAGTTCCTAACATGTTACTTACGTAGAAAAATGCTAGGTCAAACGGGAACCCACGCCTGCCCGCATGTCCATGCGAAGAGCCCACAGCGTTAACCAAACGTCAAACCACCACACCTTTGTATACTTCATCTTATCAGCCTTATCCCCAGCCAGCTTCTTCATGTGGTCAAACACACGGGGGAAGCTGTTCGACAGGTTGTCGATAAGGTGAACCTTTGCGCCATGCTCAAGCAGAACCAGCACCGTGTGGCTGCCTGCGACCCAGCACGAAGGACGTTAACCATGTATGAGTTAGAATGCAAGCGAGAAAAGGAGCTAGGCCTGTTGCAGTTGCCCATCGATCACCAGAGATCGACAGAGAATGGTTTCCTTGCATTTTGCATAGTCAAGCCGATATGACTTACCAATAAATCCGAGGCCTCCGGTCACGAAGATGTTCTTGCCGTCCAGCGACATGATTACTTTCAACAAACAACACTCCGTGCTTGCAAGGAGAAAGGGAGCTTCTTGGGTCGAGCTAATGCAGGCTAGGTTCAACAGCGGTATACAGTGCTACCAATGTTTCCAAGCAAGCAGTGCCCACAAAGAGATACGCGATTAACTTGGGAATGACCCGACCAACATGTGCCGTACATAGCCCATCCTGTCTTAGCGGGCGTGACCCCCCTGTTCCTTCCTCTTGCTCTCCGGGGCTACCGTAACCATTTTTTCTGGTAAGAGCTTACAAATGTATTGAGTCCTCTTATTGTTAGCGCATTTTGGAAAGCCGGCGCTGCCGGCGGCTGTGTCATGCAAGCTGACCTCAATGCTTGGCCGCTGCCTTCGCAGAACCTCTAGGACAGAAGACTTGGGAGGCTTACTTAGCCGAGGACCAAAATGTCTGACGGGTGAGTCTTTTCCCTTAGGCCGCATTGCTCCGAGGGCGAAGCAAATAAACCACTGGTTGTTTATATCTGTTGTGATGGTGTACATATACCACCTTGAGCTGAAAGTATTGTTTTGGTATACGTGGTGCAGCGCAGCCAGACGCCCATCCGGGAAGTGACCAGTCCTAACTAGTTGTATCGCTATGCTGCATGCTCTTATCCTTTGCAGAGAGGCTGCCCCCGTTGTGGCTGAGGCCGCTGCCCCTGCCGAGCCGATGGACATCAACACGGCCGTGCAGATGGTCCTGAAGAAGGCTCTGGCTCACGATGGCCTTTGCCGCGGCCTGCACGAGGCCTGCAGGTGCGCTTGCAGCAGACTCCCCTTAACTCCTACTTCAAAACGTGTATAGCCCAAGCCCCTGCATGCACCTTTCTTCATGTCTTCCCCAGCCACTCACTGCTTTTGCCCCGCGATGGCTAATCCGCTGCGGTTCTTTCACACCCCAGCAAGCACACAGACAGCGTTCCCCACTCAAGGCCACCTGGCCCTCTCACGCTCCACGCCCCATCTACGTTTTTTGTTGCGTTCCGCAGGGCCATTGAGAAGGGCCAGGCCCAGCTGTGCATCCTTGCTGAGGACTGCAACCAGCCCGACTACAAGAAGCTCATTGAGGCCCTGTGCGCCGAGCACAACGTCAACCTGATCTCCGTGCCGGAGAACAAGCAGCTGGGCCAGTGGTGCGGCGTAAGTACCTGGGGGCGGGGTGGGTGACGACTACGAAGGGGAGAAGAGGACTGCTAGGGGTTACGGGGTACGGATACGGATACCCAAACATGTTAGGCTTCTCCTTGTTGTACCGTCGTATGGGCTGGGAGGCTTCTCCTTGTTGTATCGTCGTTTGGGCTGGGCGGTTATCGTCATGAGCATGTCGCACAGGATCGCCGCGCCTCACCGCTCCCCCTCCCACCCTCTTCTTCTTGCGCGCAGCTGTGCAAGATCGACCCCCAGGGCGAGGCCCGCAAGGTGGTCGGCTGCTCGTGCGCCGTCGTCACCGACTACGGTGAGGAGACCGCCGGCCTGTCCATGCTGCAGGAGTACCTCAAGAGCCGCTAAACGCTGCACAACAGCAGCAGCGGCGGAGCGCGTTTTGCAGAAGCAGCCTCAGTTGGGAGGATGCGCTGGCTAGCAGCAGCGTGTCCCTCTTACTACGAATGTAGGAGGGGTGTAGCTGCTGCTGGTTGCGCTGCTATCGCAGGCCATCTGTAACGCCGAAAACAACAGTTTGTCAGTCCCAATGTGTACCCAATAGGTTTCGTTTCCAGGCTTAGCAGGGCTCAGGCTCCTTATTAGGTAAAGAATAAACAAATATGAAAGATTATACCCCAAAGGGCTACTGGAAAGGTCTAGCTGAATCAGCGGTACTCTCTAGGAGCCTCCCCAGCTGTGCACAAATCGCAGCTACAGGCAGACTACAGGAGGGCGATACTTATGCCGAAGCCTTTGGTCGTACCTAGGTAGGGCTTACCCTGCGTGGGGGAAAAACAACCGATAGGATATTTCAAGAAAAGCAGTTGGGTTAATTCGGGCGCTACATGCTGGGCTCCCGGTTGCAAGCTGGACCCCAGGTAGGGGGAACGCATTCACCCAGCAATACACTTAGTACGGCAGCACTTAATCGACAGTCCAGGATTTTGTTTTACAAAAACTGGCAGTACGGTTATCGTCCAAAAGACGCAGGGCAACTCGTCGGATCCTAGCAGACAGCAATTTCACTCTTAACATGTATCGACATTAGGCATCTCCTCCCACGTGCAGAGGCAGGAACCCTCCACCTAGCATTGCTCAGTGCAGACTGCACACACTCGCACAGGCATGCGCTTCTCTGCGCTGCCATGCTGTGGCATGGGCTACCGCAACGCTGAGTTGGGCCCAAGTGGGAGATAGGCGCCTTTGCGAGGTGTCTAGGCCATAAGTAGTTGGGTTGGCCGAGTACTTGCCTTTGTGGGCGTCATGGGACTGTTCACTGACTGGCTGTGGTGCCGCAGGCCGAATGCGCATGCAGGTAGGCCTGCTGCTTCGGGCGAAGTCACGAGTAGCGGTCCCTCTTCTAGGATAGAATGTTGCCGGCTTCACGACGCCAGTCAGTACTGCAGGAATGGGAGCGTCTCCAGTGTTTCGTCTAAAGCGGTATCGACCTCCTGCTACGGTCGCTTGCTTCTCCTGTAGTTTTCAATGTTGGTTTACATTTTTACAAATTGTTTTTACAGTTTTATTGTCTCCCTCCTAACAGACTGTGAGGGATTGGAAAGGGAAACGCAGTTGAACTGGTGTACACCTTGTAGGTGTGTAGTAGCCTGTAAGCCACGCAAGCGACCGACCCACGGTTCGTTTATTACTTGTATATGTACGCAAAAAGGGATCCTATTAAGGCCAGCATCCTGCACCCAAAACACACCGTACACACCGTCTTATCAATGCCAACCGGCTACACGTAAAAGTACCCCCTTAAATGTTAGTTCATGGTTAGTAGGGAAAGACACACCCTGCCAGGAAAATTCAGCCAGCTACTGCATCAGTAAGCGTTGGTTGAGCAATACGCATTAGTATTGTGTCATTTTGACAAATGATACCCCGAGTATCACACATCACGCAGTGCATGGCATGTAGGATGTAGCAAGTGTGCCGTACCACCGCGGCACCACAACCGAGGCACACGCCGCGGCACCACAACCGAGGCACACGCCCCAACCAGCGACCCTTCTTGCAGTCATTAGCCCTTCATTTGCCCATCGCCCACCGGTAGCCAGCAACACAGAAAGGCTCCGCTGAAAAAGCACAATGGCAACACCAAGTACCTCCTACCTAGACCTAGACCTCCTGCAACGCCTACCGCTAACTATTTACTTGGCATGCAAAGAGAGAACGAGCCATCGGTAATGTAAAGCCGGCGACCCTCCTTTAACCTAGGGAAACCAAAAAGGGAAGTACTGGAGGTTGGCCAAACTAAGCAACATCCCGCACCATACGTGTACTGGCAGCATGCCCGTGCTGATTGTATGTGGCAGCAGGTAGCAGCTCACATAAAGAAGGACACATCACCGTGCATCTGTCATGTAAAGATAAGCGGTGATACACAGAAAGACGCAATCACAAAGCCCAATTCTCAGGGCTTACGAAGGACAAAAACGCAATGCTCAACGCCAATTCCCACATAGTTAGTAATAGGACATGGATCACACAACGAACGAATGTATAGACTATAGAGGCCCATGGACTGTGGAAAAGGCAAAGGCGTCCATTAGTACGGTACACAACAAACAACACCCTTTCGTGTTTCTGTCAGCGTGCAACCCACACCAGCCATGCCATACGAGGAAGAGACATCGGACACAAACAAGGATGTTAATTGTGCCGCAGGACGTCACACTGTAGCACACATGAACAATCTGGGTCAACACGGCAATGAATACCGGTACCGGTTCCGAGGTAAGCACCCCACACCAAACTTCCGCCCCAAATACCCCCAAGTGCTTCCATCCGAGTTCCATATTACTTAGCCACTACATGCCAATTGCCGGGTGGCCCAGCAGCTGTTCGCCTGCTGCCTGCCCGCCTGATCCCCTACAGACCTGCTGTATGCAAAAACTGAGAGACACCGTGACACGGACATCCTATAACGCAGCTTTCCCTAGTAGCTTACTCACAGCTCGCCAAAAGACTCTTCCTGCCAGGTATCCAGCATGCCCCGGTGCCCCGACGGGACACCGCCACCGCCACTGACTCGAACCCTGCCCGTTGCCGGTACCGCCGCCAACACCGCTGGCGGGACTGTCGTCCTGCTGCCAGCACTTGCACGTCCACTGCCGTCTTCACCACCACTGCACCATATGTCCGTACATGCACCCACTGCCTTTGCAGCTGAACCCATCTGCTGCTGCTGCGGCGGCGGCGGCTGCATTGGCTTCTGGCCCGGCATAGGGGTCGGTAACCGCTGCTGATGAGTCCCGTACGGCAGGGGCTCAGCAACCTCGATCTGGGGTTCCCGGCCCGTTCCCGCTGAGGAGTTCTGCATGGGATGCTGCAGCTGCGGCTGCTGCTGGCGCTGCATGGTAACGTCGACAGGCCCCTTCGGTGCTAGTAATGCTCGGTAGTTGGCAGATGGCACTAGCAGGTTGCTAGCTACCTCCTTCCCAGCCGCTCCACAAGCAACCGTTTGCGTTGCTGCCGCCGCCGTCGGCGAGAGCCATGCCGGATTGCTCGCCCCTTGGTGCCTCGACCCACCGCTGCAACGGGCAGTGGTGGCTGTAGCACCGACTGCTAACGGTAAACCGCCATTGCTGGGCCGGCCGTCGCGACTGGTTGTGGTCAACGCTGCATCCGCGGAGGCACGGAGCTGCGAGGTACGTTGCTGCTGCTGCTGCGGGCGACCGCACAGGTCAACGATGCGGCCGGGTGGCGCGACCGTCGGTGAGTAGAAGCCCTTTGCGACTGTGGCAGAGGCGGCGGAGGCGCCAAAGACGGGGCTGGGAGGTGATGCCAGCACCAGCGGCGGCACCTGTAATGGTCGGGGGCGGCCGCTGCTACCGAGTTGCTGTTGCGCTTGAGGCTGCGGTTGTGGCTGCTTGGGTTTCTGCGGCAGCAGCAAGGCACCCCCGCCGCTCACAGCGCCCGGTGAGCTGACGTGGTTGGGCGGATCTGCAGAGTACGGCAGGCCTGCAGGACCCTCAGACAACCTCGCATTGCGGCCGCGTCGGGTCTTCTCCTTTTGAGCTCCACCACTACCGCCGCCGCCGCCGCTGCTGCTACCACCTGCACTACCGTCAGCTTTACAACTGTCGGCAGCAGTGCAGTAGCTGTCTAGCCCGTCGCCGAATGCACCGCTGCCGTACGGTTCGCCCATGACTGCGGTTGCGGAGTGACGGTTGGCTCCGGGCTGCAAGGGTATCTGGAGCGCCGGCGGCCGAGGGGCCGTACGGAATCCTCCGATGCCATTACCCACGACGGCCTTGGTGGCAGTGCTGACGGGGTGATGAGGAGAGCCGCCGCCGCTCTTCGTGTACTTCCGGACGCCCGAGTCGCAACGCTGAGTCATAAAGGTATGCTTTGCCGCCGCCGCTGCCGCCGCCAGGCCCGCCGGCGGCGGCGGCGGCGTCGCGGTCTCCGACGGCTTGTACGGCCTGCCAGAGGCGCCGCTGGTACGGCCGCCGTCAGGGCTAATCGCCTTTGTCGTTGCGCAAATGATGGCAACAGGGGGCGACGGTGACGGTGTCGACGGCGATGGCCGCTGCGCCGCTGCGGCGACGGCGCAGCGCGATGTACGAGCACCGCCGCCGCCGCTACCGGTAACCATGACGGCGGCGGGGCTGCGCCCAACGGAATCGTCGTACTCCCAACCCATGTCACTGTCACCGCCGTCGCCGTCAATGCACACGTCAGCGATACCGCCGCCGCCGTCGTCGCCTCCGTACCCCTCCGCATCCTCCTCGTCGTCGCTTTCTCGGCACTCGTCGTACCACACAAGGGAATGTACGGCAGCCGTTGAGGCGAAACTCTTGCCGTCGCCGCCAGCAGCAGGACCCCCTACCGGCGAAACTCCGCCGTCCGCCCCCCGTTGACGACCCCCTCCGTTACGCGACTGAGTTGGACGGCCGCCGCCGACGCCGCCGCCACCCGCACCAGCCGCCCCCGTTGCTGCGGACGTCAGCGGAGGCGACTGTGGTACACCCCAGGCCGCTGTAGCAGGCCCTGCTCTAGCCCTGCCGCCGCCGCCGCTGACGTGTTGTCCTCCCGCATCCTCACCCTTCTGCCGCTGCTGCTGCTGCTGCCTGACCGTGGCATCCGCTCTTCTCCGTCCTGAATCCTCGACTCCACTGCCGCCGCCACTGCCTCCTCCTCCTCGACAGCGGTGCTGCTGCTGCCGTACGACCGACCCTCCACCTCGTCCTCCATTGCAATCACCTCTCCCGCCGCAACCAACCTCACCGTTATCACTCCTCCTGGGCTGCCGACTCGTCCCAGCCCCGACACCACCACCACCATCACTTCGTCCATCACGTGCTGTTCCCGCCGCTGTAGTGCTTCCTCGCCCGCCACTGCAGCCGGCGCCGCCGCCGCCACCTAATCGTACGGCAGTTGTTCCGGTTGCTGTCGTACAGCCGTACGGCTCCACCTCATCTTGCTCGTCCACTTCTTGAACCATCATGGCAACAAACTCTGGGTAGCTGATGCGCCCGTCTGCGTCGCGGTCGACGCAGGAGAGCAGCGCCTGATGGGGGACGAGGAGAAGGAGAAGGAGAGGAACGGGTGAGGCCAGGGAGGAGTAGAGAAGGCAGCAATCCTGAAGTGACGGGAACCAGAGCCAACCTGCGGGTCACGGGCATGAACGCCGCTCCACTACACACACACGCACATGCACACGCGCTTGACGCGTGCACCATCGGATCTTGAGCCAAGGCATTACAGCTTCACCAAGACCCACCCGTATGTCCGGTCCCTCCCGATCCGCATGGTGGTGCGTCGCGAGCGCTGTCCGCAGCTCATCTGCCGTGATGAACCCCGACCCGTCCGCGTCAAAGTGCCTAAACGCCGCAGCCAGCGGGTTGCTGCTCCGCGGCGGCGTCACGCAGCCACTGCCGCTGCAGCGGGCCCCGCCCGGGCAGCTGGTGCGAGGGCTGGGAGCAGCACTGGGTCTGCTGCCGGAGGTACTGACCCGTGGGTCGCATGCGGCGCCGCGCGCTGCCGCCGCCGCCGAGTTGGCGGCTGCTAGCGCGGCTTGCGCCTGCCGAGCGATGGCGGCGGCGGGCAGTGCGGCCCCCAGGAACTCCGATTGGTCCAGCATGCCGTCACCGTCCAGATCGGATCTGGGAGGGAGGGAGGGGCGAGAGGAGGAGGTGGGAGGCCAGGGGAGACGGCACGTTGGCTAAGGAGGTTCTTGGAGGATGGGAGAATGTGGAGATCTAAGCATGCGGCAAAGGGTAGGATTTCGTCACAAACCTCACTGTACTAAGCCTACTCATTATCCCCAGCCCCACCCCCACCCACCTCTCCACCAGCTCCCGCAGCTCCTCCTCCCCAAGCGGAGCCACCACGGACCGCCCGCCGGGACCCCCCAGCCCTCCTCCTCCTCCTCCACCCGACCCTCCACCCGCCCCTGCGCCCGCCCTGCCGGCCCCCATGGCGGTCATCGAGTGGTGCTCCTGCCGCTCCAGGCCCTCCTGTGGACGGTTAAACAGAAAGGCGCACAAGGGGCGGTGCTGGACTTACGGAGCCATGCAACGCTGATGGCGCGTATATCGGTACACCGGTGCGTACCCTACTGACCGCCTTAGGGGCTACACGGCTCCCACAGCTGAGTTACCCCCCCCCCTCCCTCCATCACACGTCATCTGGGTGTCATGCCGCAACGGCTCGAGCTGCATCAACACCATACCGGGACATATCCCAACCACCCACCCTCCTCCCCTTCCCTTCACCTCCCTTCCCCTTCCTTTACCCTCTAACCAGGGCCTAACCAGGGCCCCTACCTTGAGCTCCTGCACACTCAGCTTCCCGTCACCGTCCGCGTCCAGCCCCTTGAACTGCGCCACCAGCCCCGCCACCTCCTCCGCCCGCATCAGCCCCGCCACCACACGCCGAGCCTCCTTCTGGAAGCTGTTCAGGCGCGCAAACCGGCGCAGCCGCTCCGAAACCACTCCCGGGAGGGGGCCGGTGGGGGCGGTGCAGGCGTCCGGGGTGCTGCCGAGCCAGGGCATGGAGAGCAGCTGGTCCGCTGTGGCACTGGGAGGAGGAGGGAGGAGGGGAGGGAAGAGCAGGGAGAGGAGGGAAAGGAAGGAAGGAGGTGATTAGTCACCCAAGTAAGCCTGCCGAAGTCAAGTAAGCCTGCCGAAGTAAGCCTGTATTTACCGGCTACCAGCATGGGGGGAGGCGCTGAGAATGCAACCAAAGCTAACAAGGAAGGTCAAGGAACAAACCAACAGCAGCAACACCCGACATGCGTGCTTGGCATGCCTTCCCTCAGCTTCCCCTCCCCTGTCTCTCCCTCCCTCTCACCGTGTGGTGGGGTTGCGGTCCATCATGGCCCTCAGCACCGCCACCGCATCTCGACTCACAGAGGTCCAAACAGGGTCGGAACAAAAGTCAATTTGGCCCTGAGGGAGAGGTGGCGTGACCGGGTGGAAGGGCGGGGCGGGCGGTCGGCGGTGGGATGAAGAGGGGGGAATGACGAAAAGAGGCGACCCATGGGTCACTTGAAGCAGGGCGCATCCACATCGCACACCCTTTAGGCACGTGTCACCTAAATAAGGAAAACCGTCGCACACCCTTGCCTCTTACCGACTGCACGGCTCGCAATATTTCTTGGTCGTTCCGTCCGTCAAAGGGCGCATAACCCGTCTGCATGTCCGCAAAAGAGGGGCAGGAGAAAGAACACGAGGAAACAAAGAGAGCGAAACTCAGTAGCGGGCCAACAGCGCAGGCCCCATGATGAACAGGGCAGGTCGGGGCGCAGCGGCGGGTTATAGCCCTTCATCACCACCGTGCATCTCAGCTTCCCATGCAACAAACCCCCTCCACATCAATCGCCTCCAAATAGAGCCCCAGCGTTCCTCCCCTCGCTGGGCCTGCCCACACCTCCCATCCCTACAAAGCCCCCTCCTCCCCATTGCTTTGCCCTAACCTGTGGCTCTGGTACATCTCTGACCCCCTCCCTATCCCCCTCCTCTCCCCCTCCCCCTACCAGCAGGATGTGCAGTATGACCCCGGCCGACCACACGTCAGCCGAGCGGCCGTAGCAGCGGTTGAGCACCTCAGGGGCCACATAGTACGAGGTGCCCACCGTCTCCGACATGGGCACCGAGTCTGTGGGGCGGGAGAGAGGTGGGGGGAGATTAGATAGACTGAGCCGCGGAATGCCTGAATGAGGTGGGGTAAAAAGAGGTGAACAGGTGCACTGAGGGTGGATTGGGCGAGGTTGCTGACATCATGAGGTGTAAGGAGCCATCTCAAAACTGCATTGTAGGAAGGGCCAGGATTGGCTGCAACCATGCAGACATGGCTTCAACGCAGCTAATACCCTGCAACCCAGGGCCAAGCCCCAACACAGCCCTAACCCTCCAGCACTAACACGCCGGTAAACCGCCCCGGCTGTTCCCGTCCCGGCTGCTCTTTCTGCTCCACTCACCCACCCACCCACTCACCGTTGCAAAACACAGACAGTCCAAAGTCAATGAGCTTCAGCCTCGGACCCACCGCCTCCCGCCCACTGGCGGCAGTGGCAGCAGCAGATGCCCCTGCTGCTGCCCCTGCTGCTGCCCCTGCCGCAGCCCCGGGCGGTGGCGGTGCCGTGAGCATGAAGTTTTCCGGCTTGATGTCCTACACAGCCGGAGGTGAGGTGGCGGGAAGCGGATGTGGGTCAGAATTGGGTGTTGGGGCCAGAAGAGTACCGCGAGGGGAGGGAAGGGGGCGGGTGCGGAGGACACATGGGCCCAGCGGAGGACAACAGGGGTGCGAGAGAGGCAACCCCTACTCCACGCCCCGCCCTACCATCCTATCCGCTCCGCCCTAACCCACCCCTACCCGCCTACCCACCCCGCTCTACCACCCTCCATCCCCTCACCCGGTGTGCTACCCCCATGGCATGGCAGTAGGAGATGGCGGTGAGGACGGTGCGCATCACGTCCGCCGCCGCCCGCTCGCTGTGCCGCCCCACACTGATGATGGCGTCAAACAGGTCGCCACCCTGAGGCAGGGGGAGGGAAAGGATTGCACACGCTTGCAGTTGGAGAAACAGGACAGGACAGGTACCGGCATGGACGACCGTACATGGAAAGGGGAGGGAGGGGATTGCACACGCTTGCTGTGGAATGCGGTTGGGCGTCCCCCAGCGGCATCTTTGACCCCCACTCCACCCAACCTGGTACCGCAACGCATTGGCAATTCTCCTTTTCCCCCACCTGGTATAGCTCCATGACCAGGTGCAGCTGCCCCGGCTCCTCGTGCACCCCCAGCAGCTGCGATATGTGCGGGTGGCCGCTCAGGTGGTGCAGGATCTCCACCTCCCGCCGCAGCGAGCTCACCTCCTCAGTGCCCAGAAGGGACTTGCGGATGGTCTTCACGGCCACTCGGGCGCCCGAAGCCAGGTGCGTGGCGGCGCGGACCTGGCGAGAGAGGGAGAGAGGGAGAGGGAAAGGAGGGAAAGAGGTGTAAGTTTTACAAGGTTTAAGAACATTCGATATCGAAGAGGGGAGGGGGCGTGCTGGAGAGGAAAAGGAAGGAAGGCGAGGGGTTTCTGTTCAAGTTTTCCAGCCCCTTGTTGGAGATGGCAGGTTGGGAAAGTGAGTGTGACCCATACAGGTACATCCCTCAACAGCGGCACACAAACACATCCTTGAGCCTGCTTACCACTCCAAAGCTACCCTTGCCTAGAACCTTCCCAAGCGCGTACACGCTCTCCACGGGCGGAGTGGGTCGGATCACCCAGTGTGTCACGTCGGGAGACGAGCTGCCGCCGCCGGCCGCCACTGCGGCGGCAGCAGCCGCTGCATGCTGCTGTTGCTGTTGCGTCGGCGGCGCCGCTGCCAGTGGCGGTTGTTGCTGCAACGACGGAGGCGGAGTGGGTGGAGTAGGAGCCGAGGATCGCTGCTCCTCCGCCGCTGCGGCGACAGCGGCGGCCGTAGCCGCCGCTGCAGCGGTGGCAGACGCCGTGGCTGCTGTTGCAGCATTGGCGGCGGCCGCCGCTGCCGCCGCAGGTGTAGGCCTGTTGTTGCCAGTCCGGCTGCTGCTGCCACCTATGGATGTCCGATTGCGCCTGCCGCCGCCGCTGCCGCTGGCATCCCATGCCGCAATTGCAGTCCCCGCCCCGGCGCGCAGACTGCCGGCACGCGACGCGACTTCGGGGCCCCATGCGCTGGCGGCCCCGCCGGTAGGGCTGGAGAGGCCCGCGGCTTCGGCGGCCGAAGCCGTGACGGAGCAGCTGGTACGGACGGTGCATGCAGCGTCGTACAAGCTTTCCGACGTGGCCTGGCGACCCACATGGAAGCTCTGGACGCAGCTATCGGCGGTGCCCGGGATGGAATCCGCCCTGCTTATTGCGCCTGTCGTGTAGCGGTTGCCGGCAGGCTGTTGGGAGGCTGATGGGAGTTCAAGCCAAGCTGACAGTCCGTTGAGGTTTGGATGGGTAGCGGCGGCAGCACCAATGGTAACGCCAGGTTGTGAGGCACCGGTGGGACTTTGGCGGGCCCCGCGATTGACGTGACCGTTGTACGTTATGTTATCTGACGCGTCTGTGTCTGATCCTCCATTGTTATCTTGACTGCTGCGCAGACGGTAGCTCTCCTGTCGTCTGCGGCTCCGGCTTAGGCTCATACGGAGGTTACGAGCAGACGCCTGCCAAGCAGTCTTGGCCGCCGTGCGAAGTTGGGAGCCTGCCCGGGCAGTAACTGCTGAAGGACCGTGGTGCGGCTTGCATGTCAGTGAGGCCGCGGAGTCATTAGGAGCAGGCTCGTGGTCTTCGGATGCCATTACATGCTGTCCACCGACTGCGCTTTTAGTAACGCAGCCGCCCATGATCGCTTAGACCAGACAAGGACGTGGAAAGCAAATGGCGTCAGAGCAACGAAGTGGATAGCCAGACGTTTACGCCCTAAACGTTGAGTGGCGAGGACCTCCAATGCGCTAAGCAGACTAAACGATTTTGTATGGCACGCTAATTAATCCTAGCTCACAAATGTCTAGCAAAACGCATTGGAATAAGCAGGTCGACACCGCTCTACTGGCGGTGATATGACATTCTGACACCCAGGAAAGCGGTAACTTGCAATGCTCCCATGTAAGTTACACATCTAGTCTGAGGAAAACGTATAAGGGAGCGAACACTGCTGGGCACAAGAGATATTAGTATTTGTCGAAAACGGAAGTTGCGTTGTGTTGCAACGGTCTAAGCGGTTCAATACCTATGGCAAAAGAACGTACATAGCGGTCATAGGTTTTGTAGTGAGCAGTGCTACCGATGGCGCCTTCCGGTTCGCTTCATACAGTACGGTCACCCGCGTACGAGTGCACTGCAAACAAGTTACCGCCCCTGTTACAAACAATGGTTACTGTCGCTTTGCTCTAAATGATAGTTCCAAGCAATTGCGCATACCTGTGCAACCCGGGCCATCCTAATTTGAGGCTAGCCGTTTTAGCCTCGGTGGTGTTGCTGGAATATATCTTTCAAGATAACCGTGTCATCAATTCATGGGGAATAGCTCACTGAACTTTATTGCCTTGGGGAGGGGTTAAACGAAAACGTTTTCACTGTGTAGCAGTACTATCCGAGCCTACCGTTAAATACTAGCTGTATAATACCACTTCTGTCAACAAAACTTTTCAGTTGGTGTATTAATTGCTTTCTAATTTTGCGGCAGGCTTCAAAGCCGCATCCATTTCTGTGACGCATCCAAGCAAACCCGAAGCCCGGAAGAGACATGCCATCATGTAGCAGTTGGCTACCGAAACACATACAGAGTGCCTTACACGAGGCCAAGCCCAAGCAACATTGCCCGCAAGTGTGCCAGCTTTATTGCTGAGAGGCCAATTGCCCACCGCGTCGCCGAAGGTCAAGGAACATCACCACCACCACCTTTAAGAAGCAAGCCATGAATGCCCAGTAACCTCCAGCCAGCCAGAGTCCTTGCGGTGTAGGCGACCCTGCTCCGTAGTAGACGGCATACGCTTGCCTGATAATGGACACATGTTGTGGACCTGTCCTGCGTCTGCCCCTATTGTACCGGTGTTGACTGCCGCGCCATGCCACCACGCCCTCCGCCTGGCCCGATAGCCATTGCAGCTATCATACTAGCGGAGACCTTGTGGCGCACAACCTCACCGCGTGCTACTGCTACTCCACATGGAGCTACCCCGCATAATGGCGCCCCGTGGGCCCTTAAGTGTATGACGCACTGCACTGTGCGTGCAGAAACAGAGTGTACCCACACCCGATGCTTGAAGCACGCGGCACGCCGCGCGCATGTAAACGCATACCGAGGTAAAACCAGACGCACGTCAAGTCCTGTCGACAGAATGTTCGCAATGTTGGTAATAATGCTAGAGGTCGAGCTCGAAGCCAAACGTGCCTGAACACAGCTGCGACTGTTTGGACCTAGTCACTCGAAATTGAAAAAAAACTCGCCCAAACATGCACACCTAGACATTGCGGCGAGCATGCCAGCTTGCTCTCTAGCTCGCTCGCCCTATCCGTGTACCTCACCCTGTCTGCTATCATTTACATCGTGCTCCCAACACGGCTATGCCACCCCCTTTCAGCCACCAAGCGCATTGCATGCACTCGCTGTTCGGTGGCGCATGCGCGCGCCCTCCCATCCGACCGGAAAACGCACAAGGAGTGCTCAGTGTACGATCCCGAGCACACGCTCCAGCTTGGCCTTCACCTCGGCCACCATGAACCACGCCACGGTGGAGGCCCGGTAATACTCGTAGTCGTGCGCCGTTTGCGGGTAGATAAGCGTGAGGGCGGTCTTTACTTGCTCCATCTTGACACCGGCCTGTGGGAAGCGAGCAATTTGCATTTATACTAAGGTAGAGACAAGGGTCCATGGGTCAACGTCACAGTTTGTGAACCAAGAAATAGCAAGAGACAAAGCGTAGTGACGCTCGGCTGGCGGGCGATGCGGCTGACCGTCAATGCTGGTACGGTAGGCTGTTGGCTAACGAAAATAGTACGGATGTGAACGTAGAGCTTGTCCAACAAACCGCGGAAGACAGCACATGCACCATTGCCCCCCACTTCGCTATGCACCGCACCTGCATCCAGCGCTTGAGCAGCTGCGGGCGGGGCACGCAGAAGCCGCAGCGGATGCCGTTCTCGATGGCGTGGTTGCAGAGGGCGTACAGCAGACCGATGGACATGTTGAGGCGGTCAACGCTGCTCCACGTGATCGTGTTGTCCTTCGACGCCTCTGCAAACATGGCAACACACGGCGACCAGCAAGTTGTGTTTAGTGTGCGCCGCTGGTGATGCTGAGAGTGCGCCGACAAGGCACAGACATACAACAACAACTACATATCGCAAATAGAACGCAAGAACTAGCCCATGCATAAATGCGATCATGCTTACCCGCCGCCGCCAAAGCCTGCTCCTCCGTGAGGCCATCGGCCAGCATGGGCCGCACGCTGGTGTGCGGGATCTGCAGACCCCACAGCTCAATCCGCTCGTCCACACCGTAATACCTGTAACCGTGTTGCATTGGAAAAGAGTGAGCAAGTGCCGGTGGATTGCAAGGCCACCACTGCTGAAAGACTGGCCTCAGCCATCATCCCCGAAACGCCCGCTCAAGCTATTGGTCCCGCCCCTCCGGGTCTCCATCTCGTTACTCCTCCTCGAGTACTCACCGCAGCTCCTCTGGGTCCTCAAAGTCGAAGATGCAGGACGCAATCATGTTGGTGCCGAAGGTGGCCATGAGGCAGCCCACTGCAGGGCCAACTGCGTCCTTCATAGTCGCCTCGCCCGTCGCAACGTTCAGTAGCGCGGCGGCCATGTCACGGCCAGGGTTGACCTGCGATTGCATTTTGAAGAGGCGGCAAGGGTAAACAAAAGTGGCAACAGAGCCACACCAGATTCCGGTGTGCATGAGGACGTCCCGTCGGGTCCAGCCAATGGCCCTGTCGCACCTCAAGGCGAGCTAGTAGGTAGGTCATCTTGTCTGAGGCGGGTAGCGGCGTGTTCTCCGGGAGGAGGCTAATGACGTCCTTGAAGTCCTCCTTGGTGCACGCTTTGAACACCGCCAATGTGTCGTGTTGGTTAACCTGGGCAGGGAAGAAACGTGCCGTTAGCTTGCCAAGGGGCATCACCAGTACCCGCCATGCTATACCAAAAGTGCTCATGATTTACGCACTGAATGTAGAAAAATTAATAGAGATTTGCCTATGTAAGCAACTGGCTCGGCCGTACCTTGAAACGCGCCAGCAACTTGGGCACTTCACCCTCATCCAACAAATCGTAACCACCGGCGCCATCATCCGCGCCCACCCCGTCGTCGGCGCTCGCGGCTTCAGCGTTAACGCCAGCGTCACCCGTGCCCTCGCGTTCAAGCTCCGTAAGCGACGCCTCGCTGCCGCCAGCTGCTGCTCGCCCTGGTCCGCCGCCTACATAGTGAGCGACATGCACAACGGCCCAGGGCGAACTATGGGGTCACAGAGAGGCGTGCAACTACCAATGCCGTTGGCTGGTACAGCTGCATTCCTCGTAAGCAAAAAGCGCTGTTGGTATCCAGGTCACAACGCCTAAGCCGACGGGCTGGGGGTTTATAAACCCTACACTCCGCTGAGTTGGGCTACATGCCCCGACGCTCCAATACAAGCACGAGTTCTGCGCACCTGCTTTCTGAGCCCGTCGGAACTTAGACTTTGCAATCGCAGCTGCGGCCGCGCCTCCTTCACCGCTTGCGTCGTCGGCAAACATGGATTCGCCGCCGTCGTCTCTCCGGGCTTCCGACGTGCGCTCCTCGTCGGCGAACATGGACTCGTCTCCACCCTCTCCTCCCACGAAGTCCTCGGTGACCACGTCGCCCTCCCCGTCTTCCCCGCCCTGCGCAGCCAGCAGCAGCAGTATGTTATGCATAGTGCGTCATGAGTAAAGCAATCAAGAGGGGAGGCCAACAACCCCATGCGCCAAAAGGGCCCCTCCTACTAACGGCTGTTCGCTTCATCAGGCTACACCTACCACAAAGAAGTCGTCTGTGCCGCCGTACTCGCTTTCCGCATTTCCGGTAGCGCCCTCGGCCCCGGCGCCCGCCTCTTGCGAGGCAAGCCATGCTGCAAAGCTGGACTTCCCCACAGACTTGGCAGTAGATGCAGTTGGCCGCGGACCTGCGGATAATTAGGCACAAAACGGATGGCTAGTTCAGTGCTAAGGATAACGAAAAGCACCCGCAGGACTTAGGGCGGCAGGCATTCATTGAGTCGCCGACACATGCTGGGGGAACTTGGGCACTTACGTGAAGGCGTGCTCGGTCCGTCATCCGCGGTAACCGCAGTGCCGCGGCCGCGACTGCTGGATGGCCGGTGCGGTTGCCGCCGAGCGGAGCCGGGCCCTGCAGAGCTGGTTACTCCGGCAAGACCGTCTACCGAGGAGGCGACCGCGCTCAGGCGCAGCCGCGTACCGAACCCCTTCAACAGCTCGTCCCCAATGACCTGCGGAAGCGAAACACAGGTAGCACATCAACGTTGTAATGATGTGCACATGTGCCCCACTTGCGCTGACGGGTTGCAAGGCAATCCGTAACCTTGCTATGCACAGAATCCAATCCCATGGCAGGCTTTTCATATCGGAACGTCCGCCATTTCGCTTAATGGGTGTTGACCTATCAAGGCGATACCTCCAATCTCGTCGCCAACACAGAGACAGATTAATGAGTATTACATGCAGCCAACGCACCTGATCCGTCGGGATGCTAGCAGCCGCGCCACCCGCCAACCTCCGCCGAAGCTCGTCGTACTGCGTGGCACGTAACCGCTGGAAGCCCTTTGCTTTCATCTGCTCCTCGCGCAGCGCTGCTAGGGCCGCCGTGCGCTTGGCCTCCTTCTCGCGCCGCTCACGCTCACGCCGCTCCCGGACCTCCTTCAGGCGCTCGTGATCTTCCAACAACGCCTACACGCAGGACGCCGTCCAGATTTACGATATGTTACCAGAAGAGCATGATTGTAGCTTTCAAGGATTTGCGTCCCTATCTGCAAATCATCCAGCATTGAATGTCAGCAGGTCATCATGTCGAAAGCCTATACCGACCTGCAGCTGCATCATGCCAAGCGTGCAGCCCATGCCGGCCGTGGGGATCACAGGTAGCAAGTCCTCCTCCAGCGTCGTGAACCTGTCAGGAATGGCCACATCGTCGATAGCTGCGCGCTAGCGAGCTAATAGAAGCAATAAGGTCCCGCCGCAACCACACGGCTGCTTCGCAGTTAGGGGACATGCATGTCCTGCATTCCTGCTCACCTGTTCGGCAACGGCTGGTTCTTAATTTTGCAGGCTCGGTTTGCGTATTTAAGGGTGTTGTTGGTTTCCTCGAAGTCTGACTCCGAGGGGCTAATGCAGCTGATGAGGACCGTCAAGCTGTTGCCTCCGAGCGAGTCCTGTTGGGGACAATGGGAGAGTGCACAGGCAGGTTGAACAATCAGCCACCCAAGGCATCAGGGCGCATGCTACTGAACATGGCTACCCATGCAGAGAGTCCGGACCTCTTCCTTAAGCGGCTAATTTCACAACTTTTCCACGTCGATCCCCGCCCTTCCCAGCCAGCGGACCTGCAGCAGGCGCGTTAGCTTGGAGTCGCGGTACGGTACGTGTGTCGCCTTCTTCTTTTCCGCTTTCCCGTCCTTGCCGCCGCCGCTGGTGGTGTCGTCGCCCGCCAAAGCCACAATGACGTTGCCGAGAGCCAACAGTCCGCTGCAAGACAGGAAACGAACATCGTAAGTACGAGGTCTATGGTGCCGGAGGCCATACGGAACCGGCTAGGGGTGCTAAACTTCCTTAAAAGGCAGCCTCACATGGAGTTGGCAGAAGAGGCACCACGACCCACATGGGCACCTGGATTTATTATAACCCCTCGAGGAAGTGGGACAGGAAATCAACAGGACAAGGAACTTTCCTCTGACGACGCGCAACCCACCTGTTGATGTGTGTTGCCTCCTTCAGCTCCTTGCCGGTTACGCCCGAGCGCTTAACGCGCTCGCTACCCGCTAGATCTACAAGATGCAGCTTGCTGCTAAACTCGCTCGTGCGGACCTGCAGCAGGGCATAGCTCAACGTCAGCAGTGGCTCAGGCCTGTGTGGTACAACTTCATGCCATGCATCCATGCATGGCATCCCTGTGCGGCTTCGCAAAGTTATTCCTCGCTGGACCGTCCAATCCATTTAAGACGCACCTTGGCCTTGAGGTCCGAGCCCAGCTCGTTCAGCACCTCCACGACGGTGCGCTGGATGGTGATAGTGAAGATGGCATGCGAGCGTGACGACCTACATTGGCCGCAAGGGCAACGGTGTGCTGGGCTGGCGATGGAAAGGCAAGTCCAACGCGCTGATGCCACGGACAGCACCTAAGGCGCTGGCAGGGAAACTGCTAGAAGGGGCATGCCGATCTGGCAGTACGGACGTGGCCGTAAGGAGAGGCACCCGTTGCGTTGATCCAACAGCTCTTCCCCCCTCCCATCCCTTGCCTGTCGTTTAATTTCGTCGACGACGTGGATCGGTTGTCCATGCACAGGTTAAAGAAGTTCAGCAGCTCGTCCACGCCGCTAACCACCCGTTCCGTCACGCCAATTACCTGTTATGAAACCAGATGTCCCTTATGTCAGCAACGTGTGCTCATGGCTTGAATCCTTGAGGCCCATCTAAGGAACATTATAAGGAACATTATAATTACTTGAACATGATGAGATGGGCCTCAAGGATTCAAGCCATGAGCACACAGCAACGTGTGCTCATGGCTTGAATCCTTGAGGCCCATCTCATCATGTTCAAGTAATTATAATGTTCCTTAGCCCGTCACATACCGAAGCAAAGCCCAGGACGGCTGGTATCTACACGCTCTTACCTCCGGGACCACTCGCCCATCCTTGCCAACCGGCCGCTCCTGCAGCTTCAGCGTCGAGCCGCACCCACCCTTCCCATCCCAGCCTTTCGCCGTTTCATCCCGACCACCCGCTAAGGCAAGGTCACGCAAGTCCTCGTTATACAGCTCCAGGCCGTACGCCGATACCTGTCCAAGGGGCACGCCGACTGCAGTTAGCGCTGAACCCTGGGGTAGGGCTGGTGGTACACCAATATATACGGCCTTCCCTTGAGGAGCTACGATGCCACGGTCACATCCCCCCGCACCTGCGTCTTCTCGCCCGGCTTCTCCTTCTTCCGGATTGCCTCGGCGAGGGCAAAGATGTGGCGGATTACCCGCGGGGTAACACCTGGACAACGCATTAGAAGGGGCTATGAAACACACGATACATCAATCTCTCTAAAAACGAGTTAACCTACCCTCCTCTACAACGCCGTGAATGCCCTGACCTCCAGCCATCGTATGCGTCTTTCCAGAGCCCGTTTGGCCATATGCAAGCACGGTCGCGTTATAGCCCTGTGCGTATAAACAGAGAGTACAGTTTTTTTGCTGTTGTATTGAGGAAAGATCAAGGGTAGTTGCATTCTACGGCCACCTTGAATACTGCCTCGACCAGCTGGGCGACGCAGTCGTCATAAATGGCGTCAGATGTGATATCCTGGCCATATCGCCTGTCAAAAGCATAACCCTTTGCAGTCGCGCCTCTGAGCTGCAGTAGCGTGTTCTTGTCCACGGCCTGCAGCAGTGCATGCGGTCAAGCAAAGAGCTGGGGACCCAAACACAGCCCTCCTGCGTACCAATTCTTACCGAGAGGACGACTTGCTTGGTCTCCTCGTCAAAGCTCACGCAGGCGCGCAATCCCTCATCACGCTCTCGGGGGTTCAGGGGTCGCACCTAGAGTACAGACCAAATACAAAGTCTTTCAACCCACCCAGCTATTCCATGACCTCCTTCAGATATAAAGAAAAAGAATAGTCTGCTAGGAATTGCTGATACCTACGTACCCGCACACAGACTTGTATCGCCGAAGAGGGCTCGCTCCCATCCTGCTCTGCCATAGGCGCGCCGCCTAGCCAGCCCTAAGACAGCAGCACGCCTCTAAATATATATGCCGGGATAGTAGGTACCTCTACGCAACTAGGCCCCAGGTGTGTGAGCGATCAGCCGCTTAAGTCAAGTGTTTAATTTCTAAACAAGAACGGAACTAACAGTAACAGGCTAAAGTTTCAAGGTAAGATAGATGAGCAACATTAGCAGGTTCTGCACGTTGAGGCATGGTCTTGGGAAGAACTTTGCGTTGTACGGCATAGAAGAAATCACATTTAAGCACTTTGCCTCAGATCATGAAGCGAAAATGTTGTTACGTTATGTTGCTAACTTTTGCTGCATTATAGACTGAAAAGACGACAAGCCTGCTGACCCAAGGGCCTTCGCACATGAGCAGCCAAGTATCAGCAAAGCGTGGTATTGTGTTCAGGAAAAGTCCAGGCTTTAGGCTCTAAGCCCTGAGTAGCCGCTCCAGACACATGGTGTGCATTCCTGGTATACAGGCGGTAAGCCTGGAAAAGGGGAAGCCGAACAGCCGGAGCGCGAATTTTGTCTTGTCGCAGTTAAGCTTGCCTCAGTGTCAAACACTATTTCATCCTGGTATAGGTCATCGGGGCTATGCATCCAGGCAACATCAGGCGGGATTCACAGGCAGGGGCGTCGCGTGTACCTCAATGTGACATCCCCAGGGCCCATGCAAGGGGGCCTGACAAATACGTCATGCCCGGTGCCGTGATGCAGCAACATGCAACGTGGGTGCATCTATTGGTGCATCATACATGTCCTTATCGTGTATGGCGTACCCTTGCCAAGCATAGCAACAACCGGATTAAATTGACAGCTGTTGCCTCCCAAGGCCGGACGTAGTGTGTTATCCACCATCCAATACCATACAATCCCCCATTCAGCTGCACCGATTGCGCATTGGCTGTGCCCCTTGCGATACGCATGCTGCCTACTCCAGGAAGTCTACTGTTTGCTCTTTTAGGGCTGAGACATTGCCGTACCCAACACATTTCTGGCCGTAACTGGCATTCAGGTAGCTGGCATGGAACATCTCATGCTTCAGATTGCGCCGACGCCAAAGATCCCCAAAGCGAACCAACGTAATGTCGCTTTCCTGCCAAGGGCGTAATGATGCCCACATGTGCACTTACGGCCCAGAAGTTCCAGATGGTAGGCTTGCCAAGTACGTATGCTATGTATGGAAAGTGACCCATGGGGCTGTGCATACGGCTTTAAACTAGCAATCCCAGCGAAGCATGCAAAAGCACCATATTTCCCGCCCTGGCATGACCTGGAGCCTAGGATTCCTTTGTCTTGAATGTACGATATGTACTTTCCCATTCTATGGCCCATGAGTGACGGTACTTGCCTCAACAGTCAACACACATTACCCGGAACTCGGTGTAGTGGATGTCAGCTGGTGGCAGCTGAGGCGTCTATTTTCTTGCATAGAGATGCGTACATGCCCAGCACACCGTGCGCATACGTCTTACGTAACATATGTATACGTTCGTACGGCTGTTTGGAGGTGGAGGAGTGGGGCAGCGTTTGGAAAAAACAGAGGCCGCGGAAGTAGGGAGCTGGGAGCTCAAGTTCGGGGATGAGAGGGAACGAGGCCGATGGGCAACAGGTGGCTGGTGGAGGGTGGCTGGCGACAGGTAGGGAGAGGCTGGAAGCGGGGCGCCTGGAGGTTTGGCAAGCAGTGAAGCGACAACTGGGTATGGAAGGTGGAGGTGAAAAGGTGCAAGCACTTACGACTGCACATGCAACTGTCCATACCTTATGGCCTACAACGTAACGGACCATGCCGCGATACAACCTATCCCCGGACTTTACAAATACTCCCCGTGTGTAGATGTGATCACCACTCATACAAGACGTGTCCCACTCACATGCCGGGTTGTACTGCATGCTCCGCCATTATAACCTTCTTCCTCTACCGATACTCCATCCTATGGACACTGCCAATGTCTAATAGAACGAAACTATTATAGTCCGCTTCAAAATCGCGAGTTGTGCTTGACAGCTCCGTTGGTTCATTTGGGCCATGTTAACGACTGCTTCTGTATGTGCAATGAATTTCCTTGGCCTTGTTCGATTTAAGCATAAGGAGCAGGTATCACATGGGTACTTTTCTTCGCACACCAGTCACTTCTGAACAACACCCAAACGCCAAAGGGTCCGCGAGCTTGTCAAATCGATGGGACTCAGTACACGTACAAGCAGACAGGGCCTGACAGGGCAAGAATGCATACACCCAGACATGTGCATGGATAGGAAAGAAGGTGTCTCCAGCATCTAGGCGCTCATGTGCCGTACCAGCCAATTCTGGAGCTTTCGCCATAGCGCGCTTGCTGATTCCGATGGCAAAAACGATCATCACTGTTTACAAGTCTCACACCTGCTCCGTTTAAAGCAACCTTACCGTGAACTTTAGAAGTTTGCTAGGCAGGGCTGTCTCCAAAATGTTTGGACGTGGAGGGCCGTTTGGCGGCATGTTTGGTGGCGATCCCTTCATGTCAGACCCATTCTCGCAAATGGACCGTATGATTAACTCGATGTTCGCGGACCCATTGTTCGGGAATCCGCTCGGTGTTGGTCTCCGCCCACCTGGGACGCACATCCAGCAGCAATCCCATCAACAGAGGGTACATTACTTTGCTTAGCAGCAATTTTTGGGACTATTGGTGTTGGCTAAGCAGGCCTGAACTGTACAAAACGCAGGCGCGGCAGCCTGTTATAGAGGAAGTGGATGACGACGGGCAGCCTGTTAGGGCGACAGCAAATCAGGATGAGCCTATTGTCGAGGAGCCAGATGATGGTGGGTTTCAACTTTGGGTTGCCTGACAGGGCATGGGCTGTCGTGGGCTAGCTCGCAACATTGAGTGTAGGGCATGCATTACCTGGATGCCAATGCATATACTATCACATCAACACCTTGCTTTATGCGGTGCAACATCTGGCCTGTTTTATTCGTATCCCTACAAGCGTGTTGTTGCCCTCATTCGTGCCTTGCTTTCATGGAATCTTGCCGTGCTGCCGCTGCTGCTCCCTGCTTCAAGTCCCTGCTGCCGCCAAGGGTAAGCCTACCCGGCCCTGCGTAGATATACAAGGGTTGCTCATTGCTTATCCTAGCCCTGCGCATCTGTGCCCTCCGCTCTTCCTCACCTTTTTCTCCCTGCTGCCTGCCGTCTGTTCCCTACGTACGCGATTACACAGAGGGCTCACCGCCGCAAAGCCGCGCAGCTCAGCGACCTCGGCGACACAGTCCACCACGCGCCTCCTCAACCCACGTCCAGGGCTCCTTAGGTAGGTCCTGGGCTTTTGGAACCCCCCTACCGGCACGGGTCTGCTACCACAGGCCACGGGCTCCGCAGCGTGTAGAAACACAGTGCAAGCCCCGCCGCGGGTCCGCGTGCCCTCCCGCATCCTGCCGGCACCCCACAACCCGGGAGGGCTCCAGCTGTGACTGGATTCGGAATCCTGTGACCTGGTGCGTCAGCCGTGCCTCCATCCAGCCTCGCGATTATGCAGACGTGCTCGCGCCTCATTAGGCATCCTGGCTTTGTTGTTCCTTCCCCTCCTGTCCCTCCTGCTGCTGCCAGATCCCTTTGGACAGCTCTTCGGCGCTCTGACGGGTGGCGCGGCTGCCGGTGGCGGCAACTCCTCCTTCGTGTTCAGCAGCAGCAGTTTCAGCTCGCTGGGACCTGGCGGCGTGTCGTACCAGACAACCACCTCCACGCGAGTGGGGCCGGGCGGGGTGAGTTGGCGCCGCAGGGGGCTGCCCTTCACGGCACGTGGCGACGTGGGGGCAGGCGGCAAATGAGGGCACACTAGGTTGCGCAGGGGAGGGGCCCCGGTGAGCTAGTCGGCTTATGTGCCGGCTTGCGAGAAGCTGCTACGAAAAAAATGCAAACGCTCCCTGAAGCTCCGAACACGAAAGCTGTAAGCCTTGCAGGCAGCCCTTCCTTTCCCTTCCCTTTCTGATGCATCAGCAATCCTACCAATCCTACCAATAACGTCACCTACCGCCTCCCTGAACCTTGTGGGGCAGGTTCGCGAGACGCAGTCGGTGGTCCGCGACGGCCGCAGCGGCACGGAGGCGGTGACCATCAGCCGGGGCCTGGGGGACGGGCGGCAGCGCACGCTGGTGCGCACCCGGGACGCCATCACGGGCCGGGAGGAGCAGGTGGAGGACCTGCAGGGCATCACGGCGGTGAGCGGGGAGTGCAGGCGGAACATGGGGAGGGTTGGGGATGGGCGACAAGGGCGAGCAGGGGTGGGAAAAGGGGTTGGGAGTGAGAGGTTGGGAAAGGGGCGTTTGCGAGCTGGCGGCTTCAATCCATATCCGGATTGTCATTACAATCGGATGGTCATTACAGTCGGAGTTCGCTATATATGGATCGTCATTGTAGGAGGTCTTAACTCTGATCCATGACCGATGTATCATGTATGCCTACCGTTGTTGTGCCGTGCCGCTTTGTCGTACCGTGACAGGACGAGGCCGACGTGTTCGACGACCAGTGGCGTCAGCACGCGGAGCGCAACCTGCCGGGCAGCGGCGCGTTCGGAGCCGTGGCGGGCCGGCTTGGGGCTGGTCCTGGTGCCGGCGGCAGCCGCAGTCAGCGAACGCTTGCGCTGCCGAGCACCGCGGGCGGTGGCGGCATCAGCGGCCATCACAGCGCGGCGGCGATGCCGTCAGCTTCGCTGTACGACAGCGCACCAGCGGCGCCGTCGTCTCACCAGGCGCAACCTGGTGTTGGCTACGGCAGGCGACACAGCAGCAGCACGGGTGCTTATTTCCCGCCTTCTAGCGGCGGTCTAGGTAGTAGCGGGCCCGCGGGGGCGGGTGTGTACGGCGGCGGCACCGTGGCCACTGGAGGCGGCAGCGGAGGGCAGGGCTCGTACACGGGGCATGGCCCAGGGACGCCGCAGTATGGCAGTCGCCGGTTTAGCGGTGCTGGCCAGAATTCGGGCTACTACTCACCTAGGCAGCAGCAACAGCAGCAACATCAGCAGCAGCAACAGCAGCAGCAGCAGCAGCAGGGGGCGGGGGTTGGGTCGGGCAGGAGTGGCATGTATGGGGGCAGTAGCTACGCTGGTGGTGGCCAAACACAGCCGCGGTATCACTACTAAGGGTGTGCATCGAAGGTTACTGGGGCTGGTAGGGAGGCGGCGGTTTCGGGGCTGGGCGTTCGTCTAGGGGCATTCCGCATGACGGGTTTGTAACCATGGCTAGACGGCATTGGGTGTTGCCAGGAGTAGCGCGTGTGATGACCTATGTTGGCGTGGGTTTGTGTTATGCTTAATTTGGAATCCTATAACACGCGATTTAAGGTTTGGCAGTCCACTGCCTCTATTCACACGTTATTTCAGGCTAGGGCGAAGGTAGTAGTAGTCATTGTACCGGTGTGGGCTGAAAGCGCCTCAACGGCAAGCATGTGTTCCCGTTTTGGAACATTTCGTTAAAAGTGGCTTCCGCGCATCCTGTCTTCTTTAGTGTTTAGACCGATTGTTCGATTGAGGAGTTATCTATGCACGCAGGATGGCATGTCGTGACGCGGAAATGTATGAGGGTGGTACAGGGTGGTACGAACATTTCAAAAATGCGGGGCAGTGGCTTAAGAGCAGCCCAGTGCTCAATGTGCGAACGAACCTATGTAACATACCGGAGGGGATGGCTTAGCAGGTAGCGTGGACCCAAGGTTGTTCTGCAGCGCCGCATTAGGGACATGTGATGGACTGGCTATGTTGACACCATCCTTCCCTTCGCACCATACACGCCCATCCGTAATACCGACATGTCATGCACCTCATGCTTCTATGGCTCGATATCCATGCCGCCACTCCCTGCAGTTATTAGGACTTCGTATGAGATCGCTGATGATGATTGGGTACCACCACGGCACCCGCATGGCATTCCATGGCGTTCCTAAGTGTTTAGTGACAGTAGCACATCTCGTTACTCACATGCACCACTACACATGCACGCTCTCCACGACACCCTCCGGCGAGCCATTAACAGAAAGGGCCGCAACACCGCAAGGTATGAATGGCATGATCACATGCCGCCGAAAACCATAAACCCCTGCCTAAAACCATGCTAACCCTTTAACTCACTCCTCGTCTCAAAACTAGGTGCTTATTTGCAGTACACTATGTACGGTGCCACCCTGCTACATCCCGCCTGCCTCTTCCCCACGGGCGACCCTCAGCTCTCTCTCATTCCGGATACCTGGAAGCACAAGTACAGTACAGCCTCTGTCAGTGTAAACCACGGGAGCCGGCGAACCATCCGCAACATCCTGCAGCTGCCACTCGCGCCAGGCTGTTTAGGCAGCCACACCGCGTCCGAAGCGTCCGGTGGGGCTGCGACCCGTGTGGCCTTAGCTGGTGCCCGCCGCCAGAGCCTCGCGGTTACCGTCAGCACAACCTGCGACACCCAGATACCGTATTAGAGGATAGGGTCCTATGGAACGTGTGTTGCATTGCAAGCTGACAAGGGGAAGTACATCATGGAAGATCGACAGCGCGTCTCCGGAACCGTGCACGCACAGCGAAACCCCGTTGTCATACCCCACCATAGCGACCTGCACTCTTGTAGCACAGCGTGCAAGGGCACCCCTCATGCACATGCATCCGTTAGGTTCTGCTGGTACCCCGTACCCCAACCATCTACCCACCAAGAAGCTCTACCCTGGCCACCAAGTCGACTAGCGCGCTGGAGTCGCCGCTTGGTGGGCATGCAGCGGTGCACTCCTCCGGCTCCGTCGTCTGCGATGCCTTGACCCACTCCGCATACTTGACCCTGCCAGTGGGCGGCCTGGCAGCCTGGGGCAAAGGGCTCGGCAGCATTGCGAGGCCCTTGTCGTTGTCCTCAGCCCAACCACTGCCCGCCGTGTCCTGCGCAGGTGACTGGCGGGTGCAAATGCAGCGCATGTCAGGGCATCGCCGGTGTGTTGCGAAATCAAACCCAGGCCTGCGCTGCGGGCGGCCAGGAACCATGATAACACGCGACAGCTACCGGCACTGCTACGCCGCCTCAGTCAGTATCTCATGTCAACACCCAAGCGACCCATGGGTCATGCGTAACGCGCAGCCGCGTACACAGTGGCCTACCATCGCCCGACGCTTCGCTGCCCATGAACACGTGTGCACGCTGCCCATGAACACGTGTGCACGCACCTCGCCGCTCTCGCAGCTGGACACCGGCGACACATCTGGGCTGGCGCAGTCGCTTGCGACCTCGCCAGGCGCACACTTGGCGTCCTGCGGGGATGCACATACATGTTGCTGAAGCAGCTGCGGAGCTGAACATGCGGGGTGCTGCACAGCAGCATTATGGCTAAGCACTCAGCGTGGCGACGGCTCTGCAGCAGTACAGGAGCATGGCCGATGACTTCACACGTTCACAGCGCTGTGGCTTTACAGAGGGTTGTAACCTGTAAGCCCACGCGCAGCAAGGCTGTCGTCAAAGCATGCATGCACGCAGACTGTTGATGCTCTCTTGGCACGCCGGTAGTTGGGAGTACTCGTTTCCCATGCGCACCTGCTGCAGTGCTTCCCAGTCCGCAAACTTGATCTTGATCACTTCAGCATGCGGGGCGAGCTGTGGAGTGGGCAGCAGAGGGTATTCGGGTCAACACGATTCCACCCGGCAAGTCGACAGCGGCACAGGCAGCCGCGCATCACCGGGATCGCTTCAGTTTGCGTGGGATGCCAGCATGTCATGTCGGTGTTACCATGCAACCAGCAGTAGTATGGCTCGGCATTCCTCGGCTTCGCCGATGCGGCTGAGCCTATAGCTCAATGGGTCACATCACACCAACATGGGTGCCCGTCCACATACCGGAATACTTCCGCAGGATGAGGCAGGTGACACGGGTGCGCCCTCCTCACAGCCCTCCCCAGCGGCTTCTTTGGGGCCCGCCTTGACAGCGGCCTCCTTGCAAGGGCTGCCGGGGCCACCAGAACCCTCAGTCGCCTCCTCCGGCTGCGGCCTATCACCCAAGACCAAACCTCGCCGCGATGCTTTAGCATGGGCACATGAGCCTGAGGTGGCAGGTAACAGGGCCGCGGTGGGAGGGATGAGCCGTAGGGACAGCGAGGCGCCAACAGTGCACGACAGTGCAGAAGCTGCGCTCATCCTGTCAGGGCCTGCATGACGTCCCGACCATACCTTCGCTGGTGGTGGCGATGTCGGCCGTGGACGCGACGTTGGCACCGCTGCCACCGCAGACCCTTGCTGTGCAAGCGTCATCCTGCGTAACCGTGCACTGGCCACCGGCCTTGGTTCCGTCTGGGGACCCCGTACGCACTTCTTCGTCCTCTTCTCCCTGCGTGTGTACGTCAGAGTTACAAGGCCCAGGTAGCACGCGAATGCATGGCCGGAAACAAGCACGGCAAAAAGTGGGCTTCGCCCTTAACTGTTGCAGAATCTGTGTTGGGAAGCCAGGCACGTATATTGCAGCTGGCGGGGCAGGAATGACACAAGCCCAGCCTCTTGCACACTTGTTGTACTCCCGCAGATCTGTTATCGCATGGGAGATATACTCACGGTCTTGGACGCCCAGCAATCGTGATCAGGCGCGCGACCAGCGCTCTGAGGGGAGGCTTGGTTCAATACCATCCAATCGCTGAACTTGATCTTCCTTGCTTTCATGTTACCGGTATCAACCTGCGATGGGCATGGAAAGACATCGTACGGCGTTGAAAGCTTGGCGTTGTACCGGTATGACGGCAGCTCCACCATGCCGGCAGGTACCCATCATCGCGCAATGCTCCAATGCGCAGTGCTTTGCGGGCATCAAGTCTCCCACACCACCTTCCGGCAAGGCTGTTATCCGTATTGCGCTTGTCCCAAGCTAAGGGGCACTAAGCCGCGATCCATGCAACATACCACGGTAAGGTCTCCGTATGAAAAGGGGGTCACGGGAACACACTCTGTGCTGGCGGCATCGCAGCCCCATCCGCTGAAGCCCATGCGACGCATGGCGGGAGTCGCCTCCGCAACATCGTCGCCCGACGTAGCGATTGTGCCTTCGCGTTCAAGCACCGTGGATGACGCCTCGCTTCCCTCCCTTGATCCGTCACATTCGCCTGACGTTGCAAACCAGGGGGGAAGAACGTCCTCAGCAACCCAAATCCTGGAGGCCAAAGCCGTCGTGTGGACGCCGCTTGTATGGCGCAGGGTGTATGACCCATGTGATTTCGACGACGCACCTTCCTCTCCACCAGCCCATTCCGAGGGTATGGATGCACCGCTGCGGTAGCACAGGAGGGAGATCGCATCGTACGCAGAAAGCGAGGGCTCCTCGTCGTCAGCTCCTGCGTTGTCCCAGCCCACACCGTCCTGCACAAGCCGTTGGGCAAAGGCTAAGCGGCAGCCGACCACGGCACACCCTTGCTTTGCATGCATGCGACCATTGCGACCCACCAGAGACGCAGAGAGGAGTTTATCATCTGGGAAGCCGTTTTCGTCAAGGGAGCTGGCCTTTGGCAGCGACTCCAGCCACATCTCGACGGCCGTCACGCCCTCGGCTTCGGGCGCCGGACAGGACTGCGAAAGCGGGCAGAAGGGGGGCTGAGTCAGGGAGTGTCGCGTTACAGCCAGCCATTAGGCGAAGTTGTTGCGTGCGAATGCAAGGGGGGGCTTTCCATGCCATCGTGTAACCTCAAGGCCCAAATATGTGCACGCTGATGTCGGATGCAGGTAGGTACGTAGTTTTGCCTGTACCAAACTTTACCTCGTAGGTATAGGTGGTTAAGCCCCCAGCAACGGCCGCTTGCCAAGCCTCCCAAGCCTCCAAGCTCATCTTCATCCTTCTTCCAGGGGCTCTGAGGGAAGCAAAGGGAGGGCTGGCGTCGCTTATGGCTCCGATACGCCCCAAAGCAGGGTGGCCCCGGCTGTGCTTGCAAGTGGTCTGCTGCGTACAGCCAGCCACTAAAAAGGCACGTGCCCGTGTGTCGCGACAACATGTTTCCATGAGTGGACACCTCGACCTAGTGTTACCCCCTTGTGCGGATCCACGTGTCTTCGCATGGCCCTTTCGAATGTTAAGCGCTTCTGATGCGGGTAACTTACCGGTTCTGCAGTTGTAAGTATGTGTTCAGGTCCATGGCCTGCAAGCATGTGCAAGTCGTAAAGCAACCCAATAATTATCCTATGGCCTATCTTAAGATCCTTACCAACAGCTCGGAGCGCTTGCTGCCCTCGTTGAAGCTCAGTTAATTGCGTGGGCCCTGGGAAATCCTTTCCAACGTCCTGTAAGTAAGAGTTGCAGCTTGTGCACCTCCGTTCTGTATTTACAGCAGCCCTTTACGAGCGGCAACGGACTTTACGGTAAGGGCAACAGTTGGGCGCCCTCTTAATACTTTTTGGCCAATTGCAAGCACGGTAGGTACAACTGGGTATAGCCAAAGAAAGATCAAAAGAATTACCAAGGCTTATACTTTCAGTAGTTACATATGTTCTTTTTCCTATGTTTCTGTGGCTCGGCCTTGCTCAACTGTCGGATCCGCATTTTGTGTGACGAGCTGAAAATCCGACATGCATGTGCCATCGGCGCTTCTTAAAGATGTTATCATGTGCAGGCCTGTTTGCTTAAAGTTACTGTTTCTCTTATAAATCATTACAGTTAGTAGTATAACCATGTCCACCATGTGGTAGTGGCCATCAGCGCAGAGCCGCAGACCCTTAGTCCAGCCCACATTTTTCAGCCTTAATTTCCTCGCAATGAGGGCAACCCCTCCGCTATGTAGCCATCGTCCTGGCCAATCTTTCGCACTGCGGTCACCGCATGCACCCGTACATGTAGGTTCTCAGACCGCAGCCTGCGCCCGCGAACGAGGCAATCCATCCCATGCGACTATGACAGCGCCCGTAGCTTCTGGCCCCGCTTGAGTTTGCGTGCGTAGCATCTAGGACCTAGGAGGGCTATTTGTTGGCTTAGATACGACGGAGCGTAGCGATCTGGTTCTGTGCGACTGTCGTACGACCTAGATCGGGAGGCGAGATGTTTAGGCCTCCGCTCTCCTGTTTCAGGCATTCTGCCTTTCACTCAGTTGATCTTTCAGCCTAGTCGCATGCTGGTATATGGTGCATGCCAGCGAAACACTTGTCGTCTTGTCTCCCCTTCCCAGGCCACGGGAAGGACTACAAAAGCTTGCCCTGCTGGTATAACCTGGAGTTGGCACAGCCGGTGCCTGCCTTTGTATGCATCCAGCAGACATGGTTGGCTTCATGTCAGCTGCGCTTTCCCTTGCTGTGGGCCCTCACCTGCCACTGAACTTCAATCCCACCAGCCAGTGTTCAAATGTTTACTGTCCGCACGGTGGGCTGTGCTTTGTTGAAAGCACCAGCAACGCTCAACTGTCCTGCCTACGGCTTGACACACATAGGGCGTGCGGAATGGGCGGTCTTGACATGGCCAACTAAGCATCTTCCTTGACGACACGGCGGCATGGCTGTTCCAAATGACCTAACCCATCACGTGTACGGACTTGCCTTACCTTGCCACGGGGCTTGCTTGACATTACTTCAGTGCGTGCAGCTACTTCAGGAGGCACCTGGGTTTGGCCACAACTACTGGTGACCTGGGTCTAATGCCCTCTCACAAGGGTCACAACCGGTTTTCTAGTTGCTGCTACGGGCACACATCTGCTGGCAGCACGCAGGCCCAACGAGCCGAATTATGGAACGGCCCAATTCTTTGCTGTTACCCCCTCTGTAACCCACATCTCAGCCGTAAGATGCGGTGATGGTTTGGAGAAGCAGTGGAGTAAGCAAGGTTACCGTTAAGTGTACATGCATGGGTTCTTAGCGGAGTCTAGCTGACATGAACATACTTTACCCGCAAACCCAAGCAATGGAAACTGGGGGAAATTTCCGGTACATGGGGCAATAGCATGCCTCCTAGGTTATCAGACTTTGACACGGATTGCAGCAAAGGTTAGGGCAGCGCAGGTGTATGTGGCGGAGGCGGGATAAATAGGGGGTTGGCATGGTTGTTGGCGCACTTAGGTCCCTGGGTCCCTAGGCCTTTGACACGGCGTACCCAGTGGCGCAGAATTTTACCCAACAGTACAAGCAGTGCCAACGTTTGCTAGCAAGCTAGCATAGCACGCTGCATAGAGGAAGTTATCTGGATACCTACCTTGATGCATCCCGCGACGATGGCATCATAACAAGCTATAATCAGATATGCGACAATTAACGCATTGCTTATAAACACATCAAGCTAAGAATCGACGACGCATCTTAGCTTTCCTCAGCGTCGGGTTTGCGCATGAAGCGCATCCCAAGTCCATCGCCGTACAACGGGTCAAACAGGGTCAACCGCTGCCAACAGCTAAAGCCATGTTTAAAGCTAAAACTCACAACCAGTAGATCGCTTTGCTATACTCCTGGGTTGCACGTTGAGTGGAGGATGGTTCTGCGTCGCGGAGGAACTTAATTTGAATGCGCCTTTCTGGCGCATAAGCACGCCCCATATACCAGCTTCAATAATATACCCAAAGCTGTTATTATTTAGTGGGCTATATTGAGATGGCGCCGCCCGCGGGCGCGACAGGTAACAATGGCCATTGTGGAATTGCGCGAACGGGTTAAATTGTCGCTGAATGCTCACGGAGCGCCCCTCCCACCCACAGGCTCGCAACAGCAGCAACCGCAACAGCAGCAGCAACAGCAGTTTGTAGACGCCGCTCAATTCTATGGCCTGTACAAATCAGCTAAGACATTGGCCAAGTCCTTCCAAGCGGTGGCTGTGCAGAAAGACCATCAAGTGAAGACATTGAAGCATGAAAATGAGGAATTAAGGCAAAGGCTTCAGATGCTGGAGGCGCAGCAGCAACATCAGCAGCAAGGGCTGAAGCCAGGGGCACAAGGTAAGCACTTGCCCACGCGCGTTCCATTTGCAGTGCGTTTAGAGGACCTGTAACCTAAAATATATAACTAGCCTCAGGTCGCAAACAAAGGAATGCCTCCAGGGCGCTCTTACCCATCCTTTTCCTACTTGAACCCCTGTATGTCTGCCTCCTGCTGCCACCTCCTACCTACGCAGGGCCCCAATCAGGGTCAACCTCTAGCGGCAACCCGCCATCAGCGATTAACCAACGCAACTCCAACGGCGCCAACCAACCGATCACCAATGCAGCATTGGCCTCTGCCCCCAGCTCAAGCCGCTCACAGCCCGTTATCCCACCCTCGATGCGGCGCAGCGTCCCGCAAGGACTCCAGCCCGCCACCGCCAGAGCTGCTGCCGCCGCGCCTGCTCCTACTCGCCTCGCCGACAACTCCTCAGGCGCCGCCCCCGCCCACGGCCCGGCCTCAGCTCGAACCGGTGCAGTGCATGCCTCAATGGACATGCAGCAAGGCGTCTTCGCTCGCCATATGTTGCGGTACGGAAACGCGCCGCAAGCGCAAGCTCAGGCACAGGCCCTGCAACATGCGATGCTTCTACAGCAGCAGCAGCAACAACAGCTGCAGCAACCGCGTCACGTCCAGCAGCAGCCGCTGCAACAGCAACCGGCGCAACCCGAGGCGGCTAACGGCGCGGCTTCCAGGGTCGTGTTGTCCGCCAGGGGCCACGGCGACGTGTGGTTCGCCGGCTCCTCGCAATCCCGCTCTCGATCCAACAGCCAAGGCGCAAGCCAGTCTCACAGCCAGAGCCAAGTTCACAAACATGGTCTCCAGAGCCACCCGGTGCTGGGTCCCGAGGATGCGGAGCCTGAGGATTCGGAGGCTGTGGATGCGGCCGGCAAGAACAAGACGGCCAAGGGCAAGATTGTGAAGGCGTTCAAGAAGCTTCTGAAGGTCCAAGCCTGGCGTGGTGGTCGTGATGAAGAGAACAACAAGCAGGAGGCTGGCGGAGCGGCAGGGATGGAGGCCGGGAGGGGCGGTCAGCCGCAGCAGCCAGGCAAGGTCGACGCCTCTGGGCTGCTAACGCTGCCACAGCAGGTGCCACCGCAGGCGCCGTCGGCGGCAAGTGTTATTGCGGGTGCTGCGCCACCGTCGAGTCACCGCCACCAGCGGTGGTCTTCAGCGTCGCCAGACGCGCCTGGGCAGGACTCCCGTGCCGCGCGTCCGGCTGCACCGCAAGCTGCCACCGCAGCGGGGGTGTCAGCTGTACCGGCACCAGATCCCCTGCGCGCCTCCCAGGCGGCAGGATACGGCATGGGCCTTCTGGGTCTCTTTGACGCTCCACCGCTGCCCAACTCCGAGGGCTACGGCGGCCTTGCAGCGCCGCCCCTTCCGGTGGCGCCGGCAGCCTTGTCACGACCCTCCGCTGCTGCTGCCGCTTCTGGCCTCGGCAGGCCTGTTACCCTGCCGACGCAGTACTTGTTCGGTGGCAACGGGCAACAGACTGCATCGGCTGGCGTTGCAGATGCAGATGTCACTACGATAGCGCCAACGAACTTTCAACAGCAGCAACAACAGGGTGCCACTTCCATCGTTGGACAGTCCTCTGGGGGTCTGTATCCGCCGCCGCCGCAACTGCCAACGCAGCCGCCTTCGCAGGCACCTCCGCTGGTGCAGATCCAACGGAACCCTACGCTGCAGCACCAGGCCCTTCATCAGCAGCAGCTACTGCATCAAGACCCATCAACGGGAGGCAGTTGCATTGCCGTGGAGGCCATTGCGGTGTCTCTGCAAGGCTCGGACTTGGCGTACGGCAGGCATGGCAGCAGCGCCGTTGATCTGTTTGCGCCGACTGCCCTTAGCGCGCTCCGCCGGCAGCAGCAGCAAGCACAGTTGCCAGACCTTCTGGACCAGCAAACGCACCACCAGCAACATGTACCCTCCTCCTCGCCAGTGACGAGCGCCCGTGACAACGCTACGGCGACCTTGGCTGATGCACTCATGTCGCCTGCGTCGGCCGCCGGTCCAGGTGTGGCCGTGGCTGCTGCAGCCGCGGCTGCCAACGGGGGCACTACGTCTGCGACGCCGTCGCCTGGCGGCGCTGCCAGCAACAACGTGAAGAGTCCTGGCGGTGGCGCTAAGCAGGCGAGCGAGGGCGGCAACGTCTGGGCCATGTTGGTGCACCGGTCTGGCTTGGGACAGGTGGCTCAGCGCCTGACATCCAGTGCGCCTGGTTCACGGCGGTCTACTGACAGCTCTGGGACAGGTAGCGCCTGCGGCACCGCAACGGGTTTGGTGCCGAACCAAAGCCAGCCCATCGTCGCCCAGGCTAGCCAAAGCGGGGCGTCGCTGTCACGGCAGAGCTGGGGCTCTGAACTCTCCGGCACGCAGTCTGAGCACGTTGCAGCGGGATCCAACCGGCCTCCAATGGCGGCTTCCAACTCGTCTCTTACTTTCCGTGCAGCGGCACTGCAACTGGGTCAGCTGCCGCCCCGACCCGCGGGTCGCTCAAGCACTCCTGCCTCCGCCTCGGCCGGTAACGCAGGGTTGCCTCCTGCTACGCCCGCCACCACGCCCGTCGCGGCCGCGCATGGCTCGGGTGATGTTCATTCCGCCGCGCCTCCTTCCACGACTGCTATCGCCACTTCGCCGGCACCGGTGTCGACTTCAACCCATGAGCCTGCTGCGTTTGAGACCCCTCAAGAGTCGGCCTTGCGCGCATCGCAACGTACGCATGGCGCCCCTGCATCATCAACGCTGTCTCCCCCACCGACGGCTGCTACGGCTGTGGCGGCAACCACCCCTGCACCGCAGTCAGCGTCTACGACGCCACCAGACTCGACAATAACCGACACTTACCTGAACGGAATCCTCAGCCGGCTCAAGACTCCCGGCGTTCTGCGCCATACCAGCGGCGGCGGGGGCCTCGCCACCTGCACAACTCCTGTAACGGCGTCATGGCCGGCGCCGGCGCAGACAGACGGCATGGACGGTACGGATGCCGAGGATGAGACCAAGGCTGGCATGATGTCGCCAGGGGCCGCTGCTGCGGGCAGGGCCTCGATTGCCGTGGATGGCGCCTTGTTCCGGAGGGACTTTGGGCGCAGCGTGGGTGTCGCGTGGCGGCGCAAGTCGCTTGGCTACCAGAACGCCGCACCGACCGCGTCCTTCCACGAGCGGACGCTCCAATCGGTGAGTCCCTGGTCCGTCCTGGCAATGCGCTAAAGAGCTGAACGTGTTGGGGCCCCTAGTGCTCTGAGGGTTCTTTTGCTGCGTCATGCTATCTAGCCGTCAGGCATATGCTTTTTCACCTTTTTGTACCCTTCATGTCCGCACCGAACATGATTTGAGCCCGTTTTGGATTCGACAATCCTGTCATTTCCCTTGCCCGCAACAGTCGACTAGTGGGCGGGCGGCAAACATCTCCGTGGAGGGTCTTCTTGACAGCCACGAGCCGACGTCTCCGCACGGCGATAGCGCTTCCAAGCCAAGCAACGCCGCCGCGGCTGCTGAAGATGCTGGACCTCCGTCGCCTACGCGCCCGGGTGCCACCGCTCCGGCTTCCTCGCCATGCACCTCACCACAGAGACCGTCGCTGGCACATGCAGCGGCCGTGTGGACGTCGCGCAGCCCTAGGGGCTCGGGTTTGGCTTCACCACGGGGCGCGGCGTCGTCGCCGCGGGCTCCTGTCTCGGGATCGTCGCCAACTCAACAGGTGAGACAGGGAAACAGGGGTGACCTAGACGTGTTGGGTGGGACTCCATGTTGGTCGTAAGTGGTCAGACGACCGTAATGTGAAGAGGACTTGCTAGGTATTCAAGAGCATGCAGATTCCCTTATCTGCACCTAAGCAATCTTCTGATGCTACTCCTTTCTCTCAACATGCCTTCCTTATAGGTGCTTAACAACCCCTCACCCCGCCTCACCGGCAATCTTCTTGCCTGCAGGTAACCAAGACCGTCGTGCCAACAGTCACCACGGCGGTTACCGCCACGGCGATTGCAACCGCAGAAGCCAATGCGTCACCAGCAATGCAAGCTTCCCCGAGGGCGACGAAGCAGGCCATCAACGAGACCGCCACCGCGAGACAGCCTCATCTCATGGCGCCCCCCATCTCTACCTCTGTCGTCACCAAGGCATCTGCTGGCGACGCAAACAAGCCGCAGCAAGTACCACCTCCCCTGCGCTTGGGGGCGCTGGCGAATGGAGGTCCTGCTACGGACGCGGACACACCCGCGGCTGTGCGTACCCCTGGTTCGGCTAACCGCCCGCAGCCGGGTTCCGCTCGCTACGCCGCAGCCAACGCTGGTGCCAGTAGCAGCAGCGGTGGCGGCGGCAGCCCTGGTAGCGACTGGCTTACCGGCGGGGATGCCGACTCGGCTGCCTTCACTGCAGGAGGCGACGGCAACAGCACCGTTGTCATGCACGCTGTGATGCCGACGGGTGATACTGTAACGGCAGTCACGGGTCTCCGCGACGTTCGTGTTGGCTCCAACGTCGCCACCACCGCCGCTGTGGGTGCTCCGGCTCCTGCCGGAAAGGCTGCGGCCCCTTCCGGCGCCGCGTCCGTTCGCCAGGAGCCTGCCGCAACAACTCCCCAGGCGCCGCCCGCTCGCGGGTTCTCCTCTGCAGGACCCACACCTAGCAGCTGCAGCTCCGTTGGCAGCTGGGACCCCGAGCATGACGGCGAGCACCGCTCCAGCTCAGCGCAGCGCCGTCACCACTTCCACCACCACCTGCACCTGCACCTCCACCACCGCTCAAGCAGCGCACCACGCGCATTGTGGTCCTCTACTGATGGAGCTCTGCAGCAAACGAAGACCACCAAGGGCAGTACCGGCGCTGGTGGAGAGAGCATCACGGCTGCGGCCGCCACCGTACGGTCCCAGCCGGGAGTCGATGCCGCCAGTGCGACTGCGACACCCGTGACGCTCCACAAGCGGCCTGGCGTGACACCGCCGGTGAAGCTGCGTCCGCTTGACACGGCCGGCGCCAGATCGCTGAATGGCGGCCTGACGGGATCTCGCTCCGCGCGGGGACCCAGTCCAACAGCCGCCGCTGGCGGTGCCCCAGTTGCCATTCCGTCAAAGTCCGCAAGTCAAGGTGGCAAGGTGGAGCCACGCGGCTCTGCCGTTGCTGCTGCTCCTGCAGTGCCCTCGGGTGACGAGTATGGCGCGGTTGCTGCGGGCGGTGCGGAGTCTCCCTCCGTATCAAGCGGTGCTGCTTCAAGCGATTTCGCCTCTGCAGTCACGGCCGCGCCATCGCCGTCTCGGTCTCAGGCACGGCAGGATCAGCAGTCTGCACGCACGCCTGCCGCGCCCGAAACCGACCTCCAGTCCCCTCGGTCTGCGGCGTCGGCTGCATGGGACCGTGTACAGAATACAGCGGCTACTTCGATTCAGGCGGCCTGGCGGGGTGCCCGTGCTCGGGCTTCCGTGCGCGGGCGGCAGCTCATGGGTGACCTCCTGGACACCAGCGACACCGCCGCAGCAGCTGAAGCGGCTGCAGCGGAGGAAGCCGAGGCGCAGCTGCGCCATCAGGAGCTGGAGTGGGCTGCTGTACGTCTGCAAGCTGCTTGGCGTGGAGTTCGGGCTCGGCGGCAATTCAAGAAACTCCGCTTGCAGGCGGCAGAAACGCGACGCCGGAAGCAAATCACTGCAGCCGTCGCCATTCAAGCGGCTTGGCGCGGCTGCCGTGCGCGTGTGTTCGTCAAGGACCTCCGCGCTAAGCGGGCGGCCGCCGCGGAGCGACTGCGGCAGCTTGCTGAGGCCAAGGAGCGGCGGCGGCGTGCGGCGGCAGCGGTTACTATCCAGTCCGCATGGAGGGGCTTCGTCGCGCGTCAACGCGCAGCTGTGGAGCGTCAGAAGCTGCAGGAGCTAAGGCAACGGCAGCTGCAGGAGGCGGCGGCCACTCGGGTGCAGGCGGCATGGCGTGGCCGGAAGGCCCGCGTGCAGGTTGCGGCCATGCTGCAGGTGCTGGAGCAGCAGCGGCGGTACCAGCAAAGGGAGCTGGCGGCCACGGCCATCCAGCGGGTGTGGCGTGGACACAGGCAAGTGGGATTGCCGCTGCGAGACCGGGACCTTGCTTGTAGATGCTTGGATACCGCTGAACTTGTCCTGTCTCTTTCTAGCGGTACGTTGAGTCGCGCTGGCATTGCTTTCCCCACAGGTGCCGTGTCGCCCTGAAGGAGGAGCAACGTGTGCACGATGAGACACAGCGTCGGGAGCTGGCCGACCTCCTTGCCGCCGAGCTGCACCAACATCTGCTCATGCAGCAGCAGCAGCAACACCCCCACCCCATGGCGACGCTACCCCTCCACACCGAGCCCCGTAGCAGCGGTGGTGCCGACGATCCTTCTCTCCTCGAGGCTGCTGAGGAGACGCCCCTGCTGTTCCTGCGGCCCTTGTCTGGGCGGCAACCGGTCGTCCAGCTGCGACTGCCCCTGCTGACCCGTTCTCCTCGCGTTACGCTGGCGGGCGCTGACGGCAGCACCACAGCCAGGCTGCTCACGCCTCGGGAGCCGGCGGCGCCGGCCCAGGCCTCTGGTACGCCGCGATACTGTCAAGATGAGGCGGCGGACGGTGCGCCCTTGGTGCTACCGCCGTTGCCGCGGCGTAGCAGCGGTGGCAGTGATTGCGGAGGTGTTGCGCGGCGCAGCAGTGGCGGTGGCGGGGTTCTGGTCGGTGGTTGCAGTGTGAGCGACGGCGGTGCAGCTGGAGCCATGACTCCCAGGTACGGTTCGGATGATATGCCTCTCCGTATTTTGCACGGTTGGAGTGGTACTGTTTGCTAGCTTTTCAATGTCGGCACGAACTGCTACCCGTCAATGGACTTATTCTCGATTGCTGAGATACCTTACTCCCCTTTGTCCACAGGCACCCCGTTGTCCCCCGCCTGCGCCTGCCCTCCAACGGCTCCTCCGCTGCTGCGATCATCGAGACCTCGAGTCGTCCCTCTAGCGAGGGCAGCGCCGGCAACGTTAGCAACCGCAACCTCGTGCCAGGCGTCTATCAGTCCCTGGTAGCAGCGCCGCCACCGCCTCAGCCCCCGCTACCTCCACCGCAGCCCAAGTCTGCTCCCTGCAGCAGCCGGGACTACGACGGCGGCAGCGGAGGTGGCGGGCGTGTCGACGTAAGGGCCCCTTACAGCTACCGTGGCGGAAACCTCGTTACCGAGGACCTTGTCACCTCCGCCGCCTACATCGCCGCCGCCGCCACTGCTGCCGCCACCGCCATTCCGTTGGCACCCGCAACAGCGTCCGCTGCAACGAGTGAGGGTGCTGTCACAACCGGCGTGGAGGAGAGCGTAGGCGAGTGCGACGCAGTCAGCATGAGTCAGGGCCCCATCACACAGGATGGCGGCACCACCACGCGAGACTCTCGAGGCTCCGGCACCTACAACAACAGCGCTGTTGGCGGCGCTGCCGGTGACAAGGAGGAGGATGAGAGGGAGGACGAGGTCGGCAGCAAGGACCGCAGCGAGGGCGAGCCGGCAAAGACCGAGGATGATGGCGATGAGGAGGAAGGACGCGGGCCCTATCACCAGAACAGCGGCAGGAGCAGCAGGGCAAGCAGCCGCTGCGTGCGCGCTGAAGTGGCGTCCAGCGATGGCGTGTCGGACAGCCGGGTTGAGCTTGAGGTGTCTGCTGACGGCGCCGAGGAGGCTTCTCGAGCCAACAGCAGCAGCTGCAACAGCAACGACGTTGGCGGCGGCGGTCCGGAGGTATCCCGCTCCTGCGCCCTGACTGAGGAGGACGAGGTTCGCAGCAACATGAGCGGTGGCAGCGCGAGTGTCAGCGTCAGCAACAACCGCAATCACAGCCGGGGCGCGGCCAACAGCGTCAGTCGCAGCAACCGCAGCGGCCGAAGCAACCGCAGTACCCGCAGCGACCGCAGCACCCAGAGCACGCGCAGCAACCCCAGCACCTGCAGCCTGAACAGCGACAGCGAGTCCACAAAGACCCTGCTTGACAAGCTGGTGCAGCTGGCAGCGGCTGCTGTAGAGCGCCGCCTCGGACCTGACGACCCAGAGCTGGCGCAGCTGTCAACCGTTCTCGAGGACCCCAGCTCCCGGGGCGAGTGGCTGCGGCTACGGCTGGGTCGGCGGCTGGCGCAGGTGCAGCAGCTACCCTGGGACGAGCTTGACGAGGACGAGGAGGAGGATGAGGAAGATGGCGAGGAGGTGGAGGAAGAGGTTGACGGCAGTTTAGTCGAGAGGAGTGAAGGGCCCGCGGCGAGTGAGGAGGCAGTTAGTCGGGCCGTGGATGAATCGGAACGCGCGAGCGGCTGCACGGGCGCTACCACTGGCGCGGCTGAGGTGGCGGAGGCGGAGGGCGACGAGGAGGTTGAGGCTGCCCCTGCCAGCCGCAAAGTGTCCCAACTGCACCAGGAGCAGTCTTGGAGCGGTGGCAGCGGCTCCGTCAGCGATCGTGACGGTGGTGGCGGTGGCGGCAAGGACGTGGGCGCCCATGACGGCAACCGTGGCAAGGAAGCGGCTGCGGTCCGCGGCCAGGCACCAGGTCTGCATGTGAGCAGCCGGCGGGGCAGCCGCAGTGCCGGTGGCGCGGAAGAGGAGGAGCTGCTCAGCCCTGAAGCTCCCTCAGCAGGCACCAACATGCTGGCGCTGCTGAGCTCGTACGGTGCGGGTGACGGCGCCACCGTTGCTGATGGTGACGCCGCTGAGGGACCTTGTGAGGTTGTGGAACAAGCGCCGACTGCGAGCGCGGTTGTGGTCGATGAAGGTGACAAGAAGGACCAGGGGCACGGTGTTCCTGTGATGGCTGAGAGCGGTAGCGGCCGGCTCAGCGCCCGAGACCGGGAGCGCGCTGCCAACGCCGACACCGTCCAGACGCCTCCCAAGGAGTACCACAGCATGGAGGCATTGCCGCCGTCCCCTATTGCCGAGACGCCGGTGGCGGCAACGCCAATAGAAGCGGCCCGGGCCGCCGCAGCCACGCCTGGTGGAGGTGCGCCCAATAGCGTTTTCAGCTTTGGCTATCGCTCCTGGGGAGCCCCTGCCGCCCCGGCAACTCCTGCCTGGCCTGTGACGGCCGCTGCCGGTGGTGCAACTGAGGCTGAAGCTATGGGCGCCGCAGCGGGCGCTGGCCCCTCTTTTGGCGGGGAGCAGCATCAGTCCAGCCCAGCTATGACGCAGATCAGTTTTGGCGGTTTCGGAGGGTTTGGAGGCTTCACTGGCGGGGCTGCGCCTCGGCCCCGCGGCCACAGCGCTGGTTCAAGTGAGGCTGATACGCCGACGTCTCGCCCGCTTTGCCCAGCGCAGGTATGCTCCTTTCACCGGGGCACCACTTAGTCATTCGGGCATTCTGCTTTTGTTATTCTCATGTTAGGCCATTCATTATTGCCTGCTAAGGACCCCCCGCCCCAACCCAACTCCTTTCTGTCCCACAGCAACAAGAGGCGCCGCACCCTCCCCCGGGACGGGACTCCTTCCCCGGCTTTGCCCTTCCCGGCAACGCCTTCGCAGGCTTCGCACGCGGCGACCCTGCGGACCAGCAGCAACAGTGCCTCCTGCAGACCCCAACGCTACATGCAAACCCTCACTCGGCAATTGCGGAGGCTGTGGCATCAGAGCAACGGCTCGTGGACGAGCGCTACCTTGCGGCGCCGCAACTGTCGGTTGACAGCAGCCAAATGTACGGCAGCGCTAACGCCGCCACATCAGACTCGGCGTATGCCTCCGCCATGGCAGCCGGGTCCAGCCAGCGCACTGGCAACATGACGGAACGCGGCGGCGCTGGCCATCCATGGCGTCGCATGAACGGTGCCCTAGCAAATGCAGATGCTGGGAACAATACCGATAACGGTGGGGATGCTGCCATGAATGGCGCCGCTGCTACGCCTCAGTCACGGCGGCGGCCTCAGCCCGCCGACAGCACGGACTCAACCTATAACAGCACCGCTCCGTCGGCATTCCAGTCGTACGGCAGCTGTACGACGACCATGCAATACGCTGGGGGTGACTCATCTGCTCCTAGCCGTGGTGCTGGTACTGCGGCAACGGCTGCGGCTGCGGTAGCGGCGGCTGCAGCCTCTGGTGACGGGGACGACGGAGACGTCACGACGGTTACGGATTGCGGTCCAGCAGACTCGTATGCTTTTGGCAGTGCAGCGGGCATAGTTGGGGCTGGTGCCGGTGCTGCCTTGCCACACGTGGCACGCGGAGTTGTCAGGTTGCACCAGCAACTGACAGGCAGTCCCAGTGTCAACGGCGGTACGGCAACTGTTGACATGGAGGCCGATGCCGAGTCCATGCCCGCTGGTTCCCACCGAGCAACCTCCGCTGTTGCAATCTCTTCCCTCGGTGTGCTGCAGCAGCAGCAACGGACTGGGGCATCTGTCCAGCCGGCTGTTTCTCTGGAGGCTGACGCAGCACGGGGACTGCAACCTGGTAATCTGTTCCGGGACAACGCCGCCTATGAGGAGGAGGATGTGGAGGAAGAGGAGGAGGGAGAAGAGGAGGATGACGAGGAGGGGTACGAGTCTTACGGTGAGGAGGAAGAGGTGCAGCTGTCCTGCTCCAGTGGTGATGAGGGCGAGGAGGAGGAAGTTGAGGAGGAGGAAAGCGAAGAGGAAGAAGGGGAGGGTGTGTGGATGGGCCGAGCGGCGTCGGTGTAATAGTAGGAAGGGGTGTGCAAGCGCAGTTGCAACGCAGCGTGCGGAAGCCTCCTACCGTTGGGTTTCGGTCCTGTCGGCGGAGGTATGCACGTGGCTTTGGACGTTTTGCTAAGGTTCAAAGTTTTTTTAGGCAGGGTAGGCTGCGTGGTGTGGTGTCATGTCATGCTGTGTATGGCTGAAGCGTTGCCCGGACTGTTGATGTAGCAGCAGCAGCGGGAATGCCCGGGTTTGTCAGGAGGAATAGGTCTTGCTCGCAGGTTTAGTTGTGTTGTTTCTGTTGGGATGTAGGAAGCTTCGGAGGTAGCAGCAGGCAGGCGGGCGGCTTTTGTCGCTGGGTCCGTGCAGCAGTGGCTGCAGCTTGGAGTGCTTTTGCCACCGGGGTTGTAGTGCAGTTGGGCTAGTATCTGGCGATCTTTTGCGTGTGTGCGTGCGCAAAAGCTAGTGACCCATGGTTCACTGAACCAATAACCAACTATTAAAGGTATTGCTCCTATCTATTGGTTGCCCCCACCACGGTTGAAGTTGTGTATTGTCCTACTATGTTTTGCGTTGCTTGCTTGTACCGTCGTTGAGTTCCTGCTGGTGTGTTGGGGACATCTCTGCTGCATGTTGTGTAGCAGCAACGGAAGCAATACGGCTGTTCAGTGGTCTGCGCGCTGTACCTTTGCCGCTTACATCAGCGGCACAATAGCACTAACGCTTTCAGACCAACGTTTGGCATTTAATGGTGGGCTCCTTGAGACCGGCAGCTGATGACACATCCAACCAACACAGGCGCATCACCTGGTTAGCATTACTCCCCCCAGATGTGTACTCGCTAGCAGGTCGCTAGGGCAGTAATCAGCGGGGAAAGCTCGCCCATCTTAGTCGCACCGGATGCCCTCGAACGGCACATTTTGGCTTGGTGGAAAAATGCCAAAACTTACACGAAGTCTGCCGTACGTACGCAAGGGTAACAGCAACGTGCAGGAGCGCTTTACTCCTATAGAAGGTCGTAACGTACGTTCATCATGAGATTCATGCGCTCCGAACCCTATGGGAATCTACGGATTATCAGCGCTGGCGGTTGAGCGCAAGGATTGCCGTATAAGGCCGTAACTGTAATTGCTACCTTTACCTCCTTAGTGCGGCTTAGTGTAACCCTAACACCCCATAGACCCACAACTGACAGCAGTTCATATGGCTTTCACAAGGATAACTACTTGCACACGGCCTAGGAAGCCCATGAAGTTGAATGTTGCAGTTCTAGCCCTCACTCTCATCCTTGGTTGTATATCTACTTCAGCAGCCACGCCGTTTGACCACTCTAGTATCCATTTACGAAGGCTCCACCGTGCGCGGTTGGCAAAGGAAGGAGCAACAGCCAAGCGTCTATACTGTAAACAATCAGGCAGGATACTGGATGCTTCAGTAAAACGTCTTTACCGTTAGCTAATAGGTTTGCCCACGAACTGCAGGCGGCTGTTCTCAATGCAAAGAAGATGAGGAGATAGAGCGATATTGTGCGGACACAGGTTTCAAGGAGGAGCTGCTTTGTACCACAAGCAGCAAACTGGCCGAAGATATGCCGGTGAGCGGGGCTAGCTCAGTGTGTTTGCAAGTGTTAGCTGGATTCCAGGCAGGCATCCCTTGGCTGAAGAACAGCCTCAGGGGACGCTCACATCAGTACGGGCTGTAAACAATATGCTACCTGGTTGCAGAGTTGTACATACCGGTCACGCCTGCACCCTGCACCTAACCTCCTTTCCTAAAGCTACTTCACCGCCTTCCAGCTTCCGTTCGAACCGCTTACACATAACCCAGTCCGGCTTCTCGTCGCTTCTCCCCCTCTTTTCCTCACCCCCCCAGGTAGTCCTGACCTACCCCTATCCATCCGACGTCCACATTGACGATAACCGCAACGACGCCTCCTCCTCCTCCTCCTCCTCCGCGGCAGCCAGCATCCGGGTAGTGCGTGGCTGCTCCGAGAGCGATGGGACCCGAGCCGCCCATGCAGCCGTGGGGGCGCTGCTGGGAGAGGGCACGGCAGCCATGGCGTTAGGGCGCATGGGGCTGTTTCAGTTCGAGTTGGTGATGTGCTTGCTGCTGGGGATGTCCCTGCCGGTGGTGTATTGGCGCAAGATACGGATACGGCACCTGTGAGGGATGGGGGGATAAAGAGGAAGCTGGGGTGAGGGACGTGGGGAAGAATGAGGAATGGGAGCAGGGAATTTGGAGGGGTGCGCAAGAGTGTTGGTGCTGGGGGGATGGCTCTGGTAGGGGCTGTGGGGGAGAGCCAAGGGCGGGCAGACGTGGGGAACTGCCGTTCGGGAGGAGGAAGAGGGTTAACGCATGGGGAAGAGGTGTGGTATTGGGTGCGATGGATATCACAATCGAAATGAAAGGGTTCGACCGTCGGCACGCTGTCTTGGTCTCCTCCTGATAGGCCAACCAGGGCGTCGTCGACTCTGGGAGCGTCAGCACCAGCAAGAGGCTTCCAACCCCTGCCGGGCTCGATTGAGAGCTGCGTTTGTCGCTGCTACCCTAGCTCCTGCGAACGGTATGCATCTCTTTAAGGCCCGCCATGTTGGGCGTGCAGGCTGCTCATGTTGCATGCCAAACATGGCCTGCATCTTTGTAAGGCCCGCGGCATGTGACGTGACTACCCGTCTTGCCTTCTTCTTACCTTGGCCTTTAATCAGCAAGTGAACCTAAGTGGTCACAAGCGGCTGAGGCTGTATGCTCTGGTGCTAGGTACCGTACGCAGAGTCAATACTCGGGGTCGCATCGCAGCTCTGACAAGACGCCTTACACGTTCTCGGTGTGCGTTAGGACGGCAGCCACGCAGACGTCCCATGCGCACCCTATTTATACCGAGTGTACAATCCTGCACCAGGCCGCTACTTGCAAAGGCAAATGCGTAGGAATTTAGCCCGAGACACATCAGCGCGCCGCCTGCACCACGGTGCCTCTCCAGCTAGCAGCATCAGCGGCCCTGAGGGTGTGCCCCCCCCTAGGTACCGGTACTCCCAGTCTCCTCGAACCTTCCTAGCCCTACCACTTCCCTCCTCCTCATGCTTGCATGCATGCAATCCCGTACCAGCGCACGTTCAGTACGACGCTCGGTCAAGAGCCGAGAGCCCCCAATGCTGCCCCGCTTCAACCCATGCACCCCGTAAATCGGTTCCGACATCCCTTCGACACACACAGTCACGTCTTCCCAATTCATTTCAGTTTCACCCACACTTACCTACCAAGAAACGCTTTAAAGCCACAAAGAGCCAGGTTTGCAAGCTATAGCCCCAAACTCTCATGCCAACATGCCCCTTACCTACCGGTACAAGCTACTCCCCAACGCTCCAGCAACCCACGCCCGCTTCACCCCCGTTACAGCCTTCCCCAACCGCGCAATCCCACTTTCATGCCTAATCACAAGCTCTATGAAGTCAGTTGGTTGCAGTACAGCAGTTAGTTGCAGTACAGGAGGATCTTGGCATCCGCCCCCGCCGTGAACACCCAGGGCTGGGTGGGGTGGAAGGCGCAGTCCAGCACTCCGCCCAGGGTGGGGTGCGGCGTGTGGCCCCCGCGCAGGATCTTGACGGGCACGATGAGCGGGTTTGTGAGCAGGTCGCTGTACACCATGCCGTGGAACACCTGGGGGGGGGTTAGGGGGTAGGGGTTAGGGGGGGTGTAGAGGGGGGGGTGCAGGTGGAAGAAGAGGCGGGTTGGGTTTGACATATGGGCATCCATACGGAATACATGGGGTTAAGGGATTAGTGTAAACAGCAGCAGCAGCAACACGATCCGGGAAGAGGTGGCTTACATACACGCGGTTAGCAACGAACCGGCTAGTACGACGGGTACCGTGCTACGCCGCTGGGCCCTGGCTGGGCTGCAAAGCTGGGCCTCCTGAACGGCTCAATCGGTCCCATGCATCCCTCCCGTGGCTGTGCTAATGCGGCTCACCTGCACCGTTCCGTCGTCCGAGCTGCTCGCGAAGAGCGGGTAGGAGCGGTGGAAGGCCACTGCGCGAGGAGGCTGCTGGTGGTATCTGCGGGTCAGGGGGAGCAGGTGAGGTGAGGTGAGGGGGTGATGAGGGGTCCCAGTCCAGCTCTCTAGCCCCCTTCTCCTGCGACCCCTCCTTCACACACACCACCTTTGTCTCCTCTCCCTGGCTCCCCTTCCCCTCCACTCTGCCCCCCCTCCCACCTGAGCGCCTTGTACGGCTTGTTGCTGAGGTCCAGGTCGTACCATGCCACCCGCTTGTCGTCCGACCCCACCAGCACGTGGTCCCCGCTGGGGTGCACCGCCAGGCAGCTCAGACTGCCGCCGCCGCCCAGCAGCTTCTTGGCTAGCGCCTGCTTGGCCAGGTTGTACACGCGGACCTGGCGGGGGGTAAAAAATAAAGAGAGGGGAGGGGGAGAGAGGGAGAGAGGGGAGGGGGTCAGAGACCGAACCACAAGCGACGGGGAGAAGGGGGAGAGGGCGAAGAAGGGTGCCAGCCCCCTACCAGCAGGCCAGCTAACAGCACCCCCCCCCAGCAGCGACGGCCTCCGGCCAGCACGACTCACGTGGTTTTGCGTGGCCACGAAGAAGAAGGGTTTAGTGGGGTGGAAGGCCACTCGCACCACCCGGCCGCGGTTTTTGCGGAAGGGGTTCTGCGAGGCGGCCTTGCTCAGCTGGTGCACCACCACAGCCTGCAGGCAGAGGGAGGGAGGGGAGAGTTGGAGAGACGGAGAGTGGAAGGGGGTGGCAAGAGGGCTGGGGGCTAGTAGGCTGTGCAGGGAGGCAGGCAGGGCTGTGCAGGGAGGCAGGCAGGGTTGTGGCAAGTGAGGCTGTGCACCAGAGCCGCAACATAGCACACTCCGGCGGGGTACCCCGCGTCCACCTGCCGTCTCAGGCAGAGGCCCCCGAAGACCTCCCTCTCTCCTAGCACCCCAAGGCTTCCACCCCCCCCACCCCCACCCCTCCCACCCCAGCCCCCCCCCACCTGCGTGTTCCCCGTGGGCGCCACCGTGGCGAAGTAGTCCCCGCGCGCATGCCAGGAGAAGTGCCGTACAGGGAACCGCAACACCACCTGCAACCCCAGCACACGCCCCGAGGGCCCGGCTGCTGCCGACGTGCCCCCCCGCGCCTGCCCCCCATCCGCCGCTGCTGCTGCTTGGCCCTCTCCATCCGCCGCCGCTCCCGCTGCTGCTGCCCCAGCCTCCTCAGCTCCCGAGGGCGCCGCCTCAGGCCCGCTCCAAACCCGCCACACCGCCAGCTCCCCCGCCGCCTCCTCCCCCTCACGCCCGCTGCTACCAGTTCCCGCAGCCGCCTGCAGCGCCGCCTCCGCCGCCTGCTGTACCTCCTCCGGTCCCGTGCCCGAGGGCAGCAGCACCACTCGGTTGCCCACCACAGCGCTCACCAACCGCAAGTGACCCGCGGGACACCACGCCACGCACAGCACGGGGCCGCCCAGCTGCCACGTGCGCCAGCAGCGGCCGCTGCGCACCTCCCATATCCGCAGCGTGCCGTCCTGGCCGCCGCTGAGGAGCCACTGGCCGCCCCATGGGTCGGCGGCGATGGAGTGCACGGGTCCCTTGTGCCCCTCGTAGGTGAGGGCGAGGGTGGTGGGGAAGGGCTGCAGGTCGCGCGGCTTGGGCAGCTGGGGCACCAGCGCTTCGGGCTTGATGTCCAGACTGGCGTGGGGAGAGGGGGGAGGGTGGGGGGGTGGGGAGAGGAGAGGGGGGAGGTGAGCGGTGAGGAAGGGGTGTGTGAGGGCATGGCAAGGCAGGTGCTGTTCGTGAGGTGGAAGGATGCAAGGCAAGAGGCAACAAGAGATTGGACAGGCCTTTCCGCGCGGGACCAGCAATGCAAAACGCCCAGGGTTCGCAAGGCACGCATGCAGGACGTGTCCCTCCTCGCGCCGCCATACTGCCCCCAACCCCGCACCACCCCGCCCCCAACCCGCACCCCCCTCCCCCTCCTCCCCCTCACCGCTTCCTCCGCACACGCGGGCACAGGTACAGGTCCAGGCACCGCTCGAAGCGCTCCTTTATGAAGTCCGCGTACGCCGGCACCTGCCGCAGCGAGGGGAAGGCGGTGGGCAGGCTCTTGCGCTCTCGGTCCTCCGGGTCCTCCATCTGCCAGGCCGCCACCTCCTCCTCCGTCGGCAGGTACTCGGCAGGCGGGTTGTAGCTGTCCGCGTGTCCGGGCAGCTGGGGCTTGGGTGCGGGGATGTAGGTGAGGCCGCTGCCGCTCTTGCCGCCCGCCCCCAGGTCTGCGGTGCCGTCGTCCGCCCATAGCATGTAGACGGGCGGCTCCTGGGGGGCCTGCTCGGCGTCGGGGTCCTGTGGGGGGAGAGGGAGGGAGGGAGGGAGGAGGCGGGATTAAGAGACTGATAAGACTGATACGTACGGTAACTCACATACGATTACTTACGGCAACTTTTGTCACAGTACAGCACATGGGGGCGCCAGGCTCCCCCTCAGCACCCCTCGCACTGACCTGCTGGGTGCGCGGGGCGACGCGGATCCAGCCCTTGCGGATGGCGCGAACCAGCTTGACGATCCTGGAAGGGGGGTGGAGGTGTGGGGTTAGTGCGGGGTAAGTGGTTGCAGGTGGCGGCGTCATCCGCTTGTGCGGTGTATGACGGGGGCAGCACCCGGCGGCACCGTGGGGTCGCTGCATGCGCCCTTTCATGGCTCCCCTCACCTCAAGTGTCCTCGGTCCGCGGCTCTCGTCCTATCTACCCCACCCTCGCCCGCCTACCCCGCCCCCACCCCTCTCCTGCCCCCGCCCCCACCCCCCTCCCGCCACTCACTTCTTCTCCTCCCACTTGGAGGGCACGAAGCGGCTCTTGGGCTCGGGCCGGTCCACGATGGGCATCACCTCGCGCTCCCGGCTGAAGTAGTCGTTGTACGGCTCGAAGGGATTCACCTGAAAGGGTTACCGTAGTATTAGGGAAGGGTTACCGTAGTATTAGATAGGAGCCCTTTTAGTAGTAGATTGCCGCCCAACGGCCCGTCCCGCAACTACACCTCCCACCGGCATCACGTGCCCCGCCCTCGCCTCCTTCTCCCCTCTTCCTCTTTACCCCCGCCCCCTGCCCCCCCCCCCCCCCGCGCACCTCCACATGTGGGAACTGGCCGCCGCGAATGCGCATTACCATGGCCAGCTCCTCCCGCGTGAGGGTGATCTCCTCGTCGTTGTAGGGGTCGTAAATGGTGCGGAGCGCCTGGGGGGGGGGAGGCAGGGCAGAGCAGGGCAGGGCAGGGCAGGGAGGAGGAGGGGGAAGGAGAGGGCTGAGTGAGAGGCCAACTGAGGGTTGCATGTCCCAGGGTTGCATGTCACGTTGCAGGTGGTGGGCGGCGGCGGTCCTTCAGCCCCCCGAGCACGATCCCCGAGTATCCAACCCTCTACCAGCCCGCTGCCCGGGGGGGGAGAGGTCAGCTGCCCGGTGAGGGGTTCATCAGCAACCTGCAGCAGCACCATCAGCTGCAGCAGCCCGCCGTGCGCCCCCCGAAGCCTCGCAACAACAACCCACAACCCCAACCCGCATCAAGCGGCGGCTCCCCAGGCCCCCTCCTCCCCAGGCTCCCTCCTCAAGCCCTCGCAGTGCCCCCCCAGTCCCCACCTTCTTGGAGTCGTTCCGATCCAGCAGCTGCTGCAGGCGGTCCTTCCGCTCCGTACGGGCGATACGGCGCCCCTCGATGTCGTACCCCACGTGCTCCTCGTCCTTGTACCACTCCAGCGGCACTGCGCCCACCGTGTTGCGGTTGGGGCGCTCATCCTCGCTGGAGTCGCTGCCCGGGTCCACGGGGGGGACTGCTTCGGCTTCGGCTGCTTCCGTGTCGTCGTCGCCGTCAGCAGCGGCAGCGGCGGCGGGAGCGCCGTTGGGGCCGTTTTGATCGCCAGCTGGGCCAGCTGCTGTGATGTCCGCGTCTGGGTTATCATCTGAAACTGCTGCTGCTGCAGATGATTTTCGCGGCCTGGTTGGGGAAAGGGTGGGGAAGGGAAGGTTTGAGGAAGGGAAAGGTTTAGGTAGCAGCGGCTGGCACGCTTGAGCGGGTGTTGTGGATGGATGAGGCGTCGATGGGGAGATTCCCACCCCTGCCCTGGACTGGTTTACTACAGGAAACGCAGCGCTATGGCAGGTGGCAACTTCCCTCTGGCACCTCCCGCACACTGCAGGCGTTCCGCCCTGGTAACCGCCCTGTTCATGGCGTTGGTCGCACCGGCGCCATGCAAATAGAGCCTTGCCCTTACGAGCTACGGTAATCTCTTCCATGCGCCCTAACGCGGCATCCCAAAGGCTGATACATATTATACCTTGCGCTCTGCGCGTCTTTAGCCCCAGCCTTGTTCGCTGCTACCGTGGCGGCGGCCTTCTGTTGCGCCCGCTCCGCTTGCGCAGCCAGTAAGTCCAGCATAGCCTCCTCAATCTCATCCTCATCTACATCTGACGCTGTCCCTACATCATCGTCATCGCTGCCTGCTTCGTCCTCTCCGTCGCCGTCTACATCGACATCGGCGTCCTCTGAGCTAGCCTCTCCGTCCAATTCCAGATTATCAAGGTCATCTTCTTCACTTTCTGGTTCGGGCTCAACTACCTTGACGGGTTCACGCTTTGAGTTACGTTTAGCCATGGTAAAAGTGAGTAAAGATGCTCTTACGTATGTATAATTATCCTGTTTGTATAAGGTAGCACATTGAAAAAAGATCAATATTCGGCAACAAAAGACGCCAACGCCGCGTTGTATTAGTACTACATGCGCGATACTACAGGAAACGCCCCGCACCGTGACATGCTGTGACCATCTTAATACTCATTTGGACACTGGTGACGTAGCTTACAAGATATCGAGCATATTTCTACGGTATAGCGAGTTGGGGAAGTCGGTGAATGCTGCCCATTTCCTTCAGCTTAATCCTTTCCCTAAGCGGCGTTACCTGCACTTCACATATCCTATCTTTATCCTTATTCGGCGTACCGACTTAAGGCATCCAGCCGTAGCTCCAATCAACCGTTGATTGCTTGCTGCTGGAAGGCAGCGCGACGCCTGAACACGCTGGCGACAAACGTTAGCGCTCAAGAGGGCACTGGGGCCACGGCCGGCGCCTCTAGCGCAACCTACATTTGCACTAGCACCGCCGGCGCCGCTCGCAGCACGCGGGGCCGAGTAGGCACGCCTCTGCGGGACGCCGTGGAGGCGTGCCAGGCGGAATGGTTCGTTGAAGAGATGGAGGTAGGCCAGAGCTTCACTTACACCGCTTCTCCTTGCTCTGAGGCAACCGTTATGGCGTTTTCCCGTACGCGCCGTACACTTGCAGGAGGCCGCGGGCGGCAACCCGGTATCCATGGCGCTGGTGGGTCAGATGCTGATCCAGGGGTACGGCTGCAGTCGCGACTTGGAGGCGGGAAAGCAGTGGGTGGCGCGAGCACTGGTGACAGCGGAGGTGGGAGTCAGGGCGCCTCCTACTTGCTGCTCCCTAGCTGCATGCTGTGTGCAGTGTTGGGTCGGAACAACGTACATACCCACCGTTCCCTCACACACACCATCCCGCGTGACGCGACTTTTCATTGCTGGACCTGGTTGTCCTGTTTTAAGCCCCACCGCATGCCCAATCGCGCTTTGTTCCGCCTCCCGTTTACCCTGCCAATCATCCCGCGCAGGGCAAGTCCGATTACGCGCACTTGATGGCCGGCTGGCGGCTGCTGCATGCCAACGCGGAGCAGCAGCCCGTGGTGGGCGGGAAACCGCAGCCGCAGCAGTAGTAGTAGCCTCCATACATGTCCCCCACGGGTTGCATCTAGCTATGGAGGGACTTTAAGAGCAAAGAAAGGTGCATTTGGCGCCTTGCAGTTGCTGTGAGAACAGCAACAACAGTCATTGCCGCACTAGCACCAGTACACCGCCTAGCGATCGCAAAGTAAATCGTGCTGCTGGCGGTTGCCGTACGTGGACGTCGTACGCCAAGCGAATCACCTTGTTATTACGTGGTGCCGATCATGTTGGAGGTTTGGCGGATACGAGGACACTGGTAGCTAGGAGGATAGGGGGACACGCGCAATGCCGGTGTAGGTGGTCAGCAGGGCAGGTGAGCTCTTGAAGTAGCAGGTAGGGTTTTGGCTCCACGGTGGGCCTGGAGCCTGATGGGGGCTTCCCTAAGGACCACGACCCATCATGTTGGCGCCATGCATGTACGTATGTGGAGGCGGGCAGTCAAAGCCCCCCTGCCTTGAAACGATGGCTGCTGGAAATGCAAAGCCCCGCTCATGATGTCATGAACTGCCGTACAGAGCACCTTGCCGTACATACCCTGCATGGCAACGGGTTAGTTGCAGTGCAACCATAATTCACTTTGCCGTTCCGACCCGGCAGGGCGCTGCTCCGCCGCGAGTAGGGCGGGGCGGTGCGGGGCTGTTTCGGGCGGTGGGTGGTTACCGGACCTGGGCCGCATCATTCGTGGACGCGCTGTGCTGAGGACTGTGTAGCGGACTAGATGTGCGGGTTTCTGTCCCGCGGGGAGGCTGGTGGCGCTTAGGAGCGAGCGAGCGGGTTGGTTTGCAAGTGGTGGGGTGGGGAGCGTGCAGGTGGCTGCCTGGACGGGGCGCACCCACCAACGGCAGCAGTTGGCAGTTGCCGGGAGTTGGGGCCCTACTTAGCTAGATAGCTGTGTACGGCGGCCTCTTTGACCGGCTCACTTGCCGTGTGGAGGGACATCTTAGCATTCCTTCCTGCTGGAGTGGTACCGGTATGAGTGACTGTTACAATGGTCTCCCTTCTAAAAGAGGGAACACGGGAGTGGAAGGCGTTTACACTTGCTCGGGGCCCCCGCACCGAGTTTGTTTCCCGGTGCTAACGTGCAGGAGTCACTCCGGTGTGATTTAGTTGCTTCACGGTTGGTTACTTCTTGTGACTAAGGACATCATCGGCCCGTATATATCAACCAGAAGCCATGTTAACCCCTCGTCCATGCGATTGGTGCCCCGGTGAGCTGCTAGACGGCTTACTGTGCCGCGGGCTCGATCTGCGTGCCATGTGGCAGCGTTGGGTTTGCCGCCAGTAGTCGGCTATCCCAGCAGGGCCCTTCCGGGTGGGTGGGTGCGGTGTGTCCATCCAGCCCTCCGGGTGTTCTCATCCGCCTCGTCCGCCTGTACATTGCTTCTGGCTTCTGTATGCCTGTTGTGAGGGGGGTGCTGTGACTTGACGGGTTACTTGTTCACGGCCGCGGCCTCCCTTACGTGCAGAGGGTCGAGCTAGATAGGCAGGTGACGGTTCGAGTGTGTCGTACCGAACCTGGGCGGTGTGATGCGGCATGTGGGGACATGTGGGCAGGTGGCTGCCTCTGACTGCCCTTTACTTGCAAGGTGAGGCTATGCTGCCTGCATATACGAGCTTGACAGGTGGGGATTCCACATGTCCCTGGGAGACTGGAAACGTGCTGGGGTACGGTATAGATTAGCTGCTGTGATCCGTTCGCATTACAAGCTTTGTCGTGTTGCTTTGTTCCATGCATTCTCCATAAACCGGTAACCTCCACCGCCCACATCCTCTCATTCAAATAATCCAATCGAGCACATGCAAACATGTTCGTAGCACGCGAGCACAGCAGTCATGTACGCGTCTGGTATCAATCGTCCAAGGCGGCTAAGTCTCGTCGTACTGACCCATGGGTCGCCTAGCATTGCTAGCGAGCTCGCACCAAGTCTGACATACAAGGTCGGCCAGGTTCGCACAGTAACAACAAACAGATAAAGCATGCACACGTGTTAACGTCGAGCGATTGTAGCAGCAAGTAACACCCCAGTTAGGAACTGAAACGTGCCATGCACCCAGCGCTTCATTATCATATTCCTCCAAGCCATGCGGCTAGGGCGGGAACCCCCAGCAGTCCGAGTGCCCGGGAGCGGCTTCACACGCAGCCCCACACAAGCGTCGACGTCGTCACGTGAAACAGCAGCATGCGCATGCGGCAGCCTTACCGGTACTTAGACACACAGTAGGCCCGTTGGGAGACGCCCGTCGATCTGTGTCACACAAGATGCAATGCTAGACAGTCCGCCGATGCCAGCTGGTGTCAGCCCATCAAATACCGGTACGTAGAGGAGCATACGAGACACGTATAGAGGTTGGCGGAAGCTCTTTCCCCCCTCCCCGCCAGCTGTGCATGCGTCGCCTCCCCATCACCACTCCCCATGCCTGTACCGGCGGCAGCAACTAGACCCCATTCCCCCAAGCCCCGGTCCTCAGCAGCTCCGTCCTCCTCACCTCATGCCCGTGTAGCCCAGGTCCAAAAACGCACCCCGCGACAACCGCAAACCCGCTGCTGCCTCCCCCACACCCGCAGCAGCCCGCCCCGTCATCCCCGCCATCCCCTCCCCCCCTGCTGCCAGGCCGCTGCCAGATCCCACCCCCAACTCTACCTCCGCAGCAGTGCGGCTGCGGTAGCGGCTCAGAAGCGCTTCCAGGTCCTCATCTCCATCGCCCCCGATAACGCCCGTGTAAGAACCGACCGTATAAGGCCCTCCAAGCGCCCCTCCTCCCTCACCAACCACTAACGACCCGAACCCGCCACCCATGTCTAAACCACCACCTACAGAGGCCCTGGGGGCGTAGGCAGCGCCGGCCCCCGGGGCTGCGAACGCTGCAGCCGACCCGGCTGCTGCAGCTGCAGCCGCGCGGGGCAGCGGGGTGGAGGTGGAGGAGGCAAACGGTAGTGACGGCTGATCCTCGAGGAGGAAAGGCATGCTGCTCGAACGGATGTTCCTGGGCAGGCGCTTGTCCAGCGCAGCAGCGACGCCGCCCCCGCCGCTGCTGCCGCTGCCGCTACCGCCGGCGCTAGGCCCCTGCCGCCCAGTCAACTGCCTTTGCCGGGCAGCCAATGCAGACGCGGAGGGAGCAGCAACAAGGCCATCCGCCGCCATCCGCTGTGCGATAGCAGCTGCGGTGACCTTGGTGACTGCCTCTCTTCCTCCGCCACCGCCGCCACCACCGCTGCCGCCGCCGCTGCTGCTGCCCTGAGACCTCATCAGAGCCACCCCTCCGCCGCCGCCGCCGCCACCGGAGACACCGAACATGCCACCCGTCGCTGCTGCGGGGGCGGCGGCGGCTGTTGGTGGCGTGGAGCGACGCAGCTGCTGCGCCTGAGACTGGGCACCTAGCGGGCCCGCAGGGTGTGTTTGGGTATCCTCCTGCGCCGAAGCACCTCGGGCCCTATGGTTGCTGGCGGGGAAGGAGGCGGCTGCGGCTGAGGTGAGGTAGGGGGATGAGGGAGCTGCGGCGGAGTAGGGCCGCTGCTGCGGTGGCGGGATGCGCTCGGAAGCTGCCAGCGCCTCGAGCTTCTGCAGGAGCCGAGCATGCATGAGGAGGGCATGGAGGTGCATGGGTGAGTGCATGGGGGTGCATGGGTGGGGTGAGAGATGTACGGCATCAATTCAATTCCACCGGGGGCGCTAAGACGGTAGGACACGTTGCAGGCGGGACATCGCACCCACGCCTCCTGGTGCTCCCAGCGTCCTTCCACACTTTACGTCACACACCCGCACCCTCACCCGCACCCTCACCCGCACCGCACCCACCTTCAGGTCCGCCGGCTCCATCTCATTCCCCGCCAGCGCCAGCACCCTCAGGCTGGCGTTACGCCGCGTCAGCACCTCCTCCAACCGCCGGCACCCCACCAGCCCAACCGCATTGCGCCGCAGATCCAAACACGCCAGTACGGCATTACGACCCAGGGCCTCCGCTAGGGCCGCCACCCCTCTGTCTCCCAACTGATTGCCTGCAAGGTCCAGCCGGGTGAGTCGCGGCGGCGGCGGTTGGTAGGGAATGTGCGCGGAGGGCGGGGGCGGCTGCTTGCGCGGGTGCTGCTGCTGGGAGGGATGGGGAGCGGAGTGTTGGGGGAAGGGAGGAGGGCCCAGGGCTGCGGCGAGGTGGGTTGCGCCCTCGGCGCCGATCTTGCAGCTGTCCAGCGAGAGGTGGGCGAGGGAGGGCAGGGCGGAGAGCGCCTGAGGGAGCGGAGGGCGGGGAGCGGGAAGGTGGAGGAGCGGCAGTACGGGAAGAGTGGAGGAGGGCAGGAGCAGGAACATGCAGGTAGGAGCATGTGAGGAGGAGCAGGGAGGCATAGCAAGTACGGCGGTACATGCTGTTGAGGTTTTCAGGAGGATACAAGGACATATGCTCCACCAAGAAGATCTCCTGTGGAGGTACCGGCGTTCTGCGCTATGCCTCTCTCCCCTCGCATCCGCATTGCCCCCTCTCCGCGCCCCCCCGCACCCGCACCCGCACCCGCACCCGCACCCGCACCCGCACCCGCACCCGCACCCGCACCCGCACCCGCACCCGCACCCGCACCCGCACCCGCACCCGCACCCGCACCCGCACCCGCACCCGCACCCGCACCCGCACCCGCACCCGCACCCGCACCCGCACCCGCACCCGCACCCGCACCCGCACCCGCACCCGCACCTTGGCCAGGTGCCGCACCCCGCTGTCCCCCGTGTGGCTGTGCGACAGGTCCAGCTGCTGCAGCGCCGTCAGGTGCGGCAGCGCGGAGGACAGCGACGCGGCGCCGTCGGGGCCCAGACTGGGGTTCTGCTGCAGGTGCAGGATCTGAGGGGGAGAAGGAGGAGGAGGAGGAGGCAAGGGAGGCAGGGGTGGGGTAAAGGGTTTGCCCTGTCATACCGGACATGCTAACCGCTGCGCCCCTGCAACTGCCATGCCGCCTGCTGCCATGCCCTGGCACCCTCACCTCCCCACCTCCCCACCTGCCACCCAGCAACCCACCCACCCCCCAGTCGGGATTGGGACTCCGTTGATGCACTTATCTATATTTTACCCCCCCCCCCCCCAAAGCTACCTGCAGCTGCTGCATGCGCGGGAGTGCGGCTGCCGCCAGCTCCCGCAGCGCCGCATCGCCCAGCTGGTTGGCGTCCAGGAGCAGCTCCTGGTGGGCGCAGGGGGTAAGGCGGGGAGGGAGGGAGGCGGGAGGGAGGGGGGGAGAGGGGGAGGGAGGGAGAGGGATGGAAGAGAGGTGTAGGAAAAGGGAAACATCCGCGCTGCACAGTGAAAATCCTGGTAGGTAGCAAGTGCGATTGCGTGAAGGGTTGGGAAGAGGAGGGAAGGAGCTCATCGAAACCCCCATCCCCCTGCAGCCTCCCCGCCCGCCCCTGCCCCCCCGCTCCTCACCTTGAGCCCAGTGCACGCCCCCAGCGCCCCCTCCCCCGCCAGCGCCCGCGCCCCCTCCCAGCCGATGCCGTTGTGTGACAGCACCAGCACCTCCAGCCGGGGCGCTAGGAGCGGCAGGCAGCGGCAGAGCGCCTGAGAGGGAGAGGTGGGGGAAAACATAGATAAGTGCATCAACGGAGGTGGGGGAGGGGGAAGGAATGGAGGGAAGGGCGGAGCGTCGGATAACGATCTACTGATGACGTGGCATGGTGGAAGACGGGGGACGGGCGGCGCTACCTCCTCTACTACCCATCATGCGCCCCTTCATGCACCTGTCCTGTGCCCCCTCCCCCACCTTGCAGCCCGCGTCGCCCATGCCGTTGAGAGCCAGGTCCAGCACGCGACAGCGGGGGGCGCCAGCAGCGGCAGAGGCAGCAGCAGCAGCTGCTCCGGTCCCCATGCGGCTTCCACTGCTGCTGCTGCTGCTGCCAGTGGCCGCCGTCAGAGCTTCCAACACGTCCGCCACTCCCTGAGCAGCAGCAGCAGCAGCAGCAGCAGCAGCAGCAGCAGCACGGGGCAGCGCATGTGGGGTGGGGGCAGGGGAAGTCACCAACAGCAGCCATCATGACCAGCGGCACCCTACCCTCATCACGTCGACAGCCTCATCACCCTACCCCGCCGATCCCATCCCCCAAGTCCCCCGAGAGCCCCCACCGCCACTCCCTCCACCCTTCCCGCACCTTGGGTCCAAAGCCGTTATCCGCCAGACAGGCCATCTCAAGCGCCGCTAAACCCCTCCGGACACCACCAACACCACCGCTGTTACGGCCCCCAGCAGTAGTAGCAGCAGCAGTAGTAGCAGGGCCGCCGGCCGCCGAGGGGTGCTCCTCCTCCGCGCCCGCCGCCTCGCGCGCTGCCGACAGCAGGCATGCCGCCCCCACCGGCCCCACCTCGCTGCCCGTGAGATTGAGTGCGAGCAGGGAGGGCAGGTGCGGCTGCGGGGGGGCAGGGAGAGCAGGGAGGGAAGGGATTGCTGGATGCGTGGATTCGGGTGTCTGCGAGGGGTGTCTGCTCATTAGCCCGGGATCCCCTGTTACTCGGCTAAGCTGTTCTGGCTAAGACCCTAACCCTAAAGCACTCCACAACCCGACCGGCCATGGATTTCCCACAGCCATGGTTGCCCCCTTCGCCGAACCCCCCTTACACCCTGTCGTCAAGCGTTTTACATGCTCAACAAGCCCCCCTGCTTTCCCCCGCGACCCTCGCTCGCCTCCTCCTTCCTGTGTTTCCCTCCTTCAGCACGCCCTTTGCCACGCTTACCTTCACCCGCCGCAGCAGCAGCGCCAGCACCAGCGGTCCGCAGCGTGAGTCACTCAAGTCCAACACCCCTCCGCCGCCGCCACAGCTGCTGCCCTCCTCGCTTCCCTCCTGCTGCGCCCCGGCCCTGCCGCCGGCCCCCGCTGCTGCCGCCGCAGCCTGCGCATGACAGCAAGAGTGACACGGGGGCTTAGGGGTCCGGGCTTCGTGTCATGCATTCGGCCAATCCGTCTGCTGCCCAGACTCCTTATAACGAAGCATGAACAATAACGAAGCATGAACTCAACTTCCCCGGCCTCACTCTGTTCTCATAGCTGATGGCCTCCGTCTTTCCTGTTCCTCCCCACCCTCCTCAACCCCCCTCGGCTACATGTTGCAATCCATGGCAACGCCTTGTCACACCCACGTGCTGTTACTTTCTTCCTCTTTACCCCCACATAGTTGCTCAACACACGCACACACGCCCGCCCAGTACGCTCAGACTCGCGGCCAGTTTCCTCAAGCCGCCCGCACCTGCAGGTCCACCCCATTGAGCTCCCGCAGCCCCGGCAGCCCCTCCAACGCCGCCACCAGCACCGCCACCGCGCCCGCACCCAGACGCCGGTTGCAGGCGGCAGGGAACCAAAGCGCCTCCAGCGGCGGCGGCGGCGGAGCTCCTGCCGCCCCTGCCCCTGCCCCTGCTCCTGCCGCCCCTGCCCCTGCATCTGCCCCTGCTGCGGTTGCGGTTGCTGCGGTTGCCAGTGCCGCTGCTCGCGCCCGCAACGCCGCCGCCACTACCTCGGCATCCTCGTCCGACAGCGGCGTATCCTCAACGGAGGCACCGGCCCTGCCACCGGCACCCCCACCCCCACCTCCTCCTCCACCTGCTGCTGCTGTGCCGCCGCCTGGTGCCCCCAAATAGATGACAGAGGGAGGCTGCGGCTGCTGCTGCTGCGGCCGATAGCCGCTCTGCTGCTGCTGCTGCGCGGCGGAGGTGGAGGTCGTGGAAGCCGTGGAGGCTGCAGCAAGGGAGGAGGCTGGACGGCCGGCGAGTGCGGCGATGGGTATGCGGGAGGAGACGGTGATGGCTGCCAGGCGGCAGGCGGGGCTGCTGAGGGCGGCCTCCGTGATGCGGCGAGCGGCGGGGGCGGGGCAGCCCTGCAGTGTCAGTGCCGTGAGGGAGGTGTTGCCTCGCAACACCGCACACAGCACCTCCGCAAGCGCCTCCCACCCGCCTCCACCTCCGCCCCCTCCTCCGCCTGCTGCTGCTGCTGAACCCCCCAGCTTCAGGTGCTGCAACCCCACCACCGCACCACCACCCGCACCCAGACCTCCCGCACCACCACTACCGCCAACGCTGCTACCGAACGCGACGCCGCTTCCTCCCGCCGCCGCGTTGGGTTGTGACAGAGGCATCAGCAACTGCTGCGGCTGCGGCGCGTTGAGGAAGCGTAGGTCAGGCATGACGCGCGTCCTGGACAGCGCGAGCGGCTGTAACGCCCGCGGCGGCAGGAGCGCCAGTTGGGGGTCTGTGAGGCCCAGGCGGGCGGCGACTGCTGCCACGGTGGCGGTGGATGTGGAGGCGGCGGAGGAGGAGGGGGGTGGCGAGGAGGAGGAGGAGGCGGGGACGGAGGGCAGGGGCAGTCGGGTGGGCCAGGCGGAGCGAAGAGCCTCGCGGGCCTTGCGAGAGGGACGGGGGGCAGAGAGGAGGGGAGGGGTAAGGAGAGGGGGTGATAGGAGGTTAGAGGAGAAGACAAGAGTTAAAGTCCCAAGGCTGCACCTCTTACGTGTGGAGTCTTCACAGGCTTTTCAGCCCCCGCCGGCTCTTCTAACAACAGCAGCAGCGCCAGTCCCCTCTGCACCGCCGCTCCTACCTTCCCCTAACATTGGCCCTCACGATTGGGGTATAGCACCGGCATGCATCCCCTCCCTGCCGCGCACGTCACCCCACATCATCACTCCCACCCCCACTACTCACCATCTCAAGCTGCTGCTGTACGGTGGGGTCGGCAGCGGCAGCCCCCACCTCCCCCGCTGCCGCTGCTTCCTCGCAGCTGAGCCCCGGGGGCGCCAGCAGCACCAGCTGGCAGCCGTGGCGGGCGGCGGCAGCTAGCTCGGCCCTGGGGGAGAGAGGAGGGAGGGAGGAAGGGAGGGAGGGAGGAAGGAAGGAGGAAGGTGGGGAGGTTCTGGCGTTCAGGATGAAAGGGACCTTTGCGTTTGGGCCACGGTCAGTGTATGTTCCTGCACGGCTCAGTCGATTTGCCCACCGCCCCACCCTCACCCCACCGCCCCGTCACCCTCACCCTCTCACCTGGCCATGCGGCTGCGCAGGAGTCCGGGCCGTGCCAGCACCACCACCGCCGCGGACAGCCCCGCCAGCGGGGCGGAGGGGGGGGACTCGTAGGGCTGGTCGTAGCGGGGCTGCGGAGGTAGCGGGGGGGACGAGGGGTGGGTTAAAATAACTGGCCGCGAGGCGAAACGTACTGTGATTGCCGAAAGATGGAGTCCTCCCACCGAAAACGCCACAGGTGAAGTGAAGTCCGTTGGCTATGTTGTAATAGAGCTATCGAGTAGTATCGGAATCAGTGTAAAGCAGTAATAGCAATGTCGTAACGCGACCGGACCTAAGGACCGGAGTAGTAAGTAGGTAGGTATAAGTAACCGTCACTGTCGTGTGTAAACTGGATGTAGAGAAGCTGTAGCTGTCGCTGAACAGGGGTAAAAGCAGGGGTGATGCCAAGACGTCGCAGTGCATGCTCGAGCAAAGCAGGACAGGAAAAACAAGTGCAGGACCACTATGTGCGTATGCGAATATTACTGTAGACTGACCTGCAAGGCAGGGAGAACCAGCAGCCAGCAGCGAACACACCAGTAGTCAGTACCGAAGAATGTTGTCGGAAGGACATGCGAGGGCAAATGGGAAAACAGGGACACACGTGAGCGCGGCCGGAAGCTACCTAGTAAACTAATGACTGGGGTGGGTGTGCATGCGGGATTTGCATGCGGGGATCAGGGAATATGTGATGGAGAAGGCAAAAGTGCTACGGTGCAGGAACCAATGTAAGCAGATGCACCACCCCCCGGCTCCTGCTCTTCCCCCCTCCACCCCCACCCCCACCTCCCCAACCCCTCCTCACCTGCGCGCCCGCCGGGTCCAAGTACACCCGGTACCCCGCCCGGCTGAGCCCCGCAGCCAGGGCCCCCGCCACCTCCGCCACCGCGGCAGCACTGACCCCTGCCGCCCCCGCCGCCTTGCCCTTCTGCACTGGCCTCCTGTTCACCCCTCCCTGACGCAGCGCCCCGCCCTCCTGCTGCTGCTGCTCCTCCTGCTCCTCCGCCGCCTCCCAGTCGCCCCCCGCGCCGGTGACGAGGTAGGCGCGGAAGGCCAGCCCCAGCACCCGCAGGTGCTCCGGAGCCGCAGCTAGGGCCGCCTCGGCAACCCTGCGCAGGGGCCGGTGCAGCCGGTGCAAAACACACGGTGCGGTGCGTGTCAAGGCGGAGGAGTCGTGGCGAGGGGTGCATGCGTGCATCCCTCCATCCGCATTGCCCATGCACCCCCCCTCCCTGCCTGCCGTTCCCTTCCCTCCCTCTCCTTTCCCCAGCTCCACCCCGCACAGCACAGCCCTCCCCTCCCCGCCTCCCCACCTAGCATCCGCCAGCTCCGCTGCTGCCGCGTTGCGCCGCTGCTGCTGCAGCAGCTCCCCCAGCTGCGCCCGCTCAGCAGCCACGACACGGGAGAGCGCGCGGTGGCCGTCGGCGCGAGCGGCGGCGGCAGCGGCGGCAGCAGCGGCAGCGGCTGTAGCAGTGGCGGTGCTGGCAGCAGCAGCGGCGGCGCCGGGCTCAGCTCCCTGCTGTGGCGGCTGCTTGTGTGGCTGTCCTGGTGATCCCCCACCTGCGGGGATGAGGTTGGGAAGGGGGGGCGGCGGCGGCAGGTTGCGGCAGGTGAGGGGGGAGGCTTGAAGTAAAGAGAGCACGAGTCCACAAGCGCTGCGATTGTATGGGTGCCGGTGTGATGGAGTAGTGCCACAAGCAAAGTCAGGTAGACGCCCAGCCACCCCCAGCCACCCCCTGCTCACCCGAACCCACACACCCAGCCACCCAGCCAACCCTACCTGGCAGTGCCTTGCCTCCTGCTGACGTGGGCCGGGCGGCGGGTGAGCCGTGGACAGCACCGGGTGACCTGCGAATGATGATGAGGAAGACACATGCATGCAGCACAGCGTCAACCAGGGAGTTTTGCCAGGGTACCGTATTAGATAAACGGAGCCGCGGAAACACTGACCCTGACTGTAGTTTACCGGGAATATGCCACCGGGTATGTAGGTACCGGTGTCCACACATGAGGAAATAGCGCCACGCAGCAGCAGCACCAGCAGCAGGAGCAACGATAGGTGACAAGAAAACGGTAACCACGGTGCCAACCCTGCCGTCCAACCGTTTCCTGCTGCATGCACGGCCCACGCCGCCTCACCACGCCGCCTCACCACGCCGCCTCAGGCCACAGCCCCACATGAACACCTGCTAGCTGCAATAACAAGGAAAGAAGCCCCCATGCATGCAAATCCCTGAACCCAGGTCACCTATGCCAACCCCTGAACCCAGGCCATGCATGCCAACCCCTGAACCTAGATCAGGCATGCCAACCTGAACCCAGGTCAGGCATGCCCCCTACGCATGCGCCCCATCACTCAACAACCCGCCCACCAACCCACCCGGCTGCCACTCCCGGTCCGCCAGCGCCCCCAGCTGCAGCCCCCGCCGCCAGCGCCTCCAGCGCCGCCGCCGCCGGGTCGGCCGCCCGCACCGCCGCCACTCGCTGCGCTGCCGCCGCCAGCCGCTGCTTGGCTGCCTGCGCGGCGGCCGCCGTGGCCTGACAAGCCTCCTGGATCTCAGCCTGGAGCAGGTGGGGGCAACAGGCGTAATGGGTTAATGGCAGGGGGGCATAAGGGGTACCGGCACCGTAGCGTTGTAGAGAAAGGCATGCTTGGGGGGAGGGTGTGGGGGCAGAGGCTGAAGGCCGCCTGCAGGGTATGATCCGTTGCCTGCAGGGTACATGATTGTGCCTATGGGAGCATGCAAGGGAAGACCGCGGCGCCGGTAACAGAGGAGAAGCTGGGCCGCATGCACATGACAAACACGCACACGCACACTCGCACACACCCGACTCACGGCCAGTTTTCCCAGCACACGCATACCTGCTTTGCTGCCGCCCGCAGCGCCTTCCGCTCGGACTCCTCCGCCGCCTTGCGGGCTGCCACCTCGGCCTTTGGGGTGGTACGGGCGGCGGGAATGTGCGGTGGGATGGGGCGGGATTATTCCAGTCCATAGCAGTCATCCCTATGCCGTACACATTACCCCACCGGCCCCCCCAAACCACCGCACCTGCAACGCCGCCGCCGCCTTGTCCCGCTCCGCCCTGGCTGCCGCCGCCGCCCGCCGCTCCTCCTCCAGGGAGGCCTGCAGCGAGGCAGCCTGCGGGGACGGAACGGCGGGAGGGGGAGAGAGGGGCGCAGGAGTCTTTTGCAAAACGTTTTGTGGGATTGCGAAAGGTGACGCAGGGGAGTAATGAGTGGAAGGAAGGAAGGCGACACACCGGCAGGCCCACACCTTTCCGCGCACGAAGATACCTTGGGCATGATACCCGGGGAAATTCTTATTGCATGCATGCATGCATGCAGGTCTGCATCACTGGAAGAGGGATGGTCTACAATGTGTTTGTCAACCCGCACGCACGCACACAAGCGACCCATGGGTCATACAGCTCCTCGGACCCCCACCCCTAGAAGAAGCACACAGCACAGCACAGCACAGCTCCTCCCCCCACCCCGACTCCTCCTGCTGCGCCCCACCTTGGCCTCCAATCGCACTCGGTCCTGCTCGTGCTGCCTGCGCGCCAGTGCGAGCTCCCGCTGCAGGGAGGCGGCAGCAGCGCGGGCAGCGGCGGTTTCGGAGGCAGCAGCGTCGATCTCCTGGAGGGGGCGGGGGGGGGGAGGAAGGGAGCGGGGTTAGAGACATACCAAAAGCACAGGTTAGGGCAAAGCGGAGCGGGGGTGGGCGGTTAAAGAGGGCATTAGGGAGGTCAGTGTATTGGCGCCCCGTGGCCAGACTGGCGCTGGGGTAGGGAAGGGCAGGGGAGGCATGAGGAGGTAGTGGTGGCAGTGCGGGATGCCTGGGTGGAGGTGCTGCCAGGGTGCGGTAGTAGCGGTATCGTCCCGGTACCGTACCCTACCGGCATCACAACCCCACCATCACCTCATCGCAAGTGCCTCCATCAATCCGCCACTGCCCTCAACCCTCCACACCCGCCCTCCGCACCCGTCCTTTGACTTGTGGTTCCATTCGTGAGACGTTAGCAGTCTCTCTGACCCCCCGCCAATACCCTCCCACCCCTGCCCGCCCGTGCGTTCATTCCTAGCATGTCAGGGTTTTCCCCTCATGTTCCTTGTTACCCACCCGTGCCGCCCGCGCCGCCTGCTCCCGCAGCTGCGCCGTCGCCGCCGCCAGCTCCGCCTGCGCTGCCGCCAGCTGCTGGTCGCGTTCCTCAGCGCCCTCCTCCAACTCCAGCTATGTGTGTAGGGGTGGGGGTGGGATAGTTGGGTTAGCGTATTATGGTAGTTGGCAGGGAGCCCACACCCTTCCCCCTGCGCTCACTGCATGAGTCGGGATATGGGATTGGGACTCGTTGTTTCACTTATATTATTTTCCCCCCTCCCCCCGCACGCGCCTTCAGCCTCCTGGCCTCCTGCTGGGCTGCCAGCGCCTCCGCCCTCGCCCGACCTAGCTCCGCCTCCGCAGCAGCCGCACGCTGCAGGGCAGCCTGTTGCGGGCGGGGGAAGGGGAGGGGGGCAGCCGGGGTAAGGGAGGACGGAAGGGGGGGCAGAGGGCGAGAAGGACCGGTGGGGCCAAACAGGATGGGCAGGGGGACAGGCACATGGCTGGCTGCACGTCGCGTTGATGATGTGCGTTAGCGGCGTCATGTGCGAAGGTAAGAGCATTAGTACCATGCAGGCGGCGCCTGGAGGAGGAGCACGACAGCGTGGCGAACCCCAATCCACCTCCTCCTCGCGATCTGTCCGCCCCTGAATCCTGCTTTTGTTGCCGAGCCACGGTAGCCGATGCGGCGAGACCCCACCCCTAACCTCCTTCCTCACTCCCTCCCAGTCCCTCTCCCCGCCCTCACCTGCTGCTCCTCCTGCGCCTGCTGCAGAGCTCGACGGTGCTTCTCCTGGGGGGGGGTGAGCGGGATATACCAGAACCACAGGTTAGGGCAAAGTAATGGGGAGGGAGGGCTCCTGGGGTGGAGCGGGGAGCGGGAGGGATAGCGGAGGTGGAGGCAGTACCTTTCGTGCCCGCCCCCTCCCCCCCTGCGTCGCTCCCCGGGCCCCCGAGCTCACACACGTCCGGCGGCCTGGCCCCCAGCTGGCCGCACCTGGCCGGACACATCAGCCATGGCCCCCAACGCCCCCATGCACCCACCCACCCACCCACATGCCCCCCCATGCACGCACATCGGCCATGCACCCAGAGACCCCACAGCGCTGCAGCGCTTCCGCCCCATGCAGCAGCGCGTCCGCCCGCCGAGTGCCTTCCCGCCGCTCCCCTTGTACAAACTCAAAAACACGGCACGCTACGGCGTCCACATCCGATGCGAAGGGGTCCTGACCCGATCCTTCACCCCTCCCCCGTCTTCCCCGTTCTCCCCACTCTGCTCGCCCTCACCCCGCAACCCTGGAACCCCACCCCACCTCTGCTTTGCGCGCACTCGGCGACGCTGCCAGCTGCTGCTGCTGCAGCCTCTCCTCCTCCTCCTCCAGCCACCCAAAGATCCTATTCACCTCCCGGCTGGTCCCCATCACAGGGGCTGTGCCACCTGCTGCCAGCCCGGCTGCGCCTGCTCCTCGCAAGGGCGCTCCAGCTGCTGCTGCCGCCGCTGTTGCTGCTGCTGCCCCGGCCGGTACCCCTACAGGAGAGACACCTACCCCTGCTGCTCCCTGTCCCTCCACCGCTCCATTTCCAGTAGCCGCCGCGGATCCGGTATTGTTCCGACCGCTGCCATTGCCGGCACCGGCACCGCCTGCTGCTGAGGCTCGTAGAGGGGCTGCCGCGGCGGCTGCGGCAGCAGCCGCTGTAGCAGTAATAGTAACGGACCTGGCTGTGGCTGCAGGCTGGGTGGCGTTGGAGGCTGCTGCTGCTGCTGCTGCTGCTCCAGACTGTGCACTGGCACCGCCAGTGGCAGTAGCAGTAGCAGTAGCAGCACCTCCCCCCTGCACCGGGGGTTGCTGGGAATGTGGTTGCAGCTGGGTACTGCTGGCTGCTGCTGCAGCTGCGGGCGCTGGCAGCACCGCTGGTGTCGACGATGTGCCTGGGTGCGCCGCACCCGCAGCAGGACCTGTCGCAGCTGCTGCTGCTGCTGCTGCCGCAGGTGTTGCTGCGGCAGACGCTGCTGCGGTGGTGGTAGCCCCAGCAGCAGCAGCATGGCTGGCGGCTTTTATGGGGCTGGAGTTGGGGCTTGGTGCGGGCAACGGTAGGGAGGAGGCGAGGGGCTGCCTGGGTCCGGGCGGTGGTGGCTGCTGCTGCTGCTGCTGGCTTTGGCGGGCAGCGCTGGGGCCCTGCGTCTGTGCCGGCACCTGGGTGCGGTCCTGGCTTTGCCGGGCTGGCGGCTGCTCGGCGGCCGCCGGGGCTGAGGGAGGCTGTGGCGCCGACTGCTGCTGCTGCTGCGGGGCAGAAGGGGCCAGGGAGGCAGGGGAGGAAGGACGGCATGGAGCAGCGGAGGGAAGCCCTAAAGGACACGTCAGGGGGTAGACTGCAGCGGGTTGCAGCCATTCGAGGGCAAACGAGGCAGTTTTCGGACCGCATCGCACCGCAGGCATCAGCGGTATGCCTTCAGCGGTAGGGGTGCAGGTCAGCGGCATGGGTCAACGGCAGCACGTGTGGCCTGTCCAGTAGTAAACACCTGTCTTACAGCGCCAATGCCATGCTGGAATCCACCCATCCACGCAGCTTTACAGGCAGCAAACGGTCCCACCTTGCTTGTGGCGATTACTCGGGCGCCACTACCCGCCGGCTGCTGCTGCTGCTGGGCCGGCGTAACCCCAACCACAGCCCTCGGCGGCTCTGCAGCAAGCATGCACAGCCATGAAAGATGAAACAGGTTTAGCTGGATCAGCACGAGTTGATCACCAAGAATGGTATAGCGCACTCCAGGGCGCCCCTGGTGGCCCTAACGGCGGTAAGGGGTTGCAGACCTGCTAGGTAAGGGGTAGCGCAGGCGCACCTGGGAGGGCGGGTGGGACCCGGGCGCTGGTTGGGCGGGCGGGAGCGGGGGGCACAGGCCCGTAGCCATCCGTGCTGTCACGTAGGCTGCGGTACAGGTCCTCCCGGGAAGCATCAACCTACACAAAGGGTGTTTGCGTTCGAGGGCACCAAGGGCAAGGGCCGCAGAATGGGTCGTGGGGAGGGTACATGCACCGGCAGGGTAGCGTGAATGCGGGTAGGCTGCATGGCAGCGGTCAGTTGTACAGCAGTGGCTGTGGTTTAGGCCGCCCCTAAGTTACAGCGTTGGTCCCTGCTGCTTGACGCTTAACAGGAAAGACATGGACCCGTATTCCGGTTTATGTATCTATTGCCGCTTAGGCACAGGGGAGGGCTTAGGGAATCGCACCTCGGCGAGGGTCGCCACGGATGCGACCTCTGGTAGCTCCCATTCGTCCGCAGAAGGTAGGCCCGAAATCCACTGCTTAACCTGCTGCTCCTTAACCTTTCCATAGCCTTCTGGTGGACCTGTTAATTTGCGGCCAGCTAATGCCAATGGCACTGCCTTCGGAGGCATGCTAGGGTCCGACTATAGTTCGCGGCGTGCATGTGCAAAAACGGACGTAAACATGCTAAATCTTAGATCATTTGTAAGAACCATACAGCCTTAGAGCATGCGAAATAGGTTGTCGTGTCTGGACGAAATAAGGCCATGTTTATGGGGAATGTGGCAACACCTACTCCCCGTATTGTAAGCCATGCGAGAGAAGGTGCTCCATAGGAACGATTGACCGCTGCAGCTGTTGTTACTGGATCCTGTGCTAACCGTCCGTACATTTGGGGACGCTGCCCTGGATATACTTTAGCCCCGCGCAAAGTGTTAGTTGTCATGAAGTCCTCGACATCTTGCCATAATTTCGCTGAACTGCATGCGGACATGGGACATCGGTAGCAATATGCGCAGCCGCATACTCCATCGGCTTTCCACTGCCGCCCTGTACTGGCTATACAGTCACCGCTTAGTAGGTCCTCTACCGTGGCTGGTAGCTTTGCAAGGGTCAAGGAATGCAATCCTTGCTTTCCTTGGTCTATTTCGCTTGCACGTACCTGAGTATCTACTGGAAAAGGCCACCGTCGGCCGGATGACAATCTGAGGTTTCCTGAGTAAGCCCCTTGGGCCTCAAAAAAAGCAGATGAAACTCGTTGCCAGCTAGCTGTCTCGCCGCTGGCTATAGGCACTACTGAACATAGTACCAGGTTGTGCCAGCGGCTCAGGTAACGTTCACCCCTCGGTACCCCTTTCACTGCCTCAAACCGCCGACCTTCGCAGGGCGACAGCTTTTCCTGCAATCAAACAGGCCTGAACAACTGCGGTGTTTCCATTGACTAGGCTTGATCTTTCATGGACCTGCTAGGTAGAGGATACATTATGCAAATTTGAGGTCGGACAGATGTGTTATTCTGGCTGTCAGGCCTATGCCCACGAACCGACGTGCCCTTGTTAATGGGTGTGCACGTTGCGGGTCGGCAAGCATAGAGCCTGAAGCACTGTTCCAGATATCCTTCAAACGCTTGGTGTGCTGCCTAAATGCCAGCGGCAAGCCCGCAAACTGCAGTGCTACCTCGGGCCGGCATCCTCTCGCATCCGGTTAGCGCAGTTCCAGCCGGATAGACTTCAGGACAACGACCAGCAGGCCCTGAGCTTTGCGGGTGTTCTTCGCGGGCTCACAGCGGGGCCAGCGCTCAAGTGAGGGCCTCCAATCATTTTCCCGTATCTGTTGTTGCCCAGAGCGCACGTCTAGCGTGAATTCGCGCACGCAGGCGTCCATTTCGTTGCGCAGCGCGTGGCACGCCAGGCGTGCATTGCCCACGCTGCTTTGGTTTTCGATTGTTTTTTGCTGAGGGTTTTAGCACAGGCATGCTGAGCTTGCGAAAAACGCCCACAAAGCTCAGCGCCTGCTGGTCTTTGTCCTGAAGTAAAAGGCTCTCCATTTTGCTTTGTTACTGTGAAACAGGCAACGCAGTCTTTAGGGCTATTTAACTGCATGGAACCTCCGAGGTTATCCTTGCCCGCACGAACCTATTCGATCACTTTCCTTCGAACATGGAAGCTCCGAAACTCCAGTCTTCATCGAAAACTGAACGTGTGGAAGAACTCGGCCTGGCACATCTCCTTGTATCTCTTTGGATGACCAAGGCATTATTGTGACGCTCCCACAACCCATACACTCGCTGTTTCCGGTAGACTTGCAGTCGCAGACGTTTCCAGCGCCTTCGCTTGCAACCTTTTTTTCCTGTATTCTGACGCATAGCTTTGTAATAGATATAGCAACTAAACCTGTGACACTATAGTCGCTTGAGTTGGTGCGCGTGTAGCGCGATGCAAGCGCAAACGCCACAGCAAGCGCCGCGTATTCCGCGTTGCCGGTCGGCTTTGTTAAGAAGACCCTGTAGTTTATCCGGGTCGAGCTCTAGGCGGCATCGGGCACCTGCAACGGTTGCAGTGAGCGCGTTGACAACGCAGACAGGGGAGCGGACGGCAGGTAGGCCGCAACTCGCGTAATAATAAGCATGGCCATCCCTCATTCTACGTTTTGGTAGGGCTGTCGTGATGCGAAACTACACGGGGAGTAGCCCTGGGCAGGTGGCGCCAAGGGGCGATCGAAAGCTACACGTCGTCAACTTTTCTGTAAGACGTGTGCTGTCTTAAGAGTATTTCGAAATATGTACTTGCAGGCCATACTTCAGATGCGTGCGACCTTGTGCTTTCAAGCGGCTTCTTAGCATTTGCAGGGCACGCGGGCTTTTTACAGGCAGTAGAGGAGGTGAGCGACGATTTTTTCACAGGTTATACGACCCTCTTTATATAGAGGACAAATTAACTTGCCCTGCGCTGCTGACAGGTCAACCCTTTTTCCCTGATGTCTAACGGAATCTTGGACAGACCCCCCACTGCGATACGCAGCCCCTATTCCAATTACACTTTCCACTAAGCATGAAATGATACCCTATGGTAACGCCTCGTTTCGGCAGGCCGGCCTTCCTGTGCGGGGTGTTATGGGCACCAGCGCTGGGGCGCTTGTGGGTAGCCTCTACTGCGCTGGGTACACCCCGCGACAGGTGAGCAAACACACACGCGGGGTCACCTGGGAGAGGAGGGTATGGCCTGTCTTGCTCCTTGCCAACGCTAATGGGAACGCAACGATTACGAACGATTTAGTGACTGGGGTTGGCCTAGCTTGCATGGTGAGAGGGGAGCACTCCTTGGCTTACCGAGCACCTTCGGCGAGTCTCTCCACGCAAAAAGCATCTGCCAACTCTTCCTCCTTCTTCACTCCTTCACCCCTGCTTTATGACGCAAAGTCCTCATGCTGACCGCTCGCTTCTCCCAACCACGCAGGTTGCCAAGTACCTGTCAGACCAGACGCCCGCGTCCCTCCTGCGCCCCTCTATAGCCCCCTGGCGCGGCGGGGCGCTCAGCCTGGAGGGCGTCATTGAGCGGCTGCGGGACCTGCTGCCACCCAGGTGGGTGGGTGGGGCCATGGCGCGGAGAGGGAGGGAAGACAGAAAGGGAGAGTGCAAAAAGGGAATGTCCGGATGTGGGGCCACGTTGTAACGCGGACCAGCGGCGCTTTCCTTGTTACCGGGATACACGCCTCCACATGCTCCGCTGTCCCAAACCTGTTACTGGTATCCCAACCTGCATCCCCTATCTTCTTCCTCTCGGTACACCTCAGGTTCGAGGACCTGCGGCGGGAGTTCGCGGTGGGCGTGGTGACGGCGGACGGCCGACACCTGCTGCTAGACAGCGGGCCGCTGCCGGAGGCGGTGGCGGCGTCCGCAGCCATCCCCTTTGTCTTCCAAGCAGTGGACGTGCCGGGTGAGGCGGTAGTGGGGTAGAGGCGGTAGTGGGGTAGAGGGCCGAGGGTGGGAGGTCGAAAAGGGGGACAGCTGCTGACAGGGGACAGCGCTAGGGAGAAGAGGGTTGGTATCCGCATTGGTGGATGCCGGTACCCCGCAAGAGCCTCTGCGTGGCGCTGTGAAGGAGAGGGGGAGGGATGGTGTAACTGGGCGGGTGTTGTTTCGCTGCTGAGTGGGTGGGGTAAAGGTGTGGTTGGGATGTAGGAGCATGGGAGTTGTGGTCCACAAGCTCCACGGGAGCAATCCGTGAGGCTTGCAACGGGATTGTGCTGCATGTGACTAACGGCGTGGGCCCTGGACCCCCTACAGTCATGCCCTACCTTTTTACCGAGTCGTCTGAGCGTCATCCTGGTACCGCCTGTCCCCCCCCTCCACCGCTGCAGGCCACTCACGGCACGGTCCCTTCAAGGACGGTGGCGTGGTGGATCGACTGGGGCTGAAGGCGTGGCGGGACCGGCGGCGGTCGCAGCTGCAGCGGCAGGTGAGGGCGGCAGCGGCGGGTTGCGGTGCTGGCTGGGAGGCACGAACCGCAGCGACAAGGACACTTCGCTGGGAACCAGCAGCAAATACCGGGAATGCGTGCACACATGTTCCTACTCGCGGCCAGTTTTCTTAACACATGTTTGAAGTTGCGCTTGCCGCATGCCTTCACCTTCGCAGACACAGCACCCTCTCCCGTGATCGCAAAAGAACTGCCCCGACACCTGCTCTCACGTTGTGTACGATCCAACCCAACAGGCCACTCATGGCTCGGGGCCGCTGCGACCGCCGCCCTGCCTGGTGCACGTCATCGACCGCAGCTCCCCTTTCAGCGGCTTTGATGACACCAGCGCCACGGGTGAGCGGGGGGCACTGTGTGACCCGTTGGAGCGCCCGGCTCGTCGGTACAGGAAACTAAGGGCCATGCGCATGACTCAAACACGCCTGCCCATGGCACACCTCCGCCAGCCCTTAAATTCAATGGACTCCTGCCCATCAGCTCCCCCTACCACCACTGCCCCGTCGCGTCAACTCCCTGTTGACGGCCCTCACTGTCCCGTGTCCCCCCCTCCCTGTTGCCCCGACAGGCGAATCCCACATCCTGGTGGTGCGCTCCCCTCGCTCCTCCGCCAACTTCTTCGATCTGGGCTCTTTCGATGACCACATGTCTGCAGCGCGGGAGCGAGCTCGACCATACCTCGTGCGATTGCGGCAACAGCAGCTGCGGGGAGGCGGCGGCGGCGGTGGTGGTGGTGGGAGCAACGGCAACGGTCACAACGGTAATGGCCACAACGGTAACGGTCACAATGGGAATGGGCACAACGGTAACGGTCACAATGGGAATGGCTACAATGGCAACGGCCACAGCGTGAGCAGTGGGAATGGGAACGGCGCCAGCGGGGTTAGCGCTAGCGGAGCGGAATCGCAGTCGCCTGCAGAGCCCATGGCTCGCGCAACTATCGTATGAGGAGGGAAAGGAGGGGCACTGGTAGGAGGGTAGAGGCGCGGAAACAGGATAGGTGTTGCGGAGGGCGAGGTTGGTGGTGTTATGACGAGGGGGTAGGTGATGGGTTAGGTTGCGTTTTTGACATTAGGAATTTGAAGGTGAAGAATTCTACGCGACTAGCCACGAGGTATACATATCCGTTCGTAAGGAATGCGCGTGTGGGCGGTTGACGTTATGGATTTGGGTGCGAACTTGGGCACGACCGTGAAAGAACACATATATTCGTCTGCAGAAGAGGAGAGTAAAGCGAAATATACCACTCAAGATACTGTATTCCCGGCGCCGTTTTTGAAAGTTGTTTATGCGGGGCGGGACACACACACATAGGTTGTGATGGTTGCGCTCGTGCCTACAGTTCATTTATCCTGTCTGCCTACGCCGCAGGACAGCACAGCACATTTAGTGATGTCGGTTGGTGACAGGGGGCCCTCTAGAAGGCCGCGTCCAAGGCCGCTGTATTTTTCATTTTGGGTGTCATCGGAGCTACGGTTTGTCTGTCGCGATGCATGTTTGTTTTGCGATTGCGGAGGAGGAGGAGGTATGTGTAGTCAGCTATAGACGCATGATGATGGTTCGGAGAGGCCTGCTGCGTGTTCTGCTCGTTATGGTCCCCGGGCGGCTGCTGGGTTTAGCTTCACTTGTTTGAAACGCCTGTTCCTCATTGTACCACCTCCTGCATGGAGAGCCCCCTCCTCCACAGGTAGCACAGTTTTGGGATTGCGGCGGCCTAGTCTTGAGTCCAGGGCTTATGCGGCATGTGGCCTTTGCAGGACATGCAGTCGGGGGCGGTGCGTGTGCGCGTGCGCCACTCGCGTAACAGGGAAGCCAGCAGCAGCAGCTGAAGTGGTGTTGAGAGGGGCGGTGGTATTGCTGGGCCAATGAAGATGCAGGAGTGTGGGCCCTATGAACAAACTTGCTGGTCCCCTTGGTTATTAGGGCAGTCCGAGGGTTGTTTGCTGGCGGCATTATCGGCAATGCCGCGCGCCACACAAGCGGTGACGGGTTCTGCGCTGCTGTGAGCGAGTACTTGGATAGCCGTCTCAGCGGTCGGCCGCTAGCATAAGACGGGGAAGGCGGTGTGGTGTGGTGTGCTGCAGTAAGTCGGTTCGCACGCGCAATAGTTTTCCAGATTGGAGGAGTGAATCCCGTGCCGAGGATGGATGGGCGTTTGCAGGGGTTTGCTGGGGTTAAAACACAGATAGCCCGATCCCCTTGTCCGGCGGTCACTCATGGTAAGGTCATGATGTGTGTTTGTGTGAGTTGCAACGTGCATCTTTGGCATGCAGCTTAGAGCAAGAGCCGTGAGCCGCGTGCAACGCCGGGGGGTTCAACGGCTCGATCGGTCGCAGATATGTAGACCGGCGGGCTCGAGGAGCCGGCGTTTTTGGTGCAACTATGTCTCAATTGCTGCTCTCTTCCCTTTTATATCATTTTGAGCGACCTCTGAACCTTTGGACACTGTTGTTGTTGTTGCCATCCGGTCCTATAACGGACGGTGCATGAGATTTCGTGTGTGCTTGTTACATTGGGGTTAATGGCGGTGCAGGAAGTAAGAGAGGGAACGGTCAGGTAGGGCAGCATGCCGTTTGCTGCGACTGTGCTGCTTCCCGTCGTCTGGGAAACTGCATATAATACACACACTGGTAAGACTGGGAAGCACTGCGCGATGCGGGAGAGGATGCGCCATGTAAAGATACATACTTGTCATGGAAGAGCGCCTGAAATAATCAAATAGTTCACACGTCCACGAAGGTGGTGCGGTGACGCTGGGCACGGCATGGCCATCCAATATACCGCCGCAACAGCAACGCCACACACCCAGCGGCCCCACCTACTACCGTACACCCGCAGGGTGTTGTCGTACTGGCGGAACTGCAGGGTATGAGCGACGCTGCCCCGCCACTGGAAGTAAAGCGTGAATGTTACTGTGTTACAATCGCTACAATCGCGTTGGCTGCTAAATGTGTCGCGCGACCAAGCCAGGACACGTCAACGCCCTGGTCAAGCAGCAGCGCGGGCCTCCTACGCGGAGTGGGGCGTTGCAGTTGGTTGGCTGTGGGGTTGTATGGGGAAAGGCCATGGCATGACGTAATGCGTGAATGAATGGATGTAAAGTGCCCTGTACGCCTGCTCCTTCGTGGCTGTGACGAAATGTTGGAGCTCTCAGGAGGTAGCGGCCGGAGTGGCGCCCGCCCAAGAGCCATGCAAGTGCCGTGCACGTTACAGCAGTACCCAACCGTTTAACTCTTGACGTGCACTTTGCACGGGCATTACGGTATACCAGGAATTGCCTCCCGGGGAGGGAAGAGACGAAGAGTGGTTGGGTGTAAATGTACAAGTGTATAAACGGAGCGTCACGTAAAACCCGTAAACGCTGTTACGTAGGTCCCAATTATCCATAAACTAACGCCCAGCGCCGTCAAAGTGCACAAGGAATTGCAGACTTGGCCAGGAAGACTCGACTGCAACAAACTCCCTGAACCCCGCCACACAGCCTCCCGCACCGTAACTATGGCCACATCGTGGCGTATGTGGTACGGTACCGGTATATCGTACATGTGCCGTACAGCCAGCTCCTCACGTAAGGCCAATCGGGGGTGCTGTATTCAAAGTGATCACAGAGAACGTCCTGTTCGGCAACCTATCTAGACCTACACCTAACAAGCCACCATAGCCACAGAGCTCAGCGGCCCTTCCATGCGCGGCATGGCACAGCGCCTGACAAGCCGGGTGCCTCTCAAACCCTACCTTGGCCGGTCTCCACCCCTCCACAGCAAGTCCTACATCCTACCTATATATCACTAAATCCTACCCACACACATCCTACTAACTCTGCATGCCGTGTTTACAACGGCCCCATTGCCTGGTGGACGAGACCGCACGCACCCCACCGCACCCCACCCCACCCTCATGCCCAGGCCGGCCTGTAAAGCCCCACCAGCTAACAGCCCCGCCACCACCATGCGCCTCTCCATCATCCCTCGTAACCCCTCCTCCTGCTCCTCAACCCCCTCCTCCTCCTCCTGCACTTCCGACTCCAGGTGTCTAGGAGGTGCCGGTGGACGCCGCCGCCAGCCTCTTCCGCAGCGCCAGTGCGTCCCCCGCCAGCTGCTGCGTGGTGACCTGACCGAACTCCAGGTTCTGACTCGCCTTGACCTGCGAGGGAGGCAGCAGCGCGGCAGGGGTCCAACTGGGTTGATGAGTAACCATAGAACCATTTATAAATGCTACTAGTTTTGCCGGGGCGGAGGGCGGGGGGCGAGGGAGTGGGTTGGGGACTGGCAGGGGGCTGCGTAGTGAGGGGCGCTGAGGGGAGCCAGGGGACATAAGGTATGGCCGGGTGGGATGTGGGCGAAGGGCGAAAGGCAACGCGGATGAGGACGGCTACATGGAGGTGTACTGTCGGACTAGACACGGTCCGCAGTTTGGAGTCCGCAGCCCGCATGCCGCCACACACCGGGCCACAGGGCCGATGCGGGCCACGAAGTGCTGCGTACGTGGAGGGAGGGCTGCTTGGGGGGAGCCTTGGAATCGAGACCCCATCCGGAGAACCAACGCAATCAAAGGAATGTCCCTTCCCATCCCGCTGACCTGCGAGGAGATGAGTCGCGCTCCGTCCGCCACCCCGGGGCCGCCCGCACCGCCCCGCGCTGCTGCTGCAGCCGCCGCTGCGGCCGCCGCGTCTGGGACCTTGAGGCGGGGAACCCTGGGGCAAGAGGTCCGGCAGATGGGGTGGGGGGCGGCGGGTTATCGACTTGTCTTTATTTCGGTACATGGCGGCAGCGCTCTTCAGGCATGCCGTACACAAAGCCAGCAGTCTAGCGCTTCTGGTGCCGCCAGATGCACCGTGAGCAGCAGTCCAGCAACGTGTGCCGCCTGCTTGGCACCCAAGCTGCTGCCGCCACCGCACCCCGGGGAGGGCTGCAGAGGGGCGTGCGGCCCTTCACCGAGCCCCCTCACCACGCCCTCTGTAACCCGCACAGCCCGCCAGCAGCTTTCCACTGGCCCGGATTCCCTGTCAGCTCTTCTATCCACATTCCCTTCCCCCTGAACCACCCTCCAGACGCATGCTCTCACTTTTTGCCGGTGAAGTTTTCATACAGGTGTTCTAGCAGCGCAACCGCCGCCCCATGCACGCCCTGCAGTGCGCCCTCCACCAGGTCACCGGGCAGGTTGATGCCCTGCTTGGAGCAGAAGACCTGCAGCTGCGTCCAGTTGTCGCGCTTGTAGTGCGAGGAGGTGGCGTTGGCGAAGCTGTGCATTTGTATGTCGGACTGTTGGGAGACGGGAGATGGGAATTGTGTGTAAGCAACCAACGGTTGGTTGAGGTCTGTGGATAGCGACCATGCACGCATACCGTTAAGTAACCTACCGGAAAGTAACGGGAAAAAATTTCTGCAACTAAGAACCCGTTTGCGACGTCCCTGCACAAGCACACGGGCGAGTAGTGTTGCGTCTAGAAACTCCAGCCTGGATGCCAGGTAGGTCAGTAACCATGTCCAGAAAGCGTATTTACCTCCTGCAGTTTTTGAGCGACTGCGATAGGTCCAAGCCCTGCACCCACTTAAGGACATCTCTGTGCAATGCTGGTGTGTCTGGCGGGGACTCGTAGCCAAACACAGTTTGGTCTTCAGGGCGCTGTCTACGCCCTGACGTGCTTGCTAGAGATGTTGCTGTTTGGTTGGTCATTGTCCGGTTCGTCATGGTTCCAGGGCGGTTTGTTAGAGCTATGGATTGAGCCTAAGTGTACCGAATAATTGATAAGTTGTGTTACTAACTGCATATAGTTGCGTGGCCAAGGACATGGACCTACAAGCCTTTGCGTTTGTTGTTGTCGTGCAACCTACCCGGCTTCCAGATAGATCAGGACGCAACTGCTTAATACACAAAGCGTTACAGCATTTTGACGAGGTCTTCTGCAAATCCAAGCAGACCGCACAGTGGTTGAAAGTCGCGGGCATGCTTCCACATGGCATAACTTTGAAGCGAAGGCTTGCATGGGATTCGACTCAAAGTCGGTTACTTGGGTACAGAGGTTGCTAGAAGTCAGTAGTCCCGGCGTTCTCCGTAACCTTGCTGCTGGCTGGATGGCTAAGGATGCATGGCGATAGACCAATACACAAGCGCATACTGCGTACGCTGTTCAAAATTGTTTAACCTTTGTTTCAGCCTCGTATCACTGTGTTGGAATTCAATGAACTGGAGCACATTACGCGGTTCTGACCACGCGGACCCACAGACCGTGTACAAACCGTAACAGCGTCCAATGCTCTTTCAATAAGGTGCATCATGCATATGACAATCCCCCGTATGCTGGGCTCGGGGCATGGCTCATCTACGGCATCCAATACCCTAACCAAACCCTTCATGCCCTGCTGTACCTTGCCTGTCTTAAGGTGGACAGTGTAACCTCCAATCATTGCGAACCCCCACTGAGCCACGATGATTGCACCGGTCCTTCCAGTAAGGGTGTACACCTCAACTGAGGTACGGGGGCATGGGAAATGTTACCCAAGTCGTTCGCCGTTCGTTCATCCAACGCACATATTGTGCACACACGGTCTTCGGTAAAGCGGGGGATTCATGGCATTCACATGGAGGCCGTTAGAGTCCAGTGGCTGCGCAATTTGGTTACCCTGGGTTGTCCAATGCGCACTGCCAAGCTGCGCAGGGATGTTGCAGAGTTAGGCCAGGCCTGGTATCACAATGTGAATGACTTGGTATGATGTTCTTTGTTGTAACCGGGCCTCCCACACAACGAAAGAAGTAAAAATGCGATGCCTCGGCTCCTCGCTCCGCGACCTCCTCTCGTCATACCGCGTAGCCGCGTTCTCCTAACGACATACCCATAGCTCTTCCTGTCTACTGTGATATTGCTCTTGTCCTTTGTTTGTATTATAGTGATAGGAGCACGTATTGCAATTGCTGAAGATCTTCTACAATAAACGCTTTCAAGGAGCAGGGCACGACCGAAACTTTGACATCAGCATAGCATAGAAGAAAGGTCTATAAGCACTAACAACAATGGCGCGGCGCTATGATTCGCGCACAACCATTTTCAGCCCGGAGGGGCGTCTCTACCAAGTGGAGTATGCTATGGAGGCTATCTCTAATGCTGGCGCTTCGATCGGGCTGTTAGCAAAGGATGGCGTTGTTTTGATCGCGGAGAAGAAGATCACCTCAAAGGTGACCACATGGGTGATCTAACACTCTTGCACCAACTGTACACAGCTAAGCCTGTTACTCCACACAATTTACACAGCTCCTAGACACGCATGCTGTGGGTGTTCGCCGCGAGAAAATGTACCGGATAGACAACCACATTGCCTGCTCGGTTGCCGGGATTACAGGTAAGCAACATGCGCTGTGGGGACCCCAGAATATCCAAATCCCAGTCTCACAATGCTCTTCCTACCGCAGCTGATGCAAACATCCTGATCAACATCTGCCGGCTGGCTGCTCAGCGCTACCTGTACGCGTACCAGGAGCCGATGCCGGTGGAGCAGCTCGTGCGCTACGTGTGTGACACCAAGCAGGTGAGAGCCGCAGCTGCATGCAACCACACGCAATGCTGTGAGGGCCCGGAGAAGGTCCGCAAGCATTGCCCTGCTAGGGCTCCACGGGAGGTTTGTATGTAAGACCTACTTAACCCTTGTCTTCAGCCGCCCTTCATTAGCCATCTTTTGCTATCCCGGTCCTTTCGCTTTCACGGCCCTCTCACGCCCTTCTTGCCTCGCTTTCCCTCGCCTTCCCTTCCCTCCTCCTAACCTCTCCCACCCCACCCCCCCACACGAGATGCGTGTCTTTAGAATAGTGTCTCCGAATGCGCTCACTGCATGAGTCGGGATATGGGATTGGGACTCGTTGTTTCACATATTTAATTTTTCACCCCCCCACACGCAGGGCTACACCCAGTTCGGAGGGCAGCGGCCGTTCGGAGTGTCCATCCTGTACGCGGGCTGGTGGGTGCTGAGGGGGGAGAGGGGGGAGGGGGCGGGTCGCGGATGGTTGGACGAGGAGCGGGTGGGCTAGCTGTGCCCGGCCCCCACGCCGCCCTGTCACCCTGAGCACCCAGCTAGCACTCAGGGCCGTGAGAGGGCCGCATGGGGGCTGTGTGTGTTGTGTGTTGTGGGGGTGCTCTCACTGCCGCCGGGGGGGGGGTGAGGCGGGGGGGGGGATGATCAGCCCGCAGGCAGGAGTGGCGGGTGCGTGGGGTTGGAGGGCTGGGGGGGCGGCAGGGGGCTGGGGAGTGGGTGGGTGGCTGGTTGGGTGGGGCGGGCACAACGGTCTTGCGCTGCATGTGGCGTGGTGGGCCGTGAAGCGAGGTGAGGGAGTTGTGAGGGCGTCCGCAGGAGAGGGCAGGCATGGGGGCGGAGGCGTGGGGCCCAGGGGGGGCGGCTGAGGGCTGGAGCAAGGAGGATGGTCCCCCCTCGTCTGATTGGGATCCCCCCGGTACTGTTGAAGCACCGGCAGGATGCGGTCCATGTGAAGAATCCACCCACCGGCTGTGTGACCGCCTTAGCCGTACGTTACCCCTCCTGGAACCCTACTCCCAGTTATTTTAACACCCGCCTTACACCCCGCCCCGCCCCTCTACCACGCCCCCCCCCTGCACCCTGTGGTGAAGCCTACATGTCACATACACAGCTCATCGCCAGCTTCTTCCTCTTCCCCTACCTCCCCCACGCCTCCTAACGGCGTCTGGATTCCCTTTGACCCTCATATCGGTCGTATGGGAGCCATGCACTTGTCCTCCTTACGCCATAATGAAATTGTAACTCTTAACCTTCCTTACAGTAGGATGTAACGACTGTAACGATAACTCCTGCCTCTCCCCTCCCCTCCCCCCCCTGCGCAGGGACGAGCACTACGGCTTCCAGCTCTACCAGTCCGACCCCAGTGGCAACTACGGCGGCTGGAAGGCGGTGGCCATCGGCGCAGGGCACCAGGCGGCCAACAACCAGCTCAAGAGCGACTTCAAGGTGGGAAAAAAAGAGATTCCAGTGTGCGGTGTGATAGTGGTACATGTAGCTGGCAAGCCCTCAAGGGGGGGGGAACAGGAAACTGACGAGGCAACGAGTTGGGGGGAGGTTGGGAAGCAACTGAGAGCCGAATGTGTATGTCGGGGGGGTGGGGGCCCTGGGGGGCCCCTGACAGCAGCGCGGGGTGGGGGTGAAGGGAGGTACGGCAAAGTAAGCTAGTCTTACGATCCGTCGTTTCCTTCCTCGCGGCCCCGGTAGGGCAACCCCTCTCTTCCTCCTCCAATCATCGCCCTGCCCTCACCCTTCCTCCTCCCGCCCCTCTTTCCCTCCCCCCCTCCCCCTCCCCCCCCAGGAGGACATGCCTCTCTCCGAGGCCATCCCCTTCCTCATCCGCGTGCTGTCCAAGTCCATGGACACCTCGCTGGCGCCCGACAAGGTGGAGCTGGCCACCATCAGCAGGCACCCGGACAGCGGACAGGTGGGGGGGGGCGGGAAGAGGGGGGAGGCGGGAGGCGGGAAAGGAAAAGAAGAAAGGCTCATTGCCTAGCGGCAAGGGGGGTGGTGTAAAGGGGTGGAAATGCGCCTCATGTGGCATGTAGGCTCCACCCTGGTTGCAGCATGGGGGCCACCATTGCACCACCACCGACCAGCGAGGAGCCCTCAAGGGGGGAGGCGGGCGGGCTTCCCCAGCTCAGCTCAGGTCCCCAGCCCTCCTGATGCTGCCGGGGAACCATGTTGCACAGCTGTCCAATCCCTGGCTGCCACCTCTCGCCACCCAGCTCCCCCTCCCCTCCCCGCCTTTTCTCCCCTCCTTCCTCCTCCCTCCTCCTTCAGGTCGTCTACAAGATCTACGAGGCAGCTGAGCTGCAGCCGCTGCTGGATGTGGCAAACAAGGAGAAGGAGGCGGCGGCGCAGAGCTAGAGGTGCTGGGGCAGGGGAGGGAGGAGGGAGATTGTGGGGGGGGGGATGGCGGGAGGTAGAGAAAAGGCGGGTGTGGAGGGAAGGAGGAGCAGGAGGCGGAACGGCGCAGAGCTAGGATGGAGAACTCGAGGTCTGCTTTGGGTGTGAGCGCACGTCGTGTGGTGTGGTGTGGGGGGTAAGAGATATATTCAAACCATAGGTTAGGGCGAAGCCATGGGGATAGAGGGAAGCAGTGCTGCTGAAATCCGGGCAGTTGGGGACTCACTGCGGGACACACGGGGTGTTGTTGTTGTTGTGGCCTGGGAGGGGGCAGGGACGTGGAGCTGCTGGTTGCTGGGGGTTTAGCGAGGGGGTGGATGTGTGCACATGCCCACCACTGTGTTCGTTTCGCACCCTGAGAAAAGCATGTGGGGTATGCACGTGCTTGGGGGGGGGGGCTTGGCAGCAGACGAGGAGGTGCGTGATGTTGATGATGTGTGGTGACGGAGACCCTTACTTGAAGAGGTTTGTGGCATGGTCTATAAGGCCCATAGGGTTGTGCGTCGCACTTGAGTCGTTCGGACTCCCCTGTATAAATCGCATACCAACAGTCGCCCAACCCAAATCAGGCAGCCCAGAAGGGATTCGCAGCGCCCCATAACACAATCTAAAAGCGGCAACAAGTTACAGCTCTACGCAGCACCGTATGACGTGCCCAGTTTTCTTAACACAGAACAATATTGACCGAAGTCCGCATGACCTTTTACCCACCCAGTCCTACCATTACAAACATGGAACTGCAAAGCATATACCGGTAGTAGTTGCAGCGATGGAACGGCCTTTATGTAGTGCGCCCAACAAATACTAGCTGTGTAATAATCCAAATACCCCCGTCCTTAATATTAACAAGACTTCGGAATCCGGTCGAGGAAAACAACCCATGTCAGCCTTTGGGGAACGGAATGGTCCAGTTGTACGGAATCCCCTCTCATCACTTTTGTGCGGCAGTCAAGTGCTCGGGTTCCGGATCCGGAAACGACTACTCGGGCGCACACATTGCGCAATGCATTACCCAACATCAACTGGGTGGAACAAACATCCTGCTCTTCGTGTTTCTCACGTTTAAGTGCTTCAGATCACGCACGTTGGCTTTAGACCTGCAGGGTGCTCAGCCTAGCCACGTTTAAAACGAAAGCGCCTCCAGACAAACAAATACATAAACCTGTGACAAGCCGAGCTAAGTGCGTGGAGGTAATATTGGCACGATTATTATTTGCTGAGCCGCGATTGCTTTCGCTCGGATGCGTCACGCATCGTGACTTCCTCCTGACATCATCGCTGGTCTTACAAGGCATTGCGCACTGCGGCGCTTATTACAGGTTCGCGGCCATTCAGGAGGACAAGATGCGAGCAGTCGCAGCGACCCTGGCCCGGCGGTGGAGCAGCAGCAGCGTCTCTGCGGGCGCGACGGCCTCGCGACGACCCATGGGTCATCTTAGGGCCATTGCTGTCTCTGGAGGTAAGGGAGCCGTGAGGTCCTGGGATCTTTGCCAAGAGAAGCTCCAAAACCTGCCGCAAGTGGGCTTCCATTGAGCAACGACATGCTCACGACAAAGAGTGCTTCCTTGGGCATAGTACCGCACCTTCAACGGCGGCTGGGTGGGACCATCCTGCCGTTCCTGCGACCACTATACCCTCACCCGCTTGCTCCTTAACCCCACCTTCATTCCCTCACGCCCTCTCTGACCACTACCCTCCTCCTCCAAACACAGGCTGGCTTCCCTCCCTCCGGGCCCCCTCCACCCCCTCTTCTTCCCTGCTGGTCCAGTGCCGGCGGACCCGGAGCACCTCCCACACCTCCGACCACGAATACCCCGGACCGCACCACCCCACCCACCGCTTCGGACCCCTCGCCGACCCGGACTCCCTGCCGCCGCCACTGCCGCAGCAGCAGCAGCAAGCTCTCAAGCCCCCCAAACCCGCACGCACCCAATCCCAGACCCACCCACCCCACCCGCCCCATGCGCCCCAACACCACGGTCACCACATGCACCTAGGCCGCCGCAACACCGGCCCCCCGGCTGTCGTACCTCCCCTTGTCGTATCTCCCTCCCCGCGGGATATCTCTCCTGAGATGCTGTCGGCCAGTGCGCCTGTGTACCCGGGGGGCCGCGGGCATGCGGCTGCAGCGGGGGCGGGTACAGGCAGGGGTGGTGCCGTACGTGCTTACAGGAGCGGGGGGGAGCAGGGGCAGGGAGGGAGGGAGGGGGAGCCGGACAGCAGCAGCAGTAGCAGCGGCGGCGGCGGTGGAAGCCGCATTCCAGCTGGTGGTGGTGACCAGGGTGGTGATGGAGGCAGCGGTGGCAGTGCGAAGCGGTCTTCTTACCCGCGTGAGGGGCTGGAGGAAGACTCCAACTCGCCACAGGTGGGTGGCGGTGGGGGGGCTGCAGGGGTTGATGATGGTGGTGGTGGGATGACAGGGAAGAGGCTGGTTCCTCTCAAAAAGATGCATTCGTACATTCGTAAGGATTGTGTCAATTGACGATCTTCTTCGCAACTGCCTCTCATGTTCTACTTCCCTCCTCGACTTTCGACTCCCAACACCACCCCACGCCAGGTCCTCCGAGATGCTGGCATGCCCCCCGGCGCCCAAGTGACCCATGGGCCACCCAGCAACCCGAATCGCAGCGGCAGTGGTGAGCGGGAGGAGGAGGAGGGTGACTCGGAGGCGACACCGCCGCTGGCTTCCTGAGCTGGGCCGCTCGTCTTAGTCGGGGTTGAGAGTGCTGCGGTTGGGGTGTTTCAAGGGCGTGGTGCCCTGTGACGGTGCGGCAACACACAATGCAGGGGGAAGCCGCTGGCAGACGTCACATACGGCATACCGGTATGCGCCGTAGGGGTGGCCTATGCGGGGGCCGCATGGGGTCTGTTCCCGCCCCTGTTGCTCGTAAACTGATCAAAGCTGATGGGCGGCGCTGGGCAATGCGATGCGGGGAGTGATGCTAGTTGAGGCTTTGGAGGTCCGAAGCATTGTGACGAGCTGGTCGGCGGGTCGGCTCACGACATGAGGAAGTATAGCGTGCATAGGAGTCTAGTGGCTATAGGTAGTTCATGATGCCTTTCATTGCGGCGGGCTGTCAACAATTGAATGAGTTGTCGCCGTACGCCGTACATCTGTTAACGCGGGGAATGAGCCACAAAGCGGGCTGTGGGGCTTCATCACATCCTGGTTTGCTTCCCGGTGCCAGCCCCTCCCTGCAGTCGTCACACTTGTGTCTGTCTCTAAAATGTGTAGCATAATGTGTAAATAGTAGTGCATATAACCAGAGCTGTAGACCAGATTTGTAATAAAAAAAGCATATAGCTCTTGCACTTGTGGGATACCGGTACACGCTGCCGTCCCTCGGGGATGTCCTGAGTTCCTGACAACGCCGCAAGGGACGCGCGCGTCCTTTTGCTGAAAGGTTACGCCGCCACAAAAAGGGATATACCGGTATCTAACAAAGGCCGCAGTTCCTTTCGCTTCCTACGACCCTGTGAGGGACCTGCCGGCTTCCCTCACCACCACAGTGTCAGCGGCACCCCCCCCCCTTGCTTAGCCCTAACCTGTGGTCTCCTATGGTTTAGTATGGTCTTTGACCCCCCCTCAACAACAGCGAGCTGTGTGCGGGAGCAGGCGGTGTTTCCGGGATGCCCGTGCCGGGTAGCGGGTGGCGACCCAGGGGGCGCCTGATACCGTAGGCTGGGGCCATGCAGTCCCGGGCGGAGACGCTGGGAGGTCAAAGAGCTGCGACCAAAACAACAGGAATCCACAGGTCAGGGCAACGCAATGGGGATGGGGGCGGCAGGGTGCCACAAAAGGCGTGTTAGCGGCTTCTACCGATACCGAATCGAGAAGTGGAGGGGTCAGCAGCAGGACTTGAGGGGCAGCGGATGGAGCCGGCGGGTTGAGGTGGGGTTGATGGGTGGAAACCCCCGACTGGAAACCACAGCACCCTGCAGCGCAGACTTGACATGGGTACTTGGGTAGTGGCTCTAAACCGTTGTTGCCCCGTTTCGATGTTAGGCATTAAGTTTCTTCGGGGATAAGGTACATTCATCGTGTGAGCAGCTTTGGAGCCACCTTTAGGAAGCGGATCGTTGCATCGGCAGGACCAGGACGGTGCACGCGCACGGGCACGTGCAGGCGTGTGCGCATTTCCTACTACTGGTAACCAAAGGCAATCCCTGCTTAAGGAAAGGGGCCTATCATCTTCGAGCAAAGGTCCTTCATCGTTCCAGCATTGTGCTCCAGCAGTACAATGCCTCGCTGAAAGCACAAAAAATGACACATGTTCGTACGTCATCTGATCGCGGAATTGTGATTCTTGTCAACTCCTTGCAAGATATTTTGTAACAGCACTGTGCAACTTATTGATGTCCATCGTATGTTACAGTACTTCTGCACTTGTTACCATGTATCGTCAGCGTGCACGGACAGCGTGCGCCACCGTCACGAGCGCTTCGTGGAATACCCATCAGGATACCATATGGTGACCTTGCAGTTGAAATAGCGTAGCCTTGTTCTCCTTTTATGCTTGTTTCTCCCGAACGGCTTGCAAGTGATAGCCGCTGCAGCCGGTTTCCTCGCAGTCTTAAGAACTAACTAAGCGCTAGTAGCACGCGTATGTTGTTATCGAACGCGGTGTGCCTCCATGAGTGGTGGTAGGATGCGTTAAGACGGGTCATGCAAAACTTTGGTTAGTCTACCCACCGCGCTTGTTATCTGGACTATGAATTGAGAGTACTAGCAGCGTACCTATGAACCAGCCCTCGACGACCTTTGGCGGAGGACAGCGGCAAGGAACGTGATGGAACCAGTCGATGGGTGCAGGACGCAAAATGTGGTCACTGACTCAGGACCATTTGGAAGTGAGCTAAGCGGTGCTTGTAATGCGGCCCTGGCGACGATGGATTCGGCAACTACACCGGAGGATTGCTACCTAAACTTGCAGTATGCAAGGCATCAGCCGCAGCAGCCCGCCAATGTACCGCTCAACATCACGCTCTCATACCTGCCTGTGGCAAGCAAAGGTTGCCCACTCTCCTGCGGCAACCTTGTCTGGACGAGCCATCCATCGCCATCCCAGCCCCCACCCCTGCGCGTTCCGCGTGGCTTCATATGCCCTATCGAGGGAACCGTCATGCGCGATCCGGTCAACCTTATCGCCCTTTCGGCGTCGGCCGCCACACCAACAGCCTTAGAAGCCGGGGGCCCTGAAGCTGCCCTAACGGGGCCTGCAGGCCTGCCATGGGGGCTGTCGTACGAGAGAGCCGCTGTAAGCAGGTGGCTGTCGAGTCGACCAACGATAGCAGGTAAATCGCTGAAGAATGGCTCCGCCAGAGGTCAAAGGCTTGAACGGTTTGCATCTTTCATGTGTGCTTTTGAAGGAGGCCCCGGGCTGTGCATGTTAAACCCTGCCTACCCGCTCTTCGCCGGTTGATGCAGCCTACACTTCCTGCCACTCCTTTGGGGCCCTCCAACCCCGCCTCACCTCACTCAGCCTGCTCCTCCATGGCTTCTTTTCATCTTCCCCCCACCGCACAGGACCCCCTCACCAGCTCCCTCTCCCTAAGCGCCCGCAGCAGCAGCTGCTACAACAGCCGCGGGAGCTGTCCCAGCCCCCAGCTCCCGCACAGCCCGGGTTCAAAGTCGTCCCAAACGTGCCGCTGCGGCTCGCCATTCAGGAGTGGCTGCGACTGCAGGAGCTAGATCACAGCGCCGCAGACCAGCTGCTGCTGCTGGAGGCGGAGGCCGAAGCTGAGGCGGACGCGGAGGCCGAAGCTGAGGCGGAGGCGAAGGCTAAGGAAGAACGAGGTAACTTGGACGCAGCTTCAGCTGACATTGCTGACAAGGGCGGAAGGGACGCTGGTGCCGAAGCGATGCACGACCAGGCGAGGGAGCGTGTCAGAGCGGGGACGGGAGCCGCAACCGCGGTAAGGAAAACGGGACTGCATGCAACAGCAGCAGCAGTGCCCTTAGCGGAAGCGCGATGTCCAGCAGCAGTAGCAGCAGCAACAACAACATCGGCGATGGCAACAACGAGCAGTGGCATGACGGCGCCTGTCGGGAGCTCCCCCTTGTACGTCTCCCACAGTAGCAGCAGCGCACCGCTTGTAGCTGCCTTCCCCCCCTCACCTCCTGCTGCTCAGCCTTCCCCCTCAGCCTATCAGCGTCCCTACCCGCGCTGCTCAGCCGCCGGCTCGCAAGGGAGCATCCGACCCGCGGGAGCACCCTGGCCCTGGCCGTGGGCCCTATCCGCCACGGCAGCGGCGGCGGTGGCGACACCCGTCCCCCCTCGCACTCAGCCGCTGTTGTACGTCAGGTCCGGGGCCGCTGCTGCTGCTGCGGCGGCGGCGGCGGCGACGGCTCCTTGCGGCGGCGCCAGTGTTGGCGGCGAGGGCAACTCGAGCCAGCATGAGGTCGTTGGGGCCGTGTGTGGTCTGGCGGCGGCGCCACCGCTCGGGAGTACTTCATCGTGTCCGTTACACTGGCCGCGGACTGTCGCCGCCCCGCTGCAAACGTCGGCTCCGCCGCCGTCGGCTCCGTCTTTGTCGCCATGGCAGTCGCCGCCGCTGCCGTTGGGAAGTCTCGGTACGGCATCTGGAACCTGGTCGCCACCGCCGCCGCCGACGCTGCCACGACCATGGGTGCCGCCGCCGACGTCAGGCTTCAAGTCGACGCCACTACCGCGTCCAGCCCTGACGATCGGGGCGCCGCTGGCCTCCGCTGGCCTCCCGGCCCCGCCTGCGCCCGCCTCCCCTCCCTCGCTACTATCACCACCTCCCAGCCTACCCACGTCAGAATTCAGCTCGGGTATCCGACTCTCATGTGGCGTCGCGGGCAGCTGCGGAAAAGCAGTAGGAGGCGGCCTTGCGGGGAGCGCCGGCACGGGAGGCCCCGGCCTCACCCCCAACTGCAGGGAAGCACAGCCATCAGTCTTAGTGGAGGAGCGTAACAGCTGCTCAGCCCAAACCATGCAGGCTACATCAGGCGCAGGAGGGGAGGAGCAGGAGACGAGTGCGGCAGGAAAGTGCGGGGAACAGCAGATTGAGCCCCCCGGGCGCTGCCAAAAGGTGGAAGCCAGAGCAGAGGCCATGGCTCAGGTGCCAGGTGTTTGCAATCAAGGGGAAACGCAACGACAGCAGCGGGCACGGCGGAAGGCGCTGCAAGAGCACAGGAGGCCGCTGCCGCAGTGGCCGCCCGACCGCCGGCCAGTGCCGCCGCCGCCGCAGCAGCAGCAATCGCAGCGACAGGAGAGGGAGCAGCAGGAGGAGGAGGACGGGGGTGAGCAGGAAGAGCAGGGGTCGCGAGGCTGGTTGGGTTCCGGGGTGTTGAAGGATTGGCTGGGCCGCTTGCGACGGACCGCCAGCGGGCTTATGTCCGGCGGCGGCAGCAGCAGCGAAGGCGCTGGCGGTAGGGCCGGCGCTGACGGCGGCCACGACGGGGATGGTCGTCGACTGCGGCGTGTTAGTTCCGCATTAAGCGTCGGCGGCGCCGCGGCGGCGGCGGCGTCAGCAGTGGCGGCGCTGGGGGTAGCGGCTCGGCTGGGAATAAAGACTGTGACAGCGGCGGCAGCAGCGGTTGCCACGATGGACTCAACGGAAGAGGAGGGTCGTGGGGACGGCACTTGGATTGCCAATGCCTTGCAAGGGGGGGTAGCGACGAACAACGAATACGATGGCGTTGTTGCTGCCGCGGCGGCGGCGGCAACGGTACGGCAACCCGACGGCTGCTACGGTGCCGCCGGTAGTAACTGCGAAGGTTACTTTGAGCTAGACAGCCGCCGTCGCCGGAAAGGTAACCTTCGACCGCCGCCGCCGCCACCGCTGGGAGAGCTGCCGCTGGGGACTCCGCTGCCGCTGCAATGGGTGACGGCGACGCAGCTGGCGGCGTCAGGCCTGGCGCCGCAGTACGACATTCGTACGGCGGCGGAGCTGCGCAGTCAGAGGATATGGGCGTGGCTTGCGGCGGCGCCGCCGGCAGCATGCCATGACCTGTTTACTTGGCAGCGCTGCATGCCGTCGCCGCTGCCGCCGCCGGCAGTAGGAACAGCAGCAGCGGGTGCGGTGGAGGTGAGCATTGAGGACGCGCCGCTGCGGCTCCGTCCTTTGAAGACCGCAGTTGCCTGCCCCAACATAACGGCACTCGCCGTACTGCCACCGCCGCCGAATACGACATACAAACTGCCATCCCTACACAACCATGACGCAGCCTATAGCGGGGGCGTATGCATTGGCAGTCCGACAGCGTATGAAGACGCGGCAAGACAAGGCATCGCAGTGCAAGCGCTCTTATCACCACACGGCCAGTCCCTTGAAGAACTGCATGGGGCCTTCCAACTGCTACGACAGCCCGGCCCGCCGCCGACCCGTGGGTCAGTGGCGGTAATGCTTACCCGGGACCGCCCGTACCACGTCGTACTGCAGGAGCTGCCGTACTCCTGCGATGACGGCCAGCAGCAGCAGCAGCAGCGGTGGAACACCCCGGCAGAGACCCCGGCAGGCGCTGCTGGGTTGGGCCGCACAAGCCACAGCTGGATGATTCCTGCGGTTCATGGACGCGTCACCGCAGTCGCCGCCTGCCCCCGAGGCCAGTCTCTGGCCATCGGGACCTCCGCTGGCCTCGTTTTCCTCTGGCGGCGCTTTCCGTCTGCACCCAGCGCAGATCCCGACTTGCCGGCAGCCTGCACGCCGCCGCCAGACCTGCATGCTGGGCAGACCTCTGCCGCCGCCGCCGCCGCTGCTGCTGCGAATGCGCAGGCGGAAGCCCCCGCAGCCGAAGACGCGTTACCTCGAAGCGGTAGAGGTTCGACCAGCACACAGCCTCCCCGCGCAACCGCAGCGCATGGGGTCGGCGTGGGGCCGGCAGCGGATTGGCAGCTGTGCGGCAGGCTGGGCTGGCCGGAGCCGCTGATGAGGCAGCTGGGGGCGGCGGCGGGGTGTATGGGGGCAGCAGGGGCCGATGGAGCTGCACCCGGTGGCGGAGGCGGCGAAGACGACGGTGCTTGTGGTGGTGGTGGTGGTGGTGGTGGTGGTGGTGGTGAGGGGTTGTCAGCCCCGCTAGCAAATGGCGGCGGTGAAGTCCCGCCGACCTGCCTCAAGCCACGCTCTCGGTCATGGACCGAGCAACAGCAAGCGCGGTGGCGGCACATGACCCGCGACTTGAGCGGCAGCGGCGGCGGCAGCAGCGGCGGTAGCAGCGGCGACTGTTGGTATAGCCTCGACGGACATTCCGCCAGCAGCAGCGCGGGCGGGTACTGCTGCGATGGACCTAGCGGCAGCTGCGGCGGCGGCGGCCATGCGAGGTTGGTGGACCGCAGCGTGACGGCGCTCGTGTACGACGGCAGCGGGTCGCGGCTGTTCGCTGCGAGCTGCGGAGCAGTGGCGGGCTGGGCGCTGAGGCAGCTGGAGCAGCCTGAGCGTGAGTTGGTTACATTCGGTTGGCCGGTTGCTTGGTTGGGTACGATGGATAGGACATGGGTGGCTTTTAGGTTGGAGCAGGCTGTGGCTGTTGTGCCTGTGTCGTACTTGTGTGGTACGGAGATTGTACGACACCAGCCGGTGAGTAGATGCCACAGTCCTAACGGCATCCTAACCGCACCGGGTTGCTGGCACCAGGTTCCTTCTCCATTCCGCCACTTCTCAACCCCGCCACCGCAGGCGTTCCGACCTTACATCCCCCCACCTGCCTGCTCATCGCTCCGGAGGACTACGGCCACCGCAGCGGCAGCGGAGGTGGCAGCTGCACCAGAAGTAGCAGCAGCAGCGGCAGCCCTGTTAGAGGCAGTAGCGGCTGCGGCTGCATGCTTTCCGCCGATCCCGCCACCCATGCAAGCTGCTCTTCCTCGCGCAGCACGAGTACTGCTGTCGACGGCGCCGGTAGCAACAAAAACAGGGTCGCCGCCAACACCAAGCACACTACTATCGCCTACGCCGTTGATAACGCCAGCGGCGGCATGCGGGATGCCAATCCCAACAACCCCGCTGCCGCTGTTGGTGCAATCGACACCTCCACCGGTTTCGCGTCCTGTCGCCCCCGCCGCCACTTCCGTCGCTCCTCCGCCGCCCCCCACCCACCCACCGTGAGCTCACTGGCAATCTCCCACAGCGGCACTCACCTCGCATTCGCGTTGGCAGATGGCGCCGTACATCTCACCATGTACGCCACCTCCGCCGCCACCGCAACCGCCGTCGCCGTCGCCGCCGCCGCCGCCTCCATTGGCAGCGGTGCCTTGCCGGGTGGTTGCCATCTCGTCCCGCGCGCAGCCTGCGTGCGATTGTTGCCGCCGGGTCCGCAGCCGTCGCTGCAGGCGGCCGGGCACACGCAGCCCGGTACGGCAACGCAGCTGGCGTTTACTCGGGACGAGCGGCGGTTGATGGTCTTGGGCTTGGGGCTTAGACCCGGCGTTGAGTCGGACGTTGAGGTTGGTGACGGGAGGCGACAAAGGAGGAGCCCTGTTGCGAGTAGGCTAGCGGAGGTGGAAGCAGTGGAAGAGGAGGGCGGCTGTACCGGTGGCGGCGGCGAACGGCATGTCTCTGGCGCCAGCGGTGGCACTCGAGGTGTCCTTGAGGTGGAAGCGGAGGCAGCAGTGGGCGGGGTGGTGCGGTACGTGCTGCACTGCTTTCCGCTGACTGGGGAAGAGGGCGCTGGGGAGGAGCTTTGGGGCGGCGAGGAGGGGGGAGAAGGCGGCGAGGGGGGCGGGGCGGGTAATAATCAGGCTGGCAGCGCCGGTCGTGAGGAGGTGGTCAGCATGGGAAAGGAGGAGGAGCAGAAGGACGAGGAGGAGGAGCGGCTCATGGGGCTCATGTTGGAAGGGTTGCATGCTGACGTGGCAGGCGGCGGCGGTAATGACGTCCGCACCCGGCACCCGGCGCTGCTGGCTACAGCCGGGGTGGCAGCGCCGACTGGGGGGCTCTCCGGCGGCGGGGACCGCAGTGGTAGTGGTTGTGGAGGAGATGGTGGCGGGTGCGAGGGCGGCGGGGAGTGGTGGCTGGAGTCCCTGGCGGTGCGGCCCAGGAGCGGTCGAGGAGCCATGTGGGTCGTGGGTATGGGGTTGAACGAGCAACCCACCTCCTTGGAAAGGAAGCGGGTGTGGTGAAACGCGTTGCTGTGGTACGGGAGAAGGTGTTTTGGGTGGCATGCAACCTCCGAGTGTGGCATCCTGCTTCCTGGACTTACCACTAGCAGAGTCCTGACTCGTACCTCTTCCTCCACTTCCGTACATTTATTCCATTCCTTAACCCGCGCCCACCCGCAATGCAGGCTTACGAGTCTCACGCTGAGCCCCGACGGCAGCTCCTTGCTGTTGCTGGACACAGCAAACCGCCAACTGCTACATCTGGATCTCAACCGACATCCCAACCACCCATGGACGAGCACCTATCCTGGTCGCCAGCGGAACGGCCGCCTCGGCAGCCCTTGTGCTATCCGGGTCCTGCCTTTGGCAGTGGAACAATCCCAATTAAAGCGGCGCCCGCGCCAACCTAAGCAGGATAGCCATTATCATCAACAGCAGCAGCAGCAAGTGCAGCAGCAGGACAGCAATGAATGGGAGCACAAGGACGGGACGGGGCCGAAGGAGCTGGGTGACCGGGCAGCCTGCTTGCCAGCGGTGCATGGAGCTGGAGGAGGCAGCGCGAGGTGCAGCAGCAGTGGTGGCAACAGCGGCAGCAGCGGCGGTGGAGGAGGAGGAGCCAGTGCATGTGTGGAGGGGAGCAGCTCTTATACCGTTAGCAGCGGAGGCGGTTGTCGCGAGAATGGCGGTGTTGATGGTGCTGCTGCTGGAGGCCTGCGACGGCTGCGGCGGGGGTGGTGTTGCTGCCTGGCGGTGTTGGGAGGCGGGCGGGAGGTGCTGGTAGCGGGGGAGTGCGGGCTGCTGGGCTGGAGGTTTGGGGACTGATGATAGTGAAGGAGAAGAAGGAGGTGACGAGCAGGGAAACGCAGCGCAGTCTTAGGTATGCTGTGCGCAGGTGTGATGGTTGAAAAAGGAGGTGCGGTTGCTGGAGCCTGCTTTTGGAACAATTCAAAACTTGATCTTTTTCCTTGGTTGAATATAATGAATAAAACATACGGCGTGCACCCTTTTGTGTACACTGGAAAAGATGTATCCCGGCCGGAGTCGAAGAAAGGTAGCTGTATTAGACGTGTCAATAGCAGGTCTTGTGCTCGGATGCCCTGTGGCCCCTTTCACTAGCCCACCAAGAACCGGTATTTCGATGAAACACGCCAGCCATGCTTGCCATATGGAGGAGAAGCGAGCGGTGTACGGCGGTGGGTATTCCGTTTTATTTTTATTGAAATTTGTACGGTAGGCATACAGGGGTTAATTCCTTCCTTGGGCTCGCAATCGTGCTCATGCAATTGCTGTTGCTACGGCAGAGTTCTGGCGTCGGGACAGATAACTAACGGTTTCGGCAACGTTTACAGGTTGAACGACCGCTTCTCTTGTACGGCGGAGTGCGTGGTTTAGTGGGTCCGGGGACCCTCCGGGAAATCGGGTTAAATGACAGGTCTCTCCCAACTCCCGCCCAACCATGCTTCGGGCTCGAAATCACTGTGACAGACATAAACTAATGTAAATGGCAAAGCGCCCTGTGCAGGGGACGCTTCTTTATTGGGTCAGGGGTAAACAAACAGCTCGCCTAGTACTTGTCCGTTGTACGGACCTTGTAAGTAAAGTACGGCGAACGCAGCATCAAAGGTCGCAGCACACCAATACCGGTACCCGCTGACAGCTTCGAACCCAGGCAAATCTGGTATCTCTTGTTCGTCTAAGTCTTCAGCATCGGCAGCTCAACATGCTTGCATGCATTCGTAGCGCATCACCCAACGCACCCATGCAGCCACACTCGCTCCTAATGGGCAGTGTCGAAACCCCCGCAGTGTATACACAGGCCACTGGGCAGGTCGCTGACGTCTCAAAACTACCTAGTGTGACGCATCTTGCGTTGACCATAGGGTTTCGCACGCGCAGCGAGCCGCTCTCGCCAACCTCTTCCCCACCACATGCCACCGCCACGTGGCAGGCTCATTCAACCTCCAGATCAAGGCCCTCTCCCTTGGCCCATCCTCCGCACCGTTTGCTGACCGAACGCTGCCCCAAAGCCCGTCTGCTGCGCCATCCCAGCCGCCGACGAAGCCCCCATACCACCCTGCAGCGAGTTCTGCTGCGGCGGCGCCTGCTGCGACGCCGCCGCTCTCCCCGGACCCGTCGCAGCTTGCCCCACCCCAGCCCCTGCAGCCTGTCCTGACCCCAGGCTCCCCATCCCGCCCCCTGCCTGCCCCGCTCCCCCCGCCAGCGCCGTTATGCTGGAAAGCGCGGCGGTGGCGCTGTCGTACTCCGCCTGGATGCCCGCCATCTCGGCACTCATGGCGGCCAGGGTGGCTCGGGCGCGGGAGGTGGTCTCCTCCAGCCCCGCCTTCTCAGCCTCCAACGCATCCACTTGGGCCTGCGAGAGAAGTCGGAGCGGGAAGGAAGAAAGCACGACGAGTCGGTGGCGTGCGTGCGGGCGAGTGAACGTAATGAGGGTACGGTAGAGGATAGGGGAAATAAAGAGTCCTTGCGTGCCCGGCTGACGTACCAGCGGCCGTACAAACTACCAACACTTGCCTGTAGCTCCCGCAGGCGGTTGCTGGCGACTGCCGCCGCGCTCTCCCCGTGCTGCAACGCCGCCGCTGCTGCCGCCTGGTCCCCCTCCGCCCCCTCAATGCTCGACAGCAGCTCCAGGAAATCACGCTCCGCTTGGCGCCGCCGGCATTGCTCGTCCTACGAATAGGAAGCAGAAATAAAGTGATGAAAGATGAAGATGAGCTAGGTACCCGCCTGCCAAGGCGCCAACCCAGTGACTGGGATAAGCATAGCCAGTGCTACGAGGACCGCCGCCAAGCACACAGTTCCCGCCTACCTTGAGTTGGCCCTGCAGTCGTGCCACGTTGGCGGCCGCCTCCTGCTCAGCGGCCGCCTGGCGGCGGGAGGCGTTGGCCACGTGTTGCCGCGCAGCTGTGACCTGGCGAGGATGCGGGAGCGGGGGGAGCACGGATTGAGCAGCGGTCATGGGTCCGGCCTGTTGACGGAATTGGCAGTGATCGCATGTTGCACTAGGACGCTGGCTGGAGGTTGCGTGTAGAGGTCGAAACGGAAGTCGACTGGAGAAGCTTTGGCATGCCGTAGCTTGCCTTGCCCCCTGCGCATCCCACCCCACGCACCTCAGCGGACAGCTTGCCCTTCTCCTGGTCCAGCCGAGCCACCACCTCCACTAGCCGCCGGTGCTCGGACTGGCAGAAATGGCAGGAACGGAGAGAGGAGGGGAAGAACGAGGGTTAAGACGCGTGTTTGGGCGCAGGCACGGGGCATGGCACGCTGGGAAAGCGCACCAGCTAGGGTGTGCTGTTTGTCGCGCGGCCTTGGCCAGAGGCAGATGCAAGGGCGGTGTGCCTTCACCACCCACCACAGGTATACGGTAGGCCATAACCTACACAGCCCATTGCCTACTCTCGACCATGCGGCGCACCTGCAACACGCTCAGCTCGTTCTGTGCGGCGGCTAGCAGCGACTCCTGCTGCCGGCACGTGTCTTGCAGCTGCGGTGGGGCATGCAAGAGTGGGACATTGTGAGGGACGCAGGGGCGGAAACCACGGGCGGGAAAAGCCAAGACGCCAAGGATAGCAGCAGCTACGTTTGAAATACACGTGCCCAGTAGAGTCAGTAATATGACCTAGTCACCCTTGCAGCCCGCGGTTTCCTTGATGTCGCATGCGCAACAACGAAGCATTCAACCGGCGCACCTTGCCCCAACCACACAACGGCCTTACGCAATTCCATTTATGCCATCCACGAGCCCTTCCCAACTCGCCACCTCCCTCACCGTCCTCAGCTCCTGCAGCAGCTCGCTGTTCCGTCGCTCCAGGTCCGCCGCCCGGCCGCGCAGCATCCCCACGCTCGCAGCCGAGGCGTTCGACGCTCCCATCCCCATGCCTGGCCCTGCTCCTGCTGCTCCGCCCGGCTTGCCCTCCGCCGCCATCAGAGCTCCCCGCAGACGCGCCGCCTCCTCAAGTGCCGCATCACGCTCCGCCGAGAGCCGAGACAGTGCCGCAGCCTGCATCATGCATGCATGCCAAGGTGTTACCAGAGCGTTTTTTTGCCAAGGTACCCAGGAGAAAAGATGCAGGGAGTGAGGAAACGAAGGAGCCGGGGCGCAAACAAAGCCCCAAAGCCTCATCGCAGTGCCCGCCAAGATGCAAGCTGTCGCACTCGCGTTCCTGGCACTTACCCTGTCCGGTTGCATACGGTATAGCAGGCATGCAACAACTCTTCCTGTCCTCCACCATCGCCATCAACGCCCCCTCCCTACCTGGTCCTTAACCGCGCTTGCAGCGCTGCTGGACGGGCCCGGCAGCGCCACCGCGCCCTGCGCCGGGCGGTGTTCCAGCGCTCCGGTGGACGCCGCCAGCGCCAGCGCCTCCGTACGCAGCCGCGCCAGCTCGCGATCCTGCGCCTCGCGACTGGCCTGCAGCGAGCCCATCTGGTGCTGCAGGGAGGCCACCTGGGGGGGGCAAGGAACATGGTCACGCGGAGTCGGGATTCCTGGGATTTGCAGAGGTTCGGTGACTCCCAACTCGGAAGCGTGACGTGAGGCTCACATGCCTGGAAAGGATCCTCGCCTTGTAGCCAACCTTCCGCTCCTTCTTGTAATACAATGTGACTCGTCCCCGTCACCCCCATGTGGGTTGTCGCGGCCTCGGCCCCGGCGGCCCCGGCAGCAGCCCCGCACCTGCTCCTCCAGCGCTCGGTTCCGCTCCACCAGCACCGACAGCTGCGTGCCGCTGCGGTCGCTGGCCAGCTCGGTGCGGAACTCCCGCGCCCGCATGCCCGCCAGCAGCCCCTCCAGCTCAGCAACCCTGCGCATGCCAGCACCACCCGGGGCCGCACACGGGGGGGGGGGTAGCAGCACAGAGTAGCGTACGACGTTAGGTACGGCAACCATAAGGAGTGCAGCCGTGAAGGATGGAGTAGAGAACAAGCGAGCGACGGGGCCAACCGAATGGCGGCTCGGCAGCATCCGATGTGAGGCCGGTCCGTACAGGAACAACCTCCCCTAGGCTGTCCTACCCTGCCGTACTACCCTACCTTCCCTCCTCAAGGCCCCGCAGTTCCTACCACGCTGCCTCCCACGCCCGCTCCCACCTGGTTCGCTCCATAGTGAGGCGCTGGTTGAGGTTGGCCGCCTCAGCTGCCGCGTCGTCCAGCCGCGCCCGCCCGATAGCCACCTGCGATTCCAGTGCCGCCACCTGCCGCTGCAGCTCCTCGCGGTGCCGGTCCAGACCCAGACGAACCTACCGACGGGAGACCGGCAAGGGGCGGACGCGGTTTAGCGCATGAATCCATGCGGTGTAACACGGCAGTAAAAGTGGGCCGTCCTCCAAACCGCCCTTAGTTGGTGGCAGGCCAAGGGAAAAGCAATCATAGCGTACACACCCACCCGACCTCTCATGCATGGTATGTATGGTACTGGTAAGCAGACCCTGCCGTACGAACCGGAGTCCGCAAAGAGCAGCGGGCACCCACCTGCTGCGCCGCGCGGATCTCCTCCAGCAGCGCCTCCCGCTGCCGTACCAGCTCCTCCGCGTCCGCCTCGGTCTGGGACAGCTGCCGACTCAGGCTGTCAACCTGGCGCTCGAAAGCCTGCGGGGCGCGAAAGGGAAGCGACCGTGCGCCAAGCAGATGGGTGGTTGGGGGCGAGCAGAGGCGTGGGCCATGACGCGACGCGGCGGGTCATGACGCGACGCGGCGGTTAGCGCTAGCTGCTTTTTGGCGTAGGTACTGCACAGCGTTTCAGTTCGCTCCTCGATCTGGTTGCCGTGGCATGGTTGTGTACCAAGCGGGTCGCACGCCTACCGGCATATGGCTTGCAAGGTGAAACCACGGTCTCATGAATCCGATCACCGCTCCGCAATAGAGTCCTGGTCAGCTCCACGCAAACCCGCAACCCAGATCCCCAAAGCACCCAAGCCACCCCCTTGCACGCGTCAGCTCACCTGCAGGTCCATGACGTACTGGTTGATGGTGGCCTGCGCGCCCCGCTGCGCCTCCGTCAGGCTCGCAACCTCGGAGGCCTTGGCCTGTGGGGGGGAGCGGGGGAGAAGGGCGAGCGGGAGGAAGCACAGAAAGAAGCGGCGGGTTAAGTGAATCAGTGCACATTGCTCAGGTATGGTACTGTGGATTGAAGGCAGGGAGCCTTAAAGCGGAGGAAGCGGCCAACGTTTTATGGGCGTCAACTGGGAAACCTTCCATTTTCCACAACCCCCCCCCGCCGCTGCGCACCTGCAGCATCGTCTCCCGCATGGCGCCCTCCCGCTCTAACGCGCTGTAGCCGCTCTGAAGCCTGCATGTGGCGGCAGCGGGGCGAAGCATACTCAACACAAACACGCACATCAACCATCCAATGGGCATTGACTGACAAGTGTCAACCACGGCTGCACCTCGCATCCTGGCCTGCCTCCAACCCCTCCCCTGCAGGCCATCGCCCCATCGACTCCCATGCTGCCGTACACGTCCCACCGCCCACCTCTTGTGCTCCGCCGCCAGCGCTTCGTACACGCGGCGGAGGTCCTCCGCCTCCGCCTCCTTGGCGCGCAGCAGCTGCTCAGCCGCCAGCGCGCGGGAGCCCTGACGCCGGGACTCCTCCGCAGCCGAGTCCCGCTGCGCCGCCACGGTGGCCAGCTCGTTGCTGACCACCTGCAGGCAGTGAGGGTGAGGGGAGTGCGAAGGCTAAGGAGGCATGCCATGCCGCCATGCAAGTGTCCCGTTCCTCAGCCGCCGGGTGCCCTTATCCTTACCCCGCGGAACCCTGCACCCTACCTGGTTCTCACGCACAAGCGCCTCCAAGTCCTCGTTCACGGCGCGCAGCTCCTCCCGCAACGCATCCCCCTCACCGCTCAGCCCGCGCACGCTCTCCATCGCCGCCGCCAGCTGCTGCCGCAGACTCTCCACCTCCGCCTCGCCATCGCGCGCGCGGCTGTCAATGTGCGCCAGACGCCCCTCCGCAAGCGCCAAGAGCCTGCGACAGGATTGCGGTGAAGGACAAGGAACAAACATGGCCACATGGCGACAAGACAACGCTGCGACAGGGCTATAGAGGCATCGCCCCCGTATCCTCATGGCTCCCATGTGGACCCGCACCTGCCGGACTCTTCCGCCTGCCGCTGCGCTGCCTCCAGCTGCTGCTGCATGGCGTCCAGCCGCTCAGCCTTGGCGTCCAGCTCCGCCTACGGCAAGGTTGACAAGGGCGTTCCACTTCATTAAGAGATACAATACAACTCCTCTCCAGCACTGTCTAGCGTGCATACCGTTCCCAGACGCTTTCTCGGGTGGCCTCATGGATTGCGTCCTCCTCATCCACAATCACCAGATCCTGTACATTGCAGCATCCTTTCTTCCCACAACAAGCCGCCCTTCCCTAGCAGACCCCGCGCGCACCTGCATGCCATCCCGCTCTCCATCCATGGACCGCAGCAGCCCACGCAGCTGCTCCACCTCCGCACGCCATGCCGCCGCCTCGTCCTGCCGCGCCGCCAGCTCGCCAGCCAGGTCCGAGGCACGCATCTCGGCAGCCCGAAGATCAGCCGACAAGGCCTGCAGCATGCGGAAACATGCAACCGGCGGGAGCCTCAACCACCGCGCCGCAGCCCACGCTGCCCAAAAGCGTACGAACTTAGCTTAGGCTTGGTTTGAACTGCAGGTTTGCGGGCTTTACAGGGCCCAAGCAGACGCCGGTCTCAACCGCAACCTCGCCCTACGTACAAAACCACCAAGCTCCTACCTTCAAGGCGGCCATGTACTCTTGCACGGTAGCGTCGCCACGCAAGCTGAGCGTTGTGAGCTGCTCGACCTCGGCGCGCCGCGCGTCGCAGTCCCGCCGCGCCGCCGCCAGCGCCTCCTCTAACGAGCGCAGCGCAGCGGAGTCCGACTCGCGGGCGGACCGCAGCTGAGGACCGGGGAAAATGGGTTGGTTTGGGTGGTAGGGATTGCGTGGTAGGTGTAAGGCTACATCAGCGATACTGGAGGATGGCTGGGTCGCGGGCAAGCCAGGTAATCGGTTGGCCTGCATGATCGGCATGGGTACCCTTTCGCATTCAAGCATGCACGCATTGCCGGTACTAAGCAGAGGCTCGCATTGCTCTTTTCCGTGCTGAACCCGAGCCGCACCTGCGCCACATCCGCCTCATACTCCGCCAACATCGCCTCCGCCCGCCGGGCCCGCTCCGCCCACTCGCGCCCCTGCGCGCGCGCCTCCTCCTCCCGGTCCCTTGCCGCCGCCGCGGCCGCCTCGGCCTGCTGCACCACTGCCGCCGCCCGCTCGCACTCCTCTTGGCGCGCCGCTGCCTCCCGCTCCGCCGCCGCCAGACGCACCGCCAGCTGCCGCGCTGAGGAGCCGGCCTCCATTGCCGAGCTGGACTCCGCCGCCAGCTGGGAATGCAGGGAGTCTAGCTCGCCGGCGGTCAAGCGGGCATCCATCAGGGCGCGGTCGCGATCAGCCTGCAGGAGCAAGGGTCCAAAAGAGAGCCCAAAGCAGGAAAGGGTGGACACTGTAAGATGAGAGCTGACGAGACGCGGCACCTGACTGGCACAGTGGGATTTGGGTCCACGCGTAGGCCTGCAGTACCTATGTCATTTTCCCTTACCAGCCGTAAAATCCCACGTACCTCAGCCGTCCTCAACGCCTTGCTAGCCGCCTCCGCAGCTGCCTCCGCCTCCCGCAGCTGCCCCCGCAGCACCGTCTCCGCCTCCCGAGACGCCTCCACCTCGCGCTGCGCCTCCCGCGCCGCCCGCTCGCTGCGGCCCTGTGCCTCAACCGCAGAAGCCATCTGCGCCCGCAGACGCGCAGCTTCAGCCTCCGCCTCAGCCGATGTCGCTACCGCGCGCCGTGCCTGCTCCGCCAGCTCATTATACCGCTGCTGCAGCGCGCCTAGCCCGGAAAGGTCGCGTGCGGCGCCGCTTGCTCGCGCCTCTGCGGCTGCCAGCTGCTGTCGTGTCACGGCCAGCTGGTCTGCCAGCAGCGCGGCTTCCTGCTGCTGCAGCGACGCCTGGCCGCTGAGCCGCTCCAGCTCCAACTACACAAACAAACAAACAGGTTGGGTGCGCAAGGGTCATGCACTCGGGGACGTGGCATGGCGGCATAACATCCATGCAAGCCGGTTCTAACTCCCAAAGCACCGCCAAACATGCAGGTGGGGGCGCATGGCAGCTCACCCTGCCACGCCGTCAAGCCCTTACCTGCAAGTTGTCCCTGGCCGTCCGCAGCTCCTCGCATGCGCGCCTCTCCTGGGTCAGCTCACGCGTGAGGGCGTCCACCTGCTGACGCGCGCGGGTGGCCTCGTCCTCCGTGCTGCTCAGCGCGCTGGCGGCCCGCACCTTGCCGGCAGCCACGTCCTGAGAGGCGGGAACGGAGAAACCGTACGACAATAAGGACGAGGACGATGTGTTGTTACGATGACAGAGGCTGCGTCCTTCACAGCATCATGGACCGGAATACACCAAAGGGACGCGCCCTTCGCGACCTGGAGCATCCTCCTCACCTGCAGCTGCTGTCGGAGTGCTGCTGCCTCCTGCTCCAGTGCGGTATGTCCTGACCGAGCCACCCGCAGCTCTGACTCCAGCCGTGACAGCGCGGACTGTGAGGACACCGAGGCGGATCGCTCAGCTGCGGCCGCCCGCTCGGCAGCCTCCAGCCGCCGCTGCAGCTCCTCGCACCTTGGCGTGAGGAGAGACGGTGGGGTTGCAAGCAGGGAGGGTGAGGGCATATGTTGGAGTGTTTGACATGTTGTGGTTATAGTTCAAATCGTACTTCAAACTAAAGTACAGGAGTCTTGCAACGGTGTAGGCGCTCAGGATAGCCGCACGGCCCTGTTAACGAGTAAGGGTCAACCCCAAGCGGCACGCGCGCCTAGGTGCTGGTCCAACTGGCAGCGTACCTCGCGTTGGACGCTGCCCGCTCCTGCTCGATCGCTGCGTAACCCGCATGTCGAGACTCCATATCCGCAAGAACCTGCAATATGCGGCGGAACAATGGACATCCATGGGCGCATGCAAGCAGAGTTCACTGCAATTTGACTTTTGGCTAAGGGCATGCGGATGCCCCCGTGGTTAACATACTCCACCCGGAATTGGCGATACTGCTGCATCCTCTCCATGCCCAAGGAAGAAGCAATGCATGCCGCATGTAGGACACAAACTCAAATCCCCACCTTTGCCAGCCGCTCCTCCGCACTTCGCAGCTGCTCATTCCGCGCCGCCAGCTCGCTCGCCAGTCGCTGCGCCTCGTTGGACGCGGCGGCATGCTTCGAGGCCGCATCAGAATAGCGCGCCTGCGCCTCTGTTTGCAGGAACTGCGAGTCCTCGAGCTCGGAGCGCAGAGAAGCAACCTATCACACGCAGCGGGAACCATGCATCAGTCAGAAGCACCAGGTGATGAAAGCGCCGGATGAGGTTTTATCAGCCATGACGCCAACATGGGTTTGAACGACCCCCATAGACCATCGATCGCACCACCGGTAACGTATCCTTAATCAATGGCCCGCCTTGCAGGACTTGCCTGCTGCGCTAAGCTCCTGCGCTCGGCGTCATTCGCAGCCAGCTGGAGCGCCAGCTGCTCCTTCTCCGTGCGTGCCTCAGCCAGGCGCTGACGGAGCGCAGGGACCTGCATGCACGTGCGTGAGGACGGATCAGGGTGCCAGTAAGGGCTACATGCTACATGCAACCCCAGCCAGCACATGGACAGCACCAAAGACACAGTATCCAATCTAGTCTTAAGCGATTGGATGGCGTCATAGCTGGGTGGCGGCACGAGGCCCAGCATGACAACACGAAACACACAACTGCATGATTACAACGCAACCCGCGGGCTAATAACCACACACTTCCATCCCTCCACTCCTTGAGCAACTGGTTCGGCTGCTCCTGTACCCGACTGCCGCCGCATACCGCTCCGCCTACCAAGCCCCTGCGGACAAGCCTCCTTCCTGATGTGCTGTAACTACTGCACTCACGCTGGCATCTCCGTCCAGCCCCGCCGCTGCCATCAGCTCCGCCGCCTTGCCGCTGGTGTCATGCAGCGCCGCCAGGTCGCGCTGCAGGACCGCAACCTCGCGAGACAGCGCCTCGTGATCGCGAGCGGACCTGCGCAGGGACAGACCAGCGGGCATGCAAGACGTCATAGACCCACATCATGGGGACCGCCAAGACCGAGGTGTCGCCGTCTCCATCGTCCCTCCCTCGCCGCGCTCGCAGCCCACCCCACGCAGCAGGATTCTATCCATGCTACATGCCGCCGCAAGGACGGCATCTGGCCCAATGCTAACCTCACCTACGCTGCCGCTCTTCCGCTTCCGCCCGAGCCGCCTCCGCACGCTTCAGCGCCTCCTCCAGCTGCGAGCACTGCACCTCGACACCCTCCAGCTGTCGTACACGCTCTGCCAGCGAGTCAACCTGCAGCGGCGGAGTCCGTAAAGACAGCTGCTGTCGGCATCCAGGGGCAGCTCCAGGTATCCAAGGGGCATCCGTCCCTTGCACATGCAGCCGCAGACACATGCATGGTTGACCCACATGAACCCGTTGCTTCCCGAGAAAACCCTGGCAAGGGCCCCTGACAGCAGGGGCAGCTCTCACCGTGCCATTCAGCTGCAGGATCATGTTCTCATTGGCCTCGTTGCGTGAACGCAGCGCCAACATGTCCATGTCCGCACCGGCGCGGCTGCCCAGGCGGTTGATCTCCACGTCGCGACGGCGGATTTGGTCCTGTGTTAAGAAAAGGTGGATATGGGTTCACGCAAACCCGAGTGGTGGGAGCTCCGCATTGTCTATCCTAGCCCCCTAGCGCAGCACGCAGCTACCCGCACCTCATCGTCGGCCACTCGCTGCCGCAGCGCTTCTAGCTCCGAAGTGGTGTCCGCGAGCTGCCGCTGCAGCGAAAGTATCCTGGTATGCACAACAGGGACACGAAGAACACGGGATGGTGGCTCCGTAGCGCAGGGGACCTGAGGTGCGGCACATGTTCACACCCTAGGCGGCAAGGACGGGCAGACAAGAGCAAGACGCGGCAGTTCTCGCTTGTAGCTGAGGGCGAGCAGGATCCAAACATCACAGCCATAGGCGCGTCGCACCTGCTGTTTGCTGCTTGGAGCACGTCGACGGTGGCCTGCCTTGGCCGGAGCGGTGACCCCGGCGGCGTGGCCCCTGCAGGCAGCCGAAAAACGATTTAGCGAGTGCTGAGCGTGTACTCATTGGCGGATAGGATAGACCTATTGCTAGTAAAGCCATAATGGGACCATCAGACAACGCTAAACGGCCACCCCAGGTGGAGGAGTGTCACGTGTGCATGGCGGTTGTAGTCGGTCCCTCGTCGCGTGGCACCAACTTACGGATGGGGCCGGGAGAGACAATCTTGGGTGTGGCCGATTGCGGCGTAGCTGCACCTGCAAGAAGGATTGGGTGCGGATTGTTGGCACGGCCTCCTGCCATGCACCCATTAAGGTTGACATGTACGCAACCTTCAGTTCTTGGTATAGCGCAAACCCAAAACATAGACACGTGCAACACCCTGCCAATACAATACTATTACGTGTTGCGCACGGATAACACGGGCGCCCCAACCTATTCTAGAGCCCCCGGACAACTCCTATGTCCACAACCCTGAGCATATGGGTTAGTGCAGCTCAACCGCACCCGAGGCAAGTCGGTCAGTTAGCTTCGTAAGCTCCTCGCAGTGCTTGCGCAGACCGTTGTTTTCGCGCTCAGCCGCCTGCAGCTTCTCCAACGCGTGGTGTTTCCAGTACGACAGTTCCGCAATTGTATCCTCCAGGCGTTTGCAAGCCTGGTAATGTTCCTTGGCCTGCTTGTCGTGGCGTTCTGCGTGCTGCATGACCAGCACGTGGAGCTGGCTGTTCTCCGACTGCAGGCGGACGGATTCCTGCCGAACGGCCTCCAGCTGCGCATGCGGCAGTTAACCTTAGACGGTCCTCGTCTAGTATCCTGCTTACTAATACCGCATAGCTTACCCTCGTATCGAAAGCCGCGATCTCCTGTGCCTGCTTGGCGCATTGTTGCTTAATTACTCGGTAGCTGTCGGTGGTGTGAACCAGGTCCTCAACCAACTTCTGTACAAGTGGAGCGCTGGTAGCGTCCAGCGGGTCCGAGTAGCTAAGCGCCTCTAGCTTCCGACGAAGGACGGCAAGCTGTCTGTCGTCCATGGCTGGCCCTAGTCAAAATGTTCCTAAACACGTATGATTCCAGCCGCGTCTATTTATATTGGTCTACGTGAAACAGGTCTTAATAGATATCATAAATTACAGCTGGTCATGTTTTGCGGAAGAAAGTGGTCAATTGTTAGGGTAAACTGTCTGGTAGGACTCCGAGAGGAGTAGGTTCATGTTAAGTGTGAAGTTATGTCAAACGCTTTACTAGGGACGTATTCCTTGCTCCTGGATAAGCCACAATGCGATTTTTGGCAGTTGGGGTCATCCAGCACGATGACTATAAGTAACGCTGTTGACGCTATGTAGAAGCTTTCATTTTTGTTATTTTCCCGACGTAGATGCAAACAGTCTTGGTTGGACGACAATTGAGCCCGTGCCCCAATCCTAAAAATCCGTTTGGGTACCGCAGTTCATGCGTCCTATTCAAGAATTCTGTGCATGTACATTCATTCTTTCACATGAACACTCGTACTGTCCAAGCTCTTAAGCCGGAGGGCACTCCCAACGCTGGTCCATGGGTCAGGACACAGGGCATCACGAAGACATCAGGTTGCCGACGCCTACCGTAGAAAGCTGAGAACACAAGGTGTCTGTTAGTAGACGAGCCTGGTTCTGACATGTGACTCCTTCGCATTTGTTTGCGGTCCGTGTGGCATGCTCTTGCGTCTCCGCAACGCCGGGTGAACTATCCATGAAGCCCGTTTGCAGTGAAGGGCCGTCGACCGGGCCCACTCGGCATGCTGCACGGCACACGGTTCCAATCAGCACCTGCCGGCGGTCCCAGTTGTATTCTTGTTCGGCCCCGCCCTGCACGTAGAGCCACGTACCCTCAAGAGTCCAGCAAGCATGTCCTATAACGGCTATCCGTACTCCGCCTGGCAACTTATCCAGTCACCCAAAACAAAGACATCATTACACTGCCTCTAATAACATACCAAGTTCAGAAGTAGGCAACAGAAAGGCGTTAGGACAACAGCACGTGTATGTGGTGAACTAGATGACACGCAGTAACACACTACACATCTTTATTCGCGCCTGCAAAAGAATAACATAAGAAAGTCTCCGGCCCGGCCTAGTCCGAGTGGGCGAGCACTGCAGCTGTGAGCAGTATGGACGTACCAGCAGTGGCTGCTGCCATAGCCGGCCATACAGGAGCAACAAACCACAGTGTCGGTTGGGTGTCGTACAGAAATGGCACGCATGGCTCCTACGGCATGTAAAACTGCCGCACCACAGCTCAAGGTTTCTGGGTTCGCCTCTCTTCCTCTCTACTTGGTCAGTGAACTCTTGATGGCAGCCGCAGTCAAGGACACTTCTCGCTTAACCAATCTTGACCACACCACTCGCAATCATAATAACACGCAGTCAAGGCGGGGAAGGAGCACAAGTGCTCAGGGTGACTGGAACAAGCCCAGGTGCAACTGATAGAAACCCTAGAAGGTGATACGCAGTTGAGCAATGAACACTCACTCGCACATAATGACCGAAGATACCGGTTCTGGATTCAAGACGCCAGGACACAACGCTGCCCTCCGAACCGCACACCCCCAACAGCATTCCAGTACGGCAACCGCGGTATCAACCGCAGCATACCTATCAACACTGCCTGTTGTCCGTAACCAGAAGTCCGTAACCACATCTTGCTTGCATAGCCCTCATGTCAGCCGCCAGCTAGTACCGCGACTGGGCAGCCAAACAATAACCGGATCCGATAATATAGAAACCCAGATCACAGAGCCTCGCTTAAGGCAAGCCCGCTGATTCCCTCCACTGCACGCTTTCGGGGCCAGTAATGACACGTGAATAGGCACCAACTAGAATCTTTCGGCACCCTACGCAGTCTCTCTAATGTTCGGCACCACAGGCTCATCATGCTTAGCATGCAAAGTCACCGTGCTGCTGCCACCGCGTCTGCACCAGCCGCTGCAGCCGCCGCGGCAGCACCCCCAGCCCGCTGTCCCAGCGCCGCAAGCAGCGGCCGAAGCACCACGGCAAGAGCGGGGAAGTTGTCAGCGAGCGACTTGGCCATGAGCATACTGCCCCGGACACCGATGTACACAGCACCTGAGGTCGGATGGCGGGGTCACGGGCAAAAGGTGTAACTTTGCAGTTGGAGAGATGCAGTGGAGTGGAGAGATGGGGGGCAGAGGTAGAGTTATGCGAGGGTGGGTGCGGTCGTGGCTTTGTGGGCGTGGTACGGTCGTGGCGGCGGGACGGGTGCGGCAGTGGGCAGAGCTGATATCACGCTCTGGTTGCATCAGGCGATGGTGACACGGGGGTATGTTTGTCAATGGCATTCAAGGAGGCACACGCTGGTAGGAAAACCATTAAGGGCTTACCAATGGGCAGGCTGAGGATGGTCGTCAACAGGATGGCGACGAGCACAACAGCCAGCACCTGTGATGGGTAAAGCCAAAGCCTGTCTGTCATGGAGATGTGAGGTAGGCGCTATACACAAGGCATGAAAACGTTTCAAACCAGTTCGTAGGGCCAGGAAAGCGACTTCTAGTGACTAATAAGCTTGCATTCAGCGCCTGACCCGAGGGTAAGCTAAATGGCAATCAGAACCTCGATCAAAGTAGTTGAGCTTGAATTGTTCTAGGGAGCCGTCCGCGGCTTCCGCGCTCACCGTGTCGACCGTCGTAAAAATGATGCGCCGGCCGGTCTTGGACATCAAAATCAGCGTCAGCTGTGCCACAAGGATGGCTCCAATCGCTGTGTACAGTACTGACTGGGGCACGGAATCCAGGGGCGGCATGGCCTTGTCTTCCCATGCTTGCTGCGCAATCATGCTGAGGGCACTCAAGTCAGCAAAGCGCTGGAGCTGAAACTCTTTCAATGCTTCCAACATTGTACAGCTCCTAACACAAGCCGTGGGTAACGTGGGCACTTGCTCTACAGGTAAAACTACAAGGCGTTGACGAGCTCGTTATGTAGGACGCTTCCCCTTTAAGATATGGGACCTAATGAAGATTTAAGTCAGTGCAGAGTCCGAGCAAGACCCGCGAAGACGATGGACAAATTGGAGGCAAGCGCCAGTGAAGATGGGTCGCTGGGTCAGTGCAACGAAGAAGTCAGGAGCTTAGCACGGTTGCCAATGTGCTCCTTTTATCTTTAGCTGGTCTGGCTGTCGTTCATGACAGCCCTGGCCAGTCGCAGGCATAATACGGCAACCACCACGGACAGTTTGCCAACATGCGCGGCATAACTGGCGCAATTCCTCAAGCGGCAATTTATAGCAATTGCGTATTTTACAGCGGTACCAGGCCTTATGGAGTCAGGTGACCGCCCTTCTGTCGTTCCCCTTCCTAACTTGAGCCGCGAGGACAAGGCGTGGCTAAGCAGGAAGTACCACAAGCGCGTCAGGACTGCTACCAATGCAGTACTTGGCATAACGTTTGTTAGCTGCTTACTGTTCGATTGGGATACCTACCTGGGCACCGACAAACACGTCTTTAGCAGCATCCGTCCTACTGTCCGGCGAGCGCTAGACCATCTCTACGGTGTTTCTGACGATTCAGCAGAAAAGCGACGGGGTGCTTGAATCGACTGTTGCTGGCGGCGGCGGCGGAGCCTGAGACAACCCGGTATGGCTTCAATTTAGTCTCCTATTTGTTGGCGCTTTAGATTGATAGGGATTGGCTGCTGCTCGGGCGCGATTGTCGATGTGTAATGTCGCTCGTCTGGGTGTGTTCTGCAGATCCATCCATCGCAACAACTTGCCACATCGTCTTTCCGCTTTGCAGCAGATCCGTTCCTTCAAGCAAGATAGCAACAATGCTTGACGTGTCAGCAAAGGAGTTTGTGCCAGCGGCCGTTTGCCGCGTGGTGTCGTCAGCATGCGCCGGAGTTGAACCATCCATCGCAACCCCCAAGGACACTAGCGGCACAAGCGCCACCACAGCAGCTAAACCCAATAGCAATAACAAGGGTACCAGCAACCAGAGTGGCTCCGGCTGCGGTGCCAAGCCGCAGCTAAGCATTACAGCACCGGCGTTTGTTCCACAAGGGGTCCCCGTCCCTGTTCCCTGCCCTGATGCCTCGGATCCCCTACCTCGCACCCTGCCACCGCCCAGCAACAACAGGACGGCGGCCCCTAGCACCAGTCCCGACAGCAGCAGCAAAGACGCGACCTCACGCGCTGCTGCGCAAGGCAAGGCGGCAGAGAAGTCCGCAGCGGCTGCTACCGATGAGACTGATGGATGGGAGGCCGGCTGCCAGTGGGGAGGTTTTGGGACGGCTGTCGCAGAGGGAGGCGAACTAAGCCCTGCAATCGATTCCAACGCGTACGACGGTTACGAGTACGCATACGGCGCGTACGACGAGTACGGCATGCCGTACACTGGCGCTTACGTGGGCAGCGACGGCATGTACTACACGGATGGTTGCAGCTATGACCCTTCTGCTTACGATGGAAGCTGTAATGTACCGTACGACGCCTACCAGCAGCCCATTTATTACTGGGATGATGCGTCATCATCGTACATGTACGGCAGCAGCACTGAGGGAGCGTACGGCAATGCCGATGGAAGCTACCTGCCCGCAACCCTGATGCCCCTCCAAGGCTACGACTATCCCCAGCAAGCTTCCTCCCAGCCTCCCAGGGATGCACCACCGCACCCCTCCTCACGTCGCCCGCAGCAACGAGGCACTGCCACCTCCGGCCGCGGTAACAGCCGCATCCGCGACACGACCCACATCACTACCGCCAACGGTAGCAGCAGCAGCCACCAGCCTTCTGCCGGTGCTGCCCCTGCCCCTGCCCCTGCTACTCCCGAGGAGGCGGAGGCTCTGCTGGCAGCGGCGGAGGCAGCAGCGGAGGCGGCGGAGGCGGCCGAGGAGGAGGAGCTCCAGGAACTCCTAGGCGGGCTGGACGCCTCCAGCCTGCTTGCCGCCGGGCTACTGCCCCTCAACAAAGGATCAACAGCAGCAGCAGGAGGCAGCACAGCCGAAGGCGCCGGGGGCGCTGCTGGTGCTGCTGCTCCTGCCGCGGCCGCCGCCAGCGCGTCCTCTGCAGCCGCCAGCGTCGCCGCCGAGGATGACGATGATGACGAGGACGCCCCGCACGTGCCGCATGGTACGGCATTGAAGATCCTGGAGCTGTTTTTCCCGCACTACGCCACAGGGGCGTTACGGAAGCTGCTGTACCGACATGCGGGGGATCTGGCGGCGTCGTATGGAGAGCTAGCGGCGCTGGAGCGGCAGCTGGCGGCGGAGGGGGTCATCGTGGGTGGCGGCGGCGGTGGAAACGGGCAGCGGCCTCAGCAGCAGCAGGTTCGATGGATACCCCGTGTGGGCGAGGGTGCGGGTGCGGTGGCCCAGCTTGTCGGCAGCCTCAAGAAGAACTTCCGGTTGGATCCCGAGGTGCGGGGAATTGGGGGTTTCTAACCGCCAAACGGATACGGGGTTACTAACGCCAAACGGACAGGGGGTTACAAACGGACAGGGGGTTTCTAACGACAAACGAACGGCAAACGACGGGCTGCCGCGATTGCCCAAGTGAGGGTTGATACTGATGGGGGCATTGGTATGCTCGCGTGGGGTAAATGTCGTTTCATCTTTGAGCAATTTTGTGTCGTCTGGAGAGTAGGTGTGTGCGAACGGACGTGGTAGCCCTGTGGTATGGTTCCCTGGGGCAGCCCCAGAGTGCGCTAGTAGTAGCCTTACTCGAGGCCAGTGGGTCAGGTCGCGCTTCCCGGTTACGTTAGCTACTCACCCTCTCTCCTCCCGCCCTTGCCTGCTTCAGGCCTTCCCCACACTCTCGCCTTCCAGCAGCCCCCAAGTCGCCCGGGCTCCCAGCCTCCCAGCCGAGAAGACCGCCCAGGACGAATCCGCACCCGATGGCGCCGCCTCCGTCGCCTCCTCCGCCCCAACTGAGGCCTCACAGCCTGCCTCCGCTTCCGCAACCGCCCGCATTCCCGCGCTGCCTTCACCCTCCACCTCGCATCCCGGCAAACTCAACTACGCAGCGCTTCTCCGCACCTCCGCCGCCGCCTCCAGCTCCTCAACTACCCCAGCCCAGCCTCAGCAGCAGCCCCCCGCTACATCCGCCCTCGCGGCTACAACGCGCGCTGCTGTAAACGGAAACACCCGCGGCGGCTCCGGTGGTACGGCAGGGGATGCCGTACCGCGGGTGTCTACAGGCGAGGCGGTTGCGGCGCAGTATGCGGAGGCTCGGCGGGAGGCGGCGATGCTGGCCCGGGCTCGCAACCAGTACTTTCAGCAGGTGGGGAGATGGGGCGTGTTGTGGATGGGAAACTGGGTTAAGGGGAGAAGTTTAGGTAGGGGCCTGCAGGAGCAGGGAGTCGTAGTTTTGGGGCAGGAGGCACTGTCTGTGAGGATTGAGGGAGGGAGGAAGAAGTGGATACGTGCGGGTCTTTTGACGTGCCGGGGCTTACCAGTTACCACTGGTAGCTTAGAAAACGGTGGTTGACTATTACTAGTATAACCTAGCTAAGGATTCGATTTGGGTCAGGGAGTCCTCCAATCTCCTCGATCTTGTCTGCTTCAGGAGCTTCACTGCTTCTTTCTCTCCGCCCACACGCGCATCCCCGCATGCGCTCAACCACTAACCCGCCAACCCTGGGCCTTCCTTCCCTTGCCCGATCAGGCCACACTGGCCTACCTGTCGGGCAACAAGGCGCTAGCCAAGCAGCTAGGTCGCAAAGGCCGGGAGGCGAACGAGGCCATGAAGGCTGCCCACGCCGCAGCCGCCCGCCGCATCTTCGCTGCCAGGAATGGCGGCCGCATGCCGGGGGAGCTAGCGTCGCAGCAGCACTCGCGCAAGGCGGCGGGCGATGGCGCGGCTGCTGCTGCTGCTGCTGGTTCCAAGAGGCGCGGTGCGGGCCCGGCATGTCTGTTTGTGGACCTTCACGGGCTGCATGCAGCGGAGGCGGTGGCGGCACTTGAGGAGCAGATTGCGGCGGCGAGGGCGGCTGGGTGCGCCTTCATGCGTGTCTGCACGGGCACGGGCAGCCACACCAAGGTACGGCATGAGGTGGAGGAGGGGGAGGATGTGGGAAGGGGTTGGGGAGAGGTGTGGTGGGGGGGGGATGGGGAGGGTGCCGCGGGATGAGGGAGACGTTTGGTGGGCCCGTGGGCTGCGGGAAGGGCCGGTGAGTGTCTGCGGTGGAGTGGCGAAGTGGCGGAGTGGCAAAGTGGCGGAGTGGCAACAGTTTGGGTCATACGTTTACCGGAAGAATATAAGTCAACGATTTGGGTCGTGCGTTTATCGGGAAAGTATGGGTCAACGGTCTGGGTCATGCACTTTCCGGGTGACTATGCGGACGTGGATGACATACCGCCCTCCTTCCGCTAAACCTCCGTCTACATCTCCGCCTCTCCTCCAGGGCGCCAAGACCCCTGCCCGGCTGCCCGCTGCTGTCGCCGACACGCTGCTGGCACACCACATCACCTTCAAGACGCTAGAACCCGGGCTGCTAGAGGCTAAGCTGTGAGAGGCATCACTACGAGCGAGGGAAAGAAGCATTGAGGAGGAAGAGGGGTGGGAACCAAGGAGGAGGAGACGTGAAGGCGGAGGCGTCGAAGCGGAGGTTTGGAAGGCGAAGTGATGGGCGCAAGACTTGCTCTGCTTCTGGGGTTTCGCCGCCTCGTATCAATTCCTTAATTTGTTCTGCTGGGTTGCGTTTTGCTCCAACAGCAGCACCTGTAATCTTACCACGGCGGAAGTTAGTCGACAAGATGAGAGACACTTTTCTTAGGCTGCGGCATGGCGTGCGCATAACCGCACTTGCGGGATGTGGGTCGGTGAGCCGGAGGTGTCCATGATGTGAGGAACAAGCTGGCCGCGCATGGAGGCCTGTGAAAGGGGAATGTAGGGCTGCCAGTCATGTACTTTCCGCGCAGCTGGGCTTTTTGCAAGGGCGGATGAGAAGGAGTTGAAGTGTTGTCGATACCATGCGAGTGTTTGCTGGATATGCTAAAGCCTGGATGCACAAGGGGCGACTAGTGCGCGTATGGCGCCGTGGCGGACGTGCGCATGCGCTCTTTGTAGGGTTCTTTCGGTGTTGGGGAGAAGAAAATCATGATTATAGTTGCAGATGCGGTTGCATTCATGTGCGGGGGTGGTTTCTCTGTGTTTTGACCCAGGAGTACTCCCAGATTGCCTGCAGCTGAAGGATGCAATAAGAATGGACTTGGTTTTTACGGGATGGGCGCTATATGTGGGAGGCTGTGGAGGTGGCCGTGTTATACAGAGTACATGCAAAGCAAAGACAAGGGCGTATGTAGCTGCATAGGAGACTTGCGAGGTGGTCTTAGGTAGTACACAAGCTACACAACACTTGTCGGTTCAGCTGAATGGTTTTAAAACTGCAGACGTTCTTAAGTTTCGGGCATTCAAGGGCTTCCCGTAGACCGCAGTGGCACAATGCATGATTTGTAACCGAGCCACCAGGTACGCATCGGAACAGGCAGGCATTCTTGTCCTATTCTGTCGCACTAGGAAGTTGTGGATACACTTGTTGCACATGAAGGACCATGTCATTCGTACCCGTCTGAAAGATAGTGGAGGGGAGACCCTCCCTCGCCACCCCCGTCCATAGCAAGTCCATTCGGTTTAGCATAAGAGGGGGTGGAACCCGTCCAGCTGCCGGTGTGTTGCCCATGGTGTCCTCGTAACGAAGATATGTTGCTTAGATCCGGCATCAAGGCAAGTCCGGCATTGCAGGGAGTTGAAATTGAGGACGGTTTCGCTCGTTTGCAATAGGCCCGGACTACCAAGCGGATTGCGTGTTTTAAGGTTTTGCAATGCTTTGTGTCCTCTAGATCCGTCATACTTACCTGGGAGAACAGTCGAATTTGGCGATATACAGTTAAATTACACGGATATTTGGTGTGAAACAACACACAGAGAACCCGTCTTTGCAGGAAGATTTCACCCGATGTAATAGTTATGAGAAAATCTCCTAAAGGGCCGTAAGAAGTTTGGGGGAAATGAAGAATCACAGGCAAATAATGGGCAGGGGTGACATTACTGTAGCTGTATACCTGTTGTGAATAGTAAAATGCCTCTTGGATTGCGTGAGAAATTACGTATGGAAGGCGGGAAGGGCACCCGGTTTCCGGTAGGGCCTTATGTACAGCAAAAGTTTAGTACTCTCCTTCCATAAAAATTACTCAACACACTCCTTGGTCATACCTCACCTGCATTTTTGACCTCCTACCTCTAAACTTACCGCCATCGACAGAAATGGCTCCCCGTGGCATCCCCGCTGATATTCTGTGCCTGAGCGTCCCTATGATTTTCGCTGGTGGCGCTTTCACCACGATGCTCTACCGCGTCTTCACGTAAGTTTTATAGTTCATCTGCCGGGGCCTATGCGCCAAAGGCTCACTGCTTTCTAGCCTAGAGTTGCTCTTCTCGGAGGAACTCCAAGCCCATCCCTAAGGCGGCGATGCCGTTGCAAATGAAGAGTTACCTGTAACATTATGTCTTGAATTCTTGCCCTGCAGTGTCGACCCGGCGGCGTCCTCCATTCCTGGTGGCATTACGCCCGACACCAAGGAGGAGGCTGACAAGGGTGAGCACTACAACAACTCCATCCGCTTGATGTTCAAGGGCCGCAGCATGGGCGTTTTCAACAACGACGTCAAGGTGGAGTAAGCGCTGGAGCGCACATGATTCGTGATGTCGACATAAACTTGGCTTATTTTCACTCCGCATGGCATGAGGGTAACGTATTGCTCAGGATGTGCAACCCGGCCTTATTATTAGCTGGGCCATCTTTGTGCGAGACGCGTTAGTATTTCGTGACAGTGCCAACATTTAGCACACAAACAGCGGTTCTACGCCCCCAGCGGTGCCGTTTCGCGATTACTTATTGGTACAAATATGCAGACGTGGGTCCTCGGATTGGAGGGATGTTCAGCTTGCCAACGTTTCGCAAGGACCTGTTTGCCCTTCCCGCATAGAGTACGCGATGTCGCACGCTATTATTAACCTCGTTCTACGTTTCGTAGTTACTTGGTTGGGAAGCTTTCGGACGTAATGGCCTCGAGGCCTGGATGGTTACTTACGTTTGTGTAACTGCCTGCTGCTGCGTTGAAGCGAAGGGACGTCTTGTCTATTGCGTCGGAAATGGACGTGGACCTTTCCTTTTTGGGATCAGCTGTGCTTTCGTGGGCGATAAACAGCCAGCCATCTTGCTGCTTGTAATGTTGGTAATACATCTTGTAAAAGTCATTCCAGCGGTAGGTTGGGCTGCATGTATAGGCATGTCTCGGACGTGCTCGGACTGTAACTAACAGCGATTGCGAAGTGCCACCTCCATCTCAGCGAAGTAGGTAGAGAGAATGCTGCTATCATCTTCCAGCTCACTGCAAGGGTTCATCAAAATTACATCCACAGATATGGAAAGCATTAACAGTACAGCAAAGTCAGCTTCACCATCAAAAGTCGAACAGGACAGTCAAGTTAACTATGGAAACCATTGAACCAAGATCCGCACATAGAGCGTATCAGCCTTCAAACCAGGGGCAGCACATGTTCCAAGTGTACCACCTCAGATTATCGAGTGTCGTGGCAACCACGTCCAACCGCCAGCATGCACTTTTAGAAAGCTGGCAAGCACAAAGTCAGGTATGTTCATGCGGACACGCCGTCAGCCGGCACCATAGCCCTGGACGTCCAAGCCCACGTAAGCAAACGTAGTAACAAGGTCCTGGTGAGGGGTCTCACCCTCCGCGACTGAAAAGCAGCACCATGTTATTGACAACGACGCATAAGCTCACGAGTCGTAAACCACCGTATGCTATAAAAATGCGAGCCCTAAAGACAGTCGGCTGCATTCCACCAACGCCGGTAAAGCGTGGGCAACCACAACCTGTGTACTTGGGTTAAATGGACAGCTTTGAGGAGGACTGGGCAAGACAGTGAGCAAGCTCTGTAGAAAACTTGCCCGGCAACCATGCCGCAAATGCATGAGCCATCATCGGCATTACAGCAAGAAGTATACAGCGTCAGGGCCGACGACGACCGAAGGGAGGCCTGAACTTGCGGTCGAGCGCCGTAACCCCGCGACCGCTTTGTCCCACCAAAGCCCGCTAGCAAAACGCCGTACTGCTCACGCTCGTCACTGCTCCAAGAAAAGACCGCTTGGAACTTCCCATCGTGAAAACGCTTACCAACGGACACCAAGCAAAAATCCGTCCAATAACGACGGAGTACTAACACCCCTTTTCCGATGTTTGCCCCGCATCAGCAATGAGCCAGAGCGGCCAGAGCGACACCCTAAAAAACATTCACCAACGCACTGTGCCATTGTGCCTCACCAGCATTGGGGCTGTGGCGCAAGCAGCGGCCAGCCCTCACACCGGAACAGACCATTTGCCGCGTGCCAAAACTTCCCTTGCCCTTAACAACAGCATATACTGTCGACCAGTTCGGCCGGGCACATAGGAAACAGGACAAACCCCAACGGCCTCCAGCTAGGTACGGTACGGACACAACAGGCGGGCCGAGACGCTTCACTCGGCACCGCTCTCGAACAACAATCGTGTGTATTTTGCTCTCCAAGGTAATAATGCACGTGACGTACCACAACAACCGTCACCAACCGTCATCAACTCTCACAATGTCAACGTCCAACTAGGCGAGACTCCTCAACATACTTTGTACTACTGATTTTCGTAATGCACGGCGCAACATGTATTTGTTATCGCTGTTGTTGACCCATGTACGCCGGCATTAGTAGGTGGTGATGCTGGTCAAGCTGGGGCATCTGCGGCACGGACGCGGTTCCGGAGCCTGATCCTGAGCCCGAACCCGGAATAGGAAGCCCCGAAGACGCCGCCAAACCGCCATGCAAGTGGTGCTGCCCCATGGTGGCAGCAGCCGCCACAGCGGTGCTGCCGCCCGCACCGCCACCGCTACCCCCCATCCCCGCATAAGGCCCACCCAGCTCTGCGCCGTGGAAGCCTGCATCCAGATTAGGCAAAGCCAGAAGCTGTGCTACGTCGGAGAAGCAGGTGCTGTCAGCGGGAGTGGCGATGGTTCCCGAATCAGCGGGCTGCGGATGCAGCGGGTGCTGCTGTTGTTGCTGCGCTTGAGTGGGCAAGATAGCCGGCGAGAAGGAGGGCATGGAAACAAGTCCTCCTCCGTGCTGCTCTTGTTCTGGCTGGTGCTGCTGGTGGCTCAGAAGTTGTTGCTGATGGTGATGATGCGGCTCCCCGGCTACTGCTGCAGCCACAGCGGCGTCCGCCATGGGTCCTGTTCCCATACCAGCGGCAAGCCCTGCGTCTTCAGCCGAGCGCTTCCTGCCCTGCTGTGCATGCAAGTGGTGCTGGCCGCTCGAGGGGTCTAGCGCTCCGGCGTCCTCGTCCGAGCCAATGCCGAATGCTGCGATGCCACCGTTGGCCACCGTCGTCGCCGCGTCCCCTAGCCCCGGTGGCGCGCTTGCAGGTCGACACTGCACGGGAGGAAGGAGTAAGAGAAGGGAGATTGTGGAAGATGTGCCGCAACGGCTTTCAGGCAGCAAGATTTTTCTTACTCATTTTCCTAGTATTACTTCGGCATCATCGCCTCCATAAACAGCATCTTCCCGTGAAAACCCGCATGCGACGTGCTCAATTAATAACTGCTACACACCACATGCATTTATGGGGGAGGTTGTACCCTCGTCCTCCAAGGCAGAGACCCTCCTCACCTCCGTATCATCCAGGCCGCCCTGTTGCTGCTGCGGCGGCGCGGCTTGCCGCATCGCCGCAAAGTGCGCTGCAAAGGAGCTCGGATCGAAGGCGCCAGCAACGCTGCCCAGCTGCTGCTGCTGCTGCGGGGCCTGCTGCGCCACCCCCACCCCGCCTGCTGCTCCGCCCGTCGAGGTGCCCAGCAGGCGATTCAGCAGCGCAGCCACCTGCTGCTGCGAGGCGAGCAGGTCGCGCTTGAGCTGCTTGTTTTCCTCGTCAGCGGACTTCTTGGCGCCGCTCAGGCCGTGCATCTCGCTGCGCAGCGAGGAGAGCTCAGCCTGCAGCGGGATACCGGTAGCGGGGCACGATGGTAGCGGGTAAGGAGGAGCGATTAGGCGGGAAACCTGACGGCGGGAAACTGCCAAGCGGTCCATGTCAGGGACGTAGGAGCAATGAGGCTTTGCCACATGTCAACTCATGGGCCGGCCCTCGGTCAGAAGCAACGCCCCCTCACCTCAAGCTTTCGCAGCCGTGCTGATTCGCTGTTGTCCGGCTGTTGGGCGGCTGGCAGACCGCCGCCACCGCTGCCGCCATTCGACCCGCCAGTGTTGGCGCGTTGCAGCTGCTGCCGCAGACTCCGGTTCTCTTGCCTGCAGCCGCAGCGAGACACAAGACGCAGCTCAGGGCCCACATGTCATTACGACATCAAGACCGGCTTGACCAACACAAGCTAGCGTTTGGCTCTTCACCTGCACCCTGTTCCCCAAACGTCTCACCTCATGACCTCCAGCTCGTTCGCTATCCGCCGCAGCTGCTCGCCCGCGATGGCAGCAGACGCCGAGCCGCCCAACCCACCCGGCCCCAGCAGCGCCGGCAGCCCCAGCCCGCCCGCACCCCCCGCGTGTCCGCCCCCGCCTCCGGTGCTGTTGGCCACCCGCGGCCCCAGGTTGGCGACGGAGGATTGCCGTGGCACGTGACGCACGTGGTGCCGCAGCGGGCTCTGCGTGAGGGGGGAAGAGAGGAGGGGGTCCGAGAGATACAGGTATTGAGGACTTGTGAGCGGCGTTGTGAGTATGAAATGTTAAGGCACAGCGGCTGGACAAGGCAAGCCGGGGCAGCAGTAATGTAATAAGCGGTAGCACTCGTTGTGCGAAGAAACACACTAGGCAGGTCGTACGCATGTGGCTTTCTTAAGAAACCAGTGGGGCGCTACCCCAGCCCTGCCTTCCCACCGCCTACCCGCCCTCCGCCGCCTCCCCGCGCCAACGTGCCACTGGCAGTCGGCCCCACGCCGCCGCCACGCCGCCCTCCTCCCATGCCGCACCCCTCCTCCAGCCCCTCATCCTCCTCAAGCTCCTCGCCGCCCGCCTCGCCCTCTCCCTCCGCACATAGCTCCTCCGCCGCCTTGGCCCTCGCTGCCGCATCATCCGCCTCCGCCTCTCCGTCGTTGTCGTCCTCCCCAGACGCCAGACTGCTGACCTGAGTGGCTCCTGGCGGCAGCACCCCCAGCGGCAAACCCCCATGGTGATGATGGTGGTGGTGGAAGCCACCGCCCATGGGTCCCAAGCCGCTGCCGCTGAGGCCCATGCCACCACCCAACGCGGCGCCCAGCTCCGCATCAGTCGCCAGTTTCAGGTTGTCATCCGATTTTTCCTGTGGGGGATTCATGGAGGAGAAGGGAGACGAGGACAGCGTCATTGAGAGGTTGAGAGCAGCAAAGTGAAAAACGTACTAAGTGCTAACAACGAGGACCACAGCACGCACACCACCCACCCCAAACCGCCCAAACACACCCTTAGCAGTGCCGTACATCCACCAACATCCACCAACATGCCCCAACTCCCCCACCCTTCTAGCGCACCCACCCGCAGGTTTAGCCCCAGCCGGGCTCCCAGCGGCGCCACCCCTCCGCTGCTGGCCGGCCGGCCCAGCACGGAGCTGTTGCGCAGCGGCTTGCGGCGCCGCTGACGCAGCGAGTCGCTCCGCTGCGCGCTGCCGTCGGGGCCGATACCGCCAGCGGAGGCGCCACCAGTGTTGAGGAAGACAGCTGGGTCGCCCGAGGCGATCTCATCCTGCGCGTCGTGATGAGAGCAAAGTTGACACGGCATTGATAAGAGTTTCGACCAAGTTACTAGAAAACAACTAGTAGTCACCCTCTTCGGCACTTCTGAAGGCGCTCTTTGTGCCCCGAGGAAAGACCCAATGGAGTCCATACCCCTCTTGCTCCATGTCCCCTGTTAGCAGCAGCCTCTCCAGGTAAGTTTCCCGTAACGCGTCTCGATAACATGTATACTCGTATACCCAATTTGCTTGTTGCTTTGACACTTCGTGACCGGCGGCGCGGCACATGTCCTCCTAGTGTTACCATGCAAGGCAGCTTCTTCCTCAACTCGTCTCGGTTTGTGGTAAGCAACGATTCGGTAAGTTGAGATGCGTGCTTCTAGAATAGTGTCTCCGAATGCGCTCACTGCATGAGTCGGGATATGGGATTGGGACTCGTTGTTTCACTTATATAATCCCCCCCCACCCAGCACGCACCTGCTCCCTAAACGCATCCAACGCATTCTGCAAGCTGTCCACCTCGCCCCCGAAAGACAGGTTGTTCAGCGACCACAACTTGGACTTGTTGCGACCCGGCGGAGCGTGCTTGCGAGGGCCCGTCGCGCCCCCGCCCCCGCCACCGCCAAAGCTGGGACCACCTGCTCCGCGGTCCGGCCGGTCAGCGTGGGCGGGGCTTGTGACGGGCGGCTCATCGCCCAACCCGTCCGCCACAGCAGCACCTTCCGCACCGCCTGGGAAGCGAGGATAGGGAGGTTACAAAGCGTGTTAGTAGCAGGTCTAGGTCTATTCGATAGCGGCTTTGTATGGTTCTCATCAATTGTACTTCAGTCCAGCAGCGTTCGGATGGTGCGGTCGGGTGGGTCCCGGAAAATATACGAATGACGCTAAATTGGGTTCGTTGGATATCCGGTACCCGGCTTTCACTGTCCTCTTTACGTACGTGTAGCGCCTAGTCTCTGCAAGGCTACCCTCTGTACGTGGAAACCTGGCAGCCCCGGGCCCTCTCACGCACCTGTCGCTGCCATGACAAGCGCGTCAAAGAGCTGGCTGACGCTGGTGCCGCTGCGCTTGGGGCTCTCGCGACCCATGGGTCCGCCAAGTCCTCCGCCGCCCATGCTTCCACGATAACCCCCGCCGCCGTAAATGGACGGCACAGGCCCAATATCTGGGGGCCCACCACTGCCGTACCCGGCAGCAGCGCCCCCGACAGGACCGAGTCCATGCGAGCTACCAGCGTTACCGTATTCCGCCTGCAGCATTATTACAACACAGAAACAGCATTTCAAGCGTGCAATGTCAATGCAGTTTTTATGTACCGATATTGCTCTTGACAGTGCCCTTGACAATGCCCACAACCTTAGCATCCACTTAGCATCCGTCTATCCACGGTGTTATCTCTTCCCTCCCTCAACGCATTGGGTATTCTTCTTTCCTCCCTCACCTTCACCACCGCAGCAGCAGCAGCTGCTCCGCGGCCGCCCATCCCCCCGCCCCCGCTGAGGGTGGGTGCCGCCACCTGGTGCTGATGCTGGTGGTGCTGGTGGGCGGGCAGACCAAGGGGCCCTCCAACGGCCGCCATGGTGCCACCGGCGTGGTGGTGCGGATGCGGGTGCGCGTGCGCATGCTGGTGATGCGGGTGGTGCGCCGGCTGCATGGGGGGCGCTGCCGGCAGGGGCACCGCGACGGCCGGCAGGGGCACCGGCGCCACGGGGCCGTCCGCCTCGGGCGGCGGGCCGCCCTGACAGGTGCACACCTCCGTGCCCGCAGACACGATGATGGAGGAGTTGCCCTGGTTTAGGAGTTGGGAAGGGGTTGCAGGTTGGAGCCAGACAAGACGAGGGTTAGCTACCAGCCAGGTAGGCCTCGTGGGGGCGTTGTGGGTTAGGAAGGAAATCAGGATAATAACTTAATAAGCGAGCGGCCCGTTTCTCGCCCATCGCACCCCTTGCAGGAGCCCACCTCAGGACGCGAACGCAGGCCCTGCCCACCTGCTTTGCGTCGATGATCTCCACGTCCACCATGCACGGACACAACCCCAGGAACTCCAGATCGTACCGGATGACTGCGCACAGGAAACATAGGCGGCAGCCATGAAATGGGCGCGAGTAGGAGCAAATGCAGGGTATATCGTGGTGTGCTCGCGTATTGTGATATGGCGAGTAGCAAAGTGTGGCCAGCTCTACACCGGATAAATGGATGGTCAGGCGAAGCTAGCTGTGTTGGGAAGCGAGGGGCAATCAGCTTGTTGGCCTGTACGACACACATCAAAAAGACAGGACCCCGCAACTTGTCGTACGGAGGCCTGTGGCCCGCCAATTCCCCACCCATCACAGCCAAACGCACCTGTGAAGAGGTAGTTATCGTCGTTGCCATAGCGGTTACGGTCAAGGTTTGTGCTGTACTGCCCTCCTTCACCGTCTGACAGGTAGTGCTTTTTGAGCTCATCGGGGACCCTGAACATGCATTGCAGGCTAGGCCTTAGTTCCAAGCTGCAACGCATGGAGTTACTTGAACCGGTGCATGGGGTCTAACATGAAGCGAAATGCAGGAGCGGCTGGTTGCATGCTTTGTACAGGTTATGTTCACTTCCACGCACGGTACGCGCCCCTCCGGTTGGCGGCCCGGGCCCTTGCAACTGGTGATAATAAACTGAGGGGGTACAGACGTGAACCCATGTTGTGTAGCGGCGCGCTGATGCACATACCTGTGAGTACCGGACGACAGCTCCACCACTTTCGTCCGCCTTGTGTTGCTCGACAATATCTGCAACGAAAGCGTCATGACGTCCGCGTCGTCATCCTCCTGGCTTTTCCTAACCCACACGCAGCAGCTGTGAGCGGGTTTCTAACCTGTAAGACATTTCGTTTATTGCTTCCGTGCCGCAATTGCTCAGCGGTTTGCATGATCTGGAGGACCTGCGGCAAGCGACAAAGCATGAAGAGCTCTTCAGCTGGAGTTACCGACAATAACAACACACCGCGCCATCAAGAACTCAGCACCTGCAGGAAAGCCGCTGTTACGCTAGCGCACGCGTCGGTTTCCACTGGTAGATTTGCATTCTTTAGCTTGTGAGGATAGTGAGCCCAGCGAAAGTAGGCCTTGTACCTGCAGGAGAATAACGTATATCAACTAAAGAGCCACCTTTACAGCCTTTAGGCTCTAAGAGCGCGTGCAGGCATTAACGTTGATACCAAGCGCATGCTTGACCAGCCCTGCAGGCCCCTTCCACGCTTACAGCAGTTGGTTGTTTGTAGGCCGCGATCGAACAGCTTTCCCCGGGCTCGTAGACTGGCCACCCGCGCCGGGAGGGGGCGACTGGGCAGGAGCTGGACGTTTAGGAGCTCCGGGCCGCTCCTTCCCGCCTCCGCCAAAGGCCATGGGCTTTTTGCGAGCCGGCGGCACATAGTCCATGTCATCATCATACATAAAGTCATCATCGGTATAGTAAGTGGCGCGGAAGCCGCCGCTGCCTGTGCTCCGGGCCTTCATTTTCCACCTTTGCTGCGCGTCGCGTGCTGAAACGGTGCCGGCGCTCAGGCGTCTGCACAATTGCACATGCCAGGCTGCTAGTAATAAACACTTTAGTAGGAAGGCCTAAGGCTAGAAGGCTCGGGCCGGCTGTTTGCTGGCCCTGACCATGAGGGGAGCATGAGCACTATGAGCCAGCCTAAGTTCAATCGTCCATTAGAATTCACACAAGCCCATTTATCATTCGCACCTATTGAAATATGGACTTAGCGACTGTTCAGTTGCATAGTGTGGTAACACATGGGGTTCGGTTGGCCGTCGGGCCCTTCCCAGCTGGACCACCTAAAATTGTGATGAACGCATTATGTTGCCTAGAAGTTCAACATTTACTATGTATATCGAAGAAGCATATAGATTCTTGCACGCCCATCTCAATCTTCGCCACGTCGGCGTTTTGCCGTTACTCTACTGTGGATGGGACGCTCGCTAACGTCGGAATGCCCACTGCATGGCTCTTAACAGCATTAACCACATTGGCGCTCACCTCATCAGGGCTTGCCTCGCTTGGCCTTGTTCACTGCGCACAGCTGTAGAAGACCTGCCCTGCAATAGCTCTCCTGGGGAAAGGGGCTTCCATCCCAACATAGCATGCTTGAACAAGCATGTGGGGCGTGCTGGGTTGGATGTGCCTGATCCAGCATTGGGGGTGTGTTCCTGACCTTTGGGAGTGAGTGGGTTGTGCGTGCACGGGGTGTCTGCGTGCACGGGGTGTCTGCGTGCACGGGGTGCCTGCGTGCACGGGGTGTCTGCGTGCACGGGGTGTGGTTGTGGCTTGCGGGTGTGGGTCGTTTCAGTTGGCACTCGGCCGTTCCTGCCAGATATGCTGCTGCTGTAGATCATTAGTGGCATCTGTATGTAAAGAAAACTGGTGTGTGTTTGGCGACCCGCTGAGCCGCCAGTTACGGCAGCCATGCCACCAAACGCCCCGAACCCCTACTCATGACGTGCTCCATGCATCCGGTGCATTTCGCCCGCCGCGCCCCACCACTGCAGGACGCCTGTAGCGCTTAACGTGGAGGACTTTGGGCTGCTGCCGACGCTGCTGGGCTAATGGGCTGGGAAGGGCGTGGGAAGGAGTGAATAACCTTGTTAGCCGGGTGCAGTATGGGAAGGAGAGGAGCGGAATTGTAGTCAAGGGGTGAGGACGAAAAGCGATGGAAAAGCGCGACAGGAGTAGGGTAGGGGCCTGGGGTAGGGTAGGATAGGGTAGGGTAGGGTAGGGTAGGGTAGGGTAGGGTAGGGTAGGGTAGGGTAGGGTAGGAGTAGGGTAGGGTAGAAGTGGAAAAGCGCGACAGGAGTAGGGTAGGGGCCTGGGGTCTGGTTGCCGGAGCTGTATTCGGGGACGGGGTTGAATACAGATCAATATCTTTGGTGACCCGTGGGTCTTTCCTGCATGTGGCGTTGCGCTGGGGTGCTTGCAGAAGCCGGGAGGGGGCAGCCACAGCACTGAGAGTGCAATGCGATGCGACGCACTTCATGCATCATGTGAAGAGGTGGTGTGTACCGGTACTGGAGCGGGAGGTTGAGGCGCAGCAAGGGGCGCACAAGGAGGGTTCCTCCGGGCTGAAGTGCGGGGATATCGTTGCTGCGGTGTGACAGGAAACATACCGGTAGTACCAGCAGTCGGGCAGCCCACATGCGCGCACGCTCTTTGAAGAGTGATGATGATAGGGCAACGCCGCCACTGAATCCTGCTATAAACACCCGAGTGCGGGCACGCGAGATGATCTGTCATTGCCGGGGTTCAAGGTGCGCAAGGCTCCCAGGGACGTCGAGTTCAGTCTGGTCCCACCCAACTCGTAGGGGACCTCGACAGACCTCTAGCTACTGACACCAGCCAACTCGGCGCCCCTTTGAGCCCTGCACAATTGGACTCCAGGTGCAACGGCTCCGCACCCTCGGGAGAGGGAAGCACACAGCTGCCCTAGGAGCAGCCGCTCACTGCTATTGGCCGCCCAGTGCAACCCCGGTGCAGCATGTGAGCTTCAATGCAGCACCGGATCCAGTTATCGTAACCCGCGGCACGCAGCTCAGCATCACTGCCGTGCTGCTCTGGAATAGGTTTACCAGGCAAGCTCCGCCTGTCCGCTTGGTATCCTTCCGCTGACAATCCGCTGTCCGCTGGGGATGTCGCAGGGAAGTGCTCCTCGCTGAATACGGCGGCTTGGCAACTGGTGCTCGGCAACTGGCGCCTGCTGCACGTCAGAACCATAGTACATCCCGTAATGGGGTCACTGTGTAGCGGTTCCACGGCACTCATCACGATCGCATGGAGTGAAAGAGACGACCCCTAGCCAAGTACCCCTCACAAGTAATTATCCGTCAGGAACATATGTCGGCCGTCGGTATCCCCCGGAACGCCGACGAGTACGGCCCGGAGCTCCGACGCCTGTACGTCCGGACGTCGGGGTCGTCAGGGTTCCGGACCTAATATTGTAGGTGAAGACAATGACAGTAACTCTTTTAAACAATCCTCCACCTAGCCCTTTTACAAATATAACCGGGCTGCGTAGGGAACGTTGACTTTGGGGCACTTAAAGCTAACTAACCGCGCGACCGGCACAACTAAAGATCCCCTGATGAGAACAAGGACAGCTGAAGTTGCTGTTTGTATTTTATAGGAATCCACGTGTTTTGGGTAAAATGCGCAGTTCTAGGCCATCTCCTTAGGGCTCCCTCTGTCGGCTTGCATATCTTCAAGCATGGGCTTCCTGCGGAACGCCAGTTTCTTGATATATGGCTCCAAACACTTTGGCAGAAGGGGCTATGAGCGCGCTTCGGCGACTTGGGATAACAGGTAAGCGACTGGTTCGCGTCAACGAGTGGTTGCAAATGCCTTGCCGCTTCCAGCAACTTTGTAGCCCGCGTGGTATGCATTTAGCTGTACGCACACCTTTTATGTCCCATCCTCATTTTCCGCTGTCATCGGCTCGGCTGTACCACTCATCGCTATAGGGTGCCCCCTTCTCTCAACACTTCCCTCCCTCTCAAAATCGACTATTGCCTATCCGTATCTATATCTTCCTACCTACCCCGGCATCTACTGTAAACTTCCACCGCTCATGCTCTTAAACCCGCAGCATCATGGAACGGCGGTTAGATGGTCAGGTGGCAATGGTGACGGGCGCCAACCAAGGACTGGGCTTCCAGGTTTCCCAGGTGCGGTGGAAGGCATGTAATCCAAGCAATATAGATTCCAATACCAGGACCACCGGTGGGCAAGCCAACATAGCTCAATGGGTGCTCACAGCGTGGATGCCATGGGGCGCCCAGACTGCGGTCTACCCACTGCGGTCCCCAGATTGCGACACGAAAGCGGCGTGGTTGGGTCCAGTTGGGCCAGGGAGCAGCACACGTCATGGTTACAGACGGATGATATGGCCCATGTTGCCTTGTACCCGTCACCCACATCCTCCCGCCTTCCTTGCTTGCCCTGACCCACACCGTACACATCCCCTGCGCTGCCCCCGCCCTGCACTGCGCTGCCCCGCAGGAGCTCGCTCGCCGCGGCTGCACCCTGTTCATGGTGTGTCGCAACGCGCAGCGGGGGGAGGAGGCGGTGCAGCATGTACGGCAGGCCTCCGGGAACCAGGACGTACACCTGCAGGTACCGGTATGCATGCGCGGGTGGGGCCCTGCCGGGGGTGGGGGTTCCACCTGGTGCCTGCCCCCCCTCTCTCTCTCCCTTGTGCCGCCTTGTTCTTCTCCGTGCGTGTGCCTGTCACCATCTCTCCCATGCTGCTCCCATTGTTCTCCTCCCACACCATATCCCCACCATATCTGCACCCCATGTTGAGTCCGTGTCGTACAGCTTGTCAGTCCCCCCCCCTCCCCACCATGCGCACCCCGCCCTCTTCCCTCCCTGCACCGCCCTACCCCCGCTCACAGCTGTGTGATGTGTCCAGCCTGGCCTCCATCCACCAGCTGGTGCGGCAGTGGGAGGCGGCGGGGCGCCCGCTGCACCTGCTCGTCAACAACGCGGGCATACTGGTGTGCGGGGTTCGTGTGTACTGGTAGACACCGTACTTCTTGGATATCATCGCGCAAATGAATTAAAGAATTGTTTGGGACAGTGTGCATACATATACTGGTGCGCGGGTTCGGGTACTGGTAAATAGGCAGCCGAGCGATCTGGGTAAACCTGATAACCAACATACCGGTATCGACTGCATTGCACGACATGCGGGGGTTATGACTTGTTCCCCTCGTTCCTGCCCGGCCACCCGGCCCTGTTCCCCCAAAAATGAACAGGTCCATGATTACGCCCCCAGCGCTGACGGCTACGAGAGCTGCTTTGCGACCCACACGCTGGGCGCCTGGGCACTCACCTGGGCGCTGGGACCGCTGCTGCGGGGCAGTGCGCCGGCGCGGGTGGTGTTCGTGTCGAGTGGGGGCATGTACACGGCACCGCTGGAGGTGAGGGGGGGCGAGCAGCGGGGGCGGGGCCGGGGTGTGCTTGTGGTGGAAGAGCTCGAGAGCGGCAGGGTTCAGGGTTCAGATGGCATGACGCATGAGGCGGGGTGGGTGGGGATTTAACAAGGATGTGGGAAGAAGCGGCAGGGGTAAGCGTGTATGTTATAAGAACTGGCCGTGTCCCATGAACGGACGTCGAGTTCCGCTGTGGGTAACAAGCACCCACACGAAGCGCCTTCACTCCTCCGTGCCCCCTTCCCCCTTCCGCTCGGTACTCCTCCTGGGGTGTGGCAGGTGAAGCACCTGGCCAATGACGACATGGCGCCTCCGGCAGCACCCAACGGAGCAGGCGGCGCGGGTCGTGCTACGGCGGCGGGCCGGGGCAAGTACGACGGCATGTTGTGTTACTCGAGGGACAAGCGGCGACAGGTGGCGCTGGCGGAGCGGTTCGCGGAGCTGTGGGGGCCGCAAGGTGGGAGCGGCGAGGGGCGGGAAGGGGCTGGTGGGGGAGGGAGCGGGAGGGTGGGAGGGGAACTTGCCTGGTGGATGGTGGGAGATCATGGGTCCTGGTGTTTCTAGGAGTAGTAAGGAAGGGCGTAGGTGAGGATACAAGGCGGCAGTGCGACATGCTGGGGCAGCAGCAACGGGAATGCGGCTGAGCGGCCCTCTAGGGGTGCTCGGAATGCTGCGTCCAGTTAACCGCCCTGGCTTGCTCTACCTCGCCTGCATCTTAGCCTTCCCAGCACGTTGCCCGTTGTCCTCTGCCGCAACCGCCCCCTGCCCCACATCCCCACGTCCCCAGGCGTGTTGGTGCTGTCCATGCACCCCGGGTGGGCCACCACGGAGGGAGTGAAGCGCTCCATACCCGACTTCTACTCCTTCTTCAGGAACAGCTTCAGGGATGTGGCGCAAGGGGCGGACACCGTTGTGTGGCTGGCGCTGCAGGTGGGGCGGCGGGCTGCGGTGGGGTTTGGGTTAGCCAACATGCATGCACGTCCGCTACATGTGAAGTACCGGTATCATCCCACTCCCTCACCCGCACATCATGGAGGATGGGGCCTCAATCCTGCCCTTTACCGGTATCATCATCCGCTTAACCCAGCAAAACCCTCCTAATTATATACGTTTAGAGCAGCCAGGAGCAGCAGCTTGTTTCCTCTTCGTGCTTGCTACCGGTATCTCCATGGCTTTGGCTCCATCCTGTACCCAAACCGATTCCCCGCAGGACGCCTCCCGCCTGCAGCCGGGCGCCTTCTACCTGGACCGCGCCCCGCAGCCGCTGCACCTGCCGCTGGCGGGCACGCAGTACGGCATGCAGCAGGTGGACGCCATGTGGGCGCAGCTGCAGGGCATGTGCGCGGGCAAGCTACAGCCGGTGCGAGTGGGGCAGGAGGAACAAAGGGAAGGGGAGGGGGCGAAGACGGTAGGGTGACAGAGGCTTGAGGCTGCTGCTGGGGAACCAGTGCCGGGATAAATGGGTGCTGAAGACGGTGGTGAGGCTCTTGCCAGTGGCTGCTGTGTTGGGTCGGGGGTAAAGAAGATTGAGTTGGGGGGGGGGTTGCAGACGCACGAGCTTGATGCCTTGAAAGGCACAGCAGCGTTGTAGCGATGCAGGCGAGTTGTCTGGGGTAAAAGAGTGGGCAATCAGTGCGCGCATGGTGCTCCTCAGTGACGACTGCGGCTTGCTATGGCTGCAAGCACACGTGGCTGCCAGCACACGTACAGCACTCACCCCTAGTGAAGGCCTGCGTGCAGCAAATGGGGGATGTGGACTGCTGAATGAGTTGGCTCCAGTGGCTTTGCAAGTGGGCTGGATAAGTAGAGCAAGAGCCCAGGGCATGGTCGGCAGTTGGGGTTCCCTGGACTTGGGGTTCCCTGACGGGGGCTTACATTGAATACCTGAGGGGCAAGGTATGTAAGAACTTAAGGTGGACCACCAGCTATGGTGGATAAGATGCCGCCGTGGATAGGTTTGCCACGCACGCAGGCACGGCGTGCTGCGGAGCCGAATGCCGCCGTACAAGCAGCTATGGATTTGACATAAAACACCTAAATTAGCTCAGGATTTTTCTACACCTGAGACTTCTACATCTGAGAAACTATTGCTACTTTGCTAGCTTAGCCATAAATGAGGTGCACTAGGAAGCGAGTATTACACTGGAGGACTGGAGGTGCACTAGCGCAGGACGGCACGTTGCACGGCATTCACGGCAGTCCGCATAGGGCCCATCGACATGTTCTACAAAAGATTTAGCAAACTCTTGCTTCTACCTGCTTCGTTTCCCCTTGTCTTCATGGCACCCCTTCTGCCATATGACAACGCCATTCCAACTACAATTCCACGGGAGAAGTGACAGTCATAAGGACATATTCTCCTTAGACCCGGTAGTCATTACATGTAGCCCAGAATTGTAAATTACGCAAACATATTTCTTTGGGGCGTTCGGTATAACAATTACCATGGAAATGTCTCTTGTGAACCAATGTGCGATGGAGGCTCCGTTTGCGAGTACGGCTTTTGCACCTGAGCAGGGCGTACGTGTACGATATCCTCCCCGCACTGGCACGAGGCCACGAGGTGTCACCGGACCAGCCGGCGGGCTGGTTCCACATTACCTTTACAACGGCCGCCTTCCTTTGCCGCCTGTACGGATCCAAGAAGAACGAACGTGAGCATTTGCAGAAGGAAGCAAAGGAGTGCCTGCCAGGCTTTCCAAAGTCGCAGGTGTACCACGCAGTTCCTCGCCCCCAATGCCTGCCGGAGGGAGGCCTTGCGTATGACTGGACTGTAACCCTGGAGCAGTTGGAGCAGCGGCTAGGCCAGCTCGGCCAGGACGATTGGGGAGATGTATTGGTTACGTTCGACAACGGCATGCGCGCTGTTACTGCTCACGGCTTCGAATGGCAAGCGGTCCTCCGTTACTCGCCTGGGAGTGAGGCTGCGCGATTGCACCTGCGTTGCCAGATCCCGGCAGCTTACACGCCGAATGCGACCCTGTACAGCCGCCATGGCCGCATTCCTCCTGTGTCCAGCATTGCAGCAATGCTGGAGGTGGACCTCTGGAGCAACGGTGAGCGCACGGATGAGGTATCTTCTCTCTACACGATGGAGGACCTCCTGACTGTGGGGAAGTACGGTGGCTACGATGAGGAGTTGCCCCTGCAGCGACCGCCACAGCATGGGGCTGCTAGGGCCGGGGGCGACGCCCGCGGCAACGCGAGAGGCGGTCAAGACAGCGCCCTTGCGGCTGCGTGGTCGGAGTACCTGCACGACGGGAGGATTACCGGCAGGGTGGTGCTGCTGCGGCCGGACACGAACTGAAGAGCCAAGGCTGGAGGGCTAGTCGCCGATTTTAGTGACGCTTACCTTGCAGGATGTGCGGCTTTCACACGCTAGCATTGCAGCGGTGTCCTTGAAGAAGTTACACACTGGCGTTCGCTGAGGGCTGCGCTGTGGATTCGGCCTGTTACGAGGCGTTCACTGTGCATTGGATTTCATTAGCTACTAGGGGAGGCCGTGGGGATATTGGTACTGGAAGCGCGAGGTTAAGGTTGTAGAGTGATGAGTACAGGCTGCGCATCGGTGCATAAAGCTATACCGGTACGATGAGCGCACCACAGCGCATGGACTGGACACACCGCAAACGTGTGTAGCCCGACTTGCAAAATTGCCTAAAGATTGTATATATGTTTTGTTTTGATTGACATGTAAGGGTTGGCACCGGTAGCTTGCTTCAAGGCTACCGGTACCAGACCGAAGCGATCTCATGGCCTGCCCATGTGTTGTGTATAGTTGTGTATAGTAGTGTGTGTGGTCGGACTGCAGCGGTTCGGTCATGCTGTTAGGTACAGTTACAGATAGGGCTGCGTTGCATGTGTAATGACGGCGCGCTGAACAGCGGCAGTCGTTTCTCGCTTGTTACCATGACCAATACTGCGGTTGCCCAGCGACACGTTACCAGGTACCACTTGCAAGTCCACCCAGCTGTACCCCAATATTTCTTTCGCCAACGGCGTGTGATGCACCCTCCCAGTACAGGTACAAGTTCGGGCCCTTGCCCCCTTTGTCCTAGCTGTCAGTTGCCCGGTACCCGCAGCACCACCCCCGCCTAGTTGCATGTGCCCAACACCCATTCCATCAGCCGCTCAGGCGGGCCCTAGGATGTTGTGTGCATGCATTTAGGTGCTGTCATCGTCAGTGTCCTCCTCGCCGCCCTCCGAGGCAGTCCATCTTAATCGCTTCTTTGGTGGAAGACTATTGTCGTTGGGAGAAGGGCGCATATACTGCTGCCCAACTTTGTTGCTATGTAGAAAGTTATTGGCAGATCTATAAGTCAAGTCAGTGCAATGTGGGTTACCACGAACTTCGTTCAACAAGACCTTAGCACTGAGTTTACTGCCGCGCGCAAGTATGGCCTCTGCGGCTGTACACAACGACTCTATTTGTTGTGCACTTCTACTCAATCGTCCCATTGTTTGGTATGCTTAAAGCCATAAGTGTCGGCGCAAACAAGTACTTGAAAGGTAAAGGTGCTATGATTACCGGTAAACACCAAGGGAAGGCTAGAAGGCTTTCAAGTTGTTAAGGCACGAAGGTCTTGAACTAATCAAAGCATACACGGCTTCTAGTGCGCTGGTGGCAAGGTACGACATTGGTCTCACTAACTCAATGCTTCTTGCTCTGTGCAAATGCCATATTGACATGTCCATAGTCAGCACTACAAGTATGCGTAAACGTTTGCTTCTGGGCAGGTTACCAAAGTACAGGAGACTTGTTTTGTATTCCATTAGTCTATCCATTTCTCTGTTAGTTTCATAACTTTATGTTATTGAATAGTTTGAAAAGGCACACCTTGAAAGCAACGGATTAGACTTTCGGTGGTTTCGGAGAAAAAATTCCTGAAATCGGCCGGGTTCTTCACTAAGGCTGTTACCTTGCTTCCAAGCCGCGGCCTAGCGGAGCGCCTGGAATCAAGGGCAGGCCAAAAATCGTGTGCGGTTATCGTCCGACCCCGGGGACACTTCCAACGAATAAGATTGGGCCGATCATAGCAACAGCATAAGACATAAGCTAAACTTCCCACAGGAACCAAACCTGTGCAGATAACCGCTCTGCATGGACCGAAATGGCTGCAGCCGGAAACAGTTACCTTACAGCCGCGCTTCCATCGTTGTTTGCAAGCGATCGGAGCTCGGACTGCGTTATTCGCTTTTGTCAGGAAGCAGATGTGGAAGAGCCAGCAGCAAAGCAGCGGCGGCTGGAGCGCGGGACGGCTGCTGCTGGCAGGGCGTACAGTCTTCCTGAAGCCTTAGCTGTCATCGGCGAGCCGCTCCCTGCGCATCAGCTGGTGCTAAGCAATGCATCAGAGTGGCTGGCATCGCAGGTGGGTGCTGCATTTCTTATCTGCCGTAGACGAACGCGACGAAGCAGACTTGTTTTTTCGACTGCTGCTGTCGCCGTTCCTCATGTGGCACATCCGTTCCCAAGACTCATGACAGTTTGGTGCTCTTGTTCGCCACATGACCAAGACGGCATCGGCACCACTTACGAAACTTGTTCGGCTTTGCCTTGCTGCCTCCTTTCCCACCTCCCCGACACGCAGCTAGAGCGGTGCAGCAGCAGCACCGGCGCCTCAGAGCTCGGCTGCGGCGGCTTGCCAGCAGCATCAACCTCCGATCGCCGCCCCGTGCTGCGCATCCCCCTTCCCAGCGAGGCTGAGGTCCCCAGCGCTCGCTCCGCCATCCGCTTCGCCTACACCGGCGATGTAGACGCCGCCAGCATTCGGGAGGCCCTGCAGGTGCGGCGGCAGGCGGTGCGCCTGCAGATCAAGGGCTGCACCGCCGCCTGTGATGACATCATACAGGCAAAGCTAAGCGCCGCCGCCGCTGCTACTGCCGGCGCTGTTTCCGGAGCTAGCAGCAGCCAGCAGGCAGGCGGTAGCAGTAGCAATGCCGCCGCTGGCGGCGGCGGCGCGGGAGGCAATAGCAGCCGCGGGATCTCGGCCCAGCAGCTTCCGGCGGTGCTAGAGCTCTATGCGTGTGAGGCGCTGTGGCCTGATTCCTGCAAGAACAACGGCGGCGGAGCAGACGCTGACGACGGCCCTAGCTTCGCCGCCATTCTAGAGGCCGCCAAGCCGCAGCTTGTGTCGTACTTTGGCGACGCGCTGCGGGTCCTCAACACGCCCCCCCTCCGTCAGCAGCTGCTGGCTCTGCCGGCGGTGGCGGTGGAGGCGCTGCTCGAGTCGGACAGCTTCGGCACCGATAGCGAGTCCAGCGTGCTGCTGCTTCTGGCCGCCTGGATGAAGGTCAACTACGGCAAGACGGACACGGCAACGCGCAAGCGGCTGTGCCGGCAGGTGCGTCTCGTGCAGCTCAGCAGGCCCTACCTGGGCTTCATCCTACCCGCGCTCGCCCGGGACCACGAGCTCAGCCCGCAGCTGCCCGCCGGCTGGTTCCCCATCAGCGTCACCGAAGCCGCCTTCATCGCCCATGTTGCCGGCGCACCTTCGGAGCATGAACGCACGGAGCTCCTGAAGGGAGCTTTTGACTTTTACGACGTCTTCCAACCTTCGTACAATACGACAGCGCGCACGCAGAGCCTGCCGCCCCGCGACCTAACCTGCTGTTGGCATGTTCCCCAACGGCTGCTGGAGCGAGCGTTAGCCGGGCTGCATCCCGGCGGTACCGTGAGCATGCTAGGCCTCTTTGACCAGGGCCTGGAAGCCGTTTCTGCACAAGGGTTTGAGTGGCAACCCAAGATCACGTACAAGTACGGCGCTGCGGCTGCTGGGAGGTTCCTGAACTGTCGGACGCCGAAGGCACTCAAGGTGGATGGGGTGCGACCCGGGGGTCAGGGCTGCATGCCAGCGATGGTGAGTGTAAGGCTGCAGCTGACGATTGACCGTTGGCGTGACGGCGTGGCTGTGGAGCCGTTGGTACGAGTGTACGGCGGGGAGTTGTTCCTGCGGGCGGGCACATCGTGGGGCTCACATGACGCGCTGGCGTTACAGCCGCAACAGCAGCTCGAGGGGGGGCAGCAGCTGCAAGCGCAGGCATCACAGCAGGGCAGGGCAGGAGGTGGCGCTGCCGGCGACGGTAGCGGCGGTGGTGCGGGGCTGGCTGCATGGTCGGAGTACCTGCACGGGGGCCGGATCAGCGGCGCTGTGACGCTGCTCCGGCCGGATGGAGTGGATGATGAAAGGCATCTGGCGGTACGGCATGCGGCCCAGGTGTGGTCCATGTGATGTCGGTCCCAGGGCGAGATATGCGAAGGATGAAGAGGGCGGGCCGCGCATCCTGCGGTGCTGTTTGTCACGGTACTGACTGTGTGCCTCAGAGAGGTGCCGGGGAGATGGGGACGTGCCGGAATCGCTAAGGGGCTGTACGGCTGCGGAGGGAGGGATGGTTGGGTGGGAGGGGAAACGGTAGGGGGTTGTAATGGGCTTCTTTGGCTGACCCGCTTCATTTTGCATCGCACTGGAAACCCCTGCGCCGCACCGCAGCCCCCGCGTTTTGCCATCCACACCACTTACCTTATTCAATACCCCCCACCCCCACCCACTCCCAGGTGTCCCGGTTGGAGGTTCAGGTGGAGGTGTTGGGAGGCGGCAAGCGTGAGGCGGAGGAGCGGGCGAAGCAGCTGGCGGCGGACCTGGGGGCGCTGCGGAAGACGCTGGCGGACAAGGAGGCGCAGGTGGAGTCGCTGCGCTTCTCCAGCGAGGCTGCCCAGGAGGCCGCAGCGCAGGCGGCTCAGCAGCAGCAGCAGGCGGAGCAGGAGCGGCAGGAGGCGCTCAAGGCGTGGGCGGCGGCTGCGGAGAAGCACAAGACGGAGCTCACCCGGGTCCAGGTGGGTGGGTGTGGAGGATGGGTGGCTAGAGAGGGGTGACTGGAGAGCAGACGGGGCCCCAGGCGTAGGGATTGCAGGTGGGTGGGTACCTAGAGCGGGTAAGGAGTTAAGAACGCCTAACAGAGTAAGACCGCTCGGTTACCGGTCGTTGACGATCAGAACGGTCCTTCCATCGCCCTCGTATCCTCCTCACCTCACCTGAAGTGTCACCTCCCTCTGCACTTCTGCTGATTTCCTCCCCTGTCCACCTGTCACTCGCAGTCCGAGTTCGAGCGCCGGGAGAAGGTGGAGGTGGCGGCGCTGCGACGGGAGGTGGAGAGCTTGAGAGAGAAGCTGGCGGATAAGGAGCAGCGGGTAGGGTAGTTACTGGGCAGGCGGGGAAACAGGAGACACGGAGGTGTGGAGGATGGGCGGGGTGCCGCGTGGATTGGAGTTCAATTCCACTCCCCCCTCCCATGTATGCACGGATGTTTCCCCCAGGGCTTGTCGGTTGTTTTACCACTATCTCACCACACATTGGAACTTGTCCCCCCCCATGCATGCAGTTGGCAGTGAAGCCCAAGATGGCTGAGCTGCAGTACCGCCTCAACGAGCTGGCCGCGCAGCTGGCGGACGTCACCAGCGAGCGGGATGCGGCGGTGGCGGAGAGCAACCAGACGGCACAGATGGTAAGGCAGGCAGCGGGCGCCGGCGCGGAGGGGGGTTTGGACGGTCTGGTGGTGTGCGTGCGTGTACGTGCGTTCACACACATGCGCACATGCGGCGTCGTGTTGATGCGGATGCTTCTTTCATAGGGCACGTAACTGAGGACGAGGTTAACGCCTGTGACATCCCGCCCTCGCATCTCAATGCCTCCCATTGCAATGTTATGTTCCCACGCCCGCTTCCTGCCTCCTCCCATTCGTGCTCGCAGTTGCAAGATGAGCAAGAGGCGCACTTTGACACGGACGGTCGCCGCGTACGGCTGGGTGAGGAGGTGGAGAGGCTGCGAGGCATCCTGAAAATGTACCACATACCCTTCTAGTAGGTAGGGCTACTCCCTACGACGGTTTGTGTACACTTTCACCCAGGAGGAGCAATCTCAGGATGCTACTCGTCCTACCTGCTCGCCCGTCTCTGTGACCCTCTTCAAGACCTCATGCCTGGAACCGAAAGGGGCCTCAGGGCATACATCTGTTACCACGCGCAAGTATTGACGACATGCTTCCAAGCGCGAGCCGGGGAATTTGCAGCACAGTAAAGATTCGAACCTGTATGCGTTTGAGGTGCTGCCGATCGCGGTTTCCTTTCCTGACTTGGCTTGGCCCCGGTGCAGGGGCCTGAGTCGCCTGTTTAGGAAGATATTGAATGCTGCTCTGGGTACGAAACGGATGAACCGACTGTCCGCTATGTGTCGTTGGCAGTTGGGAGTTACGTGCAGACGAGTGGGATGCACTGGATAATGTGGTTTGGTATGTTCGTGGTGGTGGGTGGTGCATGCGTGTTTTCTCGAGTGCATTGGGGCGTGCATGCGTCAGTCAGCCGGACGACACCCGTGGTACGGCGTCTGTGGGTTATTAACGTGTCATGCCCTGATGCAGCGTGTGTACTAGTCGATGGAGGGAGATGGGGGTACTGCCGTTGAAAGCGGGGTTTTGTCATTGGGATCCGTTGCACAAGGCTGAGCAAGATGAGCATGCAGAGACGTCCTGCGCGTGCGGATCGCGCTGAAGACTCTCCTTTGGCCTTGGCCAGAGGTTGAACTGACCGATCCTAAAGAGGCAGAAAGGTGGTGTTGTGTACATGCTGTGTTTATGGGAGACCGTTGCGTTCCACCCAACCTTAACGGTCGGCGTACGACAATTGACTCTGTTTGACTACATGCTGAACGACAGAGGACTAACCGTACATGCTGGTGTGCCTCTGTTCGCACCACCTGGCGTTTGCGGGCGTGCATTTGACGTCGGATGCGGTTGTGATTACCCTGATAACCTCCCTCGTTAGTCGGCGCTGCGTTTAAGCGCTGCTGCTGCTGGTTGGAGGGTAGAGAAGGTCGGTTTAGTGGCATGTGTCCACTTCGTATGAACGGGTACGAACCCATGTAAGAAGGCTCTCACAGGTACCTGTATGAGAAGAGGCTTGGGGCAGTAGGCTGGCTGTTGACCCACGTACACCATTACGGACATGACCCACGAGGGTATGTGGAGGTTCGATGCCGTTACAGAGGGAACAACAAACATAACTACAACAATGGGTTATTGGCACATGCACGAGAGCCTATGCCCAGATTTATTAACTCCCTGCTGTGATGTTCCTCTTGACCTGTGTGTATACGAATGCTACCCTCAACGCCACACATTGAGCGATCGAGCCAAGCTGGGACCATTACCGGTATTGTTTACAGCTCCCACCATGTCTTCTAGACGACGATTGCGCCGTAGGCCTCACGTTCCCTCAACAATCCGCACCGCTTTCCTGTCCTCGCTTTCCTCACCAGTCCCCAAGCCAAGTTACAAGTGGTGTCAGCCAGCCTAGCTTCAACCCCACCTCACACAACACCCCACACGTAGCCATGCTCTTTCCGCTCCTCTGGCACCAACACCTATAAAGATGTGCGATGGAGGCTCCGTTTGCGAGTACGGCTTTTGCACCTGAGCAGGGCGTACGTGTACGATATCCTCCCCGCACTGGCACGAGGCCACGAGGTGTCACCGGACCAGCCGGCGGGCTGGTTCCACATTACATTTACAACGGCCGCCTTCCTTTGCCGCCTGCACGGATCCAAGAAGAACGAACGTGAGCATTTGCAGAAGGAAGCAAAGGAGTGCCTGCCAGGCTTTACAAAGTCGCAGGTGTACCACGCAGTTCCTCGTCCCCAATGCCTGCCGGAGGGAGGCCTTCCGTATGATTGGTCTGTAACCCTGGAGCAGTTGGAGCAGCGGCTAGGCCAGCTCGACCAGGACGATTGGGGAGATGTATCGGTTACATTCGACAACGGCATGAACGCTGTTACTGCTCACGGCTTCGAATGGCAGGTGGTCCTCCGTTACTCGCCTGGGAGTGAGGCTGCGCGATTGCACCTGCGTTGCCAGATCCCGGCAGCTTACACGCCGAATGCGACCCTGTACAGCCGCCATGGCCGCATTCCTCCTGTGTCCAGCATTGCAGCAATGCTGGAGGTGGACCTCTGGAGCAACGGTGAGCGCACGGATGAGGTATCTTCTCTCTACACGATGGAGGACCTCCTGACTGTGGGGAAGTACGGTGGCTACGATGAGGAGTTGCCCCTGCAGCGACCGCCACAGCATGGGGCTGCTAGGGCCGGGGGCGACGCCCGCGGCAACGCGAGAGGCGGTCAAGACAGCGCCCTTGCGGCTGCGTGGTCGGAGTACCTGCACGACGGGAGGATTACCGGCAGGGTGGTGCTGCTGCGGCCGGACACGAACTGAAGAGCCTAGGCTGGAGGGCTAGTCGCCGATGTTTGCGACGCTTACCTTGCAGGATGTGCGGCTTTCACACGCTAGCATTGCAGCGGTGTCCTTGAAGAAGTTACACACTGGCGTTCGCTGAGGGCTGCGTGTTACGAAGGCGTTCACTGTGCATTGGATTTCATTAGCTACATTCACAAGCTTCCCATCCGTCGTCCATGACAACGTGCTTCAACCGTACACATGCCACTCCTGTCGCCTGGCTTGCTAACATGGTATCAATGGCGCTTGTCCATGTTACTGACGACTCGCAAGAAACAGCCGCAGTTGGCTACTAAATAATAGCTGTTGAGGCAATCCTTGCAAGCCTAATGTCCCTGCTTGACGGCAGCAAGGATGCCCAGGTCAAAGCATAACGGCTGACGCAGGCGCATGAAGACCCGTAGGTGCAACTGTATGGATGGCGCTGACAAAACCCGACTACATTTAAAAGAGGGCTTCAGTTACAGGTGGGCTTCAGGGCAACACCCAACATGTTGGCATTGAGCATACCCCATGCAAGTACAGGCCAGGTTGACCTATCAAATTAAGTAAGGGGTGGGCGGGACAGCAACAAGTGTGCAACCACGCTGGCACCCGAACGCAACAAAGCAAGGTAGGCAACATGCCAATACCAGGCATATGCAGGACTGAAGTTCAACCACAACTGGGTAATGGTTTCAAAGACTGCAAAGTCCTACTCCTAAGAAGCAGCACTAAATGGTTTGCAAACCTGTCCTGTCGTAATCCCCGCGCATCAAACCTGAAGCGTATTACCTAAAATATCTACGCCTAACACAGGAGACGAGTCTTCTCAGCATGACATTCTCGTAACGGCTACCAAACATCCTATGGACTTTCCAAAATGGGAGACGTGCAGAAGCATGGCCCCTCGCTTTTCAGCGCACCTATCCGAGGAAGAGGTAGGGCCGGGCTGCCAACAACAACACCGCACGCTTGGCGGCAGTGGTTCATGACAACGCAGCCCAACAAACTATGATACCTGACTGCACAAAGACAAACATGCAGCAGCTAGGAAGGATGCGGTCTCCCACCACACACGCCATAACATCTATATTGTCGTCAGGCGTTCTTCCCCTGTCGTGAACACACACCACAAAAGACGAGAAACACTTCTTAATGCTTAAGTTTCTAGGGATCTCACCAAGCCTGCCTGCTCCTGCCGACTTCAACCCACGCCTGCGAACTCCCAGGTGGCCACATGCCACGCGCAGATATGCTCCACGTCTACCATAGTCCTGCCATTCAAGCGTAACCCCTAAGATGCCCCCAGCGCTTGGGGTCATTGGAACATGCTGAAGCAGTAATATCGCGCTATGCATTCAGCGTCGGACAACTGTCCTAATGGGACTAAACTAGAAAAGCAAAGGTGTATGCATGATGTCACAATCAAAGTAGTGCAACACATTTCAAATGTCAAACACAAACCCCGTTGTCGCTCCAGAACAAGGGCGGCAGCGGTGGCCGTCTCCGCACAGTGCAAACTGTTAATGAGCGCTTATTTCTATGAACAAACGACGTAAATGTAAGCCACTCCTCAAACGCCCGCTGTAAAAGGAATAGTGCATGGGACCGTACCGACCAGGCGTCGTACGCTTTCACCTAGCCGGACCACGACTAGTGGCTTACGAGCACAACGGTGGCCATTACTAAACGCATACGCTCAAACAGCCCGCCCGCAACAAAGGATGGTATGTGTTATCCCAGGGCGGCAGCGCCTCTCATGGTTAGGTATGCGCTGGCGCAATGCCGGGCCTCGCAAACAGCGCATGCTCCCGGCAATGTACGCATAATGCTATGTAAAACATTCCAACCGCACCCTCGCCGAATCAGCGCCGAACTCCTCTCGCGCGTGTCACAGCAATATAGACGGTCTCAAGGAGCTTGTGTGTTAGTTGTTGGGGGATATACCAGCAGCAGGAGACTCGTGACCGCCACATGCCGGCTCAGAGTTCTGCCGCATAATGCCTGTCCGCTGGGAGTCCATAAACTGATGAGACGTGTTGGACGCGCTCGCCAACTTGCTATGTCGCGCATTAGGTTCCATCAGGTCCTCAGGTGCCCATTTCTAAACATACGTTGAGCATTGCATGGAGCAAATTGTATTGAATTGATAGAAGCGGCGGCGTACCAAGGATGGGAGACCGCTCAGAAGCCCTGCACCCGTTTTTTAGGCGGCTCAGGCAAGTCCGCAGCGGTTGTCCCTTCGACGGAAGCCACGGGTGCATGCTGCTTGATGTTCGATGTGTAGCCAATAGTTTGTGCCTGAGCAGCAAACAGTAATGCGCGTCTTTGTTTAAGATCTACATCAGATGGCGCCAATCTGGAGGCAAAAGCGTACCTCGTTTAGCCGCGCCTGTCGCGCGAAGTAAGCTGCGCACTGTCGTCGCATCTCCTCAATCTGGTGGGCATAGACGAAGCGGTCTAGAGCTTCACGTTGCGCCTTCAGGAAGGCTTCCCTGTAAGAAAGGCGGGAACATGGCCTTGGGTTACGAGGGTTATAACTACGCGCTAAGCAACATAACTGGATAACGGACATGATGTGGTTGATGGCTGATTGTCCAAGAGCCTAACAAAGGAACATGACCTGCACCTTCCCCCTTTCCAAAGTATCCATCAGTATCTTGCCGCCGTCGCTACCGCACTTCACTATAATCGCTATCGAGAGGAGTTAAATATAAACAACTTACGAGGTGGAGGGAATGGGAACTGGCGCGCTCCCACCCGATGGCAGGAGCTCCTCCTCCTCGGGGACGTCCTCAACAGCCTCACCAACATCCATATCGTCATCATCATCATCGTCGTCAGAGTACACGTCTGAGGTGTCCATAAAAGCTGACGCTGGTGGTGGGCGATCCCCTTTAAGGAGAGCGGAAAGCAGGGATGCTCGCTGCTCAAGCTGCCCTGGGCTCTTCTGTGGTTGACAAACTGTATCAGAAGAAGATTCGAATCCTAGGACCCTTGCGGGCATAGCCGTGTGGAGGCAAGTTTCACCCATTATGACTTTTAAGTCAGGGTTGGCGGCGCGAGCGTCGGCAATTGCTCTGTAACACAGTAACAATGCCCACCTATATGCCCGGCCTCTTGTAAGCGGTATGGAAATGGACCTGCACCTCTGCTGTGTATATAGCAGTACGGACTAGGTAGTACGGCTCGTTCAGCGGCAGGAACGTGACCCAATGTAACCCAGCGATAATCCTCGAGGCGTTTGTGCTCAAGCCACGCCGTGGAATATCTGCAAATGATCGAAGCTGTTAGTACGCGATTTTGTCGGGTCCTCTTTGCGCAATGGGGCGCGGCTACGATGCCCGCCATCCCCTGGCACCGCGCTCCAGCGCTTTTAGCTGGCAGTGGTGTTCAACCATCTTCCTCATTCTGCACGAAGCGCTAGCAACTGCGGTGGAAGTTTTACGACAATGGAAGGAGAATGCGCAGGGCCTGTCGTATGCAAAACTTACCAGCTTGTCGAGGGGTCGCGTGTAATCTACCCTACCCCGGTCGCGTCTTGTTTGCTGCGGAATGAAAGGGAACACATCACACGTAAACCCCTCGTCGCATTACACCCAAGCATGGACTTCTGCACGTTTGCTGCACGAGCTCACGCGGTGTGCTTCACATAAGGCCTGCACCTGGGGGGTACGCGGTTATGGCCGTTCGACGCCAGCGGTACTAATGTACTATGGCTGGAGCAGCTTGACCAACGTTGGGTGCATTCGATATTCGGCAGTGTCTTCGTTGTTCCGCAACCCCCCTGGTGCTGCCATTGCGATGGGGGCGCTACACGAACGGAGCCGCGTACCGGTACTGACCCAAAAATGTTAAACGATCAAAACACTGGCGGCTGCTAGTTTGGCAAGCTAGTGCCGACTGCCGCTGTGCGCAAGGGGGGGAGAAGAATACCCAATGTGTGTTAAGAAAAATGGCCGCGAGTAGGAAGGTGTGTGTAGTTAAGTGTTGGTGGCTGATAATTCAGGTGAACAATGGGGCTGTGCCTTTAGGAATACGCACACACCGGTAGCGTCCCCACCGTACCGTGACATACGCCGGTGCGGACGGTCTTACCCGTATTACTAACTATGCCTGCATGGTTCAGCTATGCCGGCATGATGGCATGAGACGTGCAGCAGGAAGAAGCAGGCGCGCAACAGGGCCATGTGAAGTGGGCCGTTACCCGTGCACATGCCAATAACACAGTACGTTCCGCCTCGCGGCCAGCTATTTCAACATACCGGTAACCTTCAGCCTGCGCACGATGCAAACGAGGTCTATATGAACCTGGGCCTGCGCCTGTAATCCACACATTGTAAGGACACGCTGCATGCTTCACCAACGCTTACAGGGCGCGCGAGCAACAGAGCGCCGTGTGGCGTTCCTTGGCCAACCCTTTAAAACCAGTTGCGCCCTGGAAAAGCAGTTCACGAATTCAGTCCGAACGAGTAGTTGGCAGCTAGTTATGACCAACAAGTGGCCCTCGCAGGTTGCCCAGTTCCACATGCATGTCTGGTATGTACATCGCTCACAGTCATCATGCAGGACTCATTCGTTTAGCCACGCCCTCAAAGCCCCACGGAGGACCTCTTCCTCCTTAGCAACATCCTATCCTATCCCACCTCTGTAACATTCCACATCGGAAAAAAAACTACAAACTGCGAAGCTCAGCAACCACACCCCGGCGGATTCCGCACCCCTCCCACCGCCTCCCCCCACGAGGCATTACTCCTCCATACCGACGGGCTGCGGTTCCCCAGTCACCACCTCTCGCCAGCCCTCCGCAACCGCCGCCTGCTGTACACCCTCCCCTGCACCGCCTGCCGGCAAGCCCAGCGAAGAAAGTAGCTCCCAAACATCCGCCGGCAGCAACCTCACAACCGCGGCCCTCCCAGCGTCACGACCCCCGGCACCCTCCTCTGCAACACGGGCGGCAGGCAGCGCCTCCACCACTGTCCCCTCAACCCCGAGCGACCCATGGGTCAACCAGCTGTACACCCCTTGCAGCACCCGCAACACGCACTCCTGCAATTGCTGCGTTGCCAGAGTCTCCACCACCTCCGTCACACCAGCCGCCGAGCCATCTAAACACTCTCCCACCGCTGCCTCCGCCCCCGCCAAGCACATGCTCGACACCTGGACAGCTGTCACCACCACCCGCGCCGCCAGAGCCTCCAGCCGCCTACGACATAGCCCCTCCCCGTCTCCGCCATCGCCACGTCCGCAGTCCGCTCCACCTAGCGACGACACCGCCGGCAGCCCATCCACATCACCCTGCGGCGGCTGCAGAGGCGTCTCAGTAGCCGCCGGACCCGCCCTCTCCTCCTTCAGCCACAGCAGCGCCGGCAGCAGCCCTGACAGGCTCTCACACAGGCCCGCACAGCCCAGACGCAAAGCCGCTGCCTCAGCCGGTGCAGCCAAACCCCCGCCTAAACCCGGCGGTTCTCCAGCAGGAGCAGCGGCGGTGCTGCCCAAGGCCTGACAGGCAACGTCATGGATCAGCTCCAGCAGCAGCCGTACGGCGGTGATGGTGCTTGCCATGCTATTGGTCCCCGCAGCGGTCCCCGCTTCCAAACCATTAGGCTGGGGCTCAGTCGCCGGCAGGTCCGTTGCAGGGTCCCGGGAACCGCCGCCAGGGCTTGGGACTGCAGGGAGGGCGTGGGAAGGAGCAAGGGGCGGTGCCGCCGCCGGCCCCGCAAAAGCGCTCCCCTGGCCCACAGGCGATCCCGCAGCGGAGGCTGCAGCGTCACCAAGGGGCGCCACGGTTCCTGTGGGAAGGCCCTCTGCACCCAGCAATGCGGCTGCCACCGCCTCGGCCGACGCCGTACCAGACCGCCCCTGCCCGCCACCTGCCGCTGTTGATCCGCCGGCAATCAGGACCCCAATCACTGCAACTGCTTCTCGGAGCACCCTGTCGTACACCTCACCGTACGGCAAGAAATGACACGTCAGCAGCAGCGCCTGGCGGAGCGAGTCGATGTAGGCGACGGTGACCCGCGGGTCGGAGCTGGGCCGGCCTTGGCCGGCCGCCCCGGCTCCCGCGTCCACCGCAGCAGCAGCAACGCCGCCGTGCTCGTGTCGTGACTGCTCGGTTACGGCCACTAACATCAGCCCCATGAGCCGCGCCGCGAGCTCAGACAGGGCGGACCGGGCTTGCTGCAGCGCCGACGCGAGCAGCGCATCCAATGGCCCACAGCCAACCAGCCCGCGCTCTCCCTGCCCTGCTCGCCCCGCAGCATCCTCAGCCTTCCCGTCCGCCAGCGCCGTACCTGCTGCCTCCGCGACAGGCTTGCACCTGACGGCGCCTGTTGCCGCCAACACCTCAAGGACGCCGGGCAACAGGTGTGGTGGCGGCGGCTGCGGCGGCCTCACCGCTGCGGCAGCCTTGCCCTGACCGCCTCCCAGTGCTCCGCTGTGCTCTGCAAGCGCCCGCAGCAGCCCCGCCGCCGCCACCGCTTCTGCATGGACGTCCAGCCCGGCTAGCAACTGCAACACCCCTGCCGTACTTGGTGCTGCCGGAGCCGCTGCCGCTGCCTCTTTTGCTGCTAGCGGCGGTGCTAGTGGTGCAGGAAAGGATGGCGCATGGGGACCTGCGGTTACCTCCGGACAGCAACTGGACGCCGCTGCTGCCAGTTGTTCGAGCGCTAGTAGCTGTACGGCAATCAGCATGGCCACCTGCAGCGGCTGAGTCACCAGTTGGGCCTCCTGCAACCAACTCCAGCTGCTGCCGGAGTCACCACTCCGAATGCCGTCTCCGCCGGGCAAGAAACCAGGACCCACCGCACCTGCACCCGCCGCGGGGTGCCCCTCCGCCGCCGCGGCTTCCTCCTTCCGAGCCGCAAGGGCCTCTGTCCCAGTGCCGTAAAGTGATGCGTCTCCTCCTGCTGCTGCTACCGCTGCTGCGGCCGCGGATCCCGCAGTCTCCGCCGCCGTCGTTGCGTCCACTGCCGTTGTCGCCAGCAGCGCTGCCGAATCCCTGCGGTCCAGCGGGCCAGTAGTAGCTGCTGCTCCTGGCGCCGCTGCCGCGGTAGCAGTGCCCACAGCAGCTGTGGGTGTGGGGAGGGCGGCTGCGGGCCAGCCAACAAGTAGACAGCTCAGCGGAATGAGGGAGCCGCCCGTGGCCGACGACACACACGCCAGCGTGTGCTGCTGCGTCTGCTGCACCGGCAGCTGAGCAGCCGAGGCGGCGGTGCCGGTGGCTGCGGTGGCAGCTGCGACGGCGGGGCTGGAGGCGGTAGAGGGGACCCTCGGGCGGTGCAGCGAGTGGTGGGGGCTGGTGGTCGCCGCCTGCTGCAGCTGCCGCTGCGGTGGCCCCTGGTGGGCTTGCCTGCGTGCCTCCGCAGCCGCATGCAGCAGGTCCAGAGCGGTCCCTTGGAAGCCCTGAGGGGAAGAATCGAGGGAGGGATGAGCTAAACTGAGCCGAGGGAGGGAGGGTGAGGGAGGGTGGTGCTGCGTCGCGTCTTCTTTCTAGTCCCAGCTGAGCTCAGCCATGCCCAAGCTCCGGCAGCCATGCGCCCCCGCTCTATCCAGCCGCCAGCGCCCATATGCCCGCAGGCCTTCCCTCCCTGCCCAACCCCCAGACCATATACCGAGTGATGCCCGCGTAACCAAGCCCCTCTCACACCGACCCTGCATATGCCCCGCCCCCTCCCGCCCTCCCGCGGTTCGTTAGTCGGTTCCTCTTTTCTGCCCTGACCCTACCTCCCGGTCGCGATACAACCTCAGCAGCTGCCCTAGCGCCGCCGCCGCCGCACACTGCTCCCCCAGGCTAGCTGGAAGCACCTTGGCCCTCGTCCTCATGCGCCGTGGGGCCGCCAGCGGTGAGGGCGGCAGCGCCCCCTGCGCCGCGCCGCTTGCAGACCCCGCTGCCTCCACCGCACCCTCACCCTCACCCCGCCCGCCCGCCTCCACCTCATCCGCTTCCGCCTCGGCGGCGCCACCCAGCGGGTAGCAAGCAACGGCATTTAACTGTCGCACCAACAACCCACCCAGCAACCGGCAGCCACCACCGCCACCGCCGCCTGTCCCGCCTTGCCCTGTCAGCCGCCGCCCTGCAGCTGACCTGATGCCCTCCCCGTCCGTCTGTCCTCCTGAGGTCACCTGCGGCCCGGCATCCAAGCCGGTGCCGGCACCGCTGCCACCGCCGTGCTCCGTGGCTGCAACTGCCGCCGGAGCTGCCCCAGCTGCAGCGGCGGGGCCTCCGTAGGGCCCACCCAGCAGCATGTCAGCCTCCCGCACGATCTGCAGCAGCCATTTGGGCACCTGCCGCTGCAGCTCAGGCGGCTTGCACCACAGGGAGCTCAACGCGTCTGCAAGCGTCGCGCCGCCGCTGCGACCGCCGCTGCCCCGGCCTGGCGGCAGCAACAGCGACAGGAAGTCACTACCGCCTCCGCCGGTGCCGGTCGTACTCTTTTTGGACGAGCCGGCGGCGCCCCTGGCCGTAGCAATGCCACTTGCAGCAGCAGCAGCAGGCTTCGGCTCCTGTTGAAGCTCCTCAACGCCAGCAGCAGCGGCACCAGCAGAGCCCATGGTCTGCCCTACCCCGCTACAATTCCGTAGCTCAGTGTCAGCATCCGCAGCGGCAATGGCAGCAACGCCGACGCGAGCCTTGCAGCAGCGGAGTACGGCGCTGCAAACCGCCGCCGCCAGCGGCTCAGGATGTACGACACCGTTGCGCACCGCCTCCGCCGCTCGCCGCGCCGCCGCCGAGGCAATCTTGGCGAGGAGGCTTGGCGCCGTGGCTTTCCCATCCAGTAGCGTTGCTAAGAACTCGCCAGGCGAGCGCTCCTTTCGAGGCCGGCCGACTCCGCGACGGCGAAGGGGCTCCGCTGCTGGCGCCTCCACTACCGCCGCTGTGCTTGCATGCTGGGGGTGGTCGGACGCTGAGGGCGGCAGGGCAAAGGGGTTGTACCCTGCCCCTCTACGCGTGGCTGGGGAGGGCGCGGGGGCTTGTGTTGGCGGGTAAGGCACTAGCCCAGCCTCCTGCGGTGGTGGCAAAGCTTGTGGCCCCAGATGCTGCTGTTGCGGCTCCTGCTGACTGGGCATGTCAGCGTCCCATGCGCCCATGGGCTCTTCCAACTCGCCATCACCGGCACCGGGACCAGCTCCATCGGGCCCGACAAGCCTCCTCCGTTTATCGCGGTGGCTAAGAGCCGCAGCCTCCTCCTCCTCCTCCTCCTCACGGCCTCCTAGCTCCACTAACCGTGGCGCAGCCCTGCCCGCTCCCGCCGCGGCTGCGACATCCGCGCGCTGCCCTCCCTGCCCTCCCGGATGTGGTGCCGCCAGCGGCGCCAGCGACGGCCCCAGCTCCAGATCCGCTGCCGCTTCAGGCACCCTGTCCCACTCGCCGCCGCCACCGCCACCGTCCCCGCCAAAAGCAGCTCTCAAGATGCTATGTGTGCGGAACACGCCTGCCAACTGCGTCGTCACGCCGTTTAGTCGCGCGCGCAGCTCAGCGCCGCCCGCCTCTACCGCTCCCACTCGGGCTCCCAGCCGCCGCTCCAACCCCGCCAGCGCCTGAGCCCCGCGGGCCCTGTCATCTGCGCGTGCGGCCGCCAGCTGCTCAATCTGTGTGGTTTGATGCTGTACGGCAGCCGCCTGCTGCGTTAGTTGGGAGTTGTGGCGGTTGAGGGTTTCGTCGTGGCGGTCGAGCGCGACGGAGTGCTGCAGCACCTGAGCCTGCAGGGCTTGTAGAAGAGCCTGCGAGCGGGGTAGCCAAGCCGGGTAGCGAAGAGGGCGAGGCGGAGTAGTTACCGATACAGTTCTTGCCTTCTTGCACGCGGGAGGGGTATCGACGCTGCCCTTGCCCCTACCCCACGCCCCAAGAGTGTATCGATCCTGCCCACAGCTCACCCGTGCCCGCACGACCCTACCAGCCTGCACATGGTTAGACCCGCACCGCATCTTCGCTCTTCGCGGCCCTTCCATTCACCTAACCCCCACCAACCTCAACCCAGCTCACCCGCAACTCCTCCATCTCCTCCCGCTGCTCCGCCTCCCGTCGCCGCAACGCCGCTAGCTCCCGCCGCGCCGCCTCAAGCGCCGCCTCCGCCACCTGCCGTCGACCCTCAGCCGACTCAAGATCCTTCACCAGCCGCCGCGCCTCCTGCTCCCGCTGCTGCTGCTCCCTCCTCCACTGCTCCTCCTCCTTCCGCCGCCTCCCGCGCTCCCTACCGCCGTCCTGCTCCTGAGCTCCGGTGTGCTTAGAACGCTCGAAGGCCGCCACGCGCGCCTTCTCAGCCCGCTGCTGCGTGTCCCGCCCCTCGCCGCCTTGCCCGCCGCCGCCCCCGTCGCTGTCGTAGTCCTCGCCGTCACCGTTACCCACTCCCAGCGTGGCACTGGCGGCAGCAGACTGCGGCGCGCTGTCCGCACCGCCCGGACGCCGCACCACCGCAGCCTCGCCCGCCGCTGTAGCCGCTGTTGCGAGGACAGGCGCTGTGCGTGTCGCCGGCTGCGGACCCGGAGCCTGCCTCTGCCCCTGCTGAAGCTCCTGATCCCTCCCTTGCTGCTCCTGCTCCTGTTGCAGCTGTTCCAATCCTTGTTGTTGCTGAAGGCCTTGCAAGGGTACTTCAAGTTGCGGTTGCTGTTGCTGCCGCTGCTGCTGCTGCGCCAGGCTCAGCTGGGCTTGCAGCTCCTCAATGGTACGCTGCAGCTGCAGGAGCTGTTGCTGCTGGTGGTGTGTATCGTCATCAGCACCGTCGGCAACAACCGCCACCGCCACGCCAGTCCCCTGAACTCCCTCCTCCTGCTCCTGCTTGGTCTGTCTGACCTCTGGCCGCTGCTTCCCCTCCTCCTCTTCCACCTGCTGTTGCTGCCGCCGCTGCTGCTGCTCCCGCTGCTCAAGCAGCAACCGCTTGTTCTCCTGCACCAACCGCTGAGTCTCGCTCCGGAGCCGCTGCAGCTCCTCCCGCGTCCGCTGCTGCTCGCGTTGCAGCTCCGCACACTGCTGCCGGAGCCGCTCCTTCTCCCGCTCCTGCCGCTCCTTCTCCTGCTGGTGATTCCTGTCTTGTTGCGCCTGCCGCAGGGCGGCCTGTGCCGCTGCCTCCCGCCGCAGCCGCTCGTTGTCCTCGCTGGCCCGCTGGTGCTGCTGCCGGAGGTCCCGGAGTTCGGACTGCAGCTGCTGGTGCGCCTGCTGCAGGGCGCTGTGCTCGGTCTGGAGCTGTTGGAACTGGGTGATGACCTGGGTGGTGTTGACGGCTTGCTCGCGGAAGGCCTCCTGCAGGTGGGGAGTTGGGTGTGGGAGGGTGGGGCAGGGCAGGGAGGATGGGAAGGGGGTGGAGTTGGGGGGAGGGCAGGGTGCACGGCGCAGGGGTGAAAAGGTATACGGATACAGCCTGGGCAAGTGAGGCAGGCAGGTACACTTGGCGCAGCACCCAGGGTTTAAGGCTTTACCTAGACGCCGCAGCCAAGCCCTGAAGACACCCTAGCTATTCCCCACCGATGGACGCTTGGAGAAACCCTTATGCGCGGCGCCTACCAAGTACTGTTTAAGCTTAGCTCGGGATGCCTCGGCCTTGGTGAAGGCCGCCTGCGCCGCCTGGAGCTCCGACTCCTTGCTGCTTAGCTTGGCTTCAAGCTCAGCTACCTTAGACTTAGGGGCCATTCCAGGGGAGACTCCAAGCCGACAGAGATGCCTGCACGACGCTTCGGGAGCGCCTTGCGCGGAAACGCGACAAAGGGGATCCGATTGGCATGGCGAGACAGCAAAGACTGCTTAGGAGCAATGATGCGTATAATTCATGTGGGGCAGTCGTCCTAAAAGTCACGCCCGAAAGTTTGCGCAGAGCCAACAAGCTTTCATTAAACCGAAAAAGCAGTCAACGGTCTCAGCCGTATTCATGGCTAAGAATATCATGTTTAAGGGTGTTGCCTGTCGCAGGTGCGTAGGATGGGCCTCGCCTATACCGCGCGGTGACTGGCATAAGGCCCCTCCACCCTCTACAGAATCTTTGCCAAGCCTGGCTTCTACACTCTTGCTTTTATACCATTTAATAGATTAAATACAAAGAAGTGCTTTAGGACCTTTAAACAACAATTTCCTTCGTGCGACACAGGGGCCAATCACCAAGACTTGCACCGCAAAGTACTGTTCATAAGCTCTTTAGACATGTCCGATACTGCACCCTCTTAAGTTAGCTCATCAGCTTTACGTAAAACCAACTCTCATGGCGTGACGTACAGTGTGTACAAAGGCCCGAGAACGTATACACCGCGGCATGCTGATCCGCTATTATTAGCGTTTCCAACTACATGCTCTCGAGTTGCAGAGAACGATCCGAACTGCAATGTGTCTTGGAAGGAGGTGGGGGCTTGGTGATTGGCCCCTGTGTCACAGAAACGAAATTGTTGTTTAAAAGTCCAACAGCACTTCTTTGTCATAAATCTATAAAATGGCATAAAAGTAAGAGTGTAGAAGCCAGGCTTGGCAAAGATTCTGTGGAGGGTGGAGGGGCCTTATGCCAGTCCCCGCGCGATGTAGGCGAGGCCCGTAGGATGAGTGTTCTGTGTACGACGGTCAAGAATACGCGGGCTCTAAGTGGCATTTTCCATTTGGCTTGACTGCAAATAAGTGAGGCGACAGGCGACGAAGTAGTCGCCAGTATTCTGGATGGCTGCCGTCTAGGTTCTGTCAGGACAACTAGCTAGGGCTAGGCCGGCACGCGATAGCCATGGACAAGCCCAACGGCTTCCTACAGCGGTGGGTTGACATGATTAATTCTATAAGTCGAAGTTGTAGTGCTGCTCTTTCAGTTGTCACAGAAGGTTGCCATCCCCAATTCCATGTCCAGGCATCCCGAGAAAGCGGAGCATAACCAGTACTGGTACTCCGCTCATACGATTGGGAAGATCGTTGAGGTGTGTGGTTGTTTGCACAACTTCTACAAAAGCGCAACCCGAGGCGCCGAAACCATACTGCACACGGGGTGTGCGTCGTCGATACCACTTCGCTCCGTCCTTGCAGGAGCTGACCGCTTCAGCTAGCCGGATTGCCTGCCTCTCCACTCCTTCCATTTATTTTTCCCTTCCGGTAGGCATTGCGCCTAGGTAGGGCTGCCTATCAAGGCTTCCCATGAACTCGGGGGTTGTAGTAGGCGGCTGCATCTTTTGGGGTTCTCATGCTTTCTCGGTGTTCATGCCCCTAGTGCCCCTTCAGGCTGCCACAGCCGAGGTTGTTGAACACTAGGGCTTTGAGGTTTGCGACATGGCCCATAAGCCATAACCCTCGTGTATGGTGTGGCCTCGGCCATCATACAAGAAACCTGTCTTGAAAGCCTGGGGGAAGCGAGTGCGCACGATGCTATGTCTGCATCACTTCTCCCATTCTCACCCTGAACCAAGCCATGTTTCCATCCTTCTCATCTCAAACGCGCTATGCTTTCTGCTCCGTCCGCGCCCCTTACGCCGCACCTCCTTCCTCCCTGCCGCCCTAGCCAGCCATCTAACCCCAGCCCTGCACCTCCTCCACCCCTCTCACCCCATCCCCAGCGCGGCTCCCCCCTCCGTGCTGCCGCCTGGCTGCTAGACTACGACGAGCAGTGGGCCGCCGACCCGCACTACGTGCGCTACGACTTCAACGCCCCCGAGCTGCTGCCGCCGCACCTGCACGGCGCGTTCGACTGCGTGGTCATCGACCCGCCCTTCATCACGCGCGAGGTGTGGGACAAGTACGCGCAGGCTGCGCGACTGCTGCTGCAGCCGGGAGGTGAGAGCTAGCAGGGGAGCGAGGGCACCGCCGGCTGGCGCGTCCGGCTGGTTAGCTGGAGGTGTAGGCCAGGGTGGCCCCCCCGGGACAAGCCCAGGGGTTGCTGACCAAACCCATGAGGGGTTGGAACCTTTGGAAGGGGCCTGCATGGGAACAGTGCATGGTTGCGGCGGTGGCATGTGTGCTTGTTTGCCGCACCGGCCCTCTTTCTCGCCTTTCGTGCATGGCTTCGACCGCTCTCTGGTGTACCGTCGTAACTACCGGTATGCCTAGAGCCGCTGCTGCTGCTCCTGCCCATCTGCCCAGCACAGCCCATCTGCCCAGCACAGCTGAGGTACTGGTACCCACACCGCCCCCCACCTACCCCCGCACGCCTCGTCATACATCTCGTCAGTTTCCTTATTCCTACCCCCGCACTATCACCCCACACATTGGAATTTCTTTTTCCCCGCACCCCGCAGGCAAGGTGATCGCCACCACGGTCGCTGAGAACGCTGAGCTGCTTGCAGAGCTGCTGCCGGCGGGCGAGGGCGGCAGCCGGGTGCAGCCGGCGCCCTTCCGGCCCTCCATCCCGCACCTCATCTATCAGTACAACCTCTTCACCAACTTCCATCCCGCCGTACTCTGCCAGACCAACCCGGAGATACCGCCCGACGACTAGCCGGACAGCAGCGGAGCGGAGCGGAGTGCATGCAGGAGACGAGGTGGGCAGGAGACGAGGCGCAGCGGCAGTGGCAGAGGCGCAGAGGTTGCATGCATGTGGCGGATGGCCATACCCTCGAAGGAGCACTCAGTTTAGTTTACGGCATGGCGTGTGCCTGCGGTAGAGTGATGAAGGCATGATGGCATGAATGGCGTACGCGCGCATGGGACGCCGCCTAGGCGTGGAAGAGTGGGCTGGGCTATGGCTGTAGAAGAGTGGGGGATAACATAAACTGAGCCGCGGAAACATGGCCATGATGGGCGGTTTTGCCGGCAGCGTGCACGTGACAAAGCACAATGAGGAATCTGCAGGCGGGCGGGCGGGCCAGCAGACGCATGGGCTCCCAATTGCGGGGAAAAGCCGCGGGGCGCTGGCTGTCGTTTGGTTGCCGAGTAGCGCAGCTTGGGTGCTCCCGCTGGTGGTATGATTGGGCCTGTATGCTGTGTTTTTCGCTGCGAAGAATGACCCATGGTTCGCAGCGAGGTGGTGGACAATGGCCGATGTCTCATCGACAACGGCCTTGTGGGCCAGATGCTGCAATGGAACAATGTGTGCATTTGGAACTGGGTGATGCTTTGGCAACGTTAAGAAAGGACGGGGAAGAGGGCGAAGGCAAAGAGGTTCCGCAATGCGTCCCCTGAATGACCATGAGCGGCGGACCGGTATGTACGACAAATGTAAGTATTTAAGTGTTCATTGTCCTTGATGGCAAATTAGTTCAGTTAGCTGCAGGTACTGGTGCGCATTGGAGCTTAGCCGCTTACTGTATACCCATCTTGGCTAATGAGGACATAACTCGTCACGTTCTCTCTTGGCTGGCACAATAGTTGAGAAGCCGCTCTCGGCAGACCTTGCAGCAACATCAAAAACTACAAAAACTTCTTCAAAGCCAGGAATGGCAACTCCTGAACCAGCACCGACAACTTTATCGGACGTGCTGCGGAAACTCGATACCCCAGCAGCAGACAAGTTCTTCTCTTACTTTGATTGCAACTGCGATGGCAATAACGCAGAACTCAGGAATGCGCGTCTCGCGTGTCGCGCACTTCGCGATATTCTGGATGGTAGCGTGAGTCAACTGCTCCTCAAAATTAGACCTCGAGAGCTGGAGCTCTGGCGCCAAGGGCTGCTGCCCTCCCTGCGGCGCTGGCCCCGCTGCAACGACCTCAAACTGGACTTGAAACCGGATCAGGGCGGTCAGACCAACGGCCTGCCGTTAACGCACCTCATGCTGCTTCCTTTTGACGAGCAGTCGGTGCACGTACAGAAGCGCATAACGCGTTTCAGCGCCTTCGTTTTCTACTGGGAGGATGTGTCAGACCCCCAGGCGGAACTGGCCGTCGCGGCGGTTGTACGGCGGCTCCCCATGCTGCGTGAGCTGGACATTGCAGGACTCCGCGAGGCCATGTCGTACAATGCCATACACCAGCAAATCATGTACGACACGCTAGCCGGCCTGGAGAAGCTGGAGACGCTCAGTACGGGCGGCTACTGCGGCCTGGGGCGTGTGATTGCGCTGAAGGACACACTGAAGCGACTAAACGTGTGCAACTTTCACCTCGACATCGACACCAACAAGCAAGACGTGGTGCTTGGGAAGCCAGCGGTGGCGGCCATTTCTCGACTGCATCGCCTCACGCACCTCAACTTGGGCGCCTTCTACTTCCAGCAACCCGCCGGGCCGGCCGACCCATGGGTCGGCCTTGCCCTACCACGGGTCTACCCTGCCCTGCTGTCTTCCGCGGCTCACCTCCTGGCGCTCCTGGGCCAGCTGCCGCCCTCCCTGGAGGAACTCTACCTGGACCGCTGTGTCGTACACACGCGGGACCCTTTCGGCAGGATCAATCTACAGGGCTGCCGATTCTCCGGTGTACGGCAAACTGGCACCGCTGGCGGCGTGACTGACCCGGCGCCCCGCACCCTGCCGACGGCGTTAAGTAGGACCATGCAGCCGCTGCAGGCCATTCGTCGTCGCTTTGAACGGGTGCAGGTCTCCCATGTGGAGATAGAGGGGGACCTGTTGCAGGCTGCGCTAGCGCTGGTGGGGCTATACGGCAAGCCAAGATCGCTGCGTCTCTCGTACGCGGGCGTTACGTCTGTGGTGCTGAAGTTGCGGGGAGAAGGGGAGGCGCCGGCGCTGGCTGATGCTTTGGAGTCCCCATCCACGGCACCGTCCCTGTCACCGGCGGCTGGCCTTCCTCCTACAGCGTGTGCCGTAGCCGCAGCGATGCTGCGCCGTCTGAGCCCGGCGAGAGCTTCAGAGCGGGACGAGGGGGGCGAGGAGAGCCAGCACGCCACGCGCTTTTTGCTGCTTCAGGGCCCCCTGTTGGGCTTGATGAGCCGCGCCGGTAGTAGGTGCTTGTACGCGTTCATGGACGAGCTGGGGCGGGACGCGAATGCAGTTGCGGCTGCAGCTGCGGGGCCGGCTGGGGGCGGCGGCGCCGCCCCCAGCCGGTGCCTGTTGTCGTACCAGCCTCTGCCGGCCGCTGCCCGCTGCAATGCCGTGCTGCTGGAGTACAGGGAGGAGCAGGCGGGGGTGGTGGAGGCGGTGCATGAGGCGGTGAGGGCGGCGTCGGCGGCTTCTGAGGCGGCGGCTGTGGGCGTGCTGGAGGTACGGCGAGTGTCGGCTGCGGGGGTGTCGGCGAGGAGGAGGAGGAGGCTGGATACCGGTGACCAAGTCCTGTCGGCGGCGTTAGAAGAGGTGAGGGGATGAAGATCTACGGAAGATATGGAAAGCCCGATCCCGACAGTCTGCTTGGTGAAGCGTGGTGGGCGGATGAATGGAGCCCTGCTGCCGTACAAGGAGCGGATGAGGAATGACAAAGTGTCGTACAATACCGGTAGCAGGAGGGGCGCGACGACGGGCAGCGTGACGGCGGCTGCTACCGGTGTTCAACCCTGGTGTGGGTTGCGTTGTGTGCACAATGCGCCTGGAAATTAGGGAATTGAGGCGCGCCGAAGTTTTCCCGTACTGTAGAGCACACCTCGTCCCTTCCCGGGCATACCTGACGTCTGCCTGGATCCTATCTGGCCCTCTATCTGCACCCTCTATCTGGTCAATGCCGCTCCTCGGCCCGTCTCCAGGATCTCGTCGTCTGGTTTGCCATTCCCATTCAACACATTGGGTATCCTTCTTTTCCCCCAGGAGCTTCAGGCGCTGTGGGACGATGAGGCCGCCCGGCGCCGTGTGGGCGAGCGAGAATGGCTGCGGCAGCTGTTGGAGCTGTGGGGGCAGCTGGGCGACATGCCGAGCGGGGTGGTGCTGCACTGAACGCTTTGGCGCGGCTAGCTAGCGCACGCTCAAGACGCAGCCTTGGTTGCAGATGCGTCGTACAAAAGGTTGCAGCTGCGTCGTACAGAGTGCCCGTACGCATTGATTGAACTATCCGTTGAGCGTTGATTACCGGTCCATACAGCCATGCACTTTGGGAGTCTAGGAGTGAGGGCTCAGGGCTGGGACGCAAGACTCTACAGTTGACCGTTGGAAGTTGTCTGATTGTTTGGTTGCAGAGCGCAGTCAAAGTGGAAGAGCAGTGCTCCGAGCAGTGGGAAGCCTTAATTCAAGCTTACGGCTACCGCGGGGAGCCGTACGGGATGTGTACGGCATGTGCTTCTGTACTCACGGAGTACGGCATTTGCATCGCCCCGCATCATGCCGGTTGAAGCACTGTTACTTTGTCGGTATGAGGCAAGTGACGGCCGTTTCGGGGGCCTATCAGGTTGCTGAGGGTGGTCGGGTGACAGGCGCTACGGGATGCTTGTCGTCAGGTGCTTGTCTACCAGAGAGTTCCTGTTGTACGAGCAAGTGTCGTACCTCGTACTGCAGTGTAGTACACCCGGTGCAGGGCTATGGCGCCCGGCTGGAATGGCGGAACGCAAGATCTTCCTGGCGTTCGATGTGACTTGTCAATCGTGACTTGTCACAAACATGCTGTTCCCGTAGTCGCCGTAGGTAGCTTCTTCAGGGGAGTATGCGATTATCGCAGGGGAGTCAGAACGGCTCAAGTGCGACGCACAACCCTATGGGTTGAACCTTGCCGTGTAGGATGACGCTCACGGCCGTGCAACTTGCCGAGCTATTGCACGTACCGGTACTGTGCAGCCTTTTACACCCAGATTGAGTGGGTCATGCAGCCAGTCCTAGATAGCCGCTATGGCTTACGACTCCAGCTTGCTGATTGCCTTAATGGTAGCTGATACTTCAGGCGCCCAATTGCTAAGTACAACCGTGACACTCCCAACGCAAACGGCAACCAATCTGTAAAAATGACAATTCCCCTGGGCGCGACCACGCATCCCCTCCGTCCCCTTGGCGGCTTCTAATGCCAGACCATTTCCATGGCGGGTAGCGGCCATGGGGCATGGGGAATGGACAGGAACGGGTCATACTGGCCAATAACACGCAAAGAACAGTTCAATTGTTATGTGTTATGTTAATTATTAATTAAGTGTGCGCTGTTCCAACAGGGCTGCGGATTTCCTGCGTAAGGCCCGGCTCCAGGGGGGTACCTTGCGCTTCTCTCATTAGTCGCATTCCCAGCCGCGATCCTTCCTTTCCGGGTTGCCTAGGCACCATGTCGCACAGGAAGTTCGAACGTGAGTTATTGTTACCTACTAGCGCCGTCTGCCTATGCTCCAGTTCCTACATGGCCGCCTTTGCCTTACTTAGCGGTCCTAAGCCGCAGCATGTATTTTATTATAAAATACTCTGATTGAGTTGTTACACCTAGTCATGGGTGTCTTTTTATGTGCGCTCGGCGGCGGCGCTCATCCATCGGCGCTTTGGGCCGGCGAGCAACACTGGCAAGTTAAAAGCAGTTGCTGACCTTTATACGTTCTATGTATGTCCTACCCGCAGACCCCAGGAGCGGCTCCCTGGGCTTCAGCCCCAGGAAGCGGTGCCGGCGCGGTAAGGGCAAGGTCAAGTCCTTCCCCCGCGATGACGCCTCCAAGCCGGTGCACCTGACTGCCTTCATGGGCTTCAAGGCCGGTAAGCAATTTTGGCTTGATTTGGGCGGCTGATGCCTGCAGCTGGCATCGATTAGTATAGCTTAGCACGTAATAAGCTATCCTCCAAGTATTGTATCATACTTGTTATAATGCTATTTGTTTGTTAACTGTATTGCAGTACTTGTGGGCATAGTGCTTCCTGTGTTAGAGCAATGCCGCAACATTTGCGGCGCTTTCCCTGCCGGCGCCTTAAAGCAGTTCTTATCCCGTTTTCCTTTGCCTGTTGTCGACTACAGGCATGACGCACATCGTGCGTGAGGTGGAGAAGCCCGGCTCCAAGCTGCACAAGAAGGAGACCTGCGAGCCTGTCACCATCATCGAGTGCCCGCCCATGGTCGTGGTCGGCGTGGTTGGCTACGTCCAGACCCCCCGTGGTCTGCGCACGCTGAACGCCGTGTGGGCAGAGCACCTGAGCGAGGAGGTCAAGCGCAGGTGCGCCTCTCATTTAAAGGACTAAAGGCTTTAAGCCCACATCCGGGTCGTACACGGCAGAGTATACGTGTAGCGCATATTCCCGCCATGCATGCATCGTCTTCTCCGTCACAGCCCCGTACATGGCAGGCTCATTCCGCTCTGCACGCTTGGCTCACCACCGTCGCCCCTGCCCCTCCCGCTCTCCTTTCCCACACCGTCAGGTTCTACAAGAACTGGTACAAGTCCAAGAAGAAGGCGTTCACCAAGTACGCCAAGAAGTACTCGGACGGCAAGAAGGCCATCGACGCCGAGCTGGCCAGCCTGAAGAAGCACTGCTCCGTGATCCGCGTGCTCGCGCACACCCAGGTCAAGAAGCTGAACTTCGGCCAGAAGAAGGCCCAGCTGATGGAGATCCAGGTGGGTGGGCGAAGACAGCTTTGGGCAGCAGCAACAAGAAAGGGGGTGTGTACTTTGTAATCCTTGCGGTTAGCCTTGAGGGGGGCACAAAGACATGGCATGCTGTCTCTTTGACTAACTGCCATCCTCTGCTCCCAACACAACGCCACGCGCAGGTGAACGGCGGCACCGTGGCGCAGAAGGTGGACTTCGCCTACAGCATGTTTGAGAAGCAGGTGTCCGTGGACGCCGTGTTCCAGCCCAACGAGATGATCGACACGATCGCCATCACCAAGGGTCACGGAGTGCAGGGTGTGGTGCAGCGCTGGGGTGTGACCCGCCTGCCCCGCAAGACCCACCGCGGTCTGCGCAAGGTTGCTTGCATTGGCGCGTGGCACCCTGCCCGCGTCAAGTGGACTGTGGCCCGCGCCGGTCAGCAGGGCTTCCACCACCGCACGGAGATCAACAAGAAGGTGCGCGAGGGAGAGAGGAATGGGTCTAGGGCTGGTTGGGTTCCTCTCCTATGTGCAGTGTGGAGTTAGGGACATGTAGCGCGGAGGAAAGGGCATGTAGCATCACTATAATTTGCATGGTCCTGTGTAGGGATGCCCGTACTACCTAGCTCGCTCATGTCAGCCGTGGTTAAATACTTACCTGCTTCCCTGCTTGCTTCTCTCCCACGCACAGGTCTACAAGATCGGCAAGAAGGGCGAGGCCTCGCACCTGGCCACCACCGAGTTCGATGTGACCAAGAAGGAGATCACCCCCATGGGCGGCTTCCCCCACTACGGTGTGGTGGGCGAGGACTACATCATGGTTAAGGTGAGGCGGCGCAGGGGCGGAGAGGGCCGGGAGCAGGCAGCAGCGTGGGAGGGGGTGTAGGGTTGCACCGAACCCTCTTGCGGTCGGGCCTGTTGGTATGTGCCCGAGGACCGCTCATAATGCGGTGCTAGACTGACACACCCAATGCTTCCGACGGCCCGCAGCTGCTTAACAGTGCTGCATGCCGATCCTAAGCATGGGACATGTCGTCGCAGTTATCTAACAACATGCGTGCAGTTAAATCTTCCGCACTCCATTTAGTTCGCCTACCATTCTCACCGAGTTCCCTTCTCTTCCCTCCCCTCGCCTGTCCTCCCCCTCAGGGCGCCGTGCCCGGCACCAAGAAGCGCGCCATCACGCTGCGCCGCTCGCTGCTGCCCCAGACCAGCCGCAACGCCCTGGAGGAGATCAAGCTCAAGTTCATCGACACGGCCTCCAAGTTCGGCCACGGCCGCTTCCAGACCACCGAGGAGAAGCTCAAGACCTTCGGCCGCGTCAAGGCCTAAGCCTTGCGGCGTGCGTTACGGCTTGTTCTCGTGTGATGGGAGCTGTGGGCGGGCGAGGGATGCGCCGGTGGGGCACCAGATTGCACCTGTCAACCCAGCCAAGGTTGCATTGCAGGACATGGGGGGCTTAGGGAATGGAGCAGCTTTGGCTGCTGCCGCCTAGCGGTCCGTTATGCTTGCAATGAAGGCTTTGCGGTTTTGGAGGCTTTGCTTGTTGTCACCTGTTTGCCATCATGGCTTTTCTGAGAGACTATTTGCGCCAGGCAGTGAAGACTTCTTGCCTCGGAAAGCTAATTATGTAAGCAACCCAGACGGGCTAGCGTGAAGGCGTCTCGTTACCGTTAGTCGGCTTGTGTACGTAGCCACTTAATCGCCCTAATCAGACTGACGTCAACCGTCAAGCTTGTCAGTAAGTGGACTTGTGGTGGTACACTTACAGACCGTAGCCGAATACAGAAAAAAAGGTTACAAGTTGTCTCTGCCCCATGTCGCCAAGGGCTTTCCATTTCGATGTGCGGCTGCCACTTCCTCCAAGGTCGGGCTCTGACGAGGGGCGACCACATGACCAGAGTCTGCGTACATGACATAAACAAGGCATGAGGCTGGAAAGCTCAGGTAAGCTTTTCTGCTATCGTTGTCAGCTGTACAGCCTACCGTAAAATACGTGCAAAAACCCTTACGGCGACGCTTACAGCTCACTCCCTTCCCTCCATTCCACATCAGTCTCGCTCTTAGGTTTCGCTCTTACCTGATTGCTCATCCAGTTGCCGTATGGCCTCAAACAGCCCCACCCCGGCCGGGTTGATGGAGCGTACATGGGTGTCCCGGATGGGTATCTTGACCAGCCTGCCACCGGAGGCAAACACTTGGTGGTGGGCCTCAGGGGGCAGCCCGCTGGTTTCGGCGCCGAAGACCAGCCAGTCACCTGGTTGGTATGAGAACTCTGAGAAGTGGGAACGGGCAAGGGGGCGACAGGTGTGGTGGTTCAGTACTAGGTACTACAGAACTAAGCGGCGTCTAAAACGCGGCTGGTTGGTTTTGGCAGAGAGTGTCAGGTCTGGATGCCGTCTAGGTGGATTTGCCGTCGGTTCGGTAACGGTTAGGATTCGTTAGGGCTTCGTCAGATCTCTAGCTATCGTTATGGCTTGGTTATGTTGCGGTTAGCTGCTATAATATTGGTTATCTGGTTGGATGTACCTGAGTGAACGCAGTCAGTTGGTATCTTGGCGCGTATCTGGTGTCATCGGGTGCCATGTGGGCCCTGTACTTACGCTTCCCGCCTTGCTCTTATGCTGAGGAGGTGCGGCGCAGCGCATTTTTTGGCACTACCGTGCGGTTGCGGTTGTGTAGAGGCTCATGATAGATTATCAACAACTCTGACAGGATTCTAACAACGTTATTGCGTGAACGCGCCCAGCAGTGGCCTGCGCATCCATCGGTATACTTGCGTGACGCGCCCAGCAGTGGCCCGCGCTATAGAACGGTAATCGCTAACCCGTTGATATCTTTATTGAGTGTCTGCTATTCCAATCCCGCTGGGAGTGACTTCGTGGCCATCCGTGCCCGATCCAAGAGACGACAGTACATGCCCGCGCTTTGAGGTATGAGCTGATGATTTGTAACACGTAAGGTTGTCTGTTCCGTTGATAGTGGCGCTACAACACTGTGTGGTCTGGGCCACACTAGGGCAATTGCCTTGCTTTGCCTGAGATAGCATTAGGGACATACATCCCGAACATCCCCCAGACTTTTGCCAAAAGGTCTGGGGGATGTTCACAACACTCTTATCCACTCTTAAAAGTGGATAAGAGTGTTGTGAATAAAGCATTAGAGGATGCCACCATAGACGCGCCGGAGAAGTTGTCTGACCTGGTTTACGCGTCAGCCATAGAGTTTGCTAGGAGCACTCGCGAGGAGGTCAGCGCTGCCCATTTCACGGCGGTAATGAGATTGTTAGCAACCACAGCTGCCTACCCCGCCCTCGCCTACTTGGTGGGCGAGGTGAGCACCGACTTCCAGGCGCTGGCCCCACCGCCAGCTACGGCCATAGACGCATGCCTTGCCATACGCCAACTAACGCAGCAGCGCATCACCCCCAGCCAGTACGAACTGGCTCTGAAGATCTTAACTGAGCCCCGACAACACCCCAGCGAGTCCCCCATGAAGTACCTGAACAGGCTCCGCAGTTGGGTGCCTAAGGCCGCCGAAGCTTCACGGCAACCGGCCGCTGACTACTGGCGGGCGCTGCTGCGCGGGATACGGCCGGAGTATGGGGACGGCTACCGCCAGCAGGCCTACGTTCTCGGCGAGACCCTCACTGAGGCCTGGATCGACACCACCTTCAGGGAGCTGCAGAAGATACACGAGCAGCTGGTGCGGGAGGGCAACCTCAGGGAGTCGGCCTTCCCTGGCTCAGTACCCACCATCTCCCACGCCCTGGCGCAGCTATCCCTGCCCTCGTCCGCGGCCTCTCCTCCATTGCCGCCGTCGGTGCCGCCACCCTTGCCGCCGCCTATGCTGCCGCCGGCCGCTTCCGCCGCCGCCACCATCGTGGACCGGTACTTCTGCGATCCCGAGGACACCGCCCAAGGCATGCCGACCGCCCAGCATTTCCGCCTGCGCTGCAAGGGTCAGGACTGGTTCTGCTGCCTCTGCGGCTTCAACATCAACCACTGCACCTCCACCGCCAGCGCGTCAACCCCCTGCCCTAAGCGCCCTGCCTTGTCGGCTGCAATGCCCCCGCCGTATCCCTCGTATCCGCCACCGCAGCACCCGTACCAGGCCTGCGCCAGCGCCGCGCCGCCGCCACAGCAGCACTACAACGCCGCGCCGCCGCCACAGCAGCACTACAACGCCGCGCCGCCGCCACGGCAGTACTACAACGCCGCACCGGCCCCGCCGCGGCACGGCGGCGGCATGGGCAGGTCAAGGTCCTCGTGCCAACGCTGCTTGGGGACCAACCACGCGGCGGATGAGTGCCGGGTGAGGGAGGACGAGCTGGAGGGGGTTCGCCACTACAATGCGGTCATAAGTGACGCTATGGCAAAGAAGGCTCAGTTGCGGCGAGGAAACGCCCAGGCCGCATACCCGCCGCGGCCCCAGGCGCCCCCACCTCAGCAGCAGTACCGGCAGCAGCCTCCGCCACAGCACCAGGCGCCGCCGCCGCCGCAGCCCCAGGCGCAGCCGCCGCCACAACAGCGCCCGCCGGCCCCGGCGGCCGCCAATGCCACGGTCAACCCTACTGCTGAGCAGCGCCTCCCGGGAGGCTGGCCGGAGCCGTTTGAGGCCGACCTGCGCACGCACATTGGCAACGGGTATGGATTGGGGTACGGGGCTTGCGCCACGGAGGTTAACCTGGGACAATGCGAGGGTGCGGGAGCGCAGGGCAGCTCTGGGTCGGTAAAGTCAGGGGGGGCACAGGAGGGATCTAGCGGGCAGGGTGAGGGCTCTTTCTCTTTCCACACCACCGCAGCCAACGCGGCGGCTGGCCCGTTGCCAGCCGCCGCCGCCCCGCACTCCGCCAGCATGCACCCGGCCTCGTGTAGCTCGGCCGCACCCGATCAGGAGCCGCCTGCGGTTAACGATGCGGCCCCTTGCGGGGATGAAACATGTGGGTCAGAGGGTGCCCTTTCCGTAGACGAGTGGCTTTCCGCATTCCCTACCGCAGAAGAAACGTTAGCAGCGATAATTGCGTCGTACCCGAAGCTGTCCTCCGCGTGTACCCCGGCCGTTGCAGCAGCCAGCGAGATGCGCCACAACCAGCAGACGCTGCCTGTCCCCTTTGAGCCCGCCAGGCTCCCTTCAAAGCCCGCAGCCCGTGCGTCTGCGAGCGCCTGTCGACCGCCAGTAGTCGCGAAGGAGGCAGAGGTGTCGTCATCGTCTAGCAGCGGGGTAGGGGTCTCGGTTGTAGTCAGCATTCACTCCCAGATCAACGACCCTGTTCAGCTGACCGAGTGCGTGCGGGGGCTTACCGCAGCTGGGGCGATCGCTAGCGTTCGCGCTGAGAACCCTTCCGCACCTCCTGGGCGTCCTCCTGATCCCACCCCGGTAGCCGCGGCAAGCAGCTGCGCGCACGAGCCTGTCCCTATCTCCAGCATGAGTGCTGCGGATAAGGCAGCCGCACTACGGCGCAACCCCTCCGCCGCCAGCCTGCTGAGGCGCCAGTCACTGTTTTGGTACTTGGCCCCTAACGCCTTCCGGTTTGATGCGTGCGTGCCTACGGGGAGGGGTTTCCTCACCAAGCCGTTGCCCGGGCCCGTGCGCTGCCTTGTGGACAACGCCTCCAACACGGACATGTGCAGCCTTGCCTTCCTCCGCAACTGGGAAGCGCAGCTCGGCTTCACGCTTGAGCTGGAGAGCGCCACCTGCGCCACCTCCGCTGCGGACAGTGTCAGCGTCATAGGTCGTGTGCGAACTGAGGACTTGAAGCTGCTCTCCTTCGTGCTGGGGCCCAGTGAGTGCGGCGGCGTGCCTCTCACGCCCAACAGCCTCCTGGTAGTGCCGAACCCCACAGCGCTGTACGATTACCTGCTAGGCAATGGCACGCTCATGCATGTGTACCCCTCGGTGAACTCGGCGGCCATGAACCTGTCATACTATCCTAACATCCTCACCGCGCCCCAAGTCGTGCGCACTGTGCCCGTTGTGGATCAGTCGGACCGCCCGGCAGCCCTCACGCCACGCAGCTGCGCCGCCGCTGCAGCTGACGCCATGGTGTTGAGCGAGCCCACCGCGCTGTACTCCAGGGCGCCGCAAGTTGCGTTGTGGGGCGGCATCCCAATACAAGTGCCCCCTGCCCCAAACTACGACACGGAGGAGGAGGAGGAGCTCTTCCCCGGGTGGGTTCTCCGGAACCCCGACAGCGGCAGCGATTCAGGGGCCACCAGCGGCTCGGAGTCCGACTCCGGCAGCAGCTCCGCCAGCAGCCCTCCGCCTGCACCCGAGTCTCCTGCTGCTGCTGCGCCCACCAGCGCGTCTCCTCCCAGCACGCCTCGTCCGCCGTGGAAGCCCAAAGTCGCAGCAACAGGCAAGCCGGGTGACGTGCCTAAGATGCTCTGTGGTTGCATCGCGGTTGTCTTGCTGCTGCAGTGCTTCGGGATGTTCGCGGGTGGGGGTACCCAGCCAACGGGCCGCATGCTGGCCCTGCCCCCTGCGGGCGGCAGCGCCGTCACGATGCCGGCACCCGTGCAGGCGTGGCGGCCTGCGGTCCTGCGGGTTTTGGGAGCGTTTGCGGTCTTTTATTGGGCAGCTCACCGGACCACTCGGTGGAAGGGGTTTGTCGATTCAGTTTCCACAAGGGCCACTAACGTTCGGGACTATGCAATCAGCAAACTGCCTTGGGGAGCCTTTGATTACGTCAAAACGATAACGCATGCCCGCCTGAAAGTCCTAGGTTCTATGTTGTCTCTCCTTGCCACCTTAGCTTGTCCTGCACCCAAATTGCGGTACACTCGTGCGGGATGGCGTAGGGAAAAGCGTAAGCGCATGCGTGGCGACTACCGCCCACCCCCGCGTGTGCCACGTTGGCGTTTCCTTGCAGTACTTTTCTTCTTTTTCGTGTCTGCTATCACTGTCGCAACTGCGTCCCCTACGGCATTCATCCCCAAGGAGGAGGTCAGGGGTGCCCAACTGCCTGTCACGCTAACAGGAATTGACGACCCATTAATGCCCGCCCTCTACGCGGCCGCCGCCAAGTCTGTGATGTCACCGCTAACGGCTGTCGTTGCTGGGTCCTCCAGTGACCCAGACCTCTATTTTGCCATCACTAGTGCGTTCGTTCGTGCGTTTACGTGTTTGCGTGTGTCGCCTACGTTCTTCACGAGTGCGCATGAAGGTCGAGTCGCTTGGCTGTCACGGATGCATGATGCTGGTCGGCTTTACGTTCGTTTGGCGCCGTCCGGTGCGTTGTGGGTGTTTCTGTTTCAGTCGCCGGTTATTAAAAGTCGCCTTATGATGGGTAACGTCGTGCCGTCGTACTGGGTCCCGCTTGTGTGATTTTGGAGGAGGGGTCCAGCCGTTTGCTTCGCTGTTTAGATGGGATTTCTTAAGTCGGCTTTGGTTTCTTTGGTGAGATTGGAGTCAGGCGGTTTTATAGCTATCTGAGGGATTCTTTTGGTTGAGGGTTGGTTTCCGCAGGGGGGGAGTGCCCGCGTGTTACGTCCTGAATACGGCTGTTGCCGTTGTGCCTTTGTTTTCCAGCTTTTACAGCAGCAGCGTGAGACATCAGGCCAGCTACAGCCGTTAGTCAGCAGCAGCGCTTCGATTACAGCATCATCACTTCGTTATCAGCGCAGCACAGCTTCATCATGGGTTTACAGCAACAGTTACATGGGTTCATATGGCCATCTCCGCCCACGTGGGAACAGCCACGCCACCTCCGGCGTCTTGGCTGTTGGGGGGGAGATTGTGGGCGGTCTTGCCTGCATTCTTCCTCTCACTTTCGCTCGAGCACCGCCGTCGCCGTCGGCTTGCCCAGCACCGCCGTCGCCGTCGGCTTGCCCCATACCTCCATCTACTCCCTTGGCTATTCTATCATCGCCTTCTGGTACCATAGGCATATTTGGTCGACACATTTGGTTGTTACACGGCGTCTACAACCTCGACCATCGGGCCCGCGCTGCTACTACGCTAGCGCCGCCCCTCTACGCGCATTCCAGGCCTCCTCCATATGGCCTCTCTCCACCACCTCCCAGGACGTGACGTCACCGTCCTGCTGGCTCATAGCCGGCGCCATGGCAACCCGCTAGTTTCATACTGGCGAGCTCCGGAGCTTTCACCTGAGGGGATTAGGGGTTTTTAGGGTTTAGTTAGGGTTAGTAGGATTGCACGAGAGCGCTGGGATCTGGGGGGGAGACACTTGAACAATGAGTGGCCACTAGTTTTGAGCAGTCGGTGAAGGATCTGGGGGGGAGCTGTTTGGGTTGTTTGCTTTGGGTAGCTGCGTGGCTTGTCGCAGCCTGCTGCAATAGGATAAGGTTTGGTCTTGTCGGAAGTGTACTTCGTTTTCTTTTAGCAAATGATGCGCAGCTGGTATGCTGTCACAACATAAGCGTTTCGGGAAGAGCAGGTTGTGAAATGTTGAGAAGGAGGGGAGGTTAGTTTTGCAGGTCGTAGTACGTAGCCAGACAGGTTCTTTAAGCAGGTTTCCTTGCAGGCGCTAGATCCGTTGTCGTGGTTAAAGGAGGAATGATTGGGGTCTGGAGGTGCGACGTTGGCTAGCAGTCGAACAGGATTCAGCTTGGAGGAGGCGGAGATCGCGTTCTCAGCAGGTTGGTTTTAGAGCGTTCGGCTTCTTTGCCGTTCCTTAGCTTAGCACGCAGTTGCAGGGCTATCCTGGCTGGTAGTAGTAGGATTTGGGCGTTAGCGACCCACGGGTCAGTCCTTCGGTTGGCTTTGGCTTAGGCCGCTTGTTCATGTTTTGGCAGTAGGATAGACACAAAAAGAGGTGGAGGCGGAACAGGAGGATTGTTTTCTCTGCGGACGGACGCAGTACACTGGATTCCTGGATTTGCTTAGCAGTTCTTCACGGCAGTGGTCAATAAGTTGTGCTAGGTAAAGCCGTACACTTGCTTTTTCGCCTTGCGTGCCAGTGGTTTTCACCATAGCATGCTTTGCTGGCGTTTTACCAAGTTCAGTCGCTAGGGCTGTTCTTGTCGCTCCGGTTGTCTTTGCCGGTTGCCTAATATCGTAGCACTTGCCTTTGGCTTTTTGGGGTTCTTTTGCAGTAGGTTAATCAGGCTTGGCGCGCTGTTTTCATCTCGCATCCTGCTTCGCGGCTTTGAGCTGGGGGGGGAGTGAGGCGCCAAGGCCGCACTATTAGGACAGCGACAGCCATTGGCCCTGACAAGAGCGCCATGCGTTACACAATCAAAGCACGAGTTCCTTCGGCTAAAGCATTGAGGTTACCGGTACTGGCATGCATGTTTCAACGGACATCGCAGCATTATTTACCGCGGCCCTTGCATTGTAAGACGTATGTTGCCCCACCCACCTGGCGCCGCATAGTACGAACCTCCGTACACCGTGAAAGCCACCAGCCGCTTGGGCGGCGGCAGCTGCTGGAAGAAGGCGAAGAAGTCCTCCCAGCGCGGGTGCACACTGACCGCCACAGCGTCCCAGTAGTCCAGACCCGCGCGCTTCAGCCTGGCAGGAGCGCAGGAGGCAGGCAATACCTAGGCAAGGCGCTTGCCGTTCCCCGTTTGCGTGGCACCTAGAGCAGAACGCCCTCACCAAGACCTTTCCTGAGCCGCACGCCTTTCCTCTTATCCAAGTCCAGATCCAGGCCTGTCACGTTTCCATTCCTAAAGCACACAACCCTTCCCCTTACACTTCCCGCTGTGTTTCCGCGGCTCAGTTTATCTAATCCCCGCTGCCCTAGCCGCACGGCACCCAGCTTATCGCATTTGTCCCATACTCCCACTACCGGTGCCCCTCCTCACTTCTTATCATCCAGTTGGAAGCCCAGCGGCCCCACCAGGTGCAGCGGAGTGGCGATGGCGGCGCAGCTGCGAGCCACGTTGCCAGTGTTGCCCGGGATCTGGGGGGACACCAGCACCACGGCCAAGTCCGAGCGGTGCCAGGAGTGCCTGATGACCCACGGGTCGGCGCGCCTGTAGGAGAAGGACATGGGTGTGTCACGGGGCACGGTCAGTGTGCATGGTAACGGGGCGAGCATGCGGGCGTCAGCGGCAACAGCATGGCGTTTGTCTTCATGGGACAATTACCGTTTACAGGAGGATCCAGGATCCAGACAGGGTAAAGGTAGACGAGCACGGCGATGACGTGCGCCCATGCTGCCGTGCAGGTATCGAGGTATGGTTGTTTGTATACGGCTTCGGTACACCGAACAGCTACAGAGGTGCAGCTAAAGACACGTTATCGAGCTGTTGACACGAGGATTGTGCTCACCTGACCCTCTGGCCTACCTTACGCCATCCACAGCAGCGATTTGGGCATTATGGTTATCGGAGCTGCTGCCACCGCTGCAGGCGACGGGTTGTCTGGTGCCACTGCTGTCGCCACTATTGCTGCTGCTAGGGCTGCCGCTACCAGCCATGGCACCGCTTGTGCTGTGGGAGCCGCTCATGCAGGACCGCGCGCTCAATCTACCCTGGAAGCGCCCGCTGCTGCTAGCACCACTGCTGCTTGAATGCCGTGCAGCAGCCATGTCTGATCGCCCAGTAGGCCTCCTGCTCACGGTTGAGAAGCTGCTGCATGTGATGGCTCCTTTCGCACATGGAGCCCTAGTGCTGGTGCGAGTGCAGGTGCTGTGTACGAACCGGCTGTGTACGAACCGGCAGTGAATGTCGTGCCCGGACCGGCATCTCCCTCGCGCCATTAGGTAGCCGGCGTGTACTCCCTGTGAGATGGCAGATGGGTCTGCGTCGAAGGCGGCAATGGTACCAGACGTGTCAGGAACGGCGGTATTGCCGGAATGGACAAAAAGCCGTATTTGGGGATGTCCTGGGGCGGCTGTTGGAGGTAGGGGTTGTCCAGTGGACACTACAGCCCAATGGAATGGAGCCGTACGGGTACCGAAGCCGTGCCTTGCTTGCAATCCAACCGTAAAGGGTCGTGAATAGGTCGATTCCTTTTTACTAATGTCCTGTACGCCGTGCCCCCTGAAGCGCCTGCACTCACCTTCGTGCGGCATTGGAGGCGACTCGCAGCGATGGCTTGTCAGCACCCACCCCTAGCTTACAGCTGCAATTCATAATACAGTAGTTCGTAGGATATCCGAAAATGTGAATACGTTTTATATTTCACTCCTGGCTAGGCTTGTATACGAAGTCACGAGTGATGCAAGGCCGAACCGTTGGATAAAAGAATTCTGCCGTTGCACTACTGCAATTCAACAAAAGCATACCGATATATCCAACTTTGCTTTTCAATTTGCTGGATGCGTCAAGACGAGTGCGTCGGCGAACGTACGGCGCCAATACATTGCGCGGCTTGCGACCATTTCACCCTTTAACAGGCTAATAGTGCTGTAATTCATCGCTTAATTGAGGTTACGCAACTACAACAACGGTCATAATGAATAGTCTGGGCCGTTGCCGTCGGCTACAGTCCATCCGTCGGCAGTATCCATGCAGCAGCTGCAAGGTGGGAATATGACAAACAACCGAGGTGCACCTGCAAAGGTAAATGCTATATGACTGCTGTTAAGTATACCTTATCGGTGTGCATGCAGGTACTCCGATCCCGTTGGTGCGTGGGTACCGGTACACAAGCAACTCCGTTTCCAACTGAGGACCACTTGCCCAGGAGAAGTCAAGGGTATATTTAAAGGGTATACCTGACCCCCCCTCTTACCCCCCCTCGGCACAACATGTCCGCACCAGCCTACCAAACATTGTACACCGCACCTCCAAGATGTCATATCAGAAGCAAGCGGGTCGACAAATCGAACGCCGTCTGCTCTTGCTCCTAACTCTCCTCTCACCTGCCTCCTCCACTAAGTGCACGAAATCCCTGCTTCTTGGCTTGTCTTCAGAAAAAAGAAATGATCCGGCAGCACCTAGGGCAATTACACAACCCCAATACCCTGGAAAGATGCTTCCGGCTTCCTCCTTTCCCTTTTGCGTAATACGGTTGGGGTCGGCTGCGGTCATGCCATGACTCCTATGAGCCAGAGGATTCAACCTGCAGCTCTTGCGGCTCACCCATAAATCACTACCCATAAATCCATACCACATGGCCCCTTCGCCGGCCTTCCGTACACATCACTCGTGCAACTGTTGTACGGAAGTGCGTCATTCGTACAGGTCATCATCGTGTGCAGCTCCTCCCCCCTGTAAGGCACATGCACGAAAGGTATAACACAGCAGGCTCGTACTGCTGTTTTTTCGATGTAAAATGTAACAGAGATTTGACGGGAAGACAAGAACCAGCGGCACGTCGGTTGTGTACGATGATAGACGAGGAGAGCAGGACGATGCAGGACGTTGTAAGCAACCATCCTACGGGGATAAACCTATGGTAGGCACTAGGTACCACCCGGCACTTGACACACGCCCCACATGCCACACACCTGGCCACCCCCTGATGCTGCTCCTCCCCACTCGTACGGAACCCCGGGCCGCCCCGCCTGCTGCTGCTGCTGCCGCCGCCGCTCCTGCTGCTCATGCAATCGCCGGAGGTTAGCCACCTGGATGGGAGGGAGCGCAACCAGGTGAGATCAGGAAGCAGAACGGTAGCGAATTGCGAACGTTTCCCAGCCCGCACTTCACCACACTGCCGGGGCCACATGCACCTCCGACCCCCCCGTTGATGCATTTATCTACATTTTCCCCCCCCAACGCGACCCAGCGCCCAACCCCGCTCCCCACCATCTCCCTCAGTGCTGCCTCCCCTGACACCGCCGGAGGAGCCTCCTCGTCCCGCTCGGCCAGATCCAGCAACTGCAAGGGCGGGGTTGGGGAGCAGCACAAGGTGAGCCGCGCAGCGAGAGAGAGAGGGCAAGGTAACACATGTGGGGGACCCGGATGCGGTTCCACCCTACCCGACATATGGGGGAAAGAAGAACACATGACACGTGGGGGCGGGGATGACGTGAGGGTGTACGGCGGTACGGCAGTACGAGCCGCATCGAGTTACGTTACACGGTAGTCCGTACCGTACGTCCCCCACCGCCTTAGTCCCCCCCCTGTCATGCACCCACACACCCCAGTACTGTCCCTCGCACCGCCACCTCCCACCTGCCGCCGTAGTGCCGTTACGTCCGCTCCCACCGTCCGCAGCAGCAACGGCAGCACTCCACTCACGCTGCTGCTGCCGCTGCTGCTGCCCGTGACCGCCTTCCCGCCGCCTGCGCTTCTCCCTACTCCCGGTACTCCGCCTCCGCCGTGCCCGCCTCCGCTGACATCAGCACCCCCACTGCCGCGCCCCTCTCCTTCCCTCTCCGCATGCTGCCCCTCTCCCTGCTGCTCCTCTGCCTGACTTGCTGCTGCCGCATGCGTATCCGCTACGGCAGCGGTGCTTTCCGAACTGACTTCTTCCGCCTGCCGCTGCTCCCCCCAGCCCTCGCCATGCTGTTGCTGCTGCCGCTGCTGCAGCCCCTGCCACTCCCCCTGCCCCTCCTGCCGCTCCCGCCCCTGCTCTAGCAGCACCAGTAGCAGGTGGTAGGTACCCACGCTGCGGCTGCCTGGCGGTGGGTGTGCAGGGCGGGATGTATAGCAAGGGAGTGGAGGTGTGCAGCAAGTGAAGTGAGAAGTGAGTAGTGAGTAGCGAGGAGAGGAGGAGGGGGCATGGAAGGGGGCACAGCAGGGCAATGCGCCACCAGATGACGGGGCGTGTCGGCCAGCCTCCTCCGGGCAGCACACTTACGTCTGCAGGGACGCAGGCTGCAGGCAGCAGGCGTGCCTCGAAATGCTCGCCTGCTCCTTCCCTTCCGTCCCTTCAGTAACCCCTTCGGTCCCAACGATAACCACCCGCCCCACATCCTGCTCAACTCTCTCCTCCGTCCGACTCTGCTTGTCCTCGGCCTCTAGACGATTGGGGCTTTTTTGTCTTCTATTGATAGGACAATGCCTCCCTCACGCACCCCGCTACCCAACCCCCAACCTTCCGCCCCCAACATCCCTCCCCGCCCCTCACCCATCTCCTGGGCTCCCTCCTGCGCCCGCCGCAGCACCTCCCGACCCGCCCACGTGAACTCCACGTCAGACGCCAGCAACGTGCCACTACTGACATGGAATCCACCGCCGCCGCTGCTACTGCTACCGCTGCTACTGCCGGTAGGTCGGTTGCTGCTACTGCCACCGCCGTACGTTAGTGGGGCCAGCAGTCCCGTCTGCTCGTTAATCCACTCCCGTACGGAATCCACATCACCGCCATTTAGTGCTGTCTCCAGTAACCCCGCAGCTGTCATGAAGTTATTGTTACCGCTGCTGCTGCTGCTGTTTGAGCTGTTGTTTTCGTCGTTGTTTTGGCCACTGCGGTTGCGGTTGCGGTTGCCGCTGCCCGCTGCCAGCACGCCGAGCAAGATCTGGTCGGGTCCGGCAAACATGCAACCCTGCCGTACAGCTTGCTCCTTCGCAGCTCGTACTGCCCGAGCGGCTTCGGAGCTGTACGGCAAGGTTCCAGGAGAAGGCACTGACGAGGGGATGGCCGCGCGTTTTGTCAAAGTGCCAAGACGATGCGCGGTTCCGAGTTGCGGATTGTGAGGAGAGCGCCTTGGCCGTGGCAGTGCAGCCTGAGGCCAACTGTCCAATAATCTCGTCATGCAGCTACGATTATGTGCTGTTATGCAACGGAAACCAGTCATTCTAGTGGGAACTGCGTAGGATATCGAGTTAATTGCCCGCAGCTGTCCATTGCCACGATAGCAAGTGCTTCCAAAGCTACTACCGCCCAACGCATTGTGAACGCAATTTGATTGCATAGTTTGTCAGGATTGGATACGTGGTTTCCCTCGAAGAATGGCGCGGTGGTATGCCCCTCGTCAGGAACAAGCAAGCTTAGGCATCCGGCGTGATGTTGCTGATCTACCTATAGCATAGTTCACTCCTCTATAAGCGCTACCAAGGAAACTCTACTACGACAAAAGGCATTTCCCAGCGACTTCCGTCGTCAATCACCCTCGTACGTACAAGCTCGCCCGAAAGTTCAGCTTCACCAACTCAGCATTTCAATTACAATTTGCGTATTTGGCTTCAATTGCATGCAATGAACATGTTGAACGCAAGCCGCACCGCGTCGTCGCAATTTGCGTCTAGCTCCAATTCACGCCCAGCGCGCTATCTTAGCGTCCGCAGCCGGCGAACCGCTGTGAGGACCCAGGCGCTGCTGAAAGAGGTGATGTTTACACCTTAGCTATACTTCCTACAATAGCAGCTCCTCTTGTCTCTGGAAGTTTCGTCACGCCACCGCTTGCTTTGTTTGCGACGAGCTTCTTAAACACACTCTGCATGCCACTACTTCAAAACACTCGTCGCATGATTCAGGTTTAAACCAAAAAAATGCTTTTCATCATGACCTCTATCACTCATTGCACTGCTCGGTGCAATGACCAACGCCACCTCCGTTCCCCAACCCTTCTCCTTTGCAACCCCACACAGGCAGAAAGCGTTGCCAGGCGTGTAAAGTGGAGCCAAACCGCCGATGAGGTGTCCGTTGTGGTTCCTGTTCCGGCGGACGTGCGGGGTCGGGATGTGAAGCTGGAGGTGCACCCCAAGCGGCTGCGGTTGGCGGTTTCGGGGCAGGCGGTGCTGGAGGGCAGCCTGGAGGACGCGGGGGAGGTGCGGGTGGACGGTGAGAGGGGGGAGGGAGAGGGAGGGAGGGAGGGGGGTTTGAGGAGCACGAGAATGCGACCGCCTTGCTTCCTAACCCCGGTGAGCCCAGTGAGCCATCCGCCTTGCTTCCCGGCCCGCACCTGCTTTCACCTGCCATCACGTGCCCAGCCCTCTCCTGCCCTCGCGTCTGCTGCCCTCTCTCTCCCTCTTCAGACTGCTTCTGGACGCTGGAGGCCGAAGACCCCTCCTCCTCCGCCTCCTCCGCTGCCTCCCCCGCTGCCACCAGCGGTCCGCAGCGCTTCATCGTGGTGACGCTGTCCAAGGCTGCTATGGGCTACATGAGCTGGGAGGCGCTGCTGGAGAGCGACCGACCCGACCTCACCGTCACTCACAGGGTGGGGGTGGGGGTGGGGGGTCAAAGACCATAGGAAGCCACAGTGGGCGGGGGTGGGGGGGGGGTAGGTAAAGAGGGAGAAACGAACGAGGGTGGGTGGGTGGGGGCCGGCCACAGATAAGGTGGTGGTCGTGTTGGGCCATGAAACAGGTATGGGGCTGTGCGCGGGTGAAGAGGCGTGTGGAGCAGGGAGCGGAGAGCATGCCCATGTCTACACGAGTACTGCGCCCCCCCCCTTCACAGAAATCCCCGCCGTTCCACGCCCCTACCCTGCCCCCATACCCACGTCGCTCCTGCCCCTCCCCTCCCTTTCATCACGGTACCTTGACTCCTTCCCCCACCTCCCTAACCCTTCCACATTGCATGTCACTACTTCCCCGCCTTTCCCCCTCCCCTCCCTCCAAACCCCCCAGGTGGGCCTCAAGGTCAGCATCGGCGGCCAGCCCGCCGGTACGGTTGTGTGCGGGCTGTGTGGCAACACGGTGCCTCGTACGGCGGAGAACTTCCGCGCACTGGTCACCGGGGAGCGGGGCGTGTCGGAGCTGTCTGGGAAGCCGCTCAGCTACAAGGGGAGCAGGTGGGGGGGGGGCATGATACGCGCCGCACCGCCTTTCCCCGCAGTGCTTTACCAGTTGGTTCACCGAGGGTCCTCGCGCTCCTCCGAGGCGGCCTGACCGCCCCTCCCGCCCCTCTTCACTCGTCCTCCGCACCTCCACCTGCCCGAAACCCCTACCTGCAACCTCCCTCCCTTCTAATGCCTGATCCAACCCCCCTCCCCCTCCCCTCCCCGCCCCCTCTCCTCCCTCCTTGCAGCTTCCATCGAATCATTCCAGGCTTCATGGTGCAGGTGCGGGGGGCGTGTGGGGAGGGGGCTGGGGCTGGGGCCGGGGCTGGGGCGGGGGCGGGGGGGTCAAAGATCATACCAAAGCTCCAGAAACCGCAAGTGGGGTGGGCAGGGGGGCTAGCCATTGGGGGAAAGGAGGCGTGTAGGGGAAGAGGGCGTGAAGATAGAGGTGAAGGGAGTTGGGATGGAAAGGAGTGGGTAAGGGCTCGGCCCGGTGGTTAGGAGGAGCTCTCAGCGCCTGGGTTGCCACTCCCGTCGCCCTCTTGACCCTCTTGGCCCCCCCGCCTCCCTCCCCTCCCCTCCCCTCCCAGGGTGGTGACTTCACGCACGGCGACGGAACGGGTGGAGAGTCCATTTACGGGGAGCGATTCCAGGTGGGTGCCAGGGGGGGGGGGCTGGGGCTGGGGCTGGTGGGATGCCGGGGCGGCATGTTGGGTCGTGTGCCAGGATGACGTAACTACCTGGCTACCTAACCTCCTAACCACCCTACACGGCACGGCACCCGCCGCAATCCCGTACGGCCCCTAACCCCCCACCCCGCACCCCCATTCAACACATTGGGCCCCTTTTACCCCCCACCCCCCAGGATGAGAACTTCCGTCTGCGCCACGAGACCGCCGGGCTGCTGGCGATGGCCAATGCGGGGCCGGACACCAACGGCTCGCAGTTCTACATCACTCTGGCGCCGCAGGTGGGGTGGGTTGGGGAGAAGAAAATCCAATGCAGAACGCGCTGGCCTGTGGCGCCTCCTCCCCTGCTACTCTGGAGGCACCCAGAGCCACTGTGTGTGCGTGTGGGGTATTCCTCTACCTCTCCGTCCCTACTGAACCTAATCCTCACCTGATCACCACCTCCCTCCTCCCTCCCGCCGCCCCTTTCCTTCCGCTCCCTCCCCCCTCCCTGCCCTGCCGCACGCAGCCGCATCTGGACGGAAAGCATGTGGTGTTTGGGATTGTGGAGGCGGGCATGGAGGTGGGTGCGGGCATGGGAGGGGAGGAAAAGGGAAGGGAAAAGAAGGCAAACCAAGGGAAAGGAGAGGAGACTGCAGGACTAATGGAATGGAGGGGTGTGCAGATAAGTTATAGCAGGTCTAGCTGCCTGTGAGCAATGCGTCATTGCTGTCATTCGACAACGCCCACGGTCCCTCCCTCCTGGCCCCTTGTTTGCTGTGCACTTGCGTAACTTACTGCATCTTACCCTCTGTGGCCTCCCCTTGCCTACCCGACCCCACCCCTCCCTTGGTACCATTCTCACACCACACATTGGAATTTCTTTTCTTACCCCACCCCTCCCTTTCTTGCCGCTCCTCCTGCCAGATTGTCCGCTACATGGAGAGCGAGGGCAGCCCCAGCGGCAAGGTGGAGCGACCCGTGACCATCGAGGAGTGCTTCGAGGTGGGGAGGAGGAGGAGGAGGAGGGTGGGGGTGGGGGTTGGCATGGGGCGCAACAGAGCTGCATGCAACCCATGGGTCACCATCTGCTCGCCACCACCTCTTCTCCCGTCGTGTTTTGTGCGCTTATCTCAATATACCGTTATCGTTTCTTGCCCGTCCCTCCAGTTCCCTCCTTACTTACAGCCCTCCTATCCAGCCTACCGGTAATAATAACCGCTGCAACATCCCTCCCTTCCCTTCCTTCGCTCCACCCGGGGCTCCCTCTCCACTACTAACACCCCCCGCCTCCTTCTCCTCCGCCTCCACCTCCACCTCCCCCCCCCTCCCCCCAGCTGCCCCTGGACCCTGAGGAGTTGGAGCGGGTGACGGACGCCAACAAGCTGCTGCGGCTGGAACAAGCGGCCGCGTAGACAGGACAGGACAGGAGGCCCGGGGGGCTTCTATTCCATGTGGCTGGTTGGCGGCCCACGAGATGATGGCGGTAGAAGGTCGTGGTCGATGGGAGGCGCTGTATGTATGTCAGCAGAGGGACGTTACGAAGGAGAGGACGGAATCGGAGGTGGTCGACTGCGGGGATTGGGGTGAAGAGGAAACCCCTGACGGGGATAGGAGGAGGGAACTCAGGAGGTGGCGAGGTGGTGGACGGCGTGGCCTTGGCCATTCAGCGGTGTTCCTTTGTAATCGTGTGTTGAGACTCACTTTGCTTCCGTCAACGGGAGGTGACGAGGGATTTGGGTTGGCGTCCAGGCAATGCTACATGGCAATATACCTTGTATGAAGCTGCAGCTGTGCCCGAACGCCGGTGTCACGATTGTCACAAGCAAGCCGCTTGTCATACGGTAGCTGAGGGTTGTCGAGAACATTGGCCGCGAGTGGGAACGTACTGTGGGTGTATTGTAGGTGGGGTTACAAGGCATGCATGCAGCTAGGAGCTATCATAGCTGCGGGATGCAGGCTGGGAAGGGATAGATAGGGGATGGGGGATGCGGCAGCATGCCGCCCTTCAGTGGCCGCCCGCGGCAATTGCAGTGCATGGGGCGGGGCGCGCTCAGCTGGAAAGATCTGTAGGCGTGGCTAGGGGTGCATAGCGTACCCGTGGGAATCAGGGCGCTACCCATGTCGCCCTGTGACTGGCGACACAGCTGGGGGTGCAAAAGCACGCCGGCGATTTACATAATAGGGACCGGGTTATTATCGGTGCATGTAGAGGCCGGGAGGTTACAGCTGCTTAGAGTTAAAGTTACAGTTTACATCCTGCGCGTGCGTACAGCATATGTCCGTACGAACCGTACTATCCGTACGATAGTACGATGGGTGCTGACACGTAAAAATGAATCCGCTGTAATGCGGTATCCTTCTATTTAAATGCAAGCCTGAAGAGCGTCCATACCCGGCTCGCTCATCGTGCTGCAAATCACTGTGCTGTTGCTGTGTGGGTCGTGCCGTGTCATACCGCGCTGTGTCGGCGGCCAACGCAATGCGTTCCCCTCACTGCGCGCCTTCCTCCTTCCCCCGGTTGATGAGGTAGGCCGCCATTCCGAAGAAGGGGACGAAGCGGTACCTGAGGCGGGTGGGTGGGTGGGGCAGGCGGGTGGGTGGGGGTGCATGAGGAGGTTGAGGTGGGGGGCTGATCCGCAGGTGAGGCAGGGCGGCAGGTGATGGGGTAGGGGCAGGAGCAGAGGGCGGCATGTGATGGGGTAGGGGCAGGAGCAGAGAGCTGCCTGCCTGGATGCGTGCATGTGGAAGGAGGCAGCCGGCCCCTTTCCCCCTCTGTCCCCCTCCCTCCCCCCACCTTCATCGCCACCGTGGGCTCGGTATCGGTAGGGAATGTTCACCACTTTGTTTTATGGCACCCTACTGTTTCCTAATGATTGTTTTGCCCCAAAGTGTGGATTCCCTATGGTTCGGGATAATCTTTGTCCCCCCCCCCCACCTGGCGGGTGCCCCCTGCATCAGGACCGCCTGCCAAACCGCGTACAGGCAGCCGTCCACCACGAACGCGAAGAACGCCTGTTTGGTGGGGGGGGGGTGAAAGACCATATCGAACCATAGGAAACCACAGGTTGGGGCAAGACAATGGGGAGTGGATTGGGAGGAGGGGGGGAGTGGAAGGGGACGGGAGAGTGCGTGGCATGGGAGGGCCAGATGGGGAAAAAAGAAATTCCAAAGTGTGGTGTGATAACGAGACAAGTCGGGCCAGATGGGGAGGGAAGAGGACGGGAGAGCGAGGGAAGCTTTACTTTGCAGAGGAGAGAGGAGGGACGTGTCAGAGGAGGCTGGTCAGCCGGCAAGGGCTAATACCCGTGACAACGCACAGCCGGAAAGCCTTCTGGGTCACATTCCTTAGTTACAGCGCCTCCGCTGTTTCCTCCCTGCCTGCTATCCCTTAACATGCGACGGTAGCCATGCGGGGTGCAAGCGTGCAACTGTCAACTGCTGCTGCCGCTCCAATTCACTCCTCACTCACCCGGTTGGTGTTGAAGGCGGTTGCAAAGTACGACAACCGCTCCTCCAGTCCGCCGTACTCTGGCCGCCCCGCCAGTGCCCACCCCAGCGAGACCAGCCCCACCCCTAGAGCGGTGGCTCCCACGGCAGGGGACCAGGGGGGCAGCGGGGAGCCGGCGGGCGGTGGGGGAGAGGAAGAGGAAGAGGAAGGGGCGGGAGGGGGCTTGGCAGGTGCAGGCGTGGCAGCCGGGGTAGGTGGTGTTGCAGCCGCCTCCGCAGCAACCGTAGCTGTAGCTGTGCCGGCTTCCGGGGGGTGTGCGGTGGTGGTGGTGGTGGCGGAGCCGGGGGTCACATCAGGTGAGGAAGGGGAGAGGGAGGGGGAGGAGGAGGAGGCGGCGGGCTGGGGTGGAGGGGGTTCCGGAGCGGCTCGGAGGGCGAGGTAGGGGATGTAGAAGACGTTGGTCAGAAACTGCGGGGAAGGAGGCAGGTAGCGGTTTGGAGGCGGCAGGGGTTAGCGAGGAGGGGCATGCATGCAGGGTGGAGGAGGGTATGGGCGCCCTTTGGAGGCTTGGTACGTAGGAGGTGGGTGGGTACTGTAGTAGCGGAGTACGCAGCAGCTGGCAGCGTTGGCGCATAAGGCAGGTACGGCAGCATGACTGCATATATGACGTACGGCACCCCCTGGCAGTACTACTGCAGTACAGCCCGGCCGTTAGGGTTATCCTGCATCCCTCCCCATTCGCCATTCCCGCCAACCACACATCCTGCGACGTCCCCTTGACCCATCACCCCACCCATCATCACACATCACGTGCCCACTCGAAGCCAGTTTCCAGAAGACACCCCCCAGGCAGGATTCCCACCCGCCCTCCCATGCATCCTCAGCTCAACAACCCCATCCATGGGTATACACCGTGGCCGTGTATACACGGTGTTTATGTGCATGTGTCACCCGCCCTACCATGATTCCCGCCCACCACGCCGCCAGCCGCCCCCCGCCCCCCAGCTTCCTGCTGCGTCCGTCCGCCAGCATGTACGGCAGGGCGGCCAGCGACCAGGCGGCCATGAAGTTGAAGAGCGCCTCAGACACCGGGGGGGCGGGCACGCAGGGGACTGGGTTGAGGTGGGCGACGGCCAGGGCGATGTTGACGTAGAAGAAGTTGAGAGACTCGTGGAAGACCTCGGATAGGACCTAGAGGGTGAGGGAGGCGGAGGGTGGTGGTGATGAAGCCTATGTTATCCAGCCCCAATAGACAAATTGGAGGTATGTTCTGTCCCATTTGACCTTCTGTTGGCAGATTTTTAGCCCCAATTAACAAACGCGCCAAACACCCCTAAAGCGCCCTGCTGCTGGCCTGGTTCCCGCTCACCTGCGGCGGGGTGGCGTACACGGGGGCTCCGGGGGCCCAGGGACCCAGCATGATGTACCCCGTGTAGCCTGCAGGGGCGGAGATTGGGGGTTTAGGGGGGGGGGTCTGGGTGGGGTGGCATTAGGGTGGGGTGGAGGGGAGGGGAGGTGGAGGCTGGGGGCGTTGCAGGCCGCTGGAGGGGTTGCTGGTTCTGATTCGCTCCTGACTGCCAACCTACCCATTCCGCCCCAAGCCCTAGCTGCCCCTGCCCCCCACATCACCGTGTCGTGTAAGTACGCCCCCCGCCGGGCTGGGTACCGGGTAGGCGGGTACCGTACCTCCCCCCCTCACCAAGCAAGGCACTACCAGGAAGACAAGATTTCCTACGGCTTGGTCGCTCTTTGCCCCTCCCCTAGCCCTCCGTATGCGCTCACTGCATGCGTCACATTATGGGGGTGGGACTCCAGTTGCTGCACTTCTCATTTATTGTTTTCCCGCTCAGCCCTGCCCCCTGCCTCACCTGCGTAGAAGGCCCACCACGCCGCCGCCTCCCAGGGCAGCGACCGCCCCAGCCGGGAGGGGTCGGCTGCTGCCGGGCCCAGCCGCCGCACTAGCGGGGCCACAGCGGCGAGCAGCTGGGGGGGTGGATAGGAGGGAAAGGAAGGGAAGGGAAAGGAAGGGATAAAGGAAAGGGTAAAGGAAGGGAAAGGAGGTTGCAGTGGGGGGTCACGACCGTGGAGTGCTCGGACAGGGGATATAGCATGGAGGTGGTGGGGGCTGGGGGGGAGCCTAGGTACCCGTGGGAATGGAGATGGGAAGGGGAGAGGCGGGGGGGGGTTCAGATTGTGTACGATGGTACGGCAATCGTGTATTTCATACCGCCTCCTGACAACTGGGCTGATCTGCCACTGGGCTGCTCTACCAGGCAGGATTGCCGCCAGCAGGCCAGCAGCTACCTTACATTCCATACCCACACGACAATGACGACATGTCCATAGCTTATTCAGCTAGCCCTGTAGCAGTCCCTCTTACGGCCCCACGACACGCATGTGTGTGTGTTTTGCCCAAAGACGCAAACCCCCCTTCCGTTCCCCATCCGCCCCGCCTACCCTCAGCGCCGCTCCCCCCGGCTTCACTGCACTCTCCACTAGGTCCCGGGCGCTGCTGATCTGCCCCTCCGGCGTGAGTGTGTAGAAGGAACAGCCGCGGGAGAAGGGGAACACCACACCCCCGCTGTCGCCCTCGCCGCCGCCGCACTCCACGTGCCTGCAGGTGCAGTCACGGAATGCGGGGAAAAGAAGAAGTTCCAATGTGTGTGGTGAGATAGTGGTAAAACAACTGACAAGCCCTGGAGGAATGCGGGGAGGGATAAGTATAATGCATGCACGTCTACTTGGACGTGGGGCATGCCGCGTGCATGGGTGTGTGAGGGCATGCATGTGCCCTCAGCAGGGAAGAAAGGCGAAAGCCTGCTGCACTCCCAAACCCCCCGGAGTGCAACACAGCAGGGAGCCTTCTAAGCAGCAACACCAACACCAACACCAACACCAACACCAACAGCCAAAGCAGCACCGACAGCGAAAGCAACACCAACAGCGAAAGCAACACAGCACCGACAGCAGCAGCTGCCAGCTCACCAGCTGACACCCACGGCTCGTGGGTCCCCGTCAGTGATGTCCTCGATGACAAACCGCAGGTCGGACGGCACCGTGCGGCGAACCTGTGAACGTGCGCGTGTGTGAGTAACACAAGCCGTTGTGGCAAATCCGCTCAGGAAGATCAGGAAGATCAGGATCAGAGCGGAAGATGTGGAGCCGCAACCTGGTGATGAGCATCTGAGCAACAACAAGGTGAAAAGAAGGAACCAAGGGGCTGCTGCCGGCGAGAGCGAGGTCCCCTGCGATTGCTCATCACCGCCCCTACATCACGGAAATTCCTTGGACTCTGCGCCTGCTTTGGCTCTACCATATCCCTCGCTCCTGGCTCCTCCCTCCCCATGTCCACACCCTACCTCAGTCCCTCTCACCTTTTCCAGGTAGGTCAGCACCTGCTGCCGCCCCACGAAGGGCTGCGAGTAGATCATGTCGTGGTAGGACACCTGCTCCGCCAGCAGCGGGGAAATGGAGGCCAGGTCGCCTGGTGGGTGGGGAGGAGGGGGGGAGGCGGGGGGACGCACGGGGGGCCGGGGTGGCCACGGGGCTTAGCGTGTTGAGGGGCCATGCAGGGGCCATGCAGAGGGAGCAGAGCAGGACCGCTGCCTATCTACCCGCATTGTAGGCTTGGTAGTAGCGCAGAATGACATCCTTGCCGGTAGTAAGTGTACTGCCGCTGGGGGCGGCTAAGGGTGCGGGTGCGGAGGCTGGTGAGGTGGAGGCGGCTGGGTTAGTGGCGGTGCCGGCTGGTGAGGAGGAGGCCTGCGGAAGGGGGCAGACGGCAGTGTACTGTTTAAATGGCCGGGCGCCGCTGCTGACACAGGCTTGCAAGCGGGGGTGGGGTGGGGTGGGGAGAAAGAGAGGAGGAGGCAAGAGAAGGGAAGAGGGAAGTGCCCAGCGGAATATCCCTAACTAGTTTGTGGTGTGCAGCAGGCGCGTAGTGGCGACCACACAAGTCGAAGCGACGCGACGCTGCCGGGACGCACCTCACCGCTGGCCACAACAGCGCAAAATACTGGTCGCGAAGTGTACTGTTTACTTGTTCTTAACTTCCTAGCTAAGCTGCGAACCCTTTGGTGGGATGCCATGTTCCAAAGGCATCCGGCGCTAAGCAAATCCAGGCCCGCATTGCGAACACCGGTGTATTTAGCAGCGCTTAGTTGATATTGATGTGGCGTATGCGTTTGTAACCGCTTGCAGGCAGTCATTGCGATTTTCCGCGAGCGCCCAGCGCTGCAGCTAGCTAAGTGTTAATTAGCTTTTACTGGAAATTACCCCCTGACGACGCAACGATATGTACTTTTAGTGCAAAGCGATTGTTATCTTCTAGTTATCACTAATTCGCGTTGTGCCTCGTGAAAACCTCCAACCGTCGCTGCAGCCCCTCAACGCCTCACGCACCAGTCATCGTTAATTTCTACTCATAGGCGCCCGAGCAGTTTGCTCAAGACCGAAGTCCAGTAGTTCAAAGCCGACAGCTGGATTTGCCTCGGCGGCTATTCCCGGCCGTTCTCCAAAGGCCGGCGATGGTTTTTTACAACGGCCATCCATTCTGGCGGTTTTTCGGTTCAGTGTTCCATCCTTGCAGCCATGATGTGCTTTGCCGTTTGATGTTGCGAGGGCTGAGTGTGTGTGTGTGTGTACGGCTGGCGTGTCAAACGGTGCTGCCTTGAGCTGTGACTTGTTGCTGCGCTATATTATGTTATGGGGCGTTGTGAATCCCTTAGGGGCTGCCTGATTTGGATTGGGAGTCTGGTAAAATGTGGCGGTCCGGAGATGTGCCACTTGGTTTCAGGGGAATGTACGATTGGGACGTTAGGAAAGGCGAGTAGTACGGCAACTTTGGGACGAAGCCTGGGACTGCTGAAGTGGTTGTCCCGGTACAGACGTATAATGTAAGTTGTCTCAGTAGCTGATTTCTGCCACGAGGCCGCTGAGTTAGGAAATTACTTTGATACAGCACGTGCCATGCAGAGAAGGCGCACGGAAAGTGCCCTCCCCTCCAGCATGGCGTAACAAGGGCAGGCCAAAGCACCCGCTTACGTCGCAGGGCTACAGGAGTTACTGCGGATTGCTGGTAGCGGAAATTACGAATGGAATCCAAGAAGAAGCAACTTAGGCGCTTCTTGTAGAAAGGAGGGCAGAGCTCCAGAGGCCTACTCCTGGGGGTTCTGCGTTACTCCTTAACCTGCCGTACTTGCTGTTACAAGTACGGCACATCTTGATCTACCCCACTCCCTGCTGTCATACGGTACTTCTAGGGATAGCTGCCTGTTTCGATGTGGCGTACGGCACCTACTCGAGCAAATGTGGGCCGTAGCTTTGTTACAAAATTTGGGGAACATACATTTCCCGAGGTGGCTATAAAAGTGTAAAATGTTATAATGTGAGAGCCATGCAACGGCAACACCTGAAAGCTGACGCTGCTGACGGGACAGATACCGCATGCAAACCCCCTGAACACACTCTGCCGCATGCTGTACTACCGATACCAAAGACAGCGCTCAACGACCCATGGGTCACCAACGATTTGCTGCAGCTCACACCATTCCGCATTCTACCTGCGCAAGCCAATAAGCCAAACAGCCAATACCTTCCTTCCAAAGATGTCCACTTTATTATCCTTTCAACCCAGCAGGTCGTGTTGCCAGGTAGGACGCAGCCTTACGAGGCCTGAACCGAAACGCCACGGCAGCAAGAGCTATGCGTTGTCCTGCATACCAATCCCAGCAAGCCAGCTGTTCTTTCAATTCCAGTAAGCAGAGTCGGGGTCCGGCTTGCCGCTCTCCAGCTTGGCTCGCTCAATGGCAATCAGACACTGGCAGCCCTGCGGAGGCACACGCACGTACGGGTGCAAGTAAGTAAAGCACGAAGGACAGACCTTCCCACCGGTAGTCGTTAATCAAACAAGTAGCGCGGCTTCCAAGGTCAGCCGCATACAAAAGGCGAGCTGCATGCATGTTCCGCATGCAGCACATGCGGTAGGAGATATCCGGCATGCAGCACGGAGCGCTACGTAAAGGGGCCCATTGCACGTATGCATGCATCCGCTGGCGTCCCATGACTCCCATTCCCACTACTGCTGTCTCCTTTCCCGACCCCGCTGTCCCCAACCCCGCTGTCCCTAACCCCGCTGTCCCCAACCCCGCTGTCCCCAACCCCCTCACCGGCGGCACATGGTAGTCCGCCATGGTCTTGTCGTTGTCCTCCAGGATCTCCCCAGCGTAGATGAGAGCCTAAACGGTACGGCGGCATGTACGGCAGTATGAAATGTACGGCGCCCGGCACAGCAGTGACCACCGCTCGCAAGTTAGCACACGGCGGGTCTACCTGCTGCTGCTGGTGGACCAACGACTGCCGCCTTGTTGCTACCTCTGCACCGCTTGTTATCCCCCCATGCACCTCCCCCCTCCTCCTCACCAGGTCCTCCCAGCGCTGCAGTCCGGGTGTGGCTCGCTTCTCCGCGGGCTTGTTGGCGCGCTGGATGCCGCCCGCCCACAGCGCCTGCTTGACGCGACCCACACTCCAGTCGGGCAGCGCCGTGACTCGGTAGCGGCAGCCGCCGCAGAAGAACACCTGGCGGCAGCGCAAGTTGGTGTGGAGCAGTGGGGGTTGGTTCGAGCAGTGGAGGAAGTAAGGAAGCCCACGTTCTGTAGGTTCGCAGCCTTCCATGCGCGTCAAACCCAACGGAGAACGCTACATGCATGCCGGCACACATCATCTGCCGAGTTGTGCATGATGGCTGGCGTCATCCCTTATCGGTACGCTCCTCCACGTTCTCAACCTCACCATGTAAACGGCCGCGAGAGTAGGAACCAACCTCACCATGTGTGTGCGGTCCTTGCGCGGAGGCACCGTGGGGATGCCCTCGAAGGGCAGGTCCATGGTGGCGAGCTCCTCAAATACCTCCGCCTATGTGGGTACCGGGGTGTGGGGGTAAAGAGGAAACAACTAACTGACTGAGGGATAAGGCGTTGGTTGGTTGGCTGGTTGAAAAGGGTGTTCAAGCAGCTCAGGGGCGCAGGTTGGAGGTGTCTTCAAAAGGCAAAACGGAGGGGTGTGATGCCTCAGCAGGACTTCTAGCCAGAGGAAAGCTTTCGGACGTGTCCGTACTACTACGAACAGATAAAGCTCTAGACCGCCCCAGCAAGCAGCAGCACCAGGAGCAGCAGCACCAGCACAAGCAGAGGCACAATCCTGTCGTCTAGAGCGGACAATCGACGGCAGCTGAAACGGCTCACATGTCACGGTACATTGCACGGTGCTGCCTGTCCTGTAACCTACCTCCTTATCAGGAGCGATCTCCCGATTGGCATCGCAGTCCCACGCGCCCTTGCCCAGCGACACGCCTTCAGCCATCCTCCTGGTAGACCCGGCGGTGGCTACCGATAGTTCGGTTCGAGCTCAAGGCAGGCCGTGGATGGAGGAACCCGGCTTGCGGCCGTTCCTAGACGCCTTACTGCTGCTGGCTGGCTGGTTGGTTGGCTGCTGACAGCGGCAGGGTGCTGATGTTGCTTGGCCTGGCCTGGCTGGCTCACTGCTGTAATTCAATGCTTTCGGCAGCTACTAGCCTACGTGCCGCAACGCTCGAATGCCCCCAGCAGTAGCAAATTGACTGCCTGGTGCGTGGGAGCCAAACAAACTGCGCCGGGGCGTTCGCGGTGCACCCAAAAACGCTGCTTCGCAGCTGATGCAACGTAATCAAGGTAGCGGTAGCTGCTGTGCGCTGCGTAGCTGTAACCTTTGCGTTTGCGGGGTACAGCAGTGATCCGTCCTAGGCCCAGCATGCGGTGCAGTACAGTGCACACACCGGAGGGTCAAACACAGCTTCTCGGACTGGCCTACTACCTATCGGTACCCCTGCCGCGTTGGAGCCAGGGAGGTGGCGATGCCACCCCTGAGAAGGCACGTTACAAGCGTTGACATTGGTGCTGTAGGCAGCGGTGGCGCCGTAACCTGAATAAAGGGAATGACAACGAGCAAGGATTGTTGAGGTGAGGGGGCTGACAACTAATCGAACATACCGAATACCCACCCGTCAACGCTGTGCGGAAATGTTGACCCCTGACCACAAGGTAAGCAACTTTGAAGCATCTTTACCACATTGGGTTGCACCTACCCGTGTGGTTCTGAAGGCGCTATTGCTGTTGCACGGTCAAGGATGGAGGCCAAAAGGGCAGTGGCGGGTAGTGGGGAGGTGCAGACAGGTGCCCTGGGCGGGGAGGCCAAGGAAAAGACATCAGCTTTCACAGACATTACCCCTCCCATCCCGAGGGAAGCCTCGTCATCCAGTTCATCAGTTTTCTTTTTACACCCCACCTCCGCTTCCCATGACCGCTGGCTGCGATGCAGCTCAGTGGGAGCAGCTTGCCACGACTGAGCAGCAGTACGAACGACTGGGTTTTTCCCGACATACCCTGGTTAGACAGCAGAGCCTGGAAATGGAGGGGTGTTATCCCAGCAACAACTAGTGAATAGATTCCAGGGGTGTTGGCTGTGTGAAGGCGTGCGCGGGTGGTCGGGGGTATCCAACCCTGGCAGTAACCCACCCACCCCCCGCAGGCACACAAGCTGCTGCTTTGGCTGTCATTTCATTCGCAGTGGGCTGCGATGATTCCTAAGCGACTCATGGTTTTCACAGGAATTTATTTGTAACATGCGCTGCAGACGCGACGGGTCGATGGGACGATCTGTGCGGCGGATCGTCCGGAACCCTTCCATGCTCCGCACGCGTAGCGTGCGGGCTTTTAATACCATACTTATAAACAGCGTTAACTTATAGACATTAAGTCGCAGTAGCACGTTGACCGCTCCATGCAGTGCGCAGCCTTGGGAGAAATGACGACTTAGTCCTCGATTTCTAGTCGGGATAGAGATTGACAATGCTATGCTCTAGCTAGTATTTTTCCTAGGCCTTCATCGTCCACGCGTTGGAAATATAATGTCGGAAGTCCGGTGAGAGCTTTGTTTAAACATTTGGGCGCGACCGCTTGCGCTTAGCGCCTTGCTACCCACATGCAGACCGAGGGAAATATTTTGCTCAAAGAGCAGAAATTATCACGATGTTCGGCTGGAGCTTGGCATCCGAAGAGTTTTGGAATTACAATTTTGCAACAACTTAGGATTCGCTGGGAACTGCTGGCGCTGCAATCGCACTTGGACATCTAAATGCGAAACTCCCGTGAGTTAATGGCTAAGGGACGCTTGCGTGGGACGGGCAATTTCCTTAACAGTTGCATGCGCCTGCATAGCACACCGGTGCCCCTAGTGTCCGCGCCCGCGTGGGCCCACTGGTGCCATTTGGTTTAGCGGCAAATTGGAAGGCAGCACGATGACCGGTTTGTCCCTGCCTCGAGGCTCAGACGACTGCCATGCCGTGTCATCCTTTCAGGGTTTATAAACAGCTGTCCGCCGACCCCAAGTTTTTTGCAAGACGCATACCATATGTGCCTTCCTTCTGGCACTATTTACATGCGTTGAAAATTAGTTGCAAAAATATACGCTGCTCACTCGCAAAACATCCTCTCACCATGGCATCCCAGTCTCTTACCCGCGTCATTTCCTCGTATCCCCCTTTCGCCCTGCTACCTGGTAACACCTGCGCTCCCTAACCCGCGCGCCCCAACCCGCACTTTCTGCCTCTCCAGGTTTTCCTCACCGGGCTCGTGGACAGCTCAACCTCCCCTCCCGTCGTCCACCTGCGCCTCGCCCACAACCGAAGCTTCACCTGCGACGCATGCAGGGAGGCCGCGGCCGCAGCAGCTGGTGCTGCTGGCGCTGCTGCTGCACCCCCGGCCGCGGCACCTCACTCCGCTGCAACAGCGCCGGCAGCAGCAGCGGCAGCAACCCACGTCCCTACCGACCCGCGGAGACTGCTCCCAGCAGCAACAGCAGCAGCAGCAGGACCACAGGCGAACGGTGAGGTGGCCCCGCTGTCTGGCTCCCATGCAGACCCTCGCAACGGCAACCATGCACGCACCCCTGCTGCAACGGCAGACGGGGCGGCAGCAGCAGACGGGAAAGCGGCCCACGGCGGGGGCGGGCTGTGGCTGGAGGAGTGGGTGGAGGCGAGGAGCAGCCGGGTGAAGGGCAGTCGGCTGACGGCGGCGCGTATACGTGTGTCGTTCAAAAAGGTAGGACGGCGTGGGGACTGTAGGGTTTTTTCTCTCTAGAGTTAGGGTCATGGGGAGAGGGAGGGTGCCGGCGGGCGCTTCTGTAAGACCGCTTCTTTTGTTTTCCCCCCTTTTGAGTAAGTAATGCCCCCCCTCTCCCACACCTCCTCTCCCTTTCTTCAACCCTTCTCCGCGCCTCCCCCCATCCTCCTCCCCGCACACAGTACTACCTCGCCTCCCTGGCCGCTCCGCCCGCTGCCAACCCCAACCCCAACGCCGCCTCCGCCTCCGCCACTACATCCGCCGCCGTGGCACCCGCAGCGCCCACCGCTCCCACCTCCTCGACCCTACCCGCAACCCCGGGTGCAGCTACCGCACCAGCAGCCTCCGGTGCTGCCCCCACGTACTTAGTTCGGCTGGCCTCCCCCAAGGCGGCGGCCGCATGGGCTGCTCGCCTGGCGGGGCGGCTGGGACCGGGGGAGGCGGCGCGGCTGGGGGGGTTGGAGTGGGAGGTGGCGGGGGTGGAGCGGAGGTGCTTGGCGCACGCAATGGGGGCGGTGGCGGACTGGGTGCTGGCGCCGCAGGTGGGTGGGGGGCGCAGGGTGGGGGTGTGTTCAGAAAACTGGCCGCGAGGTGTGTGGGAGGAGTGGGGAGGAGGGATGTGTGCCGTATGGGGCAGATCTCAGCTAAGGGACACGCATACGTATGGCCAACGTCTCCTCTCGCGCTGCATGTGCCTCATCCGCAAACCTCACCCCACCAGCGCTGCCTTCCTTCACCCCCTGCTCTCCTCCCTCCACCTCCTCCCTCCCTCCCTCCCTAAGCAGGTCCTCACCAGCCCCGACACCTCCCTCACCACCTCCTCCTCCGCCGCCCCGCTCCTCGTCCAGCTGCAACCCTGGGCCTTCGCCGCTCGGGAGTCCCCCAGCGTGCGGACCGCATGCAACGCGGTGCGCCCCAGCCTGTCATGCCTGGGCGGCCCCGGGCTGGGCAAGCCGCCCACCTGCCTCACGGAGGTGCTGACGGCGCCGCCGCTGCGGTTCAGCATCGCGCGGGAGCTGCTGGACCCGGAGGCGGGGGAGCAGGGCGGGGGGGAGCAGGAGGAGGAGGGGCAGGGAGAGGAGGAGGAGGAGGGGAGTGAGGAGGGGGTTGAGGATGGAGAGGGAGGGGGAAGGGGAGGGGGAGGGAGTGAGGTGGATTGGGAGGCGGGGTGGAGGAGGATGCGGGAGGCGGTGGAGGTGAACGGAGGTGCGCCGCTGAGGTGAGGGGGTGGGGGTGGGTGGGTGGGGAGCGGAGAGTAGGAGACGAGGGATAGGGAGGGGCTAGGGGGGTGGCTGTATGGAGTTAACGGTCTTGTTGGGGAGTGGAGTGAGTGGCTGCATGTGTATTGGGGGGAATGCCGGGGCTGCAGGTCAACGTGTGTGACTTACGCTGTGTGTGCCCCGCTCCTCGCCGCATTACTCCCGCCTCGATCGCCGCCTGCCACCTTCTCCCGCCTGCCACCGCTCCTCTCACCCCCACCCGCCCCCCACTGCCTCCTCCTCCCTCCCGCCCCTGCAGGCCCGGCTGGACGCTGCCGCTGCAGCGGCTGTCGGCGCTGCTGAAGCGCCGCAATAAGCGCACGGAGGGGGGGTGGAAGGTGAGGGGCGGAGTGAGGGGACGGGGGAAGGCAGGGCAAAGGGTGAGGCGGGGGACAGGGGGTGTACAGGGCGCGAGCGACTAGGTATGTGACCGGGTGTGCCGCGACACGGGCGTCGACTTGAAGCGTGCGACGAGCAGCTACGTCTTCCTCCGGCCTCCCCTTCACTGTTTCCCAACCCCCTTCCCTCCCTCCTTCTCCCTCTCCCTCTCCCCCACCCCAGTTAAACCCCCGGCAGCTGCAGGTGCGGCTAGAGGAGCTGCTGGAGGGAGATGCGCTGTACGGCATCCCACCCAGCTCGCCCGCAGCGGCGGCACTTGCAGCGGAGGCAGCAGCGGCGGCGGCGGCAGCAGCGGCACTAGCCTCCTCCATGCAACAACAGCAACAGCACCCGCACCACCACCCGCACCCGCAGCAGCTTCCTTCGGGCAGCCGCGCGGGTCGCACCATGCAACACCCCCAGCACCCCCCGCACCTCCCTGCCGGCTCCTCCTCCTCCTCCCTGCTGGTGCAGCAGCAGCGGCTGGCTGCCGGGCAGGGGCTGCCGGGGCTGCTGGGGCTGCTGGGTGGGGGGGGTGCGGGGGGCTCCCCGGTGGATGCGTTCCTGCGGGACCTGGGGGCCACACCTGCGCAGGTGGGGGGGGGAGGGATTGCTACGGAGGGCACTGCCTGCCTGGTGTGGTGTGGTGTGGTATGATGTGGTGTGCGGGTTATGAAAACATGTATTGTCTGGCGTGTGTTGAGAGAACGTTTGCCTGGTGCGCCTCGAGTCGTTTGCCTGGTGCGCCTGGTGCCTGGTGTGTGCGGGTTGGTTGAATCTTAGTCGATTGGATGCCCTGCTGCAGGTGCTGGAGGTGCTGGAGCTGCCGGACATTGACGCCAACATCGGCTTCTGCGCCGAGTGCGGACTCATGGGCGGACTGGTGGCGTGCGACACGTGAGGAGGGTGGGGGGAGGGGGGCGGGGGGTTGTGGGGTTGGCAGAAGGCTGAATCATAGGGAGCCGCACGAGAGTAGGGCAAAGCAATGGAGGGAGGAAAAGAAGAAACTACGAGGCTTGCCGGCTTGCCACCCGCCTGTGTTTATGCCTGTGTACGGATGCGGGTTTGTCCGTACATGTGCTGTATGGCGGTATGCTAGTGCCTGTGCTTTTATCTTATTCCGCGACACCGCTTGCCTTCACTCCGTCGGGAGCAGTATTCCTCGCGGCTCCGTTTACCTAATCCCCTCGACATGCATTTGTCCTACTTGATCTCTCAGTTCCCTACCGGGGTGTGTAGAAGTACCCACGCACACATCTGCGTGCATGCCACCCACCCTTTCCTCCCCCCCTCCCACCCCTGCCAGGTGTGTGGACTCGTTCTGCTGCGGCTGCCTGGGCGGAGTGGACCCTGAGGAGTTGCCGGATAGCTGGAAGTGCAGGTGGGCGGGGGGGTAGGGGGGTAGAAGGAGGAAACTGACGGGCTGTATGACGCGATACCTTCCCTCCCCTTTTCCCACCCCCATCTCCTCCCACTCCCACCTCCACCCACCCAGGTACTGTGAGCAAGTGCGGCTCACGGATGTGCCGCTCCGCACTGCACCCAGCACCATCACCGTGAAAACGGAGAAGAAGAAGCCCGCAGCCGCAACCGGACCTGCTGCTGCTGCTGCCGCTGCTGCTGCCCCCAAGCCCCCCAAGGGGCACAAGTTGCCCCCGCCTGCTGCCGCCGGGCCCAGCAACCGGCGACAGTCGGCTCCCGCTTCCGTTGCTGCTGCTGCGGCGGCGGCGGCGGCGGCGGCTCCCTCGGGTGTTGGAAAGGGCGGCGACGGCGGCAGCGGCGAGTCTCTGGCGGGCGGCAAGCGCATTCGCAAGCAGGAAGTGCCGCTGCGCAATCAGACCAGACGGCTGACGCTGGCGGGTGTGCCGGCGGCTCGCGGAGAGACAGCAGCGGCGGCGGCGGCAGCGGGAACGGCAGCGGGGGCAGGTGGTGAAGTGGATGGTTGGCGCAAGGAAACCAAGGCGGCGCAGGCGTTGAATGCAGAGAGAAAGGGCATGCCGGGGGGTGCAGGCGAGGGTGATGGCGGGGAGGGTGGCCCAGTTGGGCCGGGGGCCAGCGGCGGCGGCGGTGGTAGCCTGCCCGCGGCAAAGCGTCAGCGGCGCAGCGAGCTGCTTTCGCCGCCTGGGGAGGCCGGTGGGGGAGGGGGGCGTGTCAGCCCTGCGGTTGAGGAGGGCAGCATGGGGGCGGAGATTTCGAATGAGGATGGCGAGGAGGGGGGTGAGGGGGGTGGTGATGTGGCTATGCTGGACACTCCTCCCGAGCTACCCCCGCAGCAGCAACAGCAACAGCAACAGCGGGCGGCTACGGGCACGGGTACGGCTGCGGGTACGGGCACGGGTACGGCTGCGGGTACGGGCACGGGGGCAGGTGCAGGTGCAGCGGAAGGAGCCCCAGCTGCTGCCGCTGGTGGTGGCACTGCCGCTGGAAACACTCCCGCCGCCGCCGCCGCCGCCGCCGCGACTACCGCTGCCCCGACGACTGCTGGCAGTGGCCGTGCAAGAGGAGCAGCTCCTGGGGCCCCTGCTGCTGCTGCTGCTGCTGCAGTGGGGGGAGCAGCCGCCGTCGCTCCTTCTCCAAGTCTCCTGAGCGCAGCGGTGCTGACCAGCCAGGTGGCTGCGGTGGCGGCTCAGTTGAAGGCGGTGAGGGCTCAGGGGCGACCCAGCGGGGTAGCGGGTGCTGGTGGGGCTGGTGGCGCTGGTGGCGGTGGTGGCGGCAAGGGTGGTAATGGTGTTGGCGGCAGCGGTGGGGAGGAGGAGGAGACCTTTCAGTCTGCTGACTCGTCGCCCTCACGAGATGATGGCTCGCCGCAGAACCCCCCGGAACCTGCTGCCGCTGCTGCCGCTGCCGCTAGTGGTGCCACTGCCAAGGCGAGTGATGGTCCCGGTGCAGCAGTTGGGGCCGGTGGTGGCCAGGCTGGGGGCGCGGGCGGGCAGGAAGGCAGCAGGGCTGCTGCTGCCGCTGCGGGACCGTCAGCCGGTGGCGGCGCGGAGGAGGGAGCGGGTCGGGAGGAAGAGGATAGCAGTGGGGAGGGTGAAGAGGAGGAGGAGGAGGAGGAGGAGGAGGATGGTGGCAGCGGAGAGGGCGGCGGCAAGGGGCCGGGGAAGCAGGACGGGACATCCAAGCGGAGTGAGGTGAGGAGCAGCAGCGTGGGGAGGAATGGGAGGGGGAGGGAGGGGGGTGCTGGGGGGGGACAGAAATGCGGAGGTTTGGGGGATGGCAGGGGGACCGCCTGCGAAGCTGCGGCTTGATTACACAACGTGCGCTTGCGCAAAATGGCAATGCAGTTTCGCTCCAAGGTCGCCGTTTCCTGTTCTCCCCCTTCTGGTTGCACCTCACCTCTTCACCCCGGGCCCCTTCCACCCCTCTTTTCCTCCCTCCCTACAGTCCGCTAAAAGCGAGGAAGACGAGGACGGTGATGGCGATGTGGTGGAGGTTGAGGAGAGTGATGACGAGGAGGAGGTAGCGGAGGAGGAGGTAGCGGAGGAGGCGCAGCAGCAGCAGATGGAGCAGGGGGTCGGGCAGTCGGGTGGTAAGCAGGCAGCCGCTGCCACTGGGCCGTCACCCCCTCGGAGACGTTTGCGCTCTTACTTGGCAGCGGCTGTAGCAGCAGCAGCAGCAGCGCCTGCGGTCCCCATGCAAGCAGCAGCCACAGCAGGGGGCGGTGCAGGGGTGTCAGGTGCCGGGGTTACATCAGCAGCAGCAGCCGCACCAGCAGCAGCAGGAGAAGGACCTGGATCCGGGCCGGGCGGTAGCATCCCTGACGCTGCTGCCGCCGGAGGTGGGGGGGACGACAGCCAAGACAGCGATGACGTCCTCATCACCGGAACCAAACTCGCGCAGGGAGGAGGATGGGGAGGGGGAGGAGCAGGAGGAGCATGGGGGCCCGAGCGCGCAGCAGCAGCAGCACCTGCTGCCGCCGCAGCGGGACCCGCTGCAGCGGGGCGGGGACAGCGGGGCCGCGGACGCGGCAGGGGCGGTAAGGCGGCCCGAGCCGACCGCGATGCTTTGGCTGCCGACGGGGACGATGCAGGCGATACCGACTATCAGCCGCCGTACAAGGTTGCCGTTGCCACGGGAGCAGCTGGCGGCGGCGGGGGTCGTGGAGGCGGCAGGCGGGGTCGCGGTCGGCCCCCCAAGGGCACCGGAGGGGGCAGGGCCGGCCGTGGTGGCGGTGGCGGTGGGGGCAGCACCGTCAGCGGCGGCAGCATGAATGATGAGCAAGCAGCTGCGGCGCTGATGATGCTGACGGGAGGGAGCGGACCCGTGCATGGGTCCGAATTGGAGCTGCCCCCCTTTGTGGTGCTCGCGGAGTTGCAGCAGAAGCAGCAGCAGCTACAGCAGCTGTTGCAGCAGCAGCAACAGCCGCATGGGGGGGTGCCTTTCCTACAAGCCCTCAATGCTCCCATGCAGGACCCAGCTCAGCAGGCCCTGCAGCAGCAGCTGCTACAGCAACTGCAAGCGCACCTGCAGCAGCAGCACCTGGCAGCAGCAGCTGCTGCGGGATTGCAGCCCGCATCTCAACACGTCTCTCCTCCGCCGCCGCAGCGGCAGCCTCCGCAACCCCTAGCTGCAGCTCACGCGACAACGAGCACCGCCACTGCTGCGGCACCTCCACCTCCACCACCACCACCAGCAGTTGCCGCAGGGGCCCCGCTTCCATCCGTATCACCACCGCAGCAGCAGCCGCAGCAGGCTCCGCAGCCCGTGCCTGCTGCCATGCCTGTAGCACCGCCGCCGCCACCCCCTCCTCCGCAACCCTCTCACCCTGCGCCCACCCCCGCCCTGGCCCCGGGAGCTGCTGCTCCCGCTGCTGCTCTCGCTGTTGTGGGCGGGTCACCTGCAGCCGCCGCCACGGTCCCTTCGCCTCCTCCTCCTCCTCAGCCGCCCACTGCTGCTGCCCCTCCTCCTCCTCAGCTGCCCACTGCTGCTCCTCTCCCTCCCCCTCCTGCTCCTGCTCTATCGCCACCTGCTCCTCCTCCTCCGCCACTACCTGCTCCTCCTCCTCAGCCGCAGCAGCCGAAGCAGCAGCCGCAGGACGGGGGGCTGCTGAGCCTGGGTGAGGCGACTCGGCTGAGTTTCGAGGTGCTGGCCCACGTGGCGTCCTACGTGGACCCGGCAGTGCTGGCGGCGTGGATGGAGACGGCGCAGGAGGCGCTTGAGCGGTACACCAGTGACCCGGTGAGCGGGGACGGCGGGGACGGTGGGGGCTGCTGAGCTGCAGGCGGGGGGCGGGGCTGCGTTGGTTGCGGTGCAGGTTGGGATCCCCTTATAGCGGTAGTCGGAGAGACTGGAAGGAGGTGTGACATGCCAGCAGCTGTGCACCGCAAAGTTAGGAAAGAGGAAGAACCGATGTGATCCAGTCGTCTTGATGTGGCCCCGCCTTGCACCCATGCACCCTCCCCGCCCCACCCCCTCGCCCCTCAGGCTGTCCCCGCCATCCTGACTCCCTGCTTGTGCGGCCTGCTGAAATCCAAGACCGTCCCTCAAAGCATGCTGGGGGCCGCAACCAACATGCTGCGAGGGGCCATGGGGCTCAAGCCTCCACCGCCAGCAGCAGGAGCTGCGGGGGCTGTGCCGCCTGCGTAGCAGCAGCAGCGGCTGCCGCCCCCGCTGGCGCTGCTCCTGCTGCTGGTGGAGGCCCGGCGGCTTTGCCGGGATGGGGCGAAACGGCTGGGCTAGCGGTGCAGTGGTATGGTGAATTGGGGCTGTGGTTCAGTGTTGGGGCAGTGGTGCATGGGGGGAGGGCGCTCCACGTGCGTGGGCTTGGAAGGGATTCATGCTGCACACCCCGAGGCCTGACGTGCGTGTGAGGACAAGACAATTGCGTCTGTGCTGACGCGAGCCGCGAGCCAGATGGAAAGGAGTAGGAGGTTTTCTACGTCTGCATGTTCTCCGATGCCTTTTGTCGCTGCTCCTTGGGCGTAGGGGGGGTCGTCTGGGTGTGCTGTGTGAAGTGGAAGGAGGGGGCGTTTGTGGTGGTGCGTCGCGGCAACTTCTATCGTATACTGGATGCAACTGAGTTGCTCTTTTACTGCTCTACTGGTGTTGCTTGGGCTGTGCCTTTCGACAATTGGCTGCAGGACGCTCGTATTGGTTCTTGTTATCTCACGGCTCACGGTTTCCCTGCTGAGAGTTACGGACGGCAGCTGATGCCCGGGTCGCAGTGATCTGCGGTGTAACAATGCCATCGGGCTTGGCAGGGCGTCCCTGTTTGGCAAAGAAGACGGGAGAACAAAGCGGCAGGCCTGCATGGCTGCTGCTGATGACGTTAAGCAGCTTGAAGCAGAGGTGCCGAAACGTAAACATGCTGAGGGAGTTGGTTGATGATGCGACCGGGTGAAGCCCAAAGCGGGCGGCTTGCTTGTGAGGCATGACAGCACAACGACTTCACGCCATGCGTGTTCACACCTCCAGTTTTCTTATCACACCTCCCTCGCGCGATAAAGGAAACAACCGAAGCAGCAGCAAATACCGCTTCATGTCCTCCTCCCCCTCCTCCTCCTCCCTCTCCTGTGTCGTCCTTTGGCTTGCCTCTGCACCCCCTTAGGAAATGAACTTGCACCTTAACAGGCAATGTACCCCACCAAACCGCCTCACAGTGTTCTGGTGCGTAGCCAGCGCACGCGCCCCCGCCCCTCAGCGGGCCGCCTAGTGGGGCCTCATGGCAGCCCCCAGCCTCGCACCTCCCCCCCCTTCCCCTCACCAGATTCCTTACATGCCGTACATGCCCAATCCGCAGCCTTTCAACCCCATGCATATTAAGAACTCAGCCCTTGTAGCCCATGCTTGGATTGCACAAACCCCCAGCCTGCTCCTTCTGGCATGCCTCACTGCTTCACCACCGCATTGGCTTTGCTAGCTCGGGTTGGGCTCGGGGGGTCCTGCTGAGGTAAAGAGCTTTACCTTAAAGGAGCCGTGTAGCCTCCTCCCTGCCCCACCCCACCTCACCCCGCCCTCTTCCGTAACCCAACTCACACCGCATCCCCTCCCACCAGCACCGCCACCTCCCCTCCCACCCCTCCTCCTCCTTCCTCACCCTTCCCCTCCCCGCCCGCCCCCCCTCTCCGCTTGTGCGCCCGCACAACCGCCACTGCCAGCGGCCGAGGCACCCAGCGCAGCCACCGCCCCGGCGCCGGCGGCCGCGGCAGCACCGCTCCCAGCGCCCTGCCGGTTGCCGCCAGCGCCTCCATGCCGCCGGCCAGACAGGACACCCCCACCAGGATACAGATCCAGCTAGCCAGCCGCACCACCTGGGGGTAGGGTGGGGGGCGGGGTGCAGGGAGCGGGATAGAGCGGGGTGGGTTGGGGAAACCTACGGTATGGTAGGCCGATGTGCTACAAAGGTCAGGGGTACGGAAGGAAGGGAAGGGAGGCCTGGGGAGGCCTCCGCTTAGGCGGGTGTTAGGCAGCTGACAGGAATACACGCGCTGTGCCCGCCCCGCCCCCTTACTTCCCCCTCGCCCCGCCCCCACCACCCCCTACCTTCATGCCATGACCCGAGGGCAGCTTCTCCTGCAGCGCCAGCATGCCCGCCGCCACCCCGGTCACCATGGATGCGGTTGCGGCCGCCACACACACCACCACCGTGTTGCCTCCCTTGAGCCCGCGCGTCTGCAGCAGGAAGCCGGCAGAGCTGAGCCACACGGACACCGCTAGGGCCAGCGGCACGCACAGGAACGACAGCTTGGCGGCCAGGATGAAACCTGTAGGGAATATAACGGTAGCGGTTGTAGGGGGGGTAGGGGAGAAGCCAACCCGTTTACGGTATAGGGGGCTCGAAGGTAGGGGGCCAAACCATAGGATACATAGGTTAGGGCAAAGCATTGGATTAGGGAGGTGGGGAAGGGGGTGGGGGTGGGCGTCGGGTGGTGGTGGTGGGTGGCAAGAGGGTGCGGAAGAATGGATGAGGCTGTGACAGTCCTACCAAGCTGTATGGATGTGTGCTCGTCTGCTGGGGAGGGTCAAAGATCAAACCAACTGCTGGGGAGGGGGGGGTGCTTCCCTGGTTCGCCCCGCCGACCCCTGGACAGACACAGCCCGCGCCCTATCACGCAGCCCGCTCCCCCTGCACCCCCTGCAGCGCCCCCTCCTGCCCACCCACCTGTCCTGCAAGCCGCCGCTGAGAAGCCGAAGCACGCGCCCGCCTCCAACCCGCACAACACCGCATCCGCAGCAGCGGCAGCCGCAGCTACGGAGCCCCCAGCCGCCGCCGCGGGCCCGCCCGCCGAGCCCGCAGCCCCGGCAGCAGCGCCTCCCAGGTGTGAGGAGGAGCGCGGCAGGGAGGGAGCTAGGGACTTGCCGGCGAGGGGGTGGGAGTGGTGGTGGTGGGGGTGGTGGAGGTGGGGGTGGGAGGGTCGTGAGTGGCGCCACCAGCACTCCAGGCCTGCGGGAGGGAAGGGGAGGGAGGTCCGGGAGGGGAGGGGCGGACAGGAAGCAGCGGGAGGGAGAGACGCGGTGAGCGAAAGGGAAGTGAGGGTGCAGAGGGAATGATGGTGGCTACGAACCACCAGGCGAAGGGGCATGTGTGTGGAAGGGACATGGCCCATTCCTTGTGGCCCCAACCACATCACACGCAGCCCCGGACGTCCGAAAGCTCCCCTTCAACCCCCCCCAACTCCCTCATCCCCCAGCACCCCCTTCCGCTCTCCCGCCCCTCCCGCCCCCACCCAGCAGCGCCAGCAGCCCCCCGAACGCCCCCAGCACGCGCCCCGGCCCCGCCTCCGGGTGCTCCGCATGCGCCGGCTCCGCACTCAGGCCCAGCCCCAGCACTCCGCAGAAGGCGACGCAGGCGGCAACCCACTCGGGGGCCCGCAGCCGCTCCTGAGGGAGGGGGGCGGGTGGGAGTGAGGGTGGAAGAGGGAACAGAGCGTGAGGGGGGAGAGTACCGGCAGAGGGAGGAGGAAGCCAGGCATGGGGATAGGGGAAACGGCCATGGGCGGGACAAGGGGCAACGCGAACCGGGTCATTCGTTGCCAGGTACCAGTGCTACCCATTCCCTCCTCCGCCCACTCCTCCGGTCCCCTCCCTGCTGCCCTGCCTTGAGGTAGAAGTGCGAGAAGACCAGCAGCACCACCAGCCCCACCGCCGACACCGGCTGCACCACGGATACCTGGTGGGGTGGGCGGGGCGGAGGAGGGGGGATATACCGGAATGGAACGGAGTGGCTCGTGGGTTGAGGGAGGAGTGTGAGAGAGGTGAGGGCTGATGGAGTGGGTTAAGACTCGAGAGGGAGAGGGGCAAAGAGGGTTTTTGGGGTATGCTCTGCCCTGAGCACAGGGTGGTTTATTCAGGCTGTTTTGCGTGTTGTCAGAGGATGAGGAAGGAGGTTACTGGAGAAGGACAGGCGGCTAGCACGGGGACCGGGGACGGGGGCAGCGGTGCTGGGTAACAAGGGGTGAGGAGGTAGACGTGGCGGGGAGGGCAAGGGCCTGTGGAGGTGAAGGGATCTTTTGGGGTCGTGCAGTGTTGGGGTGGGCCTTATGGGCGGGAGGGGCTGGGACAGGGGGCGTTGGCAAGGGTGACAGGTTGCAGGACAAGGAGTTGTGCGAGGACAGACCTACCGGCGCCTTAGCGAAGGCGACGATCATCAGGAGTGCGCCTCCCAAGTCCGTCAGCATCCCGGCAACCCATAGTCCCGAGCGGAAGTATAGAAGAAGCGTCGCGCGGTTTAGCACAAGCTTTGGTAGAGAACGTGTAGCTTGCTTTTGGAGGACCTTGCCAATATTGTTGCCAGCAGCGGCCAGCACAGTTATTAGGATGGCAAACCACATTCCTTAAAAATATGCGTCCCGTCACAAGGCAACCGCTGAGCGAATTAGCAACTCCGCAGTAGATTCTGTAAAAGCATGATCTAAAGTTGCTCTTGGCCTGTAGGCTTCGTAACAGTGTCAAGTAGAGAAGAAGTTGGACTGCAGGGTGCAAAGTTGCCACAGTCGAGATGCCTATTGCCCATAGCGGTTACACGTTGTCTCTATTGACCAACGTTTTGCATAAGCCACTGGGCTACACCAAGTGTGCCAGCGCAAGCGTTAGGCAACTGTCCTATTCTGACCTACAAACTCCAACGAAATATATGTGCACTCCTTGTTGACAACAACCTATACCTTGAGCCATGTAGGCTATCTACAAATCAAATCATTGTGGCATAAATGGTCCGTGGCCTTTGAAACCGGCACCGAAACACACACCAAGACAGCACGTCAGCACCTAAACCCTCTCACAAACTCCTCAGTCCTCACAGATGGCGCTCCCCGTATTACAAAACAAGAATGCAACAGCACATAACCAGATATTTGAAAGGAACCCCTGCAAAACAATGGCAGCATGTCCTGGATAACCCTTCCACGAAACATAAACACAAAGCAAGTAAAGTACAGGTCTTGGTCTTCTTTATTCACTCTCCCCACTAACTTCTCCTCTCTCTACTACAACCCCCTACGCAGGCATGGCTGCCGAGCGCAGGTATGCTTAATTACTCTTCTCCACCTCCTCGGGGTGCGTTGATGCCCACTGGTTGCAGTAATTCGCGAAGTTCTTGGGCACTAGATAGAATGCTAGGTACCATAGCAGTGCCACGGGGATGCTCGCCACCAACGTCGTCTTCAGCCCTGGGGTGTCCAGCAGGTTTGCCAATACCACGAAGGAAATCCCCGCGGGGACAACGAATGCGCGCTGCTGCCACCAGGGCCAGGAGCGACTGTAGTGCCAGTAATTCGTGTCAAAGGGGCAGGGCGATTGTGAGGAGGGCGTTGAGCTGCTGGGCGCGCCAGAGCTACTTGGTTGCCCATTCTGCTGAGCTTGGGGCTTCGCGGTCGCATAGGCCAGCCCGCGGAATCGCCCAGGAGCATGTAGCATGCAAGGCCAGGGTCTTGATAACGTTGAACCTGACGCTACTAAGCTCCGTTGGGTCCTGCTGACGGTAGCGTTGTGACACTCCATGGCGTCAAGCTGTGCAGGTTCTTATAAGCGGTAAGCCTTTAACTGTATGTTGCGCTCTAAAAAGGTTATTAAGCTACAAAACAACAGGCTGTCGCCCGTGGTAGCAGATAGTGTGGGTTGTGGTGAAACGGCGTGCTTGCGTATACCTGGGATCAACCTGTATGGAACGTTCTAAGGCTATCTATGTGTATGCTTATAAAGAGTACAAATGCATGAATGTGCTGCTCAAGCGTAACAGCATTGGACGGTTGGCGTATAGTCCTTCACGGCAGTCCAACACCAAATGGCGACACGAGGACGGTTAACTTTTCTGTGAGTTGCCCCAGTATGGCATCCTCTGATGAAAACATGCAAGCGGCTGGCCGTGGAAAGCGGTCCAAGCAATATGGAACCCTATCATAGTGCATGCCGGGCACCTCAAAGGGCATTTCTGTAAAGACCACAATGCAATTTGCTTCGTTCAGCGCTTACTGAGCGTAGACTTTGCCCAGCCAGTGATTCCGCCGTTGGCACCAAGGCGCTTCTTTCTTGTGGATGCGATTACGCTGCTAGCAGCAGCAATGCGTTTCACTTACGAGGTAACATTTCACAGAACTGCAGAGGCCATGGCACTTTGCTTGCATCGGTTGGCTGTACACCCGGTACTTCCAGCAAAAGGCCGCACTAGCCCTCTTGGAAAGGCTATTAACTTATTTAAGGGCCCATTGCATACTTTCCTTTCCATTTGTAAACACTGACGGCTTTGACACCGCTCAAGCAAACGTGGGGATTCCGTGAGCAGGGCTTGCAAGGCCAAGCCGTGTCTTCGGCAAACTGCTCTTTGTATGCGCGACGCTGCACACGGTAGGTAGTTTCTCCTTGCCCAGCCTTCGCTCCTGCTCGGCGTCGTAAGTGCTCTTTGCCGCGCGGAAAGTAGAGGAGGCATGCAGGTGTTGCAGCAGTTTATCTTGCATTAAGGCGCTGGAAAGTCTATTAACTAAAGCATGCCTGCTGCTGTGTGCGCGATAAATGATTCTTTATAGCAGCAGCGTCTTCCAGCTTCATGCACCTCCTCCGCATCCACCTCCTTCCATTTCCGTCCCTCATTCCGCACCGCATCACCACCCTCGCGCTCCACCCTACCGCTCCGTTCCCATGTCGCACACCACGTGTGCTGCATGCAACGGAACCCCGTCACGATGACTTCTGCCGGTTTCCTCCACCTTCCCTCGGCCCACCCAGTGCCCAGTGTCCTTCCCACCCTCCCACCCACCCACCTCCAAGCTCGCCTGCTAGGCTGGTCGCTGCTGCTGGGTGTGGCGCTGTGGGGGCTCTACGTGTGCTGCACTGCGGAGTGGGGGGCGCAGTGAGTGGCGGGTGCGGCATGTGGGGCGGGAGGAGGGGCGGGGGAGGGGGAAGGGTGGGAGGGGCGGGGCGGGGAGAAAAGATAGAAAGAGGCGGGGCGGGGGGCGGGGTGGGAGGGGACGAGGAAGAGTGGAGGGAGGAGGGGCGGGAGGCAGGGTGTAGTTGGGGGTGCTGGGGGTGCTAGAGGGGAGGTCTATGCGGTTCAGGTAGACGCGCTACTATTGCAGCTAAGATTCGCCTTCGTGTCTTCTACGCCTCCTGCTCCTCCTCCCCCCGCTCCTTCATGGCACGCATGCCGCCCCCTGCATGCCGCCCCCCTGTATCCCTCTCTTCACATCATACCTGACTCATGACCGTCCCCCACACGCCACACCACCGCCTCCCCCCTCTCCCTCCCCCTCCTCCTTCCTTCCACAGCATTAAGACCCGGCTGCACCGCTACAACGCGCAACAGCAGCAACAGCATCAGGAAGCAAGCATCCGCACTCACAGCAGCAGCAGTGCCAGCCAGCAGCTAGCTGGGGCCCCCTCCGTGTGCGCAGCAGCCATGTCCTCCTCCGCCGCCGACCCCACCACCTCCTCCGCCGGCCTCACCACCTCCTCCGCCGGCCTCAGCGACCTCTACTCGCTGTGGGCCATGCCGCGAGGGGCGCTGGGGGAGCAGCTCCGCGCGGAGATAGCGGGACTGGCAGCCCGGCAGGCGGCGGGTGCGGGAGGTGATGGTGCGGCTCCGCCCGCCTTCCCCCCCCATGTGACGGTGTTGGGGGACATCCCCGGGCCGCGGGAGGAGGTGATGAGGAGGGCGCGGGAGCTGGCGGGGAAGATCAAGGTGGGTTGGGGGTGGGGGGGCAGGGGGGGAAGGAGGACGGAAGAGGAGGGTTGGGAGAGGGAGCGGGGACTTGGGGTGGGAGTGGGAGGGGGGCCGGGGTGTCGGGGATGTGGAGAGAATGGGTTGTATGGTAGGGAGGAGCCATGTGCGACTCTTTGTGTATGCTGCGTCGTTTGTTAAGGATCTTAATCACCCCCACCCCCCCACCCGGCCCCCCACAGAAGTATCGCATCAACTTCACGGGTGTGGCGGCGGGGGCCTCCTACTACCAGGTGGGGCGGGGGGCCGAGACAGAGGACGGGACTTAGGGCGGGGGCGGGGGGGAGTGAGACAGAGGGCGGGGCGTACGACATGGCCCATGGGTGCGAAGGGGCGTCGGAGGGCTGTGGGCTGGGGGGTGTAGGGGGACCGCGATGGGGCTTCCAAAAGCGAAAACACACTGCATGTTGCGTGTGCGTGTGGAGGGAGGGAAGGATATTGTTGAGCTTGAAGCAACGGCCGCAGCGTGACACAACAGCCGCATGCAGGTCCCAACATGATCCCAACCACTGCCCCGAAGGCTCCTCTGCTTCACTATGTATACCCAACCTCAGCCCAAAACCCTTCCAACCCAACCCCTTCACCCGAGCCCCTCCACCCCCCTACAACACATTTTAACACATTGGGTATTCTCCTTTCCAGCACCCCCCCAACTACACCTCCCCCCCCGCCCCCCCCCAGTGTGTCTACCTGCTAGTAGCCAGGGAGGAGGGGCCGCTGGCAGCCGCCGCCGCAGCCCGGCAGCAGTACGGCATGACCACTCCGCCGTACATGCCGCACCTCTCGCTGCTGTACTCGGATGCGGAGCCGGCGGAGAGAGCCAAGGTGGGGGGGAACACCTATCCTCCTATCCTCCTCCCGCTCCCGCTGCCCCGAGTAACCCTACACACACTGTACCCGGCGCCCCCTCCCCCTCTGCCTCCCTGCCCCTAACCCGCGGTTTGGTACCGGTATCTCTTTGGCCTGCGAGCAGGTGGTGGACTCCGAGACCGGCCGGCTGTACGGCGAGGGTTCCGGGTACGACAGCCTGCTGGTGGAAACAGGGTTCGAGGTGGACCGGCTGGCGGTTTGGTACACGCCCACGGAGGACAGGAGCACGGGGGCGTGGAGCTGCGTGGGGGAGGTGGAGCTGGCGGGTGGGGAGTGAGGGGGTGGGGGTGAGGAGGGGGAGTGAGGAGGGGAGGCGGTGGTGAGGTGCGGTGTGAGGGCACGAGGGGGGGCACGACACTCCGTTGAGTTACAGTATGGTTGGAGAGAGAGGTTGGAATTGATGATGGTGTTGGTGAGATGATGGGATGAGATGAGATGCGGCTGTGCAGCACGCAGGGAGGAGAGAGCGGTGTGCAGACAGCCCCTGTAACCCGGTGGAAGCCTTTCGGGGGCCGTACATGGATCGTGCGACCGTGCATGTGTGAGGAGGCGTTGGGTCCGTATACGGCAGGAGGGGTGTGCGTTAGGACGCTTGTGGTGGTGCATGAGAAGGCCCATGAGGGCGCCTTTGTGAGAGCTGCCGCCCTCTGTTTCCTCCTGCTGTGCCAGGTCGCGGACCTGTGCTGGGCTGGGGAGCTTCCTGCCGGCATTGCCGCTGTACAATTCCTACACATTCCGTGCGCAAGGTTTGGATCAACGTACCGAACTCTCGTAGGTTACAATCCAGGATAGGATTGCAAAGTAGGTTGGTTCCTGCGGCCCCACATGGGGACACGGGTGCTCCCGAGCCCAAGTGCTCTCAGCGGCTCACCAACACCAACACCAGCAGCAGCAGCAGCAGCTCCCCACATACTTCAGACCTCACCGCAACACACAGCACAGCCGTACATGCGCACATGCCAGCATGTGTGAGTGTTCTTAACACATGTCAGCTGCAACATGTGAGCACCTGGACGCTATAGCCCCTACCACCACCACCCCATTGCTTTACCCTAACTACACCTATGCCCAGGGATTGCCTATCTGGTCGTAGGGTATGAGCGCCCGCCCCTTCATCAGTGACAGCACCACCTGCGGGTTGGAGCGAAGCAGTGCCAACACCTGCGGTGTGGGGGAACACGGGGGGGTTGTTGCAATACCTGAGCCGCATGTGATTGAATGAATGACCGTTACAATGGTTCGACACACATCCGCATATCCATGCATGTAACGCCAGCAACTAACGGTAACAAAACTATGCCCGCAACTTTCCGCGACTAGCACAATCCTCCCATTCTCTGAACCCCAAGGCCCCCCACCCCTCTTGACTCACATCCACCCCCGGCATGATGCGTTCCGCGTCCCCCAGTGCCGCCTCCAGGCACCCAACATCCAGCACCTCGGGGTAGGCGGCCACGAAGCTGTGTGGGGAGCGAGTGCGTGGGGTGGTGGTGGGAAAGGCGGAGATTGGAAAGGGGAACTAAGTACCCCGTTATTGAAGTTATTGAATGGAGCTGTAGCGTAGTACAGGTTTATTAAATTTGGTGTGTATGACCAGGTATGACGGTCACATGGTGTCCCGTCGGTACCCTCACGCCACTACCACACCCTCCCCCCCAAGCTTCCAGCCCCACTCCTGCTCCCCCCCATCTTCCTCTCCTCCCTGCTTCGCCGGTCCCCACCCCTTCCCCCACCTGCTTTTCCTTTTTTTGTTTCTATATGGTTTTAATTGGTCCAAGATTGTCCCCCCACCTGTCCACATGCACGCCCCCGGGCTCCAACAGCTCCCGCAACCGCACCGCAACCGCCCGCAGCCAGGCAGCAGCAGCGGTGTCACACCCGCCCTGCCCCTGCCCCTGCCCCTGCCCCTGCCCCTGCCCCTGCCCCTGCCCCTGCTCCTGCTCCCTCCTTTCCCCTTCCTGCCCCTGCTCTTGCTCCGGCTCCCTCCTCTCCCCTTCCTGCCCCATCCCCTCCACCAGCAGCTGCAGCCGGTTGCTAACCAGCTGCGAGATATCGGCCTGCAGTGCGACAGGGGGGGGGAGGCGCAAGGGGGAGTGGAGGGAGGAGTCGAGGGTGGCAGGGAGACCAAGGGGAGGGAAAGGGGGGATTAAAGACCACACCAAACCATAGGAAACGACATGTAGGAGGGAAAGGGGGGGAGGGACCCAACCCAACCCCCGGCTCCCACCTCTGGAAACGCCTCCCGCAGTGCCAGCAGCCGCTGCGCCACCCGGCCCGTGTCGGTCAGCAGTCGGACCAGCAGCGGGGCGGGGGCCTGCGGGCGAAGAAGCAGACCCAATGTGTTGAATGATAATTAGGAAACTAGGTGACGAGCCCCAAGCTAGAAGAGCTGACCATCCATAGCAGCTCATCACGGATCGGGTTCCGGACCCCCTCCCTCGCACCCCCCACCACCACCCCGCCCCCCCCCCAGCCCGCTCCCACCCGCGCCAGCCGCTCCCGCAGCCCCGGCAGCAGCACCGCCAGCTGCCCCAGCCGCTCCGCCACCTCGGACTCACTCAGCCCCAGCTCGCCCGCTGCAACGCGCTGAGGGAGGCGGGGCAGGGGCAGGGAGTGGATCAGGGAAGGAGGGATGGGCAGGGGGGGGCAGGGAAGGGGAGGAGTGACGGGCGGGGGGGCGGGCAGGGAAGGATGTTATCGTAGCAGCACAGCTGGAGGTGCGATGAGGGAGGCGGTGAGATGGAAGCGGAATGTGGAGATGAGGTGGGGAAGACGCGGTGCAGGAGGTGAGGGATACCTCTCCGCCCAATATGCGTCTTCTACCGTACAACCCGGCTACCTTGCCTCCCTGCCAACTCCGGTGCCTATTCCCCCCCCCACACACACTTTGGAATTTCTATTTCCCCCCCCCCCAACAGGCTGTTGCCGCCTTAGCCCTCACCCCCCTATAGTGTCTCCGAATGCGCTCACTGCATGAGTCGGGATATGGGATTGGGACTTAGTTGTTTGCATTTCTTATATAATTTTCCCCCCCTGCCCCTCCCCTCCCATAGTCGGGCTATGGGATTGGGACTCTAGTTGTTTGCATTTATCACATAATTCTTCCCCCCTGCCCCTCCCCTCCTCCCTCACCGTCACCAGCCGCCAGCGCAGGTCGTCACTCCATGTCACGTTGCGCTCGCTGACCTGCCAACCCAGCTGGGGGCAGGGTGGGAGCCAGCAGGGAGGGTGGTACAACACCGAGGAGTGAAGGGAGAGGGGTGGACGAGGGGGAAGCTGTGTAAACACTCCTAGGCCGGACATGTACTCGCCGTTACGATGTTACCTGCACCCTTCGTTCCTCACAGTGTCCTTGCCCCCCCTGGCTCGTACGGACACACTGTACACGTGTACAGACTGTAACTGTAACTGTTACCGTAACTATAACCCGCAGAGGAAGCTCTCCAGGAGAGGGCGGCATCCACCTCACACCGCATGTACGGCAGTGCGACTTATCCACACACCTATGACATGGGGCATGTGAAGCCCCTGCCATAGCAGTGTGGGGAGTGCGTGAAAGATATACTACGCCCCACGAAACAGGCGCCCGCCCCTACCTGCCAGGGAGCCTGGGAGGAGGGGCTGGAAGCCACCCCGGGTGGCTGCTGCTGCTGCTGCTGCTCTTCAGGTGGCTGCTGCTGCTGCTGCTGTAATTGGGTCAAGGGCTGTTGCGGGTCAAGGGCCGCTGGGAAGATGTGTTCCAGCGTAGCCTACGGAGGTGAGGAGGTCAAAGGGAAGGATGGGATATAAAGTTCGGGCTGCGTATCGTTGTGGTCAGGCCGTGAAATGGAGTCGCTACAACTGCGGAAATGTCGAGGGACTTGGATTCCAAGCGGCCAGGATGCGCTAAAGGACCGCCGACAGGTATCTGTCAGTAGTATTGCAGAAACGTACTACAGCTTTGCTGCAATTGGCAGTCGCCTGATTCGCATGCGTTCGACCCAACTTCCTGTTTCTGACCTTTTGCCCTTTCCCGTCGCCATCATTGTAAGGATAAGCAATATCGGTTGGAGTGCTTGAGCATCCATGTCCGATGGTGCTGCTATGGTCCCTCCGCCTTGCTCGTGAGCATGGAGCCAGAGATGGAAGTCTGTGACTGTATCGGGGCCGCCCTCTTCTTGTGAGGACGTAATTAGGGCATGCTAGCGGTGCTATTACTTGCGGCGCCTTCTTGCAAGCCTTCCAGCAGGATAAACCGTGTTTGGGTTCTGCTGAAAGCAGAGCGCTGGCTTGCATTGTAATGCGATGTGAACTTTTAGAAGCACGTAAACCAACAGGTGCATTGCTTCGAGCCGTCGCTTGCTGCTTTGAGTTTCGCTTGCAGGTGTCGTATGATCTGCGGTTGCAACCGCTTCAAACTACCGGCAACTAGCCCCATGGATAAGCTGCCCCAGCTCTCGTCCGCGCAGGCAGCAGATCGGACCGTTTTGTAGGGCAAGTAATATGCTGCGGGTATGGCATCCTGGAATTCTAATAAATTGTTAACGGCTGTCTGAGCAGTGCACGACGCTGCGGTGTAGAAATCTGACGTGCCTGCAGCGTAGCCCCAGCCCATGAGCCGGCCAGCTGAAGTAGCGTAACAGCTGAAGCAGCGTGTGCTCGACAGGTCCTCTTATTAAGCCAACGGGGTACCACATCGCTGGCTGTCAGGCCACCCCAGAACCTACCGTACGACAGGCTGTCTATGCCGGGCAGGTTTTACGGCGCGGGGGGGACCCTAGGTTGCTCATACACTTGCAGAATTGCATAAACGCATCTATTTCAAATACAAACCATGGCCAAGCGCCCCGTAGTTGTTACTGGTAAGTTGTTGCGCATTCATTAAGCATCCTCAGGAAAAAACACTAAACTGCCGCCGTCTTCCTATTGTACACTACCCAATCCACACTGGGAAATATCGAACCCCACACACGGGTATACAATTGCCGTACACACTACTCCCACCACCACCGGCACCTAAATGACTCTCTATCTCAAATCCTAAAAGCGAAACTATTGGTCCGAGTCAACACAAGAATCAAAATGCGTTCCTCCATGGTTCACGATGAGGGAAATGATGATGCGGAGAGGGCACTAGAAAAGGGCCTGCACGGATTGCGGCCGCACAAATTCCACGAATAGACAGACGTTGCACGCCGCCAGGCCAAGGTTATTTAGTCGACATACCGAAGTTTCTAAGGGACAACGCACCCGGGCAAAGGGTACGTTCAAGAAAGAAGACCAAAAGGACGTTTTCACGCGGCAAGGGCACTCTAAAATGGCCCCAAATCAAACGACGCCGCCTTGCTCACGTACACACACACACACACCAGTGTCACACAACATTACAAGGAACAATACACTTTAGCCAGAAGGTTAATAGGTCGTTCTCATAACCACCATTCCCACAGCCAGCAAGTCAAGCTCGCAACACACGGCAGCAGCACTCGTACCGCGACTCTTTTAGCGGGTAGAAGAAGAGTGACTGCTCGGTGCCGCCCCAGCCGTCCCTCCACACGGCCTCGCAATGTTGGGCAGGTTGCTGCCACCAGTCGCAAACATTACCTTGTGTCACCAGCGCTGTCAAGGCGGCCAAATTCCTTCCACGTTGACAACCCCATGGACAATAACATTTGAATCCAAATATTTGCACAAAACGGGAGGGAACAAATTTACTTTTTTACTTCCTTGAGGGCACACACTGAAGGAAAGCGCGCACGCGAGCGGCCTGCCAGCAACGTACAGACAGCCGCCCGGGCGCAGCTTAAAAAGGTCGCTACAGCGCTTCCCGCAAACGCACATGGAGACGCAGGGCGCACCATCCCACCCCTACCGACAACACACCACATGCGACCAGCACGATCCAAACAACACGGCCGGAACGCCACCGCCCCCTGGCGCTACTCCGGCTCCTCCTCCTCCACCTCCTCTTCACATGACCTCTCCGTTCTTTGTAGTGGACTGCACGTGGGGAGCGGCGGCGGCATGTGAAGCACACCCCCCATCTGAACTGCTCTTTTAGTTAACGTAACAGCCACGGAGCAGCAAAGATGCATGACCTTGGCTGAGGGGGACCCGCACGGCACGGCACGAACGAAGGGGTTCTGCCAAACAGCAAATGAAGTTTTGGACGGAGCCGCTCGCTCATGGCGTCCGCCTACCGGCTTGTAAACACCTAAGGCTACCGGGAAATGTTTACCAAAAATGCCACGGCAAAGGCCGTGCACGTAACGCGTACCTGGAATCTTGAGCTCCAAAATGTAAAGGAACCGGATCAGGAATGAAACAGGAACCGCTTTCTCCCATTCCCGCGATGCGGAATATCAGCAGCCCTCAAAAGACCGCCCATTCATAGCCGGCCGCGGAAGGGTGCGGGCAAGGCATTCCTAACACGACCAAGACACACAGAGAGCGCCACAAGTAAGAAGGCATCAAACCATACCATCATACGAAGCACCCATGCCTTCGCCTCCACAGGTGGCCAAACACGACCGTCCCAGCCCAACAAGAGGAAGCTGCTACCACCTCACAGCATGCTGTACGGCGTATGCCCGCTATCCCGCAATCCTCTTGTTCACCTCCTCAAGCCCACCAGCTGCTTCTCTAATGGTTGCGGGAAGGCATTCCATATCGTAAACGCTGCCGCCGAGCTTCAACATTGAGACCCGCGTCCGAAATTGGGCTAAGTACCATGAACCGCAGACGCAAGCCACCCCTAATCCAACACTTCCTCATCATCATCCATCCTTACGTCCAGAACCATGCCCCTGCCATGGCATTGCCGGCAATTTTGCACCATCAAATGCATCTCACCAGCGGCAGCATGCCGCAGCGTTGCACCAACCAAACAAACCAACCCCACAGCGCAGAAAAGGCAGTTGCCCAGCGAGCTGGCGCGCTAAGAGCAATAACAAACAGCCACACCAACATAACCCCAGCCGTAGGAACACAGCGGCGGCGAAGCAAGAGGCTTACATCGCGCGCTCACCCCAGCTTACCAGTGGCGGCATCCCGGCAGCACCAGCAGCACCTGCGAGCGCGTACAGCCCATTCACGTGCTGCGGCTGCGGTGTTTGCGGCGTGAAGACCCCTTGCGCATTAAGCGGCAGGATGTAGGGTGTGTGGTTGACGGGCTGCGACACGACGAGCGCTGCGGCTGCCGCAGCGGTGGGTGATATCTGCGGCGAGTACTGCAGGTGCTGCGGTTGGGGGGGCTGCTGCGGGGGCTGCATCTGCCGCTGTGGTTGCTGATGGGGCTGCTGCAACGCCGGCGGTAGCTGCTGCGCTACGCCGTACGGGACGTAAGGTGGCGGCGCTGGTGACGGCTGGAACGGCTGCAAAACCCGGTGTGGTAGGGGAGGCTGCTGCGGCGGCTGGGCGCACGGCGCGAGTAAGGGCGAATGAAGCGGCGCGGCTTGCATAGGATGCACGACATGCAAAGGCTGTCTTGCCAAGAGCGGAGGCGGCGGCGGTGGCGGCGCATGTAGCATCTGCGGTACTGTCGGGGGCGCCACTGGGCTGCGAACCGGCGCCTGCTGAGCTGCCGGCCCCGGAGGTGCGATGGGCAGAAGCGGCGGCAGCGGCAAGCGCCACTGCGGCAGCCCCGCAACACCAACACCACCTCCATTCCCGCCGCCAGCATTTGCCGCTACCACACCGTTGGCACCTGGGGCCGTTACCTCGCCAGCCCCACCGCTGCCATCACCCACGTCCGTCGCTCCCACAACCGTTCCCGTACTCTCCAGCAGCGCTGCTGCAGCCGCAGCCGCCGCCGCTGCGGCGCTGATGCTGCTCGCGTTGGACGCCTGGCGCTCCAGCCGCAGGATCTCCTGCAGCTGCATGGCGAGCTCCTGGAAGCTGGGGCGGTTGACGGGGCTGGGGTCCATGCAGGTCTCCACCAGGGAGCGCCACTCGGGCTCGCAGGAGGGCGGGATGGCGAGGTGCAAGTTGCCATGCAGCAGCCCCGACAGGATTTCCTGTGCGGTCAGGTGCGCAAAGGGCGCCTCGCCTGTGAGCATCTCCCACATGACCACACCCATGGAGTACACGTCCACCTTCTCCGAGATGTTGCCGCTGTTGGAGACGAGCTCGTACGCCATGTACGGCAGTGTGCCGCGCAGGTCGCGACAGGACACGTAGTTGCTCAGCTTGTGCTTGCTGAGGCCGAAATCCGCGACCTGCGAAAAGCAAGAGAGCGGGAAGGCGCAAGAGCAATCGCCATCATCAAGTTGGAGTACACGTATGATGTATCATGGCTGCCAACAGGTCATGCACAAGGTGAGTCGCGGACTGCTTCCCCTTAACGCGCCCCAGCTTTCCTCCCGTACGGCACCGGCACACACCTTGATGACCATGCTGTCCCCCTCTCCGTCCACCAGCAGGTTGTCCGGCTTGAGGTCAAAGTGCACCACGGCGGGAGACTGCTCGTGCAGGTAGGCCATGCCCAGAGACGCCTGTGGCGAGAGCGGGATAAAAACAGTAAGGAAGGATGCAAGGAAGCGAGGAGAAAAGCGCGGAAAAGACGCGAGGAAGCGAGTGCACAGGAAGAGGTTATGCGGGCGCAAACTGCCCAAAACCACCGCGTTCCCGTCGCAAACCAGGAGCACAACACGAGGGCTAACAAGGTGCAGTCTACTTCAGCTCCCACATCCCTTGCGCCCACCTGGAGCGCAATCATGGCCCTCTGCCGCAACGACAGCCGCCGGCCGTTGAGCGACCGCAGGTACTGCCCCAAGCTGCCGTTCCTCACAAACTCCGTTATGATGCCGCCAATCAAACCCGTTGGCGAGCCCGCACCGCTAGCCGGTCCGCCGCCATTGCCGCCGCCAGACCCGCCCCCACCACTGCCGCCGCCTCCGCCGGCCCCGCCGCCGAGGCCACCTCCGCCCAGCCCGCCGGGCGTGTCGGGCGAGTCCATGACAAGGCCATACATGCGGATGATGTTGGGGTGGTTGAGCTTGGCAAGTGTCTCCGCCTCCCGCTGGAAGGACTCGGAGTACTTGGCGAAGCGCTCCCGCTGCGGATTTGGCAGGGCGCGAGGGTAAAGACGTTAGGGTGTTGCTGTATGATGGCGACTCATGGATGCATGCGCGGGGCGGGGCTGCGTTGTCTAAGCAAGCAATGTAAGGCACGCCAAAGTTACTTATTAAATGCTATCAACCCAGAGGCTACCCTCATGGAAGCGCAATCCGGATGAACCCAGATGCCGCGCACGGCGCGTGGAGAGGTAAGCCTAGCACATCACATGCATGCGCTACCGCACCTCCATGCACACGGAGCAACAACCTACCTTGAGCCATTTGATCGCCACGATGCCGTACGGAAACACTTGCGCTTGGGACACCTCGCCAAACCTGCATTGCAAAGCGAAAGGGCCAAGAAGCGCATTACAGGAAACCGCTGGTAAAACCAAAGCCTTCCTCTCCCCTTGCCGCCAACACCCGTTTGAACCGTTCATCGTCCCGTCCGCCCCTACTTACGCGCCCTCGCCAATCTTTGCGATGATAGACACCTCCGACTTGCGCTTCTTCACAACCCCCTTGAGCGGGTGGCTGTGGTGTCCCGCGGCCGCGCTCAGGCTGTCCATGCCGTCCAGCCCCAGCAGTCCCAGCCCCGTGCGCAGCAGCGGATCCAGCGGATCCAACGGCGACACCCGGCCGCCGGCCCCACGACCTCCTCGGCCGCCGCCATCGCCGTCATCATCGCCGCTGTCGTGGTTACCGCCCGGATCATGCAAGGAGCTCTGCTGCTGCGTGCCAAACTCCTGGGTGATGCACAACCGGCTGTCGCCGGCGAGCATGTCCTCAGGACCGCCAGCGCCCGGAAAGCCACCACCACCGCCGTGCGCACCGACCCCTGGGCCAGCGTCGGCATGAGCGCCAGGGTGTGGCCAGCGTGCTGGGCCGCCAACGCCGGCTACAAGGCGTCGCAGCCCGACATTGTCAGCCGCGCCGCCGCCTGCCCGCCCGCCGCCGACACTGCAGCCTCCTCCATGCGTGCCGTTCAAGGAGCCGTCATCGCCAAAGATGGTGATGCGCGACGGAAGGAAGGGTCCGGCACCTGCGGCGCCACGGCTCTCATCACGGCTGCTTTCACCAAAGGCGCTGATGTGGCGCGGCAGCAGGTCGACAGCAGCCGGCAGCCGCGTGTGCACGCCGCCGCCGGCAGCCCCACGAGCGCCGCTGGCAGCACCATTAGGGCCTCCGCCATCGGCAGCTGCGAACGCGCCGCCGTACTGCTCGCCCAGCTGGTCGCCGTACGCCGCCAAGTCAGCTGCACGAGGCATTGCGCGGACGGCACCATCGCTAGCGGCGCTGGCAAGGTCGCGACCGCTGCCGTCCGTGATGCGCATACCGCACAGGCCAGTCCCGGCGACGATTGGATCATCGTACTGCTCACTGTACGGGTCTTCAAGTTGCTCGTCACAATAGAACCCCAAATACGAACCTGTTACCCCCCGCTGCTGCTGTCGATTGTCCTGCTCCTGCTGCTGCACTATTTTCTGCTGCTGCTCCTGCTGTGGCTGCACTAACTGCTTCTCCTGCTGTTGTCCTACCCGCTTCTCCCAAACCAGCTCCGGGTGCTGCCGTTCCTCCTGCGCCGAGCGAGGGCGATGTGCGGCCCCGCGTCCTAATCCTTGCCAGCCGTCAGGCAGTTGCCATTGCTGCTGTTCCTGCTCTCGTCCCTGAAAGCCGCCGTCTAGGTTCGCAGCTTCCTCCTCCTCATACAGCTGTTCCTCATACGGCTGCTCCGAATGGGCATAATCATGTTCGTTGCAACCCGTCTGGTTGTAAGCCAGTTCCAGCGCCGCGTCGGCTTCCTCAAACAAGTAAGCGTCCACCTCTGCCCCCTCTGCTTCTGCCTCGGCAGCGCCTCCACGCCGGGCGTTACGCATAATCGTCTCCGCCGCCAACGCCGCTGCCGCCGCCTCCACCCCGCGCCCCTGCCTGGAGCCACCAAACCGCTCGCCATTGCTGCCGCCGCTGCCGGCGGCAGCGGCGTCGACCCCGTCAGCCTGTGCTGCCAGCAAAGCCTCCGCGCGCTGACCAAACGCATGCCCGTGCCAGCCAGCCGACGGTCTTCTACTGCCAAAGCCCGCATTGAACAGCATGTTACTCGGCCCGCCGGCGACTGCTCCAAGAGCAGCTGGCAACATGTGAGCGGTCGTCCTGCCGCTGGCAAAGCTGTTCACGCTCATGCTGACGTTGTGGTATGCTGCTCCTGAGGCAGCAGCCGCCATGGCAGCGCTGTACGTAGCAAGGATAAGGCAGGGGTTAGATGACCACCACGGAAAGAGCTTGCAAGTCCAGGGCCTAGCGCACACCAAGACACCGGTCACCCGAGCGCCCCACCCACCCATTGAGAAGCTCCGCGTCAGAGGACGGCAGAGCTGACGGCACGCTGCTTTCCGTCACCTCCTGCTCGTCCGGATCACCCCAATCGCTCCAGTTTGGTCCACATTCCTCAGGATCGCAGCTGTTGCACAGAGGTCACGGGGAGCGCGATTTTAAAGCCCGGCTGAAGGCTACCGACAAGGACGGCGTGTGCTCATGCTAGAAGAAGCCAGCAAGTGGAACCCCAACCGAGCACACATGCAGTTCCACCCCCTTACATTGGCGAGTGTGGAGTGTGGAGCCGCGTACAAGGTTAAAAATAGCACACACGGAGCCAAAGGCATTCACATGATCGTTGGAGCAGTTCGGACAGGTTGCACAATTGATTGTGCCGGAAGGCCTACCTTGACTGCAGCTCTCCATCGACGCCATCGTCCATCAGCTCATCCTCATCATCCAGCTCCTCCTCCAGGTCCTGAACCTCACGCTCGAAAATGATGGCCCGGAACACGAACACCTTAATGCGCACAGTTTTGACTGGCGTGCTAGGCTTCTGGAGCGCGTTAACGTACTCATCTCGCATTTCCTGCAATTTCCGGGGTACTTTTATAGTTCAGTCTATAGTGAAGGCACGAAGTCAACGTTTGAAGAGCATCCCGAAATGGAAGCGCAACAAGCCAGGCAATTATGAATTTTCGCCAGAAGCGGCCATGCAGAGATAGACATACAGAAGAAGCAAACGCCCTGTGAAGCCTTCAGCAGGTACGCCCTGGCGGCGGCCAATTCTGGCGGGCTGAAAGGGAGCACGCACCAGCAGGTCGTCATCGCCCTGAACTTGCACCAGGTTATCTGGATCAATCTCGTCACCAGGGCACAAGTACTTGAAGCTGACCGTGTCGCCAAACTTGTCGTTTAGGCGCTTGCTGACCTCGGCGTATTTGCTGTCAAAGGGAAAGCTTTCATTGTACACCTCGCCACCAACGTAGCGCCACTGACGTGGTCCATCCTGTGGAAGGAGAACGGAGACACGTAAGCTAGCTGCTGCACAGTTGGTCGAGAATGTTGTTTAAACGCACCTGCGCAAAGGTGCCGCCGAAGTGCAGGCGTACTCTAATGCGCGGCTTGTCCTCCTCAGCTGGAGATGGAACCCCAGGGCCTTCTGATGTGAGCGCGGCCATACTGTTCTTATAAGCGAAGGTTAGGTCGGACCATTCTCTTTGGGAGGGGCGCGGGGCCGCACTAGGCGCGGCCTGCCGACGCCTGGGGCATGGAGGGGTGGGTTGAGGTGTGTTGCCCCATAAAAGGCTCACACAGCCCAACCCTGGGCAGCTGAGGCCCCGCCGGCGCGCAAACTCAGTCTAGGCGTCCTCGAATTTGTGCGTGCAAGATCCGGAAAAAATGTTGGAGTAGGTTAGTTGCAGTTTTATTACTATGACAAGCCGTTGGCTTTCCGCTCCGGCAAAGCCGGGCCAGCGCTCAATAGTACGGCAAACTGTCTCTTGGTGTCATAAGTTCCTAGACGCTGAGCCAGTTTTGGTAAATCATGAAGATAAAGTTATGCATTTGCGCCCTTCCATAGATCCCAGGACTCAGCGGTCGCACACTTGGCTCACTCTGTGGGCAATACCTGGGACTTCCTTACGCTCTGCTTCGTCAGTGTTATACTCGAGAACTCGCTTCCAGAGAAACTGGTTGACATGCTGCGTGTTCAAGGCTTAAGAAGCCCTGTAAAAATGCATAACATGTTGCGCTTGACTCAGCTTGACAACATGAAGGTCATGATGAATGGGTCTTATGGAGGCGATATGCCCCCAATCGGACATATATGTAGACGCCTGACCGCGCGTGGGTTGCTTGCTGGATGCCGTGGTACTGGTCCAAGCCATCAATGCAACAGCCCAACCTGCTTAGCAGGACTTGCAGTTAGCCTGCCGTCGCGTGCCAAATTCTGTGTTACGAATATGCGCTTTATCCAACAAAATTATGCATTGTGACCCTATACTGCAACCCCTAAGGGTAGATACAATCGTCCGTAGGGCTCGCACCCTTAACACCTGCACCTTAACGCCTGGACTTCACGGTAGTCAGATGTCCTTGGCCCCCCTGGCTCGTACGGCACGCTCGACACGCGTACAGACTGTCGCTGTAACTGGTAGTCAACTATAGATTTTACGCAAAGTGATTGCCGCTACGCCTCCGATCCCTAGGCCGGTTTTAGCACCACCTGGCGGCCGTTCATGTGGAGGGGTAAGCCTCATCACCCTGCCATGAGGAGCCCGCACGCCAGCTGGCAAACAAGGGGCGCCCCAGAACAGAGAGATACCGGTAGACGCCCTTTCCAAGACGGCAATGCACGGCTAGTTTCTTGAGTTCCGTGTGCTGCGTCGGCCACCACGGTCCGCGTTGCCCTCGGTCTCGTACGGCATGCGTTCCTCGTTTCCCACACCGCACATCCCCTGTAGCATGGCCACGATGTGTAGTATCACACTTTTCCCCTCTCCAACCCTGTCGTCAAGGAGCTTCAGATGGCTGGTACCGGCCATCTCCGGAACAGCAATTAAAGCCGGCCGACAAGCCATCACCGCTTCAAAACCAGACCACTGCCTAGATGCCGTACACGATGCCTAGTAAAATACCCAGCAACCATGCCTATGTATGCAGGGGCCTGCCAGGTGCAAACCTGCATCGCTGTGCAGCGTGTTTATGTAGTTTTGTAATGCTTAGGTTCGTGTGCCGTTTAGGCCTGGGCCCTTCTGGGGCTGTAGCTGTCATCCGTGTCCTCCGCTTTTTCCACGCTGACCTCTTGGGCTGACTTTTGGCGGGGAGTGGACGCCGCTTGCCTGCTGCTGCAGCAATCTTTACGACAGCCGCTGCTGCCGTACCGACGGGATATACACGTCTCCTCCTACCGGTGCTGCCGAATGGTTTCCTTTTGATGCAAATCTGCCGTACAGCTGAGTCCCACACGTGCACGTGGCTGGTAAGCACAGTCATGCCTCCTTGTGAATGTAGCATTTGTTAGACTAGAAGCTGTAAGGAGCGGCAGAAGCACCGTAAGGCACGACGGGAGGCGGCGGTGGCAGCAGTGGTATCAGGCTGGGCTTCATTCAACTGGATCAGCCCGAGACCTGAGGCATATTTGTACTTGTGCATGTGGACAATTGCTGGGCTAGTGCAGCGGCCACCGTGCTGCATGTGCGTCATGGCAGCACCATGCCACCGTCCTTTGTCCATTGCATATCGTACGCCTCCACAGCTTCCCCTGCCGTACGCTGCCATGTGTACGTACATTCTCGTGTCGCCTTTGGTGCCAATTGCGCTGAACCCACACTCCACACTTCTAGCACTCCTCCCTTTCTAGGCTTCTCCTTGTTGTGTAATTATACCTTCGCAGTTACCGGTATACAACTTGTGGACTTGCGTAAGAACAACGTTTTTGACACCACAAAACTATTTCCTGGCATGTAGATACTGCTGACACAGCCATTTGGCTAAGGTGTAGCCGCCATGTATTCGCGCCCATCGCGGAATTTCCGCAAGCCTAGCATAGTAATTCGCACAAATGAGCCGGACTACATGGTATTTGAGCTTAAGAATACAGATGTCAGTGCTGCAAACGCCTTGCGGCGTGTCATGATAGCTGAAGTGCCGACCATCGCCATCGATCTGGTGGAGATGGAAAACAACACAACTGTACTTAATGACGAGTTCCTGGCGCATCGGCTGGGACTGTTGCCGCTTGTATCCACCGAAGCGGTTGCCTGGAAGCGGCCATTTGAATGGTCGAGCGACGCAGACATGATAGAAACGGCGTTTGCTCTGGACGTCAATTGCACAGTGGACGGTGTCATGGATGTAACCAGCAACGACCTGATTCCCTTGAATCCGGAGCACCGTGTCATCCCCGTCAACTACCAGCTTGACGAGAAGCCCATCGTCATTTGCAAAATGCGCCGCGGGCAGCAGCTGAAGCTTGTGGCACGGGCACGGAAAGGCATTGGCAAGGACCATGCCAAGTTCATCCCCGTCGCTACCGCGGTCTTCCAGTATAAGCCGCAGATTACGCTGTCCCACAGCGCCATGGCGGAGATGACGGACGATGAGAAGCAGGCCTTTGTGAACAGCGACCCCTCGAAGACCTTCAAGTTCAATCCCATCACGCGCATGGTGGGGCAGCCGGGGTGGGGGCAGCCGGGGGGGAGGGAGCATGTTTGCAGCTGTTGGAATTGGGTCTAGCAGGGATCTGGGCTGACGTGTGATGCCAACCAAGCATGCTTGCCAAACGAACACCAAGGGTTTGCGAGGGAGCCGTACTGTTAACGGGTTGTCGCGTCGCAAGGCTGTCCAGGTACGTCATCCTGCTTGGATGGGCACTGTAAGCTTCCCACACCTGGGCCTACCCTGGATCTCAGAGTACCATAGGGGCGCTTTAGGGGAAAGAAGCACACTGACGAGCCCTTGCCGCCCGTGTCTCCCCGCACATCGTTCTCCCCAACCCTTCTCCTTCCCGTCCCTTCCCTCCCTCCCCTCCCTTCCCTCCCCTCCCCTCCCCTCCCTTCCCTTCCCCTCCCTTCCCTTCCCTTCCCTTCCCTCCCCTCCCGCTAACCCAGATCGAGGTGGACAACGAGGAGTCGTACATGTACGACGAGGAGTGCCTGGTGAAGGCGCGGGAGCTGGGCCGACCCGACCTGGTCACTATCACGCAGAAGCAGGTGGGGGGGGGAGGGTGGGGTTAGCGGGGGGTAGGTTAGACTAGGCAAACTGAGCCGCCAGGAAACGCAGAGCGTGACCTTCCTCCATCCGTGCAGCCCTGCCATTCCCACTCACCCCCGCCACCCTCACCCCCCACCTCCTTCGGGACATGGGATTGGGACTCCGGTTGCCCCACTTCTCAACTACCTTGCCCCCTCCCAACAGGACCACTTCATCTTCCGCGTGGAGGGCACTGGGGTGCTGCGTGTGGCGGACGTTGTACGGCAGGTGGGAGTGGAGGAGAAGAATTCCCAATCTGTTTGATGTGCGAGGGGAGGGCGCGAAGGAGGGCGGGGTAAAGCGGAGGGAACTGACGAGCTGTGACAAACTGAGGGGCGGGGAGAAGGGTGGGAGGGCGGGACGTGCACAGGCGGTGTTCCGTGCACAGGGTCAGGACCGGCGGGAGTCGGCCGGGGGGTGAGAGCGAGGTGGTGGGCGGGTCCAGCAGAGCCGGGTCCCACTTGCCTTGCCCTGACTTACGGTTCATGTCGTACGGGTTGGTGTGTTTTGCTCTGCCCGCCCTCCCCCCTTCTTACTATTTTACCCCTTCTTCTCCGACCCCCCTCTTCCTCTTCTTCACCCGCTCAGGGCATTGAGATCCTGCACAAGAAGTGCATGGATCTGGAGGCGGGCGTGCAGGAGGCGCTAGCGGTGGCCAAGGGGCAGCCGCTGCCCGTGTCGGCGGGCGGCGCGGGGGGCATGGGCGGCATGGGCATGATGGGGGAGGGGGACGGCATGATGGGGGGCGGGGGCATGGGGCCAGGAGGGGGGCCGGGCGGGATGGACATGGGGGAGCCGGGAGGAGGCGGAGGGTGGGGCATGGATGGAGGCATGGGCGGCGGGGGTGCGCCGTGGGGGATGTGAGGGTTAGGGTGTGTGCGGGTTGTAGGGGGATGTGGTGTGGGGATGGGAGCGCGCGGGGCGGTGTGTGACCTGCGGGGTTTGGTGGAGAGATAGGAATGAAGAGAACAAAGGACAGCAACACTGCGTGGGAACGCTGTGTTGCTCCGCTCGTTGACGTGATGGTTGGGTAGATCAAGCGGTTGACCCATGGGTCATCTCCGTTAGCACCGTCTGGTATAACAGGTTTTCCAAATGCCGGCGGCGCTTTGTTTGCTGCAGCACGGTTGTTCCCATGGCGGCATCTGGTTAAATGGTAACATAGCAGCCTCCACAGGACCACCAGAGGACTGTGGACGACCATGCACCGTGCACGATGCCACAGCGCTGGTGATTATCTACGTCTCAGATGGTAGGCTCTGGGGACAGGGCATTGGTCGGGTGGCTTCTTTGGCCTCCTCTCGATGTCCTTGTCGGCACAGTCCCAACGGCAACATATGGCACCCCGCCTCCTTCCCGAGGTGTTGTTGGGTTAGGTGGTGGGGTATGTTGGCGGCACCAGGTTGCGGGTGTTGGTCCTCACCGCACCAAGGTCGCCCCAATTGGAACCGGGGCTTATGTGTGGGGGCTGTAATCGGACTCGCTCGCGGTGTGCCAGACGTAGCCTGGACTGAAGAGCATGAGGAGGGCCCCAGCCTTGGAGGCGCTTGGGGCCGGGAGGAATCAGCGAGGCCTTGGCAGCAGTGGTGGCTGTACGGCAGCCTATGAAGCAGAGCCATGCCGCGTTGGTGGTTTTATTAGTTTATTAGTTTATTAGTTTATTAGTATATTGGCTGTGCGAGGTGGCGCGGGTGTGCGCTCTATCGCTGCACTGCATAGCTTGCCTTGCTACCTAACCGACTAACCCCCCCGCAACACCTTCTATCCCTGCTAAATACCTTCGCATCCCCCTTCACATTTCCTACGTGTACCATAAATTAGCATTCTTACCCCTTCAACTTCACACAAGTACAACTTTAGGTACCACAACGTGTTTACCGTGTCATTAGCAACGTGTAAGCTTTACAGACTTGAAATACAGTGCACATAAGTAAATAACGCACAGCTGCTACGGAAGACTGCTTTGACACATCGCGATCTTTATCTGACTCCTCCAAGCTCCGGCTTCTTCCAGTCGCTCGAGTCCAGTCCTGTGGCAGAACTTTTCTACGCTTAGCGGGCCTCGTGTCGCACGCAGGCCTCTTGCGGCAGAGGTGCAAGAAGGTGCGCCAGCGACACCTAGCCTGACTGATATCTTGTTTGAAGCGCTAACAATTTACGTTTTCCTACAGAATATAAGATGGACCCTCAGCAGGTCATCAAGGACGTCGCCGGCCCGCTGAGCATCGTGGGCGCTAGCTTCGTGGTTCGCGATGGCTTCGTAAAAGCTGCGGGTGTGCTGGGCTCGCATATCGAGACCGGTCTGAAGGGCCACATGGCGAGCGAAGGCGCTGGGCAGCACCTACTTGATACCGGTCTGGAGCATTTGAGCAATGCGGTCAAGGATAGAAAGCCGTTCTTCTCGCTACTGTCTTTCGGGCGGTGAGCGGTGTCCGTGCAGCACCTTCAGGTGGCACGCAGTAGCAGGGGCCACGTTTTGTCGGCGGGGTCGGCTTGCAACCTGAAGAGCTTCGAGGGGGTAGCGCAGGCTGTCCAGGCACGGTGGGTTGCCGACACCGGCGACAACAGCAGCGCCGGAGGCGGGAGCGGTGCTGGACGCAGGAAGTGCACCCACTACATCCGCACCGGCGGGGCTGGCCGCGGTGGGAGCGCCGGCGGTTGAGCGCGGCGCCGCTGTCAACGAGAAGGTGTTGGGCAAGCGCAAGGAGCTGCCAGGCCAGGTATGTGCAAGATGGCCGTTACACGGCCCACATTGCGCACCGCTGTCCCGCGTTTTGTACGTTTGCATGTCGTGTCCGTGCGTCTGCATACCAACCGCAAGCTGCCCACTAATAATGCTACAATGTGCCTCGCCTGCAGCCCACCGGCACCTACGGCCAGCCTACGGTGTACGTGTCCGGCGTGGCAGCGGCGGGGCTGCTGAGCTACTACCAGGGGCCGCCGGCGGCGGCGGCCGTCAAGAGGCGGCGCAAGGCGGGCGGCGCGCTGTACAACTTCGACCTGAACGATATGACCGACCAGTCGGAGGTGGACCTGTGGACGGCGGTGGTCACCATCCTGCGGGAGGTGCAGACCAGGCGCGGCAACACGCCGCCTGCCAAGCAGCAGTCGCTGCAACGGCGCATCAGCACTGCCTACCACATCACGCACGCCTACTTCCACAACACGCCCGTGGTGGAGGGCTCGCTGGCGGCGGGCGGCGTGGCGGTGTCAGCGGCGGTTGTGGGCGGGGCGACTTTCGCATTCTCAAGAGTCCCCCTTGTAACTTTCGCATTCTCAAGATTGGGTCTCTTGTACGGCTTTCAGGCTTTCAGGAGCTCCGGTCCCTCTTGTAACTTTCGATACAGATACAGATAGTGTCACTAATTTGCAAGGCTTCGCTCGCTGAAAAGCACCAGTCATAACCTTTACATATACTGATGTTTGTAGGATAAGGAATGGTGCTGTCCTGGCTACTCCCGTCCTGGGTAGCCGTACATTTTCGCTGGCGGTGAACGGGGGGGGATAGCGGCGGTCATGCGGCTGTGGGTCAAGTCAGTCTCGCCTTGACTCTAATGAGTAATTAGCGCTGGGTTGGAACACGCTAAAGGGCATTTGGTGCTAAAGGGCATTTGGTGCTGTTACGTTGTGCGTCTGTAAAGCCTGCACGTTGCTAGTTATGCATGAAGCACGTTGTGGTACCTAAAGCTGTGCTCGTGTGAAGTTGTAGGTGTAGAAAGCGGTGAAAAAGGGATGGTTGGGAATTGTGAAGGGGTATGTGCAGCTATTTTACAGGGTGCGAAGGAGTTGTGACGGGGTTAGCCGGTTATCGATTGTATCGACTAGGGATTCGGGCTTCAGTCAAGCCAGAGCCCGTCTCGACTCTATTGAGTAATTAGCGCTGAGTTGGGACACGCTAAAGGGCCTTTGGTACGTTTACGTTGTCAGTCTGTAAAGCTTACACGTTGCTAATGACACGGTAAACACGTTGTGGTACCTAAAGTTGTACTTGTGTGAAGTTGAAGGGGTAAGAATGCTAATTTATGGTACGCGTAGGAAATGTGAAGGGGGATGCGAAGGTATTTTACAGGGATAGAAGGTGTTGCGGGGGGGTTAGTCGGTTAGGTCTTGCTTGCTGTTGGTTTAACGGTAGCAATCCGTACTGCCTTTTCCGTGTGCTCCGATGCGATGCTAGTGTGCATGTCCGGACAAGGTCCCTATAAACTGCCGGACAAGAGAGGCTTCAGCAGGCATGCATAAGCCCTTACAAGTGCAGGGGGGTTCGTCAGTCCAGAGGCCATGTACCGGCAGCAAGCTTAGTTGGGAAGAAGCGCCAGTGCGCAGAAGAGTCTGACTTGTCAGGGCAACGCAAGATGCCAACAAGCAAGGTTGTCTTGTCCGCGTCTGGACTGGTCTGGGGTCCCGAAACGACGACACAGGGCTCATGCAAGGCGGTTGCAACTTGCAAAGTACCCAAGTCTAGAAAATACGTTTAGCAGGTCACGTTAAATGGCATGTAGTCGCACAACGCGAAGCATAAGTGAACCCAGTTATATTACCGGTACCGGTAACCGCCCAGTGCAACCGAACGGCATCGGAAACCCCCTAAGAAACCAACTCGCCCTGTAGCGACCCCTCACAGCCGTCCAACAAAGCCTCCATCCCTGTAACAGTCAGTCTCCTCAAACTACAAAACCTTGCTCATGGGTACGGTATATCCCATGCAAGCTGTCTTAGACATCATGCCAAGGGGGACGTTCCAGGTTATTCCAAGCGGCATGTCCAGGCCATCCCAAGCGTGTCATGACCAGGTCGTAACCTCCTGCTTCCACTTTCTTATGCGAACACGGCAAGAACAAAAGTTCAAACTGGCCGTGCCCATAGGGCGGGTAGCCTCTCATATACTTGCACATTGCCCGCCTGCCTGCGATCTTAAAAACGATTACACAACGGCGCAGACCCAAGCATATCAACGCCGCAAACCCAATGTACGCGCAGAGCGCAAACAACCAACGCCCATGGATACGGTATTGGTCTTTGTGGGATCGCGTATGGGGCACACTGATACCGGTAGGCTTTCAGGTACCCATGCCGGCTGCTTCATGCTACTACACTATGGTAGGTACGCAACCAAAAGGGCCCCTCAGGCAAGGGGCCCCGGACTTCCAACTTGCCTGGATCCTGCTCTCAGTCACCACTTCTTTCATTCAGCTCCCACCGGCCGACACGCGACGGCAAACCGCCGCTCCTCCTCAAAACCCGCCACACATCCCTCCAACACCCTGGCCACCCCAGCGAGACACTCCTCCTTCACCACGACGTACTTGCTCTAAGTCAAATTCCCTCGACAAGGGGCCGGGATAAGCACCCCGAAACGTCTCCGGAACACCACCCAACGACCCAAGCTTCATACAAAGTACGTCAGGGACCGTGAGCCCGCACCGTGAGCCCCCACCGTGGTCTTGCTATTGTTGTTGTTGGTGCTCTTGTGGGTTGATCATCACCGCTGCTTTTGGAGCTTCTGCGCGTCAAAGGCAATGAGCTGGTCCGCGGCCGTTCGGAGCTGCACGCAGTTGCAGATCTGCGTGCACGTGGATGACAGTGGCGGCAAGGAAAGGGAAAAAGGAGGAAGGAGGACGTTAAATAAATGATAGCGGCGCAACTCGTGCGCAGGGCGTGCGTTGAATTGAAAGGGAGGGATAGAGAGCAGGCCAAGGTATGGAGGCAGGGAACAGGCAGGGAACGGGAATAGGGGGAAGGTAAAGCGCAAAAGGAAAGGAAAGGACATGTAAGAGACGATGTGGTGAGAGGGTGGGAGAGGAAGGCAACAGGTACAGCTCACGCAGGGCTGCCTGGTTACCTGCTTGGTGAGGAAGCCCGGCAGCGCCAGCAGCCCGAACAGCGTCATCAGCGGCAGGCCCCCGCTGGGAGAGGTGAAGCGGAGCAGCACTGCATGAGGCGGAGGGAAGGAGAGAGGGAAAAGGGAATGGGCGTGCGGGTGAACCAGCAGCAGCAGCAGCAGCAGGGTAGCAGTCAGTCAATATGGGCAGCAGCAGCAGCAGAAGCAGTGGTGCTGGCAGTATGGGGGGAGGTTGCTGATCATGGCAAAAGGCACATGCGACCCCCCTACACACATACGTCAGCTGGGAAAGGAGCCGGGACCCTCGGTCCCCCACTACCGGCCCCTACGCATCCGCCACAGCGAACACTCCAACAGCCCCCTTTTCCCCTTATCGCTGACTCCCTATCCTATCCTATCCCGTCAGTTTCTTCCTCTTTAAACCCCCCCTCCGCACCCGCCACCTCCCCCACCTGGCGCGCTAGACGCCAGCTGCTGTGGCAGTGTGAGTGCGGCCCCCCCGGGCAGCGGCAGCACCAACCCCATCAGCTGGGGCCACTTGGAGGCATACACCTGAGGGGGAGGAGGGAGGAGGGAGGGAATTGGGTCGCTGCTGATAACGGTTCCCTGCTACTGAAGACGTGAAGAGGGAAGGAGGAAAGGGAGGGAGGCGTTGGAAGAAAGAGGGAGAGACGTGGAGGTGGGAGGAAGGGGAGGGAGCGAAAGGCAGACGGTATTACACACAGAGCGCCGCATGTGCCGTACACTGCCACCCCGCCGCCCACGTGGTGTGTGAGCTTGTGTGAGCTTCGGCACCAGCTCGCGGCCGCACGTCCGGGCTCACCTCTTCCCTCATCCCTTCTCCTTCATCTCTTGATCCCCCCCTTCCCCCTGGGGATACTATCCAACAATTTGTATTGTGGTAACCTGGTGCCTCCACATACGCTTTGCCCCCCCCGTCTTACTATCCCCTTTACGTTGCCCTAACCTGTGGCTTCCTACAGCCTGATATGGTCTTTGACCCCCCCCCCACCCTTCCCTCTCCCCCCTCCCGCCTCACCACCAGGTAGAGGACCTCGCAGCTGACGCAGCAATAGCCCATGAAGAGGCGGCTGCTGTAGTAGGTGCGCACCAGCCAGCTCTTGCTGCGGACGTCCTGCAGGGGGAAGTGATAAGTGCAGGAGGGGAGGGAGGGGCGGAGAGGGATGAAAAAAATCAAATTAGTAAAACAACGAGTCCCAATCCCAAATCCCGACTCATGCAGTGAGCAGAGAGGGGTGGGGTGGGGTGGAGAGGCGGAGAGCGGGGAGGGGTGCAGAAGCACCGGTTTATGGGCACGTTTTTTAAATGCTGCCCGGGACATGTCGGGCGGTTGCGGTGGTTAGAGTGATGGAGGATGGTGAATGTGGGAGGGGTGAGGGAGAGATGTCAGGGTGGTGGTGTCCCTGTGGGAAGTTGTTAGGGGATTGTTGGCTGGAACAGATTGGAGGGAGAAAGATTGGAGAAGAGGAAGGACTTTAGCATCCCCCGTGCCCTGGGTGTTCCCTCACGCCGACCGCCTGGCCCTGCCTTGTGTGTCGTGGCTCCCACGGCAAGTGAGGCGTACATCTGGAACCAATGGCTGAAGATGTCGAGGAAGATGAGGCTGATGCAGGCAACGTGCAACTGGGGATACATCATGGTGACCACCAAGAGGAGGCCCGTGGTGGCCAACCTGCGTGGAGGGATGGAGCGGAAGGGGACTGGGCTCAGGATAGGCTTGTGTACGACAAGCATGCAGGAGCGAGGCCGAGGGTGAAGCTGCAGAAAGACTGGATTTTCGATACGGGGAAATCCGGATGATCATGATTGATGGTATTGGCCCCTGGTATCCGGTCGGATGCAGGTTTTAGGCGTAATGAGAAAGAAAGCTTACCTGTCTGTGACCATGTCCAGCACCGCGCCCAGCGTCGACGTCTGGTTAAGCATGCGAGCAAATCGGCCATCAAGTTCATCACAGACGAAGCTTAGGAAGTAGGCAGCTACGGTATGGACAGGACTTGTGAAAGCCACGCCAAAGGCGTAAAGGGCTGCTGCAACACGCGCATAGCCTGGGGGATAAAGCCAAAGGAACCATTAGCCGCAAGGACGGAAAACATAGCGGCTGCTGATTTCAAAAGTTATTACCTATTAGGTTGGGCACGTATATGTAAACGTTAGAGTGGCGCGAAAAGAAGCCCATTTCTTGGCAACAAACTCTTCCAAGTGGTAAAGATTAATTAAAGTGAGTGATCGCACAACTCAGAATTGTTTTGGTGGTGCTGCTTAGTTCAATAAGCAGCAAGTTACACAGAAACGGCAGCAGTATCACTTTAGTAATAAACTATGATAGTGAAAGGCTGCATAAGATTAACACAATTCCGTAATACCGCTCACAATCAGAGTACAGGGGCCAGGTACCCTGCTGACATCGCCGTACAGCTGCGGCCCCGCAAGTTACTTGCATAGCCAAGCACCTCTGGACGTCGCCCTGAACTGACATTCTGGATGTTGTTATAGTTAATTATGGTGTAAATTTTACTTGTGGCGCAAGGGTTGTTGCGCAAGCTCCGACTTGCACATCCATGTTACCATTATAACTTTACCTCAGATTCCAGCTGTTCCATATCTTCGACAATGGACAAAGTATTTCTATCTGGCTTAGCCGCAAAAGAATCGCGGAAAGGGGGGTCGTCGTCGCACACGTCAAGGTGCGTGTTCTCGGGTATTTGGCAGGCTGGTAGTGAGCACCTTGACGCAGCAGTCTTGCATTTTCTGTACATCTTTGTCGATGAGTTGGTTGGCGTGTCTTAAGCTTACGGGCATCTCATGCTCTCGTTTTACGTGTTGTGGAGGGGCTTTGACACATCGTAGAAGGGTGTCATAAGCACCTTATGGCCCTATAGACAATAAGTGTTAGTCCTTGCGATACAAAGCGGCTGACAAGTGAAAGCCTTGGCCATGACATGTCCTAGTTAACGGCCCCTGCACGCCAGCAACTGCCAATTCCAACCCCTAGCCACGCAAAGATATAGCACACCGCAGCCGCACAATCACATAACCAACATATCCTTTAACCTTTCACCTGCCCCTCTTTGCCCGTCCTCCCATCCTCATCTCCGTCCTCCATCCTCACCACCACCTCCCTCTCCCGTCTCCCCCTTCCTCCTCCTCCTCCCTCCCCACCACCTCCCAACTCCTCCTCCTCCCAGCTCCCCACGACCCCCTCCTCCCTCCACCTCCACCCCCCTCGGCTACGGCGTCAGCGGCTCCGCGCTCCTCTCCCCGCACCCCTCCTCCTCCTCCTCACCCCTCCTCTACTCCGGCCGCCCGGCCGAGCACCTCCTCTTCGACGCCGCCTCCGCCGACCTCGTCCTGCTGGTCGCTGACGACGGCAACCCGCCCCGCCCCGTGCCCGTACACCGCGACGTGCTGCTGGCACGCAACCCGGGCGGCTACTTCCCGCGCCTGTTGGCCGACCCGCGGGCCTTCCCGGAGTACTGCGGCCCGCTGCCGCCCGGGGTGGCGGGGGCGCTGGAGGGGAAGCCGGTGATACGCAGGTGGGGGGGGGGAGCGGGAGCGCCGTGTGGGGACATGTGGAGGACACGGGCGGGAGGTGGCATGGGAAGGATGTTGCGGGGTAAAAATGAGGAAGCTGATGAAATGAAGCTGACGAGGCGCTGCTGTACTGGGGCGGCTGCAGATAGGGCCCAACAAGGGCCTTGTTTGGCGGGGGGTAGCGAACGAGCAAGGGCAAACACAACACCGCCTCCACCTCGTGGTTAGCCTCTCGCACCTCGTACCCCTCCGCCTCCGGGCGTTCCCCTTTGCCTGCGCCGCCCCCAACTCACCCACCCCCGCTCCGCCCCCCCCACCCCGCCAGGACTCACTGGCCCTGGTCCGTTGCCTCGGTGCTGCTTGCCTTCATGTACCGCGACTGCTGCGAGGTACCGTGGGTGCAGCTGCCGGCGGTGCGGCAGGTGGCGCAGGAGATCGAGCTGCGCAGCCTGGTGGGGGGGAGGCGGGGGGGGGGTGAGCAGGGTGGTTGGCGGAAGGGGAAGTGGGGGTGGTGGAGGTGTCAATGACATGATTTTCAGCAATCCCTTCCCTTTCTTAACGTCTGGTTTTCGCATTCTCATTCAACGCTTTTTGGGGTTCCCTCCCTCCCCCTTTCCCCTCCCCCAGACCGAGGCGATCGACCACCTGCTCGACCCGCAGCACCTGCTTCCCTGGACGGTGGCCGACATGCGGGCGGCGGCCGCAGCGCTGCGCAAGGGCCCCCTGGAGCAGGCGGCGGAGCGCTACCTGGCGGCCATGAGGCTGGCGGGTGGGTAATAACAAGGAAAACGGGCGGGTGGGAGGGGCGGGTGGGAGGGGCGGCAAGGGGGGGGGGCGAAAAACGGGATGGAGTAGGGATCGGGTGGGGTAGAGGCGGTACCACATACGGGCTGCCATGGCTCGCAAGGGTCGCAACCCTTCCGGAGCCCTTCCGGAGTCCTGCTGAGGTGTCAAACCCGTGCAACCCTTGTCGCTTTCGTCGTACCTGTCTTGCTTGCTTTCTTCCTTGCTGGCTCCCTCCTCCACCGCACCTGCACCTCCCTGTGCGTGAATCACCGCTCCCCTCGCACCTCCCTCCTCACGTCCCCTCCATTCCGCACACCCTCCCTTCCGCACACCCACCCACCCACCCACCTCCCAGGAGTGGACGAGAGCACCCGCATGGCCTCCTTCGTCTACCACGCGCGACAGGTGGGAGGGGCGGGGGCGCACGGAAGCATGTCGGCAGGTGTGATGGAGGTTGACGTTTACCCCTGTCAAACCCTTGAGCACCTCTCCGCCGACCCCCCCCCCCTCCTCTTCCCGTTGTTCCTCTTCCCCCCTGCCTTCCCTCCCCTCCACCAGCCACCTCCGCTAATGCCCGATCTGCTGTCCTCTCCACCTGCCTCCCACACCCCCTCCTCCGCTCTGCACCCCACGAACCCACCAGCTGCCCCTCCCCTGCTCCTCCCCCCTCCCACCCCCCGCCTCCCCCACCCCACAGGCACGTCCCACATTCGCTCCCTCCTCCCTTCCCGCCCTACCCTCCGCCACCCCCGCCGACCCCGATAACAACAACAACAACGATAATGACGACGACGGCCCCTGCAGCCACCACCGTCACATGCACCCCTCCACCACCTCCACCACCTCCACCCCCACCACCTCCACCAGCATCAGCGCCGCCGCTCAGCGCGACGGGCGGTTGGGTGTAGATCTGGTTGAGGGCGTGCTGCGCTCCGTGGCACTGGACTCCAAGATGCTGCGGGGGCTGCTGCTGCCGGGGCAGCGCAAGGAGTACGTCACGCTGCTGGCGGGGGGCGGGCTGGCGGGGGGCGGGGGCGGTAGTGGGTCACAACGGCGGTTGTCCAGCCTGACGATTACCAGTGGCAGCTTGTGTGGAAACGGATGCGGGGGTGGAGGTGGAGGGGTTGCGGGTGGCGGAGGCGGGGGTGGAGGGGGTGGTGGGGGTTCGAGTGCAGCGGGACAGCAGGGAGGAGGAGGGGGAGGAGGTGGGGGAGGTGGGGGTTTGTTCGGGGGTTTGCTGTGGAAGTCCACATCCTTCCCTCGGGGATCCCTGGAGCTGCCACTGCTGGGGAACAGGCTGAAGGCGACGCTAGGGCTGGGGGGCGGAGCAGGAGGGGGCGCAGGAGCAGGGGGAGGGGCCGGCAGCAGCAGCAGCGGGGGTGCAGAAGCAGCCGCGGGAGGAGGAGGAGGAGGAGGAGCGGGTGGCAACGGCACGCGTGTGGGCGTACCGGCCGATCAACTAGGTGGGGAGTTTTTTTGGGGGGGGGGAGAAAAGGCGGGACGGGGCTGTACGAGGAGGGCACACCCGTGTACGGCATGCAAATGTGTATTAGTATGTATGTGTGGGCGGAATCACCACAAGCCGTATCCATCCCCACTACGGTATCCCCCCCCTTCACCAAAACCCCTCCTCACCCGCCACGCTCCCTGTCCTCACTCCCCGCCCCCCTTCACCCCCCCACTTCCACATGCACACAGAGCGTCCACGCCCTCTTACTCCCCCTCTCCCCCCCCTTCCCCCCCTCTCCCCCCTTCTCCCCCCAGAGGCCTGGGAGACGCTGGAGCTGATGGTGGTGGTCCCCGCACCGCACCTCATCCCCTCGCTGGCAGCAGTGGTGGCGCGGCCGCTGGACGTGCATGTGGGCGGCTGGGCGCTGGGGCCGCTGCCGCCGCCGGGAGCTGGAGGGGGAGGAGCAGGAGGGGGTGCGGCAGCAGCGGCGGCAGCAGCAGCAGCGGGGAAGAAGGTAAGGGCTATGAGTCCGCCCACAAGGACCCCACTGCGGCATACGGCAGCCCTGCTAAGCGCCCTGCTACCGGTACCTCCCAACATACCCCCTTCCTACATGCCACCCCTTCCCTCCCTTCCTCTCCTCCTTCCCCCCACCCCCCAGTCCTCCGGTCTGCCTGACCCGCCCCCCTCACCCTCCATGCGGAGGGAGAACCCCTTCCCGCGCGCCTCGGGGACCGCCTCCGCCGCCGGCTGCCTCGGCTGGGGCGGGGAGAGGCCGGGGGGCGGCTCCCAATCGGGCACCTCTGCGGCAGCAGCAGCTACCGCAGCCGTGATGGCAGCGGCTGGAGGAGGAGGCGGCATGGGGCTGGTGAGGCGGGGGGGGGTAGGGGTAGGGGTAGGGGTGAGGAGAGCGCATGTGTATGTGGTTGTGTCGGGGGCCGGTGCCACTTGGGCCTTGCGCCCTCTCCTTGCCTGTGTTGTGAAGCATGCAGCCGCCGGGTCGTGGCACACACGGCCCGGACCCCTCCGTGCCAACCTTGGCAGACACCACCGGGACATGATGTGTGCTGCCCGTTTCTCTGAATCTCATCAGCCACTGATCCGCTCCCTTTCGGTCCCAGTCCCTCCTCCTCATCCCCCTTTCTCCTCATCCTCCTCCTGCTCCTCGGCTGCCTCCTGCACCCCCTAACCCCCGCAACCCCGCAGGCCTCATTCCTGCTGCCCATACCCGCCCACACCCCTGCCACCCGCCAGCATCCCCACCCCCACTCCCACACGCCCCTCCCCCTCCCCTGCACACCACCCACCGACACCCCCACGTCCCCCCGCTTCACCCCCACCCACCCCCCACCCTCACCCCTCCCCCCCGCAGCAGCCTCCCCCACCCTCCCCGCTGCTTCCCTCCCAGCTGCCCTCGCCCGCCTCCCTCGGCTCCTACGACCAGCTCTCCCTTGCACTCGCACTTGACTGCAGCGCGGGGGGTGCGGCGGACCCCGCTGCGGCCGCCGCTGCCGCCTCCCGCCTGATGGGCAGCGCGCTGGCGACATTGGGCGCCATGGATCACTCGGCACTCATTGTGAAGCAGGTGGGGTTGGGAAGGGGGGGGTCAAAGCAGGTGGGGGGGTGGGGAGAGGTCAAAGACCAGGTACCCTACCATACCATGGGAGGAGTCACAGGTGGGGGCAAAGCAATGGGGAGGGGAGGGGGGCAGGGGGTGTACACGGGTGATGCGCGCGGAAGCAGCAGGGATAGGGCGCGCGGGATCGGCGGACGTGGCATGCAGGATACAGCCCAAAGTTGCGAAACAAAATGTTACCACCTCCCTCCCTCCCCCCCCCCCGGGGGCCCCCCCAGCCCCCCCATATGGTTTGGTCTAACCTGTCCTTCCCCCCTTCCCCAGGATGCAGTCGCGGCTGCCCAGGCTGTGTCGTACGAGCGGCGGCGGGCCAGTGCGGAGCTGTCGCCGCTGTCGGGGCTAGCGGGGTTGGCGGGGTCGCTGGCGGCTGGGGGGGGAGGAGGAGGAGGAGGGAGTGGGGCGTTACCGGCGTTGGGTGGTGGCAGCAGCAGTGGAGGAGCAGGAGGAGGAGGAGGAGCAGGAGTTGGGAATGTGGCGATGGCGAGGGGCGTCATCGGACCGGCTAATCCCCGTGAGCAGGGGGGAGGGAGGGAGGGAGGGAGGGAGGGAGGGAGGTGCAGGGGGGTGGGAGGGTGGGGACACAGGGGACAGGGAGCGTGTTGCGGGGGGAGAGAAGGGGGTCGGAAGGGATAAGCCGGCGGGGTTACCGGTAGGGCTCCATGGCGGCCGCGGGGCCCTTGCTGCCCGCCACCATCCCTTACACCCCTTGAGCCCCGTTATCCACCTAGGCACCCCTAGGTACCCGTCCAGCCTTCGTCCACCCAAGCTCACCCTCCGCCCTCCCTCAATGATCATGCTGTCCATTGCCCGCTAATCCTGGACACATTATTATTATCGATACTAGCCCCTTACCCGCCACCCACATCCCGCCGCACGCTCCATTTCACTTCCCCACCACCACCACTCCCGCCACTCCCCACCCACCCAGGCGACTACTTCATCCCCCTGCCCGAGAGCCCCTCCGGCGCCCTCTCCATCACCCTGCCGGTGGGGCTGGTGCTCGTGGACCCCGCACTGCTGGAGGCGGCGGGAGGCCTGGGGGCAGCTGCTGCTGCTGCTGCTGCTGCTGCCAACAGCAACAGCAACGGCACCGGCGGAGGCGGCAGTGGCGGCCTCAGCAGCCTGCCACCAACACCGTCTATGGTGGCTGCAGGCGTGTGGGTGGCGAGTGCGGGTAGTGCGACCCACGGGTCATCATCCGATGTGGGGGGAGGAGGAGGAGGAGGAGGTGGAGGTGCCGGAGGTGGGGGTGCTAGCGGTGCGACTGCCGTACGAGTGGCTGCGCTGCTGCCGCACCTGTTGGCCTCCTCCGCTGCGGTGTCGCAGCTGTGCTCGGCCGTGTCAGCGATCACACAGGTGAGGCGAGGGAGGGGGGGAGGAGGGGAGGGGAGTGATGGGGCGAGATGAGTGTGAGGGGTGAGTCATCGTTACTAGGATTGTCAACTTGTCATTGCTTGCTTCCGCTCCCATGCGTGCAAGGCGCGCCCCTCCCTCCCGGGACGGTTTTCCCCTCCTGTGCCTGATTAACTCCCCACGGGTCCCCTTGGTCCTCCTAGAGAGCTTGAAGAGCCTGGCGTCCGTGACATTCTCGCACTTCCCGCCCTCCCTCCCTCCCTCCCTGCCCCCCCTCCCCATGCCGCCTCCTCATCCCATTGCTTTGCCCTAACCTGCGATGGTTTCTTACGGCTTGGTACGATCTTTCCCCCGCCCTCCCCCCCCAGGTGCTGCGGGTGGCTGGGGAGCAGCACGGTGTGTTTGCCGTACCGCCCATGCGCGCCTCCCTGCGTATCTTCAACCCCAGCCAGTCCCTGCTAAACATCTTGTGTCAGGTGGGCGGGCGGGGGGCGGGGGAGCGGGGGCCGGGGGGCGGGGGGCGGGGGGCCCGAAGGGTTCGTCACGGTCAAACGGGCGCCTGGCCCCTAGTGCCCCCAACGGCCCCGGTGTCCCGGATACCCCCCGGGTTATGTCATCTAGCGTGCACTAACTAGTCCCGGTACCGGCGACTCCACCAACTAACACCCTTCCCCCCCTGTTTCTAAACTGCAACCCGACCCCACCAACCCCGTATCCTGCCCACCCTGCCTCCTCCTCCTCCCCCTGCCCTTCTCCCTTCCACCCCCCGGGCCTCTGATGATGCCTTATCACACGGTCACTTAGTTGTTTCCTCCCCCCCTGGCCTCCCCTCCCAGACCAACACCTACTTTGCCGTGGAGCCCCACAACAACACCATCTACATCCGCAAGCCGCCCGCCGACATCCTGCGGCTGCTGCAGGCGCTGCTGACCACCATGCCAGTGCGGGTGAGTGGCGGGGCGGTGGTGGGGCAGGGTGGGGCAGGGGCGGTGGTGGGGCAGGGCGGTGGTGGGGCGGTGGTGGGGCGGTGGTGGGGCAGAATGGATGGTTTGCGAGGAGGGGAGGGGAGCACAAGGGGTGATATTCCAATACGGTCCACCCAACCCTCCAAAGACCCTGCCCCTCCGCTCCTACATCCCCTACATCCCCTATAACGCCCCTCCCCCCTCCCCTCCTCCCCCCTCCCCTCCTCCCCCCTCCCCTCCTCCCCCCTCCCCTCCTCCCCCCCGGCCCCCCCAGAGCCGCACCACCAGCACTGCCACCCTGCCCTCCCCCACCGCCACCGCCACCATCACCACCCCCACCCCCACCTCCCTCAACTTGGGTGCCGACCTGGGGGTGAGCGTGCTGGGTCGCAGCGGATCCCTTCCCCGCCAGCATGCAAGCGGCGGCACACCCGCCTCGACAGGAGCAGCAGCCGCGGCAGCCGCCTTTGCATCAGGAGGAGGAGGAGGAGGAGGTGGTGGGGGGCAGCTGGAGTTTGGGTTTGGGGTCCCGGGCAGCAGCGGTATGCGGGCGGGAACTACCTCCATGCTTCGACCCAAGAGCCTGGACCTGCCCTTGAAAGCCAGCACACCCTCTGCTGCGTTTGGGATGGGGGGTGGAGTGGGAGGAGGAGGTGGTGGAGGAGGGTGGGTGGCGGCAGGGGGAGGGCCGCTCAGGGGCCGGGCTAGCTCGGACCTGCCACGGCTGGGAAGCAGTGGGACGGCGGGGGCTGGGTTTGGCGGTGGTGGGGTGGCGGCGGGGTTTGGGGGCGGTGGTTTCGGGGTGGGGGGAAGCAGCAGTGGAGTGTCGTACACAAACGGTGTGCCGTACAATCAGTTGGAGCGGTTGTTCCCGGGTTGGCACATGCACGTGGTGGAGCTGTCTCCGCCGGGGGTGATGGTGGGGGAGTTTTGAAGAGGATGTGTAGCGCTCCTCTAGAAGGATGATAGGAATATGTATTGCGACTTATATCCATGTTAATTGATACTGGCTGCCTTGATCGCTGCTCGGGGCAGTTTTGCGTGCCTGCGTTCTTCTCTCCCGGTGTATGTCCTCATGTCCACTGCTGAACCCCCTTGTTACCTCTTTGTGTTTTTTGTATTCATCGGGCGGGCTTATTCATGCTGCGACCGAGAGCCGCGACTGCAGCAGCAGCTAAGCAACGTGGCGATTCTGATGTTGACTGTTAGCTGTTGGCTGTTGACTGCTGGATGTTGGCGGTTGGGCGGGGGCACATGCTGGGTGCGCACCTAGGGGGCGGTGTAATGGGCTAGCGTAATACAATACGATTATAAGAGACCTGCTGTTCTTTGCAGGTCTCCTCTGCATAGGGACGACCCGCGGGTCGTTACTTTTCCCGAGACACGGCGTGCTCAATGCGGGTGTGTCCGTCCGTCGTCAGCGGGGGCATCACACTTGATGACTGCATCCCTTTGCTGATTGCTCCTCCGAAACCGTATTCTACGTATGTCGGCACGCTATTTTTAATCCAGCTCTACGGGGGCTGGCCTGCCGCTGGGCAGACTGGGCAGGTCTACCGGTGTGTTGTTGTTTTTGGCAGGTTAGACGCCGTACAGTGGGAATAAAAGCTCCTGTGTTTTGCTTCTGAGGTCCGGAAACGCTATGATTGGGAGCAGTGGGAGGTATACGGTATGTTGCCACGTGTACGAATCCTGTTGCGAAAGCGGTTGCTTGGTTAATGCTCTGTGTGGAATGTGAACCTCACACGCATGTTTCACCACGGCTCTAGGATGGAGGGCCCCTTGCCTGTTGCTGCTGTTGTTGTTACTGTTGCTACCCTTGGTGGTGGTGGTGGTTGCGTTGAGTTTTGGTTGTTTACGCGCGCGCCAAGAGCGATGAAGCACCAGTAGTCGCTACTGGTCTGCTGAACCAGGCTTGGCGAGAAAGAACATGTGCGGCGCACCAGCACTGTTGGCAGGCCACCTGACATGGGCCTTACCTGCTTCCAAGCTGCCGTACCTATTTAGCCTCCTGGTGGTCATGGACCCATGCCGTCCGACGGATGTGTACCGTTTGTCGACGTGTGGCATATACCGGCAACGTGTGCCATTGTAACGGCAACCAACACAACCGATGCAGCAACGGTAAACAGAACGCACGCGGCTTTGTAACTGTTACACCTGGCGACATGCCCATTTGGTGGAACACCGGTATGTATCAAAAGCCCACACAACAAGAGCACCGGTGTTTGTGATGTTTGTTGCAGTCCCTCGCAACTTGCAAACAACTTCCGTCTCCACCCTTTCCAACGGCCGTGCAGCCAACGCCGTGCTCCCTTCAACTCTGTGCAACGACCCTGACTAGGGTTCTTCTTACTGTCATGTGCTCATGTCTTTCTGAAGCGGGGCATGTGGTTCGCCACACGAATTCCACGACTACGTGGATCATACCCTAACACAACTGAGTCCGCTGCGTTGCAGCCGGTTGACACCCCCCGGAACCACCTACCACCCAAGTCCTCTCGTCAACCAACCCACGTTTCCGGGTCCTCCCCGACCCCGTCCAATTGCACCTCTTGTTTCAAGCTGTCTCAACCACACTTAGCCCGCACTGCTAATGGCCCGGCGGCCCTCCCCCGCCTGCCTGCTGCCCGCGTACCGGCACCGGCACCACCCGCACATCCGGCGCCACCCGCACCCGCCCCAGCACCAGCAGCTGACCCAGCAGCCACTCGCTGATGTCGGAGCCGTCGAAGAAGTCGTCCGTGTGGCACATCCACTCGATGTAGTGCTGCGGGAGGTCCTCCAGCAGAGTGCCCTTGTAGCGGCCAAAGGGCATGCGGGCGGGCAGGGCCCGCTCGGGGTACTCAGCAGCAGCAGCAGCGGCGGCGGCGGCGGCGGCACCGTGGGGTGCTGGCGGCGGCGGCGGCGGCGGCGGTGGAATCATGGGCATGTACGGTGGCGGCGGCCCGCCGCCATGTACCTGCGGTGGCGGCGGCGCCGTCGCATGCGCGGTTGGCGGCGGGGGCGGCCGGGGCAGCGCCGGCGCTGGATGCGCGGTTGGTGCTGGTGGCGCGGGTGGCGGAGGCGGCGGCGGCATCGAAAGCATGTGCGGCGCCGGCCAGCCGCCGTGCACCTGCGGCGGTGGCGGTATGGACGTGTGCATGTCTCTCCGTCCCAGCGGCGGCGGAGGCAGGGGCATCACGAACGGCAGGTGAGCAGCCAGGGTGGCGCCGGCAGGCGGCGGAGGCGGCGCCCCCGCCGCATGCGTGCCGGATGCCACCCCCGGCGGCGGCGGCGGCGGCGGCGGCGGAGGCATCATGGGCATTGCTGGCAGCGACGCGGCGACGCCTCTGGGTGTCGGCGGCCCTGCCGGCGGCATCGGCAGCTGCTGCTGCTGCGGCGGCGGCTGCAGTTGCAGCCCCCCTTCCTCCTCCTCCTCCTCCCCCTGCTCCCCCTGCTCCACCAGCTCCAGGGCGTGTCGTACGGCGGCCTGCATGGCGAGCGGCCCCTGGTCGCTGTCGTACAGTCCGTGCAGCGCCTCCGCCAGGGTGGTGTAGCGGGCGAGGCCGCGGCGCAGCAGGGCGGTGACGGAGGTGCGGGAGTAGTCGCGGGCGGAGGGGGAGAAGCCGGCCTGGGAGGTGGGGGAGGGGGAGGGAGGGAGGAGATGAGGAAGGCAGGGTATGGTAGGCTGCTAATGTACAGTTACCGGCAAGAGGGTCGACCCTGCAGGACGTGCACAGTGACAAGCAGCAAGATCACCACCCACATCTACTGCAGGTGCATCGCAACAGCCCCCTGCATGCACCCTGGCAAAAAGGTGCGGTAAAACGACCACTCCATGTTGGGGTGAGATTGCGGATGGAGGCGACTGTCTTCGCGCGTCAGTGTTCACATTCCCTAGCTGCCGACCGTACCTGCAGCATCAGCGGGAAGGCCGCCGTGAGGTAGGCCGCCCTCTTGACGTCCCCTTGTGCGGCCGCGTCCTCGCGCATGGGGGCAGCAGCCTGCAGCACCCAGGGGGCCAGCAGGGGTGGCAAGTGGGCGCCGGCAGTCAAGGTACACGGGTGCGCAGCTGCGGGAATGAAACGCACACAACAACAGGAAACACTGCTGGTGTGGTACATGGGGGCCCTAGGCCAACCAGCTTAACACAAGGCTTACCACCGCACCACTACATCACCGCACAACCTCCCCACCTGCCCACCCCACAGCCCACCTGGATCGTCGCGGCGGCGAGGGGCGGGTCGGGGAAGTAGCGCCCCTCCAGCAGGCGGGACATCTGGCGGGGGCAGGAGGCGGGCATGATGCGGAGGGATACGGCATGCAGTGTTACGGGCTGTGTGTTAAGGAAACTGGCCGCGAGTCGGATAGAAAAACACTGCGGCAGACGGCTAAAGCAAGAGGCTTTTCGACTGCACTGGAAGCGCTGAAGCGCTGGATGCAACAATCGTGGAAACGCCATGTGACGTACCATTAAGACCCGCAATCATCCTCATCCCCACCACCCACCAGCAGGTGCAGTGCGGTGCCCCCTGTTGCGGTCCTCAGCTGCGGGTTGAGTTGCAGGGACATCAGATCCTCCAGATGCAGCCGCCCGACCTGAGGAGCGTCCTCGGCAGCATCGCCCGCGGCAAGCGGCGGCTGCGCATACCTGCGGCGGAGGAACAAATGGACGACCCATGGGTCAGTCAACCAAAGCTGGGTAAATGTAGCTACGAAGCCTTTCCTGCTGGCATCCTTGTATGTGCCTGAAAATATATAGTGTCCGCTTACCTGCAGGGCGGTGGAATCTTCGCGATCAGCCGGTAGTGCAGGTAGCAGGTTGCAGCCACGCCCTGGAGCACAATCGGCGTGTCGGGGTGCAGGCCGTGCCGGAACAGCAGCGCCTCGATGTTGGGCGGCAGGCAGTTGTCGCTGGTAATTGAAAACACGTCTGCCAGCTCGCTGCAGACGCTGCTGACGGGAACGCGGGCATCCAGGGCGGTCTGCGCGGCTGTGAGGAGGTCCTTTGTGGCTTCTGACGCGATGTGGAATTCAAATGTCCCAGCGCCATGATAGATGCGACGCTTTGCGACATCGCAGGCTGTGCGCAGGGAATCCATAGCCGGCGAAACGAAACGAAACGAAACGAAACCAAGCGAAACGAAGTGAAAGGGACTCGGCTCTTTGTACTATGCGTGTTGCTCTTTGCGGTTTTAGGTTGTGTGTCGATACTGAAAGGCTAAATTGCTGTGGACAGCGTGCCGCTAGTCAATATATCCGTTTACATGTGGAACTTGGTTTATCTGCAGTCCTCTTTTAGCGCGATGCGGTGTCCTAGTACTGTACTTGCTTGCGGTTAGTCGTTGCCGGCAACCTTGTTTGCTGCGTCCCACTGCGCGCCTGGTTGGCTTTGGAGAGGGTTTGCTGCACTATGGGGGTTCAATTCGTCTTGGAGAGCACACTGTATGCGTTCAATTTGGCTTTCAGAGGCTGGCTTGCTTGAAATGTTTCCTTTTTCCATCCATGGAGGCCTACAAGCGTGGCATCTTGGCTTGGTCTCAGCGGACGCTCGTCGAAACCTTTCCGCCATATTCCAGATTACATATGTCCTTGTATGCTTCCTGTTCGTTGGATGAAGTGTGGATAAGAGTGCCAGCTGTCACCCGCATTTACGCATTCGATAGGGCAAGTGTTCGGTACGAGTTGTCGGGCAACACAACCCCTTACCTTACAGCGCAACATGATACTTGCAACATGACACAGCAACCAACAGCACCTCCTCGGAGCAGCTGTTGATGGTGGCAACATGGCAACAACCTGCAGGCCCATGCAACGGACACCTAGGTGCTGCATAGCAGATTGAATACCCAGCGACAACATACATCTCCTGACTCCGCCTCTCTCCCGCTGCCTCCCTACCACATGTACCACCGAGCTTCTTAGTTCCGCCCGACACGACCACAACTCCCCTGTCACCGTGACCAACACGTCCCACAGCAACACACCTTTGGACCTCCACCTCCACCACCACTCTCCGCACACACCCTTTCCAGTCGCCCAGCGTTCTTCCCACAACCTTCGTAACATCCAGGCTTCTATCTACCGCGACTCAGTTCAGTATCTCATCCTGGCATCCATCCGCGCACCCTCCTCCGCTCCCGCCCCCCCCCGCCTTCCCTTTCCCAACTCCCGTCCCTTGCACCCCCCCGTCCCTCTTACTCTCCCACATTTCATTCCTTCGCACCCTTGGCACTTCGCATCTCGTTTCCGCCTCGGCCCTCCTTGCCGCTCTTGCTCTTCTAAGCCAATCCGAGGTCCCTTCGCCTCTTGCGCCTCCCCCCCCCCAACCTCCCTCCTAGTAGTAATGCTCCCCCTGCTGATGTGCATTGCCCCAGTAGTGCAGTCCATGCACCGGCGCCACCCGCCCATCCGGCGCCACCCGCACCCGCCCCAGCGCCACCAGCTGAGCCAGCAGCCACTGCTTCTCACCCGAACCGTGGAAGAAGCCGTCCGTCCTGCACATCCAATGGATGTAGTTCTCCGGCAGCTCCGTCAGCAGCGTGCCCATGTACTTGCCGAAGGGCATGAGTGCGGAGAGCGCCTCCAGGTGGTGTTGCGGAGGAGGCGGAGGAGGCGGCGGGTGACCTCCAGGTGCCGGCGGTCCCACGGGTAGTGGCAGCGGCTGCTGCTCCTCCTCCTCCTCCCCATGCCCCCCCTGCTCCACCAGCTCCAGGGCGTGTCGTATGGCGGCCTGCATGGCGAGCGGCCCCCGGTCGCTGTCGTACAGCCCGTGCAGCGCCTCCGCCAGGGTGGAGTAGCGGGCGAGGCCGCGGCGCAGCAGGGCGGTGACGGAGGTGCGGGAGTAGTCGCGGGCGGAGGGGGAGAAGCGGGCCTGCGGGGAGGTCGAGGGAGGGAGGAAGGGGAGGCAGGCTATGGTAGGCTGCATGGGTGGGCTCCACCGGTACTGGGCAGGGCTTACGAGTTACGTTACAAGCGTTGCTGTCGGCCGCTAGGGTGGTTCCCTGGGGCGGGAGAGAAGGGCAGCATGCGTGCAGGGGGTTGCAGCGCTCCTGCTACAACCCCCCATGTTGGCGGCCCCGAGGGCAGCCGATGGGCTGTCAAAAGGGCCCGTGACAGCAGCAAATGGGTGCATGAGAGAGCTGCGAGCGCCGTGATCTCATCACGCCTAGCTGCCGACCGTACCTGAAGCATCAGCGGGAAGGCCGCCGTGAGGTAGGCCGCCCTCTTGACGTCCCCTTGTGCGGCCGCGTCCTCGCGCATGGGGGCAGCACCCTGCAGTGAAGGTACCGAAGCAGGGTGGGCCGGCGGGGCGTCGGCAGTCAAGGCGCACGTGGAATACTCCAATGCAAAGGCTCCAAACACATCGTTATAACGTTGGTCAGCATGCGGTGCTGGATGAACCTTTACACGATTCATGTTTTGAAGTACCGGTACTCGCGTACGGAAGCGTTTCAAGACACGCATGTTGCGAACCCAACCAGCTTCACCTGTCCCCACAGCCCCCACCCACCCACCCACCCACCCGCACACCCACTATCAAGCTGGTACCGGTTTCGGGTAACGTCTCCTCACCCCTTCCCACCCCAACCCCCAACCCACCTGCATGACGGCAGCGAGGGGCGGGTCGGGGAAATAGCGCCCGTCCAGCAGCTTCTCAACCTGGAGGGGGGACGGGGCATGGCGGGGAAGGGGACATGCCTGATTGCATGCATGTAATTGGCGGGTGCATGCAACCAGGTACAAGGGCCGGGGTACCAAGATCCAGGCGCTGGGTTGTCACAACCTCGCTCACGGCGGTAACGGGCAGGCCCCAGCATGCGCCGCCGAGCCTGCTGCTGTGCACGCCCGCATCCCTCCCTGCACTGCTGGAAGCGCTAGGCTTGTTGCCACATTCCCTGTCGTGCTCATACCCTAAACCCTGGGGTTGTTTTCCTCTTTCCTAGTCCTTACCACCCACCAGCAGGTGCAGCGCTGTGCCCCCCGTTGCGGTCCTCAGCTGCGGGTTGGGTCGCAGGGACATCAGATCCTCCAGGCGCAGCCGCCCGACCTGAGGAGCGTCCTCGGCGGCATCGTCCGCGGCAAGCGGCGGCTGCGCATACCTGTGGCGGAGGAACAAAAGGACGACCCACGGGTCAGTGGGTTGAGAATACCGGTCTTGAACACCGCACCGCACCGCAAGGGCCAGCAGAAGCTGCAAATGCGAGAACGTTCTGCTATACAATGTACAGTGCGTAATCGATTTAATAGTACCGAAAGCCGTCTGGCGAAAGGCGTTACACTGCGCGTAAAGTCGCAACCTGCTGACCGGTAACAAGGGAGTGCCGGTACTCGCAAAGTCTAAGAAGCATAAACGTGGGCGGCTTACCTGCAGGGCGGTGGAATCTTCGCGATCAGCCGGTAGTGCAGGTAGCAGGTTGCAGCCACGCCCTGGAGCACAATCGGCGTGTCGGGGTGCAGGCCGTGCCGTAACAGCAGCGCCTCGATGTTGGGCGGCAGGCAGTTGTCGCTGGTTATGCAGAAGACGTCTGCCATCTCGCTGCAGACGCTGCTGACGGGAACGCGGGCATCCAGGGCGGTCTGCGCGGCTGTGAGGAGGTCATGCGAAGCCTCCGGGACGAGGTGGATCTCCAATCTGGCTGGGTCTTGGTATACCCTCTGCTTGACAGCATCGCATGCGCTGCGCAGGGCTTCCAGAGCAGTCATTTCGCAAGCGTTGTTGACGTCGGATGTCGGAAAGATGAGAGCTTGAAGCTTGCTGATGCGCTGCCACAGGTTTGCGTTGCTTTAAAGTTGTCGCGTTGCGTAAATATGTTGTGTTGCGCTACTAGCTCAATTGATATGACCAGCGCGAGATGGCTTGATGTCCTTGTACGCGCAGTTGGTCGTTAGTTCCATCATCCGCGCATGCCACATGCGTCGGGCTTCCTTTGGATGAGCGGCTTAGGTAAGGGCTGGCACGCTTTTACGGGTCATGGAGCCTTGTTTAAAGCATCATTTAGGTTCTCAGAAGCGCGCAAGGTTTTCTGTGCACGCACCCCGAAACCATGATTTGTCAGCTGATCTGGTAATTTGGTCATGCACAGCCTGCAGTTGTGGCCTGGCAGACGTTGAAAGGCAATTGGCCAACTTCTATTGGTATATGGCTTGCAACGGTCCCGTTTCAGTTTCACGACGTACCGGTATCTCGTTTGGCCTTCCGGCATAGTTCAATGAAGACTAGTATTCATTCGACGTTTTTTATTTCAACAGAGGACGTGTTGTGTTAATTGCAATACGACTAAGAAGAGCTGTAGAGGCACGGCGGAATTGACTCTGCATGTGCAAGTGTCTGGCTGGCGGCAACACAGCTTAATACTTACCGCAATTCCACCAGAGCGTATTTTCACAGAAAAGCTTTGCTTGCAGCTCTAACTGGTTGTTAGTATCCCGTGGCGCCGTCAACGTACCATTTCCTTCGGAGCTGCGACGCCCTACAGAATCGGCCAGAAATAACTGCTCTCTCTTCAATTGCGTCAAGTACATATATTGGCTCGGCTGTCGGCATTCGGCGCACCTCTGAACCTGGCTCGCTGGCCCTCGGCTGCCATCCTGTCGGGCTAACTCTGCAGTCTTCTGCAACTGCCATTAAAGTCAAACCGTAATACACGCATATCTGCCAAACATTACTGTCTAGGCAGACAAGGAGTCAAACAACTCCAAATGACGCCGCACCACATCTCGCGGGCCATCCCTCAGCGGACTGCCCGCAACGTCATCGCACCCTCCCCAGCCACCTGCCGACACACAACCAAGCTGCACCTCCCACCCGCTCCGACACCTTCACATCCTAATACCGCCGCTGCTCTGAGCCCTTCCCCAGCACGTCCCAGCGTTGCTGTCACAGCCGCAGCAGCAGCCGCTGCTTCTTCCATCCAGCTTCCCCAAGCAGCTCCCTCCTCCTTCAACACCAGGCCGCCAGTGGCACCATGGGGCTCCTTACCACCACCAGCACCAGCAGCAGCAGCTGCACCTTCCCGCCGTCCCGGCGGCGCCAGCCGCAGCACGACCACACCCTCCGCCTCCACCGCACCCGGAGCAGGCGGCGGCAGCGACCCCTCTTCTTCTTCCGCTGCCGCCGCCGCTGCTGCGGAGGAGCTGTTGGAAGCAATGGACGAGCTGTCCGGTGTGGGCAGCTTTGGGCAGATGGTGGAGTTCCTGGAGCGGCGGGGGCAGGTGTTCAGCGGGCCGGAGGTGGCGGCGGTGGTGCTGCAGGTGGGTGGGGGTTGGGAGGGGGGCAAGGAAGAGGGGGAAGGGGGAGGGAGGCGAGGAGGTGGGCGACATGCCTACCTGGACCTTGATAATCTCACAGCTTCCCCCGGCGCTCTAAGAATCGCCCCGATGCCATGCTGCTCTAAAATGCCTTGGTACGGGTACACCCCGGCGGCACAGGGCTACCACCACCGGGCACTTCGCAGCCCTTCAACGCCCCATGCTCCCCCTCGTCCCCTCCCTTCCCCCGCTCCCCCTCGCACCCCCCCCGCCCCCGCTCCCCCTCGCACCCTCCCTTCCCCCCCACCAGGCTGCCACCGTATCGGAGGCGGCGGCTCAGCGGCGGCTGGAGGCGGCTCTGCGGGTGGCGGAGCGGCGGGCGGAGCAGCTGGAGCGGCAGCAGCAGCAGCAGGCGGCGGGGGCCGGGGCGGTGCGGCCCACGCCGGTAGGTTGGGTTGGGGTGGGTTGCGGGGACGTTTTCAAGCAGGCTAGCTGAGGGGAATGCTGTATACTGGCTGCAACGACCTTGCTTTCAGCAACAGCCTGACTGGCAGTCTGGTGCAAGCATGCGGGTGTCCTCCACACGCTTCTCCACACCCTCACCGGGCATGTCCCGTACCTGCGCATGTTCGCACATGCCCCCAGCATATGGCTCCCGGATATGCCCGCTTCCGCATGTCTGCATGCTCCTAGTCGGCGCTCGTGCGGTTGTAGTGGTTCATACTCTTAGGTTGCCGTATACCCTCAGCTACCGCTGCTCCACTCCTTTGCTCCGCTCCTACCCTCTCCTCCCCACCCCTAGGAGCTGCTGGACGACTTGTTGACCGCCATGGGTCCGCCTGCTGCTGCTGCTGCTGCTGCGGATGGGGAGGGGGATGGGGATGAGGGGGAGGACGAGGAGGGCGGGGATGTGCTTTCCGAGCTGGAGGCGGCGGATATGGTGGCGGGCTGGGCGGCACCGTTGCTTCGTGAACACGTGGAGAGGTGCGGGCGGGAAAGAGGGAAGCAGGAGGGGAAGGAGGGAAGCAGGAGGATGGGGAGACAGAGGGGATTAGGTAAACTGAGCCGCGAGAAGTACTGACCCTGACCATAGGGCTACTGGGGGTAGACAGCCCGGCGGCAGGCCAGGAATCACATGATGACAAAGCCTCCCTAACACGCGCTCTGATGTTCCTATCCACACTCGTGTCTGCGCCCTCCCTTCCCCTTCCCCTCCCGCCCCCGCCCCTTCCCGCCCCCGCCTCCGCAGCTACCCCCCTGACACGCTGCTGGCCCTCGTGTCCTCCCTGGCGCTGCTGGAGTCGTACGATGAGGGCCTGCTGACCTCCGTGGCGGCAGCCTTCAAGCGGGACCCGGGAGCCTGGATTCGCGCGGCAGCGGAGGCGGCAGCGGCGGGAGCAGCAGTCGAGGCGGCGGATGAGGAGGAGAAGGAGGAGGCAGAAGAGGAGGAGGAGCAGGAGGGCGGTGCGGGTGACCCATGGGTCGTGCTGGTGTCGCTGACCCGGTCGTTTGCTTCGCTGGGACACTACGATGCGGAGTTTATGAATGCGGTGGCGGAACAGGTAAGAAGAAATGGGGCGGTTTAGCATTGGCAGTAGCAACGGTAATAGGCTAACAGCGATAGTAACTGAGATGTACGTTCGGAAGTAGCAGATACAATCACACGCATGTTTCTGAATGGGTAGCTCCGTCTTCATGTTACTCCTGACTCTGCTGTGTAGTTGAGCGTGTTGACCACACCCCACTCCACCGGCTCAGCCCGCTTCCTACTCCCCCGTGCTCCTCGCGCTCGCCCCTCCTCTTTGCCGCGGTAGCCCAACCCGCTGCACTCAACACACTCCGCCCCCCACCTCCCTCCCGCCTCCTCCCACCTCCCTTCCTTCCTCCCTCAGGCCGTATCGCTGCTGCCTGCCCTCTCTCAGCGCGCCGAGCTGGAGCAGCAGGCGGCGGACGCAGCAGCAGCAGCAGCAGCAGCAGCAGCAGCAGCTGAGGACCCCGAGGGTGCCGCTGGTGCTGCTGCTGCTGAGTCGCCCTCCTTCAGCGCCACGGAGTCGCTGGTGGTGTTGCTGGGAGCCTTCCACGAGCTGAACCACCTGCACCCGCAATTCATGCAGGTGGGTGGGAAGGGGGGTAAACATAAGGAGAACTGACGGGGGGTGGGGTGGTGAAGGGGGCGGGAGGTAAGTGAGAAGTGAAGCAACTGGAGTCGCAGTCCTGCGGGAGGGAGGGGAGGGGAGCACCCGAGTTGTCCAATTCCCGGCATCTGCAGCGGTGGCGAGGGCGGTGTGGTGGAGGGGTAAAAGCAGGAGCAGTAGGAGGTAAATTCCAGCAATTGCCCTTCATCTTTGACGGCCCGTCCGTGCATTCCGCCACCTCCTCAATCCCTCAGTCTCCTCTCTCTCTCTCCGCCTCCTCCTCTTCTCCCCCGAAACCCCATCCTGCTCCTTCACCCACGATCCCCGCCCGAACAGGCCTCCGCTGAGTTCCTGGTTTCATATCTGCAGCAGCTGGACCCGGCCGCGGCTTGCCAGGTGGGGCGGGAGAAGGAGGAGCAGGATTGGGCGGGAGGGGGTGGGAGGCGAAGAAGAGGAGGTTGATGATGCGTACCTGGGCGGGAATGCGTGGGACGGAGGGAGGTTGCGGGCTTTTTTTACCATGACATGGTTGCAAAAGTGTAAATCGTAACGGTAGAGTAAAAGGAATGAGGGAAATGCAAAAGGGGCTGCAGGGGGAAAGTAGGATGCGGAAAAGTAGGATCCCGAGTGGTTCGAACTGGCGACTTGGACATTGCAGGTGAAAAAGGTCGAGCATGTGGTGAACAGGTAGGCGGAACGCGGGTCATTTGATAAACCTGTTCGTTCGGCTCGATGTCCATTTTTCGGAAGGTTCAATATATGAATTGATGAATGACCGCGGGGCCTATGGCCACGCACCGTAACTCCGAGCCTCCTCATGCGTTATTATGCGCTTACTTCCAAATTAAAAAAAGGTGAAATGGATAGGCAATTAATGTTAATGGTAAAAAACATCTTGTGCAAAAGGTAGAAAATGGATGTAAGTGTTTTTAGTTCATCTCCTTTGTCTTACGCATGGGAGCCAGCTACCTTGCGCCAGCTGCTTTAACATACATGCAGGCCACCTGCTAGCCCTCCTCGCCCCCTCCCCTTAGCTCCCTCAAGTTTACCCCCCCCCCCGCCCAACCCCCGCGGCTTTCAGCAACCTACATGTCACACCACACACACACATCGCTGCGCTTTTCTTTCTTCACCTTAACCCCCTTGCCCTGCCCTGCCTTTTGCTGCCCCTCCCCCCCTAGGTGCTATATGGTTGGTGACTTGGTGTCGCCAATGCTACCTTCTGCTGGACCACCAATCATACATTTTAATATATATATGATACATACACTGCTGTACGTATTTACGTAACAACACCATTGTTACGCAGTTAATGATGATCGTGTAACCCTGCTGCAAATCGCTCCCCCCCCCAGGTGCTCCTGGCGTTTGCTGGCTTCGGCGGCCGCAACGCGCCCTTCTACTCGCTGCTGCTGGCGCGGGTGGCGCTGCAGACGGGCGGCCTGCAGGAGCTGAGTCCCAAGGCGGCCGGCATGCTGTACAGGTGGGGGGGTCAAAGACCATACCAAACCATAGGAGACCACAAGTTAGGCCAAAGCAATGGGGGTAGGAGTTGGCAGGGTGCCACAAGACAGGTACAGGTGGGGGGGAAGGGGGTAAAGTAAACGATGTGCACAGGGTCTCAAGTGCAGCAACGGAGTCCCAATCCCAAATCCGACGCATGCAGTGAGGATGGGGGAGGGGCGGCGTGCATGGGTGCTAGTAGCTAAGGGATGGGTGCAAGTGTGGCGGGAGGTAGGAGGAGGAGGAAAGCATGAAGAGGTACGGTATAGCATTACTGTAGGTGGGGGAGGGGGGCAGCAGCAGCGTAGTAGGAGTAGGTGTAGGTGGAATGCTGCTGATCATGGGTGTTGGACGGTGTGGTGGACGGTGGGGAAGGTGAGAGAGACGGGTGGGGCAAGAAGGAAAGATGAAGAGGGAGAAGAGGGAACGGAAAACGGAAAACCAACACGTATTTGGCCGGTCTGCTGTAGCAGGGGCTCCCTTCCTCCCTTGCCCCCACCGCCACCACCACCACCCCCCTAGTCCCCCATGCATCACCACTGCGGGCCATCACTCCTCAACGCTACCCAACCACCACCCCCAACCCCACCACCCCTCTTCCCACCCCACCCCCTCCTCAGGGCGTGCACCCTGATCACCGCCATGGGTGACGTACCGCCCCTCTCCCCCGCCACAGCAGCCCAGCTAGCAGCAGCTGCCGCTGCCGCCTCCTCCTCCTCCTCTCCTTCCAGCAGCAGCACTGGCGGAGACGCCGGCTCTAACAACACTGCCGCCGCAGCTGGCGGCCCCGCGCAGCAACAGGAGGCCCAGCAAGCCGCTGCAAACATCCTGGCTGTCCTGCGGAAATCCGCGGAGGAGGACCGGCAACAGCAGCTGTCAGGGGAAGCAGCAGCAGCACCGGCAACAGCCGAGAGCGGCAGCATTACCACCACCACCGCTGACATCTCCTCAGCCGCAGCCGAGGTGGTAGAGCAGGCGGCCGCCGTGTCGGCTGCGCTGCGGGCGCTGCTGGGTGCATGTGTGGCGGAGGAGGGCGGCTTCCCGGTTTCGGAGCTGCGTGCCGCGCACCTGGGGGGCCCCTCGCCGGAGCAGCTGGCGGAGGCGGAGGAGGGGCTGCGGCAGGCGTACGGCGCTACGGGGCTACTGACGGTACCGGAGGTGAGGAGGGGGGGAAGGAGAATACCCAGTGTTTCTAGGGGTTGGGGTGAGAAGGATAAAAACAAGGAAACTGACAAAGGAGGGGGTGTTTGGAGAGGTGGGATGTAGTAGTGGAGCGGTGAGGAATTTGAGGATGCGTGACAGCATGAGAGAGGGAGCTGAGAAGCGTGTGCGTGTTATGCGGTGCCCGACGTGGGGAAGAGAGGGTGGTTAGAGGGGATGCGTCTAGTCATATGTGTTGGGTAGTAATTAGTGATGGGGGCAGGGGTTACGTTTGCGCGCTGAGAAGCCATTACGCTTTACGCATCCACGGCCCCCCCGCCTGTGCCGTGTACTCAGGTTCTGCTGGCGCTGGGGTATATCCAAGAACACGGCAGCAGCAGCAGTACGGCAGCGGCATCCGCAACTGGTGAGGGGGAGGATGACCGGGAGGCGGACGGCGTCCCTGCCATAACGTTGCTTCCCCTGGAGGACCTCACGGCCTCACATGAACAGGGGGGCCTGCAGCAGCAGCAGGGGCAGGAGGGCCAGCAGCAGCAGCAGGGGGAGGGCGGCCCAGTTGTGCCCAGTTGCAGCACGTACGGCTTCCCTGACGTGTCCCCCGTCACGGGGGGTGCGGAGGCGCCTCTGTGGGTGCCCGCTGATGCCCTGCTGCTGTACGGCAGCAGCAGCAGCAACACCAGCAGCAGCGGTGGTGGTGATAACGCCTTGACTGCTGCAGCCGAAGAATCACAGCCCGAGCAGCAGCAGCCTCAGCAGCAGCGTATCGCGATCAAGGTGCTCGACGACCGGGTACACTGCTGCGCCAATGCAGAGATCATTGTAGGCCCTGAGGAGGAGGACGAAGAAGACGAAGAAGCGGACGAGGGAGGTGTTGCGGACGAGGAGCAACAGCAGCAGACCGCCAGGTTACGGATGCGGCTGCGGGGTCCGGCGCTGTCAGAGGTACGGTGTCTGGAGTCTTGGGGCTGGCGGGTGCTGGTGGTGCCGGTGGGGGTGTGGGGCAGCCTGGGGGGGCAGCCGGAGGTGCATGTGGGGTGGCTGGTGCGGCGGTTGCGGCAGGTGGCCGAGGGCGGGGAGGGGCTGGTGGGGGCTACGGGGGAGCTGGAGCTGGAGGTGGCGGTGGCGGAGGAAGAGGAGGAGGGAGAGGAGGGGGAGGAGGGGGGAGAGGAGGGGGAGGAGGGGGAGGAGGGGCGTGCGAGGGGGGAGGCTGTGGAGGTGGAGGCGGAGGTGGTGGAGTGAGGGGTGGGGAGGGGGCTGCAGCTGAGGCAGAGGCAGAGGCGGCGGGCGGGGTTGTTAGGATGCGGTGAGGGCTGAGGAGGCTATGTGGTACGGTATGGGTGAGAAGTGGCAGCGAGGCAGCCGTGGAAAGGAGGGTTTCGAAGGTTGCGGGTGTCTGGTGAATGTGTTGATCTGTCCTGGGTTGACTGACTGCATGCATGCATGCGTGCGCGAGTCAGGGGGCTGCTGCCGTAGCTGCCGATGTTATTGGGGCGTGCGAAGGTTTGGGCGTAGATGTGTGAGGGGGCGTGCGAACAGGACTCCCGAGGGTGATGGACGCATGTAAGATGAGACACGTATGCCGCATGCTGTTCGTTGTTTATGCGGGCCCATGGGGGCGCCGCCGATACTGGAGGGCGCGACGTTTCTATCTCGCAGAATGGCTGTTGGGGCCGCCATGAGAAACTAGCAGCAATATGTTGACTGGTGCGGTGCCCACCATTGGCCATTGCTGGCCACTGCTGGGCGTTTTCAGTTCTTGAGGCATGTTGCAACGTTCTGGTGTTTAGGATTAACACCCCCTTAACTTCCTTGAAGACGCTCTTTCTCCTTTGAGAAAGAGGGTTGGGGGTCCGCAGGCCCGTGGGACAAGGACACGCCAGGGAGCATTTTTCCTAGGCTTGGATTGCTTGTCACACCATGTGAGCGAGCTATGCTTTTCCGTGTTGTTGTAACTTCAGCAGGCTTATGCTTCACGTACGGCCGTAGCAGGTCGTAGTCTCGGGCTCTTAAAGCACGCAACAGAAGCTAATGCTACAGCGGATTATAACGTGTATGTTCAAGCGTTTAATTCATGCTATCAGGCCGGGTGTGGTAAGACCTAAGAGATGTTGCTTGTACATGCAGCATACAATACCACACACAGCTCTTTTAATCACCATCGACCAAGTGCATGACGCTTATGGGACATAATGTTCTTCTTTGACAGTTCGCCCGAAATTGATCGATGGTTTCCTCAAGGGCGGGGGTCGGGTCGAGGAAGCGTCTGGACGCTCGGTCGTGCAAGGCCGGCGCCAACCGGCGATCAACAGCTACTTGCAATGTTGAATCTAAGCATAAAACTAAACTGCAATATATTTCCTGATCGTTTGACCAGAGAGACTTACCGCACTAGCTCGAACAGAAACCAGTTCTTCGCCAAGAACCAACCCCGCTTCTGCGCTGACGAGCCCGCTATTTCGCTAATCAATATTGCTGTGTTGGCTAGCGTCTATATTTCGTTGCTTTCTAAGGATTTGGGAGACAGCTTGCCGAGGAGGCTAAACTGCAAGGCTGCACATAAGGAGCTTTGTGTAGAGCCCAAGCCAAAACATGGGAAAGGATTACTATGCAATCCTTGGTGTATCTAAAACGGCGGATGAAAATGAGCTTAAAAAAGGTGTGCATTAGTCGCTGTCGCATCACCTCCCTTGCTCAATGCTAGGCACTGACGTCTTCTTTCACTTTTGCTTGATGTGCAGCATATAGAAAGCTTGCAATGAAATGGCACCCGGTAGGTGATAGCTGGTCGTGATCGGTCCGCCGACCTTGCATCCAGCCGGGTTACTTTATTGGGCAGTTTGCAAAGGCAAACTTTAATGGAACACAGTATAGCTCACTTGCTACTTATAGGGACACGCGTGCTCTCCTTACACCCCGTTGCTCCCTGCCACTTGTAACCCGGGGTGTTGCTTACTGCGGCGCGTCTCCTCGAGTTGTGTCATGAGCTCATGACGCTAAAACGAGTGCCATCACCCCTCCTTTGCTTCGCCCAGGATAAGAACCCGGACAACAAGGAGCAAGCCGCCGCAAAGTTTAAGGAGGTTTCTGAAGCCTATGAGGTGCGCACCATCTCCCTGACTCGTACACCTTGCCAACCCCTTGCGTAGACAGCTTAGCCCAATGCTTTAAAAACCCTTGCCCTTGCCTATACAGCAAACCCCTGTCTGTCACTGTATGAACGTAGTATGACTGTAGGGCCTACCAGCCTTTCCCACATCCTTACATGCAACCTGTCACGCATCACTCCTCGTAACCCACGCCCCTCCCAACCCCCGCCCTAACTCCCCCAACCCTCCCCCCCAGGTCCTCACCGACCCCCAGAAGCGCGAGGTGTACGACAGATACGGCGAGGAGGGCCTAAAGCAGGGCATGGGTGGCGGCGGCGGGCCTGGCGGAGGCGCGGGCTTCCACTTCCGGAGACCCGAGGACATCTTTGCAGAGGTGGGGCGGGGTAGTGGTGGGGTGGGGTGCGGTGGCGGGGTGCGGTGTGGGTCGGGTGGAGCGGGAGAATTGGTGGCGCCTGGTTGGCTTGTCACACAGCAGGGGGCTGGCGCGGCGGGAGTACATGCAGGGAGTGCATGTAGGGAGGACTGCATGGATCCAGGGAAGCGGAGGGGAGGGGTGTCCCGGCGGCCTGGGAGCCATTGCCATACACAGCACGAACGCGTGCCTCGTTCTGGGCATCCTAGCCCGATTTGGGGATCCTAGCCGGGTTTGGAACTTGCCTCACCAGCTGCTCCACTTCCGACACATCCCAGCTAGCCCCGTCTGCGATGTCCTACCCATTGGTCGTACGGTATCCCCTCACCTAGCTGAAACCCTGCCGCTTCCGGTGCGCCCTGTCCTTCCGCCGCCTCGCCCGCCTGCTTCGCCCTCCTCGCCCCCCCACTCAGTTGTTCGGCGGGCGGAGTCCATTTGGTATGGATGAAGACGACATGTTTGGAGGGGGCGGCGGCTTTGGAGGCGGCTTCCCGTTTGGAGGCTTTGGCGGCATGAACGGCTTCCCGGGTGGGTAAGGGTGGGTGCGTGGGTAAGGGCGGGGGGTGCGGCGGAGGGGGGAGCTAGCGGGGTTGCTGTGTATGTGTGGGGTCGGGGGTTCGGGTGAGGTGAGGCCTTGCCGTACGTCGCAGCATGACTGACTGGGCTCCCAACGGGAGGGAAGAAGTGTCCTGAAAGGGACACGAGGAAAGAGAGAGAGCCGCCCTGATAAGCAGAGGGAAACGGCCGATGGTTGATGTTCTTGGTTGGGTGCTCGGTCCTGGCGCTGGCGCCCGTCTGGGAGAGTAAAAGTACATGCGGCCTATCTAACCGCTGTGCACGTGCCTCTGCTCGAACCCCCCCCCGTGCCTCCTTGCGTGTAGGCATGGGCGGTATGGGAGGCGGCATGGGCGGAGGGCGACGACCCACGGGGCCGGTAAAAGCGAAACCCATTGAGCACAAGTTGATGTTCTCTTTAGAGGTAGGGCGGGCAGGTGGAGGGCTGGGGAGGGCTGAGGTGGGGTCATTTGCATGGCGGCGGAGGGGTAGACACCGGCATACCGGGGTAGGTCCTGGTCGTGAGAGGGCAGCAGCCTGCCTGGTTAGTTTGACCTGACCTGACCTGAGAGGTCCGGTGCATGCCGGCAGCAGCAGGCTGTGTGTCCTTGGGGGTTGCTCAGGCCAGGCGCTCCCTTTACTCTCAGTAGTCCTTGTTTGGCCTGTTTCTCGACCCCTCTCTCACATGGGGCCGCGGATAGTCTGATTCGTCCTGCAAATCGGACTATCGGCGGCCCCATGTTGCATCCTGGTGCCTTATCCGTTACATCCCGCCTGCATGCACTTCACCCCCCCGCCCCCCCCCCGGCCCCCCCCGCAGGAGCTGTACACCGGCACCAACAAGAAGATGAAGATCAACCGGCGTGTGAAGGGGCAGCCGATGGAGGAGATCCTGGAGATCGCAGTGAAGCCGGGCTGGAAGAAGGGCACACGCATCACCTTCCAGGAAAAGGGTAAGAGTGGCAGAGAAAGGCGCTGCATGTGGAAATATGGATTAGAAGGGTGTGAGAAATGGGGGGGGGAGAGGTGGTGTTTGCAGCTGGTTCAGGGTGGGTGGGGGCGCACGGGTGGTTCCTTCCGGTCCTGCAAAAGTAGGTGTGTGGAAAGGCCACGTGGCCTCGTGGTCACCGCTCTCCCCCACCCCGCCCTCTGCTCCCCTGTTCCCTGCTGCCGCTGTCGCTGACCCCCCACCCCCTCCTCCTCTTCTCCTCCCCACCCCCCCTCTTCTCCTCCCCCTCCTCCGCCTCCCCCCCTCCCAGGTGACGAGGAGCCGGGTGTCATCCCCGCGGACATTGTGTTTGTGTTGGACGAGAAGCCGCACGCTCGCTTCCGGCGCGAGGGCTCCGACCTGCACTTCACAGCCACCCTGCCGCTGGCGGATGCACTGTGCGGCACCACGGTAAAGGTGGGTAGTGCTGCGGGGAGGGGTGGGGGTGGGGTGGGGTAAAAACAAGAGAACTGACGTGGGGGGTGAGGGTGGGGGGTGGGATGGAGCTAGGCGGGATGAGAGCGAGAGAGTACAGGTGAAGGAAGGTGCAAACGCTGTAGCACAGGTGGAATGGCGCTTTGCTTTGTTCATTGCTTTGCTTCGCTTCGTTGCTTGGTTGAACAACGCCACCGCCCTCCTTCTCTCCCTCCCTCCCTCCCTCCCTCCCTCGTACTGGCTTGGCTAATTCGGGCTGGGCGGGTCGGGCTGGCTCACATGTAGCAAACCATGATGATGCCTTGTCACACGGTCAGTTAGATGTTTCCTCTTAACCTCCCTCGCCCCCCCGCACTCCTGGCTACCCGCCTCCCCCCAGATCCCGCACCTGGACGGCACCACCCTGGACCTAACCATCAGCAACGTCATCCGACCCGGGGACGTCAAGATCATGCGGTGAGCGGATCGCAGCGGCCCGTACCCGCCCGGGGGGGGAGTAGGAGGCGCGTGCAGTGCAATGCGTGGGGGTGATCCGCATGCCTCTGCTGGTGCTGCATCTCTCATTCCTCCCCCCACCCCCTGTATCCCTACTTACCCCCCTCCCCCCCTTCCTTCCTCTTTCTTCCCCTCCCCCCCTCACCCTTTGGGAATTCTCCTCTCCCTCCCCCCTCCCCCCCCCAGCGGCAAGGGCATGCCGGTCACCAAGGAGCCCGGCAGCTTCGGAAACCTGGTGGTCCACTTCGAGGTGCGCTTCCCGCGGGACCTGTCGGACGCGGCGAAGCAGCAGCTCAGAGGCGTGCTGCCAGCAAACTGAGGCATGGAGGCGGGGGGGGAGAAGGGGGCAGCGGTGTGGCAGCTGCCCGTCTTGAAAGGCTTATTTTCGGAGAGGACATTTCGCCGCTCGAGAAGCGGGCTTTGGGGCGGGGGGGTATAGTGTAACTGCATGAGCGAGGCAGGTTATGCTGGGTGGGTTGCCAGGTAGCAGGTGCATGCTGTGTGTTGGGGCGGCTGGTGTGCATGTCAATCGCATGTTGACGAGAGAGTGGTGGGAGGAGGAGAGAAGGGCTGCCGGGGCCGTTGTTCGTTGCATCGATACCGGTGCGTGCAGCGAGACAAGCGCCAGGCGGCTTGGAGTTTTGGTTCGGTTGGTTTGAGCTAAACATACAGTCACGCTTGTGTGTGTGTTCGTAGTTTTGTAGAGAACAATTTTGTCCAAGACAGTAGTGGCAGCAGGATCAGCAGGGCGGGGGGCGGCGGGGTATGTGTGTGTGGTGAGGTGAAGTGAATGGTGGGGTTGGAGCAGTGGGCTGCAGCAGCAAGCACGCACCTGCCGCAGCGTGTACGGTAGAAGGGCAGGGGCGCGCTAGCTGCGCTTGCGTGCAGGCACTCCTGGCTAACCTGAGTGCCGGTAGCTTACCTCGACAGTGTGCCGTGACTTGCCTGTTAGGAGAGTGTGATGGTGGAAGGGTGGTGGAGCAGGTGGAGCAGGTGAAGCAGGTGTCTGGGAAGCAAGTAGCGAGACCTTGGCAAAGGACAGGAAGTTAGGAAGAGTGCTGGCAAGGGGGGCGGGTCCAGGGATGCAGGCGCTTCCTGGCGAGGAGGGAGGGAGGAGGTTTCATCCAGCGAGGCCTTCATGGGGCGCTCAGGGACTGCATCAGATGCATGGAGTCCCGACAGGGCGGAAGCAGCACCGGCACCGGCAGCAGTGACGATATGTAGTTGGGGCGAGGCGGGCTTTCCTGTGGTGGTGGTGGTGTTGTTTACTGTTGCTTGGTTACAAGTGGACGGTAAGGTGTGGGGGTTTTAGTCATGTCGGTGTAACCCTACGCGTACGTGTGGGTTCCAGGGTTGATGTAGGGGGTGCATGTGGTGTTGATGATGATGTGAAGGTCCTGCTGTTACTGCAGCGACGGTTTAGATAGCTGCGCTGCGGAATGACCCGTGGGTCGTGACAATCCTCGTAACCGGGTGTCAGCCGTTTGGTCGTCGTACGAGTTGTGTAGGCTTTGGTTATGATGACTGCAGGTAGGTTTGGGAAGTAACAACCGTTGGATTCACCGCATGTGTTTCAGTTCTGTTTCCCCGTGGCTTGGGAGGCGAGGCGACAGTGGTGTATGCAAGAATGCAAATCCTGGGGCGAGGTCGGGGGCATCAGTGAATGGCTGAATGCGCAGCTTAATGGCACAGCAACTTCACACCCTTATGCTGATGTGGTGAAATAGTGCTTCTGGTGGTTTGAAATGGCAAGTGCCGTGCTGCCGCCGCTGCTGCTGTTGTTGTGTTGGTAGGCTGCGGAACTGCCCAGCATCAGGTTGATGCCCCACAGCACTGGGTTTCGTCTGCTGGTGTGACTGGTGTTCTTTTGGTTGGTGGAATCATGATTCCTTGTGTGGTTTAGGTGGTTTACGGATTTGGCATCCCGCGGATAAGCGTGCTCTGATATAAGCAGTTGTTTTTTCCTGTTTAAAGGACGTGTTTGGCTGTTTGTCAGGCATGTAGGTAGTCGTTGGGGGGGTGTTTTGGGGGAGAGACATCTTCTCAGCCGTGTACAGAGCGCGTGGCCAGCTTTTGTGTTGCTGGTGTCGCACTGCAACGCATTCTCGCGACATGAGTGCGTGAGAACAATTGCATGGGCGTGAGAACAACACCACACGTGTGATTGTTGTTGTCGAATACGGTGAACATATCCATGTTCTGCCACTGCCAGCGGGAAATATACCAAAGTAATCAGGAACGTGCCGTGTTTTGGGAGTCGTCTTGTCAGTCTGGTTCTTCAAGTGAATGCCCCTGACCCCTACCCACTGCTGCTGCGAAGCTGGTCTGGTTAGCAGCATCCCGACCCTTGCCGGCTATCTACTTCCTGGCGCCCTTTTCCCAGAGTACTGGAATCAAAGGGGCCAACCTGCGCTGAAGATGTAAACCATGCACCAATTCACTTCATTTATTTCCGATGTGGAGTGTTACAGAGGTACCGTAGGGCAACAGCACTCGCCGTGTGTTTTAATGACACAGCATGCTTGGGTTTATGATACACGGGTGTTTCCGAGCTCCCTGTACAGCAGGGCCGTCTGCCGTGGTGATGCATGCACTCTTCTGACCCTCCATTTCATCTCTTGGCTCCTGATGTACCGTATGTGTGCAACCTTCGAGGAACCCGATACATAGAGTCCCACTCATGAAGCGGCCCTCCAAAAGGACCAAGCACGCAGCCCATGCAGACCTATCGGGGCAACCGCTTGCCCTCCGCCCTCCGCCCTCCACCTAAAACAGAGGGAGGGCAACACCCTATGACAGCTGGGAGCGGGTAACCCCATAGACCTCGTACTCCCCTCCCCACATTCCATTCGCTGAATGCCAGAACACCATCGCCACTGTCACATCCTTAACCACACGGTTCTACCGTAACTACCACACATGGTTCCTGGTTCCGTTCGCAAACACCCCCACCTTACCCGCCTCTTGCCGGGTGTTGCATGCTTGTATTCGCTGCACCCATGCTACCATGCAGCAGAACATGAGCGCCGCTAGCCCCCTCCTCCAATTACCATATTCGTGGTTTCCTGTGGTTTGGTCTTTCCTGGCCCCCAACCATCCCGCCCCCAACCATCCCGCCCCCAACCATCCCAACCCGTTATGCATGTGTACCCGCCCAGCAACTCAACACCACACCACATCATCATCACCCCCACCACCCTACCACACACCATCCATCCCACCACCATCACAACCCCCGAAGCAGCACCCCACCCCACCCCCACCAATGTCTCTTTGCTTCTCGCCCCTCCCCCACCACTACTTGTGTGCCACCTGCGGCCGCGCCTGCACCACATACAATCTCCCCCCCACCACGCCGCCCTCCACGTCCTGATCACGGCCCCCGAACGCAGCTGCCACTCGCCGCCCCAGCCCGGCCAGACGACCCAGCAGCGCGCCGCGCAGGGCGGGGTCGCTCAGAAGTGGCTCGGACGCGTAGTCGGTGGGGCGGGACAGCAGCGGCTGCAGCGGGACACTGCGGTGAGGGAGGGAAGGGGGAAGGGGAGGGAAGGGGTGAAAAGAAGAATGCGGTACCAAATGTATTGAGTGAGGAAAGTAAACAAGACGACAAGCTCCTGCAGTACCGTACGGTAATGTTTCCTAGGACAAGCAGCAGCAAAATCGTACCTGTCGTACAGTCCGGCAGCTGCGTACTGCTCCAGATCTTCCGCGTTGGCGTCGGAGCGTGCAATCAGAGTGGGCGTGGCTCCGGCCGGCGCGTACAGAGCGATGCGCTTGGATGGAAGCGAGAGGAGCTGCATGCGGTTAACGACCCATGGGTCACAAGGACAGTTTGTGAGAAAATGGTCGGCGTTGGGGCTCGTTGGAAAGGGGGCTAATGAACACCAGTTTACGTATACAGGTCAACCTAGCATTGAAGTAAAACCCTGTCAACACATGATTGTCATTTACGGGCTATTCACGGAGCAAAGCCTTACAACAGACTTTTGTGGCCGCCAGATGCACCACCAGATGCTCCCAAACACACACACGCTTTCGTCCCCCTCACCTCCGGCTCCCCCGCCGCTCCTCCCGCTCCTCCCCCCGCTGCTGCCGCCGTGAATCCCAGCGCCCTGCCCGGGTAGTTGCCCACCAGCGTCTCACCCATACCCAGCACCACCTCACCCAGCAGTTCCCCTGGGGGGGGGGGTAGGCGGAAAGTTGTTCGGGGTGGTGGGAGTATGACAAGGGCAGAAGGGCCCTCAACGCCCCTCCATGTTCCCCCTACCCCCAAACGCACCCCACCGTCCCCCACCGCCCCTCACTCCACGCCTCCAAAGCAGGAGGGTCCTGCCCCCCCTTAGTCTCCCACCTTGCTTGTGCGTCACGGGGTTGGAGGTGTGGAGCACGAAGGCGTACTGGAATGGAACCACCTGCGGGTCAGGACGAGGGAGGAGCGCGGGCTGACACTTGCATGCACACGCCTCCTCCTTCCTCGCCACACTCGGACACTCCACCTTTCTCCCCCCCTCCGCCCACATCGTTTGGTTGCCTCACCTGTTTCCTTATTGTTACCCCCCCCTTCCGCCTGCTGCCCTTTATCCCCATTGCTTTGCCTCTTTTCCGACCCTGTTGCTTGGTTCCTCTCTGACCCCCCCCACCCCCGCGCCTGCTGATCCCTCGGGATTTGGGATTGGGACTCCGTTGCTGCACTTCTCATCTTTATCCCCCCACCCCCACCATTCGGGTGGGGTGGGGTGGACCGGATTCAATTAGCAACCCATGGCGAAGCCTCGTCATGCAATTCGTTACTTCTCCTTACTTTTACCCCCCCCATGCACTTCTCATCTATTCCCCCCTCCCCCCCCACCTCACCTGCTGCAGCAGCACCGACATCACCAGCTGCCCCTCCCGGATGCCCAGCGCCCGCCGACTCAGCCACGCGCGCTCCGTCCACTTGGAGCTCCACACGCGACACACAGCGGACCACACAGCCGGCCAGGACAGGTGCGCGGAGGTGGAGGAGGCGTGCTCGGAACCGGAGGTGGAGAACGCCTCCTCCTGCTCCTCTTCCTCCTCGGCGCCATTCTCGTCCTCGTCCTCATTGTTACCAGAGGCAGCGGCGGCAGCGGCGGCGGCGTCCTCCCAGAGGTCAGCGGAGGGGATCAGCCCCTGCGCCGCTGCCACGGCGGCCAGCTGCCGTACCAGATCCGGCGGCGCCACCAGGTCTGGGTGTACGGCAGGAAGGGTGGGGAAATGGCAGCAATTGTGGGTTAAGGGAGGGAGGCAGGGGGCCAGAGCTGATAAGCGAGCCAACCAACTCCATGTACCTGGAGTCATTGTGGCTAGAGGTATAACGGCATGCTGATACAAGCTCTTGAACACCGGTACGGAAACCCTGTCAGCCATGGCTCCGAATAGCCCGTCACCTTCCTCTTCCAACCGAGCCCCTGCAACCTGAGCGCATCGCCCAACCAACCAACCAGCCAGTCAACCCATCAGCCCGCCCCTCTCCCCCCCGCATCACACCCACCATTCTCCACCACCCGTCGCAGCTCCTCCAGCTCAGCACGAGGCAATCCGCCGCTCTCCGCCGCCGCCGCCGCCGCCGACACCAGTCGCGCCACCTCCGCCGCGGCGGCGGCGTTGCGCGGCTCCTCCGACAGCACTCGCTCGAACGTGCCGTACGGCAGAGCGACCGACGCCGGCACACTGATGACGTCAGCATCACCGCCGCCGCCGTCGGCGGCGGCGGCGGGTGCCTCCGCTAGGCGACGTCGCAGCGTCGCCAGGTTCATCGCCTTGGCTCCCACTAGCCCGGGCTGGAAATCGGACTCGCCCAGGGCCCATGCGGAGGTTTGCTGCGGCGCTTGGAGTGTGATGACGACCCGTGGGTCACTCGACCCAGCGACGGAGGCGGAGGCGGCAGTCGCTCCGTCGGCTGTTACCTGTACGGCAGCGGGTGCCTCCGCGGGCATGATGGCACTCACGGCGGGGTCCACCAGGACAGCTACCCGCTTGGGTGCTGCCCCGGTTGCAGAGCCCTCCTCCTGCTGCTGCTGCTGCTGCCCATTTGCTCCTGGAGATGCTGGTGCTGGTGCCGCCACGGCCTGCCAGGCTTGCCATGCGGCCTCGTCAAAGCAGGTGGCCAGGAGCACGCGCTGGCTGCGGTTGGGAGGGGGAACGGCATGTTTGCGGTGATGTATAACATGAGCGTTTGGTGGGGAGCAAGCGTTGATGAGGTTTGGGGGCTTGGGGGGCTTTAGTTCGGAGGGAGGTGGGCAGCAAAGGGTTCAGGAAGCTTGAAGGGGTTGCATGTTGAGTTACGGTAGGTTGACGAGTTGGGCTGTGTGTGAGAAGGCGCATTGTGTTGCACAGCGACGCCGCAAAAGCGGGCAGGGGGCAAGGGAGGGCGTTAAGGCAGTACGTGCGGGCTCCCCTCCACCTTACCTCCCTCCCTCCTTCCCCCAGGGGCCACTAACCCTCTTCTGGTTCGTGACAAACTGGCTCCCTCTATCCCCATTGATTTGCCCTAACCTGTGGTTTTGGTACACCTCTGATCCCCCTTCCCTCCCTCCTCCCTCCTCCCTCCCTCTCCCTTACCTCCTCGCCCGGATAGCCAGGTGCGACAGCACGTCCGTGCTGCTCCTCGTCAGCACCGCCACCACACCCGCCGGGATGTCCTCCACGCCCGTCAGACTGCCCGCCAACAGAACCGTGGGTCGCTCGAAGACGGTGCCCTGCACCTCCGCCAGTGCCCCCACCGCCACCACCTCGCCCGTGAGGGGAGGGGAGCCGGGAGCGGGCATGCTGACAATCTGGGGGGGGGGAAAGGCGGAGGGGGATGAGGTAGAGTGTGGTAGAGAGGAGTGTGTGGAGGAGGTAGGAGGAAGCAGCAAGAGCTTCCTCCAGGGAAGACGTTCCTGTGTTCCCTGCTGACAAACAATCCGCGTGGCCAACCCCATCCCCTCCAGGGAGCTGCCTGCTGTGTCCCCCAAGCCCTCCTGGCCCCTCACGCATACCCTGCCAGCCCCCCTACCTACCTACCCCCCTACTTACACACTCCATCCTGATGTGTGGCCCCTGCATCCCTGCATCCGTTGCCCCCTGCCCTGCCCTAGTCTCACACCGCCCGCATGTCCTCGGACCACCACAACAGTCCCCTGCACCGCCCCTCCCGCCCCGCCCCCCCCCACCTGCACCGCCCCTCCCGCCCCTCCTTCACCCCCGCCCCCTCCCCCCCTACCTGCCAGTCCGCCCCCCCCGCCGCCTCCCGAATGCCCCGCTCCAGCCGCTGCAGCAGCAGTGCGGCCAGGAACAGCGGCTGCCCGCGCACCACCTCCTCCCCCAGGTTGGCGGTGTGGGCGGGGGACAGGCTGCAGGAGCGGCCGAACGACTCGGCGTGCGGCTGGACCTGTGGGGGGGGGAAGAGGGGTAAAAATAAGGAAAACTGACGAACTGACGAAGAGGGGGGGAAGGGGAGGGGGGGAGGTGGTAGTGAGCCATGCAATTACACAGCCATACACACCAGCTCGCTATCGACACTTTGCGACTCCTTGGAATGAATGATGGTACGTCGGCCCCCCGCCCTGCCTCCTCCCATCCCCATTGCTTTGCCCCAACCTGTGGCTACCAATGGGCCGGCCTATGGTCTTTGCCAGCCCCCTCCCCCCTCCCCCCCCCCTTCCCCCCCCCTCCCCCACCAGTCCATACACCGTGTCCATGTGTGCGGTCAGTCCCAGCCCCAGTCGCTCCGCCGCCGCCCTCGCCCCCAGCGCCCACTCCCGCCCCCACCTCTCCCCGGGTAGGGGGCCGGCGGGGTGGGCGGGGTGGGGCCGCAGCCGCTCCCACAGCAGGGCGCACAGGTGCAGGTCGGGGTCGTCTAGGGTGAGCTGGGGGTGGGGAAGGGGGGGAGGCGAAGAAGGGGGAGAGAGGGGGAGAGGGGGAGAGGGGGGGAGAAGGGGGGAGGGTAAGGTTGGGGAAGGGAGGGAGAACGTCATAGAAGGCTCACATGGCGTGGTGAGGATGCCCGAATGCCCCATGCGTTCGTCTACTTCTTCTTCTTCAACCCCTGGCCACCCTAAACTCGCCACCCACGCATCCCACCCCTCCCTCCCGCTTCCCGTCCCCTCCCCCCCCCTCCCCCCACCCCCACCCCCACCCCCCCCTCCTCACCAGCGCCCCCCGCAGCACCAGCGCCACCACCTCCACCATGTCGTCCCGCCCCATGCCGCCCTCCAGCGACCGCTCCAGGCAGGTGCGCATCCAGCCCTCCAGCGCGATGTCCAGCAGCTGCAGGTCGCGACTGGACCCAGGGGACTTTGGGGGGGGGAGGAGGGGGACGGGAGGGGGGGTGAGAGGGGGACGGGGGGGAGGGGGGCAGGGGCGGGGAGGGAAAGTAAGAATAATACCCGTGTGTGTTGAATGATGGAAGCAAACGTGAGGACAAGGGGCAGGGAGGGGAAGCGACGTGGCGGGGTGGAGCGGTATAACTGCTGCGGGGACAAGTGCTGCAGGATCAGCGGCTGGTGGGGTGAGGTAGCAGTAGAACACAGGGAGGCTACCGACCAGCGCGCGCAACCGACCAGGGACAGCTGCAGCACTGCGCTGCGCTGCGGGCTGGTGCTAGGGGTGATAAGGAACACGGTAACGCTTGCAAACAGGGGGGAGCCCCGGGGAGGCCCCCTTCCCCCTTCCGTCTGGGTTGCCCTTCTCACTCAACACATCGTGAATACTTCTTTGTTCCCCCAATCCAACCCCAATCCAATCCCCCCAACCTCTCCCCCCCCAAACACACACCCACACCCACCTTCCAGTATTGCGCCAGGCGAGTGCGCGCCTCCACAATCTTGCCCGGCACCCACCACTCGTGGCGGTGGGAGAGGATGTCGTAGATCATCCTGAGGAGGGGGGGGGGGTAAGGGGGGGGGGTCGGCAGTGCAGGGGGTGGGGTGGGGTTAAGAAAACAGACCGCCAGGGGGTTGGCGGTGTGGGTATGTACAGCTGTAACCTATGCAGCCTTCACTTTCCTCGTCTCCTGGTCCCGACACCACGCCCCCTACCTCTTCGCCCCCCCCTGCCCCTCACCAGCGGGTGTGGTCGTCCATGTGCCCCTTGGCCATCTCCATGGCGGTATCCAGATCCGCCCCCGAGTGGGTGGTCTGGGGGGGGAGGAGGGGGGAAACATTGTGTGTGATAAGAGCAGCAATGGAGCTCCAATCCCAGACATATGCAGTGAGCGCAGAAGGGAGGGGAAAGAGGAGATGCCGGGGAAGTGAAGCAGGGAGGATCGGAGGTACTGAGGCGTGAAAGAGACAACAACAAAAATAGGGGTGGAGCGCCGCAAGGAGCCCTGTGCCCCCCGTAGCAGATAACTCGAGCAACAAGCAACCCCTAGAGATGCCACATCATCTGCAGTTTGCTCGTCAGGCCGCTCTATCCCTCATCCCCCTCCAGCTGCGGCTACTGCTGCTGCTGCTCCCCCCCCCCCCACCCCAGGGTTGCTCCCCGTGGTGAAGCCTACATGTCACACCGCTCATGAGTTGCCTCGTCAGTTTTTCCAAAAATTACTTACCCCACCGCTCCCCCCCACTGATGCATGAGTCGGGATATGGGATTGGGACTCGTTGTTTCACTTGTATAAATTTTTCTCCCCCCCACTGAGAATTCGTCTTCCCTCCCCCCCACCCCCCACCCCCAACCCACCTTGAGGATCCAGAGGTAGTGCTTGAAGGCGGGAATGAGGTGCGGCATGTGCTGCGGCCAGGCTGCGAGGAGGGGGGGGGAGAGGGGGGGCCGGGGACAGGGGCAAGGCGGAGGAGCGATGGGGGATGTGCTGCAGCTTGCGTACTTGCGGATGACGCATTACTGCATTACGGGAGGTTATACCTCATTACCGCATGAGGCTCAGGTGGTGGTGGTGGTGGCGATGGGGGTGGTCCCCGCTGAGTGGGGGGCGGTGGGGGCGCCGGGGGGGCTCAGGGGTGCCCTTCCTCCTCCTCCCCCATCCTCCTCCTCCTTGCTCATGCCCACCTTCCTTTAACCCTAACCCACCCACCCACCCACCCACCCACCCAACCACCCACCCGCTGTGGCGGCGCCTGGCCACACGGTCCCAGTTAGTCTCTTCCTCTCCCCACCCTGACAACCACCCCATGCCCCCCCCTCCCTGACCCCCACTGACCCCCCCCACTGGACCCGCCCCCCCCGCCCCACCCTTGATGGGTTTGGTCCAGCTCTCCATCATGCCCCGAGTGAGGCGCCCGTTGTCCCACAGCACCCGCCAGTAGTCGTCATGGTTGCCGCTGGGGGGGGGAGGGGGGAGGGTTGGTGGGGGGTATGGGATGAGGGGGGATGAGGGGGAGGGGAAGCAGGAGAGGGAGAGGGAGGGTGGTAGCCGATCGGAGGGGCTGCAGAGGTGCTGTCTGTTCCAGTGGGCCATAAGGGGCGAGGCCGCAGTAGGCAGCCGGGGGCCAGCAGCTAGCCGCGTGCCCTTCCTTCCCTCACCGCCGCCCCCCTCGTCCCTTGCTTCCCGCTCCTCCCTCCCTTTCGGTCCTCCCTCCCTCCCTCCCCATGTGACAAGTTCGGCTCGACTACCGGTAACTCGGTTCCATTCACATGAAGCTGGTTTTAGGGTTTTAGGGTTTTAGGGCTCCATGCGCCATCCGGAGCCCTCCCCCCCTCCATCCGGTTTGTCGGTTTTCCTTATATTTACCCCCCTACTTATATTTACCCCCCCCCCTACCTGTGCAGGAAGGCCAGGTAGGCCTCACAGATCACCACATCATCGGGGCTGGTGTTGGTGTGTAGCTTCTGGTGCCACTGCTCAAGGAAGGGCTCGTCGTGGCCCTGGGGGGGGGGTGGAGGAGGGGGGAGGAGGGGGGTGGGAGGGAGAGGAGGGGGGGTGTTGGGGGGTATAAATAAGGAAGCTGACAAACTGTATGACGAAGCTTCACCATGAGTTTTTGGGAGGGACGCCCTGGGAGGCCCAATCCCATACACCGTGCATGCACCAAGCACGGAACTCCCCCTGCCCCTCAACCCCTCCCCCTGCCCCCCACCCGCTCCCTCCCCCTGGCCCCCCCCCCAGCTCCCTCCCCCCCTCCCCCCCCCTCTCACCGGCCGGTGCCCCTCCCTGATGCCGTGCCCCCGCATGATGTTCAGAATGCCCATGCGGATGTCGTCACCGTTGCCGCCCCCCCGGGGCAAACCCGCCAGCGCCCCCCGCGCGAACAGGCGGGAGAGCGGGTGCGAGGCAGAGCGGGCCTGGGTGGGAGGGTTTGGGGGAAGGGGTGGGAAGGGGTTCAGGGAACAAAAACGAAATCGCAGGTTACCGGTACGGCAAGGCATTGTGGGAGCGTGGGCGCGGGGGCCGGGGGTGTGCAATGTGGCGGTGGTGATGGTTGTGGTGAGGAGGAGTCGAACAAAGGATTGTAGAGAGACTGCAAAGCCGTGCTCATGCACCCCCATGACACTCCTCGCCCCCCTCCCCCCTGCTTCCTCCCTCCCTCACCCACCTACCTTACCCGCTAACGCTAACCGCCTCCTATCCCCATTGTCTTGCCCCAACCTGTGATCTCCTATGGTTTGGTATGGTCTTTGACCCCCCTTTCCCCCCTACCTTTTCCGCGATCCTCTCCCCCGCATGCGCCTGAATGGCCGCCACGTCCTTGGGCTGCAGGTTGGCGCCCCGGTACCAATCCAGCACGCGGGTGCTGCTGAGGCGTAGCCAGGTGAACAGGAAGGCCATGCCGGGGGGCCCTGGGGGGGTTGGGAGGGAGGGAGGGAGGGAGGGAGGGAGGGAGGGAGTGTGTTAAGAAAACTGGCCGCGAGTTGGAATGTACTGTGACTGGAGGGAGTGTGTAGTTTACACACTATAAACGTAGTCCGGTTCTCTTAGGTTAGGGCGTAGCGCCACTTTCTTGCAGCAATGCGTCGTACCTCTGCAGCATTGGATAGATCAACGGTGGGGGGCTCTTTCCTGTACTGAGCTACGCAGTGGGAGATGAGGAACAAGGAGAGGAACAAGAGCCGGAAAAGGTGGGTACTTCGTGCCTCAAAGAGCCAGCGCATGCATTACTTAACGTACTTTCTATTCCGCCGCACTGGTCGCCGCCGCCGCGCCATCCTGCGTGCATAGAAAGTACGTCAAGTAATGCATTCGCAGACTCTGCAAGGAACGAAGTACCCACCTTTTCCGGCTCTTGTTCCTCTCCTTGTTCCTCATCTCCCACTGCGTAGCTCAGTACAGGAAAGAGCCCCCCACCGTTGATCTATCCAATGCTGCAGAGGTACGACGCATTGCTGCAAGAAAGTGGCGCTACGCCCTAACCTAAGAGAACCGGACTACGTTTATAGCCATAACACTGTCTTTGTTTTGGGTGTAAGTAAATGCCTGTTGGGAAGGCAAGGGAGTCTTTTGTGATAGGACCCCAATCGTTCCGGAGCTATTGGCAAGTTTACTGCAGACCGTGCCTGGAGGGAGTGTGTATGAGGGGTCAGCTGCAAAGGACTGCATACGTAGAACAGGGGGGGGGACGCAAAAGAGGAGAGGGGTTTGTTTGTAGGGTGCCGGCAGGACCGCTCCGCACCATCTGTCTCCCCCACCTGCGCCCTCCTGACCCCCAGTTTCCCCATACCCCCGCATGGGGTTTTTCTCCCCGCCCACCCCTCCTCTCCCCTCACCCGCCCCCACCCCCCCTCCCCCCCTCTCCTCCCCCCCACCCAAAACCCCCACCCGCCGCCTCCGCCGCGTCCAGCACCTCCGCCGCCAGCCCCAGCCGCTGCGGCAGCGACCAGTGTGAGTAGCTGCTCTCCGCGGTGAGGACCTGGGATAGGGGGGAGGGAAAATATATAATGAGACACCCTGCCCGAAGTAATCTAGCCGAAAAAACTGGGGGGGAAGGGGGAGGGGAAGGGAGTCCCACGCAGGGGGCGTTTGCGAAGAGACGGGTGGGTGGTGGAGGCACCCCATACCCGCACCAACGGGGCCCTAGAGCCCACTATCCAGCCCACTCCCTGCCCTCCCCAATAGCCCCTGCTGCCCCCCACCCCCACCCCAGCAACGTTGCAGCCACCCCCCCCGCCCCGACTCACCTTGTCCATGAAGGACTGCAGCGGCGGCGACCGCAGCGGTACGACATAGTTGGATCCACCGTTGTTGTACCACACCTCGTCGCCCGCCTGCGACTCCGCTGCTGCGGGCTGCTTGAGCACGAAGATCAGCTGGTAGGGGCACTCGTCCTGGGGGGGGAGAGGGGTAAGGGCCGGAGCAGGAGAAGGGGAAGGGGAAGGAGGGGGGTCGGGAGGTTGTGAGGGACAGGGTAACAGCATTGTCATGGGGGAGAAGCTGCTGCTGATGATGATGATTGACAAGGGTACGAGGGGCGAAGGATGCGTAGGTAGAGAGGTAAATGCAGAAAAGGTAAGTACACAAAGAGAGGTAGGCACCGGTATACAAGTGATCCCAGTATATGTCCACCCCTTTGCTCCCATCTATCCTACAGTTGGTGGCATCTCCCCTTACTGATTACGGTAGCTACCACCATACCCTGAACACCACGGCATTCAGCCCCCATCCCCTCCTCATCCTCCTCATGCTCCCACCCACATGCTACATTTACCATCTGTTCCCCCCCAACCTAACTTGTGGTTTCCTATGGTTTGGTAATGTCTTTGACCCCCCCCACCTGCGCAAAGCTCAGCTGCAGGCGCCCCTCCTGCGTGAAGGACGTCTGGCAGGGGCCGGTGTCGCCCCCCGGCTGCCCGGTGCCGGGCGGGCGGGAGGAGGGCGGCGGTGAGCACCAGTCGTCCACCCCCCAGTGCAGCACCAGGGAGGGGGAAGGCGGCTGCTGGGGGGGACGGGGGTCCAGCTGCAAGTCAACCTGGGGAGGGGGGTGAGGGGGAGGAGTGGGAAAACACGTGTATGGGGTTAACTCCCCTAACGGTGCGCTAGGTGTGTGGGACCCGAGGTGAGGCCCGAAAACTACGGTAGTAAGGGTGCAGGGCGTCGAGCAGGGAGCGACAAAACGGCCTGGTATCGGTAGCAAAGCGAGTACGGCACCTAAGTGGCGTACGGGCCGCAAATGGCTGTACGACACGTGTATCACTGTACGGCAGCTGGCAGGCGGCCCCCACCCCCCACCCCCAAACCCCCCACCCACCAGGAACTGTCCGTCCCGCAGCTCCACTCGCGCAGTGAGGCCCACATCGTCCCACCTGGGGGGGGGGGGGGGTAGGGACAGGTGCCGGTAGGGGAGGCGAGTAGGGGGGTTGGGAGGCATGGAGATGGGGGAGCACCAAAAGCATTCTTACGAATAGGGAACCTGCACCAGTACCGGCTGCGTACCGGTATGCCCAGCGCGCATCCATACATGGGACATGGCGCCTCAGGCAACCCCAGGTGCAGCAGGCAGAGGACAGCAGGAAGCAAGGACAACACAACACCTGCAGCTGCAGCTCACCTGACCTCCCTTAGCACCGTAGGGGCCTTGCTTGCGGCCTTGCCCTTGCCCTTGCTCCTACTGCTCTTGCTCTTGCGCCCGGCACCTGCTGTGGTGAGGCTGCTGCTGCTGCTGGGTGGGGCCTCAGCGGCGGCATCCGCAGCAGCCCGGGGGAGCCCGGGCAGCCGTCCCGGGTACCGCCGTACGTCTGCGTGGGGTTGGAAGTTTGGTGTGGCAAGTGGGGTGGTAGTGCTATGCTTGGATAAGGAACGCTGAAGGGAGAGGCTGGCATGAATGAGCTACCGGTGCGGTATTTGCACGTCCTGGCGAAACAACCCGTTCATTGGCAAGTCCTCATAGGATTAACCGTGTATCCGAGGGTGTTAGCAAGAATGCAGTTATGTTGCTGAAGTGCAACTGGATGCGTCCCGATGGAGGACACGGGTTTCAGGTTTGCTGGACAGACGCGCCCATTTGGGTGGTCTTACCTCGCAATCCACTGGTAAATAAACACTGGACAGATCCTCGGCCAATCGCATGCAACCTACAAACGCGGCTGTGTCAGCCAATGCTAGGAACAAGCATGTCATTTTTCCCAAGCGCACGGTGGCCCAAAGCACGACGGTACCTGCTAGTAGCAAGCAATCGCTTCGTCCTGTGATTAAACGCGGCTAGTGGCGACTGTTGGTCTTTGCTGGAGGTGCTAGGGCCTCCGACGGGTGATCTGACACCCGGCCTAGAGGACAGGCGAGCAATACAGCTTGCCATTCTGCTTAGTTATAGATCCCCCAGTTTGGAATCTCGCCAAACGTTGTTTTCAGGGGTTTGGGACGAGCTAGATACGGTACGGCGCTTGCTGACAAGATGATACGATTCAATAAATATCTCCAGAGCTCTTATAAGTCCCCCTTGTGACCTTTACATTCTATTACAGGAAGTTTCCCTGAAATTTGGGACACTAGCTGAGGCTCTAATCAACGATTATGGGGAACCTAACCGTCACGAAGGATGCAAGAACCTTTTCCTGTTGACGTGCAGTTGCGCCACTGAGCTACCCATTACAGACATTGTCGTTTGTCACTTGGTGATCCCTGAGGTGAAAGTCGCGTTGCGTCGCATCGTATGGGGTGGCGACGATGCGTTATGCCTGACTGGTGGAAGGGTAGCTTCGGCTAAGTAATGCGACGTTAGCTATCATTAAGCGAAATCAAAAGCCACCAACGTACTCGCGTTCATCAAAACTCACTGCGTCCCCCAGGGCCCCTCCCGGCTGCCAAACAAACCGTGCCTTTTACCTGAAATGCTAAACGCTGCCCCGGTTACCTATTTACCCTTACCAATATTTCGAGCAGGAAGGTAGGATCGCTATTGCCACCTAACCCCACCCCGCGATAGGGACATAATTCAGGGCCCTCCCTTTCACCTCTCCTCCAACCGTGAACCCCCAAGCAACCAAAGCCAAGCCACTTCACACGTTGTCCTCGCTGCTGTACTCTCAACCCGACCCACCAACCTTCCCACGATGCGTTTTGCTGAATGCGACACAATGCCTTATGAATGCGTCATGTATGGAACCCTCAAGATGGCGCCGAATGGAATCATGCATCAAGAGGACTCATTGCGTTCCTGCTGATGGCTGGCGTCAACAGGCCCGGGTGTGGCTGCTGCTGCGCCCACCCCGTCCCCGCCACTTCCAGCGCCGCCAGCAGCAGCGTCATTCAATCCCGCTGCTGCTGCTGTTGGTAACGCAACAGCAGGTGCTGCGCCGCCCCTGCCACCTGCCGCAACCCGCTGGAAAGGGCAGCTGCAGGAGATGCTGTCACCACAGCTAGGGCGCGAGCTCAGCGCCCCTGCTGGCCCTGCAGCCTGGGAGGCCTTCAGGAAAGTCTGTTTAGAGGCTCTGCAGGTGAGCGTACGCAAGCTGTGCAAGGTGCATGCGCTTCCGGAGAGAGCTGACTGGCACGGACGAGGGGCAGGGCACACCGTTTTTCTCCCAGTTGGAAAGCATGGCTGCACAGAACCCATCAGCGCTGACACGCCTCAAGAGGCAAGTCAGCTGGTGGTACTGCTGCAGGACGGTCCGGTGCCACCACAGCACGGCGTTGTCGCCGATCCGGCGGCTCACATCCCAGAAGGTGCGGTTGTCTGGCAGGCAGTCAACTACGGTGGGCTGGATGCTGTAGTTTGAGCTGCAGTCCTGGCACCAGAACAGTGGGACCTCCACGCTGATAGCCTGATCCCACATGACGATGGTTACGGGGCACCTTTGGCAGCCTGCTGGGCTGCCTGCTGTTGAGCACCGCGGGCAGGGTGGCGGGGTGTCAACTGCACTGCGGACTGCAGACTCGACCTCGCGGCGCTGTGCTGCCAGCAGCCGCTGCCGCACCCCAAGCGCCAAATGGTGGTGGTTGATGTAGGCTTGTGACAGAGCATCTCCGTAAACCAGCGGCTCCTGCTCGTCGCTGTGGCTGCCAGAGTCGGGGTCGTCATCGTCAGAGTCAACGCCATGCGGCTCGCCAGCGAACGGTGGGAAACAGTTATCACTCACCTAGACTTATCAGGCTCTTTTAAGTGGTCCTCTGGAACATTGCTAGGTATAAGCTCTTGAGTATTGCCAGAGATGGGCCGAGGTAAGAAACGCTATTCAGTTAAGGAGCAGGCCTAGTCAAGCGAAGTCGACTGCCGTTGACGTATGTCGTACAATGTTTCATTACCGTTTCCTGGGTCTCTGCAATTTTTCTACAGTGCAGTTGTGTTATTATACGGGTATAAGCGTGCCCTTGCTATATTGAAGATTCCTAGCTTGGCCTTGCCTTGAGTTTAACGCCACTGTGCGGACATCAACACTGGCAACCACTTTCATTCCTTTGAATTTGCCGCTATTTACTCCTGACTATGTAGGACGGCGTATTCACAATGGTTTTACCTTCCTATCTACGTATTCTTGAAGCATCGGCCACACCTTCCTACCTGTAGGCGAGCCATGAAAGACGGATAAATATACATTATACTTGGGTCACATAAACAATTTCTTAAGGGCTGAATGGCAGCGCTCTATGGCACAACGGGAGGCGACGACGTAAGCTATTCCCGCACTCTAAACAAGCTGCTGAAGGTGGATGTTGAGAAACCTCCTTCGACCGGTCCGGAAGCATCCAAGCAGAAGATTGTTGCTGCACATGGCCGAACGTCATCCCGCCGCGGCATGGAGGCGACAGTTGGAGCGGTCCCGACTGCGGGGTTGCAGGTATGCGGGCACGTCAAGCGAAGACCGCATAAGGCGACAAGGGAAATCGGCCTCCGCCGTCGACCCTTCAGAACGGGTTTGGTGGATATTGATGGTCGTTACATTCATACCGGTAGTAGCAGGGGAGTGCGTCCCGGCTCTACTATCTCCTAGCATGTACAAACCTGTGTCAGAAACGGCACCTAAGTCTATTACGACGTTCCAGAAGCGTCAAAATCACTCCCCGCTCCCAACCTCCCATTCCCTGTGCATCCCTTAGGTACACTGGTGGGAGCCCCAAGGCAGCACCCCCAACCCTCAAAACTGGCAGCAGCGTAACGGTGCCTCAGGCAAGTGCTTCACGAGTGTCTTGGGCAAGATGGCTTGGCATCATGTACTGTCATTACGTTTACCGGGTACCATTGACTGGTTAAATGCTTGGTTACTTGCCTTACCAACCCACACTTCACTGCTTACTATCGTCTACATTGCGTTAACTGGTCAGCCGACCCTCCCATCCAGGAAACGCTTGAAATACCAAACATCTTCTGTCCACGCCTCGTCCCAAACCCCCGAATTCCCCCGCACCGCCGTCCTTCTCCCAGGACCCTCCAACTTTAGACCGCGGACCTCCCCACAAAGCCCCAACAGCCGCCACCGCCACCCCAGTTCCAACCGCTATCTCAATCAGTACCCAGCCTACCTAGAGGACGGCCCGCACGGCCCCGACCCCCCAGCGAGCTTCATGAGGACGCCCTGGACCTCCAGATCCACCACTCGAGCCCGCCGCTCCACTAACCCTCAGCGAAACAGCTCCGAATTCTCTCCGCCGTCGTCGCCGTCACAACGGGGAGCCGACGGCGGCGGCAGTGGCGGCGGCGCCGGAGGCGCCGCCAACGGCGGCAGCAGCGGCGCTGCAACCACCAGCAGCGGGCCGCACCTTCCGGCCAGGTTCTTTCCTAGCGCGGGGCCTCTGGGCCGCCGTCCAGTTCATCCACAGCTAAGGTACCTAAACCAACACCTTCACGGCCAACAGCAGCAGCAGCCACAGCAGGCATTACAGCAGCAACAACAACAGCAGCTTCAGCAGCAACAGTTTGTCGTACATCAGGCGTTGCCGTACTCGGCCCTGCCGTCGACGCCGCTGTCCGACTCGTGTACGACGGGTCTGAACGGTACGGCGACGCCCACGACGGCGGTAGCGGCGACGGCGACGGCGACAGCGGCGGCTGCGGTGGACAGCGGCGTCGGCCTTGGAGTTGCGTTTAGAAGTCGTGGCGGCGGAGGCTGCTTTAGTAATTTTACATACAAACCGGCAACGAACATGGTTGCTGAACCAGCGGCGGCGGTGGTTCAGCGGCGGGAACGTACGACGGCGGCCATTGGAGCCGCGCGAGGTGACGGCGGCGGCGCGGCGCCGCCGGCCGGGGCAGCGACCGCCGCCGCTGCCAATAACACTTCCGGGACCGCTGGCGGCGGCGGCAACTGCGCTGCCTCGCAATCACCGCGGAAGCGTTCAATGGTCGCAAGGTCCGCCTCTCCCGCCTGCAGTAGCCAACCGTACGATAACGGCGGCGGCAAAGGTGTCGTACGAGAGTCCTTTTCGATGGTCGCTGAGGGCGACGGCGCCGACGGCGACGCTGGCAGCAGCGGCGGGCTAGGTGGCTACACCTTGGGGACGCTGACGGAGGGAGGCATGGAAGGTAGTGGGTACGGCGGTGGCGGCGGTTGGCAGTGGCAAATGAATGGGCTGCGGGGCTCGTGGCCGACGGCCGACGGAGGCGAGGGGCTAATGGGCGGTGGCGGCGGCGGCACTGGCGGAACGGGATCGCCGTATGGCGATCGCTCTCGACCCATGACGGCCCCAGAGAATGACGTCACCCAGCGGCGGGGGTCTTCCGGTAGAAGGCGTTCGGGACGTTCCGAAACTGCGTCTCCGTCGCCCTTTGCGCCGCCGCAGCAGCTCTACATGCGGGCGCAAGAAGAGGAGGCGGCGGCGGCCGCCGCCGCCAGGGACGTTGCTGATCTGTACGACACAACCGAAATTCCGGCCCAACGGATATCGTCGCTGTCGCGACTGAGCTTCGCGACGCTTCGTCCCTTGTCGCCGACGGGAGGAGCGGACGACGCGACGGACGATGCCGACGGCACGGCGCCAAAGGTGCCTCGCAACCCATCCATTCGAACTCCTGGCGACGGCGGCGACACTGACGGGCGCGCTCCACCAGCAGTGAGCCGTGCGGGTTCCACCACCGCGGCACCGAAGGGGTCCCGACGGCTAAGAGCATCCAGCGGGGGAGCAGCACCGACGGATGCAGCTGACGCCAGCACTGGCGGCGCCTTTGCCAGCGCGGCGGAGGAGGGTACGGCAGCAGCAGCGGCAGCGGCGGCGGCGGCGACAAGTGCTGGTAGCGGCACTGCAGCAGCCCCCCGGGCCTCGCGCGGGAGCTCAAGTCCGGGCGTTGACCTGCAGACCTCGTCCTCGGGCGCTGTGGCGGTGGCTGGGGACACCAACCGCACCCTGCAGGTGGGCATATCCGTGGCGGCTCTCGCGGAAATTGTAAAGGTGCTCGGTCCCTCGCAGCAGCAAGCCTCCACGGGGGAGGTCCTTTCCCGTTGGCTTCTGCCCGCCACCCAGGCCACAAAATGCCGCTTCCTGGACCTCATCCTTTGGAAGCCCCGAGTGCTGCTTGGGGATCCAAACGACCCCGGGCTGAATGGCAAGCCCCAGCCGTCGCTTCGGCCTGAACGCAGCTGGACGGGGCCGCCCGACTTTTACGTGATCCATGCCTGGGCTGGCAACTTTGCTGCGTTGGTTGCGGCACTGCAGGAGCATTGCGCCAGCGTTAACAAGTGAGCTGTAGCTCCCTGGAGTTGGGTTGGGTCGGGTCAGGTTGTGAAGGAGGGGGGGTTAAGGCCTTCTGGGCGTGTATGCCACCTTACACCATCCTCCTTTCTTTCATCATCCCCCAATCCGGGACGTCATCAACCTGTACGGTATGCTGCGGACCTGCGGTCACGGTCATGGTAGCTCATGATGCGGCTCAGTGGATCTGTGATCTACCGGTAACCCCGATAATCGCCACTGCCGTACAACACGTACCTGCCGCCACACGCAGGAGCCCCGCCACCGTTCGCGTGTGGCTGGACTGCATGGCCGTCAACCACCACCCGGGATCGAGAGACAAGAAGGAGCTGGCGGTGTGCAGGTGTGCGCGGGTTGACAGGGTATTTGGGGGGGGCTTGTTATGTTAAGGGGTATGTTGGGGAAGTTATGTTATGGTGCCGGTATGTTTTCCGGCATCCTAGGGTAGCTTAAGCGTATGTTGGGGGTGTCTGGGACGGGAAGGATCATTCATAAATGCCGTACAAACTACAAAGCCAATGCCAACGCTCTTGTCAGCGTTTGTTTGTTTGCTACGCGGTTCCGCTTGTTGCGGTCCAACAACGCATATCTTCACCCTTTGCACAACTCGCAAGCACCTGCACACCTCCCGCCCTCCCTTTTTTGTGACAAACTTCTGCACCCTATCCCCTGCTATGTTTTGCCCTGACCTGTGGTCCTGGTTTCCCGGTATCTCCCTCCCTGCACATGCAGACACATGCTGGCGTCGGGTCGTCGCGCGCTGCTGGTGATGGATGCGGGTGCAGAGTGTCTCACCCGCCTGTGGTGCCTGTATGAGGTGGGAGGGGATGGGAAAAGGAAATTCCAAAGTGTGGTGTGATAATGATACAAGTTACTGACAATCCCTGGTGGAAACAACCGTGAGTCGAGCCGAAAGCTGGGGGGCTGTGGGTGCGGTGGGATGCGGCCGTGGTTGAGTGAATGACCGTTACAATGGTTCCCTGAAAGGGAACACGGGTTGTCGTTGTTGTTGCTGGTATGAGCGTTGCTGGTATGAGCGTTGCTGCTATGAGGCTCTTCCATCATGAATACCTGACCTTCTTAACCCGTCCAACGGCAACTCTGATTGACATGCAATGCCCGCCCACCCCCCGCAGGTGTGGCTGGTGGCATGCGTGGTGCCGGGCGCCAGTCCCGGCAAGCTGCAGCTGCTGAACGCGGGAGCGGACTGGCGCACCGTGGCAGATGCGTTCCTCAGGTGGTGCGGGATTGGAGGGGAATGGAGTTGAATGGAGTGGGGGCAGGGTGGAGTGGGGGTCGAAATAGACCAAACCTTAGTAGGGGTGGCGATGCGTTGTTCCTTTTGTTGCTTTTGTGTGCTTTATGTCTCGAAGTTCATGCTGCTTTTGATGCAAACCGGATGTTCCTTGAGTGCTTTTGACCACAGTGTGACCAACTGATACCCACTGTGTTATGAGTATCACAATACCTTTCCGACTCGCGGCCGGTTTCCTCCAACAAAGGTGTGGCCTGTGGCGGCATTGGCCCTTGATTGAACCACGTTTAAACACAACGATGCACAATCCCGCAGGATTGACTTGTCTCGAGCGGGCGTCACGCTGCCGGAAGACCGAAGCAAGCTACTCGAGGATTTTCTCCGGGCCACACGCAGTAACGCCGCCGCCGGCGGCAACGGCGGCAGCGGCGGCGGCGCTCCCGGTTCGCCGCCCGTCGTCGGCGGCGGCCCTGGCAGCAACAACCCCGGCGCCGCCTCCGCACTCACATTATACCTAGTAGGCGCGGCGCTGCCGAAACTGAGTGCGGCGGTTCGCGGGGCGATTGTGGACGCGACGGCGGCGGCGCTGGCGACGGCTCGTCGGTCGGCTCGCGGCGCGGCGGGGTTGCTGGCGCTGCTGGATGCTGCTGAGAGGTACGAGCGATGTGTACGGCAAACAATGTTATAGAGGCTTGGGATGCTCCTAGAGCAGGCGGGTTACTTTGCTTTGCTCTTTTCGCTACGCGGCTACATAATTAGGCTAATTAGGTCGCTGCTGTCATTGTAGCTACTTCTGTATCGCTGCTGCTGCTTGAACCGCAGCTGTTGCTATTGCCAGTGGCCCTTGGTTTCCGCCTGTTTTCTCATGCACGTGTGTACCAACCGTCTTGTACCGTTGTTATTCCTCCCTTGTATTTGCGTTATACGCTTATACATGTACCTGCTGTTCTGCCTCGTACAGATACGCCATGATCCGCTGCATCGGCGGGGGTCATGTGGAAGCGGAGGAGCAGCTCACGGAGGTCGTCGCCGCGGTGTTCGAGGCTACCGGAGCAAAACCGTACGCCGGGCCCGCACCGCTTTCTCACACGCAACTAGCGCAGACGGGGCATCATCAACATAGCGGCGGCGGCGGTCCCGGCGGCGGCGGCTCTGCCGTACAAGCCATACAACACGGCGGAGGTGAAGACGCGATCATCGTCAATCTGCCCGCCGGCGGGGACTGGTCGGGAGATCTTGAGGGTTTGGACGCCTTGAGCGAAGGAGGGGGTGGTGACGGAGGCGAGGGGGATGAGTACGGCAGTGGCGGCGGCGGCGGTGACGGCGGCGGCGGAGGAGCAGCTTCAAGGGGTGGTCGGGGGGGTCCTCAAGGACGCCGCTCGTCGTCCGAGACTAGCGGGCCGTACATTGATTACGGCAACGACGCCGTGGCGGCGGCGATGGCTGCCGTACTGGCGCCAGCTGGGAAAATGCCGCACTTGAAGATTAACGCTGGCGGAGCCGGCAGCGGCGGCGGCGGCGGTGGGGGAAACAAAGGCGCGGCGGCGGCCGCCGCCGCCGCCAACGTAGCGAACTTGTGGCGTCGGAGACCGGCGGCGCTAGCCGCACTGGCCATGCTGCAAGTGGAGCATGGTCGTCGCGTGCTTGCGATGACACACGCTTCAAAGGCGCTGTCTTTTGTGCCTGGGCTGACGCTTGTACGGAAGGACAAGGATCCGAACAAGGAAAACGGTCAGGAGGGAGGCGACAACGATAATGACCACAACAAGGCCCGAAGCAGCAACACTCGGACCTCATTGTCCCTGTCAACAACAGCGCCAGTAGCGACTACGCATCAGCACCGTCAGAGCACCTCATTCGCCGCTGCTGCTGCCACAGCTGCTGGCAGCGGTGGTGCAGCAGCAACGCCTGGAGCAGCGCCCGAGGCGCAGGCGAGCAGCTACAGCAGTGGAGGAGGGACCCGTGGGTCACAAGGCGCGCCCGGGTCGCCCACACAGCAATCTCGAGGCGCGCAGGCTGTGGCAGCTGGGCAGGTGGCTTGGAAGGGCGCGTATTGGGAGCTGGCAAATCCTGCGGCGGCGGCGCCTGGTACGTTGTTAGCAACTTAAACATAAGTATTGTAAGGTTCGTGCGGAAGGCACCTGTTGGCACTTGCATGCACAAAATTGTAACATTGTCGTTTTCGGTATCTCCCTACTCATCCCCCCTCTCTCCCTCCTTTCCTCCCTCGCTCTTCCTTCACAGTTGCCGTACGCACCATAGTCATGGTCTCCATCGTGGAATCAGCATGTGGCAGGTACCGTAGCTCGCCAGGGACCCTGCGGTGTTGCCTGTTTAGGATAGCCGAGATGCAGCAGTTATGTCCTCTTTTGGCTCTCCTTTAAGCCGCGTGCATGCCGGCCCGCCAAGCCAGGAAAGGAATATCTGTTCGTTTCTCCCGCACTCTGACCCTGTCCTCGCACGCATGCACCGTCCTGCCGCTGTCCCCAACTCCCCGTTGCTCCCCACATAGGCATGAGGCAGCGGCGCAACTGGCTCTGCAAGCGGGTCTGGCAAGGGCGGCGGCGCTAGGTGCGTCCTTTGAACAACCTCTCTGAGGATCTGAGCGGACGGAGAGGGGACCTGCATCCTCACACAGCACCGCAAGGCCTGACCCATGGGTCACCGAGACCTCTCTCTGTGCACTGTCTCCTCCCTGCCCTCAGGTCCCGCCCATCCCGCCACTCTGGCCATCCGCCGCGCTGCCGTGTCGCACCTGCTGGCAGCGGACCGGCCGGTGGATGCACACCTGCTGGCCTCGGCGCTGCTGAGGGAGGCGGTGGCGGTGCATGGGGAGGTGAGGGGGGGTGCATGGGGAGGTGAGGGGGGGGTGCATGGGGAGGTGAGGGGGGGGGGGGTGCATGGGAGAGAGGGACGCGGCAGTGGATGCAGGTATGCGGGGGATGGAAGGGGTCAGAAAGAAACTAACAAGGGCAGGGGGGTTACTAGGCACGGTAATAGCGCAGAGGGGTGGTAGCAGTAGTGCAGCATTTCCCACGCATTAACCCCCTTTGCCCCTTCCCCTTCCCTCCCTTCCCCTTCCCTCCCTTCCCCTTCCCTCCCTTCCCCTTCCCTCCCTTCCCCTTCCCTCCCTTCCCCTTCCCTCCCTTCCCCTTCCCTCCCTTCCCCTTCCCTCCCTTCCCCTTCCCTCCCTTCCCCTTCCCTCCCTTCCCCTTCCCTCCCTTCCCCTTCCCTCCCTTCCCCTTCCCTCCCTTCCCCTTCCCTCCCTTCCCCTTCCCTCCCTTCCTCCTTGCGTCGCCACAGAGCCACCCGGCGGTGGGGCTGTGTCACGGCGCTGTAGCCCAGGTGCTGGCGGCTCAGAACCGGCCGCAGCAGGCCTTTGTGAGCGCGCAGCGGGGGGCGGAGCTGCTGGCGTCGGTGCTAGGTCGCACGCACCCCGCCACCCTGGACGCGGTACAGATCTGTGTAGACGTGTTGGAGAGCGTGCAGGTGGGGAAACGGAGGCGGCGGGTGGGGTAGAGAGGCGCGTGTTGCTGCTCTCATAACCCCTCCTCTCCTGCCCTACTCCTCTCATGCCTCCCTTACCATGCCCACCCCTCCTCTTCCCATGCCCACCCCTCCTCTTCCCATGCTCCCCTCACCCACCACGCCACACAGGAGTACGGCAAGGCGCTAGCGCTGATGCGTGTCGTGGTGGAGGGCCGCGGGGCAGCCGGGGCCACCCGCGCCTCGCCCGCCTCCCCCGCATTCCTGGCGCCCACAAACCGCCTGCTGCACCTGCGGACGGCGGCAGCGCTGGAGGTAAGACAGGAGGAGAAGAGGGGCGCCAGTGGGGAGGGGCATGGTATGGCATGTGGAGGCGTACGGGGGCACCATGGATAGGGCTAGGGCTAGGGGGAAAGAGGGCGGGAGGTTGGCTGGATGGTACGGGTGTGGTGTACGGCAAGCAACCGTACAGCATACGTGCATGGGACTTTATGGAGGGTATGCTGCGGTGTCTGAGGGCTGGGCCGGGGCTCCGGGCCTTCAGCATGCCTTTTTCGCTTGAATTTTGCGTCCTACGGGGGCATGCGCCGTACGGAATCGCCCACACGGCACCGCATCTCGGGGCTTTCCCAGCTGCCTAGGGTGCTGCATGGACATGAATGCATGAATGGCCGTTACCGTGGCTCCCAAAAATGGAACTCGGGGTGGAAAACCCAACCCTGCACTTCTAAAAAAACGGAACACGCCAACATGGTACTGAGGGGCGCTGTGCCGAGCTCCGTGTAGCTCTGATGTGAACTCCTAGGAGGGTCCTGGGAGGGTCCCAACGTCCCCTCGTACAAAGCCCTTTGCAAAACCCACATGCGCGCCCTCACCTCCGATTATCCCCCCCTCGCCCTCATGTCTCGTGCCCTCTCTGCTGCCTCCCGGCGGTCACAACCCCAGGACAAGGCAGCCGCAGAGAACAACTCCAGGTACCGGAAGCATGCATGCTGCGATGTTGGCCCTTGGTTTTGTGCTCAGCGTGCTGCCGTGTTTATTTTTTTCCTGGGGGCGTGTTTTTGCGCCCATCCCCCCGTTGCTGCGCTTCCACGGCCCCTCTCTGACCCCCCTAACCTTCCTGCCCTGCCCTATCCTACCCTATACCCCGCCTATCTCCACAGCATGGGTCGGCGCAACCTGCTAGGTATTCTGCGCGGTCTAGCCAAGCTGGAAGCGGAGCTGAAGGCAGCTCTCATGGCGGTGGGGGGACGCTCCGTGCAGATACAGGTAGGAGGGAAGAAGGGAAGCGGGAAGCTCGGAGTTTTGGGAGGCTTAACAGTCAGGGATGTAGGGTGGAGTGATGCCGGGTGCGGCAGGGGGGGGCCACCTTGCATACGTTTTGCAGGGTGTTGTTGAGCGGGTCGTCGTCATGAGGGCCGTGGGCCGAAGTCTGACGAGGCGCATGCATTCCTTTGTTGGCGCCTGCATTGCGCAACAACATGTCGAGTTACCTTGCTGACCCATGGGTCATGCTGCACCACACATGCACACGCAGTTATTAAGTATAAAAGCAAGCGGGCGCTGCCGGCTGCTGCTGTATTCCGCATGCAGTTTGTGGTGTTTACTTTTGGCAGACCCATGGGTCGCACCTTGTCCACATTTTTCACCGTTTCCCTTTCCTGTCCCCCTGTTTCCACACACTCTTTTGAAAACGCAGCGAGATTTGGAGCAGGTGTTGCTCGCTCAAAACAAGCGTTACGAGGCAGCACTTCTGCAGAAGGGCGAGCTGCCTCTCACGCGCATGGCGGGGGAGGCGACCGGCGGCGGCGGCAGCAGCGGGGCAGCAGCAGGTGGACCGAGCAACGGCGGGACGGCTGGCGGTGGCGGCGCCGCTGCCGGCGGCGGCGGCGGCGGTGGTGCCATGGGCGGAGGCATGAAGCCGTTGATGGCTTCGGGAGGTGGCGGCCCCTTGCGAGCCACACGGTAGAGGCATGCAAGAGATGTACGTGCGGGGGAATCTGATGCTGCGGCTTGCTTGAAGCGGCACCTAGGGTATGCCAACCATGTGCGTGTGCATACATGCGCACACGTTGCGTGCAATGCGGACGTGTTGTTGTGCCTGCGACTCATCTCCCCTTGTCCTCTTGTCTTGACTTCAACTTGGTGAGTTGGTGTTGAAGGGAGTTGGAACCGGAAAGGGGAAGGGTCTGTGCGTGATGAGCCATCTGTCACGTCCGGGTTTTGGGTGTGATTAACGCATGTAGTTGTTTTCGACGAATGTGCGTATTGTTGAAAGCCACCTGTTGAAATGAGTGAGGGAGATTGACCGAAGTGACCGAAGAAACTTAACGACGACTTTACGAATAGTGCCGACTGCACCCTTCGGAGGGCAGAGCCCCTACAGGCCACGCACGCCGCCAGAAAGCAGACGTTGAGAAGCTTTTTGGAGGGTCGCCTTTGTTGCACATACACTTGGACATAATGCTGGTTGTTTCTGAGCATGGCTTTTGGGACATATCTGGCGTTGGAAGGGAGGGATCGTGACCGGGCGGCTCTAAATCGCGCCCCTAATTATTACCGGCATCCGCTTGCTGACGGCGGGAAACCTGATTGGATCTGCAATCCTGTGTGTTAAGATACCTGGCTACAAGTGGCCCTCTGTGTGTGTCTTTGTTCTCTCTGTCTGCTTCAAATACATGCCTATGCTATAACATACTTGGTCCTTTTCTGTTTGTGCCGGTATCGCGTGCATTGTTACGGGTACGTAGGATCGGCGGCGCTTGGCTGAGAGTCAGCTGCAGTGAGAGAGCTCTTGAGTAAAGCAAGAGGGCTATTAATATGACTGTTGTATCCTGCTGTAAACGCGGGGCGTGCTTGCTGAAACAGCAGCTGCGTTTCTGAGGAGAGGGTTTCAAAATCTCAATTGGGTCCGCAATACGAACGGCCGATCCTATTGTCTTATGGATTGGCGTTCGTTAGTTTGGAAGTTGCATTGTTGTATGTATGTTGTTTCGTTTTGCGCCTCCATATGTAAGGTATGTTCACGATGAATGGGTCTTTTAAACAAAGGTTTGGGTGACATTGAGGTGGCATTCTGCAAGTTGCATTGGCTGCTTTTGGCACTACGAGTTGTTGTCGTTGCCGTTGCGACGCCCATTGGGGGGATCAGGTTGTTCTTCCGAAGGGACGGAAGAACAACCGTGGGTGGGGGTATCCACCTCATGTTGGCTGATAGTTGATGGCCAAGGCGAGTTTGTTGGGGATTATTTGCCCTGGTAAGTCTGAAACTCGGGGTTTAACGGGCGTGAACGCGGGGCCTCGTCTGTGCGAGTAAACTGAAACCTGTTTGGCTTTTAATGACGGTACATGCCGCGGGCTTGCATGCAGTGCGTGCTGTGTGAAGTATTGTTACCGGAATGTTTCGGGCTGAGACTCATCAAGCTACGTGCTACAATAATGTACCGAACTGGGGTGCTTGGGGTAGCTAACAAGGGAAGATGGGTAGCAAAGTATAACCGGTTATTTATGCGTCCTCCTTGTGTTACGCTGAGTGGTACATGAACAGTGCGTGAGGCTTCAGACGAGTTGATTGCTTCAGAACACGGTTGTTCGGTATCAGGGGGCAGAGCCTTGGGGGCACGACTGCGTTGGATGTGACCAAACGCTCCTGCCTGGTCAGATCTGATTTGCAGTGCATCTCCTGCGCCGTTCTGTTTCCCGCTGCCTTCCCCGCGGAAAGGGCCAAGCAAACATGACATGCCAGCACTCATACTGTCGCCGCTTACAACGAGAGATGCTTACATGTTGCACCCTAACGTAAGCCCCATGCATCACAACCCCCTTTACAGGTGCCTGCAAAACCACTGTATCGGTACTCAACAACGCAGATCCTTAGGGGGCCTCCAAAAGAGCATCATGTGACCCAGGGTTCACGTAAAAGCACCAGCCTAGGCACTGCTAAATCTTTGCCGCATTAGATCACCAAAAAGCGGACTTTCAGGCACGATTCGCAAAATGGCACGATTCAATGCATGGACACTGACGCCTGTTCACCCTTAAGCTCGCTAACACATTGCACACCAAGAATGCAAAACTGGGGCCAAATATTTAGCTTACTGGCAGTTACTGGGGCGCACGAATGCGCGCTCGTGGGTTATAAGCAAAGTCGGCTGCTAGTGCATGTGTAGCATTACCGCCGCGTGATATCCCTAATGACTGAGGCGGACGCATACATGGCAGCAAACGCTTCCCTACCCCCGAAAAAAACTGGAAAGCCTGCATAATTGCAAAATCCACGCCGTAATCATGATAAAACGAGCGAGTGGGATTTCCGAGAGACACCTCCCATTCCTCGTCCCATGCTGAGACTAACTTCATACGATGACACCTGCTTTCCAGTGCGAAACCAAACCAACATTATATCAAGTATAAACCATAAGTCCAGGGCAAGCGATCTACCCAAACGGCAAGCAAGCCCCGTACAGTAACGCTCGCGGAAAGGTTACCATGCACTGTTGTGACTACGGTACCCGGCAGTTTATGGCAAATGGCAAAAACCGTAAATGCACATTACGGGCAAGGGCCGTTTTTTTTAGTTTAGCAATTCATAAGTGCTTAGACTTCACAGCTAGCTGCCAGGGCCTTTGCAACAGGCAGCGTAGCTGCGAAACACACGGTCTTCATTTCTTTCTTGTCCCAGCTGTCATCCCAGCTATCGCAACCGCATTGGACAGAAGAAAGCAACAGCAAACAAGAGCAAAAGCGTGACATTCCAAGTCACGTGCACAGCAAGCAATACGAGAGACTGCCGAAATGCCATGCCAAATACACTTAAGTACTGCACGCACGCAAGCACAAACGCATGCATGCAGTACATAACACAACGAGGGATTAAGGAGCGACATCCTCCTCTCCACAAAGCATGAATGGCAAGTGCCGAGCAGCGTCATCCTCCATTCCGAAGGAGCAAAACCCCTCGGAACATTAAAAAAGCGAGCGTGCGCAACCGTCCACAAGGGAAATTACAAACCATAGCCTTTTACTAGATCTACCGGTATACTGTTCACTGGTCTAGGAAAACGAGTCGCCCGTAGCCTAACCGCAATGCTCCAAGGCCATTTCAGCAAACAGGTCACCCCATACAATCACGTCCCGCAAACCTAGCCCACTGCACGTGTACACACTTGGAGGCGTGTGACCAGCCCAGCACAGCACGAGTCAAGGCAACAGGGCATGCAGGGACAACAATGTGCGTGGTCTCATGGATGGACAAGAAAAGGAACGTCGTCCCGCAAGCGGTTGTGTCCTATTTTCCAGGAATATGGTACTGCCCCACCTACTGCACCTTCCTTGTAGGTCCGCTACCTCCCAAGCATTTACAGGAAATGCGCCTTTGGACGCCACCCAAAGACAAATAAATGAATCGTCAAGACCTAGCGAACATGACCATCACATCAGGGGAGCTAAGCGGAGTAAGCAGCAGCAATGGCAGCAGCAGCCTGCCATCCTCCTTCCAAGGTCTCACGGTTTCCATGCAACCACACACCGCAATTGCTAGAGCAGCCAAAGGAGGCCTCAAACCTTTCGCGCCTCTTTCCCGCCATTCGAGGTACTACCGCTGCCTTTACTTATCACCTCGGGGACCCCGCCGCCGCCGCCGCCGGTGCTGCCGTACACGTACTCCGTCCGCCGCCGCCACCGCCGTACACCATCCTGCCGCCGCGATTGGCGCGCATGACCTGATCGTGCAATGGATTGCTTGCCGCGGCCGCCGCGGCCCCAGCGGCGGCGGCAGCCGTGGTGCCATCGACCGGAACCGCTGCCGCCGACGCCGCCGCCTTTGCTGTTACCGCCGCTCGTGCCGTTGCCGACGTCGGAGCTGATGAAGCCGTCAGCGGCGGTGCTTTCCCGCCTGCTCGAGTTGTCCTCGACGTCAGATTTGCTAGGGAAGCAGAAGCTGAAGAGGCAGGACAAGAAGGAGAGGAAGTGGAAGGACGAGAGACGGGGCGTGTTGTTGTCGTACCGCCGTTGGCGTCAGCAGCAGCGCCGCCGCCGCCGTCTCTGCTGACGGGTGAAACCCCCGAAGGTGTTGCCGCTGCCGCTGCCGTCGCCACCCCTGCAGCCGCTGTCTTGTCCCTAGAGGCCCTGGGAGTTAGGGGTTGCTGCTGCTGCTGCTGTGACACCGAATCGCCGCCGATGGTACTCATACTGGCGTATTGTCCGCGGGAGGGCGGCGGCGCCGTCCCCGCCGACGGTTCGGAAGAAGTCGACGACGCACGCGTGCCGTACAAGTCGGTCGTACGACGCGGCAGGCTGGGCGTCCGCGGCGGCACTAGCAGTGGTGGCGGAGGCGGATGCGGCAAAGATCCAGAGAGACTGGTGGACAGGACGGAGGAGGGCTGCGATGGCGTCGACGGGGCGAGGGTTCTTGGGGTTGGAGCTGTTTGGGTTCGTTGCAGCAGTGGCTTTGGTCGCGACGGCAAGGGCTGGGCAGGCCGCAGTTCGGATGGGCCACTACCGCTGTTGCTGCTGCCATCAGTGCAACTGACGCTGGCGCTAACGCTGCCACTGCTGTTGCTTTTGTTGCCGACAGTGCGAAGGGTGGCACCGGTAGCGGAGGCAGTGGCGGTGCTAGATGGCTGGTCGCCTCCTTCCGCCAGACCTAAGGCGGCTGCGTTGTTGTTGCCTCTGCTTCCTGGCCTATCAGGTTTGTGAGAGGTCTTACTGGGCGCGTTACTGGGTGTGCCAGGCTTGGATGGCTGGAGGGATGTCACTTTTGCTGCTGCTGCTGCTACTGCCGGTGTAACCGCCGTAGCAGGGGCCTTGTTAACATAACGTACGGCAGGTGATGCCGGTCGGCTGTTGCTGCAGCCACTCAGGTTGCCGGCGTTGCTAGTTGTACGGCATCTACTGCTACTGCTGGGACGTCCCGTACGGGCAACGCCAGCGTCGGTGTTTGGGCTAGCAAGCGCGCGTGGAGGTGCTGTAACGATGGTTGCAGTCGCAGCCTGCTGGCTGGGCGTTGAGAGGGAAGCAGGTGCCGCCGCCGCCGCCGCTGTCGCCGCCGCAGCAGTCTGTCGTGGGGTGCGTAACGGACCTGGAGGAGGTCTGGGATGCAGGGCTGTGGGTGTTGCCGGGGAGGCAGGCGCTGAAGAGGGTGAGGGAGGTGCTCGCAACGGCCCTGGGGCAGCCACGCTGGCCTTTGTTGAGCGAGTGTGAAGCGGTGTGGGACGTGGGGAAATAGCGGACAACGAGGCGGGGGTTGAGGGTTTTGATGGGGGCGGCGGCGTGGGCGGCGCCCGGGGTTGACCCATGGGTCTGAGGGGCCCTGGCGGTGTCGAGGGTGATGTTGGAGGCGGCGTCGGAGTCGTTGCGCCCGGGTTGGTAAGAGCAGCGAGGGTGGCGGGGGAGGAGACGGCGGCGGTGTCGGTAACTGTGGTGCTGTCATTGTTGCTGCTGCAGGTGCCCTGTGGGGGGCTGCCGCTGCTGCTGCTTGTGCTACTGCTACAGCTGGGGATGGTGGTTGTGGAAGTGCTGCAGCAGCTGCTGTCATCGCTAGTTTTACGCTTGGCTTGGGTGAAGTTGTCGCCGCCAGAAAGAATAACAGCCGGCTGATTGGCTGGTGATCTAACTGTCGTGACGACTTGCAGCGTTGTAGTGACGATCACCCTTCCAGTGGCAGCAGCTGCGGCGCTGCTACTGCCCATGCCGCGACTCGGCGGCACGGCGGTTCTAAGCGACGAAGCAACCGGACTGACCCGTGGGTCACTCCGCTGCGTTTTGCTACTACTGCTGCTGCTACTGCAGCGCGGATTCGGGGCAACAGCTGACGCCGTAGGTGCTTGTACGACAGGCTTTCGACCTTCCTCTGGGGCGTTAGCTCTGCCATGAGGGGTAGCACTCGCTACCGCCGCGGCCGCCGCAACACCTTTCATTCCTCCTGCCTTGGCCGCCACACCATTAGCACGCGGCTGTTGGACATGTTTAGCCCCCCCAACACCGCCAACAGCCGCCAACATCTTCACCGCCGCCCGTTGCTGCTGCTGAGGCTGCTGGTGCTGTGTTACTGCTGGCGGCGGCGACGGCAGTGGTGGTGGCACAGGATGGCCCAGCGGCACGCGACATTCGTACGCCAACCCCTCATCTCCCTCTTCCGTACCGTTGCCATAATCGCCGTACGGCAATAGAATGGCGGCTTGGGTGTCGCCCGCAATGCCGGGCGCTGCAACCACCCCTCCTGCCAGACAGCCGGGGGTTAGGGGACTGCCGCTGCTGCTGCTGCCGCCGCCGCTGTCACCGCTGCTGGCGGTTGCTGCTAGCGATCGCACACGAGCCACTGCTCGGCGCACGTACCAGCCGCGGTAGTGGGCTTGAATAACCTGAGGGGTTAGGTAGGTGGAGATGTGACCGCCTGAGGTGCAGCGCGATTGGGCGACGCAGCATGAGGATGGAGGCAGGCCCGTTACTGGAATACCCTGGTTACCGACGTGATCGCTTCCCCAGCTACAGCATAAGACCACGCCCCGGCCCCGAAATTGATACGGGTTGGTCCGGGGTGACCCGGCCCTTCCCGTGGTTAATTCGGGGCGTGACCGGGCCCTTTCCCCCACACCTTGGCTGCTGCCACCCTTCGCTCGTAGCGGCGGCGCTTGATTGCCTCTCGCTGCAGCCACGCACGTCGTTTGCGAGCCTGGTAGCCCCGCCAGTGAGCCTGTGGGGGAGGAGGGAAAGCGGCGGGTCGGGTTGGGGGTGGGTGAGTGAGGGGAAGAGGAAGAGAGGGTGGTGAGACGCTGCAGACCCAGCTGCAGACCCTTGTTGCTACTGCTGCCCTCCCATACCGGTATTGCTATTTGCTACTGCTGCTAGCGTTCCATGCTGCTACTGCTGCTAGCGTTCCATGTTTCTGCTGCTGCCATACCTGTATCCGAGCCGCTGCCGCATGCCGCCGAGATTCCGCATCCGAAGCCGCCGCTAACGCCACAGCCGCGGCCGCCGCGGCAGCAGTCGCCTCGTTCATCCGCTTCACCTTCAATCGGGCAAGGTGACCCCTGCGCCGGCAAAGCAGGGACGGGGACGGGGGCCGAGGGGCGTCGTTTGACGAGACACATGGGCCGGTGTACGGTAACTGGGGCCCGTCCCAAGCGCCTGCTGGGCGGGTACGGAAGGGCCAGAGGTCCCTGCGAGGAAGCCTCCTCGCCCGCATTCGTACACCCACCTGACCCATCTCTGGATGTCAGTCGCGTAGTGATTTTGCGCCCGCCACCGCAGCCGCAGCCGAGGCCACTCCTTCCGCGCACGGCAGCCCTGTATGCGGTGGGATGAAAGGATGGGTTTTGGTTTCGGGAGAGGCAGGACGATGGTCGGTCTGTCTAGAACTCTAGATAGGGAACGCTGCCTTAGGCCAGATCCATGCCCGCCATGCCTTTTTCGTCCCAGCCGCCCTTCCTTGCCCTCCCATGTGGCTTGGTTTTCCCTCTCTAGCTTACCCTCCCCCAACCACCACCAACACCACCACAGCCTACCTTCCACCAGCGCTGGATGTCGATTGCCGCCTTGCGCCGCTCCTGCGCCCTCAAGCGGCCCAGGAAGCCCCTCCAGTGGCGCTGGATTACCACAGCGGCGGTCTCCTCCGCTTGGGAGCGGATAGCGGTCCTGTACGGCAGGGAAAAGAAGGATTGAGCGGCAGGGAGATCGGGAGGAGGAGGCAGCGGCAGGGAAATGGTAATGGGGTTGTTGGGCGTGAGGGGAAAAAAAGAAATTCCAAAGTGTGTTGGGCGTGAGGGGGGGGGCGTTGGGGGTTTGTGTTTGTACGGTGAGGGCACAGGGATGCTCAGCCGAGATGCGACTAGAAGAGTAATGGTACTCTTGTGAGGTGCTCCTGAAGCTAGTTGCATGGGGAGGTGCGGGATGGCATCTGCGGGGTCCAGGCGGCTCAGTTGGGAAGCCCCGGCCGTGTGTTGGCCTTCTGTTTATCTATGCCAGCCCTTCAACAAACCAGCGAACCGCTGACTTTAGGACGCGCTGTGGCGCTGGCTTCGCATGGTTGCTCACCTGAGCAAGCGACCATGCTTCAACGCCCTGACGAAACGACGCGCAAGGTGGCCCCTGCAGAGGTCGGATAGGTAACCATTTCACGACTGTCCCAGCAACTAGCTAGTCGAGGCGAGCGCTTCCAAGGTGGTGCGTAATGCATATCCCCACCTCCACCAGCGTTGTATTGTCTCAGCTGCTGGGCCCTCCCAGCGGGCATAGAAGCCTCGCCATACTGCTTGCACCTGCCGTCGATGGCCAACATGGAAGGCGTGTATTGGATCTTTAGAACTAACTAACATGCACTGCCGAACGCCTATAAACTTAAAGCAAATTGAAGAGACAGCACGCCCGAAGCTTGTCTAGCTGCATGGGCCAGTCATCTTGTGGGTGCCACTGTCCCAGCTAAACGCCGAAAGCCAGGCACGTACCGACTGTTTTCGCTTTTCCGCCGTGCTGAGGTCGGCAGTCTTTCCGGCGGACGGCACTGGCGTAAAAGCAACGAAAGGATTTGAGACCATGTCCCAGTGCAACAACAGTAGGATGCTAAGAGTAGTCTTCAAATAGCCTCATATTGCAGCTACCCAGAAATGGTTATGCGTCAAGCGTCATCCTGGTCGAAGCGCTTGTTCGGGCAAGCTCGTTTACGCAGCACAGTCGAGTGTGCGTATGGTTATGAACAGTGACCGGTAGCAATGACTATACAACGTCGACATAATAGTTTGCTGCGCTGCAACATGCTGTGTTGCTCGTACTGCAATCCGCCAGCGCAAGGCAACCCACGCTTCTCGCCCCTGCCCCCTTCCCCGCATGGCTGGGGGTCACATTGTGGGGAGTGTCATGCATACGCACCATCGTCCATCGACGGAGCTCAGCCACGCCATCACGAACGCCTTGCCGTATCGAGCAGTCCAGCCTCCCTGCCAGCTACCGGGTCCGTACGTCCGTAGGCGGGTAGGGAACCAGCGCAGGGGATTGTACCTCCTGCACGTGGACTTGCCCCCATGAAAGTACCATCAAGAGATTTACAGCCAATCATGCTTGCAGCCTCCGCTCAGCGGTAGTGGCCTGACATGTCTCATAATCTTCTCGCCATTGCAGGGGCCCCATGCAAAGGGTCTTCTTTAGGTCGACAATCCATACGATACGCAACAGGCGACCTATCCTACACAACCTGGCCCAACTTGTACAGCAACACACACTTTCAACTCGCGGTGTGCCCCTAGGCGCAATCTTGGTGCAACACCCCGCAGGACCTGCAAAATTGTTGTTGCCAACCTCTTTTTTTGCTAAACCCTACACCCAGGGTCAAGCCACAATACAACCCCCATCCAACCGCCTACCAACGCAACTGTTGACTACCCTCCACGAAATAGATCATGCATGCCGAATACGCACTTGCCAATGTGTAAGGTTTGGCAACGTAGCTGAGCGCCATATATAACGACCTGCCTGCCTGCTTTGCCTGCATGCGCAAATGCAAGCAAGGCGTCTTCCCGCCCTAAGGCACCGCAAAACCTCTAATCCAGACATCGCAGGCCCCACTACCTCGGCTTCTGCTTATGTCAACTCGCACTTCCAATCCCTACCCGGCAACAACTCCAAGGAATGTACAAGCACACTGCCGCCGCGTCACTCCACGCAGCAACCTATCCCATTTCCTTACTGTCACCCGCTATTGCCTAACCGTCCCAAAGCGGTTCGGTACATACAAGGGTCCCCTCTTCTCCGCATATAAACACCTGCATGGCCTTCCGACGCAACCTACTTACGCCGAAGACACGTTACCTCCTGGGGTTGCTCATAGCTGCCTTCTCCTTATGCGGCATGCGTGGTAACTTCACTCGGCGCCGTTGCCGCCGTTGGAGCTTGTTCGGCCGCCGCCGCCATCCGTTCCGCCTCTTGCTTGACCCATTTGGGACTGTACTCGACTTCAATAGTGTCTAGCAGCGCGGCCATTGCCAGATCAGGCATCGTGAGACCGCCCACGGCGTGCGTGCACAGGTTTACCTCCACCTGTCGGGGGAAAGAGGACGCATGGGAGGGCACGGAGGGGAGGGAGGTGAGGTCAGGGTTTGTGGAGGAAAAGGTCGTAGCATGGGAAAGCGTCCAGGACGAGGGCCTGGGCAGCGCAGGGCCGTCTGAGAGGCCCTGAGCCGGCTTGGGTGGCTACATGTGCAGGGCATGTTGCGGTTTACAGTGATGTGGGTCGGCCGTAGTTGGCAAGCAGCAGCAGCCACACGGACGGCCAGGGGCTGGATCGCTTGCTTGCTGCAATGCGAAACAATCCGCAACCGGAGGAGGAAGACCGCCGCAGGACAGCTGAACAAAGCCTCATACACGCCGCCCTTTACCATGCGTAGCCTCATGCAGGCCTCCATGGGAACAGCTCAACCGCCATGTGCGGATGCCCTACGCATCTGTCGTACGTACGGCACCTAAGCTGGCTGTACAGCTCTCACCTCTCGGAAATTGCGCAGGTGCAGGTCTGGATGGTGTCCCTCCGCCTCTGCCACCTCCGCGACCTTGTTGAAGAAGCGGATGGCTGTATGGGAAGGGGTATAAGGTACGCCATGTGGGTCGGGCGGGACAGCGTCTGAGACGGATAAACAGGACAAGCGCCTTGTTACGGATCCATTCGATCCAACAGCAAGGCGGCCCACATTGAAATTGTGCGAGCGCGGTGTCCTGCGTGTCATTGGCACCGAATAGGCACATGCCAAAGCCTAACATAGATTGGTCTACACCAGCAACCCACAATGGTGTAGCGCCGTAGACGCGTCGTATGCAGTGACCCGGGGGTCGCTGCAAACCCAGGGCAATAGAGCATCATAAGGTTATGTGACTAGGCCTAAGCTTGACACGTCCCTTGTGAAGCAAAGAAAGCCCAAAGTCGAATGGAAGATTTCTAAAGAGTTATTAACTTGTAGCTCCATGTCTGACGTCTTGACAACGACGAAATGCATGGAAAAGCCAACGCGTTGAATAAAATTTGTGAGAAGGGAGGTAAACGCATGCCTCGTCGCGATACCCACCAGCCATGAAGTTCTTGGCGGTAAAGGTGCGCGTTATCATTGTCCTGTCCGCGTTCAGATGCCAAGCGGGCAGCGCACGCATGTACTCCTGCAGCTCAGCTTGATCTACCTTGGGTGTCTCCCTGCGATAGAGGAAGGTTTGCCCCCAAAACGATCTATGCATGCCTAGTAAATTGGTGTGAGGTTGGCTTCAGGAGCGTGTCCGTGTCATAGGCTCATAGCTAACCGCTTGCACAGAGCTTCAGTTCTGATGCAGGTTTCGCCATCCAAAGCATAGATCCTATCTGAGGAATACCGTGAGCACGTAACTCCACATCCGGCCGCGCGGAGCTTATCAGCTCCGGGTCCCTGGATGTTTAGGGTTGCCGACGTCGACATCGCGTAAGCACAGACAGCTGGACGGCTCCTACACAACCTAGCGTTTGATGGTACACACGATGTCAGAAAGTTTGCACAACGCTTTTGCTGGAGGAAGGCTTGACGAAACATAGCACTGACGAAAATGCTATACAGTAATAAATATTTAAAGATAGAGGACAGGAACCCCGTTTGCTTGTTGGCACACGCATGTTGCATGACAAAGTCACGGGGGAATTGTTAATCGCCTAGGTGTACGACAAACGTAACTGCCACCCATAAAGTCTATCGCGCTCCTTTTGGTGCCCCCCTCGCCTTTTATAAGTACATATCTCACGGTTAGCATACCTAAGATAAGTAAGCACCAATTATCTGATTGCTCTAGCCAAAGTCGAACAAAGTCTCTTTCTTAGGCAAAGAAACTTGTGCCTCCTTTCATAGCATTAGGGCGAGTACTAGACGAAGAAGCGCAGGATGGCGACGACTGCTGAGGACTGGAAGACACGGCTGGCCCTGCCACCAAAGGATGCCCGCGTCCGGACGGAGGTGTGCACGCTGACCGCCCAAGCTTCTGCGGCGCTCTCTGTCTTAGCAACAATCCCGTCAACCTCTGTCTCGGCACATTGCCTGCAGGATGTGACGGCCACTAAAGGCAATGAGTTCGAGGACTATTTCCTAAAGCGGGAGCTGCTTATGGGCATTTTCGAGAAGGGGTTTGAGAAGCCCTCGCCCATCCAAGAAGGTAGGCCTGCATGCAGGCCCAGGCTGACTCCTCGGGCTTTTATGACCGGAACTCAGGGGATGATCTCGCTTTGGCCCCACCTCCCCCTCAGAGTCCATCCCAATCGCGCTGGCTGGTCGCGATATCCTGGCTCGCGCTAAGAACGGGACTGGCAAGACCGCAGGTTGGTTCTGCAGAGTATTGCGGCAAAAAGAAGGGCTCTTTCGGGCCGCAGCTTGACCGATAGAACCGCTTTGCATGTGCAGCTTTCTGCATCCCCGTATTGGAAAGGGTGGACCCGACAAGGCCAGTTATTCAAGGTGAGCGCGTTACGTTATCTATGGGATGCAGTCTGGGGTCGGATCGCTTTGGGCACTCACGTTTTTATGACATTATCGTGCAGCCCTCCTCCTGGTACCTACACGCGAGCTCGCGCTTCAAACGGCGCAAGTATGCAAGGAGGTGAGCTCTCTTCGCGGTCGCGTTCCCAATGAAGTCTTGTTTTTTGGTGGTCTTCCTTGCATGACAAGACATACGTATAGGACCGTGAGGATTAGTTCGGATCCATTTAAAGGCGTTTCCGACCAAGCTTCTTGCAACATGCGCCCCCATTCATACCACCATGCTCACCCACTACGCACCCACAGCTGGCGAAGTACCTCAACGTGGAGGTCATGGTGACGACGGGAGGCACAAGCCTGAAAGACGATATCATGCGGCTCTACCAAACCACCCACATAGTCGTGGCGACACCGGGTCGTGTTGTGGACCTGGCGGGCAAGTCCGTGGCCAAGCTCAATGAGTGCAGGATGCTGGTTATGGATGAGGTGAGGCATGCTTGCTACGCTACGTTTCCACCTGCCTTCTCCTCTTCTGATTGTTTCCTTGTGATAGGGGCTATGGTTTGGTTCGGCAGAAAGCTTCATGCGCCATACGTCGACGTCTCACAAATCCCGTTTAAATGCCCTTGTGCAGGCGGACAAGCTGCTGTCGCCGGAGTTCCAGCCGGTTGTCGAGCAGCTCATCGGGTTCCTGCCGGAGGACAGGTGTGTACGGCAGCCCATAACCTACAGGACGTCTTACTCTGCTGCGCATGGACTGTAACAGTAACGCGCCGCGCCAGCAGTCAGCTTCACACCCTGTTCTGCTGTTACTCTCTCCTTGCAGGCAAATCATGCTGTACTCAGCGACGTTCCCGGTCACCGTGAAGGCGTTCAAGGAGAAGTTCCTCCGGTGGGTTAGGCAGCTGCCTAACGTGCATGATAGGGTTGATGTTTTGCCTACAGGCCCGTAGGCGTGTGCCATGCATCAAGATCCCGCTCACCTTCATTCCCGGCACTCGACCTCAAACCTGACGAGAGACACACGGCAATGTACTTTGTTACTACAGGAAGCCGTACATCATCAACCTGATGGAGGAGCTCACCCTGAAGGGCGTGACGCAGTACTATGCCTTCGTCGAGGAGAAGCAGAAGGTGCGACACGTTTGCCTATCAATACCGCGCTTGCACAGCTTAATGATTTCACATGCAACAGTTGCCTTTCTCCCTTGGCTCTGCCGTACTCCACCCTTAACCTCCCTTCACCCTCTCCTCCGTCGCTTTACGTCACGTCTCCAGGTGCACTGCCTCAACACGCTCTTCTCCAAGCTGCGCATCAACCAGTCCATCATCTTCTGCAACTCCGTTAACCGTGTGGAGCTGCTGGCCAAGAAGATCACCGAGCTGGGCTACAGCTGCTACTACATCCACGCGAAGATGCTGCAAAGCCACCGCAACCGGGTCTTCCACGACTTCCGGAACGGCCACTGCCGGAACCTGGTGTCGTCGGGTAGGTTGGGACCAAGGGAGCGGTTCGCGGTGACATTGTATAACGGGCCTGACGCCTTTCCTTAACAGCGTCAACAGCATAACGGATAAGAATAAAGAATAGCTTAAAAGCAGGGCGTGTGTTTTACTGCGCATTCGTCAAGAGCGCATGCTAGCATAACCGCTCCGCCTCACAAACCGCAATGCCTTGCAGACCTCTTCACGCGCGGCATTGACATCCAGTCGGTCAACGTGGTCATCAACTTTGACTTCCCCAAGAACGCGGAAACGTACCTGCACCGCGTGGGGCGGTCCGGCCGCTTCGGCCACCTGGGCCTGGCCGTGAACCTCATCACGTACGAGGATCGCATTAACCTGTGAGTACGGGTCCGTACGGGTCTGCCGCATCCACGAAAAAGCTGAATACATAGGCTTAGGTCAAGATGCCTAGATGCGCCTAGATATGTCTCCCTGATCAGCAGGTGTTTTGTATACTTATTGGCATGATTATTATGTTACTGCCTAAAGCTCACATACGTATGGTAACGGGCGCGTGTTCTGAAGTTTTTTTGTGTTCCCCCTCGAGCGCAGGTTCAAGATTGAGCAGGAGCTCGGTACGGAGATTAAGCCCATCCCGGCGCAGATCGAGGAGAAGCTCTACTGCATCTAAGTTGCGTGCTGTGAGTACGCTTGCATACGGTCACTGACTAGCCTCTCTTGCTCAAAACGTCGCAATACAATGGCCCTAATAGGCTTTTGTTCTAGTTGTAATGTGCGGGCCTCCGCTTGCCGGGAGCCGTTCTCAAGTACTGGTGGTGGTGTATGGTGGGTGCTGGGCCCGCGCCGTTGCTTATCAGAACTGCAATTGCAGCACGCCCCTTTGCACAATATCAAGGGCGTGTTTCGGTGAAGGCCTGGGGTTGGGGTCAGGGTGTTTCAAAAGATGTTTGATACATGCGGAGTGACACATTGCAGCATTGGCTAGGTTGTTGGCTTGGCTGGGTTTGGTGCAGGCCTGCGCTGACTTGGCTGGCCGTCATTCGAATCGCTTTACAGCACTTTTCAAGCTGCGGCGGGCCCAGCCATGTATGGTCATTGTGCCAACGTCCCATACCAAACTTCGGCTGTGGCTATGTACCGCTCGATTGCTTGCTGCCAACCTTCTGTCTAATGGAATGTGCTTGCATGGGTTGGGCTGTACAGGGCACGCTGTTTGGCTGGCTGCATCAGTTCTTTGGCGCGGGCTTTACTCTTTCTGTTTACCCGTTGCCTGTTAAGGAGCGCAACTTCCTGCAGCGCGTGCATACGCCGGTCTGGCGCGTTATCGCGTATGTGTCTGTGTGTGTGTTTCTGTTTAGTACATCAGTGTTAGGTAGGCGCTGCTCGAGAGCGGGCTTGTACCATGGAGGCGGGGGCTATAGCTTGTTGCAGTAGGCACGTAACCGCTAACCTGATGCACAGCCGGTGGGTTTTCACTAAAGAGATAGAGATCTCCCTTGTCCTTTCATGATTTTGGTCGTTGTGGCTTTGCCCGCCCACGACCGCCTTAGGCGGGAGGAATCCTCTGGCTGTGCTGCTGCGTGCGCTGCGCTTGCTTTGCCGCGCCCACTTTGCTCCGCCTCGCCTTGCGGGCACATGACATCCCGAGCAGTGGGCGCTGCATGGATGCTAACGAATGAACTTATGCAAGCATCGCAATGATGTACGTGAGTGATTTATGCACTTAAACTGTGTGTTTCGCTTGCTATGACAAGTGCCCTACGACGTACCGTGCCCTGCTAAGTAGTGAAACAGCATTGTTTGCTGCTATTTAGCTGTGGTCTAGCGTTAGACATGACGGGACGGTCGCCCCCTCCATCACCTCCCCTCTGTCGCCGTTTGACCCCTATCATACCTTTGTCTTTCGCTGGCGCCTTGGGGAGAGCAAGGCGGGTCGGCCGACTGACTAACTGCCTGACGACCGAGATGTAGGGATTTAGTCAGGATCTGGGCAGGCTGAGGGCGCTGTTGTGTTCGAGATTTTCCTGTTTCCTCATTGGTTGTGATACTAGGGTACATTGCACAGGCTTCGTGCATGCTGCTCATGGCTGTCTGTGCAATGGCCACCTTTTGGCCGGCGCTATGTTGGGGTGTCCTTGAAAACTCAGCACCAGGCGCATGGGCAAGTAGCGCTCTTGACGCGGGCGCCCATACTACGATGGAGCGCATGTCATTCTGTTGCGGCGGTGGCGATTTGATGGGTGGCGCAACGCCTGGTTTGCACACTCCCAGCGGTTGTGTACCGGCCGGGCACGTCGCGGGCTCTTTAGCGTCTGTGCCTAATTGCCGATAGAGGAGCAGCATACAGTCCAGGACGCAGTGTGTGCTTATCGTGCGTGCATGTGGCCCAGGGCGTTTTGTGGAGAGCGCAAGTTGGATGAGGGGCGGTAAATGGCATCGGAGTTGTGGTAAGGGGCGTGTGGTCGTACAGCTGGCGTTGCTGATGTTGGTTACCCGCCGGAATGGGGCTAAGGCTGCTAGCTGTCGACCCATGGGTGTTAGGGGCGCTGCTCGGAGGCACTGGCGTTTGGGCGTCATGTCCGCTGATTAGCGATTGTATAAATGTGTGTGCGGTCGCGAGCCCACGCCTTGTTTCTTCGGATCCATTCCAGTTGTGGTATGCGCCTGTGGGTGTGGTACATTGTGCAAGAGTGCGTTTCTTTGCGTGCTTGTTGTGTGTCTCGTCCGAAAGGTACACATATTGTCGTTGCCTGTAGCAGCTGTTGGGCTGGTTTGTTCGCTCGGGCTGCTGGTGGTTTCGGATGATCGGTGTGCATTCTCTGCTTACGCGGTCGCTTGTGTGTCCTTGGTAGACGCGAAACCCCCAAAGTACACACCCAGACTGTTTCTCTGAGGGTACAGTGCGGTGTTGCGTTTCCACTGGTGGAAATGGGGATGGTTGGGCCTTGGCAAAGGCCTGTGGACCGCACCGATTTGTCGCCTGGTGCTAAATACGCTCTTTGACCTTTGTTCTTTTTGGATCGGAATGATGAGGCGGTTACGGTGGAGCTGCTTATGTTGGCAAGGCACGTTTGTGAAGGCCGTGCTTGACAGCCATTGGCACGGACATTGCCTTCACACGGACTCGCCTTCGTCGTTAGGGTGGCAACGTAATGGTTCGATGGCCTTTGCCCGGCGTCGTAACTGCACAAGCTGCGCCCTGTTAGGACGGAAATTAATTTTGAATCCAGTATACAGTTTTCACATGGTATTGTGACGATTGGTTGTGGAGCGGATGATGAGGAGTGGCAATATGGGCGGTTGAGCTTTGTTGGGTAGTCATCATGAGGGACGTACGGTACTATCATTGTGGCGAGTTTACCGTTTGTTCGGTTGCAAGTTACACGTGCCGATGCACAATGTTGTCTTGTGCCCGCAGGCGTCTGGAGAGACAGGATGGGGTGGTTCGCGCTGCGAACGCTGGTGCCGTTAGTAGAGAGTAGAGCTCTGTAAAGGCTGCGTGGGGGCGTTGTAGCATTCCTGCGCACGCATTTGTGGCTGCGCCCTACGCTCTTTTGGCGGGCCAGTGTCAAAAGTTGTGACCTGCTGATCCAGTATTTCATTAGCGCTGGCGTTTACGCTCCATTGCGGTTGTGGAGGCAAAGGGTTTGGAATGGAATTTACGCGGGCCTGGGGTCCTGTGTGACCGTTTTAGCGATCACTGGATGCTCGGGTGGGTGGCTCGCCGGCGTGTTGGGTCGGCATGGATGCACCGTTTTGCCCCTGTGGAAGCCAAGACAGAGGCACAGTTCGCAAATCAGGGCTTTTCCTGGTTTCACTGTTTTGTGTTGAATGATGTTTTGGCTGCGAGAAGCAGCAGTCGGATGTGCATGCATCGTCTATATGCACCGCCTTGTTCCACGCGGCAAGCATTACACGACGATGCTGCATTGCCCTGTTATCGTTGCGTTTTTGGGGGTTTCGATGTTATTGTTCTGCGGGGAGGAGGACGGCAAGATGGTCTATCTAGGATAGTCGTTTGGGTTTGTGTGTATCGTTGCTGGAGGTTGGTATAGGTGTCTACTTCCTTTTGACCATTTACTCATGCGACCTGAACTTAAGCGGCACATGTGGGCTTAGGGGCTTGCAGTAGCTAACGGCACTTGCATGGATGTAGTGTTTGCTCACGCATCCTGGGTACCTGTGTTTGCCATTCTCAAGCTCTGCGGCCTTGATGCACTCAATGCTGTTGTCTAAGGAAAGGGAGTATGGAGGGTCAATACCATCTGATGATGTGTTTGTATTGCGTGTTTGGTTCCACCTCCAAAAGTAAAAGTTGTAACGACCATAGCCGTTGTACCGGTAAACGAAACACATCAAGAGGGTTTAAGGGATGGGTAACACAGAACCATGGGTGGAAACAGCCTGCGGTGCACGTTTCATTCCAACATTTCAAGTCAGCTCCACAGCTTGAAGCGTACATACGGCACTAAGCACTCCGTACGTACAGCTGCATGTGGTGCAACACTGCGATGCCGACCCCGGGGTCATCTGAGGTGCAACCAGCAGCTGCAAGCCCTAACTTTGTCACCGGCGCTCATTTGTGATAGTACTACCGTACGAAACAGATTAAACAGCGTAAAGGGCTATGCAGAGGAAATGGCCGGAATGCAATGCGGGATGTACTAATCATGTCCAAGGCAAAGGTCACAGGACAGTTCTCGTCCAAGGCACGAGCACGGTGGAGCCTGGTCACATGGGTCCATATGGACCGTTCAAGCAGCCCATGACATGATGCACCTTGTTCCTTACAGGATTGCCACCTTTGCCAGTGTTGCAAGCTCTGCTGTTAAGCCAAGCCGAGTCCTAGTGCGGAAAAGCCGTATCCTAGGCTGTAAAGCGAAGAGGCGCGCAGGTTTGGGGAAACCCTAATTAAGTTCGCAGGTGAGCGCGAGCGCGGGTATAGTGCCCACCACAGACGCATATCTTTATGATCGCAATTGCTCCCTTACGAGTTACATTGTCTTGGGTGCATGGCTTTTGCAATCTCCGTTGTGGTGCCGGCGGCCTTTGCCCCGTCCCTTTGTCTTTAGCTATTTGGTCCGACACCACCTGACTTTCGGGTCAAAGAAGCCACATTCAAGGACATTGTCTAGTCCCAAACACCTGTCGAAAAACCATGGAGTTGCGTGAACCGTGCATGACTGCGTTTCACACTCTCTCTTAGTTTGTTTGGACGTATTGCTTCAGGATCCTCCTCGAATCCTCCTCGAATACAACTTACGCCAAATCCTGGCAGCACCATCTGGCTTAATGACCCACGGGTCATCCTAGTTCAACCTCCTTTGCAAATGCTGCTTACTGCTCCCCGTTCAACAGGGTTTTCCTCGGCGGTTGCGACTGGCCGCTTCGTCGCGTCACGCCCCCAGTAGGAGTGCCGACGGCCTGCGGCTCTCACAGCGCAGCAACAGCCCAACACGCAGAGGCAGCATCAGCCTCCCCGGGACTTCTGTAGCCTCCCACAGCCGCTTCACACATCGTCGACGGCGGCACCGTCTGAAGCCCGCAATCACCAAACCGATCGCCCCTTCATCCTACATCAGCAGCCATGGCTGTCGACTTGTCTTCCTGCGTTGCAGCCATCTCCCAGGCAATGGGTGGCGCTGGGGCTCAGGCACAGGTACGAGACCTACCTCCCCTGCACACTCGTACATCTCTGTATGCCTTCTCCCATGCACCTCCCTGCTGTTTTTCGCCTTTTGTCCTCCAGCTTTTACCTTTTCCTTTCCACGCTATATTCGCCCATCTCCACTCCCCATGCACGCACCCACAAGCACGCTGCCTGTCGCAGGCCATGCCTCGTACATACCACCATGCCGCATGCTCCGCATTCTGTACCATATGTCATGCTAATGCCATGCCGTGCTGTGTGCCCACCCCTACCATGTGCCTTGCTCGTACACACACCGCAAACACACGCTCGTACACACCTGCACACAGGCTCAGGCGCTGTGTTCCCAGTTCGCAAGCGACTCCCGGCTGCAATCCACCATCGTGGGGCTCAACACGCTGTACCTGCTGCTGTGCGGGGCGCTGGTATTCGTGATGCATGCGGGGTTCGCAATGGTGGGCGGTTGGGGCGGTTGGGATGGTTGGGGTGGTTGGGAAAGTGTGTTTCGGGAGGGGACTACGGTAGCTACGTACGGTGGGTGGGCGCTCTGTCGTTACCGCGACTGGAACCACATCAAACTGCTGTACATTGTGGCATATGCACGTTTTTTATTTGTCGCTGCTGCCTAAACCCAACACCCTATTACACTCCGCAGTTATGCGCGGGAGCTATTCGTTCAAAGAACACAAGTGAGTCTTGCACGTGTCTTTTGTAAGCCGCCAAGTGACCCGTCGTGCTGGAATGCTTGGTGACCCATGGGTCTGTCAAAGGTGTCAATTCAGCTGTGTCTTGCAAGAATCCATTTGAAGGCCTTCCTAGGGACTTCTAATTCCCTCGCCCCCATTCTCTGCCGCCCTTTTTCCGCGCCCCCTCCCTCACATTGGAATTTCTTTTTTCCCTCCCCAGTGAACATCCTGCTCCAGACCGTCATGGTGCGTGGGTGGGTGGGCGGGTGGGTAAAGAGGAAACATCTAACTGACCGTGTGAGAAGGCATCATCATGGTTTGCGACATGTGGCGGGTGGGTGTTGGGTGGGTTGCTTGCCGGTACGTACGGTGCTGCTTCGACCCTGGCGGCGTACACACCCGTGACTCCATGTTCATCACCTCCATGTTGACACAGGCCTGCAGTGGCCCCTTTGCATTCGCCTACGGCATCGACCGGGCCGATGATGTATGTCCAGCACCGTTGCACATGATTAGTATACATGTGCTGGTTTTTGGTAGCACATAACTTCCGCTGCTGCATACCGTAACAAACGCAAGTGCTGCATTCAAGTCCAAGAACCCGATCCAAGCGACTCTTATCGGTTTCGTTGTCTGCTGCGTTACAGGACGCCGCAGTATCCGCAGTTGCCTTCTATCTGCTAGGGTGGGTAATCGGGGGAAGGTACTTGGTACTTGGTAATGCCTTGGAAGTCCGTAAAGCCACGAACGTCTTGGAAATCAATGCTAGGCGTTTACAAGGTGTTCAGGGCGTCCTCTGCCGCGACGTACCCCTGCTCTGCCCGCCCTCCCCCAATGCCAACAAGCCTTCGCAACTCCGCATTTCGTAATGTCCGCCATGTGCAGGTATGGCTTTGCTTATGGCGTCGGAGCTAACCCCAACGGCTTTGTGAGTCGTGTTGAGAGGGGTTCAGGGGTTGCGGCGTGCCACGGGGAAGGTCGGCAAAAGGGTGCCTCCCATCTGAGCTGGTCCCGCAACCTCACAGTTGCCAAATCACCAATCCCACGAACAATAATCATCAATCACGCATTTACGTGGCGTAACTCAGCAGTCACATATACACCTCGGTTACCTCGGTTAAGAGTGTTGGAACACGGGTTCGGATGCTGCAAGTGCCGCACACAACCCCCTCCCTCCCTCCCTTCTTCGCGCATGCCCACGCGCTGCAGATCGGCAACGCGCTGTACGGCATGTCGCGCTGGACCTCCCACAACTACGACCCGGCGGCTAGCTTGGGCGTGGATAGCGGCCAGGTGGGGGTCTGAGAGGGTGTGAGAGGGTGTGAGAGGGAAGTAAAGGGTTAAAGAGGGAGAATCTAACAAGCCGTGGGGAAGGGCGGGATGAGCGGGTAGCCGGGCAGTGTAGCCATCACACGTTGACACCCCATCCACGCGCCCATCAGTACGCACATCATACACACACGCACCCCCCACGCGTCGTCTTGTTTGCCCCCATTCAACACATTGGGTGTTCTTCTCTTCATTACCCCCAGGGATGGCAGACCTGGTTCTTCCAATGGGCTTTCGCCGCCACCGCCACCACCATTCCCGCCGGCGCAGTGGCGGAGCGACTCAACTTTAACGCCTACCTCAGTGAGTCGCCATGAGGGTCGCTCATCGCTCGCCGTCGCTCGTCGCTCGTCGCGAGTCATTGCTCCGCGACGCGTTGGTTGCCGTCTTCAGCCTTTTTGCGTCGCCCCGAGTTACGTGTCGTGACCTACCTCTCATATCATTTTGTATACCTATCGCTTTCTGGCATCTCCCATATAGGCGCGTACCGCCATCCTTGCCCCCCGTCTTGAACCAGCGTGAACGGGAGCATCCTGCTGCATGACCCATGGGACGGTTGCAAGAGGATTGCGAGGAGCAAAGACCCTCTACACCCAACCCCCATTTGGGATTGGGACTCCATTGCTGCACTTTTCATTTAAGGTTTGCTCGCAGCCCCCCTCCACCCATGGGACCCATGGGACACATGCTTTCCCGCCCACCGGTCATTGTCCCACCTTACCCCTACGCAGTCTACTCCGCCTTCATCTCTGCCTTCGTGTACCCGGTTGTGGCGCACTGGGTGTGGTCGGCGGAGGGCTGGCTGGGGTACGCGCGCAACCCGGTTTACACGCGACTGTTCGGATCCGGCATGATTGACTTTGCGGGCAGCGGCGTCGTCCACATGACGGGAGGGCTGGCGGGTGAGTTCCGGAGCGGCGGGGAGTCAATAGCGGGGGTTCGATAATAAATTTTAAACATAGGCATGTGAAGCCACAAGTTAGGGCAGAGCAAGCGGAAGTAAGGGGAGGGATGAGTTGCCGTACATGGTCATTGTCATGCTGTGTTTACGAAGACCTGGCTCAGACCGAGGTCGTACTTTCACGAGAAAAAGACAAGATGGATGAACGTGACGGGCGCGTGCTGGTAAATAGCTAGCTGGCAGGATAGGTACGAGCTGCAAGGGCAACGTGGAATTTGGTTCTCACTCAAAGCCGATAAGGGCGATAACACCACCACCATTCCCTGCATAGCTCTTCTCAGCTCGCCTCACTCCCTGCCTGCCTGCCTGCCTGCCTCCCTGCCTCCCCAGGTCTGGCCGGCTGTGTGCTTCTGGGCCCTCGCATGGGTCGGTTTGACAGCACGGGCCGCCCCATCGAGATGCCCGGTCACTCCGCGGTGCTGGTGGTGCTGGGGACTGTGCTGCTTTGGTTCGGATGGTGAGGAGGAGAGGGGGGGAGGGGGGGAGGGAAGGAGGAGGGGGGAGGGAAAGAGAAGGGAGGGAGGGAAAGAGAAGGGAGGGAAGGAGAAGGGATGGAGGGAAAGGAAGGAAGGAGAAGTGAGGCAAGGTCAAAAGAGAAACCAAACCATACGAAACTAGCATATTGGGCAAAGCGGTGGGGGGAAGAGTGACGTACCTTTCTTTGTCGTACCTGCGCACCTGCGTACACACTTACACACGTCGTACGTACGTTCCGCCTCGCGGCCAGTTTTCTCAACACACAATACACACACACGCAGGTACGGCTTCAACCCCGGGTCCCAGCTGATTATCAACTACGTGCCCAGTGCTGCGGTGGTGGGGCGCGCGGCGGTGACGACCACTCTGGCGGGGGCGGCGGGCTGCTTGTCGTGTCTGGGTCTGGCATTCATGAGGCACAAGGTGCGTGTGTTAAAATAACTGGCCGCAAGGCGAAACGATGTGTGTGGGGGGGGGGGCGGGGGGCAGGGAATGATGGGTCGGTGCGGAGAAGCAAAACGATGGTGTTTTGCCGTGTAAGCTTACCGGCTTACCTCTCACCTCCCAGCTTCCCTTCCCGCCGCTCCTGTTCCCCGCTTCATTGCCCAGCGCGGCCCATCTTCCCCCCCCCCAATGCCCACATCCACTGATACTGCCACCGCCTTCCCTGCCCGCCTCTTCACTGCCTGCCACCCCACCTCCCCCCCTGCCTGCTCCTCCCCTCCCCGGCCCCCCCCCCCAGGCCTGGGACCTGGTTGCCGGCTGCAACGGCGCATTGGTGGGGTTCGTGTGTGTGACGGCGGGGGCGCACGTGCTGGAGCCGTGGGCGGCGCTGCTGGCGGGGCTGACTGGGGCAGCGGTTTTTGAGGCGGTGTGAGTCATGGGGGGGAGGGGCCGGGGGCGGGGCGGGGGAGGCGTGGGAAATTAAGGAAAATGAAGAGGCAACCAACGAGCTGTGTAACAAGGCTTCGCCAAGGGGGGGAGGGGCGGGGGGTCAAAGACCGTACCAGAACATAGGAAAGCACAGGTTAGGGGGCGGGGGGTGGGGGGTGGGGGGTGGGGGTGGGGGGGGGGGAAGAGGAAGAGGCTACCGGAGGCTCCACTTGTGCTACCGGAGGCTCCGCAAGGTGGACATGCATCATGGATGTTTAGCTGTGGGGAGGGAAGAACATGCCAGGCCGTAAATAATAGTGGCTGCCCTGGGGGTTTGAGATGGCGAGGGGGAACGGTGTTGGGGGCGGTGTGTGCCCCTTCCCTTCCCGCAGCCCTCCTCCTCCTCCAACATGCTCGCTCCAGTTCAACACGCCCCGACCCCTCTCCACCGCCCCCAAGCACGCCCTCTCCTTCCCTTCCCTCTCTCAGTGTCCCCTCTATCCATCCCTCTCTCCCTCGTCCCACCTCCCCACCCTTCTCCTCCTCCCTCTGGCCAGTTGCGCGCTCTTCCTGCGTCTGCGCATCGACGACCCCCTCTCCGCCGCCCCCATGCACGCATTCGGCGGCGCCTGGGGCGTCCTCTTCGTTGGTCTGCTTGCCAAGCGGTCGTACATCTGCGAGTCGTACGGCAAGGACTGCTCGGTTCCGGGTCCAGGGGCGGTGCCGTACGGCCTGTTCTACGGCGGTGGCGGTAGGCTGCTTGCCTCACAGGTAAACAGTAGTGGGGGTAAAAAGAGTAAACTAACGAGCTGCATGACGAGGGGGCTTTACCATGGGTTGCTAGTTGAACCCGGCCCATCCCACCCCACCAGAAAACAGTGTGTGTGTGTGGGGGGGTAAACATTGTACCGCTACGCTACAACTGAGCCCGCGCTGACGTAGCGGGTGCTGCATGTCGCGCTGTCGCCCAAGAACCCCGGCGCTTTCCAGCCCGCAATCTCTCGCCTTCCCGCCCACTCCCGCAAACCTCCCCTTTGGCGCCCAGAGAAGACCGTCCCCCCATCCTGTTCCCACACCAGACACCACCACTAACCCCCTGCTGCGTCCAAGCTTCTTATAATGTTACCACACACGCCGACCACACCTGTCGCCCAACCTGCATGTGTGTTTCGCGTGTGCTGGCCCTCCTCCTCCGCCCTCCCCCGCCCCCGCCCCCGCCCCCGCCTTCCCGAGCAGGTGGTTGGCATCCTGGTCATCTTCGGTTGGGTGTACGGCCTGATGACGTTGCTGTTCGCGGGACTGAGGGGCGTGGGGCTGCTGCGGATCAGCGCGGAGGAGGAGCAGGCGGGGCTGGTGGGTCGTGGGTTGGGGGTGGGGGTGGGCCGGTGGTGCGTGGGGGAGGAGGAGCGGGCTGGTCGGAGCCAGCGAGGAAACACGGACCATGACCGTAGTGCCGTAGTTGTCTACCCTTTATGCCCTCCTTGGAAAATGGGATACGGATGGCTCATTGCTTTTTTCTTCCATATCCGTTTACCGCTCCTATCCCCAGTGTCTTGCCCCAACCTGTGGTTTTCTATGGTTCGGTATGGTCTTTGACCCCCCCACACACACACACCTCGCGGCCAGTTATTTTAACACACACACCTCTCCTCGATACTGTCAGCTACTACATACATATCAACTTACTACTACGGGCCTTAGGTCCGGTCGTTTTACGAGAGTGCTTCTTACGTCCTACTTATTCTCAGCACCAGTACTTGACTTCCATATCTACATACGCTACAATGTTCCTCGGCTCCTGCGGCGGTTCTGTGGGGACTTCATCTTCCGACAATCACAGTATGTTCCTACTCGCGGCCAGTTTTCTTAACACACCTGCCCACCTCTCCCCAAACCCCACCCACCCACCCACCCACCCAGGACGTATCCAAGCACGGCGGTTGCGCCTACTACTACGATCACGAGCTGGGCAAGCCCGAAAAGGCGCCCACCGCCCTGCCCGAGGGAGGCGGCGCAGCGGTGCCGCACCCCTCGGGGCCTACCACCACCTCCTCCTCCTACACCTCCACCTCGCCCCCCTCGGGAACGACGGCCAAGACATCTGCCTGAAGACACAAGACCCATCTACCCGCTATGTCCCGGTGGTGCATGTGTCGTGCGTGTGCGGGTGGTGGTCCGGGCTGGGCATGCATGCGCGCAAAGCGGGTGCATGCTTGCGTGGCGGCGGGTGCATGTAGCTTAAGACAGTGGCGCACCTGATAAGAGGTGCCGACAAGACACATGCACCTGCTGCTGCAGCTCGTGGGCGTGCGTGGCGTGTGCATTGCCCTCACTTGCGTGTCTTGTTTTGCATGTTTAACCAGCTGAAAGCCGCGCTTCGAGCGTTGTTTGTTTGAAGCAAACCGTGTGGACGGAGAGGGGATGCATGCATGCATGCATGCATGCATGCACTGAAGCGCGTCGTTGTAATTCCTATAGCGTGTGTGTGCACTGCAAGGATGCATGTAGAGGTGTAGCAGGATGTGTAGCATGGGATTAACAAACGTTTGGCTGATTAGTCAGCCTGATAACTGAAAACCAACTCGTCGGCTTTGCCCTGGTGCGGGCATGCTGCTGAAGAGCCCTCCAAATAGTTGTCGTAATCTTATGTGTCGTAATCCTTGGCGCCGGTGTTGTGTGGTACAAGTCGTACAGGGTTGTTCCAAATGTATATTTTAGGGGGGTACGTGTTGGCGCTGTGTGTCGCTCGTGCATATGCACATGCAAGCGTTCCCCATTTCTGCTGCTGCTATATGTACAATATTGGAACCATAGGAATAGCAGTACTGCAGTGGTTAGGACTTGGTGCCTATGTTTGGTCGGCTCCTTTCGTTGTGTTTGGAGTCTGCACGTATTCTGGCTGCCTAAGTCGCTCCTAAGCTCCGCAGAACTGCGACACTTCATGCTATTTTCTTTGTCCTGTTGAGAATACACTGGTAATAAACAAGACTTCACCTGTCTGTTTCAACTTTCTAGACGGGCATTACTTGCCAGAATGGCATGGGCCAGAACGCATGGTTCGAGGGATGCAGACGGGTGCATATGTAAGGCATGTGCAGCTGTGCGCAGACGATGTGTGCTTTTCTCCAGATGGGTACGAAGGGCTTGCGAAACCCATGATCGGCGATCGGCGCTTGCACGGCAACATGGACACATGCGTCACTATCCGCTTATGGCGGCGGAGCCTTATGACGGGTGCTCCACCCGGGCCTATAGTTGGCATGCCCATGGGCTTATGCCGCAACAAAGAGCTTGTAGCGTTTCCCGCTGGGCCACGTACAGCGGTGGCGTACGGCTAATCAACCGCCTCGCCCCGGTTAGACGTCACTGCGGCAAACGAAGCCGGTAGAATAATTTATTTATTTATGCTGTCGTTATCTTCACGTTGGGCAGCTGGCATACAATAGCCTAGCCCTGACAGTGTCTGTCCAAGCCTTGGGCTAAAGCCTTGGACGTGAGCTGTCGGGCTTGAAACCCAATGCCATGACATAGCATAGCACAAACCTAAGTCAGACAAGAGACCGTCACCTACGCCAACGATTCCTCAATAAAATGAACTTTCTGAAGTCGTTAGACCAGGCACTCGACTTCGAGCGCTTGGAAAAGACGGTTACAGAGAAAGTCCAGCAGGCGGCTCTCAGCGTAGTTGATGAATTTCCGGACCGCAACAGGGCTGCCCCAACGACGCTTTCGATCACCCCGGCAGGTAATCGGAAAAGTCAAAATGCTATCCGTCTCCAGGGCCCAATCAACTCTGGAACATCGCAGTTCTGGTAGAAGCTCGCGAGCTTGCTGAGGTCTGGCAGGGCTTTGAGTTAGAGGTAAGCATATGCTTTGGTGGTATGTTGTATCCGTGCACGCATGCACCTGTCATCAATGGCAGTCGAGATATATAGCTTTTGGGAGACCTAAGGAAATTTGCTTTCTGACATGTTGCTCATCTTTGCTTGCAGCGGCGGAAGGATGAGTGGGAAATTGCATGTGGCGAACTTAAGACTCTTCGCGGCACGGAGGCTCCGTCCCACACCGCACTGCAGACCTGGCAGCGCCGGGCCCAGGACTCGGAGTTCAAGCTGTACCAGCTGTACAGCTGCCTGCTGTCGCTACCGGACCCCACACCGTTCCTGACGCTGTTATCTTCCCTAGCTGCCCGCGTACAAGGTAGCCCCTGCACCGCTAGGCGCGCGTCATGCTGCATCTCGACCCAAACATCGTCCATCCCGTTCAACATTAAGCCCTACCCTCTCCGCCCTTTCCGCTGTCCTTGTCCGTCTACTGCATGTCTTCCCATTATCACGCTATTCTGCTTCCTATCTCCTCCGTATAACCCGCGCACCAAAGAGTAACAGTACCCTCTCTGTCTCCTTCCCCTTCTCCCCTCTCTCCCTCTCCTCCTTCGCCCCCCCTCTAAGACCTTGAGGACGCCAACCGCAAGCTGCAGTCCGCAGCCGAGCACGCGGCTCGGGACGATGCGGAGGTGAGCGGCCTCATCGAGAAGCACCAGCGCCTGCTGGAGGGGGCAAAGGAGCTTCAAGAGGAGCTGGCGCGGCGGGATGCGCGCATAGCGGAGATGTCGGCGGCGGCGGCGGAGGCCGCGGCGGCGCGGCAGGAGATGAGCCAGCAGGCGGCGGAGATGGCGCGGCTGCAGGTGGGCTGTGCTGGCCCTACAGTGTGTTGTGGGATGTGTGGGGTGGGGTCCTTCTCTCGCTACAACCCTCCCTAACGCGGTCGTACCAGTCGGTTTCTCCCCTCCTCATCCTCTTCCCTCCTCATCCTCTTTCCCTCCCCTGCAGCGCTCCCTGCGTTCCGTCCGTGACGAGTACGAGTCCACGCAGCAGAGCCTGTTTGAGCTGCAGAGCCGGCTGGAGTCGCTGGCGGGCAGCAGGCAGCAGGAGGCGGAGCTGGCGACGGAGGAGCTGGAGAGGGTGAGGAGGAGGGGGAGGGGGAGGGGGGAGGAGAGAAGGTATAGGTGGGCTTTGGGGAGGGAGAAGGCAGCAGGAGGCGGAGGAGCGGAAGAGGGTGAGGGAGTTTGAGGTGGGGAGGAAGGAGGAGGAGCGTGTGAGCAATCGACACGCCTTGCCCATGCAATGCTTCCTTGGCGCCTGTTTTCACGGCTCCCTCCCCCGCTTCGCGCCCTCCGCCACCTGCCTCATCACCACTCCCACCACCGTGCACCCACCCACCAGGTTGTGAAGCGCGCTGCGGAGCTGGAGCTGGAGCGGCAGCAGCTGCTGAGCCGCCTGGAGAGCGCGCACCAGCAGCACCAGCAGCAGCAGGGGGCGGCAGGAGGAGGAGCTGGGGAAGAGGGGGGAGCGGGAGATGAGGGAGGTGAGACGGGCGGAGGGTGGCCGGGTTGAAAGACTCGGGGCTGAAGGCCGAACGACGTCGGCTGCGCGTCGGCTGCATCCTGTCTCCGTCCTTCACTTCTCTCGCTGAATCTCCCGACCGGCCCTCCACCTCTCCCCGCAACCTTGCTGCCCCCGACCCCGCCTCCTCACGTCCCTCCCCACTCCCCACCCGAAGGCTCCTCCGCGTCCGCTGTCCCCCTGCGCGGCGCCCCTCCGCTGCTGCTGCCCCCGGGCGGCGGCCTGGGGGGCGACTACTCGCTGCTGGAGCGGCAGCTGGCGGCGCGGGAGGAGCAGGTGGGCGGCGCGGGAGGAGAGGGAGGTGAACTTAGAGGGTGCAATAGCCATGTGGCAAGGTGGCCATGTGGGTTGCACCAAGGGCGGGGGAGGAGGGGCAGCGGGGTAACAGCCCCTTCCAAGACGTCGACGGCCCACGCATTTCCCTAACCCCTCTGCCCCCCTCCTGGGCCGCCCCCGCCTCGCCGCCCCCGCCAGGTCACGGCTCTGAGTGCCTCCCTGGAGGCGTTGCAGCGCTCAGCTGCGGAGGCGGCATCACGGCATGCGCGGGAGGCGGCCACGTTGAAGGACCAGGTGGGGTGGTGGTGGGGCGGGGCTGCTGCGGGTTTGGACAGTGTTGTGGGATAGGAGACGCGAGGGCATTTGGGTCACAAAGCTTCCAAGGGACCCGACATGCTGGGGGAAGCTTCAAGGACCCCTTCCTGCTCTCCGTCGTGCCCCATGCACGTGCCAGTAGCCCCACTTCGCAGCCCCTAACGAGCCTTTCTGCTCCCCCCCCCCACTGCCCTTCATCCGCCCCCTTATTATCCAATACATGCTTCTTCGTCTTCTTCTTTTCCCTCCCTCCCTCCCACCTCCCCTCACATTGGGTATCCTTCTTCCCCCACCTGCCCCAGGTGTCTACCACCAAGCTGGCCCTAGACCGGCTGGAGCGGGAGGTGTCTCGCCGACCCGACCCCCAGGAATTCCAGGTGAGACAGGAGGGGGGCGTGGGGGGCTGCAGCCTAGCCTGTCATGACTCCCAGCAGCCGCCAACAGACCTCAGCGCGCGCTTCTTAGCTTCGAAACCCCCTCCCATTGTTTCCAGGAGCTCCGACGGCGGGTGGAGGCGCTGCAGTCGCTGGTGGACGTGCAGATGCAGGCGGAGGGGTGGAGCGGGGAGCAGGTGGGTGGTGCGACTAATGGGCGCAGGTGCGGGAATGGGTTGTGGGAGTGCTGGCTCCAATGCATGGTCCCTCGCTCCAGAATGCCGCCCGTCTTACCTCCTTTGCCACCGTACCTCACAACCCCCCGAGCCTCATCGCCCCCATTCCCCCAAACGCTCCCACACACATACATGATCGTCAGGTTGACAACCACCCCCCCCCCTACCCCGGGGTGGCTGGCTCGCAGGTGGAGACGGCGCTGCGCGACCCCAGCACGCAGACCGTGACGCATGTGCTGCAGGTGGGTGGAGTGGCTACCCGGATGGGGCTGTGGGGGAACGTTCCGGGAGGTGGGGGTGTGCGTTGACGCTTCGACGGCCATTTCCTTCAGGCTGCCTTCGGTTTGCCTCGCTGCCCGTCGCTCCGTGCCCCACCTCCCGCCTGTGGTACCCTGCCGGCCCCTTCCCCTACTGTTTTGCCCTTACTCGTGCCCTTATCCGTGCCCTATCCTATGGTTTGGTCTATCTTTGACCACCCTCCCTCCTCAGGAGCGCTCCCGCAAGCTGTCCTCGGAGGTCAATTCCCTGCGGCGGCAGCTGGGGGAGCGGGACACGCAGGTGCGGAGGCGGCCGCGGGGCAAGGCGCAGGGGGCCGGGTGGGGGAAAAGGCGGGGTATGGTGCGTATCGGTACACGGGAGACGAGCTTGAGGACAGGGGTTGCAGTACACCTCAGGAGCTAAGAGGCTGAGGTGGGGTGTGTCTTTTGTTACTTTTTAAATAAATATACCCGTGGGACCAGGTATGGCACAAGGGAGGTGTGCGGATTGCGGGCGCCATGCCATGCGTGGCTCGTTTAGGTACCGGCATTGACAGTGGAATACGGTAGCCATGCTCAGCCGGACATGCCAACCCTACAGTGCTTTTTCCCAACTTGTACCTTCCCGTTCCCTTTCCCTCCAGATCCACGACCTGGAGGCCCAGATCCGCTTCCTGGAATCGGATCTGCAGCGTAGGGCCCAACTAGTGGCCCAGCTAGAAGAGCACTTGGCGGCGGCAGCAGGCGCAGCAGCACACAACGCGGCTACTGCTGCTGCCACCACATCAGCATTGCCGCCACCGCCATCATCGTCAGCCTCTACCGGGGCTCTTGCTGCTCGCATTGCCACCGCATCAGCAGTTGACAGCGCTGCCACCACCGCCACCACCACCACCACGTCAACCCCCGTCCTGCTTCCTCAGCTCTCCGGCTCCCTAGGCGTGGCGCTGCCTGTTGAAAGCCTGGAGCAGGCCTCCACGGCGCAAAGTACTGCTATTGCTCCTGCGGCGGCTTCCGCTGCTGCTGGTGGCGATAGCGAAGCTACAGCAGCGGCAGGGGGGCATGCAGGTGGCGGGGGCGGGGGTAGTGGCGGTGCTGCTGACGGCGGCTCGTTATTGGATATCTTGGTCAGTCAACGGGATCGCTTCCGGCAGCGGATGGTGCAGCTGGAGGAGGAGAAGAGTGAGTGGAGGGGGCGCCAGGGGCGGGGGGCTTGGACGCCTTGGAGGGCGCTGCAGCTGTGGGTACTACATTCCGTGTAGCCGGTGCCGTGCTAGAGGGCTCACATGTCAAAAAGACCTGTGAACAAGGTTGCTTGGAGCGCGGTCCTTGCTTGTGAGGGTTGGCGTGAAGGGGCTGCTGGTCTTGCGAAGGCTAGCCTGATCAGCACCATTTGCGTGGTGATGCCGCATGCTAGCATGCAGCGCTGTACATCCTCGCCCGATGTCCGCACGGTTGAGGCCTCGTTCAGCAAACCATCTGTGGTAGAAAGCAAAAGCAATACCGCATACCATGACACTGCATCACAAGGCCTCTCCTCCCTTCTCCGCCACACAGACCAACTGTCCGACGAGCTCAACAAGACCCGACAGCAGCTAGAAGCCACGCGCAACGACAACGTCACGCTCTTCGAAAAGGTCCGCTACTTGGAACGCTACAACCAAAAGGCCGCGGCAGCGGCGGCTGCTGGCGGCGCCGGCCGTACGACTGTCGTACGAGTGGATGCCGCTGGCGTGGCACAGCCCTCCCCTGAGGAGGCGGCGGCGGCCCGGGGCAGCCGGTATCAGTGCGGCCCCTTTGCGTTGGAGCTTGGAGGCGGACGTCAGGGAGGTGACGCGGCAGGCGGCGGCGGGAAGCTGGGTGCAACAGGTGGTGCAGTGCGGTTTGGTGGCAGCGGGGGAGGTGGAGGAGGAGGTGGTGGTGGGATACGCAGCCGTGGCGCGCGGCGCGGGATGGGGTGCTTTGGCGGCGACGGGTAAGTTGGGCAACGGGTAAAGGAAATGGGAATTCGGAAAGGGCTTCTGGATGGGGTTGAGGGCTCAGCCGTTAGAACGGTAGACCTGTTTTCCGGTGGGCTTCGAAAGCATGTGGGCAGGGCCTTCAGGAGCCGCGTGATGCTTTCTTGAGCTCGTGATCAGCACAATTCAGCCAGTCCGTGATCAGTTGCCACCGACGTGTGACCCCGTGATCACCTGGAAGCACCGCGCCGTGACCCCATATGGCATTCCTAATCGTGATCTGGCACTAGTATCCCATCCCTCCACCGCCCATTGTCGTGATCCAATCCAAGTCGTTCCTCTGCCGCCTTCAATCGTGATCCCAAACGTGATGTACGGTCCTCCGCATCCCAACCTGTGATCCCACAACCTCTGGTCCTAAACCTCCACTGCTTCCCCGCCGTGATACTATTCACTGGGATCATGTTTCATATTCGTGACTTTCCATCGGTGATCCATCGACTCTTTCGCGACCCCTCGACCTTGCCGTGACCGCCCAAGTCCGCTCGCGGCCCCTTTTGCGCGACGCCTCGTGATCCCTTGGCCTGTGACCCCTCAACCGTGATCCGTTGGCTTGTGTCCCTGTGACCTACTACACCGACCCTGCTGATCTGCACAGCTGTGTTGCATGCCATGGCCGTTGCTCTATGCTGCGTAGCGCTCCACGGACCGCCCCGGTAAGCCCCGCGCGTGTTTGCCCCTGGGCGTCAATCTCGGCGACTTTGCAGGTCCAACCATGATCCCTCTCCATACGTCCATAGCGACCTGTCACTCCCCTTCACGACCCGCCCCCTTCCTCTCCAACCTTCAAATCCATGGATGCCTCCCTACCACGACCCGCCAAACCCCCAACACGCACGAAACCCCAACCCGACGCCCCGCCACCGCTCTCCCTCTCCTCTCCCTTTCCTAACTCTCCCATTGGTGTGCTAAATGTTATCCCTCGCCGCGCACAATGTCAAACTGTTTGCGCCCGCAGCGGCGATGACGTGGAGGCAGCGGCCCCCACCGCTGAGGCCCGCGCCGCCCGAGCCTACGAGGCGCGTGTGAACCCCTTTGCGGAGTTCCAACAGAGCGAGGCGGAGCTGAGGGTGCGTAACCTGCAGGTGAGCGGGACCGGGTCGTTGGGAGGAGGGGCCAGGGCTGGTGAATGGGGGACAGACGCTGTGGGTGGGGGAGTGAAAGGGGAGGAAAGGAGGTGGCGGCAGAGGACAGGGCTGAAAAGCGGAAAAGCCGAAAGAGGGAGGGGGTCAAGGGATTCGTTGGGTTGGACTTCGTTGGGTTCGGTCTTGTACGGTATGTTGGAAAACAGGTGTCGGTCTGGTGACGTGTAGTTGACTGGCGGGCTGCTGTACTTTGTGCAGGTGCACGACCGTGCCGTACTGGCGGGCAGCCGGCTGCTGCTGGGCAGCCGCGTGGCGCGCATGTTCTTCGCGCTCTACACCGTCATGCTACATTTTATCATCTTGCTGCTCTTCTTCTACGCTACTACGCCGTGTCCTGCGGCGACGTTGTTAGGTGCGGAGGGTGTGGCTGACACCGCCATGGAGGCGGCTGCTGCGGCAGCAGCAACAGCGGCGGGGGCGGGAGTGATGGCGGGGGCAGGCGGTGGGGCGGGAGCGAGGGGAGTGGCCGCGGCGAGGGTAGCAGTGACTGGAGGGGTTGGGAGAGCGCTGCGGGCGGTGGCAGGCACGGTGGTTCGATGGAGGGGAGCTATGCAAGGGTAGAGTATGGTGAAGTTTTGGAGTGCGTGGGCGTACGCGAGAGGCCACCGGGGTTCCAATGGAGGGAGGATGGGAGACAGGAGCAGGAGTTTTTATTATGAATCCCAGATGTGGATGGAAATGTAGAACGCGTGGGTGTTGCGAATGAAAGGTATGTCTAAGCGAGCGTAACCAATTATCCGTGTGATCCGATACCGTGGTCACAAATGAACGAACGGGGCAATGTAATCAGATAACATTTTGGTGGAGTTAGTGAATTCTCTGTGAAAAATTGTCGTGTACATCCGCTGGACATTGACATATTCAAGGAGAAAGGTAGGGGTGACGTAAAAAAATCTGCCACCGGAGATGATGTGAGAATTTGCTCCTACGCCGTATGGACCGCAAGGAAACCGAATACAACCAAATTAGTTTTCAGGGTTGGAGTGGCTGAAGACATAACTAACGGGATATTAAGCTAATCTGACGGTTTGTAAAGGGTTGCGGGATACGAGCTGTTTTATCCACTCATTGGACCCATTCACCCATACGACAACATGGATCAAACACACTTTACGTGATACCTTAAATGGAAGGTACACTCCTAGCCCTACAGGCTAACGGTGGGGTTTCCCACAGGGAGCACGATCGGGAATGACGGTCAAGGGGCGGGTGAACATCAGGACTGTCACAGATGCTCCTGTCGCCCAAGCCGTTGGCCTTTTGCGCCTGCTGCACGCCGTAGACTGCGTTCCAAGAGGTAACAAATTGTGTTCCCTGCTTTAGTTCTGTGGTTGCTGCTAAAGAGCGATTTCAAACTTGCACACTGTCGCTGGCCTCGCTGCACAGGTGGTCTCTATGAAGGTTATTACGCGGTGACTGCCGCATTGCGTTATGAGAAATACTGGGTACAGGTCCTCCAGAAAACGCACAGTAACTTGGCAGGAAGCCAGGTGCCCCCTCTCGATGTTGCCTTTGCCTGGTAAGCATGTGTTGACTGGGAGATAATTTTACTCAACTTTGCTTATATATACGAATATATGGAAGGTTTTCTCCCACCTTGAATCGCGGATAACGGTTTTCACACAGAGCCTACCTTCAATGCCATTCTTCAACTACAAGGATCGTAAGGTTTACCAGTTGTATAGTCTACTTGTCAAACACATACTTAAAGTTTAATAACGCATCATTCGCTTTGAGAAGTAGCCTTTCGACCGCTGAATGCTGCTATCCCGTGCGCAGGTTCGTCCATCGCCAGGACCCCGGGCACTACCGAAGCTGCATGACCGCCAGCGGCCTTTCGGACGCGCATCCGTCCCCAAGCCAAGCTTTCTCCTTTGGCGGTGCACAGAAGGACCGCATTACCTGGATGGTCGTGACGGACAAGGAGCCCAGGTGGCCTCCTCCGGCTCCTGGCTCTAAGCACGACGTCACCGCCAGCTTGACCAATTCAACACCTGCCTTCGCTCTGCGGGTGGTACGTCTCATGCCTTCTTGGTGACAGCGGCATATGGGATCCATGTGATTTTGAATCCTCCTGTACTCTCATGGGCACGCGCTTGTGTGTGTGCCAACGGCTTTATTGTTGCATGCAGGCCGCCTCCATGTCCCGGTTCTCTTGGCTGCTGCGCTCCTGGCTGCGACCACACTTCATGGACGTGGCCTTTCACGAGTTCGCGCAGACCAGGTGGGTCCAACACAGGCCGCGGTTTGGTTGGGTGGCTTGTATGGGCTCATCCCCACGGTTCATCCCCCATGCGCATGTCCCGTCCTAACATCACTACCCTACCATTCTCCCGCAGGTACGGCCGCTTCCTGGAGCTTCACGCGGATCACCCCAGCGTCACGCTGGTCCCCACGGCCGACATTGCGCTGATGTGGCACACCCGCCTGGGCCTTTCGGTGGGAGGACTCCATCTTTCGGCAATCACAGTACGTTTCGCCTCGCGGCCAGTTATTTTAACACACCCGCCTGGGCCTCAGCGGCCAGTACGCGGCGGCCTGCGAGCAGCTCTTTCCGGCGGCCCCGGAGCCCTGGCGCCCGGACTACCTGGAGCTGCACCCGGAGCAGATGGCGACGGCCTATGCGGAGACCGCAAGGCTGTACCAGGAGAAGTACGGTAAGGCGTTGTAACACGGACACGGCGTGGCTTTGCATGCAATGCGTCAGTGTCCTGCTGGTAGTTTTTTTCCACTTTACATTGTTAACATTGTTACATTGTTTACAGGCGAGCCGTACGACAGCCCTGATACGGCGTGGCAGCCTCAAACGACGCCGTACCCTCTTGCGGCACCCAACAGCCCTCTGGCCTTTGCGCTTCGGGCTTTTGATGAGAACCCGGACCAGGACGAGCAGGCCCTGGCGTTGAACGCGGCCGCCGTTTCTTCCCAGATGGCGTTTCCGCCGCCCGGTGCGCCGGTGCCCCGCAGCGGTGCGCATGCACTGTTTGCGGCGTGGCTTGCGGGTCGACGTTCGGAGGAGGCGTTTGAGGACTTGACGTGTGGCCGTTGCTGCTTCACGGGCAAGCACACGGTTAGGCTCGAGACCCTGAAGTGAGTGCAGCAGGATTGCCACGCTGGCGATGTCGTTTATGTGGAGGTAGTGATATCACACATCGGATAAGGGAACATGTGCCACATGATTTCAATCCATTGACCAGTCCGCTAAGATGTACCGTCGCTTGCTGCTTTGACCCCGCAGGCATACCGTGTCGTCTCTTGTTTCTGTGGCGTACTTCTTGATTATTCCGGCGGAAGACAAGGTCAGTGACCTGCTCTCTTAATGGTAATGGTCTCACTGCCTTGGAAAACCACTGTAGCTGCTCTGATTTCTACTTCCAGCACATACTGAAGTACATTCCGCGCCCGTGTTCCTTACTGTGCAGCACCCGTACCTGAAGGCGCTGGTGGCGCGGAGGGGGTTGTGGACGCCTCAGATGTCGGCAGTCGGTAAGCATGTCGCGTTCTCAAGGCTGATACCTTCCCGTCGCTGTGCTAGGCTCCCTACCTCCTATCCTCCTATCTGCGAGTGTTCACATACCACTCTTGATTCACACTCAAATGCATCCGACCCTCCATTCTCTGCACCACAGCCGCTCCAGCCACTGCCCTGGGCTTCTCTCCCCAAGACCCCTACCGCCTGCTCCACAGCTGGGATGCCCGCCGACTAGCCGGGCTAGACCGGCTGCTAGCTGAGGCGGCCGGGGCCAAGGTGCCGCCTGCCCCGCAGGGGGCCGAGCTCGCGGCCCTGTGGATGATCCTGGCGGCGCCTGGTTACCCGGCGCACATGCAGGCCCTGTTTGCGGAGCAGTGGGCCTTCGCACGCGTGTACGGCGTGGGCCGCATGCAGCACAAGTACCAATCCTGCCGCAACACCAACGACTGCTACGTGTACGGTTCCAGCGACTACTACACCTCCACGCAGCTCTACATGACGGGCGTGTACTACTCCGACACATACGCTGATAACCGTGGCGGCGGTGGGGGCGGGTGTGGGGGTGGGGGTGGGGGTGGGGGTGGCGGCGGGTGGGGGCACGGAGGTGGAGATGCCGGTGGGGGAGGGGGAGGGGATGGCGGCGGAGGTGGAGGTGGGGATGGTGGAGGAGGGGGCGGGTGTGGGGGTGGGTGTGGGGGTGGGGGTGGGTGTGGAGGTGGGTGTGGCGGCGGATGCGGTTAAGCAGGCAAGGCATGTTCGCTGAAGTATCATGTTAAGCCCCGCACGTCTTACACTGCTTTGTTCATCGTCGTTGTTTTCTCGCTTGTTTCGTTTAGGCCTCTCGTTTTGTACGAGACAGTACGTGAATACTTAAAGTTGCCCCCAGCAAGCAAAATGCAATTGTTGGGTATTGATGTACTGACCCATTCTTAATAGTAATTGCGCCCACCTCTTGCTGAACTCGGTAATCATTTTGCCCAGTGCGTCGGCTGTACCTCTGTTGGAAATGTACTCTTGTTGTAGGGGAGGGGGAGGACTGCTTGCTGGTTGCCTGGCGACCGTTGCAGTTGTAGCGCCGTTGATATGTACATGTTTCTGTGCCATGCCTCGCGATTCAAGATATTAATACTTATTTGCCCATCATGGCGATCTCGACTGAACCATGAAGGATTTCCAGCACTCACCTGGTGCGGTTACTTATATCCTGCTGGCTTGAAGGGCAGCCAGGGTTTCGAAGGACAAATCTTATATGGGGCTGCTGCCCCTTACCGGTAGGAGTGCTACTCGTGATTACGTTGTCGTCCGGTGAAAATACCCCGGAACCCCGGTTAAGGATGTTGGTATGCTATATGGTAAAGGAAAGACCCTGCAAATGGCAGAGCACGGTGCAGACGGGCACGCGGTCTGTACGACTGATACAAAGTCGCACACCAGCCTCTGCAGAAAATGGAGGATCAAACTGTAACGCCCTCTCGCATGCTCCATTCCCAATACATGTTTACGCGCTCTTGTTTCCAGTTGCTTTTACGGACCGCTTGCAAATCTCTTGCCTCATTTGAACCGATGTCATGTTTAGGACTTCGAGGTGGGCCGCATGCAGCGCCAAAACGATGATGAGTATTACGTAGTGTACGGTTCCAGCGATGACTACGTGCTCGCAGTCTATGTCTCTTCTATCTATCTGCTATGGGTCACTAGAGAGTGTGACCCATGGGTCATAGGTAGGCAACGTAGAGGCACCCGGGCCCGAACGGTGCCCGTGTGAATATCTAAGGCACCTTCCTCAATGCTCCCGACTGGCTTGTAACGTAGCAAAATACTGCGAGATATCCTGCTTACATACATGGCTGCCTAACTCTTTTCGCCTGGGTTATCGTTTGCACTAGCCAAGGTCGTCCAAGCGTCCCAGCCTAGGACACACAGACCACGCTAGCCACAACCACTCACACCCCTCCATCCGCATCACAGCCCAATGCCCAGCCGCAAAACCTAACAGCAGGACTTCCGGCAATCACAGTACGTTCCGACTCGCGGCCAGTTTTGTTAATACACACCCTTCACAGCGATCACAGGCCATGCCCCTAGCCACGGCCAAGGGCTTCACGTGCAGCGTTCCACATGTGATGCCCGAGTCCCACAGCCGTGGCTCCGCCCCCCTCCGCACATGCAAACCTAAGGAGCAGCGGGCCCGGGGCCTACGATACACACACATGCGCAGGCCCCTGCCGCTGCTGCTAGGCAATCGATGTAGCTACCGGTATGCATACATGACCGGGAGGCAACCTTCCGTTCGATTGCCGTAGTAAGTATACAAACACTTCAGAAGTATGCAAATTCATCTATGATGTACGGCAACAGGTGCATGCGTTGAAGGACACGGTTAGCGTTTGCACAGATAGCCACCGTTGTACCGCTTAGCGCTATAGCACCCCGCATCATGAGACATATGGCAGGGCTACGCGTGAAATATGCGCCGTACATGCATCAATTTTGTGTACGACCACCTTCTGATCACCTAGAAACGACCGTCAAGACAGGTAACCTCACTGACATTCAAGAGAATATCACAGCCACCACGCTAAGCAACGGAAACGCTAGTCGAAATGTGTTATTCTGTCAGCTTCACCAACCAATCAATCAACCCCTATAAGACCTCTCCTTGCCCAATATCTCGTCATGCAGCATTTACAAGGGCGACCAACCAAGTCTCTTCGGTTTTCAGACTCGCGCTACCTCATATCTCAATGACGCGCACGGCAACATAACGCCAACACTACAAATACGGTCATGCGCATGCTGTGTGCACGTTACGTTTGGTCTCAACTCTCGGAATAGGCAGGATCCTCACATTAGTCTGCCATGGTAGCCCACAACTGCACTCCCTGGTAAGAGTTTATCAACGGATGCGTCCAAAACGTGATCACGGTTAAACAAACATTAATGGCCGCTTCTTTTCGGAACAGTGCCTCCTGTAACCTGCAGTACTTGCGCTGCTGACATCTGCAGTTATGCCGCTCAGAAGCTCACACCTCCCACCTCAGCCATCATCCTCCCACCATTCCAGCGGATGTGAAACCATATGGGCTTTACTTTTCATATTCGCGCCAGGACGCAGCACCTGATGACCCATGGGACACTCCAAACTCTTATTAGCCTCCGCCGCTTTTGTAACCCATGCCTCATAAATTGGACCGTCGCTGCCATATTCGACTTTGTCAGTGCCGTACGGAATGGTTTCTGTACCCCCTTCCAAACCACCTCTACTGCCGCTGCCATAGCTACAGCCTCCGCCGCTTCCGCAGGAGGTGCCGTAACACATAACGCTGCCGTACCCGACGCCGCCGGCCGGCATGTCGTACAACATCGACGCCGGCGGCATCGGAGCCGCCGCCGCTGCTGCCGTGACTGTCGCCCAAGGGTTAGGGTTTTGCGTCACCACGCCTGCCTCCGAGGGTTGGGATCCCGACAAGAGCATCGTTCCTTGCTCCGTGTCCACTAGAACAGTTGGGTTTGCGGTTGAGGCGTGAGGGCTTTTGCTTTGGCTGACATTCCTTTTCAGGCTCCGTCGCAGCTGCAATGCCGACGGTGGTTGTGCGGATTGTTTCATGCTAAGTACGGCAGATGTGTACGGCAGCATTGGTGAGGCTCCCAACTGATTGTCGCCGTTGTCCTTCACACCGCTACTGTTCATTTGAAACAGCAATGATTCAAACGAGCCTGGTAAACTAGTACCTAAACCGCCAGAGGCAAGGTTGTACGGCAGAGGGGGCGAATACGGTAGGCAAGGTACGGCAGCTTGCTCCGAGAGCTGCGGCGGAAGCGAAGGCAGGGGTAGCGGCTGCCATGCGGTGAGGTCCGGCATGGGGACGTCCAGCACTTCAGCTTCACCCCATGCGTTTGCGGACGCAGCCACCAGAGGCGATGACGGCTGCTGCTGCTGCTGGTGGTGGTGCTGCTGCTGCTGTTGCTGGTGTTGCTGTTGGTAGTACTGCTGCTGCTGCTGCTCGAGCCAAGCCTGTTGCCGCTCGTGCCGGACATCGTCGTATCCTGGCAGCGGAAGTTGCTCTTCATGTCCTGACGGAAAACCATACGACAGCTGTTGCGGCGGTTGCTGCTGCTGCGGTTGCTGCAGTTGTGGCAGTTGCGGTTGCGGCGGTTGCTGCTGCGGCGGTTGCGGCAGTTGCGGTTGCGGCAGTTGCGGTTGCGGCGGTTGCTGCTGCTGCGGTTGCGGCAGTTGCTGGGCATGAGGCTGCTGCGATGACTGCCGCTGCAGCTCTGCCAGCTGGGCCTCCAGGAGCGCTAACTGCCGCATCTGCTCGGTCTCGCCCGACTCGTGAGCATTAGTTATCGATGTACCTGGGCGGTACGACAACGGTTGGACGGTTAACATGATGTCTGAAGGACTGGAAGCGGGAACATCAGCGTGATTGACGGCGGCGCCGCTGCTTTGGCTCGCCGCCGCGGCTACAGAGATCGGCAACACCGCCGATGCTGCATGTGGAACCTGGCATTCCGTTTCCCTGGGCGTTGCGAAAATTCGCGACAGGTTGTACGACGGGTGCGGCGGTGACGGCGGCGGCGTCATGTGTGATGATGTACGGAAAGCGGCAGCGAGCGCTGCCATGGTCGACGGGATTGCGGCGATGGCGTCAGCGGAAACTTCCGGGAATATGACGGAGGTGGCGAGGACGCCTGGACTGCCCACTATGAGAGGGCTTGCGGCGCCGCTGCTGGCGGCTGGGATGGCGGCGGCGCCGCCGTAAGAAGGTACGGCAATCTTGCCGCCGGCTGCGGCGCCGGACCAAGTAGCCGACTTGGCGGCGCCGGCGGCTGATGCGGCGCCGGCGGCTGCGAGGAGGCTGTACGTTCCGGCAGTTGACGTCATTCCGCGCATTGTGAACGGCTGGAGAGGTGACGCTCCAGCGGCGGCGGGACCGGGGGAGGCTGCTACGTAAGCAACGGCTGATGCCGAACGTGTCGCCGCCAGCGGAAAGCCGTCGCTGACGCCAGCGGCGACGGCAGCTCTGACGTCAACGACCCCTGAGGTTTCGGCCGCTAGCTTCTCCGACAAACCGTCCACACCGTTCCCCTGCCCCATCACCCCACCCCCGTTGACATTCCCGCGGCCGACGGTGACGTCTGTACCACACAACCCACGAGGCGAAGACGGCGCCGCCAGACTTGACGGCGTTGCCGGAACCGACGGCACCGTCAGACCACCATGCGTCTGCCGCCGCTGCCCTTCCCCAATCCACCTTCCTGCATGGCTGCTGCAGCCGACGCCGCCTTCATCCAACAAGTCGTCACTGCTGCTGCTAGGGGACATTGGCAGGGGATGTGACGACAGGGCTGAGAGACGAGCTGCAGTACTACTAGCAGAACCATTAGCAGCAGCGGCAGCAGCGGCTGTGACGGTGTCAGCAGCGGCGGCGGCGGCTGTGCTCTGCGGCGGCGGCGATGAGGCCAGCGTCAGCAGCTGCCGTACATCCGGCATGGTGCTTAGCTGTGTCACGATCTCCGCTCGTAATCCTGGCGGCAAGGCATTCAGCTTTTGCAGCAACACCTGCACTGTACGGCTGACGCCGCCGCCGCCGCCGTTAGCTCCGTCAGCGTCCCCGCTGGCAGCAACGCCGCCGTCAGAGCCAGCCGTCCCATTTGGTCTTGCCCCTTCTTGTGCCTGTCCTTGCTGCTGCGGTAGCTGTTGTTGCTGTACAGGTTTCTCGTGACAGGCTTGAATCGGCTGTTGCTGCCGTGATGTCGGTTGCTGCTGCAGTCGCTGTGAAGTGGTGTTAGGCACAATCGGCGCCCGGATCCCTCCCGCCGCCGTTGAATCCGCTGCTGGAGTTGTCTCCGCCGCCGTCCTCCGCGCCGTCGTTCCCGCTTCAATATCAGCGCGGTCGCTAGGCTGTGATAGCTCCCAGGTAGTGGTCTGCCGCTGCAGAAGCGCGTGGGCGGTGACGGCCGATGGAGCAGGGAAAGGTACATCTTGTTGCTGCTGCTGTTGGAGTTGCTGCCGTTGTGGCTGCTGCTGTTGATGCGGCTGGTGTTGCAAATGAGTATCAGTATTGCTGTTCCTGGCCGTTGTCGGTCGGGCGTTGGGGTTCTCCAAAGGGCAGATTGGATCCGAGGTCTGCAAGGTTGGAGAGGGCAAGGGGTACAGATTTGCTACCTCGGCCTGGTTTGGCAGCTTGCAAGACGTGCACTGGCCCTCAGCGCTGGCAAGTCAAACGAGATCCCTTATGTGCGCTTCCTGGACCTTTTGCACGCATATGCGTATCTCAGCAGGTCGTAAATATATAGCAACAATGTCCCAGGGACTTACCCTGGATTCAAATCCCAACTGTAAACGAAGGCGGCTCGAGGAGTTTGAAAAGTCTTCACCCGACCTGTTCACGTACACGGTGAAGGTGGGAGCATTTGATAGCATTTGTTAGTCGCAAGTAAGTTATCAGGCGATCCTGGCTTTTTACAAAGCAACAAAAGGCAAAAGGGCGCTATATACCGGTCGCTGTCATTCGGTAAAATGCGCGGTCGCTACTCATGCAAAGCCCATCATAAGGCAACCAGGCAGCCACTTTGCCCGAGAAAACTACCGGTAGTTTGATTACGGTAGTCGTAAAGGACTACATGCAGGCAGACACGTAATCCATCTTTGCTGTACGGAATTTGGTACTAATCGAAGCTTGCAAGTACCAACCTCCCCGCTTCCCAGGAGCCCAGCAACAAGCATGGTGATTGCTTCAAGCAAGTGCTAGAAAACATGGAAGCATGCCTTACCGCAGCGCAGCTACCGAGATGCCGCCGCTGGCACCGCCACTATCGCGGCCGCCACTGTCGCGACCGCCCCCGGCGGTGCCGCCTCCTGCCGCTGCTGCAGCCCCGCTGCTGCTACCACTCCTGGCAGTTGAACCAAACCGACACTTAGCAGCAGCGGCAGCGGCGGCGAGACGGGCGGAGTGTGCTGCTGCCGACACCGCAGGGGCTTCCAAGAAAGCGCTGCTGTTGCCGCGACTGATGACCTGCGTCATAAGTCGTGTGATGGAAGGGAATGCCTTACATCATGATGAAACGTAAAAGTGTTGGTAAAAATGGTGCTTGGGCCCCCCATCCCCTGCGCTAAGTGGTGCTGTTCTTCATTTTAACGTACTCGGAAGGCCTTGACGCTTTGCACATAGCATGCATACAGAGGGAACAAGGAACCTTGTGCCTACACGTCGTTGCTGCATACCGTACCGGTATACGTACCGGTATACGGCAGTAGTAAGCAGCAGATTGAGACATGGCACCGCTGGCCACTGTTGTGCCCTAGTTGTACGGCCGTACGAACACACTGGCATCATACCTGCATGACCTCTTCAAGGTCCGCGTCGCTGGTGAGCGGCTGCGTGAGGTCCACCTCAAACGATACTTGAGGCTCGCTGACCTGTGTGTGTCCATCACGAATTCAAAATTTGTTACGCGCACATGTCGAAGAAAAGTGTGGTTAATGTGCATGTGGTAAAGTAATGTGGGATTAAGGCCGTTAACGTACGTATTTGCCAGGCGGTGGTGTTGACGTCGTTTTAATGAGCATGGAAGCCAGCGTGCAGCCTAGCCTAGCAGTCACGCTTTTAAAGTTCGTTTACAGTTCCAGTAGTTTGTAGCCAGTTGTTAAGTGTTGCAACCGACCGTGGGCCAGGCATGGGTAAATTTAATCCCATCATGCGTGAAACGTCCACGCTCGCGCTCCTGGCTCTCAGCGCTAAACAAGAGGCTAACCGACCCATGGGTCGCTCACCCACCCGCGCTAGGCTGCCATGTCCCAGGAGTCCCCTTTGCTGCCCGGGCCGCCCGCTACTCCCCAGAGCTCTCCTGGGTTGTGTTGAGCGGGGAAGGATGGACATGAAACGTGAGGAAGGTCTGTCAGGAAAAGGCAAAGCAGTAAAGCAGCAAGGAAGATGAAGCCAGAGTCCCGGAGGGCAAGCCGGCACCAACGACCGGTCCACACATTACCAGGTTGCCAAACAACGTTCAATGCCCTGCCCCTCGTAATGCCTTGCCCTGAAAGGTGTTCCGCCTGAAATCCCGCTAGTTTCCCCGCAAACTGAACTGTGCTAGCGTATCCTGGTCAGGATACAGGTAGCTCGCTGCACCAACCGCCAGCCCCACCCAGTGTGTTTTGCGGCCAGCTGCAAAACACATGCAGCGGCCGGCAACCAGGACAGGGTTCATATGCGTGCATGATGCCGTATGAGGGGCAAGCAGACTCACCTGGTCATTGACTGCGATAACTCTTTAGAGAGCTCCGATTGCCCTGCCTCCGCCGCTACCCGCGACGTCACCGGCGGAGGCGGCGGCGGAGGCGGCAGAACAACCTTGGTGGCCAAAGAGACCGTCGTCGCTGCTGACGTCGGCGGCACCGGAGGCGGCGGCGGCGTTGACGTCAGCACTGATGGTGCCGCAGGCGTCAAGGAAGCAGCGGCGGAGCTGCCTCCGCCACTAGGAGATATGGACCGAGGCGAAGAGCCTCCTTTGGGCCCGAAACGGGAGGGCTGGTGGCCGTGGGGGAGGGAAAGCGCTGACGGCAGCGTCGGCGGCGTCGGCGGCGGCGAAGGTTTGGGTTGCGTTGGTGGGAACGACGGCGGCGGCGGCGGCGGTGGCGGAGCTAGAGCCGTCGTGGTGACGGCGGCGGCGACAGCGCCGCTTCGGTCGCTTCCGCTACCGCTTCCGCCACCGCCGCCGCCGCCACCACTACTGCGGTCACCGCAACCGCCGCCATTGTTGCTACTGCCGCTGCCGCTCCCGCCGCCGCCATTCACACTCCTCTGCGAAGGACCTGCGGCGGCGCCGCCGCTAGTACTACTGCCGTTGACCAAAGGTTGACCGGCTAGCTGCTGCTGTTGCTGCTGCTGTGTTATATCCATCTTTGCTTCGAAGGAGCTCGCTCGGCTGCTTTGGGCGCTCCAGGGCAATTGCCCGGGCTGCACACGAAACAGGGCGGAAACGAGGTGTGATGAAACATTACGAAACAGGGCGGAAACGAGGTGTGATGAAACAATACAATACAACACAATGACTAACAAGGTGCCCAACAAGACTCGAATGCACTGCTCGCAAGGATGCATAACTTCTAATCCTGCTCTCAACAAATATTGCGTAAAGAGTCGACGTCTCCGCATAAGACTCGAGCATTCCCCACCCGAACACAAGCAGGACGAGTGAAACCCGCGCGTCTCAATCCATTCAAACCCCACAGCCCCCCGTCCTGCTGCTGCAGCCAGCTGCTCAGGATGACTCTACCGGTATCCCTACTGGATCACCGTATCTCCTAGTGTTGTACTCCACACATTCGCACCCATGTACTACATACGGTGACGCAATAAAACCGTTGTACCGTTGTACGACGTCGTACTTACTTGCTGCTGATACTCAATGAGGTATTCGAAGGAGGCTCGCGGCCGAGGTGGCACTGAAGGCTCCAGGCCCGGATGAGGCTCCGACTTGGGCGGTACGAGTCCCACCGCATCCTCCTCGTCGCTGTCTGCCGCAAGGAGACGCCTGAAAGGTAGCGGCAAGATTAAACGGCAATTTAAAACGGCAAACGGGAAGCAACTTGAGTTCAGAGCCTTGTTCATATCTTCAGGAGTGCATTTTCATGTCTACATGACACACCAGCAAGCCCTCCATCGCCACTTTCCTAAGCCCGGAGGCCCATCCCCAGCCGCAGCCGCACCCAACCGAGTCCCACTACCTTCTGCCCCCTTCCCTCCTTCCCTCACCGGCCGTGCTCCTGCGTCTTCTCCTGCTCGCGGTCTAGGCTGCGACGCTGCGCCCCCCCCTTCACCACGAAGCTTCGAGCCATGAAGCTGCGGAAACCGTCGATGGAGGACCGGCGCACGCGGCCTCGCTGCAAAAGGAGAAGAAGGAGGAAGGGGAGAGGGACACGAAGAGGGACATGGCTGAAAAGGGCCACCTCAGAGCGCCGCCGCCGTGGGTAATGAAACCTTCCATCACCTTGTTAATGTTGTTTTGTAAGTTATACGACAAAACTCCACGCACTGTAGCGGTATATGCAGACATAGCCATTAGCCATTAGCAGCTTTGATTATTTGGGTTACCGTTCGTGCCGTACCTTGCCGCGCTGGGGGCTGAGATCCATGCCGGATAGCTCGGGAAGCGACCCAGCGGTACCTGACACGATGCCATTGGCCCCCCCGGCGCCGTCCTCCCCCGCCTCCAATCCCCCAGCCCCCATTCTCCTCTTCGCTCGCAACCTCTCCGCTGCATGCCTGCGGCGGGCACCGGCAAGTGCGCGACGTACACACATGTTACTACGTACGTTCCTACTCGCGGCCAGTTTTCTTAACACACGTTACTGTGGATGTTTCAATCCCACGTAGCGTACCTCTCTTTTCACTTTCCACTACAATACCGGTAGCCGTTAAGGAGACACAGTAGCGCGCTAAGGGGGTGTCGCTGGCATCGCTGGCGAAGAGGCGGGCGTGCAATGGGTACCTTTGCGGAAGGCAGGGCCCGCTGCCAAGTGGGCGATGCTCTCACAGCTACTACTTCTCACGTCACTTGGCCAGTTGCACATGCACCAGGTCAGCAGAGTCAGGTATGCAGCAGTCCAGGTGACGTGCTGCAAACACCCAAGGTACCGGTACGGCATGAGGCTTACTTGAGCATCATGGCGATCCGGATGATTTCCACTGATCGCCTCAACTTGCGCAGCGCATTGGAGGGCCCTGCCACACCGCCGCTGCCGCTGCCGCCAACGGGGTCGACACCTGCGGCGGCGGCTGCAGCTTCCCCATTGCTCGTACGGGCCTGCATTACGGGTCGGTTAGCGGCCGAGGGATTGGATTTGGTAGTCTAGCGGTGTTCCATGTCTTTTACGGTCGAAGGGCATGTCAGCAGGCTTCTACGCGCCACGGCGCCAGAAGGCAGGGGTTCAAATGTAGGGGCCTAGGCAGGGCGGTGACAGGGCACGCACCAACTGCTCCTTTCCCCCTTCTCCTTCCCTTTCATAGACCCCTTTACACCGGTACACTCCTTGATAACACTCTTACCGCAGCTGCTGCTGCTGCTGCTCCGGTAACTGACACAATGCGAACCCTGCCGGGCCCGGAATGCGGTTGCCCCTCGCGCCCAGCTCCCCCCGGCACCCCGGCAGAAGATCTTGAGGTGAAGCTGAACCCCGCCAGGCCCCGAAACCCTCGCTCCGAGCCCCTACGGCTGCCGCCGCCAGCGGACATACCACTCGCACTGCCGCGCTGACCGCCCCCCTCTCCACCCCCGGGTGCAGGCGGCTGCTGCTGCTGCTGCCGATGCAGGAAGCGCAGGGAATCCGAGGACCTCAACAGGCGGCTAACAAAGCCGGAAGTCTTGGGGCTTCCGCCGTCAATGCCGCCGCCGCCGCCGCTGGTGGTTGCAGCGGCGCCGACTCGTCTCAGTGACGGCGAACGACGGCGTGACGTCAGCGCGTCGGCATCGCCGTCGTCGCCGCGAGCACTGGCGCCGGAGCCCGGCCTTCCGCCGGCGCCGTCGGAAAGTCGCTTCACGGAAACGCTGCCAAAGGCGCTGAGCAGCGCGGAATGCAAGCGCGAGGTCGTACGGTGGCTCAGACGGGAGGGGCTAGGCGAGGTTATGGAGTTGGTGGGCGATGCGAGACTGCTCGCCCCAGGGCTGATGCTTATCGGGTGTGCTCCGAAGAAACCGCCGCCGCTGCTGCTGCCGCCGCCGCCGCTGACGCTCAGGGTTCGCATGCTGCCGCCGCCGCCGCTGGCGCTCTTTGTGCGCATGCTGCCGCCGCCGCCGCTGGCACTCTTAGCACGCATGCTGCAGCCGTGTCCGAAAACAGCGCCCGTCCATTCGTCAGATAACATGCTGTATGGTTTCGCCGTCGCCACGAGAGCGTTGGCGCCGTTACTACCACCGCCGTCGCCGCCGCCGCTGATAATAGTGCCTTCAGAGCCCTTGCTAGCACCCCATGTCACCAACTTGAAGCGACTTGTCGACGTCCTGGGTGATCGCAACTGCTGCGGACTTGTTCCCCGGGTGTTGTTGTTGTTGTTGCTGCTGCTGTTGTTGTACGGCGGAAGTGACGGCGGCGGCGGCGGCTGTTGGATCGCCGATTGCATTTGCTGATTCCTTCCCGGCCATTTCTGCTGCTGCTGCTGCTGTGGTTGCGAGGGATACGGTGGCTGCTGTGGTTGCTTTGTTGTAACTGGGGTCCCCTCTGGCGCGCCAGGGGTCGGGACGCGGGCGCCAGGGCCCGTCGTCGCCGCCGGGGGTGGCCATGGAATCGAGGGCGGCTGTAGCTGCCGGCTGTCGTACGTGTGGCCTTGCCCAGTCGGTTGGGCCCGCGCGAGGCCTGCTGCAGCGGAAACGACAGAGGAGACATTGTCACTACCAGGGGGCGGCGGCGGCGGTGATGGGGGCGACGCTGGTGGCGCTTCTGATGCCTGGTACCGACCGGACGCCAAGCAGCGCAAGTCCTCCAGTTGTTGCTGCAGTTGGGCGAGCGTCGTTGCCTGTGTAGTTGAGCGGAAACAAAAGCAAGCAGTTGGGATAGGTTCGCATGTGAACCGCGAGCACAGGCAAAACAGAGGTAACCAAACCTGAACCGTAACTCAAAAACTAACAGAAACAAGAGCAGAAACAAGAGCTGTGTGTGTACGGCGGTGGGGTGTTTACGACAGCTGTTATTGCAAAGTGACGGGCATGGTCGGGAAAGAAAGGTTCAACCGGCAACGCAGTGCATGGGAGCTGATATGTTGGCAAGGGGCCTCACTTGCGGGTGAGCCCAGCACCCGACTTTAGTAACCAGTCAGGAATCAGCATAACTCAGGTTTGCCTACACCATGCTTGTACGTTTCAAGTGCTAAAGCAAAGCAACGCTCATACAACTTTCAAGCTCAAAGAAACCGTTAGGGTAAAGCGCACAAATACCGTTCCGCGATGTCCCGAGTTCCTTCACCCATAACGGCTTTAAAGCCTATAACGGCTCTAAAGCCTATAATGGCTCTAAAGCCTATAACGGCTCTAAAGCCTAACGGCCGCAACGGAACCGTCTTACCGCGCCTATTGGTTCCGCCCCAGCTCCAGCCATCACATCGTCTGCTCCTGCCGCATCTGCCCCACTGCGACTGGCTTCATACGACTGCTGCTGATGCTGATGCTGTTGCGGCGGCGACGGCGACGGCGGCACCCACTGCTGCTGCAGTACCTGCGGCACCCAATGCTGTTGCGCCGGCTGCTTGTCGGCAGACCCGTAAGTGTCTTCGGCGTACAGAGCGTTCCACCAAGTGCGCGGAGTCGCTGGCGACGGCACCTGAGGCGGGGGCAGCGGCAGCGAAGGCGACGAGGGCGGAGAGCCAACCAGGTTCCATGCAGCCTGATTAGGCCCCGGCAATGGCATGTCGGGAAACCAGTCGCCGACGCCGCCGACACCAGCCCCGACGTCACCGCCGCCATTGCTGCCGCCGGTGGCGAGATAATGCCGGAGGCTGGCATTGCGGTAATGGTTGCCGCCGCGGCCGCTGCCGCCGATGCTGCCAATGCTGCTGACGTGCAGCACGCCGCTTCCGCTTCCAATGCGACTCCCGCCGACGCGGCCACTGCCGATTCGTCCGCCGCCGCCGCCGCCACTGCCGCCGCTGCCTACGTCAGCTGGTCCTATAAACGCGGGTGACACCGGCACCGGACTCATGGGCGTCGCCGTCGCAGCCGCCGTCGCGGCTTCCTGTAAAAGCCGTTGCCGTACCTCTAACGGTATTAACATGTCGGTTGGCGGTATGACAGTTAGCTCGCTACTAACACGCGCCCCGCAAGCCCCATAGTCACAGGGATGATGTGCCGGCTGGTGGTAATTATATGGATCCATGTCCGCAAAGTGTTGTCGCTGTTGCTGCTGCTGGTAGGTCTGGCCCTGCTGCTGCTGCTGCTGTTGAGCTCTCCCGCCAAGCCGAGACGTGGGAGAGCTCAGAAAGCTCTTGCTACGCTGCTGCGGCTGCGAATCGATTGCATGTCCGCTGTTGGGACGCGGGGTTACGGCAGCAGCATCTCCAAACCGTCGTCGGATACTGCTGCTAGCAGAACCCCCACCGCCGCCGCCACCGCCGCCGCCGCCGCCAGGCGAGTCTGCCCCTGAATGCGATGCCGCAGCGCTCGAATGGCGACTGAATAGGCTGACGATGGTTCTTAAAGTACGACTGCCCGGCGTATTATGCTGGCCGGATCCAAACCCAGACCCATCCTCGGCACCCCCCGCCGCTAACACCGTGCCGCCATGCGACGCGCTGCGTCTGCGGCCTCGTTCTGTCGTCCTGTTGGCTGCTCCGGCCACTTCGTCGCCGCCGCCGCCGCCACGGCTGCTGACGTCATCGCCGCTGATCCTGTTCCAGTCCGATTCGCTGTCCTCTCCCTCGGTGTGTCCAGTCGTGGAGGAGTTCAGGGGAGAGCCGCCGCTGCCGCCAGTTGCCGCGGCTGTCGCCGCTGCTGGCGCCGCCGCCGCCGCCGCTGCATAACCCTGGCTGGAGCCTCGGGGTGTGGTGCTGTGCATCGTGAGCAGCTTTCCAGCCAGACGTCTGCAGTGGGAGATGGATAGGGGTTGCATGGAAATTGGGATTGGGTAGGGGCTTGCAGCCTACCGTATGCCTGGGGAGTCCTGACGAGCGGTTGGCGGTTTGGTGGTTTGGCAGGTAGCAGAGCTGTGAAACACGACAGTTGTGTGACAATTGATTGATGTTCACTAGCTGCTCCACCTCGTTTTTCTCCTCAGCCACCCGGTCATCATTTGGTAGATGGGATCCCATTGATGGTGCCGTGCCGCTGCCGTACGTTGTGTCGCAGTAATGCAGCAACAACGAAGTACTACAGGCTCTTACCTGCCCACTTCAACGCTTGTCCTGCGGAGCCTATTTTTCCTGTGGCCCGGCTGCTGCTCGGCATCGCTGTCATCAGAGATGTCGCCAGCACGTGGCAAGCTGTCGTATAGGGTCAGAAAGCAAACATGGATCCAGCATTTGGGTGCTACTGGAACTTTGGGTATTACTTCGCGCGAAGCAGTCAAAAAGGCGTTTGCCATGTGCTTGAAGTATGCATGGTAGGCAGGGTCCATAGACAGGTGCGAAGCCTCGAGCTAGAAAGATATACCAGCAAGAGTCGTATCGTTCGTGTAGCTCGAAGCCACAGCACTGTACCTGGTGCGCTGAAGCGTTCGGCCAGTCTCCGGCTGATAGTACTCGATGTCCCTGTCGCGATGGACAGTTGAAACCGCGCAACTCCTAAGTGCCAGGGTATTCAGAGTTGTGACCAAATATAAGGATTACTACAAGTAACGTTACGCCGGGTAGGGAGCACTAATGGAAACGGCGTTCGCCCGACGACGGCCCATGGGTAACGCCGTCGTCCTATCGCGCCGAAGCACTTACTCATCAAGATTCTCGCGGCTGCGCCCAAAGTTAAAGCGACCCATCAAGCCACTCGCCCGACGTGAAGAAGACTTGCTTCACCGCTCGTAAGCAAGCAGTTACGACTGTTGTGAGCCACCAACCTAGAGCTGCTGCTGTTTATGAAACTGTTAAGGAAAAGGCCAGACTGATAATGGGACAAATGCCGTTGGCACCAGGTAGAAGCAAGGTAAACATGCTTCATGAGGGCCAGAGCCCATTAAAGATTTGGGTCAAATATATCCTTGCGGCAGGGAGAACAAAACTGGCGCGATCCTCGACGAGCAGCGATTTGGCAGAAACAGAAGGCCAAAAGTACGGCATTACCGTGGAAGAGCATTCACGCCTCAAGCAGGCTATCCAATTGGGCTACAATTTGCTTCGTAGGGAAGAAGAGTCTGCTTACTTGCAAAGGCGCTGTGGCCGATGGCATCACTCCGCACAGCTGCACCGTGCACAAGCACCAACACGCGTTGCAGCTCGGGTCGCGCAGCCTCAGTCTCATGTAGGATTCCATCTTTAACATATCTTCCTGGACGGAGAGCTGCTCCTAGACTAGTCAAATACGATTGCACCTCCGAGCGACCATTCGTTGCGGTTCGGTCGTTATTTGACAATGACAAGGACGGCAACGACTATGGCGACAGGATATTTGCAGCGCTTCCCTTTCTACTGCCACTGCTGGATGGGCTGCCTTACGGTATGCCAACCGTGCGTGTTTACCGCATTATCAGCCACACGCTCTAGTTGCCCTCGTTGCATGCCAAACGTCACCTACATGTCCGCAAACGTCATGCGGCTACGTGCTGCCAATTTAGGCCGTGCACAAATTGCCGCGGGGAAGCCGTGGTAATCAAATTCGTAATGTTTAACACCGGGGTTCGCCGGTTCGCCTCGGACAGTAGTTTTACGTGACCCCCGCTTCTCCTTGTCTCTTTGCAGCCAAGTTCATCATGCTGCAGTACCCATTTGTGGCTCGCGCCTTTGCTCCTGTGGCTCCGCTGATGTACCTCTACCATTCCTTCCCGTTTGCACCGTAAGTCGAGCGAGAGCACTAGCTGGCCACGGTGGCACTAGTAAGAGGTTCAGAAGGCTTCGGCTTCGTGTTGGTGATAGAGACATGCCTCGCTGCAGTGACGGAACGCAAGGGTGACTGAAGGGGATGTATGGCCACCAAGTCCTACAATCTCATGTTCGGCGCAGTCGGTGGCTATCCTGTCCGCTGCCAGCATCCTGCTTCTTGCCCTTTCCGCCCTCACCACTCCCTCCTCTCCCGCCCCGCCGCCGCCTACGCTCCTGGAAACCTAGCCCTCCTCCATTGCCCGCCCGCCCTACCTCTGTTACCATGAGCTGTTGCAGCCGCCCACCTTTACCGTCCCATGGGTCTCTCTTCCCTCCGCTCTCTTTTACTGTACCTTTCTCCACCGGCCTACCTCCTGTCCTTTAAGCCCTCTATACTTCCCTATCACCTCCAATCCTCTCTCCCTCCCGCACTACCAATACCTTTGAAAGTATGAATCCCCGTGTCCTCCTCACCTGCCTGCTGTGTGCACCGGTAACATCCCTACCTGCTGCTCCCATGCCGCTTGTTGCCCCTCCCCCCCACCGTTATCTCCAACCTCTATTACCCCTCCCCCCGCCGCCAGTTGCTTCACTTCTCATTCCTGTCTCCCCCCCGCCCCGCCACATGTGGTTTCCTACGGTTTGGTATGGTCTCATGCCACCCCCCGCCACCTACATGCCTCCTCCCCCCCCCCCCAGGTTCCTGGTGTTCCTGGCCATCTACAATGGCATCGTGAACAACACCTCGCTGCCGCGCTTCGTGCGCTACCACGCCATGCAAGCGGTGCTGCTGGACGTGTTGCTCATGTGGGGCCGGAGGGGGGGGGGGGGGCGCTCATGTATGCGGGGGGTGTAGGAGGGGCGGCGGTGTGGGAGAGGCAGGGGTGCTCATGTAGGAGGGCAGGGGCGTTCATTTAGGGGAGGCGGGGGTGCTCATGTAGGAGGGCAGGGGCGTTCATTTAGGGGAGGCGGGGTTGCTCATGTAGGAGGGCAGGGGCGTTCATTTAGGGGAGGCGGGGGTGCTCATGTAGGAGGGCAGGGGCGTTCATTTAGGGGAGGCGGGGGTGCTCATGTAGGAGGGCAGGGGCGTTCATTTAGGGGAGGCGGGGGTGCTCATGTAGGAGGGCAGGGGTGTTCATGTAGGCGTGGGGTGTAGGCGGTGGTGGCGCTCATATGTAAGCGTGGGGTGCAAGAGGGGCGCTCATGTAAGAGGGCAGGGGCGCTGGTGTGGCAGGGGTGTGAGGACCTGGTGCTACCTGCCGAGCTACATAACCCCTTTGCCTTCCTCCCGACTACCTACCCCCCTCCCCCTCCTTCTCCCTCCGCCACCTCCCTCCTCGCAGCATCCCCCAGGTCATTCTGAACGACGTGTGGAAGGCGCCTGGTGACGAGGTGGGGCTGCAGGCCTACATCCTCGCCTACAACACCCTCTTCCTCTTCACGGCGGTGTGCTCGGCGTACGGCATGGTGAGGAAGGGGGCCCGCCGTACATACACCCTGCTGATAACGGGGTGTGGGGGCAATCTGGACCGTACATAACCACTGCTGCTGAATTGGAACCGACTTTTTGTGTTTTATTCCCTGAGATTGCGCCGTTTGCAAACAACGAACACACGCGCCGGGCCCACTTCTAACCCACTCCCAGGCCTATTCCTAAACCCACTCCCCCGCCCTCTTCTGAGCCCGGGCCACCCACTTCTGAACCCGCGCACCCCGCCCCCGCCCCCTCACCTGCTGCCGCCAGGGCTCCTCCCTGGTGGGTCTCACAGCGCGGTTGCCGCTGGTGGCGGAGGCTGCAGATGCGCAGGTGCGCGACTTGTGAGGTTGCTTGAGGAACCGACACAGAGGACACGTCAGCAGCCTCAGCGGCCTCGGTTGGGACCTGAAGAGGTTGCAGAACTGCGGAAGGGGGGGGGGGAGGGTTCGGGGAGGCCGGGTAGGTTGGGGGTGAAGCGTTTAGCGCACGATTGTAAAGGGTTGGCATTGCACGAGGGTGAGAGATGTGGTTCAATACAGATATGTGCGTGTGGAAGCTCGAGATATACTTCTGTGTGTGTTAGGAAAGAGGGAGAGGCTGCAAGGCATGAGAGAGGGTGGGAGGGAGAGGAGAAGAGCGCGTGTGCGGTGGTGACGGCGTTGGTGTTGGCTGGGAGATGATTGGGTTTGGGACTGAAGGATATGACTCGGGGGGGACCGTTGGGCGGCAGAAGGCGGCTTTAAGGGCTTAGGAGGGTTCTCACGGACGTACCGGTACAAAGTACGGCTCTCTGACTCAAAAGAGGCCTGTGAGGTCCCAATGACTCCGGACTAGAGAGGCCAGTTTGACGCCGCTGAGTGAGGTATTGGCGGTATTGGCTGCATGGTGTACCGCTGCGGTTGGTGTTCCCAGTACGGGGGGCATGATGATGTCGTTGGGAGAAAAGCAGAAGAGTTGGTCTAGCCTCTGGTTTGGCACGCGAAACACACACCCGCAACATAGCTGCGTAGGACTGGACTCCTGACCTACATCCGGTACTTGCAGGCATGCAAGGCGATAAAAATGTACTGGAGAAGATATGTGCTTATTTACACCTGTAAAGCCTTCCTGGCTATCGGACGGGTCTTCCTGCATGCGGTATCACGTGTTGGGGCGCATGACTACCCTTTCGTAGCCTCCTGGGCTCCTGGGGATCTGCCAAAGGGTCCCAGCATGTTCTGCCATATTTTAAATGACAGTCATGTCGCGTGGTCCTGTCGCTGAGGTCGTGGGGAAGTGTTGGGGCCGAGCAGGAAATGCTGCGGCTCCCCTAACCTGCGTGCTGCCCGCTTCCATGTCTGGGCTCTGGGAACAGTCCATCTCCCCGAATTGTCGAGGTTTCACTTATATTCTACAGCCCAGCCCGTGAAGCTGACTTAGGAAACCACGACTGCTTGAGCATGCCTTGCACATGCAGCACATGGGATTACCGGGCGGGGCATGAACCAAGTGTAGGCTTGGCAAGGACTGAATTGCGTATAAGCATGACATGATGTGTCCCGTGAAACGTCATAGGGGGACAGGATATGCCACATGCGCATGTGACAGTTCCGCCAAAACGTACGGCAATCCTGTGTGAGAATGTTCTTCAGAACCATAGCTGCAAGCTGTTTCAGCTAACCTTCACCGCACTTGCAAGTAACAATAGTCCCTGTGATCCGCCCTCAACGCCGTTCCACTAGCTTCCAGTAGTTGACCGCTTTGTTGTTTCTTTGGCTCCTAGCTTTCCTTCTGTAACTATACTATTACGTGCTGCAGAGCGAGGTACAGTAAACATTTTACGCGCGCCAATAAGCTCTTGCTGGTTAGGATAATCCTTTTCTCGGGCGAGACCACCTCGGCCAATAGGCTGTAGGCAGCGGCAGCCACAGCCGCGGCAGGTTCAGGATGCCGCTTATCTACAGCAGTGTGTCTCAGAGCTCGGTCACGGTTGCGGAGTATGCTGCATTCTCGGGCAACTTTGGAGCTGTCGCTAAGGACTACTTGGAAAAGGCCGGCAAAAATGAGGGAAAGTTTACCTTCAACGTTGATGGCCACACCTTCAACTTCTTGAACAGGGGCGGCTTCAGTAAGTCTCGCGGCATTACAACGGATGCCCACTTGCAGTTCAGCTTATGCGCCGCGCGCGCAATCCGTGCAGCAATTATGTATATTGGAAATGCTTCTCACCACGTCCGTGGGTGTACCTTGCAGCGTACCTTGTGGTGGCGGATGAGGCGTATGGCCGAGCAATCCCTTCGGCCTTCTTGGATAAGATGGCCAGCGAGTTCGGCATGAAGTACGCTGACAAGGCTCAGGGGGCAAAGGAGGGGTCCCTCAACTCATCCTTTGGGTGAGCTTTTCACAGCCTGTGTGCTTGGTTCCCCACCCAATATCCCTTTAAGTGACGGTTAATATGCCCTTTGCAGAAAGCAACTAAAGCAGATGATGGAGCATGCAACGCAGTACCCAGAGGAATACTCCAAGGTGGCATCTGTGCAGAAAAAGGTACGACACTTACGTCCATGTCCCCAAACAGCCTGGTCGTACCTGTTTTCCTGTGATGTGGGTCACGGGTTGCCGCGATGCTGTCTAGCCTTTTCCGCTCCCTATCTCCTATGCCAGCCCGTGTCATCAGCATATGTTCATCCAACCTGCATATATGCGTGCTCACGTGGGCTCGTGGTTGCCATTGTATCCATTGTAAGCTTTGTAACCCTGGCATGCCACGCACGACTTGGGAGACCAAGGCGTCATTCAAGATGTTCATCATGCGCGCAGCATGGAGAGGACTCCTCGGGATGTCCAGCATCTCATTGGGTTTGGTCGGTGGTGATGCCCCACACACAGGTTGACGAGGTGAAGGGCATCATGACGGAGAACATTGAGAAGGTGTTGGCGCGCGGAGAGAAGCTGGAGCTGCTCACGGACAAGACGGAGAACCTGATGAATGAGGTATGTTGTCCCGTGCCCTAAGAATATGGCTCTACCTACCAGTACCTGCCTCATGGCGGAGAACGCATGCTGGGTTGTCGCACGGTGCATTGCCACCATGAGTGCAGAGATGCCATACCCTCATGCACGCCGTGTTCTCACAAGTCAGTGTGCAGTTGTTACCGCACAGTAGCTTCCTATGAGCATGACCCCTTGTCTTCATGTCCTCTCAGGCTGACCGTTTCCAGCGGCAAGGGCGGCAGCTGCGCCGCAAGATGTGGTGGCAGAACTGCAAGATGAAGATCGTGGTGGCCTTCGCCGTCATCCTGCTGGCGCTCGTCATCTTCCTGCTCGTCTGCTTCTCGGGAGGAAACTGCCTCAAGCACTAGAAGCAAAGCTGGAATGGCCGCGCTATGTGTCGTCTGGTTACATGTCTGGATTAAGAAGGGCATCTCGAACTGCTCTTAATGTCGTTGCTTGACGCGGTGGGGAACAGGGCGTATATAATAGTGTTTGACGGGGCTTAAGGGTGGGGAGAGGGTTGGAGGGGCCTGGGCCTGACCTGTCTTTGGTTAGAAGACGGGTTGTCCCTTACAGGGAAGCGGTTGAAGTGCAGTGTCATGAGTAACGTTCAGGACTAGCTTGTGTCTGGCTGGCGTGGGTTTCGCTTAAACTGTTCGTCGTTATCCAGGACTGGTCAGCCATATGGGGACAGTGCCAGGCCTACAGGTGCTTATGTGGCACGTCTGTCAGGTGGTCCGGGGGCATGGCAGCGGTGAGCTGTGATTACTGCCAGCGAGCGACGTTTTCTTTCTAATATGGGTCTGCCATAGAGCACTTTGGCTACGGGGTCCAGAGTCGTGCTCATGGCCGTCGTCAAAGTCGAGACGAGGTGACCGTTCTCAACCGCGTCTTATATGCAGCGCAGGTGCATGCTAATTACAAATGCTTAGAGAAAGGTTAGCTCAGCGCCGGAGTCGCTTGCTTTCCTTTTTGGCGAGTACTGTTGTCGTACGTTCTGCCCCTATGCATTTCCCTGTCTCTTTGGGCCGGTTACATCACACTGCCATCTGGGCATACGGTGATCCTTTAGGGCTGAAAACAATCTACGACTAACTGATATGCAACTCTGTAAAAGTGTGGTGGCACCAAGTCCTTGGCCATGAACTTAGATCCTGCTAGGTGATGCCCTTCTAGGACCTAAGGAAAAGAATTTTCTAACGCCTAGGAAGTAATGGCGCCTAGACGTCCGCAACAAGACGAGGCGCTTCCCTTGCTGGAGCCTCCGCCTCCGCCAGCACGTACTAAGAAATCTACTTTGTTGACTGTATGCCCTTTCATTTTAGGTGGGTGAGGGCCTATTGCTCCACAGGTCTACGAGCTGTCACATCAGCACGTGCATTTCGCGCAAGCCTTCACATTGCCGTGCGAACGTGTCGCCCTGCAGGAAATGAGTTCTGTGAACGTCTGGCATACTACGGGTAGGTGATATTGCTGATCTAAGGATTCCTTTGCAGCAGTCACGCCGCCGAGAACCCCAGATTTGCTGGTCCAGTTGCTGATCACCGCTATCTCCTTTAAATGCATTTTCCCGTTGCTTTGGTGTCGACGCCTGCTCGTCGCTTTCCAGGCTGGCCACCAACCTTGTTATGTACATTACCAATGTGATGGGAGGGGACCCTGCGGACGCCGCAATCCAGGTGAGCAAGCATTCAAAACCAGTCCGATATTCATCAGGTATTGCCATTTCTGCTGTTCCTTTATGACGGCGGCGTCCCCGGGCGACGAGCGTTGGTTAGGGTTTTCTTGCCCATTGACCGAACCCATTTCACGTACAAGCTCGCTCTCTGTAAGCCGATCTTGGCCCTTGTGTCCACCAGCCCCATGAACACCTATCCTCCACCTCCACACTCTCCGCTCCCCTCTCTGCCCCTTTCCGCACTATCAACCCGTTACCCCGCCTACCTCTCCCTCCCGTCACCAGCACCCAAGCAAACCTGTTCTACCCACAAAGCAAACCAACACGCACGTGCCTCTCGTACCCCTCCCACCCGCCCACCCCTACCCAGGTCAGCGTGTTCGAGGGTACCTGCTACCTGACGCCTCTCATCGGAGCCTACCTGGCCGACTCCAAGTGGGGCCGCTACAAAACCATCCTGGTGTTCTCAACCATCTACCTTGTGGTGAGCCGGGAGGGTGGGATGTGCCAGGAGCGTGGGATAAGGAAGATTCAAGCACGGTGCTCCTCCCCCTCGCCCCTCCTTCCTCCCGCCCCTCCTTCCCCCTCAGGGCATGGTCATGCTGGCCCTCACCTCGTACCTTCCCGGCCTCACGCCCCCCGCCGGCGACGAGGCCAGCTGGCCGCAGCTGGGTGCGCTGATCGCCTCGCTGTCAGTGGTGGCGCTGGGAACCGGCGGCATCAAACCCAACGTGTCAGCCTTCGGAGCCGACCAGTTCAATGAGGCAGACCCGCAGGTGGGGGTGGGGGTAGGGTGGGGGTAGGGAATTAAGAAAGTAAATGAGAAGTGAGCGAAGAGACTGTAGGCCCAATCCCATGTCCCGACTCGTGCAGTACAGGAGTGAGGTGGCGTGAGGGGTGGGGCGTGGGGTGCCGTATGTGGTAGCCGTACCCCGTACGGAGAGGAGGAGGAAGGCAGTTTTGCAAGATGTACCGTGTTGTAGTAGTACGGTAGCTATTGATTTATCCATACGTTGCATTCGCTTCTCGCCCTTCTCTCCCCTTCCCCCCCCTCCTCTGTGGTTTCCTGTGGTTCGATGTGGTCTTAAACACTCCCGCCCCACCTTCGCATTGCACACATTGGGTACCGTATCCTTGTCTCCCCCCCCTCCCCTCCGCCTTGCAGGACCGGCGCGAGAAGGAGAGCTTCTTTAACTGGTTCTACCTGGCCATCAACGTGGGCTCGCTCATCGCATGCACCGTCATCGTGTTCATCCAGGACCAGGTGTCGTGGACGCTGGGGTTCGCCATTCCGGGTGAGAGCTGCATGGAGGGGTGGGTGGTTCTCGAGGGAGGGCGGGGTCTCGAGGGAGGAGGGGAATGGGTAGCAGAGGGGAATAATGAACTGAGCCGAGAGGAGACACTGGTACTGGTACTAGGGGTTGGTACCGGTGTAGGTTACGGAGGGGCTGATTCTTAAAGCAGTCTGGTAGCGGAGAGGAATCACAGGCCTCCCACGTCCCACCCATCGCGACCCACATCGCATCTCTCTCACAGTCTCACCGCCAACGTCTCTTCGTGTCGCGCTTGTATTCTTGACCCCAGTGTTTTCGACCATTCATGCAACCCCATTCCTCCCTGCCGTCTGCCTCCCTCCCGCTTCTGCCCGCTTCCCTGTCCCCGTCCCCTCCTCCTGCCAGCTGCTGTGATGGCGGTTGCCGTACTGTTGTTCGTTGGCGGGCGGCGAGTGTACCGCCACGTGGCACCAACCGAGTCCCCCATGGAGCGTGTCGTACGGGTGGTTGGGGCGGCGCTGCACAACAGGTGAGTGGAGTGAGGAGGAGGGACGGCGATGAGGGGTTTCCGCGGAGTGGAGGGATGAGGCGGGATGGCGGGTGGCGCCTTCCTGTCTACCCTCTATCACCATTGCCTCGCCTTAACCTGTGGTTGTGTTCTGGCTCGCAGCCAGTTTTCTTAACATACGCTGGGTAGCATGCCGGCCGCATACTCGCTTTCCTCATCCATACAGCTTCATGCAAGTAGTGAAAGAAGCACCGAGACGTTTCTCCGAGTAGTCATTCTCTCTCGTCCCACGCTGCCCTAGGTGGATCAAGAAGAAGGGTGTGGAGCCGCGAGCCGCACCTGACGTCAGCACCCTGCATGGCGGCTCAATGTACACATCCGGCGGCGGCGGCGCCATTGGCGACGGCGTCAGCCAGAACGGTCGTACACGCATGAAGGGCGGCAACGGCGCCGTTGGCAGCATGACCCCCACTGGCATGCTCACGCCCAGTCACGTGCCCAGCTACCTGGATCTGAATGACGCGGCGAACGGCGGCGCAATGGGCGGAGCTGGCGGCGGCGGCGGCGACAGTGACCCGGCGGGTCGGCGCTACCGGCGTAACATGGCGGTTCCCATGAGCCCCTCCATGAGCCATCGCTGGCTGGAGGTACGGCGTGTACGGCGTATGGCAGATGAGCAAATATACATGAAGGCCTGTTTTCTTCTTAACACAAATGATGACACTACACACCAGTAGTACTTCTACGTACGGCAAGTAGGGTATACAGATGGAAGGCCACCACCGCCTTTTCTTGTCCTGCATGGCTAATTCCTCTCTTTACCCCTCTGCTTCCTCCTTCCTTCCTCCTCGCCTTCCCCCAGGTGCTTTCCTCTGTCCCCATCGCTTCGCCCTCACCTGTGGTTTTGGCATATCTCTAACCCCTCTGGTATATTTCTGACCCCCCCTCCCCCCCCTCCGCCTCCACCCCAAAACAGGACGCCATCACCGACTGGCAGACCAGTCAGGGCACAGTTCTGCACCTGGACGGCCTGGCGGGGCACTACACGCCGCAGCAGGTGGAGGAGGTCAAGATGGTGCTGCGACTCATGCCCGTGTTCTTCACGACCATGCTCTACTGGTATGAGGGGAGGGGAGGGGAGGGGTAAAAGTACTGGGTAAGCTACTCGTAAACTGAGCCGCAAGGAAACACTGACCGTGACCATAGGAGAGGAGGGGAGGGGAGGGAGTTGGTAGAGAGGTTGGTAATACCGCATTTGGCTGGATGAGGTGAGGGGTGGGGTGGGGTGGGGAGAAAGGACGAGAGCAACATACGGAAGGTAGGGGCATCTGCAGCTTATTCGTCTTCTCCATACTGTGCTCGACTGGGTCGAGCGTAGTTCTCCTGACTAACCCTCTTTCGTTTCGTGAAAAACAACTTCCCTCTATCCCCATTGCTTTGCCCTAAACTGTGGTTTGGGTATGTCTCTAATCTCCCCCTCCTCCCCCCTCCTGCTCCCCCCAGGACCATTTACACCCAAATGGGTAGCTTCTTCGTGCAACAAGGTAACCTCATGGCGCGAGAAATCAGCATCCCCAACTTCTTCCAGCTCTTCAACGGAGGCGGCGGCGGAGGAGTTGGAGCAGGAGATGGTGGTTTCGGAGCGGATCTAGGATCCAGCAACAGCGGCGGCAGCAGCCATTACTTCACCTTTACCGTGCCCTCGGCCTCCATGTCGCTCTTCAACACGCTGTCCATCATCGCACTCATACCGGTGTACGACAAGCTGCTGGTAAGGCAGCCCCGTACGGACATGCAGTATGTGATGTCCGTACTGCATGCAAAATGAATAGTTTTGAGTAGTTAAGTGTGGTGCATGGACGCTACATAGACTAGTCCGTAGTAAACAGCGTGCATGCCCGGGTCCCGTCGGTGAGTCTATTATTACAGGTTTACAGCCTTGGATTCCGCACTTCCTCCCTCTCCCTTCTCTCCCCGTAACCCCCGCTCGATGGGCCTTGCGGGTTGGGTTCGCCTAGTCAGCATGGTGCGTTTTCCCCTTAGTATATCGTACCCCTGCCCGCTAACACCCTGCGCCCTACACCCACCCCACCCCACCCCAGGAGCCCGCCATCGCACGCTGCCGCGGCAAGATCACCCTGCTTCAGCGCATCGGTAAGTGTGTGTCATGCAAGCAGGGGTCATGCATGAGGGAAGCCGCTACGTTAAATACCCTCTGGCGGCCGCAGCTGGTTGGGAGCGAGGCCGGGGGAAGGGTGGGAGCTGCCACAGGCACAGTATTGTCTGTGGTGGTGATACGCATGCTCATGCCGGCCGCTGATGGTGTTTCCTCGCCACTCAAACCGCACAATCCTCCCGCGGCGTTGTCATCCCGCGTTGTCATCCATCTTTCCTATCCTCTTACCTGGTCTTTGTGCTTTTCCCCCCCCTTCCTCCTTCCCCGCTTCCCCCCTTACCTCCTCCCCCCTTTCCTCCTCCTCCCCCCCCCCTCCCGCCAGGCTGGGGCATGGTGTTGGCGATTGCGTCCATGCTGGTGGCTGCGGCGGTGGAGTGGTACCGCCTGCAGCACCTGCACACCTGCGGGGCGGGGGTGGAGCTGTCGGGGGAAGGTAGGGGCGGGAGGGAGGCAGGGAGGGGGTGGAGGTGTCGGGGGAAGGTAGGGGGCGGAGGCAGGGAGGGAGGGGGAATGGGAGATGGCCTGCGATGGAGTGCTGAGCGTGACCAGTGTGTACAATTGTATAGTCAATTAAGAGACTCGTCTGCACGCAATCTTGGTGTCGGTGGTCCCGCCCTTCTCCACGGCGCCCTCCTGGGTGGTCCCGCACACCACCACCTTTTCCTTACACCCTCTCCCTCCCTCTCTCCTCCCTCTCTCCTCCCTCTCTCCTCCCTCCCTCCTTCCTCCTTCCCCCACCCTCTTCCTCCCTCTCTCCTCCCTCTCTCCTTCCCCCACCTTCTTTTGCCTCCCTGGGGCCCCCCTCTTCTTGTGATTTCAATTGGTTTGTCTAATTTGACCTCTCCCCCATCTTTTCCTTCTTATTCTTCTTCTTTGCTTCGCTCCCCCTCCCTCTCCCCCCAGCTGCCTCCCTGGCCGTCCCCCCGACCACCACCTGCACGCTGTCCATCTTCTGGCAGGCGCCGCAGTACCTCATCGTGGGCGCATCCGAGGTGCTGGCATCCATCGGACAGCTGGAGTTCTTCTATGACCAGGTGAGGGGGTGGAGAGGCGGGCGGGAAGTAGAAGAAGGAGAAGAAAGGCGGAGAGGCGGAAACGTGTAAACCTTTGAATCCCCTCGTTGCACCCTGAGGCCCCTCCTCCCTCCCCCTGCTACATTCCCCCCTCGCCCCTCTCTCCCCGCCTCCCCCTCCCTTTCCCCCCCTCCCCCTTGTCAGCTAATGTGCCACTCTCACACCACACATTGGAATTTCGTTTTTTCCCTCCCTCTTGCTTCACTCTTATTTCGCCCCCCTCCTCCAGGCCCCTGATGTGATGCGCTCCTGCTCCATGGCGCTGCAGCTCGCCTCCACCGCCATCGGCTCCTACCTTTCGGGCATCATCGTGCTGGCGGTGCAGGTGGGGGAGCAGGGAGCAGAAGGGGGGGAGAGAGGTATAAGGGAGCAGGAGGGGGGGGAGAGGTATAGTGGGAGAGAGGGAGGGAGGGAGGTAAGAAGGAGAACCCCTGCGGAAACCTCTTTATGGGTGGTTACCTCCTGATGGGCATGGGCGCGCGTTAGTGAGGCGAGCAGGCGGGAGGGAGGAGGAGGAAAGGGAGGAGGAAAGGGGGGAGGAGGCGAGCAGGCGGGAGAGGCAGGGGGCCTTGTGACGCTGTGAGAAGCGGGTGAAGGGCATGGAGGTGTGGGAAGAGGAATTGAGTGGAAGATAGAGCTGGGAGCGGGAGGATTGGATGTGCAGAAGGGACAAGGGTGGTACACCAAGGCTGCCAATGATGAGGATCGGGCCACTGGGTCACCCTTCCTTCACCCTCCCTTTACCCTTCCTTCACCCTCCCTTTATCCGTCCTCAACCCCCCCCCCTTCCCGCACAACAGGAGGGCAGTCCCGCCATCGCCGGCAGCCAGTGGCTCCCCAGAGACCTCAACTCCGGCCGCCTCGACCTCTTCTTCCTCTTCATGGCGTTCCTCATGGCCGCAAGTACGGCAGCCTTCGTCGCCGTCGCGGTGTCGTACACCTACAAGCAAGTCGAGCACAAGCGCCACGTTGTCGTACCCGCCGCGACTGCGGCGGAGGCGGCGGCGGCGGCGCAGCCGGCGCTGGTCCCGCCGTCGGCGACGATAGCCGTTACGACGGCGGCGGCGCCGGAGAGACGGCGCGGCGCGGCGGCGCCAGTGGTGATTCGCGGTCGGGGCGCCGGCGCCGCCGCCGCTGCGGCGGCGGCGGGAGAGGTTCCGGAGCCAACCCCGGAGGAACTCGATATGTACGGCAGATCTCTGGCGTATGTGCCGCCGTCACCGGCGCTTCCAGCACCCTTCCGATGAAAGGCGGTGGGATTGGGGTTTGGAGGGGTTTGTCGGTTGCAAGAGCTCAATGCTCAGGGGTTTCGAGAGTTTGCGTATGTCTACCTACATGCGACGTGACGTGTTGTGCTGTGGTGTGGTGCATTGGCGTGGCGTGATGTGAAGATGTTGATGACCCTTTGCACGACGTGTGGATTCTTTTGTGTCGTACATTTGCACATGGGTCATCTTTCCTTGCCGGTTCTTGTGGGCTTTCTTTACCGTAATTGTAGGAATGAAAAGCAAACAGCAAACGGAGGAACACTTTGGGGATCCTGGAAAAAGCTGGGAGATTGCGTGTGTGGCAGTTATCAGTTCAGGTGTTGGTCGTCCCGGTTTATTGCCGGGGGTAGAGCTTGGCAGCTGGAAAGGGCGAAGGGACGGGAAGAAAGCGGAGCGCAGACTGGTAAAGTGGTAATAGAACATGGCACCGGGTAGTCGTAGCAGTGGGAGAGCGGTATGAGTAGGGGTTTACGGGTTTCTAGCTAAGGGACAGAGAAGGGTACAAGGGAAGTGTGTCCATGTGGGAGAGGGACTGTCGGCCCCCTGAGCCTCATCGCGTGTGTTGCTGTGCAGGGCTCTCGTCGCGGCCGCTGTAGCAGTTAGCGGTTTGTCTTGATGGCCTCGCTGCTTAGAGAGCCAAGCCGTTTCCGGGATGAGATGAGGGGAAGCCAAGGGGGTCGGGTTCTTCTACGTTTGGGGAGAGGTGACGTGAGGGGTACCGGTACGTTTGGATGGGAGTGTTGAGGCATGCATGCGGGTAGGGATTAGCTGTGCATGTCTGGAGGATGTAGCGGACTTACTCATCCGTGCGGCGCTGCTACTATTCCTGCGGGGCTCATGGTTTGTGGATTGTGGTTTCTGGCTTGAGGGAGGTAAGAAAGCGTTATCATGGCGCTGGTCCTTAGCCGATGAAGACAGACTGCGAGTGCCTCCTGCGGTTTCTTGGTTCTCTGTGGGGAGGACAAAGATGACAAAGATGATGAGGCTAGACAGGTTCGTTCAGATCCCTCTTTCATGAGCTCTGCTGACGCTGCTAAGATATACCGTACCGTTAACACAGCGTGTGGCGAGGCGAGATGTCGTACATCGGAATCCGGGATCTCTGAAATCCGAGATCCACGGCCAATTTTGGGGTTCTGTCAAAAGGCCGTCGGCCGTGTTTGGGTACGCCGGACTTGATGCGTGGATGGTTACGACGACACGACGTTGTTCCGATGTAAACGCGCTTTCTTGCTTTATCGTGCTTACTAAACTCCAGGGGTCTAGGAACATGCCTGTTGTCATGTAGCCGAGCGATGGGGAGCATTATGTGCGCTACGTGGCGTGGTCTGTGCACGAAGGAAAGGCGCTTTGAAAGGTTCCGGAAGTGCATATGTTTAAAGCGTGGGAGGCATGCATGCCTTTTTGCTGCAGCTCATGTCGAAGAGTTCCTGGAGTGTTATGACTACGACGTTTGCTGGCTCGTGTGCGCGTGCTGTGTCCCTGTTAACACGAAGCGCTCGGAGAAACAGAGGGGACAACTTACAAGCAAGGCATTACCTGTTGCTGAGGACCCGTTTAACAATATCCTTGTCGCCAAGCATGCAATGCAAAAGTGCCTGATCGATCATTCCCGCACACCATGCACCTCATATGGACGCGAAGGCAGGGTTGCGGTACAAAATCAACCGTACGCTTCTTAACTGATGGTTACACGCCTCAGCTACCCACTCGACATAGCGCTCCTCCTTCAGTGTGGGGTCACGTAGGGTGACGTTACCGGTTGGATGCGATGAAGTGCTTCCCGGCAGTCTCGTATGGCTTACATTCCGACTGTGCGTTCAGAGGGCGACCGGGGCCCAACGGGCCGTCTTGCCTAAGTAGGAGTGCCTGCCCGCGGGTCCCGGATGGCCCGGCCGCTTTGGGGTACCCCAAGCTGTCAACCCATGGGCTCGTCCTTCGACTTGCTTCAGATGGTTGAGCTGCTGCTTCCTGACAATACGGCCAAGCCTGGATAGCCTTTGTGATGGGCTGGGCGGGGGCTGTCTAGCGTTGGCTGAGGAAAGTACCGCCGCAACTTTGCACGGGACCAGATTGCATGAGTAATTCCTAATTACTATTTGAGTTGTTGCTGACATGCTAACAGCGCAGCCATATGACGTTTAGATGTTTGGCTCGGCAAATGACGCGTTAGCTTGGGCTAGCACGAGAGAATACTCGTAATTTCCTGTCTACTATGGCGGGATGGTGTTAACGTCGCATACACGCTCAACGTAAGCGGAAGTCCTAAGAGGGCATTGGCAAATGGCTACGAGGCGTAAAGGCACGTAGATGTCCTGGGGAACGTGAGGTACGTGACTTGCATGGAGCATGCCGGCGCAAACCGTTTCACCTGCTTGCATGGACTACAACTGCTGCTCCATTTACAACACCGTTCCCTTTGCTTCACTGCAATTGCCTACGCTCAGTGGAGCAAGAGGTTACGATGCTATCAACCATGTACGGCATTTTAGTGTATACATAACGCCAGTATCCATTACGCTACTTGTGATGGATACAGGCTTTCTATATACACTTCTGACGCGCTCCTGACTTACTTTTGTGTTCCACCAAACACCCTGACTTACTGTAGCCTACTGTTATAAGCTAATGAACGGGGACGCCTTGATAATGCCTTCCAAGGCGAACATGTCCAAAATGTTTATAGCGTTTCTAGCCGGCGCTATCATGACCTGGAGTATTCTTGCTTATCACCGTAAGACTGGCCGACATTTTCCTCGTAAAACCCTATCTACTTGTCAATGACGTCTGCGCCGCCACGGAGAGGCAACATACCAATTCGTGAATTATATAGGGGCTATAGGGTAATTGACCCTTAACCTGTTCTTTGACCGCCTCCCATCACCTGTGTGTGGACGCCCCCAGATACGCTCATACTTCACAAGCATAAAGAAGCTACAGTTCTCGCGCTCTCAGTCCTAGCTGCATCTGGGACTCCCGCCGCGAATCACGAGGTTTCAACGGGCGCTGGGCAGGAGGCGCATTTGGACCGACAAGCTGCTTTGTCCCACATAGGCGGCATCCTTGGGAGGTCTGGACTGTCACATTCAGCTGCGAGGTCTGCGCTATCATTCGTAAAAGGCCAAGCCACAACAAGGCCAGCAGAGGACGACTGGCAACTGGTCGGTACGCACAACGTTGTGATGGGATTTTGATGATATATAGCAGGGTCTGCACCATAGGTGAAGGCTCCAATAGGTCTGGGTACGGTAGACGATAGACAAAGCCCTGCCATTCTGTCTAGAGGTGCCCATTGTTGTCTGTCTTAATGAATTTTCGTGCATTTTGTCCCTGAAACGGATTTTGCACAACTGAGCTGACCGACGGTTAGCTTAGCAGGTTTTGATGGTTAGTAACCGCATTTAAAATTCCCTATTGCCGTACACCACATTGCAGACAAAGGCTGAATACGCTCAGTTGAAGCAGTCGCTCGAGGCCGTAAACAGCGTTTCCCAGGAGGCAGAGCCCTTTAAGGGATATCGCTGGCACACATAGCGAACACAAGATTGATTGGCAGCTGCTTCGTAAGATAACCCAGAGTGAATACGTAGTGCCGCCAAGTGCCTGCAGGTATGGGCCTCCATGCGTTGGGGTGCTACGGCAAATCTTCTTGATGATATTATCGGTTAGTTGCACGTATTCTGGATCTGGCGCTCTCCGTACGTACGTCATGCACTGTGAATTGGGTGACCGGTATCACACATCAATTTCAGCATTGCAAGGAGGTGATGATCCAAGTACGTACATAACTGTTGCCCGACAGTGGCTTAGAAACCGGAGATGAGTAAGGTACTGGCAGGTACTGGATTGCATATTTCGTTGAGTGCGCGAACTTTTCTTCACTTTTGAGAGCATGGTGTGAGAGAAATTGCTGTCTGCTTTAGGTTCTTGGCAACGGTTTTGGTAGAAGAACTTCTGTCTTATGACCTTTTCCAACTGGACTCCAGCCCTTGGCGCTGCACTTGACTAGGCGTGAGGGGTCACGGTTTGGGCGGGTAGCTGGTAGGTTGGCGTTTGGCGCATTGTCTGCTCATCTGCTGGTTGGCCGTCATATCTACTACTACGCAGTCCAAATCCCTTGTACAAGGGTTGTCGGTCTTGCATGTACTTTGTGTGGGGCACCAGCGTTCTCCCGGGGCACCAGCGTTCTCCCGGCACTGTGAGATTTAGTTTGGCGGGGCCTGGAATGCCGGCTCCAAGTGTGGCGTAGTGAGAGAAAAAGTATTTGAATAGCTTTGAGGATACTTGGGAGTTACCTCCCAGTTGTTGCATCTGGGTTGCCCTGATTAGGGAGAGGGTGTTGCTCTATGCACCTGGTTCCTTGATGGTACGGCCACGCTAGTCGTTCATGATCTGGTACAGCAATCGCGTCTTGTGGGATGACGTGACGTAGGGTTCTGCAAGGATGCCATTAGCACAGCGCGTGCCCGATTTGGGACTTACTTGGCTGCATTGGCGGATGGGCTGCCACCCAACATGTCGGGGACTGTCTGGAGGGTCTTAATTGTTGGGGAACGGTGCTTTGTTTGGGTTCATAAGTGCATTTGGTGAATAGGATACGGCACCTGTACGGGTTTTTAATCGAATCCGCTTTCCTAAGGCTGCAACCAGGTGCAACCGTTAATCGATTCTACCGGTACCTTGCGCAGTTCTACTTGGCGGGTTAAGCGCCGCCATCGAACCATTCCCTGTACCCCACCAATGGTTGGCAAAGGCCCTGGGGATGCAGCGACGTAATTCCAAATGTAAGCGGTCAAAGCTTGCATGTCAATGGTCAAACCTTGGTCAAAGCGCAGCGACATGTCGTGGGGGCTAGAACACCGCAAATCCTTGGGTATCGCGACCGGCTCCTGCAGGCAGTGGCCAACTCCTCTTCCCGCGCTCTGCTCTTCATTGGATGAGGATCCCAGGTGCGGGAGCTCTGGCGGCCAAGGAACCTGGGAGCGCTAAACGCCCCGCCACCTTGACTGCTGTCGCGTAAGTTGTTTCATGGGAAGACCCGTATCGTGGGTCCCGGGTGCAAACTGATATGACGGCAAGGGTATGGTATTTATGCTTGATCCTCGGGGTGTCGCCTTGTCACGTGTCCTGCCAGGACCGCCCGTACGGCCTCTTGCATGGCTACCGCACAAGTTTGTTTCAAGGCTCCAAAAGGTTTGGAATGTAACTTCTTACTCCTAGCGAGGCCACCGGTACACTATTCCTTGCAATGCACAATTGCAAGCTTACAGAGGTCTGTGCATCGGAGCCTAGTAGATAGCTACCCGGAGAGATGCTTACTTTGGAACACCAGTACTCTTCCTGTTTATACGGATATAGATAGTCCAGTACCAGAGCGCTGGACCTTGTAAAACAGAGCACCGTTGCGTTCATTCTACCGCACCTGGGAAACCTGGCGGCTAGTCTGGAGGAGTTGGCTCTCTAAGAACATGGCCGCACCCAATCCGGGTTGTCCGGCCTTTAAGACCTGGCGTGGTGTGTCCGCTCGCAACAGCCAGCGCGCTCAGGAAGACGCAAAGACCCCGGTCTTCGCGACACTATGCAGCATATACGTTCCTACCGACCTCCGTGGCCTCCTTGAACCTCGTAAGTTTGCGTTTCGTTGCGCTGAAATTTAGCGTGACCAACCTGGACCAACTGCCATGTTAGGTCCCGAAACTCCACCGCTTGTCCGAAAACCCTCCGATTTGTTTCTATGCTTTGATTTACGGGTTGGACAGGTCCTCGTAGTTTTGGCTTAAGGGACTTGGAGTCGGCTGTGGTCGCCATCAAAGCTAACGACAAGTTACAGTGGCTTGGGGCTGTTATAGCCGTTCGCAAGGGGTTAAGCTATGGTAAGTCTGCGGTATACGCCAGGGAACGGCTAGCGCAAAAGCAAAGTATACACGTTCCATTTCCCTTACTCTCAGAGGGCGCCAGGTACCCTACGGACTGCAAAGTTACCTTCCTCGCAGCCAGGAAATGTTACACTGTAGGCCCCGCAGTGTCGATGGTCACCCACGGAGTTCTCTCCGACAAAGCCTTGTAGCTCTATATATTGTATGTCCATTCAGCCTGCTTTATTATTCCCCAATCAGGGTTCGAGCCCCCGCCCGATAACGTGTTGGCAGCAGCTGCGGCCGCTCTCCCTCGCATGGTGCTCTTTATGGGAGTCTGGGACACCCCAAAACTGCAGGTGGGCGGGTTTTGCTCGAGTGTTGGCAGGTCTTGCCTTATGCTAACACAGGGTAACGCGCGTGACATGTCTTCTCCCCTCCCCATTTGGGGGAGAAAAAAGGCTTCGACCTAAGCTGTGGGGTGGACAACCCCAGGTCCAGAAGCTGCTGTGCTTCCCTCGCTCAGGCCATGAAGCCTTTCAATGCGTACGACATTGGTGTTTGAGTTTCCCTCTTTACGCCTCGTTTAGGCCTTCATAGCAAACTCCGGCTAAAGCTCAGCCCCCGAGAATCAACCCAGACCAACAAGTAACCAACACCTCATCCCACCTCACTGTGGATACGTTGCGTGAATATTCCACAGCTGGAGGCAACTCGGGCGGTGGCCCTTCTTGTTTGGAGCGGCGGGGCTCGCCTCTGTGCGGCGGTCGTAGCAGCTGGCGCGCTGGACGCAGCAGTGGCGTTGCTACAGCCGGAGGAGGACGAGGCCTCAGAGCCTGACGAGGCAACTGAACTGCGGGAAGAGGTAAGAAGAGGGCTGGGCGCTGCATGGGGTAAGGCCGTGCAAAGGCTGATGTGGGTAAAAAAGGCAGGGGCGTAAAGCTTACGCCGCTGTCTTCGCCAGCCCTGTGTCCCTCGCCGGCCTGGATGCACATGCACTCTTTTACCTCTCTTTCATGGCCCCGCCTCCCCTTTCACGCTCCCCGAAACCGCCTCCTCCCAGGCGGCACGGCTGCTGGGCAACGTTGCAAGCTACGGTGTAGGTGCGTCACATGAGAGCGTCAGAATGAAAGGGGTCTGAGCCGCATGCGTCAGTGGGCACGATGAAAGGGGTACCCATGGTTAGGGCAAATGAGACAACCGTGCTTCCGGGCTGAGAGGGTAGCACCGTGCTATTCAGGATAGTGGCGGCAATCTGTAAGACATGCGCCGTTTCGCCAAAGGCGCTGACCATGCCTCTGGCATTGGGCCACGCCTCTGGCATTGGGCCATGTCTCTGGCGTATTGACACAGGTTCTAGCCTGGCATAATATGCCAAGGCCCGCGCAGGGCAGCATGTGTAGATGCACTGTGGCGCGCGTGAAAGATTGCGTAAAGTACGAACAAGTACGAACAACTCCTCCAGAAAGTCCGTTTCTCGTTTCCACCCCCCTCCAGGGCCCCGTGACGCCTGCCTGCAAGCGGGGGTACTGCCAGCGCTGCTTTCAGCCGCTGCCCGCTGCCTCACTCCTCCTGTGCAGCGGCTCGCGCCCGGGTCCTCTGGGACGCCGCTTTCTCCCAGCTCAGCCATGCAGCAACAGCAGCAGCTCCAGCAAGCCTACCCAGCAACGGTGCGGCCACTTTCCGCACTGGCACTACAGCAGCAGCAACAGGACCAAAAGACAAGGGCACAGCAGGCAACATCACCACCACCACCGCCGCCGGCGCCGTTGCTTCTTCCAAGGCTGCTAGTAAACCAGCTGCAGCAGCAGCTGCTGCCCCCTTCGCGGCCTCTTTCTGCCTCGTACCAGCAGCAGCACCAGCAACCCCAGCAAGCCGCAGCCCGGGCTCCCTCCCCACTCCTCCTGGTGTCACCTCCCCCCTCGCCCCTAACCTCCCCCACTTCCCCGACGCCTGCCGCTCTGTTACAACAGCAGCAGCGACCCTACTTGACTTCCCCGTCCTCTCCTTTATCGCCTCCTCCTTCTCCTCTTGCCCTTCCCTGGCATCATCGCCATTACCACTACCAGCAACAGCAGCAACGGCAGCAGCAGCAACAGCAGCAAGCGCGGCCCTTCTCAGCAGTGGTACACCCTACCACCTCCAGGGCTTCTACGCCTCTTCCCGTGCCCTCGCCTCCGCCTCCCTCGCCCGCGCCCCCTCGCGGCCCGCCTCCCGTACGACAGCTCGCTCGTCTGGCCCTGATGCTGCTAGCCTCCAAGCCTCGAGACTGCTCTGTGTCGGTGAGTGGTGAGGAGGAAAGTAACGAGTAAAGAGGAAGTAAGTAACGAACCGTACGACAAGGGTGGTCTTAATATCCTTAGGAGGATCTTAAGTAAACATCATCCTCATCATCTGTTATGTGTTGAGTGCGTGAGTCGGTGGGTGAGGGGTTGAGTGATTCGAGCTGCTTGGGGTGTGTTTGTTTGCGTGTGGGGACATAGTCATAGCAGCGTTGGGATTGTGTGTATAAGACACACGGGTGCAGCCCAGGACCGTAAAAGTGCAACCATGTGATAGCCATGCGACTTCTTCGCATCCATTTCTTAACACCGCTCTGTCTCCTTATGCCTTGGCAATTACTCCGCGTTGTCTTCTGACAATGCTGCTGGCACCCTCGACTCCCGACTGCCTTCCTCCTCTTGCTGCTGCTGCTGCTGTTGCTGCTTCTGCCACGCTCTACCTGTGCCCCCAGCGGGAGTTGCTGCCCTCGCTCTCCCAGCTGCTGCTGCGAGCCGCTCCGCACTGCCACCGCCGCCAGTGCCGTCACCGCCACCACCACGGCATCGCAGCAGCAGCAGGTGCAGGTGCAGTCGGGAGGAGAACTGCGGCCGGTGGTGCTGCAGCAGGCGGTGGTGATGGTTGCAACGGCGGCAGCTGCGGGGATGACGACGCTGATGGCGACGATGGCGACAAGGCCCTGGAGCCAGCGCCCAAGGAGGGTGTTGATGCTGCTGGGGATGCCGGCTTCTCCTTGCATGGGCAGCCAGAGCAGCAGCAGCAGCAGGGGACGTGGCGGCGGCAGCGTCCTAGGAGGTTGCAGGGGATAACGGACGGTACACGGCGCCCCTTGTGTTGCGCCTCCTCGTCTTCTTCCTCGTGCTGCGGGGCCTGTTGTGACCTGATGGCAGCACTGGCGTTAGCAGCCGAGGATTGTCCGGAGGGGGTGGTGGCGGAGGGCGTGCCGGAGGGGGTGGTGGCGGCGGCTGCCAAGACCCTCGCCCTCTTTTCCCGTTCCCTCGGCGACTTGTTCTCCTCCTCCTCATCTTCCTCTTCGGATACCGCTGGCGGCGTCGCGCATCAGGGTAGTGCGATCGGCAGCAGCACCGGCGGCGGCAGCAGTGCCAGCAGCAGCATGAGTGGCATGGCTGGCATGGGCTGCAGCGGCAGCGGCGGCGACAACAACAGCTACTGCGGCCTGCCTCGCGGGGCCAGCAGCGATGGAAGCATTGCTAGCTACGGAGAAGGGAGTCGCAGCAGCAGTATCAGCGGAGGAGGAGGCGGAGGGGCGGGTGTAGGCGGCACTGCTATCGGAGAGGAGGGTGAAGCCCGCTGCTGCCATGTCGGCTGGGAGCTGCCTCAGCGGGCGGCTCACTTGCTATCGACGCTCTGTGAGACGGGTGGCCAGAAGCTCGTGCAGGTGCGGGGTCTGCGGCGGTGCTTGTTGTTGTTGTGTGGCGGGTGGCGGCGCGCGCGCAACCCCTCTCTTTCTTTGTTGTTTTACAAACTCACTGCTAGTACCCCCATTGCGTTGCCTCCATGCAATACGATGCGGTGCAATGCAAATATGCAATACGTGCAGGCGGTGCTGGGCGCGGGAGCGCTCCAAGGCGCCTTTAGGCCGCTTATGATGCAGCAGCTGCTGCTGCCGGTGCTGCAGGTCGGTTCCCTTGGCTGTGAGGAGGAGGAGCAGCAGCAGGGCCAGCAGGCGCAGCAGCGGCAGGGGCAGGGGCAGCAGGACAGGAGCCAGCAGCAGCTAGGCAGGCAACCGGCGTCCCCGGGTTGCGAGGGAGGAGACGAGAGGGAGGCGGAGGGGGCTGCTGAGGAGGTGGTACTGGAGGGTGTTGAGGCGGTGGTGCTGGAGGTGTGCGCAGCAGCAGGCAACATTGCAGCGCATGGATTGCTGGTGAGGGCGACGGGAGGAGGTTCGGCGGGGGGGGGAGGTGGAGATGGGGACTGAGGCCGTCGGGGGGCGTGGTTCAGCACGACCTTTAGGAAGGGGGACCAAGCGCCCCCGTGAGAGGTTTGTGGGACTTGGTAGCGCGCATGCCGAGCGAGCTTCTCCAACGCCTCCCTTCTCCACCCTGTGTTGGATCTATGGCAAGTCCGGAGCTGGGTTAGCTTGACCCGTAGTGTGGTTTCACACCTTTCCTTTTTCCCATCCCCCCCACCATTATCAGCTCGTCAGTTTCCTCGTCCGTTTCCTCATTCTCACCCCCACCGCCGCCACCACCACCTCCCCCCTGTCTCAGGCCCAGGCTGCCGCCCTGGTGCATGCGGACCTGCTGCGGCCGCTGGTGCGCCTCATGCTGCCGCCGCCGCCACCGGGGGGCAGCGGCGGCAGTGCGGGTGGAGCAGGAGGCAGCAGCAGGGGGTCAGGCGGCAGCGACACCGAGGAGCGTCAGCCTCAGCCGCTGGAGGTCCGGCGCTGTGCCGCCCTGGCACTGAGCTACCTAGCCGTGAAGGTAGGGGTGTGGGGTTGGAGGTTTGTTGTTGCGGCTGTGCTTTGGTTTCTTCTTGCATGGGCTTTGCATCCTCCCTGCTTCTGTGGTTTTCATGGGTTTCACCATTGAAACCCGCTTACAGACACCTTACCGATGCCGGTAACGTTGGATGAGTGCTGTAGTTGCATCCAGTACACAAACCCGCTCCGCACCAACTTGGAATTCTTGTTTTCCCCTCATCAGGACGTGTCGCTAGCTCAGGCGGTGTTCTCCGCCGGTGCAGCCGTGCCGCTGTCCGCTCTGGTTGCCGAGCTGGGGGGCAGTTGCGGGGGTCCTGACATGCGCGCGGTGGTGGCGGCAGCGGAGGCGCTGCTTGCCATGGCACAGGCGGGAGCCCCCTGCAGCAGTACCCCCAGCGGCAGCCGTAACAGCAGCAACGCGGGTAGCTGGGAAGGCCACAGAGTTGGTGGGAGCTACGGGGGCGGGGGCGATGATGATGAGGATGAGGATGACGATGAAGACGACGACGACGCTGAACTCAATCCTGTTCTCATGTCGTACATTGACGGAGGAGGAAGCGGTGCAGCCGGAGGGGGGGTGTACGACAATCTTAAGTTAGCGCTGGCGAGAGGCATGTTGCCTCGAGCGGCGGTGAAGGTGGAACTGCTGATGACGTGGCTTCCGCGCCGTACAGCAGGTGTACGGTGATGCCGTACGTACGGTGATGCGTGCGCCGTCAGTCATGTTTGTTCGTACAGAGATGCATGTGCCTTTACTCTATGACATGGTACGGTATGTTGTCGTACAGTTTGGTATGGGGATCTAGAGCTGGGTAAGTACAGGGTAGCAGGGGCGGCAGTAATAATAGCTATAGTACGGTAGTTAGGCCGTGTAGCGATGCAACACGGATTCGAGCATTGGTGCACTCGTGTTGCCTTTGCTGGCTGATTATTGATTATCTATAGTAGCATTCGATGTACGCACAGCAGGGAATTGCAGGTATTTGCAACACCTGTGGGCACCTAGATATACACGAGAGGACAGGGCAGGGCGTCACGTGAGACATATCGGTAGTTGACAGCTGGATTATTGTTTGTCACGACGATGTGAGTGTTACTTTCGATGTTAGTGGTGGCTGACGGCGACCCGCGGGTCACAAGCGGAGGAAGGTTCAGGAGGACTACCCTTCTGTGTTGTCAACCAAGCAGGTATTGACAACACCTGTGGGTACCGGTTTACATGCACGTTGGTTTCGGTAGAAAATGGCTGTGTGTATGCGTAGATGCTTCAATACCACTCTATTCTTGCGAAGCATGTTTTGGCTTTGGCTTGGTGGGCAAGCGCGAGTAGCAGTAGGATACTAGCAGTAAATTCATTAATAGATAGGAAACAAACCCATACATCTCTGCTACGAGTACGAGTAGGGTGGTGTGGGGAGTGGGGCGACGGGTCTAGGTGCACGGTGGTAGCGGAGCCGGATAGGCACCTGGATGGCGGTGCCACTATTGCTGCATCCGATGCTACTGCCTACTGCTCTGGGCCCTGTGTGCGTGTGAAGGGCACTCCAACAGTACTCAGTTGGGGGTCAGACCAAATGTCGATGACCGCATTCCTTCTTTCTTCATGTTTCTCCTCTCTTATCCTGGACTTCTTTTATCTCTTCTTTTCTGTAGCTATGGATGGTTCTGGCGTGCTGGATGCTTGCACGTGTGTGTTCTAACGATTTCCTTATGCAATCTTGCATAAAGATTACTTGACGGTACTCGGATGCTTGTGTATGTGTGGGTACGGCAGGTGTCATGAGTACGACTGGGTACGTGGGGAACATGTACGGATACAAGGAGGTCGGTGCCTTCGACCGGTACTGCCGTACACTCCTTGCGAGAAGGAGACGGCAGCACTGGCGGCATGGTCCGTACCAGTTTAACCAATGCGGGCATTGCCAGGCACGTTAGGCTACTACGATGCGGTGTCATGAATTGCGTAGCTGATCCGTTGGGGCCTGTCAGCTTTTGTAGCTCGTCGCTTGAAAGCAGCTCTTAGTAGTTTAGAGATGTGTTTGGTTGCTGATGTGATGCTGCCATGCCTGTCAATGTTAACCGAGTATGGTACGGTGCGGGTCGCAAGCTTCACATCTGTTCTGCACAGTGGCTGGCTAGGATCCTCAACTTTAGTCCACCGGGCCCAAAAGCGAGTGGATGCGCGCGACGTAAGCAAATACCGTAATCGCCTGACGGCTGACGGCTCAGTGAAAAGGGCTAGCAACATAACGTGCAGCCTTGAAGTTCATCCGAAGTAACAGAGGTTCACGTGCCGCTGTCGCCCGGAGTCGCAAGGTTCGCATGTGTGCTCCACAAGGCCACAGCAACCGACATGTTGCTGTCAACGGTTTGTAACAGACACGACGGCACCAGAATCGCTCCTCTGGTGGCCTAGCAATCTTGTCTTGCAACGTTTAGCCGTAGGTGGAGAGGGCGAATATGTGGCTAATGGCTAACCGCAGATCGCTCCTTTTGTCCAGACTACCGCTGCTTTTGCTGGCCCTGTTGCGATTCAGGGAAGGCTTGGCCCAGCAGCAGGGAGAAAAGCTAGAGCATTGTGAGCTGCATCCTAAAATAGAAGAGCGCATCGCGAAAGATGCACGTATTTGGGGAAGTAAAGGCATCACAGAAGACTTAGTCCTCTCCGTCAGCAAATTCTGTTTGACGCCGGAGCGTATTACAGAGAATCACTGCAACTGTCATCCGCAGCGGATCCTAATAGAAAACGGTGCGTCCCTTTTTAGCTCTTTCGAATGGACAGGTGCAAGCAGCGGCTGCAAGCATGCCGAAACTTGCCTGGCCATGGGCTTGCTTCAGTGTGCCAAGCCTAGCAGTATTCATACCTCGCACCTAACGACGGCGAGTTGCCTAACCTAAGCTTTGACTCCATCTTGTCATCCCTCCCTTACCTTGTCAGCTCACCCTAGTTGCAAGTTAAAGACCGCATACATGCAACCTCTGCAGCTTTCTCCACACCTTGATGCTTGTATGCATGCAGGTACTGTCTACTTGAACAACCTAATTCCATCGCATCGGCTGGGGCCGCATGAACACATCGGGCTGCTCGTGGAGCTGTATGAAGCAAGCCAAGTCTACAAGTAGGGCAAATGCATTGCTTCCTACTGCCATTTCACCCTATGCATTCGCACAATTCCCACTCCTTTTGCTCGTCTGAGCGAGCCTGCACCGATCCACCCTCAGGCCGTTTGCTCCCTCTCCTCTCCACCATCTCCTGACCTCACCCTTCCCCGCTCCACCCTATTTCCTCCCCACAGGCTTCCGAATGTGGAGTTCACGTACTGGCTAGGTGAGGTGCGGGTTGGCCGGCAGGCTGGGCTGGCAGGGGATAGAAGGGGGAGGGGGAAAGGGCACAAGACTCCCCGGGACAGCACTGCCGCCCTCGGTATGGTCGTTGAACAGGAAAACAAACCCTTAGCCTAGCAACGGCCGCCACCCTTCCCTCCCTTGCTACCTACCACCCGTGAAAAACTTACGTACCTCCTTCCTTGCCCCACGCGACCCTGCCACCCTGCCACCGTGCCCCGTCCCATGCGCGCGCACTCAGATGACCACCCCCCCGGCGAACTAGACCTGAAGGGTCCGCCCCCCGGCGGGGAGGGCAGCGGGCCCCCCAGAACCGCCTGGCCCTACCCGCCCGAGGGGGGCCTGCCGCCCATGGTTGCATGGAGCAAGTCCGCTGACAACGGAGTGCTCATGGTGCCGTACAGCGGCGCATTCAGGTGGGAGATTGGGAAGAGGCGAGGAGCGAGGGGGGAAACACTAGCTGACCGTGTGACAAGGCGGCGGAGGGTGCAAGCATGCGGACATGGCGCGCAGGAGGTTTGCCTCATGCGAGGTTGCTTCCCATGTCGAGTGTTCGAATGCACGCTGCATCCCTGCATGGGTTGGGTTGCATGGGCCTCACCTCGCCTCACCTGCCGTCCCCGGTCACGCTCCCCCCCCTCCCCCAGGTGCGCTACGGACAGCTTTGACGCATTGGAGTCGCAGTTGACGCAGCTGGACAGCGTTCCCTGGGAGCAGCGCAAGGAGGTGGGTAGCGGGTGGCATGTGGGATGGAGCGGGGTGTGACGCCTACTTGCCACGCTTGCAACAGCCTGTTGCTGCCGTACCTTCCTCCGCGTCCTTTTCCCCTTCATACCATCGCGCCCCCTTCCCCCCCTCCCGCCTCCCTCCGGCCCCCAGGTCGCATTTGGCCGCTGGAACGGGTTCTGTACCTACTACTACACGTGGCCGCCGGGCAGCAGGGGCGGGCGGCTGAGAACCGACGACGGTCGGCCCGCGCCCTGCCCCCGCCTGCACCTGAACACCCTGTCCGACTCGCACCCCCAGCTGCTGGATGCCTACGATCTGGGCCGCGCGCGACCCGTGCCGCTGGCGCACCAGAACGCGCACAAGTACCTGGTGTCCACGGATGGTGGGTGTGGGTGGGGCGTGGGTGTGCGAGGGAGAGGAGAGGAGCGATCCCCGCCCCCCTCCCCCAGCATCATGTTGCAAACCAGGATGAAGCCCTTTTCCATACGGTTGCTTGGGTGTTACCTCTTTGCCCTCTTTGGCCCCCCCCGCACCCCCACCAGGCTGGTCCATCAGCTCCAAGTTCGACAAGTACCTGCTGCTGGGGTCCGCCGTACTCAAGGTGCGCCAAGGAGACGAGGGAGCCAACCAGCCAGCAAGCCAGCCAGCCAGCCAGCCAGCGAGAACTGAGGGGGAGAAAGATCCGGAACTGGAGGAGAGAGAAGGACACAGATCCTACCCACCCACGTCCTCGCCCTTCCACTGCCGCTTGCCTGGCCCCAGCCATGGTCCTTCCCACTTGCCCCTCTCCACCCGATACCTGACCTCCGCGCTTCCTCCTCCCTACCATGTCACAGCCCATGGAAGCCATGGTCACAAGCCTACATGCCATACGGTTGGTTAGTTTCTTCGTCTTTACCCCCACCCCCTTTTCCACGCGCAGGCCGCCTCCATCCGCGATGGCTTCTACTACGATGCGATAAAGGCATATGAACACTACGTGCCCTTCATGGTCAAACACCAGGACGATGTGGTTGAGGTAAGGGGGGAGTAGCAGTGCAGCGACGCACCGCGGTAGGGGTCTGCAGCATGTCGCCCTCGCTGCATGTCACCAGCCAGCCGCTAATGGCGCGTGGGTACGCATGCAATGGGGCATGTCACCAGCCTCTAATGGGTAGCATGCACTCCACTCATGCTGAACCCCCGGGCAACTACTGGGGTCTTCGCTCTGCTGCCCTTCCACCCATCCCTGGCCCCCCGCCCTCCCTCTTTTCCTCCCAATTCTTTTACTGGACCTCTACCTAAACTCCCCCTTGTTCCCCCCATCTCTCTCCTGCTGCCTGCCAGGCCGTGCAGTGGTGTCGTGCGCACGACCCGCAAGCCCGCCACATCGCCGCCGCTGCTCAGCAGTTCGCGCGCACCCACCTCAGCCGCCCAGCCCGGCTCTGCTACCTCTTTCGGCTGCTCACACACCTGGCAGCGCAGTACAGGTGAGCGGAGCGGCAGGAGGGGGGCCGGCGACGGTAAGGCGTACAGTACATGTAGACGCACGCACACTGCGGCACGTACCAAACAACTTCCCCCTCCCACATGCTCCACCCGTCCCGCTCAGCCTGGCTTTACCCCACCCAACTCTTTTGCAACCTATTCCTCCCCTGCTCCCCTCTCCTCCCCTTCCCTCGCCTCACCTGCTCCCTCCCCTCCTCCTCCCCCTCGCTCGCTCCCAGGTACCCCATCAGCTGCAGCCGGCGGCAGTTGTGCGTCCCTCTGGCGGATGAACTGCGCTTCATGCAGAGCTTTGACAGGACCAACGAGACTTGCAAGTAAGGCCGGCCGGACGCGCCCGTCTCCCCACCAAGCTCTGAATGCGCCGGTCTGTAGCTACTCTAATGAGTGCTAATGCTGTGGGCACCGCCCCCGAGAAGCATTTGATAACAGCTCACGCACCACGTGGTGGCATGATGAGATCGCATACGTGCTGGCGGCTCCTCGCTTTCCTTTACATTCTGCCGTGCTGCCACGCGCTCTCTCCCACCCCGCTGTTCCCCTTGACCCCCTGCTGTTGCACTGCCAACCTTCCAACCCCTCCCCTTTCATTCCCTCCCTCCCTTTCCCTGCCTGCCTGCCCTCTGCCAGCTACGCCGAGGTGTTGGACCGCTACGCGCCCTCCGACCCCTCCGACCCACGGGTCACCTCCCGCCTCGCCGAGCTGCGCACGCTACATGAGGACCCGCTGCACTGGCCGCGAGACGACCTGTTCGTGGAGGGGCTGCGGGGGGAGGGGCAGCAGCGGTTGATGAAAGAGGAGGAGGGGGAGGAGGGAGGGCAGAAGCAACATCAGCGGAGGCAGAGACGGCGGCGGGGGCACCGTTAGCAGGAGTGGGGTGTAGCAGGGAGGAAACACGGAAAGGATGAGGGGACCGGCGGCAATTCCGGTAGTGCATTCAGCAGCAGCAGGTGTCGTCAGTGTCAAGCAGGCGGAGGAGGTCGTCATGGGAGGCTCGTGTGAGAAAGGAGTGCAGGCGTGACCTACAGCTGCCTTGGGGTGAAGGATTCCAGGCCTGTGGGTTAGGGTGACACGGTGAGGGGGATGTTTGTGGTCAGGTATGGTGGAGCCGGGCTCTTAGGCGGCTGGGCTTGGTATGCTCGATGGCAGTGTTGCTGTGTTAGTTGGGCTTCAGGAGCTGTGGCTTTCCCTTCGTGCGTTACCGTGTGTACCGGTACCGGTATACCTGCATTAATGAAACCACCGTAATGGAGGATGGCGATGTAGGGAACCAGTGATGGAGGGTGGCTGCGTGGCAGCTGTTTGTTTGGTTTCGCCAGCACGGTTCTGGATCCTGCCATGTTATTGGAGTCCCACGCGTGCGTAGGGGCCGGGACTGTAGAGGGCAGCATAGGCCACTGTGGTGAACTCTGAGCTGATGATGAGATGGACTGCGCATGCCGCTAAGACTTGAATTATTCAGCACTCAGCGAGCGCCGTCAGGTCCTGTAATGCTGTAAACCATCGCGTGGTCTGCACGTATCTTATAGCAGGTGATGTTCTTTATACCTTCCGATCACGCCTTGCCTTCTTGTACTGAATGAGAAGATGAGCGGGCGCAGATAGGTTTGTTTACTCTTGGTGGTCTCGATGTTGCATCACGTAAGCAATGCTCAAACTCAAGGAGAAAGGGTCAACAGAGGGGCCCGCTAGCCAGCTTGCCTATACATATACAATTAAACCGACCGCAGTTCAACGGAAACGGTTGCACGGACCAGCACATGGACATTCGCCTTCTTGCACGCGTTCATGGTTAACTTCATGAAGACTTCTTAAGGGAAGCAATTTTACAAGTTGTAGGAAATTGCCACTTAGAGCCTATGGCAGAGCTTAGATGGCCCATCCAATTTGGCTTGCGGCTGCTCTTCATAGCAGCAATGATGCAGGGCTGGGTCAGAAGCACTCAGCAAGAAAAAATAGACACGTGCGAGCTACACCCATGGATCGAGGAACGAATTGCAATAGATACGCGCATCTGGGGCGACGCTGGTATCACCGAAGACCTAGTCCTTTCCGTCAGCAAGCATTGCGACACTCCAGAACGAATTAAAGAGAAACATTGTAACTGTCAACCTCAGCGGATTCTTGTAGAAAACGGTGAGATTCCATACCCGTTGGCGCAGCCAAGCGGAGGTCAATACTGGATCAGGCATTACCCTTATAAACGTTGCTCCACTGCCTTACTTTGATCTATCTAGTCCGGGTTGTCGCCCACCATTTATGTTTCGTGACTTGTCAACTTCCCAACATGAACATGTTTGTGCTATAGCCCATCTCACACATAACAACAGAACATCTGAATAGTACTATAAAAGAAGCGTAAAGCACCTGCTTGGTATTCGTTGATATTGGTTACGCGGGCCCCTTTGCTTGCAGGAACGGTCTATCTGAATAACGTGATTCCCGCCCATCGGCTGGGAGCCTTTGAGCACATCGGCCTGCTCCTGGAGTTGTACGAAGCCAGTCAGGTGTACAGGTGCGCCAGTCACGCCTTGTTCTGCATTTTATTGCATCCACGTGTGACACATCACACCTTGTCATGTCTGACTCCCGTACATGAATTCAGTAGTGGTATCTTTGACCGCGGGCTTCACAATCCAATTCCTGACCAACCCCTTCCGTATACCGCTCCCTCCCAGCCTTCCGAATGTGGAGTTCACTTTCTGGATAGGTGAGGCGCGGGGCTGGCTGGCTGGCAGAGGGGCCTTACTTTGGATGCAGCGATAGGCCGGGAACAATCTCTCAACTCCCATCCCAACTGCTGTTTGCCGCTTCCCGAACACTCAAAACGCAGATGACAACCCCCCAGCTGAGACCACGTTCTTAAAGGACGACAGTAGCAGCACTAGCACTAGCAGCACTAGCACTAGCAGCGCCGTCAGTAATGGCAGCAGCAGTGGCGGCAGGGGTGCTCCCAAGACAGCCTGGCCCTACACGCCCGTGGGGGGTCTGCCGCCCATTGCTGCATGGAGCAAAAGTGAGGACAATGGCGTGTTCATGGTTCCTAACAGCGGCGCATTCAGGTGCCCGCGCGACAGCTTCGATGCGTTGGCGGCTCAGCTGGAGGAGACGGCGGGGCGCGTTCCCTGGGAGCAGCGGAAGGAGGTAGGTGGCGGGCGGGGCGGTGTGGGGCGGGGTTGGGGTGGGAGAGACGGGCAGCACTCACTGCGTGTTGCGGCGGCGGAATATACACGAACGGCTTCCCTTTCCGCTGTGCGAATACACCGGCATATGGAGCTCCCCTGCCTCCCCACCTGCCTGCTTCTGCCACTTAGTGACTCGAACCTGCAGAGCCACGAAGCACACAGACACGTACTCTGATTCCACTTTGCTTTCCCTCTCCCGGGTAACGCCCCCCTGCCTCCCTCCTGCCCCCCCCAGGTCGCATTTGGCCGCTACAACGCCTTCTGCCCCTACTATTACGAAGCCGGACTTGTGCGCACCGACGACGGGCGGCCCGCGCCCTGCCCCCGCCGCCATCTGAACACGCTGTCTGACTCGCACCCCCAGCTGCTGGATGCCTACGATCTGGGTCGGGCGCGACCCGTGCCGCTAGCGCACCAGAACGCGCACAAATACCTGGTGTCAACGGATGGTGGGTGTGGGAGGGGGGTCAAAGACCATACCAAACCATAGGAGACCACAGGTTAGGGCACAGCAATGGGGGTAGTAGGCGGCAGGGTGCCACAAGACAAAGTGTTGGTGCGGGAGGGGGTGGGCGGGGGTGTGAGAGGGAGAGGAGAGGAGCGAGGGTGTTTCCAGACCTTCCGAGCAAGGACACGTGTACATACGTCGTGTATGCACACAATGTGAATACTTTACTACTCCCGTGGTCCTGCCCGCGTCCTGGGCGTCTTAGCTTACCCTGTAGTTTGCTTACCTGCTTCTCCTTGTGTTCTTCCACACCCGCATCAACTCTCGCGCCTCTCCCCCTCCGCAATGAAACGGCCTCTTTGACCCCGTCCCCAGGTTGCTTTGCCCTAAGGTTGCCCTAACCAGTGGTTTGGTATGTGCGTTTCCTGGCCCTCCCCCCTCCTTTCCAGGTTGGTCGATCAGCTGTAAGCTAGAGAAGTATTTGCTGCTCGGGTCGACGGTGCTGAAGGTCCGTGTGGTGGGGGGAAGGCTCGAGCAGCCGCATGGGAAACACGCAGGAGGAGAGGGAGGAAGGAAGCAGGAAGGTATCCAAAACCTTACGATGATGACTAATGGGGATACGGCCCTGGTCGTCCACAATGGGGGGCACACTATCTAGCTAGTACCTGACTCCCCCCTGTCCCACCAGGCCGCTTCCTACCGCAGTGGTTTCTACTACGATGCACTAGAGCCCTACAAGCACTACGTGCCCTTCATGGTCAAGCACCAAGACGATATTATCGAGGTGGGTTGACGTCATCAGGCGCGCGGTGGGGTGGTTGTGTAGCGATTGGGTGAGCTTCTCATGTGGCACCGCTAGCTGCAAAAGGACTAGCGGCGTAACCCCCGAAGGGAGCCTCAAAGCATCTGGGCCCCGCCCTTGACTGAGGCTGTGGTAGCAGACAGTTAGGGGTACCGGTAACGGTATTACGGCATCACCATGCGTGGTAAGACTTACCCTCCCCACCTCCCCTCCTCTCTCCCTCTCCTGCTGCCTGCCAGGCCGTGCAGTGGTGTCGCGCGCACGACCCGCAAGCCCGCCACATCGCCGCAGCTGCTCAGCAGTTTGCGCGCACCCACCTCAGCCGCCCAGCCCGGCTCTGCTACCTCTTCAGGCTGCTCACACACCTTGCAGCGCAGTACAGGTGAGCGGAGCGGCAGGAGGGGGGCCGGCGACGGTAAGGCGTACGGCACACATGGACACATTCATCCCTCACAATATGTTCCGGCTCGTGATGTTTTCAATACACACACCTTGACAATTACTGTGTTGTAATACCTGCGCCCCCTCGCTCGCTCCCAGGTACCCCATCAGCTGCAGCCGGCGGCAGTTGTGCGTCCCCCTGGCGGAAGAACTGCGCTTCATGCAGAGCTTCGATGCCACCAAGAACACCTGCGGGTGCGTGTGTAGGATTTTAGGGTGCTGTTCTTTAGTTGGCTGGTTGGTTGGTTATTCGGGGCATTGTGGTGTGTGGCTCAGCAAATGACGGGTGTTGCATGCTGTGCTGCGCTCCGCCCCTCCTTGCGGGCTCGTGAGGAATGGAAAGCTGATGCCCCCTGCTGTTGCACTGCCCACCCAAACCACTCCCTTTCCCTCACTCCCTCACTCCCTCTCTCCCTCACTCCCGCACGCTCCCTTTCCCTCCCTGCCCCCTGCCCCCTGCCCCCTGCCCCCTGCCCCCTGCCCCCTGCCCCCTGCCCCCTGCCCCCTGCCCCCTGCCCCCTGCCCCCTGCCCCCTGCCCCCTGCCCCCTGCCCCCTGCCCCCTGCCCCCTGCCCCCTGCCCCCTGCCCCCTGCCCCCTGCCAGCTACGCCGAGGTGTTGGACCGCTACGCGCCCTCAGACCCCTCCGACCCACGGGTCACCTCCCGCCTCGCCGAGCTGCGCACGCTACATGAGGACCCGCTGCACTGGCCGCGAGACGACCTGTTCGTGGAGGGGCTGCGGGGGAATGGGCAGGAGAGCGGAGAGGCGGAGAAGAAACAGCAACAGCAGCGACGTTTGTTGAGGGAGGCGAAACGGACAAAGGTTTAGGTGGGACAGCAGCAGCGGTGAAGGGGCACAGCAGGTGGAGCAGGGCGCACGGGTAGCGTCAAGGATCGTGGGTTGACGTGGATGGATGGACGGATGCGCTCGTTCACGCAACATGTTGATTGCTGTTTTACGTGCAGAGCGTGGGAATAATAATGCCGTACAAATGCTGCGGAGCATGCGGGCGTGTGATCGGTGTGAATGTGGGGTGGTGGCTAGTGGTGGATGTGCATGGATGGGCAAACGCCATAGCGTTACTGGATGCCGTACGTGCTAGGTAGCTAGCTAGACGGCTACGCCATCTGCAGGGATTGATTATAAAGATCTCATTACCAATGTGCAGTGCCATCTAACGGACACAAGGGAAGCACAGTCGCAGCAGGGGTAACGAGGTAGGAAGCAATGGGATTGAAGGAATTGTGGATGTGTATAAATGTAAGATTAGGTACGTGATAGTAGTATTAGTGGGCATTATCGGTAGAAATAGTGCTGGCAAGAGGCAGGTGAGCGGCAGAAGCTCAAGCGTTGCTCATGCATGTGTGCTGTTGATGCGGGTGGTGATGGAGCACTTAGGCTTGCGACATCCTTCTTGCCCCCAACACTTTCCTGCGCTTTACGCTGCGGACTGGGATGCATGCAGGGGCGACATGCGGCACCATCGCCCGACAGTTGCTAGACCAGTCAGCAGCAGTTAAGTATGGCGGCGACCTGTTTTTGCGACTTTGAGTATGAGAAGACGTTGTGCATGTTTGCTGTTTACGAATTGTTTTTAGTCAGAGTGAAGGGGCAACACAGCTGGCGCTTTGGAAAGGCAGGACAACAGGCTGCTGGGTCGATCTACGGCATACTTTGTTCTATTAGACGCTCAATTTAGCCGACCGTAAGCATGGAATGCTTGTTCACAGCCTCTACATAAAAGCGGGGGGAAGCCATGTTACGTTGGCCCATGGGCCACAACAGGAGAATTGTCAGCCTAATAGTCGCATTTGTTTTGTAATAAATGCTCATCTTGCTTGTCTCCAGGATGGGTCCGCAAAACACCCCGTCCCAAAGGCTCCAGTGGCACATCCTCCCTATCGACATTGCTTTGATAAGGAGAGGTGCAACACAGAGAATATCTAGGCATAACAGTATACTAGGGGTAAATGGAAGTAATGATGGCAGTTAGACGTTGTATCTCTACTCCTGCCAGGGGACTTCTTGCAATTCGGCCCTGCCCACGTACCACACCCGTGCGAATGCGTAAAGGAGACAGCAAGTAACTAATGCATAGTATAGTGAAATGGCTACAGGTATAAGCTACAAGTAATCGAGCTCGTATACGTGTCATCCCGGTCTAAGGCCACCTTTACGTAAATGCCGTACCTTACGGTGGCTGAGTAGTCTCGAAAGGAGAGACAAATGCCGACCGCAGTAACAGCAACCGGTAAACTGTTAAGCACTGCGACTGGACCAAGCATCACGTCTGTTGTTGTCGCTGGCGCTTGCGATTACGCCAACTTTGGCCATTTTTACAAGCTTGACTGCCCCACTCCGCCACTCGGCCCGCACACTGGTGAACTACCGCATGACTCAGTAGCGCCATTTAGACAACAGGCCGTAGGGCTTTATGGAAATGGTGCTGCCAGGTCAACCCATAGCCGAATCTAAATCGCCCACTACTGAAAATGGAGCGCGACAGGAGCGCGTTCAAGAGGTCAACCTGCCAGCCACACCGCGCTCTCCACGTGCCACGGCCGACGCAAAGCTGCTGGCAGCGCTGCGTGCGGAAATGGAGAGCACACGGGGTAAATTAACGCTGGAGCGCCGCAAGGAGCTAGCGGCTCGGCTGCTAGAGCACAAAGACCGCGATGACACGTTCTTCACGCGTCTGAGCAAGCGGCTTGAAGAAGTAAGCGCTGCGGTGCTGTGTGTCGGCAGGATGGAGAGGGCACATGAGGGCAACAGTCGTACGGAAGGCAACCGGGGCACGGACGCGTAAAAGAGCTGACGAGAGTGTGACAATCAAGTCATTGTTATGCCATGTTACGCCTCCCTGGCTAGAGCCCTATGCGCCGTGTGCCCCATGCATCTATCAACCTCAATCCATCATGACTTGCTGCTGCAATCAGCCTCCAGGGCCCCACACTGCACCGCTCTCTCCTCCCCTCACCTCCCTCTTTACCTCTCCCCACCTCCTTCACCTCCCCCTCTCCCCACCTCCAGGCCGGCGTGTCGCTTCCCTCCGTGACGGTGGAATACCGGCAGCTGCGGGTGCAGACGGAGGCGCTAGTGGGGGCGGCGTCGGTACCCACGGTGGCCTCCGTGCCGCTCACGTTTGTCAAGGTAGGGCAGGAGGGGGTGTTGCAGAGGTGTACCAAACCTGGGTAGGAGGCAGGCGGAGATACCGGTATACCGGCACGCGCCATGGCCCCTGCCTCTCTTCCTGTCCCACACACCTCCCTGCCTTGCAACCTCCTCCTCCTGCTGCTGCTGATTCATCCTTTCCCCCACATCCCACCCCCACCCACCCCATCTCCAACCCTCGACCCCCCCTCCCCCCCGCAGCAAGTACTAGGCCTGCACCAGGGCCGTGAGTCCAAGCCCCTCACCATCCTGAACGGCATCCAGGGCCGGCTGGTACCCGGGCGGCTGACGCTGCTGCTGGGGCCGCCCTCCTGCGGCAAGAGCAGTTTCATGCGGGCGCTGACGGGGCGGCTCATTCCGGCGCAGGGGAAGGTATGGGGTGGGGCGGGTGGGGGGTGCATGGCGGAGGGTGGGATGGGTGCGTAGTAGGGGAAGGTATGGGCGGGGGTGGGTGCGTGTGCGGGAGAGGGCGGGCGGTGCAGTACGATGGGGTTGTTGCATGGGGAGGGGGCATGGGGTTGATGCGGGAAGACAGCGTGTTTGGTTGTGTTTGGTGTATCTTGTATGTTACCCTTCTGGGTGCTGTCTGCTGGGCTGAGCTGCTGTGACTGAGGCGTTGTTTCCCTTCTTGTCCTTTCCCAACCGACAACCGACAGCTGTCTGGGGACATTCGTTACAACGGTCATGCGCTCGACGAATTCAACGTCCGTCGTACGGCAGCATACGTTGACCAGGTGCGTGTTGAGGAAACCGGCCGCGAGTCGGAACATATGCTGTGATTGCCGGATTGTGTTATTGTGTGTACGGTGTCGCACGGCGTCAGCAGGAGTTGGGTTGGGTAGCAAAGCATCATCGGATTTGCCATGTGTGTCATGATTGTCAAAAGCAAATGCAGCTCACAGCGTCTTCCCGCTCTCAGCCGCCATCATTCCCTCGACGTGTCCTACTTTCGTCGGAGTGTCTGTCTTGTTATGGCACATCGTTCCTACCTGTCCCTATGTAACCCACAGCACCTCCTACTGTTCTCCTGAACTGCACACAATTCCTGGCTCCACTCAAATTCACCCTCCTAACGACACCAACCATCCGCCCCCGACCAACCAACCGCAGATCGACAACCACAACCCCAACCTCACAGTCCGAGAGACGCTGGACTTTGCACATGCTTGTCAGGTGGGGGGTGTGGGGTGGGGTGGGGTGGGGTTTTGAAGGGAGGAGAAGCTTTCCGCAAACACCTGATGAGCTTTCTGGCATCGTCATTCTTTCTTGTCCGTTGTCCCGCCTGTCGTACTCCGGCTGCCGTACACTGGTCGTTGCTGAATGAATGACCGTTGCTGTCAGCGCGGATCGAATGCGGATAAAAGAATACAATCGGTTGAGTTGGGTTTAGATAAACTGAGCCGCGGAAACACAGTTGGGATGTAGCCGGTGTACGATGCCCCTGTGGTTTTGTCGTACATCAAAACACCCACACAGACGCCCCTCTCCTTGACCCCACCAAAACACACGCCTCCTTCGCCCTATGGTTCGGTATGATCGTTGACCCCCCTCCCAAAACACACACAAAACCTTGGTGACGATGTTTGACATCAAGACAATAGTAGTAGACAACTACAACAGCCAGCATTCAGCTCGGTCGCTGGAGGGTCGCTAACCCAGGACTCGGTATCGGTAGGGACCGCTAACCCATACTTGTTTTTGTGGCACCCTACCGCTCCTATCCCCATTGCCTTGCCCCAACCTGTGGCTTCCTATGGTTCGGTTTGATCTTTGACCCCCCCCCCTCCCCCAAAACACACACAAAACCCCACACACCCGCAGGTTGGGCTGCACGGCGCCCCCTTCGACGTTCCCTCCGAGCTAGCCGCGCATCACATCGCCTCACAGCGTCTCAGCGGTGGTGGAGGGGCGGGGGCGGGTGGGGACTCCGCCTACAGTGCAGCGTCCGCCGCCTCCACCCCTAGAGCGGGACTGGGCGGGAAGAGCAGCAAGTCCTCGCTGCTTGAGCAGGCGGTAAGAGCGGGGGAGGGGGGGAGGGGGCCTCACTGACAGATAGGGACGACGCACGTGTGTTGACATACCGCACCTTACATGCATGGCGCCCCTCACCCGCCGCCCTCGTCACCGCCAGGTTCGCACCACCCCTTGCCGCCACCCCATGGCTCGCATTCCCTTGACCCCACTTCGCCCCCACCACCCCTTGCCACTCGATACGCCCCCAACCCTCTCCGCTCCCTCACCTCCGCTCCACCTCCCCCTCCCCCTCCCCAACTATCCAGCCTAATGTGGATTCTGTTTCCAAATTACCCCCTCCCCCCAGGCCCCCGAAGACGAGTTCGAGGCCCTGCTGCGCGCCAGCTGGGGCACCCCCGTGCGCGTGGACATTGTGATGTCGCTGTTGGGGTTGAGCCACTGCGCGGAGTCGGTGGTGGGCGACCAGCTGATGCGGGGGATCAGCGGGGGGGAGCGGAAGCGGCTCACGGCGGCAGAGATACTGGTGGGTTGGGGGGGAGGGTGGGGTTGGGAGGGGGGTGGGGTTGGGGTGGGGGGAAGAATTATGTGAATAAGTGCATCAACGGAGTCCCAATCCCGAATGCACATGCAGTGAGCGCTGGAGGGGGGGAGGGGGCGGAGATACTGGCGTGTGTGTGTGGGAGGGGGGCCGGGTGGGGTTGGGGTGAGAGGGGCGGGTGGGGTTGGGGGGAAAGGTGGTGTAAGTAAGCACAGAAACAACTGAAGCACGAACAAAGCACACACATGCGCTCTTCTTCGTGGTAAGGGGCTGTCCGGGCCTCCCTGCGTCCTGTTAACCTCCTCTGGCCACCCTCCCTGTGTTCCTGTTTCCCAACTCCCCTTCCTAACTCCCCTGCCTCTCCTGCCGTACACACCGTACTGCACCCGTGCAGGTGGGGCCCAGCAATGTGGTCATGCTGGATGAGATGTCGACAGGGCTAGTGAGTGGAGGGAGGGAGGTGGAGGGGAGTGGGAAGTAAAGATGAAGAAAGGGACGAACCGAAGGGGAAGGGAGGGGGACTAGGTTTGGTGAGACCGCTTTGGGGTTGGGGGAATGGAGATGATGGTGGCCCTTGGATGCGCGGATGCCAGTGTGTTAAGAAAACTGGCCCTTTTCACCCTTCCTCACCACTCCCCTCCGCCAAACTACTTCACTCTATCCCCAATGCTTTGCCCTAACCTGTGGTTCTGGGCTTCTGGTGCATCTCTTTGACCCCCCCCCCCTCGTCAGTTTTCGTCAGTTCGTCAGTTTTCCTTATTTTTACCCCCTCCCTTCCCCCTCCCCCTCTCCCCCTCAAAGGACTCTGCCACGCTTTTCACCGTGATCCGCTGGCTAGGGCAGGCGGGTCGTGCGCTGCAGCTGACCACCGTGGCCTCGCTGCTACAGCCGCCCCCCGAGGTGTTTGGGCTGTTTGATGACGTCATCCTCATGGCGGCGGGGCGAGTGATGGGGAGCAGGGGGTTAGCGGGGGGGGGGGTAAAAGAAGTGTAACAGACGTTTAAAAGAAGAAAATTGTGGCAATTGAGTCCCAGGGGGGTTGCTGGGGGGCGGGTGCTGAGTAGTAGGGGGGCGGGTTACCATTTGCCTCACTGCCATTCTCATACTCGCTGCTGCCATACCACACTGGCCTGCGTTTGTTTGTTGCAGCGTGCCTGTGTTTTCCTGGCTTCCTGGTTTCTTTGGCCCTCTCTCTACTATCCCTCCTTACCCACCCTCCAATCCCCCACCTCTCTACCCACCCTCCCCCCACCCACCCAGCCGCATCCTCTACCATGGCCCCGTGTCTGATGTGGTGCCGCACTTCCGGTCGCTGGGTCTGCACTGCCCGGACCGCAAGGACGTGCCGTCCTTCCTGCTGGAGATCACCACGCCGGGGGGGCAGCTGGAGTTTGCAGGTGGGAGGGGGGGTAAGGGGGGAAGGAGAATACTCAATGTCCGTGTGGGAGGGGGCTGAGGGGGGGATGGGAGACTGCATGGGGAGTGGAGGGTGGAGTGGCGGGCGGTAAACCTGGCTCTTCACATTCTCCTTCTGTGCTCCTGTCTCCCGTTACCTATCTCGAGAGGCTCTCTGTTTAGGCTGTAACGGTTTCTGACTAGTGCCAAGCGGAACGTGTCAAAAGCGGGACGTTTGGGACAGCTGCCAAGGGCCATTACACTGCAGCTGCTCTCCATGTCATGGGCCTTCGGGCCTTGGGCTCGCCTCCGCACCCGGGCTATCGGCCAGCTGATTGAAACCCGCCGGTCTACTAGGCTGAAAGCTCAACTGAGTGAAGGCAGAATGCCTGAACCAGGAGAGCGGAGGCCTAAACATCTCGCCTCCCGATCTAGGTCGTACGACAGTCGCACAGAACCAGGCTTAGAAACTCCGATCGCTACGCTCCGTCGTATCTAAGCCAACAATCTTATCCACATCCTTCCATACCCTTCCGCTATCCACATCCCCCTCTCTTCTTCTGCCTCCTCCCTCCCTCCCTCCCTCCCCCAGGTCCCGAGCTGCGTGTAATGCATGCTGGGGGGGTGAACGGGGGTGACGGCAGCACGGGGGGCGGCATGCAGGCGGCAGGCGGTGGCGGGGAGGGGGCGGGGGTGGCGGCGGGCGGCAGTGAGCACGGAGGAGGGGGCAGCCTCAAGCTGAGAGCCAAGTGAGGGCGGGTGGGGGAGGCGAGGGGAGCACCGGTAATAGGGAGACATTTTTCAGAGTATAGATGGGGAGGGGAGGGGAAGAAAACATCGTGCTGCGAACGGAAGCCCCCTTTATACCGGTGCCTTCTTTTACCCTCCCTCTCGTCCTTGTCCCTTCCGACCTCCTCCCTTCCTTCCCTTATCTCTTCCCACTTTTTCCTTTCCCCCCTTTTCCTTCCCCCCTGCCAGGTCCATGCTGCTGTCGCTAGCGGAGATGGAGAAGCTCTTTTGGAGCACCAACAAGCACGGTAGGGTGGGCGGGGTGGGCAGGGCAGGCAGGCAGGTGTACCGTTTGCTGCTGGCAACCCTCCCCTCATGTCGTCTGGTTTGTCCCATTTCATTCACCCCATTGGGTATCACTCGTCTTCCTTCCAAAACACACACACACACGCGTGCAGGCATCGCCATGGACTCCGAGCTCCGACAGCTCGCCCCCGCCAGTGGCCCCCCCGCTCCCCCGCTCGTTCCCGCGGATCAGCACTTTGCCTTGCGACCGCTGGAGGCTGTAGCTGCGGCCACTCGGCGGCAGATGACGTTGGTGATGCGGGATAGGGTGCTGCTGAAGGGGCGGCTGGTGCAGGTGGGAGGGGGGGGGGGGGGAGGGAGGTGTTTGGGGAAAGCTCTTTTGGGTCTTGGAATAACACATGGATCAGCGTCACTCTACCGTCCACTGAGATTGGTGTCGTTGTTGTGGCCAGTTAAGCCTGACACTCCTCCTCGCCCCTCCCTCCCTCCCTGCTTGCCGCCCCTCCCCGCATGCCCTCCTAACTTGTGGCCTCGTATGGTATGGACTTTGACCCCCCTCCCCGCATGCCCCCGACTTTGAACCCCCTCCCACTTCCACTGCATGAGTCGGGATATGGGATTGGGACTCGTTGTTTCACATATTTAATTTTTTCTCCCCCCCTCTCCCCCCGCATGCAGGTAATCGTGTTGGGCCTCCTGACGGGCAGCCTATTCTACAACCAGGGCGTCTCCATGACCGCCTCCCGCACCATCTTTGGAGCCTCCTTCATGAGCACGCTGTTCATGAGCTTTGGCGGCTTCCCGCAGCTGCCCATTACCATGGAGCTGAAGAAGTGAGTAGGGTGGGGCCGGGGGGAGGTTGTAGGGAATGGGAGCACAAAACGACCCTGCTGCTGCTCTAGAGGGAGAAAGATTGGGGGGGTAGGGTTGTAAGCCCCAGAGCCCCTTCTCTCCCTGCCTCCCACCGCTCCTCGCAACACTTCTTCCAGCTATCCACGCTGAACGCCTGTCCCTCCCACGTCCCACCCCTGGGATATGACGGGATTGGGACTCCAGTTGCTTGCCTTTGTCACTAATTTTTACAACCCGCCTGCCTATGCCCCCTGCTCAGGGTGTGGTACAAGCACCGCGCCGCCGGCTTCTACCCAGCATACGCGCAAGGGCTGGCCATGGCGCTCACGCAGGTGGGGGCTGGGGGGGACATAATAAAGCCGCCTGTTTGTTGCAAATGTTTTGAAGGAGTTGTTTGTTGCCTCACAGCGGGGGCTGGGGGGTGTCAAACTCCGTTATGACTTGCAAGTGTGGCACCCACTGCCCACTACCACTTGATTGCCGTTTATGATGGCTGAATGGTTGCATGCATGGATGGCTGCATGGGTGCATGCATGCAGCTCACGCCCTGAGCCTTCTCTCCACTTGGCGCGCGTCTCCTGCCATCCTCATGTCCCTCGCCTCCTGATTGCAGCACAAGAACATGAACCCATACTGCAGATCCCCCTGCACGTCCTAAACCAGTAGCTTCATCTCTCTCTCTCTGCCGTTTGTTGCCCCATATTGTCTCATCTGTCTGCCATGACTTCCGTGACGTCTGTGTCAGGGCCGATCTTGTTGCATTCACATGCACACCTCCTGCACATCCTCATCTGCTGCAGCAATTATCCCTTGCCCTCTTGCCCTTTGTGTCTTGCCCTCACGGTTTCTCTCTGCCGGCCCCACCCCTGCCCCTTGTCATACAGCTCGTCAGTTGCTTCGTCAGTGTCTCATCATATATATTTTTTTACCCCTGCCCACTGCTCGCTGCCCCCCACCCCCCGCGCAGATCCCGCTGTCGGCCATCGAGGCGGGCGTGTTCTCACTCATCATTTACTTCATGGTGGGATTCTACCGGTGAGTGGGTTTGGTAGGAGCAGCTGTGGGGAGTAGCAGGTGGAGTGGTGTGGGGAGCAGCAGGCAGGCTGGCTGGCAGGTTCTCCGGAAACCCTTATTATATTGCTCCTAAACCCCTGTTCCCAACCCACATTCCCCCTGCCTTCCCTCCCCTACCCCCACCCCGCCCCCCCAGCCAACCCGGCTACTTCTTCACCTTCTACCTCCTCATGGTGGCTTCCTCCATGGTCATGTCTGCCACCTTTCGCTTCCTAGGTGGGTGTCCTGACCCATGGGTCGGCAGTGTGGACGGACCCATGGGTCACTTGAGTCGCTGGTAGGCCCCAGGATGCACATGGACCCATGGGTCGCTAGCGGGGCCCCCGGAGCTGCCTGATGCCGCCTTCAGAAGACGAGCTATGCAGCTTTACTCACCCCCCTCTTACTCTCAGCAGCTCCATGCACACATTTACCCTAGCTCCCTCTTCCCCTTCCCTCTCCCCCTCACTTATCATCTACTTTCCCCACCCTCTCTCGCCCACCCCCAGCCTGCGTCTGCCCCACCATGGTCATCGCCAACGCCGCCGCGGGTATTTCCCTGGTGCTGCTCATCCTCACGTCGGGCTTCGCCATCGTGCACTACTCCATCCCCGACTGGGTGATTTGGGCCTACTGGATCAGCCCACATGGCTATGCGCTGCGTGCGCTGGTGATCAATGAGATGGTGTCCCCCAAGTGGCAGAACGTGCCTGCGCCGGCCGGAATGACGCCGGGGCTGAGTCTGGGGGATGCGGCCCTGCAGAGCTTTGACTTTTATACCGGTGGGTGGGTGGTTGGGTGGGTGGGTGGTAAAGAGGTGGGTGGGTGGCTAAAGAGGAAGCAACTAACGAACCGTGGGCGGGTAGGTGGTTGCTGAGCTGCGTTGGGAAAGGCCCAGTGCAGTGCCGGTGTTTGTTGGGGACCTGGAAATGAGAGAGGAAAGGGCGGGTTGGCTTCTACGCTACAACAATGTCACCCCTTCCCCGTCCCCACTCCCACCCGCCCATCCCAAGTTCCCAACCCCCGCCCAATCCCAACCCTGCCTGCCTGCCTGCAGAGCGCAAGTGGATTTGGATTGGCGTGGGGTTCCTGTTCGGCTACTACCTGATCTTCACATGGGCTGCCGTACTCAGCCTGCACTTCCAACAGCCCAGGGTGCCGGCGGCGCAGGTGGGAAGGGGGGGCGAGGGGAAGGGGGCATGGGGGGGGTGTCAAAGACCATACCAAACCATAGGAGACCACAAGTTAGGGCAAAACAATGGGGGTAGGAGTTGGCAGGGTGCCACAAGACAAAGGGTTGGTTAATATTCCCTACCGACACCGGGTCTGCGTTGCTGATGAAAGGTTGACACTCCAGCGAGCGGGCCGAAGAAAGCTGGCTGTTCTAGTTGTCTATTGCTGGGAATGCTGTCAAATTCCGGTCACCAAGGCCCCACATGTGCTCGGCGTGACAAGGAGGCAGGGCCGGAGAAAAAACGGGGATTAGCTGTAAAACAAAAACTAAGCAAGAAAAAGAAATAAAGGGGGACTTACCTATAAAGAGGAAGCCAGCATGGGGGGGGGGGGAGAAAGAAGGATACCCAATGTGTTGAATGAGAGTGGGGAAGGGGGATGGGGCGCCCTCATTCCGCACCTTGCTTCCCCTTGCACACGACCTAACAAGACGTCCACACATACACCTGTCGGTGCGCGATATACACTTACACGCTACACCCGCCCCCTCCCCCCAGCTGCCTGATGCCGAGGAGGTGGAGGCGGCTCGGCGCCGAGCGGAGGAGCGGCACTTGCAAGTGGTGGCACTGCCCGCTGCTGCTGCGGGGGGAGGAGCAGAAGCGGGGGGGAAGAAGAAGAAGGTGGGGGCGGGGGTGGGGAGGCACGGGTGGGGAGGAAGCCTGTTAGCTCGTGCGTTGAGGCAACTGGCCGCGGGTCGGAACGTACTGTGGCTGTGGTTGTATGTGTTAAAATAACTGGCCGCGAGGCGAAACGTACTGTGATTGCCGAAAGATGAAGTCCTCCCACCGAAGAACGCCACAGGTGAAGTGAAGTCCTGTGTCTCGGTGCCTGCTCTGCTTTGCCCTGTGTGTCTAAACCGGTATTGCCGCTGCATGCCCCGGCACGTGTGTCCCCTCACCGTGTCCGCTGCAAACCACGTGACCCGCCACCCACCCCCCGCTATCCCCCCCCCCGCTACCCGCTAGTGTCTCATCATATATATTTTTTACCCCCCGCTACCCCCCCCCCTACCAACCCACCTACCTGCCTAGTTGACACCCGGTATGGGGTTATGTATATCCTCCAGCTGGTCATTTCCTCCCGCCCTGTTTCCACCCCTCACACGCACACACACACATGCGCAGAAGGAGGTGGTGATCGAGGTGTGCAAGGCGCAGCCCAAGGGCGTCAACGGCAGCAGCGGTGGCGGTGGCGAGCAGGAGGCGGCAGCGGAGGGTCGCGGCATGATCCTGTCGCCCTCCACTGCCGCACTGCAGGTGGGAGGGTGTGCATGCGCTGTACAGCGGGGTGGGGTGGGGAAGTAGGTAAACTGAGCCGCAAGGAAACACTTCCGAAGGGGAGAAACAGTGTCCGTGCACACAAGTGCACACAAGTGCTTTGTGCTCGGTGTCTCCGAACAAACAGTATCGGTAAATCTTGCTTGCTGGTTGGATGGTTGGATGGTTGGATGGATGGATGGCTGCATGCATGCCTGTCCTGCTGTGTCCTCCATGTCTGGTGGAGTCTTGCCGCGCAGCACGTGAGTGAGAGCCATCATGAGCACCTCCACCACTACCGCCCCCACCTGAGCAGTCAGTTTGTTGTTTCCTCTTTGCCCCCCCCCCCCCCCGAGCGCAAGCTCACGTCTCATCCCGTGGTCATCAACCTCTCTTCACCTCCTCTCGCTCCCCACCCCCCCCAATACCTTCCGTCTCCTAGGGTTTTAGGTGTACATCTCCTTAATCCCGCTCCTCAACCCCCCTTCCTGCCCCCCTTCCCGCCCCCCTCCCCCCCTTCCTGCCCCCCTCCCCCCCTTCCCGCCCCCCTCCGCCCCTTCCCGCCCCCCTCTCCCCCTTCCCGCCCCCCTCCCCCCTTCCCGCCCCCCAACAGGACTACATCGACATCTCCTCCTCGCTGCCCTTCACCCCCATCACCCTGGTCTTCCAGAACCTCACGTAAGTAGCCGGGGACTAGCGGTACCGGTATATACCCACCTTACCTGCTCGCCCCTCTCCGGGCAACTTCGACAGCCTGGGCAGCCTGGGCACTGCTTGTGTTGGGTCTTGGGTGGGTACTTGTGTTGGGTCTTGGGTGCACGGGTCATCTGCCAGCTGCTGCAGTTGGCGCCATCAACATGCTGCGCATCATCATCCCGACCCACGGGTCGGCTGCCCCACCGTTCTTTCCGTACATGCTCCTCTGTACATCTATCACCCCTCCCGCATGTTCAATCGCTCACATCTTCTTTACCCATACTCCTCCCGCCACCTCCCCAGTTTGTCAGTGTTTCTTTATTTTTACCTCCCCACCTACCCCCCCCCCCTCCCTGCAGCTACACCGTGCCCAACCCCGCCTACTCCCGAGCTGCCGCCAAGGCTGCCGCCAAGACCGCCTCCGAAACCAACCAGGCCGCCATTGACGCGCATGCAAACGGCGCCGGCGGAGATGCAGGAGATGTGGAGCTGGGGGTTGCCACTGCAGCTGCTGCTGGTGCTCCAGGAGGAGGAGCAGGAGGCGGGTCCGGCGGCTCGGCCCCTCCTCCGCCGCTAGCTGCGCGGGAGCGGCTGCAGCTGCTGAGCGGCATCACGGGCTTCAACGAGCCGGGGGTGATGCTGGCGCTGATGGGGGGGTCAGGAGCGGGTGAGGGGTGGGGTGGGGTGGGGGGGTGGGGGGGTGAGGAGGGTGTAGTGTATGCTGTGTCGTGTCGGATTTTGGTAAGAAAGTAGGACTAGCAGGGTTCACGAGGTCCTTCCTCTCAGGAGCCTTCCACGGTTAGGTCCGTCCTCTCTGCTGCTCGCTCCCTCAAGCAAGCTCCTCCTCCTCGTCCGCCTCCACAACCTCATTCCCACCTCTCATTCTCACCTCTCCCCACCCTCACCCACCCTCCCCCAACCCCACTCCTAAACAGGCAAGACCACGCTGATGGATGTGATTGCGGGTCGCAAGACCATCGGAGAGATCGGGGGCACCATCACCGTCAACGGTCACAGGGCGGACCCACGGGCCTGGAGCCGTGTCATGGGGTAAGGAGGGGGGAAATTATAAATAAGTGCGACAACGCTGCGGGGTACGGCTGCGAGGGGAGGGGGCAAAGGGAAAGAAAAAGGATGTAGGGCCAGGGTTATAGCCGGCAAGGTGGCAACCCGGGTGGGGGGTAAAAAAATAGACAATGAGAAGCAACTGACGAGCCGTATGACATGTAGGCTTCACCATGGGGGGGGGGGGCTGCTGTGAGGGAGTACCGTTGCATGACTAGCAACACCTCCTGTTGTCTTGGGACAGTTTTTGGTTGACACCGTTGACAACTCCCTTCTTCTTAACCGCCTCCCTCCCCCCTCCCTCCCTCCCCCCTCTCCCCGCCCCCCAGCTACGTTGAGCAGTTTGACATCCACTCCCCCGCTCAGACGGTGGTGGAGGCGCTGCAGTTCAGTGCGAGGCTGCGACTGCCGCCCTCCTTCAGCGACCAGCAGGTGTGTTAAGAAAACTGGCCGGTGTGTGTGGGGGGGGGCGTTGAAAGAGGGGCGAGATGGGGGAGGTGTGTGTTAAGAAAACTGGCCGTGTGTTAAGAAAACTGGCCGTGTGTGTGGGGGGGGGATGTTCTTGCAGCTATTTCCTGGTAGCAGTTACCGTTTTTCTTCTTGTTAATTTACCCCCCTGGTACTTTCTCCCCCTCATTACACCCCTCCCCGACCACCCATCCCCACCCCCACCCCCCCTCGTCATACAGTTCGTCAGTTTTCCTTTATTTTTGTAATCTAATTTGTTTTACCACCCCACCCCACTCCCTTCACCCCCCCAGGTGAAGGCCTACGTGGAGGAGGTGTTGGAGATTGTGGACCTGCTGCCGCAGATGGGCGCCCTGGTCGGGTCCCCCGGGGAGAGCGGGTTGAGTGTGGAGGGGCGCAAGCGGCTCACCATTGCCGTGGAGCTGGTGGCCAACCCCTCCTGTGTGTTCCTGGATGAACCCACCAGCGGTGGGAGGCGGGGGCGGGGCGGGGGGGTGCGCGGGGGGAAGGTAGACCAAACCATAGGAAAACACGAATGGGGGCATAGCAATGGGGGGAGGTAGCGGGGCCAGCGGGGGTAGCGGACCAAACCCTAGGAATGCATGAACAGAGCAAAACAGCAAAATTTGTGTGGGAGGGGAGTTAACCTTGGTGAAGACCTGACCCCATTGTCAACTCCCTCCTTCTCCTTCTCCTTCCGAATGCGCTCACTGCATGAGTCGGGATATGGGATTGGGACTCGTTGTTTCACTTATATAATTTTTCCCCCTTCTCCTTCTCCTCACCTCCCCCTCCCCCCCTCCCTCCCCCACCCTCAGGTCTGGACGCACGTGCCGCCGCCATTGTCATGCGCGCCGTCCGCAACGTTGCGCGCAACGGCCGAACCGTCATGGTGACCATCCACCAGCCGTCCATCGAGATCTTCGAGGCCTTCGACAACCTGCTGCTTATCCAGAGGGGCGGCCTGACCACCTACTTTGGACCCCTGGGTCGCAACTCGGCAGACCTCATTGCCTATTTCATGGCGGTGCCGGGGACGCCCGGACTGCCCTCGGGCTTCAACCCCGGTGGGTTGTATACGGGATTGGACCCAAAAACATTAATTAGGCCGGCGCTCTCCTCTCCTTCCCTCCCCTCCCCTCCTTTCCCTCTCGTCCTGCATGTGTCGGCATATGGGATTGGGTCTCCAATTGCTTCGCTTCTCATTTACTCCCCCTCCTCTCCCTCCCCTCCCCTCCTCCTCTCCTCTCCTCCCTCTCCCTCCCCTCCCCTCCCCTCCCCTCCCCTCCTCCTCTCCTCTCCTCTCCTCCCTCTCCCTCCCCTCCTCTCCATCCTCTCCCCCCCAGCCACCTGGATGCTGGAGGTGACGGGCGGCTCCATGGCTACTGTGCTGGACAAGGTGGAGGTGGACTGGCCGGGGGTGTATGCTGGCTCGGAGCTGGCAAAGAGGGTGAGCGACGGGGGGGAGCGGGGGCACCAGATGAACGCAGCCGCGGGAAGTACTGGCCGGCGGAACCGTAGCATACCCCCAGGAAATGATTATGACATGTCAGATGTCGCAGTACTGGTATCCCCGATGCTTTGGCCTAACCTGTGGTTTGGTATATCTCTGACCCCTCCTTTCTTCCTCGCACGCCTTCTTTCTCTCATCCCTCCTCCCTTCTCGGGACATGGGATATGGGATTGGGATTCGTTGTTTCACTTTTATATAAATTTTTCCTCCCTTCTCCTGCCCCTGCCCCCACCCCTTCCCTCCTCAGAACGAGGCCCGAGCAGCTGAACTGGTTTCGGCTGGGGCCGCAGCCAGCTCAGCGCTGCAGGTGGGTTGAGTGTAGTGCGGGTGAAGTGCAGATGAAGTGGTTGGTTGGAAGGCGTGGAAGGCAGGCAGGCAGATAGATGCAGCATCAGCACCTTGCAGTACCGTTATCGCTTGTCGGTGCAGCCTCCACCTGCTTTGCGTCGCCTTTGCAAACACGCGCACATTCTCCTGACACTTCTCCCCTTCGCTCCCTCCTCCTCCTCCTTCCCCCCCTCCTCCTCCTCCTCCTCCTCCTCCTCCTCCCCCTCCTCCTCCTCCTGCTACAGGTGGGCAACACCTACGCAATGCCCTTCTCCACGCAGACGCGCGTGCTGCTGCGCAAGTTCAATCTGGCCTACTGGCGCTCCCCGGGTTACAACTTTGTACGGCTGGGCCTCACCTTCGTGACCAGGTGAGGCGGGAGGAAGGAAGGGGCGGTGGTGGGGGATTGAAGGGGTGTTTGTGTTTTCCGTAGGCAGCGGACGGTTCCTGGTACACTTTTCCTGCAACCGTCCGCACGCCCTTCACCATCTTCCTCACCTCCCTTCCTCCCCCATTGCTTGGTTGATTCCACCAGGGATTGTCAGCAACTTGTATCATTATCATACCACACTTTGGAATTTCTTTTTTTCCCCCATTGCTTTTGACCTCCTGTGAGTTCTATCGTTTACTCGCTTGCTGACCCCCCTCCCACTCCCCTCCCGTTCACTTCCCGGAGAAGCCCTGTCATACAGCTCGTCAGTTCTTTTGACCCGCGCTCACCTCACCCTCCCCCCACCTCCCTTCATCCCCACTTCCCCCTCCCCCCAAACAGCTGGATCTACTCTGCCGTGTATTGGGGCGAGGGCAAGGTGCCCAACCCCGCTTCCATCGGCAGCGTGCAGAACGTGATGGGCATCATGTTCAGCTCCTCCAACTTCCTGGGAATGACAAACCTCATGAGCGTCATGCCCGTGGTGGGCTACGAGCGAGTGGTGAGATGGGGGGCGGGCGGGCGGGGGGTTGAGGGAGGTGGGAGGGAGGTGGGAGGGAGATAAACACAGCCAGCGGTTTGCGGCTCGCATGTAACAACGTGGTTGTTTGTATACAACAGCATACAAACAACGTGGAAAGGATACTTTTAACATCTGCGACCCGTGTATCCTGCCAACCGAACCAACGACCGGTGTATCTACCTGCCTGCCTGCCTGCCTGTCTGCCTGTCCATGCGCTCACAGGTGTTTTACCGCGAGCGGGGCGCCTCCATGTACGACCCCTTTGCGTACGGCCTAGCCATCGCCCTCGTGGAGCTGCCGTACCTGCTCGTACAGGTAAGGAAATGGGTGCGTGTGCGTGTGTGTTGAGAAAACTGGCCGCGAGTTGGAACGGACCCCGGCGGTGAAGAAGGACATACTGTCCTGTTAAAATAACTGGCCGCGATACACATACTGTGTGTTAAGAAAACTGGCCGCGAGTAGGATGTCGTACTGTGTGTTAAAATAACTGTGTGTGTGCGGTATGCCGGTGAAGGGCTGCGATGTGTTGTAGTTTGTGTGGCAGGCGAGTCAAGGGTTGGGGATGCAATTGCTCCCGCCACTCCCCTTCTTCCCACCGTCATCCCATCCGCTCCCCAACCCTCCGCCCCATTTACCCCCCCACCCCCGCACACACACACGCCAGTTATTTTAACACACACCTACCCACACAGTACGTTTCGCCTCGCGGCCAGTTATTTTAACACACCTACCCCCCCCCCCCCACACACACACATCTCACGCACAGGCGTTCATCTTTGTGCCCATCATCTATTTTACCATCGGCTTCGACCCCACCGCGGAGGCATTCTTCTACTACGTCATCGTGTTCCTGGAAACCATCGCCTTCTACACCATCTTTGGCCAGACACTCGTCTACATCACGCCCGCGCAGGCCATTGCGCAGGTGGTGGGCGGCGGCTTCAACTTCCTCTTCAATGTGAGTGCGGCAGCTGGGTGCTGCAACTGCTGCTGCTGCTGCTGTTAGGGGGTCAAAGACTGCTGTTAGGGGGTAGGGTGGAATGGGGAGTAGACGGGAAGAAACTACTAAACGTCATCTGTGTTGCAGTGAGGTGGTGTGCCAAGAGTTGCGTTGGCACTATAGTCATCATGGTTGGTTGCTACTGGTGTCCTCTTAACCTCACCCTAACCACACCCCAACTCACCCTACATGCCTACATCCCCTTGCCACCCGCCCATGTCCCCTGCCACCCGCCCATGTCCCCTTGCCACCCGCCCATGTCCCCTTGCCACCCGCCCATGTCCCCTTGCCACCCGCCCATGTCCCCTGCCACCCGCCCATGTCCCCTGCCACCCGCCCATGTCCCCTGCCACCCGCCCATGTCCCTGCCACCCGCCCATGTCCCCTGCCAAATGTCCCCTGCCACCCGCCCATGTCCCCTGCCAAATGTCCCCTGCCACCCGCCCATGTCCCCTGCCACCCGCCCATGTCCCCTGCCACCCGCCCATGTCCCCTGCCACCCGCCCATGTCCCCTGCCAAATGTCCCCTGCCACCCGCCCATGTCCCCTGCCACCCGCCCATGTCCCCTGCCAAATGTCCCCTGCCACCCGCCCATGTCCCCTGCCACCCGCCCATGTCCCCTGCCACCCGCCCATGTCCCCTGCCAACCGCCTACGTTCCCTTTTAGGGAACCATTGTAACAGTCATGCACGATCCCCTGCCACCCGCCTGCCTCCCCCCCCCACCCGCCTGCAGGTGTTCAACGGCTTCATCATAACATACCCCGACATGCCGCGAGGCTGGCGCTGGATGAACCGTGCCGTACCGCCCACCTGGATCCTGTACGGCCTGGGCATCAGCCAGCTGGGCAACGATGAGGGCGTGATCATCTATGGAGGTGGGGCGGAGGGGGGGGAAGGGCAGCAGGAGGGGAGGGGGATTAGGTAAACTGAGCCGCGGAAACTCAGTTGTGGGGAGGGGGAAGAGCGCAAGGAAGGAAGGTGAAACAGGGGTTTTTAGCCGGGGCAATATGCCGTCTATAGCTCTAATAATGCTACGGGCTATACATCCAAAATTCCAGTTTCCAGTCAGGTCCAGTGCGGAATATGGTAGTTAAAACCCACCCTAACCCTCCACCCCTGGCTGCCTCTCCCCTACCTCTCTCGCCTCACAGGCAAGGCGACCCCGATCGACGAGTTCATGTCGCAGCGGTTCGGCTACCGGTACGACATGCGGTGGTGGGTGGTGCTCATCCTGCTGGCGTACATCCTGGTCATGCGGGTGGGCTCCATCCTGGCGCTCAAGTATTGGAACTTCTTGAAGAGATGAGGAAAAGGGGAGGAACAGGATGGGAGAAGGGGTACAGGAGAGGAGGACGGGAGAAGGAGAAGGTGGACGGGAAGAAGACGGGAGGAGCGAAGTTTGATCCTGAGGCCTACAGCAACTAGGACGGGAAAAGGAGGAGGATGGGAAAAGGAGGAGGACGGGACGAGGGGAGGGAGGAAGGATTGTTCGTTTTACAGATGAGAAGGGTTAAAAGAGGAAGTATAGCCGTGTGGCAATCCACAAGGCTCCAGCATGGGGGTTGAATCAGGTGGTCTGGCTGGCTAGAGGTGAAGGGGAGAGGAGGAATGGAAGTTTTGGAATGGAGGTGGTGGGGTGAGGTGGGTTGCGGTGGGGTAAGGAGGAAAAGTCTAATTCTAACCGGGCGATGCGGTGGGGGACATGGAGGTGGTGGTGTGATGAGTCTGTGACTGCATCCGTAGTTGGGCGCATGGGAAGGCGTTTGCTGATGCTGTTGCGTTGTGGGACGTTTTTTTGGTTTTTTTGAGAAAAACATGACTTTTGGACACACTTGCCGGCTACTCTACCTTACACGTCCTTGTGCTGATCCCCCCCGAGGTGTTATCAGGAATTGGAATCCAGTATTCGGCTGCTAAACGCGCGCCAGTGAGGGAAAGAAAACCACCCTTTGCCTACGTGGTGTATCCGGAATTCGCTGGTGCGGTGTAGTAGCTATCCCACGCCCCAGCGGCTACAAACGCAATTGCTGCTCTTTGGACGGTTCGCCTCGGTTGCAAAAATGGACACTGCCCGCCCCCCCGCCCTTACACTGGACATAAGCATATTGAGCAGCGCCGGCTGTGCGACGTCTGCTTGCACTTTGGCAAATGGGTCCCGACCATGGTCGCCAACACTGCACCCCCAAGCCAACAGTTTCTTCAAGAGAGTATGTCTAAAGACAAGGATATGAGAGCTGCTGTACTGCAGGTGATTCTGTGACCCATGAATATAGTCGTCACGAGTTTCAGTGGATAGTAAACTCCACTTGTACGCTGCAATGCGTTTATCTCACAACATATTCAACACATGTTTACCAGTCGTCATACGTGTGGGCAAGGAAATCATGCACAGTTACAAAACGAAGCAAGTGGGTTGTTCGTTAGTGTCTGGGAAATGCATAGCGGACGCACGCGGCCGTGAAGGCACTTTTATGAAAGGCTCCTACATACAGAACCGTGCGCAGTATACAATGACCTTCAAAGCAAAGCTTCCTGGTGCATGCCAATCGCCTCTGGCATAGATGTTGCTGACTCGCAATGGAGAAAAGAGCAGCAACAGCTGCACATATGCCATGCGCAATTGTTACACATACACATGGGCCGGAAAGCGGTAATTGCAACGTGCTCAACCGTGGAAGACCCCGCAATGTGTAGGTGTGCACGGTTGACGGATGGGCGCCCGTTGCTGCTGCCTATCGAAATGCGAACAGTGTTGATTGCACAAGCACACTGCATGTGGCTGTTCTTGACGCACATGGGCCGGAAAGCGGTAATTGCAACGTGCTCTACCGTGGGAGACCCCGCCATGTGTAGGTGTGCATGGTTGACGGATGGGCGTCCGTTGCTGCTGCCCATCCAAAAGCGAACAGCTAGCGTTGATTGCACAAGCACACTGCATGTGGCTGTTCTTGACGCACAGGGGCCGGAAAGCGGTAATTGCAAAGTGCTCTACCGTGGGAGACCCCGCCATGTAGAGGGGCGCCCCAAGCACCCCCGCTGTACTCGCCCCCTCACTCCATGCAACCCAAGCACGAACGCATGCCGGCCCTCCCACAGTACTCGCCCCCTTGCCCCGTGCAACCTGCATACACGCAATCCTGCTTCACGCGCCCCATCGCCCCATGCAACTCAGACGCGCATGCATGCAAGCACTCCCTCATTCCTCGCCCCCTCGCCCCGTGCAAATCAGACACGCATGCATGCAAGCACTCTTACATTACACGTCCCCTCGTCCCATTTAGCCCACATACACATATGTGTACCCCCGCTTTACTCGGCCCCATCGCCCCTTGTGTGTAAGTGTGCACGGTTGACGGATGGGCGTCCGTTGCTGCTGCCTATCGAAAAGCGAACAGCTAGCGTTGATTGCACAGGCACAATGCATGTGGCTATTCTTGACGCACATGGGCCGGAAAGCGGTAATTGCAAAGTGCTCTACCGTGGGAGACTTCGCTATGTGTTCCTAGGGCTTTTGCAAAGGGTTTACGAACCTGTTTAACACCTCAGCTTCCACATACCGCGCAACCCCCACTTGTAACGTTGTGCGCATTGTCCAAAGGGGCACACACACACACGTTAATGACAATGCGACGATGATGAGAGAAGCCGACCAAGGAACGACGTCAGAACTTGGTGGCTAGAAGTACCCAGCATAGGTTTGCAGGCTCCGTAATGACAAAACTTTGCAGGTTACGGCTGTGTGCTGCTTGTGCGCCAGCCGAAAGAACAACAACATGCAGGCCACATCACACAACAACCAGCACCCAGACTCATCCTCAACTAACGTGCGGGTAACCACCCCTACGTCTGGGGGGAAGAAGGAAAGACCCCCCGTATACACCCAGGATTAGTCGAGGGGGGGGGGTTCGTAATAAGTCCCACGTCATTTCGGCTCCGTGGTGTGCATTAGAAGAACCTAGAACTGTGATTGTGCGGACCCGGCAAGTCTGATCCCGGCTTGGGTATGTAGGTCAGCCCGCTGTACACGTGTCGTGGGCTAAACGAGGCCTCGTTGTCGCCGTAGGTGAAGATTGCCAGGATGTCATGCAGCTGGGCGCTCGGGCTCGCGGATGAGGCGCCACATCGCGACCTGCTTGCGCACCTCGATGCCCTTGCCCGGGCCGGGAGTGGCCCAAATGGCAGCGTACTTGGTGGTGCGAATTATATCAATTATTGGCACTGCCCATTAATAGAGAATCGCGAGCACAGCCTGTCCCTTGCCCAATCCCTGGGGCAGGTGGACCGCGCATTAGAGGGCTGATAGGCCATACTACTGGACCCAAAACTAAATGTTATATTGCCCAATGATTTGCAACAGCGGCAGTTACTTCTTCACAAGCGCGCAAGTCACAACTCCAAAGCAAAGCTCTTTTTGTACGGCAATTCTCTGTCCTCGCGACTTACGAGCGTACGGATGGCACAACTTTTTTGAGATGTGGGTTTGTTAGCACATGTCCACGTGCAAGGGCGAATTTCCGTACGGGGCGCAATTGTCCTGATGATAACTGTCGAGTACGGAAAACCGAGACCGCCGTACTTCGAGGCCTCAATAACATTTAATATAAGCTGGAGGCACATACATGCATTGGGTCCGCTATTATGCAGGTCGGCGTCTGAGGGCCCGTTATAGTGCCGCATCGCGGACTTCTTTTAACGCCAATTTGCCCGGCGGTCGTTGCGCGTTTCGCTTGTGAAGTAGTGAAAAGACAGATGGCCAAAATGCGACCTCAACACATAGCTGCAATTTGTGTCCTGCTCATTTCGGCTGTTACAGCGGAAATGGTAGAGTACCAAGACCTACTCCAGTCTCATCCCACTGATGATGGCTTTCGGCTGTTAACGCTTGGGGACAAGTACACCCACTTTAACAGGGAGCCGCCTTTGGTTCTGGACCCACAGCACCTCCAAGAGTTTAGAGCTCAGGGTTATCTGAATGTGCGTATCGGGACGTTACTCGGAATGAAACTGGTCGCAACAAGCTTGTCTGAGCTTTGCTTTTTTCCACAGGTTCATTTCAACCCTGTCGGAGACAATCCGTATGAGCCACCTTCCGAGCAGCAGGTATGTCCTAGTAACACAGAGCGAAGTGCAATGCAAAGTAACCCCTTTCGGACTAACGTGCACGATGCAGTACGTTGCAGCGCTTCAGAACGCCACTGTCGCTGGAACTGAGGGCGACATTTGGGACTCTGCTGGCCGCTTATACCGCACAAGTACCCGGATGCGGCATCCATATGACAAGCTGAAGGTAGGCTTCCTGTACTGTAAGGGGCCCTTTACATAGGGTGAGATAAGGCTTCTATGTCGTAGCAAAAAAACAGCGTCTCCGTTGTATGTATGTATGTATGTGTTACAAGCTTCGTACCGAGCTCGTAAGATCCGTCCGAGCCAGAAGGCTCATGGATCGCGAGCACAAAACGCGAAAACAACCAGCGTCTCCGTTCACATTGTGATGTGTTACAAGCTTCGTACCGAGCTCGTAGGATCCGTCCGAGCCAGAAGGCTCATGGATCGCGAGCACAAAGCGATAAACAGAAAGAAAGATAGTCTTGCGCTTCTATAATGTCAAATCACGTAAGTAGCTTCCACCCAAAGGTGAAAGCAAGAAGGGAACCAGCTCAGAACTGATATCGGGTATTATGCCTGCATCATAATACTGCAATACGGCATTTTGGGAGTAGCGATGGTGGTTCCTTAGGGCGAAGCCACTTCTAGCTTCGTTTTGGACTTTTTGCTTCGTATCTCTACTTCCAAAAGCAGAGAACTGAATCTGAAACCTTTTTTGATTTCCGTAGCCCAAACGCCTTAAAGGTTACAGCTTCATCACTTTTGGCCTCCAGTGTGAAGAGCACCTAAGCTCCCTAGCATCCTATATGCTACTGGACTATTGTTTCTATGTTCTTATATACATTTCTGTAATCTGTTCGCTACTCGCAATTGTTTTGTCTTTTTAAGTTTTCCCCAAACCCTACCGTAAAACAGTCCTGGAAGGACGAGGCCGAGTCCTATGGGGTTAAGCACTACAAGCGCCTTGCCACCGCAATCCACCGCGTTTCCTTTATGTACTGGCACTTCATGACGGGTAAGTCGTATATGGAGAAGCTCCTACGGCTTGTACCCGTACTCGTTGACTAACCGTTTTACCGTTCGTAGAGGGACTTCCGAAGATTGCCAAGTTAGCTCCGATCCTGAAGTCTGATCCTGAGCTGAAGCTCCTGAGATTTGGCAGCCCCTGGGAGCTCGCTTGGATTAAGAAGCTCGGCATCAGGGAAAGCCAAATGGTGGGTCGTTCCTTTTTTCATGACTTCCTGGATAGCGGCTCAAGTACTTCGTACACAGTCTTGTACTAATCAGCGATCAACGGGGATGTGTGCAGGTTACGTTCGACCCGATGTTTGCCTACCACGCTGATGAGCTTATTTTCACCAACCCTGTGGAAGTTTCCCGCACCCCGAGAGAGGATTTCAACAAGGTATGACCTAACAAACCTTATAAGTAAAGATATAGTCGCATTGGGTGGCCCTCGGAGATCTAAAGTCGACCCGCCTCTTCCGACCCAACTCCATGTATGTAGCTTTTGGCCGAGTTGGAGTTTCCTCCGCCGCTGCCTGCGAGCCAACATGATCACCTCATCTACGTATCGCGTCTCCTGGCTGGCGACCGCAAGGTGACCAATGAGGAGGCCCTGCTGGAGGCTCTCCGTACCCAGGCAGCGTTGCACGGTTTGAAATTCGCGATACACAACGGCAATGAGACCAACGAGGACAACATTGAGCTCTTCCGCCGCGCTAAGGTTCGTTGGATTGGGAATTGTGCCGACGTTACTGCATGCTAGGTAAACCGGCATTGCCGGTCAGTTGCGCTCCTTTACACCGCACCATGAGGACACTGCCCATGTGCGTTGTGGAGTCCTACCTCTGGCTAAAAACTCTATCCTGACCCATTCTTCCTTCCTCTTCTGCTCAACACCGCAGTTTGTCATGGGCCTCAACGGTGCTGGCTTGGCGCACTTGATGTTCGCCCCGCCGGGTACCGCCCTGATCGAGCTCATGTTCTTTAACAACACCGGCATGGACCTCTGGCACATGACTCGTGCGCTGAAGCAGGTGGGCACGCCCCGACTTGCGTGTCCCATCATTCTTTTCGCGGGCGGGTTCTGCTGGCACACTGCAGCTATCGGTAGTTGAGTACTACAACTGCCTTCCTGGACCGATAGTTTCCAGCTCCAGGTTTGCCGGCTTGTAGCTCTACTGCCTGTTCGGGTGCAATCTTCGCTCCACTCTCCTCGCCACCGCTGCCTTCCTTGCAGAAGTACTACATGGTGCCGTTGCCGCGCTCCTATTGGCTTGACCCCGGCTCGGACGTGCCCATCGAGCAAGTCATCTCCACCCTCCGATGGGCCATTGCACGTGAGAGCGGTGCCGAGCCTACCTGCCCGCGGGGCTCAGCGCCCAGTGCGGCGTCAGGAGGCGCCTGCGTGAGCTGCCCCCCCGGAACCTTCAGTACGGGATACGACGAGTCCTGCTCGCCCTGCTCGCCTGGCTGGTAAGAAGCGGCACATCGTGACATGCCTTGCGCTGCCAGTTGATGACTTGAGAGACTTGGATGTGTTGGATGCTAGCCTGCTCATTATGTATGACAAATTAGGGCTGCGGCTCCTACACCTACTGTTGCCTTGATGATGCTTTATGAACAAGGACGCGTGACTGATTCAATTTTGTTTTGCAGCTTCAAGCCACCCAACCTTTGTATACTGCTGCTAAATCCGTACAACCATACCTCCGTACCTGCTGCTAAATCCATACCTCCGTACCTGCTGCCTCGCCCGCAGGGTTGCGGAGCGCGTTGGCAGCAGCTACTGCCGCATCTGCACCACCGCTGGCTACGCCGCCGGACCTACTGCCTGCACGGCTTGTCCCGCAGGCACCTACACCGCCATGCCAGCAGCCTCGAGCGTCAGCGAGTGTCTGCCGCCGGACGCCGTTGACAAGGTACGGCAACGTACTGTGCCTGACGTACCGTACGAACCACCTTGTTGCCGCCGCCGCCATGGTGCCGTACGTACGTTTCCTAACGGATAACGCATCCCGGTTACGCATTCTGGTAATGCAGATTAAGCAGTCCTGGCATCCCGCCGAGTTAGTTGCAATGAAGGTCTCTGCGTATTGGATGGCGATTAACCGGCGCCAAGCGCGGGAGTTCTCGAGCCTCTCTCCCCAGATGAAGCACCGTTGCCTGGCAGATACCGACCCCGGTGAGCTAGCTTGCGAGCAGCAGCGACCCCCTCGTTAGGCTGACCGTTGAATGCCTGGCTTCTCACTTCTTGCTTTAGCTGCTTTTAGGTCCTGCTTAGGCCCTGCATGATCCATGTGGCAGTGCTCACCTCGTTAGCCGTACCGCTTGTGTAACGCTTGCTGACTACTGCAGGCTATGCGGGTTATCCTGGCGGCGGCTTTCTCCCTACGTCTCCCCCGCCCCAACCACCCAGCCCAAGCCCGCCTTCTCCTTCTCCCCCCTCACCCTCACCACCTAGCCCAAGCCCGCCTTCTCCTTCTCCCCCCTCACCCTCACCACCTAGCCCAAGCCCGCCTTCTCCTTCTCCCCCCTCACCCTCACCACCTAGCCCAAGCCCGCCTTCTCCTTCTCCTCCTTCGCCCTCACCACCTAGCCCAAGCCCGCCTTCTCCTTCTCCTCCTTCGCCCTCACCACCTAGCCCAAGCCCGCCGTCTCCTTCTCCCCCCTCGCCCTCACCACCCAGCCCGAGCCCGCCTTCTCCTTCTCCTCCTTCGCCCTCTCCACCACCTCCCAGCCCCAGTCCGCCTCCTCCTCCACCTCCGCCCCAGATCATTCCGTCCCCTCTTTCGCCACCTAGCCAAACCCCGTCTACCGTATCGCCCTCGCCCCAGCCGCCAAACCCACATTCGCCTCTTTCTTCCTCACCACCTCCCTCACCACCTCCCTCACCACCTCCTCCTCATCCCTCGCCGCCTCCTGTTACGTCGCCGTCTCCTACACCTTCCACATCGCCACCACCTTCGTCGCCACCCCCCTCCCCGCCGCCGGCGCCCTCCCCACCTCCCCCCCCATCCCCACCGCCTTCGCCGCCACCCCCCTCCCCGCCGCCGCCGCCCTCCCCCCCTCCCCCCTCCCAGCCACCCCCTCCCCCCTCCCAGCCACCCCCTCCCCCCTCCCAGCCACCCCCTTCTCCACCACCCCGGTCACCCGTCTACTGGGCAACCTCCGCTGCCGGCTCCAAGGTTCGTGTCCCCGTAACGCGCCAAGCGTGCCGGCCGGTCGCATGCCCCTGCGCCTGCTCAATGCGCATGCCCTTGCCGACAATCATACGCACACCCCTGCTGCGTGCGTGCAGGGCGACGCCGTCCCTGCCAGCAACAAGCCCCAGCAGCTCGGCGGTCCAGGCAACTTGGCGGGACCTCCCAAGTCCAAGGTGCTGAAAGCGCAGGAGTGCGCCCCAGCAGGCGCCGTCAGCTGGATTCCACCGATAACGGTAGGGCATAAAAGAGCACCCACCCGCATACATGTTCGCAACGCCGGAACACTCTGCACATGCTCTGCTAGCACCAGGCACTAGTGTTTGTGCTGTTAAAGGCCGCGCGACCTACCAGGCTACTCGTACGGGATTGTACCGTATGTGCTGCACCCTTACAGTGCGTTATTTGTTTGACGTTTACACCCCAATCCCTCCATTTCTACACGTGGACGTGCACGTGGACGTGCCGCCGGTATTCGTTGGTATTGACTTTACGATGACGAGTGCGGCAACCCCCGCAATCCACCCGCGCCCCCCCTTATGGGTTGGTTTCTCTCTTCTCACCCACCTGCCTGCCCGGCCCCATCTTTGTGGCTCCCCAGGGCTCCCGTTTCGCAACAGCCTACTTCAACCAGACCCCGGCAGCCACGGGCGGGCAGGTGTATGCCGTTGTGGTGTATGTCATGAACAAGGGCATTCTGGACCCCCCCATTACCTCCATTGCCCTGCAACTGAGGACCTACAATGCCAAACGGGAGGTGCGGCGGGGAAGGGCTGCGGTTCCCCAGGGGCTGGGCAGGGCAGGGCGTGTGGATGGAAGTGCAATAGAGCAAGCACCCAACCGGCCAGAGTGGATGGGTGGTTGGGGCGGGAAAGCGTAAACGTAACCGTGAAGGGTTGGAAGTACGGTGTACTGTCTATGGGCGGGCGGCTAGCTGGCAGGGTTCTGCAGGAAGTTGCATGAATTGCTCGTAACATGCAGCTTGGCTACAAGTCCAGGCCAGAATTTGGCTTGCGCTTTACTTCAAAAGCATTATCCTTTGCTATTTACAGGCCAGAGTATACGGTAGCTTGCTGCCCTCAATCTCAACGACGAATCGGTTGGGTAACGGTAAAGCCCCCCACCGCGAATGCCTTCCAACGGTTTCCTTTCTCCCTCCACCCGCGCAACGCTAACAGGCGGTAACCTATTGGGTGACGATATACGACATCAGCTCGGGCCAGAAAGAGGAGCTGGCGTGCCCTGGAGCCAACCACTTTGCCGTTCCCGCCCCAACGGCTTTGCAACTGCCAGTTGGAATGACGTCTTCAGGATTTAACACGGCTGACGTAATTGCCGTACGTATCAACATCAACATGGGGGCCGTCCATGCCGGCAAGGCAGACCTGCCGCACCTTGCTTCCGTCGGGCTTGTGGTTGTTTGAAGATGGGGACATGCATTCATGGCCCCAAACCTGACTGCTGCTGACTGAGACATTCATGTTATCGTGATTTGGTATTTTCTGATGTGATGCCTTGGGCTGACACGAGCTGACACAAGCTCTTTAATGGTCTGGCTCAATAATGACATGCAGCAGTTGCCGTACCTCTTTTCTACCTGTCTACGGCAAACGTAGCAGCTCAGGGACGTGTTTCTTACCAGAGTGGCCTTTCCTGCCTCCATGGCCAGAATGATAATAATCACCATTGCAATCGACAGCATCTCGATCTTCACTATCAATTCGCTAATGGCAGGCTACAACATCTTTTGTGTATGAACGTTGTAGAGGATACGTCTTTTGTGTATGAACGTTGTAGAGAGTACGTGTATGGTGGTGGATGCCCTTTGCCGTATCTTTTTTGCGATTAATGCACAACTGTCCGTCCAGTTTTAATCGTTTGTTTGCCTTCTCGTCATCTACAAAGCTTGCACTGTTCTTCATTCATGGCGGAGTTGATGGCTTCACGTCATTGGTGAGTTGTGTTGGTAAAAATCTAAGCCGTCTTGTCTTGGTAATTCTAGTAACAACGGTTTGCATGAGTTTGTTGGCCTCTGCAAAATGGGTATGGTTGGGTTCATCACCTGTGTTCCCTTTTAGGGGACCCTTGTACGGTCATTTATTTATGGAGGAGAAGGGATGTGTCTGGTTGCGTCTTTGTCTCACGACGTCGCCCCGTTGCATCCTACGGCCTCTATCTCGATGGTGGCCTTATATTATGCTTTTGGTGTCCTTGACTTTTGTAACAGCGAAAGGATCGGTGTGCCATTACACGACGGTCATGAGTTGCCGTACGGGCAAACATCGTAATCCTACCTTTTACTAATAACAGTAGTGTCCTACCCGGTGTTAACTCCTGTCCTTTGTGACGAAGGTTCTTTTTTCTTATATGTCTATCTTGTTGCTGAGCTGGACGTTTGCCGCTTTAACAGTTTACTAGCAGCAGAACTTGTAACGCGCTTGACCACGTGCCGGGTTGTGGCTGCAGGATTATTTCTTGATTGCCAAAATCTGCGCGTTGCAGCAGGTTGCAGTAGAACCTCCGTCCCATTGCATGCATGCATGCATGCACATCTACATGCGTGGCGTATGTATGCGCACCCAAACCTCAGTGCATGATTCTTGCACGTTGCACCCGTGTCTTGCAGCTCAGCAGTACTGCAAACTGGCGAGCCTCCTGATTAGGCAACGCGACCAGGGTACCCGTAACCGAGCATGAGCCTTCACCTTAGGCCCAGTTCCCAGCTTGCTAAGGAAACACATACCGGCACATGCAACGGCCCCACCACACATGCATGCGGTGCAGCTCTGATCGTCAAACTAGCCGCAGAAACTGACCGTGCGTGTATCACGCTAGACAGTGAAGCCCCATGCCGTCCACCATGGCTTTGGGGAATGCCGCTTAGGGATGGGTAGAGTCGCGTCCAGGATAGCCACCAATTCAGTAACAGCAGGGCATGACAGCTCCAAACTGCACATACACATACACGCACATGAGAAGCAACAGGCACGCCAAAGCACCAGCATCGCCTCCTCCTCCTCCTCTCCCACCCCCCACCACCGCCACTGCCTGGTTCCGGGCTGCTTGGGCCACCCCCGACCGCTAGCGGCAGCGCCGGAGGCCACTGGAAGGTGCGCATGAGTAACCGGTATTGCCACAGGCAAAAGCTGTACTGAAGCATCCAGCATCATCACTGTTGTCGCCTCCTCTATCTACCAGCATTACATGCATCAGCCGCCGCAGCCGCCAAAAGCCACTGTACTGCAGCGTGTCAACGAAGGGCGAATTCGTACCGGTAGTTAACTGCGCCCTCCGGTTTCCGCTAGGCTGTCATTATTGCAGCGGCTCCCTGGACACGGCATCCTGCTGGCCTGCCTCCTCAATGCCGGCATAGTCAGGGCGTTGCTGTGTTCCCTCCTCCTGAATGTGTGGGTTTAGTAAACGTGCCACGAGTCCAGACGAGTCGGAACATAGAGGTACTGTGATTGCCGGATGCGTGGTGGATGTGTACCGCATGCAGTGGAAGCTACGGAAGACTTAGCAGCGCCGACCACCAAGTTGCACGCAGCCGCCCTCCCTCGTGACGATCTCCCTTCCCCGTTGACGACCTGCATGCATGCATGCGGGTGTAATGTCGTGGGTGATACGCGGGGGGAGGATGGGAGCCAGGGAGGGGGCGGGGGGGGGGTTGTTGATTGGTTGAAAGCCTGTCCGCGAGAACCGTCAGAGGGGGGAATGCACTTGCTCAAATGCAGCCAAGGTGAAGCGCATGAGCAACAGGGCACTTTAGGGGAACAATAAGAATGCTGGGAAGCAAAGCAGGCTTCTGCATACACAGCAACGCATTCCATGCGTAGCACCCAATGCTTGGGACATACAGCAGGCCGATAAGAACCAATGCCACCGATGTCATCACCAACATTCACGGTGACATCATCAATACTTGCGTGCCCCATTTATTAACCCTCGCACCAGCTCGCACACCCAGAAAACCCGTGTCCCTTCATAAACGCCCCTTTAGATGACCCCGCCGTTACCTACCTTGAACTTATGCCCACTCCTGTTCGGTACATCCAGAACCTTAATGCTCACAAGACACTCTGGCGATTGCGAAGCCACAATTCCATGCATGTGTGAGTGGTGTGATCCGTGCGTGGGTGTCCATGCATCCGCTGGCTCGCTGTTGCAGCTGCAGCCGCCCACACACTCGAAGCTAGCAACCCCCACGGGTGTGTAGGATGTGAGGTAGTGGAATATGACAATGACGTTGTTGGTGGCGTTCACGCTGGTATCCACATACTGCCGGTGGGTGCTGCGGCGGACGGTATTGAGCGCGACAAGGAGCTCGCTGCCGGGGATAGATGTGGGTGACGAAGCCCCACTTGGGCTTCTCGGGCGTCCCTGTGTGTTCCGCATCCGGAGGGGCAATTGTACACAGAGGGTGAGCATGCATGGGGCTGCATGGTGGCGGTGGTTCAGCACTTCCGGCGGCATGCATCCCCGGGACGCGTGGGGGACCGAAGCAAGTAAGTCGCGACGACCTTGATGACTGTCTGGTCAGCTGCAAGGGATATACCGATAGCTGCTAGCACCAAGGTACCGTAACAGTTGGCAACAGTTGGCTTTTTCACAGCAATAGTGCGGGGGGCGGGGGAGGCTGAGGAGCGTGATGATCAACATGGCCTATCCATCTCTCCCCTTCAGCTTGACACATGCTGACATGCAGGCAGGCAGGCAGGCAGGCAGGCAACACCACGTGCACTCGCCCTCCCTACCTTCATTCACCCAGCTCCAACCCTCCGACTTCCTCACGAGCTGTGCGAAGTCCGACCCCACCAGGCACTGACTGGATGCTGGAGGTAGGTTGCCTGCATGCATGTGTATGTGTGCAGGGGAAAGGGTGTGTCGGATCTTAGATACTGACTTAGGTTGCTGAAGTGACCATGCAGGCGGGTCGCGACTGTGTCTTCGCATGTGCGCTCGGCAGCAGCGTTGCGACGTGAGCCAGTACGTGAGATCAGAGCAGCCAACCCGAATCCGCAAGGAAGCAAGGCAGCATATGAACAGCCAGCAACAGTCAACACATCAGTTGGCTCTCACACAGACCAGGTTAGGCAGTGTGACACGCCCGCTCCGCTCCCTAAACGCCCCCAAACACACCCACATCTCCCACCTATGCCCCCGGCGGCGGGTTAACACCGTGCCCACACAGGCTCTCAACACCCCACCCACCCTCATACATGGGTGCCGGGAGGGGCGCCCCCAGCAGCTGCACCTCCGCCTCTGTGACCGGATCATGCATCAGGTCCAGGGCCGTATTCTGGAACATGTGTACGGCAAGATCCGCCATGGCCTTGTGCCCCGCATCGCCCGGATGGTGGTCCACGTTCACATTTGCCCACTCCCAGCCGGGCTGCGGGTGCGTCACATACAGCGAGGTCGTACAGAGCCGTACGGCTGGAGAGGGCAGGCACGTCGTAGTAGGAGGAGAGAGCGCCTGCACAGGCAGGCAGGCAGGCAGTTGGGCAGAAGGCACTGTTCGTTGGCTGTCGTGTGCATGCGTGGGTTCGTGCCAGCGGCCGGCATGTGCGCTTGCCGGGTCGGTGGGTCGGTGGTTGCAGTTTCCAGTGCAGTTGCTTTGGTTAGTAACGGTGTATTTGTTGCTGTTAGTTACAGCGTGCTTTGCTTTTGCTGTGCGCTTGTCCGTTGGCTGCCGTTAGCTTGTTTGATTTGAGAGGTGTACGGCAGTGTTCGCGAGCGCGGTCTTGCCGAGGCACCGAGCGCAGCTCGGTGCTCTCTCGGCCTCCATGGTGTATGCACGCACGGCCTTAGTTGTGTAAGTTCTAGGGCAGAGTTCCGGAGAGCAATAATAGATACAAGCATAACGTGCATACGTCGCGCGACTGCCTCCTCGCGGCCATAACTGCGCAGCCTGATCAACTCCAGTTGTGGCAACTTGTTACTCTTAGCATTAACTGCTAGTGCTAGGTAGCAAGGGCTGCTCGGCGTCAGCCATCCCATCCGATCTTAACCAGCAGATCGGTGCAATTCAGCTGTAGAATTGCACCGACCCACCGACCCGGCAAGCGCACATGCCGGCCGCTGGCACGAACCCACGCATGCACACGACAGCTGTCAGGCCCCAACGCTGGTTTGTGCCAGGCGTCGGCACCGGTCTGACGACTCCCCCCCCGCCCGCAGCACGAAGGGCGAGGGCGGAACGCTCGGACAGACAAAAACACGCGCACGCTCCTGACCAAGACACAGCTCTGCACCAAGCACCTGCACCCACCAAGAGAACGCAACTTTGCACGCAAGGGCACAGGCACACCAGCAGAAGATAACAACGCAACCCGCAGGCACATCACAGCAGGGCACACCACCGACGGGAAAGCGAGCCCACACACGTCAGCACCACACAACGTCCCTGCCAAGCCTGCAAACGCGCATGCTGCAAGGCTCCAAGCCCCCCCTGATCCAAGCCCCAAGCGAGCATCCGTCCTCCGGCCCCACGCAGCTAAGAAGGCCGCTGCAGCAAAGGCCTCACTGCTCTGCCTCTCCAAGTCCATCCTACTTCCACGATCCCACAGCACCTCCTGCACTCATGCTCCAGCCACGCATGCAGGCCGAGCACCTACTCGCTCTTTAGGCTACGACTCACAACCCTACTGCTGCCTCATCCCTCTCAACAACTGCTTCCTGCACGGCCGCTGACCCCGCGGCTCAATCAGCAACCGCTCCAGACCAGCACCACGCACCCTGCCAAAGTCTGCGCATGGGCGGCCTGGCAAGCCCTTCCTCTGAAATCCGACTCTTCATGCATGCGCTCCCTAACCGCCGGCGGCACCACCGGCGGCATGTCGTACAATAGCGTGTACGGTGAGCAACGGCATGCTGTCATAGTTGCCCACTTGCTCGCAGTGCTTCCGCAGCGCACTTGACCACCGGCACCAGCCGCTCCGCCACCCCACCCGACTGCCTTGGGGCCAGCGGAGGTGTGCTGGCGACTAACGAAGCACCGCTCCAGCAACTGCTGAAAACGCCCTAGGGCTCCGGCCCGCCATCCGTGAGATCCTCCGCCGGTGCCCCCAATCCGCCCTGCAAACCCGCACGCCGTCTCAACTGCAGACTCGACGCTCAGCGGGTACTCTGCTTGCTTTGCAAAGCACTCCACGCGCTCGCCTGTGCGCAGCGACGCATCCAGCCCACCTGAGGCGCCCAACGAGAAACTCTGCGCAGCGCCACGGTCTCCACATCAACCAACGCATCCGAATTGTTGCCACCTGCCAGCGCCTGCTTCTCGGCACCCCGCGCTGCCGCCAAGACCTGAATCGCTCCAGGACGCCCGGCCCGATCGCCCGCTGACCCAGCGAGCGACGCGCGAGAGGTAACAGCTGCGTGCCACCAAAGATGCCGCTCACAAGCACTAGCACCTCCACGTCCCGCTCCGGCAACTCTGCCGTCACTGCTGCATCGTGAGTAACCTGCCTCGAGCGCGTCTGCGGAGGACTCCCCCCCCCAGCGGGCGAGTCGGGTCGGGCAATAGCCTATGCAGCGGCGGCTGCATGTCACGACGCGGTCAGGGTCGCGCGGGAGCGGTGGCGGCGGAGCCAGGTATGGCGGGGGCAGAGCGACCCATGGGGCAGCAGGGACTGCAAGCTGCACGTGCGGCGCGGGCAGGAGCTCAGCGGCCGGCGCGGGGTGGCACTCCGCTGGCAAACAGGGCGTCAGCGCGGGCTCTGGCGGGAGCGGCAGCCCACGGCAGGACGAGTCAGGGAGCGCCCGACCAGCATGACACATTGCGCCATCAAAAAGGTTGTCGCAACCAACAGCTGCAGCACCACCATTGCCATCATCATCAACCTTGGCCGTCACAGCAGCAGTCCCCGATGCGGTGCCTGGTGACACTAAGTAAAGACCGGTTGCTGAGAGGACGCAGAAGGTGGAGCATGGCGGCCTTATGGGCGTGGACAGGACCAGCGGCAGGGACGTTGACGGCAGGCACTCCGTGGGCTGCGGGTGGCAGTAGCCGCGGTGCAGCCGGAGCACCGGTGAGGGGCCGCCGAGACGAAGGTCTGCGCCGTACTGCATCACCAGTGCGTAGGTGCCGATGATGAGGTCGTAGGCCTCTGCGCCGGCATCGGCAACCACAAGGCAGCAGGAGCGGTGCGCCAGCTCGTCCGGGGTGCCGGCAGCAAACTGCAGCGGCAGGCCGCCAGCCACCATCCCGACCACGCCGCAGCGGCCAGCCGCGGTGCTGATGCTGACGCCGGGAACCTGCTGGATGCGCAGCCCCAGCGCGGTTGCGACTCGGACAGGCATGATGTTGACGCTGCTGCCAGAGTCCAGCAGCACATGCCGCAGCAGCACACCAGCCACCAGGACCCCTGAGCCGGCGTCAGCCTGCCGGAGGTACGGCAGGGGGCCGGGACGGAGCGGGCCCGGCTGGGTGGTGGCGGATGCTGCATTGATGGCGGTGGTGGTGGGCGCTAAGAGGCCCTCCAGCATGGACGCCAGGGCGGAAGCACTTGTCGAGGCGGCTGCGACAAGCTGCTTTGTCGCCTTGGCGTGCGCGTACAGCAGCGGCAAGGCAGCTGTGTGACAGGACACAGCCAACGGGTCGCTAGCGTCAGGCTGCTGCGGCGCGTGGAGGTGAGCGGCTACCTCCACGTCGGCAGGTGGCGGCTGTCCAGTGCTCTGCTGCGGCGGACCCACGCGCTGCTGGAAGCCCAGAGGCAGGAGCCCAGCGACTTGGGCATGGCAGGGGAGCGCCTCTGGCGGCGGTCCCACAGGCGCGGGTGCAGCAACGAGGGTGAAAGCGCAGTGGTATAGCGACGGCGACGCCATATAGCCGCCGCACGGCGGCGCCACGGCCAACTCCCCTGACGCTGCTGGCGGGGCGGCAGGTGGGGCCACGGGAAGTGACGGCGGCGCTGCGCTGACATACTGCACGCTGTAAGGACTGACGCCCGGGGCCTGGGTGTAGCTGGGCTGCGGCGGTCATGCGGTGCTCATCAGGCAGCACCCCATGCAGAGCCTGAGGGGCAGCGTGTGGCGGCAGCACCGGGGGCGCGGCTGCTGCTGCCGTGAGCCGCGCCAGATGCTGTCCCCGCTGTGCCATCGCCACAGTAAGTGCCGTCAGCTGCTGCTGCAGGGTGTGGAGTGAGACCGGCGATGCGTCACCAGCAGTGGTCACAGGACCCGAGACGTGCCACCCCTTTTGACGCCTGGCACAAACCAGCGTTGGGGCCTGACATGGCGGTCGACGTTACCGTTCGTAACGCCGTCAGTTGAAAACGCATCGCTAGGAGCCACTAGCAGCGACATGCATGCACGCTGGTGCACCCAGCACGCAAGGGACCGCACGCACCCAACACGTGACATGACACCCCGTGTGTGCCTCAACCCCACCTTCCAAGTCCTCACTGTAGCCGTGCGGTTCCGAGCGGCCGTCAGGGCAGACGGTACGGCCGGAGCGCGGCAGCAGCAGCAACAGCAACAGTGCGCCGGGTAGGTGGCAAGGGGCAGCAGGGCGGGTGTGTTGGTTAACGAATTAGTTGGTGTGCGGTGTCAGCACCATCAGAAAGCGCCAAAAACACTGTCCCAGCTATCCTGAGCTGGTATGTGGCAACGTAGCCCAGCAGGGTCAATACCTACCGGTAACAGCCCTACACGCCCACATCTCAACGTGTCGGCCGGTCCACAGCCAGGTCCAGCAAGCGTTCAAAGCACTGAACACACAACATACACGCACACAACCATCGTGCTGTGTGGTAAGGCTCATGACCCAGCCCACAGCTCTAGGATAGCACGGGTACCAACAACACACGGCAATGACACGGCAGTGGTACCCCCCATCACCAGGTATGTACCCACAGGCACGGGCCATTCCCAAAGGTACAAAGAGGGCTGCAACAAGCCGCCGGCCTACCTGCCACCTAGAACGGCAATCTTCAGCGGACGCTTTCCATCCATAAGGTCGGAGACAAACTTTCGAACCCGGATCGCGTTGCCATAGTATGTGAGCCCCGCCCGAAGCTGCGCTCTTGGCAGCAAGAATTGATATTTCCATTCACCCTCCCGTGCTTCTTGTATACCTTAAACGCGTCACGTAATCGTGCTGCCACCTACGGTTAGGGGAGGGGCTGCCCTGCACGGCCTCTCACGCACAGCGCGGATTGGGCGGGGGAGAGTAAATATAAGGAAAACTGACGGATTGGGCGGGGGGGAGGGGTATGGTGGACGTTGGCTGGCTATGGTTAGTTATTGGTGAGTCGGAGGATGATTTGGCGCCTCCTGGTCTGGTCACATGGACGGCACCATCACACTTCGAGGTCAATATTCATTGGTGGGCTAGGGAGCCGGGGGAGGGGGAGGGGGGTGGGGGACACTGGATGGCTATGGTTATTAGTAAGCCGGAGGATGGTGAGGCACCTGGACGGGTGAAATATTTCACTTCCGTTATTATAAAATAATCACTACTCTGGGGAGGGTTAGGGGAGTGCAGGCGGGTAGCGGGTGGGATTTAAGGATATCCCAAATCATAGGAAGTTTTAGTAAGAACAACGCAAAGGGGATATGTGGTGGCTGGATGCAATAAAATTAGTGAGCGTTAGCGTTGGGGGGAGTGAGGGGTTAAGTTGGGGGGCACGTGCGCCCCCTCAGCCTAAGGCTACAGTTAGGTTGTTTTTGTACTGCCACCTACGGTTGGGTCGCCTTTTCAGCTATACTAGCTCACCGGCTAGCGGGGGTACTTGCACAACTAGGAAGGGTACCGGTTTGGGGGCATGGGGGGCCTCATCATGGCTGTGGTAAGGGAAGGGCCTCATTTTTCACCCTCCCCGTGCTTCTAGTACACCCGAAAACGCATCAAGTCATCGTGCTGCCACCTACGGTTAGGGGAGGGGCTGCCCTGCACGGGCTCTCACGCACAGCGCGGATTGGGCGGGGGGGAGGGAGGTGGGGGACATTGGATGACTAAAGATGATGACGCGCCTCCTGGTCTGGTCACATGAACGCCATTCATCACACTTCTAGCTCAATATTCGTTGGTGGGCTATTTTTTAAGCCGCTACGTTGAACAGCGTTCCAGGAGGATACCCGACAACCGAGGCTACCGATAGCGCCAACGGTACACTCTAAAAGCACAGTGAGGATGCAAAAGGACGACCAATTCGGAAACGACATAAATTTTTCTATGCAGACGATGTAAATAAGGTTTGCGTCTGCCCAAACTAGGAATTTGACTGTCTGCGATGCCCGCGGAAGCTGATACGCTTCGTTGGCACCTTCACGCACCGATCACGCGGCCCCGCCCCTGCAGTCGTGGATTCTTGCAAGCTCAGAGACAAGGCTCGAAGAAGGGACAAGTGCATGCGTGTCTAGAACGCTGTTTGGAGGTGATGACGCAAGTACACATTGTACGCATGCAGAGAGGGGGGATGGGGGTTTGGGGGAAGGGGACTCTTCCCCCACACGCCATAAGATGCATTCGCAGCCAAATTAAACACCTGCAGAGTTCCTTTTCAAACGAATAGGGCGGCTCAGAGTTTTTCCGTAAACATTTCTACTCTGGGAAAGGGTTTGCGAGAGGGCAGGCGGGTAGCGGTTGGGGAATAAACAACATACCAACCCATAGGAAACCACAGTAAGGGCAAAGCAAAGGGGATGGGAGGCGGTAGCGTGTCACAAACACAAAAAGTAAAAAAGGACGGCCGCAGCAGGCTACAGTTCATCGACCGTTATTATGTGCCGCACACCTAGCACTGCCTTCTCTTGCTTTATCCCAGTATGGATTGCTAAGAAATGAACAGGTACCGCTTAGGGATCTGGGTAGCAGATGTTGGGAAAGAGGTCAGGGGGCTGAGGCTACAGTTGGTTGTATAACCGCTTTGCACTTTTGGCATCGCCTCTTTTCCTACGCACAATTAGATGATGTTCTTCACCGTTTTCTTCATGCGTTTTTTGTCGCTGCGTCCCGTTCACAACACAGCGTCGTCTCACACAATTGCGGTCCCTCCGTATTCCTCCATCCAATCTGCAGTTAGTACGGTCTCTCCGTCTTCCTGCATCCTTCCGCGTTCCGGTTTCGCCCTTATTATCGATGATCAGCTTCCGTTTCCAATGCACCCGCGTTTCACGTGCCCGGCGCCTTAATGTCGCCAAATGTTTATGATCTCTGCCGTACATTGACGCTCTTCCTACTAACGGACTCCGGTTCTCCCCCTAGTTCTCCATGATTGTGCCCCTGGTTGGTAAACTTCTGGCCTAGGGGCCTCGTTTGGCTTTTCCTCGGTCTTCGGCCATGTGTGTTTGGTGTTGGTGACACATGGTCTGTCACTTAGTTTTCGGCTCCCTCCTCAGTGCGGGATGTCCCCCTTCGGACATGTTTCCTTCAGTTCCTTTGTGGGCCCTGTGGCTCTCTGTACTCGGTACTTCGCCTGTCCGTGCTTGGCGTAGGTGGTTTGCGGTCTTCCTGTCGGGCCTGGTGTGCCCCCTGGGGTAGGGCGGTCAACGCTCTGTTGAAATGTACGTCTAACGATTGGCCAGTACGGACTCCTTACTGGTTGGTCCTCCAGTGTAATCCTCGCTTCCTTCCTAATACTCTGCCGGTATGTTCGTCTGCTAGTCCTCTGCCTTTCTGATTGGGCTTGAGCTCTGCTCGCCCGTCATCCATGGCCCAATTTCTGGCGCGGCCTACACCATGGTTCTGAAGTCTGGAATTGGTCTCCAGGATGTGAGCTGCTGGGCTTGCTGGCGTTGGCGAGGCGCTCTGGCGTGATTGTGGCGTTCCGGCATGATGACCTCCTTCGGACCGCTCTGGAGCCCATTCCCGCAGTTTAGCCTGCCCTACAGCGCGCTATCCCTTAGGTCCTTACTGTTGGGCTTGTGCGGCATCAGGAAACCTTTGAGTGCAGTGGCACTGGGAGCAGTTGGTATCGCGCTTGCGTTCTTTCAGGAGGGCTTTCGCCTTTGTGCGAAGTCAGCAGGCTTAGGGTCTGGTGTTGCTGGGTGGCTGTCGGCGTGCCGCTGTTTGGACGGCCTGATGCGCAGATGTCGCTTGGTATGCCTTGGTGGCTTGCTGCAGTCTTCTCCGAGACAGTTTCATTTCGGCTTCTGTGGTCGCGGGCCGCGATCTTTCTGGTGCTGGTTTGGCAGCATCTGTGTGTCGCCTTTCCCTGGGTCCCTGGTTGCCGGCCCCTGTTCCAGGTGCTGGGTTGGCAGTGCCTGCATGTCGGACTTTCGGGAGCTGATTTGGCAGCCTCTCTGTGTTGTTTCTCTGGGACCTAGTTGCCTGTCCCTGTATCTGTTAGGCACGGTTCCCTGCCTTGTGCACGGCACCCTGTCGACGCCCTGTTAGGAAGTACGTCTGACCGGTTAGAATGTACGTCTGACGATGGTCTCAGCTACTGTCCTCCAGTGTAACTTCCGCTTCCTAAGGCTTATTTGTATTGGGCCCACTATAAGGGAGGTTGGCGCCTAAGGGTCGCCTCGCGAACCTCTTTTTGCCCGGCATCGTTGCGTCCGTTGTGAACTAGTGAAGAGACACAGATGGCCAAAATGAGACCTCCACTCATAGCTGCAACATGTGTCCTGCTCATATTGGCTGTTTCAGCGGAAGTGGTAGAGTACCAAGACCTACTTCAGTCTCATCCCACCGATGGCGGCTTTCGGCTGTTAACGCTTGGGGATAAGTACGCCCACTTTGACAGGGAGCCGCCTTTGGTTCTGGACCCACAGTTCCTCCAGGAGTTTGGAGCTCAGGGTTATCTGCATGTGCGTATCGAGACGTTACTCGGAATGAATTGGGTCGCAACAAGCTTGGCTGAGCTTTGCTTCTTACCACAGGTTCATTTCAACCCTGTCGGAGACAATGCGTATCAGCCACCTTCCGAGCAGCAGGTATGTCCCACTGCTGAGCGAAGTGCAATGCAAAGTACCGGTAAACCCTATCGGACTTTCCCTGCAGTACGTTGCAGCACTTCGGAACGCCACTGTCGCTGGAAGTGAAGGCGACATTTGGGACTCCGCTGGCCGCTTATACCGCACAAGTACCTGGGTTCGGCATCCATATGACAAGCTGAAGGTAGGCCCTTCACATAGGGTAGGATGAGGCTTTTATGCCGTGGCTGAAAACAGCGTTTCCGTCCACACAGCAATCGGGCATTCTTGGAGTAGCCATGGTGATTCGCTGCTGGTGGGGCTGGTGGGCGCAGCCACTTCTAGCTTAGTAAACACTAAAACCTTAAACATTAAAAATAAAATAACATTATTTTTAAACATTAAAAAGAGATTTCCGTAGCCAAGACGCCTTATAGGTTACAGCTTCAACACCTTTGGCCTCGATGTGAACGAAGAGCCCCTAAGCTTCCACCTGTTGTTCTACATGCTACTCGGCAATTGTTTTTGTATGCTTCTATGCGTTTCTGTAATTTGAATGCTACTTAACAATTATTTCATCTTTCCGAACCCTGCCGTAAAACAGTCCTGGAAGGACGAGGCCGAGTCCTATGGGGTTAAGCACTACAAGCGCCTTGCTACCGCAATCCACCGCGTTTCCTTTATGTACTGGCACTTCATGACGGGTAAGTCGTATATGGAGAAGCTCCTACGGCTTGTACCCGTACTCGTTGACTAACCGTTTTACCGTGCGTAGAGGGACTTCCGAAGATTGCCAAGTTAGCTCCGATCCTGGAGTCTGATCCTGAGCTGAAGCTCCTGAGATATGGCAGCCCCTGGGAGCTTGCTTGGATTAAGAAGCTCGGCATCCGGGAAAGCCAATTGGTGGGTCGCTCCTTCTTTCATGGCTTTCTTGGACAGCGACTCGACCTTGTACAACGTCTTGTATTAAATAAGCGTTCAACCGGGATGTGTGCAGGTTACGTTCGACCCCATGTTTGCCTACCACGCTGATGAGCTTATTTTCACCAACCCTGTGGACGTTTCCCGCACCCCGAGGGAGGATTTCAACAAGGTATGATCTAGCAAATCTTATAAATAAGGAAATAGTCGCACGGGCTGGCCCTTGGAGTTGCTAAAGACGACCCTCCTCCTCCAACCCACCTTCATGTAGCTTTTGGCCGCGTTGGAGATTCCTCCGCCGCTGCCTGAGAGCCAACATGACCACCTCATCTACGTATCGCGTCTCCTGGCTGGCGACCGCAAGGTGACCAATGAGGAGGCCCTGCTGGAGGCTCTCCGTGCCCAGGCAGCGTTGCACGGCTTGAACTTCGTGGTACACAGTGGCAATGAGACCAACGAGGACAACATTGAGCTCTTCCGCCGCGCTAAGGTTCGTTGTCTTGGGAATTGCGGCTATAGTAAGGCAAACCGGCAATGTGGGATTGCCGGTCAGTTTCGCTCCTTCACAGTTCACACCGCGCCATGGGGACACTGCTCATTTGCGTTGTGGGGTCCTACCTCTAGCTAGGAACTCTCTCCTGACCCCATTCTTCCTTCCTCTTCTGCTCAACACCGCAGTATGTCATGGGCCTCAACGGTGCTGGCTTGGCGCACTTGATGTTCGCCCCGCCGGGTACCGCCCTGATCGAGCTCATGTTCATCAACAACACCGGCATGGACCTCTGGCACATGACTCATGCGCTGAAGCAGGTGGGCACGCCCTGACTTGCATGTCCACGTCTACATCATCCACTCCGCGGGACAATTCCAGTCTCTATTAGTATGCTGGTTTTGCACACTGCAGCTACCGGTTAGCTATTGTACCACAATTACCTTCCTGAACTGACGGTTTCCAGCTCCAGGGTTTCTCCCGGCTTGTAGCTACTGCCTGTCGGGTGCAACCGTCGCTCCACTCTCCTCGCCGCCGCCGCTCCCTTCCATGCAGAAATACTACATGGTACCTCTGCCTCGCTCCTACTGGTTGGACCCCGGCTCGGACGTGCCCATCGAGCAAGTCATCTCCACCCTCCGCTGGGCCATTGCACGTGAGAGCGGCGCCGAGCCTATCTGCCCGCGCGGCTCAGCACCCAGTGCGGCGTCAGGAGGCGCCTGCGTGAGCTGCCCCCCCGGAACCTTCAGTACGGGATACGACGAGTCCTGCTCGCCCTGCTCGCCTGGCTGGTAAGGAGCGGTGCGCAACGACATCTCGATATGACATGCCTTGCGCGGCCAGTTATTAATGACTTGAGAGACTTGGATGTGTTGGATGCTAGCCTGCTCATTATGTATGACAAATTAGGTCCTGGGCTGCGGCTCCTACACCTACTGTTGCCTTGATGATGCTTTATGAACAAGGACGGCAATCTCAGGTCTCCTGCACCTGCTGTTGTCTTGGTGATTTATGAAGAAGGACGTGTGGCTGTTTCAAATTGTCTTGCAGCTCCAAGCCACCCAACCTTATTTGTGGACTGCTGCTAAATCCATACCCCCGTACCTCCGTACCTGCTGCCTCGCCCTCAGGGTTGCAGAGCGCATCGGCAGCAGCTACTGCCGCATCTGCACCACGTCGGGCTTCGACGCCGGCTCTACTGCCTGCACGGCTTGTCCCGCAGGTACCTACACCGCAATGCCAGGAGCCTCGAGCGCCAGCGAGTGTCTGCCGCCGGGCGCCGTTGACAAGGTACGGCAACGTACTGTGCCTGACGTACTGTACGAACCATACGAACCGCCTTGTTGCCGCCGCCACCATGGTGCCGTACGCACGTTTCCTAACGGATAACGCATCCTGGTTACGCATCCTGGTAATGCAGATAAAGCATTCCTTGCATCCCGCCGAGCTAGTTGCGATGAAGACCTCTGCATATTGGATGGCGATTAACCGGCGCCAAGCGCGGGAGTTCTCGAGCCTCTCTCCCCAGATGAAGCGCCGTTGCATGGCAGATACCGACCCCGGTGAGCTAGCTTGCGAGCAGCAGCGACCCCCTCGTTAGGCTGACCGTTAATTGCCTAGCTTCTCATACCTTGCTTTGGCTGCTTTTAGGTCCTGCTTAGGCCACGCAGGATCCATGTGGCATTGCTCGCCTCGTAAGCCGTAACGCTTGTGTAACGCTTGCTGAATACTGCAGGCTATGGTGGTTATCCTGGTGGCGGCTCCCTCCCTGCGTCTCCCCCGCCCTCACCACCCAGCCCAAGCCCGCCGTCTCCTTCTCCCCCCTCGCCCTCTCCACCCAGCCCAAGCCCGCCGTCTCCTTCTCCCCCCTCGCCCTCTCCACCACCTCCCAGCCCCAGCCCGCCTCCTCCTCCACCTCCGCCCAAGATCATTCCGTCCCCTCTTTCGCCACCTAGCCAAACCCCGTCTACCGTATCGCCCTCGCCCCAGCCGCCAAACCCACCTTCGCCTCTTTCTTCCTCACCACCTCCCTCACCACCTCCCTCACCGCCTCCCTCACTGCCTCCTCCTCATCCCTCGCCGCCTCCTGTTACGTCCCCGTCTCCTACACCTTCCATATCGCCACCACCTTCGTCGCCACCCCCATCCCCGCCGCCGCCGCCGCCGCCCTCCCCCCCTCCCCCCCCCACCCCCACCGCCTTCGCCACCACCCCCATCCCCGCCGCCGCCGCCCTCCCCCCCTCCCCCCTCCCAGCCACCCCCTCCCCGCCGCCGCCGCCCTCCACCGCCCCCACCACCATTGAACCCATCACCCTCAACACCCGCCCATCCACCCCCACCCCCATCATCCCCAACGCCACCACCTCCTTCTCCACCACCCCGGTCTGCCGTCTACTGGGCAACCTCCGCTGCCGGCTCCAAGGTTCGTGTCCCCGTAACGCGCCAAGCGTGCCGGCCGGTCGCATGCCCCTGCGCCTGCTCAATGCGCATGCCCTTGCCGACAATCATACGCACACCCCTGCTGCATGCGTGCAGGGCGACGCCGTCCCTGCCAGCAACAAGCCCCAGCAGCTCGGCGGTCCAGGCAACTTGGCGGGACCTCCCAAGTCCAAGGTGCTGAAAGCGCAGGAGTGCGCCCCAGCAGGCGCCGTCAGCTGGATTCCACCGATAACGGTAGGGCATAAAAGAGCACCCACCCGCATACATGTTCGCAACGCCGGAACACTCTGCACATGCTCTGCTAGCACCAGGCACTAGTGTTTGTGCTGTTAAAGGCCGCGCGACCTACCAGGCTACTCGTACGGGATTGTACCGTATGTGCTGCACCCTTACAGTGCGTTAGTCGTCGACGTTTACACCCGAATCCCTTCATTTCTACACGTGGACGTGCACGTGGACGTGCCGGTATTCGTTGGTATTGACTTAACGATGACGTGTGCGGCAACCCCCGCAATCCACCCGCGCCCCCCCTATGGGTTGGTTTCTCTCTTCTCACCCACCTGCCTGCCCGGCCCCATCTTTGTGGCTCCCCAGGGCTCTCGTTTCGCAACAGCCTACTTCAACCAGACCCCGGCAGCCACGGGCGGGCAGGTGTATGCCGTTGTGGTGTATGTCATGAACAAGGGCATTCTGGACCCCCCCATTACCTCCATTGCCCTGCAACTGAGGACCTACAATGCCAAACGGGAGGTGCGGCGGGGAAGGGCTGCGACTCCCCAGGGGCTGGGCAGGGCAGGGCGTGTGGATGGAACTGCAACAGAGCAAGCACCCAACCGGCCAGAGTGGATGGGTGGTTGGGGCGGGAAAGCATAAAAACGTAACCGTGAAGGGTTGGAAGTACGGTGTACTGTTTATGGGTGGGCGGCTAGCTAGCAGGGTTCTGCAGGAAACGTGCTTTTGGAAATTGCATGCATTGCTCGTAACATGCAGCTTGGCTACAAGTCCAGTCCAGAAGGCAGTCTGCGCTTTACTTCAAAATCATTACCCTTTGCTATTTACAGGCCAAAGTATACGATACTTTGCTGTCCTCAATCTCAACGATTGGTTGGGTAACGGTAACGCCCCCCACGGCGAATGCCTTCCAACGGTTTCCTCCCTCCCTCCACCTGCGCAACGCTAACAGGCGGTAACCTCTTGGGTGACGATATACGACGTCAGCTCGGGCCAGAAAGAGGAGCTGGCGTGCCCTGGAGCCAACCACTTTGCCGTTCCCGCCCCAACGGCTTTGCAACTGCCAGTTGGAATGACGTCTTCAGGATTTAACACGGCTGACGTAATTGCCGTACGTATCAACATCAACATGGGGGCCGTCCATGCCGGCAAGGCAGACCTGCCGCACCTTGCTTCCGTCGGGCTTGTGGTTGTTTGAAGATGGGGACATGCATTCATGGCCCCCAACCTGACTGCTGCTGACTGAGACATTCATGTTATCGTGATTTGGTATTTTGGACGATGACACTCTGAGATGTGACGCGTTGAGCTGACACGAGCTGACACAAGTTTACTATTGCTCTGTGCCCGATAATGGCATGCAGCAGTTGCCGTACCTCTTTCCTATCTGTCTACGGTAAACGTAGCAGCCCAGAGACGTGTTTCTTATTAGAGTGGCCTTTCCTCCATGACCAGAACGATGATAATCACCATTACCACGACAGCATCTCGCTCTTGTCATGTGCAGGAGAGTCGCCGCAAGCCTTCTGATGAAGTGCTGAATTCATCTGCAGGAGAGGGGTCCATCAATCCGATAATTCAGTCTTTTTGTGTTGGCGTGCCCGAGTACGTTGGTGTTTTTGTGTATGAACGTTGTAGAGAGTACATGTACGATGGTGAATGCCCTTTGCCGTATCTTTTTGCGATTAATGAATACTGTCCGTCCAGAGCTCCTGGACACACCGTAGTCGTACACGCCGTAGTCGTTTGTTTGTCTTCACGCCGTCTACGAAGCTTGCTTGCTGTGCTTGTAACTTGCAGGAGCCGTTACATTAGCCTAACTCGGCTGGGCCTCGCGTAAGCCTCGCCTATGTTTCACATAAGGCCCCACCACCTCGCAAAGCATCTTTCTCGATACTGCACCAATTACTGTTCTGTTTTATGATATGTATTTCTATTAAATATATATATATAAACCGTTGCCGCTGCATCCGCTCCTGAAGACTCTGAATTGCCTGCTGAAGCACGCGACGTCACAGCTGCAGCCAACGAGCGCAAGCCAACGAGCTCCTCCATCTCCTCTCCCGCCTCCCTTCATATGGTTTGGTCTAATTTGGTATTCCCCCATGAGGGGCCGAGGCGCACGGGGCATGGGCAGCAGCAGGGGGAGGCAGGCACCGCGGGGAAGACAGGTAGTGTGTGGGGATGGGCATAAGGACCCAGACACCGCACGGGGAAGGGCAAAGGGGTCCTGTTGGGGCGCAGGACACCGCACGTCACGCTGCACGGAGCAGGGCACAGGAAGCAGAAGTCGCGCATGGGGAGGGCCACACCCAACCGTGGGGATGCGAGCACCGCACAGGGAAGGGCAGGTGTTGCACATGAAAGGGCGACCGCACAGGGAAGCGGCAAGGGAGGCAGGCGCTGTACGTGAGGGGACAGGTGGAAAGAGACAGGCAATGAGTCCGACCGCACACATCGCGTGCGCCTCTCTAGGGCTAGTAAACGTCAGCAACTAGGCTTCCTATCTAACCTAAGCAACAAAGCAGAAGCTCTTTAGTGCGCAGGCATTGAGGTGTGTACATGCCTAGTAGATGTTGCTAGCGTGCCGAAATATCCGGGTGGGAGCTTTCAGGAGCGGAAGCAAAGGCAGCGGCTTAAATAGGTAAATAGGAATACATATCAAAAAACAGAACAGTAATTGGTTTAGTATTGAGAAAGATAAATTGCGAGGTGGTCGGGCCTATGTGGAACATAGGCGAGACTTATGTGAGGCCGCTTGGCTCGCGCTTGCGTTCTTTAAGGAGGGCTTTCGCCTTTGTGCGAAGTCAGCAGGCTTAGGGTCTGGCGTTGCTGGGTGGCTGTCGGCGTGCCGATTAAGGAGTAGTCAGGGCGTTGCTGTGTTTCCCCTTTTGAATGTGTGGGTTTAGCAAATTTGTCGTGAGCCCAAACGAGTCGGAACGTAGCGGAATTGGGCTTTTATCAGATGCGTGTTGGATGTGTACCGTATGCAGCGGAAGCAACCGAAGACTTCGTATGCAGCGCCGACCATCAAGTTGCGATCAGCCGCCCTCCTTCGTGACGATCTCCCTTCCCCGCAGGCTCCGTCACCGCGGCCATCGCCGCCCAACTAACTCGACACGGACCCAACACACATACAGGACAGCAGCAGCGCCCCTGCCTCCCCCCTCCTTTGCATCCTTTGCATCCGAACGTGCTGCCCTTCTGGCTGCCGTTCTCACGGTATGGAACTGTGGAGCCCAACGGACCCTTCCGGGGGGCGCCCCCAGGAATTAAAACCTTCGTACCAGATGTTTCATCCACACGCCACGTCAATCTAGTAAAGGAGCCAGCCATTGCCTCTCTCGAGTACTCCTAGACAGTCAGGACAGCACCCCTTGCTCGCTTCACGGATGGCTTTGGAGCCATGAAGGGTTTCCTGCTCCTTCCTGCCCCCCTAGTGCCCCGTTTCCTGCCCCGTTGCTGCTCTTACATTCTATTTTGCCACCCTAGTGCTTGAGGCAGTTTCCTCCCGAGAAGCAGACGAGCAGGAAGATGACGAGCGCCAGCAGGATGACGGCGAAGGCCACCACGATCTTCATTTTGCAGTTCTGCCACCACATCTTGCGGCGCAGAGAGCGGCCGGTGCGCACGAACCGGTCAGCCTGGCAGGTTTGGGATTAATAGGGATACGCATCCCGGATTAGGCTGGATAAGGTTGGCAAAGGGAGAGGCCGCGGGACCAAGGGAAGGGGAAAGCCAGTAACACTCTGTTGGTAGCGATACTGTGCTGGGGAGAGGAGGAGAGCGGATCTGGTGGGTGTGTCTCTTTCCTCCGATGTGGGTTGTCGTTACGACTGCCGCTACGATAGCCTAAAGGAAGGTGCCAGGGCCATGCGTGGAGTGCATTGGGGTTGCTGGGAGCAGGCGTGCTGCAATCAAAGCGTACCGCCTCCGGTATGACGACCTTGGTACTTGATTGGCAGCATGTGCTGCTGCCCTCCCTGGCTTTTGCCTCCGCATGCTGACCTAATCCCACGCTAGGGCCCTTCTGCCTCCAGCCCACACGCAAACCGGGCCCCACCTCGCCTCATCTGTCACCCCACCTCGAACATCAGGTTCTCTGTCTTGTCCGTGAGCAGCTCCAGCTTCTCTCCGCGCGCCAACACCTTCTCGATGTTCTCCGTCATGATGCCCTTCACCTCGTCAACCTGTGCGTGGGGCATCAAGCCGACCAAACCCAGTGAGATGCTGGACATCCCGAGGAGTCCTCTCCATGCTGCGCGGGTGTGGATGGCGTGGCAGGCAGCGGATTAGACAGGTGAAGAAGACACGGCTTTTCCATGTGACACGGCTCCACCAGGCGTGTGTGTGGCGGGAGGAGGCGGGGCGCGGGAGGAGGGACGAGGGGGACGTGGTGCGGCATGGTGTAAGTGGGAGAATGGGGCATTGGAGGGGGAGTGGAGTTGCGGGTAATGACACGGCGTGTGAGGTCCCACAAGGGCGCTGCGGTTGCGTCTGTATCGTCAGCCCGCAGTGGCAGTGGCAGTGGGGTAAGTTTGCCAAGGTGGTGTTGGTGGTGGTGTTGAGGGTGGAGGTGGCAAGTCTAGACCACAGCCCCAATCAAATGGCCAACAACGCAACTGCTGCTGCTGCTGCCGGAGCCCACAAGAGTCCAAAGACGCGCATAACTTCCAGCGCAGCCATTCCTGCAACCCGCCCCCCCCCTTTTTCCCTTTGCTTGTCCCTCCTCCTTTTGTCGTACCTTTGACTGTACGGAAGCCACTTTGGAGTAGGCATCCGGGTACTGTGTTGCGTGCTCCATAAGCTGCTTCAGCTGCTTGCTGCGGCAGAGGCGGCGGGAGTGGGGCAAAGGAGCGGGGAGGAGCGGCGGCAGGAGCAAGCAAAGGGGGTTGACATGGGGGGTGAAGGCGGTTGGAAGGCGGGAGAGGAAAAGGGCAGGAAAAAGGGTGGGTGGCAGAAGGATTGACGTGTTGGGTGGTATTGGGAGCTGCAAGGTGGGGTAGCCATGGGCGACAGACGAGGTGCGAGTTGCAAAGCCGGGGAAGCTGCAAAGCCGGCTGAGTTGTTCCCCAGCAAGCTGCTTTCCGTCAAGCTGGGCAAGAGCTGTTACCGGTATTCTACATCTTAGCAGCTGGGAATGCATCGAAACGCATGGCTTGCATGGGCAAGGGGACTTAGGGGAGGACTAAGCACGCAGGCTAGCAGTACATGGGGAGGAAAAGAAATTCCAAAGTGTGGTGTGATAATGATACAAGTTGCTGACATGGGCGTGTGATGAGACAACACATGGGGCCGTGCTTGCGTGCTTCTAATGGGCTGTTACCCTCTGCTAGCTCTGCAAGGTTCAGCTGCCCAGGCGCTAGCTACCTGGGCCAAAGCTTACCCAAAGGAGGAGTTCAGAGCGCCCTCCTTCGCCCCTGGAAGCGCCTTTTCCGAGTATTTGGGCGCAAACTCACTCGCCATCTTATCAAGGAAGGCGGAGCAGATGGCACGACTGTAAGCCTCATCTGCGACTGCCAGGTAGACTGCGTACGACACAAGGGCACGAGGAGCAGTTGGTACGGCAAACCGTTGGGCGTGTGCGCGGCATGGGTGTTACATGGCGTCGGATGCGACAAGGTGGTTTGGATAAACAACTTTGTGAGGTAGCTCAAGAGGGCACACCAGGTTACATGTGGTGGGTGGATGTGGTGTGTGGATGTGGCGGCAAGGGATATCCAAGGGCGGAGCTAGCGGTTCTTATTGGAGGTGTCCCTCGTTTACGCCGGCGCGCAACCTCTTCCCTAGGCTTGTTGCGCTTGCTCACCAAATCCGCCCCGATTAAGGAAGTTGAAGGTGTGGCCATCCACGATGTAGGTAAACTTGCCCTCATTGCTGCTAGCCTTTGCAAGGTATTCTCTTGCAACCGCCCCGAAGTTTCCCGCAAAGGCGGAATATTCGGCGAGCGTCACTGTGCCTTGGGAGACGCTGCTGTATATGAGCGGCATGCTCCCAGCCGCCCCTGCTCCCAGGCGCTAAGAGATGCTACTTTGTCATGGACATAAACCCTATGCAACTATAGTATCATGGTGTACACATGGTACCGTGCGCCGTGCGTTTGGTGTGGAAGCCCGAGCAGTTGCCTCGTTCGCTATGAGCGTTTTGCTTATGTAACGTAGAGTATGTGCAACCATGTACATAAGCAGTGAAAACTTGATTTAAATAATCCCGTGACGTCTGCAGACATGGGAAGAGGGATGGCGCGTCAACGACTGGATCGACGGGAAGGTGCCCGCAAAACAGTTAGTCCTGCGGTTACAGAGCTTGCCAGCCCTTATTTGTAACACAACGAAAGTTCTATACAATTACACACCCCTGACAAGCTTTAGCCTTTACCATAGCCCAGGGTAGATCCCATCCTCCCGCGCAACAGGAAGCTAGGGAACTAATATGCCGCTAATCTACGCTTTCGTTGCTCGAGAGACGACTGTGCTTGCCGAGTACACGCCATTCAGTGGAAATTTCAACACAGTGGCCATTGAGTGTTTGCAAAAGTTGGTAAACCCAGAAAGCAAATTCACTATAGCGTGCGACCGGCACACCTTCAACTTCCTTGTACACAACGGATACAGTGAGTTACAGCAGCACAGCTAACGACATAGCGCCTGTTCGGTGACAGCCTTTCAATTGGTGCACTGCAGCTTACCTCGTCGTCGCGGATGAGGCATACGGACGCCAAATACCCTTCGCGTTTCTGGAGCGTATCAGGGATGAATTCGAGGAGCGGTATGCGGACAAGTCGCGAACGTCCGCAGCACACAGCTTGGACCGCTCCTTCGGGTGAGAAAGCAGGCGGTGTCCATACTTGTCCACACATATCGTGCATTCCAGCCCAAGCTACGGACTTAGCCTTGCTGACGAGCGGTGCCACTGGAGTTGTCCGGCTGGGAGCAAGCTGCAAAGAGGGAGGGGCCTTGCACGGGGTTACGCCGCGCGAAGGGACAGCATGCTAGGAAGCCCTTAGCGCGAGCCAAGCGGCCCGGCTCCCAATAATGCGGGTTGATGGGGCGGTAGCATCGAGTAGAGGGGCTGCTTCCCATGTGTGCTGGAACTCAAAAGGGACGACGTTTGCGGCTGGGGGGGGTTGTAACCAGGATGCCAAATGGGTGTCCACGAATCCATGTGGAAACCCGGAGGTCACTGCCGCGCCAGCCAGCGGCACGAGGCATGAGCGCCCCAACACCTCGCTTACCCGAGTCCTTTCTGTCTGTATTGTAATGTCTGTTTGTGCCGTGTATCTGTGTAGCTGAATCCCTCGCCGCTGCTGTCGCGCCACGTCACGTCACCTCACCCGCAGGCCCCGGCTGAAGAACCACATGGAGTACTGCATGGCCCACCCGGAGGAGATCTCCAAGATCGCCGCCGTACAAAAGAAGGTACGTACGTACGACAGCCGGACTTACAAGGTGGTTTCTGCTTTCGCTTTTGCTCACGGTTAAGCTGTGTTAAGCTGTGTTCTTGGTTGTGCGCCCTGAGAAGGCATTAGGAGCCCTATGCAATCATCCCCGAATTGCCGTACGTACGGCGTTCGTGCCCCTACTGTCGTGTCGTACTCTGTCCTGCTAGGTGAACGAGGTGAAGGATGTGATGGTTGAGAACATCGAGAAGGTACTGGAGCGCGGGGAGCGGATCGAGCTGCTCGTGGATAAGACGGACGACCTGAGGAACCAGGTGGGGGCAGAAGGAAGCAGCAAAGCGGTAGTGTGGGTTGGGCAGAGAGCAGCAAACGTGGGGGCGGGGCAGGAAGCAATTATTCCGTCGTAGGGCAAAGCAGCAAATACGGTACACACGCTGGCGGTGCTAGGTTACCTACGTCCACTTCTTGGCCTGCATCTTGCCGTTGCAGCAGCTGCACTGCTGCGGCTGCATGTTTTGCTTCCCCACCCTCCAACCCGCCCGCCCGCCCATGCTGCGCCATGCACGCATGCATGCACGCAGGCTGAGCAGTTCCAGCGCAAGGGGCGGCAGCTGCGCCGGCAGATGTGGTGGCAGAACTGCCGCATGAAGCTCGTGGTGTTGGCGGCGGTGCTGCTGCTGGGGCTGGTCATCTTCCTGCTCGTCTGCTTCTCGGGAGGAAACTGCCTCAAGAAGAACAAGAACTAGATACTGACGGAGGCGCTGCGGCTGTACGGCAAGAGCGGTGCTAGGCCGCCAGCGCGGGGGCCGGCTTGTGGTGGCACATGGTGGGGCAGGCGGTCTGCGGGTTTGACACTTGCACACAGCAGGAGCACACTCACCACGCGCTCGTGGAATGGGTCGTCTCACCTGTTTCGCAACGGATTGGGGCTGCAGGTAGTTTGCGTTGTCTATCTAGTTGCTGGTGGGGTGCAGCGGGCTCATCCAGTGGCCTCTTGCATGCTTTGCCCCGCACTCCCATTGGCATTTTTTGGGGACGGTGTGGCTCTTGTTTAGGTTGGCTGGGTAGCTGGGGGGCATGGTGTTTAATTTGATTTGGGTCGCTGGTTTAGATTTTGCTCTGTTAGGCACTGCCGACGGATACAGACCTCCCTTTGTGGGGCGGTAATGGTCTGGAGGAGGGATGCAAAGACGCCTTGAGGGGTTGCAGATCTGAGGGGTTGCAGATATAGGTAGAGGCTGAGGCTGTGAGAAGGTTCATGGAAACGGTGTACATAGATGTGTCAGCCTGCATAGCACGGCAAAGCGCATGGTTTTCTTGGCTGGCAGTCGTCGTCCCAAGGCTGGGACCTGCATTCAGGGTGCGTGCTGCCTGGATCTACCAGGAGCTACCTAAGGTAGATAACAGCGGTTGTGTAGGACTGTACTTTGAACTACGCATGACAAACTGATGTTTAGCAAGCTGTACGATAACCTTGGTCGGGCCTGTCTTCGTCTTCTGGCTGCTGGATCTACTTGTCATATGCATTCCCCTAGTTTGCCGCTTTGCCATGGCGCCGAGTGTGGTAGCATGGCATTCTGTTGCCATTTACTGGCTTTGCCCTGCCCTTAGGTAGTAGGGCGGGCGGGGGCTAGGTTAAGGCATGCAGCGAAGAGCCTTGCGCCAGCCAGCGGCTGTCTGTTTTGGTGGTCACGCTGTATGTTGTGCCGCGTGCCATCGAGCGACTTGTTGCGCATGTACAGTTGACGGTTTGGCACGGCTGTTTGCGTTCAGCTGCTCTTTTGCGTAGAAAAGCAAGCGGGAGCATCATCGCGCGGGGGAAAGATCCTGAAGTGCTCTGAACTTGTTAGGACAACTAGGTAGGACTTAAGCTGTGTTGGGTTCCTGGTCTCTGGTAGGATCTGCCATGGAGAATAAGGATCACTCCTGATTGCCGCCCTTTGTATACCTTGGACCCAAGTCGCTTGAAATGACTACTTTGTAGCGTTAGTATAGATTGGCAAGCATGTTTGGCATGTAACAGTTACGAGGTTCGCCGCTCCTCTCAACGGCAGTCGACGTGTATCGTTCGTCACAATTAGGTCCTCCAATTGCGGCAAACAACTCGGTGCACTTGAGTACACAACGCTATCACCCATCCCGCACCCTTCAGCCTGTCCCAACAACTTGCAAACCCCCCTGCCTATCTCGCTGGTTTCCAGTCGTCATACTGGACACTATACAAGCAGTACCGGTGTCTGTTACGTGTTCCCCAACCTTCTCCTCCCTAAAAGTTGGCGACCACAATGTAAGCATGTAACCCATGGTAAAGCCATGTCAATGTTGCCACACGGTTCGTTAGTTTCTTCCTCTTTCCTCCCTAAGCCATCCCAAGAACGGGGCCACTTGGGACAGCTCTCAATAGCGCCATATCTACTGTCCCAGCACGCACTGCTGACTTCACTGCACACTACCTAGAGGGATGTATGTAGAGACGCGGAGTCCCCTCCAAGCTATATTGGACATGTGCTATTAGATGTCCCCCTCTCCGAACACACACACACACACCACACATTTCGCCCACACCTTGCAACCAACTACATGCTACGTACGGTCCTAAAATTGGTCTACATCGGCCACATGGCTCCTCAGCAAACACGTGTAAGCCCGGCCTATCAAGCTACAAACATGGAGTGTGTAACAAACCACGATACTACAGCAACTGCAAATAGCTAGCAAATACACACAGCGATTGAGCAGGCAACTGGCCGCCTAACAACTGCCGTGACAGGTACGCCTCCTTGTAAGGCACCAACCCTAAGCTCGGGCAGTAGAGGTTCAGTACCCTTGCCACGCTAGAACGATGCGTTCCATCGAATTTCCACTTCCTCTTTCCTAGTTCACCCGGTAACGGGCACGGCCGCCGCACCTAACATGCCCGTTGCTTACGGTTGCTTAGGCTTACCGCCCCACAACGCTACGCCACATCCGCACACGTACCCCTTGGCCGTTATAGCGCTTACCGCCTACAGGGTCCCACCCTTCCTAACCGACACATCACAACCGTTCCAACGGATCCATTGTTTCCCCTGTTTAGCACACGAAAGCATGCGATGTTCCAATCTCAAAAAGGCGAACACGCATTAAAGCACACGCGCTACTGACGGCACGCACCGAAGAAATACATCCAGCACCACTCAACATGCCACTTCCCAACAAGTGCGCAACAGCCAGGCCATGACATGTGCGACCGGCGGCGCAGGCGAAGAAGGGGAGCCTCCGCAGACCTCGTGCAGGGCGGAGGGGGCGAAGTAACACCGCATCAGTTCGCGGCGGAAGGTTTCCCTCCGCTCCGCTCCGCCTGACATGACAGACGAACACCACCGGCATCCCACCAGGGCAGAACTACCCCGAAGCAGCGTTACTCCGGAGCAAAGAGCAGTGAACGGTAACCGGTAGCCCCTGCCACACCCGGTTAGGTTATTGTTGCCAACTGCTTTCCACTGTTGGCATGCCGGCACCACCTGGGCCCCAGAAAGGCGACAGACCGGGGCCTTTACCCTTGCGAGTAGGGTTGGTGCGGGTGCTGCTGCGGCATGCCGGACTGCATGGACAAGCCTGCACGGGACGCAAGCAGCTGTGCTTGCTGCTGCTGTAGCTGTTGCTGCTGGTATTGCAGCTGTTGCTGGTAGGAGTCATGGTGCCGCTGCTGCTGTTGCTGCTGCGACTGTTGTTGTTGTTGGGGTGCAGGGAAGTGCGTGTAGGAAGACGGCTGTTGGTGGTACTGCTGCGGGTGCTGCTGCTGCTGTGATGGCGCCGGCATGGCAAGGGGGAGATTCTGCGCGTGTTGTGGCAGATACTGTTGTTGCTGCTGCTGCCCTGGCAAAGCGTGAATACCTGCCTGGTAGTTCTGTTGTTGCTGCTGCTGCTGTTGGGACAACTGTGTTTGCTGTTGGTGCTGCTGCGGGGCCATCGCTTGGAAGCCCCCGGGTGGCATGGATTGGCCGTTCGGTTGCTGGTACGGCTGCTGCTGCTGCGACGGCGGCAATGGCCCCGCCTGGGGCGTCTGCTGCTGCTGCAACTGCTGGTATTGCTGCATCTGCTGGTATTGCTGCTGCTGATGCGGACTTGGTTGCATGAGGGAAGCCCCCGGCTGCTGTTGGCGCTGGTGCGGTTGGTGGGCGGTTGGTTGAGGCGTACTGCATTGCCCGTACTGCTGCTGTTGCTGTGGGAACGCAGCCGCCGGTTGCAGGTTGCCTCCTGCTCCTGCTTGTTGAGTGCCACCGTATTGAGACTGCTGTTGCTGCTGCTGCAATTGTTGTTGCTGCTGCTGCAGTTGCTGCTGCTGCTGCAGATGTTGTTGCTGCTGCAGATGTTGTTGCTGCTGCAGTTGTTGTTGTTGCTGTTGCATGTTTTGCCCTGGGGTGGGCAGCGGCAGGGAGCCATACTGTTGCTGTGCCTGCTGCTGCTGTGCCTGCTGCTGCTGTGCATGCTGCTGGGGCAGCGGCAACGGCAGTCCATCCGCCGAGCCACCTCCTCCACCTCCGGAAGCACTCGGGGCCACAGCCCCCGACGCAGCAGCACCAACACTGCCTGGCGCCATGGAAGGAGCAGCAGCAGAAGCAGCCCCGGTCCCAGCCCCGGCTGCTGGCCCTGTAGCAGCAGGGGGCTGACCCATGGGTCCACCAGCTTGCAGTTGCTGCTGGTGCTGCAGCAGCAGCTGCCTCTGCTGTTGAAGAGCGGCTGCGGCTTGCTGCATGGCAGCTAGGGGCTGTTGTTGCAGCTGCTGCTGCTGCTGCTGTTGTTGTTGAAGCTGCTGCAGCGGCGATGGCGAAGGTGCCTGTGGTAGCTGCTGCTGCTGCTGTTGTTGAAGGTTTGATTGCTGCTGCTGTTGCGGTAACAGTGTCTGTTGCGAGGATGGCGGTTGGTCCTGTTGCTGCTGTTGAGCTGGCGGTTGCTGCGGTTGTGCCGGAGTCGCTGCAGCAGCAGCAGCAGCAGCAGCAGCGGCAGCTAGCTTGGCTGGGTCGGGTGGCGGCGGCGGCGGAGGCTCCGCTAGCCGTTTCATGGCTGCCATCTGTGGATTGGAAGTCGCACAGCCGAGCACAGCGGCGAGGGCATGAAGTAAACTGAGCCGCGAGGAGCTGAGAGGCGAAGGCGAAAAGGGCGGGCAACGATCTGTGCGTGTTGGATCTCCTCTCCAAGGATCTCGCTCGGGGAACTCGGCTTGCATGGGAAGTTGCTTTCAGCCCGGTACCCACATACCGACCGCCACATGCCCCCCAGCCCCATTAGCCCCCCATGGTAAAGCCTCTTTACACACGTAGCTCGTCAGTTTCCTCTCTTTACCCCCCCTACCAGAACCCACCTGCACCGCCTTGCCACACTTGGCAATGAACCGCGCCAAACTCGCCGCGTAGGCGCCCGGCGGCGAGTCGCATCCCAGCAGCGCGGGCTGCAGGGAGGGCCGTACGGCGGTGTACGGCAGTCCCTCGGCGGATGCGCCGCCCGCCAGAGCCCCCATGTTGACAAAGGGAGCCACACTGGCTGGCGGCTTGGAGCGGTAGCTGAAGCGGTTGTCGCCAACCTGGGGAGGAGGAGAGGAGGAGGGGAAAGGAGCGAAAATAAATGATAAGTGCAGCAACGGGGCAGGGGGGCGGGGGGAAGAACAGGAGGAACAAGAGGAGCGATGGGGTGGGGGCTTGGTGCGGGTTGCATGCAAGCGGGGCCGGGGGGCGTGGTGTGATGGAGGATGTCCCGTGCACATTCCAACCACCGTTAGGGACGAGCATACTAGGCATACTAGGCTGCTTCTTCTCCGGCGCCTTCCACCCTACCCAACCCTCCACTTCCTAACCCCCAACCCATCTCCCCTCCAGGCCCTTCCCTCCCCACCTGCGCCGCCATCATCCTCCGTGCGTCCGCCTCGATCGTTCGAATCCCCTGGTTGCGGTGCTTCCGCCGTCCGGGACCTCCCGCGCCCCCCACACCCATGCCACCCAACACCCCCAACCCCACACCCACACCTCCCGCCGCCCCTCCCGGCCCCATGCCGCCCCCCACCCCCGCCCCTCCGGCCCCCGCCCCCCCTGCTGCACCCCCCGCACCACCCCAGGCCAGCACATCGTCCCGCAGGGCTCCGGGCCCGGGACGCCGCTCCCGCAGCCTGGACTCTAGCATGAGAGATGCGGTCTCCGCGTGCGCCTCCTGCTGCTGGCGCCGGCGCTCTGCGGGGTCGCGCTCGTTGCCGTTCTTATCGAGCCGGGGACCCGCAGAGGTGTAGCGTGGGAGCAGCGGAATGGCACTGCGGGTTTGGGGGGGGGGTGCCGGGAGGAGGGATGTTACGGTGACGTTACGGCGCTTGAACAATCATAGTAAACCCCACAGACCGTCTCGCCACACAGGGGCCCCTCTGCCGGCTTGCGTAACCCTCCCTCCACCCTCCCACTCGGGCTCCGCAAACCCCCCCCCCCCCCGCATCCCCAATCTCCTCTTCCAGCTCCCTCCCGGTTATTAATGCAACTTCTCCCGCCCGCCCCCCCGCACCTTGCCACCTTGCACCTAACTTATATCATTATCACACCACACTTTGGAATTTCTTTTTTCCCGCACCTTGCCCCCTCCGCCGGCTTGCGCAGGTCCCGCCACACCGACGCCGCCACGCCCCGGTAGTTCTGTAGCCCCGCCCGGCCGCAGCTGATGTACTTGGCCGTCATCTTCTCCATGAGGTCGGCGTGCCACCAGGCGTTGCTGCCCTCGGGGTTGTAGGTCTTGGCGTTGGTGGTCATGAGCAGCAGGTCGGCCTGGGGGGCAGGAGATGGAGGGGCAGGAGGTGGGGGCCAGGAGGTGGGGGGCAGGAGGTGGGAGGGCAGGTGGTGGGGGGGTGCGGGGATGGGATGTAGGGAAGGCGGGAGGGGGTTACCGGCAGGAGGGGATGGGGAAGTGGGGACGCAGCGAGTGGCAGGTAGAGGTGCTACTTCTCAACGTCCGTAGCGGTGTTAGGATGTCCCCGCGAAAGACACAGCCCGCCGAGGCAATGAGGGTAAAAATGCCTCGGCGGGCTGTGTCTTTCGCGGGCACATCCTAACACCGCTACGGACACCTCCCAGTGTCCTCATAACTACCCGCGTAACTGTATTGACCATAGCGGTCCACCGGGGAACGTCCGTTTGTGGTAGGAAGTAGCACGTTCCCGATCGGGAAACGCCCCTGGGAAGTCCCCCAACAACACATGTTCCTTCAAACCAGTTCCCTCGACCACTCCCTGGAGCCAGGACACAGCAAAGGCCACCCCCCCCAGCTCACCTCAAGACCCGCCCATGTGTCGTACTCCCCATTGTGCAGCTTCTGCCGAATGGATGACAGGTCTATTGGGTTCTTGATGACCTGAGCGGGAGGAGGTGGTGGGAGCGAGGGAAGATACAAAGGAGGAGGAGGATCACACAGAGGAGGTTACACATGCTTTCATGGGCACCCTGGTGGCAACTAGGGCGGGGGGCAGCGAGCGAGCCCAGCGAATCACCAGCGTTCCTTCCTCCCCCCCACCCCCTCTTTCCCCCCTGCCCCCCTCCCACCTCGGAGTACCCGGGCGCCACCTCATCCGTGACCGGCTTGGCGAACAGCCCGTCCTTGTCCTGCTTCACAATCTGCTCAAAACATCGCTCGAGGTCAAACCGACTAGCGTAGTCACTGGAACGGCCCCGGCCGCGGCCCCCGCCGCCGGCCATGGCGGCAGCGGCAGCTGCGGCAGCAGGCGCCGCCGCCGCAGCGGCAGCGGCGGCTCCGCCGCCACCGCCGCGGCCTGAGGCCGCTCCGCGGCCACCCAGAGCGGCTGCCCCACGTGAGGTACCCCTGCCCCTACCACGACCCCTTCCGCGGCGTGGCAACGCAAACTCCGGATCTGGGCCGTAGTCCTCATCCTCCTCGTCCGACAAGCCCGCCTCCGCCGCCGCCGCGGGCTTGGTGGAGATGGCTGTGGGCCGCGTGGCGGTGGCGATAATGGGTTTGATGGCTTTGATGGTGGTGGTGGCGCCGGCACCTGCGCCCGTGCCTCGGCCGGCGGCGCCACCAGCGCCGCCGCCGGTTAGAGACGGCATGGAGATCTTAAGTTTGAATGGACGCCGCGGCGGTACGGCAGCGCCTGGTGCGTCGGCGGCGGCGGCGCCGCCGGCGCCCGTTGCAGGAGCAGCAGCGGGCCGGCTGACGTCACCGGGTCGTGGCGGCCCGGCAGCGGCGCCTGCCGCCCCCCCACCACCGCCCTCCTCCGGCCCCGTTGCCTCACCACGGGCGATACGAGCTGCCAGGCTAGCCAGGTTAGGCATCTTCACGGACAGCTTGATCTTCTTAATTGCGGGTGCGGCTGGTCCAGAGGGCAGTGGAGCCACCAGCTGCTGCTGCTGCTGTGGTGGGGGTTTGGGTCTCGGAAGTGGGGCTAAAGCGGGAGGTAAGGGTGCGGTAAGCGCTGCGGGGGGTACGGCTGCTGCTGCTGGCGTTGCTGTAGCCCCCCCTGGATCGGGTCCAGGTCCGGGTCCTGGGGGGCCCGGTCCGGGTCTTCTAGCAGCTCCCCCTCCGAACCCACTTCCTCCTCCTCCTTCCCCACCAACCAGCGTGCTGGAGAAGGCCTGGTTAACTTGCTGGGCTATTCGCATGGCTTCGTCACTTACACGGCCCTTGGAGGAGGCAGCAGCAGCAGAGGGAGGAGGAGCTCCTCCCCCGAGGGAAACGTGTGTGGATCCTGCAGGCGTGGCGAATCCGCCGCTTAGGCGAGCGCTACCGGGACCGGGGCCCGCTGATGCTGCGAGGGGCGTGGAAGCCGCGGCAGCAGCAGCAGCGGCTGCAGCCGCAGCAGCTGCACGGGCTCCAGGTAGAGAAATTTTAAGGCGAGGAGGCGGCATACCGCTACCCGGAGTACCTGAAAGCTGCATGGATGATGCGGTTGCAACCCTTTTAAGCGGCGGCCCGGAGGGAGCTGGGAATCCGCCATCCGCGCCATTGACATCGTCTGTGAGCTCTTTACGCTTCCTGCTTGGGGTGCCAGCTGTGGAAGCCGTGGGATGCGCCAAAGGCGTTGCCGTGCTGGTGCTGGGATCAGCCTGACTGGAGCTAGGCGCCTGCCCAGCTGCGCCTGGCAACTTAATTTTCAGCTTCATCGCGCGCCCAGTGAGCCGCTACTCGCAGGCTAAATGCTGACCAAAGTGGCTCATCGGCTAGTAAGCTCTTGGCTCTTAGGCCTCCGGCAACGGTCCGCCCAAGCGGTCCGCTGCGGAGGCCGAGAACCTGCGCCAAAGCAACCTGGCAGCGGGGCGCCGCGAGACTCATCATAAAATTACATACAGCCATACGCGCACGCTTAAGAACCTGACAGAACTTAGGGCTTGGTTCACAGGGTCTCTCAAGGTGCGCCGGACGCCAGATCGACAAAGTAAAATTTGCAAAAAGCGTAACGCCGGATCACTCACCTATGAGACGTGGGCAGCTGTGGGCTGTCCTTTATATTCAGTTTAAGTGTTTTTTGCCAGTTGGAATGGCCGTACGGAGCGGTCTTCCTCCGCGGAGGGCATGCATGAGCACTGTACTACACAAGGCTCCAGGAGGGCTGACCTTGAGGCTTGGTACAATCCCATTACCACTCATGTGTAAAGAAATAAGCATAGTATAGACGTCTAACGAGTCGCTTTCCACTTGATAACAGCCATAGTTTATGTCTTTCAAGGCGCATAACAACGGCATAACTTCTTCAATGGCTTTCCTTTTTTCAGGCGCCCGAAAGGGGTTATACATGCCCAATTGTTGCGGAAGAGCTTAGGCAGGCGCAACGGAAAGCATTACCGCAAAGGACCTTTGGCATTCGGTCTTCCAGGCCATACCTGCCGTAGACCCATCCCCCTGATATTAGAAAGGTGTATTTGTTGGCACATCTTCGAATTTCTCTGGATATGTTCGACCCGGGGGTAGTACAGTGTTCTCCATGATTTACTGTCTGTGGTCGTGTGAAGGCCCAACCATGTACCGAAGTTTGTTATTCCTCCTTCAAGTTTGGCTCATCCGGGTACACGTAACTCGGACCACGGTCGCGCTGCAAAGCAGTCTACGCTAATTGCCGAGAAATCCCCTTGACCATGCCGAATCAGCTGAAACAGTGCCGGGCCGCAGATTGGTGTCGGGTTAAATCAGTGCCGCGCGATGCATTATTTGTTTCACACCCGTGTGGATTCCAATGACGTTTTGGTAACCTGTGCCATGTCGCTGTGCTGGTAAACCAATGACCGACGACTGCTAACCACACTGAGAACAAAGCTAGGGTCTCTATGTGTGTGTTGTGCAAGGTTATTAAACGCTCAGTTCTTGCGTATCCATTGACCCCTCCCGTTGCTTTGCCTGCGCAAGCGGCAGTTCATACCTCCATACCAGGCCGCAGTCGTTTCAGCCTACTCGAAGACCTACACACAGGAAACACCGGTGTTGGTACGTCTTCGGCAATAAAAACGGCGGATTGCAAGCCGCAATGCGACTTGCCCGTATTGAATACCTACTACCGGTATGGATATCTTGATCCCGTGCATTTGAAGGTGCTGAACAGCTGAAAGGCTGATAATACGGCGCACACGTGCTCCAGTTAGGCTTCCACACAATGAATGTTGTGATGACTTTAAAGCGTGTGTCGCATGTTGTGTTTCGTAGTTTGCTGTGACATAAAGATCGGGCCGCGATTCACATGACAGTTATAATTGCTTTATTAATAATAACAACAAATGCCTCGTTTTTACCCTTATAAGCTACAATCTGCCATGCTCGAACGCTTTGCAAGTTTATCCCTCAACAAACGGGCCAACTACTAGCCCGGCGCTTGACGCACGAGGCCAGACCGCCGCGTCGCTGCCCATTTTTCGCTAACGCGCGCAGCACCAGTAAACTGCGGCGCCTGAAGGCGAAATCCAGCGCTAGGTTCGCCGTTTGCGGCTCAACAGTCACAATTCCATGATGGCTTAGAGTCGGCGCTTGGCACCCGTTATGGCCGCCGGCACTTGCTCAGGCGCAGGATGCGTCGGTATGCTGGACATTGTAGCGGATAGTATTAACCAGGCCAAGCTAGGCCCTTCGACGGTGCAGAGGCATGCTTCAAAGGTGCGCAGAGGTTGCTGTTTCGTTGCAGAACGACTTGAGCTTGTAAAGGTTTTGTAAGATTCCAGGGAAATGCACAGGGTTGCTTACGATTGGCAACCTAACAGACTCTGAGATAGGAGCCGTTTTTCCTACCTATTTCGGCGTTTGGGAAAAGCATAGCGCTGTAGAGTGCTAGGCAAATGGAAGTATAAAGCAAACGGCCCGCTTTCCTGGGCGGACAAACAGCTGCCAACCCCTCACGACCTTTGCTGTCCTTAAATGACGCCCCAACGCCTACAACCAATTCCGTGAGCAAACGTCACACGTCACATCCGCGTCACCCAGTTAATCAGGACAACCGCGTATGCAATCTTGCGCCAGCCTTAACCCGAACTTCAAAGTAACCCTAGCTTGAAGACCTAGCAGCTAGTCATGAGCTATCGCGGCATCCCCTGTTACACCCACATTACCACGCGCACACACACAAGCAGACTCACGGCAAGTTTGCTTAACACACCAGCAAACACCAGACATTACCCTGTCACTTCCCACCACACAACAGGCCAACAGCTGCGGCGGTGGCGCCGGCAGCGGCAGCGTCCGAGCTGGAGGCTTATACGCCAACAGTCCATTGTACGGCAGCGGATTCAGTAGCGCCGCCGGCAGCGGTAGATACCGACGTGGCGTTGCCAGCGGCAGTGCTCACGGTGGAGGTGGCGGTACAGGCGGCGGCGCCGGCAGCAGCCATGTGGGGGGCGGTGGCGGCAGCGGGCGACATATCGTGCCGCCGCGGTCGCGTCCCGGCAAGTGGGACGAGGTCAAGCTCTGGCAGCTGGGGTACCGACAGGAGCTGCCGCGCAGGTTCACGATGCTAAACAACATGGCCATATGCACCAGCGTGCTGTCGTTCTTCGCTATCGTGGGTGGGTGGAGGCGGGGAAAACAAGAGGAAACAACAACTAACTGCCCCCGTGTGATAAGGCATCAACGTGGCTTGCAACATGTGAGCCAGCCCGACCCGCCCAGCCCGAGGCGGCGGTGGTTGCACAGGGTTTGCGTGCCTCCAATGTGTGTTGGGCTTATTGCCTCCGCGCGTGCGCAGCTTGTGCATCGATTGGCTTGCATGCAACGCATGGGGCTCAGCTCCAAGGAACTCAGTGTGGGTGACCGGGTACGTGAAGGAGACAAAGCAGCATGGGCTCCAGGCGCATGCAGGGGGGGGTTACACCCACCCATCCCCGGCATACCACGGTCCGGGTCAGTGCTTCCGCAGCTGGCATCTGATCACCCACGCGAGAAACTCCGCCTATACCTGTATCTAGCTAGCTATGATGGCGGCGGATACCGGTTTAGAGTCAAGAAGACAACGCACAAACGCCGTCCTCATACATTCCTCTTGTTCCCCTCTCTCCCCATCCTCATCCCACCCCACCACCACCACCACCACCACCACCCTCCATGCATGCATGCAGACATGTACGGCACGCAGGGCCTAGCGTACGGCGGCCCCGTGAGTGTGGTATGGGGCTGGGCCATCAGCGCTGTGTTCAGCATTGCGGTGGCGCTGAGCCTGGCTGAGCTGCTCAGCGCTTACCCCACCAGCGGCGGGATTTACTACTGGTGAGGCTGGGGGTAAGGTTAAGGAAAACTGACGATCTGGAGGCTGGAGAGGGTTAGAAATTAAAACACTTACGAGGGAAATAACGAGCTGGGGGGATCAGAGGTGTACGGAGAACAAAGGTTAAGGCAAATAAAGTAAATAGAGGCAGAGGGGTGGGTGGTATTGGACTGCTAGAAGTACCGGTGCTGGGGGGAGAGGTGGGGTTGAAGGAAAAAGATGACTGAAGCACTCTGGGGGCCACATTAGACCATGTGAAACCACTCCGGGGGCGGGGGGGGGGGAGCGGGGAAGGGGGTTGCTGGGCACGCACGACATGTGGAGCAAAACCCGTGTGAGCCACTAACCCCTTCACCGCCCCCTGCCGTACTCCGGCCCCCCCCTTGCCGTACCACACAGGTGCTGGGTGATGGCCCCCGTACGACACCGCACCCTGGTGTGCTGGATGGCGGGCTGGCTTAACTTGCTGGGGCAGGTGGGGCGGCAGGGGGGGGCAGGGGGGGAAGATAAATGAGAAGTGGAGCAGCGGCCTCCTTCCCCCCCTTTGTCCTGCCCGCAATCGGGGTCTCCTATGGTTTGGTCTATTTTGACCGCCCCCATCTTTCCCCCCTGCAGGTTGCCTTTACTGCGGGTTTGGAGTACTCGCTGGCTCGCAGTGTGGCCTCCACCGTGTTCCTGCACACGGGGGGAGCGGGCGGGGGCGGGCGGGCGCTGTCGCAGGGGGCGCTGGTGGCGCTGCTGCTGGGACTGCTGGTGGTGAGGGGGAAAGGGGGGCGGGGGGTGGAGGGGGGTAAAGAGGAAACAACGAACTGACTGTGTGATAAGGCGTGGGGCGGAGGGGTGGGGGCGGAGGGCGGAGGGGGTAGAGGCGAACCGCCTGCTGGTGGTAGGGGTGAGGTGTGGCGGGGGTAAAAAAGTAATTCAAATGTGTGGTGTGTGGCGGGGGTCGGGGGCAGATGGCCATCAAGGTTGCATACACACACGCCCCCTCCCCCCCCCCCCTTCCCGCCTCCCACCCACCCTGCCTCCTCCCTCGTCGCACACGTTCGGCACGACCGCCCACCTCTCTCCCCCCCCCTCCCCCCCGCCTGCAGATCCACGCCGCCCTCAACTCCATCTCATCCCGAGTCACCGCCTTCACAAACACCCTGTGAGTGGTGGGACCTACCCCCCCCCCTTCCCGCATGGAGACGTCCGAGCACACACCAGCAAGCCTAGGGCAGGCCACTCAAAGCGCAAGGGGTCGATGTAGATGTATATATGTATGACCCTCCCAGGGGGAAGGAGGGTTTGGTTTGGCTTTATCATTTTTTCAACGCATTGGTTTTTCTCCCCCTCCCCTCCCCCCTCTCCCTGTGTATCCCAATACCCATGATGATGCCTTATCACACGGTCAGTTAGTTGTTTCCTCTTTACCCCTCTCCCCTCCACACACCGCTTATCCTTTTTCCCTCTCCAGCTCCTTCTTCTGGCACGTGTTTGCTTCCATCGCCATGTGCGGGGCGCTCCTGGCCACCGCACGCAGCCTCAACGCGCCCAGCTACGTGCTGACGGCATGGACCCCCAACAGCAGCGTGCATGGTGGGTGTGTTGGGGGCGTGTGTGTGGGGGGGTGCGTGGGGGGGGGGTTGCCTGGATAAATGGAGGCCGTGCGTGTGGTGGTGGGAGAAACAAGACCCTCCCTACCTGACCGCCCAGATGTGGACCAACTTACGGCTCGACCAACTCATTTCCCCTCACCAGGAGCTTGTCGTCTTGTTTGCCAGCCGCATTGATCGTACTCCATGCTTTCAACACACGGGGTATTCTTCTTCCCTGCCCCCTTCCAAATACACCCCCCCCCTCCTATGGTTCGGTATGGTCTTTGACCCCCCCCCCTCAACCCCCTGCCCCCTGCCTCCTGCCCCCCCAATTTCCCAACTCCCCCAGGTATCCGCAGCCCTCCCTACATCTTCCTGATGGGTCTGCTGATGGCGCAGTGGGCCCTCATGGGCTACGATGCAAGCATTCACGTGGCGGAGGTGGGGTGGTGGTGGGGGGGGGGGCAGGGAAGAGGGCGGGGTGGTCACAAAAGGAAGAAACTGATGAACTGAGGGTTACAATCCGCGCTGTCCCACCCCCGTCCCCATCCCCTACCTGCCCTCCTAACCCACCCGCCCTGCTACTAACCCAACAAGTTTGACTACCGTATGCGCAAACCTAAAATCCAGCGGAATGTTCACCCCTACCCCCCCCCCCAGGAGACCATCGACGCCCAGAACGCCGCCAGTGCCGCACTGGTTGCCTCCGTGTGTCTGTGTAGCGGACTGGGGTTGGGGGTACTGCTCAGCCTCACGTTCGCCATGCAGGTGGGTGGTGGTGGTGGTGGTGGGAGGGTTGCGAAGACTGACCGCGAGCAGGAACGTGCTGTAGGGGTGAGGGAGTGGGTTTTGACAGAAATAGCCACTGGTTTGTGGGTGGGTGGGTGGGCGGTGAGCTCGTTCCACATCACAAACATCTCCCCTTTCCCTCTGGTCTATGACTCCCCTTTCCCCCACTGCCTCCTGCCTTCCCGACTGCTCTCCACCACTGCCTTCCGCTGCCTGCCGCCCCCCCCACACACACTGTCACTGTCACTGTCACTGTCACAGTACGTTTCGCCTCGCGGCCAGTTATTTTAACACACTGTCTCCTGCCCCCCCGCTGCCTCCCACTGCCTTCCTCCCCCCCACCGCCCCTCAGAGCATGGCCTCCATCCTCAGTCCCGCAAACGCCACCGGAGGTCACAGCGCCATGACGCAGCTCTTCTGGTGGGAAGGGGAGGGCGTTGGGAGGGGGTTAGGAGTGAAAAGAAGAGGAAGAACCATTTGTGTGTGTGGGGGGGGGGAAGAGGGTAACAGATGTTGGGAGTTCCACATTGGGCTGTATTGGAGGACTAACGTATGGTCATAGTTGGGTTGAAACATATAATGAGACACTGCCGAAGCAACTGACGAGCTGGCTGACATGTAGGCTTCACCATGGGGTGCAAACATGGGAGTCGGTCATAGTTGGGGGGGAGCGTGTGCTGCAGGGGGGAGAGGCTTACTGGTATGTGAAGCTGCGGAGATTTTGGGCGGGTTGAGAGCGGCGGGATAGGGAGGTTGACTGAATGCGGTTAACCCCCCTCTTCTCACACCATCAAACCCCGCCCTCTCTCTCCAGCTCCCTCGCTCGCATGCATGCCAAGACACCATCCTCTCCTACACCCTGCTCGCCCAAACTCGCAGGGATGTGTTCCAGTCGCGGTACGGCAGCGGTATCGGCGCACTGGGATTGTCGTACATTCCCCTGGTCGGGCTCTTCTTCTGTGCCAACGCCTCGCTCGCCGCCAATGCACGCATGTTGTACGCCTTTTCTAGGGACGGAGCCATGCCAGGTCGGTTGGTTGATTGGCGCCTTTGCTTGGGAGTTGGTTTGTTGGTTGACTCCGCTTGACCGTGCCTTTTGTTGCTTCGTTCGTTGCCCCGCCACTCCCTCCTCCCTCTACTATCTGTCCTTCACTTGCGGTTTTGTTATCTCCTGAGCACCATCACCCCCTCCCTCCCCACTGCATGAGTCGGGATATGGGATTGGGACTCCGTTGCTTCACGTCTCAATTCTTTCCCCCCCTCCCTTCTTACCCCCGTCCCCGCCCCGCCTGCCCCCCTGCCCGGCCACCCCCGCATGCCCCCGCATGCCCCCCAGGCTTCCGCATCTGGCGGCGCCTGCACCCCTCCTCCCGCCTGCCGCTGCACGCCTGCTGGCTGATGGCTGCCCTAGCGGGGCTGCTCGGGGTGCCCTGCGTCCTCAACAAGCGCTTCTTCCACACCGTCAGTGCGGGCAGCGTGGTGGCGCTGTCGCTCAGCTATGGTGGGTGGGTGGGTGGGTGGTTGATGTTGGTGCGTTCGTTGATGTCCTTGCTGGGCCCTATGGTGGTGGGTGCCTGATGTGGCGGTGTTCATGCCGTCGTGTGGTGGGTCTTGGCGGACCTGTGTTGGGCCGGCTACCCGAGCTATGGTGGGGGAAGGAGGCGGGGCAAGGGGCCAGCTCCGCGCCGTCCACAAGGAAGGCCTCTTTGTGGTTTGGTTTTCCTCTTTAGGGACTTGACCCGTTACTCCCTCGCTTAAGCTCTATACCCCCTCACTCCCCCACTCCCTCGGGCTCCCTGTCCAGGCATCCCCATCTGCTTGCGCCTCCTGCGCGGCCGCTACACCGGTTTCCTGCCCGGGCACTTCACGCTGGGGCGGGCCAGCAAGCCGTTGGCGGCAGTGGCGTGTACGTGGATACTGCTGGTGCGTGCGTGCGTGTAAAGTTAACGAATGTTTGTGTGTCTCACAATAACTGATGTGTGTGGATGCTGTTGTTGGAAGAGTGGCGTGTGGGTTTGGGTTGAGATGGACCCATGGGTCGAGGGACCTGCCCTCCATCCTGACGTGCAGCTTCCCTGAGGCAATTGGTACACCTGCCGCGTCAATACCTTTTATAAGCCTGTCCTTCCCAGTTCCCGCCCGCTGCTGTAAGCACACATCCCGTGTGATTGATCACGGTACATCCCCCGCCGCCCCAACCCCCCTTACCTACCCGCCCCCGAACCACACAGACCAGTGTCGTCTTCATGCTACCCACCTCCTACCCCGTCACGGCGGGCTCAGCCAACTACACATCCGCGCTCATAGCTGCCGTACTTGCTCTGGCCGCCGTTCTGTTCTACGCACCTGGCATTGGAGGCAAGCACTGGTTCACGGGTCCGGCTCCCAATGTTGATTAGCATGCACCCCGCCCGGGGTGTGTGCTCTCGGCTGCTTGCGGAACATACAGCAAAGGGTCCAGCTGCAGTAGATGCAGCTACTTTGTGGTGACCGCTGGGGGGCTGGAGTACGGCAGCTGGAATAATCCACCATTAGCGACTGCGGTAGATAGCCGCAGCTGCAGCAGCTGTTGTTGCGGGCTGCAAAGTAGCAAGCTGTATTCGCAGGCTTTATAGTTAGCAGCAGCAGCAGCAGCAGCAGCCACAGGTAGCGGGGGAAACGGTGAGGGGGCTTCTTCTCACCTTTACCGGGATGGCTAGCCGTTACCGTCAGCTTTGCTAGCTGACTACCCAGGTGCTAAGGGAAGCGCGATACTGCGAAGGGGCTTCGATCATTACTAAGGGGTTATGATTTGGACTGTCTACTTGGGATGTAGGACCTTGGGACTGTTGCCCCAACATTTGGGAATGTGGCGTAAACATAGCAGGGTACGTGCACAAGACGCTTGACTCTTGCAATTGCAATTGTGTCTTATTGTCCATCTTTAAGTGGCATGTTTGGTGCTGTCTTGGCGTGTCGATGAGCGGCGGCATGTATGTGTGGAATGGCTGAAAGTGTAATGTGTGGATGCACGCTAAAGGAGGGGGGGGTGGTGCGTGGCGATTTTTGCATGCATGTGCGTGCGTTTGCGTTGCTGGGAAAGTGTGGATGCCGAATTGCCGGTCGTCAAAGTGTCCCATGGGCCCCTCGTCCCCGCAGATATGGCATTCTTACCTAGAAGTGAAATCACTCAAAATGTTTCTGTTACTGTTACGTCGGTGCTGCTACGTCAGGATTAGAGCATTGATTACAATTGCGGCAACGAAAGAATAAGGAGGACTTGGCTGTTGGACGTCGTCGTGGCTTGGTTGAGTGGCGAAAGGTGCGAAATGGATTGGAGTGGAGTGTGGGGTTGAAGAGGGGAAGGAATATGCGGTAGGGAGTGGCTAACGTCTGCATGTGTTTCAGTTTTTAAGCTGTAGACGGAGCGAGAGACCTGTCGAGTAGGTGAATGTGTAATGGTAGGGGAAGTTGCTTGGTGCGCTGCTTTTGGTTGCCGTACGTCTTGGTGTATTAAACGTACCGTTGAGCTGGGTCGTGAAGGCACTGGTATTGCTGTTATGGCTTTTAAATGAAAATGAGTGAATCACTGTTCCGGCGGTCACCGGTAGTAGTATTATGCTACTGCCTGTCGTAATTGCTCTTGCTACATTGCTGCCGCTGTGGTTTGGGTGATGTGCTGTTCTCATGTGCGCGCAGTTCTCTTACGTGCGTGGTTGTCAACCTATCAATCAAAACAAAAGAGCACATCGCAAGCGCTAAAGTCTTACGGGACATGTGCCGTACGTTTTTGTTATCACCGTACGTACGCGCTGCCTACCTACAAGATGTATGCGGTTTGTTTTGTCGCGAGATATAACTGATGGCCCAATCAACTTTGTAGCTTCCCGACAATCGACGTGTTTGCTTTTGGGGCGACCGGAAGGGCGATACTAGGTATACATGATATAAGCGAATAACCAACAAGAGGTGCTACTTGAGTAATTACTGCTGTCCTCATTGCTGTGTTAGTTTATGTGTTGCGTAAAGCGATCCGGAAGCAAGAGAGCCGTCCGAACTCCAAACCTACCAGTTGCTGGCGTCCTTTGGCTGTGCTGAGATGGGTTAAGCAGAGAAAGGGGGAGGAGAGAGGGAACGTGCGTGTGTGTTCTGTGCGTGTTTTTATATGTATGTTTCAACCCTCGTTCACGGTACGGCAGCAGCGCGCGCAGGAGTATGCGGTTCTGGTTTGTGATGGGGGATGCTTGCCTCCGTACGTACCGGTATTGCGGCGTGCACGCCCGTCCATCCCACCCCATGTCGGACATACATGACAATACATGTGATGCTGACGTACGGCTGCTGTGTCAGCCCTGGGCGCATGCATGCATGCTGATGTTGGTATTGCTGGAGCGGGGGCAGGGTTGGAGATAGAGCCGCGGATGGATGGAGCATACAGAGGAGCAGCAGTGGGGAGCGAGGACATGTATGGCTGCTGGCAACATTTGTCGGTCCGTCCACTGTCCGTCCTTCTGCCTGCCTGCCTGTCTGCCTGTCTGTACCGGTGTGCATGCCTGGCTGCCCGATGGCGAGGTGATGCGATATGTACCTGTGTGTGCGTGAGCTTAACTGCTGCTGATGGTGATACCTCTTGAGGAGGCCATCCAGCTCATGCGCTGCCTGGCGCTGCCATGTCACTGTTAAAAACGTAAAAGACTTCGAGTTTTGCTGTATCGATGTGCCGTACACTTGATGCGGTAGGTGTACGGCGGTCCTGTCCGTCGGTTGAGGAAAGTGGGTGTGAGTTGTGGGGTAAACGACGGGGAAGGTTGTAGCTAGATAGATGCCCGTTGTAGACCGTTTAAAGCCGTTGACCGTTTGACGCATTCAGAGCGTTGTTAGCATGTTGTGCACTGCACTTGGCGAACGGCCCTACCCTGCCCATGCATTTATCTTCCCAAACGGTATGTGATATGCTCTTTATGACAAGTTCTCTATGCTGATGCCGTATTAAGGAGGAGTACGGACATAGTTTTGGGTAGGAACAGGGGTGATTAGCCATAGCGCATGGTAGGTTGTTGCAAGTGGCATTTGGGTTGTATGTTGCAAGTGGCTTGATGAAGCGGCAAGCGCCCTACCATAAGTGCAATGCCGTACGAGTGAACGCTTGACATTGAAATGCGGCACTTGTTGCTCCCATAATGATTATACTTGTTACTGCTTATTGAACCATCAATGTCGCTCAGGGGTGGCATGTGTGCCGCCTGAATGCTTCTATCTGCGTGTGGAGCTAACCCCATACCGTTTCTCCGCTGGTTTCTTGGTGGTCTTCCTGTCCTTCCTCTGTAGCAGTCCACATCGGAAAAAATGTACCAGTTGCTCTGGATCTAACCCCATACATGTGCCAGTTGCTGTAACGCTGTGACACTGCTGCCAGCCATGCATGGCGAGAGGGATTAGCCGCTTCAACGCAAGCTTGTACGCTGCTTGCTTGGAGAAGTCCTCGGGAGCGCCTCCCATCCACCAGCAACACGGGAACACGCCTCCATGGTGGGCGTTGCTGGGCATGAGCTTCCACCTTCAGGGGGCAGCCGTGTTAGTGCGCCACGACGTATGCCCGGTGTAGCCCGAATTTGTGGACCCATTGGTGGAAACAGCAAAGGATGCACACCTGGCACGCGCTGGTCCCTGCACATCCTTGGGTCGGTATGTAACCGTACTTGATGACGGTTGGTCGACCTACATCAGAGAGACTTGCATGCAGATGCTTGTTTTAAAAAAGGCTGTGCAAACACAATATGCGTGAGTTCTTTTCTGTTCGCGTGACTCAGGCGCAAGTAAATCCGCGGTTGAAAGGCGGGAACAGCTTTGCAAAGGCAAAGACCCAGACGCCCGGCATTGTATATTAAGGATGCTGGTATATCTGGCTTTGTGTTGCTGTACTTGAATGCGCAAACAGCTTTGCCTTTGTAAAAAGACCCGATGGGGACATTTAAGACGCTTGAGGCGTTCTTCCGCCCGGTTCGTCGGACGTCACAGCCAGAGCAATCTACGCAGGATAACAGCGCCTCACAAGAACCCGTCTCAAACGTAGTAGACGCAGCTGCTCAAAGTCAGCCAGCACATGCCCACGAATCCCGGTTGCAGGGAGCTCCAGCCTCGGCTTCAGACGCGCCAGGGACTGATGCTAATGCTAGTTCCAGTGACAACGACTGTAAAAAAGGCGCAGTTCCAGCTGGCCGTCGGCAGCAACAGTCTCAGCAGCATGAACAACAGCAGAAGCGACTACAGGGGGAACAGCGCCAGCCTCCGCCTGCCAAGCCCGAGTCCCAGCCTCCTCCACAGCCGCAGTTGCCACCGGCGCCCAGGCATCAGCAACCTAACAAGCAGCCCATGCCGCAACAGCAACGCCCGACCGCAACCACACGTGAGCAATCAAGCGGCGCCGGAGGTGGAGACCCCAGCAGCAGCAGACCCCCCAAGCGGCCCTGCTTGGGCCCTACTGCTGCTGCAGTCTCCAAGACCATTGCGCAACCTTCCCAACGCGCAGCCCCTGCACCAACAGCAGCAGCAGCAACACGAACAGCACCAAAGGCAGCAGTGGCTGTTGATGCTGCTGCTGCTGACAGGTCAGATACCAGGAACGGCGCTCCCGCAGCTGCTGGCAGACGGGCTACTGTGAGGTCCTCAGAGGAGGATTCAGTACCCGGTCAACAGCAGCAGCAGCAGCATGTTTCGGCAGCTGGTAGCGGCATCGGTAGAGGCGCAGGAAGAAGGCCCGCAGGCGCAGGAGCCCTAGCGGCAGCGGGCGGTATAGTCGGGCTGCTGCACGCACGTAGCGAGGGACGTCTGCGGGCTCGTCGGGAGCTCTGGTGGGACGCCGGGCCCGGGCTGGTTCAGGTGGGTAACACTGGTGGGGGGTGGGCAGAATTGCATGGTAGATGCAGACCTTTTGTGGGCTCCAAGCGTCCGCCCTAGCATTCAAAACTCCCCTCGCCTCCATCTGTGTTGTGTTACCGGTATTATGTTAATGTGGATTAAACTGGTGACGTTCCCTTTCCCCTCCCATTCTCCTCCTCCTATCATCGCCTCATCATCAACAACAACAACATCCGCCTCCTCCTCATCATCATCATCGTCATCATCATCACCGTCAGATGGGCTGTTGGGACGCCGCAATGCGTTTCCGAGCGCCCTCCGTCGTTCAACAGGACGCAGTGACCCACATCGCCACCAGCTGCAGTGCATCCGAGGGCAGTGCTGCCGGTTATGTGCGACTGGCCGTTGCACAGGCCAACCAACTGCTCCGGATCGTGCCGTACATGGCGCTCCGAAGGTATGCGGAGGCTCGCCGCGCCGCGCGTATGGAGGCAGCCGAGGTGGACGAGGAAGCTGGGTGCAGCAGCAACAGCGACGATGACGGTGACAGCGTTCGTGGAGCTACTGGTGACGACGGGAATGTGCATGAGCGCCGTAACCGTCATAACCACCGGCGCCACAACTGCCGAAGCGGCCGCGACAACGGCAGGTCAGCAACGGCGGCAGCGGCGACTGACATGCTGCTCCCCTTGGACGAGCTGATGTCATGCCCCCTCTGGCCCGGCTCCAGGAGCAGCAACGGCAGTGGCGACCGTTGCGTGGTGACGTTAAACACACATCAGCAGATTGGGGCCGTGGGTTGGGACCCCAGGAGGCCTGGAAGGCTCGCACTGGTGGACCGGTGCTCGCCCTACATCCTGATACTCGAATTGGGAAGCGACAGGGGAGGAACGGGGGCAGCAGGGAGCGGAGGCGACTACCGACGGTCATACCTCACAGCGGAATCATCAGACGGCGGAGTCATCGGGGCGTTCGGCGGCGGAGGCGTAGGCATTGGCGGAGGTGGCGGCGCCGCGCGGGCGCTGACGTACATGAAGTACGGCAGCCTGTCAGCGCCGTACACGATGGCGGCGGCGGGGCGGGCCAGTGGCGAGGGGGCTGTCGTACACTTGTGGGACGAGCGACGCGGTCGTACACCTGTGTCCCGCTTGAGTTGCCCCGGTGGGGCCCCGCTGGTGACTCCTTTGGAGGCTGGCTTGGGCGGTACGGCGCTGATGGGTGTCGTACACCCTGGCACGGTGAGAGGTTTGGGGTTTGTGTGGGAGTTGTCTGGGAGTGTGGTTTGGTTTTCCTTGAGCACCCGGTTGCGGGCTCCTCAGCATACACGGTGTGGAGTCCTTGCTGCTTTGGGCTTGCTGCACTCCGTGCTCTTCACGCGCTTCCACATTATCCTGAAAGCACGTCCTGATGTGGGTCGTGTCGCGCCTTTCCTTCCTTGTTATTGCGTTTGGCTAACCTTTGGCGCCATCAGCCCCAACGAGGGCACCAACCCCTTACCTGCCCTCCTGCCCGATGGGGCGATGTGCCCTTTTGCTCTTACCTCTATAGCGCCATCCTTCACACCTGCCCTCTGCTTGCTAGCTCAATGCCCCAATGCGTAATAACACCAGCATACCCGCTGCTAATGCGTCCTCTTCCTTTCCTGCTGTCATGTCCGGTACCACTGCTGCTGTTGCTGCCTGTTAACTGCATGTCACTGCTCCTGACGGCCGGCTGCTCCTGCAGCTGGTGTTGTGGGACGTCCGCCGCGCCTCCAGCACCACAGCAGGCGGGGCGCTGCTCAGCCTTGGGGCCGCAGCTCCGAGCCACTCGGCCGTGGTGGGATGCTGGGACGTGTTGGGGCAGCTGGCGGCCGCCGGCTGCTGGCGACCCGTGATCAGCAGCTTGGCGGCCGACCCACGGGACGCGAGCAGGGTGGCGCTGCTGACGCAGGTGGGTGGGCGGGCTGCTCGGGTTACTGCTGGGCTGTTGTTGTTTGGGCTAGCAGTGGCGTACGTAATGTGCTGACATCGATCACGCGTTGTCACTTGCCTGACGGCAGGGGGCAGGAGGTTTATGCCTTGCGGCCTTGCCCGAGTTCAACGTGCACATCCAAACAACCATGTAACCCGTACCTCCCCCATTTCCCCCGTGCAGGACGGCTCCTCAGCGGTATGGTCGCTGTCGGCATCACGCGTCACACACGCTTGCCCCGCGGCAATCGCGCCCGCCCCAGTCCCCGCGTCTGCATCAGCATCTGCAGGCTTGGGGGCTCCTCCGCCTGGGTCAGCAACTGCAGCGGCGGCTGCGGCTGCCGCGGCGCCGACGACTGCGGTGGCCAACCTGGCGGCGCTAGGTGCTGGTCATGGCAGCGCCGGCGGCCCCGGCGGGGGCAGATCTGCCATGTCGGCCGTGTGTACCCTGGCGGGCACGTTGTACGGCACATGGGACAGCGAGGTGTGCGGCTTCTGGCACCCTGCAGCCGTCATCCGGGCTTCTGCTAGTGGCAGCGGCGGAGGCGGCGGTGCTGGTGGTGATGCGTTCGGAGGGGGAGGGGGCACCCTGGGGCCCGGTATGGTACTGGCGGATTACCGCTACATGAATAGCTACATGCCGGCGACGTCCCGAGCGCCGACAGGTGCCGCGGCGCCGTCAGTGGGAGTGCCGGTGGCGGTGGGTCCGGCGGCGGCGATGGCTGCTGCAGCCGCCGCCGCGGCCGCGGTGCCGCCGCCAGGGCTATCCCAGGCACTGCCCGACTGGCCGTTGTGTGTGGCATGCATGCCGGAGACGGGGGATCTGGTGTGTGGTACGCTAGGGGGGCGACTGATGTACTGGTGGAAGGGATAGTGTCCATGGTGTAGGTGGATCGTGGCTGCCTGGCTGGTGGGTGTGGTGTGTGGTAGCTTTCCCCTCTTCGCCAGCTATGGGTCCCAGGATGCCAGTGCACAAGCCATACAGAGGAGGCATATCAGCCTGTCTTGGCAGAGCACCGGACCCATTAAGGGGAGCCTAGTGCTCTCTGGGCCAGACATGTATTGCTGAATCGTGCGCAGGACAACAGTGGGCCTTACATGACTCCTGGTCATCTGATATGGCATGCCGCTTACCACACCAAACCCACAGCTAACCCTAGTCATACAATTACATGGATACACACCAGATCGGCACCAGTATCCCAGTCATGCGTCGCAATTGGAATTTATTGCAATTAGCGCATGAACGACATCTTGCGACCCGATATCCGCAATAAAGCACCGTCACGGCACGTCACAGGCTCACAGCCCGACTCATGTCCCTCATGGCATAGGGGCCACAGCCCCTAACAACCCCAGGGCCGTCTTCACACGCATATGGCATTCCATAGAATAGAAGTCACACCGTGGATATAAACGTCCATGGAACATCATAAAGGTACCGGTACTGTTTGCCTTGCCCTTTCGCGAGCGCATCCGCATTATCTGTGTCTCTACCATGGTTTGGTAACTCCCTCGTCGAGGAATACCTCGGATCGGCTTTGTAATTTAGTACACCGTACATGCATATCCTACCCTATCCTCTCTACTCCGTCGACACAACCCCTCCACGCCCCGCAGCAACACAGCTTACATCGCGGTCGTCCTGCGCCCTGCCAACCTTTGCCAAGTTACCAGAGCTGCCCAGGAGGCAACCCCATTCAACAGCTCTATTGCTAAAGTCAAGGTCACATACCTGCAGCGATGCTGCTAACGATCCTGCCTAGTAGCCCACAGCAGCCGCCTTCTCGCTACCTCCCCACCCTGCGCCATACCTTACCTCCACAACACACCCAGAGATCAGCACCACCTGACCTATCCGCGCGACCCAACCAAGTGTATTACTTAAAGCCCCGACCCATGGGTCATCCCAGCTCATGACTGGCATGACTGCTCATGATCCTAGCCAAGCAACGCAACATGGTCCAGCGGCAGGAATGCTGCCCGGTGAGCGGCGCTCTGGCAGCGAAAGTACGTCACCCCGTCTCGGACGCCGGTGGGCAGGCTCGCGTCCGCATTCTCCGTTGTACCCGGCGGCAACTCTACGCCCACCACCACGCCTGCGGAGAAATGCAACCAAGTCGTTAGCGAGCAGGTAACAGCGACAGACCACCATGCAACAGCGCGCAACGCACATGGAATGTATGAATGAATGACCGTTGCAGACGTCCCAAACCACGCATAGATGCCAGGCGTATTTGATTCCCACAGCCCAACCCAGATCCCGCCCCACGTGTCCTACCTGCGCCCCAGTGGCAAGGCCCCCGGTAGCGCACCACCGCCTCCACTCCTCGCAGCGGCCCAACCAAAACCCGCACCGTGTCGCCCAGCTCCGGCAACGTCGACCCCGACTGCGGGTGCTCCTCCACGTCAGCAAACACCACCGCCACTGCAGCTGCAGCTGCCGAGGCGCTACGCACCAGCGACCGACTGAGTGTGGAGGACAGCACCGCCCCCAGCTCCTCGTGCCGACCCGCCTCCCACAGCGAGCTCGCAATGCCCACCACACGCTGCAACAAAACCAACTGCTCACGTTCCGAGGAGCTCAGCGAGTACACCGCGTGGTTTCGGAGCCGCTCCGCGCGACTGCCCGCCACCCCCATGGCTCCGTCAGCGGCGGCAGCAACGGCAGGTGGTGGAGCGGACTGTGCCTCCTCGTCACGTAGCAACCCCTCCTCGCCTTCGGCGACAGGGCGGAGCGGGGAGGTGGCGTCTGTGGAGGAGCCCGCGGATTCCGCCATGGACATCGGCGAGCCGTTGGCGCCGATGCGCCAGCCAGAGGGACTGGGGGGCTGGTGGATGACGAAGCCGGCGAACGAGCGCTGAGCGCTAGCGGTCGAAGCCATAGAGCAGCCACCTGAGGAGGGCTCCGCAAGCAGGGCGGTGCGTGGCGAAATGCGTGGGGAGAGGCGCGGAGACAAGCCCTGTGCGGCGCTGCCACCGCTGCTGCCACGGGCGTCCAGACTTCGAGCGGAGCGCAGCTGCGGCACTTGGGAAGAGGATGTGCTGCGGGGGGAGATTCGGTCCTGAGTTTGTCGTCGTCGAGTTGCTGCTGCGGCTGCGTTGGCAGCAGCAGCAGTGGCAGCCGCAGTGGCACCTGCGGCAGCTGGGTTGCTGGGGCTGCCGGCCGGGGAAGGGCCAAAAACGGAGGGTGAGGAAGCGGAGGGTGAGGAGGCTGCCCCTGTGGACACGCTTTCGCTAAGGGTGCCCAACTCGCCGCCCAGGTCACCGCCGCCAGATAGCGATGAAGAGGCGACTTCATCCGCATCTGCTACGGAAACGCTGCCACGTGCTTGCTCCGATGCAGTCGTTGCCTCATCACCTGCCGCGCCGCCCGCGCTGCTGCTGTGTGGGGATGCCTTGCCCTCTGGCTCTTCACTCGCAGCATGCTGCTTACGGTCATCGTCAGGATGTTGGAGAACACTAGGAGCGGCGGCACTAGGCGAAGACGCAGCGGGGGCATCTGGCCCGGCAGCGCTGCCGTTGTTGATGTTGTTCCCGGCGCCCAAGGCCGGCGCAAACACAGAGATAGACACGCGGCGCGGCAGGTCGACTGTAAGCGTGCCCGAGGGGCTTGCCGAGGCGAGTCCTCCTAGCTCCGAAGAACGGGCGCCGCCCAGGCTGGCGCCCGCCGCCCCGGCGGCTGCAGCCGCGGCTGCGGCAGACTCGCTCATGGCGCCGCCAAAGCTGCCGTAGCTGCCCGAGTAGAGCTGGTTGCTGTTCCAGAGCGGCACGGCTCCCGGCTGCGCTCCCACGCCCGAGCTGGCCTCGCCGTCTAGCAGGCCGCCACCGGTGGAGCCCTCGGGGGTGGCGTATCTGCAGCGGGCAACATGGGTGGGTAATACAGGATGTTCGAAGGTTGGGGACGAGTGCAATTAGCATTGATATGTTGTTTCTACGTTTCAGGAACAACGAATGGAAACAGACACATAGATTCCCAAAGGAACATTAATCGGCAACATCGGAACATTAATGTACCGTGGTAACAGACGAGCGCCCGGTCAACGAGGCCACAGACTGGCAATTACCCAACCCTTCCAACATCAACAGCATTACGGACCTTCCATCCGGGATCGATAGTTCGGAATCCTCGGTTGTCACCGACATCAGCGAGCACTGAGAGCGCGGCGCTGACATCCACGAGTGGTTGAAGACCGAGCCCGCCGCACCACCGCCGGAGACGGGAGGCGAAGCCCCCATCGGCGGCAGCGGAATCCCCGGCCGCTCTGCCACTGCCCTTCCTGCCACTGCTGCACGTGACGCGTCCACAGACGCCGCGCTGCAGACCGACAGCTTTGAAGCCTCCGAAGCAATGGCGGGAAGGTCAACGGTTGCTGCCGAGGGCTCTCCAGAAGGCGGTACGACAGGCACGGATTCAGTGCAGGAGGAGCTTCCGCCGGCCGAGGTAACGGCCGAGGTGATAGCGGAGGCAACGGCCGAGGTACCCGTGGAGCTGCCGTTTCCGGTATCAGAGTCCACGATGGGGTGAGAGGCCAAAAGGCCGATGTGCTCAACAGACGACTCAGCAGCAGCAGCAGGTGCTGCTGCCGCTCGCGGGCTACGCGCCTTGACCGACGTCGTGGCCGCCGCCGGAGCAGGCGAGGCTGGCAATGGCACGCCGGCCGGTTTCCGGTGCGCCACGTCCGAGCCGCTAGGCTTGTTGTGCGACACATAGGACGTCCGCCGTACACGCCTTTCTGGTGTCGGCCGCGTCGATAGCGCAGCACCCTCGGAGCCCTCTCTGCTGGACTCCTTGCTGAGAGCGTTACCGGGCTGCGACCGCCGGCGGGTGATGGGATTCGCAGACATGGAGCGCCCCGAGGCTCCTCCGGCACCCGTGCCGGGACAGTCCGCAGTGGTTGCAGCAGCAGTCGTGGCAGCGGACGTGCGCCGAGCCGAGGTGGGACTAGCGGCGGCGACACCAGCAGCAACACCACCCGGTGAAGCCGCAGAGGCGCCGGAACCCGTACGTGTGGGACGAGCGCTTGAGAAGGAACTAGCGCGGGTGGTACGGCACGCGGAGGAGTCCCGAGTGCGACCAGAGGAAGCTGCGGTGGAGGCTGCGGTGCCGCCTGGGGGCAGTTTGTGATGAGCGCGGGGGCCGCTGGTGGGTGTGGTGGCAGTAGCGGTGGGAGGCGCGCTGCCAAACTTACCAGCGACACCAGCTGCGGCGTGGGCGTCAGGGGTGACCGCTTCCGCGTCCGTGTCGCCATTGGGGGTGGTGACAGGCGAGGGTACGGCAATGGGGGATACAAGGAGAGGTATGGGAGCTGCTCCGGCCGCCGCTGCGGTGGCGCCGGTTGGAGAGGGTGTCGAGTCGGTAGTAGCCCGCCGGCTGCTGCTGGTGCAGCGAGCGCTGAGCGGAGTAGGGTGGCGTGAAGCTCCGCCAGTAAGTGACTCTGTCCGGAGGCGGCTAACGGGCCTCTCAGGAGCCGCAGCCGCGTGCCCATGCCCTGCAGCAACAGAGGCCTCGTCACGCGGCGTTGCCGGAACCGACGGCGCCGGAGTCGCCGTCGCTGACGGCGTGGCGATCGGCCGTGTCCGAGGCAATGACGCCTTACGAACCATGCGGCCCGGGGTGTGTGTGGGTGCGGTTGCGTCCTCCGCAGCCCGCGCCGGCGTCCGGCTACGTGCGGTTCCGGCACCCGCGGCCTGCGGCGTGGGGTGACGCTTGGCCGCTGCCGTCGGTGTCGCGGTCGTCGCCGCAGTCCTCCGGGACCCCACAGGCGTCTTCGCGCGACAGCCCTCGTGAGCCGCTGCAGCCCCAGCACCCGCACCCGCACCAGCTAGGTGGACGTTAGGTACGGTATTAGCGCGTGCGCGCCTGGGCGTGACGTTAGAGCTCGGGGCCTTGGCGGATGCGCCCGAGGGCTCGGACTCCAGGTCAGGAAACTTGGGCATGGGCGAGGCCTCCGCTCCCTCGCTGCTGGTCTCGGCCTTCAGGCTCCCGCCCTCATCCGGGCAGACCAGGACGGGCGTGGTGGACATGCCACCGCCTGCAGAGGGCGTGCGGTGGGATGCCGCCGCACCGCCAGGCACGTCAAAGCAGAAGCCGCCCTCGCTGGGCGCGGGTGAGGGCTCGGAGTAGGGAATGTCCGGAAAGACGGTGTCTGGTGCGATGACCAGGGCGCGCTGTCGCGCTTGCTGGAGGGCGGGCTGCATGGAGGGCATGGTGAGGATCTCCAGAGCACCAGCGCGGCGGGTGGGGTCCTTGCGTAGCATGCTGTTGAGCGGGAGGGAGAAAGAAAAGGGAAGAAGAGAAGATGAGAAGAGAAGAAAGGCAGGACGTAAGCGACTTGGATCGAAAGGCGTCAGCTTCCTCAGTAGTGACGGCTGTTAATAACAGCATTCCCTAGCGAGCAACCATGTCAGTATGTAGTGCGCGCACCTCTTGAGGACCGAGGCCCAGTCAGCAGAGTAGGTGGTCGGGATGGGCGGCAGCGCGGCTCGCTTGATCTTGGCCACAAGGCCCGCCAGGTTGAAGGCGTTGAAGGGCGGCTTGAGGGTGGTCAGCTCGTACATCACAACACCCAGCGACCTGGGCGGAGCCAATAATACGGGAGTAAAGGATAAGGTAAAGAGACGCCGATACCACATGCATGCGGGTTCCTGCTAATGGTGCAAGGATGGGGGAATGGGCCGGGAGGGACTAACGTCTAGCCAGCGAGCCGCGCTGACTCATGCAATACCCTCATACGGTCGCGGTTCTAGCCTTGTCACCAGGTACTTGATACGTTCTTGCGCCCCATATGCACCGTCACAGCAGGGGCTACGAGCACTTTTCTGTGGGTAAAAACTGTTCACACGTACCAGATGTCAGTCTCGTATGAGTACTTTTGGCTCGAAAGCAGCTCCGGACTCATGAAGTGCGGGGTGCCCACTAGCGCGTAGTCGTTGCGGGTGCCAACCTACGCCGGGAGGGAGGGAGGCAAGACAAGACGAAGGCGGAGGCTGGGTTGGTTTCCAGGGAAGCGGCATAAGATTTGCAGAGCAGGGCGACAACCTCTGGACCCGACACAAACCGGCAGCTGCTTCAAACGCCACGTCTTACAGCTGCATCTTCGCACAACGCCCAGAAGAACCCCTTGGCCCAGATCCCAACCTTATCGTGAACGGGCGTGTGCCCCCCGGCCTGGTCCTTATCGCGGTCCTTATCGCCGTCGTTGCCGGCCTGCGGCAGGTGCGCGTTGGCATGCAGGTGTGCAGGGTGCGGCCGCTCGGGAGTGCCCGCGGAGCCGCCATGGCTGTTGTCCGAAGACCCTGAGGCGTCCGGCCGCGTGTCCGAAGAGTCATCTGCGCCGCCGCTCGAGCCCAAGTCCAGCTGTATCACGTCGCCGTGCACGCTGCATGCCGGGGAAGAAGTGTGGGGAAGCAGTTGAATGACAGGCAGCAGCTCAGCCCCAACAAGCAGGCAATGATAGGCGAAAAGTAGATAACGTGGTTGAGCTACGGCCGGTGCAAGCAGGCTACTTGGTAAGATTCGCAAGCCCTGGATGCTACGTTGTGCGACGCGCCTTCTCTTACCGTACGGTGGCCAGACCAAAGTCGCCAATCTGCACGTCGCCGTCGCCGGTCAGCAGGATGTTGGGGGTTTTGATGTCCCTGTGCAGCACGTTCTGTCGGTGCATGTACTCCACGGCCAGCAGCAACTCAGCTAGCCACAGCCGCAGCGTCTCCTCGGGAAAGGGCTTGCCCTGCGCATGTTAGGGTTTCCGCATGGGAGGGAAGGGATAAGGTGTTGTGAAGGATGCGTTGTAGGGCGCCACCACCCCCCGGCGCCAGGACCCATGCTGTGTACTTCCAGTGTCAGGAATCCAGGTATAAATTGATTGAATGGTGATTGCTCAGGATGAATTTGACGCATTTGGCTTATGACGGGAATGGTAATGAGGCGGCTGGCTCAGGGCGCTGGAGGCTACGTAGCGTCTTACCCGTTGCTTTGTAATGGCCGATGACAGGTCGCCCTTCTCACAGTAGCCATACACGACATTAATGGTGTGACCGTGGTGTATCCAGTGCTCCTTGTATGGCATGATGAAGGGGTGCCGCAAGCGAGAGACCTGCACGGGAGACGTTTGGGGAACCGTCTCGGTACATACATGGCGTGCCGTTGCCTGTCAGGCTTAGTAAGGCGCAAACCCTTAGCCAGAGCCGTCGCACTTCTCCGCAACCCGCATTGCGCGGCATGCTTTTCCCTGTTAATTACGTAAACCAGAATGCATCACGCGAATCGAAGGGAATGCAAGACATGAAGTCACGACGACGAGGGACAAAGTTCGACCCATGGCGAAGAGCCACAAAAGCCGGCTTCGCTTTGCAAAGACTAGTGGCGCAAATAGTATGTGGAACATGAAGGATAAGAGGATGGGCAGATAGCTGCAGGGCGGGCCTGACGTGGTTGTCGAGTTACATTCCTTCATGTTGTTACTTACAATTTCAATCTCCTGCCGCGTAGCCTTCCGTTGCCATTCGCTCTGGCGAGCCATCTTAATGCGCTTGAGAACATACCTGGGGGCAAAATGAATCGCTTGGTTTCGTGTGCTCAAATGCAATTACGCAAAAACAGACACTCCAGGTAATTACTCGGGGTGTGATAGGAGCAACTAGAATGGCAGGATACATAAAGCTAGTTTATGAAGCCTAGCGAACGGCTTGAACAGGCCCGGGGCCTCAGGGGAGGAACATCCAACATACCTCTGCTTCGATTGTTTCTCCACTACGAGATTGACTTCACCAAAGGCTCCTTTTCCAATAACTTCCCGAACTTCATATCTGCTCTCAGCTGCCGCCTCAGCATCGGCGCTCATTTTGAGGACTACCGAGCGTACCCCCTAATAAGCAAGCTTACAGCTGTGGCTGTAAACCTTAAACGAGTTGGTTTCGAAGGGGTGTCATCAGCTGAAAAGAATCTTCAAGGTCCCTTGTCGACGTGACAGTAAGTCCTATTAATTCATTAAAGGCCACTGGAGTTGCAGGCAGTGTTACAAACAGTATGAAGAAGTCATACGTTCAGCGTAGTGCTAAAGCTGTATACTTGTAACAGGGTGCCGTTCACCAATATTTGAACCAACCCACGTGCAATCTGTACTTGTGATGCTGCGAACCCTCATGGGTGTATGACGGCAATTCCCATGTGCTTTATTCCTAGGGCATATATATATCCTTGCCCAAATCTTCCCTGGGTTGAAACTCGGTATCCAAGGTTGACTTGCAACAGGTTTGCAGCAATCAGCAATGTCTCGCACCAGGACTTGGTATGCTCCAGGGGTACCTATGGGAATTGACCGTGCACTCACTTGTCACATTTACCGTTCTCGGCTGTCACCACGGTTGACATCAAATTCCAATACCCGGCGCCGCACGTAACAAGCATATCAGGTCTTTCCGAACAAAACCTCCGGCACTGCACCGTCTTGCATAGAACGGCAGCTTATTACAAGGAGGTGCAGCAGCCAATCCCTGCTCGCTCGGTTAACCTGTCGCGTTCGTGGTCTGTGTCCGCAACAAAATAACGAGACCCATGTGGGTATATCTGCACAGTGACCATCCACGCTAAGCATCTTCCCAACTACTGCTGTATCCACTGTGTTGCCCCGCAACACGGCGCATCGTAGCATCTGGCCTTGGCCTGCCTTGTCCGTCACTAGTAGCGTGACGCTGTTCCAACGGAGGCGCTGGTACGTCCTCCCACAGCCCCCAAATCCCCTGACCCACTTCCTCAGCTAACTCCACACAGCCGCGGCCGGAGAAGCAAGCCCGAGAGCCAATGCACGAGTAACGCCTAGGATGGCCCCTAGCCAGCGAGCTCTTCCGCCGCATCCCCTCCCCTTCAGCTACCCCACACCACCGATAGCTCCGCTGATGCACCGCGCACACGACTCACAGGCACCCAGCAGACACCACCCTAATCCCACGGTCAGTTAGATGTTTCCTCTTTACCCTCATCCCAACAGCCTATACCCCAACCTGCCTCAATCCCAATAAACTTCACCCTCCCAGCCGTCTCCAGCTCTCAATCCCCAAAGCAGCCTTGCAACCCCCCCCCCCTCCGCTCCCAGCCACTTCCGTTCCCAGTCGCAACAACTCCTCCTCTCCCTCCTCCTCCCCCTCAATCCCAGTACTTGATCAGCCCATCCCAGCCGCATGTGGCCACCTTGCTGCTCTCCATGGGGTTCCACTCGCAGCCAATGCACACCGCGTCGTGGGCCTTGATGGTGCGCACGATCTTCTGAGGCGCGCCCCACTCCCAGAAGAAACACCGCCCCTCCGAGTCGCCTGACATGACGTACCTGTCGCCAAGTAGGGGGGGTTGATGTGGAAAGATGTGGTTAGGGTTTTCAGTGCGGTGCAAAGGGGCTGTAGGGCTGCCGCGCAAGCGTACAGCTGCTACTGCTGCTCGGAAGCTATGGAGGGTTGGGGAGTGCAGGTTTAGCGACCCAAAGATGGTCATTGACCTTAATGAAAGCATTAAAACAGCAGCCCTCGTCCCAGCATCTTGAAAAGTCAAGACGGGTACCAAACTCTGCTTTATGCTTCCGAAGCCAGTCCGGTCCCTGGCTTCATGACTGTCTGGACTGTATGGTCATGTGCACATGTGGCCCTCCTTGAAGTTCCCTCACTGCCGTACCAACTGTTGCGGACCACGTCACTCATTCCCCTGCGCGAAGCCCCCCTTCCCCACACACGCAAACTTACTTCCCATCTGGCGAGCAGTTGACTTGGCAGGCGTACCCCGCCGTGTTGTGCCCCTTGAAGGTCTTGTTCTTCTGCGACTTGAAGCGCCCGTCCTTGATCATGTAGGTCAGCACCTGCAGGTGCGCATGCATGTTGGAACGTGCAGCGCGGGGGTGGGCTCAGCGCGAGGGGCACAGGACAAGCACTTGAGGGGAGGAGGAAACTGGGTTGTTAAGAACCCCGTTACAAACTGTAGGATCATTAAAGAAAGCATGGACCAGCTCCCGCCACATGCCTCAAGACACCCCACCCCGCGACCCCCGCCGCCGCCTCCTATTCCCAATGCCTTGCCCTAACTAGCAACACCGGTCTCATATGGATTGGCTTCTCTCTGATCCGCTACCCGAACCCACCCACCCACCCCCACACAGTTTCCTCCTTCTTACTACCCCACACACCGCTAACCATCCCATGCCTTGTGGCACCCTGCCACCTCCTATGGGGTCCTATCCCCTCTGTCCCCTTGCCCCCACTTGTGCTTTGGTGCTTCTCCGTCCCCCTGCACCCGCACCCGCACCCGCACCCACCCACCTGGTTGTCCAAGCTCTGCATGAGCAGGTAGTTCTTGGAGGGGTGGGTGGCCACCACGGGCATGGAGTGCATGGAGGGGTCGGCCACGTACTTGATCTGCACGGGGATGCCCAGCTCCCACACGCGGATGGTCTTGTCATCCGAGGTGGACACGAACTGGCGGCCCTCGTCGATGAAGGTGACGGAGTTGACGGGGCCCAGGTGGTAGTTGTACTCCTGAACCGCCTCGCCTGTAGCAGCAGGAGGGGGAGGAGGAGGGGAGAGGAGGGCATTTAAGCATGCGAATAGGAGGGCAGGCAGGCAGGCAGGCAGGCGAGAAGGGGCAGAGGGCAGGCAGGCATGCACGTGTGTTGAGCAAGCTGTTGCGATTGAGAGGATGCGGGAGAGGTCAGCTGCAAGCGACACATCACAAGGCATGCAAACATGCGGGCGCGTAGGTGTACGGCTAGCCGACAGTCGTACCCCCCCTTTGTCGCATTCCCACAGGTGCCTGCTTCTAGCCCTGCCGCTGCCTCGGCCCCCGACCGGCATGCCCACCTCACCACCCACCCACCCACCCACCCGTGTCCGTGTCGAACTGGTATATCTTCTTGTCCTGGCAGCCCGACATGAAGACGTTCTGCCGGTCGTCCCCGGGGTGGAACTTGACGCAGTAGTGCACCTGCGGGCGGGTCAGGCGGGCGGGCAAGCCAGAGGGAATACGTGTGAATACAGTCCAGCGACTGAGGCCCGCATATACCGGTATTCGCACACTAACTACGAGCTTGACGACGAACTCTGTTGTATCAACTCTGTGGCAGCGCACGAACAAAGTGGGTACATGGCACGCAAAGGTGAAAGCAAAGCAAAGGGATCGCATAGCAACCCCCTGCTGCCCCCAGCTCCTCCCCCTGGCCCCCTACCCCCCCCCAGCTCCCCCACCTTGCCGGTGTTGAAGCTCTTGATGACGGTGCCCGTTTCCGTGTCCCACAGTCGGATGTTCTTGTCGTATCCAGTGGACAGGAAGCGGCGGCCGTCGTTGGAGAAGCAGATGTCGCGTACACCCTGCAGAGGCGTGTGCGTGAGTGTGTAGATTAGGAAAAGTGGCCGCGAAAAGAAAGGCAGAGGAGGTGGGGAGATGGTGCATGGGGGCAGGGTACACAGCAGGGTACACAGCAGGGGAGCACTGCACTGGTGGACAACCCCCCAGTTCGTGTCCTGAGGGCCCTACACTCCTCCATGCATGTCGCTGCGCGCCCCCTCCCCATTCCGACCCCGCCCCGCCCCCACTCTCTACCTTGGAGTGCCCCAAGTAGGAGCGCATGCACTTGCCGCTGCCGTACACGTCCCAGATCTTGATCTTGCCATCTAGGCCCGCAGACAGCAGCAGGTGGCCGCTGCCGGGGAAGAAGCGGACCTGGGTGCGTGTGTGTTTGGGGGGGTGAGCCGGTGAAGGGTGAAGGGCGCGGTGAGGACAGGTACGGTGGGTGGGGTGAAAGGCGCAGCGAGGAGTAGTGGCGGTGCGGGATAAACGCAAGGGGCTGAGGAAAGGAGGAGGCCTTGTGAAGGCAGGTTACCACGAGGGAGAAAAGGCTGCGAAAGAGTGGCATTTGTTACCCATGGGACCCATGGGTCAGTCGCGCTACAGAAAAAGCCGGCCCCCAAACCAACCCAACCTCCTGTCATGTGCGCACCTTGACCCATGCCATCCCATTTGCCCTTCCAAATCCACCCCAACCCCTTCCATCCCAACTGCCTATCCCACTCCATCCCACCCCACCCGCCCATGCGCCCCCCTCCCTCCCGCTCACCGCGTTGACACCCTTGGTGTGCCCCGACCAGGTGTGCACCCAGCGCTTGGGCAGGAAGCAGTTGTCCGACTCCCTGCGCTTGTCGCGAGGCGGCAGCACCCAGGACCTGAGGGGTGGACGGGGGGGGGGGGGGGAGGGTGTACACGAGAAGTGCTTAACAATCACAGATCACGCCCCCGCCCTGTGTACCGTCACCCTGCGTACCGATCCGTCAACAGCTCAACACTACCAGGACATGTCCACCTCCCCTGCCCTCCCTTGCCTTGTACTCCTCCTCCTCCTCCTCCTCTGTCCTCCTCCCCCTCCTCCTCCCCACACCCTCCTCCCCCCCGCCCCTCCCACCTGCCCTGGTAGTCCTTCTCCTCCTTGCCGTGGAAGAACGAGGTGGGGCCGCTGCTGTCCACTGCCCCCGCCGCCGCCTCCAGCTTGGCCGCATCCAGCTTGGCGATGTACTCCTTCTGCTCCTCCGTGAGGTCAGCAACCTGGGGGGGGGGGGGCACAGCATGGGAGGAGGAGGAGTCAAACACCATAGAAGACCAGGGGGGGAGGAAATAAGTGAGAAGCGAAGCAACTGAAGTCCCAATGCCTTGGGAGGGGATGGGGGCGGGGAGGGGTACAACAGGCACAGTTAGGTACACAGCAGCAGGAGGCACAGTGCCAGTTCAGGTTGCAGTGCGAGGCTGCGGCCCATGCAGTCGCACATGCGGTGGGCAATGCGGTCTACCCCCCACCCCGCTGGTGGAGCCGTGCCATGCGGCTAGTTGACCTCTTTTACCCCCATCTCCAATCTCCACCCCCCGCTGCACCTTCACCCGCAACCCCTGCCCACCTCGCGTTCCTTGCTGGCCCAGGGCTGCCGCTCCATGAGCCGGAAGGGCTGGCTGGGGTCCAGCGGCTCCGCTAGGCGGCTGGCGCGAACAGCCTGGGGGGGGCATGCATGCATGCATGCATGGCAAGGGGGGGTAAAGCATGAGGGGAGGGGTGGTGGTTGGGGATGTGATTTGGGTCGGGGCGGGGCAGGGTAAGTTGAGCTAGGAATTGGGCCTCCCACCCCAGGCTACCGCGCTCCCACCCCACCCCAAGGGCCCCATGCCAGGGCCCCTCGCCCTCGCCCTCACACCTGCACACCCAAACGGATCCTTCACAAAGATGTTCACCTCCACTTCACTGTCGTACGGCGTGCGACTTGGGCAACCCTGCTGCCGCCACCCACCCCCACCCAGCCCCGCTCACACCTTCCCAGCTTCTCTACTTCATGCTCTCCCAGCCCTTCACCCCAGCCCCCCCTCCCCACCTGCTCCGCCTTGCGTTCCGAGGTGGTCTTCCTGCGCTTCCAGGCGCTGGGGCCGCCCTCGCCGTCCACCTCCACCGCCTCCCCGTCCACCGGGCGCCCCACCACACCTGAGGGCCCAGCACGACACACACACAGCATGCACAACATGCATGTGTCAGTTTGTTAGCAACCCCTCTTCTAGCACGAGACACACCGGCATGAGCGCACATGAGCGGTGCAGCAGTACCGGCGCAGTGGTGTGGGTTCGCTGGGTTGCGGCTCTCAATTCAGTCCGGTCCGCTTCAACCCCGCCACCTCCAGTCCCCTAGTAGTCAAGTCGGTGGACGTAGTACCAACGCGAGGCAGCAGCAGCAGCAGCAGCAGCAGCAGCAGCAGCCCCCGTCCCCAGCATGCCACCCCTCCTCTCCACCCCGCCCGCATGCCAACCCCCCCTTCTTACCGATCCCGCTGGGCGCCTCTCCATAGCCCAATGCATGGAAGTTGTGGTACTCGCGTTCGAAGTGGTAGGGGTGCATGTGCGCGTCCTGGGAAGTGTGGAAGTAGGGAGGGAGGTAGGGAGGTGGAAAGCGGAGGAGAGGGAGAAAGGAATACACAAGGGCGACACGTGGGCGATGCAGAACTTCCCCATCCATATCCTTTCCTCCTTGACATAACCATGGATGCCTTGCTAACCCCTCCCTCCCTCCCTGCTTCCCTCTCTCCCTGCTTCCCACCCTCCCTCCTCCCTTCCTCACCTCCACATGCCCCACAAAGTGGTTCTTGTAGCCCGCTGCCAGCCCGTCCTTCTGGTAGGGGTGCGCGGGGCCTGGTGGGCGGGCAGGCAGGCAAAGCAGGCAGGCAGGTGGGCAGGCAGGCAGACAAAGCAGGTGGGCGAGCAGCAAGGGAAGGGGATAAGGAAGGAAGGAAGGTGCGCTGCGCACACCCTGATGGTCCTGCTGCGTCCTCCAGAGCCAGGCTTGGTCATAACGTCACGAGGACACCCGTCCCGGCGCCAGCCTCACCCCACTTCGCTCTCCCATCCCGCCCATCCAAACCCGACCCGACCCAAACCCGACCCCACCCAGACTAAACCTGCCAAACTAGCCAAGCCACGAGCAAGCAGTACGACAAAGCCAAGAACAGGAGCTCCCGGCAAGGAAACCCCTAGTAACCTTCACATCAACAGTGGCTTTCCCAGGCTGCTTCATGCTATCGGAGCATGGAGGCCTACCTAGTACGGGAGCGTAGAGGTCCTCGTACGGCAAGTTGTACATCACTTTCCGGGCGCCGGCGTCTGAGGGCAGGAGGAGGGGAGAGAGGAGGTGTGTGCAGGTGGGCAGGAGGGAAGAGGAGGAGGTGTGGAGGGGTGTGCAGGTGGGCAGGGTGTTTCATGTTAAACACCTTGCGGGCTGTGAGGCTGAAGTCAGTGCACGCCAGGGGAGCCGTGGAGCTGATCAGGAAGCCTTCCGTTCGTACATCCAGGACGTACAAGGACTGCCAAGTGCTATTGCTGCCCTGCTTCTGTGCTTTAGCTGTGTGGCTGTGCGAGGAGCGGACCACACCGCTAGGAGGGCAGCGGCGACCTGGGTGTGCTGTGCGGAGGAAGGCGGGATGTACTCACCCTGCAACTTCCGTACATCGCCCAGGGATTGGGCTTTATTGTCGTACAGTACCATCCCAGTCGTGTCCACCTGTTGGGATGGCCAAACGGGAACGCCATGTGCAGTGAAGATGTGTGCGTGCGGTACGACAAGAACCAAGGCAAACACGGTGTAGCTGGCGCTTCGATTGTCACACAGGAGGCTAGACATTGAGCCCAGGACATGAAATGGGGTGACATGAAAGGAAGCCGGCAGAAAAGCGGAAATACGCCCCAGCGAGAGGAAAGGGTAGCAATTGAACGGGTAATGGGTTGTTAGGTGGCCCCGGGCAAGTGTTCCATTAAGCCTTCCCTGCGAGGACCAGGTCGTACCTGCGGCGCTGCTGAGATTGCTAGGTTTAGCTGCGGACGTGAAGCTGCTGCCTCCTGGGCAGTAGGGCTCTCAGGAGCGCCCACATCTAGATCTTCGCCATCCTCCCTGCTCCAGCAGAACGCAATTCCCGTCCGTTATTTCCCTCTTGCAAAACGAGGTGCTGAAGCTTCTATTGAAAGCACGACGGCGACAGCCCGCACCCGTATTGTGTCAGCAAGTCCATGGTTGAGTCCGGCGGCTCCTAGGTTAGGTAATGTCGTATGTTAACACTATGTCAATGCTACGCCAGCACCTCCACTGTAGGAAGAAGGATGACTAGGCCTACGTAGCGGCCAGAAGACATCTCTTGAAGTGGATTATGTTCCTATTTTTCCTAATCATTGAAAGTCACGTTTGCGTCATGTGTACTAGGAAAATGTTTTAGAGGGCACAACTGAGGAAGGCTGACAGGATTATGAAGCGAGTCCCAAGCTAACGGATTGAATAGCTAGATCTACGGTCTGTTCAAGCAACTCATGCGCATCACAACAGCGTGTTGGACGGGGTGCATCACGGCGTGGTTGTCTTACGGCACTGTCGTGCAAAAGCTACCCAACCAGCCCAACTTCCCAACCAACACCCCAGCTCCAAGCCTCATGGTAAACCTTCCTGTGGCGCTAGGTAGCAAACTTGCTGAAAACACGTATATGGTGTTGACTCTGACCCATATCGGACGAACATGGCTTTATCCGACACACACGAGCATCTGCCATCCCAAGCTAACGATGAAATTGGTGAAGCGGGACCATCCAGTGGCATGAAGCGCTTATTATGCGCCGAGCCCCTTGACGCATCACCAAGCCGCTTCCCAAGGAAAAGCCTGTCGCTTGGGCTGTTCGTATCTTGGCATACGCTGGCATCAAAGTCACGACATCATTGCCTATCATTGAAAAGATTGTCCGGAGTCGAGGAGCTTCAGGTGCGAGGCGTTCCCAATCTTGCAACTAACGCAAAGCTTCGAACTGGCGACATCAGCATTGTAATGTAGTGCAATTGTTAGCAGTCACGAACCCAAATAGAATATTCTGGATAACTTGCGGTTCGCGTGCCGGTAGGTCTGCAAGCGACCCTATCTTGCCGGGCGCTTTCCGACGCAATAGGCACACCGCCTTTCCCATTAGAGTACCGTAGCATAACCGCTGTTTGCAGATCTTTGCACTAAGCAAATTCGCTTCCTGTTTCCTTGGGCCCAACCCAAAGGGCCCCATTTGGGTTCGAGCTTACAGCCGCTTCGTGCACGTGCACATTTACGGAATCTGCCGTGCCCTCAAACAGCGCGACAACATTACGTGGTTGGGATTTCATCATGCACGGCGGTTAACGTGCGGGTCCAGCTTGAGCTGAGCTTCAGCACTCGATACATCAGGGCCACGGCATGTCTTTCTACTTTGCGTCCCTCCTGTTTACCCCACTTACATTTCCAAACAACCTTACAACCTAAGCCGGCGTCTGCGGCTTCAGGATCTCAACGCAGCCACCCCCTCTCACCTTTCTTACCAACCCCCTGCTGTTCTTCTCCCCTCCCCAACCCGCTCCTTTCCCCGCCCCGCCCTCCGCATCACCCCACAGGGCCTTGCGCGCGACCTCATGCAACGAGCCTTCTCGCCCGGCAGCTTGCCGCCTCACCTGGGCTCCCCCGCGTCATCGCGCCTGTACTACCACTTCACACCCGATATGGTGGGTGCATGCGTGCGTGCGCGAGTCCGCCTGCTCTCAACTGCCGACACACACACACACACACCGGTACACAGGACGTACCAGATTTCCCCTCTCTTTATGTGGGATGCACAGGCTGTGCGGGGCCGCAGGCCTGGCCGGTGGTTGGGAGACTGCTAGGGGCTGCTGCGTCCTTTGGGCTGTCAGGCTGGGGGCTGCTGCATGTTGCTGGACTGGGGGTGCGAGCGAGGAAAGCAATGCAGCAGCGCTAAATTTGGGGCCTGGCCATGCTGCCATGTAATGTAAACGTTTTCAATGCGCCTCCGTATGCAGCTGCTTCCGGTAAAGGCGACCGACATTTGTAGCTATGCAAGTGCTACGCTCGGCATTACCGGATGTTCAAACTAACGACCTGCCTGCTGACCAGCGGGCCTAACCCTGTGCCTTATGCCGCTGTGTTTGCATCTTTGCGCCTCGCGGTTGGTGGTGGCCAACCTTACAGGAATGCCTGAGCCTCCCCTCTGACGTGGCCCGTACGACACTCAAGTTGGTTGTAACGTACGACGGTTGGGAGTACGTTGTGTACGAACGACCGTTACGTTCGGGCGCACCTTTAGCGGACGATGCTGATACGCCGTTGCTGGTCACGGTACGTTGCTTTGCAGGCTCTGGGCTTTTGGGTCATCTTCATCTTGCTGTGTGCTTGCACGAATGTACGAGTTTCTACAGAAGTACTACGGACGGCACATGGGCCCGGGATCCCTGCGTGTATGCACCATCAACATCAACCCCCAGGATAGTCCGCCTGAAATGACAGCCTCCAATGAATGCCGGTTGTCTTCGCACCGTTGCAGGTGGTGGAGTTTGAGAGTACGGCACTTGTGATCGGGCACCTGGGCATTCGAGTGCAACTTGTGTCGTATCCCATGGTCTCCGTTCGCAAGGTACGGTACGACAAACCGACACATTACACACGACGTCTTAGCGGCTGCTCCCTGCATCACGCAAATCATTACACCCATTAGGCCATTGCCCACATACAACACGTACCGACTCTGTGCCTACCTTTTATAGGACCTTAGCTTTAAATGTGTTTCACACCCCACGCAGGACTTTATTGACGACATAGACTTCCGGCTTCGAACCGACCCGGATAACTTCAAAGGCATCCTCAGCTGATGCGCGCTACCTGCGCGACCTGCCTGGGAAGCAAGTAGGGAGAAGCAAGAGAGAACATGGGAGAGGACGAGGAAGAGCAGCGGGATAAAGAGCGAGAAGCGCATGGGAAAAGGCAGCAGGCGGTGGACCCTTCGACCGAGGGCTGCTTGTCCGCAGCATGTACCTCCGCGGTCTACCTCCCCGCCCAGTGTCGGACCCCGCCTCATGCAGTACGTATGCATGGGTTGTATGCGCCCACGGGAGTTCCCATCCCTCAGTCATGGGCTGCTGACACGGAAAATGGCTTTGCTGGGCTCCGAACCCGGTGCAGCCAACCCACACCAGCAGACAGAAACTCAAGGATTAAAATTTATACACAATGAGTAACCGCTGGGTGGTAGCTAGCTAGGGTAGCAGCAGTTGAACGACTGGCGAGGCGACGACCGCAGCATCTGGTACAGGCGGTAAATGAAGATGGCAAGAGGCGATATGGCCCGACAGAGGATGGTAACGGCGCGTAGCAACTAGCTGGACCGCAGCCAACCGCAGCTAACCGCTACCAACCAACCAACCAGCTGCCCAGCCCACCTGCTCGGACCGTAGCTGCCTGCTGGTGTGCCTACTGTCAACGTGGGGGGACCCATGGGACCCTTCCCTCAGCAGGGGGCTCCGGTTTTTGCAGCAGCAGCGGCAGCAGCGGTGCAGCAGCAGCAGCAACAACAACAGCTCCTCCCCTTCCTGCACCTGCTGCATTGGTGACGGCTTGTGCTTGGAGCAATGTAGAAGTAATGGTGGAGTGGCCGGCCGGCCGGCTGGATGGCTGGCTTGAATGATGCCCGGCGGAGCCGAGGAGGGATGGAGCGCGAGCATGGATGGATGCATGGATGGATAGAGGAGCGCGAGCTGTTGTCATCTGCTGACGTAACTGTACGATACTGTGACATACACTGTAAGAGTATCCTGAAGAGGCAACTGACGTTGGAAAAAGGTTGTAATGATGATAGGTGCTGATGCGGTTGAGTGCAGATTGCTAAGATAGAATGGCAGATGGGCCGCTTTAGTGCGGCTCACACGGGCATGCATGTCAGCGTGTGACTGCATGGTTAGTTAGAGACTGGTGAACCGTGAACAGCAAGCGGCGTACAAAACGGATTGAGCCACGGCACTGTACTGGTGTGTTAAAATAAATGGCCGCGAGGCGAAACGTACTGTGATTGCCGAAAGATGGAGTCCTGGTGTGTGTTAAAATAACTGGCCCTGGTGTGTGTTAAAATAAATGGCCGCGAGGCGAAACGTACTGTGATTGCCGAAAGATGGAGTCCTCCCTGGTGTGTGTGTGTGTGTGTGTCAAAATAAGAAACTGGCCGCGAGTAGGTGTGTGTCTGTCTGTGTGCCTTATGGCATGGCAAGCAACGTAGCTGTGGCAGGCAGCTGTGGTCTAGCAAGCAATGTAGCCCATCAGACTCTGGTTTCTTTCTCTCTCTACATGGCGTGGCAGAGGCCGTGACGACGTTTGGAGAGACGACTTTCGTCTTTGCTGGCGTGGTGCAGCTTGACTGACGAAATAGAGAAGAGGAGTGGAGGGGTGGGCTCATGATCTTGTTGTTTGGCGAAGCAGGCTTGTTGATTGTCTGCCTACCTCTCTGCCTGCCTGTCTGTCTGTACATACCCGTTATGTGCGTTTCATACCCCGCACGGCTCCCAGGAAGTGTTGTGTTCTGAGCTGATGCTGAGCTGTATGTCCATTTATACGATACCAATCTTAAAGGTTAGAACGTACGGCAGTTGTAGTTCGGTTTAGATGCCCCATTGCTCGTGTACATGGGAGCATCCCTTCTGCAAGAAGTGCTGTCTTGAGTGACATAACGTGCTACCGGGGGAACTGGGTGGAAGGGGTATAGACCACCGTACCGATATTCCAATAGTTGTGCAGCCAGGTGGAGGGTGTAGGAAGAGGCTGGTAGCAGCAACCCCTAATGACTAGCGAGGCAGCCGTTGCATTGTTTAGTCATCTCCGTTGGTACTTATCCGGCAGCTGACAAATGGAGGGCTGAGTTCGGAAAACCTATCACGGCCGGACTTCATCAGACACGATACCTTGTGTGCTGAGCTTGTGGCTGAGCTGCTAACATTACAATAACAATCTGCGAAGACGGAGCGCCTGCATTTCCATTGTGGCCCTACCTAGAGGCTATGTTAATCCCTGCCATGGCGACACCTCTGCGCACAGGAAGGGTTTGGCCAGTGCCCACTCAAGTGGGAGCAGCACGTAGGGCATGCCGACCCATGGGTCATCGTGGCGCTCACGATCCTTACCACCAACCGGCACCGGCCCGGCAACCTGGCCGACACAATAAAACCTGACCAGCCCACGCATCAGCAGTTAAGCACGTGATTCTGATTGCCTGCAAGTAAAGGTACGGCTGGTGTACGCGACCCACACATCAATGTTTGCAGCCGTGTAGACGCCGCCACATGGGATGACATGGCTTGGCTATTGACATTGCCCCGGCAAGACCAATAATTGCCCATCTTACATATTAGAACAACGCGCGCTATCATTAGTTCCTTACCCAAAGCTGAATGCAGCCACGGAGACCCGTGTGTTTGCGAGCCACACACATCTGCCTGCGTCCTTGCATTTCATAGCAGCCGGTAACGGGTAACCTTATAAGCATCAGCACGTTACCCCTTGGTTAGGAACATCGCCCTACCGGAGACGGCTTTACGTATGACTTACAAAATAACGACAACCAGGGCGCAAATGAACGCTGGAACATATTTCCCGCGTCGATGGCCATACCATGGCAGCCCTCAATGGCGCCAGCAGAGGCAAAAAGAAACAAACACAGGGCTCAGAAACCCCTGACAGCAGGCAGCTGTGCTTAACGAACAAAGCGGGCTCCCCAACAAGCAAGCAAGCCGAAATGTCCCAACTAGGTCAACACACCTACGCCACCCAACCTGGTTTGAAATCGCGACATACAAAGACTCCCGCACACACAGCCGCATACATAGCATCGCTCATTGGATGCGATGCTGTGTACCAAGCAGGTGCACGCATCAAGTGCTTTCAACGTGCATCAAGGGCTTTCGACACGCGTCAGTAACAGGTATACAGAACGACAACTGTGTTGAGAAGTAGCAAACGAAATACCGCACGCATGTCCTGTTCATGCATGACCGGTTGCCAGCCCCTGGTAAATAAGGTGCAAAGCACTGCTTACTTCGCTGAACATGAGGATGGCATGACGACTTCTCTGGCATAACAACGACCGTGTTGTTGACTGAAGACACATACAAGGTTGAATGTACCTCCGAACACAACGAACGAACTGCCCCAACCAGCGTACCAACTCCACGCACATCGAATGTGGTGGTATTGAGCATTTGGGTACGGCAATCATTGTAGAGATCTACGTACGACAGGCAACGATGTTCAATAAATTTCAACACGTTACCAATCATCCTGCCCTGTCAATCTTGCGCATGCATTTTCGTACGATCTCATGTCATGTAATTGTTACTTGTATGACACAGCATGCAATAAAGTAGCCACCGGATTCTAAAAATCTTCGCACGATTGATTCCGTCTTCTCAACACATACAAGAGTATTCAACGCAAACCGCACTTCACAACACTGCACAACAACAGATGTCCCTCCAAGTACTGCCCGTTTTCATGACTGCATGAATTGACAGCTAGGATTGCTTGTTGCCGCTCATCCTGCCTGCTCGTACCGGTCTCCTCCTCCTGCGACCTACCATTACCCTTCCACCCAAATCATCTACCACTGAACAGCAGGATTTACATCCCGTAACCAACCAAACATAAGAAGAACTTCAAGGAGTGTTGTAGATTTATTATTACTGAACTCAATCCTGAAGGCTGCCTAACCTTATAGCCAATATCCGAGCCACATCGTGTAATGTGCGCCGCTATTGCCACCGGGAGCCCCGACGTGAGCCACGACCTCCCCTCACACGAAGCCTCCTAACGACCTTTGAAGCAGTGGCCGTTGCTACCGTTGCCGCCTCCGTTGCAGTATCAGCTGAAGACGCAGAAGCAGCAGTTGACAAGCCGCTGTAAGAAAGCGCATAGCTCAAAGGGGCCTTGGGAGGAGGAGCCGTCCACTCAACGGGGACCAACCGTGGATCCGGGATTTCGTTTGCTGGATCGTAATACTCGGCGCATTTGTAGAAATCCAGCTTTTGGAATCCAGCGTAAAGGCTGTCGTACGCGGGATCCATGGCCTCTGCCAGGTTGACAACAGAACCGTCGGGATGAATTCGCGAAAACGGTTGGGTGCAGGTGGATCCCGAACAGTACGACATCACGGTCAACGCTGCGTCCAGTCGGTCAACGAGACGCCTCGTGTAACTTGGCAGTGGCAGCTTCAGCCTGTGCAGAGGGACATTGAAGACAAACCTTTAAGGGGGTATGTCATTTGGCGAGACCTTCAAGGCCCCAAGACAACGATTGCCAATCCCGTACATGAACGGCAATGTCCGTTGACACACTTTAAGAGGTAGTGCATGAGACTAGTTTCGGCCATCAACAAAAAAGATTAGATACCGTAAAGGCAGCAACTCACAGCAAGTCGTTGACCTCCGCTTGGTCGACCGTTAAGTTGAACAATTGGTTGAGACGGAGGTCGCCGTACGCATTATTTATGTTGCAGTACACTATATACTTGTAGCACGCATTGCCGGTACGCAGGATGCCCCGGGGCGACTGCGAAATGGCGGCATCAGGCGGCATGCATGCTCTCAGCGCACGGTAGTCCTTGCCCCGATAGGTCTTGCCGGTCTTCCACTGCTCGATGAGCGCCCTGGGAGGCACAAGTGCGCACATCGGGTTAGCGGTGCAGCAAGGCAAAAGGAGGTAAGGCAACAACCCACAACCGGCGATGTATGTACAACCCCTTTCCGTCTCCAGTCGTCATAAATCTTGGTAACCCTTGGCATTTGCTGTTAGGCCCGCCTTCCGCCCGCACATTGGACCCCAAACCGATTCCCAAGCCGCACTATGCTGTTACTCCTACCCCCCGCCCCCCAAACTGAACCCGAAACCCAATCCAAAGTGCACTCACAAATTTGACCAGTTGGACAGTCGGCCGCCTGCCACACCACTGTTGACATCCCCAGCCGCAATCAGCCTCCGATTACCTCCGTTATCGGAAACACCGCCCTCCGCCGCTGCTGCCGTCGCTGCTGCCTCAGATGGCACAGGGACGGCCACGTCATACAGTGCATCGGTTCTCAGAAAGGAGTCCTCCGTATCATCGTCATCAGACGTATAACCCTTGATCTTGCATGCAGCGCCCTTGCATGGGGGCGGCCGCGGCGGCTGCGGGGGCATTGGCGGTGGTCGGGTTTGTCGTACACACATGTCCGTACTCATCTGAGAACCGAGGACCGTGATGTCGGTGCCTGATGGGGCGTTCCAATATGCTCCCGTGTAGTTGTAGAAGGGGCTGTTGGGTGTTGGGTTGAGGGAGGAGATGAGGTCCAAGGGAATGGGTGCGCCGTCCAAGCGGTACGTTCCTGTGGGTTTAGCGCCCGCGATATCAACAATGGTAGCGGTCACATCAACCATGGCGGCTTGGACCGTGCTGGCATACACGCCACGAGGCACACCCGGACCCCGAATGAAGAAGGGAAGAGCCACGTCTTCCTCAAAGTAGGTCCATTTCTCCTGAAGGGAGGTTTCCAAGGAACGGGGTCATTGGGGGGTTCACATGGGAGGATGTTGTATTGATGTAGAACTGGGAGGACGTTGTCGTAATAGGAGGACGTTGTATTGATGTAGTATTTATTGAGCACCGCGCAAGAGGGCATCTCCTGCACAACCGGCGGTCGCACACTGTTCGACTGCGGTCCAGCTGTACCGCTTTGGCTGCCGTACATGTTCTACCTACATACAAAACATACCTGTGGGATGTTGTGCTGTCCCAGCTTGAAGCCGTTGTCGCTGGTCCAGATGATGTACGTGTTATCCAGGATACCCAGACACTCGAGCTTTGTGACTGTGTGGGCATGTTGGACGAAGAGGTGTCGGGAGGACGGGAGGGTGGGACAAGGGAGCGCATGAGGAACGTGAGTGGGCACACAGTTTATATGCGAGGCTGGTAATGCAAGTGGTGGCTGGCAGGTACTGGACGACTGATCCGCCTCACCTAGCTTGCACGCACATCCGCATTAATCCCCAGAGGATTGCAAGGACACCACCTTTCCCTTCTCTATCCCACGCCCCGTCCTTTGGACGCTTTGTCCTTCAGTCTGCCGAGCGGCATCCCCAGCCACCCCTCTCACCTAGCTTGTCCAGGTTCTCATCAATGGCCAGCAGTGACTGCGCGCGAGCACGGTAGCGAGCATCGCTGTCCGCCAAGTTCCTGCGGTGCACACATGCGCATGGCGGCGGGAGGGGCAGCGGCACACACTCTGACGGTGTTGGTTGCGGTTACCGGTAGTTGCGGTTGGTGGCGCTAGGGATATGATAACGGAGAGATATGATAACGGGGAGGTGCGCTGCGTGCAGGGGTCCTGCAGGACCCTTATGCCAGTGGGCATAAAGCAAAAGAGGTCAAAAGGCGGGACATAACACGATAAGAGGCTGGATCGCGGAACATGATGGACCCAACTCTCTGCTTGCACACTCTGGCCATGCCACAATTCAAACAGCGCCCATGCATGCGCGCTAACTTAAATTTGCGGCGGTCCTTTGCCACTCACCACCAAAGGGGCCGCTGCTTCGAGATTTCGAACCGTGGGTCGGTCGGCTTGCCGTAATTGGGACCCTGTGCATGCCGTTTCGGGGAGCAGTCATTTAAAGCGTAGAAAGATTGCTCATGGGGTGGGGGATCTCAGGTTGATAGGCCGCAGGAATATAGAGCACGCCACCGACAGATGGCGCCGGGTCCGTTACGGGCCCCCTGCTGCACATATGCAGCGGGCTGTGGCGGCCCTTTCTGTCGTGTTCCGCACATGTCAGCTGGGACATGTGCGCATAAAGGTGTCGTACGACAACAGCCGCCCCCAGCCCGCCTTCACCCAAGCAGCCCCCCTCGTCCTACTTTGGGAACCTGCAGCCCTGGGAAGGCCTGCAGGAAGCGCTCAGCAATGCGGGGGAGGTTGTCCACGGGCCCGTCGTGGGGAGCTGACACGGAGAGCTTCAGGAAGAACGGTGAACCCTTGTCCGTCGCGTCCCTGAAGAGGCCCGGGAAGTGAGAGTTACGTAGTTTATGCAGGGGTGCATGCAAGTATGCAAAAGGGCGAGGAGCATGCGCAACGCTTCCCAAGAAAGACACCCCGCGAGAGAAGTCCCAGTCCGCCCAGCCAGCAGTGGGCATGCAGCTACCGGTGCATGCACCGACGTGCGCAGGGTGCGCTTTGCAATGAGAAGTCACCACACTTACTCGATCAACTCAAAGGCACGCTGAAACAGGTTGTCGTCCGGGAAGCCCGTCTTCTTCTCATAGTACTGGCAGTTGGTGTAATAGAACTTCAGGTACACGGGCGGCCGCTGCGAGATGGACGCCTGGAACTCAGCCCAGTAGGCCGCGGTGGGCGGGGCCACGGCGGGCATCAGATGGCTCCAACCGGGCAGGCAACCCAGCCTGACGTGTGGACGAGTGGGGACATTTGGGAGGGTACAAGTATGGGACCGTAGCCAGACACCCGCTTTGGATGTGTGGGTCGCAGGCTTGCTGGATGCACAACTGGGTTGTTTACGCGTGCACTCACCTGTCGGCCTGCAGGCTGTCAAAGCCGTTCAGGGCCTTGCCCACCCAGAACGTTTGGTAGCCTGCAGCCTGCGGGGGAATCGCTTGGAGTGAAGTCCCGAGGCAGTACGAGGATTCTCTAAACACATACAATGTAGTTAATTACCGACCTGGAGCCACAAGGGCAGATAGTTCTTGTCCAACTTATTCGCTTTGAACGCTTGAAACCCACCTACGTAGTGACGTACGAACAGGGAGTATCTTGTCGTACAGTTAGTCGATGCGTACTCGCGGCAATGCATAGTGTTCTATGCATAGTGTTCAATGCATAGTAGAGGTAGGGTGCTAGTCGTCGGTTTTTGAACCATCAACAAATGTCCCAACTCATCTCTTTCCTGTCAAAGCGTTCGCCTCTTTTGCTCGGGACGGCAACCAACGCATCTAGAAGATATGCTTCCAATACAGTCATTGTATGATAGTGCACAGTGCTTACCATATGGCGGGTCATTTGCCGTAAGATTTGTGTTGTGGCAGTGGCGACCCGTCAGCAGCGTGGTGCGGCTCGGGCAGCAGTTGCCAACGGAAGTGATGAAGTGCGGTATTTCAGTACCTGCGAGGATGTCGATATCACTGAATCGAAATGGGTTAAAAGGTGTAATACGCAATACGCAAGCGGAAACAACTGCTGGTTTTTTGTTTTTGAGTTGCTTATTTCTGCTGGTTTAAAAAGGGCTGGGTAACCCCAACAGGAGGAACGGATATGGGGCTCAGCTAACTGCGGTGACAGCTGCATGGGCCTACCTTGCAGGCGCAGATGCTTATGAAGCATGGGGAGGTAATACGGATGTGTAGAATTCATCACATAATCCTGTAATCGGATGTGTGCAGGAGCGAAAGGTAGGAGGGCATGGTAGGACATTTGGTTTAACTCTGCGATGAACCACATCAGCGCGAGGCTCAAAAGCAAAGAACATACCTGGTCATCTGTAAGGATTAGGATAATATTCGGCTTCTTTGATGGCGGGGGTGGCGGAGGTGGCGGGGGACTCTTCTTCCGCTTTCCCGCCATCGTTCCCCTTGGCAGTGGACCAGCGACAAGCAGCATAGCAAAGAGTAATAACCGGAGATTCATCCTATACGTGTGTTACCTTCGCTGAAGTCGTATTGGGTCTGATCACTGTAAAACTCCTAGTGGCACGCGTAGCGGCAGCGTAGATGGCAAGGCAGCGCGCCTAGCCAAACGCCACTTTGGGCGATATGCAGTACGTAGTAAAGCAACAACGCTGCGACCCAAGCCGCATTGAAGTCGTGGAAGCCAGCAGGGACCCGCCCGGCCGATGGGCCCCGATGGGCCTATACGATGGGCCGTGATGGCCGTGATGGGCCTATACGACAAAGGTTATGCAAACAGCGAAATGCACGCTTTCCGTGTTTGCTTTACCGCTCATCAAACCGGAGAAAGAGATGCTTACCATTACTGCCTTGCTCTAAAAGCTTTCACGCTCCATTTCCGAGCATTCGCAGGTAATTTGCGTGCGAAAACATTCGCGCAAATTATAGCCAGTGCAGCAATGCAATAAGCATAGTTGCGGTGTGCAAGAGGGCGTTCAAACATCGGAGAAGTAAAGGGCGCTTGCTATTGCAGCGGTCTCTGCCGTATAAGCCCAGCATGGCCCTGGCCCAGGCCATGGCCCTGACGACCGGGCAGGCAACAGAAAGGCAAGCGACCTGTGATGGGCAGTTCCGCCGGATTTCCCTCCCTGGTGTCACCGTTAAATTCCCCACCCACCTAGTACAGTCCTGCAAATTGTGAAATTGTACTCCCTTTACTGTATACAACGCCAGAGGAACACATTTATCATCACGATCGGAAGTGCCGACCTGTCGTACGGGATCAGGCGCCGTACAGCATGTCCGGAGTGTGGCGAAACCTGTTCCGCCATTTCCGCCAAACTGGGACCACTGGTGCAGTAACGGCCGATACTAGTTTCCGCAGGTTTACGTTAACGTGTGTGCCCTGGGCTGAACTGGATAGCCGTGTGGTATATAGTTGGGCGTGATTCCTGTGTCACATGTAAGGGGAAAGTGCGCCTTCCCTTGTCTACCCTCTAGTTGAAGGTATGATGTTACTGAGCAATCGGAGGGCCCCCTAGGGCTGCCGCCCAATCCTACCATTTGGCAGCCTTGAAAGGCTTATACGAGCACGGTATGAAGCAATAGGGTCCGCTTTGGACGTGCCTCAGGTAACACCCATGCAAAGCCACGTCGGCAGTGAATGCATTTGCTGCTTCTGGATCTCAGGGAGGGACGAGGTGGTGTAAGCTTTCTCAAAACCTGCGCAACGTCAATGTTGCTGTCAACAGGCTGTTAAGGCCGGCTGTCGTGTGCATAGTACCCGTGTACCTCCCGAGGCACAAGCGAGCCTTCCAAACACGGACAAGGTAGCCGGTTAAAGCCGGAGGAGGGCTAGTAGTCATGAGGCTCATGACGCTCCTCCTTAACTGTAACGCCCATTCATAGCAAGGGCATTCTGATGACAGACCAGCCGTTACGCAACTACTTACGTACACGCTGGCAACGATAGTCATCTCGTTGGCCGGTGAAACCGCTTCCTTTAGGTTGTAACAGCCGTATTCGACTGCTGCACGCAACCAAGGACCGTAAACAACAAAAAGGGCTCACGTGCGCCGACCCAAGGGTCGGTCATGTAGCCGTCAACCGGCCCACTGCGGCGGGCGTCTAGCCTGCCACCTTCGTAAGGAATCTAACCAATGATGTGGCTATGGCAGGATACACGTTGCACCGTTGTCACACCCAGTTGGGAGACATGCACTAGAGCACCCAAAAGATTGCAATACGCACAACACAATGGATGCACTGCATGCGCAATGACTAAGGAGCGCAGGAAAACACCTTCACCGTCATCGATAATGACCAGCAGTGTCCATGAATAATACACTAGAAGGGAGGAATTCCATATGACTGCAATGCCGCAGCTTAACGGCAAGAAGAGGCAGCCCAGGGCTCATAATGCAAGAATGAGAAACATAAAACACATCAGTTCTGCACATCTAATTTGGTACATTTGTCCCGCCCTTGCAGCATCCAGAGCAGCCACATGCGCTTTTGGCAGTTGCAACGGGCCATGTGCAGCGAACAGTTGATGACGGTAACAAAACAAGAGCAACACTACCGGTACAGCAGCAACCGACGGGTAACCACCTCTCCATGCACACCACAAACAGTGCACACGCGCAACGCAAAATAAAAACAAATGCAAGGATGGGATAAATGTGTCTCATGAATTGAACACTTGTCCTTCCATTCAATCTTCTTCCGAACCGCAATACACGCAGTACACGTGCATTCCGACCAAAGAATGCACTTCCACGTCATCCTGTGAGCAACGAATGTACATTCTGGCATGCATCAACATGGCCAACACCAAGCAGCAGCGGTCCCTCCGTACAGTACGACAGAGCATGCATCTCAACATGCGCGGCAGGTGCATGTGCCACAACCACCAAGAGCAATCACCGCAGCTGCAGGAGCAGCTGGCATGCAGGAAACAGGCAGGCCTTACCACCGGTAACCTCATATCACCTTAACTAGCAGCTAGCAAGCACTGCTGGAGGTCTTCAGACGCCACACAGCTGAGGCAATAGTAGGTCCGCAGCATCTGCGCCCCAGAAAACAGACCGCATGAGCTTGTTAAGCGGGCACCGGTTGTGTTCCGAAGCCCAGCGTCCAAGTGGGCTCGTTGGCTATCACATACGCGCTTCTGCACTTGTTGAACTTGAACTTGTAGAGCTTGCGGTACACGGTATCGAACCGGCTATCCATTGTCTGCGGCAGGGCAGGGAGTGCAACAACAGCGGGCACATCATTCTTAGCATAACTCTTTGAAGCCGTAGCATTAACCCACCAAACCTTTAAACCCCACGCATTCATCAGTCGCAAGCTGCCTGCATCACATCGTTTGGCACCTCTGCTGTATCTCCCAAAGCCCGTCTTTATCCCAAAGCAGCCAGTACCACCCTTAACCCTCGTAGCACCTACCCCTGTAAAGTTAAGCACGTTGTACCCCGGGTGCAGGATGGCGTAGGGGTGGCGGCACGTGGCGCCCCTGCAGTGCACCAGCGCTGACATCAGGCCGTCAATGCGGTCCATGATGCGAGTGGGCACCTCCGAGATCCTGTACGACAATGTCTTGTTAAGGAAACTTGCCGAGAGTCGGAACGTACTGACAATGTTGTGTGTACGACATTAGGTGTGTGAATTCGTGTCATCATAGTGTGACACTGACAACCAGGCAAGCAGCAGAGGAAACAGGAGTGGTGGTTCAAGGCCCCCAAAGCAGCCGTGTTTATACCGGCGCAGTGCTGCTAGCAGAGCCGCATTACGGGTGCTACGTGTGAGTGCTATCCGACACATGCTGTGAGTCATCTCTCCTTATTGCCATGTCAATGCGCTTCGATCTCCGCCATGAAACCAAGCAGCCAACCCAAAGCCAGCAAACCCACCTGTTGTTAACCTCATAGGGGTCCGTTGAGAGGTCGAAAAACTCCTTCTGCCCCCTGCACCACACCACATACTTGTAGCAAGCCACGCCGGGAGCCAGTACCTGCCGTGCAGCCAGACCATCGGGCCGGCTGCCGCTGTCGCCAAAGACCTTAAAGTCGGAGCACACACGCAGCGTCTTGAAGACGACGTTGGTGGTGGCGGCACTGCCGTCGCTGTCCCAGGCTTCTAGGATGGTGCTGTGGGCAGGACGCAAAGTGTAAAGGCAGAGTAGTAGCAGTGGGATTGCGTGTTATTGTGGGTGGGGTGAGAGTAGAAGAAATGGGCACCAAACGCAAGGTACGGTATGACGTGTGGGAATGGAAGGGGAAGCAGACCTCAAGGGAACTGGGACATGCCCGAGACAGACTGTAAAAAGCCAGCTTAAGACAAAGACGCCCCACCAACTGAACGAGCAAACCAGGAACTCACGCGTCTCGGCGCCATGTGTTGTACAGGCTGGGGGTGAGCTGGGGCGGCGGGTTGGTGGTGGTTGCAGAGGCGTCTCGAAGCTGAGCCACGTGGGCCGCCGTGGCGACAGGACTGACGGGAGCGGCCATTCCGTCCACGTCAGCAGGGACGGGCAGACCTGCGGTTGGTGTTGAGGAGTTCACAGGCTGCCTCAGCTGCTGGACGTGCTACATGCGACATACGTTTAAGGATCAATGCCATGCATGGTAGTGGACGCCCCAAGCCGGTACGAAGGCCCCAAAACACAAGGCCCGGCTCCGGCTCACAGCTTCCTCCCTCCCTCCCTCCCTCCCTCCGTCCATCCATCCATTACTAGCATGTTTGCACCCCATGGTGAAGCCTTGTCATACAGCTCGTCAGTTTCCTCAGTTCTTCCCTCCGCCACTGCCTCCCTACCTGCCAGCGTCAGGATGGTGGGTGCAATGTCGATCAAGTTGCCCTGCACCGGCAGCACCTGCCCGGCAGGCACTCCCGGCCCGCGGATGAAGAAGGGCAGCCGTACATCCTCCTCGATCCCCAGCGACTTGCCGTCCGTGAGGGAGAACTGCCCCATGTGGAGGCCGTTGTCGCTGGTGTAGATGATGTGGGTGTTGCTGAGCTGACCGGAGGCCTGGAGTTGCGCCACTGTGGGTGAGAGCGGTAGCGGTAGCGGTGGCGGCGATGGTTGGAGGAGTAAAGGAATAAGGGAAGCTTGTTGGGGCGACAGGCTAGGGGAATCCGTACATAGCAGAGGCCGTGAACCGGCAGGTTACGACACGTGCTCTTCGTGCGCCTGCGTCGTACAACTCACCGATAGCCTCTAGCATCTCGTCAACGGCCCGCAGGCTCCTCAGTCGGTTCAGGTAGAGGGACTCGAGCTCAGCCACGGCCGCGGGGCCCATGTCCTCGGGGTCAATTGGGATGTTGGGGTTGATCACAGCCCAGTTGGGGCCTCGGGGAATGGAGATCTGCATGTGGAAGTGCGGATGCGTGGACGGAGGAAAGGGGTGTCGAAAGGCGGTTAGGACGACGGGTGCGGGTTCTGCGAGAAAAGTGCTGGTAGATACGTGGCAAGGTGGCCGGAGAGTTGAGAGGTCTTCAGGTACGGTAGTAAGGTCCTCGCTAAGAGGCCTCGGGAAAATCGGGCCTCGATATATGACAAGGCACCTGGGAATCCCCCAGCAGCTCGAAGAGCCATCCGTTTGCAACATTGGTGCCAGCCCACCGCACCGACTCACATTTTCTCCTGCGTACAGGGTCTCGTGCCGGCGGGCGGGTGCAGGCGGCTTCCAACCACCTCCCGCGTTGTCCACGTGAGGTGCGGTGGGGGCCACGTAGAGGAAGAAGGGCTGTTGCGAGGCGGCGGCATCCCTGGGGTAGCGCATGGGACAGCCAAATGGTGTTTGGAGGAGGTGTATGTGCGTGTGTGGTTTAGTTTGGTGGAGCGTGTGCTTGACTTGACTGCGGGTATACCAGGATATCACAGATATACAGCCTTGACCGTGGTGGTGTTGTCGCGCCCTTGCTGCTATACCCGCCCTGGGGCGTCATGGCATGGGGTCTCCTGCTGCACCGGTCTGCCTTACCTGAGGTAGCTTAACGCCTTGTCCCGAATGATGTCCGTCTGGTAGAGACCCGGGTAACAGTTGTCGCGCCCGCCGTTGAGCGCGAAGCAGCTGCCGTAGGGGCTGTAGGTGCCCTGTGTGCGGTGGTTGGGGGCGGTGGTTGAAGTGGTTGGCGGGTGGGTAAGAAGCAGAAGAATGTCATGCGTTGGAGGTTAGGGGGGATGGTATGTAACGGGTAACGGGTAACGGGTAACGGGTAACGGGCTAGATTGGGAGGGGAGGGTAGGCGGGGGCGAGCAGAAGGAGAGCAGGAAAGGTGAATGGCGCCAGGCAGGGCAGCAGCAATAGGAGAGCAAGTACACCGGTGTTGCAGTTGAGTTGCAGAAATTCATTCCTCGGAAGGATTGGCAAAGCCGATGCAGCGTGCCACAATACCGGCGTGCCACAATACCACAATACCGTACCAGCAACTAACAGGCACCCACAGCAAGACTCTGTAAACTCACCACCGTGAGGGCATCAAACACGTTCCAACCCCGCGGGTAGTAGCCGGTCTTGTCGCCCATGAAGGCCGCAGTCTGGGTGTAGGCGTTCAGGAACTGCACGGAAGAGTAGAGAGGGTAGCGGTAGTAGCTTGCACATTGCATTGCACGGGGATGAGGGATGACATGCAGCAGAGGCGTTGACGTATGCAACCGCTGTTGCCATCCCCTAGCTCCCGCTTTTCCCCAGGTCGCACTGGTCACCGCCAGTCCTGACCCTCACGCCGCCCGCCATCCCACCTTGCCCTAACTAATTCGTTTCCTATGTTCCTTTTGTCTGCAGATATCATCTACCACCTGGCTGGGCGGTTCGGGCTGGCTCACTTGTTGCAAACCAACCATGATGACGCCTTACCACACGGTCCGGTCCGTTAGTTGTTTCCTCTTTACCCCCCCCCCATGCACACATCACCCCACACATTGGATATTCTTCTTTTCCCCCCATGCACTCCCCCACCTTGCCCACTAGGTAGGTCTTGTATCCCGCCCCCTGCAGCCAGGAGGGTAGCCAGCTGGCCTCGATGCCTCGCTCGTAGAACTTACGGAAGGCGCCTTAGGGGGGAGGGAAGTGCGGTGGGGATGAGGTGGGGCGGTTGGGGGCAATCAGCGGAAAAAGGGGTGTATGGGGTGTGAGAAAGGAGGGTGGGGGGGGGGGAAGAGACACATCAAACACACACGCAGCAGACCACCCCCAGCCTGCTGCCTTTGTTCCCTTAGCCGCCACTCCATCCCGCCCGCCCTCCTCCCTCATCTAGTTGCCATTATCATTCGACCCATTGCAGCCACATTGGGTCTTTCCTTCTTCCCCCCTCCCCGATCTCATCTCACCGGAGGGGTACCAGTTGCCGGTTACATTGGTGCAGTGAGCGTACTTGCCGCTAAGCAGCGACACGCGAGCGGGGCAGCACACGCCAGTGGAGACCACGAAGTTGGAGAGTCGCGTGCCGCCCTGGGCTAGGTACTTGTTGAGGGCTGGCATGTAGTAGGGGTGTGTGGAGTTCAGGATGTCATCTTGGTCGTCGGTAACAATGACGATGAAGTTGGGAGGAGGGCTGGTTGGGCTTGGGGGTGGTGAGGAGGGTGGAGGGGAAGAGGAGGAGGAGGAGGAGGAATCGTCGCGAGCGGTGATGGGGGATTGAGGTGGAGGAGGGCTAGGAGATGGGGTTGGAGGAGGAGAAGGGCTGAGAGGAGGTGGTGGAGGAGGGCTGGGTGGAGATGGTGGCTTGGGAGGCGGTGGTGAGGATCGGGGAATGCGTTTGGGGGGAGGAGGAGGGGGGATGGCAGGGGAGGGGAGGATCCGGTAGTCAGCGGCGATGGGGAAGGCGATGACGTCTGGGGAGGCAGGTGGGATGGATGGCGAGGGAGGAGGTGTGGACGGCGGAAGGAGGGGCGAAGGCGGAGGAGTAGCAGGCGGTGTGGAGGGAGGAAGGGGAGACTGCGGAAGGACGGGAGGGGGCGTAGAAGGGGTAGAAGGCGGAGGAGGTGTGGAGGGTGTAGATGGCGAGGATGGATTGGAAGGAACGGAGGGAGACGGAAGTGGAGGTGGAGGGCGGAACCGCAAGGGCCGGACGGTGGGAGGTGGTGGAGATGTGGCTTGAGTGCCGGGAGTTGTGGACAGGAGCCGCCTGTTGTGCATGCCGTGCTTGGCTCCGGCATTAGCTTGAGCACCGCATGTCGATGTCAGCACCACCACCGACAAGACAAACCAAGTCGACAGTTTCAACGAAGTCATCTTTGTTAGGACGTCGATAACGTTCTGGATAGAGGAGCTGTCAAGTGGGGTTTCGATTGGGTTGGTTCCCAGCCGGCAATGACTGCGTCGGTTGATGGGTCGAATGCGACGCCACAGTGAAGATAGCAGCTAGGCTAAATGGGTCGGTAAAGATACAAACGGCACGAACTTGGCTTGCTGCTATACAATAGAGAGGAAATTTAATCTGGGTGTCGCCAGGTCTTTGGGCCAGAAGGGCCGTTAGTTCTAACTAATACGCGTTGTCGGGTTTCCTGGAAAGTTTACTGCGGAGTATGTACTTCAACTATGAAAGTCTTTGCATTAAGAAGGCTGTCTGCTTAAGATTGCGGGCCTGTCGCTGCAGTCGCGTACGGCCAGCTACAACTCTCCTAACACATACAACTGGCGGTTCGTAAATGTAGATAGTGTTCTATACAAGTGTAGCATGTATCTAAGATTCCACCCATATGCAAGTCTTAATGTCCAGTCTACGTGTCTCCACTGCCTTGCCGTTGACGCTATGTATGACGGCCACCGTCGGCCCGACAGCCCGGGCGCAGTTTTCACACCTAAACATCGTAAAACGATGTCCAGGCTATCTGAAGGATTGCGCCAACCACAATTCTTAACTCGCCCGAATTCAACCGCTGTATGCCCCCACCCCACCCTTAGCTGCTTTCGTAAACCCCTTGCGGTGACACATCATTTACACCGACTCATGCAGGAAGCTAACACGTGTTAACCCATATCGTCGGCTTCCCAAGCATTAAGGAATTCCTCGTCAGGCGCACAATACTTCCGAAGCAAACCCTCCCCGTGGGGACATATACCAACGCAACGTTAAAGCATTTCCGTGCTAGACAGTTTGCATTAGTGGTTGAAGGGCTTGCTACGCATGGAAAGAGAATAAGGAAAGACTGATTGCAAGCAAAGGGGCCCAGGGTGCACGGAGTTGCTGAAAACAGACCATGAGCATGACTAACCATGAGGAAGCTCTCGTTATAGGTTAAGAAGTTGGTGTGGAAACACTTGCTTCAAGCGCACGGCACCGTCGTGCGGCACAGCCTAGCTAGGACCAAAGAACCAGCTCGTAAGCTGCTGTCTATGTACTGAAAGCTTTGCGACTCTTATTTATTGCAGCTTCGCAGGTCAGGATAACCACAGCAAAACAAAAAAATGGCACAGCCCATGCCTGTTTGGCTGGATTGCGATCCAGGACATGATGATGCAATGGCTATTCTTCTTGCTGGTAGGTCCAGGTCAAGATAATTCCATGGGGCGAGTATAAGCATTGCGTTGAGACAGCCCACCTTAACAACCTACCTCCATGCTATCGCGATGCGCGCGCAGGCCACACGCCTGGCTTAAAGCTGCTTGGCGTCAGTACTGTGGGCGGAAACCAGACCCTGGAAAAGGTGACGCGTAACGCGCTAGATGTGCTTGATGCCATTGGCCTCAACCACATAGGTAAGTGAGAAAGTACAGGACCTCTTATATCGATGTCACATGCTCCGGTATATGGTGTAGAAAAGCGGGCTATAGGTTGATGAAAGCAACTTACGGATTACCTGTTTGACGTACAGATGTGGTCGCGGGCCAAGCCCGGCCTTTGATGCGGCCTTCCAAGTTATGCCCCGAGATCCACGGCGACTCAGGACTCGATGGGCCCTCTGGCGGCCGTCTGCTGCCCCGAAGCCAACGCAAGCCGTTGACTGGCAAGGCGGTCAATGTCATGTACGATGCCATCTCAGCAGCATATCAAGAACTCCAAAAGGAAGACGCCTGCACGACAGCAACTCTCCCCGCAGCAGCACCGGCGGCTACGGCCCATGCTGCCGATGCTACGACAGCACCAACCCCCGCCGATGGGTTGCACCATGCGCCCCGAAAAGTCAAGTAAGGCCGTTAGAATCCATGACCACGTGCATTTGCTACGCTGGTTGCAAGGCGGTGATTGTGTAGTAGGTGTACGACATACCAGTTCCCGCTTTGCACCTCTTGACCGGAATGGTTCGTGAGGTTGTGCGGTAGGGCGGGAGGGCCCTACACCGTACCATGTAATCGTAATTGAAATCGTAACCGCTTTGAATCCCTGAAGAATATGCTGATGCCGATTCCGATGCCGTTGCTCCCTGCTTCCCCCGCTGCACCCAGGCTCGTGTGCACGGGCGCCCTCACCAATGCGGCGCTGCTGCTGACGCTGTACCCCGAGGTGGCTGAGCAGGTGGAGGTGGTGCTCATGGGCGGATGCATGGGGGTGGGCAATACGGGTGAGTCAGGGGGGGAGGAGGGGTGCGTGGGGCGGAGGTGCCTCCTTTGCCCCCTGTCGTGCTCCTCCTGACATCCCATTGCACCACCACCCCTGCCACCGCGCCGCTATCCCCCGCTTCTGATATCCTACCTTATGCTCATGCTCGCTGCCGCTCTTGTCTGCTCCTGCCTCCAGTCTCACCCACCCCGCCCCGACCCGCAACCACCCACCTCATCATCCCGGCCCGCCCCCCTGCCCCACCTCTGTCGTACTGCCACCCAGGACCCGTCATGGAGTTCAACATCCAGACGGACGTAAGTGCCGGGTAGCAGGGACTGCATGACAGCAGGGTGCTGGCAGCAAGGTCTAGGTTCCGCTGGTGGATGCCGCAACGACAGCCTTGAGCAGATAACCCGGCCTCGGGTCGCCTCCTCCGCGCCTCCACGTTCCTGCACCCGTCTCCCACCCAGTCCTTCCTCACCCTCCCCTCCCTGCCCCTAGCTTCTCTTTTCATATGCCTGCTATATCCTATTCCACTCATGGGCTTGCTGTCTAACCTCCCCCTCCTCCCAGCCACTCCCACTTATTTAATTTTTCCCCCCTCCTCCCAGCCCGAGGCCGCCCGTATCGTGTTCGAGTTCGGAATGCCCATTACCATGGTGCCCCTGGAGGTGAGGGGGGCGGGGGGAGGGCGGGATGTGGAGGGATGTGAGGCTGAATGGACTGGGTCGTAATGGCCTAGTCACACCTACATGGTCTGTGTCGGCTGCTGCCCTAACCCGCCCCACCATGCATCTTCTCTCTCCCCCCCTCTGTTACCGGTATTACCGCCGCAAGGTGACCCACACGGTGCTCGCGACACCGGAGGTCCTGGCGGCCATTGGAAGCGGCCGCACCAACATCCGCAGCAGCAGCGGCAGCAGCGTGGACAACGGTGGTTCGACGGCTGCATGCGAGGTTGGGTTGGATGCGGACGCTCCGTGCACCGGCACTACCGCCACCTCCACACCCAGCATCGCACCCAGCGAAGGTGGCGACGTAGTCGTCGCTGACGCACAGGGAGGAGGAGGAGCAGCAGCAGCAGCGGAAGCGGAGGCCGGCGGCACGACTGGTGTAAACGGGGCTGGCAGCCGCGGCAGCAATGGTCATGGCAGCGGCAGCGGTTGCAATGGTGTTGCGCCGAGCCCCTTCCGCCACACCATCCAGCAGCTGCTGCTGTTCTTTGCCAAGACGTATCGCCGGGTGTTTCGATTTGAGCACCCGCCTCTACATGTGAGTTGAGGAAGGGAAGGAGATAGGAGAGAGGGAGGGGTGGAAGGAGCAAGGAGGAGAGAAGGGGACGTTGGGAGAGGGAAGGAGGAGGGGATGAGGGCCGCTGTGACTGTCGTATCAGTTCCACCATGCCACGTGGTCAGACCATGACTCCATGGGTCCATCCATGCGACTTCCGTAATGCAATCTCGCCAGCGACAGATGTTCAGCCACCGCTAGTACCAAACACCAAACTGTCCCCTTACTTTCCTTAACAGGACCCAGTGGCAGTTGCTTACGTCATCCGACCCGACCATTTCGAGTGCCAACACATGCGTGTCGACGTGGAAACGGTTTCCCAACTGTCGTACGGTCAAACTGTGTGCGACGTGTGGGGGCAGTCGCGCCTGCCGCCCAACGTCAACGTGGCGTTGCGGGTGGATGTGGCGGGCTTTTGGGAGGTCATGTTGGAGGCTGTGGGGCGGGCGGATGCGGTGTCCCCGCTGAAGGGGAGCCGCTGAAGGGCAGAACCAGAGGAGGCAGCAGCGGCGGTGTGGCAGCAAGCGAAGCCTGGAGGTAGCGGTGGGTTTGAAGGAGGTAGCGTAGGAGCTGATGTTGCTGCTGTAGCAGCCATTGTGCAAATAGGTCCGATGACGGCAAGGCTGGAGGCGGTGGAAAGCGGAATCAGCAAAAATGCGATTCCGCTTTCTGTGACCCTGCGATACAGCGGATATGTGTAGCGAACAGCGCCGGGCATTGGCTTTTGGCGGGCGGTTATGCCGAGGGTGGGTGAAGCGGATAGGGAGAGGAACAGGGGTACCAGCAGCGGCACAGCAAGTATGTGCACTACCGGTATCACAGCTCGTGGGTGTTCTATCGTGTGACGGCGCTTGTGACTGCCTTGCCCATGAACATCGTGCAGGGATGCAGACGATGTGTTCCTGTTTAAAAGTGGTTTAGGCGATGGCGGCGGTTGAGAGAAGTAGCAGCTGTTCGCGCTCCCACATGGCTGCATCACGGGTTTTCTGGGGGCGATACCTGGGGCGGGGGGCACCACAGCGCTTCAGGCTGTTACCATGCACTGGCAGAAGCATCCTTTCTGTATTGCAACGATAAGTGATAACACGCCACGAAATGTGCGACATTTAATCGTTGTCTCGGCACCTGTGATTCTGCTGCCAACATAAGCATCCTTTTCTCCTCCCCCCGAAGGCGTGTTGTCCGCAAATTCGCGGGGCATTACCAAGTCCGAGCCACACGCCTGTATGTACAAAGCTCAAGCACGCGTCTGCTTGCCTTAACCAACAAACGAGAAGAGCACCACCTCCCCTCTGCTATGGGCTTGTTTACCCTGCCCTTACCAGCCCTCTTCCGGGGTAAAAGCACACGGCGGGGCAGGCAGGCAACAACAGGGGATCGTCTCCAAGCGCCAACACCGCACCCTCCTCCCCATGCGGCCATCGCAACAGCCGTACAAACCACAACAATGAAGAAGAAACTGAGCAGCAGCACCACACCTCCTGCGGAACACATGCGTTACTGGACAAAGCCGCTGGCAACCCACCAACCCACAGCTTTAAACGTTTGGGGTCTACTGTGTTCGTCTAAAGCAACAGGAATCCATTCAGTGCTTGAAACTAAGTAAGCCCCCTTAACGCATTACCGTTAACAACACGGGAAACAATGTGCAGCGAAAGATGTTCCTCCTTGTAATGGAAGTCACTATTACCATACCCGCCAGCTAAGCTACCCGCCATCATCAACAGCGTGTCAAGGCACATGCAACCCAACCCATCAGCAGCTGCAGAACCCTGTGTCATCAGCGCCGCTGCTACTGAGCTTGAACTGCTCTCAAACAGCACCCACATGCACTCATGCACAACACCGTTCACACATTGTTCTTGTACTACTACAAACGCATGCAGCTCGTCTTCATGGGCACCCCGTATTTGCCCCCCCCCGAACCAAGCCGCAAGCTATGACAAGCCGCTCCCCGCTTCTTTCTCTGTCATCTCCAGCCCACCTCATGTTATTCCTGCCTGCCTGCATGTGTCTATCCGGGCTTGCATGCTAACGTGGATGCAAGTTCGGAAACACACCCCACACACACCCTTGCCAGCACCACGCATGCCTGCTGTTCACGACAACTCGACACAGCAGAGGGCCTCTGGCAAGCAATGATGTGCTACAGCGAAGAATCACGCGGCTAGCATCCTAGCAATTAATAGGAACAGCGCAGCACAGCCTGCAGGAGGGCACAGCCCACAACACCGCTGCTGCTGGGAAGGCCGGTCCTCCTTATGCGGTCCTCCTTATGAGTCATGAAAGCATCATGCATCCTACTAACGGTAACTTCTACATTATACCCATGTTGGATTGACGTCATGTCATTATCCACATTTACTACAACCCACTACTAACGGCGCTGCAGCCACCGCTGCTACTGCCTCCCGGGCTCTTCTTTCTTTGCAGCTCCACCGCTCCCTCGTAACTTACATAACAGCTACTAGTATGGCTTGTAAACTAATGGACCCATGGCACCGCCAGACGTGTAAAGCGTGCAAACGAGCCAACCAACGGTTAGCAGCCACGAGCGCCAGGCACCAGTAACACTCCCCCCTTCCTTTCTTGCCTTCGCATCAAGCCCACACCGCAAGCAAGCACATGGAGGCAGCACCCGCGCAGAACGCCAGGAAAGAGGGCATGCGAATGCGGTACCCAATCTCCGAGCCGCCCGATGCATGGCAGCCAGAACGACCCGTGGGTCCGGACCCATGCGCATTCTTGCTGCTGCTGCTTGACGATGAGGGCTCCGTGACATACTTGCCCATGTCCTCCGCGATGAGTTGTACGAGGGAGATGTACAGCAGCATTCCGCCTGACACACCGTTGAGGACCCCCTGGGCTGCACGCGCCTGCAGGCTCTCGGGCTCGTAGGATTTCGCAATGGCAATGCCTGCGAGCGAGCGTGCGTGTTGTAACACAGAGGGTGTGAGACTGTGATTAGTACACGTGAATCACGGACAGTGCCATGACAGTGCGAGCACTTTCAATGCGGCGCACGATGGAGGGCAGCCACCCAGGCAGGCAAGCTGAAGCCGGTGTGTGCGGAACTTGGACAGGCCCAGACAACATGGTACGTACAGCACTCCAGTGGAAATCAGGGTATGACCGGTATACACGTAGCGTACGGTAGCGGTCCAGGTAGCACCAGGAGGAGCCCTCAAGCCACACAATAACCTACGCTCGAATGCAATACTCCTTCCCATCACCCCCACCACCCCCACAATCAGTTCGGTGTTTCCTCTTTACCCGCCACTCCCACCATTCCCAAACCCCATGCTCGGCCCCTCCCAGATCCCACCCACCGATTGCCACCCCCGCGGGGCAGGTGACGCCGTACATGGCCACCATGAGCGCTGCTCGAGCGCCGGAGAAGCCCCCCCGGTTGATGACGCTGGCCAGACTGAGGCCCTCCAGCGCTTGGTGGAACGACAGCGCAATCAGCAGCGCACGAACCTGGGTACGACAGGGAGAGGAGACAGGAAGGGGGGGGGAGGGAGGGAAAGGGTTTACGGCACAGGGGTTGGGGCGGGAGCAGCCCTTCCCGTCCCAAAAAGCCAATGGCAGTCCACGAGGGCATCCCCTGCCGAGCCCCCCACGAGCCGCCCCCGCCTGCCCGGCCGCACCTGTGCCATGCTGGTCTGGTTGACTCCCAGCGAGAGCCCGATGATAAACGAGTGGAAGATGCAACCCAACCTGCGTTGACAGACAGGGGTCAGAGATGTGCAGTCAGCAGAAGGGGTCCGGGGTGCAGTCGGTAGGAGTCGCCCGCCTTAACAGCCCCAGCCCCCATGCCCACCCGGCCAACAATCCCACACAAGCGCATCCCCTGTACCCCGCTTTTTACCATGAAAGCCCCAAGCCCACCTCATCCCCACCCCGCGGCCCTCCCGCGCTCACTCCCAAACTCACTCTACCCCACACGACTCACCCCCATGCCCTAGTCCTACCCGTCGTCGCCTAACCCCCACCCCTCCCCACCACACACAGCCAGTTCTGTTCACACACACGCACCCCCTCCCGTTAGTTGTTTCCTCTTTACCTCCCCTCCCCACACACACCGCTTTCACACAACTCACTCGAACAGGTATGCTATGATGCGCAGCCGCAGCGGCGAGTCCCCCGCCGCACTGACCTCCACCGCGGAGGCCCAGTTGGGCGCTGAAGAGCGCGACACGCAGTCGTGACAGTGATCCGGCGCGCAGTGCAGCAGCAGCGCCGTCGAGGCAGCTGCAGCGGCGGAGGCGGTGCCGCCGGTAGCCATGGCGCCGCCATGGGGAGTGCTGCATTCGCTGCGCGCGAGGGTGCAGTCGCTGCTGCTGAAGAGCGGGAGGGAGGTGGCGGCAAGGGGGCTGCCGCAGGGGCCGCTGCCGGCGCCGGCGCTCCGGTGGCCGAGGGAAGGGCCCGCTGAGCGACGTGCGAATGCGGCCGTGCTTGTGGCGGCTGTGGTGGCGGTGGGTGCAGGGAGGGGGAGCTGCTGGTCCCTTAGAGGGTTCTCCTGTTGGTGCTCCAAATGCTGAGGGTGGCCGCAGGAGGCTGCTTTGTCCTCTTGCTGTTGGAGCATGGGCGGTTGAGGTGGGTGTGGATGGGCATGAGCGTGGGCATGCCCCGGCTGCTGGTTGCCGCGGCAGCTGGCTTTCGCGTCGTCTTCGCAGCCCTCTCCGATGGCGGAGGGTTGCTGCGTGGGCAGCGACTGCGTTTGGGACTCGAGCGGCCGCGCTGGCGGTGCGGCGTCGGAATGATGCACGTGAGGGATGCCATACATCATGTGCGCCCCGTGCTCTATGAAGATCATGGCAGCGATGCCAAAGAGGATGGAGGTACCGCCGATAGGGTACTTTATGCCGCCGATGTCGGCCAGGTCTTGGATGGCGTCTGCGCGGATGGGCAAGGCATGGTTGCAAGGTGGCGCTGGATGGCTTAGGCGTACAATCTTGCGTTACTCGAGGCGCTTCAGATCAAAAGGCCAGGCTCTATGGATAATATGTGCGTTGCTGGTGCTGCGTAACCTAGGGTTCCAAGCGGGTCTAGGCAGTTGCTGGTCAATGACGAGACCTGGCCCAACTTGCAGATGCCCTTGTAACGTGCATTCCAGCAACATTTATTCAGCACACGCTGTACATGACCTCAGGTATTATCCACGCATCTACCTGCCTACAGTATATCAAACCGGTTGCAAAGCGCTGGCGATCGGTGACAAACCTCCCACGCACCTGGCACGATATGCACCAAAGCCAGTGCAAGGATGACGCCCGCTGAAAATGCACGTATTAAAAACGTTTGCAAGCTTTCTTGGCGTTGAAAGGCTTTAAGGAAGAGAGGCGGCAAGCCGCCAAGAAGGCCAGCCAGAAGGATGATAAATACTGCTGCAATGCGTAGCCCTAGGGTATCTACTGTCTTAACAAGTTCGTCACTCGCAGAATTAAGCTCTAAGTCGGCTGGTGCCTCCTCAACCATTCCAAGCAAATGACGACTCATATTGGTGGTGTATCAGTGGTCAGAATGATATCAGAATGAAGTATCTGTAACTTGTAGAGCAACAATAGCGCTTGCAGGTCTTGGGGCTTAATACTGGTTACGGTTGTTTCGAATGATCAGCATGTCTTGGAGTTAACACTGCTAAAGAGCCCAAAAACATGGAAGAGCCAAGGAAGCCGTGTCTATCGTTTTGGTTGTGGTTCATACGTCAGCGTGGATCCGTGCAACCGCCAACCCCTTCAATAATGGTTTTACCTCGTAGGCCCGCGTAATCCTTGCTAAATAAAGCGCTACGACTTAGGCCTAGTTAGCCTTACGGCGTGCTGCAAGTCTACGCGCTCAAGAGCGGCCTCCTTGCGCGCCGAGTCCCAGTTGGCTAAGGCTTGCTGTGCGCCCTTGGAGCAACCACGGTTTTAACTACTACGGAAATGGGCTTTACCGACTGCATAGCCGCGCTTGATCAAGGGACCCAGTCGACGCGCGTCTTCCTGTTCGACAAGGATTGCAATCCATTGGCGTCTCACCAAGTTGACCTGCCGCAAATCTACCCACAAGCAGGGTAAGTAACATACGCAAGGCCAGAATTGTTGGGGTTGGTCTTGGCGAAGCGGCGAATTCAACACAGTTGACAGCGCATGGTGCAGTGGGAAGTCGACGTTTCACGGTATTCTGCCAGCGTTTGATGAAAACCGGGGCTAACACAGAATATGAATGCTTCCAGTCTATCCCGGGCCAGACATTGAACTTAGTAAAATGGTTGTGCTGCATCCAGTCGCAGCAGTTGTTGCTGTCCTTCCCATCCTCCCCGCAGTGCTGCGTCACCTTCAGCATTTCCACTTTTGCATCAAAGCCCACAGCACCTAGGATGACTACTCCTGTTCTCGCATTTATGTTGCCACGTACTTTGCTTTCCGCGTGTGCAAAACCCGGCCATTTGCAACCTATCGACGCCCCCAACCCCTACAGGTGGTGCGAACACGACCCGCTGGAAATATGGCGGACTGTCCTGGAGTGTCTAAGCAAGGCTTGGGAGGTATGTATCCCATCATGCTGCCTTGCCTCGTGCTCCATCTCTTATCTGTTATCTCCCGTACCCTTGCCCTCTTCCTGCTTCCCCTGCTTCTAGCCTTTTTGTCTCATCCCTGCATTTGGGCCACACTCCTCAACACCTCCGCTGCCCCCGTTCCCCCTGTCCAACATCACTAGCACGTAGCAAATGACCTCATGCACGATACCGGTACTCAACCCCCTTATTTCCCCCTGCTACACCCCAGTTGGGTCAGCAGCAGATGGCTGCCTCGGGACGGCCGCCCCTCCGCATGTTGGGCCTTGGCATCACCAACCAGGTGTGCCCCGTCTGCGCGGGAGGGGGGGTGTTCGGAGAAATACCATACCACATGCGAGGGCACGACAAAGGGGATGGGACTCCTGCACAGGTGTTGCACCCAACACACGCACAGGCGGGTTCCTTGGGATTGTGAGGGCGGCGGTGACCCAGATGACGATGATGGCGATGATGGTGGTGATGGTGGTGTCCTGAAGGACCCATGTTACAGGTGTGCACGCGCCCAAGCGTGCACATGCAGGAGTGGGGCTGTGAACGCCCCTGTGCTGCTGGTGGATCTAGGGCCCCACCCGACAGCATTACCTTTGTTCCTTGTTGCTTATGTTTGTTGCTTATGTTTGTTCCTGTTGTTCTTTTAACTCACCGCAGCGGGAGACTACGGTGGTGTGGAGCCGAACCACGGGTCGCCCGCTGCACAACGCCATTGTCTGGCTGGACACCCGAACCAGGTGCGAATGCTTGTTTACATGGGGCCATGCACAGGAGCCTTTGCATGTCTTTACACGGCTCCGCATGGCTCCGTTTACACACCTCCGTGACCTGTCCATTGCTCCGCTTCGCAACTCTTGCACCCTTTGCATGCAACACACCTCCGTGTGACCTGCACCGACACGCCCACAGTGACCTCTGCGGGCGCCTGGCGGAGCAGCACGGCGGGCGGGACGCCTTCCGAGGCATCACCGGACTGCCGATTTCGCCGTACTTCTCCGCAACCAAGTACCTCTGGTTGTACGACCATGTGCCTGAGGTGGGGTACGGAGGTGGCGTGGTGGTGTCGTGCATTGCTTTTTACGACGAGGGCGTGTGTTTGAATGATCCGACGTCGTACCGGTAGCCACTTTGCGTCGTGTGGGTTTCCATGTTGGATGATTGTAGGGTTGAGCATGCTTTGCATCACACGTCATTGCATGACGTACGGCACGGACCACGTGGTGTGAAGGGCCGAAGAGCGAAGACGCCCCAAGGCCCCATGCTTGTATGGAAGGCTGTGCAGTTGAGTCGTCTGCGATTATGAAAGATCTGCAACCTGCATTCCTTGCGGGTGGTTGGTTCGGTTGGTCCCATGTCAGATGAGCGCTCGTTCGCCGGATTGCAGGTCCGTGCGGCGGTTGACTGCGGAGACGCGGCCGTTGGTACCGTTGACAGTTGGTTGATCTGGCAGTTGACGGGCGGAGCCGGAGGCGGCGTCCACGTGACTGACGGTGGGTGGCGGCGTTTATACCAACATGCCCATGTCCTCATGGGATAAATGTTCTTTCATTTGGATTTGCCAGGCTGCGAACAGCATTAAGCACTAGTCGGGTATTTGGGTCTCGCGTACCCGAGTATCCGTCACGCGCCAACGTTGGTTACGATACTGCTTTGTCTTAAAAACACCAGTGTGTAGCTGTCTACCCCCCCACACGCACTCCAACTCAGAACTCACCCTCCAAGCCCCCTTCGCCTCCCGCCCCCTTCATGCAGTCACCAACGCCTCCCGGACTCTTCTCATGGACCTAGACTCCCTCGACTGGCACCCGCCCACCCTGGCCGCGTTCCGTTGCCCCCGGGAGGTACTGCCGCGAATCGTATCCAATGCGGAAGTGTACGGCACAATAACCGCCAACCGCCACAACGGCCACCGGGAGGGCTACAACGGTCGCAACGGTGACCAAGACCACCCGTTGGCTGCCTTTGAGGGGGTTCCCATTGCGGGCAGCTTGGGGGACCAGATGGCGGCTGTGCTCGGTAGGTGGGGTGGAGCGAAGTGGGGCGGAGTGTGGTGGAGTGTTGTTAGAGCTAGGAAGCAACTTGAGTTGCGTAACTGCCGCATGATTGTACTGACCAGAGAGGGCTGTTGTAGCAAGGCTACATTGTAGGAGTCTAACCCCTCCAACCCTTCCCCCTCCCCTCCCCCTCCAGGTCAGCGCTGCCGGCCCGGTGAGGCCAAGAATACGTACGGCACGGGTTGCTTCATGCTGTTGAACACCGGGGGGCGCCGCATCGCCTCCACACACGGACTGCTCACGACGCTGGCATTCAAGCTGGGACCCGGGCAGCCGGCTAACTACGCACTGGAGGGTGCGTGTTGACGTGTGGTATGTGCGGGGTACTTGTCCCTGTGCTTCCGACCTGCCGTGGCTTCGATCTGCACGTCTGATATGTAGACAACCGGCGAAGTGGGGACAGGTTGGCTGGGTTGCTTCATGCATGCTGAAACACGCTCCTGCAGTCGTGCCATGCTCGTGTGTGTTTCGGAGCATGCGGGTGTGATGGCGAGGATGCGCTGAGGCCCGGTGTGCATCGCCTTTGTGAGCCCTGTCCCCCCCTTTCACCAACGGCATGGTCTTTCTCCCTCCCCTCCCTCCCCTCCTTCCCTTCCCCAGGCTCTGTGGCGGTGGCGGGTTTGGGAGTGAGCTGGCTCCGGGACAACCTAGGGCTGATTGGCAGCGCGGGGGAGTCGGGGGAGCTGGCGGCAAGTGTGAAGGACACGGGTGAGGGGGTGTAGAGGGGTGAAGGAAGGGTTGGACTAACGGTGTTCAAGGAGGGACGATGAAGCAACTAACGAACTGTGCGACAAGGCTTCACTGTGGGTGAATTGGTATGGGGCGCATGAACCCCTCACTCGTGGTTTGGTACTCCTTTGAACCCCCCCTCTCACTCTCCCCCTCCCCAACCACATTCCCCTCCCAGGCGGTGTGTATTTCGTCCCTGCCTTCTCCGGCCTGCTGGCCCCCCGCTGGCGTGCGGATGCGCGCGGGGTGCTGATTGGCATGACCTCCTTCACCACCCGGGCACATGTGGTGGGGGGCTAGGCGGGGCTGGGGGGGGGGGGTGTTCCGAAAACTGGCCGCCAGTCGGAACGTACTGAAATCTCCGGAAGATGACACCGGTACCACGGTGGTGTAGGCTATGGACATGATGGGGTGGAGGACAGGGAAGGGGTGATGAGGTGTAGTCTACACTTCTATTACATGATGAGGTGCAATCGGGGGAGTGACCCCTTTACAGTACTACATTTACCGATGATGTCCCTCCCTCTCGCTGACCTATCCCCTCCCGCGCCTCTCCTGTCCACCATGATGCACACACACCCATGGTAGAGCCTACGTGTCTTCTGTTTCGTCAGTTTTTTCCTGCTTACCCCCTCCCCTCACTTGTGGTTTGGTATTTCTTTGACCCCCTCCTGGCCGCGCCCCCCCTCCCCCCCCAGGTTCGCGCCATGCTGGAGGCCATTTGCTTCCAGTCCCGCGAGGTGTTGGACGCCATGCGGCAGGATGCAGGGCTGCAGGGAGGGCTGGCGGCGCTGAGGGTGGACGGCGGGGCGGCGGCGAACGACCTGCTCATGCAGCTGCAGGCGGACCTGCTGCAGGTGTGTGTGTGTGGGGGGGTAAAAGTAAGGAGAACTGACGAGATGGGGGGGGAGGGGTGTGGTTTGGGGGATTAGGAGAACCCCCCCTGGATCGGCTGCATGAGGGACTGGGGAACTTGGGGGTCTCAATCTTTGCCTTGTTCCGCTCTTTGATCCCCGGTCACTTTCATCCATTCGTCAGAGGCGTGGTGCGTCACGGGGTTGATGCACCTATCATGACCAACCTGGTCGTTTTCTTACTTCCCCTTACTCCTCCCCCGCTCCCTCCGCGCCCCCCGCCCCAGGTCCCCGTGCTGCGCCCCGCCTTCCGCGAGACCACCAGTCTTGGAGCTGCCCTGGCAGCCGGCCTAGCAGTGGGGTTTTGGAGCGAGGAAGAGATATTTGCATCGGCCGCCTCACCCGCCGCCGCTTGCTCGGCTGCTGCCTCACCACGACGCCTGCAGACGGCTGCTGCATCGCCCCGAGCTGCGGCTGCTGGGGCTGCGGCGGAGTCGGAGGCCGTAAAGGGGCCATTTGCAGCGGTGGCAGCGGCGCCTGCAGGGCCGGTACAGGAGGCAGAGGAAGCGACAACAGCACCGAGCGGCCGTGCGCGGGCAGAAGGGGAGAATGGCGATTGCCCTGCTAGCACTGACGGCAACAACGTCAGCAACAACAACGGCAGCAGCAGCAGCAATGGTACCGGTAGCAATGGGTATAGCCTGAGCAGCAGCAACAGTGTTGCCAACAGCTTCACCGCGTTTTGCCCCTCCATTAGCGCTGCGGCGGCGGGAAAGCGGTACGCCCGATGGCACAAGGCAGTGGAGAGGGCGTTGGATTTGGCGGATCTAGCTGCGGATTCGGATGAAGAGGAGGACGATGGGCGGTGAGCAGATGGATGTAATGAGATGGGGTCGATGCGGATGGATGGCGGGGAATCTAGCTGCAGCAGGTTCGAATGACAGGCAGGAAGGGGGGAGGTAGGGAGCAGATGAGGGTCTAGCGGATAAGGGAAAGCGGGGACAGGAACGGCATGCTTCCTTCTGTAGATGCATGTTGCGTTGCGGAAGAGAGAGCGGCTGGTGCTGGCAGCATGTGTCGATGAGAGCACAGATAGCCGCCGAGCGTTAGGCGTTTGGTTCCCCAGCGGCAACCGGCAAGTACCTGTGGGGGTATGTGAAGGAGCCAAGCGTTTAGAAGAGCAGCGGGGCTGAATAAAAACGTGCCTCAGTTATTGGCGGCGGCGGCCAGCCCAGACGTTTCGGCGGTGGTTGCTGATGGTGGCGGTGGGGTAAGGAGGCGTTAAGGTTGGATGAGAGGTTGGGCGGCGGCTGGGAAGTTGGACCTGGTTCGCGGCGAGTGAGCTGCGGGGTTTTAGTCCTTGTTGAGCATTGCATTAGGCCCGGCAGGGTTGAGTCAACGTTGAACCAACCTCTACTTTCATAATTGCTTGCTATGTGAACGGCTTTCCTTCGATACATAGCATTGTTAGCGCAAGCAAGATTGCCACCGCTACTAGGAAGGGACTGTCCACGGTCCACCTCGACCGTCTGTCAATCGCTTTGAATTGAAGCCTACCGTCTGGCCCAGTCATAGCCTTTTCTTTTTGTCTCTTCTTTAAACTAGCTTTCAAACCGTATCTAGTAGAGCCCGGATCATACGAAACGCCTGCACGTTCAGGGTTCTGACTCATCACTTTACGCTTCGTAACCGCTTACGCCACGTCCTGTCCCAGGCTATCATTTTTCTTTATTTGGGTCAACACTTAACTAGGAATATCTTTACTATCGCTTCAGACTGGTTACTTTTACCCAATGCTGCTCAGTCGAGAAGTACCATAGTAACGGAGTCTAGCGAACAGCTAATACGTTTCCTTACAGGGTTGTCTACCCACTCATCTCAGCCTTTACAGAAAACCAGTTACTGCGGCGGCAAGTAGCTTGCATCGGCCTCAGCGATTTCAACCCAACGGAGCAATGCTTGACCCATCTCGCATATGGCTCCCAGAGCTCATCCTGCACATCGCTAGCTTTATGCCAGCCAACGACGTGGCGTGCAGCTTACGCCTAGTCGACAAGTCCACAGCTGCTCTGCTTCGCGCTCCCGAGCACACCACCATCCACCTTTCACAGCCAGTCCCACACGCAATCTTTGCTCACCAATGGACAAACCAGGACGCCATCCGCAGTCTCCCCTTGCGGAAACGTCGCCTGCTGTTGCACTCCGCAGCAGCCAGCGGCAACCTCGACAACATGAGAATCCTCGCTGTGTCCGATGACATTACCGCGCCCCTCAACATCCATTACGACTCCATGGCCGCAACCATCGACCCACCCTCAACCTCCCAGCACCGCTGTCTTTCACGTCGTCACAACATCTTCTCTCTCCGCTCGCTGCTACACGCAGCTGCTACCAACGGCCATCACGCCATGTGCGCATGGCTACTTGACCAAGACTGCCCCTGGAGCAACCCTGCTCCAGGGTTGGCTGCTCGCGGCGGTCATGTGGGCCTTATGCAATGGCTCCTAAGGCATCCCCTCTCCCGGTTCTGCTATCGTCATGACGAGCTAGTACCAAGCCTACTTGCGGGTGCTGCTGCCGGCTGCGATCTCCCCACCCTTAAGCGCCTTATGCACGATTGGCTGGATACCGGTACACGCCAAACCGGCGGTGCACTAGACGAGCTCTTAACCCAGGCCCAGAAGACCGAGATAATGTCAGAGGCCACAGGCAGCCGTACACACGACTGGCAGGCCAAGGTGGTTTGGCTGGAGTCGCAAGGCTACCCGAGGAACGCAGACGCGTGTGCGGGTGCGGTGGATCGAGCGGTTACGGATTGGCGGGAGCGGTTAGACTGGCTGCAGAACGCAAGAGGCTGGGGAGCAGATTGCTGCCGCGTCTTTAGCAGCAACAGCGGCATGTACGGAGAGGATGGTGATGCCGTTGTTGGTTTGGTGCCTCCTCAGCGTGTCAACGCCACTATCACCCATGTGTTTGACCGAGCAGCGGAGAGCGGCAATGTGGCTGCCGTACACTACTTGCTGGAAAGGGAGGAGGCCATTGCTGCTGCAGCCGCCGCTGCTGCCGCCTCAGCCGCTGCCGCCGCTGCCATGACTGCCTCATGCAACCAACAGCAGCAGGGTCAGCAGGTGCCAGGAGGACAGCAGCAGCAGCAGCAGCCCCGTGCTTTCCTCAGCAGCAACTGCTGCACGGGCATGTGGAGGGGCGGCAGGCCGCTGGCACATCGTGTGGCTAGGAACGGCCACCTGGGGGTGCTGCAGGCGATGCATGCGGCCGGCTGGCAGGCGGCCCATGCGGGCACGGTGGGGGCGGCGGCGGAGGGCGGGCAGCGGGCTGTAGTGGCTTGGTTGGTAGAGTGCATGGCGGCGGAGGTTGCGGCAGTTGCTAGTGACGAGGACGGTGGTGGCGGTGGTGGTGATGGTGGTGCTGCTGCGCTGACTGTGGGCGTGTTTCGAGACGCCGCCAGTTCTGGGAATGTGGAGCTGCTGGAGTGGCTGCACGCGCGGGGTTGTCCCATGCCGGTGAGTTGAGGTGTAGGCGGGCGGGTGGGAAGGAGGAAGGGGGGAGCCGGGCCGCATGTACACGTGTGACAACCGGTGGAAGGCGGCGGAAGAGGCGTGGCCGCTCCTTGGCCCAGGCCCATGGCCCTCACTATTGCATCGCTGCTCCACCTTGCATGTCTGTCTACCACCTTTAGTTTCAAGGCCAGACATACTTTGTCTGAACTTTGTAAGAGGGTTTCTCTCGCTTGGTATCGCGTCATGACAACGCACCTGCTGCTCCCTCTTCCTCCATTCCCCTGTGCCGCCATTCACCATCCCATCCCCGCATCACCCATCGCAACCCACCACCAATACACAGGAGGACGGCTTGCCGTACATCCACGCAGTCCTAGACGGCGACCTCGACCTGCTGCGCTGTCTGTGGCGCCTGGGCTGCCCCTGGGGAGCCCGAGGTGCGGTGTTCACATGCGCGCTGTGCCAGGGGGATCTCTCGCGCGGGCTGCTGACGTGTCTGCTGCAGCTGGGCTGTCCCGTGGAGTGGGGGGCGGCGCTGACGGTAGCGAGGAGGTTTTACGCGGGGACGGAGCTGGTGGGCTGGCTGGAGGCGCAGCATCAGGCTGAAGTGCTGCACCAGCGGGGAGGATAGCGGTGGTGGGAAGCATAGCGGCGGCGGTAGAGGGGAGAGGGGATGCAAACAGATGGGCAACAGGGCAGGATCAGCAATGGGGACAGAAGGTGCAGGGATAATAGCAGGGGAGGTGTGGGGCCGTAGCATATGCGCAGCCGAGGGCGAATCTACGTAAAAGCTAACGGATGGAGGGTTGCATACCTTGCGCCTGTTTGCTGAATTACGATGCACAAAGGGCGTAGTGGTGGTGATGTTAGTGTTTGCATCGGGATGCATTGTTCGCGGTGCATGTGCCCTGGAAGAAGGCTGTTGTGGGGTTTGCGCGCTGGTGTGTTCGGCATGCTATATCCTGCACAGGGTTGATGGTCCGGTGCGAGCGCGGGTGGTAGTTAAGGCCGTTGGTCGTTTAGGCATGTATGCTTGGGGGAGGGCAAGGCTAATGAGAAGTTGTTTATGCATTAAGTCAGGCGAGAGGGGGCAGTAGTAGTGAACGAGGAATCTGATGGGTTGGCGTTACATGCATGCATGCAGGATGGTATTAAAATTATGTTCATTAATCCACGGTACGATATATCCGTACAAGTACCGTATCACGGCTCGCTGTACCGTATCACGTGTGCGCTTGGGTGTTCACACAAAGAAGGTCTCATTCAGTAACGCTCCTGACAGTAACAGTTGGGTCTGCCACAGGTACCAGTCTAAGGTATACGAGCAAGACGGGCACTGCAGCTATACGAGTATCACGTCATGTATCACGTCAGATCGTACGAGATATGCGACGTACAAGGTATGCGACCAATGTGAGTCGCGTTATAACTTGCCACCATAGCTCACGTTCCCTTCCAGCTCCTGTAGCATTGTGTCCTGCAAAGAGCCTGCACCGCCGCTATCGCTATCCATGCTGCCATTCCAACGATCCACGCCGTACGTCCCTGCCCCCCTTGCAGCCCAGCAGTGATTGGGTTCTGGGCATTGAGAATTTAACTTTGAGTTTCTTCTTCTTTAACCCCTTCGCAATGTGTCCTCTCAGAAGCCTTGTTACCTGCTGTATGTGTCCTCAAAAGGCCTTGGCCAGCGCTTGTTGCTGCTCTTGGAACTGCGACAACGTTGTTTGGGTCAGGAAGAGGGTTGTCGGGAGCCACAGCGGTTGTATGATACCGGTAACACTTTCGGCGGAGGGAAGACCACTAACTAACTACCGTACCACTAACACGCGAGGAAACGAAGCCCAACCAACAATCTCCCCCATGCGGCCCCCAACGCCCCGCGGAGAACAGAAGAGCCCAGCCAACAGCACGCTAGCCGACAGCATCATGATCGTTGTGTGCGACAGCAGCCGATTCCCATCCAAACACGCACGGACGGGGCCGGCAGCACCACTACAATACCGTGCCGTACAACACTGTACCGCACCCTGCCGTACCTTTTGTTGGATGGCTAGCCCCCTGTTGAGTGCCTGCTGCCCCTCCGCCAGCCTCTCCCCATCCTCCATCAGGAATCCGCCCAGCGACACAAGAGCCATGCCCACCTCGAAATGGTCGGGACCGTGAACCTGGGTAGGTAGGTTGGAGGGTAGGTTGGAACACAACCGAATGTATGTGGGCATGATGACTTAATGATGAGTGCGGAAAGGGTACGGATTTAGTTACGGATAAGGGAAGCCGCAGAGCCGCGGGCAACAGCTAGCGCGGTACACCTAATAACTGCGCCGTAATCAAGTTGTAACCAATTGTACGGTGGCGCCGTACGGACCGCCGTACCTTCTCCACGAGCGCCACGGCTTGGCGGTAGAGCTGCTCTGCCTCCTCTCGGTCACTCAGCATGTGTGCCAGCTGCAGGGCAGCAGCATAGGTTACAGGTGACGTCACCATGCGGCGATATACGAGACATGACATATACGTACGCACCGGTACATGCAAGTGAGTTAAACACACAGTACACGCGAAGGGTGATTACATGTTTTGTTCATGGGGTTTACATGCACTTCTTCGCGGCTTTATCCTTGACATACACCGCAGTAAGGCAAAGGGAGACATGATGCTTGCTGCCAAAAGGGGCTTACCGACTGCAGTGTCTGAGCCATGCCGGGGTCTTTGCCGTGGAGCATCCGCTGGTGCACTCCCAGAGCCGCCCGCATCTCCGCAACGCCCTCCTCCTGCCGGCCTGCGCGCACGCATGCATACGATTGGGTAACGAGCACACCACAGCATGTTATCGCATGAAGGCGTGATTGCTAATGAGCCCGATGACCCTGTTAAGTCAGCAACCGGGAACCCGACCGAAAAACCCTTACAATTCCCCAAAACCATAACCTTTCCGATTGCTACCCAAGCACCCCCTCCTCCTCTTTCCACTTCCCCTGCTCTCCCTTCACCTCCTCCTCACCCGCGCTGTGCAGCAAGCTCGCCAGCTGCCTGCGCGCCTCCACCACCTCTTGGCTCACCGCCCCGTGCCCCGCACTCTGCACCGCCACGATCCGCCGGGCCGCCACCTCAGCCGCTGAGTAGTCCTGCGCGCCCCACAGCCGACCCAACTCCTGAATCAGCTCCAGATAGCCCGCGGATGACATGGAGTCGTCGTGGGGTCCGTCGGGGCCCTCGGCGCCCGCCTTTTGAGGGGATGCGCATGCGGGTTCTGCTGAGGTTGGGGCGGATTTGGATGATGGAGCATCGACGGCGGAATCTGCCCCGGTGGTTGCGGAGGTGGCGGCTGTAGCGCTGCCGTTGTTGCGCTGTGCGAGCATGCGAGCCGCCACTCGGGCGACTCCAGGGACGGAGAGGTCGAGCAGGAGGCAGCGCTCGTAGGCATCCGGAGTGCTGACCTGGGGAAGCATCAGCCAGCCAGCCAGCCATGCGGAGGGTGCTGTAAGTCATGATGACTCATCACCACCGAGCAAGCTGCGTTGCAAACTGCAAGCTCACATGCATACCGGCATATCCTGGATATCCATGCTTGAAAAGGTAGCGCCCTACCTACCTTTCCAGTAGACAGCTGTACCGGTATGCGAGTACCGTACCTTCACGATATCATCGCGCAAAAATAAATAATTATTTCGGAAAATGCGCAGTTTCGCGCAAATTTAAATAATTGCTGGGAGGGGTGCGCGAAACTGGGGAAACCTCTCGCGACCCTTCCCCGCCCCCCCAACATGCCCCAGCACCCCGTCAGCTACGCTGCCCAACCCCGGGCTGCCTGCTAGTATGCCCCATGGAACACATATCGGTATTTGTAAAGCTGTCTTGGCGATCTGGGCTGACATGGATGGGTTATTACAGTCAAAATGCAGTGGTGGACATAAGCTGCGCGAAGCTGAAAAATAATTCCTTACACCCCTGCGCGAGCTTGAAAAATAATTCCATTTAATGGGGCTGCGCGATGATTACCCGAAGGTACGGTATACATTTACCATCGTACATACCGGTAAATCCATGATAAGATGATAAACCACCACGCACGCCCCCCCTACCTACCTTTCCATTAGGCAGCTGCATCTCGGTAGCCGCCATCTGATTGGCCCTGCAGATGTCTGCGAGCCGCCACTGCAGCCGTACCGCAGCCTCTAGCTGGGCCTGCATGCATGGGTGCATGCGTGCGTGCATGCAACCGATGCAAACACGGAGAGGCATGGTTGGTCCAGAACGTGAGGACGTGAGAGACCGAAGCAGGGTTGTAAAGGAGCAAACAAAGCTGATAACCAACCAAGACAAAACGACACATACCAACGCACGCACGGCAGCACGCCGCCATACGGCACACCTTCTTCGCCAGTGCCGTAGACCATGTGACCAGCTCGGCGCAAATGCCGACAATATCGACCCGTGGGTCGTCTGGGTCAGCCAGGCCCTCCGGCTCCCACACCTCCTCTCCTCCTTCTCCTTCTCCTCCCACAGCCTCCTCCCCTGCGCGCCGCCGTGGCAGCTGCAGCCGCAGCAGCTCAGCCTCTGCAGTGGATGCGTACTCGCCGCCTGATCCCACGGCCTCACGTAACCGCCGGATGTAGTCCCGGCGCTTGTGCGGAATGAGCGCCCTGCGCGGCGAGGGGCGGCAGTGCTCATCGGGTACGTCACGTGATGTGCTGCGGGTGTGCTCGTGCGGGAAGGAAGGAGGCACTTAACGAGCTCTCAACTTGTTGGGTGACGTAGCGGCAAAGCTAGCCTTTTTCCTCCGCAAGCTATACCGTCTCTTACCTCATGAGCATTATGCAGCGTTTGTTACGATGGTTACATTTTAGATGGTTCCGTGGTGGTGCTGTATCAGTGACATACTACCGGTCAAAACACACGCAACGACACGCAAGGACGCAGCGAGCACGCCACCCCACAGCGCACCTTGCGAGCCGGATGCTGTCGTCTTCCCGGCCGGCACTGTTACCCAGATAACTCGCCAGCAGGAACCATGTCTGGAGCGGATATGGAGCCAAGACAGGACGGGGAGCAGACGAGGGGGTTGTGTGCCGTCATTTTTTCGGACATGGGAAGCCAACATGGGGATGGGTGGGAGCCGGACAAAACACCCCTCTCAAGAAGCGAATGCGTACGCCTTCACACGGTACCGTACATGGGGACTGTAGGTATCAGAACTTGATAGCGGGTATGCACTTGGACAGCAATATATCCACCATGCAGTGCAGACACGTGTACAGCTTTGCGTCTCTTCCGATCTGCTGATCTGCGGTGCGTGGTTAAGTGTTGGCGGCGGCACTCCTTCTGGTACCTTACCTCGACGGCCTTTGCGCTCAGCAGCTGAACAGCTGTAGTGGATGCCGCGGTAGCTGCGATGGTGCCGGTGGCAGCACCCGCCGATGCACCTGCCGTAAGCTCCACCAACGTCTGCTGCTGCTGCTGCTGCCGCCACACCACCTGCTCCGAGCCCCGCTCCACCCCGCCAGGCGGATCCGCAGCACCGGTATCCGGCACCAGCTGCAGCAGGTCCGCCCCGACCGACAAGCGCACTGCCAGCTGGTGGTAGAGCGCTATGCCGCCCGGGAAGTCACCGCTGGAGTAGGTCATCTACACGAACGGGGAGAGCAGGAGAGGCGGGGAAGCGGCTTGGCGACACGGAAACGCAGCCATGCAAGAAGATGTCGAGAGGAGCGGGTGCAGCAGCAGCAGCAGCAGCAAGGCCACCCACTGCTTCCACCCATCATCTGCCGTACCTCCGCCTTCTCCCTCAGTGTGTCAAGTGTGGCGGCATGCGAGGGGCCCAGGCGGGGCTCCAGGATGTCGTACGCCTCCGCGAGCAGCCGGGAACGTAGCTCCGTGCTGCATGGGAGGGCAGGCATGCGGCCGGCATGAATGAATGCGGGGGGGCATGCGGGCATGCGCCATGATGGTGCCGGTGTGAATGACGGTTACAGCAATGAGTGCTTACCTTGCTGCGTGCGGGCATCCATGCATGTTTACATGCGCGGTGAAAGACGCGTGGCGTTAACGGCGGTGAGAAAGGCCGTGCGCCTGACGAACCTCTGCTCAACTACCCACCCGCCCACCCACCCACACACGCACCTCTGGGACACATGCTTGCATAGCAGCGCCCCCTGGTGAGCTGCGGAGGCGTAGGAGAGGCTGTCGCGCCCCGCCAGCTGGCCAAATAGCTGCACCGCGGGCTCACCCTCCTCACAAGCAGCCTGCATGGAACCAAGTGAGCCAGTGAATGGGTTGAAGGAGGAGCAGTACACATCAGCAGAACACATGTTTGTAATGATATAGGGTCGGTGTCGTTGGTTGGACGTTAACGGTTAATGCGAAGGCAGCGGTGATGTGTTGGTAGGACATGTGTGACATTGGGGATTGAGATCGCCATCCATGACGCCGCCGGCCCCCATCCCTGCCTCATGATGACGTGTTGCCTGCGTTTGTCCTATTGACTAAAGAACACCCCTCGCTCCTCGCATGTAGCTTAAACAGTATGGATGTAGCCTCAAGCATGCACGCACGCACACGCCTAGCACCTGCTCCACAAATCCGCGTGACGCCAGGAACACCCCCAGATGCAGCCGACAACCCGCCAGGTCCAGGCCGAGGGCGGCAGCGGCCTCAGTTGTTGTGCCAGCGGGGGGCTCGGCCGCATCCCCGCTTGTTGCCTCTTGCGGCGGCATCTGCTGCTGCTTCTCAATAGCCTTAGAGACGACCTCCCTAAGAAGGAAAGGTAAGGGCCACATGAAGCGCGGGGGTGATGAGAGCCGGGGTCGGGGTCGGGGTCGGGGGCTTGACGCCTCATGGGACAGGAACCAAGATCCAAAAACGACGCACGACCTCACCAGGGTCCCTCCCTCCCTTCCACAATTGTGGCTGCTACACCCTTTTACCACCAAGCCATCAGGTTGGTGTCCCACTTTCCCCCCTCACCGGTAGAATGTCATGGCGCTGTCGAAGCGAGCCGCCCGCTCCGCCGCCCGGGCCCGCTCTAGCACCTGCAGCAGCACGCCGGGGGGTAAAAGTAAGGAAACTGACAGTACCCGGGGGGAGTGGGGAGATCAGGAAAGGAAGCAGTGCGAGTGCCGCACTAACGGAACGTGACAACGCCTTACAACCGGAGCTGTGGCATATAGCACTTGAAGAAAAGGACCCCGGGGCGTTTCGGAGTGCGCAAAACGCACACGCAAAACACACACGCACGCACTTGTCGAAGTTCTGGGTCGCGCGGGTAGTGCGACCAATGCCAGGCTGGGGCGGAGGCGTCAGAAGCAGCCCCAGCACCAGCAGCGGCTTCGCCTTCTACTGTTGCTTCGGCCCCAGCTGCCGAGGAGGGTGTGGGGCGTTGCTGCTGCTGCTGCTGTTGCTGGGACTTCTGCCACTTGTCACTCACAGCCTGCAGCAGTACGGCACAGCAAAAGGAACGGAAGTGGTGTGGATACACGTATGGCGGTATGTGGACCGTGCGTTGTCGCTTATGTAAGGAGCTCAAAAGGCGGGGCTGACCAAGACAGCAGCGGTATTTACTAGGGTTGGCCGTGTGAGGCCATACAGCCACAACCAGAAGAAAAACATCTGAATCCGGGCTTTTTAATGTCGTACACAAACCAACTCGTACCTGAATGAGGTATCCGTACCGCGCCGACTCCTGATGTCGCCCCACCGCTGTCAGCATTTGGGTGTGCTTGGTAATGGCCTGCGGAGGGAGGGAGCAGGGCGGGACATGACGGGGCATGTCGGGTCATGGGAGCGTGGGACCATTCGTAACGGCACGCACGTTAGAAGCACCTGAATCCGGACGGAAGAACCCGAAGTTTTCCCTTACCCGCTAAGCTGTCGGTTCGCTTCGGCGACCCAGGGGTCAGACGCACCTCTATAATCCGCTGGAAGTCCTTCCAGTCCTTGGCACTGGGCAGCAGCACCTTCTGCGCATTCTCGGCCTCCGCCTGGCGAGAGGCAAAGCGGCAAAAGTGATTCAGTACAGCAAGACATCATAACAGGTGGCCAGCAGGGATGGTAACCGTCGCAGAAGGGCCATGTGACAGCCTTGGACGAACACACACCCCGAGTCTATGCGTCGGCATCAGGCAGACATGCGCGCGCTGCAGACAAGGCTGCTGGTCGGCAGCAAGCAAAACCCAACCTGTCTACACTCCCACATCATGCGTTTCATGACCCATGGGTTACACGCACGCACGCGTGGGTCACCTGCGTGCTCTCAATCAGAGCCCTCTTGATGACCAGGTTAAGCTCTTGTAGGCCTGTGCAGGAGGGCAGGTTGGGCAGCAGAGGTAACAGTCATCATACGGTAGTTGGTTTCCTCATTACCCCTACCTCATTATTAGTTCATTACCCCTTCCCGCTCCGCATTACCCGTTGACGCCGCAATGTCCGCCAGAATTCGCACTCGGTCCGATTCCACTGTGGCCTGCGCCTCCCCCACATCCAGCGTGATGTACACCTCCTGAATGTATTTCAAGGAAGTTGTGGGGGATGGGGGAAGCGTTGGGGAAGTGATGGGAGAGCCATGAGGATAAGGAGGTGGCTATCCTTATCTATCGTTGGGTACGTTGCTTCAGTTACAGTCTCTGTACGATGCACCGTGTGTCCATACGAGCCAGCAGGGGGCCCAAGGACACGCGTTTGCATGCGTTTGCATGAAGACATGGCTGGTGCGATCGCGTTTCAGAGGACTGTGCAGCGACTCATGTGTTATCAACATAGTATACAGCAAAAGTAGGTGAACAAGACAGGTCCCATTAACCAAAAACGATATTTTGGACTTGGACTCACCTTGAAGGCATCTTGCTTAACGTCGTACCCGAGTACGGCAAGCTTGGGCGCACCGCCCACAAGTACGGTGTTCCAGATCTCGTACAAACACCAGATCCGAGTCAGCACCTGAGGAGAGCGGTGAGGCGGATGGAGGAGCGGTGGTGGTGGTTACAGGCTTGTTCCAGAACCGGCATACGGTATGTACAGTTCAACACACATGCATTCGCGCGCGCGTGGGCAAGGATCTATCCCAGACGGGTTTTAGCGCCTTGGTTCCTGAGGGCTGCTCCCTCCCACACCCAAGACGGATTCGGTTTCGGTAGGGCCCACTAACCCTCCTTCTGTCTTGTGGATCCCTGCCGCCTCATTCCCCAATGAACTTGCCCATTTGTGGTTTCATATGGTTCGGTCTAATTTGATCCCCCAGCTGCAGCAACCCACGGTGAAGCCTTGTCATACAGCTCGTCGGCTTCCTATTTCTACCCTCCCCCAGCTCGTCCTCACCGCCCGCCCACCCACCCTGATGCCCCTTACATGCAATCCAGCACTCACCATGCCCTGGTCATCCAGACACAGCAGCGTCTGCTTGGATGCCACCACACAGTCCTGGTGGGGGTGGGGGTGCGGAGGGGGTGGGGGTGCGGAGGGGGTGGGGGTGGGGGTGCGGAGGGGGTGGGGGTGCGGAGGGGGTGGGGGTGGGGGTGGGGGTGGGGGTGCGGAGGGGGTGGGGGTGCGGAGGGGGTGGGGGTGCGGAGGGGGTGGGGGTGCGGAGGGGGTGGGGGTGCGGAGGGGGTGGGGGTGGGGGTGCGGAGGGGGGGGGGTGCGGAGGGGGTGGGGGTGGGGGTGCGGAGGGGGTGGGGGTGCGGAGGGGGTGGGGGTGCGGAGGGGGTGGGGGTGGGGGTGCGGAGGGGGTGGGGGTGCGGAGGGGGTGGGGGTGGGGGTGCGGAGGGGGTGGGGGTGCGGAGGGGGTGGGGGTGCGGAGGGGGTGGGGGTGGGGGTGCGGAGGGGGTGGGGGTGGGGGTGGGGTGGGGGTGCGGAGGGGGTGGGGGTGCGGAGGGGGTGGGGGTGCGGAGGGGGTGGGGGTGCGGAGGGGGTGGGGGTGCGGAGGGGGTGGGGGTGGGGGTGCGGAGGGGGGGGGGTGCGGAGGGGGTGGGGGTGGGGGTGCGGAGGGGGTGGGGGTGCGGAGGGGGTGGGGGTGCGGAGGGGGTGGGGGTGGGGGTGCGGAGGGGGTGGGGGTGCGGAGGGGGTGGGGGTGGGGGTGCGGAGGGGGTGGGGGTGCGGAGGGGGTGGGGGTGCGGAGGGGGTGGGGGTGCGGAGGGGGTGGGGGTGCGGAGGGGGTGGGGGTGCGGAGGGGGTGGGGGTGCGGAGGGGGTGGGGGTGCGGAGGGGGTGGGGGTGGGGGTGCGGAGGGGGGGGGGTGCGGAGGGGGTGGGGGTGGGGGTGCGGAGGGGGTGGGGGTGCGGAGGGGGTGGGGGTGCGGAGGGGGTGGGGGTGCGGAGGGGGTGGGGGTGCGGAGGGGGTGGGGGTGCGGAGGGGGTGGGGGTGCGGAGGGGGTGGGGGTGCGGAGGGGGTGGGGGTGCGGAGGGGGTGGGGGTGCGGAGGGGGGAGAGATGTAGGTACCGGCTTACCGGTGGACAGCTGCAGGCAAACCCGCTGGGAGCAGACAAGCAGGCAGCCAGGTGCTCAGGAAGCCAAGGGGCACATTCATTTGAAGCGATACTTATGCAAGGATTTGCCTCCCCATCGCGGCCAGTCGTTCCGCTTCAACAACGTGTCATAAAAAAGAAACCATGGGCTGCGCTCACGGGTTACGCGACGCAAGCAGGAGGCAGGGCGTGTGTTGCAGCAGCAGGCGCATGCGCCTCCCCAGCCGCTACAGCCAGGCCCGCAAACCTGCTACCGCAGTACTGCAGTACAGCTGCTCCATGGGCGCTGCATGTGCGCTGCTTGCTCCAAAACCGCTGCCTGCATCTGCTACCGGCACCCACGCTACCCGCCCACGCACCTTGAGCTGACTCAGATCGTCCGCCTGGATCTGCCCCGGGTGCTGGTTGATGGCGAAGATGTCGCACCACACAAACACCTGGAACACCAGTGTGGTGAGGAGGGGGGGGGGCGGTTGGTTGGCGAGGAGTGCGCAGAAGAGCGGAAGGCGTGATCGGTGGTAATGCCAGCGTGAGTGGTGGTTAGTTCGCATGACCGGTACACAAACACCTGACCCAAATGCGGGAGGTTGGTGGTGCTGGTGGTGGTATGGTGGTGCAAGTAGTGTCGTTTAGGTGTGAGCGCATGAGTGGGCAGTAACAGTACAAAACACAGTGCAAGCAGGGCCAAAGGGGAATATGCAAAGGGGCAATCCGCAGCAGATGTAGGGCCCCGCCCAAACTTCGTCTTATCACCTGGTCCGCCCTCAGCTGAGCCTCAGAGCTGCCCTCCTCCTCCTCGGCCCCAGCCGCCCCTGCTGCTTCCTCTGCTTCTGCTGCATCTGCTCCTGATCCCGGGGGCGGCGCTGCTCCTGACCCTGTCGCTGCCGCTGTCGCTGCCTCCCGCACGTCCCCCAGTTCGATCAGGTGCTTGCGCACGTAGTGTACCAGGTGGCTGAAGGGTGTGGCCCACCTGTTCCGTGTTTCGAAGATGATACGAAAGGAGGTGAATGTGTAGTACGACAAGCGATAAGTCGTAGGATACCGTGTGTACCGGTACAAAGCAAACCTACCTTGCCCACCCAGCATCATTGGACGCCCTCCATCGCACCTGTGACTAATGAAGTAGTCGCAGCGCCCAACGTCCCGTGGGTCGATCATCTCCACGTAGCGGCACCGCCGCTCGCGAGTGGCCGGCACGATGACGTCCGTCACCACCTTCCATGTCGGCATGTCCTGCGGTTATTGGATGTACGGCAGTACGACAGAATGCCGTACGTACAGTAACTTGACATGTCTTGTCACCCGTTCGTTGCAAGAAGCTATTCAGGGATGCTCTGCTCCCCATGCACCACGTGTTCCCAACACCCACCTAGGTCCTAGCCAGACCCGACCCACATCACCGTCTCCACCCCACACCACCCGACCCACATCGCCGTCTCCCCCCACCCAGCCCGACCCACATCGCCGTCTTCCCCCACCCAGCCCGCCCGACCCACATCGCCGCCTTCCCCCACCCAGCCCGCCCGACCCACATCGCCTCTTCTCCCCACCCGACCCACATCGCCGTCTTCCCAACCCGACCCACATCACCATGTCTTCCCCGCCCGACCTACATCTCCTTTCCCCCCCGACCCACATCGCCATCCTTGGCCACCCCAACCCCACCCCCACACATTCCATTGCACACCTGCGGCACGCTGTCACAGAAGTCCATAAGGAACCGCAGCGACACGGCGCAGTCCACCATGCGGGGCTGGGGCGGGGGCGGGGGCTGCTGCTGCTGGGGCTGCTGCTCCTGCTGGCCCTCTTCTGGCGGAAGGAGGACTGCAGCAGCAGAGGACGGTACGCTAGCGCCCAGAGCAGCCTGCGGCACCAGCAGGGTCTGAGCCTCCTGCTCCTTTTCCTCCTCCTCTAGCTTTGGCTGCTGCTGCTGCTCCGCAGTCTTCTCCTGCTCGGCATCCTGTTCATCCTGTTCCTCCTCCTCCTCCTGCTGCTGAGGCTGCTGTGCCTGCTGGTCTTCAGCCCTGCCAGCTGCCTCTTCGGGCAAGGGTGTTGACGCATCCTCCTGAGCAGCTGCGATACGGAGTTCAGGTGCTGGTGGTGGCGATGCTGCAGGTGCAGCTGCTGCTGCTGCTGCTGGCGACGGTGGTGTTGCTACTAGCGCTGCTCCTGATGCGGGTTGCGGTTGCGGTGCTGAAGATGCATTGGACCCGCAAGTCTGAGGAATCGAGACGCGGGCGGAGACGGCGCGCGGCGGGGTAGACGCGGCGCCTGCGGAGGTTGGGGCTAGAGCTGAGGCTGAGACGGGCCGGCGGGCGGAGGTGGCGTGTGCAGCGGAGGATGCTGCTGGTGGTGGTGGTGGGTCGGAGGGGGCAGAAACGGCAGGGGGCCTTGGAGGGGCTGGGACTGAGGAGGCTGTGGGTGAAACAGAGGTAGGTCGCGGAGATGCAGCGAGTAACGAAGCTAGCAGAAGCTGCTGCTGCTCCTGAAGCTCTTGTTGCTGCTGGAGTTGCTGTTGTTGTTGTGATTCTTGTGCATGCTGTTGTTGTTGTTGCTTTTGCTGCTCACTTGGGTTGCGTGCGCCTGCTCTTGCAACGCCCTCTTGTAGTATGACGGTTTGCGGAAGCGATCTGTCTCGCAGGCCCCCTAGAGAGAGGATGTGTGAGTGGTGAGGGAGGGGGAAGGAGGGCGGAGGGAGGAAGTGCGCTGTGAGGGCAAGGTGGGAATTGCGAGGAGAGCTGGACTAAAGCAGCTTAGCAGTTGCCAAGTTGTCAACTGCAAAGATGATGCACTGAAATGCCCAACGAATACTACTGGCATGGCATAGCCTGCCGGCTGAGCGAAAGAGCACCGAACGTGCATCCGCGTCCGGACATGCGAGCGACTCACCAGGGTCCACAACTGCCGACGATGAGTTCTTGTCTAAGGAGGCGCCACAACCCATCTTAGCGTGTGAAAAAGAGCGCCCCCTTGGCTTCGAAGCTAAGATGGAATTAAGCAAGCGTGTTGCTCAGTTGTGCCCTCCTACGTATTATAGGCTGTAATTCGGGTAAAGCGAAATGCATATGCTGTTTGCCTGCGTTGCGGACGAGAGCTAGCAATAATGAGTTTCAGGTCAGGTTAGGTCACCGTACGGAACCGAGTAAACAAAGGCGAAAAGTGTCGACGGCTAGCAATGGACAGAGAAGGCTTGTGAATCACGTACCTGCTGTGTGCTTGCCTCCGTTAAGAACAGTCCCATAGCACCCCAGTCAACCGCTATTCCGTACCGATTAAACAGCGCAGTCGCTACGGCGCAGGAACTGTTCGCAGACGTGCACTTCATTGCGGTATTTCTGTCTCCAGAAACATGGTTGCATCTATTTGCGCAAAGGAAGAGGTCTTAGTTGCTCTGGCCGCTAATTCGCACTGGTTCTACCCGTACGGTTACTCAGGTAGCTCGGTCAGCCTCTCCAGTTGCTCGTACTCCATGCTCAGATCAACGCTGCCTTATTGCGATGTTGGTAATGCGGGAAGGGCGTTATGGACGGCGGTCATGACCTTACAGTCATGTAGCCTATGTGGCGTGCGTGGAAGCACCTGGCAAGGGTGCGCGAGGCAACTTATTCGCGCCACCAGAGGTAACCGTCTGCATCCCCGACCATGCAGAGCTTCCTCCTAACGCCATTGCTCTTCCTACTCTGACCATGACTTTCCCGTGTCCCCCATGCGACATGCCGGCCGGCAGTCCACGCCAGCCACCAGCAGCAGTGCGAGGCAAAATACATTATCTGCATACAAAATGACGTCTGCGATTTGGATCTACCTTTTTCAGAGCCACAAGTCGCAAGGAGTACCGGTACCTCATGATAACCCAATGTAAACCTAGTTAAGAAAGGAAGAAGGCCAAGTTAGCTTAACAAGCCGTCCTTGACTGCTACGACACACATGCACATGTGTTTATCACCACCCTGCAAAATGACCAGAATTGCAAGCGGGCTTGAGGACAGACATGCAATGCCACTAAGTCGCTAGTGACAAATCCATCCAGTCAAACTGCACATCCAACCGTTAACTACCAATGCGGTTGCAATTCCCACCCGCCATACCGAGCTGTATGGTACCGATACTATGTCGCTATCCGTTGATGCTCAGCTAACCCGGCACACCCTAGCACATGCATGGAAGATGCATACACGGTCCGTCCCCTTAATACAACGTCGGGATACGGGAATCGGCACGACACGTAGATACTACAGCCGTCTTAAGCGCATATCGTGCATTCCCCTAGCCCCAGGGAGCTAGGAAGCTAGGAGACGCCCAACGAATCCCGCGACACCTCACTAGACATAAACAGGCAACCCCATCCTGCCCGTGTAAACCCCACCGGCCTGCGTACAGCCCCAAAGAGAGGAATAAAACTCCAACCAGGCTGTGCTACTAGTCAGCTCTTGCAAGCATATTAATCCCAAGTTAACATGAGGCACATGCGGCCAACACAGGTTAACCCAATACTATGGGAATCATTCACAGCACAGAACAGCATGGCTGCTGTCGATAACATTCCAGGCGTAGTACCGTTCCAGCACTCTTATGTGCACCCAAAGGCATGAACCGACATGAAGTGTACGGCAGGATAAAGAGCACAACATCATCTATCTGCGCAGGTGGGATGTACGGCATCTATGGCAACAGCCCTACAATACACTACTGGTTGTGCACCGATGCGTGTTATGAGGGTATCACGAAGACACCTAGGCTATGGGCGCCTGGGTTACATGCTTGTCTCATAACCATTCAAACTTGCACGGGCGGCTTGGAATGCGCAGACGCCGGGCGCCGCACCGTGTTGGCTTCAGATTGCGCGGGCGTAGCAGCAGCAGGCTGGGGAACAGGGGGTGCCGACCCAGGACGCTTTGGTGTGGATGAGGCCTGGGCCTGGGAAGGAGCTGGAACCGCTGCCTCCGAACGGGAACGAGGAGGAGCCGTCCCTGCTGCTGATGTTGTTGCCGCAGCGGGAGCCACTTCGTCAGGCGTTTTTACATCTTGATTCGGTGCTGGCTGTGGAGCATCAGTAGAAGGAGATGGAGCGGGAGGGGGTGCGATTGAAGGAGGGGCCGCGGCCGGCGGGAGAGAAGGAGTCAAAGGCTCCGCGGTTTTGGCGGCGACTGCAGGTTTACCCGGCCGTTCGTTGGCCGCGGCATCTGCATAACGGAGTAGGTAAGACGTTAATATTTTCGTGTTGTAGCGAAGGAATGTGTATGGAATTACCGAATACAACACTTCCCAAACTGGCAATCAACGTGGCGAGAAGTTCATTGGGGCAGCTGACCGGGCACTGCCGCTCACCCTTACCAGCAGCGGGGACTGAAGGCGCCCTCTCAGCTGATGCTCCACAACCCATGGTAGTGTTCAATCCCCGCTACCGGCTGCCTGCCTCCTCGCTTCAGGCGATGTTTGTTAGCTTGGATTTCCAGATAGAGGAGCCGCAGAGTACTATGGACCTACTTGGTGACTATGCTGCATCTGCTTCGTTGCTTTGGAAGGACTAAAACGAGGGATAGAAATTCTAAGCCCTGTTGAAGAGTGCCAGAATAGGGCTCCAATAAAAAGCGACTTCAGCAGGAAAAATGGGGCATAGCAAAGCAAAGGTTTTGAACTATGAAACGTCCCATATAAGTATAAGGCCATCAGAGAAAGGACGGCTAGGCCAAAGGCCCAACCGCCATTCGTACTCCCAATGGGCACAAATGGGAGTTTGCCGTGTTCCCTAAGCTTTAAGACCTCAAAGCAACGGAGATTTGGACGGAAGATAGACAACGCAAGGCCAGCTAGAAAAGTCTTGCTAGAAACCTACGGCACTTGTAAGGCGTCGCGCAAGTGTGATTCCCTCCATAAACATGGCTGTCTTACGAAGACGCACATAGCAAATTGTTTATAACGTTCCTGCAGGTACGTAAGGCATTTGTGGCACAAATACGTGTCCTCTTCATGGGAGAGAGAGACCACTGTAATGTTCACACATTCGATCACACAGAAGTGTTAAGCGTAGGGCGACAAAGGCACCAAAGGAACGGCGGCTTAGAATTTGGGAAGCAAGCACCAGCCACACCACCATTTGGGATTGGCTAGTTGGTTCCACGCTCGGCCCCCTCCCTCCACTTTGGAATTTCTTTTTTCCCTCCAGTTGCTTCACTTTTCATTTACTTTTGCTCCTTACATGAACTGCCTCATCGACTGAAAACCGCTGTGCCCCCAACCGGTCCTTCCCTCCCTCTGCATACCATCCCTCTTCGCCTACTAAGCCACATGTGTAGCCCGCCACTAGCGTTGTCACTCGTTTCCTGCCGTCGCTTACCACGAACCATGGAGCACTACCGGTAGAGCGATACCCGCTACAACGCGGCATGAACGCATGCAACAGCCCCCATCAGGCGCGTCAAGAGGGTCACGGAGGAGGTCCCGGAATACACCCAAGAACCACACACCGCACCATTCGGCGCATGGTCATGTGCACCCCCTGCCAGCATTGAGGACCGGCAAAGGATGGGCAAAGGACTGCGTGGTGGTAGACAGGCACAGTATGTCTGCACGGCAGCAGGGCGTGTAGACCAAGTAGACAGTACGTACGTCGCTGGGAGGTATTTCGAGCCCCTGCTACACGCCCTTTCCCATGACACCATGATGCCTGCTCAGGTGCAGGGGCGACAGTGCCGACAAAACTGTTACAGGATCACTGCATAACGGTCATTCATTCACCCAAGGCGCCTACTAGGCCGGGAGGAAGGCCAGCTGACCCACGGGTCGGTGCTGGGGTCAAACCGTCCGTTAAGCGGTTAAACGCTGCGATCAGCGGAACTGGTTCACATGCTCGGGCTCACACCTTAAGTAGCCACACCTCTAGTAGCCAAGATACTACCGGTAGCTTTACGTTCCAATAGAAGCATGGACTCGCAGAGCCCACGTTCCCCCACAAAGCCCTGTAACCAGTCGGAAGACGACCGACGGCAATCAAACCGACTGGAAGGCGAGCTTTACAGCATAAGCTTAGTGCTAGGGCGTTTGGTTTGACAAAGTACACCTGTCTTTGCCGGGAGCGTCAAATTGCTCCCCACCTGCCGTACGGCCCTGAAGTCGGCGATGGGCTGATACACTACGGTGGTGTGAAAGCAGCAATATATGCCATGAACCTGTAACCTGTAATTGTTGAAGAAGCTTTTACGGTTTGGCGACTCCGCTAGACTTGTTGGTTTGCCTGATGCCTGTCAAGACTGAGATTAGGTGTTGGCAGGAACATTCTATCTAGTTTGAGGTCTTCCTCGCGCAGGGCTGCTAGTGCTAACCGCTAGTGAAATCTGACCTTTGGGTCGTTTCCGGAAGCTCGCGCACCGCGCTTGCGAAACGTCCGAGGCGCCAGGTTTGAGAAGGACAACCAGCAATAAACTGCACGCAATAGAGGAGAAGCCACCAGATAGCTGGCCTCTTTGTGCGGAGCTGGGGGAAGCTAGCAGGCGGTTTGCGGCCTCTTACCTCTTGCCAACAAATGGATGCTGAGCAAATGGATGCTGAAAAGCATTGTGACGAAAGCGGTGCTAGGGACGCTGCTGTTTTGGAGGTAGGTTCGCGCGCTGAGAGTGGAGAAAGAGCCATCGCTTTCCTGCTCGTGCCGTCGTGCGTCGGTCGAGGCGTTGCCTAGGCATCGCGAAGCGGGCAGACTTTGAGGCCTATATGCCTAGGATGCTTATGTTAAGGGCGGAAGCCACGTGCTGTCGCGCATCAACCAGTTTGTCCATTCTTTTTCTCAACGCCACACATCGCCAAAGGAAGCGCACGCTACTTCTCCTGCCTAGCGATTGCCGACTTTTACAGCGTGGCTGCTCTTTCCTGCTGCTCTTCAATACCTTGTTTTCCGTTCGTCAACATGCACGATCTACGCATCTCCTAGGATACTTTAAGGGCATTCGAGGTAGCTGAATAGATCGCAGAAATTTCCCATCCCCGCCGAACACCTTCCCAGCGTCCATGTCTCGCTGCAACACACGCTCCGCCCCCCAGCAGGCTCCCCTCCATCCAACGGGACAGCCCGCACAAGAAGCGCAGCGCCCGGAGCACTCGCAACAACAGCAGCTGCAACAACAGCAGCTGCAACAAAGCCAGCAGCGCTCGCTGATGCTGCCATCCCCGCAACCGCCGCAATCGCTACCGCCGCATCATCAATACCTACAACAACAGCAACGTCAGCAACAGCAACAGCAACAACAACAACTTCAGCATCCACAACAACATCAGATGCTGTTGTCCCGACCGTACGCTTCCGTACAAGCCGCTTCTACTGCTCCTGCTGCTCCTGCTGCTGCTGCTGCCGCAAGCCCCGCCGCATTCCTGCTCTCCCAGCAGCAACAAGCGCAGCAGCACCACCAACAACGGCTTCAAATGCTGCTGCTGCAACACCAGCAGCAGCAACAGCAACGGCAAATGCAGCTGCAGCAGCAACAGCAGCAACATCAACAGACGCCGCAGCAGCAATTGAGCATGCAAGGGTTGCTACCCCAGCGTCATCATCGCTCCGAGTCCTCTTCCTTCCAAAACGAGCACGACCGTCCCCGGGGCTGGGAGGGATTGCAACAACAGTTCCAGCGGACAGGACCATGGCAGCAGCAGGGGGAGCAGGGCCAGCAGCAACAGCAGCAGCAACACCAGCAGCAGCGGCAGCTGCAGGAACCGCAAAGAACACCGCCGCAGCAGCCGCTGTCCATGCAACCGGAAGGACCGAGGGACCCTCTACAGCAACAGCCGCACCAGGACGTGCAACAGGAGCAACTGCCGCAAGCACGATTGCAGCAGCAGCAGTCACGGGATCAGCAGCAGCAGCAAGCGCAAGCGCAAGCGCAATTACAGCAGCCTCATCTCCAGCAGCAGCACCAGCAGCAACAACAGATGTTGTTGATGCAGTTCCTGCGCCAACAGCGGGCAGCCCAGCAGCAGCAGCAGCAGCAACAACAGCGGCAGGTACAGCAGCAGCAACAGCAGCAGGAGCAACCACATCTGGAGGTTAGCCGGTCGTTGACCGAGCCCTTCCCGCCGCCAACCGCCTCCTCATCTGGGACCCGGCGCACAGGAACAGCTTCCTCCGCCGCCGCCGCCGCTGCAGCAGCCGCAGCCGCTGCTGCCTCCGCCGCCCTCCAGCGTAGTCGCGCCGGCCACAACCCGGCGGCTCCGGCGGCGGCTCCGGCGATGATGATGATGCCTGTCGCTGATGCTGACCGCGACGCCAACAGGCCCATAATGGGAGCGATGCAAGGGGCGGCGGCGGCAGCGGCAGCGGCAGCGGCGTCCGCATTCGGGGCAGGCGCTGTGGGAGCGATGCCCGGTTGCAACACAAGTGCTGCTACGGGTACGCCCGTACCTGCTGCTAGCAATGTTACGGCTGCTGGTGGTGATGGTGGTGGCGATGGTGGTCAAGGGGCTGGGGCTGCGACCCAGCAACAGCATCAGCCACAACCGCAGCAACAACAACAGCAGCAACAGCACGTGGGCTCTGCAGCACCTGTAATGACAGGGGATGCCGTGAATGCGGTTGCTGACGACAACAGCTCCGGAGACCGTGCCAGCGGTGGTGCAGGAGATGCCGGCGGCGCTAGCGGCGGCGGTGGTGGCGGTGGCGATATCGCCATGGAGCCTGCCGCTTCATTGCCTCCTCCTGTAACAGCAGCTGAAGCCACGACTGAAGGGCCGCCTAATGCGTTTTTGTCCACTGAAAGGTTTGCTGTACGGCAACACCAGCACCAACAACACCAACAGCAAGAACGACAACGTCAGCAGGAGGATCAACCGCCAGCGCAGGAGGTGCCGATGCAGGTGTGTGTGTTAAGAAAACTGGCCGCGAGTAGGAACGTACTGATATTGTCGGAAGATGAAGCCCCCACAGAACCGCCGCACGAGCCGAGGAATATGGTAGCGTATGTAGGTATAGAAGTCCAGTACTGGTGCTGAGAGTAAGTAGGACGTAAGAAGCACTCTCGTGAAACGACCGGACCTAAGGCCCGTAGTAGTAAGTTCCATGTAATCATTCATGACAGACTCTTGACGGACTTTCTTGACAGACTCCCGACAGCGTGACGGGGGCACGGGGCTTCTTGGTGGCTCGGTTTATGTCGCTTCATGTGTGCTCTTGTTGGTGGCGATGGGTCGTCGGCTGTACTCATACATACGGTACATGTTCCTTTATGGCAGGCACCTCAGAACGGTGGAGATGCTGCTTCTGTGGCGGCAACAGCGATGACGGCGGCGGCGCCGCCGGAGGTGGTCCAAATCCTCCTCTGTGGCGGCACCGGCGGCGGCGGCGGCGGCGGCGCCCTTCTGAGCCACCAAACCGCCGGTCCCGCCGGCACCTCTGAACCCCAAGGCCAACCGTCGCCTGGCGGCCGTAGCTCGGCGACTGCTACCGGTGTTGGCGGCGGCGGTGCGGCCGAGGGAACACAGCAGCATCAGTTGCCGCCCGCCGCCGCCGTCGGCACGCCCCTGACCGCCGCGACGGCGGGGAATGTCGCCGTGACGACCAACTGGGCGCAGCCGCCGCCGCCGGAGCCGCCGGGAGGTGCCGCGGCGACTGCGGCGTCGGCGCAGGACGTGGCAGCTACTAGCGCTGCGGCAGCCTTGGGGGCTGAACGTTACAGGTGTGGATGCTGGTCTGCAGGGCTGCTGCCGAGCCTCCTTTTCTTATTACGGGTGTCGTCGGTACGTCTCATTTCATAGCGGTCCGTGGCATGCCTCCTTAGCAAGATTGTCTCCGTATACGGTATAAGATAAATGCAAGTAGTTCGCTATCGCTTGCTGAAAACTCCGCTCACATTCCCCCGACACCTCAAACAGACTGATCTTGGGCACCCCTGAGGGCCAAGCTGCTCTTCATATGGCGCTCCAGCGTAAGGCCGAAGACAGGGCGCGGGCGGCTGCGGCGGCCGCGGTCGCACATCTGCCGCCCGACAGCCAGGAGCGTCAGCAGCTTGCACGAGCGGCGTACGAGGCGTCGCATCGGGAATCCTGGCAGCGGCGACCGTTAATGGAGCAGAGGGTTTGGCAGCGCTTGCAGCTGCAACAACAGCAAGAACGACAACAGCAGCAGCAAGGACTGCTGCCGCAAAGGCTGCCGCAGCAGCAGGGACTGCAGCAACAGCAACAGCCGACATACCCTGTCCGGCCTCCATCCGCGGCTGCGACTGCGGGTGTGGACAGCGCCGCTCATTCCATCGGGCCTAACGCCGCCGCTGCTACTGACGCCGCCGCCGCTGCTGCTACAGCGGCTAGGGAGGTCTCCATGGCAGGCGGAGGCGGCGGAGGCGCCGAGGGGCCCTCGCGGTCGCAACGGGCAACAAGCAGTGCCAGCGTCACCGCAGCAACCAGCGCTGGCGCCGGTGGCGGCGGCGGCGGTGATACGGCGGCGGCGGGGGCGCCGCCCATGTTGCCGCCGATCCGCGTCGCGGTGGATTCATTCAGCGTTCCCACGCGGTTGCCTGGAGCGGGAGCCGGGGGCGGCGGTACGATGCCGGCGGCGGCTGCAGCCGGGCCTGGAGCGATGCTGCCCCCGCGCATGTCCCCACGCGCGCTACCGGGACACGGCGGTGGCGGCGGAGCTGCCGCCGCAGCAGTTTCGGCTCAGTATGCCGCCGCCGCCGCCACCGCCGCTGGGATGCGAGAGCAGCAAGTTCGTTTGCAACGCTCCGCCTCATGCAATACAGCAGCAGCACCGCCACCTCCTCCAGCGTCACCGCGTCAGTCGCAGTCGCAGTCGCCGGCATCGATATATGCCGTCATGGGTTCCGGCAGTGTCGGCAGGGCTGCGGTGATGGGTGGTCCGGCAGCTGCAGCGGCGGCAGCTGCGGCAGCGGCTGCTGCAGCGGGATATACTGGAATGGGTGCTGCTACTGCTCCAGGGGCCGCATCAGCTGCAGCATTAGCAGGAACCCCAGGTAACCCCTTGTACGGTGCCGTACCCTACGGCACAGCCTACCACCAGCAAACGGCGCTGTTAGCTGCACAGGAAGAAGAGGAGGAGCGGCGGCGGCAGCAGCAATGGCTGCAACGCACGCGAAGCGGATCGATAGGGTCGTATGGAAGCGCCTGGCGGTACGACACACATCCTAGCACGACAGTGACGGCGGCGGCGGCGCCTGGCGCTAGCATCAGCGGCGGCGGCGGCTACGTTTATGTGAACACAGGGCCTCAAGCAGCCGCAGCGCCGCTGCTGGGAACCCAACGCGGTGGCGTCAGCGTCGGTGGCGGCGACGTCAGGTTGGCTAGGTCCTTGTCGTACGTTCCGTACGACGTCTCAGCTGCCGCAGCGGCGCCGTCACCGTACGGCAGCGGACTTCTGAGCGGCCCGACACACCGCCCAGTGCTGCATCCATCGCCGGCGCCTGGCCTGTCGCCGCATGCGGCGCCATTTGCCCACCACCAGATGACCTGGACCCGCAACGAAACTGCTGCAGGGAGAGCTGGTCAGCAGGCGCCCGAAATGATACCGCCGCCGTCGTCACCGGCAGCCGCAGCCGCAGCCGTACCAATGCTCACCACTGCTTCTGACGGCGGCGGCGGCGGCGGCGGGAGCGGCGGAGCCGTACATCCGACAGCGGCGCCGCCGGCAGCAGCTGATTTACATCCGACAGCGCCGCCATGCGTTACGATGCCGCTAGCCCTTTCCAGGGTGCTTGCGGGCAGGGTGCCATGGGGAGCGGCGGACGCTGCCATGGACGTCACCCAAAACGAGGAGGTACGTAGGACGGCGGTAACGCCGCCGGCAGCGGGGGCCATGGTTGTCAGCTGTCCGCAGCCGAATCGCAATGTCGGGGGCTCCTCCGGTTGGCTGGCAATGCTACAGCAGCAGGACGATACAGGGGCAGCAGCTGTCAGTGGTGGAAGCGGCGGCGGCGGAGCTAGTGGAGCTAGGGAGCCGTTTCCGCCGCCTACGGCGGAGGCGGAGGCTGTGCAGGCGGCGGCGGCGGCGGAGGCTGCAAGGTCAGGATCAGAGCTGGGGTCTGCCGTTACAAGTGCCGTACAAACAACTCAAGAAAGGGTGACGGCAGGCAACGTAGGCGGCGGCGGCGGCAGTGGCGGCGGCGGCGTTTTCCCGCCGTCGCGCCCGACGTATGGCGTTGGGCAGGCGACGGTGGCGGCGGCGCCGTCGCCGACATCGGAGTGGCCACCGCAGCCACGACTGCCGCCCCCACAACAACCACCGCACATGACGAAGCCAAGCACGGCGTCTCCGGACGGCGCAGATGCTGCGTCAGGCTACAACGCTGTGCTGCCGCCGCCGCTGCTACAAGGCCAAACGTCCGCGCTCCCGCCGCCGCCGCATCTTCACCAGCAGCAACAGACAAACCCACAGGGTAACCGCACTGCCTCGCAAGCGCTGCATTACGCTCGGCCGGCGGGATCGGAGGTGGGAGGTACCGGTGTGATTTCTCCTTCTGGTGCTGTAGGCGTGGCTGGGGCGCCTGCGATAAGTCCGGCGCAGTTCTATCAGATGTTTCTTAGCCAGCAGCAACAACAGCAACAACAGCAGCAACAACAACAACTGCAGCAGCAACTGCAGGAACAGCAACAGCAGCAATACCAAGCACAGCGGACGCATTACTGTGCCAGCGGCGGCAGCGGAGGCGCGGTCAGCGGCGACATTGCCTGCACATCCCCCGGCCTAACGCCGCCGGGTGCGGCTACTTCATCGCAAGGAGGCCCGCCCCTTGCACATTCTCAGCTGCCGCCGCCGGTTCCTCCGCTTGTCGTACATCAACAACAGCCGTCGCAAGGGACGTCGCAGCAGTACGGCCCGTCGCCCGTTGCGCCGTCGCCGTCGCCGTCCGTCTTGTCGTACGATGCCGCGACGTCGCAGCAGCTCATGCGGCCGGGGCCGCCGCCGCCGCCGCTGCCCGCTATGGCCGGACCTGCCAGGTTGCCGTCCGTAGGAACGGCGTCGCCGCCTCTGCCGCCGCCGCCGGCCGCAGCAGCGCCGCCGCCGCCGCAGCAGCAGCAGCACGGCCTGTGGCGGCAGCTAAGCGAGCAATCGCAGGCGAGTGTTCGCATCCAGCAGCAGCAGCAGCAGCAACCTCCTCCGCAGCTAAGGAGGTACGGCAGCATCTCAACTTCGCCGTCTGATGTCCGCCCACAGCAGCAGTTGGAACAGCAATTCCAACCGTCGCAACCGCCGCCACCGCCGCAGCAGTCGCAGGCGCACATGCAGCTGCAGCCACCACAACAGGCTCCTCAGCCCTCCGCCGTAGCCGCCACCTTTGCCGTACCCACATCCCCGCCTCACATCGAGCAGCCGCCAGCATGCACCCCAGGCGGTGGCCCTGCCATGCATCCGTACCCTGGAGCGCCGTACGGCAGTGCTCCTCCGCCGTACGGCATGGCCCAGTCTCCGTACACGTCACAAAACATGGCTTCGGCGGTGCCGCCGCAGCACCAAGTAAGGCCCTGGACGCCTAGCAGCCTTGGCTGGCAGGTGCATCAGCAGCAACAAGAGCAGCAACAGTATGCCCAGTATGCTTGGCAGCAGCACCAGCAGCAGCAGCAGCAACAACAGGATGAGCTGCAACTGCAAACTGCTGCACGGGTACGGCAGCTGTCGCTGCAGTCGTCGCAGCAGCTATCGCAACCGCAGCAGCAGCAGCAGCTAGGCTTCCATCCCCAACCGATGGGGCAAGGTGCTTCTGTAGGGGCTTTCCAGCAACAACAACAGCCGGAGGCCTCGTGCGTGCTGCCGTCGCCTCATCAACATCATCATCAGCAGCAGCAGCGGACGCACCATCCGGCGGGCCCCCATCAAGCACAGCAGCTTTACGTCTCACAGCAACTGCAACCGCAGCAACAACACTTATCACCGCTGCAACAACAACAGCAGCAGCAGCAACAGCAGCAGCAGCAACAGCAGCAGCAACAGCAGCTACAGCGACAGGCGTCCCAGCAGTTGACCGGCATGCTTCCGCAGATGACGGGACGGTACACCATGTACGAACCTGCCTCTCCCACCGCAACAGCCGCCGCCGCCGCTGGCGGCGGCGGCAGCGGCGGCGGCAGCGGCGGCGGCTCCTATCCTTCATACAACATGGCTGGAGCGGGGCTGCAGGGGGCCCCTGCTGACGTCTCACCCTTTGTCTTCAACCCTGCGACCACCCACCATGATTTAATGCCTGTCAGTACGGCTATGGGAGGAGCGGCAGCAGTAGCAGGAATACCGGAACGGCAACGGCAGCAAGGTCCCACACTCCTGCGCCCAGGCCGCTTCCAGGTTCGCACGGCAAGCCATGCAATGCCTGCCGCTGAGCACGCCGCCGCCGCTGCTGACGGGGACCGAACGCCGGCATCTCCCCGGTATGGTCGTACACCCCATGCGTTGATGGTTCAGGTATCCTCGCATGCAAGGACAGCAGCAGGGGGAGAGGCTGTCAGCAGCCCGACGGCGGCGGTGACGTCGCCTCGAGCGTTAACATCCTCCCTCTCGTTGTCGCCGCCGCCGCGGGCTTCCCAACCGAAATCCCAACCGAAATCTCCGTCGTCGAGACGAAGAACGCGTACCGAGCGTGAAGCAGCGGATCCGATGTCTTCGCCACGGCGTGCGAACCAGCCTCCTGCTCAGGTCTTTCACATGTCCTCGAGCCAGGTCGCTTCGCATCCGGCGGAAGCGCATGTAGCGGCGGAAGCAACGGCGGGTCAGAGAAGAAGGGGAAGCGGCGGCGGCGGCGGCGGCGGCGGTGGTGGTGGTGACGTTGGCTTGACAGCAGCAGGACGAGGGTCAGGTTCCTTCCGTCACCATCAACCAGGTCAACAACAGCACCGGCCAGCAAGGTTACAGCAGCACCAACAGCAGCAGCACCAGCAACCCCAGCAGCAGCACCAGCAGCAGCAGCAAGGATCTTCTCCACAGCCGCAACAGCAGCAGCCTAATCAACAACCCCAGCCGACGCAAGCTGCTGCTTCTGCAGCAGTTGCCGAGCTGCCCCAGCTGCCTTCCATTCAGGACATGTGGGCTGCTGCACAGCACTTGGGGACGCAGCTCATTGACATCCCGACTGCTGACGGCGGCGCAATGCTGCTCGATAGCGAACCCAGCGGCTCATTGCTGAGTGCTGGCGACTCGTTGCCGGAAGTCGGCCGACTCGCCGGCGGCGGCGGCGACGTCGAGGAGGTAACTGGCGGAGGCGGCGGCGGCAGCGGCGGCCCGGCACGTCGCACTGGCGGCGCGCGCATCAGGCCGATTAAGCGCTACTCAAGGTCTGAAGCGCAGGCCAGGGAGCGTGCAGCAGCGGCGGCGGCCGCCGCGGCGGCGGCAGGGGAGGCGGGGCTGCCGGCACCGACGCCGTCGCCGCGAGGGGGTCGTGGCGGCCGTGGCGGTCGTGGAGGCGCTCAATCGACGCCAGTCAGCCCGGGCGGCGGCCGGGGATCTAGGCCGTCGGCCGCCGCCGCAGCGGGTCGTGGCGTTGCGCCTGCCGCCGCCGCCGCCGCCGCCGCCGCTCCGACGGCAAGCCCGGGAGCTGCGGCGGCGGTTTGGCCGCATGGTAAGACGGCAGGGGTGACAGGCGGCGGCGGCGACGTTGCCGTTGCGGGCGGCCGTCCGTCGGCGGCGGCAGCAGCAGCCGGCTTGCAGCCAAGCATGGCATCAGCGCCGGGAGCGACGGCGCCGACGGCGGTGGGCGGTACGGCATCTGCTGCCGCTGGCGAGCCGCCTACCGGTGGCGGAGGCACGGTTGGAAAGCGTACGGCAGCACCTAAGAAGCCGAGGACGAGCAGGCCGACCGGGGAAGGTACGGCTGCTTCGGGCGGGGGGCAACGGAATCCGAAAACGACCGCCAAGACCACCAAGCAGCGGCAGCAGCAGCCGCAACCGCCGCAGCTGTTGCCGCAGGCGGCGCAGGAGCAAGGTTCAGCGGCGTCGCAACCAAAGAGGAAGAAGCAAAGGCTTCTTCCGCCCATCATCACAGCCGGGACCGTTGCGCCTGGTAGCGGGCCTGCGGCGGAGGCGGGCATGTCCAACGTGGTGGGTGCAGCAGTGGGTGCACAATCGCATGGGAGTTGTCGGGTGTTGGACTGGGGTGGCGGCATGGCGTGCAGGAAGGGAGTTGCACAGGGAAGTGGAAACCCATGCGTTTACGCGCGTGCATACCGTAACATTGACATTCACAACGACTAGCTGTACCTGACCGGAGTCCCGAAGCATGTCGGTTTACGTTTGCATCATGGTAAAGCAATCCCCTTCCACCCCTGCACATGCGCGGTTGTCCCTCTGTGTTGATCTGTCTGTCCGTGTGTCCCCCTGCCCTAACCGTCAATAGGTGCCAATCGATAGCCTGCCGCCAGCCGCCGCGAAGACCGCCACCAAGGCCGCAGCGGCTCCCAAGCGGAAACAACAGCAACTGCCGCAACAGCAGCTGCCAGGGCACGGCAGCCAGGCACCTGCCCCACCGCCGCTGCTGTTGCCGCCGCCGCCGCCGCAAGAGCAGCAACAGCAGCTTCCCCAAGCCCAGTACGCTAGTGGCCTTCCGCCGTCGGCGGCGGCGGTGCCACCGGCGACAGCGGCAGGGCCTGCAGCGGCGCCGACGGCGCTGGCTCCCAAAGCCAAGCGCAAGCGGGCGGCCGCCGCTGCCGCCGGCGACGATGGCGGCGGAGCGCAGATGGCTATGCAGATGGGTACGTCCATGCAACGCCCACCGCCGCCGACAGGGCCAATGGCACTGCTACCGGCGCCTGCGTCTGGCGCCCTTGCTAGCGGCGGCGGCGGCGGCGGCGGTCCCCATTCCGGTCGTGTTGGTCGGGTGGGAGCGATGAGCCGGTTGGCGCGGACGCCACTCGCTGCGGCGACGACGGCGGCAGAAGCGGTGGCGCCGGCGCCGGCGGCGGCAGGAGGTGCTGCCGGTAACGACGAGGGCGGAAGTCTGGTAGAGGCGGGAGTTGCGGATCTACCACAACGGCCTAACGATCCGATGGCGGCAGCCGCCGCCGCCGCTACCGTGGGCAGCAGCCTGGGCTCTCAAGGGGAGCTCCCGGCTGCCGCGTCGGGAGCCAAGCGGCAAAGGATAATCGTGCTGCCCATTCGCTCACAAGCTTACTACAAAGGACAACAACAGCAGCAAGAGCAGCAACAGCAGCAGCAAGAGCAGCAGCAAGAGCAGCAGCAAGAGCAGCAGCAAGAGCAGCAGCAAGAGCAGCAAGGGCAGCGGCAGCAGCGGGCTCCACAGCAACGGCTCCAACAGCGCAAGAAGCAGCGGCGGCAGGGGCAGCACCAGGAGGAGCCGCAGCTGCTGCAACAGCAGCTGCAGCAGCCATCGGGAGGTGAAGGGCCACAAGGACCTTCACCGCTACCCATGCCACCACCGCCGCTGCCACCGCTGCAGGCGCGGGAGGACGTGGTGCTAACGCCGGCGGAAGGAGGTCAGCGCTTCGACGGGAGCGGCGGCGGCGACGGAATTGGCGGCGGCGGAGTTCCTTTTGTAGCGCCGCCAGGGAGCAAGACGGCCGCAGCAGCCCCTGCTGAAGCGGCGCCGCCGCCACAGCCGTCGCCTGTGGTTGCCTTGGGGGTGGCCCCGCAGGCGGCAATGGGCGGTGAGGCGGAGCCCGCTTCAGCCGCCGGTACGGCGCTTGGAGGTCGTACGACGCTCGTACGAAGCGCGAGTCCGCCTGTGGAGGACTACCGTGCTGGTTTGGCGATGATGACTGGCGGGGAGGAGGGCTTCGGAGCTCTTGACGAGGGTGATGGTGGTGGTGGCGATGACGGGGACCGCACAGCTCGCTTCCCGTTGGATCAGGGTACGGAAGCTGGGGCGGGAGAGGCTATTGGTGGGATCTCGACGGGTGACTTCGCTTTGAACAGTCATGAGGACCGCGCCTTGACCGCGCCCATGACGATAGAGGGGGCGGCGGAGGCAGCGGCAGAGGTGGCGGCGACGGCGGTAGAGGCGGGGGCGGCGGAGGGTGGAATAGAGCGGAGGACCGCGGGGGCTGCGGAGGCCACAGAGGTGGCGGCGGGAGCAGCTGCAGCAGGGGCGGCGGAGGCGGAGCTGGAGGTGGCGGAGGAGGCAGCGGAGGCAGCGGAGGCAGCGCATGTGGCGGAAGCTGAGATGGAGGCAGCAGAGGCAACGGGGACTGCAACGGAGGCAGCGGCGGTGGATGTGGAGGCGACGGAACCGGAGGAAGAGGCGACGGCGACGGGGGCCACAGAGGCGGTGCCGCCACCGCCGTGGGCTGATAATCAAGACCCCGGTCAGCGTTACGCGGCGCGGTTGCGAGAGTTGTACGACACGTGCGGATTCAGCTCCTCCGACATCTCAACCGACTCGGATCCTGATGTACAAGAGGTCAGGAGGAGGCCGAGGACTGCCGCGGGTGTTCACCTTGATGTACGCCGTACAAAGGCTGACAGCGCCGGCGGCGGCGGCGGAGATGAGGAGGTGGTTTCCCCCGCTGACGGCGGCGGCAGCGGAGCGGCGGTGGCGACGCTTGGCCATGCGCATGGCATGGGCCTTATGGTCCGAGCCCACGTGCCGCCGCCGCTAGCCGTCGGCGATGTGTTAGAGCTCGCGTTGTACGCGACGGGAACCCCCGCGGTGACGGCGGCGGATTTAGCCGAGAGGATCCAAGCATGGTGGCTGCGTGGCTGCGACGAGGAAGATGCCGTTAGCCGCGACGCCGGCGGCGGCGGCGGCGACGGCGCCGCGGCGCGACCAGCAGCCCAGGCGCCTGGCGGCGGCGGGATGATGACGTGGCATGGCTGGCCTGCTGTACGAGTGCTGTGTGCTGGCGTTGAGGATGAGATAGCCTTGGTGGCGGAGGAGGAGGGCGATGAAGGTGACGGCGGCGGTGCCGCTGCGACTGACGTTGCCACCGTGCCGGTGGCGGCCGCAGCGCTGCCAAGGGCGACGACGCTAGCGGAGGGCGCTGTCGCTGGCGACTCTCGCGCTGACGCTGACGCTGACGCTGACGCTGTCAACCGGGCAGCGGCGGCGGCGTTATGCGGTGGTGGTTGTGGAAAGGATGGAAGCGGCGATCAAGTTGTTGCGACATCGGGAAACAGATTCCCCATGACGCCATCGGCGCCGCATCCCTTGGTTGTGCGTGTGCTGGCGGCATTGGAGCAAGAGAGGCTTGCCGGTCGGTTTATCCGGCTTCCAGCGGCGGCGGTTTGGAAGGAGAACGGCGGCGGCGGCGGCGGAGGTAGCGGAGGCGGAAGCGGCGGCGGTGGTGTGCTTAGAGATGAAGACGACCTGTGGATGGTGTCGCCACCGTCACCGCCCTTTAGGGCAGCATCCGGCGCTGTTGCAGATACGGCGGAGGCTGTTGGCAGCGGAGGCGGGGAAAGGGCTGGTCCTGTTGTAGATGACGCCGCTGCTTCCGGCTTGGTGCACCTGAGACGGGAGGTGGATATGTACAACGAAGTGTACGAGCAGGTATGTCGTACGTGGTGCGTCTTTTAAGGTTCGTAGTGCGGCACCGCACACAGGTTTGCGAAGGGCGTGTGTTTTTTTGCTGGCAAGGGTAATCGGTTTTATCTTCCTGTATCACTTCTTGCGCCGGGGTATGGACGTTTCTTTACACCCTGCAATTGCAACAAAGCTGCTAGCCTGCTTTGGGATTTCCACTTATGGCATTCTGTGAGTGGACTGTTACCTCCCATGTGCTAACTCCCATGTGCTCATGACCTCAACAGGAGAAGTCATCCCTGCCCTGGCATAGGGGGCTCCCGACGGCAGCTCAAGCGGCGGTGTGCTGACTGCACTCAAGGAGTTTGGAGAAGAGGACACGGGCTGATTGTTTTAAGTGACATTGCAGACGTGTAGGTCACCGCTGTGTTTTATTTGCTGGTCAGGTTGCGGTTGCCGGTTCCCCTGAACGCCGCGTACTCTGGGTTCATCATAGCCGGTTCCGTCGGCCCGGCTCTAGAGGCACATTTCCGCATTACATTGCCACGTCGTGTTAGGTGTTGTACGTTAAAGGGGAGCGGGTTTGGGTTTGTGCACTAGACACGTACCACAACTAGGTAGTAGGAGCTACCAAAGCCCCAAAGACCAGGCCAGATGCCGGCGTGTCGGGGGCGGGTCTGTGTGTTAAGCGCTCCGGAAGTAGTTCACGTTTTGGAATGAGCATGGTGCTCATGTTGTCAGGTGTGAAGGCTTGGGAGATAACCAGATGAAATTTTGACGGGGCTTTTATGGGGGCTATGGCCATGACGGGGGCGAGGAACCGACAAATATATCCTTTTAGAAACAGTTCAAGAGGCGGCTCATTACCGGTAGGGCCGTCTCATCAAACGTTCGATGCGGGACACATGAACTTGCTTCCCTTCTCGCCTTTTGGTCAGAAGCGTTCATTAGCGGAGGAACTAGGACGTGTAGTAGTAGTACTTCACAACCGTACCCCTCAGCGTTACACGTTCCGGCAGGTTCAACAAAAGGCATAATAGATATTGAAGGGAAGATGAGGAGGGACAGCACTCCCGGTTCCCAACAGCACTACACCGCCTTCAACCGTCTTTTAGCATCGATGCGGCGGTACGGCAACCGACGCATCGACGGCCAAATAGCGGCAGAGACCAGCAACGGGTCGACAACCGACAACGGGTCTGGAACGGGCTATCAACACCTATAGCCATGCGCCGTCTCAACGGCGTATACAATCCGCTGTGCGCTTTGCGCGCTGCACGCAAGGCATTTGACGGCGGTGTGCCGCTTTGTGTGTGGTAAGCGCGGACGCACGGAACACAACACGGTACATGGAACATCGCATAACGGCACCACCCGACGTTCGCCACCCTAGGGAGGCCAACAGTACGGTAAGGAGGTACCGGTACGACGGTCCCTGCTATGCTGCTTACTAACACTTGACGTCCACATCGCACACCATGCACCATACGTTGCGCTGTACGCTGCAATGTCGACAAACCGTCCCCCTCCCATCCATCCATCCATCATGCCTACGATGGAAGGACCTGGTCGGCCCCCGGGCGGCCCCTCACCAGAACCCTCTCAAGCCCACAGACGCCACAAACGGAACCGCCGCTCGTCCTCCTGCGCCCCAACACGTGTGTATGCCCCGGCGTGTCACGCCGACCTCCTCGAACCCTCTTTGCTACCATCACCTTCGTCTCTGCCGGACAGATACGCTGCAAGAGATACGCTTCAACAACACACCCTCACATCCTTCCAAGACTTGTGCCTCCTCAACCACCACCACCACAAAGCCGCCTTGCTACCAGACTGCTACCCCTCGCCCTCTTCCTCTACCCACCTATGATAGCCCTCCTCGCGCATGCCCACCACATTACGCCCGGTCAGACAGAAGGCTGAAGCCAGGAATCGTGGCTGTGATTCCCGCCACCTTCTTCACCTGCTGCTGCTTTCCTGCGCCCTTCTTAGCCGAGCCGGCAGACGCTTGGGCTCCTCCACTGGCCTTTTGCCACTCCGCACCGCCCTTGCTGCCGCTCTTGCCGGCTGCAACAGCAGCTGCTGACGAGGAGGAGGCGGAGGCGCCGCCCTTGCTCTTGCCCTTGGCGGAGGACTGTCGCGCAATGTCGGCGTCCTTCCGCTTCAGGAACTCGGCAACGAACGTGGAGACGTTGGGCTTACCGGGCATGTACATCTGCATGCATGCAAGGTAACAAAGCGGAAGAGTGAGATAGAACAGAAGCAGCGGTAAAGCAATAGGGGCGGTAAACCACACTCATTAGCGTGCGTGGAAAGGCCTTGCCCTTCAGGCCTATCGGATCCAGCGGCAGTGTAGCACAGTTGAGGAATGAGGGCAACCGCCCACAACGGGAATAACGGAGACTTATTGGTGCCCTGGATGCCTGCCACACTCCACCCCGTACCCTGTGTACGACACCCCGTATGATACTCCGTAACCGAGGCCGCCCTCACCTCGCAGTAAGCAGCAACCTCGCTGCGGCTGGGCAGAGACAGCAAAAAGTGCACCAGCGCCAAGTCGTCGTTGCCAAAGAATTCCATCATCTTGCCCCGGCACCAATTCTGGTACGGAAAACGTGCACGGGAAGAGGGCATTTTGTTTGGCATCGTCGACCCACAGAAGCCCTCGGCAGGTGGACGCAGGTCAAGGTATGACAAGAGCTTCCGGCATGCTAGACCAACTGTGACATGTCACAGCCCTAGGAGCCGTTCACCTTCTTCCATGGTAGGTTCCTGTAGCCGTCGCTACCTCGCTCCCTCCATTCCCAATCTGGCCAACGTTACCGATTCAATTAGTGTCTGCTGCACCCTCACCCTCACCTGGAACTCAGCGGACATGGCCATTTCACCATCAAACAGCCCAGACGAGTCGTCGTTCCCCCCTGACAGCGCCGACGCCGCCGCCGGAGCATACGACGTAGACGCCGACGGCGCCGGCGCAGCGACCGCGGGCGCACGCGCGGGGGCCGCCGTCACCGTCGCCGGCTTCGACGCCACAACTGCACTCGCCGGACGGGTAGCAGAGGCAGCGGCGGCAGCCTTGGCGGCTATCGCAGCCGCTGACGACGGAGCAGCTGCGGAGCCCACGGCCGACGCCCAGCCGCCTCGGGAAGTGGGAGCTGGCGGCGGTGGCGCCGGCTTGGCGGCAGCCGCGGGCTTCGGCGGCTCGGGCGCCGGCCGGGCGGGCGCCGCAGCCGACGGTCCGTAGTCCCAAAACAGCCCCTCATCGTCGTTCGCTGGCGCGGCGGAAGCAGAAGCGGCACCCGACGCCACACGCGGGACGGTTTGGGCAGCAGCAGCAGCGGACCGCCTGCGGGCCTCCTCCTCCTGCTGGATGTCTCGCAACGTCGGCGCCTGGGGCGGCGGCGGCGGGGCCGCCCAGCCGCCATTGTTCGACGGGCCAGCCGGCGCGGGCGGCGGCGGTGGCGGCGGCATCTGTTGCTGCTGCTTCTGCTGCAGCATGGGCAGTACATCCGACAAATCCTCGTCCACGGCACCGCCCTCCAGATCCGCGGCGCTCTCCTCGTACAGTACGGCACGGAGGTTTGTCACTGGCGGAGGCTTGGCGGCCGCGCCGCCCCATGCCTTGGGCGCAGCAGCGGCGGCCGCCGCCGACGCCGCGGGGTTCAACTGCTTCTCCAGCAGCTCAGCAAGCGTCGTACCGCGGGGTGCCGTACCCGTAACGCCAACAGGCGCGCTAGGCGGCTCAGATGATGGCGGGGAAGCAGCAGAGCGGCCTCCACGAGCCGCCGGGGCGACGGCGGCGGCGGCTGTGGATGCGGTCGGGGCGGTCCTCCGGGAAGGCGAAACGTCGGTCGGGGCCGAGGCAGCAGCAGGCGCTGCAGGTGCAACTGAGGGAGCTGCGGAAGCTGCCGGCTGCGGAGCCGCAGCCGGGCGCCAGGCAGAGGCTGCGGCCGGCGCTGGTACCGGGACAGCCGCAGGGGTCCCGGTAGCCGCAATCTTGGCCCAGGGGGACACGCCGGGCGCAGCCGGCGCAGCTGCGGTGGCCGCAGCGGCAGCCGCCTGCGCCGCAGCCGCCTCCTGCGCCGCAGCGGCAGCGCGTGCGGCCCTAGCGGCCGCAGCCTCCGCCTCTTGCATCTGGATTTCGCGGAGCGTCATGCCCGCTGTGGGCGGCTTGGCAGCAGCGGCGGAGGCCCATGGAGCCAGCTTGGGCTCAGGGCGCGGTGCGGCTGCTGCCGCCCCAGCAGCTGCAGCGTCGTCGGCAGGGGTGCTGGTGGCGGCCGAGGCGGCTGCCTGGGCAGAGGCTGCGGAGGGCTGTTTGGGCTGCTCTTGGAGGACAAGCTGAGGTGCCTTCTTCTTCTTGCTGCTTCCGGATGCAGCGGCAGCAGCAGCAGACTGGTCAGCAGCAGACTCCTGGGCAGGAGCAGATGGGGCGGAGGAAGCAGCAGCAGCGTCGGCTACAGGCTGGGGGGCAGACGCCGGCTCAGGTGCCGATTGCGGACCTTTATTAGCCGCGGCAAAGATTTGCTGCAGTGCCGGCGGAAGTCCCGAAATAGGCCTGTAGGCTTCGGGGGCACCGGCGTTTGCCCATGCGCTTGCTGGCTGTTGCTGCTGCTGCGCCTCCGGCGCGGGAGGAGCGGGGGCGGGCGGGGCTGGGGGCTGGGGCTGCCCCGCAGCAGCGGCCGAGGCCATCGCTCGCTGCTGCTGCTGCTCCTGGATTGCCGCTTGCCGTGCGGCCTCCATCGCCTGCTCCCGTTGAATATCCGCCAAGCTGCGTGCAGGGCCCACAGGCTGCGCCTGGCTAGCGGAGCCCCAAGCCGACGGGGGAGAGGGCGCCGCCGGCGGAGGCGGCTGCGCAGCCTGTTGTGGCTGCGGGGCAGGTTGCTGCTGTGCTTGCGAAGCAGCGGTTGGCGAGGTGGATGGAAGCTGGGATGGAGCCTTGCCCATCATGCCGTCGGACACTTGCGGCAGCGGTTGCTGCGCCGTGGCTTCCGGCGGGACTGCAGGGCGAGCAAACCGGGACAAGGAACACAATCTCTTCACATGCTTGTACACCATGCGTGCAAAGGGAAGCAAGTTATGCGTTTCCCACGGTAACAGCGCTGACGCTCCAAAAGTAATAACCGTCGCTGCTCAACCAACCATACACCCAGGTGGGAGGCCCCAACCCCTACCTGGCGCAGGCGCGAAGGCGCCCGGCCCCAAGGGCGGTCCCTCCGGCCTGAAAGGCCCCGCTCCCCAGATACCGGATGCCGGATGCAGGGCAGGATGCATGTCGGGGCGCCGCAGCGGGTCGAATCCCTGCATCATGAGGTGTGCATGGAGAAAGAGGTCATCGCAGGTTGTGAAGGCAGCGAAGCGAAGCGCGGCACATGTCCCGCTCCTACAACTGAGCTGCAGCACAGCCCACAACACCAGCATGAGAAACCAGATCCAGCAAAAAGAAACATCATACGGCTAGCGCGCAATATTTCTGCACGATGTTCCTTTGTACGCAGAAACGCAATCGCTTACCCCAACGAGCGGGTCTCGCCCCCAGCCCGGCAGCATGGGCCCCCCAGGGCCGCCAGGAAGCGGAACCCCCGGGCCGCCCAGCGGGCCGCCCCAAGCGCCCGAGCCCATGCCACCCGGCCCCATGCCGCCCATGCCACCCGGCCCCATGCCCCCGCCCATGGGGAGGCCCGCACCAAAGCCGCCCAAGCCGCTCCCCAGGGGCCTGCAGGGAGGTTCCAAGAAGGCAGAGGGACTTAGCAACAACGGTCCGCAGGCAACCATGCATGTTGTTTCTGAAGTGGTGAAACAACAAAAACAGAACAAGCACCGTCTTGCGACGTGTGGTAAAGGCACACCCGCATTGCTACAAGCGCTCTACTATCACCGCGACACCAGGAAGATCCAATTGCAAGCCCCCATTGTCCACGACCACAAGAAGCCCTCCTTGGGTTCCTCACAGCAAACCCAACCTACCCTCCAAGGCCGCCAAGCCCTCCAAGCGGCCCCGCACCAAGACCGCCGGAGCTCGCTGAAGGCAGCTGCACCGGGGGATCCAACGTGAACGGCCGCGCGCCGCCAGGCTGCTGATGAGCCGCATCGGGCCCGGCGGGACCGCCATGCCCCATGGGTCCTTGCGGCCCAGCACCCAAGCTAGGCGCGGACGGCGACGGAATCGAAGTTTCCGAGGCAAGCTTGCGGCCAAGCAGCGTCTCCAGAAGGGAGGATGTGCGATGTGCACCCTGGCCACTGCCTGCTGCCCCCGCAGCGGGGGCTTGTGTGGGGGCAGGCTGCTGCTGCTGTGGTGGTTGCTGCTGCTGTTGCTGCTGCAGCTGCGACAGGTCGCCCGAAGGCGCCGAGGAGAGGTTGAGAGAGGACATGGAGGCGAGCTGCTGCTGCAGTGGGGCAGCGGCGGTGCAACGACCGGTTTAGTACTCGGTTGGAGGGTTTGAACGGACCTCTGACAATCACAGTGAACTACAGCCAGCTCTACACCCCCTCTATGTAAGCCGGGATCATGGGCAAGCAACCGTTTTCTCCTACCTGTTGCTGTGCCGACTCCGCGGTTTGAGGCACGACGGGCGGAGCGGTGGGCACGAACCCGGGCGGCCCCAGCGGCCGACCACGCTCAATGGCGTCCCACATCTTCATCATCTGACCCAACGGGATGAAGGGCGCGTCCGCCAGGGCTGCCGCGCGGATGGGAAGGTCCTCCCCAAAGTAATGGAAAGCCAGCCATTCCAGAATGTCCGAGCGTGCGAAAGGGCCTTGGGTCTGCAAAAAAGCAAGGTAGCGGCAGATAGACGTGCTTAGGACAGGCGAAACAGGAAAAGCTGAGATGTGGGTCAGGCAACAACACCGGCAAACAACCCTACGCAAAGAGTCGCGATGCGCATGTACGCTTTGACTAAAATCGGGCAGCAAGGGATCACCCTGTAAACACAATGCAACCAAGCAACCCTGACATCCATCTTAAACCCCACCCTGCATGTAGCAACGCACCCCAGCCACACAGCACATCCCGACACTCACCACTCCCTGCGGGTCCTTGTAAACCCACTGGTCCTGCAGATACAGCTCATGCGTCACCAGCAGCGGCAGCGGCGGAATGGAGCCCGATGACGCCAGCTGGCCGGGAGCAGCCCCGGGCGCACTGTGACCCGAAGTGGTCGAACCGCCCGAGGGAACGGGAGCGCCCGAATCGGCAGGACCAGAGTTCGACCCACCGCCACCTACAAGAGTGAATGAGTAACATTGCAGTAGGCGCCGGTACATTAAATAGGAGATCGTGCTGTGGATTTCGCACATGGTGGCAGTACCGGTGTGCGTGTTGCCACGAAGCAGTGGCGTGTATCTTCAAGGCAGATACATGTGAAAGGCTCTTCCCCAACCCAAATCCTGGTTAGCCCTCAGCGCACAACCTTCCTTAACGCAGAAGGCCACTTGCAAAACCTACCAAGCTGCTGTGCGGCTGCCGCTGCTGCTGCCTCCGCCGCCATGCCGGCAAGGTACTCGGGATACTGCACCGTGACCTGGGAACGGCAAAACACGCCAGGTTAGTTAGCTAGCAACACGGAAGAGACCAAGTCCGATCTGGGTCAGACAGATACCTAGACATGCAGGACAGGGAACGTAGCGACCGTAAACATTGGCATCGCTGACAGCTTCACATGCCTACAGCCCCTCCTTTCCGCAGGACGCGCACCTCGGGGTTAATCCGCGGCATTGGCAACTTTTCGCCATGAGAGTTCAGCAAGCTATTGTAAATCTTGTTCATTTGAGGAGAGCTGTAGCGCCGTACATCACCCGACGGGTTGCTGCTACCGCCATTGTAGCCGTTACCTCCCGCTGCCGTGGCGCTGTCCTGGCGGTCCAGGCTGGCCCCGCGTGGGGCATCCCAGCGGTCCGGTACGCCCGAGCCCGGCGCGGTGGGACCCGTCGCTGCAGAGAGGACGTTTCGCAGTGGGACATGTGCTTGGTGGGTACGCATGTCTTTGCCGTTTACTTCGCATGGCTAGAGCTTCGCTGTTATAGAGGGCCGCATGGCCGCAGGCATGAAAGCATCCCTGCATGCAGTGTTTGACCCAAAGCCCCATCGTGCTGAGAAACTTACGCTTAATGCCCCTGCCGCGGCCCGCTGCAAATCCCCGGCCCCTGCCGGCCTGCGTTGCCGAGAACACCGAGTCTGCAGAGCCTCCGGAGAGGGGAGTGCCGCCACCTGCAATGTGGAAGAAATTGACGGGGTCGCTGGCAATCACAAGGCGCAGGAGCCGGTCAACGCGTGGTTCTGCAGGCATGCCCTGGATCTGCAAAATCACGTTCATGTGGACTCCAAGACGGCATTCCCGTTCTTCGTGCATAACATCTGCCACCTGCATAGCCCCTACATGTACCCCAGTCACCTGCAGCCCCAGGCGTGCGCCAGCGGTCCTCCCCAGGACGACGTTCCGCACCTACAGTGCAGGTTGCGGGCTTATCAACCTACTGCTGGCTGACCCCATTCTGCCCCCGGTTGCAACCCAGATTTCACATAAGAATTCGCATGTGAGCGCATGCGAGCAAGGTTGGCCCGGCTTACTCTCGGAGCCCCAGCGGTCCTGAATTGAGGGGCGCTTGGGCAGCTCCGGCTCCGGCGGCATGCCGGGCAGCCACTCACGCTCGGGGGTGCCGCTGGGCTTCCTATCGCTCCAGCGATCATCGGCAGGTGGGCGCCCGCGACCACGGCCGGCCGAGTCACCCCAGCGATCTGGACAATAGGTACATGGTAAGCCATGATAAGCCAGCAGAATGCCTTATTACGAGAAGACGAGAAACATTATATTAACAGCGTATTCTTATGGCAAATTATAAGGTAACCGTGCCAAAGAGACCTGAAGACCATTTACAGTGAGGCAAGTGATTTCAATTGGGAGCAATCACAATCTGGCCACCTAGATAAGCAAATTACAATGATCACCAAACCGAGGACCAACCTGTGCTCCGGTCCTCCTGCCAGCGGCGCGGCTCCTCAACCGAACCCCACCTGCAGAAAGTGTTGAAATTTTTCATTGCCGCAGCAAGCATACTAGATGTAAGATAAGCATCCTTCAAGATCTAATACTAGTCCTGCCTGTCGCTCTCCCAGGCGCTGTTCCGATCGCGCAAGTCCTCCTCCCGCTCGCGCCAGCGGCCAGCAGGCGCAGGACGGTCGCGTGCCGCGTTATAGTCCGGCCTGTCCTTCTCTGGCCACTTAGGGTCACGACTGGGCGGGCCATCAGGGCCCCTCCACGCAGTACCAGCCTGTTTGGCGGCGGCGTCAGCCTTGGAAGCTGGTGCACCGGTGCTGTTTCCGTCCCACGGCCCAATCAGAGCGCTTTTCATGGGTGGCTCCTGTTGCAATTGATTACAGGAAAAAGCGAGCGCAAAAAGGTCACCTCCAGAGCTATAGTGCCTCAGATTGAGTGGGAATTCGCGCTCCAAAGCACAAGGAACGCACCGTGCTAGTGGTCCGGCCAAATGGCTGCCTCCACTGAGGTGAAAGGGGAACGTCTGCACCTCCACCTGGAACGGGAGCTCCCGCCAGAGCCCCTGTAACGCGGCAAAAAGCTCCAAGTCGTGGCAAATTCTGTTCGCTGCGCCTCGCTCCTTTGCTTAAGCTCTTAGCAAGGCTCACCAAAAGCAGAGCCAATATGATCCGCCATAGCAGCGCTGCGGCCAAGCGCCCCGAGGACTGAGTCCAAAACTGTGAAGAAAGTATTTGAGTAAGGGTTGAGGTGGATAAGCAATTATAAGAAGGCTCAGAAGGCTATGACGGTGTTTCTCAAGGTGAGAAGCACCCAGCCAAACACCTCAGGCCATCTACGCGGACTCCTTGCCGTACCTTTACCTACAAAACGTCCCAATGCAGCACGGACTGAACAGGGTCCACGATCTCAGACCTCATGCTAGCTAGCGTTTATTAAGCTGCATTGGACATACCCCCATTCTTACGGACTTTGGTTCCATCAACCCCGAGACGAGGTTTCCTCTTCCCGCCAGGGCGCATAGTGTCGTTACCAATAGCTGATCGCGAAACTAAGTGCTTTCCAATATGCGGTGCGCGGTCGGCCGCCACCTTCCAGTTAGCCATGGCAGATGTCAGCCAAGGACAGCGATCCTGCATAGGGCTCATCATGGCTGTAATCGGAGAGCCCAATTGGTAGGAGCGACACCAAGTAAGCTACCCAGGGGTTGATCGCTTTTCCCCAATTTCCACTCCATCCATCAACTCCCTTTTGTGTTTCTGCAGCTACCCCCAGCGGAGGCATAGGCGGCTTATCAATCCTGCGCAACACAAAGCTTGTCGACAGGCTTCGGTTCCAAGCCATCCTCGTTTTCAAGCAGTTCGACACGGATGGCCGAGGTCAGCTTGTCCGTGTCGGTCAGCTTACGCCCAAACAGTGCCCACTACCGCTTCTTATTACGTTTTCGCTGGCTCAATCGCTAGACGCCTCGCCTCCCTGCACTCCCCTCGATACCCACGTTCCAAATTTGCTCGACGCAGCTGTTCGTACGTCCCAAGGGTCGCTACCCATTAGCCCTTCCTGACCGACACATGCTCACCCAGCTTCAGCCCACATGCACCCCAATCACCCAAATGCCAGTCTGCTTGAATCCTCCTCCTCCTTCAACATGCCCCTTCCAACCTTGCTCCCTTCACCCCTCTCCTCCTTTCCTCCGCGCACCATTCCCGCAGGCAAGCTTACTCTGCAGCAGCTCGAGCAGTACGGCAGCTACAGCGCCGAGCGACTGGGCCCCGCAGCAGCCGCACAGCTGCAGCCGCTGCTGGAGGCTGCGAGGAGCCAGGTGGCCGCCTCGCCCGATGGGTTGATGGACATGGAGGCGTTCATTGAGCTGGTCCGGGAGCAGGTGGGGGTAAAGCGGGAAGGCAAGGATGTGGGTCGGAAGGAGGGTTGTGTCGTAAGTGTGGGTTGTGGGTGGGTATTAGGGGTAGTAATGAACTCGGCGATGACAGCGATGACTGGTACCTTAACCATGCTAAGGGAGGTGGGTGGAGGTGGGTGGGTTGGCCATGGCGCCCGGGTTACCTGTTGTGGCAGCTGGGGACTGCAACAGGGGGCTCCGGAGGCGGCAGGGGGGGGGGCAACAGGTGACCGCTGTGGCGCGGACTGTGGGTGCAGGCCGTAGTGGGAAGAGCCGTAAACCCGTAGTAGCCAAGTGGCAGCGTATGGGGGTTGGATAATGAGCATAGCTCCTGGGTTGTGTGAGGTGTTGGCACCTTGTTTGGTATTGTTTGGGTGGCTTGGGGGGAGTTGATGGTTTGGGTGGCACGCATCGTCGGTCCTATGTTCCTATCCGCTAGACAAGTCAGGAGTGTAGGACTATGTACACGTGGGGCAGGCGGGGGGCTGCCGTATCGCCACCGTACCGTATCGGGGCTTCCCGTATCGTCGTCGCGGAAGTACCGGTACCGAACCGTGTGGGGTTGTGGGGGCATGCATGCGAGGGCGGCGCGACGACGACGACGACGACGACGACGACGAGCAGCTAGCGGGAGGTGCGAGATGCGGCAGGAGGGCACGGCTACCGGTACCCGTCCTGATGCGGCAGTGGCGGCAGTGGCGGTGGTGGTGCGGTGCCGGTGCCGGTGCCAGGCAGTGCTAGGGGCGCTGTGCTGTGTTGCCGCAGGGATGTGGCTCCTGAGGAGGATGCAGCCTCCCTCCCAGCTACCGTGCTGGTGATATGCGGCCACCGCTCTGTTGGTGCTGCTGCTGTTGCTGCTGTTGCTGCTGTTGCTGCTGTTGCTGCTGTTGCTGCTGTTGCTGCTGTTGCTGCTGTTGCTGCTGCTATGCACACTCCAACACCTCCACTGCAACACTCAAAAGGAGACAGCAGCCGCCGGTACTACTCCCACAACACTCCCTGCCCCACACCTACCGCCTGGCTAGCTCGCCGTCACGGCGCACTCTAAACACAACTAACAGCGCCACCACCACCGTCCACATCCCCACCACCACCATACAAACCCACTCCCGCTCCCCTCCCCCATGCACCCCTTCCTCCCGCCTTCCCCCCCAACACACACAGATCAAGGCCGCCGCTGCGCTGCCCGACTTCCCGCGCACGCTGCTGGGCGAGGCGGCTGTACGGCAGCTGAGCTGGGACTCCTCGCTGCCCCCGCCCGAGCTGGGCTCCGTGCTGGCGGTGTTCAAGCTGCTGGACTTCAACGGGGACGAACACCTGGCGCTTGAGGACCTGCGGAAGGCACAGGTGGGCGATTAATGGGGATACGGGGAATCCGTATTAGGCTGGATTATAGGATTGCGTACAGTCATACAGGTGTGGTGTAGGGGGTTGGGAGGATGGGACGGGGAGGGGAGGAAGAGGAGGAGGAACCATGCGTTGGCGGATAATGGATGGGGACGTTGGAGGAGCTGCGCACAGGCGGGGATGGGGATCACACCCTCTCCCTCCTCTTCCTCCGCCCTCCTCTCCATCTCCATCTCCCTCCGCCCTCCTCTTCCTCTCCATCTCCCTTCCTCTGTCCCCCACGACCAGGGCATCGAGCGCGAGATCGTGGCCGACAAGTTGGAGGACGCGGACACCAACGAGGACGGCTTCCTGTCCTTCAAGGACTTCCTCACCTCCTACGCCAAGGAGCGCCCCGTCATCCTCAACATGCTCGTCCTAGCGGCCCACTCGGCCACCTTTTGGTTCATCCTTAACCTGCCAGCACTGGAGCTGCCCATCAAGGCGGTCATGTGTCTGGCGCTGATTGTGAAGCCGCAGCTCATCACGGCGCCCGTCATCAAGATCTACACGATTATACGGACGGTGGTTGACCGCGCGCGGGCGGAGATTGAGATGGCGGGTCGGGCGGCGTGAGGGGTTAAAATTAAGGAAAAACGGCGGCGTGAGGTGGGGGGTGTGAGGTGCAGGTGAGCAGGTTGGGTGGGATGCGGTGGGATTTGGATGAGGGAAGGAGGGTGGGGAGGAGGGAAAAAATATAGTGAAACAACGAGTCCCAATCCCATATCCCGACTCATGCAGTGGGTGGGGAGGAGGAGGCAGGGTGGGGAAGGTGGTGTGGGGTGTAGGTGTGTATAGAGGCGGCGGATGGCGTGTGGTGTTGTAATGTTGTTTGGCTTGGGTGGGGTAGGGTGGATGCAGGAAGGTATTGATTTTGGTTGTTTGGTGGTTGGTTGGGTTTATGCGACACCGGGTGTTGTGACCTTTGGTGTGTTGACTGGACGCTTGGACTGTTGATGGCATTGTTTTGTGTGTGGGTTTTGCGGTGTCGGCATTTTGTTATTATCTCCTCTTCGGTTTTTTTCCGAAATGGCTAAGGGGCTACAGCAAAGGGTTATGCCCGTGGATGGGAGAAGCCATGCACTTCAATTCGGGAGGTATTGGTTTGGTGTATAGCGGGAAGTGTGGTGGGCATTCTGGGGACACCTAGCGGCGTGTTTGCACAGGGCAGATGTGGACTGGCTGCACGGAATGCTGCTTGTGATGATGCTGGCTGGGTTGGGTTGTGCATTGTGCGAGTGGACATGGCCCGTAGAGGACATGGCGATTCGGCCAGATAGAGGATGAAGAGAACGGACGGAAGATGCGTTCTAAATAGACAGCTGCGCACAGCGTTACATGATATGTGTTGGTTGGTAGGTAAGCCAACACCAGAAAGGGTTAGGATGGGTTTAACCACTGCTCGATAGCGTTTACTCGCACGCCCATGCCCCGTACCGGATCATACATCGAGCTGCAAGCCACCAGTCAAAGCAAAGTCAAAGCCGAGGGCAACGTGTTCCAGCGGCCCGCTCCCATTCCACCTCTCATTGCCCAACGAAATCCCGTACCCGCGCAAGCCATTGCTGGTATTCTAGCGCGGTTTTGTCAGCCATGTAGGTGCGGATGTACCACCCTAGTACCGCGTTCACACCCCGCTCTTCAAGGAAGTCGACAAACGCCTGCTGCAGGGTGTCATCGAGGTCGTTGAAGGCGGGCCCGCGGTAGGGTGGTACCCCTCCCTCTTCCTCTAATAAATTGTGCATTGCAACACGTTTTATGGTCAAGTACTCGCCGTTGCTTTCGCACTCGAAGACAAGAACGTCGGTTCCGTCCCTCTCAATCGTAACCATGAAATCGACGGGCGCCTCCTCCTCGTCTTCATCGTCGTCGCCGCCTCCGAACAGCTCAGCTGCATCCTCCCCCTCCTCAGATTCGTCCCCCTGGTCCAGATTGACGCGGACAGTGATCTCCTCGTCCTTGAATTGCTTTGTAAGCAAGAATGCAGCTGTCCCTTTTGCGTCTTGTAGCTCAAAGTTACATGGCGGGCCTTGAGTGAGAAACTCATCACGTCGATATGACTCCCGCTCATACTTGATCTCGTCCTTAAGCACAGCCACAAGGCTACTCGAAACTGTCGTCGCTGTTCGCTTGCCCGCTGCGCGCGCCATGACATGCCTAGCCGTGTGTAGACGCATAGGGCACATACGCTCTACACACAGCTCGCCATAAGCGCGGCGTCCGCTGGTGCTTGGCAAGGAAACGATGCTTGAGGCCCCCGAAAGCGCTAAGGAATTCGTTCGCCCGGCTGAGCTGCTACAATTGATCGAATTCATCGTGGCAGCATAAACTGCTTCTAACTTCAGTGGACACTAACGTAGGATGGAATGTTCCAAACCTGTTCTGACGGTGTTGATGTTTAGGAAAGGACAACTCAAGCCATAAGCACCACGACAAAACATGCGTTGGACACGTCGTGGATGAATGGCGGTTGCTCCTAGGGACGAGTACGGGACGCCGATACGGTGGTATACGGCACTCACGGCGCTGTGATCCCACAAGGAATACACACGCCATTTTCCTCCTAATTTAGCGATCCAATCCATCCCTTTGTTGTGTCGTCGACACTAAGACTCACAGCCAAACGGTTCCTTGTTGCGCACCTGCACCGAACCGACTGCATGTAGATGAGGCTACCCTGGAATGCAGTGCCTCGCCTAGCTTGCAGATGGACCACACCTGCTCTGTTCCTGCCTTTTCTTTGCGTACTGTTGGTGCTGCTGCTATGACTGCCGTCATGCCATGGCACAAATCACAGAGGGACTCCCCATGGCTACACCGAGTGTAATTACTAGGGACGGTTACATTCCCCATACAGTCATGGGAAGTACGACAGGTAGCACAGGAGGGAAATCTTGCAAAACGATCGATACCCTACGACAGTCTTGACCACCAATGTAGCTCAAACCGCCTACAAATCTTACACATACCCTGCGGTAGCCCGCCTTGTCGACCGGGCTGCACTCGCAACCCCAGAACGGCATAGCTTAGTACAATAACAGTGACACAAAGTATTTTAATCACAAAGCCTATGAAGGAAGGTACTAACATCGAATAGCGCCCCCCACGGACCTGTGTGCAGGTCCCCCAACCCCAGGAAGGGCTGTGCATTGTTCTGGCCAGCACCAACCTCACCACCATTTTGTAACGAATGGCTCGCCTTCCCGTCGCGACCGCAAAAGTTGGCCCAGTATATGCTGGCTAGTACGATAAGGCCTGCCAAAGCAGGAAGCCCGGGGCCGCTTGGTATAATATAGAAAGCTCCAAAGCCTGGGACAACTAGCTCGTGTGTACCGTGTCAACCAGAAACACGTCAACCCCCAATCATCCTTCACACACTCCGCAAAAAGTGTAAAGGGCCTTATTAAGCCTGGAATACCACACCGAAGGTATTGAACGATAGCACGCGTACGGGAATCTCCGTGCCTCCTTCATCATATCAACTTACTCAACAATACGAAAGGGAATGCAGATATGCTGGATAGCCTGTTTATTAAGGATTGCGTGCCCTATGGCTAACCGCAGCATAGCCGGCCTGTGAGCCTACCGGTAGTGTCAGAGGGTAGCAACCACCAGCCAATTAAAAAAGTTCATGCGCATTTCTCCAAACTACCTGTGTCGAGCGCGCGCATGGCATACACGCACCTAATACGTGCTTTAAGATCACAAGAATGCGCCCATCGTTGCATCATTTGTGCCTTACTAATATCACTGGCTGAACCTATCCGCCAGTACAGATACATGCAGGCAAACTCCATGAAGACAAACTCAATGCAAAGTCCAAGATACGAACTACCGCAGTCTGAAGCCGGTTGCAACATGCCCCAGCTGCCGATATGGGCTCTTATCGGCATGTGGCCTAACGGGCCTTCGGGAATGTGAACGACACCTTCACGAACTTCATGGCCGCATCCATAGTTCCGTTAGCCACCAACCAGGGCCGGTAAAGGACGGTGGCCTTCACGCTGACCTGGAAAAGGGTAGGATTAGGATGGCGGACTTTGTTTTTTATGAACCATGTTATATCGTCTTTGTGCGAATGCATATGCAGAATGGCCGCCGGAGTTGGTATGCTAGGTATCCCAAGCGGCCAGCCCTACCATGAAAGCAGGAGGTCGCCCACGCTAGATGAGAATGGTTCACGAAGAAAACCTTTGTACTATTGGCTTCCCTGGAATATGATAACTCCTTTGTGCGCACATACCTTTTTTGCTTGAGTGTTGACCATCTGCATACAGAGCTTGTACATTTTCCCAGCAGCTAGAGTCTGTGTCGCCGAATTGATCTTGACCAGCGTCACGTTGCCGCCCTTCAGGATGCCCGAGCACTTGCCCCCGCACTGGTTAGTATTGGCAGATGCCACAACGAATTTAGCTACCGCTTGGACCGTTGCATCCGTGATATTGACAGGGGTGGGTCCACCAGCATTGGGTGTGGCAGGTGGAGAAGAAGGGGGCGTCGTTGTCGCCGCGACGGAAGTCACGACGGCAATGGCCACAAGAAAGAAGGAAGCGCGCATTGCTGCCACAGATACAGTAAAGCAAACGTAACAGTAGGTAAGAATATCGTGTGCTTAAAAAGGGTTGGCCTATTTTATAGAGGGTACGCTTCTTCGCAAAACGGTTAATAGTACACGTTCCAGATAGATTCTCAGTCTCAAACTCGGCAACGTAGCATACCAGGCTTACTCCTGAGCATACCGGGCTTACTCCTGAGCAAGGCTGCGTAACCACTATTACGGTTTGCTCCTACTACGAAACTTTTTGTACTGCAGTAAGCCCTCTACCAAGTTCGTACACGCCCGCCTTCGCGCCCGTGTCCTAGATCCCAAGATCCAGCCTCCTTTATGGTAAGCTATCAGTGCTTCCACCCCAATTGACCTAACTGTAAGGCCGCTTGAATGGCAGGCAGTAATTCTCGTATGCCATTAGCGCCTGTTAAAGTAATGGCCCCTGATTGCTTGCCCTACTCTTATCCGTTTCAAAAGGTGTCAGTCAACGCGGAAAACGGAAAACTGCAACACTAATTACTCTGCTGTCGGTAACACCCCTTCCCTGGTCCGGTGGCTGCCCCGCATCACCTGCCCATCACTGGCGTCGCTCAAACCAGCGACAGTCTCAGTGATATCGTACCGTTGTCCTTATCTGCTTTCCGCGGCGGCGGCAACCCCGTGGATTGAAAACAGAAGCCAGCAGTAGTCGCTTTTGACATTTGCGCAATGTAGCCTCAACAACGTCTTGGCCTTGACTTGGAAGTGCCCCTTGACGGTAATGTGCCTGTTTTGCTGGCACCCCGCCATCTTGAGACACTAAGAACCCGGACTCCGGGTGAGCTAGTTAGGCAGCAACGGCGGTACTGATATCCTTCCCAACAGCAATAACTGATGTCCCATACGGGGTGCCGGCAAGTATCTGCCTCGTGTCGTAAACGTAATCATAAATTCAAACTGCTGGACTGTGGCTGTTTGGATGCCTGGGGGCATGTCAGAAGGCAGCGTGCATCTGCCCACCTTACGTCCAGCGTTACATTTGGCGATCCTGCAGATCTCTACGGAGTGCTGCAAGTGGAAATTAACAAGCAGCCTGACGTCCGCGCGTCAGGCGCGCGTGTCGGGCGAAACCAGCACACCATGAGCTAGCGCTGCATGCCGTACATTCGCAGGCAGTACACCGCTTTATAGGATGTACGGCATGCAGCCGTACAACGACAACCCTACCCCTTTCAGTAGCGCTAGAAAAGGGGGCCCAGAGCGAAACCTATGTCCATGATGATGATGATGATTTATCTACATGCGATCTAAACATGCTCCCTTAAATTGGGAAGCCCCTGTACTAAAAACACGTCCTCCACGTGCTGTAAAGCACATGAGGCCGGTCGCTCCTCTCCCAGCAGAATGACCTGGATTCGTGCATGCTTGGAACAGCTCAAAGAAATGGGTCCTGCGCCGCAACCGTGACAACCAACGGCCGACCCAAATGCTCTTTTGACACTCCCATCTTACCCACTCCCACCTTACCCCCTGACGAGCCAAATCATCTAAACCACATGTGCGGTCCTCCGCAGGGGACCAACCGCAGGCCTATGCTAATGGCCCCATGAAAGCATTCTTGACATGCAGACCAGTTCCAGAACCCCTCGGCACTAGCGCAGTAAAGTACAGGCGCCCCTGGCAGCGACAGCAGCACGAGACGCAACGTAGCCGTACGACCTCACTTAAATCCCTATAACGAAGAAACCCCGCTTGAGAACAGTACAACGGCGGGTGAAGGCAAGCAGCAGCCGATATGCTAGCCTTAGTCATCCAGCGCCGTGAAGGACGCGGCAGTGATCTGGGTCGCCGGCTCGGTGGCATCGTTCCTAGCTGCTAGCCATGGCCGGCTCCAGACGGTCGCGTTCACCTTGGACTGCAGTGAGGGAAGAGGAGTGAAGAATTTAAGCCACGCGGTAGGGGCAAGAATCGATGGCACACAGGCGAGGTGTCAAAACATCGACGGTATGAAACGGCCCACAGCCAACATGGGAGTTGAGCGCAAGAACCGAAGTTTAGCCGTGGCATCGCGGGCAGATTGGAACGGCACTGGTGTAAACAGTGTTGCCTGAAGCTTGAGCTGCTGGGAATGGGTGTAAACGCGGGAGGTGCGTATAACGCCACAAGAGGGTAGGAGCCAAGGGAATGTGCAGGTCCCCAAGTCGCCCCTCAGAGCATATTACCCCAAATCTTGCCTTCTGTCCCTGGGAGTTCTCCACGATAAGTTCCAGCTTGTAGTTGATGCCAGCAACGACCTGCTGGCTTGCCGAAGCCACCTTGACAAGCTTCAGCTCTCCGTCCTTGCGAAGCCCAGCGCACAAGCCAGAGCACTCGTTCTCATTAGCAGATGACAGGACGAAGTTGGCAGCGTCAAGGACGCCGCGGTCGCCCACGTCGACAGGTTGAGCTCCTCCAGTCATAGCTGCGGCAGAGGCCGCCATTGCAATGAACGCGACAAACAGAATGCACGCTTTCGCCATAGGGGCAACGGGAGCCTTCAAAGGCTTAAAGCTGTAAGGTACGATATGCTAGGGCAGTTGATACTCGTGGGGTTGACAGCTGTGTAGCGTAAAAAGATAGAAAGAGTAGTGCTACGCAAGAATACGAAACTGTTCCTCAAGTTGAAGGGGTTGCTCGTGCTTTGCGGGTTGCTGGGCGAAACCGGTCGTACATGTTGCCCCTCCTTTGACAACGTGTGATACTCCAAAGCAGAACGGCAAAAATTTTAAGCGTCACACCCTGACCTCTTCCCATGTCAGCTGCAGCCGATCCCCGCGTAGCCCTCATGGGCGGGGCCCCAACGCAAGGGAATCTCCGCGCGGTATGTTTACTGCCTAAGAGCCTGCTTAAACAAGCAAGCGAAGAAGATATGTGTAATGTTTAAAGCCAATCAGTCCTTGTTAGGCTCGTTCTTTCTCCTAGTTACCTGTGTACCAACCCATTGCAGGTGCGGGCGCGTGCCCAGGACCTGCAGAAGTCCATTGATGAAGTTGTGTATGGCTTGCGATTCCATGCTGGTGCTTTGAAATGGGACGACATCATCCGAAAATACAGCGTTATCAATACACAGGTGGGCCCTGAGCGGTCGTCTTGTGCGTGTGTTAGCGTCGCCGTACCGGCTCCTCTAACCGCCTCCCGCCTATACCCATTGAAACTCCGCCCCTCCCCTCCCATCTTCCTTCCCTTCTCGGCGCTTCCCTCTGACCTCCAAAACCCCATCGCACCTCACATCTGCATACTACATGCAATCTTTCCCCTTCTTCCTCCCTCCCTCCCCACAGCTCGTTTCCTTATTATTGCCCTCCTCCCCACCTCCGGCGGACCCGCCCAAGTCGCCTTCCCTTCCCTTCCCTGCGCACCCCTACCCCTACCTCCCACCTACTTATCCAACTCCCCTTTATCCCCACCTCCCTTCACTTTTTCATCCCATTTCCCCCATTCACCCCCCCCCCCGCTCCAGCTCGCCGGCTTACGAGAGGCGCTGCGTCCCGGCACCCTGGATGGTTTCGCGCTGCTGCCGCGGGTGGTTCCGGAGCCGGGTTTCGCGGAGGCTGTGGCAGTGCAACTGGCGTCGGCGCTGACGCCGGAGGGGGAGGCGGCGGCGGCGGAGGCGGCGGCGGGGGTGGAGGGTGCACTTGGGCTGGGGCCGGAGATGGCGTCTATGCGGAGGTTTGAGGTGAGCGGGGCAGGTTGGGGGGCGGGGGGCAGGGAAGCGGGGTCGGAGGCGGGTGGAGGGAGGAAGCAAACCAGTGGGTGGGTGGGGGTCGAGTGGGTGCCGTACATGAGAGAAAACCCAAGTTCCCTACGCCCCAGGTACGAGTACGCGGCAGGCATGACGTGTGCAAGACGTATCATGTCTTAAGTCGTACCCACCCACCTCGCGGCCCCTGCATGTCCCCTCTCCATGCCCGCGCCCCCCCCCTCCTGCTGTCCCCCCCAGATCCTGAACAGTGCGGTGGAGGCGCACAACGGCCTCATAGCGGCGCTCACCGGGCCCCCGGGGGCAGCGGGAGGCGGGGGAGCAGGCGGAGGAGGCGGGGAGGGGGCGCTGAGCGCTCAGGTGGGTCAAAGACCATACCGAACCATAGGAAGCCACAGGTTGGGGCAAGACAATGGGGATAGGAGCGGCAGGGTGCCACAATAACAAGTATGGGTTAGCGGTCCATACCGATACCGAGTCCGGGGTGGCGATGAAACAGCGACCCTCCAGCGACCGAGCTGAATGCTGGCTGTTGTAGTTGTCTACTACTATTGTCTTGATGTCAAACATCGTCACCAAGGCCCCATATGTGCTCGGGCATGACAAAGAGGCAGGACCGAAAACATATGTTATCAGGCGCTCAGGTGGGGGGGGTGAGAGAGCATAGGACCAGCCGCATGGGAAGCCAGCCAGGGGTTAGGGCAAAGCAGTGGGTAAAGGAGAGGCGGCAGGGTGCCACAATACAAACGGAGGGTTTCCTGTCGATACCGAGTCATGGCACGGCTAAGTGAAACACCGAACGTACCGATCGCCCACAAGGGCTCTCATCTTCTGTACCCCTTCCCCCTCCTTCACCCATGGCGAAGCCTCGTCACACTGCTCGTCCATTCCTCTTCCCCCTCAATTTCCTCCCTTTCCCCCTCCATTCCCTCCTTCCCAGGGCCCCCTCCGCAAGCGTCAGCGGGACATCAGCGAGGCCACCGCGGGGGTGCTCGCCAAGAAGTCGGCAGCAGCGGCGGCGGCAGCGGCGCTGCTGGCAGCGGCCAGTAACGGCCCACCCGCTGCGACTACAGGTGCGGGGTGAGGCGGAGGGGGATTTGAAGATAAGGCAACTGACGAGAAGGGTGTGTGTTTTAAAAAAGGGTGTGTGTGTGGGGGGGGGGGCTTCATCTTGACTACCGGCAATGATCCTGCTGCTCCTCCTCCTCCTTGCTGTGTCGTACAGCTCGTTAGTTCCCTTTTATCTTACCCCCCTCCTTACCTCCTTCCAGGAGGGGGGCGGCAGCAGGCGGCCATGCCGGGGCCAGCACAGCGGCGACTGGGGTCGGGGGCAGCAGGCGGGTCGGGAGCAGCAGGGGGGGGAGGGCCGGGAGCAGGGGGTGCGGGGGCAGGAGGCGGGGAGGTGATGGACCCTGCCCTGGTGTTCCTGTTGACGGGGGCGCGATGAGCGGGGGGGGGGAGGCGGTGGCGGCGTGTGCGTGTGTTAAGAAAACTGACCGGGTGCGTGTGTGTTTGTAGTTGAGTAGGACAAGAGCAAGCAATTGGGAGAGGATGTGAACCGCGAGTACAGGCAAAACAGTGGTAACCAAACCTGAACCGTAACTCAGAAACTGCTTAAATAGCTCTGGGTGCGTGTGTGTGTTTGTGTGGAGAGCTGTGGCGCAGGAGGGACAAGGGGGGGTGTCAGCCCCCTGGAAGGAGTTGGATAGCGGCGGAGCCTCTTGATGAGGATAGGAACGTATGTGGTGCACTGTGATGACAAAATTGTTCCGATGTTGTACGGAAAGAGTTACGGGCTTGCAAAGCTGGTTGGACGGCAGGGGTGGGTGGGCGGGTCCGGGGCGCTAAGGACTTTCTTGGCCTGCGCTTGATTCCAGCCGCTCCACTAGGCCGCGGCTTGGAAGCAAGGGAACGGCCTAAGGGATACCCCGGCCGATGGAAAGATTTTGTTTCTCCGAAACGCCCACCCGCCCACCCTCCCAGCCACTTTAAAGTCAAGTGCCATGATCCCCAATTGACGCAGTTGCGAGGTACCAAAAAAAGCCATAAAGCGCTCAAAAGTATTAAGCTACTGGTGCCGCCTCTTGTCCCACACAATCGCACCACGCGCCCACCTCTTCCCAAGTACCGGTGATCCCTCCCGCTCTCCTTCCCGCCCTGCCTCCCTCTACCTATCCCTTCGGAACACCACACACCAGTTTGACCGATCGTAAAACACCTCCTCCACTACACCCCACGGCAAAACACCATTACCCACACCTCCCCTCTCCTGCCCCTCCTCTCCCCCTCCTGCTCCTCCCTCTTCCTCCTCCTCCCCCGACGGCGGCCCCAGCGCCAGTGCCCGCTCCGCCAGCCCCCGCAGCTCAGCCGCGGTGAAGAGGTGGTAGTAGCGCTGGAACACCACCGCGCCCTTGGAGGAGTCGAGCTGGGGGGGGCATCAAGAAGGAAAGGGGGAAGAAGTAAATGAGGAGTGCAGCAACTGGAGTCCCAATCCCATATTCCGACGCATACGAAGACAGGGGGAGGGAGGGAGGCCATGTTGGGGGACGGCAGGGGAACGTTTACCCGAGGGGAAGGGGCGGGGGACGAGTACGAAGGTTTCTGCCCACACACGAGAACACGTAGGGAGGGCAAAAGCAGTGGATCGCGGGGATCGCTGCGAAGATCAGGAAGCCGGCGCCCTGCACGCGTGGAGAAACAGCTTTCCTCTTCCTGCCTCCTCCGCCCTCCTCCCCTGCTTCCCCACCATCCCTCCCCCCCGCCTCTCCTCCTCACTCCCCCCACCTCCATACCCTACCTTGGGCGCCGGACCTCCTACTGCCCCCTGCCCTGCGCCACCACCACCAGCAGCACCACCACCACCACCACCAGCAGCAGCAGAACTGCCATCCGCGGGCTGCTGCTGCTGCTCCTCCTGTTGTCCTGCTTGCTCCCCCCGCCGCTCCCCTTGCTGGTGCTGCTGCCCCTCGCCCTCCTCCTGCTGCCGCTGCTGTCCCTGTCCCTGTCCCCGCCTCTGCCGCTGCTGCTGCTGCTGTTGTCGCTGCCGCTCCGCCCCCACCACCTCCCTCGCCGCATTGGCCGCCTCTGCCCGGTGGAAGGGCAGGTGCCAGGGGACGAAATAGTCCACCCCACCTGCCTCCCCTCCGCCTCCACCTCCACCTCCTCCGTTCCTGCTGCTGCCACCACCCTGCTCATCACCCACCGCTACCCCCGACTCAACCGACACGCCCTTCTCCCCACCCTTCTCAACAAAACACGCTGCCCCCGCCACCCCATCAACGCCACCAGGAGCAGCAATACGAGTCCACTTTGCGAGCGTCTTCGCCGGATCCTCCTGCTCCGTAGCCCACACCGTCACCAGTGCCCTCCCCCCACCAGGCCGCAGCACCCGTAGCAGCTGCCGTAGCAACCTCACCCGTCGTACGGCACTGCTCAGATGGTGCAGTACGGCAATGCAAAGTACTGCATCACAGCTGCCGGGACGGTACGGCAAGCGGAGGGCGTCGGCGATGAGAGCGTCGGCGGCGGGGGGAGCTGCGGAGGGGGGGAGGCCGGGGGGGTGCAGGCGCTGAGCGGCTACTGCTGCTAGGCCGGAGCTGATGTCGCTGCCTAGTACGGCGAGGTCTCGCCGTACACCAAAGTATTTGCCGTTGCCGCAACCCACGTCGGCTACCACGCCACCGGGGGGGAGCGATTCGATGAAGGAGCGTACGCGGGGCCAGATGGCGAAGCTGGGGAGGGGGAGGGGGAGGGAGAGAGGGGAGGGGGGAGGGGGTGGGAGGGAGGCAGGGGTGATGGGAGGTGGAGGGAAAGCCAATGCGCTTACGTAACTATTCTGAAAGATTTCCACAAGTTGCGGGTTATACCGGTATCTTGTTCCATTGTTCTTTATGCCTCTCCAGTTTCCTGTCCGTTCCCTCCCTCCCTCCCTCCCTCCCTCCCTCCCTCCCTCCCTCCCGCCACCTCACCGAGTGGCACTGAAGTGCGGTGCGATCGCGTCATACACCTTGTGTACGTACTCCGCTTCCAAAGCAGCCAGTCGTGACTCCTCGTCTTCGCCCCCGTCTCCTCCTCTTCCTCCTCCTCCTCTTTCTTGTGCCCCCCCTGCTGTCCCTTCCCCACAGCAAGCATCACAACCATCAGCTGCCGCTCTTGCTGTTGCTGCTGTTGCTGCCTTATCAACCAGCTCCCGTGCCTGCTGCTGCTGCGGCGGCGGCGGCCGCTGGTGAGGCAGCAAGTGTGGCTGCTGCTGCTGGTGTTGCTGCGGGGTTGGGAGGTCCGAGGTGTCGTTGGTGGTCGTCGCCGCAGCGGGGGCGGTAGCGGCGGTTGAAGACGAGGGGGCGGAGGAGGAGGCCAACGAGGAGGCAGAGGCGGAGGAGGAGGGTGTTGGTCTGAGGAGGGAGATGCGAGTGGGTGGCAGCACCGCCTGGGGGGTGGGGGAGAGAAAGGGAGGGAGGTGGTTAGTTCGGGGTGGGTAGTTGATGGGCAGTTGGTGGGTTGTTGCAGCTTGCATGCATGTGGGTAGCGCCTTGCATGGTGCGTGTGTGTGGGGGGGGGGGCACATCACATCACCCGAGTTACAAGGACGTTAGCGTGCTGTTGTGTCCCACCCGCCACTCCGCCCCCCCCCCACCCCGCCCCACCTGCTGACTATCGCAGCAGTCGGGGTAGGGGCAGTCGCAGGGGTAGCCGCGAACCTGGGGGGGTGGGTGGGAGGGGGAGGGGGACATCGGTACAGAGGAGGGGTGTGGGGTGGTGTTGTGTGTTTTGGGGGTGACATAATTCAAAACACCACCCTGTCAAGGGCCCTACATGCACAGTCACAGTATGTTGTTGTTCTTCTTCTTCTCGGCCAGTTTTCTAAAACCCACCCACCTTTCTAAACGTGAGTGACAGTCGGCGGCTGCGGGGTAGCAGCTGCCCCCCCACCACATCCGCCACTCGGTGGGGAATGTAGTGCTGCCTGCAGGAGGTGGGGGGGGGAGGAGAACGGGAGAGGGGAGGAGGAGAAGATGGGGGTTGGGGTAAGGGGGGGGGGTGAGAGGAAGAGGTGGGAGACGGCGGGTGCGGAGCTGGGGAGGGGGAGGCAGTCCCGGGGGTCTCCCGTACCCAGGGTGCATCCCTCCCTCCCTCCCTCCCTTCCTTCGTTCTTTGCTTTTTCCCTCCTCCTTCCCTCCTCCTTTCCCTTTCCCATTCCCTCATTACCCCCACCCACCACGCGTATCTCGCCTCCCCCCCCATCACCAACAGCGAGCGTGGCGGCAGCAGCAGCGGCCGCACCGCCTCCCCCCTCCTGAACTCCATCACCGTGTGACTGCCCAGGGAGAGGGACAGGATGGGGCCTGAGGGGGGGCGGCAGGTGGGGCGGAGGAGGAGGGGAGCGCAGAGAAGGGGATGAGATTACCCCGCAGCAGGACGAGGCTGCGATGCGGGCACACCGCTAGGGGGGGCACACCGCTAGGGGGGGCACACCGCGGCACAGACATGTTCCGACTCGCGGCCAGGATTTTGAACAGCTATACCCGAGAACCAACTGCAACCCTCCTTCCATCCCTACTCCTCCCCTACCCCCCTCTCCAAGAGGTGCTGCCGCTTCCCCCGCCCGCCACCGCCCCGCCCCCCTCCCCCTCCCTCCTCCTCCCCCCCCCCCCTTCTCCCCCCCCCCCCTCCCTCCCCCCCACCTGTGAATGCCGAGTGTGTGTCCACATGCGGCGACAGCCCCACTCCCCGCAGGTACTCGTTAACAGTCAACTGGTCCAGGGGCTGGCAGACCTGCGCGTGTGCGTGTGTGTTTGGGCATGTTTTGGGGGGGGGGGGGTGGAGATTGAACAGGGGGGGAAAAGAGGGGAGCAGGTGTGGGTACCGGTAAGGGAGACGCGGGCTCCTTCCTTCCAACCCCATACACGCACCTCCCCCATACACTGCCCCCTCCTCCACATCCTTCCCCCATTAATCACCCCAACGCACGGGTCTTCATCTTCCTTTCCCCCCATCCCTCACCTCCCTGCTGCCCTACCCCTCACCTCCATCCTCATTCAACACATTGGGTACTAGTGTTTTCACCCTCCCCCCCTCACCTCCGGTATCCCCTCCATGCGCCCCACCAGCTCCCCAAGCCAGCCGGGTAGCGGACCCAGCGGCTGCCTGGGGTCCACGTTGCGGGTCTGTGTGTGTGGGGGGGGAGGGGGGAGAGAGAAGGGGAGGGGGGAGTGGGAAGGGGGATAGGGGAGGGGTCGTGCCTTAGGACTCTTAGTGCCGTGCGATGAAGCGGAGTGCAGACATCCCGTACCTCACCTCATGGTTGTCATCCGCCCCATCCCATCCCACCCCGCCACCCCGCGCCCCCCCCACCGCGTAGTCGAAGCGGAAGCCGTAGTGCTGCACCCTCCGCTTCGCCATCGCCTCCCAGCCACCACCGCCACCACCACACCCTCCTGCTGCTGCTGCTGCTCCTTCTCTCCCACTGCCGCCACTGCCACTGCCGCCTGCTCCTGCTTCCCCTGCCTCCTGCTGCTGCTGCGCCTCCTGCTCCCGCTCTGCCTCCTCCCTCGCCGCCTGCGCCGCCTCCCGCTCTGCCGCCTCCTGCCGCTCCCTGTCAATGGCCGCCATGAGCTGCTGCTCCTGCTGCCGGGTGATGAAGTCGGGCAGCAGCAGCAGGCCCGGTACCCCCGCCTCGGGGGCTGACAGGGCGACCGGCCTGGGGATGGGGCGCTGGGGGGGGGGGAGGAGGAGGGAGGGAAAAAAAAGAAATTCCAAAGTGTGGTGTGATAGTGATACAAGTTGCTGACAATCCCTGGGAGGGAGGACGGTTCTTACATCGGACCGCCTACTGCTAAGCCACTGCCTTCCTCTGCTTCCTCTCCTTTTGCGTTCCTTTTCCTTTCCTTACCTTTCCTTCTTCCACTCCTCCGCCTTTCGCACCCTGCAATCCCTCAACCCTCCAAAACCCTCCAAACGCCCTCCAAACCCGCCTTAAACACACCCCTACCTTGTCCCGCCGCACGTCCGCGAAGTTGACCACCAGTTTGCGACCGCCCGCAGCGACCCACGGGCCGTTCCGCGGCACCGCTGCCGCCGCCGCCGCGGCATCGCCTTCCGCCTCGAAAGCCAGGAAGGCGTGGTGGCAGGAGATGGGCTGGAGGGGATTGGGAGGGGAGACAGAGGAGGAGGGTTGGGGGACTCCGGAGGACGCGGCAGGTGAAGGGGAGGGAGCATCCGCGGGAGATGGCTGGAGCGGGCCTTGAGTTGGGAGTGCGGGGGAAGGGGAAGGAGAAGCGGAAGCGGAAGGTGCATCTGGTGGCGGTGTGGGTTCTGGTAGTACGACGGTTGGACTGCCGTACGGGGCAAAGATCTCGGCGAGTTGCCGTACAGACATGCCGCGCACTCCGCCGACCCAGAGGTATCTACAGCAGGTGGAAGATAGCGGCTGTGTTACAGCGTGAGAATGTGTCTTAATAGCTTAGACCCTGACAAGCTGTGGGCACACGCTTCTCTCCTATTGACTGCTTTGGCAGTAGCACATGGCATGCACTGGACGCCAGTGTAGCGTCGCGAGGGAGCTCGCCAAAAGCATCCAGTGAGCAAAGACAGCAATCGGTTCAGCTGACAACGAACAACAGATAGCAGGGCCAACCAAAGATGTTAGGGGCTTCGACACCGTTGCCCACATCGGCCATCCAACCGCCAACCTTACCTAGTGACCCTTCCGGGAGGAGCTTTGATGAACCACATGGCTTCCCCAACAGCAACAAATACCTAGTATTTGCTGAGTCAATTCTACGCAGCGTCACGCCGCCTTTGCTCCTTTTTGACAGTACTATGTAAAAAGCGTATCAGTCACAGGTCATAGTAAGCGAGCATGAGCTACCCATGGAATACAAAACAGCAAAATGAGAGTGCAATCCTGGCGAGACAAACATTTACAGGCCAGAACCGGCACTTAACCGCTATTGTTTAGAGGTGGTCAAGCGGTATTGCCTTCATACTAGGAACAGGAGGACAGAAGCATTTGCGTGCAGCGACATGGAAGCATGTTGGACGGCTGTTGTACAGTATTGACATATCCTGATTTCACTGTCGAGTTCTTAGTGCCGATCATAGACATTTAAGGCACTCGTGGTGTATACGTTGCTTATAAAGCAACAGGTCACGCAACGTTGATGAACGACCGAATAAAACATTTCGCGTGGGCACGTGTTGCACGTCGATCCTGAACTTTCTTGCAATCTACCAAGCTCACACACAATTTGGCGGAACAGTCGTTGGCTCGAGACGTATACCGCGCCTAGACGTCTGCTGCTACGCACCGTTACTCCATGCCGGGACTAACTGTTATGCGACACTTCTTGCCTGGATAGTAACAGTGTACAAAGGCCGAAAAGCGACTAGAAATCAGCAAAGAAGTACCCGACGCTGCATTTCCCGGCGCGATGGCAACTTCAACCGACGCAACAGCCACCACACCATCCCCGGCTACCTTGCCGGAAGTACTCCGCGCCCTGCCTCCAAACGTCGCCCGCCAGACAATATGGCTTTCTCTCAGTAGGGCTGAGCGTGCGGCCTTGCGGCTTGTGTGCCGCGACATTCACGACATGGCTTGCGGCGCCTGGGTCTACGACCTACAGCTACTTGTTCAACAACCTACCGCCGGAACGGTACCTCCTACAACCTCCTACCAAGATGTAATCCCTCCCAGTACCAGGCCCGTCCCGCCGCATGCAGCGCACGTCACCCTCCAGACCCGCACACCCCCACATACCAGGCACCACCGCCGCCCGCTGCATCATACCTTCCCAGCTCCTCACTCCGTCACCTTCCACCTACCGCCAGCAAGACCTTTGCGCCCGGCGGGCGGCACCCGCGGCCCTGCCCTCCACCTCCTTAATCCTCCTGCTGCCGCCGCCGCCGCCGCCGCTGCTGCTGCTGCTGCTGCAGCAATAAGTCGCGGCAACGGCAGCGGCAGCGGCGGAGGTCGCTCCGTTGCCGTAGCAGCAGCAACAGCAGGGACAGCAGCAGGAGGCGCAGCAGCAGCAGCAGCAGCAACAACAACAGGGAAGTCGTCTTGGGACTGGCGGGGAATTCCCTCCCTGTTGGAACCTCCCTCCGAGTCAGCAATAGCAACAATAACAACAGAGCAGCAGCACCACCACCACCACCCTATGCAACACTTTAGCGGCTTCGGACGACGAGCTCAGACTACCGGTCCTGTTCCAGCAGCAGCAGCTGCAGCAGCACCAGCAGCAGCCGCTGCTAGGGTTGCCAGCGACATGGTGGGTGGCAGGCGTGGTGATGTGGTAACAGCAGCAGCTTCCGGGAAAGGAGGCCTGGAGGAGGATGGGGACGGCAGCATGCTGCCTCAGCTGCCGACCCTGGAGTCCCTCCTCCTCCTTCCATTGGGCGAAGAGGACAGCAGTAGCAGCGGCGGCGGCAGTAGCAGCCAGGGTAGCGGCAGGGGGGGCAGTGGCAACAGCGGCGGCGGCGGCGGCCCCTGGCTGGGTGTGTGTCCAGCTGTTAAGACATTACGGCTACTGGGCTTGCCGTTTGAGGTTGTACGACAGGGTTCGCCGTACATGTCTCGTCTTGCGGAGGCTTACCCTGGTGTGGAGACCTTGGTCCTGCGCTGCATCCTGCCCACATCGTCCGCCATCGTACAGTCGCTGCCGCCGCTGACGTCAGCGCCGCCGCCGCCGCCGCCGCAGCAGCAGCAGCCGCAACCATGGGCATCTCTTTCATCCTTGCCGGAACCGGTACCGCTTCCCTGCATGGGTCTTCAACCCTGGGAACCATGGGGCAGCGGCACAACCATCGGCGGCGACGCCGCTGCTCGTGGAAACAGCTCCGCGGCCTCCGCCTCCGCCACCGCTATCCCAAGCCTACCCTGGTCCAGTAGCCTCTGGCGTCATGACCCCGCCACCGCCACCGCCACCGCCACCGCCACCTCTTCTCTTCCTGACTTCACCTCCTCGCTTCCTGCCTCAGCCGCCGCTGCCGCCCTCGCCAGCACAGTCGACAGCCCTCCTGACGCGCTTCCCGGTGGGGTACCACCTGCAGCCGCCGCCACCACCACCGGGACTACCAGCCAGGAGCTCCGGGGGTATGACGACAGCAGCAGCAGCAGCAGCAGCGGCGCCGTCGGCAGTGCAGCTGCGGTCGACTCCTCCTCCTGGGCAGCTGCCGCTACCGCTGCTGCTGTTGCGGCGGCCGCTGCTGCTGCTGAAGCAGGTGCTGCTGCTCCTAGCAACGGCGGCCGCCTAGTACACCACCCCCTACACCCAACGCGACTTGAACCCCACCCCCGCGACCTCCACCACCCCCTGGCCGCCTTTCGGCGGCTGCGTGCCCTACACCTCTCCCTCCTGCACCAGCAGCAGCAGCACCACCACTACCAGCAGCACTGCCACTCGGGGGGAACCGCCAGGATGACAGCAACAGCAGCAGCAGCAGCAGCTGCAGGGAGTGGTCGCTTCTGCAGCATGACGGATGCTGCTGGTCCCCGGGCGTCTTCAGTGGCGGCGGCATCATCGGAGGTTCCGTACCTCCTGGGGGCTTGGGGGCAGCGGCAACAGCAGCAGCAGCAGCAGGAGGAGGAGGAACAGGGAGGGCGGCATCGACAGCACCAATATGGTGAAGAATGGGGGCAGCAGCAGCGAAGTGATGGGCTTCGGAGCCTTAGCCTCAGCGGCATTGTGGTTTCGGAGGCAGTGTTGTCTGCTATCGTGCAGCTGCGCGGGCTGACAGAGCTTCGGCTCCGCTTGGCACTGCCGCCGCCGCCGCCGGGGGAAAGAGGAGAAGGAGACGAAGAGCCAGCAGCGGCAGCGGCAGCGGAGGCGACAGCGGTGGCTTACCTTCCTGGATCCCTGACGTCACTCAGTCAGCTGCGCGCATTGTCGGTTGATGTGTACGGCAGGGCTCCGCCGCCGCGACGGCGCTGGTTTGACGCCGCCGTCGCGACGGCGGCGGAGCTGGCGGAGGCGACCTCCGCCGCCGCCGCCGCGAGGCATCATCAGCAGCAGCTGCTACAGATCGTGGCGGCAACAGCTGGCGGGGCTGCTGACGTCAGTACCCCAGCTGCAGGTGCTGCTGGCGGCGCCGATGGGGGTACGGCAGCGACAGCGGCGCTGCCTCCGTCGCAGCGGTCTAGCTGGGCGGATGTGGTGGGGGGTTGCTGCGGCAGCCTCACGCATTTGGACCTACCCACGGTGAGGGATGATGTGGGCGATTGGCGGTCCGGCCTGCCTTTCCTTTCCAAACATTGAACTGCATTTACTTCAATTCTTCTTTCCCTTCTCCTTCTTCTACAACTACTTCTTCTCCAACTCTGTGTTTACCTTTTTTCGTGTCTTCTTTGTTGCTTGTCGGTGCTGTCGCAGGTACGGATTGACTCGGAGCTGCTCCAGGTGGGTACCAGGGGCTGTACGACAGAGAAAGGGGGGAGGTTGGAAAAGGGGCCGTACATGTACGGCATCACGTGTACGGCTGGGGTTGATGGCTGTGGAGTGCGACGGCTGGCTGCCCGGAGAAGCCGCTGCGCCGCGTAACCTCGCCTCACCTCACTCACCGGAAACCCCCCAGTACGTCCCCCTCAGTACCCCGCGATGACGACCACGTAGTTAAGAAGCTGCTGCCGTACCGTACTGTCCGCTGCTGCACACTGAGGCAGCAGCACCCAATTACATGCGGTGTACGACGCCAGCTCGTCCCTATCCCATATTCCCCCTCCTCTTCGTCCTCCTCCTCCTCCTTCCACGCACCCCCGTCTCCCACTCCCGCTCCCACCCCAGGCACTGCAATGCTGCCCCGCACTGACCCACCTAGGGGCACTGGGGCTGCAGATGGGAGCAACCCCAGCCGGCCCTGCAGGAACAACACCCTCCTCGCTTAGCCGACTGGGCGGCGGTAGTGGCGGTTGGGGTGCTATAGGCGAGGGTGGCAGCAGCCGGCACCTGCAACCCCAACAGCAGCAGCCCCAACAGCAGCAGCCGCGGCGGGGTGGTGGCGGCGGCGGTGGGCTGCTGCTGCCCTGGCTGGTTTCGCTGCGGTTGACGGATGTGCGGTTGGGCCGGGGGCTTCTGGAGCTGCTGAGGGGGTGAGCAGGGAGGGAAAAAAGAAATTCCAATGTGTGGTGTGATAATGGTACAAATTGCTGACAAGCCCTGTTGGAAACAACCGTGAGTCGAGCCGAAAAAGTGGGGGGGTAATGTACAGTGGGGGTTCCTCAAGTGGAGGGCAGCGAGGGGGCTTGGGTGAGCTGCGAGTCCACATTACACCTGTGGAAAAACAGATTACATCAGTCGGTACAAAACTACGCCACATCTAAGCTGCTGCCGTGCTTCCCGCTGCCACGTCCCTTCCTCTCCATCCTCCTCCTCTCCTCCTCCTCTCCTCCTCCTCCTCCTCCTCCTCCTCTCCTCCTCCTCCTCCTCCTCCTTCAACCCCACTCCCGCTGCCTGACCCTCAGCGCCCCACGACTGCGCTCCCTGGCGCTAGGCCTGCGGCTGGAGCAGTTCCAAATCGCAGTACCTGCTGTCGTACAACAACAGCAGCACAAATCCAAGAAACAAGCCGGCTCAAGCCTCTCAGGAAAGCCTGGATCCAGCCCATTCGGGCTCCCTGCACGTGGCACAAGCGGAAGCGCCGTCGCCGGCGCCGATGCTGACGACATTACTGCCGGCAGCAGTGGATTCGGGCGGGATGAGGAGCCTGGCGAGGAGCCTGAAGAAGAGCCCCAGCAGCAGCAACCCCCCCATCACTACCCCAGTTGGCGTGCAAGCTACGATGCCGCAGAGGCCGCTGGGGAGGCCCTCGCTCTTACTGCCACCACCACCGCTGCTTCCACCTCCGCCACCACCGCCGGCAGCAGCAGCCATGGCAGCGGCAGCAGCAGCAGCAGTGCCTGGTGCGATTTGCTGCGTGTGTGCGTGCGGTGCGTGGAGGTGCAGCTGGGTCTGCGGGGCGCGGTGGAGTGGGTGGCAGCGGTGGGGTGGCTGGCGGGGGCGCTGGGGGGCAGGCTGGGGGGCCTGGCGTTGCAGGTGCGGGGGTGGGGGTGCGGGGATGGTGTGGGTGCGGGTTGCTTTTGTCGTGAATGGATTGCTCCAGCCAACCTGTTTCACGGGCTGTTGTGTCGACAAAACTGGCCACACGCCTTCCTTCTTCCTACCTCTCCTCCCCTTCTCTCCCCCCGCAACGCCTCCTCAACGCCTCCCCCTCCCTCTCAGGCCAGCAGCCCCAGGTGGGAGGTACGGGATGAGGCGATAGCAGCCGTGTCGTACGGACTGCCGTACCTGCGCCGTTTGGAGCTGCTGTCGTACGACATAAGCCCCTCGGCCCGCGGAGGAGAAAGAGGAGGAGGAGGGGGGCTTATGCCGCTGACGGCGCTGGGGGTGCGTCAGCCAGCGAGCACGCATGCCCCCGGTGCAGGTTTAGTGTACGGCAGTGCGTGTATCGTACACGTGTCCTGGGACGAACAGTACACATTTATCGTACGGTAGCATACATGTGTGTATTTGCGTATGCCGTACATGTGTCCTGGTAGGTGCCCCCACCCCACCCCTTGCTGTTAACCTCCACCTCCCCCCTGCCCCTACGCTGGCCTCATCCCCTCCCGCCGGTTCGGTTTCTCTCTGACTCCCTTCCCCCGTGGCACTGTGGGTCTTCTTAATCCCCTCCCCCCCATGCCGCCCCCGCCCCCATGCCACCCCCTCAGGAGCTGTCGGAGCTGCGACTAGACATGCAGGTGGGGTTGGGGGCTGGGCGGGTGGTGGGTGGTTGGGGGGTTGTGCTGTAGGGTGCTGTAGGGGAGGGTAGGGGGCAGCGAAAGTGGGAGGTTGTTGGTTCTAGCAGTACCCTCCTCCTATACCCCTCCCTACTCCCTCCCTGCTCCCTCCCTACTCCCTCCCTATTCCCTCCCCTTCCCTCACCCCCTCCCTCCCCTTCCCTTCCTCCCATCTCCCTGCCCAAGGGCTTCATGGCCTGGTTGCCGCCCGACTCCCTGCTGTCCTTCGCCCTAGCAGCCCACAGCACCCGCGGACAACGACAGCAGCAGCAGCAGCAGCAGTGCCCACAAGCGGCGGCCGACACAGCCCCCCTCCATGCACCACTGCTGCCACTATCATCACCACCGCCAGCAGCAGCCTGCCGGAGAGGGAGGAGCAGTCCACTGCGATTGGTGGCCACATTTCTTTCGGAGCAGCAGGCGGCGGACATGAATGCCAGGCTGGCGAGGGAGGCGGGTGGGAAGGGGGAGGAGGGAAAGGAGATGGGGGAGGAAGAGGAGGAAAAAAGGAAGTCCAATGAGAGTGGTGGTGGCGGTGGGGATGGTGGCAGGAAGCCTTATGTGGTGGTGAGCACGGGGGCTTGGAGAGAGGAGGAGGAAGGGGAAGAGGAGGAAGAGGCGTTGGCTCCGTGGTAGTGCAACCGCGTGAGGTTTCTACGCTCAGGAGTTCAGTTGAGTCAGCTGACTGCAGCCTCAATTCCCCAGCCTGGTGCGGGCTCCTGCCCCTATGCGTTTGACCCACGGGACCTAGGCCGCAGCGCTTCCAGCCCGGCTGCCGACTGAATCTCCAGGATAGAAATGATAAAAATGTAAAGTATGGTTCTTTCCAAAGGCAATTAGTTAATGACGCCTCTGGTCCACGCTTTCAGGAATCACCAACCCGCAAGGGACGTCAATTACGGTACAGATGTACAAGGCGAACGTAAGTCGGCTATACGCTGATTTCCCCACGAACAAGGCCATAGGTGTACAACAAGTTACGCAGGTGTAGAAGGAAGTGACCCTACGTTGCATATTGCACGCTATATCGTTCTCAGGTGTGAGCGACTCTTTGAAGCTAAGGGAGCAGGGTTGTCGTTTTTTCGTTACAGCTTCCATCTTATTGCAAGGTAGCGTTTGCGTTAGACAGAGCAGTGGTTGTAGGCCAGCAGAGCTAAGAAATGTCCGTCGAGGTTGGCATAAAATGGAGCGGCAAGGAGTTTACAATCCAGTTGGAGCCGACGGAAACCGTGATGGCGTTAAAGCATAAGCTGGAGAATGAGACCAACGTCCTTGCCAAGCGGCAGAAGGTGCGACCATGCCAACTGTCGCATTGGAACATGTTGTCTGGCGCTTCGGGACTGGACAAAGCCTGGACAGTGTTATAAGAATAATGTGAATACAATTGTAACTGATCTGTGAGGGTGCGGCGTGACTTTACTCATCCGTCTCCGCAGTTTCCCTCGGGAAGGCGGGAAAAGACGGGACCTAGTATGAACGCCTCTTTGTTGTCTATGCGTAGATTTTGGGGCTTAAGACGAAGGAGGGAAAACCAGCAACGGATGAATCCCCGGTGGGAGACCTGCAAATTAAGCCCAGCGTCAAGTTCATGATGATGGGGTAAGAGGATGGGTGGGTGTCGGCAAGGATTGGCCAGAAAGGTTGGCATCTACGTTATTTACTATCTATATCCCACTGTCTTATAGCTGGTTTGGTCGGCGTGGGTGCTGTTGGGTGGGTGCACACTGGTCATGCCACGACATTGCTGGAGGCTCAATCTCAACATATGCTTACACGGACGGCTTGGTTCCATCGGGTTGGGTCTTCCACCCACCAAAACAATCCCAGCTTTTCCGACGTATCAAAACCCCACGCAACGCAAAAATCTTTTCCTGACACTCTTCACTTGAGTCCCAGGATCCACCACACGTTGTCATCCCCCGCACCTGACCACCCGCCTTACACATCACCATCATTGTGTTGGTGTCCTGCCTACCCCGTGCCGTACACCCCGCTCCATGTTTCGCCAGCTCTACTCGACCTCACACGCCTCCAGTTTCCCTCACCTCGTACATTGCCTCCGGAGGCCTAATGGTCTCTTCGGTTGCTCCGGTGCCTCCTTCTCCCCCAATCTTCGGGATTCGGGATTGGGACTCCGTTGATGCATTTATCTATTTTTTTCTCCCCTTCATCGCAGTACCCCCGAGGCCACCATCGCCGCCACTGCCAAGGAGGCTGAGGCTGCGCCCGAGGTGCAGGTATGACGAGGTGGGGCGGGGCAGGGTGGGGGATGGCGAGGATAACAAGAGGAAACATCTACGGTAACCAACCATGTGATGTGACCTGACAAGGCCTGAGAAGGGTGGGCTAGGGCTGTACCGTACACCCTTCACAACCCTCACGGCCCCTTCCCCAGTTGTTGCACTTCTCATTCGGTTTTTATCCCAATAACTGTCTTACTACGGTACCCCTGTGCCGTTGGCCCAGGATGATTTCGACATCGGTCCAGACGACCAGGTGGCGGATGTGGCGGTGAAGGATCGACCCGAGGTGCAGGTGGGTGCGTGGCGACCCCACATGGGCAGTCAAGAAGTGTTTAACAACAACAATACTCAACAACACACGCACGCACACGCCCTTAGTGCTCCAGACCTTCAAACCCAAACCCAGACCACCCAAATCCGAACCCCACTCTCCTCTGCGCCCCTCCTCCTGCTCCTGCTGCTCCTGCTCTCCCAACCCCCACCAGGAGAAGCTAGCTCGGCGGCTGAAGAGTGTGGAGGTGAAGATCCTGTCACCGCCTCGACCCGGTAAGAAGTGCCTGGTCATCGACATCGACTACACCATCTTCGACCTGGGGTCCACCGCGGAACGACCGGAGGTGCGGGGGCGTGGGTGGGGGAACAGCAGCAGCAGCAGCAGCAGCAGCGGAAGAAGATGCATGTGCAGCCTTGTCACATGGATGCATGGTTAGTCTGTTTCCCTTTCCCTCTGTACCGCCCTCGCCCTCTCCCCTCCGCCTCCGAAGGATCTTTTTTGACCCCCCCCCCTCTCCCCCCCTCCCTCATCAGGAGCTGGCCCGCCCCTACCTGCACGAGTTCCTGACCACCACGCACCGGGAGTACGACATCATCATCTGGTCGGCCACCAGCAAGAAGTGGGTGGAGGTCAAGATGAGGGTGAGGAGCCGAGGAGGGAAGGGAGGAGGGAGGAGGGGTAGAGAAAGACCAAACCATAGGAAACCATGAAGTATTAGGGGAGGGAGGGGGGAGTGGAGGAGGGGTGGGTGCAGGAGTTATGTGGGCGTGTTGGGACAACGTAAACGCTGTTCCCGTCCTCTTTTTCTTACGAACTCCTCCCTTTTCCTCCTCCCTCCATCCCCCCGACCCCCCATGGCCTGGCCACCATGTTCGCAACCCCCAATGGTGAAGCCTACATGTCATACAGCTCCTTAGTTGCCCCCTCAGGTTCCGTGTATTTACCCCTCACCCTCCCCCTTCACCCCCCCACCTGCGGTCAGGGTCAGTGTTTCCGCGGCTCAGTTTATCTAATCCCCCCACCTGCAGGAGCTGGGCGTGTTGGGCCACACGGACTACAACATCGTGTGTTTGTTGGACCACACCGCCATGGTCACCGTGCACACCGAAAAGTACGGCGTGTTCGACTGCAAACCACTGCAGGTGGGGTGCACGGTTGGTAACGGTTGGAGGTTTAGGGTTGGTAACGGTAAAAACGGGGTACCAGATGGTGCATGCAAACAAGGAAGGCAGGGGGGCATGCAGGTGCTTGTCATGTACACTACCCGTCGCAACTACCACACCCCTCCGTGAGGGCCCTCCATGCCTCTCACATGCTGCTATGCGCCCCTCCGCCCCCACACTTCTCCCCTTGGGGCGTTGGAAACGTACGTACGTTTCTTCTTGCTTCCCTCTCCCCTTCCGAGCTCGAATACGGTTTGTATTTTGGTTGCTGCTACTAACCCTACAAGTATGTGACTATACCCAATCCTATAATCCAGCCAAATGCGTAATTTGTATCCCTATGAATCCACTCATCCGCAGTTCATCTGGGAGAAGTTCCCCGGGCAGTACACCCCCGCGAACACCATCATGCTGGACGACCTAAAGTGGGTCTCCCTACCTTGTCTAGCTGGTTGGGTTCTCTCAAGGGGTTTAGGGTTTGCAAGGAGGAGAGAGGTGCAAGGAGAGTGAGGCATGGGAGAGACCCATGGGTCCGTGGTGGCCAACCAAAGGCAGACTGAGCTCGGTAGCCAGGGGCTCTGTGTTGTGTTGTGAGTACCGCAAACCCTCCTCCCCTCCTCACTCCCGCCCATCTCTTTACAGCCAGTTTCGAGCAACCCCATAAACAGTTTCTTTTCCCCGTGTCGGTACAGCTGTCCTCCTCACCCTCCCTCCTTCCTCCCTCCCGTGGGCTTACGTACTACACTTGCCGTACACTTACACATACGCACAGGCGCAACTACATCATGAACCCGCAGCAGGGGCTGGTCATCCGGCCCTTCCGCAAGGCGCACCTGACCCGTGGGTCGGACCGCGAGCTGCTGGGTCTCACTGCCTACCTGGCCGCCATTGCCCCCCTGGCGTCCTTGGAGGGGTTGGACCACTCGCGCTGGGAGAAGTATCTGGACCGGTTGAAGCGGCGGGGGTAAAGAGGAAACAACTAACTTTGTTGACCGTGTGATAAGGCGTGGGGGCGGCGGAGGGGACAGCATTGAGGGGGGAAGGTGTGGGGTGGGGTGAGGGAAAGAAGGAGACCCAGTTTGTGTTTGGATGATACGGTAATGGCGTGGCAAACTAGGAGCGAGAAGCTCTGGGTGCATGCAATCGTGTTGGGTGTAAAGAGGAAACAACTAACTGACTGAGGGATAAGGCGTCAACATGGGTTGCAACATGTGAGCCAGCCCGACCCGCCCAGCCCGAATTAGCGAAGCCAGTACGTGTAATGCACTTACCAAAAATTGAAGACTTACCGAAGCCAGAGCGAACAGGGATAGGGAGGGAAAGAGTAGCGTCGCCAGTACATCGAGGTAGCCAGCAGCCGCGCCGACGGTCCGTAGGGAGCCAACTAGGACACAACCCCACACACAAAGAACAGACCCGAAATAACTAGAGACGCACTAAAAACGCAGCACTGGTGGACTTACCTGGAAACGCAAAAGATGGAGCCGCCGACCGGAAGAAGGGAGAGCAGGCCGGCGTGATGGAAGGAGACCAGCCACGCAGGAGTACATGCGAGCAAAAGTAGCGGTAGGGTAAGGGAGGACCAGGCAGTTACGTTGTTCATGCGACAAATGGTAATGCGACAAACAGCGACACACTCCCTGTGAACTAAGGTAGTATGGAAAACTACGGACCGAACGGCGCGGCAGGAAGGGAAGGGAGTGGCCAAGGAAGAGAATATGATATATGCAAGTACGGCAAGGGGCAATGGGGACAGGGTCAAGGGATGAAATAGGGAAAGAAAATGAAGAGGAATGAATAATGGAATGAAAGGGCGGGGGATGAAACAAGGGGGAAGGAACATAGGGTAGGAAAGGGCAGTGCGGAGGTGCATGGAACAGGGGGACTAGTTCGAGACAGGGGCAGACAGGGTGAGACAAGGGCAGACAAGGGTGTGCGGGCTGTTACCAGCTCCCCACAGCACTGTCAGTGAACGGGAAGTCCACTGCAGTGCGGACGTTCCCTTATGGTGCGGGGGAAGGGAACGTGTTGGGTGGGGCTGGGTGGGGTGGGGTTAGGATGGCAGGGTGTTGGCAGGCGGAGGAGCAGTCAAGGCGGTGGTGGGGACAGCAATGAGGGGATTGAGGAAGAAGACGACGTGAAGCATGACTGATGGGGGACAGGGGCAGCTGTGGTAGGCAGGGGGATGGCGATTGAACGAATGAGGAGGCGTGTGAGCAACGTGCAGAAGGGAGGAAGTGAGAGGGGGGCTGAGCTCGGGCCCGCTCGGCCCGGAGTGCAGGTGTGTTTAAGAAACTGACCGCGAGTAGGACGTACTGGATTGTCGGAAGATGATGGTTACGAAGGTCTGAGGAGTTACAATCCCAAGCGTGTGCGCTACGGTGGGCGATCCACCTGCCTGCTGTACAAGCTCAAAACACAAAGCGGATGAAAGCGGGTGAACCTCATCAACCGTTTCTCTACTCGGCAGCTATAGGTTAGGTACAAGACAGCAGTTATTAGCTTATTACATCACCAGTAGAAGCCTCTGACACACCGGCTAACAGGTGCTTTACGACAGTCCTGCGCAAGAAAACAACAACAGCTCATCTGTACATTTCACTTCCAACATACAACCACAGTCGTTCTTCACAGTCGTTCTTCAACTAACACCCACCATGCATCCTGCCAAACACTATGCTTACTCATTGTTGCTACGCGGCAGGGGTACCGTGTACGTATCCGCTAAGGCATCCGCGCCGTTTCTTGAAGTCGCCCAGGACCCTCGGGAGGGACCCCAACATGCCTGGGACCGGCAACACGGGTTGAGGCCACCATGATCCCTGGTACGGAAGTGCAAAGCACACAACTCAACTGGGAGCCCCTCCCATCCCCTGGGAAAGGAAGGACCGAGGGGCCCTGACAATTCCCAATCCTAATGCTTTCCCTGACCTCAACTCAAGCCCCATCCCCCGGCAAGACTACCCTAGTTCCTAATAACGATCAACGCCTGTTTTCCAAGCGCTGCGCACGCGCCCCATTCGGCCAAGCGGGGCCAAACTCTGTACCCAAAAGCCAACTCCCAATTCCTTTCACCCATCTCTTTCCCTGTTTCCTTATCCTGTTGCTCTCCCTCCTCTCCTCTCTTCCTTGGACGGAGCCTCCTGCCATGCCATTAAATCCCATAAGACTCAAAGAACCTGCAGCTTGCAGACAACATGTGTTGATGAAAACCCAATCTCACGTCTCTTTACGAGCTTCTTTTTGTAATAAAACCTTGTTGCATAACGCCTCACACCGACACGTCACCCACCACCCCTCTTTTCCTGTCCCTCCATCACACCACCGCAGCCCATCTTTGCAGGTGGCATCAGAGGCAGCGGCAGCTGCTGCAGCTCAAGAAGCAGCAGCAGCTGGAAAACATCCAACAAGACCAAGACTCGTTTCCGCAAAAAGTGTGTGCCGTCACCAGTTACCATCCACGGCAAAGCATCCCTGGCAAAACGCAAGGGATGATGACATATTAATTCAGGACTTCAGGTCACAGGCAAAGTCGCATATACTGGAAGTTATAACACGTCGGCAAAAGCTCTGCATACATGGCAAAGCACGCTATTATGTCCTCGTTTTGAGTTGCTCTAGAAAGAGAACGAAAGGACCTCTTTCCTCATCACCGCAATGAAAACAGTTGTGTTTGCGACGCGGTGCAATCACCAACCACCAAACAACCACCACCGTTTATAAAGTGAATCAAGAAGCTGCACCACAAACACACGCAGACATTGCCTTTTGCTGTACGTGCAATAACCGCCGTACCAGAAAACGACTGGGGCCGAAAGGGGAAGATGTCCCTCTGTCCCGCCCCATGAAACAGCAAGACTCCAGTGCACCGCAAGGCACAAAACAGCATCTGGGGCACAGATAACCTGCATTACCTCCGATTTTCACGATTAAAGGCACCATGGAATCGCCATGACACAAAACACATCATCCCACATCATACATGAGCATTTATCATTAATTTGTAAAGTGTAAACTTCCGACCCACCCCATAACCTCTCCTTTGTCAGCCTTACTCTTAGGGCACGAGCTTTTGCGTTAACTTGTTAGCTGCTGTCGCCAGAATTCCGCACCTGCAAACTCACACGTGCTAAACACCTGCGCACCTTCGCATCACCATCCATGCACAGATGAACCGTACTGGCCTCATCAACACAGAGGCCCAGATTCTTACCTCACAAGCGCATGCATCCCATGTACGTCACATGCATGACCAGCTGGCCAACTCAACCTCAGTGGTTGAGGCCTGCCCAAGGGTGTGGGCCTGCGCCGACAACCATATCGCAGCAGATAGGGCGGTGTGAAGCCGGGTTGGTCGTCAGGACAGCCGCACTAATTGTATGCGGTCTGTTCTGCTGGAACCAGGACCCAAACCCCCGCCGGTCCCATTGGACAATTGCCCGGTTATCCATGTACGTTGCTGTTCTATTCACCACTTCCCAGCAGCTACACGGGAAGGGACACAAGCAGGCCAAAACCGGTGCTAGGAACCCACCCTTCCCCCTCCGAGACCATCACGGAACACACGCATGCAACGTGTACGTGTGGCTCATGAACTTGGTACTTCATTCACATCCATGTACAAAGCACAATACGCTCGCATGGCCACAAGGCCTCACCTGGCAACACATGAACACCAACAAACACAAGTTGCGCACATGAACGTCTGAATCGGTTGATGGTTGACTTTCAACCTTCAGGCAGCAGTGTTTCAGCCGCTTACATGACTGTAGGTTTCAACTCAGCCTTTACCAACGGTTAGTTAGTACACCACCATAACCCAAATTTTCACGTTTAACACCATTCAATCTCCTTACCGCCCTCCACTCCCCCCACCCAACGCTCCCTCCGTTCGCCGTAAAATAAACAAGATAACCATAATAAACGCAAAGATATCAACACGGTATCGGGCTGCAGCACACCCACTTATGTCCATTCCCTCATGGCTCATGGGCGCATGCTTGCAGAACCCTGCTCCAAACCTGCAAGCCAACCGACAAACGACGTCAACCAACAACTGTCCCAACGGTTACACAAATAAGTTGCCAGGCCGCTCACGTGCGGCAGGTGGGCTCCAGAAGCTTTGCTCGGGTGAGGAAACCTGCGCGAATGGTTGCGGACACAAGCCCCAAGATTACCAGGAGCCACGGCGAAGGAGCACAGTAGTGCACTCACGCAAATGCAAAATAGCAACAAGCGTTCTTCTTACGGAGTCAGTAGAGCGGGACGGGCAAAACAATAGCAGACGCCTTTGAAGCCACCGTTACAGATGCATGCATGCATGCATACATGCGTGTTTGAAGGCGTACACCGGGTTACACGGGGGTTACCTACCAGGCGAGTTAGGCGGCCCACTGCAGCGTGCTCCTTCTGCTCACACACATGCGTCCGTTGCGGCTGCTGTGGTGGCGGCGGCTGGACTGCTATTTGCTGCGGCGGCTGCGGCTGCGGTGCCGGTTGCTGGGGGTGGATTTGGGTTTGGGGGTGCGGCTGCTGCTGCTGCTGAAACTGCTGCTGCACCGCCACTTGTTGCTGCGGTGGTAGGAGTTGTGGTTGCGACAGGTGCCGTCTCACCGGCTGTTGTGGTTGCGACAGCTGTTGCTGCGGCTGCTGCAGCAGCGGAGACTGCTGCAACGGCTGCTGTTGCTGTTGTTGTTGCTGCTGCGCCTGCATCATCTGTTGTTGCAGCTGAAGCTGCAGCTGCTGTTGCCGAACCCTGTTCTGCCGTACCGCGTGTTTCAGCCAGGGATGCTTCAACAGCACAGCCGCCGTGGGTCGGTCCATCGCACGCTCATTCAGCGCTGATGCGATGAAGTCCTGCGCCCCCGCCGACACGAAATGCGGAAAACTGAGCTCCCGGCTCTCCGCGCCGCCCACCACCATCAGCCCCGCTGCAGCTCTGAAACCCGCACCCCCGCCCGCACCATCTCCCTCCTCGTTCCCCTCCTCATCCGCCTCCGGTACCGCGTCCGGCTGCGGGCAGGTAATGAAGGGCGGGAAGCCCACGAGCATCTCGTATGCCAGCACACCCACGCTCCACACGTCAGCTGCGGTGGTGTACGCCAGGTCTCGGTTGTCCTTGTTGTCATCCGGCAGGTACTTGAGCGGGCAGCGCTCTACCTCGGGGGCCTGGGGGGGGGGGCGGTGGCAGGCATATGGGTGGAGGCGGGGAGGGAAGCGCATGCAGCCGTTACGGGTTAGAGAGGGAGAATGGGGCAGGACGGAGGTCGAGGGAGAGCGGGTAGGCGGGGGTATGGTGCTGCAGGCCTCAGGAAGCATGAGGCTTCACGAATCAGGAGGCAGAACTATACCAGGAGGGAGGCAAGTGCACCCGGAGCCATATCTGGGCAAAACTGCGCATCAGAGCATCTTTTGTTGGCGGTTTTGGTTGGGGTCGAGGCGAGGCTATGATGTCAACAGGGAGCTTCCAACAAGGAAGGCGCATTAGGAAAAGGTGCCGCAAGTCGGAGGCAGGCCCTACCATGTAATCCTCTGTGTAGATAGGGTGTAGTGTGGGCAGCATTGCGTTGCGGCGTCATTGTATGGGAAGGGAAGGGGAAGGGAAGGAAACAAGCGCAGCGGGGGGCTAGTGAGGAGGAAGCACGGATGGAAGGTGAAAGGGAAAATACGAGGGCACTGCAAAACAAGTTCACCCTAATACACCGATGGTCTTACGGTGCATGTGTGTCGCACCTCTCGCGAGTGCCTTAAGAGTGCGCTTATACTGCCGTACAATACGGCAGCGTACAACTCGCATACGCATGTCCCCTAGGAACTCATGCATGTCACCCGGGGCGTCACCAAAGGCGCACCCCGTGATGTGGTCCGCCCTGTCATGCCCCTACCCCACCCCACCCCCTCAACCACAGTCGGGATATGGGATTGAGACTCGTTGTTTCACTTATTTAATTTTTTTATCCCCTCAACCACACCCAGCAAGCACCTCCTATGGCGCAACCCATGGTGAAGACTTGTCGTACAGTTGCTAGTTACTTTTCTCTTCCTTTTCCTACCCCAACCACACCCAGCAGGCCGCCCCTCCCAAGCAACACCCCCTCCCCAAGCACCTGTGCCAGTGCGGGTTACAGCTCGCTCCTCAGACATGTTGATCGCGGCTCCGAAGTCCGCCAACCGCAGTTGCCAGTTGGCGGTTAGCAGGATGTTCTCAGGCTGCAATAGGAGAGGGAGAGAGGTATAGTAACCAAAGCGGGCAGCGTGGTTACATGCACGCGTACAGACCCATGGGTCACGAAGGGAAAGAGCAGTGCAAATTCCTATTCGTGCTGCCTGGAGGTTTTGCACCGCCGCGTAGTGGTGGTGGTGGAGCATGTGCACCGCCGGTCCGCGGGTTGGCCTAGCAGCACAACCAAGTCCCCAATACACGCATCGCATTTCCCCACCCCGGCCGTTGCGACCGCAGCACCCACGCCTCTCACTCACTCCCCCCCTCCCCTGGCCATCACAGGCTTTGCCTCCAAGTCCGCCTAGCTGTTCTCCTCACTTGCCGCTCCCTGCCCCCTCCTCTCCCTCCTTTCCTCCTCTCCCTCCTTTCCTCCTCTCCCTCTCCCTCACACTTGTTTTGTGGCACCCTGCCGCTTCCTATCCATTATTTCGCTCCAACCTTTGGTTTCCCATGGTTCAATAGGGTTTTTGACTTCCCCCACCTTGATGTCCCGGTGGCATATCCCCCGCCCGTGCAAGTACACCAGCGCCTCCAGCAGCGGCGCCAGCACCAGTAGCCGCAGCTCGTCCTCACACATGCGGCAGGGGGTGGGCAGGAGCTCCCGGTGGTAGCGGAACAGGTCGCCGGCGGAGGCGCGCTCCAGCACCAGCGCCAGCCTGCCCTCCTCCTGCGGGGTTGGGGAAGGTTTCGGGAAGGTTTTGGGGAAGATTTGGGGAGGTTTTGGGGAAGGGGTAGAGGGAGACCAAACCAAGGAGGGAGGGCAAGGAGTTGTTGCGGCGCCAAAGAGGGGCATGCATGGGCTGTAAACAACACTCCGAAAGGCCTTTCAAGATGTCGTGTAAGCTGTCCTTTTGGGGCAAATTCCTATGTGTAGGCGTGTAGGCGCGTGTTAAAATAACTGGCCGCGAAGAGAAACGTACTGTGATGCCGAAAGATGTGTGTGTGGGGGGGGGGGCGCGTTGGGTAAGGGTAGCAACTAACACTGCCGTACAAAGTGCCGTAACAACATGACAACCGCATGTGTGTGTCGTACCCTGTCGTAGTCCAGCCTATCCCTACCTCGAACACGCCGTACAGCGCCAGTACGTTGCAGTGCGCCAGGCTGGTGTGGATGCGCACTTCCCGCTCCAGGGTATGCAGTGCGTTCTGCGGGATGCGCTTCAGGTTGTACACCTTGAGCACAACCTTTTGATTGCTGACCAGGCACTGGGCCTGAATGGCGGAGGAGAGGGGTGGAGAGAGGAAGGGGGTAACGAGGAAAAGGGGGTGATGAGGGAAAGGTGGTATGGTTTACGAAACGCAAGGGGGATGGAAGGAGGTTTGCCCATGGTTTTGTTAGAGGCCCTGGGTGTTGGTGGCGGGATGTACCTTGTACACAGATGACATGTCGCCCTTGTACAATCGCGCGTCGAGCCTGTAGTCTAGCAAACGCCACACCGGCCGACGCATGTTGGAAGGGGCTCCAGGGCAAACAGCGATAAGGGTGCTGGAGAAAGCAGGAGCTGAGGCAACCCCGGACGGGGTGATGGGCCGCATAACGATAAGCGGCGAAGACGGGGACTCTGTCGAGTGGAAATTAATGACTGGTAGGGGCAGAGAGTGGCCTGGGTATCGGGGACGTGTTGGGGTTTGGTCTTCCATGTTTGACGATGTAGCCCGGGTAGCAATTAACGCCGCGCTGGAGTCGTCGCGACCGGTTCCATCGGCTATCGAGCTCCAAGCCATGGACACCGGCCTGGCTTTGGTATTCACAGGTGAATCGGTGTGATCTGCCATAGCGCTAGTAGACAGCTGCGGTCCGAAAGCCTGAATTGGTGGCAGCACCAGGGCCGAGCTGCTAGGAGCGGGATGGATCCGACGAGCAGAAAGTTGCATAAGCGGTGATGAATACCCGGCTGACTCTGAATTACCGGTTGGACCAACAACTTGGAAGAGAAGCGGCATGCTTGCCGATGAACGGGGAGGTGCTCTGAAGCTACTTGAAGTCCCAGATTCTCTGTCTACGCCTGTTTCAGCATGACGCGGCCTAGGTAAAGCCGACAATGAGTCAAACGCTGCTGGCTGGCCTGAGCCACGGACCCTCGGCCCCACATCGCCGCCTGGACCTCGATCGAGACGTATCAATCTCCGGAGTGAAGTCAAGAAGCTCTTAAGTTTCTTCCTCCCCGAGCGCTCCCCGGAATCCTCGGGCTTTGGTCCGGAAAAGGTTATTGACGTTAGCGTCATGGCTCGCTAGGACCAAACATATCCAAGCAGGAAAACGAATAGCCCTGTCAATATGCCTGCATGCACCAGACGTTGGAGGCGAGCTGGAAGCGCCAAGTCGTCTCAGAATGACTGTTAGGTTACACGAGAAGTACAGCGCTGTCAGTACAGACGCATGTAGCGTAACAAGGACGGATATCGCTTCCTATATATACGCAAAACACTTACATAACAGATGGAGGCGTTGGTGGAATCTTTCGGTGCGGAAGGCAGTAGGAACTCTTAACCCAACTAACTAGGAAAAACGTCCAGCAAAGACTTCTAACTTGTAAAATTTGCAATTACCTTTCTACTTGCAATTGGTACGTGTAAAGGCTTGCCGGGCTGCTAGTTGCTTCAACGTCTATGCAGGTAGTGTGAACTTCTCTGTGCAGTTGGCAAAGCCAGTAACAGCATCGAAGCAATTAAGCGTCTGATACTTCATATACCGTTGACTGGCTAGCAGACTTATCTAGCCAGCCATGGACAAAAGGCTTACGTGTTCAGCCCGGCGCGTACGGTATTCGCGTGTTTCTTTCGCGCCCACCACGGCGTCCCATTCCACCTCTCAGCCACTCCTAAAACTTACGAGCCCAAACATGCCTCCAGAGAGCCTAATTAAGACACAGCTAGCTCCGACCTTCATAACCATACACCACTAGCTCCTAGAAGCCCTGCCAATCCACCCTCCTATCCCATTCCTTAGCCACTCGCGCGCGCCTTTAGGTGGGGTCGCAACATCTCACGTCCTAGTTTGCTGTCGCCCTCTAGGCTGCCTCAGACGCTGCTGCTGCAGCTGCCCGTTGCGCGGTGTCCTCCCAGAGGAACCTTGGGTCGTTGCCAAGTAGCTGTGAGAGCTTCTGGTTGAAGGGCCTGTAAAAGTCCTGTATGGGAATGCATTGGGCACAACCCACCAAAGAAAACAAGCAGAACATGTTGATACTAAGGAAACAAGCAGAACATGGTGACCAGGTACTTATAAAGTCTAATGAAAGAGCAGCAGCGCGTGGTCACCGGATGAGTCACCTACGACCGCCCTCGCCTCTCCCTCACAAAAATACCGGTACGCATACCTCATGTGGTTATGCATGTGCTGAAACGGTTCTCCTCCGTTCAACTTAGCCGCACCACCAGTGCTTCCCCCCGCCTGCCCTGGCCCATAAAACACGTCTCCCCATCACCTAGCCTGGATCTCGCCCACCTCCCAACCTACCGGCACCCCCACAGGCAGTCCCCCAGACCAACCCAATACGGTAACCTCATGCTACGGTACCTACCTAGTGTTTCTTTAACTTGTTAATGTTGTTATGGCCTTGCATACTGTTCCCAAACCACAAACCCCGCATCAAGCCCCCCCACCCCACCCCAGCAACAGGGTCTACCGATATCTTTGAACCCAGCAGCAGCAGCACTTCCTTAAACCTACCTCCAGCAGCTTGCGCGACTGCGGCCACATGCGCGGGTAGCGCTCGCTCTGCGCGTTGAAGCGCCGCAGCCGCATGAGGCTGGCCGTCTCCTCGTCGCTCAGCTCACGCATGCCTGGCGGGGGAGCGGAGGGGTGAAGCGGAGGGCGGCAGCAAGCCAGAGGGCATTCAGGTTTTAGCGGCAAGCAGGCATGTTGTGTCCCTTGTGTGTCATATCTCATATGGTGGGAGGGGTGAGGACACGATGGCATGAGGGCTAAAGGCGGAGGGGGGTATCGCGCTCAGGCAAGTTGGATGGCTACCCTGAGAACCTGGCTAACATCAAAGAGATGTTTTGCCCATACACGTCTTAGGCGGTCTGCTGGTACCTTCCGAGCTGGGCAACGTGGCATGGATGTTCCGTGGGGATCGTTAAAGCAACTGAAGTTTAGGATTGCACCCCGGCAGCACCAGCAGCAACGGCAACAGCAGTAACAAGCACAGTGAGCGGTGCATGATGCCGTACGGATCTACAATTCCAGCGCCCTTCCATGCTCTTTCCCTTTCACCTACGCTTACCCAGGAACTTGATGACGGCTTGGATGTGCTCCTGCGGGCATAACGTGGGCATGCATGGCAGGGTGGGTGGCTGAGTGTGCAGGCTGGTACTGCCAGCCACACCTGCTACAGCCCCTTACGGACCAAGGTGGCATCACAGGCGGCGTTAGGACTCCTACCGCCAACCCGTATCCCCGGCCTCCTATGTGTCTAACTAGCGCCCCCAATCCCACCAATCTCTCATCACCGCCCCCCCTACTCAGTTCCTTCCTCATCCCCCAGCTGCAGCAACCCAAAGTCAAGCCTCGTCTTACAGCTCATCAGTTTCCTCTTCTCACCCCCTCACCCACACGCCCCTCACCCGGGGCGCCGCCTTGTAATCCTCCGTCCGCAGGAACAGCAGCTGCTGCACCGGGAACACGGCGGCCCACGCCTGCACGAACTCGCCGTACATGCCCTTTACCAGCTGCTGCGGCTCGTAGCGAGCTACGCAGCCGGGCACACCCCAGCGCTCCACGCAGGTGTTCCAGGCCTGGGGAGTCAAAGACCATACCGAACCATAGGAAACCACAGGTTAGGGCAAAGCAATGGGGATAGGAGGCGGCAGATGGGGGATACAAACTGCACAGGAGCAGCAGTGGGACAGGGGCGAGTAGCCCCAATCTTGCGTCGTCACCTCCTCTAAAACACGTAACCCCCCTCTGCACTTGTTACCGTACTGCAACCGTACTGCAGCCGTACCTTGATGTCCCGTAGCACACGCTCGTGGAACTTGTCGGGCCCCTCGAAGGGCTCACTGGGTTTCCGCCTGACCCGCGGGTCACACAACACGCGCACATAGGTTACATTGGCTTGGCATCATGTACGGCATGAGCTGGGCCTCATACCTACTGCGCACCCTACCTACCCGTGCATTTCCACAGTGTCTACAGCCGCTCCAATAACACAGCTGTGCCGTACCTGTAGTAATGAAACGCCGAGTAGTACCTGGCCACCGGGTCCCGCATGATGACAATCTGCATTCGTCAGCAACAAAACACATTTTTGACATATGCCGTACGTTGGTACGGACACGACACGGGGATTATCAAGCTTGTAAGTTGGGTGAAAGGAAGGTAAGTAAGTAAGGGTCCGTAGCACGTCGTAGCATCTGTCGTACCTGCCGTTGGTACGGCTGCGCCTCGTATATCAGCTGCGCTAGCGTGATGTTGGTCTTCAGACGGGCCAGTCCGCTGCAGGGGGAGCGAGGGGGAACAGCATGGCAGCATGGGGAGTGAGGAGGGGCACCATGCATGAAAGGGACAGTCTGAGGGGTTGCTGGTTGTGTGATATACGCATGCATGCAGCTAGGAGTGGACCCGGCCTGGCCTGCCCCGCATCCCACATGCTGCGCAGCGCCCTTGCCTCCAACCCCCTCCTTCCAACCTCCCGGCTACCGGTAGTTGGACCTGACAACAAACAGCAACAATAACACCGGACCCGGGCTCCATCGTCACCAAATCGCAAGCATGCACGGCCCCTCAGCACCCATCTTGCTAGATAGCACAGTCAAGGAATCCCGAAGCTGCTGCTACTGCTAACACCTCTACCACCGCAGCCCCCGCCATCACCGCAGCCACCGCAGCCCCCGCGGCGCTCACCGCACGAACGTAAAGACACCGGTGAAGGTATTGGAGGATGCCTCGCCCACGATTGCCTGGGGGCCAAAGACCATACCGAACCATAGGGAACCCACAAGTTGGGGCGGGCGTGACCGGGCGTGATCGGGTTCGGCGGCATCATGTGCGGTTGGTGGGCTCATGCACAGAGTTAACATTTAAGAAACACCGGGGGTCGGCTGGGTCGGAAACATTCACACAGTGCGTTGGGTTGGGTTGATGGGGCGACGAGCCAACAGATACGGTCTAGCCGTTCCGTCCACCGCCCAGCGCACGCTCTCAACTGTTTGTTGGGATCGCAACGAAACACGACATCACGGCGCCATATGACGCCAAGTTTTGCACCCACCATCGGGTTTTCCTTAATTTGCGAGGCGCCCTTTTCGAAGAGGTTGATGTAGCCGTCAAAGTCGCCGTTGGGAGGAGCGGTGCAGGGGCCCTTGGGCGGGTAGGGGCACTCGTCCCAAAAGTGCGGTCCCTGAAGGCAGTTGCGGGTGTTATCGCTGATATGTTATTTGTGCTTTTGCTAGCTTGCTTGTTTTTGCTGTATCACAGCCAACCCCGGACCATCCTAGTCGTACATCGGTATGGCCGTGCAGGGTTGGATTGAAGGACTTGAGGGTGTTGCAACCCGCCCGTACCTCATACCTCATACCTTGGCACCATCCGCCATGTCCGGGTGACGCCGCAGTCTGCCGTACAGATCTGTCGTACCGCATTTTGAAACGCCCAGGATTTGAAAATACGGCGCACAACGGAACCTGCCGCTGCTGGCGTCCGTCCAGCAGGGGTTGCGGTAGTTCTTGTCAAACGCCTGGCGGGCGGGATGAGGGTTGGTTGCGGAGGGGTAACGTAGATGGAACACATACACCCATTGATCCTTGGCGGCTTTCAGGCAGGTACCGCACCACCGCAGCGCGACTGAGTGGCCCGGCCTGATGGCTTCATGCAGACTGCCCGGACAGCGGGGCAGCAGAGGCCACAACCCGCTTCGGAGCTGGGTCCCTTGAGAGGACAGGAGGCATGCCTTCCCGCTGAGCCCCGAGACCTGGATGGTCCACTTTGAAGGGCGCTCAGCGGGGCGCAGAGCAGCCCAGGGAGTCTTCCCCATGTGTCTTCCCCTCGCGGCGTGTCCTCCTTGCTTCCCGCTGCTTGTTTCCCGCTGTTCACCTGGGGTAGCGCTTGGAAGGTGTCAGGCGCCGCCTTCATGATTTCAACGTGGCGTGGAGAGGGCTTGAAGCTGGCCCACACGTCGGCCACGTGGTGGGAGGGGCCGGAAACCTAGGAAGAGGGGGGAAAAGGAGAATATCCAGTGTGTGGTGTGATAGGGGGGGGAGGATGGGAAAGCGGGTGCGGGGAAAGCCTGGGGTTCTGAGCATGGTGTTTGTGAGGCATGCCAACTCGTGCAACCCGTGTAGGTCCAATTTCCCTTTTGGATATGGTATGGAAGGTTGAGGTAGCTGTGTTCCGGGGGCCCACCTTTGAAAGGTACGACACAGGATCCACGCTTGCGCTGGCCTGAGCTCGAGCGACATCAGCAGTGAACAAGGTAACAAGTCTGGGAGGGAGGTAATACGAGGTAAGGTAAAGCGGCTAGAAAGCCAATTGGCGAACTTTATAGTTCGTCACAGCCCCCGCGACAGCTGTCGCTGGCAGTATACTGCTGCTGCTAAGATTTCTACTGGATATACCCAGACCTACATTACGATGCTCCACATGTCGACCCTGTGAGCGTGAGTCACGCCAGGCGAGCAAAGTGGCGGGCGCACGCCCAGGAGCAAAAGGCAATCGTTGAAGTATCCTGGGCCCTTACACCTGCTATCCTTCTGTTAGGAGTTCTAGCTTTCTTAGCTTTCTTCGGCGGCTATTTCTTCCGGAGCAAGGATTGATGGGACTGCTGCCATAGGACACAGACTATTCCCAAAGCGAGCGCGTCTATGTACCCAATGGATGACCCAAAGTGCTAGAGATTTTCGGCACTGGTGGGAGTGCAGCCAAACGCCCGTGGGCTTGGCTTGGCCTACCGTACCTAACCGACAACACCCAGGTCAAGTCAGATCACGCTAAGCGCGTTAATGTTAAAGGCCGGAGGCATACCCGGTCACTCTGCAGAGTCAGTAACTAATTGACACCTTCCCAACCTGCCTTTGAAGCATAGAGGTTTTGCATCAAAGCTTGTAAGCATGACTCCAGAAGCTTTACTCGTCTCAAAAGCACTAGGCGTGCTCGTCTTTGCTTATTTCCTACGCCACTGGGAGTATTATGTATACGTCTTTCCAAGGACAGTTTTGCACCTTCTCGACCTAAGGCACCAGACGCTATTTCCCAGGACGCCGTGGGGCTTTGTTGGTAAGGGGAAATCAAGTCAGCCATGTATTCGGTCGTGTACATGTTTCAGACTACCCTACAGGGTTCAACCCTTGCGTGAGCTCCTTGAGGCAACTGCGCTGGTGTCCCCTGCTTACTTGGAATCTGGAATACGAAAGGCGTTGTCTGATGCTTTATCGTGGCTCACATGCGATTGATACACAACTTGCTTTAAGGCAATATCGTTTGTGCGGACATGCTGTCCCTCATCGCTGTCCCACGACCGCTTCGCCGTCCTAATTTCCCAATAAACACCCATTTTTAACGTCATGGTACCAGCTCAGAAATCCTTCCATCATCACTGTAACTGACACATTCCCGTGTCTTCCCACTTCCAGCTGCTAACCCGTACCCTACCCTTCTCAACTTGCCTAATCCCTTGCCAATATGCCTCCCTTGATGCTCCCCAGTCCGCATCGTAATCGCATACTTTGCCTACAAGGGCTACTTGAAGCTGCAGCGCCGGTGGGATGAGTACACAGTGCAGCGGCTGCACCGGCGCCTTGCTGCGAAGAATGAGGCTCAACGACTATCACGAGTAGAGCAGCACCAGCAAGCAGCTTCGGAAGCCGGTGGGTGGGTGCAGAAATTGAGATAAAGGTAGCATTCCAGCATCTGGCACAAGCCGCTAGTGAACGAGTCCACCTCTGCTTGGATGCCCGGCTCATTCCCATGGGTACTAATTTAGCTAAACCCGCTGCTGCACGCTTGCACCCCACCAACCCATCTATCCTACTCGTTCGCCGTTTTGCCTTTTGCGAACCCACAGCCGCAGCAGCTGCTGCCGCTGCGGAGGCCATGCGTCGGCAGAGGGAAGCGGAGGCGGCACAGGCGGCTCGTGAGGTAGGTTGTACGGCGGCTGATTCAGAACGTGCCGTACATGACATGAACACATAGTTATTAAGCACCGAGCACATGCATGAAGACTATCACATCGTCTACATGCATATTCATAACAGTACTAACCACTACGCCCTGGCATACCTTGATATCTAGGAGTTATTCCTTCATGTGCACTCTAGCCTTGCGGTTGTGAGCCTTCACTGTTGGTATGCTGCACCACAGTCCGCATAGGCCTTAACGGGGCTGGTAAAGTGAAACGGGACCAGTACCAATTTGCAAAGGTGTTGTTCTCATTGCTCCCTCTCATCCAGACCTCCCCGGAGGAGCGGGACGCTGATGCTGGCCCCCAGCCCCAACAAGGGGACTGGCTGGAGAGGCTGCAGGTGGGCGGATGAGGGGTGACCACTGCAGGTGTTTGGGAGGGGAAAACTACCGGTCGAAGCGTTCCCGGGCGACATTGTCACGCTTGAGTGCCGGTACCACCCATGTATGACAGTACGGCAAAAGAAGACGGGGTTGCACCTGCCTTGGAAACTAGTTGCCTTATTCTTAACCGACTTCAGCGGCACGGTCTGCAGTCTGGGGTAACAATCCGGAGTAGCAGTTGAGGACTTTGACACTTGTGACCCACGGTTCATACATTAATGAAATGATACCCAACATGTAGGCCCAGCAAGATGCGGCCGCAGCGGCGAGGAGAGCCGCCGAGGCTGCCAGGCTCGCCGCTGCTACAGCAGCGGCTGCTGCTCCTGCTGCCAACCCTGCTGTCGCAGACCCTGCAGCAGCTGCTGCCGCTGCTGCAGCGGGGCGCGCGCAGGAGTCTTCTACCCAGCAGGCTGGCAGCAGCGGCAGCAACGGCAGTGGGGGTCCCTCGGTGGCAGGGCCTACCAGGCGGCGGGCAGCGGAGAGTTCCGGAGCGGAGGGCAGCGGGCGGCAGTCGCAGCCACAGGCGGGTGTCGTGTCGCCGGGCGCCAGCGGTCAGGGCCCTGTCTCGCTGTCCTACATGTAGCGCAGCAGGAGTTAACGTTTCTCCCCGTGCGTGAAGTGGGTTGTGTACTTGCGTCAAGGAAACTGGCCGCAAGTTTGCTTGCGTGTGTGCGTTCTATTGAAGTTGCTGGAAGAGGAAAGCGCTTGTACACGGGGCCGCAGCTGGTGCAGGCTTCATTAGGAGAAGGGGGTTAGATAAACTGAGCCGTGGAAACGCTGACCCTGACCGTAGAAGGGGGTGTAAAACACATGAGGGCGTGAAGAATCCACGCCTTGCTAGTCGTTTCAACGCTGCTCTTCCGCTGAACACGGCGGCATGTTTTCATGGGCTTCACAACACATAAGCCGCTTTCCCCGCTGCCCATTTGCACACAACAGCTAGCGGTAGCAGTAACGCCCTTTCGGGCAGCCCCCCGTCAGATGACCCCACAGCATGTAAACCCGCTTCCATGCCGACCCCCCAACCCCCCTGGCATGCAGGCCCCCCGCGACCTGCCCTCTCCGCTGGACTGGCAGATGCTGTCGCCGCTGCAACGGGAGGCGATGAATCAGGAGCGGGCGCTCAGGGCGGAGCAGGTGGGGGGTGGGGAAGGAATGAGAAGTGAAGCAACCGAGGGTGGGAAAAGGAAAATACCCAATGTGTTGAATGGAAATGGCAAGCAAGACGACAAGCCCCTGGTGAATGGGCTGGGGTCAGGCAGGGTGGTCGTGGGGTCATAGGCATGGGCATTGGCAGGGCTGGGGTGGGGGCTAGGTGCGTGAGCGAGCAGATGGTGGCGAGCGGGATTAAGGAGGTGCGTGAAGATAGTGGCGAGTCAAGTTAGAGGCGAGGTGAAGAGGCCAGGTGCAAACCGCCATGAGTCTGTTATGCGCTTTTTGTGAGCCGCAAACCTCCTCCTCCCCAATGCAAACTTCCGCCTACGGTTCGTCGGTCGGAACCTCCCCAGGATGCAGAGTACGAGGCCGCGCTAGCGGAGGACCGCCGCCGCGCGGAGGAGCGCGCCGCAGCGGAGGCAGCGGAGGCGGAGGCCCAGGCGGCGGCTGCGGCCGCAGCGGAGGCGGAGGCTGTTGCTGCCGAGGCTGCGCTGCAGCGGCGGCAGGAGCTGCGGGAGCGGCTGAGGAGGGAGCTGCCGGTGGGTCAAAGGAGACCAAACCATAGGAAATAAACCACGAATGGGGAAAACAGCGGGGGAATGAGGCGGTGGGTGCGGGGGGGGTGCGCTGATGAGGGGTGCGCTCATGGTCCGGTCCGCTAGTAGCTGCTGCTGCTGCTGTTGTTGTTGTTGTTGTTGGGCCTCACCGGTCGTGTTCACAGCGCCACCGCTGTTGCTGCTGCTGCCGTGGGTGTTTTTGTTACTTATGTAGTGACGGCGGTGAGTGCTGCTGCTCCCCCTCTCTTCTCTCAGTGGCTCAATCACGCTCCCCCTTACTTGCTTCATCACTCGCTCCCCTGTCCTCCTCCTCCTGCTCCCTACCTCCCTCCCCCAGTCTGAGCCCGACAGCTCCGACCCGGCCGGGGTGCTGGTGCGGGTGCGGCTGCCCGACGGCTGCAGCCACACGCGGCGCTTCCTGCAGGAGGCGCCTGTGCAGCAGGTGAGGGTGGGGATAAAGAGGAAACAACAGACTGACTGAGGGATAAGGCGTCAACATGGGTTGCATGGGGGGGGGTGTTAAACATAAAGGAGAAACTGACGAGGGGGGTCAGAGATGTACCAAAAGTCCAAAACCACAGGTTTGGGCACAGCAATGGGGGTAGAGGGAAGCAGTTTGTTGTGTCACAAAACGAAAGAGGGTTGGGTGAGGGGGGTTGCGGCAGGGTGTTGGAACTGGGCCGCGATGAAACGCTGACCTTGACGATAGGCAGACCGGATGATGGGGACAGGGACGGGGTGCAGCATTAGCAACCATACCTGGCCTGTTGGGGACACGAACCACCCTTGCCCTGGTCTCGACGCGCTTCGACGGTCCTCGTTGGTCGCATGTGTCGACTTCTGGCTCCACGTCCCCCCGCTGCTGCTGCCCGCTGCTGCCTGCCTGCCTGCTGCAGATCCGTGACTGGCTGCAGTCGCTTGACTCCTTCCCTGCCTGGGAGCCCGACCACTGGAACCTGGTCAACAGCTACCCAAGACAGGTGCGGTTGGGGTTGTGGGGGACGTGGGCGAATAGGCTCGGGCGTGTGCAGTATCTCCCACCGTTTGTCCGTTCCGGTATTACCCGTTTTGGGTTCGTTTCGCGCTCCGCCCTTTTAGCCTTGCGTCCGTTAAGCCTGCTAGCCGTGCATCCATCCTCAATCCCGCTTCTATCCCTCCCTGCCCGCCGCCCCCATGCACCCGGTCCTGTCCCGCTGCAGGTACTGGAGGGCGGTGTGGCGGTGGCCGAGGTTGCGGGCGGGGCCAGACAGGTGGCGCTGTTTGTGCAGGAGAACTGAGGAGGAGGAGGAGGGGAGGGGCGGGTGGAGGGGGCGGCTGGGGAGGAGTAGGGGAGGGGGGCGGCTGAGGAGGAGGAGGGGAGGGGGGCGGCTGAGGGGGAGGGGAACAGGGGGAGAGGTTGCTGCAATGGGAGGAGCGCAGGAGCAGCAGTCTTGGTGGGAGAGGGCACTGTGTATAGATGCATACAGTGACAAGGGACCTTATGGGAAGAGTTCGGCTAGGTTGTGCCTGCAGAAGGCTTGAAGAGGCTCGTCGCTGGGGGCTTTGTTGATACAAGAAGATGCGGCGCCCTTCAGTCCCGACTAGGCGTTCCTTTACCTGCCGTTGTATAGTTGGTAACGCACTGGCGGTCTAACGCACTAGAATCGTTTTTCTATTATACTGACCCATGAGGCACTTAGGTTGGGGGTGTCAATAGCCGGGAAGGACATGTGGTGGGAGGTGCCAAGGACCGTACGGTAACATGATACTCGTACAACCGTACAGGTGTTAAAGATTGCCGTACCCCATGTGCCTTATAAGCCTTCGTTGAACACCGGCAAAGCTTGGGTCCAGAGCTTGGAGCCAGGTGAGAGGCTCCCTCCATCACGACAATTGGGCAGTGTAAGCGAAGCAGCATGCCATGCCATGGAGGGTCCCAGAATGTTCTAGCCTCCCCCGACACGCATGTATGGCCTGCGAAGCGGCACCTGCATAGGCGGCGATTGGAAGGTCAAGCGTTAATAGATCACTTTCTGGCAATCCATTTCCCTTGCACAAAGATGGGTTTACCGCCAGGTTGGCTTCAGTTTGTCGCATCCCTTTGCTAATTGCTTTACTGCCTGATCAACCAAACGACAATATGCACCGAAGGGAGGCTTGTTGTGCTGGGTGGTGACCGTGGAATGGTTCTGGAGCTGCGTATGCAACCACGTCTTGTCGAGTTCGAGTGAGCATGGGCTACCTATGTTCAATTTTACAGAGTCTAATCAGTTGTGCTGAGCCGTACCTGGAAGCCCTTGCACTTTGATAGCGCAAAAGCAACTGCGACAGCCACTACCTGCGCCCTTGCAAGCGAAGACATAGTCCTTCCTGGGCCTGCAAATAGATTGTATAATATAATCGGCGACAGCAACTTAGGTCAAATAACCTCCTATAGTGTTCGCCGCCTTAAATGACTTGAGCTGCAATTTCGACCACGATAACCAATGCTTCGACGCCCGAAACCGACAAAACCAAACGCATGTTTAAGTACAGATCACGCTAGTTTCGCCTCACGCCCACGCCCTTTGCCAGCCCGGGCTCGTCATGTAGCGGTAGCTAGCACTGCGCCTGTGTCGGCTGGACATCAAGCTCCAGTCCCGCAGCCAACCTCATCAACTCAAAACAGCACAACAAGTAATGGCGCAGCAAACCATGGAGCAGCTGGCAACGGTGCCGTTGTCCATTCACACATGCCTTCACCCAATGGAGGCTCCGTGGCCGAAGTTAATATGGGTAAGCACACCCACCAGAGACCTCAGGATGCGAAACCCGGTTTAGCCACCAAGCGGATGTACAAAACAGCCAAAGCCCTCCTCTGATAAGGCCGCTAAGTCCTCCTGCGTTTCCTAGTCCACCCCTCACCCAACTGCGCCCTTCCTTGGCCTGTTGCACCACCGGTCCGCCGTTGCTGCCCTGTTCTGCACCACTGCACCTCCTTCCCAAAATCCCGCCCCTCGCTACCAACCCCAGCACACCATGGCTCTGCTGCATGCCCCTAACCCCTCTCCCACCTCCTCCCCCACCCCCCCAATACCGGGATTGGGACTCCGTTGATGCACTTATCTATATTCTTACCCCCCAATACACACCCACCCGCACCCACCCGCAGGTTACTGGGAGCTGCTGAGCACTGCGGAGAGCGGCGAGGTGTTCAGCCAGCGAGCCAGGTCGGCCAGCGATGCGGCGGTGCTCAGGCGCAAGGGACACCTCAAGGAGCAGGTGAGGGGGAGGGGGTGAAAGAAAGGCGCGGCGTGATGTCGACGTGATCGCACATAGGGGCGGGAGGGAGGCAGGGGGTTTGGTAGGATCACGGGGGGGCTATAGATTCGATTCAGGTGAGGTAGGGGGTGGGATGCCGGTAGGGGTGAGCGGATAGGGCAGGAGGCAATGCAGGAGGCAAGGCAGGGGGCGCTGCCGGACACGCACAGCGATGGAGGGAAGTGGAGGGGTTCGTGCGGGTGGGTGGGTGTCCACCACCACTGCCCCCCCCGCCACTCCGCCATGGACTAGCCAGGTGCCGGGCCCGGGGGTGCTGCCCCGAGGATGGGTGTGGGGTGTGGTATGGGGGGGGGGGGGACATGTCTGGTGGGGGCGCGGTGTGGGGAAGGGGGCAGGAGGGCGGGTAAGAATGAGGGGTATAGCCCCCCCTCGCCTTGCATTAATTGACCCCTGTCCCCGTCTCCCTTGGCGTCCCTCCCCCCCACTCCTCCTCCTCCCCCCCCCCTCCCACTCCTCCCCGTCCCTACGCTCCATCCCCAGGTATATATCGGTCAGGGTCGGTGTTTCCGCGGCTCAGTTTACCTAATCTCCCGTCCCCTCCCCTCCTCCTTCCCCCCACGTCTCTCCCCTCCCCTCCCCCCTGCCCTCCCTCCCTAGGACCGGCTGATCGACTTCATGCGCCGCATGCACGAAACCCACACGTGCGAGGAGGTGATGCTCAAGGTGGAGAGGTGGATCTCGGAGCACCGGCAGGACCCGCGGAGGTCGCGGCTCAGGAGGCTCATACCGGGTAGGAGGTGGAGGGAGGGAGGAGGGGGGAAAATAAGGGAAAATAAGGATTGAGATTTGAGGAGGGAAGAATACCCAGTGTGTGGAACGAGGGAGGGAGGAAAGGAGGAAAGAAGAAGCAGGAGAAAAGTGAAGAAACTAGGAGGGAGAGAAGAAGGAGAACCCCATGGTTTGAATGAGGGTGGCGACACGGGAGGGCAAGCTCCTGGTTAACGCATGGATCGAAGGAAGGGAGTTGGGTGCCGGAACAAAGAGAATGGATCCCACTGTCATGGAACTTCAAAGAAGTGATAGGGTGTTTGGGTCGGCATCACCCTCACCTCGCCCTCCTCACTCGCTCCACCCACCCAATCCGCCTCCCTTCCATCGCTCTCCTCCTCCCACCCCCCCACCCCCCCAGGCATCGGCGCCTTCTTCACCCCGCTGAAGCTGGTGGAGGCGTTCCGCGAGTACGACGCCTTCTTCGCGCTCTCCCGCCGCAAGTACATCCCACCCAACTTTGCGGAGCTGAGGCATGTGGTCAACATCGCGCAGGTGTGGGGGGGGGGAAATTATATAAGAAATGCAAACAACTAAGGAGGGGACCGCCCGCGCTCCACGCCCCAACTCCTCCCCCCACGCCCCCTTTGCTTTGCCCCAACCTGTTGTCTCGGTACATCTCGGTAACCCCCCCACCCCACCCCCACCTCAGGTCCATGCGGTGGCGGACACCCTCAAGCTCATCACCTTTGACGCGGACGGCACGCTGTACGCGGACGGGGCTCACATGGAGCAGGACAACCAGATGATCGCACACATCATCAACCTCATGCGCAGCAACGTGCAGGTGGGGGGGGGAGGGGAGGAGGAGAGAGAACAGGGGGAGGGGAGGGGAGGCCGGAAGAAGGGGTGGTGCTGTTACGGTAGCAGCCGCTGTATGCGACACAGAGGGTAGCAGCCGCTGGCTGCATGCTTCCTTCCTGTTATCTTCCTTCCCCTACCCCACAGAGCCCGCATGCTTCCCTCCCTTCCCCCCCTCTCTCCCCCCCCCCCCCCAGGTGGCCATCGTCACCGCCGCCGGCTACCCGGGTGAACCCGACAAGTTCGAGAAGCGCGTGATGGGGCTGCTGGAGGCATTCAGGCGGTTGAAGCTGCCGTCGGAGGTGACCAACAGGTGAGGGGGAGTCAAAGACCAGGTACCAAACCATAGGAGACCACAGCTTAGGGCAAAGCAAGTGGGGTAGGAGGCGGCAGGGTGCCACAAGACAAAGGCGAGGGGGAGGGAAGGGGAGGAGGGGGGATGAGGATGGAAAGGAGAAACTGGCGAGCTGAGAGTGACGAGGCTTCACCATGGGTTGCTTCAGGGGAGGAGGAGGAGGAAGAGGAGGAGGAGGAGGAGGGGAGGTGTCCTCGGGTTTGGATGGTGGGTAGGGTTGGGTGTCCCCTGTGCCCCACCGGAAGCACCCGGAAGTAACCCGCACCTTTTCGTCCTCCTCCACACCCCTCTCCCTCCCACGGCCCCACGGATCGTCAGTCTCCTCTTTTACCCCACAAACTTACCCCTCGCACCCCCCCCCCAGGTTCCACATCATGGGCGGCGAGTGCAACTACCTGCTGCGGGTGCGCCCGGACGACAAGCGGCTGGAGTTCGTGCCGGACGCGGTTTGGAAGACACCCGCCATGCAGAGCTGGCGGCAGGAGGACATCGCGGACCTGCTGGATGAGGGGGAGGCCATGCTGCTGGTGCGGGGCGGGGGGGGGGGGGGGGCGGGGGAACGTGTGTGTATGTGTGTTTTACACGGCAGGATGCATGGGGACGGGGAGGGAGTAAGGACATCGCGGACCTGCTGGATGAGGGAGAGGCCATGCTGCTGGTGCGGGGGGGCGGGGGACGTTCGGGTGATGTTGGTATTTCCGCGGTGCACCCCATCCCACCCCGGAATCTTCATCCTTATTAAACCCCACCCCACTCCACCCATTTCTGGTTTCATATGGTCTGATTTGACCTCGCCCCACCGTACTCCTCCCTCCCCCCCCGGCAGGAGGGCGCCAAGCGGCTGAACCTGACGGTCAATGTGATCCGCAAGAGCCGTGCGGTGGGCATCGTACCCACACAGCCCACCATATACGAGGTGAGTGTGAGGGGTGTGTCGTGTCGTGCTGGAGGTAGTTGGGAGGCGGGAGGGAGGCGGGGCGGTTCCTCACATACAGCCTGATACAAGGGCGAGAGTCGGGGAGGGGTGGGCGGGGCCGGGGACGTGTGTGTATGACACGGTGTGTGTGCCATGCCGTGTGGTGGTGTGGACGAGATGACGTCATAACCCATGGTTTGGTATCCTGCCTGCCTGACTGCCTCCCTCCCTCTTTACCCTTCTTCCCCCTCCCCCTCCCCCTCTCTCCCCCCCCCCACCGCTCAGGTGTTGGAGGACATTGCGCTCACGCTGCAAACGCAGCTGGTGGCGCGAGTGCCCTTCTGCGCCTTCAACGGCGGTAACGACGTGTTCGTGGATGTGGGCAACAAGCTGCTGGGGCTGGATGCGCTCATGAAGTACCTGCAAGTGGGGCCGTCGGAGGTGAGGAGGGGGGGGGGCCGGGGGGGTGGGGGGCATGCATGCATGCGTGTGACCCATGGGTCGGGTGTGTGACCACATGGGACCGGTGGCTTGGTAGGGTAGGTTCTGGGTGTTAAGAAAACTGCCCGCGAAATCTGGGTGTGTACGTGAAGTACTTACAATTATAAAGCGGGGCTTGGGCACTTTGAAAGGCACGGGGATGTATTGAATCGCACTCCGTCAGAGTGACAGGGACTACTACCCTCCTGCACTCATTAACCCCCAGCCCACCACCTCCTCCCGTCCATCCCCACTGCCACCTGTCTCAATGCCTCTGCGCTAACGTTTGGACTCCATTTTTTGGGTTTGCTTTCTTCCTGACCTGTCCGTCTCCCGCCCCCTCTCCTGTCGGTAGGGGCAACTAACTTTTCTGTTTCGTAACAAACTGCTTCCCCCTGTCCCAACTGCTTTGCCCTAACCTGTGGTTCTGGTATATCTCTGAAACCCCCCCCCCGCCCAGGTGTTGCATGTGGGCGACCGCTTCACGGACAGCGGCAACGATGTGGCCACCCGGGACATCTGCTCCGTGCTGTGGGTGGCGAACCCCGAGGAGACCGGCTTCTTCATCAAGATGCTGCTCAAGGACATCCGCAAGAGCCGCTGGCAGCCGTACATCGAGTGAGGAGGAGGAGGAGGAGTGAGGAGCTGGTGATGATGAGCCACGGGTCGTGGGGTTGGGAGGGGTGGGACGTGGAAGGGTGTGGAAAAGGTTGAGAGGGGCTTTTTAGGCTTTGGAAACAGCATGGTGTGTGCCCATGATTTGGGTGGACGATGGAGGAAACCGCACTGTATGAGGTGGGGATGTGTGTGTGGGGGGGGTTGGGTGAATCCGCGGTCTCATCAGTGTCGTCTTCAGCATCACTGGAGCCCTTGTAGACATGTCATCAGGAGCAGTAGCTAGAGCAGCGGCAGCAGCAGGAGCAGCAACATGATACTGTGCGCTGACAACTGAGCAGCACCAAGACAGTAACAGCAGCGGTGGTGGTGGTGGTGATGGGAATGGTGGGCGTCGATGGGGGCGCACACCTGCTCATTCATGTGTATTGCATGGAGGGTGGGAGGCGGGAGCAGCAGTGGCGAGGTAGGAGGGAGACATGATACTAGTTAGGGTGGGTAGCAGCGTCTTTCCGTAACCGTTTTTTAGTGCTGTTTATTAAGTGCACCCCGCGTGTCGCAGACATTCCGTCATTCGGAGGGCGATTCTGTCATTGCCCTACGACGAGTAGTTTGTCGCCACATGCTCAGCACACTGTGGCTATTATTAGGACATGTAGGCAGACCGCAGTAGCAGTTGTGTACCGGTACGTGTTTGTGGGCGCCGAACGCCGTGAAGAAGAAGAAGAAGATTTAGCAAGGTAGGGGCTTTGCTGTCTGCAATGTTTGTGTGTTTGGTCGGAACCTAACATGGTGCTGGCGAGCGAGACTAGAGGCGCTTGGGGGTGCGGGCAGGATGTGATGCGTTTTAGATGCGGCTGATGTCTATGTGCGGGGAGTTAAGGAGTTTGCCAGCATGTCGCCAAGGTGCCCGGACGTCTGAACTGCCGCTGCATCTGGACTGCCTTCAATCGTTGCGGTATTGCGCAGCGGAAGGAGAAGACAGGAATGAAGAAGACGCGTTTGGCGTGTGCGTGCTTAGAGACAGTGTCCTGCTACGTACGCTTCAGGCATGTGCCTGGCTACGCCCTCCTCTGCTGAGTACCGTACCTGTGTCTGATCACCGCGCAGCAGGAAATTTAGGGATTATTTATTTTAACGCGCAGCGCTGTAAGGAATTATTTTTCAGTAACGCGCAGGGGTCTGAGCAATTATTTTCCACTTCGCGCAGCCCTTAAAGTAGTACTGTATCAGCCTAAAGCTTACACTAGAAAGGCCGGAAAAGCAGAGCAATGAACTTAAAGCTCCAGCTGAAAACGGATCAGAGAGGAGGTGCAGGTATGGATGGGGCCAGGAAAAGAGCGAAACCCGGGATTTCGAGCCAGCACGCACTGGGGGCCACGCCATGGGCAATTTTCTAGCTAACGCGCAGTCCTTTGGGGAATTAATTTTTATTAACGCGCAGGCACCGGACTAATTATTTATTTTTGCGCGTTAATGCACATTTTTTCGAATAATTATTTATTTTTGCGCGATGATCACTGGGAGGTACGGTAACTATGACCCCCCATATGTAACAAGTCGTTTGGGTGGGGGAACTTGGCATGTGTAACTGGGGACCTGGGCTGGCGTTGTCACCTTGGCTACCAACACGGCCGGCGCATGTGCGCGTGTGAGTAGGTGTTTGTGGTGTGCTGCTTCCTGCGGTGTAAGGAGCGCCCTGACGACTTCTTGGGTTGGCCGCCTGCAGAGGACACGCTGGGGCTCGGGGCTGGGGTGGTATTGCACACGGGATGTACTGCTACTCGGGCAACCGCCACATTCACATCTCGAGGCAGGCAACCTCGTATCCCAACCCCAGCCACGGCCTCTTCCTTCATGTCAGGGCCTGCAGTCACACCCTCCGTCCCAGCCGCGGCCCAGTCCTCAAACCACCAGCGCGCTGTCTCCCTGCATGTGTTAACCGTACGGCTACACGTGCCAATACACCTCTATTCCTCCATCCTTCACCTTGGGCGTCACGCCAACCAAACCCCGACGCAGGGGTAGCACACACAACGGGAAGCCCACCAGGCCCCCCCACCACCACCAACACATAGCCACCCTGAAATCACATCTTACACGTCTCTCCCCTTCTGGGTAGGAAGCCCTATGGTCAGGGTACACTCACACAGTTGCTACTTAACGTACTTCACCAAGCCACCATCCAGCAGGCCCCAAAAGCCGCTGCCCTTCTGGCCAGAATCAGATGTATTGCCAGCATGCGGCCATTACCCAGCCCACGTGGCTGCTGCTTCACCGCTGAGGCAGCGGCTGCCTCGCTACCGCTGCCCATGCATGCAGCCGCTACCGAATGTCCGCTCGGTTGGGGATGCCCAGCGACGTCCACATGCGCAACACCGTCAGCCGATCCCAGTACAGCTGCTTCAGCGCCGGAGAGCGGACCGCGGCAGGCGGCCCCGGACCTGGAGCGGGCACTCCGCCCGCAGGTGGGGCGTACCAGTCCACATTGCTGCTGCTGCTGCTGCTACCGGGGGCGGCGCCGCTGACGGCAGCAAGGGCAGCACCGATGGCCGCGGCGGCGGCGGCGGCTTCGCCTGTGGCGGCCCCAGCGGCAGCCACCGCATCGCTGCCCGCACCCGGACGGCGTTGTTGTGGTTGCTGCTCTTCTCGTTGCTGCTGCTGCTGTTGTTGTGCCTGTACCTGTAGCTGATGCTGCTGCTGCTCCGCGGCGATGCGTTGGTCGAGCTGCCGTACGGACGCCTCCAGGGCGTCCCCCGCGGCCAGTCGGTGCCGGTGCAGCTCCTCTAGGAGGGTGTTCAGGGTGGCCTGGCGGAGGGGAAGGGGGTGTGGTGCGGAGGCAAGGGGGTGAGGGGTTGAAGGAAGGAGTGTTGAGGAGGGTGGGGGTTGTGGGTTATGTGAGGCAATGGGCGGGGTGCAGGAGGAGGGGTTAGGAGCTTTGATAACCCACCTACCATACCGGTACCCTATCCTTCCTTCTTCAGCTTTCCTTCACCCCGCCATTAACCCCACCATGCACATGCCCCCACCATCCACCATGACCCCACCAAGCCCGCCACACACAGCCCCCACCTTGATCACCGTCCTCGCCCCGCTCATGGCCTTGTCATGGAAGGTGGGCTGCAGGTGCTCCACACTTGGCAACCCGCTGCCAGGCGCAGGCGCCGCAGGTGCCGTACCCTCGCCCGCCTTGCCCTTGCCGCCGCCAGCCTTCCCTTTGCCGGCCGCCGTACCAATCGGCGACGCTGCGCCGCCATTCTTCCTCGCCGACAGCAGAGCACTGCCCTCGCCCTCCAGCCCCTCACCCTCGCCAACGCCTCCGCCGGCGGTGCTGTCACCGCCGCCGCTACCCGTGCCACCGCCGCCGCCGCCTCCGCTTCCACCACCCGCCGCCGCCACGGCAGCGGCGGCGGCGGCCGCCTCCGCCGCCACCTTCGCCTCCAGGTCCGTCCTGATTGTGTTAAACCTGTCCTCCACCGCATCCACCATCTTTCCCACGAGCACCCGCAGCGCCCGGCGGGCCAGGCGGCGGCTGCTGGCGGGAACCCGCGCGCGGGTCTTGGCGGCGGCCGCCCGGGCCACCAGCGGCGCAGCGGCGGCGGGCGCCGTCGCCGTCAGCTCCGCCAGCAGGGCGTCCAGCGTGGCCAGGCTGGATCGCTCGGTCCATGTGGGCGGGTACTTGGGCGTGGCGGGGGTGTCTCTGTCGTCCTGGCCGCCCTTCTTGCGGGGCTGGGCGGTGTCTGGTGCGAGAGGAGGAGGAGGGGGAGGAAGGAACAGGAGGGAGGAAGGAAAAGGATGGAATGGCGTTTACATGGGGCGGGAGGTTGCGTGGCGTCATGAGGGCTCTAACGAAGAAGGCCCTGCCCTGCCCATCCGCCTCCCCTGGCCATCAGCCTCCTGCCCCTCCTGCTTCGCCCAACCCCCTGGGATGCAGCTCCCCTGAGCTCCACAACTCCGCCCCTGCCCCTGCCCCCCCACCTTTGCGCTTCTTCTTGGGGTCCTCCTCCTGCGGTGGCGCTAGGGCCGCCGACAGCGCACCCAGGGCCTCCCGGTACACCTCTGCCAGCTCAGCCTGGGGGGCGGGGGGTGGAGGTACGCGGAGGGTAAGGGGGATCAGAGATACGTACCAGCACCACAGGTTACCATACCATAGGAAACCACAGCCTGGGGTGTGTCAAGAAAACTAGTGTGTGTGTGTGTGTAGTTGAGTAGGACAAGAGCAAGAAAGCTAGTGTGTTAAAATAACTGGCCGCGAAAGCTAGTGTGTGTGTGGAGGTTGATGGGGGCCACTGCCATCTGATTCTGAGCCCCACTCTCACCTAACCCTCAATCCGCTATCTTTTCCCCCCGTTTTTTCACGGCACCCCTTTCCCTTTCCCAAGGCACCCCTCTCACGGTACGCCCCTCCAAGACTACCTTCTTACCAGCTCCACCCCTCACTAACCCCCATCCCAACCTCTCCACCACCTCTCCCCCAGTTAGTTGTTTTCTCCCCCCCCCCCAGCTCCGCCGCACCTGCACCTCAGGCGAGTAGTACACGGGAGGCCAAGCGTACGGCCCGCCATCCGCCGCACAGCCGTTCGTACGGTCCCACACATCCGCCGCCGCCGCCTCCTCCGGAGCCTCCGCCGGATGCGCCCGCCGCGGCTGCCGTACCTCCCTCAGCACCCGCTCCACCGCCGCCGCCACCGCCGCCATCTTCTCCCTCTGCGCCAGGCGGTCTGTGAGGGCGGCGCGGGCGGGGCCGCTCTCGTCGCGCACCTCTGCAGCGCCCCGGAGGTGCAGCTTGAGAGGAGGTGGGGCGGGGCCCTGGGAAAGGGGTAAGGGAAAAAGGAGACGGCAGAGGGGGAGGAGCGTGGTGGATTAGTTTTTGAGGGAGAATGTCCATGTCACACTCTCGTCGTACATGGCCCTACTCCCCTTCTTCCCCTTCACCCTTCACAGGCGCTTCGCCTCTTACTCTCCTCCCCCTCCCCCCTCCTACCCCTTCCACATACCTGCAACGGCGGCCGAGTGACCAGCTCCCACGTCTCCCGGAAGGTGCCCGCAGCCGCCGCCGCCGTGAACGTCACCCGCAGCTGCAGGCTCTGCCCCGGCAGCAGCACCCCCGCCTGCTGCGACGCCACAAAGCGGGGCGGCTGGCCCAGCTGTGTTGCCGCATGCGGGTGCTGCGGGCCGGCCACCCGCCGCCATTCCCACCACACCGCTGAGGTGCCTCTGCTGGCTAGGGTGACCACTCCATGCGCCACCTCGCCAGTGTGGCAGCGAAGGGACAGGAAGGCGGCGCCGGGGGCGGCTGCTGCCTGCTGCTGCTGCTGGGGTAGCTGGGGTTGCTGCTCATTAGCAGCATCAACGGCATCACCAGCAGTAGCAGATGCCCCACTTGTGAGGGCGACAGTGATGGGATCCGGCAGTGCGGCAGCGGTGAGGATGATGTGGGGGCCGGGCTGCGGTGCCAGCGCGCGGGCAGCTGCCTCCGCTGCTGCGCGCTGCTCCTCCTCCGCCTCCAGAGCCGCGCGGAGCTGGGCCTGTGTGGGTTGGGGTTTCGGTGGGGGAAGGGGATGGGGTTGGGGTGGGTATGCCAGCCTCCTGGACAGTCTTCTTCTCCGCCCCTTCTCATCCTCCTTCCTTTCCCTGACCTCCTTCCTAGGGCCTTCATTCCGAACACACCTTCCCCACCTCCACACATGCCCAATACTATGGTAAGGTTGCTCCATAATTGGGAAGTTCGGTAAGTTTAGCTCGCATTGCTTTAACCACCATTTCGGCTCGACTCACGGTTGATTCCACCAGGGATTGTCAGCAACTTGTATCATTATCATACCACACTTTGGAATTTCTTTTTTCCCCACCTCCGCCCTCTTTTTCTCACCTCCATCTCATCCTTCACCGCCCGGTACGCCTCAAACGCCGCCGGGTCCGCCTCCCGCACCGCCGCCTCCACCTCCGACAGCGTGATCGGCGCCGACGCCAGCGCCGCCAACTGCCCCTCCAACGCCTCACCCGCAACCACCAACGACCCAAAATCCGGATCATGCGGCGCCAGGCTCCGTAACCGACTGCCGTACTCGGCTACCCGCTGCCGCAGCACCTCGCTGTCCTCCCAGGCGCGACCGCGAGCGGAAAGAGAGCGAGGAAAGGTAACCGAAGCACGACCCATGGGTCCAGCGCCGCCAAGAACTGAAGCGGCGGACACCCCTGCCGGGGCAGCAGCACCTGCAGCCGCAACCGCGGCTGCCGCCGCCGCTGCACCATTGCCATCCGCAAACCCCCCTGCAAGCGTCGGCATGGCCAGCGCGGCCGCTGACTGCTGCTGCGACGGCGGCGGCAGCGGCATCTGTGGCGACGACGGCTGCCGTGACGGCGGCGACTGCGCGCGCGACAGCACCGACTTCTGCGACAGCACGGGAGAGCCCAGTCGCTCCACCCCCTGTCCCGGCGTGCCCGTTGCCGACCTCACGGACATGGACTGCAGGGTCTGCAGCGATTGCAGGGCCGCCAGGGAGGCGGCCTGCGCCGCTGCCGCCGCCTGCGCTGCCGCCTGGCGCTGCGTGGAGAGCAGCGTGGCGCCGCGGGGCGGGCCCAGCGGGTCCAGCGGGCGGCCCACGCGGGCGGCGCGGCAGTCGGGCAGCTCGTGCGGCTTGTCCTGCACATGGAGTGGGGTAAGGATAAAGCGATAAAGCAACAAAGGGAGTGGTGTGAGCGGTCAGAGTGGTTTGAGATGGCGGATGGCGTGGGGCCTGTCTGTTCCGGGCCCACCCCCACAAGCTCACCTTCAGGTGCAGTGCCAGCCCCGAGAAGATGTCCCCCAGCGGGATGATGCGCTCCCAGGCGTCCCGCAGGCTGGTCAGCAGCACCTCATCCGGGTTCAGGCCGCGCGCGTCCCGGGGCTGCGCGCGGTAGAGCAGCTCCGTGAGCTCCGCGCGGGTGCGCCAGGCGGGGCCTGTGCAGGACGGGAGAGGCGAGGGCGGGGTCAGGAGCTGAGATGTGGTGTGCAGGCGCTTGCAACACTGGTGCTTTCATGTCTACGGGGGGGGGCTTCCGGCCCTCCCGTCGCCCTTTAGCCGCGGGCATGTCATGACCACGTCGCGAACCTCAACTCCTTACCCCTCGCTATATCCCTGCCTCATGGGTTTTGTGGGCCATGTACGGGGCCCCCGCACTACTGCCACCACCCCCACCTCGCTGCATGACCCTAGCTCCTGCGCAACGACCCCGCTTACGCCTCTCCTTGCCCCACTGCACCCAACCCAGCCCTGTGCCACTAGCCCTACCCCTCACCCACCCATTCCCACACCTCCCACCTCTGCACCCCACCCCAACCCCCTTTTACCTCTTTGCATGGCCAGCTCCTGCGGCGTCCGCCCCACTCGTGTGGCCAGCGTGGCCGTCACCTCGTCCCACTTGGCCTGCTGAGCCTCGAACCGCCCCAACCGCCGTGCATCCGCGCCCGCCCGCAGCGCCTCCGAGATAGTGAGCGGGGCTGCCAGCTGAGCCGCGCTGCTGCCTGTTACTCCGGTAGCAGCGCTGCGACCGCCGCTCAGGGCGCCTGCTCCGGGTGAGGACCCTGCCGCTGCGGGTGCGCCTCCGCCGGATTGGGTGGTGGCCGGGGCGCCTGCGGTGGCCCAGGAGAGCTCTCCGCCGGGGGCTGCTCCTGCGGCTAGGTAGGAGGTGGAGGGTTGGGAGAGCGGGGGCTGTGGGAAGGCGAAGGAGGCGGCGGAGGAGGAGGGCAGCGGCGCGGGAAGGCTGTGCTGGCGCCGGGCGGCGTGGATGTTGGCGAGTTGCTGTTGGTAGAGGGACCTAGAGGGTAGACGGGAGAGAGGGATGGTGGGCGAGAGAAAAGGAGGGCGCGGGGAGGGGGTTACGGTTAGGGTGATGGCCCAAATGGGACGCGAGTTGTCGATCATTGGAAGTTAGGGAGTGCAGAAGCGTGGAGAAAGGACAGCCTCTGTGACAGGGTAAACTGGCATATGAGTCGGAAAGTGCGGGCTCATACATATGATTGTTGGCAGGATGCCGGTCAGCAGCTGCAGCTGCGTGACATGCCGACGCATAGAAGAGTGAACCTCAGCGCATACCTGGCCTTACAAAGCTCCCTATACGCAGCTATAACTGATACACCGTTATCTGGAGAGATGGTTGCAGCAAACCAAACGTCCGGCGGAAATTCGCTGGGGTCTTGTACTGTAAAGACATTTGGTGGAGGCGGAGGCTTGGGAGGGGGCAAAGTTGCTGCTAGCCGCTCCTGAAACTCTCCAACATCGCCGAGCACCTGATAAGCCTTTACTTTCCGCTTAGGTGGTAATCCAGTTTGCTCGATAGGAGCCGGTGCCATCTTCTAAGTATGCCTTTACAAAAATTTAGAGGTAATTCAGGCTTTTGCACTAGAAGTTGGTATAGGATTTGTCCATTTGTGAAACAGGCCGCGACCGCATGGGGCGTGGCTACGTCGAGGTATGTACCAGCGACCTAAAGCTGTTTATTGTGCTTTATGAGAGTTTTGGGTTGGAGTTGCAGGGGCTCGCATGGTGCCATTGTTACAGGATTCAATATGGTTGTCGAATCTGAGGCTTCACGGAGAGTACGGATGTTTGACGAGGAATATAGAGGAAACAAGGCTTACATAGCGCATCCTGCTGTACCGATTGATCATAGTTGGTTACTGTTCTTCTTCATAGAAGAAAGGCAGTATCATCTGCTGTTCTGCACCATCTCGTTGACGTGCTCGGCTGTAATTGATAGAAGTACAGTCTTGGACAATTAATTATTTGAGATGTCCATACCGCGGAGTTCAGTCGATGCGTTGCGCCAAGAGCTGCGTGATCTGGATAACCAGAGGCGAGCAATTGAAGACGAAATCGCCCTGCTATCGGAACGGTTAAACGCCCCCGGACAGCCGGGTATAAAGGGTAGTCTACTTGATAAAGAGGTAAGGCTTGGCTACGTCAACGACTCATCAACTTCTTGGCCCATTGTACGTTGCCCTTTTGCGCCACGCTGGTAGGTTTAATGCAAACAAGCTGCCCACGGCGAATCATTATGCACTCCTTAGTCATTACCACTCCCTGGCAACTGTCTCATCCTGTCCTCATCCCCACCCCTCGCCTGCAAGGGTTTCCCACGTGCGGATATTGACGTGGCGCAAGTACGGCGCGACCGCAACCGCCTGATTTTCCTCACCAACGACCAGAAGACCCTAACGGACAAGCTGGCTCGGTTGCTGGGCGAGCTGCACACGGCGACCAGGTCAGGCCACGTGGCATATCGCACCGCGAACGTCCCATGCTGCAACCTCTCATGTGTAGCACGGGAACACTCGGCCCCCTAAGACCCCATGCATAACAACACCTACATGCCACCTCCTCTTGACCGCCTGGCCCCCCGTCCCTTGCCCGTTTCTCCTTACCCGCATCCTCTGGTCGGATGCTGACCGGTCATGACAGGGCTCAGCAGAGCTCCACAGCCGCCGCAGCAACACCCAGCGAGGCTGGCGCCGTCGCCGCCGCGGGGCCCGGCAGCACCTCAGCCTCGCTGCCTTCCAGCACCCCCTCAACAGCAGCAACGCAAGCACCAGTGGCGGCAGCCGCTCCTTCAGAAGGCGCGGACGCGGGCACGGACCGCACCAACGCGGTCCGCTCAACGGCGGCCAACGGCACCGCCCCCATGGACGTTGACGGTACGGCGTTGGCCAGTGGCAGCGGTTGGGTCAATGGCGAGGCCGTGGCGCCACCTGCTGCGGTGCTGGTGCCGTTCGCGCTGGTGGATGAGGTGTCCGAGGGGTCGCCTGCGGCGCTGGCGGGCTTGCAGGTGGGGTGGCAGCAGGGGAGCGGGCGGGAAGGGAATGTGGAGGGGGGCATGGTGCCCTTGTAGCGGGTCAGGGTTGTGGCCCTAACGAGGCTTACGCGTGCTATGCTTCCTGGTGTTGCATGCATGCCGTGTATCAGCAAGAAGGGCGTGTTGGCCGCGGCGAAAACGCACGTGTCCTTGCTAGTACAGCGACTCCGCCCTAGTCTGCCACTCCTGCCTCGCCCCTGACGAAGCCGAGTGACCCAGCCAAGCGGCCCAGCCCCCACGCACGCACCTTTCTCACCGCGTGTGTCCCTCCCCCCTCTCGCACCGCAATGCCCCCAACAACAATGCTCACATGCACGGCAGGTGGGCGACCTGCTGTGCGGCTTTGGGGATGTAGCCGTCACAACCACATCACAACAGCAACCACCAGCATCCTCCTCCTCCTCCGCCTCCCTGCTCCAGCGGGTGGCAGGGGTGCTGGCGAGCAGCGAGGGGCGCCAGGTGGTCACGCGGGTGCTGCGGCAGGGGGCGCCGCGGGAGCTGCAGCTGGTGCCGCAGCGCTGGGCGGGCAGGGGGCTGCTGGGCTGCCACCTGCGCCCGCTGTGAGCTGCTGCATCGCGATGAGGGGTTGCCTTTGAGATGAGTGACGTTGGTAGCGGGGCGGGGGCGAGAGCGGTGCACAATTGGCGATGGGGGATCGGTGAGTTTGGTGTGGGCCAAGGAGATACGTGACATGATGCAATGTGACTTTCATTGAAAACTACACCACGGAAATAGGAAGCACATGGGTTGCATGCAGCTGAGCATAGTTGGCAGGAGGGATGCTGTGTGCAAGGAGGTGCAGGATGTAGGTTGTGTGCATGCATGCATGCGGCAGGCGCTTGGTTTTGATGAGGGTGGTGCGGACCCCCGTGTTGGCCTCCTGGTGACACGTGTGTTTCGTTGGTGTACGACAGGCGCGGCATACAGGCATGGACTCGTACCATAATTCGCACTTCAGCCTGTCAGGGAGTTGAGTTGCTGCTTGCAGGGGTTGAATTGTGTCCCCAGGCCACCTGCTCTGCTTGGAAGAGACCAGTTAAGAGGACGACAGCGCCCTGTCCGTTTGTCTTGCGGTTATGACAGTAGTGGGCACCTTGCGGTGGTGGTACCCTTGACTTTACATGCAGCCAGCTAGCCAGCTGCCTCCAGCCAGCCTTGTTAGCTGTGTCCTGCTACCGTTGGGCGTCTTGCATGAAGGCAAAGAAAGCGCAGGCGTCGCTGTGCCCCTCCTCAATCGTCAAGTCCACCCATCAATCGGGTGTCCAGTGTCTCCCAGCACTCCTGTACGGTGCAGTGCACGAACATGTAACCGCCTCTCCACTGCGAACTGTTCCCGCTACAGCCCGGGTGACTGGCGTCAGCACCATGCCACATGCACGCTGGAAAGACAACGACCCCGCCCTGCGAAACATACCGCAATTGCAAACGTTATTTGGGCGGTAGCAGTCGCAACCTCTGGTCTTGTAACATGGTAATGAGCCCTTCTAATGTGAATAGGATAGTAATGAATATCGCTAAGCAATGCTGCAAGTACCCATGACAACCACCATGGCCCCAAAGGTTGGCAAATCTTGATACAAGTGTTGAGCGGATATGCGAAAGGAGGATGCGATGAAGACTTGGTGGCAGGACCGACCCAGCGAAAAAGGACGCTGTTACTGGACGTAGGAACAATCGCCGAGGTCGACGTTTGTGCGTTAACCGGTGGCCATCAGCGGCAGCGGTTTTCTGTTGCCGTTCACTCCGTACTGATAGCCCTTGACTACAGGAATATGCCGCTGGGCTTGGTTAGTTACCATAAACATGGTTCCTGACCCACGGTTCCCCATCACCCTCGATTGCCTCAGCGTACATATAACAGTTCCATGTTATCATTAATACAAGAGCCGCTCATTATAGCGGTAAACCTGATGCCTAGTTCTTACCATGCTTATGGCGTACGTACTGAGCATAAGCGGTGAGAACTTATGCCACAACAGTTACCGCAGACATTTCTTTAGATCAAGTCTCAAGACACCAAAGCTTTGTTTATGTAGTTCATAGCGTCAACCGGTGGCCGTGAAAGGAAAAGTGCAAGTGTACTGCGGCCCTACCTAGGGAATGGCTTAATGAGTGCGCAGGGGCTTTATATGCTTCTATAGCTTACGTCCAATACTTCCCTCTATATATAGTGTACAAAGATGCAGATACAACGCGTGCAACTTACGCGGCGCCTCACACATCGCCAGGTCTCACGGACGCTACGCATAAATACTGTGAGGGCCTCAGCGAATGGCAGAGAGGCTGCTCCGACCGTGCGCGTGAAGTTTAGCGTGCATTATCGTGCCCACCGGCACCAAATTTTGTGCATTGGCGGGTCCCAGTTGCCCCTCGGATGGTCCTTCCTATCCATCGCCAAAATGCCCATGGCATGGAACCCCGATGACAAGTGGACTTGCGAGGTTGGTTAAAGCTTCGTGCACGCACAGCGGCGGCCGATCATCGGGGGTTCTAAACTTATGTTCGGCGACTCGCCGCCGTTGCAGGTTGAGTTTGCGGCAGGGCAACGTATTGAATACAAGTATGTCGTCTTAGAAGAGCAGGTGTGCAGATCTCCTTATCAGCCCATCCTTTGCGTCCGGTGGCGCACTTGCACGCGGTCTGTGACCCCTGAACCTTGCATGCGCTTTCAGGAATGGACCAACTTGGCCGATAAGTACGCCCAAGGCTATGTGGAGGTCCCATATAGGACTGCTGCTGATCCTGGAAGACCACCTGACCCCCGCGAAATTGTGGCCATGGCAATTGTGGCTTGGCAGCCTGGGCCAAACCGCGTTCTCCAAGTCCCATCTGAGGTCAGGCTTTGCACATGGACAAGGGACTGTCGGCTTCCTCCACGGCTCATGAAGGTTTCAAATGACCATTTGCCGGACATGTGCAGGATGAAATAAAGAGGCTTAACAGTACGTCAGGGCCCGTGCAGCGCGAGCGAACCTACAATACTGCGGAGTGGATCCGTTTTGACGAGTCGGCGAAACCCTTGCTAATACGTGACGACGTGTGGGGATGGCCTTGAGGATCCTCAAGGCGCCTAGCGTGAACCTCTTTCCCCTCACGCGATCGGGTCCGGTGAGTTAGCGCATGGAGGCCGTGGGTCAAGGCGGTGGTTTGGGCCCAATGGCATATCGTCTCTGTGGTAGCTGTCAGTGCATGTACCGGCACATGGGGTTTCATGCATAATGGCCTTCTTGGTTGCCATACCCACGAACGTTGCTTCCTCCCAACATATCCTCGTAGGTCGTACATGATCGGATACAGACCAGTGAGCAGCAGCCTGGAACGCCTGATGCGCCCACGCTCAGGGAATGTGGGAGCTATGAGGGAATGTGAACCCGCATGCTTAGCGCCAGGAGTGGTACACCGCGCCTTGCATCATGCTCCCTCCAGCCTCTCTCCCAAGGACCGCCGGAACCGCTTATGTACGCTACTGACGGCGCAGTGCCACGGTAAGCGGCAAGTATGTTTGCTGTAGACCATGAAACCTGCGCAGACCGTGTGTACGGCAGGCCAATGGCCGTGTGACCAGGATCTTTCGCACCTATGTGTGTTTATAGCTTTGAGATGGTCTCTCAAGTACCGTTTCCCCTCCTATGCTGTTTGATCGACAGGGGCTGTGCATGGCGCATCAGGGAGGCGAAGAATTGCGGACGTGATGGCCGACGAACCCAAAAAGGGAACCGTGGCGTTGCGTCTGCAGGACTCTCTTGCCGTCGTGCTGGCGTTCCTGAACTCGCCTCGAGTATGAGGAGGACGCGGCGGAGCAGTGTAGGCTCATATCGGGTCCCATGGGTGTCTTGACAACCGTAGTGTGGCAAAGGTTTGCCGCATCGCGACCCTGTAACGCTCGGGAGATCTGGATATTCGCCATCATACAACAACATTTTATATCACTGCTACATGCCGCAGCCCTCAATTGGACCCAGGCCATACCGCATTCCTAGGCACATTTTCACGTGGATTGACAGTGCGGCTGCAAATTATGTTTCTCATTGCCATCAGATGTTATATGTTCGATTCTTACATCCGTACACAGCGCAGCTGGTCGTGCACTTATGTAGCCAAGCAACATAGCCAACTACCACAGCGTGTTAAGCCTCAGCTGTAGCATGTTACGGAACGGAGTTTCCGCAAACACATATCGTACATACATCTTGACACACCCAAAGCGCCGCGTATATACACATCTAGACACATAGCATATGCAAGAAAATACAGCGGTCAACCTCGTAGCGCCCACTAAATAGAGGGCAGCCCTGGTGACTAATGGCCTAGCATACATTGCACAACCTGCTTTTGTACAACAGCGCACAACCGCAATTGTCCGGATCAACGCCTCCTTTCTCCCCATCGCAGCGACCCTCAACTGACGGGTGTCACACAACAGGGACTCAAAACCTGCATCCTAACTCCATTCACCCGTTACAGCCCCAGTTCCGCACATCCCAACACCATGCCATATAGCTAGATTACCCATCAGCATTACAAAGCCCGCCCGTCTCATTCCCCTCTCCTCACACCACCTCCTCACGCCGCCGTGGCAAAGCCCACACGGTTGCCCCCGTAATCAAACACCGTGTGGTATGCGCCCAGAAAGATATCCCCCAGGATCCACAGCGGACCCGCCGGCACGTCCAGTCCCATGAAGCCGCTCACGCACTGCTCCTCGCCGCCGCCCGCGTCCACCCGCAGCACGTACTGACGCGGGGAGAGCGGGAAGGAGCGGCCGCCGATGCGGAGGGTCAGGGTGGGCAGCGTGGGCAGGCTGGCGCAGTCCACCACGGAGGGACCGCCGAAGGAGATCTGTGAGGGTGGGTGGGTGGGCAAGGGAACGAGACGGTGGAGGGGTGTGCGGCTGCGGATTGCGAGGAAAGGTGCTAGAAGCTCGAGCCCATGTCGGCCCTCATCAACATCACCCGTTACCCGGCGAGGGAGCTAGCCCGTTGAATCCCCCCCAACCAGGTTTATCGTGTACCGTACTTGGCTGCTGCTTAGCACGGTTCTCCCCCACCGGTACCGCCCAGGGGCCCCCTTCTCTCCCGGCCCTCCCTCCCTCGCCCCCTTCCCTGGCCTGCCTCGTCCCCTTCCCTCCCCGCCTCGCCCCCTTTACTCCCGGCCTTCCCTTCCCTCCCTGCCCCACCTGGTCGCACAGCGTCCCCACCGCCTCCGCGATCTGCTCAATGGTGGAGTTGGAGGCCAGCGCGATGCGGATATACGCCACTGCCGTCTGGCAGAAGCTGCACACCATGCTGTCACCCACACCCGCACCCACACCCGGCTGCTGCATCTGGACCTTCTCCTCCTTGTTGTTGTTGCTGCTGCCCAGGGCGGCTCCCAAGCCTCCACGAGCATTCACCACCTCCTCCAGCCTCGCCTTCAGCGCCGCAGCAGCAGCGAAACCTGCATCCTTGCTGCTTGCACGAACCTCATGCAGCGCTTGCTGTTGCTGCTCCCTGGCAAGCAGCCGCCGGCTGCTGTGCAACACCACATCCTGCTGCTCCTTCTGCCTGGCCTCCTGGTTATTAGCTCCAGGATTAGAGGAGGAGCACAGTCCGATGCTGGCGCACACCTGGTCTAGCGGCATGTGCTGCAGGGCCGCCAGGATCTGCGGCAGGTAGTCACGGACCAGCTGGCGGCACTGCGCGGACAGCGCCGAGGTGGCGCCGATGGCGGCGTTGAGCTGAGCTACCTCCTCCTCGGGGCCCGCAATGAGGGAGGTGCCGGTGTCGGCAATGGCGGCACATCCCTGTTGCAGATGGGCCAGATGAGACACAACCCGCAATTGAGGGCAAGAGAAAGGCGGCAGGCTGCCACAAAACGAACGATGACGGTTATTAGCGGCCCGTATTGTGGCGATACCGATACCGAGTCCATGGGGGCGACGAGTGTGTGTGATGAAGCAAGGGGGCAGAGGGATGCGGACTTGCGGAGCGTGGCCGGGGATGCGTGCGAGGGGCCGAGGAACCCGTTCCATGTGCCTGGGGCTTCGAGTTTAGAAATTTGACATCAAGGACAAAGGGGCTTTAGCTCAGTGGTAGAGCGCGCGCTTCGCATGCGTGAGGTCATGGGATCGATCCCCATAAGCTCCATCGCCGCAACTTTTTTGGATTACAGCGGATGGATACCTGTTCCTTTCCAATATTTTTGTCTGCGATGCAAATACCTCCTTTTTTAAGAATAACGCGAACTTTACGTCTAATGCACGAATCCTCTTCCGTTTCATCCGCGCAACCTCCCAACACACACCGCCACCGCCCCTCACCTCGGCACACAGCTGCTTGGACCCCACTGCGATGCCGTCCATTTGGAACTGCCAGTAGCCCCGCCGCGTCACATCCACCCTGCGTGCGTGCGTGTATGTACGGACGTCAGCAGCAGTTGGTACAATACGACGTGTACGACAGATTGGTCAATTGATCGAACCCAAACCACTCCCAAACCCTACCATGTGTGGTCCCCGGTGAAGTGCGCCGGATCCACCCCTCCCAGCACCAGCTCTCCCCCCACGGGCGCATCAGGGTCGCGGTTGAGCCAGAAGGAGAAGAGCGGGGCGGCCAGGGCGCCGTCCTCCACCAGGCGGGTGAAGGGTGGCACCACGCCCTTAACGGAGATGGCGGGAAAGCCCATGCCCTGTGTAGTGGGGGCGGGGGCGGGTAAGTGCAGCATGCGAAGGAGTGGGGTTTAGGGGTGGTTAGGGTGAGAGGTTGGGTGCGGGCGGAAAGGGAGACCGGACTGATGCCTTTCTCCGTCCGTCATGGTGTACCGTTACGGTGGGGAAGCGCTGGACAAGGGGTGTCAGCATTCGTCGAAGCGGGAAGGAGGCGAAGCTCCCTGCTGACGACAAGGCCGACAGACAAGGATATACCGGTAAGGCTGCTGAGCAACTAAGCGGGGGAACTCGTGCCAGAACTTGGCCGATGAGGGTGGAGGCACTACTACTTGCCAGAATGCCATCAAACTTGGCGGCTACGAAGGTGAGCCCCGGCTCGTTGACTGCCTCCGCAAAGCCCTGGTCGACCACCTCCAGCCCGCCCCAGCCCAGCACGTCCTGGCTGATGAAGCCGTCCAGAGATCCGGTGCCGTACTGGATCGAGAATTCCGTACCGTTGGGCTGAGAGGGGGTGCGAGTTGAGGGACGGTGTGTGGGGTGTAGGGTGAGTTGAGGATATGGGGAAGGACGAGGAGGGTCTGCGGCTTGGGACAGGACTTACAGCGGATGAGACTATATGGCACAAAGCGGGGACTCGGTGGTAGGCAGACGGCCGCAGGCAATACAGAGGTATGCCAGCAAAGGAGGATGAGGATGATGCCGAAGTCTAAGCGACGGGTTCGAATAGAAAAGCGTCAACCACAGGATCTTAAGGGCCACAAGTGGTGAATTACCTTATAGGTACTGGATCTGGCAGAATTGTACTTCCGGTGCAGACGGCAAGCGATGTTGAAGAGCGCGCACTTCGAGGATGGCACCCACAAGTTGGCGCTTCCAGTGTCAAATATGACTTGGAAGTATTGTTTTGGCGTTCCAAGCGAAATCTCTCCATAGTACTGTGGTCACGTTTGTAGGGGAATAAAGGTGTCAGCACCGTGTCAGCAACAAGACAAAGCGAGCCAGCTCGTGGACCGCTCTTGGGCCACGAAATGACCTCTCCCATACCTGTGCGTCCATGAAGTTGTGCAGCGGCACATCGCCATCGGCGCCCAAAAGGGCTCCCAGATACGGTCTAGGCCTGCCATCAATGGACGGGGACCGCTTTTTCAACTGCACGCGATGCACCTCTCCAGCGCTCGACAACCGTAGCGGTATGATAAGTGCAGCTGTTGCTACCATAAGCAGCAACACCGATCTAGATCGCGCCATGGGCGCTTGATTAATGAGCTAGGTTGACAAGGTTAGGGTTTGCGGTCTTACAACTGGCTTGCAAGCTGCCTCCTTACGAGCTTAGTGGACAGCTGTAGTATACCTAGCATGTGCAGAGTGCACTTTGATCATAAACTCTGTTTTGGCCTCGAAGCGTTGTTGGCCTCGGAGCGAATCGATGCAAACGTGGCACTTTACGACATCCCCATAAAAGGTCGCCAAGAGGTAGAAGTCTTGAAATGTGTATGCTTATCATAATTGCGTGATGCGTTGGCACCCGCATTAGTGCATGCTGTGCCCTGTACTCTCAAAGTTCGGAAACAATAAGCGTCGCGCAAGGAATCTGAGTCTCAAACCCCTAAGACAATTGTCATGGCTTATTGCATAAATGACTCTTTCCGTGCAAGGTGGTCGAAAGGGACCACAGGACTCAGAGGTCGCCATACTGTAGAGCCCGTTACGGCCTATAAAAGTTCTAGTAATTGCGCAACCTAGTGTGACATTTCATATGGGAGAAATACTATACCAGAAGAACAAAATGTTTTTGGGTCCGGCTGAAGGTGACTGGTTTATCTTGCAAATCTTTGTCTTAGATAATCCTGCGCAAAGCGCCCTGTTCCTACTGTGTTATCACTGTGTGTTAAATACTGTACGGTGTGTACAGGCGTCTCACAAACATCCTGGGTTTGCAGGAACCGGTAACGCCATTGCCGGAAACAACTAACGAAACAACCAGCCGCCTTGGGCCTTTTCGCCTGTCTAAAGCCGCCGCACAACTTCATTTCACCCCTTGGTCACACACCAATTCTACCCTATGCGTGTCCCTTGTATTTCCAGTATTCCTTGCAACGGCCTCTAGCCGTCGGCCTTCTTAAATTTCCTTGAGCTGGCCCTGAGCTTATTTCATTGAGGAAATGCCTCCACAGAGCTTTTGTCAAGCACTCAAACGCATATCAGACGGCTTGCAGCAGATCGCTGCTCTACCCACCTCAAATGTGCTGCGACAGCCACGCGAAAGCAGCAAAGGGGAAGTACACAACGCCATTATGGCGAGCACGCACTTTCACCTTAACGTCTCCGAGTTGAGTAAGTATGTTCGGGACGCGCTGGAACAGGTATGGGACATCAAACAATCGCCACAACTGGAAGCCACCGCAACGAGCATGGGAATTAGTTTAGACATCATTCCTCGAGCCGCGGCGCTTCAAATGCAGATATTAGCGGCCAGGGAGCATCCTGGCGGCAACGTGGGAAACGAAGCCGCAGGAATTAACCCAGCGCACAGCCCGAATGCTGCCTCCACCTCTCCCACCACCACCACCGCGCCCACTTCCCGCACCGCTCCAACGCGTCCCACCACAACTGCTGGGCTCTCACCGGAGGCGATCCAAGCCACGCAACTTCACGAGCAGCTAGATGCCATATTTCTATCGTCAGCACTTCAGGGACTACTCATGCTATGCATCATTCTAGGTGCTCCCAGCAAGGTGCAGAGCACAGGGGGCCCCGCCGCCGCCTCCGCCACCCTCGCCGCCAATCGCCCACGGCTGTACGAGCAGGTCTGCGACATCGCCGTCGGCCGCTGCATGGCCGCTGCCGTACGTTTAGTCGAGCGGGAAGGCTGGCCGAACGCGAAAGAGCATATCGAGCGGGCATCAACGGCGGCGGCAGCGGCAGCACAGGGGCATGACGGAGGCAGCGGCAGGGGCAGGAGCAAGTCCTCCAGGGCTCCTGCATCAAGAAGGGCAGCGGCGGCGTCTTCAGGCCCATTATCGCAAGAGATAGCGGAGAGGCAGCAGGACCTGTACGAGCTTTCCTGCAGCCTCATGCAGCTCGTCACGGAGAGCTTGCAGCGTTTGATGAAATGGGGCATCGCTGACGCGCAGACGGTAACCAGCGTGACTGATGGCGTCGTCACCGGTCGACAGCAGCAGCCCTGGGGGCTGCCGCAGCATCTGCTGCTGCAGCTGCAGCAGCCGCTGTTGCGCATGCTGCTGCGAAGTGGCGTCATTGCCGCAACTTGCAGCGCCCTGAACGCCGCGTCGCCGCTGTGGAGGTACGCCGCCGAAGGCGCCGCTGGTGCTGCCGGTGCTGCTGCTTCCCCTTCAGCAGCAACTGCTACAGTGTCTGGCGGCGGCGGCGGCAGGCCGAACCGCATCCTTGTCGTCCTAGAAGCGCTGTACTACGCGTGCACCAGCATGATTGGCTGCTTGGACGACACGGGCGATCTGTTGCAACTGAGCGATGACGAAGAGGACTGCAGGGAGGTGTTGGAAATCCTGGCGGCGCCGGAGGTAGTGGGTCTGCAGCGGCTGCTGCTGGAGAGGGTGGTGGCGGATAGCGGCGGCGACGACGACGGCGGCGGCGGCGGCGGCGGAAGCGACGCCAGGCCGTCTATTGCAGCGGAGAAGGTGGTCCCCACCCTCATTTGCAATGAGCGTCTGACCCTTTCACATGCTCGCATCGTCAGCGTAGTATTCCAATGCTGGTCGAGGGTTGAACAGTGCCCGAGGCTGCGACCCATGGTTCCCGCCGCACCGGAGCGTGTACGGCTGTCACTGAGGCTGGCGCGAGCGTTACATCGCCTGACATGCGGCCGCGGCGTAGGTGGGCATTACCACGTGACCGGATCGTCAGCGGCGTCGGCGTCTTCCTCCTCCTCGTCGTCTTCGGCGGCGGCAGTTGTGCAACTGCTGGACTTGACCATCAGCTTGGAGGGCCTTATGCTAGGCGTGCGGGGAGCCGCCGCCTCCTCAGCAGAAGATACCTGTATGTCTGTCGAAGAGCTGTTAGAGGCATCATTTGAGGCGCCATCATTCGAGGTGTCCGAGGTATCATTTGAGGAGTCATCTGAGGTGCCTGAGGCGGAGGTCCCGGCGGTGCTTGACGCCAAGGAGGCGTGCGCGTGGGCGCTAGCAGTGGTGAATGATGTCCAACAGCGCGGCTGGGCCATGGGGGATGCCGAACGACAGCAGTTGCATACCCGGCTGCCCACATTCACCCTGAGGACTCTGGCTGCCGACCCAATCGGTGGGTGTGCTGTTCTGTTGGATTTGGTGACTGAGGGTGAATCGGGCGGGCGGCTCAATGGATTGGGCGGGGTTAATAATCTTGCGAAAAGGGATTCCATTGTCAATGTGAAGACGGGCTGTTACCGTACCATGTGTCAGCATACCGGTATCCTATCTCGCCAGTCTTAGGCAGGGGAGCATTGATTTGGATCTTCCGCCCTGAACCCTATGCACCTCTCGTAACTCTTTCTTTGTTCCGGTTTCTCCCGCGCCCCGCCCATCTCCTCTGCACAGCCTCCCGGCTTCCAGCCGACGCGCGCCGCACTCTGGCGTTACGGCTGGTCCGCACGGGGCTCATGCACAACCTCGACGCCCGACTTCGCCACACCGTCCATGCAATGTTCGGTGCTGCCGCCGCCGCCACCACCGCTGCAGGGGCCGAACATAGGGCCTACGAGGCCGTGTTGGAGTCCGTGCTGTTCAACACGTACCTATTGCTGAAGCCGCTGCTGCAGGAGATGCTCAGGCAGTCTTGTCGTGGACAGCTGGGTGCGGAAGAGACGGAGGAGACCAACAGCAGGAGCGAGAGCGGTGCAAGGACGGGTAAGGCGGTAGTGGACAGCGGCAGCGGCGACGAGCACTCGCAAGGTGACAACCGCGATGCCGACCCGTGGGTCACCAAGCGGGAGCTCGGGCTCTTCATCACGGTTAGCAAGCTGGCACTGCGCACGGCAGCTGATCTCAGTTCCTCCCAGGAGGAAGCAGCAGCAGTACGACAGTCGGGAAGCAACGCAGTGGCTCCGGAGCGCGCGAGGCCTCCGCCATCGACGTCAGGCGCGCGGGCTAGGATGCTAGCACGCATGCTCACGTTGCAAATGGATGCCGGCATCGGCTTGCTGGTGGGGTGGCGACGGCAGCGTGCGCTGCCGCCAGGCCCGCGAGCCGCCGCCGGCCTGACGGAGGCGCTGACGCTGGCGGCCCGGGCGGCATGCATGCTGGCGGCGCCGCTGCTGCTGCGGGCCGCAGAGGAGCCAGGAAGGGACGTCACGGCCGCGGAGACATTAGATCTTGCCTCCGCCGGCATGCGCGCCCTGACGGCGCTGCACGGCGACGCCGGCGGCGGCAAGGTGCCGCCGGCGGCGCTGCTGGCGGCGCAACCGCACCAACTGATGGCGGCGCTGGGGGTGATGCTGGGTTGCATGGGGGCGGCCTCTGAGGCGACGGTGGCGGAGGACCGGCAGCTGAGCGTTACCGCTGCTAGACAGACCTTGGTGGAGGTACGGCGTTGGCTGGCGGCAGGACTTGGGGAGGCACGGCAGGGAGGGGCCGAGCGGCAGCAGGACGGGGAGGTAACTGCAACGGAGGGTGCTGTGGAGCGTGCCGTGTCCCTGCGTGCGCATACATTGGCCCTGCTGGGCTGCTCAGCGGAGGCGGAGGCGGCTGGTGTGACGGCGGCCGCTGGCGCCGCGTTGAGCCGCGCCGGTGTGATGCTGCTGGAGGGGCTCGCGGGCTGGGATGTGGCGGAGGCACGTGCGCTGCGGGCGATGTGGCGGGCGGCGGCCGCAGCGGATGGGGGTGAGCTGCTGGGCTGGGTGGCGCAGCGGCTGCAGAGCGGTGACGGTAGCGGTGGTGGAGGCTGGGATGACAGCGGGGAGGGGCTTAGCGCTGCTTTGCTGACGGAGGTGGAATCGGCGGTTGGCGGCGGGGAATCAGATGGCTGCGGCCTCTGCAGCGGCGAATCGCAACGTACGGCAGCAGCAGCAGCTGTGCTGCCGCCGCCAGTGGCAGTGCCGCCGGCGCGCTGCAGCGTGGTAAAGGTGTGCGGCAACCCGGGTTGTGGAAACTACAGCGGTGCATGCGAGGGCGACCTGCGGCTTAGCCGGTGTGCCGGCTGCCTTGCCGTACTGTACTGCAGCGTGGGGTGTCAGAAGCAGCACTGGCGGGAGGGACACAGGCCGGATTGCGAGGCGAGCAGGGGAGTGGTGCGTGGGGGCGGGAGCCGACCGGGATAGTAGATGGTGCATGGCGTGTACCGATGTGTGCTTAAGAAGATTGCAGCAATGCAAGAGAGCAATGCAAAGGATACGTGCGGTAGGTGCGCGCTTTGTTAATGGCACGGACGATGTTGTGCTTGCTTCGGCTGGATTTACCGGTATGTGGAGCTGGAAAGGCGCAAGACGTAAGCGAGCGGGATGGCAAAATAAGTTTTTCAGGTTGTTGCCCCTGTGTGCCACAGCACGTGGGTTACACGCATCCCAGGGCTTCGAAATGAATGATTGAATGGCCGTTACATGCATAACACCGTTCGCCAGGGCTAGTCGTGCTTCCAGATGTACATACCGATAGATGCGGCGGTCATATGGTGCTTGTGTGCTGTGTCTTGTGAGACGAGGCGGCAGCGGTTGAAGGGCTTGTAGGGCCTGGGTACGGCAACGAAACTGCTCAACAGTCTACTTGCATTGTAACAGCCCACTTGTGTTTGTGGCATCCTGCCGCCTCCTTCTCCCTTGTGGCATCCTGCCGCCTCCTTCTCCCTGTTGACTTGAGGTTTCCATCAGACCTTTGACCCCGGCTATACAAGTCAACAACTGCATACGCCACAACAGTCACACACCCCTGCTCCCTCTCCACCTCTTCCGGCCTCTAGGGCCACCGTTCTCCGCCACCACCGCCCTCTTCCTGCTCCACCCTCTTCCTCCTCTCCCCCATGCCCTGCTGCGCTCCATATCGGTTCCATCTGTACACATGTCGCCAACCGCGGATATGCGTCCAGCTAGCATCGCACTTGTGGCGCGCACCGCCGAGTAACCTCAACCTCAGCCTCAAAAGGAAACGAGAAAGAGGAAGAAGACGGTGAGGAGGAGAGGGGTCGTTGCCGTGGCGGGTGCAGCAAAGGCCTCTGGGGTTGAGGTTGCATCCTGTAATGCGGCGATCGGGAGGGGGATTCGGCGGCGGCAACCAGGAAAGGTATCAGGAGGCGGCGGCGATCAGGGAGGGAGCGAGGAGGGAGCGGGCTTTCACAGCGCAGGTAAGCTTGTGCGCTAGTCTAGAGCCAGGATAGGCACGGCTGTATGACCGCACCGGCCGGGACGGAAGGCGCACATAACCGCACACCGTTACATGTTCACGGCTTTCCCCACCAGGAGGCACAACAACGTCTCAGCGACTTAAACCTAACCCGCCCCGCCCAAAATAGCGTTTCTCCGCTTGCGTTCTCCTTTCCTTTCGAGTCCCTTAGGCCCGTACCCCTACCGGGACTTACCCGCTTTGCAGCTGCGCACAGCTTAGTGCCCAGTCGTACGGGTCCCGTGCTGCCTGTGGCCTGCTGCGCTGTGCTGTGCCACGTCATATGCCGTACAGACCTCTGCCTGATGAAGTCTGCTGTAGGAGTTGTGTTAACATGGTGACGGCGGGCCCATGCGCAGAGGATCCGAATGTGAAGGTATCAAGAACGATTAGAAGAGCTAACTGCTGCCGTCTCCTCGGCAGTAAGCACTCGGCAGCAGGTGGTGAGCGCTGGGCGTGGAGTGTGGCTGGCCGGCAGGTGCAGTGCGCCTGCGGCCGCTCCCAGCCGGCAGGAGACGGCAAGAAGGTAAGCCCTGCCAAATCCTGTGGGTATTGCCGTACGCCGCATGTACGGCAGGTGGGCTGCAACTGAGGCCTGGCGCTGCTGGCTTCGGGTTACGACAGCTGCGGGTGTGGTCGAAGGCACGGGCCGATGGGTATATGTGGCACGCCACCGAAAGCAGGCATATCGGACGACCTATCCGAGGCTAGGAGCCACGCGTGTTGCCGCCCATTCCCTGCTGTCCACTGCCATGGACATGAGGAAAGGCGAAGACCGGCTGGCGGCCAGACGGATGTCGTGTCCACCGTAACTGGTGGCAAAAGCCGCTGCAGCCCATATTTTATCGGCGTCCCTGCACATATGACCAATTGGCCGTATGTTCAACAGACGGCATCGCAAAACCTAGGTTGCAGTGTTTGCTGCGTTAGTGCCCATGCTCACCGCTTGTCAACGCGGACAATTGCCGATGAGTCCCGCAACTGTAAAATGCTGAAGACAACCGCACCGCCGACAAATCCGAAGAGTTCGGTCAGCGCTTGTGTGAGAACGTCTCTAAACAATTGCTCGCTCATCGCCGCTGACGCTGCCTCCGAATCCAAGTCAAGGAACGACCTGCAAAGTTGTTCAATACGGTAAGCTGACACGGAGTATTGTATAGCAAACGATGCAGCAGGTGGTCGCAAGCTTACAATGAAAGCGCGATGAAAGTATCCGAGCAAGCCACCTCACGCGTCCATTGACGCGGTACAGACGTTGAACGCTCAGACATTCCACTGTTATGTACGCTCGGGGACAGCCGCAATGTGCAATCGTTGGTGTCACAGCCGCGCGTGCACGTAACAAGCTATCACGGTCCTTTGTTAAAGAATTCACACAAGACTCTTGCCTATCAAAGCGTTAAAATTGTCAGCACAACAATACACTACGCCATGAACGCAATGCAACGGTACGACAGCTACCTAGTCTATTCCGTACAGCTACAGCAGTTGGATGTGCACATTGTGCAGGCAGCTCGATGGCCCCGGCGACGACAACGCAATCGGCCCCCCATGTTGAATTAGCGTTCACTTTCATTCTGTCCTAGGAATGTAGGTTCCATCCTGGCCATGGAACCACATCCCCGACCAGTGTTTTTTTTTCAATTTTGGGGGGTAATTTTTCATCGCACCGTGAGCGATAGAATTTGGGCCTTCACGTCAGTTTATCGCTTTACAATTTTTGGGGCGGCAGCACTCCAGCCCTCCGCTAGCAACAACACTAGCAACATCAACATGTATAGTAAAAGAATGCACGCGACAACGAATGCAAACGGTAAAACCACAACCAAAACGTCACAGGCTGCTGCACTACACCCGTAAACACTTACATCAACACCTATATCAACTACAAACCCCAACCCCATAGGCCTCTGTTGTCCCCACCCATCCCATTCAATCATCCCGCCCGTCGTCCGCCCCCCCCTCCTCTCATGTTGGCGGTATGCCCGGCTGCTGCGGCAGCACGCACACGTGCCTCATGGTGGGCCTCCCGTGCGGGCAGTTCCAGGGCTGCCTCAGTCCCGCTAGTCCGCCCAGCAGCCGCCGCATCTCCCCGCGGTTCAGCGGCTTACCCACCATGACGGAGGAGCGACACGCGCGGGAGGCCAGCATGGCACGAACCCTGGAGTGCCGGAGAGGGGGGTGATGGGGTGGGGAAGAGGGGAGGGGGGACGAAGGGTGTAAGGGGGACCAGGAAGATTTCGGATTGTGGGTTGGAGGCTGGTGCTTGCCTCGGGGACTGCACGCGGGGAGGCGCCCAACCGTGCTGGGTAACGTTGACACGTCAGTGCCCTGATACACAATGCAATGGACATCGGTACCTTGACAAGCACCCTTCCTTTCCCCTTTCCCCCTCCCTCAACCCCACCCCACCTGGAAGGCCGCAGCTCCTCCTCCCACGCCCGCTGCCCTCCTGCTCCTCCCCCTCCCGCCGCCTCTCCCTCCCGCAGCATGGCAACCAGCTCCGCCACATCCTCCAGCCCCAGCTGCCCCGTGGCGCGACTGACCGGCACCGCAGACAACAACAACTCCCCGCCACCACCACAGCCATCACCACCACCACTACCACCACCCTCGTAACCGCCAGCATCCGCATAGCCGCCATCGCCCAACTCTCCCACTACCTCATCACGACCGCCCACGGCACCCCTGTCACCACCCTCATCATATGCCGTTGCCCCTGCTGCTCCTGCTGCCCCTCCAGCTGCTCCTGCTGCTGTCCCCCCTCCAGCTGCAGCGGGCAGCGGCACGATGCGGCCGTCCGGCCGGCGCTCCACAAAGTCAAAGCCGTTGCGGCGAAACACCTCAATGTGCTCCCTGGGAGGGGGTACCGGGGTGGGGGGCTGGGGGATCATGGCAGCAGTGGGAAGCGAAGGCGGGGAGGAACGCCACCCCCACCGTCCACCCTCAGTACCTTCTCCCCACCACACCACATCCTTTCTTGTGCCTCTTCCCCACCGTTCACATGCCCGTTTCAAGTAACCCTATACAGCCCAAACACACTTCCCGCCCCACCCCACCCCATCCCGCACCAACGCATTTCCACGCATTGGGAATTCTTCCTCTTCCCGCACCCGCACCTTATGAGCAGCTGGTCCACCGGCATGATCAGCCCCTGCGGCAGGCCTCGCGGCGCCAGCAGCTGCTGCCTGCTGAGCACCACGGTGCGCTGCAGCCGCTCAAAGGTGGTCTTCTCCGCGGCCGCGTGCTGGTCCACAATGAAGAGGTCGCGGCCGCTGCGAGCCAGGATGAAGCCCAGGTTGAATTGGCCCACCACCTGTTTTGCATGCATGCGGATTAGGCAGCCAGCGGGGAGTGGACACGGGGTTGGGGGTAAATGAATAACGAATACAATCGAGGGGACATGAGGGGTGGTGCCGCAAAGAGGTCGTGTCGAGTGCACACCCGGTAACAGAGCGGCGAGCCCGCAACAAAATCGCCAACAGGTGAGGTCGGACAGCCTAGCCAGCCTGCCAGGCCACCCGACATCCCACAAGGCATCTTAGGCGACCTCGACCGCTAGCTGGCGATGATGTAGCTTGCTAGCTCTTATGCCGGTGTGGACGGTTGCTGAAGCCAGGTAGGCACCAGGTAGCCAACTAGATGATCCGGTAACCAGCCCAACAACGCACCTTCATGTCCAGGAATTGCTCCTTGCGGAACACCCGCTCCAACTCCAGCTCAGCAGCCGCCTCCCGCTCCGCACGAGTGCTGCTGCTGCCGGTGGTGGTGGGAGGCCCAGCGCCGCCACCTCCACCGCCGTCTTCTGCGCCGCCTTCCTGTGGGTTTGCAAGGATGGTTGGACGCGTCTGGAAGGCTGGAGGAATGGCTGTAGATGCCGCTACATGCAAATCAACTTCCGGGTGGGGTGCGAGGGAGCAATGGGAGAGGGGCAGAAAGGGGCCCGAACGCAAACATCCTGGCAGGGCTCTCTAAAACAGTCCGAACCCTAAACAGTCCGAACGCAGCCCTGTCGCGCACCGGCGTCAAAGATGTCAAAACAAAACAACCCATGTACCGTGCACCCGCACTGTAAACGCACTGTAAGGCTGCCTTCAGCCCAACCGTGTGGCGGGCTCTCAACCCAACGTAGCGCACCTCCTGCAGCGAAGAGCTCGCAAACCGCCTAGCAGCAGCAGCAGCTTCAGCCTCCGCAACGCCCTGCTGTTGTTGCCGCCGCCGTTGTAGGTGTCGTACTCTCGCCGCCGTCAGATCCGCCAACTGCCCCGGCTCCAAGCGCAACACTCCTATAGGGCCCATGGGCAATGCATGCACGCCCGTACCGCCGACGTTATTCATGACTGCCGGCGCAGCAGCGGCAGCAGCAACCGTCGGCGGCGGCAACGGCTGTTGTACGGCGGCGGCTTTACTGCCTTCGCTACGACCTCGCCCGCGGCCCCTTCCTGCCTCCGCCGCCCTAGCTGCCGGCTGCATGGCCCACCCGCCGCCAGCTTGAGCCTCAGCGGGCTCCGCGTCTACCTCCATGGCAGCACCCTCGGCGACCACAGCAGCTGCGTCCAGGCCGGGACCTGCGTTGCCGCCTGCCTCGTCCTCCTCCTCAGGATCATCTTCCTCCTCCTCCTCCATCTCGTCCGCCTCCACTGCAGCAGCATGCCCGAATCGCGCTCTATCCTCTCCTGCCATCTCCTCGCGCTCATAAGTGTTCTCAGCTGCCGCAGCATCCGCTGCATCGGCCATGGCTGCGTCCTGCGCTTCTTCGCCCTCGTCCTCCTCTTCCGTTGCAACTGCTGCCGCTGCTAGCTGCGCCTCCTCCTCGTGCCCCTCATTTCCAGCCTCCTCCTCTTCTCCTTCCTCTTCACTGCCGTGCATTCCTTCGGTGATCTCCGATAACACAGCTCGCGCCGTTGCAGACCCCCGCCCTCTCCCCCCAGGTCCTGTCGCCACAGCCGGTACTGCCGCTACCGCTGCCGGGGATGACACGCCTCCAGCTGCCACCGACCCCAACTCCTGCGCACCTCCGCTGCCGCCGCCGTCACCACGGCAACCCCCCGGCTGGCTCTTGCTTCCCGCTGAGAACCCACCAAACATGGAGAGGAAAGGATGACGGAAGGGGGCACGCGACGTCGTTGCCCCCGCCACCGCAGCAGCACCAGCAGCAATGGCGGTCCCGCCGCCTCCTCCTGTCGGACTGCCGCGGCGTCCACCCGGGGAGGGCTCCATCGGTGCCGCCGCCGCAGCAGTGGCCGAAGCCGGCTGCATCGATTGCCTCCGTCTTTGGCTGCCCCTGAAGCCGTCGTCGCCGCCATCACCGCCATCGGGAGAGGCAACATCACGCGCTGCCTGGTCATCACTTCCGGCCGCCATGCCGCTTCCGGTGCTCAATCTTGCACGCTTGGAAGGCGGATGTGCTCCTTCGTCCTCCTCCTCCTCCTCCTCTTCCTCTTGCTGCTTACGTAACCCCATGCCTGTGCGACCAAGAGCACCCCGTACGCCCTCTTCTTCCTTCTCCTCACCTCCTTCTTGATCTCCCGCGGCACCATCAGCAACCTGAGACCCCGCCCCGACACCGCTGCCCACCCCTCGGCGCACATTCAGTAACAGCTGTTGCTGCCGCTGCCTGCCGCCCCGCTGACCCGCAGGAGCAGCCACAAGCAGGCTCCCGCTGCCGCCTGCGGACGCGCCCGCAGCGGCTGTGGCGCTGCCGCTGCCCCCTGGGGCACCAGGTAGAGGCTGATTGACGGCAAAGGTGCAGCGGGAGGGCTCCCAAAGCGCATGAAGGGCCTGGGGGCAGAGGACGGGCATGGAGGGGGCTCATGAGGAGCCGAGTGCTGCTGCTACGGTACGATATGAGCGAGGGCAGTGCGAGGAGGGAGTGATGCGGGTCGGCGGGGATAAGGGTATCCCGTGCGATGTGGGTCTGCGACATTGGCGATACAGCGATGCAGCAGCATAACGTTACAGCATTATCCTCTCCGCTCTCCATGTTCTTAACCCCCAGGATTCACCTGTTGCAGCAACGTGCAGATGCGGTCCTCCGCCGCCATAAAGACGCGCCGCTTGTCGGGCGTCACGTTGACATCCACGTCAGCCGCGTCCAGCGAAATGGACAACAGACCCATGGGTCGGTGCGCGGCAGCGTGAGCCGGGGATGATAGCGACTTGAACGCGTCGTTCAGAATGCTGCAAAGGGGATTGACGAAGCACACCGCATAACCAGCTGGCTCAGGACGATGTGAGGGCAAACCAAACTAAGGCAACTGCCTTGCTTGACGATCCCTTACACCCGCACCTTTAGGCCCCCCCAATAGCGTGCATGCTGCGTTGTTGTCGGTCAAGGCAAATCTCCCTTAACATGCCCCCTCACCGTGCCGCTTTAGGGAGGTCCACGGGTCGGCCGTTGAGGTAAAAGAACTGCCGTGAGGCGTCGCCTCGCAGCCCGCAGCCGGCTCGGGACACCCACCTAGGCGTGCAAGGTCAGGTACAAGGACGGAGGAGGGCGACAGTTAGGGGCTACTAACAAGGTAATGGAGGCCACTGGGCGATTCGCATGTAAAGGATTAAATAAGGTCCGCCAACGGCCTGGGAAGTCCAAAAAGCGAAAAATGGAGGCAAGATCGTGCTGCAAGGTCAGGATCAACCTAATCATTTACCGGTAGTCGGCCTAGTTTCTGGTTGCCCATCTGGGTCAGCCACACTTCATCAAGTTAATCTGGGTCAGCCCTCCTCAGCGATCTGGGTCGGTGTTGCTCCCTACGCGATCTGGGTCGGACCTTCCTAACATTGTAAGGCATCTGGGTCAGCCCTGCCTATCCTCTCTTGCATCATTCCCATTTGGGTCAGCCTCATCCCTTGTTTCCCAGCCACCCCAGCCTCACCCCGCCACCCTGGCTCCCGTGTCCGGATCCTCCGGCAACACCAGCGGCTCCAGCGCTTCCGCCACCCGCCCGCCAAACACCGCCACTACGTTATCACGCAGCGCCGCCAGCTGCGCCCTGACCCGTGGGTCAGCGGCGGCGCCGGCAGCGCAAGCCGTCACCGCGCTTAGGCAGCCGGGCATGACGGCTGGAGCGGCAGCACCTCCTCTGCCGTTTGCACCTGAGGTTTCTGGGTCTGCTGGTTCTGCGGCTTCCGCCGCAGCCGTTAGGTATGGTTCGTAAGTGGCTGCTGGAGCGGAGGTGGTGAAAACGGTGCTGCGGGGCGCTGCCTTGCCGGACTGGTTGGTGACGATGATGCGAGCGTGTGTGGCGATGAGGGCGTAGGCCTGCAGGACCGCAACGGCGCGTGCAAACTCGCGCTTCAGGTTGCGCAGGAATTCCTGCAGGGATCGATGTGGGTCGATTTGGGTCGGGCTTAGGGAGGCTGATAAAGACGGTATTGGCCTTGGCTGATTTGGGTCAGCCGAGAGGGAGCCCAAAATTGGCAAAGGGGGGTTAGGAGTGATGTGGGTCGGGGTTGTGAAACGAGGAAACAAGGAGCAGCAGGCCCCAATGACTCTACACGGCAACCCAAATGGATGTGCGGCAACCCAAATGGAGGTTGAAAGGAGCAACCCAAAGGAAGCATCCATACCCGCCCGCTACATCCAAGAGCCCACATAGCGCCTCTTCACCTGTCTCAGTTCCCAAGCTCACCCGTTTCCCCAGTTCCCTTCTTTCAGTTCCTCCTCTTACCTTATGTCGTACAGGCATGGTTCCAAATAAATCTTTAATCGCCACCGTCGTACCCACCGCTCGGGGCGTCGGAGAGGTGCGCACCAGCACTCCCTGTGTACCAGTGGAGCGGCAGAGGAGCCAGGGGGCAGTTAGTGAGCCACAGCCAGTGTGTAACGGGTAGGGAGGTTAGGAAATGGAGGGCATGCAGGAGAGCTGCGGCAAGGGAGGTGGGCCAAGTCGAGAGGTGGTGTGCCGGAGTCGCTCTTCCTGTGGCGCTAAGTGTTGAGGTGCAAATTGGTTCCCGCTCATGTTTGACTTGAATGAGTCTGCCCCGCCGCGCCCACAGTGCTAATGCCACCCGGTAGTGGCAGTAGTCACCGCTACCCGTCCCAACTTCCAAGATCCTAGTCCCAATTCACATGGCGTTCACATTCACCTCATGGTCGTACTCCAGTCGTACTCCCGCGGCCTGCTCTGCCGTACGCGTTACAACGGACAGCCCTGAAACCGCACAAAGGGAGCTGAGCGCCTCGCCACGGAAGCCGTACGTGTTCACCGACTGGCATGGCAGGAACGGAGGCACAGAGAAGGTGGAGAGAAAAGGTTGCGGGTGCACAAGAATAAGGGAAATCCATCTGGGTCAAGCTCTATGGCGACCCATCTAGGTCGTGCGTGGTGCAGCACATCAACATTGCCCCTCCATGTCCATGTCACGTTATTTATGTGATGAAAAGGCAAACTGAAGTGCTGCCCTCCAAGTGCTCCCCCCTATAATATTTTCACCCGGATTCGGATCCAGAAGCCCCACCGTGAGGTCCTCAAAGGAAGTGATTTTGGAAGTGTGATATTTGAGTGTGAGCGCCTGGTAATCCGCCGGGGGCACGCCGCGCCCGTTATCCGCAACCTCCACCAGCGCCGAGCCATACTCTCGCAACCGGACCTGCCGTACAAGAGGGAGGGAGGAAAGGAGGGGGGGATCGGGAGGTGAAGGTAATGGAAGCATACGGCGTCGAGTTGGGGCGGGGCTAAAGGGGGAAAGGACGAAAACAGGGTGGCGCGGTGTGTTTCAAAGCTTAGTCTTGGGGGTCTTGGGAGAGGGCCTCAGCTGGGAAAAACTGTTTTAGGGCATGCCGGCTTCTAAGAAAATTGACGTCGACGCCCCCGGTATCCTGCAGCCGTTTCGCCCGCTCCGGGGCTCACTTCAATGTTGGTCGCGCCAGCATCTAGCGCGTTTTCCACCAGCTCCTTGACAGCTGTTGACAGGTCCAATATAACCTGTCCAGAACATATCCTATGTATGGATTGCCGGTTAATGGGTTTTATGGAACCGCCTGCGGCAGGCCCTGCTTCCATACTGTATGTCCCTTTTTAATAATAATAATAACCGTTAACTATGCAAGCAAGTACTTATGAATGCATATGGTTGTTAAGTACATAAAAGCATGCGGAGACAGAGCGTAACTAAAGCGTTGGCAGCTTGGCACATAGGCTCTTCTTGAGTTCCAGTTGGAGAAGATACTGAGCGAGCTTACGCTCTTATACGCATGGACCATCTCATCCAGCGTAGGGCTTTTGCCCTTTGTAAATGCCATGCTTGAGACATTTCAGCACCGAAACCTTCCCGCGCTCGTCGTACAACCGCCGTAGAGTTGCTTTCTTAGCTGCCAACTATAAAAGCCGTCCTCAGATACCCAAAACACAAACGCAGTAGATTCATTTCTGCTACTGCTTGTGACTATATTTTATCTATAAGGTCCGCCAGGCCAACCGTCGCGGCGACAAGTCCGTCCCAACACCCCGCGCCCGGCGAGCGGCCAAGGGCAAATTAGTGAGTGTGTCCTTTATATTTATCCCTACCAGGAGCTATGGGGCGAGCTTCCCAGGCTATGCCGCATCTGCTGCTGGCGTGCACCGCTTTGTCTCTTCTCCTGGGGTCTTCAGCTGCTGGTGTTGATTATCAATGGCATACCGGTCGCGCAACACACTACGGTAAGCCGACAAGCGCCTACAGGCGTAGTTGTGTCCTTATCTTCGTTTCATGTCACAATGTCACATTGAGACACACTTTCTCTGGGATCTGGGGACGACGTCGGCAAACTCCCTTTCGTTCAGGCGGAGCTGGAGACCCTTGGTCAATCCATCACGGGCACTGCGGCTATGGCTACCTCGACGCGAGTGTCGGTAAGCTTGATGATCTGCAGCATGCGGCTCGCTAGAGGCCTGAACATTCCCTTAATTGCAAAGCTTCGTGCGGGTAATTGTGCATTCTTAACTTGCTTACTATCTTCCGTCTTTGTTCTATCTTTGCAGGCACCGGGTGGGACATTGCAGCGCCGTCAGACCAGAACTGGGACTATGACGCATCTACAAGCAGCTGCGGGTCAGTCACCACCGCTTTCGCGACCCGGAATGTACTGTGTGGCATTACTGTGTGAAATGTCAACCAGCCAACCCGACATCCACATTGTTTGTCTTACGTATGCTGCTTGTCTCAAATATTTTGAGCCGAGATGTCATCCTTAATCCTCTTCAATATATTACAGGGTCTGCTACGAGATTGCTTGCCAAGGCATGTCCTTCAACGACTTCTACGGCAACTGGCTGGAGCGCAGCAGCGTTTGCTACGACTCCAGCGCCAGTGTTGTCGTGATGGTCACGGACATATGGTAGGTGGAATGGTGCAAGCTGGTGGGGCGAAATGCCCCCTCGGCAAACGTGGTGCCCGATCCAAATGAGCGATCCCGTTTGCATTCTGACCCAGATCACCCCAGATCCGCATTTAGGGACCGGCTCGCATGTAAGGACCGACCCGGCGTTCTTACTTGTTCACCTAAGCTTCTATTTCCTCTCCACCCCACGCCACGCAGCCCATGCTACTACCCCTCCAACGCCTACTCCAATAAGCGCTGGTGCTGCGGCGACATGCAGGTCAGCCCGGGGAAGTGGGTCCCATAAGAACAATCACAACGTGTTATATTGTCGCAACGCGTGCTTGTCACGCACAAAATGTCTGCCAAGCTTTACCCACGGTTAACCGGATGGAACCAGCATATCTTGTTTGTATTCGGTCAAGGATACCCGGCACACCAACCCTATTTCCTTTTGCCGTTCCCTATCGACCATTGCAGCACTTCGATGTCTCATCCTTTGCTTTTGAAAAGGTGGGTCGGGTTCAGTCGTTGTTTCCTAGGAACCCAGGCTCTTGCTTTCCTAGGCTCTTGCGATGCCAAGGCATAGGCGTACTCCATCGTAACCCACATTGCGGGGCTCGGTTGTTGTTTCACATGACTGCATCGCCGGCACGGTTTTACTGCACCTAAAACTAAGCCTCCTATCCCTCTGCCGCCTTTCCTTGCATAGCTTGCGGACATCAAGTGGGGCGTCATCGGAATTAAGTACCGCAGGGTCCCGTGCGACTACCAGCCCGCTAAGCGCGCCTACCTGCCCAGCGGAGCGACGGCCGTGAAGGACTCCCAGTCGGCCCCTTGGAACTGGGACTCGTCCAAGGACAAGCGCTGGGCCCTGTGGTCGCAATCCAAGTCCTGGAACCTCGGTGGCTCCAGCTCCAGCAGCTCTAGCTCCGTCTCGTCCTCTTCTAGCTCAAGCTCTTCTTCTAGCTCCTCCGTCAGCGTCAGCTACAACTCCGGCAGCCAGCAGTCGGTGGGTCAGCAGTCTTCCGTCACCAATGCCTACTACGGAGGCTTCATGCAGGGCTGGAGTGACAGCGGCAGCTGGAGCATCAGCAAGTAAGTTGCGGAAGCTGGTCCGCCCGAACGTAGGACGATTTCTGCTCCTCGCCTTGTGCGCTATCTACCTCGGTTGCGTTGTTTCCATGTATCGGATGTGGGTCTGGTTAGTCGCCGTCGCATGGGTACCAGGTGCATATGCTCCTCTTAGCTTGACCCACGGGTGTCGACAGTTCCCATGTTTCCTATTGGTCCCAACTTCAGGTGGGGTCGCGATTCTTCTTGGGGTCTGGACGGCCAGCAGGCGTACAGCGTGACCATGTCCGGGTACGGCGGCATCAAGCTGAATGCCTGGTCGGGCGTCTTCAGCTCCAAGCGCTTCGTCGAGTTCTACGCACGCCAGAACAGCGGCTACTCGCCGGACGTCAGCATCAAGCTCTCCTCCTCTTCGGTGAGTCCCGAGCATGCTGCTCTCCGCTCTCCGCTCAGCGTGCGACCTTGTCGCTTGATTCAACAGCACTATAAATCACCTGCTCCCTTAACTCCTTTTGCTGCGCTCTATGCGCCGACCCCAGGGTGACTGCAAGACCCTACGGCTGCGCAACCTGACGCCCAAGGATCAACGCAGCGGCTGGTCGCGCTTCCAGATTCCCCTTGACGACTTCGACTGGCGCCACAGGTGAGAACTTCATGGGGCGGGCTCAACAGCATGGTTTCGCGTGTGCATTCTACGGAAGGCACTTCAGCGTGCCGTGTACATAGCACTGCCACAGCTGTTCGACTGGGTTTACAACCCAAACGGCAACGCGCTTACTGATATGCCCCTTTTCGTGCTTACAGCGGCGGCGACGATGGCAATGCGTTCGGCGGATGCAGCGACTCCATCAACGACTGGTCCGTCAACGCCATCGTCTTCACCAACAACTGGGGCGGTAACCAAGACTTCTGCATTGACCAAGTCAAGGTCTTCTAAGCATGGTGATTTTTCCGTTTCTCCCGGGGCACGCTTAGCGGCGTTGTAAGCGGTACGGAGAGTTACACGTGGCAGTTTCCATGTACAACGTTTGCTGGTACGCGGGCGAGGTGTGGCTAGGTAGCGTGCTTGTATGATGATGTGGCGTGCGTAGAACTGCGCGTCGATAAGATCAGTCCAAATGGGGCTGTGTGCTTGTTCGCAGGGCAGTGAGGTTCCAGTGTTTGCGGCAAAATTTGCCGAGTAGGGCAGGGGATGCTTGGCAGGCGGTATGTGCGCGCTGAAAACGCTGTGCACAGCCTGATGCTATGTGTTAGTCGGCGTTTTCCTCTAGGAAGGCTATTGCTTCTCAAGGGAAATTGTCGTATGACTACTGTGCACGATATCTACGACGCTCCCAATGGAGTAGAGTGATGGCAGATGAATAAGCCCGAGGTGGCAATCGGTGGCGTGAACGGAGCTACGGTGTGGCTAAGTTGTTAGGAAGTAGTTATGAACTCATCCTGGAAGCAGGCATGTATTACGAATGATAAAGTTGCAGGGCAACTGACGACACGTCAACACTAAAGCTGGCTAGACATATGCAATGTAACATACGAAGCATTCCGCACACCCTGACACGATTTTGTGAGCGGGGTCGAGTTGACGCATATAGATAACCGCTCAAAACAAGAAAATTATAAGTTCCGTGAAGGATGGCTATCCCGTCATCTGATCGCCGTCATAAGGCTGCATATGAAAACCTTTAATAGTCATGGACATGCATGTTGTTGGGGCAAGCTCGAATGCTCTACCAACATGGCTAAAGCTGTCAAGCTTTTGCCATGTACTGGAGTTTCCCGCCATGAGTCTCCGTACAACTACCTGCGCATTGGCTGAACTTCGCCCTCGGAAGTCCTTTTCCTGATTTTAATGTCCATCTGCGTACACTTTATACCGGTACATTTACTGCCATTCCGCTTTTGAACGTTGCAACTTACTACCTGCAGAAGCCACGCCTTTTGCCACTGGCTAGCATCATGCCACGCCAGCATTCTCGGTCGCGATTAAATTTGCTAAACAGCTTGGGCGCAGAAGGCCCGGCCGCTTTTGACAATTCTCACCATAATGCCGATGACCTCATGACAACCGAGTATTGGGACCGGCTTACCAACATGCTTGAGCCCCTTATGTCCTACTCTGACCTACTAGAAAAGCCACACGAACTTGAGATTATCTGGAGTCGCTCAGAATCTCAGCTCTCCTTCCTCAAAGCGCACGCCACGGCGCTGCGCATGCTTATCAGCAACCGCTTTAACGCAGAGACTGGATCTGGCATTGAGGGAGGCGAAGGCAGCGTCGCACACGGCCAAGGCGAAAGCCGGGCGCTGGGTGACGCATGCAGCCGTGCAGGCATTGCGGTGACGAGAATCTTGAGTCACCTCTTCTACACCGCTTGCAAGGATGTCGAAAGTTGCAAGAAAATAAGCTGGGATGGTGTTTGCTTCATGGACATCGTCGCGGCTGTGGCACGCTCTTGCGTTCGGTCTGATACACTGCAATGCCTTAGCCAGCTTGTTGCCCGGGACTTGTTCAAGGACCCCAATGAGCGGTTCTCCTGGTACGTCGCTGTCATCAATCTGCTGGAGGGCTTGCTGGCCTTTTGCAACGTGGGAGCCGACAAGGACTCGGACGATGATGAGACCAGCGGAAACAACAACAGAAGCAGCAGCCACTTGACCAGTGACGACCACGACACGACGCTGCTGTACGAGATTCTGGAAAGCATGAACAAGAGCTATCTGCTGGAACATCTGGCGAAGGGCTTTCTGCTGCACCGCAGGGAGGTGCCATCCCCTGCGGCTACCAGTTCAACTTCGAGCTCCAGTTCCAGCTCCAGCAACACTTCCGTGCAGCCGCCTGCCTTGACTGGCGTAGTAAACGATGTGCTGGCCAGGTTGCTCGTAACAGCGGAACGCCAGCTTGATGTATCTACCACTGCGGGCAGGGGCGAAGACCCGGATGCCTGGACCGCATACTGCCCCTTTGGCGCGTGCATGCAGTACCTTATGGCAGCCCACATGGCAGCGCAGCTGCGTAGCGCCGAGACCATTGACGGTTGCCACCTGGACGACGGTCGTGACGTTAGAAACGGCGGTGCAGGTGGCAGCAGCAGCGACGCCGGATCCACCATGTACGGCCTCTCTACCGATGCGCTGCCGCCAGTCCTGGAGGAGTGCTGTGGCGGCTGCACCCGCCCGGATTGCAAGGCATCTACACTGGGCACCTGCTCAGTCCGCGGTGTGCTGCGGTACTGGGTGCGCGCATTAGAAGCGGATGAGCAGACGCAACGGCGGCAGGTGATCAGTCCGCGGGCCAAATTCGCAATGAGCATGCGATTGGCAAAGGTTGCGCTGCTTTGGTGGTTCAAGGCAACCGGCAAGTCGCCCAGGGTGCGGCACGCTGGGGCTGCGTCAGGAACAGGGCAGCATGCTCAGTCAGCCGCCGCAGCGTCGGTGCCTCCGCCGCAGGAGCGGCGGCTTACCCAGAAGCAGATGCGGCAGGCCAAGCAGCTGAAGCAGCAGGCGCAGCAGCAGCAGGCGGAGGGAGGGGCGCGTGCTAAGCAGCAACAGCAGCGGCAGCGTGGGCTTCTGGCTCCTCGGGCAGACCGCTTCCGGCCGTCGGACTGCCCCTCCCTGGCTATGGACGCCGTGATTACTGCAGCCCGATGCTTGCATGCCGGCAGACGGTATCGAAGCAGCAGTAGCGCAGGCGATGGGAGCGGGGGCAGCACAGCACAAGACGCTTCCAGAAGCCGTGAGGCAGGCGGAGAGGCCAGCAGCGCTAGTGGCAACGCCAACGGTAGCAGCAGCACAAGCGGTGGTGTGGAGGTTGCGGTGCTTCCGGAGGACTGGTGGCGGGACGCGCTTACCGTCTTTGACATCTCGCTGGAGGAAGTTGGTAGCCTGCGGGACGTATGCAACATGGGTGGCCTCTACGAGCTGTCGAAGCAAGGTAGGTGGTCGCTCAGAACTGCAACGCTGGCAAGTGCTCTTTTGAAGGGTACCGAATTTCTTGAAGGTGTCACCATGCAATGTTGTCACTGCCGGCGCTGCCTCCTGTTGCTTAAGGCTGTCCTTGTGATTTTCTTATCGATGTCGCTGAAAAGGCTGCTGGTCTTACACCTCTACCCTGTACGCCTTTGGCTCTTCAGTACGAAACCTAAGCCTGTCCCAACTGTTTTCCTGTCACATGCAGTTACCTTGTGCGGCACTCGCAACCACAGCCACCACCGGGGCCTCCTGCTGTCCAGCTCTGTCGCCGCCAACCTCCGTAACGCGCATCCATTAGGCCTACTGCCCTGCCTGGAGCGAGTCTTGCGCCGCGGCCTGCCGCACATGCTCGGCCACGCATCGGGCCTATCGGGGCTGTTCTCCATCCTCGCCAACGAGGTTTCCATGCGTTCGCTGCTGCTAACAGCGGAGTTTGACCAGCTGGTGCCTTATGTGGTGACCTCCAGCAAGGCTGTGTCACGGCTGGTTTCCAAGGAGGCTATGAGCAACCACAACTTCGAGTGTGACGCAATGGATGCGATTGCGCGTTTCAGCGTGCCGCAAGGGCTGCTGCAGGTGATGAGGCTCTGCGGCAGGGCGCTGGCTATGCGCAGCGCAGGCATGGTTGATGTGCAGGAGAAGCCTGCAGCCGAGGAGGGGGCTGCGGTCGGGGCGGCCTGCGGTTCCGTGCCGTCTGGAGTTGCCAACGAGGAGGGGCCTGACCCAGGTTGCTCTAGCAGCAGCAGCCATGCTGCTGCGGTAGCCAGCAGCAGCAGCAGCACCAGTGCCGCCAGTGCTAGCGCTACAGAGCAGCAGTTGTCCTTTGGGTTTGTGTTTACCGCCGGAGGCGCTACTCCCCCAGCCGACGCAAACGTCGACGACGACGGCGGCGATGCTGACGTGAGCGGCAACGACGATGGTGGTTCCAGCGACCTGCCTGGTGTATCGGAGGTACCGGTGGAGGCCGCTGAGCGGGTTCTGCTGCTTGGATCCGTCATGGCAGCGCGGCGGCTGCCAGCTATGGCAGCCGTGCTTCCGCACATTTCATCGTACGGCATCAACCTGTTGGCGTTGAACAGCAAAGCCCAGGAAGAGGTGGCTTCGCTGATGCTGCGCTGGGTGCCGCTGCTTACGACTGCGTACCTGCTGGCATTGGAGCGTGGCCAGGTAGCCGCAGCAGCCGCCTGGAAGCAGCTCCTGCTCTCCGACATTGACGTCTTCAGCGTGATGGATGTGGCTTTGGCAGCAGCGCATGATGTCACGACCTCGCAGCTGGGGCGAATCTACACGGATTCCGGAAGCCGCAGCCTCCTGCTCAACTTTGCGCCCGCGGTTCAGGCCATGATACTCGCCTTCCCTGATGAGATGGCTGATGCCATGGCGCCTCAGTTCACGCAGGTCATGTCAGAGGCATTGGGCAAGGGCGCCAGCGGAGGCGGAGCACGCAAGGGGCGTCTGCCGTTTCTCTCCCTGGTGTATGTACTGCGGATGCATGTGATGCTGGAGTGGGAGGGCAGCAGCCATGTGATGGATGCGGAGCAGCGCCATACGATCACGTGCATGTCTGGGGAATATGGCGATGCGGTGCGGGTGCAAGCGAATGAGAAGGTGCGTTCGCGATTGTTGAAGAAGCATGGGTGCGTGGCGGAGCGGCTGACGCCTCCGCATCTCGTGTCTGGGCGCGCGCGGGTGTGCGGCAACCCGCGCTGCACCAACCTGGCGGGTGACGGCGAGGCGGAGCTGCCGCTGCAGCCGTGCGGGAAGTGCGGCCGGGTGTTGTACTGCAGCCGCGACTGTCAGATGGCGCACGCGCGGGGTGGGCACAAGGAGTTGTGCGCCTTGGTGCGTGCTGCTGCGGCAGCCAGGCGCTAGACTAGGATCGTAGCGTGAAGGTTGTATGCAGCGTAATGGGTTGGGTGCGGATGTGGCGACAGGTGTTAGGGCTTAGGTGTCGTAGGACTGGGAGGGTTTCCGAGTGCCGGGATGTTGCAGGTTAACGCTTGGATAGTAAATTAGCAATGTTGCAGGCGGCTGCGTGTGAATGTGTTGCTGTGGGAGAGTCTTAGTTGTCCTGCAGTGTTTGGGTATGAAAGTTACTAGGTCATTAACTAGTACATGAGCGGCCAAGGAATGGCGTTGCTGAGGTGGACGTTGCCCAAGGTTGAGAGCTGCAATGGGAGCCGTTCAAACGCAAGGGCCGTCGAAGACGCGACCCAGATCGTAAACGTGCAGGGATAGTATGTTCAACCGTTATAAGGAGTCACATATTCGAAGACGGTTCTATTCGAAGACGGACACGCTGTTGAGTGTGTAGAGTCAGGACTGCGCTCGGAAATGCTGCAGTCCGGAAGACACTTCGGCACGGAAGTGCAATGCGAGGTCTTGGGCGTCATTTACCTTCAGATGAGGTGCGCCGACGGGGAGGCTGAGGACGGGGCTACTGTTCGGATTCTGTTTGTTGGCCTTCTGTTGTACTTCCGATCCCGCAAGGAGTCCAGGTAAGCATATGCAACCTAACCGGGTTGGGCAGGCTGGGCAGCGAGCTGTGGTAAATTGTGGGCCTGCAGGGATGTGCGACGAGATGGTGGTCAGTCTTGGGACCGATATGCGTGCGTTCTGCCGAAAGCCTGCAGCTGGCCTGCATCGATGGCAGTAGGCTCTCCCTATTGGAGTAGCAGAATCCCAAGCGGATAATTGTAAGCGTTCAGGTCACTAGGGAGACTGCGGCACACGCATAGTTGGACTTGGTTGCGGGCTGACATGTGTTGACTTCAGGAATGTCAGAAGTCAGGAAGCAAACTTGCTGCTGCGGACCCCGAAAGACATGGAAGGGCGTATTTCTCATGGACCATAGGTGCTCACCTAGAATGTTGAACTCTATGCGGAACCTTTTCCGGCACCGAAACCTTCGCGCGCCGTTTACAGCAGGCCGTACAACCGTAGACAGTCCAATTCATGCCAATTATAAAAAGCCTCTTTGTTAGCTGCCAAGATAGTCGATGCGCTTCTTTACTTGTGACCCTATTTATATTAGCTAGGTCGACAAGGTCAATCGTCGCGTCGGACCTTGATGTTCGAAGGGCGGAGAACGGACCATTAATTCACTAACCAAAGTGTCTGGTTATAATGGACTTCAAATTTCCCACGGGGCGAGCTTTCCCGGTCACGCGTCTCTTGTTGGTGGCCTTTGCCGCAACAGTTCTACCCCCAAGCTCTTTGGCTGCTGGTATTGATTATCAATGGCATACTGGCCGTGCGACGCACTATGGTAAGTTTGCAGGGGTAGGGGATTTCATGTCCCTCTTATTAATGCCATCGACACATCCGAACAAGGCGTAACAAGACGCCCTGTCTTCCACCTTGCCTAGGTGGTGCTGGAGATGGGTCAATCCATATTGGGCACTGCGGCTACTACTATCTCGACCCGAATGTCGGTAAGTGTGGCCGAAGGGCAAAATCCCTTGTATCACGAAAAGGGGCTGATATTTTGCTATAGCTTCATTTAACTGTTTCTTACACGCTTTGTTGCCTCATGCTCTCCAGGTACTGGTTGGGACATCGTAGCGCCCTCCGACCAAAACTGGGACTATGACGCGTCTACGAGCAGCTGCGGGTCAGTCGTTTCAGTCCCCTTATCTCTGCCGCACACGATGTTCAATGCGACGGCAACATAGGCACATTTGGTGTGGGCCATGCTGATTGCCTCTTGGAAAGCGCCGCTCGAAAGGAATCTTGCTTATCTCTCTACTCTTTTGCACTGCAGCGTCTGCTATGAAATTTCCTGCCAAGGCATGTCCTTCCACGACTTCTATGGCAATGCGCTGGAGCGCAACAGTGTCTGCTATGACCCCAGTGCCAGCGTAGTCGTCATGGTCACCGATCTATGGTAGGTCCATTTTGTCGACTGGTTGACGGCAAACCCATAAGGCCAGGAGGGACGAGCATTGCTGGTCCGAACTACGCCTAGAGTCTTGGGATGCTTGGGAGTTGCGCTTGACCCAAATGGGTATCTCCATCGCCCTGACCCAGATCGCTCCTGAGTCCTGACCACATTGCGAGACCCGAGTCCTGACCCACATTGCGAGACCCGACCCAAATCATTTCTTCGGTTTATGGTGCCCATACGATGAACGTGTGAGCGGGATTGCCTTCCGCTTCCTTCCTCACCCCAGCTGAAGCGAACCCGAAATCCTCATGTGTCACGCAGCCCATGCTACTACCCCGCCAACGCCTACTCCAACAAGCGCTGGTGCTGCGGCGACATGCAGGTCAGCCCGGGGAAGCAGTATCCCCTCAGTTCAGTTGCAACGCGTGCTACAGCTACGTATGTTGCGGTTGCGGTTAGGCCTACTGACGTTATCACCAGTCATCATGCTGCTACTGCCTCCAATACTGAAAAGCTGACTTCCGTTCCCTTTGGCGCTTCCGCTTTGTTGCAATGCAGCACTTCGACATGTCCAGCTTCGCTTTTCAAAAGGTGGGTCGGGCTTCTAATGCAATCTGGGTCTCTTCAGCTACCCTTCAATTGTCGGCAGTTACCGCGCTTTGTAACTGCTGGACCAGCAAGTTCGAACCCCACAGAGCCCCTTGTTTTTGCGTTCCAATTCGCAGCTTGCGGACATCAAGTGGGGCGTCATCGGCATCAGGTACCGCAGGGTCCCGTGCGACTACCAGCCCGCCAAGCGCGCCTACCTGCCCAGCGGTGTGTCGCCCGTCCGAGACTCCCAGTCAGCCCCCTGGAACTGGGACTCCTCCAAGGACAAGCGCTGGTCCCTGTGGTCGCAATCCAAGTCCTGGAACATCGGTGGCTCCAGCAGCTCTGGCTCCGGTTCTGGCTCCAACCCGCCCGTCAACAGCACTGTCAGCGTTAGCTACAACTCTGGCAGCCAGCAGCAGCAGCAGCAGTCGGTGGGTCAGCAGTCGGCCCTTACGAACGCCTACTATGGCGGCTTCATGCAGGGCTGGAGTGACAGCGGCAGCTGGAGCATCAACAAGTGAGTAGTTGGCCCACTGACGGCTACTTTGTCCTGTGTTAAGAAAGCTGGCCGCGAGGCGGAACGTACTGTGATTGTCGGAAGATGAAGTCCTATGTGTCCGGATGTGGGTCATGCACACGTCAAGCCAAGGCGCCATTAAAAATACCGGATCTACGCGGCCCAGGTCCTGGTCCAGACGTTGACTACCTTCTCTCCTTTTCCCCCGCCTGTCCCATCTTCAGGTGGGGTCGCGATTCTTCCTGGGGTCTGGACGGCCAGCAGGCGTACTGCGTGACACTGTCGGGATACGGCGGAGTCAAGTTGAACGCCTGGTCGGGCGTCTTCAGCTCCAAACGCACCCTCGAGTTCTACGTCCGACAGAACAGCGGTTACTCGCCTGACGTCAGCGTCAAGCTCACTTCTTCTTCGGTGAGTCGGCCTACCTGTTGACCCTCTGCGCTACGTGCAAAGCGCTTGGCTAGGACGCACTCATCTCGTCGCGTTGCATCTGCGTGGTTGTGGCCGCCGGTTGGTACGGCGACGGTTGGTTGCTCCGTGACTGAGCGTTGCTGCGTGGGGAGGTGGTCTACCTGGCCGTCAGCTTCTGTGCCAGCAACCTTCATTGGTATCCTTACCTCCTCTCATCTCTTTCGCTTGTTCGCTTGCCTTACCTCGTTGTGTTATACGGTACCGCAGGGCGACTGCAAGACTCTGCGGTTGCGAGATGTGACGGCCAAGGACCAACGCAGCGGATGGTCGAGGTTCATGGTCCCTCTCAGCGCCTTTGATTGGCGCCGCAGGTGAGGGGGTGCTTGGGTGAGGGCATAACAGCAAACGAATCATTGTAACGGCCATTCGTTCAGCAAAGGATTTGGACTTCCGGGTGCGGTTGGAATGCTTAGGAGTCTACGGGCTGTTGCCAACGGTGTGTGTTCTGCATCTTGGGGACAGCCACAGCATGTCGTACAATGCGAGCTGACTTACCGGTTGTAGTGCAATGCCATTTAATACGCGCTTTCTGACATGCGCCCTGCCCCTACGGCCCTGCAGCGGTGGTGACGATGGCAATGCGTTTGGCGGATGCAGCGATTCAGTCAACGACTGGTCCGTCAACGGAGTCACCTTCACCAACAACTGGGGCGGCAACCAAGACTTCTGCATTGATCAAGTCAAGGCCTACTAGGCCCGTGAAGTGCCTGCTGACCATTGCCGGGGCATGCTGAGGCGTATATGCCGCACGCCAACGCCATGCTGAAGCGCATGCGGCGTGTGCTGCGTTTCCTGCAATAACGGACGTATCCTTGCGCCGAGTGCGGCTCTAGTACGTGCCTTCTGGTACGTGTGCGAGGAGTGGGTAGCTAGCGTGCTTATACATAATGCTGCGGCGTGCGCGGGGATCGCGCGTTATTAACAGCAGGAGTCCGAAGGATTGTGTATTTTTAGGGCATGTAGGTCAGATGGTATAGTGTAGGCAGGGTGTTCAGTGCAGGGCAAGCTGGTTGCATCAATGGGATGGGCGATGACATGCATGCGGAATGCATCGGGCATAGCATGATTTCCTTGGTGGAAGTACGCGTCGTGTTAGGACTCCTGGGAGGCCATTGTTCCCAGGGAGCGTACGGCAGCGTGCGCGAGGTCTGATGTGTACAAAGTTGAGGAGTAGCGTGTCGGTATGAATTGATCGCAGCATGAATAAGCCGTGTGTGGCAGATGAGCATGGTCGTACATTTCTGCGTCGTTGCGCAAGAGAAGACACGTATGCATGAGTTTCGGCGTGTGGAGTGAGGCATCGTTGGACAGGAAGCAACGGGATCTTTGCGGAAGAAAGACACCGGTGTTGGCCGGACGCTGTAAGGCGCCGCACAAGCAACTGCGGACATGGTGAAGAGAACGGTTAAGACAGGATAGTTCTGGGGTCTAGATGGCCAGTAGGCGTACTGAATAGTGATTGGCATCGCAGAACGGGGTAGGCCAATGGGACATGAATGCCTGCACTGCACGCCTAGCGCGTATTGTTGCGACAATTGGACATTGGATGGCACATGCTACGTAAGCACACACTGACCAGGCATACATTGATCGTGTAGACCGTGTGCATCTGCAATTCAGGAGTGTCATCCTTGGGGTGTTATGGTGTTCAGACAAGACGGTATGGCCTGGTTCCGACAGTAGCTGGCCCTTGTACGGCAAATGAACGTCCCGATCCGGCAGGATAGGGTAGATGATACTGCCAGTGCAGCATAACGTGTATGGTAAATCGCGGAGTTTTGCGCAAATCCCCTTGCTTTTCATTAGTCCTGGCGTTATCTAGTTGGCCTTGTGGCCCTGTCGAGGCCAGGCTGGCCACTGCCACGGACAGACGGACTGAAAGTCGTGGTTATAATTAAAGCCTATTAACCAGCGCGACCAGCTCGCTTAGATCGTAGCATTAGTTACTTCCTGCAGCTGCATTTGTAACCTACCTAACTCATTACCTTCTCGCACAGCCATGACGCTTACAGGGCAAGATGTGAATAGCCACGGGGCTAAAAGGTAAATCCTCGCTAGAGTTTACCTTTTTTTGTTTTGGGGTAACCCGCTATTACTGTTCCTACGACTTGTCCATATCCAGCTTTTTAGCCACCAACGCGGATACTATTGTTACTATAAGGTTAAAGATTTGCAATTGAGCACCGTAGCCTCGGCGCCATGGCTTCACTTCTAACTCCCGCCTTGCCTCATGCCTCATGTTGCCCGTGTCGCAGTCCTACAACGGAAGCTGTACGAGCTTGTTGTAAGAAGAGCGCTTGTGCAGATCAATTGCAAGATGGTAACACGGCTGGGCAGATGGCGAACGCTAAGCAGCTTCCCGCTGGTGTCAACATCAGCACCATGGAGGTAGCTAGCGGGAAACCACCTCTCGGCGATCGCAGCCCCGGCTCCGGCCCTGAAACGTCGCAATACGAGACCCCGCAGGGGAACGGGTATAACGAAGTACAGACGCGGCAGTGCCCAGGTGGGCCAGAGCCTGGGCGCCAGGCATGTGCTGAACCTAATATTCCAAGCAGCTGCGACGGCGGCAGCAGGGACCGCGAAGATGAGCAGCGTCCAGACGGCAGTGGTGTTGGGCCGCCGTCCTGTGACGCAGGCAAGGGAGCTTGCGCGGAGTCCTCGTGTGCTAGTGACTGCGAAGACATTTGTAAACGAGCCGACATGCCCGCATGTCAAGGCAACGACAGCTCCCCTGGAGGAATATTCCAGGAGGCTGTGCCGGACGAGCAGCTCGATGGTGCAGCAACGCAGCAGGCGAATGGCCCGCATGGCACCCCAGATCAGCCCATGAGCGATGTTACGGGCGACAAGGCTACAAGCAACGGCAAATCCCACAGCCGCAGTCACAGCCGCAGCCGAGACGACAGGTCAAGCCGCGGCCGCAGCAGCGCTAGCCCAAGGCATGCGCCCGCACCTGCCCCCGACGGCTCGAGTGACGACCCCAGTCCCGGCTCCGGACGACCTCTCAAGGCCCACAAATCCAAAACGAAATCCAAATCCAAGTCGAAGCCAAAACCCAAGTCCCGGTCACGGTCACGGTCGCGATCTGGGTCACCGGGGTCGGATTTGGATTCCAAGCCTGGATCGAGCAAGCGCGCCCGCAGTTCCAAAACCGCCTGCCCTGACGGCGACGACGGCGCCTCCGACCCACATCGCGGTCGCGACCGGGACCGTCGAGCCGGGCATGAGGACTCCGGGGCAAGGAGTCCAGCGAACCGCCATGGCGACAAGGGCCGGGACCGCTCACGTTCACGTTCACGTTCGCGAGGAGATCGGGGCCGCCGGGATCGCAACAGCCGCCGGAAAAGCCACAGCCGCAGCAGGAGCAGGAGCCATAGCAGGAGTCGCAGCAGCAGCAGGAGCAGGAGCCGCAGTCCGAGTCGGGCGCAGGAGCGAGGCAGGGAGCGGGACGGAAAGCGGGACCATAGGGATTCAGGACGGGAGAGGGAACGGGATCAGTCACCTGGCCGTGCTGGCGGGTCAAGCGCCGCCGAGCGTGCCGCCACCGCCGCTGCCGCTGTCGCTCAGGCGTCTTCAGCGGCAGCGGCAATGGTGATTGCGGCGGCAGCGGCGGCGGCGGGCGTCAAGCCGCTCTTGAAGCCTGTCGCCGCTGCCGCGTCAAAGGCCCCTGGACAGCCAACAGCCTCCTCCGTCAGCGCAAACGGTGTCAACGCTGGCGGAGGCGCCGCCGCCGTCGCCGCCAACGCAGCACCTAGCCTCCTTCCTAGTAACCCACCACAGGTGCCTTCCACCGCACGCCCCGTAGCAACCACGGCGGCGCCCGTGTCGCAACCCTCTCGCCTGCTCGTCAGCTTTGTAGACGAGCTAGACGAGGAGGGTAGCCTGGGCGGCGGCGCCGGCACCGGCGGCGTGCGCAAAGTCGTCAGCGTCGCCCCAGCCGCCGCCGCTGCCGCCGCCAACCGCCTCGCCGCCAGTACGGCACTGCGCTTCATGCGAGAAGAGGCGGCGCAGCGGCTGAGTAACATCATTCCGGCGCGCACCATCACCACCGCCGCCAGTGCTCCCGCGCTGCCGCTGCCGCTGCGCTCGTTCGGGTCAGCAGGCCCGGCGGTGGCACCGCTAACGCACCCCTCCCTCCCCAGCCCCCATGCCACTACCGGTACTTCCCCCTCCGCCGCCGCCGCCGCCGCCGCTGCCAACACCTCGCCATATCAGCCCTTTGGTTTTGGCGGCGGCGGCGGCGGCGGAGGAGGAGGAGGGAAAGGGGGCATCGTGGATGTGGATGCCGCGGATGGTGGCGGAGCTGCGACGGGTGCAGGCGGCGGCAGGGGTCGCAGTCCCTCAGCCGGCGGTGGAGGTCCCCGCTCGCTGGGACGAGTGCTGTTCGGCTCGGCATCGGTGAGACGTGAGGGGCAGCCGGGGAGGGTGCTGGGGTGCGAGGAAACCGCTCAAGCTGTACGACCCGGCTTCACTGTGGGGCGCAAACGTGGCAGCCGACCTACCGGGTATCCCGTCAGGGATGCGCAGGGGAAGGGGAAAGGCGGCATTCCTTTCCCTGTAGGACAGGTCATCTAGAGTGGCGTCCTCAGGTCCCCCCCACCTCCCTCCACCCCTGCCCTTCACCTCCTTCCCCTCCCTAACCCCACCTCCCTGCCGCCTCATTCCCCGATTATTGCCCTTTTACGGTTTCTTACGGTTTAGCCTAACTTGACCACCTCCCACCTCCCCACCACCTTCCCCCCCCCACCCCCCAGGCCCGCTGCGCGCGCCCCTACATGGAGGACCGCCACTGCATCGTGCAGTGCCTGCGGCCGCTGTCCGCCTCGGGGCAGCCGCTGCAGGACGGCGTGCAGCGCTGCCTGGCAGCCATATACGACGGCCACAACGGCAGCCGCGCGGCGGACACGGCGGCGGCGCGGCTGCACATGATGCTGGCGGGGGAGGCGGCGCTGAGGTCGCACACGGGTGGGTGGGGGAAGGGAGGGGGGGAGTCAAAGGATGGAAGTCAAAGGAGGAGGGGACTCAAAAGATAAAGCAAACCGGGCGGGAGGGATGTATGGTTTAAGAGGGGGAGGAGAAGGGGTAGGTAGGGAGGGAACGAACGGGGTATGTGTTTCAAAAACCTGATAATGGCGAGTAAATGATAAAATGGGGAGGGCGAGGGCACCCATGTCACCTCGCTCCTTACTCCAAACACCTCTCTGCCCCTCACCACCCCTACCCTTCCTCCTTCCTCCGCTCCTCCTGTCCCTCAGACCCCTCCCAGCCTAATGCGGAATATGTATCCCTATTAATCCCCCCTTCCCACCCCCTCTTTCCTCCCCCCTCTTTCCCCCCCCCCCCGCCTCCCTCCTCTCCCCTCCCCCAGGCGAGCTGGGCCCCCCTGCCGCCATGGCCGCGGAGGAGTCCGCCATCTCCACCGCGCTGCGCCGCGTGTTCCGGCGGGTGGATGACGAGATCCTGGCGGAGGCGCGGATGGACGGCGCGCGGGACGGAGCCACTGCGCTGCTGGTGCTGCGGCTGGCGGACACACTGTATGCGGCGCATGCGGGTGGGTAAGGGGGGGGAAGGGGGAGGAGTGGGGGGCAAGGTGTACCAGAACCATAGGTTAGGGCAGGTTAGGGGGGGTCAAAGACCATACCAAACCATAGGAGACCACAAGTTAGGGCAAAGCAAGGGGGATAGGAGTTGGCAGGGTCGTAGGAGTTGTTTTGGGGGGGAGAAGAACACCCAATGGGGAGCAGAGGGGGGACAGGAGAGGGGGAGGTACTGGCACGGGGTGTGCTGGATGCTGGTTGAGGGCACATGACTTGGTCCCGGCCCCGGCTCGGGCTCGCCAGGCTCGCCACGACACCTTACCGTACCACCTCCTCCTCCCTCTCCTCCTCCCCTCCTCCATCCCACTGTCTCCGAGTGCACTCACTGCATGAGCCGGGATATGGAATTAGGACTCCGGTTGCTGCACTCATCATTTGTTTATCCTCCCTCCCCCCCTCCCTCCCCCCAGGCGACTCCCGCGCCGTGCTGTCCCGCTGCGGCTCCGCGGTTCGCCTCACAGAGGACCACAAGCCGCACCTGCCGGGCGAGCGAGCGCGGGTGGAGGCGGCGGGCGGTCGTGTGGACTTCCAGCGCTGCTGGCGGGTGATCGTGGAGCCGCGGGAGGGGAGGCTGGGCAGCGGGCTGGCGGTCAGCAGGTGGGGGGGAGGGGGCATTCCGGGGCAGGTGGGGGGGGAAATGCATGAGAAGTGCAGCAACTGTAGCATTGGTGGTGGGGGGAGGTGGTATACAGCAGAGGTGCGGAGGAGGGGGGAGGGTGGGAGACGATTAACCATAGGAGCGAGACAGCAGGTGGGGGTAGCATGGGGAGGGGTTACGCTGCAGGTGGGGAGAGAAGGAGGAGTACCCAATAGGGGGTGATACCCGCCTCCCGCCTCCTCGTCTCCACCCCCAGGTCCCTGGGCGACCTGGATTTCAAGGAGCCGCGTCGCTTCGTGGAGTGTGAGCCCGATGTACGGCGGCTGGTTCCCCGCCCCGGAGACAACCTGGTGGTGCTGGCGAGTGACGGGCTGTGGGACGTGATGAGCGACCAGGAGGCGGTGGACTGCGCGAATGGGGTGCTGCAGGTAGGGGGGAAGGGAAGGGGGAGAAGGGAAGGGGGAGGGGGTCTGAGATACATGATAAACAAAACCCAGGTTACGGCAAAGGGTGCAGGGGGGGAGGTGAAGGAAGGGGGGGGTAGCAGGTATGGGGTATTGTTTTTTTTTACTCTGGAACGGGTGAAAATCCTTATCGCCCCCCCCCTCTCCCACCCCGCAGGCTCGCTACGGCCACAACGCCACCTCAGCCGCCGCAGTGCCCTTCCGCGATGAGGACGCACGAGCTGCTGCGGAGGCGCTGCTCGAGTCGGCGGTACGGAGGGGTACGGCGGACAACGTGACGGTGATTGTCATGCTGCTGACGTGGGATTAGGGGGGCTGGGGGGAAGGGAGGGATTGGGGGGGGTGGGAGAGATTGGGGTTTGGGAGGGAGGGAAAAGAGGAATACCCAGGGTGTTGGATGAGGCTGGCAAACAAGACAATCGAGAGGGAGGGCGGTGGTTCTCAGCTGCTGCTTACACGTGACAACGTGTGAGGGAGGTTGGGTGCTAGGTGAGATGGATGTGGGATGTGGGGGTAACGAGTCGTGAGGGATGTGTTTCGTGCGTGAGAGCATGCGTGTGTTGGGGGCTGCGATGAAGCAACGGGGGAGGGGGGGGCAATGCGGTGGTATGTAAAGAGGAAGGCGTGTGGGGAGCGCAGCATCAGGGTTGTAGCAGGGCCACACATGTGTGCCGTTTGAGCTGTCAAGAATGTGAAAAAGCGCTTGTGTGATGTTGTCGTTTTATGGTAAACATGGAAGGTGTTATAAAGGTGGTGTCGTCGTCATGGTGCTGTTTGGGTGTGTTTTTTGCCGTTGGTCCTTGGGGGTGTCCTGGTGTGCGGTTGTTTCCCCTTGCATCCCACTGACGGTTTTCTTGCCCTGGGAAAGCTGTGTGATGTAACGTATTCTTGGCGTGGGGTGGGGCAGGTAGCGAACAATGTGGTGGGTGCAGGATGATATGTTGAGTAGTGACAGGAAAGCAGGCGAGGTAAGATGGATGTGTTTCGATGGGGTTGTCAACGAATGGAGCAGCAGCAGCAGGATTTACATGCACGCATGTAGCTTTATGCCGCGGGAGGGGTAAGAAGTAATACCGGTAGCTTGTGTTGCATCTGTCGAAGTGTGCGTGTGTGTTTAAAAAACTGGCCGCGAGTAGTAGGAACGTACTGCAGGGGGTTGGGGATGCATGCGTCGTCGCTTCTGTTGAGTGCCACACATATGGTGTGGCGGGGAAGGATCCTCCGCGCTAGGAAGATGGCTAGCTAGCAGCAGTAGCCGCATGTGTTGATGACCCGAAACGGTAGATTGGGGTCACATAAAGCACGGGTTTCAGAAGGCAGGTTGGTGTGATTGTAACGTAACTCTTGGGCGATACTATTCGGTTAACAAGAGAACGAAGAGACGTGTGTTCCCCTTTGCCGGTGACGCAACATACCTTGGTGATTTGGCCACGAAGCAAGGTGACCGGATGACACTCTTAAGGATGTATTCGGCATAGCAGCTGGGGCCGAGCTGATTCGACGGCTGCAATCACAATACCGATGGCAGGCGGAGGTTGAAAGTGTGTAAGCAAGTTTCATTCCTGCTGAGGTAGATGCTAAGTGCAAACGAAGGAAGAAGCTGTACGAAATGGTGTTTGTCTCTCCCGTACGGAACCAGATTCGGATGTTACGTTGTAATTGCATGCGTCATTGAACCTTATAAGCATACATTGCCACCTCCTAACAACAGCAATAACAACAACGCATACAACTCGACGGCTCACACGCCGTAGCACATCTCTTCACATGATAACAATTATTGCACCAACAGCAATCGTCGCAATGTCGTTTAACAACATCAACAGGCAGCATGGAAAGTTCTGGAAAGAAGGTGCGGGCCCCAGGACCAGGGAAGGCGACTCCGGCGCATGTCTTCTCACATGTGGTTCCGCAATACCCGGGACTGACCCATGGGTCGAAAAACACAGTGGCCTCCACTTCCCACACATCAAAAGACGGACGGCTCGTTGGGGCATGGCCGATAGGAAGCAACCAAGTTCTTAAATCTTAGGATAGACTTACGCCTTGCTATTAGATAGATATCATCACATCACAGTTCCGCTTCGACCGAAACAAGCTCCCAACAACGTTCCATGCAAGACAACTGCCTCAACTGTCTCCCTCACTGCAACCCTCCTCTTCCCACTTCATACTCCTCCCCCCTCCTCTTGGGATACAGGATTGGGATTGGGACCCGCGGATTGCTTCACTTTTCATTTACTTTTCCCCTCTCCCATCACGCGGACACCCCGGCTGCCTCCCCCACCTTCACACTCCCGCTATACTCACCCGCCGCCAGCTCCCCAACCCCACCTCCCACCGCCTCCACCACCACCTCCCCCTTCAGCACCACCCCAGCAGCAAACTTAACCGCTCCCTTAACCGTCACCGCGCTCGCGCCCTTCAGGCTGGGAACCGCCGGCGCCAACGACTCCAACTGATCAACCAACTTGTAGTGCTTGTCGTCCAACTTCACCAACGGTACGGCAGGCGGCGCGCCCTTGGTGGCGGGGAGCAGCTCGGGGATTACGGCAATGGTTGCGTCTTCTGCGATGCGGTACACGTCGGATCGCAGGACGAAGAGGTCGGAGCAGGTCTTGACGGGGGCGAAGCGAGAGCGGGGAACCACGATGGCACCTGAGGGGGGGGGGACAGAAGGGAGTGGTTGGGGGTGGGTCGAATTTGAACAAACCATAGGAAACCACGAATGGAGGGCAGGATAATGCAGGTGTGGAGGGTGGGGCCGGACACGTAACGACTTGGGAAGCCACCCAAGCTTTCGGCGGACTAAATTGGCATATGGTGAGGTGGGAGGCGGCGTTACGTGAGGAGGGACGTGACACGACTGCCCGCTCCTACCACCCCTTCCACTACACCCCTCAGCCCCCACGTCCCAGCACCCCAACCCGACCCAACCACCCAAGTCCCCCAGCACCCCAACCCCCCCAAGTCCCCACGTCCCAACCCAACCCAACCCCCCAAGTCCCCACCCGAGTTGTCGAAGCACTCGATCGCGGAGCCCATGGCTGTCTCCAGTTGGAACACGGGGGCGGAGGCGCCGTCACGCGGGTTGACGGTCTTCTTGTTCTTGATGAGCGGCAGCGGCAGCGCGCCCCCGCATGCGGCCAGGGTGGCCTGCAACGCGGGTAGCGACACCCACAAGTTGTTGGTGTTGAAGTACCTGCGGGGGGGGGGGGCGGGGGGGAGGGGGAGGCGGGGGGAGGGGGAAGCGGTTACTAGTAGGTATCAGTGTAATAGTAGTTATATGTACTAGTAATAAGGCAAAATAGTTGGTTGTAACCTAGTTGGTCGCAACCTGTGCTTCCTCCAACCCCACCCAAGTACCCCCCCTTCCACCCCACCCCACCCCACCCCACCTGTGTTTTTCGATGTCCTCGAACGCCTTCTTGTCCTCGTCGGGGCACATGGCGCTCTCCCGCAGCATCAGCCGCCCGTCCGCCCTCCGCACACACAAGTGGCCACCCTTCTTGTCCGCGGCGGTGCGCTCGCACACCTGCATGGGGGCGGTTGGGTGGCAGTTGGTTGGGTGGTTAGGTAGGCGGTTGGTTGGGTGGTTGGGGGAAGAGAATAAGGCCCAAGTTGGTTGGCCCTCGGGTTTTGTAACCATACTACCCCACAGTAAAACCCATTCACCTCCTTCCCAATTCCCCCCAGAACAAAACACACACACACACACACAACACAATCACAGTATGTTCCTACTCGCGGCCAGTTTTCTTAACACACACAACACGCGAAGCCCCGTTCCCCCCCTCTCCCTCTCCAACCCCAACCCCTCACACACACGCACCTCCATGAGGAAGGCCTTGCCCGATGCGGCGAAGTAGCTGAGCAGGTCCAGGTCCAGGGTGGCGCCCAGATTGTCGGAGTTGGACACAAACAGGTACCTGGGCGGGTGGAGGAGGGAGGGAAACGAAGAATTTCAGAGTGAAGAGGGGAGGGAGGGGAGAAGCGAAGCACCGGAGACATTTGCTTCTGTGTGGCACACACCCCGTCACCCTCATCCGCGTCTACAACAACAACTGCAGCCAGTTTGAGCAACCAGTAACCCTTCCCCCCCATCTCCTCCCCTTTCCTCCACACATTGGGTATTCTTCTTTCCCCCTCCCTTCCCCTTTTCTCTCTCTCCGAATGCGCTCACTGCATGAGTCGGGATATGGGATTGGGACTCGTTGTTTCACTTATATAATTTTCCCCCTTTCTCCCGCCCGCCCCACTACTCACTTGATTCCCTGGTCCAGCAGCCTGTCCAACATGCCCGAGCCCAGCAGCGAGGGGTAGATGTCACCGTGGCCGGGGGGGCACCTGGGGGGGGGGCGGGGGGGAGGCGGGGGATGGGGGAGCTTCAAACGTGCATGTATGGTAAGGGCAGGAGTGGTGGCGGAGGCAGCAGCAGCAACCTGAGCCACCCCCTTCTAAGAGTCCCTGCCCGCCCCCACCCTCCTCTAACCCCCCCTCTAAGCTCTCTGTGATCTCCTATGGTTTGGTATGGTCTTTGACCCCCCTCTAAGCCCCCACCCCCACCCCGTCTAAGGCCCCCCCACCTCCCCCTCACCACTCCATGTCGGGTTGCTGCGGGTAGGAGGCGGGTGCGCTGGTGGCCGCATCCACCTTGGGTGACATGTTCTGCAGCAGCTCGATGAGGGGCTCCTGGGAGGGGGGTGGGGGTGGAGAAGGAGCGAGATGTGGGTGGACAGGGAAGGGAATGGTAGCGGGAGCCATCCGTTCCCGGCCCAACAGGATACACACGCACGCACACGCATACCGTTCCTACACGCGGCCAGTTTTCACAATACACGCTCCCCCCACCTGCAGCAGGTCCGGGTGCTTCTCCTGCAGGAATGCGCGCGTGTCCTCGCTGGTGCTGAAGCTGTTCATGAGGGTGAAGATGACGTTGCTGCCGTACGAGGCACGCATGTGCTTGACCTGAGGGGGGGGGAGGGGGGGAGGGGAGGGGGTGGAGGACAGGAGGAACACGCTTTGAAGTACACATGTGGACAACACACCGTAAGGAGGCTCCCCGTGGCTTACCCGGATACAGCCTGCAGCACTGCTGCGCCCTCACTGCAGGCGTCCGCTCATGGGACTCTGCTTCGCTTCTCACTACCCCTCCTACCCCCCCCCATCACAACCCATGGTGCAGCCCCCTCGTCTTACAGCTCGTCAGTTTCCTCGTTTCATCCCCCGTCTCCCCCTCTTTCCTATGGTTCGCTATGGTCTTCTCCCCCTCCCCCGGTCCCCCTCACCCCTCCTCACCCCCCCCCAGCTCCCACCTGCTCCGCAATGAGGTCCAGGAAGGTCTTGCCGTCCTTCACCACCAGCAGCGACTTGGCCTTCTCCAGGCCCATGCTGGTGCCCAGTCCGCCGTTGAGCTTGAGCACGGCGGTCTGGGAGAGGAGAGACTGCAGGGAGGGGGCGGGTGGGGTGTGGGGGATGGGGGATGGGGAGGAGCCATGCAAGGGAGTATTAGGAACCAGCTTGTAGGGTCATGAAGGGTGGGATGGGGGGGAGGATGGGGTCGGGGTGGCCAGGATGAGGAGGAGGAGGAGGAGCGTTGGGTTGGGTTTGGGAGGGCAGCGGGATGCATGGAACCGATGGAAGGCTGATGGAAGGTGGGAGTGGTTGGTTTTGCTGCCCCAAGGACTTTTGGGGGCAATGTTGTACGCAGTTGCATTAGCTTGGATTAAGCAGAGTCCTGGCATCGTGCATGGGTGACGCAGGAGGGTAAAGCCGCTAAGGGAACCGCTGAGAGGTGTGATCGCAAACTTGTAGGCATTGGGGAAAGACGATGGATGGACGGATAGTTTTGGGAAGATGACCGACTGACCCATTTCCCGCACATTACCCTTTTGGCCTCACCTTCGCATCAGCAGGAGACACGCTGGGCAAGTCTAGGAGGGATGGGAGTCCGGATGCACTGTCAATGTCGACCTCGGGAACCTGTGCGGCACGTGTTTGAAAGGAATGACAGGAGGTTGGAACATTGAACGGTAAAGCGCTGTAGGTTCCTATGGATGATTGTGCTGAAAAGGTTAGCACCCATGGTAAACCGACGGCATTTGGACGGAGGACGGTTGACAAGTAAGGCTTAGAGGATGGTAAACGTGAGGTCGGACACGATGTACAGGACCATAGTTATACTTTGAAGGTTGGGAAAGAAGTGGTGCGTACTTCTGGAGCTTATAACATTGTGGGTACGTGACATGTATGCAAGTGCAACAGCGCGTAAGCCAGGATATGTCTCCCGACAGCTTCTCGCGATTGCATTGAACGCATCACATACATCCCAAGCCCTTACCATGCCCGTTACGCCAGCGATCAACTGGTCGTAGTTTTTCTTAAAAGCTGCGATCGCAGCGTCGCTGAGGCCCGCATTCTTCATCTTGGCCTCAAAGGCGTCGAACTCCCCCTGTAAAGTGACACGGTATCCATACAGTCAGCTTTACGCACGTGACCGCACTCTCTACCTGCAAGATTTGCGTACCGCCATCTTGACTTGTGCGGTCGCGTTGCAGCTGCCCATTATCGATTATCCGAGGCCTAAGTTACGGAGTGATAGGCCGAAGACCGCAGGGTGGTTTTGCCTGTTTGTCGTGTAACGGCCGAAACACCAGAACAAAGACGCAGGACTGGGAAGACCCACAAGCGTAAACGAAGTCAGAGCAACTGGGTATGCCGTCTCAAATGCTACTTCAGAAAAGCACCCATGATGGACATCCTTGGAACTTTGGAAAGTACGATTTGCTCCGAAACTCAGACAGATTTGGTTTTCTCCCTCTTGCCTTCCGAAGGCAGATTGACCTCGACTAGCTGAGCTATGGATTTGACATCACGCTTGCCTCTTGCCGGCGCTGCTGTGCGCTTGAATGCTCGATTGTTATGTGGCTTGCACACTTCTCGAGCTCCATGCAGGGCTCACTGTCGACGCTCCTGCCAGCTAGTATACGCAACCGGTGGAACCACTGCAACAACTGGCGTCCAGAGCGCGTTACATACATCAACTCTACCCGCCACGTATAAGCGATTGGTCGCTAAGACATGCGGTTCTAGCTTTCGCGAGGTCGCAACCGTGCAAGAGGTGCCGCTACTTCTACCGGGGCCAGGAGAGGTGTGCAATTAAGCCAAAATTGCCTATCGCAATCGCGCAGGCTCGTCACACACGCATAGCAAACCCATCCATCCACGTCCCTTCAACAAGCTATTTTTATGGCGCGCAGTCAACCATCTAATAAAAAATAATATCCTATTTTCCTGATTTGCACCCTTACACTACAGTTGCAAATCTGTATGCTCACCTTGGGCAACTCCATTACCACATCGCCACCAGGTCCTCATCCGCGTCACACATGCGGGCATCAACGGAGGTTGTGAGACCTTCCGGGCCCGCGGAGAATTCGCCTTTGAGTCCAACCGACAGCTGCAGGTGAGTAGTGGGCTGCACGCATGCATGCATGCATGCATGCACCCATGCATGCATGTTCAACAGAGTGTGGGGTGCTCTTCCCGTGGGTGCTATAGTCCCGTACACCTGCCGTACACGCACTCGACATCGCAGCCCAGCCCAGCCGAGCAGGAGCCGTACATGCGCTACTGACCATGTACGGCATGTACGACGCTGCCGCTTTGGTCAAGGGTTCCCGATCCACGATGTATGCTTGCGTTTCTGAAGTTGCTGCTGTTTCGTATGCTTCACTTCTCCGCCTGGGGGCAATTGAGTAACTAGGAGCTGCTGCTGGAAGCTGAGGTCCTTGGTTGCCGTACGACAACCAACGGCAACCAAGGGTCTCAGCTTCCAGCATTAGAAGCTGATGCTGGAAACAGCTATAGACTGCCATACAAGCCAAACCGCAGCTAGCTGTATCCACGTTTCTGGCACCTTTCTTGATCGGGTACCTGCGGGTACCTCCCTTTTTACTTGTCACTTGCCCCGCTACAGGGCTTTCCGCTGGGTGCCGAGGGTGCGGGTGTGGTGGTGGCGTTGGGTCCCGGAGTGGGGGGCAGCAGGAGGGCAGGGGCAGGGGCAGCAGCAGGGGCAGCAGCAGGGGCGGCAGTGAAGGGTATTGGAGCAGGAAGAGGCAGTGGAGGCGGAGGAGGAGACGGAGGAGGAGGTCTGGAGGTAAGGCGGGACTGCCCTTGAGGCTGCAAAAGCCCCCTTTCAAGGTCTAAGAATTGGTTGCTAGTGTCATCACTTTGCCTGGCAGAAAGACGTTGACTGGAAGCCCAACTTCCCTCTCTCCCCAACCCCTCCCGCCTGCACTCGTTGTTTTGCCCTAATGTGTGGTTTGTTTTATATGTGGTTTGATCTATATTCCCGCACCTCTGCACCCCTGCGCCCGCCAGGTAGGCCAAGGGGTCGCCTTCAACGGTGCCGCCGCGTTCGCCGAGTACGTCACCGCGCGAGCAGCGCTGGTGGTGCCGCTGCCGCCGCCCTCGCTGTCACCACTTTCGCCGCTGTCGCCGCCGCCACAGCAGTCACAGCGGCAGTGCCCCCCACAGCAGCAGCAGCAGGAGGCGGCCCCCGAGCAAGCCCTCCCGAGTCATCCCCACCAGCAGCAATCCCCGCAGCAGCAAACCCAGCAGCAGCAACCCCAGAACCAGAACCAGCACCAGCACCAGCAGCAGCAGGGGCCGCCAGGGGTGCTGGGCGGTGCGGAGGCGGCTGCATTGGTGTTGTCGGGGGTGACGGCGTGTGTGGCGCTGGATGTGAGGGGGGGTGGGGGCAACCCCTGGGGTAACCTGTCTTGCCTGAGGGATGAGGAGGAGGGCGGCCTGTGTGCCTGCTGTGTTGTTTTCGTCGTCCTCTCCCCTCCTCCCATCCACATGCATGCCTCCGCCTCCCTCCCCTTGCATCCTCCCATGCTGGAACCGTGTCATGCTTCACGATTGCAATACCCGGCGCAGTTCCTTCCCCTGTTTTCTCACCACCCCCATCCCTCCCCTCCCTTGCTTCGCTTTTCATTTACTTCCCCTCCCCCCTCTTTCCCCCCCCCGACCCCACCCTCCCTGCCCCCCCAGGCCACCGCCCGTATCCGCCCCGGCGAGGTGGTGGTGGTGACGGCTGCTGCGGGCGGCACGGGCCACCTGGCGCTGCAGCTGGCGGCCGCCGCGGGGGCGAGGGTGGTGGCGGTGGTGGGTGGGGCGAGGAAGGCAGCGGTGGCATCCGAGCTGGGGGCGGAGCTGGTGATTGACTACACACGGCAGGTGGGGTAGAGGGTGGCGTGGAGAGGAAGGAGATGAAGAAACATTAAAGTTGATGTAGGGAAGGGGAAAGAGAAGGTTTGGGGAGTAAGCCAAGTGAGCCGCGGGGTAGGAGGCAGCTAAGGCCCCATGTTGCCCCTATCTATTTCTGTCTTCCTCTATTCGGCCCTTGTGCCCTGCTTTAGTTCCCTCCCTCTGTTCCTGCACCCTGCCCCCTCGCTCCTCAGGACGTGGCCGCCTGCCTGGCTCAGCGCTACCCGGGCGGGGTGGATGTGGTGTTCGAGGGGGTGGGAGGGGCGCTAAGGAGGGCGTTGCTGGGCTGCCTGGCGCCGCAGGGGGGGAGGCTGCTGCAGGTACGGGGGAAGTGGGATGAGTGAAGGGGAGGAGGGAGGAGGGAGAGGGAGAAAGTAAATAACCATGTGGCTTAAAGGCTCCATCATGGGGGTTTGTGTATCATGGCTGCTGCTGATGATGCTGATAGCCCCCCAACGTCTGGGGATGCCTGGGGATGCCTGGGGATGCCTGGGGCTGCCTGAGGCGGCTGCCTGGGGATGCCTGGGGCTGCCGCTCGCAGCTAGCTGCCGCCCGGTGTGCTGTGAGGCGGCATGGCATGCATGGTGTGCTGTTGGTGCTGTGAGGCGGCATGCATGGCATGTGCCGTTGGTGCTGTGAGGCGGCATACATGGCAGGCAGGCAGCCCTCAGCCCGGCTGTGCTGTGCTGGCTGCTGCACTGGCTGCTGTGCTGTGCAGGTGGGCTACATTTCGGAATACCCGCATACGCACCACTCGCAGCAGCATCAGGAACAACAACAGCAGCAGCAGCAGCAGGAGGAGAAAGGGGACAGGCAGGCGCTGGCGCAGGGAAGGGAGGGTGGCAGCAGCAGCAGCAGTAGCAGTGGAGGAGCAGTAGCGGTAGAGGCAGCAATGACGCTTGGCGTGTCATCGGCAGGAGGTGAGAAGGCAACAGCAGCAGCAGCAGTAGCATTACACCCAATAGCTGAACCGGACGCGGCAGCAGCAGCAGCAAAAGCAGGAGCAGCAGCAAAAGCAGGAGCAGCAGCAGCAGCAGGGGGCCAGGATAGGGAGGAGGGCGGTGGTGGTGGTGCTGATGGTGCGAACAACCAGGCCTCCGAGGTGCCTCCCTGTGCGGAGCTGTTTTGGAAGGGGTTGGATGTACGGCGGGGGGAGCAGCGGATCATTGGACAGATCTGGCCCAAGGTGAGTTTTAGATGGGTGGGAATTGATAGGGGTTGGGGATGCGGTGGATGGGGGGGTGCAGTGTAAGTAGAATGGCTTTTGCCTATGCGGCTTTTGCATAGTTCGGTCTCAGGAATGCGTGAGGGTAGATGTCCATGGCATACTGTATATTATCCCTAGGTACCTTTGTGTGCTTCTATACGGCTATCTACCAAATGCCAGTCAATAATAACCGTCAACTCCCCCTACCCCCCCCCCACCAACGGGCTCCTAACCAACACCCAAATGCCGTCCAGGACCTCAAAACCATCGTGCGCTGCCGGCGGCGAGTGTTCGAGTTGGCGGCTCGGGGGCAGTTGCGAGTCATCGTTGACATGGGGCATGGGTACAAGGTAAGCGGGGGCTGGTAAGGTGGGGACATGGGTACAAGTAAGGTACCGTAGTGGAGTGAAAATCGTGTAATGAAGGAGTCTGAAGCTATAAGCATTGGGTACGTACTGCGTAGACAAGGTAGGGCGGCAAGTGGAAAGGCAAGCACAGGTCGGCACAGGTCGTGGCTATAGTTCACGGGTATTGCGGAGTCTTGTTGGGGAACTGGGTGCGGGTGTTGGCGGTTAAGCAGGGTGGTGGTGCATAATCATGCCGGCATTACCTATCTTCCAGACATTAAGTAGCATGGTGTATCGCAAGTGCAAGGCCGAAGTAATACCATCCGCTCCTTAGCGTCGTCATCCAGTACGGCCCTCATCATGTGTGTCAACACATCACATCACATCAGAGCCCCTGCAGCGTAACGTAATGCCTGTTGCTTGCCGTACGTACGAAACCCGTACAGGGCGTGGAAGGCATCGTGGACGCGGTTGACTACATGCTACGAGGGCAGCATGTGGGCAAGGTGGTCGTACAGATTTCGGATCCGTGATTCAAACCGCAATGTACGACAGTCGACTGATGACGGTTTGGCAGGTTTGGTGATATCAATAGCGGCCAGGATCGTTGCTGCTAAGAAGTATGCCCCGCGCTTGTCCGTGGAAGGGCATGGGCATGTGTGAGGGCAGAGGTGGTTGTGTAACACTTAACGGACCCAATGACCCGTCATAAACACCTCGACAGAAAGATACCGGGACTCTCTTGGCCGTCCTCTAAGACGTTGTAATTATGCAATATGTTGCATGATTACAACGTGTCATGTTGCAACTTGCAAGGACTCGTACCCAGCGGAAGCTACCCGCACCGATGCATGTGTGCCAGAAGCCAACTGAGCGGCAGAATGAACGCGCAGTGACCACGCATGGAACACCGGCACACTGACATTGACAGTCGATGTCAGCCGATATGTGTGTGGAGGGCCCCGTCGGGACGACAGCCGGTGAGTCGCTGCTGGAGAGCACTGCCGTTTGGTACACACCCTAGCGAGGCAGGCAGGGCATTCTGCTGCTGAAGATGCCAGCCTGGGGAGGCACGGGTTGCTTGCGCAATCGGGTACCGGTAGTACCACAGTGAAGAGGGACAATTGCCGCCACTGCTGGGTATTGTTGCTACGAACGATGGGGCTGCTGCTGTCGGAGTACCCGTTTCAGGGAATGGAAGGTTATTGGCTTCGGCTTGCTTTAGCGGCAAAGCTGCTGTGCGCCAAGCGTTGTGGGAGCCAGGACATGTGTTACAATGGACAGGACCCGTGGGCCGGCAACATGGCATGGGCATGTCGGGATTGCGGCGAAGCTGCCCTGGAATCTGCTGTTACATGTTTTCTATTTAGTGTTGGAAGTGTGCACACAGATCGCCGACTGCCCTGCTGGCCGTACCGGGGCTTGCTCCGACAGGCTGTACATGCGAGCGATAGCAAGCAGCTTTAGCGTATGGCATCGATAACTGCGTTTTAATAATTGCTGCCTGTGCTGCTAAATTGTGTCACGGCTATAAACCGTTTGCTCGTTGCTGAGCTTTGAGACAGCTTTGCTTGCAGCAATCCACCAGCCCTGTAATCTTCATATGTAGCGTTTGTAGATCTGTATTTAGATGCACTTTTACTAGACGACAGAAACACCGCTTCACGTCTGAGACGCAGCGTCATCATGCTGCGGTCGTTGGAAGGCAGCGATGCCAGTGTTCAAGGGACAAACGATGATGCCCAAGTTAGCAAACTGTGAGATCTGGTTCAGATGGATGCTATATTCCCCGAATGATTTCCGACGTGCAAGGACTGTGCATTTTCCGCGGCATGCTGTAGGTCTTGCGCCAAAGCAGGCTACTTTCGCGATGAGTTCATTCAATACTTCGTGAGGCGAGCATCGCGGCGCTCTCCTCTCATCAATCGAGGTGCGTCAGCACCCCGTCAGTTTGCATCTCGCCCGACATGCCCGACTTGTAACCCGCTATTCCAACACCCGCCCTTTGCCAACCCCACCCGCCATTTCTTGATCTTCCGCGCACGACTTACGCCACTTGTTTCTCTCTTCCTAAACCTAACCATTACCAAACCCATCCCCTTCTTTGGGGACATCGCAACTTCCAGGCTACTACAGCCGCCACGCCGCGCTACGTCAGCTGCTGGAGTCCTTCCTGGCGGCTGCGGAGGCGGCGGGGCAGCAGCCTCAGGTGACTGGAAACGGGTCTCTTGGTTTGTGCGGATAGCGGAGGACGTTGGGTTGCTGCATAGCGGTTCACACGGCATTGAGCCCTCCCCATTTTCTAGCCCTCACCTCTCAACACCGCAGCCCTTCCTCCAACCCTTTTCCAATGCCACCTCCCTCTCCCAACGCTCTCCCTCCCTCCCTCCGCCACCGTCCCTCCCCACCCCCAGGTGCTGGTGCTGGGTGCGGGGTACGACACCACGTGGTTCCAGATGCGCAAGGATCGCGGCCGGCTGCCGTACAAGTAAGTCTTAAACAACGTGGCATATCAAGTCCTATCACCACACACCTGGTACTGCGCTGCACAGCTGCACTGCTCACACCTGTTACTGCCCTGCCGTACAGGTGCCTCGAGGTGGACTTCAAGGAGGTGACGCAGCGCAAGGCCGCCATCATCGCCAGGGAGCCCGCGCTGCACGGCCTGCTGCTGCCGGGGCGGCGGGGCGAGGGGGAGGAGGAGGAGCAGGAGGGTCAGCAGCAGCAGCAGCAGCAGCACGGCAGCGCTGCCACCCCCGCAGCTGCAACAACAGCAGCAGGCCAACCGTCGTCCGCTTCACCCTCACACAACATGCCACCACCACCGCCACCAGCAGCAGCAGCACCAGCAGCAGCATTCCGCTCCTCCCAGCAGCCGCAACCGGGCTCTCGAGCAGGGCCCGGTCCTCAGCCCTCGTCCTCCTGCCCTGCAGGACCCGCAGCAGCAGCAGCCGCAGCACTGCAGTCAGCAGCACCGGGGTCAGGGTCGGGCGCCGCGGGCGTAGCACCCTCCTCCTCCTCCTCATGCACGGAAGAGGCGGTAGCAGGGGCGCCAGGGGCGGCGGCTCCCAGACAGGAGGGTGTAGGGCAGCCGGCAGCTGGTAGCAGCAGCAGCAGCGGAGGAGGAGTCGGAGGGGGAGTCGGAGGGGGAGGAGGCGGGGGTATCCTGGTTGACCCGCACGGCGGCCAGGTGCTGAGCGGCGGCTACTGCCTGCTGCCTGTGGACCTGCGGGAGGAGGGGGCGCTGGCGGGCGCGGCGGGGCGCGCGGGGCTGGACTGGAGGTGAGGAGGAGGGGAGAAAAACAGGGAAACTGACGAACTGCATGACGACTTGACGAGGCTTCACCATGGGTTGGTGAGGGAGGGGAGGAGGAGGAGGGGGAGGAATAAAGGGAAGAGGTGGGGAAAAGAGTATTACCATGCGTTGGAGAAGGAGGTGGGGAGGAGGGGGACTGGGGGCGGTGACCTGTTGAGTGGGTAAGGCAAGGGTCTTGGGCGACGAGTCAGCGCTCCTGCCAGCCCCTTCCACCCGACCCATCGTTCCCTCCACCTCCCACCCTGCCCTCTCATCCACCCCTCTCCCCCCCTGCCGCCAGTGCTCCCACGCTGGTGCTGTCGGAATGCGTGCTGGTCTACATGGAGCCGGGGCACAGCGACATGGTGGTCAGGTGGGGGGGCGGGGGTAAAGAGGCAACAACTAACAGACTTGAGGGATAAGGCGTCAACATGGGTTGCAACATGTGAGCCAGCCCGACCCGCCCAGCCCGAATTAGCCAAGCCAGTACGGTTAATGGACTTACCACTTACAGAGGGTGGATAGGGAGGCGCAAGGAAGGGGGGAGGCGGGAATGCCGAGGTACACGTCTGTCAGGTGGGGTGCGGGTGCGGCACAATACATCCTGGGGTGCTGCTGCTGCTGCTGCCGCTACTGCTGCTGCCCCTCTCGCTGTCGCGGCTGCTGCTGTTGCTGTAACTTGCCTTACTCCTGTCCCCGGCCCGCTTCCTTCCCTCTCTCCACACACACCTCTCTCCCCCGCTTCTTAACTCACCAGGTGGGCTGCGGGCGCATTCCCCAATGCGGTCATGGCCATATACGAGCAGGTGGGGCGGCATGGGGGGTGAGGGAGAGGTGGGGGTTGGCATGACGCATGACGGCATGAGGCAGGTGGGGCGTGTCAGGGGCCATCCCCGTCCCCGACCCAGACACGCCGCCTTTCCGCCTGCAGCAGCAGCTGTCCATCCCCACACCGGCGGCCGCCGAGCTGCCTCTCCCCGGACTCCTCCTCCCTCGGCTCCCCCGGCCCTGATGTACACCCCAGCCCCGTCACAACTGCTTGCTCTTGTTTCCGCTCAACCACACACCCCAGCCCTATACACATTTCACCCCCCGCCCACCCACCCGCCCGCCCATGGTGAAGCATCGTCATCATACAGTTCGCCAGATTCCTTATTTTACCCGCCCTCCCACCCGCCCGCCCGCCCGCCCCCGCCTGCCCTCAGATCCGTCCCGACGACGCGTTCGGCCGCCAGATGATCTCCAACCTGGAGCTGCGCGGCTGCCCGCTGCGGGGGCTGCATGCCACCCCCACCCTGCAGTCGCACTGCCAGAGGTCCGAGGGGGGGGGGGGAAGGGAGAGGGGGGAAGCGGGGGGGGGCGGGAGGGGAGGCTGAGTCGCTGTGCAGAGCCTGAATGCCAGCGGAAAAAGGGCACAGCGAAGGGGGAGAACTCAAGGCCGAGTGCGCGACTGGGTTTCTCCTCGTCCGGACGCTGTCGTACCGTTCCCGCCGCCTTGGCGAAGTATCCAACCCGTCTTTACCCTCGCCCCCCCCCTCCCTGCGGCTCCCCCAGGCTGCTCCGCAACGGCTGGGGCTGGGCTGACGCTCGCGACATGGACGAGCTGTACCGCCGCTTCCTGGCGGCCGGGGAGCGGGCGCGGGTGGAGCGGCTGGAGCTGTTTGACGAACTGGAGGAGTGGCACATGATACAGGTGGGGGGGGGGGGGCAGGGGAGCAGAGGAGGGCTTGGGAAGAGGAGGGGCACAATTGGGTTAGGCATGGCGATCTAGGGCTAAGAGGTATCGTTTCTACCTACATGCAGTGGCGAGGCAAGGGGCTTGCAATGCACGAAGGGGCATGAACTGTGGACATGAAATGCACGACTATCAACAACCCACAGCCCCCCTCCGCAGCACTCTCCCCTCACCCCGTTCCCTCTCCGCCGTCTCTCTGTGTGATCCTGCTCCCCTTCCCCCATTCTCATTCAACACATTGGGTATCCTCCCCTCCCCTCCCCTTGGCTAATGCGGAATATGTATCCCTATAAATCCCCCTGCAGGAGCACAACTACATCGCATTGGGGCCACTAACCCTCCGTCTGTCTGGTCGATCCCTGCCGCCTCATTCCCTATTTTTTGCCCTTTATGGTTTCAAATGGTTAGGTCATATTTGATCCCCCCCTGCAGGAGCACTACTGCATCGCGTTGGGGCGCAACAACCGGGATGGCTGGCTGGCTGGGGTGGGCTTCGACACGCCCCCTGCCGCCGCCGCCACCACGCTGGAAGCCCCTTCTTCCGTGCCGGGAGCAGTGACCCGTGGGTCACTGCCGTTGCACGCAGGCGCCGAGAGGCGCCTTCCCATCGTTGACTGATATATGCGTGTGGCGGCGTGTTGGCATGCTGTGTCAGGTTGACCCCAGTGTACCCGATACTGGCTGTTTGCTACAACGACGAGGACGTTCCCGGTGTACTGGTCAACTAAGTCAAGTCGAAGTTAACACCGGCTAGGTTGCTAGCGGGTTTCTACGTTCTCCACATCCTCCAGCCTCCCGGGCGGCCCGGTGCTGTGAGTAGTAGTAGGTATGACTACTCTCGGGTCTATGGCGAGCTTGTGCGTGTGTGTTATGAGAAAGCTGGCGTCGAGTTGGAACGTACCGGTGCTGTGATTGCCGGAAGATGAAGTCCCCACAGAAACGCCACCTGTACAGCGGACAGCGATGTTGCCATGCAGCTTACCGCTATGCTGCGGCTGAATGATGTACCGGTTTGGGCTTCTACCCAGGCATGTACCCGGGTGGAGGTCGTGGCAGAGGTTATAGAGGGCGGGGGGATTGAAACGCACCGTTAGGCTGGCTGGCTGGCTTGCATGCTGCCCCGGAATCTGTCTGGCTATCAGTTATCAGGTTGTTTGCTCCTACGACCTGGGGAGTAAAAACGAACAAGTCGATGAGCTGTATGACAAGAGGGTTCAGAGAGGGTTACGACAGCTGGGGAGAGGGCGTTGGGTTGTGTGTTGCTGCACGTCATTGGGGTTAACTGCTGCGCGACTCGATCATGTCCTGGGCCCGATTACCGGTGTCCGTAGGAGGATGTGTAGGCCCCGGCGCACCCACTCGGTTTCAGAACTGGTGGGTAGCACCGGACCTCTACCCTGCTCCGGTGGCTTCCTTGTCCTTGCTCCCCGCTTTCCAGCCCTCTCCGCGTGCTTCCCTAACCTAGCCTAGAACTCCCCTAACCTAGCCTAAAACTCCCTGAAAACCAGCAGATCGATTTGGAGGAGCGGAGGGTTCCAGAACAAAACCCTAGGACCCGCCTCCCAAACATCATTTTGCATGTGCGGGTCGTTAAGTTCCCGGTTGGTGCCACGCCCACGACAGGAAGACGAGGTCTAAAACATGTCCAGACAACCCAGACAGGAAGAGGTCTTCACCACGTTCGTACAACAGTTTATACAGTACGGAAGTGCCGTACATGCCGAACACATTCCTCCCCGCATCCCCTTCCTCCCCTTCGTCCCCCTCTGCATCCCGACACCCGCAGCCTCCTCTCGCACCACCAATACAAGCAGTGGCCAAATGCTTTCAAGAAAACAATCCAAACGACGCATTTCCCTATAACCGCAGCATGTCACTCATATACCGGTAAGCTAGGTAACAACCAGCCGAGCGCTGCCTCCTGCCCGGCTTGTCCCACTCCTCCGTCAGCACCACTCAACAGACCGGCAGCACACACATGCACAACAACACACTTCCTTTTCCTCTTCTCACTCTCGCACGCAACAAACGCTTCTCATGGCACAACCCCGGAATACCATACCCGCATGCATCCATCCTCGCACATTCCCCCCATCCGCCCTGCCAACCTCCCACCACCCCCCATCCCGCCGCGCCAACCGCTTCCTTTAGTTAGTAGAGGCCAGTCTTATTGAGCAACAACATGTGTCCGGGCTCGTCCAATTCCTCCTTTTCCTCCTCCCGTCATCCCTTCGCATCAGGCGTCTTCAGCACCGCTCCCTCCTCTTCTCCCACACCCCCAGGGCACTGTCCTTCCTCCCCCTCGCTTCACCACTACGCCGTCTTGATACGCAACATACCGAGCCCGTCCGCATCCGCTTTGCCCCCCTCTTTCTCTCAGTCCTCCCCTCCCCTAGTACGGTGTCTTCATGGGCAGCATGCCCGGCTCCTCCACCTCCTCCCGCCACTCGTGCTCCTCCAGACGCCGGAGAGTGAGGTAGGCGTCCACTCCGTAGCCGGGGATGGTTTGGAGCCGCAGGTCGCCGCCTGCAGCAGGCAGCAGGGGTGTACGGCAGGGGCGGGTGTGTACGGCAGGGGCGGGGGTGTACGGCAGGGGCGGGGGTGTACGGCAGGGGTGGGTGTGTACGGCAGGGGCGGGTGTGTACGGCAGGGGCGGGGGTGTACGGCAGGGGCGGGGGTGTACGGCAGGGGTGGGTGTGTACGGCAGGGGTGGGTGTGTACGGCAGGGGTGGGTGTGTACGGCAGGGGCGGGGGTGTACGGCAGGGGTGGGTGTGTACGGCATGTGTTAGTGGGGCGGAGTGAAGTGCGGGGGTTGAGTTGATGGCCAAACGAATCAGTGTTCGTACCCCTTGAATACACACACACACACCCCAGCGATCCTACTTGCGGCCAGTTTGCTTTACATCCCAGCACCCTACCCTAACCCACCCACTCTCCACCCCAAGTTCCTCCAACCCCCTTTCCCTCACTTACACCGCCCCCGCACTCACCAAAGTACCTCGCATACACCCGAGACAGCGGCAGTCCGAATCCCAGTCCCGCCATGCGATACCGGCTGCCGCCCCCCGCCGCCCCTCCTGCAGCCCCACCAGACATCAACCCCTGCAGACCATTCCCGGCCCCGGAGCTCTGCCGCCCTGCTGCTGCTGCTGCTCCAGCACCGCCGCCATTACCCCGCGCACGAGTCCCATGCCCCAGTCCCTCTACGCCATCACGGGAGGAGTCGGCGCTGGCGCTCGTAGCAGTGCTGGTGCTGGTGCTGGTGCTGGTACTGCTGCTGCTGCTGGTACTTGTGCTGCTGCTGCTGCTGCTCTCGGGGCCCTCGGGGTCGGTTTGGCCGATGGTTGTGAAGCCGTAGGAGAAGACCTGCGGGCGCAGGTGCAGGTGCAGGTGCGTGCGGGTGGGGAGGAGGAGGAGAGGGAGTGCGGGGGTTGGGGTTGAATGGAACACTGCCGGAAAGGGCCCTTCACTTCCGTCACACGGGCGCAGACAGCAGCTGACGGTAGCTGGGTGTGCACGTAGGCAGCACCTTCGCCCTTTGCTCTTGCTGTTAACACAGCTTAGTTTGTCTAACCCTTCGCCAGCAGCAACGGCGTTCCCACACTTCCAGTCTCAGCACGCTGCATGACAAAAGATCCCAGTCGGCAGCAGCACACGGGTGTTCACCCGCACCTGCTCCTCCTCTTACCCTGTCCGCCAAGTGCACATCCTATCCCATCCCATCCCATCCTATCCCATCCTATCCCATCCCATCCCATCCCATCCCATCCCATCCCATCCCATCCCATCCCATCCCATCCCATCCCATCCCATCCCATCCCATCCCATCCCATCCCATCCCATCCCATCCCATCCCATCCCATCCCATCCCATCCTATCCCATCCTATCCCATCCTATCCCATCCTATCCCATCCTATCCCATCCTATCCCATCCTATCCCATCCTATCCCATCCTATCCCATCCTATCCCATCCTATCCCATCCTATCCCATCCTATCCCATCCTATCCCATCCTATCCCATCCTATCCCATCCTATCCCATCCTATCCCATCCTATCCCATCCTATCCCATCCTATCCCATCCTATCCCATCCTATCCCATCCTGCAGACCTGCAGAGACCTACCCCTACCCCCGGTAGCCACCTTCCCCCGGAGGTAATGAATGACGACCTCCGGAGCTCTCCGAAGCTCCCCTTACCTTGTCCATGATCTCCGGCGGAATGCCGCCGCCCTGGTCGGAGATGCGGATGGTCAGCGTTCCACCACTGCCGTCACACACGCGCACGTGGATGGGGGGCAGCTTGGTGAGCGAGGAGGGGGAGGGGGAGGGGGAGGGGGAGGAGGAGGAGGTACCGTTGGTGGCGTCGTACAACTGCTGTTGCTGCTGCGCCGCGCGACTGGACTCCACCACGGCTCTGTACGCAAGGGGGACACGGGGGGGAGGAGGAGGCGGCAGCGGGAGGAAACGGAGGTTGTACATGTGTTATGTATGCATCATTTAGATCGACGCCACTATGCACGTCATGTAAATAGGGCTGCCTGTATGACGTAGTGTATAGTAGTGCACAGCCGTTATGCACCGCGGGGATGTGAGTTTCCTACCTTCACAAAGCCGGTAGGCGGGCAGGAGCGCGTAGCCGTATACACGAGCGTCCGGACGATAGGAAAACGTACGAATGTCGTACCAATAGAATGTACGAATGCCGTTCTGAAAACAACGTACGGATGTGGTCATACCTCATGGCGTTCTTGAGCAGTTCGTACAGCATGTAGTCCAGGTGTGCGGGTATGTAGGGGATGGTGACCTTGGGGTCGCCGCTGACGATGACGTCAGGGGCGGTGCCGTACGTCTCCATACACACCTGCGCGCGTTGGGGAGTGTGCCGTACAGTACCATGTATCGTACAGCGTTTGGGGTTCGGGGATTGGGGATTGGGAGTTTTTCTAGCAGAAGTAAGGCGAGGGTAACATTTCGGACCTCTCCATGTACACCTGCGTGCGTGTACCGTATGCATCCCTATCTTCCTTCCCCGCCCACGCCAAACTAAAAAGCATTCCAAACATGCATTCTTAATATAATGCGCTTTAACATGCATCTACAAAAACAATGTAAATTGCATTTGTAAGAACCCTGCACGTCAGCTGACCTGTTTGGTCTTCTGTACGGCAAACTCGATGGAGTCGTTAACGTCCAAATCCGTACACACGATGCCAATGTAGGCAGGCCTGAGGGGGCAAGAGGTAAACGACAAGTGCAGCAACTGGAGTCCCAATCTCATATCCCGACTCATGCAGTGAGCACATTCGAGACACTATCCTAGAAACACGCAATGTAGAAGGGGCAGGCAGGGGGGAGGGAGAGAGACGGGGAGCGGCAGGTAGTTGGTGGGTAGGGCTGGTATGGTGCGGCAAGAGCTCAACCCGCATCTCGCCGCACCTCTCCGTAACCATCACATGGCCCCTCTCCCACCCTGGGTCCCCACCCCTTGCAATGTAGCGTAACACCACCACCCCTCGCCTTCTGCTCCCCTCCAGGCCCTGGGAGCACCCATTGCTGGTCAATCGGCCCTTCAGAGCTTCGCCCCCCCTGCTCCCAACGTCGCCTCGCCCCCCTTGGTGACCCACGGGTCACCCACCCCCCGCCCCCCTCCTCCCACCTCCTGTTTCCGATGTGCAGGTGCTGCTCCCAGATCCCTCCCTCCCCCTATGGCTTCCTATGGTTCGGTATGGTCTTTGTCCCCCCCTTGGTGACCCACGGGTCACCCACCCCCCGCCCCCCACCTCCTGTTCCCAATGTGCAGGTGCTGCTCCGCCAGCACTCGGCGGCTGATGCGGCTGCGCAGCATGGTGTCGAAGAACGCGTCCAGCTGCAGACAGGGACCCACCAGCTCCTTGCTCTTGCACTCGCGCAGGCCGGCGGCCAGGGAGTCGAGCATGGGGGCTGCGGGGCGCGGAGGGGGGGGAGACGGGGGTCAGAGATACATCAAAACCACAGGTTAGGGCATAGCATAGAAGACGGCAGCCGGAAGGGGAAGGGGGGGGAACAAGCCCAAGTTCCCACTGACCCAAAGTCAGGGAAAAAGGGGGGAAAGGGGAGGGGAGGGGGAGTGCCGAGTACCCCCCATACACACACGCTGCCCCCCCCTACCATGCTCGTCCAGATGTTGCCTCAGGATGTGGCACCACTCCTGGTTGTCCTCCAGGGTGCGAATGGGCGGGATGCGGCGCATGGTTTCTAGGGGGGAGGGAGGGACGGGGAGAGGAGGGGGGGAGAGGAGGGGGGGGAGAGGAGGGGGGGAGAGGGGGGGGAGATAAGTGAGGTAGGGGGTGCGCATGGGGTTACTATACAGCAGGGAAAACTATGCAGCAAGTCGCTCTGAGGCTGCTGTTACACACGGGCACGACGATAATACGGCAGGAATACGGCAGCAGCAGCAACGGCAGTACGGCAGCAGTACGACACCCACCGAATGATACGTAGTACTGATTGTACACTCGCTTGATGTGCGGGTTGGTCACCACAATGTAGCTGCAAGGGGGGGAGGGGAGGGGGAGGCGAGGTAGAGGGGAGGGGGAGGCGAGGTAGAGGGGAGGGGGAGGCGAGGTAGAGGGGAGGGGGAGGCGAGGTAGAGGGGAGGGGGAGGCGAGGTAGAGGGGAGGGGGAGGCGTGTGTTAAAATAACTGGCCGCGAGGCGAAACGTACTGTGATTGCCGAAAGATGGAGTCCTCCCACCGAAAACCACAGGTCAAAGATATACCAGAACCACAGGTTAGGGCAAGGCAATTGGGATAGAGTGAAGCAATGTCACGGGGAGGGGATTCCGATTAGCAGGCCTTGGTTCTTCTTGTTGCCTCTTTCTTCCCAGCCCACCTCGCCCGCCCCACGACCACACCACTCCTCATCCCACCCCACCCGCCCCCCGCCTCTCCCCGTCACTCACGGCAGCAGCTGCAGATCTAGCAGGCGTCGAGCCAGTCGCTTGGGCAGCTGGGGGGGGGGAGGCGGAGGGAGGGGGAAAAATTAAATAAGTGAAACAACGAGTCCCAAACCCATATCCCGACTCATGCAGTGAGCGCATGGGGGAGGGGGGAGTACCGTAGCAGGAGCAAGGGCAAGGGTTCGAAAGGAAAGGACCAAGGAAGGGTGGGGAGTAGCGGGAAGGGGGTAGAGCGATTGGGGTCATTCCTCGTGAGGCGATTACAGCGGGGTCGGGAGGTGTGGTGTGGTGTGGTGTGCTGGTACTGCACAAGGGGAGGGGCTCCGCAGGGAGGGGTGCGGGGGGGCTTCCGAGCCCTGTGTGCCGCCTGCTGCTCTCAAGGCGGGACTACGCCTCATGCTGCCTCAGGGGACTGGCTGCCGATCACAGCCAGCCAGCCAGCCAGCCAGCCAGCCAGCCAGCCAGCCGGCGCCCCCCTACTTCCCCTACTGTATGTACGGGCACCGCATGCCTGGGATGGCATCGTACACCACATCTCCACCTGCCTCCGACCCTCTTGCCCTCCTTTCCTCTGTGCACCCCTGCCTCCCCTCCTCATCTCCCCTCCCCTCACCTCCTCTTTACCCCCCCCTTATCACGCCTTATCACACGGTCAGTTAGTTGTTTCCTCTTTGCCCCCCTCTCACCTCCCGCCCCGGCCCCCTCCCTCACCTCCCGCCCCGGCCCCCTCCCTCACCTCCCGCCCCCCCTCCCTCACCTCCCGCCCCGGCCCCCTCCCTCACCTCCCGCCCCGGCCCCCTCCCTCACCTCCCGCCTCGCCCCCCTCCCTCACCTCCCGCCCCGGCCCCCTCCCTCACCTCCCGCCCCGGCCCCCTCCCTCACCTCCCGCTGCACGTATCTGCCGCTCTGGATGATGCGGTCGGGGTGGTCCCACGCGTTGCGACCGAAGCTGAGCATGTCTCGCAGCGACAGCACCTCCACGTCCATGGCGGCGTACTGGTGGAGGAGAGGTGAGGGTTTGGGGGTTTGAGGGTTTGGGGCTAGGAAGGAGTACGGTAACGGAGGACCGGTAATTGGATGGGGACAAGAAAGCAGTCAGCAGTACAGCGTAGGTGGGAGCAACTGCGGTTCTGATTAATTTGTGCGAGCTTATTAGCAGTGCGGAAGAGTGAAAGGCGACGGTGCTCTTGGCGGGCAGCTCTGGATGGGAGGTTGTTACGAGGTGAAAGGAGGTCGCCGGCTACCTTTTCGACAGTGGAGTCGTAAAAGCTTTCAGCGCGCAATGTATTTAGGCTGAAGCCGTAGGTGCTGTGTGCAGCCGCGGCGGCGTGTAGCTGTCGACCGCATCCTGCCTGCCAACCGCAAAGACTGAGCACCGGTGTTACGGCGCTTCCTATACCGTCAACAACGCGTTGAGCACTTCTTCTCATGGGATGCCCGTTGCCCAAGAATCACGCGAGGTGCAAAAGTTGGTCTACAGTTGTATAAGGCAGATCAGTCGCTGTATGCGCAATTTACATAAAGCATGCACGCTATATCCCTTGATGTGGTGAATGGTTCAGGACGCGATAGCGATGTGGGTTGGGGCAATTGCCGCGTAGATGGCCGAGCTTCCGTATCAGGCCAAATTCGTTACTGGCCGAGCTGCCAAGCTGCCACTTGCGCCTGCTTGATTTCTCATCTAATTTCTTGCACTTGGAGTGCTCTGTTGCAATTGTACCGGTAATGTGCAAGTTGTCTCAGTAAGCTGCAGTAAGCGACACTTTCCTGCCTCTAGCCACGTTCCTTACCCGACGTTGCACCTCTACTATATCTATACAGTAGATAGCGAGAAACCGTTCACCGAAGTCCACACGGGAAGCACCTTTTAAGACACGACCGATGTCGTCATCGGGTCTAGGAAGGCTTTTCAGCTTAGGTTCTGCTACTGCAAGGTGAGACCCAAGTCTCAACGGCTTTGCGCGTACGGGTATCATAAGCACCTGCAGCCCCTTCACCATTCCATGCCATCATATCTCCTACATCGCCATGCCCTTCCTCCTGTAACACCTGCTATCCCTCCTTCCAAACCCTTTCCCGTTCCCGCTTAAAACCCACTCCGAACCCGTTCTGAAACCACTTCCATCGCTTCCACAGCGCGGCTGCTTCCGTGGTGGGCGGCGCGCTGCAGGAGGGGCTCAAGGGCGTGCAGCGGGTGGTGGTGGTTCTGCAGCCGGGGCCGCTGGGCGGCAAGCTGGGCCGCTGGGAGTTCGCCAAGCAGGCCTCTGCGGAGGAGGAGGTGCAACAGGCTGTACGGCGCTTCCAGGAGGACTCTGTACGACAACAATACTAGTAGGCTAGCAGCGGGGGGGGGCCGGGAGCGGTGGTGGTGGTGGTGGACATGGATGAAGGGCGTTAAGACAGAAGGCGGAGTAGGATGGGTTACGTAATAAGGGGTGGTATCACCCCAAGGGCTCCACTTCTCGGGAGGATCTAAGGACATGGTCGAGAGTAAGGTACGGAAGTGGTTCGGGTAGGTGCAGGGGCAGCCATGCGTTCGCGATGGGAGTAGTGGTAGTGGTAATCATGTCCATCGGTCGCTTGGGAGCTATGCAGGTGGGGACCACTAGGAAGGCGGCAGGACGTGTGTGTGGCCGTCATAAGCGATCCATCACCTCAACGTGGCCTTGCATGAACGGCATGCGGGACAAACCTGCCAATGGAGCGTCCAGCAGCAACGTGCTTTCATTGAAAGGCAGCCCGGGTCCCCGGGTTATAAGGGAAAAGAAATGAAGTCGGGTTATGACAGGGTGGTGAGAACGCGTTGTGCAGGAGGGTAGTGGCACTGATACCGCCGATGGAGGTCATGTGGCTAACCGATACGTGTACGGCAGAGTACGAATTTTACCGTACATGATGACAGGTGTGCCGTATTCCAACACGGGTGTGTCGTACATCTGTAGCAGCAGAGGAGGCGCGCTCATAAGCAAGCATGGTGCGCATTATACCAGGGCCCTGCTTGGCAAAGGCGGGTTGGTTTGGTGCCAACATAACAGTGATGCTGTATTGCGCGGTGCGGAGGTTCCTGCCGTATAAAGCGGTTGTATAAACCGTACAGTAGTGCGACATTGGGTGCTGCCCGTGTCGTTGGTATAGTACCGGCAGCAGAAGAGATAGAGCCGTGCATGGCTAAACGTTTCGTTCCGTGTTCTGGCATACGCCGATATCCTTTGGCCGGTAGTAGGGGCTGCGGACAGGGGCCTACAGCGACCTTGGTAGTAGCAGTAGTAAGCAAGCCTCGTGCTGTTGTTGCCTCTTGAGGCGTGTGCGTCTGACCCCCGTGTTGGCCCGTCCTACCGGTCAAGCAAGGAGTTACAACCGCCGACTTACAAACTTGCCCAGACCTCAATCAACGCAGGTTGCAACCAGTGCAAGGAATACACCAACAATCAATGATAGTTCAGTTACGCGGCTGAGTTGCTGTACGCTGTACCATAACACACCAATTGAGGAGGCCGCAGACGTTTACGGTGCAGGGCAAAAACATGGAAAATACGGCACGAAACCATCCTACGGATATACAACAGCGCCTTTCAGCGCTTCCGAGACATTAAAGGCCCAGTTGACATGCATTCAGGGAGGCAAACAACAATGAGAGCCGCAGCTTGTGTTCGATGTGTCGTGGGTGAACCATGCTAACCACGTCCAGGTATATGTTGCGGATTGGACCGAGAGACAGTAACAACAGCAGCGTAAGTTACACGCTGCATATCCCTACCTTGTACCCGCCCACATCGCGGCTGCAACAGTATCAACTCGAAGAACATAACAACATGCACACGTGCATGCACTCCTGCGAAGGCACATGCATAGCATGCAATTACGGCTCCCTAAAATGCATTTAGGCCTCTCATGATAACCGCTATAACTACGATGGAACTGCAAAATGAAACAATGCTTGCCGTACATACGATGTACGATGCACCAGTGGGTGATCTGTACTGCACTTTCATCTCATCTGTCTTCAACAGCAGGCGGGATACCTCCCCATGCATGAAGAGGATGTTTCAACTCTTCAAACTTTCTTCACATACCTCCCAAGCGCCGCTTTATACACAACAGGCCGCTTTATACAACAGGAAAGAATACAACATGTAAAACGCTACAAGCTAGCGCAAACCGCTTAGCACGCAACACAACGCGGTTGCGCATGTGTGTTAAGAAAACTGGCGCATGTGTGTGTGTCTCCGGAACCCCTGCACAACTGCTAGTGGTGCAACCGCTCGTATAACCATATACCATATGTACCGGCCCCTCCTTTCGCCCTCCCTTCCCATGCATGCAGCATTTGTCTTCTCCGTCTCTCCGTAAGCCCCTTCCCTTCCATCGCCAATCAGCTCTCTACCTCAGCCCTCACGCCCTGCGCACGGCATCCTTCCCGCATGCACCGCGGCATCCTTCCCGCATGCACCGACCCATCCTTCCCGGTCCCCTCTGCGCCGCTCCTCAGCCCAGCCCCCGACGGCGCTTCCCCGGGCTCCCCTCCCCGCCCGCCACCTCCACAGCAGCAGCAACACCGGCAGCAACACCAGGCGAGCCCACGCCCCCAAGCAGACCTCCAAGGCCCACTCCAACACCACCCACACCCACACCCACTCCAACACCCCCGCTACCGCTGCTGCTCTTTCGCCTCCGCTGCTGCTGCTGCTGCTGCTGCTGCTGCTGCTGCAGGTGCGGTTGCAGCTGCAGCTGCGGGTGGATGCACGCCGGGTAGCCGGGTAGAAGGTGGTGCTGCTGCTGCTGGTGCTGGTGGGGTGCCAGCAGTGGGAGCAGCGGGAGGGGCGGAGGCGGCAGGTAGGGGTGCTGCTGCTGCAGTGGCCGCAGCAGCGGCTGCTGCTGCGGCGGCGGAGCTATGACGTACGGAGGCGGCGGCGGGTGGAGGCTGTAGCCGGGAGGCGACTGCCCGCATGACGGCAGCTGCTGCCCCAGGTAGGGGTGCTGCAGCTGCTGCTGCTGCTGCAAGTGCTGGTGCTGCGGAGGCGGCGAAGAAGCAGCAGGTAGAGGAATTAGAGGTGGAGGTAGAGACGAAGGAGGCGGCGGAGGAGGGGGCGGTGGTCGCTGGAAGAGTGCGAAGTGCATGTGGTTCTGCAGGTCTTCGGGCTCCAGGGAGGGAGGAGGAGGAGGAGGAGGAGGACCGCCACCGCTTGCGCCCACTGGGCCTTCAGCACCTCCTCCTCCCCTCGCGCCTTCTGGCATCCCTCCTCCTCCTCCTGCTGCTCCTCCTCCTGCTCCTGCTCCTCCTCCTCCTCCTGCAGCAGCAGCCTCACCCCCGCCGCCCTCCAGACGCACCTCAAACACATCCCGCACGATGCCGTTGGTGGTGGTGACGGAGGCGGTGCGGATCTGATCGGGGGGGGGGGGAGAAATTCCAAAGTGGTTCGCGGGGGGGGGAAGGGTCGGGAAGAAGAGGGAAGCAGGGAGGGGAAAGAGGGGATGGGTGGGCAGTCAGTGGTTCTCCGCCTTCCCCCACCCTACCCCACTTCCCCCCCCCCCGCCCCTCCTCCCCCGCACCTCTAGCGGCAGCTGCCTGAGGGCGTTGATGATGTCAGACAGCAGGCCCGTGCGGTCTCGACACTTGACCTGGGGGGGGAGGGGGGGAGTTAAAGATAAGTGCAGCAACGGATTCGGGGGCGAGGGCGGGTATGGGGTTGTGCGGGAGGAGGGCGAAATGGGCGGGTTGGCGGCTGGTCGGTTGAGTACGGTACCCCGGGATACCGCCTTACCCCCACCCCACCCCACCCCACCCCTTACTCTTCTTCTTCTTTAACCCCACCTGCCGTACGGTATCTCGTCCGTTTCCTCCCTTTTACCCCCCCCCCTCCCTCCCCTCCCTCCCCCCTTTGGAATTTCTTTTTTTCCCTCCCCCCCCTCGTGCCCACCTGTTGTTTGCATTTATTATATAATTTTCCCCCCTCGTGCCCACCTGCACGTAGTAGCAGTCGGGTCCCCGCTCCACAGTTACTCCCGCGTTCTCCGTCACATGGCAGGGGATCTGAGACCCCGGGGGGGGAGGGGAGGGAGTTGAGGAGCGGGGACAAAGATACATGCTGCATGAGCGATGAGACGCATGCTGCACATGTCCTCCTCTCTACCTCTTGCTCTCTTGCTCCCTCCTTCCTTCCCTCCTTCCCCAACCGCAGCAGGGAGGCGGTTGTCCCACCCCCCCCTCCCTGCCCCCCCCCCCCGGCGGCCCCTCCCCCCCCACCCTCACATGCGGCATGTATTTCCTTCCCCCTCTTGACCTCTCGCCCCCGCCCTCCTTCCCTCCTTCCCCGACCGGAAGCTGCTGCCCCCCCAACCATGCCCCCCCTGTCCCCTCCCTGCCCCCCCAACCACCCCCCCTCCCTGCCCCCCCTCCCTGCCCCCCCTCACATGCGGCATGCGGGGAGCTCCACTCAGCATCTCAACATCCTCAGCCTCCTCCTGGCTGCAGAGCGAGGTGGGGAGGGGATGAAATAGGGAAAAAATAAATGATAAGTGCAGCATAAGGGAGAGAGGGAGGGGTGGCGGAGGCAGGAAAGGAGCCTAGTCAAGCCAAGTCAAAGCCCGCGCGGCGCTGTGTTGGGAGGGGCGCACGCCCAGAGTGTGGAGAAGGGTGCCGAGGACAACCCTACCTGCTCGATCCCTCCCGCCCCCCAGTGCACATGTGAGCAGTATCCTCCTCCGCCGCGCCTCCCTCCCTTGCTCCGCCGCTTCCATCCCTCCGCGACCGCCGCTGCTGAGGCTGGTGCGGGTTCTCATTACGCTCCCGCTCCTCCTCCTGCTCGCGCTGCTGCTGCCGGTCCGCTGCTGCTGCTGCTGCTGCTGCTGCATGCGGCTGCTCGGGGGGAGGCGGCTGCTCCTGCGGGGCGGCGGAGCTGACCTGGAGCTGCGGGAGGAAGGGGGGAACAGGGGGGAGGTATCATGCGGGGTGATGAGGGGTGAGACGGAGGAAGGGCGCGGGGCAGGATGGAAGCGCGGTGGAAACATGCTGGACCCCTCACCCCCACCCTCGCCCTCATGGCCCTCAGGTCCCTCACCCTCACCCTCGCCCTCGCGCCCACTTCCCACCGCCTCCCCACCTCCTCCCCACCTTCCGCTGCAGGTGCTTCAGCAGCGCAATCGTGTCCGCCAGCACCACGTGCTTGGGTCGCCGGCACTCGGGAACACCTCCACCTCCACCTCCACCCGCCTCACAGGGGCAACCGCCACCACCACCTCCACCATCTGCGCACAGGGCGACCACACCTCCTGCTGCTGCTGCTCCTCCTCCCGCTGGTCCCCCTCCTCCTCCGCCTCCTCCTGCCGCTGCTAGAGGGCCGTTGTTGGAGCGCAGGAGCTGCGGGCGCTGCGGGGGCACCAGCTCGCGGAGCTGGGAGGGGAGGGAAGGGGGGGGGGAAGAGCGGGAGGGAGGGAGGGAGGGGAAGGGGAAGGGGATCGCAATGTGAGGGGAGGAGGAGGGGAAAAAAGAAGATGAGAAAACCACGTGTCAGGTGGCATGCAATTGAAGGTGATGCGGAAAGGGATCACGCGAGGGGTAATCGCGCTTTCACCTCATCAATGAGTGAGTTGATGCGGTCCCGCCGCTGCTTCTCAACCGTCGAATGGCTGATCTGGTGGCCAGAGCCGCTACCGCCGCCGCCGCTGCCGCCGCTAACGTCTCTGGGGCCGGCTGCGTTGCCGCCGCTGTTGCCGGCTGCTCCCGCTCGTACCTCCGGGGCAGTGGGGCGTGAAGCAGCGACGGAAGCTGCGAAGGAGCATGAGGATGGATGGGGGAAGAGGCATGAGGATGAGGGAAAATTGGGGAAATGGCGAATGGGATGCGTGGGGATTTTTGTGCCGGGGGATGTACAAGAAGCCGTGTGTTGAAGCAGGACTGAGCCGCAGGACTGACACGCCGCGACAAGCCATGTGTCTGGACTGAAGTTACCCCGCGCGTCAGGTGTTGCGTGTAAGGGGCATATCATTTGCCGTGACGCTGGCAAACGGAATAGGGAAATCCTCCCTTAAACTTGCCTCGGCTCGGGCACGGCAAGGACTGTCGCGATGATGATGGAGGCAAGGTAGCCGGCTGCGGCAACACCGGTAGTTGCTCTTGTGCTTGGACAATTCGCGGCGACTGTGGAACAATAACTGATTTGGCCATATCAGAGGAAATAAATGGCGAATAGCCGACTCCGAGAGTCGGACTGGGGATGCCGCTGCTGAAGGGAGCCATCAGTGCGGTTGGACCCGACAGATGGGTGGCTGGTATTCCAGAAGACCGTCCCATATTGTATGTCTCATCGACAAAAGACGGCTGAATTTGATGTATTTCGGCTTGTGTTGACGCCATGGCAGTTGATAATTGGCTGACCGACTGCATCTCCTCCTTCACCAGCGCGCAAGCCCTAGAGGCGTCAAGAGCTTGCTCGATTCCTCTGCTGTAATGCGGCTGGAACTGCAGGCCCCGGATGGCAGCAGAGGTGGATGTATGACGACAAGGTCGGCAAGGACTAGGTTTCGCAAAACAATTTACCCAAGTATTTACCTGCAAGGCAAGAGGTTCCTTGCCCTCCAAACGTAGGAAGTCTGGGACTTCCAGCTCTCCCTCGACGCCTGCTGCCCGCTGTGACTCAATTGCCCCTAGTAAGTCGTTAAGCTCCCGGTCAGTGAACACAAACTGCGAATCTCCAAAATCCATTGGCTCCCCCATTCCGCACTGCGCGGCATGTGCCGAGTAGCACTATGACGAACGTACTGGCCAACTGCTGCCTCCTCAACCTACTCCCCCTGCCTATTTAAGAACATGAAAGAGGTGCGCTAGTTATCCTCCTTTCAGATTGATAAAGATCGGCGCCTATACGATGGCTACCCATTGCGCCACTAGCGTATGCACAGGACCCCATGTGACTGGTCGTATCCTCGGCCGCATCGCCGCCACTGTTGTCCTTGCTGTTGCGAAACCCTTAATACCGGCATATATAGTATTATTGCGTCCTACTTTCATTTGTCGTATGTCGTTGCATGCGACGCTTTGAACTTGCGATATGACTCACCCAACCCTTAGGATGCTTTTGAACGCTGCCAAACGACATGGATAGCCGAATAGTAATATAATTACGGTACAATATTATGCTAATACTGCTCTTTGTTAGGCGGCAAGACCCTAGGTACCGTAGTAACATTTGCGCATGCATACGCACCGGACATTCAGTTGAACAGTCTGAACACACGTGAAACCCGCAATTTCACAATATGTGTGCATGTGGGTCCGCAACGCCCCATCTGAATGCTCGCAGCAGTGCAAGCTTCCCCACCCTCCTTGCCTAAGCTCAACACCCGATGATGAGAAACCCCCTCCTCGGCCCTAGTACGGTACACGCCGCTCGCTTGCCGCGCAAGCCTGCCTCTACGCCCACGCAACTCAACAAACAACCTTTGACCATGGCAACGTACGAACGCCAGCAACGTGTCCAGCTACCTCAGCTCAGCTTGCTGTGACCAGCTTCCTGTGTATACCCCCCACCTTGGGGTCGCCATCAGCTACACGACGCAGTAGCTCATTCCCACCTTCAGGCCCGGCGCGTGCGCCTGTCTTTCAAGCGGCACACCGCTGCAGCGCTCCGTCTTGCTCCCTCCCCCTCCTCCTTCTTCCCCTCCTCCCCCTCGATCCAGACAATCCTCCATCCAGGGCCATCCCTCCCTCCAGAGACATCCATCCATCCATCCACCCATCCATCGACATCCCTCCATCCCGCAGTGTGCAGATACGGCCTGCATGCACCTCATCAGTAGCCCGAGCCGCCGCTGCGTTGGGGGCTGAGCGACAGCCGCCGCCCCCCGCCACCGTGACGCACAGGGCTCCTGGGGGAGGAGTGGGAGAATGGGAGGGGAAATGAGGTCGGGGCAGGGGTTGGGGCGCGGGTGGAAGAGGAGTAGCGGGAAGCAGCGGGCGCAGGTTGGGGGAGCGAGCCGCAGGGTGCGAGGAAAAGGTCTCAGTTGTGTAGGGCTGCCCCACCCCCATCCCCGCGGTGAAGCCTCGTCACACAGCTCTCATCCGTTTCCTCTCCCCCCCCCCCACCTGCTCCTCTCCCTGCTGAGCGGGGTGATGGTGTTATATCCGGTGGTGTCGCGCTCGTCCTCCTCCCCGCTCTCGTAGCCGCCGCCACCGCCCTCCGTCCACTTCCAGCCAAAATCCCTGCCGGAGACGGCAGTACAGGGAAGGGAGGAAAGGGAAGGCAGGTGGGGACAGCAGTAGGCGGTTGGTGGTTGGAGGCAACAGTGGGGGGGGTCCGGGGTTGGGGTTATGTGCTGGGGCCGGGCGCCGAGGGTAGAAGGGCAGGGGTTGGGCACTTTAGCTGGGCCGGGCAGCAAGGGCTGCAGAAGGGGCGGGAGAGCCGCCGGATTGTCGGTAGCTGGGCGGGAGCGGAAGAGTCGCGGGAGCAAGCAAGGCCCCTCCAACCCAGTGCGTGGGTGGGTGTGTACTGTGTACTGCAGGGCAAGCAAGCAGGGCAAGCAAGCAGGGCAAGCAAGCAGGGCAAGCAAGCAGGGCAAGCAAGCAGGGCAAGCAAGCAGGGCAAGCAAGCAGGGCAAGCAAGCAGGGCAAGCAAGCAGGGCAAGCAAGCAGGGCAAGCAAGCAGGGCAAGCAAGCAGGGCAAGCAAGCAGGGCAAGCAAGCAGGGCAAGCAAGCAGGGCAAGCAAGCAGGGCAAGCAAGCAGGGCAAGCAAGCAGGGCAAGCAAGCAGGGCAAGCAAGCAGGGCAAGCAAGCAGGGCAAGCAAGCAGGGCAAGCAAGCAGGGCAAGCAAGCAGGGCAAGCAAGCAGGGCAAGCAAGCAGGGCAAGCAAGCAGGGCAAGCAAGCAGGGCAAGCAAGCAGGGCAAGCAAGCAGGGCAAGCAAGCAGGGCAAGCAAGCAGGGCAAGCAAGCAGGGCAAGCAAGCAGGGCAAGCAAGCAGGGCAAGCAAGCAGGGCAAGCAAGCAGGGCAAGCAAGCAGGGCAAGCAAGGAAGCCCCCAACCCAATAGGAAGCAGGGCGACCATGCGAACCCCCCCTCGCCCCCACCTGAAGTCCTCGCGAGTTGCCCAGCGCACCTCCCACCGCCGCCCGTCCATACGCACCCCGTGGGCCTTACGGTAGGCGTACTCGGCGTCCCTTAGCGGGGAGGGGGGAAAAAGTAAATAAGTGAAACAACGAGATAGGGATGCCGGTATTTACTCCACGTCAGGCTAGATAGTTGGGTTAGCGTATAAATGTAGTTGTTATATAGCGAGGAGAAGGGAGGGGAGGAAACGGAAAGGATGGGTGGCGCAGGAGAGGGAGGGGGCAAGGCGAGAGGCAGGCGAAACAGGGTAACGCAGCGTGCAGGGCAGCCCCCCAGCCGCCCCAACCCCACCCCGGCCGCTTGAACTCCACAAGCACGGATCGCCGCCGATCGTCCTTGGCGGCCTGGCGGGCGAGGTGGAGAGGGAGGGGGGCGAGGGGGGCGAGGGGGGGAGGAAAGGGGAAGAAAAGGGCGAGAAAGGTGTTTCGTGCCGCATGTGGCATGCGTTGGGTTGTTGAGGTCGGGCTCGAATTGAGCTGATTTAGACAGAGAGAAAGCCGAGCAGCAAGAAAAGGACGGGGAACAGGCCTGAGCGGCAACCGGAAGGTCAACGTCCCATTGGTGACCCGTGGGTCAGTGTAAAGGCTGATGATGATGCCCACTCGTTTCCGCCGCATCCACCCGGCCAGCCAAATCCCCTTCTCCTCCCAGCTTACCAACCCAAGGGGCACTCCTCATCCTTTCTACCCCTCACCCCACACACACCAGCAACTCACCGACAGCACGGTTCCAGCGATTCGCTCCATCTCCTTGATCAGGTCGCGCCTGGTGGGGTAGGGAGGGGGGGAGGGATGGAAAAATTATGAAAAGCACAAAGTGCAGCAACTGGAGTCCCAATCCCATATCCCAGTGAGCGCATTCGGAGACACTATCCAAGGAACTCGCAAGTGAGGAGGGAGGCATAACGGGTCAGGGGCGGTACGGAATCGCCTCCAGTCGGCGCTAGCTGCTGAAGGCGCCAACGCTCGAGCGCGCGTGTGGACTTTGGCAGTGTATCCCTCATCCGCACATGCCCCTGCCCGGCCTCATCTTCCCCTAGCCCTGCCAACTGCCCCCGCTGCCCCAAGCCCTGTCCCCCCGCCGCCCCCACTTTGGTGTCATGCTGGACACATTGTCCACCAGCAGCGTGTAGCGGCTCTTGGTGGAGGAGTACGAGGAGCCCTGGTGGGGAGGCAGGAGGGGAGTCCTTTGGGAAACCAAACCATATGGAGGAAAGGAGGCGTCACCAGCCAGGGAGCCAGGAAAGATTGCCAGGAAAAGCAAGGTCAACAGCCGCCGCGGATACGGTAGATAAGGACGAAGAATGCACCCTGAATCGCGCCCACGGACAATTAATAGCTGTCCAAATAGCTGTCTAGATAGTCTTAAGCTGACTGGAAATGCCGGCTTTTGGAACAGCAGGTAAGTAACAAGCCACAACGCATAGGGATAAATCGATGAACACGGAACACGGTCTCGTGGGCTTGCCTGCGCGCCCGCCTCAACGCCTCCTTAGTTCCCGGTTGCTGCCAACAGCTTGAGGAGGCGGCCTTCAACGTACCGGTACACCCCCACCTGCACTGCGGTCTTCACACACACCGGCATGCTCACCTTTCCGCCGCCGTAGCTCATTACGTAGATGGCCTAAAATAGCAGCTGTAATGCTGTTTTTTTGATTTTGGCCGACAACTTGACGCCTAAAAAGGAGCGCTGCGCCGGCGTTTTGTCGGCGTGCAAAAGCTGCTGCTTCTGAGGAACCCTCGTTTCGCAGGGCAAGGGCGCAAAAAGCGTGATGACTGTTGCAAGACTGTTGCAAGATCGTGTCTTGCTGGTGAATGTTTTTATACCAATGATGCTGTTAAGTCATTTGTACTTTTGCAGATGCCGTCCCTTTGGACCGCTCTGTGCCACAGCCGTATCCTCGGTCCTTGAGTGACCCCGGGGACCCGCACTGCTGCTGCTGAGGCTTACCATTCGCTGGCATGGCACCCAAATAATCACTCATAATTTTGTCAATGAACAAACTGGGGTCGGTGGATAAACACTGTCTGGAACATGGACCGGCCAGTTTGGGTGCTGGTTGCAGCGCGGCGAGCTGCGGACCTACAGTCGCGGATGTCTTGCAGGGCAGCAGCAGTACGGAAGGTAAGGAGGAGGAGGAGGAGAAGGACTAGCAGAGAGGGAGCAAGTAGAGGGGCAAGAAGGGGGAGACAATGGGGGAGGCAAAGTGTATAATGGGTTAGACACATGCCACAATGAACTGGATTGTCAGTAGGGTGGGGGAGCGAGGGGGGGATTATGCGATTGTCACTTCAGGTGTGGAGTATGGTCATGCATGCGTATGACGACGGTCAGCGGCGTCCGACCGACCTGTCCACAAGCTCCTCCGCATATTCCTGTTATGCAGGACGCTGCTATACGCTGCGCGTGTGTCGCAAGCTCACAACCCCACATGTGCATCGTCAACGCCTCGAAGCATCACCTTTGGAGTCGCTGGTGACCCATGGGTCATCAGCCTTAGTGAGCACGCGGGTACCAACAGATGTCTATATTTATACCGGCGAGCGAGGCACATGGGTTACGTCAGACAGATAGTGTGTGGTATTACAATAATACAAGGTGCGCAGGTGCTCACGTTACAAACACACGAGCGCCATGCAGATGCCACTGCTGCTTACAAGCCCCGACCGAGTTCTCGCAGCCTCATATTACCCTTTCACATACCGACACCGGCAACCCCGCTCCCTCCCTCCCACCCACACACGCCTCATGCCAAGGCCTGCTACGGAGGCCTGCTGCAAGCCGTTCACAACCTCAACCCAGCACTCGTCCCCGCACACACCCTCAATGCACGGCCATCATCCATGCGAGGACAGCGGTCACAATGGCACATATTCGCCGTTCAATTCAAAACGCGGCTCAACACCTCATTTGTACATCCTGTGTACGTCCCTCCTCGCCACCGAGCAGTGTACGGTACATATGGTTTCTCCCCTACCCTACCGTACTAGGGCGCTGTTTCCCTCTTCTTCAGGCGCTCTTCTTCTTCTCTGTCTCCGCTGCCGCTGCCGCCGCCGTCGCCTCCTGCTGCCGGCGCTCCTGCGAGCGCGCTGCCACTGTGGCGGCGCATGCGGGCCGCTGGGCCAGCCTGGGGGGCGGGGTGGAGGAAGGGAGGAGGGGAGAGGAGGGAAAGAGGGGGAGAGGGGGCGGTCAGGGACCGCCATGCCACAGTACCGGTAAGAGGTGCGAGAAGGTACGAAGAAGACGTACATGGGAGCCCCTCGCACGCACACGCATACCCATCCTGACTCCACCCATTTGTCCTCCCCCTCACCCTCCGGTGCCACGTCCTCCTCCCCCCTCCCAACTAACCCTCCCCCCTAGCTCTCCCCAGCACCCAGCCTAACCCTCCCCCCTACCTCTGCATGTAGGCCAGCACGTTGGGGTAGGGTGACAGGTCCACCTGTGGCAGCATGGCGGGAATGTACAGGAGGTAGGCGCCCACCGCCACATCGCTCACGCTGAAGGCGTCGCCCTCAAGGTAGGGATGCTGGGCCAGCAGGGCGTCCAGGTTGGAGAAGAGGTCGGGCATGGCGCGGTCGCGGAACTGGGGGCGGGGAAAAAGAATCCCAAGGTGTTGAATGATGGGGGGGCAGGGGTAGGGGGGGGAGGGCAGGGGAGTCAAAAAGACCAAACCATAGGAAACCATGAATGGACAAAACAAAGAGGGAATGAGGCGGCAGGGGAGGGGAGGAAGGAGGCAAGGAGGAGTGGGAGGAGGAGGGTGGCAGAATAGAGGGGAGGAAGAGGGGAGGTACAGGGTTACAGAGCAGTGAAGGCTCTGCTGCAAGCCTCCACATCCCAGCTCTACATATCTCCATGCGTACAGGTAGGTAGCGCCCAGGTAAGGCACCCTTGCTAAGTAGGTCACAAGGGGGAGCCTTTAAAGACCCCTGCCGGTCCCACAAACCCGCCCCCCAAAGCACCTGCTCCGAGAACACCGAGATGGCGAGTGTGCTGTTAGCGAATAGGGCCCACTGGGTGGCTTTGGCGCGCTGGGTGGGATCCTGGATCTTGCCGTACTTCTCAGCCAGGTACAGCAGGATGGCGCCGCTCTCGAACTGACGGACGGTGGGATGGAAGAGCGGGGTAGGGGAGAGCGGAGGGCGGGGAGAGTGGAAAGCGAGCGGAGGAGCGAGAAGAACGAGGTGCAACTATTTACACGTGCATCGCATGTCGCTCCCTAGCGACCGCCAGTCCCACGTATGCCTTCGTTACTAACCCACCAGCTTTAGATCTCCATCCTCCAGCGCAGGAACTTTGCCGAAGGGGTTCACCTGCTCGCCATGGCCATGCGCATTGTTACATTCCAAGGATGGCAACCACGGTCTGCATAACCACGTTGTTTGTTTACCTTCTTAAAGGTTTCCGACTTGTGCTCCCTCTTTTCTTTCAGGTCCAGGTTGATGACCTCTACATCGGTGGCCCCAATTTCCTGGAGATACCACTCAATGATCTTGCCGCGAGACATGGGGTTGCTGTAGAGCTTCATCGAAGCTGAAACGCGTACGCATGGTCGACGGGAAACAACCCGCTGAGCGCTAGCGGTGAAGGGCTTGCAGATGCGAAGTGCAGACATCTTGAGCGTGCAGGTGGTTGAGTAAGTAAGGATTCAAATAATAAATGTGTGGACTGTTGACCAGGCTTGTAACACCGCTGTCCCGCATCGCGAAGTTCGTCAGACACGACAGGTACAGGAGCCAAAACTCGACCTCTTGGAATATAGTTTATGCCACAACTTGCTTAAAGGTTCTATCGCCAGACGGGAGAAATTGTGAGCAGTAGCTGGGCCGCTTGTAGGGGCCTCAACGGGCCCTGAGACGGATCGGATGGGTGCATACAAGATGGAGGGCGGCCAGGGCAAGCAAGCGACACTATGCACCCTGCCAGGAAGCGCACCTGGGACCATTGTAACCATTTTAGCAATCAGATGCAGTGATATGGCGTATCCCGTTGCGCTACCGTATTAGGGACAAGAGCATTAGCTGAAGTGACAACTGGTGCATAGTGCCGCGCCAGTGCCGCGCCTATGCCGCTAGCATCAATAAGGTGTAAGGCATTGGGGGCCTAAGTAGCTGGGGCGCATGGTCCTGATGTGAGTCCACTGCTCATGACATCGCGCGACTGGTCATGGATGGATTGGATGCTTACGTGTGGTGCCTGCTTCCCACCCAGCAGCAGCAAGGAGGTTAGCCTGTGCAGGAAACACCTTGTTGAATGAACGAATGGCCGTTACAATGGTTCCCTGTTGTTACGATGCAGGAATCCGTCATATATATACTGCCAAAGGCTTGCGGACGGCCATCTGGTATGAACGCAGTACCCTTCCGTACTAGGTGCCCTGATATATGTGAGCTTCCCAACCAACCGGCTCTCCTGCCTTCCGACACATGGAGATGGCAAAGCAATTATGGAGTCAATCCTAAACGCAGCCGTGGACCTACACGGAGTCACGGACGCGGTAACAGCAGGCATTACAGCAGCAGCTGCTGCAGCTGCAGAACAGCCCAACAGCGTCCCCTATCTCACTGCCCTTGCTTGCAAGTACCGGTGGAGCTTCTGAACACCTTACCCCCCACCCCACCTCTCCCAGAATGTCATAAATATAACATACGTCTACCCACCCACCAGACGCACACACCGGCATGTTCCTACTCGCGGCCAGTTATTTTAACACACCGGCATGCGGCAAGAAGTACGCATCAGCGAGACAGAATGATACGCCAACGCACACACCAGAAGAGGGGTGCCCCGTCCGAGAGGTGCCACCTGGCAGCATACCCTATCCAGCTATCCACACCGGATGTGCAACTAGAGTTGATGAGTTGTACAGCATGCAGGAATCAGTAGGAATCAGTCCTCTATACCATGCGCCCGAAGTGCCAAATCCTCTCAACATCCAGCCTCAGGATGCTGCCCCCAGCGCTACCCCCACATGAGCCCAACCGCATGACCGGATGCTACCCCCGCATGACGAGCGATATGACCCTAGAACCACAGTTGTACGCACGTGTGCAGACCAGCGGCACTAATGTGGGGCAGCAGCCCGCGACATCCATCCAGGGTGTATTAAGAAAACTGGATACAGGCTGATCCAGGGTGTGCCATCACAACCCAGTGAAGCCCATGCACCGTACAGTTGCTAGCCCCTAACATGCAGCCCAAGGCAGTCCCCACCCTCAACAACAGCATTCAGTAGTACCCTGGTGTGATGCCCGCTCCCTCCTCCGCCGTGCCGTACCCCATGGTGCCGTACCCTCCGTTCCTCATGCCGTACCCTCCATACCCGGCGTACACGTCCCCAGCAGTCTCCTGCTCAGCGCCGCTGCCGTAGTATCCCGGGGCGGCTGACTGGCGGAAGCGCAGGGGGGCGGGGGCGGGCAAGGGGGCGGGGGCGGGGGCGGGGGGGCGGCGGGAGCGGCGGCCGCGCTTGTATGGGGGAGCGGGGGCGGGGTAGGGAGCGGGTGAGGGGGCGGGGGCGGCGGGAGGCGAGGGCTTTCGGATGCTGTCAGGAGCAGGCGTGGGGAAGGGTGCGGGTGCGGGTGCGGGTGCGGGTGGTGGCTGGGGCGGCTTGGGCTGCTTGGGCTTCCGGGCCTTGGGCGGCTTGGGCGGCTTGGGGGCGGGCTGGGGCGGACTGGGTGGCTTGGCGGATGGCTGGGGCGAGGGAGGCTCGGGGGCGGGCTGGGGCGAGGGAGGCTTGGGGGCGAGGGGAGCAGGCGAAGCTGCGGGGAGGGGCAGGAGGGGAGGGAGGGAGGAGGGGAGAGGTGTCAGCCCCCACATGCGACCTGTCGGGTAGCATGGCAGCGAGTCATGCCGCTTGCAGCGACCAAAACACCTAGTGCTGCAGGACACACACCCGACACCTTGGGGTCTTCCTGCCATTTGCCGCAAAGGGGCAGCCCTTCTTTGTGCCGCTGTTGTACCACCCCCCCCAGCCGCTAGCCCTCGCACCCGCCACCCACCCTTTCCCCCGCACGTCTTGGCGGCGCATGCCTCGCTGACGGGCAGTGAGATGCCCGCCTGCTTCCACTGCCGGTGGCCCCGAGCACCGTTGGCCGAGGTGACCTGCAGCTGCACGGAGCCTGAGGGGCGGGGGCGGGGGGGAGGGAGGGAGGGGGGGGCCCTCATGTTGCATGCGAGTGAAGCCCCCGGATAGAGCCACATGTCCCACGCATGCAGCCCCCCATCAGCCCCCATCAGCCCCCAGCAGCCCCCAGCAGCCCCCGTCAGCCCCCATCAGCCCCCGTCAGCCCCCGTCAGCCCCCATCAGCCCCCATCAGCCCCCAGCAGCCCCCAGCAGCCCCCAGCAGCCCCCGTCAGCCCCCAGCAGCCCCCGTCAGCCCCCATCAGCCCCCAGCAGCCCCCGTCAGCCCCCATCAGCCCTCCCTCTCACCCTTTGCGTCGCATGGCAGTGTGATCGTAACGGTGAACTGGGGGGCCTGGTTGCGCCCCTTGGAGGCGCCCAGGTCCAGGCGGTTGGGGCAGGCGCTGTCCGCCGTCGCCACGCCCTGGCCCCCCGCCGCCAGCACCCCCTGCGAGCTGGTCAGCAGCGCCAGCCGCTTCTCGGGGAAGGTCAGCTGCAGCGAGTGGCTGGCGCCGGGGCACAGCGCCGCGGAGGGCTGGCCGGAGGGGGAGGAGAGGGCGAAGGTGATGGCGCTGCAGGGAGGGTAAAAAAGAAATTCCAAAGTGTGGTATGCAGGGAGGGTGGGGGGAGGGGGTTAGGAGAAGGGGTTAGGAAGCGGGTGGGAAGTGGTAGTGGTTAGCAAAGGAGGCTGCCGTTGTCATGCAACATGTCAGGGGAAGGGGAAGGGGAAGGGGAGGCAGCAGCATACATCCTTTCCTGCCCTGCCTGCTGCCCCCTCGCCCCCCTCCTCCCCCCCTCACCCCCCCCACTCACGCGTCTTGCTGCGGTGCCCCGTGCGGCGAATCCAGCCCGCTGTAGTCCCGCTGCGGGTGCTGCGTGCATCCCCAGCCCGCCAGCTCCGAGGGCAGCAGTGAGGGGTCGATCAGGTAGCTGGGCAGCGCGGAGACTGGGGGGCGGGGGGGGAGGGGCGGTGGTGGGGTGGACGACAAGGTGAGGTGGTGCATGGTACGATAGGAGGCAGGAAGAGGGGGAGGGGGGGAGGGGCGGGTGGTGAAGGGGGAGAAGGTGAGGGTTATAGCCAGCTGTTGGGCTGGGAAGGGTGGGTGGCGTGTGTGGAAGGCCGGAAACGGGAGATGGCCCGAAGATGGCCGGCAATTGCCAGTGCGCGGGGGTGTATGTAGGTATGGGTGGGGTGGTAGGGCAGCAGCTGTACGCATCTGATGCGCTCAACGGCGAGGCGGGGTGATGTGCTCCCATCGGGCTGCCTCCACCCACCGGTGCGGCAGCTAAGGAGCAGCAGCAGCAGCAGCTGTAGAGTCAGGGAGAGGGACACGAGACCGGCCAGCAACGGAGAGGCGAAGCGGCAGGGGCGGCGGGCGGAGGCACGCAGCATGCAGCAGCCGCATGCTGCTGAGGTGCGGGGAGCCGCTCGCATGCTGGGGGTTATTGCCGGAAAGGGTAAACCGGTAGTCGTGCTGGTGTGTGATAAGCCAATTGGCCTGCTTAAAGTTAGGCCTCAACCGACGGGCTTGAAGAGTGCTGCTACTGCTGCTACCCCTTAATGCTACAGAAAGAAACTGTACGGCATGCCTTCAAAGGTGTGTTTATAATGAGTGGGAAGGTTGAGTGCGAGGATGTTCCGGTGGGAGGTGGGCCTTTTATGTGGCAAGCTATGGGGGTTACAGCCTCAACGCACGTATGTGTGGGCAGGTCCCTCGGGCTAGGCTGTCCGCCCAGTGTATCCCTCCTAGGTCGTATACCGGTAACCACCGTAACACTGCACCGAACTGCACACGGGAGTGGCGGAGACGGCAGCGACGATAGACACGTGACTAGATACGAACGTAACGTCCCGCTTGCTGAAGGAAGGAGGAACTGAGGAAGGTGAAAGCATGCGGTCACTGTGGTGTTGACCGCATGCAACGGCTGTGTGCCGAGCAACAACAGCCGATTCATGCACATCGTATGCAGGTGAAACAAAAAGACATATGGGCATATCAGCGATCCGTAAAGCCGGACCCCGCACGGGTCTTGCGGAGATGTTAACGCCCAGCACCCAAATCGAGCCCCCGAGGCGACCAACGTGTTGTTAAATGCTTTCTACAGTTCTCTTCAGGTACTGTGCGCAAATGTCGTCGTTCAGGATGGCACGCTGTCGGGGCCACATGCCAACACAATCCATTTAACAGTACGTAATGGCTCTTTATGTCACTTACACTGAACGGGCCAATGACGCACACGGCAGTACAACGATTCAACTTGTGTTGCTGCAAGCATGCGATGCCTTAAGGGTGGTAAAAGCTGGAGCTGGAGCCCTTGATTGCGTGATGCATGAGAGTTGAGACCCACGGACCCGTCGATCGGCTTAATTGTAGTAGCTCCAGAAACGCAAACTTGCAGTCTAACATAGCATAGTGAGCGCGTGAGCCGCATAATCCCCAACGGCGGGTAGCACGGGTTGCTGCACCCAGCACGCCACACCAAACCGCCCCGTTACGCCCCACCGTCGCGCAACATCCCACCTTAAAACAACCCCCAACAGGCTCCGCCAGCAGGCAGGCCGGCCGCGACAGGCCCCCCTCCACGCCCTCACCGCCGTAGCAATGCATCCACCATTCCCCAACCGCCCGCCTAACCGCCTTTCCCTAACCGCTCCCTAACTTGCATGCAATTGTTCCAGAGACAGCGGTGCAACATTGCAAAACTCGGTAGCACACAGCCCTCACCTCCCGCCTCCAGGCATAGCCTCCCGCCACCGCGCGCTGACACCACGGGTGTATGCCATGCAGTCCCGGTATGCCATGCAATACCAGTATGTATGCCATGCATGCGAGATTTGGGATCCAATCAGGAGCCTCACACCAGCTGTTGGGAAGACTTAAAAACGTTCTGCTTGTGGACAGCGGCGAGCAGAGGGAGCAGCACCGCATGCTCTTCCACGCAGAGAGGAGACACGCATGTATTCCCACACCCAAACAGCATGTGCATGTCAACGCAAACCCCAACACGCACGCAGCTGCATGTCACCCGCCGTTCCTTGTAGGAGCACAGTACGGCGTCAAAAGAATGACACGTTGCTCCAGACCGCGAGATAGCAGTTCGGTACGGTGGCAGGCAAACCCAAAGATACCCTCGGACCTGAAGACACGCAGCGGCCGGAGACCTCATCAGCGCCAGCAGACCCGCCATATCAGCAGCAGCAGCTGCCGTAGCAACAGCAGCAGCTGCTACAGAACAACATAATGGATTAACAAGCGACAAGGGCTCGATGCTCAAACAGTCGAACACAACAAGGCACTCCAAAGCCTCGCGCAATGCGGCCGTCGTGCAAAAAGCAACGCACATACGGCCCTTCACGAACCCACTAGTGGCAGCAGCAGCGCCAGCCCTGCGAATCCAACCCACGTTCACGCCTCTCCAGCCCACGCCACATCCCACATGCCTGCAGCGTACCCCAACCAGCAACACCCAACCCACACATACACACCCGCGCGCCAACTCCTCCCCCCCCCCCCGCCGCCGATCCCAACGCTGCTATCGTTGCCTCCCCCCTGCCCCTGGACCAAGATAGCCACACGTCCACATGGGATGACTTCCCTCGCGGGGAAAGTCAGGATGATCCGCACCGATCAACCGCACATCGCAACGCGGGCCGTCGCCGGAGGCTTACATACTTGCCAGTGCTGGAGTGCTAAGCGCCGTAACGTCACCGTACCGTCGCCGGAGGGTACGAACCCAACTTGTGGCCCCAACGTGCTCTGCGGCTTACCCCTCAAATACCCCTCCGCCACAAACTCCAGCATACCAGGCACATTCGAGCAGCACAACTGCTACATAGGGGGTGCTGTAAGTCCCCTTTCTCCGTTACACGTCGGTTACCGTACGCATGGGGCTCGTCAAGCCAGGTGCGGCTGCTCCCTTCTGACACCAACAGTAACACCAACAAGACAGACGGGACAGGGCAACCCGCTTCAGGGCAACCCCAGCCCTCCAGCCGTTACTCTCACCCTCCCAAGTCCGAACCCAAGTCCAATACCATGAGGTCCCAACTCAAAGACTCCTGCCAACCTCCCGCTTCCCTCCCTCCCTGGTCCTACTCTAACCCCTCTCTCCTAGGCGCTCACAGCAGCCGTGACCCCCACATCCCCATTCCCACGCCTCAACCCGGCCCGTCGTCACCCTTCCGCCTTCTCGCACCCCGCCCCCACAGGCCCCGTCCAATCCCCATCCCCACCCTGCCCACCCACCCCTTCATCATCAAACCTCCCAACGTCGCCCATCCCACGCTCGCCCCCGGCCGCTCCCGCCCCCGCCTCCCGCCCTCCTCCTCCCATGCTTCTGTAACCCCCACCCTCCTCCTGCTCCGCTCATGCGCTCCCTCACAGCCCCAGCCGCTTCCTCACAGCCCCAGCCGCTCCCTCTCCAGCCGCAGCACCATCTTGACTCGCTCCCGAGTTGCGGAGTGCTCCGGATCCGCCCGGCAGTTGTCGGGGGTGTACGGCTCCTCCACATACACAGAGTCGAGCACCACGATGACCTTTTGGGGGGAGGGAGGAGGGAGGGGGGAGAGAGAGGGGTGGGTAAAGAAGAGGGAACGAACCGTGTGACATCATGGCACCAGCATGGGCTGCATAGTATGGTTCGATCGACCCTTCTAACCTAATGAAGTTTGGGAGGTTGGGGAGGGAGAGATTGGGAAGGAGCCTTGGTGGCCGGGAGCTCGGGATGGGGGTGGATGTGTGAGAGAGGCGTGCGGGAACGGAGCAGCTTTCGGAGGCGACCGCGGAGGTGAATGCGCCAGGGTGAGTACGACGGGAATGCGATAGGGTGGACGGAGGAGGCAGTGAGAGCGGGAGCGGGGTGTGCACGGAGGGAGAGAGAGAAAGGTGAGTTACGAGGTGAGGGTAGGGGCAGGTATGTCCTTGCAGGAAACGGGAACAGAAAGTGGAGGGGGGTCCGGCTGTAGGTGCCCGGAGCAGTCTGGCAGGATGCGTGAAAGGGGAAATCCTTGCGTTACCCACCTTGTTGCGCCAGACGCATGGCATCGTCTTTACTAGTGCGTCAAAAATCGCCTGGGCCTCCTTAGTCACGCCATGGCCTACACGCGCGGACTCCAATTCTGCTTGCTGCAACGCCTTCTCCTCACGCTTTCTGCAGCGCTCCAAGTCCACATGGGGAAGCTCTAGGTTGAAAGGCCGCTCAGGCTGTACTGAGGACACCACCTCCCGCACAGCGCTGGCTTTAATCATCCGTAGGTTGGATACGCCCGAGTGAGATCCGTTCTCCTTAATGACCAACAAGTTGCTCTGACGATCGAAAGCGAAGACACAGCCTGAAATGTCCTCGCCAGTTTGAGTCCGAAAGACGACATTGTTGCCAACTATCCAACTATTTGCTCCATCCTTGCTGCTAGTAGCTCCCGCAGCAGCTGGCGCCACTGTTGTCATGGTTACAAAGACCGGTTAAAGGCACAAGATGTTCGCTTCCCAATGACGTATCAATAATGGAAACGTCAATGGTGAAATACACTTCTTTATTTCCTATCGGCTATTCTCAAAAGGCTTCGACTGACCCCATAGGAGCTAGAAACGCATTAAAGTCATAGGTGGACGTGTTCGGTCAAAGCTAAAGCAGAACATTCATACAAGGAAGCGATCCCAACTGCTGCCAAAGCGCATTATGGCTGCCGTACCACGCACACATGCGCGCCTTCGTACGGCATAGCCCGGCACACACATGCGGCTCCATCCACCTGTGACAGAACTATCCTGTACAACGAGGAGTATGAATGACTGACACCGGCTAGTGGGAGGCTGCTTTCCCGCGCGTGTAGCTGGGACGGGCAAACCCCATCCCTCCCCGAAGTCCCTAACTACCGGTACCCGACACTGCCCACCCATTCCAAGGTGTCTTAGCTGCAGGATGAAGGGGGTGGGGAATTAAGGCTTGGTTGGTTGGCTGGTTGCGTTGGTTGGTGCCAAATCTCGGCTTGAGGAGGCGCTGTGCTCCTGGCATTAGTCGCATGGTGCGTCGCGCAATACCATTGCTACGGGCGCTCCCCTCTTAAAGCCTTGTCTTAAACGCCCAGTGTTTTACTTCGATACCGGATGCACCCCCGAATTTTCCGACATAACGCATGGCAACGCTGCTATTGCGGCCCTGGTTAGCTCGGGTGTGTTGAGTAATAGTGCAGTAAAGGTGGCTTGACTTGTTTTCTGGAAACGTGTGCGGTTAGGGGACATGCAGTAAGCGGGCGACTGGTGCTACCGTACCGCCCATCGCACTGGCCGAATGGTGGCGACAAACCTCCAGCCGTCGCAGCCTTAGTCATGTTATTACCGGCACCTTTCCATCAGCGTTGCAGTAGGTTTCACACATGTGACGCTTCCTATGCCCATTTGAATCCACTCATCCGATACTTCATGCCGTACAATGACTCATGGGATGGACTTCGATCGGCTCTAAAACCGCTCGGACGAGCCGACCCAGGGGTCAAGCCATGTGGGCCCAGCCGCGAAAAACCGCCTTCTGCTTCCTTCCAGCGGCACAGCCGACACAGCCTGTGTATAAAACGTCCCATGTCCTCAATCGATCAAGCCACCAGCCAGCCGAGGAAAGCAGTCAATCAGGACACGCCAAGTACGAAAGCTGACCCCCAGTCAACACACAACACCCATCGAGAACCCTTGAACATACAAACCATACCAGTGAATAAGAAGTGCAAAGTGTGTGTGTGTCATGGCAACTGCGCCGCACCGAAACCACGGCAGTTGCCGCCCAGCTGCCGCCGCCTCTGCTGCTTCCGCGTTGCTGCCCGCTTTGCTGCCCGCTTTGCTGGTGCTGGCGCTGTTCTGCGTCCCTGGTGGGAGTGGGCTGGGCAGGGCCTTGCATCCACGGCTATCCTCCTTTAGCAGTTTTAGGCTCTTCCTTTTTGTTGCTACCGGACAGTCGCTACCAGCCAAGAGCCATTGCAGTCCAGGGTTGTAGGGGAATGTTTCACCGATGCTGAACCGGTGCCTCCCAGCAGGCCCTACACCGTGCCCACATGTCTGCCCCGCATGTACGGCTTGCGTGCGGTGCGGGTTGTCCGTACCTACCAGCATCTACGCAATACCCCGTTCCGGTATCGCCCATGCGTCTGTAGACGTGCCTGCAACTTGGACTCGGAAACGGGAGTGTGAACCCCTAACCCCTCTTCCTGCCTCCTATCGTACCATGCACCACCTCACCTTGTCGTCCCCCTTCACCACCCGCCCCTCCCCCCCCGGCCCCCAGTCTCCGCGCTGCCCAGCTACCTGATCGACCCCTCGCTGCTGCCCTCGGAGCTGGCGGGCTGGGGATGCACGCAGCACCCGCAGCGGGACTACAGCGCGCTGGATTCGCCGCACGGGGCACCGCAGCAAGACGCGTGAGGGGGGGGGTGAGGGGGGGAGGCGGGGGGCGAGGGGGCAGCAGGCAGGGCAGGAAAGGATGTATGCTGCTGCCTCCCCTTCCCCTTCCCCTGACATGTTGCATGACAACGGCAGCCTCCTTTGCTAACCACTACCACTTCCCACCCGCCTCCCCTAACCCCTTCTCCTAACCCCCTCCCCCGCCCTCCCTGCAGCGCCATCACCTTCGCCCTCTCCTCCCCCTCCGGCCAGCCCTCTGCGGCGCTGTGCCCCGGCGCCAGCCACTCGCTGCAGCTGACCTTCCCCGAGAAGCGGCTGGCGCTGCTGACCAGCTCGCAGGGGGTGCTGGCGGCGGGGGGCCAGGGCGTGGCGACGGCGGACAGCACCTGCCCCAACCGCCTGGACCTGGGCGCCTCCAAGGGGCGCAACCAGGCCCCCCAGTTCACCGTTACGATCACACTGCCATGCGACGCAAAGGGTGAGGGGGAGGGCTGCTGGGGGCTGACGGGGGCTGACGGGGGCTGATGGGGGGCTGCTGGGGGCTGCTGGGGGCTGACGGGGGCTGCTGGGGGCTGCTGGGGGCTGCTGGGGGCTGCTGGGGGCTGCTGGGGGCTGCTGGGGGCTGCTGGGGGCTGCTGGGGGCTGCTGGGGGCTGCTGGGGGCTGCTGGGGGCTGCTGGGGGCTGCTGGGGGCTGCTGGGGGCTGCTGGGGGCTGACGGGGGCTGATGGGGGCTGATGGGGGCTGATGGGGGCTGATGGGGGCTGACGGGGGCTGCTGGGGGCTGATGGGGGCTGATGGGGGCTGACGGGGGCTGATGGGGGCTGATGGGGGCTGATGTGGGCTGATGGCGGCTGATGGGGGCTGACGGGGGCTGCTGGGGGCTGATGGGGGCTGATGGGGGCTGATGGGGGCTGACGGGGGCTGATGGGGGCTGATGGGGGCTGATGGGGGCTGATGGGGGCTGACGGGGGCTGATGGCGGCTGATGGGGGCTGACGGGGGCTGCTGGGGGCTGATGGGGGCTGATGGGGGCTGATGGGGGCTGACGGGGGCTGATGGGGGCTGATGGGGGCTGATGGGGGCTGATGGGGGCTGACGGGGGCTGCTGGGGGCTGATGGCGGCTGATGGGGGCTGACGGGGGCTGCTGGGGGCTGCTGGGGGCTGATGGGGGCTGACGGGGGCTGCTGGGGGCTGATGGGGGCTGATGGGGGGCTGCATGCATGGGACATGTGGCTCTATCCGGGGGCTTCACTCGCATGCAACATGAGGGCCGCCCCCACCCCTTCCCTCCCCCCCCCGCCCCCGCCCCTCAGGCTCCGTGCAGCTGCAGGTCACCTCGGCCAACGGTGCTCGGGGCCACCGGCAGTGGAAGCAGGCGGGCATCTCACTGCCCGTCAGCGAGGCATGCGCCGCCAAGACGTGCGGGGGAAAGGGTGGGTGGCGGGTGCGGGGGTTAGCGGCTGGGGGGGAATAGCGGCACAGAAGGGCTGCCCTTCGCGGCGAATAGCCGGAAGATCCCAGGGTCTTGCGTATGTGTTCCTCAGCGCTATGTGTTTTGGTCGGATGTGCCCCTGCTGCTGCAAGCGGCATGACTTGCTGCCATGCTACCCGACAGGTCGCATGTGGGGGCTGACACCTCTCCCCTCCTCCCTCCCTCCCTCCCTGCCCCACCCTGCAGCTTCGCCTGCTCCCCTCGCCCCCAAGCCTCCCTCGCCCCAGCCCGCCCCCGAGCCTCCCTCGCCCCAGCCATCCGCCAAGCCACCCAGTCCGCCCCAGCCCGCCCCCAAGCCGCCCAGCCCCGCTCAGCCGCCCAAGCCGCCCAAGGCCCGGAAGCCCAAGCAGCCCAAGCAGCCCAAGCCACCACCCGCACCCGCACCCGCACCCTTCCCCACGCCTGCTCCTGACAGCACCCGCAAGCCCTCGCCTCCCGCCGCCCCCGCCCCCTCACCCGCTCCCTACCCCGCCCCCGCTCCCCCATACAAGCGCGGCCGCCGCTCCCGCCGGCCCCCCGCCCCCTTCCCCGCCCCCGCCCCCCTGCGCTTCCGCCAGTCAGCCGCCCCAGGATACTACGGCAGCGGCGCTGAGCAGGAGACTGCTGGGGACGTGTACGCCGGGTATGGGGGGTACGGCATGAGGAGCGGAGGGTACGGCACCATGGGGTACGGCACGGCGGAGGAGGGTGCGGGCATCACACCAGGGTACTACTAGAGCGGCTGTGGCTGGGTTGTGTGTGGCTGCTAGCCGCTGCGTGGAAGACGTAAAGGGCTATGATTTGATACCCCCCAGACAACAATACATATGTGTATGCATGGAACGTTGCATGTCTCTGTGATTCTCTGCTAATGCTAGGGCTTATCCTGGCCCATGCACCCGTGCTCCCTTTCTTTATTGCGTCCTTTCTTTGTCCAGGATAACCCAGAGTTTTACTAGCCCATTTTGGGCTTTACGTGTCGTGTTGCGGCTGTGTTATTGTGATGTGATGTTATATGATGGGGGCCCTGTAAAGGCAAAATACTGATCATGTTGTTGGAGTTTGCAGCGATTAGCGTGACATTTGTAGGGCTGGTTGCGGGCACGCAAAGAGGAGTACGACACATGGCTTGGTAGCCCCTCTCGTGCGCCTTGCCGTACATACCCGTACACGGAGCTGCGCGTGATACCAATTCTTAGAGTTAAACAACAGATATAAATGAACAGGTGCAACAGCAGTCATACGTGTGGCTAGGGTTCTTTGCTGAACTCGCGGTGTGCTCCGGCGTTGGCGGCAACCCTCAAGGGGTCTCCATGTAAGGCTGTCTAGCTGGCAACTCCACATAGCTACACTCGCCTGTCAGCGCAGTGATTCTGGCCACTCTCCCCATGAACCGCCTTTGTCCTTTGTTTGTATTCATATGGACAAGGACAGCCGGAGTTCTCGGGTTTCGTTGGCCCCGACCTGAAAGCCTACTGAATGACCTACCCTGTTATAGAGGCAGGCAGCTGCAAGGCGTGTGCACCATGCCATAACCCGTGCAGCAAATCGTACGGTAATGCTAAAGAGCTGCCAGGGCTACATCTTGGATGCCAGTTTTGTGCGCGATGAAGCATGCCAGCCAGTACCCCTTAGGAGTGGCGGATCCTGGTGCACATGCTGTCCGGCCTGGTCCATGGATAGACCTGCTGTCACACACGTGGTGCTTGTGCACACTGGCAGCTGCGTATTGCTGTATTATTAGAGGTGGCTGAGTTGTTTGCTGCTTCCCAGGTGTCCACTTCTTTTTGAGGATGGCATGTATGTAGGGGCACAAGTACGGCGCGCCTAGTACCTTCCATTGACTGCGGTTGGCCTCGTGGCTGCGAAATCCGCGATTTCTAACTGCCTTAATCCTTTGGAGAGTTGTAATTTTACAACTGTAGGTACATCACCCTAGGCCTGGTTCTTTGGCTTTTAATACCTGTTAAAACCAACTGCAACACTCTCTTGGCTCCGTGTCTTGGCAACGACCGGACTAGGTCAAATGGCGCTGCATTCGTTGTGTCAATTTAAAGGGGCTGGGAGGGTAGCTCGCTGTGGTCTTGTTGAGGCTCGGCCAGCAGTTGCCTTTCATGCACACGTCCTTCGGCCACGAGACAGGGCCAGGCCATTTAAGCCTCACATATCCGAAGCTTGCACCTGCAGAAGCTATGCTGGTATGATGCCTATCAAGCATGATCTTGGCGTATGCTTGTTGTATGCAATTGGTTCGCATCTTGGCGACAAGCGCCTGTCGGCATGCACTCGAAGCTGCGACGCTAGAATATAAATAGATTGCGAATCAGCTTAGGTGTCGATTGTTTCCCTTAGCGTATGCCGTCTGGAATGCAAGGCAGCAGAGCCTTGCATGCTGCTGTTGGCAAACTATCTGTTGGTGCACCAATCCACCTGCCTTACCTTTTTCAAATCACGATAAATCGCCACCATTTCCTCCCCTTCCAGGATCCGGCGCCAGCAGCTCCACCTCCGGCTCTCCTCGTCGCGAGGCCCAGCTGGAGTCCCTCCGTGGGGAGCTGCGGGCGCTAGAGGAGGAGCGGGACACCGCTGTGCGGACGGGTACGGCGGGGCAGGGGAGGACGGAGGGCAGGGGGTCCGGAGGGCAGGGGAGCAGTGCGGGACGGAGGGCAGGGGGCCGGGGCAGGATAGGGAACCGCTGGCATTGAAGCCTCCCGGCACCTCACAACCCCCTTTCACCCGCACTATCCTTCCCCTCGTCGCTCGCCTCCTCTCCGCCTTCCCCTACTCACTCTCACTCCTCCCCGCCTCCCCCTCTTCCCCCTCCTCCCCAGCCGAGTCCTGCGCCCGGACCTGTGTTCGGCTGGCCGATATGACGCAGCTGCTGGAGGTGGGTAAAAAGAGGGAACTGACGGGCTATGTGACGAGGCTTGACCTTGGACGGGAAGGGGCGCAGCAGGCGGGGGGGGGGGTTGAGCGTCACACATCTCCTTGCTTCCTGTTTCCTGATATCCTTACCATGCCCCTGTCCCAGGCTTTTGGCCGCCCCGCTCCCCTCTCCCCGCTCCCCCTACCCCTCTCCCCTCTCCCCTTCAGGACCTGGCCCTAGAGAAGGTGAAGGCGGGCGACGAGGCGGGGGCCAAGCTGGTACTGCAGGTGGGTGGGAACATGAAAAAGAATTCCCAATATGTTTGTGGGGAAGGGTAAGGTACAAGGAAGGCAAGGATACCATGCTGAGAAAGGAAGGGAGGGAGCTGGGGGGTGGGGTTGCGGAAAGCAGCCCTGCGCACTGTGCACATGACATGATGAACCTGACATGACCTGACATGACATGACGCGCGCGCTCTTCCGTCTGACGTTACATGACACCCTCCCCCCCCCGCTCCGGCCCATCCGGCCCCCCGCCCCACCTGCCGCAGGAGAAAGCTGCTCTGCGGGAGATCATCGAGGGCAGCAACAGCAAGGCGCAAACCAACTTTGCACTGGCGGGTGGGTGGTGGGGCGGGGGGGTGGTGGGGGGTCAAAGACCATACCGAACCATAGGAAGCCACAGGTTGGGTGGTGGGAGGTGCCGGGGGTGGGAGATGGTGGTACAGTGGGGGTTATGGTCAGTGGAGGTGGGCGGGGGGCATGTGTAGCTGCCGACTGCGGCTTGCGCTCTTTCAAGCATGCAAATTGTTATTCAAGAGCTTGGCTGCCGTTAGAGCCCCCTACAGAGGGGCCTTGGTCGCCCGCGCGGGCATGTGCGGAAGGTCGACCCCCTTTCTCCACCTCCTCCCTCACTCTTCTGCTCCACTTCTTTTTCTTTCCTTTACCCCACTTCTCCCCCTCCCCCCGCCCCCTCCTCCCCGTCCTCCCCTCCCTTCCACCCTGCTGCCCACCACTCGCCAGGCAAGCTCGCGGCCCTCATCGGCTCCAAGCACTCCCAGCTACTGGAACTCATGGCGGTAGGGGGACAGACACCGGGGGCGGGCGCGGGGGCGGGGGCGGGCACTGCCACTAGCAGCAGCAGCAGCAGCAGCAGCAGCAGTTGGGCAGCTGGACCGTCATACCCCACAAATGGTGCTGGTGGCGCTGGCGGTGGCGGCAGCAGCTGGCCGCAGCCGCCCACCACCTCCACCTCCACCTCCACCACCTTCTCTTCCCCCGGGCAACAGCAGTTGCCGTGGGAGAGGTCGCTGCGAGATGCGCAGGAGCGAGTACGGCAGGTGGGCTGGGTGGGGGACATGTGGGTGGTGGGTAAAGAGGAGACGACAAACGGATCGTGTGGGTGGTGGGTGGGGGTCGTACGACAGCAGGCGAGGGTGGGGGTGAGGGCCAGCGGGGAAGCGGTGGCGACTGCAGAGGGGCGTTCTTGCCACACGCGCATTGGGGACCGCCCCCTCCCCCCCGGCTCCTCTGTCACAATGGCTCCTACGGTTGTATTCTTCCACCTGCATCGCACCTCAATGGGTTCAATCCCACCATGCTCCCGTCCACCCCGCCCACCCGCCCAGGCTGAGTCGGAGGCTGCCCAGCTGGGCCGGCTGGCGGCGCTGAGTGCGGAGGATGGAATTGCGGCGGCACGGGAGCGACTGAGGCAGCGGAGGGAGGGGGCGGGGGCGGGGGGCAGGGAGGACATTCTGCAGGTGAGGGGAGGTGGTGGGGATGGGGGTGGGGGTGGGGATGGGGATGGGGGTGGGGGTGGGGGTGGGGGGTAACGGATTGGATGCGGGCTGGGGAGGAGTTGGACGGGGCGGAGGAGCCCGTGAGGAGAGGAGCGCATGTTACGAAGAGGAGCGCATGTTGTTGGATTACGAAGCGGGATGGCGAGGTGGTACAGGTGGCGTGTGGAAGAGTCGTCTGGGCTGTGTCGTAACCACCCCTCTCTCTCCAGCCACGCACAACGTTCCCTCCCTTCGCGCTCTCCTCCCTTTTCCCGCACCTCACCCACAAGTCCCAACCCCCTCCCTTCCCTCCCTTCCCTCCCTTCCCTCCCCTCCCTCCTCCTGTGTGCTGCTACTAATTTTGACTATGCGCAATCCTAAAATCCAGCTTAATGCGGATCTTCATCCTTATTAACCCCCTCCTCCTCTCAGGCTCGTGAGCGCCTCCGCTCCTCCGCCGTCTCCTCCCTCGCCGCGGCCCGGGAGCGCCTGCGCGCCCAGGACGCCGCCGTGCTGGAGTACTGTCGGCGCATCGTGTCTCGCTACCGGCGGGGCGAGGCGGTGGGGGAGGAGGAGCTGGAGTTTGCGTTCGAGCAGCTGGAGAGGAGGCTGTACTGAGGGGAGATGGGAGGGGGATTGGCCGGGAGTGTGTGAGGTGGTTTGTTATGTGGGGAGGAAGAGAGGGAGTTGGAAGGAGGGGAGGGGGGTTGTAAGGGGTGGTTGGTTGGTCCGGTTGTTGCGTGGCTGGCTGCTGGGGGTTTACGAGGAAGCGTGTTGCTTGGAGAGAGGGGCAGAAGCCTGAGGCACAGCTAGATGTCCGAGAGGGCGGGAGAGTGGAGGAGGAGGAGAGGAGAGAAGAAGGGTAAGGAACGGAGGCAAAGAGAGATCTCAAGAGTGCGGGAAGGAGCCAGCAAGCGAGGAAACGGAGAGGAGGAGAGGAGAACTCCCACTGTGGGTAGCTCCTAGAGCGTTTTGGCATAGCCTACAATGCACAGCTCGTCGTGGACAGAACGGAAGAATGACATTCTGTGTGCTGCTTGGCGTCTTGAACAAGCAATGTATGTCTGTGAGGAGGAGACGAGGCGTGAGCGCAGTGTTGTTGCTGGGGGTGCTGCTGGCTGAGATGGTTGTCGTACATGTTGAGTCGTATTCGTGGGAGGACCTTGGAAGAGGGAACCAGGCCATCCATCAGGGATGTAGGAGGCAGCGTTGGCGTTGACGTGGCGTTGGGGGAAGGTTGGTTGGGGGAAGGTTGGTTGGCTTCCCGTGTGCCCCCGTGCTCCGTAGTGGTGTCATGCAGCAATGCGGTGATGCGGGTGTGCGAGGCTGCAAGGCGCGCCGGGCGGTGGAGGTTCCCTTTCATCACCACATGCCATGACTCGTGTGCCTTTCATCATGAATGACTCATGTTTCCTAAATTAGTGTGTTAGGCGCAAGCTCGTCTGGTCCAGTCACACAGCTGTAGGAGAGCCTCAAGCGACAAACACAGTGTCGTTGGGGTAAATACAATCTCTCATGGTCGCCAGTTTGTGCTATGTGTCATGCTTTGCATCGGCCTCCATATTGCCAGCCAGCAAAGTGTCAAACAGTGTGTGAAAGAAGGTCGTTGCACTGGTATATACACACATGCAAACTGCCTGCAGAGGCCTGTCGCCCTACTGCCAGCGCTCCTCCATCCGCCACCCCCTTCTGCCACCTCCCCCCGGCATACGGCCACACGTCCGATTGCCTCCCATGCTACCTCCTTCCTTGCTTGGCTGCGCGGCCAGCCTCCCCAAAAGCTCATCCAAGTCACACCAGTGCGTGACCTCACTCCCTTCAGGCAGCAAGAGGTGAGCACTGCTGAAACATCATGGCAACGACATTACAAGCTGCAGGGCAGCTACCGGTATCGGTCCCGAGTGGGTGGGTGGGGCCATTGGGCTTCCAGCGGTGCATGGGATGCATACATTACACACCCCATTACCGGTACACCTCAACGCTTGCTTCTATCAGCATCGCCCCCCCTTGTTCGTAGCAACTGCATTGCACATGCATGTCATACACATGGGGGGAGGAGGGGGAGGGTATGACCACTTCCGTACTGCCACGGCAGTCACGGTGGCCAGGGATATTGCATGCCCCCCTAACTGCGCCCCTTGTTCTCACCCACCAACCCACCCATCACCAAGTTATTGTCCACATACCAGCACAATGACCAAGCGTCCAAAATGCAAACAGAAATCACTAACAGCAATCACCAATGGGCGCTAAGTGTTTGCCAATTGCCAAGTGTACGTACGGCCCTCCGCTTGCGTGTACGAACACAAATGTACGGCAAGTAGAACAAGTGCACGTCGTACGCGTCTCACAACAAGCACCAACTATCACACACACAAATGTCGCAATGCTCAGCAATAGTCCAATGTGGAAAGGGAAGAAGAGGACCGCGACTGTAAGCACTTAGTTTGGGATGACATCCCAAACCGGTCGCTACTTAGTTTAGGATGACATCCCAAACCGGTCGCTACTGGCTTTCGTGCGCGAGTGATGCGCGTCTGTGACAACGAAGATGCTGAAGATGAAAGTTTCAGAAGTCAAAGAGGTCACGAACGGTCCTTAAACCCCGAACCCCCGAACCTTCTCCAATACATGTCGTCCACAGCCACAATCACATCCGCACGTCACCACCACCACCACCTTCCCCACTCCAGGTCCGTCACGAACCAAAACACACAAGTACACAAACATGACACAAGCCACGGGGATAGGAAAACAGGCAGGGGTCGGCCGTTGCCATACACTCTTGCAAAGAAACACTTATGGACCAAAACAATGAACAGTGCAATCGTCTCCGCAGTAGACACAAACCGCGGATGTTGACGGTTCATGAACTGCTCTACAAGCTCTGTAAAAGGCTGGAACAGGCGAAGAATCCGCTGGACGGAAGAGAGAGAGACGCGACATATGCTTGTCCGCCGGGACCCTACACACGCACACCGGAGCAGTCGACTGCAGTCACACACCCAGTCATAACTTGATACCCAACTAGTGGTTGGTTCCTTGATGACTCAGGGCGGGGCAAAACATACTGCACACTGCACGTCAACTTCTTCTCCAACCATCCATTTATTACTCGAAAGCAGCCTCACATGTCAAGACGTGTACGTCCCATACATCATCATGGCATCACCCTGTGTACTGGGCACCAAGACATTAACATGTACGGCATTGGGACCTCATCAGGACCTCAACATCATCATCGTCATCAAGGGCATTATTACGTATTTTACGTTGAAATGATATTGCCGCATGATATGGTCCTCATAGCTATAGGACTTGACGTTATGGGACGCGTACTTTCAGCTCTCGGACATGCTCTCTGATAAAAAGATATATAGTGATCCATCCGAAACCATGCTGAAACGTCGCAACCCGCCGTCGCATCACCTGTAGCGTCCATCATCATCCCCGCCAGTCGGTCAAGACGTACACCACAGGCATAAAGGTCGTAGACCAGCCAGCCATGCCGCGTTGCCACATAGCATCAAAGGGCCCACGAGTAACGACAATACTAACATTAATAGCATTGCCATCGGATGACTCACAACAAGAACTTTGCTTTCAAAGGCAACGTACGAATACTAAAGAATTCGTACGTACAGAGTGCATGAGGGTACAAAAGTGCGAGTCAGCACCCCCGGCTGCATACCCTGATCAACGGCACTACAAGGGCCATTGACATGCGCACGACGTTTAAGCAAACACCTCCATGTCACAATAATACCCGCCACATCAAGGACAACCGGAACGAAGGTAAGGCCACATCCCAACGCCCAGCTTGAATTCCTTCACTCCACCCAAAGCACGAGCACAGGATGGTGGGTCTTACCTCAATAATCGGTTTCTAGAACGCAAAACAAGGGCAGCAATCACCAAAATCCACGTAACCAACAAACGCAACGGCGCAACGCATGCGTTGGTCACATTTGAGGGGGCATTGATATAAGCATGAAATATGAAAGCAATAAACGTTACTCCTCACTAGTAGTTCTCACGTTCGTACGGATGGGGGTTATGACTGTCGTACTAACCGCCGAATCTACCCAGCGTGTTGGACACTGGCCCAAACACTCTGCAGGGGACCATGGGTGTTTCTTCACAGCTCCATTGCTTTATAGCCCGTGCGGCACACGAGCAGCAGGTGTTTGCTCCACATCGCCCTGTATGAAAGCTTGCATGATGAAAACGATACGAAACTATTTATAGCGCCATAATTCCGTAGTACCGTAGTAGTAACATTGCAGCCGCTCCCTATCCCCCAGTGCACAAGCAGCTCTCCTTTGTTTCCATAGATAAACGTCTTATCCCAGGGGCGCTCCACTTACCAAGCAGCCAACCCCTTCCCTGCGGCCATTACCATCCCCCCGTGACAGCCGCCACACCTAGGGAGGCAGCTCCCCACACGCCACCCCTAGCGAGACAGCCGACTCTGGCTGTAGCTCCGACTGGCCATCCGCACCGGCGCTCCGCGACTGCCCAGACCCGACAACATGCGCGATCCAATACTCACCCCGCCCGCGTCCGTACCCGACCGCCGCTCCTCCTCCTCCACCTCCTCACCCCCCGTGTTGTTGTGATCCTCACCCCCCGTGGTCACAAAACGAACTCGACCCGTGCTGCCGCTGAGCACCCCCGACCCTGCTGCCGCCGCCCCTCCCGTCGTCATCACCGTCCCCAGACCCGTCGCCGAGTCCCCCTCATCCGCACTGCCCACGACCACCCCGCCGGAAAGCGTAGCCGCCATGCCGCCTCCCTCCTGCCCACCGTTGAGGCTGGTGGGCAGGCCGCTACGCAAGCTGCGAAAGGAGCCGGTTCGCGACCGCAGGTATTCCACTGCGCTGCCGCCGCCACCACTCACCAGGATCAGGTTGTTGGGTGAGGGACGTGCGGATGACGTCACCATCCCGCCCGTCTCACCGGCTGCTGCGCCGGCAGAGGCGACGGCTGCGGCTCTGTTGTTCACCGCCGAGGCAGCTGCGCCGCGGAACAGCGGACCGCTCATGCTGACACCGCTGGCGGCCGCCGCCGCCGCAGCGGCGGCGGCGGCACTGCCTCTCTCCCCTGCGCTCTCGCTACTAACCTGGCGGTTAAACGTACGGCGAAGCGCTGCGAGGCCGAGCGCCAGACCGCCGCTAGCGGCGCCGTTGCCGCTCATTCCTCCTCCTCCTCCTGCTACACCTCCGCCGCCTCCAAAGTTAAAGCTGGCTCTCCTCCCAGCAGCTCCCCCACCGAAACTCCCTCCGAAGCCTCCGAAACCCACAATTCCGAAGAAGCTGTGGTGCGAGGTCGCTTCTCGGATGTCGTGCGGGTGGTGTCCACCGTCGCCTCGCGCGGCGCGCCCACTGCCTCGGTGGCTCTGGTGGCTGGAGCGCTGTTGGTGCATCGAGAGCGCGCGAATGACCATGTCCTCGGCTCCGAAGCCAGGGATGCTCAGGCCGCCTGCGGTGGAGTAGTCGCCTGCTGCCTTGAGGACGGAGGAGGGCATGGCGAGGGAGGCGAGCAGCAGGCTCTTCTTGCGAGTCCTGGATGGGGGAAAGAGGGGAGGGTAAGAGGGTGTGTGAAGGTCTGTTGGAGGAGCGGATCCCGCCCGCACAACCCCCTCCCGCACCACCCACCTCGCCACCGCCCTCTTGGCCCCCCGCTCCCCGCTCGCCGCCGCCTGCGCCGCCGCCTCTTTGAGCTCCTCCACCGCCTTCACCGTCTCGATCTTCCGTCGCAGCATACGCACAAACACACGCAGCGAAATGACGGTGCTCATGACGTCTGTGAAGCGCGAGTTCTTGAGCAGGCCTTCTTTCTGTAGGCGGGCGGGGGGGGAGGGGGCGGAGAACGTTAGGGTATAGTAAGCTCACATGGCTCAGGTAAGAGGGTAAAGAGGGAGGGAAGAGGGTAAGGAGAGAGGGAAGAGGGTAAGGAGAGAGGGAAGAGGGTAAGGAGAGAGGGAAGAGGGTAAGAAGAGAAGGAAGAGGGTAAGGAGAGAGGGAAGAGGGTAAGGAGAGAGGGAAGAGGGTAAGGAGAGAGGAGACGTAGCATTAGCGTGGCATCGGGGTCTCTACCCGCCTCCCTTCCTTCGTGGTGGAACTGTCTCACATGGTTTGGTTTTCCTTCTCCCCTCCCTCCCCACCTCTCTCCACCCCTCTCTTTTTCGCCCCCCCCTTCCAACACCCTGCAGGGCTACCTGCGCCGACGAAATGAAGTTATCCAGGATGACCGCGATGACCAGATTGAGCATGATGAAGTTTGCCAGGATGACAAAGCTGGGGGAGGGGAATGGAAGGAGGCAGGGAGGGAGGCGAGGAGGGGAAACGGCAATGTGAGGTCGAAGAGGTCGAAATGAGGGCGGAAGAGCGGGAGGTGAAGGGGCCACGCAAGGGGCAACTGGGGGTGAGACCAGTCCCCCCAGCAGGGTGGAGAACTGTGATGGGCCGGGCCCAATGTAGCAACCCAGTTTGAAGCCCCCCTCGTCATACAGCTCTCGTCCGTTTCTTCTTCTTCCCCCCTCACCCGAACCTGTGGTCTCCTATGGTTTAGTATGGTCTTTGACCCCCCACCCGAACACCCCCCCTCGTCACAAGAGCACCCGCACCTGCAAAAGAACAGGCACGCTACCACCGCCTGTCCGCCGGTCTTGCAGCCGAACTCATTTGAGTCGCACCCAGCCGCCTGGGCCATCACGCCGCTCCAGCCGTCGCTCGTGAACACCTGCGGGAGAGAGGGCGGGATGGGGGAGGAGTAGAATGGTGTGAATGATAGCCAAGGCAGGGACCACCCCACACCCTCGCTTCTGCTCACCCTCGCCCTCACACCGCCCTGAGAACGGGTTGGCTTCCCCTTGACCCTCACATCACCCCCTCTCCCCCCTCCCCCCCTTCCTCATCAGTTTCCTCTCCTTCCCCCCTACCCTCCCTCACACGCCCCCCCGCACCTCGTCCACCTACCTGGAACAGCGCTATGAGAGACGACCCAAAGTCATCAAAGTTGGTATCCGTGGAGGAGGCGCCCTCAAAGGGGCCCCCTTCCACTCCAAACAAGTTCATTCCCAGCACCGCGTAAATGAACATGAGCAGGAAGAGCAAGCTGCCCACGTTGGTGATTGCGGGCAGGGAGGAGATGAGTGTGTTGAAGAGGGTGCGCAGGCCGCGGGCGTTCTTGATGAGTTTAAACATGCGGCCTGAGGGGGCGGAGGGGGAGAGGGGGGGGGAGGCAAAGACCATGCCAAACCATAGGAAACTAAAAGTTAGGACAAAGCAAGGGGATAAGAAGCAGCACGGGGATAGGGGGGTGGGGAAGAAAAAGTGGGGATCAGATGGGGATATCACCGTACCGTGTACAGGTTGAACAACATAGTTGACGGAAATTCGCCCCAAACACCCCAGCATCAGCAGCCCACCCCTAATCCCCCGCCCTCCCCCACCCCCCTCAAGCCTTGTCACATAGCTCGTTAGTTGCCTCAACACGGTTTCCCGGGTTTTTACCCCCACTCCACAGCTCCCTCTCACGCACCAATCCTCAGTATCCGGAACGCCGTTGCCACGCCGCTGCCCGCCCCCAGCGGCACCACCAGCGACACCAGATCGGGCAGCGAGCTGACGATGATGAACAGGTCCAGCTTGTTCCAGTGGTCCTGGGTGAGGGGTGAGGGGGGTGCAGGAGGGCGGAGCCAAGAGGAGAAGGGGAAGGGCAAAGTCAGGAGGTGAAAAGGCCCGAGCGAACAGGATACACGCCAGTCAGCCATCTCCTCCACCCGCCCCCCTCACCTGTTTGTACCTCCGGGGGCCCATGGCGCTGCACTTGACCCCCGCCTCCCAAATGAACACCAGCGTGAAGGCGGCGTTGAGGTACGACAGCACGTCGTCAAAGCGTGCGCTGGAGCCCTCGTGGGGGAGGGCCTGGGTTTGGGGCATTTGGGGGGGAAGACCATACCTTAGGAAACCACGGATTAGGGCAAAGCAATGGGGATAGGAAGCGGCAGGGGGGTTTGAAGATGGGTTTGAAGAGGGAGGAAGAGGGGTGTTAAGGGGTGTTAAGGGGGAGGTAGGGAAAGGGGAGGTGGTTTGGGCGAGTGAGGGGCGTGAAGGTCGGCTTGGGTAGGAGTTGAGAGGGAGGCGCTGTTCGGTAAGGATGGGTAATGGGGCTCCAGCATGCCTCCTCCCGAGGTTACCCCAGCTACCACCCACCATGACCAGCACATTCGCCAAAATGACGCCCATGATTGTGTTGTCGAAGTAGGGCGAAGAGGCGAGATCGTAGCACCTGAGGGGGGGGAGAAGACAAGGGGGTTCAGCTTCCTCAAAGCTGGAAAAGGGCGGAGCCCCTCCTCTTCAGTACAGGAATGTATTATTACCACTGGAATGAATGCGATTACAGGGGAGTGGAACGACTCAATGGGCCTTATAGACTTGGAATGAGCACGGCATGCGCTCCTGTGACTCCACGGCACCAGATGACCTAACACGGATGTTATACGGACGCTGAACCCCCTTGTTTACTGTAGTTTTAGTGCTCGTTGCATGGCTAGACGAGCTCAGAGCCCCTTGTCCAGCCAAGGCCGGCCGCCTTGTTCACCCACGGCGTACATAGTGTCCTCACTCATTGCACACATTGTTAGGTTACGCCTGTTCAATCGCGCACTCAGTAACGTCTTGTCATGCTTGATAACACCCACGCATTAGGCTACAGAACCCAAATCGGCGGCGTAACTGCCACATGGGAGTGCTTTCAGGGTCCCGTAGGTCGTTTAGGTTTCACCTACATTACTAACATGATGAGGAGGTCAGGCTCGGCAATCTCGGCATCGTGCTCAGAAGGACTTCAGCCATTGCGCCCCAACATCGCATGTTAGCTTATAGGCGAGGTACCCGTTTGCATTACAGTTCATAGGCATTATGGCACACAAACCAATAGCAATGGCAGGCAACATCGTCACAAAGGATTGTGTGAGCTCAGAGTAGCACAATCGATGGAAGCAAGCATGCTCTCGCCGACTTTCACAGGTAGCCCTTTGGCGACACGCCGCTGTTTCCAATTCATTAAATACTGTTTACGGTACCAGGACAAACCATAGAGGAGCGCTAATCGGTGTTGCCGCGGTGGTCCTTTTGAATGGCTGGTCAATAAATCGTTTGTTGCGAAATTAAGTTTGTTTGGCTTCCAGTTATTTTTACTGAATACAGATAACAAATATCTATTAGGTGCACTAAATAGTTTTGTCTAGTTTGTATGTTTTGCCGTTACGGACACACGGACGGACACACGGACACACGGACAGGGGCAATCCTGGGGGGCGAAGCCCCCCCGAAGCCGCTTCGCGGCGGGGGCTCCGCCCAAAAAAGAAGATGAAGAAGAAGAAGAAGGGGAGGGTGCATGTGATTGACATGTGGTCTGCAGAAGAGGGATGAGATGAGGAAGGATGGAAAGGAAGGGCGCCATCCCGCGGCACCTTGGTGCCACATGGATTGCAACTCAAGCAGCATTCGTACCCTCCTCCCCACCCTCTTTCTCCCGTGGCGCATACCCCCCCACCCTTGCCCCCTGCCCGGCTTTCCTTCGACAGACAGCATACCCTCTACCTCACCCTCTACTTCAAGCGGTGCAACCCCCCACACCCAAACCTGGGTACCCCTCCTCATGCACCTATTCGGCCTTCCATGATCCCACACCATCTCCTCCCCACCTGTACCCCCCTCCCCCCCCCCCCACCTCGCCCTAACGGGGTGCTCGGGCCTCGGCACCCTCCTCCAGTAGTCCCGCTGCGGGCTGGCGCTGAACTGCAGCAGCTTCATCCACTCGCGCGTCTCCCGCGACTGCAGCAGCCCGCCCTCCTCCAGCATCAGCTGGCTGTAGTAGTCGATGATGACCTGGAGAGGACGGGAGGGAAGGGGGAGGGGGGGTTAATGAAAAGTGAAGCAACTGGAGTACGGAGGAACGGGGGGAAGGAGAGGACGGGGGGGAAGAGGGGGAGATAGCGGGGGGAGTACCGGTATGGGGATGAGGAGAATCCCATCACAGGGGGTTGTATTGGTGGCGGTACCGATATGAAGACTGCCTCGAGCCAGTCGTGCCCCCCCCTCCGGCCCCTTAGGCTCCCCGCCTCTCCCTCATCAGTCGCCTAACCGACCTAAAGAGAGGGAAACTTCCATCTGCTTTATCCCCCTCCTCTCCTGCCCCAGTTTGCCCAAGTTTGACTATACGCAATCCTAGAATCCAGCCTAATGCCGAAAATGCATCCCACTCTTCCTCTACCCTCTCCAGATTCATCTGCTTCATCCACCCCTCCCCTCCCCTCCCCTCCCCCCCCATTGTTTTGCCCTAACTTGTGGTCTCCTATGGTTTGGTATGGTCTTTGACCCCGCCTCACCGACACCAGCAGGTTAATCCAGAAGAACGCGCCCATGAACACAAACGCGATGACGTAGAGCCCGGCCCAGGGGTTGTGGTTGGGGCGGGGCTGCTTGCCCTCCCCCACCGCGTCTATCAACTGCATGGGGGGATAGTGGGAGGGGGATGGGGTGGGGGGTCGGGTGGCGGACTGACGGTCGGCTCCAGGGAAGTAGCAGGAGAGCCAAGGAGGTTGCCTGGCTCATCAGCGGACCCTCGACCCGCTGTAGCAAGGGGAACCTCCCTCCTTCCCTCCTTCCCTCCTTCCCTCCTTCCCTCCTTCCCTCCTTCCCTCCTTCCCTCCTTCCCTCCTTCCCTCCTTCCCTCCTTCCCTCCTTCCCTCCTTCCCTCCTTCCCTCCTTCCCTCCTCCCCCTACTCCCATTGGGTATTCTTCTCCCCCCTCCTCACCGCCTGCAGCGTGTCCATGTATCCGTCCTGGGTCGACAGGATGAACAGCGTCAGCAGCGACCGCCCCACGTGGTCAAAGTTGCGAAAGGGAGTCACCCACGCCCTCTCAGCGGCATCCCCCACGTTATCGCACAGATCAGACTCGGTGCAGATGAAGGAGCCGGGGATACACTGGAAGGGGCGGGGGTCAGAGACAACAGACCAGACCATAGGAAACCACGGGTTAGGGCAAAGCGATGGGGTTAGGAGACGGCAAGGTGCCACAAGACAGAGGGGGGATGGAGGGAGGGGGGACGTGGAGGTGAAGCACTGGATTCCTAATCTCAAAGATGCCAGGGGGGGAGTACGGAGGGGTAGGAGGAGGGGTTGGGTAAGGAGTTTTCCATTGCATGCTTGAGAGCCAATCCAGACGCCACAGGGTATCATTACATCATTTCTTTTCTTTTCAATGGTTACCGGTAGCTCAATTAGGGCAAAGTAAAACTCTCCATGTCCACTCCTCCCTCTTTACCTGCTCCTTGGTCTCTAGGGGCAGCGGCACGGCCCCGGCAGCAGCAGCAGTGCCATCATCCGGCAGTGTGGCCTGGTTGCAGCGGTCCAGGCGACCCATGAAGAGCTGCGTGCCCAGGATGGCAAAGATGGCAAAAATGAAACTGGGGGCGGGAAGGGGGAAGGGGGGAAGGGAGGGAGGGGGGAAGGGGGAGGGGGTTTAAATTGGGGGAGTACGGTTGTTAGAGGGTGTTGGTATTGTACCAAGCCAGGTGGGGGGTAGTGTCAAGAGCTCGGTGGGCAAAGTAGGGAGGAACATGTTTTCATGGGGTTAGTACCTGCAATACCGCCCCCCCGTTCCCCAACCCCCAAACACCGCCACATGCACCCCCTCTCCCTCCCGCCCCCCTCCCTCCCCCCTCCCGCACTACTCACCCCCCAAACACCGCCACATGCACCACCGCCGGCAGCGAGCGCAGCAGTGTCTCCACCACCAGCCGCATGCCGCGGATGTGACTGATCACCCGCAGCGGCCGCAGCACCCGCAGCAGCCGCAGTGCACGCAGGAAGGAGACGGAGGGGGACAGCAGTGCGGCGAGGGAGGTGAGTGCGATGATGCCGTCCAAGGAGTCCCAGGGGGTGCGCCAGTAGGCGCGGGGGTGGCGGATGACACCCTAGAGAGGACAGTGACCAGACCGGATTAAAGGAAACAGCGGATAAGGGCAATGGGGATAGGAGATGGAGGGGGTTGGGGTGAGGGATGAGGGGAGGGGCCGGAGGGAAGGAGAGAAGAAGTAAATGAGAAAAAATGAAGCAACTGGAGTCCCAACCCCATATCCCGACTTCTCATGCGCTGAGCGCGTACGGAGGCACTATTCTAGGAACACGCAACTCAGATAATAGGAGGGAGGAGGAGGGAAGGGAATAAGAGGCAGCATAGGTGAGAGGTTTTCTGTAAGCATCGCAACACGGGTTGGAAAACACTCGTACCGGTAAAGTGCACCAGGCTAGCATCGTCCTCATCATGATCCGCCCCCCACCCCACCCTCCTCTTCTGTGCCCATTATTTTGCCCTAACCTATGGTTTCCTCCGGTTTAGTCTACCGTATATTTAAGGCCTTCCCTCCCCCACATGCTGCAAACCTTGATGACGCCTTATCATACGGTCAATTAGCTGTTTGCCACCACCTTCACCCACCTTCAGCACCAGCTTCAGGCTCATTTCCGCCAGGAAGAACAAGACCACACTCCACTCGATCACCCGTGTCGCCCGGGCCATGCGGGAGGAGGGCGGCAGCTGGGGACTGTCCATGGTCAGGATGAGGCAGGAGGCGAGAATCATAGCCATCACGCAGCTCTGGAGGGGAGGGGAGGAGGGAAAAGGAAGGGGAGGAGGGGGGGCGCAAGGAAAGTTGTGGGGCAAACCTGTTCATATGACGGAATTAGCTTATTCCTCTCCCGCTTCCCCTCAGTTCCCTTCCCTTCCCACCTCGAACAGCTTGTGTGTCACCACCGCCTGCAGCCCCCTCCTCAGCGGGTGGTGCGGCCGCAGCAGCCACAGCGAGCTGTGCTCCAGGTAGACGGGGTCCTCGAGGTCCGACAGGAGGCGCCCGGAGGGGGAGCGGCCGCCGGGGCCGGAGGCTGGGGGAGCGGGCGGGGAGTTAGGGAGGAGGAAAGGAGAGGAGACAAGGTTAAGAGGGTGATGGGCAAAGGGAACTCGTCCCTGGCCTGCAGTCGTGACCCATGACCCACACGACGATGGCATGCACTCGCCTCTCTCACATACACCTCCGCGTCCTTCATCACACACCGTGCGTGGCTCCCTCTCCCCCCGCACCATTTCCCCACCACGCACCTTTCCGTCCAAGGGAGGGGTTCTGGGATGTGGATCGTTTGTACGTGCCGCCAGCCTCCGCCGTCGAGGCCACCATAGCTTCCGCCACTGGACCGGCGGAGGCGCCGCCTCCGTCACAACCACCACCACCGCCACCACCACCGCTTCCGTACTCCGATGATCCCCCTAGCGGGTTGCCTCCTCCCCACCATCTCCGCAGCTGCTGCGGCTGAAGCAGCGGCAAGGGTGGGACCTGCGAGCCGGAGTCGGATGACGACATGCCGCTCGCTTCCTCGGCGGCAACGGCAGCAGCGACGGCAGCAGCGGCGGCTGCGGGCCGCCGCTGATGCGTACGAGTCGCTGTTGGGAGGGGAGTCGAGTGGCTCACCGCCGTTGCAACACCAACACCGCCGCCGCAGCGGTGACGGAGACCGAGGAAGCCGCCGCCGCCGCCGCCGCCGATGCAGCCTCTGGCCCTTCCACCTGTCCCACTTGCCGTACTGGCGACGAACTGAATCCCCTCCGCAGCGATGTCGGATGCAATGTCGTACGCATCATGGAAGGGTGTCGGAGGCGGCGATGACAAAGGCGACTTGCGGCGGACCCACAACCCAGCTGCTGCTGCTGCAGGTCCTGCTCCTCCTGTTGCGTCCGCTCTGGCGCCGCTGGCGTGAGCGCAGCCACCGCAGCCGCTTCCACGTTGCGCCGGCGCCGCTGTATCAGCAGCAGCAGCAGCAGCAGCAGCGTGCTGCCACCACAGGCCCCCATCCTCCCCACGCTCGCCAACCACAACATATGGCAACATACGGCAACTGCCGTACCAGAATGGAGATGGCGGTGCCGCCGCCGTTGCCGCCGTCGCCTCCGTCAACCCCTCCCCATCAGCCTGCCATGCAGATTCCGATACAGGTCCCGCGCTTCCTAGCAGCCCCTTGCCACCGCTGCCACCCGCTGCCGTACCCTGCTGTCTGATGCTGTCCCCTGTTGCCCCCTGTCTCCCCCTGCTGGCCGCTGATTGCGTCGGCGCCGCTGCCGCCGCCGCTGCCCCGCCCGCCCGTGCCGCCTTCCGCTGCGCTTGCAACTGCCCTAGCTCAGCAAAGGGTGCCATGGGCAGCCAGCTGCTTGGGGTAGAGCGGTGCTGCTGCTGCTGCTGCTGCTGCTGCGGGGGCGGCAGCGGGGGCATGCTAAAGGGGTCCTCGCTGCTGCCGTCAGACTCACCCTCCGCCGTGTGCGCAGCAGCGGCGGCGGCAGTAGCGGCGGCGGCAGCGGCGGTGCTACTGCCGCCGCCGGTGACCAGGGTGGTGGTGCTGGCGCGGCTTACAACTCCCACTTCAATTGAGTTTCGAGGTCGGGACTGGAGAGGGCGGCCGCTGGCAGGGGCCGCGGCGGCGGCGGCGGCAGGGCCGCTACCGCGCAGGATGGATGCGTCGGAGTGCGCCCTCGGGCGTGAGGCCGCGGTGGAGGGGGAGAAGGATTGCAGCGGGTGCTTTGTGGGGGGTGGGGGCGCCCTCTTGGCTTCCTGGGGAGAGCGAGGCGACGAAGCGGAGGAGGAGGTACCGATGGCAGCGGCGGTGGCGCCACCACCAGCCATCCTCGCCACTACCATTCTAGATGATGCAGCGCCACCGGTTGCCGCTGCGGCTGCTGCTGAAAACCCCGCCGTTGCGCCTCCTGCACTTGGTGAAGCGGAGGGAGAAGCAACAGCAGCAGCGGCGGTGGTAGTGGTAGGGGCAACCGCGGCGGCGGCAAGTAGAGATGGGATCTTGCTTTTGCCACGTCCCGCCTGGTGTTGCTGCTGCTCCTGTTGTTGCTGCTGCTCCTGTTGTGATATGGCTCGCGAACGTACGGTAACGGACTGGATCTGGCCTGCAGGAGCTCTCCCGGTGGGGATCCGGCTGCCTTGTGCATTACGGGCGCTGCTGCTAGGGTTGCCGCTAGGGCTGCTATTCGGGCCGCTACTGTTGGAGTTGGGTCCCGAAGAGGTGTGGGTGGTGCGGCCAAACGCCGCCGCAACTGATCCGGCTGCGCCAGCGGAGATTTGTGGGGCGGCGGTGGTGGTGATGGTGGGTGCGATGGGCTCAATAGGGAAGGCGAAGCTGCTTCGCGCAAAAGAGCCCGGTTCATACGCCCCAGTTCCCGTCTTTTCCGGGGATGAGGATGTTGCATCCGCTGCTGCAGCTGCTGCTGCTGTCCTGACATTCGCTGCAGCTGCCCCCCGCTGTTGCTCTTGCTGCTGCTGCTGTTGTGGTTGGTGCTGCTGCTGTGACGTCGATATAGACAATAGCGCCGGCGGTCGCGGTATCGAACGTCGTGGGGCGGATGATGAGGACATCTGGGACGACGACGATGACTTGGTTGGCGAGGTGAAGGGGCTAGCAACGCTAACCATGCGCGGTGTCGCAGCCGGGGCCCCCACACCGCTTGCGTCCCCGGCGGAGGTTGGGGTGGTGGCAGGGGTGGTGGTAGCGATGGATGTGGCAGTTGTAGCGGCGGCTGACCGGGCCGTGTCTTCCGCGCTCCCAGGCGTACCGCTGGAAGCGGTTGCTGCCGCACCCCCCCCACCTCGGAACCCGGCTGGCGTGGAGGCGGCGGAGGCGGAGCCATGCGTAACCGCGAATGCAAAGGAGGAGTCTTGGCTTGGGGTCTGCGAGCCCGGATCGCAGGTAGCTGTCCCGGTGATGCGCTGGTGGGCAGGCGTGGATGGAGCTGCTGCCTCCATTGCGGAAACATCGCTATCAACAGCACCAACAGCGCGAACAGCTGCACCAAAAACTGCTGCTGCCGCTCTGCCAGAAACTACACCGCCGGGGCCGTTGAGGCGCATGGGTGAAAGAGGTAGCCACGTATCCTCCTCCTCCGCATCCCCATCCTTCATCTCGCCTTCGCTCCCTTCCTCCCCCTCCTCCTCCTCCTCCTCACCATAGCTACCCGATTCCGGTCCAAACACCAATGGATGGGAGCGGGCCAGCCCAAGCATGCCTAGCCCCCGCCAGCCCGGAACCATAACACCGCCTGCCGCTCCACCACCAAAGCCGGCTAGAGCTGGAGGCAATAGCTCAGCAACTCCTCTCACACCTCCCCCCGCAGCAGCCGCAGCAGCAGTTGGCGGAACCGGGATAGGCAGGGGGCGAGATGATGGTATCATAAGCAGCGCCTCATCAGGCCCAACAGCCTCCGCTCCCCCCTCTGTTGCTCCCAGACGATAAGCACCTGCAGCAGCAGCAGCAGCTCCTTCCCGCGGCTCTGTCCTGCCGCTGAGAGGTGTCACAGCTGCAGCGACCCCTGCAGCAGCAGCCCCCAACTCATCACTGCCTGCCTGGTCAACACAGCCGTGTTCGACAGCCGTGGGAAAGATGGCCGCCGCCAGCGGCGACGGCGTAAAAGTAGGCATGCTGGGCAGCTGCGAGCTGCTGTCACCACGCGGAATCATGGCGCTGATGCTGCCGTCGGTCGCCCAGCTGGCAGCGCCCGAATCAGCAGCCCCGAAACCACCACCACCACCACCTGCACCGGTAGGGTCGCCCAACGGCCTCTGGAACGCGTTGGCATAGCTCCTCAGGTCAGCCGCCCGCAGCGTGCCCTGCAGACCGCTAGGACTGCGCCACAAACCCATGGACCGCAGGGTAGGCTCCCCACCCGTATCTACTGCTGCTGCTGCTTCCGCCTCAGCTTCAGCTTCCGCCGCTGCTGTGTCTTCTGCTGCTGCAGCAGCAGCTGCAGTGGTGGAGGTAACGGTTGTGCGTGTGGAAGTGGGGACACCGCCGGCGGAAGACTCGGAAGACCGCATCGCAGCTGCTGCACCACTAGCAGCCGCCGGGAGCAGCCCTGCTGTGGGACGCGCCGCCGGGACTTGGCCGTCCAGCGTCACCGACCCATGTGACCCATGGGACCGTGTGGATGCGCCGATACTGCCCCTGTAACGGCTACCACCTCCTCCTCCTCCTCGCGGGTAGGGCCAGAGGGAGCTGCTGGTGGTGGCGGCACCGCCACCGCCGCCGCCATGTCCGAGGCTCCCCAGACTGCCTCCGCTGGTGCTGCGACCCAAGGAGGCGCTGGTGGGATGCCGGGCGCGAAGCAGGGCTGACGTCATAGCGGATGTGGTACGGTGGCTGTTGAGGCGGGCCTCACCGGCTCCGATTGAAGTGGATCGCCGGGCGCGGTGCGTGTTGTAGTACCTGTGATGAAGGTGCTGCTGGTGGTGGGGGTGGGGGTGGTGAGGGTGGAGGTCGTGTGCTAGGGAGCCGCGAGGCAGGGGAGGAAGGTGAGGGAGCGGAAGGGAGAGAGTGGGAGGCAGCGGCGGGAGAATGGCGTTAAGGGGAGTGGAGCTGCTACTGCCGGTGGCGGCGGCGTGGGCGGCGGTTGGATCGGTGGGGGGTGCTGCCGTACGGTCCACGGCGACGTCGGGGTATGGCAGCCTCAGGAAGTGCGCTGAAGACGCGGCGGAGGAGGAGTTGCAGGTGGAGGCAATGGACATGCATGTCAGCATGAAGGATGCAGGTACGGCAAGGGCGGACATGGCAGCAGCTACCGAGGTTGCATGTACGGTAGAGCCATCCGCCGCAGGCGGCGGCGGCGACGGCTGTGCTGGCTGCTGCTGCGGCGGCGTCTGTACGGCATGTACGGTTGAGGTAGGGGATGAGTACTGAGGAGAGGCTTTCCCAAAGGAAGAAGACCCCAGGAGGATGCCTAGGAAAGGAGGGCGTCTCGGGGAAGGCCACCTAGAGGCGCCAACCGCCTCCTCAGCTGCCATTGGGGCGGCAGCAGCGGCGGTAGCGGTAACAGTAGCAGCCACAGCATTGGCCGCAGCAGCAGCAACCCTCGCCACCGTTGTGTTGCTGGAAAAGGCCATGTTGTCGGCTTCTCTGAACGCGGGCGGGCAATCGCCGGTGGTGGTGCGGTCACAAGCGGCGTCAAGGTTGGACGGCCAGCTACGGGGGCGTCCAATGGGGACCGGACCTCTGACGCCAGCCACGCCAGCCGCCTCAGGGCCGGCAACCACGGCAGCGGCAGCAGCATCAGGGGCAGCGGTTGTCGCTGAGGGCCCAGAAGCAGTAATGAAAGCAACCGCGGTCGGTGGCGGCGTCGCTGTCATATCCGCCCCCACATCCATAGCCTCCATGCGACCGCCGCCGCCGCCGCTGCCACCGCCGCGGCCGTACTCGTACGCCCCACTGAGGGCTGCCATGGCATCACCAGGGGACTGCCCGCCTAGCATGTGCCCGGCTTGGGCTTGGGGGACCCGTCCAGACCGGCGCGCGCTTCGGCCTAACCGCGGTGACGAGAGCGACCCACGGGTCGCTTCATCGCCCGCGTCAGGCGTCGGCGGCGCATCTGCTGTTACCGTTGCTGCAAGGGTAGGCTCTGTCGTGACCAGGTCTGCATCGGCCACTCGTTGAGCATCCTCCAAGACACCACCAACACCACCACCATTGCCAACGCTAATGCCAGCATTCCCGGACGGCGCCGCTGGCTGCGGTGGCGGCCGTTCACCACCTGCACTGCCTCCGCCGCCTCCTCCGCTATCCCCACTCGACGAGCCGCCAGAAAGGCTCCGTACAGCTGTTGCAAGCTTGTGACTCTTGATCTCGAACGAGTCCAGGCAAGGGAAGTCCCCAAAGCTGCTTCCCTCCAAGACACTCCCGTGACCGCCTCCCCGCCGCTCCCCCCCCGCCGCCGCTGCCGCTGCTACTGCCTCCGCAGCCGCCTTCGCCGCCATTGACGGCTCGAACGACTGAATCCGCGAGGGCCCGTGCGACGCAGGCGGCGCAGTCGCCATATCCTCAAACCAGCTCCTCCAATGTTCCATAAACATCTCCCGCCGCCGGGACGGTGAGGGCGAGCGGCTACCTCTCCGCCCACCCTCGCCCTCACCCCCTACCTCCGCCATCCTCCTCCTCAACTCCTCAACTCCGTCACTGCTCCTTCCCCTGTTCCTCTGTCCCGGCACGGGGACAGGGTCCCCCTCACGCTCCTCTCTCGGGTCGTCCTGGGGCGCCCAGGACCCGTAGCCCTTCACTGCGGCCAGGGCTGCTGCCACGCTGGGGGGCAGGCTGGGGCGGTGCCGCGGCACGGTGATGAGGGTGGGCGGGCCGCGGGGGGTGGCGCCGGAGGCGGTGGAGCGGACAACGGCGCTGCGATGGCGGCTGAGGCGGCCGCGGGTGGCGGAGGAGGTGGAGTGGCGGTGGGGGGGAAGCTGGGTGGGCTGCAGACGGCTGGGGGGCAGCTGAGGGAGAAGAAGGAGGGAGGCAGGGAGCAGGGCGGGATGAGGAAGGAGAAAGGAGGACTGCACGGAATGCATTCTCGGCACGCATGCACGTTGTCACTTTTATGAACAGCCCTTCACGCCCTTTCCCACGCCATACAAGCAAGCAAGAAGGAAGCGAGGTGGCAAGCAAGCAAGCACGCAGGCGGGCAAAGGGTCTTCCTTCCTAACACCCTTCCTTCCTTCCTATAACCCCCTTCATCAACAACCACTTACCGCACTCACTCGGCTCTCCGGGGTGCCCCGCCCGTCCTGCTCCTCATGCCCGTCCTCCACCACCGGCGTCATTAGCACCTGACCTCCCTCCGACTCCCCAGGCTGTCCCCCTCCCGCCATCGTACTTCCCGCCCCAGGCTCTGAGCGCCGAAACAGCTTCTTCAGGCTCCTCCCAGCCAGCCCCGCACCGCCAAACCCCACAGATATGCCATTGGACGAGGGCAGGCGTCGCCTCCAGCCCAACCCAACACCTCCTCCCTCTGTCCCCGTGGCAGTAGACGTCGCAGCAGAGGCTCGACCGTCGGAGCTAGGCCGAGGTACAATGCGTGCTATGGACTGAATGAGCGCGTTATTGGGTAACTTCAAGCCGAACGCGCTTGCCGCAGCGCCAGCATCCGCGGGGCCCCCCTCGGCGGCTGCTGCATCGCCTGCCGTCCCCGCCTCCGCTGCGGGCGGGTGCACGGAGGCCTCCCTCGCCGCCGCGGCCTCCTTGCTTCGCTCGTCTAGGTCTAGCACGGGGATGCGGGCGCCCGGCTCAAAGGCCTCCGGCATCAGCAGGTGCAGTTCGTCCATGTGGGCGGAAATCTCCTCCACCTGGCGGGGTCAAGGGCCATACCGTAAACATGGTTGAGAAGTGAGGGGGTGAGGAGGAAAGGACTAAGGAGCCGTGTGATAAGGCGTGACACGTGAACGAAATGTGAAGGGGGGGCCCGGATGGGGGAGGTGGCGGCGGGAGTGAGTGAGGTTTAGGTAAGATAACACCTCTTGGGAAAGGTAGATCTAGTTGAGACCTCCTCGCGATTGCTCCCGACAGCTCGTCAGCTTTTGTCCCCTCCTCCATACACCTCTCCTCCTGCACCCACCTCCGCATGCCGCATTCCATGATGATAACCCAACAGCACCAGCCACTTCTTTAACTTGGCCACTGCTGCCGGGTCGGTGCGTCGGGTGATGCGCAGCTGCAGCGCGTTGCGAGCATCCCTGCCGCCACCCTCCCCGCCTCCGCCACCTCCGCCCAGCACGCTGTCGGGGCCGCCACGTGCGGGTCCCCCAAGGGCGGACGCGGTTTCGGAGTGGGCGTCATCGGGCACGTAAGGGTTCAGGGAGCTGGGCTCCTCCTCTGAGGGGGGCACATCCTCGTCGCCCTGGGGACAACAGGTTGGGTTGTGTATGTGTTAAGGAAACTGGACGCAAGTATACAACCCATCCTCGTGTGTCTGCGTGTTAAATGAACTGTGTGCGGGAGGCATAGAAACATAGATTGGTGCTTAAAAGTAGTGCAGTGAGAAAAGAGACTGTGGTAAGGCGTCACAGCTGCAAGTGGCGAATGCATGCAAGGGAGGGGAAGTGGGAAAGGAGGGAAGGGTAAAAGGGGGCGAGTGGCTGAGGACGTTGAGAGAAGAGAGGCTGCACACATGTAGAGAGTGGGCGACAAGTAAGAAAGGTTAAGAGGTACACGGATTCTCCTGTATTCCTTTCCTCTCCCCTCCAAGGCACCTGGAAGTTGGTGATGAGGATGGCTAGGAAGAGCGTCATCAGCACAAAATTGCCGATGATAATCCAGGCGATGAAGTAGAGGACGGCGGGGGTCCCACGAGCCCGCATGGCGTTCCAACTGGTGGCCACCCAGCTGTCCCCTGGGGGGCGGGGATGAGGGGGCGGGATGAGGGGGGCGGGGATGAGGGGGATGGAGAAGGGGAGGGTAAAGTGGAATTGACAAGCCTGTATGACACGGCTTCAATCATGGGGTGCAAACATGGTAGCCGAGGAGAGGGAGTGAAGAAGGGGAGCATTATAGGGGGGAAGGCGGGTAGGGGAGGGGATGGCGCGGGGGCGGGCGGGGGAGAGGGTGGGGCGGCGAGTTAGGAGGAGCGGGAGGGGTTTGTGGGTGAGGATAGGTAGGTCTTCATCAATGCCAACAAGGGAGAGTACCGTAACAAGGGAGGTGGGGGATGGGAGGCGCATGCTGGTCTCCCCTGGTAGGGCTTGTGGGGTCGGCAGGTCGACAACCACCTTGGCGCAACCCATCCTTGAGGAGCCTTCGTGTCACACGGGTGCTTGGTTTCCTCCTCCCAACCCTCTTCCTAGTTGTTTGCACTTCTTATGTAATTTTCCCCCTAACCAGCTATATCACCACAGCACCATATCCCCACTGCTTTGCCCTAACCTGTGGGCCTGGTATATCAGCTACATCTCATTTATCTCCCCCCCCCGCCTACCCAGCCTCCCACCTGTGAGCAGCTGGAACACGGTGTAGAAGGAGGACCACAGCGTGTCGAAATTGGAGGTGTAGCCCACGTCCTGCGACTCCGGCGCGAACAGCTCGTTGCCTCCAAACTGCTGCAGCCCCAGAATGGAGAAGATGAAGATGCAGAGCAGCAGCAGGAGCATGTAGTCCTTCAGATCTATGATACCCTGGGTTTGGGTTGGGAAAGTGGAGGATGGGGGAAATGGGGGGGTACGGGGTTATGGGGTTATGGGGGATGGGGAAGGGAGTGTGATGCTGGGGAGGGTAGGAAGGATAAGGATAGGATAGGGTTCAGCTTAGCCCCATGCGCGAACAACAAGCGGCCACATGACCTTCGTCTTTGCATTCTTTAAGCGGAACGCCCGCTGATCGCATCAGGGCATCACGCCTCCCTTTTCCTCCGTCTCTCTTCTGTATGTGTCTCCCTTCTTTTACACCCTCTTCCCGCCCCCCACCGTCTTGTGTTTTCATTGGGAAGGTGCGCCATGGCTTCTACCTGTCCCCTCCCCTTCCCCACCCCCCATCCCTCCCATTCCCCGCCCACCTTGAGCACCATCCTCAGCAGCTTCCGCAGCCCCTCCGCCTTTGACAGCAGCCGGAACGTCCGCAGCAGCCGGACCAACCGAAACGTCCGCATCACCTGCGTGTTGGCACCAACCCCGCCTCCCCCCTCCACCCCTCCTGCTGCCTCTGCCCCTGCCCCTGCAGGCCCGTAGCTCAGGACTAGCTCAGCCACGCAACACCCCACGATGGCTCCATCAAGCAGGTTCCAGGGGTCGCGCAGCCAGTAGCCGACCAGACCCACACCCAGGTGCTTGATTAGGAACTCCAGGAGGAACCCGCCCGTCAGGACTGCGGCAGGGAGGGAAAGGGGTGGAGGGGGAAAAGGGAGGGAGAGGGTGAAAGGGAGGAGGTAAGGAAGGCAAACAGGAGGAGAAAGGGCAGCAGGCTTGGTGATACCTATACGGGCAGCCTGCGTAAACGGGGGGTCGTGCCACTTTCCTGCTACCCCACCCCACCGTCATTCAGGGCCATTATAGCTTAGGTAGTTTTCTCTTCACTCCCACCATCCATCCCGTCCTATACAGCTGTAGGTCCCTTTGTATCTACCGCCGTCCTCCCCTCCTCCCTCCCTTCTCCCTAAACACATTACTGCCCCTCCCCCCGCACCTAGGTTTGCCGTATCCAGCGCCCCCCGGAACCCCTCGCTCATGCCCGCATGCGCCAGCGCCAGTGTGATGGCATTGGCCAGGATGAGGCTACTGACCAGGTGGCTGAACACGGAGCTGTAGGCGATGTCCCAGAAACTGGGGACGAGGGACACAAAGGGACCAAGGGACAGAGGAAAGAGGGTCAGGGACTTCGGGCAAGGCCAGGCACAGGGGGGACAGGCGACGCAGCAATCATGATACTTTATGGTGTGAGCAATCACTATGTGCACGGGGACTAACAGCGCTTGGGATTACGGCTAGGGCAAAACGCATGCGGGCGGTGCCGTACATGTGACAGTACATGGTGCGTGTGTGCTTGTGGCACACTTCGACATCCGTGTACTACTGCAAGCACATCCACACGTCCTGGGTCTTTTGCCACTTTCCCGCTTCCAGCACAGGAAGCACCCACTACCTGCCCCCTTCCACCCTTCCATGCCTCCCCACCCTCGCGTCTCCTCCTCCCCCTCCTCCTCCTCCTCCCGCCCACCCGCCACCCACACCCCTCCTCACATCACACGCCACCAGGAAAGATCCTTCCGCCGCAACGCCTGCAGGTAGCGCCGGCGGAAGCGGAACCACACGCGTCGCCACCACCGCCGCAGCCGGGTAGCGGGGGACGGCGGACCGCGCTGCCGTCGCCTTACGGGTCGCGCCACCTGGCAGCTCCCTTCGCCATCATCCCCGTCGTCACTGCCCTTCGCCTTCTCCCTCGTCCTCCCCAGGTCCAACTCCAGGTCATTGCCTTCCACCTTGTCCTCCTCTTCTTCGTCTGATGTGTCTGGGGGCGTGTGCGCGTAACGTCTCCGCCGCCGGTGCTGCTTCTTGGGCCTCTGTGTGTGTGTGGTACCAATAGGTTGGAGGGTGGTTGTGGGGAATGGAAGGGTGGTTGTGGGGGATGGAAGGGTGGTTGTGGAGGATGAAGGGTGGAGGAGCAGTGCATGGGGCCCCTCCCTCTTCACTCCCAGCAGCTCCCCCCCACATCCCTACCCGCGCACTGAGCTCCGCAAACTTGGAGCTCAGAATCGCCACCAGCAGCTGCATCGCGAAAAAGGTCCCGAACAGCACCAACAGCCCGAAGAAGGGAATGGGCACTGCTGGACCCATGGCGTTCATCAGAGGGTACAACAGAGTAGACGTCCAGGAATCCAGCGTGAGCATTTGGAAGATGCAAAAGGAGGCGGAACCAAAGTTGTCAAAGGAGGTGTAGCCGAAGTTGGGGTTGGTGTTGATGTCAACACAGGTGGAGCCTTTTGCGGGGGACGGGGAGGAGAGGGAGGGTGGGGAATTGTAGGGTAGGGAGTAGGGTAGGGTGAGGGGTGAGGAAAAGGGACGGGTAAAGCAACGGATCGGAAACAGGGCATGGACGGGTCCCGGACAACAACACACGACAACACGCTGAACCGGTATCCCCGTGCCGTTGCCGTACCCGCCCAGAATTAACTGACACATGCTGTACACCACACCACCACACCGCGTCGACCCTCCTTTCCGCTGCTGATCCTTTCCGCTGCTGCCCTCCACTCCTCCTCCCTCGCTGCCGCCCCGCCCCGCCTCGCTGCTGGTTAGGTATGGTCTTTGACCCCCCGCTGCCCCTCCTCACCATCAGGGCACTTGAACAGCCCCGCGCCCCCAGTCGTACAGGGCGTGTTGTCCAACCCATCCACAAACTGCCAAACCAGCGTCGCATTGCCGCCATCCCCGCCGCTGCTGCCGTTACCAAACACATCAAAGCTTCCGCCCAACGGCGGCTGTGGCAGTCCTAGCGGCATCGGTAACGGTGGCCCTCCTCCACCCAACAACTCAGCCGCCGCCGCTGCTGCTGCTGGCGGCGAGGAGGGCCCGTCTGACGGCGGCATGCCCGCCTCCGCTGCAGGGTCCACAAGCACCATGCAGCGCTTCTGCAGCCTGCCCATGAAGAGGTTCAGCGCCACGATGCCAAACACAAAGAACACCCAGGTCAGCAAGAAAATCACGTCCAGCAGCAGCGGCACTGCGGCGAGCAGCGTCTCTACCAGCGCACGAAGACCTGTGCGTGAGGGGGAGAATGGTCGGAGGTGAGGAGGGAGGGCCAAGGGGAGAGGGAAGGGGCTGCACTGGGGAGGCAGCAATCCGCACTCCACCCCCTCCGGGCGCACCCCGCCCCACCCTAACCCAGGCACATGATGAACCGCCCACACCCCACCCCACTCCACCCCGTACCCCCCCCCCCGCACCCTTCACCACACTCCCCACCCAACACGCCCCGCCCCACACGCCGCGGCCCCCCACCCGGTATGGCAGTCATCGCCCGCAGCGGCCGCAGCGCCCGCAACGCCCTCAGTCCCGTCGCCCCGCCGTGCTCCCCTAGCGGCAGATAGCGCAGGTAGCCGGAGGAGGTGGCCAGCAGGTCGATCCAATTCCACCCGCTCTTGAGGTAGGCACCCGGTCCAAACGCAAAGTTGTTTGCGATGGACTTGATGCAGATCTCCAACGTGAAGCAGGCCAGGAAGAAGATGTCGAGGACCACGGAGGCCTGTGGGTTGGGGGCGAGGGTGCGGAGGAGGAGAGGGAGGGGGTACGAAAGGAGGCAGCAGGGTAGGGAGTCGAAGCAGGGGAGAGGAAGGTAGGGAGGGCTGCCGGCTCTCCATGTGCAGCCATAAGAGCTAGAAGCCAGGAAGGGCCTGCTAAGAATCGCCCGCTAGAAGCGCCTGCTAGGAAGCGCTACAGGCTGGCCTGATTCTGCACGTGCACTGATGCTCCCGTTACGGCCACTACCGCAGCGCGTATGTCCCTCTCCCGCCAGGCATGCGTGGCAGCACCAGCGGCGGTATCGGTGTGGCAGCACCAGCAGGCGCATACACAGCCATTGCCGCCCGCCGTCAGGCTCCCTGAGGCAGCCGCAACCAGTCATGCGTGGTGCTAAACACACCACCGCAAAAGGTACCATCCTCCAGCGCCCCAGTTGCACCCTAGTTGCAACCCTTCCCTTCCCATCCCTCCCACACTTGCACAGCCGCCCCAGCCCCGTTCCCCCCTAGTACACCCTGGCTAGACTTGCAAGGAGGGACTAGGGAACAGAAGCACACGACACAACTTAGTGCGACGGAGACGGGTTAATGACGCATACGGGCGCGGTGGTGAGAGGGGCCGCGAAGCCTTCATGTGGGGTCATGCCTGCTTCCGCGCCCTTCGGGCCTACTACGGTACCCGGCGGTACAGGTCGCAACGGCGACGTCGTGCTTTACTCACCACCTGAGGGGGGGAAGGGGCAAAGAGGGGCAGGGGGCGAGGCAGCAGGCGGTCCAGGGGCGTGGCGGGCAGTGGGGAAAGAGGGGAGGGGCGCATGGGGGAGGTGCAGACGCCGCAAGACACGAGGTGAAGGGGCGGAGGTGGGCTGGGGTGGAGGCAATGGGCATGGTTCAGGTCGTTGTGAGGACCATAGGGTTGGAGAAGGGGATGAGATGGCAGGAAGTGAGGCAGGACACCGCGAAGCAGACAACGGCCGAAAACAGGAAGAATGGCACGTTGGTGAACGCACGGCATTGTAACGTGGAGCGGGAATGCAGGAGCCGGGGGATTTAGACGGATTCCCTGCCTAAATACTTGCGCCGGGTCCCCCAGTGGCTAACCTTATTAAGCAACGCCTGCTGCTTGCAAGAGTCCACACAGCCGGGGTCATCCAAAGCCATCACCACGCAGCTCGCCAGCACCAGCGTAAGGACAACCCGACCGAACCAACGGTTGCTGGAAACCAGTCGACAGCCCTTACGAAGGGGGTTCTGGGGAGTAAAGAGCCACCAGCTTCTATCATTGGCTTCCACACGTGTTTTATATAACCTCGCAACCTGCATTTCCGCATGGTAGGAGAAGTATAAATCGAGCAAGTATATGTAGTCGTTGTGAAGTGCAATGAAACGAACAACAGGAGTCGAGTATTTAACAGGATGTACCTTTTGCCATGCTGCTTCAAACGGATGTCTAATGGCATTGACGACCGCGCCAAAGCCGGTAGCTGGAGTTGCGTCGTCATTGCTGTCTTGGAAATGCAGCCGCAAAGCGTGCAGCTGTCGCCTAACATCAACGTCAGTCATCCGCTAGGTAAAACCATATAGGCGAAGAACTAGTACCATTAGTTTCGTCCCAGTGAGCGACGAGCATAAGAGTCGGGAATGGAAACCGCCCTCACAGCCATTCGGTAACTGAAAGGCTAACAGTGTGAGTCACAATGTGTAAAACACTTGAAACATAGATAGAAATTTTGGCAACAAATAAGATAGTTCCAAGTTGCCAACATACTTTCTAGTACGGCTAACCGGCTGCTTTCTTCCTTCTTATTGACAGGAAACACAGAAAGGTATATATACTGCTGGCTTCACAGTAATCGATGAGGCATGCAACAAAAACATTTATCGTTCTACCCCGCGTAAGCGTTTCCGAAGTGACCTAGTCCCAGGGGAAGTGGCCTCTGGCGCTGCCGAATTATTGCAGCAGCATTAAACAAACTACTTTTTATTGTTGGCATTATCCTTGGCTCGGTTTGCTGGGCGTTGCTGGACCTGCCCCTAACAATGGCTAGCCAACGGCTAGCTGCCGACTAGCCAGCGGCTAGCCCGAGAAAGGCTACTTGTTTACGTTTCTAACAGCATTTTTGGCGGAAATAATTGAAACAGCTTAGCACTCCACGGCCGATACTGCAGGTTTCAAAACATGTTGAGGGGCTCCCCACCTCTTCAGTGTTATGCTTTCGAAAGAAGTACGCAGCCTGTTCGCATGACGGGGCAGCAGGGCCGTCAGCCTGTCTTCACTTGCGCGCGCCAACGCTGACACACCTTGAGCCTCCTGGGAAGTGCTTCAAACACTGCCGCATTGGCAACCAGAACCAGCTCGAGCATTAGCTGCTTGAGGGGCCGTGCAGTTCCAGTTCTGACCTTACATGCCCTAGGCAAAAACGTTTCGGGCGGTCAAACAGCGTACGGTTGGAGACCTGGAGGAGGACGGCTACACGCTACGCCAGGTCTGCCCCACGTTAAGTAATGCCCATGGAAGTAGCTAGGACCTCTTCTGAGCTGTCTAACTAGGGTAGTGGCAGCGCCCTCGCCGCATGTAACGTAGCTTACAGGCATACTCCATGAGAGTCCTTTTTCCGATGTGGACTGTTACAGAGGGAGGCCAGGAAGACCACTAAACCAAAACTCCAGCAGAGGAGGAAACAACTGAAAACCAGGGAAACACCTCTGAAGGTTACCGTCTACAGGACCACCTGACGGGAAAAAAGGAACCCTCCTGCCACGCACACCCCGCGGGGCACGCTTCATACACATGCCCCAAGCTTGCCATGACGCAGTTGTCATACACATTACCGTTGACTGCCCTTGCATGCCGCTCAAGAGGGCCCTAGTTCAGTCCGTTACCATTTTACAAGCAAGTCCGGGCATGGGGGCCATGCCCCCGCCGCCACGAAAGTCCAGCAGCACAAGTGGGCGTCTGTCACCAACCGCAGCAGGGGAATGCACGGAATGCCCATTACCTAGGGTTAGAAAGCGCCACACGGAGCAACCCTAACACACGGCAGCGACTTAACACGAATTCGAACGTATTGCCAAGGCGACCCATGAAACGGGCAATAGAGAAAACATACCTCCAGGACGCCCAAGCTGTGCTATGTATGGTACAAGTTCACGCGGGCCGAGATACACCAATTCGGGACCAGCCTGTCCTAGCAAAGAAACCCATGTCATCTGCGTGTCCTGGTAGCAGCGGTAGGGTTGATCACCGCAAGACTTACGATAGTTGTACAGCAACCTTCATAAAACACCCAGCGTTTGCGGCCATGGCTCACGACAACAAGAGGTGAGACCCAGATGGCCACAGTACGGACATAAGTACACTACAAGGACCCACCTACATCACTTGGTACCGGTACATGCACACAGCAATCCCGCCATATCACGTGGCCAGGGCCTGCGTGAGTTGCTGACATGACACAGCTCATGGAAACACCCGAAAAGCACGCTTACACCTCTCGTGACAGCCGAATACGTAAAACTGTAATGGACGACTTTAAATAAGGCGAATAAGAGGATACTCAAGTTGAAGACAAAGGAGGCTTTGTGGCGCAGTTGGGTGCTAAAACCAAAGCTTCCAGGATTTGGGTTGGAAGTACGGCACCCCATAACAATAGCGAGAGGATAACATAAATGTTGCCATCACCTCAATCACGTATACTCTATCTCCTGCGTAGACGGAATGCGCAAACTGCGACGTTGAACCCACTTGTAGTCCTTCCGCGCAGAAGTCCCGGCGAATCACCGCTCATAAATACGACAGCCAACTTGCACACACATACCCTGAGCCATGTGCTCTTCCCCGAATTCGTTCGGTACCGGTTTCTCAAACCCCTCATGCCTTGGGCTTGGAGACTGCCTCTTGGAGCTCGCTGAGCCACTTGGACATGGCAGTCACGTTCTTGCCGGCCTGGGCACTGAACTTGGTCATGTACTGCTCTGGGTCGAAGGCGAGAATGCTGGCCCATGTCCGGCTTCCACTCTTTTCGGTGTCGTCATCGGAGGAGAGCATGCGGAAGCTCTTGGCGTAAGCTTGGAGCGTTGACGCGAGTGAAGAGGTTGATCGCCGAGCAGCCGACTCTGACTCGCGCAGCTGGAAGTTTCTGAAGCGCATAACCTCAAGACCAGCAGCGCAGCCGGGCGGAAGGGCCTGCTGCGATGATGGATGGCCAGCAAGACAGCGTAGATACCGCGTTATTATAACTTCTCCCAGAAGATAGGATAACTCGCCGATTTCCACCTGATAGTTTTACTAGCAGTCGTGCGGCTGCTTACCTCTTCTCGACTGCTACCGGTCTGCTGATACACGGCATGTCCTAGCACTACCGAGTAGTCCACGCTATGCCCCTCCGGAATTGCTCTTGCTTCTTGCAACTGTTCCAGGTCGAATGCAGGACCTTGCCGCACGCTTGATAGCCCCAAGCATACCGGCTCGCTGCTGCGCCAAGAGGAAGATGTCAAACTGCCATCTTTTTGACGTTGAGGTACCGGTGGAAAGTATAGCAGAAGTCCATGACAGTTCTTTTGGCATGGCTTCAGCTCCATCTTTGCTGGCTGGCTATGCGACGACGAGGGTGTTGAGCCTACAGAGCTTTTCATTTCTCTACTCCAGTACCTCAGAAAGCCAATGATACGTTGGTCGCCTAGCAGGTATTGAGCGCACGTTGCGATTACGGGTATTCGCAGGAGACACTTGATGTAAAGGTTATCGAAAAGGCAGCTTGGATGTTACACGACCCTAACATGCAATATGGAGGTGCATATAAACACCATCAGCTGTTAAGCAGTAGTTTTAGCCTTATAACAGCATGCCACTCCAATGCTCGTCCACCTTACAAATGTTGTACAATTGCCATAAACCTCTTCAATTTTCGCAACACAACGCAGCCTTCAGTGCACACGTGGCAAACTGGGATTATCTGTAATGTCCCTTACTGGTCTGTCGCAAGCGACGCAAACAAGCCCTTGTAAATGTGCCCGACAGCCACTCCCAGCCCATCGTTTTGCCGCAAGAGCGCGCCCGCCCGCTTTGCAGCATCCTTTGCCGCCTCCGTCTGCAAAAAGCTGATCGCTGCCACCAAATCCCGCGCTGTCAACTGGTAGATAGGCACAGCTGCCGGTCCCACACCTGCAGCATACATGTAGCAATTACCGGTATAAGGGCACGGGGGTAACACTTCGCTCCGACTGGTCCGAAGACATGCACCATCTCAAGGTTACAAGACCATCTTTCACCACTCCCTAAAGGCTGCGTACGCTAGCGGTGCTGGTAGCAAGCACGATCATCAGGATGCTCACCTGCCCGCGCACACAGCTCTCCCCAGAAGAACAGGTCTCCAAAACTGGGCGCCACGAAGGTCGGGCATCCCGCCAGTAGCCCCGCGGCGGTGGTGCCCACACCGCCGTGGTGGATGACGGCGCTGCACCTGCGGGCGCGCACGATGTGGGGAGGAGAGGAGCAGCGCGCTTAGCAGTAGCCACTGCCCTACGTCTGGCATTATTACGGGTAGCCTGTGGACGCAACAGACACCCCTTATTTCCGTCCTATCGTTCCTTAAGTCCCCGATTTCCAAGCAACAGTCGTACTGTGTGATGCAGTGACGCGATGCACAGGCAATCCTCCTCCTCCTCCTCCAACCTCCTCCTCCTCCTCCAGCAACCACCACCCCGGCCCTACCTTGGGAACAACCAGTCGTGTGGAACGTCCTGCACAACGAAGATATCGCTGTCACTCCCGTTGGGTTTCGGAGCCGCACCCGCACCGCCACCACTGCTGCCACTTCTCTCCTCTTCAGACCCCTGCTTCCTGCTGCCGCTGTTGGCGGCGTTGCTCCTCCCACCTCCCTCCTCTCCCTCCCTCTCGCAGTCCTCCCGGGCCAGACAGCCCCAGCCGCCCGCCGACACGATGGCTCGCACGCCCGTCTCCGCCACCGCCGCACGTATGGCCGCAGCCACCTGACGCCCCTCTGCAACGGTCATGCTGCCGAAACCAAAGTATACGGGGCGACGGTCTGGGGAAAGGGCAGCAGATTAAGGAATGAGGAGGGTGCGGTGTTGGTTGGGTAAAGGGTTGGGTCAGGGGTTGGGAAAGGCACACACAGCGAGAAGGTCAACAGTTCACCAGTTCCAGCCTCCACACAAGCCACATGATCGGCCCTTGGCAGATTCCTCCTCGTCTTCCTTCCCCTCGTCCCCTCCCTCAACCGAGTCGGGATTCGGGATTGGGACTGTGTTGTTGCACTTATTTATAATTTCCCTCCACCCCTCCCTCCTTCCCTCCCTCCTTCCCAGCCCCACCCGGCTCTCGCTCCAGGAACTCCAGCAGCCCCCACGGCGGCACATACTCGCTGCCACCTCCACTGCAGCCGCCGCTGCCGCCGCCGCCGCCAGCATTACCCTCACTGCCCTTATTAGCGCCGCCCTCCTCCTCCTTCTCCTTCGTTACTTCCTTCTTTCTCCCTTCTGCTGCCGCCGCCCCCGCCTGCGTGTCACCCACACTCCGGCCCTCCACCGCCGCCACCACCGCCGCCGCCACCAGTGCATCCTCCCTGCTGCAGCCGCGGACGGAGGTTGCTGCTGAGGCGGTGGCGGTGGCGGTGGCGGTGGCGGTGGCGGTGGCGGTGGCGGTGGCGGTGGCGGTGGCTGCTGCTGCTGTGCCAGCAGTCGCAGAGGTGGCAACAGAGGTGGTTGCTGCAGCTGCCGGGGCCGTAAAGGTGGCTGCTGCGGTGGCTGCCGGCAGCAGCAGCGGCCCCGACACCGACACATGCGGGCCCCAGTCGGCAGGTCGGGGCACCAGGGAGGGGCTGAAGGTGAAGGTGGTGGGAACACTGCGAGTGGGGTGGAGTGGGGGGGTGGGGGTGGGGGTGGGTGGGTAAGGAAAGAATGAGAAGTCCACAACAAGATGATGCATGCAAACCCCAAAGCCCTCCAGCCGACCCACATCAACCGGCCCTCCAAACCAGCCTCCCCTCCACCCACACTCGTCCCCACTACCCCACACATGCCCCTCGCCCCCACCACCCCTCGTCCCCATTATCGATACCCCACACTCCCCCCCACGCCCACCCCCACTCACTCGTATAACGCAAAGCCGGTGTTGCGCCCCGACAGCGCCGCCAGCCCCAGCCGCCTCCGCAGTCCCCCCACCAGGTCGGCGATGCCTAACCAGGCCATATGGTCCAACAGCGCGCTGCTCCACCAGCAGGCGGAGGACACCAGCAGGGAGCGGGCGGAGGAGGCGGCCTGAGGGGGGGGAGGAAGGGAAGGGGAGGGGAGAGGGGAGGGGAGTGAAAAGGAGGGCTAACCATGCGACATGCCGTGTGCGTGTGTATGTTGCCTACCTTCCGCCGCAACAAATGCTTTCCCCTCCCTCTCCTCCCTCTCCCTCCCCCTCTGCCTCCGAATGCGCTCACTGCATGAGTCGGGATATGGGATTGGGATTCGTTGTTTCACTTTTATATAATTTTTTCTCCCTCTCCCTGCCCTCCCTCTCCCTGCCCTCTCTCCCTCCCCTCCCCTCCCTCCCTCCCCTCCCTCCCTCCACCCCTCCCTCCTCCCCCTCCTCACCCGTCCGTACGCCGCCCCCAGTCGGCTGCTCTTGGCCCAGGCGGGCGGCGGCGGCAGGGCGGCGGCTGCCAACGCACCGCAGTGGCCGGCCAGGGTGTCTTCGAAGCCGCGAGCCCAGGGGTGGCAGATCTCCTGGGGCGGGGAGAGGTCGGGGAGGGAGGGGGCGAGGGAGCAGCAGGGGTTGGAGAGCATGGCGCGGGCAAGCACTGCGGTCAAATACGGACCCAACACGAGATCAAGGTTTTGGGTGTGCAAAGCAAAAGAGCACAGAGGAGCGACTGTGGCCCGCGCGCCCGCCACAAGACTGTGGGTCTGTGGCAAGGCGTGTCGCCTGATACAGGGCTCTGCAGGTAGTTGACTACCCACTCCCCACCCACTGTTGTAGTATCTCGTCAGCTGTCGTAGGATAGCAAGGATAGACCTTAAGTCTTAGGGTGGGGTTGCACCACCAAGTATAGGACACCCACCCACGTTGCGATATTGCGACGTCAGGTTCCCTGTTCATCCCCCACAAGTCCCCACTCCCGCCAACTTCCCGGTCCCCTCACCCACCCCCGCCCAGCCCCCAATCCCCACCCGTGAGGGCCGCCAGGGTATGGTTGAGATGACGTGGAGGGGCACGTCCAGCGCCTCGGCACAGTGTACGGCGCCGTAGGTGATGGCGGTGGCGATGATGAGGTCGGGCTGGGGGGGGAGGGAGGGAGGGAGGGGAGAGGGAAGGGGTAATTGAGGCCCGATGGAAGGGTGGTGGGTAGGTAAGCGAAACAGGGATGGCTCGAGGCAACAACCCCCTCCCCCCTAACAAAAATGCGAATGCGCTCACTGCATGAGTCGGGATATGGGATTGGGATTCGTTGTTTCACTTTTATATAAATTTTTTCCCCCCTAACACTTCGGCCCCTCCACTTCTCCCATGCAAGATGCAACCATGGTGCTGCCGTGTACCCTGCCGTACCAGCCTTTCCCCTCACTCCCCCCGCCCCCCCTGGATCGCCTGGAGCACACTGCTTGCCTTGAAGGGCGGCGCGCGGCTCCCCGACTCCCCACCGGCGGGCCGCCCCTGCTGCCCGGCTTGCTGCTGCGGCTCCTCCTCGACGCCTCCCCCACGCTTCCCCTCCCCCGCTGCCACTCCCCCTGCCTCCTCTCCACCCGCTCCTCCTCCTCCTCCTCCCCCTGCCTCCTCGCCTCCTCCCCCTCCCGCTGCCCGCCAGCAGGAATCCATGATGTCCCGGTACTGCCCCCGCAGCCACCGCAGGTCTGCCAGGCTGCTGAACAACATGCCCCTGCGGTACGACATACGGGGGGTGGGTGGGAGGAGGCAGAGGAGTGGGGCTGGGATGGGGAAAAGAGGTAAAAAGGAGGGGGAAGCTAAGCCGTCGTGACAAGGCCCCCAACTTGTAACGATACTTCATAAGGGAGTGACGAGGAGTTAAGGCTATGAGGAGTAAGGAGGTGCGAAATAGGATTAAGCAATGTGCCTCATTCATGGTGAATCCCACACAGTCAACGCAAAGCCACACGTATCTTCCTCCTTCCAGGCAGCCCACAGCTCGCCCACCCCCGCACACCTGTGCTTCACCGTGAGCTCCATCATGACCCGTGGGTCACCCGCAAGCGGAAAGAACTCCAGTCCCGCGCCCTCCACCAGGCTCTTGTACGGCAGGTGGGTGGCCAGCCGTACTCTGTGTCCGTGGCTCCGCAGCCGTACACCCAGGGCGGTTGCGGGCTGTACGTCACCTCGGGTGCCGGCGACCTGCGGGCGGAAGGGATCGGGTAAGAAGAGGTAAAGGGTAATGATCAGGTTCACGGAAGGCGGCGAAGAGCTTATCGACAGACGGTCAGCCGAGGGGCAGGGAAATGAAGAGCGGCATCAACGGCAGGCAGCGTTGCTGCCATCAAGCAAACATAAGCAGGGTGCCAGGGGGGCCACAGCGAGCATGACGCCCATACATGCAAGCGACTGCTCCCAGCAGTAGAAGTAGAAGCAGGTATCGAGCATATCCCCTTGCAGCATGCCCACAGAATATCCTGCCCACCCCGTACCTCGCCCCCACCCACCCACCATGAGAACCACGTTGATCGATGGCACCCGTCCGTACAGCCGCATGCACTCCTCAAAGCTCCTCACCACCACCCTGCTCGCGCCATCTCCAACACCACTGCTGCCGTACATGTCATCGTCTTGAAGCGCATCAGCGTCACGATTATCCTCAGCAGCAGCTGCAGACCCGGAGCGACCCATGGGCCACCACATGCCGCCGCCGCCGCCGCGCCTCGACGACCACAGGTTGCGACGACGAAACAGCTGCATGCGCGGCGTTGGGGGCAACGCGGCGGCGGCGGCGGCGGTACCTTTTGCAGCGGCGCCACCGCCGTCATCGACTCCCGCTACCGGCTGCTGCTCCTCCTGCTCCTGCTGCTGGGGTCCTGCGGGACTAGCCGCCTCCGTGACACGGCGCTCGGCGACCGCATCACCGCCACCCTCATCACGGCCGCCGCCGCTGCCGCCACAGCCTGGGTCGCTTGCCTCCTGCTGCTTGCTCCTGGCACCCCGCTGTTGTCCCTGCTGCTGCTGGTCCCGGTCCTGGTGGTCCGGATGGCGGCAGTAGTAGTAGGGTGCTGAGAGGGGCGAGGCGGCTGCTGCTGCGTTGATGAGGGTGTTGAGTCGGGCGGGCAGGAGCACGAACAGCAGCAGCGCCGCCCCCCAGCTGCCCGCCAGCAGGGTGGCCAGCAGGGTGCGCAGGCCGGCAGCTGCGGGCTGCAGGAGACTGCCCGCCAGCCCCAGCAGCATGGTGGGGTAGGTGGGTGGTAGGGGTGTTGGTGTTGCTGCTGGTGTTGGTTAGATTAGTTAGGAAGTTAAGGATGATGGGGGTGGTGGTGTCGGCTTGTATTGGTATCGAGTTGCTGGCTTGTAAAGAGTAGGGGTGGTTGAGAGGCGTAGGCTGCAGCTGAACTGATAAGTTCGGAGCTGGGAGTGGATTCGAAGGGGAGGAGAAGGAGGAGGTCGTAGAACGGCGGCGCACGTATCAGAAGCTTCGTTCGAGCGCGCAGAGCCGGAGTCAGAAGAAAGGACCGATACCCTGAGTGAACACCGTTACTTCAAGGGGGCCAGTGAAAGCCAGAGCTCGCTGCTGGGAACTCACGCAGCCAACTCTGTCCAAGGGACGTTAAGGACAAAAATACAGACGTTCGGTAATCTCAGTGTCTTAAGCCTTCAGATCACCGGCCACAGAGCCTCAAGCAGTTGTCAGGGTTCAGCCCAAATATATGCCCTGAAGCAAAGCTTTGAGGATTGCGTATGTGGTTCAGCGGTCGCCGTGCGGCCTTGCGTCATCGTGCCGCGAAAAGCATAACCGCAGCCGTTGACGCGGCTGACTGCAAGGCACATACGCAACTCCTGTGGCTATAATAGTAGGCTCGAAGTATTACATCATTCAACATGTAGGGTACCTCCTGCAGTGAACATCCAGTATAAAATGCGCCTGCATGCTGGTGGGCTGGTGCAACACACAAAGCTCTCCCCTTCGCCGCTGACTACTGGTCTGTGCCACCGCACTTCGCCACCCTCACTGCAGCTGCATTGATGTTAGCCTCACTGCTGTTGCTCCTCATCTGCGGCTGTCGCTGACGGCGGTTGCGCCGCATAACCTGTGAACCATGGGTCATGTCCTCGTTTGGCAAGCACCGAGTTTCGCCCTCATGTCGCTCGCTGCCGTTTACGTGTGCGGCAATGTGCGGAAATGTGGCACCCAGGGTGGGAGCGAGCCATGACGTTTGCAGTCATCAGCCATGTAAGCGTTACAGTTACGCGGCTGCTGGTACGACAGCGTGTGTTAAAATAACTGGCCGCGAGGCGAAACGTACTGTGATTGCCGAAAGATAGAGTCCTCCCACCGAAAACGCCACAGGTGTGTGTGTATTCCCTCCTTGTGAACCACCAGTGGCAAGTGCGTCAGTCCAATGCAGCAACACAGCAACACAGCGGCAAGGAGTGGGAGCGACACGAGTACACTCCCGCGACACGCCACATCAGGTCATATCATGTACGGCACACAGGCGCACATGCAGTTAGGTGGAAAGGACCGGTATGTATGAACGATGGCTGGGCCGGATAAGGAAGTCCATACCGTGCATGTATACGGCATGTGGGCTACGAATTGCAGTAACCTTGTTGTGTCATATATCGTATCACGGCCGTTCAACCTATATGCAATAACAATATGCACACCAAGCCAAGTGCCAAACCTCCACATGGCTAGATAGAAACAAACTTAGCAGGGAAGGAAACCCCAGGCACCAACACGCAAACCAAGAACTTACGTAGCCATCTGGTCACACACATCCTGAACACGCTCATTTTAATGCGTAATGTAATGATCACGAACTGTACTTCTTTGCACGACCCGTCACACGCCACTCAAAGCTATCCCTGCAAACTGCTGTCACCTACCCCTAATCCAAAGCCGCCCATTTCTCTTGCCCCGAACCCAACCTGCAGTTACAGTTGCTTTCTATACGCTAACACTCAAATGTGGTGCCGCATAAGGGGGTTCTCATCCTTAGGGATGGAACCAATGGGCACCTGTTCTTGCTAATCCTTCCAAGTACTGATATCCCACACACCATCGCCGCACGTTTGCAGCATTGCGAGCAGCTCGCCTCCGCGCCGTTGACCAAGCAGCCCAAATACATGAGAGCTCAAGACGTGAAGAAGCCACCGCTTTCGTTGCGAATGTAACCCTGCGTGCGGCATAGGCAACGAGAAAGGTCACGCCACATGCACATGTACATGGCGGATAAACTACTACTATGCAAGTGGTCCATGAACAGAATTATACACTACACAATACTTGTTGATGCACGTGCGTCCAAACAGACCAGCTGGAACCGAAAGTCTGCCTACCGGATGCTTCTGTGTTTGGCGTGGCGGCAGCTTCGGCATCCGCGATCCCTCATGCCCGACTTTTCGTAGAGTCGCCTCATACTGAACATCTACCCCATTGCTGAGGGCTTGGAGTGCCCGGACGTGCTGCAACTCCGACTTGTCCTCCTCTTTTACCACAGGCGGGGTCCGCATGTTCCCAATAGTCATGTTGTAGTTACGCACCTGCAGGCGAAGCGAAAGACATGTGTCAGCATACTGCAAAAGCGACTAACGCCTGAGCGCATTCCAGAAGCCGAGCTGTTGCCATAAGTGTATTCAGCTAACCCCTACCTGCGACCTTAGGTCCATCGTGACAAAACCCTTATGTGAGAGTAAAATAGCCCGAAGGTGTAACGGTAGGCTGTTAAAAGCTTATGCTTTTAGCGTATATTTCGTGCGTAGGTAGGCTCGGCCAGAATGGACGTCCTATGAAAGCTCTGTATCTTTAGAACAGTGCAGCCCTGACTTTATCCATGTAGCTGGCATCCAAGAGTCATCGGAATGGCTTCGGAGCTTGCTAATCCGTTGCGCTAAACAACATCAACACAACGGGCTACTTTCACATTTTAGATATAAGCATATTGTAAATCTGTGTAAACGTCATCCGGGCACCCGGAGCATTGAGCACCACTATAACTGCAAAAGACTTGGAATGAGCAGGCAATTTAGACCGCGGTTGATACTGCTTCAGCTTTCATTATGGTGATCTATGTGTTTGTACATCGCCATCTACACAACATACAGTGTTCCCGTAAGATTGGCGTCCTGCCAGGATAGCAACATCCAAGCATAGCTCCATTTTCCAGTGCACATTGCTTTTTCAATATCAAAGCACGTCGTCTTAAGAGCTTGTCCAATGAGGAGCTCGAAGCCTTCCTGGAAAAGCCATGGACACCCTAAACGTGCCCCCTTCCTCCCTCCCTCCCAACACTGCATGACAAGGCCCATATCACGCCCTGCATTGTACGCGTTGCAAGCTCTAGATGTCACTAACAAGCTCTACCCCTTATGTACTACAGCCACGGCTTCCTGGTGCCTAGCTCTCTCAGCTGCCAACGGTGCAAAGCAAGGGGCATGCAGCCTTTCATCCCTCCAGCGCACATCCTCTCCGTCACCCTGATGGGGATGCACCGGCTGCCTGGGGTTCTCCAACCTTTCCATCCGCCTGCTGCTCCTGCTGCTGTCCTTGTTGCCCTTCCTCCCCCAGCTGCTGCTGCTGCTCTGCCGCCATCGCCTTCAGCTCCTCCAGCAACCGCCGCTCCGCCACAGCCTGCGAGCGGGGGTGCCGCCAGGACGTTGAGGCATGGTGGGAAACGGGGAGCTGTTAGGAGGGGTCAAGGCAACTCGGGGGTGAGTTGTTGGCCATCACACGCTAAGCAGTCGGCCACAACGTGTTTATGGTTCTTCCTCTCTCTTTACCCCCCATCCCGCTCGCTCTCCTGGGGAGCTCCGTCATCGCTGGTGGGCAGCCACGCAGCGCTGCCACCTGAACAGCCCTCCCCTGCCGTCCGCCCATCGCCTTCACCTAGCCGGGGCTTTTGGCTCGGTTGTTGTGTGCTGGTGCCCTAGCCGTACAAGCCGGCTCCTCCTTCTATCCGCCCGCCCCTTGGTCCCCCTGCCACCCTAACGCCCTCCCTCTGACCTCCCACTTGCACCACTCCTCTAGGGCCGTGGCAGTGTCCCAAGCTAACCCCCACCTGCAGCAGCGGCGTGTTGGCCGGCATGTTGCAGGAGCACACCACCGGCCGGCCCAGCTTCAGTGCTGTTGAATGTGGAGCAGCGAGGGAGGGAAAGAGAAGGATTCTTAATGTGAGGGGGGGGCTTATGTGGGCGAGGGGTAGGCGGCTGGCGCATGGATGCTGGAGAGTCACGGTAAGGTTGCGTTAAGAGGCAGCCGGCATGAATAAGCCAGCGTGCCATCCCTAACTCACCTAACCGTTGCGCCATAGCGGATCCCTCTCCAGCAGCGCTGCTGGACGCAGGCAACAAGGACGCAACCGCTGGCGCCGTGTCCTGGCATCGGATTGTGGGATCGGGATGGGTGGCCCCGCACGAGGATTACAACGCAAGATCAGCGCATTCAACAAGAAATACTTTCGCCTACGCCTACATACTGTTCAATCAAAAAGGTCTCACCGCGGGAGTCTTAATGGCAAGATGCAAGTTTCCAAGCTTAGGTCCAACTGCTGACACCCAAACATAGTATTGGCGACCAAGGTCAAGTATCTGGAAATGGAGTGTAGCGTCGTGAGTCTGGGTCGTGAAGTTTCGCTGTCGCACTGTCGGGGCTACGCTGGGACTCGTGCATGGTGGATGGCCAGGCTGCTGTTGATCACGTCCGTCGCCATCGGGAAGGCTCTCAGCAAGCTGATCCATATGTTCCATTTTACTTCAATGTTTCGCTTCCTGTTGCAAGTATCAAGCAATGCGGAGAACCAAGAAAGCCAAAGGTGAACGCCCTAGCACAGTAATACCGGTACCATCATAGCGTTTACTACAACTCCAAAGCGATCTGATGCCGATAATCTCGAAAGGGGACGCAGCCATAGTTGAGACAGTAATTGGTGTACAACTGCTACCGAACCCTGGTTAGCTGCGCTTGCAGCCTGAGAGGTTCCAAGCCTCCGCGCGTGATCTCCAGCAAACCGCTTGCCAGCTATTGGCACCTGGCAAAGCTCCAAGTGCAGAAGGCTGCGTGCAGCACTGGTGATCTTGATCCACACGCGTCACCCACAGCCTCCCGTCAAGGCGAGCTGCAGATCGGCCACAACAGCGGCAGCTAGGACACCGGAACGCAGCTGCGGCGGCCATCCTTGCAGCTGTGCATCTCCAGACTCTCTCACTTTGCCACTTCTTAACCAGGCAAGGCCGGGTTCCAACGACTCTCAGCCGTTTGTTGCCGCGTCCCCTCACTTTTAGACCATGCCCTACATGTGTTTCCTGCTTGTACAAGAGTCGACGTACTTCAATCCACTCACGTCTTTCCCTGACGCCACGCCCCAACAGCACTTCACGCCTTCCACACCAGACAGCACACCTGCATCTAGCGCCCAACGAAAGCTGGCGCCCAACGCCCACACCAATGACAACCTCTCCTCCAGACAACGGCCCTCGTCTCTGTCTTCTTAAACCTTTGTGGCAGTCCAAAGGGGTGCAACCAAGCAGCCAAGCAACCCGCTAACAACTCTCATCAGCTCAACTCGACCCTCGCCTTCGCCCTCGCCCTCGCCCAACCAAAGTCAACTCAACCCAACACAATGTTTACCCCAACGCGCATACACAACTCTTCGCGGCCTGTTATTTTAACACAACTCTTCGCATGGAGGAGGACCCGGCACCTCATCTCCGCAAGGCAGGTCTCCTATCCTTACCCTTTCCCTCGTCTCCTCGCTTCCTCCTCCCTCCTCACCACCCCGCCCGCCAGCTGCTGCCGAACGCCCCCAGCTCCGCCGCCAACTGCGCCTCCAGGTCAGCAGACAACACACCCGTGCGACCCAGCTCCTGCGGTGGGGGAAAAAAGAAATTCCAATGTATGGTATGTGGTGTGCGGTGGGGGAGGGGGGCAATGAGACACCAAACCATAAGTGAAGGCAAGACAAATGGAACAGGATGCGGCGGCACCCAACCTCCCCTCTCCGCCCCCCTTTCCCCACCACCTCGCCATCTACATTTTCATCCACGCCATAACTACCCTCCCTTCTCCGCCCCCTCCCCTCCCCTCAGTTTTCCTTGTTTTGACCCCTCCCCCCTCCCCTGCACCTGCATGGTCCCCGCCGCCGACCCCGCCAGGTGCCTCATCGCCCCCTGCAGCCAGGCAGCCACCTGGTCCGGCGGTACGGCATCCAAGTAGCCTCGCTGTACTGCAAACAGGGTGACCACCTGCTCGGACAGACCCACGGGTCGCCCCGGCTCCTGCAGCAGTGCCGCAGCCAGCCGCTGGGCTGCCGCGTCCGCCCGCTGGTCCGTAGTGCTGGTGGTGGTGCTGCTGCTGTCAGTGCTCCGGGCGGTTGCTGCGGCTGCGAAGCGTCGCGCGTCCTCTGCTTGAATGAGCTGCAAACGCACCTAAGAGGGGAGGGGGGAGGGGGAAATGCAGGAGGGGGGCGTGCATGGAGGTTAGGGGGTGGGAGTTAGTCTCTAACCTCTGACCACCCCGCCCTGTCCCCATGTTCCCTCCTCTTCACCCCATGTTCCCCACCTGCGGTGCCAGTTGCCCCAGGGCGGGGCAGTAGGCGCGGGAGCCGATGCGCGTGAGGCTGAGCCGCGGGTCGGGCTGGTAGGCGGGTGAGAGGGAGGAGGAGGGGGAGCTGGCGGGGGAGAAGACTGCGACGGAGGGAGGGAGGGAGGGAGAGAAGGGCGGAGGAAGACGGAGGTTAGGCGGTGTTGGTAGTGCTTGTGGCCGCCACACCACCGCTCAGTTTCATCACACGCGAACTTCAATCCTTCCCACACATTACCCGACGAGTCGCACGCTGACACCGGTCTAAACATCGTCCCTGCTTCCTCCCTCACCCTCACCCTCACCCTCGCCCTCCCTCCCTCGTCTCTCACCTGCCCCGCCACTCCCTTCACTGCAGCTGCCGCTCCCACTCTCACTCCCGCCGCCCCTGCTGCCGCCCCTCCCTTGCGGCTCCCGCAGCACCAACTGCCCATCCGCAATGGAAATGAACTCCTCCACCACCTCAGTCGCCAGCTCGCCGCCCGCACCCCCAGCGGAGGCCAGCTCGTCCGCCAGCTGCCGAGCGCGAAGGGCGGCCTGAGGGCGGAGGACGGGGGGAGGGGGTACGACACCATTTGTACGACACCATTTGTACGACACCGTTGGAACGACACGATGGGTGCAACACCAACGCATTGCCACAGGTAGCGCGCGAAGGTCCAAAGTCCGGGGGGGCTGCTGGTCCCCAGCCCACGCCGCCCTCACCGCCACCACCACCACCACCACCTTCGCCGCCATCACCGCCTCCTCCTCTCACCTCCAATTTAGCGATCTGCTCGGGACTGAGTGTCTTGTACCTGAAGCCGAGGGCGGGGAGAGGCATGAAGCAGGGCGGGTCGGGGAGGGGCGGGTCGGTGCGGGGTGGAGGAAGCAGGGGGGAGCAGGTTATCCGGTGCCTCGCATGCCGCGTGTTGGATTGCCGAAAGTGGGCCGGAGTGCAGAGGGGGCAGAGGAAGGAGTGTTTGGGTATGCAAGCATCGGAGCTGCGAGAGGCCAGGGGGAGGCACGCGCGCCAGATCACAGACACAGACACGCGTCAGATAGGGAGGCACACGCCAGTTTCCTTAGCACATAACGCGCAGCTGGTTCCACCCTCACCGCCATGCTTCCCGCCATCTTCCCTCCTGCCAACCCCCCATGTGCCCCCCTCCTCCATCCACCTAACCAACTCCCCCCTTCCCTCCCACCCCCTCACCCGTCCCATGGGTCTCCCTCGTTTCCCTCCCTCCCTTCCTCCCCCCCCCTCACTTGCTCAAGTTGATGCGCCTGCTGGTGCCTGTGGCGCAGCAGCCAGGCACCAGCGGCAGCAGCGTCAACGAGCCGCCTCCGCTGGTGCGGGACAGCTTGGCGGCGCGCAGGAAGAAGGTGGACAGGAAGCTGCATGGGGGGCGGGAAGAGGGAAGAAGAGGGAGGGTAAAGAGGAAGCAATGAACTGACCGTGTGAAATAAGGCGTCACCATGGTTTGGTTTGGTTTGGAAGGGAGGTTGGGGTTACAGAGGCGGGTAGGGTAGGGTGAGGTGGTGTGGGGTGAAGAAAAACGCGGGTGAGGAGGGAGAGAACGGAACAGCAGCCATGCAGCCATGCATGCGTGCATGAAGGACGCGCGCACGCAGGCATACGTCTGGCATGAGGCAGCAGCGCAGGACAGGGATGGGCCTACGCTGTTCATGAGTGCGAACCGAAACCAGAAGATGCTTCAGCCAGCTTCCGCTTCCCAACGGACCACCATTCGGGCATTCCTGGGGACCCCCCGGCCCGCCCCCTTGGGAACCCCCTGTCTCCTCTTTCTCCCTCCCCCTTCTCCACCCCTTCCCCAACCCAACTATCCAGCCTAATGCGGATTCTGCTTCTAAATTATTCCCCACCCCTTCCCTTCCCCCCCCCCCCCGCCCCTCTCACCCCCTCCGCTGCGCCACCGCCCCAGATACCAGCATGCCCTCCCACTCCACCAACGCCCCTTCATCGCCACCATCATCGCCACCATCATCGCCACTGCTGCCGCTGCTGCTACTGGCGGAGGCGGCGGAGGCGGAGGAGGCAGGAACGGCTGCAGCACCTGCAGCATCCGCAGGAGCAGCTGATGGGGAGGGGGCAGCTTGAGAGGAGGAGGGCACGGAGGAGCTTGAGGCAGGAGGGGATGATGATGCTGGGGAGGAGGAGGCGGGCGCAGACGCAGGGGATGAAGGGGTTTCGCTGGAGGCGGAGGAGCTGCTTGGTTGAGGTGGGGAGGCCGAGGGTGGGGTGGAGGAGGAGGCGGGTGGAGGTGGTGATGGTGACAGAGTGGGGGGTCGGGTGGATCCAGAGGTGGGTGCAGGTCCGGCGGAGGCGCCAGCGTTGACGTCCCGGCCCCGCTCGTCCTTCACCAGTCCCTCTCGAAGCCGGGCGGGGCCCAGAGCTGTCGGGGGTGAGAGGGGGATAAATAAAAGTTAAGTGCGGGGGAGGGGGAGCAGCAGGCAATCCAGGAAGTCACGCTACCACGCTGCATTCCGCCCCTTCCTAGCACCCCTCCCACATCCCTACTTTCCTCCTCTTTACCCTCCCCTCATTTCCTTTTCCCCCTCCCCCTCCCTCGCCCCCCCCCCCATTGTTACCCCCATTGTTCTTTACCCCCATTGTTTTGCCCTAACTTGTGGTCTCCTATGGTTTGGTATGGTCTTTGACCCCCCCACCTCACCCGCCAGCCCCCCCAGCAGTCGCTCCCAGGTGTCACTCAGCGGCCGCAGGTCGTCCACCACCACCAGCGCATGACCGCCCTCATCGCGAATGCGCTCTGGGGGTGGGGGGGGTTGGGGGAGGGAGGGGGAGGGGAGACCAGGGAGGGTGTGTGCCTCAGCTCTAGGCAAGTAGGTAACCTCAACGGACCCGACCCGAAAGTCCCAGGCACCGCTGAAGAACTAGGAAGACTCAAGACAGACGGGGCCTGCAAAGAGAGCAACCGCTCGTTGCCTGTAGTGGACGTAGGGTAGCAGGACTTGCATGCCTGGCTTAGGTTGTGGGAATGTTCAGCGGGTAACCGGACGAAGGTTCTGGGGTGGCGGCTGCCTCCACCCGCTGCCCTGGGGTTGAAGAGGATAGCTTAGGCGCCCCCCCTGGCCCCCATTGCCTTACCCTGACCTGTGGTTTTGGTATACCGGTATCTCCGACCCCCCTCCTGCCACCTCCCACACCCTATAGCGCTATAGGCTGGTTTCCATGTGACCCCCCCCTAGCTCCCCCCTCCTCACCTCCAATCGCGCATGCGCAGCAGGTGGCAGCCAGCTGGTGCCCCAGCGGCGATCCCTCGGGGGCAGCTACCACGGCGGTGGAGGGCAGCGCACCGGAGGAGCGCAGCTGGGAGATGATGGACTGCATAGGTGGGGGTTGGGTTTGGGGAGTGAGGGGTTGGAGGAGGAGGCAGAGGGGGCAGGACAGTACTTGGTAATGGCAGAGCGGCGGGTGAAGATTGAGGGGAGGGAGGCAGGGAAGGAAGAAGGAGTACGGACGAGCGATAGTGCTTGTGAGCAGGGCGGGGCAATACGCGTCGTGACCCCTCTCCCAAACCCGCCCTGTGACCCACGGGTCACTCTCCGTCCCCTGCCCCCCCTCCCCCTCACCTGCACCTCCTCCCTCGGACGTCCCACCAGTGCTAGCACGCAGCGCACCGCCCCGCTGGGAGGAGGCGGAGGAGACTGAGGCCCCGCTGCTGCTGTTCCTGCTGCTGCGGAGGAGGATGAAGAGGAAACGGCCCCTGCAGTCGAGCCACCTGCTGCCGCTGCCGCAGCCCCCCACCACGCCGCCTGCCCCGCTATTGCGTCCAGTGCCACCCGCGTCTTGCCGCTGCCCGGGGGGCCCACCAGCAGCAGAGAGGAGCCGCGGCCTAGCGGGGTCAGGATGTCTAGCGCCTGGTGGGTGGAGAGGTGCAGGGGTGGAGGGGAGGAGATGGGGAGGCTTGACAGGATGGGTTAAAGAGGAAAAAGGTGCACCGTGCGTCCCAGGGCGTCAGCAGATGGCGGCTGGGGGTCAAATTAGACCAAACGTTGTAGCTCTTCTGCCGTACCTGTGGGGAGTATGTAAACCTAAGGGGGGTTGTGTCTTGTGTGCACATGTACAACCCCTCACCACCGTCCGCCTTCGTATACGCTCTGCAATCCTGCACTAGCTTGCCCTGTGTCGGCTCCCGTCCCTCCCTTTCTACCAACCTTTCTCGCATTTCCCCAGCAACCACCCAATGACGCCCCTCCCCACCTCCTACCCCCACCCACCTTGACCCCGGTCAGTAACGACTCGTGGATCTGCTCGCGATCCTTCATCTCCACCTGGGGAGCGAGGAGGGGCCGGGTGACCGAACGACCCATGGGTCCACCACTGCCCCCTCCGCTGCTGCTGCTGCTGCTGGTAGCGCTACCGCCGCTTGCTTTCCTCCGTAACTGCTGCTGCTGCTGCGCCTCCGCTGTTGCTGTTGTAGCGCTCCCCTCTTCCCCCTCCTGCTGCCGCTGCTCCCCTTGCCCCCCCTCCTCCCCCGCCTGCCCCCCCGCCTCGCTCTCCAGCTCCGACATGGGTCGACCGATGTGGTCGTGCACCCGCCCAAACATGTCCTCCCCCGCGGGTACGGTGAAGGTATCGTAGTCCTTGCGCGTGATGGGGCCCTTCACGTCGTCTACCACCTGCGTATGTGTGTAGTGGAGCGGAAACAAGAGCAAGCATTGGGGCTAGGTTCGCATGTGAACCGCAAATACAAGCAAAACAGAGGTAAAACAGAGGTAACCAAACCGGAACCATATTTCTATGGTTTAACACACCATATTTTTATGTGTGTGTGTTAACATAACTGGCCGCGAGGCGAAACGTACTGTGATTGCCGAAAGATGAATTGATGTGTGATGTGATGTGTGTGTGTGGGGGGGGAGTTAGGTTGCGGGGGGAGGGGGTTAGGTCAGGTTGGGCAGGCAGGCTTTGTCATGTGTGCCAGCATGAAGCATGTGCGGTGCCCTCATTGCCCTTATCAACAGCCTCCTCAGCCCCCCCCCCGTCCCATGAGTCGCCCCCTGCCTCTGCCTCAGCGCCCCACCCCCGCTCCTGCTCCCCCACGGCCCCCCCCCCCACCTGCAGCACGCCCCGTATCTTGCACTCCACCGGGGTACCCTCCGTCACACTGGACTGCGGGGGGCGAGGGTGGGGAGGGGGCGGGGCGGGGCAGGGAGAGTGGGTGAGGGGGCTAGGTGGTTCCAAGAGCGGGGGTGAGGGAAGGGTGATACCGGTAACGCGTGAGGACCGAGGCTGGAGGTGGGCCGACCAGACAGGCTGGCAACTGCATTTCCCCCCCCCATCGTCAGTGTCTCATCATTATTTTACCCTCCCATGGGGAAGCCAGCTCCCGGGGAAGCCAGCTCCCGGGGAAGCCAGCTCCCGGTGAAGCCAGCTCCCGGTGAAGCGCACGGTATCGTACAGCCTGTCAGTTTCCTCGTTACCCCCCGCCCTCCCCCCACCCCCTCACCGGGTCCCCCAGCACGAGGCAGAAGGACAGGTTGTCGGAGCGATGCCACAGCAGCACACTGGAGGGGGGGCGGGGGCGGGAGGAGTGTGTGTGTGTGTGTGGAGGGCGGAGGGGGGCGGGGGCGTTGTTGGTAGGAAGAGGCGAAGGTTAGGGCTAGGGAGGTGGCGGAGGGGGATGAGTGGCATGCGGACCGATAGCGGACAGGTAGGCGCGCTTGGGGTGTGAGGAGATGGAGCAGGAACAGCAGCAGCAGGAGGAGGTGGAGGAGGATGGCGGGGAGGAGGCACCGCTGACGGGTCCTCCTCCGCAGGAGCGACTGCTATCCCAACACAATTGCTGACCCCAACTGTCACACCCCAACCCGCACCCCGAACCCCCCTGCCTCACCCCGTCGGCCCCGTTAGGAAGGCCACCTGGGTGCCCAGGGGCGCATCCGCGTTGAGCCCCGAAACCACCGCCAAGCCGTCCGCCGCAAACAACACCTGTGGGGCCGGGCAGGTCGATGAAGGGAAGAGCGTCGAAAACAGGGGATGAACAGGGGCCTCTCAGGGCACGTGTGCGGCCCCCTGAACCCCACAAACACAGCTATGCAGACACAGCACATGGCCTCGCTCACCTTGCCGACATTAACCTTCGCCTCCAGTTCCCGCAGCGTCGCCAGCTGGTTTGGGCGCGATATGCGTTGTTTGAAGATGCTCATTTCAGCCTCCCAGTCGGGTTCTTCTTCCGCGCCTTTTCCCCCTCCGCGACCCGCTTGAGCGATTGTCAAGAGATGTCGTCGTCCCCGGCGACTGGCCTTTCCAGCAAGCGAAGATCCCGCTGTGGATTGTATAGGTTCGCGCGATGCCGCTGCGACCACATGTGGTGTGGCGCGCCTTAGCAAGCGGGGCCCGACCCCACGGCGTAGCGTCGGCGTCGCTGCGTTGCCATGCACCGCGCTGGCCGGCGCTGCCGGACTAGAAGAATGTATATTATGCATAATTACTGACTGTCCCTAAATTAGTTTAGCCAATTCGCCGCTTAGGGCAAAAAGCAACGCCCAAGGGTACAACGCTTCGCTTCAGGGTCGTAGAAGCTTCCACGGTAAATTAGCTCTTGTTAGTACCTATTGATGACAATGGAGACTGCGAATAGTAAAGCCTTGGTGTTTCCCAACAACTTCTTATCCATAAAGCTCACGCATGAAGCTTGCACATAGTATGTTGGCGATCAAAGCTGGCGATGGCACCTGAGGCTGAACTATTTCATCGTATTGCAGAAGCGTAGCCAGTGCGCGGAGAGAGCGACCAGAGAATCCCTGCACCGTACGCCATTAATTCTATAGCAGCAATTCGGATCAAGCCTCCCTTCGGTCGGGTGAGAAGGCGAAATCTGCTGGGCACGCATGGCATAATTTTGTATGGTTGCGAAAGCAGGACAGTGAAAGGTCAATGGATGAGTCAAACAAATGCACCAGGGCGCTAAGCCCGATTATGTGGAGGCAAGGAAGGTGAATTAGGTTTGTTCGGTGTGTGTATTTTGCTGTTCCTGACACTCGGACGGACTTACGGACGCATGGACGTGGGCATCGCCCCCCTGAAGCCTGTTCGCGACGGGGGCACCACGACGGGGGCACCGCGACAGGGGCTCCGCCTAAAAATGCTTTGGTGCATGGCTGCGAAGCGCCCCGGCTGGGCGAGTTACATTGCACCCCGCTTCAGCTGTATCACACACCGCCCCGCCTGGGCGAGGTATACTACACCCCCTCCCCCCGACCCCGGCTGGGGTGCATGGGTGTGGGAATGCCTGCATGTGTGAGAGCCAGCAGTGAGGCACAGCGGTGATGTCTGCATGTATGGGTGGCACAGATTGCAGTTGATGTGAGTGGTGGCAGCATGCGCAAGGGGAGTGCAGGAACAACGGGCTATTGTGGCAGACGTGCCGCTTACCCTCGTGACGCCTGAGCTCGGGCAGGGTGGGACTGCCTGCATGCAAGCGCATTCGCAGTTGGCCAGTGTGGGGACACCGTCCCCGCTGGCGTCTAGGAAGATGCGCATGCTGCGTGTACAGGGGCCAGTGAGCACTTGGCAGGGCAGGGATGCATGCTTGCATGGGTACCAGAATAACTCTGGCACTACGGGGCACTCCGCATACTTGCTTGCCTGCGTGCATGGGGGTGCAGGGATGTCTACATACCGGTACATGGGCCCAGCTGTCAGGAAAAGCGGGGAAGGCTGCACGCACGGGTGTACATGCTGCAGCCCATACAAGGTGGAGATGCATGCAAGCCAGTGGTCGGGAAGAGCAGGGAGCCAGCACGCGTGGGCGCTTTGGTATGGGCAGGATACCTGTGCCGCTGTGCGTTTGGGAGCCGTAGTGGGAGAGCGTCAGGGGTCCGTCTAGCTAGAGTACCTGTTGATATGCCCATTCATGGGATGCCTTCGGCATGCCACATCTGTGCTGCTTACGCGCATACGTCTGCGTTCACTCGATGCTGTCTTTTTGCTTGTTCTTGCTGCACTCAACTTCTGTTTGCGTCAATCGTCGTATTGGCAAGCCTTGAACTGTGCGGGCATGCCGGCACGCACGGGTGCTTGGCACCGGTAGTTGCCTAAACGTATGTATGGGTTTCGGCCATTAAGGAAGAGTTGGGTAGCCCTGCACGAACAGCAGGGCACGGCGGGGATGCCTGCCTGCACACATGCTTGGTACTTGGGCAATGTGGAGATTGCCCTGCACGCATGAGCGCTGTGATTTGGGGAGGAGGGACGCTTGCACGCTTGGGTGCTGTGCTCGGGCAACGTAGATGCCACACATGGACACCCGTATTTTAGGAAGTATAGAGGTTCCTTCACGAATGAAAGCTAGCCCCTTGGCAGCTTGAGCACGCACGAGGATGCAGGCGCACAGCATTTGGGCAGGGGGGATGTCAGCATGCACCTTCTGGCACGCATGGGCTCGGGTCTTCGGAAACCACTGTGATGCCTGCATGCATGAGCGCTTTCACAGTTTGGGCACAGGCGGGGATTCACTCAGCAGGGATGCCTGGATGCAGGGTGAATGCGTTGCATGCACGGGGGCCAGTGAACAGGGTGGTGATGTGTGCCCAAACAGGCGCTGCCGTAGCACGCACCATCCCGAGATGCACTGCAACCCTTCCCGACCCCGGCAGGGCAGGTGCAATGATTGTCTGCGTGCATGGGGTATGTATGGGCGCCATCTGTCAGGCTAAGCGGGGAACGCTGCATGCACGGGTGTACGTACTCCAGCAGGGTGGAGATGCATGCATGCCAGTGGTTGGGTAGAGAGGGGGGGAGGCAGCACGCATGGGAGCTGTAGTGTGGGCAGAATGCCTGCGCGTTTGGAAGCCGTACTGGGAGAGAGCGTCAGGGCCCCCAGGCCACCTGCTGACCTGCCCGTTCATGGAGCTGCCTATGGCATGCGGCACCTGTGCTCCTTGCTCGCGTACGTCTGCGAACGTCACCTCAAGCCACCAGGCCACCAGGCCATGGTGCTGAGCCCGTCTATGTGCATGTAAGGAAGCCGAATCTTACAAAAGAGATACGCATGCGCCTATGATTCCAAGCGCGGGCCGGGCCAGGGTGGGACCGCGGGCCGGCTACATATGCGTACATGGGTGCCTGCGCGCATGGGTGCCGCATGGACGGGGACGCAGGGAGCAAGCGTGCGCTTGTGGAAATGCGTGGGTGCATTAATGCAAAGCGCCCCGGCTGGGCTAGTTACGTTAAGCTTCAGCTGTATCACACACCGTCCTGCCTGGGCGAGATATATTGCAACCCTCTCCGTGATGTTCCTGTGTTGCCTGAGCTCAATTGAGCAGGGCAGGAATACCTACATGCAAATGCAAGCCCTTTGGGAAGGGCGCGGACGCTGCGTGACGGGGGCTATGGCAGGGCAGGGCTGGGCATGCTGCGTGTATGAGTGACGGTGATTCGCCCGGTGATGCCTGCGCGCCCGGGTGCTTGGGAGTTGGGCAGGACACGGATGCCTGCATGGATGGGCAATAACACCTGCGCGCAGGGGCGCCCTGATTTGGGCAGGAGGATGTCTGCACCTTAAGGCACGCATGGGCGCATGTAGTCTTGGGTGATGCCTGCACGCGTGAGCACTGGCCCTTTCGCCATTTAAGCACGGCGGGCGGGGATGAACGCGGCAGGGATGCCTGCATGCCCGCGCTAGGGCCCGTGAGCAGGGCGGTGATGTGTGTGCATAAGGGCGGTCATACCGGGAGAGGGTGGGGATGCATGTCCGCAGCTGAGCGAGATGACTTGTGCCCTGCTCCAGCACACACCGTCCCGGCTGGGCGAGATACACTGCACCCCTTCCCGACCCCGGCAGGGCAGGTGCACTGATAGCCTGTTTGCATGGGGGTATGTATGGGCGCCAGCTGTCAGCCAAAGCGGGAAAGGCTGCATGCACGGGTGGACGTACTTCAGCCCTTACCTCAGCAGGGTGAAGATGCATGTACGCCCTGCATCCCGCAGTTGGCCAGTGTGGGGACACCGTCCCCGCTGGCGTCCAGGAAGGGCGCGCATGCTGCGTGTACAGGGGCTAGTGAGCAGGGCGGTAATGCGTGTGCACACGGGCGCTGATACCTTGGGTTGGGGCCGCATGAACACCAGCACTTGGTAGGGCAGGGATGCATGCTTGCATGGGTGCCAGGATAACTCTGGCAAGACGGGGCACTCCGCATACTTGTTTGCCTGCGTGCATGGGGGTGCAGGGATGTCTACATACCGGTACATGGGCCCAGCTGTCAGGCAAAGCGTGGAAGGCTGCACGCACGGGTGTACATACTTTAGCCCATACTTCAGCAGGATGGAGATGCATGCAAGCCAGTGGTCGGGAAGAGCAGGGAGCCAGCACGCGTGGGCGCTTTGGTATGAGCAGGATACCTGTGCGTTTGAGAGCCGTAGTGGGCCGTTTGAGAGCGTCAGGGGTCCGTCGTGCTAGAGTACCTGTTGATATGCCAATTCATGGGATGCCTTCGGCATACCACATCTGTCCTGCTTGCACGCATACGTCTGCGTTCACTGGATGCTGTCTTCTGCATGTTCTTGCTGCACTCAACCTGTGTTTGCGGCAATCGTCGTATTGGCAAACCTTGAACTGTGCGAGCATGCCGGCGCGCACGGGTGCTTGGCACCGGTAGTTGCCTACACGTATGTATGGGTTTCGGCCGTGAAGGGCTGGGTAGCCTGCACGAACAGCAGGGCACGGCGGGGATGCTTGCCTGCACACGTGCTTGGTAGTTGGGCAATGTGGAGATTGCCCTGCACGCATGAGCGCTGTGATTTGGGGAGGAGGGACGCTTGCACGCTTGGGTGCTGAGCTCGGGCAACGTAGATGCCACACATGGACACTCGTCTTTCTAAAGTATAGGGGTTCTTCCACGAATGAAAACTAGCCCATTGGCAGCTTGAGCACGCACTAGGATGCACGCGCACAGCATTTGGGCAGGGGGGATGTCAGCATGCACCTTCTGGCACGCATGGGCTCGAGTCTTCGGAAACCACTGTGATGCCTGCATGCATGAGCGCTTTCACAGTTTGGGCACAGGCGGGGATTCACTCAGCAGGGATGCCTGGATGCAGGGTGAATGCGTTGCATGCACGGGGGCCAGTGAACAGGGTGGTGATGTGTGCCCAAACAGGCGCTGCCGTAGCACGCACCATCCCGAGATGCACTGCAACCCTTCGAAATGCGTTGCCTCCGACCTGATATTGCACCGTCCCCCCATCCCCCCTGCTGTAAGTGCCCTGTTGCTGCAATTACTTGGGATTTGTTGTACGCTTGGCTTTCCTTGTCTGCATCTTATGGCTTTTTGCCGTTGTTTCCCATGATTGTCGCAAATGTTTGTTGGCATGGCGTCCGTGCTCAAGCGCAGGTCTTATGCATGCAAGGTACTGCTGCAAAAATATTTCGCAGCCACTTGTAGACCGAATGTTGTCAGTGTTGTGTGGTTGGGAAATAGCCTGCACTTGTTGAGCGCATGTCGGTGACGTCGATGTTAAAGCTTAGGTCTTCCGCAACCGCCGTAGCTATGCCTCATGTTAACTACCTGTTGCAGCGTTTGCCAAATACTGCCTGTTGTCATGGGACGAGCTGCCGTTTGCTAGCTGCAATGTAGTACATTTAGCCTTTTTGCGACTTTAGCCAGGATCCGCATTTGCACTGCCTGCATCTATACAAAGCAAACTGCCCAGCAGCTGCATGTGCTCAATGGTGCTACTTTGTGTACCGTTTTCAGTTGTCTCCTCTACGACAAAGGAAGCTGCGACGACCCTAAATGGTACTAGCGATGAGGCTGCGAACCAGAGAGGACTAGTAGTCGCCTGGTCTGTCAGTATGCCGAGACATTTGGGATCCTCGGTCCAACTAACCGGTGCCGCTTCACACTGGTCGCTTTACATAGGCATTGGATTTCTTCACTCAATAATGGGCGACACTCCATCTAAGTTGTAACTCATCCGATTTAAAACACTTTAGTACTGTTCGATTGTACGCGTGCCTGTTGATTGCGCGCTATGGGGAACGGCCACAACATTCCCTGTTAACTGCCGAACCCAAAGACGGTGGCCTGCGCTGCAATGGATTGCCTGAGGATATCATTTAGTGCATCAGCTAGCAGTCCTACGCTGCTGCTGCTAGCAAGTGGACAACGGTTGCCAGGCGCAATTATAAATGCACGGTCGCTGATCGTCCCAAGTGCAACAAGCTTCAGGAATGCCCAGAAGACAGGCGATGCGACCTTCGCCGCAGCGGCCCTGACTGTTGCCTCAGACGCTGCCAGCGCTCTACCAAGCAGTACGAGCGCCCTGGGGAACTCAGCGCTCGAAACCTTGGGAGAAAGCAGCTTTGGGGATACCTTCGTCACTGGCAGGAACGCTGCTGGCACTGGTCAACCGCACAGAGTTGGCCTGGCTGAACGCATTGCTGCAGCATCGGAGCGTCATGTCAACCGGCAGCGTAACGAGCATCATGACCATCGGGTTAGCCTATACGATGTAGAAGACGGCAGGGTTTGGGATGCCCGACTTCTAAGCCGCGCATGCTCATCGCTCGCCTTTCACATCTCCAGCCACTTTCACGGCGATGGCCAGCCCGACCCCTTTGTGCACGTCGTTATGGGCTCCATAGCATCTGGTCAATCCGCTACAAACAATCCCATTTCCCCGTCACCCTCATCCAACCCATCCTCCTCCGCACCTTCGGTGCCTCTTGCTGCCGGTTACAAGCCCAGCAACAGCAGCAGCTCTCCTGGCTTTATGTACGACTTCCCAGATGACGACATAAGGCAGGATAGTTTACCTGCCGTACACGCGCTGCGCGTCCTGTCATCATCAATTTCTGGCGCCCCAACAAGGCGCAGCAGCAACGACAACGACAACCGCAGCCATAACAGAAACAGCAGCCGCACCAGCAATCATAACACTTCCTTGCCACCCCTAACAACAGCACCGGCAGCATCGCAATCAGGATCCGATACAGAAGCCATGACTCCCGCAGCCCCTGTCGTATCTCCTGCCGTACCTGCAGCCATAACGCACATCCTTGCACGCGTCATATTGCGGTTGTCGTACGCTTGTGGTCACACTGGTTGCTTTAGCCTCCTAAACCCGCCAGTACCTGCAGCAGCAGCAGCAGAAGGGATAGAAGGCATCCCCTCAGCTCATGCCGCCGCAGCCACTGGTGCTAGCAGCAGCCATGCCCGCCTTACCGGCGTAACCCTTACAGGCCGTCAGCTTAAGCGCTTGTACAACATGGCTAGTACGGCAGATCCCGTGGAAGCCGTACAGGTGCTTTATGACGAGGCGCCTCTTGGCAATGTCACCGCTGCGCTGCTAGTCCTGATTGCGGCAGCGCAGCCGCCGTCGCTACACCCCGCCGCTGTTGCGGCGACGACGTCAGCGGCAGCGGCGCCCTCCGCTGCTGCTTCCACCGCCTCCGTTGCGACCCCCAATGGAGCTCCAGCTGAGGTACCGGTTTGTCGTACAACATCTGACTTGGAAGCTGCCGTAATTTTGGCCAGAAGCTTTTTGCGTGATGCGAGTCGCCCTGAAGGAGAAGAATCCAGCATCAGCGGGTTTGGAGGGGACGCAAATGGCAGCAACAGCAGCAGCCCTCTGGATGTGGTTCGTGTCATGTGGGCCTTGTACCGGTTGCAGCTGGCTGCTGGGTTAGGGGCGGGCGAAGTGGGAGGCAGCCGCACGCGCAGTAGCAGAAGCAGCAGCCGCCGGCCTCGCCGCAGCAACAAAAGCAGCAGTAACATGAGCAAGGATGACAGTGTGGAGGCCGGCAGTAACGGCGGTGGTGATGGCGGTGGTATCCAGACGCATGAACAACAGGAGGGCGGCAGCACCAGCAGCAGCACCACCACCACCACCACCAGCAGCAGCACCAGCAGCAGCAGGAGTGGCACGCAAGGACGTCAAAGCACGCGAGGGCGCAGGAGTAAGAAGAGCAGCGAAAACAATGGCAACGACAACGGCAACAGTTGTGATTTCACCATCAGCAATACCCCAAACATGATTCCAACCATGTCAGACCAATTCGCACACCTGCTGTCTCGGCAGCTCCAAAACCGTGATCGCGCTTTGGCGGCGCTCCGAGCCGTACGACCGGCCGAACTGTACGGCATCTGGCAGCTTGCCGTACAACTGCTGGTTGTCGTACGGCTGAGGATGCGGCAGGCAGTAGACAGGGAGGTTTCCGCCGCTTCAGCTGCTGCTACAAGAGCAGCAGCTGAAGCGGAGGTGGACGACAACGTGCTGTCGTGCTTTGGCGGCTCCGACGCCGTGCGGGCTTTACAGGTAAGACGGTGCACCTCCCGATCCGCGGGATGCGGGATGCCTTAGGTGGGGGTGGCACGATGGTGATAAGCAGCGGTCAGGCCTACCATGCGTACTATTGAAGTGGAGCAACGACCGGAGCAAGGCTAAACATTGAAGTTTAGGGGAAGCAGCGTTGTGTAGGACGCGTACGAAAGCATTCCGAGAGCGGCAAAGAAATTGGCTTCTGCTCGTTGCCCAGGGGGTAAAGCGGAAACAACCAACTGACTCTGCTGTGATAGGCTAGGGGGGGTAAATAGGGGTTTGGCGAACTGACAGCCCGGTAGGGCCTCGTATGAAGAGGCGCTCTCGCAACCCACTGGCCACGGCAACAAGTACAAAGCATGGTAACGCTTTGGCTACCCCACTAACCGCTGTTGGTAACCACATGTCTGGCCGCATGCAGACCTTCGTTGACCTATCTCGGGAGGCGCTGTTGGAGGCGACCCATGGGTCATCGTCAACCCCAGCGCCGCCCTGGTCGTCGCTAGCAGCCATGACGCCCACTCCAGCGCAGTCTCCCTCGCCTTATCGACAACAACCTCAGCAGCCCCAACCCCAACAACAGCAAGCTCAGCAAGTCCAACCGCAGCAGCAACCCCAACAGCAGCGGCACCGACCGCCCCCTGCCTGGGACGTGCTTCCTGCCAGCGAGGCCGCATGGGCGCACGTGCTACAGGAGCCGGAGCAGGTGGGGTCCTGCTATTGTCTGCTGATTGCATGTAGCCTTTGTCGTACCGGTATTGTGTTGTGTTAACCGGTGTCCACCCGTACCTAATCCTTGTCCTCGCATGCGTACCCCTGTGTGCGGACCCGGCCGTTTGTGCCTGTACGGCGCAATATGCAGCTTACGGCTCTGCTGCTGTACACGTGGCCCGAGGTGGGCAGCCGTCTGGTGGAGTGCGCGCCAACAAGCCAGGAGCACCGGCCGCAGCAGCTGCAGCAGCAGCAACTGCAGGAGGCGCCCACTGAACAGCAGCCGGAAGGGTCACAGCAGCAGCAGCAGCTCTTGCCAGCAGCAGCGGTGGAGCCCCGAGGGACCCACAGTGCCGCGGCTTGGGGGGGGGTGCCCAGGTGGCATCTGAAGCTAAAGGTACGGCATGTGAATGCCAAGAATGTTTTCTACTGCTAGTGTTTCCTTTGTTTGGGCTGAAGCCTGAACTGTAACTATCCCTTGCTTCACCAGTAATGCATACACGGTACCAAACCACGCAAACCCACAGCCGCAGCACGTGAGTTCACTGCCTCTTTCTGCTGCCCTCGCAATAGTAGCTTGCCTTTTCATCTCATTGTTACCGTACGGTAGCGTTTACGGCATGTACGGTGATGCCGTACGTATATGCAGGCACGCACCCCTTCCGCCACAGAGCTTCATTTCCGTACGCTGGAGGCGCTTTTTCGCGCGCTGAAGGCCCAGGCTCCAGATGCTCGGCTGCTGGCGCCGCTGCTTTCCTCCTCGTCCTCCTCTTCCTCATTGGCTTACTCCACTTCTCCGCGTTTCCACAACACGTCGTTAACAGCAGCAGCAGAGGCAGAAGCCGCAAGTGACACTCAGCAGCAGGGGGCTCAGCCGTGGCGAAGCAAGTACGACGAGACAGTTGCGCTGCCGTACCAGGCCGAAGTGGACCTGGTGAGCAGGGTGTTGAGGTGTCTTACCATTCCCGCCCGCTGCTGACCACGGCCCTTAGGCCGCGAATAACTGCATTAACTCTAACACCGCCTTACATTCTATTATGTAACTAAACTCTTGTTCGTGAAAGCTGTGTGCGCACACGCCGCCTGCTGCACAGGTCTACACAGACTCGTACGGCCGCAGGGTGGGTGTCATACTGACCACCCTTGGATCCAGTCGCCGTACACCGGGCGAGCAAGCCGCCATGCAGCATGCCCTCAAGCTGGCTGCTGGCTGGAGGACGGAGGCAGTGGAGGCGGCAAAGGATGCGGTGGAGAAACCGCCGACGCGGCGGCGGCGGCGGACTTCGCCAACAGTGGAGCGCCAAGTTTCCTTGCTGGCGACGGCGGCGACGGCGGCGATGGCACCAGCAGCGACGGCGGCGACAGAGGAGCCGACTCAGTCAGTGGGGGAGGTAGTGGCGGCGGAGAGTGCGCCGGTGCCACCGCCGGCGCGGCGGCGGAGGCGAAAGTCGGCTCAAAGCCAGGACGGAGCTGCGATGGCGGCAGCGGCGGATGCAGTGGCGCCGGCAGCGCCGCTAGAAGCGGAGAGTGCGACCGCCGTCGTCGTAGCAGCTGCGGCGATTGCCAGCGCCGCCATTGGGCTGTTGCAGGGCGTGGCGGCGGTGGCGAGTGCGAGTGCGGCGGTGTCACAATCGCTGTCGCGAGCGGCGCCGCCCCCGCCGCTGGCGACTGCGACGACCGATTCACCATGGCACGACTGTGACGCAGTTGAGAAGGCCGCCGTCAGTTCCGTGGCGGCGATAGAATCCAGAATGTCTTCATCGTCATTGCCGCGTGCCGGCGAAGCGGCTACTGCTGCTGCCCCTACCGCAGCAATAGGACGTCAAGATCCAAATGCAGATAAGCGATTAGATTTAAGATCCGATCTGGGTCAGCAGTTGGACGAGATCCTGTGCTTGGAGCTAGAGCATGATTGGTTTCACCTACGAGAAAGGTACTACAGTATCGCCTGCAAGCGGGGACAGTGGATGTGCGCGGAAGACAAGGAGGATGTACTGCAGGCGATTGGATCAGCGATGTCGTACTTAGATCTGCCTTGGGAGGCCCAACTGGACATGTTGTGGCAGGAACTCGCAGATGCAGGTGCGCCGCCTCCCATTCGTGTCTTTGCATGCGCTTAATGGTCCTGACCCTACCAGCCTACATTGTTACGTCCGTTGTGGCAGCTAGGGTGGTTAGGGACGCTAGGGACAGTCAGCGCCTAGAGGTGAGTGCCTGGAGTTCAGCAGGGCACTGGGTACGACATGCATCGTGCGGTTGTTCCTATGAGATGTACTGTTACCGCACTTGGTACAAATGTGTTTCGTACCTGTATGTGTCATTCACTATTGAGGGGTGGTACATATGGTGTCACGTGTAGGGCGATACAAGGAAGAGACAAATTGGAATGTGCCCGCTGAAGTGCATGTGAGCAGTTGAAGGAGATTCGAGGGTGTGTGCCGAAGATTTTTGTACACATTTGACTGGGGTCACGAGAGAGGGAAAGAGAGAGAGAGATAGTTTGCAGGGCGCATGCTACGAGTGGGGTTTGCCAATGTTGGATACCCATGACAATCAGTCCTGTGTTTAGTTACGCGGAAACAAGAGCAATCAGGTCTGTATTTGTCTAGCTTGTCAGGCGACAGAGCATGGTGAGGGTAGATGTAGATGTAAGGCTAGGGGCCCGGTCAAGGATTATGCAAATGTGCTGGCGCAGCAGGGGGGGGGGTAAAAAAGTCTTTGCCAAACCCCATGCTAAAAAAGTCAAGAAAGGGGTGCCGGACCCACCCACCCACCCTGTCGTACCGTTTTTGCTGTACGACAACGCTGTAAACTTCGCAAAATCGCCCCAAAAAAGCACCATTCGACTCCATTTTACATGATCTTCGCCGTTCTCACGCTAGGCGTACCATTTGGCAACATGTCCGAGTCGCTCGCCACACGGGGGGGGGCCAGGCAGGCTGCCAGACTCAATGCTCTCTGGTACCGTATGCAGCCGATACACATCTCTTTTAAACCTCACATGCATTGCTGTGATGCTTGAGTGCACGGTTGCGTTGGTAAGTGTGCTCCAGCCCACCTGCCACTGCGTCCCTCACATCACCACGCCATCGGTACGGCTGCGCCCCCTCCCCCGGGTAGTAGGTTGGGCTTGCACCCCATCGCCCTCAGCACCAGATGCAGAACCACGCATGTTTCCACCTGTCACGGGTGTGTCGTCAGTACGCCTGTTGCGTGCCCTCCCCCTTTAACCTTGCCCTAACTTTGTGATATTATTCGTTTGGTTCCTCTATGGGCCCCTTCCACCTTAGCCCCTGTCCCTGCTGCTTGCTTTGCCTCTGGAGAAGCCATACCGTGTATGTTGGGCCAGCTAGGGTGTTCCATGGGGACATGCCACCCGCAAACTCCACACAAAGGCTCTAATATTAACATAATATGCATACAACTATAACAGGAATACTAAATCTGCTATCCGTTTCGCGAAACGATACCTAGGAAAAAAGTTTTGGAGGTCAAAGAAAAAAGTCATTGGGGCTCCGGACCCACCTACCCACCCCTGCCGTACGACCAACTTTGGGAGCCTATAACTTTTTCCGTACAACTCCGATTACAATTCTGAAAGCGGAATTGGAATGCTCTCGTTGAGTTCTGTAATATTGAAGCATGGGGTCATTTTGCGGCGAAACTACCCCCCCCCCTGGGCGCAGCCCCATATTATCTTGGACGGAGGGTCTGTCGTACTACGTTTGAGCCACTACTGCCTACTTTGTATTATCACATGTTACTAGTGTTGCACTGCGTGGGTTTCCGGGCCGGATCGCTTATTGGGTTCTCTGTGGAGGCGATCACGCTGCCGTGTTCTCCCTCCTTTTACGGTGGCGGCAGCACCATGGGCTATGACCCATGGGTCTTTAACTGCCGCATGAACGGTTTGCACTTCCGGGGTGGTTGTCCGGGCAGACAAGATACTGAGTGGTTTAACTGTTGCCTCAGATGCGCTAATGTAGATATATAAACGCAGCGCTTTGAGGGTAGTGTGCGTCCTAGGTATCAGCCACGTAACAGGCTAGCCACGCACGGCGGCCTGTAAGGGGACCCTGACTCAGGCTGACTTTGTTTCTCAGCGTGTCCTTGGCCCCCCTGGCTAAGGGATTGCAATGAGCCGTGAGGGATTGCAATCACACGCCTGAACTCCAGCTACAATGCAATCTTGTAAGCGGCCTTTGGCGGAAACAACCTTCAAGGTGCAGTGTTTATGTACGAGCAGTTACAATCTCGGAACACGACACCCGTTCATTAACTTGGGTCTCTCGCGAAGGACCGCAAACGTAACGCAGCGGCATATACCCGTAACAAGCCGAGCAACACTGCGCCCGATTGTGGTAGGCACCGCAGCCCAACCTCATGAGTTGCCATGTCCGACCTCGCCGGTACAGCAAAGGAACCAAACAAACCACAGTAACGTCACCTCCTCCCCTTGTTCCCCGGCTCGTCCTCGCCCTCCGCCGCATTGAACCACATACCGCTGCGCCGCTGAACGCGCCCTGCACAGCACCCACCAAATGACCTCCGACCGGCCCTGCTGCCCTCGCTGCCCACCTCGACCCACTGCTCACCATAAGCCCCATTAGCCCCAAACCCAGCTCATTCTTCATTTAGGCACATTTACCCCAGTCATAATACCGCCTAACGTTCCACACACCCTCGCATACCATACCCACCCCGCCCCTCACGCGTACCTACCCTGCTAGCAGGGCGAACTCCCCCTCCTATCCCCGCACAGCGGCGTACATAACCAGGCATCATGCAGGGTCGCGGCTCAAGCGCCCGGCCAGCCGCCATGCATATGCCTTCGCCTCCTTCCCTCACCCTTCACAGTGCACCAACAGCCCTCCTCGGCTGGCCTGTCAGAAGACACACACACCGCCCAGGTTGGCTCCGTGGGCCGGCCTCTAAGAGGAGCCGGCTGCGGCGGTGGTCGCGGCTGCAGCAGGGGCTGGTACTGCCGCCGGTGTCGGCTTGGGCAGAGTGATGCCCGGGAAGTAGGCGTGCTGGGCCCAGTCGCAGAGCCAGCTGACCTGGGGTGCGTGTGGGTGTGGGTGTGGGGGAGGTGGGGCATCCGGGAGGGGTTGAGGCTCAACGAGTCTGTCAGGTTCCAGATCGGCTGGCATGGTAGCATGGTAGCATGCAGGCGTACGGCATGGTAGCATGGTAGCATGGTTTGCATGCAGACGTACGTAAGGATCGCCAACGTGTGCCCCGCTGCTGTTGTTACAGTACCATACCGGTACCGGTACTAGCAAGCCACTATGGCAGCAGCAACCCCCCCTCACTTCAAAACCCGCTTCTTCACCCCCGCTACGGTATGGCAGCAAACCCCCCCTCCGCCTCTTCTCTCACCTGCTGCTGCTGCCCTGCCGCCGCCGCCGCTGCCTCCCCCCCGCTGCTGCTCCCCAGCTTGTGCGCTAGCACACCCGCCACCACCGCGTTCACCCCCGCCACCCGCTCCAGCCCCCGCACCCAGCCCTCCGCCAGATCAGGGTACGGCGCGAAGGCCTTGAGTGCAGCGCAGCGGGCTCGACCCTGCGGAAGGAAGTGACACAATAGCCGCGGTGCGGGAATGAAATGAGGACATGAGGACAAAGAAGAGAGCGAACGTGGGTTACCCCCGATCAAACCGCCCGTTCAAAACCAGCTCATTACGCCACCCCCGGCATTACCCCCCCCCCCTCGCAGCTCTACAACTGCCTTCTTAACACCTCGCAACTCACATCCTTGAAGGAGGCAGTGGCCAGTGACAGCAGCTGCGCCGCATCGCTCCTGCCCGGGTCCATGGAGGTGAGGTAGTCATCGTACGACAGGGGAGGCGGCCGCAGCAGCGCCCCGAACGAGGCGAAGCGCTGGTCGAAGCGCTGTGCTTTGGAGTTGAAGGGCAGCGGCGTGCGGGGCTCGGGAACTGAACCTGCGAGGAGGATGTGTACGATGGGCGTGTAAGGTGATGATGGAGAAGTGTTACTGCGGACGTAGAGTTAGGCTGACAGGCGAACAGCATGTGCCGTTGCTTGGTGGGAAACCCCCAGCATGGCATCTGTTTTACGGTTTATGTACGTGCCAAAAACGGCGGAAAAGTGAGGAATGTGAGCAAAAGCAGCAACTGGGAAAGCAAGCAGTGGGCCGCAGGCCCTGCTTCCAGTCGCAGCCCACACGTCACAGGAGCCTATTTAGCACTGCTTGCAGCCCACATGAAAGGTGACACCCAGTAGATGTGCCAGACATGACCCACCGGCCAGCCGCAGTCCCGCCATGAGCCGCAGCATGCCCTGACACAGCCGCTGGAGCGCCTCCACCTCCAGGATGTCGTACCGCAACAGTTGCTGTGTACGGCAGTGTACGGAAGGAGGGAATGTTTACGGTACGGTATGAAGGAATGCGTCCTTAGAGTTTGGAGGGGAAAGGTTACCGAAAAGATAATATGTGGGGTCAGCAGAGAGCATTTGCGGAAAGGTGGCTCCCTTCCTATTGAACAGTGGACTGGACATTGCAGCGTTTGTTCAACACATACACGCCATCGCATGGGACCGAAACACATGGACTTTTAAGAAAATCCAAGCAAAGCACCGTACGGCATCCAAAACAAAAATCTCACATACCAAAGCTGCTCTGTCCCACTCCCACCTGCTCCTTCTCAAACCGCGCCACCGCAGCCGCCCGAGCTGCCTCCGCCTCCGCAGCAGCAGCCGCAGCGCCCGCACCCTTGGGCCCCCTGCCGCCCAGCCCGCCACGCCCCAACCCCCTGCCACCTGCAGGACCGGATGCGGCCTGGGCGGCTGGGCTGGGTAGCTTGGGCGGCTGTGGCAGCGGGCAGCGCTCCATGATCGCGGAGAAGGCGTTAATCATGCATGTGCACAGGTAGTCGGCGTACCTGCATGGGCGAAGCGGAAACAGCAGCGCAGGAAGGAGGTGGTGGTAGTAGTTGTTGCCACTGAGCAAGGTTGCAATTACAACATGTCATCACCATAGCAAAGCAACGAAGGGTGAAAACGGAACTTAATCATTCATTCGAGGTGCTGAGGACAGGTAACGGAACCACGGGCGATATCGCTCTCCCTCTCTCCCCCACACCCAGTTCCGAGTCATACAGCTCGTCAGTTTCCTTACTTACACCCCCCCAGTTATCTTTTCCCTCTTCCCCCCCCACCAGTAAATCATGTCGTACTCCAGCGGCTCGTACACCTCCAGCTCGAAGCCCTGCAGCAGGTGGTGCAGCATGGCGGAGCAGGTGGAGTACTCCACCCACATGCTCAGCGGACCCTGCAAGCACAAGAGGCGGTTATGACAGGTAGTCAGACAGTTGGTTACAGTTAACGTTCCGGTAGTTGGAGTGGTGTGAGGCTTCTAAAGCTGCCATGGTTGCTCATGACATGACCGGGCGCTTACCAGCTCCTCCTCCCTCACTCCCGGCTGCGGCCGCCCCCGCCTCCAGCCCGCCGTCCTGCAGAGCTCCCGCAGCCCGGGAGTCTCCTCCGCGTTGGCCGCGTGGTGTGTCATGTTGAGCCAGTCGTCCAAACAGCGCCGCAGCCGCCGCCGGCAGCGGCAGCGATTCATGAGGAGAGCCTGGCAGACGTTGGAAACCTGGATGAGGGATTGTGGGGACGGGGGTTGCGGGTGCGGGAGCGTGGTTATGGTTCTTGAAACACGCCCTGTCCCTAGGGCAGACCCACGGGTCATACGGCTGCCCCACGCTTGACTCAAAGCCACACCCGCTCCCGCTCCCTCCACTTACTTACCGCAATGGTGGCCTGCTCAAAGAAGAGCTCCAAATCCTCCGGCAACCCTGCCTTGTACGGCACCTGGCAGGCTTCTGCAATCATTTCCTTGGAGGGAACCCATGCTGGGGTGGTCCTTGCGGGCTGCTGCTGCTGCTGCTGGGGTGTGGAGGAGGAGGAGGTAGCACCAGACTGTTGTTGGCCAGCCCTGTTGTTGTTGTTGCTGCTGCTGCCGCTCCGGCCGCCACCGCTCTTCTTGCCACCCTTGCCACGACCGCCTGATCCGCCGGAGGCTTTCACATCGTTGTTGGAGCTGGGGCTGCTGTCGGCGGTGGGGTTAGTGTCGTTGTTGTTGTTGGCGCTGCTGCTGCTGCTGCTTTCTGCCGGTGCAGCTGCCTGCTGCTGCTGCTGCTGGGCTGCATTCGGGTTCTGGAGGAGGGCAGAAGGAGGAAGACAGCCAGGAGAAGCGACAGATGGGGGTTAAAGTCAAGTCAAAGCGATGAGGTTACCTACCCTCCCAGCCTCTCCTAGCTTCCCCTAGCCCCTATAGCCCCCAACCCAGCCCTCCCTCTCTCACCGGCTGCCACCTCTCCGGCAACAGCAGTGAGTGCAGCAGCGAGCGAGCCACGGAGCTGGGGCGCATGCGGGCGAAGCGCCACAAGTAGAGCTGCAGCGAGCGATAGCTGCAGGAAAGAGGGGTGTGGGAAACGGCGGAAAGAAGAACGGGAAAGGAAAGAAGCAGCAGTGAGGAGGAAAAGGAACACGTGGGAAAGGGTGGGAGAAAGTTCAACAGCGACGGGAAAAGGTCTGTCAACAGACGATGCGACGTTTGGATCCTACGCTTCTGCTTGTAGCTCGTGGAAACAGACAGCTGTACTTACTTGAACACATGCTCCGAAACCGTAACCGCCATCTGCAAGTGGTCCATCAACTGCTCCATGTACGACAAAGCCTCGTCCAACGACTTGACCTGTGTGCCGTACACGTGGATTGGAATGAGAACAAGAAACGAGAAAGTATCACCGATTGGTGGAATGTTACAAGTTGCGTGGGAGGAGATAGTTCAGTACCTTCTTATCGGTATTGGAACTAGGAAATTAACCCCTTGTAACGCACATCGGGGGCTACGCCCCTTACCTGCACTTGCCGCGGCGGCGCAGGGCCCAGCAGGTGCCGATTCACATTCAGGTGGAACCCCGGTGCGAGAGCGGGAGCAGCAGCAGCGGCAGCCGAGGCGGGTGCGGGAGCTGATGCGGAGGCGGATGTAGATGAGGAGGGGGCGGCAGACTTTGAAGCCGAGGCGGAGGACTGACGGATGCAGCCCAGTAGCTGTCGAGCCTCGGCAAAGTGCGAGGCGGCGCGGTACACAGCCTTGGGCTCCGCCGCTATGGCCGCCCGCAAGCCCAGATGAACGGCCCGCCGCAGCTGCAGCCGCCAGCCAACCTGCGCACCCAACGGCTCCTGCTCGCTGCCAGCAGCAGCAGCAGCAGCAGCAGTGGTTTCGGAGGAGGAGGAGGAGCTGCTGCTGGCGCCGTCGCCGTTAGCAGGGGCAGCAGCAGCTGCTGCTGAAGTGGCGGTTGCCTGGGCTATGGCGGCTTCCAGGGCGTCGAGGGCGGCATCGGGCCCCGCAACGGGCGGCTCGAAGGGAATGCCGGCGGTGAAGATGTTGATGTCCTCCTCCTGTGGACGGAGAACGTGGATCCAGAGAACGTGGACGTGGAAAACATGGTTGGGTGGTTACGTCCCTTAGAGGCAAAAAAGAGAAACTGGCGAGCTGACAGCTTCGTCCTCCCTGCGCTGTGTCCCCTCGTGACCCCTCGCACCTCGCACACACCACCGCAGAGGACGACGTCTCGGATTGCAGCGCAGTCGTGCTGAAGTGTACGGCAGTAGGCGTACAAGGCCCTAGCAGCTGGGGTGTTGTACTCCTGGACCCTGTGGATTGGTAACGACGTAAGGCGCGCGGGTGGGGGCGTCAGGCTTGCAGTTGCGTGCTTCCATGGGACAATGGTGAGCATGTGAAGATGAGCCCCACCCCAGGCATGAGTAGGCGCTCATCTTAATTTCCAGCGTTTCTAGCCCGTTATACCCGGAGGAGATAGCGGTGGCTGTTTATGCTGTCAATGCGCACCGGTTCAGCTTGAGCATGTACAAGCATGCGTACACCGTCTGCATGGCGCTGCCACCACAGTGCCAGCTGGCCTCCATGGCAAGCAGCTGATCAAGCACCGCCAGGAGTGTTGGGGTTGGGAGATCCCAGGGGGCCGCTGTGGGATCGGCTAGGAGCGTTTCCAGGTTTGGCTGGTCGGCAACCGGCGATGCCGCCGCATCCATCTTTGGGTTGCCCGCCTCGAGCGCAGACATAGCCTCGAAAAGGCTAAACGCCTCGCCTGCCAGTAATTGTCCCACCTGAAAAGCACACGTGATACGAAAAGTTTTCTTTGCCTCATGATGTTATCCCAACGGCGGCTTCGGCAAAGAAACCATAAGAGATAGGATTGATATCATTAAATTATTATGTTGCTAAGGTAAAAGTGACTCGCCTTCATATCCGCTCGGGCCGCTTGCAGGAGCGGCCCGACATCCGTCCACTTTTCCATTTCTGATAAAGCCTACGTGCCAAATTGCTCGATTTGACTTCCTTTAAATGCAAGCTTTTGCGTGCCTGACGACGGCAAATGCCATTTTCAGTCGAAAGATCGTACAACGTGTTCAGTCATACCATGACCGGACGCGATGGCAAGGTTCGGTAAGCCCGACATCAATGATGTGCGCTGGCGTGGATCTTACCAAATGAGCTGTCCCTCTTATGGATTGTCGGCACGCACAGCAGCCTTCGAGAGCTAAGGGCTGGGTGCCGTCGTACACTCCCGTACCTAGGTGGAAGACATACGAGCCGTGCTGCAGGAACGGGACACCGGTATAGCGTGTATGACTGCTGGGTGCATGCAGCTCATGGTTGCCCCATGTCGGGAGTCCCCCCAAGGGTTTGACCACTGTGCGGCCAGCACGGTGCAGGTGGCAGCCCGCATTGGCAAACAACTGATGCATGGTTACACCTCTTTAATAGCCTAGCCATCACTGAGGAGGGAACAGCCGTTTCTGTTTGAGCTTGGTAGGCATCCAAACAAGGAACACCGTCCGCCACTTGTAAGACAACCATACCTAGAGTTCCGTTTAAAACCCGGTCACCCCACTAACTTTAGACGGTATCACGCACAGACGTAAGGCACGCCACGCTATGTTCCTACCCAATTGGGTGCACGCGCTTCCGCTATCCAGCCACTTCTTCCACAAGCAACTCCCCAGTCCCCGCAAGAGCGAAGAGGCTTCTCGGCTGTGCTTTTGACATAACGCCGCCGGAAACGCAATGCACCGTTCCAGGGAACCCGTCTAGGGCCCACAATGTGTCCCCTTTCCCCCAATCCCCAAAATGCACACAAGAAGGCATGCTGCAATACCAACGCCCGAAAAACTTCGTGTAGCTTGCCACGAATGATCAAAGGAATGTGGAAACCAAGGTTCAGGACTGCTAAACAGGCCCCCGGTGCGTCAGGAAACAAGACGGAAAGTGTACAGCAAAGCCCTTAAACATAGGCGCCTTATGGGATAAAGAGTGAAATGTGTACGGCAAGCAACAAGAAAGAAGGCTGTGTCGTACAACTAAAAACCATGTACGACGCATCTGCTATGGTATCAACATAGACCCGCTCCGTAGCTCGCCGTAACGGGCAATCATCAGAAATGAAAAGTGGGAACGACATTGTGTACGGTATAGACCAGAAAGAAACGTTCGCGCGAGTGGAGCAAAGGGGGTAGTTCTTCCCCGCTTTACGTCGCTCTGCTAGGTCTCTGCTAGGCAACACTTGAAACTTGACATTGTTTGTAGCATGTGCTCAAACTCTATCATTTAGCAGCAATACCTCACCAGCTTGAGAGGAGGCTGCCCTATAAACTCAGGTGTCCACCGCATTCCGCCATCCAAACGGTAAATGACAAACCATCGCTCCACCGTCCGATGGCAGAAAGCAACCAACCAACACCTCGCCGTACAAGCATACGGCATATGTACACGGTTAACGAAACTGTAACGTCTATGTATGTACCGGCTACGGACCCTTACAGCCTCACGCTTAATCGGCATATATGTATACTTTGTATGTAAGCAACAGTGGCAGCACCCGCCATCACCTCTCATGGCACCACATGACACCCCAAAACTCAACATGACGCTGCAACCCAATGTGCACACATCATGGCCGCACCAGTAGCCCGCCATTAGCAGCCAGTGGCTCTCGGTCAAGTGAGCAGGTGCGGAGCAACACCAAGCTGCTGCCCTCATCGGATACCTGCAGGAACGGGAACGTGAGCGGGATGCGGGCAACCATATTACACGTGGGCAGGATGAGGGCACCCATATGAATTCACAAGTTGTCGGCCCTGCTTTTTTTTTAGGTGAATGTGGCTTGCAACCTTGCATAGTCATGGAGGTATGGTTCCTACCCCATTTGCGCACTCTATAAGACTACGCACAACAAACCCAACCGCAAGCCCCAGCACCGCCATTTCGCCTATGCGTGACCCATGGGTCATCCCGCCACCTCTCTTATCCTCACCTGCGCACTCTTAATACCATTGCAGTGCACGGCGCAATCCGCGACCTCGGCCGAGCTCCCCATGCAGACCGCTAGGCCCTTGGCGATGTTGCCGCTCAGTGTGCAACTGTGCGCTATAGCGGACGAGCCGGCGCCGCCAACCGCCAAACCGTCATGTTGGTTGGCGGCGAGGCGACTGTACGACAACGACACGGATGCGGAGCCGGTGACGCACACGCCGCTCTCGCGGTTATCTCGGCACTCGCACCTGAGGCGGTGTAAGTGTAAATGCAAAGATTGAGTGGTGTATTTAGGTAGGTAGGAAGTTCAGCAGGTGGCGACTGGGCAAGTAAGATTCGAGTCGTATCTATGCAGATGTTCGTATGTTTTAAGATCCTAAGCTGGCACCTTCAACCACCTTCATCACCCACTGACCTCACGAGCTGCGCTCGGCTGCCTTGCCCCTCCACAGCCACGCCGTCGCGGCCGTTACTCGTCGTACTGCATTTCCTTAACGCCGCCGTTGCGCCCTCCATAATCCGCACGCCATGCGCCTCATTGGCTATCACTCGCGTGCCAATCGCCGCCAACGACGAGCCGCGACCCTCAACCGACACACCGCAACAGAGGTTGTTGTACAGTTCGCTGTCCTTCAGTTCCAGGTAACCGCCGCCAACCACCAGCGCCCCATGGCCGGCGTTGGCGGAGACGTCGCAACGCAGCAGTGAAGCGCTGGGACGAGGCGGCGGCGGAGCCGCCGCCGCCGCCGCGGCAGCGGCAACGGAAACGTAGACGGCGCCGCCGCTTGCACTGGAAGCCGAGGACGGGCGACTAATGGAGCCGGCGCCGGCGCCGGCGGCGGCGGCAGGCGACGCGGCGGAGTCAGAAATGTACGGCAGGACTAGGACGCCGGGTCCGGCCCCGCCGGCGAGGACTGTGTCGGCGAGATGCAGGGCGCCTCCGTAGGCCGCCACTCCGCCACTGCCGCCGCTATCCTCAATGCGGCAATCTTTGCAGTACAACTGCGTCTCCGGATCACTCACGAGGAGTCCGTGGCCGCGAGGGAACAGCACCTTTGTCGTACGAATGTGCACATGCGCGCCGAGCGACGCGCTGACGCCGCAATACGACAACTCGCAGTCGGTTAGTACGGCAACGGCTCCGGAACCACGGGCTTCAATGCCCACCTCGCAGCCTCCCAAGGTCTCCGCTGCCGCCAGCGCCGACACCGCCGCATTCGAGTGGGCTGCTGACGTCAAGGTTGACGCAGCCGCAGCAGCGGCGGCTTGCTTGGCATCCTCGTATGTGAGCTTGCACTCCTTGAGGCCCACGCGTGCACCGTTAAGTGCGCTGACGCAGCCTGCCGTACCACCTTCGTACGTCGTATGCTCTGAAACCAAGGCGCTCTTGAACCCTGCGGCACAGCAAGGGCCTGCCGTACTGTACGACAGATTGCAGTTGCCGCCGTCGGAAACGCATAAGGCTAGCTGGCAACGGCCCGGCCGCAGTCGGGAGTTAGAAATGCGGACGTAACCGCCAACCACCTCCAACAACCCGTGATCTTCGACGTATTCGTTCGGGTTGACGAGCTCTAGTAGCGGCGAGGATGCCGATGTGGATGAGGAAGACGACGCGGAGACAAAAGAGGAAGCAAACGAGGAAGAAGCTGATGACGATGTGGGTGCAGCTGAAGACGACGACGATTGTTGTGAAGAGGTTGCAGACGAAAAGGAAGATCCAGATCCAAGAACGGATAACGATGCGGATGAGGAGCTATGGCTTCCAGCAGTTGCAGGCCGTCGTCGTACAACCGGCAATCCTGCTGACCCACCATCAGCCGCCGCCGCCGTCAGCGTCATTGAATACGGCAACGTCAGTGACGACGTCAGCGAGGGTGCGATGCCGTGCGTCGCCATGGCAGCGGCGATTAAACTTCCGGAGGCGGCGGCCGCCGCCAGAGAGGTCGCAATCGTCGTCGGCATCAGCATCATCGTCGGCGACGCTGCAGCAGTCGCTGCTGCGGCGGCGGCTGCCGCCAGGGCCTTACGTCGTGCGACTGCGGTGGCTCTGGCCGCTTCCCGGGAGCACCCTAGCACCTCAACACCCTTGAGGGTCAAACTGGATCCAGGGCCCACGAGGATGTACTGCAGTTACGGAAAAGTACGGAAATCGAGCAGCGGTTAAAGAAGTTAGGACGGTCAGGACGGATGGATTCTCAGATGTTTGCATGCAAACAACTTTGTAGGGATAAAGCAGGACAGGCCCCGAGGAAACGACTGGCTAGGCTGTAGGCTCAGCACAGTGAGTTCAACGAAAGTGCATGCTAGTGAAATTAGAACACAAGAGGCGCTCTTCTACACCACAATTTCCTAAACATAAGTCATGTTGTGCAACATGCACATGCATACCATACCTGCTCGGCCGTGAACAGCAGCGTCGCATTGTACAACGTAATGTGCTGTCCGGGCGGTATGGTCAACACTTGGTCAACGCCGGGCTTGAACACGGCAGGAGCCCGCGGCGCCTGTCGTCCCCCGCCGCCCATCGCTCGCATTGACTGCGAACGGACCGACGAGCCAACGGTCACCCACTCGGCTGGCGCCGCCGGCGCCGGCTTCTCAACTTCCGCGACCGAGCCGCCACCAGCAGCACCACCACCGTCGGCCCCGGTAGGAAACGTGAAGGGTCCGCTAAATTCCAGCCCGCCGAGATCAAGGAACGTGGGGCATTTCACGGCTGCAATCTTATCCGCTAGCTCTTGGAGTCGGCCGCTTCGAAGTTGCTCCGTGAGTTGGAAGGCTGAGGGTTTCAGCCATTTCGGCGGTCGTACCACAATCTCCGGCACCGGCGGCGGTTCCCAATGGTTGCTGTTGTTGTTTACGTTGCAATTTACCTGGTTAAGAGCCACGGTGCTGCCACCGACGCTACTGCGACCATCGTTTCTGTCGTCGTTGCCGCCAGCCGGGGTAGCAGCAGCTGCAGTAGTTGCGGTCGGTTGACTAGTTGCCGTACCCTCTATTCCGCCAGAGGACGAGCGAGGCGCCTCATGTGATGCAGTAGGGCTCAACGGGACCTCCGGGAGGGTGCAGCTGTTGTTGCTGCTGCCACTGCTGCTGCTGTCACGCGGGGAGGACGAGGAGGCAGCTGGCGTCGCTGTGGAGGAGGCGGGCGATGGCGGTGATGGACTACTGGAAGTGTCGGCTAGGGACGTGGGCGACAAAGGCCGTGCGGTGCTGCTGCTAGTACGGGGCGACCGCAGGGGCCGTGCGGATAGCGGTCGAGGCGTGGGCCTTACGGAGGAGGACGAAGAAGCAGGAGGTGGTACTTCCTTCAGACGTAGCAGCTGCGTTAGGCTGGTGTCGAATATGTTGTTGCTGGGCGCATTAGAGCCTCGCTGCTTCTGCTGCTGCTTCTGCGGCACTTGTTGTTGTTGCTGCTGCTGCTGCTGCATGTGGGTTTGCAGCTGCTCTAGTAGCTGTTGTTGTTGCTGCTTCAGCCAGGCACGGGGAGCCACCGGAACGCTTTGCGCCGCTGCTGCTGCCTGGGCTGAACCCCCGGCCGCATTCCCACTGCTGGGACGTCTGCGCAGGGACGGTTGCGGTGACGCCGCGCTTACAGACCTCCGTGACGCTAGCTGTGGCGAAGGCGCGGCTATGCCACTGCCTCCTCCCAAACCGCCTCCACCTCCAAGCTGCAGAGCTGCCGCCGCCGCCGCGGCGGTAACAGTCAGACCCGACGTAAGGCCCGCCGAGCTTGCCCGTCGACGACGACTAAAGCCAGCTGACGCTGCCGTGGAGGCGGTGGTGGTTGCCGCACTTGCACCTGCGCTAGAGCTTGCTGGCCCCGAAGCTGGGACTTGGGTGCCAGTGGCTGCAGCTGCCGGCGACGGTGACCCGTGGGTCGAAGCAGACGTGCTTGTGGAGGAAGGGCTGCGGTCAGAGCAGCTCTCAGAGGGTTGCGATTGGTGCTGCGGCGATGATGAGGAGGGCTGTGGCGGCGTTTGCCGTACTAGCTGTGACTGGTAGAGCGCCTTGAGCCAGGGGCTAGGGACTCCAGCCGAGGGTGGCGGCAGCGGAGAAGAAGGCTGCGAGGAGGCCCTGGAGTTGGAGGAGCTGACGGTTGGGGTGAGACCGGTAGAGGCGGAGGAGGGCAGGAGGAGTTCTGGGGAGCCGGGGATAGGCTGGGTTGTGGACGGCTGCCGCTGTAGAAAGGATCCGTTGGAGGACGACATGCTGCGGCTGAGGGGCCGTCGTCGTCGAACAGATTGAGAGGTTTGGGGCTGGGTGGTTGAGGGTTTGGGAGATGGTGGGCGGGCGGTTGGGGGCTTGCCGACCGTGGATGGCGAGCATGGAGCTCCGGAAATGGTTCGGGAGCTCGTGGTTTTGGTGAGGCCCAATGCGGCGACTCCGGTGGAAGCGCGCCCCCGAAGCGAGGATTCGGAGCCATCGCATGTCAGAGATTTATATACGCCGCGGTCGAAGGCGGAGTTGCAGGAGAGGGAGGCGATGAGGCCGCCTCCCGTGGCGAAGCCCTCCGGAGATAAGGCAAGGTCGACAGTTGGTTCGACGGAGCTGTTCCGTCGATGTTTACTATGGTCCTTTAAAGAACCGGTCTTGTATAACAAGGGCTCGGCGCCCGTCACGCTTGCTGAACGTTGCATGACCGTAAAAGTAAATTGGGTTAGCCAAGCCTATGGGCCCCGGTTTGGCGTAACCACAACTGACAGAGGTAGCGTTAACCGATGATATGGTAACGGTTTCTGCGCGGAAAGGAACATACACGCAAATTGGAGGACTGCAGGTTTTTAGGAGTTGCGCAAGCAGTTCATCCCAGGTGCAGAGACGCTCACGAGTGAACAAGTAGCCGAAATCAAAGTCAAATTGCATATACTACGTTAAAAAAAAGCTAATGCGTCAATATGCTCCAAACTCGAAGGATGTTCCCGAAGCCTCAGCGAAAGCACCATCCGCATCCAAGAAGGTTTGATACAGGAGGCGACTAACGCAACGAGGACCACATTTGCATAGAACCCAAGTGCTATGATGACACTCACAGGTTCTCACGCCTTCGTGATTGCTCCTTCCCAGCGGCGTTACACCGTTGACGCCCAAGCTCGAGGCCGCAGCATGAAATGGAAAGTTTCCATGCCAATAGCCGTAACCTAGACGTGCTAGTAAGTAATGTGTCCTTGGGTTATGGTTGGAGGACTAAGATTTCAGCACTTCAATGACCCACGTCAATGACCTCGCAGACGGGTTAGCGAGGAACGTGCTATCGTGTCAATCTATGTGTAGACTAAGGCAGATTTTCTGCTGTGGTGAAACTGTGTACACACTTGGACGCGACGTTATTATCTGGCGTGTGTCGTACAAGCGAGCGAGGCTCTACACAGAAGCTCCGCACAAGGTGTTGGTGCCCGACTGTACATGTTCGCGACATGTAACTTACTCTAAATGGATACCCATAAAATCTTTAAGGGTATTCCGGTTCCCTGATCCTCTTTACAAACATGTCCGCCACACGGGAGGGTTGCGCCACCCAACATCCTTTACATAAAAGCGTCTTCTCCGGCCTTAAGCAGACCTCTTCAACTGGTGCACCGTACAAAGAAGCAAGTGATGGCCTCAAAACTTGCATAACCGTTTGACGTGTGGCAGATCATGCACGGTATCTTGCCAGCAGGCATTATCAGTAGAGCGAATGGCGAGCAGGTTAACCGCCAAATTTAGCCATAGAGTAGGATACCGCAAGCTAGGGGTATGGGAGACATGAGTACCGGTAGGCCGGAAGGACACTGAATGAGGCACCATGTCCTAGGGCTGGGAGTTAGGCAGGAACATGTCCCAAATTAAGCGTTCACCTGAAGACAGGGCCCGAAAGGTTGCTGGGTGTCAAAGGTGGCCGGTGGCAGTCCTGTCAGGTGTGTCCCTTGGGACCTAACCTAACCGGGAACAGCATAAGCCACCTCCAATCGCGCAACATTGTGCCAAGCCTTGCTTTTATGGTTGAAGCTGACGAACAGTGCGGCTTTATAGCAGCCAGACTGCCCAGACAGGGATTATTGATGCCGTACTGCTGCGGATCGGATCGCTATGCAACCTACGTATGTGCACATCGTCGTGCATATTAAGCAAATCACGTCCCATACGAGTCTTATGCTAAACGTCTCAGGCTCCGACGAGGTTGAACCAAAGACAACCCTGCCATGGAAGCGTACTTCTGGTTCTTTGCTTGAACAACATCTTTGTGCGTACAATCAGAAGCAATATCGTAGAGTATCTATAGGACACACGTACATGTGATCTCACGTTGCGACCAGGACCTGCTGCTTGCGTCATGGAACGGTGTAGAGCAGGAGCCCATGCCGCTGAGAGGCATCCAATAGGGAAGTCCCTACCTTTAAATTTAAGGCTGCAGCTTCGTACTGGGAGTACCTCTCTGTGCAAACAAGTTCCCCAACGCAGCTCTACGCACGGCGACTCCTTCGGGAGTCGCAGCCGTTGTCACCTGTGCAACATGCCCTCAGCTCTTAAGCGCTCCGAACCTACACTGCTGGTAGCTGCCAATAATGGCCAGCAGCAAGGCCACGGCATAACGAACAACGTGCCATCCCAAACATCTTCGCCTGGGGCCGGAGGCGGTGGCCCTGACGGGGACCCCAGTACCGGTGACAGCTATCAGATCGGCTTGGACCCATTCACGCAACAGCTGATGCTGTCGGTGCTCACTGCCGGTGCCGCGATGGCCATCGCGGCATGCGCACATCAGGACCTCGCATCCGCATTCCGCTTGGACGGAGAAGCCTTGACAGTCGCTATAGAGCTTTCGGCTCCTGTGTTGGTTCTTCTGGCTGCCGTGGTGGCGCCGCGGTGGGCACCGCCCTTTAGGGTGCGTATCCACCAGCCATGAGCGTGATGCGTACAGTCGTTGGGCGCCGTTTGGCTGCCTAGGTGGCGTCTAGACAACGCCTTGCAAAACGCTTGCCCACAGCTTCATTACGGCCGCTGATATTTGCCACTACTTGCTCGGCACTGTTAGAGTGTGGTTGCATGTGTACATTTGCAACCCAATCCTGCCGCAGGGATCGGAGCTTGAGCGGCTCCAGCACAACTACTACATGACGGCCCAGGTATGTACATTCTACTTCCATGTTGTGTACTACATAAGGCCTCCTCCTCGGCACGCTGCGTTCGTACGCAGCTTTCAGCTGTCGTACCGTCGTTTGCCACCATACCCTTCTACCGGCAATACGGTAGTAAGCACCCTAGCACCAGCTGTCGTATAGCTCCTCTGCCATTACCAATGTACCAATTTGCAGGTCTTGCAACTTTACCTGGATTTTGGAGACGACAGCGACAGCGACGATGAAAGCGACACACTCACAAGCCGCAGCAACAGCAGCCGTGAAACGAATGGGAGCGGCAACGGAACCGGTAGTAGCAGCGGCAGAAGCAGCAAGAGCGATGAGAACTGGGCTGGAAATGGGGGCAGCAGCGGCAGTAGCAGCACTAATGGTAGGGCTAACGCCAGCAGCAGCGCTAGCAGTAGCAGTAGTAGCTCCAGCGGTGCCGAACGAGCCCGAGTGAGGAGGAGACTTCGGTTGGAACAAACCGTTGGCTGGAACACGATAAGCAGCGGACTGGCTCTCATGCAGGTAGGTACGGCGGTACATGCGGCGAGCGTAGGTGCAGGACGTTTCTGCACACTTGCAAGGCACGGAAGCCTTTGCGTATGACAGCTCGCACTTTCATGCCTGGCGCGAAGGGCGTGGTTTGGCAAACCTTGTTGTGAACTTGTGAAAACCTCTTCTCCGCCCATGCTTCCAGGCCTTCACTCTGCAGCCTTGGAACGAGCCCACCCCCACCTCCGTGTTTCTGCCGGCACTGGCAGGGCGCTGCGCGCAGCAGCTGGCAAATGAGTTCCTGGTAAGCGGCTCGTGGCGATGCAGAATGCCATATTGCTTCGCCAACATGCATGAATGCTGTGTACAGTGGTTTGCAGTACGTGGCAAACAGGAATGGCAGGCGCTGTCGTACGCTTGTAAGTACCGGTACCAATTGATGTGCTCTCGATCTCTACGGTAGGCATGCGCGTACCTCGGTACGGTACGCCGCGCCAAACGTTTTTAACCTTAGCTATTGGTACTGTAATGGCCTTCATTTGTTCTGTTTCCCTTAGATTCGTGGAGCCGGCTGGGGGCTGCTGAGCGGCTGGGTGGCTGCGACGGTGTCAGCGGCGGATGCGGATGACGGCATCCTGTTTTTCAGCAAAGTCTTTGCAGGTCCAGATGCTGCCAAGTAAGTGTAAGCCAGCGTCATACGAGTGCCTTCTTGCAGGGACGGCCCTTGAGTGGCACGGTTGCTGTTGTCCCCAGCGCGTACTGTCGCTTGTCAAGATGTCATGGCATTTTGGGTGTGCGCCACCTTTCATGTTTGCACCTCGGGCCTTTTCTCCAGCATGCCCGCCTTACCCACGCGCGTGAACCTCCCTACCGTCAAACGCCAACCGTTGCCGACCTTTTTACCCCCGAAATGACCCACGGGTCACAGGTACGCAGCAGGCCTGGCACTGGTCGCCGTATCCCTACCCGGGGCCCTCTGGGAGGCACGCGCCGCTCGGAACTTTGTGAGGGCATCCGTGGTGGGCCCGGTGCGGGATGCCGCCATCTTCTGTACCGGTAGGTGGTTGGTGTTGGGTTGTGGCTTTGGTCTCGCTTCGTTTTACCGCCACAGATACCACAGATACCAGTAACGCAAGATGGCGAGCCCGTGTCCAGCAAGTTGCTTCCTGGCAAGCCAAGGGCCCTCAGGAGGGTCCTTGAGACGCCAAAAGCCCAAGGCGCCTCCCTTGCTCCCGTTGCATTCCAGGCAACGGTGTGGACGAGCCGGCGTATTGCGACCCCAAAGGTTTTGCCATGATGGCTGCAAGACGGCCCGCCAATGCGGCTCCCGTGGCGGATGTGGTCACACGCACACGTGGCTGGAGATCAGGTGGGCATCCTGGGCGACCCATGGGTCGGAACAGGTGCAGGGAAGAGCTACTTTGACTACACTACGCGAGGTCCCTTTGACACGTACGGTGGGAAGGGCGGTCGTGATCCGCATGTTAAATGAGCTGTGTGCCGGCAATTCTGCATGCCGGTGTTTGACATACGGTAAAAGAAGTCTTACATGTTTTCTGCATGGTACATGGTACCCAGCCATGTCTTTCGTCCACATGCGCTCCGGACCTGTTCGCAACCAGTAAGTGCACAACCTTGCCTCCTCGCACAACAGGACCGCAATCGTCCTTCAGCAGCGTGAGCAGCCTCAGCAGCATTGACACGGCCGACCTCCGATCGGAAGACATGAAACCCCAACCAGTCCCTCCAAAGGAGGCTGCTACCGCATCCACCGCCACTGCCGCTAGGGTCACCGCCCCAGGCAGCCCTCCCTCACATGCACCCACGGATGCGCAAGCACCCTCAAAACCCGATGCGAGCCAGAACGGCTCTTCACCTTCCTCCCAGCATCCTCAACCGCCCGTCGCCGCGAAAGCGACAGCAGCAGCAGAGGCACCTCCTTCCTCGTCCACCAGCACCTCAACCTCGTCCAACCCTGCCGCTGCCGCTGCCGCTGCTGCCCCCTTTCTGCCGCGTCTGGGCCCCACACTGAGTGCGAGCTCCGCTGCGTTCGAGTGGGACAGCGAGGACATGGCGGTGCTACTGCGGGTGGAAACACTGCAGGTACGGTAGTGGGTGAGGGATGAACCGGGGTACCCGGAACAGGGGAAGCAGCCAGCTGGATGGCTCTTAAGAGATAACAAACCTCTGGTCTGGGGCATTGGGGAGTATGGGGTTGGTGAATAGAGGTGGGGCGGTGTTAGGGTGACCCATGGGTCGCCGCACCACTCTTCGGGTTATCTTGTGGCGTGCAATTGGGGGCGCTGAGGACCGGGTATTAATAGGGCTGGCTGAACTTATCACGCTAGCTGTTGCCACAACGGATTTGCCATAACGGATGCCACAACCGACTCTTCGCCGTACCGTCCCTCCCCCACCTCATCAGGACAAGATTGCCTTCTGGTCATCACTCTACTACCAGCTGCTGGCCGCCTTTGCCATCAACGGTGCCTTTCTTGCATCGGACTGCAACCTCTTCGCCTCTTTCACGGCCGCATGGCTGATCAGAACCGGGCCGCTGTTACTATCGGAGATGCGAGCTCGTACGGCAGCAAGGGCAGCAGGGTAACTGCTGCTAACGGTAACTAGCTATCTGCTAGCTAGCTGACTGGCTGTCTAACTAACACACGGAAGCTGAAGCAGCTGCAGAAGCGGTGGTTGTTGCTGTTAGTTTGTCTGGTTGTTGGGGTTTTGTTAGTGTTTAAAGCCTGTGTCGGTAGCTCGGTTGCTGAGGCAGTGTCTGGCCCCTTTGTATGATAGGATGCGAAGCGGTGGGTGAAGGAGGTGCCGGTACGGTAGTGTAATGTATCGTATTGTAGTGCGATGTACGGACGCATGCAGCGAGGTGACATTGGAAGGCATTGGACATGGGATGAAGGACGAAATGGAGAGAGAGTGTTCACCGTTTGTTAGCTGGGTTGCACGTTTTGAGGCAGAGCTTAAGAAACATGGAAGAATTCGGAAGCCTTCGGAAGCAAGCAAGAGAGTTGAGAGTGAGCGAAACGAAAAAGGCAGACTTTAAAACGGCTAATTCATATGTTCGGCAAGAGAATAGTGAGCGGGAGCGTTTGAGGGTATGGGAGTGGTTTGTTGAGAGCAACAAGGACATAGGCACCGAGATGATGTCGAGCATAATCAAGAGGCAAAGCGGTGTAGAACCCTTATCGATAGGAAAGCACTTTCCTTTCATCCAGTGTGAGGTTCGTCGGCATGGCAGCTAGGATCCGGCTCACCGGTCCAACATGCATCTTGGTCTGGGGCGCTCGGTAAGCAAGGTGCATGCAGAGTCGAGTAATCGCAGGGGGCGGTCTTTGTGTGTCTTTTGTGTGTACAGAGAGTGTTCTTGCGCAATACCATTTGCTCGTGTCTATCGGGGTCCGTACATGCTGCGATGTAGGGTGGTCACTGTATTGGTGTCACATCCGTCCTTGTGAAGCGTCCTGGTTATGCGTCCGCTGTTACCCATCTGTGGTTCCATGAAGTTCTCCTCTGGATCATGTGCACGCAAACCAAATGAGGGCACCGACTGACCCATGGGTCCGCCGCACTTTTACATACAATTGGCTCAAGTCTGTACGAAAGCCATGACCAGATCTTCGCACGTGAGTACAAACCGAACGTGACGAGAGTCACAACAAATGCCAGCCGTACAGTCCATGTGTGGCGATCCAATGCAGAGATTGTTAGAACTTAAGGATCGTCCGAGGAAAAGGGAGAAGACCACGAAGCACCCTAATACGCACGCCAAAGTCCTTGCACATGTAACCCAGACACATGCAATGGCCTGTGCCAGAGGTCACGTTGTCAAGCACGGGTGCAGCTCCAAGCCATGAAAATGTCACCTGTCCACAAGCTAACCCGAGCCACAAGGCAAACAAGCTTACCAAGGCACAGCTCGAATTGTGGCGCAGCCGCAGATGGGAGGTACCGGTAGCAGCGGTTGCGGTCATACACACCCTGGGCAAGAAGGAAAAGCACCGAGTACGAAGTTAAGGGGTCCAAAGGCATGCACATGCCCGAAACTCCCATCTTCCTGGTTCTATGCAGAAGTGTAAAAGAAACTCATAAACCGCCTTCAGGGCTTATCGCTCAGCTCTTCCAGACTCCAACTGACAGCCAACCAACCAACATGTGTCCAACGCTCGGAGGCCGCGACACGCGAAACCACCCCACAGCTGCTCCCATGCAGCAACCCATGATGAAGCCTCGTCATACAGCTCTCGTCAGTGTCCTCTTCTTACCCCTACAGCTGCCGCACCCCTCCGCGCCCACCCCGCCCCACCACCGCTCCCCACCGCTCCGCATCACCCACACCTCCAATCGAGGTGGTCTGGCTGTTTCACCATCAATCCTGTCACACGAGCCCTTATTCAGATCAACGACTGGTCAGTTACAGCCGTCATAGGGCCCACCACGGAACCATGTCAACGATACCCACCAACCCCTCTACAACCCCACCTCTACGACACCTGCAGCCACCGCCGCCCCCTCCACCTCTTCCCCATTCCCTGCCGCCCCATCACGTCCCCCCTCCTCCTGCTCCTTCTTCTCCGCCACTTCCTTGCCCTCCGCTTCAGCAGCTTCCAGAGCCCCGTCCATCGCGACCTTCCCTCCTGCTTCTGCCTCCTGCTCCTGGCTGCGGCCCATGCTCCGGCTGTGGGCCTTACGCCTGCGCTCCTCCTCGCTCCGGAACCTCAGCCACGCCTCGGTGGGCTCTTTCTCCAGGGCCAGCACCGTCGCCTGCATTGGGGTAAGTTAAGGAGGAGGGACTGTACATAGGAAGGAGAAACCACAACCATGTGACAAGGCTTCGCCACGGGCTGCATCATGGCTTTGCCGACCCATGCAGCCCATCCAGGACAAGGGAAGAGGGCAGAAGCGGAGGAAGCGTTGCCTACCTGTAGCAGGTGCGCCACGCTTCTGAAGCCCTGATGCCGGGCGCGGTGGATGGCGATGCCGGTTGGCCGCAAGCCACGCATCTTCATGCAGAAGGAACTGGGAGAGGGCGTGCCGCGTGCGGGTTTGGGGGGAGGGCGGGTAAGGCACGGAAACCAGAAACGGAGCCATTGCAAGAAAGCCACACAAGCTAGTGAGGGCAAGGGAAACCGGCGAGTGCCCTAGAGCACGGTACCGCCAAACAAGGTAGCAGAGCAGGGCGGGTGGGGTGATGGCATCCGGAAGCTGCGCATGTGAGCGTGTGGCTAGACTAACCAAACCGTTGGACAGAATGTCCGGGACGCATGTGGAACGGGGCCGGACAGTGTTGCCTTCGGGACAGTCAGACAGAGGATCACTTTACTGTGGCACCCCGCCGCCTTTTTTGGCTGTTCACGGGTTTGCGTCTCTCTAACCCTCAGGAGCCCCACATCAATACCTCGTCCCCCAAGCAAGCACCCCAGTTAACCCCCCACCCACCCACCCAAGATAGCACACCTGTTGCAGAACCAGCCGTGTTGTACCCACTCCCCGTGCTCCTCCTCGTGGCAGTGCGGGCACAGCCAGGAGGAGTCCGCACGGACCGCCTCCAGCTGCTGCCCGTACCTGAGGTGGTGTCGTACGGCAACGTTATTTCGGAAATTAGGTGAGCATAGCGGTGGGTCTAGTTTCGTGTGCACGGTTGCTGGCTGTCGCAGGAAAGCCACATTAGCTTTCCTGTCGGGGGCTCCGCACCGGAGGGTCCTCTGTAACCCAGCACCCCCACCCCCACCTAACCAACACTAACGCCAATCAACACTTGGTTCGTAGCACCCTGCCACTTGGTCTTTGCCCACCCACCTGTCCATGAGGCAAGCACGGCAGTAGTTGCCGGTTGCGGAGCCGCAGCGCCCGCACTCCGTCTTGCCGATACACGTGCCGGACACGTCACGATTGCAGCAACGCGGGCAGCCGTCCTCCCCGCAGAGCATCTTCTGACGGCAGAAGTGGCAGGTCAGACCTGCAATACGGTACGGCAGGAGTTAGGGCATTGTTTGTTACGGCAACGCGGTTCGTTTAAAAATGATCAGTGAATGAGCATGAAGACAGGAGTCAGGGAAGGGACCAGGAGTCAGTTAGTTAGCATGGAGGAAGGCTAAACTCGTAAAGATACAAGGGCAAAGAATACCGTAGACGTTTTCCTGTTTTGCACGGGTACTCCGCGGTTTCACAAGATGTCCAAGCCACCGTACTTACCAACGCTCTTGTCGTACGCTCGGCCACGGCTTTTGGACGAGCAGCACATCTGGGCCTCCAACGCCGCCCGCTGCTCCTCACTAAGCTGGTCAGGAGGCGGCATACTGCCATGGACTTGTACGGAGTCCTTACCTGCCAGAAATTGTAAGACAATAGTGCGGCATAAGGTACCGGTACGACAGCCATCCCGGAAAGGGGCGCAGTCCAACCACGAGAAGAGGAAGGGAAGGAGGGCGCGAAGCAACCCGACACTAGACGAAGTATCCACTGGTGCATCTCACTTCACAGCCTGAAAGTTCACCGCTTGTCATGCTGGGCGAAGAGAGCGCAGCGGAGCCTCTTCTCTACCACTTAACAAACAACCATCAGAGTCCCGACTTGCATCCTTCCAGCAGGCGGCATCAACTGCTGCCCACAGGCTCCTCCTCTCCCCTCTAAGCATGCCCCTACTATCCCGTACCTAGCAAGTCAAACAGTCCGTCGTATGTGAAGTCCTCGGCTGGAACCGCTAAACGAGGAGCAGCTCTCCTAGCAGCAACGCCTTCTTCCGCGTCGTCTTCCAGTTCCGCCATGTCCGGTGCCGGCATGCCCGCAATCCTGCCGCTACGGCGTGTGGGCCCCTCAAGCCGAGGAGGCTTGGTTGTGTAGGTACGAGGCCACTTGGGCGCTCGGGCCTGGGATACAAAGGGAGCAGGGCGCATGGGTAGGTTGGATGAGGGAAGAGTGGACGGCTGCGATGGGCATGTCTTGATGGCGCAGCGGCTAGCACAGCTGGATTGGTGTACCTTGCTGTCTGAGGCTTCCGCATTCGCCCGCTTGCGATCCTCGACGACCGCTGTCTTGAAGTCCTTCACAGCGTCCGGCAGGCCGATACGAGCTGAAGGAGAGGACAGAAGGGCGAGAGGCAGGAAATAACGAAGACCATGACGACATAGCTTCAGGACCCGGCCCAATGCGATTGCTCTATCCCTGTGGGCAGATGACTGCCGCCATAGGCCATACCAAATAGTGCCGCGTTGCGGGCCATCAGTGTTTTCCGCTCCGCATCGATGTCAAGCTCTGCGTCTGGTGCGCGTGCCTCGTTCATGTCATTCAATGTGGAGGCACGTTTCTTGGGTGCCATGTTCGTCTTCAGTGTAAGCTTGCGTAATAATTGGCCGGCAAGTTGAGCTAGGCCTCGCCTAAGGCCTTATCCTAAGGCCTTAAAAACATAGGGACATGACATTGTCACGCAAATGCGGCGTCTGGGGCATGAAGTGGCAGGCAAGAAAAGCGCCCCGAGGCATTTTAAAAAACTTGCAGAACTACCTTAGGTAGAGCACTTCTTGTAATAAACTGTCTTTGGCGTTAGCGATTATTCAGAGCGCCTAAAGCGGGGCTAATTAGGGTAACTACTGCAAAGCTGTCATGTTTAGCAAGCTCCGAAACGCCAACAGGAACGGTTTCTTAGATATGGAGTTCAGTTGGATACCGTGTACCAGACGCAGATATCAGAAGAGATAATTACCGGGAGTAAGTTGTGTTTACATATGTTCGCATTGCAATAGCTGAGCGGATAGGTCTTTACACGCATTCGTGCTTTCTTGTTCGCAGCATCAGACATTGTTTGTTGTATGTACCGTCCATGCTACTAACTCATAGTTTCCCCCATGACTTATGAGAATGAGAATCATGCGGTAGCTCCGCAATTGCTGTAGGCGCTCGCGAAGGAAAGCCGCAGCCACCGGCTCAGCGCCGAACTCTATCCTACCTATGGAATAAGGAAGTCACGTTTCAGGCTCTGCGCAGGCTGAGAAGTTCCGGTACTTCTCCATGGATGTGCCAGCGGGCACGTTGGCCGGACCACGGAGGTGTGCAATCACAGCCCTTCATCGCTGGTGCGTAGTGCAGCCTCAGGCAGGAGCTGGCGGTTATAGTTTTCCAATCATCTGCGGTACAAGCGATAACGTCGCTACGTTGGTACGGCCCTGTAGATCGACAAAGGCCAAGTGGCTACATCAAGCTTAGGTAGTGTTTCTAGCAGCAGCGAGAGCGGCGACTACAGTGCTGCTGGCGGCGTCATCTGCCCCGACATTGTTCCTTTCCCCCGGACACAATACGGTGTCTTAGCAAGGTTATCGCCTTTCCTACCGTCCCTACCCCCGCGATTTCTTATCCCCTCTTGCTCTCTCCACTTGCGCATGGTACCCGCACGCTAACATGCACCCTTGTAACATCCACCGCCGCATCCTGTGAATTTTGGACTTGGAGCAAACCTGCGTCTTTGTTCATATTACATGCACGGGTATTGGAAGGTATTGTTACTTTCCTCCATAAGGCAATGCGCCACACACTTGGTTTGGCATGTGTTTTGCCAGGTGGTGATTCTGCATTTGCGATGGTTATCGTACTAAAGACATAGGTTATCCAGGATACAGTAGTGTTTGCCTGGCATTGCCATTACCACAGCATTACCGCCATAAGTCTACAGCATCGTGGCTACCATAATCATACTATATGTTGCGTGTCGTACTACTACACCTCATTATCGTACACGTCAATATGCTAGGCAAGAGGCACAAAATGGCATAATTACCGCCCAAAATTGCCAGGTAGCCATGCATGGCACATTCATTTACGACAACAATTGATTTGACATGCCGGGCACGTAGAGCAATCGGTGTACAGCACTGCGTAACAAATGTTCGTACGTATTTAGATTCTCAATGACAGCAGCGGTAAGAGTGCAGCGCATAAGCTTTTTAACCAGCAACGCCGGGGGACGTGGGACGGTGGGAGCAGCTCAAACCCGTTGGCTGCCGGCACCACGCACAAACAATGCAGCATCTCATTTCTTCCAGAAGAATGAGGTGTTGGCGTCATCCATCTGCGGCGCCCCGGTGTGCGGGTCTTTGAAGTCGGTCTTGACGAAGGAGCCCCAAGCGGGGGTCCCCACGTCCACATGGCTGCGGCTCTGCGCGCCGCCCAGGCGCTTCATAAGGTAGTCACGAGGGATCTCCTGAACCAGCTTGCCGGCGGCGGCGGCAGTGGCAGCCTGGCCGTCCGCTGCGGAGGCGGAGGCCAGGATTTGCAGCTGGCGGGGCGACAGCGCCTGTGGGGCGCAGGCGGTGCATGGGACGAAAGAATTCAGTAGCTAACGACTGACACGCACGAAATGTTACCTGCGCCTGCCCCAACGTGAGCTTAAGGGGCCAAGCTAGGGCTACGGTACACAGCTTCGTAAGCAATGCCCTTTGCTCGCCCACAACCCCTACACGTTATAACGTTCAACAGCCATTTGCCTAAACACCCTCTCACCGGTACTTTGGCGAGGTCCAGGTGCACCTTTTCTCCGTTGACCACCACATAGCTGCGGCCCACGCCCACGAACTCCAGGGAGGGCACGTCGCTGTTGTTCAGGTCAGCGGCCCAGTTGTGGATCTGCACGCCCGTGAACACAGCGTAGTCGGCCTTTGCGGGGTCCACGGCCTTGGAGATGAGGTACTCCAGGTCCTGAAGGGAAAGGGAAAGGGAGGACCTCAGCAGGATGCGAATCTTGATCCGTGGGGTTGTTAATCTTGTTAAGTTAAGCTGCAATACTGCTGCACACGTCGTGTTTGTAAGACCTATACAAAGCAGGATGCAAACTCACGGTTGAGATGACTCGCTCCGCCGCCTTGGTGATATCCACCAGGCTGCAGTCCCGTGGGTCGGTCTTCTCGAACGCCATGCGCCGGGCGATGCGCTGCTTGAGGATGGAGTACTCGGGCTCCAGCGGGTCGTGCTGCCCGGGGGCCTTGCAGCTGGCCTCCAGCCCGTCGCGCTTCAGGTCGCCCATGCACTGCGAGGAAAGGGGGCAGGGGATGATGCACGGGTTAGGTATCTTTTGTGGTATGGTAACTGGAAGAGATGGCAGGGTTGTCGTAGAGGCGGGAGGGTGCACGGGATGAATAAAGCGGTGATGCATGCTTGGCGGGTCACACGGTCAGGCAAAATACACAAGGTCGCACAGACAGACCCACGATGCAAGGCTGTTAGGGGAACTGCACCAGTCAACTGCCCAGCAGCCACTCACCGCAATGAGCGCTCCACAAGCGGCGCTGGCTCCCGGGCGGTTGGGGCGGCTGACGGCGCCCACCTTGCCCTCACTGTCGATGGCGATGTGCGGGAAGGAGAAGAACACGTAGCGCTCCTTGCCCTAAGGCGGGAGAGATGGCGAGGTTAGGCAAGGGGGTAACCTAACTGAGCCCTCATAGGGCATGAGCAAGGCTGTTGTGTTCAGTCAGGTGTTGTACAGGTAAAGGGGCCCGCGTTATTGTATGCTAAGGGGCGAAGAAGAAACGCGTACAAGAACCTTGATAGTTAAAGTGCGAGTGTGCATGCGGTCAACTCACCCCTACGACGGGCGAGTGCGAGAGCCCGGCCTTCATGCCGATGACGCCGCACGTGAGCACTCCGCCCAGGCCGTGGGTGCTGAAGCACGAGCCGAACGCCGCCTCGATCTTGTCCTCTAGGATCAGGCAGGACTCGTCGCGGCAGAGGTTGCTCATGGCTGCGGCGGAGGAGGGGAAGGGTAAGGAGAGGGTTACCATGCAGGAGGCAGACGGAAGCAAGTGGCAAAGTGTGCGGGATGGCCGAACTTTAGGTATGTTAGCCATAGCTTTAAGAGCCTAGATAGGCGAATGCGACGACAGGCACATAAACCGTGTACTCCAACCCACCAATACTGTTATCTCCGGTAAATCCGTAGCCAGCCAGGGCCACCTCCACACGGGCCATGAAGTCGTCAACCGACAGCGCAGTGGGGAAGTGCTTGGTCACCTCCGCGAGGCGCTCAGCCAGGCCGGGAGCGCGCTCGTCGGTGGCCCAAGCGGGCTGAGCGAGCGCAGCGGAGGAGACTGTGGACATGGAGTTAGCGTGGCCGGCGCAAAACAGCTTGCCGCAGCTGCAGGGCTTTAGCAGGGACGAGTTGCTGCTACTGCGCGCGACGTTGCGGAGCAGGCTGCCGCTGCCCTCGGCGCGAGCGACAGTGGACAGCAGACGTGGCCTAGCAGAGTTCCATACTTGCTCGGCAATAGACTCGGCGGCCCTGCTATTAGCCTCCAGAGCCGAGGCCATGTTGGCCATCGCCACACGAGTGAAAGCAGTGCGCGGCATGGTTGATGTTTAATTAACGCTTTGTAAGCAGTAAAACAAAAACTGTAGGCGTCGCTTTTGTCGTCTAATTTAATGAAGGAAATGCATGTTATATATTTCTACCGGTTGGCGGTTGCAGTACATGCGCGTAGGAGGGTCAACCCCTACAACTAGTGAAGTACCGGCTACCACTACTCCTCCAATATCATGGCGCTCAGATATATTGTCTGTCTTCTCTCAACATTTTCACATGTGTTGCCTTGTCGTTGCAGCTACTATACTTGCCGAGCAGTGACTTAGCTCAAAACTACGATTTTTGGTGCCCTCTGTATCAAGGTATGCACATGTGCCGTGGTGGACTTCTGTATTAGTAGTGTATGTCGCTCGGTGCACTGTTTTCTCCTGGAATAACCGATGCTGTGCGACAAATAGCGTCGTCGCCTTGTGTTTGTGCAGCCGGCATTCGTTTATTGTGCTCCATGTCCGCATCGCGAGAAGCTCCAATAACGTGTTTGCTTGTGTCGCCCACTTGAAGGTTCGCCGCAAAAATGGTGTCAATGACTCTTAACGACACGCTGAACCAAGTGGAGCACACCCCGCCAATCCACAAGCGTATCCTAGACATCTTGCCGGGCGTCTCTGGAGGCGTTGCGCGCGTTATGGTAAGCCTGTTATCTGTTCGGGAAACTGATGTTAACGCTAACCGACAGCTTAATTTGGTCATTAGCATACAAGCGCTCATGAATATTCTTTGTTAGATCTTAATTTTGCTTTGTTACAACAAGAATCCCTTCGCAGAGTATGCTGGTATGCCGGAAGGGCGGTAATCCATGTTGCCATTTGCGGCAATGCACAGGGTTGCAAAATGCTTTCCGACAGTAAATTTCTGTGCCATTTTGCGCTTCTTTTTTCACTTCTTTCGCAGATTGGTCAACCATTCGACACCATCAAGGTCCGGCTCCAAGTGCTCGGCAAGGGTACGGCAATGGCGGCCAAGCTACCCCCGTCGGAGGTGTACAACAGTTCCATGGACTGCGTGCGTAAGATGATCCGCAACGAGGGCCCTCTGTCTTTCTACAAGGGCACCGTTGCACCGCTAGTGGGCAATATGGTGCTGCTGGGCATCCACTTCCCGACCTTCTCAGCTGTGCGCAAGAAGCTTGAGGGCGATGACCACTACTCCAACTTCTCCTACACCAATACGCTGCTCTCGGGTGCTGCTGCTGGCGCCGCCGGCTCGCTGGTGTCAACCCCGGTAGAGCTCGTGCGCACCAAAATGCAGATGCAGGTGAGTAGGGACCGACCGGTAGCCCTTCTGCACATACACCAAAATGCCGATGCAAGTTGGGCGTCGCATGGGCCCTTCCAAGACCTCTCTACCTCTGTACCGGTCCATGGGAAACAAATACTTGCATGACCTTCCATTCTCATGATCATGCGGGTCTTCTTACATACGCGTGAGCAGAAATTAACTGTCTGCGTCATTTTGCCCAATGCCGCCTTCCCTTTCTTGTAGCGTCGTGCTGCCCTGGCCGGCAGCATTGGGGCTTCGTCCACTGCTGCCGCCGCGTCCTCGGCTGAGGAGTTCTACAAGGGCTCCGTGGACTGCTTCAAGCAAGTACTCTCCAAGCACGGCGTCAGGGGGCTGTACCGCGGCTTCACCTCCACCATCCTGAGGGACATGCAGGTGCGTTGACTGGTGGCGTAAGCATGGGCGGGTTGGCTGATTGAGTGTCCTAGGATCTGAAGCAGGGCGACTCCAGGCAGGCACGCTTGCGCTGCCTTCGTTCCATTTTGAGCCATAAGAGCTGTTATAAGTTGGATGTACCATGCAGGCCATGCGGCTGTTGCTATGTGCGTCCGCATCCCTCTAATTCGTAACGACCCACGGGTCGCAACTCATGTACCGCTGCAGGGCTACGCGTGGTTCTTCCTGGGCTATGAGGCAACCGTCAACCACTTCCTGCAGAACGCGGGTCCAGGGGTGCACAGCAAGGCCGACCTGAACTATCTGCAGGTCATGGCGGCGGGCGTGATTGCCGGGTTCGGGCTGTGGGGCTCCATGTTCCCAATCGACACCATCAAGTCCAAGATGCAGGTGCGGAGTAGGAATTTGTGGTAATGGCTGAGAGTGGTGAAATTGTACAAGCAACAAACAGCGTTAAGGGTGTTATTAATGAAGGAAGCTAGTATGCGCCGCATTTATAACACATTTACAATACCAAACCCTTGCTTTTGAGTATTAGAGACAAGTGCAGCAACGGCTACAACGCTTCATGCACTACCGTTGCATGTTTTCCCGCCAAAGTCCCTGTCCATGAACGTGCACCTATCCCACCTCTGAACATATCCCTGGCCCTTGTTACCTCCCCCCTCCCCGCAGGCCGACTCCCTGGCCAAGCCGCAGTATACCACCACGCTCGACTGCCTGCGCAAGGTGCTGGCGGGCGAGGGGCAGGCGGGGCTGTGGCGCGGCTTCTCGGCCGCCATGTACCGCGCCATCCCCGTCAACGCGGGCATCTTCCTGGCGGTGGAGGCCAGCCGGCAGGGCATCAAGCTGTACGAGGAGCAGGTGGAGCACGTGTACGGAGGAGTGGTGGGACCTGCCACTCCCACAGCTACCAGCTAAGCAGCTAGCAGCTTAGCATCAGGTTGCAGGCCTTTTGCTTGGCTAGCTAGCAAAGGTGCCCAGCGTTGACCGGGCTTATATATATTCGCGAGCAGTTGAGGGTTGGATTCGATGAGTACAGGACATGCTATGTGTTGAGTGTCTCCACGCACGTGTCGTTGCATGCACGAAGCTCAGACTCTTGAGGATGCTGTCATGGCGGTTGACCGTTACTTGAAAACGATCATAACTTGTGCGGCGAGGGACAGCAGGGAAAGGCGAGACCCGTCGTGCATGGAGCGGTTTTCCGTGCTGACTTTTCAGTGTGAAAATTGCAATGCCCTGGAGGCAATGTCATACGCTTTGAGGCGTCAGAAGGAAGGAGCGTAACAAACGTGCACGGATGTAGTGGTCAAGAGTGTAGGAGATGTGTGTGGGCAGGGTAAAGGGTGTGGAAGGACAGGCACGATGACGTGTTGCATATACGGCGTAACGAACCTGAGATGGTTGCAACTTGCAAGCCTACCTATGAACATACGACTGGCATGGTTGAAGCGTGGAACCGAGCTAAGACAGCATCTTGCAGAGTATGGTATAATAGCTGTACACATTGCAAACCGTGCCACAACGGCGAAGCTTGCGTAGCATGTAGCACACGTACGACAGTGAAAGTATGTGACAGGTGGAGCATTAGATATGCACCGTTACAAATTCGTGGCCAGCCCTGTTGAACCATGTGGACCAATACGCAATAGTATTCAACTACCGGTATTACCCAAACCCTAACCCACCACCATGGAGCAGTCAGGTAAAAAGCATTTTGAGAGTAGGCCATAACTCATCGTGAGTATGATCCCACGCAACCAAGGGAATATCTAATGAGGCGTCCACGCAAACCCTTTGATGGGACAGTAGTACGGAAATGCCAGCAGGCCATGCTTCCAGTACACAGCAGAGATGCGTCAAGTGGGGCCTCAGGGCCGCCGGCACCAGTACACCATCCAGGGGCACGGCAAGCAACGTGTGCTGCCTGTGTACGGTACCAAAACCCAACCAAAGCCCCAGACTACTTAACGAGGCGTACATCTTGCAACGCCAACTTTGGTTTCTACTTACTAGCAGTGTAGAGGCACGCAAGCTTTTGTTCGCTGCTCTTTCGTACGTAACCACTATACGACGGCACCACGAGTCTTCTAGGCCCCCTAACCCAACCTGATCTGCAAACCTCAGGTTGCAAGAAATAAAGAAGGCGGGCACACATTTCAAGGTGCACCCAGTCAGCCATAGACGTACCCTCAACAACATATCCCAACGTCCTTGTTCAAGATGTACGGTCGGTAACCGCCTGTGAGTTGTCTCCGCACAACGGCATCGTCAGGCACGGCCTCAAGGAGCTTCAACAGCGAAAGGCGACTCAGCATCAATGCTCTTCCCATACCACACAGCACACAGCTATCGCCTCACGCTCCTTGACTAGCTAGCTCCCTGGCAGGTGTTTGGGACATCTAATAAGGGCCAAAACTGGTCAGAGACAGAGCGCGCACTGAAGACAGCACGATGTCAGCATCCATGCAACTGCCGTACGTGCGAATCGCGTACGGTACACTGTGCAATCCGTACGGTAGTTGTAATCAACCGCACCTGAGCCCAAGGCTAAAGCCAAACGGTTCCACCAAGCCCTCCATTTACGCCATCCTATCTACAACACCCACAGAGAGCGGATCCAAAACGGCATTAAACGTAGCCAAAGAGCACCTATTACCGGTAAGCAGAAGAGACATGATAAGTTTTGCTCTCTACCAAGTGACTAGGGCTGAGGGCGTGCGGAACCGACCTGCCCTGCTGTGAACAAAACAAGTAGATGGGCATGCCCTGATACCGTATGCCTACATGGGCTGTGCCAAACTGGCAATACCTTTCTCGTGACCAAACCAGGCATACTGACAATAGCTAGGAACTGTTGGCCCCGGCCGGGCCACGCTCGCTTAACACACTAAAACCTCATTGACATTGCTACAGGTTCAGGGCCAGGGGTCCTCTTGAGTAACACTGGCAGCCGTTCAGTGAGCTTTGCCAACTTCTTTTCAAGCGCAGTTGGATTCAAAATGTTATGCATGGGCCCTCAAATATCCCAGTCGCAGCCTTCCTCCACGCTACATCAACTTCACCACCAATACTGATGTTGTCGCAAAAGCCACAAACCAAAGCCAGCGTTTACCGAAAGACGGCGGCGTTTCCTCGCAACGCTAATCAGATGTATGGTACGGCCACGCCTGGCAGCAAGGTACCAGAATCAATTGGCCCCCTCGGCACACCTAGCATTCCAGGCAATAGCAGGAAAGGAGAAAGGATGACGAGAATGGAATTATAGCGCGAAACATCACGAGAATGGAATCAGAGCGTGAAACGTACGTCCCAACATGTCGGACATCAGGGTTCTAAGTCTTTGGACAGACCCATATACCGGTAGACGACTAGATGCCACCATGGATGGATGCACACGGGTGGCCCTTAAAAGCAAACTGATACTAAGCGCAGGATTGGCGCTAGAGATAGCTTCGTGGCGTCTACGCGAGCAACGCCTAGTACAGACGTTGCCCCCAACGTCTGTAGGGCAACGGGCGCACAGGGGCCGCATCGGCCACCAGTCAAAGAGCTCATCCGGAATGCTGCACCATGCCCCTTACCACCTGCGCATACACAAGGACACCCCGTGACGGTGCCCGTCCTATTTGCTGCTAATTGTGATGTCAGCAGCAACACCAGCACTACTCACATGTCATTGCTGCACCTCTCATGTATTCAGTGTGCAACGCTCACCTGTTTTGCCGCCGGGCCTCACAAGCACGTGTTACCAGCCTTATTATCAAACGCGAACCTCAAACCGCCGCCCTGCCTGCCTAAACCCAATACAATTTGACTGCTTACGTACGCTTCATACGCTTCATTGATTAAGTTTTCAGATTTCTTCATTTCCGACTTGCGAAGGCTACACGCACGCGCTGATCTGTGTCCAGAAATCAACAAATATGTACGCGCGCAGGCACGCACGCAAGCATGCGGCTCATCCGAGCCTAAGCACTGCAGTCCATGTAAACCATTCACACCGTGTACTGTGAACCTGGACTATGACAGCACCGCCACAACCGGGCCCCGACGGAAACCCGGAACCTCCGGAAGGATTGGGTTGTTGGTTACGTTCCGTTCTATTGCAGAAGCACAAACGTCCTCCGTTGAGAAAAAGACACATCAGCAGTTCAGCCCCAGAACGTGCCTCACACCTCATCTCCTGCACCTTGCGTTTCTGCTGCTAGTTCATTCTCAAGTGACTCTTGCGGTTGCCGCACTTCCCATTGTTTGCTTGCCTACCTCTGTCACAATAATGCACGCCGCACGCCGCCGCCTTCGCTAGCACATGCCAAGGCCAGCTGACTCGTGCGGCAGAACACACCTATACCTATAGTTGTAATCAATGCCGGATGTCTTGCTACAAGCAACCCAATTAAGATCATCGTGAACGGCGAAGGGGTAAATTCCGAGAAGATGGTGGCCGCGACAACCGCAACCAGTAACAAGTAATGACCTATCATTAGCCAGCTCGGTCACTCAAAATGCTCAGCACCACCGCCGCCGCTGCCGCCACAGCGGACGAAACGCAGCAGAATATTCTTCAGCCGGTCGCCCACGCCGGCACGGCTATCAATGCCAACACAGGACCCAGCCTGGTCGCCGCAAACCTTGCCGCGACCATTTTGAGAAGCCACCGCGCCACGACGACCTCTACCGGCCGACACAACCGGCGGACGATCCGCCAGCACCTTTGTCGGGCAGTTCGCTCCCAAAGACCACTCAAACATGCTGTCCTCTGAATCCTGTGACATCATCAGCTGTGGCCCATGCGACCCGTGCTGCTGCTGAGGCTGCTGTCGCTGCTCCTTCATGCTCCTGCCAGCTGGCTGCACAGCGGGTATACCGGACATGCGAGACGTCGCAAACTGGGCGTGTGAAGGCAGAGCAGCAGCAGCCGCAGCCGCCGGCGCAGCCCCAGCAGAAGCGGTAACAGTAATCGCAGCGGTGGCAGCTATCGGCGCAGAAACAACAGCCGAGTTGGCAGTAGCACCCGCCGCAGCCGTGCAATTCCGGTGCAGGTGCAGGCCAGTGTTAGGTCGGCACACAGCACCAGAAAGCTGGGGCCTCACGACTGGTTGCCGCGACTGTGGTGGTGGTTGCCGCTGGCCATCCGGCTGCTGCTGCTGATGATGATGATGATGATGCCGACAACCCTCCCTGCCAGCATGCAAGCCAGCAGAGCGCACACGCTCCTCAGCCTCCTCTTCCAACTCATGCATTCCCAGAGGCATCAGTTCCTTCATAACGCAATCGCTCTCATCATCTTCATCCGCAGCCACCGCCGCCGCAGCACTACCTTCCCGTTGAGCAATCTCGGCGCGAGCCATGGCGCTGACCCATGGGTCACCCAGAGACAGCGTTGACGCCACTTGCACCCCAGCGCTTCCGCAGACGCTGCCGCGGTCCAAGACGTAACCAAGCAGCGTGCCGCGTCCTTGCCGAGAGCTGAGGGCGTCATCTGCGTCGTCTGCCGCGCTTAATTCCTCCTCATCCTGCGCAATGATGTCCGCTGCTGAAACACCAACTAAGCCAGCACCCGCATCCCATGCCTCTTCCAAAACTTGGTCAGCAGGCCCGGCAGCCGCTGTGACGCCGGCTCGTGGCATGGCACAGCTCGGGCCGCCGCCAATGCCGCCAGACTGGATATACGATGATGAGCTAGGGAGAGCAGCGGTAGCAGCAGGGATGGCGAAGCCACGGCTTGCTGAGTTCGCAGTCGCTGGTGGGGCGTTGCTGCTGCAGCAGCAAGAAACAGCAGCAGCAGCCGTAGCTGCTGTTGCTGCTGCGCTCTGCTGTTGGAAGCCGTCACCATCGCCGCCGGCATGGGCGTCGCCGTTAAGGCACCAAGACGCGGCAGCCTCGGCGGCAGCAACAGCGGAGCCAGCTTCCGGAGTGGCAGCAGGAGCAGGCGCACCCCACAGATTCCCCAACGCAAGCAGCTTGTTTAACGTGTCCAGGCCACGCTGACGCCGCCGGGGCTTGCTTGTTTGCCGTTGCTGCTGGTGTTGCATTGCTGTTGATTGCGATGGTACTTGTGGTGCGTTGTAAGCAGCAGGCGGCGAGCAGGGCATGCCAAGAGGGCTGAAGGCGTCGAGTAACGAATCCGTCTCAGTCTGCGAGGGACGACAGAACACACATACGGCCAGGGGACATGTGAAAAGCCCGGTACACGTATCCGTCGCAACAGGTGACAAAAAATCATGTTGCTTTGCGTTACATGAAGCGCCATTCTACCAGTTGCAGGTAACACAAACCTAGAACAAGCGATACCATACCAATGCAGACGCAAAACTCGAACACCACCACAGCCAACAGGCACTACTTACAGTAACGCTTACCATCAGGCCGCTGCCCAACCCTGCGAAACCACCGCTGCGGCCTTCGCAAGAGGGATACCAGACACTGCTCGAGAAGCTACCAGGAGTCAGCTGCAGACCGTCCGAGTCCAAACTGCGCACACGGGTGTTGCTGCCGTTGTTCGCTGCCGCTGAGGTGTACATTTGCATATAGTTCCCTGCTGTTGCTGCGCGAGTGCTGGGCATTCCAGCTGATGCAGCAACCATGCCTGCTGCGGTTGCTGGACCGGAGGCAGCGATGCCTGCTCTCGATGCAGCTGTCGTGGCGGCTGCAAAGGCCACGGCGGCAGCGGCGGCCCCAGCCGGCATGGCTCCACGGTAGGCGGGTTCAGACAGCCGATGCGGCTGCGTTCTGGCGCGAGCAGCCGCAGCACCAACACCTGCACAAGAGGAGCTGTTTCCAGCGGTTGTTGCTGTCGCCGCAAGTGCAGCTTGCAGCAAAGTGCCGGAGGTTGCGGTCGAGGGACGCAGGGATGAGGGGCGTAGAGTGGAAGCATGTGGTACTGCAGGATTGGCTGCAGGAAAGCCGCAATGCGAGTGAAGGGTGCTGCATGTTGAGGCTCTGTGGACGACAGGGTTGGCTGTAGCAGTGGCGGCGCCTTTTGCTGCGCCCATGCAGATGACAACGCTGGGACGGTATTGCAGCATGACAGCTGCAGCGGCCGTTGCTGGAGTGCTAGCTCTAGCTGTGGTGGCTGTTGCAGCGGCGGCGGCACCGAATGGTTGCATGGAGCCCGTTCTCGACGCCCTTGATGCCGTACTGGCTGCCGTACCTAATGTTGCAATCATGGATCCAGAAACCGACTTCAAGGCCGACAATGACGGCGGCATCATGAGATCCGCTGCCGTACTGCCCGTACCAACGTACGGTCCGACGCTCCGAGCGCTGAGCTTGCTGCTGCTTGTACTGCATTTCCCGAGTTGCCGTACATCTTGTGACAACCTCCGTTGGCCGATCGGCATAGACCCCGCCCTGCTGCTTTCCGAGCTCCCGTCTGCGGTTGCCGGGCGTTGCGTCGCCAAGTGAGCTGTAGCAGCAGCAGCGACACAGCAGCCTAACGCAGCCGGGGCAGCATCAGGACTAGTAGGGGTGTCCTGCGTTGCTTCACGCTCCAAGCTGCTCCTGTTGTTCATGCTGTTGCTAAATTTCAGCGCACGCGTCCGGCACCAGGCGTTTAAAGAAGCTTTCCGTTGCAGCGTCCGCGCGCCTCCGCCGCCGCTGGCGGCGCCAACGCCGGCGGCGGCGCACGGTCGCAGCTGAGTGTGCGGCATCGGCACAGTCGGCTGGGTCCGCGCCCGTGCCGCCGGCGCTAACGAAGCGATTGCCGAAGGTAACGCATCTGCCGCGGGAGGGAGCGATCCACACTCCAAGGGACGCCCCCCAGCAGCGCTTCCCGCGACGGCCAGGGAGGCGGAGGTGCAGGTCAGCGGACGTGCGGTTGTACGACCAGCCAGTGCTGCGACGCATCTTGTCACCATGCCATGAAGTGAGGAGCCTCCGCCTCCGCCGCCGGCGCCGCCTACACCGCCGCTAGCGTACGACACGTTTGCCAGGCAGCGCTCTGACCTCTGCCGCTGCTTAAAGAATGGCGCTGATGACACTGCCGAGAGGTCGTGTTGAAGCCCCATGCCGTTACTGCTGACGCTGATGCTGCCTCCACCGCCGCGGCCCCAGCCCCGACCAACACCGTCACTGGCCCATCCATGGCTCCTGGAAAGGCTGCCGCCAGCCCCGCCGCTGTTGTAGGGACTGCGACAGCCTTTGCTATCTCCATTTCCAACAATGCCGTCGTCCTCCGCACCACACATCTCTATCAGGCGTGAATCGTATAGCCTCGCAAGCGTTGCGTTTTCAGCCATGTCCGTCCGCACATCCTCAAACCACGGCATATCCAGTAGCTGCTCTGCAGATGGCCGTTGTGCAGGATCCAACCGCAGACACGCCTCAACGACCTCAAACGCCTGGGGATTCAGCCTTGGCAGCCGCTCTCGCAACGGCCGGCCCGGTAACGTCTCGGGCATGTAGGTCTTGCCACTTTTCGCGGCCTGCTGCTGTTGTTGTTGCTGCTGTTGCTGCTGCTGCTGTTTTACGGATGAAGTATTACCGGAGACGACGGGGTCTGCTGAAGTGCCTGAAGCAGCATCCGTGGCCGTATCCGCAGCAGTAGCAGCCTGCGCGCGAGAAGATTCCTCCAGGCGTTTTAAAGCCTCCACAGCGGCTGTCAGCGGAGGCGGATAGGGCCCTCCTGGGAATGCACCCAAGATGCGCCACAGCTGATCGAGCGAGCTAGTTCCCGGAAGAAGGGGCCGCCCAGTAGCCATCTCAGCTATGGTAAGGCCGATGGACCACACGTCTTGGGGGTAGAACAGGCAGAGGAGGGTTGGGGCGCACAAGGGGAAGGTTGCAGGGAAGGAATTAGGATGCACAGGTGGAGGGACGCAGGGAAGGTGGCGGAACTGCGTGATTCTGCAATGAGCGAGCGCTTGGTCGCGCTCAGTGACAATCGCTGTTGCACAGAACAGCATGCACAACATTGCAACATCGAGGCAGAGATATCTTGCTGGCTGTGGGATGATATCTACGCTCCTGGCTAATAGGCTGCTACGCATGCGCATCTTTCGCAATGATGTAATCCCATGCAAACTTGAAGCTTAGTAGTACCTGCCGGCTTGCCGTACTCCTGTCCAAGCAGCACCTCTGGCGCTCGGTACGCACGCGTCTGCACGTATGACGTGAGGCGGCCGCAGTCCAGCCCGTTGGCCCCTCCCGGAGCCGCTCCCACTTTGCGGGCTAGGCCAAAGTCGCACAGCCGAATTGCGCCATCAGCGGTCAACAACACGTTGGACGGCTTGATGTCGCGGTGCAGGACCTAAGGAAGGAGGTTGTAAGGGCGTCGAGAAAGAACTCACGCAGGGTTCAGGTTTTGTACGTACGTCTGGTGATAATGTGAAGAGAGGCGTGCGTCTGGCACGAGAGGAGTCACTGGCATGGCCTGGCACGGAGGTATTGCTGGTCGTTCGTCCTCTTGTAAACCCTATTTGTTTCGCGGGGCTGCCATGACATGAAGTCCCGCATACCCTACACAGCAGGTCTCAGCAGCGTTCCTCGTGACACCAGCTGCTCGAAGCAAGAGCGCTCTGCACGCAATCCCGCCCCACCGAAACCCACCTGCTGCGAGTGCAGGTACCGCACAGCGAGGCACAGCTGCCAGGCGAAGGACTTGAGCAACTTAGGCGGCAGGCCGAACATGTACTTGGAGTGCAGTATGCGGGTGCCGCAACCGCCCTCGATGTACGGAAACACCGCATACAGGTGTGAGTTGCGACTGTGGGAAGGAATGACATTGTGCGGGTACACGTTAGGTTGATTTATTTGTGTGCTTCGGTGCTGACGGGATTCATTGCATGAGGTATCGTCCAGATTCGCAGCAGCTCACCTACGGAAGGCACGTTCCAAATGAAGGATAAGGGGGTGATCAAGGCTCTTCAGGAGCCGGATTTCTCGGAGCGCTAGTTGCATCCCCTGCAAGCGGCAGCAATGAGAGCTTGATGAAAGCCAAATCAAGCAGTGCGTCTTCATTTCCTATTCCTTTTAACGTGAAATGTAACCTTTTCATGCCTTCCATACATTTGCTAATGTGGTATGCTGGTCGTTGCCATTTCTATATCCTCAACGGAAATCATAGGGATCCAATCACCCATCCAACTTTTAAGAACGAGTCTCTGTTTTATGCTGCTGCCGGCTGTCCTTCGTCCATAAACGCTGACTTGTAGAGCGTCATGCCGAATGCCGCACCAAGGAAAGAAAGAAATATGCAAGCACCAAAAGCAATATAACACAACTCTTCATCTTACCAACTTGTCAGTATGCGCCCACTTGAAGCATTTGACAGCGACCAACCTCCGCCCGGATGATGTTCTCTCTCGACAAAGCAGGACGGAGCCATAAGAGCCCTCTCCCAAGCGGGATACAACTTCGTACGATCCTTCCTCAGGCCCATTGACGTCCTGCAATACAGGTGATGGTGCTTTTGCTATGCGGCGCAGCCTGACAGCTTGGGCACGTAAGTCCAAGCCGTCACTCACCTTTATTTCAGTCATTGTCTTCGAACCAATGCCAGGCGTAGGTAAATCTTGACTGTTCTGCAATTATCTATACTCACTGCTTGCTCTGTATGTGTACCATCGCCCGTGCTTGCCAAAACGCTCGCGTGGAACACATTGCGAATGCTAGCAATCATCTCAACGCTGCCCGTTCTTCTAGTGAGACATGGCAAAGATACAACGGTGAAGGGCTGAGCGGTTAGTACGGCCCTCCAGGAAGCAATGGTCGCAATCTTCTGATCGGCCTTGAGATCCGGCAGAGAAACAGTCGCGATTCATAGTATTTAACGTGCAAACCCGATACCCGGTATCTTGGATGTCCAGTGTACCGTATGAAGGGGTCGTTGGCACTCCGCGCGTTGTAACTTTTTAATAGATTGCACTGATACGAATTCTTACCTCTCATCTATGTATCGTTTCAGCTTCCATTTCTAATTTGCGAGTTCTGTGGGATGGGGGTTTCTTAAAGGCGACGTTTCGAGTCCGCTTCTGAGTACCTGCTGAGTACCAAAGGACATCGAATCCTCTTGCGTAGAAGGCTTGCGTAGAAGGCCCAGGAGACAAGGGTAACATGGTGACGCAGTTTATTGTGAGTATTAGCGCCAACCGTAGTATTACCTTGCCTCGGGACATGTACCGGTAACCGACGTACGCGGACCCCTGGAACAGCGTCATTTCTTGAGCTGTTTGGCTTCTTAAGCACCGGACCACTAGATCGACCGCTTTCAAGCCTTGTCCTGAGCTGGCCTATTGCCCTGAGCTGGCCTAAGCCTACATTCAAGTGAGGAATGAAGTAATCCTCGTTCCTGAGTTCCTGCCCTACGTTATGACGACTTGCCCTTTGCTACAGCTGGTCTTCTCTCCCATCAATACCTTTCTCGGGTCCGTATCCCCGCCAACCAAAGGCCAAGGTTCTTAACCAAATGCTACCCCACCTTCGCAACCCTTTCATGCTTTCCAAATCTTTAGTCCCATTGCAATCTCTCATGTCGTGACCGTTCAGGCATAAACACGTCCTCAGTGCCAGCAGTGCTTTCGCAGTAGCAGTGCTGCACTCGAACGGACCCATGGTTCCTCCTGTTGCCTTCTCCGCCCCCCCCTAGTCCAACCCACTTAGCAACTAGGTGTCCTGCCCTCCTGGCTGCTGGGGCCATGCTTTAGAGCATGCGTACGGTAGCATGCTGTGTAGTCGGGGTTTTGCTGGCGGTTTCCGGCTCACGCCTGGGTGTACGGCAGAGGACGACGATCACCTCGCAGCAGCCACCAACATACATTAGGAAAGGTTCTCCTGTTGCCCTCTCTCATTCCTCGTTACCACATCGATTTCACAGCTGCGTACTCAGGGCGATCTATTCAATTTTTTTTAGTTTTTTCATCTTTTTTCAACTTGTGCCCTACGGTTCTACACCGACGTGCATTTGCTGCAGTTGGCGTTCTCTCCCACTCATCAGTCATATTACTTCTCCATACCTTCTCCATACCTCACTGCCTATGCCGCCCCCCAAAACTTTACTTGCCTTTGAATTATCGCTGTAACGGTAATTAACCCATACCCGTCGTATAAACTAAATCGGAGCTTTGCTAGCGGCTTGAGACCCAAGCCCGGTTGTAACAGAAGTGACGATTGCAACCAATACCTTGCAGAAGGAATGGTAAACAATATTTGGTTGATATTTATTAACTGATACATACACTTGCGTGCGGACAACAGGCAATCAACAGCCAACTAGGAACAGATGGACCGCCAAGTAACCCCGCGGGACCGAACCAGGAAACACAATCATTGCGGGGGCCCCGCCATGTACACGCCCCCGTACATGGCGGGGGCATGTACGGGGGCCCCCGCCATGCAACCTGTGCAATCTTAAACCTTATCTTAGCCCAGAAAGCCGGAACCCGGCCTAGGTTCGTTCCATACCAATCAGCAACAAGAGCACAGCCTAGTTCAGGCTCAACATGTACAACAAATCAACAATACTGAAAAGCCACGTGCTAGGGGTGGCTAACAGGCAGGTGTGTACGTGCGTGCAGTACGGTACCTCCCGCCGCTGCGCGCTTCCATGTTCATATTGTACAGTGCGGCATCGCGCAAACGCCACGCGCGCAAACCGTTCGTAGAGCACAGCACTAAGCCTCCTACGTCTCCTACCCCGCGCGATGCGATCAAACCAACGCGCATGCCCCGATGCATCCAGGACACCTATGTTTAGCCGCCCAATGAGTGCTGCCATGTTTGCAGCTTAGCTGAACGCATTCATCAGCATTAGATACGAAGAACGTCTCATAAACCACATATACATTGGAATGCCCCTCCATGGATGGTAGTACGCAAAAAGGAAGCGAAGACAGGGGGATGCACGCTCGAAGTGACCCACGGGTCATTTCTGCCCATCGTGCGCCGTTCATCTCCTAAACCCCCAAAAGTCCCATATATCCTCCTCTCAGCTGCGTCTAGAGCCTTCTGGCCTCTGCGCCAGACGGCCTGACGGCCTGGCTGTCAGGGCCATTCCACAGCCCGCATGGCATGCCCCACTTGTGCCGCACGGCATACGCCTCATTGCTTGCAGCGCAGCTACAGCAGATAACGTCCCCAGCCACCGCCGCCATCGCCACCCCTGCAATCGTAATGATGGGGGAGAACGGGACATCAGGATGCTGTCACACGGGCAGCACGCAAAGCAAGCGTATGATGGGAGCTCCAAAGCCGTGTCAAGCATGGCGAGCACACGCGAACAAGGACCAGACGCATGCAAAGCCGCCGTTTCCATAAAGAATCCCAACAAACCGTTGATCGTAGATGCGGTAGCTATGAACGCAAGCGGACACACCATGCATGTGAAGGCCCTGTTGCCCACATCCACACGTACCAAGCATTAGGGGAACCATTCGAGTTCGCTCCCGTGTACCTGTGGTGGTCGTCGTCGTGGTGCCGGTTGTCGTCACGGCGATTGTCGTGCCGATCGTCGTCACGGCGGTTGTCGTGCCGATCGTCGTCATGGCGGTTGTCGTGCCGATCGTCGTCACGGCGGTTGTCGTGCCGATCGTCGTCACGGCGGTTGTCGTGCCGAACGTCGTCACGGCGGTTGTCGTGCCGATCGTCGTCACGGCGGTTGTCGTGCCAATCATCGCGCCGATCACCACCGCCGCCGCCACCGGTCCAACCCCAATCATTCCAGAACTGCTGCAGCCGTCGGCCGCCAGGCCCAGGGAGTGCACTGCACGGGAGCGACAAGACGGGATGACGAAGAAGCCGCAGGGAAGGCGGGATGAAGGTATTGAGTGCACGCATGCCATGTCATATAGGCTGGGCTAGTCAGCTGCTGTCTAGCATGAAAAGACGACGTCTCCCCATCCTCCCTCGTCGCGCCCAACGAGACATGGTCCCACGTGCATCCCCAAGAGCGCTCACCTCGTGCCAGGGCCTGTGGCATTTCCCCTGGGGGTGGGAGTCCTCGTCAAGTTGCCCCTCGCGTGGCTCGTGGCATTGCGCGCGGCGGTTATAGCGCCAGGGATTGGTGCATTAGGCCTGGTGAAATTTGGCCTGGTGGCGTTGGCGATGGCACGAGTCCTGTTGCTGACAGCGCGAGTAGTGTTGGTAATGGGGGCTGTGATTGGAGCCGTAGCATTGGAAACTGCCGATGAGACGCCGGACGTTGCGTCGCCGACGGCCCTGCCGACGTGGCCGGTAGCCAGGTCGCCCACAACGCTGGGGCGCTGGTGCAGACGGCGCCCGCCATTACCGCTGCATATGATGGAGAGGTAATGGAGGGCGGCTTAATAGGAAGGGCAAGGAAGCAGTGCTGCGAAGACAGGGTATATGTGGTATTAAAGAACGACGGGAACAGGAGAGGATGTAAGTTTACACATGGCTGGTTGCTAGACACTTGTCCAGACCTGGGGTTTTGTGGCAAGGTTCAACGGTGGTACCGTTACCGCTACTCACATGCCAAGGCTGGCGCCGGAAGGCAGCTCGGAGCCCGCCTTGCGAAGATTGCGGTGATGTCCGGTCGCCGCGGCTGAAGCAAGCAAGCAAGGGCGGGGAGGTTTGCATGTGTATAAGATTAGCGTTGCTTTTAAAGGGCCTCTGCGTAGTCCTGAAAGCGTTAGCAGCCGGTTACTAGCCAACCAAAGCGCGGCATTGCAACTTGCAGACCCGTGGGTCGTTTTGTAAGGAATGCCAGCCACTACCACTAAGCCATACCAGCCACTACTACTAAGCAACGCATACATTTATTAGCAGATGAATGCCAACCTGTCACAGGGAGCGGCACGAAGGCAACAGATGCGATTAGGGCTGCAACCACCAGCAGCGGCGTTGCGACCGGGAAGCCGCTGGAGCCGCGGCGGGCGAACGGCCGAGCCATAGTCGGCAGGGCGCGACTTTGCAGTGTCGTTATATACTCCTGGTAAAACAGACGTGAAGCAAACAAGCAATGCTGTGGCCTTTTCGGGATGCGACCTCGACCTCTTTAAAGGAAAGCACGAACCAAAGCGCTTTCTCCTTACGCTCGTGGGCTGGGCTTTACCGTATCCTCTGAGCTGTTGAACAAATGGGCAGTTTCTATATACTTTACGCCTGCACGGCTAACGCATTTTGCTTGTTATGTCACCGTTCGTAGAAGTTACGGAGCGCTTCAAGCACACCGACAGCTACCTGCGGTTGGCAAGGTTGATGAGTGACACATCGTCCCGAAACACTCCCGATGGGATTAGTGAAGCAAAAAGACCCATGCTTAAAGTTAAAGAGATTGACAAACTCGACGTCAACTGCAAAACCAGAAGCGTTAGCTTAGGTATCGCACCGTTGGTGTCCCTGCCTGGAGGCAAAGTGGCAACATACCATACAAACGCAGGAGTGAGCGTGGGGCATCAGGGAATCCAGCTACCACATAATAAGGCCACAGGGGCCGCCACCTGAGCCCCCGGGAAGCGACCGGTAGCCATTCAGTACGGACCACCGCCTCAGGGGCCGCAAACCACGGTAGTCTCACCTACCGTAACCGCCACCACGGGTGCCATCACCCCCCCCACAATCATGTGGGTTGTTAGTTCCCCCCTTTACTCCCCCAGCCATGCCGCTACCACTGCCAGGGGTGCCGCCCCATTGGTCCAGGTTACGGCGTGTAGGACGTAAGCGCATAGGAGGCTAGGACAATTCCTGTACGAAGTCAGGAGTCCTTGACGCGCAAGGTAGCTTCATAAAGAAGATCCTATCGTGATGTTAGACCAACTTTTGCTTGCAAACGTGTTAACTTTAACATGCAAACAAAGCCTCTCCGGGTCTCGCAAGGCTCGCGACTTCTTCGTCATCAAGTTCCGGTTCTCCCCATGCGGGCCAGCGACAAGGGTTGTCCCGAAATAGGTAGAAGCCTTGTAACCGAGTTGCATAGTTTGAATAAGGGGCTGTGTGGTTATGCCCTATCTGGAGGTTGCCAGTTGCTTGCGTCGGCTATGTGACTAAGAGTATAGCGACTAGCTTTCCATCCGTCTGGGACTCTGTTTCATATAGCTATATATCCGGAACGGTCTTTGTCAGAGCCTATACGTGGGCCTATGCGCGGGAGCCGGCCAGTCCGAGTCGGGCTAGTGGCGTTAACGGTACGCACTGGAGGAGGCGAAAAGATATGCAGAAGCAGGACTACTAAACTGGCAACGGTGCAGTGCCTGCGAAGTTCAGCCTAACTTGATTTGACAGGAGTAATCGACTAATCCTTATCCCTTGTCCCTCTACTAATAACGACCGTCCGACATTGTGTCCCGTACCCGGCTTTTGTAGTTACCAAAGAGCACGCTAAAAACAAGATTGGGTTGTTTCTTACTGGGCCCAGGCAGGCTGACAGGGAGATAACTTTATCCTAGCGCTTGCGCCATCGAAAATGGCCCAAACTATCCTTCCACTGCTGCTAGGCGCTCTGCTTGCCATTTCGTCAGTGTCGGCTTGCATTTACAAGTACGGGACCTCCCCGGACTCCCTTGTGAGTAGAGTGGGCGCGGGAGGCAACTTTTCTGAGGCATTAGAAAAGCCGTCACGTCAAGTTAACATACGCTTATCGATGTACAGTAACCGCAGTGGTTATAGATAAGCTCCTTGGGCATTGTTGTTCGTGACGCCGTCAGTCGGAACTTGTCTCCTTACGTAGGCCTTAACATCCGCGTGTTTGCTTGCAGGCGGCTCCCCATGGTGGAAGCCACTGGGACCATGGGAGGAACGGAGAGGACTGGTGGGTCTCGCGTAACTGCCTCCTCCTTACGAAAGCTTTGCTCATCGTGAGAAAGATACCTCTCACGAGAAGCCTGGTAGCGCGATAAGCCTTGCCAAAGTGTAAATACAGAACTATCTGTGCTTCCAACTGGTTTACTTGGCACCAGCAAGCCCGCATTTGTTGCGTCCTAACTTACGTAACTCCCTGCGCACTTAGGGATGGCGTGGACGCCGCCGGCAAGCCCTGGATTTGCATGAGTGGAAAGCGCCAGAGCCCTATCAACGTCCCTTTCAGCAATGTGCTTGGTAAGTATTTTTGCTGTAGGACTGCACCCCCAACTGGTGGCTTGGGCTTACCCGGCTTAGTAACTACCTTGTTGCAAGCACAAGGTGCCACACTACCCAGCGATACCAGCTTGACGTGCATAACAGCTGCTGCTGTTGCCTCTGCCTTTGCGACTGCCCTACCTAGCTCTCCAAACCTAAAGCTGAAGCCCTTCTTCCTGCTTCCATCCCAACCCATCACATCTTAACACAGACAACACCGGCAGCCACGTTCCCAGCAGCTTGCAAACCAAGTGGTCCTACCCCGTGCTCGTATCCAACGGCAGCAACATCCAGGTCATCAACAACGGCCACACCATCCAGGTCGAGTGGACGTCCCCGTGGACTGGCAATGCCAAGATTGCTGTCCCAGGTGCGATATGGGGCACACAGCAAGCAGGGTCTAAGTCTCGTGTAGCATGTGGCTTACGGGATTCCACGTGGGGATGACAGTTCTTGCATACCTGGTGTTCCATGGTAACATGCAGTGCATCTCAATCCTGCCTGCTGCGTCCCTGACCTCCTCCCTGCTGCCCCTCATCGTTGCTCCGAACCCCCTCCTACTACCGCAGCCAACGCTACCGACAACACCACCGTCACCTCCGTCCTGCACATGAAGCCCGACGCTCGTGCCACCTACGTTACCGCCACTCCCTACCAGTTCCACTTCCACGCCACCTCTGAGCACCTCCTCGCTGGTAAGTAGCACGGGTTGTGTTAAAGGCTTTAACATAGATTTCAACCCGGTCTTGCCTGCAAGTCGTGGGTTTAGACTCAGTATTCCCTGAACATGAATCGCATTGACTTAACAGAACATGCTTCCTGTTTTGTACGGCAATGCAGGCCGCTACTTCCCTCTTGAGCTGCACATTGTTCACAAGGTGACTGGTCTGCCCGGCTGCGCCAAGGGTTGCTACACCGTCACTGGTATCCTGTTTGAGCTGTCTGACGGCGCCGACAACAGCGTGCTCAACTCCATCTGGTACAACATGCCGACCCGGGAGGGGGTGAGTTGGTTGTTGTTGGTTGGTTCCGCTGTGTGCTGTACGATGATGGGGCACAGAATCTGCTGTCTGTAACCCCGGTGCGTTGTGCTCACACACATGCTTGCACTCAACCATTCCAAGACACGATACACCAAGATCGCAAGCATGCTCCGTTGGGTCTTCTTGCACGGCAGGTCCTGCACATTTTTACTCGGCTCTTTTTATACGAGCTCGTACACATGCACACATGTTTTTTCTTTTTAACCCCGCGTACTTGCCTCTCTCCCCTCGCAGGAGATCAAGCACTTGCCCAAGGGCGCCCAGATCGAGCTGGGCCGCCTGATCCCCAAGACCTCTGAGCGCGACTACGTGACCTACGAGGGCAGCCTGACCACCCCGCCCTGCTCCGAGGGCCTGCTGTGGCACGTGTTCACCCAGCCCCAGAAGATCAGCCGCGCTCAGGTTCGTATGTACGGACGCGACATTTGAGGTGGTTGAGCCAATTCTTCGTTCAGGCGATAGTTATGTGTGAACGCTGGCTGGGGTTGCTCCTGGCGTGGGGCTCTACAGCTGTTGACAAACACACTTGTGTGTTGTCCGTACACGCGCGTCTGTGTGTTGACAAAACCGGTTGTGTTTGCCGTGTGCGTGTGTGTTCCCGCCCCCGCCCCCGCAGTGGAGCCAGTACCGCGCCGCTGTCGGCCTGAAGGACTGCACCCTCAAGAACGCCACCACCACTACCACCGAGACCACCAACACCACCGAGACCACCAACACCACCTCCTCCGAGCACGTCCACCGCCACCACCGCCTGCACCGCCACCTGCTAAGTGAGGAGGCCACCACCAGCCACCCCGAAGACTGTGAGTGCAGCTGGGGCTGGGGTTGAGGCCGGGGTCGGGGTTTATGCATGGTTTGCGGGATGCTTGTGGCCTGCTTTGTTGGCACCAAAGGGCAGCAGCGCGTTGACTCGAGGAAGCAGGTTCACCACCCTCCCTCTTCTTACTCGGGTTCTTAACTGGGGCTCCTCTTACCCGCGTTTGCCCGTGGCACGCAGACACCTGCGAGATTGTCCAGTACGGCTCCAACTTCCGCGTCTCGCAGCTGACCTACGGCCGCACCATCAAGGTGGCTCGCGCTATCTAAGATGCTGGGAGTTTATCCTTTGTGACTCGATTTAAGGACGCCAAGAGCTTTACCTGATATAAGCGAAGGCGTGAGCTATTATTTGGCGCAAGCTATTATGCTAATATGAAAGCAGGAGGTTTGCAAGCCTGCTGAGGTTCACAGCGCTGCCGGAAGGCCTTGCTGCTGCTGGAAGTATCAAGGCGCACAGTTTTGGGGGGTTTGGTTTCGGATTTTTTCCACAAGTGATCGGAGTGATGCAGGGTCCTGCACCTCGTGAATAGGGTTTTTCCAGGTCTACTAAGGCGGCATTTGTGAAACAGTATGCGCCTTCCTCGACGATGTGGGTTTTGGCAGTGCTTCGATCTTCTCGGACGTGTGTTCGGACGTGTGTTCGTTATTGCTCCCTGGCACGGTACGGTACGGCCAAGTGTGGGCAAATATACTATCTTGATTCGAAACTATGCCGCTCTAAGTAATTATGCCAATCGTGATTGAGGCGTGCCAGCCTGAGGATAGCTCTCGCATGTCCCAGCCCCTGATTTATCACTATTTGACCCTGTAACCCTGGGCATGCGAAAAAAATCTAACCCCGCCTTGCAATACCTTACACACGACGACGCAGCTTCCGCGTTTTTCCAATGTGGACTGTTACAGAGGGAGGACAGGAAGACCACTAAACCAAAACTCCAGCAGAACCGCTACAACCGCGGCCAGCTGAAATCCTCCTGTCGTATACACCGGTACTACTATCTGGTCAGCCCGTAAACAGAGAGGTACGAAATACAAAAATACTTGCCGCGGTTCCCTTCTACAAGTCCTCCATGCGCCCTTCCACTGGCTCGGCCAAATGCGTCCCATGGTGTGCGGATTATCATCCAAGCAGCCGCCTAGTCCTTTCCAACGTCATGCCACACAACCCGAGCAACAACCCCTACCTAGCACACAACACGCTTCCATATGTTATTAGGGCAAAACTGCTGCTTAGAAACAAAGCTCTCCCATAGGACAAGTCCCTGCTTGCGACCTAAGAGTAAAGAGTTGCATTGCTTATCTTGACAGTTGGTTAGGTGGCTCTAGCGCCGGGCCTTCTTGGCAGCTGGAGGCTTGTTGACGTTCTTCTTTCTGCAGTACCGGGCGAAAGGCGAGACGAAACAGAGGGACCGAGTATACGGTAATGAGAAGAATAGTGAAGTACAGGGGAGCAAGGGGGAATACAGGATCGAGCGTAGGGAAGAACTGCAGTTGACGACAGACCAGAAGGCAGAAGTTTGCTGCATATCCACTCCTTATAAACCGCCAAATACCGGTACGCGAAGTAGTGCATGCGGACCCATTAGTTGAGGCCCGGAAACGCGCCCCCGGCATGGCATCCTGGGTTAGGCCTTTCATAATGTTACACCCCTCCCTAAAGGCAGACGCGTTGCAATCCATCCCGCAAGCAAGCCATGCAAGCACCGTTCGCACGAATGCACCGGTCCTTCACACGCAAAGCCCCCACAGCACGCATAGCATGCTAGGCATCCCACCTAGCGCAGCTCCCATGCCCATGTATGCACCCCGCGGCTCAGCTTACAGAAGCCCCCGGCCATGCATGCACATGCAAGACACCCCTCGGAAGCATAAAACTCACTTTGGGGGTTGAGCGGTTGTCGCCGCTGGCTTTCCCGGTGCCTGCTTCTTCTGGGGCTGCTGCTTCTGCTTCTCCAGCTGTTTTGGCGCCTTCACAGTCGCTGCTGCCGCAGTTGGCGCAGCTGCCCCATCAGCGCCGGGGCCGGCGTCGTTCCCTTCCGCCTCGAAATCAAAGTCGTCTGATGCCGGAGCCGCCGCCTGCGGAACCAAGCATGCAAGGAAGGCACGACAGGTTGGTTTTGCGTTTCCAACCGTTGTTGCATGAAATCCCCTAACCAGTGACCCGTGGGTCACCACATTTAGGAAGCCACAGGTCAAGAGTCTTCACTCACTGCCGAACCCGGGGCTCCGGTTCTGGCTGCTACCCAAAGCACGCCCTACACACCTGTGCCATCGCTGCCGCTGCCGCCTTCTTCTTCTGCCGCTTGCTTAGTTGCTTGCCCTCCTTGGCCGGCCCGCCCGCCTCGTTGTGGCTTGTTTGCGCCTGTTTCCGTTGCTGCTGCTGCTTCTGTTGCTGCTGCTGCGGTTGTTTCTTACCAGCGGCGGCTGACCCATGGGTCGCAGCTGCAGCTTTTTTGCCCCCCGCTTTCGCAGCTGCGGCTCCGTTGGCACCTGCGGCAGAAGGGGAAAGTACGGCAGGCGGAGGCGCGGGAACGAGATAGGGTTGCGGTACCGGCACCTCATGTAAGCGTTGCATGCCGCATACCCTGCCCGCCGCTGATGTACACCATTTCCCAAACCGGTAATCTGACATGGGCCAATGAACCCACCTCTTCCGCTCGGCCCTGCAGGGGCCTCCTGCTCCTCCTCCTCCATCTCCTCGCCCTCATCTCCGCTGGCTTCCTCCATTAAGTCGTCGCTGCCGCTCTCCTCCTGCTCCTCCTCTTCATCGCCCTCCTCCTCTTCATCCTCCTCTTCCTCAGCTCCGTCCTCCTCCTCTCCATCTGCATCGCCGCCCTTGCCGCCCTTGCCTCCACGTCTCCGCCTGCTCGCCAGCGCTTCCGCCTCCTCTGGAGGAACCCAAAAGTCTGGCTCCTCATCTTCATCTTCGCTTCCATCCTCCTCGCCTTCCCCAGCCTGCAAGCGGAAGGCATGGAACAAGGGAAAGCAGAGATCAGGACGGATAATACCATGTCGTCTCCACACGATTTGCTGCCGTGCGGTTCATGTCTGCACGCCTTTCAATGTCGTGCAGTGTCGCCCCGGACCGTCACAGCAGAGACAGCTACCCATACCCACTCACTTTAAGCCTACCACCGGCTTCCGCGTTTCCCTTCCCTCCCCCAACCGGAATCTTGTCACATGGACAGTTTCTACTCCTTACCCCATCCCGGCAGCCCTCCCAAGACAGGATTCAGGCGGCGTAGGCACACAGCCCCCCAGCCCCTCACCTCCTGCATCTCCTCATCCCCGTCACCGCCCTTGCGCTGCTTCTTGCTCCGGCGGCCGCCCTCCGGCTCCTCTCCGGGCTGTGCGGTAGGTAAAGAGGAAAAATCTAACTGACCGTGTGGTAAGGCATCATCATGGTTTGCAACATGTGAGCCAGCCCGACCCGCCCCGCTGTGCGGGTGGTGGTTGAGGGGAACGAGGGCCAAGCCAACACATCGCACGCATAGGATTTAGGCCCTTTTGCATGGCAGTGCAGTGATAAATGTGTCCACGATGCAAGCTGTAAACTGTAATCGTATATGGATGAATAAAAAAATGTTGCAGTGATCCCAAACCAGGATCCCAAACAAGGGGAAGCAAACGATACCCAGCCCTACACTGCAAGAAAAAACGGGACGAGCCCCAGCAAGCTCAGATGCTCACCAGTATAATTCCAAATTGCCTGAGGCTGGGCTCGGGCTTCAGGTCCTGCTGGTCTGCTACAAACCGCGCCTTTGCACGCACAAAGCGCTTGCCGCCCATGTGCTTCTTCACCGCCCCCAGGCTCTTCTCCAGTAGCTGCCCGGTTAGCGCGCAGTACAGCATGTGCCTGCATGGGGGTGGATGGCAGGGAGTTGCTGCTGCTGCTGCTGCTGGGGTAATAGCTTCTACAGCACCCAGCTAGGCATTGCATGCACCTCTGCACCTGTGGCTGCGGGTGCACCCGTGCTGCATGTGTGTGTGTATGTGCGGGCCGAGGGTGAACCAGGGTGTTTAACGTGTCTGCATGGCCGAAAGTGTACGGTGCCAACGTTGCTTGGGGTCGTAGTGAGCGATGCATGAGAGCGAAAGGAAACCGGAGAGCTGCAGGCTTGCCACAGCCCATGCGCTGTTCCCAGCGGGTCTGCCGCGCCCGCCCCTCCGAGGCCTCTCCAACGCGGACTCACGGGAAGTTCTTGCTGACCACGATGAAGGGCTCGTACTTGGTCAGCGCCATCTCGGCATCATATCGAACCTTCATCTTGGCAAAGCGAGCGCCGCTGCAGGCGAACAACGGGCGGAAGGGAAAACAGGAAACCTGAAGGGAAGAGGAGCGATTATGCAGCGCGATCCAGCCTGTACGTGACACACACACATGGCAACATGTGAGAAGCAAACAGGGAGGACAGGCTTGCAGCCAGCTCCGTCACTTCTCGTGGGTACGTCACCATTGCCCAGCCATCAGTGTTGCCGGCCCCCTCCCGCCCTGCAGCTACCAGCGACACTCTGACACCGAGCCATCCCCATCCATCAACGCACAGACTGGGGCCCAGCGTACTTGACGAAAAAAACTATTTGCTCCGGTCGGTTGGCTGGAAAGCTGTGTCCGTTGACGAGGCATTTGAGCTTGCCGTCCTCCTGAGGTTCGAAGTAGGCCGTGTACTGGCCAATGGCCTCCGCTAGCTTGGGATCCATCTCAGCGCGAACGTTCGCCGAGCACCCGCAGTAAGTGCGATGTGCCGATACGGTTAGTGTCAGCTAGGAGCCGTCTAAACGCTCAAGAAAGTTGAAAGCGGGTGCCAGAGTAAGCGAGACGGCGGCGGCGCGACAAAAGTGGAAGGCCGACGGTTAATTTAGCGGATGCGCAAACAATTGATAGTTTTCAATGAGGCGCCAACGTTAAATGCGAATGCCTTGAGTGTTAGGGTATTTCGCAAGCGCTGTGGATGGGACAAAGCGCAACACACACCCGTCGGCTACACTAACGGCTTGCCTTTTACCCAAGTAAAGTATGCAGGGTATGCAGCTACTTGGTACTGCTTGGCAATGTGTTGCACTGATGCTAACGATGCAAGTCCCGTGGGCTTGCCGTGCAAGTGCATGCTGCGGCATTGCTATACTGCTAAATTGATTACCCAAGCCTACAGCACAGGAAAGCGCTCAAAGTAGGCAGTCAAAGGCTTCCCGTTTGAAAATCAATTGGTACAGGCTGTGGCACTTCAGGAATGAAGTCCTTGATTCTACGAAATTCATCATACCATGTGGCCTGAGATGAACTCAATTCTTGCGTAAGGTCCCCTTTACAATTGATGCAAGATGGCAGCTAGTGTGGAAGCAACGCGCTGACCTTCAGCCTGGACCGTGGAGACAGCTCCAATTTTCAACCCATTGAACAGCGTTGTTATAAATGGACAACAGCGCTTTTACTGCTCGGGTTCTTAACAGGACGACCGGGCCACCTTGCAGTAACATCGTAACTTTCTGCGTCGAGTCCCATCCTGGCGTCACCTATTGTGCATACGCCGTGTCAGATGGCGCAATCATCGTGCAACAGGCAAGTCGTGCACTCCCCTTTAAGATCAGGTTTTACGAAAAAGGATTCGGCTAGGTTATCAGCAAGTGTTATGCCGTCGTGGGCGGTCATTGTCGGGCCGACGCTATCATTTGATCAGCTTCCCCTTCGGCTACATGGCATCGCCACTTTGTTGTGCCGTGTTTGTCAGGTCTCGCTTGCCCGTCCGTCCCCTTTTCCAGCTTGTTCCCCTGAACGTGTCGATCCCTCCAAGGTCTAGGGTTCCAGATGCTTGTTATCCAAGTGGTATCCTTCAACGCCTGTCCCTTCCGCCATAACTTGAACCCCTTCCTACGGCACCTGTGTTCCACATGTCCAACGCGACCATGCCGGCCTACCTTGTTCCATTTAGCTGCCTTCCTGCCTAAGCCACCATGTCCCGTCTTGCCCCGCGCAGCATGGCATGCCTACACCCGCCCCCCTCGCCCGCCTAGCCATGCATGCACACACCCACAACAACCGCACCCCGTCCTCAAAACCCCATCTCCCACTCCCCCTGCACCCTTTTCCTGACCCATGACCCATGCGTTCCCTGCGCGCCTCTGGACGACATCCCATGCACGCTGCAGAGCCTCAAGCCCGCGCAGCACCACCACGGGGCCTCCAAGGCAGCAGCAACAGGAGCTGCAGCAGCAGCCGCTGCTGCTGCGCCAGCCTCCTTCTCGGGCCCCGCAGCCTTGGCGGGTGGCTCCGGTCACTTTGCCCCGGTGCTGCTGATTGCTGGGATGACATGCGACCATGGGGCCGACTGCTTCGGGCGCATCTGCTGGGGCGGCGGGCCCGAGGCGCTGCTGGCCGCGGCCACCAAGCAGCACGTGTACCTGTTCTCGTTGCTGCCGTTCTTCAAGGTACGCCGCTTGCTTTCAACGTGCCGGTAGCTTGGGGTTGGAGGGTTCCTGGCAGCGTTCCGGGTTGCATGGCACATGATGCACATGAGCTACATACCGGTACGCTACGTGAATGCCGGTTGTGGCATCTTGCTTTGGAAGGTGAAAAGCCCCGTATCAAGCTCCGCCTTCCGAGTCACCGAACAAACAACTCCGCGCTGTCCCACACCGCAGGGCCCTGCCACGCAGCTGCCGCGCCACGTGACGCCCTCCCTGCCGCTGCCCAGCACTGCCTGCGTGCTGAGCGGCCTCTACCGCACCACCATGCCCGCCCTAGCCATAGACTTCACGCAGGACGTTCGTGGGCTGCTGCTCACGGATTCGGGTAACTATGTTACCATGCTTCAATTGGTTCCCAAGGAATCCCTTTCGCAGCCCTTTGGGTACGGCAGTGGCGGCGCTGGAAGCAGCAGGTCATCTGCTGCATCGACGGCGGCGGCGGAGCAGCATGCGGGGGCAGCAAAACTGCCGTTAGCGCAGCGGCAGCACCCGGTGTTGTTCGCCGTGCACGAGGCATGGAGGGTACGTGCGGATGCGGCGCATACGCTAGCGGCAGCAAGCCTTGGGTGCTATAGCCCATGTGCTACTACTACTGCCGCTGCGGGCGCCAGCGGCGGCAACAGCGGAAGCGGAGGGCCCCAAAAGGTTACGATTTGGTGGCCTGCCAAGCCCGAAGCGCATGGGGATTTAGAGGGAGCAGGCCGGCGGGCGAGCGGCGGCGGTGGTGGTGGCGCCGCCGCCATCATGCATTCCCATGGAGCGCAGGATGTGTCGGCGGTGGGCGCTGAAATCGTACGGCACCCGGTGCGTGTATTGTCACTAGAATGGAGCCCGCCGTTGGCGGGATCACGTGCGGGTGGCGGCGGTGGGGGCGGTGTTGCTGCTGCTTCCAGTACCACCGACGCTGGCGGCGTCCCTGCTGCTGCTGCTGCTGCTTCTGCCGGTGGTGCTGCCGCCGCCGCCGCGACAGCGGCGGCGGCCGTCAGCGCGCAGCTTGCCGCGCCGCCGCCAGCTCCCTCGACTGCGCCAGCGCTGATGACGCTGGGTGCTGACTGGGTCATCAGGATCTACGTTGAGGTGGTGATGCGCAACATGCTGCCGCCGGAACTAGCGGCCTCGGCGGCGGGACTGTCCATGAGCCAGTTCTGCTTGACGCTGGTTATTGAGCCGCCCAGCCTGAACCTGCTGCCGTCTTCGCGGCCCGGCATGCGGGCTTGCTGGGCGAAACCGTTGGGGAGCAGCAGCGGCGGGGGCGAAGGGACGGCGGCGGTGACGACGGCGTTGTACGACAGCGCCAGCGGAGGATCAGGGGCGGCAGCAGGAGGAGGAGCGGCTGCTGGCGTGGGGCCCCCGGAGGGGCAGGACGCTGGCCGGGAGGATGGCGGCGATGGCAGCGGGGATGGTGGCAGTCGGCTGCAGTGGATAGTGGCGAGCGTGTGCCTGGCAGCACACGAGGACGCGGATGCGGCTGGTGAGAGGTGTTGTTGCTGTGTGGTCAGCTGTGATAGCACCAGGGGCTGAGGTGGTGTGCTGGATGGGATGGGCCGTTGCCTTGCTGGGTTGCTCCCTCCAGGTCCACGAACAGCCTGACTGCTGGAGTGGCCCAAGACTAATGACACGTTCACCCTCTAGCCAACGTGCACGCTAGCCTTCACTTGATTGACCTCGTTACACACACGCAGTGACCTCGTTCAGGTCGCATTACTGTACCCCCGCCTTTTCCGGCCCCTGCGCACCCAACTGCCCAGCCTAATGCGGAACATGTATCCTTATTGAACCCCTGTCCATGCACCAGAGCTGGGAGCAGCTGCCGGGGTCCCCATGGACGAGGCGGTGTGCGTGTGGGCGGTGGACGGGCTGTCCTCCGTGGTGCTGTCCGGCATGCCACGGGGCTCCGTGTCCTCCGCCAAGACAGCAGCCTCACCCAAGGCAAGCGGCGCCGGAGCTGCTGATGAGCGCTCCATAAGGATACCCCGATGAACGCTTTCTGCTATGCCGGTGCTTTGGCGTGCGAACACCTTGCCTCTTCTGACTTCTTTGCGTTCCTTTTGTGCGCGCTTTTTCCCATTGCCTGTTAGCGTACTCATGCCGCCGCCTTTCCCTTCTCACTAATCCTCCCGCAGGCTGTGCTGTGGGGCATTCAGCAGCGCAGCGTCTCCTGGTTGCAGCCAGGCAAGCTGCTGCCGGCCTCGCCAACCGCGCTGCGACCCGGCGACTTTGCGATCGCGGCGTACGTGAGCTACCCGGGCGGCATGCCGCTGCTGGCCGCTGGGGACAGCTGCGTGGGCATGCAGGTGCGGGGGTGAGGGTGCTATTGGTATGTGAAGTCTGGAAGCGGAGCATGATTTTTTTATTTAGGTAGGCTAGGAAGGACGTCTGGTTGGGTTCTCCGCCGGATGTTCTGTGGCAGGCCGTGGCTCAGTTTTCTAATCTAATCCAACAAGATTCAACTGCGATCTTACAAGAGAAGGGGGCGACCTCTCACCTGAATCATCGAGATTTTTAATCCCTCCGAATGCCCATTGCCCGCTGAACAGGGAGCCTATGCCGAGGTTAGGAGCTATCAGGTGGGTCGTCAGGCCGTGACCTGGACCGTTTCTGATCCGACAAGCCGCTCCGAAACATGGCCATCCATGCGCTCATCCTGGCTGCATGCCTCACTAGGAAAAATTGCCCGTCCCCATGCTCTTCGTTGTACGGTTTGTCTGTCCAACCCAGCCTGCGCTCTTTACCCGATCCACAGATCTCCCCAACCGCGGCCGCCACCCCGGCCGGCTCCTCCCAAACAGCAACCTACCTGCGCATTGCCTCGCTTGCCCGGCAAATCATCACGGGCAACCCCGAAACCATTTCCAGCATGCTCGTACATCCCGCTGCTGACGTGGCGCTGCTCCGGGACCGCACCGGCGGCGTCGCCTTGTGGGCCCTGCGTCCCCTTTGTGAGCTGCCAATCGCTGTTGCGCCGGCTGCAGCGTCGGCGTCACGGGTGCTCCTGGCGTCGGTCGGGCAGCTGGCGGCGGTCGTCTGGTTGTCGTACGCTAGCGACTTGCCAAGCGGCTCCTTGCCGACGCCGGCGGCGCCGGCACCGGTAGCGTACGGCAGTGGTAGCGGCGGCGGCAGCGGTATGGTAGGGTATGTCGCTTGCATTCATGGCGGGCGGTTGCTGGTGTATGCGGTGTTGCTGGCCCCGCCGGCAGCGGCGGCGGGCGGTTCAGTCGCCTCCACTGAGGTCAATGCGGCAACGGCGGCATGGGGAGCCACGTTCCTGTCTGAAGTTCTGCGAGTTGAACTGCCGCCGGGCATTGTCGCCGTACAATCTTTGCATGAGGTCTCGTACGACGTCAATGATGCGGCAACTGGCACCGTGATGCTAGTGGCCTTGGCGACTCACGCCAGGGACGCCATTGCTGGCGGCAGCAGCGGCAGCGCTGGCTGCGCCGTCGCCACAGCGGAGCAGCATCAGGTTTGGGTGACGTGGAGGCTTAGGATACAAAGGGAAGACGCAGCCGCTGGTCTATGCAGGTTCGCGTTGGTTTCGAGTGACGTCAATGAGGTAGCGACGTTGTTCGACGGCGCAGTGACCCGCGGGTCTGTTGCGCTCAACCGACGGCTGTCTTCTTGTACGGCGCTCGTCTCGTGCTGCTGCTCTTCCCTGGGGTCGCCGATGGACGCTGACATCGTTCAAAGTACCAGCCACAGCAGCAGCAGCACTAACGCTGCCAACGGTGTCAGCATGAAAAACATCTCGTCCTGCAGCAGCAACGGCGGTCGTCGCGCTGTGCCGTGCTTCATGTCAGGCAGCTCCGACGGCCACGTGCAATTCTGGCGTCCCGCATTGACAGGCGCACCTGCAGCAGACGACGGCACTGCTGAAGCGGCTGGCCTGGAATTGGTTCAGAGCCTTCCATGCAGTGCGGATACCCCGGGCGGCAGCGGTGAGAGTTCCAACACAGCCGGTGGAGGCGCGGGCGTGTCAGCAGACGCAAACCCCAGTGACGTGGCTACAGCAGGCATGGTTGTAGCCGTGGCGCTCGATGAGATGTCTGGCTACGCCGCCGCTGCTACCACATGCGGTGACGGAGAGGACGAAGAAGCCGTCTACATCTGGCGCTTACGTGACTATGACAATGCTGCCGATGATGGCGATGATGGCATGGGGGAGGCCAAGGACGGCAGCACCGGCCAAGCTCTTGTCGTACGAGCGGGCCGCGATGCGTACGGCAAGTACGAGCTGGAAACAGTCGTACCGGTTAGCGACACGGTCAGTGCGTTGTCGTGGTTGGCAGCAGCAGGCATGAGCGCTAGCCTTGCGGTGGGTTACGCATGCGGTCGGGTGGGTCTGCTGGTTCGAGACCGGCGGGGAGGCTGGGAGGAGGTGGCGACGTATGCGGGGGCGGCGGCGGTGTCGGCCTTCGGCTCCGCGAGGGGAGGCGTTGTGGCCTTTGCTGCAGGTGAGAGAGAGAGTACACGAGGGTAAAAGACCCCAGCCCCTTTGGTTGCCGTGGTCGTCTTTAGGACCAGCACTGCTAAAAGGGAGGCAGGTATACCGGTAGCCGCCTTTTGCACGTAACCGTGATGAGATAAACGTTAAGGAAACACTACCGGTACCACTACCAGTACATGCCCTTAGCCACGCGCACATCCACCCACATTAACACGCACCGGCACCCCCCGCGCCCCCATATTACAGGCAACCATCTGCTGTGTCTGTCCAACTCTCTGGACGGGCACGACGAGGACAACAACCGCTCCGAGCCCACCCTGGCCGCACTCGCAGCCGACCAAGCGGGCCCTCTGGCGCCCTACCATCCCGGCTCTCTGCATGCGTTGGTCGCAAAGGGCCGGATAGCCACCGCCTGCCGGGTTCTGCGGCGCCTGCTGAGCTGGCTGCGGGAAGGTAGCCGTCAGTTGGTTGCGGATGCGGACAGCGTGTCTGGCTCCGGGGAAGGCAGCAAGGTGGTGTCCGGTGGGGCGCGGGAAGGCGACGGCGACGGTGGCAGTGGTAAGAGCAGGAGCAGCTCTGCAGACGGTGGCAGCAGCGGCGGGGGCAGCGTGGCGGCATGCCGGTCTCGGCAAGCGCTTGTGGTGGAGGTTTCCGAGCTGCTGTCAGGAGGTTTGCTGACGTCAAGAGGCCTGGCGGCGTTTCAGCAAGCGCTGACGACGCCCACGCTGCCGGCGCCGCCGACGGCCGCCCCCGCACCCTCATCAGCGGCAGCCATTTTGGCGCCTTTCCAGCGCGCTACCGGCAACCATCACAATGGTGGAGTTGCCGGGGCCACCCACTCTCACACTCCGGAGGCTGTGTCGTACGGCAGCAGCCGCGCTGGGCGTTATGGCGGTGACGATGCATCGGCACCGATGCGGCCCCTGGCGCTTGGAGGCATGAGCTCCTTATCATCGAGTGCAGTGCATGATAGGCTTGGGGGCGGTGGGGGAAGTGGCGGGGCATTGCAGACGGGGTCGGCCATCGTGACGGGTGCATTGGACATGTCGGCATTCGGCGACTTTTCAACATCAGGAGGAGGGACAGCAGGAGCGCAGGCGACTCGTCAGCCGCCCACCACGGTCGTAAGCACCGTTGAAAGCGGTACCCTAGACATGCTAGCGTTCGGTGGGTTTGGGAGTTTTGGAAGGGTTGACGACGCTACGCCCGTCGCTGCGGCAGCTCCCGCGGTGAAGCCACCTCCGCCGCAGCGGCAGCCGCCGTCGGCTCTGGAGACGGGCACGCTTGACATGTCTGCGTTTGGCGTTTTCGGAGGCTTCGGCGCTGAGCCTGCGCCCCCACCGCCGCCACCGCCGCTGGCAGCTCAGATGGTTCGTTCGCAGCAGGGGGCGCTAGATACGGGCATGCTGAACATGTCAGCATTCGCTGGCTTCGGCGCTGAGCCGCCACCGCCGCCGCGGCCGTCGCCGCCCAAATCCGCCTTGGAAAGCGGCACCTTGGACTTCTCAGCGTTCAGTGGTTTCGGCGGTTTTGCCGTCGACCCGCCTCCGCCTTCGCCCCCTCTGCAACCGCCGCCTCAGCCGTCGCCAAGCCGACATGCGTCCGCATTGGACAGCGGCATGCTCGACATGTCGGCGTTCGGAGGTTTCGGAGGCTTTGGCCAGGAGCCGCCGCCGCCACCCCCGCCGCCGCCGCCGCTGCCGCCAGCACCGCCGCCGCCGCCGCCACCTCCCCAACCACGCGCCGCAGACCCACTGCACTCTGGCATGCTCGACATGTCTGCTTTTGGAGGGTTTGGAATCGGCCAATACTCCCAGCAAGACGATGGCGACGCGTACGACAATCGCGCCGCCGCCGCCGCGTCAAGGGCACCTGTGCCTGTGATCATCAGCGAAGCAACACCGCCGGCTCCATCGACGTTGACGTCTGCAGCGGCGGCGGCGCCTCCACCTCTTGACACTGGCATGCTGGACATGTCATCGTTTGGAGGCTTCGATATGGGATGGACGGCGCCTCCTCCGCCACCGCCACCGCCTTTGCCGCCAGCGACAGCTGCAGAATCACCACCACGTCAGCTGGGCCCGCCGCTGCCCGCCGCCTCTGCCTTTGAACATCGGCCATCACTACCGCCGCGCTCTGCCCTGGACTCCTGGACCTCAAGCTCCTCCGGACCTGCGGATTCCGTACCCGCACCTGCTGCCTCATCCTCACAGCCAGGCGTGGCAACAACGGCAACACGAAGCGCCGGAGCCAGCGGTAACGTCAACGACCCATGGGTCACCTTCCCTCGTGTGCCTGAGCCAGCTACCGCCGCCGACCCCGAGCTACCCGAGCTGCTGCTGGCGGCTGACGAGGTTGCAGAGCTGCATCGCCTGCTCGGACAAGACCCGCCTTCATCCCAGAATGACCCATCACCAAAGCCCGCCTTGACGGCGGTCCTGGATTCCGCTGCTGCTGCTGCGCCTAGGAAACGGCGAGGCAGCGACGGTGCTGACGACGCGGTCGAGGATGCTGTGGCGTCGCTGAGGGCGCTGGGTTTAACGCCCGAGGATGGGTTGGAGCTATGCCGTCTTGCGGTTGCGTTGAGCCGAAAGACCGTTGAGCAGTTGGGCGGCGGCGGCGTCGTTGGAGGTGGTGGTGCGACGGATGTAACCGCGGGCCTGGATTTTGCCGCCAGGGCGTTTCTAGTGCAGGCCCGTCTGGCGGCAGTTGGGGCGCATGCGGCAGCAGCTGCAGCGGCAGCCACAGGAGGTCAGGACGATGGTGCCTTTGCGGCGGCGGTTAGCCGGCTGTTCAGGTATGGGGGGCTTCACGACTTTATTGCTGCTGGTGCGGGGTCTTCACTGTAGCTGAAGGTTCCGAGCGGTACAGAGGTGTCCGGTGGCAATCGGCTACATTACCCCCCTGTTGGACTCTCTACTCGAACTCCCGTACCTATTGAATAACCCAACCTCTCACGCCTCATTCTCCCCCTGACTTGGCGCTTCCGCAGGCCTGTCTCCGTGTCTCGCTCCTCTGCCGCCCCTCCCGCTTCCAACCCCGTCTCCTCCGCACCTTCCTCCGCCACGCTTGCCTCCCCGGGCACCATCGGCGCTCCCTCCGCCTTCTCCGCAACCGCTACCCGTCTGGACCCCGCAGCCAACCCATCCGATCCAACGTCATACTCCTTAGGCAAGCCCACCTCCCGTAAAGGGCTCAGAACCAGCGGTGCCGGTACTCGCGGATCCCGAGGCGCCAGCGGCGGCACTAGCGGGCCAGCAAGCCGCCGCAGCCGCAGCGTGCGCAGCGTGCTGAGTGTGTTTTCCTTTGCTTCGCTACCGGGTTCATTGTACGGAGATGGATCTGGGAGTACGAATGTTGCTGGTGACGTGGGTGCCGTACATCACAACGACGGTGACGGCGGCAGCAGCAGTAGCAGCTGGTGGCGGTTGTGTGGGCTGATGGAGGGTCTCGACATGCGCAGTTGCTTGATGGCGGTTGCAAGCGGCAGTCAGGCGCAGCTGCTAGAGGCGGTGCTGCCGAGTGTCCCATGGGTCGCTTCGGTGGATGAGGAAGCCTCCGCGGCGCCGGATGGGCGACATGCGGGAGGGATGATGGGCTCTGGAGCAGGTGAGGCAGCGGTATCGGAGGAACTTGCATGTGACAAGAGAGGATGGGTGACTAAGAGGTGCTTTAGGACGGAGCTAGCAAGCCATCAGCTTGCTTCTTGCCGCCTCTGCCTGATCCCACCCCCGTACCCACAGGTTCGGGTTCCAGCTCTGCCGCCGCCTCTCAGCCGCGACCTGCGCTGTCGTGGCCGCTGCTGCGCAAGGTGGGCGCGGGCTTCTGGCTGGCTGACCCACGGGTCGTTCGGGAGCAAGCGGAGGCGCTCGCCAAGGCGCAGTACGCCCGGCGGAAGGAGCCGTACGACTGCGCGCTGCTGTACCTGGCACTGGGGCGGAAGGCGCTGCTGCTGAGCTTGTTCAGGTAGGTGCCTCCAAGCCACCTGTGCAGAACAGCTAGCGGTGGCAGCTTTAGCCTTTCGGCTGAAAGCAAGCGCTACCGCTATCGCTTGTTAACCGCGAACTGCGCGGGGGTCGCCGCTTGTCGCCGGGTCTACTGTAGGACCCACGTCCTCGCACATTCACATAAACACACTCCTTTTCAGAGAGTGTTTCCTACTCGCGGCTAGGTTACTTAACACACTCCTTTTGCAGCCAGCCGGTCCAGCACACTCCCCTTTCTTCCGTGCCTGGTTGCTTTCTTGCCCTCCCCCCACCCACCGACCTGCAGGCAGGCCAGCAATCTCAAGATTGCGGAGTTCCTGCTCAAGGACTTCAGCCAGCCGGAGCCGCGTCGCTCGGCGGCCAAGAACGCCTTCGCGCTGCTGGGACAACACAGGTGCGGACTCGGGGAAAAAATAAGGAAACCGACGACAGGCAACTAACGCGTTGGGGGGGAGCTGGGTCTTGGGGGCACTTGTCTGGTGGGCGCTATCCGCTGAAGTCCCTACGCGGAGGTCCGACAACCGCGATTAGTCCATCTTACTGCTTTCCGCCCTCGCTTCACCGCGGTAACCTTGCTACGGTATTCTACCGGTATCCCTCTTCCCTCACAAAAAGGAAGTGCCGTATGAATGCCCGTTCTCTCTCGCCCCCCGTGTTTTTCTCCTCCACCCCAGGTACGAGCTAGCAGCGGCCTTCTTCATCCTTGCAGCTCAGCCGCAAGAGGCGGTGAGCGTGCTGGTCCGGGAGCGACGAGACCCCCAGCTGGCGTTGCTGGTGGCAAGGCTGCTGGATGCTCCTGCAGCGGGCGGCAACGGCGGCGGCGGCGGCGGCATCATGAGCGTCAGCAGTAGTGGCAGCAGCAGCCTTGGTCTTGGAGGGCCGCTGGCGAGACGGCTGATCGAAAAGGTGAGCCGCGGGCTCAGCGGTTGATGGCACCCGCAACCTGCTGCGCCAGGGGGTCGAGCGCCACGGCGACACGATATAGCCCCTGTGATATACCTGCTTTGCATGCAAGAAGTGTACCGTACCGTACTCGTGGCGAAATCGTGGTTACGTACGAGAGTTACCTTACCCCGTGCGGTTCCTCCTGCACCCTACCTCCATGAAGCTCTCACATTCGAACAATTGCTAAAGCAATCCGCTGGCTGAACACATACCCATTGCCCAGTTACTGTACAACCGTAATCCTCTGCATGACACACCACGCTACGCTCTCCATGCAGGAGCTCCTGCCCCTGGCGCTCGCCTCCCGGGACCCCTGTGCGGTGGCTTGCCTGGACTTGCTGGCCGGGCAACCCCTGCGCGCCGTGATGCGGCTGCTGTGCTGCGGGGGCGGCGGAGGTGCAGTACCTGGTGCTGGCGGCAGCAGTGGCAGGAGCAGCAATGACGGCAGCAGCTGCATGGGCATGGCCGGCAGCATGGGTGACGATGCTGCTGCGGCGGGCGGACTGGAAGGGCCTGGGTTGGCGTTGGACGCTACGGCTCTGGACTACTGCTTGCAGGTTGGCAGGGTGGTGGTGAAATCCGGGGCTTGGGTTCCAGGGAGCGCGTTGCGAGGGAGGGGCGAGGGTTCTGACGTGGCATTGCGGAGGTCGGTCTTGCTCTTGGGGCCTGCGGCTGTTCGGTAGATGGTGCTGGTTTCTTGATGTGGTGGTGGTGGTGGTCTCGTTTGGTTGGGGCCTTAAGAGCGCGCGCGGGCCTGCCTTTTTCGGTGGTTTACCATATCTCGTTGACGAACTTGCCCTGAACTATGCTGCTTACCTTAGCAAAACCAGAGCCAAATTAGACATCTCTCATCCAACACACTCTACCCGCTCATCCGACACAACGCGCAGGTCGGCGTGCAACATCTTTCTGGCAAGCCAGTCCCCCGATCGGCCTGTCGCTCCCTACGCCGCCTTGCGCTACGCACCAGCCGCGTCCTGGAGCAAGCCGGCCTCGCCTCCGCGGCCCTTGAGGCCCTGCTAGTGGCAGCGGCCTTGGCGCCGCCTGCCGGCCCCCAAGCAGCGACCCGAGCGGGACCGCTGCCACCCGCCATGGCACGACGCTACAGCCGCTTGCTAGCAGCCTGCCTTAGCTTCAGCCTGGGAGAGGTAGCGAGCCCTACGGAACGCGAACCGCAGCACCAGCAGCCCCAGCAGCATGACTGCATGTCGCAAGGAGAAGGAGGTGCTGGTTGGCAGCGGAGGGCGCTCCAGGCACTTGCGGCCTTGGGCCCTATGTTGAGCCACTCATCCGTGGATCAAACTGCCGTACTGCGGTTGCTCGGTCGCCACGTCAACGCCAGCAAACGTGTACGGCAGCAGCCCCTGGTGCCGCCGGAGCTGCTGATGACACGTCCCCCGCCACCGGCTTCAGCTGCAGCGGCGGCGCACACCTCCCATCATCAACATCAGCAGCAGCAACAACAACAACAACAACAGCATCCAGGGCATGCTCAGCAGCTGCCCCGGCAGCAAGGGTCCGCTGGCGGCACTCCTCTTCCCGCTCTGCCTGCTCACCAGCATCCGCATGCGTTGTTGCGAGGTACCGGCCCAGGACCTGTGGGCCTACATGGACCTGACTCCGGGCAGCAACAAGGCCCGACCTACCCTGGCATGGGGCCAGGCCACCAATCAGCGTTTGCGGCTGTTGGTTCTGCTGGCGGTACGGCGGAGCAGGGTGCCGCCGCGGCTACAGCAGCACATTTGGCGCGTCTGCGCGTCAGTCGCAGCAACAGCGGCGGCGGTGCCGGCGGCGGCGGCGCTGGTAGTGGTTATAGCTCAGGTCGTTTGTCGCCGCAGTCTTCTACAGGCAGCCTTTTCGGGGGTGCTGCAGCTGGGAGTGGAGGAACAGCAGCAGCAGCTGGTGTCCCAGGGGGGCTGGGAGTAAGCCCCGAGGGCTCTGCATGTAGCACACCCGGCGGACCCATGGGTCACCAGCAGCACCGCCAAAGCAGCGGCAGCTTCTCAGGTCCTCAAGGCCGCCCGCCGGTGCCGCCACCAGCGTACATGGCAGCAGGGGCAGGGGGGTATCCACATCAGCAGGGACCCATGGGTCGGCACCAGCCGCCGGCGGCGCCGTCCAGCCCCAAGTCCTCGGCTCATGGCGGCGAGGGCGCGCGGAGGGGCGAGGGTACGTCCCTAGGCGCCCGATGGCATACCATGTAACAGGATAACATGACAACAAAGACAACAATCACAGACCGTCTGAGGGGTTCCGTTTTGCTCTCTGCCTTACATGTAGCCTCTTTCGCCTTGTTCAGGTGTTGCAAGCGGCGGCGGCGGCGGCGGTCCTAGCGGCTGGGGCGCCTTCGAGGCCCCCTGGGACGTTCTTGCTGTGGAGGGCGACCGCTGCCGGGCTGTGGCTGTGCTGCGAGGGCGAGGGAGGGGCGTTGGAGAGGAGGGGCAGCTCCCCTTCGCGGTCGCTACAGGTGAGTGCGTGGAAGAAGCTGTGTAGCTACCCACATAACGGTAGCTCTAGCATGGATAGAGGCTTCTGGGTTCCTGGGGGCACCCCTCACGGCCATGCCCCATTCATAAAGGCGTAATATTACTAATATAGGGATAGTGATAAAATCTGGACTTGCATGAGCTTGGGGCTGTGAGACGTTCCAAGCGACACAGGTTAGCCCTTAGATGGCTCCGGGTTGACGGCTAGCATGGTACCTGCTTTTACCCCACCCACGAGGCACGAGCCACACGTCCCTCTGCCTTGCCGCCTCCGTCACGCGGCTTCCTTTCTGTTGTGCTTTACAGCCAAGAGCGGCCTGCTGGGGGGCCTGCTGGGACCTCCCGCCCTGGCGCCGCCGCCCAAGTCCGCTGCGGCCGGGCCGTCGTCGCTCTTCCTGGGCCTCATGCAGGTGGGTTTCGGTAATCCAACTGAGCTGAGGACCCTGGTGTCGAGGAGCCTGTTTTTCCGGTTTACAGCGTGATGAGCTCCCCAGCATGATGCTTGGCATGGGCTTGCGCCAACTAACCTTAACCTTCCCTGACTAGTATGTATCCTAAACCACCGCCTTGTCGCGCAGAGCGTGCTTCATCACGTCCGCTGGACGCCCGACCCATGGGCCATGATGTCGGGCGATTTTGGTGTGGACATGGCCGTTGCACCGGGTGGCACGGCAGCAGGCGGTGGCGGCACCGGCGGAGCCGCCTCTGCTGGTGGTGGTGGTGGCGGTGGCGGTGGCGGTCACCGAGGGGGGCACCCGGGCCCGCCAACGCATGCTGCTAGCAGTGCTGGCGGCGGTGGTAGCGCCGGTGGACCGGGCGTGACGGGTGGCACGTCCACAGTCACGTTGGCTGCTCACCCGGAGACGGACGTGTACCTATCAGGTGTGGTTGAACGCGGCGAGTAGGGGGTGTCACATCGCGCAAGGGGACGGCTTGTGGACGTTTTGGCAGTCCCTGACCTTGTTTGCTACGTGTTTGCTCCACCTACCGGTACTTAGCACGACTACCGGTATGCAAACTTGCTGAGTGTGTGCCTTACCTTTGTGCCTCCACCCCTATCGTACCGGTACTCATTTCCAGGCAGTAGCAGCCTGCTCGTCTACCAGTGGCGCTTTGGGGAGCCGCACGCGCACACCGCATACGTCCCCTGCCTGGAACCCTACGCCGGCGGCGGCCCCGGCGCCGCTGCGGCAGCGGCCGCCGCTCGTTCGCGCGCGGCCGCCACTGGCGGCGGCGGCGGTCCGGCTTCCGCCGCCGCCTCCGTCGCCTCCGCACTGGACCTGCATGCGCCGCATTGGGGCCACGCGGCGGCTCTGTCGTACAGCACCCCCAGCGGCGGCCGCTTCGCTGGCATCGGCGAGGGCGGGTTGGTAGCGCTGTGGCGGGCGGATGCAATGGGTCCCGGAGGACTGGGATATGCCGATTGGACGCATCAGGTGGGTCCACCCTGGGGTGTTCAGCTACCGGAATACACAGTTGACCATGCTGTCGTGCGGTATGCTTTGCGTCCAGAACGCAGAGCGCTGAACCCTCTCTCTACTTGACTGGCAGCGCTTTGCCTCATCATGTGCTCTCCATGTCTCTCTGTGACGCTCGTCACGTTTCAAACACTGTTCCTCCCCACTGTACTTTCCCTCAAATTCTTAAACCTGACCACCACCACAATCTTTTAAAATTACCTCAGTGCGTGAGCCGCCACGGCCGTGCCGTGAGTTTCGTTGGTGACAGCAGCAGCCAAGTGCTGGTGGCGGGGCAGGGCGAGAGGGGCGGGCTGGTGGGCTGGTGGGATTCCCTGGCGCCCTCCTCGGCAGCTTGCGTGGCGGAGATTCGCGGACGCAAGGCGCTGCCGACGGCGCTGGCGCTGCTGCGACCGGACGCGGGTGGCGTGCTGGTGTTCGGAGACGAAGCGGGTGGGTGCTGGTAGCGTGGTGGTGATGTGGCTTGTCCGTAGCTTGAAACAATTACGGAACCGAGATGTAGCTAATGATCGTCTCCTAGATGGGGTTTGCGCGCAACGTTGGCATGTGCGGCTTTTCCTCCCTCCTGCCCTCCCTCCCATGTAGGTGACTTGGTGGCTACCGACCTGCGCATGATGTCAGCCCGGGAGTACATTTGGACCATCCCTCGAGCACACTCCGGCCCCGTCACTGCCATGGCCCAGTGGGGCCACACCGCAGCTGGCGTCCTGAACCTGCCGCCGGTGCTGCCAGCGGGTGCCGGCACCTCTTCTGCCGCCAGCTCGCATCCGTACCAACCGCCAGTACCGCACCAACCGCCGGTGCAGCTGCAACAGGCCCGAATGAGCAACCTGCTGGTGTCGGGTGGAAAGGACGGCAGTTTGGCGCTGGTGGATATCAGCTCGGGCAGGGTGAGTCGCCGTCGGGGCCGCGGAAGGAAAACAGAGAGGAGGGCGTGTGTGTGTCAAGAAAACGAGGTCGCGAGTCGCAGTGCACCGACCACAAGAACATGTTACCGGTATTAACCACAGCATAAACCTCCGTAACACGCACGACCGCACGCAGGTGGTTGCCTCGTTGGACCGAGCGCACAACTCCACACGCACCGGACTGCCCGGGCTGCTGGCGGCAGCTGCCGCATCCACCGGCGGGGCCCACAGGGCCGTGGACCGCAGCATCGTTCGGCGCTCGCGTCCGGCGACCGCTGCGGGTGTGGCGGTGAGCGGGTTGTGCTGCATGCGTGATGCGGGTGGTGTGCTGAGCTGCGGGGCGGATGGAGCTGTGAGGTACCATCCGTTTGCTCCACAGCTGCTGGACCTGAGGAGATGAGGAGGAGGTGGATGCTGCTGCGAGAAGGGGTGTGACGGCTCAAAAGGTACGCTGTGTGTTGTTAGAGATGCAGGATATAGGGCTGTTGTCCTTTGGGTGTACGTTGGCTAGCTGGACAGTTTTCTGTTGGGAGGATTCTCAGACGTGATGACCTAGGGTGCAAGTAGGTGTCGCTGTGCGGGTTGTAGTGATGCGCATCGTTCGGTCGGCTACCGATGTGACGGCTACCGTACACTTGGCAAACATGGAAAAGATGAGCGAGGATGAGGGCAATCCAAAGGCGGAAAAGCGGCTATCGGCAGGAACAGTAGTAGGCAGCAGCTTTAAGAGCTTCTTGGGTGCTCAGGCCGTTGTTACAATGCGCAAGCAACGCTGTTCCATAGCGTCGCGCATAGGAGGGTAAGGATGGCATGCAGGTGCTGTCGTGCATGCAGTAAATAGTTCGTATGTGGCGGTCGGGTGCAGCAATAGGTGTGCAGTGTGTAAACCGCATGAATGGGGTGGACATGAGGTAATGCAGGCTGTCGTGAATAGAGCGCATGCTTACGGTATTACCGTAGAAGATGTGGTATACGTTGCTTGGTATTACATTACGCATCTTTAGTTTCCACGTCTGACTGAAGAGGGTGATGTGTACATTGTTGAGGTGCATGAATATTACGCTAGAGTTTTACACCGTTTAGTTGTTTTACACACGTGTCGTAGATAACCTGAGGGAATCCACAATCAACCCAGGTGGTACATCTCCTCTTGTGGTTACCGATTAGCATGTTTTCATGCGGCTGCAACGTATGTCTGTAGTCGTTTTGTACCGCAGCATACCTCACGATATGTCTGGTCATCCAATATAGTAAATCAGGTTCCTATCTCATCATGTTCACTACCCCCCTGCCTTACTTGCACCACGCTCTGCCATGCTCACTTGGTAAACTTCCATCCCTCACGGCAGTTTTCCCCACAACAAAGAAATTAACAAAATTGATAAGCTTTAGGTCTCTCGCTACGACAGATGTCCGCACACGCATACCGCCTTCCAATCTTTCCCAGCCGACGTTGGCACCATACGTCGGGGGCGTTTGGAACTCTTGTCACGCCTCACTTCTTCCAGAAGAACGAGGTGTTAACGGCCTTGTCGTCGTCCATCTGCGGCGCCCCGGCGTGCGGGTCTTTGAAGTCGGTCTTGACGAAGGAGCCCCAAGCGGGAGTGCCCACGTCCACATGGCTGCGGCTCTGCGCGCCGCCCAGGCGCTTCATGAGGTAGTCGCGAGGGATCTCCTGAACCAGCTTGCCGGCGGCGGCGGCAGTGGCGGCCTGGCCGTCCGCGGCGGAGGCGGAGGCCAGGATTTGCAGCTGGCGGGGCGACAGCGCCTGTGGAGGGTAGAGGACGCATGGAACGACGCTATAAATGTTTTTCTGGATAGCTCTAATCTGGATGCAGATTTGTGTGCAGCCCTGACATCTGCTTCCTCGTCGCAAAATATAAGGAGTGATAACTGTAAGGGTAATGTTGCTTAGGCAATGCCCTTTGCTCCTATACACCCCTGCAAGCCAATACACCCAAACAGCCATTTGCCTCTCTCACCGGCACTTTGGCGAGGTTCAGATGCACCTTTTCTCCGTTAACCACCACATAGCTGCGGCCCACGCCCACGAACTCCAGGGAGGGTACGTCGCTGTTGTTCAGGTCGGCGGCCCAGTTGTGGATCTGCACGCCCGTGAACACGGCGTAGTCGGCCTTTGCGGGGTCAACGGCCTTGGAGATGAGGTACTCCAGGTCCTGAAGGGAAAGGGAAAGGGTGCCAGGGAGGACCTCAGCAGGATGCGAATCTTGATCCGTGGGATTGTTAAGCTTGTTAAGCTGCAATACTGCCGCAAACTTCGTGTTTGTGAGACTTATACAAAGCAGCATGAAAACTCACGGTTGAGATGACTCGCTCCGCCGCCTTGGTGATATCCACCAGGCTGCAGTCCCGTGGGTCGGTCTTCTCGAACGCCATGCGCCGGGCGATGCGCTGCTTGAGGATGGAGTACTCGGGCTCCAGCGGGTCGTGCTGCCCGGGGGCCTTGCAGCTGGCCTCCAGCCCGTCGCGCTTCAGGTCACCCATGCACTGCGAGGAAAGGGGGCAGGGGGTGATGCATGGGTTAGGTATCTTTTGTGGTATGGTAACGGGAAGAGATGGTAGGGTTGTCTTAGAGGCTAGGCGGGAGTTGCTACGGGAATTAGATGAAGCTGTGGTGCATGTTTGGCGGTTCACACGACCAGGCAATTCAAATGCAAAAGTTCTCAAAGGCCATCCCAGGTGCAGTCTTGTTAGGAGAACTGCACCATCGATCTTCTGTCCAGCAGCTACCGTACTGCTACTGCGCAGCCACTCACCGCAATGAGCGCTCCACAAGCGGCGCTGGCTCCCGGGCGGTTGGGGCGGCTGACGGCGCCCACCTTGCCCTCACTGTCGATGGCGATGTGCGGGAAGGAGAAGAACACGTAGCGCTCCTTGCCCTAAGGCGGGAGGGATGGCAGGAGTGGCAGAGGGGTGTGAGGCATACCGGTACAGTGGGCCTTTAAGCGAGATGCATGGGAAGGTTTGCATGATGGGGAATGTTGCAGCGCTGGGCCCTGTTGCTTTGGCACTCGACAGCCACCGATTGTGCGGGGTAGGGACCTGGCAGTCAGGAGACGCAGCTATCGTGCGCAAGCCGTAAAATGCCAACATGCCGTACAAATGCCCCATTAAAATACGTACGCAGGATCCTTCTGGATCCCCAGGCACTCAACAATCGCTCAACTCACCCCTACGACAGGCGAGTGCGAGAGCCCGGCCTTCATGCCGATGACGCCGCACGTGAGCACTCCGCCCAGGCCGTGGGTGCTGAAGCACGAGCCGAACGCCGCCTCGATCTTGTCCTCTAGGATCAGGCAGGACTCGTCGCGGCAGAGGTTGCTCATGGCTGCGGCGGAGGAGGGGAAGGGTAGGGAGAAGAGTGAAAACGTTGGGGCGGGTGGCGGTCAGTCGCATGGGGTAGCGCATGGCAAAGAGGAACACGCCAACGGTAGTAGCAGTCCGACCGACCCATGGGTCGTGTTATGTACTTATGTATAATCACATCACGCCCGTCTCTTCCGCGGCGCCCTAGGAGCACCATAGCTCAAGAAGCACGCGCATGTAAACGTGTTTCCAGGCTTTGCGCCGGAACACAGTGAACGTGGAAGGCGGCAGCTGCCTTTACTGTACCGCAACCTTTATCCTTGTAAGCCGCTGGGAGGCAGTATGGAAAGTGGTGTAGCGAGGCGCACCACCGGTATAAGCGACGGACCACGGCAAAAGACAGCGCAGAAAGGCAGCTGAATTGCTCGGAGGTGTTTACTGTAGAGGTAGCACGGAACGACAGTACACAGTGTGACGAGCATTGGTTACTCACCAATACTGTTATCGCCGGTAAATCCGTAGCCAGCCAGGGCCACCTCCACACGGGCCATGAAGTCGTCAACCGACAGCGCAGTGGGGAAGTGCTTGGTCACCTCAGCAAGGCGCTCAGCCAGGCCGGGAGCGCGCTCGTCGGTGGCCCAAGCGGGCTGAGCGAGCGCAGCGGAGGAGACTGTGGACATAGAGTTAGCGTGGCCGGCGCAAAACAGCTTGCCGCAGCTGCAGGGCTTTAGCAGGGACGAGTTGCTGCTACTGCGCGCGACGTTGCGGAGCAGGCTGCCGCTGCCCTCGGCGCGAGCGACAGTGGACAACAGACGAGGCCTAGCAGAGTTCCATACTTGCTCGGCAACAGACTCGGCGGCCTTGCTATTTGCCTCCAGAGCCGAAACGATTTGGGTTGCAACCGAACGGGAGAACGGAGTTCGGGGCATGGTGGCAAAACCTTGTACAAGTGGGCTTGGATAACGATGTTGCCGGCTGCAAGCAAAATTGCGTGCTGTGACCTGCCTTGTCAGCAGCTTATACGGCAGTTGACCTCAAACGGTGGTTGGTTGTCGTACGTAGGTGTGGGAGGATGCCTACCAATTGGATTAGGGATCGAGCCTACTACATGCAAAGAAGAGCTGGTATAGTATAGTTCTGGAGGCTGGTTAAGAGCTTGACGTGTGCTGATAAGTGCTTATCTGTCATCGGAGGGTCTACTTCGCGGAGCAGTAGAGTTGGGCGTCGTAGAATTGTTAGGATGAGCGCTGCCAATTTAGCTAAATATTCTCGGGACGCCTGGGGTGCAGGCTTAACCCGCTCGGCCCGATCACGGAAGTGTTACATGCATATGCCTCGGCTGAAGTTCCATGTTTCTTGACCCGTGGAACTTGTGGCAGCTGTATACCTCCTCTTTATTTTGGCTTAGACTCTTAACTGTGTCTGGCAATTTTGCAGGGATCCACCTGCACCCCCTTGTGTTGTGGCTTAACTTGACACCCTTGCTCGGCAAACCTAGGGACACACTACGCGTGCAACCGCATGAGAGGTAATACGTACCCATCTTTCAGTTATACCTCTTGGCGTCATCACACCGGTATCGAATATTGGTGGCGACATGCACGGTGGAAGGCCTGTCCGCAATCGCAACGCCCAGGCGAACTAAACCGTCATGCAGCGACAGGGCAGCTCGTAACAACTTTTATGTAGTTGATCGTCGCTGGTATTTAGTAGTGTTGGTGCTTCGGCGAAAGGCAATGCCCTTTGCCCAAACGCCTCAAGCGAAGAAGATGATGGTCGCTATCCTCGCGGCGCACCCGCCATCACTATGCATGCCATTTTCCTAACAAATTCTTTCCAGTTCTTGCCTTGCATGCGGGTTGTCGCAGGCCGTACGACAGGCTTGATGAGTGAAAACACTCGCTAGGCCATTAAGCGTTATTTTTTATTTAGCACGTATGCTAAGTTAGCAAGGCTTATCAACTAGGCAATCTAACAAGCGCAGAAGTGCAAAGAAGTGCCTGCATGTTCCATTGTATCGAGGATACGGACTCTCAAGCAACACAATTTCACTTGGCGACCCAGCTGCTTTATAGAAATTGGTCGCACGCGGGGTCGCGCAATAGCACCAGTGAAGGAGTGAATTGTTTCTCATGCGCGGCTCGCTTCCTTGTCCCCGCAATGCCTACTCCCATTCATTTGTAAATAAATCACCTCGCATCGCAAATTTTCATAATACACCCCCACCTGCACGTCCGCAAAGAGCAGCTTCAGAACCGCAAGAGTGTTCTTTGACATCAGAACTAAAGTTCAAAGCACCCCGCTACCTTTGGATGTAGATTAACGCCTTGGTAATAGATGTCAGTGGGAATACGACTTTTATAGGGGACTCCTAACAAATTGGCTGCAGAACAATTTCGTGGTAGGAGACATTACGGTACGGTCACCGTTGGAGGTGTTAGGCAGTTGGAGACTTATCATACATGCGATTACCGCCCAGCATTCAATATAAAAGCACTTTTACCCTCTGTATTTATTACAGTGCAGTAATTGCTTACAATCGCTACTGTGCTGTCGGCAACTTGCGTTGACATACATCCTAAACCTTTGCCCGGCGACCTTAGAAGACGACACCTAAGGTGTGTAGCCCAGCGCTCTCGGAGCACGCACTTGACTGAAGGTAACTGCTTAATTGCTTCTCGCACTTGGTACTTGTTCCGAATGTTCGTCCTATCGCATGGCATGGATGGCCCTCAGCACAGCAGAGCAGTGCCGCGGGCGTTAGCATGAAATTCCCGGATCTCCTGGCTAACACGTACAACAATGTGTCTTGACCCCTTCGCCGCAGTTCCATAAGGCATAGGTTCGGCTCCGACGGTTGCAGCAGCCAGCACAGCCGCACAGCACAGCACTCGCACAGCAGCCTGTAGCATTCGAGAGTGCGAACGTTCACCAAAACTGCGACAAGAATGGTGTCTATGACAATTAACAACACTCTCAACGATGTGGAGCACACGCCGCCCATTCACAAGCGGGTCCTGGACATCTTGCCAGGCGTTTCGGGTGGCGTTGCACGCGTAATGGTGGGTGAACGTTGCCTCTTGTCTGTTACAGCCTTAGGTTGGGCAATACCTCCCTGTTACCCCGCCACATAACATAGGGCGAATGCTTCGCCAACTCGTGGCTGAGTAGCGTTGGAAGGTATAATGTGGGGGCCCTCCTCCTGAGATCGTTGGGAAAGCTGGGGTTTGTGCCACCCTGCTCCCCTGATACCGAACCGGACGCATGCCCCTTCACTGCTCCGCCTAGCGCGAGCGTTGGCCACAGCGTATGCTGCCGTACAGTGGTGCCAGGCTCCACCCTTAGCCTGAAATGGCTTTTGTAATGTCTGCCCATTGGATGCTTCGGATCGCTAGCTTACAAATTCTCTTACGTCCCTCTACCCCTTGCCTGCCCTTACGCCTGACCACCGTACCGCGCAGATTGGTCAACCATTCGACACCATCAAGGTCCGGCTCCAAGTGCTCGGCAAGGGTACGGCAATGGCGGCCAAGCTACCCCCCTCGGAGGTGTACAGCAACTCCATGGATTGCGTGCGTAAGATGGTCCGCAACGAAGGCCCTCTGTCGTTCTACAAGGGCACCGTTGCGCCACTGGTGGGCAATATGGTGCTGCTGGGCATCCATTTCCCGACCTTCTCAACCGTGCGCAAGGCGCTGGAGGGCGACGACCACTACTCCAACTTTTCTTACGCTAACACGCTGCTCTCGGGTGCTGCTGCGGGCGCCGCCGGCTCGCTGGTGTCAACCCCGGTGGAGCTTGTGCGCACCAAGATGCAGATGCAGGTGAGTAGGGGGCGCAGGACGGTTTGAGCGGGCCTTGATAACGGTAGTAAACGGCGGCTGTCCGCAACAGCAGTACTATTTTGGGCATGTTGAAGCAGCCCCAGACCCAATCTAGTGCAACGAACCAAAAGCAGCAACGACGCTCTCCTGTCCTGCTTGTTGAGTACTTTTCTTGCCTTCACCACCGCGCCCCCCCAACCGACTCCTGCTTTCCCCTCCTAGCGTCGTGCTGCCCTGGCCGGCGGCATTGGGACTTCGTCCACTGCTGCCGCCGCGTCCTCGGCTGAGGAGTTCTACAAGGGCTCCGTGGACTGCTTCAAGCAAGTCCTCTCCAAGCACGGCGTCAAGGGGCTGTACCGCGGCTTCACCTCCACCATCCTGAGGGACATGCAGGTGCGTGCACTGGTGGCGTAAGCATGGGCACCTAAAGCAGGTACCGGGCTGTCATGGCTAGCATGATGTGAGTGGCTTGCATAGGGTTCACGACATAGCATGATGCAAGATGCTGTTTGCTGTGTCATACGCCGTCTATGCGAATTTCACCTAACTGGCGATGCTCTTCAACACATCCACTTCCCGCCAAATGCGCGCAGGGTTACGCGTGGTTCTTCCTGGGCTATGAGGCAACCGTCAACCACTTCCTGCAGAACGCGGGTCCAGGGGTGCACAGCAAGGCCGACCTGAACTATCTGCAGGTCATGGCGGCGGGCGTGATTGCCGGGTTCGGGCTGTGGGGCTCCATGTTCCCAATCGACACCATCAAGTCCAAGATGCAGGTGCGGCTGGGTGGGAGAGCGGTGGTGGTGGGGAATGCATGTGCTGCGCTCCCACGCATAAGAAACCCCTGCCTTCCTTCCTTACCTTGCTTCCGGGTTGCCCCGCCCGTTCGATACGACACCGGTTACTCAGCATTAGGTGACAACGGGTCGCCGAACTCACAGCGATTTGGAAATCTGAGAGTAATGCCTCCATGCAATCGTCCTGCCTCTTCCCACTTCCAATGCTTGCTCCAGGCGTCTATTAACACCCCCTGCACCCGCATTCATTCCAAACACCGCAGGCCGACTCCCTGGCCAAGCCGCAGTATAACACCACGCTCGACTGCCTGCGCAAGGTGCTGGCGAGCGAGGGGCAGGCGGGGCTGTGGCGCGGCTTCTCGGCCGCCATGTACCGCGCCATCCCCGTCAACGCAGGCATCTTCCTGGCGGTGGAGGCCAGCCGGCAGGGCATCAAGCTGTACGAGGAGCAGGTGGAGCACGTGTACGGAGGAGTGGTGGGACCTGCCGTACAATAAGGGTTGCTGGCAGTCCATGTGTGTGTATGGGGTATTTGAAGCTGGCGGGAGAGGCAAAAGCAAGATGATGATTCGATGAGCGTCTCAGACAGAGTGTGGAACATGAGTGCGGATGCGTTAAGCGTATGACTGGCTTATTTCTACAGAGTTGGAACCTGGTTAGGGGCAATGGCTGCCTGTGTGTCCAATTGACGTACGGCAGCCTCGGCGGGTGCTTCCGTGTGGTTGTATGTATGTATCGGAGAGCTGCGGAAGCCGCATGGCCTAATAAGGCGTGCGCAGGGTTGCATGTTGTGCTGAAGAATATGGGTGTTTAAAGGCCCGTTCAGTTGATTGAGTGGTAGGAGTAGGGGAGAGTTGAGAGGTGTCCAGCTAGTCCTGAGGGAGGTGGGCTCGACCCACTTGCGATTGATATCGAACGTGCCGTACTTCACTCTGCTACCTATTGTTTTCTTAGAACTTGGACCGGTACCACGTTTGTGTGAGAATCGATGCAACGTTCGCCCGTAAAAAGTTTCTGTTGGCCGGTTTGGTAGTTTTGCGGCATGTGCCCGGGTACTAATACTCTATGCGTACAATGGATTGGGTTAACTAGTAGATGGGTGGTTAGGACAAGCGCAACTCCGGGCATAACTCCCTCAACATGCAACAGGCCCATGGGTCTTGTAATTCCTGACTGATCCATACCCACAGACGTACGAAACCCGTTGGGAAGACTGGCGCGTAGCGGTCCTTGAGCCTCCTGGCTCGTCTGGGCCTTACGAGCATCAAGCTTGTAACATCATCATCATCATTAACTCTGCGGCATGGTCATCATGCCGGGCCGTGTGGACCTACTAGCACCGTAGGTGAGTTCATTTCACTGGATTAAGCCACGTCTGTCGCTTCCTGCTCTTCTGAATCCACACATAAAACGAAAAACGGACACGGCGTGTACGGCAAACGGCAATATGGTGTATGCTCCTATGCTGTGCACCCGCATAACAGCGCCTCTATTAGTTGAATGGTAACCCTGAAACGGGTCAACAATTAGACTTTACCTAGTTGCGAGGCTAACTGATTACATTATCGGACCGCAAAATGCCTACCTTTGAACACGGCCATGGGCCGATGGCCAGCACTAAGTATCACCACGTATCTGCCCGGGTGCTCGGCATCGCAAACAAGCTTCGCGAACTAGGAGTTGAGAGCGCTCTACAGGTGCCAAGCCTCGTTATCGCTGGTGATCAATCCTCTGGGAAATCTTCTGTTGTGGAGGCAATTGCGGGTGTGGCATTACCTCGCTCCGATGGAACGTGCACCCGTTGCCCGACGGAGGTCCGCATGAGGTAGGCTGTCGCGGCTGGCGTGGGTCAGGCGGATGCATGAAACTGTATGGAATTTAAAATGATATAAGCCAACGTTAGGTCGTATTACAGTAATGGAGATATCTTGGTCGCCATCCATTGCTCGCTTGGCTGCCCTTGATGCTTGCCGGTGGCCCCCTTTCATCAGGGCACAAAAAGATGGCATTACACATAAGGACGGGGGTTCCAACCAACGGTCCTGGTCCTGCCGCATCAAACTTTGCCGCGATTACGACGAGGATGGCAAGCCGCTACTTGAGAAGCCTCCCGAGGAGCTTTTCTGTACAGTACGAAGCAAGTCGCACATCACTGCCTGCGTCACAGCCGCACAGGCGGTGCTCCTGAATCCCAGAGCTGTCAAAGTTGCTTCTGGAGGTGCACATGATTTTATCCCGGATCTATCTGGATCCAAACCCGAAGGCTCCGATGCGCTGCGGAACCTGGGCGAGTCTAGCAACTATGAACTTGGGTTCACAGCAAACAAGGTAAGGGGGCCTTGAGTGAAGCTTAAAACCAGGGTAGCCTATAGACTGGCAACCTTTGCTTGAATGAATGTCCGTTTTGGCATGGTTTGGGCTACACCTCTTCCCTCACCTCTTCTTCTGTGCTTGCGCACAGGTGGTGTTGGAGATCGACGGCGCTGAGGCCGATCTCACCATCATCGACCTGCCCGGCATCATCCACGACCACCCCAAGGTTGGTTCGTAGCGGGCACCCCAGGTTGCGGGCATCAATTTTTAACGTGACCCTGCCCCTAGCCCAAAGGGCCGCCCTACATGCATTACGTCCCTTCCGTGTGTACGTTGCCTCTCTACGCCAAGTTGCCTTACGCCGCTTGCTTTCCTAACCCACCCCAAGGGCCGGCACTACGTGGAGATCGTGGAGCGCATGACCAAGCAGAACCTCAGTCCCGAGCACCACATCATTGCCATGGCGCTGCCGGCGGCTGCGGATGCGGAGACACAGGTTCGTACGACGGGATGCGGCATTTGCCGGTATGCAGCTGCCTCTGAACTCTCCCTCTCTATACTCCCTTTCTATATTCCCTCTCTTGACATTTCCTCTCTACATTCCTACCTACAATCTATATGGCAACCTGGCCCCCTGCCGCTTGCTAGATGCCAACCTGCCCCCCTGCCACGCACCGCCGTGTAGGCTATCCGGTTGTGGGCGCGCGAGGTGGACCCCCAGGGCGACCGCAGCATCGGCATCATCACCAAACCCGACATGATTGGGGAGGGCGCGCACATCACACATGGAAAGCTAGTCAGGCTGGTGGCCGGCAAGGGGGGCAGCATGGCAGGTATGGGTGGTCGGAGGGTGGTGGCGCATGATTTCTCCCTTGGGGCGGTACGGCGGTGTTCGTTAGCCAACATGGGATGACGGGTGTGTGATTTACTGGTATCTGAACAGCCCTTGACTGGGCGTGATGATGACGTATGCTGCTATCGCTGCCGGTGTCTCGCGGCACTGCTTGGCCGTCCCTTTGTGCGACGAAACGACCAACCTTACCTACGGGAACGCACCGCCTTCTGCCCCTCCCCCCTCCCTCACCATCCCAACGCTCCACCTCGTGGCCCAGGATCCCCCGGCGACAGCACACACCTCAAGCTGGGGTACTATGTCGTCAAGAACCCCTCACAAGAGCAGCTCCAAGACGGCATCTCCTTCGAGGGCGCACGCGCAGCCGAGGAGACCTACTTCTCCTCCAACACGCACTGGGCCAGCGCAGCAGCCTCAGGGCCGCACATCGCGCAGCGCCTGGGCGCGAACAACCTCCGAGCCGGCCTGAGCTCGTTGCTGGTGGAACGCATCGAGGCCCAGCTGCCCTCCATGCGACGCAACGCAAGGGAGCAGTTGGCGGCACTGGAACGTGAGCTCTCCAGCATGCCGCCGCCGCCCAGCTCAGACGCGCTGCAAGAGCTGCGGAGCTTACTGTGGACCGCGAGTACCCAGCTAGAGCAGCAGATCTACGCAACGGGGCAGATCAACGATAAGCGCTTCTTCAAGCGGATCATGCTGCTGTTTAAGACGTACAGCGAACGGGCGATCCGTAGCACGCCCGCCTTTTTGGTGAGCCGTACGCTCATTAGCGCTCTAAGCAATGTCGACAAGGGCGTGCACGTGGATACGGCGGCACCGGCACCCGCCTCGCCCTCACCGCCTTCCTCATCCGGCGGCGCCGCTCCTGTCGCTTCTTCTGCTGCTGAGGCGGCTGCTGCTGACAAGGAAAAGCAGCGGTTGCTGGAAGAGGGCGAGCTAAACGTAACAGACTTCATCACCTCCGGAGAGGTCGTTGCTGGTGAGCAAGAAGCAGCTGAAGCACTGCAAGAAAACGAGAAGCTCAAACGCACGCTGCAGCAGGCGCTGTTTCCGGTACGGCACATGACTCTGGAGCAAGTACGGGTGATGCGGGAGCGGCATTCGGGGCGGGAACTGCCCGGATTCAGTCCGTACAGCGCTGTGGAGGAGCTGATCAAGGAGTTCAAGGGCCAGTGGTCGGCTCATGCCCGGGAGTGCCTGGAGGAGGTGGCGGAGGCGACCCAGGCGCAGGCGGGTGGGCTGGTGATGCGAATCTTTGAGCGCTTTCCCAAGGCGCAGCGGGCGGTCGGGTGAGGAGTGCTGGGTGCGGGGAGGGTGCGGCAGCGGGCTTTGTGGGGATGGTGGATTTTATCGCCATTGCCTTGTGACTCCCATGGGTCGTTCGCCTCCTTGTTCATCATGCCCCACAAAACGCACATACTCCTGCGGCCCTGCTGATAGCACTTGCCGCTGTCCGATACGTTGAAGGCTTCCTTGCACAGGCCTAACCGCTACACCCTACCATGCCCTACTTGACGCAGCATGGCGCTAACCGACTTCATCGAGGACCTAACTACCGAGACGGAACGCGGCATCTCCAGCCTGATGGAGATGGAGGAGTACGACACCTTCACCCTCAACGACCACTACCTGAAGGACCAGTTCACGATCTTCCTCGGGCGCCTGAAGCGGGCGTACCTCCGAGCGCCCGCGATGGGGCCTGATGAGAAGAAGAACGTAAGCCCATATCGCCATGTGTGTTGTAACAACTGAGCCGCAGAACTGACACTGACCCTGGGCGTGGAAAACGTATTGCAACATGGCATTACATTGTTGACTCTTGAAAACTCAACCGCAGTTCACCAAGCTACTCCATTCGCTAGCGGCCTACGGAGTCCACTTCAGCAGTCACGACGCCCTGTTCATGGCTCAGCCCACGGCGGTCGATGACGAGCTAAACATGATGGCAGCATGCCTCGCCTACTTCAAGGTGTGCATTTTGCAGTACTTTCCACGTGCCGTGCATCCAAAAGCGTTGGTCCCATATCCCTCTTGGTTTGTCATTATGCCTGTATGCACCTGTTGTACATTATATGTCGTACATCATGCCGTACTGCAGGTGGCCTTCAAGCGCGTGCAGGACGGGGTGCCCATGCTCATCCGCAACACGCTGCTGCGGCGCCTGGCGGACCGGAAGGCCTTCGAGGCGGCCATCATGCAGCAACTGGGGATTAGCGGCGGCGGAGGCGCCGCTGGGGGCCTGCCGCACGAGAATGCGGCCGAAGGTAGGAGCTCAGGAGTGACCTTACTGTTTGCTGGTTGCGCAGGTGTACGGTATGCGACGTATCTTGCTGCATGCAGAGCTTTTCTTTCGGCACAAGCTCCGGTACTTTAGAATCAATTGTCCCAGACAAATGTATGATCTGTGCCTCGTTGCAATGTTGGCTTATTTTTGCCAAGGCATCTTAAATTGTGCTGCTGGCGCAGCATGGCATTTTGCAATTCGCCTGCCAAGACACACGCCTGGCGCAAGACATGACCGCCCTTCCTTATAGCCCTTACACCCTCGCATCGGCTACCCTGCCTTACCTCCGTGTGTGTGCAGTTGCGCGTCTGCTGCTAGCTGAGGACGAGACGGTGGTGTCGCGCCGCACGCAACGAAGGGACATGGTGCGGCGGCTCAAGGAGGCGCTGGCGGTGCTGCACAGCCCGGACGCACAGGTGTAGGCAGGCCCCGCGTGGGAGGGAAAACGCACCATGTGTGAGGCAGGATTGATTGAGTGTCTGTTACAATGGAGGGCCCCATGCGCATCACAGGGTTGCGGGCAGTGCTGCACAGCCTGGCTGCGCGGTGGCCTGTTGGGTATCATAACATGCATGGATTTGACAATGGATGGTAATGTGCATTATTTGGAATATTAAAATTATGACAAAACGTCTTTGTGTAGGTGGCCCATGGGTCGGTCTCATGGCAACTGTCTATTTCGTTACGTGCGGTGAGGTTACCTATGATAAGCACACGGCTTTGCAACAATTCGTCTTGCATGTTAGGGCGGTTCCATGTGGGTGGACATGTTAAACTGCAGGGAAGCTATGGGCTCAGGATGTTTCATTTGGCACTTCACTTTGGGGGAAGTGTATCTCACGTTGCACAGGCTGGCCATTATTGAAAGCTGAATGAAACCATTAAAGCCATTATTGAGTCCCCCGACTCGTCCAGCGAGCGCCCTGAACGCAGGTTGGAGATGCATTGGGTGTGTCATGTTTAGCAAAGGTATAATTGTGGGCATAGCTGCGTTCATGGCTGGAGTGACGCCGTACATTGGAATTAAGGCGGCGGCCGCTCGTAAGCGTACGATTGCGAACCGAGAGTGGTAGGATGTCATTGATACACATAGGTATGCACTTCCGCAGGTTTGCGGCGCAATCTGGGGGCCATTCACAGTAGGGTGGCGTCTTCTTGGGGGACGGTAGGGGTGAGTTGTGATGCATGTTGTCCTTGCGGACGCCAGTTTGGAGTGATGAGATGGGCGGCAGGATGGAGTGTGGCGGTGCCAAGTAAGCTGCTGCTGCAGCTAAATCGTGAGGCTTGAAGACGTATGGGCGCGTTTTCAATAACCGTATTTGAGCAGGTGGGAAGCAAGGGGGAAGTACCGCATTATGTGGCCTCTTCCAACCCAATGCCCCAACTGAGATGGACTTGTTAAATGAATGAGTAGGTAAGGCAAAGCCGAGAACACACCAAGGCGACAACAGCATGTTACCGTACGTACAAGGACCGTACGTGCGTCCTCTGACGTCACGTATGATAGTCAGTTGCACCCACCACCTTCAAACCGAACTCATCATGTGTCTACCCATTGCTGCCAGTCTGCCTGTCGTATTGATGGACAGCAGCAGAATCCAGGTACTGCAGTACGACACCACCATTTCCAGGTGAGTACGGCATGGCCCGCCATCCCACAGGTCCCTATTTGCGCGCGCAGCCGTGGCGGAAATCGTGGCGGGCACCAAATGCTGCTGCACACGGGTATTTATTGCGACATGTTCACACACCCCGTCGCTTCGCTCTTCGTCCCTCATGTTACCATTCTAATGGGAAAACGTGTTTATTGTGACGTTCACTAAACCTTTCGGCTCCGAAATGCGGCTCCTCAGCATATACCAGAGCACTCGACTCGTGGCTAGTAGTAACGCTGTTAATGTAGGTCCAAGCTAAGCGCACACACGCGCCGTATGTCCAATCTACGAGTATTCAAGGTACGCTCCGCCGATCGCACGCCATCTCCACTGTCAAGCTACAGACAACCAGACCATCTACAGACGACACCATGGCAACCTCACGCCTTATCCCAGCCGATACAACCTTCACCAGCTTAGCGCCGCCCTTCCCTGGAGCATGCCAACCACTACAAACCGTCCCTGCCTCGCACCCCTTCAGCCCCAACAGCCTCACCTGCCTGGCGTGTGTGAGGATCCCAGACCGCGCGTCCCCAGCCCCAACGCCAGCCCTATTCCCAACGCCGACCCGGTCCCCGATCCCGTGCCCGTGCCTGACCCCGCCGCTCTCAGCCCTCCCGCCTGTTGCTGCTGCTGCTGCTCGGACCGAATGGCGGTCACAATGCGGTTGAGTTCCTCGTTGAAGGCCTTCTCCGCTGCCAGCTCCCGCTCGGCTGCGTCACGACTGAGCAGCAGGTCGCGTACCTGGGTGTAGGGCGGGGTGTTGAGGTGGTGTTGAGGTGGCGGGCAATGGGGCTAATAGCTGGTGTTGAGTGCTGCATGGGGGCACACATGGCGGCCCGTGTACGGTAATGGACCTTTCAACGGTGGGGCGTCAAAAGGAGCAACCCCTCCCCCTTTCCTCGCCCCAGAGCGGGGCAACACACGACCCCAACACGTGACCAAGCTGTTGGGGTACGGTCCCGAAGCACGTTTCCAATGCGTTGTCCCTGTCCTACAAGTGTGCCATAGAAGTGCGGACGCTCCACTGTCAACACTCTGCAATAGGTAAATGACAGCCTACCGCGCCCCTCCCGCCCTGTCCATCTGGCCCTCCCTTCCCCTCCTTCTTTCCTCCCCGCCCCATCCTTCGGTTCCATCTCCCTGCGCGCCCCACCTGGTCCTTCAAGCGCCCGATCGCGTGGCGGTACTTGTCCAGCTGCCGCTGCGCCTCACTCGCCTCACAACGCAGCTTCTCAGACACCTCACGCAAGCCTGCGGGGTGGGGCATTTTGAAAGCAGGAACAGGAACAGCAGCAGGAGGTATTGGAAGTGGTGTTTGCAACGAGAGCAGGGCGCACACGCGGCGTGGTAGTTACTCGTAGTGTCGTGAATGGGAACCTCGCTACGGCGGTGGCAGATTCCTCATGCATTGCCTTTCTGTTGTTCGCAACCCAACAAACAAGCTACGAGCACACATGGTGGGACACAGCACTCGCCCGTCAGCTTGTTGTCGTACTCTTGTTGTACAGCAGCCACTCGCCGGTCCGCCTCCGCTCGTGCCTCCCGCACCAGAAGCTCCGTCTGACCTGAAGCAGCGGCCACACGCGCATCCCTGGGGCAGGGAAGCAAGGAAAGAGATGACGACGAAGATAAGTGGATTGAGATGAATCGAGGAGGAAGAAGAAACGTCTGTGGGAAGTCTGAAGCTGGTTTGGTACCGGACTGATGTACAAGCGGGCATCTCAGGCACCTACCTGTCCCTGGCTACCTCCTCCATGGTGGCCCGAACCTCCGTCCGCAGCGCCGTCAGCTTAGCGGACACGTCAGCCTTCTCCTTGCGCACCTCATCCAGCTGCATGGTGTAAAGGTAAAGGCCCAGGCAGAGACGACAAAGGTAATGGTTAAGTGAAATCCTGGGTCGCTGACCCATGGGTCGCAGCAGATAAGGAAACTCGGCCCCCCTAGCCCAAAGGCTCCTGCCGAAGTGGGATCGCGTTGCCCCAGTCTTACCTCAGCCCGGAGGTTCTCCGTGTCAGCCCACAGCGCGTCGCGCTCCCGCCGCAACGCGACTGCCGCCTCCGCCGCCTTGTCGCTGGACGCAAGGCCCGCGTCGTACTGCCGTTGCAGCAGCAAGTACTGCTTTTCAGCAGCAGCCAGCTGGGATTCGTACCTGCGTCGAGTGTCGTACGTTTACGCGTTTGCATGTACGACGTGCATGCGTAAGGTATGCATGTACGGTGCGTAGAGGCATACATGTGCTTAGTGAGCGGTTTGCTTGAACGTACGGTCATGGCGCCTGGGGAACGTGCTGGAAATGAAAACCGACAACTCACTGCTTCTGGGTTGCAGCCAAGTCCAACGCATGCTGCCGCCTCAGAGCCTCCAGCTGCGCCGAGGCGGCGCGAGCGGCTTCCGCGCGCGTTTCCTCACTGGCCTTGAGCTGTCGAGGTGGCGACAGGCACGGCACATGACGAGGTGGGGCTTCACCCTCATTACGAGCACCACACGCGCGTAACCATGCCAACACGAATCAAGCAAGCTACGGGCGCGAACGACCCATAGGGACGGGCCGCTGCAACATGCGTCTAGGAGGCCGCCATGCACCGCCGACGCCCACCCATGCATGCGCCCCCTATCCATTACCCCTTTTGTGCCTTCTCTCACCCTCACCCCACGCAACCCTCACACCTGCGCCCCCAGCGACTCCGCTTGCTGCCTTGCTGCCGCCACTCCGCGCTGCTCCTCCGCCACACTGCACGACAGCTGCTCGCGCTCCTGGCTCAGCGCATCCACACGCGACGTGGCCTCTTGTAGCTGCGGAGAGGGATAAGGGGGAGGGGGGTAAGAGTCGCATGTGCAGGGACATCCCAGCATGGATAACGACGTTTCTGGAAGGTTACCGCAGACCGTACGACAAATGTCGAAGCATGACGTTCAGCATGACGTAGACATTCAGGAAAAAGCACACGAGTGGAGTGACCTAGAAACAGCTCAGTGCGCCCTAGCTAGCTAGCTAACCGTAACAGGGTAACACCCCACTCTCAGCATCGCCAAGCATCAGCAGCAACAGCATCACCCCGCGCACCTGCTCCCTCAGCCCCGCTGCCGCCTGCTGCGCCGCCTCCAGCTGTCGCCGCAGGATGGCACACTCGGACTGGCTGGACTCTAGTTGGGCCTGAAGCGGAGGCGGGCGGGGTGGGGGGCAGAGAGGAACCAAACCGAGTTAAGGCCGGGAGGAAGGCGGCATGAGGGGCCGAAGGGTCGGCAGGGGGATGGTATCAGGCGGCCGGGAGGGAGGACAGGCGAGGCAGCAAGGTTAAGACGGAGACAAGTCAAGGGAAAACGCCCGCATGCAACCGCAGCTTGCGATGTCACACTCGAAGCCACACCTGCACTGTAGCCAGGCGCGTGGCCGTCTCGCGCGCCTGCGCCTCCATGTTGGTCTGCACAAGGGGCGGAAAGGGCAGTGTGGGTCGCTGGGAGGAGCAGACGGGCCTCCCAATCGCACCACGCCTTGCTGTGCGTGTTGTCCCTTCCGTGTTCTTTCCGTTTCTGTTGCGCCCGCGACGTCGATCATTACTTTCTCGCATGCAGGGTTGGGAGCGCGCACCCGCATCTCGCACCCTCATCCCGCCCGTCCCCGCCTTGCCTAATGGTTACCGGTAGGTAGCCTCCTCCTCGCCCCGCCCACCCATACCATGCGTACCTGCATTTGCTGGTTAGTCGCCTGCATGACCTCTCCACTGGCGCGAGCCTCGGCAAGCGACGCCGCCTGAGACCGAATCTGGCAGGGATGGATGGGAGAGAGAGAGAGGCGCTGCCATCAAAACAGGGAGACAGCTGAGTGATAGTGAAAACACCGTCTGTGTGTTGATGGAAAGTCCCCACCAAGTTCCTCCTTTTACCCCACCCAGTTTCCTCCTCCCCCCCTACCTCCTCATGCAGCCGGCGTATGTCCGCGTTGGCTCCCTCCAACGAGAGCTCCAGCTCGGAGCAGCGCTTGGACGCCCGCTTGGCCTGATGACGCAGGGCGGCGGGTCGTGGGTGGGATACACCGGTACAGGGCTACCACAGGGCATTCCTCCTATCCGCTACTAGCTACTATTCATCCATCCTCCCTCCACAACCTTCCGCGGCACCCCCCCCCTCTGCCTGTCACCCCTATTACCGGTATATTACCTTTTGCAGCGCTGCGTCCCGTTCCTGCGCCAGCACCTCCAGGGCCGCTGCGTGCTGCTGCCGGAGGGACTCCAGGGAGCCCGACACGTCAGCCAGACGAGCCTCCAGTGCGGGACGAACCTGCTGGCGAGAAGGCGCACGGTACGACACCCAATTGAGGTGTACGGCATATTACACAGGGGGCATGGGTGCCGTAGAAAACAGCGGGCGAGTAGCGGTGCTCGCATGGATCAGGGTAGGTCCTCCAGAGCAACGCGGTGTATGTGACTCCTCCCAAGAGTAGCAGCCTTCCTTACTCGTACGTGTCGTACCGCACCTCTTTGTACCTCGCCACTCGCTCCACCTCGGTAGCCAGCGCTGCCTCCAGCGCCTCAACCTGCACCGGAGCAGCGGGGACACAACCGGGGCGGGTCCCTCTTCCATCGTGGAAGTCCACACCTGTTGGACACACCATGCCCTTTCCCCGTACCCACCCACCTACAACACGCAACAACGCTATTGCTTGTTGCTAAAACCAGTTGCTTAACCACCTCACCACCGCCCTACCTGCCCCGCCAGCTGTGCATTGGCCGCCTTGTTGACTGCCAACTCGTGCAGCTCAGCGGCCAGCTGATCGCGCTGCCGAGACAGGCCCAGCACCTGCATTGGGAAATTCAGGATCACATGCGCAGGCACACGACCGTCAGCACCACACATGAGCACAAAAAGCAATGTGCGCAAAACACAAGACCCTCAATCCCGGCCATTTCCGTACCTGTTTCTCCAGGTCATCCCTCAGCTGCTGCGCCGCCACGCCGCTGCCGTCGCCATCCAGAAGTCTGTCCTCCAGCCTCCGCCGCTCCGTGCGCAAATCCTGTTGGGCGGTATCATCCGTATATCAGACGAGCTGGCTTATGATATGATGTTCATGATAACGTTGGGTTATGGTGTGTACGTATGTTACGGGGACTGGGGCGGCAGCACACGGGTGCGTGGGTGCAATCCCCAGTACACCCCTCAGTTCGCCTCAATCTCAGGATGGTGCCGTACACCAGCAGCAGCAGACGTACCTGGATCCAGTTCCGGAGCCGTTCGTCCTCCCGTACCGAGGCCTCCCGTACGGCCCGCTCCTCCGCCGCCAACTGGCGCATGCGGTTGGCGGCTCCCGCCTGGGTGGCTCCTCCGCTACCACCCCCGTTGCCGGCTCCGCCAGCACCGCCGCCGCCAAAGGTTGCTTCGCCAGGGAAGTCGCCAACTGCATAAGGAGGGAGCGCGGACCCGTGGGTCGCGGACAGAGCAAAGCACCGCAAGGGTCTACAACCAGTGTACCGATGCACCACACCCTTCTTAATGGCCAGTGCTGTTAACCCACGCACCCGTCAGAGTCGTCATGCCGCTGCCACCCGTCATGCCCGCCGCCGAAGTGAGATACTGCGGCGGGTTCCGCTGGGTCATGGAGCCCGCTGGTGGTGGGCTGCTGGCGGGGCGCTGGGGCATGGAGGCTGTCAAGTAGTTCTGTGGCTGGGCGCGCAGGGCAGGGGAGGGAGGTAAAGAGGAGGAAGCTGACTAACCGAGGGCAGGAAGGGGGAAACGATGATCGTCCCTTGTACGGCGCAACCCAGCAGCGAGGGCAACCCACCTGCGTAGCTCCGTACTCCGAGAAAAGACCGCCGCCCGAGACACCTACTGCAGCTGCTGCCGCTGCTGCTCCATTCATCTGCCCCTGCGCATGGCTACGCAGCGCCGCCATTCCCGCTGCCGCCGCCGCAGCCGTCGCTGCAGCGGAGGCTCGTGGAGGCGACGTGACGCCGTCCGCTGCCCGATATGCGGAATTGAGCTGCTCACCCAACACCGCTAGCTGGCCCTGCGCAACACAACACAACGAGCATGGGACATCATTCTACGACAATCCAGTACGTTCCTACTCGCGGCCAGTTTTCCTCTTAACACACTACGAATGCATCCAAGACCAGGTAAACGCATGGCGTGCGTCTACGCGGTCAGTGGTGCCCATGCACGGATTGCCAAGCATGGCTACCGGCCTACCGCAGCTTGGGTAGCAGACCCAGTATAAAGGTGGCCCAAACCATTGCGCAGTGTCTCTCTGCTAGTATCTTCACTAATAATGGCAACACTGGTAACACTCTGCTCCCACCTGCAACGTGGCCACCTGCACATGGACACCTTCGTCCAGAGGGCCGCTACCGCCGCCGCCAATGCCGTACAGCCGACCCGGGCTCCGAAACCCAGGTGCCCTCATGGCAGCGGCAGCGGCAGCGGCCGCTGCATGGGGTGCCAGGGCATGATGCCGTACAGCACCGTTGCTGCCGTACGCACGTGCGGGCGCATCTGCAAGCCCGCGAGCGCTGCTTGCTAGGCTATCGTCCAGGGAGGAGGTAGCTGAGCTGACGGAGGAGTCACGGTGCGTTGGTTGCTTGCGGCTGCCGCTGCTGTGTGCCCCGCCGCCGCTGCCATCTGCGCCTCCGGTGTTAACGCTGCCGTTGTGGTGTTGGTGAAGGTGCTGCGGTCGCTGGTGATGGCGTGTGGAAGCGTCCGGGCGAGGTGTTATGTCCGAGGCTTCGTTTGGGTTGCTACCGCCTCCGCGTTCTAACTCGCGCACAACGAGAGATTCGACGAGCCTGAATGTGCGGGAGAAGTCAATGAAGTAAATATTTGACAATTGGGTGCACGGATTGCTGGAACCCAAGCGCATACGTGATCTCTGTGTACCCAGCATGTCGGCAGGATGTAGGTGCACGTCAAGCCCGATGACCCATGAAGGAAAAGGGCAGACGAGACCCCCGTCACCATGTCTTCCAGGACAACTTCTGGAAACCGTCGTAAAAGCCGCAAGGACAATAGCTCGCTATGGATACCATGCCCCGTTCTACTGCTCACTTTTGAAGCTTTAAGAGCTGCGCCGCCGTCTTGGCGTCTTGAGACATGTTTGCTGAGCCTCTATTAGATCGATGGCCGCCCCCAAAGCTGAAAGAACTCCTAGCAAGGGAATCTAGCTCGTCGTCGCGCTGCATACCTTGAAGCTGCTGCTGTTTCTCCTAAGATTAACCTAACAGAACAGTTTGATTAAATGCTTGAAGCGCAATAGCATGCTTTATGTCCAGCCATCTCTAGTTTGGTCAACGGACTATCCTTAGGACCCAATACATGTACAGGTACTGTGGAAATAGTTCATGCGCATTGCCTCCTGGCCCAGATAATTTAAGGTGATCGCACGTATGTGACTTCTCCACGGTAACTGGACAGTACGGAAAGAGTGAACCGACGCCCCAGGTTACTGCTCTAGTTTTGTCTTATTGCAATAAGTGTTATTGACGTCGCCTTTTTTCTTACCTATTCAAGTTGAAAGGGGCAACCCTGATCACAGCCCGTGAAATGCATAGTCTCCTGAGAATTCTTATGTATACTATTGCATAGAATAGTAGAATGAGTTAACAAATTGCGAAATTATGCCTTACAAGCTTCGGTGCGCTTCCTTGTAACTTGCCTTAGAAGGCGAGGCTATGTGAACTGGCGTGTGGCCCATTTTACAAAAACAGTTTATCCTGCGATACCCAAATACTGGTACTAGTTGCCTCCTTATAAGGAGGTAGCTTTAGAAGCTGCCTGCCCGCTGCCATGAGCGGCGTTCGGTTTTCTGGGCTTTGAGGTTGCAATCTATCAGAAGGGACCTTGTTTGAGTCAGTGGCGTGAAGCAGACAGGATGTCGGGCGACTATGGACCCTCTGCCTCGGCGCATTCGGTGCTGCTTATTGGCAGCACCACGGACCTTGGAGCCCTGCGCACACATAACGTTCTCCAGGAGCGGCAGGCAAAGGTCATCATGGCAACGCGGAGGCTGTTGCAATCGGAAACGGTGAGGACCAGCGCGAGGGCGCCTGTGACCAACAACAGCAACAGCAGGGGTAACGGCAGTTGCCGCGTATCTAAGCGAAGCTCCCTCGCGCATGCCAAATACCGGTAAAACACAGCAGTGTAGGGCTTCACACCATGCCTCGTGGGCCTTAGCCACTGCCCATGCTCCGTAAAGCATAGCGGACACCCTGGCTTGGATCCACACGATGCCCTATCACAGCCACCCCTGGCCTGGACCATTCTGCTGTCAATCCCTCATCTAGCAACAACGCACCCCTAACCTGACCAGACAAAGCAACCGTAACCCGACCATGCCCTAACCCCAGCTCCACCTGCCCACCGCTCTCACCGTGTTGCCGTACAGATGGTCAACATGCTTCAGGAGGCTGGCGTGGAGCTGCCTAGCCTGGAGGACTTGGAAGTGTAAGCGTTGCGAATAGGCTGCTGTCTGTTGAGGGGAAAAGCACGTGGGGAAGGCACACGGGGGCTGTAGCAGTTGCGTGCCCTTGTTGCCAACTACCGTACCATGCACCCCTAGACCCCAGAAGGCGCACACACGCGCTCTCCCTTATCCATGGGTCCCCACGGGTCACCCATCAAAGCTAAACCGCGTGCCAAACCCTCCCTCCCCTTCCCCATTCCCATAACCATACCCTAGCGGCCGGCGTCGAATCGTCGTTGGCAGGGACTGGCGTTCGGGAATGACGAAGGGCCACGGGCCAGGCACCGACGGCGGCGGTCCAGGCCACGACCTGGATTCGGCGGCAGCAGCTCCGGAGGATGCAGTGACGGCGGTATCGGCGGCACCAGGCGTGGTCGCAGCCAGTGCTGCCACGCCGCCGCGCTCCCCTAGGAAAAAGCCCCAGGAAACAAAGGGCGTCTGGCGGCGACACGTGCCGGATTACGAAAAGAACCCGGTTGTACGGCGGCTGAAGAAGCTCAGGCATAAAGTGCTGTACGGCAGGATTGGCGATAAAGCTTACGCCAGGTGAGGGGCCGTACATGCGTTTGCATCGGGTGGTGGTGGTGGTGGTGTGGTAGGGTGTGACGCTGGAAGGGACGGCTGGCTATGACCCCTATGAAAGCCTGCCTGTGGAATGGCCGCAACGCCCCATGCACGCTCCTCTAGCCCCATGGGCTGGTCCTTCCTTCCTATCCCTTCCGCCCCTCCTTTGTACCCCATCCGCCCTTCTTTTGTACCCCTTGCGCTGCAGGTACCGTGCCACGCTGCGCGCCAACATCACCTGGCGAGACATCCTGCGCCCCAACCTCAACCAGGCCCGGCGACACGGCCACGCCCGCCACGGCTTCAGCAGCTGGCTGGACGGCGCCCTCACGGAGGAGCAGCGGCGGGATGTGCGCGAGGATGCGGCGCGGATCATCCAGGTACGACATGACTCATGAGCCGGGTGTACGGCACTCATATACCGAACTGCTGCTGGCGCTGGACAGCTGGACGAAAATTAGCATTTACAGGCTTGCCCTGAGTGTGGCTTACCGTGGAAGGATTGGGTCCAGGCGCCTAGAAGCAAGGAGCACCTCAAGCTCTGGAGTGCCCGTGCTTACGGTTACTGTATGCGTTAATAACCGAACCCCAAACACCCCTCTGGAACCCCAAACGCTCCCCGCGCTCGCACCCAGGCTGCTTGGAGAGCGTGGAAGCGGCACTGCGTGTGGGATGTCATGCGGCACGTGCGGGTGAGAGCTGCGCAGTGGGGTATGGAGGGAGGGGGGGTTGTGCATGCGGCATGCCAGCATGCGTGGGTGGGAGCTGCGCACGGGGGAGGAGGAGGGGCGGGTAGCATGGGAGGGGTTGCATGCACGCACGCTGGATGCTTGGGTGAGAGCAGCGCGCTGGGACGGGGGTGTTAAGACCAAGTGGGATAAGACGTGCGGAGGGGTGGAACTGAACAGGCGAGACCGGGCCATGGTGCCGCGTTTAAACACTGCATGGTGCCGTGGACTGACACCGGCATGTACGGTTCGTACGGCATGTACGGCACACAGAACTACGAGATCGGCAAGTACGATTGGAGCGATGATGATTCAGTAGCGACGGATGAGCTGCCGGACTGGTGGGGCGACAGCAGCGAGGAGGGCGAGGGGGAGGGCGAGGAGGGCGAGGGGGAGGGCAAGGATGGAGCCAAGAAGAAGAAGGGCAAGAAAAAGTAAGTCGCCGCGGTTGTGTGCCCTTTACAGGAACAGGAGGCCTTCCTAAAGTACTGTGCCCTCCTGCGTATGCATGATATCTTTCACGCACTTTAGCTTGAGCCTTTGCGTGGCTTCTGCTGATGCGATCTGCCTTCTGCGAACTATTATGCCTGATTGGCCTCTTTCGTACGGCATCTCTTCTAACCGTAGTCTTTTTAACCGCCATCTAACCGCACTGCTAACGGCATCCGCAGGCGTGGTGGCGGCGGCAAGCGGGGCGACCCCAAGAAGAAAGCCATCCTCGCCGCCGTGGCGGGCGCCATGGACGAATCCAACATGGGGGAGGCGGTAGCCACCGGCGCAACCAAGCGGAAGAAAAAGAAGAAGAAGAAGGCCGCCGGAGACGCGGGCGACCCGGCCGCGGAGGGGGAGGAGGGTGGCGAGGAGGGCGAGGGTGCGGAGGAGGGCGAGGTCGCAGAGGGTGCAGAGGGCGGAGAGGCTGTGGAGGGCGGAGAGGAGGGCGCCGCTGCCGCAGCCACCGGCGGCGGCGGCGGTGGGAAGAAGCGGAAAGGCAAACGTGGGAAGAAGAATGCAGCGGGCGCGGCGGCTGGGGAGGCTGCTGCGGCGGAGGGAGCTGAGGGGGAGGAGGCGGGTGCAGGGGAGGAGGCAGGGCCTGCGGAGGAGGGCGCTAGCGAGGGAGCGCCGGAGGAGGTGGAGGCAGAGGCGGAGGAGAGCGTGCCCACGGTAGGGCGCAAGGGGAAGGGGCGGCGGAAGGGCAAGAAACAGGGCAACGCAGCTGCGTCCGTAACAGATGATGCCAGCACTGTCGGCGACGGCGGGGAGGCGAACGACTCCTCCGCGGAAGCTGGGGAGGCTGCGCCGCCGCCTGCGCCGGCGCCGGCGGAGGGCGGCAAGAAGAAGAAGCGGGGGAAGAAGGGCAAGGGCGCGGCGGAGGCTGCGGAGGCGGATGTGGAGGACGAGGAGGATGACGGGCTTGCGGCGGCCATGGCGGCGGCGAGTGCGGCGCTGGCGTCGGTGGGGCGCTTGAAGGATAAGCCGCCGTCGGAGCTGAAGTGAGTGCGGCGCGGGGAGGGGGGGAGTAGCTGGGAGGGTCAAAAAGACCATAGGACCGAACCATAGGGACCACACGTTGGGGCAAGGCAATGGGGATAGGAGCGGTTGGGAGTGGGGAGTATCGGGGTAGGTGAAGTGAAGTGAGCGGGGAGTGAAGGCAGGTGCTTGGGTGTCCTCGCCCTGCTCAGGAAGGACCCTGTGGCTGTGTGGGTTTGCCTGCCCCCTGCCCCCCTGACGGTGCCTGCGCCCCCGCCCCCAACCGTTAACAGTGCCTCTGCCTCTGTTCTCCACTCACACCACATACACCACCACAACCACCCTCCTTCCACCACCTTTCCCCACACCCGAACCGCCCCTCTCCTCCTTCCAGGTCCCAAGCATCAGAAACAGCCGTAGGCCCTCCTCCCGCCGTTGCTGCTGCCTCCGCCCCCTCCATCACCTCCGCTCCTCCAGCACCTGCTGCCCTCACCATAGCCCCAGTCGCCCCCACCCCCGCCCCCCCGCCACCACCCCCACCGCCTCCTCCTCCACCTCCTGAACCAGTGCTCGAGCCTCCTCCTCCACCACCACCACCACCACCTCCACCCCAGCCCCCTACCCCAGCCCCTTCCTCCTCCCTCGCTCCAGCCGGGCCGCCAGGATCTCCGCCGTCGCCGCCGCCACCCCCCACGCATGCGCCTCCCTCCATCATCACCGCACGCCTGTCTGAACTCATCGGCGGTCGGCGCCGCAGCAACGACGCTGCGGACGTCCTGCGTTCCGTCGCGGACACCGACCAATCCGGCAGCTCCTCCTACCTCGTCACCCAGATGCACCATGGCGACGGCAGCGGCGGCGGCGGCTTTGTATCCGATGGCAGCGCCAACGGCGGCGGTGGCGGCGAGTCCAAGCGAGGCGGTGGCAAGAAGAAGTCGGGCAAGCCACGCGGCGAGGTGGCGAGCCGGAAGGAGTCCACGCATGAGGTGTATCCCTCCGCGGCGCGGCCGTTTAAGCTCAAATCCATGGAGATGCCGGATTGGAGCAAGGTGGGCCCCTCGGCGGACTTGTTTGATGTCACCACGGACCCTGTGAAGCGAGCGGCGGTGCTGGCGAGGATGGCACGGGATGGCGGCCCCAATTGGAAGCCACCAGGTGCGTCGTACGGCAGCAGTTGGCAACGGGTTTGTGTGTGGGGGCATCTGGGCACCTGAGCAGATCGCAGCTATGACCTAAGAAACTGGCTGCGAACAAGAACACACCCTGGTGATTGGGGTTTGTGTTCCCTCCCCCTTTCACCTCTGTCGAACCCCTCCTCTCGCCTCCTCCTCCTTCTCGCGCAGGCGCCGTTGCGGACTGGTACTACATGTCTCGGTCGCTGTACGACGGAGATGACGTGGCGAAGCGCGCCGAGGCGCTGGCCAAGGTGGCGGTGTCGCATGAGAACACCATGTGGAGGCCGCCAGGAGGTGAGGGGGGGCCGCCCGGGGGTGAGGGGGGGCCGCCAGGAGGTGAGGGGCCGCGGAGGCCCGCCGCGTTTGATGGGGTACTGGTTAGGGTACGTTTGATGGGGTACTGGCAGGTAACTGGTAGGGTGCTGTTGATGGGGTGCTGGTAGTAGAAGGAAGGAAAGCAGTGAATATCGGTGTGTGACCAGGGAGCAATGCTGGGGGCGCTCTACGCATCCTCGTCTGTCAGGAGGCACGCTGGAACGTTGCTGGTCAGCATAGGGTTTCACACGCCCCCGCTGCGCCGCCGCGTCCCACCATCCACATCACCGCACCACCGCACCCCATTGCCGCACTCCAATCCACACGCACGTACCCCTACCCTCACGTCTGCCCCTCCGCCTGCCCCCAATGCCCCCCCCCTCCCAGTGAGTGTCACCGACTACCTGGCGCTGCACCGCCGCACGCTGGAAGGCGACCCGCCGCCGCCCCGCCGCTCCGAGCACGCAGCCAAGTCCGGCGGCGGGGCGCTCAACCTCCCCATGTGGAGGCCGCCGGGAGGTGAGTGTGCGGGGCGTGTGTGTGGGGGTGGTAGTAGAACAAAGGAGAATACTCTCCTAATGTGTTGTGACAGTGGTAAACGGCGTGTGGTGGTGGTGGTGGGGGGGTAGTGACCACCTTTGGGCGGGTACGGGCGTATGGTATGGTATGGTATGGTATGGTGAGGCTTAGTGATTGGTGTTGGGGTGTTGGCTTTCCGCTGCTGCTGATCCCCTTAAGCGTGCGTTACTACGGTCTGCCAGCTACCTGGCTACCTTGTTCCTCTACTACCGTACAACAACGCTCCCCCTCAACCCCACCCTGCTGCCTCCCTGCTTCCTCTCCTGAATGCGTGCGGCAGTCGGGCCCGGCATCCAAAACACCATCGGCTATGACACGGTTCCCTTCGATGCGGATCCGGAGCCCGAGAAGCGCCTGCGAGCCAGTGCTAACGTGGCTAACCCGGCATGGAAGCCGCCCGGTGGGTTGGGTTGCTGGGGGCAGGGATCCCATAGCATTGTGCTACACTTCTCTCAATTTTATTTCCCTCCTGCGCTCGCCTCCACCCCTCCCCCCCTGTCATACACAGGCGTCCCGCGTGTGGAGTACTACAATTACTACTCCAGCCCGGCCACTGCCGTACAGAGCTCCGAATCCAGTCAGAGCTCGGGATCCGAGGCAGGAGGCGACGGGGGCGGGGACGGGGGCGGCGAGGGGCAGACGTCGGAGGAGCGAGCCGCGCGTCGGGCGGCTCGGCGGGAGGAGCGGCGAGCGCTGCGGGAGCAGATGCGGGCGGCCAGAGCAGCTGGAGGGCTGTCGGCGGAGGGTAGGTGGCGTTGGGGGACGTACGGGGTAAGGGGGAAGGCGCTGAGGTGCTGTACGACAAGGGGTGCATTCGTGCATTGCCATGGGGTGCAAAACATGGTAGCCGATTCCCATCCCGCCCAACCCGGCGTAGTAGCCAAGCCACGACGATAGCCAGGACTTGGCGGAGCGAAGGCCTACATGGGGTTAGTTGTGTGTGCTATGGGGATGCTGCCCCTTTGGATCATCCTCCTTATACCTCCTCCTTACGCCCCCGCCCTTCGCTCTCTCTGCCATGTGCCTGTTTCTCATGCCCGCCCCCCTGCCCGCCCCCCTGCCCACCTCCCCGCCTCCCACCACCCAGCCTCCGGCAGCAGCAGTCTGGGTACCCGGGTTAACGCGCGCAAGCCCTGGCGCTTCACGTACGCGGTGGAGGAGGAGCTGTCGGTGCCGGTGAATGGGCCGCCGCAGACGAAGGTCGAGGTGATCCTGCGAGATGACAAGTGAGCGGGGGGTGAAGGGCGGGAGGGGGCAAGGATGTGTATGGAGGTGAGGGCACTGTGCGGGGTACAGGGACAGGGATACCGTAGTTGGCCCGAGCTGGGTGTTTGGATAACTAACACGAGTATGCGGGTACACGCTTCTAACCCTAACCCTTTCATGCATGCGCTGTGCGATGCATTGGGTACCATGCAGGGCGGGTCCGAGACCATGGAAGTACACGGTCATAGCGGAACCCGACCGTACGGTGCCGTACAACATCTGGGGGCCGTACGTGGATCCACATGAGATGCAGCGTCGACTGGGCAGGGAGGGGCTGCTGCAAACGGGTGCAGGTGAGTGCTGGTGACATTGTAATGATTGAGCATGAGGCGTTGCGCTGACTTCCCCTTTCTTCTCAGGCTGGTAAGAAGCCAGCCGCTAAGCCCTGATATGAGTAAACGGCGAGGTCCTTCCCACGAAACCACGCTTACAGCGCTTACTTGCCGTTACTGTCACCACATGGCAACAGTACCATTCTTTTACTGCACTCATTCTGCGCTCATCCTAATCCCCTAACACCTCTTTTCGCTTTTCCCCCCTTCCTTCCTTCGCAGTATCTGAAAACAGTTTCTCGCCATCCCGGCTACGTCGTGTAGCCACAGCGCTCTCCCTCAGGGGCGAGCGCAGCGCCACCACAGGCGGCTACGCAGGTGCCATGAGCCCCGAACAAAGCGACGACATCGAGGACGCCGCCGGCAATAACGGCGGCGGCGACGCCGCCGCACGTCGCGCCGGCGGCCGCAAGGCCTGGCCGCCGCTGCGTCGGAACCTCTCCATGTCACAACTCGAGATCCGCATGCCCGGCGTACGGCGCATGCTGTCCGCCCGTACACGTTCCATGGGTGCCGTACTCGGCTTGTACGGCATCCCCAGCCACATTGTGCTGTCGCCGGAGGCAGCGGCGGCGGCGGCGATGGCGGCGGAGGCGTCCGGTCTGTCGCTAGGAGCCCTCACCGACGGCAGCCTGAGTCGTACGTTGTTGAATGAGCTGAGCGTGATGGGCAGATCGGCGCTATCTGTGGGCTTGCGGCCTGGCGGGGGCTCGCAGATGACGCTAACGGTCACGTCAAGGTCGGCGTCTCCGGCGCCGCTGATGGGTGGGCTGTCCGGCGGCGGCAACGGCGCGCTGGACAGTAGCGACGAGGGCAGCGGCAGCGACGAAGGCAGCCTTGGCGAGGAGGCGCAGCGGAATCGCATGCCGCCGCGAACAGTGTCGTTTTTGAAGCGACCGGCGCCAGTGCCGTCGATGCCATCGGTCGCGTCGGCGACGGAGGTGGCGGCGGAAGCCAGCGGCGCCGCAGTCGATGCCGCTGCCGACGGCGGCGCCGCCGCCGCCGCCGCAAGCGCTGAGGGGTCCGCCATGCAGCTCCCAGCGGCGAGTGACTCCATCGTGATTAGCGAGGAGCTGCCGGTAGTGCCGTCGCTTGCGGCGACGGAGTCTTTAACGGCGGAGGCAAGCGCGGCTGGACCCATGGGTCAGCCGTCGCAGCAGCCAGGTCAGGAAGCCTCGGGGGAGGCTGGCGATGCGCATTCCCCGTCGCCGACGCAGGCTGAACAAGAGCCTGGGCAGGAACCGTCGTCCGCTGCTTTACAAGGGGAGCCGTCGCAACAACAACAGGAGCTTCCAGCGGATCCATCAGCAGTGTCATCATCGTCGCCGCAGCAGCAACAACAACAGCTCGAGGCAGAGGCATCGTCACAGCCGCTGCCGACGCCGCGGTCGCCCTCGCCAGAGCCTTCCTCCCTGCAAGGCCTGCAGTCCTTGGCTTCTGAGCACTCGCAGCTGCTGCAGTTCCCACAAGGACAACTGCAGCCGCAACAACAGCAGGACGATACGACAGGCGCCGGAGCGCGTACGGATAGGGATTTGTCCAACGCCGCGCGGTACAGTTTGCCGTACAACGTTCCTGAGGAGTTCCGCCCCATGCCTCTCAATCCGCTACTCCTAGGCGACGGCGACCTCTCCCTGCTGTCAGCAACCTCTCGCATGCACTGCTTCCCCTTATACGTACCTGATCGAAGCGGCTTCCGCCGGCGATACCGCCGTCGCCGTACGTACGACGGCCCGACGGCGGAAGACAACCGCCAAGATCGCAACGGCAAGAGCGGTAGCAATGCCAACGGTAACACCGGTAGCGGCAACGGTCAAAGCAACGGGAGTGGCGGCGGCGACGGACCGTCGTCGTACATTTCCCGTCGGGAAAGAGAGCGTAACGCTCACGCGCTTTACCCCCCAGCCCTGTCAGCCACCGCAACCGCCGCAGAGACTAAGCGGTTGTGCTCGGCACGCGGGATCGGCGCGTTTACAACGGGCGGGATCCAACCGTTTCCGTTGGATCCAGCCTTCCTGAAAACCCTGCCACCTAGGTTGTTATCGCAGCAAGGACAGCGAGTGCGATCCGCTCCGGGATCTCCCAATAGCGGGACGTACAGCTTCCTGACCGGTACGGCACCTCACACGACGTTTATAACCGGGGGGGACCAGTCTCTCACGAGCCCGCCGACGGGTGTGGGCAGCGGCGGTATCGGCGAGGGCGGCCCGGGATTGCCGTACAATGCCGTTGACGAGATGCCAACGGTGGCGGCGGCGGTTAGGGGGGCGGCGGAGGCTATACCGCATGTGACGATTGTGAGTGCGAATGCGGCGGCGGCGGCGGCGGCCGCTGCAGCGGCAGCGGCGGCGGCAGCGGCTGTGCAGCCCGCGCAACCAACGCAGCCGATGATGCTTAGCCGGGAGGATTTGCCGCCTTTGCCGGCAATCCTGAGGGTGAGTATGGGGCTTGTACAGGGCTGGGGAATCGCATCCTGTGTCTTGTTGCACGCTTGCACCTCCTTTCTTGTTGTACATTCCAAACCTCCGTACATGCCATGCAATGCCTCCGCCCGATCCGGCCCCATTACAACACTCCACTTAGGATCCAAGGGCTCGGGACTTCATCATGTCTCGGGGCAACCAGATCGTGACGCAGCGACGGCTCGCGGCCAAGGGTGCCGTACAGCCTGACCCACGGGCCATGTACGAACTCATGTTCCTGGGGCGACGTGTACGACAACACCAGGAGCAGCAGTTTGTTGCCGGTACCATTGCCCCTGGCGCCCCCGTTTCCGCCGCCGCCGCGCCCTCTGTCGTTGTTCCCGGCCCGACGACGGCGGTTGGGGTCGGTGCTGGCATGATGGGTGGCAATGGCAAGCGACGTCGCGCCGCTGGCGGCGGTAGCGCCGCCGCCGCCGCGGCGGCCGCGGCGGCGACCGCCGCCGCCATCAGCGGCGGCCTCGCCGATGCCCACAACCGGGCGCAAGCCACACTGGCCGCCACGCTCTCCATAACGCCTCGGCCGTACAGCGTACAGCACGGGACAGAGATCACGTCGCCGTACAACGCAGTTCCGGCAACGCCGCCGACGTCAGCCATGGACTGGTCCGGCAGTAGTAGCACCGAGCCAATCCAGGGTTGGCAGAGTCTTCAACCGTACCAACAGCAACAACAGGCTCCCTACCCCTATCCGTCGCACCTCAGTGCCGGCTCAGCTTCCACATTCAATCAGCCGCTTCCGCCGGTTAGGACCTCAACTGGGCAGATGTCCGGCGGGGGGCTCAACGCCACTCTCTCTGCTCCTCTGCCGCCGCTGCCCCCCGGCGTGCACTCTTCCGCCGCCGCCGCCACCAGCAGCACGTCACCCGCTGACCTCTTGCGCCGCTCTTCCCCTTCAACGCCCGCAACCGCCGCACGCAGCGCCCATTCAACCTACAGCCAATACACAGTCTCCGTCACACCGCTTTCTAGCTGTACGACACCCCATGAGGCCAGGGAGAGAGGTACGACACCACCCAACGGCGACGCCGCCGCCGCGGGTACGACGTTCGGGCGGCCCCTCTCCCGTCGCGAACCCTCCATGAGCGCCACCGCCGCAGTCGATCTGGGCACGTCTTTAGGATCCGGGGTTGTACGGCAGCCCAGCCCAGCGGCGCTGACGCCGCCGCCGCAATCGCTGTCTCAGCCGCTGCCGGGGCTTCTGTTGGGCAGTCGGTCCGGCAGTCGGGACGGCAGCGGCGGCAGCAGGGGGAGTCAGGGCATCGCCACGTTGCATGGGGACATGGAGGCTGAGACAGGCATGACGGCGCCGCCAGCGGTTGCTTTGGCGGGAAGCGGGAGCGCAATCCCTGGGAGCCGTGGTTCCTCGGCAGGAGCGCAGGGCCTGGGTCCTGGCGCAAGTGAACTGGCCACGCCGGGAGGGCGGCCGGGTTCGAGCTCTACGGGCGTTGTAGGAGGGGGAGGAGCTACGGCAGCAGCAGCAGCGGGTATTGCTGGCGCTGGTGCTGGGGCTGGTGCTGCTACTGGTGGTGGTAATGGAGGAGAGGCCGCGGGGGTGGCGGGGAGCAGCACGGGCGCATCTTTAGGGCTGGGGTTGGGAACAGGCGGCGTGGAGGTGACGGTGACGCCATGGAGAGTGCTGCCGCCGCTGGTACCGCAGCTAGGCGTCACGCCCATGCAGACTGCACACGCGGCCCAGCACCCTTACCAGCCGCAGCAGCTGCATGCGCACCCGCACCCGCACCCGCATCCCCCGCAGCCGCTGCTGTCCTCCCACAACTCCTCCTCCTCACAGCAGCCGCAGCTATCCATCAACCAGTCCTCGCAGCATGCGACCCAGCATCAGCAGCTTCAGCAGCAGCCGCAACCGCAGCTGCTGTTGCAGCATCAACTCTCCGGCGCATGGGGCCAGAGACTGACTCACACGCCAACAGGCCGCGGCGGCGTCTCGGCCGTCCAAGCAGCAGCCGCATCGGGAGCAGCAGCAACAACAGCAAGCGCCGCTCCTGTTACTTCAACTCGACTGCCAGCCGTCAGTCGCCACACAAGCACCAAGGTAATACAGCCTACCCCGCAGCAGCAACAGCAGCAGCAGCAGCAACAACAACCCACGGATGCCGAGGCCGCGGTGTCGGCGGCGGCCGCGGCAGCGGCCGGCGGAGGCGGCGGCGGCTCTGCAAGCGCAGCGGCGGCGCAGCGGCGCAAGAGCAGAGGGCTGCTGCGCGTGGGTCGGGCACCACTGGGGGCCCCGTTGCATGCGCGAGTGCCTGAGCGGCCCCCTAGCAGTGCCACTGGGAGCTAAGCAAGCAAGCGCGGAACTGAGGTGCTGCGGAGGTTTGTGGCGATGTTGAGGTGGTGGCGATATTGGCTGGTTGGTTTGGGATGGGTGCGAGTTGAGGGCGTGTACGACTGTGTGTGTAGGTATGTGTACCGATGTTTGCATGCAGGCAATACGCATGGTGGTAGCAGGCGCATTTGCTGAGTGGCCGCGTAGTTGTCTTCTTATAGTGCAAAGGTCTGGGGTTCCCGATGTGTTGAGGGTGAGCCCCATGGAACGTGTTTTGCAGTTTTCTATGGCTGGGGCTGTTTGCAGCGTGGAAGAGCCGCACTGCAAGCACCGTAAGGCCCCTGTATTCATGCCAATTGCAGGTCATAACGTGTGTTAAGGAAACCGGCCGCGAGTCCTGTGTGACGTGCTGTGCAGCTGGGCAGGGGGATGGGCCGTACTTGTGTGGGGCTGCTGGGGCCTGTCAGCCGTGTGATGTATGTACAAATTGGGTTGCATGGTTGCGCTATTCATCGCCTGCACCTTAGCGAGCCCGTTTTTGTGCCCTTCATGAACGAGCCAAGTCAGTGTGCACATGTGTGAGACCCATGCATACTTGCTTACTTTCCCGATGTGAGGATTAGGGGAGGGAGCTTATGCTCATTCTGTTCGTAGGCAGACGACGCAAGTGACATGGCAAATGACCCGGTTGTGGGGTAGTTGGCGGATTGACGACACGTTTGGACCGGTGGATGACGATAATAGCGTATAAGCCGGATGATGGCGTCATGCAATGTGTGTTGTAGGGCAAACGACATAAGCTTACTGTTGAATTTAGCAAGGCCCCCTGCCTCCCATTAGGTTTGCTGGCCCCATCAGAAGTAGCGTGACCCATTGGGTGGTGTTCAACCACCGAGCCAGTCATCAGCTGTACGGCGAGTGTTGGGGGTTGACATGCGACCAGTGAAGGTTAGGCATGTCCCGCGGAGTCTCACTAGAAGCATGGGGGAATTCGCAACTAAATCCATCACTCTGTGCGTTGGCACGCCCTATGCTCGAGTTTTAACCCAGAATTGTGGGCTGTGGCAGTGGCTTTTAAGTTCTAACTGTACGTCGGGCCATATACCTTACCGGTATGTTGTCGGCGTAAACCCATCTCAGCCTGCCGAAAGGGCAGCGCTGCGCTCGTTTGTGGTGGCCCAGGCTGCAGTCGGATTCATTGTGCTGTTGCCAAGGACGCACACGGATGTTGCTTCTTGTGTCGGAAGGCGGTCCTCGTGTCCTGACGTCTCGGGCCTGCTATGTACAGCTATGCTAGCGACATGTGGGAAGTGGGATGCGGCTTGTACATCCAATTTATCAGCGCCCAAGGGGGCAAAAGAACATGTGGACGCCTGACATACCCTGCAGCCGCGTTCGACAACGGCACTGATGAAGGCGTCATGTGGCTGTCAGAGGACTTGCCACCTGATAATTTCGGTGAAGCTCAGGTGGCCGGGTTGAATAGCTTGCCGGAACCAGGTCCTCCAGGATCGTCCTCAGGTCTAAGGGTTATGGTGTTATGGCCGTGGGACCGCAACCGTGAATAGGGCGCTTGGACTAAAACAACCGTCGAACATCCCTGACAAGGGCAAGGATATGCAGCGTGTACGGTGCAGTGCTTTTTGCACTTTTAAAGGAATGCTGAATGGAGGGTTAGGGCTGGGGGATGGCTGAGGGCAGTTAGGCTCGCTCCAGATGGGCTTGGGGTGGGACTACCTGTCTATCTCCCACCAGCCACCACCTGTCTTGTTGCTGCATCGGCGCTACATTGGCTTCAGACAAGCAATCCAAGTCAAGGCTAACATATATCGGATCCTACTGGATCACTGGAACAGTTACTTCGCGCCGTACAACGCCCACCTTTTAGCCGTTAAGACAGTCTTGAACATGCTTCGCGGAACACCTAAGCCAAGACACTGCTGCTTCAACTGCAAACATGCGATTTCTGGCATACCGTATTAAGTCGAAGTCAATCACGGTAGTCTAGCCAGTGGCCGAAAATGAAACTGTTGTATTGCTTTACCTTTACACTCTGTCTCGCATGGTAGGTGATGGTATGGAGTGCTGACTGCCCCTGGTCGCACAGTCTGTACGCCGCTTCCTTTTGCTTGCACAGGGCGTCCCATGCAGCTCCTTGGAATGCGTCTTTTCCTTACATGGACTGCACGCCTAGCAGCAAAAGCAGATACTCCGTATCGCCTGCGGTGTCCAACCCTGCGCCCAACACTTACTGCTTTACCATTTTGGCTGACGAGTGCCATTATCCTTCAAGCTATTGCTGTTCAAAAGCAAATATCGCAACGTTTGCTCTCAATGCGAGTAAGTCGCTACGAATTGCTATTGAAACCTTCGTTCTTCTTGTTCCGTTTCAAGTCCCCATGCGATGCCATTCCCGTTCTTTTCCTTTGCAAAAATGAATAGTTTACGCATGCTTACGAACCAATAATACCTTCTCAGGTACCTCATGCGATGGTGCCTCCATTACTGCAACGCTGGACTACCAGCCATTAGGCAACGTTACAACGGTCCGTCCACCCAAGGCCGCCAGCAACTCCAGCCGCCTGCTCCTAATCCCCGAGCTGCACCTAAACGCCACCTCCATCCGGCCAAATGGCTCGCAGCTCTGCATCACCCTGCCCAGCAGCGGCAAGTGCAGCTCCCTAAAGGCGCTGTCCGCATCAGGCCGCAGTGGCCGCTGGAGTGCCTCCCTCCTCAGCTCCAACGAAGTATGCTGCCCCGTCAGTCGTGGACGTACCAAAGTCCCGGCACCTCCCAAGGGTACCTGCCAGACATGCATGGTGTACGATGTTGTAGGCCTCGACGGTACGGCAGCAACCACAAAGTTCAATTTCCTCAGCCGCAAGAGCTGTGAAATGGCTGAGGCACCTCCTGAGCAGCAGATCGGCAACTTCGCAAACTGCTGCGAATGGGCTGGCTCCTCGGCGGTCGTGGATTTTGACTACTACCGTGGCCTTAATATGACGGGACTGAGTGGCTTTGACCGCCCCTTCTGCAACCGGACTAGCCTTCGTGTGTGTGGCACCGTGCCCAGCAGCTTGGCACGCCAAGTGAAGTCGAACCCCGACGGTCCCAACCCGTTTGGATACGACCTCACGAGTTTCTTTGACATCTCCGATGATTCGGTAAGCATAGCGCTTGGATAGTTTCTATACAGCGGTAGGGGCTAGGCCGCCGCACCCCTTGTGTTTTTACGACGGGGCTTGGGCACTGCTTCCACTTCCCCCCTCGGAATCTCGGATGTTTCCTAGATGACCCTCGATCTGGTTACCCTGTGCTGCAGTTCCCCCTGGGAATCATCAACAGCCGGCTCCGGGTGTACTCGACCGAGCCTGGAAGCGACAAGCTAGACACCAAGTGCTTCCCCTTGAACGACACGTTGGACTACGTTTTCAAGGAGCCAACTCGGAGGGAGATATACAAGTATTCGCCAGACCTGACGCATTTCCCAAATGAGAGGTGGGTATGCAGTATACGCTGTGATCTATGACACGCTGTGGCATGGTGGTGGTGGTGGCGGCGGGTTTCCTAAGCCATGGGTAAGCCTTAAGTAACTGGTTTCAGCCCCCGAAATGCCAAACCAGGTGTGAGAAAGGCAGCGTATGTACGGTATGTAGGGGAATTCTGCGCGTGGGCATGACCAAATAATCAACCATGAACAGTTGATCATGTCTTTATCTGACCTCATCTACAGGCTGTTACGTATGTACGTAACCACCCCAGCCATGAACTCTTTCAAATGCCACACAAAGACCTGCGTGCATCATACCTGAGATACCGTATCTCAAGTACGGCACATGCTTCTTCCCAACCTTCATCACGCTGCTCCTGCTCCAGGTGCCAGTCGGACCCGGGCGTCACTCCCTTCACCGTGGATCCCTACCTGGAGATCATCTGGGCCAGCTCATCCAGTCGTCTCAACGCGACCAACCTATACTGCCTCAACCTTATGACCGCGCAGCCTGCCAATGCTTCGGTAGGTCATAAACAGGCTCTTCAAAGAACTTTCCAAATTTACAAAGAGGGACCAATCTAACAGCTGCTAAACGCATTCTGCTTGCCCTTCCCCTGGCAACATCTGCCGCCACCTGTCTCTGCAGTCGCCTTGCGGCAAGACGAACAGCATCTCGCGAGTATCCATGTGGCTGGATGAGAGCTTAAAGGACAGCTTTCTTGCTGCATACCTGCTGACTGCTGACACCGAGGGGAGCAGCGGTGATTACGTTCGGCAGCAGCTGAACAGTAAGTACCAACCAGTGCTTTCCGCACTGTACGGCATTTGCTTTTAAGGCATCCAAGCTATGTACTGATTCGGTTCAGGGCTGTATACTGATTTCGGTGTACGACAATTTGCAACTCGGTTTACAGTGAACACGGAGTACAACCATACAACCGTGCTGCCTAGAAGTTACGAGCCTGCTTCTTTACATCTTTAGTGTACACTGTATTACATGCAACATTCCGCACAAACGCGTAGCATTCAAACCCAGTGATGTAATGCTCCTGTTGTCCGCAGTGACCTGGGGCCCGACTGGCGACAATGCCCTCATCATCTCCCTTCCTAACGGCTTGGACGTCCCAACGGTCAACGCCACACAACCCAAGGTCTGCGTGGAAATGCCCGCGGAGTCCATGCGTATTTGGTATACCACCATGGCTAACCTGGGTTTCCTCTGGACCGCCCTCTTTGATGAGAGCGGGAAGTGCTGCCCGGTAAGTTTGAACCATGCTTGACATGCAGACATGCAGGGAGGCGCTTCGGTTGCTTGCCATTCATAGTATCGCCTAGCAGGCGTTTTTTCCACCAGGCCGCTAGCTGTGTACGCACAGAGCTGGTCCCTGTCCCCCCTTCCTCTTTCCTCTCATGTGTCGCAGACCTTCTACGCGAACCGGTATTAGCAAGCAGCCCCAACCCCAGCAAGGCCAGACCGACAGTTGTGCAATAGCTATAGATGTCCACCACAGGTTCGTCTTACGTGACCCTTAAGGGCTACAAATGGTGACTGGCTGGGTGATTGCAACAATATGTGACTGCATCTCGCTGAGACAGACAGCGGCTTCATTGGTGGCTGCTGTCGTTTGTTGCCTCAGTGAACAGAACTGCAACGTGCGGGTTAACATGGTACGGTCTCGTGTGTAGTAGCTGTCTATGCTCTGGTACTTCTTTCTCGCCCGCCCATAATGGGTGCCGCATGGGTCTTACGATAACTCCTTTACACTGCACAATGTATGCTCTTCAGCCGTACTCACTGGGGTTAGTGATGACCCAAGGGTCACATAGTACCGCTCGCCAACATCCTTGCAAGCGGCGCGTTGCGTGCTGAGTACTGTTTATGGCTTTGCTTAAGATCGCGTGGTGTATACTTAATGTATGCAATAGTACTAGTATCGCAATAGTACGGGTACCCGTTTGCCATGTATACTCGACGTGCGTTGTGGCCTGCCTCCATAGGGGTTTCCAGAACTGCCCCGGTTTATCAATGTGCACTTCTGCCGTTGGCTATTTCCGTGGTCTTACACTCGTGAGGTATATTTCTGAAGGGCCCGTGCTTACCAATTGCCCCAAGGCACCTGCCTGCCGTGAGTAAGGATTTTTAGATGTGATGGCGTCTAGCAACCTAGCCATTTACGTAGTTACGGTAGATAGGCGGTGATGGCAGCTCAAGGTGGCTTTGCCTTTGCAGGGTAAGCTAATATACTGCTGAAGGGTGCCGGGTTAAAGAGCTGCTACAATGTGTCACTGAAGTGAGGGGGGCTTCTGGTAGTCCTTGGCACTGAGGCACGGCAGTTGTAACCTCCTTGGCACTGAGGCACGGCAGTCGTAACCTCCTTGTACCTATAATGCACTTGCCGGGCATGGAGCTATTGGGCCATTGGGCTTGCTACGGTTTGCTCAACCAGGTGCATGGAGGGAAGGTCAGAGGGGACTTCCGTGAGGCCTTGTTTTAAGGCCTCAACGCATCCCTGCAATGTAGAGCTTCCCCCGTCTCATGCTGACTGCGGGCCTTCCGAGCCTCCTGCCTGTTGAACTGTAAAGATGCCTCAGGACTGCCTACGATGGCGGAATAGCAGGCAATGTGGTAGGTAATGGTGCCCACACGCCGGGCTGGCATGCAATGTAAGAAGACCGAAGCACGGTTTAGATGGGTAGTCCTAATGAACGTCAGAAAGTTAATAAACGTCAAAGGACAAGCGATATTTGCTGCGGAATGTGCGCGTATCACGCGCCGCCCGCCCCTAGGTACTTGCTGTACAATGGTTAGTAAGCACGTCAGCCGCATCAAATACTCTGCACAAAAGAGTTGAATGTATCATGGTCGCTTAATTCTCTATCCAATTTCGCCATTGACGCATCACGATTTCTTGCGCAACCAAAGAATGCGTCCCTCCTTATTGGCAGTGCTGCTAACGTGCCTGTCATTGTAAGTTTAAGCCAAATCGACAGCGAAATGCGGCTGTCCGTGATAAGGGTTTGGTCAAGATTTTTGCGTTTGCTTGCACAGGACTTCCGAAGCAGCTACCTGGACTGCAAGTTTTCCATACATGCAATGCTCCAGAGAAAGCAGCAGCAGCTTTCTTATATCGACTGCGGTGGCCAACCCTGCGGTGAACACCTACTGCTTCATGCTAATTGCCACCGACTGCCACGATACATCGAGCGCATGCTGCTCGAAAACCGATTTCGCAGCATTTGTGCTCGATGCAAGTAGGTTCAGTGTAAATTACGGTCTAAAGTATGGCGTGGAAGGTGATTAGTAACCTGTATGCTTGCCCTGATGCGTGCTGCGCAAAGTGCGTGACCGCGTAGATAGCCATAGCACTGTGCATTGAATCTCCTTCCTTAGCAACTGAATCTTTACTACCTCATTCTGGGAAGTAATTCCTGACAATTCTTGCGTTTGCTTGTCCATACTCGAAGCCTGCGCACTGTCTAGCACTGGAATTGGAATTGCATCTCAGTTCACACAATCGACCCCAACGCTATGCGCCAACCTGCACCATTCCCCTCTACACAGCTTCCTCCTGTGACGGTGCCTCCATTACTGCGACGCTGGACACCCGCCCCATCTCCAACGTCACCGTCGTTCGCCCACCCAAAGCCACCAGCAACTCCAGTCGCCTGCTCCTGATCCCCGAGCTGCACCTAAACGCTACTTCCATCCGTCCAAATGGCTCACAGCTCTGCATCACCCTGCCCAGCAGCGGCAAGTGCAGCTCCCTCAAGGCGCTGTCCGCATCAGGCCGCAACGGCCGCTGGAGTGCCTCCCTCCTCAGCTCCAACGGTGTATGCTGCCCCGTCAGCCGGGGACGTACCAAACCCCCGGCACCGCCCAAGGGTACCTGTCAGACGTGTATCGTGTACGACATATTGGGCCCTGATGGTACGGCAGCAACCGCCAAATACGATTACTTCAGCCGCAACAGCTGTTCATTGCCCGAGCTTTCACCGGATGTGGGCAGCGAATTTGCAAATTGCTGCGATTTGAGTGGCTTCTTTGTCGCCGATGGCTTTGGCGGCTTTCGTGGGCCCAACGGCACTGTCCTGAGCGGCTTTGACCGGCCCTTCTGCAACCGCACCAGTCTACGGCTGTGTGGTACACTCGCCAGCCGGAAAGCAGGCCGGGAGATGCTTGACCCCGACAGCGACAATCCCTTTTCTTTTGGTCTGATATACTTCTTTGACATTAGGGACGATTCGGTAAGGAGTCAGCCCCCATGCTTCCAACTGACTTGTGCAGATGTGCACTTCCTGACGTAAACATGGCAGCGAACACTGTGTGGAGCAAAACCGGCCCATGGTTCATGCGGACTTGGGCTTGCCATGTCATCACGTTGCAAAGCCTCCAAGATCACACCGAACATATTGTTTGCTCAGTGCTCCAGTTCCCCACGGGTCCCAAGCATATTTGGTCTCCCAGTGAAGTTAGTGTGCCTGCCTTTCCTCCCTTCCACAGTACCCCATGGCTCTCTACAACAGCACACTCCGGGTGTACACGACCGAGCCTGGAAGCGACAAGCTGGACACCAAGTGCCTACCCATCAATGACAGCACACCTCCTCTGTACTTCGCCCCCACTCGGGAGGATAGCTACATGTATAACCCAGACAACCCGCACTTTCCAAACGAAACGTAGGTGAACTGAAGGTTCGGATGGCAAACAATGGTACGAGGCCACCGGGAGATGCCCACCGCTAAAACGTACTATGTAGGGTTGGTAGGGTTATGTGTTCAATCTTTACCTCCAATCCACCAACGTGTCACTCTGTCACTGCACATGCATCCTATCTTCTGGGGCACTAGAAGTCCCTGGGTTTGGGCATAGAATGCAGCAGGATGGTTGCTGGCGCTGCTTCTCAGAACGTTGAGCTGCTCATGTTGCCCATTTCTTGTCCCTCGTTGTTCTGGTCCTCGTTCACAGATGTTGGGTCGTGAGTTAACTGCATTGCTTGCGTATTTTCCCCTCGATAACATTGCTGTAACCCGGCCCATGTGCCTTCTCTCGCAGGTGCCAGTCGGACCCTGGCGTCACTCCCTTCACCGTGGATCCCTACCTGCAGGTCATCTGGGCCAACACCACCGCTTGGGCCAAAAAAGCCACCAACCTGTACTGCGTTGACATCGGCACCGCCACGCCCTTAAATGCATCGGTAGGAACCATGTTGATAGGACTTGATATTTGTAGCGTGAACATGTGTATTGATCCGGAGCCCATGACTTTTCACTGCCCATGTACGGTGAAGCTGCCCATGTACGACACACTTATGGTTTACCACATTTGTTTCGCAGTCGGTTTGTGGCAGGACGACTAGCATCTCCCGTGTTTCGTTATGGCTGTACGACGACCGCAAGGAGATGTACCTTGGAGCTTACCTGCTGACCAGGAAGGGCGGCAGCGCTTATACCACGAAGCAGCTGGATAGTGAGTTACACGGGGTACATGCTAAACCTTGACATAACTCTGTGCGCATGCCCGTTAGGAGAATGCTGCTTACACATAGTAGTAACAGGCTGTAACACGGATACATGCGGTGCACAGCAGTGCGACATGGATACCAGCTGGATGGGTGGGGGTGGTGTGCATCTCTCTTGGCATGTCGTCCACTTGAGCTGAATTCCATTTATTGATGCAGTTCCAAGGTGTTAACAAAGCCACGCTGCATGCATGCTCCTACTCTCAATTCCTCAAATGCAGTGACGTGGGGTCCTACTGGCGACAACGCCATGATCATCTCCCTTCCTAACGGCTTGGACGTCCCAACGGTCAACGCCACACAACCCAAGGTCTGCGTGGAAATGGTACAGGGCAGCAGGCCTGTTTGGGAGAACGCCGTTGACAGTGTTGGCTACGTTTGGACCGCCCTTTTCGACAACAGCGGAAAATGCTGTCCGGTGGGTGGCCCTTAAACACATGCATGGCCATCGTAAAGGGCGTCATTGTTGCTATGTCTCGCTGCTGTACATACAGCGCTTTCATTTGCCATCTTGAATACCTACATTGTGTAGTTTGCTCTCCCAACTCCAACCCAGGGTCGCCGTACCGTATTCACATATCCCCACTCCCACACTACTCCTGCCTGCAGACCTACTACTCGAATCGGTACTAGTGACGTCTAAGCCTAGCATGCAGGGCCACAAGCAACGTGGATGGATAAGATTAACATCCTAGACATCACATCAGCAGCTGCTTCAGCGCAACGATGCAGTCGGATCTAGGGGGCCTAGGATCTGTGCGTTAAACAACAGTATGGATGGTATACTAGATGCTTATGTTACTGCCCTACATCAACTCAGGTCGATTTATCTAGACCACTGAGAAGAAAGAACCCGACTTGTTCTCTCCGATACTAGGATGCTATCCTGCTGCTACACAGAGTGCTAGGATAAGTGTTATCGTTATTTCTTGAGCTCGCTAGCTCTTGAGACCTTGGCGACCCGTGGGCCATGTGGCGATGTGGGCGCGGCTTACACCCCAGCATGCGCATGCGTTGGAACAAGTGCTCCGCATGTAGTCGCCCCAGCAACCTGAACGTATTTGCTTTGTTTCTCGTCTATTATTTGTTCCTCTGCCATACATTGTCGTAGTTTCGTCACATTTGTTGTCTTGACCGGAGGGTTACTGATGTTCCCTTTGGGTACAGCTATGCTCGGGTACAGCTACACGGTGCGTGCGAGTGACACCCGTATATAATCATTGTTTCGGTATACCTAAGTAAAGGACTGCTATAGTGATTCTCTGGCCGAAATGTGAGGAAACCGATGTTAGCTAAGTAGTACTGTCCCCTTCTTGAGAACAACCACAGCAGTCATTCATTTAGTAAGACCGGTGCTTTCGTGCTATGGCTTGATTCCCCTTGTGGCCATAGTGTTTGTACGCTGGTATGCCTGGTAGGGGTATTGTATTGCCAACATGAAAGTTGGCGATATGTATATCTTGTTGGGCTATCCCTTTGGCATAGTCACAGATGCGGAATGTGTGTTTCTGAGCAACTGGCGCGCTGTCCAATACAGAGCGCAGACCTGTGGCGAGGAGGCCCTGTCGTGATGTTCTCGATTGGTTCAGGTATGGTTAGGGGATGGATAGCCCAGAGGAGTTTTACGCGGGCGCATATGACCAAGGATGGTGGGCTATGCCGTTGCCATGGGTATGTTGGCAGACCGCATTTGGATCCGCTTGGCCTGGCGGGGTGATCCCTCAGGGGTTGATCTCGACCCAGCATTTTAGAGATCAAATCCGCGCTCTGTAACCCTCCAGCCGTTTCTCCCCGGACTTCTGGCGTCGGGTGAAGTCCCTTTTGGTGACAACCATCGACACTAGGAACCTTCACCGTGTTTGTCCCTACAAAACGATCCGACTCGCCCTTTATGAATGGTTGAAGAAACAAGAATGGCTCTTGGTGTTAAGGAGTGCCGTATCAGGTGTCCCTGCTAGCTCCCTACCCTGGTCCTACCAAGGACAAGTCGCGGTGACCCGGGGCAAATAGACGCAACGGTGCCAATTTCACCGTGGGAATTGGAGTGGAAGGACAATGTTAGGCAAGGATCCATTCTTTCCGTTCAAATACTGCGTATTGGCGACAAGCTTGATACTGGTACTTATATCAATAGCCCTGGGCCGCACCGTGTTAACGGTTGTAAGGAGAGAGATAGGTCAGGCCAGAAAGATCTCTGGACCTTAGGAAGATGCTCCCGAACCCTTCGCCCGCCATTGGATGGTGACAAGCTGACAACGTTGCCAACAAGTTGTCGCGTAGATTAAGCATACCAGGCGCTACGAGAATTAAATTATGGACAGATCTTGCAACGCGAGGCGGTAACGTGACAAATGCTTCTCCCCGGAAGTTGCCCGTCTGCTGTACGACCGTCAAGCAATCGTACGCGCAAAGAGTTTTGAAGCACTGTTCATTCCTGCCTTGTGTAATGCATACCTTAACCAGCAGTGATTCTGCCCAATATCACTAGGTCTGCGCACGAGCGTGTCTCAGAAAAAACCGTGCAAGCTTGACCACGCGCCAGGGTTAGAAATGAGATTGGCGTCAGTCATACTGCTACTCTTTAGCTCCTTATGGTAAGCTCTTGATACTTCTGCAGCTTTTTGCAATTGTGACTGTTGTCGATGGTCACAACCTCGGCTTTGCTTGCGCAGGGTATCCAATGCAGCTTCCTGGTCAGAATCGTTTCCTTACCTGTCTTGCTATGCTAATAGCAAGTGCAGATACCTCGTATCGCCTGTGGTGACGAACCCGGCGCCGAACACCTACTGCTTCGTGGTGTCAGCTGGCGACTGCCGGGACATGTCGAACACGTGCTGCTCAAAGGGAGACATCGCACAGTTTGCTCTTAATGCGAGTAAGTCGCGTGCACGGGGTGCTGAAACCTGTAGTCCTTGGCAACATCGTATTCCCGTTCTCAGACGCAAACTCCTTAATTGTCGTTAATTATGTCTTGGGCTACACACGGAGCAGAAGATAAGTAAATGTGTAATCCAATGACCATCCAGGTTCTTCCTGTGACGGTGCCTCAATTACCGCGACGTTGGACACCATCCCCATCTCCAACGTCAACATCGTTCGCCCACCCAAGGCCGCCAGCAACTCCAGTCGTCTGCTCCTGATCCCCGAGCTGCACCTAAACGCTACATCCATCCGGCCCAATGGCTCACAGCTCTGCATCACCCTGCCCAGCAGCGGCAAGTGCAGCTCCCTTGACGAGCTGTCCGGAGGCAGGACCGGCCGCTGGAGCGCCTCCCTCCTCAGCTCCAACGGTGTATGCTGCCCCGTCAGCCGTGGACGTACCACACCCCCGGCAACACCCAAGGGCGCCTGTCAGACGTGCATCGTGTACGACATATTGGGCCCTGATGGTACGGCAGCAACCACAAAGTACGACTTTTTTACCCGCAACAGCTGCGCCCTGCCCGAGCTTCATCCAGAGGACGCCAAGAAGTATAAGAACTGCTGTGACTGGGACGGCGCCTATGTATCGAGCAATTTCGATAACTTCCGTGGACCCAACGGCACTGTGCTAAGTGGCTTTGAGAGGCCCTTTTGCAACCGTACAAGTCTGCGTGTGTGCGGCACGCTGACCAGCCCTAAAGCTGCCCGACAAATGCTTAAACCGAGGAGCGACAATCCTTTTTACTCTGACTTGCCCTTCTTCTTCGACGTTACGGATGACTCGGTAAGTATATAGTCGCATGCCTTGGATTCCCTGACGCCCGACCGCACTTGTACTGCTGGCTTCAACCAGGAGTTGTTACAACGGTCCTGAAAAGGCCTCCTAGGATGATGTGCAGCCGTAATGATTGATTATGTAGAACCCTCGCTATAGGAGTGGCCCATGGGTCATGCATGCGTGGTCTCCCAAACGAGGTTCATGTTTGCCTCCCCCCCGCCCCCTTACACAGTACCCCATGGCTATCTACGACAGCACTCTGCGGGTGTACACGACCGAGCCCGGAAGCGACAAGCTAGACACCAAGTGCTTCCCTATCAATGACACGTGGCCGTACGTGTATTCTGCCCCTAGCCGGGAGGACTACTATGTGTACTATCCGGACATGCCGCATTTCCCGAGCGAAGCTGACAAGTAAGCACACGGAGAGTCACAGCGACGGCGCTGGTGGTGGGCAGTTGCATTGGCGGCACCTGCTAGCAGTGTGCTAGAGTTTTATGCCAAATCGCAGCACATCGTTGCAACAGTTCTGTGTTGCGTACACGAACGTCCCTTTTGAGTGCATCCGGGACAAGGGATGCTGCTGACTGCTTGGTGACGTGTAGGGTAGCGTTTATCATCAATGTTTTAATGGAGATTCATTGTAATTGTCACTCGACGTTTACTGCTCAACGTCTGCTTCTGTTAAGCTCGTGGCCTTAACTTCCTGCCTACGTTAACCACCTTGCTTTCGCCTTTTCCCCTCGCAGGTGCCAGTCGGACCCTGGCGTCACTCCCTTCACCGTGGATCCCTACCTGCAGGTCATCTGGGCCAACACAACTAACCTGAGCAACTCGACTGACCTGTACTGCATCACCCTTGCTACAGCCGAGCCTGTCAATGCATCAGTAAGTTGCTGGCTTGGGGCTGCCTCTTGAATTGTGAACAGGTGTCGCACCCAAGCCCACCAGACGCACTTGTTATCGTACGGCTCAAGCACATGCAATGCTAGTGATCCTTTTGCAACACTCGAGCTGGAATGTAATCTTTTTCGGCATCTTTTCTTTGCTGACCATGCTTGCAGTCGACTTGCGGCAAGACGAGTAGCATCTCCCGCGTTTCGCTTTGGATGTACGAAGACTGGAAGCAGTACTACCTTGGAGCTTACTTGGTGACAGGGGCTGGCAGCAGCGGCTACGTTCAGAAGCAGCTAGAAAGTGAGTACTTAGCGTGCCTCTGGGCATCGTACCGTCCTGAATGAGTTTAAATTCTCTTGAAGGACGGTTACAATGAATCAGTGCTGCAGTGATACCTGATAAGCGCCTTGGTGCTTGCATCACAGAACAGGACAGCATGCTTGGCTAGGTTACTCCTCCACAGAATGCCATAAGCAGGACTTAACCACAATATCAGCTTGAAGCCTGCCATAGCCAGACCGTGCTTCATCGCCCGCCCCGTTTTCCTCCAATGCAGTGACGTGGGGTCCTACTGGCGACAACGCCATGATCATCTCCCTTCCTAACGGCTTGGATGTCCCAACGGTCAACGCCACACAACCCAAGGTCTGCGTGGAAGTAGCAGCAGACGGTATCCCTCTTTGGTCCGGCGCGATGGATTCGCTGGGTTATGTGTGGACCGCGCTATATGACGAGAGCGGAAAATGCTGCCCGGTAAGTGTTGTTGCTGTCGTACTGTTGTCGTACTGCTGTTGCTAGCTCAAGTACTGCCCTGTACGACTCCACAAGTCACCAGCGTACAGGGTGGTTGTTATCGTGTTGGCCTGATGTAATAGCAGTACGAACGGCATAACCTACCAGACTCCTGAATGCCGTTCATTCTTACCGTAGCCCTTTATTTAAATCCGGTTTGCCCTCCCTTTGCAACCCTCTGCATGCAGACCTACTACACAAACCGCTATTAACAGATTCATTTCACCATATCATTGCGACCACCGGCGGAACATGCTGGTATGAGCAGTAGCCTTGCGCTCACAACTGAGAGTAGTAGGGAGGGACGGGAGCGGGGCACTGGTTGACCCGACAGGATTGATGCTGTCTAATCCGTTGCTTGAGCGGTCGTGTCGGTTGGCATTTTGATGAAATGCAGGTCGTTTCTCCTGACGCTGTTCATTGTAACTTCTTGCTCGACAATTCGTGTTTTTGCTCGGGGATCTTCGTCCCATGGGCCTTCACCCAATGAGCTACTCATATGCCCCTCACCTTGAAATGTGGTATCATGCTTTATGGGTTACGCGCCTGTTTGTATCAATGGTTATTATATGCTTGAATTGTCACCACTGTCGTCTGCCGCCCTCTGCGTGGCCAAAGGGATCGGTCATCCATTGCATTTGATCCATGATACTTTGGTGGAGTCTTTCTACATGGAATTGTCCAGAGGAAGGAAGGTGATCTGACTGTTCAGGCCAAGCGAGTGGCATAAACGGTAAAGACCTAGGGAGTTTCCTTTGTGCCTACATGCGGTGTGGGAAGTGCGTATACTCATGACATGTCGGACCACGTGACAGGGCTTGCGACGTACTTTCCTGTGAGCCTTGTAATGACAACTATTTATAAAATTATCTGTACTGCCTGGGTATGCCGTTCCCGATGAAGTTCAGTGCTTTTCGTTGTCCATTTGTCGTATGCTGATTTCCTACTGATCGAAGTAGCTACTACTGGTAGTGTTTTCTAAGACACCTGCCCGTACCCATTGCTTTTCCTTGGCCTCTACTGTAACGTGACGCGTTACGTATGCCATTCTCTATTAATTAATGTAATCGGTTAGGGCGGTTACCCCGCTGAGAATCGTACATGCCGTACAGCCCGCTACTGGGCGCTCTGTTCTGTTCTGTGCGTGTGTCCCGTGAAGGCGGACATAAGGGAGTCAGTGGCCCTTTCACACCTTACTTATTGACTCTACACGATCACGTATCGTTGCATCTACGGAACCTAAAATCGGCTGGTGCTTATTCGATGGCGCCTGTTTTCAGGCATGATTGGTTCGCGGGGGTTCTGATAATCAATCTGGCGCCAAACACCCCAACTCTTCTATTCGTACAGTCACCACGTAACACGTCGCAATCCCATGCTCTATGTCTCATATTAGACCCACGTTGCAAGTCGTAAACTTGCCGCGCCAAGTGCCGACACTGGTATGTGGCACGTGTCACACATATCTACATAGTGACGCGCTGCTCCACAGGAACGACCGGTATATACTATGTAACGTTAGCATCTTCAGCCAATACCGCCAATCCACAGTCCGAGGCAACCCGGCATTGGCATCCCGTCCCATTTCAGGGCATGGCAGCGCATACAAACAGCCTTCGACCAGGAAAAAACAGTGGACCAGGAAAAACTAGAAACAAACACGGCATAGCAGGACCTAGAAGTTGAACTCGTCGTCGTGCGCTGCACCCCCCATAGCCAACGACGAGCGACTAGGCGCTGCGCTCATCCGCTTCGGCGACATGGACACCGCAATGCTGCCGACGCGCGACCGACTCGCCGTCGTGCCGTACGATGCAAAGCCACCGCCGGCACCGCCACCAAAGCCCGTACCCATGCCGTCGTCAGCAGCCCCAACGTTTTCGTCTTCCTCCGAGTCATCAAACTCGCCGCCACGATTGACCGCGCGGTGCACGATGACAGAGGCGCGGCCTGCACCGCCACCGAACGCGCTGTTCCGCTGGCTCGGCGACGCTGCCGCCGTCGCCGCAGCCGTGGCGGCGGAGGAGAACCTAGCGCTACGGGTGGCGACGGAGCCGCCTCCCCCCAGCAACTTGCCGGCGGCCGGGCTGCCGCCAAAGGATCCGCTAGAGTTCATGCTGTGCAGGCTTGAAGCCCGGCCCAGTGCACCGGGAGTGCCGCCGCCAGCGGGCGACGGAGGCGGCGATGCGCCTGGCACGATGACACGTAGAGAGGAAGAACCGCCGCTTCCAAACTGGGAGTGCATCTGCGTCGTCTGGCCTTGGGGACCTGGGGTGATGCCGCCACGACATGGCAGGGTGAGGGCTGGGCCGCTGGCGCCGCCACTGCTGCCGCGCGCAGCCAGCAGCAGGTGACCGCCGGTGGCGGGTGGTGAATCCGAAGGCTGGGGAAGCGTGTACGGTATAGGAGAGGCGATTCCGGAGCCGCCGCCGCCGCCAGCCATGCCGGTGGCACTGCTGCTACCGCCGACTCCGAAACCAATACCGCCGCCGCCGTGTTGCATGCTGCCCATTCGCACAAAGGAGTCATTGGAGCGTTCTAAGAAGGCCATTCCGGTGGTGCTGCCCCCGCCACCACCGCCGCCTCCACCACCGCCGCCGCGGCGCACGGGAGACATGCCGCCGCTAGCCGGCGACGGCGGGTCGCCGCCGACGCCGCCCACTCCGCTGATGGCGACGGCGCCACTAATGGTGACCTGCAGTTGCGGCTTCTGGTGCTGCTGCATGTTGGCATGGAGCTTGTGTCGCTCCGATGATGGCGCTAGCGGAGCCGCCAAGCCCGCCACACCGCTCAAGAGGTTGCCCGTGGAGCCCAACAGCACATCGGCAGCCCCACCGCCGCTGCTGCCGCCGGTCCCGACTCCACCGAGGCCGAAGCCCAGACCAGCAGCGCCACCGTCGTGCTGTTCCCCTAGCGGCCCCGCGGCGGTTGTGAAGACGCTTGGCAGCATGTGCTGGTGCTGCTGCAGTTCCACCGCCTGCCCCTGAAACCCGGCAGTAGTAGCAGTAGTAGCTTCCATCACCGGTGCACCTGCACCGCTGCTGCTAGTGCCGCCCAACGGCGCATCAATAACGGCGGACAGTCGCGAGGGAGGGTGTTGTGGGCTGCCATGCTGTTGCTGCTGCGGCTGTTGTTGCTGCGTGGTGAAAACGGATGAGGGACGGCGTGCTGGAAGCATCTGTTGCTGAATGTTGGCCGAGCTGGACAGGTTGGCTCCGGAGCCGGTGGTGGTGCTGCGGCCGGAGAGGATCTCAGACAGGTCGTCATTGCCCATCAGCTGGACCCTGCGGTGTGAGGTTCGGGAGCAGGCGGAGAGCGAGGGAAACGGAGTTGTTGAACTTGTTGAAAGAGGAGGGACGGAGAGAACGTGTGTGGGGAGTTGGGGAGTTGCAAAGCATGGAGGGATTGACAGTACAGGCATTGGTGCGGTATTGCGGGCGATGCGGGCAGAGACCCCAACCCGCCGTACGGAAATCGACCCACCTGGACCTGCTCCGAGGCATCATGACGCCATCAGCATCTGCTGCCACCTGCGACAGCCGCGCCATCAGCGCCTCCCTGCTCGGCAGCCCTTCACCTCCCATGCTGCCGCCGCCGGTGCTGCCATTCGCCAGCGACAGCGGAACCACCCCTGACAGGCTGTGCGACCCCGCATAGCCCCCTTCACCGCCGCCGCCTGCGGCTGCTCCTGAGGACAACGCGTCCGCCGTCAGGGTGCCGCCGTACAGCCCGCCTCCCATGCTGCTTCCTCCTCCGCTTCGGGGACTGCCCATGCGGACCTCACCGCTGGCGCCTCGGATCAAGCCAAGGCCCGGGATGGTTGCTGCTGGGCCGGAGGCCGGCTGGCCTGAGGCTGGGTAGTTCATTCCAGTTGGTGGAGGTGGAGGAGGAGGAGGAGGAGCGGCGCCGGTGTTGGTGCTAGGTGATGCGGCTGCTGGAGGCTGGAGGTGGCTGAGCCCCAGCATGTGCAATCCCTACATGGGTGAGGGTGGGATGAAGGGATGGATTGATGGGGACAGGATGGAGGCAGTGTCTACGCAGCGCTACACATCGGACAAATTTTCATGCGTCAGCAGGCCATGCACTTGCGTTAAAGGCTGAAGTTTCCTGGCACCTACGCCATGCCATGCCGTCTCCAAAACGTAGTCAAAAGAGCTTCCGGCAGCGATTTACTCCTTCACCGCTTCGCTCGCCCATGTAACATCATCGCCTACCTGAACCGCGGCAGCCGTCAAACCCACGGATACTCCCCCATTGGACGACTGGCCGCCCCCGCTGCTGCCGCCACCAGTTGCAGCCAGACCTGGTCCGCCTGCCCCTGCCCCGCTGCTGCCACCCTCCAGGATCGCTGCCGTCAACGCCAGCGCTGTGCTGCCGCCGCCGCCGCCCTCGCCCCCACGCTGCTGCTGGTGCTGCTGCTGCGGCTGCCCGCCGGCACCTGCTGCCTTGGCCCCTCCTGCCACCCCCGCCTGCGGCGACTGCTCCGCGCCTGCACCCACGCTGCTGCTGCCGGCGCTCTCATGGCTTGTGCTGCGGAGGGCCATGCCGGTGGTGTTGGCGGCCGAAGACCCCCCAGCACCCACCCCGCCATAGCCAGCGGTATTCGAGCCCACGGCAGTAGCAGTGGTACCGCCCAGACCCAACCCCGCGTAGGAGCTGCCGGCAGCGGCGCCGGTGCTGTCATGCAGTCCATACGGTCCGTAACGGTCGTACAGCGCTGATGTGCCGTACTCCAGGGTAGATCCGCCGTACAACGGAGGCTGGCCGGCGGCACCGAGGGCCGTGTCGTGGACGAGTGCGCGGGAGTAGGGGGAGTAGTAGTAACTGGAGTAGCTGGGGACGGGAATGGTGGAGGTGTCGGGTGGGGGCATGCTGCGGGGTAGGTGGCTGGCGCTGGGTTTGCGACTGGTGGGCGTCTCAGGCGGATCATCTGACCCCTGTGGTAGGGTGGGGAAGTGGGTGGGACTTGGCGGTTGATACGGCTGTCTGTTCAAACCTGCAGGTGTAGCTGGTGCAACTTCAAGTATTAAGCCATGTTCCGGCCCTCAAAAGCGCGCTTTGTAAAGGACACGTAAGTGCGAGGCGTAGGACATGTACGGGTGTTGCTTGCGTAACACCCGTGTGAAGCAACAAGCAAGACTACCCACCCGCGCCTCACCCCAACCTACCTTCATTTCCAGCGTCCGCAGTAGCAGCGACGGCTCCTCATAGGACGATCCAGACCCCACACCCGAGGCAAGGCCATCCCTGCCACCCACCCCACCGCCACCACCCCCTGACGCCGCCCCCGCCGCGGCCGCCGCAGCGTCATGGTTGCTGTGACCACCCGTCGGCATGAAGATGACGGACTCTGCAGCTGAACCCGCGCTGGAATCGCCCCTCGGTTGCAATGATGGCGGAGGCGGTGGAGGCGGCTGTGGTGCAATGGCGGCACCCTCAGGCACCGTCGCCAGGCTGAAGGGGGCGCCGCCCCGCCGGCCCGAGGCTCCCGCCGCGGCGGAGGAGGAGCCGGAGGGGGAGTCCGGGAAGCCGCCCTCGTGCTGTCGGGGCATGTCACGGAAGGAGGCGGGGCTGTCCTGCAGGGGGGAAGGAAGGAGAACCGAGGGGAGGAAGGAGGGAGGGAGGGATGGAAGACAGCGGCGTCCAGGCCGGGAGGGGAACACGAGGCGCTACCGTACCTCCCAGCCCGGCCTCTGGCACAGTCACCCTAGGCCCGCTAGGCCCGCGTCCCATGCACCGGCCCGTCCCATGGTACCCTACCCCCACGCACCAGTCCCTGCAAGCTATCCCGCGGCGACAGTGATCCCGGGCCGCCACCTCCTCCTCCGCCACCACCACCACCACCGCCTCCGCCTCGCAGCGAGCCGCAGCCGCTGTTGGACGGCAGCGAGCGCAGCGAGTCGGCACCGCTGTGGCTCCTGCGGTGGTGGTAGCGGCCGCCACTGGGAGCCCCACCGCTACCGCCGGGGCCGTTTCCCGGCAGTGAAGAGGAGGAAAGGGCGTCTGCATGGGAGGACATGGGAGGAGGAGGAGGCGCCGCCTGCGGCGGAGACGTGGGGCGGCTTCCGCCGCTGCCGCCGCCGCCGCCTGCGGCGGCGGCAGAGCCGCGGTCCTCAGATCCTGACATACCCCCATTTGGGTTTTGGCTGAAGGGTGAGGAGAAGGGGGCCGCGGGGTGGGTGTGGGGCTCGGAGGAGAGGGAGGATATGGAGTTGCGGCTGAAGTAACGGGAGTTGCCGGCATCCAGGTCAGCAGGTGGGCGAGGCGGGGAGGCGGTGCTGGGGTAGTGCGGGCTGAATGAGGCATGGTAGTAGGGAGGCGGGGGAGGAGCTGCTGGGTCCTGGGAGTAGGGCGGCGGCGGAGGGCGGTCGGGAGACGGCACGTGGTAGGGCGAGGATTGCGGAGGAGGCGGGGGCCCTTGGGGGCTGTAAAAGCGAGGATCTGAGGTTATGTACTGGTGGTTGTACGGGTGATGGTTGTACGGCGAATGAGCGTACGGCGCTGACGGTGATTGCGGCGGCGGCGGTGCCCCTGGCGGGCCTGCAGAGGTGTGCTGTCCGTACGCATTGTAAGCGCTGGGGGAAGCGGGTGGAGGGTAGTAACTGTACGGAGATGATTGGTACGGGTACGGCGGTGGAGCACTGCCGTACATCGAATGCTGTTGGTGCTGCGAGGGCGGCTGCTGCTGCATGGCTTGCGGAGAGCCGTAGTACTGAGAGGATGGTGAGGACGGGTGCTGCCCAGGCATTGGCGGCAGAGGGCTGCCGTACGGATACACTCCCCTTGACGCTGCCGTGATAGTATTGCTGCCGTACTGCTGCTGCGTTCCTGCTCCTCCCATAGGCCAATGCGCTGCATGCAGCGCAGCCCCCGGGTACAACGCCCCACCTGCGGCAAGTCCCCCTGAAGCATCTGGTGGCAGCACCATCAGCGGTACCGCATGCGGGGGCGGCATGCCATTTGCCTGGGGCATTTGCGGCACTTGGGGCTGTAGCACAGCGGGCTTCACAATGGCATGCAACAGCCCGATCGTTCCATCCGGCAGTAACACGTACTGCTGCTGCTGTTGTTCCTGCTCCTGCTGCCTTTGCCGGCCGACACCTGCGTCGTCAAAACCGGCAAGGCTGCCGCCGGCACTGCCGCGCCCTGCTACCGTCCCGCCGCCGGACCTGCGGTTGCCACCGCCTGCGGTGCTGCCACGGCGCTGACCCATGGGTCCGCACGGGTCGCTGTCAAGCTCAACAGGGTCAGTTTGCACCGCTGCAACAGCAGCAGGCGGCGGTGGCGGCGGCCCTGAAGTAAGGTTGAGCCCGTGAGACTGCAACCCTGCCAGGAGAGCTGAAAGTGCTTGGGCTGTTACAGCCCCGCGGACAAGGGTCTCATGACCCGCGCTGTTCGCAGAATGGTGGCGCCGTGCTGCGCTTCGCCGAGCATCGCGCACATGTACGGCATCCCTGCCGTACGAGTCGCTGTCGTACGAAAGGCCGCTACCGGATCCGCCACCACTGGCACTGTCGTCATAGTCATCGCCGGCATGGACCTGGGTGAAGGGAGGGTGTGACGTGTGGACGGGGCATGTGGCTAGACAGCATGCAGGTAGCAGACACCATTTTGCCATGTGACGTTCCTATAAGGATAGAGCATTATGTGCGGCCCTGCAGGGTTACAGCTGTCCCCCGAACCCATATCCCAATGCGTAAGCCCTGCACTTCATGCTGGAGTCCAGCGTTTCTCGGTGAAAGGATACTGCAACATGATTTGCGCCCCTTTGTTTTCCTTGCGGAGCTCTTAAAGCACACCTGAGACGAGGGCGACCTCTTGGATGGCGAGCCGCGGCGGTTGCGGCCGCTTACTGACCGGCTGCGTTGCCGTCGCTGCTCTGCTTGGGCCTTCGCAGGGTCCTTCGGCTGAGCCTGCTGTTGCTGAGTTTGCTGGGCTTGCTGTTGCTGCAATTGTTGATATTCCAGCAACCGCTTGCGTTCCTCTTCCAGCTTAGCCTTCAGCTGGTCAAGCTTTCGCTGCTCCTCCTCGGCTGCAGCAGCAGCCTGACGTTCCGCCAGGGACCGTAAGGCTTGTTTCGCGAATAGCAGCTGCAAGAGAAACGTTTGATAGCGTTACTTTTGGTTCATATTCGTCAGCGAAATTACTGCGGGCTTACTTTAAGGCTGTGCGAAGCGTCACCCAAGCTTGTGTCCGCAGTTTGCAGCTCGTCCAAAAGTTTGCGAGCCTGCGACTTGATGCGAGCATTTCGGTACGCTGCATTATTCTCGTTTGCCGGAGGGACGGCAGCGGTCTGCGCGTAACAATTACAACGGAAGTCCGGTCAACGCAACCGGACAAGTAGCCCATGCATACAATAACGCAGTTCCCACTTGTTGTACAGGTGCAGTCTGGTTCGCTGCTGTCACAGCAGCGCTTGCTGCGGCCTCGAGCACGCGACGCTTTACACGGATGCGCTCTAGCTCACGTGCCGTAGCCGATACCCATAAGCTTGGAACATCATGGCCTGGTGATACCATGTTCTAAAGCATTCGTCGGCTGCGCACATGTGGACCCATCAGTGCATTACTGACCGACGCCGAACGTTACAACAGCAAACTTCAGGTAAGGCCAGTCATACGTGTGGACTATCTAGACTTTCTGTATTTTTGGCGAGCCCTAACTTCTTGAGAGGGATGCAGTACGGCGTTTCGGTGCAGCCTGCATCTTTTAACACAAGAGCGGAAGCTGGTGCAACCGTTTCCAACTTCCTTTACGAACTCTTGTGCTTTTCATGGGGTTAGTGTGCATGCCTGGAAGCTAGGTGCGCCGTACAGTACATATAACGGCTAGCTAGCACTACGACAAATTTTACCACAAAGAGTATAGAACGGCGACGAGAAAGCACCCGAATGCAAAACAACTTGTCCCTTACGGGACAACGTGTGGGCGGAACTGAACTGGCCGGCATTGCCTGCCATGGCAAATACGGTACCAGAACCATTAGCACAGCATCCATGAAGCCCAGCTGCCCAGACGAGCCTTAGAATCCCTTAACCTTCTGGGAAACCCATTTGGCGCATGCGGCTTGCGTACCGTCGATGTTAACAACAAGTACTAACCCGAAACAAGGAAGGAGACTTCAATAGCACGCGTCCCATACCGGTACCCTCCATGTAGTGCCAGTCCGCCGGAACCAATTGATCTGACATGCACATGATCTGACATGCACACCTCCCTTGTCGTCCTCCTCGCATGGCAGCTCTCATACGCAACTCCCCAGACGCCCCAAACAAGGTTACCCTACCATGCATCGGATGCGCCGAAACCAAGCAGTCCCCATTCCTCAACCCCGCACCCGCACCCCCATCAATCCAGACCCCACAACCGGTGCAACAACAACACTTTGACACTCAAACCACACTCTCTCATCCCACCTTCAGCACCACCCTCCATTCAAGCACCCCCAACCCACGCACCGGCCCCGCCGCCGCCATCACCAACACACTCTCACACGACCACCACCACCACCACACCGCCAGCACCGTCACCGCCTATCCCGCGCTTCTACCGCCTGGCCCCGCCTGCCGCTGCCGACTTGAAGATCATCTCATGGTAGGAGCCGCTGCGCTGTTTGCGGTACTCGCAGTACATGTCGTCATCCATGCCGGCGTCAGCGCCGCCGCCGGCAGCACCATCCGCCGCGTTGTGGGCGCCCAGACCCGCGTACTTGGAGACGTTGCGACCACCTTGGGGGTGGTGGTGGTAGAGGGGACAGAGAGGAGATGTGGAATGGCACATTACCGTTACCATGGTGTTAGGAGGATAGTGGCACACCGTCTAGGGAAACCTTCTCCATCACTCCCTCCCTGAGCCGCAACCATGAATCCCGCCACCGCCTTCCTCCCCCCGCCCGCCCGCCCGCCCAGCTGCCGGCACCCACCCGCAAAAGAGCCGTCGTTGAGCGCCCCTGAGCCGCCCCCGCCCCTGCGCCGCCGCCCGCCGCCCTCCACGTCCTCCGGCTCCTCCGAACGCGAGCGGATGCGGCCGCCTGCGGGGCAGGGTACGCGTGTGGAATGTACGGAAGACACATACATTCAGGCGACAGGTTGCAAAAACACTTGTCGCACAGACAGATAGGACCACACGTAAACGTTGTAGCATCAGGCTTCCTCCCAGGGGCCTGGAGCTGTAAGCTGCTAGCTTACAGCGACTTAGGTTGGTTTCGTCATGCCAGCTGCGCTCAACCAACACTGCACGTACTATGGTGACGATACGACTGACATGCCGTACGACAAACCGTACGACATGTCCTCACCACATGAGGACATGACTCACCCCGAATGGCCTCGTCCAGGTCTGCCCTGCTGAGGCCGGGTCGATAGTCTCGCAGGTCTGCGTAGAATCGCTCCAAGCGAGCCAGCAGGTAGGAGTCCTTCTCGGGGGGCGGGGGCAGGCCTGCGGGGTGGTGGGGGGAGAGGGAGACAGACAGGGTAAGGAGGCGGACAGGGAAAGAAGGCAGATAGGGTAAGGAGGCAGGCAGGGAAAGGAAGCAGGCAGGGTATAGAAGCAGACTGGGTAATGCAGGCAAAGATGGAAGCCGTGACCTTGAGGAAGGGAGAGGGCGGGCCTGGACAGCAGGCGGACTTCCTTTGCGGGGCGGGATGGGGTGGGGTGATGAGTTGGAGAGAGCGTGCGGGGTGACGTGACGGAGGCGTGGGGAAAGAAGAATATCCAGTGTGTGGTGTGATAGTGGTAAATTAGCTAACAAGCCCTGATGGAGGCGTGGGGCGGAGTGGGGCGGAGCAGGTAAGAGAAGCCGGCACGCAAGACCGACACAAAGAAGTAAAAACATTGACAAACCGCACCCCGCGACAGGCCCAACGCAACCCACCGGCTTTCTCAATATCCGCAGGGTCCAACGGCGTGTACGGCACCTCACAGCGGTTCTTCTCCTTCACCAGCTCCGGGATAAGGCCCGGCGGGAAATTGGTGGAGGGCGTGGGGATGCCCGCCAGGTCAGGGCCCGGCAGCGGTGCCACGGGCTTGGTGTTGCCCAGCGGTACGACGCCCACGGTGGCGGCGGCGGCGGCCGCCGCGGCCGCTGCTGCTGCCGCTAGCTCAGCTGCGATGTGCGCTGCCTTGGCTTGTAGCCCTGGAAGGACGAGGTACGGGAGGGAGGGATGGGTGCTAGTGCAGGTGCGACGTGGTACGGAGATGTGTGGTGTGTGTGCGCAGCTGAAGACATGCTCTTCTCATGAGTGCGGGTCCGATATCTCAGCGCGGTTCGTGTGACATCGACGGGGAACTGCAGGAAGGGAGCATGGCGGCTCCTACAGCGGCCATGTGTCGCAGTTGGCCGCAGGTTACGATACTGGTAGTACTGTAAGACAAGCCCCGCAGACAAGAGCCCAGGAACAACCACCTCCTTGCTCTCCTGCCTCACCTGCGGGTACCACAACGCCCGGTGCAGCACCAGGTGTAGTCGCAGCAGCAGTGGGCGTCATGACGCCCGGCATGGGCACAGGCATCGGCATAGGCGGTGGTTGCTGCGGGTGGTGCGGGTGCGGGTGGGGGTGCGGAGGCAGCATGCCGGGAGGCGGCGCGGCCCCGGGCATGCCGGGAGGCGCAACGGCGCCTGGGTACCAGGCCTGCAGGGGAGGACGCAGAGGGAGGGCAGGGGCCACGGGGAGGGAAGAGGAGAGGTGTTGGTTTGCGAGAAACGGTAGGGCTTTTGGCGCATGGCATGGAGACACTTGTGCGAATTCGTCGTGCTTAGCAGCCAACGGCCGCATGCGTCGTGTGGAACAAGCGCAGCTTCCCAAGACGCATCCTAATGTAGACGGGCACGAGTCAATGCACTGCTTCCCCAGCCCCACTCCTTAATCCCTTCATGCCTTGGCCATGTATGCACATGTACGATGTACCCCTCTCTCGCACCTGCTGCGGATGGTGCATGGCGGGCGCCCCCATCGGAGTGCCGTACGGCGGCAGCGGAGCCGCCCCAGCCGCATGCCCGTACGGCGGCGGTGGCCCCCATGGGCCCCCCGCATGATGCGGCACCACATGGGGGTGTGCGTGCGGGGGCATGGCGTGTGGGTTTGGTGGGGGTGCTCCGGGGGGCAGCGGGCCCCAACCGCTAGATGAGGATGACGAGGGAGGAGGTGCTGCTGCTGCTGCTGCTGCTGCGGAGGCGCCTTCACCCGGCCCTCCGGGCTGAGCCCAGGGCGTTTGTTGACCATGTGCGGGTAATGACGTTGAGGGCATGGGGTGTTGTTGCTGCTGCTGGGGTGCATGTTGCCAGGGCATCCCGGGCGGCTGAGGTTGCTGCTGAGGCTGCTGCTGCTGCTGGGGCTCCAGGCTGGGTGGCGGTGGCGGCAGCAGCGACACAGGGTCGTCCGTGTTGAAGGCCGCATCCTCGATCATGGACATGGTGTCCTGGCCGTACACCTGCAAATCATCGCCATCAGCAGCAGCAGCAGCAGCAGTCGGGATTGGTCATTGCACAGCTAGCGTGGACTAAGTATCCACATGCACAACACTAACCCATCCGCAGCCCCAACACAATAGCCGCAATCCCCTCCCTGGTACCATACGTAGTGAGCACACGCCTCTCCCACACAACCGGTGTATCTCAGACCCCTGTACACACTGCACAGGCGGTAACCGTTCCCTGTTCCGTGCCAGGACCTACGTGCTTCTCGCCCCAGAAGGCCAGGATCTTGCTGAGCCTCCCCCGCACGTCCTCGCCCCGCCCCGCCGTGTTGAAGGCCGCAGCCAGCATGGCGCCGATGACCGGCTGGAAGGCGGCGGAGATGGAGTCGCTGGAGCCGCCCAGACCCGCACGCTGGGCCAGCCTGGAGCAGGGGGGGGAGGGGAGAAGAGCCATGCAAGCAACGTCATGGTAGATGGAAAGAGGTCTGCCAATGGGGCTATTGCGGCAGTTGACCCGCCCAGCCCCGTGAACTGCACTACACTCATTAACCAGGCGTTGGGCCAGGTGCACAGATGCCAGCGCCGCACCTAACCCCTGCAGCCTTTCCTAGACCCCGTAGACGGCAGTAAGTCCCCGTCGGGCGCGCTAACCCATCCGGCCTAAGGTGCCTCACCCCTTGAACAGCACGTCATTCGCCAGATAGATCAGGTGCAGCTGCCGGTCTCGCTCGCCGCAGCTCACCGCACGCTGGGCCGCCAGGGCCGCCAGACCGCTCGCATGGCCGGCTGCAGCCTGGGACATGAACCAGGCAGCGGAGGACTTGATGGACTCCTGCGGGGGTGGGTGGGTGCGAATGGGAAGCGGATGAGGTATGAGAGGACGGAGGGTATGAGGTACGGTATCAGGTGCGAGGGGAGGGAAGGAAGAAAAGAAAGGGCATGTGCTGATACTGAACTAACAACAAACCAACAAAAGGCCACGAAAGGCTCTGGAGCATGGGTGTCATGGCCCATGACTTAGTGCAGTGAGCTGCGGTCTGGGTGTTTTTTGAACCTCCGCCCCTGCGCCCTTCCCATACGGTACCTTTGACGCTGTGAGGGCATCCAGGATGGAGTTGAAGCCCGCTGCCACGTCAGCAGGCAGCCCGAACGTGCACGCGGCCACTGGCTGTACGACGACAGGAGCAGCAGCAGCAGGTGGTGGTGCTGCTGCGGGCCCTTGGGGCGTTGGTGGTGGTGCCCCTGGAGCCTGCCCTGGTGTTACCAGGCTGCCAGGGTGCTGCTGCTGTTGGTATTGCATGTGGGTCGGTTGTTGCTGCAGTTGCGGCTGCGGCTGCAGGTCCGACGCCGGCATGGCTGCCGCGGGGGGTTGTTGCACTGTCGGCTGAGGAGGAGGGTGCACCGGGGCTTGTGGCGGCATCCCCGGGGCGGAACCTGGCGGCAATACATGCTGCTGCGCCGGGTGGGGAGTAGGGTAGCCCGGCGGTGGGGGATGGAGGCCGGGATGTGATGGATGTGGAGGCGCGCCGTACGGTGCCGAACCCGGCGGTGGTGCTAAGGGTGCGCCGTAGTGGGCAGTAGGGTAAGGGTAGGTGGGGGCATGAGGAGGAGGAGGATGGTGTTGTACGCCTGCGGGCGCTGGGTGGGATGGTGGCGGATGGTACGATGGCGGTGGGGCGACTTGCGCTGCGGCCGCTGCGTGAGGAGGATAGGCGCCCGCGGGTAGGGGTTGGTCGGGTGGAAGCTGGTATACGGTAGCGTATAGGAGCCACCGGAAGTAGTCATGGCCTTCTCCATTGGCTAGGAAGGCGAATTTGGAGTCGCCAGCCTGCTTCTGCCGCATCATCTCGATAAAGCTTGGACCGTTTGTGTTTGCATATTTCACCAGCAATTGGATACGCTCCGCTATCGCTGTGTCCGCGGGTGCTTGCGCAAACGCGGGCATGGGCTCCCATGGACTAAAGAATGCGGACTGACCGCCCGCAGCATTTCCGGACATCCTGGCTCAACAACTTTATCTGTGTGAATTGCGTCCTGCTAAGAAAAGCTCGTTACACGTGTTCCGTTGGCCGCCATCGATCGACCGTGGCCTTTATACCTTCGGTGCTACCTCTAGAGAGTATCAATATGCGCTCAGTCAGTTGTCTAAAGTTCACCCGGACAATTGTGAGCACGGCCGGATATGGTGGTAGCACAAGTTGCGCCTTGAATGTGCAAGCGTGCGACCCCGTCCCACGAATACCGGTACCCTGTCGTGTACATGTATGTTATGCCAGAAAACAATACGCTTTCATCCCAACCGTCCAGGGTTTCGGTTTGTAGCTAACAGATCGTACAACTGACAGGAGCCGACGCATCGGCTCCACAGCCCTACTGGGAAAGGGAAAGAGGGGGCCGTTCTGGGCGGAGGCGAACGCGAGTTAGGTCAGTCCCATGGACAGGCTGGTCCCCTCTGCTTAAACTTCAGCCACATGAGTACGTTCTTCGACCCCGGATCCGTGCAGCACAACATCTGTCATGTGGGGCCAGGCCTACAAGACCACACAAGACCCCTCGCTCTGCTCCTGCCTCGCTTACATGTTGAGAGATGTGTGGGACTCCCTGCTCTCCGGCCCGTTCCGTCTCCAGGACTCTTGTCCTTGGGACATCCTGACTGCTGCTGCTGCAGAGACACTGTACTGCACTGTACCTACCGTTACCAGCATGCGTTCAGGGCCGCAGCCGTACGCACCCTTACAACCTCAGGGGCAAAGACAGTAAGGGGCAAAGGAACTCCCCAAAGAGCACCCTCACGCCCATTCCCAAGCCTAACAACCGAGAGTCGGCGAGGACGGCGACGCATTGCTGAGTCCCCCCTAGTCCCGAGGGGCAGGGCTGCCCAGCAAAATATATCGGTAGGCCAGGGTCCTTGCCAAACATGCCTGGACCATGGACAACATGCTAAAGATGCACCTCGGCTGGTTTGAACACGGCGGCATGAAAGAGCGACGTCGCAGCAAGACCACCACCCCATGGTGCGGGACGCATGCGGGCTTCCTGCTGGCCCTTAAGACGTCAAGCCATGCAAGCGGAACACACAAGTCCTTGCTTGGCCTCACCACAATGCTTCATTCGTTTCTTTCCACTTACTTTCCGTACGTTTCCTATCCGTAATGAAACCTCTCGGAACCCTCTCTCTTTGTATCAGGCCTGTGCCGTTCTCACCGGACTACTTCTTCTCACACGCTTGCTCCTCATCCCGCGCACCTGCTGGCAACCACACCCCCCTCCACCGCCCTGTTGTGAGACTCCTTCACTCCTTCTCCTCCTCCTCCTTCCTCCTGCAGCAGGGAACTCCCTTACAAACACCACCCCAACCTCCCCTCCCATGTACTCCGCTTCCAGCTCTCCCCCCTTCCATCCAGCACGCTCTCCATTCACCGCCCTCCTCCCATTCCCGCAGCGATAAAAGGGAGCACCCCACCGGAATCAGTCAACAACATTGATCTCTGCGACGTTTGCAACGCCCAGAAGGGAGCTCCACAGAGCATCTAAAACAACAACAACGTGACTTTGTTGCAGCTGCGCACTTCTTCACTCCACCTCCAGATCCTCATCAGGCACATCCGGCAGCTCCTCTCCGGGATCCTCCTCACCGCCCCCGCCGCCCGCCCCACCCGCACCACCTCCCCCACCACCGCCTCCTCCGCCAGCCCCACCGGCCGCCCCCGCATCCATGTCGCCCTCCGAGATCTTGTCCACATCCAACGTCTGGGGTTTAGGGGGTAGGGGAATTCAGGGTTTCGGGGAAATCAGGCAGGGGAGGGAGCGAAGGCAGGGAGGGAAGCAAGCGGGTTGCAGGCGGTGGCGGGTAGTGGTGGCTGTGTGATGCAGGGTCAGGAGTCGCAAGGACTGTGGAGGGTTGATGCTGTAGACGAAGCTAGGAAGTGGGAACAGCAGCAGCACCACGGGGGCTGCCTCCTAGCCGACCTTTTACCTACCCTGAACCAAGATCACTGCCTCGCGCTCTCCTTCGGAGAGCGTTTCTGCTATCGGCACTCTCATGTACTGTTTCCCTCTAGGCCTCTCTTCACTTCTCATTTATTGTTTCCCTCTGGTAACCTCAGCCCCCCACCTTGCGCGCCTCCTTGATCAGGATCTGCATGTCCAGCAGCTCCCGGATGCGGGAGTACTTCTTGGGGTCCTGGGGTGGGGAGGTGTGAGGGCCGGCGCGGGGTTGCAGAGAGGTGGGTGGGGGGGGCATGGTAAAAGTATGCGAGAGTACTTCTTGGGGTCCTGGGGTGCGGGGTAAGCGGCAGCCAGGCGGGGTAAGCGGCGGGGTGGTTGTAAGGAAATGTGTGTGTTAAATTAACTGGCCGCGAGGCAAAACGTACTGTGATTACCGAAAGATGAAAGAGTGTGTAGTTGAGTAGAAAGATGAAAGAGTGTGTGTTAAGAAAACTGGCCGCGAGTAGAGTGTGTGTGTGGGGGGGAGGGGTTAGGCAGCTGCAACGGGCGAGCAGCGCACAGGGACAACATGGAACGGATTTGTGTGAAATATGCGGGATGCTGTGGGAATATGCGGTCAGCATGTGGGCCCATCATATCGCCCTGAACATGCTATTGAACGCGGGAAGGCGTGTCGACAAAGGCTGAGGTCGCACCTGTTGCGGTGTTTGCATGGTATATAGAAAGAAGTTTACGGTAACCCGCTTTTCCATTCCCTTCTCCATCCTCCGCGGCGTGAGCGCGTGACCACCAAGCACTTGACCCTTTGCTACCCCTGTTAACGCAATACCAGCCCAGCCCAGCCCCGGCTTGCTTCCCATAAACGCACCCACCTTGCGGACCAGGAAGAGGATGTCCTTCTCGTCCACCTGAAAGCAGCAGCAGGGGAAATGAGGGGGTGTGATCTGTTCACCGTGCTATGTGGGCTCCACATGCATGCCAAGCCGCCTGCCTCAAACGGTCATACCTACCCCCCCCCGCCGCAGCCCATAGCTGCGGTCGCTCCCAAGTCTCCCCCACTATCTCCCTGCCGCTTCATTCCCCCATTGTTTGCCCTCATTCGTGGCTTCCTATGGTTTTGGCCTATTTTGATCCCCCACTACATCCAACAACCCTGGATATAACCCTGCCAGGTCCTAGCTCCTAGCCCCCCCTTCAACTTCCAGGCTAACGTTTTCCTCTTTTCTACCCCCTCACCTTCAGCTTGGGCGCCCCCGAGTGCCTGTCCCGCTCCAGCTTGCCGATGCGGGCCGCCTCGTTGAGCGCCGAGCAGCAGGTCTCGCGAACATACTCCACCAGGATGTCCTGGCCGGGACAGGAGTTGGGGTTGGGGTTGGGGTTACGGTAAGAGAGGGGTTACATGAGAGCAAGGGCAGGGGGGCAAACACGGTAGGCAGGCTGCTCTGCCTTCCACCATCGGGTTCATCACTGACCCCAACGAGAGGAGGAGCCGCGCGTTGTGCATGGGGACTGCAAACCCCCCCTCCCCACCCAGGATGGGGTGGGACTCGGTGGGTTCGGCAGTTCCTCCTTACAGCCAACACTCCCCGGCCCGCCTGCCGTACCTCCACAACGTTGATGGTCTCCTGGATGGGGTTCTCGTAGTCTCCGAAGCCGTACATCAGCCGTGACACTGCATGCCGTACAACCATGCGGGCCCGGCAAGCCGCAGGGCCACCAGGGAAGTGGGGCGAGGTAAGGAGACCAGGGAGGGGAAAAACCAACAAAAAGTGAAGCTACGGAGCCCCGATCCCGAATTCGACTCATGCAGGGAGGGGAAGGGAGAGCAGGGCGGTGCCAGGTGGGAGGTTACATCGCCAGTCAACAGCAGTGAGGAGGAGGGTGGGGTGGGGCTGCATGTATAGATGGGGCTTGCAGCTGGTCGGCATGTAGGCAGCTCCGGGGCTGGAAGGACGTGCCGATTGCGAGGTGACAAGGTGCCGTTCCATGTCCAAGGACTATCCCTGTCCTCCTTTAGGCTCAAAAAGGATAAGAACCCCCTGTGCCTTTGCCCCCAGCTTGCACTCGTGAGGTCGTGACAGGAGCGGGTTTGCATCCAGACCATTCTTCACCCCTTCCCACACACATATACGACGGTCAGGATCAGTGTTTCCACGGCTCAGATCATCTATAATCCCACACACATGCTCGGACTCACAGTCCTTGGTAAACGTGCCCCGGTACGGCATACTCGTGTCAGGCGGCTCCTCAGCTCCCGAGTCACCACCTGCTTGACGAAGTGGCATGGCATGAACGGCGGTACGAGATAGAGTGAGTACGGCAGACAAGTGGTGGGCACATGCATGGTAGCAGGGGGCATGGAAGATGTCCGATCTTGTGTGCTAACTGCTAAGGCCTACATAGCTGCTCGGGCACCTCGGGTCCACCTCGCCCCGCAAGACCTTTCGCGTTGTAGTCCTCAGCCTTCAGCAGCATTTCGTGGAAAGGCGGAGGAGAGCATTTTGTGGAAACATGCGTGCCTACCTTGCGCATCGGTCGCCTGCTTGGTCTTTGCGGGGCGGCCCCGCTTCTTCACCACGCCCCCTCCTGCAGGGCCGAGGTTGGTCGAAGCAGCAGCCGTTGCGCCAGAGGCGCCTGCAGCTGCTGCATTGCTAGGACCCGAGCCACCAGGGGGGCCTGTTTTGGTGGGGCTAGGGTCCCCACCGCCCCTGCCGCCAGCTCCGCGCCCTGCACCTGCGGCCCTAGGGCCAGCTGCTCTTCGGCCACGGCCCTTGCTGGCGCTGCCAGGGGTGCTTACGCCAGCACCAGGGTCCATTATGGCTGCCTACAGAGGTGCTTCTAGCAGCCAACAAGGCTAGATTGTTATTCGAGATTGCTAGGGCTGCTCATGGCAGGGGCTAGGGAACACCGCTCATCAGCATGTAGTACAACGCGACTCTGCAAGAAGTGTGTTAGGTCACGGCTGTTGGTCGCAATTGATGCTTCAGAAAGCGCTGGGATGACTATTAGGAAGTAACAAGCTAGTTGCGTACAATAGCATTAGGTTATTCTCTCAACACAATATTGGCGATAACATAAAACATTTTGCCCCTGCAAGGGCTAGTGCAGTATGGGTGACAAATCTTCCTGTACGGCAGGTTAAAGACCGAGGCTCCGACAAGGGCATCCATAGAAGCCAACACTCCTGCCTCACATAGCAATTCACAGCTGCCTGTAAGGGACAACATGAAAGCCTTATATGCGTTAATAATTTGACTCATTGACTTCACAGCTGTCACCTCGTCTGTCGCTAATAGTTAGAGTCTTCGTCCTGGTCGCGAACTTACATTATGGCACCGAAGTAGCTTGTATTACGCGGCCTACGGTCGTGTTGTTGCGAAGTGCAAGGCAGCATGGGAGTCGGAGCCGATGGTTCCCAACAAGAATGCTGGCGCCAATTTGCAGGAGGGCTTGAGGTTCCGGTCACAAGATAGAGGGGAGTCCCAGCTTGTTTGCCATGCAACCGCGGTCGCTGTACACACGCGGCCGCGGTCGCCAGGGTTTTCCCCAGCAAAGTACGTGCGCCCAGATGAAAGCCGGAGCCCCCAACGTGACATCATGCCTCAGCGTGATGTTGTAGGCAGGTGAGCATCTTTACGGCCACGATTTTCCCCAATGCCAACTTAGTCCCCTAGAGTCCTACCTTCTTAGTACCCTAGAGTTCCTGCCTGCCCTTCCAGGACTGGGCCGCAGGGCCACCCTCAACCTTCAGCAGGCAGGGGTCCTCATTCCAACACCCAACATCTACAATTCCGGCCTCCTGCTAACTCAACAGCTCAGCCATCAGCAGTAGCACATCTGGCCGCCCCTTCGCGTCCCGGCGGCCATGCTCTGCCCTCCAGAACCTCTGGGCCCGGGCATTGGACCCAAGCCCCGGCCCCTTCCGCCCCTACTCAGCAGCAACACGCTGACTGGTACGACAGTGAAGCTGCTCGGATTTCGGCCACCGCCGCAGCCGTAGCCGGCATTACCTCCACCTCCAGACAGGTTCCTCCGCAGCAGACGCTAGCGATGCAGCAGCCAGCAGCTGCCGTGGGCAAAACCGCCGGTGGTAGCGCCAACAGTGGCAACACCAACAGCGGCGCAGCAGCAACCGGTGCCGCACTCTTGGCAGAGATCCTAGGTCCGCAGCCGCCGCGCATCACTGCTGCCCCTTCGCAACCTGCCCGTACCGCTGCTGCTGCTGCTGCTACAGCAGGGGCATACTCAGCCTCGGGCTCCTCCGCGCCAGCTCCCCCACCGTCCGCAGCCACAAGCCACTTGGGCCGCAGCAATGAACACCGAGGGGGAGCCCCTGTGTCCGCAGCATCAGGAGCAGGCGCCGCAGCACCAGGCTGGGGCGGTGGTCGCAGCCAAGCCCTGTCTCAGCCTCTGCTTGCCGAGGAAGGCGGTGCCAGGAGTCTAGCAGCACTGGGGCTGCTGGGAGGAGTGGGAGTGGGAGTAGGAGGAGGGGTGGAGGATCCGGAGGAGGAGGCGCGCAGGGCTCGCAGGCGGCACCGCAGGCGCGTGGCTCGGATCGTGGTGGATCACTGGAAGCACTTTGCGGGGGAGCGGTTGCGAGCGCTGGCGGCAAAGAGGTGAGAAAGGGAAAGGCGGGTGGGGTTTACGCCACATGGGTGGGAAGGCGTGAGGGGCAATGAAGGGGGCGCGAGGTGGGGGCGAACTGCACGTGCCATGTATGCCCACATACACAGGCTCCACCCCACCCCACCCTGCCCACTCAGGCACCACCATCGGCGGCTTCTGACGGCTGCGCTGGTGGCCTGGCAGGCGGAGGCGGCTGCAGCTCGAGCCCGCATGCGGCAGGCGGCCGTGTACGACCTGAAGCGGGCTTACCTGGGGCTGGGGCGCTGCCTGCAGGTGAGGGAAAAGGAGGGCGCAGGGAGGTGCAGGTGAGGACGTTTGTACCAGGAAGCGCAGTGAGGTGATGTGCGATGTGCATGGACTGTTTCAGGCTTGTTGCGCGGGGGTTGCACTGGCGAAGGGAAGGGGCGGGAGACTTGTTGCTTGGGGGCTTGCACTGTTCGTTTGTATATCGGGTTTGTTGGGGGAGGGTTTTTTTTTGGTATGCAAAGATGCTGGTGCTGCAGGGAGGAGGTCCTCTTGTTTTGTTGACAGGGCTTGGGTGTCCACCGGCGTGTTGCAGGCATGGCGAGACACGGTGAAGCGGCTGATGACGCTGCGCTTGCAGCAGGAGCGGTTCATGGTCGCAAGGTACGCGGGGCGCAGGACATCAGTTCGAAAAGGTAGTGGAGGGCAGCCTTGCTGCCTAACCCCTCAGCTCAATCAAGCCATAATCAATCAAGCATTGCCCTGCCTAACATTGCCCTACAATCCATGCGCAGGCTAACGCGCCAGACCCGTGCCTGCCTGCGCGCCTGGCGGGGCCGCTGCTACCATGCAGCTGAAAAGCGGAGGATGCAGCTGCAGGTAGGGCTGATGGGGGCAGTGGGATGGATGCGGTCCCTTGGGAAGCTTGCCCGCCTCAACAACCTTACCTTACCATGTGTGCTGCCAAGCACACATTTGCGCATGCATCCCATCTTTAGGATAAGCCGGTCTGTGTTGAAAGTGTCATCAACCTGCCTCAACGCACCCTTTCCGCCGGGCGGGCTTATCCGACGGTATAACCCGCAGGCATGGTACTATTTGTGCTTCTCAACACTCACGCGTGCCCTGCGCAAGTGGCATGCGTGGACGAAGATGCGCCGTGCCAAGGCGAGCCGCGCCGGCTGGGCAGACGCGATGCATGCGGCGGTACTGGGGCGCAAGACCTTCACCGCATGGAGGCGACGTCGGGCCTACCTGCAATGGAAGGAGGTTGCGATCACGACGGGTGCCGCCTTCAGGCGCCTGTGGGTCCTGCGCAGCGTGGTTCAGGGCTGGCGGACCGCTGTACGAGACTGTGCGATGATGCGCCGTGCGGGGTGTGTTGCGTTGGCGGCGGTGGCGGAGGGCTTGCAGACGCAGCAGGCGGCTGCGGCGTTTCGCGAATGGCAGGTGGGCAACGGGTGATCAACATCTTCCTGGGCTTTGCTGGTTACCTTGACTTCGGCGTCTAGGCTCTTCAGGAGCCTTGGTTTTGAGAACCTTGTAGCTAAGCGGGGGTTGCTGCTTTGCCACCCTGGCGAAACGCGCAGGCCCACGCCGCCGGTAAGCGCCGGCGCCGTCAGCGTGAGCGTTACGCGCTGGCCTACATGCGGCGCTGGCGGCAGCTGGTGGTCATGTGGGCCCTGCGGCAGCAGGCGGCACGGCAGCGGCACCTCAGGCGCTGCGAGCAGGCGCTGCAGCCAGGTGCGTACTCCATGCCTTGACCTCTATCTTCATCGGATTACTATGCCTATCTTCATGCCCGAGTTACTATCACCGCAACCCTATCGCAACGCGGTTCATTTTCATTCCCCGGAGACGTGCATGCACGCATATGCCTTTTTCTCTTCTGCCCTTGCCTCACAATGCACGCGCCTCTTGCCGCAACAATATATGGCACTGAATACGCGCGCACTTGAACGTTACGTCCCATGGGTCACCCGCAGTGGGTCGGCGGCTGCGACTGGCGCTGTGGTGGGGCCGCTGGTGGTGCGGAGTGGCAGTACTGCAGGGGCAACGTACGGCAGAGCTGAGAGCTGCCGTACAGCTGCGCGCTTGCTGGGCTACATGGCGTGCGACAGTGGAGGCGGCGGCTACAAAGCGGGAGTTGCTGCAGGCAAGGGAGAGGGCTAAGGAAGGGCAGGAGATGGCTGAGGTGGCTGCGAAGCCCAGAATGAGAAAACATGTGTCTTGGAGTCGTGACCCATGGGTCGTTGAAGATGACCGTCGTGGTCGGAGCGAATAGAACCGCCGAGAAGCTGTTATAACCCCCGGACCTTCTACCAAAACCCCTCAAGCCCCGAAGCCCGCACCTCCCGCCTCCCTTCCCATGTCTTTCCCACCCATGTTTTCCCAACCCACAGCTAGCGACCAAGCGCGTACAACGCATCCGCGCGGCTGCAGCCCTGAACTCTTGGCGGTCCCGCACCGCCCACTGGCGCGCCAAGGCGGCTGCATGGAGCACCGCAGCGGCCTGGCGCCGGCGGCGGCTGCTGGGGCGGCTGCTGGCGGGCTGGCGGAGTGAAGCGGCGCGGCGGGTGGCCAAGGCAGTGGCGGTGGAGGCGGCGGAGGTGCACCGGCGGCGCGTGGTGCTGTGTCGGGCGGTCCGGCTGTGGAAGCGCTACGCCTGGTAAGTGGCAATGAACGTGGTGTTTACATTTCTACGAGACCCACTGTCTTCTCGCTCACCTCGTTGTTCTTTTCTTCACCCTACCCAGGCGCCGGCACATGAAGGTATACGCCTCGCAGCGCCACCTAACTCGCATGGCGGCAGCAGCGCTGGGCGGCTGGCTGCGACACACGCGGTACAAGGCGAGGAAGGAGCTTAACAGGCGCCGAGCTGTACGACATAGGTGAGTAGGGGTTGGTGAGTATGATGCCGTACTCGTACCCGTATTCGTGTTCATACCCATGACCTGTGACGGTGTCCTGGGCAGCACTTGGGCATCCGCACCCTCTTCCAAGAGCTCTTTTAGATCTTTGCGTCCAAAAAAGACGTTCCCCACAGCCCCGTCCTCGGTAAAAAGCTTGGTTGCCCTCTTCCGCCCAACCCGGATGCACTGCCCCCCCCGCCTCAGGTACCTCATGCTGCTGCATTCCGGCCTGGCGGCATTCCGGCGAGCCGTGGAGCGACGGAGAGCCAAACAGGTGGGCAGCAGGGCTGCTTTGGTGTCTCGTAGTAGAGCCTTTTCGCGGCGGACGCGGACAAGGTACACGTGTGCTGCTCCTCTCTAGGGTTAATCAACCAGCTACGCTCTTGTCACTCACCAACTCCTGCTGCCGTCACGAACCTCCATTTGCTGTGCCACCCCCCCCCCTTCTTATTATAAAAGCTGATGATGAACTTCCCCTTCACCGCTCCCATCCCTCCTACTGCAAACAGGCCGACTGGGCCGATCTGGTCCGCCTTCACTCTCTTCACGTGGCTCGTGCGGTGCTGGCAGCCTGGTCTCGTCGCTTCGTGCCGGCAGCACTCGCCAAGCGGGCAGTAGGCCGGCAGGCGGACTTGCACCGGGCGCGAGGGCTGATGCGACGAGCGCTGGCGGGCTGGGGGCAGCAGGCGGCAAGGTGCGGTTGGGGGGGATGTCCCAGATGTGCGGATTGCGGTGTGCGGCGCATTAGCTGGTGTACCGTAGTACCGGTAACGCAACCTCTCCTGGCAACCAACCTTGCCACCACCTCTTCGTGAATAACTTCCTGGCCCAGCAGGCTAGCCGCCAAGCACGCACGAGAGCGCCAGGCAAGCGGGCACGCCGCCCTGCGGCTCCTGCGGCGCGCAATGGTCGCATGGGCTGATGCGCCTGCGCTGCAAACAGAGCGACGGGAAGCCAAGGCGGCGCGGCTGGAGGCAGCGGCGGCGGCGCTGGCGGCTGCTGCTGCGAGGCGGCTGCTGGCGGCTTGGCGGGAGGTGCATGGAGACCTGGTCATGAAGCGATTCCAGGTGGGTGAACAATTGGACCTCCCGGTTACCGTAGTTTAAAGGGCTGCGGATGACACCCAGGCCCTATCCGCTCGAGGTTGTATGCCATGTGCGTGTGTGTCGTACATGGGCGAGGCGAAGGGCTACAGGCCGATCTATCGCCATCGATGGGCGCATTCGTATTGCATCCTGGCTTCCCGCTTTCTGAGGCGCACTGCACCATATACACACATGCGCCCACCTGCCGTATCCATGCACATGCAGAACACCCGCGCCCACGAGGTCTGGCGAGTCCGCACCCTGCGTCACTCGCTCACCAACTGGGCCCTGTACCTGGCGCACCGCCGAACGCGTCGCATGAGCGACGCCCGCGCACGCGCCGCCTGGCGGCTGCACGTGTGGCGGGGGGTGTTGGCGGCGCTGGCAGCGGCGGCGGCGGCGCGGCGAGTGAAGCGACGGCTGCTGGCGGCCGCGGAGGAGCATCGACGGAACGGACTGCTGAGGCGGGGGCTGGCGGCATTGGCGTGAGTTGGAGCCGCACGCCCGGGGTCCTCTAGAAGAAGGTTCCAGAGATTGCAGACTCAGCGGGACGTAGGAGCTAGACTGGAGCATGGGGATTCCTTGCACCGGTGTCCACTGCGCCCTGGTTTCGAACTGTTTAAGCACACCGGACACTGTGGCTCCTGCAGGTGGTATGGGAGGTATCGCGCGGCCAAGGCGCACGGCTACGCAGCCGCACGTGCGCAGTTCACGCGGCGGCTGCAGCGGGAGGGTGCAGTGGCCTGGTTGGAGGCGGGGCTCGCGCGGCGGCAGCGGAGGATTGAGGGTTTGGCAGCGGCGCAGGTGCGTGGCCAGGGCTTTGATGCCAACAAATCATGTTGCTGTCGGGTTCGGCAGAACAGGAGAGAGGGATTCGAGGGAATACGGCAATACGGCATTGTACCTAATAACAGACGCAGTATACACAATAAGCAAGATCTGGCCCTCTTAGGTCTCAGATGGTTTCCTCCTCATATCGCAGTGCTCCTCATGGCTCATGCGCCGTGCACCCCCCCCCCCCTGCTCACATGGGCTGGCTCACATGTTGCAACCCATGTTGACGCCTTATCCCTCAGTCAGTTAGTTGTTTCCTCTTTACCCCCCCCCCCTCACCCGCAGGCGCACAGCTTAGCCCGGCAGCTAGCCCTGGTGCAGCCTTACGCGCGGCGCTGGCTGCATGCCGTGCGGTGCCGTCGCAGGCAACGGCTGCTGGCTCTGGCAGGTGGAACGTCGGCGCCAACCTTTGGTAGCCACTTCACCGCTGCGGCCGCCGCCACCGTTGCCACTGCTGGGGGGTTCAGCGGCTATCCCTTGCCAGCGCTTGCGGCGGGGGCAGCTCCTTGGCAGCTTTCCGGCTTGAGTGTGGGGCTGTCCTCTGCGACAGCGACAACAACAGCAGCGGCGGCGGCGGCGGGTGGAGGACCGGTTGCAAAGGGTGTCGCAAGCGCCGGCGTCAACGTCGCCGCCACGACGGCCGCGGCGGCGGTGATGACGAAGCAGCCGATGATCGTCCGCCGGCCGCCGCCACGCACGCCCCCAGCACTGCACACCCATGCACCTTTACTTGCACCCCAGCAGCAACACCACCACCACCAACAACAACAACAGCACGTTCTGCACAACAACAAATACAACAACTACTTTCAACCTGAAATCCAGCATCAAGGGCGACAACAACAGCAGCAGCCGCAAGGGTTACAGCAACCAGCAGCGGTAGGAGAAGCGGGGACCGCCGCAACGGGGGCTGCGGCGGTTGCGGCAGCACCTGCTGCCACCAGGGGTGTCCATAACTCCGGTGCATGGGCCTGTCATGGTGGTGAAGGTGTTGTCAGCGAGAGGGCAGGAATGAGCACCAGCCACGGGCTGCCCCAACGCGCCCGGCCGCAGCCTCGCTGCCCCGATTTCTTGCTCCGCCGGCCTGCTACAGTTGACAGCGCCGGCCCCGGCATCGCGCCTTGTGCCGCAGCTAATGTACGGCAGGACCTCCGTACGGTGGATGATGGGCAACTCGGGTACAACGCGGCGAGCAGCGGTTGGATTTCTGCGGCGGGAGGCGGCGGCGGAGCGACTGTGGCTTCGGAGGTATCGCTCGCCGGGTACAGTAACGCCTACAGCGGCGCCGAAAGCAGCATGCCGCCTAGCCGAGCAACGGCTACGGGGGTGAGAGCGGCGACAGTTGCTTCACCGTCTGCCGGCATCACCATTCACCGATCTGGGCCGCTCCCGCCCGATGTGCTGCGGCTGCCTACACGGGATGGCAGCAGCAGTGATGCTTCAGGCATCACGGGTGTTGCCTTTTCAGGCTACGAAGGCTATCTAGCTGGTGACGCCGCCACAAGCGGCGCTTTCCAGGTGGACAGTGATTACGGCGCCGGTGGCCACAACATTACAGGGGCTGCTACTGCTGCTGGGGTCAACGTTGACCTGAACGTTTCCATGGCGGCCATGCAGACCCATGGGTCATATCACCCTCATCAAGCTCCGCAAGGCCTGCCACAGCAGCCAGTTTTCATTCCCAGGCCCATGATGCAGCAGCAGCAGCATGTAAACGCCATAGCCGCAACCCATCCCGCCATGCACCACGCGGGTGTGATGGCTGCAGCTGGCGGTTCCGGTGCCAGCGGCCCAGAAGTTGCTGCACCAGTAGTAAGCAGCAGCGTTCCTGGCTACGTGATGCAGGCCGCTGCTCCTCCCATGCTGTCGGGGTCGCAAAGCATGATGCGGGGGGTACTTCCGCAACACGCACAAAGGGGGGCTGTACATCCTCCATCGCAGCCGCAGCTGCACCCACAACAGTTACCGTCACAGCGAGGCGGTGCGGCTACATTGCCCGAGCCGCCACAGTCTCAACTGCCTTACAACAGCGAGGAGTTGGCGGAACTGGAATCTCTGTTGTCGTACTGCAAATCCCTGAAGGATCTCCTGAACCAGCTAGAAAGTGGAGGCGGTGGCGGCATGACAGGACTGGGGGCGGGGGCCGAGGCAGCAGGGTTGGAAGGAAGGCGTCCTGGTGGGGTTGCAGGGGGGCAAGGAAATGCGGGTAGTCGGGAGGAGGAAGAGCAGCGGCAGCGGCAGGCGGCGGAGGTACGTGCGACGCTTAATGCGATGAGGCCAGCGGTTGAGGTGGCAGCATCAATGTTGAGGCAGATCCGGGGTCTAGGTTGATGCTGGTGAAGTCCGGTGACAACGCGTTGTCAATGCTTTTGCAAATCTTTCTGTTGGCAGCCCGTGATGAGGGGGCTATCTGGCGGGGTATTCCCGTCTGCTGGTTTCGTCGCGTCTAGGTTTCGTTGCTGTACGAAGCATGGGAGGGTGCACAGGTTAGTAACGTGGGAGTGCAGCTCAGTGCAGATGTGTGGGAGAGGTGAGGGGTCAGGACCTCAGGAGGCAACCCTTCTGTGGACATGTCGCCATTGCGGCCAACCATCCTGCCGTCCTGACGTTTGCCGAACTGACACAAGGCATGTAAATTGGAGGTTGACAATCTCCCTACGTTCATGTGCGCAGCGGCCAAGGGCACGAACCGGCCGGTCCCAAGCCGCGTGTGACCCTGCATGTTGCTGTGCCGACGGCTGCAAGAGTACGGCACTCTATGGCCCGTGACACGGGCCAACAGCACGGGTTTACTTAGGTATCCTATTACTTAACTACCTTACGGTGAAAAAGCCCCCTCGTGATTGCGCTCTCCTAAAGGTCGGTTCCATCGCCTCTGTTTCTGAACTTCAGCCTCACTGGGCGACTTGAATCTACATAACAAAGTACATTACCGATACCAACATACTCACATTGGTTGCTTTACATCGCAAATCCACCGCACTCCGGCCCAGCTTGCTTTAGTCAGAACCCACCTAACATCGTTTCATCGACATCGGACATCATCTAACAAAAGAGTAAATTTTTTTGAAGTTGTTTAGGTTTCAAAACTTCCTGTCGACGTGCCGGCTGCCAGTGCGCCGACTAACGCATCATGGAGGCTCCGGACGAAGCTGTGCTAAAGCACTTGCCAGCCTTGCACGTTGCGTGCATGCAAGGCGACAGCCGCCAGGCTTTAGAGGCGCTCGAAAAAGTCAGGTCTGCTGCGGAAGCTGCAAGGGGTGTCTCATGCCCATCTAGCGATGCCGCCGACGCGGCAGAGGTAGACAGCAGCCGTGCGCGGCTAGTGATCTCATCAGCTCTGCAAGTAGCGGATCCATCCGGTGTCACGCCATTGCTGCACGCCGGTGGGTCGTCGCAACCATTGCCATTCTCTCGCCTTCCATCCCCACACTTGAGCCTCTCCACGGGCTTCAGCACCCAGGCCCGGTCCTAAATCTGTCCAAACACTCTACCACTCAACTCCGCAACCCCTACTTCCCTCCTTCTTCCAACCCTCCCTGCTACGACACACCCTACAGTCCAGCAACGTCTAGCCTCCGTCGTCGCCGCTCTCCTGGCGGCTGGCGCGCACCCCTCACTGCCTCATCTCACTCCCTCGCTCAACAGCGCACTTCACGTGGCCGCACTCAAGGGAGATCTCCCATCTGTACGACACCTCCTGTCGTACATCATTTCAAACCCAGCGTCGCCAACATCCTCAGCGCCGGCGCCATCGCTGACGCCTCAGCCTGCAGCTGCGTCCACTCCAGCGACGGAAACGTTCGATTCTGCCGTTGTGCCGGCACAAGGTGCAAGTGCAAGTGCGGCCTTTAGTAATGTGTCTCCGGTGGACTTGCTGTCAGCCAACGGCTCCACACCGCTGCTGTATGCCTGCGGCCTGGGGCACCTGGGTGTGGCAGCGGTCTTGCTCAAGGTTGGTTGGTTGGTTGGTTGGTTGGTTGGGCTGTTAGTTGGTTGGGCTGGGCGCGGAGGAGTCGGAAGCGGGGCACGGCTGCTGACAGTGAGCAAATGAAACATATACAATGCGGAATGCATGCATGGCTTCTAATAAATCGCACAAACCTTGAGGATGTGTTATGGGTGTCAGAACCGGCAACCCTATCAGTACCAACCCTATTAGTTTGTCGGTGTCCTCCTCCCCTTGGGCGTGTTCCCTCTGCAGGCGGGTGCGGACCCGGCTCGTGCCAATGACGACGACGTAACGCCCCTCATGGCGGCGGCCAGTGGCGGCCACCAACACGTGCTGCAGCTGCTGCTGAGGACGCTTCAGGTGAAGAGGGCGTTTTGGGATGCGAGCTTGTGCTGGGTTGGGTTGTGAGCCATGACCTCGTGACTTGGGCTCCATATATGTCAACTGGCATGTTGAACCGTCCTTGTTGTTTTGTGATTACCTCGCGTTCGCTCTCATGCTTTGCCTGCCATCCCTGCCATCATCCTCGATGTCTTCCGCATGGCGCAGGACCGTACCGGTGCTGCTGCTGCTGCTGCCGATAACCTCGGAAGCAACACCGTCCTTGCTGCAATTGCCGCCGCTGACGCCAACGGCAGCACCGCGCCTCACTACGCTGCCCGACGGGGCAGTAGCAGCTGTCTGGGTCTGCTACTGGAGGCCGTAGCAGCGGCAGAAGCACCCCCTGTTGCTACTGCGGAGGAGAAAGCAGCCGCTGGGGTGGCGGGAGCTGTAGCGGCCGTATCTGAGTCTCTGCTGCAACAGCTGTTGCGTCGCCGGAATACAGGCGGTCGCGACGTGCTTGCAGAGGCACGACTGTCAGGGAACGCACCAACCGTGCAGGTGAGGAAGCAGAAAACGCGCTGTAAGTTCTTACCTACAGAAGACCAGTTGTTACGTGCTCCGTGACTTTGCATCAGTCCAACTGCAACCTCATTCAACCCCCTTTGCCATCCCTCGTTGGTTTTGCTCAAATACAGCTCGTCCAACAACAACTGGTCATTATGGACCTCGCGAGGGGCTTAACGGGAAGTCAAGCCAGCAAGACTGCCAAGAGCAACAGCAATGCGGGCGCCAGCAGCAGCAGCAGCGGCAGCAACAGCAGCTCCCCTGCTGCTCCCGCTGCCGGAGGCGGCGGCGGTATGTCCGCAGCTGCTGGCGGCAGCGTCAAGGCCCCAAGTAGCGGCGGCAAAGGCGGCAGCAAGAGCACGGACAAGGGGGGCAGCTCGAAGCTTCTTGGCAATGGAGGCGTTGTCGGCGCCAAGGCGGAAGCAAGGGCCACCCCAAAGGAAGCAAGGGCCGAGGAGGGTGAGAAGGCAGGCAAGGTTGCGTGTGCTGAGGAGGCCTCAGGAGGCTTGGGTGAGGAGGCGGGGGCCTCGGGTCCACCCGTGTCAAGGAGCGGGGAGGCTGGGCAGCAGCAGCAGCAGCAGCCACCCAACAGTGCCGAAAGCAGCGCCAGCAGGAGTGATGCCAGTGGGGCACCAGGCAGCAGTGGAGGCGGGGATGGCGGCAGCGAGGAGGGCAGTGGAGGAGCGAATGAGGCGGCGGGAGGAGCGGCAGCGCTGTTGCCGGAGGCGGCACGGGTGCCTGCTACCGGTACCGGCACCTCGACCTCCAGTCGAACACCAGCCGGGCAGCAACAGAAGCCCAAACAGCAGCAGCAGCAACAACATCAAAAGGAACAACAGCCCCGTCAGCAGCAGCCGGAGCAAAAGCTGGAGCGACAGCAGCAGCAACCGGCTACAGGGCCCCAGCAGCAGCCATCCAACTCCAACGCGAGTGGTTGGAGGGCCGCAGTGCTGCGCGCCACGCCCCCTTCATCCCACCCATCATCAAGCGCCCCATCAGCCACCACCACCACCACCACTACCAAACAGCAGCACAGCAACGCCAGTCGCCAACCCAAGGCTGATGCCGCCAGCCCGGCAGCTGCTGCAGCAGTGCCCCCAGCAACAACAGCAGCAGCACCTGCTGTTGCTGCTACTGCAGCTAAACCGGGTGCAAGCGGTGCTGGCAAGGCAGCCGCAGGGACGGCTGCTGCTGCTGGAGCAGGAGGGAAGTTCCCATTAGCAGCAGCAAGAGCAGCAGCAGCTACTAAAGGAGCGCCGTCGGTTGGAGTATCAGCGGCGGCAGCATCAGCGGTGGCAGCGCCTGCTACGGGCTCTGCCTCTTCGGTGCCTTCTGATGCAGCTGCAAACACAGCTGTGGCAGAGGCTGCAGCAGTGATGGGTGATGCGGGAAAGCAGGTCAAGAGTGCAGCGGCGGGTGCTCCAGCAACCGTGGCGGCGGATGCAGTGGTGGCTGCTGCAGCAGCGCCGTGGGAAGCTGAGGCTCTGGCACTGATGCAGGTCCGTTGGATTTTAATATCTAATATAGATATCTAGTTGATGTTATAATGCTGCGCGCCTTCTTGGGAGGTGGACGGGCTGTCTTCCGTCTTTGCAACGGTGGTCAGTGCTTTACTTATGAAGTCAAGCACCCACGCTTGCCGTTGCATACCAACATTACCCTGTATTAAACCCTTCCCAAGCACCCCCTCTTACATGGCCCCTGCCCAATCTGTAACGCCCACCTGCCCTATCTCTGACCCCTCGGCCCCTGCCCTATCTCTGACCCCTCGGCCCCTGCCCTATCTCTGACCCCTCGGCCCCTGCCCTATCTCTGCCCCGCCCCCCCCCCCTGCAGGCCTCCCTGCCCGGCGGCGGCGGCCTGGAGCTGCTGCCCTGCCACCTGTGCGGGTTGGGGCTGGGTGAGCTGAGTGCAGCGCAGCTGGAGGGACTGGAGGGGCTGCACCGGGCTGCACTGGCGCGGGTGAGCGGGGAAGGGAGGGGGCTGCAGAGGGGCTGCAGAGGAGTGCCGTTGAGGGAGCGAAGAGTGTCAAAAGGTGCACAAGGGGATAAGTAGAGTCAGGGGGTGTAGGAGAGTAAGCGTGAGAGGGCAGAAGGGTTCTTGCTTCTCCTGATTGAAACGGGTGGACCTACGTGGCCATTCCCTGCTCATTCAATGAGCATCATTTTATGGTGCGGCTCCTCTGCAGATTGCCGAGGCGCGGTTGGCGCTGGCGGTGGGAGTGGAGGTGGCTCGAGCGGAGGAGGAGCGGCGGAGGCAGGCGGAGATCCTGGCGATTCGTCGTACTTAACAAAGCAGTGCAAGCGTGCTACATGCTTTTTGTCATCACATGAGATGAGCTACAAGCCGGTCGTCCCCCTATGTGGTCTGGTATGGCCTTTGATCCCCATACATGACACTAGCAAGCAAGCCATTTGCATGAACGCGCAAGGCGATATTCTGTGTCTGTCCACGGCTCTAAGCACGCTTGGATGTCACTAGCAGTTGTTCAGTTGGTGGGCTTGCATGCAAGAGGAGGAAAGAAATGATGGAGGCGCGAGAAGCGGTTGGGCAGGGGTTGGTGGCACTCCGCTGCAAGTCAGCTGGGGCCGATGCGGGCGGCTTTGAATGCGGTTACCATCCCTGCGCGTCGGCCCGACGCCGAAGGTCCATGAGTAGCAGCGGCTTTACTGCTGTCAAGGGATACGCGCGTTCCTCACCCGTGTTCCCTTTTTTGGGAACCATTGTAACGGCCTTTCATACGCGCGAGCACGATTGGCTGCAAGGCGTACCGGTGGCTGCCTTGTGCACCGATCGACCCCGTTTGATTACACGGGCAATGCCGTTAAGCGAGTAGAGTGGAATGAGGGCAGCGCATAGCCTTGCTGACTTGGACAACCGCAAGGGTGTCGGAGGCAGGATGTTGCATTATGACTCACGAGTTGGGACCATACATTGGCAAGACCAGGACTCTCCTTGTGACGTCGGGTATTGCTGATTGTTCCTTAACGTTCCATAGAAATTACTTGAATATCGCTTATTACAGTAGCTACGTGCAATAGAAAGCCAACGACTCACACAACCCAAGTGTCCAGCACTCATAATTTAACGTCCTAGCAGCGCACACGTACTAGAAGCTATCTGGCCTTTTTACCTTTCAGTAGCAGTAGGATGCAGCGTCAAGACGAGGTGCTAGCAGGCCAAAACAGCAGGTGCACGACCACGACGTCCTCCCAAGCAACTGCAAGCGCGATCCTCGCCACCGGTAGTGGTCCACGCGATACGAGCAGCTGCAACAACAACAACAGCAACACCAGCAGCCATAGCCCCAGTCCGCTGCAGCCTGCTGTACTAGCCCTGCTGGATACCCATACCGCTCGCCAACAGCACGGAGACGAGCTTGCTGCTGCAGGCACGAGGGTGCTCCAGAACGACGCCCAAGACAACGCCTCGCGCGTTTGGATTCCCGGCATCATCCAACGCATCGCGGGCTTCCTGTCACCCAACGAAGTAGCCTGCAGCCTCAGGCGGGTGGACAAGGCTGCGGCTTCGGAGCTCCCCGGGCCACGACACACCACAGTCCGGCTGTCGCAGCCGGTTCCAACCCGCGCCTTCGCTGAGCACTGGAGCGCACCGGGTGTCACGCGGGGGCTCAACCTGCGTCAGCGACTGCAGCTGCTGTGCCTGACGGCAGGCAGCGGCAGTGTTGCTAACCTGGCGGTAGCAGTGGCAAACGCAGGCATTGTTCCCGTGGGTTCAGATAACGTCAGCTGTCAAACAGAGGTGGTGGCTGCGGCTGCCGCTGAGGGCCACCTGCATGCATGTGAGTGGCTGCAGCAGCAGGGCTGGCCGGTAGCAGAGCATGCCCTCATCGCGGCGGCAGAGGGGGGGCACCTGCGGATCTGCGAATGGCTCCTGACACGTCAGCTCTGCGCCTTGACTGAAGAAGCGATGTATGCGGCCCTCCGTGGCGGCCATGCGCAGCTGTTGGGTTGGATGCTGCAGCGACCGGAGCGCTCCCCTGCACTCAAGCTCACCCCGGAAGACGCCCTGGATGCAGCCGTGTACGGCTGCGAGCTGGGGGCGCTCCAGCAAGTGCAATCGGAGCTGATCCGAGCCGATGTGTTACTAGACACCGGGGCGCAGCTCAGGCCGGAGGATGGAGATGGGGATGGGAATGGGGCTGCTGCTGAGGAGGGCGGGCCGTACTGGGCTCTGGGTGCGGATTCGGGGACGGTTGCTCTGGACATCCTGGCCAGTGCAGCAGCCAGCCCGACGCCCGATTGGCAGGTCAAGATGGAATGGCTGACAGGCAAACAGGGCTTCCCCAAGCATGCAGCTGCGTTTGCCTGTGCGGCTTGGCGGCCGGATGCGGCTGCACGCTTTGCATGGCTGCAGCAGCGGGGCTACCGGCTTCGCAAGGATGCTCAGTCGGGGTCGGGCTCGGACCTAGACGATGATGAGGATGGGGATAATGATGAGGCCGCTGGCGAGCAGGAAGCACGCGCAGAATGGGCGATGCACACAGCCGTAGATGCAGGCAACACGGCTGCTGTGGAGTTCCTGCTGGGCCGGGGGTGCGAGGTGGCGCCCTCGGCAGCTGTCTCGGCAGCGGTGAATGGACACCTGGGGTTGGTGCAGTTGCTGCATGCGCGCGGCTGCTTAATTATTGAGGCGGGCAGTGTGCACCTCAAACACATGCTGCGGGCAGCCGTGCAGGGCGGGCAGGTTCAGCTGGTGGAATGGCTGGTGCAGGTGGCGGGGCCGGATGTGCTGGTGGGCCCTGCAGCAGCAGCTGATGGCCTGCTTGAGGCAGCAGCCGACTCAGGCAGCGTGTCGCTGCTGGGCATGATGGTGCAGCAGGGGACGGGGGCGGGTGCGGGTGCGGGGGCGGGGGCGGCTCAGCTGAGTGGCGACGTGTTCCTGCGTGCTGCCATGTCGGGCTGCGAGGAGGCGGTGGAGTGGCTGGCGGAGCGAGGCTGCCCCATGTCGGTGAGTGAGTGTGGGGGTTGGATAGGTCGTTGTGGTTCCGGTGTGTGAGGCCAGTGTACGACAGTACGGCGGTGTAGCGAACTGGCTGCCGTACACGGGTCGTTGGCAGTTGTTGCACGTGAAGAGCTGGTTGAGGTTGTCGGCGTGTCGCCAGAATACACTAAGGCTGGGATTAGGGGAGGTGAAGAAGCAACCGCTTGCCTGGAGTGTACGGCATGGTGCGTGTCATGTCCGTGCATGCACGTTAGCCCTAATAATACCCGTGACTCATCAACTACCGTCAACGCCGTACAACGACTCGTACGCATCGTTTTCCTACACGCAGGTGCCCTCGCGGCAACCCGAGGAACCGGTGATTGGCAACGCTTATGAGAGAGCGGGCCGGCAGGGGGACATGGCCATGCTGCGTTGCCTGCGGCGGCTGGGTTGCCCCTGGCAGGGGCCGGACACCTTCACAGCATGCATCAACTCCGGCTGCCCCCTGTCGGTGCTGGCCTGGCTGCTGGAGGAGGGGTGTCCGGTGGACTGGGAGGCGGCGGTGGCGGACCTTACTGTACAACAGCGGGAGGGGGAGGTGGCAGCGTGGTTGCTGCAGCAGAGGGAACGGGCGGTTGCTGTGAGGCGGCGGGTAGTGAAGGGCTTTGAAGGGTAGCGGGTGTTGTATGGAGGGTGGAATGGAGGGTGAAAAAAAGAAATTCCAAAGTGTGAATGGAGGGTGATGGAGGGGGCTGCAAGGGCACAGGTGGGGGCAGCAGGGCTGTGTGCGGCATGTGGAGTTGGCGCCAAACGGGTTCAAGAGGGTATGTGCATTGACACGCGTTGCTTTTTGTTCTCCTGTGGCTTACTTTTTTCTTCTGCCGGTGTAAATGTCGTCCACACCGGGCGTAGAAACCTCGTTTTCTTTGGGTGCTGTGGGTTTGCCACGCAACGTTCCTAGTGCGCTGTGGCCCCCCCCCATACCGCCTCATTACCTCTGCAAGCAGTTTCTGCATACAGTGAGGACTACCTTGCTGGTTGGCGCCTATTCTCCCCCAACTATGCTTCATGGGCGGCTATGCTGTTGAAGTGCTGCTGCGATTGGTAAAATATCCATGCGCTCTTCATGGCTTACCACAGCATACGCATTAATGGTTATCTGGAACCACTGTAACGGTTATTCATTCATCTGAGCAGGGCTGAGCAGCCGCGCAGGCACAGGTCGTTCGCGACCGTTGCCATCCAACTTTAGGAAGTGACAGCAATATGCTGACCGAGCGAGGATCCCATAGGCGTTATAACCATCTCTGAAGCAAAAGCACGCTGACACGAAGTCCGCATCCGACGCCCTTCAGAAATGGTACGAGCAGGACGAGCAGGGCGGGCAGAAGCTACCAGCTTTCAAGGTTGTTATTACTCATTTTGTCCGCTGCGAGAGACACATAATCCTACGTGCTTACCTGACGCAACGAGCGGTGTATCGGCTAGACGTAGTTTTGCTCCTTGAAATTTGCCTCGACGACTCTGATCTTGCTGCGTGTTGTTTCTGTGATACTGAAATATTCTTATTGCAAAGTAACTGCCTTTCAACACGTAAACTACTCGTCCTGCGTATCCGTGCCTTTACTTGCCCAGCTAAATATTAGCGCTGGTCATCCTCATACTTGCCGTCGTCTAGGATTATGGCGACTGAGTTGAAGGCAAAATTAATTAACGGGGAGCCTCATAGGGGTCCGCCTAAGGTTATTGTGCCCATCATTGTGGAGCCCGTCGGAGACGACTTCTTATTTTCACCTGGCGTGGAGACTCCAGGTCACCGCATACATTCAGAGGTACGTGTCAGCATAGCGACTGGTCATACACCCTGCTGGGGCTGCTGCCTTGTGCGGGCCAACGGAAAGTGTCAACTCGAATGCTGTATACCGGCATGGAAACTTCGCAATGAGGGCCAACATCTATGAGCATGAGCAACATCATATTGCCTGCTCTCTCCAATGTTTTTTGACGGCAGGGTCTCTCTTTGGTGGAAAAGGGTGTCTTGTCGCATCCGCATCCGTGCTTCCCCCTTACCCCACCCCCACTCATAAGCACCAATCCATTGTGGCGCAACTCCATCGCATATACCTCTCATATTACCTACCTGTGCTTCAGCCGTTTCCCTGCCCTTTCCTGCCATGCAGAACTTCAAAAGCAGCGACTTCCCTTCCCTAAAGCAGAAGCAACTGCAGCAGCAACCACCGCAGCAACAGCGACCAACCACGGACTCCCCTCGCATGGCGCCAGGCTGCTTCTCGTGCCTTAATCTAAAGCCGCGCTGAGACAGGCGCCCTCGGGTCCCCACCTCTTCCTCTTCGACCTCATCAATAGTGGCAGCGGGGGGGGGGACAACTGGATAGACGGCAACAGAGAGTCAGCATGAGGCGTTGTAAGCGTGGGCTAAGCCAAAGCTAGTTGAAGCGCCATTAAGGATGGCCTTCGACTCGTAGGGCAACACAGAGCGCACGGTAGGGCAACGCAGAGAGATAGGGGGTGTTTCAGAGGATGGGTCTTCACCATTCTGTCCCTCGCTTCCTACCGTCCTCTACCGTCCTAAAAGAAGGAGAACGTGGATCCATGGCGGACCGCTTTTTCAGCGTTGTGTGGGGCCCTGGAGTGTGTCTTGTTGTCTGGTATGACCACAGCCATCATGAGGAAGTTTGAGGTTAGGATCTGTTAGGGGTGTACATCTCTTTGCGTTTCATGCTGCATCACTCGCTAGTAGGTAGTGCAGGGGCAGCGGTAGGTCTCACATGCGGGTTCCTTCAGCAAGCATGGATCCAAGCGTGGATCCAAGCGTGGATCCAAGCGGCGGACCAGAGATGTATCTTTGGCAGAACGACGGGCATGAAGTTTAGGGCGAGTAGCAGCCAGCATCGTCGGTAGGTAGTCAACAGCATGTCTGGAGTTTGTGTGGAAGGGTGTGGATGCTGCGTGCCAATCCATGGCGAATGCAGTGAGTAGGTAGAGTCTTTGGGTTATCTATGATGTCGCGAGGCTCTGTCGAGTAGCCGGACTGGCAGTTGTCTTTGTTCGCTGGAAAGGCACAAACCTCAATTCCTGGCCGTCGTTTTGCTACCAGGGTATTTTTAGGTTTAGGATAGATGGTAGGCTTTGGATAGAGGTGGCGCATGGTAGTTACACTTCGGCATATCACATCGCGGTTGGGTATTGTTGTGAAGGTGAGCAAGACTGCTGCAAGCGGTAGGATCAATGTCAGGCACGCAGGCAAGGCGTTGTGCTGTGATGGGCGTGGTTCCATTATGTTACCGTTATTGTAGGTAGTGTCATTCGGTTTAGGGCCTCACACTGAATTATATCGCCTGCAGGGGCGGGTGCCCGGTTATTGGCTAGCATCGGGAGAGGGCTCTCTCTCGGGTCTCTCTTTCCCCCGTTTTGCATGGGCGGACGCATTGCTTGTGTGCAATAAGGGTCAAAGGACACTTGAAAAGCACTGGTTATTGGGCCCATGTTTGAAGTTAAGAGTTAGTTAGGTGTACGGTGCCGCTTACTTGGCGTGGACAGCAAGCATGTCCATGTGCCTACACATGGTATTGTGGTATCTGGTGTGGCTGTGAGCCGGTAACTCGTGAGTTTAAGGGTTGCATAGCTGCAAGGAGAGCTGCGGCGGGGCTAACTAGCTTCGTTGCCCTGTGCTGTACATACGAAAGGTTTAGCCCGGTGCTTGCGCTTGATTCTGCGCTCGTTTATAGAACTCTTTCTTTTACCCGTTTACGGCGATCCCTGGCGGTTATGGCTAGCGATCGGTGCGTGTCTTGTTGTACATTCATTTCGCGTAATACATGTGTACGTGATTCTTGAGAGTGTCACATTCTATGTACGGTATTCAGCCTTACCGTAAGTCATATGTAACCACAAAACGTCGGTTTCACTGGCGCTGCTGACCCACGGGTCACACTCGCCAGTCGACATGGCCCCGTTACATTAATGCGTCGAAGGCACCAACGCGTCCATAATGGCGACCACGGCGGCTGGCTGAGGATTGATGCCGCGGCGTTAAGACTTCAGAGGCATGGGGCAATTTTACCACGGCAGGCCCTACTTTCTCTAAAAACTTAGTTAGCCTTGCGATTAAGTGCCGTGCAAGCGGTCTCAGAAACACAGTCAGCACTCATGAAACATTCCGACTCTTCCCACGCGCCAAAACGGTACCGGCATAGCCTCGCACATGGCCAGTGTGGGTCCATGCGACCTAGGTGGCTACTAAAGCCGCACGTTTACTCCAACCGGTAACTTGTACGTATAGAAGAGTTGAAAGGAACATGGGTACGACATCCCTGCGTTGAATTATCGGCACATGCCCCTGCGTACATGGCTATATTCTGCAATATCGGTAGCTACGGGATAACCCTTCGGCGGGCGGCAGGGCGTTCTCGGCCTATAGTTGCGTATCCCTAGCACGCTAAACTCCTGCTGCTGCTGTTGCCGACCCTGCCGCTGCTGTTGTTCCTGCCGCTTCGCGCCATGTGCCTGTTTCAGCCTTCCCTCTCGCGCCTCATTCAAGACATTCAGAAGCCTACATACAATCCGCCTTCGAGTACCTCCGAGGGCAACGCGACCCTTCCCGCCTGCATCTCCAACGCTAGGTAAGCTAAGCCACATCCCCCACGTTGCAACGCACCGCGCATCAAGCCGCGCGGATCTCATCTCATCTCCCTCGTCACTTGCCACGCCTGCTGCCACCCGCCGTCTTGCCGCCCACCACCGCCTTTTTAGCCACCGGCGGCTTCACACGTGACCCACGGGTCACCCCCTTCGCCCCCTTCGCCGCCCTCGACCTCGCAGGCCTCTCCGGCGGCGAGGCCCCTGCCGTCGCCTCCTCCACTTCCATCGGCACAACTGCCACATCCGCCACCTCATCTCCCTCATCCAACTCCATTACGTAATTTCCCATCGTGTAACGCGATTGTACGACAATGCCGTCAACCGCCTGTCGTACAACGACCCCGTTCTTCGACGCCAGCAGCACCTCCTCTCCATCTCGAACCAACAGCGCTGCCACAACACGGTCAGCGCCGCGACTGCTGCTGCTCTTGCTATTGCCGCCAGCAGCAGCAGCAGCGGCTGCCGCCGCCGCATCGCCACTTGCGCCGCCAGCATCGTAGCTGCTGTCAGGAGCGGCAGCGGCGGACGCGACGGCGGCCTCCGCGCGTCGCTCGCTCTTCGTCTTCCGTGGAGCAGCGGCGGAGGCGAGTCGCGCGATGCGCATGCCTGATTGGTTGCGGCTTCCCAGTCTGAGCTGGCTCAAAGGGATGCGCTTTCCGCTTCCATGAGCCGTCACCACTAGCAAGCAAGGACCCGCCTCCGCTGCTACCACCTCAGCCTCCGCCTCCTCCTCAACAGAGCCCTCAGCCTTCTCATGCTCAGCCGCCTGCTCCTCCTCCTCCTCCTCCTCCTCAGCCGCCGCTGTCACCTCGTCGTCGTCGCCTCCCACGTCACCAACGTCCTCGCCGCCACCTCCCTCGCCACGGCTGTCCTGCTGCTCCTGCTGCAGGAGGGTAGCTACATCCGCCGGCAGTACGGCAACGTCCGCCAGCCGGTCACCGGACCGTCGTACAGATCCGAACCTCATGCCCTGCGCGCGAGGGCGAGGGCGCGAGAGACAGAGTGAGGGCGCGTGTCCGGGTACGTGCCATTCCAGGGAAACGGGGGTTTTGAAGGGATATGCGGTTCGGTTGGTTTCCCCTCAACGTCACTAGTACCGTAACGTCCACCTTGCCCATCCCCGGGACTTGGTTGCTTCCCTCTTAACACCTTCACCCCCCATCATCCCCCTTACCCTAACGCCCTTGGCGCTCCCCCCCATCCGCCTCAGCTCCCCCGCCGGAAACAGCAGCGCCTGCCCCTGCGCCGACACGAGCAGCACCACATCCCTCGGACCGCCCAGCAGCGCCGCCCAGCCCAGCTCGTCAGACTGGCGGGAAGGAGAAGAACCCTTCTTGGTCTCCTCCTTCTTCTCCTCCTTCTTCTTGGTGATGGAGGTGGAATAGTTGGCGAACTGCGAGGGGGGTTAATGTGCGTGTGTGAAAGGGTTACTATCAACGGCCTGGGAGGTTTGTTGATGTGGAGGGAATTGCATGAAGGGGGTAAAGAGGAAACAACTGCCTGACTGAGGGATAAGGCGTCAACATGGGTTGCAACATGTGAAGGGGGGGTCAGGACCCAGCCCCCTGAGGGGCCCAGCCCCCGCATTAAAAGGCATCACCACCAGTGGTCCACCAACCTGGGTGGTCAGGATTTAGTATTTCTCGCGGCTCAGTTGGAAAATACCTAATTCACCACCACCCACCGTCAGGCCGGATCGCGGGATCTTATGCCTCGGAATGCCGATTCGCTTCACCAACGCCTGACGGCTGCACAGCAGGATGCTCGGGCCGCCATCCTCCTCCTCCTCATCCTCATCGTTCCCGCCAGCATCGCCCTCCCCGTCACCCTGCGGCTTCTCTCGTTCCTTCTCCTCCTCCGCCGTCACCGCCGCTGCCACCTCCTGCACTTCCGCTGCCTCCTTCTCAGCCGTGGGCGCTGCTCCTCCTTCTGCCCCGCCTTCTGCCATGTCGGCTCCTCCTACATCCACGGCTACCGGCCCCGCTGCGCCTGCCACACCTGCCCCTGCTGCTGCTGTTGCCGTCCTGGGTGTGGGCGCCAGGCGGGGCGGCAGGGGCAGCAGGGCGGCGATGGGGAAGGCGGCGCCCAGCTTGAGGACCTGGGGGTGTGGGTGTGTTTGGGGGTCAAAGACCATAGCGAACCATAGGAAGCCACAGGTTGGGGCAAGACAATGGGATAGGACCCATGGTTGGGGGGGGAGGCGGGGTAAGGCGAGGTGGGGGTTAGGACCTCGTACGTGCTGTTCCAGAAGCTTCCAGCCGCCCTTTCCTCTTCCCCGCCACGTCCCTAACCCCCCTTACCCCCCTCCCCGACCTTCCCAACAACGCCAGTTATACATATCATACACACACCCCTCCTCACATTTGCCACGCTCACGCCCGAAGGCCCCGCCGCGCCACTCGCCCCCGCTGCCGCCGCCCCCGCCGCTCCTCCACCTCCCGCCCCAGCCTCCCCCCCGCCTGCTGCTCCTGCTGCCCCTCCTGCCCCTCCTGCCCCCGGCACCGCCACCACCGCCGCCTGGTACGCCCTGCCGGCCGGGGAGATCAGCAGCAGCTGGTCGCACTCCCGGGGGGCGGCCAGGGCGGCCAGGGAGTCGCCGGAGCGCAGACGCAAGCAGGACTTGCCTGGCGGGATTGATGGGGGGAGGGGGGTCATTTTTTGGACCAATGTAAACAATAGAAAAACAAAAAGAAAAAGAGAGGATTAACCATGCGAGGAAAGGAGGAAGCAGCACCAATTGGGAAAAGGAGGAGGAAATACTGGGAGGATATGTACGGGAAAAGAGGAGGAGGAGGAGGAGGAGGTGCCATGCGAGATGGAAGCGGGTCGGGGATTGGGAGGGGGGCAGGGGGGTGTAAGTACCACCGGAGTGTAGGTGGGGTGCAGGTAGCCAACACGTTAGCTCCTCTGCCCGCCCGCTGCCCTCTCCCTCCGCCGGTACACCCCGTTACAGCTCGTTGCAAGTTACTCTACACCCCTCTCTACGCCCCTCCTTCCCCTCCCCCACCTCGTGTGTTCCTGTTCTGCTTGTTGACCGAGTCCAGCGGCACGCGGCGCAGGAAGCCGCGGCGGGAGGTCAGCAGCAGGCAGGGGCGCGCGGGCGGGAGGGACTCGGCAGCGGCGGCGGCGGAGCTGGAGGCTGTGGCGCAGGGTGGGGTTGGGTGAGGGGGCGTTGAGAGGTGAAGGAATGGAAGCATCCACCCCCGTCACCATCTTTTCCTTCTCCTCCCTTCTCCCCTCCCCCACGCAAGGCGGCTTCTTCCTCAAGTCGTCTCGGTTTCCGGTAAGCAACGATTCGGTAAGTAATTTGAGATGCGTGTTATTAGTGCCTCCGAATGCGCTCACTGCATGAGTCGGGATATGGGATTGGGACTTAGTTGTTTGCATTTCTTATATAATTTTCTCCCCTCCCCCCCTCCCTTCCCCCCCCAGCTCGTTAGTTGAATCGTCAGTGTCTCTTTCTTTTTTACCCCCCCCCCCTACCTCCCCACTCACCCACATCCTCCCCGCTGATCAGCTGCGTGCGCCGCGGCTCCCCGAACTCCTCCGCCACCCGACCCGCCTCCAGCTCCACCAGCGACAGCAGCGCGGAGCGGTCGGACAGCACCCGCTGCAGCCGCCGGATGCTGGGGGGGAGAGGGGGGGAGGGAGAGGGAAGGTAAATTTAAGGAAGGGGAGGGGAAAGCAGACTTCCCAAGTTGTTGAACGGGGGAAGGGGGGAGGGGGAGAAGAGGAGAAACACAACGCAGGGGTTAGGACGTGTTGCTAACCTCAAAGCTAGTGTATTGTAAAGCTCAGGGTGGAGCTCAAGAAGCTGTTGCACCTTTGAGCAACCACCACCACCACCTCCTGCTCCCAGCCCCCTGCCCAGCTGCGTCACAACTCCTCACAGCCTCCCCCTCTCCTCTCCTCGCCCCCAGCAACAACCTCGGCTCCCCCAACTCCTTCCCCCTCCTCACGTCTCCCCCAGCTCCCGCGCCTCCTTCCGCAGCTTGGCCGCCTCCAGGCCCGTCAGCCGCCGCAGCGTCAGACCCAACACCGCCTCAGCCTGGCAGGGGGGGGGAAAGAGAGGCAGGGAGGCAGGGAGAGAGGGGAAACATGGTTGAGAAGCGAAGCAACCGGGGGCAGGAAGGGAGGTTGGAGGGCTCGGAGAGGCGGGCGGGCGCCGAAAAAGGGTTTGGCCGTGTTCTTCTGGTTCTGGTATATCTTTGAGCCCCTCTTCCCCCCCCCCCACCTGCAGCTCCCCCCTCCCCCACCTGCAGCTCGCTGAGCCCATGTCTTGCCACCAGCGCCTCACGGGCAGCCGACGCATCCGTCGCCGCCCGCACCTCCGCCACCACAGCGTCCAACCGACCCGCCGCTGCACCTCCCTGCCTGCCCGCCTGCTGCCCTCCTTCCCCTCCTGCTGCCTGCTCCCCCTGCTGCACTCCCTCTCCCTCTCCCTCTGCCGCCTGCCCCCCCCCCTCCCCCTCCCCCTCCCCCTCCCCCTCCTCCCCCCCCAGCAGCCCCAGGAATCCCTCCACCAGGTGCGCCCGCTGCTGGGCGGATTGCAGGGCGGCGGAGGAGCGCCGCCGCACCACCTCACACCTGCCAGGAGGGGGCGGGGGGGGGAGAGAGGGTTTTGTGAAGAGGTCAGGAGGGGGAATGAGACGGCAGCGGTGAGATAGGATTGCGTCATGAGGCCAGAGGCAGTCGTGTGTGTTGCTGGCACCGCGCGTAGGGGATGAAACCTCGCGCGAGCAGCATCAAAAGAACAAACAGCGCTTCCCTCCGGCTGGTGCTTCTCTGAACCCCCCCTCTCCCTCCCATCTCTGCCCCCCTCTCCGCCCCCCCACTTATTTAATTTTTTCCCCCAGGCCCATCTCCCTCTCCCCCCCCCTCCCCTCCCCCCACCTGAAGTCCAGGAATGCCTGCAGCATCTCCTTGAGTCCCGCCAGCCGGGGCTGCGAGCCACCGTGGAGCGCCACGCAGTTCACGTGGACGGAGGTCTGGGGGGAAGGGAGGGGGGAGGGGCCGGGCAGGTGGGTTGTGTGTGAAGGAAGCTGGCCGTGAGTAGGAGCGTACTGGTGGTGTGTGTGGTGAGGTAGGGGTGGCGAGAAAGGGGTTGGGGGGGAGGTGGGGTTGAAGGGGGTACCAGATAGGAGAAACAACATATTAGGGGAAGGGGCGATGCCGGGTTGCATTCTCATTCAACGCATTGGGAATTCTTCCTTTCCCCCCTCCTCCACCTCCCCCCCTCACCTGCAACCGTGTGTGTTTGTACATCTTGGCCAGCAGCCCCTCCGCCGCATGCCCCCGCCGCACCTCCACCACCACCCGCACCCCCGACCGGTCGCTCTCATCGCGCACGTCCGCCACCCCCTCAAGCACCCGCTGCTCAGCCAGGGAGGCGAGGGTGGAGACGAGCTCGGACTGGGGGGGAGGGTTTTAGGGTTTTAGGAAGGAGGAAGGAGGGTGAGGGAGGAGGGGGCAAGAAGGATACCCAATGTGTTACTGACGATGGTAAACTAGGGAGAGAGAGGGAGGGGGAGGGAGGAGGAGTGATTGGTGAAGAGGGAGCAGGGAGGGACGTGGGATGGAGGCGGCTAATGCTCCACTAACCAATCTCCACCAGAGTTTTCCAACAATCCTCCGCGTTGACCTGTCGTACCTTATACACCTGGTACGGCAGTTCCGTTATCACAATCAGCTCCCGCCCCTCTCGGCCTCCACCTCCTCCTCCACCTCCCACTCCGCCTTCCTCATCCTCGCTCATGCTACCGGCCACACCGCCGCCACCACCACCACCACCAGCAGCAGCAGCGGCAGCGTCCTTGTTCCGTCGGCTCTTGCGAGGTGACGCTGCCCCTGTTGTTGTTGTCGCTGTCCCGGTGCGCTCGATGTGCACCTTGCCGCGAATGATGAGCGAGCCCCGACCCGTGGTGTAAGCCTGCGGGCAGGGGGGGGTGAGGTCAGGGAGCAACAGGGATACATATTCTGCATTGGGCTGGATTATTGGATAGCGTGGGGGCGGGTGGCAATTGGGGAAGTGGAAGAGGAAAGATGCCGCCCAACTCCTTGGCAATCATCCCTCTCTCTCTTCACCCTCCCTAGCACTCCTAGCTCCCTTCCCCGTCCTTTCCCCCACGCATGCATGAGTCGGGACATGGGATCGGGACTCCGTTGCTTCACTTTTCATCATCGACAATTCCCGCCTCCCCCACCTGCAGCAGTTCCGGCCCCGCCACCACCTGACCGCCTGCAGGAGGGAAGCAGGAGGGAGAGGGCGGAGGGGAGCAGCGCCGGAAGAGGGGTGGGAACTGTGCGCTGCGGGGGAGCGCACGTTCGACAGCGTCGTACAGCGTTACTACATAGTGTCGTACAGTGTTGGTGTTATTACACAGTGTCGTACATTGTCGTGTTTACTATACACCAGGTGGATATGAAGTATGTACGAACCCACTCTCCGGGGCCCCTCCCCTTCCACCCGCCCTCCCCCGTCCCCCCTCCCCCCCACCCCAGCACCCACCCGTTGGGAAGTCGGGTCCCTGTATGTGCTGCATCAGCTGCTCCGTGGTGACCCGCGGGTCGGCGATGAGCGCCCTCAGCGCCCCCACCACCTCCCGCAGGTTGTGCGGCGGGATGTGCGAGGCGATGCCCACCGCGATGCCGGAGGAGCCGTTCACCAGCAGGTGCGGGATGACGGCGGGGAGCACCACGGGCTCGTCCTGGAGCGGGGGGGCAGCGGGGGGGAAAAAGAAATTCCAATGTGTGGTGTGATAGTGGGGGGGGGGGTAAACAGGAAAGAGACACTGACGATGCAACTGACGAGCTGTATGACATGTAGGCTTCACCATGGGGTGCAAACATGGTAGCGGTTGGGGGGCAGGGGTTGGGTTGGGACATGAACAAGGCAGCCGAGCAAGAACCCGACAAGGGGAAGGGGTAACGGAAACCGGACCGTAGGAAACCACAGGCTCATGAGCAAGGCAGCAGAGCAAGGACAAGGATATAGGAAAGGGGTAAGGGAACTGGGACAGAGGGTCGCTCCCCACCCTCACAGCACTCCACCCCCCACCCCCCACCCCTCCCCACTCACCTGGCTAGCGTCAAAGGTGGGCAGCCAGTCCACCGTCTCCCTGCTGCCCCCACCTCCCCCGCCCCCGCCCCCCAGGTCCCCCAGCAGCGCCCGCTCTGCCAGCGCAGTCAGCCGGCACTCCGTGTATCGCATGGCGGCGGGCGGGTCGGCGTCCAGCGAGCCGAAGTTGCCGTGACCGTCAACCTGGAGGGGAGAGGGGGCGGGGTGGTCAGAGATACATACCAGAGGGGGGAGGATAAATGAAAAGTGAAGCAACAGAAGGGGGGGGAGAGGTCAGAGATGTATACCAGAAGGTTGGAAAAGAGGGGAGGGGGGAGGCGAGGAGGAAGGACCCTAACCACCGGCTCCTCACGATGTACCGCGCACCGGCTCCTCCCCACTTGCAAGGGCACCTCACCGCACCGGAGATTGATCCCCCTTCCCCCACTCATGCATGAGTGTTTCCCCCACTCATGCAACATGACTAACGTTGACAGTGTACCACCCTCACTACCCCTCACCCCCCCATTGTCTTGGCCCAACCTGTGGTTTCCTATGCTTCGGTATTATCTTTGACCCCCCCCCCTCACCAGGGTTTGCCGCATGGCGAAGGGCTGCGCCATCCGTACAAGCGTGTCGTACACCGCCGAGTCTCCGTGCGGGTGGAACTTGCCCAGCACCTCTCCCACCACTCGGGCGCACTTCTTGAAGGGCTTGGAGTGCTGTAGACAGGCAAGCGGGCAGGCAGGCGGCCAGGCAGGCAGGCATGCATGCATGCGGGGGTAAGCGGGCCGGTGGTGGTGCAGCTGGAATGCTTCCGTTATAGTCGCGGTTTTCCTTCGCAGCGCAGTCCCATCCCCTGTGCATGGCAAGCCCCATGCGCCCACTTTCCGGCAGCCCCCACTACCCCCCTTCCGTCTAGCGTCTTCCTCAGCACCCAACCTCGCCCTTCCCTCCCCACAACCCGTCCCCTCCCCCCTCCCCTCCCGCCCCCCCCTCACCGCCAGCCCCATGTCGTGCATGGCGTACAGGATGCGGCGGTGCACCGGCTTCAGGCCGTCGCGCACGTCGGGCAGGGCGCGACCCACGATCACTGACATGGCGTACTGGGGGGGGAGAGGGGGGGGAAGGGGGGGGGGGGGGACAGGGCGGGGGAAGGTGGTGTGTATGGGGTGTTTTTATGAAAGTAATAAAAAGGGGGCTGGCGCACAAGAAGGGGGAAAGACAGTTTACTTAACACACGTACATACCGGGCAGGAGGCGAGCGGGCAGGTTCCTAGGTAGTAGGCGAAATAGAACGGGGGTGAATACACAAACGTACGACAGGCCCCTACTCACAGATAGGTACGACTCATACGCCTCGTCGTACAGCTCACGATCCTCAATGCGCTCCGGTACGGCAGGATTCGGATCCAAAGCAGCGGAGGCGGCTCCACCTGTAGCACCACCGTCACCACTAGTATTGTTGCCAGTACTGCCATCACCGCTAGGACCGCTGGCAGTCGTACGACGTCTACTAGATCCGCCGCCTGGACGGCGTGCAGCAGCTGGTATGACTAATGTACGGCGCCCTAGGCTGCCGCCGGTGATATTGCCAAGCACCAGGCTGCTGCTGCTGCTGCCGAGACGGTTGCCATGGGCCACGGCGGAGTTATTTGTCGTGTTGCTGCAGTTTGAAGAGCTGTCGGGTGTATTGAGGAGGGAGCCGTTGCCGTTAACAAAGGCAGCTGGCGGCTGCAAGGATGGGGGATGGTGACGGAACAGTGGCCTTGCAGCAGCGCTGGTAGCGGGTCCAGGGAAGGGAACCTATGGAGGGGGGGAGTGGTGGCGGAGGGGAAATTTGGACAGACGTGGACGCCAAACTAACCATATCTCATCAGGCTCCACATTTGGGGAAAGGCCAGTGGATTGCATAGAAAAAGCGTGCAATTGGGCATGCCGCAAAGCGGCAGCGCATGCAAGACTTGGGCACAATAGAACGGGGAGGAGCGATGCGATGGATGGCAGCTGCAAGCGTTAGCAGGCCCAGAGGCGCTGCGAGGGCGGATGCTGGGAGAGAGCTACGCGTAGTAGTGAAGGCCATAAAGGTTAAGTCCATTTCCAGCAAAAAAACGATGGGCTAAGGAGTCGTTAGTCGTGACCGTTCGTGTCCAGGGCGGCGAGGGCGTGATACCCACGCCTCCGAGCCCATTTTTTCCAGGGGAGTGCCATGGCTGATCACAATCCGACACCAGACGCCCAAAGCTGCGCTAATTACTATCACAAGCAACGGTTCGGCGATGCAACCTGCCTGGGTACGTCGGTTCGCCTCCGCGGCAGAAAGCCCCAATTGCATGACGGGCAGTGTTTTTTTGGGAGTCAAGTCGAAGCGTCTTGTTAACAGCTACCTGGGAGATCTTGCTCCTATGCTTTGAGCGCGGGCATCTGCGAGGGAGCGTGCGACTTGCTACGGCCACAAATGTACTTTTTGGAGAAGAAATCCTATATTCCCCTACGCAACAAGTCTTGAACGCCTCGGGTGTCAGGGTGCAAAAATAAGGCCCTCCTGGAGCCGTACGCCAATGGTTTGTCCTCCTTATACTCTGCTGTTGCTCAAAGCATAAGTCAATAGCTCGTTGCACATCACCGGTTGTGCTCTCACCGGTAGTCACGCGCTAGGAAGTGGCCGCGGGAGGTCTCGGAAACATCTTTGTTGCTGGTGATAATAGGCAAAAATGCGGCCCCAGCTTCTCCGCTTCCTTCAGCGCGCCCCCGCAGGTGCGTTTAGCTGGTTCTATGCAAGCTGGGCCTTTCCGTGGAACGTCAATATGGCAAGCAGCATCAGAGCCCGTTGAGGCTCCTGCCAGCAGCATTGGGACATGGCTTCAGCACTAAGAACTCTTCTTAGTAAATAGATGGAATTCTGTTGCTCTGGTGTGGAGGTCGTGTTGACGCCCACCGATGCTGTGATGGTTCACGCCGAAAGTCGCTGCCTTTGGAGCACCAGCTGACCGGTGCCGCGGCGTTCATAATGGTGCTTTGCAGGCCTAAGCCAGGAGGGCATGCAAGCCCTGCGCGCTGGCCTGACCTCGGCTGAGGCTTCCGGCCTGCTGCAGTCGACCTCCAGCAAGTAAGGAGGGGAGCACCAGCTTTTTCCAGCGCAGAACGTCTAGTACGTTTCCTGCCTTCACGACAGGGACTTTAGCCGTTTCTTTCTTGGCTAACAAAGGACTCTCTACCTTGTACATTTTTGTCCCGCAGCCGCAATGAGGTGCCGCTGCCCAAGGGCCTGGGCTTCTCCAAGGTTTGTCTTGTTGACTTAATAGTCATTAATGGTTTGCCTTGGCTTGCAACAACAATGGAGCTTGAACGCCGGTATCGGAATCCTGCGCTTGCAGATGGCGATGCCTCTCAGCCTCCAGGGCCACCTCATGAGCACCCTGGCCAGTGCCAACGGCGAGGACAAGAAGGAGTCCGCCACTGCCTCCCTCGCGCGCGAGGTGCCCAAGGTGCCCACCGCCCTCGCGGCCCTGCCGCCCCGCTCTGCTCGGTAAGAAAAGTCGGGCATATAACTATGCAAGATATAGTAAATATTGTACATTTTAATACTAGTTTTGCTTCAGCTTGTGATACCGCTGTCAGCTAACCCGACTCACCTTGTTCGCTGCAGTTCCATGGCCACCGCTGCCCACGGCCACGAGATGTCCGCCAAGGAGACCTACATGGAGCACACCGCCAAGCGCCACCCCTTCCACGTGCTGCCCCCCAGCCCGTGGCCTCTGCTGGCCGGCTGGGGCACCCTGGTGCTCGGCCTAGGTACGTGTGCGGTATGTGTATGCTACCTGCAAACCCTCGGTTCTCTAAATGCTGCTTAGCAGACGCTTCAAGACGCTGCCGTCCTCTGCATTTTCACAACCCTTGTGATGTGCCATACAGTATACTACTGTAATTTCACACCTGCCATTGCCACCCCCCTTCCTGTAGGCGCGGCCTCTTACTCTCACGGCCTGCCCGGCGGCGGCTGGGTGCTGGCCTGCGCCCTGGGCAACCTGACCTGGACTGCCACGACCTGGTGGCGCGACTGCGTGATTGAGGGCGACATGGGCATGCACTCCGAGCTCGTGCGCAAGAACATGCTGAAGGGCATGTGGGTCTTCATTGCCAACGAGGCCGTGCTCTTCACCAGCTTCCTGTGGGCCTGCATCGACCTCGGCATGTCCCCCAACACGGACCTGCAGTGCCAGTGGCCCCCGGTCGGCATTGAGCCCATTGGCTGGGACAAGCGTGCCCTGGTCATGTCGGCTGTGCTGGCTGCCTCATACTACAGCGCCAACGTTGCCATGGTCGCCAAGGAGCCCAAGGTGTGTTGCGCTTCTAAGTCTTTTGTCCGGAGGGATGGAATAACCCGTTAATGCTGGCTGAGGCAACGGGTGTGCTGCTAAACCATGGGCAGTTAATATCGATGGTGCTTCAAGTGGACGGGTTTTGTCGGCACTCAGTCGCTCGCATCGCGTCCTGTCTTACAAGTTGCCTTACAACTAACACGGGAATAGAAAGCGAAAGCCCCTGCTCGTCTGTTAACAAGATTTTGTCCGCACTGTTTCTTTGCAGACCGTGATCACCGCTCTGGCTACCACCGTTGGCCTGGGCGCGATGTTCTTGTTCGACCAGTACCTGGAGTACAACGAGACTCCCTTCACTATCTCCGACTCTCCCTACGGCTCGACCTTCTTCGTGACCACCGGCTTCCACGGCCTGCACGTGCTCATCGGCTCCATCTACCTGGCCGCCACCCTGGGCATGTACATGCGGACGCACACCAAGGGTGCCGCCCTGACCAGCTCCATTCTGTACTGGTGAGTGTTCGTTTTGCCAAGGTCGAACTACTGCCTGTGATTAAAGCGAAGTTTGCATTGGAGGTCCGGTTGTCGCTACCTTGGCATGCCGCGGTTTTCTTTTCTCTTCCCCCAAAACTTTCCACACAGGTATCTTGGATTACAACGTAATCGCTTTTCTCTTTCCCCTATGTTCGTAACAGGCACTTCGTCGACATCGTGTGGATTGCCGTGTACGGCATCATCTACGTTGGCCAGTTCTAAGCGGCCAATACGGAGAGCAGCGCCAGGTGGAGGCTAATCCAGACGCGTCGGGTGCTGCGGGGGTTTTCAACTGTCGGTTTGTCTTTGTACGACCGAGCAGCCTCTGCTGCCCGTGATCTTCCTCTTTTTCCATGTATTCTGCGTGATCCCACATGATTTTTAGGTTATGTGCGCTGGTTTACTGCAGCTTCCGGACCGAGGGAGTAGGGTTGCCCCACTGGCTAGCCCCAAACCGAGTACGCTGGCTTCTCGCGTTGTCTCCTCTGCCGTTTCGGCAGGAGGCTTCGTCTACAGGGCTGCAGCTTTGTTGGCTTTAGCGAACGCGTGCGTGCGAGCCAGGTGCATTGGGTGGTGGCGGGCGCTGAGGGTGCGGCCGGGTGTGCTGCAACTGCGCATCCAGGCTTGGCGCCATGGCTTGACAACTTGAGTTTGTGAGAACCGCAGCGGGTTCTGTTATTTATGTGTGATAGGCTTATTTAGGTTAGACATATTTCCTCCTCCCAAGTGAGCTGGTATGTGATCAGAAGAGCGACATTACATGGTTTTCTGCAGCATCCAGCGGAGAGGATGTACACTTTCGTGATGTGTGGCGGTTCGAACTGGGTGGACGACGACAGGGATAGGGGCCATGCTGCGGAGTGAACTGATGCAATGGTGGTGTTCCATGTTGTACATGTAATATTGAGCTACAAAGTTTTACACTCCGTGGCTTATTCTTTACAAACAATTGCTAAGCCAAGACCAGCCAAGCACAAGATTCCAAGCCTCTCAGCAGAATCTGTCGAGCAACTTTGTCTGTGGCAATGAAGCATGCCTAGAGTCGTACTAGGCGAGCTTGCGTGTTCCTGGGTGTCCTGACAGCTAGATGTACTTGTCTACACCAATTGTCGCATCAACCCGCCTCAACACCGTCATAACCGTCAACCCATTTGACGTCTCCCTCACGCAGTCAACAACAACTCCACTTGCTTTTTCATCACCGCATCCCAGCGGCAAGTTCCCCTCATCACCTCCCCACACTCCGCAGTGTCACCCTCCCATGCCAGCTTACATCAGGCGATCCGGCCCCACAGCCTCAGCCATCTCCGCAAGTGGCGCCGCCACCGCTGCTACCGACACAACCGGCGCCGCGCCTACCAGCACCTTCTCCCTCACCTTGTCCTCCGCCTCCACGCCGCCCTCCCGACCTTCGCCATCCTCCTCATCACCACTGCCGTCGCGACTGCTGCCCCCCACATCGCCGCTTGGGGCAGCAACTGCAGCAGCAGCCCCTGCCCGCTCAGGCTGCAGCGGCACCAGCTCGCTTGTAGAGCTGGGGGCCGCGGCAGCGGCAGCAGCGGTAGCGGCAGGAATGGCGGCAGCGGGCGCATGGTAGCGGTAGTCCGAGCCGCTGCCGTACTCGAGCGCGTCTAGCAGCCGTTGGAAGCCGTAGTACGGCACAAAGCGGCGGAAAGGCCGAAGTACGGCGTACGACAGGGTGTAGGCCAGCAGCGCGGCGTAGTGTCCGAACCAGGAGAACAGCGTGCGGGGCCCAACCTGCAGTGTACGGAGATGTAAGCGGCGCGTGTGCTGGACGCTTCTGTCCTTTAGGACGGCATAGAAGAGGGTCCGTACCCTCCACAACCGATTAACCTCGTGTGCCTGGAACACAACGCCCGTACAACTACAGAGGATGGGCATGGTGGCCCCAAATCGTCAAACCCCTGCCGTACGTACCTGCAACAGAACGCGGCTAACGGTCACTGGATTAGCCAGCATCATGCCCGTCATGCTCACACTCAGCGGCAGCAGCTGAATGGTGTCCTGCAGGAAGGGCCGCAGCACACGGTCCCCCAGCAGCCCCATCACGCCAAAGTTAGTGCCCAGGATTTCGTTCACGTGGGTGTACGGCAAGCGGGCCCAGTCGGGTGCCGTACGGAAATCCCGCTCGAAGGCTGCTGCCATTGCCGGCTTCTGCTGCTGCTGCTGGGGCTGGGGTTGCGGCTGGGGCTGCTTCATCAGCACTTGCAGGGGCTGCCCGCCTGCAGAAGCAGCAGCACCCGCCTCTCGCTGCTGCTCTTCCTCCTCCTCCCTGAGGTAATCCTCGGGGTCAGCCGCACCCGCTGCGAACCGCGCAGCTGCCATCGCAACCGCCTCTTGGAACGCAGCCGCCGGACCCGCGCCCGCGCCCAAGAGCAGCGGCGCAGCAATCGCCTCAGACGTCGCCTGCGGCGGCGGCGCCGCCGCCGCCGCGGCAGCAGCAGCCGTAGCAGCGTAGGGCGGTGCATGCGGGTAGCCGGGCGGGTAGGCTGTTTGGCCCACTGCGAGACTCATGGAGCGCTGGAAGAGCCAGGAGGCGGAGAGGGCGGGCTGGTAGGGGTGTAGCCAGGAGAGGTGGGAGCGGGAGAGGCGGTCCTCGGAGAGAGCCTGCAGGGCGTGGAGGGAGGGAGGGCGTGGAGGGTAGAGAAGTGCTTTTACCCCTTTCTAGGATTACTCGTAACATATTGCAAATGTTGCGCTGTCCCCTCAAAGCCTCTCCTCCATCTTCCCCAGTGTCCCCCCAACCCCCTCTCCCCCCTTCCAGCCTCATTCAACACATTGGGTATACAGCCTCGCTCAACACATTGGGTATTCTTCTTTTCCCCCCACCTGGTGCAGCCCCCGCGTGAGGCGGCCCAGGTGTCGCATCATGGAGCCGAAGCCGCCGAACGACAGCGGAGACTGGCCCGCGCTGGCGTCTCCGATCTGCATGAGCATACGTACACATGCACACGTACGTTCCAGTACGTTCCTACTCGCGGCCAGTTTTTTTAGCACACATACTCATGGTTAGATCGCATGGTATACGCATGGTACGCTCCAACTCGCGGCCAGTATTTTATCATATGCATGGTTGTTGTGGTGTTCTGCGACATCTGTTTCAGCTCGTCGCGAGTAATCCTCGACCAACCAAGCCAGAGCGAGATCGCATAACCCCCCCTACACTGGCCTCTTCAAGGAGGTAGCGTAACCTCCCTTTCAGCCACACCTGCATGACCCGGTCGAAGGCGGGCGGCAGCGGTCCGTTGCTGTAGCAGGGGAAGCCGCCGAAGAGCACCCGTTTGAAGCGCAGCTGGGAGAGGGGCAGGTTCTGGGAGGGAAGGGAGAGGGAATAATATGGTTGAAGATTCCGCATTAAGCTGGAATTAAGGATTGCGCATAATCATATTCGTTGGGTTAGTAGCAGCACACAAAGTACAAACCGTGATAAAGCTCCATAAGCTGGTGGCTGTGCTGAGGTCATATCATTGGACGAATCCCTGACGAGCTATAAGCTGGCGTCTGAGCTCCACTGCATTGCTGTGCGCAAATGCGCTGTAAGCTGTGGCTGGTATGCGGCTGTGTGCACCTAAACATCCCACCCGCCCTCCCGCGCAAGTGACCCCTGGGTCGAACTTTAGCCCAGCCCACCCACGACCGAACCCGACTGACCTGCGTAGCAAGGGAAAATTGTGCAACGAAGACGTACCAAATTTCGTTAATAGCGAGCGAAAAGCGTCCAGAGACACAAGAAGGCGGCGCGACGAGCGAACATAATGCAGGCATGCGTCCCTGTGCTGTGCTGGTGCTGCGAGCTGCGCTGTATATCGACGCAGGCTGTATGACGATGAAGATGGCTGAAAGAGACGGGACTATCCCGAGAGTTAGTATTTATGCGAAAGGCGGCGATGCGAAGTACGGCATGGGACGAGCATACTTAATTGAGCGCAAGCGCAGTATGGGTATAGTGATCTAGGTATGCAGAAGGTGCAAAACGTGCGGTGCCAGTGAAATGACAGCTAAAAACAATGACAGGGCGGGGCCTCGCAAGGCTCCCCAAACAACCCTGTCACCCAAGCGAGCCATTGCATGCAGGCTCACCGGGGCTGCAGGTGTGGGAGACCTCGGTGCATGGTGGCGTGCAGACTTACCAGATGACCATGAACGTAGACTAGTGTATGGCAGGGTGAGGGGGGTTTCAACAAGGCATTGCCTAATGCGATCCTATAGGTGCGACATGCGTGTTATGACAGTTAGCGTGCATGCAATACGTATCCGCTGTAATACCCGTGCTCCGCGAGCATGGCGATAGGCTGTTTACCGCCTCCTGGAGGTTGCCGACGTCCCTGCTAAAGGCGCTGGAGCCGGCTGCGGAATACTTGAGCTGAGCGTATCCGTTGGCTGTCGTTGATGTAGATGATGCCGAAAGTATCGACTGGCTGTTTCAGTAGTCACGTTACGAAGAAGCTTATCGGGCGATGTTGGAAGACCTTGATAGCCGGCCAGTCTCGTTGTTGCCGGTACGTTAGTGAATGGGCTTGTTCGTCGATCTTGGTGGCGATGCCGCGCGCGATCCGTAGTCCGTCGTTGTAAGCTCCAAACCCTCCCCTCCCGCCCTCCTAAACCCCATACTTATCCTGATGCGTGTGCAGCTGTGAATCTTGTAAGTGTAGAATCATGTATATAACTATGTGGCAAATAAAGCTTGTCGAAGAGTACATCGAAAAACGGGATAGGCTGTTGGAATAAGGCGCGATTGGTACTTGTCTCATAGTCTCCGCTCTCCGCAAGGGGGATGCTGCTGCTGAAGAGTAGAGCTGGGCGACTTCCCAGACCGCGGTACCCCGGTAAACCGGACCGAAGCGGGAAGTCTTTTGAGTGGGGATTAATATGGTTGAAGATTCCGCATTAAGCTGGAATTAAGGATTGCGCATAATCATATTCGTTGGGTTAGTAGCAGCACACAAAGTACAAACCGTGATAAAGCTCCATAAGCTGGTGGCTGTGCTGAGGTCATATCATTGGACGAATCCCTGACGAGCTATAAGCTGGCGTCTGAGCTCCACTGCATTGCTGTGCGCAAATGCGCTGTAAGCTGTGGCTGGTATGCGGCTGTGTGCACCTAAACATCCCACCCGCCCTCCCGCGCAAGTGACCCCTGGGTCGAACTTTAGCCCAGCCCACCCACGACCGAACCCGACTGACCTGCGTAGCAAGGGAAAATTGTGCAACGAAGACGTACCAAATTTCGTTAATAGCGAGCGAAAAGCGTCCAGAGACACAAGAAGGCGGCGCGACGAGCGAACATAATGCAGGCATGCGTCCCTGTGCTGTGCTGGTGCTGCGAGCTGCGCTGTATATCGACGCAGGCTGTATGACGATGAAGATGGCTGAAAGAGACGGGACTATCCCGAGAGTTAGTATTTATGCGAAAGGCGGCGATGCGAAGTACGGCATGGGACGAGCATACTTAATTGAGCGCAAGCGCAGTATGGGTATAGTGATCTAGGTATGCAGAAGGTGCAAAACGTGCGGTGCCAGTGAAATGACAGCTAAAAACAATGGGAGAGGGAAAGGAAGGAGGGAAGGGAAACGGAGGAGGAAGTGGGGCGGCAGGCGGAGGAAGGAATACCGGTAGCGTGTAAGGGAGGAACCGGGGGGAACGAGAACCCTTTGCAGCTGCCGGTACGTTCAACAGGGCAGGAAAGTCCGGAGATGTCCAGGAAAGGTCTTTCAGCGTGTCGTACATGCGAACCTGCCGTCAGGGTGTTAAACCGGTAGCCTGGCGCACTGAACCTGCTAGTGGTTAAGCCTCCAACCTCACCTGGTACCCCGGCAGCATCTCAAAGTAGGTGTCCAGCAGTTGCTCGAAGGTGGGGCGTTCCGGGTGCGCATCGCTGCGGGAGCGTGATGGGGGTTGGTTGGTTGGATGGTGGCGTGGTGGTTGACTGGATACCCACATGCAGTACGGTTCTACACATGCACATGACGTACTTCACACGGGAAATGTCGTACGCCCCTTGTCGTACCTGTAGGCGAACATGTATGTCGTACGCGCGGAACCCCCCTCCGCGGGAAATGCCTCCCAGAAGAGCTGCATGTCGTGGCTTGCGTGGCTGAGAGAGTAGAGCAGGTCAGCGGAGGAGTTGGAAGCGGCCGGGAAGCCTGAAGAAGGGGGCGGGTGCAAGTCTTCTCGGTTGTTAATAGCGAATAAACGCCAAGCGCTTCCTAAATGCTTTCCCATTCCTTCCCCTACACCCCTCCGAAGCCCCCACACAAACCCCCACAACCCTAGCTCTCAAACCCCCCACCCCGCTCTCTCACCCTCCGCACACGAGCCCACCACCAGGCACATGCCGTCGGGTTTGACACGCCCGCGGATCTGCCGTACAATCTCGCTGTAGTGCCCCATGCAGTCCAGCAGCAGTCGACACGTCAGCGAGCGGGGGGCTGCGGAGGGCGCAGCGGCAGCAGCCGCAGTGGCGGGAGTGGTGGTGGGCTTGGTGGCTTCTAGAGGTGTAGAAGCAGCGGAGGAAGAGGAGGAGGAAGAGAAAGAGGAAGAGGAGTGGGAGGATGAGCCAGCAGCAGTGGCGGGCGTAGAAGGCGGGGAGGAGGAGGGAGAGGAAGCGGAGGCGGGGGGCCCGAGGCCGTTGGGACGGTTGGTGTCGCCAACCGCTAACGGAGCGGCCCTTCCGCCGGGGGAAAGCTTCAAGCGAAGGCCGTCCTGTTGTAAACAGGGCACCGAGAGAGAGAGCGGGAGCGGGAACGGGGAGCGACCGTTTGGGGAGGGAACAGTACGAGGAGGAGATCGGTAAAGCGGTTGTACCGCAATGACAAGAGGAGCAGAGGTTGGGACGGAAACAGCGCAGCACAGGCGGCATCCTTCCAGCCTGCCAGCCCTCCTTCAGGACGCACAAGCACGGCTTGTTTTGCTTGTTGGGCCCCCCCATCCCCTCATCGTGCTCACCGAATGTACGACAGCCGCCTTGAATGCCGTATTCTCGTACAGCACCCCGCCCGCCTGCTCGAACCGCCTCCGCAGGGACTCAAGAAGCCTCTTGGGATGCACCCCCAGGTTCAGTACATCTTGGGTCCACATGTCCTGACATGGATGAGGGACGTTGGATAGCTACTATTCATACTTTTCATACCACGTTCGATACCGCGTTGGCTAATTGTGCCACGGGGTGATGCGTTGGGGTGTGCGGATGGGGCAGCCTGTGGTGGTGGTGTTGTGGCTACAGTGAGAAGAATGTGCGAGGAGTGCGGGGGGGATGAGGAACGAGGAACGTGAGCGCGCATGCATGATGGGGCACATCGGGGGGTAACAGTGAGTGCGGCGGCACGAGGCCTGTTATTCATTAAAACATGTATCAGAACATGTATTAAATGTTTTTTAACTGGAAGACGGTGTTGCCAAACCAACCCGGGACACCTGCAATCGACCTGCGCTCACCTGTCCCCCCACGAAGCCCACTCGAATGGGGTTGAACTCCGAAACCACCGCAGCTCGGAGCTCCTCGTGACTCAGCAAACCCAGCTCCTCGAGGACCTGTTGGTGTTGGTGTGTTTGCACGCATGTTGGTTTAATGCATGCAGGCAGGCAGGCGATAGGCACAACACATCGATTACCATAACTGTCGTGCAGCATTTCCCTGGCGTTCTTCCCATGTTCCTCTGGTGCCCCACAAGACACACAGAATTGGCCGTAAAATACACCAGCAAGCGGTGCATACAGGCCCAAACCTGCCTCCACACCAGAAACTCTCAGCCCCCTTGTCTCACCTGCAGCTCGCCCCAGCTAATGTTCCACTCCTGGTTGCGACCCTTGGGTCGGTGAGGTAGGTCGGGGCAACACATGGAGGGCGGCACAGATGAGCGAGAGGAGTGAAATGCAGACACAGAGGAAACACAGGGCTGTGCCCAAGGAAGACCCAGGCAAGTGGGTGGGTAGGAAGGCAACGGTCGCGTCGTAGAAAGTTACAACGGCCAGAAGCACACACTCTGCTCGTCCGCATCCTCCCCCTCCCTGCCTCCGCAGCATGAAATTGCACGCTTTGCCTATCTCACGTTATGTGTTCCGTTAGCGTTAAGTGTTCCCGTTAAGCTACAACATGGCCACGGGGCGCCGCTGCTGTACCCCGTTGCCCCTCCCTGCCCTGCCCTGCCCTGCCCTGCCCTGCCCTGCCCTGCCCTGCCCTGCCCTGCCCTGCCCTGCCCTGCCCTGCCCGCTCCCACAGCACCTGCAGCAACAGGAGCGTACCTGCACCAGGCGTTTCTCCACAATGGCCACCCGCCAGCCTCGCAGCTGCAGCGCCGTCGCCAGGAACAAGCCCAACGTGCCGCCACAGATAACCACATCGTAGTCATGTTGGGCGGCGCTTGAAGGAGGGGTTGCGGGAAAAGAAGAAGAGGAAGAGGAAGGAGGAGGAGGAGGGGGAAAGAGGGGGCCGTCTGCGTAGGAAACGACCGTAGGGCCCTTCTTCTGGGGCTCGTGCTTCTGGTTTCGGAGTGCCCGCCAGTAGGCTTCTGTGACGTCTAGGAAGGCAAGAGGGTCGCCCTCGATACCAGGCTGTGCCAGGATGTCACGTGCTAGGCCGCGGGGAAGGTGCTGGGAAGCGGAGCCGATGGATGGATGGCGACCGATGGAGGCAATGCGGGCGTTGACTCCAAGGGGACAAGCCGTTGACGGGGATAGAAGGCGAGGTGTGGTGACTGCAGTGTGGAATACGTTGCTTGGGTTACGCTGTGACAGGCAGGTGGTCGCACGCTTGTGCGGCGATAGCATTTGGGGATGCATCCTCGTAGTAGGTAGTTGGCGCCTCGTCCGACTGTGAAATTGGTTACAATAAGCTACTGTTGTATGCTTTTAAAGTGGTTTACGTCCGTGTCTTGCTGCGTTGTTGGGCTAAAGGCGGATGCAATGAGCAGTGAGTGCGGTCACTTCATCAGTTAACTTTGATGCAATCGTCGCTCATCCCAAAGTGGACGTTTTCGCACACAATCTGACTGGATTATATGTTGTTCTCGGATGTACTGCTATTGGTGAGCTTTGGTATCTTGGCGATTCGGCTTCGTGGACTCTCGAGTGGCCCTTGCACGTCTCGTCCAAGCGGTGATAACGGAACGAACCATGGACCCGCGCATCATTGGGCAGTGGCTACCAGCCATTGGTTCTTATGCACCACTATATACATCTATCCGTCCTGTTTTTGACACCCTTGCTTGGCTCTGCAGCGGTCGTGCGCATCTCGTATACTTGCTCACTGCGAATAGCGGCGACTCATATCCCGATGCCATGTTTTTTGTTTGGCTAAAATGCTCTTATAAGGTTTAGCTAGCGTCGTCAAAGTATGCAGCTAGCGTTTTGGCCTCAACTTCTCCATGCCACTAGCCGCCATTCCAGTTAATACTGCGTCAATTTCACTGTTACGTTGGGCTTCGGCCAGCAAGCTTAGGATGTCATTGGGATTCGGAGGCAGCCGTTGCTGCTGGGGCAGTTCGTCGCATGGCGCAACATCGCGACGTGGTTGCCTTGCAGCTGAGCAGCTTGGTGGTCTCCATAGAGCACATGTACACTGGTCACACAATTGCCCTAACTCTACCAGCCTTCGCAAACTAGCTTTACCCGGTGGAGCAGGCCGTCCGTTAATGCGAAGTCAAACCATGGTTGCCGCCGCTGGTCTACCGCAGTCCGCCGCTGCGAGGTTGGCTGCGGCAGCGGTGGCCTCAGCCGCAGCTGTAACTGTAGCTGCTGGCAGCACCGGCAAGGGCCAAGTAGCCAGCAGCAGCGGGGCCAGCAGTAGCCATGTTGACGGCAACCCCAGCTCCCCAACTGGTACATCCCCTGGAGGCGCTGCTCTGGAGGGCTCCCCCGTTCCTTGGGCCGCCCTGCAGCTTTCCCCAACTCCTTCCAGCCCTCCTCCAAATCCCTCTTCCGCCTTCTCTTCCCCTTCTCCCTCCTCCCCTTCCTCCTCACCTACCTCTTCGCCCCCATCCTGCTCCACAACCTCACTAGACTTGATCGCCCAGCGTTTCCGCATCGCCGGCCGCACCTTCCGCCTCATCACGCCGCGGGACGTGGACGCTGTGATGGACATGTACCTGGAGAGAGGTGCGGCGGGGGCCGGTGGCAAGGAAGTGTGAGGCCGGGTAGGAGGGGCACGGGTGACGTGGGAGGAGGAAGGGTTAACAGGAAACACAAAACGGGAGAGGGAGGTAAGAAGCGGCGGTCGGGCAAAGGGAGGCAGGGAATGCGGTGGCACGGGAGGGGCAGGAGCTAGGATGGGGCTTTACCGGGGTAATGGAATAGCTAAGGCGGGCTATGGAACAAGATGTGAAAGTGGCGGTAGCAAGCACCCACCTGGCGACGGATGCCCTCACGCCCCTTTCCCGTCTCCTCGTCTCTTCCCACCCACCCAAACCCGCCCAAACCACCCAAACCCACCCAAACCCGCCCAAACCACCCAAACCCACCCAAAAAACCTACCCAAACCACCCCACGCCCACCCAGACCTCCACGACGCCGACCCCTACTGGACTCGCGCCTGGCCCTCCGCCATCTCCCTCGCCGCCTGCCTGCTGGCGCGACCCGAGCTGGTTCGCGGGCGGGTGGTGGCGGACCTGGGGGCGGGGCTGGGGCTGGCGGGCATGGCAGCACTCATGGCGGGTGAGTGGCCATGGCAAGATTACCGGTAGTAACGGGGCTGCCCATGTCCTGCGGACTGCAAACACCTCTCGCAAACCCTGCAGTTCATGAGCACACACACATCTGCAAGCCACAAGGTGTTGACACCGCTGCCTGCGCCCTTAACATTACCGTGTCCTCATCCCTTCACCACACGTATTCTTCATGAGGAATGGGACCTACATCCCACCGCCAGGTGCCTCTGAGGTTGTGCTGCTAGACCGGGAGCCCCTGGCGCTGCAGTGCGCGCTGCTCAGTGCAGCAGCCTCAGGGCTGCATGCGGGGGCGGAAGAAGAGGAACAAGGGGGGGAGAAGGAGGGGGCTGCTGCTGCTGCTTCTACTGTTGACAGTGGCGCGCAGGGGGAGGCGGAGGGAGGGGAGCGGCGTCAGCGGCAGCAAGGCTGTGAGGTGGAGCCGCTACCAGCGGAGCAATGGGCTTCGTACGGCAGGCTAGAGCTCACGGAGCTGTACAGGAGAGCCGTACGGCGGCATGGGCTGCACCAGCAGCAGCAGCAGGCGGAGGGATCCGCCGCTGTTGCTGCCGAGGCGGCAGCGGCGACAGCCGTGGCGGAGGCTGGGCAGCAGGAGATGGAAAAGGAGCAGGAGGATGGGGGCGAGCATCTGCAGCAGCGGTGCTGGCGGGAGGAGTGGCGGGGGCTGCTGGGGCTCGCTCGGGAGATGGCTTTGCGGGAAGGAGGTCTTCGCCAGCACCATCACAATCCTGAGGAGCTTTCTACGGGAGATGCAGAAGCAGGAGACCGCAATAGCGGCAGTACCGGTAGCACGTCTAGCAGTGGCAGCAGCAGCAGCAGCAGTAGCTGTAGCCGAGTGTTGCGGGCGCATGTGTTTGACTGGACCGCCCCTCCGGACATGGCCCACCTACTCCCACCACGACCCTTGAATAATAGTTCCCAGTGCTCAGCCTCCTCGCTAGCTGCACAACAGACGTTAACACCTTCCTTGGCGCAACAGCAACAGCAACAGCAGTCCCACCCACAGTCTCGACAGCTGCAACCCCAACCCCAACCCCAGCAGCAGAAACAGCAGAAACATCAGAACCAGCAGCACCGCAAGCAGCGGCGATTTGATGTCGTACTGGCGTGCGATGTGCTGTACGAGGAAGGAGCCGTTGGGCCCATCGCGGCCCTCATGCCGCAATTGCTGAACCCGTACGGCGGGCGGTTACTGCTGGCGGATCCGCCTAACCGAACGGTACGTGCAACTTGGATTCATCATGATGACAGTCATCCAGCTGAGAGTATTGCTGAAATTAACCTTCCCGAAAAAGGAAGGTGAATGCTTCCACCTTCCTGGCCTCTTGCTTCCATGAAATCCGCCGGAATCACCTTTCCTCTCCCCTGTCCTGCCGCAAACCCCGCTTTCCTATGTCTTTTCTACCTCTTGCCGCCTGCCTCGCCTCTACCCCTCTCCTGCTTCTGCTGCTCCTGTTGCTGTTGCTTCAACTGCTGCTGCTGTGGCTCTCGTGCCGCCGCCCTTACCTGCCCCCTGCCGCCAGGTTCGCAACCGCGAGCGCTTCCTTCGCGAGCTGCAGTCGGGGCCGCTGCGGCTGGCGGTGGAGGAGTGCAGCTTGCAGCAGTGCGAGGTGCGAGGATGGGGAGACGGTCTGACGGGTTCGGGGACGGGGACGGGAGTGGCCGCAATTGTAGCATGAGAAGTGGGTGGGGACTAGGGAGGTGTTGCCAGATAGGAGAGGCGGCGCTGCTGCAGTCGAGCAGGGCAGGGGGTCTTGACCGCCACCACCGATATTACTGAGCTGTACGGACGCCATTTTCTTTTCGGGCACTATTCTCCCTCCCTCCCTCGTTGCCACCATCGTTACAAAACTTGGTCTTATCCATTTTGTTGCTCGCCTTACTCGGCTTACTCTCCACCTCCTCCCTTGCCTCGCTTTCGCAAAACAGGTATCCAAGCTAGACAATGAGATGGCAGGCGGTCTGGCACCCACTGCTGAGAGCGTGCCGGTGCAGTTTCTGGTGTTTCGGAGCTGCGTGGGAAACGACACGGTGGGCCTCAAGAGGGTGTGAGCGCGGTTTTGGGGGAGGCCTGCCATGCCATGCGGCGGAGGCCTTGTCGTTGGGGCTCAAGCAGGGTGGGGGTGGGAAAGCTGTGTGGGGTAACAACGTGGCGAAGATCAAGCAGCTGTGATGCATTCATAGTTTCATACATACAGGTACTGGTAAACTGAGCCCCGGCGTAATGGTGGTATGGAGTGACCCGACTGGCCCTGACTGTTGGGAGTTGTAGGCAGCACTCGGTACATGCGTGAAGCTGTTTTACGTGGCTGGAGCGACGTCGATGCTGGTGGTGGTGGTGGTGAAGGGCTGGACGGTGTGTTAAGAAAACTGGCCGCGAGTAGGAACGTAGTGTGTGTGTGGTTCTTTAGCGGTTGCTGTTACTGGCTTTGCGCGGCATATCGCATGCTGGGCATGTATGTAGCTCCCAACATGCGTACGATACAAGGTGTGGCGGTGACGTCGATCGAGCCATAAGAGAAACAGCATAACTGCATACTCGTCTCCCCTGTGTTCACCGTATGGTGGGACGTACAGTGATCCAATGCAACGGTACAACAAGAAAACTTATCACGACACGATATGACAAGCACGCGCTGTGTCATTCATGACAAACTGCTTTGTAATGTAAGATGGTTTCTTCCAAGCGTACGACGTAGGGACGGTACGACATCAACTGAACCGGGAGAGGGGACAAAACTGCCTTATGTTTGTTGTGCCTTAAGTTGTGACCAGGAAGCGACATGTGCCGCTGTGGTGTCGCAGCACATCATGTCACCATGGCCCCTTCTTCACTTGGCATTCCTGGCTGGCTGAAGGGCATGTGTGTGTGCTTTAGCTGATGATCGCGTGTGGAGGAAAGTGAAAGCTTTAGGCCAGTGAATGAAAAAACGTAAAAAAAACGTACAAGTGGGTCCGCAAGTGAGGGCAAGAGTTGCGCAGAAACACGTCGGCAGGGGCCGACCCAGGGCCGCACGCACAATGTACGGCAGCGTCGTACGAAACACTTTACGCTATATATAGTAATTTAAATTCCTGTAGTACACAAGGGGTGCGCCACTAGTCCAGTGGTTAGGATATTTGCCTTCCAAGCAAAAGAGCGGGGTTCGATTCCCCGGTGGCGCAGTGATTTTGCGGTTTTTCGTCATCAATATATATTTTGTCTTCAAGCTTTTGACGCCTGCGTCATAGCAGAGCCGGCCGAGCAGCAGTACCGGTAGCTCAGCCAACCGGCGTGCGCTTGCGCACATGCGCACCAAGGCACGGTGCAGGTACTTCCCAGGCTGGTAGTTGTCAAATGCAAGAAAGCTAGATCTCAGTGTTCGCCTCCATTACAAGTAATAAAGGAACAACAGGGTAATGGCGCCGTAATGGTACGCGAGGGGTGGACCGGCGGACGGGAGGCTGCCACAGTTGGCAACGGCAAGAGCCCCTGAGATGGAATCATCTTTTATCATCAATTCTTAATTAGCATCATGGGCTTACTGAAAGTTCCAATGCCTTACAGCAGTCTCCGCTCACCAGTCTGTAACTGGTACGGTATACAGTACTGGCTAGCGGTTACTGCTACAACACGCTCCAAAACATTCACATTGCGGAATCAACCTTAGACCGTCTGGAGAAACGCGCAAGCCCTCATATCATTGAGTACTCAGTACTTCTGTTTTTTACAACAGGCGTGCCATAATGAATAGATTGAAAATTCCCTCCATAGAGCAGGACTCTGATGAGCCAGATGATTTCATTAAGACCTTACTTAATGAAGAAAAGGCTAGCAAGAAGCAAAAGAAGTCGGACCCGCACGAAGATGTTCGCGCCCAGGCAGCAGCTGCGGTCCGCAGGGGCAAAACGTTCGCGGAGATCGAAGCAGAAGAGGGGGGACCTATCAAGGAGTCCCTCGTTGGTATGGCGCACACAAAACGCGCCCTCGATCGGAAGAAGAAGGACGTCGAAGTGGGCGACACCGAACTTGTTGCAAACACGGAGCGATACGAGAAGGACACGCTGGAGGTGGAGGAAGAGGACGGCATCAAATTCGAGCCCTTCAACCTAAAGCAGGAGCGCGAGGAGGGGTTCTTTGACGAGGATGGCAACTACGTGTTCCGCAAACAGGCTGGTGAGGAGGGCGATGAGGAGAAAGACGCGTGGCTGGACTCAGGAGAAACCAAGGTCGTCAGCGAAGCGGTCCGGCAACGTATTGAGGCGCAGCGGGCCCAGGCGGAAGCGGCTGCACGGCGAGCACCCCTGACAGAGCGTCAAATTGCGCAGGTTAGCCGTTTTGCTAAGGGGCACGTAGGGGGCCACCAGGAGGCGGGAAGAGCAAGGCCCGCTTCAATCACGGCATAGCCACTGTTTGGTTGGGTATGGGAGGTACAAGCTGTACGCTCTTGGGAAGGCTTTCTGTATGCCCTCCACTGCACCTGCACCGGCCCCCAGCTCCATGCACGCATGCGTGTCGTCACCCTGCTTCACCCTTCCCTGCCATTGCATCCCCTCCCATTTCCACCTGCCATCCCCACAGCGCAAGGCCGACATGGCAGCCATCATGCAGCCAGGCGAAACCGTCACACGCGCGCTCAAGCGCCTGGGCGGCGCTGGCGGTGCGGGTGCAGCCACCGCCGCCGGGCTTCCCCACCGGGCCATGGGCAAGCGTGAACGCGCCCGGCTACTCGCCCAGCAGCAGGAGCTGCTTCAAAAGCAGCAGCAAAAGCAGCAGCAGGGCAGCAGCAACAGCAATGGAGCAGCGGACGCGGGCCCTAGCACAGCCGGCAGCGGCACGGATGCTGACACGCAGCGGCGGGTGCAGTTCCTGCGTCTTACGGAGCTGGCTGATGAGTTGCTGGAGGAGGGGGAGCTGGAGATTTACGGCGAGACGCAGGAGGCGTTGACGCGGTCGGCTCGCATGTGGCTGCCGCAGCTGGCAGCAGCGGGGGCGGCACCGGCAGCGGTTGGTGGTGGTGGTGCTGCATGGCCTGCTGGGGGTGCTGCTGGCGCAGGGGCAGAGGCAGGGACCTCTGCCGGGAGGGCTGCCGCCGCAGCAGCAGATGCGGATGATGATGACGACATGTTTGCAGATGCGGATGATGACGATGATGACAAGGGCAGCAGCGCCAAGCAGCGTGCCGCTGGGGGTGCCGGTGTTGCTGCTGCTGCTGCCGCCCCGGTAGCAGTGGATGAGGACCAGGACATGTTTGCAGACGACGAGGAGGGGGAAAAAGGAAAGGAGGATGTGGGCAAGGGCGGCGCGGGCAGCAGCGGCAACGGGGGCTCCACTGAGGCGGCAGCAGCAGCAGCGGAGGGGACGAGAGGAGGAGGGGGCGCAGGTCCGGGCCCTGCCTCGGCCGCCGCCGCAGCGGCGGCTGCTACCTCGTGCTGTGGTGCAGGGGCGGGGAGCAGGGAGGGAGAAGTGGATTACGGGAGCTGGCCTGTGAAGGAGCTGAAGCGGGTGCTGCAGGTACGGCAACAGCATGGGTCAGTGGTTGCTGGTAAACGGGGGAACCGGTCGGGCTTGGCTTAGCATGCGACCTGGGTTAGAGGAGCAAGGGTTCGGGGGTGTGGCTGTCGCTCTTGAGACTAAATGAAAGGCATAAGGGGGGTTCCTCTCTCTCTCTCTCATGCAAAGCCCTTGTGTCTGTTTTGGCGTCAACCTGCCTTAGCCCTGGTCCGGGCCCCGTGCGATCGGGGTCATAAGCTCATAACCCAAATCACCTGTAACCTAATCACTCAAATGACACCCGACCCAAATGGATGTGCGTGTGCCCTTGCTCCCTGTGTGCGCCCTTGCACCCTGCAGGAGCGCGGCGTGGATCCAAGCGGGTTCGTAGAGAAGGGGGACCTCGTAGCCAAAGTCCGGGAGGTCCTAGCTGGCGCCGGAGGGACAACAGCAGGCGGCAGCAGCGGCGGTGCTGCTGCGGATGGGGCCGGTGATGGGGCGTTCATGGCGCCGCCGGGCTACGTGTTTGACCCGAGCAGCGGCTACTTTTACTCGGAGGAGGCCGGCATGTACTATGACACGAAGACGGGGGGCTACTGCCAAGCCGCGACTGGTAAGTGGTTTTACCTGGACGCAGGCAGCGGGAGCTTCGTGGAATGGAAGCAGTAGTAGCAGCGGTACGGCAACAGCAACAGCGACTGTAGCGCAGCGGGGAGTCTTACTAGTGGTACGGAGCTAGCATGGTTTGCCGTGAGGATAGGGTAGCAGTGACGGCGCAGTGTGTGCAACGATGCTGTTAAGGCTGATGTGGAGGAGATGGTGTACAGCAGGCAGGGCAGGGTTGGGAGGCAGGTTGGGGTAGTGCGGATGTGGCCGAGTCGGACTCACGGGGGCGTAGACTAGGCATGTATCCGCATGAGCTGTCGATGGGAGTTGGAGCAGGAGTTATGCATGGGTGTGTGTGTGGAAAACAAACACCATGCTCCTGCGGCTGCGAATGAGGGAGCGTCGGGACCTCAGGGTGTGCGAGCAGCTCACCCGCTGGGCTACGTGTTGGGGGAGCAGCTGCATGGTAACCTACCGGTACCTGTTTGCAATTTACAATCATTAGGTCCGCCGCTGTGGCTGCGACTAGTGGCTGTGTGGCTCAGCCTGCGGTCCGCAGTACGTGTGGTCCGAACGTAGCCATAACGAGAGTCGTGCGGGCACAGAGTGCGGGTAGTAGAGACAAGTGCCACCTGCTTACCCGTCGCCCTGAGAGCGAAGCCCAAGAGACAATACAGTTACAGGCAGCCTATCGCGTCCGAAATCCCTGTGTATATGCTGTATGGTTTGCATACCTTACTATGTAACCCAGCCGGATCCCGTTGTCGTCTTAGAAAGGGTGTTGCAAGGCTGTGAGGAAGGCCAGAGTCAGCCATTCCCACGACACATATGCCCATTGGCTTGTCGGCAAGCCTTGAATTGGAAGACTCCTTTGGCGCAAGCCAGCTTGCGATGGAGGAACACGTTGTCCGGCAGCCTTCAGATCCACCAAGCCTTTGCGAAGGTTACTACCGCGAAGCCGGTACTTCTACTTTTGCCTTTCATAGAAAACCTGGGACCGTTCCTGTCGTACTAACGGGAAAAACGGACAATTAGACCCTGGGACTCCGCAACACCAGCAGCACGCTGGCCACAACCTCTGTGAAATCTGCTTCTTTCCAGCCTGTCTACGTCCTTGCATAGTGCGCCCTTAGTCTCATTCTTCTTCAGGGCTCAGGGCGCAGTTGCTTGGCTTTGAAGCTCTGGAATAGAGGCTGGACTATTAACTTTGCTTACCGCTCAGGGCCTAATCTTATGTAGTAGGCAGTATGACGACATTGATATGGTGAAACAGACGCGGGGTTACCGGGTCTGGGACCCTGCCAGCGAAGAAGCTCTTAAGGCAGGAGTCCGTAAGCATGGGCTTGGAGCCTGGGAGCATATCCGCAAGGACCCGCAGTTCGCTATTCTGAGGTGCGGCCCTAGGGTTTACCGCCGCCTTGTCAGGCAGTGGAAATAATGCAGAATGCTCGAAGATGTCTTAACTGAGGAAATTTAATCAGGCCATGCGGTTTTTTGGCCGTTGTTTTTGCTTGGAGTGAACTGTCGCGTTGATGGAAGACCTTTGACTGGCGCTAACTTCTTCGGTGCATCCGATGCCGCAGTGATCGCACTGGTGTTCAGTTAAAAGACAAATGGCGGAATCTAGTCAAGTTCAGGTGCGTGCGTGCGGGGACTTCGATGTCCTTAAGAAAGCCACGTGATTGAGCACTTGCTCCTACAAAAGAGTATCTCCTCAGATAAATAACGTTCATCACTTATTCCATGCCCTCTGTATACAATAGGCACATTGACCCAGACGAGCAGCGCACCTACAAGCCGAAGACCCAGGGGCCGTGGTCGAAGAAGTACAAGCGTGACAGGTGGGGTCAAAATACCTATGTCAGCATCCGTGTCAACATGCTCATCATGAGCTTACCTGATGCCGCTTAGTTGCCCAGTCGGGTGTGGGCCGAGCGACTGCTTGCATCTGCCAACCTGGCATGTCCGCACATGCCTTACCCCTCAGGTCTCAAGGGCTCTCCGGGACAGCTTCCCCGGCAAGCGGGGACGGTGGCGGCGTGTCAGAAGACGATGGCAACGATCGCGCGATCGTTCCATTCCAGGTAACACTCCCTGTATCCCATCTGTACGCTAAGCTACCTGCAAACACTTTGTAAGGCCTTGGAGGGCATTGGCGGGGCAAAGCCAAAACATCTCTAGCAAGTATGATGCACTCCGTTTCAAACTTGTGTAACGCTGTTTTGCATATGTTTCACCTGCCTGCGTCTCTTCCTCAGCTACTCACGCCCAAAGCCGCACACTTCTTCCCTACAGGATGGGCCCGCAGTGCTTGCAATCGAGGGAGGGGAGGCAGGGCCGCTGCAGCTACCGCAGGAGTTGCCTGTCCAGGTGAGGCTGAAGGCCCATGCAGTCCTTCCCTTGGCAGCTCCCCTCTAGGCATTTCTTGCCACAGCATTGTGGAGACGCTCAGTGTGTCTCTGGAATGGATAACATGGGTGTATGTATTTGGCCATCTTGAAAGGAGTGCAGCCTTACCCACCGTACCTTCCCCTCTCGGCCCCGCTGCCCTCTCCCCACCTTGCACCCTAGCGTCATTCGGTGCGGACAAGCGCTCAGAAGCGCAAAGCCATTACCGATCTGGCCTTGCTGCTAGAAGGCGACGGCGGCGAGCCGTACACAGGCACTGACGACGACGTTGACGGCGGTGACGGTGGCGGGTTGGAGAATGGCGGCGGCAGTGAGGGTGGCGGCGGCGGAGGCCCCAGACGGCAGCGGCCTAGGTCGTTAGGGAGGAGCAGTGGGAGGAGCGCAGGACCTGGAAGGCAGCGAAAGGCTCTGGAGGACCGGCGGTTTGGTGAGTGTGTCGGTTTGGTGGTTGTGACGCTTTGGGTGTCCTGTGGTTGGCTGTGTGAGAAGCGTGGCGCTAGGATGGGTGGTTTGCGGTGGGTCGGGATCAACGTGGGGCGTACCGTACGTAACAAGCAACTACAACGCGACGAACTGCGTTAAACGTGTTTGCTCAGGCTTATCCTGGCAATCCCTGTCTTCACTCTTATTGTAGGCATTTACGATCGGCGACGGTACGGCTTCTCTGAAATGGGCGACGCTCCTCGAGGGCGTTCGCATGACGGGGAAGCCAGTGGCGCCGCCAGCGAATCTGAAGGCGGTGTGGGGGGCGGCGGCGTAGCCGCCGCCACCGCCGGCGGCGCCTCTGGCGCCGTTACCGGCGGCAGCCACTTCCGTGGCCGTCGCCGCGGCGGAGCCTCAGCATCTCGTCGTGGCGGCAGGGGCCGACACGAGGATGAAGATGAGGAGGACGACGAGGAGGATGAGGAGGCCATGGATGAGGCGACGGAGGAGGACGCCGCGGCAGGCAGCGGCGCCGGCGAGGGCGAGGAGGAGGAGTACATGATCAGCTGCCCCTGCGGCGTGACGTACGATGACGGCGAGATGATGATTGAGTGCGAGTCCTGTGCGGCGTGGGCGCATGTGGAATGCCTCAGACGGCAGATGGCGACCGCGCCAGAACGCTACAAGTACAACTTTGACACGTACTGCTGCTCCGCGTGCCAAGCTGAGTTGGCAAGGCTTCAGGAGGGGCCGGGCCAGGGTTGTACGACAGGATTGTCACCTCGGGGGAGGAGCAGGAGAGCTGTACGGCGGTCAGCGGCAGCGGCTGCCGGTCGCCGTACTTCTGCTGCCGCTGCAGGGGCGGCGGCGGCGGCGAACGGTGCCGAGCGGCAGCAGCAGCAGGAGCAGGGTGCTGACGCGGATGATGACACGGCGAGCGAGGACAGCCAGAGGAAGGCCTCGGAGCTCAGCACCATTCTATTGGGGCTGGCTAACGGTCACCTGGGCAGCAGCAACGGCGGCGGAGGCGGCCGCCGTGTCGGAAGCGCGCTTCCTAACGCTCCTCCTCCGTCGCTTGGTGGTGGCAGCGGAGGCGGTAACGGTAGCGGCGGCGGTGGTGGTGGTGGTGCTTATTCAAAGCTTGGGCCACTGCATGGGCGTTCTTCCGCTCCTGCCATTCCTGGCTTGACGGCGGGGCATAGGACAGGCAGCCTTGGCGGCAGCGGCGGCGGCGGAGGTGGAGCCGGCGGCGGTAGCCCCGTCGTACGGTCGCTGTCGCTGGGCCAGGTCAGCAGCAGCGGGCTTGGTGGGGCGACGGGGACTGCGACGGCAGCAGCAGCGGCTGGGAATGTTGCAGCGTCGCTGGATGGCAATAGCAAGCTGCCCAGGCCCGGGGCAGCGGCAGCGGGGATAGCTGACGGCGCACGACGGCCCTTTGTAGGCGGCCCTTCAAGCAGTGCCGGCAGCAGGGGCAGACTGGAAGGTAGGGATCTTCTTGTAGGCGCTACAGGCGACGTTAAGTTTTGGGGGCGTGGAAATACATGCATTGGGCCGTCTGGCCTGGAGACCGTACGTCATAAATTACGGGTATTTCAGTTCCGGAAGTAAGCTGCTATAGCCTGTCCCCTTGCTGTGCAGGTCCCAGCTAAGCGCGGTGCGGTGTGAAGCCCATAGCTTACTCCACTGCCGTTGCTGATTGCCGTACCTGAACCCATGCCGATATTGCCGTACAGGTGCGACCTCGCCGCCGCCCCTTCCGGACACCGGGGGGCTACCGTTGTTCCAGGGATCTGGATCCGGAGCAGCTGCCGGGCCCGGTGCCGGCGGCATCGGCCCCGGCGTAGGACCCTGCGGACCCAAGATTTTCAAACCCATTCCCAAGCTTGCGACCGCCCCCGGCGTGTCTCAATCACAGTCGCAGCAGCCGCAGTCACAGCCGCCGTCGCAGCAACAACAGCAGCAGCAGCAGCTATCGGCGCCCAAGGTATGACCTTGGACCCTACTGAACTTCACTAATGTTTAGCCGTACAAAGCCGTACTATTGCCACTCCGTGCCATTCGCCGTGGCGTTGTCTTGTCCCTGTCCTATGCCGTAAACTCGTGTTTCACCCGCCACATCAACAACAACAAAACCTTAACCCCACCACCGTGTATCTATGGCTTTTGCCGTACACACAGGCGCGACCACATCCCGCTCTGGCGCAGGGAGCCAGCCACCAAAACCTGCAGCGCATGTTGGAAGCGGCCAATCCGCTGGCAGCTGGCGGTGGCGGCGGCAGCTCTAGCGGCGGCGGCGGTGTTGGGGGCGGCGTCCGCGGAATGCAGCTTTCATCTGTACTCGACACCGTACCCTTGCAAGTCGCCGCCGCTAACCTCTGCGCCGCAACAGGCCGCAGGACCGCCTCCGCCGCCGCGGCGACGGCCGCCTCTGAGTCGACTGGCGGCGCCGCCGCCGCATCGGATGGCGTCGGCAGCTGCGACGCCGCCGCCAACGCCGGCGGCACCGCCACTGGCGGCGGCGCCGGCGGCAGCGGCTTGCCTCCGAGACCACCCTCTTCCATGGCTAGGGAGGTGGCCAACCGCATCTTTGGCGAGTCAGACGACGACGAAACGGGAGGCATGGGGCGGCCTTTGTCGGCGTTACGCGGCGCCGACCCATGGTTCTCTTCCCTCGTTGCGCCCAGCCTCAGCCGCGCTGCCACACCCTTTTTCGACTCCCTGCTTCGCGCCACTCCCGACATCGTACCCTTGACTGGAAACTCCCCGCCGCCACACTTGGCTGCGGCACTCGCTGCGGGGCTACGATCCGTGTCCCCAGGTGCTGCGTACCTGCCCACTGCCCTCCTTGCGCACCAACAGCAGCAGCACCAAGCGGCCATGCAGCACTTTTTGCACCAGGCAGCGACGCCATCGTCTGCCGCTGCTAACGGCGCCGCCGCTGCCGCGGCGGCGGCGACGTTGCTGCCTCCTCCGCCACTCATACGGCCGACGCCGCTAGCTCCGCCGCCTCCTCCGTTTGCTCCGCCGCCGCTGGCGATGGGCGGGTTGCCGCCCGGTTGGCCACCTGGGGTGCCGCCACCGCCGCCGCTGCCGCCTGGGGCGCTACATCCCGGCAGCAACGGCGGCGGGTTGCCGGATCCCGCCATGTTGCATCCCGTCTTGCGCCACTTGTTGTTGACGACGGCTCAACAACAGGCACAACAGCAGCAGCAACAGCAGCAACAAGCGCAGCAACAAGCACAGCAGCAGCAGCAGCGGGTTGTCGACGGCAATGCACCACCGCAACAGCAGGCTCAGCAGCAGCCGCAGCAGGATGGGGTGGTGGTAGGGGGAGGGACGTCTGACGGCGTCAGTGGTGTCAAGCTTAAGGAGGAGGGTGCAGTCCCCGACCCGTCGCTCCCTGTTTCACTCCCGCCGCCGCCACCCTTGCACCACCCATCCCAGCCTCAGCAGCAGCCACAGCAGCAACAGGAAGCAGTTGGGAGAGACGCCAGCAGGGTTGTTGATTCGCAAGGGGCTGCCGGCGGCGCCGCCGTTGGGGGTAGTGGCGGAAGCGGCGATGGCGGTCTTTTAACACAGCCCATCATGGGGGCGTCGGACAACCTTTTACTGACCCAGATCGGTACGACAACTAACGGCGGTTTAAACGGCATGAGCGGCAGCAGCGGTGTCGGTCCGAACGCCCATGCTCGGGACGCAACGGCGGCTGCAGGCGCCGCCGCGGCTGGCAGTGCTGCTGCTGCTGGTGCTACTGGCACCGTTGGCGGCAGCAGCACCCTTGGTGGCGGCGGCGGCAGCGGCGGGCTGTTGCCCGGCTTGGACGGTGGCGGCGGTGTGGGTGCGCTTGGAGGCAGCGGCGGCTCCTCAGTGGCCACGTTGTTGGGTCTGGGCGTTGGGGGGCTACACCTCAACGTGCTTGATCATTTGCGCAGGTGAGTCGGGGATGCAGGGAAGGGAAGATGGATGGATGGGTGGGTGGGTGTTGCAAAGCAGAACGCGTAACCAACTGCTGTGGAGTGCAGCAGGCAGCGGTGCAAGGCCGACGCTGATGAGGAGGACAAGGATGCTGGGAACGATGGGAAGGAAGGCCAAAACTGCGCGTCTTCCTACCATTACCACACCCGTGTGTCATACCGCGACCATACTAAGACCTAAAACCCCGCTAATGCCGCTTCCCGCTTCTTTTTTACCCCAACCTCCCACCTCCCGCAGCTCCAGTCCCGATCCCTGGGGCCTCTTCCGTACCTCCACCCCGGGACCCGAGGCCCTGCTGCAGAGCTTCATGCAGCCCCCCGCCTCCGCACTCGCACTGGACCTCAACTCGCTGCCGTGGCTCAAAAGCACCACACCGCCCCTGTCAGGTGGGGGGAGGGGCGCGGCTCCTTTGCGTGCTGCATGGCATGGATGCACGTGTTTTCTTTCTTACCCCAACTGGGATGCATGTTTCATCCTCTGTTCCATTCTGTTGCTTGCTTGACATTAATTCATACCCACCAGCAATGCCTCTCGCTCTCTCCACATAGTACTCTGCCAAGGAATCGCATCACCGGTACTTCCCTCTCCCGTCTCTCCCCTGTTTCCCCCTCGTTTCTCCCTCGCCGCCTCCCGCTTACCCACCACACATGCACTGCGAAACACACACACGTGCGTCATCACCACCGCCACGCCACAGTCGCGGACATGCTTGGGCAGCCTGCCGCGGGGGGCGCTGACATGCAGCTCGACAGATGAGTTTGGGGATGACCGCTGCAGAAACCCTCATGTTGACAGATGACGGATGGACGACGACGGATGGGGACAGATGGGAAGAAGGACACGCCAGTAGAGGCCCTCCCATATCGACACATGACGAGGACGGATGACGGCTGAAGAGACCCCACAGCTGGCGGGGCACTGTGTGACGTTTACATCCTTCGCTTAGCCGCACCCGCCCTGCGGATGCCCTGGGGAAGTGGCCATCAGCCAACCGCTGCTCTGCCGCTGACAGCCTTTCTGATACGGTACCAGAAGCAGGGAGGCAGAGCGCGCCAGCCCTCCAACAAGACCATGCAGCCATGGCTTGCTGGATGGATCGCTTGGAGGAGAGATGCCCGGTCGGGACCCAAGTACATCTGGGCTCAGGGGCAGGGGCAGCAAGGGTTAGGGCCTCCTTTTCACATGGGCGGACAGGCCGGCTGCCACGATGCCTATATGCACGTGTCCGCGTTGGCCGTGAGGGTATGTGCGTTGACCTGGTGTTACACCGCTGGCGTGGCTAGTGGATGCTTCTGTGGAAAGGGGGAGAGGATTGTGTTGGGCTATGACCAGGCTTCATTATCTGACACACGCACAAGCCAAATGTCTCGACGCACGCCGGACATGATGTAAGTTGCTGACAACACACCGCTTGACGGAACTGCGCGGGTTTGTGCCCTCCCCGCGTCTACTTACTTGGGCGCTTTGTTTCCTCGGCTACCAAAACTGCCGCCTATCCAAAATGACGCGTCTCGTATCGGTACATGCCGCATTTGTCGTCGGGGGTTGCCAGGCAATGTCGTACGCTTTTGTGTGTGTATGAGAGAGGGAGGGAGCAGTGTACAAGACGCCGTCGTGTCGTGATCCCCGTACCTAGAACTGGCTTTTGAGGACTGGGCCTGAGGCGGCCCTTCGGTGTGAGGGATAAGAAGACGGAGTCCAAGCTGAGGTTGTGGTAGTCTTGGGTTAAGCGCCGCTTTGACCCTAGGCTGGAAAGCGTTTGGAGCAGGGGCTTTTTTTGCGACGTCTTGTTAATGCATGCGCGCTTTCGAAGCCATGGGCCGAGCCATATGACGATATAAGGGAACGGGGTCCGGGGCACGATGTTCGTCACAACATGCTATACCGGTGCACAGCATTCTGACCATTTGCATCATTGTGTGTGCGGGTAAACAGGGTAACTAACGCAAGCCCTTTAAAGCGTGGAATGCCGGATGCTGAGGATGTGGGAACGGAAAGCAAGCACGCGTGGGGTTGGGGTGTGTGGAGGTCTGGGAAATGGGTGTGCATGGAATTCCTGTCAACTCGTGATTTCGGGCGTGGGGTTATGTCTCCTTGCCATACCATAGTAATAAACGCTTGCTTTGCCTTTTGCGCCTCGCGTAGTTGTTGCAACTTGCAAGACGGCTGGGTGCTTTCTCGGCGTTGTGCTGTACACGCGTCTGGCCATGTCCCACTTGTGCATTTCAAAAAGTTTGCTTGCGCGTCGTGCGTGTCGGATGGCTGTGACAAAGCAATGCTCTGGGGGTTGGGAGTGCGAAGGCACTCCGTACAACTCTCCGTACCAACGGGCAATGGGCGAAGAGAGACCACGGGGCCGAAACGACTTGGGACTTACAGCGAGCCCCCCCCCTCGACTAATCCTGGGTGTGTCAGCGGGGGGGCGGTGAATTCTTCCCCCCCTGACGAAGTGCTTGGCACCCGCACGCTGGCCAGTTGTTAACGATGCTTGCTTCTATACGTCTATGCTTAGGGCAAAGAACAGCAGTAGTAAGGAAGGCAAGCGCTGCTGTTCCACGGAAATCCACCGGTTGCCTTTACGCCGTGTGGCATAGTTATGCCGGCCCCAGCGGCTCCACGTGCAAAAAACGTACATGGCCCGCCCCCCCGCCCTTACACTGAGCATACGCCTATCGAATGGCGTATATGCAGCAAGAACAGCAACATTATGAATGCGCAATTGATGCTGTTCCCTTTTGATGGACAGCAGAAACGGATGGCCATCCATCAACCGTGCACAACTACACGTGGCGAGGTCTCCCACGGTAGCGCACGTTGCGATTATCGCTGATTGGCTCATGTGCATCAAGAACAGCCATTGTGCATGCTTAATCAATGTTGTTCCCTTCTTGATGGGCAGGAGCAACGGGTGGCCATCCATCAAACGTGCCATTTACAAGTGGCAAGGTTTCCCATGGTAGCCGCACGTTGCGATTATCGCTCCTCGGCCCATGTGCGCGAAGAACACACGCATTGCACATGTGCAACTACTGCTGCTCCGTTCTCCATTGCGAGTCAGGTAACTAGCTTGCGTCACGAAAGCACTGCTTCAAAGAATGTAAATAACGGCTTGTCGGATATGGCAGTGAAAGTAGAAGGGGTTGCACCAGAGTTCAATGTTAGCAACTCTAGGTTGGGTCGCACGCGTGTTGTTCGCGCGTCTCACCTCTTGAACACGTTGTTGTATACGGATTACAGTCCTTTATTGAAGAGCATTCTATAAAAGTGCCTTCGTGCCCGCGTGTGTCTGCAATACTTTTCCCAGACACCAACGGACAAAGAACTTGGTTCGCTTTTCAAGTATGCATGCTTTCCTTGCGCATACGTATGCCGATTAATAAAGCTGTGTTGAATTCGTTCTTAGGTAGGCGTATCGCAGCATGCAAATGCAGTTCACATTGCGCTGAAAGTCGTGACGACAATTTTCCTGGGTCACAAAATCACGTGCAGTACAATAACTCTAAAGGCTTTGCCTATAGAAGTACTCTTTTGAAGGAACTGTTGGCTTGAGGACAGCAATGTTGGCGACCATGTTAGGGACCCATTTGCCAAAGTACAAGCTGCCATCGCAAAGCTAGCGCCACTCAATAGGCGTATGCTCAGTGTAAGGGCGGGGGGGCGGGCCATGTACGTTTTTGCACCCGAGGCGAACCGCCCATTGAGCGGCGAACGCGTTTGGAGGCGCTGGGGCCCAGCAGAACTACACCATCTCGTCAAAGTATACAGGACACGGCATAAAGGCAACCGGTGGTTTCCTTTCCCTCACTGGCGCGAGTTGAGCAGTCGAATACTGGATTCCAAAAAATGATAACACCCTCGGGGGGGGATAACGTCATTAATTTGACCATGCCCTCATGCCTTGCCTAAAGGGTCGTCCTAAAGGACGCAATCCACTGGCTCTGTGGTGCGTGTTGGGTAATCCGCTGCCTCCACTGGGATGCGTGTCTGAGACTGTCAGACACCCAGGGACACACCGCCGGTACCCCGCATGGAGCCCCAGTTGCGGTGGGGCCGCCCGGTATCCTGTGGTTTAGGTATCTAGGGGCACTACCGTACTCCAGCCCGGCGTCTCATGCTTACTGGGCCTCCACTGTCGGGGCTTGCATGCCCCTTAGACAAGTACGGTACCGTACTCTTCCCTCAACGCATGACAACACAAGAACTACCCTACCGTAGCGCCCCTACTCAGGCGTGCGATGTTCCGAAGCGCTTGTACCTAATCCTCGTCTGAAGCATGTGAAGGATGCATAACTGTTGTGCTGTGCAGGGGGGCGTCCAAACAGCCATATGCTGCAACCCTTGTGTTCCGGTCGTCGCATTCTTGCTGGGAATCCAAACTCAACTACCCCGATGGACCCTCGCAGACCTATACCGGTAGGCAATACTTGGTGAGGAAGAATGCCATTCTAGCAAAGCAAAAATAAAAGACGCGAAAAGGCGCGTAATGCTTTCCTCCACCATCTTCATCCATCGTGCAAGGATGGTGTACTGGCAAGAAGTCGGCCAAAGGTTTCGTGAAGGCCAAAGACATGTGATTGTTGTCCGTGCGAAACAACTAGCACGGCAGGAAGTAGACCCGGGAATCAGATTGGCTATCTCTAGCTGGTAGATAGAAATCCAATATGTTAAAGCCGAATCTTCCTCTAGAATGTGTAGTTACTAGCTGTGCACGTGTTCTACCCTCGCTACTCACAAAGTTAGTGCTTTGAGTCCGTTAGGTGGGATGCCTAATGTTGCCGTATAATTCACGGCACTGTGCGACACCTTGCAAACGCCAGGTCCCAGGTGATGGGGCTTCCTGCAACCATACTACTTACATAAGCAGTTTTAAACTCTCTGTTTGTGCGTAGGTTGAAAATGCTTGCTACAAGTAATGCTGGTTGCAAGCTTGCTTGCTACCGGCGTGCGTCAATTTGCCACGTTCCGCCGATGCTGCAGTCGAACGGTTTGAGAACATGTTCGCTTTACAGTAAAAATGTTAACAGCCCTATTGGAAACAGCGCTCCGAACACCTTTGTGAGCCAGCAGAACCAGCAGGCTTCGCGCAGCGGCTTCACGCGGCGTACGCGCCAGACCGTTGTCGCATCTGCATCAGCAGCTTCGAGCGCTGGCGTCGACAAGGCAGTTGCTGATGCCCTGATAGATCTCCGGGGAAAGACCCTGCAAGTTAAGCAGCAGTCCTGGCCATACGCCGAGGTCGAGATTCCGCTGGAGCATGTGCTTCGCCATCCTGACAGCTATTGGGCACAATCAGCCGTCGAGCAGGTTCGGTGTCTTGCTGGCATCGAGCTTACTCATACCGAGAACGGTACGTGGTTGACCGGCTGCCGTACCGCTCGTACGTATCCAGCGTTCGATGGAAGCCACCCCAAGCCAGCATGCACTGCCTAACCGTAGCCCCAACATGTTTCCCACATGCAGAAGTAGCAGACGCAGTGAAAGCGGCGATGGCTGATGTGGGCGAAATTTGTTTGGAGGAGCATAGCACGGACAGCACCAGCCTAGCCATTGCCGCCCACATCGCCCATCACCACACCCTCTGTGGCGCACCGCTGCCAGCTGAGGCCACCCTGTCCTGGCTGCGGGACAAGGTCCTGACAGGTTACGGCCTGCCGGACCCAACCGATCTGCAAATCGACATGGGAAGGGCGCCTGTAGACGGTATTGCGCCGCTGCTTCGCATTCATTACGAGGCGGCTGCGGAGCTGGCTGCAAAGGAGATTAAGCAGGCCCTGCCCTCTCAGCTGCTGTTTTACGAGGAGAAAGCGTTCTTCGTGCTTGTGCTTGGGGATGGCGGATCTCGGTTTAACGCGGTCCGGCTATCAGAACCACCCGAGTCTGGATCAAGGTATGTCCAGAAAAGTGTCATTTGCATCATCCTGGCCGCCATCAGCGTGTGCCGGGTGAGGTGCGATATGATTACTGGTCGTGTGCTCAGAAAGCCATCCAACAAACCAACAAACCAACCAACCCAAACACCTCATCCCACTTCCATCTTCCCCCTCCGCGCAGGCGTCTTGTAACCGCGTGTGGCTCCGAAATCCTGGTTCCTGACAGCGAAATCGCATCAGAGCTGCGGCAGCAGGTAGCAGAGTCCCTTCGCGCCATCCTGCCCGGTTTTAAAGTAGAATGGCGCAAGTTTGAGACCAAGACCGGTGGGCCCTCGGCGGCCCCGGTGCCGCTCCATGTCCTGGTGGTGAGCCTGGGAACGGATGTCAGGCGAGCGGCAGCGGCCCAGAAGCCGGAGGAGCGCTAGCAGGAAACAAAGCGCTTGGTCGACGGGAACTACGGGAGCGGGACCTTGCATGGGCTCGAGTTGCTGCCCTGGGGAGGGGAAGAGCACCCAACGAGCAGCTGTGGGTTACGGTGGCGTGGAGGGACAAGGGAGGCATGGCAGGGATTAGGTAAACTGGGCCGCGGACCTGACTGTAGTATATCGGAGGATGATGGTGTCACAGATGTGGAGGGATACGACATGGGGCAAACGGCATCGGACCCGGTTCGAACACGTAGGGCAAGTAGGGCAAAGGCGCTGGGGTTTAGGGCGGTAGGCAGCCAAAAGACAGGTTTGGCCATATCGTCACTGCGACGATGGCGTTGATGAGGCTTGGAATCAAGGGTTAGGCTATCTTGTGCGGATTGCTGGCTACTGCGGTAGCCAGCAGTGACGATGCAGGAAGAAAAGGAAGATGGGGTGGTCAGTGGTTCGTTGTTAATCTTGAGCCGTTTCTCGGCCGTAGGGTAACTACACCCATGCTATTGCTGTCTGCTGGTTTATTTGTCGAGGATGGTAACGGCAAACAACGCATGGAGTTAGGTGCAGACGCGTTAGGCGTTAGGATGTGTAATCTGGAAGCCGTATGGGTTGCATGTTCTTGTACGGCACTGTACTGCTAATGCTAGCAATGGAATGGTAGCATCGCCGCAAGACACACCGTAGCACAGAAGCATCATGCTATTGGCAGGAGCGCAGGACACGCATGTCCTGACCAGGCTGAAGAAGCAGGTCCGCTTAGTCTAGTATGACCCGTGGGTCAGTGTAAAAGGTCCGTCGAGGGGAAGCACGACCAGCGATGAGAATGACGGCAATGGACCGGTAGGAAGACCGAGCGCTTGGGACACAGAACCATTGGCTTAGGCCGCACTTGGAAAGGTATAAGGGAACACGACGTCTGCGTGCGCGGAACGAAGGGACTTCACCGTGTCGTAAACAATTACGCGCTCCAGATACCTTTCCCTCATTGTCCAAATGGGGCCCTCTAAAAATCTCCCCCTGCTTACTCCATATCGCTGCTACGCGACGTCCCACGAGATCGTGGTGAGCGTGAGCGAGGAGGTGATAGCATCGTTCGCAGCAGTACAGTTGAGAAGCCTAACCGGCAGTTCCGGTAACTGGGGGGGAGGTGGGGGGCGTACGGCGGGGTATGGTAGGAGCAGAGGGGATGGCAAGTTGGCAGGGCTGGGTTTAACGGTCGTTGTTACCGGTGTTGCTGACAATGGTGGACCAGGAATAACGTCTCAGCATAAAGGCAGCCTGCGACCCGCCCTGCGCTGCTGTTGGTTCATTGTGTTTCCTTACCAGGCGCTGTTCGGTGTCAGCAGGCTGTGCTATCTGAGGCAGTGCGTAACCGCATCCATACACGCACGCATGCACGCATGGCCTAATACGTGTGCCTACCGGTAACTTAAGGCGCAGCATATGTGCATGAATTTGGGCCGCAGGGCGAAATCCGAAGGGTGGCAAAGGGTCTTCTCTTTGCGAAGGGAAGCAAACTTTGCTTGGCTGGCGAGCATGGGCGGCCAAGTACAGGCTACCTTCAGCGCGTCAGTTGCCAAGCTACATGTACAGCTACCATGACGCTTCAAGAGATCAACACACGCTAGGTTACAGCAGCCCGAACATATGCGCAGGGGTTAGGTAGCTGCATGCAAGGAGGTGATTCACCATTGCAAGTGGCACACGGTAGGTCCATGGTACGCAGGAGGCCGCCTAAGCAACCTGCCGTCCGCCATTTTTGCAAGGCAGGCATGATAGGGAATCGCATTGTCAGTTGTCTTCTTCATGCGTGCATATGGATGTGACATTGACGGCAGAACTGTATGGGGAAATTGCTGTGTTGCGGGGAGTACATAAGGCCATGGAACTTCAGGCTACACATGTAAGTAGGGCCACATGTCGTACTCATTCTCTGAACCCTTTTCCATGTGCAGTGCTGTTTAGACACCGTTTTCTTCACACGGTGGGCGCCCAAGTTAGCGCATTGACAGCAACAACGTGGATTGCGTCGAAGCATGTATCCTTGCTGAGGTGTAGCAAGGACACTAAGCTCGTCCGGTACGTGCTTTTAGCAGCCACCACCAGGTGAATAGACTTTTGCCCTTTAATTGAAGAGGGTCTTATGATCCCAATGACTTAAGTTTGTGGCGTGGCCTATAAGGCCCATAGGTTTGTGCGTCGCACTTGAGTCGTTCTGACTCCGCTGTAACACTCGCATACTCTGGTTGCCTGTGGCGGATGTAAGGTTCGGTAATGGCTTCTTACGAAACATGATTGACGACATGGATAATTACTTGACGAGTGGCTCGAGGTGCTTGGGCGCGGCAAATGCTCCAGGCAGGGTAGCGTTTCCTACAAATCCAGGATGCATAGTATAACCCTCCGCCTGTATTCCTTAATAACCGCCTATCATTCAGTGTTCTTATCTCGACAGTAATGCAATATTTTACCTGACTCGACGCCGTTTCCATTTGTCGACGTTTCTTTAGTTTGCATCAAGTATCAAGGTGATTGCTCGTAAACTTTGTTTACGATGTTTTGCTTCGTGTTTAGGACTTTGCATAAGTGTACCGTCGGCCTTTGTCGAATGGGCAGGCGACATGAAAATCAATGCATGCGTTGGCCATGGCCATCAGGCATGGGTAGCCATGGAGCAGGCAGAGAGATGGCGCATCATTTGTCCATTCTGCTGAACTAGAATGTTACACAAACCTGTGTGCAGGCCGGGGGCTTCGAAGAAGCAAGTATGGAGCAGCCTACCAGGGTTCCTGGCCCTGCACCCACAGGTGAGCTTCTATAGGGCTGAGCCACTATTGCAAAGTATGCTTAAGACAACAAAGCAAACACATGGCCTCGGAGCAGGCATGCCCGGATCTCTGCGTTTGCAGTATGCAGTTGGTGCCAAGATACGACATGCATGCCAGGATGTCGCTTGCTTACACTGCTACCATAAGGAAGATGTGTCATCCAATGACGGACCCTTCAGTATATACCCATCGTTTCTCTTTGCGCAGAGGGCAATCCTCCCACGCCACACAATGCCACGGACGCTGTCCAGAAGCTTGTCGACAACTTGGCGAAGTCGACCATACATGACCATGCTGAGGTGCGGGGTATGGTATGCCTGCTAGGAGTTTCGTTCAATGGGCTTGGAGTTCAATTTCAATTCAATCAATGCTTCCTGCTCTTGCCGCGTGCGTTGCCGTGAGTGGTTCTACTTTCTTATATGCTCAGCACATAAACCCTTGAGGGGCAGCTGCGTGCCTGGATGCTTTAAAGTGCGTGTATGCTGGGACACACATTCCACATGCTATATGTTAATGCTGAACCTACGGCAGGTGCAAGCCTAAATACCGGTACTTGGATCTCACAGCTGTGTATTGTTTGCAAGTACCCCCAGCTCCCCACCAAGTAATATGTCGCCTTTATGCTTGGGTAATTGCAGGCAAAACGCGCATATGATGCATATGCACTTAAAGCTTACAGAGGTGTCCTGAAGGATCTCAGTTCTCTCGCGAGTGTGGAAGACATGAAGAACCAGAAGGATCTCGCGGTGATGGTCAAGAAGTTCCAAGAAGATAAGTGGCAGGACTTCTGCGGCAAGGCCTGCCGGAGCAGAATGGAGCTGGAGTTGACCCCCGGGCAACGTAAGAGCCGAAAGGGCCTGCAAAAGCTCTACAGTAAGCACAAGATACTGGAGTCCAGCCCTGAGATGGGCAAGCTCATGGGCGCCCGTATCTGTATTCTTAACAATTGCCCTCTGGACAAGCCCCGTTCCGACAAGCCGTTTGTCAGACCCCTCGTAGTTAAAGTGGACGGCGTCGAGAAACTGTGCCCCTCTATGCGCTATGTCATCGCGCTGCAGCATGCCCTGGAGGGGTATATCGGTCTGGCTTGCGTGCGGCTGGACTGCTACCCCCACGCCCTGTCCGCCAAGGATGATGTGTCTCCGGGGCAGCAGGAAGATGCAGACAGCGTGGCGGAGCAGGTCGTAAAGTCTGGCTTCTGCCTTGTCATCGCCACTGGCGTTGGACAGGATGGCAAGCCAAGGGTGCATGCCACCTTCCGCAAGGCCATGGAGAAGGTGTACGAGGACAACGGAGGCTTGAAGGAGTATGGGCAGGAGCTTGGTTTCGAGGGGAACCACATGGCCCTGAAGGGAGGCGATACGGCTGCACTGCTGCTGGAACACCCTGGGGTCCTTTATAATGGCGAGCTTGGGGATAGGGTGCACGCGCTCGCTTGTGCGGCCTCTTACGACTACGTGGTGAGGGCCCTCAACGCCATCCGCCCGGGGCCACCTTCCATCTTAGCCCTGTACGAGGAGACGTCCCGAGTAGCCATGTAAGTCTTCTGTAGCCTGGGCATGTAGTAACCCTTGTGCAGGTATCTTGATTCTGGTGTAGTGGGTTGGAGCAGGAGGCACCCAGGGATATCCCTCCCTTCGTTTTCCAGGAAGCTGCTGTACTTGTCATTCATGTTACCCTCGTTTAAAGTGAAGGCTTTAATCTGTCACCCGCAGCAGACGATCCAGTGGGAAACATGTGATACTTCATTGCTTGTTGGCTGCCCACCTTGCTATCTCACGGGGGTAACTCCCAATTGCAGCAGCAACCATATGCACGTTGACGGTGCTCAAGCTCCTCAGCTGTGCACAAAGTCAGCATCCTGTAAAGGCTCACGCTAACACCCCGCTGGGACGTTTGGACGCCCATCCCGCAGAGAAGCGGAGGAGCCCCTCACCACGGACAACATTGACAAGGTGAAGTTTACAGTGGAGGAGCAAACGACCCTGCGACCTCGCGATGGGTGGACCACAACGGTGGCGGACATCAGTGTGCGGCGGGAACCTAACTCGGCTAAATCCAAGTACGTGAAGCTTCAGGACTGCATCCTCGTCTGTGACCCGGCCAGTTATCGTGGCCCGACCAGTGATCGCGATGGCTACATCACCGTGGGTATCCCGGACTGCGTGGCGATGGCCATCTCTGGCATATTTCCTGGGTTCACGATGACCACCGGTGCTTGTCGGGCAGGCATGCGCAAGGGCTGGTACTACACCACGCACAACATGCGGGCTGATAACGTCCTCAACGTTACCGGTAACTTCGAGCCCAACAGCTCTGGGGCGGACTCACTCCCCGTGCTTGACTTCCTGGCTAAGGCCGGGCATCTGGGGGAGGCCAAATGTATCGTCAGGGGTGAGCTCCGGATGAAGGAAACCGTGCGCAAGGACAGCGGGTGGTCTAGGGGCTGGCAAATCGGGATCACAGTCCAGAGCCTGAAGGTGGAGCCCGTCGAGTTGTCTGAGGAGCAGCGCCCTTTGCTGCCGCAAGCTGGGTACATGTTCCGTGGTGCTTAACAGCATAACAGTGGGGGCAGGGGGGCCATACCGGTATGGGTTGTACACCCGTAAGCTTTCTTGCTGCGTTAGTTCGGTTATCCGTTTTACCTGCTAGGATTTCTTGCAGGGTTGGCAACCCGTTGTGAAGCAGGGAGGCAAGGAAATGGCTGAAGCTAGCTGAAGGGATGTCAATTAACATTATTGGACTGGTGGATGAGCACGCGTGATCTGATGGTGATGCTGTTAGGATTAGATGCTTTGACGGCTGGCAAGCTGTGGATTGATGTCACCCTATGGGAAGGACTTGCTTACTCCGTGTGTGTAGGGCGAACCTTAGCTGTAGGTTGGGACCACGCTCAGTTGGGTTTGCATACACGAATGGTACCCCTGAGTGCACTTGTACCCGTTCTGTTTCCGTCAAAACCCATGTACTGTTATTGTGTGCGCAACAAGAAGTGTCCCGTGGTGTTGAGCTTGTACTGTGCCTGGGTGGCCCATCCAGGGGCGGCTTTAGAACCTGAAGTTAAGCACGCACATGCGTACGCCTGCAATGAATTGCCGATTTGTACGGCTTCCGTGTAGGTAACTGTTATCCTGTTCTTGGACTGCAGGCCGTGTCGTATTTCAGCTACCTTGTGTTGGCTACTTCATCCGTGTGGTATGTGTCCCAGGAGCCACGTTTTCTTCATCTGGGTGTTATGAGTCATGTTGCGACGACTATGCACCTCGGCCCGTGGGGTTGCTGGAGGTTGAACCATTAGATGGTCTGTGTAGTTCATGGGGTTCTTGTCCGGTGAATGGCGGGGTATTTTGCCCTTTTGTGCCCCTACTAACGTTTTCATTTGTTCGCTGTCTGTATTTGTTTCGGGAAGACAGGCAGGGGCTGGCCAGCGGTCCAGGTTTCCTTGTGGTTTGAGCTGTTGTGCGGTTCATGTGATACGCACCTTGTGCTTGCTGCTTGGATATCCTTGGTCCATGGCCGGTGTCCAGCCGCTACTAGACCTCGTTTCTTGGCTGCTTGCGCGTGTGGTTGCGCTCTCCCATTGTTTATACGCCTCTGTCTAAGTTGCCTGGCTATTTGCGCGTGTGGCCGGGTTCCCTCGCGGTAAGCATCTTGCTATCCTGGAGTTTACGGTCCAGCCTGTGTGCTGCAGGCAGGCAGGAGGTCATGTCCCTGGTACACAGGGGTGTATTACGAGTACTCCTCCTGTTACTACCGTATGCCCGCACGTGTCTTTGCGGTTACGGATTATGCATGGGGCACATCCAGCACACACTTACGGCGCTAGACAGCCAGAGGGCCATCTGCGTTGTCATAGCACACTACATAACAAAAGCATGTGCACAGGGAAAGAATGTAGAAGGGAAATCGCAGCAAAGCAAACAGGTAAAACCTACCGTGGAGAAGGACAGGCATCTTCCAACCCAAATTTTGTAGACTAAAACAGCCGCAGCGACCCATGGTTCGCTGACAGTAAGCGCACAATCATCCGCGTAGGTAGCGTTATAGATAACAAGGATAAGAGTCGTCAGTACTACAGGAACTCCTTACCGTCTCGCCGCATGGGATCTTAGAAGCAACCGGCGAGGTGTGGGTCTTTCACAGTAACTATTTTCTAAAGCCACCGGCCATCCCACATAAAGAAGCCATTATTCTTGCGCCTACTACCGTACTTGGTCACATTTGGCCTGTCTACACTTCATTCAAATAATCCCTAAGAGGTGCCAGCGCTTACCCTCATGGTACGAGGGTAGGAAACACAAACGCGGATTACAACCAGGCGCGCTGCACCTGACACCAGGTGCCGTACCAATCCCTGGTACCTCCTAACCATCACCAGACCTGTACCGTGCCGCTCCCACTTCCTGTACCTCTATGCACAAGCCGCACGCAAAGCTGCTTGCCACCCTTATGCACACGGCGCAGTTGCCCTTTCGGAGCCTGAAAACCAGCCTACCTCGGCTCGCATGCCCCGTAACGGCCCCCTGCTGGAACACTCCATCATGCCATGCAGCATGAATCCCCCCTCGCGCCTACCTCCATTACTATATGTCTACGTTCTGCTAAGGTGCCTAATACACATGCCGACATGTGGCCTACCTATCAGTCTACCTGCTCCACCCAAAGGCCCACCTGCCTGATGCTTATCACCACATCACCTGCCCTCCTAGCTATCTTCTTCTTACCTACGCACCCTACGTATGCCTACGTTTGCCAATCTCATCCTACCTCTATCTTCCCCTAAACATCCCCGACATGCTAACCCACTTTGCTACAGGCACCGGTACTATTACTCCGCCCCCTCACCAGCCGCTCCTCCCACCTTCCCCACCACCCCAATCTGCATGTTGCCCTGCTCCTCCCTCTGCCTCTGCTGCTGCTCCTGCTGCCTCTGCTGCATGGTCCTCAGTACGGTGCTGGACTGCAGGGACATGGTGTGGCTCTCCCCGCCCAGCACCGCCCGCAGGTCGAAGTGGCACTGCGCCACCTCCCCCGCTAGCGCCGTCTTCTGCTGCTGACACTCATGCAGGGCGCCCGCACGGTCCGAGAGGGCGAGCTCGGCCTTGGTCTTGGCGTCGTGCTCTTGAAGAGCCTGGAGCAGGACATGGGGGACAGCAGGGTGAGGGGTTAGGAGGCATGGGTATTCCGCGCATGGCTGGGATGAATGCGTATACTGTGTATAGTCGCGTATGGGTGAGGGTGTGGAGGGAAGGGAAGAAAACGGGCCAGAAGAGAGGAGAGTGTATGTCGCATGGGGCAAGGGAAGATACGGGGCACAGGTGAAGGTGGTACCGGTGGCGGTGATACGAGGAATGCCGAGGGAAGAATCCCCCGTGCATGGTTAACGCAAAACGATCCCGAGACAAGGCTTTGATCTTCAGGCCAAACGGGTTTTGGGTGAGGTGCCTAGGGAGTAGTGGGACCTTACTTTGCGCTTAAGTTGTTGAATCAAGCCTTCTTGCTCGGAAATGCTGCTTTCCTTGACGTTGACCCCTTTACGGATCTGATCAATCTGGCAAGAGGCAGTGAGAGGCGGCGAAGCAACCAGGAGCATAAGGGAGGAATGAATGAAGCCGCCCAGGACTACAACCAACCGAACATAGCTGTGCATGACATGCGGGCAGGGTGCAGGGCTGGTATTTGGTCGGGACTCGTAAAGCTGGCAAGCGGGCAATGGAATAACGCTCAACATCCCCGTAATTCCCAAATCCCTAGGACGGTGTGGGTCAATAGGGCGCGCCACCGCCTTTCCCCTCTCCTCTCTTACTGACGCGCACAAGCGGCTTCCATCCCCGGCTCACCTCCCATCTGAGCTTTTCAATCTCCTTCTCCTTGTCCAGGAGCTGAGGGTGCAGACGGGGAAGGAAGGGCGGGAAAAGGTCAAGAGAGAGGCCGCAGCATAGCGTGCAGGCCGCAGGGTTTATATGGTGGAGGAAGGTTAATGTGCTGTCGGTTGGGGACAAGTGACAGAGCGCAAGTGTGGCTTACGGGGCAGTGTAGGGCTCCCGGTGACGGAATTCAAGCTGAGCTTACCCAAAGACATCATGTCATGTTTATTACGCTTGGTTTGGGCCTTCACCTAAGCCTGAGAGCCATAACCACCTCGTCCTACCTGTGCCTGCAGTATTGCTTCCGGTGGAACGCTCCGGAGGGAACTCCGCAGGGCCTGGACAAAGAAGGTCCACATTTGCGCATCAGCGACTGCTTCCGGCATAGGACATGCGGCCAGGAACAGACGCGCCAACACCTTACCGTTGATGACTCCGACGCCATGAATACAAAATGGCCAACAAGGAATAACCTGAAAGACGCAAGGGCAACATCGGTGATAAGGGCCTGCGCTCGTGACGTTTTAACTGCAAAGGATAACAGCTGGCCAGTAGCATGAGTTCAGGTTTGGCCGTAAAAGAAATAACCCACCCGCATAGGGCTAAGACGAGGTAAATAACGGACTGGAAGCTCAACGGAGGCTGGGGCTGCTGGGCTGGGGGAGTAGGATGTCCCCGGGGAGACGCGAAGCGGCTGCTGAGCAATGTCTTTCCGCTGGAAATCCGCACCATAACCCGATCCATTTCACCGAGGGAGCTGGCAGGAGGCAGTGACAGCTCTGAACTAATGTATTTAAAAGCCAAGAAAGAAGATGTCTACGTTTAGCGTTGTAGGGTTGGTATGTTTTAATATCTTTATGTTACAGCAATATGTTCGAAAGTACCCATCCTTTGCGCAAGAGCTGTAAAACTGCAGTTGCAAAGAGGACTTCGCGAACAGAGTAATAACTAAAGCACAGGTCCAACTGAATTCAGGTGGGCTGTATGAAGTTATACGTGTGTTGATAGGCCAAGGCGCCAAGCGCTCATGCAGTTTTGGGCTTCTGGGGGTCGTACCTTCGTCACCACCAACTCCCATGCCACCCACCGGAACCTGTTTCTTGCTTTGTCCCTAATTGAAACTCCACAGCACGGTTTACCTGTATTAAGCTACGTTAAATACCGCGCTGTATCCTGCCGGTAGTACTTTACATTATACACGTTCTGCTTGCAGTCACGATTTGCACCGCGTAAGCGTCAGTAATATAAAGCTAATGACCAGCATATTTGAAGGCCTTCCCCTATAGGGGCCCATAAATGCCGCCGCTCGGCAGAATTAGTGACGACTGAAAGTAAAGCAAAGGCTTTACGAAGTCAAGCAGGCGCGATCAATACATAGTTTGCAGCGGGATAGCTTGCAACCATGGGGAAATACGCGCAGATCGTGATCGGCCCAGCTGGCTGTGGCAAGGTACGATGCCATTACCCCGGCGGATTTCTGGCATGGGATTCAAACCACGCTGCCGCTCTTGTTCTCGCTCATGAGACCTTTTGTTCTGGCGTAGACGTCAATCCACAAGCCTTGCTTTCCTAGCCCTAACTCCCATCCTAAGCCCCATTCCTGCGACCTTGGGGCTATCCATTGATACCCCTCCCGTCATCCCCTACCCCTGATGTGCCTCTAACCGTCGCGCACGACACCCACACCCGTACAGTCAACCTACTGCAACCACCTGTACGAGCACTGCCAAGCCATCAAGCGCTCCATCCATGTCGTCAACCTGGGTAAGCCTCGCCTGGCCGCCTTGCCTGGCCACCTCTTCCCCCCCTCATCCCCCAACCCCCATGCAACCATGCACCTCCCTCCCTGCCCCCCCCCTTTCCAGACCCCGCCGCCGAGTCCTTCCAGTACCCGGTGTCCCTGGACGTGCGCGACCTGGTGTCGCTGGAGGACGTGGTGGAGGAACTGGGGCTGGGACCCAATGGGTGGGTGGGGTGGGGTGGGGGGTGGCATGCGAGACGGGTGGCATGGTGGGGTGGGGGTGGCATGCGAGGGGTTGGAAGTGCATGGAGGGATGGTGGTTGACATGTGACATGGGACTTGGGTGGCGGGCGCTGGGGCTGGGGCGCGATGGGCGGAGGAGCCACCGCTGGAGTTTGTGGTGCATGCAGGCCATGCAGATTGCGTACCGGTAAGCAAGGGCTGGGGCTTGATGGAGGGGTAGGCAAGTATGTTACTAGCATGTGGGTTGCAGGGTGAGGGTGCCGCCAAATGCGCCATCCCTCCTCAGCACCAACGAAAGCAGCAGCAGCAGCAGCAAGGGGCCTCCACGTCACCGCAGGACTGACGTTACTTCCCCCATGCGCCCTTTGGCTGCCCTTGTTGTCCACCTCCGTACAACAAACCTCCGTACAACAACCAACAAAACCTCGTACGGACGCTCGTACACACACCAACCCGTTGTACGACAACAGCGGGTTGTTGTACTGCATGGAGTACCTGGAGGAGAACCTGCACGAGTGGCTGGGTACGGAGCTGGAGGTGCGGGTGGGGGAGGGGAAGAGGGTGTGGGGAGCGGGAAAAGGTAGAAACCCGTACGGTGCTTGACTGTGACCCCCTCCTACCTACCTACCTGCCCGTTGGTCATTGAGTCTGCAGTGCTCTTTCCTTTCCCACGCCTCCCAACACCCCTTGTCCTCCTCTTCTCTTCCCAACACCCCTCCTCCTCATCCTCCCCCCCTCCCCCCCCCCCCTCAGGGCTACGGCGATGATGACTACCTGGTGTTCGACTGCCCCGGCCAGATAGAGCTGTACAACCACCTCTCCGTCTTCCGTACATTCGTCGACTTTCTAAAGTGCGTACCGGTTTTAACGGGGGGGGGCCGTCGATCCCATGCACAGCTTGGGGTGCGGGCGCGGGGTTGTGGGTGCGGGTGTACACCCGTCACCTCCCTCCCTCTCGGGGTGTTCAGGACATGCACCCCCCCACCTCCCTCTCGGGGTGTTCAGGACATGCACCCCCCCACCTTCCCGCCTTCCTCACCTCCCCCACCCACCCCCCCAGGTCCGACGGCTGGTCGGTGTGTGTGGTTTACTGCCTGGATGCGCACTTCATAACGGATGTGGCCAAGTTCATGGCAGGGGCGCTGCAGGTGGGGGGTTTGGGTGGGTGGGGTGGGTGGGTGGTAAAGCTGCAGGTGGGGGGGGAGGCAGGGTCGGCAGTGGGTGAGGTAAGGAGGAAGAAGGGGCAGGGTTGGCAGTGGGTGGGAGGGAGGGATGTGCCACATGCCAGGGTGGGGCACGACATGCTGGAAACGCCCCGCATCTGGCTTCAGCGTTGTGGCTTGCTTGTCATGTTGCCATGTCTTTTGTGCTTTGGTCGTTCCCTAACCCCGCCTCCCTCCTATGGTTAGGTCTATCTTTACCCTGCCGCCTCCCACCCCCATTGCTATGCCCTAACCTGTGGTTACCTGTGGTTTGGTATGGTCCCTTGACTCCCCCCTCAGGCCCTGGCCGCCATGGTGAAGCTGGAGTTGCCGCATGTCAACATCCTCACCAAGATAGACCTGCTGGAAGATAAGGTGGGGTGGGAGGTACATGGGGGAGGATAAGGTACATGGGCAGGGAGGCAGGGGGCTGCCAATGGCGCCCTACCGTACTGGTATCGTTGTGGGAACGGGTGTGCGTGGTACCGTATGTGGGAGTGTGGTTTCGTGTGTGTTTTACCTGAAACCCACTCCCAATCTCCCCCTCCTCCCCCCCCTTCGCAGCGGCACCTGGACGACTTCCTCTTCCCCGACCCCGCCCTGCTGCTGCCCCAGCTAGCAGCGTCCACCGGACCCCGGTTCAAACAGGTGCGGAGTTAACTGCCTCTATCACGCAGCTCAACACTGCCTCCTTGTACGGCATGTCTCCCGTCTCCTCCGCACCCCTAGCCTGTCTTCACCCCCTGTCTGCGCCTGCCTCTGCCTTCCCTTCCCCTGAAAACCATGATGAACTCGATTGGTTAGTGTTTCCTCCGTACTCCCCCCCCCCTGCCCCCACCCCCTCCAGCTCAACACCGCTATGGCGGGGCTGCTGGATGAGTTCAGTCTGGTGTCGTTCCTGCCGCTGGACATCACAGATGAAGACAGGTGTGTGTTGGGGGGGGGCTGCATGCATGGGGCCGCATGCATGGGGCTGCATGCATGCATGCAACCTGCCACCCCTGGCCCTAGCGCGTTTGCGCTGTGCACCTACGTGTGCTCGCAAGCACGTGAGGCCTCACCAGATACATCCACCCAGTGCGATGTGCGACGTGCCCGACACCCCTGTGCAAGTTCACAGCATTCAAGTACTAACGCACTTGAACAACCCCCGCCCTGCTCTTCCCCCCCACCTGCCTGCCTGTGCAGCATTGCGGACATCCTGGGGCAGATCGACATGGCCATACAGTACGGCGAAGACGCGGAGCCGCGCATCCGGGATGAGTACGAAGGAGGGGATGAGGAGGAGGGGGATGGAGACGGTGGCGTTGACATTTAGGTGCCGGTATCCACTAAAGCAAAGGAGGATAGGACCTGGTGAGGAGGAGGAGGAGGAGGAGATGCCGCCAAAGAAGATGCGGAGGGAAAGCGTTGTGTTTGCTTATGCTTGTAGTCGTCCCTTTGCTTGCTTCAGCTCCCATTGGCGGGATTCAATGCCGGGAATGCGTATACCCTGCACGCGAGGTGAGGGGCGCACCGGGTATCTGTGGCGGCAGGCATTCATGTGGCACCTGCTACACTCTTGGTCGCGGTTTCGTTGGTTAAAGGTTGGCGTGTTGATGGAGGAGGAGAAACGTGATACTTGTCTATGAGGAGCAGAGCCTGACGTGCCTGGCACGTTCTTAATACGATGACCCACGGGTCCGTCAAGTAGACGTTTGGCCCCCAAGCGGGCTACTTCCGCTGCTGCTGATGGTTTTCTGCAGCTGGGGAGGCTGAAGTTTTTACGGCTTGTGTCGTACACGATGCGGCGTGGCGGTTGTGGCGATTTCCGTTGGGCAGGACGCAATTAAGAAGGCGATCCTTCGCGCAATTAATGAAGCCCCGCTCCAAGCAGTCCGGCCAGGGTCCGGCTGCCGAGTTCCTAGTGCAGCTTTACTTGCTTGCACAGGCGGAATGCTGGGTTCGCTTTAGCGGGTGCGCAACGGACATCAACTGCCGAGCAAGATCGTAAAAGGATGCAAAGAGCACAACTCATTTGCTCCTCATTTACAAATGCCCGCACAACTGCCTCTGGGCATGCATGCAGCACATGCCTTAGACCGCAGGACCACAATTGCTATACGCATGCATGACGGCGTGCATCACACCATCAATGCGCGGGAGAGTGCCAATCACACCAGCACAGAAGCGCTGCCATAAGAATGGCATCAAAGCCGTTCAGCGCCAGTGCTTAAGAGACCCAGGCCAGTTTTCACAACATACACTCCCACACGCATATCGTCACACACACGCACCTGCCTGCATTGTCACGCATTGTCACGCTTGCAACTCTCTTGGAGCCTCACACGCACTCTACGGCACCTGACTCCTGCTCTAAACGCGTTGCCGTTCAAGTCCATTCTTCATGTCATTATCTCCAAGAGCGTTGTAAAAAGCCGCCCACAACCACCAGGAGGAGCCTCCTCCGAACTCCCTGAACAACGCTCCTCGAACGTCGACTGCGCGGGCACTATGAAAACCAACAACACGAAACCAACATCAACACAAGTGTGACGAAACAACTGGCCGTGTGTTATGGGTGTGTATTTGGAAGCGCTCAGATGTGCTCCCTCCAAGTCCCGGTAGCATGCAAGGGCCGTAACACGCCGCACACTCCCTTTATTATTCTATCCTTTTCGGCGTATCAGCATGCACACTGTTGTGGTTATGTGGCCTCTACATCCCCACGTGCAGTCCTATCCTATCCTGCAGTCCTATGGCTGCGAAGAATGAATGTAAACACGGGTATACCCGGTCTGCCTGATAACACGTTCGCTCGTTGCAACACATGCTCGCACATTCGTACTTCTGTGGCCTCCATGGAGTTCGCGCTAACCAGATCAGCCCCACTCTCTCGCTCGCAACTCTTCGTCAGTCAATCCCACATCCCCCACAATCAAAGTACCCCTTTCACACGCACGCATGCGTCCGTTGCTCCCCAGCCATAAAAGCTGCACTGTTGTGGACCCCGTTGTGGGTCTCTGTGGCCACATGAACCCCCAATTGCATGCCCATGCATAAGCTGCTGCTGCTGCTGCTGCCTACAGGAACTTGACTCCAGTCCCTCCACCACCCCACTCCACCCCCGCGGCGGCGGTAGCAACAACCAGTTCCGCAACCCTACACCTCCCTACCCCGCAGGAGCAGCACTAGCACCAACACCAGCAGCGCCAGCAGCCGACGAGGCGGAGGACTGCGGCGACGCAGCTGGCAGCGGTGATGACGGTAACGGTGGTGGTGATGGCGGCGGTGCTGACGTCATTACCCCGGTGTCCACGAGTGCCGCCGCCACCGCCATCTCCACCTCGCCCACCGCCCCGTCACCTCCGCTGCACATGGCGGCGGAGGCGGCTGCTGCTGCTACTGCTGCAGCAGCCGCGTCGGCAGCAGCAGCGGTGGCGGCTGCGGTGGCTGCTGCTGCTGCTGCGGTTGGCACCGGTATTGTTGGAGCTGCTGTTGCGGGTGCTGGTGCTGAGGATGAGGGCGCCGACCCATGGGTCATGCGCTGCTGCTGGTGCGGGTGCTGCTGATGATATGCTTCGACTCCGTTTTGGGTAATGTGGCTGCTACTATCGGAGCTGCCTGCATGGCCAATTGGTGCGTTGGCAGAGGTCGTGCTGGTACTGCTGTTGTCGATGCTATAGCTGTCGTTCGTTTCGCTACTGCTGCTGTTGCAGCTGTTGGCGGTGTTGGGCTCCAGGTAGGCACTCCGGGCGGATACGAAGTTGCGCCAACCGCCACCGAACAACCGGAAGACCGGCATAACCTGCGTGAGCGGATCAGGAGGAGCAGTTGCATACGTTCTCTTCACAGATGTGCAAGTTGGAAAGCGCATTAAAAGCGCATTTGCGTGTAAAGTGAAACACATAATACAGCCATGCGCGCGTTACTTACCTTGATTACAGCCCAGACGCTGAACGTGCCCACGTTGCCCGAGCTCGCGATGTACAGCAGTGCAAAGTACTGTACGACAGATCCCGCGATCTGTACTGCAGACATGTAGGTGGACTGCTTGGCAGCCAGCAGAGATCCGTCCATGATGGAACCCGCGGCGTCAATGGCGAAGAAGATGCAAATGAGGGGCAGTGCCGACATCACCTGGGCGGGAGGAGGCGGAGCAGGAGGAGAGGAGGAGGCGGAGGGTAAGGGCGGAACAGAAACAGAAACGTGCCCAGCAAATGGAAGACGGTGAGTTCAGCTCAGAATGTGCATGCCTCCCCCCTCCCGGCTCCCCTCCTCACCAGCTGCACCACCGCCGTGTCCCTCGTGAAGACCGCGATGAGTGCGGGGTGCAGCAGCCACACCACCGCACCCGCACACCCGCCCACACACGTACCCAGCACCAGCAGACGACGGAGCAGCAGCGCCGCGGTGCGCACGTCCTGGGGGCGCGGGGTGTCGGGAGGTGGGGGTGGTAGGTGGGGCGGAGGTGGGCTAGTCGCATGGACGAAACCCCTTCCATGCGAACCGGCGCAACCCCAAGTACCCCATGAAGGTGTGTTGTCAGCAAGCAGACATGTGGTATGTGCACCGCCTGCCACGGCTACCAACACATGCACTAGCACACCCTACACCCTACACCCACCCCTCGTTGTCACTCCTTCCCCCACTCCTTCTTATCCTCAGCTGCCTCCAACACCGAACCACCCCGCCCCGCTCCCCCCCCACCTGCTGCCCCAACGCCGTGGCACACAGCGCCTGCGCCGCCACGGAGGCGCACTCGAAGAAGGGCATGGTGATCATCCACAGCTGCCGGAGCACCTCGAAGGAGGCCTGGAAGGCGGAGCCGCGCCGGGCGCACAGCGTGGAGGCAAACAGGATCATGCCTGCGGGGGAGGGGGTTGGGTGGGGGTTGCATGGTTGAATTCAGCGGTCGGCGGCGGCGGTCCTGATCAGCATGCAGGGAATGCCGGTGACCTATACGGCTGTACACGCCATCACCACTCGCGATTCAGTTGATGCTTTCACACCACCACCCATGAACCCACCACCGTAGAAGCACCAGCAGCCGCACTCCTCCTGCCAGCGCAGCGGCCCATGGGTCACACTCCCTCCTCCCTCCTCCCAACCTCCCTCCCTCCCTCCCGCCACCACCATCCTCTTCTCACCAAAGGTCACCATGTTCTTCGCGCCCAGCATGAAGCCCCGCTGCAGCAGCGGCAGCACCGCCCGCAGCGGCGGCGGGTCCGTCAGGTGTCGAGGTCGCACCTTGCGCCGCGCGATGAGGGCACCCACGAGCAGGGCGGAGGAGGCGAGGGAGGCGGCGGTAGAGGCCAGGGCGGCGCCCAACACACCCATGTGCAGGACTGGGGGGAGGTGAGAGGGGGGGGAGGTGGAGAGGACGTGGGGGCGTAGAGGGGCTCAGGAGGAGGGACACGGGGTGAGAGGAGTATGTGCCAAGAGGGATTGGCGAGGGGCCATGCAGGGGCCGACCCATGGTTCACACCGGTGCCTGCATGTTACCCCAAACACCACAACCCCTCTCAACCTCCCTCACTTGCTACCTGCTATTACCCCTGTCCTCCCCACCCCTCCTCCTCCGCTCACCGTTCAGCAGCAGCAGGTGGCTGCACAGGCTGAGTGCCACCGAGGCGGCAGTGCCAGCCAGCGGCGTGCGTGTGTCCTTGAAACCCCGGAACACCCCGGTAGCCACGAACCCCAGCAGGGCCGCGGGGATACCCAGTGAGCGGATCTGGATGTACTGAGTGGCCATGGCGGCTACGACAGCCTCGGGGGGCCTGAGGGCTGCAGCGGAGAAAGGGGGGGATGGTCAGGAGGAGGAGCAGGAGCAGGAGGGGCGTGTGTCAGGGAGGAGTCGGGCCCCCAAGAGAAGAGGTGGATCGGGTTGCGAGGGAAGGAAGAGGATCTTGCGCCCTGACGCCTGTGTACGCTTGCCGCAATCAAGTGCACGGCGTTGAAGTACAAGCTGCGTGTGCTGGTCGGATCTCTACCCGCAACCATCTCACCCGCAACGATGTTGGCCGCGTTGAGTCCGACGGCAGCAGCCGTGATGCAGCCGCAGCCGGCAGCAACCCACAGGCTCTGGGCGGTAACACGGGACACCTGGAAGGGGGGGGGAGAAAGAAATTCCAATGTGTGGTGTGGAGGGGTGGTGGTAAAGAGATGTACCAGAACCACAGGTTAGGGATAGATAGAGGGAAGCACCTGGAGGGGGGTGAGGTGAGGATGGTGGACGGGATGGTGCGGGGGTAGTGTTAGCTATTGGTAGGGATGATGCGGGGGTGGTGTTAGCTAGCCTCCGGAATTCTAGCCACGCTGCGCAGGCAGGTCTCACCTCTTCCTCGTCATTCTTGACGACCGCCGCTGCGACCTCCGGCACCGTCAGGAACAGCAGGAAGGAGAAAAGGAAGATGGCCGCGTTGAGCGCGATAGAGCCGATAGACACGGCGCTAAGCTGCTGGGTGCCAAGGTGCCCAACAAGGCCTGCATAGCAACATGCCATCGCAATGTAAGCCATGACATCCCTGCTACGAACGACATAGTCCGTAACGATGCGATACAATGTAACCGTAGCATGAATTCGGAGCATCGTGTCAAGGGGCGTCGAGCAAAACGTAAGAGCTGCGTCAGCCAGCCCCAAAATGCAATCCTACCCGCGTTAACCGCGTTGACCAGAGGCTCCAACGCTAGCCCAATAAAAGCTGGTATCGCCACTGCAAAGATCTCCTTGTCGTGCTCGGAGCATAGCGCCTTTGTCAGGCGACGCTTTATCCGGCCAACAACCGACTGCTCGTCCTGAAGTGCAGCAGCGGCTGCCGACGATGCTTGCAGCACAGCGCCTCTTATATGGTGTTGTCTAAGGAACAGTCCGCGGCTTATTAACGGAGGTCGTGCACCACAAACTCTGTCGACGCATGGGAGCCTCACGCAAGGCAGTGGGCGAGCTAGGCGCGCTTGCTGTGAAGCACTACAGATACGTTGGCAGGTATTCATCGTTGCGATTGTGCAGGGGTGGTCGGCTATGCCTGGTTATGACTGAAGCCTGAGGAAGCAGTGCATCTCAGCAGGATAACTTGTATGTGTGCAGTGAACAATAAGTTACTAGCTTGTACGTTGTCTTGTCAAGCCTATACGTGAAGCAGTAGGCGCGGTGGGTAAGTAAGAATTGCCCTAAAGTAGGGTTAGTAACCAGGGTGGCAGGGTCTCGGATTATCTTTTATTGCCACCTGAGAAACCCCAGTTTAATCCTAGCAAAGAAGATCATTGCAGACGCAACAAGCTCGACGTATGGAGGGTTGAGCTGCTGACGACCTTTCGGCTGGACCATGGGTCTGCGACGTTTGCAATCTGATACGTTTAGCAAGCAGAGCACCGCTGCACAAGCCAATAACAAAAAGGCTTTCGGAGTTCTAAAGTGCTGAAACACCGAACACCGAAACTCGGCCCCCACCCGCGGGCTCGGTCCATACCTGTTGAACGAGCCCGGACAAGCAGCCGGCTCTCCTCAACCTCCTAAACACTCCGACGGAACCCTTCTAGCCCTGGGCAGCCCTCACCCTCCCTAATCGCATCGTCCAACTGCGAGTAAATGCATGCAGGCAACTGCCTCGTCGTGTACACTGGCACGGCAGGACCATTCATCCCGCCGCAGCTGGCTCCTCCCATGGAGAATCATGCAAGCTAGATAGCGGTCGCACTTCCTAACACCGACACCCGAGATGTGCCGTTTGCCTTACCTGCCTGGTACCCCTGCCTGCCCCATCTACACCCGCCCGACCAGCAAGACGCTTCAGCCATGTGTTTGTTGCGCACTCCAGCCTATGCTTCACGCTTGCAGGCTTTCTTTATCGGCAGTTTTGGTGCCTTGTACGCGAAGCTGTGGCTGGCAGGATTCCCTCAGCACTCGATGGGCCTTGTTGATCGAGGCAGGCAAAACCGCAAAAGCCAACATCGTACCCACTACACGGCGCTCACTTACAAGTCCGTAGCCCCCACTTTCGCACGCCCAGGCCAACTACCAGTAGGGCAGTGCCAATGCTTCTTTACACATACGTCGCCTAATTTGTAAACAAAAGGCGGGCATGGGTGCATCGTACACCCCCATCCCCTGGACTTCTCTTCTTGTCCCTCTCTTTCATATCCTCTCTCCCGCTTCCGTTCTGTGAGCACACCTGTCGTGTGTGCAAGTTTGAAACGAGGAAATCCTAGCGCGCCTCGCACTCACTCCTTACTAACGGCTGCTTTACGCTCCCAACTGCAGCAAACACCCAAAACAACGCGCCAGACCCCACGGCACGCAAGCGCCGCCACACGTTACCGTAATCAACACATCCTTCAACAGCCGGACATCCTTGCTGCACCCCCTCCATCCATTCACACCCAACCCGTAATCCACACCAAACCCCCAAACCCCACACACTCACCCTCTGCCCTAACCCCACACCCATCATCACCATCATCATCTTTCGACCGTCCAGTACGTTCCTACTCGCGGCCAGTCTTCTTAAACACACACCCAGTCACCCTACACCACAAGTCCACCACCCTCTCTTTACTTGAGCGACTTGGATGCGATCTCAAACACGTTCTCACTCAGCCCGTTGGCCGCCACAATCCGCTCCAGCTGAGCCCGCATCATGGCCTGCCGCTCGCTGTCGTACTGGCGCCACGTGGTGAAACACGACACCATGCGGGCCGCGACCTGGGGGGGGGGTGGAGAAAGAGGCGGAGGTACATCACGTAAGGACGAATTCAAATCAGGGTTGCGCAACCCGCAAAACACATGTATGAACGGCGGTTTTCACTGTTCGCCCATTGTGTACCGCTTCCGTAGGAAGAGCAATTACCGTACATACGGTACCCCAAATACCGTACATGTTGCCGTGCGGTCGCACTGTCGTACAATCGTACCTGGTGGTTGATCGAATCCACCCGCAGTACGGCATCTCCCATGAACTCGTAACCGCTGCCATCCGCCGCATGGAAGTTGACGGGCGAGCGGCCAAAGCCCAGGAACAGCGAGTAGCAGTTGTTGGGGTTGGTGATGTTGAATGCGGGGTGTTCCACCAGGCCCTTGACCAGCGACACGTTGCCGGGGGCGTTGGAGGTGGCCTGCAGAGCAGCAGGGGGTGGGGGGTGCGGGGGGGCGGAGAGGGGTACAAAGAGGAGACAACTGACTGTGTTATTAGGTCGGGGAGGAGCGGAGGGGAGAGGTCGGAGGGGGTGCGGAGAGAGCCGCCAAACCAAACCAGGAGTGCGGAAGGGCAGGTTCAACGAGGTAGAAGGCGAGAAGCGAGAGTTAGCGGCCCTCGGTTGGGGCAGAGAGCGGGGAAGCCCGGTTGTTGCATGGTCTTCTACGTATTCGGCAACAGCCGGCTTCGAGTGACCTTATCCACATCACCCCTGCCCACCTGCAGCCCAAGCCACTTGAGCAGCACCAGCGGCTCGCTCCGGTACTTGTCGTAGAAGGCGGCCAGCGCGGTGTCGCGCTCCGGACCCGCCAGCTCCACCAGACAGCCCAGCGCCGCGATCTCGTCCGTCATGTTGGTGGCCTCCCTGCAGCGGGGGGAGGAGGGGGGAGGGGTAAGGGGCGGGGGGTCAAACACACACACACGGTGTGCCAGGGTGAGAGGGGCGGGGCACTAGGCAGCTTCACACTAGAGGCAGCTCTAGGGGCGTGACCTCGTGAGAGGGACTGTCGGTCGAGTGTAACACTCCTCTCTCCATACCCCTCTCCCATCTGCCATGGTGAAGCCTTGTTGCACAGCTCGTTAGTTGCCTCGTCAGTTTCCCAAGTAAACCCCCATCTCCCGTCAACACTCACTTGACCCTCCGCAGCAGCATGGCGGTGATCTCCGGCTCCTCCAGACTGCTCAACATGGCGAGGCAGCGGTTCTTGATGGCGCGACGGGCGCAGGCGGCAGCCGTGAAACTGGGGGTGTGGGGGAGGGAGGGAGGTTTCAGCAAGTGGAACACACAAACCGCTAGTCGTGCACTTCCCAACACCCGCTTTGGGTATATCTCTAGACCCCTCGCCCCCCAAACAGCTCATACAGCCCGAAGCAGTTGCCTCAGTTCTTTTTAAAACCCCCTCACCCAGTACCCGTCCCCCCCAAAAAAAAGCCCTAACTGGTATGGCTCCCCCGGCTCGTCATCATTCGCCTTCACCAGCGCCTCCAGCTGCGGCCGCAGTCGGGCCGCCAGCTGCCGTACCACGAACATGCGCACTTGGTGAAGCAGCGGGGGGTCGCCGCCGGGCAGGGAGTCCAGCAGCTCGTTGCCTGGTTAGGATCGGGATGTGCATGGGAGGAGGGGGTGGGGTGGGGTGGTGGTAAAGATAAAGGGGAATAACTGACGAGGCAACTAACGAGCTGAGGTGGGTGGGGGCTTAAGTTAGGACGGTATACCCGTTAGGATGCTTTTGCGATCTTGGGGGAAGAGAAGACATCCGGTGCTCCGGTGCATGGAACCCCGTTGCGCCCCCCAGCGCCCTCCCCCGTTAGAAACACAGCTACGGTCTTTGACCCCCCCCTTAAACCCCGCTACATGCCATCGTACCGTTAAATGGACTCCTCTGCACCCCAAGGAAACACCCTACTTTACCCTGGCCTCCCTCTTTCCCTGGGAATTCTTCCTATCCCTCCCTCCCTCACTCACTCACCAGTGGGCAGGCACACGGCCATGGCCTTGAAGCTGCCGTCCAGGGTCTGTCATGGGGGCAGGGGGAGCAGGGGGGGGGGGAGTGGGGTTGGAAGGACTGAAAGGGGCAGGGGAGGTAACAAGGCAGAAGGAGGGGGTGAGAGGGAAAGGGAAAGGGACCAGCCCCCATCCCGCGTTTGCTGAACCTGCCGGTACGGCATCCCTGCCCTGTCATCTCGCGTTTATATCCCCCCCCTTACCTCATCCTCCAGTACGGCACGGAAGGCCTCCACAACGGCATCGGGTACCCCGCCCGCTGCCGTACAACGGTCAGCAACCGCCTGCAACAAGGAAACAAGCAACAGAAGGCGGTTTCATTACTAATGAAAGGTGCGATGTACGAGGACGTTAGCGTATCTAATGCGTGTCATAGCACTTGAGAGTCTGTCCCCCCCCACCTGTGCGTTGTGTGCTCCCCCGCCCGCTGTCGCCGCCGCGTAGAGCTGCAGCAGCAGTTTGCGGGACAGCCGCTGACCCGCCTCCCACCTGGGGGAGAGGAGGGGGTAGGAGGGGGAGAGGGAGGGGGTTCAAATGAGACCGAACACACAAGGAAACCACAAATGGGCAAGTTAATTGGGAAGTGAGGGGAGGAGGTAACGAGGAAGAAAAGGACGGGCTGTATGACGAACCCCCCTCCCCACACACACAATCTACGATTGGGACTATACTTACCTATCAATTTCCCCCCCTCCCGCCCACCTGTTGAATGGGTCGCTGTCATGAGCCAGCAGGAACAGCAGCTGCGCCTCCGACTGCCCCTCCACCTCCATCTTGACGGGCGCGGAGAAGCCGCGCAGCAGCGAGGGGACGGGCTCGGAGGGGACGTCCAGGAAGGTGAAGGTGGCCTCGGTGGTCTCGAAACGCAACACGCCTGGGTGGAGAGTTAAGGAGGTTTGAGCGCAGGTGTATAAAGGCGGATGGAGGGGCAAGCAACACACAACGGTGGCGTCGGACGCCTATTGGGGTGCAGAACGCCTTTTGCTGTGCTGGGGATAACTCCTCCACCTCCACCTCCACCTCCCCCCTCTCCTCCCACTCATTCCCACTCACCCGTGCTGCCCAGGTCCGTCACGCTGCCATCCGCGCCCTGCAGCCGCAGCGGCATGTCCGAACCTGTACGGCAGAGAAGAAGAGTATGTACGGCAGAATACGGCAAACAAAAGTAGGTGTCCAAGTACGACAAGGTTAGGGAAAAAACACATCACAGAAGGGTACGGAAGGATCGCGTGTCACGCCCTGCCAGCATGTACGACAAGGCTAGAGGTAATCATGTTACTACCAAGATCAACAGCAGCCCCGCATACCGGTACCCGCGCAGCTCCGCTTCATTACTCCTCACCCCCCCAGCCCTCCACCTCCGGCTCCTAACCTAACCTCCCCCCCGCACCCAACCCGCCATCGGGCCCCAGCAGCCCCAGCTTGATGGGGATGAGCACCGGCAGCTTGGAGTCCTGGGGAGGGGGAAACGGGACAGGGGTTGATGCGGCTCCAAGAGGATAAGAGGTGACACATACAATCCAGTGTGAAGCACCGATGCCTACTTCATGTGCATGTGTGTTCATCTGCCTGTGCGTCTGCCGGGGGTGGGTCTAAAACTCTGCGTGGTCCTGCAACCACTGTAAAGCACCGATGCCGCTGTCTCCTTCATGCGGCTGTGCGTTCATCGGCACGTGCGTCTGCAACGGTTGGGGGGTCTGCGAGGGGTGTCCCTGTCCCTGTCCCTGTGACCCGCGCACCTGCCCCGGACCCGGCGGCGTGTGCTGCTTGCACGTGAGGCGGTAGGTGCGGGAGGGCGCGTCGTAGGAGGAGGAGACGTGCAGGTGCGGGGTGCCGGACTGGGAGTACCACCTGGGGGAGGGAGGGAGGGGGGAAGGGGGGATGAGAAGACCCAATGTGGGGAAGGGGGGGATGGATGAGGGGAGAAGAAGACCCACTATCGTTGAGTGATAGTGGCAGACTAGGTGACAAGCTCCTGGGGCAGAGGGAGTAGGGGTGTAGGGCGTATATAGATAGATAGCTTGTCTGTGCTGACCCACGGGTCGCTTCGCTTGGACCCCAATCTATCGGCTGACCCACGGGTCGCCTGTGCCCCACCCACCCTCCCGCCCACCTGCCCAGCGTATCCAGGTTGACCCCGTTCGCATCCGCCATGGCTGCCAGGAAGTCATCGCAGGTGACCGCATGTCCGTCGTGGCGCTGGAAGTAGAGGTCCATGCCTGGGGACATGGGGGGGGGGAGGGTAGTGGGTAATGAGCGAATGAGGGCATGGGGGGGGACCGATTGCGATATCTACGACCACGTTTAGGGGGGGTCCAGCACAGGTCCGGTACCTAAAAAACCCACCACCCCAACCCCTCCCTCCCTCGCCCTGTTTGCATTTCTTATACAATTCCCCCCTCAACCATGATGATGTCTTATCACACAGTCAGTTAGTTCTTTCCCCTTTACCCCCCCATCCTCCCCCTTTCCCCCCCTCACCCTTCCGAAACCCCTCCTTGCCCAGCAGCGTGTCGTACAGTCGTACCACCTCCGCCCCCTTCTCGTACACCGTGACCGTGTAAAAGTTGTCCATCTTGATGTAGGACTCGGGGCGGATGGGGTGAGACATGGGGCCCGCGTCCTCAGTGAACTGCAGGCGGGGGGTTAATATGGTTGAAGATTCCGCGGGGGGGGGGGAAAGGGGGGAAATCAAATAAGTGAAAGAACGAGTCCCAACGAGTCCAGGGGGGGAAGGGGGGGAGGAAGGAAAACCGTGTGTTAAGAAAAAACAGGGCGCAGGTCGGAACGTACTGCGTGTGGGGTGGGGACTAGGGTAAAAGGCGAGGGAGAAGGGGAGACGGGGAAGGGGATTCCGATCCCCCCCCACACACCCCCATACATAACACCCCCCACCCACGCACCTGCGAGCTGCGCAGCATCATGACGTCCTCGATGCGCTTCACGGGGCGGCTGTTCATGTCGGCAGTGAACTCCTGTGGTTTGGAGGAGGGAGAGAGACGGAGAGGGAGAGGGTAAGGTGTATAGGGTTAAGGCTGGTAGATGTAAGAACTGGGTGAAGGGAAGGGAAAGGAAACACTGTGTCCCATTTCCCCAACCCCTCCTTCCGCTCCCGACTCCCCCCCCAGCCCCCCGTTGTTGCGCTTATCTTTTATTCCCACCCCTCTCCTCCCCCACCCCTCCCTTCACCTGGTCCCGAAACACCGTGAGCCCCTCCTTGAGGGTCAGCTGGAACCAGTCGCGGCAGGTCACCCGGTTACCCGTCCAGTTATGGAAGTACTCGTGCCCCACCACCCCTTCGATGCGACTGTAGTCCAGGTCGGTGGCGGTCTGGGGGGAGGCGAGGACCAGCCTGGGGACAGGGGGGAGGGGGGTTTCAGGGGGGCCAGGGGGTGAAGGGAGGCAAAAAGACCTGCTCTTTGTGCAGGTCTACGTTTTTATTTTTTGTTTTGCCACATCAATGTTTCGTGGTGAGCGCCCGAATTGAGTGCAATGGTGCCTCGAGGAGGGGAGGAAGGGGGCCATCACCACAGACCAAAGCCTTTTGAGGAAGTGGGGGCAAAGACAACCCCCCCTCCCCTCCACCGCCCTGATGCACTCATCTACACTTTTCCCCCCTCCCCTTCAACGCCCTCCCTCCCCCTCCCGCCCCCCACCTGCTGTTGAATATGTTGAGGCTCTTGTTCTCCATGGCCCCCATGTTGAAGTCGTCCACCGCCACGATGTTGAAGAGGTCCAGGTCGTACTCCAGACCGAAGGTGTCCTCGTCCCACCGCATGGACCGCACCAGCGAGTCCAGCGCATGGTCGACCTGGGTGGGGGGGGTGGAAAATTATAAATAAGTGCAACAACACAATCAGGGGGGGCAGGAGGCAAAGTGGGGGGAGGAACTTAAATAAGTGAAACGAGTCCCAATCCCATATCCCGACTCATGCAGTGATCGCATTCGGAGACAGGGAGACAGGCGTGCCAAGGGGGTTGGTTGGGAGTCGTCAAGAGTCTGCAGTCGTAAACAACAGGGTGCAAATTTCTGGACCATTCACAACCATACCCTACCTCCGGCAGGGTACACACACACGTGTATGCTTTTCAAGCTCAGGTCTGAAATGCATCTTCTTTTCTTATTTTTTACACGATCACACATCCGCGGCTCTCTTACAACATGCCCCACCCCCACCCCAACCTACAGCGGGGTGTGTATTCCCTTGATGCGCCCCCCCTCCCCTCCCCCACCTTGCCGAGGTTGCCCTCCTGCACGAATATGCGCAGCGCCACCTGCCGCCCGCTGCGAGTGGTGAAGGCCCGCTCCTTCATGGCCAGCTTGCCTGCCACCAGCGCGAAGAGGTAGCAGGGCTTGGGGTAGGGGTCCTCCCACACAGCGTAGTGCCTGGCAGGGGGGGGGGAGGACGCGAGTAGGTGGGACGGGGGTTGGGAGATGTGTATGTACTTCGCACCACCCCGTGCCAACAACCCACACGTAAAGTAACCCCCATATCTCCCAGTCCTCCTTACTTCTTGCTGCCCCCCAGCCCCATGCCACCCCCCGCTCACCCCCCCACCTCCCCTACCTCCCCCCCCCCATCGCTCCTTCCCCCCTCCTCACCTCCCCCCCTCCAGCTTGCCGCTCTCCTTGAGGTTGCCATTACCCAGCAGCACCGGGTAGGCCGCCTCGTCCGCCTCCATACGGGTGGTGTACCTGGGGGGGGGGGGGGGGTGCATGCATTGGGGGGGGGGGGAGGGTTAACATGGGGATGACATTTATTTTGGAGGCTTCGGACCGTCTTCCCACACGTTTCCCCCCACCCCACACAACCACTTTATTCCCCACAGCCAGCTCCTCCCACCCACCCAACCCACACAGACCGGTTAGTGCCCTCCTCTTTCCCCCCCCATTGCTTTGCCCTAACCTGTGGCCTTGGTATACCTCTGACGTCCCCACCATAATATCCGCCCCTCTCCACACACACCCCCTCCCCCCTCCCCCCTGTAACCCACGTTGCCATGACATCGGGTCGGTCCAGGAAGTAGGTAATACCTCGGAAGCCCTCCGCCTCGCACTGGGGGGGGGGGGAGGAGTGGGGGGGAGGATGGGAGGGGAGAGGGGGGAGAGAAGGAGGAGGAGGGGAGGGGGGAATGATAATCGGGAAGGGAGAATCGAGAGCCCTGACTCGGAGCCCCCTTCACCTCCTGGCCTTGGTCCTCGTCCCGACCTAGGGCCCCATGCAAGCCCCTTTCCGCCTAGCAGCTACCCTACAACTACCCCCCCCTCTTAACTCCCAACCCGCCCCCTGCCGCCTCGACACAAAGACCCCTTTTGCTCCCCAGCCGCCCCTCCCCGCTCTCCTAGCTCCCTCCCCGCCACCATCCCACCCCTCCCTCCCCCAATTACCTGCGTGCAGAAGTTCCCCGACGACTTGTACAGCCCCTCCAGCAGCGAGTTGTCCTGGGGGCGCAGCTGCGTCACCACCTCCAGCTCGAACTCGCCTGGGGGGGGAGGAAAAGGGGTGAGGGGGGTGGAGGGTTGAGGGGGTGCGGGGTTGAGGAGAGGGAGGGTGAGGGGGTGAAGGAGGGGGCGAGGGCTCAAACAGGGGGCTCAAGAGGGGGGCTTGAGGAGGAGGAGGAGGAGGAGGAGGAGGAGGAGGCCAACAGCGCCGCGCATCCTCCCCACAAGCAAGCTTGCTCCCGGGTCCCCCCATCACACCACCACCCCGCTACCCCTACCCCGCCTCCCCCTGCCCCCCTCCTGCCCTGCCTGCCCCACCCTCCCGCATCCTTCTGCGCCCAGCTGCTCCGCCCCGCCCGCCCCAACCCCTCTTCCATCTGTCTAGCCGCTCACCTCGCCCCTCGCTTCCCCTGCCAGGCCCCACCCACCCCCACTCCGCTCCAGCCCCTCCACTCTACCACCCCCTCCCGCTTCCAAGCCCCCCAACCCCCACCCCTCCCACCCCCCGCCCCCCTCTCACCCTCCGGCAGGTTGGCGATGGTGAGCGCCTTCTCCGTCAGCAGGTACTGATCCTGCCCCAGCTGCTGCCCGCCCACCGCCACGCTCACCAGCACAATGTCCTTGCGACCGTCCAGCTGTAGAGCGGGGCGGGAGGTGCCTGGAGGAGGGGTGGGGGAGGAGTGGGTGGCAGGGTGGGGGTAAGGACTAGGGAGGGATACATATACCGTATTGGGCTGGGTTATGGAGGGTGATGCGACTCGCTCGCATGCCCCGTCACTCGCGCCAATCTCGCGCACCCACCCTTCCCCGCTCTCGTAAGGTTGCCTCGTCAGGTTCCTTATTTCTACCCCTCTGCCCTCAATTCCATCCACCCACCCATCTTATCCCTCAGTCAGTCAGTTGTTTCCTCTTTACCCTCCCTCCACCCCCACCCGCATCCACCCACCCTCCGGCAGGCTGCCATAGTTGGGCTGCAGGTGCAGGCGCGAGGTCACCAGCGTGGTGTCCTCGCCCAGCTTGAAATCTAGGTGTACGGCGGAGATGGTGTACGGCGGGGGGGCGTAGTCCTTTCGGAACTTCTGCTGGGGAGCGGAGGGGTGTGGCGGCAGCTTGTGTTCCTCGGTTTGGATCTGCGGGGGTGGGGGTGGGGGTAGGGGTGGGGGGGGGGGCAAAGAGGAAAGACTAACTCACGTGGGATAAGGCGTCATCCATGGTTTGCAACATGTAAGCCAGCCCGACCCGCCCAGCCCGAATTAGGATAGCCAGTGGGGCGGTGGGTAACGGCAGGAAGAGACCGAGGAATTGTGCGGGGTGCGGGTGGATTGAGGGTGGGGCATTGTGGTGGGTGGTGCGGGTGGTTGGGAGGGGTGGAGGAATGGGTGCGACTGCGGTGTGGTGTTAGGGGGGAGAAGGGGAGTGAATGTGATTAGGAAGAGCGGTTGGGAAGGGTGGGGGCACACCCCCTCGGCGTCTAGAGCACCTAGGGATCATACACGCCGGGATCACGCACGGGGGGGCCGGGGCTGCTGGTGTGGCTTAGGCGCGTATGCACAAACGCCTTGGAGCGTTGCACGGCGGGTTGATGACCTTTGCACGGGCATCATGCGGGAGTCAGAGAAGCTAGAAGAGGTCCCTTGGATTTAACTATCAACTCATAAGGAGCACTTTTGTATGCTCTGACGAAGCGCTATTTACTGCACCCTTGGCACGGCTGGTATAACCAAGATCCTGTGAGATCTGCACCCAGCCATGGGCCCTCCCCAAACGAAGTACTAAGCCCATACGAACCTCGGGGATCTCCTCCGTCTCCGTAGCTGCGGTCGCCATTTGCCCGCTGCGAACGATAAAACGACTGGAGTGCTGGGTCGGCTCCTGATGCCGAAAGCTTATGCGAGGCGAGGCAAAAGCTGGCGACGGGGTAATTGCTGGGCCAGACACAACACCTGTGAAATTGGTGAGCAGATCAGAAGTAAGCTTAGCGCAGTATAGTAAAAAGAGGTTGACAACTGAGTAACACGCTAGGAAGCAACCTAACTGATGCCCTATTGCATACCTTGTATGCAGTAACTTATAAGAGACAGAGTATACTAAAAGTAACAAAGCCACTTGCTAGTTACATGTGACAGCTGCTCTACTGCAAGGTAAATGTGCCGGACTAGGACCACCTAATCCATTTAGCCCTAGCTTACCGCGAGCAAGTGCTGTGGGAAGAACTGCAAAATGCCTTGACCTGATAAGCTTGGAAAATGTGGATGGGCGGAGAAGAAGCATGGCAGCAAAGTTGTGGTGGCGACCCCTTTGCGAGGAACACGCTGCGAGACGGACTGATCCGTCAACACGAAGTCGAGCGTGACTTGTTTGCGTGGAAGCGACAAGCATCCTTCAAGTCAATGATTCGCGCGTCGTGGGCTCAGCGTACGAAGCTTGCAGCTTGCAAGTTAACGACCTGACAAAGAACCGCACAGCGAAAGCAAAGGCCACACAAACGAATGTTTTAGGGTATTGTAGCCAGCGCTTATGATTGTTATGAATTACAGCCTGATGCGCTTAAAGCACGCTGCTCGCGTCAAGGGGTCGTAGGTAAGATTACGATAAAGCGCCCCCGCTAGACGTCACCAACGTCACCGACCAAAGCCCATTGTAAATCATCTCTTCCCGAACAACTATCTCGCTTACATTTTCTGCAACCGATGGGGCTACTGCTGTGCCCAAACAACAGGCATCCATGACTGATGGCATCGAGTGGCATTACAGCCAGCCAACCACGCTTCCTCTACTTGCATCCCCAAATGACAAAATGGACTGCTTTTACCCCTTAAAAGCCCTATTTTACTAATTCTTAACTCGCTAGCCGCACGATAAACGACACACGGAAGCAGGTGCTTAGGAACGACCCACGGGACACCGCCGAGCCAGGCGAGCACGCATCCACCATCAAGCACCACTGCACCAGACGCCCGGACAACAGCCGCACAAGTGCACCTCTCCTCGGTCGATCGATAGCTACGGCCAGGACAGTACACAACTAGCCTTGTCGATTAACAGTACGCAACTTAGCAGAGCACACAACCTTTGCATATATACCGTACACCAAGCTCCTCATGACTGCATACCCCCATTCATCGGTTACTCCCCATCCAAGCGGCTCACCTCTCCCTCCTCTCCCTCCTTTCCCTTCTCCCGCCTCACCTTTTCTCACCTCATACTGGCACTCACTACCTCACCCGTCCGACAGCACGTCACGACCGAGTACCATACACGCATGCGCTTGGGTGGGGACAACATCATCTTCCGACAATCCAGTGCGGTTTACTGCTCGCGGCCAGCTTTGTCAACACGCATGCAAGCCCGGTGCGAACAAACAGTCCCATCCCACTTCACGTGTTCGCCGTTCCTACCGGTGTGTCTACCTCGCCCTCTGCGCCACTCGCTGTAGCCTCACCTCCGTTGCTTCACTTTTCATTTACTTATCCCTCCTCCTCAGCAGCACCCGGTACACCGGCTGCCCCTTCTGTGTTACGGCGAACTCCCGCTCCGTGGGCACCCCCACCGGGTTGACCGCCAGCCACCCCCCGGCAGCCCACTGCGGGTTCAACAGAAGCAAATCACCATCACTGCTACTGCTGTTGCCGCTGCTAGTGCTGCTGCTGCTGCTGGTACTGTTGCCGGCGCTGTGGGTGCTAAGACTGCCGCTGCCCTCGTCTCCACGTTCTCCGTCACTGCTGCTGTCACTGTCGCTGTCGCCGTCGCTGTCGGCTGTCGCCTCGCCTCGAACGGTAGAACTGCATAGCGGGGAGCTCACTGCTGCTGCTACTGGTCTGTGTTCTATTGGTGCTGCATGGGAGGGGTCATTGGTATGTCCGCCGTCGCTGCTGGTGGCGGTGCTGCTGCTGGTGACACTGTCAACATCGTGAGTGACGTCCCCTCGGCTCTGCTGACGGAGGGTTTTGTTATGGTGTATGCGGGATGAAGCTTGGGAGGAGGTGTTCGGGTGGTCAGGTAAGCAGCTGCCGCAGCTAGCCGCTGCCGTACCTCCTGTCGTTCCCGCCATTTCCGCCGTTTGTCGTACACCAACCGCCGCTACTACTTCCGTACCATCCAATGCCGCCGCTGCTGCTGCTGCTGCCAGTGCGTCCGGTTCATGACCCATGGGTCGCTCTTCACTGACCCCACCACCACCATTGCTACTGAGAGAGATGGCGTTGATACCGGTACTATCCCCGCTGCCGCTGCTGCTGCTGCTGCTGTCATCAGCCTCCCTAATGCCGCTGCGGCTGCTGCCACCGCCGTCCTCCTTGTTATCGGCAACACGAATGCTACTACTACAGGTGTTACCGGTACTACTTTTAACGGTGCTAACAGGGCCGCTGAAGAACACGGCTTGTGGTTCGGAGTGCTGGGGTGCCAGCTCAAACGCTGCTGCGCCGTACGCCTCAAAGCTGTCGCGCATGGCAGCTGCTACCGGCTCAATGTCGGACTGCAGCAGCAGCAGGCCTGCGGGGGGTGGTGGTTGGTTGGATGGTGCATGTAGTTACAGTTACGGGTAGTTGAAAAGCGGTTGTTAACATGGGATGCGATTAGGGCACCGTCAGTTTGTGTATACCAGTACCCTGTTCGTGCAAACGTATACATCCCCGGTTCCCCGGTCCATGCTTACCCCCAGGCGCCATGGCATCACCCAGCGCCTCCACGAGCTCGCGCTGCACCACTCGCCGCTTGTGGTGCCGCCGCTTGAAGTGACTGGCAAGGGGGGAGAGGAGGGGGAGCAGGTGCAGGAGCAGCAGCGGGAGCAGGCGGTGACTTAAAGGGTGGGAGCAGCAGCGGGAGCAGGCGGTGAGGAGTTAAAAGTCAATAGCTCCTGCACTTGCCAGCAGGCCACTGTTTCGTGACGAATTTGTTCCCGCCGTGTCCTTCCCCTTCCCATCTCAACACCCGCAAACTCCCTCTTCTCCCATCCTCTTATTGCCATGTGTCCTAACCAAAGCCCCCCCCCACCAACAGCCCTCATGCCATGAGCCCATGACCCATCATGCTCTGCCGTCTGCCCCCTCCTAGCAGCCCCCATGCCCCCATGCCATGACCCACGGGTCGGGGAACTGAATGAAGACCTCCTCCAGCGGCCCCGGGTAGCCCCGCAGCAGCAGGGGGGCGCTCACTGTGGCGTTTCCGAACACGTAGTGCACCTGGCCGCCCAGACCCAGCCGCTCCGACCAGGCGTTGGACCGGTCCACGAGCTGTGCATGGTGGTGGGGAGCGGGCAGGGGAGCAGGAGGACGCATGCATGTGGGGGTAAAGAAGTTGATGAAGAGAGGCAGCAGGACGCATGCATGCATGCATGCATGTAGGGGATAAAAAGGTGAAGCTGTTATTAAAACTGCTCCTACTAATCGTACCGAGACGAGTCCCTAGTTACCGTACAATCCGTGCCCATACGCACCGGTTTTCGGATTTCCACCCCCAAGTAGTTTATCTTTTTGTCAGGTCTGCTGCGTTGCAGCAGCAGCAGGAAGCGACCGTATCCACTGCCGATGTCCAGCGCTAACGGCAGGCTGGGGTCAGCAAACACAGCAGACCAGTCGGGTGGAGCGGTGGGGGCCTGGAATTCCCGACGCAGGGGGTTCACGTGCTGTCGTACACGGGTCTTGCCGGTCTGTACGGAAGTGTACGAACGTGTATGAAGGGGGGTGCCGTACGTGAGTTGCATGTGTGCGCAAGGTATTAGCTCGTCAGCCAAGGAAACCGATAAGAGGCTAGGTTTGAATGCTTTGTCCGAGCTTCTCGTCACCCCATGTTATCCCATGGAAGAGACAACAGGCTAAGAGGCCTAGAGATCCAGACTTAGGCAAGGGCTGGGTGAGAAGCTTTATGACCAAACCGTGTTTGTGTGTTCTCACCCCGTCCCAGAGCTCCATAAGCTCGAGTTCATGGAAGGGAGAGCCGACGCTATCCGCTGGTTTGGCGCCGACCCATGATGGCGGATTGGCATGGGCAGTGAGCCGCTGTGCTCGGAAGGGCTGGTGGGGCAGCGGGCGGGTGTAACGATGGCGACAGAGATTATGCAGGCGTGGGACAGTCGAGTTGAATGCCGGGAGAGGTCGTGTTGAGAGACTCCAGCAGGGCGGTTGGCGATGGATGTCAAAACATAACTCGGGATTCAGGGAACCTAGAATAGTGTACTTAGTCGCTTCAAAACCTCATAATGTAAATATTGAAGCATCTGGCTCCTTGCATTAGTATGGGCGAAGTCACAGGGCAACGTACCGTCGGAGCATGTCCGGCCTCCCTCGTCCCAACGCCAGCAGCCGAGCTTTTTGTCGCGCGGGTAGCGCAGCGTAGAGCTCCAGGAATGCGCACTAAGACGTCGGTGGGATGCGCCACGGAATCCGCCGTTGTCCGGCGACCGCAAACTGCCGTCCGGTGCATGTACCAGGCTTGCATCTACCAGAGCCGCAATACGTGTTTAGTGTGTTGCGTCTATGTCATGATTCGCATGCGCGAATTGCCCAGCTAGTACATGCAACAAGCGCCTTTTGCCGTATTAAGCCCTGCTGACCCAGATGCAATGATGGTAGTCTTTCACGTGCTTCTAGCTTGTCGCAGAGTTCATTGCAGTTCCAGAAAATACTCAAATAGATAATCGCTTCAATCGCACAGCCTTGTCCTGACGTTTGCTCTCAACTGCAACTCCTTTGCATCTTCTTTCCTTTACAACTTTTAATACCTTACACCTATTCACTGTCAGGACACTAGCAACAATGCTTGAAGTATTGTTTGGAAAGAAGAAAACACCTGCAGGTAGTTGGCTGTCGAGAGCTAGACGTAACTGGTCCTGTCTCGCTGCCCTGGAGTTGAGCGGGCCTTTACGCCAGTGAATACATCACGCAGAGCTCTTACGGGAGAACAAGCGGCAGTTGGATAAGGCTATCAGGGAGCTCGATCGAGAACGCATGGCTCTGCAGCAGCAGGAAAAGAAAACAGTAATGGAGATTAAAAAGATGGCAAAGGAGGGGCAAATGGTAAGCAGGCTGCCCATAGCAATGTTTGGTAGCCTCACCATCCAGTCGCCCCATGGGCCATGTTTCGCCTTTCCTCAAACCCCACCACGCGTACCGCGCGCCTCCACACGCTTGCATGAGCCCTAATAACTACACCACCACTCTTACCATCAATAATTACCTCCTTGCCAACAGGAAGCGGTCAAGGTGATGGCCAAGTCACTCGTTCGCAATCGACATGCCGTCACAAAGATGTACGGCCTCAAATCCGAGCTGCAGGCGGTGTCACTGCGGCTCGCAGTAAGTCCCCCTCCCTACGTAGCGTACCAGCCTCAAACCCTTCTTCATATTGTCGGAGACCCCACTTGAGACTAGGGCTGCTGCCCCAGAGCACTTGGTTGCTGTAGGGCAGTGTGGCTGAGCTTTGTGTCTTTTTGGTTTGGCGGTGTCAAAAACGTATACCAAACCACAAGCGGGTACACTACAAAGGTGTACGGCACTGCTGCTGCTGCTGCTGCGGTTACTGTTCGCCGGTGCCATGGAAGCTCCTGCTGCCCCTCTCCCGCTGTCCTCTCCCTCTCCCTAGCCTTGCCTTGCCTTGCCTTGCCTCTCCCCATTGCCTTGCCTTCTCCTTGGTGTCCATGGCAACGTGCTGTCTTCTCTCCGACCCCCCCGCTCCTGCTGCTGCTCCCCTCCCGCTGCCCCGCAGACGCTCAAGTCTACTCAGGCCATGGCGGACGCGATGCGGGGGGCCACCAAGGTGGGCATTCATCCGGCGTCCCTTACAGCATGCAATGCGGTGGTGCACATATGCCCCGCGCATGCAATGCAATGCATGCAATGCGCTGATGCCCCTCGCAGCCGCATGGCAGCACGGGTGCCAGCATGCTGCGGTGCAAGGGGGCAGCTGGCCGTCGCTGTTGCCATTGTCATTGTTGCAGGAGTGTTGTATTCAAGATTCAACAGAGAAGACGGGTGCCGCCCCTGCGGCTGAACCTGTGTACGACTCCTGCGGCTGCCTCCTTGTGGCTGCCCCTCTCCTCCTCCTTCTCCCTCCTCGCTGCACCCCCCCCCCCCGCCCACATAGTTCCACGGTCACATGGTTCCCTTGTTGCTGCACCCTCACTTGCTCTACCTTCACGCATGCACTCCTTCTTTCCCTCAGGCCATGCGCGCCATGAACCGGCGCCTCAACCTGCCCAACCTGCAAGCAATCATGCGGGAGTTCGAGCGGCAGAACGAGCGCATGGAGATGACGAGCGAGATGATGGGGGACGCGGTGGACGATGCGTTGCAGGTGGGGTGGGGGGTTTGGGTAAGAATAAATGAAGAGTGAAGCAAACGGAGTCCCAATCCCAAATCCCGGTAAGGAGGTGGGGTGCTTACGAGGAGGAGCCGGAAAGGGCCTTGGGGACTTGGGGTTACCGATAGTAGCTGCGCGAGGCGCTGTTGCCGTACGCCTCTATGGAATACGCAGGTATGGCTGTACTGCCCTGCATGGTTACCTCCACCGCTGCATGGTTGACTGCTTGCCCTCCCTATCCCCTGCTGCATGGTTACCTCCATACCTTGTGCGCACTCTGCTGCAGGACGAGGGCGAGGAGGAGGAGACGGACAACCTGGTAAACCAAGTCCTGGATGAGATTGGCATCGGCAACATGTCGGAGGTGAGAAGATGGGGGGGATTGGGAAGGGAGGGGGTGAATTCGCCTGCGTTTCGGGCGTGTATACCGATGCCAAGCGAGTGTGTTATTCGTGCGTTGCTTATACGTGCACATGCCTTGCATGTAATGCGTTTCCGCCTCTTTTGTCCTCCTTGGGAAAAAATTGCGATCTCCTCGCGTCCGATCCCGTTTCACCCTTCTTGCGTCCTTTCTTGCAGCTGGCCTCCGCGCCCGGCACTCGGATGGCGGAGAAGCCGCAGGCCGCTCCGGTGGCCATGGCGGAGGCGGAGGGCGGCGGTGCCGGTGGCGGCGGTGGAGGCGGTGGAGGCATCGATGAGGACTTGCAGGCGCGGCTGGACAACCTTCGCAAGTCCTAAAGGGGCGCTTGCTAGATGATGATGGTGGTGGTGGTGGTGTCGTGATGGTGGTGGTATTGGTGTTGGACGGTACGGACTCCGTGTAAACACGTGGCGCACTTATCCACCCGTGTTTATCTCCATGTGCGCATCATCAACCCCTGACCGGCAGAGAGCTTTTGCAAGCATGGTGGGCAACTCATTCGAGTTGCCGCAGCCGCAAAAGAAGTTACCATGGCGGTAATAAGACGTGGCTCATTGGAATGACCCATGGGTCATGCGCATGCCTAGAAGGTCGCTGTGCTCCGAGTCATGGTGCGGGGTTCTTGGAGGGCTATCGAGGGCGGGTTTTGGAGGCGCCTTGCGGGTGTACGTGTGGCATGTACAGGATTGGAGCACAACATCCGCTGCATATTGGGTGCCTGCTGGTTTTGTACGATATGAATACGCACAATATAAACACACCGACCTAGCAAGCACCCTGAAGTCTGGACTGGGCAGGAGAACGGGTAGAGGCTGATGATGGAGGCTAGTCGGGGCAGCGTTGTGTGGGAGGTGCGGGCGGCTAGTTGCCAAGCATGCGTGGTTTACGTGGATGCGAGGGCAAACGTGGTTTCAGACATTACTTAAGGTTTGAACTAGTGCTCAGACCTAAGAGATACAGGCACGCCAATCACAACCAAGCTACGTAGCTACTGGACGGCAGCCTTGCCTACCGGTATGTGTGCGTCTGTTAATTGGGTTGCAAGGTCGGTTAGTGTACGGCGTTTGGCATGGTGTATAGAGAGGAAGGGGTGTTAGGAGGGGGTTTGGTCACAGTTGGGCGCATTTACTCGTTGTTGCATGGAGAGCATGGGCTGCATGAGAGGTTGCATGGGCAGATGCGGGGCTCTGGGGCCTTGCCGTGCAAGCAGCAGGGGGACGTGGTTGGCACCTGGTGTTGCTGCTGAAGTGTCTACTGCTGCTGAAATGGTTAGGCAATATCGGCGTTGTCAGACAGGCTGCACGCTGGCAACCGTTACAAGGGGGCGCACGCGTCACAGCACCTGTGTGTAGCACGAGAGGAAGCCCTGCTGCAGTTGCTTGGAATAGCTTATTCCGCTTGCCGTATGAGGAGATAGCTTATCCTCATCCGGCAGGCGGAATGTGCTCGTATTTACAAGGCAGCAGAGATGCAGCGGGCAGGGAGACGTTGCAGGGTAGTCACGAGTCTTATATGGACAGGGTCTAGGCGGGCGGGCCGTGTTAGCGTACTTCGGTATCGTTGACTAGCATGAGCAAGGGGCAACTCTGAACCTAATTCCGCAAGTAAAAGCGCAACTATGGGCCACTGTCTTTAAAGGTTGAAAACGCTACATAGCATGTGTGCATGGGATCCGAGGAGGAGCGTGGCGAGAACCAGCGCCGTCTGCGCAAGCATACAACCGAGGACAAAGGTGCGCATGGCAAATTTTATATTTCGCGATATCCTAGTGAAAGGTTTCGCCATATAAAAGGGGTTCCCACCTCCCCAAAGCGGTAAACGCTACCTGGAAGATAAGAACCGACAACTGAGAGCTACGACACTGAATCTAATATTTGGACGAGCGAGCCTGGCACTCTTGGCAGAATCCTACAGCGTGTCTATGCGGTAGATCTCGGCCCCATCTAAAACCAAAGTTTAGCAAAACTTTAGGCAGGAAATAGCGAGCCCCCTAACGGAGCTGCGCCACCACGGACGGCGCCTCACTTTAGCCAGGCGGACTTGTAGACGCAAAATGAACTATAATTGTTACAGATCGTATAGATCCACATGTTTTTGGTATGCGGACGCACACGTGCTTTGTACATAGTCGGAGAACGTGGGTGGAAAGGTCGATGAGAATGGCCATGGCGCAACAACGCTAGTTTCTATCTTTAGCTAGAGCTCTTAAGCAAGCGCTGGAACGCGAAAAGAAATAGGGCATTAGCTGCAAGTTCACTGGAGCAATGGAGGGATTTGCGCCCGCGAACGCACAAGGCGCACGACGACAAGTTTCAGAAGCAGATACAGCGCTTTCAAATGTGATTACGAGCGTCACAGTTTCACAACAGGAATCCCAGGGGCAGGCGTCTGAGCAAGCAGCGGGAAGCACAGGAGAGCCACCCAGCCCCGTGAGTATATATGCACTACCTTTTATTTTGTATGTAATAACTCGTGCATAGAAGCGCGCTCAGCCTGCTATAGCGTAGGCATGAGCGGCAATTCACCAAGCCCCGATGGGCCGGTGACCCTCCTGAATTGCAGCGTGCGGCACGAAGCCAAGTGTCAACAGCTGTTTCATTTGAGGGAGCGCGTGCTGCTGGCTCTGCCGTCCAACCGGAGCGCTCGGTGGATGAGGATAGCGCGCTATCGGCCGCGGAACCAGACGGTGAGCTACACGGTTCCACTATCACCGGAAACGTATGCACGCTTTCGTACCGCTTTTCATGGGATAAACGGCTACCCTAAGAAGTAACTAACCTTTCACGGCATCGCCCGCTTCCAGGTCCTGTACGTTCAAACCGTGGTCAAGGACCCCGGCCCGCAAACAGCCTCGTCTCCACAGCCGTCCACCCCAAAATCCGGAATGCGCACACCAGCGGCGCGCATCACCCATCGGCCCTTCCTCTGCAGCAACAACATGCGCAGCACCAGCACCAACACCACGCTGCCGCTGCTCCCAACCACGTAGTTGGCGGGCGGGGCGCCGGGCTTACTGCTGACCACTACGCATCCTCTCCTGAGGTCCAGCGGCCCCGCAGCATTACATCACATGCCGCGGAGACAAGGGGCGAGGGGCGCGGTCACGGAGGCCGGGGTACCGGAGAGCAGGGGCCCAATCCAGGCTACGGGCCCCGTGCACACCCTGCGCGTTCGAACGTTCGTGGCGCAACTCCGGCCTCCGTGTACGGGCAAATCCAGGCACCCGGCCTGGTACCAGGCCCTCCGTCGCCTCGTAGGGTCCACCAGCACAGCCTACATGTAAGAGCTGTGTGGAAGATGGGACGGAGCTGACGGGTTGGCGGGTTGCTATCTCCTTGCAATTGGTAGGCTGGTGGTTAATCGCTAACTTGTGACCATCTCTTTACGTACGTGGCTGTCTAGGGTGCCTATACCGTAACATGTGCCTGCCCGATGACCGCTTGCAGTGGGACGCTGGGGCGGCTGGCATGGCGGGCAATGGCGGTGTTGGCGGCGGCGTTGGTGAAGCAGGGCCTTCAGCGGTGCTGGACCCTGCAACAGCTGCTGCGGCGGCGGCCGCCCTTCTCGGTAACGGCCTAGTCGGCAGCTGGAACCTCATGCACAACCTGAGTCGCTGTCCAGCCGACGATGCGGCCGGCGAGCGTGGGCAGGCTGCGGCGCTGTCGCCATCCTTCCTGGCTGCAGCTGCGGCGGCTGGGGGCTCCGCGGCTGGGGGTGCTGCGGGCGCGCTGCCGATCCCAACCTCGCCCTTGACGCTTGCCGCTTTAGGGCAACAGCTGCAGTTGCAGGCTGCTAACATGCAACACCAAGCTGCGCCTGCAGGACCCATGGCGGCCCATGCTGGGCAGCCCGGCGCGGGGACGGGGCTCGCCTCCGGTGCTCTTCCTGGGGTGTTATGGCGGCCTCCGGGGCAGCAAGGGGCGGCCGCGGGACAGCAGGCGCAGCTGCTGCCCCCGCCGCCTCAGTTCCACCAACAACTCCTGCCGCCGACATGGAAGCAGCAGCAACAACAACCACAACGACACCAGCAAGCTGCAGCAGCACCGACATTGCAGCAACAGCAGCAGCAGCAACACCCCTTTGCGGCCATTATGCCCGGAGGTGGTGGCCTGGCAGGCAGCACCAATAACGGGGGTAACGTGGGTGGTACGGCTGGCATGGGTTTCGGTCTGGCGCCAGCTGGGGGTGCCGGCCCTGGCCCGAGTACGGGTCCTGCCGGGGGCATGCCATTCGGAATGCCTGCAACAGGGCATGGCGCGGCATACGTTGGGGACCGAGGCAGGTTGCAGTTTGGGTTGACCGACATGCAGGGTTTGCATGGATTGTTGCTGAGTGCTTCGTTGACGGCAATGGCAGCTACGGCCAACAATGTGGATGGCAGCGGTGGTGCGGCGGCCGTAGTAGCAGCAGCGGGGGGCCAACTGGACATGGAGCGTGGCGTCGGGGGCAGGCAATCCCCGTTCCAGCAGCAACAACGGCAACAGCAACAACAGCAGCAAACCGCTTCGACGGCTGCCGGTAGCCCGCAAGCCCCGCTGCGCCCTGTAGCAGTGCACCAGCAGCACCAGCACCCGGACTCGCTGCAGTCAAACGTCCATACGCAAGCACACGGAAACGCTGGCAGCCCCGGCGTTGCTTCTGCCGGCGGGGCAGGCGGACCGGCCGCGGCGGGTGCAGGCGCCGTCATCACTGGGGCATTCCCTCCTGGCGCTGTCAGCTACAGCGACAACGGTGATGCCGTAGACGGTGGCGGAGACGTAGGCGCGCATGGGGGCCCAGCTTTGGGGCTGGCCGAACCGCACCACCATACCATGCGCATGTATCTTCCGGTCATGTTGCCGTTTGACTTAGTCAGGTTGGGGCATGCTGCAACGGCGGCGGCCGCTGCAGGCCCGGCGCCGCAGTCTGTTCCACACGCCGGCGGCCATGTGAGTGCGGTCAGTGCAGACGGCGACGGTGCTGCTGCCGCCTTGGGGAACCCCCAGAATGGAGAGCAGCACCAGCGCTTGGGTATTGCTGCAGCCGCGGCGGCGGCGGCATCAGTTCTGAGCATGCAAGCCCAGGATGCCTCGCCACACGCTCCCTTGCATTCTGAGCATGAGTCCGGCCATCACCGCACGACAGCAGCAGCATCTGGAAGTGCCGGCGGCGGCAGGCAACAGCTCACGGCTGCCGCTTCAGCTGCCCGGGTTGGCTGCGGCGTGGTTGGTGGTGGCGGTGGCGGCAATGTCAGCGTCGCGGGGGGCGTCAACGGCGGCAACGAAGGTACACGGTCATTCGATGCCGGTGGTGAAAGTGCGGCGGCGGCTGACGGGTCTCAGGGGCTGCGAACTGGCGGAGCCGCCGCCGCTGCCGCCGCCATTATGGCTGGCGGCGGTGCTGCGCTTGTCGGGCTAGCTGGCATGGCGATGACGCAGCAGCAAAACACCATGCTGAGTGCCGGTAGCAACCCGGGCGGGGGCGACACGGGGGTCGAGGGAGTCGACAGCCTGGACGCTGCCGTCAGGGCCGCTGTCGCGGAGGATACGCCCACGGCGTCTGTTGCAGCTCCGGGCATGGGAGGCGGTGCTGCTGCTGCTGATGGTGGCAGCGGCGCCGCAGAGGTGGCAGGGCAGCACCCGCACCAAGGCGGTGGTAGCGGAGCCGGGGTTGCAGGCCCCGCCGCCGCAGGTCCCGCAGGCGCTCCTGGGGGCGCTGCAGGACTGGGGGGGCTTGGGCTGGGTGGCATGCTGGGTCTAGGCGGCGGGGCTGCAGCACACCAGCACCAGCACCTCCCTGAGCCCCAGCCCAACAACACCAACAATGCCGCCAGCAACGGCTACGGCGCCGGACCCTCCATGACGCACTCCGCGGACTACCGCTCGCAGCTGCAGGTGGCGCTCAGCTTGTTCCTGCAGGCCACGTCGGCGGCGTATAACAGCCAGCGACAGAGCGGCATCGCGGGCGGGAACGAGGGGTCGGGTGTGTTCGCCGCGGCGGGGGCGCAAGCCTCCGCCAGCAATGTGGTTGGCCAGGATGTGAGCGGCGGAGGCGTTGACGGTGCCGGCGGGGTTGGGAGCGCCGCTGCGGCTGGAGGCGGCGGAGGTGGCGGCGCTGCCGCGCCGGCGGGCGTTGCAAGCAGCGACGGCGTTGGGGTTAGCGGCGCGGGACCGGGTTCTGCTGCTGGCGGCGGCGGAGGTGGTGCCAGTCCTGCTGCAGCACCTCCGGACCACGTCGCCGCGGCGGCAGCTCCAGCGGGGGCTGCAGCAGCGGCAGCGCAATCCATGCATGGCGTCGTGACGGGTGCGGCGGCGGCGGGTGCTGAGCCCATGGATACTGAGGGGCAAGTGGTGGACCAAGCGGCAGTGGCAAGCCGAGGAGAGATGAATGTAAGTCCCCTGCCGGCGGCAGACGCGAGGGATGCTGGCGTTGGTGCATTTGGCGGTTCCGGCGGCAGGGATGTCAGCCCAGCTACGTACCGAGCTCCCCAGTGGTCAACACATAGGGGTGGCGGCGGCGGTGGCTCCAGGTCCGCAATGTACGGCAGCAGCGGCGGCGCCGGCGACAATGCCGGCCGCGGCAGCAACCTCCATGGCGGAGACGCCATGGGCCATCAGCTCCATTCCCCGCACCAACATGCACAGGCCGGCGGAGGCACCGCGCATCACCATCAGCTCCACCAGCACCACCAGCACCACCACATGCCTTCCACCCTCAGTCAGGGCTACCTACGCCCAGCCAGCGGCGGCGGCGAAGCTGGCGGAGGCGCCACCGGTAGCCACCGCGGCGGCGCGGCGACCCATGGGACGCAGGGCAACCGCAGCCACGGCGTCGCGGAGCTTGGCGGGGGCCTGCTGATGCCTGGCGGAGGCGACCAGGAGGGCAACGGAGCAGCAGCGCCCGCAGGCGCCAGCGTCGGCAGCGCCGGCGGCGCCGCTGGCGGCGACGGTGAGCAGGCGGACAACAACTCGGCCTTGGCTCTGGATGCGGAGGCTGGTCATCCGGCTGCATCGGTGCATGCGACGGTGGTGGCGGAGGACAGCGACGACGTGTCGGAGGGTGGCGGCGGCGGCGGCGGAGACAGCGGGTCCATGGAGGTGCCGCCGGCGGCGGCGCGAGGGGGCGCGGGGCTTGACGGCGGCAGTGCTGGCGGGGGCGGCGGCGCTGGCGGGGTTGGAAGCAGCCGAGGAGGTGCAGGCCTTGGAGAAATCCTGAGCCAGCGGTTTGACGGCTTAAGGTGCGAGTGGATGCTTCTTACTGACCGTCTCCTCTACTTTACCTTCTCCAGTATCCGACTGTTCTTAGCATTTCGCTTGGCGCTCTATGCATGCAGGTCTCGGTCCACGGAGGGTCGCGCATCCAAGCAGCAGCCGCGAGGGGACATGCCGGCGCTCCAGGGACAGCCGGCCACCGGCGCAGGGACGGCCGGCGGGGGCAGCCGCCAGGCGGAGGCGCGGAGCCCGCCACGCCATAACAGTGAGTGTTTTCTGATGCTACCGGTATCCGCCAATGCTCCTGAAGAGCAGCCTTTAAGGAAAGCATGCGCCTTGCTGGGTTGTTGCAGGATAGTAAGGCTGGGAGGGATTTTACAATGCGGCCTGTCTGCATGCTTTACCATAATTGCCGGTACCAATGGGTCGATACAGTTAACGGCAACGAACTTGTAACGCTCGTCCGCAGCCGGAGGCGCTGGCCCACGGGACTCAAGCATGGGCATGGCTGCGGGGCCATCCCATGATGACACGGGCAGCGGCAGCAACGGTGCCACCACAAGCGACACGGTGGACATGGCCGAAGATGACAGCCGCATGGGCTCGGCCTCAGATCATGCGGGGTCGGGCATGGGCGACGGCCCGCCGGATCACATGCTAACGGACGAAAGTCTGTTACCGTTGGACGAGCATGGAGGCGAGAATGGCGGCGGCGTCGGCGGGGCCGCTGAGATGGTGGAGGAGCGGGGGGACGACAATGACAACGCGGGCAGTGCGGACGGCGGCGATGGGGGCGATGGGGATGAGGAGGAGGGCCCGGATGGGGATGGAGACGGTGGGGCGCGTACCAGCGTGGGGCCGGCGGCGGCGTTGATGGGCATGTTGGGCGGTGGCGGCGGAGGCGCGAGCACGGGTCACATGGGCCCGGCGGAGGGAAGCGATGGCAAGGGCTCTCCGACAGATAAGGTAGGGTTTGACTCCCTCCGCAAGTCGCCCTGCCTCTACTGGTGAAGTCCTGATACTTGAATAGCATGCTGTGAGTGAGGGTCTCCTTGCATGGGTTCCTTCCTGTGCAGGTTGCTAGCCATCACCACCATCACCATCATCATCACCGCCACCACCACCAAGCCGCTAGTCACCATCCGTACTACCATGGAACGCCCCAAGCGACGCCATCCGCAGCACCGGCCGGAGGAGGCGGTGGCGGTGGCGGCGGCGGAGCAGCCGGTGTCAGTGCTGCCGGCGGAGGCGGAGGCATCTTGCTTCGTGCCTGCAACAGCATCTCCACCCGTCGCCACGACAGCCACAATAAGGACCCACGGCAGCAGCAAGCCTCGCAGCTTCAGACGGTGGCCTCATTGTACGCAGCCGCAGCCGCCGCTACAGTAGCGGCTGCGGAGGCGGCAGCGGGCAACGTAGGCGGCGGCGGCGGCCCCGGTCCCGCAGGTAGCGGCGCAGCAGGGGCCATGTTCATGACCCCCGCAGGCGGACCAGCGGTGCGCAGCGGAGCCGCTGCCGGTCAGGAAGCTGCCGCGTCTGTGCGGGATCGGGGCAGCCCCGCGCCTCGGGAGACGCCCCTTCCCGCCGCCAATAGCACCGCCGTGAGTCCGGTTGCACTGCAGGATCGCGTGTCGCCAAGGTGGCCGGGGGGTGACGCGGCGGCGGCGGAAGGACGAGGTGGCGGCCGGGGCGCGTCGCATGCGCACCTGCAACACCCGCACCAGCAACACCAGCATCAGAGCTGGGAAGAGCGGCACGGTAGCGTCGCTGGCGCAGGCCCGGCTTTGAGTGTATCGAATGCCCAACGCAACATGCACCTGGGGGGTAAGTCCATGCAGCAGGGACTTTGCTGTGTGCGTGCCGTACCACCCAACTAGCCTCGACTACGGCCATGAATCCAAATATTGTTACCTAAATTACTCCATGTTACCGTAACTTCATTGGATAATCGCTTCACGCGCCCTCTTGCAGGTGCCCCCGATGCCGACGGCGGCACCTGCCGTACACCTCGCAGCACCGGCGCCGCCGGCCGACCGGCTTCCGGCGGCGGTGGCAACGCTGCTGCAGCCGCCGCTGCAGCTGCCGGCGGGCCCATGGGGACAGCAACGACGCCTGCTGGCACAGCCGCATTGCGGAAATCCTCGAGCCAGGAAGCTGTAGGAAGCGTTCGGCGTCAGCCCTCACCGCTGCTGGGCGCTCCTGGCGGGTCACTCCACCCGCCGCCTGCGTCGCAGCAGCGCCAAGGAAGTCCGCCTGCCGGCAATGCGCAGGCACCTGCCGCATCAGCGCTCCAGCCATCGCATCAGCAGCAGCGTCCGCACATGCGTGCTCCGCAGCAGCGTCCCCAGCGGCATCATCACCACCACCACCACCAGCAACAGCAGCAACATGAGCGGGTTGCCTCGGCATCAGCCTCGCAACAGCACCAACAACAACCGCATTCGCAACAGCAGCAACAGCGGCAGCAGGGTAGCGCAGCTGTACAGCCTCACAGCGCTGGCCAGGACCATGCGCCTAACATGAACCGCAACAACGAGAACACAACGCTTGCTGCTGTGGGGCTTGCTGCCATGCACCCGACGAGTGTCCTGACGACTGCCTCCCAGCCGCCGCCGCCCAACCTGGCCCCCAACGCTCACCAGCAAGAGCTGTCGCAACTGCAAAACACCTCTGTGAGCCGTCGTGGCGACGGCCTTCACGCAGGTGGTTTAGCAGCCGCGGCAGCGGGGGGTGCTGCGGCTGGCGGTGCGGCCGACAGCGACGCTCGACCCGCCAACGCGCAGGCGACCCGTGGGTCAGCTGGAGGCGGCCCCAATGCTGGCGCCGTGGGCGGCTTCATGGGTAATCGTGCGCTACAGGCGGCCGTGCCGCAGGTGACGGAGATCCATGGGCCTCTTGTCGGGATGGCTGCGACGGCGGCGGGGGCTATGGCCATCCAGCAGCAGCAGGACCGCTTGGCGATGGCTGCTGCCACATCCGCTGCTGCTGCGAACGCCGCGGCGGTGGCACATGCACAGGGCGGTTGGCAGGAAGAGGAGCGCCGGGACGGTAACCGCAGTGCCTCCCCAAGCGGTCCCAGCTGCTCTGCCGTCATGCCACAGTTTACAGAGGTGCATGGTGCCTTCACACGCGGGGCAGGCACGGCGGCGGAAGCGCAGGCGAGGCTGTTGAGAGGCGGCGGGGGTTTTGGAGCGGGCGGCAGCAGGGCAGGCGAGGCAGAGCGTGCAGCAGAAGCCGGTGGCGGGGGTGGTGGCGGCGGCAGCCGAGGAGGGACGCGGCGTGACTCTGCAGGTAGGGGCCTTCCTTCGCCTTTCGTAACGGTTGCTGGAGCAGCGCACAACCAGGCTACCGGTGGGGGCCTCGGCGTGGATGGGCCAGGGAGTGCGGGCGCGGCAGCTGCGGTGGCACGTGGCGAGGCCGCGGATGGATTCGCTAGAGGCCGGGGCAGTGCCGCGCGTACTGCCATGGCCACAGCGACGGTGGGGAATCGCCGCCGTGGGGGCGGCAGCGGTGGCGCCGCCGCCGCAGGCCCCTGGTCGGTTGGCGGTTACGGCAGCACTGGCGGCGCTCATTCGCCTGACAGCGAGCGTGGCACGACTGCAGTGGTAGCGTCTGAAAGCGGCGAGGCGGCTCCCGATGACAACCTCCACGCCGCCGCCGCCGCGGCGGCGGCGGCAGCGGCTGACGCGGCTGCTGTGACGTCGCTGCCTGCCGCGGACGCCAGTCGCCTTGCCGCCTCAAGACATACACGCGCTGAGGGGCCGACTGGGTCAGGGGCTGCTAGCGGGGGTGGCAGTGCCGCCGCGTGCGGGTTTCAGCATCGGGAGCGGAGTCCGGGACGGGGTTCAGCGCGGGGCGGCCCTGGACATTACCACCACCAGCTGCAGCAGCAGCACATGTTGCACCCGCTACCGCCGCTAGACGGGCATCCACATGCACACATGCGGGCTGGTACGGCTCAGGCAGCTGTCAGTGGCGGAGGCGGCATGGGCATGCAGGCGCATCATTCGCCGGCGGCGGGGGCGCCGAGGACGGCGACAGCGGCGGGATCGACTTTGGCGAATGCGTACGGCGGCGGTTATGATGACGACGAGTACGACTCTGAAGGCGAGCGACGGCGGGCCGAAGGTCCTCCACAGCCCCAGATGACGATCCTTGTCACCTCGCATGCTGCCAATTCACACCATACCGTGAGTGGCGGCACCGCCGTGGTGTCGGAGGCGGATAACGGCGGCGCAGTCGCGGGCTGCGCAGTCGGCGCCGGTGGAAGTCCAGCGGTCGCGGCTTGGGAGGAGGAATTCGAGGGGCCGCGCCGTTCCGAGCGGGGCGCTGCTGCAGCGCAGCTCGAGGGCAGCTGGCGCGGCGGCGGGGAGGGTACCATTGGCAATGCAGGTGGCCGTGGCGGCGGCGGCGGGGGGCCTGCCAAGTCGGCGGTTATGTCGTCCGGTCGAATGGACGGCCTCGACGTCAACCAACAACAACCACAACAAGCGCTGGGTCTTAACCACCATTGGAACCATGTTGACCACTATCAGCGAGGGGAAGCAGCGGGGCCGTCGGAGACACAGGGGACTGGCGCGGCTGAAGACACGGGGGCTTCCGGGGGTCGCTGCGGAGGTGGTGGCGGCAGCGGGAATGGTGGGCGGCGCGGGGCTCGAGGCCGCACGCGTGGAGAGAAGCGGAAACGAGCGCAAACGGGAGATGACAGTGATGACCGGGAAGGGCGCGATGGGGGGGAGGGCGGGAATTAGTAAGAATGGAGGTCCGGGAGGCAGGCTCTGAGTAGGACTTGGGGCTTGTGGTCGTGTGTTGGGGAGTTCTGTTAGGCATGTGGGTTATACTGCTTTGTGCTGGAGCAAGTCAGATCGTGGGCGGTTTTTTGCTTTGTGGCATTTGAGCGATTTCAAGGCTTGTCCATGAGATGGGAAACCGGCTTCAGAAAGTGGCGCAATGTTGGCAGCTACACTGTTCAAGGCACGGGAGGCAGCAGGTGTTCGCTTTCCAAGTGCATATGAGGGAATGAACGATGTCGGATGTAAAGCTTAAACATAGAAGGTGGAGCATAGGTTTCAAAGGCATGCTTTGGAATTTGAAAGAGGTTGTCATATTCAGTCTCGAAACTTCCTGCCATGTGACCAGTTGTCTCGATAACCAGAATCTTTACGGGGGGATGGGGCTTGCTTGAGATTGCAAGCAGGCCCTTTCAATTGCCCCAGAATTGTTTAGAGGTCACCTTCTTGGTAATTGCCTAGAGCGGCGCACTGTTTTGACGCTGTCTTTTTGTTCCGAAATGCTGGTGGGGCGACTGCGTCTTTTTGCCTTGTTTCCACTAGCCAGGCATTGAGATTGCTTGCCGTGGCTTTGGATGCCGTACTGATCGCTAGTTAACAAGAGTGTACCTATTTACCTCGTTCCCGTAACCAGCTTAGCTCCAGACGCTTTATATTTAGGGTAAATGAGAAACGCATTAAAGCCCAATGCTAGGTGCGTTGCGTCCGTTACGGTTACATGTCGTACCGTAACGAGACGAGTCTTGGTCTTTTAGGCTCGTCGATTGTTGCTATCGCCATTGTGACTCGCTGCATTTGCGAAAAAAAACCAAAACCCGAAAACCCGAAAAAAGCAGGGGGAAACAGCGGTTGCCTGTGCTCAAGTGGGTGGACTGGTTGTGAGGTTTTTCGCGACTTAAGATGTGAGGCCTGTACCCAAAATGATGCTGTGTTCTAACAACACGTAGGGTTTATTGCCAAGCCATGTTACGAACTGAACATGCTATGCTATAGCCGGTTTGTGGGAACGGGCTTTGTACGAGATGTACGATGTCTTCATGGTTTGGCAGGTTCAGTAACGTTCACACTATCCTGCTTTGCTCGACCCTTGTACAGCCATCATGTCGTCATGGCAACGCCACTGGCTTGGCACGGTTGGTTACCGCTGCACGCCTACACCGCACATCCCCAAGAGCTGCGGGTCCACATTACACATTACATGCACCCTCAATGCCCACCCACAGCAACCCAATCCCGCTCCCCAGGTGGCCAATCCGGTTGCTCCGATGCAACTGCTTGGAACCAGAACCCGCACCATCAGCTGCAGGTGATCATTTCTTCGGCTATGACTCCCCTCTGAACCAGCAACGTAAATTCCTCAGACGTGGCCATCCCTTAAAAAAGCAAGTGGGAGTTTCCAACCACGAAGACCACATCGACACCGGGCGCTCCAGACACCTCAAGAGTGTTGACCTCTCAGAGTGTTCCCAGCCAGTTTTCAAGCTCCTGAGCCGCCCGCTCCCATCGAGTGTCCTGAGGTCGCAGGAGTCGAACACATGGCAGTGTGTGCCAGGACTGGGAATCATGCTTAATTAGCAGGCACCCAAGCAGGTACGCACACGTACACAGGTACACACGACGGCAGGTGCAGCAATTAACCCCGCGTCCTGCACCCGTACACAGCTCTGCGGCATTCCTCAGGGGCAACACCTCAGCATGGTGTCTCCCCCCCCACTCCAACGCTTCCTAAAACCTTACCAGCATGGAATCATGCGCCATGTTATCCAGCAGCACGGGCTTGACACCATAATACGCGGCGAGCTCCTGCGGGCCAGATTCGGTTTGTGAGATTGTGACCCATGGGTCAGGCGGCAACCTCAGTTTGGCAGCTAAGCATATACAAACGGTGTCACAGCGTCCAGGCCTTTATGCCAGCATATCCATGGTTCAGGATCAGAGAGGATGGCAGCCCCTTACTGGCAGCCCCTTATTGGCAGCGGGCTCTCACCTCCACGGCCGGCGGGTCCACGACTCCGTCCTCCACGCCACCTAGCACAAAGGCTGGTGGTGCGTGCGGGGGCGGCGGCGGCAGCGGCACCTGCGCGTTCATGTCTCTGCATGCATGTGCGTGCAAGAGGGGTTAACAGGGAGACATAATCCGCATTTGGCTTTCAACATAGGGAAAGGAATTACTGAGCAAGAAGGGGCTGCGGCATACGGTAAGAGGCTGGGTAGGGGGCTAAAGGCATCAGGCTTAAAACGGGGGATGTGGACGGATGCCACAACGGCAGCAGGCAACTTAAGCGGTTGTCGGTCATGTGCACTTCATGTGTGCTTAACTGCTCATGCCATGTGCCGTACTGGCCTTCTCAGGGAAGAGGTAACCTACTCCGCCCGGGAGTTTGAGACGCCTAACCGAAGAATTAAAACGGCCGCTGGAATGTACACCTTGGAATCTTACTATTTATCCAAAGCTACGCCAACCCAACGGATGAGGAGACACCGCATGAAGTCACATCGCCCACCTGAGATCGAGCAGGCGAACGGCGCTGGCCGCTGCTAGTTGTTGGCGGTACCTGGCAGGGAGGAAGAAAGGAGGGGGGGGTGCTGTTTTTGAGGCTTTTAGCCAACCGGGGTAAAGAGAAACAACTAACTGACTGAGGGATAAGGCGTCAACATGGGTTGCAACATGTGAGCCAGCCCGACCCGCCCAGCCCGAATTAGCTAAGCCAGTACATGTAATGGACTTACAAAAAAATAGCCAACCGGGGTGGATCCCACGGGACGTGCCGTGGAGGGACGTCGGCCAAGCTAATAAGCTAGGCGCACCAACACACCACCACCCCACAGCGCATGCTACGTATACTAGTAAGTCTTCGACCCTTGCCCTTACCAACGTCTCTTTCTCTCCATTTGCCCTTACACAATGCGCCTCCTCCGCCAACCACTGCTCCCTTGCACCTTCGGCAATATCACTCATGGGTCATGGCATGGTCGGTTCGCCTTCCCCCCCCCCGCACCTCTCCAACTTGTCAAGGGGGAGGTCCTTGGAGAAGAAGAACTCGCGACACGACTCGCGGCTCTTGCCAAACGTCCGTGCCATGAAGCCCCTGTGTGCGTGGTTGGGTGAAGAGGAAACAACTGACCGTGTGATACCGGTAAGGCGTCAGCATGGTTCGCAACATTTGGGTGGGTGGGTGGGAGTCATTTCTCACAACTCATACAAGTAGAGAGTGTCCGCCGGCGCCCTGACACAGTGCCCTTACAGCGGTGGCGAGGCGAGGAAGGGGTAGTGCATATCGTGCATGGAGAGCGGAGGAATTCTCCAGTATTAGAGAGCCCTGGGATCTCGAACCCTGGGGCGGGCCTCCTGCCTACCGGTAATGAAGCCATGTTTCCATTCCCCTCCCGTCTCATCCCGCGTTCAAAGCTCATGCTCCCCACACAAACCCTTCCCTCCCACTCCTCTTTTATGTTTCTTCTTCCGCTTCAATCTCGCAGCTCAAGCCTCCTCCTCCTCCTCTCCCAACCAACCAACCTCCCTCCCTCTCCCTCCCCTCCCCTCCACCGCCCGCCCACCCAGCATGTTGCAAACCATGATGGCGCCCTATCACACAGTCAGTTAGTTGTTTCCTCTTTGCCCACCCACCCACCCACCCATCCACCCATCCACCCACCCACCAGGTCAGCCTCATGGAGTACAAGAAGTCCCGCTGCATGAACCGCAACACCAGCTTCTTGTTGCCAGTGGGCGGCACACTGTTCAGGAAGGCGGCACCGGAGAGAGGCGGGAAGGAGCCAGGAGCGGGGGGAGGCGGCGAGGAGGAGGAGGAAGATGCTGAGGAGGAACCGGGCTTGGCCAAGCCCAGGACGTACCTGCGGCCGTAGGAAGATAAAGGAAGTGAGGGAGGGCGGCACAGTAACAAGGATAGCAGGATGGCAGGATGGGGAAAGGTGCGGATGGTGAGGTTTGCCAGGAACGAGAGCTTCGCGCACCACACTTCCCATCCCTTCACCGCTTCACCCACTTTTGCGCGATCAGGCCGCCAAAGGAATGTGCCACCAGGACGGGAGCACGGCCGCTGCTACCGCTGCCGCTTCCACCACCAGCGCTACCACCGTTAGCGTCCGCAGCAGCAGCGTTAGCGTTAGCGTCAGTAGCAGACATGGATTGCACTAGCGGCACCAGAGTGGCTAGGTCGGCCGCGTGGGCATCCAGAGTGCCGGCAACGGACTGCCCGGGGGGAGCGGGATCGCTGCTTCCCTGGGCTCGGAAGCTGACTGCGTAGGTGTCGTACCCGCGGGACGAGAAGTACGGCATGAAGTTTTCCTGGGGGTTGCAGCGTGTAGGAAGGTGGTAGGGAGGGGGGAGGTGCACGGATTGCGAATGATGAGACATCATGGGGGGACGGAAGGAGGTGAGATGGGCAACGGATGTGTGTGCGACAAAAAGCATTTCAGCGGTGTTTTGGCCGTGAGCTGGAAGGAAAGATTTGTTGCACGGCGTTCCGGCGCCTCTCGCCCTCCCCGGTTGAACCCTCGACCTGCCTGCCAGCACCAGGCCGCATGGTAGGAGCCATGGACGAACAGCAGGGGCGGCCGAGGAGAAGAGGAAGGCGCCGCAGGATCTTGCTGCGCAAATAGTTAACACTATTTAATTGGGTTCTTGGTGCAGGCACTGGAAACTTGCAAATCCATCCCAAGAAGCCGGCAGATGCAAGCTTATCCGTCATCGCAAGCCCGTGTTCCAAACTAAGTTGCTTCATATGGGACCCTTTACAATGCGCTGTACACACCGGAGCTTTCTGTACCAGGAGCTCTAGCTTCTTGCCGTCAGGCAGCGTGTGGTAAGTTGTGTAAGCGCATGTCCCGGTTCTCGACGACGATGCTATAGATGCGCATACCACCGCAGGATGCCGGCGGGGCCTAAAAGACGACTTTACATTTGATGCGAAAGGCCGATGATGTACCCTCATTCGTCCAAATGCAGCTACACCGATTCTACACAAAGCCAGACAAAACACCAGCAGGTGGGGTCCGCCCTAAGCTTGATGGGTTTAATTGCTAGTTAGCAACTGTGAAAGAAGCATGCGAATGCACCGGTGGGCATCGGCTCCGATCCCAAGAATCGTGCAGACCGTACGGCATCCTGGCGCGAAACGAGGCCGCTAAGCAGCTGTCGTCGGCGCCAAGGCATACATTAGTTGCGATCCCGGCGTGCTTACGCTTGCATTGCGCCTTTTTACGCGTTACTGATCCTTGGAATTTGAACGAACAACCTGCTCACAAAGCCAGCGAAGTAATCCCTGTAAGCAAGCACAATGGCCGACCGTCGGCGTGCAGAGCTTGCCGAGAGCGTCACCGATGCGTGCGAAGGCTTAACGCAATGCGGCTTTCTTGGGCTCATGGAGACGCCCGTCCTCAAGGTCTTCTCAGAGCTGCACAAGCTACACGACACGGAGCAGCTATCGAATTTAATCGCTGCGCTTGAGGATTCGGCTGCCCGCATGATGTCCAGGAAGGCCGCGCCCAGCTTTCCAGAGCTCATGGGTGAGCTCATGGTGGCGGTTAAATTTTTGCCGCAGACAGATCCCTTCCGCTATAGCCTGCAGATTTCATTTTGGTATGACGCCATGATGTAGTAGTCTTATCTGCTGTTTATCTCATGCACCTCTGGTGCACACTTTAGCCGGCTCAATCTCATGGCGCTCCGGTGCAAGACACTACTTTTCCCCGCGTCTTCACCAATCACAGTCCTGTCCCAGCTACTACTTGATGTGGAGGGCCCAGCTGCCCCGCCCGAGGGCGCCGACAGCCCCTTAGACTCCGAGTTCAGGTAAGCCGGCTCCATGTGAGCAAGCATCCCCTACGGAACCCGCCCACACCACGCCCTCCTAACACTCCAACCCCTGAACTGCTAATACTCATTTCAACCCGCGCCACGAGGCCGCGCATCCAGCCTCGCCACGTTAACCCTAGCACCTACCTAACCTCTGCCTTCACCTTTTCCTGCCCCCTGTCGCAAACCCCTCACCTGACCCCATCTTTTTCCACCACCGCCTTCTTCCGCTGCCTCGCAGGTCGCTGTCCGCCAACCTGCGTCTCGCCCTGTGCACCGCGCTGCAGCAGTTTGCCCGGAAGGGCAGCGAGGAGGCACAGCAGGGGCTGGACATGGCCACCGGGATGCTGCTGATGCTGCACGAGAAGGTGGCGGGAGACCAGCTGGTGACGCTGGCGGTGGAGCACGCCATGCTAAGGTTGGTTGGTTACAAAGGAAACAACTAACTGACTGTGTGATGGGTTGGTTGTGGCAGTTGGTTTGTTGGTTGATTGTTTAACGGGTATTAGGTAGCTTGAATTCGGTCTCCCCCTCAAGAAGTACGTGTGTGGGATTTCCCCTTTTAAACTGTGTGTCACCCGTCAACTTGCACGAAGAAACCAATGCCCAGCTGACCCTGGCCCCATCCTGCATGCCGTCTCTTGCTTCTATCAACTTCCCTAACCCCATGCGCTTCATCCTGCCCCCTCCCAAGGCTGTTGCACCGTGCGCACAAGTGTGTCCTGCTGATGCGAGACCGCACCTGGGCCCTGGCGGCGCTTAACAAGCAGGTGAGGCGGTGTGGGTGCTGCGTCCCTTTGGGGTTGGGGGTGCGTCTTGGGGGCGCTGTAGACAGGGGGTGCACCCTGCTGTACCTTTTTCCTAGTCAGAGTTTTCCTCCTATACCTGCTCAAGGTATTGCGCTCTTTCGTCTTTCCTGACTGAATTGTTGGTTGGTTTCGTACTTGCCGTACAGATTGCCGAGCTCAAGGAGTATAAGCCCGATGAGAACGAGGCTGCAGAGGGCGAGGGTGACGAGGAGATGGAGGAGGAGGATGACGACGACGATGATGATGATGAGGAGTTGGACGAGGAGGATGAGGTAGATGAGGAGGTGGAGGACGAGGAGGGAGATGCTGAGGAGGAGGCGGCAGGTGGAGACGGAGAGGGAGAGGGCGCGGAGTAAGAAGCGGTCGGGGGCTCGGCTCGGCTCCTACATGGAAACCCAATCCTTAATACATGCAGTGTTTTACGCTTTCTCATTCGGCATGCTGATGTTTCGGCTGGGATGGCAAGCATGCATACGTTTGTGTTTAGTGTCATGTTCAGCGGGTTGGATGGTTAAGCACGCAAATTTGCCCCCCTCGTGTGTGTATTGTCTCATTGTCGGGGTTCCAGGCTTGCAGCGCTAACAGGGTGCACTACTGGTCATTGCAGTCCCATGCATGTCGGCGGTCGCCCCACGTGTACGGATGTTTCTTTCGCGTATGTACGGCAGTCCCCAGATGCTGCTCACAGGTCCCCACATGTCTTGATGATGCTCGGACCGTTTACAACTCGCGGCACGTCAACCTAGTGTTGAGTTAACGTTAACGCATTCAGAGGTACACTCAACAAGCCATTAACAACACTTTTTTCAGTTTTTTGCTCTCTTCACATCCGCATGACCCGGGAAAAGGTGGCTAGCAAGGAAACCCAACAAGTGTTGCAGAGCCTAGCAAGCTAGGCCACGAACTTGAAACGTTTCATGATATGTGACCCATGGGTCACACATGCAACGTCCGCAGCATTGGGCAAGAGGCCCAAGCGCAATGACTTGAGAAACCATGCTAAACTATGCTACTTAAACCGGCATAACTACAACGTGAAAACCCATGAGAAGAGCTGTGCACACGAAAGAAAAAGCAATGAACTTTGCATGCAGAGGAGCGTGCCATAAGAGATGTAACACTCCAAAATGTCGACTGGGTTCATAGTAAAGCACAACAGAACAACTTCAACTGTAGGCAACGGCCGAAAGAACGCGGATGTTCAGTTGCATGGCAAGAAGGGTCTGCAAAGCAGGTATGCAGCTACGAAGACGGTAGGAAGATAGCAGTCTATCATGCAGGTAACCTGCAACCACCAATCGCCAATGCAAGCAACCATCAATCGCTATTGCATGCATGAGCTATAAGAAAACGTTGAGCCCTCTTCCCGTTTACCCTCTGTGCTATCTGAGCCCTCACTGCATCGGGTTTAACACCAAGAGTCGCAAGAAATGCATTTCGTTCCTGACCCCAAGAGAGTCCACGGCATGTAGGACGAGTGCCTACTCCCCAGGTGGCTTTCTAGCAGGGCGCCTTCAACACAGGTTAGGTATGGTTAGGAACAACCTCAGTCAGTTAGTTGTTTCCTCTTTACACCCTGACAGTTTCGGACAAACCACTGGTGTGACAGCAGAGAGCGGTTGACAGCATCCAAGTCCAACCCCTGCCTCCTCAGGTTCCCCGCAGCCGCCAGCGGCACTGGTGGTGGTCCGCGACACTGAGCTGCCACCTGTACGGCAATAACAAACGTGCATACGGCAACGGTACGGCACTCAGCATTACGGTACAGCATGGCTCGAGAACTAAGAAATTCACCGTCTGTTGACCCGTACCACGCGCACAGGGGTTCCAAAACAGCACATTATGGATGGGGCTTACAACCCTCGCGGAACTCTAACCGAATACGACCTATAACTGAATTCCCCATCTACCTGCGATGCTCCGTGAGGGTGGCTCCGGTGCCGCCAGGAGCGTTACTGGTGTACGACCAGTGTACGGCGGTTGAGAGTTTCATGCCCTGCAGCAGCAGGCAGCAGCAGGGGGCGGGGCGGGGCGGGGAGGGACACATGCAAGAGCCGTGTGCCAGCAACGGTCGTGTGAGGCATAATTTGGCATGACATCCTGCCTGCGATAGAAGGCCTTGCATGGGGAGGGACAGGGACCACGCATCGCATGCACCGGCCCGCTGCTGTCAGGCTCAACCCCTTGAAGCAGTCTGGCTCAAACCCGCCGCTTGCTACGGCTTGACGACATCGCCGTACTGCAACCACGCTACCCGCCACATATTTGACACCCCGTACGCGATGCTCTGCGTTAAGGGACGGACACACCTGCAGGGACGCCTGCAGCTAACCCACCTCATTGCGCAGCGCTGCCTTCATGGTCGCAGTCTCGCTCACCAACCTACCCACCAGCCTGCAAGGCACAGCAGCAACAGCAGCAAAGACCGCCAAAAAGGCCCGACAAGTACTCAAAGACGTACGTCCGTATATGACTGTCCGCGTGCAATTTGATGCTGTCTTTAATGAAGATACCGGTAGCAAGGCTCGTACCCTACCGCGGTATCGGCTTGTTTGCCATGCAGGACATCGCTCTGGCGAACTCTGTCAGCTAGCAATACCTCACGTATATTTAGGACACACGGTATACTGCGCAAGTAGTCCCACTCGCCTGCTGAGGGTTGCGGGCCGCAGCCCAGCCAGCAGCTCCTCCTCCAACTGCCCCTCACATGCACCAGCAGCAGCCACCCCACCGCCGCTGCCGCCCCCGCCACCACCACCACCACCACCGCCTGCTGAGGATGCTGAGGCCAGCATGGCATCCGAGCAGATAAAGTCCGTGCACTGCGCGACGACCTGCAGCGAGAGAGACAAGCGAGGGGAGGTCATCAAAGGATGGAAAGGGAAGTGCAGAGGTGCAAGGATGCAACGGGAGGCTGACGAAGGAAGGGCGGCGGGAGGGTCTGGGAAGGGCTGGGAAGGGCTGGACGAGCACCACCTAGGCAGGAAAGGGCCAGCACCCAGCAGGCATTGCGCATGGGAGGGAGGCACCTCGGGGTATTAGGGATGGTGAGACCCGGGGCGTACCCTCTCCATGCGCAGTCGATCCGCCCGACGAAGCCATTTCCAAACGTAGGCCGGGTCCTCGGGGTCACAGCTGAAGGAGCCGCATGGCGCGTTGCTGCTACTGCCGCCGCTGCTGCTGGTACGACAGCAACAACGGCAACCGCCGCCGCTGCTGCTCATGCTGCCACCTCCAACGCTTGTAGTCGCCATAGCAGTAGCAGCGGGGCCCGTGTTGGATAGCGGTACGGCAGGAGCGGCTGTAGCACCTGGACCACCCAGTAGGAACTCCTCGCATAGCAGTAGCAGACCGGTAATGCCGTACTTGTCTGCTAGCTGGATCACGGAATCGATGTTGTCCTGTACGACAGAAGATAACGGCGGTAACTACCGAACACAGAGCCAACCGCATTCCAGTGACTCACTTGCTACTAAGTCATCGCTCATCACCCAGGATACCGGTAATAATGAAAGTCAGCCATGCAACAAGAAGGACAAGCGGCTGCTAGCTCGCCCACCGTCATGCCCTGAGAGACATCGCATTGCATACGTTATGCCAAGCGCATCGGGTATCCATCCTATCCTATCTTGTTGTTACCTACCCATGTGATGGTCGGTCGCGGCAGCCGCGCTGGCGGGTAGACCAGCTGCAGCACCCCCACCCAGTCCTCCACCGAGTCATCGCCCAGCACCGGGATGTGGGCCCGCCCGTCCTCCGGGCAGCGAGCGCAGCAGGTGGAGGACAGCAGGTCACGAATCACACCCGACCAGGCCGATAGCACCTGCCGTAACAATAGCTGATTAAGGAAGTGTGTGCACAGACGGCCCATCCAGTGCCTCATGCACGTTGATCGTGGTGGAATTAATTGTGGGTGTGTGCATGCCTCTATGCATGCATGCATACATGGGTGCATGCATGCGTGGATGATGCATGGGGAGGCTTACTGGTACCGGTACTAAACACGGCAAGTGCTGATGAACGCAGTCGCGACACCAATTCCCGACCAAGTAAAACCTAAATGTAGCTCAGCACGTAGCGTACCCGCTACTGGAACGCCATTACCATCAACGCCGGTATCACCACTTTCTTCAACACCATGATCAACCCATCATGCTATCCTTGCAGCCCCCACCTGCGAATGGCAGCACAGGCTGCGACCGTCCGGGAAATCCAGCGACATATCGGCGGTAGAGGCGTCCAGAAAGCTGGAAGTATCGGGGAGGTTTGGCGTGCATGGAAACTGCGGGTGTTGCTGCTGATGGTGATGCGGGTGCTGCTGTGTCGTGCGAGTGTGAACGTTACTGGCTGCAGCAGCAGCAGCTGCAGCAGTGGGGGATGCAACGGGCCCTTCAGCAGAACCGTTCGGATGATCCATGGAGTAGTACCTCCTTGGAAAGGCCTTGGCACATGAACAGCTGATCTTTTAGGGCGACTACTGCTGTTGCTTAGGTAGAGGAGGGATGTGCGTCGGTGGTATAAGGGTTCGGCGTAGGCGGTCGCACGTTGGGAGGTCTTTCGGCGCGTCCGAGGTTCGGGTGACGCAGAGCGAGGGAGGCGGAGCGTCGGACGATTGGCATTCGGCAGCAGGGAGTTTTGCGATTGCTGCAAACGAACTCAAGTGTGACAATCTTATAGGTAAAGCCATATGGCATGATTGCATGCGGACCTTTGCACGGGAAATGCGTTTATAATAAGGACAACGAACGCCGTTGCTGGCTTGGAAGTATACGACCTGCCTCACGCAAAACTACCCTGTTCGCAAACAGGAAAAAACTACCTCAATAGTATTAATACAATGTGTACAAGTAAGGCCCGCCTTCGGCGGGAGCGTCCCGTAGCTCGAGTGAGGGAGGTGTGAAGGGGGCTGTTGAGTAAGTTAACGGGTGCAGGTGGTGTAGTGTCCTTTGTATGCACCCTCGGTCGGTATGCTCCAATCAACAGGCTGCGTTCGTTACAAGGGTTCTCCTAAGTCGTCACAACAAAGTAACATGTATGTAATGTAAATGTAAAGTATAATAGCTAGAAACGAAGAATACGTAAACGTAGTGCCTGTCACGCGGCGTAAGTTCTTCCCAGTGCAGGATGCCCTTCCCCGTACCTGTCTCCCCATGCCCTGCCCATGCAACTGTCCTTACCCGCGCCGCGCGCGCTTGTGTCCCCTGCCCTTCCCCGGCGGCGGCTGCCTCCCAATGCCGTAAACCATAGAGCTGCCCTTCCCCGTGTGCTTCCCGTGCAGCGAATTTGCGGGCCTCATGTGGCCTGCCGTGGGCCGCGGTGCCCTTCCATGTGCAGTGCCTGCCCCAAAATGCCCTCGGCTGTCCTTGCCCGCGAGCCCCTGGCCCTTACCTCCAATGCCTTCACTCCTGCATGGGCATGTGTCAGATGCATGCGTACATGGGGTACATCACCGCGGTAAACGGGCACAATGGGTCTGGGTACCCGCATGGCAGCCGGTAATCGGGCATGGTGAGTATGCATACATGTATCGGTGCCAATTTATGGGGCGGGTTGTTATGGATTCAGAATCGGCGCTGATGCGCGGATGGGTGCGATGGAGATGGATGGGAGAAGGGTGATCTTGCATGCACGGGGGCCTGTTCCTGGCAGAACGACTGGATGTCTGCATGCATGAGCGCCGAAAGCCGAGAGGAGGGAAAGTTTATAAAAGAAATGCAAACAACTAAAGTCCCAATCCCATATCCCGACTCATGCAGTGAGTGCAAAAGCCGAGAGGGGGGGGATGCATGTGCATGTGGGTGCCGGTAACTAGCAGGGCAGGGATGCCTGCATGCATGGGCAGCATTCGTTGAGAAAGGCGATGGCGGCACGCGCGGGGAGGCATTGCTTTGGTATTGTGGCGGTGCATGCCCCAGCGCATCAGCGTGTCATGCACACTGTTGGTGATCCAAGCAAGGAGGGAACTAGGTGAAAAGGCATCTACATGATGATGGACGTTGACATCGGGGTTGGGGGCTGGAAGCAGGGAAGGTAAGAACGGGACCTGGAGACTGCAGTGGAGGACATAATCAGTTACCCATGGAGATCTGTCCCGTGCTTCTGTGGCCTGCTGTGTCGCTAGCCTTCGCACATCCGGGCTTTGAGGATGGGGCGTTGGCCTGTGCAGCAGCGGTGGCAATAGCCCTATCTAGCGCTAGCGGCGGGCGGATGGGGCCTCGGGCGTCCGCCGCAGATCCGGAGGTCATGCCTGCTCGCATGCATGCTCGCTGTTGGCCAGTGCGGGGACTGCATGGGCGCGCCGGGCTTTGGGCGGGACTTGTGGGCGCCGGTGGTTCAGCAGCTCGAGTATGCCTGCACAAGTGCACATGCAAGCATCGGTAGTTGGACAGTGCGTGGAAGGATGCCTCCCTCCACCCTAACCCGTGCGGCGCCCCTGCAGCTCACCTGCGTCGCCCCGTGCTTTGCTTGCCTTCCAGTGCCCTTCCCCGTGCGTCTGCCCTTCCTCGTGCGGCCTTGCCTCTCCCCGTCATTGCCCGTTCCTCGAATTAACTGAACGGATGAGCGGCCGCTACAATGGTGGTTCAATGGCGGCTGCCTACCCCTGTCCCTCCATGCCAGGCGTCTGCCTGCCCTTGCCCTTCCCCTGCCATGCATTGACTGCCCCCCTTTGCCATCTTCTCTGTGCGGCCGCCCTTCCCCTGGCAGCACCTGCCTCTCACTGCTCTTCCCCGTGTGGCGCCGCGAGTGCGGCCTCCCTACCCTTCCTTCTAAAGTTTCTGCCTCCAAGTCCCCTCACTCCTGCACGCATATGCGCTAGTTTATGAGCACGGCGGGGCGCTGGTCTCATGGCTTCGGGTAGTTGACTTGCACAGGGGGTGTCTGCGTGCGCGCATTGGTGTTGGTACATGGGATGCATGCGTTCACCAGCGCGGTAGTTGGGCATAATTAGTGTCCGTACAAGCATGGGCGCCGGTACTTGGGCATGGCGGGTATGCATGCCTGTATCGCTTGGGCTGGGTGGGCATGCATTCAGGTGTCGGCGTTTATGCATGGTTGGGCACAGGTGGTTGGGAAGGGCAGTGATGCTTGCGCCCATGGGAGCTGGTTCGTGGCAGGACGAGAGGATATCTGCATGCTTGAGCAAGACAGCTGGAAGGGAAGGGAATGCATTCGCATGTGGGTGCCGGTAACTGGCACGGCATGTATGGCCATCACTCGGCTGTTGAAAATAAGATTGAAGATCACGTATCAAAGAGCGTGACAGCAAAAGCGCGCTACACTGAGCGGTGCAGAATGAAGGCCGAGCCGTGAAAAAGAGCGCTGAAAGGATCCCGTGGGGGCGGACAGGAACCGGGTACGCTCCTCCGAAACCTTATATTACGTATACGTTTTCCTCGAATCGAGCTACGGGGACATACAACTTGATACAATAACCGTTTACTTTGCGAGTGTCATTTCTCATCCTAGCCCCCAAGCGTGGGGTCCAAGGCGACAGCGCGTCAAGCCGCGGAAACGTTTTTGCATACAACACTTTGTAGGGCCGTTCACTTAACTCCTCTATCTTCATGTTATCCTTTTTAAAATGTCAGAAGGGCAGCAGCAGCGGCCTCAGGAGGGAGCTTTCTCCGAACATTTCCCCGCAGCAGCCAATTCCGTCATACATCTGGCCGCAGCTGCAGCCCGAGCTTGCGGATCACATCATCAGCTTCCTGCCGCCCAACGAGGTCGCCTGCACCGTGCGACTGATCAACAAGGCCGCGGCCGCGCAGTTCCGCGGGCCTCGCTACAGCATAGTGAAGCTTTCGTCCCCCGTGCCGCCCCACGCATTCAAGGAGCAATGGGAGCGACCAGGTGCCATGCGTGGGCTGACGCGCCAGCGGTGGCAGAAGCTGCAGAGGCTTACAGCCCTCAGCGACAGTCTGCCGAACCTCCAGGTGGCAGTTGCCGTCACGAGGGTTCTTGATATGCAGAAGTGCGACGATCGCTTGACCTCCGTTGCCGAGGCAGCGGCCAAAACAGGCCAGCTGGAGATGTGCCAGTGGCTGGTGCAGCAGCAGGCCCACCCCTTACTACATGTTGTTAAGGTGGCAGCAGCAGGCGCCGGGCAGCAGGCCATATGCGAGTGGTGCCTGGCTGCTGGCTGCCCCTGGAGTGCTGTTGCTGTGTACGCTGCAGCTCGAGGGGGCCATGTGGGCCTGGTGGAGTGGCTGCTGCAGCAGCGCCCGGCAGAAGATGCACACGTTGGGGCTGATGCGCTGATTGTAGCAGCCGCTGTCGGCTGCGAGCTGCACACCCTGCAGCGCCTGTACCGTGACTGGGTGGGTGAGCAGCCGCCGCCAGAAGACTATCAGACAGAACGTATAGTGGAAGCTGCGGCCAGGAGCTCCACACCTGACTGGCAGGACAAGCTAGTATGGCTGGAGACGCAGGGCTTTCCTGGCTCTGGGGCTTGCCAGGGCGCCGCCTCCTGCCCAGACGCTCTGGAACGATTGAGATGGCTGCGAGGGCGGGGCTACCCTCTGGGGCATGGTGTTGCTCTTGAGGCTGCCCGAACGGGCAACGTGGAGGTGCTTCAGTACGTGCTGTCTGAGGGTATCGAGCCCAGTGTGGACTGCGGTAGTTGGGCCGCTGGGTCTGGCAGCCTGGGAGCGCTCACCCTGCTGCATGCCCATGGCTGCCATATGGACTTTGGGACAGTCTGTTCTGCAGCCCAGGGCGGGCACCTGCATGTGGTGGTCTGGCTGGTGGAGACGCTGGGCGCAGCACTGCAGCTGGGCGCGGAGGTGTTCAGCAGTGCTGCCTCTTCAGGCAACCTGGAGCTGCTGAGGTGGCTGCGTGAGAGGGGCTGCCCCTGGGATGCCGATGCCATTGCAGGAGCTGCGAGGTCAGGCTGTGAAGAGGCACTGGAGTGGCTAGTGGAACAGGGCTGCCCCTGGCCGGTGAGTACTGTGCAGGTAGATGTCTAACTAGGGAGGTGTAACCTGGCGTCTTTTGGATAGACGTCTGCTTATTGTACAGCGTCGTGAAGGGGCATGCTTAACAGCTGGGGATGAAGCCCCATGGTACCACGGGTCGTTTGACTACAGTAAGTCCATTCTCCTCCATGCAAATTCCCAGTGCCTTGCTGGCTGGGGATGACTGTGGTGTGCCGCCCTACCTACTGAAATGCGTGCGACCCACATCCCAGGACGATGATCTCCCATACGCGGAAGCTATACGCAACAATGACCTGGCTACCCTGGACTGCCTGAAGCGGCTGGGCTGCCCCTGGGGCCCGCCTGGACACCTCCTCAAGGAGTGCCTCCGATACAGCCGTCCTTACATTGCGGTGCTGAGCTGGCTGCTGGCAGCAGGTTATCCCATGACGACGGAGGCGGCGCTGGAGGGCATGCAGCGGATAACTGTGTTGTATGGTGCAGATGACCTCGATGTGAGGCGGCTGTGGGGGTGGATGCAGGAGAACCTGGGCCTGCAGCCGCCCCAGCAGCGCCGCTGATGATGAGGTAGCTGGGGAGGCAAGTAAGGAGCGGTGGCAAGTGCTAAGCGCTGTGAGGGTACGGTGCACTCATGTGTCCGTACTGCTGCCAGTCGTACATGTATGCAAGAGGGTTGCAGGTGTAGATGGAGCGCAAGGGGCTATCTATTGCATCAGGCCTTGGTGCAGTGAAAAGAGATGACAAGGGCAAGGGGGGGGTTGACAAGGGCCTGCTGCTGTAGGCTTTGGAGGCCAAAAGCTTGGCCACGGTTGGTATTAGCTGTGTACATGAGCGGTGTGCACGTCTATACGCTGCTTTGACATTGCGTCCGGTTTCCTCTATCCATTAAGCGATGGAGCACATATAGTAGCTTGGCAGGCAGCCATGAGCATGTGTGATGCCCCATTACCGGCAATTGCCAGATTACCATCACAGGGTGTTTCAGCAGGTGGTGGTTGCAGACTAGGGTTTGGATTGCATGGGTCACTTGGGTGGTTCCGTGGCTGCACGCGCGGGGAGGCATTGCTTTGGTATTGTGGCGGTGCATGCCCCAGCGCATCAGCGTGTCATGCACACTGTTGGTGATCCAAGGAGGGAACTAGGTGAAAAGGCATCTACATGATGATGGACGTTGACATCGGGGTTGGGGGCTGGAAGCAGGGAAGGTAAGAACGGGACCTGGAGACTGCAGTGGAGGACATAATCAGATACCCATGGAGGTCTGTCCCGTGCTCCTGTGGCCTGCTGTGTCGCTAGCCTTCGCACATCCGGGCTTTGAGGATGGGGCGTTGGCCTGTGCAGCAGCGGTGGCAATAGCCCTATCTAGAGCTAGCGGCGGGCGGATGGGGCCTCGGGCGTCCACCGCAGATCCGGAGGTCATGCCTGCTCGCATGCATGCTCGCTGTTGGCCAGTGCGGGGACTGCATGGGCGCGCCGGGCTTAGGGCGGGACTTGTAGGCGCCGGTGGTTCAGCAGCGCGAGTATGCCTGCACAAGTGCACATGCAAGCGCCGGTAGTTGGACAGTGCGTGGAAGGATGCCTCCCTCCGCCCTAACCCGTGCGGCGCCCCTGCAGCTCACCTGCGTCGCCCTGTGCTTTGCTTGCCTTCCAGTGCCCTTCCCCGTCCGTCTGCCCTTCCTCGTGCGGCCTTGCCTCTCCCCGTCATTGCCCGTTCCTCGAATTAACTGAACGGATGAGCGGCCGCTACAATGGTGGTTCAATGGCGGCTGCCTACCCCTGTCCCTCCATGCCAGGCGTCTGCCTGCCCTTGCCCTTCCCCTGCCATGCATTGACTGCCCCCCTTTGCCATCTTCTCTGTGCGGCCGCCCTTCCCCTGGCAGCACCTGCCTCTCACTGCTCTTCCCCGTGTGGCGCCGCGAGTGCGGCCTCCCTACCTACCCTTCCTCCTAAAGTTTCTGCCTCCAGTCCTCCAGTTTCCCCTCACTCCTGCACGCATATGCGCCAGTTTATGAGCACGGCGGGGCGCTGGTCTCATGGCTTCGGGTAGTTGACTTGCACAGGGGGTGTCTGCGTGCGCGCATTGGTGTTGGACCTGTTGGTACATGGGATGCATGCGTTCACCAGCGCGGTAGTTGGGCATGGTTAGTGTGCGTACAAGCATGGGCGCCGGTACTTGGGCATGGCGGGTATGCATGCCTGTATCGCTTGGGCTGGGTGGGCATGCATTCAGGTGTCGGCGTTTATGCATGGTTGGGCACAGGTGGTTGGGAAGGGCAGTGATGCTTGCGCCCATGGGAGCTGGTTCGTGGCAGGACGAGAGGATGTCTGCATGCTTGAGCAAGACAGCTGGAAGGGAAGGGAATGCATTCGCATGTGGGTGCCGGTAACTGGCACGGCATGTATGGCCATCACTCGGCTGTTGAAAATAAGATTGAAGATCACGTATCAAAGAGCGTGACAGCAAAAGCGCGCTACACTGAGCGGTGCAGAATGAAGGCCGAGCCGTGAAAAAGAGCGCTGAAAGGATCCCGTGGGGGCGGACAGGAACCGGGTATGCTTCCCTTCGCCACGCTCCTCCGAAACCATATACTACGGATGCGTTTTCCTAGAATCGAGCTACGGGGATTATTACGCAGCTGCGGGCATTGGTCCTGAGCCATGCTTTGTGCCGTCCAAGCTCCCTAGTGGGGCCGGGCGAGCGACCCATGGACCGTGACTGTTCAGGCTACTGTTGACCGCATGCTACCGCACAAATTATAAATTTACCAGGCCAGAAATGAATCAATTATTAACAATACTGCTACTCGCGTTGTGGTAACGTGCAGCGCCTTCAGTCAACGCAAAGTGCGCGTCAAGCCGTACACGCATGACGCAGGCGCTCGCATTCTTTTACACCGTCGCTCGACGCAGCACTCGACATGACCTGCGACTTTATTTACATATACAACTACCTGCAGTGTCTTTAATCTTTATGCCAACGCCCATCCATACATTCTGCAAGCCGTTAGCACCTACACAAGTTCCCGCAAGCTACAGCAAACTCTAGCATATCTTATGAACGCAATTCAAAAGACGTAATCACAATAGGCATACTTTAGCTGGAGGGCGGCTTTTTCCGCTGGGCGTAAAGTGAGGCTGCAGCCTGGAGCCACACTAGGCTAAATGGCAAGCACACTGCCTTCTCGACCAGGAGCTAGGCACATTGCCTCTGTAAAAATTCACATGCTGGCCAGCTCTTCCTCCTTGCCTCGATCGGCCCGTCGAGCACCAGTCGCGCTTCAACGGCAAGCATCGACAGCTCCCCAACCCGTGAAAGGCCCCCGATATTTTCGCAAACTCTGCACGAAGCAGCATCCAGCTATTTCTACAGCAGCTTCTGTGACTGCTGCGTCCGTGGGCGCGTTCGAGGAGGAATCTCCATCCGCATCGCTGCGACGGCGCGCACAGGAACTGTTTCTTTCGCCCCAGGACAAGGAAATATGGAGCATTGCATTTCCGGCCTTTGTTGCGATGCTGCTAGAGCCTGTTATGAACGCTATAAACGCAGGTGTGGCTGGGATGTCGTGGGGTCTATCTGTCCGCCGTCTGCCGAAGACAGGCGCTGCCCTTCCTTCAAAGCCGCGCACATGATGACATCAGCTCGGATGTATGCATCAATATAGGATCCTGCTTGCTGGGGCCAACACTGGGTGTTACCCTAAGTGCGGCACCTGGCGTTGCACCTTACTCATCTTTGCCGGCGGCCTACCTCATTAGGGGTCATTACCCACCTTCAACGCCTTAAGCTTCCCTTCCACAACCCCATCCCTGGCTATTACCCCTGCACGCAGCACTGCAACCTGTTGTAACTAAAACACAACCCTGACTCCACCTAACCAATCCTAATCAGGCATGGTGGGCCACCTAGGCACACAACAGCTGGGCGCAGTGTCTCTGGGCAGCTTGGCTGTGTCCTTCGTGACCTACCTCTTCTCCTTCCTGCTATTCCTCACCGTACCTGAGATCGCCGCAGCTGTGGTGAAGAACGATGAGAAGGAGGCGAGTACTGTGTTGCCCCTGCGGCTGTAGCTATCCCTGTAACAATGTTGCATGCAGGTAAAACGCCTGCATACGATGCGGTAGTAGTGCTTTGGTGCGCTGCCGTTTATAATTGGTGTACGGTATGCTGGTTTGACCGTATGTACGGCACCACTCTGACCGCTTTGTTATGTTCCGTACATGTTGAACTTCTTAGGAGCACGTGTATTCAAGAAAACGAAAACCCTGGCGTCGCAGGTGTCACGCATCGCGGCCAGGAGTATCTGGGTGGCGGGCGTTTGTGGAGTCGTGAGTGCGGCTGCTCTGTACGTCGGGGCTGGATCCATTGTGGCAGGTACGACACGAGTATAGGTTTGGCACGTTTGGGAGCTGGCTGTTGCTGGAACGTGCATTGTCGGAAGGCGCAAGTCTCCAATGATAGACATCTCTCGGATAACACGATGGCATTGCTGTCCTGCCAAAGCACCTACACCCGTACAACAGCTACCTTTACCTGCTCTGCCCCTTTGCTACGCATCGCGTCTGCCCCCAGACTGTCCTCGCGCCATCGCGTTTGCCCCAAAACTGTCCTCGCGCCCTTTTGTTTGTACATGGCTTGTTACATTTACCCCGCCCCTCCGTTGCGCACCCTGTCGTACCCACCCTCTCTCCGAATCCGTTACCCTCCACCACCCCCTGCAGCGCTACATCCGGCAGAAGCCACCGTTGCAGCCTACGCCACCGATTACATCCGGGTACGACTTTACGTAAATGCTTGTACGGCAAGCATCTTCCTTAAGGCACATCTTAGCGTTTCTTGCTGTTCCTGCCTTGGCAGCCTCTGACCTCCCAATCCCTTCCCTCTCTCCACTTCCTGTGCAAACCCTGACCCCTCTCCACCTCCCGTCACCCCCTCTTCTCTTCTCCCCCTCTTCTCTTCCAGATCCGCTCACTAGGTATTCCAGCGGCGTTGCTAGGCTACGTGGCCACCGGCATCTTCCGAGGTGTCAAGGATACTCGCACTCCGCTGGCGGGGGCAGTGGTGTCGGCAGGGGCTAGTTTGGGACTCAACATGCTCTTTTTGTACGGTGAGAACGACCGCGGTCGGGCCCGCTTGTATGCGCACCCGAGCCCTCTTTCACTGCACACCGCTTTCGTCCCACTGCAGACTTCTTCTCTAACCTTCCGCCTCTTTAAGCTTAAGGTCTTCCCTAGCTTCCCGCTTGGCTCACTCTCTTCTCAATGTCTCCATCCTCAGGGGTCCTCCTACCTGTTCTCATGGTCCCTGTTCCATCGCGGTTCTCTTGATGCATTTCGGTACCCCTTCAATCGGTCATTCAATCATTACGGTACCCCTGCACCCGCCGCCCCTGCCTGCAGTCCTGAACCTGGGTGTGTTGGGTGCCGCTGCCGCCACGTCCGGCGCGCAGCTGGTTTCCGCGGTGCTGCTACTGGCGGGCCTGGCAGCGGGCGGCCGGCTGCGGCGTGCCGAGCTGCTGACGCCGCCGGCGCTGCGGGAGGTGCTGCCCAGCCTGCAGCTGGGGGCGGTGCTGGCGGTGCGCAACGTGATATCATTTGGTGGGTGGGCTTTGGGTGGTGGTCGTTAGAGTGTGTTGGGGTCTTGGGGAGGTGTAGGAGGGGCGGGCGCGTGTAGGGGGGAAAAGCTTGCAGGGTTTTCCTTCTTCACCGCCTTTCTCCGGCTCATTGTTACTCGTCTTCCTAACTTGTAGTGTGATGTCGTACATACCTGACCGTGTACCACGCACCTTTCGTACATTTACCCTTGCCGTACACACACCCCTCCAGGTACGGTGATGTACGCTTCCACCATGTTCACTCGACTGGGGGCAGCCTACCAGGCCTCATTCGAGATAGTACGGCAGGTGGGCTAAGGGTGTGGGGAAGAGGCAGAGCTTGATGTACTGCTTAACGGTACCTTGTGCCCTTCCATGAGTCCATGCGTTGATCCGTTAACGCTGGCAAAGTAGTAACATACTTATTATAATATTTTACCCCCATGCAACATGCAACGCTCCTCCCCACGTCGAGAAACCTCCACCAACACCTAACCTTACCGTACTGTATCTCCTCATCTACGCACTCCCGCACCCCATTACCCCCCACCCCCGCCTCCAGCTCTGGATCCTGACCGTCCAGTTCTTCGAGTGCCTCAATGTGGCCACTCAAGCCCTGGGCGCCTCCTACCTGGGGAAGCAGGTGGGGTGAAGCACAGGCTGCTGGGTCTGGAACGTGTTGTGTTAAAAGGGGGTGCGCGTGTTGCGGTTTGGTGAGGGCTGAGGGGGTGTCCTGTGTGAATGTAGGTTTGAGGTTGCATGGGCAGGCAGCAGCAACTGGATGGGTGTACGTAGAAGAAAAGAACCATGCACCTGGATGCCTGTGGGAGGGGCAATCCAGGGAGCTTTGGTGGCTTTGGTTAGGACGTGAAGGGGGGTCAAAGGGGGGGGGCGCAACCGCAGGGGTCATTAACAGAAATATCACATGCATGCATGCATGTGTTGCGTTGTGGTCCTGTTTATTGATGCCTCCGCTTGTATGCATGTCGCCTTACGCTTGAATGCACTGCGCCCCCAGGACGTGCGCACTGCGACGCTGCTGCTCCGTCGTCTGCTGGTGCTGGGCACATGTGTGGGCGGGTGTGCGGGTGCGGTGGTGTGGCTGCTGCACCCCGCCCTCATCGCCGTGTTCACACGGGACGCGGCGGTGGTGCAGCTGGTGAGGAGGGGAGCGGGCAGGGGGGAGGCATGCATGGGGGGGGGGTTGCGGGGGTCCTGCTGGGTTCGTGTCACAGGTTGGAAGCCAGGTATGCTGCTGGAATCCTCGTAGCTCTCCCTAGCAACACGGCAGTCAGAGTATGTGTGTTACTATTCCTGGTAAGAGCAACCTGTGCCCGTCCACTCCCCGTAACATACAGGTCATGACGGCGCTGCCCATGATCTGTCTGCTCTTCCCGCTTGACGCCGCCGCCTCCATCTTTGACGGCTCTCTGCTGGCCGCCAAGCAGTCCAACTACCTCTCTGCCGTACAAATCGCCGGATCTGTCGTACAGTACGGAGTGATGTGGTGGCTGGTGGCGGCGGGTAACGTCACCACCTTCACCGTGTGGGCGGCGCTCAAGGTGGGCGAGAGCGAGCGGTATTGCAGCCTCTAGTGCTGAAGCCTAGGGCTGCTGCCTAGCCTGCCCTAGGCTGCCCGCCCATCCTATGTGGCTACTATGCTAGTCGTGTTGAGTAAATTGCAATGGTAGAATCCAAACCGCCGCCGCTTGCACACATGCTATGTGCCATGAGCCGCTGCTTCCCAGTCACACTCCAGCTGCTGCTGCTGCACTGGGTGCTCGCTCCCCAGCAGTGCTGTTGTACCGCCGTACACCCGCCTACCGGCAACCCCCTGCACCATACCGAACCATACTTACCGAAAGCGCAACTGCGGTCCACCCCTGCCAACAAGGGCCTCATACCCACGTGTGCTGATGAAGGCTCTTCCTTCCCCTCCTCTCTCCCTCCTCCCTTCAGATCGTACCCGTCTTCCGACTCATCGGCGGCGTCCTCCGCACCTACTTCTCACCCCACAGCGCATACAGCCTAGCAACACCAGCAGCAACACCAGCAGCAACACCAGCAGCACCAGCAGCTGCAGCGGCAGGGGCTCCTGTGGCTGGGCTGACCGAACCGGCAGCAGCACCGCTGGTTATTGCCCCTTCAGGCGAGACCAACACCACGCCAATGACAACCACAACAGCGGCGGCGGCGGCAACGGAGGCAGCTGATGCAATGAAGACGGGAGAGGCGCGGGGGCCGCAGGGGGTCGTCATGGATGAGTCGTTGGTGTCATTCGAGGAGGATGTGATGACGCTGGCTTGTGCCGCCGCCACCTCCGCCACTGAGATGCACCCGGACATGATTCTCAGCTTGCGAGGAGGGCAGCAGCAGCAGCATGGGGACAGTGGCAGTGGCCGCGGGTAGCACTGCTAGCAAACAGCAGCAGCAGCGGTAGCAGCAGCAGTAGCAGCAGCGGCGTCAGCACGGCCATGATGAACTGTACCGGTATACTCAAGTGGGAGGAGCCTAACCTAGACTAAGTAAGCTGAGGATGTAAGAAATTGCAGGATGGGCATGGGAGTTTGTGTAGTAAGGGAGCGGGTTGGTCGCTTGCTGTAATCTTGTACCGCTGTTACCCTGCAGTTGACAAGTCCTCATTGGGAATTTGGTTGGTTCAAGCTCTTCCTCTCGCTGTGTCACGTCTCCCGTTAGCCTGTACAGATGTAAGATAAGATACCCTTGTATGTTAGTCGGGCCAGGGGCCTTGATGCCGAACGTCCGTATCCCGTGTGTATACCGGTACCAGCGGATGGAACCCCCCGTAGTTGTTGGGCGTCTGTTACCATCTGGATTTGTGTTGTTGCTGAACCCAATCTGTGTGTAGTCAAACGTCGTGTTGTCATGTTGGTCGTTACGTGTTTGGCTCGGCGGTCGCTTTGCAAAAAGCTTGGGCCTGCAGGCACTACTGCATCTTATACGTTTTATATGGTTAAGGTATTGGTTTGCCGACGGTGGATCCTTGGCCCACGTAAGCTTAGATGTTTCATTGACCTACGTGTGGGTTAAGGATTGTCGAAGATCACAAAATCGCTGTATAGTAAGAGGGTGTGGCGGCGCCCCGTCAGCTATGTTATGTTACGCGTCGCATTCGTTGAGCTTTGGGACATATGTACGGATGCAATACCCTGTTTACGATAAGAGGCATTCGCCGCCGCAGGGCGTGTGGGGTGTCTGCCAATGAAGACGCGTCGCAGGATGGAACGCAACACAAGATGGAAGTGTGCATCGATCCGCGTTAATATGAGAAACTATTGGATCTTAGCATGCTCGTACAAGCAAGGACACCCATTGGGTTTGCGTGCGCAATCTTAAGCAGGTTATGTGGACTGTCATAAGCAGCGATTGAAGGCGAACATGCATTGTTTACGGCATACCTATGGTGGGTGTTATGTTGCCACTGTTAGCTGCTAGCCACTGTTGCGAATGAAACAGCGAGTAATCACGGAGGGCTTAGGGTTTTGCAAATCGTGGATATTTCAAGGTTTGGGCCTCCTGCTGTAACATGAACAAACAGTCTTGAGCAACAGCTCTCCCGCTCCCCTTTTATCGCGGCAACAGCGACCAACACAAACTTGTGGGAAGGAGCCAGTGCTGCATCATCGCTCTGCCTCCTCGCGCTGCCCCTTGTGACCCATGGGTCAGAGCCTCTCGTTACGCACTTGGCCTGTGCTTATCAACCACCCAGCTTCCTCGCTTCCATGCATACTGCATACAACTACGCATCCGTTGTTGCCGGTGCTACCGCTCCGCCAGCCTGCTTGCCATCTTCGTCCTCCGCCTTCATCAATCCTTGTATTGCCGATGCCACCCGATTGCTGATCAGCTGAACCATGAGCGGATCAATGCCTGTCCGTTTCCGCAGAAGGAGCAAAAGGAAATGAGTGCATGCCGTACGGCACAGTAAGATCACGGCATGCGGTGCGAAGTGAAAAGCACCAACACGGGTTGCCACTAACGTTAACAACGTTTACGCTAACAGCCGTTAACGACGGTAACAACCTCCTCTTCTTTGCACCAACCACCCAGACCCCCAGACCAAGCACCTTCCTCACCTATGGGTTCCGCAATGACGCAGGTAAGGCCCGGGTGACGAGTCGCCGCCTCCGCCACCAGCGCGGGAATGTCCTGTTGGATGTGTCGGCCGCGGGACAGGAAGTACGGTGCGACCACTACGGTGCTGGCGCCGCGAGCCGCACAGCGACCTGCGGGTGTCGTGTCGGGGAGGTGTACCGGTATGAGGGAGGACGGGGAGGGCAGTAGGCAGCAGGAGGATGAGGAGATGGTCGGTGGCGGCTGGGATCCTAAAGTCTTGGGGTGTGGGATGCGAGAGAGGGCAGGAAGACAGGAAAAGGATGATGACGGTAGGGAAGCAAAAGCCGCCGCACGTGTGGTTCTGTAGCACCCACTGCTCACTGCTCACCCACTGCTTCCTCGATGGTGGGACTCGCGATCTCCATGTGCGCAATTTCAACGATCTCCTCGCCGGTTAGCTTGCCGTACAGCTGCCCGAACTCAACCAACATTTCGTTGGAGACCTTTTTGCGCGAACCATGGTCCACGATGACTACGCCTACCTGCTTGGGCCCAGGTCCGTTGGGTTTGTTCAAACATTTTTGGGTCAAACATTGAAGCAAATATGGACTGTTGGATATGCTTTGTGGGGAGAGCGGTATGAGCATCATCAACTTGGGGCGCGGGGTTCACGAAAAGCCAGAAGGCCAGCTTATCGTCTGTCGCGGGTCAGCGGGAAAGGTTTGGTCAGCGCGAATGTACCTACTTTGCCCATTGAGCCCGGACGCTGAAGTTGGCCAGCTGGTGAAGCGGCTGCTACCACGTTTCGCATGTTTCGTCTGGCAGCATGGTTGCATACAAGCGAAGCCATGGTGCCGCTCGTGCTGGGCCCATACGACTCCGCAGACACAGCCATGCGAGGGCGCATCATGGCAAACCCTACGTGACAAGTCGCTGGGACCTTGTGCGCTCGGTGCACTGAGGTGTATGAGATACTGGTAGTGTGCAATCCCTGTTCAACTACGAGCGCCCGGGAGGTTCGCATGATTGCGCGTCTGTCGCCGAATCGAACAGGAAAATGCTTGTAAGCAAAGCTTTCAGAATTCAAGTACAGTAAATCCGAATACAAGTTGAAGTTGATTGTAGACAGTGGCCTTTTGGGAAGGGTCGTCGTGGACCGCAGCAGAGGCCAAGAGGACGCAATTAATAATACCGCGTCGTCGCCCTCTGCAAGCTGTACTTTATGTTTTCCTAAGCTAAGTAGCACTTGATATACCTTTCTACTGCACAGCGACCTTAGTCGCCTTTATCCGATTGCTACCCTTCTCCGGTTGCGTGTTGCAACACGTGCCCATTGATGTCAGTCGCACTTCACAATCACAGTTAGCACTGCATACCCGGTTCGAACACACTTGCTAGCCATGGGTGCGCTGCGTGGTTGTTGCGCCCATGCGTTTAGCCATCTGACATGGGCCGAAGTCAGCGGCTCGCTTGGGGACCTGGGAACCTTTCTTCCCTTACTGGCAAGTACCGTGACCGTGTTTGCTAAAGCTCTTGACACCTTTGTATACATTGCTTCCGGCCCATTTCCTGTTCCCCAACATGTACCCAGCATGCTGCCTTTGCCGCACCGCCTGCTTCTTGCTCCTTGCCAGTCCCGTCCTAGCACACTCTACCAACCCGCCTCTGTGCCTGAATAGCCTCCTATCTCTCGCTCTTTCTTCAATCCAGATCGGATTGGTTCAAAAGGTGAACCTGGATCTTGGAACCACCCTCATCGTGACAGGTGCGGGCCCCATGCTTCCTCCTGGGGCTGCGTTGAACTGCACAACATCGTCAACCTCCGCCCAACTCCCATCACCCATGTGCGCCTTCCGCCTGCCCCCATCACCCCTCCTGCCCCCCCCCGCACTCCCTCGCTCCACCCATCCTTGATCTATCCACTCACGCCCCTCCCCATGCATGACCTATCCTCTTACATCCCGCCTCATGCATGCATGCTGCACCCCCCCCCAGGCATCTACAATCTGGTGAGCGGGCTGCAGTTCCGCATCCCCATGTGCGTGCAGCCCATGAAGACCATTGCGGCGGTGGCGCTGGCGGCATCGCAGGTGTGTGTGGGTGGGGGCGCGGAATGGCTGCGTGTCTCAACTGTGGGGGGCGGCGGTGGGGGCACGGAACTGCTGCGTGTCTCATGTCCCAACTGTGCTGCGCCTATGCGCGAGCTGGCGAGGGCCGCTTTGCGGGTGGGTGGCGTGCATGCCACGCCAACGCGCTCCTCGTGCACATGTGCAGCCTCCCCTACTTCCCAACCTGCCTGACTGCCCCTCTCCCGGCAACTACAACACCCTTCCTGCTGGTAACACCCTCCGACCGTCCCGCCTCCCCCCACCCGCAGCCCGCGCTGACGCTGTCTCAGCTGCTGCATGCGGGGTTGTTCGTGGCGGGCTGTGAGCTGCTGCTGGGGGCCACACGACTGGTGGACGTAGGTGCGTGGGGCGGCGGGGAAACAATAGAATTGAAGCACTAGTATACCAATTTAATCCAATCTGGGTATGGGAGTGGAAAGGAAGTGGAAAAGGAGTGGAAGGGAAAGGGGTCCGCGGTTGCGGTGCTTGTGTGTGGCATGCACATCCAGGGCTCCTGCTCTTCCCCACCTCCGCATGCCCTTCATCTCTTACCTCTCCCTCTGACCTTCTCCGCAATTACCCTCTGCTTCCCCCTCGGCCTCCCCCTATTTCCTTCACCGGCTTCCTCCCCTGCTTCCCCCCTGTGCGCCGCTCACCCCTCTGCTCCCCTGTCCGTCAGTCAACCGCTTGGTGCCGGCCTCCGTGATTCGCGGAGTGCAGCTGGCAGTGGGAGTCAAGCTGGCCATGAAGGTAACAGTAATGAATGAATGAATGACCGTTAGAGTGGTGGTTCCCCAAAAGGGAACCATGACTTGCTTTGTTGGGCTTTTGCTTGGCAAGGAAACATCCACAGTCGAGCCACTGGAATAACGTCAATCCAAATAGCGTTAAACCGTATCACTGCATGCATTGGCATGACAAGTACGATCCAGGTCATTTGTCCCGTGATGTGTCTTGCATCGCGTGTGCTCCGCTCATCAATCGCCGCCACCCAAACAACAGGGGATTGACATGGCTCTGCGTATCCACGTCACGGCAGCAGCAGCAGCGGGGACAGCGGGGGCAGCGAGCAGCAGTGGCAGCAGTGGCAGTGAGGTACGGTGGAGACCGTGGTTGGGCCCGGATGGCCTGATTGTGGGTGCGACGGCGCTGTTGCTGCTGTTCGTGAGCACCATTCCAACGAGGGAGCCGCAGCAGCAGCTGGAGCAGCAGCGACCGCAGAGGTACAAGAAGCAGAGGGTACAGCGGCAGACGCAGGAGCACGCTTCGACGGTGGGAGGGCAAGAGGGCGATACGGAAGGGGCTGCTGCTGCTGCTGCTGGCGGCAGTGGCAGCGGTTGCGGCGGGAGTTGCAGTCGTAACGGTCGCCCCAGCGACGCAACGACGACGACACTCATTGACGAGACGTCGCGACTGTTCCAATTAGCGACTGATGACGGCGACGGAAGGTCGGCGGCGGCGGCAGTGGCGGCGACAGGTACGACTATTACGGATCTGGAGGCGGCGCCGTCGTCGAGGCGACCGGAACAGGTCGGCAGCACCAGTGGCAGTAGCAATGGCAGTGCCGCTGGCGGCGGTGGCGGCGGCGGCGGCAGTAACGTCCAAGACAGCAGCAGCAGCAGCAGCGGCTGTTGCAAATCGCGTCCCGCCCCCACAGCGCTGTTGGTGGTGGTGGTGGGCCTGATGCTGACGGTGGTCAGCCGCCCCGGGCTGCTGGCGGAGCTAAGGGTGCGTGGGGGAGTGGGAATGGGAGTGGGAGCGGGAGGGGGCTGGCGAAGGGTTGTTGGGGCAGGTTGGGGAAAGGAATGGACTTTGGCTGGAAGGTTCCCAGCCGAGGGGTGGGGAGCTTGAGAGGGCAGGGGCATACCGGTTGTTCTGTGCAGGCAGGCGCAACATCTTCATGTAAAGTTTGTCTTGGTTAAACTCATCAACCTTCATTTACCATTTCCCACGCGAGCCTAGGGGTTTCCCCCGCTACATTCACCTTTCCCCCAAAATCCCCAAAACCCCACAGCTGGGCCCCAGCACCCCCCGCCTGCTGCACCCCAGCTGGCCCGACCTGCGCGAGGGCGCGCTGCGAGCCGGGCTGCCGCAGCTGCCGCTCACCACCCTCAACTCCGTCATTGCGGTCACGCAGCTGGCGACCTGCCTCTTCCCGGACAGGTGGGCGAGTGGGCGTTAAGAAACTGGCCGCGAGTAGGAACGTACTGAATTACCTTGATTTATACGATGTCCGTGTGTGAGTGCTTGTTGTTAGAATGGACTGGCCGCGAGTCTTGTGTGTGCGAGGAGTGTTGGGCGGATTGAGGGAGGGGAGTGTTTTGGAGGTGCTGGGTGAGGTTGCAGCAAGTAATGGAAGGTGGGGGAGATAGGCCGGTCGCAAGGGTTGGGATGCACCTAGTAGTCCGCCCCTCATCCTCCCATTAAGTCCTAACGTCCACTTCACCCCCCCCCCTGTTCATCTCACACCTTAACGCCCTCACACCCCAGACCCTCCGACGCCCCCCGCTGGCGCCCCTCCTCCGTCGCCCTCTCCGTGGGTTTGCTCAACCTGTTCGGCTGCTGGCTGGGAGCACTGCCCTGCTGCCATGGGGCGGGTGGGCTGGCAGCACAGGTGGGAGGGTTGGCTGGGGTGGCTGGTTGGCTGGTAGGTACCGGTATGTTCAGACATGTTGCCTTAACGCCTGCCGCCGTAAGCCCTGATCCTTATCCTGATTCTGCCGTACCCGTAACCTCCTGCTGCTTGCTGCTGCTGCCCTACCCTCCTGCTGCTGCCATTGCTGCCGTACCCATAACCTCCTTCTGCTATCGCTGCCGTACAGTACAAGTTCGGCGCGCGTACGGGTGCCGCCCCCATCCTGCTGGGCTGTCTGAAGGCCGCCCTAGGACTGCTGTTCGGAGGCAGTCTAGCAGCGCTGCTTCAGAGCTTCCCGCAACCGCTGCTTGGGGCGCTGCTGACGCTTTCCGGGGTGGAGCTGGCGGCGTCGGTGCGGCATACCAGGTAATGTAACGGTAATGGATTTGGGAGGCATGGTGCGGCACTGTATACGGCATACCGTCTGGCATCCATTCCAGAGATGTGGACATGAGTTTAGGAAGGTACCTGTCCATTGTACGGCACACACCAGATGCGTGGTATTATGGTAGGTTTCTAACTTGCTTTGCTCCTCCTTGCTTTCCGACTGCGACACATACCATACGGTAATACACATACCGTAATGCCACAGAAGCGCGCGCGGCTACAGCTACGCGCTCCTGACGGCAGCGGCCATCCTAGCGCTGGACAACACGGGAACGGGGTTCCTTATCGGTCTGGCGGCGGCGGCGGCGGTGGCGGCGCATGAGACGCTGGCGGAGGCGGCGATTGTACGACAGGTGCTGTACGGCTGGCGTCACTGGCGGCGGTTGCAAGGGCAGCAACAGCGGCGGCTCGAGGGGGGGGAGGAGGAGGGGGAGGAGGAGGAAGAGGAGGGAGATGTGGAGGGATGGGCGGGTCGGGGTGGAGGTATTGGAGGTGGCAGGGGCAGAAGGGATCGGCATGGATATGAAGCGCTGGAGGGAAGTGGTAGTGGGGGCCGCGGGATAGGAGGGATAGGGCGGCAGTAGTGTTTGGTGGCGGTCAGGGAAGGTGAATGGATGATCGAAGCGGGTATGGTGCAAACACTGGCGAGGAGCGTGTGCCGTGCACTGTCGCAGTTGCCGTACAGGATGTACAACATGGGATACGTGGATGACAGATACCGGTAAGCGGTTACCGACAGATTAAGGAGCGATTTTCAGGGGGGATTTTAAGGATTTCATTTATGTGCCTTGGGGTGCCAACCGCAAGGCACCAGCTGTCTTATGGGTAATAACCGCGGGACCTAACACCAGCCCTTTGGGTTTACAACACGGCGAGAACACGGAAAGCAGCACTAGACGACACAAGTTGGTTTCCCCAAAATGACATTAGCAGGACGAACACAGCGGATTCGCGGCCAGTTTCCCTAACACAAAAGATGCCGTGCACAATTGCATTACATGTACGACAGAGATACCGTACGAACCACCCGATTCCACCCACTTCCCTCTATTCTTGAAAGCCAAATGTGATGACCTTTGGCTTACATCAGTCTTGTGTATGCCTGTTTAGCGCTGTTGCGTGCAACCTGACGCCTCCCAACCCAGCCCAGGGCACATACTGGGACATCGGAATGCATGCCATGCCATGACATGACATGCGTACTAGGATTAAGGTTGGAGTAGGAACATTGACCCTGCAGGCCAACATGGAAGTTCCAACCATGCAGAAAAACACACAAGAGCACAGCCACATACCTGATAACCTAAGGTTTAGCATGCACCCCTACCTAAACCCCCGTCTAAACCCCTGCCCTAAAGGGCCCTAAACATGCACCTCGATGCACCTTTCCTCGGGGAAACAATTCAGGAAGCATTGGCTCCTCAATCCAACAAACCCACACGCGTAAATGCGCTTCCATGATACCATCAGAAAGACCTCCCAAACTGCCCAAACCCTTCCCACACACCCACACAGACCGTGTCCTCCTCCCTCCTCCTCCACCAAGGTCCCCCTTCACGCACATACCTGCACATACCTACTGCCACCCACGCATCATTCCTCCCCCCTCCTATTTTTTGTAGGTACTACAACTTGCTAAAAGCGTTGGCTCAGGCGATGCATGCCCAAGAGCATAGCGCACGCCTACACTGCTAACTTTGGAACTTCTTACTACTTTGCAACATCGGGTGATGAAACGAAGAAGTTGCATGCAGCGACCTGCAACGCTGCGGCTGTAGCAACAGCAGCGAATGATGCCTGCACATTGCTTCAGCTGCTTGCATGCAACTGAGGTATGACAAACCCCTTGCACCTGCTTCAAGGTCACGTTCAGCCAAACCCATACCTGCGCTTTGACACGGAACACACTGTAAGCCAACTCCTGTTGATGACTAATTTTATCTTCCCTCCCACCATCATGGCTGACCCAAGGGTCATATCACCACCCGCCATCCTGCTTCCGCGTGTCTGCTCCACTCCAATCCATCTTTAATAGACCAACCAGCCCAAAACCCTTCTGCAGAGATCCAGCACTGTCGGCCCGCGCGGCAAGAGACGCCGACCCATGGGTCACGCTCGCATTCCCACGCCCAGATCCATCCTTCCCTTCCGTTTCCCCACCCACCCCTAGCCCCCTCACTTCCCTCCCCTTCCACCTCTCCTCAATGCTCAGTGCGCAGAGACGTCCGATGCACCGCCGATGCTGCCACCGCCGCCGCCAGCGCTGCCCCGGCCGCCACCTGGCTTGGAGAAGGTGGCGATGTTGGGTCCGATGGCGATGTTCTCCACCGGGAGGTCCTCAAAGAAGGTGTTGATGCGGTATCCGTCTAGATCTGTTGTGTTTGGGATGGTGGAAAAGGCGGGATGATTGAAACGGTGGGATGATTGGAAAGGCGGGAATGATTGGAAACGGTAAGATGATGTTTGAGCTCGGATAGTGCTGCCAAAGCCGTGCCCACACCAACGTGCAGGATGCGGGTAAGCCCTACATGCACCCTCACTTCCCCAGCCACACACCCCTTCGGTTGCACCTCAGCCCGCTCGCCATGCAACGCGATTGGGTCGGTGGGGCGGATCTATGATGGAGGAGAGTACAGGAGGAGGTGGCCTGCAGACCCCACCTGGGATGACGGCCTTCAAGGCAGGTACGATCTCCGAAACCAGGCTACGACGCGCCTCGGGCAGGATCTGCAGCTGGCTAGACTTGACCGTGATCTGAAGGCGCGGCAGCAGGGTGGACATTACCGGGTGGACATGTGGAAGGAAGGAAGGGCATGTTAATGGGTGGTCAAAGGGATGATGCTCAAATACCCCGCTTGATGTCCGGAAGATGTAAAAACAGGTCAATTGGGCGCCGAGCGAGCAAGGTAACACAGGGTTGGCAAATGTACGATCAGGTGACATGTTCGTACGGACATGTCCGCAGGCTGCGGTTGGCTGTTACTACCGGACCAATGGTTCAAGTGGTTGAATGCATGCCTGCACCCCTCCCTAGGTTGGGCAGCGCGTGCCTCCGCTCCCTCGCTAGTTAAGCGCGCTCCCAGTAATTGCAGCACCTGACTAACATGTCCGGTTGGGCACCTCCATATGATAGACCCGCAACTTACGTATGCAGCGGCCTTCTCAGAATCCGCACCAAACGAGATGAACTGGTTGTCCAGAATTACAACATGAACGTGGCTAGCGGGGACCTGCAAGGCGGGTAGCCGACGTGGATGCGGTGCCCATCGTGACGCCATACCCAAACACCGGCTTGAAGGAAATGACAAGGGCAAATAGTAAAATAATCCAACATTGCATATGCAATGGCAGACAAGGCACGCATATAGCCCCATCGGGCGCATTGCCCGCGTCTCGGCCACTCGAACTTTAGCCGCGAAATCAGGGTGACCCGCTGAGATTGAATGCTGTCATAGCAACCCCCTCAACGAGCAAGCAAAAGCAGGATGAGGGCAGGCATCCCAAAATGTTTAACGTCACATACCCTGCCCATGAGTTCAGGAAGCTGGTGATTTTAGAAAGTTAAACCTGCTGACCACACTGCAGGGTTACACTTACCCTGCACTCCGCCGCGAACAACTCCGTAATGGCCTTCGCCAGCGTTTTCTTGGCGTCAAGGCCCGCCTCCTTGTTAACGACAACATTGATGAGTGGCATTCTTGAATAGCCAAGAGATCAGGCTCAATAGCAACTTCAGTAACAAACCACACAATGCGGGCTGGGATGGCAAGTTTAGATTGTATGCTCATGCAATGCTGCAGCGAGCCTTGCAATTTTGCCGAATCAATCTATACTGAACTTTTCTATGTGCGTCTCGCCACAGAAGACAAGCAACGAGCGGTACGACGGCGCACGCGCTTACATAATTACACTCTGTCCATCCGCTCCTAATTATAAACTCGTCACTGGCGTAAACTCCTTACATTCACAACTCCAATCTGGAATGGCCACGCCGTTTCCTTTCTTTTATCCCAGACTGAAGTACGTACCAGCTCAGTCTGGAATGCGTTTTGTGGAAGCTATGATCCGCCTGCCCAGCCCAAAGCATGCACCTCGCATTATCCCGTGCTGCAGCTGTACCTTCCATAAGACGAGGCCCGCTGCTGTACTGGCTTCCCGGCATGTGCATCAAGTGTACGGCAATCCTCACAATTGCGCTGAGCGCTGTCCTCATTAGCCGCATGTACCCCTTTCATGTAAACGTACAACTCTTCTTGCCACAGGCGCAGCTGGTATGCAGGTAACGCCGCTCACAAGCTGTGCCGTACACCAAGCAGCATCAAGGAAGGCGAGACCACAACAGTAACACAGTCACAGCGTTGTCTGCGCTGGACTAAGTAACGCCATAAGCGTCCAGTCCTGCCTTGTCCCAGTGCTAGGATGTGGCTGGTACCGTGCGTTCGCTGCTACCCGGCCCACTGACTACCGATAGCTGTTCCCACGAACCGCTTCATGAGGACACCTACCCACCGTGCCACCCCACAGGTCTCGATACGTAACTATATAGCTGCTAACCACTGAAGCTAAAAGACGTCCACACGAACCCCGCATGCATGCGGAAGAGGCCTCCCATCCGCAAGCTAACAACAGTCGGAAGCAATGCATTACTGCAGCAACCACCCCACCCCATGCCTCGTCACCGTCCCCAACGTCCCCGCCTCCCGCAACGTGCCATGGCCACATTCCTACCGCACCTTCCGCTCGTTCTCCCCGCCACAACCGTAGCCGCACACCCTCAACCCAACCGCGTTACCCCGCCCTAGCCGTAGACACCAGCCCGCCCCAAGCCTCTCCTAGCGACCAAGGCCTGCAATGTACGGCATGTACCAGCCGGGCCTTATGGTGCCGCATGACGCCGCCACTAGGTCCTTCGCCGGCACCGCCAGTGACCCATGGGTCATTCGACGGGGCTGCGGACGGAAGACCAGCGCTGAAAGCCTCTGGCGGCTGAATGGCTGTCCGAGGCCACAGGCGAGCAGCCTGCATGCCAACACCAACACGGGGAGCACATGGTTGTTAAGTAAATAGCCCCGGTCATTCGTGTCGGTATTCCCTTCTGATGCTGCCTTCCTGCCAGTTTCAGTAAAACACGACAACATGCAGTTTTTTTACACCTTCCAATTCCGTACCTGCGCCTGCGCCTCCCCCGCCGTCGCCTCCTTCCCTAGCGCCGCCTCCACTTGGCCCAGCAGCAGCGCTGCCAGCGCCGCGCCCGGACCCGCCGGCCCTGGCGGAGGCGCGCCGCCCCGCCGACCCATGGGCCCGGCGGGCCGGGTTTGGCTCTGCGGCTTGAGCGCCTCGCGGGCAGCCCACCTGGTGGAGGTGACAAGAGGTGTGAACAAGAGGTGTGACGGAGTTAGGAAAGCACATGTGGTCTGGGGCGGGAGGTAGGAAAGCACATGTGGTCTGGGGCGGGATGCGAGTGCCGGTATGGTAAACGAAGGAGCGCAGTATGAGTCCAGGCAACGCCAAGACTTACCTCGCTTCCAGCAGGCACTTCTTACGAGCCGCCGCAGGTGTCGTACCCCCACCACCGCCGCCCTCGGCCGCCTCCACCAGAGCTGCCTGAACAAGCGCGGCAGCAGCTTGTACGGCATGCGCCGCGCACTGAAGCCCTGTCGTACTGCCAGCGCCGCCGCCGCCGCCGTCGCTAGCAGCAGTAGCAGCTTCCGCCGCCGCCGTCGTCGCCGCCTCAACGTCGCCCAGTTGGAGCATTAGTAACGCCCGTTGTACGGCGGCGACGTCGGTTAGCGCCGCTGGCGGCCTTGACGGTACGACAACGGTGACGGCGGCGGCGCCTAATCCGTTACCGTTGACGGCGGCGGCAAGTCGTTGTACGGCCTCGCCGCCGCGGCCGGAAGCTGCTTGTACGGCAGCCCATTCCAGCGCCGGTAGCAGACGGTAGCTGGCACTGCCGCCGGCGGCGGCAGCTGCGGCCTGACAGGCTTGCTCGTAGGCTGCGTCAGCGGCCGTCATGTTACCCTGCGGGTCCGGGAAACCAATCCGTGATTAGGACTGGACTACCGTGAACTACAGTTGGAATGTAACCTTCACTCCCGCCGACGTCTACGTCAACACGGTCACCACATACGCTGCCTGTTGATTCGCCACTATGTTAGCTAGGACCTAGGCCACCATTCACAATTATATTAACCCAAGGCCCGCCAACCACAACCCCTAAACCTCACCAGTGCGACATGCAGGCGGGCCAGTTGTCGGTGAGCCGGGGACGCGTCCACACGATGAGTCGTGGCAACCCTACAGTGGGACAAGCGAGTTGAAAGGAGTTCCAATCGATGTGCGTGTGCGGGCTACATTGATACGGCTTTTCCGGCCGTTCTGCGGTTCAATGGCTACTCTCGAGTGTCGTATTACTGTCAAGCTTGACTGACTAGTTGTATCTCTCTTAGCGTATAGCGCAGTTGAAGCGGTTGGTTGGAGCTCTCGCCGTACTTTGTGTACGGCATACGGCTCATTACCCATTACGCAGTTAGTTATCCCGTATTGCGTTGTCCCCACTCACCTGAGCGCTTCCTCAGCGGCCTCCCGCGCTCCCGACGTCACCGCCCCAGCATGTATAGCGGAAGCAGCAGCAGCAGTAGCACCTGGGTTCCGATCGCGCAGTTGCAGCCGACATTCGCTGACGATTGACCAAGCGCGAACGCAAGCCTCCGCTAGGGCAACACGACGGGCGCGGATGGCAGCGACCCGTGGGTCGTTGGTCGGCGGCGCGTGCGCACGGGCTGTAAGGGAGTAAAAGGGAGTGGGCGTTGAGGCGAGAGTTGGGTAAAGTTGGGTGAGCGCTGGGTGCTTCGCATCGCTTGCTCATCTTTGGCAACAGGACTGCCATATTCCCCAATCCGAAGCAACTTAGCACGTAAGGCTATAGTATGCCGTAAACGACAAGCAAATCCAAGACCGTACGACGAGAATTGTTGCCATCATGGAATGCGTGAGAACGCACCCGCTTGCGCCGCCATAGCCAGCGCCATCACTGGCGGCAGACCCGGCGGACCCATGGGTCGCGACGGCGGTCCCGCCGCCGCCGCCAGAGCCGCCTCCGTCGGAAGCTCCGCCAGCTCGGCGGCGGCTCGTACGGCAGCGGCACGAGCCGCCACCGCCGTACTGCGGTACAGTCGCGCTTGACCCCCACATGCGATAGCATGCTGCGAATGCAGGAAGGAATGAAATGACATCAGAATAAGAGCTGTACGGCGGCAACAGACACCAAATTGCAGACACCAAGGGTACCTAACTGATGAACCCACCTGCAGCTCCGTTAGTGCGCAAAGGTACCATGCCGATGCCTCATTAGGCTGGGCGTGTACGACACGCCGCATCCGCGCCGCCGCCTCACGCACTGCCGCCGACAGCGCGCCGCCGCCGCCACTCGCTGCCGCCGCCGCCGCCGGCATCGCCACGACGCTGACGGCATGCGCGGCGGCGGCGGACGGCGCCAATGGCGCAGCCGGTGCCGCCACTGGCGGCGACGCCGTCAGGCTTGGAACCGCATTGACGCAGACGGCGGCGGCGCCGGCGGCGGTTGCGCAGTTGTACGGCGGTCGGGGTCGAGGCGCCGCCCGCGCCGCCAGTACGGCATATCGTGGTCCGACTTGCAGGGCGGCGGAGGCGAGGAGCGACCTGACGGCGACGTCGGAGGGGCAGATGTGTACGGCATGGGCCGCCCGACGCATGGCGGCGGAGGCGAATGTCGTACTGCCAGCACCGCCAGCGGCGGCGGCGGCGGCCAGGTGTTTCGCACAAAGCAGCTCCTGGACACGACACTCGTGCTGTGGAGGTGACATTGGGGTACACGTAGCGGTGGTGGCGATTTTAATTGGCGTAATGAGTTATGTCTTTCTATTAGATGAGACCTTGACAATCTACCTACCGGTATACATGTCGAGGGCGCAACAACACATACACGTGCATGTGTGGACTGCTGTGACGTGAACACGAACCGTGCGGAGGCAACGCGCCGTACACCGCACGACAGCCCACCAGCCCAGACATGCATGTAGGATAAGATCCAACCCGGTCGCCCCCAGGGACCTGTGCACCCCCACCTGAGCACCCGCCAGGTCGCGCCTGCCCGCCGCCCACTGCCGCATGGCTCGCAGCAGTTCGCCTTCCAGCTCAGGAGCGCGAGCGGTGATGAGGCCTGTGAGGGGGCGGGCGGGGTGCATGATGGGCTGTGAGCAAGGTGCACGAGACCGGCAGCTGACGTAATATGTCAGGATGTGATAGCCGGATGAGATGTCAGGGTGTGGTGTCAGGATGTGATAGCTAGCCGGATGAGATGTCAGGGTGTGGTGTCAGGATGTGACAGCAGGATAGGGCAGGATAGTGCCGCCCCGGGGTAACACGGGATGTAAAGGACCCCACACCGAAAAGGCCAATGCCGCGAGCCTCGGCCCCATTGTGCTTCCGTGAGCTCAATCCGTGAATAAGTCAATGAGCGAGCAGCAAGGTAACGCAGACACATGAAGGATACATTCATAAATACGGCACAGCAGCAGCAGCTAGGACTTCGGGGAAGCCCTAATGAAACCGGACCTCGCACCCTCGCCCTCCCACCTGCCAGCAGCACACGCCACAGCCGAGCCGCCATCTCCACAGCACTCCCGCTGTCACCTCCTCCTCCTCCAACCCCGGCAGCTTCTTCTGGCAAGTCTGCCGTAACCGTAAGCACGAGGCCGTACGCTTCATCCCAGCGTCGTACGGCCACGAGAGCTCGTACGGCAGCGGTGGCGGCGGCGAGACGGAGTTTGGTGGGTGCAGCGGGTGTTGTGGCGAGCTCGGAGAGGAGGGGGAGGGCCTCCGAGCTTCGGCCGGCCTGTGGGTTGGTTGCGGTTACGGAAGGTAGCGTTTGTTGGTTGAACTACACGTGCATTATAATTGTTGCCGCTACGACAAACGGAGCTGCGCAAAACTGTCAGCACTCGTTAGCAGCCTTAACGGCAAAAGTCATGAAAATCCAGGATCAGCAACACGTTCCTTACCTGTTGCAGCGCCATAGCGTACGACAGCCGAGCAGGAGAGTCATCTTGTCGTACAGACCTTTGCGCCAGCAACTTGCCGTACAAATCCAACGCCTCCTTGGCGCGACCAGCTGACGTCAGCACACGTGCGAGATCCAGCTCCATTGCCGTGCGAGTTGCCGGAGCGACCCGTGGGTCGAAGGGCCGCACGAAGGGCCGCGCTGCTGCGGAGGCGACTCCTTGGGCCGATGCTTCTCCGGCGGCTGTTGAGTCGTACCCTGGAAGGTGGGGTACCTCCGAATCTAGAAGTGCGATTGCTGTTTGGAGTGCCTGCATGATGAGGTAACTTAGTTAATAATTATTTACAATATGGCCTGATATGGCTGTAATGAATGCGTGAAAAAGGCAGGCAAGCCAGTGAAGGCAACAACCAATTTCCACCACCGTTGTTTTGTTTTTTTCTTCACAACGAGCAGCAAAAAACGCATGCGATGATTGCGGTACAAGCGGCGGGTCAGGACGGTTAAACGCATCCCCACCATCACAGCACCGTACCACATGTCGTACTGCCCCTGCAATGTCGTACACTCCCTACACACCTGTACGGCAGCCGCGTAGTCCCGCCGTGCCTCCAGCGCCAGCCCCTTGGCATGGTGTCCCGCCGGCAGCAGCGGCTGCATGGCCGCCACCTTGCATGCAGCAGCCAGCACCGCACCCTCCGCAGCGCCGCCACCGCTAACACCGCTGCCGGCAACAGCGGTGGTAGCGCCGTCAGGGCGTTGCAAGACGCTCTCTGCAATGCAGTCGGGAGGAAATCCCTGGGGGTTAACAATGATTAAGATACATGCATTGTTACCCCAACTGTCAGACTAGCCAACCACCGACTGCCATGTAAAGGCTTCCCCACGTTGCTCCTAAGCGGTTAAGCCGTCCTTCAGTCGTCCTTCAATCATCCCATGTCTCATACTGCATGGCCGTGTCACTCACTTAGCACAAAACCCAGCCGGGACTCCACATCGCCTCCCAGCAGCTGAGCGTGTTCGTAGGCGTCCGCCGCGTCACGCCAGGCGGGACTGACCCGCGGGTCACCGCCGCTGCTGCCACCACCTGCTGCTGCTAGCAGCCCACCTCGCCTCAGCGCCGCATCTCCCATGGCCTCCCAGACGGCCACGGAGGTGGGCTCGTGGCTTCGTGCGGCGTCGAAACACCTGTGGGAGGCAGTAGCGTGTCGTACTAGTGCCAATATGTACAGTGTTGTATCGCACCTATGTTGTAAGATCAGCTTCAAGCGTGGAATCCCAAATTAGCCAATAACTCCATTACTTCCCACACCCCCTTATCACCTGCTCGCCATCCCCCCCTCTCCGTGCGCCGCATACAGCCGCCCAAGTGCCGCCCACACCCCAGCCCTCCTGGGGTTCAGCTGCAACGCCCGGCTGTAGCAGTACTCCGCAGCCGCAGCCAGCTGTAGCGACTTGTCGTACGAGTATGAGGCGACGGATGAGTCAGCAGCTGTTGCTGCTGCTGCTGCAGCTGTAGCTGTTCCGGCTGCCGCGGCGGCAATGGTTCCTGCGCAAGCCCACAGCCAATCCGATGCTGGGTCCAGTCGAAGGCCGCCACGAGCGAACGACAACGCACGAAGCCGAATGCCGGTTGTCGTCGCGTTTACTGTTGCTTCCTGGTTTCCGTCCTGGTCCTTTTGTATACGTGTCCGTGCCGTATGGGTAGGAGCAGCAACCTCCTCTCGCTCCAATTCCGGATGCTGGCTTGCTACTTCCAGCTGCAAATGGTACGACGTAGCCACGTCGCCCCACAGGCCAGCGACCCGTGGGTCGAGATGCAATGCAGCCGCGTACGCGCGGCGCGCCGACCGCAGCCGCGCCACTCGCTGTCGGGCGGCATCCAGCGCGGACTGTACGGCAGCTGGACCTAGTGATGACCCATGGGTCATTGCGACGACGCTCTCCAGGGTGGGTACGGCAGCATGCTGCATGCGCACATCTCCCAGTAGTTTCCAACCGGCCTGTTGGGAGGTCCAATCACAGTTTTGACTCACTGAGTCCAGTCAAATTCGAGTTTCGAAACTCCCAAACGAATCACCCGGCAGCACGCAGCAGCACCCTAAAGTCCTGAACACGCAGCACGCCTCGCTCCACATGGCCCCTCTCCAACCACCCCACTACACATGCACCGCACGCGGTACACAGCACACAGCACGCCGCACGCCGCGCTCCCACCTGCAAGTTGCCGTACTGTCCCGTCGCCCTCGCCGCCAGCGTCGTTGCCTCCGCCAGCTCCGCCGCCGCCGCCCCCGCCGCCCCGGCACGTGCCGCCAGCGCCGCCTGCGCCAACAGCACCTCGCCGCAACCCAGTAGTGCCGCCGGGTGGCTCGGCGCCGCCGCCAGTGCCGTACGATAGTACGACAGAGCTGACGGCATGTCTCCTAGCTGGTAGTGCAGCGCTGCGGCTTGCATTCGGCTGAAGAGGCGGCCGGGGGCGAGCTCCAGAGCGCGATTGAACGACTGGGTTGTTGAATTGTGTTTGTGGGGGAGCGGGGAAGGGAAGGAGGGGAAGGCGGGGAAGGAAAGGAGGGAGAACGGGGAAGCGGGGAGCGTTCAGGATATGGTTCGCGCAGGTAAAAAGGAGCTGGAAGTTCGAGGATGCTGGTGGTTGCCTGCATTGCACTTTTTAAGGGATATTGTTCCACCCCCCCGCAGCGGCCTACGGCTAATGCTGTTGCTGACGGAGGCATCGTGCATGCTCACCAGCGACACTACACGACCCCCCCACTAGAGTCCACATCACCCATTTGCAAAGCAGAAAACGGCAAGACCGTCGCCTCGCCCATGTGGCCCACCCAGTCCACCCGCTCGCCCAACCCTGGACCGTCCAACCAACCTGAAACTCAAATCATACAACGACCACCAAACCCTTCATACAACACTGGTCAGAACCGTCTGAGCTAACAGCGACCAACCAACCACACGATTGCACCCACACAAACTAAGACCACCACGTGCGCATGCAACCCCACCCCAGATTGACACCGCCCATTGCAAACCCACGCAGCACTTGCCACACGTCCCCAGCAGCAACATCGGTCCCAGCATCACCAGCAAGGCCATTCGAACGCAAGGCCCTTCATCTCTTCTTCGGCTGCACACTCAACGACGATGAAACACGCCAACAGAAACACAAAGCGGTCATCAAAGCACACATGCACACGCTGTCGAAATAACGAGGTGGTACCCAAACACAAGAGCACTACCACATAACAACACGACTTAGCAGGGAGCGCCTCGTTATCAACGTCCAGTAATAAACTTCATTCCATTAAAGTCTAGGACGGATTACTTGCCGTACCTTGCCGACAATGCAGCAGAAGCAGCAGCAGTGCGCCAAAAATAAACAGATGTACGTACAGCAGGTTTGGCAGGTTTCAAGGAAGGCGACCGAGGCGACCCATGGGTCATGGTGGTGATGGTGGTGGTGGCGGTTGAGGTAGATGCATGGATGGTTCCATAACCACATTTAGTGAGGCGGAGGCGGCGGAGCGATGAAGGCGGAAGGCGGCGGAGGGAGGAGGAGGCGGGGCGAAGGAGGAAGACGGCGCGGCGTGGATGGAGGTGAAGGAGGAGGAAGCGGGACGAAGGAGGCGGGGTGAAGGAGGAGGGAGGAGGAGGGGACACGTCCGCATGGCGGCACATGCATGGAGGGAGGAGGAGGAGGAGGAGGAGCAGCAGGAAGAGGGTGAGGTGGTGGCGAGGAGGCGGAGGAGGAGGCGGGGGTCTGTCTGTACAGCTTGTACGATATTATTGAACTGTAGCGTCCGTAGTACAGTTCCTGGGCCCGTTGCTGCCAGCCTGCTTCAGTTGGCTGTGAGCTACATGCGCTGAGGAGCAGTGTCTTAATTTATGAAGTCGAAAAGAACCATGAAGCCTTTATGGCGCTATGAAGACTGTACGTATGCAGTTCACCATCCCGTCATGAGCGTAGTACGCAGGCACATGACAAACGAAGATAACCGTGGCTAAAGCGGCCTCCACCAAAGCAGCACCAAACAGACGAAAAGCCGTCTAAATTAATTACGTATGTTGCTGAATATATGCGACGTCCCTCCGTAATATTGGCGAGATATTAAACAACCGTACAACACATGAAAGCCGTAAAGCCGTTATGTACACATCCTGCAAAAGATGCAACACACATCTCCTTTTTCTGTATTTTTATTACCAGCATCAACAGCATCCACATTAATCGTATTATCTGCAACCCTTGCGGTTGTACTCCCTTTTGTACGACAACAACGAAATCATAAACCGTGTGTTTCAAGTACCCAAATGCCAAGCCAATGGTACACCTCCCCTGGGAAAGCAGCCGATTGCACCACTATTTTTAATTAGGTACAACACCATATGTATGGGCATACAAGAAGATATGCAACGCCAAACCTGAAAGGGCATTATGTACTAACCACAAATCCAAAACGGACAGCAGCAGCAACAGCAGCAGCAATCGCACTGAGCAACACACTTAGCTGCTAAACAGCAAAACGGAAAGCAATAGGATTGCAGACAAAAACCAGACCCCCCGAATATTCCTGGCCACGAACCCTTTGTGGACCTGAACTTCAACAGCACCGGTAACGCACCCCTCGCTGTGAAGACACCACCTGCTGTGACACATCCCACCACCTACCTACATGCATCCTCGCGCCCCATACCCGCACCTCTCAACAGCACCATCTCCCCCATGTTGACGCCTTATCCCTCAGTCAGTTAGTTGTTTCCTCTTTACCCCACCTCCCCCAATCCATCACCCCCAATCCCCGCCAAACCGCCCCAACTAACCCCTCCCTCCAACCGGCGCCCCCGCCGGCTCCTCCACCACCCCCCTGCCCCTGCCCCCCAACCCACCCACCCCCGCTCCCACCCCCTCCTCCTTCAACACCGCCTCCACCGCCCCCTGCAACGAATCATACGACCGCCGAACAGCCTTCTCCCGCTCTGGAACCTCCCCACCCTCGCCTCCACCCTCCACCTGCCCCTTCCCCTGCTCCTCCCCCTGCTGCTGCAGCGGCAGCAGCGGCGATACCGACCTTGCTGCCACCGGAATATCCTCCTCCTTCTCACCCTCCTCCTCACCCCCTCCAACTCGTCCTCCGACTCCCTCCACCGGACCCGCACCCGCCACCGGCCCCACGTCTTCCCTCCGCCTTCCCTCCACCACTGGCGCCTCAAGCCACCGCCGCAGCCCCTCCACACCCACAAAACCCTGCCCCGCTACGCTACCCCCTCCCGCCACCCCACCGCCACCCTCCCCCGCCCCCGTTCCTCCCACCTTGAGAGCCGCGGTGTGTCGGCCGAGTGCCTGGTAGGAGGCGGCCAGACCCTCCCATAACTCCGCATCCGCTGGGTCACGACGAATGGCTCCCTGGGGTGAAGGGAAGCGGAAGGGGAGGGGGAAAGGAAGGGGAGGAGCAAGGAGGTTGCGACGAAAAGTGCAAGAACAGGGATGCGTGCGGGACAGAGACGTGTGATGGCAACAGAAAGCACTACAGCAGCAATAGCCTAATAGCATGATAGCATAAGCAGCCGAGGACAGCAGAGAGCGGCTCAGCTTCGAGGGTCCTGACCCATGGGTCGTTATAGCACCCCTCCCTCCTTGCAGCCCCCACACCACACTCCCACTCCATCACCCCATCAGCCCCATAGCCCCACCTGATAGCTCGCCACCGCCGCCTCATGCGCCCCTCCGTCACGTTGCAACCTAGCCAGGCACCGCAGCGCCCAATCCGCAGCTGTTTGCTGCCCTCCTGCTGCTGCTCCTGCTCCTGTACCCGCACCCGCACCCGCACCCGCACCCGCACCCGCACCCGCACCCGCACCCGCACCCGCACCCGCACCCGCACCCGCACCGGCAGCACCAGCACCAGCCGCCGCAGCACTGGCGGGCAGCAAGCCGGGGAAGATGAGGAAGGGTGTTGGGAAGGGCTGCGGGAAGGAGGAGGAGGAGGAGGTGGGTGCGGAGGTGAGGGCTGCGATGCGCTCCCGCATCTCTTCGCACAGCTGTCGGGCGGTGTCGGAGCGACCGGAGGAGACCAGCGAGGCGACCAGAGCCTCCCCCGCGCTCGCCTGGGGGAGGGGGATACATGAGAAGTGCAGCAACGGAGGAGGGAGGGAGGAGGGAGCAAGGGGGGAGCAAGGAGGTACGTGACGATCGCAGCCCCCACCCGTCCGCAGCATGCGGAGAGTAAACGCACGCACACATACCGGTACAGACATGCATGTACACTGATGCATGCAAACAAACTATACGGTAATGCAGCATCAACTTCAGGAACACATGAGTTTCAAGTTTTTAGTTCGCCCACGCCAACACATGATACACACACCTGGGTGGGGTCCAGGGTCAAAGCCCGCTGGTAACACTTCCGGGCCTTCACCTCGTCACCAGAAACCGCCCCCCCTGAACCCGTCGCCGCCGCCGCCGTCGTCGCCGACGTCGCCGCTGACGTCAGCTTCTTGCCGTACCAGTGGCCGAGCCAAGTGAACGCAGCCGCCTGCAGCGGCCCCGCCACCGCCGCCGCCGACAGCAAATGCTCACGGCAATCCGTACGGAACGGTTCCGTCGCCGGCGCCTCAATGGCGCCAGCGGAAGCTGAACCGTCGCCTCCGCCACCTCCGCCGCCGTTGTACGGCAGCTTTCCTCCGCCACGCACCCACAACGCCAGCGCCAGGTGAAGATGATACGCCGCGGCTTCCTGTTGAAGCATCGCCACGGCGGCGGCGGCGGGGGTGGCGGCGGCGGCGGCAGCCGCCGCTAACGCCGGTTGTACGGCAGCCAGCGCCGCTTGCAGATGGAACCTCGCACCTTCGGCTGTAGCCGGGCCTTGTCGCAGCAGTAGCATGCCGAGCTCGCCATGTGCCCAGGCCTCGATGGGGGCGGCGCTTCGGCCCATGAGCTGTCCTCCCACGAGCTCGTCGTAGCGGTGGCGGGAGCCGGGGTAGTCTCCGCGCGCAGCGGCGGCGTGGGCTAGGTACCTGGCGTGGGTGAGGCGCATGACGAAACGAGCAAAGGGGTGCTTTAAACGGCGTACAGGCTGTATACATACAGATTTCGTGGATTGGTTGGCACGCTTGAAGCACCCCGCCCCCAGCCACAGACCATCCCTCCCCTCCACCTCAAGCTCGGCACACCCCCCACCTCTTGGCCTGCTGGCTGACGTTGACGGGCGGTAGGCCGGCCAGCTCGCCCGAGGCCACGTGACCCTCACTCACACCGTGAGCGAGACCCTCCAGCAGCAGCTGCGGGGCGGGAGGGGGGACAGGGGGGAGGAGGAGTGAGGTGGGGTTAAACGCACAAGGGGGAGAGGAAATGTGGGAGCAGGAGGCAGGGAGACCAGTCATACGGACGTCCTCAGGAGCCGTCTTACGCCTCTTGTACCCCCCCCCGGCCTCTCTTCCAACCGCAAGCGCCGGTTCGCTGCCCCTCCCCCTCCCCCTGCCCGCACCTCCCTCCCTCCCTCCTGCCCCTTCGCGCCCCTCCGCCCCCCCCCCCACCTGCGCCTCCTCCAGCTTGCCCAGCCTCAGCAGCGCCTGCCCCGCCAGCAGCCGCAGCAGCAGCCCCGCCCCGCTCAGCCGCTCCTTGCCCACCAGGTCCCGGTGGGCCACGTACTTGAGACCCTGGAGGAGAGGCAGGGGGGGGAGGGGGCGGGGGAGGAGGCAGGGGGAGGAGATGGAGGCAGGTGGAGGGGGGGAGCAGGGATGGGGCATGGGGGCGACATGCTGCCGAGTTTACACCCGCACGCATGACCGCGGAGACAGCTCTCCCCGTCCCCATTAACCAGCACCACCCGGCTACCGTAGCCCCCCTCCGCACCCCCCCCCCGCACCCCCCCCCTCCGCACCTCCTTGGCCGCATCCAGTGCCGCCTCCACCGTGCCCTCCTGCAGCAGCAGCTCACATGCCGCCAGCCACCCGGACACACCCCGAGCACCGTGCGACAGCGCGGACAGCAGCAGCTTGGTGATCTGCAGAGAGGGGGAAGGAGGTGGAGGAGGGGGCCATGGGGGGGAGAGGGGGAGGGAGTTGGGGTTGGGTTGGGATGGGCTTGGGGAGCATGAGCAAACAGGAGGGCGGAGTTCAAGCGGGAGGGCGGAGGGCAGAGACTGCAGATCAAGATAGATAGCTAGCCGGGGGGTGCCAATCTTTACCAGCGCCACAAACACACTCGCACTCGCACGCCCGCACCTGCCTCCGCCTGCCTCGCTCCATCGTCGCCGCCGCGCCCGTCGCCGGCGCCTTGGGCGGCAACCGCACCACCACCCCGCCCGCTGCTCCCCCTCCCGCTGCCGCCGCCACCTCCGCCGCCTCAAACCCCAGTGCCGCGCCCCTCCGCCGCAGACTTAGCGCGCAGTGCAGTTGTGCGGCGGGGCTCCAGGGAAAGGCATGCAGCAGGCGGGAGGAGATGCGCCCGCAGTCGGCGACTAGCAGCGGCAGGGGAGGGGGCTCGAAGGCGGAGGCGGGAGGGGTGTGGTAGGAGTGGGAGTGGGGATGGTGGTGGTGGTGGGTGGGGGATGCGGGTTTGACAGGACTGCCCAGGGGGTCCAGGGAGGGGTCCTGGGGCGGGGTGGGGAGGAGGGAGTGTAGAGGGAGGAGGAGGGAGGAGTGGGTGAGAGATGACTGGTGTGTGCGAGGGATCAGGGGAAGGACATAGGGTCGCAGTCAGGCGTGAGCTCGTGTGTGTGCCTGTGCCTGCGTGTGTGTTTTCCCCCCGCTGGTTACCCCCACTGTCAACCTCTTTCCCCCCCTCACTCACCTCGGCTCCCACCACCCCATGCTCCACCTCCAGCATGGCCAGTGCGGCCTCGAAGGGGTAGGGGCTGCAGCAGCCGCCTGGAGGGATGAGGGAGGGCGGGCGGGGGTTGTGTGGGTAGGAGCGTGGAGGAGGAGTGGGAGGGGTAGTTGTGTGTTTCAGGGGCTCCAAAACACACACCCTGCAAGGACCTCTGATGTACGAGGTTGGCGGGGGTGGTCTGGCTGGGAGGAGCCCTAACCAAACGAGGTGGGGAGGCGAGGAGAAACAACGTGCGGGGGCTGGGCTGGAGTTGGTTTTCGTTCGCTTTCACTACTCACCTGCCCTCCCCTCCCTCCCACCTGCCCCCCCTCCCCCCCCCACCTGCCCTGTTGCCGCACTTCCCCTCCATGGTCGCCTTGGCGGCCGCCAACAGCACCGCCCTGCGCGAGTGCCGGTCCATGGAGCCCGGGGGGGCGGCCTGGATGTACTTGCGCAGCCTGGGGGGGGGGGTCAACGACCATGCCAAGCCATGGGGTGGGGTGGGGGGATTGAGTAATAACAGGCGGGAATATGAAGAGACACAGCGCAGCGCAGCGCTGACTCCCTCCGCACGGTGTGTGCGCCAGCCCCCGTCCCCCCCCCCCTTCCTCACCCTCCTCATCCCCCTCACCCACCCCTGTCGTACACACACACACACGTTTCGCCTCGCGGCCAGTTATTTTAACACACACATCAACACACACATCATGTATGTGTGTGTTTTCTTAACACATACATACATCGCGGCCAGTTTTCTTAACACACATACATACCTCTTCAGGAAGGCATCATAGTACGGCACGTACGGCGGTGCGGGCGGCCGTAGCGCAATAATCCTCCGCAGGGTTGCGGAGGCGTGGTCCGCATCCAGCTCCAGCGCCTCCTCCGCCCACTCGCCCTCCACGGCGGTGCGGACGGAGGACTCCAGGGAGGCGGCCTGGGGGGGGGCGGGGGGGCAGGGAGAATGTGTGTGTGGCAGAGCGTATCAATAGGGGAGGCGTGGTGTTTACAAGGGTTCCGGGCTTCAGAACGCAGGAGCCTGGACCTCCTTCCCACACAGCATGAGGCATGCCGTCTCCAATGCTTATCCTCCTGCTTATCACCACGTCTTCACTTCCCCCCACCCTCACCCCCCCCCTTCGCACCTGCTCCTGGCTCACCAGCCCCCCCACCGCCGCCGCCTCCTCCGCCAGTCGTGCCGCCACCCGCCCCTCGATCTCAGCAGCGTCAACAGCCAACTGGTCGTGTGTTTGGGGGGGGAGAGGGCGGTGTGTGCGAAGGGGAGAAGAGGGAGCCCAGCCCAGACCGCTCGTTAACCTCACATCCTCACATCTGCGCCTGCGTCCTTACCTGCCTTGGCAGGTGAAAACACGCATGCTGTAGGCCACGCAATCAACCCCATCCCCATCCCCATCCCCAGCCCCCCTACGTTCCCCCGCCCGTGGCCCACGCCGTCCTAAACACCACCCTCCCACCCCCCTACACACCCACCTGCACATCCGCCAGGCGACACAGGCACTCCACCAGCTCATTCTCCGCCGCTACCACCTTCTCCGCCGCCGCCTCTGCTGCCGTACCCTCACCACCACCACCCTGCGCCTCCGCCTCCGCCGCCTCCACCGCCTCTGCCGCCTCCTCCGTCAGCGCCCGCCACGCCGCCTCCGCCGCCGCCAGCTGCCCGCCCCGCGCCGCCGCCTCCGCCAGGCGCCTCAGGAACACCCCCCGCCGGCCCCGCAGCGGGTCGGCGGGCGGCGCGGCGTCAGCGAGCTGCAGTAGGCGGCTGTAGCACTCGGCTGCGGCTAACCAGGAGCCTGCGTGCGGGAGGGTGGTGGCCGGAGACGGCAGGGGCGTGCGGGAGGGTGGTGGCGGGAAGGCAGGAGCGTGCAGGTGTGCTCCTCCCTCTCCGTCCATGCCATCTCCCTCCATGTCTCTCTCTAAAACACCCCCCATACACACACATACACGCACATACACACACGCTCCTCCCCCCCTCTGCTCACCTGCCTCCCCGAACAGCTCCGCCAGCCCCTGCCACGCCAGCGGGTTGCCGGGGTCCAGATCGGAGGCGCGGCGGTAGGCAGCCTCCGCCTGGGGGAGGGGGTCGGGGGGAGGGCGGGTAAATAGGGATACATATTCCGCATTAGGCTGGATTAGGCTGGGGTCCGGGGGGGGTGCGGGGATGAGGAGGAGATTGGGAATTGGGTAAAGAAGTACGAGTACAACCGCTGGGGTGAGGGGCGAGGGGCAAGGGGTGAGAGGTGAGGGGGTAAGGGCTGAGCATGCGCGCAGATCGCACGTTGCCAGTGTAGGGCGATTGGGGTGGAAGGCCACAACACATTTATGTTCGCCCTTCGTTGCAACTCCAATCCATATCCGATCTCCTAACAAGCTACCCATCTTTCACTCCCACGTACACACGCACACACCGCCGGACTTCATCTTCCGGCAACCACAGTACGTTCCGCCTTGCGTCCAGTTTTCTTAACACACACGCACGCACCTGCGCATGCTCCTGCAGATGGAAGGCCGCCTTGCCCACGTAGCTGCATGCGGGAGGGGCGGGAAGGGACAGTGTAAAAGAGAGAGCCGCGGACGGAACCCTCATGCGATTTGAGCTGGAAACGGTGTGTGAAGCGGATTGATGTATGAACCACGCAAAAAGACATTGGCAGGCGGGAGCTGAGGCGGACGGTTGTGGAAGAAAGCCGCTTCCTCGTGTGTCGTTTTATGGCAAAGGGCCAAATGTCGACAGGACAGACTTCTGCGTTCCGCATTTTCCCTAAAAATGCGACCTGACGCTGAAAAAAGAGGTAACAGTGCCTTTTGGGGCTTCGTTGGAGTGCAGTGCGGAATGTGGCCGTGGCAATGGTAAATCGTTTTGGAAGAGGGAGCGATGTCTTGCTTGGGCGGCTTCGAGTACCGGTAGCTGCGTTCTGCTCTTTCAAGAAAGCAAGAAACAACTCCTCAAGTTGGTTTTAACAAAAACACGATGCATAATGACAGGGAAGGGGCACATCCAGGCAGCCATAACAAACCACAGCGCGGCTGCAGTGGCAAGGCGTCGCGCCGCTTTGCGTCGCTTCTTTGCCCCAAAACAGCTCAATTCTGGGTGCAATATTACACTCAAAGCCCCACGAAGGACATGCAAGAGCGCAATGTACAGCCATCTCGGCATAGGAACGTGAAGGCCGGCGCTATGAGGACTGGCCGAGTGTGCGAGCGTGCAGGTGCGACCCGTGGTCCTCGCTACCCACATGTACGCATCGTAGCAGGACTTGTCCTCCGCTAGGACCTCCTTGCAGTGCTGCAGCGCCTCCCGGTACTCGCGGCGGCCCAGGCACTCCCTAGCGCTGCGCAGAAGGCGCTTCACGCTGGATGACATCGGGATCGGATATTTTGCTAGTTAGACCTGAAAATGTCCGATCAGGAAAGCGCTTCACCAAGTATGGAGTTTCTTCAATAGTTGAAAGCAGCCATAGCTTTAACGCAGAATTGCAACACTAACGGCATTCACGTTCTCCTCTAGGAGAGAAAGCGATCTACGTGCATAATCTGAAATAATTTTCTGATCGTGGAGTGTTGTTTAAGCGCAAAAACGGCCATTTGCAGCAGCCGCAGCGGTGACGGTGCCATCAGGTACGACAAGGCCTGAGGCGAGACCAACCAGCCGAAAGCCCTAAGCAAGCGCGCGATATTTCTTTATCTGCACCAATTTAGGTTCAGTCCGCCCCACTGAATTCTGATAAAGGAGATGCCGCCTCGACATTCATGCGAAACGTGTACGGTTCTTCTTTGGGCCTTCCTTCATTCAATAAACGAACCATGCTCACATACCGGAGCATGCTACCGGCGGTGATACGTGGGCATAAAGGAGGGGGCGGGGTGGGGCAAAGGCCAGTGCTTCCGTTGTAAAGGACGTCATGAGGGGGGTGTGGTAGTGTACGGTCTGCATCGCTCGGAGAGCTGGAATGGGGACTCTGTCGGACCCACTCGCGGACCCCGGGCGTGATTTGCACCAAGTTGCGGCAACAGCCTGATCCGCAATCACAGCTGGGATGTTTGACCCGTTGACCTTAATGCAACTAGATGCTCGGGGTACCGGTACTCCAACACCAGGGAAGCGCGAGCTTAGGCCAAGTAGCGAATGGGCTGCGTTACACGACACGTTGCTGTGGATGCGCTGGCTAGCAATCATGTCCCCGAAGGCAGTATGCCCGTGACATGCCGGTAATGAAGCCCTCTGGCTATCGCACCGACCGAACCCTTAATAGGTTTCGTTAATCAGGCTCATAAGGCTACCGCTTGCCTTTCGAACTTTGCTACTTGGGATGGAACTTAAGGATGATGAGGCAAGAAAGCAATATCTGGCTCCGAAACCCAGCAAGAAATGCAAAACGCACAGATCAATGCGCTCACTACTAACTGGGACGCGTTTCACACTCCAAATCAGTGGGATAAACCTAGCATTGCAACAGCTGACTTCGCAAGCTTGCCTAGATGCTGACGCTCCGGACCCAACCTGCAAGCTTGCGCGGCCAACGCCGCTGCGTCGGTGCGTCAGCTCTCCAGCAAACTCATATTATACTAGTTTAGTTACCAAAACTGCCTGGCAACTGTAATGTTATCGTCATGATGACACGCTTCCAATGTTCTCCATGCTGCTGCCACAGGCGGGCAACTTCCGGGCTTTCCCATCCAAAGCCATGCGTGCCTGAGCGGTCCTGTGGTGCTGCTCCCCACTGTACCTCATGCGGCTCCAGCAAAGCAGCAGCAGCAGCACCGGCTACAGCACACGATGAAGCACCCAAGGGGCCCCGCGCCAACACGGGGTCTGGGCAAGGACGGTGCGTACGGTACAACACCCGGCCTCACCTCACCTTGCCTCACGGTGTGGTATGGTATGGCATACATGCTGTACCGTATGTAAAGCTGCTTCGCGTCGTACACATCTCTGTACGCTGAGGCACGCAACTGCCGTACATCTATGATAATCCTCTAGTACAGCACCTGCTCATGCCGTACCCTCGTACGTATACTTCATCTGCTTTAAACGTATATGCTTATCTGTCCGTACATGCAGCGGTGGACGGCTGGCTGGATATCACCAAGCTTGTTGCTGGAGGTGGAGGGGCTAAGACGCCGTACGAGGACTTTGCGTCGGCTATTGGTAAGCTTCATTGCATGCAAAGGAGCGATAGCCGATAGGACAAACGGGTAAGAGTATTGAGGGCAACAATGGCAAAAGGGAGATAGATAACCCTTATATGCATGCCCGCATCCCCACACGCCTACAGCAGCCCATGTGAAGCGCGGTGCTTCGGAGTGCGTGAAACACGGCGCCGCAAGCTGCTGCAAGCCACGAACAGATAGTTCCTGCTTGCATGAGCCCCAAGGGTGGTCTAAGATCACCGCAAACACCACTTCCAGGCCGCCACTCCCACGCATTGCTCTGATGACCGTGCCACGACTTTCCCTAACACGCCCGCACACCCGCCCGACCCAGGCCGAGACATCTATGTGGACATAGCGGGATGGCACCTGTACCTCAGGGTACGTGTGCCATTGGTGGAAGTTCGTACAGAGGCAGCCTGTTTTCAACCGTATTGTCGTACCTCATTAGCCTGTGAGCTTGCCCTGTTGCTCGTGTGCCGTACCTTCTCTGGGAAGCGCTCGCGGCAGTATATAATAACGGTTGCGATGTAGCTGTGTTGCAGTTACATAGCAGTTGCAGTATCAAAACAGAGTAAACCGCTGCTTCATCACCTGCATGCTGCCTTCTTTCGAACGTACCTTAACACCAGCCGTAACACATGCCGTACTCCCCTGCGGCTTGCCACGGGTCTTCCTATGGTCACGGTCGGTGTTACGTCCTCACAGGCATAATCCACTACCTGCCCTCTGTGCTTGTTGATTGCGCCATCGATGTCCCATTACCGTACCTGCATGTATGTGTACTGTGCAATGTACTGCACAAGCAGGACATGGGCGCCGGCATCCCCGGAAGCAGCCTGAAGATGAGCCAAGCCCTCGCGCAGCAGCTGGGACCGCAGGTGGGTGGGATCTGTGGTTGTAGTGGTGGTGTTGGTGTTGGTGGTGATGTGAGCGTGCTAATGGTGGGTGTTGGCTACTACAACACCTCTCGCTACGGTAATGGGTAAACTGCTGATGAATACCTCCTTGTTGGTGTGAGCGGTAAACCACTTCCTCCGTCCACGCCACGCCACCCACCCTCTCCACATGCACAAATTCGGTATCGGTAGGGGGCGCCAACCGTCACTTGTTTTGTGGCACCCAGCTGCCTCTTATCCCCATTTCCTCGTCCTAACCTGCCTGCGGTTTGGTTTCTCTCTGACTCTCCCATGCTTGTTAGCTCAACAAGGGTCTTCGAGAGGCAGACGTGGAGGGGCTTCTGAGGAAGGTTCCCGTCAAGTTGGGAGCCGGGAAGCTAAAGGTAGGCATGCCATTGTCCTGTACATGCAACACAAGCGCGGATCTTTGTACAATATGGTATAGTGCGTGGTGCGGTGCAGCAGTACAAAACGGTACAGGGATAAATGGGCGTGTCCTTGTATCGGTTGCATGGTAGGACCGTCTTTTTAGTAATTAACCCGGTTGGCTGAGGTGTTATGACTGATGGTGTACGGCGCCCCTTCTCTCGTACGTATGTACGACACCGTACGTACGACACAATCTCCGCGCGCACAGGCCTCGTTGTACGACGTAATGCCTCCGTTTTGTGTGGCGGACCTGGCGCGGCTGTGCGAGGAGTTCGGCCGGCGGTGATGACGTGGATCAGCATGCCATCATCTTCCTGCTGCCTGTGTCCCCCTGGGCCCTCGTTAGCTACTGAATGTATACCTATCTTCTCTAAGCGTCAGTCCCGTCAGTGTAGGATAGTGTTTACTAACTTGTCAGGCTGAGGATGGAAGGGTAGGATGCATGGTGGTGGCCTTACTTGGAAAGTGTGGGGGCTTGCTTGAGACACATTGTGCAGGAAGTATGCATGCAACAGCAAGGAACAAAAGGAATAAAAGCTTGCAGACTCAACAGTTGTAACTTCTCCTGTCCAATCAGCTTCTAAGCGCATTTCCACGTAAGAAAGTACAACGCATGTCGTATGTGCCTTGTACGACACACACACACACACACATGCGACCCTCCTCATGATGAGGGACGACATGACAGTGGTGGTGTGGCAGCAATGCGGCTGTACAGCATGGCAGTAACGCGGCGACAGCGGCGTGGCAGCAAGGAAGGACGTTTGCATTGGCGCGGCAGCAGCGGCATAGCAGCATGACAGCAGCGCGGCCGGGGCAAGCATGCCCTCCATTCCACGTCTCCACCGCACCTGCTAGCGCACTTGATCAGGAACCTCAGCACCCTCACGCGGTGGCCGTAGCGCCCTGCGGTGTGCAGCACGCTGCCATTGTGCTGCAACTCCTACTGCTCCAGCAGTCTGCTCGCCGCGTAAGGGTCCCAGCGCCGTCGACAGCCGTTCCTCCACAGCAGCCTGAAAGCAGAGGGCCCAGTATGCAGGTAGAGGGCCAACAACAGTGTTGCGAGATGTTGCCTGCGACCGCAAAACACATGTGCGAGGAACAGCGACTTGAAAGCACGTTCCCAAACATCAGCCTTGTCATGATTGAAATGTATGGGGTACCGGTAAACGTGCCTGTAGCGCCTGTAGCACACATGGTTGACTGCCGTACGGCTTGAGGAGCTAGAGCCGGTAGGATAGGACAGGGAGTCTGGAGCGCTGCACTATCATCCGCACGTGCCGCCGCGCACTATCCCGCACCCATCCCTATCGTCTCCTCCTCCGCCAGCCCTAGATCCAGCAGGCGGCCACGCACGAAAACAAATACATACCCCGCAGGTACGGCAGCAGCGTGACGAGCATGTGCAATGCGCCATGCGCACGTGTTACGCCCGTTGCTACAGCCACGGGCGTGACAAGATGCCGCCGCTGTCGCATTTCAAACATATGTTGGACTGGTATGCAGTGTAGCAGGATACGGATCTGCTGTCGCAGGGAGATCGTGCTGCACCAGCAGCCTCATAACCACGTTTCGGGCACTTAACCAGGGCGGCTGAGGGCCGGGCTGAAGCTGCGGCACCTGGGGTGGTAGTGCGTCGTGAGGGGCCTGCGGCGGCTGCGGGGATGCTGGCACGGTGCCCCCAGCTAGCTTCTCCGCTTGCTACGCAAGGAGGCATCATCAGTTCCGGCACCATCACCACTACTGCCCTCGCCAGCAGCCCGGCTGCTGGTCCCCGCAGCACGGATTGCGGCGTAGCACACAGTGGTACATACTAGTGGTAGCATACCAGCCCCTTCCCCCACCGAGATGCATACCGGTCAGGTGCCAAAGGTGACAAGGGCTCCGCAGACGGCTGCGACACTCCACCCTAGTGGCTGAGCGCCAAAATATAATGTACGAGTGCTAATACCGTACGAGCGTTTACGTGCACCTACTGTTTTCTCTTTCTTTTTACTTTTTCCTTTGTTTGTTTGTTGTGCGGTTCCATGAGCCTCCTGCCAAAGTGCGGGACCAAAGTGCAAACCTAGGTAACGGGCTCGTTGCACCCAGGGTATTACTTGTTACTGTCTTAGTGGAGGTCTGTCCATTGTCAACACCGTCCAAGTGGCATGCATGTCAACACGTATACCGCTTCATCAATAAAGGTGGTCGCAAGGACGCCCGGCCATCCTCTGGCGGCCTGTCTAGCGACAGTGCTGTTCCTCCAAACAAATGGTCACCTGAGGATGAAGCAGCATTCCAGAACGCAGTACGCACTGTGCAAGCATCCGGCGACAGCGAGTACAGCAGTGCGGATGGCAGTGAAACGGCAGGGGGAGGACAACAGTGATGACAGCTACTAGCAAGCTGCTGCGTGCGTTTCATGGGTGTTGCATTGTATTGGCATGCTGTTCGCAACATCGGACTCTGACCATTTAGCTGGGTGCCCTTGGAAGTTCCACATGCCCCTGGTGTCGTGAGAGGCGTACCACACTTGCTTACCTGCAACATTGACGCGTTCATACATAGGCCAACAGCTCCTCCTGCTTGCGGTAACGTGCACACGTGCACACCCAACAGAGTGGCCTGTGACGTACACGGACAATAGCTCATTGTACCACAATGTGTCGTGATGCACCCACACGTGCGAACACAAGGCACGCTGAACCAACGTACACAAACCTACTTATGGCCGTGCGCGCTTTGACACGCCATCACACTGCCAACCCTTCCATGACACACAAGGCACGCACACGCTCAAACCCCGCCCCATCAACCGCACTCCGCCCCATCCACGCACGCCACTGACAACACTCAGTGGGCAGGCCATGAGTTTGCTTCGGTCTGGTACTAGTGGTCATTCGCGAACGGCGGGCCCCGCCATGGCTGGGGCCAAAGGTGGATATGCCTCATCATTTCAACAGGCACTCTGGCTGCGACCAACGGCTGTGACGGGAACCTCCTCATGGAGTGACTTGTGCCAACCACCCACGCAAGTCCGCGAAGAAGCGCTCAAGATACTTCAGTAACTTTACCATGTGTACCGGTATACTGTAAGCGTTAGGCAGCACCGGAAGGAACACATTTACAGCCTCTTAAAAAAAGTCAGAACGCGCATGTCAGCCTTGTACGTTTGCATGACTATCAAGTTACGATGCCGTCAAAGAGGCTTGTCCAGTACGGGCATTTTCCAGCGCACGTGTACCACATGGGCCAAGCTGCTTTGTTATTGCTTACTTCTATTCATTTGGCAATTCTATGCATAGACCAAAGTTCGTCCTGGCTGTCCGTGGAGGTGCGAGCAATGAGCTGCACAATTGAAGAGCAGACTCGTTTCCGCTGCTGCACAACGTTTATACATACAGCCATACATTAGGGCCATATCCAGAAAGCTATAACGTGTTATGCAGACACGATGGAACGTGTGGTGACGATGACCCTTTGCGCTGGGCTGTCCCTAGCCAGCTGCCCTTGTGATCGTTAAATTCTAGTCTGTTGTCAGGCAAGAAGCTATGTCTTCCAGCATAACGTCCAGTGACCCTAAAGGGGACTTGGGGTGTCGCGCGTGTCGTTGGGTTTTGTGGGCCCATCAACTAGTAAGGGCCGCCTTCGGCGGGAGATGCCCGTAGCTCGCGGGAGGTGATGTCGAGGAAATGCGGTTGCACGCATGCATGTAGGGCGTGAGGATGCAGAAAGATGCTTAAGCACAAAAGGAATGGCAGCGATTGTTGCCAAGGCTGCTAGCATATGTAAACGGGTAGGAAGCACAAACAGCTTGAGGGAAGCCTAAGAAAAACGCAGCGTTGAAGGCACGCAGGTGGTGGAGTGCAAAACCCTTCCTACCCGCCCGAGTACCGGTGCTCATGCTTATGTGCGCATGCCGTGCCGTGCACTGCTGAAGTACCGGTACTGGCACCTGTGGGTTAGTCCGTCGAACCCACCCAAGCATCAACGCTGTTGCGTGAGTGCATACCGACCCGGCACAACCCACCCGGCGCATAAAACGGCATTGGTACATGCATGCATACCCGCCAGTACCGGTAACTCGAGGAACACACCGCCAGGTGGAGGGCATGGGAAGCGGCTGAGGGCGCGGCTGTTGGGGGGCAGGAGCCGGCGGGCCCAGCGCAGCGTTGCACATCCATCCTCTTCAACAGGGAAACGATGGTGCATCAGCTGTCATGCGGGTACGCAGACCCATTGTGCCCGTTTACCGCGGTGATGTACACATGCATCCCTGCCCTGCCCAGGTACCGAAACCAATGCGTTCGTGCCGAAATCCCCGCCCTACTCAGTTACACTCGGCCATGCGACCAGCGGCCCCGCCCTGCTCACCAGCTGGCACATGTGCGTACAGAAGTGAAGGCATTGGAGGTAGGAACTTCACTGGAAGGGCAGGAAGGCCACACGCAGGCCCGCAGGAGGCCCGCAAGGGTGCTGCACCGATAAGGGCACAAGAAACCAGGGCCTCGGGGGTAAGGACAGCCGAGAGCATTTTGGGGCAGGCACTGCACATGGAAGGGCACCGAGGCCCCACGGCGGGCCACATGAGGCCAGCGAGTTCGGGAAGCACACGGGGAAGGTCAGCTCTATGGGTTAGAGCATTGGGAGGCAGCCACCGCCGGATAAGGGCAGGGGCACAAGCGCGGGCCGCGCGTGTAAGGACAGTCGCATGGGGAGGGCATGGGGAGACCAGGTAGCTACAGCGCGGGGACGGGCATCCTGCACTGGGAAGAACTTACGCCGCGAGACAGGCACTGCGCGCATTTCTTATCACCTTCCGACGATCCAGGCACGCATTGCACGGGGAAGGGCAAGGGCAGGCAGACGCCTCACGCGGAAACATGGGGGTAGGCAAGCGCCGAGCGGGGAAGAGCCACTTTACGGCCATTGTAGCGGCCACATACTTCATTAGTAACCTCGCAGCGCGGGCAAGAGGTATCAGAAACGGGCAATGCCTATGTGAGGCAGTGGTTACGTTACAGCTCGCATGCATGAAGGCGTCGGCAAACCTGACATGCGGTTGAGCCGCAAGCAGTATACAAAGGATGACCATTGTAAACCATAGCTTCTTTGGAGTTACATGCAGGCTTTCTAGCAGCGGAAACGAGTCGGGAAGGAAAGTAAGCAAAGCTGGCAATACCCGCATGGGAGGCCGACGACCCCAAAGCCGGTAATGCGCTGCGGGAGAGAGCGCCGGAAGGCATGCCGACCCCTGCTGCGGAGGTTATGTGCTGCGGGCAGACCAGCTCCCCCCTTAATAGCCATGCACTTCGGCGCACGAGAGGCCGCCATACCCTCTGCTGGGCCGGGGTTTCGCTGCTGGAAGGCATGCTAACCACTGCCAGGGAGGAAAAACGCTGCGGGCAGGAAATGCGCATCAGGAGGGAACGCTGCATGCTCCCTGCCAGGCCAATAACGAGCTGCCGGACAGCACACAGCCCGCCGGTACTGCGCTGCGAGGGAGAAGCTGTCACTGCCAGGCCGGCAATGCCCTGACGCCGCTTGCTGCTAGGCCGGTAGCGCGCCACCCGCTTCGGTGCGGGAGAGGAACACATGTTGTGGAGGGGACGGGCGGACGCGCAGGGAAGGGCATAGAAGGGCATGCGCAGCGCGGGTAAGAGCAAGGATAGGCAGGCGCCTCACGGAAAGGGCGGGCGTTCAGGAAAGGGCAGGGGGGAAGCACTGGGGGCCGCAGGGAAGCGTGCACAGTGAAAGGCATGGGTCGGCCGGCACCGCATGGGGATGGGCAAGGAGCTGCAAGGGGAAGGGCGGAAGGCACCGCGCGTGGGAGGACAGACGGAAGCATGCGCAGCGCGGGGAAGGAAGGGCGAGTCAGGCTCCGCACGGAAAACGACCCAGAGGCAGCCACGTTTCGATGATCTGCTATTTGGTAAGAACCTGCGAAGGCCGGCACGTCATCGAAGGACGAAGGATTACGTTGCCAACACCCCCACCGCCGTCCAGCTTCCTGTCGAAGCGCCACTGTTAGCTCCGTGGCCTGCTATGTCCTAGATGTGACAACTCTAGTAGCTAGCGCACCCTAATAGACGTTTACTGGCTGTCATCGCGCATCTTCCTACGCCCAGCAACAGCTTGCTACAATGAATTTTTCGCTGTGTTCGTTTGCTAAATTATACAGACAATCCCCGTAGCTCGATTCGAGGAAAACGTATACGTAGTATACGGTTTCGGAGAAGCGAAAGCAAAGGGATGCATACCCGGTTCCTGTCCGCCCCCACGGGATCCTTTCAGCGCTTTTTTTTCACGGCTCGGCCTTCACTTTGAACCGTCCAGCGTGGCGCGCTTTTGCTGTCACGCTCTTTGATACGGGATCTTACCAGATTTTTAACGGCCGGCCAACTCTTCGTGCGTCGCTCGTGTCGTTGAAAGGAGCCGTCTGCTTGTGAGTTTGTCCGAGTTTGTAAAGTGTACGACTCAATTGCGTAGCGTGGCTTCACCGCGCTTCGATTTCGCGAGGAGAACCGCGCCGCTTCATAAAACACATACGAAGATGTTTTAGACGTATAAACGTATATCAACGCACGTAAAACTAATTCATAACGGTGCACAAGCCACGCCACGTGCGGCGAGGATAACAAAAGCACTCAATTGCCTGGAAAGTAGTCCTAGCAGAGCCTCTGGCTTGCTGCTGCTGTCTTTTGTTTCGTTGTTCGGTCTAGGGTTACCGCTTTTCGAGCCGGGCACCATGGAAAAGGATGACCAAGGTATGTGTGGCGAGCGCATTACTTCCGATGATTCTGGCGCTGTACCAGCCTTCCCTTGGGCGTGTCGCAGGCGAAGGTGACCCGCTCAACAGCGTGCTCTACTGCAGCGGCTTGCACAGGCTCAGCGTGTGGCCGTGGGGGAATGGAGGATGGAAGGGGGAGGGGAGAAAAGATAGAAAAGGAGGAGAGGGGGGAAAATTATATAAGTGAAACAACGAGTCCCAATCCCATATTATATTATAGGAGAGGGGGAAGGGTAAGGGGGAAAAAGGAGAGAGAGAAAAAGAGGGGAGAGGGAAGGAAAAAGGGAGGGGGGGAGAGGGGAGGGGGGGAGAGGGGGGGGAAGAAGCCCGTAGCTCGCGGGAGGGAGGTGATGTCGAGGGGATGTGGTTGCACGCATGCATGTAGGGCGTGAGGATGCAGAAGGATGCTTAAAGCACAACAGGAATGGCAGCGATTGTCGCCAAGGCTGCTAGACGGGTAGGGAGCACAAACGGCTTGTGGAAGCCAAAGAAAAACAGGCATATACCGGTAGGTGGTGGAGTGCAAAACAGGCGACGCACAGGGAAGGGCTTGGGAAGGATACTTGGGAAGTAACGGATCTACGTACACACTAAAGGTACGAAGACCTGAAGACCTGTCCAATACTTAACGATGGAATGTGGCGTACACGCACGCAACACGCTCGGGCTCCGCTACTCCTGAAGCCCAAGCAAGTAAAGCAACTGTGACAGCATCTTATTTGGCAACAAAACCTGCGACAATTTATGGCTACAAACACCCATGTATGCTGCAAAGCCGAGTGATGGCCATACATGCCGTGCCAGTTACCGGCACCCACATGCATGCGAATGCATACCCTTCCCTTCCAGCTGTCTGTGCTCAAGCGTGCAGACATCCTCTCGTCCTGCCACGAACCAGCTCCCATGAGCGCGAGCATCACTGCCCTTCCCAGCCACCTGTGCCCAACCATGCATGAACGCCGACACCTGAATGCATGCCCACCCAGCCCAAGCGATACAGGCATGCATACTCGCCATGCCCAAGTACCGGCGCCCATGCTTATACGCACACTAACCATGCCCAACGGCCGCGCTGGTGAACGCATGCATCCCATGTACCAACACCAATGCGCGCACGCAGACACCCCCTGTGCAAGTTAACTACCCGAAGCCATGAGACCAGCACCCCGCCGTGCTCATAAACTAGCGCATGTGCGTGAGGAGTGAGGGGACTTGGACGCAGAACTTTAGAAGGAAGGGTAAGGAGGCCGCACTCTCGGCGCCACACGGGGAACAGCAGTGAGAGGCAGGTGCTGCCAGGGGAAGGGCGGCCGCACAGAGAAGATGGCAAAGGAGGGCAGTCAATGCATGGCAGGGGAAGGGCAAGGGCAGGCAGACGCCTGGCATGGAGGGACAGGGGTAGGCAGCCGCCATTGAACCACCATTGTAGCGGCCGCTCATCCATTCAGTTAATCCGAGGAACGGGCAATGACGGGGAGAGGCAAGGCCGCACGAGGAAGGGCAGACGCGCGGGGAAGGGCATTGGAAGGCAAGCAAAGCACGGGGCGACGCAGGTGAGCTGCAGGGGCGCCGCACGGGTTAGGGCAGAGGGAGGCATTGACACTGACACTGTCCAACTACCAGCGCTTGCATGTGCAGGCATACTCGCGCTGCTGAACCACCGGCGCCCACAAGTCCCGCCCAAGGCCCGGCGCGCCCATGCAGTCCCCGCACTGGCCAACAGCAAGCGTGCATGCGAGCAGGCATGACCTCCGGATCTGCGGCGGACGCCCGAAGCCCCATCCGCCCGCCGCTAGCGCTAGATAGGGCTATTGCCACCGCTGCTGCGCAGGCCAACGCCCCATCCTCAAAGCCCGGATGTGCGAAGGCTAGCAACACAGCAGGCCACAGAAGCACGGGACAGATCCCCATGCGTATCTGTCTGTGTCCTCCACTGCAGTCTCCAGGGCCCGTACCTTACCTTCCCTGCTTCCAGCCCCCAACCCCGATGTCAACGTCCCTCATCATGTAGATGCCTTTTCACCTAGTTCTCTCCTTCCAACAGTGTGCATGACACGCTCATGCGCTGCGGCATGCACCGCCACAATACCGGTACCAAAGCAATGGCTCCCCGCGCGTGCAGCCATCGCCTTTCTCAACGGATGCCGCCCATGCATGCAGGCATCCCTGCCCTGCTAGTTACTGGCACCCACATGCACATGCATCCCCGCCTCTCTCGGGCTCATGCATGCAGACATCCAGTCGTTCTGCCAGGAACAGGCCCCCGTGCACGCAAGATCACCCTTCTCCCATCCATCTCCAGCGCACCCATCCACGCACCAGCGCCGATTCTGAATCCATAACAACCCGCTCCATAAATTGGCACCGATACATGTATGCATACTCACCATGCCCGATTACCGGCTGCCATGCGGGTACCCAGACCCATTGTGCCCGTTTACCGCGGTGATGTACGCATGCATCTGACACATGTGCATGCAGGAGTGAAGGCATTGGAGGTAAGGGCCAGGGGCTCGCGGGCAAGGACAGCCGAGGGCATTTTGGGGCAGGCACTGCACATGGAAGGGCACCGCGGCCCACGGCGGGCCACATGAGGCCCGCATATTCGCAGCACGGGAAGCACACGGGGAAGGTCAGCTCTATGGTTTACGGCATTGGGAGGCAGCCGCCGCCGGGAAAGGACAGGGGACACAAGCGCGCGCCACGCGGGTAAGGATAGTCGCATGAGCAGGGCATGGGGAGACAGGTAGGTACAGCGCGGGGAAGAGCATCCTGCACTGGGAAGAACTTACGCCGCGAGACAGGCACTACGCATACGTATTCTTCGTTTCTAGCTACTACATTTTACATTTACATTACATACATGTTACTTTATTGTGACGACTTAAGAAGAACCCTTGTAACGAACACAGCCTGTTGATTGGAGCATACCGACCGAGGGTGCATGCAAATGACACTACACCACCTGCACCCGTCAACGTACTCAACAGCCCCCTTCACACCTCCCTCACTCGAGCTACGGGTCGCTCCCGCCGAAGGCGGGCCTTACTTGTGATAACGTGCCATCGTCGGACGTGATTGGCGCCTGCAAGCCACAACTAGTGAGGGCCGCGAATATTTGCCAATTCCTAACTCCCTGCTGAAACAATAGCGCGAAAACTGCTGGACGTCATTAGCGCTGCAGAGGGAAGCTGAACGTTTAGCTCTCGGCCGTTCGAAAGCGGTTAGAAGTCTGTTAGTACAGAATATTCGCCTTGATTGCCCCTCCCTGGAGCGTGACAGGAACCGGGTATGCTTCCCTTCGCTTCGCTCCTCCGGAACTAGTAAGGCCCGCCTTCGGCGGGAGCTACCCGTAGCTCGCGGGAGAGAGCTGGACTACGAGTAGCAACGGCAGGGGATGTCGAGAAGAAAGAGCGGTTGCACGCATGCGTGTAGGGCGTGAGGATGCAGAAGGATGCTTAAAGCACAAAAGGAATGACAGCGATAGCCGCCAAGGCTGCTAGCACATGAACGGTTAGGAAGCGCGAACGGCTTGATGACGCCGCGGAAACGTGCAGGATATCAATGCATACAGGTGGTGGAGTGCGAAGACCTGCCCTACCTGCCCGAATACTGGTGCTCATACATACATGCGTATGCGCGCATGCCGTGCCGTGCCGTGCCTTGTCGGGATATGTCGAAATACTGGTACTGATACTGGCACCCGTGCGTTAGTATAGGGTACTGACCTCGCCCGGTGGGGGGGCGGGGTTCGTCGGGGGTCTCCGGGGGCGGGCCGCGGGGGAGGGCGGCTGCCGGTATGCGGTTCGCCCGTTGGGGTGCGGGCGCCCCGCGGCCGCTGCACTACTACACATCTTCCCGTCGTCACCACTCGCCCACATAGCAACCATCCGTCCGGGCATCTGTCCGCAGTGGCTATAATCGAATGAATGACCGTTACAATGGTGCCCTAAAAGGGAACACGGGTGCTATAATCAGTACAGTACCGCAGCTCAGTTGCTTATGAAAGCACCCGCGCGTGCACCCTGCCTCCCTGCCAGACCAGGTGCGACATGCAAACTGGCAGTCCCGCCGTGCCTAAGTACGGCGTCATGACACCGTCTCCGCCTTTTCCAACTACCGGCGCATGTATGCTTCCACACGTCCTGCCAGAAGCTCGGCGCGCCCACGCAGTCCCCGCACTGGCCCATTAACGAGCATGCATGCAAGCAGGCATGCCCTGCCCCACGCGCCCGGTGCCTATGCGCGCAGAAATCCTCTCGTACTGACGGAAATTGGCGCCCAGGCGCGCAAGCACCACCACCCTCCCCAAGCGCCTGCACCCAGGCATCCCCGTCGAACCCACCCATGCGCCAACGCTGCTGCGTGAGTGCATATCGACCCGGCAATAACACCCGGCCCATAAATCGGCACAGATACATGCATGTATACCCGCCATCCAACTACTGGCGGCCACGCGGGTACGCACATCCACTGCACCGTGCCCATTTACGACCGCGCCCAATGATGTACGCATGCATCCCCACCCTGCTCAAGTAGCGATACCAATGCGCGCATGATACACCCCCATCCTACACAGCCAGGCGTGGGCAACTCGAGGAACAGGAGGCGGCACGGACCGCGCAGGGAAGGGCCTGGGAAGAATACTTGTTTGTCTTGGAAAGCAACAGATCTACACTCGTTCTATGCTTAACGACGGGATGTGGCGTACACGCACGCAACACGCTCGGGCTCCGCTACTCCTGAAGCGCAAGCAAGTAGAACAACCGTGACAGCATTCTAGCTACTTGGCAACAGATCCCGCGATACTATGCGGCACAGCCGAGCGGTGGCTCAACCTGCCGTGTCAGTTATCGGCGCCCACATGCGCATGCATCCCCACCCGTTCAAGCTGTCAGTGCTCAAGCGTGCAGACGTCCTCTCGTCCTGCCATGAACCGGCACCCATGAGCCCGAGCATTACTGCATCTCCCAACCACCTCCGCCCAACCATGCATCAACGCCGATACGAGAATGCATGCACACCCGGCCCATGCGTTGATGCGATACAGGCATGCATACCCGCCATGCCCAAGTACAGGCGCCCATGCTTGTACGCACACTAACCGTGCCCAACGACCGCGCTGATGTAAACGCATGGATCCCATGTACAAAACAATCATGCGCGCACGCAGACACCCCCTGTCCAAGTCAATTACCCGAAGCCATGAGACCAGCGGCCCACCCTGCTCATAAGCTGGCGCATATGCGTGCAGGAGTGAATGCATTTGGAGGCAGGAACTTCGTGGGAAGGGCAGGGAGGCCTCACTCGGGGCGCCGCACGGGGGAAGGGCAGTGGGAGGCAGGTGCCGCCCGGGGAAGAGTCATTTAGCGGCCATTGTAGCGGCCAATAATTTGTTTCTAATCTCGAAGGAAGGGCAATGACGGGCATTGGAAGGTAAGCAGAGCACGGGGAGAGGCAGGTGAGCCGCAGGGGAGCCGCACGGGGAGAGGCACGAAGAGGCAGGTGCCGCGAAGGGGAAGGCCAGGGAGAAGTGAGGCGTCGCATGTGGAAGGGCGGTCACACGGGCAAGGAAATGGGAAGGCAGGAAATGCACAGGGAAAGGCAGGTGGACGCAGGCGCAGCCAGGGGTAGGGCAGTAGGAGGCATCCTTCCACGCATTGTCCAACTACCGCCGCCTGCTGCATGCGCAGGCATACTCGCGCTGCTGAACCACCAGCGCTCACACGTCCTGCCCAAAGCCCGGCGCGCCCTTGCAGTCCTCGCACTGGCGAACAACAAGGGTGCATGCGAGCAGGCACATGCATGCACTCCGGATTTGCGGGGGATACCCGAGGCCCCATCTGCCCCCCGCTAGAGCTAGATAGTGCTCCTGCCGCCGCTGCTGCACAGGCCAACGCCCCGTCATCAAAGCCCGGATACCGTATGCAAAGCCTAGCGACGCGGCAGGCCATAAAGGTGCGGGACAAATCCCCACGCGTATTGTATATCCTTCACTGCAGTCTCCAGGGCCACCCGTCCTCGATATCAACGCTCCTCATCACGTATCTGCCTTCTCCACCTCCAGGCTTCCTAGTTCCCTCCTTGGATCACTGCTAGGCAACAGTGTGCATGACACGCTCATGCACGGAGGCATGCACCATTAAAATACCAAAGTAAAGGTCCCCTGTGCATGCAGCCGTCGCCTTGTCCAATAAATGCCGCCCATGCATGCAGGCATCTCTTGTTCTCTTCCCAGCTAGTTACTGGCGCCCACACGCACATGCATTCAAGCCTCTCCCGGCTATCGGCACCATTGCGTGCAAGCATCACCACCCTCCCCAAGGACCTGCGCCCAGGCATCTCCGTCGCACCTACCCGTGCATCAACGCCCAAACTCGGCCCATAAACTGGCACCGACACATGCATGCATACCCGCCATGCCTACGGTAACTACCGGCGGCCATGCGGGTACGCACACGCACCGTGCCCATTGACAGCTGTGGTGTACGCATGATCCCTGCCTGCCCAAGTACCGACGCCAATGCCTGCGTGCATACCGTAAACCCCCGTGCAACTCAATCACCTGCGGCCATGAAACCAGCGGCCCCACCCTCCTCATAAGCTGGCACATGTGCGTGCAGGAGTGACTGCATTTGGAGGCAGGAACTTCCTGGGAATGGCAGAGAGCGAGGCCACACGTGAGCCCGCAAGAGGCCCGCAAGGGCGCTGCACTGAGAAGGACACAAGGTGGCAGGGCCGCGCGAGGAAGGACAGCCGATAACATTTTGAGGCAGGCGCTGCACATGGTAGGGCACCGAGGCCCCAGCAAGAGGCTCGCAAGTTTGCTGCACGGGGAAGCACACGGGGACACCAGTGCCGCGTGGGGAAGGGCAGCTGCATGGGTTAGGGCATTGTGAGGCAGCAGTCGCCGAGGAAGGGCATGGGGAGACAGGCAGGTACAGCACGGGGAGGGGCGGCCGGCACTGGGAAGAACTTAGGGGAGCTGGCGCCGCACATGGAAGGGCATCGTGAGACAGGCACTGCACGGGGAAGGGCACGGACAGCCAGACATTGCACGGTGAAGGGCATGGGTAGCCAGGCGCAGCACCGGCAAGAGTTAGCGTACTCGAGGAACGTGCATTGATAGGAGGCAGGCGCCGCGCGGGGAAGGGCATGGGTAGATTACTTGGCGTTTTGAAGAGCGACGGATCTACGTCTACACTGAAAGGTGAGGACCCGTTCAAGGACGTGGCGTACCCGCACCACGTTCGGACACCGCTATTCCAGAAACCAGATAAGCGTTCAGCAGGTGTGGAAACCTCGGGGCACCAACCGTTTCATTATGTAGATTGGCAACATAACATCTACAACTAGAAACCCATCTACGCGATAGGGCCTGAGCGATGCCGATAATTCCAGACGAACCGATGATGGCCGATTTGCCGACGCGACGCACCTTGGACCGCCGGGTAAGATAGGCGACTGCTGTAAGCAAAGCTGGCAATACCCGCATGGGAGGCTGACGACCCCAAGGCCGGTAATGCGCTGCGGGAGAGAGCGCCGGAAGGCATGCCGACCCTGCTGCGGAGGTTATGTGCTGCGGGCAGACAAGCTGCCCCCTTATTAGTCATGCACTTCGCCGCACGAGAGGCCGCCATGCCCTCTGCTGGGCCGGGGTTTCGCTGCTGGAAGGCACGCTAACCACTGCCAGGGAGGGAAAACGCTGCGGACAGAAAATGTGCATCAGGAGGTGACGCTGCATGCTCCCTGCCAGGCCAGTAATGAGCTGCAGGACAGCACACAGCCCGCTGGTACTGCGCTGAGAGGGAGAAGCTGTCACTGTCAGGCCGGCAATGCCCTGACGCCGCCTGCTGCTAGGACGGTAACCTGCTTCGCTGCGGGAGAGAAACACATGTTGTGAGGAGAAGGGCGGCCGCACAGGGAAGGGCATCGAGGGGTAGGTACCGCGTGGGGACGGGCGGACGCGCAGGGAAGGGCAGGCGCAGCACGGGTAAGAGCACGGGTAGGCAGGCGCCTCACGGAAAGGGCGGGTGTTCAGGGAAGGGAAGGGGGGAAGCGCTGGGGGCCGCAGGGAAGCGTGCACAGGGAAAGGCATGTGTCGGCCGGCACCGCATGGGGATGGGCAAGGAGCTGCAAGGGAAAGGGCGGAAGGCACCGCGCGTGGGAGGACAGACGGAAGCATGCGCAGCGCGGGGAAGGAAGGGCGAGTCAGGCTCCGCACGGAAAACGACCCAGAGGCAGCCACGTTTCGATGATCTGCTATTTGATAAGAACCTGCGAAGGCCGGCACGTCATTGAAGGACGAAGGATTATGTTGCCAACACCCCCACCGCCGTCCAGCTTCCTGTCGAAGCGCCACTGTTAGTTCCGTGGTCTGCTATGTCCTGGATGTGACGACTCTAGTAGCTAGCGCACCCTAATAGACGTTTACTGGCTGTCACCGCGCATCTTCCTACGCCCAGCAAAAGCTTGCTACAATGAATTTTTCGCTGTGTTTGTTTGTCCCCGTAGCTCGAAACGAAGAAACAGTATACGTAGTATACGGTTTCGGAGGAGCGAAGCGTAGGGAAGCATAGGCATTCCGCGTAACGCTCCAGGGAGGGACAATATTCTGTACTAACAGACTTCCAACCGCTTTCGAACGGCCGAGAGCTAAACGTTCAGCTTCCCGTGCAGCGCTAATGACGTCCAGCAGTTTTGGCGCTATTGTTTCGGCAGGGAGTTAGGAATTGGCAAATATTCGCGGCTCTCACTAGTTGTGGCTTGCAGGCGCCAATTACGTCCGACGATGGCACTTTATTATTATTGTCTGCATATTTTAACAAGCAAACACAGCGAAAAATTCATTGCAGCTGTTGCTGGGCGTAGGAAGACGCGCGATGACAGCCAGTAAAACGTCTACCGGTATTAGGGTGAGCTAGCTACTAGAGTCGTCACATCTAGGACATAGCAGACAACGGAACTAACAGTGGCGCCCCGACAGGAAGCTGGACGGCGGTGGGGGTGTTAGCGACGTAATCCTTCGTCCTTCGATGACGTGCCGGCCTTAACCGATAGCAGATCATCGAAACGTGGCTGCCTCTGGGTCGTTCCTCGTGCGGAGCCTGATTCGCCCTTCCTTCCCCGTGCTGCGCATGCTTCCGTCTGTCCTCCCACGTGCGGTGCCTTCCACCCTTCCCCTTGCAGCTCCTTGCCCATCCCCATGCGGTGCCGGCCGACCCATGCCTTTCCCTGTGCGAGCTTCCCTGCGGCCCCCAGTGCTTTCCCCCTGCCCTTCCCTGAACGCCCGCCCTTTCCGTGAGGCGCCTGCCTACCCTTGCTCTTACCCGTGCTGCGCCTGCCCTTCCCTGCGCGTCCGCCCGTCCCCACGCGGTACCTACCCCTCTATGCCCTTCCCTGTGCGGCCGCCCTTCCCCTCACAACATGTGTTTCTCTCCCGTAGCGAAGCAGGTGGCGCGTTACCGTCCTAGCAGCAGGCGGCGTCAGGGCATTGCCGGCCTGGCAGTGACAGCTTCTCCTTCGCAGCGCAGTACCAGCGGGCTGTGTGCTGTCCTGCAGCTCATTACTGGCCTTGCAGGGAGCATGCAGCGTTACCCCTGATGCGCATTTCCTGTCCGCAGCTTTTTCCCTCCCTGGCAGTGGTTAGCGTGCCTTCCAGCAGCGAAACCCCGGCCCAGCAGAGGGCATGGCGGCCTCTCGTGCGGCGAAGTGCATGACTATTAAGGGGGCAGCTTGTCTGCCCGCAGCACATAACCTCGGCTTAACGGTCGGCATGCCTTCCGGCGCTCTCTCCCGCAGCGCATTACCGGCCTTGGGGTCGTCAGCCTCCCATGCGGGTATTGCCAGCTTTGCTTACAGCGGTCGCCTATCTTACCCGGCGGTCCAAGGTGTGTCGCGTCGGCAAATCAGCCATCATTGGTTCGTCTGGATTATCGGCATCGCTCAGGCCCTTTCGCAGGTCCCTGGGGAGGGTGGTGATGCTTGCACGCAATGGTGCCGATAGCCGGGAGAGGCCTTAATGCATGTGGGCGCCAGTAACTAACTGGGAAGAGAACAAGAGTTGCCTGCATCGCTGCATGCGTGGGCGGCAAGTATTGGACAAGGCGACGGCAGCATGCACTGGGGACCTTTACTTTGGTATTTTAATGGTGCATGCCTCCGTGCATGAGCGTGTCATGCACGCTGTTGCCTAGCAGTGATCCAAGGAGGAACTAGGAAGCCTGGAGGTGGGGAAGGCAGATACGTGATGAGAAGCGTTGATATCGAGGACAGGCGGCCCTGGAGACTGCAGTGAAGGATATACAACAATACGCGTGGGGATTTGTCCCGCACATTTATGGCCTGCCGCGTCGCTAGGCTTTGCATACGGTATCCGGGCTTGATGACGGGGCGTTGGCCTGTGCAGCAGCGGCGGCAGGAGCACTATCTAGCTCTAGCGGGGGGCAGATGGGGCCTCGGGTATCCCCCCGCAGATCCGGAGTGCATGCATGTATGTGCCTGCTCGCATGCACCCTTGTTGTTCGCCAGTGCGGGGACTGCATGGGCGCGCCGGGCTTTGGGCAGGACGTCTGAGCGCCGGTGGTTCAGCAGCGTGCCTCTCCCCGTGTGGCTCCCCTGCGGCTCCCCTGCCTCTCCCCGTGCTCTGCTTACCTTCCAATGCCCTTCCCCGTCATTGCCCTTCCTTCGAGATTAGAAACGAATAATTGACCGCTACAATGGCCGCTAAATGACTCTTCCCCGGGCGGCACCTGCCTCCCACTGCCCTTCCCCCGTGCTGCGCCCCGAGTGAGGCCTCTCTGCCCTTCCCACGAAGTTCCTGCCTCCAAATGCAGTCACTCCTGCACGCATATGCGCCAGCTTATGAGCAGGGTGGGCCGCTGGTCTCATGGCTTCGGGTAATTGACTTGGACAGGAGGTGTCTGCGTGCGCGCATGATTGTTTTGTACATGGGATCCATGCGTTTAAATCAGCGCGGTCGTTGGGCACGGTTAGTGTGCGTACAAGCATGGGCGCCTGTACTTGGGCATGGCGGGTATGCATGCCTGTATCGCATCAACGCATGGGCCGGGTGTGCATGCATTCTCGTATCAGCGTTGATGCATGGTTGGGCGAAGGTGGTTGGGTGCTGCAGTAATGCTCGGGCTCATGGGTGCCGGTTCATGGCAGGACGAGAGGACGTCTGCACGCTTGAGCACTGACATCTTGAAAGGGTGGGGATGCATGCGCATGTGGGCGCCGATAACTGACACGGCAGGTTGGGCCAGCGTGTTGCGTGCGTGTACGCCACATCCCGTCGTTAAGCATAGAACGAGTGTAGATATGTTGCTTTCCAAGACAATTAGTATTCTTCCCAGGCCCTTCCCTGCGCGGTCCGTGCCTCCTCCTGTTCCTCGAGTTTCCCACGCCTGGCTGTGTAGGATAAGCAACAGCTACAGCTATTTGAGCAGGGCGGGGATGCATGCGTGCATCATTGGGCACGGTCGTAAATGGGCACGGTGTAGTGGATGTGCGTACCCGCGTGGCCGCCAGTAGTTGGGCATGGCGGGTATATATGCATGTATCTGTGCCGATTTATGGGCCGGGTGTTATTGTCGGGTCGATATGCACTCACGCAGCAGCGTTGGCGCATGGGTGGGTTCGACGGGGATGCCAAGGTGCAGGCGCTTGGGGAGGGTGGTGGTGCTTGCGCGCCTGGGCGCCAATTTCCGTCAGTACGAAAGGATATCTGCGCGCATGGGCACCGGGCGGCGTGGGGCAGGGCATGCCTGCTTGCATACATGCTCGTTAATGGGCCAGTGCGGGGACTGCATGGGCGCGCCGAGCTTCTGGCAGGACGTGTGGAAGCATACGTGCGCCGGTAGCTGGACAAGGCGGAGACGATGTCATGACTCGGACGGGGTTGACGGGTGCAAGTGCGCCCGTACTTCGGCACGGCGGGACTGCTAGTTTGCATGTCGCAGCTGGTCTGGCAGAGAGGCAGGGTGCACGCGCGGATGCTTTCATTAGCAACTGAGCTGCGTAACTGTACTGATTATAGCCACTGCGGAAAGATGCCCGGACGGATGGTTGCTATGTGGGCGAGTGGTGACGACGGGAAGATGTGTAGTAGTGCAGTGGTAGTAGAGTCAGTGCCCTATACTAACGCACAGGTGCCAGTATCAGTACCAGTATTTCGACATATTTCGACAAGGCACGGCACGGCATGCGCGCATACGCATGTATGTATGAACACCAGTATTCGGGCAGGTAGGGCAGGTCTTCGCACTCCACCACCTGTATGCATTGATATCCTGCACGTTTCCGCGGCGTCATCAAGCCGTTCGCGCTTCCTAACCGTTCAATTGCTAGCAGCCTCGGCGACAATCACTGGCACTCCGCCTCTGAAGCATTGGAGCATCCTTCTGCATCCTCACGCCGTACATGCGTGCAACCGCTCTTTCTTCTCGACATCACCTGCCGTTCCTACTCGTAGTCCAGCTCTCTCCAGCGAGCTACGGGTAGCTCCCGCCGAAGGCGGGCCTTACTAGTTAAAATATGCAGACAATAATAATAAAGTGCCATCGTCGGACGTAATTGGTACCGCAAGCCACAACTAGTGAGGGCCGCAAATATTTGCCAATTCCTAACTCCCTGCCGAAACAATAGCGCGAAAACTGCTGGACATCATTAGCGCTGCACGGGAAGCTGAACGTTTAGCTCTCGGCCGTTCGAAAGCGGTTGGAAGTCTGTTAGTACAGAATATTTTCCTCCCTGGAGCGTGAACCACGGGGACGGTCTATGCTTCCCTTCGCTTCGCTCCTCCGAAACCGTATACTACGTACGTATACTGTTTCTTCGTTTCGAGCTACGGGGACCGTATACTACGTATACGTTTCCTCGGAATCGAGCTACGGGGATTGTCTGCAAATTTTAACAGACAAACAGAGCGAAAAATTCATTGTAGCAAGCGGTTGCTGGGCGTAGGAAGATGCGCGATGACAGCCAGTAAAACGTCTCTTAGGGTGCGCTAGCTACTAGAGTCGTCACATCTAGGACATAGCAGACCACGGAACTAACAGTGGCGCTTCGACAGGAAGCTGGACGGCGGTGGGGGTGTTGGCAACGTAATCCTTCGTCCTTCGATGACGTGCCGGCCTTCGCAGGTTCTTAACAGATAGCAGATCATCGAAACGCGGCTGCCTCTGGGTCGTTCCTCGTGCGGAGCCTGATTCGCCCTTCCTTTCCCGTGCTGCGCATGCTTCCGTCTGTCCTCCAGTCCGGTGCCTTCCACCCTTCCCCTTGCAGCTCCTTGCCCATCCCCATGCGGTGCCGGCCGACCCTGTACGAGCTTCCCTGCGGCCCCCAGTGCTTTCCCCCTGCCCTTCCCTGAACGCCCGCCCTTCCCGTGAGGCGCCTGCCTACCCTTGCTCTTACCCGTGCTGCGCCTGCCCTTCCCTGCGCGTCCACCCGTCCCCACGCGGTACCTACCCCTCTATGCCCTTCCCTGTGCGGCCGCCCTTCCCCTCACAACATGTGTTTCTCTCCCGTAGCGAAGCAGGTGGCGCGTTACCGTCCTAGCAGCAGGCGGCGTCAGGGCATTGCCGGCCTGGCAGTGACAGCTTCTCCTTCGCAGCGCAGTACCAGCGGGCTGTGTGCTGTCCTGCAGCTCATTACTGGCCTTGCAGGGAGCATGCAGCGTTACCCCTGATGCGCATTTCCTGTCCGCAGCGTTTTCCCTCCCTGGCAGTGATTAGCGTGCCTTCCAGCAGCGAAACCCCGGCCCAGCAGAGGGCATGGCGGCCTCTCGTGCGGCGAAGTGCATGACTATTAAGGGGGCAGCTTGTCTGCCCGCAGCACATAACCTCGGCTTAACGGTCGGTATGCCTTCCGGCGCTCTCTCCCGCAGCGCATTACCGGCCTTGGGGTCGTCAGCCTCCCATGCGGGTATTGCCAGCTTTGCTTGCAGCAGTCGCCTATCTTACCCGGCAGTCCAAGGTGTGTCGCGTCGGCAAATCAGCCATCATTGGTTCGTCTGGATTATCGGCATCGCTCAGGCCCTTTCGCAGGTCCCTGGGGAGGGTGGTGATGCTTGCACGCAATGGTGCCGATAGCCGGGAGAGGCCTTAATGCATGTGGGCGCCAGTAACTAACTGGGAAGAGAACAAGAGATGCCTGCATCGCTGCATGCATGGGCGGCAAATATTGGACAAGGCGACGGCTGCATCCACAGGGGACCTTTACTTTGATATTTTAATGGTGCATGCCTCCGTGCATGAGCCTGTCATGCACACTGTTGCCTAGCAGTGATCCAAGGAGGAACTAGGAAGCCTGGAGGTGGGGAAGGCAGATACGTGATGAGGAGCGTTGATATCGAGGACAGGCGGCCCTGGAGACTGCAGTGAAGGATATACAACAATACGCGTGGGGATTTGTCCCGCACCTTTATGGCCTGCTGCCGCGTCGCTAGGCTTTGCATACGGTATCCGGGCTTGATGACGGGGCGTTGGCCTGTGCAGCAGCGGCGGCAGGAGCACTATCTAGCTCTAGCGGGGGGCAGATGGGGCCTCGGGTATCCCCCCGTAGATCCGGAGTCCATGCATGTGCCTGCTCGCATGCACCCTTGTTGTTCGCCAGTGCAGGGACTGCATGGGCGCGCCGGGCTTTGGGCAGGACGTGTGAGCGCCGGTGGTTCAGCAGCGTGCCTCTCCCCGTGTGGCTCCCCTGCGGCTCCCCTGCCTCTCCCCGTGCTCTGCTTACCTTCCAATGCCCTTCCCCGTCATTGCCCTTCTTTCGAGATTAGAAACGAATAATTGACCGCTACAATGGCCGCTAAATGACTCTTCCCCGGGCGGCACCTGCCTCCCACTGCCTTTCCCCCGTGCGGCGCCCCGAGTGAGGCCTCTCTGCCCTTCCCACGAAGTTCCTGCCTCCTAATGCAGTCATTCCTGCACGCATATGCGCCAGCTAATGAGCAGGGTGGGCCGCTGGTCTCATGGCTTCGGGTAGTTGACTTGGACAGGAGGTGTCTGCGTGCGCGCATGATTGTTTTGTACATGGGATCCATGCATTTACATCAGCACGGTCGTTGGGCACGGTTAGTGTGCGTACAAGCATGGGCGCCTGTACTTGGGCATGGCGGGTATGCATGCCTGTATCGCATCAACGCATGGGCCGGGTGTGCGTGCATTCTCGTATCAGCGTTGATGCATGGTTGGGCGGAGGTGGTTGGGAGCTGCAGTAATGCTCGGGCTCATGGGTGCCGGTTCATGGCAGGACGAGAGGATGTCTGCACGCTTGAGCACTGACAGCTTGAAAGGGTGGGGATGCATGCGCATGTGGGCGCCGATAACTGACACGGCAGGTTGGGCCATCGCTCGGCTGTGCCGCATAGTAACGCGGGATCTGTTGCCAAGTAGAATGCTACCATGGTTGTTCTACTTGCTTGCGCTTCAGGAGTAGCGGAGCCCGCGCGTGTTGCGTGCGTGTACGCCACATCCCGTCGTTAAGCATAGAACGAGTGTAGATATGTTGCTTTCCAAGACAATTAGTATTCTTCCCAGGCCCTTCCCTGCGCGGTCCGTGCCTCCTCCTGTTCCTCGAGTTTCCCACGCCTGGCTGTGTAGGATAAGCTACAGCTACAGCTATTTGAGCAGGGCGGGGATGCATGCGTGCATCATTGGGCACGGTCGTAAATGGGCACGGTGCAGTGCATGTGCGTACCCGCGTGGCCGCCAGTAGTTGGGCATGGCGGGTATATATGCATGTATCTGTGCCGATTTATGGGCCGGGTGTTATTGCCGGGTCGATATGCACTCACGCAGCAGCGTTGGCGCCTGGGTGGGTTCGACGGGGATGCCTGGGTGCAGGCGCTTGGGGAGGGTGGTGGTGCTTGCGCGCCTGGGCGCCAATTTCCGTCAGTACGAGAGGATGTCTGCGCGCATAGGCACCGGGCGCGTGGGGCAGGGCATGCCTGCTTGCATACATGCTCGTTAACGGGCCAGTGCGGAAACTGCATGGGCGCGCCGAGCTTCTGTCAGGACGTGTGGAAGCATACATGCGCCGGTAGCTGAACAAGGCGGAGACGGTGTCATGACTCAGACGGGGTTGACGGGTGCAAGTGCGCCCGTACTTCGGCACGGCGGGACTGCCAGTTTGCATGTCGCAGCTGGTTTGGCAGGGAGGCAGGGTGCACGTGCGGATGCTTTCATTAGCAACTGAGCTGCGTAACTGTACTGAGTATAGCCACTGCGGAAAGATGCCCGGACGGATGGTTGCTATGTGGGCGAGTGGTGACGACGGGAAGATGTGTAGTAGTGCAGTGGTAGTAGGGTCAGTACCCTATACTAACGCACAGGTGTCAGTATCAGTACCAGTATTTCGACATATTTCGACAAGGCACGGCACGGCATGCGCGCATACGCATGTATGTATGAGCACCAGTATTCGGGCAGGTAGGGCAGGTCTTCGCACTCCACTACCTGTATGCATTGATATCCTGCACGTTTCCGCGGCGTCATCAAGCCTTTCGCGCTTCCTAACCGTACAATTGCTAGCAGCATCGGCGACAATCACTGCCACTCCGCCTCTGAAGCATTGGAGCATCCTTCTGCATCCTCACGCCGTACATGCGTGCAACCGCTCTTTCTTCTCGACATCACCTGCCGTTCCTACTCGTAGTCAGCTCTCTCCAGCGAGCTACGGGTAGCTCCCGCCGAAGGCGGGCCTTACTAGTACTAAAATGGTTATAAGAAATGGTGTTCTGGGATACAGGCCGCGGAAGTTAGTTAACGTCCCTTTTAATTAACGACTGGTAGTTGGTGATCGCGTGCTGCTGAGTACGAAGCACATGCGCATGTGCGCCCTCAAGGACCTCGGAAGTTGTTACCGCGCTTCATTGGACCCTATGCGGTCACCTCTGTCGTTAACCCGGTCGCTCATCGTTTGGATTTGCCTCCTGGTGTTCGCATGCACAACGTGTTTCACGTGTCGCTTCTGAAACCCTATGTTGAATGAATGACCGTTACAATGGTGCCCTAAAAGGGAACACGGGTGATGAACCCAACCCTACATTGCAAAAGAAACGGAACAAACCGTAGAGACAGCACCACAACGGGCCAACAAGATGGGAGACATAGCCCTAAAAGAAACCTCAGGAGGGAAACAAGAGGGTAGAAGCCAACAAAAGGCCCCTCAGCAAACCTCGACAAACTTCATCTAGGGCATAAGACAACCCAAACCGGAAGCCACGAACACACCACCCCAAAGGCATCAGGGCCAAAAAACAGGACGCTCAACGGCCCACAGAAAACCGCCCGCCAACAATACGTAAGAAAGGATGAGAAGGGCCAACCCCAGCCCATCCCCGACGGGGAACACCCAAACAAGCAAAACCCCGAAGCTGACCCCAGAACCAGGAAACAGCAGACAGGGCCACCACAGCAGCAAGCCCAGGCACAACACCCGCAGAACCAGACTCACGTACACGAGCCCGTAACAACCGCCGACCCTCCTCCATAGCGGACAAAGCAGCCAAAACAACAACATCCCAAACGCACTGCTGCACGCCCGAAGGAGGCAACGCCAACCACAAGGCAGCCCGAGGAACCGCAATACCCAGCGTGACCTCAAGCTGCTCAACCACAGCACGAGCAACAGGACAAGCCCAGAAAAAATGCAACCGCGGAGACACCCCCAAGACAACGGACCCACAACCACAACATTCCGGACGAGCCCTAGACATATGAGAATTCCCCAGCAAGGGAACCCCATCAATAGAAAGACGCCAAAACGCTTCCTTGAAACCATTCTCCCAACGAATCGACCAAAGACGCTGGAAAGAATCACGAAGGCCATCCAAGACACCCTCAGGAAGCTGCTGGGTAGCAGGTAACCCCAGGGCCTCCCGAATAAAAGCCGCATGCAACACAGCACGTTCCTCAAACACACCCCCAAGCTGAAGAACGGTAGCCATCCGAACCGACAGATTCCTCAAAGGAACGGCGCCAACATGAGGCAACTGCCACCCCAAACGTGGAACCAAAACCTGCCAAGCATCAACCTCAGAAGCCGGCAGAGGTTGGGGCGGCAAGGCATCAACAAGAAAAGCCTCAGCAGCCTCCACCCAAGCCACAGGCACCGCACCCAACAACGACTCAAGAGACGTCAAAAGATCACGACACCTAGGCAACGAACAAAGAGCACAGGCATCCGGGGACGCCGGGTCCAAAAACCGACGTACAAGAGCGGACCAGCACCTCTCCATCACCCTGCCCTCAGCAACCCCCGACACACCGTTCAACAACGCTGAATCCCACGTGTCCTCAAAACAACGAAGTTGAGCCAGGGCAGCCACACACATACCCAATGAACTCAGGGCATGGCAATGAACGAGCACCGGATAGTGGTGTTCCAAACCCAACACACCAGGTAGGCCCGGCAGCCCAACCGGCAAGAAAGGGTTACCCCACAACGGAACACCCCAACACCAGCTACCCGGTACCAAAGGCTCCGACCCAATGTCAGTAACTGGCGGTAAAATTGCCATAGAAGTCACAACCCGACGAATATCCTCAGGCAAACCATCCACACCCAACCAAGGCCCCCTCCTGGACGCTGTCAACAATGATAGGGGACCAAAAGCCGGATGCAACCTTCGAAGGTACAGAAGCAAAGCACGCTGCCAGGGATGTAAGGAATCCCTTGGCATCACGGCGGAACAAACTAAACGGGCACCCCAACAAGCAAAACGGGCCCGAATATGCTCAATCAAAGGCAAGGCACCAAAACCCCCTGCCCTGGGGTGACCTGCTAACAGCCTACCCGGAACACCCGTGGCACGACGCTCCCTATCCTGCGGACCTTGGTGCCGATCAATAAACTTAGCCACCAACCTCCCCAGGTTGTCCAACTGATCACCCGGAGGCAAACCGGAATGCTCCATGTGCCAAGTCACCGTATGCAAAGCATAAGCAGCTGCGCCGGTAGCCCTACCAAAAATGGAAAGCGGAAGGCGAGCCAACTTCTGTAAGCGGTGCTCCGCTTCCTGAAACCGTTTGCTCCAGTCAAGACCCGGAACCGTGTCCGAGTTAGTAAAAGGCACATTAAGCGCCACTGCCGTACGAGCTACCGACACTCCATGAATAACCTGCTGCCCCTCAGTACCCGTCTGAACCCCTATTGGCAAGAGCTCTACCTTGTCCAAATTCAAGCGTTGACCCGACGCCTTCGCAAACGTCTCCATGTGCTGGAGGAAATCCCCCACCGCATCAGGCCCTCGCAACACCACTTCAGTGTCATCAGCAAACTGAACAGCTGTGGTAAGGGAGGAATCCAACGGATCAAGCGCCACACCAACCTGGCAGTGCTGTAACCAACACAAAAGGGCTTGCGCAGCAAACAAGTACAGCAAAGGCGCCAAAGGACACCCTTGTCGTACACCTGCTTCCATACACACCCGTTGCGACCTGTAGCCGTTAACAACGGCAACAGCACACGTGTCACTGAGCAGAAGCTTAGATAGCCCACTTCAACAGGCCTGCCCCAGCCCCCATTGCATCCATGACCGAGAACAGAAAAGCCCGATCCAAGGTATCATACGCCTTAGCAAAATCCAAGAAAGCTACCATGCCGGAGCGCCCCTGGTGAGTAAGCAAATGCGGAAGTGTACGCAAAAAAGCACATTGGCACCAATTAATCTACCAGGAAGGAACGCCGACTGCTCTAAAGTAATCACGTCACCTAGAGCCAGCCCAACGCGTGATGCAAGTACCTTCGCAAGAAGGCGATAATCTGTACACAACAGAGTAATAGGACGGTAGTTACCAGCTAGTGTACGGTCACCCCTACCTTTCCACAACACCGTAATGACCCCATCTAGAAAGCCAACCGGTAACAAGCCTGTCTCCCCTATGGCGGAGAAAACTCTGGCTAAAATCGAGGCCAACTGCCCCTTGAAAACCTTATAGATAGCAGTAGGGAGCCCATCCCACCCCGGGGCCTTACCCAGCGGCGTTGCTTTAAGAGCCGCAAGCACCTCCGCCTCCGAGACCTGAGACTCACCCACTCTGTCTGCTACCTCTTCACTCAACCTCAAGTTCCGCGTGCGTACAGCACTAAGAACCTCATCACTAGCCTCCACCGACAACCCCGAAGACTTGCAACTAATATCCCTCCAGTAATCAGCCACCAGTTGCGGCAAACGGCCCGGAGCAGAAACCAACCGCCCCATGTTGTCTTGCAGCGCCGCGACCGTGTGGCACGCAGCTGGCGGTTTGACCACTGCAGTAATAGCTGGACTGGGCCGCTCCCCCACCCTAAGCCAGGAAACCCTAGACTCGTAAGCGGCATGAGCCGCCTCAGCCCGTGATGCAATGGCTATTCGAGCCTGAGCCTCAACTAAGTCCTCCAGTGTCGACGTACTGCTGCTTCCCGCTGCTGATTGCTGCGTTTGGCGTGCTGCACGTATGGCATCCTGGAGTGACTGACCCGGCATTCGCCGCCGCCGCTGAGCTACCCGGCTAAGAGTATTTGCTGCGGCAGCAAGCCTGCGTTTGAAACCGGCCCACCAGTTGACTGTGGCTGGAAGATCCTCCCGTGATGGCATAGTAGTTTCCTCCTGCACAATCCAATCCTCCATACTCTGCCTCAGGTCGGAATGAGCTGTGAAGAAGGTACGAACCCGTCTAACCCCTGGACCTCGTGCAGCCATAACACGTGGCAGCAGCTGCACTGTTGCGACCCGATGATCCGACGGTGTGGAGACCGAAACACTGGTATGGGCCACAAACAGCAGCAGGGCTGACGAAGAGTAAACCCTGTCCAGACGAGACCCGCCAGGGTGTGGCGCCCTGTACAGGTGAGTGAAGTCTCTCCTGTGAGGATGGAGGAATCTGTGAGTATCAACCAGATCCTGGCATCGATCCTGAAACAGTCTAGCAATGGCTGCATCATACTGCCTTCCACCCTCCCCGGCTGACGAGTCGTGCTGTGGATCAGCTACAAAGTTAAAATCGCCAGCTACAAGCAACGTATCCCCAGCCTGAGCTGCTGCCGCTGCCACCGGGAGAAGAGTATGTTCCAGAAACTCCTTACGAGCTGCATTCTGCGCACTGGTTGGAAAATACACATTCAGAAGATGCAGATGATGACCACCCCACTTAAAGGAGAATTGCGTAAATCTGCCTGCCTCCGATTGGTTACCCACCAGATGAGCTGGTGTTCGACTGGATTGAAGACTGGAAGCCAAATCCGAACGCAGTAAGATAATCACTCCTTTCGCCCTGCTGTTAGGGGCCAGGGCTGAAGAGGCGACAACCCAACCGGCCGCATGCAGCTGTTCCGACGCTGCACGAAGTTCCCGTTCAAACAGGTGTTGCTGCTCAGGCCTGGAGTGGTGTGTCTCCTGAACACAAACTATGTCTAAGCGAAGTTCAACCCATACCCTGACTGCCGCATGAACCTTAGCAGCATGCAGGGGCATCAACAGGCCCTGCGCATTGAAAGAGCCAATACGAAGGGTAGTGCCTCTAGGCCCCTGTCTCTGTCGGGGAGTCCTCACTCAGTCCACCATGTCAGCCCAGGGTTCGTCGGAACGGAACTCCTGCTGAAGCCACTCAAAAGGGTTGTGACCAATACGGAAATCCTCCCGCTGCTGCTGCTGCTGGGGGAATGCGGCGCCCTGGGGTGGCTGCTGTGCCTGCGGATCTTGCTGCTGTGAGAGCTGTTGTTGGGAGGATTGCCCTTGCTCTCCTTGCTGTTGGCCGTACAGGGGGTCCGGCGGCCGAGTTTTCCCCGCACGTGGGGTGGTTTGGTTGCTGAATGGCCGTCTCCGCCGATTTCCGACTCCCACCCATTCGCCGTCTCCGCTCGCTTCCTGATTGTTCAGGTTGACTGGGTGTCCCCCGCCAGAATCCTCCTCCCCATCCACTGCTGGTTGCTGCTGCCTATGCTGCTGGGGTACCCTCTGGCCCCTCCCAGCAACCGAGCTGGGCCGGAACCTAGGGATCTGGGATCGGAGCACGGCCTGGGGAGAGGGAGTCCGGGACCTGACTGCCCTGTAGGGCTGCTGTCGTACCGCCGCTGGCGGACCGCCATTGGCCACCGCTGACGGGCGCTGCCGCTCCACCGTTGCCGCTGGAGACGCTGCTGCTGGAGACGCTGCTGCTGGCGTCAACGCTGGCACTGAGGGTGCCCCTACGACCTCCGGGCTCGGGGCTGCAGCCACTGCTGCTGTTGCCGAGGGCGCTGCTGCTGCCACCGGGTCCGGAACCGCAGCCGCTGCTACTGCTGCCTCTGAAGGCACTGATGCTACCGCTGAGGGTGCTGCTACTACCTCCTGGCCCGAGCCAGCAGCCGCCGCCGCTGAGGGCGCGGAAGTCTCCCCGCTCGGGGCAGCGGCCCCTGCTGCTGTGGCTGAGGGCGCAGGTGCTACCGCCGGGCTCGGGGCAGTGGCCGCTGCTGCAGTCGCTGAGGGCGCAGGTGCCTCCCCGCTCGAGGCAGCAGCCGCTGCTGCTGTGGCTGAGGGCGCCGTGACCCTAGCAACCGCCACCTGAACCGCCGACCTTGGAGGATGAAGCGGCACTTGCGCTGGCTGCTGCTGCTGCCCTTCGACTCCACCCACCTCCATCTCTGAAGGATCCGTGTGCCGCTGCTGCCTGCGGGGTCGCCGATCTCGTTGGGGAAGCTGAGCATTGCCCTGAGGTGGCACACCTCGCTCCCTGGATGGGCCAGCCCCATCAGCTGCTGTTGATGGGGGACGTGTGCAACTGCCTCCGCCACCTGAGATTGTCGATGGCAAACTGGAGTTTGAGGTCGAGTCTGTCTTGGATCATCGTGAGATCAAGCACAAACCCGTCAGCTTCGCAGACACCGGGGCTCGCCCCTATTTAAAATCAAAACTCGCTGTCAAGTCTTGCCAAGGACATGTCGTTGCTGGCTTCGTGTTGGTTTGGTTTGGTTGGGTGCATGTGGGACGTTGTTGCCAGGCTTTCCCAAGAGCTGCAGGACGCACAGTTTTAGTTCTGGGCTGGGCCGCACTATGATATTGTTCACCTGGATGTGTACAGCAGTTCTGCCTTGACATGCGAGCTCTGTCACTATAGCATCTGCAACCTGCTTTTGGTCCTTAAAGCGTGTGTAAGCTCTGACATGCACAGCCTCTCTGCGGCTAACAGCACCTGGTCGCACAACTTTAGCGACGCTGTTGGGCCAGGCTTGGGTTGGATTGGCAATTGAGGAGTGGTTTGGGTTCGTTGGACGCAGCAGCCACTTGCATGTTGGCGGCTGCTTGGTGCGGGGTCTGGCAGTGGATGTGCTGTGGTGCTTCGTACAACTGGTTCGTAATGACCCGCATAAAAGGCTGAGTGCATTACTTCGCTGTTGCCGCCATATGAGTAAGAAAGGGCACGACACCCAGTGCCATCGGCATGCCAAACCGTTAGGTTGCATTGAAAGGCAACCGCCGCTACCCAGAGTACGATGTTTTCGCCCGCCCATGCCGCTGTGATCACAGGCCCTTCCCCTTCTGACAGCATGTCTGTGCAGTAAGCAGCCACAGCGGCGCCTTCTGAAGATGCGGTGCGTGCATATCTTGCCTCGTAAGCAATGGCTGTGGCTGTATTTGCAGCCAGCGACACGTTTGGATTGTCGATTTGGAACTGCGCGCGAACACCATGTCTAAGCTCTTCATGCGTTGTGCCTGGGTCCAACATGCGCGCTCGTTCGCAGGCTTCCACAAAAACGCCATAACACCGGCGAAATTCACCAATCCCCGCTTGACGCACTGCTGATACACCCACATCAACTCCGCGCTGGAACAATAGGCAACGAAAGGCATCAAAGAAGCAATCGCTAGAGCGATAGCCAACAGGATTGCGACGAAGGCCATGTCGGGCGAGGGACGCCTCGAATACGCCAAACGAGCACGTCGTGCGATCCACTTTTCAGCGGTGGCGGTTGAATGAACGAAATGAATGAACGAATGTAAACGTGAACGTAGCGAGACGATGCCCACTTTGTGGCTCTGCGGCCGCCGCGGAAGCGGCTGTCTTTGCTAAGCTGTTTGTATTGATCTACAACTAAGCTTTCTACACTCTAACCAAAATATCCACTTTACCAGTTCAGTTGATTGCAAAAGGCAAGATAGCCTTGAGGGATGCACAAATTAAGGCAACTTAACTATCGCTTATGGGCTAAGTGTTGGTTGTTCGCAGCCTCATTCGCAGCAGCGGCATGGGTGCCGCTGGTACAGCGCCCCTACCCCCTAAGGGAGTCTGAGGTCGTACAGGGCTCCCTGGCAGCGTGCTGCGCTTCCATTCTTTATCTTTTAACTCAAAACAAGTTCTTGGTATCACCCTTTTACTCTGGGAATTCCAATATCCCTTTAAATGTAAGCGTCAGGGACTTTCTGTGCATTGCAGTGTCAACCTACAGAAAATGTAGCAAGCTTGATTTGTTGATCTACTTTAGTTCTAATTTGATAACGCTACTTATGGCTTGTGCCACAGGCGGTAAAGTCTTGATGGTTGTGCGAAAATGAAGGGCGATGGCAGCAGTGGATGCGACGGCTCTTCGGCAGCAGCAGCCACAGGACCTGAGTCGCCCAAGGTATGTTTCGTGCCACGTTGTCTTGAAGTTAATTGATAGTATTAAGCTGTTTGCGATGCCCTGTATACTTGCTGTCTCACATCTGTGCATCTGTGCACACTAGCAATATGTGCTGACCTCTTGTGCTTGCCACGTGTATCCATAGGCAACGATCCTCCCGTTCCCTTCCCCTTTCTTGCCGGTACTAGGACTAAAGCGTCTGCAGGGATATAGATATTACGAACCCCAACACCACCGTCAGTCCCGTCCTGCCTATCACTAGAATCCCCTTGCCTCCGCTTGACACCAATCGCAGCGTTCCTTCTATACACGCGTTTAGCATGGGTACATCGTTCGTTACTTACACCTTGCGTGCGTACCACGTCAGCTGGAACAAGCTCCTCATGCATATTTACATCCGTAACACCCTGCTGCTGTGCTGTGTCTTGCGCCACATTAGCCCCTGCTGTGCCCGCTCCCTGACCACTTGGCCCCGCAGCTGCTGCATTAACAACTGCCTTTACATCGTCAGCTGATAGGTTGCTAGCCCCCGATAGTGCTGCGTGGATGGTCACGAGCGGCGTCGAAACGATACCAGCCAAAGCCAGCACCTCAATGTTTTTATGGTGCAGCAAGAGACGCAGCTGGCATACGCAAAGCCGCCGGCCCTCTGTAGCAGACTCGACAAGAGACCGCAAGGCTTCAGCCTCCCTCCGTCCAGCAGCAAGCGTGGCTGACATACGTTCCGTGGGTGGCCTCCGGCCTGCTGCGAATGCTCTGCGGATGGTAGCCTTGAGCGAATCAACTGATAGGCGAGATGCAACCTCTCGAACCACCTCCTCCACAGGCCTGCTTTCAGCTGCTGTTTGGCTAGAGCCCTGTCTCTATTGGCTCCATACCCTTGCCTTGCAAGCTGTTGGACGTTGGGGTTGAGGTACCATGCCACTGCTTGTATACGTCTGCCGCAACAGAGTGCACGCAGGCGTTATGTGCCACAAACATATGGCAAGTGCTGCTGAACACTCCAGCACGGATGGAGACAACAGCACGTACTGGGCACGGATTAAGTTTACGTTTCTGAGTTTCAGGCACCAACTGCATGGCTGCTGACAAAACATCCTCGCATGAAGTGAAGGACTTGAATATGAACGCCTCTGATGAGTAGGATGGGGCTGGGTCGGATGCAGGCACAGCGTATGCACCTGTTGGTAAGTCCTGCTCGGCTGCTGCCTGATGCCCTGGGTTTTGCCGTGGCCCTGGCTTCATTGCACGTCTCCTGCCCCCTCTGCTTGAAAGTTGCACACAAGGTGCTGGCGGCAGCTGAGAGCTGGGTGCTGCACCGCCCGCCGCTGTAGCAGATGGCGGTGTGCACTTGGAGGGGGCTCAAGGGTAGGGCTAGAGGCATGTGTGGGAGGGGGGTCCGGAATCGTGATTTCAGGTCAGCACATATTTGGGAAGTACTTTTTAAGACAAGAACGAGGATGTTTTTACCATGCCCAGGTTCATTCGGGTTGTGATGCTACACGCGACGGAAAAAGCGGGTATGCACTTGGAGGGGGCTCTAGGGTAGGGCTAGAGGCATGTGTGGGAGGGGGGCCCGGAATTGTGATTTCAGGTAAGCACATATTTGGGAAGTACTCTTTAAGACAAGAACGAGGGTGTTTTTACCATGCCCAGGTTCATTCGGGTTGTGATGCTACACGCGACGGAAAAAGCGGGTATGCACTTGGAGGGGGCTCAAGGGCAGGGCTAGAGGCATGTGTGGGAGGGGGGCCCGGAATCGTGATTTCAGGTAAGCACATATTTGGGAAGTACTCTTTAAGACAAGAACGAGGGTGTTTTTACCACGCCCAGATTCATAACCACCGCTGCCATCTGACCCGCCGAGAGCAGCGCGAAGGAATGCTTCGGCTTCATTGTCGGAGTGTTCAGCTACTAGGAGACCTACACTAACACCTGAATCACTCATGTTTAGTTACATGTTAATGCATAAGGTTAAGGACAACTGTTTATGTTAAGCCTTGTGCTGGGTCGATAGCGAGGTGAATACCAAATGGGCTGCACTTAGATAGAAATATGTGGCATATATAATTGCATTCTTTCTAAGATGTTTCATAGCACGCTTCTGAGCACAGCGAGCACAGCACGCTGCCAGGAGGCCCTGTACGACCTCAGACTCCCTTAGGGGGTACGAGCACTCTTGCGGTGCCGCTGGTCCTAGGTCCGAAGCGACCTAGGCGTACGGCACCCGCCATAAGGATTCCCGCTTTCTGCAGCTTTCTGTGCTTTAGAAAGCTTTAATAGCTGCCCAATAATTATTGGAAGTGATTGGTGTCCCTTCGTGACAAACCACTATTGTTGCGCGCTCGCGACCGCGTCGTCAGCCCTCCCATCCAGCGAAGCTCAATGGCTTCCCCATTCAATGGCCAAAAGGAGAATGTCTATGCCCTGAAACCTTCCCTCCTCGAATAAGCTTGCTAAGATGATTAAGGTGCGCCGTCAGGGAACGTTGAAGGGAGGCCGGTAGCTGTCCAGCACCATGTGTTACCGAGTCAGCCAGCCGCAACACACATGGGGCAACAACACTTTGCTGTGGTGCCAGTGCTGCTACCCCTCTGTACCGGTCCCTGCTCTCCTGGTATGTCCTCAAGCTGGGCGCCTGTGATGTTGCTGTGGCAACAACCTTTCCTAGGATTTCCATGCTCGGAGCCCATCGAGAAAGGCTTGCACGCATGAGGGTGTTTTTAATAGTGCCCTCTGGAGGACACATGAGCGTCCTGTTTTTTGGCCCTGATGCCTTTGGGGTGGTGTGTTCGTGGCTTCCGGTTTGGGTTGTCTTATGCCCTAGATGAAGTTTGTCGAGGTTTGCTGAGGGGCCTTTTGTTGGCTTCTACCCTCTTGTTTCCCTCCTGAGGTTTCTTTTAGGGCTATGTCTCCCATCTTGTTGGCCCGTTGTGGTGCTGTCTCTACGGTTTGTTCCGTTTCTTTTGCAATGTAGGGTTGGGTTCATCACCCGTGTTCCCTTTTAGGGCACCATTGTAACGGTCATTCATTCATTCACATGCATAGTGCTGACTCCACCCGTGCCTTGGTCTCACTTGTCTCGCTTGTACCCACACACAGACACACAGACTGGCACTGGTGGTTTCCAAGGCACTGGTAGTAGAAGCACGGACTGCCACGACATGCATGCCGAACTTGTCCGCTTTGAAGGTGTGACAGCAGCAGGCCGTGTTAAAGACGAAAGCCGTTACTGAGCATGGGTTACTGACGGTGCGACCATCTGACTGCTTTCTCCTGACCAAACGACGCGCTGCATCCAGTGCACATCTGCCAACAAGACTCTTGCATGTGTAACCCTCTCGGACTGGGAACCCTGAACGACGGCCACGCCTTCCCCATGACAACGTTACTTCATCACCCCCAGCAGCGGTGGGACGTCCTGACGCTGCCCCAGAAGAAGAACCGCCACCCGCACTGCCACCTGCAGCACCGGCACCCTGCAGCATGGGAGCCCATATCAATGAAATAAAGCTTTGGCGTAGGGTGGAGGCCCTCCTTATGGCATAGGGCCAAAACCCGACCATTGAATTTCGTCACGCCCGTTTAACCCCACCTTCATGCTACCTAACAAGAACAGTTCCCAAAGTTTCAGCGCAATTTGCGATGGTCGGTCTCCCAGGTGGTGGCTTGGCAGGGGCTTCAGGGTAGGGGTGGAGGCCCTCCAAATGGCATAGGGCCAAAATCCGACCATTGAATTCATCACACCCGTTTATCCCCCCCTTCATGCTACCTAACAAGGACAGTTCCCAAAGCCATCAACCTCCTACAATATACAAGCGCGTAGATGAAGTTAGCCAGGGTACCCGCTGAAGTAAACGCATGGGAAAATGGGGTTTACACAGCTTAAGGGAAGGGAAGTGCCATCCAGCATGAACAACTCTTTCAAGGAAAGAGAGAGACTACCCAGGGGGAATACATTTAAACTTGCCGGCATCGGAAGTAAGGGAAGGGCCAAGCTGTATGGCAAAGCTGTACTCACAAATACGCCTATGTCAATGAAGGGGTATGCGTCCCCATCAGCAGCAGCCTGCCCCAACTCCACCATATCCCTCTCGCCGGCATCTTCGGTGTCTTCTGAATAAACTTTCTCGCTGAATACGGGGTCATCGTTGAGCGCTTCAACGGCATCTTCAAACAATTCATTGTCATCGTTGTAGTCGGAATCGTAGCCTGAGGACATGATATCTCCATCTTCGCTCGCCATGGAATTATTGCGTGAAGTATTCTTTCCGGTATCTAGGTGACTATTCATGAGCCTCTAATTGATATGACGACTCGGCTCAATATCAACATTCCTCTTTACCGCGAAGTATTGGCCCCAAACGGCTGCACTGTTATTGATTTAGGATAAAAGCATAAGAATCTTACAAGCAATAAGCGTCTTTTGCTGGGAAAAGTACGTGGACAGACTTGGAAGCACGCTTTGAAGGTGGGCAAGGTTGATTTGAGCGCCCATTCACCTGGCAAGCAACAAGGATTAGTTACATTATACTGAAATGCGGTGGAAAGGGTAAACGCAAGACGGCTGCCGTACGCCTAGGTCGCTTCGGACCTAGGACCAGCGGTGGGCATCCGCAGCAGCGAGCTGACACCTTCCTGCAGCTTCCTTTGTCGTAGAGGGGGACAACTGAAAACGGTACGCAAAGGAACACAATTGAGCACGTACAGCCGCTGGTCAGTTTGCGTAGTATAAATGCTGGCAGGGCAAAGGCGGATCCTGGCTAAAGTCGCAAGAAGGCTAATTGTACTGCATTGTCACAGCGAGCAACCAGCAGCTCCTCTCATAGCGCTCGGTAGTGCTAGGCAAACGCTGAAAATAATGTTAAAGCAAAGCTACAGAAGATGCGAATGGCCTAAACTTTAGCATCGACGCCACCGACATGCGCTCAACAAGTGCAGTCTCTTTCCTGACCACACAACACTGGCAACATTCGGTCTATCCGTGGCTGCGAAGTACATATCCAGTTGCAACAGTAACTTGCATGCATAAGACCTGCGCTTGAGCACGGACGCCATGCCAACAAAAATGTGCAACTAAGCGACAATACAGAGGAGCAACGGCAAAAACAAAAAGATGCATTCAAGGAAAGCTAAGCGTACTGCAATCCCCAAGGAATTGCAACAACAAGGCACTTATAGCAAGGGGAATGGGGGGAATGGTGCAACAACAGGTTGGAGGCAACGAATTTCAAGAGCAAACGTTTATCCCTTGATGCATCGAAGGCGTTTGCAGGGTAGCACCTTGTACGCATGCATGTAAGGGGGATGGGGGTATGGGGGAAGGGGCACCAGCCCCTTCCCCCACCAAGATGCATACGGTGCCAGGGGAGACAAGCACCGTATGCCTGCAGACTATTTCCCAACCACACAACACTGACAACATTCGGTCTACAAGTGGCTGCGAAATATATATCCAGTTGCAGCAGTACCTTGCATGCATAAGACCTGCGCTTGAGCACGGACGCCATGCCAACAAAAGATTGCGACAATGGAGAGAAACAACGGCAAAAAGCCATAAGATGCAGACAAGGAAAGCCAAGCGTACAACAAATCCCAAGTAATTGCAACAACAGGGTACTTACAGCAGGGGGGATGGGGGAACGGCGCAATATCAGGTTGGAGACAACGCATTTCAAGAGCAAACGTGTATCCCTTGTTGCATCGGATGCGTTTGCAAGGTAGCACCTTGTACGCATGCATGTAAGGGGGGATGGGGGTATGGGGGAAGAGTACGCATGCATGTAAGGGCGGATGGGGGTATGGGGGAAGGGGCACCAGCCCCTTCCCCCACCAAGATGCATAACGTGCCAAGGGAGGCAAGAGCTCCACAGACGGCTGCGACACTCCACGCTAGTTGTTAAAGCTTTACAACAATACAATGACAATGCTATGTAGATTACGAATCATCTACACGAACTTTCCAAATCATGTACACGAACTGTCCCGAGGCCCGGGACAGTCTCTTTCTGAGACATGCCCATCCTATCGAAAATTTGCCCTTTCCAACAGCGCTTTGTTTCCGCCGCTATGTACGACATGTGGGTCGTCTTCTCAACTCTGAGCCTCTCTCTTTTTTCGACATGCCGTTATGTTCAAAAAACAACAACACATACAATGACACCTTGTCCGACCGAATCTGCGACCTCGGTGCAGGTACATACAGTTTGTACAGAGGTACACATAGGACATGGACACGGTACAAAAAGGACATAACGCCTCGGCCCGGACTATTTTGAGTGAACGCTAAGACTACGCCCCTAATCGGGGCGAGCCAACGTCACCGTCAGCGGTACTAGCTGATGCGTTGGAAAGGTCAGGGGCCTGAGTATGACTCTTGGGAGCCTGAAGCCAATCTGACCAACTGCGCGGATCTGCTTCGTTCGTACTGGGCTGTCCGTAAGGATAACAGTCCCACAACTCTCTCGTCCAACACTTCTGCTGAACGCGTTCCTTCTGATCCGGTTCCTGTGCAAACCAGGACGGGTCGCCAGATTCGAAAACCCGCACGTTTCGGTGCATTTCTGATGACTTTGGCCTGTGTCAGTGAGGTGGGTTCCACATCACTCTAACGCGCCAGCTGCTGCCGGCAGGCCTCCAGGAGGCTGACGAGGAATTGAGGATAGGGGCAGGGCATGGGAGCGAAGGGGAGGAGCTGCTTACAAGCGCCGTGGAAGGTGCAGGAGGTGCGGTTGGGTCATGGTGCACCGGTATGCAGATGGCCCTTATGTCATCCGCTATACCGTATGCTGTTTTTCTTTTCTTTTTTTTCCGATGTGGACTGTTACAGAGGAAGAACAGGAAGACCGCCAAGAAAACCAGCGGAGAAAACCACTGGATACCAGGGAAGCACCCCTAGAAAACACCACCTACAAGCCCACCTGACAGAGGAGAAAGGAACTGCAACAGACAACACACCAGACAGGACAAGGACAAGGACGGGTGACCTGCCTGAGAGGTCAAAACCTCACTCTGACCACCTGGACAGGCGAGGGGCAACACCACCACCACCGAAGGCTGAAAACAACCAAACAGCCTCCCTCCACAGGAACGACAACGAAAGGAAAACCCCAAACCCACAACAAAACACAACATTCCAACAGAAAAAACCAACAGGATACTTGACGACGTACCATCGGGACCCGCCAGACATGAGGATCTTCTTGCCAGCCTCGCGGGTGCGCTCCAGAACCGTAACCTGCGTTTTGAATGGGGGTTCCTCTTCACCTGCAGGCAAGCATTGCAAGATTCCAGTCAACGCCGAGGGTCATGGCTTTAGCGCGGCTACACGAACCTTGCCACATATACCTATTTAGAGGTAAGTGAACAGTAATCCCTTGTGATGTACTCACCCAAGCGGTCAAACCACGGCGCTCGTGTTCCTCTGCAAGCGCTTCCGGGTCGTCCTCAGCAGCAGGGGCGACAGACCCCTTGAATAACAACCCCAATCCCATATCCCAGCTCTAACGTAGTCGTTGTTAAGCCAGTGTAGTAAGCTAGCAATAAGGATACTCCCGGATGTTCAACCTGCACCCTTTCCCACATTCACCATACCTCCTTATGACAAGCCAGCTTCGCCTTGTGCCCACTTACCTCGTGACTAACGCCAACAACTATAGCATTCTCACCTTCGACTATCGCCAACAACTATTGCCTATACATTTTCCTACACCTTTTCTTCAAACACGACAGGTGTACAGTACTTTCTACAGAGGTAGTGGAAGAATGGCGGGCGAATGGCGGGCCCCGCCGTATCTGAAGCGAACTTGTGCCCGCGAATTAAGTTTAGAACTGGAAAGGCATTTGTTGGGCCGAGGCTCGAATACGACCTTTTTTTCTAACGGCGGGCCAGCTACCACCTATTGAGGCAGGCATAATCAAGAACTATAATTTATCCACTCATTTGTCCACGCATAATTGTTTATCGAAAGTTTGGAGAAGCGGAGCTCGAGAGTTGGTCTCGGACTTTCGAAGTACGTACTGTACGTACATCCGATATCTCAGAGGTTTTACGACGGGACTACCCTTAAATAAAATCCATCCTATCCTACATAAATCTGATACCTGAATCCCGGTATGAGTAGTTAGCTTCAGGGAACCAAGGGCCTGAAGCCGACGCACATCCCCCGTCGCACCTGTCGGCAGAGAGCTTATCGCACCCAAACGGGCTGGTACGCTTCAGTTTGAACTGCTTCAGAATATTGCAGCAGGTGGTTGTGAGATTCCGAGCGCCTTAGGCAACACTCACCATAAGATGCGGCGCTTCCGTGGAGTATGCCTCCTTTTGGTCCTCCTTTGGTGCACCCTGGCAGCTGGCGCACGTAAGCTTATAAAATTGTGGGTTACCTCTACACAGCCGGCTTAACTGTCAAAGTGCGGCAATTGCTGTCATCGAATTATGCAATTATGGCGCTTGAAGCAACTTACAGCCTTACGAGCTTGGCTTCACTAGCCAATTGCGCGTCGCACAGAAGGGTGGTTTACCAAGATAACCTCATGATAAGGCGTTTGGCTTCCTTCATTACCTTGCCCAACATGCTGCAAATCCTGCCCTCCCGCAGCGTCTGGCTACAGTCGCGTTCTAAGTAACAAATTTGTCAGCGGGTAAGTGTTTACGGATGGCGAACAACGGCGCCTGTAGAAGCAGCCAAGATCGAAGTTGGCTTACTACTGTGCTGCTTCCTTACCGGTATTATCATACATGCAGGATCCTACCCACATCGGCTGCTTCGCGACCCAAAAATTCAGGAGAAAGTTCTTCGTCATACCTCGATTTCCTCGCATCGGAATGCAACATATTTTCTTGGTGCCAGTCTTTCAGTCTTGATACAAGTGACTACTCCGGATTGTACTGGACCCTGGTATATGGTGACAACACCCACATAACTAGCTCTACGGGCGTATGTGAGTGTTATTACGTATCTGTTGAAGTTTGCATAACTCTATAGCAGCTGCTGCAAGTGAAGACAAGGCAGTCATGCTGGGTGCTGGGTGCTGGTCTATGCCCGCTTGTCAGTCTGCACACAAAGTTGCATGCAGCATAGTAGCCTACCTGAATAAATGAACGTTACAATTGTTCCCTAATAGGGGACAAGGGCGACGAACCCAACCCCACACTGCAAGAGATTCACAAGCTGCACTGTGCAAGCTCCCTTTCCTTACTCTATATATGCTTACTGTAACCCGCCGCAGATCTGTACTACAAGGATCCCAGCCCCCCAAGCCCCCCTTCAAAGCCAGCTCCCCCCAAGCCGTCTCCCTTCCCTGCTCCACCCAGTCCTCCTCCCTCGCCACCGAATCTTCCGCCACCTCCACTACCTCCTTCTCCTCCCCCAACACCCAGTCCACCCAGCCCTAGTCCACCCAGCCCCAGTCCCCCAAGCCCACCCAGCCCCAGTCCTCCCAGCCCGAGTCCTCCAAGCCCCAATTCCCCAAGCCCAAGTCCTCCCAGCCCAAGTCCTCCCAGCCCAAGTCCTCCCAGCCCAAGTCCTCCCAGCCCAAGTCCTCCCAGCCCAAGTCCTCCCAGCCCAAGTCCTCCCAGCCCAAGTCCTCCCAGCCCAAGTCCTCCCAGCCCAAGTCCTCCCAGCCCAAGTCCTCCCAGCCCAAGTCCTCCCAGCCCAAGTCCTCCCAGCCCAAGTCCTCCCAGCCCAAGTCCTCCCAGCCCAAGTCCTCCCAGCCCAAGTCCTCCCAGCCCAAGTCCTCCCAGCCCAAGTCCTCCCAGCCCAAGTCCTCCCAGCCCAAGTCCCCCACCTCCCCCACCACCACCCCGCACAAGCCAACCTTCACCTAATCCTCCATCACCTTCACCATCCAACCCCCTGCCTCTGACACCCCCCAGCCCTCCACCCCCAGCACCCCCCAGCCCGCCACCCCACCAACCGCCATCCCCCCAGCCATCAAGCCCGCCACCCCCTAACCCGCCCCAACCGCCGCCGCCTAGCCCAACTCCGCCTCAGGCCCCACCACCCTCACCTCCACCCCCACCCCCTCCTCCTCATCCTCAGCCATCACCCTCCCCAACCCCGTCCTCCTCTCCCCCTCCTCCTTCACCACCCCCGCCCTCTTCTCCCCCTCCTCCTTCCCCACCCCCGCCCTCCCGCCTCCCTCCTCCTTCCCCTCCCCCGCCGACCCGCCCACCTCTTCTGCCCCCCAAGTTCTCCCCGCCACCACCCCCGATCACCTATTGGGCCACATCCGCTTCTACTGCAAAGGTAAGCAGTGATGGATTCATTGCCTGCCTGGCGCACAACCTTGTTTGCACTGGGGACTGACTTTCCATGTACGCTAGCTGGGACCGCCGAGGGGTTGTAGTAGTGCGAAAAGCATGTGGATAGTACTGCAGCTTGTCACATGCCCCTCCACTGCTGACAGGCATGAGAAAGAAGCAGCATACTGCATGGGTAGCACCATACGTTTGTGTGAGATTGATGTAGTACGGTCATGTAGCCGCAAGGGAAATACATTCTGTGCGTGAGTGCCCACACACCCCCGCAGGACCCCTTGGGCTTCAGCACCACCGGGGGTGCCGTGGCTAAGCTGCTGGGGGCGCCCAATGCTAATGTATTGAAGGCCATAGCAAAGGGGGTCTGCAAGCCTGGGGACGCCGCCAACCGATGGATTCCATCACTCGAGGTATGTAAGCCAAGCCAATGGATACCAAACCGGGCTAGGCTAGCATGAATACGGAAATGCACCGCTGGTAGATTCATTATTAGGCCAGGCACCGCTTAGCTAGGTTGGGTGGTGGGGCCGGCCGGAAGTGTACAGCCGGCGTCGTGCGTGCACTTCCATACATAGCAGCAGCTAATAAGCTGCAAGACCACATGCATGCAGTATTAACATCCGTGCTTGAAAGCATAGGGGCAGCTATGGATAGACAGCAGACGGTACGATATAACTATTTCCCTTTTTCCCGCCGAACCGCCTGCACCCCGCCCATCGCCTTGTTCACACAGTTGCTTTTCCTCTTTACCCCACCTTTGTGCGTGGCCCCTCGGCCCCGCCCCACCCCTTCAGACTCCTCGTACCGCGGTGCTGTACTTCAACCAGACCCCTGCTGCCAAGGTCAGCCGGGTGGGGGCGGTGGTGGCCTACGTGCTTAACCGCGGAACCATCGACCCAGCCATCGCCTCCATTGAGCTGCTGCTGCAGACGCCGAGCCAGCAGGTAGGCATGGTTAGGTCGTACGGATGGGGTTTATGTAAGGGGGAGGAAAACATGTATGACATGACGTTTACACTGGGATGCTCCAGCCGGCGTCCTTGGACGGACCCACGGTTCGCGAATGACAGGTTCTGCTACACGCCCTCTCCCGCTAGAGATTTCGCAGAGAGCTATTTTTTCGCATCTCCCGTAGCCGCACGGTTCTAACTTTTAACCACAGCTTCTGAAGCTGGGGCCTTGTTTATACACAAAGTACTATCGTCGACGACTTTCAGAGCCTTCGATTCATTAAGCATCTTCGAGAGTCTTCCGAAAGTCAATGCACTTCCGGATTGCTCACTTTATTGTCGCAAATACCAAAGGATTATGTTTAACATGTTCTTGCAGTACGCGACATAGGCTACAGGAGGTCGGTTTCGGAGAAAAAAATAATAATGCCATCGGCCGGGGTATCACTATGGCTGCACACTTGCTTCCACGGCGCCGGCCTAGCGAAGCGCCTGCTGGAATCAAGGGCAGGTCAAAAACATGTCATTTCCTGCCGCACCTATCTCCCCTTGCCACGTGCCCTCACATGTGGTTTCACATTTCTTTGACCCCGCCTCCTCCCTACAGGCCACCAACGCCACTCAGCAGCAGTGGGTCAACATTTATAGGGGCAGCAGCTCGGACCAGCAGCTGACGTGCCCCGGACTCAACCGCTTCCCAGTGTCCGCCGCCGCCCTGCAACCTCCAGTCTCTGCGGCTGTGTTTGCGGCGGCTGAGGTGGTGGGTGTACGGCTCAATGTCGGCGCCGGCGCCACCTCCAATAAGGCCAACCTGCCGCAGATGGCGGCGATGGGACTGCAGATGGCGTGAGCGAGGGCGTTGTCGGCCCAGATGATGGACGATGATGCCCTTACTTGCGCACATTGTGGTTTGTTATCTTGGTTTGTACGCGTGTGCGTGTTTGCTTACTTCCTTGCTAAATGTTTCCTTCTAAGGTTTCCGTTTCCTGGTGTGCTGCTATGTGTATCATGCGCACGCGCTGCTGCCATTTTTTTGTGAGCGTTGTTGTTGTGTCCTGGTATGTGTGTTTTGCTGTTCTGCCCTAGTTTTGCATGTAGAGGTTTTTGCTGAGGGGCCGTTTCTTGGCTTCTACCCTCGTTTTTACCTCTCTTGTGGTCACTTTTGGGCTCTGATGCCTGTTTCCTGCTGGCCCGTTGTGGTGTTGTCATTACGGCGTGTTCCGTTTCTCTTGCAGTGTCGGGTTCGGTTCATGACCCGTGTTCCCTTTAGGGTACCATCCTAACGGTCATCCATTCACATCCACTGAGTTGGGGAAATGATACTGGCGCGTCAGGTGTGTGTGGCGTGTGCTAGGCGGCGGTCGCGCTACCCGTGCGTGGGGTGTTTTTCTGTCCTTGTCCTCTGCACGCATGCACAGGGGGCGCTTGTTAGGTATCAAATAAAGTCGTTTGTTGCCCGTCTATTCCTTATAGGCTCATTTGCTTGTGTCCGAGCTGTACGAGTGTTATTACCGTACAAGCGCATACTGTGCACCTACCCGTACACTCACCCGTTCATTGCGTGTGGATGGTAAGTTATCAAAATGTTGCCTAACGGCCGGCAACTAACACTTCTTTCCTAGTGTTGTTGGATTTGCCGCACTGTGTGTTCATTGGCGTCACTAAGTCGTCATGCATGCTTCTTATTATTAGGAGAACTGCTTTGTCATACATGTTGGGTGAAGCTCCCGCCGTACGTGAAGCGGCTTTTGAGCAGTACCGGTATTGCCATTACTTGTGTTGTGATCTGCTGCTTGCGGCGGCTGTGCCGGCTTCCTGGATGGGCAGAGGCCCTGCCCGCGACAATGACAACCAAAAACTATGACTACACCACTTAAGTTATTGGCCAAACTGGCCATGGGACCTAGTTGGTATAGCAGGCGCCATAGCTGGGGTCAAAGGTGTGCGGCAATCCGCCGCTACGAGGTGTGAAGTGTACTGTTCTTTCGGCTGGTGCAACAGCAGCACACCGCCGTAACCCGCAAAGTTTTGTCAGTACGGAGCCTGTATAAGCCTATATTGGCTACTTCTAGCCACCAAGTTCCGACCTCCTTAGTCGGCTTCACTCGTCATCGTCGCATTTCATCAACGTCTGCGTCTGCCCCTTTAGACACTTCGCACAGCGTTACAAGCGGAGGTTGTGCAAATGTGGAAGCTTAGATATCGTACAGGTTCGTAAACCCTTTGCAAAAGCCCTAGGAACACGTGGCGAGGCCTCCCACGGTAGCGCACGTTGCAATCACCGCTTTCCCCAAGTCGTGCCACCAGCCAACGCCCTATAGCAGTCGAACCAGGTCTTACCCCCCTGCCAGCCCGGTTACCCCCTAGTCAGGTCGCCAGGTAACCAGAGCACCAGTCCGTTACCCCTCGGTCAGGAACATGGTTCTGCCGGAGTCGGCTATATGTAAGGCTTACCACTGCAAACGTTAACTTAAGGCTTATTGTCACCATCTTTGGAGGTTTGCGGCTGGCCTGCCCAGGAATCGGTTGTACAGTTCAACTGGCAAGCTGCTGCTTTGTGCCAGAGCTGTGCCCAACTGCCTTCAATTCTATCGATAACAGTTTGATCCTAAGTTACACTTTATCTACTCGTGACTTATCTTATGCGGACCACCTCCTGTCATGCGACGGTCCCCCTGGTTTCACTTTTACCCTAACTGTCAAGCACCTATGATATAGGATGCTTTAAACTACCACAAGCCAGTACTGCGTGTGGAAGACTTAACACAGCGCTGATGTTTGACGGAGCCATTGTGTGCGCATTGTTTGCAAAAATCTCTGAGGGAGCTATGCCTGATGGGACAGAATCGCCATAATTATGGCAAAGGTGGCTATGGTAGCCAGTACAGACAGCGATGCAGTGTTTGCTTTGAGCCATGCTGCGAGGGACCATGCTTCCAGGACCACTGCAGTTCCGTGCATCGAAAGGGTGAGGATTCAAAGTTGGTAAGCGCCAACGACTTGAAAGCGATCGTTCCCAAAGCCGCCGAGGGGCACTTCCAGGTCTTGCGCTCGGAGGTCAAGTGTGCAGCCTGCAACGTGCACGCCAGCGCACTGTGCAAGCAAGGTAATCCTCACCGGTACTAGCATGCAGCGCGGGCCAGCAGCCGTGGCCAGGGGCGTATGCGCGTGTGGCGGAGAGAGGGGGGGGGTGCCAGAAAGTGCACACGCCTTGGTGCATGTTTACGTTGGGCTTGTAGCTGCATGCCGCCCCCGCCCACGCTTCTGCTTGTACCATGACGACCCCTCCTCCGCCCCGCGCCTTGGCGCCTCCGTGTGCCTTCCCTACAGTCCCACGCGCAGGGCCGGCCGTGGCGGCAGCAGCATGTAGCGGCGGGGCAGGATGGATTGGCGGGGGCGGCACTAGCATGCAGCGCGAGCCATCAGCTGTGGCCAGGTTAGTACGCGCGTGTGGCGGAGAGGGGGGGGGTGTCAGGAAGCGCACGAGCCTTGCTTACTTGGCGCATGCTTGCGTTGGGCCTGTAGCTGCATGCCGCCCTCACCCTTAACGCTTCTGCTTGTACCATGACGCCCCCTCCCCCGCCCCGCGCCTTGGCGCCTCCGTGTGCCTTCCCTACAGCCCCACGCGCAGGGCCGGCCGTGGCGGCAGCAGCATGTAGCGGCGGGGCAGGATGGATTGGCGGGGGCGGCACTAGCATGCAGCGCGAGCCATCAGCTGTGGCCAGGTTAGTACGCGTGTGTGGCGGAGAGGGGGGGGGTGTCAGGAAGCGCACGAGCCTTGCTTACTTGGCGCATGCTTGCGTTGGGCCTGTAGCTGCATGCCGCCCTCGCCCTTAACGCTTCTGCTTGTACCATGACGCCCCCTCCCCCGCCCCGCGCCTTGGCGCCTCCGTGTGCCTTCCCTACAGCCCCACGCGCAGGGCCGGCCGTGGCGGCAGCGGCATGTAGCGGCGGGGCAGGATGGATTGGCGGGGGCGGCACTAGCATGCAGCGCGAGCCATCAGCTGTGGCCAGCAGGTTAGTACGCGCGTGTGGCGGAGAGGGGGGGGATGTCAGGAAGCGCACGAGCCTTGCTTACTTGGCGCATGCTTGCGTTGGGCCTGTAGCTGCATGCCGCCCTCGCCCTTAACGCTTCTGCTTGTACCATGACGCCCCCTCCCCCGCCCCGCGCCTTGGCGCCTCCGTGTGCCTTCCCTACAGCCCCACGCGCAGGGCCGGCCGTGGCGGCAGCGGCATGTAGCGGCGGGGCAGGATGGATTGGCGGGGGCGGCACTAGCATGCAGCGCGAGCCATCAGCTGTGGCCAGCAGGTTAGTACGCACGTGTGGCGGAGAGGGGGGGGTCAGGAAGCGCGGAATGGAGTTGGAGAACCATGTCGAGGACGTGCTGCGACAACAAAAGATGACGTTTGAGGCTTCTGCGAACTTCTAAGCGGAGTCAATCAGAGCGAATCAGTGAAAAACGCGTGCGCCCTCGTGTCGGGATGCCTGGGCAAGCGGGCCGACTGCTTCACGCTGAACACTGCTAGGTTTATCCAGCACTTGGAGATGGTGCAGAGAGACTCGGACACCAGGTAAAGAGTAACATTTCTCTCTAGGTTTACACATTGACCGCTGCCGATTGACTCGATACAACCTGCCTTTCAGAACAAATGGATTGCTACTTGCTTGGATAATTTCAAGCCTTGGATTTATCACTGTGCCTTACATTGTGCAGGCCTGCGAGAAAGGAGCGGAAGGAGGCTGGCAAGCCTGCTGCGGTGGATGTACCTGACTGTATCACGGGGCAGCTCACCCTCCTGCTCGGAAGCATCACCATCGCGAGCAGCAAACACCCAGCATGTCAGGTAAGCGGGCGATAGGAACTCCTTCTGTGCTAGGTAGAAACTGTGCCTATACTCTGCTCTCTCGTCCTTCTGTGTGACGCTTGCTAGAAATGATGAAAATATCATACCGGGCCCGCCCTTTACCAAACCAACCTGTGCATTGCTCCCCACTACAGTGAAGACCACAATGCGCGAGGGGGCAGGCAGCCAGCACGATGGGCTGGCGGGCGCCGCAGTGGACGGCGGCATGCCTGGGGATATAGCCCTGGTGGTTCAGCGGCGGCCCAAGGTGCGTGATGCACGAAGGGGTTGAGACATATCACCACCGAAGGGTCCCGAAGTGTGCTTAGTACCATGACTAATCAAACTTTCCTTTCGAGATGGTAACAAGTATGTGACAGAACGTGCAACACCACGCCTACCCTGCTGTGTTTGCAGAAAACGAGGAGGAGCGACTGCCCCGTGTTCGTGGCGAGCAGGACACAGCTCGGCAGCCCGCCAAGCCTTCTGCGAGAGGCGCAAGGAAGCAAGCAGGCGATCCGGAGCCGGAGCTTGAGCCTGCCCAGTGTAGTGGCAGATAGACCGCGGTGCACATAGCGGTACGGGAAGCAAAGGTAGCTAGCTACTGCGGTACGGGAAGCTTAGGGAGCGTATTGGGATTCATATAAGGGGGATAAGGGGTGGGGGCATCGCCTTGCGCAACTGCGAACTAGGTTGTTTTAGTTGCAAGACGGTGGTTATGACTGGGTAGAGGATAGCTGAGGTATGGCGCGTGTGACGGGAGTGCGCATGTGTGCGGCATGCGTGTGCATGTGTGGCATCTCATGGAAGAAGGTTCATAAGTATGGCATTGCGGAGGACTAGTTTGGTAGAAGACGACAATCTCATGGCTGGAACATGCACAGTACTAAGTGTGCACTGAGGATCCATGCGCGTGCTTTTGCGGCGCCCCAGACTCCAGGCGGTCGAACAGACTTGGTTACCCTGGGGTAACATGGCTGGGTTAGGTATCTCGGTTACCGAGGTTCGTCATACCCCTGTAACGGACCTTGAGATAACGGACCCCTGACGAGGACTTGACGAGGGGGTAACGCGGGCAGGTCGGTTACCCCTCGGTAGTGAAATCGGTAATGTAGGGGGGGCGGTAACCCCGGGGTAAGACCTGGTTCGACTGCTATAGGGACGCCGTACCTCCACCAAGTTCTGTTTAGCTGCAATAACGCCTAGCTGCCATTCGTTCGCCTCCTGATTCCCCCTATCTATGCGACCCAGCATCGCCCCCACGCGGCTGCGGCGCCAGCAGCGCCGCCGCCATCGTCGTACACCGCCATCAGGGCGCGCAGGCCGGCAGCGGCAAGATCCAACGTCTCCGCGGCCGTGACTTCACTTCCTGGCACGCTGCGCGCGGCCACTGCCTGCAGCAGCAGACGGCACCGCCAGCGCGCAAGTCGCTCGCACCGCCAGCGTCAGCACCTCCGTCAGGCCGATGGGGCGGCGGCGGCTCGCGCGCCTGGCGGCGGGGAGCGCTGCCGACACTCTGCCAGCAAGCCGATGCCGGCAACCAGTTGGAATAATGTGAGCATGCCTGCAAGCATCCTAGCTCGCGCGCTTGACGTCGATGACGGAGGTTCCACTTGCTCCGGCGCCACTGCACTGTTTGCGGACTGACGCACCGCTGCGGCTAACTCCTGGGATAAATAAACCAATGTCATCAGCTGACATACTCGCATTGCCAGCTTGCCACTGTGATGAAGAACGCGAACTCCCGCTTGGCGACCCATGGGTCGGCATCACCGTTGTCATCGCCGTTGTCACCTTGTGAGTGCTCGCGCCGCCGCCGCTGCCAGCGACCGCCTGACCTGTCATTGCACGGCTCTCGCTCCTGCCGTTGGTCACCACCACCACCATTACCCTCCTCCTCTTCTTCCGTACCCAGCTGCCCATGCCGAGACTGCCAGAGAGTATCATACAGCAGCAGCAGCTTTAGTAACAGGTACTTGTTCAACAACAGAGACTACAACACATCAGCCTCCCAGGCCCTATGTTTGGCCCCTGCAAGGGCCATGGTGGTGGCGGTGGCATTGGTGGCGGCGGCGGCGGCACCGAACATTGCATGGACGGCGTGGTGAAGCCGGGCGTCAAGGTTGCGCAGTAGCCGCGCCTGATGCAGCCGTAACGCCAGATTGCAGCGCGCGTCGGATGGTAGCCGCGAGGCTGTGCGGAGGAGGGCGGAGGCGAGGGCCTCCCTCCCTCCCTCCCTCCCTCCCACCCTCCAAACCCTTAAACCCTCCCTCCCAGAAATGAATAAACCGCTGCTTCATCACCTGCATGCTGCCTTCTGCCAAACTAACCTTAATACCAGCCGTAACTTATGCCGTGCTGCCCGGCGCTTTATCACGGGTCTTCCTTTGGTCACGGTCATTTTTAAGTATCCCCGCGGACATACCGTAACTGCTTGTTGATTGCACAATCGATGTCCCATTACCGCACCTGCATGTGTACTGCATGATGTACTGTGCCGGCAGGACATCGGCGCCGGTATCCCCGGAAGCAGCCTGAAGATGAGCCAAGCCCTCGCGCAGCAGCTGGGACCGCAGGTAGGTGGGTATGTGGTGTTGGTGATAGTGGTGGTGGCCGGTGAATGGGTGTCGGCTAATACAACACCTCTCGGTACGGTAATGGGTAAACTGCTGATGAATACCTCCTTGTTGGTGTGAGCGGTAAACCACTTCCTCCGTCCACGCCACGCCACCCAATTTGAGATGCGTGTTATTAGTGTCTCCGAATGCGCTCACTGCATGAGTCGGGATATGGGATTGGGATACGTTGTTTCACTTTTATATAATTTTTACCCTCTCCACATGCACAAAGTCGGTATTGGTAGGAGCCGCCAACCGTCACTTGTTTTGTGGCACCCAGCTGCCGCTTATCCCTATTTCCTCGTCCTAACCTGCCTGCGGTTTGGTTTCTTTCTGACTCCCCATGCTTGTTAGCTCAACATACAAGGGTCTTCGAGAGGCAGAAGTGGAGGGGCTTCTGAGGAAGGTTCCCGTCAAGTTGGGAGCTGGGAAGCTTAAGGTAGGCATGCCATTGTCCTGTACATGCAACACAAGCGCGGATCTTTGTACGATATCGTATAGTGCGTGGTGCGGTACAGCAGTACAAAGCGGTACAGGGATAGATGCGCTTGTCCTTGTATCGGTTACATGGTAGGACCGTCATTTTAGCAATTAACCCGGTTGGCTGAGGTGTTATGACTGATGGTGTACGGCGCCCTTCTCTCGAACGTATGTACGACACCGTACGTACGACACAATCTCCGCGCGCACAGGCCTCGTTGTACGACGTAATGCCTCCGTTTTGTGTGGCGGACCTGGCGCGGCTGTGCGAGGAGTTCGGCCGGCGGTGATGACGTGGATGAGCATGCCATCATCTTCCTGTGTCCCCCTGGGCCCTCGTTAGCTACTGGATGTATACCTATCTTCTCTAAGCGTCAGTCCCGTCAGTGTAGGATAGTGTTTATTAACTTGGCAGGGCTAGCAGGCTGAGGATGGAAGGGTAGCGTGTGCGTGGGGGTGGCCTTACTTGGAACGTGGGGTGACTTGCTTGAGAACATTGAGCAGGAAGAATGCATGCAACAGCAAGCAATTACAACTGCATGCATGCAGATTCAACAGTTGGGCTCGTCACCCGTGTTCCCTTCTGGGGGACCATTGTAGCGTCTCCTGTCCAGTCAGCTCAGCGCACTGTTACGTAAGCAAGTACAACGCATGTCGTATGCGCCTTGTACGACACACATGCAACTCTCCTGGTGACGCGGGACAGACAAGTACCGGTAAACGTACGGTGCACGGCTCAACAAGGTACCCTACGCTTCATGAGGGTACCCTATACCCTGCAGTGCCTGGCTTTTTACCAACAAAACAACCCTAGTAGTTCCCCAAACAACATATCAATGAGGCGAGCAGACATGAGCACATGGCAGCAGTGCACATGCATGCTGGCGGCCGCCAGCCTTCCAGCCTGGAAGCAGGCCCCTTCCATTCCTCAGCCAACAGTCCACTTCTAGCTAGTCCACTTCCTAACCAGCAGCCCGCGCCCCTTCTCCGCCACACCCACCGCTAACTAGCTCCCGCCGCATTCCGTCAACAGCAACCACCACCTGCTGCCACCCGCGCCCGCAGCTCCTGCCAGTCCAGCATGCTAGCGTGCCCAGCTAACCTCCCCACCTCCGACGCCTTTCGGGCCTCCTTCCCAGCAGGCGAGGGCGCCGGCAGCGGCAGCCGGCAGCTGTGCACCACCATATGACGCAGCATTCCCAAGCCTGCAGCGGCGGACGACGTCCCCGCAGCGTCATCTGACGGCTGCTGCTGCTGCTGCTGCTGCTGCTGCCCGGGGTGGGTGCTGCTGCTGCTGCTGCTGCTGTAGCTGCCAAGGAGCTCCTCGCACAGCGCCGGCAGCAACACCGCACCCTGGTGCCCCGGTGGCGGCCGGAAGCCCTCCTCATTGGTGCCACGGAAGTACTGGTTACTCAGCGTGTACACCAGCGTACCCACCACCTCCTCCTCGCTGCCTACCTCGAATGGTGGCAGCACCGCATGCGGCGGTGGCCGACCTTGGACGCTGCCGGCATGAGCAGTGACTGAGCCTGCCGCCGCTGCAGCAGCAGCCGCGATGTCATGTGCCGCCTGCAACGTCGCGGCGAGGAGCAGCCTACCCGCCTCCCGGTGGCCGCTACGCAGGGCGGTGTGGTAGGGCAGGTAGGCGCGGTGGGCGGTGGTTTGCAGCAGCGCACACCTGCAGGGAACGAGGATAGCAGCAATGCGGCTGTATAGCATGGCAGTAACACGGCGGCAGCGGCGTGGCAGCAAAGACAAGGACGTTCGAGCATTATCAGCAGCGGCATAGCAGCATGACAGCAGCGCGGCCGGGCAAGCCGGCTCTCCACTCCACGTCTCCACCGCACCTGCTAGCGCACTTGAGCAGGAACTTCAGCACCTTCACACGGTGCCCGTAGAGCCCTGCGGTGTGCAGCACGCCGTCATCGTGTAGCGACTCCTGCCGCTGGAGCAGCAGACGCCACTCCTGCTCGCCAAGTAAGGGTCCCCGCTCCATGTATAGCCGCTCCTCCACAGCCTGAAAGCAATGGGTAGACGCAGCAGAGGGTAAATGCCTGTTGTATCATGCCTTATCAGACAGAAAAGGACAGATCGGCCGTTGATGCCAGAACAGTGAATCACATGATACATGACCCATGATACTACAATGCCGGCAAAGTCTGCGAAAGGGGTGCGACACGAAACACCGCAGGACGGTTGCAGGAAGAGCGAGTTGCATGGCACACCTTCTCCCCCAAACAGCAGCTGCGGCATGGCCATCATGTAGAACCCACGAACCCAGCGGGCACACACCAGACCCCACATCTGACGCACCCACGCACCCAAGACCCCCATCCCACCTTGAGCATCCCTATCGCCTCCTCCTCTGCCAGCCCCTCGTCCGCGTCGACGGGCGGCCGCGCACTGAAGCCCATTTCACCACTCCGCAGGTACGGCGGAGGAGTAACCAGCAAGTGCAAGAGGCCGCCACCGCCGTCGTCTGACCGCATATCCCGCATGTCCTCCCAGGGCATGCTGAACAACAGCGAGCGGAACTCTGCTGCTGTCGCGCCGCGAAGCAGCAGCTCCATGATCCGGTTGCGGGCGTGTAACCATGGCGGCTGAGGGCTGGGCTGAAGCTGCTGCGGCGGCAGCTGGGGTGGTGGTGCGTCGTGAGGGGCCTGCGGTGGCTGCGGGGCTGCCGGCACGGCGTCTTCATCTCGTCTCTGCCGCTTGCTAGGCGAAGAGGCAGCAACTCCGGCATCGCCGCCACCGCCCTTGCCAGCTCTCGCCGCGCCCGCCGGCTGCTGCCATGCCGTTATTACACTGCCGCCTCCACCACCCTCATGTGCAATGTTCTCCACAAGCGCCACAGCCCCGACTGCTGCTGCCCTTGCTTCACCTGCCCTTGCTTCACCTGCCCTTGCTTCACCTGCCGCCGTTGCTTCACCTGCCGTTGCTTCACCTGCTGCTGCAGCCGAATGCATTTCAGCAGCTACGGCAGTGCCATGGCGACCGACCTCCGCCACAGGCGGTGCGCCTAGCTCTCCAAAGGCGGCAGCGTCGTCACTTTGAGCTGCGCGGCTTTCCCTTTCGACGAAGGCCTTCACGTGCCACAGCACCAAGAACGGCTGTCTGAGCCTCCAGAGTTCAAGGGTATCTTTTTTGCCAAAGGTATCTTTTTTGGCGCATCCAGCAGCGGGCTTCCTTGTAGTGGCGGTCTGGTACTTTTCGACCTACGGGAGAGAACGCGCGCAGACCATGGCATGTGCAGGCTTGGCTTTGCACGCACCCGTGCCTCGTCAGCAGCTTGCCACATTGTCATTGCCACATGCCAATTCGCAGCTCTGGGAGTGGCACCGGAAGGGACAGTTGCCACATGCCGCATGCAGCAGAGCACTTCCCGCATGCGGCGTAAGCAAGACGTGTATGTCTGCGGGATGTTACTTTGTTCGGAGGCATGCATGCTTGGGGCCTGGTGCAACGCATGCTAAGAACTCAGTAACGTTACTAAACCAAGTACCGGTTAGCCGTGGAACCGCAGCGAATGAAACTGACCCTGTAAAAGTTGTGGTCCGGTGCCCTGCAGGCGGCATCGCCGCAGGTGCAGCGGCGCCCAGGGGCGACCACAACGTAGTGCTCGGAGTCGATCTTAACTGGCCGCCGGCCAGAGGTGAAACCGCCTGCGGCAACAAGGAGGGCGTGGCGGGTTGCCATCCCTGAAACTGTGACTATCCCGCCGCCATGCATGCAAAGCGGAGCGAGCGTTCAGGCGTGATTATTCTAGTGGAGGTAGTGGCAAAGGCTGGGTTCATTTACCATCACGGCCAGGCCCTGCTGCCGATGGCAATGGGTGCGTGTCCCGCAGGGTTGTCATCGCAAACACGTCTGTTAGCCATGCACAGCACCAGCACATGCATGCATGCTGAACCTGCTTGTCCAAACGTAGCTGCAAGCAAGCCGACGAAAGGCGTACATACGCACCGATGTCGGTTTGTGTCTCCATGCTTCCCGGCGCGAAGAAAGCCTGCTGGCAGGACGGATCAACGCAGCTGTCGCTGCTGCTGCCCTGCTGCTGTTGCTGCGCTTGCGGCGGCGGCGGCTGCGGCAGTCGCGGAGGCGGCCACCTGTCCACCGGTTGCCCCGCGGCTCCCAGCTCTCGTTCCCGGCTAACAGGGTCCAAGAGGTACTTGCCAATAAGCTTCAATGCTTCATCCGCCGTTTGCTTAACAGTTTTCCCGCCGGGACGGAGTTGCAGCTTGTGAGCAAGTTCGTTGTACGTGTCTGCAGTATCCTCTCTTTCATCTCCAATCTCAGACCCGTCCCGCCATGTCCTGAACATTTGTGCCATGATTGACGGGGTGCCCATCGGCGTATCTGCCATTGCTGAGGCTGCCAGCGCAATGCCGCGGGTGTTCAGGACAGGACCGCAGCTATGATAGTAACGCCGTTACATCGCAGTCGGCTTAAATAAAAAAGATTATTTGTGCTTTGCAGGTACGGCGCTACGCTTCTGTTATTAGCCAAGGTTAAGCAACTTGTAAGCTTACGCCGTTGCCTAAATAGCCGCTTCCGACCATCCGAGCGACGGCAGGCATTTAGTGTGTCTGTATCTAATTAGCTCTTATACCAACTTTCACTATCAGTATTCCCTTCTCATCTTTGCTCCAAAAGAGCTTCATGGCACGTGTACCCGTGAATAATGCTTTGGCCACGTTCGGCCGACTGGGAGGATGACGTTTGGCCACTCGCAAGGTTGAAGGTGCCCGTATATGGTATCTAGGCCTGCATGCCTTAGCGTTCCTTCAACATTCCGGCTAGCATTGTATCTCTATCTGCATGCGTTTGGTTGAGAAGTATGAAGCGGCAGCAGCTAGATAGGTTAGCTGCTGAACCTTAACAGCGCAAGCATTGCATCCACCGCTGACCCCTGCTGCCTACAGGATGGAAGCACACGGAAACACATGAGCAGATTTACATGCACTTGGGAAATCGCATGTAAACTTAAAATGCCTGGCCATGCATGACAAGGTGCCAAGGTGCCAGGGCTGTGCGGCCATGCTGCTAACTTATTTTCACAGTAAGAGGTCGCTGAGCGCTGGGCGGCTTTGTCTCGGTAGTAATGACGTCCATGTCCATGATGTTGGTGCTGGGGATATGGTCTTGTTGGTGCTGGGGATATGGTCTTGTCTTGTTGGGGCATCAGCTACGAAGTAGACGGCGGAAGGGTTTACAGTGCACTTGCCGTGACCCACGGGTCAGCGGGTCCCGCTGTCTGCTGTGTGCGCGTGTTAGGGAGTCCCAGCGCATTTGTCAGGACGTCAAGCTTGATTGCTTGCTTGTGCGGGTGTAAGGGTGCATTGTGAAGTGCGCAGGCTGAAACCACCACCGTACGTGCTTGTGCAGGTGTACGGATGCATGGAAAGTCACGCCGGCCAACCACCATCATACATGCAAGTCGGTTGACGACCTCACACTGCGCATGCACGTTTGGAAAGTAGACCATGGTTGCATGCGGTGCGTGGTTGCATACGGCACCGAAAAAGCAACGACATTCACCTAAACAAATCATCATGGACGGCAACAACAAAGACAATGATGATGATCTGCTCCTGACCTGCCGGCCTTAAAAGCCCTTAGTAGGGCAATTGTACGTCCGCGCGCCAACCAACGGCGGCAGCAGCGGAAACCAAGCACAGAAGGTGAGATGACTGCTGGCCCATGCTTGCAACCTTGCTTCCTACTAAACTCCCGCATTAGGTGTGTTGCAGGTCATAGCGGCGCACCCCTCCTTACCTGCAGCTGTTTGCCTGTGCGCGCATGCATGCCGTTCGGCGTCATCAGCAAAGTAGACATTCACACAGCTCGTCGGTTTACGTAACTAACATACGGCCACAAGCCCACAACGCCCGTGCATGCACCTCATCATTGCTGTGTGCGTTGCACATCCTCTTAACTGCAGCAGAGCCTGCCGCCAACGTCTCAACACAACAGCAGCACCGGCGACCATGAATGTATAATTGTTGCCGGCTGGGCACATCCGAAGCTTTTCATCCCTTTGTGTGCGTGTCGACTTCGTACGATACGTTCCTGTGCATGCAATCTCCGTTCGCCGCTAGCTTCAGGCGACGCCATACTTGGTTGACAAGGGGGTTCAGCTTCCTCAAAGCTGGAAAAGGGCGGAGCCCCTCCTCTTCAGTACAGGAATGTATTATTACCACTGGAATGAATGCGATTACAGGGGAGTGGAACGACTCAATGGGCCTTATAGACTTGGAATGAGCACGGCATGCGCTCCTGTGACTCCACGGCACCAGATGACCTAACACGGATGTTATACGGACGCTGAACCCCCTTGTTTACTGTAGTTTTAGTGCTCGTTGCATGGCTAGACAAGCTCAGAGCCCCTTGTCCAGCCAAGGCCGGCCGCCTTGTTCACCCACGGCGTACATAGTGTCCTCACTCATTGCACACATTGTTAGGTTACGCCTGTTCAATCGCGCACTCAGTAACGTCTTATCATGCTTGATAACACCCACGCATTAGGCTACAGAACCCAAATCGACGGCGTAACTGCCACATGGGAGTGCTTTCAGGGTCGCGTAGGTCGTTTAGGTTTCACCTACATTACTAACATGATGAGGAGGTCAGGCTCGGCAATCTCGGCATCGTGCTCAGAAGGACTTCAGCCATTGCGCCCCAACATCGCATGTTAGCTTATAGGCGAGGTACCCGTTTGCATTACAGTTCATAGGCATTATGGCACACAAACCAATAGCAATGGCAGGCAACATCGTCACAAAGGATTGTGTGAGCTCAGAGTAGCACAATCGATGGAAGCAAGCATGCTCTCGCCGACTTTCACAGGTAGCCCTTTGGCGACACGCCGCTGTTTCCAATTCATTAAATACTGTTTACGGTACCAGGACAAACCATAGAGGAGCGCTAATCGGTGTTGCCGCGGTGGTCCTTTTGAATGGCTGGTCATTAAATCGTTTGTTGCGAAATTAAGTTTGTTTGGCTTCCAGTTATTTTTACTGAATACAGATAACAAATATCTATTAGGTGCAATAAATAGTTTTGTCTAGTTTGTATGTTTTGCCGTTACGGACACACGGACGGACACACGGACACACGGACACACGGACAGGGGCAATCCTGGGGGGCGAAGCCCCCCCGAAGCCGCTTCGCGGCGGGGGCTCCGCCCAAAAACGTTCGACAGCAATCCATCACGACACTGTACGACAGTTACCTATCTGTACTACAAACCTTACAACCAACAGCAATCCACAGCTCGTTGCTTTGCGGGAATTGCGGCTTCACACTCGTTCATTAGTGCATATTAGTGCATAAAGACATACATAACCTGTACACGTTGAAGACTGAAGGCACGTAACAGCAACCCATTGCTCAGAGCCATACCTGCACGGTCCGACAGTCAAGGCCATTACTTATCAAAAGGACCTCAACCTCCCACCACTTCACCATGCGACAGGCAGCTTCACGACTCCCACATCCTTGTTGGGTGGCGTGTACTCGATCTGGCTTTCAGGCACCGCCAGCCGCAGCCCAGGCAGCCGCTTGAACAGCACATCGAGCGCCTCCTGCGGTTGGTGAGGTGTGGCGGGGCGGGAGGTTGCAACCAATTGGGAGGTGGGTGGCCAGGCGGGGCGGGGCAAAAGGTTGGAAAGATGGGTAGATCAGGACGTAAATATTCAAGGCAGAAGGAAGTAAGAAGGCAGCAGCTAGGAGGGAACTGGGTGTGTGCTGTCGGTACATTGGGCTCCCGCACCGCGCAGGGCTCGCAGCCCGCACCTGCTGGCCTACATGCACCCCCAACCAGGTCTTCCTATGGTCATGGTCAGTGGGTTTCCTCGCGGATACAATTACCTAATCCCACCTGCAACGTATGTATCAACCATACTACCCATGCATGCATGCACGCATCCCCACCCCACCTGCATCTCCACACGAGCCAGGGGAGCAGCCACGCACTCATGGATGCCGTAGCCGAACCCCACCTGCACGCAGCGCAACGCATGCATGCGTGCATGCATACCACCCCCCGGGTGGTTTCAGTGGATGGCTCGTGGTTGATTGGGGCGTAATGGTGAGAGAGGAGCGCATGGCTTAACATGTGGCATGAAAGGCCGATAGCAGGCTGCCGGGAAGGCACCGGCGAGATATGTATACCGCTACGTTGTCATGTACATACTAACACGTTGCTTGCACGTGTGTGTAACGTAGGCGTCTACCGTCGCCTCCGATCCCGCTCCCACCCCCTTCACCCCGTGCGGCTCGCTTGCCTGCGGGTTGGGCTCCCTGCGGATGTCAAAGGTGTCGGGCTGCGTGAAGACCTCCTCATCGCGGTTGGCGGACTGGTTGAGCGCAATCAGGCCCTCGCCCGCCTTGATCGTCTGCATGTGGGAATGCATGGGAAGGGAGGCGTGAGAATCAAGTAAAAAGTAAGATCATGGTTGGTAGGAAGAAGAGAGGGTGCAGGTCGTCCTTCCCATGACAGCTATCCCCTCCTGTCCGTAGGTCCCTTGCTTATAGCCCAACTGCTCGACCTCTCTGTCCCAACCACCTGTCCATCCATGCATGCATGTATGCCTGGTGTCGGCGAGGGATGGCCCATCCATGGGCCACAAGAAGACCACACACACCGGGCCCTTCTCCCACCCTCCAAGCTACGGTCTCATGACGCGCCCATCCCCCGCTCCCATTCCCCCCCGCCTCCTCACATGTCCCCCCACGTTGACATCCTTCAGCGCCACCCGCCGCAGTGCATAGGATGAGCCGGTGTGGTAGCGGCAGACCTCCTCCACCGCGGCCGGGACCAGGCGGGCGGGGTCGGCCTTGAGGGCCGCGAGCTGCGGGCGCATGAGGTGGGATCGGAGGTGGGAAGGCGTGGAGGTAAAGGTAGGAATTTTACTTTAAAGAGGTTCAAGAATGAAGGCATCCAGGGTCCATCCTCCCCGCTTTTCTCCCTACCCCCCTGTTTCACATGGTCATCCTCCCCCCCTGCCCTTCCCTGCCCCCCCCCTCTCCCCCCACCTGGTCCGGGTGTTGCAGCAGGCTGATGACGCCCAGGTTGATCTGGGTGGCGACCGTGGCGTTGCCCGCCACCAGCAGCAGGAAGGCGGTCTGCACCAGCTGCTCGCGGCTCATGTGGCCGGGGCGGAGCTGGGGGGGTGGGGGGGGAGGAGGGTGGGGGGGGGGGTGGCAGGTGGGAGGAGGGGGTGATGGGGTTAGGGGCTCGGGCGGGCGGTCTGGAGGAAGTAAATGGCACCGGTCACCCCCACAACAGCAGCAGCTACGGTAGCAGTGTCACCGACAGCAACTGCAGCAGCAGCAGATGGGTTTATTTACCAGCAGGCCCTGCTGTCAGAGATCCCCTGCCCCTCCGCACCCATGTCACACCGTGCCCCCCCGCACCTGCTTCTGCACCAGTTCGCTGATCAGGTCGTCACCCGGGTTCTGCTCCTTGGAAGACACCTGGTGGGTGGGTGGGTGCACGTCCGGGTAAGAGGGATAAGCATAAGGAGGCCGACGAACTGTACGACGGGGCTTCACCATAGGTAGCTACGGTAATTGAACCCGACCCGGGGAAGAGGCATGTGCGGGTGTGAAGTGGTGTAGAAGTGGGGTGGTACCTTGCGGGTGACGAGGCTTGAAGGTTGGGCAGGCGTGGCGGTTGGAGAACCCGAACCCTGCTGCCCAGCTTCCATCTGCTACACCATGCATGGAGATCCAACCCCATCCGTACAGGCCCTCCTCCCTCCCAGCTGCTCCATCCTTGCCCTCGTGTATGGGGCATGTTGGTTTCTCCCATCTCAGAAACGTGTTGGTGGTTCTCCCATCCCAACCCCCGTCCCGTCCTGCCACCTGCTATTCCAAATGCTTTGCCAAGCGCACCCTCTCCGCCGCCTCCCTCGCCCCTTCCAAGCCCACCTTCGCTACCGCCTCCCTCGCCCCTTCCAAGCCCACCCTCTCCGCCGCCTCCCTCGCCTCTTCCATACCCGCCGTCGCTGCCGCCTCCCTCGCCCCTTCCAAGCCCGCCGTCCTACGGTTCGGTATGGTCTTTGCCCCCCCGCCGCCTCACCAGCCGCTCCATGTAGCCCACCAAGTCCTCCGCAGCCGCCGCCGCATCCTTGGCGGTGGAGGAGCCGGAGCTGCGGACCGCCACGTTGCTGCTGAGGGCGGGGTGGTCGGCGGGCGGGATGCCCAGCAGGCTGTAGATGACCTGTTTGCGGAGGGGAGGGGAGAATGGAGTGAGGTTGGGAAGGTGAGATTGGGAGGCCTAAGAGGGATTGACGTAGGCTTGTCATCAGGCAGGCAGGCAGGCACTCATGTTCTACTTTATGTACCAAACCACTGCTGCTGTAACGACCAGTTATGCAGGCCGCCATCAAACACACAAAGAGGTAAGTAAGGCCTCCCCCACCATCCATCAGCCATCCCACCCACCCAGCTGCCTCCCACCCAGTACCATGCCACCCTGCCCCCTGCCGCCTCCCTCCCTGCCCCCTGCCCCCTGCCCCCTACGTACCTTGAACGACAGCGGCATGCTGAAGGCCTCCTGCAGGTCCGCCGGCGCCCCCGCCCGCCTCATATCCTCCACTAGCCCTTCCGCCACGGCGCGGATGGAGGGACGCAGCTGCTCGCAGCGCTGGGGACTGAACCAGTGCTCGACCATACCCCTGTTGGCGGACACATGCATGGGTCATCATTCGCGATCGAGCGGGGTGCCGCAGCGGAGTGGCCCCTTGCTTATAGCATGTAACGCAGCAACAACCCAGGCATCGCACGGCAAGAGAGACACAAGGGCTAATAAATCCCGCAGAACCAAAAATAGCTGTTCAGCTGTCGAGCGACCCACGGGTCACCCCTGCAACATTATCAACCAACATCATCAACCATGCAAACAAGCTGCCCAAACAGCCCACTGCCTACCTGTATTTGGTGTGCTCGGGCGGGTCCATGTCGACAAAGGTGGCTGCCTTGCCGGAAGCGGCCGCCGCCTTGCCGCCGGGACTCAGCTCGGGGAAGTTGGGGTGCGTGCGGACCTGCATGCATGCATGGGGGTTGCATGCATGGGGTTGGGGACCGCGTTAAGCATTGCGTTCGTTTTATTTACCAGCAGTCACGTCACCAACACACACGATATACCGGTACGTCTGCATGTGGGGGTGGTCATTCACGTGCGCTCTTACCTGTCGCCCTGCTGGTGCAACCGCTGCTGGATCATTTGGCGGACAAGCGTGTCGGCAGGAAGCCGACACGCTTATCCAGCAGGGCAACGGGCAATAGCGCACGTGATTGTGTGATCGTGCATGTGAATGACCACCCCCGCATGCAGACACAGCGCCATGCGCCTGTTGTCGCCGCGCCCCTCTACCGGTGGTCTCCTGCGCCTTCCTAAACCCCTCCCTTCCTGCACCTTCCTAAATCCCTCCCTCCCCTCACCTTGCTTAACCTCTCGTCCACCAGCACCTGCCGCAGGTCCTTGTGCTTGCTGATCAGCCAGATGGGGCTGCCGTCAAACAGCCGGCCGCGACCCACGGGACACTGCTTGCGCAGGCGGGCGTACTCGGCGGGCGGCTCCACACCGGAGGGGCGGGAGAAGGGGAAGTCTGTGCGTGGGGTGCGGTGTGCGGTTGGGAGGGGAAGGAGTAAGAGGAGAATGTGTGGAAGCGGAAAGGGCGAGGAGAGCAGGACGATAAGGAACTGAGGTGTAGCGCAGGTTAAGAATGGGCATGTGTCATAATGACACTTCGTTAGCGGCAGGCCCGTCAATGCTAGTGCCGGCGGTAGTCAACCAACCGCCGCCGAGTTGTAGTCACTGCACACTTTGACCTCGCACCACGAGTAAAGCAGTGTCAATTTGCATATGCACGGCGCAAAGTAAAGGAAGCAGATGGCTCACAGTGCGTGAGGAGGTCGCTGCTCGCACTTACTGGGCAGGTTCTCATTCGAAGACCCCTGCGTCGCCGCACAACGGAAACTTCCCCGGGAGTGAAGAACGGTTGCAGAAGGTCGAGAAAGCGCTAGCATTCCTATGGAGGCTCTGCGGGTGTTGTGTAAGTGCGAAACAAAAACGAAAGCGGTATAGTTGTTGTTGTTGTCGTTCGTTGTTAACCTGGCTGCCGTCTGTAGCGTCCTGCTTCCTTGTCGTTTGCGGCTCGTCATGAATGTATGTGAATCCGTATTGTCATTGCAACATACGCTCTTGCGCCTTTTGGCGGAAAGTGAGCAATGCGGCGGCTTGAAGCTGATGACGCGGTATGAGCGTCCCAACGTTTGAAAGGATCACGCATTATTGCTAGCAAGGTTAGCAAACGCCGTGGCCGCTGTCGGGACGTCGACAAGGCTCGTCAAGCCGCCGGAACCTCACCTGTTCATGACCAATGCAGTAAGCTGGTGTACCCGACTGCACAAAAACAACTTTGCTTGGTGTTGAGAGCGACAGGCCGACGATGCTAAAAGAAGCAAATGAGGATATAAATGGCAAGGACGGGGGCTATATCTGTACCCTTCAGCGTAATCATCGACAAAGCGCCCCTTCCGGCATGGCACGTGGCTTGAGCGACCTCTGGTAGGTCGGTCGACTTGGATCCGACGTAGCGACGCTTCCTCTTCCGCTGTTGTAGATCCCGCATAATAAAGGCGATCGTATACAGGAGTCATTTTTAAGAAACATTTCCCCAATGAGACATTTTTAGTGTACTGACATTCAACGTTTCGCCTTTGCATTCGGAACCTCCTTCATAGCATCGACAGGCATTGCAAGAGCAGCAGACGCACAGTGGAACGACGTCTAATGCTTAGAATATCCGGAAAATGGCGAGACGCGCCACGCAGTACAGCTTACTATACGATTGTCCAGGTCGTATCCTCATTAGGAACAAACAGAGCTCCCATGTAGACACAATTGGCTCAAGCGACCCATGGGTCAGCGAATCGTTCCAATTGTGTACCTGGTGCAATCTTGCATTCCAGTCCCTCTACTACTATGGTTAGCTTCATCTGCAGGCGGTAACCATTACTCCGTTATAGGGGTCTTTATGTCGGCATGAAGCACATGAGGGCACGCACGGCACGGTATTGCCCGCGTACAGCAGGCATGTAATGAGCAATCTCCCGTACACCCTCAATCAATGTGCGTGTCTCTCCTCAAGGGGTACATACGTTCAGGGACGCACGGACAAGCGGGTAATTTCATAAAGATTATGAACTCTGTCAACTGTAATTTAGACTTCAAGGCTAGCCGGGGTTCTTCATCTATGTGGGTTCACTCACTAGGCATGTGCGCTGCCTGCACGCTGCCAGCGAAAGTAGTTCACCCTGTCTAGCGAAGGCACAACTGTACTGCGAACATGAGGCCTGCCTGTCCACCCGCATTTCCAACGGCAAACGACGCATGTAAAAATATACGAGCAGGGCAGCGCTCATGCGGAGGCAGGAGAGTCCGTGCCCACAGGTTCCTATGGGCCTGTGTTACCGCATGTTGTCGAGTTTGGTTTGAGGCTGGCACCCACCCGTGCAAGCCTGATACACACCACCGCAACCCGGACACTCCTTAGACGATGCCTAGGCCCTCTGTGCATGCGCAAGGAGGGCAACATACCTGCCGGCATGTGGAGTTGAACCTGAGACCTGGAAAAGCCAAAAAAATTTGGAACCATTTCTCGATTTGTGCGTGTCATCCTTGCGCAGGGGCCATGCTAATCTTCTCTGTATTTTTCCAATTTTAACAGTTGTGCCGAAGCACGTCAGGAAGGGCTCACAAATATTATATATTACGATTGTGCGCCAAATTAAATGTTGTCACGTTACTTTTCCAACCAACGCACATAAGGTGTATGGCAGGCCTCTAAGCCGCACAGAAATGGTCAGTTGTACTGTATATTGGGCGTACGTATTGAACGGAGCCCCGCCGTGACGCGGCCTAGGCTGTCCCCATCGTGCCCCTGTCCTGCCTTTGCCCCAATCTCATTCCTGCCCCTATCCCACTTCCGTTCCAAAGTGGTCATTTCTCACTCACGTGGCTGTCCCTCAATGCATGGCGACGGGACGCGCACATGTCCGCAATCATTTGAGTATACCAATTGTACCATGCTTGGCCATTGGCTGAAGCGACATGCCTCATCTCGTTGGCAGCACCTTGGTTGAGGTAGGGTTGCCAGGTAGGTATGGTCATTGGCTGGTATCCCTTGTTACATAGGATTAATTACGGCATCAGCCATGTCGCACCCACATCACCACCCACTTCAGCACCGGAGATTCAAATGAAATACACATTAGTCAGCCTTGCTCCCAAGCCCCGGGCACCCAAGCATTATTAGCAGGCACAAATAGAACTGACACGGCATCTTTGGATAGGGCGCCCTGCAACGCTTGCATTGGTAGTGAGGCACACAGCCCCAAGCTTGGTGGATTATGCTCAGGCAAGCAATGTAACAGCGGGTAACAAAACACGCACGCCAAAAAGAGTCATTCCTCTACACCAGCCCACCCGCAAAGGCCCTTGGGCCTGTCAGGGGTATCTAGAAGGTCCGACCCCAGATATTTACTCCAGTACTGCATAACATTCATAAGCCCCACTTGACCCGCTTATCACAACACATCATTCTACATTTCCCTTTCAGCAAGCCTGTCTCCCGTGAGTTCACAATCTTTTCCTCATCTCGCCCTTCCTTCTACATTCAGCCACCACAGTTCAAGACATCCTGTGTAGTGGACCCCATCAGTCAGTCCTCAGCGCAGCCCATTCCATCACTAAAAATGGAACAGGAAGGGGCACAATCCGTACACGCCAACAGCTGTTCAGGCTCGGTTATCTCCACTGCACATGCACTGACAAAGGCACAACGCGCGTGCCGGCCACATCTCCTTAATGTGACGTTCTTCCATCAGCCCTCAGATGAGCCGACACAGCAGCACAGACACACCAAAACAGGCACGCCAGAAACAGCACATGCTTCATGCAGGCCCCGGTAGCTCCTATAAGGCCTTCCCTATTCCGAGCGCCCATTCGCGGGCGACACAAAAGATGCAAAACACCTCTCACTCACGTACATACGCTGCACCCGTGTTGTGCGCTTGCACGAGGCACAATGCGCATGCAGGAAGACAAGAGACATGCACACATGCGCGCTTTCCGTGTGTCTGGCATGATGGGCTGCGGGCTGACATGCAGACCTCCTATGGCTGAGCACGGCTCAGTGCACCTGGCTTTCTTGGGAAGATATGTGTTAAGAAAACTAGAAGATATGTGTGTGTCTTGGCGGCAGACCCAGCAGCCAAATCCCCCGTCCTTATCCCAGTCACCGCCGTCCAGCCCTTAGCGCTTTGAGGGAGTGGCCTCAGCAGCAGCGCCGCCAGCGCTGATATTGTTGCTGTCTTGGTGCTGCTGCGGGGCGGGTGATGACGGCCCTGCCGAAGTAGCACCCCCGGTGGAGGTTGCGGCGGAGGTTGCAGTGGTGGTGGTGGCGGCCTTGGGTTGGGACGGACTCTCAGCGCCGGCGGACAGGAGGCCCGGAACAGCCTGCAAGGAACACATGCACAGAGCTCTGAGAAAGGTGGACGTGTGCTACAAGTAACGAGATCAAGTGAATGGCACGCGCGTTCTGGCTTTGATGTGATTACCGTATTAGGAATTCTCACAAGAACGGGTCCGCACCCCTGTCCCTAATGCAAGCACACGCATTCGCTCCCAGACACACACCTGCTGCTGCGCCGGTGACGTCGCCGCATCTCCATTGCCATTGCCAACCGTCACAACGCTGCCCGTGGCGCCGCCAACAATGCCCGCCGCTGCATGCTGCGAGGGGCTGTTGGCCCCATGCACGCTGCCCGCGCCACCACCATTAGCCAAGCCGTTGGTGCTGGCGGTAGGCGTCAAGCCGGCGGGCGTTTGGCTGCCGCCCAAGCTGCCGCTCACCACAACAGCGGCGCTGCTGACGTTGTTGCTGCTGCGCGGCGCTTGCTGCGGCTGCTGCTGTTGCTGAGGCCGTTGCGGGGTTTGCAGCGGCGTGGGCAGCGGCGACTGTTGTTGCTGCTGCTGCTGCTGCGATGAGGGTGCAACAGGCGTGCCAGGCAGCTGCTGGGAGGACACAGGCGGTGGGTGCATTGAGGAGCCCGGTGTCAGCAGCCCCGGCTGCTGCTGCTGCTGTGGCGGCTGCGGCTGCTGCGGCAGCGGAGTTCCCCCTGCCGCCACTGCTGAGGGCGGTGCGGCAGCAGTCGGCTGCTGCGGCGTCTGCGGTGTAGCAGCAGCAGCAGCAGCAGCAGCAGCAGGAGCAGACTTTGGAGGCAGCGGTGCCACGGTGGGCGGCCGCAGCGGAATTTCATTGTCCACGTCGATCAGCTTGGCGTTGCGCGTGTCCAGGTTGTACAGACGCAGGGTGCCGAGCAGGGCCTCGGGCAGCTCCCAGGGGGTGGTGCCCTCCAGCACAAAGCCCATGTCGATTACCAGGGAGCGAGTGGCTCCTCGAACCAGGCCGGTCACGTAGGAGGCGACGTTGTTGGCGGAGATGTCAATGTCAATCTCAATGTACTGCAAGAGCGGGTGGGGTGAGACAGGCCGGTGCAGCCATGGCCAATGTCATGTCAGTAGCGAGATACGGTACGCTACAGACCGCAGGGGTAAGCAGCACCCGTAACAGGGTAACGCTACATGGATGATGAGACGCTAGGCAAGGGAAGATCCCCATCCTCCAACCTCCTCGGCAACCCCAACCCGCCTCTCCCCTACCTGCGGCGTCTCGTAGTAGATGGTTCGGAGCTGCTTGCCCAGAATGACGGGGGTAGTTCCCACGCTTTGCTTGATCATCCAGGAGCCATCCGCGATGTGCGGAATGAGCTTCAGCATATGGTTGCGGGTGTGGGTGGAGCCGTTCATGTACCTTGGTTGTGGCGGCGGAGGGGGAGGAGGGGGAGGAGGAGGTGGAGGGCGGAGGGTAGAAAGGGAGCGTTGGAATAGGAAAGCAGCTACGTTGTATACCGGTAACGTGTGAGGCCTGGGCGTCACCTGTAAGTTTGCAGAGTCCCGTCGATAAGCCCAGCAGCCCCTGAAACCGCTCTCCATGAAAAGGTCGCATCTTCTCCGAGTCCTGACGCGTCCCCTTCACCCCTTTCACCCGCCCGCCCTCCCGCCCGCCCTATCCACGCTCACTTGTGTAGCACAAAGTCAAAGGGCTCCCAGTCGTGGTCTTCCTCCATGGGTTGCGCCGGCGGCTGCCCCAGTTGCGAGGGGTGGCGGTCGGTGACAAAGGTGGCTACGATGCCCAGCAGAGGGGTGCCGGGGATTACCAGGTGCACGATCAGGGAGAAGGGCGCACCGCTCTGCCTGCAGTGGGGCAAAGGAGACGGAGGGGAGGAGGAGGAGAAAGGGCAAGTGAAGGGGCATGGTGGGGAGGAGGGGAGCGTGCGGGGTGTGCGGGGGTTTGTCGGTCAATAGGGCTGTATCACAGAGCAACAGAGTCGGAACGGTTCCTGACACGCAGCTGAAAGACACGAAGCGAGGCGACGAAAAGCGCAATGCGAAGGGCCGTGCACGGCGGTGGGGAAAGCAGAAGAAGGAAGCACGGCACCGTACGAGCACACCCAGGAACTTGCATGCCAGGAGAACAGCAACAGCGGCGGCAACATGATAGGCGGTCCCTCACCCCACCTGATGGAGGGCAGGAAGCGAGCCACATGCTCGTGCAGCGCTCCGGGCGGCTGCTGGATGACGTCCATGGAGCCCAGCACGAAGCGCGTGTAGCCGGCGGGGATCTTCTTGCGGTCCTTGAGGTAGGTGGGGCCGCGGATCTGGGGGGGTTGGTGTGGAGGGAGAGAGCGGGGGAGCGGGGGAGGGTTTATCGGGGATGGGGTTTGGTGAGTTTGGGGAGTTTGGGGAGCCTAGGGGAATGCCAATCTACCATAGACAGCCCGGCGGCCGCTGTTGTGATGATCCCCTCGCAACGCTTCTGCCTCGTCACTGGTTGCTGCTAGCTCCCCCTGCTGTTCTCTGGACTGGTTTTCCCTCCCTCTTTGGTTTGGTTTTGCCCTGCAGCCGGCTCGTACCTTGAAGGGCGCGTCCTTGCCCGGCTGGTGCAGCTGGTCCCACACCTGCGGCTCCAGGAAGGCGAGACGCCGCATGCGGTCCAGGACCTGGGGGCGGCAGGGCCGGGCACACACAGGGGCGGATCAACCCGAATGCAAGCAGCATCGCGCACCAGCGCCTCCCCAACCGGTTACCGATATGGTATTGACAGGAATCTCCACCCTTGCCGTTTAAACTCACGTCATCCATGGTTTCGTATTGCTGCATGAAGGGGCTCGGCACCAGACCCGCAACAGCACCCTCCGCCAACACTCCATCCGCGGCAGCGGCGGCGGCAGAGGCCAGGCTGCCGTCAGCATTGCCCCCGTCGGCGCCGCCGCTGGCGGCGGCGGCGCCATTGGCATCCGCTGCAGCGGCGCCGTCGGCGCCGCCATCAACCAGGAGCGGGCGATCCGACGTCTGCGTTTTGATGCGGGAATGGGTGGCGACACACGCCAAGACGTCGATCAGTCACAAGACTCTTTGGTTAGGAAGGCTTGCCATGTCCTCTGCCGTACCGCGGGCAAGGCCGTTCCCTCACCGTTCCCCTTGCACTGTTTTGCTCCCGTTCCCATGACTCGCCACGTACCTCCGCGTCCCGCACCGCCGCTACCGCAGCGGAGCCCGCCGCCGCTGTCAGCGACGTACGGGTACTGCCGCCAGAGCGGCCCGTCGGCAACAGGCACTGAATGCCGCGTCGGCCGCCGGCGCCTCCGCCAGCGGCGCCGATCGCCGTGGCTGCCGCCGCCGCCGCCGCTGCCGCCATGCTGAAGCCACAGCTGCCGCCACCGCCGTCCATGGAACGAACCCGCCCCAGGGAACTGTCCAGTGCGGCCACGCTGTCACGCTCGCGCTCCTACATTCGTGAGAGGAGGAGCAAGGTTACGCATAACATGTTACGGGAAGCTGCTGCACCTGCGAAACACCCATCGGGAGTGCCCAGGCGGGCATGCATTGCCAAGCCTAACCAGCGTAGAACCCCTCATTTAGCCGACCATCCACATCGGAACATACGGTACCCCCCCCTCATCAATAGCAACCCATGGAGAAGCCTCGTCTTACAGTTCTTCCGTTTCTTTAACTTTACCCCCTGCCCACCATCACCTTGACGCGCGAGGAGGCCACCATGCTGAGCGGCTGCACCACGAAGCGCCCCTGCTCCACCTCATCCCGCAGCAGCGTCACCGCCATCAGCATTCGGTCCAGGAAGGCGTCCGTCCAACCCACCAGGTCCGCACCCAGACGCAACCAGCTGCGCTCGCCGCAAACACCACCCAGGTCAACCTGCGAAAACGTGGGGGGAGGGCCGGGGGGTGTGTTTGTAGTGTGTATAGTTGAGTAGAACAAGAGCAAGCAGTTAGGATAGGTTCGCATGGGGGTGTGTTTGTAGTATGGGTATTGTGTATAGGGTTATAGCCGAAATGGACGTGACACGGGCTGGGACGCATGGGGGAAGGTGGTACCAAGTCCCGGTGGGACAAGAGAGCGATCTGGGTTATGACACAATGGGCTGCGCATGGGGGTAGCGCATGGTAGTGCACGGCGTGCATGTGCGTGGACGCTATGGACGGCGCAGGTGTGTACGGCATGTCGTTTGTTTGCCGCACGCCTACCTTCATGATGCACGTGACCAGCGCCTCGGGGGAGTTGTCCAGCGAGTACTCCTCCAGGGGTGCCATGGTGTAGCCGCCTCGCACCCGCGCCATGACCGGCTGCCCCCACCAGCTGCGGCGTAGGCCCACCGTGGCGGTCTGAGGCAAAGAGAATGGGTTTCACACCGAGCGGGGCGGGGCGGGCGGGAGCAGACGGAAATGGGGGAAAAGAAGGAAATGGAGACACCTAGCGGAAGCCGGACAGAGGCCATCCATCATCGTCAGTGCCATCGTCATGCGATGAGGGGAGGGCATGGTGCTTGCTGGCGTGGCGGATGACGTTTCGAGCTCCTCCCCCCGGGCTCCAGGCACCGCACCTGACACTCCTCCATCTCCTCCTCCTCCAGCTGCTGCTGCAGGTCGCCAGCTCGCCGCTCCACGAAACGTGCCGGCGGCTCGCAGCTGTTAAACATGAGGACGAGTGTGGGGCCTGGGAGGGAGGGGGTGGGTGCAGGGATGGTGGGGATGAAGGAACCGGGGTCGAGGTGCTTTAGGAATGAGCGAGGAGGCGCATGGGTATGTATGCAGCACCTACCTCATCTGAAAACCTAAAGGGGTATCAATTGTCGGAACAAGGCGCAGTAACCCCCTCACCTGTTTCATCCATCTTGAACACCGTCTCCACCACCACCTCTCGAGGCGCGCACAGCACACCCGTAAGACCAGGCGCCTGAAGCACGATGCGCTGGATCTGCGGAGAGGAAGAAGAGACCCACGGGTCAGCACCACACAGAAAAAACACACAAGCCATCACTCCCCATGCAGCATCCGCATCTCGCAACCCCCTTCTCCCCCTCGTTCGTCCGCCTGCTCACCTCCTTTTCATCCACCGCGCGCCTCTTCTGCAGCACCTCCGACCTCAGTGCCGGTCCCAGGATGGTGGTGTTGCCGCAATTAGAGGTAAGCGCCCCCAGACAGCGACGAGGGCTGCCGCGAACCACGGTGCTCACCTACGTGGCAAAATGGTCACATGGTAATGGTGGAGTGGTCGTGACAGTGACCGGTAGTACCGGTGTACAATCGTACACAGCAGTGTACGACCAACGGAGGTCTTCGACCCAAAATGCTGCCTGCTCGGCTGCTTACCATGAACTCGCCACCCACGCCAGCCTCTGCGTCGCCGGCTGTCTGTGGCCGATGGTAAATGGCTACGCCGTTCACCTGGAAGGACACAGCAGGAGCAAGTATATATCGGTATGTATGCTAGAGGGAGTAAAAGATGTTGGCGCGTGTAGGCAACAGCAGCTACATGGCTGCACACATGGCAGCGGGACGTTCGTACCTGCTTGTACGGCACCCATCTCTGTTTCGTGTGCCGTACATCGCCCCGCGTATTCCCTCGTGGCGGCCTGCACGGTCCCGACCCGCCGCCCAGCCGTCCGCATGGGAGCTGACCCATGGGTCGCGACGTGTTTGCGAGCTGCACCCGACGTGAACCATGCTGCGAGCGATGATGTGCGCCATCCGCAAGCTCCTCCTCCTCGTCGCTGTCGCTGCTGCTAGGCGCAAAGGCGGGATCCAGTCGTACAGTCGGCGCCGAAGGCGCCGCCGTCGCCGCCGGCGGTGGCCTCGTCGACGCTAGCTGCACAGTCGCTGCCGGCGGCGCCGGCTGCGAGGGTGGCGGCGCCGGCGGACGCGACGGTGTCGACGCCGATGCCATCACCGGGGTCTTGGACGAGGTGCGGAGAGCAGCGGGGGCTGAGCGTTCTGGCTGTAGTGGCGATGCGGCGGCGGTGGTGGTGGTAGCTGCGTTTGCGTCGATGGCGGAGCTCAAGGGGTCATCGCTGGCAGCACCATACAACAAGGCTCGTTTTGCTGCGGATATTTTGGGGTAAACGGGGGTGATGACAGCCGGGGAGATGAGCGATGGGAGTTGGTCTTAAGGCTGACATTCCGCTGCACGCTACCTGAAGACCATATAGGACCATATGGGTTGCCTGGCCAGGGGTCATTTTCCTGCCTCAGTCCCCAAACTGCCACCGAAACGCCTGTCAATACTGTAACCCACTCGTGCACTTCAGCACCTCATCGTACCTGGTTCGGACAGTGCTGTGGCGCTGCGCTGGTGTCGGCCGCCCTCCATAGTGACAGCCCGTGCAAAGGGGCTGCCCGCCTGCCGTACATAGCAGAGCAGTGCAGAGGTAAGGGCGGTGTGAGAGGTGCGCATTCAACTGGCCTTTCGAGCAAGGATGTAGCAAATAGCAAGGATGACAGGGGCGGTAACAACGCATGGTGCTGCTCGGGGCTTTCTTGTTATGTCCAATTACTGTTAGGATGGTGGTAATATGGTGTCAATGCTACCAAGCAGTCATTGCCCCATGCGCCAGGCCCTCTTGCCGGCCTTACATCCGCCCCCTCCATCGACATCCTCTTGCCGCCCGCGCTGACACTCTTCGTCAGCCCCAACGCTCCTCCGCCACTCACGCCGCCCACACTGTTGCGTTGGACGCCTCCGGAGCTGGCGCCCGCCGCTGACCCCCGGGTTGCCGGGTGGTTGCTGCTGTTTGGAGCAGCGCTAGAGACAGGAACGGAACCCGCGGAGGCAGCAGCAGCCGCGGCCTTTTCCACACGAATGGCCTCCAAGCGGGCTGCTAGGCGCGCGTGCCAGTGGCGGGCCTCCTCGGGAGTTGGGAAGCCAAAGGTGAAGGAGGTATAGCCCTTGGCAGCCCAGCGGGTGGGCCAAGACAGCGTGAACATGTACTGCAGCAGGGAGATGCGGGTAGGATGGAGGGTGGTTGGGAAACTTGTTGCGATGTGGGTCGGGGCGCTTTGCAGAAAGCCATCAGACTGCTAGTGCGATTTGGGTCGGCGCTGCTGACTCTGGGCAAGAAGATCGGAGTCACGCTCAAAGGCAGCAGCATGTTAAATTTGGGTTTCCATTGGCAAGGCCGACACTCCATACACGGAACACGACTAGACAAACAATGCCTTTACATGTATGCGATTTGTGCTTTGCCAACCCGGGGCCTTGGGCATGACTTGTGTGCAGGTCAAAGTGCAGGTTGACCATCGGCATGGGCTGCCAGCAGCGGCAGAGGCACTTGCAGGCGAAGCAAAGGAGACAAATGCTCAAGGAGACACATACCAGGTGCAAGCCGTAGTGGGACGTGGGCGCTGCTCTGCTTCTTTGCAAGTTCTACCAACTACCACCACCATCCTCCCATCTATCCATGACCGTTGCGCACCCCACACGAAGATAGCTGTGCATGCGATGCACCACAGTACCAGTAAACGTAGTGCCCAGACTACTGTAAAGGCTCCTCACCAATTGGACTGGCTGGCATTTTGTGCCGATTGACTTGGGCTTGACAAGAGTCGTAATTGCCCACTGTCCACGCGGTCGCACATACTTTAAGCACGATTCCTTGATATCTGCTGCATTTCGAGGTTGAAGCTCGCACTGTGCAGTAAGGATCCACTGCTTGTTGTCGTCCTCGGTCTCCTCAATGTTGTGATAAGTGGTAAACCTAGAGTGGTAGAGCCGCACGCGTCGGACGATCACAAAGTCGCTATTCGATGTTGCTTTATACACATCTGTCTCCTCCAGCACAGGATCCGAGTCCTCAGGGCCGCAATACTCTGACGTAGCCATGGATACAAACCCCAAGCGCAAACGGCACTAAACTTTAGGCATCCTATTATTAAGGAGATGTCTAGCAGTTTGATTGGGCTGCTGGTTTCCTTGGAAAGGAGAGTCGTCTAGATACACTTGATACAACTGCAGCCCAAAATTGTTAGATAGTACTCCTGGGACAACCCACCGCTCACTAATAACAGCGAACTATGTTACTGCTGTGTTCCTCAGACAAGTTGGCCCATCACCGATGGCTCCGTTACCAGAACGACAGACGCACCGTACTTGAAGCCACTTGGGCGACCGTTTACTTCCGATATTGCCGCTACTAGCTTCGCTAACAACGCAAAAACAGCATTTGCAATCAAATTCGTGTATCCCCACGCGTGCCAACCTGCGGACTTTGGCACTGGGCATCGGCTTGCTTTCTGCTGTTTCGCTTGAGGAAGCGGCTTGGGCGCCAAGAAAGTGCACCAAGTGGTTTGGTCTTATCTTACTTGAAGTGATTTTCCGGGCGTATAGCTCATAGGTAGCAGGTTGCAGGCCGATGCGTTCTCAAGCGACGGGACGCAGCACAAGTCTGCAGTGCCGTCGCTCATCACGGGTAACGCCACCACTCCAGCGGGGCTGCTCCCGAATCCGGCCCCAGATCTTGGACCCAGCTCCGCTCACCTTTGGTGATAACGCCGTGGCATCACGACCGTCACGACACGCCGATCACGCTTCCCGCAGTCGCGTTGTCGCCATGTCCTTTTTAAGCGAAGCCTTCAAGGGTGCAAAAGTACGTCTTACACAACAGCATCGGCGATTCATGGAGTAAAAGCCAAACCTTCCTCAAATGTATCTAAGCCGTCCTACCCGTCCCGTTAAGCGTGCTGTTCCCACCCTCCCGCGCCTAGGCTGACATAGACAGCGCGGGCAACGCGTTCCTGCCTCGCTTGGCTCGCACCCTCCGTGTGGCTCGCATCCTGGGAGCCGAGCTCGCTGCCATTGTAGCGCTAGCACCGTACGGAGCGTACGCCATGTCCGTTTACAGGTGGGCTTCCTAACTTTAGGAGGGGCTGATGGTGGGAGCCACGTGGCTGCAACACTCTGCCGTACAGCAACCTGGCTCAATTTGAGGGCTCCTGCGCTCCCACCCTATGGTACGGAAATCAAGGATCTGCCTCCTGGCCCGCAGGCGCCTGCCGTCTTTGGCACCAATGCCGGCGCCACAAACCCCACCCGCGGACCCCGGCTCGCCTTCCCCTCCTCCAGCCCCGGCAAACCAGCCCAACCAAGCACCAGCAGCAGCAACAGAGACAGCCTCAGCCCCCCAGCAGCAGCAACAGCAGCAGCCGCTGCCGCCGCCGCAACAGCTGCAACCAGACTTCACTGCCGTACTCCGAAACCTGCCGCCAGGTCGCGACGGTGTTGCCGTACATCGTCAAGTGTCGTACGGCCCTGCTCCACGCAACACCCTTGACATCTACGTACCGCTACTGCCTCCGCCGCCGCCGCCACCGCTTCCACAACAGCCACCGCAGCAGCCATTGCAACAAGCAGCTCAGCAACCGCAGCAACTGCTACCGGTCGTATTCTTCGTACATGGCGGCGTATGGGCTAGCGGCGAGACGTGGCAGTATGCGCCCATGGCTACCCGTCTAGCGCAGGCGGGGATGGTGGTGGTGGTGCCCACATACACACTTTACCCGGAGGCTTTGGCGGGTGAGTGGCGGGGTGGGGTGGGGCGGGACATAGGGTGGGTGACCCATGGGTCCAAAGATGTGTGGGCCATCGGCGAGAAACTGGTGATACCGGTACCGGTACTACGTGGCTGGCTTTGGCTCGGGCGAAGCTGGAAGTACCGTACCTTCACCTTCTGTTCTTCCCCCTCTTCCTCCTCGTCCCTTCAAAGGCACCATGGTGGAGGAGGTAAGCGCCGCGCTGACCTGGACATTCGACAATGTACGGAGGTACGGCGGCGACCCAGATCGCATCACCGCCTCGGGGCACTCTGCGGGCGGGCACCTGGTGGCATGGGCGCTGCTGCGGCGTGCTGCGGAGACGGCCGCCGACCGATCCGGTATATCCGCCCGCACCGCTGCATCATCATCATCAGCAGCAGCAGCAGCAGCGGCGACGGCGGCCCAGTCGGGTTCCCTCGCCGCCTCGCACCCGCACCCCCACCCACACCACCAGCACCCGCACCACCAGCACCAGCACCAGGAGGAGCCACATCAGCCCCCGCAGGGCTCCGCGGCTCATGCAGGAGACCGGCTGGAGACGGCTGCCTACCTGCTGGGCGGGGCAGGGCCCTCCCTGCCTGGAGCTCTGCATGCGCTGAGGGCCGTGGCGGGTGCCCAGCTGCACCCCACACCGGGCGTGGATAGCTCCTATGAAGAGGAGGAAGTAGAAGGCAGGACGGCGGGAGGCCAGGGGCCGGAGCAGGACGGTGGTGGCGGGGATGATGGAAGCAGTGAGGGTGCGGCAGCAGCAGCGGCGGCAGCAGCGGCGCCGTCACATGCGGAGGTGGACACACGCATGCCACGAGTGTTTGTGGGAATGTCGGCCGTGTACGACATCGCGAAGCATTACGAGTTTGAAAAGAGCCGTGCCGTACATGAGCTGTCAATGATGAAACGCGCGGTGGGTGGACCCGCGGGTTTCGCCGCTGCCTCGCCTAGCGTTATCCTTGCGAGGGCAGCAGCAGGAGCGGAGGCGGCGGAGGCGGCGGGGCCGTTGCACGGCAGCAGGAGCGGTAACGGCAACAGGGTCGATCACCACCATGCTTCCCCCTCCTCGTACTACACCTCTTTTGAGCTACTGGGGGACGCCATCACTGCACGTGCGGGGCTAGCAGGAGCAGGCGGTTGGGGTGCCAGCAGTAACAATGGCGATAGTGGCAACGGCCGCGGCGGCGACGGGTGTCCCCAGGGCATGGGAGATTTCAGCTTGGCGGCAGCCCGAAGACTGCCTCCGTTTGTGGTGATGGGCAGTTGCGCAGACCATATGGTGCCCTGGCATGAGGGCGCAGAGCTTGTGGATCAGCTGAGGAGGTGGGTCAAAAGATGGGACGACCCATGGGTCACTGACTGTTTTATGGTGTGCTGTGTAAATGGAACCAGTTTCTTGCTGTCGCATATGAACTGCTCTGTAAACTAAGAAGTCGTGATACGCCATTGCAACCGTAAATTATTCGTGTTTGTGTCGTACTTTCCTCAGGTGTTCCGTACCTGTACGGCATCTGCTGTACAACCACATCGGTCACGGCGACTTTGTCATGCCGTGGCGACCCATGGACCTTCGAGAGCGGCAAGCGCAGCTGGACTCCGCTGCTTCTGGTAGCGTTACCGGTATCGAAAGAAGCCGAGACGTAGAGGCAAACACAACCAGCAGTAACGCCAACGGTAATAACGGTAACGACCCGGGCATGGAGGACCTCCTGCCATGTGCGAGAGACTTCCTGCTCATTGCCATGGGCCGAGTTCAACCCGTACAAGACACAAACAGGGGCCATGTGGGTCGAGGATTGTTGCCATCAGGGATGATAGCAGCAGGGGCAGGAGAGCAGCAGGGGGCAACCGGGGGGGTTGCAGGAGACGGGGATGGAGCGGGGTTGGGTCAGGCTGATGCGTCGTTGGCAGCTCGTTCAAGGCTGTGAACCGATGTTGCATGACGGGGGCTAAGAGGGGTCACAGAAGGGCTGGGACAGTTGTATGTGCCACTTGTGCCCGTGAATTCACAGGCAAATATTTTAAACATGCATGGAAGCCTAGGAGAGATGGGAGGGATGGAAGCCCGCCGGATGAAGAGCCCGGAAGAAATTGGGCTGTGCTAGGAATCGTTGGCACTTCCATTGTTGGTCGTATACCGTAAAAGGAGGTTGGATGCATAAGATGAACGTTGTGTTGTGGGTAGGATGAGAGTTTGGCATCCTACAGACATTACTAGAATTTATCCTCTTAGCGCGCCGTAGCGCTGCAACAAGTTCTAGACGCGGAGAGTGCGGACCCGTGCAAGTAATCGTTTTGCAGGCGGGTTGGGACTGTGACTGGCGTCGACGGCAGGTACGTCTGTTGGTAATATAGCGACGTTGTTAGTGCCTTGCAGCATGCAAGCGGCAAACTATCCTACATGGCGCGCACCGGGTACAGGTGGCCCCGGGTATAGTGAGACACCTTTGCACTTCCAAGGTTCGCAATTTTGATAGAAAGCATGAAACGAAGTCCAATTTGCGGCATTGGCTAGCCCTATGAGTCCTTCGTACGGCGTAGTGCGCGCGGCCAGCAAAGTTAAGTTTATCACACTGACACTCACAATCGGGGCAGGGTCACAATGCGCTGATTTCCCGAAAACCGGGGTAATCTGAGACACCTGATTTTAGCACATAAACAGCCATAAAAAGCGGTTAGAACTCATTGCCTTGCGGCACGTTAACGTCATATATCAACAGCACTCATGTGCACAGCTAGAAACTCGCCAGTGCTCACAAACTCTGCTTCGCAAGCTGAGATCCACAGCGCCATCATGGTGTGCACAACTCTTCTCCTACACTGACGCCGACTTGCATTTTTGCAACATAAATGGAGTACATGTGATAGGAAACCTGCTTCTGCAATGCACGCTTTCTCCCGGCTCTGGCGGTCCGGGTCGTGCATCAAGTTGCTGCTCGTTGCTGGCGAAAGAGTCACGCTATACACAAAACGCATCGATAAATCGTTGCTAAGGCTCTGTATGGCTTATAAGATGTTTAAGGGGCCACAAGAAGAGTCTATGCTTAGTGCCGAGGCCGAATTTGACATGGCAGCGAGTCCAAATCCGGTCGGCAAAGCCGGCATTGCTCCGGTACCGCGCGACACTTTTCTTCGAAACAAATTTGATAAGAAACATGTGTCTAACCATTACTTCTTATATATAAAAGGGCTAAGCATTCTGTGCACCCAGGGTGCCATAAACGCGAGTGTCTCACAATACCCACTGTCTCACAATACCCGGGGCCACCTGTAGGTTGTTCGTACTCTCGCGTGTCAGATCGCACCTTCAGCTGTATTATAAAACAGCAATGAAACAAGATTAAAATCTTTGCTTACAAAAATATTATTTACTAGGCCTGCATGTCTGCCTTGGGGCGCCTGGGTGGCTTCTCTACTGTGGATGTTGAAGAGCAGCAGAAAGGCATCGACAGGCGCCTCCAAGAATCAGTTCACATCCCACGGCTTCTTGATTGTGCGCTCGTAATAGTTTACGACACCGCAACATGCGAGGTCCCATGGAAGCTCCATGCCACGCTTCCGTGGAATAACAAAACCTGTTCAGAACTCTGGGTGGAACCCCGCTTTCTTGCTCCTGATTTGCCCCAGAAACCTAGCCTTTTTTTCCGATGTGGACTGTTACAGAAGAAGGACAGGAAGACCACCAAGAAGCCAGCGGAGAAAAAAGCCACTGGATACCTGCACTGCATTGCCTTGGTGCGTTGCTTTGGCCATCCCAAGCATCAAATAGTCCCATACCCCCACACACGCCCTGCGATAATTACCAACACATACCGTAAACCCCCTCTCAGCCTCCTCATTAAGCAGCCTCGCTCCTCCCAACTCGCACCTCGCCTCCTAATCTTCCCACCCACCAAAAACGCCCCTCCTCCACCTCACCCTCCACCATACCCATACCCGCCGCCACTCCGTCCGCCATGACCACCACCGGCCCCGCCGAGTGACCCATGGGTCGGCCCCAGCCCCATGCCGCCCCCAATGCCCGCCTGCGCCTTGCCGCCATGCACGAATGCGCTCCCCATGGCCGCCTGCTGCTCCGCCAATTCCCGCTGCGAGCGCTCCAGCATGGCTGTGAGCCCCGGAGCGCTTGGAGGAATGCCGTCGTACATCTTGAGCGCCTCCGTCGCCCCTGCCAGCTGAGCCTCCAGGCTCTCCACCTCCGCTGCCAGCGTGCCTAGCGCCTCGTGACCCAACTGTTCGAGTGGGTGGAGCGGATTCGGCGGGATGTGGGTTTCAGAGCTCAGGGTGGTCGTGCGTGGTGGCAGCGAGGTAACAATACTTTCACCTTGCCTTCCCGCCTTTCCGTCCCGCCTACCGGTACCATCTCCCTCCCCCTCACCTCCGGCCGGTACCCCAGCTGCACCAGCTTGCTGCGCATCGCCTCGATCCGCCGCACGTACTCCTCCGCCTTGGCTTCCAGCGTGCGCTGCTCCGCCTCCGTGCTCTCCAGGCCCCGCTCCGCAACCGCCTGAGAGCGGCGGGCGGCATCCAGCGCGGCCGCCACCTCGGCAGCCTGCCGGGCGGCGGTCTGGGCGGCGGAGCGGAGGTCATGTGCCACAGACTCGCGCTGGACCTTAAGGGGAGAAAGGAGGAAGGAGGAGGAAGGGAAGAGGTGTCAGAGGACGGGAAGGCGGTGGCAGGGCTGCGTGAGATGTACGGACCACTGGTTGGCGTTCGTGTTGTGTGGGTTTTACGGCACCTCGGAAATATCTGCTTGAACGCCCCCGCCACATGCCCCACCACCCGGTCACCCCAGGCCCCCACCTGCAACCTTTCCTGCCTCAGCTTCTCCGCCTCCTCCGCCACCCATGCAGCCACCATGGCCCCCTCTGAAGCCGTGTGCAGCCCCAGCCTGCCCGCCACCGCTGCCAGGTGACGAGCCGCGTCCAGCCCCGCGCCGGGCAGCTGAGACACGCCGGAGGAAGCGACCTTGGCTTCTAGCAGGGCAGCTGTGGTGCGGAATGGGGTGCGGATGGGAGGAGGACGCATGGGAGGAGGAGGGTGTACATAGGAAAGCGGTTAGGAGTGCGGCGTGTAGGAAGCGGGGGAGGAGACGTGGTTGTAAGCATTTTGGGTGGGTGGGTGGGAGGGCGGGAGCAAGGGGTGGTTCCGTGTGTAAACCCTGACCAGCCTAACACAGCAGGTTGGAGGAGTGCGGTTGGGACAAGTGCAGGACGAGCCCAACATGTGCCTTACTCTGGCGCCGGTACTCGTCCGCTTGGCGACGATTGTTGGCTATTACGGCTTCCATAGAGGACATCACCTGCGGTGAAGGGGCACAGAAGCCTGGCAGGCGTCCATTATGTTGGGCAAGGGTATGGTACCGGCAGGTGCCCGTACTTCTCCTACAGCCCATAAATCAACAGCCCAGTTCACTGAACCACCTTGTGCACCATAACAGTTGTATGTACTCAGGCGAGGGTGCCCACTGCCTACTAAGCGACTTGCCACCTGCTTATGCTCTTCTATAAGAGCTTGCAGCTCATCCAGCTCGGCGCTAGTGGTGACATGGAAGCGGGAGAAAAGCTCGGTCCCAAGCCCAGGCCTGCGTGATGGGCAGCCAGCGACGTTCGTGGGCCCAGCTGTAGTACCCATATGTTGCAAAGCATACGAGATTGCCTTCATAGCGCGCGCCACAGCAATACAAGGCGTGGATGGTTATCCGTTGGGCTACGTTCACATCCCAGGGAGGAAACATCCCTAGCCTATGTACGGCTTCATAGCAGCGAATAATCCCTGGTTGTCAATACCGATAACGTATGTAGTCACACATACCTTATGGCGTCCGCCTCGGCCTGCAGCTGCTGCTTGCGGAGGTAGTCCATTTAGCTTATTGGGTAGAACTTTGCTCAAGAGTCTTCACCACCCATGTTTAAGGAACAATGAATCAGTACAAAGATGTATAAACGACGATTATGAGTTTTTCACCTTATGGTCCTAACACAGGTAAGAGTTTCCCGCTTTTTCCTTGCCTACTGTAGAAGTGCAGAGCAAGAAGCGCTATATCCTTTGATACAATGTTTATTAACGTATAAGCAGAATGTGGCATTGAGAACAGTTGGATTCGGGCAGGTTGTGCAACTATCACCGATTGGAACCTATGGATCCATTTCATGCATATCACGAGGGAAGTTGTGCGCCTTTGTGTGGTCGCGTACAAATCCTAGCCGCCGTGGTTTTTTAAGCGTTGGAGAAATAGTGGCTACGCTGTATGCTTTGTGTCCCTTGCTACTCTGGATGTACCGAGGGTCCTCACCACAGACAGGGCTGGCCTGAAGGTCTGTGTGACTCACTGGGGAAGGCCATCGTTTGCAAGTTGTGGAGACTGTAGCCAATTGACTTCATGTGGGCGTGCATTGGCCGTGGCCGTGGTCGGCTTGCCAATGGGCTGCCAATGTCGTGTGTTTCCTGACTACTTGCTTGCCACGCTTCTCTATACTTAACGCTATCGTTTATACAACAATTGACGGACGTATGGACGCCTCTCACCTCGGCAAACACCGTAGTACAGCTCAACCGTAAGTTCTCGTAAGGGCGTAAGCGCGTAACCTACAAGCCGTACAAGGGGTTGACGCAGCTCCGCTGTCTGACCCGTCACGCCAAGTTAACATATAGCTAAACGTCTATGGCTGAGGAAAGCTCGAAGGAAGCGGCTAAAGTTATCCTTCGCGCAACGACTAAGGCGACAGGCAACAAGCTCGTGCAATCTCGTGCAACGCATTCACACTTAGTAAAAAGCTAGTATACATAATACTTTTCAAAGTGTACAAGCGCATAATTCCATCCGCCATATAGTTACCATGCGTCAACCATCTAGTACGCGACGCAAGCAAGGGGCTCTCATTGAGTGGCAAGATGTCAACTTCACTGTTCTTGACCGGGCAACCGGACAGCAAAAGCGAATCCTCTCGGATATGACCGGCTTGGCACAGCCAGGACGACTGCTGAGCATTATGGGTCCATCAGGCGCTGGGAAATCGACGCTGGTAAGGCGGCGCTTTACTTCCATAAAGTGTATTTATAAATGATTGTCTTGACGGAAAGCTTTACTGTCCCAAAGGTATTTCACCTTGTTCCCATTTGCCCAATTGAGCGCGCACATATCAGTTTGCATGCCAGCCATGCAGCAACCACACATACAATAGTACCGCGTAACTTCGCATTATTGATCCCGCAAGCGGCACCGGCAATCTCAGCCCGCTCCTCACATTTGCATGTCACAAGCGACCCTCGGTTCATTTAGGCTTGATGGCCAACTCGGGCCCCAATCCATCCTACGTCAGGCATTCCACTGCCCTCGCCTGTCCAATCAAACCCCAGAATCCATACCACCACTCATCCCACTTCCCTACTTGCGCTGTCCAGTCTCCCTCCCCGCCTTCAACATCCCACCCACCCTTCCTCTCATTTCCCCTTCCCCGCTCCTTCCCTCATCCCGAACCCTCCATCTCCCCGCCTCACTCCGCCATTGTCACTCACCTCACCTCAGCTGGACGTGCTCGCATGCAACCTCGCCGCCAGCCGCGGCTGCTCCACAGAGGGACGCATCCTGGTGGATGGTGACCAACGGGACACCCGCGCCTTCCGCCGCATTAGCTGCTACGTACAGCAGAAGGACGTACTGCTTTCCAGCGCAACGGTAACATGGGGCAATGGGATGGGCCAGTAGCGGGTATATCGTGCACGCAACCAAAGCAACCCTGAGATGCGACACGCAAGGCAAACATGTACGGCTTGTTCACAGGTATTCATTTTGCTGCCCTGCTTGCCGTACAGGTACGGGAGGTGGTGCTGACGTCAGCGCTGCTGAAGCTGCCTCGTACGGTGTCCCTGGAGACCAAGCGGGAGCTTGTTGAAGCAACACTGAAGGAGCTGGTGAGGAGAGGGGAGCGAGAGGGAGCGGGGCAGGGGCGGAGGCATGGTTTGTTTTACCCTATACTACTACTAACAACAACAGCCCACGGGCTGGCTGGCTGCCCGCATGAGGCATGACCCTACGGAGGGTTGGGAAACTGGTTAACCTGCCTGCCTGCTCGCCGAACCGCCTGCCTGCCTTCCTGCCTGCCTCCCTGCCCGCTTACCCGCCTGCCTGCCCGCCCCCCTGCCCGCCTGCCCACCTGCCCGCAGGACCTGGTCTCCTGCGCCAACACGCTGATTGGCGACGAGACCATCGGGCTCAAGGGCATCAGCGGCGGCCAGAAGCGGCGAGTGAGTGTGGGCATCGAGCTGGTCAAGGTGAGGAGGGGAGGGAGGGGAAGGGAAGGGAGGGGCCAGCTGAGGTGGGGCTGGGGTGCGGGATTACGGAGGGAGGGGCGGTTGGGAGCAGGGTTTGAGGGGGTTTCGCCGGGCTCAAGGCGTGAGAAGTCCGCTCGGGGGGGGGTGAGGGCGACAACCGAGGGAGGCGAGGTTACAGGTTTTGGGCAGGTAGACGTAGGGCCGAACTCAAGAAACTGACTCTCTCTCAGACCTCTTTGCCTATCCATCCCTCTTCCTTCTCTCTTCCCTCTCTCCCCCCTCCCACTGCATGAGTCGGGATATGGGATTGGGACTCGTTGTTTCACTTATTTAATTTTTCCTCCCACCCGCTCCCTGCCAGGACCCCCGGGTGTTGTTCCTGGACGAGCCCAGCAGCGGCCTGGACAGCGAGATGGCGCTCAGCGTGATGACATCACTCGTACGGCTGGCGCGCAAGGGCCGTACAGTGGTGGGTACGGGTCGTACGGCTGGAAGGAGGGAGGTGCCGGTAGGGGACGCGAGAGAGGACAAAGGCCGCATGGGATGCCCTCAGGAATGGTCTTTGACCTCCCTCCCCATGTTCCCCTACCCCCCCCCCCTCCCCCAAACAGGTGTGCACCATCCACCAGCCCAACTCCGACATCACCGACTGCTTCGATGACTTCCTGCTGCTGGCGGGCGGCAGGACGGTGTACGGCGGCCTGTGGACGGGCGCGGTGGACTTCTTCGCACGCAACGGGTTCAGGTGGGGGGAAAAGGAGAACGTCCAATGTGTCTATGGGTGGCCCGAATCCCCCTGTTCATCCCTGTCCCAACCCTTGATCCTTTCTACCTTCCTTCTCTCCAACCCTGCTCCAAACCCTGCTCCAAACCCGCATCCTGCCCTTTCCCAATCCTCAGCTGCCCCTCCTTCAAGAACCCCACCGACTATTTCATGGCGATCGTCACCCGCGAGGAGGCGGCGGTGGAAACCCTGGCGGACGCGTACACCAAGGCGCGAGGGGCGCTGCTGGGGGAGATGGTGGCGGCAGGGCGGTGCAAGGGGGGAGCGCAGGGGCAGCAGGGGCAGGGGGCGGAGGTGGAGGGTCAGGAAGGAGGGGACCATGTTGCTTTGGAGGTGGGTGCGGAAGTGCGGAAGCCGGAGCAGCAGCAGGAGATGTGGGTTGTGCCCGTGAATCGTGCGGCGGCTGAGGAAGGGGAGGCGGAGGCGGAGGTGGAGCCCGAGGGGGTGCCCGTTTGGTTCCAGGTGAGGGGGCGTCTTTGCCGTACGTTTTTCCTTGCCGGTCATGTTTTGTAATGCTTTCCATTGCCTGTCTATGTCTTCCTTGGTAGCTGCATTAAGCACGTGTGTCACCTGGTGCATGTGCTTGCTGTCATTGCTGCTGTCCCCCAGCCGCCCCGCTGCCTCCTCCACGCGCTATCACACAGTCAGTCAGTTGTTTCCTCTTTCCCCCTTCCGCTTATTATAATTCTTTCCCTTTACCCTCCCCTCTTCACCTCACCCCCCCCCCCCACCTGCCGTCAGGTCGCGGTGCTTTCGGGCCGCTACTGGCGCACTTGGATTCGCAACCCCGTCATGATGGCCAGCGAGCTGGTGCAGTACATCTTCACTGCCGTATTCGTGGGCCTAATGTACTACAGGTGAGCGTGTACGGTATACGGGGTGACAACGAAGAGCTTGGGGAGTTGATGAAAAGTACAAAATGTGACCTTCGGCTGTCGGCTTCATAGCTGTGGCTGTTGGCTGTGTATGTAGCTGTGGACACGGACGTGTCTGCATGGAAGCAAGTTTGTTTTTCAAACCCGACACCTGAGATCACTCGACCCGGGCCAAGTGTGTGATCACATGGGGCACCTTGATGGGTCTATATATTCACATTGAGGGCTTTTTGACGTGCTTCGGCACAACTGTTAAAATTGGAAAAATACAGAGAAGATTAGCATGGCCCCTGCGCAAGGATGACACGCACAAATCGAGAAATGGTTCCAAATTTTTTTGCCGTTTCTAGGTCTGCGGTTCGAGCCCACGGGGCCACCGGCAGTGCGTTTCTAATTGCCCTCACGACTCCTCGGGGGAGGGCCCACAACGATTGCCTTATGACGTGACGCACCTCTCTCCCTCCCTCTGACCTTTGTACGACATATTCGGATACTACACCGCGCCACAACACTCCTTCGAAACGCCGTACACACAGGCTCAACGACGTTCTGGGCGAGGGCGACTTCAACCGCGCCGCATGCATCTGGTTCTCCTTTGCCGTGCTGTGCTTCACACCCTCCTACACTGCAAGTAAGAGATATGGGCTTCGCTTGTAGTACCGGTAGTACCGGTAGTACCTAGTAGCTAGCTAGTAATTCGCCTGTACGCCCGCAACGACAGGCCGTTCTTGCAAGTCCTGCTGCTTCCGTTACTCAGCTCCTATAGTGATTTCCGTTGACTGATAACCGAAACCCGAAACCCAAACCCGGCATCCAAACCCGCACACCGAACCTCCACAGTCACCAACTGGGCTGCCGAGCGGCTGCTCCTCAAACGCGAGCTGGGCCAACGACTGTACGGCATGACCGCCTATTATCTGGCGCGCTACAGCGTGCTGCTGCCCTTCGAAATAGCGCAGTGCCTGCTGTTCCTGGCCATCATGTACTTCTTCGCGGGGTTCCAGGTACGGTAAGGGGCAACAGGAACAGCTCCGTACGTACGGCAAAAAGGATGGATGCCGGTACCGAGGAGTGACTGCTGTTCCGGGCGCACACTCAAAATGCACCCTTTTTGTGGGGTTCCGGACAGGGACGGTGGTATTGTACGGCGAAACGGGTATGCATGGGTACGGCATGAGGGCTGGAATTGGGACACAACCCTAAACACTTTGTGCTCCGGCATCCATTCTGCTTTCCCATTGTCTTCCAACCCGCCATGCCGCCTCCCTGCCTCTTGCTGTCCTCTGTTCCCCCCCCCCCCCACAGGCCTCAGCGTCCGGCTTCTTCACCTTTTTCGCCGTCCTCAGCATGTTCCAGATCATCTCCGAGGGCCTGGGCGCCTGCTGCGCTGTGGCCACCAAGACCCCCACCTCGGGCGTCATCCTGCTCACCTTTTTGCTGCTGTTCCTGCTCGCGTTCTCCGGCTTCCTGACTGTTAAGGTAGGAAAGGGGATGTAGATGGAAGCATGGGATGGGCATGCAGCAGAGGGTGCAAAGTTGGGTTCCACATCATGCTCATGTGTAAACCTCTGTTCCTGCTCGCATTCTCCTACCTCGGGCTTCCTTTCTACTACCGATAATCCGACGGTCCTTTTGCCGGGTTGTCCTGCTGCTGCCGTCCTTTTCAATTATTGCTACCGGTGTTCTTTGCGTCGGTTGGTCTCTTAACGGCTCGTGTTCTTAAGCATGCGAACGTCCATCACCGCACACGCACTGCGCATTTCTGCCACACCTTATCTCGCCCGCCCCGTTCCCTCGCCCCCTCGCCCCCTCCCTCACACCGCGTACACACGCGCGCAGATCCCCATCTACTTTGTGTGGGTGCAAAAGACCTCCTACCTTACTTACGCCTACTCCGCCCTGGTGGAACGAGAGTTTTCGCACATCACCTTCCGCGACAAGGACACGGGGGAGGTCGTACCCGGCATGGATGCGTTTCCGGAGTCGCTGAAGACAGGCCTCACGTACGCCCAGAACGTGGGCGTGTTGGCGGCGCAGCTGTTGGGTATGGAGTTCATAAAGCTCGGCACGTTCCACTTTGCGTACCGCTTTAACATGATGTGAAGGGTTTTAACTACCGTACTGGGAACGGTTGATTTTGGATAGTTGAAGGGATAAGGGGTTTGAGTGCATGGCAGGCCGTGATGGAAGAATGCCATGTGAACAAGCAAGACTCTCCAAATTTTCGTTGGAGGTAGAAGAATTCTGCAGCTGAAGTTCACCTTTTTTGCTGAGTTTGTCTCTCTACGTTGCTGGTCAATCCTGCGTGAGCGTGTGTGTGTTTCAAAGCATGAACTGGATGTCCTGGCCTGATGACGGCTCTGCACAGCCGTACCTACGGAAACTTTGCTACAGCTAATTTCTTACTTGCATTTTTCTTCGTGCATCTATAATGGGGATATACAACGTTCATGTCGTACGTACGGAAGCTGTACGGGCCCGGATGCTGTAAAGACTAACCGTTGATACCGTGCAGGGCAACGTTTGATGAGGCCTGTCCATGTCAAACCCTAACATGAAATTACTAACGACGTCTGGAATTGCATGCATGCATGTGCTGCGTGTGCATGAAAATGGCTTGGGCGGGGGGTATGTATGGCGCGGGAGTGGTCGGTTAGGCACCCATCGTAGAGTTGCTCTTGCTGCTGTTCTGTTTTGCATTGTTTGGTTGCATGTGTGGTGCGCTCGTCATTCGTCGCTGTCCCCCTGCCGGCAGGGTTTTCCACTAATTCGCTTACCGGCGGTATCAACTCTCTCGAGGGAGGCCATCCCTGAAGCTATCATTGCTTTTGGCGTGCCAGGCGTGTGGTGGTGCTGCTGCTGTTGGGACTTGGGTCGATGGATCGACGGAGGTTGCAAGCAGAAGGAAGCAGCTGTTGTGTGTATATGCATGTGTTATGTTGGCTGATGACATTAAGAGGTAAATAAATGGGTGGGGAGGATGAGCAGGCATGCAAACCACCAGGACGGCAATCATGTAAATTCGTGTGGGTGGACGTTCTCCTGCCTAATCATGGCATGCCATTATGGGTTGCAGGGTCTGGAATGCGGACTTGGTGGGTTCTAGACAATAACAGATCTGTAAGGACAGATCTGTCCTTAACCCCCCTGCTCGTACGGACACACGGTACGCGCCTACATGTATACAGACTGCATCCAACGGAAAGAAACGGTAGATGCACTTCTGGAATGTGCGCTTCTGAAATGAGGGTTTCAATTGCTTCACGCTTCGGGGCAAAGGGCTTGGTGCACAACCATCCTCCCAATTACCGTATATATATGTTTTATTCATCCGTTTTGACGTGCTTCGGCACAACTGTTAAAATTGGAAAAATACAGAGAAGATTAGCATGGCCCCTGCGCAAGGATGACACGCACAAATCGAGAAATGGTTCTATATTTTTTTTTCTAAGTCTGCGGTTCGAGCCCAGCGGTTCATGCTACCCTCAAATGTTCCGTTCCGTCATACATAGGTTGATGTTGTCGTTTGCTAAATATGACTGTGCCGGGTTCAGGTCCACACCGTCTGTTCAACATTCTCACCTGGGGTGCAGAAAAGTAGGCTGCAGCTGCTCTCCTCACAAGAGAATGGCGCACAGGATTATGCTAAGGCTGCAAACGTGCCCTGGGTTGCTAGCACAGGAGAGCGCCCGCGCATACTGCAAACCACTAATAAACACCAATCAGGCACAACAGGCACATGTTGTACAAAGCAAAAGCGGCTGGAAGCGTTGGGAGTTGGATAGCTGGCTGCTGTACACATTATATTGGTACACGTACGGGTTACCGCACGTCCATGTAGCCGCGTCGCATCGGCTCTTGAAGTAATGCCACCGTAACCGTCGGTGCAGGTTGCTATATACTAAGAATCATCGCAAAGAGTGCCCCTGTACCCATGTGTCGGACATGTCAGATTATGTGGGCTTCGTACGGTATCTGGATGGACTGTGGCGAGTAGTTGGAGATCAGAACCCGGATGATGAGAACACCACATGAGGTTGATAACGAGGTAGGGGACGGGATCTCATGGGGCGAAGCTGGTCTAACGTTACAAGCAATAGTATTACATGCTCCCCTGCTGCGGGTATGTTACCATCCACAACTGGCGACGACCTTCCACGCATAACAGTTAAGATAATAAGCAGCCACAGGACCATGCAACAAATCGTCACGGCCCTAGGAAACCTGGATCGCTTGTACAACATGGATCGCTTGATAGCAATTGCACAACATGGACGTATGCACAATGTAGGGTAGCAAGATCGCGGGGCCCGTAACCAACGAGCCCTACGCCATGAACCATGGGTCACTCATGCACGTTTCCTTAACACCACCACAACAACATCCCTGCACATGTACTTGACACGCTCATGACATTTCACACACAAATCACAAGCACCTCTGTTCACAAGCGACAGAGCACGCAATGGCGGCAACATATACATAGCCATGCAAGACCTATGGTTCCTAGAAACATTTGCTGGGTATTTTAACGCTTTCAAATTGTTCACATACTGGATACTGGGTAAAAAAGAGGCCTAACACTATATGCATGCATGCACAAAGGGTCTTCGCCGCAAGGGCACGTGTACACTTGCAAGGGCACGTGTACACTTGCTTAAGGCTCATACCATACATATACGGCACCATATCATGTGATACGTGCGACACCATTACCACGTACCCAAGCAAGAGCGTCCCAACACGCATTACGCGAGGGCGTAGGGGTTATCAAACCACTTGGCCACATCGGTATTCAAGATCTCGGGCGGCACGGGTACGGCACGGCTCTCCACTTCGGCCAGGAAGGCAGGCCCCTTCGCTTCGGCGACAGCAGCAGCAGCGGTGCTGAGGCGGCGGCGCTGGCTGCGGGAAGTGCTGCTGGCGGCGGTGGCGGCGATCTGGGACCTGAACTGGGAAACCTCGTTGCTCAGATCCTGGGGAGCAGCGGCATTCGGAAGCAAGTGCGTGCGTGGAACACGTGAGGTCAATCACAGGATTCAGGCAGGCATGTACATGCCTTGGAACAAGGAAAGGTTGCATGTTATTTCAGGCTCCTGCCGTACACATACCTGATACGGCAAGCAGCGCTTGTACTGGAAGCGCTGGATGTTCTCATACAACTTGTCGTACTTGCACTTGATAGCGTCAGCCCAGTTAGCAACGTCACCCTCGGGGTGCAGCACCTGCGGAAAGAAGATCCGGGCATGAGTTCCACGCTTGAGGTGCGCATGGATGCGTAGTAATCATGCTTGTCTTGCAAGCCGCTGGTTACGCACTGGCAGCACCCGAAGCACACCCCTCCTAGAATGTCCGTACCTCACGTACGTTTCACATAAGCCGTTAAGCCCGCACTGCCGTCTACATACATCGTACACACACGCATCGTGCCGTACCTTCCAGGGGTTGGTGCACGACTCGCCCTTGCACACAGCCAGCACGGTCAGGAGGCCCTCCAGACGGGACTGTACGGCAGCATACTTGGGGTTGCCGTATACATTGTTGAGCTCGCCGGGGTCCAAGCGCAGGTCGTACAGCTCGCGCTCGTCTGCAGTACAAAGCAAGCAATGCAAAATGGGGAATTACGGGCAGGTGCAGCGGGCGGGTTATTGCTACACACTACTTACTGGTGCAGGAGGCAATGAGCTTCCAGCCCTGGCGCGCGCGCTCGTCCCACACGCGTACGACCTTCCAGGTGTTGTTCTTGTACGGCTGCAGGTGGTGCAGAACCTCATCCGACCAACCGCCCCAGAACTCGCCCTGGAACCTGAGAAGGAAAAGGAAAGAAGGGGGGAAAGGCAGGTAAGAAAGGAAGGGGGTGAAGCCATATAGAATGAAGGGACGGGGAAGAAGGATGTCATTGAGACGTGGTTGGGTAGATTGAGACTTGCTGCACGACTCACGAGTGTCATGCTCCAACGGGGAAACGTGCTAAACCGTGACATGTGGTGAACCTAAATGTTGAATGCCGAGGTTGCCAAGTATGAGAGGCTATACAGGTACCATGTACTCACTGGTTGCGGTGGTTCAGAGGCCGAGGGTAGTCAGCACGCAGGCTGCCGTCGTCGTTGACTCCCTGCAGGCATGGATGCGGGGCGACAGGGTTAGTTATTACGGTAGGCACATGCGATGAGGTACCGGTATTACGGAGTGTAAGGCCTACTGCGTGTGTACGGTTATCAGTCACTTACCAGGCCAAGCGGTGTTCCATCCAGCCCCTTGTCTGTCAGCTGGTTTCCAGCGCCGGCGAGGGTCAGGATGGTGGGCGCGAAGTCCACATGCAGGCCAACCTGGGCGGGGGCAGGTACCGGGGTGCGGTGAGGGTGGACATATCTTAGCGTCTAGCGGGCTAAGGACAGGAGAGTGAGGAGAGGGGCGGTTGGCGGTTGCGTGCCTGCCGCATTGACGCGGTGAGCCAATTTGACGACGGTGGAGAAGCACTGAATACGGCATGCATGCGTTGGGTATCCACATCATCCACATACAGCCTCTGCATGCATCCCATACATGTACGTACCTTCTCATTAGCCGGCTTGGCACTCTTGGAAGCGCGGATGCCGGGTCCCCGGATTAGGAAGGGCACACGCAGGTCTTCATCGTAGCCGGTCACCTTGCCCGCACCGAAGCGGTGGGTGCCAACCTGCATTGCATCATGCCCGCAGCAGGAGTACCGGTAAGCGATCAGGGTGGAGAAGCGGTGTGTTGGGCGGTGTGTGGGACAGGCGATTGTCGGGTTTTGGATTGTTTTAAACAGTTATCAGGCGTGTTGGTAGGAAAAAGGAAGTACAGGGTGGTATAACATCAGACAGCACATGCACCGGTAGGGACATTTGCAACCCAGGAAACAATGGCGCTCTATCTATGACTTTAGGAGGACGGGTGGGTGGAGGCCTTACATGGTAGCCGTTGTCAGCAGTGTAGATGATGTAGGTGTTGTCAAGCACGCCGCTGTCGTTCAGCGTCTTGACTGCAAGCAACGAGGAGAGGGGCCGCAAGGGAAAGGGCATCGTGTGCTTTGCGCGCCTGCAGTGACCCATGGGTCGTACACGCCTAAGCCGTAGTAGTGCACTGCTTCACTATATCCTCACCGTCTCACCCCCTACAACTCACCCCCGCTGCTGCCATCCTTTATCCTTAATTCCGCACCCCTATCAGCTGTCGCGCCCCATTCGCTCCCCTTGCTCCCCTTGCTGCTGCCTGACTTCCTTTCCTCCCCGGCACGGTTCACGTGTGGACGTGCGAGGATGGCCCCCATGCATGGCTCCTTGTCATCAGGAGCCCACCCAACCAATCCCAACCCCAACTTACCCACTCGGTCGATCAGCTCGTCCACCGCAGCCAGCGAGCGCAGCCGCAGCCGGTAGACCTCCTCCAGGTAGGTGCGGTTGTTCTGCTGGGCCCTGTGCACCGCATGCATGTACGGCATGTACGGCAGCGAGACAGACAGGAAGGGAGAGAGTGAGTGTGTGAGACCTAAGACGGCTTGTAAACAACGCCACTGTCATTTGTGAATGGCACTTTGACATTCTCCGTACAACTAGGGCTACCAGTGGCAGCTCTTATACTGAAGTACACTTAATGCATCATTGGGCAAATAAGCCGGCAAGCCAAACCCTGCAAGTAAGTAGTAGGTCCTATATACTCACAGCGGCAGTGCGCGGATCCAAGCGGGCTTGTCCGACACGTCCGTCTCAAACAGATTCTTGCGAGCGGTGCCGGAGGGCAGGGCGGCGTCCGAGAAGAGCTCCCAATGGCGAGGGGCGGGGACGGGCGGGTAGAAGAAGGTCTTGGTGCTGGGTTGGGAGGGTGGTGGGGGGGTGGGGTGGTGGGATTGTGGGCGGCAGAGGGGTAAGGGAGGGGACGAATGAGGGAGAGGCAAGGGGAAGGAAGCCGAAAACGGGATGCCAGGAACTTTTATTTGGAATACCGGTGTTGGAAGAAATCTGACGAGGGAGCCAGAGAACGAGGGCGTAGTGTATGGCTTAGCTGAAATCTGAGACACTAGGTCTGAATCATATCTGGGCTGCCGTTATCACTGGGCATGTTATATGGACATGTGATGGCACTACAAAGGGAACAGGCCTGGTTGAGGAGGGGAGGTGCATGGTATGGGATTGTGTGTTGCAAGCATTGGGTAGCATGCACCCCTGGATCCTGGCTCTGTACACGGCCCCACACGCAACCCCCGCCTACCTGTTGCTTGCGGCGTCAAACCAGATCTGTTGGGCAGGCAAAAAGCAAGTGAGGGTGATGAGGAAGCAGAAGCAAGTGAGGGGAAGCTTTCTCAGGCTGTCATGGTTAAAGCTGAGTAGAACACAGGGCGAACGAATATTAGGCAATATGAATACCGGATTCCCCAAGCATCCCAAGCTCCCCATGCCATCCTCTTCCCTCACTACTACGTACCCGGGTGCTGGTGTGTGGGGCTATGGGTGAGATCTGCGCGTAGAAGGGCCGTCCAGACGCCACAGCGGTCTTGATCTGTGCAACGGACTTGTCAGCAATAACGTCCGTGGAGTACTCGCCAGGATAGATTACAGGATCAGCGCCGTTCCTGTACGACAAGAAAATCCGAATCCACTTTCTAATCCATGTGCAGCAGTAGGGTGTATTAGTTCTTTGCTTGGCGAGGGTCATGACTCATGAGGGGGGGATGCACGACAGCATGAGGGTATGCGTTGCACGGACAGTATTAGGCGTTGTCCTGAGTAGGGAACTAGGGATGCCTGCTTATTTACCTGGAGAAGCCTGGGTTGTTGTAGTCGAAGGTGTAGGGCGTTACGAGGGCATCGATGTCTGTCCAGCCAGCAGGCTGCGAGGTGGGAAGGTGGATCAGAGCTTTACGGCATATGGAGAGGGGGATGAGAGATACGGCATAGCAAGGGAGGGAGAAAGAGGTAGCCGGATGCGCCGCCGCACGGGCACGGCAAGTGCAATAGCAGGGCACAGGTAGGGGTGTGCTGCTGGTGCGCACAGCGACTTGCCTTGTTCTTATAGTTGGCAGTGGAGTAGTCGACAAGGAACTTGCCCACCTGTATGTGTAACAACAGGGCAACAGGCAGTAGACAGGCGGTTACAGAACACATTGTTTCAGTCGAACTCAAAGAGTGTTGTCGGACCAGCATTGCCCGCGGAACACGGCAAGCATTGCTGCAAGCGACGCACAGGCTGCAAGCCAGCGGTTGCGCTTACGTAGTAGGTGCCGTATCCGAGCTCTTGCAGCCATACAGGCAGATAGGACTTGTCGATGCCCAGGCTCTTCCACTTCGGGTATCCGCCTGTTAGATGGAACAAGGGCAAGTTCGTCGAAAAGGTAGGACTAAGACGACAGTGAAACTACCAATTTAGCTCGAAAGTGTTCTCGCCGATATATAAATTCCTTTATGAATAGCCTTACAGCACACGCCCGAACGAGAGGCCTTGTCGGGTGCGCCAACAGAAACGGTTAACATCGGCTTACAGTACTAAAACCCACCATGTGGTCCCAGGACATCAGTGAAGTTAGTGTTGTGGCTGAACTGTCCGCGCCAAAGGTTAGTGCGCGAGGGGCAGCAAACTGGCGTCGTGACGAAGTAGTTGTTCAACTCGATGCCGGGGTAGCGAATGTGCTCGTGAAGCTTAGGCATATATCGGGGGTGGGTGGAATTCTGGATGCCATCTTGATCGTCCTGAAATTACATGTGTGAGGGAAATCGCTTCTGTCTTGACACCATCGACAATTAGAGGCCTGTTTGCCCCACTCCGCTTAGGCTCCTCACCGTAAAAATGACCACGAAGTTTGGTGGCTTCTGTGATGCAGCTGCAGCTTCTTGAACTAGTAGTGCTGTTAGGGTGAGAATTACGGCAGCGCCTGTAACGGCGCCCACCGGACTACGCGCCATTGTGGATGTAATCCGTGGTTCCAAGCACAAACGCTTCGGGCAGGTGACACCAACAAAGACGAGGATGCAGTGCAGGCGCTTACAATGCCTATGATGAAGACAAGATGATTAGCCAATTGTGCCGGCTTTTTGATGACGGTTCCGGTTGTACGGCGTTGACCTCCCGGACCTCATGGCCTGACCCTGATGGCCTCTATGTACAGGCCGTATTGCATCAAGTAGTTTGCGGCGCAAACGCGATGCACCTAGCGAACACGTACTATAGGAAAGTCCGTCGACCGGCGTTTGCACAAAGAATGCTGCAAGGTTGCGACCCATTGGCCTGAACACAAGGTGTTTGTAGCCCATTCGGAAACCTTTATGATTGCACATATAGATTTTATGCATCACCCAAGCCCCAGGGTCCTGGTCGGATAAATGATTAAACAAGAACACAACCGGCTCCGAACTCTCTGCCGTGGATTCGGGGCCATCAATAATTGCAGTTGTTTATTCACCCAAACTGGAATGCGGAACAGGGAATCTTGATACAATACTGCCAATGCTTGAAGCGTGGTACTTTCAGCTATAGTTAGTCAGACAATTTGACATTGCGGGACCAGCGTAGCAGAGCTAGCAACTTCCCTCGTAACTAAGCTTGAAATAATAAACCTATATTGTCGTGTGCTACACGTCCAACGCCTTCCCAAGGATAGCTATCTGCAACATTATTATCAATCTTGTACGGATGCGGTAAGCTAGGTTTCTCCCTCATCAAGCGTGAAAGAAAGCGAAGTGCTGCGGCCGAACCACAGTAGCCATTTCCGCTTTGTGTTGTGGTTAGGCTTACCTGTGTCTTGCGGGAGCGTTACTTTGGCTCTCACGGTTACTGAACGTAGTCGCGTAGTGTTCTAGGTGTTCAGATTATTGCAGAAGAGATACCAGTTGTTCCTCATTTAGCAGCAACGAATACAGAATTGCTCTATAGGAAGGCTAGGAAGGAGGTGGCGCGGCACATCGAACTTGGATACAACGGGACGAGTGCTATACTATAGTAAACCATGTCAAAGTCGCAGGTTCGTCTAATTCGCGCATGCACCTGAAGCCAACCTGTGCTGCTGTAACTGTTGGTGCATGTCAATGCTCGAACAGACTTCTTCACCGGCAGTAAGCGCACAAGGGGAGATCCTCTTAGCGAAGTACTTGACGGACTCCATCCGCACAATCGAGCAAGCAATAAAGCGGGCGGGGCCGCCTGCCGCCCCTGCTAGCACCCTTCCCCGGTCTGTGTCAGCGCCGCGTCCAGAAGCCAGGTAAGCCCTTTACGGCCCGGGTCCGCACAGTTTCCCTCTCCCGTTAGCCATCCTCGGAGACCTGTATAACGCCTAGCTTAGATGTCCTCCACCCTGCCCTCCATCGCTGCCTATCCTAGCGAACGCTGCCCTCAAAAAGCCACCCGTCCCAGCCCCATCTTCCCGCCCTGCAAAGCCCCCGACCCTTTTATCCCGTACGCCCACTCCACCGCACCTTTCCTCATCGGTCGCGGCTGCTTTCAGGTATGAGACCCGCCGAGCAGCGACAGAAGTCCTGCTGCCGCGCAAGCTGCCCCCGTCCTACGCCCCCGCCGCCGCTGCAGCCGCGGCAGCCGCCCATGTCACTAGCCGTCACGACGCCCTGCGCACCTCCAGTCCCGGAACCGGTCCTGGGGCTCCTATAACCGCACTGCAAGCACGGTTGCGTCAGTCCAGTGCCTCTCCTCCCGGCGTGTCATCGCCCCCAAACCGAAGTCACGGTGGTGGTGGCGGCGGCGGATCCGGACCGCCGCCAGTGTCATCGTCGTCGGCATCTAAAGCGGCATCCGGTGGCGGCGGCGCGCCGCTGCCGCCGCGAGCTGTTGTTGTACGTACGGCACATGCAAGCGCCACTGCCGTACAACCCAACCCAAATCAACTACACCAGCAATTGCAGCAGCACTACCATCCATCTCACCAACAGCAGCAGCAGCAGCAACAGCAGGCATACCCGCAGCAGCAGCAATCACAGCAGCATGCGACAGCAGCTGCTGCTGCTGGGAGGAGGCCCGGATCCGGGTCAGCAGGAGCTCGAAGTGGGGGTGTCTCGGGTGGCACCGGCGGCGGCGGCGGTGGAGGAGGTGGAGCGTTACGCTCGGCTTCAGCTCCTAGAGCAGAGCAAGACGCCGGTGGCCCACCCAACCACCCTAGTCATCAGCAACATTCGTACAACCAACAGCAGCAGCAACAACGACAACAACACCCGCAAGCGCATTTCCGCAGTTCTGGGCCCGCTTACCCCGGCGGCGGTGGCGGTGGCGGTGTAGGCGGCGGTGGCAACCCCCTCCAGGCACAGAAGTTCAGTTCCCAGCTGCCACCGCCGCCACCGGCGCTGCAAGCCCCACAGCCCCCCAGGAACCTAGCGGCAGCAGCAGCGCTGTCACCCACAGCTGCTGCGGCGGCTGCAGGCGGCGCACGTCTCGGCGGTCTTGGGTTGGCCGGCGGTGGAGTTGGAGTGGGTGGTCTGGCAGCTGCGGGTGCGGATGCTCGGAGCATGGCCTCAGTTCGCCGAGGCGGTGGCGGGGGCGGTGGTGCTCCCTCGGAGGCGGGCAGCCACTCCTCCTGGTGGCGGTGGCGACCCGTGACGGACGCCTCGTACCCGCTGACTGCGGTAGGGAACCGGTTGGCTGCATGGTTGGCTATATAGTCGGTAGTCGGACACTGTTTGCTTATACGGTAGTCGGGCAATGGCTGGGCTATAGTCGGGCATCTTTGGCTTAATTCCGGCATGTCTGGGCTGCAGACGGACATGTTGGGCTACAATCGGGCGTTGTTTGCTGCACCGCACCGGCGCACTTGCTCTCGCTGATGTTATGTCTCATCACATGTCCCTCCGTGTCATGTTGCGTTTCCGTACGGCGTGCCTCAGATCACCGACCGCTACGCCGCCAGCCTGAGCCCCACGGAGCTGGTCAAGTGGAACGACCGGGTGGCCAGGCTGGAGGCGGAGATAACACAGGAGAAGGAGCGCAGGTGCGAGGGGGGGGGGCGGCTGAGGGTGTTTGGGGGGGGTGTCGTGTGTGGGCCCTTGTGGAGAGGTTGTAACGCCGAACGTGTCTTCTTGTACCAGCAGCTGCTAAGAGTATAACACCCGCAGCTCGGTCTGCAGCTTCTGGATGTAAGCCATTACCATACGGCACCTTGCTGTTGCCGCAGCCTGTTTTCACGGTTAAAGGCTACCAAGATACCAACACTGCGTGTAACGGTGTAACAATATTGCTGCTGCAGGAAGCAATTCGAGGAGCAGCTCAAGAAGCTGCAGGTGGATACTTCCTCGGGTGGAGCTGCGGCTGGGGCAGCAGGTGGCGGTGGTGGCGGTGGCGGCAGGATAGCAGCCGGGGTGCGTGTGATTGCGCCCTTTCGCTGAGAACCAAGTAAAGTAATTTCCTCTGGCCCTTACAAAAACTGTTGGACGCTTTGGGAAGACACCGCAACAAGGTGTTCTGGGGCTTCTTGACCCATGGGTCTCTCGGGCTCTTGTTGATGTGGTCTGAGCATCTGAGGTCCCAGCAGGGTTCTGACGGGCCCCAAGTGAGGGGTTCGAAGCTTGAAGTAAGTGTATATGACTTCACACGTGAGCGGCATGTTTGGGAGTGACATGGCAGCTGAATAATGACCCCTGCGCTGTGATACCGGTATGCTATGTGATGATGCATACGGTGAGCCACACCCATCTATAGAAGTATCGCCTGAGCCCGGTACCCGTGATGTCTGGGGATACGTGGCCACATTGCGACATGGGTCTTGAGTGCTGCGCTTGGGTGATCAATACGACCAGCAGCGTGTAGAGGGGATATGCCATGCGTTGTGGTCGCGCGGTTTTCCAGCCAACTGCTTCCGTGCCCGTAAAACTTCTTGAGGCCTGCCCGAGGCCCATCTCTCTAGGCTCGCCTCGAGCCCGAAAGCCGCAGCTGGACAAGCCGAGGAGTGTTGTGTGCGATATGGTCCGTGGGATTGCAGGTCGCCCGGCTGGGGCTGAGTGTTGTAGGTGGTTGCGTGCGAGGCAGTTGTCATGTCATGTCGCTGTGCCTTTGCCTGCCTGGCTGGGATAAAGTGGAGCAGGAAGTGCTCATTCGTTTAACATTTTCGTTTCTGCCATTCGGCAGTGAGGGTGATGCGCAGTGATGGCGATGCGGCTGCGAACTGCGAGGGGGTGGTGCGTTGATGTGAGGTGCCTACCGGGTGTTGTGTAGGTAGGCAAGGTGTGCCTGAGTGGGTTGGGTGTTATGGGGCCGCATGTGAAGGCCGCATGCAATAGCGCGTGATGCGTGGATGGTACTGCAGGGGAATCTGACACTGCAGGCGGTTTCGAGGCGAGAGAACTGAGGGTTCGGATGATGATTGCGGGTGATGAAGGGTAGAGTGACACGGAGGGTTGTGGTGATGTCAACGTACGGTAGACATGTGCAGGCAAAAGGGAGGGTTCCTCCGGTACAGAGGTCTTTCTGCACAGAGGCCTGACAGAAGCTCTGGGAGTGTGGGTTCTTGGGCTGTGGCTCAAGTGTCAAGTCAGCTCCACGTCGGGCTTTTGGAAGACGAGCAGGGAGGCAGGACAAGAAGCGAATGGCGGGCAGGTGTAGGCTAAATGGGCAGGCGTAGGTTCGGTCCGGCCCGGTAGTCTTGTAGGCAGCAGGCTTGTCCCACGCGTCGCCATGTGTGGGTTGTTTCTGTCGCACACACAGACCTGAGAGTAGCAGGTGCTGGGCTCATGTTGCAACAGCCCTGCGGCACTGCAGAGCACTGGCAGAGACCCTTGGCAACCCCCATGGTCGGTACCCTGCGTGCGTGTGTAAAGTGCAGCTTGTCCGGCTCGCAAGGCAGCAACCCTAGCCCTAACCTGCTGAACCCGCAAAACCTAACTAGCCAGAACACTGTAAAGCCCACAGCAGTAAAGCCCATCACGCCCATTTCCTAGGCTGGTTAAGCAGCCGTCTCCGGAACCACGTGCCCACCCCGGTTACAGCTCTCCTAGCCCCAACCCGCTTCGTTCCTCCGCCGCCACCACCACCCCAAATCCAACTGCTGACCATGGCCATGCAATGTACACCCACGCGCGCCCTCCGGGCTCTAACCTGCTTCTTCCTTCTCCTCCCTTTTCCCTTTTCCACACGTCTCCGCCCATCCCTACCGTCCCTCCTCCTCCCTCCTCCCCACCACCTCTCATCCCTAATCCCGCCTGTTTTTACTCCTCGCCCTCCTTACCCTCCTCAAAGCGCACCTCCTTCCCGCCCTAATACTCCATGTCCTCCTCCATTCCCAACCTCGCCCGCTTCCATCCCGCCCCCAGCTCAGCCGGCGCAGCAGCGCTAACCCACGCCCGCTGCACCGCCGCCAGCAGCGGGGGCAGCTGACGCCGAGCCCCCACCCCCGCCGGCCCCGCGCCCGGCCCCCCCGGACCTATGCATGCGGTAACCGCCCCCGCAGCGCCGCCACTGGCTTCCAGCGACCACACGGCTCCCGAGGGCAGGGGGGCTCCACTGAGGCTCTCAGCTGGGACACCTGGGCGCATGGTGGTGGTGGGGGGGAGGAGGTGTGAAGGGGGGGAGAAGGAAAGAGGGGTTCAGCACCGTGCGCGTTTGGACCAAAACGGAGCCTGGAAGATGCATGCTTCTTTTCCCCATCCACTCTTCCACCCCTCCTGCCCCCTCACCATGCGTATGCGACCACAGGGGTGCCGAGCTAGCGAGCGCCATCGCCTCCGACCGCTGCCGCCGCCAGCGCTGCCGCTGAGAGGAGTCGGCGGCAGGGTGCGGCGGCAGCTGGGCGGCGTGGAGCTCGGGGAAGGGAGCGGCGCACCTGGGCAGGCAGGCATGGGCGGCGGCGGCGGCATGGGGCGAAAGAAGAGGGACCGGATCGGATCAGGCAGTAACAAAATGAACAGATTAAGATTCCATGGCATAATGCACCCAACTGGGCACAACCCCACCACCATCATCCCCACCTGAAGCTCCTCCACAGCTCCCGTGACGCTGCATGCGGCGCTCCCAGCTTGCCGGGCGCCGGCGGGCCGCTCTCCAGCAGCTGCTGCTGCAGCCCCAGTCCGCGGTACCGCTCCAGGAGGGCCTCCCGGGTGGCGGGCAGCAGCGCCGTCATGCGGGAGAGCTCCTCCTGGCGGAAGTTCTGAGGGGCGGTGCGGGGAGGTGGGGGCGTGAGGTGAGGGTGGTGAAGTGATGTGAGAACTCAACCAAAACATAACGTCCATAAGCAAGGGCAAGACAATAGGCATCGGTGAGGGTGGTGGCGGTGCGCGCATTCACGCATGCAACACAGCAAGCAAGCACGCACGCCCTCACCTGCGCCAGCGAGGCTGCCGTGATGAGTCCCTTGCACCTCACGCAGTGCACGTGGAAGGGCCCGGGGAAGAGGCCGGCTAGCGTGCGGTGCATGAGAGCCTGGGAGGAGGGAGGGGGAGGTGGCGAAGGTGGGGGAGGTGGAGATGGGGGAGGTGGGGGTGAAGAGGAAGCACCCAACCATGTGGCATGGGTAGGTTGCAGCATGGCTTGTGTCCCTACTCTTGAATGGCATCCCATTACCAACATCCTACCCGCGGCAAGTCTCCCGACTTGGCTGCGTCCTGCACCTCCGCTGCCGTCACCGGCGCCACGGCGGCTCCCGGCACTAGCACCCCCGGTGCAGGAGCTGCAGCTGCTGCTGTCGACCCGGCTGACCCACCGCTCTGCTGCTGCTGCTGCTGGTGTAGAAGAGCCTACATGGAAGGAGGAAGGAGAGGAGGGAGAGCGCTAATCATCTCTTGCGACTTGTCCAATCGCCTCCCTCCACAGAAGTCAGGCACAACCCCACAGCAGGCGGCTCCCGGCTACTTTACACGCCAGCCAACCCGCCCCAACGGCACAGCCAAACAACATACTCAATAGCTCCGTTCCTTGCGAGCACCCCACCATACACGTACGTCCATCACGGGCCGCATAGCACCCACACCTTCACCCACCTGCAGGTGTGAGTTGAGCAGCTTGGGCGCCCGGTGCTGCAGCTGCAGCGAGATGTGGATCAGCGACCGCACCCGCACACCCGCCTCGCTGCCCAGGACCTCCTGCGGGGGGGCAGGTAGGGAGGACAAAGGAGCGGGCGGGCAGGAGCAGGCGTCGAGAAAGAAGAGGCGAAAGAGGTAGGGCCCAGGCGAATGGGTGAGGAGGAGTGGGAAGGTGCATGGGAAGTCTGTCCATTGGGCCCATGGGACATGGAGGTATAACGATGTACAGCGCGCGCGGGCAGTTGACGACGCACCTGAATGGCTGCGTGCAGGCCCAGCGAGGCGCGCGTCTCGGCACTCGACTTGCTGCTCGCCGCATTGGACAGACTCGTCTGGGAGTAGGGCGGGTTGGTAGTAAGATGGGTTGGTTCAGGTTGGTTGGGGTGGGTTTACCGTAGAAAGCTGGCAGCATGTGTAGGGAAAAGTTTCGAGAGAGGTTGCCGGTAGGACATAGCCAAGTAGATTGGTCGCACATGGGGTACGCTGGTTTGTGTCTTCCCGTGCTATCACTGTAAAACCTTAAATATGGGAAACAACATGGGGTACAGTCTGCGCTGCATTAGGCTGCCATGAGCGTATACATCGGTGGCGACACTCACCCCAAGCAAGGCCAGCTGCATCTGCTTCATAAGCTGGTAATCAGGGTAAAGCCGCAGCAGCGGCAGCAGCGCAGTTCCACCACCTCCACCACCTCCTCCTGCTCCCTCCGCAGCTGTTGCCGCGCCATTCCCACCTCCCCCACTTCCTCCTCCTCCTCCTGCTGCACCTCCACCCTCCTGCTTGATCGCATCCCCTGCTGCTCCGGCTCCCGCTCCTCCTGCTGATGGTCCTGCCCCGCTTTGTTCTTCCGCCCAGATTCGTACGGCAGCCATCATGAGGGTGCACACCTCCAACACAAACCACACCATGTGGGCGGCTAGCGCGCGTGTCTCGGGGTTTGAGCTGCACGGCATGGCATGATTGGCGGAGGCAGCGGGTGTGGAGGGTGCAGGGGGTTAGGGGTCGTTAGGAGAGGGAAGACATGCAAGCAGAGACGATAAATGGAACGAACGGATAGCCCCGAGGACAGGAGATGAGAAGGATGCGCAAAAACGACAGCAAAGATGACTGCAAAAAGACCAGCGGTGAGCTCCGCCTCGGGGAAGAGAGAGAGCGAGAGAGAGACAGGCGTCGCTGGGTTGTGCCGTACCACTCACAGCGCTTCGGATTGCTGACTGTACAGCAGCGACAGTGCCTGGCTGTACTGCACTGTACGAGCATGCGCCAGGAGATCTGCGGCCACCAGGGCTGCGTGAGGGTCGGGAAGACGTCGCAGGACTTCCAGCTTGGCCCTGAGTGTGAGGGAGGGGGCGGTGTGTTTGGGGTGTGCACGGGGTTTCGCATGGGTTTCGCATGACAGCATGTGATTCCATGAGGGTGGGGTGCGAAGCGTGGAAACGTGGAGACGTCAGGTGGCATGCATGTCCCATGGTGTGACGGAGGGCAATCCTTAATCACAAGCCGAGGCAGGCGCGGGTCGGGCAGCTCATGAACACATGTCTCCCACCAGACCACGCAAACACAGAAAAGACGAAAGATGGAGTAACCCACAGACGTATAAGAAGCATATTGCTGTTAATACTGTCGTACCTCGTCACGCCAGGTGCTAACGCCCCTCGTACAGCAAACTCCTCATGTCCGTACAACAGCCCATCTAGCTGATCCAGGCAGCGAGCCACGTGGGCGCGTTGCCCCGCTCGCCAGCGACAGCGCAACCGCTCTGCTACATCCCATAGGCTGCCGTACGCGCAGTTTAGGAATCGTTGTTCGTACATGTGTAGATGTAAATTTGCCGTACATGCCGTACATATAGGCGAAGAAATGCCGTGTACGATAGCAGCGCCCAAACGATGTACGGGTGCCAGGTAAGGAAGGAGAAGCCAGGGGAGAAAGGGGGCGAGGAGGCGTTGTCAGGGCAGGAGAACGATGTGGAGCAATGAAAAGAGCCACTCCGGGTAATGTAAGAGCACCAAACCGCATGGCAATCGCACGCTATGGTGATATCAAGTAAACAGTTCCCGCCCAGTTCGCAAAAGGCAGGCACGTCGCTTTCAATACATACTTGGTCGGGGCGTAGTTCACTGACCCACGGTTCACATGCTCTTTCGCAGGCATCCCCGTTTCGGTCCTCTACTTCACGATACCGGTACCCACCTCAGCTTGTGCAGTAGCCCCCACGCCAGCCGCATGGTATCCAAGTTGCACGACACCGCATCCTCAGCCACATCGCCGCCAGCATTGCCGTACACCGCATTGCCGCCATGAGCTAATGTCGTACTGTTACCGGCTCCGAAACCGCCGCTACCGTTACCTCCTTCCGTAGCCACATCCTGAACCGTGTATAACTCCAGAAGCACCCTACCGTCCTCGTCCCAGCCAGCCTCGTCAGCCTCGGCTTCATAGTCGCCGCCGCCACCATTGCCGTACACATTCGCGGCGGCGGCGAACGACTCGTCGCCATTCGGCGCCGCCGCCGCCTCGGCATCAGCCATGTCAGTGTCCTCGTCACCGCCCCCATTGAGGCGACCTCTCCCGCTAGCGGCTGTGCCGTCGCCTTGTCCAGATTGGCGCCTCCGCCTCTGCCGCGGCCTTCCCACTTCCGTAACGAAGCACAAGCAACAGCTGTTCGCCGAGAAACACACAGTAGATGCCAGGACCTGCTGCTGTGGTGACGATGGTGGTGGTGTTTCAATTGCCAGGCCGGCCCCTCCATTGTCGTACGATGGCGTTGTCGTACCCTGCCCAACGACCCCTTGTTGACTGTCGCCAGGCCAAGTCGCATTGCGACCACTGCTCAGATAAGCTGTAGCAGCAGAGTGACTTTCGGGTACGGCATTCACCTTGCGCAGTACGGCAAGGGTTTCGGAATCCATGCACTGCGCCGTACCGCGGAAAGCCACGACGAGCTTCGAACCGTCTGAGGACACGCTGATCGACGTCTCTGCTGCTGCGGAGGAGGACGGCCACGCGGGTTGCTGAAGCAGAGCCCCGGGCGCATGCGAATGCTGGTCCCCATTGTCAGTATCAGTACTCTCGACGCCGAGAGCCATGTGACCTCGGTGCTTGCTAATACGATCGGAAGTCCAATCGCCGTCCCATTGGCTGCTGCTGCTGCCAGCCTCGTCCGACACAGTCGCCTTGCGTTCTAAGAACCAGCGGAAACCTCCACCGGCTGACGCTGTTGACCCCGGGTCGGCTGAAGCACCCCCTTGCCCAGCTGCTTTCTCCGTGTAGCTCAGCACCACCGCTTCTACCTCCGGCTGCATGCGATGGGAAGGTTGCGGGGCGTGGGGGAGAGAAGGCGAACCGGCGTCCATTTGGGTCGTGGTGGTGGCGATGTTGAAGGGCTCCTGCTTGATACGAGGCGCCGGCGGTTGCTGCGGTTGCTGTTGCTGGTGGTTATTAGGGGCGTGGGCGTGGGCTGCTGTCGTTGATGCTGTTGTGGATGGTGATGGTGATGATGCGAGCAGGTAAAGCCGCTTTACGGCGCATGCAGGGACGAGCAGCCGGCACTGCCGTACATCCAGCCCTGGCGGGACGTCCAGCTCGGCCTGAGGGGTGGAGGTTGCGAGAAGGGCGGGTGGGGTAAACGGGGGTAAGGGAAAGGGATGTAGGGTTGGGGCAAACGGGTTTTGTGACGTACGGAAACAGTGCTCCACAGCTGCACATCACCACGCTGTCGCAGCTCACTACACCTACCACCCTACCCGTCCCTGTCCCTGTCTGCTCCGCACCCCCACCTGAGGCTCCAGGGTGGGTAACGGCGCCTCCCTCCGCGACCCTGTGGGTGTCGAGGAGGTAGCGGCGCCCGCTGCAGCAGCTGCCGCTGCTGTGGCGGTTGCCCCCGGCGTTTGCGGCACCGGTTGACCCGACAGTGTTGGATTACCGCGCATGCAGTACAGGACAACACGGGTGGCATGGCTGCCGCTGCCGTTGCCACAGCTACCGCCGTCGGCATTGACGCCGCTACCCCCACCGCCGCCGGCGCTGCTGCCGCCAGCGTTAGTAGCGCCACTGCTGCTGCTGCCATCTTGCAGCACCGCAGCAATCGCCAGGGTACCATCATGCGCCGCGGAGATGGATGCGTACCGCACTGCCACCGACTGCTGCTGCTGCTGCTGCGGATGGGGTCCGGTTCCTGTTGCTGCTGCTGCTACCGCCACTGCGTTAGTTGCTGCCGCTGATGACGGCGACGGCAGCGGAGGAGGCAGGGTTAGGGTTTTGGAGCGGTGCCAGGAAAGGGTGTTGGGCAGCTTGGAGGCGGTGGTCCACAGCAGGGTGAGGGAGCCGTTGGAGGTTAGTACGGCAGCGGTTAGTTGGTGCGGCCGAGCCCAGTGGGGTACCGCCTGGGAGGTGAGGTGGGGTGAGGAAGGAAGAAACGGGGAATACGGAAAAGTGAGGCGTTGTTTTCATGTGCGATGTGCGAAGTCCATCCAGCAAGCAAACGTCCTCTGGGCTCCTCCTACATTAGAGAAGGCTGACGGCGTAACGGGCATTTGCCACGCCAGGTCATGCCACCATGAGACCACCTACCCACCATCAAGCCACCTGAACCTCCCAAAAGCCTAAAACAACTACACCCTAGTCCCGAGGACCCCTCCCCGAAGCCCCCACGCATCCGCTCACCCCAGGTACCAGGGCATCCTCACAAAACAGTGTGTCAAAGTTCTCAAGCGCCTGCTGCTGCTGCTTTGCCGCTCCCTCCTCGCCGCCTCCGCTGCCGCCTCCCCCGCCTGCCGACCCAGCACCCACACCAGCGCCAGACGAGGAGGCGGAGGAGCAAGGCAGCCGCTTCGCTGCCAGCTCTGACGTCCTCCAGGAGCGTCCGCTCGGCGGCTGCCGCAGCCAACAAACGCATGCAAAGGCGGGCAGCTGCTGCTGCTGCTGCTGGGCTAGAGAATTGCCATGGGTGTTGTTGTTGCTAGCGCCGGCAACATCCGCACCGACTGCCCCGTCTTCCAAGGGTTCCGCTTTTACGCCCCGTCCTCGCTGGGCTTCCTGAAGGTGCCCCTCCAAGTTGCCGCTGCCGCCTGCTGCGCCGCCAGCACCGACAAGGCTGCGGTTGCTGCTGCTGGTGCGGATGTTTTTGTTGCTGCTGCTGCTGTTCGCACTGGTGCTGCTGGCGTCGTGGAGCAGCTGACCATGCCAATCGTCGACACAGCGCGGGAAGACAGAGTCGTCTTGGCCCTGCAGGCAGGTAGGAAGGGAGGCGCGAAATGGGAGGAGGAGGAGGAGGTGGTCAGATACACCAATCCCCGACGAGGGCTCAGGTGAGGGCGCGACTCGCAACCAGGCGCTTTTCCTGCCTGGCCTGCAATGTACGGCACATGCTGTACGCATCCTGTAAACGCGTTCGGTCACACTGCCTTATGCAAGCAAGAACTCTGTCGGTTGGATCGCACTCGCTCCGCACCCACATGGCCCATCCCAGCCGTACACCGCCGGCTGCAAGCAACCTGCATGCACCTTCGGAGCCCCTCAGCTGCATGACTTCGATCCGGCGTCCGGACCCCTACGGTGCTATCCCTGCCGATTTGCGTTACCGGTATGTCCGGTCGACTGTGGCCATTACTTTCCGCTAACCCCACCTGCTGCGAAGGCTGCGTCCACACGAATACCCGTCCAGACGCCGTCGCACACAGCAGTGCACGCCTTTGCCCCGGAGGAGACCACTCCATGTGGCTGATGTAATCTCCGGGCCCTTTGATGACAAGGGACATTGGATAACTTGAAAGGAGTGCATCAGGTATGTGGCATAAGTGGCAAGAGGACCTGCATCCGCACCTGTCAAAGGCAGTTTAAATGACGTGCAGTCTTCGGGGTTTGAGGGCTCCATAACCATGATCTGGGCTGTGCTGTTGCCTGGCTCAGGGGTAAGCCCGACAGCGATGAGGTTGCTGACGCTGCACCATGAGGACTGAGTAGGCGACGCTGCCGTGACCGGCAGTCTGAATGAGGTCAATATGCCATAAGGATTCACAGCCGGAGGTGAAGGTGATTCGTCAGCACCAGACGGTGATACCCACTGCATGAGTGGACTGATCGCCATTGGTGCAGGCTGTGACAGAGTCGACGTATTATGACAACCCGATACAAAGCCAGAATCGGGGCAAGGCGTCGTGTGCGCAAAATCGTTAGCCTGCATGACTTTCCTACACACTGCGTTTAACCCTCAAGACGTCCCTTGGCGTTATTTCACCACGAAAGCAAGAAAGAGGAGCATTTTTCTGCTTTTCGTGCGAAATCTGCAGATTTCGAAGGCACGCCTTTAACGTTTCGCCCGCAGGGGACTGGTGTACGACAACAAAACCTGGGGCTCCAGAACCGCTCTGGAAGGGTTGCAGTGAAGGGGGCAGGACCAACCGCGATGCACGCTCTGACATTAGCTGTGAAAGCGTATGAAAGAAGCTATGTAAATAAAGGCTTCTTCGCGTCGGGCGACGTTCAGACTTCTGGGCCGAGCTTCGGACGTGAAAATGTCAAAGCTAAGGCTGCAATGTGCTAGCTTATAGTTACTGGTTATGGACAAAAGCGGTGTAAGCGAAAAGCGTCCGCCGAAAGCGCAAAGGGGCGACGAATTCTAGTTGCCCTCTTAGAGACGTTCTGTGAGCGCGTGAAGCGCTTAGATGCATTAAGCTAGAATTTAACAATTTGAGTGTGTTTCCTTGAAGAGGACGGCGATGGCCTGTCACTTGAGTAGTGCATGCGTTCTGCATTTCCACGCCAAACTCATACTCGCCGCCTGCAATGCTTGCTAACGCGTTGCTAGGATGATAGACAAGCAGAGCGGTGAGCCCAGGTATGCACGTGCGGGCTGCACATGCGCCAAGCAGCTTCACGAACGTGAAGGTCAGCACGTGCCCTGGCAAAACCCGCGAGCGGCAGTGCAAGTCGTGTCACGCCCGATCCCAGCGTCCCCACCTTGCCCAGCAAACATCCATGTCTTCCCTGGCCTGCCAAGTACTGACGCTCATGTGGGCATGCGCCAGCCTGCCCAACCAATACACACAGCATTCCCGCCCTGCCCAAAGCCCATAATAACAGGCATGCAGGCATCCATGCTGTGCGCGCGCGTCCCCATGCGTGCTTGAGCTGCCATGTGCAGGCATCATCGCCCCCCTTTGACCTGCTGCATCCCGCCATCACTGTGGTTATGGTGAATGATGTAGGGGTACGGCTGAAAGCATAGACGTTTGGGCTTTTGGCGCAGCCTGCGTATGAAAATGTTATACCATGAGGTAGGTTTTTAAATTCCCTATCCAATGGTGTTAAGATCGATGACAACACGCAACGATGCCGCTGGGAGTGCCTCACAAGTGCGACATTGATGGTGATGTTGCGGACATGAAAGACATAGATTGCTAAACATGCAAGCGCCATGTGCATCAGAGCGCCATAGCCTGGTTTCTGTGTTCCTTCCCGGTGCATGAAGGGGAGGGGATCTCTCCTACCTCCCCTGTCACCCAGCGGCAAGCATCACCCCGAGGGAGGGGATTCCCCCTCCCCCCTTTACCCCCCCCCTCCCCCTGCCTTTCTTCCCCTTTATCCCCCTGCGTGTGCATCCCAGCGTGTGCATCAAGTGCAAATGTTGGTAGTCCCCCCCCACCAGAGGTGCAGCAAGAAACCGCCAACTGTCTGGTGTAAGCGGGACAAATCCTACATCTACCAGTGTATGCACACTGTATCAACTGCAGTAAGAGAGCAGTTTCTGATCAGTTTCTGCTGTTCTAGGCAACCTGTGCAGCTAACGCTACGATGTTGCGCTTGAACTGTTTGTAGCTGAGCGCCTATTAAGATGCAGCTGCTCAGTCGTTATTGCACATGCACAGTTACACCAGTTACTGGGCAGTTACACCAATTACAGTCATACTGTGAAGAATTGGAACTTTTCTGTGTTTGTCCATTGCATCAAAGGCGGTAATGCGGTAGGCAACAGTGCCTGAGCTGAAGTGACAGGCTAAACCTCATAAGACCGTGTAGTGATGTACGATTACTGCTGTCCTAGACTGTCCTTATTGATAATACAGTAGCTGCTCGTATAGCTGACCTTCTAATCAGTTGCAGCTGCCCCAAAGTCCTTGCACAGTGAACATCTAACACTGCCGAAACCAGCTCAGGCTGTCACGCTACTCTGCTGTAAGACAGGCTGATCACAATCGCTATCGAAATAAGTATTTGGCACGATGGCTTGGAAACTAAATCAGAGGGCGCCGGCGTGGAACCTTGGCTGGCGTATGCAAGATGCAATGCACACGTTCAATGCTACGCCGCAAATACCACGTGAAGCGATGGACGCGCCTGCAAACGTAGAAAAGAATAAAGGTCAGCGCATGACATTTTAGACCATTAAAAAGGCACAGCAACACATACCTACGAAAGGTGCGACTCGCTTGCAGATTAGGACGACGCACATGGGCTTCGCGCGTCCCAGGGCGGACGCGACGCGGCAGCTAGCAAGTGGTGGTGCAGTTAGTGCCATGACCCATAGCACAGTGTTAGATGCCTCTGCTGCAACTTGCACGACAATGGATCACAGAACAGTCATGACATTGATGAATAGAAAACATACGCATACGCCTTCAGCAGGCTACACCTGGTATGAAGCCATGTTGCACAGCCACCATATCGGCCCAGCTGCCGTTCAAGCTGTCAAGCCCGTCGGCGAAGCGTAAAGCGGCTCCATTCTCTATCGTCGCTGCGCGTGGGCTTGCCCTATGATGCACAGAGGCCCTCAATAGAAGGAATACAAGTGACAAGGAAATAAAGTTAACTAGCCAATAGGATAGCCGCTGGAATGATCAGGTGTCGGGCGATCAAGCGTCGTACAACCTCATCCCAGCCGCCCACGGGCTTTGGCGCTGCCATCGATGCAATATCTAGTCCGTGGCTACTTCTTTCCAGGTTTGCAACATGTTGTGACCATGAACTAGGCTGGCGACGGAGGTGCGACATAGATGGCGATGTTGCTCACCTTCCCGATCACGATGTCCAGTAAAATCCACACCTTCCACAAGCAATACGTGTCTGGACATCAGCAAATCGCAATCAATGTCGCACTCGCGTTGTAAGCGAACTCGCAGCACACGACAGCATGACGTGCTCAGCATGATGTGTTGGCCAGCTTTACCAGGCGGCTACACCACAACCGGCTCAAGGGCTAGGTTTACAAGCCAACCGCATGTTGGTGGCTTGAGGTGACGTACGCAGACGTACGCGAGCAAGGAGCACAGATGCCGCATGCCACAGGCAGCTCCATGAACGGGCAGGTCAGCAGGTGGCCTAGCAAGCGGGGGCCCTGACTCTCTCTCCCAGTACGGCTTCCAAACGCGCAGGCATTCTGCCCACACCACAGCGCCCATGAGTGCTGCCTCCCCCTCTCTACCCAACCTCTGGCGTGCATGCATCTCCACCCTGCTGAAGTACGTACACCCGTGCATGCAGCGTTCCCCGCTGTGCCTGACAGCTGGCGCCCATACATACCCCCATGCACGCAGGCAATCAGTGCACCTACCCTGCCGGGGTCGGGAAGGGGTGCAGTGTATCTCGGGATGGTGCATGCTACGGCAGCGCACACACCACCACCCTGTTCACTGGCCCCCGTGCATGCAACGCATTCACCCTGCATCCAGGCATCCCTGCTGAGTGCATCCCCGCCTGTGCCCAAACTGTGAAAGCGCTCATGGATGCAGGCATCACAGTGGTTTCCGAAGACTCGAGCCCATGCGTGCCAGAAGGTGCATGCTGACATCCCCCCTGCCCAAATGCTGTGCGCCTGCATCCTCGTGCGTGCCCAAGCTGCCAAGGGGCTAGCTTTCATTCGTGGAGGAACCTCTATAATTTATAAATACGGGTGTCCATGTGTGGCATCTACGCCTTGCCCGAGCTCAGCACCCTAGCGTGCAAGCGTCCCTTCTCCCCAACTCACAGCGCTCATGCCTGCAGGGCAATCTCCACTTTGCACGCCACCAAGCACGTGTGCAGGCAGGCATCCCCGTCGTGCCCTGCTGTTCGTGCAGGCTACCCAACCCTTCCTTAACGGCCGAAACCCATACATACGTGTAGGCAACTACCGGTACCAAGCACCCATGCGTGCCGGCATGCTCGCACAGTTCAAGGCTTGCCAATAAGATGCTTGCCGCAAACACAAGTTAAGTGCAGCAAGAACAAGCAAAAGACAGCATCGAGTGAACGCATACGTATGCGCGTAAGCAGCAAAGATGTGGCATGCCGAAGGCATCCCATGAATGGGCATATCAACAGGTGCCCTAGCAAGACGGACCCCTGACGCTCTCCCACTACGGCTCCCAAACGCACAGGTATCCTGCCCATACCACAGCGCCCACGCGTGCTGGCTCCCTGCTCTTCCCAACCACTGGCTTGCATGCATCTCCACCTTGTATGGGCTGCAGTATGTACACCCGTGCGTGCAGCCTTCCCCGCTTTGCCTGACAGCTGGGCCCATGTATCGATATGCAGAAATCCCTGCACCCCCATGCACGCAGGCAAGCAAGTATGCGGAGTGCCCCGTCCTGCCAGAGTTATCCTGGCACCCATGCAAGCATGCATCCCTGCCCTGCCAGGTGCTGGTGTTCATGCGGCCCCAACCCACGGTATCAGCGCCCGTGTGCGCACACATCACCGCCCTGCTCACTGGCCCCTGAACACGCAGCATGCGCACCCTTCCTAGACGCCACCGGGACGGTGTCCCCACACTGGTCAACTGCGAATGCGCTGGCATGCAGGCAATCCCACCCTGCCCGAGCTCAGGCGTCACAAGAGTAAGCGGCACGTTCCTGCTCTCCCCTTGCACATGCTGCCACCATTCACATCAACTGCAATCTGTGCCACCCATACATGCACACATCACCGCTGTACCTCACTGCTGGCTCTCACACATGCAGGCATTCCCACACCCATGCACCCCAGCCGGGGCCGGGGAGGGGTGCAGTATATCTCGCCCAGGCGGGGCGGTGTGTGATACAGCTGAAGCGGGATGCAATATGACTCGCCCACCCAGGGCGCTTCGCAGCCATGCAACAAGGCATTTTTAGGCGGAGCCCCCGTCGTGGTGCCCCCGTCGCGAAGTGGCTTCGGGGGGGGGGGGGGGGCGATGCCCACGTCCGTGTGTCTGCCCGTCCGTCCGAGTGTCAGGAACGGCAAAATGAACAAACTAACAAATCTAATTCGCCTTCCTTGCCTGCACATAGTCGGGCTTAGCGCCCTGGTGCCTTTGTTTGACTCATCCATTTACCTTTCACTGTCCTGCTTTTGCAACCACACTAAATTATGCCATGCGTGCCCAGCAGATTTCGCCTTCTCACCCGACCGAAGGGAGGCTTGATAAGGATTGGTTGCTCTAACAAGTTAGACGCCTGCACGGTCTGTTCTCTGTTGGTTGCTTAGGCCGTGCTCCGAAGCCCCTTGGCAGGATTGATGCCGGTCTTCCAAAAGCGACGTCCGCCACACGTCTCAAGACGGACACAGAGAGGGTTGTCTCAAGTTATGGGTACTGGCATTGGTGTTGGAACGGCTCTTGCTGTGCCGCCGCTTGCCTACTACTCTCACTGCATACCTGAGATTTAGGAGGGCACCTTTGAGCTTCTTTCAGTACCTACAGAGAAAACATCTACTAAAGAGGGCATCCTGGTCGCCGGTACGCAGCTCTTAGCCCAGGTGGGGTCCTATCTGTGGATGGGCCGGTCGCGTTCTTTTCTCAGCACAACGAAAGTTGTAGTGTCAAATAGGTTGACTATGGCGCGGTTGGTCCTTTACCACTGGTCGCCTTGGAAGCCACACTTTTTTTCCCTTTATCCTTGGCCAATGTTGCAGAACTCAAGTGCGGTATGGGGTTGGCCTATCCAGCATGCCATAGCGCATCTAGCTTTCCTCTTCAACGTCTTTCGAGGTGCTCCCGACTTGCGTCGCGGGGGCTGGATGCCGCAGTGCGGACCAGTTGTGCAACAGCCGGTGCCTCTTTTCCTGCTGGACGTATACTACTAGCTTCTGAACGCCCTCACCATCCCGTTGTCCGCCCTGTTGCATCAGCAAGCAATGGAACTGGCATTTCTGAGAGCAATCCTCAACAAGCGAGCCCTCAGCAGAGCACGAACGGGCTCGGAGCTGCTGCCACGATAGCCGCAGCCCTGCAAAGCGTTGATGACCGTTCCGCGAGCGTTGTCACGCCGCCTCGCCCAGCACAGCAGGCCCAGCAGCAGCCCATCATTAACCCTGTCCCTGAAGACGTCATTGCGGAATTTGAGCATAAGCTGGAGGCGGACTTGCAGACGGTGGGAGTGACTTTGACGGCTATCCTCGGGGTCATCATCTTCTGGAGAGGTGTATGGTCGCTCTTAGACCACTTCCTGGGCGATTCCGTGGTTGGCGACATTTGTTGCATCATTGTGGGCTTGACAATCGTGCTGTACATTCGATTGTCAGGGATGAAGATTGCGAGCTTCTGGCCCCCTAGCTGAAGGGGTCTGCATGTGCGGATTTTGCGCAGCAGAGGGCTTAGGTTGGGTTGGATCAGGCAAGGTCGGTACACGGTTGGAAGTTTGCGTGTACTCTGCGCTATGTTGGGAATGATAGGGCATTTGGTGTGTCGAGAGGGGTGCTGAGTGAGATTGCTGTGTATTATATCATGGTTGTATTAAATTATTGAGGAAATGCCTCCTTACATGGAAGGGATTACCTCCTAAGTCATGCTGCAGTTTAGCAACCGCAATTGGCTGAGCGCACAAGAAACAGGTATTGAATTAGGCTGTCAGGGGCAACACAGGCTTGCCCTTGAGCCTACTTGCCGTGCATTGACCGCAGGCTGCGTAAACAGCACCTTCATGCGCAGTGATAGTGTGTGAGGGTTCTTGCTTAGGGAAAGACAGTTCACGGAAGAAACTTGAGTTGTGACTTGGGAGAGAGGTAATCCTTTAGTGGTAGGCATGATCTATGTATTGTTCTCATGTTGCATTTCATTGTTTATCTGTAGCTTAGCTGCAATCTGCGGTATAGAATGCCACTTTGCAAGTCAATGACACGTCAAAGCAAAGCAAGGCGGGGGGATAATGTTACATGGCATTGTGACGCCAGCAGGCTGCATGGTCCGCACTGTAAGAGTTGGCGTATCCCGCATGGAGGGGTTGACCAATCTCACTCAAAACTGTCTAATGTGTAAGCCATTAGACGGGGTTGTGGTCCCGTGGTTCAGAATGGCAATCGTTAGCGACCCATGGTTGACTCCTTTGCCACACAGACATCGCGCGCTGTGACGCCCCGAAGGCGACAGGTACAACCACAAACCCACATTGTACGGAGCGCCCATCTCAATGCCTAGGCAATCCGTACATCCTTCATATGCAAGCTGACTGAAGGTCAAAGGCATCCCGGGCAACCTTGAAACAGAGCCCAGGACTATCCGAGCTATCGTGGCTAGTTGACAAGCCACACCCAGCGACCCAGGTCACATGAGCTTAATCAAGTTTGGCAAGCGTTCGCCTTCTGTGCAACCAGTATTGCGCTGGTGTGGGTGGCACTCACTGACACAAACGTACATCCTCCACTGAGGCATATCGCACACCCGGTAAGGCGGTAGCGCGTCAACAGTCAATGTCAGCTCACACTACGTTGGGATGCCAGCGCATGACACGTATGGCGGTGTCACTTGTCACGTGCAAGCATTGCCGGGTCGGCGTTGGCTCGGATCCATGGGTCGTTTTGCACCTCCGACAGCGGTAACCGTTGGCGCGCATCCTTGACGAGCAGCTGCACACGTAAGAGGGCCAAGGAAATGGGTTGTGGAGCCAGAAACATTGACGAAACATTGTATGACGCAGCTACTCGCGTGGATATGATACCTGATGGGCTACTATTCCCCACTAGGCAGCCGTCCAAATGGCTGCGTGCATAACCTCAACGTACAGGCATGGCCGTCGCTCTCCTGGACTTACCTTCCGGATGAAGGCCTTGGCCTCTGCCGACACTTGGGGCTGTTCCGGGAAGCGGAGGTCCAGGCGCACAATCCTGCAACCGGAAGCAGTGTGATCATCAAGCACTAGCACCAGCACTCAAGCTTGCCGCAGCAGGCCACTACGCGCCCGCAACAACTCATTGGGGTACGCAGCCATCGAGCCTGCTATTGGACCCACCTCTTGTACGTGTCCTGGTGGCCGGGCGCCTCAAAGGGCGGCCCGCCGAAGAGGAACTCGTAGGTCAGGACGCCCAGGCTCCAGTTGTCAACGGCGGTGGTGTGCTCCTGGCCCTCCACCATCTCGGGGGGCAGGTAGTCCAGGGTGCCGCACAGCGTCTTGCGCCTGCAGGGGCAATGCATAGCATGTCCGAAGCAGACGTAGGTTTACGACGGCATCGACGTTGGTGTTCTGCAGAAGCAAGGGGCAACGGCTTCTTCCAATGCGTGCCCCCTCCATGACCAGTTGCACGTGCACCATGCTTCTGGCGGAGACCCAAAACCCAAAAGGGATACGCAAGCAGCAAAGCAAGTAAGGGCAGGCGGCTCTTGGGCGGGTTATAAGGGCCTAAGCCTCCGTCATGCACTACACTCGCTAGCACAACACAACGAACCTGTTGCTTGGCGCGTGGACGGACCACCCAAAGTCGCTGATCTTGAGCTCGCCGGTGCCGCCCACCAACAGATTCTCTGGCTTGATATCCCGGTGGATTACGTGATGAGAGTGGCAGTAGTCCAGGGCGCGCGCCAGGGAGAGGATGTACCTGGGCAAGCGTGGTAAGGACGCGGAAGGGTGTCGGTAAACGGTATCCTGGTGGTTTGACGACACTGAAGACGCGGGCAGCTTCCTGACGCGCGCATGGAGGCACATGCCCGAGGCCTAAAACATGGAGCCTCACGTGGCAGCGGTACGCTCGTCAAAGCGGTGCAAGCGGACCAGTTCCTTGTACAGCTCTCCGCGCTCGGCGTACTCAAGGATGAGGTACACCTTCTCCTGTGGGGGTTATGAACACGTCACCGCAAACCCTCTTGGTGTCGAAGTATGAGAGGAATGGAAACTGATGAGTGAGAACCCGCGGATGCTATCGTACAGTGCGCACCTTGTCGTAGAAGTAGCCATACAGGCGCAGGATGTTGGGGTGTCGGAGGTGCGCCTGGATCTCTATCTCGCGGCGGAGCTGGTGCTCTACGTTAGATTGCTGCAGCTGGCTCTTAAAGAGCACCTGCCGGTAAGCGTTGGGGAGAGCGCAGAAAGTTAGAAAGCAAGTCAGAAGCTGCGAGTAAACGGCAAGCAGCCCACCGTACCTTAAGCGCAACAATGTACTGGGTGCGCTTCTCGCGCGCGAGGTACACGTTGCCAAATTTCCCCTTTCCAAGCGGCTTGCCAATGTCGAAATCGTTAATTGTCCATCTGGGCTCTGTTGCCGCACCAGCGCTTGTACCAGCACCCTGTCCGGACTCCTGCCTAGCTGCATGGGTTTCTGCTTTTTCCTCTTGCGGCCGGGCCTTCGCACCAGCACCGCCAGCCAGTTTCCCTCCGGGTTGACCTGCTGGCTTAATTATATTGGTGGTGACCTTTAAAGGCTGCATCCTTTAACCAAGCGATAGAATGCTATCGAGGAAAATGTTTACCAGTTGGGCAGCTGTTTAATGTTAATCGCAAGGGCCTCTGGTCCAAAATATATACGAGTCACGAGTACGTATTCATAAATGGGGACCTTTCAGGTTGCGTTCCTACATGGCCACATCTTGCACCGTATCGCACGGGAATTCCATTTAACGGATTTAAGAGACAGCTCGCCGTACTTCATGCTGTGCATGCCGCGCTAGGACAATGTCATGTCTCAGGTGCTGAGATTCCGACGGTATGCTTTCGGCAGTAAAGCCCTTTGATGGTACTTTCGGATTGTAACCTAGGTCAGTCCGAATTATGTCCAGTTTAGAGGGTGGATGGCTTTGTGCCCCCATCGCCGGCAAGATTAGCTGCATCCCTCACAAGCCGCGTGTTTTTTGTTTGGTACTTGTAGCATAGCAAATCCTGTGAGGGACGCTTTTGCCGTCAAACAGGCCCACGATCAGTACCGCGGTCAGCATGCGGTCTTCAAGGAAAGGGTCCCGTTGTGATATGCAGAACCCAGAGGTTCCTGGGGTTTTGTTCTCTCAGGAAGCCTGGTTGTTATGGCTAAAGTGGACTGCGACATGTCAGGGCGACGTACGACTGCAAGGTGGATCAGGGTACGCCAGGGTGATAACGAGTGAATACCAGCAATGCGCACAGCCAGGATCCATGACCCCTAACCTTTCAACAAACCCGAGCTCCGTGTAACCCGACCCCTAATTTAAATCAGCTGCAACGACCACTCAGGAGTGGCAGGTCCCTGTATGCCAGCCGTATTGGGACTTCGTCGCATCCGTTATGGATCCAACCCGTTGGATCCTCACGTCGACCCCTCCTCCTGGAAAGTTGGGGGCGAAGAAATTGCGAATCGAACGTTGCGTCCATGCGTAGGCCCCGGGTGACTTCCCAGGATATCAGACCCACATGGCACCTATCCCCACAGACCTGAGTTCCCCCCCGGACGACGTATATGCAATACGGTGGGAGCCTTGTCACATGGTTTGTGATTTCCCCCTTTTGTCCCATCAGAGCCTTTGAGCCCTCTGCAAAACTGCAATGCCGTGTCCATGTTACCCGGGCATCAGGCCACTCCCATTCAACAGCACTTTGCACCTTTCAAGGGCATGCTCAAGCTCAGTGGAAAGGTATCCTGTGACCTGGCCATGCAGGCCCATGCCAGGCACTGCCTGCCGAAAGCTCCCTCCGTAACCGAAACCTGGTCGACCTGAACACACCAGACCAAAACGCTCGTCAAAACACACGTGTACTGACGCGTCAGCCATGCAGGTGTGGCTTACCAGGGTGGCGCATGTTAGCATTGGTTTAGGTTATGCGGCTCACTCAGCTCGACCTAAACGGAGCAAACAAGACCAAGTAAACAGTTGGCAAAGGTGCAAACCAGAGACAAAGTCTGCGCTTTCTATGCGAGATTTTGTGGAGCGTACGACACAGGTACAGCCGGGTACAACTGGGTCGCGATGTACTCATAGACGCATTCACCTCCTCATTTCGTCCCGTTATTGTGTTGGATCATCAGGTCAATCACTGGTACCTGGTACGCTTGGCACTTTGAGAGCCCCTATAGGGGCAAGGAATGGAAATGGCAGCCCGTTTCTTAGACCTTGGCAACATTGACTTATGGCGCAGCGAGGAGATGCAGCTCGTTCAGGTGGGCGCCTTGGCGAGCCCAAGCTGTTGCGATGTGGTGTAAGGATACCGGTAGCCGTCGATCACTCGTCTCTAAGTTGGGATCCGTGGACGTGTTGTTGAACATGTTGATGATCCACGGCTGACGCAGTGGGGTTATCGGCCCCTCACAAGACTTTAGCTGGTTGAGATAGTTGCCAAGTCTGGAACATGATTTACATCAGAAGCCGTTTTGCTTGCGCGCTCATGGTGGCCTTCGCCTTGCTGGCCGGTCTGAACCTGTTGGAACGCGGCACCCTCCATGCAGCTAATGATCCCGGCGGACGCTGCACACGATACTGTGGAGGCCCTCGGAGAAGTTGGCGTCCTCCAGTTTAAGGATCTCAACGTAGAGAAGTCTGCGTTCCAGAGAACTTATGCGAACCAGGTGCGCGTTATTGGCGCTCGCTCGCGTGAAACTCTCGTTGCGACCTTTCGTCGGTTCGACCATGGTTTGGAAATGTGTTATATTGGTGTTTTAATGCCATTTGTTGTGCTATGAGGTGATCCTATGCATATAGGGTTACAGGGTAGTCGCATGTTGCTCGTGCGGGTATCCTTGCTTGCCGGCTGTACAAGCTGTGTATGCATCGTCTAGTCGCGGCTACTCGTTTAGTGCTAGTAGCGCTTGAGATCTGAGCTGGCTTTATTCAACTGCTTACTCCACGTGGCAAGGCATCCCGCTTTGCTGTTTGCTTATCGCATGCCAAAACCTCAACCCCCGCACCATCCAATAGATAATTAGATTATGCGTGCTTGCCTGCTGCAAGCATTCCTCGACCCTTTCCACTTCCCACAATCCCGCTGCTCATCCCGCTGCCATGCAGGTCAAGCGGTGTGATGAGCTGGCGCGCAAGCTGCGGTTCTTCAAGGAGCAGGTAGGCGGGTCATGGAGGGCGTGGGGTTGGGTTGAACATGAACCCCCTGCACCTCTAGCCTCTGCTGCTCTTCTGCCCTTCCACGCCCCCCTCTATTCTCATTGCTTTTCCCTAACCTTTGATTTCGGTTTACCTCCTACCCTCCCCCCCCTTCCCTGCAGGTGGAGAAGGCGGGGTTGCCGGTTGCTCCTCGCTCCATCCTGGACGCCGCGGGGGTTACCATGGACGAGCTTGAGGTGGGTTGGGAGGAGTCAGAAGACCCTGAGTGGATAGCTTGGACGAAATGGAAGGAAAGGAGGAGTGGGTTTGGGGAACCAGCCTAAGAAGTAGTGAGGTGCTGAGAGGATGCGAAGTGGTGAGGTGCAGCGCCGAGATGGGAGTCGGGCAGCGAGTAGGTCCCCTTCCCATCCCAAATCCCACCCCAACCTAGTCGAATAGCCCATGCGCGTCTTCCCTTCCTTATCGTCTTCTCCATTGCCCCTCCCCGTTGCCAACAATCCCACAAGCCCCACCAGTTCACCCCATCACCCCACACCTTATCCCCCCCCCGCCTGCATGCCTGCAGGGCCTGTTGGAGCAGCTGGAGCGGGAGCTGGTGGAGATGAACGCCAACCAAGACCGCCTGCAGCGCGCGGCGGCGGAGCTGGCGGAGCTGTCCCTGCTGCTGGACTGCGCGGGTGGGGGGGGGGTCGGGGTGGTGGTGGTGTGTGTGTGTGTGGGGGGGGGTGAGAGTGTAGAAGAAACTGCAAGTTAAGCACTTCAATCCCAAGCCCATGTTGGGGAGTTGGTGGCTTACATCCAGGTCCAGGGTTGCTCACCTGCTTTGCCCTCCCGCCTGCCTCCACCCTCCAACCCCTCCTAAACCCTCCTTCCCTCCAGGCAAGTTCTACGACCCCGCTCGCCGTGCAGCAAGCGGTGCGGGAGCACTGGGGGCGGGAGGAGCGGGCAACGGCAGCTTGCAGGGGGCAGGTGGGGGGGGAGCGGGGTAGAGGGGCGAGGACTTTCCTGTGCTGTTGTTGTTCGTACCGGTGTAGTTGAGGAGGTTGGGGAGGCCTCACAGCGCAATGCTGCCCGACCCATGGGCTCATCCTTGTTCGTTGTTCACCATGTCACCTGTCGCCGGCCTGCTGTGGGATGAGATAGCAACTGAGCCTGCTGCCTTGTGTGTCTTGTTTTGTTCTTCACGGTGTTGGTGCTGGTGTTGTTGGTGTCGGTTCCTGTGCAGGCGGGGGTGCGGGCGGCGGTGCTGCCGACGTGAGCTCTCCGCTGCTGGGAGGCGGAGGGATGATGGGCGGCGGCAGCGGACTGGGGGGCTTGGAGGCGAACACAGGAGCGGTGAGAGCGGGTGGGAGGGGGGAGGGGAGGTTGGGGTGGCGAATAGAGCGATTAGGGAGGTCGGAAAACATGGGGTCTATGGGGGGTCTGAGCTGGGGGCCTAATGCCAGCACAGCTGGGGGTGCTGTAAGGGTAAGGACAACCCTCCCTCTCCCCCCCCTCTCCTCCCTCCCCCCCCTCCGTTGCAGTACGAGCCCAAGGTGGGTCGTCTGGGCTCCATCGCCGGCCTGATCTCTCGGGAGCGGCTGCCGGGGTTCGAGCGGCTGCTGTTCCGCGCCACTCGCGGCAACAACTACTTCCGCTACATGGCGGTGGGCAAGGTGCTGGACCCGGCCAGCGGTGAGAGGAGGAGGAGGGGGGGGATTAGATAAACTGAGCCGCGAGAAACCACTGACCGTGACCATAGGATGACCCGTTGGCGTCCAGCAGAAGATAGCAATGTGGCTTATACGTTGATGGTAAAGTATCCAGGGAATGAAGAGTGTAGGATACTATTAGATACCAGTAGTAAGCGCAGCCCGTAGGTTGGAGTAGCTGGCAGTAACGTCGGTAAATGGAATCGTCGCGTAAATCGTCGCGTAAATCGAGGCAGGGAACGCTACTCCGCACACGGCAAGAGGGGCCGCTCTGGGGCAGAACTACTGTTAGGGTTATGCGCATCGAACGATGGACGGGGCATAGCAGCCTGGGGAAAGCGCCGCACGTGTCAACATCACGTGTCACCAATTGCGCTTCTTCTCACACCCCGCTAACCCGCGTCCGCTAATCCGCTCCTCCTTCGTCTGTACTGCTGCTGCCGTACTGCATGTCACAGGCGAGATGGTTGAGAAGGCGGTGTTTGTGGTGTTCTTCGCGGGGGAGCGGGCGCGGGTCAAGATCGGCAAGGTGAGGTGCTGGGGGGCCCTGGGATGGGAGGACACTGGGCGTTCCGTCGGGGGGAAGAGGGGAGGAGGAGGGGGGGACAGGAGTACCGGGGAGAAGAGGGGAGGAGGAAGGGGGCAGGAGTAGCGGTAATTAGAACATGCTAGCAACCGGTAGCCGGCGTGTAGCGCCAACCGCTGATACCCCCCTCCCTTGTCCTACCAACACTAGCTAATGTGGCACCCTGCCGGGTCTTATCCATATTGCCCTGCCCCAACCTGTGGTTTCCTATGGTATGGTATGGTCTCTGACCTCCCTTGTCCTCTTTTAGACCCCTCCTTCCCCCTCCTCCACCTCCTCTTTTCTCCCAGATCTGTGAGGCGTACGGCGCCAACCGCTACCCGCTGCCCGAGGAGCCCAACCGCCAGCGTGCCATGGCCGCCGAGGTGGGCGGGCGGCTGACGGAGATGCGCACCACGCTGGATGCGGGGGAGCTGCAGCGGAGCAGACTGCTGGCCCGGGTGGCGGCGGGTGAGAGGGGGGGGGGGTGAGGGGGGGGGTTTGGGGGGGGGAGAAATTCCAAAGTGTGGTGTGATAATGGTACCAAGTTAATGGGGGGAGGGGGGGTAGAAGAGGAGGAAACTGACAAGCTGTGTGATAAAGGGGATTCACCATGGATAGTTGTGGCGAGATAGGGAGGGGAGGGAGGTGGTGGAGGCGGGTAGAGGAGATCTCCCGTCCTCCTCAATAACCCTCCGCCGCCCCGCCCCCATCCCGTAACTACTGACCTGACAATGAATGTACTGTACACGCAATCAAAAACATTCCAAGCCAACCCCCAATCCTCACCCCAACACCTCACCCCAACCCCAACATCCCAACCCCCAGACATTGACGCCTGGAGCATGCTTGTTCGCCGTGAGAAGGCAGTGTACCACACCCTGAACAAGTGCAACGTGGACGTGACGCGCAAGGTGCTCGTGGCTGAGGCGTGGGTGCCCGCCTCGGCGCGGGTGAGGGTGGCGGAGGCGCTGAGGGGCGTGGCGGACAGCTCGCAACAGGTGGGGTGGGAGGGAGGGAGAGGGGGGAAGGGGGCAGCAGGGTGTGGGGTTTGTGGTAGGGTGGGAAACGGGAGGGAAAGGGAACACACTGACGTGCCATGTTTTCACATGGTTCATTTGTCTCTACGCATGTGTCTCCCTTGATCCCCCCTCTCATGCACCAAGCCTTCAGTCCCGCTCCGATCACACACCCCGCTGAGCAACCGCTGTATGCTTGTACTCGCGGTTCACATGCCAACCTATCCCAACTGCTTGCTCTTGTTTCCGCTCAACTACACGCACCGCCGAGCAACCGCACCCACCCACCTCCTCATCTCCCTCCTCGCACCCCCACAGATTGGCACCATCCTGCAGCCCCTGGCATCCCACGAGAACCCTCCCACCTACTTCCGCACCTCCAAGTTCACAGCCTGCTTCCAATCCATCGTGGACGCGTACGGCATTGCGCGGTACCGCGAGGTCAACCCCGCGGTGTTCACCATTGCCACCTTCCCCTTCCTGTTTGCGGTCATGTTTGGAGACCTGGGGCACGGGCTGCTGATGAGCATCTTTGCGGCGTGGCTGCTGTGGAATGAGGCCAAGTTTGGGAAGCAACAGGTGAGGTGCAGGGCGAGGAAGGGGGGGGGCGGGTACCGGTGGGAGCGAGAAGGGGAGGGGAGGGGACCGGTGGCTTGAAGAAGAAGGGTGATTTAATAGTGGGAATGGCCGTTTGGGAAGAGGGGAAGACGGGTGCGGTGGGGTCTGGGAGGGCCGGGAGGGTGGGAGGCAGGAGGAGGAGGAGAAGCAGTAGCGTCGTATCTGCATACATGCCCCGCTACCGGTACCTCCCATTACTGCCGCCCCGCTTCCCGCAGCCGCTCCTTACCGTCTCCGTCTTTTCAACTCGCCACTTCACATGGCCCCCCATACACACACGCCATCCCCCCCAAACAACTGCTCCCCCTCCACCCCCACCCCGCAGCTCAACGACATGTTTTCCATGCTGTACAGCGGCCGCTACTGCATCATGCTGATGGGGCTGTTCTCCATCTACATGGGCGCCATGTACAACGAGTTCTTCTCCATGCCAATGACTCTGGCGGGCGACTCGGCGTTCAAGTGGGTGGGGATGTTGGGGTGTGTGCTGGGGTGCCAGGGTTTGCATGGATACCCCTTTCACTGCCGCTTGCTTGCTTGCCTGCCGGCTTGCAAACTCAGGTGTTTCGTCAACGGCACTGCCAGCGCCACCATCGACCGCCGGGACTGCGGGCACCACGGGGGCAAGCTGCTGATGGACGGCAGCCGAGGTGAGCGGGCAGCAGGGGTAGCGCGAATGGCAGTAATGGGAGGAAGGAGCAGGGAGAGGGAACCAAGGAACTAACCTCAGGGGAAAGGGGTCATCGCGGTTTGCAGCAGGGTACACAGACAAGCGCCACATATACATCTCTGTGTTGATCCCAACTGCTTGCTCTTGTTTTACTCAACTATACACCTCTGTGTTGATCTTTTGGATCTCCTCTTGGATCTCCTACACACGCAGGTTCACATGCGAACCTATCCCAACTGCTTGCTCTTGTCCTACTCAACTACACACGCAGGTCCGTACGGCTTTGGTGTGGACCCCATCTGGCACGGCACCAAGACGGAGCTGCCCTTCCTGAACAGCATGAAGATGAAGATGAGCATCCTGCTGGGGGTGGCGCACATGAACCTGGGCATCCTCATGTCGCTGCTGAACAACAACTACTTCAGGTGGGGGCGGGGCGGGTGGGTGGGGGTGATGAGGGTAGGTGGGAGACGGGGTTGGGTGGGACGTGGGGCAGGTGGGAGATGGGGTTGGGTGGGACGTGGGGCTGGGTGCATTCCAGTAGGTCTGGTGGACCAACCGCTGCAGCTGGGCTGTAGGCTGGGCGGTTCTGCGCCTCCCCTGTTACCGTTCCTCGCTGACATCATCGATTACCAATCCTTCATGCACATGCCCTCTCGCCTCCTGACCCCGACCCCCGACCCAACCCCAAGCACCAACACCCTCATCCTCCCTCACCCTCTCCCTCGCCCGGCCTTCCCGGCTCCTCCCGTCCCCTCCCCTCCCTGTATCTTATCCCCCCGCAGGGACCGTCTCTCCACGATTTGCGAGTTCGTGCCGCAGATGATCTTCCTGAACGGCCTCTTCGGCTACCTGTCGTCCCTCATTGTGGGCAAGTGGGTGAGCGGCTCCACGGTGGACCTCTACCACGTCATGATCTACATGTTCCTCACGCCAGGTAGGTGGGGGTGGGTGGGGGGTCCCGGCCCCAACTCCCTCCATCCTGCCACCCTCCACGCCTCCACACCTCCCTCCACTCCTAATGCCTCCATCCATCCATCCATCCTGCCCCCCTGCCTCCATCCTGCCCCCTCCAGGCAACGTGACCGACGGCACGGGCGGCTCCGCCAACGGCAAGCTCTTCGCCGGCCAGGCCGCGCTGCAGAACCTGCTGCTGGTGGCGGCGCTGATCGCGGTGCCCTGGATGCTGCTGCCCAAGCCGCTGGTGCTCAAGAAGCGCGCGGAGGCGGCGGCAAAGGTGCGGGAGGAGGAGGGCAGGAGGATGGTTTGGGCTGGGCTGAGGCGGCGGAGGAGTATGCTGTGTAATAATTTGCATCCTTGTTTTAGCATGTCTGATGCCCTCTCTTGCCAGCGCCCCGCCTTTGGATCCTCTGTCCGCCTCCCCACGTACCCGCCTCCTTGCCATCGGTAACGTACCCTACCCTCATGTTCCCATCACCCTCACCAACACCCCACTCCACCACCGCCGTCCCTCTCCCTCCACCGCTCCTGCAGATTCGCGGCGAGTACCGCCGACTGGAGGCGGACCACGAGGCGGGTGGGGCGGCGGCGGCAGCAGGGCACCACCATGCGGGAGGTCACGGAGGAGGTGGACATGGGGGGCATGGAGAGCACTTTGAGTTTGGGGAGGTCATGGTGCATCAGGTGAGGTTGGGTGTGTGGGTGGTGGCTGGTGGCTGGGTGTGAGGTTCGGGTGGAGTGGGTTTCGGGTGTTTCGTGTGTTGGGGGGCTCGTGTTGCGGCTTTCTGTTTCTCTATCTCCTTGCTGCCTCTCACCCGCGTCCGCCAACCCTCCTCCAACTCTACCCTCCTTCCTCACCACTTATCTTTCCCTCCTTTCTCACCCTTCTCACCCTACCTCAACCCCCCACCCCAGATGATCCACACCATTGAGTTCGTGCTGGGTGCCGTGTCCAACACCGCCTCCTACCTGCGGCTGTGGGCGCTGTCGCTGGCGCACAGCCAGCTGTCGGCCGTGTTCTACGACCGAGTGCTCATGATGACGGTGTCGGTGAGTGTGAGAGAAGGGGGGAGGAGCTTTTTTATTACACTTGAAGTGAACGAGCTGTGGATGCTCATGCACTGTTTGTTGATTACTAACGGCTTGCAGCCTACCGTACCTTCTAACCTCGTCCTAACCCATGCGCTTCCCTTCCCTTCCCCCCTTGTTGCAAACCATGATGCCGACTTATCACACGTTTCGTTTGTCGTTTCCTCTTCACCTCCTCCCACCCCACCCGCAGCTCGCCAGTCCCGCTGCCATGGTGGTGGGCTTCTTCGTGTTCGCAGTCGCCACGCTGGGAGTGCTCATGGTGATGGAGTCGCTGTCCGCCTTCCTGCATGCGCTGCGTTTGCACTGGGTGGAGTACCAGAACAAGTTCTACCGGGGAGATGGCTACGCGTTTGTGCCGTTTGCCTTCTCGCATGCGTCCATCACGGCTGCTGCACACGGGCAGGATGAGTGAGCGGGGCCCGGGTTGGGACGTTGTGCTTGCTTGGGGCGAGGTCTTTTTGGCATGCTGGCTCACAGCGTTCTAACTGGGGCATCTTTTCCTGCTTGGGGTTGAATTGGGAGATGTGTGTGGGCTGGTTGGTTGGTTGGTAGAAACATGCGGTACGAAGAAGCAATGGGTATGTAGGGTTTTCAGGCTTTCTGGGTGGGTATTGTGGTAGTCGCATGGTAGGTCGTGTGAAGCGGATCTGCAAGCAGGGGTCTTGTGAAGCGGACTGTCAAGTCATATGGATTTGGTGTACGGCGTTTGACTGTGGCCTTTAGGGAGTGTATGGCATGTACGGTGTCAAGCAAGTACGACAGGTTTGTTTCCGCATCCGATGTACAATGACATGTGAGTAGAAGTGTTTTTGTGTGCACGCGTGTACGGTATATTACTTAATACAGGATCGTGTCCTTCATAAGGGTGTAGCGACGTAGTTTTGTTATCTGTTTTGGATCTTCTGCCTGTTCCGGCTCAGTCTTTCGTGAGTTGACTGCTCCTGTGAAACAACGGCTGCAGTAACAGCGATAGCAGTTGAGAGGCGGAGGGACGCGCATGCGTGCTGTTGTCTGGGTTAAGAGTTGACTTGCGCGGTGGTTATTTGGTGACACCGATTGGCATAAACGGATTGCAGGTGGTTGGCGATTGGTGAAAGGTTTGTGCGCGATTGACATCCGTAGGTGCCACCAGAGTCCGTCTAGATTGTATTTCTGTTGGCCAGGTTTTCAAGAGTTAGGTAAGGCAAAAGGCATGGTGTAGGTGCAGAGTCCAAGAGTCCCTATCATGATCTACCCATAACGATAGGAGAGCATGGCATGTTGGGCATCATGGCAACTACAACATAAAAAACCGGGCAAATAGCTCTTGATGATTTCTTTCCGAAGGAGTGGGTGCTGTTGCTGGTTATGGCAGTGGGGAACAGCCCGAACAGGTGGTTTGGTTTCTGGCGCTAAGAGGCTTGTGGTGGCCGGAACCACGGGTGTGATGGCAGCATGCGGCTAAAACGACTGGCTAGACGCCGCAAAGGCGGAATCACGGCCGTTTTGGACCCACGGGTCGCATGCACGTGGTGTACACGATGTAACGTAACATGGAAGTCAGGGCTGCTTCCTCCTTAGCCTCAATGGTCTGCACACCTTGTCGGAGCGGTGGGGAGCGCTGCAAGCTGGTGCTGGCGGGTGCTGAAGGATAATGCCACATGAATGCATGCGGGGCCGTTTAGCACCTACTGGGAACGAACTGGTGTTATGGGTTCCACCTGCTGATACCTAAATGGCTGAAAAGGGAGAAGTGTAGCTGGCTTGCGACCTATCCATTGACTCAGTGCGGTACAGAAGGACTCAGATACCAGCCAGGAACCCCAGCAGGGCATGGCCGTCAGGGACGCGTCATATGTCTTACAGTGCTATGTGAGCCCCACATAGTAAAATTTGCAAGCACAAAAGGTTAGCCATGTACGACGAGCAAAGAGGTTAGTTGCTGGACTGTGTACAGCAGCAGCAACTCCGTACAACAACAACCTGATGCCTCCGCCACAGCACAGCGCAAAACGGTTAAGCAGGACACTTACTAAGAGGACATAACGAGATTTGCGACCCCAGAAGTACGATGACGGAAGCTACCCCTGGTAAGCTTGTTCCATTGTGCGATGCATGCCCCCGCACGGAGGGGCTTTCTACCACCACAGACTTCACGACCAATCACCACGAACCCTATGCAACATGCTGCGGCTGTCAATACCTTGCTCTTCCCTGCTTGGTTTCCGCCCTGCCAGGCCCCGCACGGAAACCAAGGCACGCCGTACAAGTCCCCCATTGCGCCCTAATAATGTCGGGTTGCTTAGCATGGCATAACCTAGCAATGCCGCAACCGCCTGCTGCATCACAACCCGACGTACACAGGTTATGCAGGCAGCAGAATGGAACGGAACGGAATACGGTAGGGATGCAGGGAAGGGCCCAACATAGGCACCCTCGGACACTTCACGCCCATCCCACTTACAGCAGCCGCCGGACTGAGGAATAGGGGAATGGCAGGTCCGAGGACCGCACGTACTTATCCTCCCAGCGCACCCTGAAGTTCCCCAGGCGCTTGATCTCCTCGCCCACAGCGGCCTGCGTGGCCTCAACCACCGTTGGCTCGCTGAAGGTTTCCTTGATCCCAGCGATGAAGGCGTCGCCACCCCGCACCATGTTGCACACCCTGGGATGGGGTACATGCGTGGCAATTGGCGGGTTAATATTGTCGCCTTTGGACGCCGACATGCCGTTGCATATGCACGGGCTGAGTTGTGGCCTGGCAGCCTGGCACGACGTAGGGGGTTCCACTTACTCGGAATCCGACCCAAGGTCCAGCCGGTAGACATTAATCCAGGGCCCCGTGTTTGAGGGGCTCGTCAGGAGGAAATATGCGCCGTTTGCAGAATTGAGGACTGGGAAAGCAAGGTCAAGAACATCTCTTGCTGCGCGCACGGCTGTGGTGTTGCGTGCTGCATTAAAGCCCGCAAGCGTGCGGGCCTTTGGGGTAAGGCTTAGCGCACTGCCGCTGTAGGGCGTGATAGCTCGGTCCCCAGATTCAGAGAGCATGTTTCTGCTGCTGTGGATGCGTAGATGACGCTGCTCAAATTTTGTCTAACCACAAAGTCTGGTATTGGAAAACATTTATTGCGCCAATGCCAGACAGACCCACGGGTCAGAAGGGCGTGTCTCGGCCTGCCAAGGTTTCCTTCACGGGTTTGGGGGCACTTCGCATCTCACACAACTCATCGGCCCGTTGCGTCTCGAACACAAAGCATTGCTTGCTCATACGGAGGGCTATTTTCAATAATTTAATCCTTTTTAGGCTGGGTATTCATTTAGGTTCCAAGTGGTTACTTTGGGCCTTCTGGGGAGTTATCTTGGTAACCAGCTAACCACCAAACACCGGTATAAGGGTACCAAAGGCTTGGGAGACAATAACCACGCCCAGCATGATACCTTTTGACGGCTTGGCAAGCAAATGAGGGGTTACATACCTAGCTTTCCATAGGCACAGAACACTAATTCTGCTGCACGTCTTCCCGCTCCTAGAACACCCCAGCCACAGGTTGTAATGCATACACGCGAGCATGTTGTATTGTTGTTACACCAATGTACGGATCCGGTATGTACGGCAGCGAGGGGCTGGGTGGCTCTGTGCCCCCGGTGTCAGGTCGGCAATGTTCCAACAGCACACACGCACCGAAACTACGGTAATGCAAAAGCGAGGCACAGGCTTGCCAGCATGCTGGGCTCGGGCAAAAACACAGTCCCATGGACCATGCAAAAGTGTAGCCATGTACGACGAGCAAAGGGGTTAGTTGCTGGACTGTGTACAGCAGCAGCAATTCCGTACAACAACAACCTGATGCCTCCGCCACAGCACAGCGCAAAAAGGTTAAGCAGGGCACCTACTACACAAACATAACGAGATATGTGACCCCAGATGTATGGTAACGGAAGCTACCACCGGTAAGCTTGTTCCATTGTGCGATGCATGCCCCCGCACGGAGGGGCTTTCTACCACCGCAGACTTCACGACCAATCACCACGAACCCCATGGAACAAGCTGCGGCTCTCAATTCCTTGCTCTTCCCTGTCTGGTTTCTGCCCTGCCACGCACGGCCAAGCCATGCACGGAAACCGAAAAGCGCCGTACAAGGTGTAACTGCCTTATAGCGCCCTAACAATGTCGGGTTGCTTAGCCTGGCATAACCTAGCAATGCCGCAACTGCCAGCTGCATCACAAACCGGACGTACGTACACAGGGTATGCAGGCAGTGGAATGGAACGGAACGGAATAGGGAGTGCAGCACGCAGGGACGCACCTAACACAGATACGTCCGAGCAACCTCACGCCCATCCCACGTGCAGCAGCCGCACCGAGCATGTGGAATAGCCCGGGAACCACACGAGCTTGTCCTCCCAGCCCACCGTGAAGTTGCCCAGGCGCTTAATCTCCTCGCCCACAGCGGCCTGCGTGGCCTCCACCACCGTCTGCACGTCCGCTACGGCACTGCTCTGAACCTTTACGCCCTGCTTCCTGAGGTGGGTTGGGTCACGTTATGCGTCAGGTCACAGCATGAAGGCACGGAGTGGGCAGCCTGTCTACGATGGACGCCTGCACCCTTACCAGATGCTGGTTAGGGTAAAGTATCCATTCCATGTCATCCTGCCTCCCTCTAGGTAGTGAACGTCTATCAACGGCTTGTCCGTTGGAGACGGGCTTGATGACAGGATGAAGTATGCGCCGTTTGCAGAGTGCAGCTGGGAGAACGCCAGGCTAAGGACTTCTTGCGCCGCTTGGGCAGCAGTGGCGCGGCGTGCCTCATCAAACACCTTTCGTGTACAGGCAGTGTAGGTGTCCGTTTTGTAGACGCTGGGTGCTACCGGCACACCAAAACTGAACGCCATCGCGCTACCGGCACAAAGGTTGCAGGTCACCCTGTGAGAAGTCCTTGGCAGAAAGATCGACTGTGTCGTCTGTGTGCGCATGCAACTCAAGCTAAAGAAGTTACCGATAGGCACAGACAGGTCTAAAAGTTACCTCGACAAGTCCCAGGCATGAACCACGGGTCACATCACCACTGACCAACATCAGTGGTGAGTGCTAGCTCACTGCTGGCGTGTGAATGACGCCATCCTGGTTCTTTCGGGCACTTCGCACGGCTTACCAGCGATACAAGTTCACGGGTTACTTGAAACTCGTGAACTTGTCGCATACTTCGAACCCTTGGAGCGAAAGAAGGAAGTTAACATATCAGCCATCGCACCCTAACTCTGCTCTTTTTCTACCGTATGCATGCGCGTGCCTCATCAAGACATCCGTGTTGTCCCTATCATGCATGTCTGTTGCGTACCGCTGTGGACGTCTAAGGATTAACGGTCTTGCGTTCGCTTCGGCGCTAGGCTAGGACCCTACACGTCCCTCCACGACTACCCAACCGGCATGAACGCCACCCAATCTATCTAGGGAGGTCGCAGCAAATGCCAGCGCTAAATCCACAAGGATGAGCGGTGTGAGCCAGCGGCTCAAGAAGCCGTTGCCCTGGTAAAATTCTGCCATGCATTTTGCATGCCGCCCCCCGCATGCTATGGAAGCAGATCACACTGTACTGCAAAGGGCTTGCATGCATGACAGCCCCGGAGTCGAGTGCAGACACTCATATCCAACTACTGCTGGAACGCATGCATGGCTTACTTGGCGACCCCCGTTTCCCTGCAGCGATATTCCCTACTTGGGAGCGCGGAACCGTTTTCACGGCAGGGAGCTCGTGTGTTGGTGCTGATGGCGGCATGGGGGCTGTCGCAAGTTATTATGCGAGTCCTGCGAGTCCCGTAAGTGTATATGTATGTGGCAGTGCTCGTAATCCCAACACATTAGCACGACATGCGGCATGCGGCGAGCCTTCTCCATGGGTTTGCTGGGTTCGTTACGCTTTATTTAGCGTCCCAGGAGTACACAAACAAACCGGTTACCGGTATATCTACAACTTACATACGTTTGCGGCCGTAATGACGCCGTGCAACTGTGTAACAGGTACTAGAAGTAGGGTGCCATGTGCCCATGTCTGTGTGAACAGTCACACGGACAAGGCGCAATACCTGGATGACGGCCTTGCCACAATCGTCCTAGCACAGAAGCCATTGTACTGTGTTGCAACAATGTTACAGACCCAAATTGCAATGACAACGTGCAGCAACAGCCCCCAACAGCCAGTGGTAGCACGGAGGTGTACAATATGAAGAGTAGCAACAGGTTGCTGGACTGGGTACAGCGGCAAGCAATGACAGTATAAAAGTGTAAAGCGACAACCTGCCCCAGCATCACACCGTAAATGCGCCAGTAAGACACGTAAGGCGCGCAAACCCAGGCGTGTCACCCACATGCATGAAGTGAAACCCGCTCTCGGTAACCTGGTTCCAATCTGCCGCGCCCCCCACGGACGGGCTTTCACATCGCGCAGGCATTAGGTTGTATACCATTAACCCAACAAAACGTGTTGCGGCGACTCTCTCTAACGACTCGCTCTTCGGCTGGAGAACGATTCGCTCTTCCTGCTTGGCTTCTGCCCTACCACGTACGGTCAGGCCATGCAAAGAAACCAAAACGCGCCGTACGACATTCAGTAGGCCCTATCGTTGAACAGCTTAACCATGCGTAGTTGGCATGTGCAATGCCGGAGCCACAAGCAGTAACACAAACTGGCGGTGCGTACACAGGGTACGATGCAGGAGGGCCGCATCGTTAACCATTGAAGCGAGGGGCAACCTCACGCCCATCCCACGTACAGCAGCAGCCGGCGGGCTGACAAAATGTAATGGGCCGGTTGCGACACGTACTTGTCCTCCCAGCGCACCATGAAGTTGCCCAGGCGCTCGATCTCCTCGCCCACAGCGGCCTGCGTGGCCTCAACCACCGTTGGCTCGCTGAAGGTTTCCTCGATCCCAGCGATGAAGGCGTCTCCACCCCGCACCACGTTGCATAACCTGGGAGGGGTACATGCGTGGCAATTGGCGGGTTAATAATGTCGCCTTTGGACGCCGACATGCCGTTGCATATGCACGGGCTGAGTTGTGGCCTGGCAACCTGGCACAACGTAGGGGGTTCCACTCACTGGGAATCCGACCCAAGGTCCAGCCGATAGACATTAATCCAGGGCCCCGTGTTTGAGGGGCTCGTCAGGAAGAAATATGCGCCGTTTGCAGAATTAAGGACTGGGAAAGCAAGGTCAAGGACATCTCTTGCTGCGCGCACTGCTGTGGCGTTGCGTGCTGCGTTAAAGCCCTCAAGCGTGCGGGCCTTTGGGGTAAGGCTCAGCACACTGCGGCTGTAGGGCGTGATAGCTCGGTCCCCAAATTCAGAGAGCATGTTTCTGCTGCTGTGAATGCGTAGATGACGCTGCTCAAATTTTGTATAACCACAAAGTCTGGTTTTGGAAAATATTTATTGCGCCAATGCCAGACAGACCCACGGGTCAGAAGGCCGTGTCTCGGCCTGCCAAGGTTTCCTTCACGGGTTTGGGGGCACTTCGCATCTGACACAACTTATCGGCCTGATGCGTCTCGAACACAAAGCATTGCTTGCTCATATCATAGGGAGGGCTATTTTCAAATACTTTGATTTTTTGCCTCGGTGATTATTTTGGAGCCAAGTGGTTTTACTTTGGGCCTTTGGGGGAGTTATCTTGGTAACCACCAGATACCGTATAACGGTACCAAAGGCTTGGGAGACAATGGCCACGCCCAGCATCGTACGTTTTCACGGCGCGGCATGCAAATAAGGGGTTACACCTTGGGGGGTTACACACCTAGCATTCCATAGGCAACAAAACACTGGACTTTGCTGCTGCACGTCTTCCCGCTCCGAGAAAATCTCCAGCCACGTGTTGTAATGCATACACGTGATCATGTTGTCTTGTTGTTACACCAATGTACGGATCCGGTATGTACGGCAGCGAGGGGCTGGATGGCTCCGTGCCCCCGGTGTCATGTCGGCACTAATACCAATGTTCCAACAGCACACACGCACTGCAACTACGGTAATGCAAAAGCGAGGCACAGGCTTGCCAGCATGCCGGGCTCGGGCAAAAACACAGTCCCATGGACCATGCAAAAGTGTAGCCATGTACGACGAGCAAAGGGGTTAGTTGCTGGACTGTGTACAGCAGCAGCAATTCCGTACAACAACAACCTGATGCCTCCGTCACAGCACAGCGCAAAACGCTGCGCGGCACACTAGTAAAGAGGACATAAACGAGAACCCCAGACTGGTATATGATAACGGACACTCTGGGAAAACCAGGGTCCACCCATTCGTAAAATGGGGGTCTACCTTTCCGTATTTTGACCCCATTTTACGGAAGGGTATCTTCCGTAAAGGCGGACAGAGAATACGGAAAGGGATACGAATGGTGGGGAAAGGTTTACGAATTGCCTGTAATGCAGGAGTCCCACGGTTACATGCACTAGAGTGAATGTGAACACTTCCGCATAGTGTCCGGAGCACGTGTAGCACAAACAGGCGGTAGCATGCTATGCCCCCTGTACCTCGAATACGGAAGCAACTCTCATTTTACGGATGGGGACTGCAAGAATACGGCACTATTATACGGATGGAATACGAAATTTTACGGATAGCCCACGAGGGAATACGGAGCCCTGTCAGTAAGGATACGCAGCTTGTTAGACAATCGTAGGAGATGCGTCATATGATTTTGAACTCCACCATTTCGTTACATGGTCAGAAGCTGCATATGAGCCTAGTCCCTTCCTCCTTTTTACGAATGCTCACCACCATTATACGAAGGGACCACGCCCCTGGAAGCCCCACGCCCCCAATGCAATCCATAAGCTAGCTTACCATAGTCCAATATCTACTCCATTGCCTATCTATATCAAACATCTTGCCTACAGTCCCTGAACTAACCTACTCCAACGCCCCTGCAACGAAATAGGATCATGCACGTCAAAAATTGCAGGTAGATAAGAAGTATGGTCATGGGTATCAGGTTTGTGCTATCAAGTCATCCAAGCTTATAATAATAAATCATCCAAGCAATCACGGCCAAACCAATACAAAAGGTACACCACGTGAAGCCAACCCAACCCAACTTTGGATCACCTATCTACGAACCATGTTTCCACTCACAGCTACTCTATGCCCATTGCAAACAACCTACTCCCAGTCTGCCTCTATCTAGCGGTTAGCCCGCACACGCCGAGACTGGCCACTCGACCCAGTTCCTGCCTTGGGCACCTTTGCCGCCCCAACTGCTGCCTGCTGCTTCTTACCCCTATCGCAACACCAGCTAGCACGGCTCAGGCTGGCGGGAGCTCCAACAGCTCGGGAACCTGCGTGGAGAGCAAGCAGCGTGGGGAAGGCGGTGTGCGGGGTCGAAAGAGGAAGTGCATGGCCTAGGGGGAGGTGGCATGTACAATGCATGGGAGGCAGGAGTCATGGTAGGTCAGGCTAGGTTAGACAGGGTAGGCTAGGTTGGGTTAGGCTAGGCTATAGGTAGGGCAACTAGGACCTCGAATTTGCATTTTTGCAGGGAGTGTTACTTGTGTGTGCCGGGCCAAACATGGTGACTTGTGCATGCTGTGGTGCCGAATGTATTGTGTGCCAGTATCGTGTCACCACGGCCGCTTACAGCGGGTCCGCCGGCATGGCTTAGGCTTTAAAATGCTTTATTAGACCGCGTGCAGAGCTCGCGGGTGCACTGTTGGCGTGCGTAGGTGCGTGTGTGTGCAGGACCAAACATGACTTGACTTGTGCATGCTGGGCCTAAGGTACTTTGTATCATGCCAGTCTCGTGGCACCACGGCATGCAGACACGTAGGTATAGAGCAGTATGTATTGTAGGGTTACGCTATGGTTAGGTAGGCCTGTCCGTGCAGTGTATGTTAACTTAAATATTGGCAAAATATCGGCCATGCTGGCATGAGGGGCCGGTTTCTTCGTATGAGAGTCGTGTGGTGATGTGGTGGCGGAACGTGAAGTGACCTGCCATTGGGTGACGGGTCCTTCCGTGCTTTTCCCAGAGCACACTTTGGATGAGTTGTGTATGTAAGGTACCACCTGTCCATGCCGCATGGTACTAAATTTGCGTAAACCTGTCAGAACAATTTCATAAGGACTCCTGTAGCACGTCGTATACCTGCATTACACCTGTTCTCGGCTGGGGATACTCCGTATTATGGGCCAGTGCCAGGATACGGACGGGTGTCCCAATTTTACGAATCGTGCCAGATGGAATACGGAAAACAGGGAGTCAGAGTGCGTGTGTGCACATGTGTGCACTTTAGGTGGGGCGTGGATTTTAACACAATATAGGACTTAAATACACCCAGTGAGAGGGCTAGGTGCATGTCTGTGTGAACACCATTCGTAAAGCCCACATGGCCTAGAATACGAATGGTTTGGCCTAGATTACGAATTCTCCCCAAAATACGAACGCTCCGTTTTCCCAGAGTGGGACGCTACCAACGGTAAGTTTGTTCATTGTGCGATGCGATGCCCTCGCACGGAGGGGCTTCCTACCACCACAGACTTCACGGCCAATCACCGCTAACCCCATGGAAGAAGCTGCGGCTGTCAATTCCTTGCTCTTCCCTGCTTGGTTTCTGCCCTGCCACGCACGGCCAGGCCGTGCACGAAAACCGAAAAGCGCCGTACAAGGTGTAACTGCCTCATTGCGCCCTAACAATGTCGCGTTGCTTAGCCTGGCATAACCTAGCAATGCCACAACCGCCTGCAGCAACGCAAAACCGGACGTATGCAGGCAGCAGAATGGAACGGAACGGAATACGGCACCCAACACAGTTACGCTCGGGCAACCTCACGCCCATCCCACGTACAGCAGCAGCCGGCGGACTGAGGAATAGAACCGCACGCGCTTGTCCTCCCAGCGCACCGTGAAGTTGCCCAGGCGCTTGATTTCCTCGACCACAGCGGCCTGCGTGGCCTCCACCACCGTCTGCACGTACGTTACGGCACTGTCCTGGACCTTTACGCCTTGCTTCCTGAGGTGAGTTGGGTCACGTCATCTCATGCGTCAGGCCACAGCATGAAGGCACGGAGTGGGCAGCCTGCCTACGATGGACGCCTGTACCCTTACCAGATGCTGGTGTAGGTGAGTTCAAAGTCTCCAACCCCTGACAACTTGCTGCCCTCCAGGTAGTAAACGTCTATCAACGGCTTGTCCGTTGGAGACGAGCTTGATGACAGGATGAAGTATGCGCCGTTTGCAGAGTGCAGCTGGGAGAACGCCAGGCTTAGGACTTCTTGCGCCGCTTGGGCAGCAGTGGCGCGGCGAGCCTCATCAAACACCTCTTGTGTCCAAGCAGTGTGGGTCTCCGTTGTGGTGGTAGGGTAGCTGGAATTGGGACGTGAGCTGTGTGTTGTCAGGCAGCCAAAGGGGACTATCGCCCTGTCAGCGTATGGTGAAGCCATTGTTGCACTGTTGGGTTGTTGCTAGTTTACCGTAGGCAGCTGGTATATGGTACTTTGTTGCGTCTTGGCTGTGGCGTATAGTCAGTCGATTCAGCGGCATAGCCAGGCATGACTAGATCCGATGAAAGGCCCGTGGGTCACATCTGTATGCGATACTTTGGCAATCGTAGCCGACCTTTCGAACCGTCCTTGGAAAGGCAAGAGCCGTGACTATAGCCACGCTTAACCTCGCTTAATATCATGGGCATCATGGGTATTGGCGGGCCCGTAAAGAGCAACAGTGCCAAGGTACGCAGCCTGTCAAGGCACCATATGTAGTGGCGCATGGGGTTGGTGCATGGTGTGCGCTACCCTAGGGCATTCCCAGCAAGCAGCAGCGCTCACTCCAGTCACTGATACCAGCAAGCGGCTCGCGACGCCATATGTCGCCCTGCTGGCTTTTGAAATCCTGCCATGCACCTTGCGGGCCCGGAACCCGCATCCCGCATTGTAATGCTTTACAGGGGTCATGCATGGCACATAGCCTTGGAGCCGCACACCCCGCTGGCAACACGCTTTCTTGGCGGCCCCATCTAGGAGCCTAGGTTCCATACATTGGTGGGACCGTTTGCACGACAAGAATAAGCCCATGCGTTGCTGCTGGTTTGCGGCGGCGTGGGGGTTGCGACGTTACGAGGGACTTGTGGATGAACACATATAGAAGCGCCGGAAATCCAAACATACGGCACTTACAAGTGAGCATGCGGCGTGCTTCTTCACTACGTTTGGTGCATTACTCTCAGACGCCCCTTGGGGTACAGAAACAAACCAACCCCTGGTCCAGCACATGGACCCGTACACATGGCCGTAAACATTATGCCGTACAGTGGTGCAACAGCTGTCAAAAGATGCCGTATCCCGGTGAGCCCACCCCGACGGATGAGAAGCACAATAACAACAGGCATGCCATGACGTATGGCAGCAACGCACACGCAATTGCCGTGTTTTAGCAATGCCTTTACACCCCATTGTCGAAAAGACAGCGAACAGCTACAACGTCAATCAGCCATTAGGATAGCCGCTGCCCCAGATCTCTTTCCTAATTCGAACAGACCGCACGCACCGCAACGTATGCCACCGTGACGCACCGGCGTACCAGCAGTCCGGGCTCGGGTGTAAACAAGCCACCCTCTTAACCATGTAGCGAGCGAGGCACGGCAAGCTGGTTCATGTCTGACCTCTACACAAGATGCGCAGCTTAGCGTGCGTGGATGGCAGCTCAACGCATTACACGTCTGCCACACACCGGAACAACGCCAGGCAACGCATTAGCACTCGTCTACTGCCCCGCAACAGCAGGCCCAGCTCACGTACTCCTCAGGCCCAGCTCACGTACTCCTCAGGCCCAGCCCACGTACTCCTCAGGCCGTACTCCTCAGGCCGTACTCCTCAGGCCGTACTCCTCAGGCCCAGCTCACATACAGCAGGCGCCTGGCAACAGGGGAAGTCTGGATGGAGAACTTCACCCTCCTGTCCTTCCAGCTGATCTTGAAGCCGCCGTGACGCTGAAGCTCCTCGGCGACTGCCGCTTGGGTGGCTTCCACCACCGGTGGCAGACCGGAGAGTTTTTGCGTGGATTGCAGGCCGACGCGTGCCCTGCTGAGGCCGATGGCACATGCAGTTACGGGGTTAGCATGGGATCAGTACCGTATTAATGGGCATGATGCAAGCTATCCAACGCGAGACCTCGCGCGGCTAATCCGAAGTTTAATCCCAGTAGCTCACCCGGAGGTGCATCGTAGTACACGTGATTCTTCCTGGAAACAGTCCAGCTGGTAGACGTCGATCAGGGGTTCACTAGAGCTGCTGGAGCTAGTGAGGAGGAAGTATGCGCCGTTTGCAACATGCAGCTTGGGGAGGGCAAGGCGAAAGATGTCTTCCACCGCGCGGGCAGCAGCGGTTCTGCGTGCTTGCTCAAAAGAGTCATGCATGCTGCCGTCCTTGGGACGTGAAATGTCAACTTTCACACCTCCGTAGGGCACAATCGCTGTGTCAGCAAAGGATGCACCCATTCTGAAATCCGGTTTAGCCTGTGCGGTGTATCTTGACAAAAGCAGGTAGGCCGGTATGTCTTTCTATGTTAGGTCTTGGCTACAGCCTCTTGCAGATTCAACGGCACTGCCTGACAAGGCTAGATCCAAGGACGACCCGTGGGTCACAACTGTATCCGATACTTTGGCAGCCGTAGCCAACCTGTCGAACCGTCCTTGGAAAGGCGACAGCCGTGCCTAGAGCCGTCTTTGCTCCTTCCCCTGCGTACTAATGCATGTATGCGCTCGAATGCCATACCCTTTGCGCGGTCCGCCGCCGCAATGCAGCATCGGGGTGGGGGTGTGGGGCTTTCATGCCGTGCAACTTACGCTGGAATGCATATCCAGTAACCAACGAAACCAACCAAGGCCGTCCGCCGGGCTGGGGCAGGGCCCACACTGCCAGGCCGCACATGCCACGAGCCCAACAAGGTGCATTCACACCTACTACTGCTCCTCTTACAACGCTATTTCTGTACGATTACTGCTACAATCAACCATCTTTCCTTTCCCCATCCTCCGCGGCTCCACCTGTACATCTTGTGTGCGCATGCATACCTTCAAACTCCCAGCACCCATGCATGCATGCATTCATGCTCGACAGCACATGCATGCGGAAACGTTACAACTGAACCGGATGCTCTCGTGCCATCCAACAGCTTCCCGGGAGGATCCATGGTCCCTTGCTCACCACCATCCACACCCCCCTCACACTTGGCAAACCATGATGATGCCTTATCACACGGTCAGTTAGTTGTTTCCTCTTTACCCCTCACACTTGGCCATACACCAGCCGCACCACTCAGCCTACGCAAGCTATCATGCTCCCTCTCCTTCATTCCCTCCTGCCAATGCCATGCATGTCACCGCCACCCAACCTCTTCCCCCTGCAAGGACCACCGGCCATACCTACAAAGCTATTGCCCCGGCGCCAGGTACACGAACAAACCCGCACGTACATTGCCACTGCCTTGCTCCGCTGCTGCAGTCTTGGTTCCCGCGGACGAATGCCCCTCCCCTTGAGGCTCTCGTTGCCGCTGCTTCGTCTGCCCAGCCTCTGTGATCTGCACCCCCTGCTCTACCTGCCCCCCTGCGTGCCCATGTCCCTGCTGCTGTTGGCGCTGCCCCTCCTGCGGTTGTGTTTGCGACTGCGCTTGTCCTGCCTGATCGCCCCGTCTTTCTCCTTCTTGGAGTGACAGTCCCGCTATCCCACCCGCCACGGACGGCTCCTAGACGGGGCAGCCAAAGACGGGAAGAGTTTAGGTGGGCCAACGGGTCAATGTACGGCACAACGCTCTCAGGGTGCCCCGTCCCTCACACATCCTGTTTCGCTTCCGTTCCGTTAGGCTTGCCAAGGACAGGCGCATCTAGTCATGCAGCGCTTCAGGAGAAAGGCTAGATTCGTTTTCCGCACCCACCCATCCATCCGCACCCACGTCTCACCTCACTGCCCTGGGGCGGTGCCTGCATTGTCGACGCCGTCTGCTGCCGCTGGGGTCCTGCCGGTGCCCCCGCATCCGCCTCTGCCTCCTCCAGCAGCCCAAGCGGGTTCCGCAGCGCCGCTCCCCCTCCCGAGAGAACCGCCCCCCTCGATCCACCACCACCGCCGCCTCCCCGTCTCCTTGCAGGCGCCGCCACGGCTGCAGCTGCTGCTGCTGCCGGTGCTGCTGCTTGGGTTGCAGGTGATGCTGTCCCCCTGCTAGCTCCGGTTGCTGCTCCGGTTGTTGCAGGTTGCAGTGGCGGAGGCGTGCATGTGCTGCCGGCATGAGCGCCGTGTCCGATGGTACCGCCGTTTGTGGAGGAGGAGGTTGCTTGGGGCGCAGATGACGTTCCTTGTTGCTCTGGTCTTGATTGCGGCTGTTGCTGTTGTTCTTGTTTTGTCCGCATGGGCGGTAAACGCGCCACATGCTGTGTCCCAACGGTGTAGCAAGCAGCGAGAGCAGCATGTTAGCGAATCTCACAACAGGATGATGGCCGTTACGGAGACAACCGCCGGCGCACATGGCGTCCATCTCTTCCATCCACACAAAAAGGGAGCACACACACAAAGAGAGGAAACACAAGGAGAGGGAGAGGCAACAGAACGAGAGGAAACAAAAAGAGAGGAAACACAAGGAGAGGCAACACAAAGCCATGAAGCCACGGACCGCCCCCCTGTGCATTGTGCATACCTGCGGCTCGCCTCCCAGCGCCAGCGCCGCTCCCCCCGGTGACACAGCCACTGCCAGCACTGCCACCCCGGTCCCACTGGGGGGCTGCACCACACAGGCGGGGCCGCCACCTGACGTAAGGTGAGGAGAGAACGGAGGGTGGTAGGCCCCAGGGAGCGGGCGGTGACAAGAGGGAAGGGTGGATGAGTAGGTTCGTCCGAGTTCATCCAGACAGTGGCTGTCTTGCATACATATCGCATCGTGCTTGTGAGCAAGCCAACCTACTAGGATATCGTGGGGGGCCTTTGTTGCCAGTTGCGTGCCTTTGCTAGCTCAAAATGTGGAGCTATGTGTTTGGGCGAGGACGATACCTTGTTGCTCCAGTTCGTATCCGTACACTGCCCCGTCACGGCATGCCACCAGCCACATCTCCCGCTGCCCCTCCTCCTCCCCTGCTGCCGCTGATGCTGTCGGTAGGGGCCCAGCTGGCAGGTACGCCACCGAGAGGGGCGAAGAGGGCAGCAGCCGCGAGGTGAGGACCTCGAGAGTACGAACGTCCTGTGTGGCGGCAGGAAGAAAGCAAGGCGGGGAGGAAGGGCGGGGTGCAAAGCAAAATGTGGATGGAGCAAGTGCTTACACAACCGGCATGGCCACCCTTCACAACTGCGGGTCTATTTGGCTTCTGCTCCTGCTGCTGCTTGAACCCCTACTTGCTACGCTCGCTGCGTCTCCGTGCAATCCAACCCCCACCCAACCTCCCCTTCAACAGGACAACATAGGCCCCTTGAAGCTAAAGGACTACCGTCACCATCACCATCACCATCTCCTGCTCCTTACCAGCTCCACTAGCCGCCCCTCACGTGTCGTCACCCCCAGCCTCGCTCCATCCGCCGCAAACGCGCACCCCGTGCACATAGGAGCACCGGGCAGCTTCACCTGACCCGCCCACTCCAGGTGACCCGTGGGTCGCACGCTCCACAGCCGCACCACTCCATCGCAACAAGCGGCCGCGAGGAGAGATCCCGTGTTCGATCCTGGCTGCCGACTGACAGCAAAGATGTAGGCTGGCTTGGCAGACCCAGACATGATGGCTTCTGGAAAGGAAACGAGAGTGTATAAGGTTTAACGAAGCATGCATCTCTAAGAAAGGACGGAGAGTTGAGCATCGGGGCGCCCAATCAGCCCTAACACAGCCTAGCGGAATCATATGCGGAATACCGCCACTCCGGAGGGCCCCTCTCGTGGCCCCCGCTCACCCTGCGTAATGGTGCTGCCGCTGGTGCCGGGCGCATTCGCCTGCTGCAGCACCGCACCCTCCTGAAGCGACCAAACGAACAGCGACTCGCTACTCGCAGCCAACACATGCGTTTCAAACGGCGGCAACGGCGGCGGCAGCTGCTGCTGTTGCTGCTGGTCCGCTGCCTGGCCTGCTCCTCCTCCTCCTCCTCCTCCGCCGTACCATTGTCGTAGGGTGTGCAGGAGGGCTGGCGACGGCGGCGGTGCGGTGGGGTTGAAAAGCTCCACATGGTATACTTCCTCGGGGTGTCCATCGAGCACGGCTAGCTGGCGACCTGGCAGCGCAAAGGTGAAGGAGAAGGGTCGGGTTGGTTTGGTTTAATTTGGTGGGGAGCCGCTTGCCGGGGCGGCAGACAGCGGTTGAGGAAGGAGGGCGGTAAACCGGTGAGGGACGGCGGATGGAAGCCTACTTGGATACTTGGAAGATGGAACGAGTGAGGATGGGGAGCGGTCCTGGAGTGGCATGGAGAGGAGGTGGCCCACACACCTGTGTATTCGGGGGCTTGCAGGTCCGCGGCCCACAGGCGCACCGTCCGATCCGCCGAACCTGCGAGGGCACTCACAAGGTGTTGTTTCACAGCTGTTTATCGCAAAGCCTAGGAGTGTCAAGACCACTAGGCATCAGGCATCACACGCTATCATGGACCTCTGGATTAACCGCTAGCAGCGGCTGTGGGCCTCCACCGTCCCAAGCCCCCAATCGCTAGCAGCAACACCCTTCCGGGCACTGGCGCCCGCGCAGGAGGCACATGTGCGGTCGTGCTGGTTGTGGCCCCACCTGATGCAAGTAACAGGCCGTTGGCGGACCAGCAAGCGCGTAACGCCTCGCCAGTGTGTCCAAAGTAGGCACGGACCTGTGGTGCAGCGAGGGACACCGGTAGGGACACAGAAGGGGCTGTCGCAAGGTCGGGCAAGTAGAGGGGAAGGGCCAAGTGCCTAAGAGTCGACGTATAAGGAGCAAAGGAAGCTGAATGAGCAGTTGTCGCTAGGCGGGGGAACAGTGGCACTGCGGAGATGGCATCGCGACACAACATTCGTAGGTGGTGTAAAACAGGAGACAGCGCAACGCAGGCCAAGCGTGATGTTGGAAAACACGGAAGTGCAATCAAGCGAATGACATGCTCGGAGCGGCAGCTGTGGTATTCTTGCCTGCTTATACATGTCCGCGCCATCCGACCGCCTCCATAACCGCAAGCTGGTGTCCTCGGACGCTGTGAGTACAATATCGTCGCTAAGAGGATGAAATGCTACATCAAAAATTCGCTCGCGGTGTCCATAGCCCTGAGTCAGGGGCCATGGCGAGCAGCCCGGGAACTGCAGAGCATGCATTCCTGTGGTAGGCTTAAACAATCACATAGCACTTCATTGACATGCTAATAACGTAGTTTTGGGGGTAAGTATCCGTAAGGGAGCGGTTCCACTGAGTACAAAAAGCCCGCGAACTCAAGGTCAACAAGAGTTTGCCCTCAGAACACGATTGGGGCTGGCAGACAAACAGAAAAACTATGAGACGACGTTTTCATGCCTTCATGCAGCGCAAAGACGGAGCGGTGGGGCTCGATTGCGACGGCGTACGGCGCATCACCCGTCGTGTATTTCCGCGACGTACGCTTCCGCCAATCCACGAGCCGGTTGATTTGTTTCTCAAGCAACAAGGGGGTTATCCTCCTCTAAGCTTAAAAAGGGCGGAGCCCCTCCTGCTTCAGTGCAGAACGCGTGACGACCACTGGATTGTAGGTTCATGATTCCAGGGGCACCGGTTGACCTAACCGCTGAACCTGGGCAGCCCCAGGCAACCCTGAGCATGTGCTGTACGACAAAGCATGCTCAGCCAGGTTGGCCCGTGCTCAGGCCTCAACAGACCATTTCGTAACAAGGGATCATCCGTGCGGCAGAACGCTGCAGCCGCCATGACCGCTGCGGCTCCTACAGCGATGGCTGCTGGCGTGAACGATAGCTTCGGTCTAGGTCAGCTCAAGGCCCCAGCGGGGGCAGTGGCATCGACGGCGGTGGCGGTGGCATGGCTTACGATGCATATGACCCCGCCGCTGCAGGGCCCAGCGGCGTCGGAGGGGACTACCCTGCGGTTGCTAGTATGGGAATGGGTGCGGGACTTTGTCTGTTGCTTGGAGGCCTGTCAGAGAATGCTATCTATGGATTATGCAGTCCGTGTGAACGGAACCTAGTGAACCGTAGCCAGAGGCCAATCAGTAAACTTGTGTTCCTTGAAATTGGGCACTCAGACCAGAATAAGACGAATCCCGCAAGTGCAATATCATCACCAGCACCAGATTGTCGTACACCAGCCCCAACTAGGCTGCGCATGCTTTGCCGTACCACACATGCACACAGGTGTCTGGGGCTGCCCAGGCCCCAGGATCACATTAGAAGACCTCCAATTGACTTCCCTGTGTTTCCCTAACTCTTCCCATGTTGCCGAATGGTCTATTGAGGCGTGCGCACGGGCCAACCAGGCTGCACATGTGATGTACGACAAAGCATGCTTAGCTTTGTTGGCCCATGCTCATAATGTAACTAGCGTGGAGTGTCGCAGCCGTCTGTGGAGCTCTTGTCTCCTTTGGCACCGTATGCATCTTGGTGGGGGAAGGGGCTGGTGCCCCTTCCCCCATACCCCCATCCCCCCATACATGCTACCTTGCAGACGCCTCCGATGCATCAAGGGCAAAACGTTTGCTCCTGTAGTACGTTGCCTCCGACCTGATATTGCACCATTCCCCCAATCCCCTTGCTGTAAGTGCCCTGTTGTTGCAATTCCTTGGGGGTTGTTATACGCTTAGCTTTCATTGTTTGCATCTTATGGCTTTTTGCTGCTGTTTCTCTGGATTGTCGCTTAGTTGCAAATTTTTGGTGGCATGGCGTCCGTGGCTCCGTGCTCAAGTGCAGGTCTTATGCATGCAAGGTACTGTTGCCACTGGATATATATTTCGCAGCCACTTGTAGACTGAATTTTGCCAGTGTTGTGTGGTCGGGAAAGAGACGTCACTTGTTGAGCGCTTGTCGGTGACGTCGATGCTAAAGCTTAGGTCTTCCGCAGTCGCCGTAGGTATGCCTCATGTTAACTTCGTGTTGCAGCGTTGCCAAATGCTACCTGTTGTCAAGGGAGGAGCTGCTGTTAAGCTGTTTTGCTAGCTGCAATGCAGTACAATTAGCCTTCTTGCGACTTTAGCCAGGATCCGCCTTTGACCTGCCAACATTTATGCAAAGCAAACTGCCCAGCGGCTGCATGCGCTTAATGGTGTTACTTTGCGTTCCGTTTTCCATTGAGTCCGCTACGACAAAGGAAGCTGCGCGAAGGTGTCAGCTTGCTTGAGCGACTGAGGCTGCGAACGAACGAACTAGCGTGGAGTGTCGCAGCCGTCTGTGGGGATCTTGTCTCCTTTGGCACCCTATGCATCTTGGTGGGGGAAGGGGCTGGTGCCCCTTCCCCCATACCCCCATCCCCCCTTACATGCATGCGCACATGGTGCTACCAATGAACGTCTCCGGTGCATTAAGGGAAAGGCGCTTGCTCTTGGTATATGTTCTCCTTCAACCCTGGTGTTGCACCCCGTTCCCCCGTTCCCCTTACTGTAAGTGACCTGTTTGCAATTCCTTGGAAACTGTTGTACGCTTAGCTTTCCTTGTCTGCATATTACGGCTTTTTATCGTTACTCCTCTGAATTGTCGCTTGGGGTTGCACATTTCTGTTGGCATGGCATCCGTTCTCAAGCGCTGGTCTTATGCAAGTGAGGTACTGTTGCAACCGGTACCATACTTGTAGCCCGGATGTTGCCAGTGTTGTGTGGTCGGGAAATGGACTGCGCTTGTTGAGCGCATGTTGGTGGCGTCGTTGAGGTCATTCGCAGCTTCTGTAGCTTTGCTACATGTTAACTTCCTGTTGCATTGCTTATATAACACTACCTGCTGTCATGGGAGGAGCTGCCGGTTGCTAGCTGTGACAATGCAGTACAACTAGCCTTGTTGCGACTTTAGACAGGATCCGCCTTTGCCCTGCCTGCATTTATACTACATAAACTGCCCAGCGGCTGCATGTGCCCAATGGTGCTATTTTGCATACCGTTTTCCGTTGTCCCCCTCTACGACAAAGGAAGCTAGCGTGGAGTGTCGCAGCCGTCTGTGGAGCTCTTGTCTCCTTTGGCACCGTATGCATCTTGGTGGGGCTGGTGCCCCTTCCCCCATACCCCCATCCCCCCTTACGTGCATGCGCAAAAGTTATTACCTTTCAAATTCCTCCGGTGCATTAGGGGAAGTACGGTTGCGCTTTTTATCGTTGCCTCTGACCTGTTGTTGCACCTTCTCCTTCCATTCCCCGGTTTCCTCACTGTGACTTCTTGTTGCAATTCCTTGGAGATGTTGACATGTTTAACGCTTAGCTTTCTTGTCTGCATCTTATGGCTTCTTATCGTTGTTCCTCTGGATTGTCGCTTAGTTGCAAAGTTTTGATGGTTTGGCGTCCATGCTCAAACGCAGGTGTTATGTAAGTTAGGTACCGTTGCAACTGGTTCCTCGCATGCAGCCTGCATGCTGATTGGGAAAGGGACTGCGCTTGTTGAGCGCATGTCGATGGCGTCGTTGCTAAAGCTTATGCCTTCGATAGCTGCCGTAGCTATGCCTTATGTTAATTTCCTGTTGCAGCTTTTGCTTATCGCTACCTGTTGTCGTGAGAGGAGCTGCTGCTTGCTAGCCGCAATGCAGTACACTAAGCCTTCTTGCGATTTTAGCCAGGATCCGCATTTGCTCTGTCTGCATTCTTACTACTCAAACTGCCCAGCAGCTGCATTTGCTCAATGCTGCTGCTTTGCATACCGTTTTTTCCGGTGACCCTGGTACGACAAGGAAGCTGCGCGAAGGTGTCAGCTCGCTTGAGCGACTGAGGCTGCGAAAAATCGCATTCATGCTCAGGCCCCAGCGGATCATGATAAGCAACACGAATGGCTGTTCATGGCATGTGTTCGGCCTCCTCACCCGCAATTGCCACTCGCTACCGGTCTACCCTTCGCCCTGTGGCTACCTCTGCGCAAACTCAAGGGCATGTCGTACCTTTGTGCACACGCCCAAACATCTAGTGGCACGTCTTTGCGACTAAGTTGTCACCATAGGCGAACTCAATTACCCGTGACTGTAGTAAAAACTGTTCGAGGCCTGCTGAGCACCGTGAGCCCTCGCGAAAGGGAATTACTGCCTGCCTAACAGCACCTTTAGACGTAAGGGCAGGCCTAAGGCGCGACTGCCGCGTCTTAACGTCATGAACTAAGAAGGTAAAACCGTGTCGCACTATTCCTGCTGCTCCTGCTGCGTCCTAGGGACGGCTGGGCGGACAGCCATGCGAGATGACCCCTGATGAAACAAAGCAGCAAGCCACGGAGGAAACGCTGCGCGAAGGAAACGCGAGCAGCGTTTCCTATGACGACGTCTCAGCTGCCAAAACCGTCTCTTGTATCGGTCCCTAGCTGCTCCTAGACCCCTTTAACACCGCTCTTGAAACTGTCAATACCCCCGCCTCATCTTGTCACCGCCCTCCTCAGCGTGTCGGGGGCCGCGCTTCATACTACATACCACTACATACCCTACCTACCACTTCCGCACCACGCACGAAAATAAGCCGGCACCAGGCGCGCCGACGCAGGATTGCCCACGCACAGGCCTGACTACTGCCCTTCCGCCACCAGAACTGCTACAGCTTGACTGTGAGGCCCCCACAACTCCTTAGCACAACCGACATCCCCAGGATCTAGGATCCTTTACTTGGAAGCGGCCAGAGTGCCTTGGCCCTCCCATACGGACGGGGACCCCACTGCAGCTACGGTATTGTCGGCTTACTCTTTTGACTGTGTAAGAGCACGCCGGATTAAAGAGCACACCCGACAACAGCAAGATCACAGCGTTTCGAAACGACGAAAATTGATACACCCGAAAAGCCGTAAAACCCATCCGTTGGCCAATCCACAGCACTGCAGAGCTAACCTTGCTTTGAGATATGTTATGGCCAAAGCTCGGGACAGAACTGCAGGGAACGGTGATTGAAAATGCTGCAACAGCCTTTAACGTGCGTGCGTGTTTCACATTTTCCAGCTCCTTCCGAGTATAGTAGGATATAAACATACACACCAGCAACACAGTCGACAAACGACTCCAGCCGAGATCACAGCAGCAACAACTTGCATGCACATAACCAGCACGAAAACGAAACCGCGATCGCCAAATACCGCCACGCTCGCCACGATTGTCCTCATTCCCAAACGTTTTGAGCATTGCTTTCAAAGCCACAACTCGCGTACTTGGTGCGCGCCTCCCTTCGCACAAAAGGGGCACTACCGCTCGAAAGCTCTAGCCCTTATTTAACTTGTCTTACCATGCATACGTGCCTGCAACCGGGTACGAATTCTACTGCCCCGTCTTCCTCTCCCTCCAACACAGCCCGCCTAGATGTGGCAAGTTAGCGCATGCCCCTCCTCCCTCAACTTTCCTAGCGCCCAGGCACCTGGTATAGCACCGTGCATGTGCGATTAATGTACCGTACCCTGGGGCGCGACCATCCAGGCGACACTGACCGTGCCTACAAGCAATAGGCACGCAGCGACCCATACTGGTGATCCCACCAATCCCTTCTTGAAGCATGGAAGCACAACATGGCACCAAAGCTTCGACATCTCCCTCCCATCCTCCCTCCACTCGAGAGAAGCAAGACCGCCCCAGACACCGCACCCCGCTGACGTCACCCCGGTTGAGAGCATGCATGCAAGGAAGACCCATCCAGCTGCTGAAGGACGTCACCAGGTCCGGATGCGTTTTGAGTAACCACCATTCAACAACCCCAGTAACCACCCTCAACTGCCCCACGTCCCTCCTCAACGTCCCACCTGCGCGCTGTTTCTGAACCGGTAGTGCAACGAACCTACGGATCGGATACAGGCTGCTCGCGCACGTGCGCACAACCAGACGCCATGCGTAAACAAGTACGGCATACGCCTGCTGCTTGCAGCCTACCACGCAGGTCAGCGATTGCGCTGCTGCTCCGCCGCGCAGTTGGTTGAACATACCTCCCGACGTCTCCCCTAACATGCACCACCCACGCTGCCTTGTCCACACCTCTCGCTGCGTTTCTTCGCTCGTCAAGCAGTCTTTAAGCAGTCTCACATCCACCACAACAGGCATTGGCCGCGCTTCGCACTCCCTTCGTGCGCTCGCTCGCTCACTCGTCTCGTCGCCAGACGGGCGCTGCACTCCTTCCTCCTCCTCTGTTTTTCCCTCCACACACGCTGACTCGGGCCCCCTCTCCGCGCTTCGGCAACCGACGTCCCAAGGCCCGCCTCATTCCTCTCGCTTAAGTAGAAAGGAGATGTGTCTTCCTTTCTTCCCTGGCAGATGGCCACAGCACAGGACATGCATCCAACCCGCTAAATGCACCTTTCAGACCGCTCGTAAGTTCGGCGCTAGTCCTTTCACCCACGAACTACAACGACAGCACCAAATTCCTACAACGCTGCGCAAACGTTCGCCCACGACAGTCACTCCTGGCAGCCACTCGCTAGCAAATAACGCAGCCACAGGGCGCGCATCTCGGCTCCGGAGCCGCTTCAAACGCATTCGTATCTAACGAGGGGTTGCCGCCGACTGACCCACGGGTCGTTTGCAGCGGCATCATGCCGCCTGTGCTCCCGGTGCCAGTGTTGAGTGCGGTGGTGAGGGTCGCAAAGTCGCTGACGGATTGGTTGGCTGGCGGCGGCGGTTGGCGGCCCGGCGTGGGCGCCATGGGCTGTGGTTGCGAGCGTTGCACGGAGGGACGGCGACGGAGGGAGATGCCCCGAACCGAGGACCTGGGGAGAGGCAGGCAGCAGCGGGCAACAAACGGGGTAAGAGGAAGCATGCGTTGGGAGTGAGGAGCAGGATGGTTTGTGCGAAGAGAAACAGGGGTATCGCACATGACAGGAAGCAAGGCATAGCCATTCTGTTACCGGTTCCCTTGAAGCATGGGGCACATAGCGATACACTCTATGGCACGGTTGGCACACCCAACCGACCGACCCTCAACCGCCCGCACTCCAAAGCCCCCGCGCACCAAGGCACCTAGCGTCTCCACATCCCCAATGAACCCCCGCCAAGCATTATCCTTTCCCACAACCCCGCTCCCAGCCGCCCCGCCCAGAACCCTCACTCACCCCTTGACCCATCCCACCACCCACCCAACGCTCCGATGACTCGTCAAGCTGCGCCCACTGCCTCGCTCCTTCCCGCCCAGCAGCCCCGCGCCGACCCCGCTGCCCAAGCCTCCTGCTCCTCCTCCACCTCCACCTCCTCCAATCATGGGTGATGCAGGTCCGCTGCCCATGCCGCTGCCACCCCCCCCGCCGCCGCCACCACCTCCCAGCCCCAGCCCTCCGGCTGCAAGTTCCCCAAAGATGGAGCCTTGTCGGTGCGCTGCTGCTGCAGCGGCGGCGGCGGCTGCCTCGGCCTCCATCATGGCTTCCATAGCCAGCTCCAGCTGCCGTACAACCAGCGGCATGGAGGGGCGATCCGCGGGATTCTGCATGGGGGAGGTACAGCCACCGTGTGATGGGGCTGATGACGTGGTGCATGCATGGGGCGGAAAGGAACGGAGGTGGCCATTGTGAGCCAGAATAACACCCGCTTCTATACCCACCGTCACCACCAGGACCATTGGTGGTGCACCCGCCGTTACCTCCCCCACACACACACACCTGCGCCCAGCACTGCTGTACCACGTCCCAGATGGTTTGCGGCATGCACTCGGGGCGGTGGTGCCGGTAGCCCTGCGCGATGCGGCTGCTCAGAGCCTCGAGCTCGTCCTTGCTGTACATCTCAAGCAGCAGTACACGACCGAATACTTCGTACAGTACGACACCGAAACTGAAGACATCGACTTTTTCATTGTACGGCTCGTCGCGGATGACTGCATGCGGGGATGGGCGGGGTGAGAATTGGGGGTGCGTTATGAAGGATGAGGTGAGGATTGGGGGGGGGGAGGAAATCGATTGGGCAACCTAACCGAGACAAACACCTCCATGCGGCTCTTCGTTCCCGGTACTACTTCGGCTTCTTGTCGAGTGCACTGTAACGTATTCCCAGGGTGTGCGTGTTTCTCAAACGCTTGGATGGGTGGCCCACCACGCCTCGCCCCCTCACCTTCCGGAGCCATGTACATGAGTGTGCCTGCCCGCCCTGTTAGTGCGTACGCCGCCTCGCCCTGAGGAGGCAGCTCATCACGTCCCGTCCAGCCGCCTAGCGTGCTGCTCACGGCGCTCTCCGAAACCATGCGCTGCGGGGCGCAGGTAAGGCAGTGGAAGGAGGGGGGTGCTTGGGTGGAGGGGGGGGGGGCGGGTTGAAGGTGATGGGCTAGGAACGCAGTAAAACAGATGCCAGGGCCCCGCCATGGCTTCAACGAGCACACGTTTCATTGCATGCTGCGTTGTGGTGTGCGCAGCGTTGTTGACAACCGTTTGTGTCCACTACATGAGACACACACACACACATATCGGCTCCTGCGGCGGTTCTGTGGGGACTTCATCTTCCGACATCCCAGTACGTTCCTACTCGCGGCCAGTTTTCTTAACACACATAGCTACGGATAGCTACCAGACCAGAGCAGAGAGCTTTGCTTACGCTGCTTCCTCCCTGCATTGGTCCCCGCCGCTACCGCCGCTATATGTCCTTCACACCCGAAGTCCACCACACACCGGTACTCACCGCCGCTACAGACGAGCTGACTTGGCTGGCGGCCCCAGTCACATGCGCCAACAGCGGCGACACAAGCGCTGTCGGGGCCTGCGCAGCTGCTGCTCCACCGCCTGCTGCTGCTGCTGCCGCCGCCGCCCCGTACGCTCCATGTGCCATGACGCTGCCGCTTCCAGCACCCTGCAGGATGCGTAGGCTGGCACCCGTGGTAGCACGGGATAGGGATGTACGACCGCCCGCGCCGCCAGCGACAACGCCACCGCCCATGCCGCCGCCGCCGCCGCCGCCAGGACCGCCGCCGCCAGCGAGAGCACCCGCGGCATACTCGCCCCATGACGCCGCGGTATTGGAGTGTACGCTGCTGCTGCGCCGTACAAAGCTGGGTTGACGGGCGGTGCGCTCCTCTGCGGTTGGTTGGGAAAGCGTGTGCAAGGAGGCCGAAGAACAAGGGAACAAGGTAATAAGGTATAAGGAACGGACACGGGTAGGTTTATACGGAAAGCAGAAAGCGAGGGATACCGGGCTCATGGATCATGGATGCCCCTAGGGCGAACGAGCAGCGACGGGACAACCGGTCCATTACCTCGCCAAGTGCCGCGGTTCCATGTTGCGTACTATTCTTAACCCTGCCCGGTGCCCACCTGCGCCGCTGCTAACACGGCTGGCGGAGGCACCACAGCTAGTGGTCCTGGGCCCCACGCCGCCGCCGCCGCTGCTTTGGAACGCCAGCGGCCCCGTCATGGACCCAGCGGCGCTTGCAACGCTGGCGCCCATCGCACCTCCCATGTGCGATGCTGCGCCGCCGAGAGCCCGGGCGCCATGCCGGCCGACCAGAGGGCCGCTGGAGCCGGCAGCGACGGGGCCGTAGCTGCTGACGGGGGAGTTTGGGTCACTCGCAAAGATACCCGATGGCACGCCGCCGGTGACGTGGAGTGCGCCGCTGCCGGTGCCGCCGCCGCCGCCGGCGGCGGCGGAGGCTGCGCCGCCGGGGCTTCCGCCAGCCGTCAGCAAGCCGCGTCCCCACAGCAACTTCTCCCGGTGCAGCGCCGTCACGCCGCCGCCCGCAGCGCCGCCGCCGACGGCGCCAGCTTGCAGAGCCGCCGTCGCGCTTCTGGCGGAGGCGATGCTGTTGTACAACAGTCCGTGCGAGTCGATGGACGAGCGCCTGCTGTAGCTGAAGGAGCCGCCGGGGCCAGTGCCGCCGCCGCCGCCGCCAGCGGCGGCGCCGCCGGCACTGTCGCCGCCGCCGGGGTGGCTAGGACCCATGGGGGGTAACCCCAGCGGCGAGCTTCCAGATCCTGTGAAGGACCCGCCGTCGGGTCTTAACCTCTTGACAACCTTATGCAGCTCGCGATTGAGGATCTGTGGCCCCGCAGCGTGGCCGTGAGCTGAGGGAAGCATGCTGCCGTCGTTCACGGCATGAGCGGCGCCGCCGGCAGCGCCGCCGACCTCGCCCGTTCGAGGCGAAGCGGCGGCTGACGTCACCGTCGCAACCCACTGTCGGCCGCTGCCGCCGCCTCCGCCGCCAACGTTCGTAGGGCTGGCATACCCGCCGCTCCCCACGCCATTACCATTTACATCCCTACCACTGCCGGTTGGTTGTCCGGCAATGTTTAGATGCGGCACCTGCGGTGCCGTATTTGCGGTTGGCGTGGCTCCGGAACCTCCGTAACAACCGTCTGCTGGTACGGCAACTTCCAACGGTTGACGGTTGCGTCGCGCTAACGCACTGCCGGCAGCGCTAGAGGGGTGGGAGGCGGTTGGGGTGCTGACGCTGCGTTGCCGTTGTGCTACTTCGTCCTCCGCCACGGGGGTGATGCTGCCGGTTGTGCCTGTCCCGGGCGTCACTGATGCGGCGGAGGGGCTTAGAGATGGACCTGCCAGCCGACGAGCACTCGTGGCTTTGGCAATCCTGAAAGAACGAACAACGAGAGGCCGCAGAGAGAGATGGTGTTAGTAACCGATACACCGTAAGCGGTAGGTGCTGTGCGACAGCCAAGACCAGAGCCAATAACACGACGCGTGTTACCTGGAGCCCCCCGAAAGCCCCCCAGTCCGCAGCGCAGCGGTGAATCGACACCTCTCCTACCGCCTCTTACGTTCTCACCGTCCACATGCATACCGGTATGAGTACGCCCCCTCTCTCGTGCCTCATGGCCTCATCAAGCTCACATGTCAAGGTGTCATGGCCCTCTCCCACCTCACCTGGCAACTGGCGGACTCAGATCCATGGGATGAACGCTGTCCGTTGGAGATCCCCCGCACGCCGGCATCACCGGCGCCGGCCCAAGATTCCGCATCATTCGGCTACTGCCGTGTGATGCCGTACGACCCAGTGCCGTACTTCCGCCGCCGGGTCCCAGCCGGCCCGCAGCGCCACCGGCTGCAACGGGGAACCCCACCTTCATGGAGGGCTGGCTGCTGCTCTTCATGGGGTTAGGCCGGAGGAAGGGAGAGATGTAACTGGAGGAGCGGTCCAACCCGCCGCCGACGGTGGCGGAGGCGCCGGCGCCGCTGCTGTTGCCGCTGCCTGGGCTGCCGCTGGCATGGGATGCGGCAGCGGGGTTGGGCATGGATCGTGCTTCCCCCGTGACTGACATGGTGGGCTGGCTGTTGCTCTTGGTGGGGTTGGGGCCGCGCAGGGCGGAGGGGCTGCCGGGCAGTGGATGCCGATTGATTAAGCCCCCGCGTATGATTCGGCCGTCAGCGCTAACGCCGACAGCGGCCAGACCGCCGCCGCCAACAACGCCAGCGCCGCTTCCGCCTCCGGGATACCGTTGTTGCATGACGGGCGGAGCTCCCAGGGAGCTGCCGCGCTTGGCTGCTAAGACGGCGCTGCTGCCGCTGCCTGTGAGCACAATCATGCCTTGCTCGCTGCGCTCCTTCATGCCGGAGGCTGAGGAGGTGGTCCCGGCAGCAGCGGCAGCAGCGCCGCTGGGAGAAGCAACGGATGAAGCAGCAGCAGCAGCAGTAGCACCCCCAGGACCCCCCGGCTCGTCAACATCGGTCGGGCCGTCCATGCCCGTCAGGTGGTGTGCGGGAACGGGCCCCGTGTTGGATTCGCTTTGGGCGCCGCTGGGCGCTGCGCCGGCGAGTGCTGCGGTGCTAACGACGGTCGTGCTGCCGCTGCCGCTGGGGCCTTGACGCGCTCCATGCAGCGCGACGGCGGCGGCGGCAGCTGCCACGATGCCGCCGCCGCCGCTGAGGCGTGCAGAGAGGCTTTGGCTGGAGGTCATGCGGAGATTGATGGGGTTGTTGGAGCCGGAGGGGCGCGGGGCTGAGGGGCTGTGCCGCAGCATGCTGCCGCCAGGGCTCAAACGGCTGGCGGATACGGCGCCCTGTGCATGCAAAGGAGCAATAAAAAGGTGCAGCGACAACGGCAGGAGGTACTGAGCCAGAGATGGAAGGACGAGCCGCTGGTAATTGTAGTGTGCGCCTAAGGATACTGCAGTCAGACAGCTAGCAGGCGGCCCCTAACGCAACACGACCACATACCGGTAGAAAGCGCGCGCCGTGCACACACCGGCACGTTTTCTTAACACACCGGCACGCGACGCAACAACCAAGGTCACAGTGTCAGCTCTGCGGCTATTGATTCGGATTCCCGGGAAAAAAGAACACATGTAGCATGCCTACCTGCAGCATCTGGGCATGTGTCACAACCGTCAGGTGTCCCTGGCTATGGCCCGCCGAGAGTATGCTTCGATTGGACAGCGTCACAAGCGGCTGCTGATGATGATGAGGAGGAGCGCCGGAGGAGCCTCCGCCCGCCACCACATTCGCCATGGGGCCACCGCTGCGGGGTTACCGTAGTTGGGGGTGGGGTGGGGTCAAACAACCATACACCATAACATAGGAAGCCACAGGTTAGGGTAAGGCAAAGGGGATAGGAGGCGGGAACGGGTCGCGTGAGCGTGAAGGAGTTAAAGGGTCGACAACGAGTGCCCGAATGCGGCGCTGGGCGTCGTTGGACTGCAGCACCTGAAGCCGAACCACTCAGTGCATAAGTACCTCCCACCCGGCACGCAGGTCAACCCCTTGCGGCATCACGTCGCAAGTAAAGCCATGCTTCCCAGCACACATCGGGATGAGCCACTCGGCATCGAGAGTCCCCAGGACCGCTGCCTCTCCTACTCCTAATCTCCTAGCGTGCCATGGGACGTGTCAAAGCGCAGGAGTCTGAATGCTTACGTTGATGAGGTCCTAGACGCCGTGTCCAGTTGGAGGTCCTCCTCCATCATGGCCAGGTACTGCATGCAGGGGAGAGGCGGGGCGGGAGGTAAAGCGGAAGCGACTAACGAACGCGGGAGCGGTGAGGCGTGTTTGGCGATGAGGAGGGTAGGGAAGAGAGTTCGGAAGCGAGGTGGGAAAAGAAGGAAAGAGGAAGGACAGGGCAAAGCGCTATCCGGGCAGGGATTGCAACCTCCGTACAGGTACGTCCCAGCATCATGCCTGTCCGCGTTCTATGCCATGGACCCACAAGAGGACCCCTCAAGGGGAGGATCGCACCTGCGCCACTTGCGCCGAAGTGCTCCGGAGCCGGGTTGCATTCCTGGTATTAGCCGCCGGCGAGCCCCCACTCGGCCGCGGACACCGACCCGTGGGTCCCGACCCGCCCGCAGCCGCCTCCGTACCCAGGGTGCTCAACGCAGCACTCGCACCACTAACACCGCCAGCCGTCGCCGCCGCGGCTATCGCCGCTGCTGCATTGCTGGCGCTGCGTCGACCGCTGCTGGTTCGCATTGGCAACCGAGGCGGAGCATTGGGGTCTCCGCCGAGCGACCCAATCGACCCATTGTCGCCCATTGAGGTCGCGAGCGGCGGTCCAGGATGCGAGGGACGAAGGCGTGAGACGCGGTCCGACATGCCGCTGGCACTAGCGGGCTGCACATGCAGCAACACCTGGCCCGCACTCAGGCTATCCATGACCCCCATCGTGGGCGCCGAGGAGCCTCCTGCCGCCAGCGCGTGCGCCAATGCCTGCGCCGAGGACTGCTGTTGCAGTAGCTGCTGAACCGATGGGTGGTGGGGATGCGCATGAAGGGCGCTGCCGCTGCCAACGCTAGCGATGCCACCGCTGTTGCCGGCGGCGGCGGCGGCGTTGGTACCCGCTGCCCCTCCTGATTGAGCTGAGGCTGACGCCGCCGCCGCTGCGGCGGCGGCAGCGGCGGCTGACACCGCCGCCACTGCCGCGGACGCTGACATGCGCCCCTGGAGCAGCAAGTCAAGCGACGCCCGCGCCGCCGCAACCCCCGTCAGCGACCCTTGCTGCTGTTGACCCGCCAGGGAACTCCCACCCGACCATTTCGGCGGGCCAGGACCGTTGCCGGGAACGCTGGTCTTAGGGCTACGCAGCAGCACACTGCTGCCTCCGCCATTGATGGCGCCGGTGCCGCTAGCACGAGACACCCTGCCGCTGTTGCCGCCGCCGCCGCCGCCAATCATGCCGTGCATGCTGCCGCACGTCGATCCCGCACCCATGCTGTTTACAGGGCCCGAGCTAAGCCGGGCGATGCCGCCGACAACATTGGGGTTTGTGCCGAACGCCGCGGCGGCGGCCGCCGCCGCCGCCGCGGCGCCGCCAAAGGCCGCCACGGGCGCCTTTGGCGGGCTGGATGCGCAGCTTGCGGCGATGGCGGCTGCTTGCGGTCCGGAAGGGTCCAGGGAATCACAGTGGGATAGGGCTGAGGACTTGTTGTGGTTGAGTCCCGGCTGAGGACGAGAGGAGAAGGAGTCGCCCTCCCGGGAGGCATTGCGCCGGATGAACACCTGAGGGTGTGGCAGAGGTGATGAGTGAGGGTGTTGCATGGTTGAGACGGGTTGCGTTGCCAGGCGGTGGCCGTGGGGTGGTGCCGGCATGCGAGGAAAGCAATGTGCATGGCGGATGGCTGTCGGGTGTATGCCACATCCAGCGGTTTACTCCTTGAGCCTGATACGGAGCGGAACCAAGCATACCCTCAGACCTACACCCGGTCCCCATGCACATCACACCTCCCGGCATCTCCCCATCCCACAAGCTCACCGCTTCCTCCAGACCCCGATTCGACACAGTGCTGCTCCGCCTCGACCGAGAATCGTACCGACTGCCAGGCCCCCCCACCATCATGCCAGCTGCTCCCATGGCGCTAGCGCCGGAACCCGCACCCGCGAGTACGGCACCCAACGCGGATCCGGTTCCGGATCCGCCTCCGGCGGGAGAGTTGCGCGCCGAGGGACGTGTAAGGGAGTTGGAGTACGGCAGGTGGGATGCGGCGTGGCCGTTGCCCTGGGGCAGGACGTCGGTGGAGGAGGTACGGTCGTAGCTGCTGCGGCGGACGGTAACCACGGGGCGACTCAAGTCCAGGACCTGCGACGGAGTGAGGTCGCACCACGCGTGTGTGAGGACACGAGACAAAGTCGCGCAAGGGAGGGCGCATGATCACCTAGGGGGCGGGGCAAGAGCACCGCACGCTGACTAATCCCTATGCGGACGTGCTTGGCAGTACCGGTACCAATAGTACGCATGGGCAACGTTTAATTCAGTACAAAACATGTGGACCCTGGACCGTGATTCGGACACCCAAACCCGAGGCATGCGTGTCCCTGCATGCAACCCACCACATGCAACCCAAAGTCGCACAGCTTCGCCGTCAACGGCCGCCCGCCTCCCGGTCGGGAGCTCACAGCCGTCACCGACCCCGCACGTGACCCCGCCTGCCCGCTCTCCCCTCCTCCCAGCGCCGCCGCCACCGCCCTCATGGACAACACCCGCCGTGCCAGACTGCCATGTGAGCTGGGAATACCCAGTATTCCGCCGCCGCCGCCGCCGCCGTTTTCCGTACCGCCACGTGGAAGGGTGGCCAGCGGCACCGACGCCGTCACCACCGTCGACGCCGCCGCCAGCGCCGGCGGCGGCGGCACCGCCGCCACCGCCATCAGCACATTATCCGTCTTGACGTCGCGATGCACGACGGGCGGCGTCTGGGCATGCAGGAACTGTAACGCCAGCGCCAGCTCCATGCACCACTGCAGCGCCTCCCGGTCGCTGTACGGCAGCGGCGGCGGCGCCTCATGCATCACTGACGGCACCCGGCTGGACACACCCGGCTGGTTAGCGGCGGTGACAGCGACGGCGGTGGCGGCGGCAGCAACACCGCCGCCGCCGCCTGACGGCGAGACGGCTTGCTGCAGAGCAGCAGCGGCACGCTTCATGGGCGATGGCGGCGCGACTGCTGCTCCCTCGGCAGTCAGGGAGCGGCGGCGCAGGAAGGACAGGCTGTTTTTGAGGTTTCTGAGCGACCCAGAGCGCTCCGGTTGCGCCGCCGAGATGCCGCCTGCAGCCGCCGCCGCCGCCGCCGCCGCCAGCTGCTGCCTGAAGCGCTGCTGCAGCTTGTAGGCTTTGGCGGCGTCCTGGACCAGCTTAGTAACGGTACCGGCCTGGGCGGTTGGACAGGACAATCAAGTTCCCAGGGGAGTATTATCATAACCACGAATCATGTGACATACCCCACCTATCACGCCAGATCGCCAAGCCCCGAGTTCCTCCTCTCCGCATCAGGCGGGGAATGCTAGGCATGGGGTCATCCAGTTCACATGGGCTTACCTCCATGTACTCCGTAACGATGCCCCAGGTATACCGTCGAGTGGGCAAACCGCCAAAATTGGGCGGCAAGTGCGCCAGCGCATGCAACCGCACGATGTGCCTGCAGCGGGCACCATGCGCATGCAGCGGGCAGTGTAATATGACCAAGCGAGGAGACCGCAACCGCAGCCAACAAAGCAAACAGCGCCGCTCGTCATGCCGTTGAACCGGCATCCGGGGACACCGGGACGTTACACCCTTCCAACAGGAGCGCAATGTCATGACCAGTCCGGGTGAGGTGCTAGTAAACAGGGGCATGGGGCAAAACGGCCCACGGGTGCGGCCATGAGGCCAGCTGATTTGCAACGTACACCGGCAGCAGCAACCCCGGCCAAGTGCTTGCCCTTGGAATCAACCCTGAGCTCAGTCCGCACTGCTTTACTGATATACATCATTGTGCTCCCGCTGCCGCAGCCAAACCCCGCCCGCATCCCGCCCACAACAGCCGCACGCACTTGTGCTGCAACCGGGCCAGGATCTGCGCCTCCCGCCAGAACTCCTGCGCGAGCACAGGCGAGCGAGCGGGAGGGGCAAGGCAGGGTAGGGGGGGCGTGCACTTTGTCAAGGTTTTCCCTGGGCTGCTTTGTCGGCAGCCAGACCCCCAGGGAAAAGCAGTAAAGCAAAGGGGGCCCAGAGAGAAGAGAGGGGACACGAGAACGGGCAGGGGTATGACAGCACCTAGGACGAGCAGCAGAGCACGTGGGCCAGCCCGTGGCCGGCTCCCTGTGCTCCCTTGCGCCCCTGGGCTCCAGGGTGGAGTAACTTTTCAGTCGATAAGCCCTGCTGATGCTTCCAATCAACCCCGCCCGCACACACCCTTCCCTTTCCCTTTGCCAGGACGCACCTGCAAGGTCGACTCGCGCTGAGCTGCATGCGGGTGCAAGACCTTGATGGCCACAGGGACGCTGCTGTCCAAGGTGCCCCGGTAAACACGAGCGCTAGATCCACCACCAATGCGCTCATGGATCTGTGCCGGGGTTCCGACAGAACGGAGGGGTGCCCGTGGGAATGTGAATGGCCTCATGGGACGACAAGGTCTAGTGGTGGGGGGCAAGGCATAGGTCCGACGTGCCGCGGGATGGCCGCCAACGACAACCCAAGCCCTTACGAGCCTGTATGACGAGCCAGGATGGTTCGACCCGACACACCTGCAGCCTTGCCTCCAACTCTTCGCCAGATAGAAGCTGCATGCGATGGAAGAACAATTTCAGCACTACGGCTATAGCTTAGACGTCCAAGGGTTCAATGGCCGTTCCACACACCTGCAAATCACCCACGAAGCCCGGCGAGCTCCCAACAGGCTGAGCAACATCTCCGCTATTCCTTACACTAAAGCTGAGCTCTTTAGAGCGCTCCATTTTCTAGGATTAACAAGGGGTCGCGCTCTTGGGTTGAAAACTTTGCCTACTTTTGCCAGAGGCTGGGTATCCCCAACCTCCAAGAACTAAGATCAATGGATTGCAAAGGCCATGGGGCTCCTGAACGTCTAGGGCGTATTACTATAACGCGCAGTCGCTCAGCCATCGGCAGTCAAAGACCAAGTAATCTACATACAATATCGATGGCCTTTCGTGTACATATCCCGGATGCAAGCCATTTAGGAATGGGCTTTGGCGACGGGCGACAAAGGGTCATGGAGGGATACATCTTCAATATTGAAATGTGGTGATTGCCTTGCCGCAGTACATGTCTCGAGCGGCGTGAACTCGGCTGCTAAAGAGTACTGCACTTACTTACATATGCACATCCGCGAAATGTATCATGTGTCGTACGGCTTAAGTGCCAAGCCGTCGTTGTCGAGTATGCCAGCAACCCAATTGGGAAACCGGCTTCGGCGTGCGCAAAAGGTATGCACCCTATACCAGCAAGCGTTTAGCTCGCCCTACCATTTGCAACATGGGAATACCGGTACGGCAAGTTGCACACCTTTCAGGCGTCCCCAAGAGAAACAAGGCGTATTTCCCACCGGGACAGCGAGGGTTGTTGTGAGGGCATGGGATCGAAGCTATGCCATTTGCTGTGATATGATATTGAAGCTCAAATTAAAATGGGCTTTTCCGACGGGCATAACCCGTAGAAGTCTGGAGGCGAGGTCACAAAGCTGCTGTAACCGCAATGAGGGTCCGACGTATTGCTTGTTACTTTGGAACCCTGTCCTCCTCCTCTGCAGAAACACTTACTCTCTTCCAACTTCAAAGCGCCTAGCTGAAATTGCTGGGGGAAATGACATTCCAGGTGACGGTAGTACGCCAACTCCCAAATGTGAAATGTCCATGCTGAACCCAGGTTTAGCCTTCTGCTGGATCATTCTGTGCATGGCGCGCCAATTCAGCACTGCACGCACGTTTCGTTTACGAACAGCGGAAGCAGATAAATATGCGATATACCGTGCATATTGCTTCCAGCCAAAAAAGGGGCCAGCAAGGGCATAAATCGTTGCCGACGCTGCGCGCGCATTGGGCAACCCTTAGGACAGAGCCATGTCGCATGCCTTGGTTTTGTCTTTGGGTCGATAGGAAATCCTTCCACATGCTGGTACTAAAGCTGAATGGCATAGACATCTTTTGCCCAGGCTTGCTAACTACTGGATAGCGTCTGAGAAGACTAACTGTTTTCGTCCGCTGCGCCCACCGCCTAAGCGAAGGGCCCGCCTAGGCCAGGCTATCAGCCATGGGTACCGGCTGAACAATGGTGACTCTGGTCAAACCCAGTTGCACCGCAAAAGTTCCTCTTTCGGAAGGTGCTCGGGCACACGACTATGACCGGGGATTACCATGATTACGACGTTTAACGACACCTCGTCCCAGGCCCCAAAGCAAAAAGGTATATTACGGAAAGTATTATTCAAATAGCCAAAGAAAAAGTCTGTCAGGAGAGGCATGACGTGTGCTTGGCACACTCATTTGGAATTCAGTACATTATACGGGAGAAGGAATCTGAGCACAACTCGCATACTCCTGTGTAGGGTGTTGCATTGTGCATTACATTGTAGGAGAAACCGCCGCGTTGGGCCTGTCGATGCAGAGTTCACAGTGTCCGTACACCGGGAAGAACTGTACAATCATTCTTGGACCCTCTCTTGGTTGACGCTTCTTTACTGTTTTTACGCTAAGAACACCTGCATAAAGTTGTTTCCTTATTATCGCAGCCCTAGAACTTGTCAGCTGTAGTACACGTTGACGAGAAAACACTTCTTTCCTTCAACAGAACTCGCTTGCTCACATGCTGCTTTGTAACGTACGAGGAAACTGCTAAGAATCTTACAAGGCCGACCTAAGGTCCTGAGTATACCAAGCAGTTGACGAGGCCTCAAAAGTTCACTAGCCACAAATTGTTTTGCTGTTAGGATGGATCCTCTATCGCAGCCTGATCTTACCGCTGCTCAAGCCACCGGCCCTAACAATTTCGTCAGCGCAACGCCCAGCGGTGGGCTGGGCGAGGGCTTGGCGAGGCAACGCCCGACGGTGGAGAGCTCTGCCATCCTTAAGCTTAAGTTAGTTTTGCACAATCCTTTGACTGGTTGTCTTCTCCGCATTGGTTCCACGCGTTTCGCGCTAATGCCAATTGCAGGGGCCTTCCTTACTCGGCAACGGAGGAGGATATTCGCCAATTTTTTGCTCCTTACGAGTTGAAGGGCGTGAGCTTTGTATATGAACCGGACGGTCGTCCCAGCGGCCTGGTACGTCGGTCAGTGCGTTAAGTCTGTCCTTTGGTACTTGCCTTAAATCCTTGCCTGACACAGTTATGGAGCTAGCACGTTTTTCAGATATATGTTGCATTCTCTGCGGTCACTTACTCCCTGACCTTGTGCCCAGGTTGCCGCACTTCGCAATAATATCTTCTGACCCCATGGCGTTTGGTTGCCGCAGGCATTTGCGGAGTTTGTCAGCAAAGAGGAAGCCTTGAAGGTGGGTTTGCGAACCCACTGTTGGGGCCGAGCAGTGCCGTAGCCGTGGATCATTGCATGCCCTATGCAGGCTCTGTCCAAGAACGGCGAATACATCGGGCAGCGCTATGTTCGGCTTTTGCACGTGCCTCGATCGGAAATGGAGGAGCAAGTGCGGCTTGGCACGCTCGCCATTCCGGGAGCAGCTGCGAAGTTGCGCTCGCGTATGATGCGGTCTCAGCAGCAGCGAAATAATGCCATTTTTATGCCAACCGGACCAGTCCAGCTTGTACCCACTGTTCTTCCGGGCGGACGGCCGATCATGACCATGGGGCCGCCTGGAGCTGGGCCCAACGCAGGCATAAACGCACCATATGGGCAGCCGGGAGTACCTAGCCAGTTGCCGGTTGAGTCACGGCTCTGGTAAGCCACTATGGACTTGGTCGTGCACGTTTCATTTGGCGCGTGTTGGGGGCATGTCTGCCATCCCTCGCGAAGTTGTTTTGGTATCTCATGACTGCACAGACATGGGTTGCTACTTGTTAATGTATGCTTATTACTTCTCTCTAGCAGGGCTGAACAGCCGGCTCACCCATGCCGCCTTCACTTTCCCCGGGTAAAATGGCGCCCCTTTAACTTCCTTACTTTCTTACCACCTAGCCACCCGATTCCCAACTTTTCCCCAGCCCAACTCAAGCCCCATTCCCCCCTTGCTACCCTTCCCTCCCTAAACCGCCCAACCCAACAACAGGCAGCCCGCCTACCAGCAAGCTGCGACCTACCAGCAGCAGCAAGCGGCGGCCCAGCAGCAACCCACCCAGCAGCTCCAAACCCAACACGCGCACGGCTTGCCGTACCAGTCCCCAGCGCAGCTCGCAGCGCAGTTCTCTGGCCTCAGCCTTGCCGGCCAGCAACAGCAACACGGCGCCGCCATGCAAGCCGCTGCTGCACAGGGTGCTGCCATGCAAGCCGCCGCGGGGGCCATGCAAGGCGTCGCCGCAGCCGCCGGCGCAGGTCAGCTGCCCCGTGCCGCCCAGGTCATCCCCCAGGCTGCCCTCGCAGCCCAGGCGCTTCACCACCTGCCGCCGCCGCCACCTCAAGGCGCGCATTTCATCGCCGCCGGCGCGCGCGTGGTGCAGGCCGCCACCTCGCCGACGATCAAGATCCGCGGCCTGCCGTACGGCAGCAGCCCGAGTGAGATCCTGGCGTTTTTCCAGTCGTACCATTTCCTGCCCGACACGCTGCAGATTGGGTTGGATCAGCTGGGCCGCCCCTCGGGTGAGGCGTGGCTGAGCTTTAGCAGCCCTCAGGAGGCCCTACGTGCCGTACGCGATCTCAACCGTCATTATCTGGGCAACCGTTACCTCGAGCTCAGCATATGCTGAGCTGTATGAGGTGCGTCGCCTGGGGAGAGGGTGGTGGTGCTGCAGCTGGTATGGCGGCATGGACAAAGATGGCGGTGGATGCTGTTGGTTGTCGATCTTTCTTGTGTGTGGGTTTGGAGGATTCTTTCATCTTTTTGGCGGCAGCGCGCGGCGGCGGCAACGGCAGCTACAGCAGCAGCCACCCCGTTGTTGCCTGGATTTCAGGCGATAAGGCTGGTCTTTGCACTTTTCCAGCGTAATCAGTCCTCGCGTGTCCCCGTCAGGCGGTTGAACGACAGGCATGTCAAATGAATGGTGCCTTACTCAACATTAAGTGGGGGTTTAAAGTTTGGGAGCGGAGGCAGTTGAGTGCCTGCATGGGGGGCAGCACAGGGCGGTGTTGAGGGTTTTTGGGAGCAATGTAGAGGGCCCAATTTTAGTGCAGTAGTCGCGCGGAATGGACGAGGATTGGAAGGTGGAAGTGCGGAGCCGTAGGATGGTCGCGACTGAACGTCACGATACACGTTCAACTCCCGTGCGATTGAATACACAGGCTGGATGGATACTCATGCTGGATTCTCGCCACACAGCTCGCGCGCCACAGACGCTGTTTCTCTCACATCCATGGTACTGGTACGGGAAGCTGCGGTGGCGGCGGCGGCGACGTGGGGGCCGGCGTGGGGGCTTTTTCTTGGCTCCGGTGGGTGCGTGGGTGGTGGCTAAGCGGGTGCGTGCATGCGCAGACGCACATGCTCGGGCGTTTACCGCGTATGTCGCTCAGATGGGGGGTGTTCCTGTGGAGGTTACTGTTGTTTGGGGAGTTATCTGTTATGGGAGTGTAGTGCTCATTGGGGGGGGGTAGCTGTCGTTGCCAGCACTTCTAGTTGGCTAACGGAGGTGCTTCGCACAAGCCGTTTGTGAAGCGCGGGTGAGGGTACTAAGAGTCTTCCTGGGGAGTATCCATAAACGGTTGCCGCTGCCAAGGTCTTCAGTGGGGTGGTCGCAGTTGGTTGTATCGGCGGCGGCGCGGTTGTGTCCTGTGACCTTTGGCATCTACTACGCTGGGGAGCATCGATTGAGGTTCCAACAAACAACAAATGTGCATCAGGACGAGTCCCAGAACGCCTTTTGAGGGGTCAACGAGAGCAGGTCGGCCCAGCGTATGTGGATCAGGATGATACGGTGAGGACCACTCGCGTCCATGGACGTCGTTTCATCATAATGTACGTTTACGTGCACCACAGTACGGCTCTTCGTTGCAAATTACGCCATCCTGAACTGCTGATGCTGTTGCGTTGGGTTGGGTGGCGTGTGGTGTATGGAATGGATGTCAAAGACGTGGTGGCCGTGTTTTGTCTATCGGCGGTTTCGCATGCAAATATCGGCACGCACCACACATACACACGCACACGCTCAACCCACACACTATATTCGCAAGGCTGCAATGTATAGACATGTTGTTGTTGTCGTTGTTGATGTTGATGTCATTGCTGGTGAGCTGCTAACGCCTTTAGGGCATCTGTGTTTGGTATTGAGAATGTGGGGGGTTAGAGTCCTGAAAAGGCGTTGTCCCTGTTTCTGTTTTTTGCGCTAACTAACTTGCGTCGTCTCTGGCACGGGTTCTTCTGGTGTCTTGGGCAGCGCAGTTTTAAATTTATACTCCGTTATGGTATGCAGAGTTACCGGTTACTGTTTTCGACCAATATGGATTATAGACTTTCGGCCACTGACAGAAATAAGGAGGCACCCCGTGGGGGCGTTGGATTGCTTGCATAGCAGCATCGCAGCAGGGGTGGGGAGACGAGGGGGCAGGGGAAGTAGGAGAAACCGATCCCGGTGTTGCGGTTAGCTTTTTAGTGGCTTCTCGGTTTGGGTATCGCGCTAACGAGGGGGTGTCAGCCTTCCATGTTTGGCGCGCTCTTGCCGGCAAAGTTATGCGGTTGGCTCGTCTTTTGACGTCCGCGGCCTTTTTGCTTTATTGGGCCGGCCGAGCCGTTTCGGCCGCTTAAATATAACCGTATTAATAGTAATGAATAAAGGTATTAACATAGGTTTGGTTGTCTGTAGCTGGACGGTCTTAGTGACGGTCAATGTGGGGGCTAATAATGGATGAGAGAGGCCGGCAGACTATGAAGGTCTGTTTATCCAGCGGCCTGGATCGGCGGCGGCATCGTAGCTTTGGGGGAAGGGCCCGAAGGACAGAGTTGGAGGAGCGGGAAGTAAAAAAGCCGAGGTAGAACCTTGTTGGGATGCTGAGGAGGAGCTGTCGAGAGGGAGATGTTACGGCGCAAACCTGTGTACGGCAAGTTGCCTGCCTTTTTGGAACGAACCCGCTTTTGGAACAAGTTGGTAATTCAGGAGCTAGTGTGCTCGTTGGGCGCATACGCGCGCGTATTGGAATAGAAGAAGTGCGTAAGTGTTTTCTGTTGCGTATATGCGTGTGTGCACCTGCGTATGGCATTTGGGTTCGAAAGGTATCGACCTCGGCTTTGAAGGTAGAGGAAGAGGTAGAGGGGCTGCTTACGCTAATGGGGGGTTTGATGGAAAGGGCTGGGTTGCTGTCGGGGCTGCATAGGGTGAAACCTTCTGCGCGCCGGCGCCCTCAGATGCACGCATGCCTACTTTGTTGTCCGGAGTTGATATTGTTGAGAGGTAATGACCAACGCTGGACAGGGAGGGCAGAGAAGGTGGTGAGGTGAGGTAAACGATCGATGGATTATGCGGAAGACAAGGCACATGAGAAGTGGAGTTGAAGGTATGTGGGCGGATGCACGTGAAGCCTGTTTTGGGCCCACTACAAGCCATTGTGTGACATGACATTGGGATATTTGTTGAGGAGAGATCTCTTTGGGAGAGCTTGAGAGCGGCACCGGGGCATTGAACACGAAAGTGCACTACCATGCGTTCCGTGGCGATCATTCGGTTGATCGCAAGGTTCGCGCAACCATCCGTGCATATTGACACTGCGACCTTTGCCTCCTGACACCGCCACGTCGCTCTTGTGTGTTCAATGTCCAGGCCTCGTTGGGTTTGAGAGCCATGTGGTGGAATACGAATGACCATTTGGATGTCATTGTGGATGCGACTGCGTATTGTTGGATAAGACCCGAGCTGTCAACAGTTTGGGGCGGTAGATCTGTGGCAATGGAAGGTCAGTTCGACAGTCGGTAGCTATCGATAGCAATAGCAGTAGTGGAGGTTACACTCTTTGGTTGAGGACCATACCAGGGTGGACTGCTTGCTTTAGAGCGCCCTGGGTAGTATACGGTACATGAGAGGGGAGGAGAGAATAAGTAATGAGGTTTGCACGATCACTGTGCTATGTGCGCGTGTGTTGGTGCACTCGTCGTATTCAACGCTTTCTGTCGCCATCCGGCTGAATGCTGTGTATTAGGCGCCGAGTGGCTTGCCTTTTGTGTCCAGGCACATGCAGCCTTAGCTGAACACAGCTGAGATCTGTAACATGGACACAAACATCCGCAAACAGAGTAAGTTCCGACTCGCGGCCAGTTTTTTGTGTCACACAGCTGACGATAATGTCACCGCCAGCAACTTAGCCCTTGGCCCGTTATATATTTTTAGGCAATATTGTATAGCTGTATTGTATAGCAACGACACGGGCTCTTGCAGCAATCATGGTTTGGTGTAAAGCAAACGTAAGGGCACAGTCGATGGTACGTGGCAGTCGATGGTGACGATAGGAAAAGAAGGGCGCATGCGTTGCCAGCTATGCTCGGCATGGGGAGCAAGTAAAGGCTAGCTGGGGAATATGCAATCCTAAGAAGGGTACCGGTTTGGGGTGAGGGGGCCCTTGTGGCTTGCACGGGCTCGAGCGCACCGCAGGTGGGGTGTGGTAAAACGAGGAAACTCACGAGCTGTATGACGGGGCTTCACCAATGGGGGCCGGGGGAGGGGGAGGGGGTTGGGGGACACTGGATGGCTATAGTTATTGGTAAGCCGGAGGATGGTGAGGCACCTGGACGGGTGAAATATTTCCGTTATTATAATACTTCCGTTATTATACCGGTAATAATTACTATTCTGGGGAGGGTTAGGGGAGTGCAAGCGGGTAGCGAGTGGGATTTAAGGACATCCCAAACCATAGGAATTTTCTGTAAGCGCAACGCAAAGGGGTTTCTGGTGGCTGGATGCAATAAAATTAGTGAGGGTTAGCGGTTGGGGGAGTGAGGGGTTAAGGGGGAGGGGGCCCGTGCGCCCCCTCAGCCTGAGGCCACAGTTAGGTTGTTTTTGTACTGCCACCTACGGTTGGGTCGCCTTGTCAGCTATACTAGCTCACCGGATACTAGGAAGGGTACCGGTTTGGGGGCGTGGGGGTCTTCATCATGGCTGTGGTAGGGGAAGGGCCTTCTTTTTTGCCCTCCCTGTGCTTCTTGTATACCGTACCTTCGGGTGATCATCGCGCAGCCCCATTAAATGGAATTATTTTCAAGCTCGCGCAGGGGTGTCAGGAATTATTTTTCAACTTTGCGCAGCTCGTGCCCACCACTGTGTTTTGACTGTAAGGACCCATCCATGTAAGCCCAGATCGCCAAGACAGCTTACAAATACCGCTACGTGTTCCATGGGGCATACTAGCATGCAGCCCGGGGCTGGGCAGCGGAGCTGACGGGGTGCTGAGACATGTTGGATGTGCGGGGAAGGGTCCCGAGGGGTTTCCCCAGTTTCGCGCACCCCTCTTAGCAATTATTTTATTTTGCGCGAAAATGCGCATTTTCCGAAATAATTATTTATTTTTGCGCGATGATATCGTGAAGGTACGGTACCCTAAAACGCGTCAAGTCGTCACGCTGCCACCCTAAAACGCCTACGGTTTGGTGAGGGGCTGGCCTGCACGGCCTCTCACGCACAGCGCGGGTTGGGCGGGGGGGAAGGGAGGTGGGGGACATTGGATGACTAAGGACGATGAGGCGCCTCCTGGCCTGCTGGTCACATGAACGCCACTCATCACACTTCTAGCTCAATTTTCATTGGCGGGCTACTTTTTCAAGAAGCCGCAGGCTACAGTTCGTCGACCGCTACTATGTGCCGCACACCTAGCACTGCCTTCTCTTGCTTTAGCGCAGTATGGATTGCTAAGAAGTGATCAAGTACCGGTTAGGGATCTGGGTAGCAGATGTTGGGAGGGAGGTCAGGGGGCTGAGGCTACAGTTGGTTGTATAATAACCGCGTTGCACTTGTCGCATCGCCACTTTTCCTACTACGCACAATTATAACTATGTTCTTCATTCACTTTTCTTCATGCGTTTTTTGTCGCTGCGGCCCGTTTACAACACAGCGGCGTCCCACACAATTGCGGGACCTCCGTATTCCGCCGTCTAATCGGCAGTTAGGACGGTCTCTTCGTCTTCATGCATCCTACCGCGCTGCGGTTTCGCCCTGAACATCGATGATGAGCTTCCGTTCCCATTACACGACCGCATTTCACGTGGCATGCGCCTTGGTCTCAGCTACTGTCCTCCAGTAAGTGTAACTTCCGCTGTAACAACCAGTATAACAACCAGCAATTATACCGCAATGATACCAAGTCAAGGACAAAGCGAGGAAGCACTTGCTAGCCCCTACACCCTCCGCAATCCACCTCACGAGTACACAACATCTGGTATGTTAATCATCTGACTCATCGTCTGGTTTATCCGGTGCCCTATTCGGCTGCGAACAAATGACAACTACTCCTGCACACCGCCGCGGGCTGGCGCCCTCCCTGCTCCCTCCTGCTTTTGTCATGTACAGTCGATGGCCTTCACTTTACCATAGTCCGGGCCACGCATAATAGGATCTCGCACGTCTAATCCAAATGCACATGCTTGCTCGTCGTACCACATACGCATGTTCTCTAGCTGACTGGCTTCTCCAGTGTAACCTTTTCCACGTGTCCAAGACAGCCGCTGCAGTGTAAACCCTTTTCGCAATCACAACAGCTTGAAGGAACAGACTCGACCGTTACGTGGCAGTAGCAGTAGCAGCAACGTCACTGTGATTTTACAGCTTCGGCTCCCGGACATACTCGTGGAGTGCGGAGTACGGCAGCCGATTGTGGGCGGGCGGGTGCACGCCAGCAGCGGTCCACCGCGCCACAAAGAACTCCTCGACTCGTCTCGCCTGACACCCGGGCACCCGGGAGAGGAGCCAGGAGAAGGGTAGCATGCATGATTGCATGTCGTATGGGATACAAGGATACAAGGGTAACAGGGAAAGGGAAATCCGGAGAACACTTCACATGAAAACAGTCGTATGTGCCGATATGCCGATGCTGTTGTTCGTTCCCACGCACCAGTTGATCCACCACGCATAGGGTCCCCTGCCACGGTTTCGCTCAGTTGACCCTATCCCAACCCACATCAGCCCCTAGCATCTTACCAACAGAACTCCGAACGGCTCGCCCTTGGTGGTTAGCGGTTGGACATGCACCGTTAGCATGCCGTGTCGGTTACCGAACGCGATGTCGGTTAGGTACCTGCATGCGCAGTGGGCATCGCATGCAAGCGTTGGGACAGCATGTCCCTCCCACCTCAAGTAAAACCGGAAAAACCTACGGTATCCTTTCCCGTCGCTTCCTCCTCATCTCAAAGCCCCACGATACGCTAAGGGCACCGCCGCCACCGCCACAACCGTCGCCACCACAGTACCAGTCGTCCTCGCACGCACGCACGCACACCACGGCTGCTTTCCTCTTCACCCGCCCACCCGGCCGGCCGAGCATTGCGGCCCACCTGTCCCCCACCATCACCAGATCCGCGACGGGGCAGCCGAAATGGCTCTCCAGCTCCGCAAACCCGCCCGCCGGCTTCTTGTCTTCATGTCGCAACACTGGAACGCCTAGCGCCGCTTCCATCCGTCGAGCCTCCTCACCTGAGGCATGTTGGGAACAGAACACGTGTCTAACATAATTGCATAGCAGCCACGTTTCGGTCTAGTATTCGTGTCCGGAAAAGAGCTGGACAAAGGGTGGTGCGCCGGCACTTGGTGCGAGGAAACACAACTTGGAAATCGTACCTTCCGGGTCGTACTGTTTGAGTCCCGCGCTATTGCTGTACAACACTGCTCGCCCCTCGAAGGCCCTCAGGCAACTCGCCAGGGAGCTCCGAAGTCGCGGCTCAACCTCCAGCGCAAATGGCAGCGATAGCGTGTTGTCCTGCAAGGGAGAGCGACTTGGGGTGGCTTGAACAAGCAATACGTATGGTGTCCAGGAGTCCGGCCAACATGACACTCAGCCCACTTCGCCCGTCCTTAACTACCGGATTGAACATCGCGACGCATCATTCTGGGATCATTCTGATACGACGGCACTCTAACAACCCCCAACAAGTGGAATCCTAACGGCTTTCCAACCAACCAACCAACCAACCTTATCGAACACAACTCCTCGGAAACCAGCCGCCCGTAGCCCCTCCCAGTCCACATGGCGGATGTCGGGTGCTGCCAAATGAGGCAACGCCAGGCTTTGGTTGCCCTGTAGGAGGAGTGCCCGGCGGACGATAATGATGCCCAGTGGAAATTCTCATGCAGGAGAGATATGAAAGGAGATTAACAGAGTTTGTACATTCCGCACTGGGTTGGAGTATATGGGTAGCGTGTGCTAGGGGAAGGGCGAGAGAGATGGGAGAGGGAGACGGAGCGTGTGGGTGACTATGTAACCACCTGAATTGAGGGCGGTGTTACCTGGGTCTCAAACAGCAAGATGGGTGGCCGATAAGATGTTAAGGCAGACGGTTATGGAACGGTCCCTTACCCCGAACATGCTCAGGAACAGGCCCACGCCGGCCGAATTGAAGTTTTGCTGCATTCTAGCCATTCGGCTGACTGTTGCTGCGTCGTGGCTTGGCAAGCTCGACAGGCCTGCTTCAGGCTGCTGCGGATGTTGCTGCTCTAGATGCGTGCATTGCTTCTGTTCGTTATCAAGCTGTTGCAATGGCTGTAATGCTTGCTGTGATTGCTGCTGGTGGCCCTGAAGAGAATGCGTCGGAGGACGGGTAAGGCATGTCACAGGACGTAAGGGATGGAAGCCGTTAATGGGCGTCGAACCTGGCAACGCGTCGTGGGAATGTGGCGACGACTATGCGTCTGGCGTGTTCCAAGAACTGCCGAACCGGGAAAGCAAGCTGGCCTTGATACGCGATGAGTAGCTGCAAGGGAGGGCATCGCCCACGACGCCTCAAAGGAACCGGCTACAAGTAACATTCAGGGTTATGAATGCATTTCTAACTAATTCACGAAAAGTACATGCAAGCTGTGTAATAGAAGTGAACACACTAAACTTGCATCACTGCAGACCTACAATTCAAGTAAAAAACATTCAGCCCGCAGAGGCATACTAAAAGCATAAACCGTGTCGGCCAATCAACCTAGCTCTTCCCCGAAACCGTACGGCTATTGGTCAAGCGGTCAGAGACGACTGCAAACGACAGGAGATGACTCGTCACAAGAGCAGAAATACCGCTTGAAGACATTGAGAATGTTGTGATGAGCTGCTCATGGCAATGGCTAATAGACTTGCTTAAGTCGCACAAAGGGCATATCCATATTGGCTGAGATAGGGTAACGACTTGGACATCTGCTCTTTAGGTTACAGTTTTTGCACTTCGTTTTTTATTTATCTGTTAAATTCATAAGGCGAACTTGTCGAGTAAGCATAAGACCCCGGCTACCATCAAACCCAAGAGAGCTTACATACATGATGCTTCAACGCTGCCTGCCAGCACCCCTGAGTGGGTTTGCAAGGCAGACGTCGTCGGAGCTACAAGCTTCGCCTTGTGGTGGGCGCGTTGTTGGTCAGTCGTCGGTTGCCAACGGGCCCTCGCTGAAGTGCGTCTATTTTACCTGCAGCTAAAGCTATTGGTGCTTGCCGCAATGAGACCTACCATCGGCGAGCACCCCTAGGTGAGGGTCTTGTCAAGCACTTTTTATCTGCCACGTCAGGCGACGTCTGGTAATCGCCATGCAGGTTATCAGAGCAACAACACGCCCACCCGGTCGCGACAAGCGCACCTGGTGGGATGTATTGGGCCTGATGGGTCACATGGCGACGGGAGCATTGGCGACGGCTCTTTTGGAGAGGTGCGATTCTGCTATAGTTGCCGGTTGGCGCCTACCGTTCGCCAAGGAAAAGGCCTAAGATGAAGCTACATTTATATGACGTTGCCTACCCATTCAGGGTGAAATGGACGCTCGGCCGGCTCAACAGGAACCGCACAACGGCGGCAGCAGCAGCAGCGATGACAGACCGCAAGCATACGGCTACTCAGCATTGCCGGCTTCGTTCCTAAGTTCCTTCAACACACTTTTATCTACGGATGAATGCAACTGGGACTTTGGCCCCGAGCCAAGTATTCCCAATCCCGAGTCCTCGCCCTCGAATTTCCATGAAGGGGACTTGCTGTTTCCAACGAGTCACCTACAGCCGTTCTATAAAGACCTTTGGACTTTAACTGACAAGCCTGGTGTGGACCTCCTGGCGGCCGGTCCTCAGTTATGGGACCGCCTTGGCAATGTCTTCGTCATCCTGTTCGGTGTCGGCCAGCGGGCTACGGAGGGCATTTACTCATTACGGGCTTTCAGCATCGATGGCGTCCCGCATGAGACCATTATCGCCTTTGAATGCGAGGAGGAGGCGCAGCGGTAAGTTACTATGTGAACCTTTCCCCATCCAACCGTCACCCCAACACAATACCCTTCGCCGCCACCCTACACCGCGCCCCTTTTACCACCTACTCCTCGCTTACCGCGACATGCCCCAACCGCAACCCCTTTATCATGCTCTTTCCCTATCCAACCCTCAGCTATGCCTGCCTGCTCGAAGCAGCCATGGAGCATACCCCGCAAGTCTGCTCTATCCCGCCGCGCGAGCTGCTCTCATTCTGCCAGGACCAAGCCTACGCCTGCCGCCTCGAACCCCGCGGCTCGCTCCTCATCCCACCCGACATAAACGTCTCAATCACCGATTGGGAGCGCTCCTTGCGGTTACGCGACGGCCAGTTTGCCGTACTGGATTCCGAGCCCGATGTACGACACAGCGGCAGCAGTGGCGGCGGCGGCAGCAACGGCGCCGCTGCCGCGGCGGCACTTACCACGACAGCAGCGCCTCCTGCCGTCAGCGGCAACAGCGGTGGTGCTGCGTTTGGATCCGCACTCGCTCGCTACTCGGGCTTGAGCGGGCCAGAGCTCGAGGCAATTCGAGCTCGTTTGGAGTCTTTATTGCCGCCAGATAGCTAAGGAGGGGAAGCTAAACAGCTGCCCGCACGCGCGAGGTGGTGCAGAGGACTAGGAAGCGGCCGAGTCGAGAGGACACAACGCAAACCCACATGCTCGCTGCTGCAGCTAACCAGGCAGCAGAAAGGAAATCCAGCATGGTTACTGGGGCTCGTGTGACCCACGGGTCACATGTGCCATGCAAATGGGGGAGTAACGGACAGGAGCTATCGGCGGGCGTATCGGATTTCGTACAATGGCGCGGCCACATGTCCTTATTGCGTGATGATAATAGGGGCCGGAGGTCCGGAGCGGCACCGCCTGGATTAACGCCACCGCTGCTGCTGCGTGGTTCGCGGCCCACGTCGCTTCGCTCTTCGAGCTGCTATGTTGAGAAATGTCGTATGCATGATAATTGTCCAGTTGCCTGGCCGTTGCCTGTTGTCGTACATTGCTGTTGCATCCTCCTGGTGAACAGGTTTGGCGACCGAGTTGGTTGGTTAGTTGGTTAGTTCTTCCGCGGCACTGGTGCGAAGTGAAATAGTCGCATTGGTCAAGGACAGGGCCATGGTTATTTGCATCCGTGGGGTCCGTTGCGTTCGCAAGGCGCAAGGGGCACAATTTTGACGGGATTATGGTGATTTTTCAGAATTCCAATCTGCGAAATGATTACACAATGTGAGAATGAGTTGACGTGGGCGTGATTCGGTATGCTTCGGTTGCGGAATTTCGACTGGCGTAGACAGTACGGAGATTAGCAGCGGTTGGGGGCCTGCCTGCGTTGCGAATTGCGAATGATGAGTCGTCAGTGGTCGCAAAGGGCTGTGAGAATGCCTTGGGCGGATGCAGCGCACCCTTCCCCACGTACCGTGTGGTCATTCAAGTGCCTTGGGTGCAGCAATCAAATCCCAGCGGTTGCTGCGTTTTCCTTTGCAGCAGCTACCGTCATGCTAAATTATGATGTACTGGAGGAGGAGGCTGCAAAGCCGTGGACTATCCCCGGTGATATAAGACGTGGGGTTGTGGCGGTGATAAAACGAGGAGGAGAAACTCCCATTGCTGTTTGAGAGCTATCTAACTTCATAGCCCTTTGGCAAAACAGTCTTCTTACTTTGCCGTTGGGTTGAACTGCTTTACCTTATGTACCGTTTTGCCTGTGTTCAACTGCCCCCGCCCTCGTACCTCGTATACGACCTGCGGCGTAACAGAGGGCGTACGAATGAACGATGGCGAGGTGTCAAACTGCACTTCCCGGGGCGTTCCTGAATAGCGGAAATCCTGGCTTGCCCGGGTTATGGCGCCCGGGCATGCCCTATCCTAGGAACACGTGTTGACCTATCTTGTGAGCACACAGTGCCTGTGCGATATGTGCTTGCATGTTTATTTGAGCAGTTGAGAGAGCGGTTGTACGACGCCTGCTAGCTTATGCTTTTGCGTTTTGCCGTACACATTGCGCTGTACATGGCCGTGCGTAGAGTACGTGCGTGCCAGCGGAGGCGGCAGGGTCGGATGTATTATCGTGTGGGGTCCTGTCGCTGGTACAGGGTGAAATGGGTGTTAGTGGGGAGCTACTGTACAAAGAGAGAGGGAGGAGAGGGATGCTTTCGGCTTCAAAAGTTTGAAGGGGAAGGCACAGAGACATGGCTTCTGAGAGAGTTCGGCCTCCTGAGAGAATTTGGCGTTATTTCAAACATTCAATGCATCCCCTTGTCTTCCCAATTCTCGCTTTTCAAGTTTTGTTGTGCTAGGACAGCTAGGACGGGCTTTTGTGGCCGCATGCAAGGGGGTTGTCGGATGACGTCGTCAGCAGGCTTGCACTTGTTGCACGTGCGGCTACCGCCGGTGCGGTTGCTGCTCTGCTGCTGATGTTGCGCGGTTATTGTGCTAGCTCCTAAGAAGGGCGCCGGCATATCCTTATGTAGCACTGTCGGCTTCTGCCCTATCAGACCTTGGCATGCGGGGGCGCGAACCTAAATGTATCTGCTGCTCTGTCTGTGTGGCCCCATGCCTAAGGACACCGTTAGGCGAGCCGTTGGGAGGAAGCACCTGTTTGCTTCCACATACACTTCCTGTAAACAGCAAGGCGTTCCGGGCAAGGCGTGGTTTTGTCGTATACCTTTACAAGTGCGGCGGCATCCTAAGGGCACCGCTGTGCTTGGGGCTGAACCCTGGCTGAATGGTGTGTTGCTGTTATCGTTGCTGGTAGGTGGTTGAAGAGGCGAAGTGCGTGCTGGCGTTCTGTAGCCGTGCTGCGTTGGATGGACCGGTACGTACGTTCCTTGGCGGATGTGTGTTTGGACGGCAGAGTGACGAGGTAGGGAGCAGGATGCAAGTTAGGGTAGATGCCCACTACTAAACATTACGGTACTCTGGTGCTTTCTGATGCCTGGTCCCTGACCCGGTCACCCCCTTGGCACAACTGTAAGCCTTGGCGCCTGGCTCTCCTTGGACTCCTTCTTGGGAGGGAGGACGTCTGCAGGTTAGTTACATTCTGGTTGCATTCTGCCTGCGAGCACCTCCACTGCAGACAAACAAATCCTCTCATTCCGGTCACACCACCTCTGGCCAACGTACAGCATCAGGAGACAGACACGGTTATCAGGGCATGTCGTACCCGCCCGCAGGTGCGGCCATCTTAATGACTCGTCCGCGCTCCAGCATTCCCAGATATGCTAGCCATAGCAGCGGGGCATGACAAGTTCATGCTGCGCGTATGGACGCGCGCGTAGACAGCTGTTTGAATGGCTAGAAACACCCGGCTTGGATGACCGAGAGTGGGGTTGGAGGTGTTGGAGTAGGCGTGGACCGCAACTTGGTCCTGGCTGGAAGCGGTCAACAAGGGTTTGGGGAAGCCGTACGACACTTAATAAGGAAAAGCAAGTATTGCTGGCGTACTGAACCCGAATGACTGTGACGTGATACGCAGAAGGCTGCTGGCTGCCGTTAGGGTTTTTGGAAGTGCTAACACCTTTTGTTGTCATACGCGAGGTGGCCTGCGATGGATGGCTGAGGAACCGAAACGTCGGCAAGCCGCAGGGCTACCGGTGCAGCTAGTAATGGATAGCAAAATGGTACGCCTATAGAGAAGCCCTAACTGCGCCCAAGTCTTCGGGAAGGGGAACCCCGGGTCGCGACGCAAAGTGCCAAGCGTTGCCCAATACAGGCGTTGACTTGTACAAGTAAAAGCACAAGGAAACCTTTAACAATGAACCACAAGGCGCTGCATGCGTACACGCGCCAACCAATCCCGCATAAGGCAAAAGGCCCTATAACAAACCATGTCGCACTGTACAACTGCGAATCTGAACATAATCTTCATTACGGTGTTGGCCATCCCGACAGGCAGGGACGACGTTACGCCACTTTACTTGGCGGCGTCCGTTACTTCCGTCTCACGTGCAACCTACCGTGTCGAGGCCTTCACAGCCGCCGATTGACTTTTCAGAACACCGGAAGCCTTTGTGACGCGTAGCTGACTTCCTGGTGAGTGGTTCGGAAGACCTCGCTGCAAATGATTACCGGGACGGCTGCTGTGGACATAGCTTTTAAGAGTACTTTGCGAAAGCCTTCTTTTCGATGGAGCTGTTTAAGCTGAGGATGCCCATATCGTATGCTGCGCGAAATACAGTAGTCTCCTACAGCCTACTCTGTCGATAGTCATGGCCTGAGCAGGTTTCGGACCCTCTAACTTGATCCCTGCTTGCGTAAAATCCTTAAATCATAATCCACAGGTCATAAAACTCATCGCACCAAAATGGCTACTCATCTGCAGCGACCGGGCTGCTCGGTAGGCGCCTTGCAGCGCCGGCCCGCGGCGCCTCGATTGACTCCTATTCGCCCGGCTCGGCTAGCACCCGGTGCTCCTCTTCGCGGACTGCGCGTTCCTAGCAGCCTTAACAACCCAGACCTAAACGGATCTGTGCCTGCTGCGGTCCCGCCTGCTCCGGCATCTAGCAATGGAGTGCCTCCATCCGCACCTCCTCCCGCCCACCTTACCACCATGGACATCACGGAGAAGCTGGGCAGCACCAACCCGCTCATCCAGGCTCTGAACAGCTCCCGGGCTAGCCTGCAGGAGGCCCAGCGTGTGCGTGAGGCGCTAGAGGCGGAGGCACAGGAGGTTGCGCAGGTGGGCGGAAAGCGGGGGCACAGCATGACCTCGTTGGGTGGGGCATGACCTCGCTGGGTGCGGTTTAGGTACACCTCGGGTTCTTGATTATGGGATGTACGTGACGCAGGGCTTGGTGGGGGGTGGGGAGGGTGCTTGTGGTAGTTGGTAGGAATGAGCACACACGCATGCGGGAATGCGGGGTGGGTACTGCACACTGTACTGGATGTGGGTTGATGTGGGTTGATTGGGCGGGTCGACTGCACCCCCGTGCCATGTCGTGGCGTGGGGTATTTGATTTGGGTCGATGTGGGTCGGCGGAGACACACACGGGCTGCCAAATCTACTCCTCTGTGGTGTCGTACATCGGAAGCAGCAACTGCAGCATGCGTCAGGTTGCCCCTATTTGATTAGCCATGCACCAGATGTGCCCAACGCGGCAGCTGGGTCACGCCTCCCCCCATGGCCTACTCACCGGTACTCTACCCAGCCGCACTGGTTAGGTACTGGGTTTCTACGTTATGCTGCCGGCAATTTCACCACTGCCTAATTGGGACCGGAACGTTCCCCCGCGATGCCTACCTAAACAAATTGGACTGCTATGTGCTAATGCACGCCTGCCAGTGTGGTACCGGTACCGGGATGCCACAGCAAACGATTGTTTGAGGCTGTACCCACACATCTTGATCTGGGTCGGCGGCCGGCGGGCCCTTTGTTGTTCCCACGCCGCGGTATACTTACCTTGCTTTCAAGGAGTATAACGCAAGTTGGATTGCGCGATCGCAAAACATGCATATCATTGTTGCAGGTGAAGGGGCGCAATATGCCTTGGCAGTGCTGGATCGCATCCAGCCGAGAAGGCCGAAGGCCATATTCCAGAGCTAGTCGGCTAACAACTAACTCCTAGCTTTTTGGTTTACACCTAACTCCTAGTCCTCCTTCTTGTTCACTGTGCCGTGTAACCCCTCCCTCCTCCCTCCCAACAGCTTGCGGTGGAGGCTGTGGAGGCGCGCGATGCCGCCAAGGCCGAGGTGCTTGCAGTCTCGGCGCAGATTGAGGAGGCCATCCGGCAGCAGCAGGTGCGGGGGGGTGGTGTGTGTAGTTGGCTGCGGTTGGGGCAGGTGCGGGGTTGGGGGGGTTGGGGCTGGAGTTAGGGCAGGCAGGGGGTGCGGGCGGCGCTACAGGGCAGGCGGGCTGAAGTTGGGGGGTGAAAGGAACATGGTCCATGCTCGGGCGAACCGAGCATCTCCCTGCCCCGGAGGCTGACCCAGGTCAACCAACACCGCCGCGGCTATGGGGCGATAACAGCCTCTCTCCCATCCCTCCCTCCACCTCCCCCTTCCGCATCAGTTTCCTTATTTGTGACCCCCTCCCCCTCCCTCTTGCAGGCGCTGCTCGACCGCGCCACGGCCCTTCGGGAGCGGCGGGAGGCGCTGCTGGGGGAGAAGCCGGCGGCTGAGGAGGGAGCCGAGGTGAGCGGGAGGAAGGAGATGAAGCGGGAAGGAAAACAGCCTCACATGGGGGGGCGTCGAGGAGCTGTCTGGCTCCATCCGGCTTCCCCTCATCGCCTCATGCCCGGGCCCTCCTCCCTGCACAGCCGCGTCGACACGTCTACAGTGCCTCCTGCCTCTAAAACCCTCCTCAATGCAGAAAACCTTGCCCATCTGCCCAAATCTCCATGATCAACCAACCCCCTCCTGTACAACCCTTCTCAACCCCCTTCTCACCCCCTCCTCCACCCTCGCCTCCGCAGGTGGACGCCTTCGCCGCCAACCTGGCCTCCCTGGAGTCGGAGCTGGGCGAGGTGGAGGCGCAGGTGGGCGACATGTCCACCGCACTCATGGGGCTCAAGGCGGCCATGGAGGAGCTGTACGCCAAGGTGGGGGCAGGGGGAGGAGGGGGGGGGGAGAGTAGGCATTGCGGAGGGCTGGAGGCCGCAGGGATTCGCACCACCAGAAGCATCACCTCACCTCACCTTACCCCTGCTGCTGCTGATTACGCATGTGTATATAATGCATGGCGGACTTCCTTCCTTGTGCGTGTGTGTTAATACAAGTGGCCGCATGTGCGTGTATGTGTGTATGCAGTCGGTGGTGGCGGAGGCGGCTGCAGCCAAGGCGGAGGAGGTGGCCGCTGCTGCCATGAGCGCAGCTGAGGCGGCTGTGAAGGACGAGATGCAGGCGGCCGCAGTGGTGAAGGAGACGCAGGTAGCGCTGGAGAAGACCCTCTCCGCGCTCAAGGACCTGGGGGCGGCGGAGGCAGCGCCGGAGCAGCAACAGCTGCCGGACGCTGAGGCAGCGGCGGCGGCGGCGCCAGCCGCCGCCGGCGCGGCCGCTGCCGCGGCCGCGCCGCCTTCGGCGGCTGCCGCCGCCGCCTCAGCGGCTGGCGCCGCCGTGGCGGCGGTGGTGGGCGCGACGGAGGTAACGGCGGCGCCGGCGGCGGCTATCGCCGCCGCCGCTGCCCCTGCCGCTGCCGCCGCCTCCGCCACGCTTGTGGAGCCAGGTAGCTTGTACCCGCCTGCCGCCAAGCCGGCGGTGGACTGGGTGAAGATCGGCGCGGCTGCGTTGGGCGCGGTGGCCGGGTTCTACTTCCTCAACTACACGGACCCGGGTCGGGCGGTGCTGGGGATGGCGGGCTCGCTCATGTCGTTCATCAAGGTACGGAAGGGGGCTGGGAGGGGGCTGCTGGGGAGCGGGTTGAGGTGTGTTTTTAGTGGGAAGGGGCGGCGTGTGTGTTGGCGTTTCCGGTAATTTGAGAGTTGGGGCAAGAGCACATCGCGTATCGTTCCCACCTCCACTCTTACATGTTTCCCCATCTCCCTCCCCTCCTGTCGTACAGCACCAACTGGGGCACATCCACATCCACGAGGCGGAGCGCGGTCTGCTGGAGACCATCTGCCTGCTCTTCACCTCCATCGTGTGTGTGCCGCTGGTGGTCAAGGGAGTGCCGGGTGCGTGCTGATGAAGGGTGTACGGCAGGGGGGTGCATGCAGGGTGTACGGCAGGGGGAAGGGCCGATTCGGCGTCCAGCTGCTGCTGATGCGGCTCGGGGCTCCCGTGTCCTCATCCCAATGCAAGACAACCCATGCTGATACGAACCATGCCATGCACCCCCCCATGCACTCCATGCAACCCCTTCATGCAACCCCGCCCCCCATGCAACCCCCCCCATGCAGGTGGCAACGCGGTGCTGGGTTACCTTCTGGGCGGTGCCATCGTGGGCCCCTACGCGCTGGGCCTCATCAGCGACGTGAACAACATCAAGCACCTGGCGGAGATCGGGGTGGTGCTGCTGCTGTTCAACATCGGGTTGGAGCTGTCGCTGGAGCGGCTGCAGTCCATGGCAAAGCTGGTGTTCGGCATGGGATCGGCGCAGGTGGGGGGGGGTGGAGGGGAGGGGGGAAGAATGGTACCCAATGTGTTGAATAGAGGGGGGTTGGCGGGGCTCTTCCATCCTTGCCGTGCCTGCTTGCCCTCCTCTTCCCTCCCCGCCTCCTTCCTGCCCCGCCCTTACCCCTCCCCCTCCCCGCGTTCCCCCTCCCCCGCCCCATCAGGTTGTGTTCACGCTGCTGGGCGCTGCGGGTATCGCCATGTACTTTGCGGGGCTGCCGGTCCCGGGGGCCATCATCCTGGGAGGCTCGCTGGCCATGAGCAGCACGGCTGTGGCGATCCAGGTGGGGGAGTGGGGTTGGGGTGTTGGGGTTGGGGGGGGCACTGGGGCTTGTGTTGGGTAGGGCTTATGAGGTTGGGTGGGGGGTTGGTGTTGGGTGGGGAGGGCCCCGGTATGGAGAAGGGCTGTGGTTTAGTGGTTCAGGACTGTTTTCCTTGGATGGCGTTGTTGGATCACTTGTTGGATGTCTTGCATGTGCCTTTTCCCCCAACTGAATCACTCATCCGTGCTCCCCCTCCTGCTCCTCCTGCTCCTCCCCTGCTGCTCCCCAGGTGCTTGAGGAGCGCGGTGAGATGGGCAGCCGCCACGGCCGGGCTATCTTCTCGGTGCTGCTGCTGCAGGTGCGGGGAAGGGAAGGGTGCGGGAGGGTGCTTGGGGGGAGGGAGTGTACGGCAGGAGGAGGTGGTGTTCAGAGAAGTGGCGGACGAAAGAGAGGAGAGGGGTGCAGAGCTCCCGGCTCGGGACGCAGGGTTGTTGTATTTGCCTAGCATGCTCCCTTCACCCTACAACACCCCTCCTGCTCTTCCTCCAGCACCTCCCCCACACCCCTCCCCACTTCCCCCCCCATACCTCCTGCACCTTTCCCACACACAGTTTGACTAAACGCAATCCTAAAATCCAGCCTAATGCGGAATGTGTATCCCTGTTAATCCCACACACCCACCCCTCCCCTCCCCCCAACCTCCAGGATCTAGCGGTGGTGGTGCTGCTGATGCTGATCCCGCTGCTGGCGCCTTCGCCCGACGGCTCCACGGGCGGGTTCGCCAAGATCGCGGGGGCGCTGGGTCTGGCGGCGGTGAAGGCGGTGGTGGCCATCGTGGGCATCATTGCGGGTGAGGAGAGGAGGAGGGGAGGGAGGAGATGTGTGTGTAGCTTGGAGGGCCGACCGTGTTTGGATGAACCCGCGATGAGGGTGGGCAGAAGGAGAGACTAATAAAGTGCTTTTCATTCCATTTTTCTTCCTCACCTCTCCATGCACCTCTGCTCACCCCCCCATGCATCCCCCTCCCAGGCGGCCGTCACCTTGTCCGCCCGCTGTACAAGAAGATCTCCGAGTTCGCCAACGCCGAGATCTTCGCCGCCACCACGCTGCTGATGGTGCTGGGCACCTCCTTCCTCACGCAGCTGGCGGGGCTGAGTCTGGCGCTGGGGGCCTTCCTGGCGGGCCTGCTGATCGCGGAGACGGAGTATGCGCTGCAGGTGGGAGGGATTAGATAAACTGAGCCGCGAGGTTGGGGGAGCATACCGGTAATAGCTGAAAAGTGAAGCAACGGAGGGAGAGAGGGACCCTGACTTCTTGCTCCCACAAGAGGTCTTCATCTTCTGCTCCCCCACCCCTCCTTAAACCCCCACCTCCCACCCTCCACCCCACCCGTCAGGTTGAGTCCGACATCGCGCCGTACAAGGGTCTGCTGATGGGTCTGTTCTTCATGTCGGTGGGCATGGAGATCAGCGTGCAGCTGTTCATCCAGAAGTGGAAGGAGGTGCTGGCAGCCATCTTTGTGCTGATTGCGGGCAAGGTGAGGGCAGGGAGGAGGAATGGGATGCGGAGGAGGGATGGGAGGAGGAATGACGCGAGGAATAATAACAGGAGGACGGAAGGAGGATTGGGCCCAGCGCTGTGGGGGGAGAGGGATGGGTCCAAGGGCTGGGTGCGCCTCACCGGATGTGTTACACGGTGCGCGAGTTCACCCCACCTGTTTGCTACATGCCGTGTAGCGTTTTACGTCATCATCCATCGCTCTTCCCTCCTCCCCACCGCTCCCCCCTCCCAGACCGCTGTCATGGCCGCTGTGGGCCCGCTGTTCGGCCTCACCCGCCTCGCCTCCATCCGCTCGGGGCTGCTGCTGGCGCCCGGCGGCGAGTTTGCGTTCGTGGCGTTCGGGGAGGCGGTATCGCGGGGCGTGCTGCCGGCGCCCGTCTGCAACCTGATGTACCTGGTGAGTGAGGAGAGCGGGTGGCGTCGCTTGGAAGGGGGGGGGATGGGAGGATAAAGACCATGCCATATCATGGTATATGGGGAGGGACTAACCCTACAAGCAAAGATGTGTGAATGGCAAGGGTGCGTGGTCGTGTTCCATGACAGTAGGACGGGGCGCGGGCCCCGGTGCTTCCTAGCTGCTTCCCCCCTGCTATCGCTATCGCTAGCCCCTTCGCTGGCCCTCTGTCGTGACCCCCCTTGCCTATCCAGCCTAATGCGGAAACATGTATCCCTATTAACCCCCTTCCCCCCTCCCCCCCCTGCCCTGCAGGTTGTCGCTCTGTCCATGGCGCTCACGCCCTACCTAGCCGAGCTGGGCAGCCGCATGGGCGCGGTGATGGAGAGCAACGACCTGGTGGCCATGCAGCCCAAGGTAGCGGGCGCGGAAGGGGGGTAAAAAATATATATATGATGATGAGACACTGACGAAGGAAGGGGGGGGGGGGGGGAGGGGGGGGGGCTGGGGAGGACTGGGGGTTCTAGAACGCTGGTTTCCGCAAAGACGGACAGTACGTGCCGACTCGCGCAGTAACACACGCATGGCGTTTCTGTGGGGACGTCATCTTCCGGCAATCGCAGTACGTTACGACTGGCTGCCAGTTCTCTTAGCACAAAAACCTCCCCCACCACCCCCTCACCCCCCCCAGGAGGACGAGGCCAAGGACCTGAAGGACCACGTCATCATCGCCGGCTACGGCCGCGTAGGCCAGGTGATTGCTCAGCTGCTGAGCGAGCAGATGATCCCCTTCGTGGCGCTGGACGTCAGCAGCGCGCGCGTGTCGGTGGGCAAGAAGAAGGATGTGCCCGTGTACTTTGGAGATGCGGGTGAGAAGGGGGGAGGGGGGTGGGGGTGGGAAGGAGGAGGGGTGGTGGTGCGGGGTTTGCCCTTGTAATGATGGGGGCTGGTAGCGGGGATTCGGCTTAGTAGGCGACGGGAATAAACGCGGTGTCGCGGCTTCAGTTGCTTCCCTCCTCCTTCCTCCTCAATGCTGCCCTGCCCTCTCCCCGTCCTGCCCCCCATATCTTACAGCCCGTTCCAAGTTCCAACCCTATACACATTACCCCCCCTCCCCCCCCTCCCCCCCAGGCTCCCAGTCCGTGATGCACCTTGTGGGGGCGGAGCGGGCCGCCTGCGCCATCATCGCGCTCGACACCCCCGGCGCCAACTACCGAGCGGTGTACACGCTGTCCAAGCACTTCCCGCACGTGAAGACCTACGTGCGCGCGCATGACATCACCAATGCGGGTGGGTGGCGGGGGTCGGGGGGGTGGGGCGGGGGGAAGAATGGAAAAGTGAAGCAACGGAGTCCCAATCCCGAATTCCGACTCATGCTGTGACACAATCGTTGTGCCAGCTGTTCTTTAAACCCCACTCTCCCCTCATTCCCCATCGCTCATGGGTTTTCTCCCCCCCTTCCCCCGCCGCTCAGTCAACCTGGAGCGGGCGGGCGCCACCGCCGTGGTTCCGGAGACCCTGGAGCCCTCGCTGCAGCTGGCAGCTGCCGTACTGCGGGAAATGGATTTCAACACGGAGGAGGTAGGGGAGTGGGGAGCGGGGGTAGAGCGTGTGTAGTTGAGTAGAACAAGAGCAAGCAGTTGGGATAGGTTCGCATGTGAACCGCGAGTACAGGCAAAACAGAGGGAAAACAGAGGTAAACAAACCTGAAACGTAACTCAATAACTGCTTAAATCGCTGGTGCTGGATGTAAGAAGAGTGGCAGGTTGACGACGCATGTCGGTGATGCTGATGGTGTCGGGAAAAACTAATTACTGCTGAGTAGTATGTGTTTTGGGGTGAGGGAAACCCTCAATCGCCTTGCGTGATTGCGCTGCAGCACCAAATTCCCTCCCGGTAGCGCTTGTAAACTTCCCCCATGCATAACACTGCCGTACACTTCCTCCTCACGTCCCCCTTCTCCCCATCTGCCGTACACCCAACCCAACCCCCCCATCCCCCCCGACCCCCCCCCCCTGCTCAGGTGAGCTCCATCGTGGATGACTTCCGCCGCAAGCACCTGTCTGACCTGCAGCTGCTGTCCGCGCACTCGGGGACCAGCCTGGGATACGGATTCGAGGCGCAGAAGAAGGAGGCGCCGGCACCTGCTGCGGCCAGCAGCAGCAGCAGTGGAGAGGCGGCGGCGGGGCCTGCGATGCTCCTGACCCCGGCGGCTGCGTAAGGCGGCGGCGCAAGGGAGACTGGGTGATGGGAGAGACGGGGTAATGGATGGCTAGGGGTGGGTGGCGGCGAATGGTTGGGTGGTATATGATGGTGGTGAAGGTGGTGGTGAACTGGAGGTGACAGTGGCAGCGGCAGCACCGGAAGGTGTTGTTGCTGTAGGCTTAAATGAAGTAAGCAGAGGTGTTGTTGTTGGGTGCTTGTAAACGTTTGTGTGCGGTGCGTTTTTTTCGTACCTGTGTACGTGTCTGGGTTTGCCTGGCATTTTTTTATCTGGTGGTGAAGGGTGCGAATACGAGTACGAATAAGGGTCGGAAAAGAGTCCCAAGGGAGTGTGGCGGACACGCACACGCCTGCCTGGTTTCGGTGCTGCCGTTGGAACGGTTTTTGTGGCGTCACTATGTGATTGGTTTAGGAAGGACAACTCGTATCTACGTGTATGTGTAAGATGCGCGTGTGGTGTTTTGCGCCTGGCTTCTGTTGCGAGTATGCACGTATTTGCGCGATTGTATGTCGGCGCGCGTGCGTGCGCGCATGGGTGATGCAAGGCAACAAGCGGCAGCAGCCGGCATTATTGCGTGGCAGCAGCTTCGGCGTCCCATGCCCCATTGCGTTTGCTGTTGCGCCATGGGGGGCATGGAAACGTGTTTGTGTTTGCAAAAAGGGAACAGCTACAGAGTGCCAACTCTCTGTCCTGTTCCGATGCGTGTAGTGTTTGACGGTTTGGTGCTTTTGCGTGTTTGCGAATCCTCGAGGACATCCTTGTTTGACCGGTCGATTGGTTGTTCAGGCGATGGAGTAATAACAAAGCCTGCCGGAGGAAAAGAAAGCCTTGCTGGTCCAGACTGGCTTTTGCTATGCAGGAGGGTTAACGCGCTTGTCCCTCCTGCTACTAGAATGGCGTGTAGCAGAGGAGTGACAGACCGGACAGTCGGAGGGGCATATGTGTTAGCTCATACTTGAAACTCTGTCCTCACGACCTTCTAGGTTTGAAGCTCGTATAGTGCGGGGTCCCCTCGGCGGGGTCCCCTCGGCCCTCGTTCATTGGCTGTTGTCGCCCTCATGAGGTCAATGTAACAGCTATAACGCGGATGACGGCGGGAGGTGTGTGCACATGGACACAGAGAGCGATATCAGCAGACAATTAAGAGACGACCTCTAACGGCACTTCCCTGTGGATTCCTGAACCCTCCCTACCCTTGAAATGGTCTGTTGAGGCCTGAGCACGGGCCAACCTGGCTGAGCATGCTTCGTCGCACAGCACATGCTCAGGGTTGCCTGGGGCTGCCCAGGCCTCAGGTTGTTACGCTAATTACCGATAGAAGCATTGGTTGCATGGTATGGGTTAAGACAGCACCCCCGGGCTTATTTCTGGAACGCTGTGTCTTCCTTTTTGGTGCAAGGGATGTTGTGCCGGGCCAAAAGGAACGCACGTATGTTACACAAGGGTCGTCCTCACGCCTGCAGCGTGCTGCAACATCAGCGGAGGGTGAATTACTGGAACCGCAAGGAACGCGGCGTCAAGAGGCATGATACAACAACAGCAACAACAGCGGTCGTTGGCACGTTGAGATTGAAGGCGGACCGGCGGACTGTATAGCTGCGTGTGAAACACCTAGCTCCCAGTGTTTCACACGTCCCAAGCCGCCTGCGCACGTCTTCATCACCTGCCCTTCTTCTGTCCTTCTGGAAAACGAGACATGCAGTGACAGGGCAGGACAACAACAACTCCGGAACAACAAAAAGCAATGAAACCCGCACGCGCACAGTCCGGCAACCCACATCCCGGGAGCTCCTCAGACCACCCCAACCCGGCAACGCGCTCTGCAGCTGGCAGACCAACACCATCAATCCCTCTTGTGAACGCAACCGCTGCGGCCCTCTGATACCCTTAACTTCGGTGTAGTGACTAATGAGCCATTCATGGGCAGTGGGCCATTCATGGACTCTCACTGTTGCCCCCGTTCATCTTCTTGCCGAGTTCACCCGTGCCTGTGGCAGGTGCAGAATCTGTCGGCACGCCACGGCTCTTCGAAAGGCTCATGTGTCCCTCGCGTGCATTCTGTGTTTCTCGCGTGTCCGCACGCCTCGGCTGCGATCCCTGTGTCTCTCTCGCGCACTAACGCCGCCGCCGTAACGCGGATGACGACCGCTCGGATCCCGTCGACGAAGAAGAGGGTGGCGGCGGTGGGGGTTTGGGCGCCAGAACTGCGGCCAGCTGGCGTCGTTGATACTCCCGCGCCACAGCACGTAGGCCCACCTTGCGTATGCCTGCGCATGATCCGGGGTATGTATGCCGAGGGGGGGCAGGGGTTTGATGTGCATCTGCAAAGAAGGAGTTTGATTGCACCGTAACGTTACCTCCTTGCCGAAAGGAAGGAAAGGTTTACGGTGGGGCATCAAGGTTCAGGCGATACGTGGGGTGCGGGAACACTGCCAACCAACATACTCGCATGCGTTGTGCTTTGGTATCCAACGGAAAGATAGGCCCCTGCAGCCAGTCTGTGTCGTTATGTGTGTCTACTTGCCTGTGAAGGCATCCAGCGCGTAGCCTATAGCTTCCAGTGACCCACGGGTCAGCCCCGCAGTGTCTTGGCCGCCCGTACTCGCCGCCATCGCGCATGCCGCGTCCGTAAGCGCTCGCAGCAGCACTCGCGCCGCCTCCTCAAGACTGCCATGCAGTTCACCTGTACGACAGAATAGGTGTACGGCATAAACATGAATGTACGGCAACGCTCGCATAGATAGGCCCTCTCACATACGTGAAGTCGACAGGCGGTAAGATTAGTATCGATGCATATTATCATGCGGGTACGACATACAACGGCACCAGAGATCTAGGATCATCAATACTTACCGTACACAAGCAGAGCCGTACCCGCTGCCGTACGTGCCACGTGTCCGGGCACCGAAACCGCCGTACGTACCGCCGCCACCATATCCCACACTGACATTCCACCGCCTCCACCTCCGCCAGTGACTTGGTTTCGACCGTTGCGACCGTTACGGTGGTCTCCGCCGCCGCCGCTCATAACGCTCCCCAACAGTTCCAACCACCGGGCCATTAGGGCCCCGCCGAAGATCACAATCTCCGCCGCCCAAGCGCCGGCTCCCGCCAGGGTTTCCGTTACCACTCCGACCACCAGGGAAGAGCTCCGGGCGACCACCCATGTTGCCACAACAAGCAACCGCAGCGGAAGAAGCGCGGCCGTGCGGATGGGTGTCGTACGGCTGCTGCCGGCTGCAGGGGGGCCGTACATTGCCGCTTGAGATGACAGCCGCTTCCGGGCTATGTCATCGGCCTGTTGGATTGCGATGGTGGCGACTGGGCGTAAAAGAGGAACATACGAACAGAAACATACATTTGTAGACGTATACTGACGAGTGCTAGCTAACACGTCAGTATACGTCAGCGCATGCAAAGACGGACCCAAAGTGGGGTCTGGAAGCACCATCAGACCATAAAACACGTCTCCGCATCGTTCACCACCGCTACCAAAGCCTCGTGCCGCGAACTAGTCCGATAGTCCACGCATCAAGGCAAGACCAAGGCAAGATCCGCGCAACAAGGCAAAACAACCTTCACTTATCCAGTATTACCTTGCGCCGTATGCCGTACGCCACGGAATGCGCCCCTGCCACCACGCCCTCCCCAATCAGCCTCGCAGCCGCCACCACTCGCCCAGCTAGACCCACCGCGCCCTCAGGCGCCGCCGCCGCGGCTGCGGCAGCCGCCGCCATCGCAGCCCACGCCGCCTCCGCCGTCACCGCTGGCGACGGCACGATTGCCGTACCGGGTTCGATTCCCATCGTGGACGCCGTAGCCGGCGGTACGATGGGGTAAGCAGCGGAAGTGGCGTCTGAGACGCCCGCGGGCGCCGCCTGACGGGCGTTGTCGTACGGCACGCCGCCAACACCGTACGGCAAAGCACCGTGTACGGGAATTCCGGTAGCGGGCGGTGTTGTTGCCGTTGCTGCTGGGGCCTGCAGACCACTGCGACGGATGGGGGCAGATACAGCAGTACAAGGAAGGGAAGATCATCACATGAGGAATTAGGGTTTGGGGTCGAATCAATACTACGCTAGTGTTACTACCGGTGCACAGGCAAAGCGCTTAGCTGCCGTTTTCCTTGTTGCTTTGCAATACCGCAACAGTTAGCTGGGCATGCAACGCCGTGTGTCGGGCAGGGCTATCCATGCAGGAAGAGGCAAGACACAGGAACCAACTACCCGCTTAGGAAATCCGAACGCCCCAATGACCCTCGCTCCCTTCTCTACTGCTATCTACCCAACAAAGTGCCGTCCCTCCACAATTTAACCACTTCCCGACCACTCCCGGCTACTACCGTACTCCTAGCACCTACCCCACCCCACCTCAGATGCGTGTACCCAGCCAGCACACAATCCAGCTCCTCCAAACTGCAACTGTCACAAACCGTTGGGTTAACCGTCAGGCAATAATACACACCCTCTCCTCCTCCGCCGCCGCCTCCTTCACCTCCTGTTCCTCCGCTGTTCCCGCCGCCACGGCTGCTGCCGGACACCGGCCATGCAGGACCGCCGCCGCTACCGCTACCGCCGCCGCCTTCATCGGTGCTGCCGCCTCCGCCAGGTCTCCCCAGCAGCTCCAACCTACCCGCGGGACAGCGGAAGGTGTAGACACCGGGAGCGGCGTGGAGGAAGGGCAGCGGGGGCGGCTGGGAGTCGCGCGGAGAGGCGGACGGGGGGTTGAGGTGCAGGGTGACTCGATCGCCCACCTGCACGGTGGGGTTGAGGGAGGGAAGATGCATGACAGCATGTGGGGATGAGGGAAGGCTTGAGGGGGTATGGGGATGCATGAGGGGACGCTGCTGCAAGGCAAGCACGAGGAACAAGACGCGGGTGTGGTTTGCATGGAGCAGCGGGTGGAGCGGTCAACGCCTAAGGAAGCAAGAAGAGGAAGCAAGACAAGACGGGGTTCGGTTTATAGCAGCTGCTTGCTTTAAAGTTTCGATACCGCACCCACCTGCATTCGGACCACTCCCTCTTGCACAGCGCCCCACCCGCCATCCCAGCCGTCGCTGCTGCTGCTACCGCCGCCACCCCTCTCGCCTTCTCTTCCGTACTTGTGCTGCTGCTGCCGCTCCTCTTTGGAGCTGGGGCGCTGCTTCAGACGCAGCCGCAGAGCGTCTCCCTCCACGAGTGGCGTGACTCGGCCATCCGCTTCGTCCACTTGAAAGAGCGATGCGTCGGCCATTAAGATGTCCTGGCGTGATGACCCATGGGTCACAGCAACAGCAGCGGCAGCAATACCTCAGTCGCGGATGTCAGCTTGCCGTGCTTATCAGCCCTATTCTCCCTGTTAGCAACAGCCCCTAGTCTCAAATGCTTCTGGACCCAAGCAGCGACAAGACTCCACATACACATGCATGCATGCATGAAACACACCATCTCACACCCCTCACCCGCATTCGCTGCATGATCTGCCTCCCTTCCGCAGCGCGGCTCGACCCGGACGGCATCACCTCTCCGCTGCCACCACCACCTCCGATGTACGACATCCCGACGCCACTGCCGCCGACACCGCTGCTGCCGCCGACGCCGCTGCTACTGCCGCCAGCGTTGCTGACCTCTTGACCCCTCTTGCCGAACAGCCCCGAAATGCGACCAAGCAGCCCCGAAACCGCCGCCGACGGCGCTCCAGCGGCAATAGTCATCAGACTACTCCTACTCATGCGCAGCGGCTGTGATGCTGAGCCCGCAGGCGCGTTGACCCATGGGTCAGCCGACGGCGGCATTTCCGTTAGGAATGAAGGCGGCGGTGGACTGGAGCCGGCTAGGCCAAAGTGACCATGGTCGTAGTGTCTGCTGATTTGTTGGAAGGCTAGAGCGTCTTCGGGTGGAAGGGGAGGAGCAGAGGGAGTCACGTCGCGTTGGGAAGGGAGGGAGGAGGACTCCTTTTTCCGGCCCGCTCCAAACAGCCAACCAGAGCTCTTCTTCTGTTGAGATCTGGCGTTGTTGCTGCTGCTTCCGTTGTTGCTGCTGTTGTCTTGCTGGTAGGCCTCTCGACGTTGAAGCATCATTGGATCAGGATAGCTGTTGTTCTCCTTGAGCTTTTCCCTACTGTTATTTCTATGGCTTGTCAATTCCTGCTCCTCTTCTCCTTCTTCTTCTTCTTCGCCTCCAGGCCCTTCACCGGGTGGTTCAACGACAGCCGCGGCGGCAACGCTAGGTCCCGGTTGCTGCTCCCACAACTGCCGCTGCCAGACCTTCTGCTTGCGTTGCGGCTGACAATGCTCTTGCCGTGGAGGCTTGCTAGACGACGAGGCCTGAGCGCTGCGCTTGCCGTTGCTGTTACTTCCTCCAGGAAAGGGATTCCCTCCAAAGGGCCGCGGTAGCAACAAAGGCATGAGCCAGACAGCTAGCAAATCACATACAACTTCGCAAGTTCGCAGAGAAGGGAAACATGGGCGCTTGAGTTGTGGTCTCTTGCCAACTTCAACGCACGTCGGCATACGCTCGTCCAGAGGCATTGCGTCATCGAGTTGCGGTGCTCAATCCCGTGACAATGCAGGCGGCGAACTGGCTAGTACTCATTGCAAAGCATCTTTGTTTGTGCTTGATGCTCATCGTAACGCCTTAAGCGACAATCGCTGTTTAAATGCTTCCGTCCTGAGGTGTTTACTCCGTCTTTTCTGCAGGCACGCATGGCTGGGCAACGGCCCGTCTTTTACCGGTATATTTGCTGTGCTGCCTGGACTGCATGTAAGGGCGTACGATACGTAAACACAAGGATAATAGGAAAGCAGGCCGAGGAGGGGCACTCTCCGTTATCGATCAACTAAACATGCTGTTTAGATGCAGGCTAACTAATACGTTCCTTTGCCGCAGTGATGCCTGTTTGTGGGGGCGTGAAACTGCTGCTGAGACGGTGATGAATGGGAGCCAAAAGAGTCGGTCGCTCGGCCCCTCAGCCGCAATCACAGTGCCTAGCATCCCCCCACCTACCCCCATACGCAAGTCATGTGCTCACGAAAGGGGATTGTGCTGCAATGTGCACCCGAACACGTCGAATAACCAACCGGACAATGGATCAGCAGCCTAACGACCCATGGGTCATGGATGTGCTTTTCGCGTTATATTGGAGAGGACGTCGCCGTGCTCCCCGTAGGCATGCTCTCCGTGGTCTCTTACGCGTATGTATATGATAGCCGTTGTCCATCCATCAACTCTGTGTCGGGATCAGTGTGGTGCGAGTCATCGTTATTAGGAAGCGGAAGTTACACTGGAGGACAGTAGCTGACCATCGTCAGACGTACATTCTAACATCATCGTCATCGTTATTAGTTAGCGCACACCGGGCCCCGGCAGCATCGTAACGTACGGCAAGGCGGTCGAAGCCCGCATTCTTGCTTTCATAAAGCGTGATGTACCACCATACCACGCATTCCTACGTCTTCCTTTCCTGTAGGACCCACAGTGAGTAGATAGGGCGTGGGGAGCGAGGGAGGCAGTGGGTTGAGGGATAGCGATCGAGACGTGGGCTGCTGCTGGGCTAGCTGTGGACGTACGTACCTCCCTCGCCCGCTGCTGCCCTTGACCCGCTGCTGCTATTGGACCCACCGCCTAGCTACCGCTACCGCAGGCATGCCGTACGGCCCTCTGCCACCCTGCCCTCACGCTTGGGTTCCTTTCACGCACCGGTATACGGGTTGGTTTCTCTTTGGTTAACCCTCCGCCCCGCCCTGCCCCGCCCCGCCCCGCCCTGCCCCGCCCTGCCCTGCCCTACCCTGCCGCGGCCTACCTCCACACGTCGGCAGCTTCGGAGCGGGTTCCGGCGGCACCATCTACCACACCGGGAAGAACCGGGAGCCGGATGCTGAGCACGTGATTGAGGAGCAGGGCAAGAAGGTGTCGGAAAAGTTCATTTGAGACGGCTGCTGCCGCTTCTTCTGCTGGCGGTGCGGTGTAAAGGATGGTGATGGCGGGTTACTAACTGGGGTATGGAGGATGAAGAGTTGATGATGCATGCATGGGGCATGTACCGTATGGCAGGGCGGGTGTGAGGATAGATGTTACTGCTGCCGCACCGTTGCTGCCGTACGTACGTGTCTATGTTGCTTGTTGGGTGATGCTGACGGTTGAGGAGGTATGGACGGTGCGAGTAGCGGCATGTGCAGGATAGGTGTGGCACATGCAGCATGGGATCCCATGCATGTAGAGTAGTTGTCGTTGTTGCCAGTTGACAGTCCCCAGACAGATGTAAAGTGCAACATTCCAGCAGTGTGCAATGCCATGCCCTGCATGCGTCGTTTGCAATTGCAGATGTTATTCGTTACACAACAGCGCACGTGTGTACCGCAGCTAACAGTACTACTGGCGGTACATGCCGCCATTGTTAGGTGTCAGGTAATATACAGTCTGCATACTAGTTCAGCAGCAATGAGCGAGTTTGCAACGTAAACAACCAGCAGCGGAATCAGCCAACCAGCAACGGTTAACGATTTGTTCAACAACTTGATCGTTGCGAAGCAAGGTGCACTGCCATACCTCCCTTCCTCCTACCCCACCCACAGACCACGTGCACGCATGCATGCATGCATGCATGCGCATGCAGTGCCAGCAACCAACCAGTGAGATAGACGAGGCGCCACACTACTGCTGCAGGTTGCCCCATGCATCCACTCGCCCTCATAGTCGTCACCCTACCTCCGGAACCTTCCCTAACCTTCCCTCACATGCAAGCAAGCAAGCAAGCATGTACGACGCACCACCCTGTTCCTCCCCCATGCAGCCGCGCACACCACGCACCGCTACTCCTTGCTTCACCAATGAATCCTTCAGCAGGGGATGTTGATCTGCTCTCCTGCCATGATCTCATCTTCGTTGGTGATCTGCGGGTTCATGGACATCAGAGTGCCCTTATCGGTGCCCCGCGAGCGCGCGATGCCCATCAGGGTGGCGCCCTGGGGGACGGTCATGGAGCAGCCGCCCTGCAGCAGCGTGCGGACGGAGCTGGAGGGTCGGTGGGGTAAGGGGTGGGGTAAGGAAGGGGTAAGGAAGGGACGGAGGAAGCGTGAGAGGAAGGATGAGAGGAATGGAGGGCAAGGGGCGACGACGTTGGGGGTGCATGCAGCTGCCAGCGAATGACGCTCGACACGCTCGTAGAGGCGTGCAAAAGTTGAGGAATGTGCACTCGCCTTGAGCCTAATACGTGATGTGGTGTGATACACACGTCTTGAGTCTTACACGTGACCCGCTCGCAACGCTTCAACAGCCGCAACGACGTGGTATCGTTCTACGTGCGCGTCTACTGTACATGATAGGCTAGCTATCGCTACCGCTGCACAAGATTAACTTACGCCTTGAAGTCCTCGGGGCCCTCCGCCGCCCGAGCGCAGCTGGGTGCCAGCAGCAGCGAGGCAGCCAGCAGCAGGGCCAGGGCGGCCAGGCAGGGGGAGCGCTTACTGGCCATGGTCGGGTGTGAGCGTTTGAAGCAGAGGTATGTAGGGAGTGGCGCGTGGGCAACTGTTGAACGAAACTGCGCTGTTGTTGCAAGGGTAAAGCTCTATAGTAGTGCGGGATAACAACATTTTGGGAACCTGCCGACTTACTTATATAGCGGCAACGCAAGCATAAACCTTGAGAACAAGATTGAGGGATTACGGATGGGAGTTGTGTCGGCGCATGTGCAGTTCTAGTGCTCTCGATGTCATGGGATCGCCACCTTGTACCGTCCGTCTATCTCACTGTATGCCAGTACGGTACACGTGACGCCGGGATTGAGGTCATAGCGCGCGGTACCAATTGTACTGCAAGTTGCTAGAAGCGAAAGCATGCTTGCAGTACAATTGAACGCTTCACCAAGCGTTTTTGCTACTATTTGTAATAACCAGGCAGTGCCGGTTGCCAGCTGCTGAGGGTGACGCGTGTGCGAAGATATGATGAGCACCGCTCGACGGTACTGCGGTAGTTGGTTGCGGTTGAGACGGCTTGACGGGGCGCACACGGCAAGTGTCCATCCAATGACAGGAGATCCTTTTCATATATAATAATGATGCTAGTAACCATTAGGTTAGGTATGTAACGAGCAATGGGTCAAGCTGCGGCATTGAGCAACCAAATGACCCATGGGTCGGCTGGTGCAACTGCTGATGCGGTTTTGACTAATGCAAATTGATGCAGACCGACACGACGCAATAGGTAATGTTGTGGGCGTCATGCATGTCAGCATGCGTTGCTCGTTGATCATCTGATAACCCGTATTGCAGTACAAAGAGGTGACACAGGTAGTGTGTGATCTCAGTTTCAGACGCAACACGTTACATTAATCCTTAACCCATCCTCTATTTGTCCAAGTCGTGTCATGTCCAAATTTTATATCCAGACTAGAAGTTGGCAAGCAGGTACTGCAATCAGCAATTGCCGCAACTGTACTAAAGCAACATACCGGCAATAACTAGGTATTGCCGGCGCAGACAGCATACTGTTTGCCGTACATCCGCTTACGCACACACATCAGGTATGTGTGCTGCATGGATGCAAGCATGCAAGCATCGCACACAGTACGTATGCCTGCCTACGTAAGCTCGCTAGCTTCGACAGCACTAGGCAACACCGCAACAGCAATCAACACCTTCGTCAACTCAGGGCTCATGGGCCGTAACCCACCAGCCATGCACCCCATCCTTACCTACCGCAGCCGTCTGCGCATGCATGCACACCAAGTCATAGATCCTTGAAGCCCGCATGCGGATAATTAACGCCCATGTACACGCATGCAACACCTTCATCTACCCGCCACCATGCATCGCGCTCCATCATCAAGTGGCGAATGCATCTGTATCCATCGTCCTGCCCTGCCCATGTCACCCGCAACTCATCTAGCCAGCATGCAACAACCTCTGTGCGTGCCGTGCCTTCACAGCCGCCGCCCCACCGCACGCACCCCTCGTCATGCACTGCCCACGCATGCATGCATGCTAAGCATGCGGCCATGCACGCACTTAGCACGGCACGCTGATGGTCTGTCCGGCGGTTATCAGGTTGCGGTCCTAGATCTCACGCGGGTTCATGTTGACCAGCATGTCCACGGTGGTGCCGCGGGAGGCGGCGATGTCGGACAGCGTGTCGCCCTCCTGGATGGTCATGGAGCACTGACGCAATCCCCGCAGAGACCTGCATGACGGGGTGGATGGAGGTGCGACAGGCGTGCGGGCGCTTACAGAAGTGCGTGCGCTAGCTGGGTTGCTGGGCTAATAGCAAGCAACAGGCAGGGCCGCATGCCCTCCGTGTCCAAAGGGTTACGGGTAGCTAGGTGATTGGTTGGGTTAGGTAGGTAGGTGTGTTGGATGCCAGCTAGCATGATTCAGGCTGCGGGAGAGGTAGGCAGAGCGCAGAACTGGCAGCAGCAGTAGCAGGTCCGGCTAGGCTGTCGCACACATACGCGCAACACACATACAGATGTAGCACAACACAACCACGCAGCAGCCATGAATGCATGCACGAGGCACTAGCGACCACGTTATTACATCAAGGCAATCAGTTGCGGCATTATTAAAGCACGCTACGTTACGTACGGGTTGCGTCACGCCACTTACGGCCGGAGCTCCTCCGAAGTGCCAGTTGCTGCAGCCCGAGCGCAGCTGGGTGCCAGCAGCAGCGAGGCAGCCAGCAGCAGGGCCAGGGCGGCCAGGCAGGGGGAGCGCTTACTGGCCATGGTCGGGTGTGAGCGTACGTGCGTTTTGGTTCTTCGATTCTACACGATACTTGGGCACACGGAAATCAATTTCTCTTACTTGTTGTTAAGGAATGATGCTTTTGTTCATACTCGTTCGTTTCGTACGGTTGAATTGCAACGGGTGGTGCCTTGCCTTATAATACCGAGTGTTGATTACGGAAGCAGTACAGTGCAGCTTAGGCAACACGCGATGGGAACAACGTGATTGCTTTCCGGAAGCACTGTCGATCGATCGAGGTACCGATGGATTGGCATGTGAGCCTGAGACTATCTTGACGCCCTTGGGCAAGCGAACATGCACCGTACCTCCGGAAGTAACGGTAGGATGATCTTATGATGATGCGTGACGCGTGCACGACTAAACAGATCAGTGTTAGGGAAATGTACGTATTCAATGGTTTAACCATCCAGCGCGTAAGGCCTCGTAGAAGATACGGAAGAAAGAGAACGACAATGCTGTCGTCGCTTCTGCCCGAGACGAATGCAACATGCATGACCAGGGACGCGTCTTGAGGTGCAGCTGAGCGTGGGTAATATTATTCCGTAGTCACAGCACAGAACATGTGTACCATACACCTGCTAAAATGTCAAAAAAGGCGGAACGACCCATGGACCCGTGGCATACATTTTGACACATGCCGTCTTAGTTGACTGGTCGACTGGTTGACTTGGACGAATTCTTGGAAGAATCCATGTGAAGGAATGACCGTTTCTGTGATCCCAAACCGGATCCCATCATAGTGGCCTTCCTGGTTTCATACAAGGGTGTGAGGGCTTTCTGATTAGCCCTGGCTCGTACGTACACAGCTGTATGTGACGCATGCACAGCTTGACTTCAGCTAATACCTGTAACTGCTTTCTGAAGGACCTTTTCAGGAACCATGGCCAGCAGCTATGCAATTCATGTGCTGGCTTGGGGACCGGGGCAATCAAGGCGGTTGCACGGACATGCATGTACTGGACCGCTTGGGGGAGTAGGGAGAAGCCCGTCGCCGGGAGTAGGGAAAAAAGGAGAAACATGCGTGAAATGTTGGGGGGGGCAGACCGCCCGCACAGGCGTGTGCTGGCCAGGGGGAGTAGGGAGAACCCACTGGCGCGCTCCCTTATTAACAGAGACACGGATACACCCCTGTAAAAGGCGTTCATCTGCCAGGACAGGATCTGCTGAACGGAATGAGGATGATGGAAGGCGATTTGACTGGGCCCTGAGCGACAACGGACTAGCGGTCGTGCGGCGGTTGGAAATAACCTGCCGTACTTTTTGACATGCTAGGTTTTACGGTCTACAACCGTAACGACTATGGCGCAGTAGTATGCTCCATTTATGTAGCATAATATGCCGCTACACAGCGTAGCTGCCTCTGCGTGTGCGCTAAATTGATTGTTTGAATGGTCAGGGAAGCCAGCCATAGGAGCCTGCCAATTTGCCATCGTCATGATGACTGGCTACGTTTTTCGCCATATACGACGCTATCAGCGGGTCTAGGTGGCGCGGCCTAGGCATAAGCCGAAACTACCTTGGCCGAGCCGCAAGGGCGATACAGTCGGAGCAAACTATTGAAGAAGTACTTTTTAATCAGTGAAAGGCTACGCCTGCTACCAGCTGGTAGAGAAAGAAACCCCAAGCCGCAAGGCGTGTATTGTACGGTTGGGGTGCATCTGCGACATGGGCAATGTCGCTTTGCGGTACTGGTAATCACTATTACAGCTGAAGTAGAGGATTTACGGCAGTAAAAGCCTTGCTGGCCTGGCCATGAATGGCGATGCGGCGAGAACTGGGACCGTGGACCTAGCGGTCGCCATGGACAAAAGGTAATCAATTTGGGCAAATAATACAACGCGTTTTACGCAACTTGTTTTCACAAGCTACGCTTGCTTGTGGCCTGCACGTCGTCACGTTTCGCGAGCATCGCACGCAATTCATCGCGCAACCTATTAATTATTATACTGTACCCCACAGCAAACCGTCAGGACAACAACACCGCTCTGCAACTACTATACCTCGATTTACGGACGCAACAGCAGCAGCTCCTTGGGGTCCCTTGCATTCACCGCCGCTACCTACATCCCTACATGCCGCGGCTCCTGCAGCCGCACTTGCCCCACATCATCAATTAGCAGTGACAGCGGCAGGAGCAACAACGGTGACAGCAGCAGGAGGAGGAGCAAGCCCCAGGGTGCTGTCCTCATTGCGCAGCACACCACAAGGAAACACACACGCACCCTCCATCGCCACCTCTGGCCATGACATCACAACGACAACGACAACCACCCCAACCGCCACTGCAGCAAACGCTACGGGCGCCCCAGCCGCCGCCCCCATTCCTCCTGGCGTTGCGACTGCCGCCCCCGCAGCTGCCATGCCCAGCCTGCTTCTCCAGGTTTTCCAGGGTCTCATGCGGCCTGAGGTCGCGCCGCTCGCAGTGGCCGCAGCGCAACGAGCCCTGGTGACGTCACCTGTCGTACCGCCGGGGTTGTACCTCTCCGTACCGCAGACGGCGGCTGCCGCCGCTGCCGCTGCAGCAGCTGCGGCAGGTGCTAGGGCCACGGCACCTATCGGTGGCGGTCGTGGCAGCGGTGGCGGCGGTGGCAGTGGCAAGGGGTCTAAGCGGAGTGGCAGCGGCGGGGGTGCAGCTGGTGGCAGAGGAGGAGCAGCAGGGGGAGGCGGTGTCAGAGGAGGGGGAGGAGAGGAGCTGATGCCGTACCCCCTGGGGCAGTTGTACCCGGAGGCAGACGCGGTGGGTCAGTCGGTGCCGTTTCGTTGTGATGTGTGTGTATGTGTGTTCTGTGCGGATGGATGGGTGTGCATGCGGCCGCCTGGCGGTGTTTGCGGGGCAAGGAGACGGGAAGCCAACCTGGTCTTGGTTGTTTTCGCTGCTGCTGTTACTAACCTTCGAGGTCTTGCCTCCTTTTGACTACGCACACCTCCGTCGCTCCTGCTCACACCCCCGTCGCTCCTGCTCACCCCACCCCGTATGACCTCCCCAGGAGCTGACTGCCGCTTTGTTGGGTGGGGCGCCGCTGCCGCAGCGGGTGGAGGTGCGGCCCATCACCGACCGCTGCCACCCCTGCCGCCGTAACCCGTTTGCGGGGCTGTCGGCGGTTGACCACAGGATGCTGGTGGCACGAGGTGGGTGGGTAAAACTTTATATATGAACGAGGTGGGTGGGTGGGGGCGCGAAACCATACTCAAACACAGGAAACAACAGGTTAGGGCAAAGCATTGGGGATAGGAGGCGGCAGGGCGGCGGGGTGGGGTGCGGTGCTTGCAGGGCTGGACCGGGCGGGTGGGTTAACGCATGCGGCAATGCTGACGGGGGCGAGGATAGCTCCTGAGGGGCTTGTGCGAGTGTCAAAGCGTGGACACGAACCTGAACCTGAGAGCAGCTGAACCGGTCTCTAGCCCCGCACATCATCATCTTATGCCGACACGCCTACATGCGACCATGTCTACATGTAATCACGACTGCGGGTACCATCACCGGTTCCCGCCCACCCGCCCGCCACCCATTGTACCCATTGTTTTTGCCCTACCTTTGTGGTTTGGTTTATTCTACCCCCCACCCGCCCGCCCGCAGCTGACCTGCCGGAGGGGTGCCTGCTGGGGCCGTATCTGGGGGAGCTGAGGAGCGGGGCGCTGGACGATAGAGTGGTGGGTGTGTGGGTGGGTTTGGAGGCGGTACGGTGGTGCAGAGCGTCGGAGTTTTACTCCATGTACAATGATGGGGTTGGCTGAATGATGAGGGGTACTCCGTACCGGACGTACGTCTTCGTCACTATCTTCCCAACTGTTGCTTCCAATGCTTTTGGCGTTGCACCGCGCCTCCTGCCCTACCTCCTACGCGGTGCTACCTTCCCGTACCCCGCAGGTGGGCAGTGACCTCTCCGGCGTGGAGGGCCTCAAACACGCCTTCACCTTCCCCGTGCTTGATGACTTGGAGGTGACCCCAGCACCCCTGCCTGTTGTGCCCCCACTAGCACACCCGCCATCACAACAACAGCACCAGCAGCAGCCGCTGCTGCAGTCCCCTCGGAAAGATAGGCTGGTGGTGGTGGGCACTCCGGACGCCTCTCCGCTGGCGGAGATCAATGTGGCCCGATTCTGGTGCGATTGTGGGTTGGGCTGGGTCAATGGGTTGAGGTTATGTTTGTCACTGTGTTTCTTGGAATTCGGAGTTTGCGGGTTCTCGTGCTGCTGCCTGCTGCTGCCAAGTGGGGGTTCTTCGGGGGCTTTCAATGACACGGTGGGCAGTTAGGGGCAGGGAATGTCGCAGCATCAACACGCCTTTATGTGCTTTACTGTGCCCTGCTGTTGTCATCATGCACCGCACAGGGGTCCCTGTTCCCAGGTGCCATCCCCCAAAGACGCGCCTGACAACCGCTTAGACGGTAACGGTGCAGCAGGGACGCATGGCGGTTGCTGTGGCAAGGCCACTAGCAGTAGCAGCAGCAGCCGCCTTCGCAGCAGCAGCAGCACCAGCTGTAACTGCGAGGCGTATCGCCGGTGTACCGCGAATGCTGCCACGGTGCCCTGCGTGCTCAAGGTAGGCTTGGCCTGGCTGGCTGGCTGGCTGGTTGTGTTGCGTGTTGCGTTGTGCTTTTTCACCCTGCAGTCGTCGCCATGTGCCGTAACTTCATAGTCAGTTTTTGGTCGGTTGGGTCAGGTTGCGTTGCAAGAACTATACAAATGCCTTTGGGGCTGACACATGTCGCGATGTGTCGTACAAGCGCAGGTGCCGCTGTCACGTCTGCGGGCTGCGGCGATGGCTGCCGGAGACATGGAGACGCTCAAACATGGCCTGGACGTCCTCAGGACTGCTGCAGCGGCTGCCGCTGCTAGTGCTGCTGGTGTCATCAGCGGTGCCGGCGGTAGCGGGGTTGCGGTGCTGCATGGTGGAGGTGGGGGTGGAGGTGGCGGAGCAGCGGGGTTCGGAAGCTGTTGGGAGGCGGCGAAGGAGCAGCAGGGGCAGCAGGAGGAGGAGGACGCGGAGGACAGCTCGACGTACGTGTACGGTGTTGTGATGGTGTTGCTCACGTCGAGAGCTGTCCGGGTGAGGTGGTGCATGGTATGGCGTGTGGGTACTCTTCTGGGCAGTTCTGCGAAGTACGGCTTGTGTCTGCCTGGTTCCTTGTTTTCCTTGCCTGCTTACCACTGCATGCATGTGTCCTGCTTTTCCTGCCCCGTTATGCACCCTGTCCTGCGGCCAACGACACCCCTGTTCGTCCACCTGCTCCCTTCCACCCCGCTCCACCCCACCGCCGCCAACTATCCCAATGCTCTGCCCTGATGTTTGCCCTGTCGGTACCACTTGGTTTGGTTCCTCTCCGGCCACCCCGGCTGTTCCACCCACCCTGCGGCGGCTGCTGCTTCAGGCACGAGAGGAGCTGCTGCTGCGCTGCGATGAGAACGGGGATGACTTCTTCGCCGTGGCTGACCAGAACCTGCGTCAGGTGCGGTGGGGTCTGGTGGGTGGGATGGAGAGGTTGGGTGCAGAGGAAGCAACGAAACAACAGGGTGGGGGGTGAAGAGGGATGCGACGGGGGTTTTAGGGTTGAGGGTTATGACCTAGCCGAGGAACTAGGCCCCGAAACCCAGCTGGCCATGCCACGTGTGATGCCTCCCTTTCGTACGGTGTTGTTTTGCATGGTGCTTGCAGTACATGTACATTCGGAGGCTGCTGGAGGCGTGCCAGAGGGCCGAAGCAGCCGCCTCGCAAGCCGTACAGCAGCGTGACATTGCTGTACGGGAAAAGGAAGATGCCGTACGGGAGAAGGAAGACCTGGTACGGCAATGCGGCCCGGTCGCATTGGAGAAAGAGAAAACCCTCTTGCGGCAACACAGTGAGGCGTTACGGCAACTGAGCGAGGCTGTACGGGAAAAGAACGACGTCGTACGGGATCGTGATCAGGCTGTACGACAGCGGGACGAGGCTATACGACAGCGGGACGAGGCTGTACGACAACGGGACGAGGTCGGACGGCAAATGATCGACGCTGTACGGCAACGAAACGCAGCCGTACAGGAGCGCACTACAGCCATGCAGCAGCTGAAAGCGGCGGAGGAGAAGATTGCTGACGAACGTACGGCGTCTGCCTCGATCATGAAGGCTTGTAACAAGAGCATTCATGAGGCGGTATCTCGTTCCGAGCAGCTGGGGGCGGAGGCTGCAGCCCTGAGGGCAGAGAGGAGCCGGCTTGTGGCTGAGGGGGGTGCGTTGCGCTCGGAGAGGGTGAGGTTGGAGGAGGAGAACGGCAGCCTGAGGGCGCAGCTGCAGCAGCAGCAGCAGCAGCGGGAGCAGCAGCTGGAGCAGCTGGAGCAGCAGCGGGAGCAGCTGGAGCAGCAGCAGCGGGAGCAGCAGCGGGAGCAGCTGGAGCAGCAGCAGCGGGCGCAGCAGCAGCGGGCGCACCAGCAGCAGGTGCAACAGCAGCAGCGGCGGTCACGAGGGCAGGAGGGACTGCAGGGGCCGCAGCAACGGCCGCAGCACGACGTGCGAGAGCAAGGGACCAACACGGAGGCTGAGCAGTCAGGCGGGCCGCTTGCCGAGACATGTGCCGAATGCGCGCGGCGACAGCGCATGTGCAGCAGCGAGCTGGCGGCATATCGGGCCGGAGAGGCTGCGGTACGGAAGTACGGAGCGCCCCCGCCGGCCGGGAGGGGTCAGCAGCATGTGACGGTGGATGAGGACGGGGTTGAGGATCAATGTCGAGGAGGCGGCAGCGGTGGAGGCGGCAGCGGCGGAGGCGGGAGCGGTGGAGGAGGCAGCGGAGGAAACGGTCCGGAGAGCGTTCCCACTGGCGGCGAGCTGCATGGAGGAGGAGGAGGTGATGATGGTGGTGGTGCCGGGCGGAGACGAAGGCGGCAGCAACAGCAGCAGCCATCCCCAGACGGGCTACTGTCGCTGGGAGAGGATGGGCGCGGCGGAGGTGGTGGTTCCCCCGAGGCTGAGGAGCCTTTCTTGGGGCAGCAGCAGAAGCGCCATCGGAGGAACGAGAAGGGTTCGGGAGCGGACAGCGGCGGCGGTGGTGGCGGCGGCGAGGAGGCAGCTCATGCGCCCGCTGCTGCTGCTGCTCCTCATGGTCCCGCTGCTGCTGCTCGACGTCCTGACGTCGTCACCGCCGCCTCGCTTGCTGCCCTTGCTGCAGCCGAGGCAGCAAGGGCAGCGACACCACCACCACCGACAGCAGTTGCAGCGGGACCATCAGCAGCAGCGGGGCATTCAGCAGCAGCAGCAGCCCCCGCAGCAGCCGCCCCCGCAGCAGCACCAGCTGCCGACTCACATCCGCTGCATGCTGTGGTGCCGGCCAACGCGGTTACCGTTGCCACCACAGCAGCAGCACCAGCTACCACAGCTGCTGCCTCCCCAATGGAGGGCATCCAGGTCCCCGAGCAGTCCCCTCCGCAACCCTCCACAAGCAGCCCCGTGCAGCCGCCGGTAGCAGCATCGCCACCGCGGCAGCGGCCCGCCGCCGACCCGGCTACCGCCGCCGCCGTCACAGCTACCGCCGCCGCCACGCAGGACGCCCGCAGTCTCGACCGCAGCTCCCGCCTCGCCGGACATGTGCCCCTCACCCACCGCGCCCCCCCGGGTCTCGCCGGTAAGAGTGCCCTCATCATCCGCACGGACGCCCGGACTGCAGTCGCCGCCGCCGCTAGCCGCCCTCCTTGGTATCGAGGACCCCCGCCGCCGCCGCCGCCGCCGCCTGCCAACCAGCAGCGTGACGGCGGCTCTGCTGCGGCTGCCGCTGCCGCCGCCGCCGCCGCCAGTCCAATCGCTGCTGCTGCAGCAGCCGCTCCCAGCTGTGACACCACCTCCCTCTCCGCCATGCTCTTCCAGTACCAGATGGCCCGGCGGCAGGAAGACACCGTGATCGCAAGGCTGGCAGCGGCACTGGAGGAGCGCGAGCGGGAGCTAGCCGCGATGCGGGCGAGGACGGAGGAGCTGGAGAGGGTGCATGGGGAGCGGACGGAGGCGATGTTGCAGTTTGCGCGGAGCACCGGGCTGGAGAAGAAGGCGCTGGAGGAGGAGGTGCGGGAGGTCAGGAGCCAGCTGCAGGTGGCAAGGTGAGGGGCTTGCGGAGGTTTTGAGGCGGTGGGATGAGGGGGTGGTTGGAGAGAGTGGAGGGAGGGGGCAAGGAACAAGGACACTGGCCAGCGCTGCGGATCCTTGTGTGGTATACCGGTATCGCTGGGTGTTGCATGTTACCGTTACGTGTGCCGCAGGAGGTCTCCGTGCCGTTGTCCCGGGGTGAAAAGCGCTTGCGCAGCGGGTCTCCGCGGGCCAGCGGGTCTCCGGGACCCCCTCGCCTCCTATCTGGTGTCTGCCTCCTGTCTGATCCTCCTGGCAACAAAGTTCGCCCCTCTCCTCGCCCCTCTCCTCACCCCTCTCCTCGCCCCTCTCCTCACCCCTCTCCTCGCCCCTCTCCTCACCCCTCTCCCCAGGAATCGCGTAGCTCGGCTAAAGCAGCAGTTGGCAGCAGCACAAGCAGAAGCAGCAGCAGCTGCTGCAGGGGCGGCGGCGCCACCGGGACCACCTGCAGCGGGAGCGGGAGTGCAGCAGTCCCCAACAGCAGCAGCAGCAGCTGCACCAGCTGCACCAACTGCAGCAGCTGCACCAACTGCACCAACTGCAGCAGCTGCACCAACTGCACCAACTGCAGCAGCTGCACCAGCTGCACCAGCAGCAGCTGCCGCGGCGGAGGCAGCGGCGGGTGCTGGCGGTGGCGACATGCGCGATCGCACTCGCAGCATCAGCCCCCCTCAGGACGCTGTAGGGGCTGCTGGCCCCCCGAGTATGGGCACGTAGGTAGGTAGGTGGGTTGCTGCCTCTTTGCTTCCCGTGCCCTTGTCCTGCCGGTTCTGGAGAGCAGCGGCAGAGGGGTTAAGCCACCATGGCCTTTTTAAGGGAGAAGGGGCCCCTTTTCAGGAGCAACAGCGTATGAGATAGTAGCAGCAGCAGCAGCAGCCAGGGAAGCAGCGACGAATGGTCGAATGGTGTGGGACATGTTTTGATGACTTGACACCTTGACGGCCAGTAGCAGGAGAAGAGCGTGTCAGAGGAGACGGAAGTCCATGGGAAGAAAGGGAGGACAGCGGTTTGGGGAGAAGCGAGGCACGACGGTTGCGTTCATCTGGCTGTGTTGGGGGGTGGTAAGGCCTAGGAGATAGGATGCAAAGAAGTAGAGCAGGGGTATCCTTGTTGTGAGGGGACGCGTGGGTACTCGTGTGTGTGTTTTCGTCTGCTGGATGTGTGACACTGGATGGCGTGCGTAGCTAGAGCTGCAGAATTAGCCGCTATATTGCCGCTAAAAGCCTTGTTACTTTTAACAACATTTGAACACGTTGGTGACACAGAGTTGTTGCGCTGGTGGCTGCAATGTGCACTGCTACATGGGATTATCACCAGTTACGGTTGTGGATTTTCTTGACTTCTTCCTTCCGGCAGTTAATTTGATGAACCTTGGAACGGCGGTGCACGTGGAAGGGGATTTTGCCCCTAAGCAGGCCTTCGAGGAAGCAGACAACACGTGCAGCTTTTGGGGCTGATCTAATGCGTATCGCTATCATAGGACTGACACTGACCTTTGAGACAGGAGAACCTGAATGCATGTGCGTTGTGTTGTGCAACAAGGGACAGTTTGACGTTGACGTTACCAACGTTGTGTTGCAGGGTGTTTGGCGTTATACCCCGCTTCGACCCGTCGTCAATTTAGTAGTTGTACCGCACTTCACTATATACTAATATACATGCCTGTCGCTCGCTTTGGCCGTCTATACTGAACGATCCCTGAGAGGCAAGTGCTGCCTCAATCGGCAGGTCCCCATAGAGGTCCTCCAACACTTGCCCTGTACCTACCTGCCCTGATAAAGGAACATTAGCAAGCAAGGAATGAGCCCACTTGGGAGTCAATCCACCTACCCCTTGGAACACACCGCACGTCCTTTTCCCCATCTGGTGACACCTGCATGCACCTCCTCCCTTTCCTCCAACAACACTACCGCCCAGCCCCCTCGCAGCTTTCACAGACCCAACGCCCGTGACACCCCCATGCCAACGCACAAGCTAAACCCTAACAAAATGTGCCACTTGCATGCGAACCGCTTCAGCGGAGCAATGCGCTCCGGAACCGTATGATTCGCGTCCGCAAACGCAACCAACTCGGCCGCTGCGGGTCCCGCTAGCACCGTAGCGGCAGCGGCCACCCAGGGCAGCACGCCCGCCGCTGCCGCCAGCACTGCTAACCCATGCGTCGCCAGGACCGCGCCCCGGAGCACCTTGCGTCCCCGTTCCGTGCCCAGACGCACGAGAGGGGAGCGCTTTCCAGCGGCTGTGTCGCCTGCTATTTGGTGGAAGTGGCTGCAGAAGAGGATGGTTGTGGTGCTGAGTCCGACCAGGAGAGAGCAGGCCCACACAGCTGCTGGCACGCCTATGAAAAGGGACGACAATGCTGGCCCCAATCCCGCCGCGGGGGCTGTTACTGCAGCTGTAGCAGCCGCAGTAACAGCAGTCGTAGCAGTCGGCTGCAGCGCAAGGTAGAACGCGGTTGTGGCTGACGGCCCGAACGCGACGAAGCACAAGGGCTCTCCAAGGCCCTTGTACGACAGTCGGAAGGGAGGGCCCTGGTACACGTAGCCGCATGCAATGGAGAACGCCAGCAGACACATGGGTCGGAGGTCGCCGCCGGGAGCCGAGGTGATGAGGTGGCCTAACAGCGCTACGCCGGCTGCTAGGAAGGTCTTGGCTAGCAGCAGTACGGCAGTACGACGGGAGGGCCCGCCCAGGAGGTTCACCACGGACTCGGGTTTGGTGACGTCGACACCAGTTTGGGCGTCGAACGCATCGTTGCTACGGTGTAGGTGTTGTTGGTTGGAGGGAGGGGGTGGGGAAGGAAAAGGAGGCAGTGAGGAAGGGGCCATGGATGGTGAGGCTGTGAGTTGATACCGGTAAGAGGTCGTCAGTGGCCCACATAGGAAGTACGGTACGCCATTCCTTACCTGCGTAAGCCTACCCTACTTGCTGGTTTCCAGGCTCCTACCTACCCATCCAATGCAAGGCACGGCAGCACCAAGTAATGTCGGATTGCTGGGTTACTTATCCTACACGCCCGGTAGCGCAGCACGATCCTCGTGCGTCTGTGATGCCCCTGCAGCCTCATCTGCCCCTGCAGTCTCACCTGAGGTTGAGCCAGGCGATGACAAAGATGGCTGCAAGCACGAACCCCGCCGTACGGCCCCAAGGCAGCACACCGTGCGTTAGGAAGACGGCCGCTGAGGCCACCTGCAAGGGGGAGGGGAGGGGAAGCGGACGGCCAGGGTGGGCGGTGTTACACATATTAGTTAGCTGTATCCTGTGACGAGGTTTAGTGGCCTGTCTCGGCTGGGTTTGCATTGATGGCACGCCTTGGATTTCTTCCTCATAGGAAGGTTGAGCAAAGGGTCGGAAGGATTATGTGGTCAACCCGCTGCTTAATCCCCTAGTTCGGTTCTGATCCCAGGATGGGAGTTGCAAAATGGGAACCCACCAACACAGGAATGAAGCCAACGGAGTACATGGGTGGCTTAATGGCTGCCATCCAGAGCTTCTTCCTGTCCTGTTGAGGCGCCGCTGCGGCTTGCGGTTGCTGGGGAGCGGTATGGGAGTCAATTGCTGGGGCATCCACGGTTTGGACGAGCGATGCAGGAGCGAGGACCTCGGCCGTGGCTGCTTGCTCAGCAGGAACTGTTTGCTCCTCAGCAGTACCACTCATATTAGGTTGTATTTCAACGGTGAGGCTGCTTGTGCTAAAAACACGCGGCGACATCCGTGCAAGTTGCGGAATCGGGCGTGCCGACAGCCTGCTGCATTTCGCTTTTCGCTGCAGCATCAGCGCTGCCGGGGAGTGCTGGGCAGCATACTGCAGGTTCATATGTGGCACGCAATGAGAGCCGGCGAGGATTTGGCTTAAGCCAGACATGGTCTTCCGGACCAAGGGAAGTGAAAATGAGTAACGGTGCAGATAATGCTATAGTGTTGTTTTACTGTTAACTCTCGGTCTTTATGTACTGGCCTGGCTTAAGCTGCAAGCACAGCTTGGGTAGACTCTGAGATTCGAAACAGATCTCGCGTAATTCCTAACTATGGAGAAACCCACTAGCAGTTGTTCCAAGCTCTAGCTTAAAACGGAGCGGCCTCATAAGCGATCCCGATTGTGCCGTACAGCTCTCTTACTATATGGACCGACAGTTGCACAGTGCATTAGATCCTGGGTCTCAGCTTAACTCAGCACCGCTAATATCTTCAGCAACGATGCGTGCATCCAGCGGTCGGTTACTATCCCAGTAGACCTGGATGGTGACCGACCGGCTCATCGAAGCACGGAATAGGAATTTATTACGCGTTACACTCTTCCGACCGTAAAGCAGCTAATATACGGAGATAGTGATGTACGCGCTTCTTTGGCCACGGCTCCTCCGTGTCGAGCAACACCTCGATGGCCATTGCAACGGGAGATGCTCGTGAGGAGCGTACACATTTGTTTGACGTGCAATCAAAGCATAACAATCTGAACACGCGCTCTAATAACCTGATTGCCGCACGAACCGCACGTCGCTGCTTATCCAAGTTTGGCTGCTTATCCAAGTTCCTTGCCCCAAATCGAGCCCCAGATCGAGCAAATGAACGGCATATGACGCTAAAGGGCCTTTTCGCTGCACACCAAGCCACCTGTCATCCAACGTACTACGTACTGCGCTTTACGCAGTGACCATTGCAAAAGACGTAAGCCTTCTTAAGGTTAACATCACATGCATTGCGCTCCATTGATCAATCTATGCTCGCAATCATCCCGTGCCCCCACGCAGGACACTGCAACTCTTAAACGGGGGATCGTCAAAGGCGATATATATCCTCATATGTACAGGTCATGTATATATCAGTAGAGCAAGAACTGGGCAAACGGCACATACGCACGCAATGCAACGCAACGCAACATCCTTAGCCACAGCAAAACTAACTCAGGATTAAGTGCCGTACTGTCGCTACGGAAGGATTACAGGAGTCCCACTTTTGTTCGGGGCTGTCCAGGAAACGGCCACATGGTTTCTGTATCCTGCCTCTGTAACCCCTCCCATCTCCCGCTTCGGTCGCTGACCCAAAACAAGCCAACCAAGCAATTACACAAACGTGGGTTGCCTGTCCTCTCCTCTCCTGCCCCTTCCTGTGTTCTCCCCTCTCCTGGCAACCTACAGGCTGAGCTCCCCGACGCCCTAACCCCCAACCCACATAGCCCCCTCACCCGCGCCACCTACCGCCACATCCAAACCCCTAACCCCCTGCCCCCTATGACCCTCTCACCCGCGCCACCGCCGCCTGCCGCTCCTGTTCCAGTCGCCTGCCCGCTTCCCGCTGCAGCACCTCGCACCGCGCTGCCTCCCGCTCCAGCCGCCGAGCCGCCCGCGCGCACTGCGCCGCCACGTGGGCCGCATGTGCCACGTCAGTGGGGCAGGCAGGGGTGGAAGAGGCAGCAGAGCAGGTGGAGGTCTTGGTGCGTGGGGTGCTAGCACGGGCGGCGGTAGGGCGCAGGGAGCCGCTCGAACAGGGGCTGCTCATATGGGCGGCGGGGGAGGGGCCGCCGCCGATGTGGCTGTCCTGCTGACGCGCGTTGGAATCCACAGAAGTGGGAGCAGAAGGCTGTGTCGCAGCCTGACCTGCATCCTTGGTGTCGGTGTTCTTGATTATGCAGCCGGTGTATCCATGGCTGCCCATGCCAACACCGCAGCCATTGGGAACCGATGAGAAGGCAATGGTGTTGGAGGAATGGATTGATTCTCTGGGGCAGGGCGTTGACAGTCTTGACACGGCTTCCGCCTCTGGCTCTGCTGCTGTAACTACGGTTGCGGCTGTCATGTGGATGTTCATGTTTGGTGGAAGGCCTGGTTGCGCATTTCCCTTGGGCTGGGGACTTTGACTTCGGATGCTGCCTGGAAGGTGAACACTGCGGCTCTGGACAGCTAGCGCGATCTCTGGCAACTCAGCTAGGCGCGATGGCCGGGGCATAAGCGCCTTGCCGCTGCTGCCATGAGCGTTGAGGGGGATACTTGCTGGCAGCAGGGGCATGGAAGGGTCCTCGCGCTCATCAGCTACCGGAAATTCGTTTCTATTGTTGTTGTCGTTCCCGGGCTTTCGCCAAGTCCAACCCTTAGCGCTGGTCACAGTCGTCACGCTCGACAAGAGGAATTGCTGGAGCATCGCCAAGACAGCTAGCTGCTGGTCACCTTCACAGTGTGGGCTACCAAGTGAAGCGCAACTTGAATACATATTTTTCAATTCTGCTTAAGGAAAAATGCCCATTTCGCGGGGCTTCATTTGCGACAAAGTGAGATACCGGTATTAATCAATGTGGGCTTAAGTTAAGACGCATAAAGGGCCCTGTGGGATTGCCTCACGAACACCAGAGTCCGGTAGAATGCTGGGGAATTTCGCGGGAGGCAGCGCACTCTTGCACCGACTGGCCCCTAACCGTACGCAGCTCCGAAACTAGCGGGAATCAAACCGAATGCCCAAATGCCGAATCCTGCCGAAAGGGCCGATCCCCCTGAAGGTACTATCCTAGGATGTATCAGCGCTAAGTATGCTCCATCGGATTGTCTGCGCTGGTACAAGTGCATTTTGCCTTTTTGCGCTGGATGGGCACTAACCAGCGCAGGAATCTGAATACAGTTATCAGCGCGCCTACATTATCATTCCACAGGGATTTATATAACAAAATAGCTTGTCCTTAGTACTGCCCGTCAAGTATTCGCTGGTGCTGGCCATCAAACGCACCACGCCAACTATACGCACAAGACTACCGGATATATTATTTTGTTCGCATCTCCTTGAACTTATTAAAGCCAGCCCCCAGGAGGGGGTGCCAGCCAAGCTGTCAAAAGCTAACTGTCATGGCTCGCACACCAACACACAGCAGCTAGTTGGGCGCCCTCCGTCCCTACGATGGCTACTCAGGCGGAGCAACGGCCTTTTCCACCTACTGACTGGGGCTTCCTCTACTGTCTACCCAACCAGAATGCCCATGCTCTCCGCCGAGGACCTCAGTAAGGCCTGCTAAGGGACGCAACTACGAAGGCATTGGATTACACTTGATCATACTAAACCGCACGGTCTTTTGGTGCGCAGAGTTGATGCCTCGCTTGCATCAGGCACGCACCCATCTTACGTGAAAAAGGCAAGCGCTGATCCTGGGGTGTATCTTAACGCGCTATGCAGTTTTTTTCGCCGTTAAGAAGTTGACCGCGACAGCAAAGCAGAGGGCTACGGCGGTATCCTGTCCCCTACCCACCTCTGCTGCCATCCTCACATGCATCCGCCCCTCCTACCCCAACCCACATGGTAACCACATACCCCTTCTCCCCTCCAACCCACCTCCACCTCAGGCGCTAGACATCCTCACCAGCTTCCGCAACACGCGTCCCCCGCTCATCCCGCCCACCCAGTACGTCCCTCCCCCAGGAGCAGCTGCGCCCGGGTGAGCAGCGCTGGTGGGGTGATTGCATACTTGCATGGGAGACGCTGCAGGGCTTATGCTTTCCAGGGTGCTCTTAATGTTAACACGCAGACAGGAAACGTCACTACGTCTTACGTTGACCATGCGTCTCGGGTATCTGGCAGCACTGGTTTGTACTGTCCCCAGTTGTTGTGATGCTTCTGGCCGGGTGCGCTTTTGCCCATCTGGGTCGCAGGCCCATCTGGGTCGCAAGCCCATCTGGGTCGCTAGACCATCTGGGTCGCTAGCCCATCTGGGTCGCAAGCCCATCTGGGTCGCTAGACCATCTGGGTCGCTAGCCCATCTGGGTCGCTAGCCCATGTGGGTCGCAGGCCCATGTGGGTCGCTAGCCCATCTGGGTCGCTAGCCCATGTGGGTCTCATGGGAATCATGCGGGTGCATGTGCATTAGGCAGCTTAGGAATAACACATGACCTGGACATGGCTCGGATGCCTATCCGATACCTCTAGATCGTCACCTTTTGCTTTCTCTTATCGTCCGCTCTCCTTTATTTCTCTCCACTTCTTGATGCAGACCCGGTGGCGGCGGCGCACGCAGCGGTGGTGGCTCCTCAGCTCCCTGGCAGCCCTACACCGGGCCCTCCCAACAGCAACAACACAACCACACGCAACAGCAACAACAGAGACCACAGCAGCAGCAGCAGTCGCAGTACCCAAGCCAAACCCAGACCCAGGGACCACACCAGCAAGGCACGGGTGCAGGTGCGGGGGCGTACAATGGTGGCGGGCCGGGCGGTCTCCCCCCACGCCCGCCCCCCCAGACCTACCCCCTAGGGGCTGCGCCACCGCATGCACGACCCCCACCCCCACAACAACAGCAGCCGCAGCGTCTGCATGCTGGCCATGGAGGCGGTGGTGGAGCAGGAGGTGGTGAGGAGGAGGAGGATTTTGAGATGCTGGAAATTGATGTGGATGCCATTGTGGCAAATCACGCGGGCGGTGGGGCCGGCGGCGGCGGTGGCGGAGCAGCAACCTCCCACCAGCAACAGCACCAACCTCAGCAGCAGCAAGCGGCGAACGGGTATGCGTCTGGGTACAACAATTCTGGCGGCAACGGTTTTGGTAATGGTGGTGGTGGTGGAGGTGGGGGCGGGGCTGGATCAGGCGGCACCTATGGAGGAGGTGGAGGCAGTGGTAGTGGCGGCTTTGGAGGCGGAGGTGGAGGAGCGTACGGCGCCGGAGGTGGCTTCGCCGGGAATGGGAACGGCAGCGGCGGGGGCAGCTTTAACAACAATGGCGGCAACGGTTTCGGCGTCGGCGGCTTTGGCAATGGAGGAAACAACTTTGGCGGGGGTGCTGGGGCCGGCGGCAACTTCAGTAATACCACCACCAATGGAGGCAGCGGCTTCGGCGCCGGCTTTGGCGGCAGCGGCTTTGGTGGTGGCGGCAGCGGTAGCGGTACCTACTACAGTGACGACATGGGGGGTCCCCGACCCCCCGACCCCTCCCTCCGCGCCCGCGCCCCCGGAGCGCCCCCCAGCCCCACCAAGTACGATGTGCGCGACGGTACGGCAGACCGGCGGTGGCGGGGGCCCTTCCCCTGGACCGCCAAGCTGAGGTCCACCAATCTACAGGTGTTTGGAAACAAGGATTTCAGGTGGGTGGGGATTGGGGTACAAAGGGGATGAGGGTCGGGGTGCGGCTCAAGTGCTGTCCCATACACAGCCCCATAACCCTGCCCCCTTACAATGGCTTTGCCCTAACATGTGGTTTTGGTATATCTCTGGCCCCCTTACAATGCTCCCCCCTCCCCGTTGCTTTGCCCTAACCTGTGGTTTCCTATGCTTCGGTATGGTCTTTGACTCCCCCCCCACCTTGGGGTTCTTCTTTCCCCCCAGGGCCTGCGGCAGCACCACGCAAGAGGCCATCATGAACGCCACGCTGGACGGCCACGACGTGTTCGTGCTGATGCCCACGGGGGGCGGCAAGAGCCTGTGCTACCAGCTGCCGGCGCTCATGTCGGCGGACGGGGTGACGGTGGTGGTGTCGCCGCTGGTGTCGCTGATACAGGTGCGGGGGGGGGAGGGGAGGGGAAATACCGAACCATAGGAAACACAGAGAAGGGGGGAGAGGAGGAGAGGAATTGAGAGGCGGGGTGAAGTGGAGTCACTAACACCACCCGAAGAGAGGAGGGGTTGGACATCCGTGCCATGCCGGTTAGTGTACTACCACAACCCGGTGCCTCTGCCTTCCCTCCCTTTCCCCCCTTCCGCCCCCCCTCCCCTCCCACAGGACCAGATCTTCCACCTGCGCGAGGCGGGTATCGAGGCGGCCCACTTCGGGGGAAACCAGGACTGGCAGGAGGCGAGGAGCATCATGGACAGGTGGGGGCTCCGGAGGGGTGGGTGGGGGGAGGTTGGAGAGGCGGGGAGGCGGGTACAGAAGATGAAGAAAAGATGAAGGCCGGAGGGCGGTGCTTTGGGGTTGCGATGTGGTAATCTGCAGAATCGTCGCCCCCATCCCTTACCCGACAATATCCTTCCCTCTCCAACACACCTGCTTGCCTTCCCTTCCTCCCTCCCTCCCCCGCCCCCAGCATCCGCACCGGCAGCAGCCCCATCCGCCTGCTGTTCGTGACCCCGGAGAAGGTGGCCAAGAGCGACGCGCTGGTGCGGATGCTGGACGGACTGGTGGCGGGGGGGAGGCTGGATCGGGTGGTGGTGGATGAGGTGAGAGGGGGGGGAATGGGGGGGAGCGAGGATGGGAGGAGGGTGTAAGAAGAAAGTGGTAACGGGAACGATAGTGGAGGCCCGTGATGATGGCAGCAGACGATTTAAGACGGGGGAGGGGGAGGGGAGGCCTGATGAAGGAGTCGAAGGCAAAGAGCCGGGGCGTTGCATGCAGGGGTGATTTGCTTCACACACAGAGCCCTCATCGCCCTCGCCGCTCCCTCCCCTCTCACATGTCCTCTCGCCTCCTCTGCCTCTATACCTCTTCCCTCGCAGGCGCACTGCGTCAGTCAGTGGGGCCATGACTTCAGGTGCGTGCATGCGTGAGAGACCCGTGGGTCAGCTGGTGATAGCTACTGTTGTATCATGTCCCTTAACCCTCCTGTAATGCCTGTAAACTTCGGAGCGGGACATCAGGGGCAAATGACCGCCGACCCCCGGGTACTGTTTCCGATCCCAACATTTCTGCCCTCACCCCAACCCCTTTACCCCAACCCCAACCTCCTTACCCCAACGCCACCTTTCCTCTTCCCGCCCCGTTCCACCCCCTGCCTCCCGCCCCTGCCAGGCCCGACTACAAGGAGCTAGCGCTGTTCAAGAAGAAATGGCCCGCTGTGCCGCTGCTGGCCCTCACCGCCACCGCCACACCCCGGGTGCAGGTGGGGAGTTACGGGGAGGGAAAGAGAAATTTTAAAGTGTGGTGTGATAATGATGCGGGGAGGGAGGGGGGAGGGGGGGCAACAGGGGTTTAAGGGAGGGACGGGGTGCCTGCGTCACCGCCCTCCCCATCGTCGTCTCTCTCGTCGCTCTTGCTGCTGGCTGCGGTTGCAACCTTTCCTCACGCCTGCCCCCCCCCCCAGGCAGACGTGCGGCTGCAGCTGCGCATCCCCAACTGTGTGGTGTTCAAGAGCTCCTTCAACCGACCCAACCTGAGGTGAGGCCGGTGGGGTGCTGTAGTGGGAAGTGCTGAAGGGAAGGGACAAGGGAGGGGAGGGGTGAAGAGGTAGAGACTAGCCGTGTGATGGGGAGGCTTCAACTTGGGTGGGAGAGGGGCGCTCCACGTGTGTATTGGCGTCGGAAAGTGGGGTTCCTACGACTTGGCTGCTCCTCCGTTCTCCCTGCGCGCCGCCTCTCTCTACCGATCATCATATCGGTACCTTCCCAGCCCGTTGCCATAAACGCCATACAAGCAACGTACCTTCCCCCTTACCACACCCCTCCCCCCATAGGTACCAATACAACTGCTCCACTCCATTATCCCCATTGTTTTGCCCTAACCTTGGTGGTTCTGGTATACCTCTGACCCCCCTCCACCACCTCCCCCCTTCCCCTCTCCCCCCCCCAGGTACGAGGTGCTTCGCAAGTCCAGCAAGTCCATCGTGGAGGACCTGAAGACCCTGCTGCTGGCCCGCTTCGTGCACCCCGTCAAGAAGCGAGTGCTGTGCGGCATCGTGTACTGCCTGAGTCGGGGCGAGTGCGAGCGGGTGGCGGAGGAGCTGAGGAAGCTGAGGCAGCCCAATGGGCGCATGCTGAATGCGGCGTGAGTGGGGGGAGGGGCGGGGAGGGAGGGGGAAGACGTTGCAAATGACCGGTGGGGAGGGGGCCTGGGGGGCTCTGAGACGTACGTTGCCCCCCAATTCCCCGCCCTCACCGCTCCCCTCCGTCCCCCCTCCTCCCGGTTGACCCCATACACATTCCCGGTATCCCCACTCCTCCGCCCCCCTCCCCTCCAGCCACTACCACGCCAATCTGAGTCACGAAGAACGGGAGCAGGTGCAGTCCAAGTGGAGCAACGACGAGGTGCAGGTGAGGGGCAGGAGGGGTGGGAGGGAAAAGAGGAGGAGGAGGAGGAGGAATGCGGCGGGCCCTCCTACGGTTGCTTGAGGAGGTTGGGGAGGGCCACACGTTCCTGGGGAACCGCATGCTTGCAGGCACAGCTCCTTTTAACACCCTTGACATCCTAGCCCTCATGGATGTGGGGTTATCATGCGTGCCGCACTTATTCCCATGCGCCTTCGCCCTCCTCTCTCCACCTGTGCCTGCCTCTTAACCCCGCCAAACCGCTTCCCCACTCCTTCCGACCCATGGGCCAGGTCATCGTGGCCACCATCGCATTCGGCATGGGCATCAACAAGCCCGACGTGCGCTTCGTGATCCACTTCTCGCTGCCCAAGAGCCTGGAGGGGTACCACCAGGTGCGGGCTGGGGGGGGGTGTTGGTTCGGCGGGTCCAGGGAGCAACATTGCATGCATGACTGGCTTGGCTTTTCTGTTGGGGTTTGGGGGCCTTCCTGTGTTGTTCTTTCCGTCGTTGAGGCCTATGTCCACCCCGCCTGAGCACACGCGCCCCACCCCGCATGACGCGGCGACCCCCCCCTTCCCTGCATGCATGCATGCATGCGCGCAGGAGACGGGACGTGGCGGTCGTGACGGCGCTGAGGCCGCCTGCCTGCTGTACTATTCGTACAGCGATGCGCAAAAGTCACGACACATGCTCACGCAATCGGCGCAGGTGGGGACGTGGGCGGGGTGGGTTTGGGTACGCGGGCGAAGAAAAAGGGAGTAAGGCGGGGACCAGCACCATCAGCAGCAGGGACCTCGCTCCCCGCGCCAGCGGAAGCATGTCGCTGTCAAGGCTTCCTTCCACCAGGGCTTCGTCCCCTCCCTCCCCTACGCGTCCTTGCCATCCCTTCCCTATGCGCCCCTGCCCCTTCCTCCCCACCTGGCCTTGTCGCATGGCTGAGTCTTCTTCTTTACTCCTGCACCGGCCCCCCTGCCCCGCCCCTCCGTCATCAGGACCTCAAAGTGGCTCCGGAGGTGCTCCGCTGTAACATGGACTCACTCAACTCCATGGTAGGGCGGAGAAGAGGGGGAGCGGTGTGGGGAGGGTGGGAGAGCGACCCATGGGTCAGACCTAGGACGGTGAGTGCGGTCAAGCAAATACGGCCTCCCCTCGACGCCTAACGTCAAGGCGTTAGGCTAGATACTCGAGGGGGGGTGATGCATGGCGGACGGGCGCCCATGCAACCCACTTTCATGTGGCCCCAGTGCTGCATGTTCCACCAGCCGCCATAGATGGTTTTGTTTATCCCCCTTCACACTGCTTTTCGGCCTTCGCCTCCGTCACACCCCCTCCCCCCCACACCCTCCCTCACACCCCCTCCCCCACACACCCTCCCTCACACCCCCTCCCTCACACCCCCTCCCCCACATCCTCTCCCTCTCCAGATCATGTTTGCGGAGGAGCAGGTGGAGTGCCGCCGCGTGCTGCTGATGCAACACTTCGGGGAGGCGTTCGACCCCGCCAACTGCAGGGGCAGCTGCGACAACTGCAAGCAGCGCCAGGTGCGCGACGGCGGGGGTGCGTGCGAGTGCGTGCGTTTGCATGTAAGCTCGAGTGTTAAGAAAGCTGGCCGCGAGGCGGAACGCACTGTGATTGCTGGAAGCTCGAGTGTGCGTGCGACGGTGCTGAGCAACTGCAACACACATACACACCGCTCGCGGCCAGTTTTCCTACTCGCGGCCAGTTTTCTTAATACACACCGCTGGGGCTCCCTTTCCCCTGCCCGCTTCCTCCCAGCCGCACCCCACACCCTCTACGCCCCACGCCCCGCCCCGCCCCGCCCCCGCTCTCTTCAGGCCCAGGGTTTGCAGTACGAGTCGAGAGATCTGACATCCTCTGCCGTACAGCTGGTGGATCTGGTTCGGGCGGTGGGGCAGCGCTGGAGCGCCTCGCATGTGGTGGATGTGTTCCGCGGCTCGCAATCCAAGGAGGTGTGCATACGGCAGCCCGCTAGCACGGAAGAGGGAAGATGGGTGGTTAGGATAACATCAGGGGCCACCTGTTATAGTCTCAGAACTGCCCATGTCACACGGCACCCATTTTTCCCGGACGGCTACAAAACCCAGGCCGCCCGTATTTTACGGTGTCCACAACAACCACCCCTTCCTCCCATGCACATCTGCATGTGGATGGAGGGGTGGCTGCGTGATTCCCTCGGGTGGCAACACATCCCCAGGCCTGGTTGCCAGGAGTGCGGTGGGACCGTGCGGCTTGTGCGAAATGGGCGGTTTGGAGGGGAGCACACAGGGGTATCTGCTGCCCCTGTCCCTGCTCCTTTGAGGCCTACCCTGATCGTGAAGCCAGCTACCCATGCGCGGTGTTCCCCCGTCGCCACACCGACCCTGCTAGGGCTCGCAGACATTCCAGGCAATCATTTCCGCACGGTTCACATTGTTGTAGATGCAAACACGGATGCTTGGTTACCGGCATGTGCACATGCACCCTCCCCCATGCACATGCGCATGCACGTGCATTGAATGCACGCTAGGGGGGCATGGGGGCTGCCGGCAGCACGGGCGTGAGACATGTGCTACTTCTAAAGGGAGAGCGCTGGTGGGCTGAGGGCAACACCGTACATGGAAACGCACGTGTTGCCCAGGGACCGCTGACGCTCTTGCGTCAAGCTCGTCGCAGCGACGTGGCACAGTATTACCATGACCCCTTCAAACGTGCGAAACCATATAACCATTCCTGAACCTGGGCCCTTTTCCCCTCATGGCCCTTTGTACGGCAGGTCAAGGCGGCTGGTCATGCGAATCTGCCCCTGCATGGCGTTGGCAAGAGCATGACCAAGGTGCGTATACGGCCTGCTGCCGCTGGCAGGGGCTCGAACGGGCGGTGTCCCTGGGGATGTGGTTGCTTGGCTTGCAGGAGGCCAGGAGCCTCCACCCCTGTCACCCTTGCGCGTTAGTTCTAGGGTCTATCCTCCCTGCTTTTAGGGTCCCTTAAGGGTCATGTCTTACCCTGCGATAGCATGTTACGGGTGGGCCCTTCCTGCCTCTCACCCTGCTCCCCCGTTCCCGCCTCTCTGGGGGCTGCAGGCTGACGCCCAGCGGCTGTTGCGCAAGCTGCTGGCGCTGAATGTGCTGGTGGAGGAAACATTCCGACAGGTGGGGCCTTGGGGCGGGCTGGGCAGGGCCCCGGTGTATGGCTGAGGAATGCTGGGAAGATTTGGAACATGCGTTACCAGCTGTGGGGGCCAGAAGAATGCGTCCCTCGGGACAAGCCCAGTCTGCCCTGGCTGCCTTCCAGCTGCTGCTACTACAGGGCACAAACGGTACTCTTATCTATGCTGTGTAACGTTGCACCCCCGGTTACATTCTGCAGGAAAACGCCTACCAAACTGTGTCCTCCGCTATTGCGGTAAGCCCTTTACCTTTGTTGGGGGCTGGTGGGGCTGTTGTTCCGCAGCGCAGCGCAGCCCCGCTAACCCTGAGCTGCAACCTGTATTCAGCCTAGGTATTTGGTTTGGTCATGGGCGCATGGGACCCCCGTTTTGCGCCAGCAGCCGTTTGCCCCCCCTCTCCCCCACGTCCTGAGCTCCACAGCCCTGTATTGCTTACTTGTCGATGTGACGGCTGGATGAAACATGTGTATCTGCCTTTCACATAACGACAGGTGAATGAGACCATGGCGCAGCAGCTGACCCGTGGGTCGCTCAAGGTTGAGCTTATGTTTGCCGTCGGGTCCGGGCCAGGAGCCGCAGCGGGGGCTGGCAAGGGAGGCAAGGCCGCCGGCAGGAGCCGCGCAGGACGTGGCGCCGCCGCAGCTGCCGGTGCTGCGGGTACGGCAACTGGGAATGCCGGCGGCGCCGCCGGCGGCAGGAGGGCACGCGGCGGCGGCGGCGCTGCGGACGCATGGGATGCCGACTGGGGCGACGACGACGATGGCGCCGCCGGCATTGTCTACGGCAACGGGGGCGGCGGAGGCGGAGCTGAGAGCGATGTTGAGATTGTGGAGGTACGACGGAGTACCGCGCTGTGTGATTAGGAATGTCACATTGCTTTCAACCGTACCGGTAGTAATGCCGCTGCTTGTCGTACAGCAGCTGCCGGTGCATGTCGTGTCTGCATTATGTTTCCCATGTGTCCTAGCCCTCATGAGTCATGACCCTTTGAAAGCGCTCCGCCTGGTTCCTCCGCCTAACTAGCCCCTGCACCCCTTCTCCCCCCATCCTCCCTCCTCTCCAACAGAACCCAGGCGTCCGTGCCAGGCCTGCCACGGCCTTCCCTCCGCCCGCCGCCAACCTCCGGCCTCCCTCGGCCCCCACCTTCCCTGCCACAACCGTCACAACCAACAACCCCTCAACCGCCGCTAACAGCACCACCTGTCCCAGTGCCGACAACCTCACCGCTCGTGATGAGCCACTCGCGCACCTGGTGTACGACGCACTCGTACAGTTGCGCGGCTGGTTGGCACAACACAGCAATGACAGGCGCAAGAAGGGAGAGGCGATTCTGCCGGCATCGGTGCTTAACCAACTTGCCAGGTGAGGCGGTGAGGAAAGGGCGTGGTTCAGTAGAACTGGGGATACGACACATGAGGGTAGCGGTGGTTGTGGCCGCGTGTGTAGGCAATGGGGCCAGCTGGGGCGGTGTGTGTTTCGGTTGGCGATCGTGCCCGCAGCCGTGTACGACGGCTGGTGGTCGTTTGAGGGCACACATGTACCCGGGCATCAGCGCGTATACCCCACCGGCGTACAGTCTGCGTCTATTATCCTTTCGTGCTCCCCGTTCCTTCCCATTACGCCCCCCTCACCAACTCGTTCAAACCCCTGCCACCTTAACCCTCCCACCAACCCACCCCAGGGCTCGCCCTCGGCGACTAGACGAGCTCATGGCCCTCAACCTGACTGCCTTCTCCGACTTCCGGAAGAAGACCCATGGACGCAACATCATCGCTGTCATTGACATGGTAAGGGGTTTAGTTTAGGTAACAGCTAGCTAGGGGGTGTGAAGCAGCGAGAGGGTGTGACCTAAGGATCAGATGAGTCAGCAGCAAGGAGGTAGTCATCCTTCTGCTCCTCAGCTTTGTCATCGCATTCCTGGCATGCTATGCGCCAAGTCAACGTACATGCGTGTATCAGTTCGTAACGTCAACTGCAACTAACCAACATGCCGTACTCGTTACCCAATCAACTGTCATACCCTCGTACGACACGTCCTTGTCCCTATGTGTCGTACACGCAGGCCAAGCTGCAGTACATGGAGGCGGTCACTGCGGGCCAGGAGGTGGCCAACATGTCGTTTGTGCTGTTGGAGGACAAGCTGCACCGCAGCACGGGGGGCGAGGGAGCGGAGGGGCCCGAGGGAGGAGGAGGAGGAGGAGGAGCCGGCGCGGAGGGTAAGGCTGCTGTAGGCTTCCCCAGGTCCCGGCAGCATGGGGCAGTGGCATGGGTACAGTAGAAGATGGCTGCGGAAGAAAGACGGGGTGGAAAGAGCTGGCGCAGGGGCGGCATCCCCGTGCTTACCTCCCTCTCCTATCCCTACTCTCGACGATTTGCATCCATTGCATGTGTTTTCGGATTCACCTGGCCCCATTTGTGTGTGCGCTTATGTGTCCTCGCCTTCCCTCCCCTTCACCCAGGCGGTGACGGCAGCATGACTCCGGGGCCTGCTGCGGGGGGCCCAGCAGGCGGCAAGCGGGGTCGGGAGCAGCAGCAGCCGCAGTCGCTCGCAGATGCGATGCGGATCGGCGGTGTGGTAGATGTGGAGTTGGGTGGAGTGGTGCCGGCGGTGCAGCCGGCCAGGGGGGCTGCGGGTGGCGCTGCTGGTGCTGGTGCTGGTGCTGCATGCAAGCGGCAAAACACAGCGCCGGCCTTGTCAGCTGGCGTAGGCGGAGGCGGAGGTAATAGCTTTGAGGGTTTCCGTTGTGGTTCGACACCTCCTCAGCAGCTGCAGTCGCGGCAGCAACAGCAACAACAACAACAACATTACGCACAGCAACCGTACCAGCCGCCGCCGCCGCAGCAGCCTCCTGGGGGATTGCCGCCTCGGGCTCCACCCTACCAGCAACATCAACAGCAGCAACAGTATCCTCAACAGCAGCAGCAGCAACAACAACAATGGCAGCCGTACGGACCACCACCGCCGGGGCAGCAGCAGCAGCCGCGCGACAACAATGCGTCATACGCTCCTCCCCCTGCATGGAACGGCGGTGGTGGCGGCAGCAGTGGCAGCGGCGGAGGGGGAGGGTGGCTGGGAGGTCCGACGGCACGTGGGTTAGTGGGCGGTGGTGGTGGAGGAGGAGGAGGAGCAGCTGATGGCGGGTATGGATGGTCCAATGCTTCTGGCGGTGGCGGCGGCGGTGGAAATAACGGCGGCTGGCCTCCCTCCAGTGGTGGTGGTGGTGGCGGGCCGCAGGAAAGGGCAGCGGGGGCAGGGACAGCAGGCGGCTGGCAGCAACCGCGGCAACATGGCTCGACACAGCAGGTTTCCATGAGTCAGGGAGGCGGCGGGGCTGGCGGACCTGGCAGGGGTGCGGGTGCGGGTGGGGGTGGGAGCCGCCTGTCGCTGGCGAAGAGGACGCTACCGACAGGGGGTACGGCGGGGGGTACGGCAGGGCGGGGTGGCCCGGCAGGTGAGGGAGGACTGGGGCAGGGGCAGCAGGTAGGGGTGGGGGCGGGTGGTGGAGGTGGAGGTAGCGCGGCAGCAGGCGGCAGCGGTGGTGGTGGTGACGTGGAGGAGTTTGTGAGTTTCAGGCGGTAGTGGTACGAAGGCTTTGTGGCTTGGTGTTTCGGTTGGAAGGACTGTTGTGGGCTGGAAGCAATGTGTGTGCGCGTTTGGGTGACGAGGCCGTTAAGTGCTGCATGCATGCCGATACTGCAAGGAATGTGCATGGATTCAACAACGTTTCGGGAAATGGGGGTTGGGTAATATGGGGACGACCGAATGACAGAGTGCCAGCTGCCAGGTTATGTGGATTGTACGGAAGTCCTAATCTGTGGATAGCTTTTCGTAATATGACGGGTGCCATCAGTCAGGTTGGCAGGTTGCGGAAATCAGTTGTGACCTGGGGGAGCAACGCACCGTGCAAACAGGCCCGCCAGGTATGGTGTCGGCAACACGTCTTACTGTTCACGACATGTTGCAACCGCTGCAGGGATGTAAACGTCAAGCGCCAAACGAAGGAAAGGGCGTCAGTGGGCAACTAAATTATGTTAACTGAAAGCCTAGCTTGTGATGGCTCCTTACGCATGCGAAATCTGCAGATTTCGAAGGCACGCCTTTAACGTTTCGCCCGCAGGGGACTGGTGTACGACAACAAAACCTGGGGCTCCAGAACCGCTCTGGAAGGGTTGCAGCGAAGGACGCAGGAACAACCGCGATGTACGCTCTGACATTAGCTGTAAAAGCGTATGAAAAAAGCTATGTAAATAAAGGCTCCTTCGCGTCGGGCGACGTTCAGACTTCTGGGCCGAGCTTCGGACGTGAAAGCGTCAAAGCTAAGGCTGCAATGTACTAGCTTATAGTTACTGGTAATGGACAAAAGCGGTGTAGGTGAAAAGCGTCTGCCGCAAGCGCAAAGGGGCGACGAATTCTAATTGCCCTGTCAGAGACGTTCTGTAAGCGCGTGAAGCGCTCGGATGCATTAAACTAAAATTTAACATTTTGAGCATGTTTCCTTGAAGAGGACGGCGATGGCCTGTCACTTGAGTAGTGCAAGTGTTCTGCATTTCCTTGCCAAACTCATACTCGCCGCCTGCAATGCTTGCTAACGCGTTACCAGGATGATATAGAAGCAGAGCGGTGAGCCCAGGTGTGCACGTGCGGGCTGCACATGCGCAAAGCAGCTTCACGAACATGAAGGTCAGCACGTGCCCCGGCAAAACCCGCGAGCGGCAGTGCAAGTCGTGTCACGCCCGATCCCAGCGTCCCCACCTTGCCCAGCAAACATCCATGTCTTCCCTGGCCTGCCAAGTACTGACGCTCATGTGGGCATGCGCCAGCCTGCCCAACCAATACACACAGCACTCCCGCCCTGCCCAAAGCCCATAATAACAGACATGCCCCCCTTTGACGTGCTGCATCCCGCCATCACTGTTTTACAAGCCAACCGCATGTGGTGGCTTGAGTGACGTACGCGAGCAAGGAGCACAGATGCCGCATGCCACAGGCAGCTCCATGAACGGGCAGGTCAGCAGGTGGCCTAGCAAGCGGGGGCCCTGACTCTCTCTCCCAGTACGGCTTCCAAACGCGCAGGCATTCTGCCCACACCACAGCGCCCATGAGTGCTGCCTCCCCCTCTCTACCCAACCTCTGGCGTGCATGCATCTCCACCCTGCTGGAGTACATACACCCATGCATGCAGCGTTCCCCGCTGTGCCTGACAGCTGGCGCCCATACATACCCCCATGCACGCAGGCAATCAATGCACCTACCCTGCCGGGATCGGGAAGGGGTGCAGTGTATCTCGGGATGGTGCATGCTACGGCAGCGCACACATCACCACCCTGTTCACTGGCCCCCGTGCATGCAACGCATTCACCCTGCATCCAGGCATCCCTGCTGAGTGCATCCCCGCCTGTGCCCAAACTGTGAAAGCGCTCATGGATGCAGGCATCACAGTGGTTTCCGAAGACTCGAGCCCATGCGTGCCAGAAGGTGCATGCTGACATCCCCCCTGCCCAAATGCTGTGCGCCTGCATCCTCGTGCGTGCTCAAGCTGCCAAGGGGCTAGCTTTCATTCGTGGAGGAACCTCTATACTTTATAAATACGGGTGTCCATGTGTGGCATCTACGCCGTGCCCGAGCTCAGCACCCTAGCGTGCAAGCGTCCCTTCTCCCCAACTCACAGCGCTCATGCCTGCAGGGCAATCTCCACTTTGCACGCCACCAAGCACGTGTGCAGGCAGGCATCCCCGTCGTGCCCTGCTGTTCGTGCAGGCTACCCAACCCTTCCTTAACGGCCGAAACCCATACATACGTGTAGGCAACTACCGGTACAAAGTACCCATGCGTGCCGGCATGCTCGCACAGTTCAAGGCTTGCCAATACGACGATTGCCGCAATCACAAGTTGAGTGCAGCAAGAACAAGCAAAAAGACAGCATCGCGTGACCGCATACGTATGCGCGTAAGCAACACAGATGTGGCATGCCGAAGGCATCCCATGAATGGGCATATCAACAGGTACCCTAGCAAGACGGACCCCTGACGCTCTCCCACTACGGCTCCCATACGCACAGGTATCCTGCCCATGCCACAGCGCCCACGCGTGCTGGCTCCCTGCTCTTCCCAACCACTGGCTTGCATGCATCTCCACCTTGTATGGGCTGCAGTATGTACACCCGTGCGTGCAGCCTTCCCCGCTTTGTCTGACAGCTGGGCCCATGTACCGGTATGCAGACATCCCTGCACCCCCATGCACGCAGGCAAGCAAGTATGCGGAGTGCCCCGTCCTGCCATAGTTATCCTGGCACCCATGCAAGCATGCATCCCTGCCCCTAAAACCCTAAAATGGTGTTCGTGCGGCCCCAACCCACGGTATCAGCGCCCGTGTGCGCACACATCACCGCCCTGCTCACTGGCCCCTGAATACACAGCATGCGCACCCTTCCTAGACGCCACCGGGACGGTGTCCCCACACTGGCCAACTGCGAATGCGCTTGCATGCAGGCAATCCCACCCTGCCCGAGCTCAGGCGTCACGAGCGAGAGTAAGCGGCAGGCCTGCATCATCAACAGCCCGTTGTTCCTGCACTCCCCTTGCACATGCTGCCACCATTCACGTCAACTGCAATCTCTTCCACCCATACATGCACACATCACCGCTGTGCCTCACTGCTGGCTCCCACACATGCAGGCATTCCCACACCCATGCACCCCAGCCGGGGTCGGGGGGGGGGCAGTATACCTCGCCCAGGCGGGGCGGTGTGTGATACAGCTGAAGCGGGATGCAATGTATCTCGCCCAGCCGGGGCGCTTCGCAGCCATGCAACAAGGCATTTTTAGGCGGAGCCCCCGTCGTGGTGCCCCCTTCGCGGTGCCCCCGTCGCGAACAGGCTTCGGGGGGGCGATGCCCACGTCCGTGTGTCCGTCCGTCCGTCCGAGTGTCAGGAACGGCAAAATACACAAACAGAACAAACCTAATTCATCTTCCTTGCCTGCACATCATCGGGCATCGGGCCTTTGTTTGACTCATCCATTTATCTTTCACTGTCCTGCTTTCGCAAATTTATGCCATGCGTGCCCAGCAGACGCCCATGTGGGCATGCGCCAGCCTGCCCAACCAATACACACAGCATCCCCGCCCAGCCCAAAGCCCATAACAGGCATGCAGGCATCCATGCTGTGCGCGTGCGTCCCCATGCGTGCTTGAGCTGCCAAGTGCAGGCATCATCGCCTCCCTTTGACCTGCTGCATCCCGCCATCACTGCTTTACAAGCCAACCGCATGTGGTGAATTGAGGTGACGTACGCAGACGTACGCGAGCAAGGAGCACAGGTGCCGCATGCCACAGGCAGCTCCATGAACGGGCAGGTCAGCAGGTGGCCTAGCAAGCGGGTGCCCTGACCCTGACTCTCTCTCCCATTACGGCTTTCAAACGCGCAGGCATTCTGCCCACACCACAGCGTCCATGCGTGCTGCCTCCCCCTCTCTACCCAACCACTGGCGTGCATGCATCTCCACCCTGCTGGAGTACGTACACCCATGCATGCAGCGTTCCCCGCTTAGCCTGACAGCTGGTGCCCATACATACCCCCATGCACGCAGGCAATCAATGCACCTACCCTGCCGGGGTCGGGAAGGGGTGCAGTGCATCTCGGGATGGTGCGTGCTACGGCAGCGCACACATCACCACCCTGTTCACTGGCCCCCGTGGATGCAACGCATTCACCCTGCATCCAGGCATCCCTGCTGAGTGCATCCCCGCCTGCGCCCAAACTGTGAAAGCGCTCATGCATGCAGGCATCACAGTGGTTTCCGAAGACTCGAGCCCATGCGTGCCAGAAGGTGCATGCTGACATCCCCCCTGCCCAAATGCTGTGCGCCTGCATCCTCGTGCGTGCTCAAGCTGCCAAGGGGCTAGCTTTCATTCGTGGAGGAACCCTTCTCCCCAAATCACAGAGCTCATGCCTGCAGGGCAATCTCCACTTTGCACACCACTAAGCACGTGTGCAGGCAGGCATCCCCGCCGTGCCCTGCTGTGCAGGCTACCTAACCCTTCCTTAACGGCCGAAATCCATACATACGTGTAGGCAACTACCGGTACCAAGCACCCATGCGTGCCGGCATGCTCGCACAGTTCAAGGCTTGCCATAAAGACGATTGCCGCAAACACAAGTTGAGTGCAGCAAGAACAAGCAAAAAGACAGCATCGAGTGAACGCATACATATGCGCGTAAGCAGCACAGATGTGGCATGCCGAAGGCATCCCATGAATGGGCATATCAACAGGTGCTCTAGCAAGACGGACCCCTGACGCTCTCCCACTACGACTCCCAAACGCACAGGTATCCTGCCCATACCACAGTGCCCCTGCTCTTCCCAACCACTTGCTTGCATGCATCACCACCTTGTATGGGCTGCAGTATGTACACCCGTGCGTGCAGCCTTCCCCGCTTTGCCTGACATACAGCTGGGCCCATGTATCGGTATGTAGACATCCCTGCTGTGCTGGTGTTCTTGCGCCCGTGTGCGCACGCATCACCGCCCTGCTCACTGGATCCTGTACACACCGCATGCGCACCCTTCCTAGACGCCAGCGGGGACGGTGTCCCCACACTGGCCAACTGCGAATGCGCTTGCATGCAGGCAGTCCCACCCTGCCCGAGCTCAGGCGTCACGAGGGTAAGCGGCACGTCTGCAACAATACCGGTAGCCCATTGTTCCTGCACTCCCCTTGCAAATGATGCCACCATTCACATCAAATGCAATCTGTGCCACCCATACATGCAGACATCACCGCTTTGCCTCATTGCTGGCTCTCACACATGCAGGCATTCCCACACCCATGCACCCCAGCCGGGATCGGGGGGAGGAGGAGGGGGTGTCGCCCAGGCGGGGCGGTGTGTGATACAGCTGAAGCGGGGTGCAATTTAACTTCCCCAGCCGGGGCGCTTCGCAGCCATGCACCAAGGCTTTTTTAGGCGGAGCCCCCGTCGTGGTGCCCCGGTCGCGGTGCCCCGTCGCGAACAGGCTTGGGGGGACGATGCCCACGTCCATGTGCCCGTAAGTCCGTCCGAGTGTCAGGAACGGCAAAATACACAAACCGAACAATTTAATCCATCTTCCTTGCCTGCACATAATCGAGCTGAGCGCCCTGGAACATTTGTTTGACTCATCCATTTACCTTTCACTGTCCTGCTTTCGCAAAAACACAAAATTATGCCATGCGTGCCCAGCAGATTTCGCCTTCTCACCCGACCGAAGGGAGGCTTGATGTATGGACAGCAACACAAGTTTTCAGTCCACGCCCCGGAACCATTTTCCTAGCTGTTTAAACTATTTTCCGGTAACGTTAATGTTAATCAAGCCTCCCTTCGGTCGGGTGAGAAGGCGAAATCTGCTGGCACGCTTAGCATAATGAAGTGTTTGGGAACCAGGGCAGCGAAAGGCATAGGGGTGAGTCGAAGAGAAGGTCATGGTGCTAAGCCCGTCTATGTGCATGAAAGGAAGCCGAATCTTACAAAAGAAATGCGCATACGCCTATGCTTCCAAGCGCGGGCCGGGCCGGGGTGGGACGGTGCATGAATGCAAAGCGCCCCGGCTGGGCTAGTTACGTTAAGCTTTCGCTGTATGACACACAGTCCTGCCTGGGCAGCTGGGCTAGATACATTGCACCCCTCCCCGTGATGTTCATGTGTTGCCTGAGCTCAATTGAGCAGGGCAGGAATACCTACATGCATATGCAAGCCCTTTGGGAAGGGCGCGGACGCTGCGTGGACGGGGGCTATGGCAGGACAGGGCTGGGCATGCTGCGTGTATGAGTGACGGTGATTCGCCCGGTGATGCCTGCGCGCCCGGGTGCTTGGAAGTTGGGCAGGACACGGATGCCTGTATGGATGGGCAATAACACCTGCACGTAGTGGCGCTGTGATGTGGACAGGGGGAGGTCTGCACCTTAAGGCACGCATGGGCGCAAGTAGTCTTGGGTGATGATGCCTGCACGCGTGAGCACTGGCCCTTTCGCAATATAAGCACGGGCGGGGATGAACGCGGCAGGGATGCCTGCATGCCCGCGCTAGGGCCCGTGAGCTGGGCGGGTGTGTTAAAATAACTGGCCGTGTGTGTGCATAAGGGCGGTCATACCGGGAGAGGGTGAGGATGCATACCGTATTGCCCAAAATTTAATTGACAAAAATAAAATGTTTTGGGTTTTGTCAAATGGGGCAAAAATAATGTTTTTTTGCCATGTCAAATGGGGCTGGAAATTCGCTGGCAAGGTGTCAAATGGGGGCAAAATATTCCGCCTGGGGTGACTGCAGGGTAACTAAGATGGGAACGGAGAGGTAGGGGGCAACTGACTTGCCAGTGCGCTGGATCCTCACCGCGCCATGCCCAGTCGGGGTTTCCAAATGGTGTTCCACTTGTCCTCCTAGGGCTGCACAGCGGCATACAGCTGAACAGCTCCTTTCCTTACCATGTTACATCCAACACGTACGGCGGCTTTGGCGCATGTCAAATGGGGCTAGAAATTCGCCATCAGGAAGTCAAATGGGGCATAATTTATTCCCGCTTTGTCAAATGGGGCTGGAAAATAGGCCCCCAAACGCATGTCAATTAAATTTTGGGCAATACGGTATCCGCAGCTGGGCGAGATGAATTGTGCCTTGCTCCAGCACACACCGTCCCGGCTGGGCGAGATGCACTGCACCCCTTCCCGGCGCCGGCAGGGTAGGTGCACTGATAGCCTGTTTGCATGGGGGTATGTATGGGCGCCAGCTGTCAGGCACAGCGGGAAAGGCTGCATGCACGGGTGGACGTACTCAACCCTTACCTCAGCAGGGTGAAGATGCATGGACGCCCTGCATCCCGCAGTTGGCCAGTGTGGGGACACCGTCCCCGCTGGCGTCTAGGAAGGGTGCGCATGCTGCGTGTACAGGGGCTAGTGAGCAGGGCGGTAATGCGTGCGCCCACGGGCGCTGATACCTTGGGTTGGGGCCGCATGAACACCAGCACTTGGCAGGGCAGGGATGCATGCTTGCATGGGTGCCAGAACAACGCTGGCAGGACGGGGCACAACGCATACTTGTTTGCCTGCGTGCATGGGGGTGCAGGGATGTCTACATACCGGTACGTGGGCCCAGCTGTCAGGCAAAGCGGGGAAGGCTGCACGCACGGGTGTACATACTTTAGCCCATACTTCAGCAGGATGGAGATGCATGCAAGCCAGTGGTCGGGAAGAGCAGGGAGCCAGCACGCGTGGGCGCTTTGGTATGGGCAGGATACCTGTGCGTTTGAGAGCCGTAGTGGGAGAGCGTGAGGGGTCCGTCTTGCTAGAGCACCTGTTGACATTCATGGGATGCCTTCGGCATGCCACATCTGTGCTGCTTGCGCGCTGCGTTCACTCGATGCTGTCGTTTTGCATGTTCTTGCTGCACTCAACCTGTGTTTGCGGCAATCGTCGTATTGGCAAACCTTGAACTGTGCGAGCATGCCTGCACGCACGGGTGCTTTGTACCGGTAGTTGCCTACACGAATGTATGGGTTTCGGCCGTTAAGGGTTGGGTAGCCTGCACGAACAGCAGGGCACGGCGGGGATGCCTGCCTGCACACGTGCTTGGTACTTGGGCAAAGTGGAGATTGCCCTGCACGCATGAGCGCTGTGATTTCGGGAGGAGGGACGCTTGCACGCTTGGGCGCTGTGCTTGGGCAAGGCGTAGATGCCACACATGGACACCCGTCTTTATAAAGTATAGAGGTTCTTCCACGAATGAAAGCTTGCCCCTTGGCAGCTTGAGCACGCACGAGGATGCATGCGCACAGCATTTGGGCAGGGGGGATGTCAGCATGCACCTTCTGGCACGCATGGGCTCGAGTCTTCGGAAACCACTGTGATGCCTGCATGCATGAGTGCTTTCACAGTTTGGGCACAGGCGGGGATGCACTCAGCAGGGATGCCTGGATGCAGGGTGAATGCGTTGCATGCACGGGGGCCAGTGAACAGGGTGGTGTTGTGTGCCCAAACAGGCGCTGCCGTAGCACGCACCATCCCGAGATGCACTGCAACCCTTCCCGACACCGGCAGGGTAGGTGCACTGATTGCCTGCGTGCATGGGGGTATGTATGGGCGCCAGCTGTCAGGCTAAGCGGGGAACGCTGCATGCATGGGCGTACGTACTCCAGCAGGGTGGAGATGCATGCACGCCAGTGGTTGGGTAGAGAGGGGGAGGCAGCACGCATGGGCGCTTTGGTGTGGGCAGAATGCTTGCGCGTTTGGAAGCTGTACTGGGAGAGAGAGTCAGGGCCCCCAGGCCACCTGCTGACCTGCCCGTTCATGGAGCTGCCTGTGGCATGTGGCACCTGTGCTCCTTGCTCGCGTATGTCACCTCAAGCCACCACATGCGGTTGGCTTGTAAAGCAATGATGGCGGGATGCAGCAGGTCAAAGGGGGGGCGATGATGCCAGCCTGCACTTGGCAGCTCAAGCACGCATGGGGACGCACGCGCACAGCATGGATGCCTGCATGCCTGTTATTATGGGCTTTGGGCAGAGCGGGAATGCTGTGTGTATGGGTTGGGCAGGCTGGCGCATGCCCACATGGGCGTCAGTACTTGGCAGGCCAGGGAAGACATGGATGTTTGCTGGGCAGGGTGGAGACGCTGGGATCGAGCGTGACACTACTTGCACTGCCGCTCGCGGGTTTGGTCGGGGCACGTGCTGACCTTCATGTTCGTGAAGCTGCTTGGCGCATGTGCAGCCCGCACGTGCACACTTTGGCTCACCGTTCTGCTTCTCTATCATTCTAGTAACGCGTTAGCAAGCATTGCAGGCGGCGAGTATGAGTTTGGCGTGGGAATGCAGAACGCATGCACTACTCAAGTGACAGGCCATCGCCGTCCTCTTCAAGGAAACATATTTAAAATGTTCTAGCTTAATGCATCTAAGCGCTTCACGCGCTCACAGAACGTCTCTGAGAGCGCAACTAGAATTCGTCGCCCCTTTGCGCTTTCGGCGGACGCTTTTCGCCTACACCGCTTTTGTCCATAACCAGTAACTATAAGCTAGTGCAATGCAGCCTTAGCTTTGACAATTTCACGTCCGAAGCTCAGCCCAGAAGTCTGAACGTCGCCCGACGCGAAGGAGCCTTTATTTACATAGCTTTTTTCATACGTTTTTACACCTAACGTCAGAGCGTACATCACGGTTGTTCCTGCGTCCTTCGCTGCAACCCTTCTATAGCGGTTCTGGAGCCCCAGGTTTTGTTGTCGTACACCAGTCCCCTGCGGGCGAAACGTTAAAGGCGTGCCTTCGAAATCTGCAGATTTCGCATATACTCTTCCTGACATATCAGCCATGCTGTTATCCACTGTATCTCCAAGCTATATGCTGCCTGGAAACGGTTGATTACAAACCCGCTTGCATATCATAGCTCCCATGCCTGGCCATGTTCTTACATTATCAGCAAAATCTTGGTTGGATTTCCCGTTCCTTAGCAAAGTGCGTAGCTGGCGGGAGTTGGTGATACGACCACGGCCCCAAGCTTCTCTTTCAGGGCGATGGCAGCACCAATCCCGGAATCACAACGCAAGAGCGCAACAAGCAGCTGTTGGTGGAGTGCTTACGTTGCTAGTCTTGGCGCTTTTGTACTTTGACAGCGCATCGCCACGGACTAGCAACTACCAGCGAATTAAGCCGCGTGACCCTGAAGAGAAGATAGACTATCCATCGAAAGAGGATAGCACAGCTAAAGCACCGTACGACTCAGCAAAATGCGACGCGCTATCGCGAACCCAGGTAAAGCGCATGTGGATGCACATTTGCACCTGTCGCCTTACTAGGGCGTGTTTGCAACGGCTACCGCGTGCATTGCGCGGTCGTCACGGCATACCTCGTTTAATCCTGCACTTGCCCTGGTCTTCCGCTACAAACGCCACCTACCCATGTTCCCGCACTTTCTCCTCACCTTTGCGGGCAATTCTTCGCCCATCATAAGGCCATTCCATCAACCCATGTCTGATGCCATGCAATACCCTGGCAACCCGCACACGGCCTCACAGGTATGCAGTCACCGTGCCACGTTGGGCCCTGGAGACGCAGACACGAAGACGCCCTTTCTGGATCGTCTTACACAGCTAGCTGCCAACGGTATCAACTGTTACGATATCGATGTCGTTTCTACAGCGGACGGCAAACTGGTGGTTGGCTATCCAGCGCAGATTGCAGCTGAGCTGCATTCCGCCGGCAAGGCCGTACCCAACGGTCAACTAGATGCCGTACCTTGGAGTGATTACGTAGCAGCAGGCCTCGAGCAACGCCATCCGCTGTTACAGGACGTCTTAACGGCCTTTGCCCGCATCGCCCTCCCGATGCTCGGCAAGCAGGATCAGCAGCAGCAACAGCAGCAGGCTGCTAGCAATCAAGATGCAGTGGGTGGCAGTGCTGATGGTGTTGCCGGCAGCTCTGATGACGCCTCCGCATCAGCTGCCTCCAGCTCCGGATCTTCAGCACTAGGTACGGAGATCTCTGCTCAGCATCAAGGGCAACAAGCCCAGACCCAACAACAGCAACACCAACAGCAGCGGCAGCAATCGCAGGGCGAAGACCAATCTCAAGCCGCAGGCAGGCTGCGCTTCCGCAGCGTCCGGCAGCAATCCCAACAACCACAACAGCAGCAATCCGACACACCACCTCACCGCGCGTCCTTCCCCCCGTTGCTGCTCATCGAGCTGAAGGACCGCGCGCTCACGGCAGCAGCCGCCCTGGAGCTGAGCAACGCCTCCCGGGCCCTCGGAGTGGAGCAGGCGGTGGGACTGTGGCTGCCCAGGAGCCCGGGGGCGCCTGCGGCGGCGGCTGAGGTGGGGGAGGTGCTGCGGAGGGCGGGGGCCAATCTGCTGAAGGTGCTGGCTCTGCCTGATCAGAGGTGAGAGCGGTGCTTGTGGTGGTGGTGATGGTGATGGTGAGGAGGAGGAGGAGGGCAGAGTGGAGGGTGGGTGAGGCATGGAGGGACGGGCTGTGCATGGGCATGGCCGCATGAAGGGTTCTTTGGTCCTTTTTCTGTCTTCGGCCGTTCACCATTCCTGGGGGTGCGTTTCACGACGCTAAACCCCAGCGCATCCCTAATAAGCAGCACCCCGCCCCTTCTCCTCCTGCCCTCCTCCCCAGCCGTCTCCCCAATGGCACGGTGGTACATGTCCCCCTGGCTCTTCAGCCCGAGGACTCTTCCATGTACGACATGTTCGGACCGAGCACCAAGCACTCAGACGAGGCGATTTCGCAGGTAGCAGCAGCAGTAGCAGCCGCAGCAAGTGCCGGGACGGCGGCAAGGACAGGGGAGCGCCGCATTGTTGCATGGGTGGTGGAGGGGGTAGCAGAGGCAGCGCGGGCGGCTCAGCTGGGAGCCGGCATTGTGGTGAGTAACGACCCGGTTGGGCTGGAGCTTGGGTTGGCGGCGGTGGTGAAGGAGCGGTGTGTGTCAGGGGGGTCGCTGGGAGCGCAAGAGGCGTCAGGGGTGGGACCGTAAGGAGCAGTCGGGGCTGAAGGAGGGAGGTAAGGGAGGAGGATGGAAAGGATGTTGGAGGGGGTTAGCAGCCGCTTTGGGGAGGGTTGCGCTGATCTGTCGTTGGGTAACCCGTCTGGTAGCGGGGTATCGGGGCGATGCGTTCCTGGGTTGCAGTTTGGGTGGAAGGTTGGGTTGGGATGTAGGTTGGGTGTCCACTCTGGGAAGCATTGCTAAGAGCATTCGGTGCTGCCGAGGAGGATGGAAGCATGCAGCAGAAGCTACGTGCATAGGGTGATGGTGGTGTCATGCAGGGAGGCGTGTGTGCAGCGCTGCAGGGGTGGGCGGAGGCGCGTGCTGGCTTCTAGGACGGTCAGTAGCAGCCTTCTTTACCGTAACATTTATCCACCGGGAGTTGGAAAGCTGCACGCCATGCAGTTGCTGAGAGGGCCTTATGTTAACGGGTCACTGAGAGTCCCTGGTGTTTCATTCAATCGTTCGGGTTTGTGGCATCAGACGCAGACCTGGCGTCTTTGAGTTTGCGGGAAGACCCGTACCTTCAGTCGGGCTCGGCCGTCGTAGGCTGCTCTCTTGTCACAGCTTAGTTCCGATAAACGGAGCGTATACCCTTGGGTGTTACTTTCACCCTAATCAACGTCGGCTTGTCGCAGGTGTGATAGCCGCTATCGTTTCCGTCATTTTGGGACAACTTGTCGAACCCGTGTCCCTATGCAAATTGCACAAACCGGTGGCTCTGCGATGTGTCACGTTGAGCGCTAGGTGGACAGCCGCGGGCGGGTGGGGGAAGAGGGCTGCTTGATGAGAGTGTCAGTGCATGTGCCGAGTAAGTAGCATAACCACATCGGTTGGAAGTGCGGCGTAACTATTGTGTTCAACAACACTCGGCACGACGTGTAGCACGGTTACAGGACGATACCGGTAGACTCACGAGAGAGACATGTACCTCGTGCAGGCACTGGAATGTGTACCCAGTTGTACATGCCGCATGACCATCCTTTTATTGTGTGCAGAATTTGCCTTTCTTCGAGTACCGGTAGGCAGCAACGCTAGTGTCGGACTATCTGACGAAACGCAGCAACAGACACGTAGCCAAAGCAAAATGACACAACCGAACAAAACAACCCAGTCAGGGTTCAGGAACAAAGACAACCATGATTCAACGAAGTAAGCAACTCACCACACCACATCCGGCAGGTGTGCATTGTAGGAGGGCCACTGCTCGTACACGTTGGCAGCGACTCCTTTCCCCCAACTGTCAGCGTTACTGGCTACGGTTTAGAATATACAGAAAAGCATACCGTGATTGCCCATGCCGCCCCCGGACCAACCTTTTAACAGCAGGTGTCTTGACAACACCTCATACCTCTTAAGCAGCCACCACCACCACCGCAACTACGGGCAACATGCGCCACGTAAGCCCATCATCATGTTGCCACACTTGCAAAGCAAACTAATGCATGGGGCCAAGGCCAGGCACGTCATACACACGACCATGCCGTGAGGCCATGCCCACTTACGCTTTTATACCTTATGCCAACACCATCACCCGCCGCTCGCAAGCCTCACCTCTGGAGGGAGCATGCGCACCTAGCCCGAAAGCTAGGGCCTTGGGACCCGCAGGAACCCCCAAAAGCGCACGCATGCACGTATTGGTTCGCGGGCGCTCGAATACACCTCTCTGACGTCACCCTCGGGTGCCACGCTGGCTTCACATGCCAGCCTGAAACCCCGCAAGCACACGCTAAACACGCACCTTTACCGAAGGGATGCGGTCCGCCTATGAACCCACACCTCATCCTTTTGCTTTGGCCTCTACGGCCCCATTATTACGTATTCCACACCACACCGCACGCCGCCCCCAGGACCAGTCCTCTGCCAAGCAGGACCCGAGGCTAAACGGTGCCACCGCCGTACGGCAGCCAGAAGGCCTGACAGCGCTAAGGAAGGAAAACACATATCGGACATAAGACAATCGCATCTAGCGTCACATGCTATCACAGCATTCCGACTCACGAAATTTCAGCGTCACAGACAGAAGAGGAGACACAAAGCGCAAGGCGCAGCCTCACGCGGGCGCTAGGATGCAGAGACTAGGAAGGCGCCTCGGGCGCTGTGCTAGGGAGGGCTACTATGGTACGCCCCCGACGTCGCGTCGGGCACGTAAGACATGGGGAGCCGCAACATCGCGCGGAGGGGCCCTCTTCGGGACCATACATGCAGAACAGAGAACCGTACCATAAGGTACCATACAAAAAACACTGGAACGCTGAAACGACACGTCAAACGTCACTCACGTGATCCATTTCGGGCGCACGCAAGGAAGAGATATAGGGTAACAAGACTAGGAACACGAGGAATGTGGAAGGGAAGAGAAGGGAAGGCGAGGGCGCCTGTCAGCTGCTGCATATTGCGTTCCTCCCGTCCAAATTAAGACAGTCGTCTTCAACGTTTTGACACCGCTAGATGTATATATATCAGGAACCCAAGCACACGTGGCCAGGCGCTTTCACCCTTGCATTTCTGCTGTGGAGTCTAGTACGATATAACCCTAGACAGGCAGGCACGCACCAAGAACCACACGGCACACGTCGGCATGCAAGACGTACACTATACACGGCTTCATCACGTATGTCTCAAATATTTAACAACGAGATTTAACACAACCAGGAACCTAAACAACAAAAAAGAGTTGGTGCTTGTACGGGTGAGGTACATACGTGGCCAGGTACACCCATAAGCTTGCCGGCTTGCACACGTGCGTCCACCACAAGCAACCAGATTCCTTCCATCACCCAAACTGCCTGCTGTCCTTTCGTACCAGCAAAGCCCTCGCACGCCTCAAATCGTACGCGCGTCTCGCACCCTTGTCCGACAACACAGCGTATGCCTCGGCCAGCAGCGGAAACACCGACGCCGACGCCGTCGTCAGCGCCACCGCCGGCGGCGACGGCGATGGCACACCGGCCGCGGCTGCCGCCGACGTCCCTGCCACCGCCGCCGACGCTACAGCCGCCTTGTCCGGGTGATACCGAAGCGCGAGTCGACGATACGCCGCCTTGACCTCCGCTAACGTCGCATGCGGCTGTAGCTCGAGTACGGCATAATGGTCAGCCAACGGCGCCGCCGGGGCTCCCGTCATGGCTGCAAGCATGGCGGCGGCGGCGCCGCCGCCGGCAAAGGCCATGGCGCCCGCCGCCGCCGCCGCGGCCCTGGCGCGATCCTGCAGACGTAGCAGCCGCTGCCGAAGCGTGGGAAGCTCCGTCGGGTCGACGTCGCCATGTTCGGTGTCGGCGGCGGCGCCGCCGCTGAGGGTGCGTTTGGCGGCGGCTGCAGCCGTCAGCTCAATGCACTGCTCCAGGGCGGCGGCGGCGGAGCTGAAGGCGCCGACGGCGGCAAAGGCGTCCGAGCGCCGCTGTGGGTCGTGAGGTCGAGGGAGAGGCGAGGGGCCCGTGGGAGGACAGGTTAACGAAGCATGAGGAGGTTAAGAACCATGGGTATGTATGACTTCTGCTTTAGCACACTGGTGGTGCATCACGTACTGATATTTGCGCGGCCGTGCGTTCGTCCGTCCGTCAGAACCATACCCAGCATGCGTATCTGCCCATTTCCAGTTCCAAATCCACAAAAAAGAGACTGCCGTACCTTCCATGGTCGTGCATATCCAGCATCGTACGCGCTCGCCGCGCAGCAATCCGCCACGGCATCCGCGTAATGCTCCATGGCCGTCAGGGCCGCGGCACGGTTGCAGTACAGCGCAGCTATGGATCGAGCCACATGGGGGGCAGTGCCACCGCTGGGAGATCGTGTCGTACCAGCGCTACTGCTGTTGCTGCTAGCGCCGCTGGCGTTGAGGCCTCCTCCCCTGCCGGCGGCGGCCCAGGCTTCAGGACCCAGGAGCTGTTGCAGGGCCGACAGCGCCGAGGTGTAGCAGTGGCTGGCGAGGGGGTACTGCTTGCTGCGGTAAGCGCGGTTGCCGGCCTGCGGTAGGAGGTGAAGGGCAATCGGAGGGAGGTTTGACACAGGTGGGGATTGCCGGATTGCCAACTTGGTTATCCAATATCCGTACTTTGTCCTTGTTGATGAACGTGACAAATAATGTTCTGGAGTAGCCATGCGCCTAGCATTGAAGCGCGCTCGGAGGGCACGAACCACACGACCACCAACCCCAATGCTCACACTCACACCTCCATACGCTCTCACCTGCTTTAGCCGCTCCACCTCCCCCGCCGGCCCCGCACCCGCCTCGCTGGTACCGCCACCGCCGCGACTGCTGTCCCTCCCTGCCGTCGCCGCCGCCGTCGCCGTCGTCACCACACCATCTGCTGCTGCTGCTGCCGCCGCAGGTGGCGTGCTGCTACCAACGCACGGGCTCACAGATGCTGCGGCTGCATGACAACAGCTCTCCTTGCCCGCGCTCGCAGGGGTAGCAGGGGTGGCAGCAGTCGCCTCTCCCGACCAGGAAGAGGAGGTGGCTACCCGCACGTTACGATGAGGTGCTGGAGGTGCTAGTGCAGCCGCATTGGCAGCGATCCAGCCGTGCATGCCGTCAGCTGCTGGGATGGTGCCGCCGCGAGTGGGGCCTCCGGAAGCGGAACCGGCCTTGGCAGCGTCATGAGGGGATGTTGCGGCAGCGGCGGCGGTAGGGCGTGGTGGTGGGGTGAAGGCGCCGCGAGTGGGTGAGACGGGGTCTTGAAGGGGCCGCGTTAGGCTGTCGGCGGCAGCTGGTGAGGGAGGGAGTCCGTGCCTGTGAGGGAGAATCGGCGACGGGGCGACCATGGGCTTTAGCGCATGCATCAAGAAGCACCGGGAAGGGCGCGGTCGACCAGAGGTAGCAAACAGCGTTGCCTAACCCCCTGCTGCATCCCCGACAGACACGGTGCCAAGATACACACAAACCCTCCAGCCTAACACATCCCCTAGCTTCCACCGTCCTAGCCAAGTCCGGGCCTGCCGCAGAGCCCCAGCCCCAGCCCCACTCCCCCCACACCTGCGCAATGGCATGGACGCTGAAAAGCTGGAGCCCAGACCGCTGCTGCCGCCGCCACCAGCCGCAGCTGCAGCCGCACCCATCCCAACACCGCCCCTGCCGCCCTCCGCTCCTCCCAAACCGCTGCCGCCACCGTCCTGGCTGAATCGCGGCTTGGGGCGTTCCCTCACGGACGCCGCTGCTTGGAGGTCGTGCAGAGCCCCAGCGGACCGCTCGCTAGGTAAGGGAGCAGGCGTGGAGCCCATGGGAGCCGTGAAGGGGCCGACGGTCTCCGCAGCACCGGCAGCAGCCGCAGCCGCGACGAAGGCGGCGGAGGCAAACGTCGAGGCCGGTGGAGGAGGCATGGGACGCGTGGGCTCGGTGGCAGGGGAGGAGAGACCTTGGGGACTGGGGGCAGCAGTTGGGGTGCGAGCTGCAACTGGGGCCGCAGTGCATGACGACGATGGCAGCGCGTGTCCAACAAAGGCGAATGAAGCGGTGGGATTGCTGGGCGCAGCATCGATGTCATCTTCAGCAGTAGCGATGACGCCAGCTGTGTTAGCGACTGCGGCTGCCACGGCGGCTGCCCGGATTTGCAGCATTGCATCGCTAAGGCTCCTCCGAATCGATGCCCCGCCGAGACTGCAAGCAGGCAGCAGAAAAAGAGAATCGGGTCAGGGTCAGGAAGTTTCTTACGCATGTCTCAGCGGTGTCGCAGCGGTATTATCGCTGTATGCCCTAGAGTATTGCCATGTCCCTTTCAGCATCGGCTGCCAAGGTGCCAACGAAGGACGCCTAGCGCCCAACGCACCCCTCCTTCCAGCACCCATGCCCACGTCCCTACCTCTTCTGCACGCGACGCTGTGCATACCCCAGTCCAGGCTCCAAATCGCAACCCGCTTTTGACGCCGCTGCTGCTGCCGCTGCTGGTGCTGCAACTGCTGGCTTCGTTGGGACAACCGCCCCCGTCGGCCTCGCGACCGCCGCTGCCGCCGCCGCTGCGGTTGCCTTCGCAGGCGACGGAGCCAGTGCCGCCGCTGCCGCCGCAGCACCGCCGCCCCCGCTGCTGTCCCCCCTGCCGACCATGTATCCTCCTCCTCCCATGCGGCCGTAGCTCACATACCCCTGTACGACACTCGCCCCAGGACCCGCCGCCACTGCGTTCGTCGCCAGTGCAGGTGAGGCTGGGGTGGAGCCGGAGCCCGCACTCAGAGCCCAGGACCGCTCGGCGGCCCTAGCGGACGCAACGCGCAGGGCCGCTAGGCTGGCGGCGGCGGCGGACGCGCTGATCCCCCCGCCGCCACTGCTGCTGCCGCAGCTCACGATGCCGCTACCGCTGCCGCCGGAGGAGCCGTTGGATATGATGCTGCCAGCAGCGACCGGGACGGACGCAGCTGCTGCTGATTCGGCAGCAGCCGTAACTGTGCCAGATCCGCTCGCTGGGCCCGCAGATGCAGACCCAGGCATGATGTGTTGTCCTGAGTTGGTCATGGCTGTACCACCTGTTGCTGCTGCTGTTGCTGGTACCGGAGCAGCCGGAGCACCCGCCGCCGCAGCCGCCCTAAGGCAGCTCAGCTGCGCCGCTGCGGTCTGCAGCTGCTCCTCCGCTGCGGTGGCACGAGCCCGCCAGCGACGTATCTCATCCTGGGCTTCAGCCTGACGGGGAGTGACAAGCGTTGTGCGGAGGGCAGATTACCATGTGGATCGGATCTAGGGTGCAACGTGCTCGTCAAGCCCTTCCACGGCCATCCAACCCACCACCATGCAACCCCCACACCAACGCATGCGCACCTGCCTGCATACAACCCCCCAAACGCCCACACCCGCACACCCATCACGCACCCGCGCCCTCCGCAGCTGCCCCTGCAGCTCCTCCACCACCGCCGCGAGCCGCTCAGCTCGCCGCTCCGCCGCCGCCTCGGCCTCCGCCGCCGCTGCCGCGGCCGCCTCCGCATGCCGCCCCAGCTGAGATGTCAGCTCCAGGATCTCAGCCCGAGCCCGCCCCAGCTGCTCCGCTAGGGCTAGCTCGCGCCGGTGGGAGCCCTGCAACTCCTCCAGCAGCTGCGCTCGCTGGGCGGCCAGCTGAGCCAAGTTGGGGGTGGTGGCTGCTGCTGCCGCTGATGCTGATGCCGGGGATTGTGGGGCTGCTATGGGTGATGCTAGCTGTGGTGGTCCTGCCGCTGTTGCCGTTGCAGTTCTGGCTGGCATTGCTGTTTGTGGTGTTGCTCCCGAGCTTCTTCCTGGTTGAGGTGTGCAGGCGGAGGCCGCTGCGGCGGCGGCGGCAGCAGTGGCGGCTTGCCCAGCCGCAGTCGCTGCTCCTGTAGCTAGAGCAGCAGCTGTTGCCAATGCTACAGACGCCGGCGAGGAGACGGAGGCTGTACCCTGCGCAGGGCCCCCGCCAACGCTGCTACTTCGAAGCTTGCTGCCGCTGCCACCGTCGCTGCCGCTGCCGCCGTCGCTGCCGCTGCCGAGTAAGGCACTGCCAATGCCAGCGTCCATATAATAGCCACCACCGCCGCTGCTGCCGCTGGCGCCAATGCGACCCACGCTAGCGCCACCACCGCTGCCGGCCCGTACACCACCAGAGCTGCTGCCCCCGCCGCTGCTTCTTCCCCCACGGACGCTGCCACTGCCCTCCCCTACAAGCCTCTCAACACTCCTGGTTGTGTCCCCCGTGGTAGGCGAGGATATGGCACCTGTGGGGTCGGCTACTGCCACAGAAGACGAGGACGATGAGGAGGTCAGCGTTTCCAACAACACCGCTGCTGCAGCCCTTAACGCCTCCTCTGTTCCAGAACTGAAGGTGCTGCTGATGGTGCCTGCGCCGGAGGCAGGACCCGAGGACAGCAGCGGAGCTGCACTAGCGGAGGACAGGTCGGCGTTGGAGGTCCCACCATTTCGTTGGATTGGAGAGTCGAGACGCTGTGCCTGTGTGAGAAGGTCGTTGCACGCTGCCGGGATTGGTGCGGCGGGGTAAGCGCGTAACGGAACTCCGCTGCTCCTGCTGCCGCAAACAGCGCTTCCGCTCGCACCGCCGTCGGCTGCGGCAGCCAGTGGACTACAGCGGCTGATGGTTGGTGCTTCTAACGCACCGGGAAGCGGGGCCGCAGCCTGACGTGATGCAGCACCCGCGTCCTTAGCACTCACAGCGCTGCTGCTGCTGCCGCCACCAACCGTTGGTGCAACGGCAGCAGCTGCCGTACTGCAACTGCTGCTTTGAACTGGCGCCCCGACGGCTGCCGCAGCCGCCGCGGCAGCAGCAACGGCACTGGCGGCGGCGAAGGCGGTCGCAGCGACGGTGCCTATCCGAGATGATCCGCCGCTGCTGCTGGCGCTTCCGCCGCCGCTGCTGCGTCCGGCACTGCCGCCACCGCTGCTGCCACTGCCGCTACGCCGTGCGGTCAGGGTGCCCCATGCATGGGGGCTAGCAGGCATGCCGCACGCTTTCGGTGCAGCCGTGGCTGAGGCTGCAGCTGCTGCGGCAGTTACCGTACCTGGGACAGGGCTAACAACCGTCGTACTGGCAAACGCCGGTGCACTGAGGCGAACCGGAGTTGCCGGAGAGGACTGCGGCGGAGACGACCGGACAGGGGAGCTTGGGGCGGCACTCGCACTCCTTGCGGCGGGAGCTGGACTGGATGCGTGTTGTAGGATTGTCGTGTGCGCTACCGGCGTACCGAGGAGGTCAGCAGAGGCAGGCGCAGTATAGGGGACCACCGTAGCCGCTTCAACGGCAGCAGGAGGAGAAGGACTGGTCGATACGGCAACCGCTGCGGCGGGCGGTTTTGGAGTAGGTATGACAGCTGCAGACGCCTCCAAAGTAGTTGGCGCCGCAGCAGCAACCTCTGTAGTAGGAGCTACGGCGCCGGGAGCTGTGCTAATGACAAGCCTGGCCAAAGCTGAGGAGGCGGAAGCGACCTTTGACGGCAGAGGCGGAGTTGGGGCTGCGGATGGTCTGGGTGGGGTGCCGGGAGCACCTACCGCTCGTGTGAGCGCTGACCCAGATGACGCTGCGGTTGTAGTTGCGGTTGCTGATCCCGCCCATGGACTTACAACTCCTGCTGGTGCTGGCACCTGGCCGCTTGCAGGTTCCTCTCCAGAAGCCGTCCTGCTTTTGGGAAGCGGGGCGCCGCTTGGTGGCGACATGGGGAATGTCGAAGTCAAAGAAGTACTGCTCGTACTATAGCGCCCCGCTGGTGGAGCTGTTTCTTTGGAGTGCGGAGAGGCGTGGGAATAGGGAGTGGAACTGTAGCTTTGGAGCTGCACTCCTGAAGGAAGCGAAGGCGCTGGTGCGGATTGGATGGCCGGCAGCGCGGCTGCCTGGCTCCAATTGCGAGGACGAGGGCGGACTTGGCTAGCTGCTTGGTCGCCAAGCTTTCCCGAAGTATTCAATGCTTGAGCAGGGAGAGCCGGTTCTGGAGATGTTGGGTGGACGGCGGCAATTATCCCCGAGATGCGTGACTGTGAAGGAATGCAACTTGTGTCCACGGCTAGCGCGGCCGCTGAGGAACATGACACACGCCGCTGCTTCAAGCTGAGAAGGATTGCCCCCACATCCACGGACGCCCTAGGCGAGGGAGCCACAGGGGCTTCGCCGCACGAAGCCAGAACTGGAACTTCGGGAGCGTGCGCCATAATATACAAGTAGGTTATGCGCTAGAGGAGAAACCTATACGTGTTATTCATATAAGCACCGCTTAGAGTGGGTCTATGGAGTCTGTACGCTTTCCCAACCCGAAGACAGAAAGGCTGGGCCAAGGCGTGAGTCGACCTCATGTGAAGCAATAACGATTTGCATATTCTAGCGTTATGTGCCCGCCCGGTCAGCTGGTCAGGGCAGCTAAATTTTCTTGACTGCCAGGAAGTCGATGTCTATGGTAAGTGGACCCGGAACCACTAAGAACACATAGTTGACTACTAGTTATATCACGTTACATAAAGCTGAACCCTAAAACTGCCCACTGAAAGCAAACGTTTACTCTTCGCTTGTCGCAACCGGACGGCAGGATCCACGGGGTCAAAACGCAACGCACACAGTTTTCGTTGATGCGCCCAACAAGGGCGGGTAAACGGCAACATCATTAGAATAGTATGTGAAGCATATTTCCTATGGCGGTAGTGGCTCCTAACAGGGTGAGACGCAGGCGTTCAACGACACCAACGTACAGGCCTAGGCAATAACCAGCGCGATAATTTGCAGTGATCATCGTTAGTGACATACATTTGTGAACATAAGAAGCGAACGAAAACTTGCAGAATCAACGGGGCAGACCAGAGGCATACCTACTGTGTTGCTACGATAGGCTGCGTCGCCCTTTGATGTTGGAAAAGGTTCGCCCCAGCTTCGACGTACATACTACCGTGAGAAACGACGCCTCTACAGCACCTCAGTGTATCCCCCCTTTCGCAACTTTACAACTCGCAAGGCGACGAGTCCCCCTCCCCCAGCATCATTCCGGCGGTATCGACACCCCCTCAAACCTCAACAAATGCACCACCCCACCCTCGGCCACACAGTGGTGTGCTCACAGGCAGCGTATTCCCGCAGAAGATGGGACCAGCCTTACTAATACTAACAAAACACCAGTTACACGCGACGCAGCCCACACTATGTAGTCAACGCAACAGTTCGCTTCGCCAGGTGCCGGGGCCTTGTGCAGGGCCTCTTTGGGTTGCAATGCTGAGGAACGCAAAGTCGTACATACGCACTGACTTCAGAGACAGCACCCCTCTCGTCGCTGTCACCATAGCATCCCACCAATGCACGGTGCAGCCTTGTCGCATACATGGTTAGTTTCTCCTCTCTGCCCCTTGTTCCACCATCACCTGCCGCCACCATCCGTCAATCCGTCAACATGTGCAGGCCAACGCCGCTCTCACCGAACATACCGATACCGTCACGCTACCAAAACGGAAAGTAGCAATGCATGCAAACGAGCGCAACGGTAAGCTGTTGTGGTATGTACGAATGACTAGCAACCGCTAAGGAGCAACGTACGGTTGAAACGAACTAACCGCCATTACGAAATTAAGCACGTACTACTGTATCCTCGCTTCCAACAGGGCGACGCAACAATTACGTCGAGCCTCCAAGGCCATCGCCCGCAGCCAAGCCGATCGCACCTGTGCAGCGGTGGAGCGGGTCCAAGACTTCCTGCGTACCGTCAAACAGTTTTCACCCGAACCTCTTCATGTCGTCAATGTACAATCTTCTTCCTGTCACCGTGCACAGGTGGCCTGCCGCCATCATGCTTCAAAGCAGACGGCAACCGTCATGTTGCATAGCGCGCGTGTTCACTCACTGCTCTACGAAACCACAGTTGGGGGGCCAAAACAAGGATAGGGAATACACGTTTGCAATGCGCTGCCCTGTGTACAGGTAGCATTGCCCTGCCCCTCCGATCACGTGTCGTGACGTGTCCAACACACATGCCAGTACACCACTTCGGCCTCTGGCGCCTGGGAACCTCAAACCAGCTAGCAGCACCAACGGCGTCAAGGTGTGTCTTATGGACAGAACACATTCATAACTCATGGTATCAAAGCGGTATATAATACCGGTAATCTGCAAGGCAAGAAGGGCTGCATGGTGTCTGCATGTGCCCTTCCCCCTCCAAGCTGCCGTGGTTGTTGTTGCCCCCGCACAGCTTTCCGCTGCAGAGTGCCCCTCTGGGTTGGTTCTTGCCGCTGCACATCGCATCCTGTATCCTCTCCTTTGCATGTTGGTTCCATTGCCCCAGGTTGTACGGTATTGCTCGTACTGTCGTACAACACGCATAGCCGTACAGCTGCTGTCTCCGTGTGCCTGGGTTCGCAGCGACGGTGTCAAGAGTAACATTTGATCGCGCGCCGAACTTGTTCAAGACTGACTATCTGCTCCTGTCACGTGCTTGTTGTCATCAGCTGTGGTATTGTCCGCTCAGGATTTGCCTTGCTTTCTCTGCGCGAGAGTCGCATGGGGCAAGCCAGAAGGGGAGGCGGTCAGGTGATTCGATGCTAGCTGTAAATGGCCGTGTGAGAGGTTGAACTCCACAACCCGGATGCACACATGGGCATGCCATGCAGCGCAACATGCCCCCCTACTACATCCTAGAAGCGGAGGTCCTCCTTTAATCGTAGGACCATCCCCTGTCCGCCGCACGGGCCGCCGCCCTCATAACGTCTATTTACGATTGCTAGTTGTCCTAGCCTTCCTTTTAAGACAGCGGCAAAACGTGAACACATCACGGCCCCGCCCCTGTTAGCTACACAACAAATGAATGGGACAACAGGAGCCCAAATAATAACTAAAAGCAACAAAGCTTCCCCACACACAAGGAAGCTTCCCACCAGCAAACCCTCCATCCTGCTCCTCCTCCGCTCCTCTCCTCTCCCAAAGCCTCCTTCTCTCTCGCTTCTTCCCACCGCCAACTCACATCTTCCAGCTCACCTAAACATCCCTTGCAACACCCCTGCACACCACCCGTACGCTAGCATAAAAGTGTGAAGGCAACAAAAACATGGCCACACCATCCACCTCCTCCACGACCGTCCTCCATAAACCGTATTAACACATGTGACATGTCCGTACTCAACACGCCGCGCACGTTGCCCCAGCAAGCATGAGCTGCATGGCACCGCACGGTGCCCCTACAACCTGCCCCAAGCATCCACCCACTACCTTACTAACCCCAACGCACGCCCCAGAAGCCCCAATCACCGCCGTCTAAACGCCTCACCCGAGGGCTTGCGTCCGTCCGCCCCGACGGCATGCGCGCGAGTGCGGTTGGCGGAAGGCGGCGCATTGAGGATTCGCTCGCCGCACGACGAGTCGTACGCGTAGCCGTCCGAGTCAATGCGGCCGCCGTCGCCCGCCGCCGCCGGGCACGTGCCGCCGCCAACGGCACATAACGGCAGCCCTGACCCAGATGGCGCCGACCCAGATGGGGCTGATGGGCCACATGGGGCCGAGGAAGAGGTTTGGAGAAGGTTAGCAGGACCGCCTTTGGATAGCGTCACGTATCTGCGTCGGCAGTGGTGGCAGCAGCAGCAAGCGGAATCGGAGGGAAGAGTCAAAGTTTGGGAGGGTGTGGGGATGGCACATGCGCATTGAAGGAAGGTTATAGGAAGGGCGGAAAAGGCCCTGCATGCCCTAAAGCCCCGAACTGTTTCCACCACATCCTCCGAAAGCCGCTTTCTCCGCGTCTCCACTCACATTTTGCCGTTCTCCTCGACCACCGTGTGCACTCTTTGTCGTACACCGTTGCTGCAGGGCGCGGGAGGAAGGTGGGGGACACGAGGGAACACGGAAGTAAGGAACAGAGAAAGGGGGTTCGGCAGGCTATATATGGACGGCATGCAAATGATGTTACAGACAGTTGGCTTTGGCCAGCCAATCAATCATTCAAGCCATGCTGTAGACCATGCATCCAACAGATAAGGACTCACGTCTTCCATTCGCCACCGACCATCTTGCCATTAGTGAATTGAATGCTTTGGTAGTACTTGTCGCCAGTTTCGATGTCGATCTGAGGCCGCGTTTGATTGTAACCCGTGGTTACATGGAAGCTCAGGCAAGAGGGAAACATACCAGTGCGCCTAACGCGTTGGTTCATGGGGTTTTACCTTGTAGAAATGCCATGGGCACACCAGACACGCGTGCCCGTCGATGTCTTCTATGTCGCCGAGGCCCTGGACGACGGGATGGTGAGGATGGTTACGGGCCGGGCGCGTGTACCAAGCAGCACACAGAGGGGGCGAAAAGAATCTTACCAGTGGGCCCCCCGCGTGAAAGCATATGCTGTCTATGCAAGATAGCTTGCCGTTGACCCTCAGAACCGTGACGTACCGACCCTGCGACATGACGTGGTCAATAGCGTCAGGGCCCTCCCACGCTACTCATATATTTCATACAAAGAAACCCACTTCAATCTTTGCATGTAATCTCCCTCCTTCAGGGCAAGCTGTTGATTCGCCTACGTAAGCTCCAGGTGCGGACGCTGCTTGTGTCCCAGGAGTCGCCGGAATGTTAGTTGACGAGGAAAATATCCTAAATAGTTTCATTGTTCGAGTAGTTAATATGGTATCGCCTTCGTCTACGTTCGTCAGGACCCAAAAACATGCGTGATTGATCAAGTTAAGGGTACCACACTCCTAGGTGATTTTCGATTTTACCCCCCAGAAGCTGGGCCCTTTCTGGAACGTTGTCGCTTCCCAAACATGAAACCTTGTACGACTATACTCGGCAATTAACGGGTCAGAGCTTTTGCTGCGTTACGCACTGATCAGCAAAGAAAGTGCCGCTAACTGAAGGACTGCTTTCGCTCATGTATTGGTCGCGCTTGGGCAGTGGCCACGTGGAAACTCGTGCCTTGCATCCACATCCACACTTTGTTAGATAGAGACCCCAAGTACCTTCTGCTTGAAAATGACCAAAGGATTGCAAAAGCAGTGGATTAAGACGTGCCACGCACGGGAGCATGCCGTGCCGGGCCTTAGCAGCTGTCGCTGTCGATATCCGCCCCGTGCATACATCACCCGACGCAAAGCCATGACCCTTCATCACCAATAGACGCCTATATGAAGCGAGCAGCCATTACGACACATACCAGCTGGTCGCACGTGCAGTCCAAGCTTTGAAAGTCAACACGGATTCCGGCGGGAGCAAACGACAAAGTTGACCCCTGCTACCTCACCGCGTTCTAAGATTATGCTCCGCATAAACCTGCCGCTGGCAAAGCCTCCTAATCAAGTTTACCCACACATCAAAACCGCCCGCCCTTTTCCCGCCTTCCCGCCGCTCGCAACCACCCTAGCACAACATACATCATTACCATGCCACCTAAGCGACACATCTCTTTACTCCCGGCATCAGCCTTCCCCGGCATCCCGCAACCACCCTCACTCCACTCCGCCGCCGCCGCCACCCCCCATCACCAGCGACCCATCATCCTCCGCCACCACCGTCAACCCCGGCGCCGCCACCAGCGGCAACGCAGGCAGTCCAGACACCTCCGGCGCCGCCGCTGCCGCCGCCGCCGCGGCCGCCAGCAGCGTGGAATGCTCCCGATACAGCGGCCGAGGACCGCCGGGGGCAGCACTACCTGCACCCGCACCCACAGCCCCCGCTGCTGCAGCAGCTGCTGCTGCGGGGTGTGCTGCTGCTGCCTCCTGAGGGGATGCCAGTCGCATACCTCGCGCCATGCGCTCCAGCACGAGTGAGACGTGTTTGCGCAGGCGCTGGGTGTCCTTGGCGGGGGCCAGGGGGGTCACCTGGGGCGGGGCGGGACCGGGGGGAAATAATATTAACAAGTGCAGCAACTGGGGAGTCAGGGGGGGGTTAGGGGTGGTAGGGCGAGGGTAAGGAGGAAGAAACTGATTACCGGTAACCGTCTGGTAGTTGTAGTGCGGGTTGCTGAGGAGGAGGAGGCGGAGGAGGATAGCAGTGCGAGGAAAGCATGGTGAAGGAAGGGCTGTTGAGGGCTGCCGCCGCCGCCGAGGCTCCCATGCACCGTTCCCTCCCTCTCCTTCCGCCCCCCTCCCCCACCACCCCCTACCTGCACCGCCTGCTCCTTGGCGTTCTTTGCCAGACACGTCCGCAGCAGGTGCGTCATGGCGGCCTCCGTGGTCTCCTCCCAACCCACCTCGCTGCCGTCGATCACCTGGGCAGGGGGCCAGCAGCAGCAGCAGGGGGCAGGGGGGGTAAAAAGATATAATGAGACACTGACGAGGGCAGGGGGGGCAGGGGGGGGGCAGGAGGGCAGTGGGGGCAGCAGGGGCACGCGGGCAGTGGGGGACATTCAGAGCCTAGTAGAGGGGGGCCTAGTGGAAGTCGTCCGAGCAGGCTCACACGGCGGATGGTGAGGCGGCGGCGGTGGGCAAGAGTGTGCTGAGCAGCAGCACGAGGAGCGCCAGTAGCGCCATGTAGTCGTGGCCCCCCCTCCACCCCCTTACCTCTGGCGCCATGCTGGCCCGCAGCACGCCGAACTCCGCCTCCGTCAGTCCGAACCGCCAGCGCACCAGCAGCAGCAGCAGCTGCACGCACCCAGCCAGCCGCCGCGCAGCAGCCGCCACCGCCGCCTGCGCCGCCTCCATCTCAGTGCCCAGATCCATAAGCCCCTCGTACGTCTCGTTCATCAGCAGGTCCAGCTGGTTGAGGGACGCGGGGTTCTTGTCCTGGGGGGGCGGAGTGGGGGGGCGGAGTGCATGGAGGGAAGGGGAGGGGTTGGGGCGGATAGGGGATGGGTGGGAAAGGCCTCACGCTAACCAGACCCCAACCCCTGCCCGGGTCTTCCCCGACCCCACAAAGTTACCTGCACGTTTCGCCCACATTCCACTTCCCCGAAGGGTTTTTCAATACGGCAAACCCCCACCAGGCTTTTCTGCTGCTCCTACCCTCACCTCCCCCCTTCCACCCCCCCACCTTGAACCGCATGAGCAGCCTCTTCTCGATGTTCCTGAACTGCACCGCGCGGTCCTCCAGCGCGGTGCGCAGGGCGGACACACGCAGCCGGGCAGCGAAGTGCTGCTCAACAACCTGAGGGGGGCCAAAGACCACACCGGACCATAGGAAACCACAGGTTGGGGCAGGGCAATGGGGATAGGAAGCGGAGGGGGGGGAGGTAAAGTAGGGGGGCAGGAGGTGAAGCCAGCCCTGTCGGCTCTCCTGAACACTGTTAAGCGGACGAGGGGCTATATGCCCTTCCTTGAACGCAAGAGCCAAGCCTGCGGTAACGAAGTCCTATACCGTGTTAACAACAGCAGCTGCAACACCCCATCATCCATCCCCAGTCCCTCACTCCCCCACCCCTCACCCTCACCCTCACCCCACCCCTCACCCCACCTCAAAGAAGTCGTCCAGCGGCAGGGCGTCCTCGTAGCCGAGTGCGAAGGGGCCCTCCGGCGGCACCGGAAGACCCGCCTCAGCCTCGCCGTAGTAGCGGGTGAGGCGGGAGGCCAGCTCCTGGGGGCGAGATGGGTACAAAGAAGGAAAACTAACTGGGAGATGGGTGGAGGGGAGATGCGAGTGAAGTGTGTAGGAGGGGGTCTTGGGTGGGTGATGGTGGGGACGGGGTTGGTTACATGCATGCATGCATGCATGCAACCCATAGTGAACAAGCCTCGTCATACAGTTCGTCAGCTTCCTTATCTTCTACCCGGTTCCCCCCCCCGCCCCCCCCCTCACCCCCGCCACCAGCCACAGCGCCTCCAGCACATCTGACTGTATGCGGTACCGCCCGCCCGCCTTGGACACCAGGATGGTCACGTCGCCGCAGCCGCCGTGGAACTGGAACGACAGCACGCTCGCACTGCCACCGCCACCACCACCGCCAGGGGTGCCGGGAGTGCCCCCACTGCCGGTGAGGCCCAGGCTGGCGCCGCCCAGGTTGAGGCCGCCGCCGATGACTGGGCCGGCGAGCGCCTGAGAGGGGAGGGGGAGGAGGAGGAGGTGGAGCAGGAAGGAGGGGTGACGCGGGTTGGGCTGCGCTTGAACCGTGCGCGGGGGGTCTATAGCAGGGTCTCTGTTGCTGGTCCTATGGTTCGGTATGGTCCTGTCCCCTCCCCTCCCTTCCCCCCCCCCGTCCCCACCTGGGCCACCCCGGGCGGTGCAGCCGCCAGCACATCCTCGAACAGCGAGCCCAGCGGCGGCGGGGCGCGGTTGGTGGCCAGCGTCACCTTGAACTCTGGAGGAGCAGGGCAGGGGGGATAAAAAGGAAACAACTCAGGGGGGAGGGGAGGTGGAGGATGTGGGTGGGTGGAAGGGTCGGGCGGCAGCAGCAGGGTGTACAGGGGGAGAGAGGGTTCATAGTAAGGAGGCGGGCGTGAGCAAGGAGGAGGTCAGACAGGAGGAGGAATGGAATGCAATGGTGTGGCAGCGCCATTTCGAATCCCCGCCCTGCCCCCCCCCCTCCCGCCCCCATCACACGGCCAGCTAGTTGTTTCCTCCGTTACCCCCCTTCCGCCCCACCTGCGTTCTTGACGGGCGGCACCAGCTGGCAGAAGGCGCACAGCGGCAGCAGCAGGTCGAGACGCTGGCTGCGGGGCTCGCCAGCTGCATGCGTGGGGGAAAAGGGGAAACAACTAACTGACTGAAGGGGTAAAAGAATAGTGAGACACTGACGATGCAACTGACGAGCTGTGTGGGGGCAGGGAGTGGGGTGTAAATAGGGATACCGATACATACGGTATTCCGCATTAGGCTGGAGGGGGCCCTAACCCCCTTCCCATTGCCTTATCACACGGTTCCTTAGTCGTTCCCCCCCCCCTCTCCCCCCCCCAAGCACCCACTCTTGCTGGTGTATGTTGCCACCACCAGTGCCGTGTGCGCTGCGGGCAGGCCGGTGCCGGTGGCCAGGGTGAGGAGCACCAGGGTGGGGTCGGCGGGGTCGGAGCTGACGGTGGGGACGGAGATCTCGGGCTGGGGGGGGGGGGAGGGGGGAGGGAGAGGTGGAACGCCATGCGTGAGGGGGAGGGGGGGGGGATCAATAGAGGGGGGAGTAGAAGGAAGAACAATTCGTGAGAGGAGGGGAGCGGAGGGGGAAAGAAGGATCACCTCCCGGTTTTCCTAGGGCCACGGTACCTGTATTTCCTCCCATCTCAGCCAACCCACACCCCAACCTTCCCCCTTCCACTCCCTCCCTCACATCCCCTCCCCCTCCCCCCCCGCTCTCACCGCCACGGGTGTGAGTGGCTCGGGTGCGGTGATGGAGAGGGTCAGATCCTCCGCACTGCCGCCGCCCTGGCAGGTAGGTAGGGGGGAGGGAGGGAGGGAGGAACAAGGAAGGGAGGGGCTCGGGAGAAGGCGGCATGTAGCGTGGTTGTCATTCCCCCGCAGCACCCCCAGCCAGCCCCGCACGTTTCTTCCTCTTTGCCCCCAAACACCCCCCCCCACCGTCAATTTTCTTATCTTTACCCCCCCCAGCCGCCTCCCCCCCCCCACCTGCAGCACCAGGTACAGCTTTATGGTGAGCCGCTTGCCGCCCGCCACCGCCCCCAGCGAGGACAGCTCCTCCACCTCACCCAGTCCGCTGCCGCCGCGGGGGGCGTCCAGGCGCTGGGGGATCTGCATAGGAGGGGGGAGGGGAGGGGAGGGGAGGTGGGGAACGAATGAAAGGTGAAGCACCGGAGCCCCACTCCCATATCCCGACCCATGCAGTGAGCGCATACGGAGGCACTGTTCTAGGAACACGCAAAACAACGCATGGGGGGGGGAAGGGGCCGGAAGGGGCGCCAAGGAAGGAGGAAGGCGCAGTGGATCAGCAGCTGCTGATCCCTGGCCGCTCGGGACTCACAACGCCCGTTGCAACCACCCCTTGCTTTGCCTTAACCTGTGGCTTCCTGTGGTATGGTATGGTCTTTCCTCCTCCCCGCCCTCCCGCACCTGCGCCCGCATGATGAGCCGCTCCGCCGGCTCCACCAGCCGTCCCCCGCCCGCCCCCCCGCCGTGCTCCCGAATCACCGCCGCCAGCTGCCGGTGCTCCCGAGCCATGGCCTCGTAGTCCAGGTCCTTGCCCTGGGGGGGAGGGACGGAGGGGTAAGAATAAGGAAACTGACGAGGCAACTAACGAGCTGTGTGACGAATGTAGGCTTCAACATGGGGTGCAAACATGGTGACAGAGGGGGATGGGACGGTGGAAAGGGGGGAAAGGAGGGGTGCGTAGCATGGAAACATACCCCACATACCCAGCATGGCCCACGCCCACTGCCCATGCCTAGTGCCAGCCTGCTAAGCACAACCCTCCCGGGGTCCGACCCACGGGTCATCCTCCCGCCCGCCCCTACCTCGGTGAAGCCCACCGGGTTCAGCAGCGGGTCTGTGCCCATGTAGGCCACCGTGAGGCCCCCCGCGTCGTCCAGCAGCACCACCCCGCCACGCATGCCGGGCAGGTCGGCGACGGTGATGGCGACGGGTACGGCACCCGCCTGGACCGGGGGGAGGGGGCGGGAGGGGGGAGGGAGGGGGGAGGGGATGAGTGAGGGAATCAATAAGGCGACGTCTGGCTGGATCATAGGATTACGTATAGTCATACTTGTTGGGCTATAAGGGAGGGGAGGGGAGGATAGGAAAGACCCCTAGTAGCTGCAGCACGGGGGCGCGCATGCAGCCGTCAAATGCACGCGCATGAGGACAGCCGCACGATCAGGAATCAGCCCACCCTGATCCCTACCCGCTCCGTGCCGTGCCGTGCCCCACGCCACCCACAAACACCCTCCCCCCAAAAACACCAAGTAAAACACCCTCTCCCCCTTCCGCCCACCTGCATCAGGTCTGCCTTGGCTGCCCATGTGAGTACGGAGGAGCGGTAGACCAGCAGCGCCCGAGTGTGCGTGGCCACAAGCAGGTTCTCTATGGGGGGGAAGAGGCAGGGGGGTGGTTAACAGGGATACCGGTACATACCGGTATTCCGCATTAGGCTGGACTAGGCAGGAGGCAGGGTGAGGGAATTGCACGGGTGTTGACTGGTCGGTGAAGCAACCAGCCGAGCCCACCAAGCCCGACTCATACTAGCCAAGCCCGGCCCCAGCGCTCTCCCTTAGATCCCCCTCCTACTCGTCCCTTCCCGCCTCCACCCCCCATCCCCACCCCCTCCCCCAGCACCCACCCGGCCCCCCCGGCGCCTTTGCCCCCGGCACCGGGTAGGTGGTGCAGCAGGCGGGGTGGTACTCCAGCCGCTTCTGGAAGGTGATCTGCCCGCCCGAGGACAGCACGAACAGGTTATGCTCGCCCAGCACGATGATGTCCGCCTGGTGGGAGGCTGGGGGGGGGGGAGGGGGGGGGAGGGGGGGGGAGGAGAGCGAGAGGACGGTAGTGGGATGTCATGTTGGATTTGAGCTTTTCCTGCAGTCGCATGTAACATGCATGTACCGCGCAGGGCCGCATGGCAAGCCCAGGTCTACAGGGTACTGCAATCCAGCCTGGTCGGAGGTCCTTCGTCGTGTGCTCTTCATGTTGCCCTTGAAAGCTGGTGACCCATGGGTCGCAGCAGCCCATCCCAACCATACCCAACCCCTCCCTGACCCACCGTTCAGTCCCTGCGAGAAGCGCCCCACTCGGATGTCAATGGCCGCCTCGCCAAGCACCACCTTCCAGTCAGCCTGGGGGGGTGGGGGTCAAAGGCCATACCAAGGGGGGGGAAGGCCAAGAGGAGCAAAGGATGGGGCCAAGAGGGAGCGTGCGCATGCTCAATCTGGGATGAGGGGCGTGCGAAGCGCCAACGTGCACTGCAAGGGGGAACGGAGAAGGCGCGCGGATGCTGGGAGCCTTGGCATGTGTGTTAGAGGAGCCACCCGCCAGCCCGCCGCGTGCCGCACGTGTGCTCCTACCCGGCTACTAGCCTGGCCAGCCCCCACCCGCCCTGCCCCCCCTTCCCGTCCGCACCTGCATCCTCTTGGAGGTGGGGGTGGTGGGCGGCGGGGGCGCAGCTGCCGAGGTGCCGCTCAGGTCCTTGGGGTGCACTGCAGGGGGGGGGGGGGGGAAAAGGGAGGGAGGGAGGGAGGGAGGGGTCCCGGTGGGATGAAGAGGGAGGCGCTGCCCTCGTGCCCTCCCCACAGCTCGGTGGGAACCAACACAGGTGGATGTCATACTGGTAGATGCTCCTTCACTCCCGCCTCCCCCCGCCCCCCACGGGGAGCTCGTTGGTTGCCTCTTCCGTTTCCTCAACCTTTACCCCCCGGCCCCCCCACTCCGCCTCCCACCCTCTGCTGCTCACCCGTTGCCTTGTCGCTGCTGGCCGCCGCAATGACCTTGTACTTGTAGCTCTCCAGCTCCAGCGCCGCAGTGGCCGTCACAAAGCTGTCGCCCGCCTCCACGTACGCCAACGGACCGGGCACCAGGAAGGCGGGCAGGTAGCGGCTGAAGGCCTGACCCTCCGCCTCGAAGAACGTTAGCTGGCCGTCGTAGGACTGCACGCAGATGTAGTCACAGCCTGGGGGGGGCGGAGGGGAGAGAGGATGGGGGAGGGGAGAGGAGGGATACATGCTCCGTATTAGGCTGGGTAGTTGGGTTAGCAGTTAGCAAGGGGATTAATTTGGAGACGTAATCCGCCTTAGGCTGGATTTTAGGGATAGCAATTTATTGTAGTTAGTAGCAATAATCAATAACAAACCGTATTGTAAGCTCCATGGCGGCTGCCAAGGTGATTTGAGATCACTCTGTATTGGCGAATAAAAGGCGGCTGCCACTGTGATAACCGGCGCCGCTGCGCTGCACCTGCTGTCTGTGCTGCAGTGCTGTCAGCAGCATTACGTATGTAAGCTCCGCTGCTTAGCTGGGGCTGTCATGCGGCTGTGTGCACCAAAGCATCCCACCCTGCCCGACCCTCGCAATGACCCATGGGTCTAACAAAGCCCAGCCCACCCACTAGTGCGAACCCGGACTAACCTGCATAGCAAGGTAGAATTGGAGGCGAAAGCGTACGGAAACGTTAGTTTGAAAGAAGGCGTGTTGACAAGGAAAACGAGGAAAAGCAGGTATGCGCCCAGTGAGGCTGATAGCTGCGATGGCTGAGCTGGATATTGACGAAAGGCTGTATGAAGGTGAAGAAGAGTCGACTACAAAAGTGGAAAAGAGAGGGTGTTAGTAAACGAAGGGCTAAACAAAATAGGCCTTCGCGATGGGGAGTACGACAAGTTAGGAAAAGATAGAGAAAGAGAGGGAGAACGCAATATCAGTATTTTAAGTCATTATCAAAAGGAGTGCGGTGCAAAGGGTATGTTGTTAGACGACAGTGGTAGGGGAGAGGTCTCTGCCCCACAACGCCACAAGGGAACTTCATACGGTATCCCTTGCGTTGCCCCAGAACCCGCCCACCTATCCCCCCCCCCACTCACCCTGCACGCCCCCGAAGGGTCCATACGTCATGTTGGCCGCCGTGTGCTCCAGCCAGTGCTCATACAGCCGCGAGAGGTGCAGGAAGGCGCCGCCCCCCTGGCTGGCCACCCCGTACACCGCCAGCTTGCGCGGGTGCAGCACCGCCAGCTGCAGCCCGCCGGAGCTGGGGGGTGTGTGTGGAGGGGGGTGCGAGGGGGGTGGAGGGAAGGAGGGAGGGGGCAGGGGGGTGGGGGTTGCGGGGAAAGCATGTGTATGGGGGTATGTCGCCATGAGCCCCCTGCTTGCTCCAGTACAGGTCATGCATGCCAGGTTGCCAGCATTATGCACCTCCATGCGCCATGGGTAGACAGCAGCCCCCCAGCAGCCATGCCGCCATGCCGCCAGCCGCCTCCCCTCGTGGGGGCGCCCTGCCTGTCGGAACCCCCTTGGCTTCCAAACGCACCCCCAGCGCTGCCTCCCCGCCCTAATGCCTGCCTTTCATGCGTCATGCAATCATGCGCTGCCCCTAAGGAACCCCACCCTCCCCTGAGAGGCACCCCTCGGCCCCCTGTCCCCGCATGCTCCGCTGCAGCCTCTCCGATCGCCAGCGAGAACGCCTGCACGCGAGAGCGCCTGCCCTTCTGCAGGGCCCTCACATACGCCGCTCGGCTTGGCTGCTGCTGCTGCTCCTCCTCCTCCCGCTCTTCCTCCTCCTTCCTGACTTGCAGGCCACTCTCCCGGTGAACCGCCGCACCTGATTACCCTCGTGAGACGCTTCTCTTCCATCACCCGCACAACCTCCTCCCCCTCCCCCAGTCCCCCTCCCCCTGCTGCTCCTCCCATCCGTCCCGCCAGCCGCTCACCCCGTAAAGCGCCCCGCCGCCAGCGCCAGCACGGGTCCGCCCTCCAGCTCCGCCTCCAGCAGCAGGTCCTCGGGCCGGTAGCCGCGGTCGCGGGGCAGGAACACGCGCAGGAAGCCGGAGAAGGAGCCAGTCAGGATCTTGACTGGGGGTGGGTGGGGGGTGAGGATGGGGTGAGGATGGAGAGGTGTTTTGGGGTGGGTGGAGGAGTGGGATGGATGATGGAGGCGGGTCAGGAGAAGGGAGGGAGAGGAGGGTCAAAGAGAAGGGAGGGAGGAGGAGGAGAAGGAGAGGTTGAGGGAAGGGGGGAACGAAAGGAGGGAAAGGAGAGCCAGGTGGCCCTGGGCTCAGCATGAGCTGAGCTGTCCACCTTCCAGCATGTTGCAATGCCCCCGGTGACAGGTAACGAAAACGGCCACGTGCGCGAATGTGGGTTGTTCCTGGACGTTGAGAGACAGGGGATCTCACCTTGCCCCGAGGGGTCATTATCGATGTTCGCCACGAGCAGGCAACCCATGTCAAATTCCTCGCCATGTCCACACTTCGTCTGCCACCAGTCGCGCGCCTTAAATAACGACATCTTCAGGAATTCACGGTGTAGTTGCTAGTATTATTTTCGCCAGCGGTGCATGTGTCTCAGGAAGAATGCTCCTCGACCTTCTACACAAAGCGACCGCTTGCAGAACCGGCGCCTTTGGGCGGCCGGCCTTTAAAGATCATTTATTATGTTGTTTTAACATCCTGTAAATGGACCCGCGTAACAGAGGTATGATAGTTGTTGCTTAAGCTTCTTTACAAATGACCGCGGCAAAGCACAAACTGTTGAGTTGTAAAGCCACGCGTTGGAAGAAGCAAGCTACGACTGAGAACGGGATAGAGCTGACCTATCTATCTTTATAACTTCGGCGAAGTATGACCAAGCGGGCCCCGGTGTTATTGAGTTTATCTCTATATGGACGGAGGTATGATACAACGATACCACCTTCGAACTCCTGAATGCTAAGCTTACTTGGACGTACGGATGCGGACCTTCAGTTGGACCGGTTCCTTGCGCGGGGAGCAGATCGCGAGGGAGACCCTTCGCTCATCGATCACACTTCACTATTTCCCTGACTTCCCTCCATATTGATCCTTCACTGCCTATGTCATTGATTGGTTCGGTATGGTTTCCAGCCTGCGGTCTGGGGTACTTGAGCAGCACAGCAACATGGTCAGTCACACGCCCAAAAGCTCACAGGACGACCAATGTACTAAGTACGGTCCAACTTGGGACTAGCACAGCAATTAGTATGCTCTACATCACAGCATAGCGCGTTTCCGGCTTCCATCTCCCACGTCTTCCTCAACGCTTCATGCTCCAGCGGAATCATGTCAATACACTTCGTCAGCCGTAACGCCTAGGGATATTCCCGTTTCATATTCCAACCCACATCTCGCACGGCTTGTGAGGCTCGCTCAAAATGCAACTCTAGACGGAAACCCGCGACGCATGCGCATGTCAGTTACTCACCCGGGCTGCATCTACGTGAAGACCCACGGGTCAGTTCCCCTCCTAATCCTCTTCCAACACTTCACAAGGGCCACTCAACCATAACACTCCTTAGCCACACCGGCCTCCCTAGGCACCCTCGCTCTACACCCAGATCCTGCCATCCTAAAAACCCAAGACCTGCGCTCATCTACGTAGCGTAACATCGCCACCAACCACGCCATCCCGCACCATGCACCGCCCCTACCACCCTACGGCGTGGTTTCTCCCTCACCCCTTCCACCCTCAATGAAACCTACCTCACAAACACCATTGCCGCTTCCAGTACAAGTGAATGGGCCTCCCCAGGCATCCGTTCACCATCCTTCCCCTACCTCCCGCCGCTCACCTATTGGGACTCCGGTCGCTTCACTTTCCCTTCGTCTTTCCTTCCCCTACCTCCCGTCCCCTACCGCAGCAGCTGCTGCACCCTCGGCAGCACCTCTCGCGCCCGCCGAACCGCCCAGTCCAGCCCGCTCCCCCACATGCCCCACCCCGCCATGAACCGCACATAGTCCAGCAACGCCAACTCAAAGTGCCGCCGCATGACACCCGCATGGTACCGGGCAGCCGCATCGGCACCTGATGAGCCGTCCTCGGCGCCGGAACCACCACCGATGACTAATAACCGCTCCTGGAGCTGGGAGTGATAGTACGACAGGTACTCTGCTTCCTTGGAATCCAGTACGGCAGAATCCACGCTGGAGGCGAAGAGATATACGACATCCCGTACTCCGTATGAGCGGCCGGTGTATTGGAAGTCGTAGGCTGCACAGCGGCTGTTGTCGGCGGAGAAGAGCAGGTTCTCGTTCTTCATATCTGTCGTGTTGTTCAGGGTAGGATTGTTTTGTGGGTTGTGTTGTGTTTCGTGTTGGGTGGATTTTTGTCGATGTGAGACAGCCAGACAAGGTAGGGCATAAACGCACAATGCACATACTGAGGGGCCACAGCACACAGGAAACCGGGCTGTTGTGTGCACCTGTCCCCTACCTCCGTGAATGCACGTCATGAATTTCGAGCTACCGGGCGATTTAAGCTGCTCGTCCACCTGCCGAGCAAACCGTTAAACCGTTGCCATTATAAGATGCCGTGGCTACCAATCCCCGGTACGGTACACTCGCATTGTCGTGATCCGCAGCATCCTAGGTTCGCTGTCGTACGTACCTGCCCCGCCACTACTTTGAGATCCGCCCAGCCGCGGCCCATGTTGTTGAATTCCTCGCGCCGTGTGTCCAGATACCTGCGGGTTTAGGGGGGACAGTATCTTCCGATGTGGACTGCTACAGAGGGAGGACAGTGGGATTTGGGGGCGCAGCCAAGTATGCAAGGCACGCATGCACGCGATAGCTACAGTTCAATGCCGCACACCTGTTCAGACGTACGGCAAAACAATTGCAGCTGTTACCCGCATGCACTTGTATCTCCCCCAATGCGCGTGCATTGCTCTACAACGGTAGTTATGTCGCAGCTGGGAGCATGCAGCCTGGGCTTAGCTACCGGTACAGCACATGTGCATCAGCTCCTCCATGCCGACCTCGGCTGTCTCACCAGTATGAGCCCTGCGGCTGCAGCCCGGGGGGTGTGGGCTGCTCCCAGAAGAAGGCGTGGTAGGTGGCGAGCCAGGTGAGGGCGGCGCGAACCTGGGGATGTGGGGTTTAGCCGGGTTGAACGGGGTGGCAGGGAGGCAGACATGTGGCGAGAGGTATACGTGGTATGTTGGTTGGCAGGGGCCATGTCGCATGTGTGGGTGCAGGTTGGGGGCTCATGTGGACTGGATCAAGGGAATGAAAAGTTCTGAGTTACAGCCCTTACAGGTACACAAATGGCGACAGGCCGAGATAACGAGCAAAAAGCGCCAACACGCCCCCTCCATACCTATGGACCTATGCGTTGCCGGCCCCACCTGCTGGTCGTTTAAGCTGTCAGGCCCAGGGACAGGGTACTCTTCACGCAGGTCGCTGAGCACGAAGCGGAAGTCGCCGCCGGGACTGGATTCAATTGATATCGGGCGCGGGATGCCCAGGCCCGTGGCAGCGATGAGCGCTGGCGCGACGCTTTCATAGAAAGCCTTTTCAACGCGGTAACTCGCAATTTTGCGTTCATGGCTAATGCCGCTACCCCTCGAAGGCCTGACCTCCTTAATAATGAGCGCACAAGGCTCGGACAGACCGTCCACTTTCGCTCGCGTCGAGCTCACACTGCCGTAACCAGCCCATAAAGTGCATAGATGCGTAGTATTTGTCATGCTAGCAAAAGTAGTATTGCTGGCAAGGTGTTCCTTTGGATACTACGTATTATTTGCACGTACCAACAGTAACGGTATTAGTTACAGTGTACGACTAAGGCATGGTCGTAACAGTAGGTTTCTCAGCTCATGGCAGGCCTTGGTCTGTGTTTCACCATAGCATCAAATGTGTTCTGAAGGTAGGCAATACTTGATGTCGACGTACCATTGGTAGCATGGACAGCGGCACAGACGAAATATTTCCCCAGGGTTTTACATTTATAGTATCAGGGATTCGATGGTGGCGCACCGGACCACCAGAAGGTAAAATAGATACCCCGTCAGGCGTCGACATGTCACGAAGAGAGTTTTGCGCTAACGCTCAAGTTCTCAAATAAGCCACGTACCAGGGCTAGCCAAGGCAACTCCTGCCCCTGGGCAAAACCCAAAGCAATACTCCAAAGCAGGAGCCTAAAGGGTGAACCAGACAACGAGAGGCGATCTTGGGACGTAAACGGCGATGGCGCAAACATACCAACCGTGTGCCCCCTCACATCCTCTCCTAAGCTACAAGGGCAAAATGCATTCCTATACACAACGGGCCACCTCACAGGCAGCGAATGCCCCTACACGGCTCTGCCTCGCCTTTATCCTTAGCACAGCGTGCGACTGTGACACAACCATACTCAGCCGCACAGCAGCGCCTCCAGCAAAGCAGAAACACGGCCTGGGCAAAAGAACGCTACCTTCACCGGTTGGACCCCGCGGCAACAGACCGCTTACACCTAAGGTGACGGCAAGCCTGCTAGCAGCAAAGCAGCATTCGCGCGGCGCCGGGCCGGCGAAGCCTATGCACACAACATCTATCCGTAGCATTCTACCAAGCGCTTAGCACTCCTCGTCATCGGTCACCACTTCGCCACGCTCCCGGCGGGCCTTCCGCAGCTTCTCCAGCGCCTTCTTCTCCTTGTTCGACATCTTCTCCTTCTTGGGCCCCTTCACCTTGATGGTGTTGCCAAACGCGTCAATCACCTCGTCCTGGACCTTGATCTCCACCTTCTCCTTGATGGCGATCAGGTTCTCACCCTCGCGCACCATCTTGCCGCCGCCAACAATCCACCGCTCATTGCACAGCGCAGACACGAACTCGTTGTGGTGGGAAATGATGACAATGCCGCCGCCGAAGTCCTTGATGGCACCAGCCAGGGCGCCCAGCGAGTCGCGATCCAGGTAGTTGGTGGGCTCGTCCAGCACGATCAGATGGGGGTTCTGCCACGTGGCAGCGGCCAGCACCACCTTCACCTTCTGGCCACCCGACAGGCCGCGGATCTGGAAAAAGCAGGGGAGGGGGAGGCGCAAGTAAGAATCAGCATTCTGCAGAAGTGGAACGAGTGGAAACCGCTATTAGCAATGGACGCTCGAGTCACTAGACCCACACGGGACAGGTATTTCAGCCTTGCGTAGTGTGTGTCACTATCATTCTTAAGTTTACGTTTACGGCTAAGCCCATGCATGCAACTCACGTGGCTGTGCAGGGCGAACTCCGACTCGAGACCAAGGTCGTCAAGGTGCTTCTGGATGGAAGCAGTGGTCAGCGGGCGGGAGAACAGACCGGCCGCGGCAGCCTCCTTGATGTCGATCTCGTTGACCAGCTTCTCGTAGCCGAGCTCCACCAGCTGGTCGCGGGACATCCAGCTGGTCTGGTCAGCGGGCGTGTTGGCCCACTGCACCTCGTACTCGTACGACTTCTTGAGCTTGCGGCGGGCCAGCAGCTTCTCCACCGAGCGCTTGACCTAGATGGGATTAAACATAGAAAGGGTTAAGGTAATGCGAAAGACAACGAGGACCAACTAGTGTCCATATGTGTTACGCCTGCACCGTTATTATAGGACCACCTCTTACCTTGGGGTCGTCGCCAATCTGCACCTTGTTCTCCTGCAGCTTCTTCTGCTCCTCCTCCGTCAGGCGGGTCTCCTTCTCCTGGGCCTCGCGGTCCTCACCGGGGGCGAAGCGCCACTGAATGTACTCGTTGGGAGTCTGCGCAAGGGACATCACGGTTAAATACCTTGCATCCACGCAAGCCATTGCAACAGGTCGCAAAATGCACATAACTCCCCGTGCTACCCATGTCATGGCGTATGTATACAACGCTTACCTTGTCCAGGTGCTTCTCCAGATGGTGGAAGGCGTGCTGCGCCACGTAGGCAATGCGCAGGTTGGGGTGCTTCCACACAGTGCCCGCGGTGGGCTCAGCCTCGCCAGTCAGCACCTTGATCAGGGTCGACTTGCCGGCACCGTTGGGGCCTACATACCACAGGAGTTCATGTTTTCAGGTCTGGACCCAAACCAGTGGCCGGCGGGCAGCTATGTTTCACAAGACCATTACATGTCGGTTTCCTACATGCCCACACACTTACCCAGGCAGGCAACACGCGAGGACAGCGTGCAGTAGGCGGTGGCGCCCTCGAAGATGAGGCGGTCCGTGCCGGGGTACTTGTACGAGACCCTGTCGGCCTTGAGGATAGCCTTGTCCTTCGTCTTGACACCCTCCAGGTAGCCTGAAGGATGGAAATGGAGGCATATAGTCAGTGATGATACACCTTTTGCCCAACTCACCACAGTACAATAAAAATTACAAATACTGGAGGTATCTGGCGCATTACAAATACTGGAGGTATCTGGAGCATAAAATTGCCAAGCGTTGTGATCCGTTCCTACTTACCGGGCTCAGGCAGCTTGAACGTGAGCGTCGACGCCGTCAGCTCGTAGTAGGCCTTGGCCTCGGGCTTGGCCTTCACGAACTCCGAGAGGTTGCCCTTGTACACGCGCAGCTTGCGGTTGTTGTAGTCGATGATGTGGGTGCAAACGTGGTCCAGGAAGCCAGAGTCGTGCGACACAATGATGGCGGACACCTCCTTCAGGCCAGTTAGGTAGTTCTCCAGCCACTTAACTGCGAGTCAGCAACGCACACGGATGAGGTTATACTCAAGGCAACATGCTAGCGACAGCTTTAAGATGCTACCTTTCCTGCCAAATTTTTGTCTAGTTTTCCACAGCAGAAGCATCCCTTTGTTCCTCCCTCAACAGCTAACGGATCTCACCGTTGTAGACGTCGAGATGGTTGGTGGGCTCATCCAGCAGCAGGATATCGGGCTTCATGAGCATGCAACGGGCCAGGGCCAGCTTCATCTTCCAGCCACCAGACAGCGAGCCGACGGCCTTGTTGATCAGGTTGTCGTCGAAGCCGACGGACGCGAGCATGGCAGTAACCTCCTCCTTGGTGGTGGACACAGCCGCTTGCAGGTCAGCATCGGCGAACACGAAATCCACGCAGCCCAGGTCGGACAGGGAGCCGTCAATGTCGTGCTCAACGTACACGGTACGGAGCACGTCCTTGGGCGGGAAGCCGTCCACCTGGCCGTTGGCGATGGCGCGCATCAGCGTCGACTTGCCGACACCGTTGGGGCCGCACAGACCGTAGCGGCGGCCACGCTTCAGGCGCAGGGCAGCGTTGTTCAGCAGAATCTTGGCACCGTAAGCCAGCGAGAACTCGCAGTTGCACAGCTCATCGCCCTCCTCGTCATCGAAGTACTCGGTGCTCTTCACCTGCACCTCGGCGAAGCACTTGTCGCAGAGGGTCTTGGCAATGGGGGCCAGGGTCTCCTTGGAGACGAACACGCCCAGGTAGGCACCCAGCACCTGCGTTGAACCAACAAATAGGACGCGGTTCGTTAGCGACAACATCAGCCAACACCACGTAGTGCTTCCGGTGACAAATGGGTAAAGGTACCTGGCACAACGTTTACCAGCTTAACCTCCTAGTGTTAGCCTCAAGGCATAGGGATAAGACCACCTCGCCCTACATTGTCGCGCCACTCCTCCAGCTCGAAGTTCTTGTTGTTGGTGAGGTTGGCGCACAGAGCAGCGGCGTAGTCCAGCACGGGGTAGGCCTCGGGCACCAGGCCCAGCTTGCCATCAGCGGAGGCGGCCAGCAGGTCGTGCAGGCTCTTCAGGGCAGCGCTCTTGTCCAGGGTCTTGGCCAGCTGGGCCTTGCCCTCCTGCTCAATGCGCTGCAGGGTCTTCAGGGCGCCGGTAGCCACCTTGCGCAGCTCGGGGTCAGCGGCCTCAGCAGCCACCTGCAGGCACGTACAATAAGTCCGAAATATAAACATCCCACTGCAAAAGTCCATAAATATGTATATATCCTTGTGAACATAAGTGAAGGGGTGAGAAACACCTTAACAGCAATGATCGCTTGACCTAACACCAGGGTCCCTTGCAAGCCAGAGGACACTTTCGCACCTTCTCAATCTCGGGCATCAGACGGGGCAGGAACACCATGGCCTCAGCCGGCTTGTCGACCAGCTTCGCCATGTTGTCGGCAATCAGGGCAGCCTTACGCTTGATGGCGGTCACACGCTCACGCAGACCACGCAGCAGCAGCGGCACCATCAGGGACAGCGCGGGGGCCTCCACCTGCTGCACGAAGGTGGTCGAAGCCAGCTTGTGCACGGTGTCCTGCACCTCCGCAGGGTGGTTGATGGAGCGGATGACCAGCGGCACCATCGCCTCAATATCGCGGTTGGCGACCAGGGTGCAGGCGGCGGCCATGCAGTTGGTGGCAGTGTCCTGCGAAGGGTTTAACATGTTAGAGCTTAGCCCATCAAGGGTACGACGACAGCTCTAGAAATGCATTTTCAGGTACAAACAAAGGCCTCTGCCCATTGCTTTAGTCGACAAAACCGCCGTACCTTCACGCTCTGCTTCGACTCGTTCATGCAGCCAGACACAGCGGGCACAATGTCGGGCAGGGCGCGGGTAATCTGCTTGGGGTGCATGCCAACCAGGTCCTTAACCAGGTTCAGCGAGGCCTCCTTGGTGGCGGGGTGCTTCTTGGAGTCCATGCACTCGAACAGGTAGCCCAGCACGGTGTACACAGCGTGGGGGTTGATGATGTTGATCAGGGCCTTGGCGGCAGCCTCAGCACCGGCCTTGACCTCCGGCTTCTGCAAAGGTCCATGGGACAGGTACGTTAGAAACTGAGGGCGTCGTAATACCACGCCATAGGACCGTGCCGGGGCAAATCCAAGAGCTACTAGGGCGCGTGACGTACACCATGGGGTAACATTGAGGGTCTAACAGTAGGTGCTAAGGGGCGAAGTAGGGGGACTACAATCTACGCAAGTGCAACACGTATCAATGCTTCGCTCTCACCTTGTCGCCGCACTGCTCAAGAACCGCGGGCAGCAGGGGGACCAGGAAGGGCTCGGCGGCAGTGCCAATGGTCTCGCAGATGGCCTGGAAAGCAGCCAGACCGGCCTGGCGAGCATTGGCATTGGTCTTCTCCTCGATGGCAGCCTTCAGATCCTGGGTGGCACCGAAGCCCTGCAAGCGCGATAAGCGTTGTCTACAGTGAGAATGCATTTGTATCAACAACAAACGAAACATATGAAGTATTCAGGACGCACCTTGGCGCCGGCCTGCTTCAGGTGGGCAGCCAGCTCCGACGCAACCGCGGCATCGCCAGCAGCGAGCTTGGCAATGAGCTCAGCAGAAGCCTTGGTCTCAGGCACTGCAACAGTTACACAGTCGGGCAGGAAATTTTAGATCGTAATACAAAGAACATTTACAGCTGGGGAGCATAGCAAACGCTATGCCTCGACAAAAGCTGGAGCAATAGACTCTACCCTCCTGCCCGGGCCTATTGGTAGCAAACAAATTGCAACATACGTAGCAGAAACAAGGTAATGGAAAGCAGACTCAGCGCTCATAAACTTACGCTCAGCCACCTTCGAGCTGACCTCCTCAATCCGAATCACCAGGTTGACATCAGCGTCGGCAGACATCTTTGGAAAGCTTTGCACGATGGCAGAAGTGATGGAAACTGCTGTGCTACTCTGCGGACATAGGGAGGGGCGGCGGTATGGTGACAAAGCTCAACGTCAAGCGTTCCAACCGTAGGATGTTTGTGTTCATTATTCGATTGCTCAAGGTAACCAGAGTAGGCAAAGATGCTCTTGCGCCTGCAAACTGCATCATCCTAGCAGGAGGCGGTCTGCCCTGACGGCCTATTGTCCTGCAAATCCTATTTAATCGAATCCTACGACTAGTGACTGAGGCATAGCAAAACGTTGGTCGCCGCCGTTTGGCCCCACCTGTTAAACAGAGGTAGCTAACGAGCAGAACGGCGCTAGGGCCGTGCAAAGTGCGTGTAGGTAAGGGAGTGCCAGTCTGCAATACAGCAGATTCTGGACTTAAGGTAAAGAAGCAAGGTGGACAACGCGCTTTTCATGGCGGCGAAAATTGTACGGCGTTGCACCTAGGGGTACGGCAGAATGTTATCGCATGGGCGCCATGGCTTGGCATGACCACGTACAGTTCACAACCCTTTGGAACTAATAGTCTCTGACAGCGCAGCCAAGGCTTGATGGCTCGTCGTCGCTTTGGGGAAAGAGATAACATACAATGAAAACCAAGAAAGCCACATCGCATTTCTTTGCATAGCGCACAAGTACTGATGCTGTCTTCACAATACAATAATATGCAAGCGCCGTAGCTTATGTTTCGTGGTTCATATCGCATTTGCTTCGCATGTCTGTTGAGCAGAGGTACAGCCGCGCGCGTCGAGGAACCGCAACGAGTGTACTGCTCAATTGTCACCAATCGATTGCCATTTTAGCTTTACCATGTACATTGGCGGCTGTTTCACGGTAACTTCCTGGATGGCTTTATGGATGTGAAAACCGTTGAGCGCAGTAAGTAAACTTGGCAATGTCTGTACGCATGGGCAGCAAGCGGAAAGTGTTCGGCATAGCTGATTGGCGCTCTTCTGCCTGCTTACATAATTAGGAACGTGCACTACTGTCCTAAAGCGGCATTCGTCGAGGTCCCTTGAGTTCACAATTGGCTCCCCTTACACCATACCCTTACACCATACTAATCCAGTTATAGCACGTGAAGCGCCAATTGCTGCCGCTACATGTGAACAAGACCTACCGGCAGTTACCCTTGCACCTCTTCTGTGTAGCCTACGTGCTCCAACCAAGCGTATGTACCCGTTGCACGCCGCATTCAACTTAGCCTCTCTGCGCCATCACACTCTTAACACCGCACTCCTGCGGCACGCTCGCACAAGACGTATAGTACCTAAAGTAACGCTACCCCATGGGAACAGCGCACGCATTTCCTGCCGCAACATGACGCGGAGAGGACAGCAGGGCAGTAACAGAGCAAGCGCTGCGCCACGCCACATGGTACATACCCATCCCATTGCAGTTGCTAGGCGGCAGCGAGTCCAAGGAGCACTTTCTCCCGGACGCCGTAACCTCCGTTAACAAGTTAAAGTCCCTAGGTTAACGATCAGAGCAGCACCGCCGCAGCCGCATGCAGCTAGCGCCGCTGAGTCTCCCTGTGCTTGCCATCCGGTTCCTGCATGGCGCCTTGTCGCGACCTGCATCGTTGGGACCGCTCACAGCTCGAATTGGTCGCCGAACTGGTTGGCGGCGGGTAGCGTGTGGCCCATGGAGTCCAGCGTTTGCCCCAGGCCCAAGGAGCCCATCTTGTACTGCGCGATGCGCCGGAACACCTCCGACAGCACGTGCTGCAAGGGCAAGCAGGCAGGGAAGGATGTGAGGCGGGATGTAATCATGGTACCCGCTACCTGCCTTCGAGCTCCAACTAAAACTTCCATGCGCACGCCTAAAGCGTAGCAACTGTGCTTAGCAGAGTGCGGGCTTCTGCCCAACAGCATAGCACAGGCCTGAAGTATGGGGACAAGCAAATAGGGCACAAGCATATAGGCATCAGGTCTGGATGCACGCACCTTGGCGTTGGCGTTCTCCGGCAGTTTGAGTCCCAGGATGTGCCCCGCCTCCATGATGTAGTATTCGAGATCCTCGTCGCCGTGGCACTTGTTGGTGAGCGATGCAAGCCGATTCTGCAATGCGGTGCATCGGAGGACGACCGCAATGCTGGATTTCGTTGTATCTAGACACATGTAACCCCGTGCATGGACCCACATGAGCCCAATCGGATGGCACGGCATACAGTGCACATGCTCTGCTTTGCGTGCTTCTACGACCAACGCAGCACCTATCCGCTACCATCCAACCAACGTTCCTCCCTTGTTCTTGCCAACCTACCGTCTCGCTGGCGAAGCTTTCATCCAGGTCAAACAGTTCAAGCGCGGGCGGCGGTGGCTCGCGGATAGTCGGCGGGAAAACCGCGGGCTGCAGCGGTGGTAGCGGCGTCTCAAATGAGGGCGGGATGAGGTTGAGGGGCCCCTTCTTCACGCCCAGCTTCTCGTACAACGCGACACTCTCCGGGATGAGCGACGTGTCAAACTTGAAGAGCTGGTCCTCGAAAAGGGATGTCCAGTCTCGCGGCACTTCGTCAATTTCCTGCATGCGCGCGGGCGGGTGCGATGTGGGTTGGGATTGGGGATGCGTGTACAGTCAGGGCGTGACTGGAAAGGGACGGCCGGTAGCGGCATGGTGGCAATTACCGAAGGCCCGCAAAGGGATGGAGACACTGCACACTTCAGCCTATAAGCACTTGCATGTGCGCTAACGAGAAGCCAGTCACAACTGAAGCCCGGGTACCGTCGTTTATTGCCCCACCAGGCAACCCAATGCACCCAGCAACCCACCTGCAGGCAGCCTTTCAGCTTGTCCGCCAGGCTAGAAGTGTCCGGCAGCAGCTTTAGGTCGCTCACGTCCGGCTCCTCCGCGTCAATGTCGTTGAGCTGAATCTTCGAGTTCTGTGCGTCAAGGAGGCATGGTATAGAGGATAAGGGGGATGCGTACATGCACAGCATGCACAGCCAGGTAAATTAGGGTTGGGATCTAGCCTCTCGCATGGCCATTTCCCGACGGCAGCATCCATTCCGTCAGCTATTCCTACAACCAGTTGTGCTTCCTATAACTTGTCTCGATGCATACAAGCACTCAAACCTCTTCACACGTTCTAGTATGCCAAAGGGGAAACCTCCGCGTGTGCTCCCCACCATTCGCGACTTCACGTCTTCCTGCCTTCCAGGGACCTCACCGGTTTGAGGAACTTGAACAAGAAGTCCATGAGCTTGGAGTTCTCCTCTTTATCAAGCCACTTGTCATCAAAGATGGCACAGGAGCCCAGCACTGCGATGCGCCCGTAACCCGGCTGAGCCCATACGGCGCCCACGGGTCGGTTCATGGGGTAAGCGATCTTTCCGCTGGAGAGGATGGGCACCGCTGGCTTCTGTACTGATAGCGTGGACCCAAAGGGGAACACAAACTCCAGCCCTGTCCCGTCGAACGCCTGCGGCCCCTTTGACACGCGGAACTCCTCGTCGTCGTTGCTGCTTAAGCTCTTGCCCGCGCCGGTGATCACGGCGCGGTTCAGGATACCGTCCGAGATCAGTACCTCCTTGGGGTGGAGGTACTTATAGTGCGTGGTTCGCACCACGGCGTCGCTGTTTACGGACATCCCGAACTGCTCGAGGAAATAGTTGATGTTGGTCCCCGCCTTCTCCTCGCCTCCTTCAGACATGAGCACCAGGATTGAGCCGCCTCCTTTCACATACCGCTTGAGGATGTCCACCTCGCTGGCGGTGAACTTTTCTTTTGGACAGCCAAACACCAAAATGTGCGCTGACCGCAGGGTGTCCAGCGAAAAGTCATCCTTGTCGAGTTTGTCAGGCTTGTATGCTGATCGCAATCTTCTAAACAACTGCTTGTATCCTTGCTTCTGCGTGTGGCTTTCCCCTTTGGCAGCGCTAAAGAGAATGCGGACCTCCTCTGCCCCTGGCTCCTCCATTGTGTAACTGCTTGGTGCTACGTTTTATATAACAAGGAAATGACGCTGGGCTGGGCTGGGCGCTGAGCAAAGGGGTACTGCGGACCTGCGAGGGTGGTAATGAACATGTCGCCTAGGATAACATAACTGCAGGTGCAAGCTGTCACATACCAGCGCCCTTATGCAAGCCGCAGCTCCATGGGTCCCTTATAGCACGCTCAGGCCTTCCTCATAAGCTTCTATAGCAGTACTCTCTAAGGCGCGGCTCTTCAGTTGTTGCGAGAAACGATGGGTACAAAAATAAAAAGGTATGGGTTGTAGAAATGGCCAAGGAACGTCGTCTGGGGTAGCCAGGTTGCAACACCAAGGGGTTGGGGCGCATTGGCTCACGTACGGCAGAGAAGCCGGGAGGCCGTTCGCAGGATGGTCATGTTACCCGGTGCCTTTCTCTAGCTGTTGCACACCGCTGGACGTATGGAGTGTAAACGGCGTCTTTGGGTCATTTTGCAATTTGTTGCTAGGGCTAAGTCCCAGGTCGCTCGGTTTCGAGCCGTTTACACAGGAAGGCCCAGGAATGCTGCTCTGCGTTAACTTAAAGTTCTTTGCATTCGCACCAAACGCGGTTCCGCATAGAGGTGTGTGCAGGTTTTGCCCGTTTCGCCGTGCAATTGCCGCACCATGATGGGTGATGAGACACTACGCAGACAAATTGCTACCAAACTAGATCACATTATCTCTCCTTGTATAGAAGTTCGTGTACGCCTTCTAATTCACAAGCGCATCGGTGGCATCGGCGACGTGGGCAGGGGAACCACTGCCTCCATACCACCTCTCGGTCCTGTCCCACATGATGCACCCTAATCCCCACAACTCCCTCCAAATCCACCTTTGCTCCCCGGTCCGCAGCAACACCCAAGGACTTGGGTCATGCCGCTCGTCCCAAGGACGCATCCGCACAATCCATAACCAGTTCAGCCCAAGGCGGCCCAGCCGCCGCCACAGCTGCAGCGCCAAAGGTCACTGCAAGATCAGGAGCCACGGGAGCAGCCCGGGCTGCAGCAGCTGCCGTACACATGCAGAAGCTGCATGCCTGGCGCGATGCCGTACGTACTCACTTATCTTCTGTCGTACATGGGAATGCTGGCGCAGCAGCTGCCAGTGCCGAGCGGCAGCGCATGGGGCCCTATGAGGAACAGCAGCTGTCAAGCAGCAGTAGCAGCAGCGATACAGGCGCCGACGGCATTCAAGTAATGATGGTCAACAGTAGCAGTACTCGGCTGATCTCCACGCCACATGTAAGCAATGCTGCCGCTGCGGATGCAACCAGGTGCATCCCCCCAGCAGCAACAGCCTCCCCACCAACATCTCTAGCAGCATCAAACCCACCCTGGAGGAAACTCCTCCTCCTCAGGAGGCTTCCAAGATCTGCCGTACAACCACCGGGCGCAGCAGCACCCGGCATGCACCCCAGCACCACCACAGCCGCAGCCCAGCTAGAACCCCCTGCCCAAGCAGCAGCCTCATCCTCAATAACCACAACCGCAATAACCACAGCCGCTGCCCCAAACCGGCTGCCTGGCACCCCGCCGCCGCAGCCCAGCCCGCTGAATTCCGTATCACGCAGCATGCGCAGCATGCGCCTGGCGCTCAAATCTCTCCGCACCCGTGCAACCGCTGCCACCTCCTCCTCCTCTTTCCCTTCCTCCTCCTCCTCCTCCTCCTCTCCTGCGGGTGCGGGTGCGGGTGCGGGTGCCACCCACCTGGTGGTGCTGGCCAATGGGCTGTTCGGCAGCCCTGCCAACTGGGAGGTGGTGTGCGAGGAGCTGCGGGAGCAGCTGGACATGCGGAGCGTGCTGCTGCACCCCTCGCAGGTGGGCAGGAGGGGCGTGGGTGGGAAAAGAGGAAACAACTAACTGACTGTGTGATAAGGCGTCGTCATGCGGGTGGGAGGCATGGGGATCAGGTAAACTGAGCCGGATGGGGACCGGGGCCCGGCGGGACTTCGGCGTCCTCAGGGCCCAGGGTACGGGGGAAAAGGGCCCGTTGTCCCTACCAGCCCATCGGTGTGTTACCTTACCGCCGCCTCATGTAGCCACAGCGGCTTCCCTACACTTCTTCCCCTCCTCCCCCTCCTTCGCAGGCCAACCGCCTGACGGACACGTACGATGGTATTGACGTGTGCGGTGAGCGGCTGGCGCAGGAGATCCGGGCAGTGGCTGCGGCGCACCCCTCCCTGGAGCGCATCTCAGTCATCGGGCACTCCATGGTACGGCACTCCCGGGCATCTGATGGGGTCTGTGTGTGTTAAAATAACTGGCCGCGAGGCGAAACGTACTGTGATTGCCGAAAGATGGAGTCCTCCCACCGAAAAACGCCACAGGTGAAGTGAAGTCCGTTGGCTATGTTGTAATAGAGCTGTCGAGTAGTATCGGAATCAGTGTAAAGCAGTAATAGCAATGTCGTAACGCGACCGGACCTAATGTGTGTTAAAATAACTGGCCTACTGTGTGTGGGCGGGTGCTCTTTCGGAGTTCCACTACTCATGTAGAGCCCTTACTTCCTATCTAGTTCTGCCTGGTGGGTACCGATAGTGCGATGTGGTGCTGCCGGAGCGTCCACCAAGGGCGTGTCCCGTTCCCCCCTTCCTGAGCAACCCTCCCCTCACGCCTGCCGGGGTGTGGATGCTGCTGCTGCTGCCATTGCTCCCTGGAGTGGTACCCACACTCGTCCCGCTCCGCTTTTCATCCTCGCCCCTTCTTCCTCAGCCACCGCCAGCACCGCGTCGCAAACCCACCTCACTTGCGCTCATTCGTCAGAGGCTTTCATGCGTCACAGGTTTCCACCACCCACCCACCTTCCTCCAAATGCGTCCACTGCATGATCGGGGATTCGGGATTGGGACTCCGTTGCTGCACTTATTTATTATTTCCTCCTCCCCATGCAGGGCTTTCATGCCATCATGCTTTCATGCCACCACCCACCTTCCTCCTCCCCATGCAGGGCGGTCTGCTGCTTCGCTACGCGCTGGGCCGGCTCTACAACCCTGCCACGGGGCGGGTGGCGGGGCTGCGTCCCGCGCACTTCGTGTCCATGGCCACCCCGCACCTGGGCTGCGATGCGCATGGACTGGCGCAGGTAGGTGGGGAGCGGGCGGGCGGGGGGGAGGCGGTTGTGAGGGGGGAGGCGGGGTGTGGGCGATAATGGCAAGGCTTGGAGATGCGACGGTGTGGGGTAGGAGTTGAGAGGGCTGTCAGTATGATGCGCAGGGACTGGCGCAGGTGGGTTAACTGGGCACTGGGAGGTGAGGGGTGGGGTGCTGTGAGTGGTGAGGAGGGGTCTGGCCGGTGGTACGGCGTGGTAGTGTGGCCTTGTGGGATGTGGGTTAGGAGCGAGGAGGGCCTTCGCTACTACGGATGCCATGGCTGCTTATTGTGTTGCATCCCTGCTTCTTCATGCTGGTGCTGCTGCTGTGGCTGCTGCTGCTACTGCTGCTGTGGCGCGCGCAGGTCCCCTTCATCGGCTGGGTGGGAGTCAAGCCGGTGCAGCGCATGTTGCAGGTGCGGGGCTGCGGGAGGGGGGAAAGAAGAATACCCAATGTGCGGGAGGGGGAGGGGTTGCCAGGGCTTGCTTGAGGATTCCATGGCTCCTAGGGCTCCGGCGACCGATGCCCCTGCCTGTGAACGGCTTTTGCTCTCAGAGCAGTTCCTGTCACCGCCTTTGTCCCCACGTGCCTTTAGGGCGGCTCCCGCGTCTGATGCCCCCACGCTCCTCACGCTCCCCCGCTCCCCAACTCGCAGGCGCTCTCCGTCCCCACCGCCAGCCTGCTCTTCCGCCGCACCGGCCGCCAGTTCTTCCTCGCGGACGGGGGCGCCTCCTCCTCCTCCACCACCACCATCACCACCACCACCACCACCATGACAGCTGCAGCAGCAACAGCAGCACCTGTCCCGGCTGCGGCTGCTGCTCCGGTCTCGGCACCTGCCCATACCTCGGTCTCATCCGCAGGCCGTATCGCCAGCAGCAGCATCACCACCACCATTACCACCTACGCAGCGGGCGCTCCTGCTGCTGCCGCTCCTTCGGGGGCAAGCCGGAGCTTCGCGGTGACATCCTCCTCATCCTTCTCCTCCTCAACAGCACCAAGGTCGTCCCCATCACGTCCTCTGTCTCAAACCATGATGCCCGCCCGCCATGGAACGCCCTCCAGCCCAGCCGTCTCTCCTTCAGGCCCCCTCCCTGCCACCTCCCCCACTGCTGCTGCTACCCCGCCCTCTTCCTCCTCCTCCTCCTCCGCCGCCTCCGCCCCCGCCGCCTCTCCTGCTGCTTCCATACCGCCGCTGCTGTACCGCATGACGCAGGACGAGCCGCAGCGGGGGCTGTACTGCTACTCGGCACTTGCCAGCTTCGCCAGCCGTACAGCATACGCTAACACAGGTGCGTGGCAGGGCGGGGGCGCTCCGTGTGGCGAAGGGAAGGAGAAGAAGGAACCGGCCATGAGCGGCCGCCTATGTGTGTTTTCCTCGCTGTTTTCTTCGCGTCCTTCCTGCCAGTGTTCCCCTTCCTTCTTCCTCACGCCTTCCTCCTCCCCCTCCTGTCTCCTGTCTTTCCTCTTCTTACATCCCCCTTGCCTCTGTTCCCTGCTTCCCCCCTCCCCGCCCCCAGACGGGGACCATCTGGTGGGGTGGGCCAACTCCTCGCTGCGCTTCCTGCACCAGCTGCCGCCACTGCCGCCGGAGGCAGCCCGGGCGAGAGGGGTGGTGCTGCAGGTGCTGCGGGAGGGTGGGCGGACCGGGGTGGTGGCTTTAGGGGGATCGTGATCCTTGCATGGTTGACCGTGAAACGGATCTTCGAATGGGGCAGGGAGGGAAAAGGAAGACAGGTTGAGGGTCAGCCTTATACTTGCCGCAGGGTTTCTATGGCATTCTCCTACCATATCTCACCATACCACCGCCTGCACATATAACCCGCATCACTCCTCTCGCCCCCCCCCCGCACGCACGCATCCCCTCCTTCAGGACCCGCTGCTGGCCGCTTTCGATGTGCGCGCCAAACCCGATCCGGAGCCGCAGCATGCGGCAGGCAGCGCTGACCTACCCATCGACCCGCTGCCATCAACACCCCCACCAGCACCTCAGTCGCTCCTGTCCTCGCCCCAGCAGCACCCGCAGCAACAGCCTCTGGAGAGCAACGGTAATGGCAACGGTGGCGGTAACGGTAGCGCTACCGGCGCTGTCGGCTTTAGCGACAACACAACCGCCACAACTGCCACCGCCGCCACTGCTGCAGCTAGTGCTGCTGCGCTGGCCGAGGTGATGCTGGTGCGGCTGCAGCGGCTGCCCTGGCGCCGCATCGACGTGTCGTTCCAGGGGGCAAGATTCGGCTTCGCGCACAACAACATCCAGGTAAGGGAGGGTACTGGGTGAGGCCTGGGTGTTAAGAAAACTGGCCGCGAGTCGGAACGTGATGTGAGTGCCGGAAGATGAAGTCTCCACAGAAATGCCACAGGAGCCGAGGAGTGTGCACGGTGGGGTGCGGGAAGCAATGGTCCCTAGTGCCTAAAGGCTGAAGAGGGATGCGGGCATACGCGGAGAGGGGGGGAGGTGCAGGATTACCACGCATGCATGCGGGTCCGTCTTGTTGTGCTGACCTTCACCCGCTCCTATAGCCGTCTGCACTAGTCACCCATGCATGAGCCGGGTTTCCCGCATATCACCGCCATTGCTGTCACTGCAGCGCCGTGCTTTCCTCACCAGTGGCGCTGTTCCTCTTCCGGTTACTGGTTCTACGACCCCTCTTGCCGCTCCCCCTGTCGCCCCCACCCCCCCTGTTGCCGCTCTCCCCAGGTGACTCGCCGCTGGTTTAACTTCGAGGGGCTGGCGGTGGTGCACCACCTGGCTCGGCAGCTGGCAGCACTGGAGCAGGTGTGGGAGCAGCAGCAGCAGCAGTGCAGGGAGGAGGAGGAGGAGGAGGAGCGGGGGCGGGAGGGGCAGCGGGAGGGGGCAGCAGGCGGGAGGGGGGAGGCAGGGGGGCTGCAGGTGGTGGCAGTGGGGAAGCAGCAGCAGGCGGCAGGGCGGCTGGGGGTCATGCGGGAGGAGCAGCAGCAGCAGCAGCAGCAGGGCCGCACGCAGGAGCCTCTGTGGACTGAGGCTGAGGAGATGGAGGTGGTGCGGGAGGCGGAGGCAGCGGAGAGGCGCGAGGAGGAGGAGGGAGCAGAGGGCGCGTGAGGCGGAGGTATATTATAAGCGGAATAAACCGGCTGGCCTGAAAGTTGCTCGCTTGTCACCCAGGGTGAACAGCCATCATGTTTGCGTAGTGCGTTTCATGCGGGCACTGGGCAAGATAGATTCACACTGCGTGTTTGCTTGTGGGCATGGATGACGTCCACGATCGACATCGCAGGAAGCGATGGGATGTTGCTGAGGGGAATGTCCGCAGTCCGCAGTCCCTGGGTTTTTTGTTATGGTACCCGTGCTCCCTTCCACGGGTTAATCCGTTTATAATGAGATGAATGACTGACGGCCGGGGACCTTGCCCAAGAAGTCATGTGCCCGGAATATTCGCGGGATTTCCCAGAGGTGTTCTTTGGGTTTGCAAAGAGGATGCGACCTCGCGCTACGCATCGCTGTGCGGCGTTGGCGCGGGTTGGGGTCGGCATTGGTGCTGGAGTGGTGTGGTCTTGGTGCAGGATCGGTAGCAGTAGCCACAGTTGCGCCGTAACGACAGTGGGTTCGGACCGCTAACCAAAGCTGTTTAGTCAAGTGCTCGCAGGCGTCACAGCCCAGCACCCTAGGAAGGACCAGTTCTACACGGGTTTCAAGGATTCCTATCACCTTGTTCCAAAGTGCCGTCAGACTGCGAGGGCCCCTCTCATTAGCAGTTGGCCCTCTGTTGTCGCAAGCAAGTAAGGCAAACACATGTTCAATTTTGCAAAGACCAAAGCCGTCATGGCCCAGGCAAAGCCCTGCCCTGCTGACCTGACCCATGGGTCGCCCGGCTGCGTGATAACGCTCGAGTGCAAGGAGGGTGTTAAGCTGGAAGCCCTGCGCTGCGCTCTGAGCAATGCGTCTCCCATATTGCGTGAGGCTCTCAGCCTGAAGCTGGCTAAGCCCGGCGTGCTTGAGCTGCCTGAGGATAACGCCGCGGATTGGGAGCTGATGATCAGGATGATCCAGCCCGGCACCTACCCTCCGGCTGCCGTGAACTGGGTGAGTGGAATGTCCGAAGCGCTTCAGGATATCTTCTGCGCGACGGGCGTATGATGGAATGCATGATGAATGATCTCGCCAAGGCCAGGGCTTTCTATCATTAGCTTAACTCTGGCAAATAGTTTATCCTGAGCACGCCGGTAGTCATCGGCTCAGTACCAAGCGGGGCTTAGTAACGAGAAGAAAAGACCCAGGAACGCCGAGAAAATTAAAACTGCTGGCTTGAACTACCTGTGTCCCCTTCTGCCCCGCCTCACCCGCGTGATCCCTGCCCTGACCGTCGAACCAACCCCAGGAAAACGTGGAGCGCCTGCTGCATCTGGCTGACAAGTACGACATGGCTGTCGTACGGGGCTACTGCGCCAACTTCCTGAGCCGCAACACCTCCTCTCTCACCCTGTCAGAGCCGCTGCTGTCGCCCACTAACCCGCTCATGGCCGCCACTCTCGTCTGCAAGTACTGCAACCTGCCGGAGCTCAAGCCGTACACGGATGCCGTTCAGCACACGCTATGTGCGGTACTGGCGCCCATGAGTTCCTCTGCCGGCGCAACTGTCAAGTCCCTGGTGGCCCTGCTGAAGCCGCTGACTGCACACGAGCGCTTCCACGATGCCATTGCCCCCGCCGTGCAGGTCAGCAACCGGCTGCTGCTGCCTGCATCGGGTTTCATTGTTGCCCAGTTGCGGGTTTGTGCTACCCATCTGTAACCACCAGCAAGGCATAATCCAGTTATATCCTCACCCTCTTTCCTTTCTCCCGCAGGCAACGGTGGTTGCCGCCCTCCTGGCAGGCCTTGAAAGCTTCGCCGGCTTCAGTGGCCGTGGGCCCTGCCGCAGCTGCGGCGCGCGCTACCCGTAACCACCATGGGGACTGTGGCTGCACCTGGTATGCGTTACATCGTGCCGCTAACTATCCAACCAGTTTATAAGGATTAAGGTTTGCGTACCTGGCCTTGTCTGTCTGTGGCAAGAAAACTGGCCGCGAGTAGGAACGTACTGGGATGTCGGAAGATGAAGTCCCCACAGAACCGCCGCAGGAGCCGAGTCTTTCTGTGGTGTGCGGTATAGCTTGGCACGTGCCTGCTGATCTGTTGGTTTCGTGCAGGGTTTACCGGTAGTTTCATTGCCTGTCGTTGTATGGATACTTGCGCGACCTGTAGCCTGTGCCATATAGAACATGACACGTAAACGAACATCACAACTGGCGGAAGCTGTAAGTCATACTGCTCTTCTTAACCCATCCCAAATCGAAGAGACAACATGGTAAGGGCTACCGACCCAGCAATCGGTGGCTCCCGTGAAACCGCCTGGTACACTCTGTTCCGCTGTTGCCTGCCTGACGGCTTGCTGGCCAGTCTGCTGCTGCTGACCGCGTGACCACTCCCGCAACCGTCTTAGCTAGCCGGACATCAGAAAGTACGGTCGCCATGTGGTGCCAATCCGTTCCGTGCGCATCAGGTTACGCCAGCCAGAGCGTGGGGTGATGTGGAACTAGGGTGCTCCTGGGCCAGGGTATGAAAGTCTGTCGGAGTTTGCAACAATTTGAATGGCCCTAAACGACATCTTGGTTTAGTTAGGCTCTGCCATGGAAGGCCCAACTGGTATTGCAATATAAGATGGCGCCTGCTCCTCCATCCTTTTGGATGGATGGAGGGAATGGGTAGTCCCAGTGCTAGCCTACAGTGAGTGCAGTGGCATTTTATACACCTAATTTTCTGTGAAGCACTGGCCAAACCGTTGGGATCGCCTAATCCTATCGCAAGCGTATTGACCAACCGCCGAGGGTATTACCTATATTGGCTCTCCATCAGATGAGAACTAATGCCCCTTTGCCGTCAAGTGGTAAAGGTTTGAGTACATCTACCCTGTGGCTCTTCGGTCACCTAGCGGCTGTTCAGTTTCAGTTCGGTTTCCTGCGTGCGTGCATGTACGAGGGCGACGCAGCTTCCGCTGTCGACACACATCGCACCCATTGTTCATAGCAGATGGACCCCTTATCAAAGATTGCTTGCTGGCATTCCGCATCTCTTTGCTTGCGGCTGCCAAGTGGTTAGTGTTCTACTGCAAAGTTGATGGGCACCAGGAAGCCTTTTAGGACCCATGGCCCAGCAGTCGGTTGATCAGCTGGCTAAGGCTCTAGTAGATACCACACGACGGGAGGTGGTGTGGCCCATGGTGTTCTCTGGGATTAAAAACATCGTGCGGACCAACAACCTCAACACGGAGACGTTGTCCTGCATCAAGACCTGGCTGAAAACAAATGACAGCCAGTTGCATACGCCGTTGCTCAGCTTAACGGTAGGTGCATGCCTAAAGATCGAGTATGAACCCGCAAAGCTTGTTCGTTACAGGCCTCTACCTATTCACTCAGACACGTATTCAGTTAGTTATCCTCTTTCCATATCTTTGTAGGTTATGCATACTATGTCGCTCAACTGCAGCCAGTTCGTGCGCAACCAGTTAGCTGCTCCTAAGCTGTTCCAGCGATTGGAAAAGCAGCTAGCAAAGCCGCAGGGGCCCCAAGTCGCAACAGCAATAGTCCAAGTCCTCGTTGATTGGGCTCACCTCTATGGGTACGCTCGGCTTCCACTCCTCGATACAGCTCACCTATTTGATGGTATTAACTAGGATTATGGCTTCTGCCATTGAACTAATGCAATGGCAACTGGGTTTCATCAAAACCGCACCACCTTCCTTTGATAAGCCCACTCCTCCACTTCCTTGATGCATCGCACCATCGTGCTCCCCTCCCCGTCACCTCGCACCGCTCAGGCATGAGGAGCTGGGGGCGCGCAGCCGGGCGGTGTTGGCGCAGCCGCGGTACAGCCAGATGGCTGTTGGCTACGCGCCCTCGCCCGCGGTCGTGAGCATGGAGGAGGAGATGCGGCTGGGGCTGCCGCCCGTGGCGCCCATCCGCGGGGAGGACTTCATCAGCTGGTTGTACCGGGGAGGTGGGTCATGGGCGAGCGAGAGGGGGCCGGAGGAGCCAGCGCATGCGACAGGGGCGGATGGGGGTTGTGTGGGCGAGATGGCAGGTGGGGTTCACCCTCCGTGGTGTACGGTATGAGGACCACATGGCCCCTAGCCCTGCATGCGGCTTCCTGTCGCCCAGCCCACACCTCGCCTCTTTAGCCATTATCCTGACCTCGGCGCGCTCCCCACCTTCCGTTCCACCTGCTCCTTCCTTGTTGGGTTGCTTCCAGCCAGCCGGGACGGCTCTGCACGCGGCGCTGGTGGCGCTGCTGCTCCCGCCGCTGGCAGCCCCAGCCCCTCCGCACCTGGCGGGCAGCAGCAGCAGCAGCAGGGGTACGTACCCGGCGGGGCGCCGCCGCCCATCACATCACAGGAGGTGGGTGCGGCAGCGTATAGCCGTTGCTAGTGCGGTGACAAATAGGGGGCAGGTGGAGATGGAGGTGCGGCCCCTAGGAGCGACTGAGGAGCTGAGAGACGAGGGCAGAAGGGATGAGGATGCCACCAGCTTAAGACTGGCATGGTACAGGCACACCAATCGAACTTCCAAAGGAGGCAAAGCGCAAGCCGGTTCCTGTTGCCTTCCAACCAAGCAACTCCTTAACTCCTTGCTCCTGCTCCACCCCTCACGGCACCACCTCCTAGTCACCAATGACATCATTAATGATAATAATAAAGGTTACGTTTTCCCTACCCGCCCTCCGTCCGGCCCCTGCAGGCTCCCCAGCTCTGCCGGCGCATGCGGGCTGACGCCGAGCGGCTCACCTCCGCGCTGGCCGCCTGCCGCTCCGCCGCGGGTCGCAGCCAGCGGGTGGAGCAGCTGCTGGGGCCCATGGACGCGGCGTACCGGGAGGCGGAGAGGTGCAGCCAGTGGAGGAGGAGGGTGCAGGTGGGAGGACACGGGGACAGGGGACAGGGAGGAGAGAGCAGGGGAGAGGTAGGGGTGAGAGAGTAGGTGCCCGGATGAGGAGCGGAGGGGAAGGAGGGCGGCTGGGAAGAGCCACGGGGGCTTGGAAAAGGGAGAGTTGGAGGTGTACAGGGTGCGGGAGCTAACAAAAAGGAAGCTGAGAGTTCCTGGGAAGAAAGGAGCCTGTCCACTATCCTCCCTATCCCTATCCCACCCCGCCCCTCACTCGTGTTTCCCTGGCTTCCCTCTCTCCAGGAGTTTGCTGCCCGCCGCGCCGATGACCCCGCCGCGCTGTCCTCGCTGCTGTCCGCCACCGACGTGATCAACCAGGCGCTGCAGCTCTGGCAGGACTTCACGGGGCGGGAGGTGTTTGCGGCCATGCGCATCACCGTGCCGCCCATGCCGCCGGAGCACCTGCAGCAGCAGCAGCAGCCGAACGGTGGTGCTGGAGGTAGCGGTGCAGCAGCAGGAGGAGGCGGAGGAGGAGGAGCAGCAACCCTAGCGCTAGACGAGCTCTTCAACCATGTGGCTCCGGCGGCATCGCAGCAGCAGCAGCCGGTAGCAGTGGCTGTGGTAGCGGCGGGGGCTGCAGGCGGCTTTCCGGCTCCTAGCACGAACCCCTTTGCTGCGCCGCCTCCTCCATCTGCCTCATCAGGGAGCGCAGCTGCGGGTGCTGCTGCGGCGGCGGTGGTTTCCGGACCTCCTCACAGCGGGTCCCTGCCCCCCCGGGGGCAATCCTCGGCACACACGCACACCCAACCCCACCACCAGGCGAACCCGAGCTTCTCTGAGTGGGACCCCTTCGCCATGCCTGCGCCCCAACGGCAGCCGCCGGCAGCGACAGCGGCAGGGACAGCCGCCGCGGCCAACGGCACAGCAGCACCCACAGCCCCGGCCGCCACGGCTGCAGCTGCTAACACGGGTTGGACCCACTTTTCATCCGATACCGGTAACCCACCAACCGCCTTGCAAGCAACTGGCTCCTCGAGATCACCCAGTCCTGCGCCGTACAGCCCCGGCCAATCCTCGCCTCAAACCCGAAGCGGCGGTGTGCAGCACTCACCCTCTGCCACCGCTAACTCCTCGACCTCCGTCACCTCCACACCCAATGGCCTCGCTTCTGCACGTGCCGTACCATCCCCTGCGAATGCCACGACGCCGCAACACCCCACCGCCGCCTCCAGCTCCTACCAGGCACCCGCAGGCACCTCCACGGCATCCGCATCGCATGCACATGCATCCGGGTCCAGTAGACCCGACAGCAGCAAACACGCAGCAGCACCAGCACCAGTACATGCGAACGGCAGCGGCAGTAGCAATGCGAACACAACGCTTGACTGGATGCCTCTATTCGAGCGGTTAGCCTCAGACTTGCGAACCCTATCGTCATCGACATCGTCCTCATCAGGGACGGCTGCTCCTGACGCTACCGCCGCCGCCGCCGGGCCGCCGCTAGCGGCGGTGCTGCCACGGGTACGACAGCTCTGCGAGGCCTTGGCTGAGCAGCACAGCGCCCGAGTAGCCGAGCTGACGGCGGCACATGCAGCTGAGTTGCGGGACGCGCGGATGCAGGCGGCGTTGATGGCGAATGTACGGCAGGTGACGTCATCGCCATCCTCATCGTCATCGACGTTGGCGGGAGCGGGCGGTACGGGAAATACAGCTGGGAAGAATGGCGGAGGTTCAGGGGTGCCCATGGCTGCAGCAGCCGCAGCAGGTGGTGGTGGGAGTGCGCATGCGAGGTCCTTGCATGGTAGTGGTGCTGGGGTTGCTAATGGGTTCTCCCCACCGCCGCAGCACTTGCAGTCACAACCTGCGATTTTGGGTGCGGGGCAGCTGGGTCCTTTGCAAGCGGGCCTGCAGCTGCACCAGCAGCCACCGCCGCTGCCGCCGTTGTTCCAGGGGGCCCCTCAGCTGCAGAGTAGCATGGCGGCATTGAGCCTGTCGGGGAGTAAACAGGCCAGCGCCAATGGCAAAGGCAGCAACAGCAGCAGTGCAGCGCCAGCGGACTTCTCCTTGATCTAGTAAACAGGTGTTGATCTAGTAAACAGGTGTTGTGCACGACGGAGTCTTCGGCCTCGGTGGATGCATGCTGGACCCAGAGGGGTATATGCAATTGAGAAGGGTTCCTCTCGGTGCAGTGTTGTTGCTGCTGCTGTATGATGATTAGGGCTGTAGGGGGAGGATAGGGCAGCACGTTTCGCATGGTTGCATCGCCGCCTTTGGAGCCCATCGTGTACATGATATTTATTCTTTCTTAAACGTGCAGTGCGTTTTTGTAGGGGTTCTGCATTGTGGCTTAATCCAGTGCTCCAGAGTAACGAATAACAGACGTCGGGTGCGTAGGAAGTTAGGGTCAGACAAGTTAGGGTTGTAGAAACGGCGAATTGGGCTCAAGGCTTACGTGATCAGCCTACAAATTTGGATAAGCGGGCGCCAGGTAGGCAGTTACAATAGTGCACTACGCGCTAGGGTGTTTTGATGGAGAGGCAGCTGTGCTGCAAGCTATCTGCATGCAATTGTTTCATCAGTCACGCTCGGCAACAGGCCCTTGGTTGCTGGTACTTGGGACCATGTGTTTGGCTTGGCCGGATGCAGGAGTGTATCAATCAGTGCATGCATCAAATGGATCGCGACAAGTTTCTTGCTTGGTAGTATATTTTCTAATTGGAGTTCGGTAAAGATAGGGAAGAGTCCTTACTTGGCCCGGCAAGCTTGGCCAATACGGACGGTAACGCTAAAACAGTGTTACGAAAATGTGACTGGGGGTCAGGGGGTTTGCTGCCTTCCTCCGCGAGTATCCACATGCCGGTGTATCTCCAGTGCCGCGCCTGGTGGCCACACCACTTGCCTCCTCAAGGCATCACGACAGCATCATACTTATTCCAACCTCGATCACGTCGCTTGGGGCACGAGTCATGGGTCCCGACTACTACCCAGTCGCAGAGATAGCCGATACCGGTACCCTCTGTGACCCTACCCCATGACACAAACCCTTTTACGCTGCCCACGGCCACCCGCACACAAGCCAGTGACCGTGTCTTGCTACCGCGCCTACCGTAGCTCTTAGGCATCATCACCCTCACCGTCTCCTGAACACCGCCCTTCGCAAGCCCCTTCTGGCCCCTTCACGGCTTCCCTCCATTGCCTCCCATCCCCTTCCGCGTCTCTGCCACAGCACCTCAACACCTCCCTCGCCCTTCGTCCACAGGATACTTGCAGGGCTGGCCCCCTCCACACTCCCTCCCCGCCTCCCTTACAGGAAGAAGCGGCGGCGGCTGGTCTTGTTCTCCTTCTTGGGCAGCCACTCGAACTCCCCGTTCTTGCTGTCGAAGGTGCCCTTCTGCAGGCTCAACAGCTTGAGTGTGAAGCGGGGGCCGAGCTCCTGTGGCGGCAGGCGGGAGGAGTGGCAGGCGGCAGCAGCGGTGGAAGGCAGGGGGCTGTTAAGGAAGTGTGGGGATTGAGCGAGAGGTCAGCTTTGGAAAGGAATTGGACACCAAACACATACACACGTGCGCATCCATGCACGTATGCGCAGGGGGCGTTTGGCACTTACAAGTGCACCAAGCGTGTGCCGGTAACCAGCTAACGAGCACGAGCATGCAGGATCAGCACTGTTACGCGGCTCAGAGTTGCTTGAAACACACTTGCGCGCCCCGCACCTGCAGCCGTGCCACCACGGCCTTCTTTTTCTTGGCGTCCTTGGCCTTGGGGTCGCGAGTCTCCTTCTCCTCGAAGATGTAGCGGTGGTGCCTGGAGGGGTAGAGGGGGAGGCAGGGGCAGGGAGTGGGGCGAGAGAATACCCGGTAACGAGGAGGGCGCCAGGCGGGGTCAAACACCAACAAACACCATGAGACGGCTATGTTAAAGCGAGCAGGATGGTCCATCGCGCCCTTGCTTTCTAACCCCCGCAGGCCCGCCCTCCCGCGCCCCCCCCCGGCCTCTCCTTACCGCACAAATATGAAGTCGCGCTGGTTGTGGAACGTCACCACTCTCCGCCCTCGGAACTGCGGGTTCTGCAGCGGCAGCAGCAGCAGACACAACGACAACAACATGTGAGCGCCGAGGACAGGGAAGTGAAAGGGGAAGGGGCAACAGCAAAGGGGGAAGCAGCGCGGCGCAGCAAGCCAAGGGAGCCCCATGTTTCCTACAACTACCGCCTCCGCTACCACACAAACCACTACCCCACGTCCCTTCTTCGGCCGCTTGCTTCTTATGTCTACACACATGCCCACACACACACACGCCTACACACGGCCAGTTTTCTTAACACACGTGTCAAACACAGCCCAGCCCAGCCCACCTGCGGGAACAGCGACGCCAGCATGCGCCCCAGCCGGTGCCCCAGCCGCGTGTCAAAGTGGTTCAGGATGAGCTCGGGGCGGTGGGTGGTGGCGCGGCCGTGCCCCACGATATCGCGGCCCAGCTTGAGGTTTGAGAGGCGGAAGTGCGCGGTGGGGCCGTCGGGCAGGTGCACCAGCAGCAGCCCGTTGATCTGGGGGAGCGGGGGGGGGGAGAGCGGTGACGGGTAGGATTGGGTCTTGAAGGGGGTGAGGGTAAGGATGAAGGTTAGGGTTATAATGTCGGCGTTTGGTTGAATGCCATGAATGGGTAGGGTGAATGTCAGGGTACAGGCGAAGGGAGTGCCGGCCCTAGGCACTCGCTCGGCCAGTGCTGCTAGCTCACTAAACCCCACTATCACCACCACCATTACCACAACCGCGCCCCCCCCCCCCGCCTCCCCCTCGTGCCCCACCTGCTTGCGGTCCTCATTCAGCACGATGAGGTCGGTGAAGTCGCGCTTGGAGGCGAACTTGACGATCTTCTTGAGCGGGAAGCCGTTGCGCTTGTAGTACTCCGCACAGGGCAACATCTCCTGTACGACAGGTACGGCATGTACGGCGCATGGTACGACAGATCATGCAGTTAGGCCAGTTTATGCGGTTGTGAAGGGGCCGGAGGCTGAGGATGTGACAGGACCCGTATGCCGCGCCTCCAGGCACACCTTGCTCACCAATCTCTGCCCCACCCTGCACTCCCATCTCCCTCCCTGCTGCCCGCAAGTGCGCCTTATCACACGGTGAGTTTCCCCGGTGTTTCCTCCCTGCCCTCCCGTGCCCCTCCCGCCCCAGCTGTCCCCACCAGCAGCTCCGACATGAAGGTGTACATGATCTTGGAGGGTCGGTAGCTGGTGGTGAGCAGCACCTTGGGAGGCCGCGCATTGGCAAAGTGGGCTGTGGGTGCAGCAGGGGGGGTGCAGGAGGGGGTTTGGATGTACTGAGCCGCGGAGGGGTGCAGGAGGAGGGTGCAGGAGGGGGGGTTGCGAGAGGATGGTGGTGGTGGCGGTGGGAGGTCGTTACCGAGAGCATGCTTCCCGGTGACCTCGGGACGCTAGGAGGCTAGCAATGAGGGAATGAAGGGAGAGATCAGATCGCCGTAGGTGGCAGGCAGCACTCGGCTGCAGCTGTCCAGTTCATCGCACTCCTCCCCTCAAACCCCCAACCCCCACCCCACCTCCCACACACAAACGACACGGCTCCTGTGGCGCTTCTGTGGGAATTTCATCTTCTGGCAATCACAGTGCGTTCCGACTCGCAGCCAGTTTTCTGAACGCAAAACACACACGCACACGCACCCGCGAACTCGTCATCGTTCTCCTCCGCCGCCACCTCCTCGTCCTCCGGGTCCACCATGGTCTCATCCGCCTCGCGGGTGTTCTCCAGCGTCTGAGCAGGGGGGGGGTGCGGGTGAGGGTGGGAGGGAGGGAAGGAGAGGGAAGGGGAGGGGGAGGGGGGTGTTCAGAGCAGCAGTTAATGGGGCCGCGATGCGATGTTGATGAGGCCGGCCAGAACCAGGGCTGCCAACTACAGTTTGGCCGCTCCCGGCTTCATATCGCCCCACCCTCGCGCTGCCTTCAACCCCACCCCCCACCACATTACGGAACCCCAAGCAACCCCTGCCCACACCAATCCCTTCCACCGGGTCCCTAGCAGCCGTACAGCCATCCGCGTGGTGCTACTGCGCCCAGCTGCCCCTACTCCCTACTCCCCCCCATCCGCTTCGCAAGGCTCCCGTCACCTCTCTCTTCTCTCCCCCAGCTCAGCCCCCTTGGAGCCCCACCCGAGTACTTGCAAGGCTACCTGCATGTTACGTCACCCATGCGACGAACGATGCAAGTGTGCCTTCATGCTGCTCTCCCACACCCGTCCCCGGCCCCTGCCATACCCCCGGTTCCCACACCCCTCTTACGACCCACATGCTGCACCGGCTTGGGCGGCGGCTCCAGACCCATCTCCTCCGCCTTGGCCGCCTCCTTCTGCCGCTTGCGCCGCTCCTTGGCCTTGGTTTTCTGAGGAGGGATAGGGGCAGGGCAGAGAGGGAAATGGTGAGGGGAGAGGGAGGCAGGGAAGGAGGGCTTGAGGGACCGGCATACCCAGTACCCAATCCTTGGCCCCACGGGAGGAGCAGCAGCAGGGGCGAGACAATGAGGATGGGATGGTTAGCAGCGTGTTGGGGGACCGTGACTTCCTGGCCATGGGGAGGCCGTTGGCGGCCTTTGGGCTCGCGCCCAACCACACACGGGGGGTATACTCTTTATCTGGGCCTGTATGCGGACCTGCAATGTACGACGGATGCCAAAGCTTGCAATGCTCCGTCCCTCCTACAAATGAAGACAAGCCTATGCCCGCGTTACCTCTTTTTGGTGCTTTAGTTTATGGTAGAGCTCCGAGCGCTTTTGTTTATTCCTAATGCCGCTCGTCTGCTGGCCGATGGTCCCGCCGCCGCCAGCTTTCTTCGCTCCAGCGTCACCATCGCCTCCGTCACCACCTCGATGTTTATCACTGCCGCTTGTGGAGGGTGCAGATGGGTCATCGTCCTTTGCTTTAATCCTTTTGGGGCTTTTGCCCCGACCTTGCTCTTTAACCATACTAAAAGCTCCAAACTTCACTAATTTTCTTTTCGTGGACGTGTATGTCCTGTAATTCAACGTCCTTTCAGTATAGTCGACAAGAAAGGTATGGCTAATGAAAAGCAGAAGGGTCTCCTTTCATGTAAAGGGCAGGTGTCTCTTAGATACTCAAGAGTCCTAGCGGCGCCTGGGACGCTCGCTCGGTTTTGGAACCAACCGCTTACGTACGAGCGCCGTTCCTCGCCCACGTCACGGTGGACAGTGCTAATGAGCAGCCTTAGAACTTCTCAGCTGCTCTGCTCCGCTGAACAAAGGGTTGTTAACAGGTTGAGTTGTCCACTTCCCGCTGAGCTGCTCCACGAACTGTTGGTTCTGTTGCTGATCCAGGGTTTAGGGTAGCCGCTTGAAATAACGTTCACACCAACATGTATTTACAACACACAAAACATAGGCGGAGCCTGTATTAACGTTGGATTCCAGGCCTTCCATCGTCGCGACGTACGCGCTCTAGGTCCTGGCAATGAACGATATTAGTGCGATACGCCAAGCAGTAGCTGCTTGGCATGGACGGCTTTTGGCTCATCCAGTAACGCAGGACTCGCTAGCCCATGGACCGGTACGTGCCAGCGTTTCTCCAAAGTCGTAATGGCGTTCAGCTTTTCTGTTTGCACAGCAACTAGTAATGTTAGTTTCGTAACCCTTGGTCGTCTCGCTATCGCGTGACCTTTGGTAGCATGGCTGTCGCGTGCTTTTGCCTTCCCATGCCGTTTCCCTAACATCTTTCCCGGGCACGCGCCTTTTCCGACATGTGCAGCAAAATGGAGCGAACCCGGAAGCTGTTTCCTTCGCAGCTGCGGAACTGGCTGCGGTACTGGAGGTACGCCAGTACATGCTGCCTTGTGTGTAGTTTGCAGCTACGCGTGCTCCAGTCCCGAGTTGAACCTCATTATTCCCGTGACGCCACCGTACATTCCCTGCAGGAGTACCAACTGCCAGACGGACTCATAGACGACCTGCTCAGCGTGTGTGACACGTTCACCATGCTTTGCGGCGTTACTCCAAATGACGTGCCAGGTGCGCACGTAATACCAGTATGCAAAACACATACCGGGTGTTACCGGTGACACTTGCTCTGTCCGCTGTGAAGCCTCCTTGCAGGAATGCCGTACAACGCTCCTCCCCTGCCGCCTGCCACCACCCCCTGCCCTCACCTCTCCTTCTCCCTCCCCCTTTTCCTCCCCCCAGATGCTCACCGTACGGCCAGCTTCCGAAGCGCTCCCTCCCACACCACCCACCGCACCACCACCGCCACCGCCACCACCAACGGAGCCCTCACCGGCGACCCAGATGCGGGAAGCGGCTCCTCCTCCGCCCTCGCACCGCAACACGGCTTGCATGCGGGCCACGACCGTGCCGCCTCTCCCTCTTCCGCTGCTGCTGCTGCCGCCCCTGCCAAGCTGCACCCTGCCAAGCTGCGGCTGCTCCGGGCGGCTGCGGGCGGGCTGCCGGTGCACACCACCTCCATCGGCAGACGGGCGTCGGCAAGCTACTGCGTGTGGGTTGGGCTGGGATGGAACCTGGGGTTGGGTTTGGCTGGGAGGTAGCGTGATGGGAGGTAGCGGGAGTGCAGCAAAGCCGCCATCCAGGACACCCGGGTGTTCTGTACCCCGGTGGGGTCCAAACAACAGATGAGAGATGACACTGCGCCCTGCCCTGCGAGCGCTTTCCTGGCTGGCCATCCAACTGACCCGCTCCGGCCCCTCCGCGCCCCACCCCGCGCTGTCCTCTGCCTCCTCGCACTTTCCCCAAGACTCCCCTAACCCCGTACACCTTTCCCCGCACCGCGACCCCTCGCAGCTACGAGAGCATGGGCGGGTGGGAGACGCTGTCGGCCGCTGTGGAGAGCCTGTACAACCGCATGCGGGCCGACCCGCGCTGCGAGGGGCTGTTTGAGGAGGTCAACGAGCAGCAGCTGAAAACCCACATGGTGGGGGGCATTGGGGGGTGGGATGGGCGTGACAAACGCGGGGTGAGGGGGGGGGGTGAGGGGGAGCATGGTTGAAGGCCTTTCTTAACTACCGGTAATACCGCCCAACCCAACACCGCCCAACCGTGCAGTTGGAGTTCCTGTCCTGCGCGCTGGGTGGCAAGGCCCGCTTCGCCTCCTCCACGCTGTTGTCCAGCCAGCGGGACCAGCTGCGGAGCCACGGTTTCGGAGCCGGGCAGTTTGATGTGCTGCTGCAGCACATGAAGGTGGGTGAGGGATGGTCGATGTGTGTCTTTGTGAGGTGCTGACATGTAAAATGTAGTCGTTACACTGTTGATAAGTGCAGTGTGTCGCATCAGCCTCATGAGGACAACCTACGTTAGTATGGGCGCTGCAGGCTTGTAGCAGTCTATGCAGGTATTGCAGCTGTGGCACTTGTTCTCGCAACGGCTGTTCCGCCAATCTTATACCTTCGTGGTACTGTTGACGAAACCTTGACTACCGGTATATAATTCCCTTCTCGCTGCAGGCCGTGTTGGACGAGCTGGGCGTGCAACACGAGATCGCCGCATCCGCCATTGCGTTGCTGCGCTGCCACAAGTGAGTGGGGGGGGCGACTGTCGCCGCCGTGTTGTGTGTGCTGTGGGATTTGGGTCATGGTGATCCCTGGGTCAGTGGGTTGCGGGCGGGACCTGGTCTCACGGCGCATGGGGAATGGGTAATGCGGACTATGGTGGAGCCTTCAACGCTTCAAGACATCTCTTATCCGACAGTATCAACCTGATGACAATGGTCTAGGCCTGCTTTCAGCTTCGTGTATGTGCTTGTGCCTGCATTGCTAGGGACATGGGCAAACGGGGCCGATGCCTTGTTAGTTTTGCGAGGGGTGGGTTAGTTTGCATGGATTGGTGGCGGCGGTGGTGGCGGATTCGTATCCTCATTCCTCGTGACGTGGGGCGTTTGGCGCGTTGGGAACTGCTGCTCGTATGTTTGCTAGGGAGCTTGGCTACTCGCGTTGCTGCTTAGCCAGCATGGTTTCCGTTCCTAGCAAACTGCATGATGTGGGTCAGTTTCTTGTTACATGATACGGATGTAGTACGAGATTGCTGCCGTACTGCCGTACTGCACACTTGCTGACAGGGAGGACGAGGCGGGTGGGCCGGACGCGGCGGCGGGAGGCGGGGGCTGGCGATGAGGGTGGCGGAGGGAGCGGGTAGCTGTATGGCGACGTGAGGGGTGAGGTAGGGGTGCTGGGGGCAAAGGGGAGTTGAGGGGCGGGATGACCGGCGTGTTTGTGGGGTGCCAACACAATCAGAGGATATCTGGGTGTTGGTTGAGGAGTAGCGGGCGGCGTTGGTGTGGGCTGAGAGGGCGGTATAGGGATGCATGCAGGGGTCTTACGAGGGGGATGGCAGTGCAAGGAGGGCGGCGGTAGGTATAGGTTACACACCGGCATGCCATCCTGGGCGCTAGGCCTTGAAGGTTTGTACAGTTGGGTTTTCAGAGGCGGAGAGCAAGAGGAGGCATATGCCGAATGCACTGCATGCGCTTCCGCACCTGGGGTGTTGCATGCCTGTGCATGGAGGCATGGGGGGTCAAAGACCATACCAAACCATAGGGCATGGGCATGGGGGGGGGAGCAGCGGTGAGCGAGAGGCACCTATCCCCCGTGGTGCTCCTACCTGCCCATTGTACCGCTGTACGGCGTCATGGGAGCCGCTGCTTCCCGGCTGCCGGGGTCCCTCACCTGCCAGACAGGCGGTCAGGCAGCCAGCTACCGGTATAGCAGTCGGGAGTGGCGAGGGGCAACCGCCCCGCGTGTCACCTCACCTGCTCCGGTACTGCCGGTGATACCTTGGTTGCTGCCTCTTCACAACCGCCTTGGGCTTGGGGGTTGCACGCCTACCCTTATCGCACCCGCGGGCATTGCAGTAACCCTGGTGTTAGGTCTGACGTCGCCTACTTCACTGACCCGCCTGCCATTTCCGGCCTTGCCGCCGATCCCCTCGCCGCCGCAGGCACGTGTTTGAGAAGCAAGCACCCGAGGTGGAAGCTGGAGAGACGGAGGAGCAGGGGGCGGAGGTGGCGGTGGCGGCTGCTGCTGCGGGCGCGGTGGAGGTGGAGGAGGAGGCGAAGGGGCAGCAGCAGCTAGACGAGGACGCGGCTGGGTTGGCCGCATGCTAGGGAGTGATGCGGGGCTTTGAAGGTCGTCGTTATAACGGTGATGTTTGTTGGTGAGGGAAGGTCGTGTTGGCGTCGCGTGCATGTGTGTCTACCGGTATGTACCATAGCTTGTTGTTGGGTGGTGGGGAGGGTCGTAACCGTTGGGCCGGTTGCTAGCGGTTGTGGGTGGTGTGGGGTGGGGGCGTTACAAGCGCTAGAAAGTCACGAGGTTACAAACGCAGGAAAAAGCATACCGGTATGTCATGAGAAGTCAATTCCGCGTGGAGCCGCGACGGCGCCTCATCATACGTTCACCACCATGCAGAGTATTTGGACGAAGGATGTGATGGAGATGCTCCAATGTATCATTAGGACACAGATCCATAGTTTGTGGTGGATATGCAGTTTGTGGAATTACGAGAGCGTCGCCAGACTTTACTGGGGCGTTCTTCCCTCGGCATCCTTTTAGCTCTTTGGAGCTTGCGCTATTGTTGGTATCATGTCACACATACACGCATGTTCCCTTTCATGTTCACCCTCCTACGCCTTCCTCGATAAAGGGGCTCGGTAGGGGTCTGTCCGGTGCGAGGAGTGGGACGCGTTGGACGATTGGAGCGGAGTCATTTGCTGCAGGATGGCGGGTTTGAGGGTTTACGCCTCTTTTCGGATGATTGCAAGCAGCATGACGTGGCGTGATGGATAGCTATCCGTACAAAGTTGTATGTACGAAGTTCTCCTTACTTGGTGTCTCATCTTCGTACTACTGATGACATTGCGTTGTTTGGCATCACAACCAGCTACACATGGTATTGCTGCTGCCGCAGGTATTTGGATGGTTCGGGAATAACGGCTCTGATGCGTGTGTGCAATGGCTGTTCGTGTGGAAAGCGGTGGGTCGGGGTTGCTTGTAAAGGCAATGCGCACCACATGCAATGGATGCATGGTCTTGACAGCAGTGCAGCATTAAGGATTGCGTAATAGTTATCATCTCATGTGGTGCTATACTGCTAATGAAGGCACATGTGGGGTAAGGATGAACGGCTATTGAGGCGAGGAACGGCGGATTCTGTAGAAATGGGTTATACCCTCTGACGGCTTCTGTATTCTGGTTTAATGGCTCCGTATGTCGGAACGTATAGTTTTAGGCGGCATCATGTTACTGGAGGAAGAGTGAACTGATAGCTCTTCCTCATAACTGGGAGCGAGTGTGGTATTGAAGCCGGCTGAAGTTGGGGCGGCAAAGGGCGACCACCCTGATCAAGATTGACCCATGGGACACTGAAGAAGCTACGTCGTGAAACGTATGCCAACTCTTGCAATGAGGGGGTTAGGTTGCTTGCTTGGCAACTGAGACGCTTTGGTTGGAGCAATTCGTATTTGTTCTCTCCTTTTGTTGTCAAGAGGCAGGTGGAGGTGGTTGTGCTGTGCGTGGTGGCGGTCCGTGCCGCCTAGGGTTTCGGTTTCGGAACTAGAGTCCTGTATCGTACTAAGATGGTACTAAGGACTGGTAACCACCATGTTGGTGGTTGGGGGCTGTACGTGGTTCCACAGGGCCTAATCTGTCCCACTCTGGCCATCTTTAGGGCTTTACACGTTTCGTATCATGCGTGTTTTACTGAATCGCACGTCACATGTGGATGCATCTACGTCGTTACGGCGGGTCAGCACGTATCTGCTGTATACTGGTCGTGGGCGTGTTTAGCCAACTGACCAAAACCGCGTCTGTTGTTGTGGGGGTGGAGAAGAAGAAGACGGGTGGGTGGGTGGGTGTGAGTGCGATGGGCACTCGTGTGTGTTTTGGACAGGCGGTTATAAGGTTACTTGTCCCAGGCGAACGACGCAGCGAATGAACGTTTTTTATTTTCTAGGTTTAGCATCGCGCTGCATGTGTTCTAAGTTCTGGTGGCCGGAATGGTTACCTGCACTGCACAGCGCACAGGTGCGAGCGACGCTAGCGGAAGACAAGGGGCGTGCCAACGAACGAACGAACAAACGGGGTCAATGGTGGGTTCGGGGGTTGCGTGTCTTCGGCCACACCCCAATGCTGGACGGGAGCTGCACGCATGTTGTGATGTAAGCCGACAAGAGATGCGTGGCAGCAGGGATTTGCATTCGTTAACTCCTGCTGCGTCATGTACGGCAATCAAACTTGGGACTGTGCTTCGTACGCCATGTGATTGCCATCTGCCTAGGATGCCACGGATTGCCATGATGTGTGACCCAATGGAGGCATTTAAACATCACAAGCAACACAGCAAAGATGAACCTGATGTTTGCCGCACCCTATGACGTTACTTCCTGTTTCTCCTGCCAGGCCGGTTTCCAATGAGGTGCTTGTTTCCCGGAAAGAAAAAGGCTGCCGTGCGGCCTTGGTTATATGTAGGATGGCGTATCGGTCGTGAATATTGTGCAGTAGTAACGTAGGGAGCCATAAAGCACGCACGCGGAGGGTTGCAGGCTGTGTATCGGCTGCGTTAGTCATGATGCTGGATGACTGAGTTGTACCGCGAGGAGTACGAGGTGTCATTTGGAAAGCCGCTGGACACAACTGTTTCTTCCTTGCGTGCATCAACTTACACCATAATGATCATACCTCAGCCATTCTTTCGTCTCTCAACCAGCTGAAAGCTTGTCCCTTCTCGCCTTCCAAACACTAGACTGTCCCTGTGGCCTTGAATACTTCCTGACTATTGTAATTTGCTAGTACAAGTCGAGGCCCATAGGAAGAAGTACTTTGGGCTACCTAGGCAACTTGGCGACAGGTTAGGCCGGGAGCCTTCTCAAGTTGGCGGCCATGGATGCCGCAAGTGACAACACATCAAACATTATATATAAACGGGGAGACAGCGACGATGAACAACACATTCAAGTACGTTGTCCCTCATCGTTATCCATGCAAAGACCGCCCTATCCGAAATACTATCCAGTACGCACTAATAATAAAATTCTATAGACTATACTGTCGTGCGTAGACTAGGAACGCTGACGACACACGTGCCTTTGCTTGCGCCCCGTCTATCTCCCGCCGGCAGGCTGCAGGCGGCAACGATAGCATAGTCGACAGCGGCAGCGGCAGCGGATCAGCCAACACAAGCTCTCGGGCCACGTTACACACGAAGCTGGGTGGCGCTCCTGCCGTAGCAGCCACGGTTGACGTGTTCTACAAAAAGGTTATGGGAGACCCGGACCTCGCCCCGTTCTTCCAAGGCGTGGACATGGTTACCCTCATAGCCAAGCAGAACCGCTTCTTGTCGTACGCCTTTGGCGCGACAACCAACTACAATGTTAAAGGTACGCAGCCCATGCTATTGCTGCTGGGGGGCATTCAAGATAGGTAGACTGCTGCTACCTACCTCCCCCAGCCAAGCCGCTCTCCAGTCGCTTCTTGATGCCCTCCCGTCAGACGCCCTCCCCTCATCCCTGCTGCTGCTGCTCCTACCTCTCCGTTGCTGATTTCCGTTGTTCGCTTACCGGTACCCTTGTGCCATGTGCTGCTGCTTCTGCATCTGCCGCTGCCGGCCTGCTGCTGCCGTACAAGCAGATATCGTGATGGGTCACGCCCACCTGATCATCAACCGCGGGCTCAATCTCACCCACTTTGACAAAGTAGCAGGTCAGGGGGATGGGGCGGGGAAGGGCTGGATCATTAGCGGGGTATTGCATGATGTTGGGTGAAGCAGCTGCATGGAAACACACCCCGTGGAGGCCCTGGCAAGTTGAGCATGCAGAGCATCCCTAACGTGCTTCCAATGTTAAGTGATGATGGATTTGAGTCGAGCTGGCCGGCGTGGACTGGACGTGAGGGGACATGAGTGCCTCGGGAGCTGCCCTCCTCCTCCCTTGGGAGGTGCCGTGGTGGCCCCCCCTCGGCTGGGTCGGGAGCTTTACCTGCGCTGCTCTGTTCTGACTAGGGTTGGCCGGACCATTAGACTTAGAATTCTAATTCTAATTAGAAAGCATTAGATTCTAAGCTAGAATTTAGAAGGCATGTTTTCTAAGTCTAATCCTCCGAAACCGTACGGCACCTTAGACTTTTAAGGTTTCTAACGCCCGAGGTTTAGATACTGATCTTGGAAGTGGTAAATCTTGCGTAAAAGTTGGGAATTAGCACCGAGTTTCCTTCTATAAACACTCCAAACCACTATGCAAAGCATTGTAATGACCCCCAGCCAAGCCAAAGGGCCAGTCAACGCCGGTCAAACTTGGTCAAACATCGCCAATCGACCACTCACGACGAATGGCTTGGTGCTAAGGATCGGTCAATCTTGGGGTACAAACGCCATGCCTTGTGTTCATTATAGTTGTAACTGCTGAGCACTTGCTATTCATGATTTTTTGCTCACTTGGCGGCAAGTATGGGCCGGAACTGCTGCTGGGCATGGGTGGATTTTCCGTTAAGGACATCCCAGGCGCCCTGTTGAGAAAATAACCGTAGGTGGCGCCTCAAAATGCTAGAGCCGTGCTTTTGACAAATTTTCTAGTGAAATTACCTCACCGGTGAAAAGTTAGCTGTGCCTATCTAATCCTAATCCTAAGGTTCTAATGTAGAAACCTTAGAATCCTTAGTTTAGAAAATTTCCTTCTAAGGTTCCTGACCAACCCTAGTTCTGACCGATCTGGACGAGAGCCCTTGTTGACCGCCGCGGGCGCTCTGCTGCTTTCCCCCTCGCTGCTGATCTCTTCCTACTGACCTCCTCTTGCCTGCCCACCGCCCCTGCCACTGCCACCCGCCCGCTGCCTGCCTGCTGTCGTACCCACCCCCCCGCCCGGACAGGTCACTTTGTTGACTCGCTGAAGGAGATGGGTGTCATGCAGGACCTGATCGACGAGGCGGCGGGGGTACTCATCAGCGTGCGGCCGCTGTTCGACCCGGAGAGATACAAGGGTGGGTGGATGGGTGCCGGGGGGTCGGGTTCGGGAGGCACGGGGGCTGGGAGGCAGGGGCTGGTTGGGGCTGGTAGAGAGGAGCCACTACGGTAAGCATGTGGCGAAAGGCTCCTCACCATCCAGGGATCTGCGTCATGTGGGGTTTGGGTGGAAGTTTGGGATGGGGAAACCACCCGGCAACTATCCAGCCTAATGCGGAATATGTATCCCTATTAACCCTCTTCCAGGCAAGATCGACGTGGAGAAGCTGGAGAAGGCGGCAATCGTGCCCAACTCCAAGGGAGGAAAGGCGGCGGGCTGTCCCGTGGGGGCGGAGGAGGGCAGCGACCGGGGGCCAGCGCCGGCGTGCTGCGTGCTCATGTGAACGCGAGCGGGTGGTGTTCCGGGTGGTGGTTGTGCAGGGGGGGGCTGCGGGAGTTGCATGCATGCATGCGTGCGTGGGTACGGCGGCAGCAGGGTCGTGTGCAACGGGGATGTAGGTGTGCAGCACCCGGGGCGGGGGAAGCCTGCGTTGACTTGACGCCGTGCACGTGACTGGATTGCGGTGATGTGATGTAATGTCTGATGTGATGTGTTTTGATATAAGCCCGGTTCGAACAGGAGACTTACACTGGGTTGCGGGTCGGGGTTGGAGGTTCTAAGCAGGGAGTGCCGCACAGGCGACGCAGAGAGGACGGGGTATGGGTCAGGAGAAGGAGGGGAGAGGCAGGTTGGTGGCGGACGAGGAGGAGAGAAGCAGCAGCAGCAGCCAGGCGGCAGCTGCGGGGGTTGCCGTGTTGCCGTGTAGTCGTTTGGGTTAGGATGGGTGTGGAAAGGGCCGCGCCGCCGCGTCGCATTGTGAATTGGTTTGGGACGTGTTCATGTCTTTTGGTGTTGCTACTGAGGGGCTTGGGGCTCACCAAGTGGTTCAAGTGAATCTGGAGTATGGCGGTTGTGAGCATGGCGGGTTGCCTGGCAGTCGTGTGCGGAACAAGAGCTGCGTAGCGCGCTTGGAACAAGGAAGATACCGTAGTAGCAGTAAAGAGTGAGGTTTGGATCAAACTGGGTCGGTTGGGATGGGGATGCGTGGGTGGGTCCGTGCATAGGCTGCGATATGGCATTGCGTGTTGTGGGCACGCAATCAAACACCCGACCCATCGGCGGATCTGGCAGGAGACTGAGAGATAACGTTAACGGAAGGATGCGAGGGTGGCCTGGCTAGCCGCGTGGCTTACCGCAACAAGTCCCGTTCGATAGGTTTAGTACCATGATCTACGTGTGTTAATTCAAAGGTTTGTGTTAAGAAAACTGGCCGGAGTGTGCGTGTAGTTATCTACATCTCCATATATGATTCCTTGGTCTGCTATGTGATTCCTTAGTCTGCTAGCATGGGTTTTGGTCCTCATCCTGCCTTCCTGTCTCGCAGTGGAACCCTTGGGAAGCGCTGAATCCTGCACGGGGGTCGAGCAAGAGGTGGATATGCGCGTGTGCTTGGGTGCGGGACGTGTTTTAGGGTTTCGCAGGGCTTGCAGATGAGGCAGGAATGGAGGCATTCATGGTCCTTCCGCCACCGTGTTTGTATTGCGGTTTGTTGCGTCTCTTTCCTGGGATGGCGACTGGTGAAACTGAACAACCCTTCGGGTGACCCCCTATACTGCCCTTGACTGGGCACCTTCACCGACATATGCGGAGCCTGCTCCTTCGACTGCCACTGCCTAATGATTTAGTTCATTGGAGGAAGACATGAATTGGCTTTGAATAAAATGCTTGACGTGGGCCGGAAGTGCTGATGGTGGTGGTGGTTAGACAATGGTTGGTGGTGGCTGGTAGGACGTGGGCAATGATAAGGCCTTTTAGCGTTTACGGTGTAATTTGACCTTGACACGGAGTCGTGGAGGTGTCTTTGTGTGTTAACAAAAAATCTGTGTGTGGGTGGCGGTTGCCAAGCAGTAGCCAGGCACATGGAGAAGGTCTGCGTTGGCGGTGTGTGTTGGTCTTGAGCGTGCGCAGGAATAAGCCGCAAGAGACCAACACGTTTGAGGTTGTGGTAAGGTGCGGCATTGCTTTGGTGGGTGGGATTGGGTGTCAGTCGAGGGAGATGAACCCGCAACGCTCCTGCATTTTGTGTTGGGGGGGAAGGGGGGAAATAGGTGCATGCTAACGGACGAGTCCATACCTAAATGTGCGCATGAGGTATACCATGTGTCTGTGAGAGTGACGCTTCTAAACGGTTTCTTCGAGGACGTTTTGCGGTGTGGGTAGCCGTCTGCTGGCACTAGCGTTGATTGGGTGGACGGATTTTGCCGCTGGCAGACCTCTGGCGTGGGGCGGGTAATGCGCACACATGCTTCTGCTTGGAGCAAACGGTAGGCGCGGCTGAACGTCTCTGTTGGGGCATGTACGACGCCGCATCTAGCAGGATCCCTGTACACCCGGGATAGCCGTACATGGCGATTGTGGTTGTACGTCAACTGTTGGCGTTGTTGCTGTAGCTGCTGCTCCTCCGCAGCTGGCAGATCCCTACCGGTACCTGTTCAGACCGCTTGTTGAACGGAGACAGGCTCAGGGCTGTGACCCCAGCGACCCTTGGAAGGCCCGGTGCCCGGGGGGTGAGCCCAGGACCGCATCTAGCATGACTCGCTGCCGATGAGCATTAATGTAGGCGTTGATCAGGTATGGTCGCGGCGTTCTATGCATGGTGGGTGGTATGGCTCCTCGGCCCTCTTAAGCAACCACATTTCTTCCATGGGGTAAGGTCGGGTAAGGGCCACACAGGATTGGGCTACATTCTCCCCGTGCTAAAGTGTGCTAAAAGCCTCGGTGGCAGGACGTTGACAAGCGGTGCCCCGCGTTAGGGCGGGATGACGGTGGTCGTGCTGCTTCTACTATCAAAGGGCGACCAAATGGTCGCAGCGCGTAAAAGGCGATAGGCCCCCCCATGTAAGAGATTAGATAGAGATCGGCGGAGGCCAGTTTCCTGCCCTACCGTACGGTGCCGTACGCTCATCTGGACCAGTCAGCACTGCGAGAGTGGTTCTTGTTGCAACATGAGGGTAGCATTGACATGGCTAGCAAGGAGGAAGCGAGAGGATCTGATTGATACTTGCAGGACATGGGTGTTGTTGCTTGGGGTGCAGATCTGCGGCTAATTCGGTTACCATGGGGCTTTTACGCCATGGCTACCCAAACTGCTTTACTATATATCCAACAGCTGTCAGGGCATCAGAAGTATCTATCGTCTTCATTTCGAGATACTAAGGGAAACACGCAGGGGCTCTGACAAGCAGGATAAGGTACGCTGTAACGACCAATGGGTCTTCACTACCTTCATTCCGTCTCTTCGCACACGAAGACCTAGGCGAGATACTGAAGACATGCACGTCAGTCAGAGGTCTTTTCAGCTGCTGTTCATTAGCTGCCGGTGATGCGGGGTTTAGGCGATGCGATCCGTTGACGACAAAGTTTGCCACATAACTCTCTATCTGCTGCCTTTCATATTATAACCAGTTATAGTATCATAACTTTATCAGTTAACTGCTTGAGATTAAGAAGATGCGCACTTGTCAGGCTCAACGCCGTGTGACCGCGGTAGGTCCTGTTACTACCTTATGAAAGGCTCGTCAACATTTCTATCAACTCTTAAGCTATCCTTCTTTGTCCCAGGCTACTGGCGCTGGTTGCTTCGTGGCGAGCGTGCGGCCAATTGTTCTCCGCCCGGTGCGCTCGCTGCTGCACCCAACCACACAGGTAGAAGGGAACATGATGCTTCGTTTAATACTTTCTGCAATTTGGGTTGGGCTGACGCTTGCCTCCTTTGCCTGCAGGCTTCCATTTCCCAAGCCCATGTGGTTGCTACGCGGGCGGTGGCCAGCCAAGCGGGCGCTCCACCACCTCGCGCTGGAAAAAAGAAGGTGAAGAAGATGGTGGACATCAACGGCGATGTGTTGAAGGACCTATCAAATGGAATGTTTCAGGTCAAGCTCGAAAATGGCGTGAGCGTCATTGCGCACCTATCCGGCAAGATTCGGCAGAACAGGATCAGGGTAGTTGTTGGAGACAAGGTAACCGTGGAGCTAAGCCCATACGACCTGACTAAAGGGCGCATCACCTTGCGGCATAAACCCGGGGAGGCTACGCCACCTGCGCCCAAGTAACCTGCCCGGCGGTGTCTGCAGCGCTCGCCTGTTGCCTTAGCTACAAGCTTGCGAACTAGTTAGAGAACGGGCGACGGGTGGGATTCCCGCAACCAGCCTCATACGTTAGGAACGGGTGTTTGGGTCATGTCTAGGGTTTGGTTGTCGTCCAAGCTTGCCTGCCGTAGGGGGGGGGCATTCCTTGGCCTAAAGACGTGAAGGCTTTGCCGGCAAGGGCTTCGAGGTTGCCTGATGCTGAAGGGTCAAAGGCGCAAGGACGATGCCTATTGACTGTTGTACATTTACTGTTCGCAAGGACAGACAGTTTTGAAGGTGTTGAGAGTGTTGCTTGACGAGCGTGTTTTGTGTGACAAGCGTTTGACGAGCTGTGAGAGCCTTAACATTATAAATCGAGGGGCGATTGTGGGGTTGGTTGGAACCTTCCACTGGCTGTGTGTTTTGCTGCGTTTTTTGCAGTTGTTATGCTTGCCGTACGGTGCTTGGTTGCTGCAGTTTGCTGAAGGTCGAAGAGTACGTTAAACCTGAGGATTGTTGCCACGAGGGAAGGCAAACGTCTGCCAATGTTTGCGTGCATGCCCCAAAAGGAGTGCCAAAACGCTCAGGCCGACAAATGGGGAAGAGAGGGAATGGCCGTTGGGCGATAGGGGTTAGAATGAAGGAATCTGCGTCCTTACTTGTGTAGCATTCCCTTCATGGCCTATTGTTCCATGGCTCTCGCGTAGCCTCTGTAAAGCCTCTGCTGTTGTCCTGGCTCATCAGATTAGTCAGCTGGAGGGGTCTCACGTCTCAGGCCTGGGTGTCTTCCTGCAAACGGACTTTTGCCGGTTTCTCGTAACAAGCGCGGGGAACGAGCAGGCTGATATTCTGGATCTGGAGGGGGGTACATTGCAGTCTTTCGCGGCCGTCGCGGCTGTCGGTTGCTGATGGCACGCATGTGTAAGACTGACGTACGGCACTTGAGGCCTTGCAGAATTCAATATGCGTGATTGCCATGGCTCCGTTCACAGCTTTTGCTCCTGACAACCTTTCCGTGCTGAAATAGATACAACGATGTCGGGAAGCAAAGAGCAGAGAGCACCTGCTGGGGCGAATGCAGCGTTGAAGCTAGGCTTGACTTGCTTATCAGCGATGACTGCCGAAGCAGTGACATACCCAGTAGATATGATAAAAACGCGACTGCAACTACAGGTGCGTGAGTCATTACTCTGCGCTCGATTGCTCGCTGTCATGCTCAGCGGCTGAGACGAAGCTGTTTACTTGTAATGGAAATCGTGCATAAAGCTTACATATAACTCATTATGACTGTAGCATGTGCCAAAAGAGCGTCGCTGTTTCACGTTGACATGGAGCAAGTATACCCCATGCAGCGACGGCATCGGCAGTATACCGATCCTGCCCCGGTGGCTTTCGTGTAGCTATGAATAGAACTTTAGATGAAGATTGGCGAGACCCATCGGGTGTATGACGCTCAACCACTGCCTAAGGTGTTGGCACATCCATACGACTTGCACACCACTGCTTAACACCACAAGCATCCCACCCGCATTTCTTCCCTAAGCGGTCACAGCTACACCTAGGACTAGCCGGCGTGGAGCTTGTCAAGGGACTGACACGACCATATTCCACGGAGTCCAGTCCAGTACAGTCCTGTACGCTCCCTTCACGGGTTTCCTAACTGCCAAAGTTACCCTGACATCCAATCCCCTTACTGTCCCCTATCACACCCGCCAACATCCCCATTCAGGGCGAGTTAGTCAGCAGCAGCGGCAGCGGTGGACTAGCGGGTCGGGCAGCCGCGAAGGGAAGCAAACCGTACGGCGCTGTACGAATGGCCTTGGAGCTTGTACGGCGCGAGGGTGTACGGGGACTGTATGCGGGACTGTCACCGGCTATTTTGCGACATGTGTTTTATACGGGTGGGTCCGGCCACCGATACACTGATTAACTGCACTGGGTGCGGCATGGGCCGTATGGGGGGGAGCCAGACTCCTCCGGGCTTATTCCCGGCTTATTCGCCTGGACTCCAGTAGATGGTAGCTCAAAGGCCATACATGCGTGGCGGTTGCGGTTACCTTCGGGTGACGTCCTGCGCGGTTTCCGGTGTTGCGCTTGAGCTGTATCCGCACACACTACCCGCACGAAAGCTTACGCCACTGCTGCTTCTCCGTCCTGCTTTAACGTCCCGTTCTTCCTCCTGTTCCACGCAGGCACGCGGATAACGGTGTATGAGCAGTTGCGTTCCGCCTCCTCGTCTTCCTCGACGTGTCCTTCACCAACCTCACCCTCATCAGGAGCATCGTCCTCCTCTTCGCCGTCCACTGGTTCCAACGGTTCGAGTGAGTTGCAGTGTTGCAGCGGTTCATACGGTTCGCATGGTTCATACGGTTACAGGGGGAAGCGCGAGCTGCTGCTGTTGGAGTCCGGTTTAGCTCTCCTTCCCTCCCCTCCCGCTCCCCACGCTTGCAGGAAGTGGTAACAGCAGCACCAGCAGCAGCAGTGGCGGCGGAGTGGGTTCTCGACTGCTGATGGGGCTCACGGCGGGGGCGGTGGGGCAGGCGGTGGCGGTGCCAGCGGACCTCATCAAGGTACGAGCGAGTGTACGGGGACTGTACGACTGTACGGATGTATGTAGGACTGTGCATACTTAAGGAAGAAAACCTTTGCGAAAAAGGCATAGAGAGGAATGTTGGTTCACACACCGGTACATGTCGTACCTTCTGTCGTGCCCTCTGTCGTACCCCCTGTCGTACATTTAGTCGTACGCCCTGTCGTACTCCAGGTGCGGCTGCAGGGCGAGGGGCGGCTGGTGGCAGCGGGCAAGCTGGCGGCTCCCAGATACAAGGTAAGAGCGGGGCGTACGTGAGGAGGCTGAGGGTGTGCAGGGTACTAGGCTGTCGTATACATGTTTATACTGTTTTGTTTGCGGTATGTTTGAGATTCCCAACACTGCATTCCCCCACCCCCTCCAGGGCCTAGCCGACTGCTTCCGCCAGACGGTTGCAGCGGAGGGCTGGAGGGGCCTATGGCGGGGTGGGGCGCCTGCCGTACAGCGGGCCGCGCTGGTGAACCTGGGGGAGCTAGCCACGTACGACCAGGTGGGTACGGCAGGTGGGTACGACATGCCGTACCCATGCGAGGGGATTGTTGTTTGTTCAAGTTGCTCTTGCCGTTGCCTCCATACCACCGTCCCTCTCCACCACAGGCCGCACACATGCCCCCCTCCCTCCCACACATGATGAAGCCTTACCATACGGCTAGTTCATTGTTGCGTTCTTCCTCTTTACCCCACACAAGCTTGCACACATCCACACAGGCCAAGCGTGCCATCCTGTCCACCGGCCTCACGGGCGGTGACAACCTGTGGGCGCACACCGGCTCGTCCGTGTGCTCCGGATTCTTCGCAAGCTTGGTTTCGGTGCCGGCAGACGTGGTGAAGACGCGCATGATGAGCCAGGTGATGCGGGGGGACGAGGGGTCTGCAAAGGGGGCAAGCGGAGAGACCCATGGGTCGGCAGGAACGAGGGGCTAACGCGATGGGAAGGGCGGTGTGCCGGCAGACGTGGCACAGACACGCACGCATGCTGCGATGCCTGCTCCCCTCTTCCCGGCTCCTCTACCGCACCTCGCGTCCCCTCCTCCCTCCCTCCTCACCACTCTCATTCACAACTCTGTACCAGTATAATGCCTTCCTCCTCCTCTTTCTCCCCCAACAGGACGCCTCCCAGCCGCTGTACCGGTCCTCCCTGGACTGCCTGCTGAAGAGCGTGCGGGCGGAGGGGCTGGGGGCCATGTACAAGGGGTGAGGCGGGGCTTAATAGGGATGAAGATTCCGCAATAGGCTGGAGATGGGGAGAGGAAGGGGGCGGGTGAGGGAGGTTAAGGAGGTTAAGAGACCGAAGATCCCAATGCCGAAAGAGCAGGGCACACGAGCGAGGAGGGAAGAGAGGAGGGAAGAGGCGAGGGAGGACTGAGGAGCACCCACCAACCAACACACCCCTCCATATGCCCCGCCCCTCACCTCACCCTTCACAACCCCGCCCTCACCTCGCCCTCACCCCCCCCTCAGGTTCTTCCCCACGTGGGCTCGTCTAGGCCCCTGGCAGCTGGTGTTCTGGACCTCCTACGAACACATGCGCAAGACGTGCGACCTAGGCGGCTTCTAGGCAGCCAGCCAGACAGCGGGGGGCAGACAGCGGGGGGGCAGCAGCAGGCAGTTGAGAGGACATGCAACCTGGCTGCGACCGCAGGAGTCAGGCAGGCGCAAGGCATGTGACCGGAGAAGAGCTCTGCATGGGGGTTGCATGGGAACTGTCAGGTAGCCAGGCAAACGGGCGAGTCACGCCTTCCAGCTGCAGACTGCCCTGCACGCAGGTGGAGACATGCATGTGACCTGCCTCGCCCTTCCTGTTTATTGTGTACCGTGCGTCGTGAAGCAGCGCGCCAGGAGCATAGCGCTAGCCGTGCTGGGGGTACCGTACATCGGAGTACATCGTACGGGCAAAGCTGCGGAGAGAGATGTGATGATGATGATGAGAGCGTGAGAGTAAAAAGACTTGGTTTGAGGGCTATCAGGGCTCGTAAGAACTGCATGTGATTCTGGGTGGGAAATCCGGTGGTGAACCTCCGAATGCTGGTTTCAACATCCGTGATTAGGCTGCGGCGGACAGAGGCTGGTGGCACCAGAGGTCTGGAATCACCCCAGCGTAGCGCATCTGTTGTGTTTGCCGGCATGGGTGCCGTATTTCATAATTCTTAGCAGGACCGTGCCTTCCGGACTCGTCGCTTGTCACGGTGCCTATAGTTCAGGCAGGCGCGCACGCACAGCTGCCAATCCTGGCTATCTGGCCTGTGCCCCTTTCGGGAAGGCATAGCAATGGTATCTCATGTGTGTTAAAAGAACTGGTGTGTGTCCACCTCCGCCCGGTTCCGCACAGGCTGCGTCAAAAGGGAGTGGAAACGGCTGTAACGCCATGATGCCCGGGCGAAGCGCTTGCGTACGATGCAAGCGGCAATATGCGACCCCCCTGCCGGCCGGCCTGCGGAAGTGCGTATGCGTCAAGACTCAAGAGAGAGAGCCGCATGAGCCACGTGTTTGCCCCCCTCTCCGCTTTCACCTCGAGCCCTTCCCCCATTAGGAAGACCGCAAAGACACGCACACAGTCACGTCGCTATTTCGTTCATTGGTGGGTATAGTTGCGCAGTTAAACCGCACCCCGCCGTGGCAGTAGTACCAGTCGACGTCCGAGACCCCCAAAGGAATTCCGCACTCGCGTTGGTGCTGCCATTGATGCTGCAGCTGTGAGGGTGATCAGCTGTTGCTAACTGCATGCCTCCCAGCCACCCGCGCCATCCGCGCCTCCCGACCTAGTGTAACGAAACACCACTCCTCCACTACCACCGTCCTCCACTGTCAGCATCTACCAACATCCCAAGTTGCCCTTTCGCTGCTACTTGAGAGGAGCACTTTGAGAGCTTGCACTTTCGGATCCCTCCAACAACCAGCCCAAGCCGCATACCGACTTCAGATTGACACCAGCAAGCCACCCTGGGCCGCCCTCAGCTGCTGTCATCTGCTACCGCTGTTTGTTGCCGGCGGCATGGCTCGTGTCCTCATCCTGTCAACCCACACACCAGCACAACACCTGACCGCACCGCCCCTCAGCTCAGCTGCTCCGTTGCTATACTACTACCGGTAGTACTTCACCCCCGTGTTACGACGTCGTCATCCGGCACCACAAGCACCAGCGGCACCAGCACCACCGACACCAGCACCACCAGCAGCACCAGCAGCAGCACCACCACCAGCACCACCGCAGCAGCAGCAGCACCAGCAGCAGCACCACCAGCAGCACCACCACCACCAGCACCACCACCACCGCAGCAGCAGTCCAAGGAGCTGCTCCTCAGCTGGTTCCCCGGAACAGCGCGCTCCACATGTTGGTCAGGCGGCGGTGCAGGCTGGTGAGGGTGGTGTTGTAGGCCAGACCACCCACATCCGTGTGCCAGATGAAGTACCTGGGGGGGGGGGTGCAGCCCCAAACACACACAGATGTTGCACGGCATGTTTCTTAAACACATGAACAGTTATTTTCTTAAACCACGACGGTTCCCTATATGACATGACAGCTTCCTCAGGGTCCCTTCAACACATAACGGCGGACATCAGAGGTGGTCACATGGAGCCCATGTCACAGAGCACAGCGTACACAACGGTTAATGGTACAGTGGCCCCGTAGCCCTTGCAGCTTCCCCGCCGCAGCGCCCCCCGGCCCCCTCCTGGCCCCTCCTGGCCCACAGCCGCCGCAGTCAGCAGCCCACCCTACCGTAAACCAAACGGTACCAACCACCCCCAACCCCCCACCACCAGCCCCAGCCCTACTTGTGATAGTCCGCAAGCCCCTGCTGCAGCTCCTCCAGCTGCTCCGGAGTGACGGCATCCAACAAGTCAAACAGCCGGTGTAGGTTGTGACGGTTGATCCGTACGGCGAACTTCTCGTATGGTACGACATCCCAGAATGCCTGTTTGGGTTGGTTGGTTGGCAGGTAGGTAGGTGGTCTGTTACCGGTATTTCCAATTAGAGGCATGCATGCATGCAGCCCCTTGGTGTACAAATCATGCTAGAGAGCGCTTCATAGTGGAGTGCAGGCACTAGGGGTCTAGCTCTGGGTCAAGGTATAGGCCCAGGTCTAGGTCTGGGCCTAGTGAGGGGGCTGTACTACTAGCTTACGCATGGGTGGCTAGCACACCAGAGCAATGGCTGTGCCGGTGGTGAACGGCGACTGGTGGTGAATCGCAAAACACACACGGGGTTCTCCGCAGCTCCATCCCCGCATCCATCCCCCCCCCGGCCGCTTACCGAGTAGGTGTGGTCCTGAGTGGTGGTACGGGATCATCAGCAGCAGTGGGTGGAGGCGGAGGAGGAGAGCGGCCAGGTCCCGGGGCGATAGAGACAGCGACAACAGCAGGAGAAGGGGGCAGGGATCATGAGGAGGGGAAGGGGAAGGGAGGGCGTTAACGAACACACAGCAGTGAGAAGGTACCGATGCAGCCTCCTTTCGACACACGCCGTGCAGCTCCCATTGGCGAGAGAGGACTAGAGGAGTACCTTGTGGATCTTCCCGTGCAAGTGCGCTTCTATGATGACGCCCTATACCACCTTCGCTAGTCGTTTCCTCCCCACCCCACCTGCACAATCACCGGCACGCAGCCCGTGTGCATGGCCTGCGTGAGTCGGATGCCCCAGCCGTAGCCCAGCGGCGCCAGGCAGAAGCGGGAGGACAGCATGGCGTCAGCACCCGTGATGCCTGGGGGTAACAGGGGGAGCGGGAGAGTGGTGGTGAGGAGGGAGGGCCGAGAGAAGAGAGGAGGCGTAGCATATGCCGGGTTTGGAGGGAGGCGCAGAAAGGCATGTGTGAAAGGCGCATGCGTGGCCTCTCCTCCTCTGAGCGGCCAGACATACCGCTATACACGGCCTTCTAGTGCCCCAAGAGCCCCGCCACCACCACCCCGCCACCAGTTGCTACCACCACCTTTACTCCACACCTTTGTTGATAGCCACATCAGGGCGGGTGGTGTTGCCAAAGAGCGCCAGGAGGCCCTGTCGTACTCCCCCGCTATAGGCCATGTCGGGCCTTATGATGGGATTGGGGGAGGGAGGGCGGTAGGAGGCGGGGTGGGAGCGGGGCGTGTGTGTTTAGTCACGGAGTCACACAATAGCGGTACGGCAGCCAAACGCCAGATCCGCTCATTCCCCTCACCTGCCCAAATCCAAAGAAGCGCCATCCCGGCCCCCCCTTCCCCCCTTTGGAATTTCTTTTTTCCCCCCTACCCCCCCCCACCCGCCCTCCCTTCCCTCTTAGCCACACCCACTTGCTATAACCATGGAAGTAGAACAGGTAGGGTCGCTCCCTCTTCCTGTGCAGCACCCGCCCCCCCGGCTGCTCGGGATACTGGTACGACTGATTCAAGTGCTGCAGCCATCCTCGGTTGAGGTAGTTGGGGATAGCTACGTCCTGCTCAGGCCTGCATGGCGGGGGGGGGAGATCAGGAAACAGCAAGAAACAACACCGGTACGTACGTGAGCAGGGAGGCCCGCAAGGAACGAGGGGCCGTTGGGCGGGTCTGAACATCGCCGCATCTCCTCACGAGGTCACGACCCGTCCAGCAGCCTCAGCAGCCACACCTGAAGCAAGGCTCCCGCTCCATGCGAAGGGACTCCAGGTTAAACGCCGGCAGCCCTCGGAACCGCACCCGCTCCCCGCCCATGTCCTCCTGCCCCTCCGCTGCCGCTGCCGCTGCCCCTCCCTGCTGCCCCAGCATGCCGTCCTCCTCCTCCACCCCTCCCGAGTGGTGGTGCCCCCCGCCACCCAGTCGTCGGAACTCCCGAGCTGCAGCCTCCAGGGCGGGGTCGGAGTGCTGTGGGGTGGGAGTTGGGGATAGGAGGGAGGAGGAACAGGGCCCGGTTGGACGGTTGGGTGGGGGCGGTGGGGCGGTGGTGGGGTGGGGTGGGGGGAGATACCGGTAGGCGAACGGTGGTATGTGTCTGTGGAAGAAGGATGTCCATCGCTGCGTGGGTGGGTCGCATTCTCACGTACGCTCCCAGTCACTTTCCTTCCAAACCCCCTGTGATGTGGCTGTTGCTAAGACTCACCCCGTGTCCGGTCCGCCCGTGCCGCCCCACTTGCGCGAAGTGGACCAGCTGCGAGGGGCGAGGGGCGAAGCAAGGAGGGAAGCAAAATAGGCGAGAGAAGTTGGGATGCAAGCGGGGGGGAGAGCCCGCGCGATAGCATGAGAGAGTCAGAGAGAGAGGTGCAGGCAGCAGGGCAGGTGCAGTTGCGTGGCGACAAGCATCAAGAGGGAGAAGGGCAGCAATACAATGCTGCCAGGGCGATGTTTTCTACTTTCGGGTGGCCGGAGCGACCCACGGGTCACGACTCACGGGATCCCGACTTCTCATTCGCATACCTTGATGGGGTTCTGAAGCTCGGGTTTCCCCAGTTTGTAGAGGTCGCAACATCCCCGGTCGTTGGTTGCAACCGCCACGTGATTGCGGCCGCCCGTCATGTTCCAAAAGGGATACCTGCATGGCGGGGGGGGGGGATTTCGTTTTCCCGGCGTCTTGGTGGTGGGGACATCACCCTCCGACGATCCAGTACGCGTTTCCACTCGCTCGGCCAGCTTGCCTCACACACACACACGCATGCATGCACACCGCTGGCTGCCCAACCCACACGCCACCCCCAACCCCCAACCCCCACCCCCCAACCCGCACACGCCCTCACCTGGAGCGCACGTAGCTGAAGACGGAGGAGAAGTGCTTGCCGGGGAAGCCAATATTGCCTGGGGCGGCGGGGAAAAGAAGAATATCCGGCGGGGGCCCGGGGTGAACGGGAAGTTGGGGGTTTTGTGGTGGGGTACTACCGGTACCCCGGGATAGGCCCGGCAGCGGATCCCTTACAAGAGGAATGACGGGACACCGCAACCGGTTGCACCGTTGCAGGTCCCAAGGGGCTCGCTGGTTGGCAGGAGCGGACTGGGAATCCCCGAAAGTCCCCGATGTCCCCGACAGTCCCCGATGTCCCCGACAGACGACCGCAATAAGCTACGGTAGTAAGACCCCCCCCGGGCCACCATGTGGTCTCCTATGGTTTGGTATGGTCTTTGAACCCCCGGCCACCACCCTCCCCAACCACCACACCTCCCACCCGCCCTCCCCATTCCCTCTCCAGCTAATGGAGCAGCTTTCTATTACGGTTCGTACCCAACGAACCGCTGCTATTAACCCAGCAGCTTTGACTTCCCGCAATCCTGCCATCCAGCCTAATGCGGAGTACCGTTATGTGCCTGCCACTCCCGCCCGCCCGCCCACCCGTGTAGTAGATGGTGTATGCGTTGATGACAAACAGGTTCGCCTCCCAGGGGTTCTCCGTGCGCACCCCCCAGTCGCCCAGCAGGCTCTCCATGAAGGACACCTCCGCCAGGTACATCGTGTCCAGCAGGGCGCTAGCGGAGGGGGGGGAGGGAGGGAGGGGGTTAATTTGGAAACAGAATCCGCATTACGCTGGATAGTTGGGGTAGCAAAGGGAGGAGAGAGGAGGGAGGGGGGAGGGAGGAGAGAGGGATTAATAAGGATGAAGGGGGAGGAGAGGGGAAGGCAGGGAGGGAGGAGGGAGGGAGGGAGGGGGTGTCAAAGGTGTATACCACACGGATGGATGCGCATGTTGAGGGGGAAAAGAGCCAAGTGGTCGGGGGCCGGAAGGCAGATCTCAACTGCGGCCTCAGGGCTTTCTAGCCGATTTTTCGTTCCCCCAGTTTCTAACCCTTTCCCTTGACACGCCTCCTACCCACCTGCCAACCCCCTTTTTGTCTTCGACCCCAGTTTACCCCTGTCTGCCCTCCCGGCACCCCCCACCACCCCTAGTCGTTTCCTCTTTACCCACCCCCACCTCCCCCCCTTGCTAACTCACGGCGGGTCGTGCCAGGGCCTCTTGTACGCCACGTGTTCCGGCAGGTCGTACACATACACACGCAGCTTGGTGGGGTGGGGCAGCCAGCCTGGGGGAGGGGGGTGAGTGGAGCGGTTGGGGAACGGTTGGGAAGCGGTTGAGGTTTGGGGGCCACGAAACCCATTTCCCTCCCCTGCTCACCCCTGCTCACCCTGATCCGGGATTGGGACTTGGTTGATGCATTTATCCCCCCTTGCCCCCCACTCACTCTCCCCCCTGTACGCCCGGCTCCTGCCGCAGCCCAGCCCCCAGTATCCCGGCTGGCAGTGGCAGTAGCCGCCGTGGCACTCGCCCCGCCCCGAGCAGTTCAGGTAGCAGTGCTGACCCTGCGGCTGCTCGCAGGAGGACCCCTGCAGCCAGGTAAAACACACACACGCACATACACACACGTTCACGTTCATTCATCACAGTACGTTTCTCCTCGCGGCCAGTTATATCAACACACGTTCGCTTTCTTAACACAAACACACGCGCCGCAATCACAGTGCGTTCCTACTCGCGACCTGGTCTTTTTTAACACACACATATAACACATGTGTATGTCAGCAGGTATGTCAGTGAGCAGCAGCACCGCTGCTACTCACCCGCCTCTATCGCGCCTCCCCAACCGCCACTCCCCTCACGTCCCCTTGGGCCCCCCTCTCCCCCGTTGCGATTCCCTGTGGAATGGTATGGTCTTTAACGCCCCCTCCCGTTGCTCCTACTTGCTCCTCATCAGCGGTTTCAGTTCCACCCCCTGTGGTTTCTTATGGTTCGGTATGCTCTTTGACCCCTCCCCTCTGTGTGCTTCTAGGATAGTATCTCCGAATGCGCTCACTGCATGAGTCGGGATATGGGATTGGGACTCACTTATTTAATTTCCCCCCCTCCGCTGCACCTCCCCCCGCCTGCTTACCCCGTAAAAGCCCTGGCAGTTGCATTGCACCTCCCCCGGCCTGTCACGGACGGTGCTGCACCACCCTCGCCCCGAACACCTGATGTGACGGGAAGGAGAGCAAGAGAGGAGAGCAGGAGAGCAGGAGAAGGTCGCTATCACCACCCTAAACATCATCACCATTACCACCATCACACTACGTTTTCCCCCCGCGGTCGGTTCTTCCAACACCCCTCCCCTCCACCCCCCACGCACCGCTGCACCACGATAATGATGCCTTATCACACGGTCAGTTAGTTGTTTCCTCTTTACACCCCCCCCACACACACACGCACCGCTGCGGGCATTTGTCGATGGGCAGCAGCAGGGTGCCGTCTGGCAGCTCGTAGGGGCTGGGGGCGGCGGGTGCGTCCTCGAACTGGTAGGGATCGCCGCCCTCCGCAACAGCGGACTGAGCGGGGTGGGAGGGGAAATTATAAGTGCAACAACACAGTCCCAATCCCGAATCCCGACTCATGGGTGGGAGGGGGAGGGGGAAAGCGAGGGCGGGAGGGAGGCAGGCAGCAGCAGGCGGCAGTGAATGGAGGAGGGTTGTCAGCGGTTGCCTTTGTAGAAGAGGTGATGATGCTCTCCGTGTTGTCTCCTTTGGCTTTGTTTCACGTACGGCCTAGCTCAGTACTAGCGACGCGGCAGCCCTCTTCCGCTTGCATGCGGCCCCAGGCCCCCCCGCAGCCATCACCCCTGCGCTCACTGCATGGGTCGGGATATGGGATTGGGACTCGTTGTTTCACTTATCTAATCCCCTCCCCCCCCCCCCGCACCTCATTGAACAGCCCCCGGCGCCACTGGTAGCGCGGGTCGGTGGGTCCGTCGGGCGGCAGGGACAGCTGCTCCGACTCGGGGAGGTCCTGCAGGGGGCCGGGGGCGGAGGCATACCAGAACCACAGGGGGCGGGGGGGGCGTGGCGGAGGGAGCGGAGGGAGGGAGTGGGTGTACGGCGTGCGCATGTACGGCTGCCGTTGCTGCTGTCGTACCTGCTCCTCCTCTGTGTTTCTTCCCTGCTTCCGTAACCCCGCGAGGAGGAAGCCTGGGGAGAAGTGGCAGGCGGCCTCTTCTGCCCCCAGGCCACCACCCCGCCCCTCCCTCAGCGGGTTCCCCACTGGCACATCCCTCCCCTCCCCACTACTCCACCAATGTGCTTTCCTACTCCACCGTGCTTTCCTAATCCCGTAACCCGCTCTTCCATCCTTAACCCCACCCGTACAAACGTGATCTCCGCCTTCACCCACAACCGCGTCCTCGCCCTCTTCCCTTGCCGCTCCTCCCTTGCCCACCCTATACCTTGATCACATAGCAGCTGGTGTGCTTCCACGCCCAGAACTGGTAATAGGGGCAGGAGTAGGGGTCGGTGGTGTAGGAGGGAGGGCAGGCGGCCCGAGCGAGCTGCTTTAGACTGGGGAAGAGAGGGGAGGAGGAGGGGAGGAGGTGAGTTACCGGTAAGAGGCAGGGAGGGAGGGGGAGAGGTGCGATGGATGGAAATGTTGGAGAAGGAGCTGGGGAGAGGGAAGGAGGGCGGAAAGATGGAGTCGTGAAGTGAAGAGGGAATGTTTCCTCATATGGGAGTGACCTTTCATGGGGGCTTTCCCAGGGCTGTGTTCCTGCCCCGTACGACGTATTGACTTACCAATGGCAGTTTTTCGGGTAGAAGTGCCCATATGCGGGCAACGAGGTGTTCAAGTCCGGGGCGTTATGACAAGCGGGCATGAGGCGCTGTCCACAGTCGGGGCCTGTGTTGTTGGAGCCAGGGGCTGTTCAGGTCCGAGCAGCGACCATGCCGACGAAAGGCTTCTATGCATGGCGCTTACCACCGAAACCGAATCTGCATTCGCATTCTCCGGTTTCTCCATTGCAATTCCCGTGTTTAGTACAGCCTATTGGACATTCCTTGTTTGACACTGTTGCAGGTTCATTTTTGGCTAGCAGTAGGCTTGGTAAAGATAGAATGTTTAACAGTAAAGCAATATGTAAATAGTAATTAACAAATCGCGGCATTCTATTTCTTGTCGCTCAAACTCGCTGAAAGAATTAAACTCTAACAAGCCCCATCGAGCCGGCCTGAGTCAAACATGATATTGCCGTGCGTGCACCGACGATATATCTTCGATTAGTGGCCGTCTTGAGCGTGGCGGCAGCTAAGCTCTATTGTCGTACTGCGGCCTTTTGACTTCCTAGTAGCGAGATTATGACAATCTTCGGTAGTTCTACAGCATGCCGCACATACCTTCTTACTGGTAAGAGCACTGGTGGACGTGAGGTTAAACGGAAGCCGTATGGGACTACCCGCAGCAGCTCATGTCGCTTGCCTGATGTGTACCTGGGGCTGAGTGTCTGAGCTCGCCAAACAAACTCTTTACGCGGCCTGCCTGGGAGATGCACTTTGCAGCCCTGGGCGGCAGGCGGGACGAGGCGGGCACGGGCAGGCCCGGATCCATCGCAGGCCTATCTAAGCGGTCCTGAGCGGTTCGGATTCATGAGCAGCGGCCAGCTTCTTACCTATATGCTTACGTCTCCTAGGTATTTTGTCCAGCTTGCAATGACGCGATTCTTTTTCGTCGTGCGCCGCATTGTTCTGCTGACGTATGTAGCGTTCGAGCCTGATAAACACATGTTCCGTTCATTGTGCCTCATTGGTGGACTATGGTGCAGCTGTCAAGCATAAATATGACCGTCCATCCGTAATTTTCCTCAACCAAAGGGCGATGGATGGATGTTGGCGTACTTCGTCAGCGGCCTTCGCCATACCAATCCCATGACGGCGAAAAATTATACCTCAATTGTGTTCTCCGAGTCAAAGCTCAGAGGATACAATTGAGGTTTGGAGGCCTACGCATTGCAGCCCATTCTCAGGTCCGTCCGATACACCTCATCCCATCCCCACATCCTTTAGTCCCTCCCATTCACCACAGCACCATGAGGTGCATGCCTCAATCTTGCCCCGTGTGGTCCTTCCCTACATTCCCTTGCTTATTTATTAATAAAAGCGCTTAATCAAATATAAAAATATTTATATTTATTTATTGGCGCTTTCATTAATAAATAAGCAAGGGAATGTAGGGAAGGACCACAAGGGGCAAGATTGAGGCATGCACCTCATGGTGCTCTGATTGGCGGCCCCTTATTGGCGCTTTCAGGCCACACGTTGACCCCTTCCTGTAACACTGGCCATGCTGACTACCTCAAGCGACCCAGCAAGCCCCCCCTCTTTCCACGCTTCCTGTGCCGCCCTGTCCTAGTCCTCACGCTCCTCCGCTGGGCTCACCCTCGTCCCCTGCGGCCCCTCCTCCGCCTCAGGCCCCCTCTGCCACCGCCTCCACTAACAATCCACCTTCTCATCGTCCACTGACTCCTCCGGGTCCACGGACGTCCCCCCCTCCCACACGCTTCCGGTGTCGAGGTTGTTCAACCACGTTCTAACGAATTCCTCGTTGCCCTCGTGCTCCGACCAGTCGTTGAAGTTGTACATTTGAGGGTCGAAGCCGTCCGGGTAAGTCTTCACTTGGTGCACCAGGGCGAGCTTGGCCTGCAGCAGGAAAACGTGGAGTGTTTATAAAAAAAGTTGACGGTCGAGGAACGGCAGCAACAAACGAAGAGGACTGCGTGCACGCAGTCGATGCTTACGTGCTCGGCCAGAGCTCGCTTGAAAGGCCTCATGCTGTCCACGCCGGTGAAATCAACAGGTTTGTTGTGTAGGTCCCCGAAGGTGACGTTCCCCAGCACCTCTGCAAAGTCCGGGTTGTCCCTGCACAACGAAGTGTCGCGTTAGTGCCCCTATTGCGGCTACCAGCTGCACACTGGTGCAATAACGTAGCGCACAATTCACCTGTGCCGCCCCACCGACGACAGCTGCACCGGCAGCAGCGACTTGTCCAGCACGTGCAGCATGAACGAGCCCCCAAGGCCGTCGTACGAAAAGCAAATGCGCAGGTCATTGTACTCGTGCTCGATGGCGCTGTTCCAAATGATGCCCATCATGACGCCTGCGTACTGCTGCATACACGTCCAAGCAAGGCACGGGCACGCCACCTTTGTGATCATATCACTCATAACGCATGCCACATGATCTGCACTCATCCACCTACCGGTATACACCCCCGAATTGTACCATATGCCAACCGCACAGGCCACGACAGGTAGGGTGATCAGATCAATTGCTTGCCAGGGCAGTCGTGGCCACCGTGACGAACTAAGGCCCAACACGCGGCGGTGCACCCCGCCCACACCCACCTTACATCCCTCGGCGACCAGGTGGCGAGCCACCAGGAAGCCGGCCGGAAGCTCCTTGCCCAGCACCATGCACTTCATCTGCACAAGTCGTCGAATGAACAGGGACAACCGCGCAAAATGATGGGGGATCTGGCAGCCACGACCCAGGCAGAATGCAGCGGCTAGGGGACATTGAGGTGTGGTATCTACCTTGTCGCTGACGCCATAGAACTTGGCGACGCGCGCTCGGAAGTCCGCGCTGGAGTCGTGAGACTCCGTCGAACTTGGCGGCCTGAAGGCTTCCTTCAGGTTCGCGAGCGCAATGCGCGAGGTGAATTTTAACTTCTCCTCCTGCATGCGCTGGTTGGCCTGCATTTTGTTCAACTGCTCCCCCTGCATGCGCTGGTTGGCCTCCACTTTGTTCAACTGCTCCAGGATGGTTCTGAATATTTCTGCAACACGAAACACCGGCGGAAATGGGCGTCAACGCCCCCATAAAGCACACTACCCACCAGCCGCCCTGACACGGTTTGTTAGGCCTTAGTACTTGGTGCAACCAGCGTGCCGCACCGCGCCCCGCAGCCCCCAGCAACTCCCCAGCGCTCCCCCACAAACTTACTAAACTCACCAGCATCTGCCGGGCTCCCCAAGCCCAGGCCAGCCGCCGCGCCTGCACGACGTGGGAGCGGCCCGAGAAGCACATGCAAGTGAGAAATTGCACGCCGCGGCACGTGCTCGATGCGGTCTGGTGTGTGGGGAGGGGGGGTGCGGGCTTGAACGGATCCCAGTGAGACGGCAGCTTGCAGGTGCCGCGCGCAAACAACAACCCACGCACAATCATCGGCCGGTCGGGCAATCGCGCACCTTGCCGCTTTAAGATATGGTCAATGAGGCCATAAGGCAGCCCAGCGGCTTTGAGGCCCTCTCTAGTGGCATCCTGCAGGCCGCGGACGTCGCGATAGCGGTTGTGCCACAGGATATCCAGATCGGTGTCCTCGAAGCGCGTCAGGTCAGCTCCATAGGCTATAAGGGCTGTGCGCAGCTGCTCCCGCTGCTGCGGGTCCATCTTGAAGCGCGGTGTCTAGGGTTCGAAAGGGTTCAAAGGAGGCACAACCTTATGGGAATCGACTGCGTCTGCATTCTCGATATCCCATCGGCAGAGATTTGGTCAAGAGTTTGCCTTTCTCTTTGCTCAACGCGCCAATGCGCGCACAGCCTTGCCAGTCCGCTTCTTGGAGGCAGAGGTGAACTCGAAAACTGTTCGGGACTGAGCGCTTGTGGTCACGCGTTCAATATTGAGGACCTGTGTTGAGAAAATTTTCCCGCTCTGGAAAAAGCTCTAAAACGTGCGCGGGGCCTTGCAAGCCTTCTGGCGAATGGAGAAGAAGAGGAGGGAGGGCGTGCTCGCCGCACGGAGTGGTATCCTTGAAAGGACGCAAGGGCACGCAACGGGAGGTTACCGGCGCTATCCGGACGAGCATCCGGACAGTGCGGTTACTCTACCTGCCCACCATCTCGAGGCACACGATTATCGTCCCTTATCCAAACATGTCTATTGTTTACTTACAATAGACCGCCGCTAATTAGATGTGCTGACGAGTAAGAACTTCAATGACGCAAACAAAAACTGTGGAGTAACAGTGATCGACCAGATGCGAAGCTTTCTTTTACTGATACGTAGATAAATCAATGCACACTTAAAGGTAAACCCAAACAGCATTGCGGAATCGACATTCGGAGAGTAATGTTGAGCAGTCAAGTATCTGCGGTATAATCCATGGCGTCCTAGCACATAAATCATCTGGGTCCTTGGACGAGAATGAGGAAACTTACGTCGAGGCTGCCTAGCTTGGCGCCGCTGTGCTTTTTCCTCATTTCGGTGGGTAGGCAACAAGGTGCCCGCTACCCTTGCCCGATGGAATTAGCAACGCGACAGTCATCTATCGGCAACGGTTCTCACGCCCTGGCATGCCTCACTGGGCAGGTTGCGTACAAGTTGGCATGGACAGCCATCTCCTCGTTGCTCAGTCAGTACAGCAAGGTCTACGGGCCCGGCATCCTGCTGCAGCTGAACGTCGCCTACTTCTTCCCCAGCATCCCGGTGCTGATGCTCCAGACCGCCTTCAACGACCGGTACGTTGCCTGTAGGGCAATAACTCGACGCCATCCTGCGTCTCCATAACGTTCCAAGGCTTCCCTCCTTCCGCAACGGCCACTCCGATGACGTCCGCAACGACAACCCTCCCACATATAGGTCACAAACCACGCCCTCCACACTTCGCTCCCTAGCTGATCTGAAACTCGGCTTGGCTCCGCTCACTTGTACCAGCTCCTTCCCTCTCCCTTACAGCATGGACCGCCGCCTCGGGCTCCCGGCCGGCGCCCTGCTGCGCCTCACGCTGGGTCTCGGCGGCTTGGTGGGCCTTACGCGCTTCTTCCCGGTGCTCACAGCGGGCTCCGAGCGCGCGCTGCTGGCTACGACGGTGCTGGTGGGCATGTCGTACGGCATTGCCTTTGGGACGTCGTACCAGGTGGCCTCCAAGTACGCATCTGGGGCAACAGTGGCGCTGACCACGGGTAAGAGCGTGGCTGTGCCAAGCTTTCTGGTCGAGTCCTCGGTATTAGCTACACGGCAGTACGGTACACGCAATCATGTGGAGAGTTACAAGGGTTGCACTCGCGATACGCTGTAACAACATTTTACGTTAGTGCTCGCAACAATTCCTGTTAAGGAGCCGCATGTTAAGCCCTTCCAGCGGACCATCACACTCCTGCCACTGCAACAGCCAAACCACCACCACTACCACCACCTCTCCTCTCCCACCACAGGCTTCGTTTCCAGCGGTCCGGTGGTTTTGCTTCTGGACCTCGCCCTCAAGCGGGGGCCCTACTACTCACCGGAGGGACTAGAGACGCTGTTCAAGTGGGTCGGGGTGCACGTGACCGTTATGGTCGTTGATCTGGGTCGATCTGGGTCGGAAAGGGCGTGACCTGGGTCGACCTGGGTTGGGCCGGGGTGCCAGTCTGGGCCGTACGTGCCGGTAGCACACGGTGTTAGCATCCAGCACCAGGTTTGTTCACTCCGCACAAGGGGCACGACGCCCTCCCGACCTTGCTCATCCTGCTCATCCTAGACCCCAAGACCATGCTACCGTTGCCTACCGCATCCTCCCCCCCTCACCAATCACCCACAGGTGGGTCGCCGGAATCACCGCAGCAGGCCTAGCTGCCGCGGCCGCTCTGGTCCTGGGCAGCTGGAGGATGCTGGCAGCGGGAGGCGGCCCCGGCGCCGCGGGGGCGCCTCCCCGTGTCGAGATTAAAGTACTGCACCGCAGTAACCCCTCGACACAATCCTCGGGGTACGGCATCTCAGCTGCCAGTGGCGGCACTTCCGGCCTGGCTGACAAGGAGTATGCCGTACACGCGTCAGAACGCTCGTCCATGCGCCCGTACGTACGACACAGGAATGAAAATACGGCAGCCGGCACGTACGCGGCGTACAGCAGCAGTAGCGATTCGCCGTACGCGGCGAGTGGTGGCGTCAGCAGTGGCGGGCCAACACCGACCAGTGGGACGGGGGCGGTTAACGGTTTCCACAACCACCGGGGATCGCATGGAGGTATGGGCAGCGGTAACGGGCATCATGCCATTACGCTGGAGTTTGCAGACGCGCATGGCCGCAGTCATGCTGCAGAGGCAGCTGGAGATGGGTCAGCCAGCAGCGGCGGACATCACATAGAGTTCTCTGCAGATGAGAGCAAGGTGAGGAGCAGAGGAGGAGGAGGAGGAGGAGGTATACGGGTAACGGGAGGGAGACTGTTTGCAACACGGGTCGGGTTCCTGCGGGTTGGGGCCCATGGGATTGGGCGCCGGTGTTATTCGTTGCTTGCCATGGTGTCCACTCCGGGATCTCCCGCGCTTTCCAGACGACGACAGCGGTATCCCAAACATACCCGGCCCTGTTAGTCATGAGCCTCCTCCCCCTCCTGTTGCCCCTCTCTTCTCCTCCTCCTCGTTCTTCCCGCCCTAATGCCTTCGTCTCCCTGTCTCCCTGCCCCTCCCTCTCCCCCACCACGCCTCCACCAACCCCAGACCGCCAGACGCGACCTGCCGCTGCTGCGTCTGGCCGCCCGCATCCTGCCCGCCGCCACCGCCATCTCCATCAGCGTGGGCACCTCCATGCTCATCTTCCCCTTCTTCACCTTCATGCACTCCACGGGGCTGCTGGGGATACGGCTGCCGCAGGTGGGGGATGGCGGGGTGCGAGCTGGGGGGTGGGGGGTGGCCTGCGGCCTTTTGCTCATTTGCCCAGATAGACAAGGGAGCGGCAGGCTGCCAGTTTCGTCTGCGAACATGAGGGCCTTTTGTTCTCATGCAACATGCCAAAACGCCTTTGTTGACATGCTCGCTCTTCCCCTCCCCTCCCTAGGATTGTCAGCAACTTGTATCATTATCACACCACACTTTGGAATTTCCTTTTCCCTCCCCTCCCTCTCCTCCTCCCCCCCAGGTGCTGTTCTACATCCGGCTGGTGGGGGACATCGCTGGGCGCATGGTGCCCAGGCGGCTGCAGGTGCGGTGGTGCCGGGAGTGTGGGGCATGCAGGACGAGCGGGAACGTGTGATCTTGTGATGTGGTGGAGGAGTGCAGCCCTGCTCACCCGCCCCAGCCCCTGAATACCCAAGAATATATATCCAAGACCTAGGGGGTTCCTGCCATCTCGAGTAAGCCTTTTCGCGCTGCTACATTGGTATCGAGTTCAAGGTTAGCTCGCATGGTGTACTATATTTACCCCTGCCTTGCGCTCTCCTTCCCTTCCCTTCCCTTCCCTGCCCTGCCGTCTCCCAGGTCACCACCGTGCGGCGGCTGATGCTGTGGGCCGCTGTGAAGCTGGCGCTGGTGCCGCTGCTGTTCGGCTGCATCTTCGTGCCGCACCTGACGGGCGGCGACGTGGGGGCCATGGCGGTTGTTGCCGTGTTCTGGGTGCTGTCCGGCTACCTGAACACCTGCTCCTACCTGGTAGCTCCCACCCTGGTACCGCCCAGCCAGAAGGCCCGCGCCTCAGGCCTCATGACCGTCGCCTTCCAGTCCGCGTGTTTCGGAGCGCTGCTGCTGGCGGCCGTCATCCAGCAGCTGAAGTTGGGCGAGGGGCTGGCGCAGGGCATCCTGGCGCATGGAGTTGTAGCGCATGCGGTGAATGCGGCGGCGGTTGAGGCGGCGGTGGTGGGTGCAACGGCGGCGGAGGGGTCTGCGACGGCGGTGGAGGCGGTGGTGGCGGCAGCGGTGGGGGATGTGGCGGGTGGCATGGAGGTGGAGGGGATGCAATAGGGTATGTGTGCAATACGACGGTAGCGGCATTGGGTTGATGCCATCTAATAGCCGTCCGCTGGCCTTCTTCTTCACACGGCAGGTTAGGCAGGCTTTGCGCGGGACGGTCCCCTCCGCCAGTTATCTAATCCCCTCCGCCATCGGTGCTTCTTGTCAATGGGGTTGGGCAGGAAAGGGCGTTGGGTTGGTCGGTTGGGGGGCGGCTGGGTGCTTTGTACTTGGGGGTGCTCATGTCATTCAGGTGCCGTTACTTGTGAATAGCTTGAAGCGTTGGCAGTGTGGTTCTGATCACCTGAGGGAGTGAGGGGGTAAAATTAAGTAAGTGAAGGGGGACTTTGCGCGTGGCTTCCGTTATGCACGCGGGTAGCATACTGTGTACTGGCACACTGGTGGCGGGCTGGTTGTGTGGACGGAGAACTGTTAGGCTTGGGTACCGCAGTGAAAGCGGGCCGACGGCGCAGAGCCGGCAGAGGAGCCTCGAGACGTTGCATGCATGCGATTGCGGGTGTGCGATCCAGGTTACTGGGAACTTGCTGGGCTGGGTGTGGGACTTGTTGCATGGGGGTGTGTTGCCGCATACGGGGATATGCAGAAGTATGGGGTATCATGTTTTCGAGACATGCATGGTACATATAGAGGTTGTTAGGGCTTTCCCAGAGGTGTTTGCTGTTTGCAACAGCAGAAGCGCGTTCCAGAACCCTCCCGCCCGCAAAGGGCTGGGTCTTGTTCACTTGTATCGACCGGAAAGGCGTGACCTGTGAAGCCATTCTGCGGCCTTCATGCCTTCAGGTTTACCGCAAGGCGCAGCTCAATGCCCGGCGAGAAAATGAGGTGTCCCGTTGTCCATGCGTTGGGCCTCCCTGGCCCTCCAACCATTTGGGCTCTTGGGCCTTACGCCCTCGTGTGTGTCCGTACATGCCAGGGCGCTATGCGGCAACTAGGCACCCCCGCCCACTCAAGCGACCTCGCTCTCAAACCCGCACGTGCAGCTTCTGATCAATACACATCAACGGCATTGATACCGTACCCTTCTCCAGATGCCACGCACTCGACACCGCACCCGCAGTACTGCACTGTTGGGGACCCCGTAATGCCGCGCCCTCCTCCACCTGGCGGTATACAGAGGAGGGACACGAGCGCATTCCAGCGGGGACAACGGTTAGGTTGTGTGGACAGGTCTGACATAAGCAGACGTGACGCCCTTTCAACGAAAAGTGGTGGTGGGGTAGCAATGGGCAGCTTTCTGGTGTAGCCAACACCATGGCTGTAGCGGGCGCTGGTGTGATCTTCCCCCCTTGCACCGCTGGCTCGTTTCAGTTAGCCGGATGAGCCGTGGATTACAGACTTAGCGGAGGCGTGCAGCCAGCAGAAAGACCAGCTAGCGACGGGACAATGCCAGTTAGGCGTCGCTGCTAACCTGAACTACTTCGAAACAGCGCATAGTCACTGTTGGGAGACGCTACTTATGTTGCAGACAGCATGCACGTGGTTGCAACTAGCGTTTCCCATGACCTACGCGAGGGTTACTCCCAATAGGCGCAAATAAATGTAAAATAAATACGAAAAGGACGCCTCGGAAAAGCGCATGAGGCATGTCCTCATGCAGGTGCCGTGAGGCCGTGCATCCCCAGTTATAAGCCCCCTGTGGACGTCTCCATACGACCATTAAAACGCATACAGGTGTTCTACTGGACAGCGCAATCGCAAAGTGACACCTACGTAATAGAAGCTTTCTCTCCTACCCTGCCGAACCTTCGTTAGCCGCACCGCGGACTCCCCTTTAAAAATGAACATGAACGGTCAAGACTGGGATCAGGTGGTGATTAGGAAGAAGCAGCCGACGGGAGCTGCGCTTAAGGACGAGGCAGCTGTGAACGCGGTGCGTTGCATCCGAGGGTTTGCCGACGTAACTGCGTCGCCAACTTGGTTGCAAATTGTCCTCAGGCTCGACGACAAGGAGCTGCCGTGGACACAACGCAAAAATGTGGGTTGGTTCTAGAATTCGGCCGCCGTCCAGGTTGGATCTGCCGCGTGCTGATACACTTACTTGCCTCGTATCCTGCAGTTAATGCTGGCAAGAACAAGCCTGCACAGCAGACCGTTTCAGGGAAGCCAGCGGCTAAGCTAGAGCAGGAGACGGAGGACTTCCACCGTAAGTTGTACTCGTTGAGCCATGAATAAGCCTGCCCTTAACCGAGCCGTGGGCCCCCTTTTGCATCTTTAGCCTTGACCTGGCCTTCTATAGTTACTAAGGCGTCCTTTGAATTGTTTTGCAGACGAGCGCGTATCTTCCAACCTCAAGCAGCAGATTGTCCAGGCGCGGACAGCCAAGAAGATGACGCAGGCGCAGCTAGCGCAGGTGAGGACAGGTCCCTGATGGGAGGGGTTGAAGCTTGCATGTTCAGGCGCCTGCGGGAAGAGACAGGGGGAGCGGGGCGGTGAAAGGGCAAGGTTTAGGCACGCTCACCTGCCAAGCTTCTGCGCGTTAAAGTCCATTTTGCATCGACCCACGCATCGACCCACGCAGGCGATTAACGAGAAGCCTCAGGTCATTCAAGAGTACGAGCAGGGCAAGGCTATCCCGAACCCGCAGGTCCTGTCAAAGATGTCCCGCGTGCTGGGCGTTGTGCTCAAGAAGTAAACACGAACGTGCGGGCCTGGTGTACGCCAAGCTTTAAGTTCTATTGAAAATTAGTACCCGGACAAGCATGCAGAGTGCAGAGGGAGATGCAGCGACTGCACGCAGCTGGTGGCGTCAGGAGGCAGGGCGCGCCATCTAAACCATGGGACAGATGCCAGGCAGTGGACTACAGTACTCTGATGTCAGTATTGCCTGTTTCCGGAGGCTTCCAGCACGGTCGATAGCGGAGCTGCTGGGTTCGGATCCAGGCGGCTGTCGTAGTAGCGGAGGGCAGCAGCGAATTGTACGGCTTATGATCCATGTAGTCTGCATGTAGGCGGCGTTCTGGGTCTAGAGCTATCTGTTAAGCTTTCCTGTTTAGCCGAAGTGCGGCCCCTCCACCACGCATGGCGTGTATGTTGTGCTCGTCGCTTTCCTCACGCTTAGGGGGTTTCCCATGCATGTCGCCTACATTGGTCGGGTCTCACCCTAGGACAGGGCACAGTACTGGTGGTTGTTTGGCAGGATGCGTGGGTCGTTGAGTCGCGAGTACGGCATGCCTTTGTGTTTGCTGCTAGGTGCGTGTGGGCAGGCAGGTGCGCGTGTGCACAGCGGTGAGGGGCATGGCGGTGAGAGGCGCAGCGAGGGGAGCCATGGCGAGGAGGGCCGAAGTGTTGCTGCAAAGTAGGTAATACTGCCAATGAATCGCATGTGTGGTGGATGTAGGGTTGCCGGTCGCGGGATATCGCACTGTTGCGATACCGCACTTGGCTGCAGCAGCAGGTTGCAGGAGCGTGCACGAGCGGTTAGGACACGACATCCCATGTCTGACCGGAGTGCACGTTTGTAGTGCCCGAGCATGTAACGCCATCAGCCGATATAGTGCTTCGTTCTTGTTATCTTCAAACCCTGGATTTGGTAAAACGCTCCAGAAAGGATACCAGTTACATTCTTTGTGTGCGTACCGATATCTCTTGCGACGCCCATGCTAGCGACCGATGTAGATCGGAGTATCATAGACCAATGAACCCAGTAGTTCGACCCCGCATGGACGACTCCTAAGCACAGGCCGGGCGCCGTGGGGTATTGGAAAAACGGTAACAGACCCGCGCTTGAGTGCGATTGATGTGCCAGGCTTGAGCGAAGATAGTGAAGCAGTGGATACGTGTGTTAAAACATGTTGACCCGTGGGTCAAGAAGGCACAGATAAGGAAGAACTGAGATCAGAACAGTGATTCCAGCGGTTGTATACAGGAGGTTACAATGCTGTCTTCATGACACCAAAACCTTGCGGGACCTTGCGTTCATAGCATGTATGCTGTAGCCTCCCTGGCTTGCTGGTTACTGTAAGGGCGTGCTTACAACAGTACACGGTACTATGTCTCCTTCAAGAGCGCAAATGGGCACCCAAGGTAAGCAGAGAGGAGGTAGTGGGTACCGGTACGCAGAGTAACCCTGTATGACTAATACCTAACTACAACAGCCTGCGACAACAACCTCATGTGCTTACCCCTCAGGACCTCATTTAGAAGGCACACATCCTTCCACCAATAAAACTAGCATACCTAGCATAAGGCATTCCGCTGGGGCTGATGGGCGGCACTGGCTAATAGTCTCTGTGTGGGCCCGGTCCACCCGTCAGCGCTACCTCCTGTGATTCAACACCCCTCTACAGTTAAGACATGAACGTTGCGTGTTTACGTAATTGTTGTTGGCTTAGTATCACGGTTTGCAATCACAACGTTCAGTAGCGTAATCGCATGCTCACGTACGGTTTACAGCACACGCTGCAAAGACGTCAGCCACGTAACATCCACTTGCCGCAGCACTATGAGCGACAATGGGAAGCTGACAATACTGTGTCAAACCTCTCGGTTGTCGTGAAGGATGGCGAGAGGGTCCTGTCCAAAACCCACTCCTTCATAAAAACTGAAACCTGCTTGCGTCAGGCACCCCAGACAGTAACTCCCAAAGAGTCAAAGATAACAAAATTCATTCATACGCCGTATACGACCATAATCACAACAACGGCGCCCCACCAAGCACCATCTGTTCTGCCAGGATAAGGCCCAGCAAGCCCACCATGGCAACGCGACCGTTCAACTTCTCCGCCAGCGCATTCCAAGTGTACGGCAGCGGCCCGTCTGGGTAGGTGTCGTACTCGCTCGCAATCACTTTGGCCGCCGGGACTCGACCCGCGAGGGCGGGAGCAATTGAGGCGGCGAGCGTTGTAAGGCCCACCAGGATTGCGGCTGTGGCTCCGGAAGCTGACGTAAGTTGTTGTACGGCAGATTGGTGGGTGAGGATCTCGGAAAGTGCGATGCCTAGGAATCCGACCTGAGGGGGCGGTTAAACGGAGGGTTGTGTTGAGGGCTTTTTAGGACAACATGCCGGTATACAACGACAGTGCTGGGCGTGGACAGAGGGGCAGCTGTCCCCAGGTGTACAGAGGTATAACGGATTCCAGACATATTCAGAGCTGGTTGGTGGAAGCTGTCTTGCGCTTCCACCAACCAGTGACAAGCCCATCCTAGTAGTGCTGGGAAGCAAGTCTTGAACGATAAAGGCTTGAACTTCAGCAGCCAACCGCCAACTGTTACCCACCATGGCAACGCGACCGTTAATGGTTTCGGCGCCGCGTGAGTTGGCACGTAGGATGGGTTGGTAAGCCTCCAAGCTGAAGCCCCGCACCGCGTGTGGAAGCGGACTGCCGGCGTCGATTCGAATACGGTTCTGATCGTCGATCGCTGCATGGTACACATGCGGCATGTACGGTGGGGTGTTACAAACAGTCAAGTATTGCTCATGCAAGCGTCTAAACACGGCCTTCTGCACAGGGTCCAAGACATCTATAGTAATAATGAGTCGCACCTTACTGCGAACCTTATTTCAGTACTTGCATGGCCCATTCACACAGCCCAGCCCCGTCCATAAACCTTCCGACAGGTACCGGTACCGGTACCCAGTGTTTCCCTCAGGGTCATTTGGGGTTTTTCTTAATCCTCCTTACCGGCCGGGAAGCGCAGGCCATGCTTGCGGTCGACCACAACAATGGCGTCCGAGGGCGCATCGTACGACACGTGATATACGACACCGTCGATGTTCCGGGTGGTCTCGCCGCCCTGTGTGTGTGTTAGGATGAGGAAGGTAAGGCAAGTAGCAGTGGTGTTTTGGGGCTACGATACGGGGGAGAAAGAGGGTGTTGGCATCGCTGCACGTGAGGGACATAACGAGGCGATTGTATAGCTTGCAATGCTTGGTTGGAAAGAAGAGTCACCGAAGGTTCTAGATGCAAGCGGCTGCGATGAAAGTTATGTATGCGCTCAGCTTCGCCGTTTTGGCTACAAACAAAATGAATTGCGAAAAGTGAGACTAAAAATCAGTACGAGGCGCTGCTGGGCACGTTTGGGCCACTAGCTTGCGTGCCGCCCGCGCAAACGTGTGGCTGGCGGGAACGAGGCGTCTCACAGCCTCTAAGAGGTCAAAAGCAGTTGCCATACATTTAGGAGTTAAAATTCTCTGTAACAACCAGTATAGCATGCCTTAGTGGCTGTCGTCATTAGCTCGGCAACGGGCTGACCGTATCCATGCATGCTCGACCATTGGACAGGGAATCTCACACAACGCCATCCCACCTGGGCACCGACAAGGCTGTTCTTGGTCAGATTAATGGGCTTCCAGAGCTTCAGGTCGGCAGCTTTGGCAGGGGCCGCAGCTGTTGTCGTCGATGTGGTCGCAGCGTTGCAACGGACCCTAGGCCGCACAGCTGAGAACGGGCGCTTAGCAAGGTGCTTCATTTTTGGCAGAAAGTAATGAAATGGTGTTTGAATGTTGATTGCGAAGTCGCATTTATCGGTGCAGCTGCGGGTTTCCCGCCGCTCCGGAACCTGACTTTCGTACTGCGTCAAGCCGAACGCCTCCAGCGTAGATGAAAGCTGTCATTAACCTAGTAATTAAGCATTTATCGATCAAGCTTTTCGATTCCCGTCTTGAATGCTGGCTGTCGCTACTGGCCATCCGACAGGCACGGCGAGCCTAGTAGAAAGCACTCGCTATGCATAAAAGCAATTGCCTTATATAATATTCACCTCTTCGATGGCAGGGTTAATGAAATAGGAAGTCTTACAAATGCAGAAGTCAGATGCATAAAAATGGCTGCATATCAATCGTTTTTTGTCTCAATAGCAATTCCATTCTCTTACATCGCGATATTAAGGATAATGTGTAGCTGCGAAGTATGTGCGTGCTGAGCTTTGGCTGCCTTCGATGCACGTTTCTGCGAGCCACTTTGTTCGTTTTGCGTAGCTAGGCCTCCCATTTATTACAAACTAATCACAATTGACGACTCAACAACCCAATACGACGTGTTCGGCAACTTTCAAAGTCAACAGTTTTAGGTCTAAAAGGCCCAGCCTCTCGTGGTCTTTACATGGACACCAATGGATGGGTGCGGACCTGGTTCGTAGTTATGCCAATAAGGGACCGCCGATAAGGGGGCCGCCAACATGGGGGCCGCCAATGAGGGGCCGTCAATAAGGGGGCCAATATGGGGGCCGCCAATAAGGGGCCGCCAGTAAGGGGGCCGCCAATACGGGGGCCGCCAATGAGGGGCCGCCATTTGCAGACAACAGCCATGCCCATTGTTTTCTGCGCTGCATGCGTATACACGGTAACGGCCCGTCGTTGCTGTGTGGTTTAGGCTGATGCTTTCACAATTCACCCGGTTAAGGGCGGTAAGCTGGCAACTAAGGGAGCTGCTGGGCAGCAACAGCAGGCACATGGGCAGCCGCTGAGGCACCAGCCACAAGGATATCGAGCACAAATCACTGCGGGAGGGGGCGAGGGGCAGGCACCAGCGAGGCAGGCGCAGTGGCAGGAAAGTGACAAGGGATTGGCTGGGGCATCAGCCCAGCACAGACCAGAGAAGCAGGAGCCGACGCTTGCACCACGGGAATTGCACAGGGAGCAGCAGCGAAGGCAGGGGTAGGGGATAACAGCCAGTGCATGTGCTGAAGAAGCAGAAGCACAGGCTGGGGCAGGCGCTGCAGCGGCATATGGGGATTGGCAGACACTGCAAGCAAGGCCTCCAAACTCCAGTCGGCAGCTTTCACCAGCTTCCAGCCACTGGGAAAGAGGCCAAGGTGCAGCAGAGGCGGTGGAGGATGCTACAGAGAGGGCCACACGGTCCAGGAATTACAATGCCCTCGCTTGATCTACCGGTATGTGGGAGTATAGTTGCGTCCAAGGTAATGGTGTTGAGAAACACCGTTTCAGCATAGGGAACACTTCCTGGGCTGCATGCCCAGAACACTCAACGCTGCCAGTTCACCGCTACCGACCAGCTACCGGCCCACCAGGATGCCTGCATGTTCGTCAGGCCAGAGGGCGCAGGGACCATCAACAAGACATGTCAGATGCGTGCCCTCTTGGGCCCCAATCCATCCCCAATTTAGCCCATCGTGACACCACGGAGAGGTGAGAGCCGTAGGCTTCTAACCCTGAGCAGTGAGCAGGCATTGGTGCAGCTGCAGGGACCACGCCGCAATGAATCAAGTGTGCAAACATCGAACCAAAAGCCTGGCATATCACGTGCTTGGGAGCGCAGCACGCTCTATGAGGCCCTTTACGACCTCAGACTCCTGACAGGGGTAGGGGCGCTGTAGCACACCCTGCATAAGCTATGATAATAATAATAATAGTTACGCCGGGCAAGCCCTGGCGTGTGTTAAGGAGGTGAGGCAATGAGGGGGGTTAGCCCCTGGATGCCAGCACCACCGTTGTTGACGTGTTTAGGGGCCGAGTGTGTCGCTATCCTGCTCCCTGGGGGGTTGCCCGGGGGTTGCTCTCCAACATCCTTCTGCACCGGACTATCTTGTTGAGGTGAGTGATGGCGTGGTGGTGGAGTGCATCACAGCATTTGGCAGCTTTGCAAGGGGTGACCCCCAGGTCCGTGAGGGTTTTACGGAGGTCTTTGCGGATTGTGCCCCCTACGCCTAGGCTGATGGCTTCCTGCGCGGTGTACTGCACGGTCCACCCGTCTGCCCTCAGTAGTTCGGCAAGTCGTTTGTGCTGTTCTGCCTTCTGATGTTGTTTGTCGGCGTGTCTTAAGTCTCCCGCTTATCCTATTTCGAGGATGTGGATAGTGTAAGCCCTGGGGTTTCGTGGTCGCTTCCGCAGTGTGTTATTGCTGACTGGTAGGCCCTGTACGACAAGAATGTCTGGTCTCATTTTACCCCACTCTCTCTCGTCGGTAGGTGGGGGCCGTAGCCATTCGGGGAGGCGTTTCCCCGCGATGTAGTCCGGGAGATCTTCTTCCTTTCCAGCATCCATGACCATGTAACTCCCGCCGAACTGCCCCTTGTGTATGGCGTCCGCTATGATACGGACAGCCCCGTCGTGTCTCGCACAGTACATGCCATGCATGCGCGGGTCTTTGCAGCCACCAAGGATGTGCCCCCCGGAGTCACAGGCCTTGCGGCATATGGGACAGGGGGGCCCTTGTCCGCGGTCTTCCGGGGCAGTGTCTGGGTGCCAGCGGGTGGGGTGTCGGGTGTGCATCTTAAATCGGCGCCGGAGCCCTTCATGGAAGAGCTGGCCCCATCTTGCGTCAAATGCACGTTTGACTAGCGTGTGCGCGTGCCGCATGGAAAACGCGGCGTTGCTTGCTTTAGGGCAGAGGCCTTTCCCGTGTTCCTCCCATAGTGCCGTGTACTGGGTATCGTTAGTGTATCCTTTCTGGGTTTTGGCTGGGAGAAGGTTCGTGATGCCTTTATTGAGGTCTGTCGCGTACATGTTGCGTTCTCCGTCTTTCACCCACCATATCCTGTCGTAAGGAGCGTTGTCGGCCGGTTCGGTGACATCGGGGGCCGCCTCGCCGCGGGCTGCCGCCGTTGCCGCCTTGTCCGCTGCCTCATTTCCAGTGATTCCTGTATGTGACTTCACCTTCAGGATGGTGGTATACTTGTTTTCGCGTGCTCTGGTCGCTAGGTGTTGAGCAATGCTTTCGAGTAGGGGACGGTGCTTGGAGATGTGTAGTTTACTGGGTTCAGTGATAGAACGCTTGATGAGGTGGATTGAAACCAGCGAGTCAGTTGCGATAATCAAGTGGGGCCGTTCTGAATGGGCTTCCAGTGCCGCGCGGATTGCAGACAGTTCGGCTCGTTGAATTGTCATTGTCACTCCGTTTCCATTGGGGTTGACGTGTAGGGTTCGTCCTAGCGGATCGTGGACTGAGGCTCCGAGTCGTACGTGTTGATCCCCGCTGGCTGTTTTGCACTCAAGCTTGCTCCCATCTGTATAGATGATTGCGTTTGGGTTGTATCTCAAAGGGTGCCGTCTCGTAGAGGGGGTGTCTGCGGGGCTACGAGCCGCATCCGTATTCGATGCGCTGACCGTGACTGTTGGGCGAGGAGGTACTGGTGGGGAGGCTGCAAACGCCTTAATTCTTTGGAGTACTCGCTGGCTATATGTTCGCTTTCCTGGGTCGCGACGAGGTCTATCGGACAGGTCGTCGGGGATGGATTTGGCGCCGAGTCGTCTGAGTCGCGCCTTCAGGAAGGACCATGCTTCCGCGTTCAAAGAGGTGAGCCCGGCATCGTTGGTGATTAGGATTATCTCCAATTTGCGTGGGCGGGGGCGGTGGTCAGTGCCCGGTACCACTTCGGGGGTGGGGGTCTCTATCTGGATCTCTGCGATTCTGCGTGCGTAGGGTGTGTCATATATCTTTGTGTGTGGGGCAGCTGGTTTGCACGGGGCAATCAGGAAGGTGATGTACCGGGTGTGTGAGGGTGCCCATTCTGCGCTGGCAACTGCCCATGTAGCTGCTCGGAGAGCGGAAGGGGCATCGTGGGCTGGGTAGGCAACCGTGCTGCCTGTGAAGGGGGTTGAGAATGCCCCCAGGTTTGCACCGAATAGTTGGTCTTCCGCCTCGTCGCTGAAGTAGGCTTCTGTCAGGGGGCTGCATGTGAGGGGTGTGCCGAAACGTTCTGTGGTGGGGCCATCTGGGTTCACCCGCTGGAGGGCGATGCCTAAGGCCTCCATGAGCTCGGGCGGTGTGCCCGTTGGCTTTTGTTGGTTACCAAGTTTCCTGATGCTTTGGTTCCGCAGGAGGAGGCGGGCTACGTTTTGCTCAAAGCTGCGGCCTCCTGAGAGGCTGCAGTGGAGCTCGCTGTGTGTGGACTGCATGTGCAGGTAACGCCTCCGTAAAAGGAGTAGGCGTGCGGCAGGGATTGTGCCTAAGCAGACTCCCCTAGGACTGTATACGTAGGCGGTGTCTTCATTGATTGTTGCCGGCATTGCGGGTCCTCCGGCTGAGGGGGACATGGGTGGCGCCCCGGTTTGGATGTGGTACTGCCCAGTGGGGTGGATATCGCTGTCAGGGTTGCATGGGCTGCTGACGAGTGTCGTGTGGGCCCTTGTGAGGCTTCCGTGCTCAATCTTTCTGGGTATGGGCGGGGCCCAGCGTCCTTGCCTTTGCTCGTTAGTGAGGTTGTTGTCGGACGGTGGTGTTGGGCTTACACGGTGGCCGCGCCTAACTCTTTTGGCGTTGTGGGTGGCGAGTAGGGCCGCCCAGTTATCCTGTATTGCTATGTCGCGCTCTGGCATTTTGCTAGGCTCCCATTCGACGTAGCGTAACAGCTTACCACCCCCTCTGCCCAGCTCCCGTATTGCAGGCCTGGAGAGCCGCGGGTGGTAGCCCATTGCCTTGTATGCGCGGATCGCCAAGGGCGTGATGATGGTGGGTGCCCAGTCGACTGTATAGTAGCGTGCATGTGTCTCGCTTGTTGCATGCCGGGCGGGGTCTAGGGCGGGTAGCCTGCTGGATGTTCGGGTTTTTGCTGTTCTTTTAGCCTCTCGCTCGGAGATCTCTCGCATGGTGGAGGGGCCGTCTATGATGCTGCGCACCCTCTCGGTTCCATTGTATGTACCGTAGACGAGTTGGTTGGCGGCTGTCGTGTCTTGGGGGTGGGCGGCGATATGTGCAGCAATGGGTCCGGATTCGTCTCGCAGCCAGTTGAGGGTGTGTTTCTGCATCGTGCGTGACGCCTTGTGCCTTACCCTTTGCGTGTGGCCATCAGGGGGCGGCTGCGGATTGGGGTGGTACCCCGGGTGTTGCTGGGCCGCGTTGGTTGCGGCCAGCGGGGCGCGTTCGGCTTTGTCATGTAGGTAGGACATTACGGGGTTGTCGTTGGGGTTTGCGGCGGCATTTTGGTCTAGTTTGGCTTGTAGGGTTGCGCTCATTGGGCGGTGGTGTCCGTTCCTGTTTCCCGGGGGGGAGGTCGGTGGGGGATTGAGCGTTGAGAGAAGGTGTTGTTTCGCGTCGGTGAGGGATTTCTTTAGTTTACGAGACACCTGGGTGAGGTCTGCGTACATGGCTGTTGCGTAGTGCTGCGCATGTCTGTATGTTGTTCGGTTGCGTGCGTCGTGTTCGTCTAGGGCGGCCTGGAGCCTGTGAGATTGCGATGTTGTGGTTCGTACTTGTGTGTTGTGTACCCGTGTGTTGGTGTCTATAAAGGCCTGTTGCCGTTGGTGTGCGCCGGGTTTGGTTTTACGCCGTGTGGGAGGCCCGGCGGGTCTTGCTGCGGTCATTTCAGCCTCGGCAGTAGCAGCGTGCGTTGTTGCGACATGCCGTGTTGCGTTCACACGTCTGGTGGTGGTGTCACTGTGTACGAGGAACGGTGTAAGAGTGGGGACGAGGGTTCGTCTGGGTGCCGGTACGGTGGTGTTGTGGATCAGGCCACTTAGGGTGGGGATGTCGGGGAGTCTTCGCTTGCTTTCCTCGAGGGGTTTAGTATCGTTATGTTTCCGAGGGTCAGGTGCGGGGTTGCCTGCATCTGCGTTGGGGGCCTGCAGGCCGCTGAGTGCTATGCTGAGGCGGTTGAGGGCGACTTTATGTCGCTTCTGTATGGTTCGCCGCCTGGTGTACAGTCGTGCGAGCTCATCTGTGTCTATCAGGTGTTTCTTGGTGTTCTTGTCTATGAGGTCGTGTAGGTTTAGGCCGAGTTCAGTGAGGGGTAAGAGAAGCCGTAGCGGGAGGGTTGTGTCAGGGGTGCATTGTGGCAAGATACGTTGAAGCGCCAGGAAGATGGTGTTTACTGCGGGGGCAAGGTTGCTGCCCATCTTCGTTATCTCGAGGCCGTTGTCTCTAAGGAGGCTTAGGCGTTTCAGAGTTGTGTAAAACCGGCCTTCCTTCCGCATGTCGTAGGCAGGAAGGGCACCCATGGCGGCGTATTGGTAGCAGAGCAATGCTTGGGTGACGGTGCCAAGGCGCCCATTGTCGTTCAGTGCCAGTACGAGGGTCCGACTGGCATGCCGTACGTATTCGGGGAGAAGGGATCCCAGGCCGAGTCCGAATTTGTTGGTTGGGAGGAGGATAGCTCGGGTGGGGAAGCCTGGTTTAAGGCCGTAGCATTTCTTGGCAAGGCTGGCTACCATGCGGTCTAACAAGGCCAGGTCGGTTGATGTGTATGCCATGGCAGCGAACCCGTAGGTAATCTTCGTCTGTACGTTGGTCTTGATGAGTTGGAGCTTTTGATCCGGCGATGCAAGTGATGTTCGAATCAGTTCGCCCTGTTCCCTTATGGCCTTAATAGCTTCGTGTAGCTGTTTGGACCAGTTAAGGGTCATGGTGATGTGTACACCGAGGTATTTAAATGCTTCCGTGGGCGGGAGGTAGGGTATGGGTGTGGTGCCTATCTTAATCTGGGTGCCTAATTGCTTTCGAAGGATGGTTTCGTTGGTGGGGCCTTTCATTCCGCCATCTCTGTCTGCCATTTTGTGTAGGATACCGGTGACCTTGCATTTGGCATGGTTTACCTGGAGTCCAGCCCAGTCTGAGAATTGTGCTATTTTATCGCACTGTCGTTGGAGGTCGGCCGTGGTGTTCGTGAGTACGGCTATGTCGTCAGCGTAGGCGGCCGAGCTCAGGTTGTAGCGCTTGTTCAGTTGCTCGCTTAGGCAGCCGTACCGGTACCCTCGGCCCCCTACATGTAGCCACCTAAGGAGTGGTTCTATGAATATTATAAAGAGAGCGGGGGATAGCGTGTCTCCCTGAACCGTGCCTCTTTCTATGGGTATGGGTTCGGTGGAGCCATGCTCAGTGCGGATTCGTGTGCACGCCTTGCTATAGAGGTCTCGGGTGACTTCGATTAGGTCGAGGGGCAGGCCTAGGTCGTACATAATTTGTAGGAGTTTGTCATGGTCGATTGTGTTGAATGCGGAGGAGAAATCCACGTACAGGACGTAGAGGTCTTGTTTCGTGAGGCCGGCGTCTTCAATCGCATTAACCAGGTTCTGTATCTGTCGGGTTGTGTTGCGGTATCGTAGGAAGCCCTCTTGGGATTCACTGAACAGGTTGGCTAGGGGCGCAAACTCGCCGATGGACGCGGTAATGAGGCTGGTCCATAGTTTGTAGGTGGTATTTGCGAGTGCGATGGGCCTTTTGTTCTTAATGAGGAGGGGGTCTGGGGGCGGGTCGCCCGCTTTGGGTATAAGTACGGTGTCCGAGAGGGTCCAGTTTCGGGGCGTGCGGGCCTTGGCCCACATGATTTTCATAAGGTTGTGCAGGGCATGCTGTGCGTCTTCCGGTAGTGCCTTCAGGAGCTCGTTGGGTATTCCGTCGGGTCCCGTGGCTTTCCCACGGGCGAGAATGCTGTATGCATGTCTGAAAGTTGGTCCAGTCGCAGATTTGTGTTAACAGCGCCTGGTCCATTGGAGACGTGGGGGCTGTGAGGTTGAAGGGGTCTATTGCATTTCGAGCGAGCCATGGGTATGTTCTCGGTGCGTCGCTGGGGAGGAATTTGCCGGTTTTGGGGCCGTTTACCGGGGCAGCCTGCTCCTTGAAGTAGTGGTGTAGGGATGCTAGGATGGTGTGGGGCTCGGTGCATAACTGTCCAGTGGCGGGGTGGAGGATCGCCGGGGTGCCTCTTTCTTGGTCCGAGTTATTGAATATCGCTTTACGAGCTTTCTTTGGTTGTGTTGCCATGAGGCGTTGGAATCTTTGTTTTGCCTTGTCTACCTGCTTGCGGGTAGTTGCCTTAATGAGGCGACGGAGTTCGTCTCCTTTTGTTTTGATGGCTGCTTTTAGCATGTCGATGCTACTGGGTGTGGAGGTTGCCGTGTTCGGACTGGCGTCGTTTGGGGTTGCTACTGTTTCGGTGTGCGTGCTGCCGGTGTTGATTGGATTGGTCTCCTGGGTGTCGGGCGTGTGGGGGCTTGTTGTGGGGGGCATGTCGTGTTGTTGCGTAGTGCGGCCCAGGTTTGCCTCGAGTTCCTGCTTAAGGCTCCTGTGTTCCTTATGTAGTTTCCTGACCTGCCGTGTGATTACCCTGGGGGGGTGGCGCTTGCCTGTGCGGGGGGGCTTCTTCTCACATTCCTCGTAAAGGATGCTTAGCGCCTTTTGCAGGATATCATTTTCAAACGTTTGGGCTAACTTGTCTATGTCTACTCCCGCTAATGCAGGCTGGCTTCGGAGACCCGTGGTCACGTCGGCTGCTCGGCATGCTGGGGTGTCCTCCCCTAGCTTCGCAATGGCGGCGTTTATGGCTATCACAGCGCCCGACATCTGCTCTTCAAGGTTGGCGATGGAGGTGGTTAGTTCTGCTGCCATGCGAGCTGTAGCACGCAGAATCGTGGCGGCGGGAATGGGAAGGATGACGTTTTGCCAGGCGTTCCCCTCCGGGTTTGCGGCTTGATTGGTTGTTTGGTCGGTAGCTGCGGGGCTGTCGTACAGTCTCAGGAGGCTTATTGGAATCCTGGCATGGACCGGGTTATGGTCGAAGCTGCCTCCTGGGGTAGAGACAGTTTCGTAGGCGCCTGTTTGCCCTGCTGCGTCTGCTGCTCGTGTTGTTGTGCATAAGGTTTTGCTGATGAGGATGTCGTCGATGCGGCTTTCATGTTTGGTCACTCCTTCATGTATTTGTCGATATGAGGCTGGGCGCGCGGCTCCCGTGAGCGGGTTGCAGGGCTCTAGGCCTGCTTGCTGGGCAAATTCTTGGTGTCGCCGGTCGGCTGTGTCGTTGGTCCCAGTTGTTCTGTCCTGGGGTTGCAGGACGGCGTTATAGTCGCCCCCTAATATGAGGTGCTCCTTGCGTGCTTCTGCCTCTCGTAGTGCAGCTGTACAGTATTCATATATCAGTTTCCGCACATGTAGGTCTTCCGGGCAGTACACCCCTATGATGTGCAGTGGGATGCTACGCGGCGGGGCCAGGGTACAGTGGCTGACATACCCACGGAGCTTGACCGGGGTTTGGTGTATTGTGGTTGTCCCGAGGTTGCCAAACCTTTCTGAGATCGCTACGAGTACTCCTGCTGACCGGTCGCTCGATCTTCCTTCCCATGGCTTGTTGCTTGTATATGTGCGGTACCCTTTGGTGTGTTTCTTCACGGTTTGCATTAGCCATCTTGTGCGGTTTCCCAGTTTCGTTTCGGTGAAGATGAGGATATCTGCGTCCCAGTCTTCCATGTTGCAGAGGGTGTTTTGTAGGTTGGCGCTCAGTCCTCTGACGTTGTGGGTGACAACGTGTAGGTACTTGTGTCGGCTTTGGGGTTGTGTGGTATCATTTGGTGGTGTTGTACCCGTGGGTGAAATGGGGCTTTCTGGGTTTCCCGGGGTGTTTATTCGTGTATCGTTGGGGGGACGGGGCGGGTTATGATTGTCTTCGGCTTGGGGCCCGATGTTGTCTGTTGCTGTTGCCTGCTGGTGATTAGGGTTTGGGGTATTCGCTCTCAGTTCCTCCAATGTTTCTCCTGTGGGCTGGACTTGCGCTGGTTCTGGCACTGTTGCTGTCGCTTGTCTTTTAGCTGCGCGTGCCCATGCCTCCATGATGGTGTGTGGCTTGGGCCGTTTCGTGTTTCTCTCGTTCCTTTTGGCGGGCATACTGGTTGTGTTCATGTGGGTCGATCTTGGTTTCTTCCGTGGGGGGGCGGCCCGGGGTTCCACGTTTAGCCCTTCTCGAGTGGCTTGTGCGTATGTTCTTGTTGAGGGATTTTCTTCTGGGGTTACTGTTCCTGGTATGTGGATTGCAGGGTTGTGTTGGGCGGGCGGTGGTTCATTGTGGGTAGCTTGGGTTGCCCAGCGTTGTTGGGCCCAGTTGTGCGGTGGTTGGATATGCCGAATAGCAACATGGATGACGTTGAGGGTTAGAACATCAGCATTCCTTAGGTAGTATACAGCGCCGTCTTGATTTTCCCATGTTTCCCCTAGGCGGACGGGGGCTGACTGCATGGAGTCTATGAGATACCAGCTGTTGCCGCATCTCTTTACCGCGATGGCGTGGTTTGGGAGGTGTACGATAAAGCCCAGGTCCTTGGCTTCCTCTGGTAACTGGGCTATCGCATCTCTCAGTCTGGTGTTGGTGCGAAGGGTGACGCCTGTGTAGTAGGAAGCCAGGTATGGGGACGGTAGTGGTGCGTTTTGGTGTCCATTTAGTCGGATGTTGTGTCGCAGGTAGTGGTTCAAGGTCATTGTCGAGTAGCTGCCTGCGTCTCCCCCGTAGCTGTGCTCCCATGTCGCTAGGGCCTGTGGTGTTGCTGTTGTTTGTATGTGTCTCCGCATGGTCTCACAGTACCGTGCAACGTGCGCGTAGTCTAGAAACCGCCAGCCTACGAGATTGTTAATGGCATGTATCATGCAGAATTGACGGTACTGCTTTTCGTGAAAAGATGGCGGGCCTTCACTTTCGTGCGTTCGTGGGGGCCACGTAGCTCGGTTGTGTTCGTTGCTTGGCGTAGGGCGCGCTGTTTCGGTGTTTTCATCGTCACCTCCCAGCTTGGTGTGGTCATGTTCCGGAGCTGTGTCTGAGGTACTTTTTGCACGTCGTGGCGGGTTGGTTTGGGTATTTCGCATGCTGGGTGTCGTGAGTCGCAGGCTTTGCGTCATAATCCATGGGAGAATGGCTATGAGTGCGACGTTTTCCAGTGTGGGTTTCTGCGTGCAGCCCATTGCCGCGCCGAGGCCTAACATAAGGGTCATTTCGAGCGTGAGGGCGGGGGTGGCGCCGTAACTGCCAAGGAGGGTGGGAGCGAATGTGAGGAGCAGTGCCGTGCACGGCTCATTGCGCAGTACACCTATGCACATTGTCGTACAGATGGGTACGATTAGGGCTTGTTGAGGGTTACAGCGGATCCAGTTTTCCATTAGTGGTCCCATGATGCAGGTAAGGCTCGTCGCTTGAATGACACACGCGTATGATGGGTTTGGAACTGAATAGAGCTGTGTTGCTAGTGCTATGATTATCGTGAGGGCAAGTTGTGGTCTTTGGTAAGTCCATGTCAGCGATTGTTGGAGTGTCTGTATTAGGGTGTGTGCTACCACGTTCACCAACGTTACATATTGGAGGGTAGCCTGTTGTAAGGCTAGCCTTCGGTGGTACAGGAGCCCGACGGTACTGAGGAGTAGAGCTGTAGTCTTCAGGGGTATTACGCTTAGCCATGCCACTGTGACCAGCGGCATAAACGACGCCAGCGCAGTGCAGCTTGCTGTTTGCAGGCAGTTGATGAAGTGAATGAGTCGTGAAAGCCTTCTCCGCTTATGTTTGCGGGGGTATCTGCATACGGACCGCGTCACGGTGTAAGCGAGACGTGCTGTGCCAACTGCAGCGGTTAAGCCGCAGCTTGCCCATGTGGTAAACGCAACCGCATAGAGTATGAACATTGCTGAGTCTAGGACACGTCTACGCATCCACGAGCATGCAGAGATCGTGCCTCCTATCACGGATTGATAGAGACGGTGTTGCACGCTGATGGATGGGGGCTTCGACTGTGGGTTGTCTAGCCTTTTGCACTTCTTGCTTCCTGACCATGGTATCCAGCGAGAGATTGGTTTCCGTTCTGCATTGGGGGCACCTGATTCGGGAACTGTGCTGTTGGGTGCCGCGTCTGGGGGTCCATGCGGTTGTCCGCTTACTTTTACCGCTTCGCCTCGCCTGGCCCTTCCTGGGGAGTCTTTATCATACGAGGGAGTTGCATTAGCGTCCTTTGGCTCGCTCTGACGTCGCTTTGTGAGTTCTGCCCGCCATGACAGTGTGGTCTGAGTGCTCGCCTCCGAGGGAGTGGTCGTTATGCTGCATACATCTTTACTCTTATCCATAGAGTTGGTTTTTGCTCGGGCATCCTCTGCCCCGCAACAGAAAGTCTTCCTCGGTCCACATGCCCGTCTTGACACCCTCAACAGTAGCTGCTCCATACGCTGGTTTCTGCATTTGGGCTGTTCTGATGCCTCTGTACTCCTGGCGGCGCTCTTTGGCGTTTCAGCCGTAGCAGCGCGGCCATGATCGTCCAAACATTTCCCCTGTCCTTCTTCTAGTTGCAGCACCGTTTGTTCCTCCCCCAATTCTGCTTTTCGGCCTTTGCAGCTTGCGCCGCAGCAGGTTGTAGGGCCCTTACGTAGGCAAAGCCTGACGTTCGGAAAATACCCCTCTGCCAGCCTCGCATCCATTGGGGGGCGGTGCTCCTGTCCTTCGGCAAGCACTACAAGCACTAATAGAAGCCAGATATGCATTCTGTCTACTTTGTGCTAAAAAAAACGTGACTTGCCCGTCGACGAGGGTGAAATGTTGACCTGACCAAATTAACACTAGGGCGTTGTTAGACTATTAGATTGTTTTGTTGTTGTGTTATATCGAATTGCATAAGCTATGAACATTGCTACATACTCATAAATGTCTCAAGCATGGCGTCTTGCCCCTAGGGTCGATAGGGGCTTAAGCGGTTGAGCTAGGTGGGCACGGGGGAACATTCTGCAGGAGCAAGGATCAGGGAGCTGCACGGAAGGAGAGTATACTAGCGTTATGCTGCGGAAAGTATCCTATTAAGATAAGCCGTTAAGCTAGATCAGCATGCGGCTAGGACCTTCCAAGTGCACTAAGGGCTTGCAGCCGGGGCAGGCCTTGCAACAGCCCAGATTAGCCGAACATTTGCCCAGTGCACTGCAAGGTCTGCAACGCTTCCATGATACAGGGAAGTAGCATACGGCCGTTACTGGGCACGGGTCAGAAGCCCTCAACGGTGCATGCAACCTCACCCTCCCTCACCCAACAATCAACACTCTACATGAGGCACTGCTTCACTGCATCGGCATGTCTTTTGCCAATTCCACTCCGTTCGCACTCATTTGGCTCCAATCGCCATCCAACACCCACACCTGCCATCAAGTGAAGGAAAGAACAGAAAACATTAGCTAAAAGTACGGCTGCAAGCTGCAACGCTGACAAAGGGCAAACACGACGAATCCAGTAACCGCAGTAAGCGCAATACGGCAATCGAGTGATACACAGACTGCTACTAACACCTAAACTGTACGAGCAAGATCCGCATGCATCTAGGATCGCCTTGGATCTATTCCCTGGCACTTCCATGGCATGTATCCATTAGGCAACAAAACACAACTCAAGCACCCGACCGTACCGGTAACCCCATATCTGCTACCGCCAATATTACAGGCGGGTATCTACAGACGGGACCCAACGCAAGCCTTCGTGCATTGTGCCACTCATCAGCGGTCTAATCAGGATTGTCCGAAAAGGAAAGAGCTGGCCAAGCAGGCGCAACTCCACCCGCAACATGCAACATACCCACCCACAACTATCCGCCTTTACCTGGGCTCCTCCCGACGCCTCGGCCTCAGCCTTTCCCTACCCTACACCTCCCTATACCCTATACCTCCCTATACTCTGTCTTCCGCCGCCAGCAACGGCTCCGCCAACCCCTGCTGCTCCTGCCCCTGCTGCCGCCGCCGCCGCTGCTGCTGCTCCTGCGCCCTCGACTCCGCAGCCGCACGTTCCACCGCCCTAGCCGCCGTACGCGCCCGCGCGCGTCGCGCACATGCGGCCACAGACATGCTGAACAGTGTGAACAACGCGCCGACCAGCAACCCAGCAAGGAAAGATTGCTCCACGGATAGGTCGAAAAACAGCACACACACGATCATGGTGATCCAGATGGCTCGGATGCAGTCAAAGGTGTAGTCCGCGACGTTGGGTTCGGAGGCGGTGTTGAAGGCGGGCTGGCGACGGCGGCGCGCGGCCTCGCGTGCTGCGAGCACCTCCTCGGGTATGGGCGGCAGGTTGGTTATGGGCTGCTTGCAGATGTCGCAAACCACGTCGCCCTTGTGCTGAGGGTGGTGACGGGTTGAAGTCAAGTTATAACAGGGGGCAGACAGGGAGGTGGAGGGTTCAAGAACAAGGTGCCTGGGGAATGGCCTGCTTAGGTGATGAGGTTAGAGTGGACTTGCTAGGCTCAGCATGAAACTGAGGGTCTAAACTCCGTGCCCATGTCGTACTGCTGGACCAGGGACCGAGCTGTATCAATACCTGCAGTTTTAGGTTTCATGCCTCTTCCGCAACTCCCGGTGCTACACCCTAACCCCTGCCTACAACCCCACACTCACATGGCTCCACTCAATGGCACATTTGCGGTGCCTCATTGCAACCTCCCCTCGGCATGCACACGCCAGCTGCATCGCGTCTCCGGCTTCAAACTCCTCAGGCGTCAACACGTCCAGGCAAATGAGGCAGATGGGGTAGGCCGACGGACCCATGGGTCCTCCTCCACCGTTGCCGTTGCCGGCGGCGGCGCCATTAGGAGTCATGGCAACTCCAACACCAGCAGCGGCAGCGGTTGCAGAGCCGGAGCCGTTCACGGTGATACTAGCAATGCTGTTGGCTCGACTGAGACAGCGGCTGAGGCTTTGGTTGCCACTGCGAGGGCTGGAGGCCAGGGCAATGCTGCGGGGCAGGCTCCAGGTGCCTGTGACCCATGGGTCGGTAGAAAGGCAAGCAGCGCCGTTCGTCAAGGTCATTCTATCATCAGCCCCCGTTCGCTAGCTAAACCATGGCTAACGCCCACTGGGCACAGCTCAGGTGCTTAACAATTATACCATCAAGCAGCATACCTTAACATAAGCCCACTACCAGCACTCACCAAGACTAGCAGGCAGGCTGCTGGCAAGGACCGCCAGATCCGCCAAGTCCGGCTCCGAAGGCCGCCTTGAAGCCGTTCCGCTGGGACCACCCTCATCCCCGTCACCCGCGGCGTCACGGCCGCCGCCACCTCCAACTACCAAACCCGGGAGCGCACCGCGCATCCAACTCCCCAGGCTGCTGCTGGCTCCGCCGCCGCCACCACCGCTGCTGCCACCGCTGCCGCCGTTAACACTGCGGCGTGCACCACTGCCACCACCAGCAGCAGCAGCCGGTGCGGCCCCGGAGCATGAAGAACGCGTGGTGAACTGACCCATGGGTCCAACGTTGTTGAAACTGGTCGCCTTCCGCATGGGGGTGTTCAGGACGCCGGTTGCTTTTGTGAGGATGGATCCAGCCGAGGCGTTGGTGATTCGAGAGGACCGTGTCAGGGGAAGGCCCTCAAACGCCGGAGAGGGCGGCTGCAGTGAAGGCGAGGTAGCTGGGTACCTGAGACAGCAGCAGTGGTGGAACAGAAGGCAAGCAAGAGGCAGTGGTTGTTAATGATGCCTGTCTCATGCATTGCCATCTGCATCGCACTGGCGCCACCTTAACGGTTATTAAGATGCGTTACATGCCTTTATGCAGCCGTGCACTATCAGTCATGTGAGTGCTGCGGATGCTGCGGACATGGATGCCGGCGACCACCCCTACAGGCATGAGAAGACCTCAACTAGTCCACCTCAGACACTGTCTTTCACACCCTCACCTATACGATGGCGTGTCCCCACCATGCACGCTGCTGTCAGGCGTTGTGAACCAGGTACCCCCGCGCGTGGACGACCCGCCTCCACCGCCTCCGCCTCCACTCGTCCTAGCCCCAAACAACCCGCCCAGCAACGGACTGCTCAAGAGCGACCCAGGGGTCGTTACGCTGGGACCCAGAACCCCAGCACCGCCACCGCCGCCGCCATTGGCTGGCAAGCTGCTACTGCCACCAAAGGGGGAATGGTAGCTGCTGCTACTGCTGCGGTTGAGCCCGCTGCCACCGCCGCCGCCGGAACCGAAGAAGCGACCGGTCCGAAGGCTTCCGCTGCCGCCCCCGCCGCCAGCAGCAGCAGCAGTGCCGTCGTCTTCGGCCCCCTCCAGCACGACCGTGACGTCATCATGGCTGCCTACACAAAGGGAACCACAACATTAAACCCACAACACACACGCGCAACATGTCTTATACCCACTTAATACCCACGACTAGAAGGTGCTATCCAAAATGGTTGTCTCACTGTTTTGGCTCCTCACTCGGTAGACACGGGGCCGATCCAAGCCTCCACCGCTGCTGCCGCCGCCCATTCCCATGAAGGCCCGCGTCAGCAGGCTACTCCCCGGGCGGGAGCGGGCCTCCTCAGACTGCGAAAAGCAGGGTTGAGAAGCTGAGCTAAAGCGGGGGTGATAGAGCAGCAGACTAGTGCTGGTCAGGGTCAGGGAGAGGCACAATGAGTAGGTACGGCACCAGGAAGGGGTTCAATGGTGTGGACCAACATTGTTCGGTAGGGCGGGTTTGTGTGGAGTCGCCGACTCCTCAAAGTGTCACACAAGAGTGTACCGACCTTCTCCAACACCTCATGCAGCCCATCTTCTCTAGCCCCCCTCTCTTCTCCTTCCTCAACCGACCGCCAGCTTCCTCTCACCTCAACCACCGGCTCAATCTCACTGATGCTCGTCACACGCGGGACGCCGCTGCGACCACGCAACGGCGGCGGCGGCGGTGTGATGCAACATGCATCGGCCGCACCTGCTGCTCCTGCGGCGGCGGCGCCAGCAACAGTACCGGTTGCCCCCTCCTCGCCGGCATAACCCGGAAGCGGCATCCCACCAGGCTGCCCCGGAGATGACGCCATGGCCCATGCTTGATGCGAGGGGGCGGTCCTGGGCGGCGTTGCTGTTGTCGCCACCACTGCCGCAGCTGGGGATGGGCTGGGCGTCCCCGCATGCAGTGAAGGGGCCTGGGGTTCACTTGTGCTGGTTGTGGGGAGTTGGTGCTGCTCTGGCTGCTGCTGCGGCTTTTGTAGGGAGGGAGAGGAAGCGGCCTCTGAGGAGGGGGTACAGGGTTTGCATGGGGGCATGGGAGGAGGAGGCGTGCGAGCCGATGGAGATGGGGACGGGGGCTGTGAGTGGGACGGAGGTGTTGACAGTGAGGTTGGTGCCGGTGATAACGGCGGCCGCGTTGATGACGGTTGTGGGTGCGGGAAGGGAGTTGGGAGCGGACTGGGCCTGGGAGGTCGCAGGGGCTGGTTGTGGGCGGCCTCGGGAGTTAGCGTTGTCGAGGTTGTGGAGCCTGGGTGTTGCAAAGGTTGCGAAAGTGGAGGAGGGGTCTGCCGTCGTAAGCTGTCAACATCGTCATGTTGCTCATGGGCCGAAGGACTGCCATCATGCTGTTGTTGCTGTTGCTCCTCGTGTCGCAGAAGCCACGCAGGGAGACCGGAAGATCCAAATGCCCTGGATAGCGATGACGACAAGGGCGATAACGCGCTTTGGGGGCCGCTTTCGGGTGCTGCTGCGGAATCGGATGGTGAAGGATGTGGCCGCAGCGGCGTGGTTTCCGAAGACATCAGCCCCCAATTTCGCTTAGTTTGGCTGCTGGTGATGCATAGCCCACAGCACAGGGCTGCGGCGAACTATGACGTGTCAGCGCTTGCTGCTTGCCCGGCGCATTACCGATACGGTGCTGCTAAACCTGCAAGAGACGACAACTGATGCTTACGATATATTACTGGGGGATGCATGATAGGGAAATTACATATACGGAATCAGGACGTCACCAACTCACTTTCTAGTATTTGTATGGGCTCGCCACTGTCCGCGTATAGCCAAAGGTATCGCCTGGATGAGCCACAGCTATTAGTAGGTTAACCTTGTTGTGATGCTACGTCCAAAGGTTGTAACTGCTACACGGGGTAGAGGTACCCCCAGTCCCCCACAACCCTGGCTGGAGATAGTTGGAAATTGCAATCTATTCCAGTATTACTATATGATTTGTGGTAGATTATTCTGGTGGCTAACCTTGTAGCATACTTTAATGCATGCGTATGCAATACTGAACCCAAGGGCATATTGGCAGCAGCTGACCAGTACGACAAAGCTGGTCTTCCACCTCTTATGTGTTTTGCTCTTGCATACTTGCTACCTGGTTTGTGATCTTCCTCCTTGGTCCATGCTTCAGCGCGCAATATGGCAAACAAAGCATTAGCTTTAATTTAACTAGTTGTGAGATGATACCATTTTCCTAGTCACATCGTCATGCAAAGATCGTAATAATGTTTAAAAAGAAGAAACAGACAGCTCCTGCTCGCAAGCCTCAACCGGCAGCAGCGCCCCAACGTCGTGCTCCGCAGCTCAGCGTTGGCGAATGCCTGCAGCAAGCCCAAGAGGCGCTACGTAGGCTGCGTGGATTAAGTCCGGGAGACCTGAAGGCGTTTCCTCTCCTGAACGAGATACAGCGCTTAGGTAAGCGTTGAGTGATGGTCAGCGCAGGCCCCGCTGACCAAGGCTCACCTACAACAATGTGACATGCAGTGCAACAGCTGAAGGAGTCAACAGCGTCACTGCCACCGGCTGATCAGGAAGCGTGGAGCTTGTGAGTTAATGCCGAATGTGTGAAAGGAATGCAGTCCAGCAGCCAGCGCATATCAACCTTACGCGTATGCCTCTATCTTCGCGGCTTATTATCCGGCCTCCGCCCATTTTGTACCCCTGCGTACCCGCATCCTCTATGTTCAGCCCCTCCCCTACCTGTCCTTGTAACCTACTTTGCAGCCAAATTGGAGACCTCGACGATGAGTTCAGAGAATTGGCGGACGTCGTGGTCGCTAATGCGGACGCCGCACCGAAGCCAGGTACGACGGAGTACGCGACGTGTCTAGAGAACACCAACTTACCGGTTTACCTCATCTGGGTCGCACGCTCGGTGACACTCCTTGTGCCCGCTTGTATGCTGGAAGTAGGTGCCGGGCTCAGGGAATGCGTAACCCTGCCTGCAACCCAAATCAAATCGACCTTTGCCGTACTCACCGTTTGACAAACGCCCCTGCACATTCCCGCACCCCACGCCCGTTCGCAGAGCCCCGGGTAACCACTCCTCTCGCGCCGACCACCAGCACCGGCTCTGTCGCCCGCGCCGGCACCGCCACCTCCTCTCCTCGAGCTCCCAACACCACCGGCAGGGTGCAGCAGGCTGTGGCGCTCTTCTCACGCCAGGATGGCTTCACAAGCGGCAGTGGCAGCCAGTCTGTGCCACCGCATGGGAGCCTCCGTCGCATAAACATCGCAGCCCAACAGCATCACCAGCAGCAACAGTTTGCGCAGCAACAGTATTACCAGCAGCAGCAGCAAGTGGAGGAGGCCGAGCGTTCGTCTGATAGCACTCATCCCTCCTACATGTACCTATCGGAGCAGGAACGTGCGGTGTTGGCCCAAAAGCAGCAGGCTCTGTTGGAGAAGCACCAACAGTTCATCGAGCACCAGCGGGCAGAACAGCAGCGGGCAGCCTTGCAGAGGCAGCAACTGGGACAGCAGCAGCAGCAGCAGCCCGGTTTGCGTTACACTGCTTCCGTCGGTTCGGCTAACGGCGGGCCGTCGGAGCACTACCTGCAGCAGCAATGGCAGCAGCAGCAGCAGGAACAGCAACGGCTCCAGCAGGAGCAGTGGCAGCAGCAACAACAATGGCAGCAGCAACAGAGGCTGCAGCAAGAGCAGCAGCAGCAGTGGCAAGCGCAGCAAGAGCACTTGCAGCAGCAGCAACAACAGGCCCAGTTACGTCAACAGCAGCTGCTCTTGGCACGCCAACAATTGCTGGTAGAGCAGCAGCAGCTACAGCAACAGCAACCTTCCCAGCAGCTTGAACCGTCCCAAGGTTACAGCCAGCAGCAGCAGGCGACCCCGTCATCCGCCTATGCGTCTGCCCAGGCGACGCCAACCGCGTACAGTGCAGAGGCCAGCAGGTCAGCTGCAAGTCATGCTTCGCATCACCTAGGTATGGGGCCGCAGGGGCTTCCATTACAGCAGCAAGCCCCTGGACCGCAGGCGGAGACTCCCGGGGCTGAGGTTGGCGGTGGGGAAGACGATCTATTCAGGTGTGGGCCGAGGGACGGGGCGTGAGGCTGTCATGGCTCATGTGGGTTTTGAGTTGCGTTACCAAGGCGGGCAGTGCGAGAGGGGTTGCTGCTTAATTGCTGTGAGGCTGTCCTATCTGGGTCGCATGGGGCCCATCTGGGTCAGATCGGATCCGTCTGGGTCGGGTCCGTTAAACTGGTTTGGTATGCGCGCATGGGAGTGATACCGGTAGTCGCTTCACCCACTGCAACAACGCAGAACCAGGCATGCCCCGCTTCCCGTATCTGATGTAGTACCCTGCTTTCTCGTGTCCTATGCAGTGGGCTGGACATTGTAGCAGAGGACGAAGCACACGCGAGTGCGCAGCCAGGCCAAGCAGCAGCATCCGATGCTTCACGCCAACAGCAGGAGTCTGACCCCTCTGCTGCGTTCCAGCAACAGCCGCAGCAACCGTTGGGAGGTGTCGCAGCTGGCGCGGCTGTAGAGGCAGCTGCATTAGGAGCGGGCCGTGGTGCGCCTGGTCCTAGTCAGCGTGCAGCACCGTACGGCTTCCGACCCGCGGGTCACTCGACGCCGGCGCTGATGCACTCGAGCAGCCAAGCGTCGTTGCGAGCGTACGGCGCGGCCGCTATGCCACAGGGTGAGGTCCGGTTGCGTCTGCTCAGTGGGTCTTGCTAGGCATCCGGGTCTCTTTTGCTATAGTTTTCTGTTGCTCACTAGCTGCTTTGCCCGGGATCCCTCACCGTGTCGAATTTCACCGTGTCTCACTTCACCACGCAGGCCCCGATATGGCTGCGGCGGTGGGTGCCCCTGCTCGTGACAGTGCATCTGGTCAAAGCCATCAGCAGCACTACCAGCAGCAGCAGCAGCAACAACAACAACAAAGCTGGCAGCAACCCCAGGAGCAGCCCTCCATGCAAGAGCAGCAGCATCACCAACAGCAGCAGCAACACTGGCAATACCAACAGCAGCAACAACAGCACATGCAGCAATACCTGCAGGAGCAGCAGCAGCAACAGCAGCAGGAGCTTGGATACAATTCCAGAGCCGCCGGCGGCAGCGCTCAGAGCACTGACATGTCTTCGGAATCACAGCTCCAGCAGCAGCCCATGCATGCAGCAAGCACGTCCGGCCAGGAGCAGTCGTACGCGACACAAGAGCAGTCGTACGCGGCTGCAGCTCCCGTTGCCGGCACGGCTTATCCTGCGCCCTTCCGGAAGAAGAAGACGAGCTCGGTGAAGCTAGGGTGTGGCAACGCGGCCGACGCTGGGACCGGTCAGCCTGCATGGCAGCAGCAACAACAACATCCACCTAGCGGTGGGTCTCATCGCAGACAAGACAGCGCCGGCGCGCAGCAACAGTATGTTGCGGATTGGACATTGCAGGAGCACCGCCAACGGCGACCGGGAAGCGGCCAACAACAGCAGCCGCAGCCACAGCAGCAGGCCATGCCCCAGCAGTCCTACCAGCAGCGCGAGTCTGCCATGCATGTTCCTCCTCCCAGTGCTGCAGGTGCTGCTGTAACCTCCGTACCTGCGCTCGAGGCGGTTCAGCCGTACAGCCGACCTGGCACTGCTCAGACTTCCTCATCACACCACCACCAGCAGCAACAACCCGGCTACTACTCACAGCAGCCGCCACAGGCACCAGACGTAAGCGCTCAATCCCAACAAGGCCAGCAGGTGCAGTATGCATACCAGGACGGTGCCGTACCAGTCGCAAACGGTAATACGAGCTTCATGACTCTGCAGTCGCAGCAACAGGCGGGCGCAGCCCAATGGCAGCAGCCAAGCGAGCAGCAACAGCAGCAGCAGTACTTGCATCACGATCCGCATGCGCAATCGCCTCTGCCTTACCAGCAACAGCAGCAACCGCAACAGCAATACCCTGCAGGGTACCAACATCAACAGCTGCAGCATAGCGAGCAGCAGCTGCAGCACCAGCAGATGATGAGCCCCGGGCAGCCATACCAGCCGCAGCATCTGCTGCAAGCGCAGCAGCAGCAGCAGCTCCTGCACCGGCTTGCGCCATCGGAGCAGCAACAGCCACATCGCTCGCATGTGGCGGCCTCAGGCAGTCAGCCCGCCCCGTCCGGGCACCCGACTGGGGCCACGACTCCACCCATGGGGGGGCTCGCTGCTGCCGGGTATACGGCCCGGGTGGGATTGACGCCTCAGGTAGGAGGCGGAGGTTGTGGAACGCCCGTTTGATGTTGGTAGGGGCCGTAGGGCTTTTCCATGAACGCTCTGCCCTTTGTCGGTGGCAATTGCTGGGAGTCATACTCCTCTCCTGAACCAATGTTCTCCGTGGCCTTGTATGGTGTAGTACAAAGCACTCAGTCGGGAGATGTGTTGTTTGTATGCATGATAACTAACGCGCTCTGCTTCGCTTGCAGGCATCCATGTCTCACGACCTTAACCGCCAAGCGCCCTACGGCATTCGTTTGCCAGCAACCGCATCGGGTTACCTCAGCGGCAGCGCAGGCACGAGCGCAAACCCCGCCGGGTCGTACGGCGAAGCCGACAACATGCAACTGCACACAGCGCGATCTATCACGCATTCTGTTAGCGGTGCAGCGGCGTCCTTCCATGCTGCTGCACCGTACGCCACCACCGCTGCTGCCACTGTAGCTGCAGCGGCATCTAGTTCCCTGATGTCACCTCCGCCGGCTGCCGTACCCACATCGCCCTTGCCGTACGGTTCTTCCGCCTTCATGCGGGGTGCCGCGCATGCGTTCTCTACCGACGGAGCTGGCGGCGGCGGTGCCGTTGGCGCTGTCGCACCGGCATTGGCGGCATCAGGCATTGCCGTACAATCGCGCGCATCCACGGCGATTGTCACGGCACCCTTGCCAGTGCAACCCTACTCCAACCCCAGCGCAGCAGCACCCACAACTGCCGCAACGACCGCGACCGTGCATGCACCCGCGTATGCTGCGGCTGCCTCCTCCGATTCCATGTATTCGACCTCCATGGGCGGTGCAGCCGCCCGCAGCATCTCCTCTCGTGGTGGCGGCGTCCCAGGCAGCAGCATGGGCGGTAGCATGGCGACAGCTAGCGCCGTTGCAATGCTGCCCTCTGTTACGGCGCTTCCCCGTACGGAAGACCTAGAGGCGTTCCTCGATGGCGTCACGGGCCCTGTGGACGCCTGTCGTACAGCCGCGGAGCAGCGCGCGCGGGATGTGGTTTCGGAGCTGGGTGCAGTGCTGTCGCAGGTGCACAAGGCAGAGGCAGGCGTGCAGCAGCAGCAACGTGCTGTGAAGGCGGCACTGGCGGACGTGGTGTCGAGTAAGTAGGGTTTGATTGTGAGGGTCAGGACTTAGGGGGGGGCAACAGTGATAGCGCGATTGTGCCAAGGGCGACGGCAAGGGCTCATAGGCTTACCGTTCCCTAGTTACTTACGTAGGGACAGGTCTCTTAACTAGCGCACATGTCTGACATTACGGCCCTGCGTTTCCAACATGCAGACGTTATCCAGCTAGAGGCCAACCAAGCCGCTGCTGTGGAGTCCGAGGACTTTGAAACCGCGGCCGCGTTGGACGAGCAGCTCAAGCAGCTGTCGTACCGTCGTACACAGCTTGAGGAGCAGTCCGTACAGCTCTGTACTGCACTGCAGCAGGCTGCATCGTTGCGGTTGGAGGTGCTAGGTCGCCAGGCAGAGGCGTGGCGGGTTACCGGGGCGTATCTGGCTCGCTTGCAGGTACGGCATGGAGGGAAGCGAGGGCCGCCCAGACTCAATGTGTCAGCTGTGGGTTGGTCCGTCTACCGTATTACGTAAACCGCAATGATAGGTAGGCTGGCTGCCATCGGCCCTGTACTCTCCTCTAGTAGAAGTTGGTATTCTCCATGACGATTATCGGTATACGTTGGAATACCGCCCCTGTCGCTTGTCGCTTGCCTCCCACCCCAGGCCGGCCAGCAGCAGATGGCTGCGGCTCTGGCCTCCCAGGCCAGCAGGGAGGCGCAGGCAGCCGCCATGCTGCACCGGGCGGCACAGGACACACTGGCGCAGGTAGGCGGGCAGCGGATGGAAAACTCTGAAAGCAACCTTGGGTTGAGATAGTTTCAGGCATAAGGGCAACGGATGGTTTCTGTCGTCCAATTCACATGGTAAAGCAGTTACCTGTACTGCTGGCACCCTCCCTTGTTAACCCACATGCTCAAACCTATACGCCTCCTCAGCGCCGCTCAGCCCTGGAGGAGCGGCGTTCGCAGCTGGCGGATGCGGCCGCCGGGGTGGAGGCACGCGTAGCCGCCGCCACTGCACCCGCGGAGGCGGAGCGAGGCCGGCGGGCAGCCGCCAGGGATGCGCTGCAGGTGCGTGCGCTGCATCATTGCATGGCTGCATAGCTGGCACGGACGTCACTGCTTTGCATATGCGCTTGTGTGAAGGCCAGGTCAGGGTGGGGTTATAGATACGATTACGGACTGTTGGTTGACGTCCTCGTGGCGCCATGCCCCTCGTTGGCTCTCCCATCCTCAGGCGGAGGTAGCGTCGCTGCGAGCGCTGCTGGCCGCCAAGGAAGCGGCGCTGGAAGAGGCCGAGGCCGCGGTGGCGGTGGCGGCGGAGATTGTACGGCAGCATGCGGCGGCGTACGACGGAGATCTCGCCTCCCTGGCGGAGGCTCGGGGCCTGTTGGAGGCGGAAGAGGCGCAGGTGGCGGGGCAGGAGCAGGCGCTGCAGGTGGGGCCCAAGGGCTGGAGGGCGGCCGAGGTTTGGGGATACAGCAAAGAGATGCAACAGAGCAAATGGAACCCGCACCTGTGTTTCCGTAGTAGCTTCCAGTTCCGTTCAAGGAGTTCCCTGAAGCCCTAAGCTGTGTTCCAACACCGCTTCCCTACAACTCCATGCATGCAGGAGAGCGAGCGCCAGGCCGCAGCCCGCTCCGCAGCCGTGGACGACCACCAGGCACAGCTCCGGCAGCAGGCGACCGCCCTGGGGGCCGCAGCCGCAGCCATGCGAGCCGAGGCTGAGGGCCTGGTTGCCCGGGTCGCGGCGGCGGCTGCAAGCCAGGAGCAGCGGCGGGCGCTGGCGCAGGCCGACGATGCTGCTCGGGAGGAGCTCAGGGGGCTTGAGAGGGTGATTGCGGATGTGGGCGCGGATCTGGCACGGATTTCGGAGCAGCGTGGGCGGCTGGCGGCGGAGAGGGCTGCTGCGCAGGAGGCGTTGGCGGGGCTGCAGCGGACCATGCCGGAGCTGGAGGCGGCTAAGCGGGCGGCGGCGGCGAACAAGGTATATAACCTCTAAGGGATAGTTGCTGCTGTGTATTATGGGCTGTGCTGTGGGGGCTTGGAAGTGTCCCGACCCGAACCTTGCTTTAACAGCTTAACATTCGTTAGGATGGTTGTAACGTCCTCGCTGCCCCGCTGTTTGCGTGTTGGGACACAACACACAACACCCACAGGACTTCCGCGAGGCTGCTCGGCTGTCGGGGGAGCTCAAGGCGCTCACGCTGCAGGTGAGGGTTTGCATGGAATTTGCATGGGTTTCCACAGACAGGCAGGCAGTTAGGTAGGGGGCTGCTACAAGCCTTCTAGGTGGCGGCCAATCCCTGCCGGGTTCAGACGTGGGGGCGGACCTGGCATATAGAGGCGTGCGGCGTGTGGGCCAAGGGCCGGATGGCCTTGTTTGCTATTACCCAGAAAAGACATTCCGACGTCCGTATTCAATCGACACTCACACCCCTAACAAGTGCAACAACCCTTTTCCCTTGCCCGTTCCTCCCACCTACTCACTCCCCTTCCCCCCAGGCTGAGTCCGCTGCTGCCCAGCTGGCCCGCCACTCGGCTGCGCTGTCCGAGCTGGCGGCCGCGGAGGGCAGCAAGGCCTCGGAGCTGCAGGAGCTGCGGGGCATGCTGGGGGAGGCACAGCGGCAGGCGGCGGAGGCACACCACAGGTGGGGATTGAGAGAAGTGGGGTCTGGGGTGCCTCCCCCCGGGTGAGGTGCGGGGCGCGTTTCATCCCGCATCAAAGGTCTATCGAACCTGTTTCCCGTGGATTGACAGTGGGCCGGTGGTTACTGGTAACACAGAAACCTAAAAAAAGGACCGCTGTCGCCTTCTTGATGTCCCCATGTTGTGCAGGTACCTTGTGTTTTGCCTGCAGCTCAGCCATGCAGCCCTGGAGGAGGCGGCCGCTGCGGAGCTGTACGAGGAGGCCGGGTCGCTGCAGGCGGAGGTTGCGGCGGCGGAGGCGGAGGCGCTGCAGCTGGAACGCACCTGGGGATTCGTACGAAGCACGGCAACGGCGACGGTAACCGCAGCAGCTGCAGCAGCGACGGCGGCAGGCCACCCTGCAGAAGCAGCGACTGCGGGGATGCCTAATCCGACGTTTGGCGAGTCCTCTGCAGCGACAGCAGCGTTACTGCAGGAGGGCGAGGAGGGCCAGGACGAGGTGGCGGCGGACTGTGCGATGGGAATGACTGCCGCTGCTGCTGCACTGCAGAGGCTGTCCTTGGAGTCCTCCGCGGCAAATTCGGTCATGTCAGCAGCGGCAATAACGGCTGCCGGCTCGGCGTCCTTGCCGGGCGGTCTCCTGCCGTACTCACAACAACAACAACAACCTCAACAGCAGCAGCAGCAGCAGTACCAGGGGTACCCGCAGGCATCTCCTTCCATGCTACTATCGCCGCCACCATCCTCAGCTCTGGCACAGTCTTCGGGCAACCATGCATCACCATCGCTGCTGCCTTCCACCCTGCCTGCGGCGGCTCTAGCGCCCATGCAGGTCTTCGGACCGGCAGTCGCAATGAGCCCTTCTGGGACTGCCGAGCTTGTAACGCCTACAGCGGCGGCGTTGCTGGCTCCTGCTGACGGCGTGATGATGCTAGGAGAAGCAGCCGTTCCTGCTGCTGGTGCCACCGCGACGACTGACCCCGGTTCTTACGAGCCGCCGCAGCCCTACCTAGACGAGCCTTCGTCCTCAGCGTCGCTGCTACCGCCGATGCCGCTGTCGCCGCAACAGCAACAGCTCTACATCGAACCGCAACAAGTAGAGAACTTTGCCGGCGATAACATGGATGCTACAACGTCCACCGCAACCACCGGCGCCCCTGTTGTTACAACTGCTGGGCCGGCAGCGGCTGCGACGGTGACGGCTCATCAGGAGGCATATGGGACCCGCTCCGGCGTCGAGTCATCGTTATCAGGCAACAGCAGCCTGCACAGCAGCAGCGGCAGCCTGGCAGGATCAGCGGGACATGCAGGGAAGCCCCCCGTAGCCTCCGCTGCGGCTCCTGTCACGGCCTTTCAGGGTGCTGCTGTTCCGGCGGCAGATGCCTTATTTACCCTGCTGCAGCCCCGTCACAGCAGCGGCCTGACAATTGAGTCGTTCGTGTCTTCCTCCGAGGATGGCGCTGGTTCGTTGTACATGGAGCCGCCGCTGTCGCTGCCGCTGCCACCGGCGCTGCAGCAACAGCCACAAGGACAGCAGTAGAGGAGCGTTGATGTGTGCGACACGCGCGCGTGCGTGTATGTTAGGTATGAGTGTATGCACCGCGTTCATGCATGTGTGCTTGGGATGCGTCCGTATGGGGAGTTTGAGCGATTCGAGCACATTGAGGAGGGGGGGAGGGGGTGCGTAGGGAAGGGGGCGGGATGTGAGGGAGGGAGAAGGGGGATTAGATAAACTGAGCCGCGGAAACACTGACCCTGACCGTAGGTTACCGGAAATAGAGGAAAGCTAAGAGGGCTGGAAATTGCGGGTAGGGCTAATAAGTTTGGCAGCCCCTAATCAACGAACACCAAAAAGATCGTATCCCAGGTAAATACCCTCCCCCCTCCGCGGTTCATGCGGCCCCACGGGTCATACCGGTATGAGGAGCCGTCGGGCGCAGCATATCATATGCCAAGACGAAGAATGTGTGTTCGTTATGGTTCTGGTTTTGGTGTGGTGATGACAATGAACCAGGGTCTTTGTTTCTATTCCTCTAGCGACTAGTATTAATGCGACAGACGTGCCGTAATAAAAGGGAGGTTAGTCGCGCACGCCTTCGTACACTGTGAGACACACACATGTGGCTGTGAGCCTTACGTGCTACCGGTATTAGTTAAAGGGGCGTTCCGAAGCTTATTAGGCGCATTCATCGGTGTGGGCATGGTGCCTACCCTGCCCTAGCTGTTAGGTGACGTGGGTCGGCGTGTATGCGTCTTCACTGGTCCCCACTGGGGTGCACTACGCTCATGGGGTCTGAGAGGATAGCGAGATGGGGTTTGGTGATGGTGGGACTCAACAAAGGCGTACCTGCAGCTGCATGAGCGTGCTCGCAAGTTTGACCAAGTGCTGAAGGCGGTGGCAGCTGGGGAGCCCCTTCCTGGTGAGTAGTTTGCTGCGGGCGGCCGGCCTGACATCTGCTTGCGGAATTAGCTGCTGTGTAATGGGTATTGTGAATTTTTGCAATGTACCGTACCCGGATAGCAAGGGCTAACTGGTCCAATGCGATTACAATTGCTCCCCACTCGCAGCCGAGATCTTGTACGAGGACTTCCAACAGCTATGGAACACTGAGCAGCTGGGAGACGTGCTTCGCTTGACAGCCGGACCAAAGCCAAGCGCCGCCACTGCTGGCAGTACTTCAGCCCGGCAGCAGCTACATCGGGAGCCATGCAACGGGAGCCGACGCTGCAAGTGCCCCAGGCATCCCCTGCGATTTGACAACCACCAACTCCCAACGGCAACACATCAACCGAGACCTGACGTTCCTCGCCCCCAAGGCTCTTCTGGCCTAGCCAGCTCGTTCTCCGCTGGGCGCGTATCCAGAACCGTGTAGGCCCCAGCCACCGCCAACTGCAACAGCAGCACCCGCAGCAGGTAGTCAAGAACCGCGCCCCTACCAACGCCACTGCGACCGCAAGTGCGGCTCCAGCTGCAAACCGCAGGGCTCCTGCAAACAGGATTCCCGACGGGGCAGCTGGAAACGGTCGCACTAGCGGTGGCGGCACCACCACAGCTCGTCATGTATCGCATGCACTGCAGCCCCAGCAGCATCGTTCGCTGCAATCTCCTCGTCAAACCCGCCTCACCTCCACCGGTGACACGGCAGCAGCCGCAGCAGCAGGGCACAGCGGCTGCAGCGGCAGCAGTCTTCATCACGACCACATGCGCAAGCTAAATCACGCATGCAAGGAGGAGTCAGAGGCGCAGCAGCACCAGCAGCCATGCAAGGCGGCTTTGGATCCAGCGAAGAGGTGTGGAGGCGCAGCTTCAGCAGGTGTTGAGCCTGGCGAAGGAGGTCCAGGCAAAGGGCAAGAACACTATCCAGTATCCTTAGCAGGAAATTGTGTTTTAGGCGAGTCGTAAATCGGCTTTCTAGGCGGAAGTTAGGGCAGCGGGCTGGACAAAGGTGTCGCAAGGTTGTACGGCATTGAGCCCCGTAGCTCAGGCTGGCTTTCTTTAGGCGCGCGTTTGGACCAGAAATTTGCTTAAGCCTTTCTTGCTGTCTTGCTGCCTTCCTTCCTGTCTTCCGGGCATCAGTACCGTTGATTATTAGTTTCCCCGCCCATCCACCCCTTCTTTCCGTTGCACTCCCCCCCTCCGTGGCCGAGCTGCAAGGGTCTGAGGCCTCGGCTGGCTTAAGTGTCTCAGTTCACGTGTGGTTCTAGTTTACCAGGGATGTTCGCATTGGGCCGTCGGTGAGGATGGCGGCCAATGCGGGTGTGACCTTTTAGGGAACCATTGTAACGGCCATTCATTAAAATAGCCTGACGACGCTGTGGTTCAGTGCAGGCGCCTTGGTAAGGCGCGCTCAAACTAATCGTGCTTAGATTTCTACCCATTTGTCTTTTGTCGGCATCTCCGGTATGACGTACCCATGTAACCGCTGCTCGGGGCAAAATCTCGGTTTCCGCACATAGCGGAAATCGAAGTTATGTGTGGAAACCGATTAGATGTTCACACATCACACTGTTCTGCTGCAACAAGCTATCAAATACCAGCCCGGCATGCGACTTGACAAACTGTTAACTTCTTACGGATATATGCATTCCCCTCTCAGTATTGCTGCGAGCACGCAGCATGCGAACTGGGGAGGAGACGAACGCGCATGGGCAGGTTTGGTGTACTTCTTACAAGGGCTCATAGGTAAGGAACCCATGTGTCGTGTTGTAAAGTCGGGCGGGAACACACAACATGGTACCGTGTCTCAGCCATTCCTGTCGCCAGTTCGCATTTTTGACAGTTTATTGTTCCTAGTCCACATCCTTTTTGAAATTTTAAACAGGCAACCCTTTTGGACGATAAGCATAGGAACCCCGAACGAAAAGCCAATCTGTAAGAGTGTCCAGTAGAAGGGTGGAAAGGCAGGTAGCAAGCCGCCTGTCACCCCCCCGTTCACCGTAATGTACGACCTGTACGGCTACCTAGGCATGGGAGGCCTATATCGCGCGACGACTGGCCTTATGCCCCTCCACCCTCCACAGAAAAGTTCAGTGCTCCAGGTGGAGAAGCCGGAAGGCATTTTAACAAACTAACGAACTCGTCGTATGAGAGGCTCGCTACTCCGTTCGCGCTGGGTTTGGTTCCCTGACCCGTGGAACTCTTCCCCCAAAGCCGTCAAATCCGTCCCTAACATTTGGTTCCCTGACCCGTGGGTCACTTGCGGGTAATCTAGCGCGAACGGAGTAGCGAGCCTCTCATACGACGAGTTCGTTAGTTTGTTAAAATGCCTTCCGGCATTCTCCACCTGGAGCACTGAACTTTTCTGTGGCGGTAAGGGGTAGCGAGCGCCCTATGTATGAAATCTACTTCGCGTAATTCTTTCGGCTCTGCACCCAGGGCATAACGGAAAATATTCCTCTGCGTCCGGGAACGGCTGTTGACCTTGGGTTTCCCGGCAAGGGGTCCGCCGACCCGGCGCCTTCGTGGGGGCTGGACTTTCCCGTTCTGGGACCGGGCTTGCAGCCTGTTACGGAGGTCAGTAGGCCTTTGGCATACTGTTTCAAGTTCGGCCTGTGCTGCGGGCCTTCCTTACTCGTTGCAGCGCTGCACAGGTGTATCCCGGGGCAGTGCTCAACTACCCTGGGGCCGTCATGTCGGAAGACGCATTACTTGGGCGGCTGGGTCGAGGCGCTGCTGCGTGTCCACTGGGATTGCTGGGCCCACTGCCGGCCCCCGCCGTAAGCCCGGGATTTCCCCCCCTTGCTGGTTGGGTGGGCTCGTCACCGTCTATCATTGGCGTCTCGTCGCCACTAATGGGCCCTTCCGTTTCCGAGCCCCCCTGTCCTGTAAGTAAGCATCTGTTTCCGCGATTGATTGAGGGTCGGGATCCCTTCTATCTGACTCTTGTGGCATGCTGCAGGCGCGGGTGGGATTCTCAGAGTTGCGGGCCTTACGCGCGGCTCAGATAGGGGTCCGCCCGGCCACTCGCCCAGTTGCGGGTTACTACGAGCGGGGCCTCCTCAAGGCGCAGGCTGTCATGGACCACTCCCTGGCGCCCAGCACCCTTGCCAAGCAGGATGAGGCCGCCGCCTCATTGGGGGCGTGGTTGTTGGCGGCCGGTGAGGGGGTGACTTTGTCTGACGTGGGGCCCGAGCACATTTTGGTGTACTTCGAGGAGGGGTGGCTGCCAACCCACCCCGGTAGGAAACAGGAGGAGGCCGGGCCCCAGGCGGTGAAGGGGTTTCTGTCGGCTTTGAGCGGGTGGTTCGCCCGCGCTGGTCGGGTAGGGTCGTACGACCCCGTCACCAGCCGAGGTAACCCTTGTGAATCCCAGTGGGTAACGGACTACCGCCGGGGCTACACCCGGTTGAGGATGCTGGGCGGGTATGAGGAGACGTCCGCTATACCTCTGACGGAGGAGAAGTTCGGGAGCTTGTGCGACTACCTTGCGGCCAAGGTGGACTCGTCACAGCAAGTGGTGGATATCCTCCTTGCCACCAGCGACTTGCTCTGCGCGCAGTTCATGTTCCAGAGCACCTACCGGGGTTACGACGTTGGGAAGCTGGCCATGGCGGATTTCTGCGACCCTGAGCGGCCGGCAGAGGCGGACGAGCGGCTTCCACTGCCTCCCCCATGGGAGTGGCCGGATGGTGTCGGCTACCGCCTGTGTGTGCGAGAGCACGGCACCAAAACTGCGCGCGTGCAGCGCGCGCCTGCCGTATACCTGGAGTCCGACTTGGGCCGGCCATCCCGGAGCTTTCCCCGGACACTCGCTTTCTATGTCTGGCGGGCCAGCCAGCCGGACGCCACTGGCTTCGCCATCACGGACTACCTCTTCCGGCCATTGGCCCCAGACCGCAAGTCCTTCAAGGCGGCGCCTCTCAGCAGCTCCGCGCTGGGGGCCCGGATGCAGCGGCACCTGCGGGCTGCTGTGCTGCACGCGGGTGAAACCAACCACAGCTTCCGCCGCGGGGCGCTCCAGGCGGCTGCCAAGCGTGGTTTGGGCGAAGAGGCGCTGAAGACTTTGGGCCAGATCAAGAGTGCTGCAGTCCTGGGGCGCTACACGGATCAGACACGCCACCTGAGCGGGCGGGGAAAGAAGTTGCGGCAAGAATAGAGACGCCGCCTGGATACTGTAGGGGCGTAGGCTACCGGCGAGGGGTCTCTTGGGAAGAGGTTATCGGGGTTGGGGTCAAGAGTGCAGGCTAGCTCCCAGTCATACGGCTGACTAGCCGCGAAATGGGCGGGGGGGGGTGGGTTTTTCGCGGCTAAGAATGGCACGAATAATTCATTTCTAAATTCTGAACCATCGTATGGACACTGGCAGCAACTAGACCAGGGGCGCGCCTGGGCTTAGTGTTCCCAGGGGTACGGCATTCGCAATGGACGAGCATTAAGTATCATTCAGTTCTAACGACCGAATCCTGGACGCGTTTAGGGTCGTCGCATGTGATCGCATGTGATCGCATATGCTAGTGATTACGCTAGCGAGCAATGCCTGATCCTCCATGCCCATGACAGTAATCATCTCAGCATCCCGTGAGACGCCACTTTCCCAAATCTTTTCTCGCAAATCGTCGTAAGCGGGACATTCCATAAGAATGTGTTTCTCATCCTCCACTCTCCCAGGTGACCCTTGCACAGTACACATAGGACAAAGACGCGCTACTCGCTGCCTACCCCTTGGGCGATTGGCTTCAATGCCCCACACACACAGCCGAAAGCGCATCAGGTTCACATGCTGCCGCTGAATAATGTAACCCCTGTCAACCGGACCACCCATCCAATTTTTGTAGCGGCACATCTTAACTCCAACCCCTGGTACGGGGTCTACTGGGTTGAAAAGCCGCGGGTCAACTTCTAAACTCCTCCCTACCAGCATCCATTCTGTCAGCAAACTTATGAGTGAGAGCAGATACGTTTAACTCCGTGCCTGCAATACGTTCCACATGCGCATCCAAGTCCAACTCTTCCCCCAAAGCCGTCAAATCCGTCCCTAACATTTGGGTCCGTCCCCAACATTACCCGCAAGTGACCCACGGGTCAGGGAACCATGGGCACGACCGGGACAGGAATGGGAGTATCCACCCCCAAAGGACCACTGCCCGGGTGGACTAAGGGGAAAAGGCGACATCGGGGTTGAACCATTGGTGGGTAGTAATGCGTCTGGGGGGAGGGCAGTGAACCAAGGGTCCATCGCCCAGGGAACTTGCAAGTGGCGACTCACCATGGGGCCGCAGACAGCGGACACATGTTTGCGGATAGTCTGGGTCCGATACTGGCAATGAGATTCGGATGGCTGACTGCCGGCCAGGCTCAGAGAGAGGGCCGATGGCTCAGGGCAGCCATGGAGAACAACGGTGGGGGAATCTGATGTTATAGTGCTGTCGGGTGGCAAGGCGACCCCTGTCAGCCGCTGAGCGGTGTGATGTGGGGAGGCGTTAGAAAGTACATGGGTACGGGTAGACCCGGCGCTAACGGGCGCCTTGCCAAACTCACTTTAGCCTAGAGTACGGCGAGAGAGATTGAACTTTAGGAGCGATTACGCAATCGCGTAATCGACACCACCACCGTGCTTTGCCCTAAAAACTACTTGTATCAATTCAAATCCGCCCATACTCGAGAACGCACAAAAAGCCTGGGCAAAACACTCACATGGCACCACCGGACTTGCAAGACACGTTCTGAGAGGCTGGCGGTTTGGCGCGTGGCTCCAGGGGAACCAAAATGGGAGCGGCGACGGAGCAGCTGACTTGCACACCATATTTCCTTGCTCTACACACGCGGTTCATCTCTACTTATGCAAAGCTTCTAATCAGCCACTTTTTGAGAGCGAAACCTTGCAAGAGAGTGACACGTTATGTATTTTGCGAGATAGCCGATTAAGTACAATTAACCAAAGCCCTTCTAACAGTTACAGGGTGCCGGCGAAGCATTCAAGTAGAACGCCGTAGTAATTGAAGTCCGGTGAAGGCTACCTGTGCTAGTGATGATTACTAGACAGACGGATCTGACGATATATTAGCATTGATTCTGATCATACAACCAACCACGTCTTTCTATCTAAACGGCGCTGCGATGCACTAGAAGTCCAACGCACAACCTTAACTAGACTCTACTACAGGTGCAGGTACTACGGGGAGCCATTTTTTGGTATGCTGATGGTGCATACCTCAGCGCAGAAGCGTGTCATGCACATTGTTGCTTAGTGGAGGGAACTAGGAAGCCTGGATGTGAGAAGGCAGATGCATATTGGGGAGCGATGACTTCGAGGATAGGTGGAGTAAGCTTGTCGAGTAGGGGCTGGAAGCAGGGGTGGTGAAGCGGGCCCTGGAGACTGCAGTGGAGGACATATATACGGTAGGTACACGTGAGGATCCGTCCCGCACTTTGAAGGCCTGTCGTGTCGCAAGGCCTTGCACACCCAGGCTTTGAGGACGGAGCGTTGGCCCGTGCAGCAGCGGCGGCAATAGCACTATCTAGTGCTAGCGGAGTCCGGATGGGGCCTTTGCCATTTGCAGCAGATACGGAGTGGCATGCCTGCTCGCATGCACGCTTGTTGTTTGGCAGTGCGAGGACTGCATGGACGCGCGGGGCTTGGACAGACCGTGTTGGCGCCTAACCCTAACCTAACCCATGCAGCTCCCCTTTCCCGCCCGGCGCCTGCCTCCCCATGTGCTTTCCCGTGCAGTGCACTTGCGGGCTTCTTGCGGCCCACCGTGGGGCCTCTCTGCGCTTCCATGTGCAGTGCCTGCCTCCCCATGCCCTCCCCATGCGGCTGTCCGTACCCGCGCGGCGCTTGCCCCATGCCCGGCTCCTGCTTCCCCGTGTCCCATTCCTGCGAGCGTTTGCTCCAGTTTGTGAGCAGGGCGGGGGCGCTGGTTCCATGGCCGCGGGTGGTTGTGTAGGATGGGGGTGCGTCATGCACGCATTGGTGTCGGTACTTGGGCAGAGCGGGGATGCATGCGTACACAGACCGGGAGCGTTGGTAAATGGGCGCGGTGATTGTGTGCACCGCGTGGCCGCCGGTAGTTGGGCATCGCGGGCACGCATGCATGTAACGGTGCCGGTTTATAGGACGGGTTGGCATTGCCGGGACGGTATGCATTGACGCATCGGCGTTGATACATGGGTAGGTATGACAGTGATGCCTGGGCACAGGTGGTTTGGAAGGGTGGTGATGCTTGCATGCATGGGTGCCGATTTCCGTCAGGACGAGAGGATTTCTGCACGCATAAGCACCGATAGCCGTAAAGGGCGGGGATGCATGTTCATGTGGGCGCCGCTAGCTCGCGGGGCAGACATGCATGCATGCATAGGTTCAACAGGTCGATGGCTGCACGCCCGGGGCGCCCGTACTTTGGTACGGCCTCTCCTCGGGTGTTTATGCGAATGGGTGTGTGTCACGCATGCACACAATGGATAGCCTTAGTATGTTGCGTTGCGGTGATCCAAGCAGGGAGCTAGGAGGCCTGGAGATGAGGAGGCAGCTACACGGAGACAGGTGGCTCGGCTGATGGGGGCTGGAAGCAGGGAAGATGGAGGGAGGCCCTTGGAGACTGAAGAAGGAGACATAACACCATATGTGTGGCAAGGGCGGATACTGAAAAGCCAGGTAGGTGGGCTGTGCTTAGGGGCCTAGCCGTAGCGGCCTTTGGCACCACGGCCCCACTAGCATCCTTTGCCTATCCCTGAGGTGGATAGGAGGTGCTATGAACTGTACCGTGTCTGCAGCAGCGTGCCTGGTGCGGTATGGTGCGGTCAGGTGTGGTCTGTCCCGCCCTTTTAAGGCCTGCCGTGTCGCAAGGCTTTGCACATCCGGGCTTTGAGGACGGGGCGTTGGCCTGCTCGCATGCACGCTTGTGGATGGGCCAGTGCGGGGGCTGCATGGCGGGCCTTACTAATAGGTTCAGGGAACATAAACGGGCTGTGAACATGAACCTTCGCAGACCGACAGGCCCAAGGGTCGGCCCAGAGTGCTTCCCAGCAGCATACCCTAATCAACAAGTTCCGCCGATTGGGTTCATTCTTTGCAAACGTAACAAGGAGGGTAATTATGCGCTATTCCTAATAAATCATGGCGATTAGGTATAGGGCTAGCGCCGCGGACCTTCAGCGACTAGATGCCCATGTTAAAAGGATAGACATGACGCCGTTTGTCTATCCCTGAAACGTTTTTTCCATCCCTCTTAACATGGGCATCTAGTCGCTGCACGGGAGCTGCTGCTGAGGGTGGGGCTGTGCCTCTTGGAAGGCACGAAAGAGGCTGCTGCTGAGGGGGGGCTGTGCCGGTTGGGGAGGCGCGAGCGGGGGCTGGGAAAACAGTGCAAATGGCGACTCCCATTATGGGCGCAGGCTGACCTTCCCCGTGAGGCCCTGCGTCTCCATGCCTTTCCCATGTGACTCCTCACCCGCTCAGTGCGCCTGCCTGACATGCAGCTGCCCTTCCCCGCGCGGCGCCTGCCTCCCCCCATGCCCGGTTCCCGCCTCCAAACGCCCGCATTCCGGCACGCATAAACGCCAGTTGAATTGCAGAGGTGGGGCGCTGGTGACATGGCCGCGAGTGGTTGTGTAGGACGGGCTGTTTACAAGCATGAGCGGAACACTGGAGAAAGCCCGGGTGGGTATGCAATAACGCATCGGCGTTGGTGCATGGGTGCGTACGATAGGGATGCCTGGGCGCAGGTGTTTGGGTGGTTGGGAAGGCACGCATGAAGGGCACATCAAGTGAATGAACAGCATGCCCTGGTGTTGAATGGTGAGAGTGGTCATGCTTTCCAGCCCAACCCGGGTGCCGGTCAACTCCAACCAAAGGCGAACAGGAACCCACAGCCACCCTCCTATACTCGGGAACCGCACTCCCCCCGCAGACATCCTCGCACTGCCCGACTAATGGCGCCCATGAACGCAGGCACCCCCGTCCTACCCGAACTCTTGCGGTCATGCGCATTTGCAGGCCAAAACACACAAGGCATACCGCTAAGCAGAGATACAATAGTCAAAGGGCACCTACAACTCACTTTCCGCAGCCACCTGGCATTCCCTTTTCATCCCCCACAGGATGAGGGTGTGAAGGACTGTGTTTACACTGGGGCGGGTTGGGGGTGGGCAGGGCTCGTGTCTGCGGGGGGAGTGCGGTTCGCGAGTATGGGAGGGTGGCTGTGGGTTCCTGTTCGCCTTTGGTTGGAGTTGACCGGCGCCGGGTTGGGCTGGAACGCATGACACCTCACCCCCCTCATCATTCAACACCAGGGCTCGCTGTTCATTCACTTGAACACCCTAGGCGGCTCCCGTCTCCGCTGACCACCCGGGCTTAGTAGTGGTGTGGGATCGGGCAACTGACCGCTCACTACTCCCATTCTGTCTTCTTGCCCCTCGCCCCTTAATGCTTTTCCAAGTATTCCGCTCATGCGTGCAAGCATCACACTCTTTCCCAACCACCTGCACCCTGGCGTCCCTACTGCACCCACCCAAGCATCAGCGCTTAAGTGTTAATGCATACCCACCCGGGCTTTCTCAAACTCCGCTCATGCGTGCACGCATCACACCCCTTCCACCTGCACCTTGGCGTCCCTATCGTGCCCACTTATGCATACCCGCCCAGCCCATAAACCGGCACCCACACATGCATGCATACCCGCCCTGCCCAAGTACCGTAGGTAAGCGTGCATGCTTAACGGTGCATTCCCGTCCTACACAACCACTCGCGGCCATGACACCAGCGTCCCACCCTGCAATTCAACTGGCGTTTATGCGTGCCGGGCATGGGGGGAGGCAGGCGCCGCGCGGGGAAGGGCAGCTGCATGTCAGGCAGGCGCACTGAGCGGGTGAGGAGTCACATGGGAAAGGCATGGAGACGCAGGGCCTCACGGGGAAGGTCAGCCTGCGCCCATAATGGGAGTCGCCATTTGCACTGTTTTCCCAGCCCCCGCTCGCGCCTCCCCAACCGGCACAGCCCCCCCTCAGCAGCAGCCTCTTTCGTGCCTTCCAAGAGGCACAGCCCCACCCTCAGCAGCAGCTCCCGTGCAGCGACTAGATGCCCATGTTAGAGGGATGGAAAAAACGTTTCAGGGATAGACAAACGGCGTCATGTCTATCCTTTTAACATGGGCATCTAGTCGCTGAAGGTCCGCGGCGCTAGCCCTATACCTAATGGCTATTCAGCCGATACGCGGTGAAAGGATTGCTACCTGTTATGGTGCTAAAAGGAGGTAGTTCAGGAGCCCATGTTAGAGGGATGGAAAAAACGTTTCAGGGATAGACAAACGGCGTCATGTCTATCCTTTTAACATGGGCATCTAGTCGCTGAAGGTCCGCGGCGCTAGCCCTATACCTAATGGCTATTCAGCCGATACGCGGTGAAAGGATTGCTACCTGTTATGGTGCTAAAAGGAGGTAGTTCAGGAAACAGGAAAGGCTGGAAAGTGGTAGAGTCTTGGGGCGCAAGCTGCGGCGTAAGCAGCGTAAAGTTCAGCTGTAAGTCTATAGCTAGTAATCTATTAAGGGTAAAAGTCAGCGTGCGTACAGCTGAATTTTACGGCTGAATTTTGCGCAACACACATCCGATTCCGCGGTCATGAGGGGTCTCCCATTGGGCCATGTACGACCTCAGGCTGGCCACCTTCGTCCTTCCATATCGGCCATCATCGGCCATGGCCGAGCAAATGAATCCTAACTCCTAAGGAACCTTCAAAAATTGTCAGGGAGACCCTCGGTGACGTGCTTAGGCGTTTGTGTGTGTTCACAAGTTGGAAAGTGTGCGAAGCTGCCCTTGGACGCTCCGCTCAACATTTTCCGGCTGCAACTCTAGTCAGTACCCGTCAGAGTAGCGCTAGCTACGATGGCCGACAAGCAGCCTCTGTGGGAGCGAATAGTAGACGAGGTCCCCGGCTTGACTCCCCATGAGCGGTCGGTTGCCAAGTACCTACTGGTACAGCGGTATCCAAACAAGACAGTTAGAACGGCGGTTTTGCTAGATCCCAAGGAAGCGAGGATGCAAGTACTCCTTGCTCTTGGTACGTAGGTGAAGCCTTTGCACCTGCGGATCTCTGACACTGAAATCTGATATGTGTACACATGTATTCGTCCCGTTACATATTACTTCTGGTGGTTCCTGCAGGAAAGTGGAACGTTTTCGATGAGCTCTGGGGCGCTCTGTCCGAAGCGCACAATTTCTGCGCCGCTCTGTTCGGGACACGCGACCAGCCCAACGGGTCCACCATGTCGGAAGGACCTTCCTACAACATGGAACCAGTCGAGCGCCGGTCCGGCAACGACAATGTCCACGTCCACCTTCGCCAGCGGAACACGTGGTCGGCAGCCATGTAGACTTCCAAGCGCCCTGGCCATGAGGTGCTGGCTTTCTTTGGTCCTTCGCTCAATTACCATTAAGCTAATGTTGCCTTGTTGTGCTGACGTGATAGGGCAGGGAGGGATGGTAAGGGTAGGTCTGTGCGTTGGGGTTAGGGTACGGATCCATGGAATATCATGCTCCACCTTGCTGCAACCTTATGGATTAAGGGTCTTGCAGCTGTACGGATTGTCTTTAGTTGGCTTGTGTGCGTGGTTGTGCCTAAGTACACCCTGATTGCCGGGAACGAAACATCATGACGGCTGGGATCCTTCTATGCATGTTACGCATATGTGTGTGGTCAGCTGAGCAATGGATAACGGGACACGAATGGCGGTGCCATGACGGCGAAGGCAGAAAGAGACGTCCAGGTGCTGCACGGCGCCATATGTCAGTGCACAGCAGGTGTGCGGCCCTGGCGGGGGTCCTGCTAGTGGAGCCGGAGCAGCTGCTGCCGCTGGTGAATGGCAGCCTCAGGCTGGACCACAGGTGGGGGTGGGGGGGGGGGGAAAGAAGGATACCCAATGTGGCAGCCTGCGGCTGGACCATGGGTGGGGGAAAAGAGATATACCAGAGCCACATGTTAGAGCAAGGCAATGGGGGTAGGGGGACGCAGGTGGGAAAAAAAGAATATCCAAGGTGTGGTGTGGTAGTGGTAAACTAGCAGGTGGGGGGGGTGTCCCTGGTTGCCATGTGCGCGTGTGTGCCCATGTGCTTTGCTCATTGCGGCCCCCGCTGCTGTCCCAAAGCGCTGACCCCTCATGTCGTCGTGTGTGTTACAATGCGTCCGCATGTGTCCGCTGCTGCCCCGGCCCTGCCACTGCCACACCCCGTATCCCTAATAACCCCCTGCCCCGCAAACCCCCACCCCCTCCCCCACCCAGGGAGGCCATCAAGTACGTGCGGCTGCGTCAGGATTTCAACACGGCTCGAGTGCAGGGGCGCAGCTTGCAGCAGGTGTTCGGCGGGGGGGATGCGGTGCCAGGAGGGCAACAGGCGGGCGATGGAGGAGGAGGGGAGAAAATTTTAGATTAATGCATCAACGGAGTCCCAATCCCGAATCCCGACTCATGCAGTGAGCGCATTCGGAGACACTATTCTAGAAACACGCAGGGGGAGGGGGCCGCCGGTGACCGGATGATGTTGGTGATGTTAATGACGAGGGGGGTAGCGGTGGTGTAGCGGGGACTTCCCCACCCACGTGGGCATTGGTGCGGGGAGGGGGGGGCACGTGGTGGCCGTTTGTGGTGGTGGAAATGGGTGTTCGGGTACTGATGAGGAGAGGGGATTGGTGGTGAAGGTGTATGAGTTTGTGAAGGTTAAGGTGGGTGTGAAGGTGGCAGGAGAAGGTGGGTAAGAAAGGTATCCGCGATATGAGAGAGAGATCATGCAATGCGGGAAACGATTGCTGGAATGCATTATGCGGCAGCTCAAACTTGGGTCGCTTATAGGAAGCGCAGCTGGCAGCACGTGCAATGCGCTCTTACGTCCCAAAGGCATTTTTTGACTGCCGCCTGCTACAAAAGCTAAGAAGGAATTCAAGTTTCGTTCTCGACACCGGGAAGCAATTTACAGCACTTGCAACGCAACCAGCGCTACGGCAAAAGGCGGTCACCCTTGCGGGCGCTTCTTAGTACCGGTATACCGGTATCGCGCATTTATACGTGACCCCAAGGTATACCATCCAAAGCGCAAAGCCATCAATTCTTAGTGACATCGCGTTCCGGCTTTCGTTAACGACGGATCCCGTAACGGTATCGGTAACACCCGTGACAACAGTTTAGCAGCGAGACAAAGCTCGGCGCTACAGTTTTACTGTAACTTTTCTTCTGAAGCAAAGCGTGAACAACTTGAAGCTCTGAGGCCAACCTAGGAGGCCACCCATGAGGACCCGGGGCCACCCGTGGCGACCCGTGGCGCTCGTCAACGGTTGCACCTTTTCTTGTACGACACCCAGGGTTCCATCAGATGCGAGCTTTCATAATCCTGCATAAGTGGCTTACATTTGCAAGCATGTAAAGAATCTTGGTAATGGTTCGCGGACAGTTAGCGGACGTATAGCTTGTTTCGGCTAGCGAAATTTTAAGGCCGGAGCTGCAGCAGGGTCGGAGCTCGCTCGCTGCTATCGCGACGCATTCGAAGCGTCGTCTCAACTGCAAATTCGTTTCTACAAGCACCAAATGCAATGTCTCTAATAAATACCAGCGATTGTGATGAGCACAACAACACCCACGATGCCGACGTTCAGGCTACGTTTGATATGTGGGGTGCTGGCGTCGAGGTCGGGAACAGCGACGACGACGCTGTCAGCATTAGCAGCGACGACATCGAGGCTATCGCTGACTTGGTAGATTCGTCGGATGCAGAGCTGTAGCTGCAGCGTTCGCTTCCACAGCAGGTCGGTGACTAGCCTAGCTAAGATGTTAACTAATTCGAGAATCCCGACCTCTTCGGCAGTATCCATCCGCATCTGAAATCTTTCTAAAACAATAAACGTTTCTATTCTCGCAGGAGGAGAACCAGCTTGATGGGCCGCCGCTGCTACCTCACGATACCGCCACCGTCAGCAATATCAACGATCGCACCCTCGGCAGCTATAACAGCCGCGTCTCGTGCTCGGCAACATGCGTCCATCCGCCACCCATGGTGTCCGACACTAGGCAAGGATGGATGCAGCAGCTGGAGCGGAACGATACCGGTGCTTCTGCTGCACCAGCGGCAGCCGCCACTGCAGTAGCAGTAGCGGCGGCGAGGGCGGCGGTTGTGACGGCAGCGATGGAGCGGCCGCAGCAGCCATTCCCACTACAGCCCCCCTCCCCCATGCCGCCCGCCGCCCTCCCTTTCCACCCCGCACCTGCTGCCAATGGTCCCAGCCTCAATCGCCATGCAGTTCCTGGCCTGGACAGCCCTACGAGCACTGGAAGCAGCAGCGGCGTTAGGTCTACAGCTGCTGCCGCTGCCGTTGCCGCTGCTGCTGATATGGGCCCGCTCCATGGTTTCGCCGACACCGCCGGGCCGCTGGACAGCCGTACCGACGCGCCGACGACCTTCCAAGCGCCAGCGTGTCAAATCCTGCCGCCGCCGCTGCCGCGGTATGCAGCAGCGGCGGCAGCGCGGCGCTGTCAGCGCCGCAGTTAGCACCGTTGGCGGACTCCAACAGCCTTTGTACCACCCCGGCTGCTGGCGGCAGCAGGCCGCTGTCGTCATTGTCGGCACCTGCTGCAGCACTGCTGCTGTGCCCGTCAGCAGGCCTGGTGCAGCAGGGGCAGCAGGGGCAGCAGCAGCAACAGCGACCATTTGAGTGGCAGCAACAACAGCAGCAGCAGTTGCATGGTTTGACCCGCTACCCTTCTGACGCCTTCCCCTCACAGCAGCAGCAGCAGTACGGCGGCTCCCCGCGGCAGTTACCTCTGCTGTACAGCAGCCCCAGCAGCGGGAGCCAGCCATCTTCACCGGCCAGCCCCAATGCGCAAGCAGCAGCTCGCCAACCCCCTGCCGGCGGAAGCATGGAAGCAGCCTGGCAGGCCCATTTTCAACCGCAGTCGCAGCCGCACCTGCATCCCGCAGCTCACGCTTATGCTGGCTGCGGCGGCTATCCCCCCCCGGCGTGTTCGTTCAATGGCGAGGTTAATTACGGCATGCTGCAGCATCCCACATCGCTGCCGCCACCAGCAGCTTCAGAGGCAGCAGCGGCAGCGGCACTGCCTCGCTGCTGGCGTCAAGACGACCGCAGCACCCCCGTACTGCCTCCATCATGCAGTCCTGGCACAGTAGGGGCCCACGCAGCGGCGGCTGCTGCTGCATCCGCGACTTCCCCCAGCTGCTGGGGAGTGCCCTGCAGGGGACCTGCGCAGCCGCCGCAGCCGCCGCAGCCGCCGCGGCCGCCATGTCTGCCCATGCATGCCGCTGCGAACCCAGCAGCCGCCCGCATGCACAAGTCCGCTGCCGCTGCTGCTGCTGCCTCCACTGCCCACACTGCCGCATGGGCCCCGGGCCGTCACGGCGCTCTTGCCGCTGCTGCTGTCGACTTCCGGCAGACCCCGGCCCAGAGTACCGGTAGTGGCGCCACGCCCTATGGCCTGCAGCGGCAGCAGCTGCCGCACCCGCAGGGCTTGTGCCTGAGGTATGCGATAATACAGCAGCAATTTGAGGGTGGGGAAGAGTTAAACAAGAAGCAGGTGGCGGGGGAGTTTCTACGCGAGCTCATGGAGAGCCCCGAGCTGCAGGTTGGCTTGAGTGACAAGTGGCCCACGGGTCAGGCGGACCCGCAGGCTGGCTACGTGTTCGCGACCAAGGGACATCCGGAGGGGAGCAGCTTTGATGGAGGTAGGGTGCAAAGGATGGGTGGTATGTATGGAAAGTTGCGGCATTCCTTGCTGAAGGAATAGGTGGTGTCCAGCCGTGGTTAAGACACCTTGTTGCCTCCACAGCAGCTGCAATCAAGCTTAACAACCAGCCTTTCACTGTTTCACACATCTTTGCCGTGAAGCTAACCCTACCCTGCATGTGAACAGTACCGGTACGCGATTTTTCCTGCATGCAAACAGGCGGTTCTCGGCAGCAAGATTTGTACGAAACGGGCTGGAATAACCTGTACGTCAAGCAAGCGTACGGCGCGCGCGGCATGGTGTGCAACCGCAAACCGTACAAGGCTTGCCAGGAGAAAGGGCATCCCTGCCGCAAGGTTAGCCAGCTTGCTGCCTCAGAGTGCTGCTGCCTGTGCCCTGCCCGTGAATGAACAGTGGCATGGCCATTTGGCCAGGGACCGTAGGATTGTATGGGTGACGCTAAGGGAGGAATGCACCGTTACATACACGCAAGTGGATTCTCTTCAAGCTTGTCGATTCATCTTTTCACCCGTTTGGCTGCTTGCTTTCAATGCATGCATGGGACGAAGTAGTGCATGCAGCACATCCTAGGCCCTGCTTCACCTGCCCACCTCTACCCATCCAGCCCTTCAATCTTGCTACCTGCTGCTGCGCACGTCTGCTTTGGGACATGCGGTGCGACCCATGTATGTGTTGAGGCAACCCCCTGGGTTTTGCATCGCTCATGCTGGTCATGACTTGGGCTGGTGTTCAGGAGCATTCGAGGCGGGTGTGCGTGCAGCGTCCAGAAGACTGGCCGCGAGTCGGAACTGGCCGCGTGCAGTGTCTGTGTGGAGCAGGGCTGGAGGAGAACATTGCGGCTTACAACGAAAAGGCAAACGGAGTTAGTACCGGTACCGTAATGGACAGAACCACAAACGGCTTCACTGCTAAACCTAACCTGCGTAATCGTTTTAATAACCGCGGCTAGGTTGCATCGCAACCTAAAACCTTCCCTGCATCTTCCAACAGTCGTAGCCACCACAATGTGATGCACTTTGCTCGTTGGGACGTATACGGCACCCTTGCTCCTGCTGTTTCTGAGCTACCCAACTCCTCCTGCTATTCGACCGCCTTAGCCACTCATACTCTCTCACCAGCCCTCATCAACCCCGTATGCGCAATGTGCTATCCGTAATCACTGCTACCAAGCTAAGCTACTGGCCTACGCATGGATCCTTCCTGGCCATTGCCATAGCACTCGGCAGCAAGCACTCTGCCGTGCTCTGTCTGCACCCGAACCCTCCCTATTTAAAAGCATGGCACCCGCTCACCTCCCCATACGCAATACCTACAACACACCCACCCTCCTCCCTCTCCCCTACAGCAACCCCTCGCTCCCCACTGCCACAAGAACCCCATGCACCTCCTCCTCCTCTCCCGCTGCTTCCAGCAGCAGGCCGAGTAACGCTATGCACAACGCCACTGCTCCTCCTCCTCAGCAGAACATGTACGTCCCGCTCTCGCCCCGCAGCATCCGCCTCGCCCGCCCGCTCCCCACCACCCTCTCCAGCTGCAGCACATCCCAGCCGCAAAACAGCGCCGTCACCGTCGCCTGGTGCGCCCCCGCCGCTGCTCCACCTGCTGCTGCCGCTCCACCGCCTTCCTCCAGCAGGTTGACGAGCTCCGAGTAGTAGTGCCCGTGGTCCGGTAGGCCGTAGAACAGAATGTCCTGTATGTCAGGTTTTCCGTTAGGGTGTGTTTTTAGTTAGGTTGAGCTTCAGGTTACGCAAGATGACAGGCGTGAGGTATCATGGCACTGGCTGCTAGCAGCGTCCTTTCCTGGTAAGGTACCACGCAAAGCATGCAGGAAAGGGCTGCGATTGCATAGCAATTACGCGCTAAGCTGTCTAAACCTTCCTCTAAACCTTAAAGCCTCCGCACCTTGATCCCCCGGATGCGGTGGCGGTTGTAAAAGTGCGCCCGCTCCGTGTACAGCAGCACCCGCCGCTGCCCGTGGAAGAACCTGGCTCGCGCGCGCGTCACCTCGCTGCCGCTGCTGTACTCGCTGATGACCGCCAGGTCGGCGCTGTCGTCGGCGCGAAGGGCGTTGCGTAGCCGTACAAAGTCAAAGTAGCTGGGAACGAAGATGAGCAGGCCTGTTGGGTGGTGGAGGTGGGTGCGGTAGGGTGTGGTTTTAGGTGGGGGTACCGGTACTGGCAACGGGCTGTAAGCATACAGGTGTTCAACACATCCTCCATGCCCCGACCCGTCGGCAGCCTACTTCATCCATTCCCGCTCATCCCAACCCTCCTCTGCTCCTCTCCCTGCCTTGCATGATGCAAACCACGATGACGCATTATCAATTAGTCGTTTCCTCTTTATCTCCCTCCTACCTTTCGCGCCCGAATCCTTGATCCTCGGCCACACCGCCCGGCTAAAAAACTCGAACCGCGCATCTCCCGCCTCCGCCGCACTGGCCGCAGCAAACCGCTCAAACAGCTGCCGGACCTGCGGCACCACGCGACTCAGCACCCCGGGCTGATCCACCGCCAGCCTCACCGCGCCCCCATGGTTGCCCCCCGCCCTGGCCAGCGCATTCACATGCGGACTCGCAAACGAGCCCACCAGCACCGTTTGGCGGTACAGTCCCGCCCTGCCCGCCAGGTACCAATCCCGCACACGCATGATGTCGGTGCCGTGCTGCTGACGTGGCAGGCGGTTGAGTGCGGCAACCACGGTTTCCACATGCGACCAGTTCTGCATGGTCATGACGTCGGTGCGGTCCAGGATGAGGAGCTCGATGGAGGAGAGGAAGTCGGGGGCGGCGTGCGGGTCGGCGCGGGCGTCCTCGGCGAGCTTGGTGGCCTGGCAGGGAGGGAGGGATGGATAAGGGTGGGGGGAGGAGGGGTGCAGTTGGTACATAGTATACCGGTGAAGTGGATAGTTACAAAGGGGAGGTGGAGCATGGTGTGGTGGGGAAGCGTGGGGAGTGTTGAGCCCTCGCACCGTTAAGGGGACACTACATGGGTCATGACCAGCATCCCCTTTCCCAGACTTCCATGGTTGTTACCGGTAGCTACGCTGCTGCTGCTACCTCCTACTACCTCCTACTTCCACACCAACTCCCAGCCGCCTACATGCCTCCCCTCTCCCTGCCCCTCAACAGCCAACCAACACGGTCAGTCAGCCCCTTCCTCTTTACCCTCCTCCCCCTGCTGCCCCTCAGTGCCCCTCACCAGCGCCACAGGTGACGCCACGATAATGTCCGACTGGTAGAGGTCCGCGAAGAGCCGGATGGCGCCCTTGGTCACCTTGATGCCTAGTCGGAAGTGGTCGTCCACGTTACCCGCGAACAGGGCCCGGTGGTCCGCGGGCTTAGCGGCCAGGCGGGCGCGTGTGGCGGGGTCTGCGGGGGAGGAGAGAGAAGGAGGAGGAGGTCAAGTGGTTGAGGAGGGGGGCACAGAAGACAGCACCGTCCGCCAGCGCGCCCCAACAAGCGCTGTCTCCCTCACCCCACTCACCCAGGCTCTCCTCGTCCTGCATCTCATCCGGGTCGGTGAACTGTTCCACGAACTTCTCCTTGCCCTGGCGTGTGTGGTGTGGTGGGGAGGGTGAGGGGAGTAAGTACAATTACCGGTAGGTGAAAACAACGGTGGAAACCACAGGCTAGGGGAAAGCAATGGGGATAGGAGGCGGCAGGGTGGGGCAGAGTGAGAGGAGAGAAAGGAGAGGAGGCGGTGGGAATCAGACGGGAACGTCATGAGGTAGGAGAAGCGCTGGGAAGGGGCAAGCCGCAAGCAACGCCCTTACACCCCCACCTGCACGCTATCCGACCGTGTCTCCCGCAGCGCCAGCGCCACCAACCGCCGTACAGCCCGGAACGCAAAATTGCGTTGCGGCAGCAGCATCAACACCTTGGGCCGGGTGAAACCCTGGTCACGAGGCGTGCCACCCACAAGCCCGCTGCTGACATCAGCTGCTGCTGCTGCCGGTGGCGGCGCTGCTGCGGGGTCCTCCGTGTCTCCCTTTGTTCCCCCCTGTTGCTGCTGCAGCTGCTTCTTACGCTGCTCCTGCTGCTGCTGGCGTTCCCGCTCCTCCTGCTCCCGCCGCAGCCGCTCCTGCTCCTGCTGCTGCTGCAGCGCATGGTTGTTCTTTTTGATGCGGTCAGCGGTTTTAGCCACGTGGTTCAACGCGTGCAACAGTACGGCATCCATGGTGGGATCTGGATCCGACGCGGAGGTGGGGTACGGCCGAGCCGGCAGGTGCACGTCGACGTAGGCGTTCAGTAGGGAGAACAACGAGCGCTGCTGGGCGGTTGAGAAGTCGCCTTCCGGTTGGTTAACGGCGGCGCCGGAGGTACCGGCTGCGGCGGCGGCAGCGTCCTCTTGTCGTACTTCCCGCCAACGGGTGATCAACCGCTCCTTAACGCCGTACGCAGGAAGCGTCGCCGGCGCCGCCGGGAGTTCCGTTAGCCCGACGATGCCGTTGTCATTACCGTTGGCAACGACTCCATTCGCCGCGGCGGCGCTGCTGCCGTCAGTGGCGCCGCGCTTGTTCCGTCGGCCGGCAGCAGCGGCGGCGTTGCCGTACAGCCTGAGCTGCCAGCGTGCATTGGGACCCCATGCGGTGCTGTGGACCTCCGCCGGCGGTGCATCCCGGTAGTCGGACTGTGTGGGTGGGTGGGTGGGGGGCAGGGGTGTCACGGCAATTAGAACTTTCTTCGAGCACTCGTCGAGCCCACGGCAATTGCTGAGTAAGCCGCCTAACGTTTTCAACCAGCGTTTTCACCTCGTCGCCGTCACATTACAACAGCATTCCAAGCTCTCGCACCCCTTCCTCCTCCAGACCCATGCCCCGCCCCGCCCGCGCTCGTCCCTCCACTCACCCGACCGCCCTCCAGCTCCGCCGCCTCGGCCTCGCTCAGCTCTCGACCCACGTGACGAGACCAACAATCAACCGCCGCAACCGCTGCTGCCGTACCGTTGGTGACGTTGGCGGCACCGCTGCCATCGCCGCCGTCGTCGTCGGCACCCTCTGAACTGCCCCCTTCCTCCTCATCCTCGTCCTCTTCGCCGTCTCCGCTTTCGCTGACGCTCTTCCCGTTGCCCTTAGCAGCCGCGCTGCTGCCTTTCGCTGCTTTCCCGTTAGCTGCCGCCGCCGCCGCAGCTGCAGCAGCGTTCTTCGCTTTGTGTGCAAGACCTGTCCCAAATCCATCGCCCTCCTCCTCCTCCTCCTCCTCGCCTTCCTCCTCGTCCTCCTCTTCCTCACCGTCCGCCAACTCCTCACCCTCATCACTGCCGTCGCTGCTGCCATCCTCGCTCCCTCCCTCCTCGCCCTCCTCCTCCTCCTCCTCGCCCTCCTCCTCCTCCTCGCTGCTCTCCCCAAGCTGCTCATTCCTCAGCCGCTGCAGGTGCGCCCTGAGCGCCGCCTGGGCACCACCTCCACCGCCCCCTCCAGCACCAGCAGCGTTACTGCCGCTGCCCTTGCCGGCCTTGCTGCCTTTGCCGCCGTCATGACGCACCCTAGACAGCTCGTCCATGAGAGCCTCGTAAGCCGACCTGTAGCCAGTGGGTGTGTTCGGGGAAAGGTGAGCCCAAAGAGATAAGCAGGTGCTCCCGTGAGCAGATGTGAAGCCGTGAGGACAACCATAAAAGCAGGTCGTACAACCATACATGGAGCCTACCAGCACCCAACTTGCAAGCCCACCAAGCAGCTGGGACCCCTTCCGGCCTGGACCGTGCAACCTATCAGGACGTATCAGCACCTACCTGCCAGCTAGAAGCTTCTGGCGTTCCGCCTCCAAAAGCTCTAAGTCCTCTGCCGCTGGTACGGCGCCTCCAGCTCCGCTGGACTTTGAACCTCCAGCTGCAGCTGTCAATGCCGCCTTGGTAGCAGGGCCTGCCTCACGGCGGGAACGCTTGGCGACAGGTGCTTTAGCGGGGGCTGCTTTCTTGCTTCCACCCCGCCGCCGTTTGCGGATGCGTGCTGGCGCATCGCTTGCAGCAGCAGCTGCCGTCGAGGATGTGGTAAGGCCATGCTCAGGTCGCCTTGAACCGGCTTCCGCTGGGGTGCAACGGATACTGCTGCTTTTATGAGCGCTTCCGTTTGCCTCTTGGGCGCGAACACGCTTTGTTATAGGACCCGCGGCGCGCTGCTCGTCGCGATTGCCGCCGCCAACGGCTTGCAGAAGCCGTGCTAGCTTACCGCCAGCCATCAACAACGATGGAACAGATTAATCGTCACAATCGGTATGTTACGTGCGTTCCTATTGTATACCCGTTTCAGCTTTATGAGAGGTGCCTCCGATGGATACCGCCTTAAGCAACCCTGAATGTGGATGGTATTTCAAGCTGCTTACTCCTCAAGACGCGGCCCGGCATTACATTGTCTGCAGCTATGGCGAACAACGCTCGTGCTGTCGTACATGGAAGCAGTATCACTTCTAACGGGAGGCCTACCGACCTAAAAAGCTGCAACCGCTGACTTAGGTAGCGTCTGTGAAATAGTCTGGAAATTTGAGAAGAGCAACTCCACCTGTTCAATATGGTGCGCTTCCTATGACCCCACCGCTTTCTTTGCTGCAAACATACAAGCCGGATCTTACAGACTTCGTTATTACATTTTACAGGGCCTGCTGACGCTTATCCGTGGGCTGAAGAAGAAGGAGGGCGAGGTGACATGCACAGTCCATGTTTGCCTCCTTCCAAGGGCCTGCAGTATGCTTATCGTTGGTTGATGGCTGCAGGCACGCCTTCTTGTTCTAGGGCTGGACAATGCCGGTAAAACGACAATCCTAAAGGCGCTTAGCGAAGAGGACATCACCACCATTACGCCCACGCAGGTGCGCAGTTGTTGGGAGATTGATCTAGTACTTTCTCCTTCCATACTTACACGCAACTCCTTTTTTTCAGGGCTTTAACATCAAGTCCTTGTCGCGAGACGGGTTCAACCTGAAAATTTGGGACATTGGCGGCCAAAAGTCTATTCGGCCTTACTGGCAAGTCTCAAAACTGCATTTGTTATACAAGCTGGTATAAGGTACCGACAAGTAGCATGCTCTGTGTAGGCGAAACTACTTTGAACAGACGGACGCGCTGATCTACGTCATCGACTCCGCTGACCAAAAGCGCCTGGACGAGACCCAGAATGAGCTGGACACGTTGCTGCAGGTATGCGTGCAAACCCCTTAGCAAGTACAAGGGCTAGTGCTTAACTGCTCTCCCAACTTCCCTCGACCGGCACGCAAACTCTTGAATATGCCGCCCTATTCCTGCCCCTTTCCTCCCCCTCCCTCGCTCCTTTTCCTCCAGGACGAGAAGATGACGGGCGTGCCGCTGCTGGTCTTCGCCAACAAGCAGGACCTGGTGACTGCTTCCCCAGCTGACGAGATTGCTGAGTCACTTGACCTCACCTCCATCCGCGACCGGCCCTGGCAGATTCAGGCCTGCTCCGCACGGACGGGAAGCGGCCTGAAAGAGGGGATGGAGTGGGTGATGAAGCAGGTCAAGTAAGCGGTACGGCAGCTGTGGCACAGCAGCAGGAGCGCGAGAGGAGTAGGGATGAGCGGGGTCGGGTGGATGGGGGCTTGGGTATTTTTGGTACTTGTTAATTTCGCGGTCCCCTGTAAGAGGGCGGTGCGGTCTAGGGAGTATAAGAAAGGCATGCATGCTATTAAGTATGCAACTGGCGTTTGGGAAGCGGTGCTCTTTTCAGGACGGGGCAAGCGTGCATACATGCGTGCGTGGGGTGGGCTCCGCGCTTGGGTTGCGTGGGTGGGATGCTAGGCAACATGGGTCTTCCCTTGGGGTTCTTAAGGGGCAGCTTTTGCACTGAAATGCTAGGAGTGTTGGATGCATACATCCGTGCGAGGGATTCGTTTACCGTATAGTACATTACATGGCGGCTAGGCGGTACACATTGTGCCGCTGGGCATGAACAAGCCATATGCCAGAAGCGGCCCACATAGGGCAGCTCGTCATATGCGCTGTAAAGTCATCAAATCAGCAGCAGTACCCATGATTGTCTCTTCCTCATGGCCTCAATAGACCGCATAAATGGCTTTCTTTCAATGCGTGCAGGCAAGATAAGTAGACACTTCATATGTGTCTTCTACGGAAGGGGAAACAGCCGTGACAACTGGAACCTTGCCATCTTCGTGTATTGCACTCTCAATAGACCCATGCGGCAAGAGCCTGGTATAAACAATACCGGTAACAGCTACAACCCGCAATTGCAGCTATCTCTCCATTCTCTCAAGAGTAGATGCTCAGTTGCTCACCTTGTACGCGCATCCATAAGTTTATATCGTACTAAGGTATGTCTGTACAGCATTGTAGCCCCCACACGCGGTTTTCTCTTTTTCACCCCAAGTCGCGGCTAGACCCAAGGACGACACACACGGGGATGCCAGGTAATAGGCTAAACCATATGTAGCTACAGGTTTGCGCAACATCACATTGCGTGCCAAACGTTCCCTGCCTACTTTTCCTTCGGTCAGCCCCCCTACGTGCAACCATTAACCAACCCTCCACGTGCTCCTCTCAATCCTCATATCATTACCTGTGGCATAGGCGACGGAACCAAGCCAGCAACACACAAATTGTCTCCTCACTTCTACGCAGTGCACTCATTCGTACGGGGCACCATAATGACGTGGTCCATGCTCCGTAATCGTTTGCCGTGCACATCACACCGGCTTCCGTACGATTCGCAACTGGGTAAGCACTGCGGGTCAGCATTCCTCCGCATGCGTGTACGTCATGCAGCAGTCCCCTCAAACCCTTAACACAGCTAGGGAGCATGTTGCCCCTGTTGCCTACACACAGGGATCGTTACGCACATCGACCAACAACCCCCAACCGCCACCACGCCTCAGCAGCACCGCCTCTCCCTCCCAGCCTCCACCACTCTCCACATGACCCTAACATCCCCATCCGCATCACCCCGACCGAAACAACCCGCCCAGGAACCCGCCCTTGCGCGCTCCCCCCTGCTGTCCCCGAGACCCACCAACCGTCTTGGCTGCCGTACGCGCCTCCGCCCCCTGCAAGTCAACCACCACAACCGCCACATTATCCGTACTGTACCGCTTTAGCGCAAGGCCCGCGAGACTCGCTGCCACTTGGCTCGCGTCCTTCTTCGCCTTGAACTCCTTTCGAGCCCATTGTACGGCCTCGCGAGGAGGCAGTACGTCCCACAGCCCGTCGCTCGCGACGATTAGAAATTCGTCGTCAGAACTTAGGATGGTTTCGGTGACATCCGGAGTGGCGACAACTGGATCCGCGCTAAATCGTTGCTGCGACGCGAAGCTCGAGTCCCAGAACCCGCGTTCGACTCCCATCTCCAGAAGTCGTTGAAGCCCAGCGCCCTTAAAGTCCCAGTCGCCAAAGGCGCGTGAGACGGCAAGCACGCCGCACACTCGGCCGTCGTCGACCCAACCGCCAACCGACTTGACTCGCTCGATCTCCGCCGCCACGTCGGGACCGCTGCCGTACACTCGGTGTGAGTGCGCAAGCGTTACGGCGGTGCCCTTGCGACTTAGTACGGCCTGAAGTGCAAGGACGGGAGCAAGGAAGGGAACCGGTATGGCGGTGACTCAGATGGAAGAAACAAAAGCAAAACCCCAAGGGACGAGACTACGAGGTTTCTGGAGGAGGCGATAAGGGAGCTTGGATACCGTAAAAAACAACAGCTGAAGCCGCAACGCAGGGTTGTAGCAGTGGGTTTAATCTCTCATGCAGCTGCCGAAGCCCGCCCGACCCACCGACCCATGGGTCACATCGCACCTGGCTGTCTCCCACGTTTGCCACGACCAGCTTGTCATCTTTGATCACCACCACTGTCGCCGTGGAGCCGCTCTGAGCAGCCTCCTCGCCGCCACTCGCCTCCAAGTACGACAATAACTGCCTATCTGCTGTGTGGAAAGAATCAATTAACCGTTGCGGTACGATCTCGCGCGTGCTAATGCCCAAGTTACTGCTGCTGCCGCTGCTGGGAGGACTGCTGCTGCTAGTGCCGTTGTTGTTGTTGTTAGCCGCGTTAGTCGTGTTGCGGCTGCTTGTCGTACCGCTTTTCCCACCGCTGCTGCTAGCGCCTGCGGTCGCATGGTGGTGCTTGCTGCTAGTGCTGCAGCTGCTGCCGCTACCGCCGTTACTGCTGCCACTGGACGAGGGAGAAGGCGAGGGGCTGGCAGAGGAAGAGGACGGTCCGCTGCCTGCTCCTGCAGCTCCTCCTCCGAAGAGGGTTCGACCTACCAGGCAGCTCTCCACCTGTGGGGAGTGGGGGTGGAGGGTGGAGGAGAAGGTTGGAGACGGAGGGTGGAGGTTGTGTTAAACACAAAAAAGAAAGAAAGAGGACGAGGATGAGGAGGACGGAGATGGGTCCTCCCAGCAGCGCAATGGGGGCATCAGCGGGCGAGCTACAGGGCAACACACACGCAGGGCACCCGCATGGGCACACATGCAGCGGGGCGCGGGTCCACAGGCACCGTCAACACGCACCCCAGCCCAGCCTGGTGTCAGGGAGGGACACCTGCGCTTCCCTTCCATCCCTGCATGAGCTGCCCCTCGTCTTGGCAGCCGTCGTCTGGCTCTGCCACAACACACCCACACCACCATCTTCACCGGCATTCACTGACCGAGCACACACACACACACACGGCCAGTTTTTCTTAGCACACACACACCTGCCCATGCAGCTCCCGCGCCAGCCACTGCACTGCCTGGTCCCCTCCGTGGCCGTCAAAGACTGCCGCGTACAGGTAGTGCCCCTGCGGGTTGAAGTGCACCTGCACCTCGTCCTCCTGGGCGTGCATGCAGGGGAAAGGATGCGGGGAAAGGATGCGGGGAAAGGATGCGGGGAACGAGTGTCAAGGAGGAGGCCAAGGTAGAGTGGGTGGTGTTTGCCGTACGTAAGCGAGGCTGCCGGGGCGGGTATGAAGGAGCGGTTGCACAAGCACGGAATGACATTCGCGGGATGTGTGGAACGGCCGGTGGAAGAAACGCTGATGGATGCCCGGCCATGACCATGGGTACGCACCATTGTGTCTCTGACACCTTGGACGCTGCTGTACCCAACATCAAGCTCTGATGCATCGATGGTTATAGAAGCACTGGTTGTGGTCTGATAATCTGAAGCTGCCGTCGCGGCCAGGCGTGACGATGTCAACGAATGCGCTGCGCGACCGGTGGCGGTCCGAGCAGGGCTTTGTGGCAAGCATGCTGAGCTGCACCCAAAGTGCGAAGACGGATGGCAGCGGTGCACCGCGACGGGACCTGGCATGAAAGCCCCAGCCACGCTTGCGATGCGCTACAACATACAAGGCCGAGGGCGAAACAATCAACACTTAACCCATGCCTTTTCTACTTGCTTAGATCGATGTTATTATATACCTCACCTGCCTACGCAGCAGTGGCGAGGCGAGCGCCATCGCAGTCGCTTTGCAAGGTGCGCTGCCTATCGGGCTCGGCGCTCAGATCGAACAGGCCTTAGATGGACAGCAAGTATATAATATATGGTATTCGCGGTGTAGGATCGTCTTGACTTGCAACTTGATTTGGCTCAACGGCCGAACGGCTTGCCTGGGAATGTTGTCAGCAAGAGCTTCTACTTCCGCGCAGGAACTTAGCGTTGTTACATATGCTCAGATATATGGCTACATGGGTTGGCTTATGAGAGCGCCTGAGCTCCTCACCCGGAGATGAGACGTACAACTAGACGGTCGGTCAGCTTAGCAGCTGCGGGTCCATTACACATAGTCGCTAGCGTTGCTTTCGTAATATGCTTTCAACGCCATTGCTCTATTTTGTAACTTCCTTTTACACTCCAACGCTCGCAGACACCTCGCTCGCAAACGTCCATCTTCCTCAATCCGTTGGCCCCCTCCATTTCCATCCGATTGCCCCTCCCAATGACCCCCTCGCGTTCTCTTCAGGTCTCATCCGCCCACGCCCCCAACCCTCCAGGCTCCAGCCTTAACCCACCGTACAGCCAACATCCCCACCGTACAGCCAACATCCCCACCGTACAGCCAACATCCCCACCACCTCACCCTTTCCACCACTCCCATCCATACCACCCCAAGCTTACCCACCCCCACCTCCACTACTCCCCATTCGGCCTCGCGCCCTCCACTATCGTCGCATGCTCCTCCCAATACGCCACCGCCGCCTCATACTTCTCCCTCACCAGCGCCACCCCGCTCCCGCCTTCTTCCCGCCCCAACGCGTTCCTCATCATGGTGATGGGCTGCATGGGCGTCTCGAACGGTTCATCCTGCGCCTTCACGCTGATGATACCCCAGGGCGCATCAGGCAGCACCGCATCCGCCTCCTGCCCCTCCCCCGCAGCAGCAGCAGCAGCTCCGGATTTGTCTTTTGCGGGCATGGCTGCATACTCGGCCAGCAGCTGCTCGCGCGAGTAGAGGATGATGTCCAGAAACTTGGCCTCGGGAACCTCCACATCAGCAGCGGAGAACCACCTGATGGGTAGGGTTGCTGTGTTAGCACATCGCTCCCCCTGACGTTTTTGTATGGGGACTTCATCATCCGTTTCAAATCACATTATGTACCACGGTCCAACGCGCAGCCAGCTTCTTTCTCCAATCCCTCCCTCCCCGTCACACACACCTGGCAAGCTTTCTCAACACACACACACCTGTTTGTTTACCTCTGTTTTCCCTCTGTTTTTGCCTCTACTCGCGGTTCACATGCGAACCTATCCCAACTGCTTGCTCTTGTTTCAGCTCAACACACACCTGGATAGAGCTTATCTTCACACACCTTGACAGAGCTTATCTTAGCACGCACCTGGACAGTACGGCAAGCTCCTCGGGTCGGCGCCGGGTGAAGCCGCTGCGCAGTTTGCTGGCGTTGTCGGGAGTAACCCGCAGCGCACCCAGCCGAGCTCCCACGAAGTTGGGTACGAAGATGTGCTTGCAGAAGGGAGCGTAGCCGTCGACTAGGGGGGAACCCTGGAGAGGGAGGGAGACACGTTCAGGATACACACGAGGATGATGGAATGGGGAAAGGAAACGAAGGATGTCGAATGTGCTGTCTTGAGTTGGGGAGTGAGGGGGATAGAAGGTAGCGATGAAGCGGGTAGTGCAAGGAGGTCGGTTGAGGTGGAACGGGAATCAGAGGGGCTGGGAGTGGCGGGCTGGCAGGGATACAAGAAGGTCCCTCCTGCTCCCATCAAGAGTGTTAAGCAGACCATCGTTGCCCCCAAGACTGCTTTTGCGGTCCTACCTTATCGAATTCCTCTTGAATTCGTTGCACGAAGGCCGCTTTGTCGTACGACACGCGCGTGCCGCCGTAGTTGGGATCATCCCATTGCCGCTGCGCAAAACTATCAAGGAAGAAGGTCTTGGTTACGAGGCTCATAGCGGCTGTGGTTGCTTTAAGGCGAGTGCTAGGAATCCTGACAATGCCGCAGCTGCCTGGCTTGCGAAAGGTAAAGCCTAAATGTGACGTTTGGGACCTTTGACTAATTGTAATGGAGCGAGCTCTAGATGCCTGGGTCGAAAGACCCACGGCCATGGACCAATTCGCGATGGCAAGTATACTGCTGGTTCACCAACAGTAGTAACTCCTACTGATCAGCAATCCTAGTCAGACCGGAGTGCAGGATTGCGTAACGTGACGATGAATGCAAGTCGTGCATGCGTTGGGCTTGGGAGTTGCCGTACACACGCCAATGAAGCTTTCCATGGACATAATTCTTCGCCTGAGCAGCGACACATACAAGTACATAGTATATTTACGATTTGGAAATTGCATAAGTTGGCGCTCGTTCCAGGCTACAATTAACGGCTCGACGGAGGGTAAGTCGTTGCGCTTGTCGCTAACGGTTGGCAGCAACGCGCTTGCTTGCGACCTTCGAGCCGGCACGCCATGCTTTCCAACTGCTGAGATATCAGCTCCACAACCAAGTCAGCCGTGCAAGGTGAGCCTCAGACTTCCAGTCCAACGCTCCTCCTTGTATATGCCGTACTTCCGAGGCCGCAGGTTCCCTTTGCAGTACAACACTTGGACTTCACCTCCGTCCTGGGCCATTGCTCGCGGAATCCTCGGTTCAACCCATTCCCATGCATTTCTCGCCAGGTAGGCATACCTATCCTTCATATACAGCTTCTACGACGGATCCCTTTATATGCCGTAATCGCCTTAGCGAACGCCTCGGATGTCGGTGCTGTGGTGTGCAGGGCCGGTCCGACCATCGCAGCATCCTCACCAGCAGCCAGACAACCCCATCCTAACAACCGACCCTTGTGCTCATCATCCTTACACAGCGCCTTCCTTTCAACAGCTGCAGCAGCATGAGCCGCCTGGCACTGCTACAACCGCCCTAGCAACCGCGAGCTATTCCGTTGGCCAACAGCATAACAACGTTGGTGGTAGCTACTACTGGCCAAAGCTGCAAACCCAAAGCCCGGTAGATACCCCTGCATTCGATTACCCAGCCGCTAGCAATTACCCAGGAGTGCATTGCTTTCCTGGCGCTTCGGCAGTGGCAACAACAGCCATCGCAACGACGCGAACAACACCAGCAGCAGCAGCTGCAGCGGCAACGAATGCGGCACCATTGACACTAGCAACCACAACAGCAGCAGCGGCAGCATCCCCAATTGAGCCCGGTTCATCGTCGCTTGCAGGCAGCCATGCTTCTGCGGCAATGCGAGATGCGTCCAGTGTACGGAGAGCTGTTGCGTCGGTTTGCAGCACCCCGGCGGAGGCTGCAACTGCAACTGCAACTGCTGCACCAACAATAACAGTACCACCAGGAGCAGGAGCGGTTGCCGTACCTCAGCATTGGGCGTTCGCCGGCAGCAGCATTGGCACGGTAACTACTTCTACTGCCCCTTTTGTTGGCTACAGAAGCAACAGCTTTGGTTCTCCTACGGCGGCGGCTGCCAGCAGCGGTACTTTGCTAGCGGTACGGTCTTCACCGGTTTCATCGACGCTAATGGAGACGACAGCGTCGATGGCATATGCGAGGAGCGGTGGTTTCGGGGGCGGGGGTGGGAGTGAGGAAGACGACGGCATGGACGAACAGTTCGGTGACTTTCAGCATCACCGGCACGAGGGCGGAGGGATGGAGGTCATAGACGACGCAGTCAGTTTGGCTGAACTGCAATCGGTGAGTTTTGAAAGGGGCGGGATGTACCGTATACCGTATACCGTAGTTGAGGGCGGAGGCAGGGAGAATGGTGGTATCTAGCCAATCGGCAGCTAAAACTGCCCGAGCGGTACGTTTGAAAAGTGTTGGAGGTTGTTAGGTAACAAGGAAGCGTGTGGGAGGCGTTTGACGGGCGGTTACACTGGGGGTGGTGGTGTGTGACGCGTGGTGCTCCGGTGCATCCAGTCGTGGGATCATGGGCACCACAGAACCCTCCGCATCCCGGCAGTCGCATTCCGGCAACGCTCGCCCGCTAACGCTTGCTGTCTTCGCACTTGTTTAGCACCGTAATCGTAATCTCCTGTTTATAGATTCCATAATTTCCTTAATTTCCTTATAGTATTCTTATCATTTCCGGATCGTCATGCACTCGCTTCTGTGTCCCCCGCATCGCTTCCCCGCAGGTCTACCACCTGCCCAGTAAAGACGCCGCGCGCTGCCTCAACGTCAGCCTGTCCCGCCTCAAGCGCAGCTGCCGAGCGCACAACGTGCTGCGCTGGCCTCACCGCAAGATCGCCAGTCTGCAGAACTTGCAGGTGAGTAGGGCTAGGGTTGTTGGGTTAGTTGGGTTAGTTGGGTTAGTTGGAGTCCTCAAGCATTCGTCCACGTCTCGAACACCCTCATTGCCCTCATCCTGTAAATTGGGTATGCTTCTTTTATTTTCCCACCCGCCCCTCGGCAGGAGACCATCCGTGGTGACCGCAACATGAAACTCTCCGACAAGCACCGCATCATGCAACAGATCTCAGATGAGATCTCTGCCGTACTGATCGACCCAGATCACACCATTGACACGCGGCTGGATGAGATCCGACAGGCCAAGTACAAGCTCAAGGTATGTGGGCGGGGGCGTGTTAACAAAACTGGCCACAAGTTGGAACTTTTTCGCGCGGGTGTTTGTTAAGGAAATTGGGTGTGTGTTAAGAGAACTGACCGCGAGCACTGGGCGTGTTAAGAAAACTGGCCGCGAGTAGGAACTGGGCGTGTGTGCGCAAGGTGTGCAGAGGATGTGTGACTTTGTGCTGACGAGTGGTTCTAGTTTGCGCTGGGCACACCGGCATGTACACTGACCATGTTGGACAAGCTTGAAAGTCGTTGTTGATCCATGCATTGAGTCATACCAAGGCGTTGCGTGCACGCATGCTGGCATGCAACGTCTCTCGTTTCGAGCCCACACGTTCACAGACGCCTGCCGTCCTGCTGCCTCCGATACCAACCGCCTGCAGTACTACCACAAGACCAAACACATCCAAGCAGCGTCCGCCGCCGCTGCCCGCCGCCGTCGCCGTACGGCTTCCCAAGACGCATTCGGCGATGGCGGCGGCGGCGCCGACGCCAGCGCTACCTTCCCCGCCGGCGCCATCGGCGTCAACGGCACCGACGGTCAGAACGACATGCCAAGCACGATGTACGGCATGTACGGAACCGGCGGTGGCGGCGGTGGCGGCGGCGGCGACGGCGACGCTGGCTTTCATGCGTCGGCGGCGCCGTCATCGCAACGTTTCATGCCCTCCGCTGCCGTTACCTCAACAGCCCCAACGGCACCACCGCCGCCCACGTTTGTTGCAACCGCCACCACGATCGGTCCTTCGGATTTCGGACCTGACGTGTACGGACCTAGCGGTGGCGGAGATGGCGGCGACGTCGGAGCTGCCACGGTTTGGTCGTCTGCTGACGGAGTCGCTCATGCTCAGGCCGGCTGGAACCCAGTTGCCGTTAGCGGCGGCGGCGGCGGCGGTAGCGACGCCGACGTTCCTGGCGGCGTGGCGGCGCTGAGTCACGCTGCGTCTACGACAGGGCCCATGCAGCTGCAGTACACTGCCGTACAGACTGACGGCAGTGGCGGCGTTGCCAGCGGCGGTGTTGCTGACAGAGCCCCGCCGCCGTCGGCGCCTCTTGGCAGCGCCGGCGGCGGCGGCAGCGGCGAAGCGATGGACTGGGGCCGTGCGCATAATCCTTACAGCAGCGGCGGCGATGCCGCTACCGTTTCCGTACAAACCCATCGTCAGCTTGCGGCTGTCTCCCGGTGCCTCGATCGCGATTACATGCAGCAAAGCCCTTCTGGCGGCCCCCAACAGCAGCAGCAGCAGCAGCTGCTGAAGCGGCAGTTGTCTGCACCGGTGCCGCATCCATCGCAGCTGCCGTGCATGCGGAAGTCAAGCTACGGTCAGATGGACGAAACAAACGGCGATGGAGGCGGAGGCAGCGGCGGCGGCGTCGGCCTTCCGCTGCCATCCCGGCCGTCACTGGCGCCGTCGCTGTCGTTGCCATCGCAGCCGCCGCCGTCAGCGACGACGGAATGGACTGCTAACGGTCAACCGCCGCCACCGCCGCCACAACCCCATTATCTACCTCACAAGTCCTCATTCCACTCCCATTGGTCCCATTCGTCGCCACCTGTAACAATTCAGCAACAAGAGGCGCATCAGCAGCTGGCTCGCAAGGCAAGCGGCGCACTGACGCCTGTAGACCTCGTTAATAACAACAGCGGCGGCATCTGCAACGCCGCAGCCGCTGGCGGCGGGTCCTTCACTGGCCGCCGCCACGTCAGCTGCGGCGGGAGCTTCTGCGGCGGCGGCGGCGGCGGCGGCTGTGGCCCGACCTTGGTCAGCGACAGCGGAGGCGCCCTGACGTACTCTCACGGCACCATGGATACGGGCGGACTCCCCCCGCCGCCGCCGCCACAGCGTTGCTCGTCCAACGGCGGCGCTCTGCTGACGTGTGCCCCCGCTGGCGTCACCGGCGGCGGCCCTTGCGGCGGCGCCGGCGCCGGCGATGTGCCGTTTAGCCAGGTAGGGTCCCGTGGCAGGATGGGTATCGGTACTCCACCTCATGTTATGCCGTGTCGGGTCGGAGGGAGCCTAGCGGTCTCGGATCATAGCGGTAATGCTGATGCCGGGGCTGTGACGTTGCCAATGTTGGGCTGCCGCAGCAGGTAGGAGCGTGCGGATAATGCCTGGAGGTATTGCCAAGTGTCTCCAAACAGGCATCCCATGCAGCCGTGCTTGAAATTGCTGTAACTCCTGTACGGCAGAGAGAACCCGTATGCAGCTACCGAAGTTCCACAGCAAGTAGCATAACCACACCTAACCCAAAACCGCCGTACTGCCACGTACCGCTACAGGCCTCAGGACAGCCCACAAGACAATCCTTCGCAGGAAGCATTGGCGATGTCGCCTCGGCCGTGTCAGGGCCTGTCCTTTACGTGGCGAGATCACGCGTTTATTCCGCTGAGGACTTCCCAGCAGCCTCTCCGTCTGCAAGCATGCCACAAGCACCGCCGCCGCTGCCGCCCTTGCCGTATCGTAATCGTACGGCAAGCAACAACGGCGGCGGCGGCAGCGGCGGCGACGGCCTGGTGCCTCCGACGTCGTCGGTTGTCACCCTCCATGACACCGACGTAACGCCAGCGTCACTAAAGCCACCGCTGCAACAGCAAGAGCTGGCGACGCTGCCGCTGTTGCAGCAGCAGCCTTACCCTCGCCAACCCAAGACGTATCAAGAGCTCCATCAAGCGTCCGACCAGCGAGCTGCTCTGCAGCAGCAACAGCAGTGGCAACAAGAGCAAGGGCGGCGACAGCAACAGCAGGAGCAACAACAACAGCAGCTGCCTCTTCCCACGCCCTTTTCCGTCGACACAGGCGGCATGGATATGCGCACAGCTGGGTACCCCATGGGCAGCTGGGAAGGTAACACCGCCCCTGCTGCTAGCGGCTCCACTGCTGATGGCTGCGGTTCTGGCGGTGGCTTCGTTGGTTTCGGAGCCTTGGGTGCTGCAAGATCCCTGGAACCCAACGGGCTGGAGCCGCACAGCAGTGGTGATGGGGCGCCTCATCATCTTGCGTACAACCCTAACCCACACCATGCTACAGAAGGAGCTGCCGGCGTCGTCGTCGCTGCCTACGGTTATCGTCGCAACAGCAGCGGCAGCGGCGGCGGCGGCGGCGGCGGCGGCATGACTTACGCCATCGGTGGGGCGGCTCCGCCCGCACAGCAGCAACAGCAGCACCAGCAGCACCACCACCAGCAGCACCACCAGCACCAGCAGCACCAGCACCAGCACCAGCAGCACCACCACCAGCAGCAGCAGCACCAGCAGCAGCATTACCATTTCTGCTTCCCTCAGCAACATAGCACCGGCGTGATGGCACCGGCTCCGGCGCCGTCCCAACCTGCCCAACCACAACCTCCATCCCAGCCGCTGCCACCACCGCAGCAGCAGCAGCAAGGATTGAGGTCCCCGCCGCTCCCATCACAATTGCCACCAGCGGGTGGTAGCCTGGACTGGCTGCCGCTGGACGAGCACTGGGGCTGATGGGAAGTATGTCGTACTACTTGGAAATATGAACACCGGGGAAAGCGGCTGGAAGATGTGCAGGAAGGCGCGTTGCGCTTGCTGCTGTGCTGTGTGTGTTAAAATAACTGGCCGCGAAGAGAAAAGTACGTGTCTAGTCCGTTGCCTTTGTTGCTTGCTGCGAGGTTGACATGCATTGGATTTGGTTGTCATTGTGCCTTGTTACATATATAGCCATACGTCGGGTTCATATAGCCATACGGTTAGGTGGTTGCCATGACCGCTGGAGGTTTGCTATTTCGGTGATTTTAGGTTACAGTAGTGTGGTTAGGGGTAGGGCAGCAGGAGATTATTTTGAACCGGCAATGCATCACTAGATAACAGTAGGCAGTGCTCGCATGGAGGCTGTATTGACGGGGGGAGCGAGGAGCGGTGTGAGCCCATGCATGCCCTCTCTTTGTACCCTTCCTTGCCTTTATTACGCGGCTTCGTAAGCAGCCACCACCTAGGTAGCTCATTGGTAACATGGCTAACAGCAATACGTTCAGCAGGGGCATCCTGACATGCATGCCATTCGGCTAGGGAAATTGGTGTACGCATGTGCGTGAAGAGGGGCGTTTGTGATAGTGGGTCCACCATTTGTTTGCATACAATGCACCTCCTTGTCGGTAGTTGCCTAAGCGCCTTCAGTTGCATCGGTGCACATGTCTGCGTGATTAGCGCTTTGGGGTTGGATTCAGAGCAGTATGCATGACACTGTTTCCAGTGACGCAGTAGCCCTGCGTCTGCATTGCAGGGCCCATAGCTGTTGCGGCTCCGCACGTTGGGAGCCGCAAATGACCCGTGGGTCAGTCGCCATTTGGGTATCTAGCTTGACTGTGCCTTTTGTGGTTACCTCGACTCCTCTATTGTTAAGCTTATGTAGTCTCTCGCAATCTATCTTTGTGCTTTGTGTGTTCGTATGTTTGTGCCACATCCATGTTGTCGCGCCCCTTACTTGGTGCTGTGAAGTTGTCGAATTAGACTTTTGGGTATGCATCGTGTATGGACACCCGTCTAAGTTGCATTGTTCGTGTCCCCTTCAACGCACACTTTCAAACATTGCAGTTTTTCATCTGGGCTAGGAGTGGCAGCACATAATAGCAAGAATACAGCTTGGTCGTCGTTGGCATGCCGTCGTGAACTAGGAATGAGGTGCACCGGCGAAGGGACGAATGAGAAAGGTACCCACACAGAGGTCATGTCCAGCGTGTACTAGTAGGTCAATGAAAGACTGGATGAATAAGTGCATGATTGAGGTTAGGGCAGTCGGTAGCGTTGCCGCAGACCTAATCGTCGGGGGTTTGTCCTTCCCCGTCGTACGTAGCTGTCTTGTTTGTTGTACGTCCTTGCTTACTTGGTTTGCAGGCAAGTGCCTGTCGTGTTCCGTTTTAAGAGCAGTACCAGTTGTGACAGGTCAGACTTATTGGAGGCAGGGAAACCGGGCATCTGTTCATATTGTTGCATGTTGACTGTTGATGATGACGGGTTGTTAGTTTGCAACAGGCCCCCTTGCGTCCTTCAATCGACCCGCAAAACGAGTTGAGCGAGGATATCACAAGTTGGGACAAGTGGCAATAGCCTGGACAAGTGTTGTCTTGCATGTGGGGTTTGACGGCAACTGTTTCTGATTGGCGGAGCGGGAGCCCAGTACTTGCCATGTACTCGAGTTGTCATACATAGTTGCTGCGTATATAGCCTAATGTGTCTGAGCCTTGCAGGAGTTGTGTATATAGGCGAATTCTGTGTCCGTGTTTTGCAAAAGGTAAAACTGTTGCTGTTGGTCTAACACCTATCTCTTGTCGTATTGTGTTGTCGTTAGTTGTGTTGTTGTTGACGTTGGTTATAGTTTAGATCGAGGAGATTTGTACGATAGACCGTGCAATGACACGGGAACTGTCCCTAGTACGCCATGTCTTGTCGTAGCGGTTGGGTTTTTCCATCTCAGAACGTAACTAGTGTCCTTGTGATATGGGTATATGTACCGCGGAAGCAGGGTAATAGGGCTGGCGTGGCGCGTCGTGAAGACCTAGGGTCAGGTTGGGCGGTTAATACACGCGCCGCGATAGACATGTTGGGAGGAGTAAGCAACCAGACCGCCAGCACAGGCATCATGCATTTAAGGCCGGAATACTGGAGGGAAGCACGACGACAGTAAAAAGAGTACTACAAAGCACGTAGGGGGCCTACAAGTAACGCCTGGGGTGTAGCGCAGGACGGTAAACGTTTTGTAGATTACGCATGTAGCTACATTATTCGGCTTTCAGTTCGACGTGACGCTTTCCTAAGCCATGTTTACGCTCGGTATTCGTCATGCATGCAGAGGTTGGCTGTTAGCGGTTCTCTAGCGATAAGTGGTGTGTTCCATTATTCGCTCTTCTGTTCCTCATTGCCTTGTGGCTGTTTATTTTGCAAACGCGGACTACCTAAGAAACAAGGATTACATTGGAGGGAATGTATTACGAATGTGCCTAGAAGTGCTGAAGTACGGTGCACGGCAACGCACGGCTCAGCGCTGAGCGGCTATTGTGTTCTTCCTTTTGCATGTCCACGCGTTGACTTCCTTGCTCTTACCGGTATCGTGTGGCTTGGGTAGCAGTGAAAGGCGTGTTGCCCAGATACATACAGCGTGCCTGCATGGTGTAGTGTGTGCGGGGAGGCGGAGCGGGTGTTGCTGTCGTCTGCCGCATATTGAGGTTCTGCCCCGCTTTGCTGGGGTTTCGTGTGCTGCAGTCGGGTAAAGGGTTGCAACGATTACTAGGTGATTTGTTAGGTGCTACTTGTAGTTAGGTGCTACTTGTAGAATCGTGTAGGAGTGGTTGCACACGACCATAGTATTGATCCAAGTTGCTGTTGCCGAGAATACGGCATCATTTCTAGATGACGTACATTCCGTGTTCATTGGACTGTTGCATTTTAATAATAACACACCGTCTATGGGCATATATGACCCTTTCACACTATGGAAAGCGTGTCAACAGCTCGCCTGGCAGCGTCTATGCCGGAAAACGCAAGGGAGTTTGCAATCAGTCTTTAGATACTTAAGATCACAGTGTCGTGAGGAACAGTGTCCACGCTTAAGACACCACATGACTTGCTTGCGCATAGCGTCCAGCTTTGGCTTCCTCTTGGGGCAGCTTGCAGACCCTTACAGGAGGACGAATGAGAGAGGGGAAACCGCCGAAAGCAGGACCGCCAGGCAACCGTCACGGAAGGCCAGGAGGACTGAACAAGCAAAGTCTTGTCCACAACCCATGCTAGACACACAACACGTGAGCACCAGTCCAAGCCAGGTTCAACAGCAGTCATGCTTCATCCCCACATCCTTCCTAAAGCTCCGTGCCTATTACAGAGTCACGGTCGTGCTATTGGCCGCACGCACCCCCTAGCGCACATTGTTCGCAGGATTGCAGCTAACCTGGACCTCCAGTTTCCGGAGTAGCAAGCGCCAAACAAGGAAGTGCTTCGGTCACAGGCTGCGGTCCACCATCCGTACACAATCGTACAGTCATGCCCACAAAAGTGCGTTTTCCCTTGTCAACTCCATAGCGATCTCCCTATGAGGTGTAACCTTACCACCGAGTGCCGGTATGCATTATTCCTTAGCCGCTAGCCACGTACGAACGCAGTGGCTTCTGACGTTTAGGCGTTCAGGTTGGGGTGCCCATAAAGGGGCTTGGATGGGCCCAAACGCATGCCTAGTTGACTCCCAACAAACGGTCACAGCATGAGGAATCAGGCGGGCGCAACAAGAGGCTACCTCCGTTAGGCTGTTGCGAGCGTACGGCATCAGCACTCGCACCGAGATACTAACCATCTGTACGGAAAGCAAGCAAAGAATCAAGCGTAAGCCATCTTGCGCGCCACGGCAACCCCGTACGGACCCACAAACGCACACTTGCGCACGCAAAGGCCGGCCACAAAGAAACGTGCGTGTGCGCGAGGGGAAGAACAGCGGCGCCAGTCTTACTTATTGGCACACAAAAGCAGCAATGTAGCAGCTATCTTACCATGCGCAAGATGCGCCCAAGAATGAAGCAACGAGACAAAACTTTTAAACCCCGAGATGACGAGGAGAGCCGCCGCACGCAAACCCTAGCGTTCTGCAAAGGAACACGGTCCTATTACCCGGACCTTTCAGCAGCAAGTAGAACTTCTCGCGAACAGAAGGTCGAATCTGACGAATGTTCCACGCCCCGAAACCGCACTCATGCCATGCCTCCATCAATCGCCATAGAGGTACAGAACGCAACCCTCTCCTCCTATCTAGTAACCCTCACATGCCTCTCAACATGGTAACGGCATGTGGCATCACTCGCTCTGCTCACTAACGTGCCACCCAACAATTCGCTGGGAAATGGAATTCAAGCCACCCAAACTACCCAAGGAGATCACTATCAGCGTTCTCAGCATTCCCTTCCAACCAGAGCAGTCACCAAGCCAAGTGCCACGACCAAGAAAATGCATTCATCGTCTTCCTAAACACTACCATGCCCTCGAGCTTCGCTAACTACCGGTATCTCCTAGTCGACGCAACCACCACCATCGCTTAGCCTATCCAATCAGTAGCGAGGTGGCCCCTGCTCAATACCACCAGTTACGTTGACTGTCGTACACTTGTCGAGCGAAAAACAATGACTTGTTAACACTACAGAACGACCCACGTTGAGCATGCCAAAGCAGCAGTATTTTGCAGAGGCCAGAAGCGACCCCCCAATTCAAGGGGCTGTCGCATGCCTGCCCGCTGCAGGGAAGGGTTTGAGCAGTACTTTACGGTGTAGCATCGCTACCCGAAAGAAGACACGACCCACATGCGCGTCCTAATACACACCACGGTGACTCGTCGTCCACAGGCATTCGCAAAAACAATATACACAGTCGTACACAGTTGTAAAAAAACACGCAGCATGTTCCGTCTGTTGTACGAGAGGACAGACAGACAAGACGCCCAAGCGCGCCATGCTTTTCGTCACCCATCTTCACCAAAGCATTTCTCTCAAACAATACGTTTTTAGCACCTGCGGAACAAACACAATACTTATTACAAGACCCTTCAGGAGACATCAGACCTTCAAGTGAAGCGATATTGTACAAGGGCCGCGCATAGCTCTCCTCGGTGGTGTTCCTTAAACAGCAATGCCGATCCCGCCAGCATTGGTTGCAGCAGCGGCACCGGCATCACTGCGACCGGCCACTACTGACGCCGCCGCAGCTGCGGCATTCAAGGACACAATGTTACCGCCACCGCCGCTGTCACTGATACGGTTACCACAGCAACCGTTAGAACCAGTCGTCATCGCCCCGCCTTGAAGGGACGATCCCGGGTGCAGCTTCAGCTCACCTTCAAAAGCCGACCCATGGGTCACCTGCCCGGAAACCCTCCCCATCTCCTCCCCCTTCCTCTCCTGCCCCTGCTGTTGCCGTACGTGCTTCAGCGCAGCTGACGGGGCCGGATGCACGTGGCGGTGTTGCCGGTAGTCGCTGCCGCCCTTCTTATGGTGCGACGACGACGATGCTGCTGCCGCCCGCGCAGCTCCAGCTGTGGATGACGAGGACAATGAGGCCGCCGCCGCCTCATCCCCAGACGCGCTCCCGGCTCCTCCTCGCATCCACCGTGCGAACCAGGGGTGCTGCAGCGCCTCCTCCGCGGTGATGCGGGTGGTGGGGTTGCGGTCCAGCATGCGTTCAGCCAGGTCGCGCCCCTCACGTGACACCACCAGCCACTCGGGACCGCGGAAGGTAATGGGCGCACTGCACACTGCCAGCATGACCTGACGAGGCGGGGAAACGGTAACAGGTGGGGAAGAGGGGAAGGGGTGATAAGGCGGGGGAGCGGAAACGTGGCTGAGGCAGAGGAACCGTGGGACAGGGCACCCATTCCATCCCATGCATGCATTCTGGTTTACGCCTGCCTGTCATGTGCCCCCCTCCTCTTAAACTTGGGTCGTTTTTCCGTACGCCTCTCACCTGGTATGCTGGCAGCTGCGGCTCCATGTGGGTTCGCTTGGTGTCCCAAAAGGGGTAGCGCCCGCTGAGCAGCAGGTACAGCATCACGCCTGGAGCGTCAGCCGCAGCGGGGCGGGGCAGGGCAGGGGGTGCCGGTGTAAGGTTGGGTGTAGGGTGATGTAAAGGGATATGTGGGCACCAGAAACTCTACGCCCCAGAAACATGACATCCTCATCGACAGTCCTTAGGAGCGGCACCCGCCCCAACCGACAGGAGCAAGTAGCCCCGCAAACCTCGCAGTCCCGCGCACCGCACCTGCTGCCCACACGTCCACTGCCAGCCCGTAACTGGAGGAGAATTGCTCCGGAGCGTAGAACACCGGCGAGCCGCCTCGCTTGGAGCCGCGAGCTGGATCGCTGTACGCCAATGAACACCTGCGTACGACAAACGGGAGAGGCATTAAGGCATGTACGACATGATGATAGAGCTGGTGCGATAGACATTGGTTTCAAGGCAGCGCAGTCGCCACCACTATGGTACGTGCGGCGCCCCCTTCTGTCAATCACTCCAGTCATCGACACAAGGCCCACTCTTCAAACCCAATTCGCTAGCACAAGTCCGTCGCCCCGCTACAGTCCCTGCAGCCCATGCACCGCGCACCCGAAGTCGCAGGCGACAACCGCCGGACCTGTAGAGCCGCCTCCAGATACCTGATCCTCCAACCGCAACTGCCGTACAAACGAACCCAACGCGCCACGGCCGTTACTACTACGCGCACCGTTGCTGTAACTGCTGCTAGCGCCGTCCATGCTGCCAACGCTGCTAGTGCTACCGCCGCTGCCGCTGCTACTGCTGCCATCCGTAGATACACTGCTGCTGACACCGACAGTAGCAGTAGCAGTACCAACCATGCCTCCCCCGTCCGACATGGAAGACCCAGATGACGTCGTCAAGGCCGCAGGTGCTGCTACAGTCACTGCTGCTGCAGCACCCACTGCCGGGGACCCACCAGAACCACTACTCCCAACGGCCGCTGTTGTTACCGCCGCCGCCGCAGCAGCAGCAGCAGCAGCAGTCACAGCAACCTGGCCACCTCCAGCAGCACTGCTACTGCTGCTACTGCTACCGTTTGTGTTTGCAGCTACCGCCCGGGCTGCTGAGAAGGTGAGCAGGAAGTTCTGCGGCTTCACGTCCATCAGGATGAGTTTGCGTTGGTGGCAGTCGCGGATGGCGCTCAGCACACACCACATAATGGCGGCGCAGGCGGCCTCGGGCAGGGGGGCCTCCTGCCAGCAATGCAAGTGCACATGGCGGTTAGGACGAGGGAGGGCGAGAGGCTACAGTATAGGAGAGGAGATAGCTAGAAGGGGCCAAGGTCTGGGAAGGACCAAACACGGAACCAGCCGACCCAAATCGTGGCCAAGCCCAGCTTCCCTCCCACGCCTCCAAAGCCTCCTCCCATGCAACACACTCCGTACGTTGTTGACAGAGTGCGCACAGGCGCTTAGGTCCCCTTTTATCCTGACACAGCTGCAGCAACCCTCACGTCCCTCCCGACCCAGATCGACAGCTGCTGCAACACCCACACCCAGATCGACCCAGATCCCGCCCTTCCCGACCCGAATCAACCCAGTCGGCCTGCCTTCAAGACCGCACTCACGGTCATTCCCAACCCAGATCCCGACCCAGATCGGGCCCCCTTCTCCTCACCTCCAGCGCCGAACTCAGGTCGCCCCCCGCACACAGCTGCTGCACCAGGTAGGCGCTGCCGCCGTCCTCAAACAGCCCCAACAGCTGCGCCACGAAGCGAGAGGAGCCGCTCAGACTGCTCCATAGCGTCACCTGCAGGGCAGCAGGGGGCGAGAAAGGAGGAAGGGAGGGCAGTAGGGAGGGGTCAGAGGGTAAAGTAAAGCAGAGGGCGCCAGAGAGGAAGAAGTCCAAACGCCGCAGTGCGCGGCAACAAGGGGACGTCAGAGATACGGTGAAAGCGAGGAAGCACCACTATGCAGGTTACTAGACACGACTCATGTTACCGCGGGAAGTGGGCTGCTGTCTTACCTCCCGACGGATGCCTGCCAGCAGCTCCTCTCTGCTGCGGTCCTGGCGTGCCTTGGGGAGAACCTTGACCGCGACCTGCTTGGAAGGGTCATGCCGCGACGCGGCCAGCCAGACCGTGCCGAAGTTGCCCTGTAGGGTTAAGGGCGGAGATGGTGATGCAGTGGTGGCTTTGGAACGCGTTCGACAGAGGGATAACGGGACGAGGAGAGGAAGCGAAGAAGGGACGCGGATGCTGGGAAGGAGAGGTATACGGGCGAGGCGTTGACTTTGGCGTAGAGCGAAGGTAGGTGCTCTCGAAGCTGCGTAAGAACTACAGGTCAAAGGGCGCCTCTGCTAAGGTCAGGACAAGGCGATATCGATATCGATATGAGGCGGAAGTTATGCACACATGGACCTAGCTAAGCGGAGGACCCACCTTGCCGATTACTTCTAGTAAGGAGTAATGCTCCGCAAAATCCGTCCTCCAACCTAAATCGCTCTCGCAGACTGTCCGTTGTCGCTCTGGCGCTGCCACAGCGCAGCCGCGGACTACCTTGTATCGCTTGCGGCCGGCTGATGCACAAGGTGCGGGTCGATCGAGCGCCACAAGCAGCTTCTGAGCCACGCGAGTAGAATGACTATACGGTAAGGTAGCTTGTGCCCGGCAAGGCAGATGTCGCATCGGATGGAAGGCTTCCATGGAAAACCCTATGCGGCAAAGTAGAGTTCGTTCAATTGATAAGGCCGCGCAACAGATGGAAGATGGACCACGCCGGCCTTAACATACCGTTCACGTGCACCTGCATACACAGGGCCGATGTAGACCTCCTCCCTCTACCGTTAATTCCCTAGCGAAAAAGGAGCACAATTCTCTTGTCAGAATATTATCTTGGACTAAAGGGATCAGCACAAGTTACTAAATCACCTTCAGGTGTAAGCTTGGCGTTGTTAACTGAACAACGAAGAAGTATAGCAGCTGGAGCTTGAATAAGGATAAAGAGCTATATTTTACGAGTCCAAATATAACACTGTAATCGCTTGTGCGCACGTCTGGGTCGCCGTGTGCGGCGTACCCGCCAATCCCATTGCATCGATTCCCCCAGGCAGCCAAGATTCTGCGGCGAGAGGAAGATCCGGTTATTCTTTTCCCGCTGTTGGACCCCAGAAATCTAGAGTCTGTCAGTTAAGCTTACAGAAAGGGACTTTTACAGGGGCTTTTGTGATGTTCCTTTACGCTTATCGAGGCGGTGCCCAGTTTTGGATGACAACTATATGGTCGTAATCACACAGAGTGAGCAGAAGCATTATGTCAACTCGCCACGAAGCCAAAATAGCCAGTAGCCGTTGGGCTCCGGAACAACTGTACTAGGGCTTTCAGGGCTTGTATCGAGAATATCGACCCGGCTGCTCGGTTCTTTCCCAATTTCTAGCAAAACGTGGGGGAGTGTAGAGAGCGGAGCAACAACAGGTCGATCGGAAGCAAAGTACTGCACGAGCGTGTTAATTTACATAGATGTATAGAGACATGTAAGGACCCGGGATCGCAAGGTTCCAAGGTGCTTACGGTTCCAAAGGATAGAAGAGCTCCATAGACGGCTGCGACACTCTACGCCATCCCCTATGCCATAGGGGCCTTTCGACGTTAGACCTAGCGAGACATGCCGTACATACCATCCGTACGACATCCGGCGGCCATTCCGAATGGCCCATTCACGTTTTATTCGGGAACGCGAACCATTGAAGGCACACGCTTTACACTCAAGACGTTAACTAGCGTGGAGTGTCGCAGCCGTCTGCGGAGCTCTTGTCCGGTATACCGGTACATTTTGGTGGGGGAAGGGGCTGGTGCCCCTTCCCCAATACCCCCATCCGCAGCTATCTTCATACCAGTAGAAGGCGACTGGCAACAGCAATTACGCAACCTCAATACAGCACTGTTCAACACTGTTCAACAACATAACAACAGCCTAACAAAGATACGAAAGAACTCCCAGTCCTTGAAACAACAATACCAAGTAGTATACTGCGGTCTATTCCACGGCCACGTCTCACCTGCAGTACTGCTGCTCTGCTGCCATTCTCCAAATCTTCTGATCAGTGCCCCATGCGCAGGCGTGAGCGCATGCATGCATGGCAAAATGGATTTTCCTTCATTACGCAGTACCAACAAACAAGTTGCAAACCGCCTGACAGAGCTCACAAAAGTCTGGACGACTCACTTGTGGCCCCACCTTCCCCTTCCCTCCTCCTTTCCATCCTTCCTCACCTCATGCTACAGCCAACCATGGCGATACCCTAACGTAATGCACTCAACACCACCATAGCTACTGCAGCTGCTTAGCCTATACCACTAATGTTAGCCACCGTCTCGACATATATGTACCTGCACTGCTACACTAGCCTCTACACCGCCGCAGCTGCAGCTGCAGTGCCGCCCCTGTGTGCCAAGGCGGTGCATCACTGCTTCTGCTTCTGCTGCTGTTGCTGAGGGGTCAACGGAGTGGATGACGTGGCAGTTGGGTTGGATGTGGCAGCCGGGTCAGCCGGCGGGCTGGATGTGAAGGAGATGCCGTCCTCGAAGCTCAGGGCGGGGTCAGCCCAGCGGGAGGTAACCAGGAAGTCATGGAAGGTCATCATACCAGGGAACTGCATGCAGCAGGGGTACGGCAGGAGGTAATATACGTCAGGGTACGACAGGAATAGGGCAGGGTACGACAGGGGGAACGACATCAGGTGGGTATACGACAGGGGAAGTAACAGGTTATAACAGGAAATACAAAGTACCAACAGGAATACGAGGAGTACAGTGTACAAACCTGCTTCCGGCAAGCCGCCACATCCGCACAGTATCCTCGCTCAGTCAGGAACCTGGTAGTGATGAGCGGGACCAACCGACACAACAGGCACAACGAATGTAGGTGTCAACCAACCACGTCAAGTAGTGTACGACAAAAGCAAATAGGTCGCATGGAGCGAAAGTGACTGATTGTTGCCCAATCAACCGCTCGCCCATAGCCCTCCCCTCACGTGTCATGAATGCACCTCCTTTCAACCGCCGCCCGGCAACGCCAGGCCCTATACTCCAGCGTGTAACATTTCCCCAATGTCCTGTCTGCTGGACGCATGGCGCCATATGCCAACCTCAACGGCTCTCTTTCCCGCCCGAACTCCCCGCCCTACCCAGCCCCTACCGTAGTACCGGTAGTAAACACTTGCCAAGCGCACCCCAACTCTCCGCTCCTCCTTTTCCCCCTTTACTCCTCCGTCTCCCTCCCCCCAAATACGCACCTGGCGATGCGCCAGACGTCTCGCGCCAGGAACCAGAAGGGCCACGCGGGCGCCCGCCGGTGCTGCACGGGGCGGCCCTGCACCTGCGGGATCGCAGTTGCCCAACATGGGTGTAGGGGTGGGGTGGGGAGTGGATCAGAACGAAGAGCTTTACGCACAGCACAAGGATGGTAGGAAACAGTAGAAGACAGTGATGAGGGGCGGTGCCTCTTTTCTCCTTCCCTCCCTGGTGCCATCAGCTCCCTCCCTCCCTCCCCCCTGAGTGAGTGAGTGCTTCACCCTGTAAGGTATATGGTGTTCCTTCCTCCCTTATTACCGCCCCCACCTTTGCAAACTCCTCGCACATTTGCGCCGGAGTGAGCTCATCCCCCGCCAGCTCCAACGCTCGCAGCCGCAGAGGCTGCTGAGCCCGCTGAGGTTTTTGGGGCGGTTGAACGCGTTGGATGTACGGCACATGTAGTCCGCCCTCGGGGGATGCCAGCAGGCTGCCGGCGACAAGTCCCAAGTCCCGAGCGGCAACCAGCTGCAGCGGCCTGCTTTGATTTTAATCATATTTATGTTTGAAGAGAGCAGCAATGGGGGAAGAAGACAGGGGAAGTAACAGAAAAGGAGAGGGAAGTAATGAGGGAAGACAAGCTGAAGCGGCCTGCTCGTGGAGTAGAAGGAAAAGGGAGAGGCAACGATGGAGGAAGAACACAGCAGGGATATAAACATAAAATACGGCAGCAGGCGTCGACATGCATGTTGCCCTTTTCCCCAACCCTTCTTCTAGCCTCCTTCACAATCTCCTTCCCTGCCCCCCTCCCTCTCTGTGTTGCCGTACACGTTACAAACATGATCCCCCCATTGCATTGAGGTCCCAGCTCCTCCCCTCCTCCAACCTCCCTCCCACCGGTCAGAGGGCGTGCTCCAGGTGAAAGTGCCCTTCAGGATGCCGGGCCGCGTGTAGCGCTTCCAGAGCTCCTCCATGAATAGCGTGGCCTTGGGGGTGATCAGGCGTTGGGGGCGGATGAGGGGGCGAGGACGGGGTGGCGGTGGTGGGAGAAATCCTCCTAGGTCCTATTATTAGGACTAAAACCCGGTATGGAAGATACGAATGGCCAGGGGGCCCTGCACCTCCTTTGGTACGGCATACCGCAGATATGTGTGCAGCACCGTACACACAGGTACGGCACGCTAGCTGCCTTCATTGTCGTACCTGCAACGCAACCGTTGGTACGGCAGCCGCCAAGATGTCCTCCACCTGGTGCTTTTGCTCCATCTGAGTAATGCCGTACCCGCATCCACGACCTCCGCTGCTGTTGTACATGATCAGTCGTACGCCTGTGCGGTTGGGGATGAACAAGAGGGTGTTGCACGCAGTGCTGGGCACTTGGCTGGTAGGGTGGGAAGCGTGGGGTAGGGATGGAGACAGCAAGCACAGGCGGGTAGGACGTGCAAGCAAGGCACATGCAGTAAACAAGCTGGGCCCAAGCGTCCGCCGCGCTCGCAAGCAGGGTCCGGCTGACCCACGGGTCGACCGACGCACGGACCCGCCGACCCACCTGCTGCTTTGGCCGCTGCTGCCAGGTTCCTGGCCCGAACCAGCTCCTGAGGGTCCGCCTTCACCGCGTCCCTGCAGCATGCAACGGGGGTGAACCACAACAGGAGCGTCATCATCAGCGGTTACAACATTTACAGCGGGTACAACGTTTACAGCGGTTACAACATTTACAGCGGTTACAGCAGTGCAACGGCAGTACTACGAGCAGTAGCAGCTCTTACTTGGACAGCGCATGGCAGTACACCACGTCCACGCCCCGCAAGGCTGCCTCCAGGGAGGCTGCGGAATCCAAGTCGCCCGCAACCACCTGCAAGACGGAAAACGCGGGTAAAAAGGTAGAGGTGAGGAGAAAACGTGAAGATGAGCCCTGCCCCACAGCGACACTCCCTGATTCCATCCTCGCACCTGCACCCCCTCCGGCAGCCCCCTCGCCGCCGCGCCCTGCGTGTTCCGACTCATGGCCAGCAGCTGGTACTGGTGAGGGCCGCTGCGACCCATGGGTCGGCCAGCAGCCGCCAGCAGCCCCTGCAGCGCACTCCTGCAGGTCGGCAAAGCGGGTGGGAAGAGACACATGCATGCATGAGAGGCGGAGGTCCATGAGGAAGCAACAGAGCAAAGAAAGCCGACGGCTGACGCTGCTGAGGGACGAGGACTGCAGCAGTTTCGACAAGCCAAATGAACAGCATGGGGAGCGCCCGTACGACTGGGCTCCTTATCTAAGAAGGACAGCGCACCTGCCCGTGGCACCGGTGATACCAATCAAAAGCACCTTGGCATCCGCTGGAATGGAGACAAAGGTATCATCCTTGGTCGCCGTAGCAGCAGCAGCAGCAGCTCCCCCAGCAGCGGAGGGACCCGCACCGACAGCAGCTGCCATGGAAGCGAAGCGGTTGCTGTGGCTTCGGGGAAGCCTCTGCTGGGAGAAGGAAGCTGTGCTGAGTACTAGCTGCTTCGCCCCTGCTGCTGCTGGCGACAGTAACGCGGATTGTGGCGGTGCTGTGCAAGTGCGTGCGCCGCCGTTGGTGGGGGTGGCAGCTGCGCCGGCGGCGATGGGCTGTGGCGCACGCGAGCGTTGCGGACGAAGAGGGCACGGTCGAGGCGGTGATGCCAGGGAGAGCATCTCCCAGGAAGGGGGCTGTGAGGCGCTTGAGCTGTTCGGGCTGGGTCCGGCAGGATGCGAGGTCCTTACTTCTTTGGGTGGTGTTGGCGCCCTTGGCGGTGTCCTGGTGTGGGAAATGGCGCCAATGGGACTTAAAATGTTGTGTTCCCAAGCGCTGTATGGTAGTGGCGGTAGTGTATGTGGAGGAAAGCGGGCTTGCGAGAAGGATGGGCTGGTGGCAGTCTGCACGTGCCTGTTAGGGCTGCAGTTGGGAGGTGTTCGCTTGTTCCGACATATGCCTCAGAGCGCGCCTTCTGAAAAGTGCGACAACGTGAGAGATGCTTGGCGAGGCGCGTCGGCTGGACGATGTATTGAGGAAGGCCGAGGCTTGCCGTTCTGTCACCTAACGGTCATCTAATAGTGTTGCACTTTGGACTGTGGAGCTTAAGCCAGTAATAGTGTAATATGCTACACGCGCAAAGAAGCCGTAGATTAGGGGATTTTTTAGTAATGCGCAGGGCTGTGTGGCTGTGCATGTTCACAGTAAGTCTTCAAGTGGCTAACGGCACAGACCAAGTGGTATCCCAGGCAAGCCAAATGCATTATACGATTTGTATACGGCTTACGAAAAATATAGCGCTTGCTTTGGTGTTACATCCTCAGCAGGCGTCGACACACGGACATGGCTTGCATAGGTAATTCAAATCGGGCGCAGACGCGAACCGGTGTCTAAGAAGCGCGTTAAGCAGGATGTTGTTGTAGGTTCAAAGCTAATCCGCTAGGCCATTCAGTCCACAGAATACCTGGTACATTAGCCGGGTTATGCCGGGCGAAAGCCAGTAGTGAAATGCAGGCGTTGTCTTCCGTTTGTTCTCTATTCAGCGTTGGGGTCTCTAAACCTTCTCTGCGGCTAGAAGGCTATAGCGCACAAGCTGCCCATGCTTGCACCACCGTATCCCACCTTTCAGAACGGGGGATGATCGCGCTTCACTCTCGATTCGTCGGAAGCACCTCCGTAAACCAGCCCGGATGCACACCTCACGCGGGACGCGCCCTGCCTGTCACCAAAGCTGCGTTCACGCTCTGTCGGTTAATGTAATCAGTGCAGATGCCGTCTTGCGTAATCCCGCCCTGTGTCCCCAGATTTTAGGCGATGAGGATGCCCAGTTGCAAAGATAGGGAAATATCTCGGGCAGGCCTTTTGCCGTACCCATAGTTTAAATCAGCGTCAACCGCCGAGTAGCCCTGTTTCCATGGGCTCGTAGGAATTTTGGTTTCTGGTCGTACCCCTTCCTATCCTACGACTTCCTACGAGACTGTTTCCATGGAATAGAGAAACCAAGGCTGAGACCACCGTACCTGGCCAGTATATTATGGCGATATCGAACCATTTATTGCATTTTGTGCTGCGCGCACGCGGAAAAGTTTCCTTTGGTTCTTCCGCAAAGCTTGTTTCTTGAACTTCATTCGTCTTCACGCTATAGTAGGAGCGGTGTTTATGTTTAATGTTCTATCCGGCGTCTTGGCACTTCAATGATCAGCACCGTCTAGTGGTTAGGAGCCTTGGCAAGGCACTACCAAGGATGCGCTATCATCTAGGCACCCATGCTCTGAGCCTGTGTTTAAACGTATAGCTGCTTAGATTTCATGTTCTATCCGGCGTCTTGGCACTTCCAATGATGAGGACCATCCAGTGGTTAGGAGCCAGTGGCAAGGCACTGGCCAGTGGCCAGTGGCAAGGCACTACCAAGGATGCGCTATCATTCTCAAACAGATCTAGGCACCCATGCTCTGAGCCTGTGTTTGAACGTGTAGCTGCTTAGATCTCGCACCAAGGGTCAACCGTTAGAGAATACGTGCTCTATACCGTCCCTCAAATTCACCTTGCATTTGCGTGTTTTGGGGCATATTACAGGTTCTCGCATGCATACGCGTTCGGTCTCTTACCAGTCTTGCGGCCCCACCCCTCAAGCCCCCTGGGTTGTCGGGGAGTAGGCTGAATGGGTATGCCATGCCTATGCCACACCATGCACCCTTCCCAAACAGAGTAACACTGCGGTCACCTGTTTGGTGTTGGCCTGTTGTGGGGATCCTTTGCCGGCAGCACTGTGCCTCCTCCGTCCTCCCTATGTTCTATCATATTCCTGCTCTTCCATTTCGAACCATCGCTCAAGCAGTAGCCCACATGCCAAGCATCCTTTCGGAGGGGAGATATTAGAAGGCCGGGGTGACAAGGGAAAGGAAGAAGGAATGGTTGCTTTATCGTGGAATCCATACTTCTAGGTACTGGGTTGTCGTTCTGACTCATTTGTGGAGTTTGCACCCTAGCGGTAAGGACCTAAGGGGCAGGTACCGGGTCTGCCTCTGCTGTGGCACAGTCACCACAGAGCCCATGGGTCCATCAGGAGGTGCCTGGTTGCCTGGCCAGAAAGGGTAAGGGCGAATTGCTCCCTGAGGAAGTCAGCAAAGGTACTAGGGCCACACTGGTAGGTTTCACGTGGTTTGAGGAACGGGAAGTGCAGCGACATGGTTGGCGGTGCCATCATCGTGGACAGGCTATGTTCATACTCGCTGCTACATCTGGCATTGCGGAAGCTGCTATTGTTTCCCAATTTGCTCGTGCTTTGCTAACTGAGTGCAGCGAAAGTTGGGACACTGCGCTATCGCGCATGATCTTGCACTTGTGGGGCGCCACACAAGCTATTGCTTTGCTTTGTGTTTCAAACTGTAGGCTCTTAATATGCATAGAAATGCTCAGTTCGCAGTAACCGAGCATTCGGACATAAGACTCAGGCCACGCAAGGTTCAGATCGATGCTCGCTTTAAATTTCCTTGCCACGCCATACGCTCATATTCCAACCGCTCTAGAAGTCAGGAATGAGGGCCGTGAAGGCAATACGCGCGACAAGTAAAGCAAGGCAAAAAGAGCAACAAGTAAAAGCTAGAGGCTTTAACCAAAGGCGATGCTCCGCTCCGGCTGCGCTCCACTCGCTCCACTTTTACGGCAGCTAACGCCGTCCTATGGCTTCCTATTTTCCTACGAGGGGGGAGGCGCCGTAGGAAAATAGGGAGTTCCTGCGTGAAAATTTCGTACGACAGTCCTCATGGAAACACGTAGGAACTGTCCGAAACCAAACCTGCGCCCATGGAAACAGGGCTAGTAATTTGCCATAATGCAAGAAGTGGTAAGCACGTAGAAACAATGAGTGGTGCGGAGCCCACACGTCTATGAGCACTCACCGTAATCGCGCTCAGCGTTAAAAGCCCCGGAATCCTTTCTACAGCTCTCAAATGGAAATAATACGGGTACGATAAAAAGAAAATAACGTGAACAGGGTTACCTGCCAGTTGTATACTTGCGGGTAACGCGTGATCCATTCCCAGTAAGTCATCCGCACTGTAACGTCTTTAGTCGTGATGGTGCTGTTATATGCATCTTACTGCAGGCCATGCTAACTCGTAACACATCGATCAAATAAATACATAACAAAGCCGGCCACAAGCAAGCAACCTAGGGATGGCGCACCCAGCCGTACAGGCTCACCCCCCTTCCTTGCTAATCCGCTACCCCGAGTGCTAGCGTGCTGCCCTATCCCCATCCTGGCACCCCTTCACGCACCACCTTTATCCCCTCGCTACTCCTCCCCTCCTTGCTGTTTCTTCTTCCGTCCTCGCCTCCTGCTTCCCTTCTCCACCTCTCCAGCCCCAGTCACTGCACCCTCCTCCTCCTTCCCCTCCCTATCCACCACAACGGCCGAGTCGGTGCCGCCAACAGCAGCAGCAGCAGCCTTCGCCCCAGCCTCCCGTCGCGGCCTGCCACGCGACCTCTTCTTCTCCTCCTTCTGTACTCCTCCTACTCCCTCCTCACCCACCGCTGCCGTCTCATGGGCAACCGCTGCCTGAGTTTCCCCGTCTCTTTCTCCCTCTTCCTCCGTACGGCGCTTACCCGGTCCCTCTCCTTCCTCCGCAGCTGCAACTGCTGCTGCCGCCTTTTTCGTCTTCCCCTTCCGTCGCAGCGGCGGAGCCAGTTCTTGTTCCCCGCCCGCAGCAGCTTGTTCGCTGCTGCCGCTGCCCTTCTCGTTAGAACTGTCATCTGCTGTCGCTTTCTTCCGCCGCCGCGCCGTCGTCGTCGTCTTGCTGCTGCGCTCCTGCGCCTTGCGGTCCACCTTGGCCTCGGCCGCCTCGATCTGCGGAGGGGGCCGGTGTGGTGAAGAGGTGTTGAGGAGGAGGAAAGCAAAGGAGGAGGCGAGAGCACGACATAGGCCACCGACGCCACTTGCACAGGCGCCCAAAGTTGTGATCGAACCCACAACTTTCTCTCTACGCATCTATATACCGGTAGCATGCAGCGCCAACCAGCACAAACACGACATGCTCATGCGTTACCCTCTCCTCTCTCAACCTCCAAGCTCCTTCTACGCCTCCCTCCATCCTCCTCTCCAGCCATACCCCTCCTCCTCCCCTCGCCTCTCATCATCCCTCCGCGCGCTCTCCTCAGTCCTCACCCATCCCCGCCCACCCACCTCATCCATCATGTCCTGTTCAGGCGTCAGCAGGTTGCCGTACGCGTCCGTCGGCGCCGGCGGCCGCGGCATGCCCCACTCCAGCCCCGCCACCTCCGGGTGCCGGCTCATCAGCTCATCCAACGTCCACCCGTTGCGACGCAGTGTGTTGGCCAGGCTGCGAGGCAGGCCGGCACCCAGGGCCCAGGCGGCGATGAGGAGCGCATCCGCCCGGCCGTGGTTCTTCTTGTGCCTGCATGCATGGGTAAACGTTGTATAATGGTTGTATGATGGGTAGCAGGGTAGGGTTACACGGGGAGCCAGGGGGGAGAGCGCATGGGTGGGGGCTTCGTGAGTGGTGGAGTCGGAACAGACGCGAATGGTAGGCTCCCCATGTGACTAACGCGCATGGGGTTTACTTGCCACCATAGCCAGGACAGCAGGGCTCACGTAGAGCATCTGGGTCCCAGGAACCCCACTGCCATCGCACACAAGCGCAGGCACGCGCACAGGGTGGGGCGGGCGGCGACCCGGTCCGCCGCAGCTCTAACCCCAAACCCCGCAGCCTCGCCTGGACCTCCCACCTGAGAATGGCTTCCTGTTCGGGGAACAAGCTGCGTGCCAGCAGCAGGCTGGCGTCCTTGCTGCGCGCGCCAAACAGCCCCATGTCCGTCTTCCAGCGCCGTACCGGCGTGGAACCAACCTGGGCGAAGGAAAAGGGAGGTGGGGCCGGAGGGGAGGGCCGGAAGAAGATGAAAAACCACCATGCTGTGAACGTAAAGTTGTAGGCAGGACGGGCCAGGCACGGGTTATGAGCTTATGACGTTATGAGGGTTTCAGGGTGCAGGCGCGAGGAGGACATGGCGCAGTCCAGACAAGCATGCATGCATGCATGTAGAAACACACAACGCGGCCAGTTTCCTCAACTACCACTCCTCACCGTGAAGCCCATGCCGGCCATGAGACCCAGCCACACGCCCGTACTCCACACTGCAAGAGAGACCAGAAGGAGGGCGTTGCTGCGCTTCACTCCAGGGTAAGAGGGGTAAGGAAAAGAAGTGAGGCATTGCAGGCTTGTAATCCCAATCCCAATGCCCGACTCATCCTAAGAGGGAAGGGTGACGCACGCAGCCAATCAGGGGGGAGCATGTAGACCTCCACCCTTTCTAGCATCACCCCACCTCCCAGCCCCGCTCCTATCCCCTTTGTCTTACCCGAACCTGTTTCCTATGGTTCGGTATGGTCTTTGACCTCCCAGCCCACTGCTGTGGTTAGCTTCCTCCCTTTTGCCACCACCCCGGCCCCTTCCATCCCCTAACCATCTCCACTCACGGCTTGCATACACTGCCAGGTTGCCGTCCCCCGGCAGGATGGGCGGCACCTCCACGTAGCCGTACAGCGCCACTCGGCGGGCCTCACCCAGGGGCGGCAGCGCGCAGCTGAGCGCGCGAGCCAGCACCGCACGAGCACCCGCAACGTGGACCAGCCTGAGGGGAGGACATGGGTTGTGAAACAGGATATTGGTTGTGAAACAGCTCCGTCGATGGGTGGCAAGCAAATGGGGTTGAGTAGTAAGCAGGCATAACTGTCGAGCGGCTGCGACATGCAGCAGCAGCAGCAGACTGGTGCGGCTGGGCGCGGTTGGTCGGGTTTGACACACAGTGAACAGAAGCAGCGTGGTGGCTGGTGGGTTGCAAGGCGAGGCGAGAGCGCATACCAGCACATGCTAGGGGTCATGCAGCGGCACGTGTGTATGCAGAGCCCGCCAGCTCCCTCCTTCCATGCCCCACGATCATCTCGTCAGGTGCTATCCCGGTACAGGTCCCCCCCATCCTGACCCACTACCTCGTCCTGCCCTGCCCCGCGCTCCCTCACCTGCGTCGAGAAACCTGCCCGCTGGCAGTCCGCTTCTGCCGCTCAGCTGCACTGATGGGCATGTCCCACACATGCACCTTCCAACGGGAGCGGTCGGCGGGAGGCGGCGGAGGCGCGGGCAGCCATAGCTGGGGGCCTGTACCTTCATCGTCGCCGTCGTGGCCGCCGACAATAGCCTCCTGGTCTGCATCCAGCGGCAAGTCCTGGTTATCCAACTCATCCTCCTCCTGCGCTTCACCCAAGCCCTGGTCTGCTTCCGGGGCGGCTGAAGCCGATGCTGGTACTGCTACTGGCGGCGCTGTGATTGGGTAGAATGCATTGCTGGAATCGCCGGCTTCCTCATCCCAGTACAGCACGGCAATTGCGCCCTTCAAGTCGGGGTCCACTGCTGCTATGATATGACGTGTCGGAAGGAGGGCAGGAGGGACCTCGGCAACAGTGGCGGCCGTGGTTATTGTGGCGGTAGCAACAGCTGCAAAAGTGCCAGAAGCAGCTGTTGTGGTGGTATCAGCAATAGCGGATGGGTAACCGAAAGTACTGGTGACGCCGTAAGCGCTGCTGTTGTTGGTGGCAGCGGCGGCAGCGGTGACACGACGGACTGCCTCGGCCGATGGCGGTGTCCGCAGCAGCGGCATGCGAACATTGGTGTTGGCGTTGTAGCTGCTTGTTTTGATGTTAAGGTTGCTAGTTTGGTTCAGCTGGTTCGTGGGAAGTAAAGAAGCAGCAGCGGCAAGGCCCTCCGAGCGGCCATCAACATTGCCGCAGGTGGCGTCATGCAGTTTGTACGCTTTAGGGCGCTTGGACGACGCATGGGTTGTCGGTCTATCAAATACAGCCACGTCGACCGTTGTCGAGTACACAGCGACGCGAGGTGCAGACCGCGGCTGTTTGGAAGCTGTCAATTTGCAACATTCCGGCTGTCGCGACGACGGGGAGGCGACGAAAGCTACAAGGCCTCTAGGTGATATCCACCGCCACTTTACGGCTTGCTGCATGGCTCGTATAACTTCAGGCCAGGACAACCGAGGATTAGCAATTTGTGGCCAGAAGTTAGTGTCTACAGAGTACAGACCATGAATTTTATAAAAAGCAGTTTCTCACCTAATAACATGAAGTAGACTTCCTTTGTTGCAGGTCATCGGGGCTCTTGGCGCACCCTCAGCTTCAGTTAAAACGCGGCCGGAACTACCGTACATGCGGCACAGGTGAAAGAACCAATTCCTGGAGGTCGATACCGATACAATACCAGAAGCAGCTTTCTGGTCATACGATGCACACCGTGAGCGTGAGTCCTTGGCAACACAAAGCTCGTGTCAGATGCTGGGATAAACTGCCGTGTGGACAGAACCTAGGACATTTGTCTCCCATGCGGCGCAATAGGTGCTTCTCAGAGGCACATAACCGCAGAAGGGCAGAACCATTGCACGGTTTTGGTTTCGGAGCGGTACGACAAAAGTATGTCAGCAGATATGTCTGTCCAACATCGCACCTTGTGCCCAAGCATACCCAAGCGTTCCGCCTTTCCTTTCAGCTGATATAGAACTTCGCATACGGGTGCTGTGTCAGCAACCTAGTGCCCGCCCCAATGGCGAACGCACCCAGGCAAGGGCTCATTGCCGCTGTTTGTGGCGACCCCGTGCATCTGCAGTGGAGTTGGATATATGACCCTCCACATCTCCGTTACTTTGGAATCCTAGCGACTACGTCTCGCAGTGTCTCTAGGGAACCACATGCATGCCCAATTGCCTATGCCTCGTTACGGCCGGTGTTCGGCTTGCTTGTTGGTCTCCTGCAGTGTAAGGGCCCTTGGCAGCTGCCTCTCCCCCTGGCCATGAGGCCACATCACAGCACAGGCAGCTTTCGTTACGCAGTAACGTGGGGATCCAGGCCAATAGGTAGACAGGAGCACAGAAGCCAGGGAGAGAATTGAGACAAGGTAGATGGAGACAAGGTGGTTCCAGCCAGATTCCTGCCGTGCAAGACTTTCTCAGCACCGCAGCACACCGCACAAGCCTTAAATAGCTTAGTCTCAGCCTAAAGGTACAGGCGAGCATGGCTTTAGCATGGGGGGCCACGGCAGTTCGGGACTTGGCAAGAAGGACATGACCCACGGGTCGCAATTATGGTGTAAAGCCGACTAAAGTGCATCGGGACCCATGTCGCCATGCCCGAAAGCCGTTCACGATTGTCAGCTTTTATCCCATCAAAACATCCAATGGAACAACCAGTGAGGCTCAGTCGACGTGTCAAGGAGGGAACTACTTGAATAAGAAATCAGCCCCCCTCGCTCGGTCGGCCTCCGACTGCTGCTGCTTGCACCCAAGGCTGCATGCGACATCCGCTGTGGCCCCAGAGACCAAGACACCTCGCCCCTCTACCGGCAAGCCGTGAACCAGGCACCGATGCGGTTTGAATACCCTAGATGGATAGGCGTTGCGTAATGGAACCATTGGAACCATGTACTGAAAAGGCATACATCCCGCAACACATCAGCAGCAGCGACGGCCTACACATAACATCAACGCAATCAACTCAATACCGCTTTCCTTCTCCACCAACCACCCATGTGTGATGCGGAATATCCACAACATCCTATTTACCACCACCCATGCCAACATCATAACCACCATCCCTAGCTCTTCACAGCCACTGCAGTTGCTGCTATGCTCTGCCCTCCGCAAACAGCAGTGCTACCGTACCACCGCCGCCGCTGTCAACATGCCCGCCCAGCTCCGGCCTATGGCTGCTGCTTCTGCTCTTGCCAGTCATCAGCTCACCACCGCTGCTTGCAACTAACTGCAGGTCTGAAAGCGCCCGGCCGCACCCATACATGCAGGACACATGCCCGCATGCATGCGGCCCACACAGCCCTTGTGTACGACAGAGGTGTACGAAGGTGCGCATCTGGTGTTCTGGTGTGGTCTAGATGCGCAGGTCGGAGAGCACCCGGCCGCACACGTCCATGAAGAGGAAGAGCTCGCCATTCACCCGCTGAGGAACAGCAGGGGAGGGGGGACAGGAGGAGGAAGAGAAGGGGGTTATGAGGGGGTGCCGAGAAGGGGGGGAAAGGAACGAGAAGTGAAACACCCGAGAGGGAAGATGGGAGGAAAGCACAACGATGGCCGTCGTTTATAAACTCCGTCTGGCACACAGCTTCTCCTCATCTTCCCTTCCTAACCACACCCAGCCACTCCTCGTCTACCCTACCCTCCCCCGCGCACCTGGATGTCAATCACGTACTCGTCATCCCGGACCTTGTACATCTGGCACTCGAACCGCAACACCAGGAAGTCGTCACCGTCCTGCCGGCCGCCACCCTGCGAGCGTGCATGCATGCATGCAAGCGCGTCATTGCAACACCCGTTATGGTGTCGTTCAGGAATGGTAACATACAGGGCATGCAAGCTTGGAAGCATGCGTGATTTTGTAATTGGATGTGGAAAGCTCACAACAGGGGTATGTGCAAAGGCAACCCTGCCATTCCCACAACCCGAAACGGAAATGCTCCGCCTCCCATCTCCCCCAAACCCACCTGGCTGGAGGTACCGTCCAACCCCGCTCCCCCGCCCGTCCCACTCAGCCCCCTTCGGCTGCCACCTACGCTCACTGCACACAGGGGCAAACGAATGGGACGGTGGCCTGGTCAGCGTGATGGGTTCAGCGTTCATCTTCTCAAGCCCAACATAAGGTAAGAAGAGGAGCATGGGCTTGGAGACGCTTCCCGGTGCTCAAATACGCATTTGGGTTTCGTGGCCAAGGTGCACTTGGGCGTGTGTACCTCGAGTGCAGTACCGGTGTAAAGGTGGGGCGCCAACAGGCTGACAACTACACACACGCCCTCCCACCAAGCGCCAGCTTGCACCCATGTCCTCCATTTCAGGAAAGTGTCGCATTGCTAAAGAGTCAAGAGGCAGCCCCGCCACCTATGCAGACTCACCCGATCTCCCACTTCCCACTGCTCCTGCCGCCGTCCCTACAGACCCAGGGGTCGCCGCCGCAACCGACGACCCCGTCGGTGTCGTTCGCGGCGGCGACCCGGCGCCGTCGAGGTCAATGTGGTCGTCTAGGTCCTCACTCATGCGAGTGGCGACGGCCGCCGAGCCGCCGACCGACCCATGGGTCCGCAGTCCCGTTTGGCTGGGCTTCCGTACAGCGGCGCGGCATTTGATGGCGTACGGCCCTACCTTCTTCCATGCGACTTGGTTGAGCTGCACGGAAGGAGGGGGAGGAGGAACGCTCAAGAGCCAGTTACGTCGCCTGGTTGCCTATACATTCGTCGCCTCCCTGTCCTTTCCCTCCCAGTTCCTTCCAATCATAACTTCACAATGCCTCATTTCCCTTCCTTTCCTCTCCCCACCTGCAACACCCTGTACAGCTCCGCCATGAGTGCCGAGGGGTGGCCCCGCGCATGCACCCCCAGCCGCCAGCGCCGCTCAGCCACCAGCCGCTGCTGCGGGGTGCCGCCGCCGCCAGCCGCCGAGGTGGCGGAGGCGGCGGAGGAGAGGCCGCCGCCGCCTCCGTGTACGGCACTGCTGCCGCCGCCGACGCCCACGCCGCCGCCAAAGGTGTGTGCTGTGGGGGTTAGGGGGGGTGTTGTGGTGTTGCGTGGTAAAAGGGGAGGGAGTACGGAAAATGCGATTGCCAAGCAGTACTGTAATCACCTCCACCAACGCTTTTCCAAGCTAGGCACACACTGCTGCAGGATTCATGGCTTTCCCAGCAGCAGCACTCCACTTCTCTCCCTCCCCTCCAGTCCCTCCCTTCGCTCCCCTCCCCCCCCCTCCCTCACCCTGCGGCAGGTGCATGCCGGCTGCCACCATGGCCGCCCCGGTGGCCCCCTCCGCCATGTCGGCTGACAGGTAGCCGCTGCTGGGCATCTTGCGCCTGGGTGCGGGAGGGGGGAGAGGTAGGGAAGGGGAGAGTGAGGCAGCAGCGAAGACGGGGGAGGGTAAAGGAAAAGAAGGGGGCATGCGGGGGAAGGATACGGCCAAGTTGGTAAGGCTAACGGCAGCCCTGGCCTCCCGTCTGCTCTCCTTAGCCCTCCCTTCCTTCCCTCTCCTCGCCCACACGGGTGTTTTCAATGCTTTTCCCTTCATTCCCTTTTCCCCTTTGTTCCCCCCTTCCCCTTCCGTTCCCCCCCCCTCCCCTCACCTGTTATCGCTCATGAGGTAGTACGTGACGGTCGCCTTGTTGGCCTGCCGGCTCCGCAGCGACTCCAGCAGCGACTCCCGCGCAAAGCCCAGCCGCACCACCTCCTCCACCATCTCCTCGTCGATGCGAGGAACGCCCACAACCGGCTCAGCCTGGTAGGTACGATGTGCATGGAAGGGGCCAGATGTATTGTGCGGGAGGGTGAGGGAGGATGGAGCCAGGGAGCCCGGGAATCTCAGCCCGACTACCGGAGAGCTTAGGTATGGCCATGGTCTTTGTGCTGCACCACCCCTCATGCCTCTCCTGACGTCCTTCCGCACTTACCCCCCCCTCGCCTCCAGTTAATGCACCTCTCCTTCCTTTCCCCACCCGCACACCCGCACCCCCCACCCCCACCTGCATGACCGCCAGGTACCGCGGCAGGTGCATGTTGAACCAGGGGTGCTGCCGGATCTCGGGGATGGTGATGCGCTTCAGCGGGTCCACCAGCAGCATGCGGGGGATCAGGTCGCGAGCACCTGGGGGAGGCGTGTGGTTGGGAAGATAGTGGGGAAGATAGCGGTGAAGTGTTTGGATGAAGGTGTGTGGGCGAAGCGGTGGTGCGGGTGAATGGGAGAGGAGACTACCGTAACTATAACCGTGTAACATGTACTCCTCCGCCACTCCTGCCACACCATCACCCAACACACGATCCCTCTTCCTCTTCTTTCTTCCCCCCCCACTCCACTCCTACCCGGCGACAGGTGCGAGGGCAGGTTGTAGATGCCCCCCTTGATCTTCTTGAACAGGTTGGGGATGTTCTCGTCGTCAAAGGGCAGCGAGCCGCACAGCAGCGCGTACAGGATCACTCCGCAGCTCCACACGTCCACCTCGGGACCCGCGTACAGCTTGCCGCTGATCACCTAGCAGCAGGGCGGGGCGGAGGGGAAGGGCGGGGCGGAGGGGGCGGCGCGTGGAGGGCGGGGCGGGGGGGCCAAAGACCATACCGAACCGGTCGGGCGGGGGGCGGGGCAGCGCGTGAAGGGCGGGGCGGAGCGGGGTGCGTCCGGGTGTGTTACAGGGGCTACAGGCAACGGAGCGGTGGAGCATGAAGGAGGGAAAGGTCGGGACCTGGGAAGCGGTGGGCCCAGGCAGCAAGGGGGGAGCGAGGGGGGAAATTCACCCTCGCGCGCCTCCTCTCTCACATCACTGCGCGTCCCGTCTACCTCAGTCACTCCCGGGGTCGCCGATGAGCCTCTTTTATCCCCCTCTGTCCCTGCCCGTCATACACCAGCACCCCCCCCCCGTCCCTACCTCGGGTGCTGCGTAGTTGGGGCTGCCGCAGCTGGTTTTAAGGAAGTGACCATCCCGCATGATGTTGGACAGACCTGCAGGGGACGAGGAGATAGACCGGTGACAAGTGTGTCTGTTTTACTAAACCCCTGCGCCGCGAGCGCTCACATCTACCCGCCGCCCCCGTACGTTCTCTCTCCCCGGCTTCATATAGCTTAATTGTACCCCTTCCTCCCTCCCTTTCTCCCTAACCATTAGCAGCTTGGTCTGGCTCCTGCCACTCCCACCCACGCTCCCTCCCTCTCCTCCCCCTCCCTCCCTCTCCTCCCCGGCGCATGTCTCCCTAGTGTTACCACGCAAGGCGGCTTCTTCCTCAAGTCGTCTCGGTTTCCGGTAAGCAACGCTTCGGTAAGAAATTTGAGATGCGTGTTTATAGGATAGTGTCTCCGAATGCGCTCACTGCATGAGTCGGGATATGGGATCGGGACTCGTTGTTTCACATATTTAATTTTCCCCCTCCTCCCCCTCCTCCCCCTTCCTCCCTCTCCTCCCCCGCCCCACCAAAGTCCGCTATCTTGACGTTCATCTTGGCGTCCAGCAGCAGGTTCTCCGGCTTCAGGTCGCGGTGGACCACCATGTTGCGGTGGCAGTACCTGGGGGGGGGGGAGGGGGGGCGGGGAGGAGGGAAGGGAGAAGGTAAGGAAGAGGTTCTCACACTGACACATCAGTTTCAGCGTGCGTTTTGACGCGCGGCGAGGTTTCTAACACACAGGTACAGGCGGGCTTGACCCACATCAGTTCCCCCAGCGTGCGAGAGCATATGCGTGCGTGCCGCTCTCCCCAGCATTCTTCTAAGGAACTCTCATGTCTCCTTCTCTTCTTTTCCTTCGTCCGTCTTCTTTTCCTTCGTGCGCGCCAGCCCGAGCACAAAAGCCCCCACCATGTGACGCAACCGGACTCCCTCCCAAGGAGCCCAACCCAACCCAACCCCAACCAGATCCGCCACCCCCCCTAACCGACTCACTCGACTCCCGAAATGATCTGCTGGAAGAAGTGCCGCGCCTCGTCCTCCTGCAGCCGACCCTTCTCAACGATATAGTCGAACAGCTCGCCGGTCTAGTGGGGGTGGGGGTGGTGGGGAAAGGGCATGGGTAATGCTTGCGGGGTTACCCATAGGGGCCGCAACTCGGTTTACTTGGATTATGGGCGCACCCACACCCCTATACTCGACCCAGGTTAGCTGGCCCACGTGCCGTACCCCAGCCAGCCCCCCCTGCCATACCCCGGCCAGGCCCCCCTGCCGTAGCCCAGCCAGCCCCCCCTGCCATACCCCGGCCAGGCCCCCCTGCCGTACCCCGGCCAGGCCCCCCTGCCGTACCCCGGCCAGGCCCCCCTGCCGTACCCCAGCCAGGCCCCCCTGCCGTACCTTGACATACTCCATGACGACGTAGATGTCGGTTGGCGTCTCAATCACCTCGTACAGGCGGATGATGTGCGGGTGCATGAACAGCCGCAGGATCTTAATCTCACGACGAACTGGGGAGGCCAAGGGGGGGCGGGGTAGGGGTTAGGGAACTTAGCCCCCCCAATGTGGCCCCATGCAGCGCTTTATGGGCATCGCAGAGCGTTATCATAGGGCCCCGAGCCCAGCCAGCTGCCCAGCACGTCCCCTTGGGCTGTAACCCAAGCAAATACCCAGCGGCCCTCGGTGCCCCATGCAAGGGCCGCACCGCTGTCACCTCAATGGAACTGGCATTCATGTTTACCCCTACTGCCCGGCTGACGGTACAGAGCTAGACCTGTGCCGCAAGGTACCAGTCCCTACCCTTCTCATCCATCTCCATTTGCTGGATCTTTCTCCGGTTTAAAATCTTAATGGCGACCTTATGCCCAGTAAGCACATGCTCAGCCACCTTGACCTGTGTGGAACATCGCAACAGCAGGTTACGCGGTGTAAAAGCACTGCCAAATGTATTAGTCTCAGGACACGACAAGGTAAGTTGCCGTGTATGGCGAAAGGTCCAAATGCCAAATTGCAGTATAAGGCAAAAGCTCTCCGGCAGGCTTGTGGAAGGCCCTATACCCGCATATTACACACGAGAGACAAGCTGACAGCATGTTACATGTCTGTTTGCGGTCTATGTTTTTGTAGACAGTTAGGCAAAAGTCGCAGTTCCGGCACAGTGAGGCTTGGAGAGGCTAAACCCTGCTTCCCACCTTTCCAAAGGAACCGATGCCAAGCGTCTTGCCAAGCCGGTAATTGCTCAGGAAGAACTCCGCACTCTGGTTATAGCCTTGAACATTGGCTGGGTTGTTGAACCCAGCAGCCGCCGGGTCCAGAGCTGCTGCTGCCGCCATAGCTACTTGATCAGCTTTTAGCCAAGTAAAGGCAAGTAGCTGCTAGCCCCTTGTCGCAGCCACCAAATGAATACCACTAAGTTCTGCGCTGTCCTATAGCAAGTGAACACCTTCTTCTAAGCAGTCACCATGACTCTAGTAAATGGCAAGGAAAGGCTAACGGTGGGGTTTCCGGCGACGAACCATTTGGCTAATTTATGTCGAACAACGCAGTGGAAATGCAAATCAGATGGTAATGTCAGTCGTCTTAGTGACCCTTAAAAGGACTGTAACGCCGAAAGCTGCTTTCCGGGTTGCATGATGGCTTTGGGCAAGTGCTGACGAGGAAACATTCGTACGCCGACGCAGGCAATTGCAGGTTCACAACACAATGTCGTCGCACGAGCAACAAAGAAGAATCATTGGTGCGCATGCTGGAGGTAAAACGGTCTCCCTTCGCGAACACATTCCTATGGACGCATAGGTGCGGCATTAAGTTGCGCTATGGCTCAACTCACCGTTGAGCGTTGCTAGATTTGGTAATTGTCTACACAACCAGCAAATGCCGTTTGGTATCTTTGCTTGGGAGCGCCAAGAGTGTGATTCTGTACGCGCATGCCGCACATGTGGCGCTAGCCAAGGAGAGTGGCAGCTTTTATTACGCCCAGTGCCGGGGTGGCATCCATGTACCAACATTTACCTTACGCTGCCGTGTGACAGCAACCGCCTTGTGGTGTCTTCAGTATCAACTGCAACATCTCCTGGGGGCGGAGTCCTTTTCTGCCCAGCGCCCTCGCTGTTTTAAAGCCCATGTTGAACCCACTACTTCAATTCTGCTGCTTTACCACGCAATAACTTCTAGCCCGTACGCTTTTGACAGACTTCGTTTGACCGCTGAAAGGTAGCCACCGTCTGACAGGTGCCTACAGCTGCATAGGCGTCATGCCGCACATGTGCTCCGGTTTGCTCCTCTCTCGCGTCCACTCCATGTGAAAGGGGTAAAGGGCTGCTGTAGGGCATGCCTAGTTACGTCACGTGACGAAGAAAATAGTAGGAAATAGTACGGCCGGAGGAAATAAAGAGGAAACAAAGCTACACCTCTTCTAGCTGTCCCGTGGGTCTGCTAGATAGCCGGGGCCGCGAAGGGCGGCAAACTCCTTTTTGGGGCGTTATTTCCCTGCCGCGGACTAAGCGTCGCAACCGGGTACTCCGGCATTTATGAGGTAAGTTAGGATGAATGACTAGCAACTAGGATTACAAGCCCGTTATGAATGACCACCTTGGACTCGAAAACAAATTCAAACCTGGTTTCGTCGAGTGGTGCGAACCGCCAACCGCTGGAGTGTATGGATTTGTTGCGTTTCGTAGATGCAGTCGATCCTTGGTACCTTTCTTCAACTGCCACGACTGCCACGATAGCTTTACAGCAGGACGTTCCTCTTTGCCTTTGCCGACCGGCACACACATCACCAACCGGCATCATCTGTCGTCATCATGCGAGGCCTTGCTTTGGGCACACACACAACACCTAACTGTAACCATTACAACAGCTGTGGGGCCACGTAATTCACACCCAATTCGCCAACCCTTGCGGCTGCGATGAATTTCCTTTCCGCCTGTGCAGTTCATCTTCTCTGAAGGTCTCTATAGGCTGCAGTTACTCTCCAAGTCCAGCACACACCAGCACGTGCTCCCGTATCCTGTGTGCTGTGTCGCAGCCCAGGGTTGGTGTCTTCACGGCTGCAAGCAAGCAAGCAACACCGTCAGTAGCCCCTAGTTGGTGGCTCGGCTGGTAATAAAAAGAAGTTAAACAGCACCACGTCGGGCTGCTCTTGCGGTCAACGCTTGCAGATCGCGGTCTTCTACCCGTATATCATCTTCAACGGCAGCTACCCCATTCCTGGCCTCACACTTCCGTCCCGATCACTTCACATCCAGCTTCGTGCGGCGTACTGCGTCTTCCCCGTCCTTCTTCGTGTACCGTACTGCTCCGTTAACTGTAATCCAGACCAGCCCAACCCAGCACATTCCATCCCACAACTGAAAACACCGCCCATCGCATTCTTCGTCACCGCAACTCAGTCCACGTAATCCCGGTCCCAGCTTAGACCAGTTCACATCACTATCGTCATTCCGGCCTTACCCTGCTGCCCTTCAGCCTACACAAGTCCTCATGCCATCACCGTCCAAACAAAAGGCGCAGGGCTGTAGCACACGCAGACCCATGGGTCTAAAACCTAGCAGCAGCCGAAGTAATAACTGCTTCCTAACGGCGCTAACGGTGGCGACCTTGGTGGCAACGACCTCCCTGCTAATCGTGGCGACGGCGGCTGACAATAGCATGCTGCCGCTGACGAGTGGCGGCGGCGTCGCCGCGGGGGGCGGCGGCGGCGGCAGCGGCGACGTCAGGGATGCGGTGGGGCGTACGACAGGACGTAGCGCCGTCGCGCAGTGCCCGGCGTCGGAGCTGATGCGCGGCATGGGCAGTGGCGTCGACGGCAGCGGCGGTGCTGACGCGGCCGCTGGTGGCGGCGCTGGCGGTGCTGACGCCGGCGGCGGCGGTGGCGGCGGTGGGACGTGCAAGTGCACACCAGGTACGTTGGCGCGTAGGGGCGGTGGGCCGAGAGAGGAATGCTGGCGGCGGATCACATCCGCTTGTCGTGCACATATGCTCTCCTCAATCTCTGGCTCTCCTTGGCCCTCCCCTCCACGCTCATTATTTACAATCCTTCCGTCCTTCCCTCCTCCTCCTCCTCGCTCAACCTCCTCGCTCCCAGGTTGGAGCGGCCCCGGCTGCAGCCGGTGCGGTGCGGACAACCCCCTGGCGTGCACCTCCCTCATCCCCAACGACCCGCAGGTCAGTCCCGGCGCTGACGGTGGGGATTATTGCGGCGGTACACGGGCGGCGGGAGGACGTACGGGAGCGCTCCCCTAGCTCATTCGCTAGATCACTGAAGCAGCCACGTAACGCCACGGTTCCCCTTGCTGTCTCCCCTTCGTTCCGGCGAACAAGCATGTCCTGTCATTAAGCCCGACCTGTCACATTAAAATCAGCAATATACTCAATTTACATAAAGCCTGACTTTAAAAAAGAAACCCTCCCCTGCCTCTCCTGGCTCCTGGCCCTCCCCCAGTCCACCTGCGTGTCCTCCCTGGCCTACACCAACCACACGCTGTACAAGGGATACAGCTGCAGGGTGGCCAAGTCCATGGCGCGATTCCTGGTGGCTGTGGAGGTGAGGGGTGTAGCAGGGCGAGGGGGGGCGTCAATGGAGAAGAAACTGAAGTCGTTGGACCTTAAAACCCCATGCCTCCCTCCCTGCCTCCCTCTCAGACGCCCTGCCTCCACCCCTGCCTCCCCCTCCCTCTCTCACACCCTGCCTCAGGCCTACTGCAGTACCGTTCCCATCGAGCCCCTCCTCCCAGCCTACAAGTCCCTCGCTCGAACCCTCAACATCACCGGCTTCAAATCGCCTAACAAGACCAACGGTGGTGGCAACGGCAGTACGGCGAGCGGCAACGGCAACAACCCTAACGGTGGCGGCAGCGGCGGTTTGAAGGCGCGGATCGACGGCACCGGCGCCTCCAGTAACCTCACAATAACGTCGCCGTACTGCATAGTAATGATGCAGGGCGGCCCGGCGTTCCAAAATGGAGTGCTGGAGTGTATTGGATACGGTTGCCATTTCGTTGGCGAATCCCGGAAGTACAGGTGCGTCTTCGTTCCTTTCATTCCTTCCTTGTGCTGCGGTGCTGATGTGGGTCGCTTTGCGTCGTAAAACCGTACAAAATCAACCGCTTTTTGGCATCTTTACTTTTGACGAACATTCGTACAGGTGTGACGGCGGCATGCGCTGCGGTTGCCCCGCCAGCCCCCAGCCCGGATCTCCGGAACGACCCGCAACGTCAGCCGCCTGCAACAAACAACTGAAGGATCTTCTGGGGAACAATGCAGCCGCCTTTGGTCTCGATTGCGAAGGCGGCGGAGGCGCCGCCGCCGCCGCCGCTGGCGGCGACGCCGCTGGCGGCGGCGGCATTGGGCCCAATTGCAAGCTGAGCGTGGACGGAGTGCCGTTTGAAGTACCCATGACGTGCAGCCCCAATGAGTGTCGTACGAGTGTGGCCGCCGCCGCGGTGGCGGCGTCGCTGGGTCAGGAGCCGCCTCCGCCGCCGCCGGTGCAAGACTGGGTGCCGCTACTGGCAGGTGGGTGCGGCGAGGTGATGGCCGGTTTGGGAGGGCGGTGCGATGGGAACTGGGTTGGAGGAGGTGTTAGGTTTCGCGGGTCAGCAGTTGTGAGTGTACATAGGGGTGTGCGTTACTACGACGAATAAAGAATATCGGCAGCAGAGTCCTGCATAAAGACATGCGAAGCATTACCCGCAGCCTGAGGACTTCTCACATGCAAGCGTACGGCACGCCGTGTTGTGCTTTGTTTTTACTTTTCCAACATACCTGTGTCCTCTCCTCCAATGCTCGCAGCTCTACCGTTACTGGTGGTTACCGTACTTGCAACCGCCATGGCAATCGGTCTACTGTCGTACAGGCATTACTTCTCAGCGGTTTGGGGCCGGTACGGCAGCTCCCTGTCAAAGTACGGCAGCGGCGGCCCCGACGGCGTTGACGGCAACTACGGTGGCGACGCCGGCGCCGACGGAGAGACGGAAGCGCTGTTGCTTCGTACCGCAGCAGAGGCGGCTATGGCGCTGGCGGCGTCGCAGGCGGCGGCGTCCAAAGCGTACGGCACCATCGCCAGCGGAGGCGGCATTGGTGGCGGCGCCACCGCCGCTGACGGGCCGCCGCAAGGGGTTACTCGTGACAGCGGCAGTGCCAGCAACGCCGATGAGGAAGGCATTCGAACGCCTCCATGCACCCCCGAGCGCGGCGTTAGCGCTCTCGGCGCCGCCGCGCCGCCACGACCGACGTCGCGCGCGCCGTCGCCGGGTCCGCCGCCGGCCGGCGACGCTTTCGTCGTCAACTGCCCGCCGCCGGACCCAATGAGCGCTGTCGCCGCCGATGACGCCGGCGCCGCGACGTCCCGCGGTTTGGGCATCCTGCCGCCGCCGACGCAGGCGCCGCCAATGCTGCCAGTCGCTCGTCGCGCGACGGAGCTTTTTGTCGCCGCATTGGGCCATAACGGCGCCACTGGCGCTGGCGGCGGTTTTGGCGGTTTTAGCGGCGGCATTTCTGGCGGCGAGAAGCGCGCCGCATTGGTTTTCCGCGGCATTACAGTCAAGGTGCCGTACGGCAGCCACCGCCGCAGGGGCCGTAGCAACAAGGGCTCGTCCCAACAGCAACAGCCGCCGCAGCAACAGTCACATCAGGATGTACGGAACCTTGAAACTGGTGATGGCAACGGCGGCGGCGGCACTGGCGGAGGAGCGGAAACGTACGGCAGGAGCATCACCGCCGTCACCAATGACGACGGCGCCGCCGCCGCCGCTGGCAACGGCGGCGGCGGCATTTGGCGGCGGCTGTGGCGCAAGCATACCTTGGGCGGTGGAGATGACCCATGGGTCGGCGGTGGCGAGGGCGGAGATGCGCCGCGGAAGGAGCCGCCTTCGCGCTTGCCGTCAACTAACTTCGCAACTGCTGCGACGGCGACGGCGACGGCTGAGGAAGAGCGTCGCGGAGGTAGCGGCAGGAGTGGAAGGCGCTGGAAGTCGATCCTACAGAACGTATCGGGTAGGTGTAGGTCAGCAGCGGTGGTACTGTATCTGCTGCTTTCGTGCTCTCAGGACGGTTAATTAGACTGGCCGGGCTGCCTGCTCCCTGCCTGCTGCCTGCCGCTACTATCTGACCTAGCTCTGGACAAGAAGTACCTACGATCTGCCTACCTCTGTTCTGCTGCCCGCTCCGCCGAATTGCTGCTTGCCTGCCGCCTGCTGCTTTCCTCCTAACTGCCGCCTGACGCCTAACTGCCGCCTAACTGCCGCCTGACGCCTAACTGCCGCCCAACTGCCGCCTGACGTCTAACTGCCGCCTGCTGCTTTCCTCCTAACTGCCGCCTGACGCCTAACTGCCGCCCAATCGCCTGACGTCTAACTGCCGCCTGCTGCTTTCCTCCTAACTGCCGCCTGACGCCTAACTGCCGCCCAACTGCCGCCTGCCGCCGCACTGCCGCCTGCTGCCCCCAGGCTACGCGCTGGAGGGCGAGGTGCTGGCGGTGGTGGGGCCCAGCGGTTGCGGCAAGAGCACCCTGCTCAGTGTGCTGTCCAGGTGGGGTGTGTGTGTTGAAATAGCTGGCCGCGAGGCGAGGTGTGTGTTAAGAAAACTGGCCGCGAGGTGTGTGTGTGGGGCGGGGGGTAAGGGAAAAGAAGCGTGGGGCCAGGATTGGGGGGGAGGGAGGAGGTGAGGAGGAAGCAACAAACTAACCGTGTGATACGAATGCTTCCTCATGGTTTGCAAAACATGTTTGGAGGTGGTTGGCGGGAGGAGGGTGAGTAGGGCGAGGGTTTGGCACACGCTTGGCCCCCCTAGCGCTACCCCTTGCTATGCTTCCTACACCTCTTCGCCTCTCATGTGGACTTCGTCACATACCGGTACCAGCAGTTGGGCGATCCTCTCCCTTTCTCTTAGCATATCCCTCGGGCCGCCGTCGTTATACCTCCTCGCCTCATCCGCACATGTACGTCGCCTCTTCTCCTCTTTTCAATCTCAACCCCTCTTCCCCTTTTCCTCTCTTCACCGCCCGCCACCATCGCCGCCGCCTCGCACCGCAAAGCTCCTATGCGGAGCTGCCTCCCAATGCGCGAGTGCGCGGCTGCGTGTCGCTCGGCGGCGAGCGCCGACCCGCGGGTCTGCGGCGGCTGACGGGCCTGGTGCCGCAGGCGGACGTGCTGCCGCCCTCGCTGACAGTAGCCGAGTGCGTGGGCTACTCCGCGGCGCTTCGACTTCCGCCGGACACGTCGCCGTCTGTCGTCAGAGTGAGTGGAGTGGTGTGGTAGGGTTTACTCGGCAGTTTCTTACTTTTCAGCCGCACACCGCGTTCCGACTCACGAACAGTCGCGGCCTTGTTAGCGCCCACCCCTGTCGCCCCCCATTACACACGCACCTCGTGATACTCTCCCCTCACCACCACACACGCACAGGCTCGCGTGTCCGCTGTGCTGTCGGAGTTGGGTCTGGAGCACATCGCAGGGAGCCTGGTGGGGGTGGGCGGCGGAGGAGCGGCGGGGGGCGGCGCGGTGGGCGGAGCGGCGGCACGCGGCATCAGCGGTGAGCGCGGAAAGAAAGGAGGAAAGGAGGAAATGGGTTATATGCCGTACATACCGCGCTCACTGCCCTTCTGCCATTCCCGAGCTCCCGAGATTCCGACCCTGTTCACATGAAAACACCTGGTACCCTCAAATTAATATGAACCCTCAAACTATCAAGAACCCACCAATTATCATGAACCAATACCGCAAGCCATGAGCAAACCCTTGCGCCCCGAAACCACCAGGCGGCGAGCGGCGCCGTGTCACAATCGGCATGGAGCTGGTTATCTCGCCGCTGCTGCTGGTGCTGGACGAACCCACCAGCGGACTGGACAGTTGGGCCGCAACCAACCTCATGGCCACATGCGCTGCGGTGGGTGCGTTGGTGGTTGGCGGTTGGGGAACGTGGTTCCAAGTTCTTGTTTCCTGGATTTTGTTGAATACTGGTATATAAGCAGCTTGACGAGCCCGAGGCCCTTCTGCAGATGACCCCCGAATGCTACCCCTGTCATGTGTGTGGAAGGTTATGCTCGTGCACTGTCGTCTTACGGCAAAAGCCCATTTCTGCGGTCTTGCCCCTTGGCTTTCTTCCTCTCCCCAGGTCGCCTCGCATGGGCGTGTGGTCGTCGCCTCCCTGCACCAGCCCTCCCCCGACATTGTGTCATTCCTGGGCCGCCTGCTGCTGCTGGCACCCGGCGGCCGAGCGGCCTTTTTCGGGCCGCCTGACGCCGCGGCCGTACATTGTGCGGGAGTGGGACTGCCCTGCCCTCCAGGAAGGGCGATCTGCGAGCACCTGCTGCAGCTGGCGAACCAGCATGCGGCGGCGGCGGCACTGGCGGCAGCTACCGCCGCCGCGGCGGCGGCCGCCTCCGCTGCCGCCGCCGGCGCTGGCACCGGTGGGGGTGGCGGTGGCGGTGGCGGAGGCGCCGGGTCACCTCCCAGGGCCGCCACACCTTCCGACGCGCCTGACGGCGGCAGCGGCAGCGGCAGCGGCGGCGGCAGCGGCGGCGGCAGCGGCGGAAGCAGCGAAAAGCGTTCTGCTTCGCCGCCGCAGCCCGCCGCCGCTGCGCTTCCTGGGGAGGAGACGCCGCCGCCGGCGCCGCCACTGCCGCCGTCAGATAAGGTAGCTGGCGGAGGCGGAGGTGGCGGAGTAGCCGGAAGGCGTGAGACGCCGGCGCCTTGGGGCGCCACCGCCGCCGCCGGCGCTGCCCCCGCTGGTGCCGACCTGGCGCCGGCGGGACCTCGGGAGGGTGACGGAGGTGATAGGTTCGGAGCAAGCGGCGGCGGCGGCGGTGCCGTACCGAGCCTAGCGCAACGGTTGGCGGCGATGGGCAGGAGTTTGGAAGAGGGCGACGAGGAGGGAGAAGATGAGGAACGCCAGCAGAAGCAAGTGCCGCCGCGGCTGCCGTCGGCGTCGTCAGGGGCTGCCAAGTTCGCTGGCGGCGGTGGCGGAGGTGCTGCGCCTACGCCGTACTACACCCCTCCTGGTACGGCACCGCCTGTTACTGCCGTGTACCCACCACCCGTCGTCGGTCCGACGGCGGTCTCCCGTCGTCGTACGATTGACAGCATCACCGCCGACGCCGTTGGGCTGCCGTCAGCGGCGGCGCCGCCGCCGCCGTTGGCGTCCGTTGGCAGTAACATTGGCGGCGGCGGCGTTGACGGCGGTGGCGCCGACGGCTGGCGGCGGTGGTGGCGGTCGTGTTGCCTGCTGTTTTGGCGCAGCGGCGTGGATCTCGTTCGTACGCCCGGGCTGCTGCTGCTGCACGTGGCGCTGGCGGTGGCGGCGGGCTGTGTGGTGGGCCTTATCTTCCTGCGTCAGGGGCACGATCTCACGGGCATGCAGAACTCGACAGGTGAGGCAATCATGATGGGGTAGGATGAGAGGGTCAGGTTAGCATCGCATGAGGCATCATGTTGTACGTTGCAATCGCCTCCTTCGTGCGCGCTGTAGCGCTGCCACGCAATGCATTCTTCCTGCTGTAAGCCACCCCTCCCATACAAGCCCCTCCCATACAAGCCCCTCCCATACAAGCCCCTGCCATGCAAGCCCCTCCCATACAAGCCCCTGCCATGCAAGCCCCTCCCATACAAGCCCCTCCCATGCAAGCCCCTGCCATGCAAGCCCCTGCCATGCAAGCCCCTGCCATGCAAGCCCCTGCCATGCAAGCCCCTCCAATGCAAGCCCCTCCCATGCAAGCCCCTCCCATGCAAGCCCCTGCCATGCAAGCCCCTCCCATACAAGCCCCTCCAATGCAAGCCCCTCCAATGCAAGCCCCTGCCATGCAAGCCCCTCCCATGCAAGCCCCTCCCATGCAAGCCCCTGCCATGCAAGCCCCTGCCATGCAAGCCCCTCCCATGCAAGCCCCTCCCATGCAAGCCCCTGCCATGCAAGCCCCTGCCATGCAAGCCCCTCCCATACAAGCCCCTCCAATGCAAGCCCCTGCCATGCAAGCCCCTGCCATGCAAGCCCCTGCCATGCAAGCCCCTGCCATGCAAGCCCCTCCCATACAAGCCCCTCCAATGCAAGCCCCTGCCATGCAAGCCCCTCCCATACAAGCCCCTCCAATGCAAGCCCCTGCCATGCAAGCCCCTGCCATGCAAGCCCCTGCCATGCAAGCCCCTGCCATGCAAGCCCCTCCAATGCAAGCCCCTCCCATGCAAGCCCCTGCCATGCAAGCCCCTCCAATGCAAGCCCCTGCCATGCAAGCCCCTCCCATACAAGCCCCTCCAATGCAAGCCCCTCCCATACAAGCCCCTCCAATGCAAGCCCCTGCCATGCAAGCCCCTGCCATGCAAGCCCCTCCCATGCAAGCCCCTGCCATGCAAGCCCCTCCCATACAAGCCCCTCCAATGCAAGCCCCTGCCATGCAAGCCCCTCCCATACAAGCCCCTCCAATGCAAGCCCCTGCCATGCAAGCCCCTGCCATGCAAGCCCCTCCCATGCAAGCCCCTGCCATGCAAGCCCCTCCCATGCAAGCCCCTCCAATGCAAGCCCCTGCCATGCAAGCCCCTCCCATACAAGCCCCTCCAATGCAAGCCCCTCCCATGCAAGCCCCTCCCATACAAGCCCCTCAAAGGCAAGCCCCTCCCATGCAAGCCCCTGCCATGCAAGCCCCTGCCATGCAAGCCCCTCCCATGCAAGCCCCTCCCATGCAAGCCCCTCCCATGCAAGCCCCTCCCATGCAAGCCCCTGCCATGCAAGCCACCCCTCCCACTTCCCCGCCCTTCCCGCCCCCTCCCCCCTCAGGCGCCATCTTCTTCAGCCTGTGTCTGTTCGGCTTCACCTCCCTCACCTCCGTGGACGGTCTGATGCGCGAGCGGTCGCTTGTAGCCCGGGAGGTGGCGGGGCACTACTACGGCACCGGGGCGTATCTGCTACCCAGGCTGGTGCGTGCGTTGTACGGCAGTTCAAGGGTAGTTTGTAACTTACCGGTAGATCTCTCCATGCGTGAAGATGGAGTAAGCCGCGGTGCATGTCTGCCGTATCCTTGCATGGATCTCCCTCTACCGTTCCCACTGCCACTCCCGCTCCCTCTCCCACTCCCCCTCCGCCTCCCGCAGGTCCTGGACGCTCTGCTGCTCCGCGCCCTGCCCGCCGCCCTCTACACCGCCTGCCTCTACCCTCTGGTGGGTCTGACGGGCGGGGCGGGCCGAGTGGCGGCGTTCCTGCTGGTGCTGGCCTCCTTCGCCTCCTGCTGCGGTGCGCTGGCGCTGTGCGTGGCGGCGGTGGCGCCGAGTGCAGGTGCGTGGGGGGGGGAGAGAGGGGGAGAAGGAGAGAGAGCGGGGGAGAGAAGAAGAGAGCGCAGCTGCTGGGAGAGCGAGGGGGGGTAAGGGAAGGGGGCCGCGGACTGGATGTGAGTCGCGTGACGGCAGGAGGAGGGTGTGGCATGCTGGCGAGCCGTGCACAGCCCGCGTACTGGTGCTGCTGGTGTTGCTGGCTTGCTGCTGTGGCTGCTGCCACTTGGCTGTTCTGCTGGTGTATACGCTATGTCCCTATCCCTCCGACATTACCCTTTCACGCCTTGATTTCCGCCCCTCACGACGTCTCATGAGTCATGACGCCTTATCACACGGTCAGTTAGTTGTTTGCTCTTCCCTCTCCTCCCCCTCTCTCCCTCCTCCCCTCCTCCTCCCCCACCCGCAGCCACCGTGACGCTGCTGATGAACCTGCTGCTGCTGCTGTGGGTGCTGGTGGGCGGCTACCTGGTCAACCCCCACTCCATGCCGGCAGCGCTGGGCTGGCTGAGGTGGGCCAGTCCGCTGTCGTACGCCTTCGAAGCGCTGTTCGCCAACCAGGTCAAGGGGACGCACTTTACGTTCGATGTGAGTGCGGGCGGTGGGGTGTAGGGACCACTCTGTTACTGTAAACTGACCTGCAGGCGGAAACGAAAACAGAGGCGGTCGACGGCGGAATGGAAAGTGAAGTGAAGTGGAGAAAAATGGCACTGGCCAGCTGCCGCCATGATGCATCTGCGTTATCAATCCGCTGCAAATGTGCTTCTTCATAAGCTTCTTCATGTGCTCCTTCGCCCCTTCCCTCTCAGGTTGCCGGCTACGCGCGTGTCGACGACGTGCAAGGAGAGACCTTCATGTCGGCTATCGGCCTCTCGCCCGACGCAGCTCTGCGCGATGTTGCTGTGCTTGGCGGTTGGTACGGCGCATTTGCGGGGGCCGCCATGCTGCTGACGTGGCTGGGGAGCGCCGGACGCCGTCGCTCGGCTGCTTCGGCACGTTGGGACAGCGGCGGCGGTGGCGACAGCAATCCGTTTGGGCGCGGCAATGGCGACGGTAGGGGCGGGAAGGGTGGCAATGGGAGTTATATGGATTCACGGGCGAACAGTCCCCTGCCTGCGTAGGACGCAACGCAAGATTGAAGCAGAGCGTGTGGCGGGTTGCTTGTTGGGGTTGTTCGTTGCTTGCGAGTTGGTGGATCTTATGGTTTCGGTTCTTTCCTGGGTAAGCTTGCTTGGGGATTGGCAGGCGTATGTCCAGGCCCACAAGGGGTTATGAAAAATTAACAAAGACGTCTTGCCACGTTACTGGTTGGCAGTTGGCTTTACTTTTAAAAACGTTGGGTTTAAAACTGGTTTAAATACAATAAAAATGGTTAGCAATTAAGCGTTCGGGATTAACGGCGCATGTGTAGGCTAGCGTCTTTGCTGGTTTGCGAACTGCTGACCCATGGGTCGTCCATGCGCCGCAAATGCGTAGGTGGATAGATGTACGAAGTGTTTGTTGGCCTGCTGATCATGGATCAACATGCGTACCGCTGGAGTCTTAACACTTCAAGGGTTGAGAAGTTGTCTTAACGTTTCAAGGGTTGAAAAGTTGGAGGGAGATATGCAGAGGATGAGATCCAAGGACCACACAACCTCTGCTCTGGCCTGGTTTGGTTGGGAGCGCCGCCACTGTTGGTAATGTCTGCAAAAGTAAGCCGGGACGTGGCGGCGCGGATGGGCGTTACCTGGAGGATGGTTTGTATCGGTCCCACGTCTCGCACCCAAGCGCGCACCAGTTTAGGTAGTAGCGCTCAATCGACAATCGCTGTCACACTGCCCACGCCAGACATCTGCCCGCGCCGTGGCATGAATGCATGAATCATCCTTGTATGTCTCGGCTCGGCGGACCCCCTCACAGGGGCCGAAAGAGCACCCGTGCTGCAATTTGTTTTGCCTCCCCACCCCTCTGTTAGTTGTACCTTGTTCGGAAGTTCGGAAATACGTACAAACTACGGTATTTTGGTTGGTTCCAGTATGTACTGCGCAGGGTGCCCTACTCTTTACGTTGGTGGTTGGAAACCCAGAAAGCGCGTTTCTGTATGTGTGGGTAGGTGCCGTCTAGCCGAAAGGATGAGGGTTGTCTGGCATGGTTGCCGGTTTGGCACATGTTTGCCGCTGGCTTTCCTGTCGTACTGCATTTGCCCTGAAGGCTTACTTGACCTTTAACAACGTGATTGTTGTAGAGTTCGCACTTGTCGCAATTGAAGTAGGACTGTACGAGTGGTTGGTTCGTTGCGTAGCCCAGTGCGCTAGTGCCATGCCTAGACAGACGTCCACGACCTTTCATGGCCGGGGTTTCATCTCGAGCATGCATGCAGTTGGCCGGGAGTTGGGAAGCTGGGCCGCGACTTTGAGGGGGGCGATATTGTGGGGGTTTTGTGTTCCAGGGATGGGAGTGGGCCAGGCCTTGTTGGCGCGGTTCTCCAGTCCACTTATCCCTGATTGTGAACCTCTGGCTTGTTGCGACCCGAGAAACCTTAACAATAAACGATGTCATCGTCTATTGGCATCGGCGTCCCGAGGGAGAGGGTGGTTGTGTAACAACACTGTAAGCCATGTCTGTCGTACTACTGCCTTCCTGCACGCGTGTACTGAAGGAGTCTTCGATCTAGCCCAACGCACTGCTGTTAAGAGGAAAGTGCAAACTGGTACGATGATGATCTGTCGCACGCAGTGGTTTGGTAACTAAGCCGCATGCGAATCTTACAGTCTGGTTTTGACCCATGGGCGATATCGTGACCCATGGGCGATATCGACTTGACAACATGTAGAAACGCGCTTAGCGGTAGGGACTAACGGTATCCAAGCTTTCAAAATACGGTTGGCTGTTTACCGCTTTTAGGCGATCCCATGCTTGTGAGTACATCGTTTTTTCATTCCCTGCCAAGGACGAATCCTTTCGCGCCATTCTGCTGCGGCGGTCAAGAGCGACAGGGCCGACAGCAAAGTAAATGAGAGATTCTGAGCTCACAGAAAAACACAGAGTGGGCGAATCTGTTATGTCTAGGGGGCTGTAGTTGGCAATTATTACAGGGGAGTCAAAACGTCTCATGGTTGTAGGAAAGCAAAAACCTTCTTGTATCTTGTTCTAGATGGCCGTACGGCTATTAGCAAAGAATCCAATCCAGTTTTTCTTCGCCGCGCGCTGACTAATTATGTCATGTGGTAAAGCTTATCCTAAAGTCATGACTTGCTGTCAAGCGCAGATTCGCAGCTAGAATGGTATCCATCACAGCTGATGCTCGCGCAATCAGGCGCGATAGCGAACCAACATGCAGTAATGAACATTCAAAGCTTCGGGCTTTTAGCCCGCGAAGGAAATGGTCTAACCACTCGTTCTCGGGAAGCGTTGATGACAGTGATGTTGACGGCCCCCCAAAAAGCGAAGCCTCGACCTCATCTACGTTGGCGATTGGCCTTACCTCTGACCAGGTTGAACCATGGCAGCGATTTCCATACTTGAAATACGGTTATCGCCGTGGTGGAAGCTACACGCAATGCTTGCTGAGCCTTTTCAGCCTCCACAATGAAACAGTCAACGCTTGGACAACACTCCTATCAGTGATAATGGGCTTCGTTCTCTTTCTGGACACGGTATCGCATTTGCGATGCAGCTGGCTGGACTTCTCTCCCTTCCTTGCAGCATGGATAGGGCAAACTCTGCACGGCCCGCTTTCATGCGGATACCACACTTTCATGTGCATGGTAAGCACTCCATTGCGCAGTTGGAGGGCATGACAATATGTCAGCTGTCCTGTCGCGTCTCCATCCAGGCTCACATGGATAGGCTCTCCCCGAACACCTATCCCTTCCCCCCATCTACGATTACTCCTCTTTACCGCCCTCCGCAGTCTCCTACCATCGCCAATCGATGGCGCAAGCTGGACCTCACCTTCATCCTCGTGCTCAACACCTGCGCCACCTACGCCCTTTCCTACTTCACCTTCGGCCTGACCTTCTCCCTCATTTGGACGGCGCTGGTGGGCTGTACGGCAGCCCTGGGTATACGGCACGTGGCTGCGCTACAACCCAAGCAGCAGCTGGATCGCGCTCGCATTCTGGGGCTTATCGGACTCACCTGCATGGGCTACTACGTGCCCCTGGTGCTGCGGGGAGTGGCAGCGGCACTGCTGCAGGTGGGAGCGGGAGCATGCGTGTGTTAAGAAAACGGGCCGTGTGTCTACCTCTGCCTGTGCTGAACTAGCACAGGTGCCTTGACCTTCAGCTCAACCTCAGCATGCACCTGAAACCTCTCCTCCTCCCACGTCCCACCTACATCCCAGCTTGTAGTTCCCCATGTCCTGTCCTCTCACCCCCTCGCCCTTCTCCACTTCCCACCTTCCCATCCACCCCTTCCTTCCTTCCTTCCAGGGCAAGACCTGGCCCGAGTTGGGTATCGCGCTGGTGGTGCTGGGCTGCCACCTGAGTGGGGCGCTCGTGTACGGCACCCACTGGCCGCAGCGGCACTTCCCGGGGGCCTTCGATTTGGCGGTGAGGGGCTGGGCAAGGGCTGGGCAGGGTTCAGCTGGGCCGGGGCGCTTCCACAGGGAATGTTGAAGGGGTTGGGTTGGGGTCTGGTAAAAGGTGTACGGCCATCGCATATGTCTGCCATCCTCCTCCTTTTCCCGGCCCGCTTACAACCCCACGTGTAATTCCTCATGTCTCGCCTCTCTTCTCTGTCCCCTCCAGGGTTTCTCCCACAACCTGATGCACATCTTCTGCTTCACGGCCTACAACTGCGTCTACCCCTACCTCTCCTACCTCTACAGCCAGCGGCAGGAGTGGGCGCAGGTGTTTGGCGGGGCGGCTCCAGCTGACAGCTAGCATGAGCTCTTAACCAGTGCGGGCCCCTATGAGCTGCTGCTGGTGGATTGGCGAAAACCGTTGCGGCAGCAGCAGTAGCGGCAACAACACACCGTCAAGAAGCTGCTGCAGCGGCACGCGGTACCTACTTGGGGGGTTCGCATGTGTTGAGCAGGAATGGACCCGGGGGTCGGTTGGGGAGTCGGTGCTGCTGCAGCAGGTGAAGCTCTGCATCTGGGTAGTTATGGGGGAGGTCACATGGGTGTATGCGGGGGAGGGTTAGTAATGAGTGGTGCGCACGAGGGTCGGTTATGCGAGTGATGAACTGGATTGAAGTGGTGGCGGTTGGTGTTGTTGTGAGCTGTCTTGGGGGTGTCGGCATGCATGTGCCGTCGGCACCCATCTTTTCCGGCGCAAAAGGATTGATGACCGGGCGTGAGCTGTCTTATTCTTAATGATATTCGAAAGACTTGCGTGCTGTCATTGTAGCACTGATGTGCCTAGTTGGTGCTTGTTGTGGCCGCGAGTGTCGTGACGTGTGTTAAGAGCGTGTGTGCAGCAGAGGTGTAATGATAGCTTGATAGGGCGTGAGTAGACCGTTGACTTGGGCCGCATGCACAACCGACAGTGATGCGCGCGTGTGTATTTGCAGAGACTTACTAATGAGTATGCGTCTGACGTGCATGTGGACGTGCGCGGGTTAGGAATCTATGTGCGGCTGTTGTCCAAAGGATGGTGCGAGCAAACGAGGCTGCTGAGGCGGCGATCTATGTACTGATTACTGGATGATTTATCCTCTTTAATACCCCTTTTAGGGAGTCCTGTTAAGTATGCTTGTTATATTTTAAGCTGTCGCTCCCAACGCGGGGAGCTTTATTGCAGTGTGCTGCCATGTGTCTTGGGAGTATATGAGGGGTTCTACACATGCGCTGATTATGGTGGTCGTACTGAAGGAGGTTGGAGTACCGACCGTGCGCGTGATACCGACCGTCTCCAGTCTACCGGTATATTTTATGGTGCGGACGGTCGGGCGGATTAGCCACTCTGAGAGTACGGCAGGGTTGGGGTAGTGAACACATGCAGGGTGCTTGGGGTAGGGTGTGCTGCTCGGTCTTGTTGGTAGAAGGTATTACAGGAGCGAGGCGGGAAAGGCGGCGCATGGGGTGAGGATGCCCCAACAAGCTAAGCTGCTTCGTTGCCGCACGATGTCAGTGAATTAAGAGTGGGTTAGGTAGCTTGATAAGATGCTCAGTTAGGGCATTCTGCGCGCGGTGGGCTAACGTCTTAGCCATTCGAGTCAAAAGCGCGCAGGAAAAGGATGTGGACATAGCGTCTTCTTCATGTCTGGGCAGCGATTCTTGCATCTTGGCGCAACGGTGTTACTGAATAAGGGCTTTTTTTCGCATGCTTCAGGTGACACAAACCATACCATTGAGTCTTGATCGAGTGGAGGTGACGGAGGCGGGCGTGACAGAGGAGCATGATGGCTTGGGGTTCAGGTTGCTTATGGAATGCATGGCCTCAACGTCCTCTATTCAGCACATAACAAGCATTGGGGGTGCAATACCGGTATGGAATGTCTGTCGTTGCTGTTGTACATCAGTGACCAAATCATTTGCCTGTCAAGCCCCAGGACTGAAATGAGCAAAACAATGGCATGGGCAAAGCGGGTATGCGCAATCCGAAGGCAAAGACTGCGGCACAAGATCTGTCGCTCCAGGGAAGCAACAACGAACAGATACACGAACGCGGCAACTCAACCACTGGTATCACTCAACCGCTGGTATAAAAAGAAACATAAAGATAACTGCAAGTGCCTACGAGTTGGACATGCTTGGGCGATGCAAGCAACCAACCGACCTGCTCTGAAACCACGGACCATGATTTCGCATACGCATGGTTAGGACACGACATGCCTGCTGAGCTGTTTGTGCACATACACGTGAGGCGTACTTAATTGGGTTCTAGTAACTAACTACGGGCGATGTACGGTGTTTAGAGAGCAATGTGTTATCAGGTAAACGAGCGTCTTGCGCAACTGGCTAACCTTTCTTATGGGGCATCTACACGGCGGTGTTTCTGAGGCCGCTGTGCTCCAATGCCCCTTCTCCGGGTACTTCTTGCATGCTTTGTATTACTTTCCTTGTCTTGCATCATCACAATTTACACCAGCATTCTTCGCTGCCTGATGGCCATATCTGTAATCGTCATACCCATGCATTGTACCTCTGCGCCACGCTAACAATCTTAATCTTCGCAAAAACATGCAGATAGCGTGCACCCGCAGCACGCAACCCCCAGGGAACTGTCCCAAGGAATTCTCACACAGCATTCGCACACCACCACCCTCCTTTCAACCTCCACCACCTCCCTCCTATTACACACATTTAGTATGCAACTCGATTGCTGCCTTTGACCCGCACGTCTTCAGTCCATAAGGTCCATATCTTCATCAACACCATCGGCAGCAGCAGCGCCAGCCGCATCTTGGCCGACACCCGCAGCCGGCCCCGTATCCTGACCGCCCTCGCCGCCCGCTGCATCCTCGGATCCTGGCGGGGGCAGCAACGCAGTCGTCGGAAAGTCGTCGCCGCCAGCGCCGCCGCCACCATTATCGGCAGCGGCGGTGGTGGCTCCCAGAGCAGCAGTACCGCCGTACAACGGCGGCGAGAGCGCGAGGCTGTCCCGCTGACCCTCCATGAAGCCCCGTAACTGCGGCAGAAGTTGTTGTTGGCTGCCGCCTCCGCCACGTTCAAAATCCTGCGACTGTGGGGCGACGTCGACGCCGCCATCGCCGTTGCCGCCGTCGTTATCGTAGAGCGCACGACCAAGCCCACGACTGCCGCCGCCGCCGGCGGCTCCACTGCCACCCCCACTTCCCATCTCCCGCTGTTGTTGCTGCTGCCGCCGCCGCTGCGCCCCGCTTCCTCCAGTGTTGTCGTTATCCGCGCTCATCGTCGCGGAGCCTCCGCTGCCCGGAATGCCGCCGTCACGACTGGGTCGCGGCCTGCTGGCGGGCGTGACGGCGGCGTCAGGGTCCACCGCAGCCGGCGCCGGCGGCGGCGCCGCTGCCGCCATTGGTGGCTGTTTGGTGGGTGTCAGGTGCCGGCTGAACAGCTTTCCCCAGGGTCCGCCTCCTGCTACTGCTGCTGCCGTGGCGGCTGCTGCTGCCGTACTCGGAACCGTGACGCCGATGACGGCGGTCTTAACGTCAACGACCGCGCCGCCGCCGCCGCCGCCGGCAAAGGCGCCATCCAGCGGCGCTGCTGCCGCAGCCGCCGGCGGTTGCGAGGAGCTACGGGCGGAAAGACCGCCTCCACCGCCGCCGTCAGCAGTGGCAACCAAGTTCCTTAGCTGCAACCCGAGCTGTTGTTGTTGTTGTTGTTGTTGTTGTTGCGAAGGCGACAACAGGACACTCGACCGCTGCCTCCGCTGCGGCGTCCCAGTCAAGGCATTGGGCCCCGCATCCACGTCCATAGCCACTGTCCCAATGCGGGCCGCCTCCAAACCACCACCACCACCACCGCCGCTAACACCGCCGCCGCCACTCTTATCAAGAATGCGGCTGGTGTAACCGTCACCCTCCTCCTCGGCTTCCTCCTCCGCAGCAGCCCCCAAGTTTTCGTCTTGACGTTCCTCGGTCACACCACCGCTGCGTCTGGCGCCGACGGCAGCAGCGGGGGTGGTGTGCTGACTTGTAGAGGCACCTGACATCGTGGCCCCGTCGTTGCCACCGCCGCCGCCGCCGCCACCGTCGCCGTCAGCCCCACCGCCGTCGCCGCCGCCATTGAGCGTACGAGCCGCCTCAATACCTGCCGCTGCCGTTGCTGCACGCAGCATCTCATGCGATGCTAGCTGCTGTACCTGCTTTTGATAATGTAGTTGCTCTTGCAGCTGCGATTGTAGGACCTGGGATTGCAGTTGAGATTGCTGCAGCTGCCGCTGACTAGCCGCCAGCTGTTGCTCTAGCTGTTGCTGCCGTGGAGAAACAAACATGAGCTCCCCATCCTCTTGTTGCTGATTCTGCGGCTCGCTCGCAGGTAGCGGTAAGTGCGGCAGGTGCGGGGTTAGGAAGCCTCCTCCTCCACCCATGTCCGGTTGAGTTCCGCCGCCTGCGCCCAGGATACCCCCCATGGCCTCTATAATGGCCCCGCCGTTGCCGCCGCCGGCAGTAGCAGCAGCAACACCTCCCGACGGCTGCTGCCGTACGGCTGGAGTGCATGCAACGGTCTGGAAACCCCCACCGTTGCCGTTAATGCCGACGCCTCCGCTACCCAGCGACGCTACCGCCAGCTGCTGCTGGGAAGACGGAACCATGCAAGCCAGGGCAGCTCTACCCGAAGCAGCTTGTTGTTGCTGCTGCAGGGCTTGTTGCAAGTAGCGATGTTGTTGCTGCTGTTGTTGTTGCGACAGCATCTGCAGCTGTTGCGTCAGGTTGGGAGTGGCCGCAACAGTTGCCGCTCCAGCCCCCAGACCTGCTACGGGTGTCAGCAGCATCGCTCCGTTCGGCTCCACGCTACCAAAGCCAACACCGCCGCCGCCGCCGACTCCTCCTCCGCTGCCGCCGTCGCCACCCGCTGCGGCTCCAGAACCCGAGAACTGAAAAGGCGTCAACGATGACGGGTGTTGCAGCTGCAACGTCGCCATCTGACCACCACCCAGCGAGCCCGCTGTCAAACCGCCGCCTCCACCGCCGCCAGCCCCCAGCTGCGATGCCTGCTGCAGCTGCTGCTGCTGCTGCGGCCGGCCGCCATGCAACGAAAACTGCTGGAACCCCGCCCCTGCAGCCGCTGTTGAGCCTCCAACTCCTCCTCCATTCGCTGCCAGCCCCAACACTCCGGTGTGCTCATCCCCACACGTGGATTCCGTCTGCATCCCCAGTCCCGCCAACCCCAACATCTGCTGCTGCTGCTGTTGCTGCTGACCTCCCTCACCACCCTCTTGATGCGCACCCCCACCCCCACCACCACCCGCACCCGCCACCAATCCCTCATCCGTCGTCGCAACGACCGAAAGCACCTCCGCGTACTGCCGTCCCAGGCTTGCATGCGTGTGCGCCAGCGCCGCCACCGCCTGCTGCAGCCCCCCCACCAGCTGCTCAGCATGCGCCTGCGTCTTGGACAGCCCCAACAGCCGGTGCTGCCGGGCGGACAGCTCGTCCTGCAGGGCGGAGAGGCGCTCGTGGGACTCGGAGAGCTGCCGCCGGGCGTCCTCCAGCTGGCTGCGCAGGCAGAGCACCTCCTCGCCGGCCGCTGCGGGGAGGTGGAGAAGGAGAGGACGGAGGAGGAGGGTGAGGTGGATGGGTTTATACAGTGGAAGTGCACAGGTTGCGGGTGTGTGGTTTAAGGTTTAGGACTGCAAAAAAGGGGCATTGACATGCACACCAAGAGCAAGCAACGGAGAGGAACAGGCAACGGCATCAGCCCCGGGCCCCCTACGCACCTCTCCGCCCGCGCTGTTCGTCTTCCGCCTGGCTCCGAGCCGCGCGCACCTCCGCCTGCTGCTGCTCTGCCAGCCTCCTAGCAGCCGCCGCGGAGGTCTTCTCCACCTCCACTTGAGCCGCCAGGCGGTCGGCGCGGTCCTGGGAGAGCGGAGGAGGAGGGGGTTCATTTGGAAACAGAATCAGGAGGAGGGGGGAGGAGGATGAGAAGCGGGGAACGGGTAAAGGGGAAGCGCAGGGAGGACAAGGGGTACAACATGAATATGATAACACTGTAGAGCAGTGCTAACCCGTACCCAAGGGGAGTTGTCCTCCTCTTCCTCCTTCCCAAGCCCGCTGCTCCACCCTCCCCCACCTGCTCCGCCTTCCTCTCCCGCTGCTCCGCCGCCAGCGTCTCCCGCACCGCCTCCACCTCCCGCCGCGCCGCCGCCGCCGCCGCCCGCTGAGCCGCCGCCTCGCTGCGCTCGCCCCGCACCTCCGCCGCCAGCCGCTCCACCTCCTCACGAGCGCTGGACAGCTGGGCCTGGTGGGGCGGGGGCGGGGAGGAAGAGAGAGGGGTCCAGAGAGGGAGGAAGAGAATAACCATGCGCTGAAGGAGGGCGGCAGGTCATAGAGAACAGTCAACGTAACCTCTTCGTCAGCCAGCCCTTCCTAGGGTTCATACCTTCATACCCAAACAGCGCGCACCTTTGCCTCCGCCGCCTCCCTCTCCGCCGCCCTCCTGGCCGCCTCCGCCTCCGCCAGCTCCCCCCGGCCCCGCTCCGCCGCCTGGTCCGCCTGGCGGGACAGCAACTCCGCGCGCGATTCGGCGGCAGCCAGCATGCTGCGCAAGCTCTCCTCGCGACTGGACCACTGTTGGGTCGGAGGGGAACGAGGGTTCGGACATGGAATATCGGTAAGAGCAAGGTGCCTGTGCCCCACTGGGGGAGCCGGGAGAGACTGGAGGGGCCGGCGATGGAAAGAGGTTTATCTGGGATGTGGGTCCCCTCTTCCTCCGCCTCCGCCTCCCTGCCCTTCCCTGCCTCCTCGCACCGTTTGCTTCTCCTGCGCTCCCCGCTCCAGGAGCCTCGCGTGCTCCTCCCGCAGCGCTGCCAGGCTGCGAGCCGCGTCCTCGTACTCGCGACGCAGCTGCTCCAGCTGCCGCTTCTGGGACTGTAAGGAAAAAGAAGGAGGGACAGGAGACAAAGGCACAATCCGTTGGTTTGATACAACAGGGACAAGAACAACGACTGCTGGACACAAGCAGTAAGCGAGTTCCCCAAGGAACCCCAAGCACGCTCACCTCCTTATCGCTCTTCTCCGCCCGCAGCTGCGCCTGCAGGTGCATCACATGCTCCGCAGAGCCGCTACCGCCGCCGCCGCCAGCGCCACCGCCGCCGCCTCCACCTCCGCCAAGCGCCGCCGCTGTCATGCCTCCAGGGTAGAAACTCGTGGTTGGCGAGGGACGCGTCCCCATGCCCGCCCCAGCCGCTGCTGCTGCTGCCGCGGCAGCGGCGGCGGCGGCGGTGCCCCCGACCTGCATGCCCGGCATCGGCGGCATGCCGTACGACATAGTTACTCCGCCGCCGCCACCAGCTGCGCCGCCGGCGGCGTTATTGTTGGCTACCATGCGGCGCATGACGTTCCGGGCGGCTGCGGCGGAGGGTGTGGGGTTGGCTGAGGGCATGTCGTCCGGGCCGTCTGCGCCATGGAGCTCGTTGGCCTGCGGGGGAAAGGGAGAGGAAGACGAATGGGAGGAGAGCTGAAGAGAGATGAGCGTAAGCCCTGGAAGCCGGTCGGGACACGCTTCACAGCAGCAATCCCAAGAGGACAGGCGAGTTGAGGAAGCTGGGAAAGGCAGCAGCTGGACTTGGAACTGGACCAAGGCTAAGCCACGAAGGCGTCGACCTCAAACGGCGGTTTCAGCGCCGGCCCCAACACCGCCTCTTTGGTTGCCAATCATGTTGAAACGCAGTAGCCCAAGTCCTCACCTTTCGCTTGTTGCTGTTAGCCTGCGGTTGAGCGGTGTTCCCAATGGCGGCAGCGCCATTCCCGAGGCTCATGCCGCCATCCCCCTGTAGTGGCCCACTTCCCACGCCGCCGCCAACACCAACACCCGCAGCGCCGCCGCCACCGCTAGTTATGCCGTACACGGTGTGCTGTTGCTGTTGCTGCTGTTGTTGTTGTTGTTGTGGGGCCCTTCCACTAGCAGTGGCACCAACACCTGCATGCGAGGATATCCCCATGCGATGTGATGTCGTATTGCCGCCGTATTGCTGCTGTTGCAACGCATGGTATTGCTGTTGTTGTTGCAGTTGCAATTGCTGCTGCAGCAGCTGCTGCTGTTGTTGAGCATTGTTGTGTTGGGGTTGCGGCCGGCTGTAGTGGCTGTAGTTGTCACCTCTCTCATCGTCCCCATCGTCTCGGACAAAGTCAAACCTACAGGACAATCGTTAAACCGGGAGAGAGCAGCAGGTAAGGCACTTCCCCGCTTGACCCAGATCAAATTCACTGCTGCATTGGTCGGTGACTGATGACTGCTGATCAGCTAGACTGTTCAGTATCATGTAAGGATTCCGGTTACATGCGATGGGTCGCTAAGAATACCGGTGGTTCGAATACACTCAGGCCCTAGGTGTTCAGGTCCTCAACTCCTTGTGGCCCGATCGTGCCTTAATCCTCCGTACGCACCTGGCAGTTTGCTTTTCCAACCCCAGGTCATGCCCCAGAACCATTCTACAATACACACGATACGCACACATGCTGACTTACTCTATCACGTCCTGCGGAGGGGAGCTAAGCCGCAGTCTGGTTCCCTCCACAAGCCGCGCCGAGGTGTTGCGGCCGATCCGTTCCCCGTCTAGAAAGGTGCCGTTCGTCGATGTGTCCTCGATAAGCCATATCACGGTGCCCTATGTGTGGCAAAGAAAATAGAAATGGAAAGAAAAAGGTTTGCCCAACTTACTGCAAACCAACATGGATGGCTCTAGGTAGGACGGAGAAGACATAGTAGCATCAACAGGGGCAGGCACCGCGCCGCCAGTAGCGGTGCTATTTGCGGCAGCTCGCTCACCGTAGAGAGGTCAGGGTAGACGCGGCAATGCACACCCGAAAATTGCGTTAGCGCAGCGGGTAGAGTCAAGGCATCCTGCCCCGTAACATTTCGACCAATCCGCAGGGAACCAGTCAGATGGATGTCCGAAGTCAGCTCAGCAGCGAGGTTGCTGATAGGGATGAGCTTCCATCGCGGCATGGCTATGGATTCTGATACTGCTTAAAGAGCCCAGAATTGTTACTACACCAACGGTTCTAGTTAAAAGCTTGGTAGGACAAATATGCATCAAGCTGAACGGCCAGAAACAGCAGCGAGACTCTGTGCATAGGAGCTCCGAAATACGCTTCTTCTAGTTGTTGGTGTGCCGCTAAGTAGTGAACGACTCATCTATAAATATGCAAGCCACAGATCAGACAAGCAATGCTCAGGGCAGATGCCAGTTCCCCGCCATGCTTCGTGCTGGGCATGCTTCGTGAAGTGTACGACACAAACAAAGCATGCTTTTCACGGATCGTATGCAAGTACTACAGGGTCAGAGTCAGAACGATTCAAGTCGGTAAGTCATAAGGTCTCTATCATCGGAAGCATTCCATGTTATACGTATGTCCACTGAGTGTTATGCAATGACGGCGTATGCATTACGGCTATGGTAGGAGTGGCGAAATGTGCTGGCAGACAGCGTTCTGAATACTCTGATGATCATACAGAATCTAGCCAACCATTGTGAGTAGTGCTGACCGGTTTTACACTCCATTCACTCAGCTAGACGGAAACAGTGAACCTGGTCGAGAGGAGGTTACCGGTACTGGATTTCATGCTACCGATGGCTATCCCGCATTTACCCTATGGGGTGGAGTGTCCTTGATGCCCATGTATATATCTGCACGCTCTTAGGAAAGGGCATGCGTGCTTGCGGATTACACTTCGCGCGGCGCTTCGGGTTTGGAGGTCGTGCTGAAGTCTGATCGCTGACAGGTTGTGATGCCGAAGGCTGCGCGGTTGTACACAAAAATGACGCTGATAAGCTGTCGACGACTTTTCCTCACCCCATACTCAGCACCACTCACAACGACAACACTTAAACCCCTTGCTGCACCAGGACAACACACACGCGGAAATCCCACCCTCGCATGCACATGCCAAACATGCGTAACTGTGCCAACGTGTCTCGGGCCCTCAGACGCATACGTGTCTCAGCATCCCCCGTAAGGGTAAGCAAAGATTAAGCCATATTGTATTACGTCTCATCATCGGGCGACATCTGTTGCAACGGAACCCCAGAGCCATGACCTGTAATGCAACCTGATAATACTGGCCTCTAGACGCATACATGACTCAGCATTCCCAGAAAGGGTAAGCAAAGATTAAGCCATATTGTATATTGTCTCATCACCGGCCATGCAACAACTCCCAGGTGTGACTTGATGTGCTGCAATCTTGACGGATGGACCACGTCCTCCCTCACGTACCCGTCGTTAACTAGTGCTCGCCGGTAACCCGGACGACAACAGACGGAGAGCAAGGGAAGGGCACCCTAACAAGCGGCACAGCATCCCAGTAACGCCCAACCGCTAGCAGCTAGCCAGCACAGCCCTAACAGCATCCAACAAGAGCATACGGCATATACGGTACCCCCAAGCTCAGGCGTACATTCCAACTGAAGGGAAACGAGCCGGACCATGTGCCCTGGACACTTGCACATAAGCACCACATTGGCCGCCGTGCGTTGCCTTATACGTACCAAGTCCCCACCACCACTTAAAACTTACCTGGCGCAACGCTGCTCCCCGTTAGCTGCCCCGGGTCCCGGGGTGTCCTCTGGGTTATGAAAGCTGCTTCACTGCTGTACTGCAATTCGGCTGCTGCTTTTTCGATGCTGTTCTGCCTGACGCAGAGCTGCCGTTAAACAAGAACCACGCCCTTATCGTGCTGCCACATGCAACCTAAGTACGGCGCTGCCGCTTGTGTTTTGTGCTCATGATGGTTCCCAAAGCGCATGGAGCGCCGGGACAGACACAGGGGACAGCAACTGCACGGCGAGTCGTTACACGGGGTAGCAACTACCTGCAAGTAAGCAGCAGGGGATGGGAAGGGAGGGGAGTCAGGAGCGAACAAGCCCAGGGTTACGAGTACGGGTTTCTACTGGCTAATCCTCGCTTCCTATTGACAGGATTTCAAGGCACGTGTGGTGAACCTCTAATCAGGGAAGGGAAAGAGACCGAAGAGTTCCCGTGAACAGACCATGCATTGAACACCTGAGGTGCGCTTACCTTTAGACGATCGAGTTGGCAGCGCTGGCAATACGCGGCCACAGGTCCGCGCACTCCTTGGCGACGGGGCCAGTGATGGCAGAGCCCTTCATCTCACCCTTGGGGTTGACGATGACACCGGCGTTGTCCTCGAAGTAAATGTACACACCCTCCTTCCGGCGGTAGGGCTTGCGCTGGCGGATGACCACCGCAGGGGTCACTGCGAGCGAAAGCCAAAAGCATATAAGTGCTCTCTCTACTATTGAACAACTCGTGCAAGTTATTTTGTGCATGCCGCCGATGCCAATTTATGGCGCTCCCTGGGTTAAAGAATTAGCACGAAAAAAGAAGCATGCAAACAGCGATAAGACAACACTGCTGATATGTATCTTGCAAAGAGTCCAGCTCTCAATAATACTAGACTGCAGCCGCCGCAGCCGTTGTCCGCCGCTGCCAATGCTCCTCACCCTTCTTGCGCAGATCGGGCTTGCCCTTCTTCACCGAGGCCATGACCATGTCACCGCAGGCGGCGGCGGGCAGGCGGTTCAGCCTGCTGCCCCAGCCGACGACCGAGATGACGTACAGGTTCTTAGCGCCCGTGTTGTCAGCGCAGTTCATGACCGCGGCCACTGGGAGACCCAGGGCCATGCGGAACTTGTTGCCGGACGTGCCACCCTTGCGTTTGGACGCCATTTTAGCTCGCCTTGTGTCTGTTTTACAAAGAACAATAGAACATCAATACTAAACGTCAAAGTAGCTAGCTCTCAAAGCAATGAACGCACCTTTCGACAAGAGAGAGAACGTGCAGGGAGAGCGCGCACTAAGTCCGGCCCATTAGCAAGCCCTTCCTGGAGCGACATGGCTTGTACTTGGCTGAACCGGTTTACATACTAAACTCGAACACTGTTATACCGTTCGTTATTCCTTAACATATTATGCCTAAGGCCTTTGAAGAGGTACTTTCTGTAAGAGGTGAATGGAGCAACATGTGGTGGCCTTGTGCAGTGATCGCCACTGCTCCCTAAGACCAGTGCTACTCGGGATAGGTAATAATCGATATGTGCTAAGCTCTCGCCAAGGGGCCTCTTGCTGCAAACTCATCGCCTAAGCGGGGTGGCTCTTAATGGCTCGACTTTATTGGGGTTCACCAAGGGGCTGTCATGCGAAGAGACTTCAATGTGCGGGGGCTATATGGGGATGCTAATACTGGTGCGGCACGCTGCGGTAATGGTACACCGGGTAGCTATGGTTTGTCAAACATGATGCCCTTGCGGTTGAGGATTCCTCCAAGCTCGGGCACAGGCGCAGGGGCATACCACAGCCCAACGGTGTGGGGAGCCGGGGAGAAGCAGCTGCTTAGGTAATGTTGTGTAGAGCGAAGGCGGTGTGGGCAGGGCTTCTTGGCTTACCTGCCCTCTCAAGTTTGTCCTGCTAGCCTGGCTTTAAGTTTGGGGAGATCTATCGCCGGAAAGGGGAAAGGGGAATCATGCCTCCGCCAATTGCCTAATCCGTTACGGGGGGCCCTCGAAACCCTGAAGGCGTGGGTTGCAAGCTTGCAAACCTAAGGGGCGGCGAAACGCAGCACATGATGCTCAAATGCGTGGTGCTCAGACATCCCTGCCACATTCGTGGCACGTACCACACGCGTAGCGCTCTCCATTCTTCCCGACAACATCTTGAATTCCTTTGCATCACACCGAGCCACCGAAGACGGCCATATATTCGAGGACGGCAACCATACCACTGAAAGGATAACGTGTCCACTGGTACCTCGGCAGGCTGCTGAGAATCCTGAGAACGATGTCCGGCACTCCGGCTCGTTTGCGATAAGCTCGTCCAACTGTCTTCTGTTTCACCGGCTCCTGGTAGCGCAACAAGCAGCCCAATAGATCATGTATTATTGATAGAAATCAAGCTAACTGCAGAGTGCGGATTAACCCCATAGGTTATGCCGACAGGTCCGGCTGCAGGCTTACTTGCAACACACGCAAGGCACCAAGGATACTATATCCTTCACGCCCTTACTGCTCTGAACCGAGCAAGTCACCTCCTAAAGAATGCATATAAGCAGTCAAAATCTGTTAGCTCGAAACACACGTTGCACTCGGCCTTATAGGATGCATCGCAATCTTCAAATCGTCGCGGCTCAACAGCAGCAACAAAGCGAGCTCTTTATCAAGGTAGCTACACAGACTAGGAGAACCCCATTTTTAGCCCATTGCGCTCTTCACGTTCTTATCAAGGTGCATTTGCAAGTTAAAGCTTGTCATCCTTTGTTCTCCAACAGCTTGACCAGTGCTTGCGGTCATCCCACCTTTTTCCGGCTGGCTGCGTCACCTGCTCCGTGTGCTCCTTTTTGACATAACCTTTCCCCGCGATTGCAGTCTCCTCCGCAGCAGCCACGGCAAGCGCTTGCACCCTTTCCTTCAAGCTATGACCAAGCTATGCGACAGGTATCGCCAAGAGCTTGACTCTGCCCTAAGGCCCCCCTTCACGGGCACCCTGGCGTCCCGTAAACCCTACTGCCAAATGAGCCAGCCGTGCCGGCCATCTCTCTGACGTCCTCTCTCTACCTGAACCCACCGGTTTCCTGAAACCCCCTGCCTAGCGCCCTCCGTGCTTCCACACACCGCTCACGCGCGCCCAACCTTCTCCTCTCGCCCCTTGGCCATCGGGTTCTCGCCACTCCTACTCCCTTCCCGAACCACGAGAGCCACCCCATGCCAGGAGTTACGGGTACCAACATCCTTAACACCATGCTTATATCTTGTGTCTTGAAACACACGCATCCCTCATCCGCCCCAGGCCCAAGCGGCTGTCAAAGCAGCCCTGGCCGACGGCGCCCCCCTGGTGGAGGTGGAGTTCCCACCCACCTCGCTGGACTCTGTGGCGGGTGAGGCTGCTAGCAGTAGACAGCGGCTCGTAGCAGGCGCTTATCGGTGCGTCTTGGACAAACCAACAGCTCAACGCGCATGGCTGCTGCGAACAGGAACTGCGAGGAGTTGCATGCCCTGCGTACGCTGACGCCGATAGCGTTGGGTTAGCATGACACAACTGGCGCGTGTTCCGCTTTTGACATGCGCTTATGAACGCACAGCGGATGAGGCGTGTGTGGCCATGCATACTTGGCACATGAGTTCTAGGAGGAGTCCACGTCGCTGGGTGCAGTGGCTAAGGCTAGTTGCTTGGCCGTCTAGTCACCGGCTGCCAACGGGGTCACTTGGGGGCCCAGGCAACAGGTCAGGAAGGGGGAGCTCGTGCAACCTTCCCCAAACCCGCAGCAGTCCTCTCTGCAGCCAGTCCTAATGCGCACCTCATATCTCTTGTCATGCCATCAGGTGACGGCGATGGTCAGAATGAGATGAACGCGTCGATGGGCTTTCTGCGGCAGTTCCTGGGGGGCTTTAGGTGAGGGACGGCTCCCGCTTTGGCAGGTGGTCAAGTGGGCAGGTGGGCAGGTTTGTTGTATGTATAGCACTCGGACATATCGGCATTGAACTTGAGGTAGGACTGCTTTACCCTTGCCGTCACCCTGCACCGCTGTCCCGGCCGGGGGCTCTCACTGCCCCAATCCCTCGGTTATCGGCGCGACCCATGGGTCACAGGTCGCGTGCCGCCAGCACACGGGTATTCTTCCCGGACAATGTGGAGCTTGCCGTGGCTCGCAGCGGTCAGACGGAAGACCCGGCAGCAAGTGGGGTTTGGAGGAGATGGGTATTCCAATGAAAGGGCGGGGGCTTAGGTAAACTGAGCCGCGTCGGGGCTACATCGACTGGGTAAGGTAGTGTGTTAAGGAAACTGGCGGGGACGGTAACTAGAACCAGCGCTGGAATGACGTGGGGGAACGTATGGGAAAACTCCGAGTGGAAGGAAGAAAAGGGGAAGCGTTCAGATAGGATTTGCGGGAGACGCGATGCCAGGGTGTGTGCTGTTATTGGCGAGTGGTCAAGGCATCCCGCCATAAGCAAGGCCCGCCTTTCAACAACTTCACACGCTTCTCCGATCCCACCCTTCGTACGGTTTGTTCCCCAGGCCGACGGTCCTTAGAGCCGCAGTTCGGGGACACCGCGTTTCAGCTAGGCTACCTCACTCAGCAGAACGCGGTGAGTATGCTGTGCTTTACCTTAACTTCAACCATGTCCCAAAATCCGTTGGCACCCCGCCTCCATGCCTGTGCTGCAAAACCGTAAATTAATAAATAACCGCCAACTACCACCTCGCCGGCGTCACCGCTTATTTCTCTCACCAATGCCTAACTTCCTTCTCTGTGCAAACCATCAGGCTTGGGCTGTGTTTGGCTTTTACAGGTGCGTCTCGATAAAGCAAGCCTCCCCGCACTGCCTTGTTAGGACACATGCTACCGTGTTAATATCCGGAGCATGTGTCGTCTTGAATACTAAACGCCCCCCGTCTATCCTCACCTGCTGCTGGCCGCTGGCATCACGATAGCGACCCTCGGCCCCCTCTTTTAACCGCATGCTGCCTAGATCCGCGTTTGACCCGGTCAAGCTTGTGAAGAACACCGACGACTTGTTGGTGATCGCCTACCCCTCCTTCAACCCCCGAGGTGCGTCGCCTGCGGTTGGGAACTTGGGATGCTCCCATGTTGTGCGTCCTTTTCACCGACGCATGGAACACCGTTACCTTCGTTTGCATCATCACACGTGTATCACAACGTGGGCTTCTTATTGGGTGCCTTTTGGCCCTTTTTCACTTGTCGTACAACACGCAGAGGAGCTGAGCGCAGTGTACGAACTGTACGACAAAGCGGCTCGACAACGCAACATGCCCATCATCATCTTCAATGGTAAGTCTCGGCGCACCCGCGAAACAACTCAACTCGCCAACCACGACAGCTAGTAACATCCTCCACCTTTCGCCCCAACAAAGGCTTTAAGGATCTCCGGCAACTGCGTGTTGTTAACACTTTTAGGTACTGCGCAATGCCGTACACAACTTTGTAGGCTTGAGAGTCAAGCCTACACCACAGGCATGCTCTCAATGCATGCCGCATACCGGTACTCTCTCGCCACCTTTGTGTGTACAGTGCCCCAGGCATTGTCCTCATACCAAGCTGGTCTCTGCTATTCCATTCTGTGCCCCTGGCTTGGAAATATTGGGAATGTCGCATGACTAACCAGCATGAGTTACCAAATACTCCCACCACAGGCGAGTTGGATCGCGTAAGAGGCGGTTACTACCCACCCATCTTCTTTCCGGAAATAGCCAAGGTACACCACAAGCTTTGTTGCACGCTTGCATCGTATAGCGCATGCCGTGCATCTCGATTGGCTAGGAGTTGCTGCGCTACATGCATGGCGACCCCGCCCGCCGTCACCCCTATGCTACTACACGTCTTGCGCTGCATTGCAAGGCGGCATGTCCGGGCAACCCACGCTCCAGACACCAGCATGTCATGCAGCCCGCGCCACCCAAACCAACTTTTGCTGTCTAAATGCCGTACGTCCCGGTTGCACCTTGACCCCTATACCCTCCAGTTTGGTCGAGAGCTGCTTCCGCTCACCACCACCGCCTACTACATCCACAACTTTAAGGGCAGCAGGCCAGGTGAGGGGTTGAGCGTTGGGGTTTGCAGTTGTGACTCCTCCTACATACCCCCTTTTCTCACGCGGCGGGTCTCCTCCTCGCATCTCCTTTTCCTAACCGATGCTGAAGATATGCGAAACACGGTCATGGGTGTCACCTCTCAGCACATAGCATGTACAACAAGTACGATAAGCCGCTCCACTGTGTCGTACTTGCTGTCACCAACCAGACGAGAGCTGCCCTGGTTTGCATGCTAGCTTGCGCTGCGTTTACCTCTTCCCAGTTCCCACGCTATCATCTGTTCCTCGCCTTTCCTAGCGCTCGACGCCCTGCCTTACCATAGCCCTTGACATGCCTTTCCTCTTCCCATCCCTTGTTGCGCTTCTCACTTATCCCCCCATTCCTTGCCCCTTTCAGCTCCTCCCTTTGACCCTCCCGCCCTCCCTCTTTCCCATGCAATGTCCTGCCTCCGCCTCCCAGCCACACTGTTCCGCTGCTACCCGGGTCCCTGGCAGCTGCTAGCTCGCAGCCCCCAGGAGGAGCAGGAGGGCGGGCAGCCGCGGGTGTTGTGGAGCAGCCAGCAAGCGCCCTCGCTGCAGCAGGTAGCGCTGGAGATACTGCCGGCCGTGTGGCGGTGATGCGAAGCGAATAGGAGATGCAGTGGGGGCAGCGGCTTGTTTGATGGGTTCGGGAGTACGTTTAAGCGCTAGAATACGGTACCCGGAGCGGAGAATAGGTTACAGTTCAGTGCATTGGACGCTGGCGGCCATGCTGTCACATATGTCAGTCTGAAGATGCTATGGGCGCGTGGCGTCACCATGACCCGCGGGACGTTGTGAGTCGGACGTAGACCGTAACGTTCCAGTGTTGTTTTTGGAGTCCAAGAAGACATTCCCCTCGCTTGTTACAACTGTAAAACGCCCCAAAACGGTGCCAAACGAAATGCCAAATTACGAAGCGGTGTTGAAAAACACCGGTCTTGATATAATAAGAAGCCCTCCTAGATTAGGCGGAGGTGAATTTGGTGACCGCCTTAGTTCCCTCGGACACAGCGTGCTTGGCCAGCTCGCCCGGGAGCACCAGCCGTACGGCAGTCTGGATTTCTCTTGAGGTGATAGTAGGCTTCTTGTTGTACTTGGACAGCTTGCTGGCCTCCGTGGCAATCCGGTCGAAGAGGTCGTTCACAAGGCTAGTCATGATGGACATCGCCTTACTGCTGATGCCGGTATCCGGGTGGACTTGCTTCAGCACCTTGTAGATGTAGAGTTTATAGGTCTCTGCCTTGGAAACCTTGACCTTCTTCTTGGCCTTTCCGGCCCCCTCATCGCCCTCAGCATCCTTAGCAGCCTTCTTGACAGGCGTCTTCTTCTCCTTCTTAGGCGCCTTCTCGGCCTTAGGCTTCACCTCAGTCTTGGCTTCAGAAGCATCAGCGGGCGCAGCGGCCTTCTCGTCCTTCTTGGGCGCCATTTGGTAGATCTGCCTTTATTACTTAATTGCTAAGTATGAAAAGCACAATTCCGTTGCTGTGAAAGCCTAGGATTGCTAATTGCTTTTTGCTTCAAGAAGTGGGAAGTGAGGCTACAAGGTAGGAGCTAGGAGGGTCACCGGGGTAACTAACTGTCGTACTGATTGCCCACCTTCGCTTTGTTAAAGGCTAACAGGTCCGCACCCGCTGACGTGTTAGCATTCTAGCTAAGCTTGCTTCACTTCTTGGGGCTAGAACCGCGTGACTCAACATGCACACTTTAACCGGGCAAGCGTGACTCAACGTGCCACAGTTTAACCTTGCAACCGGCGAGACCATGCTCAGTACTAATTACCGGCTAGGCGGTGAGGGCAGACACAGTGCGGGAGGAGAGGGCTTAAAACACGTGGAAGCACAGGGTGGGAACACGGGGGGTAAAAATAAGGAAAACTGACGGGGGGGTATTCATGGAACACAAGGTCAGAGAGCATGCCGGGAGGGGGACACGGGGCTAGAACACGGGGGATACCTTACAGGGCTGGAACAATAGGTCGTCTGTAACATGGGGGACTTTCCAAACTTGCTGTGAATACGTTGAGGAGGAGGCAAAGGCGGAAGGTGGAGGAGCGGGAAACCGCCAGAAGGATGTTGTAAATGGCACAGTATTATGAAGTACGTAACCGTTCGCGCGTGGGTTCGTAGAGCTGATGTGATTGTGTGTATACGGCATATGTGACGGTTCGTAGATGCCAGATGCCGATGTCAGGGTGGCTCGTGGCTGTGTCCGGCCGTACCTCGCCTGGAGACCTGCACTGAGCGAGCCTGGCGTTTGGGGCTTCTGGGAAAAAAGCAGAAATGCATATAGTAGTAGGTTTGGCAAGGTTGCCTTTTCCAACGGACTGCCGCCCAAGTCCGGCCAATTGGCAATTTCAGTAAAAAAGACTCAAGCGTACTCGGATACTGGAGCTGCCTCGCTTTAAACATTTTCTGAAGATTGTTAAGCACCCTAGCAGTTAATTTTAAACCGCACAAGCAGTTGCACTCAACTGGAGTCATGCTATGGCACCGGTCGCGCTTAAGGTTCGGTTTGCCGGAAGTTTACCAGTATACCACTAGTGCAGCGAGATGCTTGGCTCCATTTGGATGTCGCCGTGTCCGCCTGCCTTGGGAGCCCGTCAAGCAACGTACGGTGGTTGGATCCTGGGCGCGCCGTGCACGCGAGAGGCAGCTAAGTAGAAAACATGATTGTTTTAACGGATGCCTGCAATCCGCTTCCTTCTTACATAGTTCTGTTTTCTTTCTATTTCGTTCACAAATTGAGCGCACGCGGAGCCTAAAACCTTCTTATTCTAGTCTTTTCAGCTACAAAGACACCATTTTAGTATCCTTAGTTATCCTCGCGGCGCCAATGGAGGCCGCTAGAAGCCAAATGTCGCTTGTTCAAGGAATGCGTAGTCGCAAGTCCATGAAAACCACCATGGGCATGACTGTGGAGGCTCCCACATTTGAAGCGTGTGATGGTGGTAATACGTCCGTTGCCGTCAGCCCGTCAGGGGCTGCCCGAACCCCCACCGGTACTTCACTGTTTCCATTACAGCCCATTGGACTATTGGACGGAGCTGCCTGTGCTCTCATGGACAACGGCGCTCCAAGCAGGCTTTCCGTTTCCTCTTCGTTGCGACAGCCGGTCACCGCCTTAGTAGGAACGAGTTCGGCAAGGGCTGCTGCTACGGCATTGCCGCCATCTTCGTGCACTCCACCACAGCAAGCCTCGCCGTTTTCAGCTTGCGATGCCGCAGACCACGATTATGACTATAACGGATCCAGCACAAGCTCGTCTTGCAGCCGGCGGTCCAATAAGCTCCTCGACAGCATCGACTCCGAAGGCAGCCGTCCAACCAGCGACTCGCCCACAAGCGTCCTGCCCGAGTCAACCCGAGTTCAGGACTCTTCAAACGCAGTACGGAAGCTACTCTCGGCTACCGTGGCGGCCTCCGCTAAAATCTTCAGTTCGATGAGCAACATGGATTTACACCCTCAGGAGCTCCTCGCTATCTCGCCCAAGCCTGGAACGTCAAAATCTTCGCCTTCTCCGCCTCCAAGCCCCAAAGCGACATCCAAGACGGCGCGCATCTCTAATTCGGACAAGCTTTGCAGAACCACCAGCTTGCCAATCTTGAAGAACGCCGTCGCTGGCGGGTCCTTCGGGAATGGCAAGGCAAAGAAGGACTAAGGGGAAGGCGGCCCAATAGTTCCAGTCCATGGATCACGGCAGGTTGGATGTTTTCGCATGCAGAACAGCACTACGATTCCTCAGGGTTGTGGAGTTGCATTGATGAGGGGAGTGGCGTGTGGTGGAAGGATGTCTTCTCTCTAATTCGAAGGGTTCATGTAGGGCTGATTGCGTGTGATGGCTATACTACACGAGTGGTGTGTGCGTATGTCTGTCGAGACTTATTGGTGGTTGAGAGAAGCGTCGAATAGGGCAGGATAGCGCACGGTTTAGAAGTAACACGATGAGGGTGCTAACTTTCATGCATGTATATTGTGAGTGGATGGGTTTGTCGTACGAATCACTTGGCTGGGCACGGACGTCATGCCCAGTTCGTATACCAGTTTATGGCTGTGACTTCGGCAGTGTGTGAGTTAGAACCACAGCAGGTATCAGAGCGTACCATTTCGGAAATAATTTGCAGCAGGGTCTTAGAATGAACGCGCTGAGGCTTTATTGCTTGTTTCGGACTTCTTATGCAGGCACTTACATGTTGTCATTGCCCGTCTTACGCACTTTTACGTTTCCATGGTGGTGTTTTGTCCCGTATGTCGTACCAGGCACGTTGGCTTTTGAGTTGCTTGTTGACAGGAAGGACAATGGCTGTAGCAAGGTCGCGGAAGGGCCGGAGCATAACTGAATAAGAGCCTACAACGTCACCTCTAGGCTCCCCCTACGTACGGACCTCCGGGCCCTCTTGAATATCAAGGGCCAATTCGATTCCATGCATGTGTATTCTGATTGCACGCGCACGTCTACTGGTGTGTTGGTGGGACATATATCGGTCCAGTCCTGCCGTGCATGGGGACTATCAACCCTGACTGACACTTATTTGTGTCGCGCGTTAGTAGTACGCGTGTGAGAACTTCTTTTGCGCAGCAGTGCCATGTACGGCACGGTACGGCAAGAGTCCTACAACACACACATGTTGGGGATGAATTGTATTATTGTAACTAGCTTGCCGCAGCATTGCTGCTTCACTCAGCTCCTGTGGCCGCCTAGCATACGGCCATGCGTATACCATACCATAGCACCATACCATTAGCATGCGTCAGCAGTCACATAGCATCGGTACCAGGCGCATTAGTTGTACCGTTGGCAATGCAACACTCTATAAACACGCCCTACCCAAGCAACTGCAAAGCATATCCCGCGGCCATCCAGCCTACCCCACCGCTATGCGCAACCAGAACAAAGCCTCTCGGCTATAGACTCTTCTCAATCAGCTACATGCACCCTAATGAAGCAACACGGATCCACGCATGCGGCCAATACGGCCGCATGGAGATACGAAGAAATTGTAAACAGACAATCAAACATGTGGGTGCCTGCATGTCATAGATGCAACTACTTTCCATATGCATGTACGGGTAGTGAGCATACATGAGCAATGAAAGGGGCATGCACGCCTCTCGCTTGTTTGCACGATGCATGGACCTTCCCACTCGCAACCCAGCATGCACAAACGCAAGTGATTGTACGACATGCACCTGAATGTACGGCACGCGAGTGTACAGCATATGAGGTTTAACAGTTGACTGGCAGACTCTAGCGCACGGAAAATATCTCTACCCAACATGCAATATGCACAAGTACCGGGGAGGGCACACATGGGGGGCAAGCAATGACAGAGGCGTACATGCCAGCATCCTCCCATGCACACCGCTACATACACAGGCGCTAGAAGAGGTGGTGTATGTGGCACAGCAGGCGGCACACCACCGCACCCCAAGCACGCACACGCCCCCAAGCCCAAAACTCATCAGTCAACACACACATACACATTCACCAGCATAACCAACCGCAACCACATGGCTACGCATGCTGGTCTGTCGTGGTACGTACAACAACGCCCCTACCTACCTCTCACACGCTGCTGCACTATCGTCTACCCTAACCTTCACCCCAGCTGTACCTCCTTCGGAACATGCGCCCCGCTCTCAGCAAAGTACAGTCCCCCATACGCCAGAAGCGCCTTGTACCAGTAACACCCAAGCGCAGCTTCGCTTAGCTGTCGTACCGCAAACTCGCGAGCAGCCAACGCCAAATGAGGTGGCGTGGATGCGGGCGGCGGTAATGGGGAGGCGGGCGGCGGGGGCGAGGTGTCTCCATGTTGTGGGGGCGAGGTGTCTGCATGCTTTTGCTGCTGCGGAGGCGGCGGGGATGTCTCCAGGCGGGTTATGGCGGCCTTGATGCGTGGGGCGATGTGTGAGAGGAGCTGGTCGCGGGGGGCTTCCGGGAAGGAGAGGAGGTGTGTGCCGGGCTGCAAGGCGGGGTAGTAGAACTCGGAGTACCTGGGGGTGGGGGCGCAGGAGGAGGGGGCAGGAGGAGGAAGGGGCAGAGGGGCACAGGAGATGGGGGCAAGAGGAGGAAGGGGCAGGTGGAGGAGGCACGAGTGGAACGCGTGTAGCGGCCGGTGTGAAGCTGCACACCACGACAAAGCCCTTCTTCTTCAACCCCCGCCCCCTCATCAGCTATACTCCCTACCTGCCCTGGAAGACGATCACCACCGCCCCGCACGCCAGCTTGTACTTGAGCGAAGCCGAGTAGGTGAGTCCGCCGCTGTGGAGCAGGTAGCGGGAGGAGCACCACTCGTCCAGCAGGCTGAAGTGACTGATGGTGGTGGTGGTGCGTGATGGTGCAGCAGGGGTCGGGGCCAGGGGGGGCGGGAGCAGGTAGGGCAGGAGGGCAGGAGGGAGGGCATCGTCCCTTCGTCCGCGTTACGGGGCCTTCCGGTTTGGGATCACTGTAAGGCTCATTCGCTCATGCGTACCTGTACCACGCCCCATCAACTGTCACGCCCCATCACACGTACGGAACGGCCGCGATGGGCCCTTGCTGGCATAAATACCTTTTGTTGGATACGTAAAAGCCGGTGGAGAGGACGTTCAGGTGCGCCCCGAACAGCGACATGTCCGACCCGTTCACCTGCGGAAACCAGGGGGGCAGGGAGGCATGGGGCGAGGCAGAGGCGGAGGCAGACGCGGAGCGAGGCAGGGGCGGACGGCGGGAGGTCTACAGGTTGTCTACCGGCAGGCTGTAGTGAGAGAGAAGCGACTGCTGTTGCCACCACCCTCCAGCCCCCACCCACCTGCGCCTCCAGCAGCAGCGGCATCAGCACCCGCCGGTACCCCACCCCCGCGTCGCCCCGCAGGAACAGCTCCGACTGGCGGCTGGTCCAGGGCAGCATGCCGCTCTTGAGCAGCAGCAGCCGCCGCAGCGCGCGCCAGCTGGAGGGGGAGTAGGCGGTCTGGGGGTAGTGCTGGAATGTAAAGTCTGGAGGGGAGAGGGGGAAGGGGGGAGTGGGTTGGGTGGGTTGGGTGGAGGAGGTAGGAGGGAGAAGGGTGTGATGCGCAAAACTGGTCGCGAGGGTAGGGTTGTATCTCATATGTATGCTTAGGTTGAGGTAAGGCTCTGAAGCGAAGGTCGGCATGCTCGGGGCCCCGCCATGCGCCGCTCCGCGCCGCCCCCTCCACGCGCCCTTCCGACCCCCATTGCTTTGCCCTAACCTGTGGTCTCCTATGGTTTGGTTTGACCCCCCCCCCCCCCCAAACCCACCCGGCACGGGCACGTCCACATAGTCGGGTGAGGCGCACGCTTGGAAGGAAGGCAGCCGCAGCGCCAGGGAGGGGGAAACGATGGGGAAGTCCTACGGAAGGGGAGGAAGGGGAAAAGGGAAGGAGAGGGAAGGAGGAGGAAAGGCGAGGAGAGCGAGATGGAAGCGGGTGGAAGCATGCCAGCCATGCGAGAGAAACCAAAGCGAGGTGTTGCAAAGTGCATGAAGTGGGCATTCCTTCGTCGCGCAACGCAGTACAGCCAATCGATGCAAGTAGCCCCGACACCAGCAGCTCACCACTTTTACTGGGGCCCCGTACATGCTCGCGTGTACAGGGGCCCAGCGGGGTGCTTCCGTACACTTCGCAGGTCAGGTGCGTTGCAGTACACCCAAAACACTTGCACGTAGTTACCCCACGTGCACCGCACCCGTAACCCTCCACGCACCTCCGTCCCAAATATGAACTTCATCTCGCGGCCGCCCAGCGCCGCCACCAGATCCTCATTGTGCTGCCGTACAGCCCGTTCCAACACGCGCTGCATGCCCACGGGCTTGTGCGGCTCGTTGTGTGGGTGGAGCTGCTTAAATTGAAGGCGGTACAGAGAGGTTGTATTGTCGTACGAAAGTACGACAAGGGTTTTGCCAGTTGGATAGTCGCCCCTGCGTAAGGGCAGAGGCCGGGTTGCGTTGGGTTGGGCAGGAGGATAGGAGAAAGAGCGTTACTAGGGACAAATGGTTGAAGGATATGCACCAGGAAGTTGCCATGGTTGTCTCTGGGCCGGGAGGCATGTCCCTGAAGGGATGGGCCCTTGGATGGGCGGAGGATGGACTGGAAAATATCAAGGGGCTGCAAAACATACACGCGGCACGTTCCTGAACATCCTTATTAAGACCATTTTCGCAAACGCACCAGCGTATGTTTGCAATGGCCTGTAGGCTCTCTTCAATCGTCATGTTTGATTGCCGCGCGACTTCGTATGAAGGGCGGAACCAATGCCGAACAGCATCATCAATCCAAAGATGTGCTTTGCAGTCATAAGCCTGTGCATCGAGCAACAATGACGCCTTTAACCGCGAAGGCGGGCGGATGGCCAAATGGCGATAGATGCCATCCATGACGGACCAAGCGGACGCACCGAAAATAGCGGCAATCCACACAACAGAACGAGGATTCCTGGACGCATACTTGTGCCAAAAGCCTTTTTCGTGGACATGGTGTCTAAGCTAGGCGGCTGCTGTGACGAATGACGGTTGATTGCCGTCTGCTACAAAGGTTCACGCCGCTCTCCTGCTTGTGACGCTAACGCAATGCCATTTGGTGTATCGTCTAGACCTGGGGGGATCCTCACTGCATACGAGGCATGTTACCTCCTGCCTTTCGTACAGTCATTGGGACAATCTCCCTTCTCTTACTACCTCTTTACCACCCCTTTCCGATGCACTATCGCATAAAAGTTACCAAGCAAGATGTTAGCATGCAAAAGCTGGCGTTTAGAAGCCCTCAATCGGTCGCATATGTTGCGACGCCCAGCGACACACTCGTAGACATCTGCCTTCTTGTCCTGGTTGGCTCGTGCGGGAACAAACCATTAATCAATGTTGCGACACTCTAATTGGACGAGTTTGTACGTGAGAGGGCAAAGAAAAAGGTTCACCTACTCCCGGTGGGCGGGCAAGCGGCGCTTCGTGGGGGGCTTGGATGGGTAAGGCACAGCCACGCTTACCTAGCAGTATAGCCTCATTTTTGTGCCACTGACTTGTTTCTTGCTTAGCCTATAGGCCCGCATCTAATCGCACAGGTTCGGATTACAGTCGTTTGCAGACCCCATACATAGGGCCCTACGAGCCTACGGCATGCAGCCGGTAGCCTTGCCCCTGCCTCCCATAGGCATACCATCTAGGTAATGGTAAAACGATTGGCGACAGTAAACAATGGTGCAGACGAAATGCCTAGCGGTGTTATTCCTTATTACTGTCACGGCAACATGGCAACAGCAAGCAGATGCCTGGCCGCATAGGCGGCAGCTTGTGTCAAGCTCGACGTCAGATTTACATAGCTTACCCAGCTTACGGGATGAGGAAGGAGCTTCGGGCAGACATGAAATGTCTGTTGGGAGCATCCCACAGCCGCAGCCGATGCCGAAAAATACGTCCCCGACGCATGTCACTTCATGGAAACGAAGATTGCTTGGAGAGGTAAGGCGTCTGTATGGGTCCAGTCGTGCAAATAAGCAAATGCTGTTGTGGCTTTAGTCAAATGGCAGCTGCCGAGTGACAGCTGTTTTGAATTTCCTGTATGAACTTTAGAAGTAACAATACATACTGACTTTAGAAGTCTGCCAAAAGGTTGGTGCCCATGGAAACACCTTAACTATGGCGGGCGGAATTCGGTCAAATTCCGCCCATCGGGAATTGGTGAAACTTGCAAGCGTAGGTGCCAATGTCGCTTACAGTCTGCTGCTGATCCTGCCTCTGCGTAGGTGGACATACCAGTATACTCCGAGCTACTAACTTATTTGGACGTAAGTCGCCTTTGAAGTACTACTATTAATTCCTTAATTGGCTTTTGCTGTAAGAACTGGCAGTAGCTCTAGATATCCATATAGAATGTCCTGACGGGCCATGTACGGCGATGGCCTGCACGCAACCACCTGCGTACGCGGTACGCCAGCTCAAACCTTTCGAGCTCCTCCCACTCTTCCTACGCTAACTTCGCATGCCAAGCTCCACGCGCATGGGCTGTCTTGCCCCGTCACCATCAGCCCTTATTCCTACAGCTGTGTACTTACCTCGCCCTGCCCCACATCCTAGATGCCTGTGCATATTCCCAGCCCATGTTCAACTTCATCCACACAGGACTCGCTCATGACTTGACTTCTCAACACCTCCTGCTTCCATGCCCAAGCCCACCGTACACTAGCCAAACAAAGAGCACCCGTGCAATCGCAGGCCATGGAGCAGCAGCAGCCGGTAGACTGCAAGGCGGCGGTTCGCAACCAGTCGCGGCCCACTCCTGCGGACCTGGGCTTGCAAACCTTGGACACCATGCAGGTCAGCGGGGTGGGGTTGCGCAGGATTATAGAGAACGGGAGAGGAGGATTGAGGTGGAGAGGTCGGGGAAAAAAGAAATTCCAAAGTGTGGTGTGATAATGATCGGGGAGGAGGAGGGGTCAGGGAGGAAGAGGAGAGGGGAGGGTGCGTCATGCCTGTCTTAGGCTTACCACTATGGTGCCGTAACCCACCTCCACGCAACCGCCCCTCCTCCTGGACCCCTCAGGAGCTGGATACCCTTCCTGCTCGGATTGCCTTCATAAACCTGCTAGCAGACCAGGTAAGGGCGGGTGTGTGTGTGTGTGTTTAGGAAACGGGCCGTTTATCCCAGTACTAAGGCATGGAGCGAAGGGGAACAGGAGGCGACAATCCAAAACCCCACCCAGTACTCAATCCCGTATACACCCATCCCTCTGCATGCAGATGTGCAGCAATAGCAGCAGCAACAGTAACAGCAGCAGCAACGGTAACAACAGCAGCAACAGTACCGGTAATAGCAGTAGCAACAGCACGCCTGCGGGTACCACACGCGTGGCAATGTTCACTATGTGGTACGGCAATTTGTGGGGGCTTCGGAGGTCACTGCTGCCGTGGATGCAGTGGCATCTGCAGCTGGGGGTGTGCAGGTTCTATGTAAGTGCGAACGGATGCTGCCATGTACGGCATATTGGGCAGAGTTGGGAGGTCGGGAGGGGACGCGCGCCTAGGGGGGCTGCCCTCCTAAGGGCGTCACGGGGCTACCGCATTCAACCAAGATGAGAGGGCGCCTGGGGGAGTACCGTATTCCATGTTTCCATCTCAATGCGTTAGGATATTCATTCCCTCTCATGCTGCTCGACTCCTGCAGCTACCGACAGCCGCTTTCTGTGCCTTCACTGCCTTGCCCTAACCCCTGAAATTCCTTCCGTTTGGTTTCTCTCTCTGATCCCACATCCGCCCACAGCTCGCCTTCCAGGGCCGCGATACTGAAGCCTTCGCAGCCCTCAACCAAATCTCCCCCTCGCTGCTGCATCTCATCCTCTTCGCGCCGCCCTTCGGGTCGCCGGACGCCGTACAAAAGTACCGTGAAGCCGCTGCTACTCACGAGTGGGGCGTGAGGCCGGGCAACTGGCGCATGATGTTCAAGCAGTCCCATGGAGGGGACATTGCGTTCGCGTTGGCGAGGGAGGAGGGGTTCCAGTGGATGGCGCACCTTGACGTGGATGAGCTTCTGGTGCCAGGTGAGGCAGGATTAGGTGAGGAGCGGTCCGTTCTGTTGCCGACCTGCCCCCTCGTCCCCGCGCTTCAAGTCCTAAGCCCTGACTACCGGTCCCAATCTGCCCCTCCTCCGCTGCCGTCTCCCCTTCCCTCCTCCTTACGCACCCTCCCTTTTCCAACATCTTCCTCCCCAGAAACCACCCTAGCCGCCGGCCTGGCCTCGACGCCTCCCTGGGTCGCCTGGCTGCATGTGCTGAACCATGAGGCGCTCGTGGAGGCGGAGGGCGTGGTGAACAAGTTTGAGGAGGTCACGCTGTTCAAGTGGGAGGCTAAAGGGGTTGGGGGTAAAGGGTGATGCCGGTGTAGCCGTTCAGCTTTAAGTAATAGTCATTTTGGATCAGCTCCTCTTCCCCTTGCCCTCGCCGCCCCCTAATGCCTTTTGCCCTCACTTGTGGTTTAAATTTTCCTGACCTTCCTCTCTCCGGCAGGACCCATGGGTCGGTGTTGCCTGATAAAGCAACGGATCTGCAGTACCGACTGCGGTTGGGCACGCATGGGAACAATTACCAGGTGCGGCTGGGGAAACAGGAGAGGGCGGCGGCTGAAGGTTGGTTTGGAATAAAGGAGGGGCTTGTTGCTGCTACCTGTTAGCTGCTTCTCCCTCAACTCTGTTCCCCCCTCACGACCCGACTCCGAAACCCTTGCCGTACGACGCCTGTAACAGTTGTACTACAACGGCAAGGCTATCGGCAGGACGGACAAGGGCCCCATCCGCATGTTCGGAGTGCACGACTTCACAGGACCTCGGAACGCCATGTAAGAAGGGTGTCAGGAAGGGTGTTTGAGAGCACCCCTCTTTACCTCCCCACACAAATCCCTTCTCCCTTTCAAACCACGCCCCCGCCGGCGCCACTCTTCAATCCTAACTCGCATCTCTCACCCTTCGCGCCCCTCGGCCCCACACCCACCCTCTCACCCGCAGCTGGAAGCACCCCCAGCACAACCCAGATGGGGAATTCCGCGCCCAAAACGCGTCCTTCTTGCTGCTACATCTGCAGTACAGCAGCTGGACGGACATGCTGGGTAAGGCCCGGAGCTCTTGCCCGCCCGAATACCGAGCGGCGGCGGCGGCGGGAAACAGAACCAAGGTACGAGCGGTATGGGGGGAGGGACGTGGCGAGGGACTTAACTATCATGCCGCGTGAGGAGGGTGAGATGGAATGTGCGCGGGCGTTCTGAGGGGTGGTTCTAAAGTAGCCTCAGTAGGCGGGAGGAGAGTGGCGTCGGTGGATACGTCTTGTAGCCATCTTGCTGAGATCCCAGCACCTTATCCTCCTTCCTTCCCGGTCCTCTTCCTCGGTCGTCCTCCTTAATCTGTCCTCAGGTCAAGGAGTGCTTCTGTCTAGACTTCGACCTCAACGCCTACATGGCCGCCGTACAGGGCCCTCAGGCGGCCCGGGAACTCTGGCTCGCCACCTCTCTGTGGAGTGAGGGGGCGGTGCGCAGAGATGGGGAGGTGAGAGGGCCGATGGGGAATGGCGGGGGACGGGCGGGCGGGTGGGGTTGGGGTTGGGGGGGAGAGGTGAACGCTAGGTTGGGGAGCGTGGAGGGTAGTTTTCCTGGCGTCATTCTTCAACGTCCCCGCTAAAACCGGTAATACCTCTATCCCTCCCCCTGTTCCGCAGAAGTGCCGTGTGTATGGGAATGTGACGCAGCTCACATCCTTGATGCTTCGGGATGGGCTGCTGAAGCGGATCACCGGGCCTCGTTTGGTGTTGCGGGCGCATGAGATAGCCATTCGGGGCATTGCGAGGGGCATGGGGATACGGGTGGGGGAAGGTCCCGAAAAAGTGCGAGTGGAAGGGAGGGGAGGGGAAGGAACCGTCGCGGATTGAACTGAGCCGGTTTAAAGTTCAGGGTGAAACGAATGAAGGAGGAGGCTAGGATAGTACTGTCTGTCCACGAGGTCCGAGGGTTTGGGTTAGGCGGAGGAAGACGAGGCGGAGGAAGGGAGGTGTGGGTTCAGCATTAAGGGTCCAGCAGCTGGGCAACATGAACTGGGCGTCCGTGGAAAGCTCGTAACTGTTTTTTCCTTATCTGGCGGCCCGTTGGGTGCCTGTATCCCGTCCGTCCGTGGGTCAAAGCACACGTCCAACACATGATCTCTTTATCTGCTTGTTATTCGGTATGTTTATATTACCTGTTTGTGAGCGAAGGCGGGCGATTCCGCTGGCCTACGTGTGATTACCAATACCATGTCCGTTATTGGTATTCGTACATTCCGTACGTGATTACTTGAGCATGCAAAACGTAAAATTCCTGCGAGACACCAAGGAGTTCCCAAGTAGCTAGTGCTTCATGCGCTATTTGTTCCGATATTGCTTCGGGTTTGGAAGCCTGCGATTTCGTATTGACTGTGCACTTGATGAGTCATGATGTGGCCTTAACTTCCCGTGTGTGGAATGGTCAGGTTTGACTTTCTTAGCAAGGCAGTGTAGCATGGTCGATACAATGGGGGTTTGGCTCAGTTGTGGACATGTAGAACTGAACGAGAGCATGTGCATACTGGCTGTATGTATCGACCCGCATGGGGATCCCTCGCCTACGTCCCATCAGGGGTCCTTCCTACCGGTCGTCGCTTGCTTCGTTGCAATCACGGTGTACTGCATTCTTTCCCCTCATGGTTTCCCGCTCTCACTCCAGCAAGCTTTAATACCAGGCTGGCACGTTTCGGCCTGGAGACCGCTACGTGAGTTAAGATGCAGGTAACCGCTGGAACACACATGCAAGCATACGCAGCTGCGCATGCCCGCAGGAGGATTCAAAGCATGCGTGTGGAGGTGTACCCTTACACGCCCCTACCTGCAGGCGCGGAAAACCTCCGCCAGTAGTGCAAATCACCCGCTCAAACACCATCCACACCCGTTCACCATCCAGCCCCTCATACATCTGCAGCTATAACTAGTCATCAAAGGAGCAGGGATGGAAGATGTGTTGCATGCTCCTCTTTCCCCTTCAGCCCACATGCTTTCTAACCACCGAGACAGCAAGAGACCGTCACGCCTCACGGCACCCTGTGAAAATGGTGTGTGCTGAGGCCCACCACTTGATGCTCACGACCAACCTCAGCTCCTCCGCAACCCATCCCCATGCCGGCCTGTGCGCAATATCCAACTCCTATTAGGCCCCAACCCCACCCCGTCTCTTGTCAAGAATCCCTGGTGCCTGACACCTAGAGCCTGGAACGAAGTACCTGCTGTAAGGAGGACAATGGTTACCTATACGGCTAGTCCCAAGCATGCAACCCAGGGCTCCCCTAAGAGAGCTTCCGTTCCTGTTCCCTGACCGCATGGGACTACCGCACCCTACCCGGCTGTCTCTAATATATAACGTGACGAGGGAGAAAACACACCTAAGGAAAGAGAAAGAAGGGCTGCCGGAAAAGGGCACCGCATGCCTGCACCAGTACCCATCCTCGCGCCCCTACAACCAAGTTCTAGAAACGGCCCTCCTCTCTAACACCCAACCAACCCGGGGGCTCCACCTGACCCATCCCCCTTTTTGGGTCACGCAAGCCAGCTAGCTACCCAGCCAACCGACTGGTTTATCGTACCTAACAGCACTCCCGCGTATCAGTTCGGAGCCTTGCTATTCTTTCCGACCTACTTCACAAGCACCATGGAAGGTTAACTGCAATGACCATGGGCATTATAAACACACAGGCCTGGGCCGCCTCAGCCCCTCTATCTTTCCTCCTTCCCACTTGCTTCCCATTCCCTTCTCGCTCCGGTTGAGGACCTAACCACCACCAAAGTGTTGGTGGTCATCACTTAGGCGCCCTCAAGACCGTCAGCCGTCCTTCCACAGCCCATACACCCGGCCCCCTTTCCTGGAACACCTCCTCCCCACCTCCGCCCTTCCCATGCCACGCTCACCCGCACTCCTCTCTCACCTACCCCCCCCAGCACAACGCCACACAGAGGACACATGCCAAACACACCATCACCGCGGCATCCACTGCGCCCCCGTGCCCCTCACACCCTAGTCACCGCTGTGCTCCCATCCTCCGCCCTTCCCCCTCCTCCATCAGCAGCCGCCCTTTATCATTTTCCTCCTCCTCCTCCTCGCCCCTAAACCCTCGCGGCTACAGGTGCGGCCCCATCTCCAGTACGGCAATGGTGATGTCATCTCGAGATCTCAGCATGAGCGCCTGAGTCAGCAGCAGATCAGCTACTGCCTGACAGCTGAGTGGAGCAGGCGGCGGCGGAGATGGAGGTGCAGGAGCAGCAGGGGTAGCGGGGGCAGCAGCAGGGCCGCAGGAGGTTGCGGGTATGGAGGGGGTGGAGGCGGTGGCGGCTGCAGCGGTGGAAGAAGAAGAAGAAGGGGCTTGTGCTGGGGGTGGTTGTGCTAGTCCGGAGGCTGAGGAGTTGGGGGAGGTGGTGGACTTGGCAGCTTCCTGAGAGGGCAGAGGAAGGGAGGTGTTGAGAGGCGTGTACGACAAGCTGTTTCAATCCATGTGGAGGAGACGGGGACGTGCTTTCACTACTGCGGTCCAACGTGCCGTTATCATCCACTGCAAGGCTACCGTCTCCTTTCTTCCCCGCCCTGCCCTCCCCTGCTGCAGCAGACCCCTCCCCGCCCTATATTACCTGCAGCAGCAGCCGTGCCGCCCGCTCCTCCGACATGACGTCCCACAGCCCGTCACTCGCCACCACCAGCACCGCACACTCGCCGGGGGAAACCTGTTTGTGTATGGATAAACGGAGACGGCAGCATGGGGGCGGGCAGCAGGCGTTGGAGGAAGGGGTGGGAAGGTGCGAGGGTATAGTACCTGAGGAGATGCTTTCCAACGCGTGGCGGCTTCCGCAGCAGATCCCTCCCAAACATGCACGCTGACCCATCCTAGTCCCGGCCTTCTCGCTGGTCCTGCGGCCCTAAGTCAAGCCCTGCTCCAAGCCCTGGTGCCGTACGCACCTCCGTCACCGAGCTGACGTAGGGCTCAGCCAGAAAGCCCAGGTCCTCCTCCTTCAGAAACCTAGGGGGTGCGGGGGGAGGGGAGGGGGAGCGGCGGGGCGGCATGGGACATGAGCGCATGACACGGCTTGCTTTCTGACGCCATGGTGTGCATGGGTCGTGTGCGATGGGTTGGGTTCAGGGGCCAAGAGAAGAGCTAGCTACGCCCACAATGGATGCCCCCCCCTCACCTGTCCCCCAGCATGCGGCTGATGTTGAGCCCGTACAGCCGGTTGCGCACGGTGTGTCCCCGCCGCGCCAGCCGCTGCCGCTCCGACACGGAGGAGGCGATGCGGTGGTCCTCAGACAGCTTGCACCAGCTGCCCCTGCGGGAGGGAGGGGAGGTGGACAGGAGGGGATTAGGTAAACAGGAGGAGAGGGAAGGGGGCCGGAGAAGGTCGCATGGGGAGGGGAGGGGTTTGCTCACTGCATGAGTCGGGCTGTGGATTGGGGGATACCAGTGCTTCACTTTCTTCTGTTTGGGCCCCCCCATCCCGCCCCACCCCACCTGGTAAAGTTGACTAGGAGAGCGCTGGAGTCGCCCACATTGGCGCTCTGGCGTGGCGGGTGGGGAGCAGGGGAGGAGGGAGGGGAGGAGGGCGCGGCTCAGAGGGGGTCCAGAATGCTTTACTGGAGGTGCCGCAGGCACAGCCTGAAGCCGCGGAACATAGCTAGGGGGTGTTCGACGAAAGGGAGGATGCCAGACAGCCATCTCCCCATCACCCACGCTTCCATGGCAGTACACGAGGGTCGTCAATCCCCTCCCCCATCCTCCATGCCCCCTCCTACCCGCAGCAGCCAGCCCCCCGGTTCCTCCTACCTGCAGCAGCCACCCCCTGCCCCCTCCTGCTCCTCCTCCTGCTGCATCTGCCGCCTCCAGCAGCACCAGGGTGGCGGTGCAGCCCTCCTCCATGGACATGCGCTTGTCGGCGGCTAGGAATGTATCCTTGGGGGGGAGGGGGGGAAGAAATTCCAATGTGTGGTGTGAGGGGGGCGGAGAGGAACCAGACCGAAGGGTAAGCCAAAGGAGAAACCAAACCACGAGGAAGGGCAAGGCAATGGGAATAAGGGGCGGCTAGGGGGAAGGAGCATGGATGGAGGCGCGGATGGTTGTGACGGATGGTTGCATGCGGGGGACATGATGGTAGGTGCTGTGCCTGCTAGCGAGGGGACGGCCCCCATCCCGGCAGTAGCACACCTTCAGCAGGGCCTTTTGTGAGGCGGCGTCGCGGCCCCGCAGCAGTGGCGGCAGCGGCGGCCCTTGGGGCGGCGGAGGAAGCAGCGCCGCCTGCTGCCCTGAGGTACCGCCACTCCCTGCTGCCGCCGACGCCGGCAAAACAGCAGCAGTTGCAGCAGCACCCGTGTCAGGGGCAGCAGCACCAGCTGCTGCTGCGGGCGGCACCATGGCTACTGCCGCCTCCGCCGGCGTCGCTGAGCCTGAAGGCTGCCCCTCCACTCCGACAGCAGCTCCTTCCTCCTCTGCCTTCTTTTCCGTCTTCCGCTTTTTCTTCTTCCCTCCTTTAACCCCGCCCCCCTCGTTGTCCTCCTCAGGCCGCTTTCCTCTCATGCTACCCCCTTCTCCCGTCGTCCCACTTGCTGCACCACGCTGCTTTTGTTGCTGCTGCTGCGGTTGTTGCTGCTGCTGCGGTTGTTGCTGCTGCTCCCCCTCTCCCTGCTGTTGTTGCTGCTCCTGAGGCTGCTGCTGCTCCTGAGAGGTCGTCTCCGCCTGCTGCTGCCCTGCCCCTCCCTCCTCTTGTGCCTCCCGCTCCTCCTCCTCTACTACACTACATGAATGCTGCGAAGCCCCCTGCTGTTGCTGCTGTGGCGGCGGCGGCAGGGGCGGCAGCGGCGGTGGCTGCCTGCCGTCACGCAACAGCAGCTTGGATCGCAGGATTGCGGGAACGTGCTCCCGTGCTTGCAAAGCAGCCTGGGGGAGAGGAAACCCGGGGCTGGAAGTCGTCACGGGGCTAAGTGCCGGCTTTGGAGCTCCAGGGGTGATCCTTCCAAGGCTGCATGCCCACAGCAGACTACACGCCAATACAGTGCACGCGCGACAACGAGTCTCACGCGTGCAAGTGAAACATGACATGGACGGGTGGGCGGCATGGGACATGTTCAAGTACCCGTAGGTGCGTCGCAATGTAGCTGCTGCAGTCGGATTGCATTCTCCGTACATGCAATGCGGGCTCAGATGATGCACACAAGGGCCAGGGACGGGGCACGAACGCAGCACCCTAGGAACTACGACACACGTTGCCGGTCATGACAGATTGCCCGTCCCATTCCCGCCCCCACCTGGCTTCCATGGTGGCCGTCAAAGACACACAGGATGCCGCCGTTGCCGTACGGCTCGTACGGCAGCTCCCAGTACGGCACATCCTCGCAGCCCTGGTTCATGCGCTTGTGATCCGAGCCCAGCTGAGTGTGTACGGCAGTAACAGGGAGCAGGTGGGGTGCAGGCGGGCAGGGGCGGAGTGTCAGATGGGCAGATGGGCACGGAAGGAGGGCATGGGTATGGGCATGGGGTAGGTAAGTGGGGCGTTCCTCCTGCCTGTCGCATGCACCCACGTCCTGCCACCCCTCCCCACCTTGTTATGCACACACAGCCTCGCCCCCAGGTGCGGTAGGTCTAGCAGGGCCAGCGGCGCTGGCAGCCCACCGGCGCCAGCCGACAGGGCCACGGAGGAAAAGGAAATGGAGGAGGACACGGAGGGCGGGGGGCCGCCAGCCGAGCAGGCCGCTGCGGGAGCAGCAGCAAGGGAGGCGAAGGCTGCATGGGGGTGTACGGCAGCTGCTTCGGAGGAGCAGGGGGGCTCACGACAGGGGGCCGCTAGAGCTGATGAGGGGGCAGAGGGGGGTGCGAAGGCCGCTGCTGCTGATGGCCTGGCTGGCTTGGATGCGGCGCCGTAACCTGTAAGGGCAGCGGGGCGGTGAGGAGAGAGGAGTTGGAGGCGTGCGTTGGCTATCGCACCTGTGTGAATGCTGGCTTACGGCGAGGACTGGAGGCATTAAGGCTCTGCTTTCCATTCACGTCTCTGCCGCCTCTGGTTTCAGTTCTTTCCCTTCTCCCTCTCCTCCCACCCTCGCTTCCAAGTCCCTGGCTCCCGTCCCCATCCCTCCCCTTCTGCACAGCCCAGCGTGCACTCCCCCATCCCGCTCACCGGCATGCAGCTTCTTCAGCACCGCTGGCCCCATCGTCTCCGCCTCCCTGGCCCCCCTCGCCTCCGCCATCTCCCCCGCCTTCGCCTGCCTGACCGGCAGCCTCAGCAGCGCCACCGTCATGCGGGTAACGCTGCCCAGCGACACGCAGTGCCCCTCCTCCAGAGCCACCTCGGGCCCAGGTACCTTGTACTCCCGAGCGATGGCGGTGCCGGCCACAGAGGTGCCGTTGAGGGAGCCCACGTCGTGCTGAGGAGTGAAGAGCGGGGGGTGAGGGTGAGAGGATGGAGCAGGCGGGAGGAGGGATGTCAGAAGAAAGGGGCAGAGTGAGGAAAAAGGGATGAGCAGGCGTTGCAGGAACGCCAGCCCCAGCCCTGGAACCAGCCACCCGCCAACCATTACCCACCAGCTTCCACTTGTTGTCGGCTCCGTCCCAGCGCACGGACGCATGGCGCCCCGACACCTCCTGGTCCAGGATTTGGAAGGAGCAATCGGGCAGCCGGCCGATCTTGTACTGCATGGTAGAGGTGTGGGCATTGGGGTATTGGGGAGGTGGGTCAAAGAAGAAGAACCATGCGTTGAATACTAGCGGCGGGGATGTGGGACAGCATAGGACGTTGGGTGCATCATAGGGCATGTGTACAAGGTTGGGAAGGGAGGTTAAGGAGCGCTGCGACTCGGTACCTGCATTGTACCGCACGCAACGGGAAAGACGCATGGCGCTGCTGGCAGCAGCCCAGGAAGGATGAACAACGCAACGCGTGGCATGAAAGCCAGTACTAGAAGCCAGGCTACAGTGAAACAAGATCGAATGTCGCGCATGTGAAACCCCAATCGCGAATTTCCACCGAAGCTCGGATTTGGTTAATTCCTTAACCCAGAACCCCAAGGCCCCACCCCCTACCACAATGGCTGGGTCGTCCGCAACGAAGCGCTTGCCAGCAGCCGGCCCGTGCGTCACAGTGAGTTCTAGCATCCTCAGACTCGTCTCCACAGCAGCAGCGCCGGCCGCAGCATCTGGGATTGCGGCCGCCGCAGTAGCAGCAACCTGCTTCTCTTTACCTGCCTCTGCCGCCTTCTCCTCAGGCTGCTGCTCCTCCACCACAGGGATGTGGTTCCTTGCGCTGATGTTGCCGCCGTTGCAACAGTCACTGCCGCTGCCGTTAAGTAGGGGTTCAGCTGGCACGGGTGGTGGTGCTGCTGCTCCTGACGAGGAAGCAGAGGCCCCGTCCAGAGGAGCAGCAGCATCCTGAGCTGATGCGTTGAGATCTGGGACTAGTTCCATGCTACTGGTGGTGGGATTTGAAGCCGGCTTCGGTACGGCAAACTTGGGAGGCCCGAAAGACTGGTCTAGCAGCTCCCGCAGCGAGACCTCGTCGGTGGGGTTTGGGGGTTGCTGCTCCTTTGGGGGCGCAGGCGCGACTGCGGGCCCTGCCTTGCGGACTGCAAACTTAGGCGGTCCGAACTCCTGATCCAGCAGGGACTTGAGGTATTCCTCATCTATTGGTTCTCTAAGATCAACAGGATGATCACTAGCAACTGGTGGTAGAGGGATTGAGAGCGGAGCTGCTGCTGCTGTGGGCATGGCGCCATCGGCACGGTCTGTGGCTGAGTCAGGCACGATCGCGTCTTCAACCGGCAAAGGCAAGGGCTCCTCAGGCTGAGGATCAAACACAGCCTCCACGACCACGTCTTCGGGTACAACAGGCGCGCCATCGACGGGTCGCGACAGCTCCGCTGGCTCGTATGCAGTTTCATCAGGAAGTTGTTCCCCAGCTGAAGGGGCGTCGCCATCAGCTTTATCCTCCGGTGTAAGCAAGGCTTCCGCTTCAGGTGGCCCCTCATTAGCGCGGTCCTAGCAAGGGCGTTAACTCATGAGCCAACCAAGGCCTCGCGCTAGGTAGAACTTAACACGTTTTCCTCACCTGCCGACTTGCAGGTTGCCGTCGCCATACCGGTGTGCAGAACCACTTAGCAACTATTAATGCGACTGCACCAGCTGCAACAAGCAGACGCTTGTATAGCTTTCCTAAGGCCATGACAGATGCTGCACAGCGTTGTATGGCTGCTCTTAAGGGCATGTGTCTACGGGCTCATTAGGAGTATGCAGCACCTGTGATACTGAAAGTCACGAAGGCACGCCTAGAAGGTTATCCATAGCGAAACATTTGCACGTTACAAGATCCAACAGATATCAGCCAGTTTAAGCAGCATCTCCGTCCATTCGCGCATTGGTGCTTATGGTCGGCCTCTGGTACGGAAATTCTGCAGTGTGTTGCCCAGCCCTTCGCCCTGGCGAAGGTTGCGACACAAACAGTTTCTTATATTACAGCTTAAAATGAATATATACTAAGTTCTCGCGGCCCCGTGGGCACTAGCAGCTGCGCCCAACTTCCCAACCGTGCCCACCTGTCCGCCGACGCCGAGCGATGATACCTGTAATCCTTACGCTGCCCTAACTCTTGTTGATCAAGCTTTACACCGAGGAAATCCAACCGGCACGCAATCCAACCGGCACGCAATCTTAACCCCGCGAAGGCCCGTACCAACAACAGCCCTCGGTCCCTCGCAATGCAGGAGGGTAGCAAATCCAGCTGCCCAGCAAGCCAGGAGTTTAAGCGTGCACGTATGGATACATACATCCTGCGGCTGGAACCTGCATCCGTAAAACACCGTCAGCATGGCCGCTGGTTGCGTCTCCCTGCTCCTTGCTGCTGGGCTGCCTGCTGATGTCTGACTGCTGGTGATGCTACTAATCCTGCTGCTGATGCTGCTTGGTTTCGGACGGCCTATGTACCACAGGCCAGTTACACGGCGGTGGCTTTGAAACCCTGTGTAACCCCACTCATCCGTGCGTGCAGCAACCTCCGTGGAGCCATGGCCCCACCTAACAACCTAGATAAGCGGACCCAAAACTGCAACGCTCCTCCGCCTCTTGCTCGCCTACCGGTACCTCGCACGGTCACCGACCCCAGACCCGCTGATCGCACCCATGCGTTCAACAGCGGACGCCTCCTCCCATCCTTCCGCCAGCAGCGCATTGCAGGCGGCCAACCTGCTCACCTCATATACAGCGCGATGGCCGAGGGAACGTCCGCTGTGTACGTACTGCTGTGCGCTTTACCCCGAGTCCGAGTCGCAAGGAGCCTACATTATCACCAGGAAACCCATTTCCACACAGCAACGCTAGTCGGCTGGTAAACGCCTGATCCAAGCTAATTGCAAATTCTCCCGTTTGCAGGCCGCAAACTCCCCGGGTGCAATCGCTACTCGCTAGCTGGGGCCTCTGTGTTGCCCACATCCGTACGTTTCCCACGGTTTCCCCTGCATCTTTCGCTACAGTACCTGCAGATGTGGAGGTGTTGAGGGACGATATGTCGAGGAAGGTAGGCATGGGGGCGTGATGGGGGTGCATGGGTCGAGGGCCAGCTGCAAGCTTAACCACAGACGACGCTTGGACACCAGCCTCACCTTACTTCTTCCCACACGTCCTTCCACTTTTTCCGCCTGTGCGTTCAAGCAAACAGCGCTTTGATTTTCTTATGGGTATGCAGCATCCCTGCATTTTGGCACTTCTTGGGTCGTTGGGCCTACCATGTGAAAGGCAGACCACATGTTGCGCAGATTTTGTTAGGTAAGTTCTCTTTTGCGACGGATTTGCCACGGTTAGCTCCCTTCTTAGCTTCAACGTATAGTCGTCTTCTACGCTCCCCTCCTAGACGTGGTAAGCCTGTGGGCAAGCCTGGCATTAGCGGTATGAGTGTTGGCCGCAACACAGCTAGCATCCTATTGATCCTTCTACTTTCAATGCTAGCAAAACGGCATCATAAAAGGACAAGCGAAGGCGTATGCTGTGAGCGTAGGCATGACTTGAAATCCGGCTCCGACGCCAACCGCAGCACGCAGCACAGATCATGCCAAGGTAGGTTGTTTCCAATCTTGCTGGACGGCCGCGCTGATCAGGACAGTTGTCGAACCGGGAACAAGCATTGTATGGTGGACTTGCACGATTATAGTGAGAGAACAGGAGAAGCCGTACCGGTACACATTCCGCGCTTAGCGCTCATCAACAGTGTCAGATGACCAGCCCCTGTAACAAGGAAGCTATAACAAGGGTGCACCGAAGATCTACATCCTAACGGGCTCCACAGCCCTGGCTTTAGGACGAACTTGAGTTGCGAAGGTGCTGCACGCTTACCGAGCAACATAGGTTGCTAAACAACATATATTCATACCCATCTGGCAAGCAACAGGCATAACTGTCCTTCCCGCAACACGCTTGCTGGTCTTCTTTGCAACAACCGAAGGGTTAAGAGACACGATGCCGTGCGACTGGGCTTGCGACAGCTGCACGTTCGTCAACTCTGGTCTCCTACCAAGCTGTGAACTCTGCGGGGCGCTGCGCTCTGGCGTCCCTCAGTCCGGACCCGATGACCCCATTACATTGTCCGATGACGATGATACAGGAGCTGCTGCTCTTCCTCCTCCCAAGCCCGTGCCTGGAGCAACCGCTGCTGGGAATAGCAAAGACGTGGTTGACCTTGCAAACGACTTTGACGAACCCCAAAAGCGCAACACCATCAATACTCGAGCCTCGCGTCAAACTGCCCGGCAGCCCGTCGCTGATGTCACCATTATCGACGATGACGAAGAAGCGCCAAAGTTCAACAGCTTGATACCCAGACCGCATCTAGGTCATGCTGCAGGGCCCAACAAGGCTCGCAGACCAAGGTCAGAGCTTATTCCCGATCTGGGTCAGCATCCTGACGCAGCCGGCAGGAGGCCTGCAGATGAGACCTTCTCCTTGGACGGATGCGGGTGCACCCTTCCGCTTAGCTCCCTTGCTGCCCAGCTTCAACCCGTACTAACAGCGGCTACAGCGTCGACTGCGGCTACCGCGGCTGCCGCCGGTCCCGTGATCAAATTAGCAGCGGCAGGGCAGGCGGTTGGACAAGCCAACGGAGGATGCGGAGGCGGGGATCCAGCTGTACTGCAGCAGAACCCTACGTTGCTCGACCTTGCAGCGCCCCTGGCCTGCCCGACTTCCAGATGCCGCGGCTGCCTGAGCAGCCGTGATGTACGACTATTGCTCGGGCCGTACGGCACCCGCGCCTTATACGGCGCCATGTGTACGGCACTACGGCGGGAAGCCAAAGCCGCCAAAGCTACAAAACGTGAGCATGGTGGCAGTGGGGCCGGTCCGTCGTCCGCAGCAGCGGCAGCAGCTGCGACCCAGATGCAAATCCCTCAGGGCCGGCGGAACCGTGGCGGTGGTAAGCGTAGTACGGCAGCGCCAACGGCCGAATGCAGCGGTGCTGCCGTACCTCAACAACCTGCACAGCAGCCGCAGCCGCACACCCCGCTGCTGCCGCTGGCTCCATCCTGCCCTGCCTGCCACTCCAGAACACTGGCCACCAGCGTTCTCAGAGACCTGCAACAGGCGCAGCAGCAGCAGACCTCTGCCGCTGCTTCCATGCTACAGCCAGATCAGCTCTGTGCAGCTCTGGCGGCCCGCGGCGGCCTGCCGCCACCGCCTCCCCCTGCTGCTGCTGCTGCTGCTGCTACCGCCGCTGGATCTAAGCCAGCAACGCGCAGCACCAGAACCGCAAGCCTTGCAAGTACGGCAACGGATACGGCTGCTGCTGCCGGCGGCGCCGGTGGTGGCCTGACGTCGCTTGCATCTAGGTTGTTGGATGCGGTGGGGCCTCGGTGCGCCTTCGTGTGTCTAAGCTGCCCTGAAAGTTGTGAGGAGGGCGCGGTGGCGTCGCCGGGGCGGCTGCAGGTGGGTGGGGATCTGGGTCGGGGTTGGGAGGGCCAGGATTTGATCTGGGTCTACTGGGAATTTGTGCTTTTATACTTCCTCTCCCGCCATACAAGTTGACCCAGATCACATCCTGGCCTTCCGTTGACCCAGGTGAAATCCTGGTCATGCATTACGACAGTTGGATTTCTCTAGCCCGCTTCAATCCTAACCCAGGTTCACATCTCGTCATCCCCCTTTCCCTTCCCTTCCATTCCCTGTAAAGGCCCTTCAAGCCGAGGCTGATCTGGCGGCTCGCGTGCTGCGGCTGCTGCGGCGCGTGCGGGCCGTCCTCCTCAGTGCGCAGGAGGAAGAAGAGGAAGAAGACGAGGAGGACGGTGATGGGGGCGACGCCGCAGCGAAGGGAGCAGAGGACAAGGCACACGGGGCCAAGGATTGGGCAGCAGCAGGATGGAATGGCCGCGGTGGTCGAGGCAGTAGACGGCGCAGGAGCGGCGGCAGACGAGGCGGCGGCGGCGGGAGGTACGGCGACGGCGGTGGGAGGTACGGCGACGGCGGCAAGGCATGGGCAAAGGGGGTGGGGTACGGCGGAGGTCAGGGCGGGCATAACGAGGCAGCGGCTGCTGCGGCGGCTGTGAAGGCGGCACAGGAGCGGCAACGGCAGGCGGATGAGGAGGTAACAACGGCTGGGGGCGGCTTGGGAAGGCATAGTGCTGGTGTCTGGTTCTTATGCCGAACCAAACGATACCATACGGGACGGGGCTTCTATGCTCTGTTGGATACGGTCCAGGTGTGACGTCACACTTGCCATATAACGTGTACTGAGGCTACCGACCCGTGGGTCGCGACCCATATGCGCCATGCAGGTCAAGTCCTGCCTTTCAGAGCTGCTGGTGGCCCTCAGCGCTGGTGCCTCCTCGGGCGCGGGCAGGGCTACAGGAGGTGGCGGCGGAAGCTGCAGCAGCAGTGGCGGCGCCCTGGCCAGCCCGCCGCCGGTTCTCCTGGCGGCGTTGCAGTGCGGAGGACTGCCGTACATTCTGCGGCTGCTGCTTCAGAACGAGTCGCTGCTGGATATGGGTCAACGGCAGGGACTGTACAATGTCGTACTCTCGGTAGTAAGGTACGGTAATTGTCTGCCGTGTTTAGGCACCTCTTTAGGCACCGTCGTAGCAGCCCTTGCTGCCGCAGGGTCCTGGCTCCAGCGCTGTCCCCTTCAACTCACCCCGCGCACCCAATTCCTCAGCCCTCTCCTTTCCCTCCGCCTCCGCCTCCATGCACACCACCACCACCACCACCACCACCACGACCACCCAGGCGCATCGTCAGCAACATGTCGCTTCTGGAGTTGCTGGTGCTGCCCGCATCCGACCCGCTGGACACCTCGGCGCCCGCTCCCAGCGCCTCCGCTGCTGCTGCTGGTGCTGGTGCCGCTGCTGCAGCAGCAGGCGGTGGCGGAGGGCTTGCAGGCGGAGGAGGCGGAGGTGGAGCCGGGGAGGGCTCCTCGGATCCGCCCCTGGGAGCTGTCTTCGAGTCACTAGGGCGACAGTGTGCCGTGTTCAAGCGAGCAGCGCAGGTGGGGCGCGCTTCTCAAGGCAGCTACCCTTCTCAATGCACCTCCTTGTCAGTCCTAAGCTCCTCCTTGTCAGTCCTAAGCACAAAGGCGACAAGGGACCGCATGCGTTACGCCCCGGCACACACGCATGCTTCAGTATCCTTGTCCTCCTTGTTAACCTCGCATGTACGCTCTCCATGAGTGGATGCGCATCCGTTCCCATGTCCTGGATATGAGCTGCCTGGATATGAGCTGCAAGGAAGACACGCCCGACGCAACTGTTGCCTGATTAGCACTGTTGCCGTGTGCGCTTTTCCATCTATCTTGCCTGATTAGGACCTGGCTGACGGCGCGGAGGAGGACATCGCGGCGTTGGGTCTAGCGTTGGAGCTGGGGTCGGTGGCGGAGGAGGTGGCGGCGGGGGTGGCGCTTTGGCGGGGCAGCATGGGCGGGGAACAGGGTAAGGAGAGGGGGGGACAGGGGCTTGACTTTAGTTTGTTTCATATGTATGCAGAGATTTGCTGTCATGCCACAAGCATCAGCAGCAGTTTATAGCGGGACTGGTAGCAGGAAGCGACAGCTAGGACTGGATGCTTTGCGTTATGTCGGCAGGGCCGACACTCCGCTAACAGGGGTTTCTCGTCCCGCTGGCCTGGCTTGCTTTCTTCGTCTTCCAGTCCTATCTCTGTAACATTCCACATTGGACACAAAACAAGGGCAAGGAGTCAAGGACCTGTTTTCCCTGCTCTTCCACGTTTTACACAGGTATACTTCATGCGCTGCTGGCGTTGCCTGGACCCCGTAATAACGGCAACCCAGCTCTCGCCGCCGCATCCGTCGGTGCTGACGGTCAGGGCGCTGAGGAGGAGGACGGGCGGCCCAGCAAGCGGCCCCGCCGCGGCGAGCAAGCCACGGTGAAGACGGCGGGTGGTGGGCCACCAGGCGGCGGTGATGGGGGCACGGCTGCTGCTGCTGCGCCCGGTGCTGGTGACCCCTCCCTCGCTGCTCGGCGCTCCGAGTACGTGGCCAGCATGCGCGGGCTGCAGTTCCGAGAGGTGGAGCTCATGGGGGAGCACTACTTCAGGTGGGGGGGGAGGAGATGCGGAGGAGGGCTGGCTGGTGGGGTATTGTAGCCCGGTGCACCAAGGGGGATTCCGCGTGAATGCAGGCCACGGGGCAACGTCCATGCGGTTGCGCCCTGTTGCTGCGACTGCTGTTGCTTACACCACGCCCTTACTTGTCTCCCCCGCATGCACATGCGGACATGCCAACCACCTGCAACCGCTAACAACTAACCCATCCACCCACCCATTCACCTACTCACCCACCTACTGACTACACGCACCCCGCTCAGCAGCCTCCGTTCCCTTCCTTAACCTCCCCCCCGTACAGGTCCGAGGTTGACAAGGCGGGTGCGGGTGCGGGCGGCGAGGTGATGCGGCAGCGGCTGAAGCGCGTGACGGGCGAGATCTCGGGGCTGGCGTCGGGCCTGCCGCTGGAGTGGGACGCGGCGGCGTTCGTGGCGGTGGACGAGAGCCGAGTGGACGTGCTGAGGTGGGTCGTGGGTTAGGGGGAGACAGAGGGGGCGAGGGGAGAGAGTGAGGAAGGAGTGAGTGGGTATATAAGGGGAAGGGAGGAATGCAGGGTTGTATCCGAACCGCTCGCCCTCCCAGGGCGCTGCTACCCCTCCGCTCCCTTGGCCCTCCTTTGCCCTAACCTGTGGTTCTGGTATGTCTTTGACCTCCTCCTCCAGGGCGCTGCTGATCCCCTCCTCTGACACGCCCTACGCCAACGGCGCTTTCCTGTTCGACATTTTCCTGCCGCCCGCCTATCCCAACGTGCCACCAAAGGTGAGCGGAGGAGTTGGGACTCCCAACTTGTATTAGGGGTCTTGGGACTTCGGTGGTTTAAGGTGTGCAGGGCACATAGCTCCTCCGTCACATGCATGCCATGTACCGGTACCTCCATGCGCCCTCCTCCCCGCCTCCATGCCTCCCATGTCCCATGCATGTCCCCCCCCCTCCCCCCCTCCCCTCCCAGGTCCAGTTCCTGACCACCGGCGGCGGGCGGGTGCGCTTCAACCCCAACCTCTACGCCGAGGGCAAGGTGTGCCTGTCGCTGCTGGGTACCTGGGCGGGGCCCTCCTGGGACCCAGCCATGTCCACCGTGCTGCAGGTGCGGGTGGGGGGTGGGGGGGAAACTTAACCGTCAAGTGCGGTTTGGAAGGGGGGAGCCTAACCGTCCTATCTGAAGGAGACGGCAACTGGAGGCAGGGGAGGGGGCGGGCGCGGTGTGAGAAAGGAGGAAGGAGATATCATGCCGGGGAGCGGGAGGGGTAGGGGCCTAGTGCTTGCCCATGGTCTTATTTCCCTCCTGATACTCCTCCGCTCTGCCCCCCTTCGCCCCCTTCCAACATGCACTGCTGCCAAGCCAGTCCATTGTGATTAACCCTTTCCCCTGTTCGCCCCTTCCGCTTTCCCTCCGCCCCTCCCCACTCAGTCTCCCGCCACGTCCTGCTAACCCAGTTCGCTGTGGCTAACCCTGCACGCACTCCCGCCCCCCCCAGGTGCTGGTCAGCATACACAGCATGATCCTGGTGGCCGACCCCTACTACAACGAACCGGGCTGGGAGGTGCGAGGGTTGAAAATTATATAAGAAATGCAAACAACTAAAGTCCCAATCCCATATCCCGACTCATGCAGTGAGTGCATTCGGAGACACTATTCTAAAGACACGCATCTCAAATTACTTACCGAAGCGAGGTGGGGGGATGTGAGGGCACAGGGCGGGGTACCACCCGCGCTATCCAGGCCAAGTTGGGAGGCGGGACGGAGACGTTCCAGCGCTTTTGCCGCTGCGGGCGCACAGGGCGGCACACTGCTTTTTCTTGCTCCTCCGGCTCCTCCGGCTTCCTTCCCTTGCATGTCCCCACGCTCTTCCTCCCATGCCCCACCCCCTCTCCCTCCTCTCCTCTCCCCCCACCGACGCTCCGCACCCGCACAGAGGCAGGCCGCCACCCAGGAGGGCCGCCGCGCCGCTCGCGACTACTCCAACTCGCAGCGCTACAACACCCTCGCCTTCTCCATCCTGCCAGCGCTGCGAGCCCTGGAGGCGGCGGCGACTGCGGCAACAGGCGCGGCAGGTGGCAGCAGCAGCGCCAAGGCGAATGCGCTGGCAGGTAGGCACCAACTGAGCACCAATTAGCATGCATGTGTGCGTGCATGCAGGATTCGCAGCATGCATCATGCATACAGGAGTTAGTACCGGTACTCTCCAAGGCCACTACCTGCTACCCTCGTTTCAAGTCTTCAGGTCTCATCACTTCCCACCCTCTTCTGCAACTCCCTCCTCCTTCCTCCCTTTCAATCAATTCCCCCGTCAATCCCTCCCTCCCAACTTCACCTCCCTCCCCTGCCTCAGGCGGCTCCACCTTCATTGACGTCCTGCGCCGCCACTTCACGCTGAAGCGACCCGAGCTGCTGCGACAGTGCGACGAGTGGCAGGCGGAGATCACGGCGGCTGCGGCGGAGCGAGCCAGCGCGGCAGGCGGCGGAGGGAAGTCCAAGGGCCATGCGGCGTACGTGCCCGGACAGCAGTCTGCGGAGGTGGGTTGTGTGGGGGAGTCAAGAGCAGCCTTGGGCGCGAGGCCGTTGGGGAGTTCGTGGAACGGCGGGAGGCGCAAGCGAAAAGGGTTGCAGATACGAGTGGTGAAGGGTAATTAAAGCTACAGGGGCGGGCATGGCTGCACTGAGGCATGACCGCAGTGGCCGTTATGCCTATCCTCTATCCTCTACCGGTGTCCTCTTTCATCACAGCGCCCCTGCCCTCATTCCTCTCTTTTATCCCTCTCAACTAACTGATGGCAATTTCTAGTCCCTCCTCCCCATCCCATTCCCCCCCTTCCGCCCCGCAGCAGCTGGTGACCTACACGGCCCAGGTGGTGCCCCAGATCAAGAGCCTGCTGGCGAAGTTATGAGACCCGTGGGTCGCCGCGGAGCCTGCATGCATATACACGCGTCGGTACATGCGCCATGTGCATTGGTATACGGAAAAGGAATAAGGGCGAGGGCCTTCAGGAGGGAGGCTTTTGGATGCTCGGCATGTGCACATACATCAACCGAGATGAGCTTGGGTGCAACATTCGTGTTTCATGTGCTGTACAGGGGCTTTGTGGCATCCATCACACATTGAGGGCACATTGAGGGCATGTGTCTTCCATAACAGTCGTACACTGCACTTGGCTACAGTGGAGGTCATTTACCGTACATACCGTATGCGGCGAGCAATCGCAAGGTTCTTCATCCTCATGTGTATTACCGGTACTTATTGCATGCATAAGGAATGACATCTGCCGTGGTCTTGGGAGGTTGGTCAAAAGACCCACGGGTCGCCACTACACTACAGAGCTTCCGTTAGCAGACGCAAACGATAGGGACACGACCCAAAGCGAGCTGAGGGCCATCCACAAACAGCGTGACGCGCTGACGGCATCCTACATGCACGTCCTACACGCACGTCCAGTCGCAGTCAAGTCACCAGCCGGTTGTCACTCGGCAGCAACAGGCTATCAGGATGGATTGGTTGCACTGTGTCACGGCCACAGCACCTGGCCCGGCCGCGTTTTAGTATTTCAACCCACTAACAACCTGCACCAACATAGCTTCCCTTAACGGCAGCAAACCGCCGCGTTCCCCCGCCCATCCTGTTGGCCATCAAGAAGAGTCATGCGTGGGTCTTGAGTGTCTGGTTTCTGCCCGCTGCTCCAGCTGCGCTGGCACAACATAAGTCCCGCAAAAGGGTCACATCCTTGCACGGCTTTCCTGGTATGCACCGTGATAAGCCACAGCTACACCTAGGTAACCTACAGCCGGACCTACATCACCTTGCCCGTCAGTGAAAGCTCTGTCACGCATTCATGCCAGTTGGGTATGCAGCGCCGCCAGGGTACCTCCATCAATCGTCATCCAGCCCTAGTTCTCTAAGTGCCGCAAACAACGACGCTCCCGCCGCTTTCTTGGAGGCGCGAGAAGAAGAGGATGAGGCCTTGTGGCCAGCAGGGCCCGTTGCCGTACTGTTGCCCTTACTACTGCCGCCACCGGTGCTGCCGCTGGTACTGCTGGCGCCCTTGGCTTTCTTCAAAGACCCCTCCTTGGCCCTGCTCTCGTTGCTTCCCTCCTTGACCTTGCCCGTCTTGCTTGTCTTCGCAGACGCGGCCCCTGATACCTCGGCGTCTTCCTCGGTTGCAATTACTGGCCCATGATCCTCCGTTGTGCCGCTACTGCCGTCGCCTTTTCGGACGGCTGCAGTGACCCGTGGGTCGTTGGTGCGTTCGCTGCTGCAACTCGCCGCCGCGGATTCTTCACTGCCAGCGGCGGCGGGCGTTGCAGTGCAGGTTTTACTGCCGGCCTTGCTGCCGCTGCCTTTCTTGCTCTTACTGACACTGCTGTCTTTACCCTCTTTCTCTAACCGGCCGCTACTGTCCTTGTCCTTATCCTTGACCTTGCTTCTGCTCTTCAACGTGCCCTTGGAACCGCCGCCCGCTTTCCCGCTTCCACCACGTGAGGCAGCCTCCGCCTCCGCGGCGCACACTCCTTGCGCCTCCAGTTCTGTGTGCCGCTCCTGCTGCTCTTCCTGCTGCCCCCCTAACCCCTGTTGCGCTTGCAGCTGTTGTTGCGGCTGTTGCCGTTCATCTTGCCGGTCTGGTTGCTGACGTACGTCGTACGGCAAGATGACAATGCGAGTGGACGGTATGATCCGCAACGGCGTGTCGGGGGCGACTGGCGGGGGCTGCACGGACGTGACTTGTACGGCAATTGAATCCTGCGCAAAGGCAGCAAGGTGAGGAGAAGGAGCAGCACGGAGGACGATGTACCAAACTTAGGTGGAGCTGGTAAACATAGGAATTCAACAAGCAAGCAGCACGTCTCACCGACAGCAGCAGCATGCAGCCCGGAAGCACCAGCGACTGCCTCAGCTTGAGCGGCAGCAGGGGGGCGCAGGCGGGGGCCGAGGAGGAGCGGTTGCCCTCGGCCTGGTTGCGGGCGGCAGGCGGCAGCACCTGAGGGCGGGCGGGCGAGTGTGTTCGGGATTGCGTGGGGGGGGGGTGGGAGGCTGGCCGCGAGTTTGCGCGAGCAGAAACGTACGGTGCGTGTGTGGGTGTGTGTATGGGACGGGAACGGGAGCAGTGTGGGCCTAAGGCGCGTGTTGGACGTCATGTTGGTCACGTATCGAGGAGCTGGAGACATCCCACAAATCCGCACGTGCTCACCTGAACCTGCACCTCACTCGCCGCAGCCACGTTGACTCCCCCTCGGCATGCCGTCACCGTCGCCGTCTCCGAGCCCCCGGCAGCTGCTCCGTCAGACGTCCCCCGTCGCACCAAACCCGGCAGTTGAGCCCTAACCTCATCACCAGCAGCAGCAGCAACAGCAGCGGCAGCAGCAACAGCAGGGGGTTCAGACCGCCAGCCCGTCTCCAGCAATGGCCTGAGCTGCCGCCAGTCTCTGCCCGGAGGCACGCTGAGGATGATGGAGGGGTCCAGCACAGCGGCTGCTTGGGCAGCTGCCGTACACTGTTGTTGGGATTGCTGTTGGAGTTTTTGTCGTGATGAGGAGTGTGCTGGTACGGCAGTTGGATCTTCCAGATCGGGATCCGGGGCCAGGGCTGAGGTACAAAGCAGCCGCCAGGGCTGAGCTGGAGAGCCATCTGGGTTGGGTGACAGAGGAGAGGAAATGTGTTAAGTCGGGGGTCTCAGGGATGGCAGCAGGGGTACATTGAGGGAGTGCCAGCAGTATGACTGAAAGAACGGGTTCGGGAAGAGGCGATGCAGGAAAGTGGGCTGGTGAAATGGCTGTGGAGGTGGCTTTCTAGTGTGGATGGGCTCAAACTACGCCGACATGGACTCACCGCAGGGTATGGTGACGACCACAGGTTTGTGATAGGGAACACCTGCCGCAGCCCAAACGCTTGCAGGAAGGCGTATGCGGCAGGAGCCTCTGTCGGCGCTGTCGATGGCGCAGCATGTCACGTGCGGGACTGATATCGGCAACGGCGCTGTAACCGATGTGCGCGGTGGCATCTTAGGTTGTGGCTAGGCTACACAGAACTGGAGTTACTTGGGACTACCACGCGCGCAGTCCATCTACCGTTTCATACAACGACCCGCAAGTAGTCTCAATCCTCTATTTTTTACTAATCTATTAACTACTTGTAGGCTAGGGTTAATTTACTGTAACTTGGACTGGATTTCTGAATTTACAAACTGCTTCCTTCAAGCGGTAGTTGCTTCTTAACCTCCTTGTGCAAGCGTTTCCCAGTTGATGCTGGGAGTGTGAAGTCTCAGCTAACCGTTATGTAAAGCTGCTTGCGGTTGTATTGTCGACTGGGTTGTCCTGAGCAATTGCTCGCTCCATTGCACGGGTTAGCTTTCCTATCCGCGAGTCTATGAACACGTTTGCCCACCAACAGCAGCAGCAACAGCGGTTTGGTAGCTACGACAGCGGCCGTAACCAGCAGCAGCAACAACAACAACAGCAGCAGCAGGCCCAGCAAAGTCAGCAACATGGCGCTGCCAACGGTTCCGGGGCTCCTTCCAGCAACACCTCTACTAGCTCTTCTGTGTGGGACAAGTTTGAGAAGGGTGACAAGATCGGTAAGGATCGTCAAACAACCATCAACCGTTGCCCCGGGAAACCCCGTCCATGTCCAACCATCTCCACCTGTATGCCCCGACTTCGGCATCCCTGATTGCGTTTTCCACCTCTGCTCCACTTTCCCCTTCCCCCAACGCCATTCCCGCCAGGCGAGGGCACCTACGGGCTGGTGTACCATGCTCGCAGCAAGGAGACGGGCGGACGCTACGCCATCAAGCAGTTCAAAGGGGGCAGGGTGCGTGCTAGGGCTGGGACCAAGCAGCAGCGCTTGTGGATTTGCAGTCATGCATGCCGGGGTGGTTACCGGGGCAGGGCCGTACCGGGTACTGGGTACTGTGCTGTTCAGTGCTGTCGCGGTAAACTATTTCGGGCAGATGAAGTGTAGGGCACATGCTTGTTGGGCACATGCCATCCTTCCCTCCGTCCGCCCCAACCCTGCTGCCCCCAACACCCGCACCTCCACCCAACAAATGCAATCCCCTGTGTGCGGCCTGGTTTCTCTCTGACCCGCAGGAGGGTGACGGCGTGTCGCCCACTGCCATCCGGGAGATCATGTTACTGCGCGAGATGAGCCACCCCAACATTGTCAAGGTAGGGGGGGTTGAAGAGGGTAGCGGGGGTAAAGAGGAAACAACCAGCTGACCGTGTGTGGGGATAAAGAGGGTAGCGGGGGGTGCTTTGGTGGGGATGGCAGTGGTGCTGGTGGTCGGCTGGGTAAAAAGAGGAAGAGCTGGCTAGCAGTGACCGTACGACAGCCTCCGCCTCTACCCATGGTTGAGCCTTGAGCCACACGGCTAGCTCGTTCCTCCTCCTTACCTCTCGTCTGTGGCTCCCTCCTCCCTCCCTCGGGACATGGGATTGGGACTCCGTTGCTTCCCTTTTCATGTAGCGGTATTTTTTCCCTCCCTCCTCCCCCCTCCACGCCAGCTTGAGAGTGCGCACATCAACCGCTCCGAGCCTTCCCTGTGGCTGGCGTTCGAGTATGCCGAGTACGACCTGTACGAGATGATCAAGTTCCACCGGGACAACAAGGAGAACCGGCGGGACAACCCGCATGGTGGGTGGGAGGGATTAAAGGAAAACTGACGAACTGGATGACGAGGCTTCACCATGGGTTGCCAATTGAACCCAGCCCATCCCACCCCACCCGCATGGTGGGTGGGTGGGTGGGTGCGGAGTGCGGGGCTGTGCCTGTTCTTGCGTGATGTGTGATGCAGTTGTTAAGGTTTCCCGTTTCTCCCCCCTTCCGCCCCCAGGTCTGATGCCTCAGTACATCGTGAAGACGGTGATGTGGCACCTGCTGAACGGGCTGAGCTACCTGCACCAGCACTGGGTGGTGCACCGGGACCTTAAGGTGGGGGAAAAAAAATAAATTCCAAAGTGGGTTGTGATAATGGTACAAGTTGCTGACAATCCCTGTGGGGGAGGGGGGGAGGGGGGGGGTATAATCGGAACAGGACTGGATGGTGGGGGTGGGAAAACAAAAGAAAAGTGAGCAACGAGTCCCGATCTGTCGGGGTGGGAGGCAGGGAGTGAGGGCAAGTGAGGCAGGGAGGGAAAAATGGAAACTGACGAGCTGTATGTCGAGGCTTCACCATGGGAGGCAGAGGGGAGGGGGGAAGGGAAGGGGACTTAAAGGTGCCGGGTGCAGGAAGAAGGGAAGAAACCAACTGATGTGATGGTGGAACTCCTGCCCTCTGCTGCCCTCTGCTGCGCACGTTCGTCGCTGCTCGCCCCCTCCCGTGCAGCCCTCCAATGTGTTGGTGATGGGCGAGGACCCCGCGGTGTCGCCGGCACAACACGGCTGCGTCAAGATAGCGGACTTTGGGCTGGCACGCATATTCCAGGTAGGGAGGGAGAGGAAGTGAGGGGAAGGAGGAGGAGGATTCGCATGCTCCGTGCTTCCCCTCCTCGCAGGGCGCTTCCTGGCCGTCCTCTACCGCATTCCACACCTCTTTCGCCCCATACACATGACTGCTAACCCTCCCATGTTTTGTGGCTCCCTGCCAACAATACCCATTGTTTTGCCCTAACTTTGTGGTTTGGTTTATTCTACCCCCCATACACATTACCGGCCCCCGCTCACATGTTGTGTGGCCCCCTGCTGCCGCCGCCTATCCCAGTTCCTTTGCCCTGAACTTGTGGTTTCCTTATGTTTGGTTTCCCCCTGCCCCCCCCTCAGTCCCCCGCCCGACCGCTGTCTGACAATGGGGTGGTCGTCACCATCTGGTACCGGTGAGGCGGGTTTGGGGGGGGGGGTCAAAGAGGAACCAACCCGTATTAGTAGAAACCACAAGTGCGGCTGGTCGGGGGGGAGGAGGGAGTTCTGGGATGGGTAAAGACGAGCTTGGGGGTGGGATGGTGTAGGCGAGCCGTGCGGGGGCCCTGCCCGACGGCGGCGCTCCCTCTCGTCCCCACTTCCCCCTCTCACTTACTTCCATGGTGTTTGCTTTCCCTCCTCCTGGCTGCCCCTGGCCCTGCACCCGCCCCCCTTCCCTTCCTTCCTCCCGCCCACGCCTCCCTTCTACCCCCTTCACCCTGCTTCCGTTCCGCCTTAACTGCCCCTACCTCCCCCTACTACTCGTTCTTTTACCCCACCCCACCCCCCTACCCCCCCCTCTCCAGCGCCCCCGAGCTGCTGCTGGGTGCGCGGCACTACACCCGCGCAGTGGACGTGTGGGCGGCGGGATGCATATTCGCAGAGCTGCTCACACTCAAGCCGCTGTTCCAGGTAGGGGGGACAGTAGAATACCCAATGTGTTGAATGAGGCTGGCAAGCAAGCCGACGAGCTCCTGGTGAATGGGGAGGGAAGCGGATCAGCGGGGGGTTTCACAGCTGCTGGGTAGGGGTGTGAGCATGAATCGCCGCTGCCGTGGGGTGGGGCCCTAGGGTTGCTGTTGTGAAACTCGATCTGTCCCGGTCCACCTGAGTCCAACCTGGTTTTGCTTCCATGTTTCCGTCCCCTCCACAACCTTGTCTCTTAGTACCTCTGTACTGCCCTCCCTTTCCCCTCCACATACAGGGCCAGGAGCGCAAGAACCCGGGCAATGTGCTGCAGGCAGACCAGCTAGACAAGTGAGCGGGGGGCGGAGGGCGGAGGGGGGGGTTGGAAGTGGAGTTCGGGAGGGGCGAGGGGAAGAGGGAGGTAGGCCCCTGCCCCTGCCCTTCTTGCACAACTTCCCCTCCCTCACGCATGACCTCCCTGTCCTTTTCCCTCACCGCCGCCTCCCCTTCGGTGCACTACCCCACCCCACACCCTCCCTTCCTCCCTCACCTGCTGTCGCCACTACCATTAAATACATGTTTGTTTCCTTCTTTTCCCTCTCCTCCTGTTGCTCCTGCTCCTGCTCCACCTCCCTCTCCTCCTCCTCCTCCCTCTCCCCCCTCTCCCGCAGGATCTTCCGCGTGTTGGGCCACCCCAGCCTCAAGACCTGGCCGGAGCTGGAGGTGCTGCCGCACTGGCTGGACAACACCGACAACGTGCGCGTGCGGCGACCCGAGTGGGGCGGCGCGGGGCTGCATGCGGCGGTGCTGGAGGCCATGCGGGCGGCGGCGCCGGGCTGGGCGCAGGGACACGTACCGCAGGTGGGGTCCGGGAACCGGGAAGCAGGTGGCGGCCAGAGAGAGGCAGGCAGACAAACAACCGTTACCGTCCTTAACGACTTGCCCTGGGGGCAACTACCAAATATACTACCGTCCCCTAATCCATTGGTGCTGAAGCTGTGGAATGTACGCTACCCGTATGCTGCCGTTACCCCCCCCCCCTTTTCGCCCGTGCTCAGGAGTGTGTGCCGCCCCGCGAGGCCATCGACCTGATGTCGCGCATGCTGGACTACAACCCCACCACCCGGGCCACGGCGGAGGAGGCGCTGCGGCACGAGTGGTTCAGGATGGACCCCAAGCCGGGACCCAACGTGTTCCGCCGGCCGGTGAGGGCGAGGGGGCGTGGGGTGCATGTGTGGACGGTGGGTGGTGAGGGCGAGAGTAGGCCTGTGACCCCGCCCTTCTTCCTGCCGCACTCGTTCCTCCCACTTCCCGTCCTTCCTCCTTCCATCCCGTTGCGGTTAATCCCATGGTACCTTGTCCGCTTCCCACTTGCATGCATTCGTCAGGGGCTTTCACCACGGGCTGCCACTATCGGTCTCTATCGCTAACAACGTGTCTTTTGTATCTTTTCTCCTCTGCCACTTCCCAGGGCTCCTCCGTACCGCTGGTACGCTACCCGCGCCGACCCATGACACTGGACCGCATACCCGCGGTTGCCGCGGCGGCAGCAGGCGGAGGGGCTCCAGGGGGGGCGCAGGGAGGGGCGGCTCAGCCGTACCATCATGGGGAGGGCGGGGGAGGGCTGCCCGGGCCCCCAGGGCCGCCGGGAGGCAGGGGAGGGCCAGGCGGGGGGCCGGGAGGCGGTGGGATGACCCGTGGGTCGTCATCGCATGCGGCGGCGATGCTGGCGGCGCAGCAGGGGCCGCAGGGCAAGCGCCGAAGGATGGAAAACGTGCCTGGGTTTCGGTGAAGGGTCGGAGCGGAGGTGTAAAGTGGGATAGGATGGATGAGGTTTGGGAGCGGGTTTGTTGCAAGGGTATTCCGAGATGTCCGGTACGCCGGGACCTGGGGTTGAGCTGGGTAAGCTGTCCGCGGCTTGTCATGTCGGGGTGAAGTGCCGGGGGCCTTGTTGCCGTGTGAGCACTTACATGTACGGTAAGCGTGGCGCAGCAGCCGGAATGCTCTTTGAAGCTCAGCAACTCGAAAATCAAATGTGCTGGCTGAGTTTGGGCGCGGGAGCAGCATAGGGTGGCTGTTGACGTAGGGGGAAACGCGCGCGGGCGGGATGTCTACTGGTTATGCCAAATGCGCGAGGTTAGGGTTTCGACGGTTACATGCGCCGTTGGCTTTTACCTCTTCCTGTCTATAATACCGGGGAAAACGTGGATGCCACTATTACAAGCGTGCAGTTGTCGCCTTCAATGGGCTGAAACGCTGAATGGCTGTACACCAGCGTTTCTAGTTCAATACAAATCAAACTCCACTTACTAAACAGTGTATAAACTAACACGTTGGCCCATTCACATAAGCTTTCTGTTATACTGTATCATAAGAGAAATGGGAGACGCAGATTGGGAGTACTTGGAACGCCAGCTGGAAGGCCCAGCTGCTGACGCAAGCCCAGCTGCAAAGGAATCAAATGGTGTAGAGGAACGTCCTAAAGAAAGGCGTGACAGCCGTGACCGGGGCGGCAAAGACCGTGATAGGGATCGCGAGAAAGATAAGGAGAGGCGGCGCAGCAGGAGCCGCAGCCGTGACCGCGACCGGCGACGCGATAAGGATGACCGGGATCGAAGAGATGACCGGGACCGCAGGGATCGTGGCCGCAGTCGCGACAGGGACCGTCGGGACCGTCGAGATTACGACCGGGAGCCACGGCGAGAGCATGAATCCCGTGGCAGGCGTAGCGATCCAGCATATGATCGGCGGTAAGAGTTGGGGCTTCAGTATATGGTCTGTGAACAAGGCACTTGTGGCTGTTAACTGAAAGCTTGGACGGTTTCCTGTAAAAGTCTATATATGACTTCCCTTTTCTGCTTTTATGTAGGCGGGAGCGTGAGCGGACACCCCCGGAGGTGCGGGCTGCGCGGGAGGCTGAGAAGGTGCGCCCAGCAAATTGTGCATGGGCCAACTGTGATAACGAGAGGCGTCTTTTCCTGACAGCTTTCTCTCTTTCCTTGTAGGAGCTTCGTGAGATGGAGCGGTCAACGCGCACTGCTTTTGCATACAACCTGAACCTCCGGGCGGATGAGCGTGACATTTACCAGCTGTTTTCCAAGGTGGGTGTTGTTCACCTGTCGGGAAGGAGTGTAGTATACCTCGAGGGGTACCGTGTGGCCGCGTATGCACATTGAAGGGCGCCACCGTGCCGCCCGTCCTTGCTTGGCATCACCTCGAGACCCCATCCCCCTCGTGTTCCGCTAATCTTCTCACTTTTCAATCCGTCATACATTCCATGATCCCACCAGGTGGGCAAGGTTGTGGACATCAAGCTCATCACGGATAAAACGACGAAGCGCAGCAAGGGCTTCGCCTACATTGAGTTCAGCAAGGTGGAGGAGGTTATCGCCGCTGTGGCACTCACCGGCACCGTCTTCATGGGTCAGGCCATCATGGTCAAGAGCTCAGAGCACGAGAAGAACCTGGCGTGGGTGAGCAGCTAAGGGCAGGGTTTCTAGTAGATCTCCGGCATCTCTCACTCCATACACGTGACCGTTCTCCAGCCTTTCCTTCCCAGCCCGCACGCCGCCACGCTGGCATGTGCACCTCACCTGGCCCCAAACCCACTTGCAAAAGATTCCAGATTCTTAACCCAACTCATCACTCTGCGGCACCCACCCACAGGAAGCCCAGCAGCAGGCCAAGCAGAACCAGCTCAAGGCCGCCTCTCTGCTGGCGGGCGCCGGCGTGACGGGCGCCAACGATGCGCTGCCCGTGGGCCCCTGCAAGCTGTACGTGGCCAACCTCAACGCAGCCATTGCGGAGGCGGACGTGCAGCAGCTGTTCGCGCCGTTTGGGCAGATTGACAGCGTGCAGCTGGTGCGGGACACCACGGGGAAGTCGCAGGTGGGTGCAGGAAAGGGTGGGTTGGAGGTCATTTGGGTCGGGCTGGGTGGGTTCGGCGGGTTGGTTTTCGTGGCCCTCTCATGGCTGCGTTATCCATCACCGTCCTCTTCCCCCGACCTCTCACTCCTCCCCAGGGCTACGGCTATGTCACCTACTCCAACGTGCTCGACGCCACCAAGGCCCTGGAGCACTGGAACGGCCGCATGGTGGCGGGGTCCGCACTCAAGGTGTCCGTCTCCTCCGTGGCAGCCACCGCTGCCGCGCCGGGGGCAGCAGCCGCGCTGGCGCTGCCAGGAGCGGCAGGGCTGCCGGGGGCCGCCGGACTGGCGTTGCCTGGGGCTCCGGGCGCAGCGGGGTTGGCTGGGCTGACGTTGACGCCGCAGGTGGCGAGTCGCTTTGGACTGGCGGTGCCGGGAGTGGCGGCGGTGCCGGGGGCGCCTGCGGCTGCGGCGCCCGCAGTTGATAACTCTGGCATCGGTGAGTGTGGGCTGAGAAAGAGAGGAACGCGTTGGGGTGGAAGAAGGGCTGTGATGTCCCATGGTAACGGCTACCCACCTCTTCATATGACATGGTGTTCCCCCCATCCCTGCCACTCCCCCCCTCCTCCGTTAGGTGAGCTTGACGAGGAGGAGTCACGCGGCGGCCTGAAGCTCACCTCGGACCGGCGGCAGGCCCTCATGGCCCGACTAGCCTCCTCCGCCGGGCTGCAACCACCCATGGCCCCGACGCTGTCCGTACCAGGCATGCCAGGCGCGGCACCGGTGGCAGCAGCGCCTGCGGGACCCAAGCTGGACCCCAGCCTAGGGCTGATTCAGAGCGTGCTGGGCCCTGCGTCGCCCATCCCCACGCCCTGCCTGCTAATTAAGAACATGTTTGACCCGGCGGATGCTGAGGCGGAGATGGGGCCCGAGTGGGCGGAGGAGATTACGCAGGATGTACGGGACGAGTGCTCCAAGTACGGACCTGTGGTACACGTGCACGTGGACACGGCCAGCAAGGTGGGGCCGTTTGCAATGGTTGGCGGGTACAGGGATGGGGGAGGAGGGTGGGTGCGGATGTCCTCCGTCCTGGGAGGCGTCCTTGCGGATGCTCGGTAGGACTATAATGCATGCGTGGTTTCCATGTTCTGTATGGGTTGGCGATGGGAAGTGGGTTTTACTAGCTCAGCATGTCCCCCTCACGTTCCGCAAACACTCCATCATTGCGGTATCTGAAGAGTCATGCGCACTATCACACGCAGTGCCGTTGCCGCTGTGCCGGGATGCTGCCTGCTGCCGCCGTACATCGAACGTCGGCAGCCTCGCCGTGCCCGTGTGGTGGGTTAAGGGTCAGGTATGCCGCCCATCCGCCCACGGCTTTCATGCAAAGTGGCGGGTGGGTGGGTCAGGTAAGTAGCAGGGCCCGCCGCGCTTCGAAGATTACGATTTCTCATGGCAGCTTGCGGAGCAAGAACTTCTTACCGTTTTATGACTACCGCTTTTGCACTGGCCATGGCAACCTGATCTAGGACAACATAGGCTTGTGGCTAGCTAACTTTCGACCAGTCCTATAAGGCCTGATGCATGCTAAAGGCCCCCGCTGGTCGGGCGCTTGTTCGCAGGTGCTCCTCCCTGCTGCACTCAGGGGCAACCAGAGCAGGGGTGCAGCAGGGCGCGTGTCGTTTGTGCGTGCGCGTGTTGAGGTCTTTCTTCTCGCAGGTCATGTCCCATGCATGCAAAGAAGGCGACCGCGTTTCGTTCAGGAAACCTCGTTATGTGCAGGTCTTCTGGTGCAATTCAGCAAGCGCTCTGCATTCTGGGAGGAACGTTTTGTTTTTATCGCGCAGGTTTTAGACTCCCAATCGACCCCTCGAGTCCATATGCATCAGGAGCATCCGTAGCAAGCAATCTGGTTGTAGGCAAGGACGCGTCACTGCCCGCGTTTTACCTAGAGAAGCCTCTTGCTCTGTTACCGCACCCAAACATTTACGCTGGTTTTGCTTTTGGCCGATCTCCCTTGCCCTAGCCTTACCTGTCCATCCCAAATCTCGGATTTTCAGGTTATCACCACTTCCGCTTTGCACTGACCTTGCGTTCCCCGGGCGTGTGGCTTCCCATGCGGCTTGCCGCTGGATGTTGTCGCTGCCCTGCCCCTTTTCGCATCCTCCCTTCCCCTCTCTCGCAGGGCTGCGTGTACCTCAAGTGCGGCAGTGTGGAGGCGGCGACGGCGGCGCAGCACGCAATGAATGGGCGCTGGTTTGCGGGGCGGCAACTAGCGGTGGAGTTTCAGTTCCTACAACCCTACAACTCGCATTTTAAGTGCTAAGCCGATAGCTGATCGGCGCGGTCGATGAACGTCTCCCGGACCCGCAGGTGACCCGGAGCCCTCGGCATGGGCTGTGGCGGCGGCATTGGTGCGACAAGGGTGTGGAACGTGGTGGCGTTTAATTGCGGTTGCTGTGCACTGTTCCGTTGTCAGCTTTCGACTTGGTTGGAAGGGGAAGGATTGAGCGCTGCATGAGTGCAGTTTGGGAAGTGGCACGACTAAAGGCGGTCGCTGCTGTAGCGTATGGGTTTGTCGTCATCTTGCAGCTCAGTCTCTGCATGCATTCAGAGTATAAACTACTACCATGCTGTTAGCCCCATACCTGCTTGAGCATTGCAAGCCCTAGCGGTTGCAGATGGAATGTGGACCTGTCCCAGATGGCTAGAAGGAAGCGCGGCGTGTGGACGGGATCCACATGTAAATGATGATCAAAGGGATCTTCCTTACAGCTGTCATCCCACACGTTACGACGCAGCTAACGACTAACGTCTGTAACAGTGCCCGCCAAATGCGCATATGCCTTTTAGATACCGGTAGCCGTAGCTTAATCGGTACCGGTAGCTTAATCACCCGTACAAGTAGAGGGGACAGGCAACAGTCTTAAGCAGAGCGCGTTGCATCCTATAACGGCCAATGTATCGTTCGACCAAACCGGTACTCATAGCAGTACGTTGCTAAAGTTACCGGTATACTTGAATGTACAGCTGGGGACGAGAATGCCCTGCTACAGATCCCTTCCTCAACTCATGCACATGCAACGCCACTGGGTATGTAAGTCCTGTCGATGCCGCAAACCATGTTGCCTAGAACGATCTTCTTCTACTGCAACCGAGCCGCAACGCTGCCCGCACTTGCACCAGCAAGCAGCAACACAACTACCGTACGCAGCTCATCTGAAAGTCCAAACGCATAGCCGTCTAAAATAGTAGTAGGCAGACACTGCCGAGGCTCGGGACGCCGCCCATGCATGGCCGGCACGTCATGGCCCCGCTTGCATGCTGAGCGAGGCGGTGGGGATGCTGCCGTATCACTGCTGCTCCATCACCTTGGATACCGCCTCTTGCACGATGCGGGTCGCAACGTCCGATGATGGCCCGCCGAACGAAAAGTGGCCAGTAGCCAGGTCCCCAATGCCGTTCTTCACGAGCGTCGTCCCATGGCTACGCGGCTCCAACGTGCTTTTCATGGCGGTGGCACCAAACCATGACGCTGACAGCGGTGACTGCATCTGGACTGTTGCGTTCTCAGCCGTTATCGTGGCATCGTTGGGTCGGCTGCACAGGTTGTATTGCAGGAAGCTCTCGAACAGCAGCTGCGGCGGCATGGCTTGCAGCACGCGCGGGCTGAAGACGCCTCCAATCGCTGGCAGGAGTAACGAGCGTTCATTGCCGGGGAACAGCTGCGTCCGAATGAACTCCAGCAGCAGCTGCACCAGCGGCACCAGCTCTAGCCGCCCGGCCAGGTATAGCCACTCCTCAAGCAGACCGCACAGGGTCGATGAGAACCGCACCTGGTTGCGCTGGAACTCGTAGGCCGACAGCAGGGCGGTATCCTTCTTTGGTACCGTTACTTCAACTCGACGCAGCTCATCTCCGTTCAAATAGTACACCGTGTTACGCAGGATGAGGTCCAGCGTCCGGCCCAGGTTTCCCACAGGCACCGTGAGGCTGAGCCGCGGGTTGTCTGTCAAGGCCTGGGCCATGTCGTGAAGCGGGACCTCAGCGGTGCCGGCGTAGTCAGCAAACAGCAGCAGTTGCTTGGCCTCGTTTAGCTTGTCCGGGGCCTTGAAGCGCCGCAAGCTGTCGATCCGTGAATAGAAGAAATCCAGCCACAGCTGCACCGTGGCGCCCTTCACCGGCTGCGTTTCGCCCTCCAGAACAACACCGCTCAGATCCCATACCGTCGGAGCACCGCCCGAGGCTTTGGGCAGGTCCCGAACAACCTTGCTGACAAGGATGAGGATCGAGCTATGTGCTCGGATATGGCCCTCCTTATCCGTAACCTTAATTTGAAGGTCAGGATCTTCATCGCTCAGCAGGAACGAGGTCTCGCGCTTGCGCTTACTCATGGCGGCTAGGCTGCTGCAGGCAAATGAGGCCAAAAGCTCGGCTACAGTCGAAAAGGGTCTGTAAGCTTGCAACTGACAGTGGAAGAGGGTTTGTATGATTGCCACTGCCGCATAAGAATGGCCTCGAGCGAAGTTCTATGGCCGAGGAAGCCTAATATTCATGCCGTATCGCAGATCGACGCCATAGGCGCTTTTAAAGGATTAGCTCATTGGCCAAGTCGTCTTTACGGACGGCTATTAAGTCAAATTGCTAGCTCTAGGGCTACCCTCTTCGGTTGGACGGTGGTGTTTGACCCATGGTTCACAGGAACTTCGTTAGCAGTGGGGTCTTCAGGGTGGCTTGGGCACAAGCGCCGGGGTACGCTTTCAAGCCGCAAGCTACCGTATTGCATTGTGGAAGTGCACGCATGCATCCCATGAGGGATGCCAAATGCTGCAAGCAAGCAGCTGCACGGTGGCCTAGCCTGACGTCTTGCCTGCATGTGTTGGGAGGCACACACGTGTCATCTGCCCATCTCGCACGTTAGGGCTTGACGCTGTCAAGCCATGCTTATACCGTATATTACGCACCGGTATGGGCCTTTGTATCAATTGTATGTGAACGGCTATATGCTACGCCCATTGCTGTACCAATGTCCCCAACATGTGCGCATGCTACTGCCGAGAAGGAGAATGGTCGCGTATATGCTGTGCTTGCATGTGGTGCATCTGACGCAGCGACTACGCAACTTTCACACTCTCCTGCAGGGCACACATCGTTGCCAGCCAGCCAACAATAGCGACGTACTGTTCGTAGCCGTACGGTGAACGTAGCGAGACAAGTGAGAAGCCAACTAAGCGTACACGCGCAAACGAAAATCCATACGTACCGACAACACACGAATATTGTCCATCACCTGCTAGGGGACCCTTACAAACGTGCAAGAACATCGTCCATATCACTAAGTTCCCTTAGCGACCCATGGGTCATGCTGTCACGCCGCAACACAATGAGCAAGGCACCATGCTGCGCCTCAGCTACTGTGCCTATCCGCAACTAGCCCTCCATCCCGGCCTGTAGGAGCCGTACACTTGGAGACAACTCTATAATAACCGCCTACTCATGCGGCCTACTGGTCCTCATAGCAGTCTGGGGTGGGTACTTGCGAGAGATGTGATCGAAACTTTTACTTTTTACTTGCTTAGGAGGGGGACTATCCATCCCAAATTCCCAATGAGTTAGGTTTTGTGGCATGGCCTATAAGGCCCAAAGAATTGTGCGTCGCATCCTATTGTAAAAACTGCATACGTATACACAATCGGATAGCGCTGGCTGAGCCAGGTTTGGCATGCCTCTCCTGCTTTCCACCAAACAAGTGCACAGTTCCCATGGTACCGGTTTGTCACCTACGTAATCACACAGCCGTCTGACCGCGGCCAGTTATTTTAACACACACCCAGCCCCTGGAACCCACCACTAAAACCCACGTCACCCTTCCTCAGCACCTCTCCGCAGCATCCCTCCGCAGCATCCATCAGCTTCCCTCAGCACCCCAACCCACCCCACCCTCAGTACCCAACCCCACCCCACCCTCAGTACCTCAGCTCCCCGAACACGGCATTCGCCTCCCCACCCACCACCCCCGCCAGCTGCCGCGCCAGGTGCCGGTAGGTGGGCGCGGCCAGCTGCTCCCGCAGGCACCGCAGCACCACGGCGTACCTGGACTGCTTGCGGGAGAGGACCTGGTGGAAGGCGGTCAGGCCGAGCCACCTGAGGCAGGGCCGGAAGGGTTTTTGCCGTACGGTGTGAGCGACATGAGGAATCATGCAGAGAGCGAGAAATGTGTATCTATGGTTGGTTTGGTAGCCTTGGTGGGTCATGTATGGTGAAGTTGCAGGAGGGGCAAGGAAGAGGATTACGAGTGGCACGAGGTCTAAAACCAAGCTGATGCAGCACTGTATTCCGGCGAAACAGAAGGCCGCTTCACCCCCCTCTCGAGGGGCCCCCGCGACCGACCCATTGCACTCATCTACCCACAGCCCGCAGCCGGCACCTGATGTGGCAGCTGGATACGTCGCAGCGGCAGCCGGGTCCGAAGCGCCGAGCCGCCATGCGAGTGCGGCTACGAACCAGCGTCGTCATGTAGGCGATTGAGGACTGAATGGCGGCCAGGATGACCCGTGGGTCAGCGCCCGGCCTTACGGGCAGGCAGCGCACGTACCAGTGCATCTTAATTGCTGCCAGCAGGTATGCCTGTTAGATGAGGAAAAAACGTGGAGAACGCAGCAGGCGTGGGTGCACCATAACAAAACACACCGGAAGGGCATGTCCAGGAGGCGCATGGCCGCTCATGGGCCATGACATCCTACACAGGGATTATGGGGCTGGAGCCAACACATGCTGCGCCACATACATGAGTGGTTGATTCACGGTTCCAATGCCAGCAAGCAAACCTCACCTGGTAGATGTTGAGTCGTACGGTGGCGGGGGAGTTGACGGAGGTGTCCAGCAGCAGCGCATGCATCTTGGGGCGCAGGTACTGACACATCTTGACGGACAACTGCCGGCCTGCGGGGCGGTGGGGAAACAGAGAGTTAAGCACGCACGATTCGTTGCGCAGGCATCAGAAGAGGACCATTGGCAACCGTCCTAGTAAGCCACGTGGGCCACTATTCCCGTCCGGATAGCCCCATGTACCTCTAAGACTGCATGCAGTAATCCACAAACCACAGGAACCCCACGCACCCAACACATGTCACCTGCCCCATGACGCCTCCCATCCCTACACTGCCCCATAAACATCACAACCACCACCACCATCCCCACCCGGTGCCCACCTGGCCTCCTCTCCGCCGGCACGCTCATGGTGGTGCGGATGTGCACTCCGCAGTAGCGGCTGTAGTCCGCTTGCACCTCCAGCGTAGCGGCGTTGATCAGCAGGCCGCACCACCTGGGGGGCGGTGGGGGTCGCAGGGCGGCGGGTTGTGAGATTGAGAAACCAAACACGTACAGGAAAGGATTCGGGTTGTCGGGATGGGAGGCAAGCCGTGCCTCTGGTGCTTGCTGCAAGATCCCATCGAGGCTGCGAAGCGGTGCTGACAAAGCAGTAGACAGGATGCACGATAGTGAACCGCACCTGATGTATCGCCGACCATCCGCCGAACGCCAGATGTTGCGCCCGCTGTCACCGTCGCCGTCGCCGCCGCCGTCGCCGTCGCCGTCGCCGTCACCTTCCTCACCGCCGCCCAGCACCTGAACCACAGCGCCATCACCACCACCCTCACCGCCCTCGTGGCCCTCACACCGCCCTTCCTCCCCCGCATTACATGGGTCCGCAAGCGCTGCTGCTGCCGCCGCCGCTTCTTCTCCTGCTGCTGCTGCTCCCGCAGCTGCCGCTGTTCCTGTGGCCGCATGTTGGTGCTGCTGCCGGGGTGTTGATGCGCTCTCGAGCTTCGGAGTGAAGTTGGTCTGCGTCTTGGCGGGGTTGATACGGCACCCGTAGTCGGACTGGAAGCCCTCGTGCAGTCGCCGTACCAGCGCCTCCGCAGCGGCGCTGTACGAGGGTATGTTGGGGGGTCGCATGGGTCCATGGGTGCATGGGTGCATGAGTTCATGCGGGGAGGAGATGGACGGGGTGGTGGTGGGAAGATGGAGGTAGCCCAAGGTACGGAAACACCAGAGGAGGTATTGTTCAGTAAGACCAGATCCCGGAGAAGTGTACCCTCTGTAGGGTACCTCCGGCTTGCCTTCACTTCCCATCCATTGCATGCCCTTCCTCGTACCTCACCCAACACCGGAGCCCGTGCGGTACATAACCGATATAACTGCCTACCGACACAACCGACACAACAGCCTATCAGCACCTCACCGTGATGTGGTAACGAACAGGAAGTCGTCGATGAGACGCATCAGCAGCGATAGCGGCCGCCGAGGAAGGGCCGCTGCTAGCGCTAGCGCATGCTGCTGCTGCTGCGGGTGCTGCTGATGATGGTTCTGCTGCTGTAGGGGTTGCTGCGGCTGCTGCTGCGGAAGAGAGAGAACTCCTGTTTGCTGGGTTGCTTGCCCTGGAGCGGCTGCATTGGCAAGCGCTGCGGTGTGTCGTTGTCGCTCTTGCTGTTCCAGCATGCTGCCTGGGTGCTGCTGCTGCTGCGGGGGCAGTGCTTGCGGCAGCCGATGCTCCTCGTGGTGCTGCTGCGCCGGCTGCTGCTGCTGCTGCTCTTGGTGCCTCTCAGATTGCTGCTGCTTCGCCCGTTGCTGCCCCCGTTGTGGTCGCAATTGTACTTGATGCTCTTGGTGCTGCTGCCTCCGGCGCTGCCGCCGGCGCCACTGCTCTCGCCTCCCGCCCCGCCGCCCCCGCCGCGCCTCTCGCTGCTCGTGCTGCTCGTGCTGCTGCTGCTGTTGAGACCCATCCACTTCGATAGCGTCCGCAAGCTCTCCTGCTGCTTCCTCAACCGACTGGGCACGACCAGTCATGACCTGCTCAACCATAGACCCTGCGGCCGCTGCAGCGGCGGCGGCGGCAGCGGCGGCAGAGTCGGCAGCACATGATGGCTGCGCCCGCCGCGCCGCTAGCTCCCATGCTCTCCGGCTGCCGTCACCACCACCGCCGCCGCCGCCAGTACCAGCAGCCCTGATCGAAGCCCCAACAGGCGCCATGAAGCCGGCGATAGCGGTAGCTGCAGCAGCACCCCGCTGGCCATGACCCCCACCATCACCTCCTGCAACGCCGCCGCCATGCGGGCCGTTCACTCCTCCGGCTGTGTCCATGGGGTGACTGGGGGGGCAGCCGTGAAGGCCACCGTCAAGGTCCCCCACCGGGATGTCATACAGGTCCCCTTCGTCCAGGTCCATGGCGCCGTCCTCCAAGCGGCCCTCTCCTGGCAGTGCTGGTGCCCTCTCCACCGCGGGCGCATCCGCACCCGCACCCGCATCGGCATCTGCGCCCGCCTCGTCGCCACCGCCGCCGGCCTTGCCGCGGCCGGCCTTGCCGGCAGGGTTGCGAACACCAAGGCCACCGGTCACCAGCCCCGCACAATTCGCCCCCATTGCGCCAGCACTCGAGGGCAAGGGCTGCGTACCTGCGGCGCAAGCGGCACTACCGGTCGACGCTCCAGCCGACGGCGGCGCTCCCGCCGCCTGAATCGCCGCCGCCGCTGCTGCTCCTTCTCCCTCCGCTGCCACCACGCATGCCAGCCTCCAAGGGACTACCTCGCCCGCCGCCGCCGCTGCTGCCGCCGCCCTGACGCCAGGGGATGCAACCGGCGAGGCATCTTTTGACGCCGATGGCGGCGTATCCTCAAGGGCAGCTCGTACGGCATCTGCCACCGTCAAAGGGCGCCTCCGAAGGTGCAGGCTAGGCACGCTGAACGCAGGAGGAGGAGCTGCAGCAGCCTGCAGGACCAGCATGCCCCGTTTTGCAGGGGTTGACAAGGAGGCCTGCCCAGGAACAATACTGCCACCGATTGCCCCTGGAAGGGGGTGTGCAGGGTTATGGCATGGAGTCGGCTGTGCTTCCAAGGCGCTGAGCGTGTTGACATGGACGTCGTTGGCGTCGTCCGGAGTGGCGTCCGTTGCAGCAGCGTTAGGAACAGCAGCGGCAGTGCTAACAGCAGCGGCTCCCTGCCCTAGCCGCCAAACATCCTCATCACTGCACCAGCACTGCGAGTCGCTAGCAGCAGCAGCAGCACCTGACCCAGTGCCGCCCCCACCAGCGCTACTAGTACCGCCGCCACGGCTGCCGCTTGCATGGGTGTCGTACAACGCCAGCGTCACGGAAGGCAGCGGCTGCGTGTGTAAGACAGTGGGTGCCGGCTGGCCTAACTGGCCGAAGAACGGTTCGGCTTGCAGACCCTCCGTAACGTCCTGGGTTCCCTGCAGCGGGTCCTCCATTCGCTGCGTTGAAGGGAGCATGTCCGCTTGGAACGCCGCTTGCATGAGCAGTTGCGGAGGCAACGGCGGTGCTACCTCCAGACCTGACCCATGGGTCAGTAGCGGCTGCGTCGACGTGTACGCCGCATCAACCGCCCCCGCCGGCGCATCATACCCGGTCATGTCTTGGTTCGGGTCCGTCTGCAGTACCAGCGGGAGCACAGGCTGGGTTGCTGCTGGCTCATTCAGGAACACATGCGCCCGCGGAAGTGCCTCGATCGTCAGGGTGCGTCGCGATGGTGGTTGTGGTGGCAGCTGCTGCGGCGGCGGCATCAGGGTTTGCGTGGGCGCGGGAGGGAGCGAGCCGCCCACAACCCCTGGAGCTGCAGGGCTCCCTTGAACCTGCTGATGATGGTAGACTTCTTGGTCGCTGTTGTTGTTGTTGTTGTGGTGGTGGTGGTGGTGAAGGAGGTGCTCCGCATGCCGCAAGGGCTGTGTTGGGGAGGGCTGCGAGAGTTGGAGCGGGTGCGACGCCTCCAAGAGCCGCTGCTGCAGCTGCCGCTGTGACCCGCGGGTCAGCTGCTGCTCCTGCTCCATCGGCTGCGTAGCGAGCAGCGCATGCGTCGCTGCTGCTGCCGGGGTAACAGCGGCCAACGCGGCGTCGGCATACACAGGGCTACAGCGGCCGTTGCCGCCACCCTCGGCGGTGACACCGCCGAGGGTGGCGGCTGTAGAAGCGGCACCAGCTGGCAACCGTACGGCAGCTGCTGTACCGGAAGGAGCCGCGCCGGCTCCGGCTGGCCCGCCGTCGACCGGTTCCTGCTGCGTGGCTGGCATGGCTAGTTGCGACCCTCCCACATACTGCTGGTGCTGCTGTTGGTACGGCTGCTTCTGGCATTGCTGCTGCTGTTGTCCATCCTCCCGCCGGTGTCGCATCTCGGGGCGCGCCAACGATCTTTCGTACTCGCCCAGAGGCTGCGGATTGGTCTGCGGCTCCCAATTTCGTGCTTCCGCATCACTCCGCATGCGCACTTGGGGTACCCCGCTCGGCGGACTATCCCGCAGGTCGATCACTTCAACTTCCGCCCCCCTCCTGCTGGGATGGGGGCTGACCCATGGGTCGCCGCCTTGCTGCTGCCGTCGTCGTTGTCGCTGCCGCTGCCATCTCCTTCGCTGTTCGAACTCGTTGTCAAAGAGCCGCAATTGCAGGTCGGGCGGAACGACTAGCAGCCCCACATCTCTCTCCATTCCCTCCAAGTCCTCCTCATCTTGTTGGGGCTGCCGCACGTGTTGCTCACGTTGCTGCTGCTCCTGGTGCTGCGGCTGCAGTGCCCCTCCTCCACCCAGCGGTGCATCCCCATCCTCATCCTCATCCCCAACTCCCGCTTCCTCCTCCGCTTCCTCTGCCTCTGCCTCCATGCCTTCGTGAAGTGCGTGAACCGGGTGACGCTGCTGTTGCGGCGGTGCAACCAGTGATGGCATAGCGCCGCTGGCCGGAGTGGGTGTACCCGTGATAGAAATGGTGACGGAGGAGGAGGAGGTAGGGGTGCTGGAGGCTATGGTGATCACGCTGGGTGAATGTTGCGATTGCGATTGGGAATTCACTGCAGCTGCATGCTGGCGTTCTTGTGGGTGCTGCTGCGGTGTGCTGTGCTGCTGTTGCTGCTTCTGCTGCGATGGTGATGGAGAAGGTGGTGGAGAAGGCGGTGGAGAGGACGTATACTGCTCCTCCTCCTGATCATCCTGCTGAGGTCCCTCTCCATGTCGTGAGCCGTGTCGTTCCTCCGGCAGCTGCATAGCCAACATGAGCTCCTGCTGCTGTTGTTGCTGCTCTGCGGGCGACTGCGGATTCTGAGGGGTCAGCGACTGAGTCGCCCGCTGCAAGGGAGTTGCATGGGCCACGGCTGCCGGTATGGCTTCCACCCCTTGCATGTCTTGCGGAAGGACATCCACCGTCGCCTCCACAAACTGCGTTGACGGCAGGCGGGAGGCGAGCTCCAGGAGTGGTGAGGGCCCCGCGGGGTGCAAATGGAGATTACGGAGCTGTAGCGCGGTGCATGGCACGTCAGGCCCATGAGTCACATGCAGGGAGCGCCCGGGAGGCTGCGACGAAGGCACAGGCTGCGTGGGCAGCAGCGGCTGCGGCTGCGGCTGTAAGGATGGCAACTGGAAGGGCAACTGTAGCAGAGGGGTTTCCATGACTGCTGCCACCTGGAAACTAGGAGGCAGGAAAGCAGCCGAGGGAACGGCGGAAACTGGGAAGGGGGAGGGATGCATGCCACCACCAGCACCGGCAGGGTTGCCATAAGGGATAGGCCCCAGCCCCGGCCCCGGTCCTTGAGACGTGGCGTTTCCCTGCGGCTCCTGCACTTGCACCGCCTGTTGTGTCCTCCAGACCGCATGCCCCTGTGTTGCAAGCCACGCCTGCCCCTGCGCACCCTGAGCAACCGCCTGCGACAGCAGTGCCTGTGACGAGGTTTGAGACTGGCCCAAGGGACATGGCCGCATCGGCGTCGCCGCTATCCGGGCGGCAGCAGCAGCAGCAGCAGCGGTGGCAGCACCTTCCCCAGCGCCGCCACATGAGTTGCCGTACGCCGCTGCATGCATGCCGTACCTCCAAAACGGCGCCGATGCGATCACTGAAGCCCTACTGCTACCCGGTACCAGAGTTGCGGCGGCGGCGGCTGTAACTCCAACGGTCTGGGGTGGTAGGGATGCTTCGCGGTGCCCCAAAGGCGGAAGGCACATTGGTAGTGCACGTGGCAGTGGCGGCGCCGCAAGTAGCAGCCCTGACGGCAGCGGTAACACCGCTTGCCCGACGGAGACTTCACGTTGATGTTGAAGCTGATGATCGTTTGAAATGACTTGTGTAGGAGCTCCCATTCCTAATGCCGCCAAGGGCTCATCGCCAACCGGGACCAGTGCAAGCGGCCCGGCTGTGGATTTCGACCCAGATCCCGGCCCGCCGGCCGCGTCAGACTTGGATGTGGATCCCGAACCTAGGCCCTGCCCAAACCTTGGCGAGCAAGTGCCGGTAGCGGCGCTGAATGCTGCTGCGAAGGCTGTCAGCCCTACGCTACTGCTGCTGCCGCCGGTGGCGGCTGTTGCTGCTGCTGCCGCGGCTGCGGCGGCGGCGCTGAATGCTGCAGCGAGCGATGTGAGCCCAGGGCCGCTGTTGCCGCTGCCTAGGGTACTGCCCGGAGTCATGACAGCTGCTCCCCCGCCAGTGCCGGCCCCAACGGCAACCCCGTTATTGCCTGCGGCGACGGTAATGTCGGCGGGGATGCCAGGTAGCGCACGAACAGGCGACGGTTGCAAGGGCTGTACGACTTGCGTTGGCGGTGGTGGCAGGAGCTGGGGTAGCTGAGCTCTGAGTGCTGCATCACACGGCTCTGGCGGAGGCGGCAGCGGTAGCGGTAGCGGCAGCGGCTGCAGCTGATTCTGCGCCATGGCAGCGTTGCCGCCATGTAACACTCCAGCAGCATCGCCACCGTCAGCGCCGGTGCCGGCGCCTCTGCGGCATGGAGCCTCCCATCGTTCAGCCGGCGCCGCTGACGTCGGCGCCTGCTGCCGCAGCCGTCTGCCGCCGCGCCTTCCGCGGCGCTGCTGCATGTGCTGCGGCTCCACCGGGCCTGCAGCCGCCGCCGCCGCTGCCGTCCCGGCGGTGATGCACCCCGGCATGAGCGGCAGCAGGTGCTGTGTCTCCATGGACGCCATGTAGAGGGAGCAGAGCAGCGAGGAGGTGACGGCGCCCTGGCGGTGTGGTTGCACGGTTGCGGCACGGCGGCAGGCAGCGTGTTGTAAGTGTCGTAGTCAAGGGAACTGCCAACAGCTTCTGATGGAGCTTCCGAGCTTTCATAAGCAAAGAAGGAGCCCAAATCGCGGCAAAGACGTTACAATAACTAAACAACCGCCTCGCGGTTTATCTAGTCTATATGCATTGCAGTATAGTTGCAATGCCTATCCTGCCTCCTCACATAACCGCCCTCGTCCGCCTCGCCCACCGACACACCTGCGCGATTCCCTCCGCCTGCCTGAACCAGCGGCGCCCGATGCGCAACAGGTTGGCCCCCACCGCCTGACGCAGCAGAGTCAGCACCTCGGAACGAGGCAACGGCCGCAGCTGGGGCAGCTGAAGGAAGGAGGCAGCGGGAAGAACGGGTGCGGAGGGGTGGGGAACAAGAAGCGTCCAGGGAGGCGGGAGAATCGCGCCACTTACCGGTGCTGGTTATACACCCTGGCACCGTGTCACACCTTTTCCCCTTCTGCCGTCCCCCAGTGACGCGGGTATAATATAACCCTCCAAGGCCCTAGCCGGCCTCCTCCTCACTTTTGGTTATCTTAACTACAATTAATATCCTCGTCAACACGTGCAGTACCACCGCCGTCTACCTTGTCCATGAATACCGTGTTGAAGGCGTCCGCTCGGTGCGCCGTCAGCCAGGCGGGCAGTCCAGGGAAGGACCGCGCCCCGGGGTGGGCGGCGGCGGTGGGGCGCGAGCGCACGCCGTGCAGCCCAACACTGGGGGTCACCTCACCTGCGGGTTGTGGCGGTGTCGGCATTGGCAGGGTCGGCTATCCGGCTTTAACGACAGGCCACCAGTGTCACGGCCTGTGCGGTATAACTCTCCGCACTCCCCAAATCGGTCCCTCGTCGCGCCGGTCTTTCTCGCTTCGTGCATTCCTGGTCATGCGGCCCTACACGTTTCCCCTCTCCTCGCCCCTTCCCCCCTCCGTCGCTCTCCTACCGCATCGTATCATCAGGTAGTCGGGCGCCTCCAGCAGCGGCTCCGTCAGCGCCAGCAGCCGCCCCTGCTGCAGGCTGTCGAAGGCGCGACTGATGTCCGCACACACCAGGTACAGCGCTGGGGGCGCAGGAGCAGGAGCAGGAGGAGTGGCGGCAGGAGCAGGAGAGGTGACAGGAGGAGCTGGGAGAGGAAGAGGGGCAGCGGCGGAGGCAGTGGCGGCAGCAGCCTCGGCTTCGCCAGGGGGTCCCCCGCGGCGGTTGGGAGCGACGGGGCGTCCGGTGGAGAGTGCCGCTGCGGCGGCTCTGAGGGGCCGTCGGCTGCGCGAAGCTGCGGGGAGGGAGTGCTGCTGCCGGCGCCGGCGTCTGAGCACAGACGCATGCTGCTGCTGTTGTTCTTGTTGTTGCTGCTGTTGCTGACCTTGGCGGCGTTGTATTGGGGGCACCACGGAGGTGGTGGCAGCGGTGGCGGTGGCGGAGGCGGAGGTGGCGACTCGCCATGCCCTGACGAAGGGCGCGAAGGAGCGGTAGATGCCGTCCAGTCCGAACACGGAGCTGCCCAGCACATGCGGACGGCGCTCCAGGGAGGCCTTGAGCGCCTGTTGTCGGGAGGTTGTGGTTTATATAAGGAGGGCAGCGAAATTTGAGGATTCGAGGATACAATCCGAGGATACATCAGTTCAGGTAGTAAGTTGATGGCTGACCACCGTAATGTTGGCCACCGAGCAAGCAGCCATCCCCTCTCACCAGCTGTGCGTTTTGCAGCACACTGTTGACGCTCTTGAAGGCTAGCGTCACAGGCTCACGTCGCAACCGACCCGCGGGTCGCTTCCGAACGCCACCTTGCGCCACCACCACTTCGCTACCACCGCCAAGACCAGCAGCAGTAGCAGCAGCGGCACCTGTGGATGCCCTTCGAGCGGCCGCCGCTGCTATTGCGGGTCTGACGTCACTACCGACGACGACGACGCCGGCTCCGCCGCCGCGCTGTCGTCTCCGACAACGTGGTATCCTGCCGGTGTCGTCGCCGCTGACAGGCGCTGTTGTTCCCGCTGCTATTCCCGCAGCCAGGACTCTACCGTCAGCTCCAGTGCCATCCTGTTGGCCACGGCCGCCATCACCGCCATCTCTGTCCACCCCACCCACGGCAACGGCGGCTGCCTGCGCCCTCTGTTGCCTCAGCTGCGGCGGCTGTTGCTGATGGGTATCCGGTTTCGGCGGTGGCGGCGGCGGGAATCGAACCGTGAGGGCCTTGCCTAGGTTCACGATGGGCCGCATGCCAGCCAGCTTGGGCACCAGGCGCAGGCAGGCTGGACCCAAGGGTCGCTGCGACAGCAGCTGCTGAGCCTCGGAGCGGGATATAGCCTGTGCATGCATGAAAGCGTAACAGCGGGACTTAGCGAATACCACCGGTACGTGTTTCACGTGTATGGTGCATGGCAGGGTGTGCACGAATGAAGGTGTCACATTATACAAAGTGCAAAATCCCGGTCCCCACCTGCAGCTGGGTCTGGGTAAGGTCCCGCAGCGCAGCATTCCGCAGCCGGGACCATACGGGCTTGCGGTAGTAGAATACCTGTAGGCAAGGTGACCCGTGGGTCACGGGCAGCAAGTTTACCCTTCTACAAAGTAGGCCTTATAGTATAAGATAGTCAGGCGCACTGTGCAAACTAAAGGAGGAGCACGGCAGGACGTGGCAAACACAGGTAGATGTGATGCTTAACCCGCTCATGGCACGCACAAACACATGTGCATCCCGTTACCTCCCCAGCCCCTTCCCCGCCGGCCCCCCTGTCCCCACCTGCTGCTTGTACGGCTCCGACTCCGTGACGTAGAAGTTGGCCCTCAGCAGCGGCACCACCAGGTCCCGCAGCAGCCACCGCAGCCAGCAGCACAGCAGCCGCTGGTGCAGGGAGTGCAGGGAGGCGGGCGTGCCTGGCGAGGGCAGGGTGGGTGGCGTGCTGAGCGGTTGTGTGTATGAGGAAGTATGGCTGGAGAGGGATTCATCAAGCGCGGTTGGGAGCGTGTGAGGGGATTGGGAGAAACACGGGAAGAGTTAATTTGGTATAGCGAGGCATGAGCGAGCAACGAAGAGGCCAAGTCGCTGTGAAGCAAAACGGGAGATGTGGAGGTAGGAGGGCGGTGCCCCAGCCCTCCAGCCGGGCCCCAGCAAACTCAACCCAGCCCAGCCAACAAACCCACCCCGGGTCTGGGTCCCGCCTCCATGCTCCTGCTGACGACGCCGATCCCGGTCCTGCCGCCCGCTTTCCCGTTGTCCCTGCTCCTGCTGTCCCCTCTCCTGCTGCTGCTTCCCTCGGCTCGCCGCCTGCTGCTGCGGTTCCCTGCCAGGTAGCCAACTGAGCGTGCGGGTTCGAATCCCCTGCACCGCCATGTGCACCGTGAGGTGCTCGTGACGCCGCAGCGACACAAACAGCGTCAGCACGCGGCGCAGCGCCCTGCATGGGAGATACCACAGACGTTGGCAGCGGTTGAGGCAGGGGTTGGAGAGGTACGGGGGACGTGCGAAAGAGTCTAGGGGGTTAATGCGGTGCCACGGAGGCGATGCGAAGGCATTGGGGTGACGTGACGAGGCAAGTAAGGTCGCTGTACTAGCGAAAAAGAGCATACGGACAAGACATAGGGTCAACAGAAGGCGGTCAAACGCGCAGATAAACAGTCACGAGAGAGGCACGGTAGAAGCGAGGCACGCCGCATGCAACCCCGCGAGTACCCACGCACTGGCGGTTGTGACCATCGCCCAGCAGCGCCGGCGGCACCACGTGCCGTACGACAGACCACAGGAAGGCCGCCACACGCGCTGGCGGCATGCAACATGGCAGCAACGAGCCGTCGCCCTCGCCGCTGCCGTCGCCTCCGCCGGCAGCGCCGCCGCCGCCGCCAGCGTTGCCTGGCGCCGTGGAAGACGGGGCCTGGGATGTGGCGCCCTCGCCGCCGCCGCCGCCGTCAGCACGAGCACTATCGGGTATAGCGGCGGTGGCGGCGCCGTCGCCGCTGTCAGGGGGGCTGCCGGTAAGTTCAGCGATCGTACGGTCTAGAGCTGACGGCCGAGGTGACGCCGTACCGTGCAATTGTGACGCCCTCTGCGAGTGTCCCCGGCCTTGTAGCGCATACGCATTCCTCTCGGCAGCAGCACATTGAACCGTTAATGGTCTACTGGTTTGGGTGCCACCTGCGGCCGCGGCGCCGTTGACGTCACCGCCGGTACCTCCGCCACCGTCTTCACATGCCAGTCTCAACAACGTCGGGCCTGCTAGTCGCCGCCTCTTTGCCCTGTCGACGCCCTCAGCATCACCGCCGCCGGAACCGTCACCGCCGCCACCGCCAGCAATGCCACCGCGATTGGCAGCGTGATTCTCCTTGCCGTACAGCACGTCCGCAGAGTCTCGCAGCAGTGCTACGTGACCAACGGGTGACTGCTGTGAGGTGGACAACTGCTGTTGTCGTTGCTGCTCTTGCAACGGTAGCGCCAGCGGCAACGCTACTACCTCGGTCAGCGGCACTAGTTGCGGCGGCGGTGACGGTGGCGGTAGTAGAAGCGCTGGCGGCGGTGGAAGCGCCGTGATCAGCCCTCCAGTCCTCGCCGCCGGGCTCAGTGGGAGCAGCTGAGTGTACGGCAGGTCCGTGGGGAACGACGGGAGGGACGCCATGAGAGGTACGGCAGCGGAAGCCTGGACTGCGTCTCCACCCTGGTCATCACGTGTGGATGCATGGCCGACGGCTGCTGTTGGCAGCGGCAAGTCTTGTGAGAGGCCCGGAACGGCGGCGGCGACAGCGACAGCGGCAGTAGCGCCAGCTTCGGCCATGGGCGCTGCTAGTGCAGCCGGTGCGGCGTCGATAGCTGCCTGGTCGGGACGAGCTGCTTGGAGGTCCGGGTCGTGGTCAGGTCCAGGACCTGCCCCTTGGTCTTCCTGGTGTTGTCCCTGGCCCCGATGATGTTGGCCCTGCTGCTGCGGTTGGTGTTGCCGCTGCCGCTGCTGTTGGGCTTGGCGGCGAGCGTTACGTCGGCGGATCATGGCGGGTGGCAGGGGGCAGTGCTTTTCGAGCAACAGAGCGAAGGGGCAGCGCCGGGCACGACCTGTCGGGGTCGTGTTGTGAATGGGAGGTGCATTGTAGTGCAACTGAGAGGGTAAAGCAACCATACAACGGATTCGGCAGGATCCATTAAAGCAGCAGAATAGACTACAAGATGCCTAAGCAGGTGCCGCATGCGTGCACAACCCCCAGTCACTTACGTAGCAGTTGCCGCATGAGCTGCAGCAGGGGGCGGTAGCGCCGCACATCACGACGCCGCAGCCGAGGCACATCCGTACGCAGCTGACCCGGCGGCGCCGCCACGGGTGCTGCTGGCGCCGCCGCCGCCGTTGCAGCAGCAGCCGCTGGTGCTGCAGCGCCCCCAGCGGCAGCAGCACCAGCACCAGCAGCAGCAGCACCAGCTCCTAGCAACCCTCCGCCTGCGCCACCGCCGCCGTCAGCGCCGCCAGTGGCGCCGGCAGCACCCAAGAAAGAGCTGCTGGATAGTTGCCGTAGAGGCCCAGGTCCGGCCGCCGTCAATAGCATGCTGCCAACGACGGCAGCGACACCAGGGGCAGGAGCAGCTCCCAGCTGCGGCGGCGGCGCCGCCGCTGTCAGCTGTAGCGTCCCTTGTATCTGCGGAGGCGCCTGCAGCTGCAGCAGCTGAGCGGGAACGGCGCCGCCAGCAGCGGAGCTGGCCGCTGCGGCTGCCCGTACGGCAGCAACCGGGGCTTGCGGAACACCCGTGGCAGCATGAGGAGCAGCAGCACCAGCTACAGCTGTAGCACCAGCCGCAGCGGCACCTACGGCCCCACCCGGCGGCTGTGGTGCCGACTGCTGCTGCGGCTGCTGTTGTTGTTGTTGGGGCTTTGTGTCGGCAAGAAAGATGTGGGCGAAAAGGCGGTTGTGGGCTCCGCTGACGGTTTGCAGCTTGCGCAACATGTCTGGAAGCATACAAACGGGGCGCCAATTGGAAAGAAACGGAAGGTAGCAACTGTGTAGTACCGAAAAGAACCTGTTGACGTCTTAACAGCGGGCTGGAGGGCCATATGCAGGCAAGACGTCCCACGTAACATGCCATTGGGACCATGCGCACATGCCCCACCCGCTATGCCCCGCTCTCTCTGCCCCAAGAACCCTCCCCGGGCTTACGTTTCGCCGGGAGCCCAGGTCTGGGCCCAAAGGTAGCACAGTAGAAGATGTGCGAGCGAGGAATCAGCTGCTGCGATGGAGGGGCCCAGCCGGCAGGAGGCTGGCTGTAGCGGCGCCGTCCAGTGGCGGCAGTGGCGGCGGCAGCCGCAGCAGCGGCGGCGTCGACAGCACCCTCCCCTGCCATGGCCGCCGTCGCCGCCGCCGTCGCCGCTGCCCCAATCCCGGCCGGCTCCGCTGCAATGGCATGGGTGACGCCGGCGGCGGCGGCGTCCCCGGCCGCAGCAGTAGCCATGGCCTCCGCATCAGGTACGGCAGCTGCTGACGTCACGGCAGCTCGCCGTCGCGCTGCCTGCGCCTTACTGCGCCGCCCTCCACGCTTCCTACCTGCCGTACAGCGACCAGCACCGCCACCACCGCCATGATCTTGGCATCCATCGCTTCCGCCATGACCGTCACCTCCTTCCTCGCCACTACCACCTCCTTCCATAACATCTGTCATGACGACCTCCGCATTCCTTGCCTCTTCACCTTCCCTTGCGGGTGCGCTTTCCGCCATATCCATTTCCTCAACCGCGTCTGCTCCCTGGTTGCATTGACTATCGTGCAACCCTAGTAACCGTGTGCCGTACAACTCCTCACCTGCCCACGGCCTAGCGGACGGCGAGTCACCAAACTCCCACAAGGGCCAGGGACTTTCGCACAGCACCTGCGTCCCAGGGGCGTCCACGCTGTCGTACGACAAGAGATCCCACTCCGGCTGCTTTGGTGTCGCTCCAACTGCTACTGCTGCTGCTGTTTCTGCCTCCCTCGCCGCCGCCTCGGCCGCCGCTGCCTCTGCTTGGGCCTTTTGCTTCGCTGCCTTCCGCCGCTGCCAGGCCCTGGGACGTTTGGCTGCGGTTGAGGGAGCGGGGGCAGCAGCAGCAGCAGCAACAGGCCCGGCGTCTGAGTTGCCTGCGGGGGCCGCGGGTCGCACTTGCGGGCAGTGCTCTTGGCGCTGATGCCGCTGCTGCTGCTGTTGCTTGCGTTGCTGTTTCTTGGCGTCTGCTGCTTCTTGCATGGCCCGCAACCGCTCACAGGCCTCATGCAGCGATGCTGCGAACCAAGAGTGTCGCAGCCCGGGATTATGGGCCTGCGGCTGCAGCCGGGGTTGCTGCTTGCCCTGAGCAATCCCCTCTGGCTGCTGGTTATCGGGCCGTTGTTGCTGGTGGCGCTGCCCCTGTTGCTGTAGCTGCGGCGGCGGTGGCAGCATTAGCGGCTGATGGCTGGGCGGTAACGAAGGGGCTGGTAGGGCTGGGGCTGCGGACCCGGGCTGCGGTTGCTGCTGGGGGTGCGGATGCGGGGGCGGGGGCGGTACGGAGGGCGGCGGAGCGCCCGTCTTGCTGTACATTTGGTAGCGTTCCCTTGCTAACTGCGCGGGTCAGCCGGGTGGGCGAAGAGCGGCAGGGAGGGAATACACGTGGAGAGGAACGACCACGTGATGCCCAGGCTTTCCTACTTGTCTGTCTGCTGTATCTCTTAACTGCTTTCTCCCCACCCCGACAACCCTCCTCACTTCCGCACATACGCTCACCGCACCCCTTCCGCGTACCTCGGTTATGGCCCGCCCAGAGACCTGCAGGAAGTTCCCTGCGCCCAGTCCCAGGAAGAGTGACCCACGGGTCAGCAGCTGCAGCATGAGGTCGTCCCCCAGCCGCCCCAGCAGCTGACGCCAGGGAGGGCCCAGCAGCGCATCCTTGGCGGTGTTGGGGCTCCAGGGCTCCGAGTGGTACATGCCGCGCTGGTAAGCCGCACGGCTGTTGGGACGCCGCTGCGTGCGACAGAATGCGGTAGTTTAGGCATAGAGTTGGGTTGGGTCGAACAGGGCAAAGGTGAGAAACCAGTCAGGGTTGCATACCGGTACCCATGACGTCAACGGAAGGGGGACAAACCTACGGGTTATGTTTGTTTCAAACGCATGCGCCAGCTGAAGGTGTCACCAAAGCGGAATAAGGCGTCATTCTATCGATAAGTAGCTTTGATGCTCCTCTGTTGAGCTGCCGTACCTTCCGATAGCCGCTTCGCAACACGCTGTCCGAGTTGTCGCGCACCAGCATGTCGATTGCGCGGTACAACACCTGCATGGCGTCAAGGGACGCGGGAACTAACGCCGGTGAGTATGCTGTTTACAGCCGCATAACGCTTTCTCTCCACCCGTCGGCGTCCGCTTTTTAAAGGCGTGAATGCTGCAAAGGCTATGCCCTGCGTTTCCGCTTGAGTTCTAGCGCGTCATTGAACAACCCGGCAGTACCTCCTCCTGGCTACAGCTGTTAACAAGTGGTTGGGGCGCCTGCGTCCGAGGCATAGGCTGTGGCACGGCGCCTTGGCAGAAGCAGACATAGCTGCCAAGCAGCAGCTGGCGATACGGGTCTCCATCGTTCGGCTGCAGGAGTAAGTTTTGCAGTTGAGGGTGTGCTGCGCCCGCCAAGTATAAGATGTAGTCACGAAGTGTTCTTATATCGTCATAAAGGCGTAAAAGCACGATCGGGCGGTCTTGGTCATTGTGAACACGAGGCATCGCCCTGCCGAGAGGCGCCTGTGAGCGCTAGCCCAACTGTCGCGCATGACCTGGCCGAGTGTATCAGACGTTCTCAACACGTTGTGAAGACACTAGGCAGTTCGCTTCAGGAGTTCAGGACCGCGCGCGTTTCCATAAATCTGGTTCCGGAGCTTTTGTGACCCCGAAAAGATGCTAAAGAATCGCAGCAAGAATTTCCTCCGAGCATTCGGTATTGCGTCCCAGCCAGGTAGCGTTTAGAGAAGCGAATGTTTAGTTGGTTGCCTACTTGCCTTGGCCAACCACCGTTCCGTACGCACGGAAGAGGCAGCGCATTCCACCTGCATCCTGGACCGTTTACGCTGGATAGGAAGAACAAGAGAAACCTTGCTAAGCAACTGATCCTTGAATTGTAGCAAAGCAAGCCGCCGGCCTTTCCTTCCTGTCATTGTCTATTCATCACTTTGTAAATGACCTATTTCAACGGCGAACTCTGAGCAACTGTTACGGGCACCTGCTTACGCCGGTTAGGGCTGAACGCGTTTATTGTCAAAGCATACATAGTGTAGTTACTTGTAAAGTATAGCCCCACGCAATGCAAAATCCGGTTCTTATTATTGCGACTAGCGTGGCGGAGGGGAGCATAGTGGCCTGGTATGTGGACTTCGTCAAGCATGTCTCGGGTCTGCAGCCATTCGAGACACCGAGCGCTCCTTCTTCCCTTGTGCGCAGTGACCTAAAAACGGGGGCTGCACTCAAGTCGTTCAAGGGTAATGGGTCGCCACAGAACGGGCTATGTACGCTTGGGCATGACTACATCGCGGCGGCGCAGACCAGCAAACACGCCCTGAACTTCTGGACGTGGAACCGGGTGCGCACAAAGATTTGATTCGCTGTGGTTAACCTACCGGCCGTCTCCTCTTGACTGCCAACTTGCTTAACCATCCTTGAACATTGCAATGTAGGAACAAATCTTACAGCGGTCCTACGTCTCGGAGGCAATCTTGGCTCTCACAGCATCCCCCGACGGCAAGTACCTTGCCGGGGGGTCCAGCAGTGGGACCCTGTACCTCTGGGAGGTGGCCTCGGGGCGGTTGCTGCGCACATGGGCAGCCCATTACAAGGTAGGCAACCACAGCCAAAGTAACAACGTGGGAACATGCCACGATGAGATATCCGTCCTCCCCCATGAACTGCTGTGCTCGGACCTCGTATGACGCCCTCCGGCTCTCCGGTTCCGCAGTCATTCACGTAACCCAACCACCACGCTCCACCCCACCTCACTCCATAACCCAAACAGGCCGCCACAGCGCTTCTCTTCGTGGGCGGTGCCTCCCTGCTCCTCAGCGGCGGCGAGGACACCTCGGTGTTCACCTGGCTGCTACCAGACCTGCTGGACCCCTCCCTGGACCCTGCCTCGCCTGCCTTCGCCCGGCCCGCGCCCCTGCACGCCTGGTTTGATCACACGCTTCCAGTCACGGCGCTAGCGGCGGGCGCGGGAGAAGCGGCGGCAGTGGTGGCGAGCGCCTCGCTGGACCGGACCGTGAAGCTCAGGCGCATGGCGGATGGGATGCTGTTGAGGAGTGTGGCCCTGCCGGCTGCCGTACATGCGCTGGCTCTGGACGCAGGTGGGTGTGGGTTGGGCGGTGGGAATGGGCGATGTCAGCAAAGCGGCGTACCGTATAGCTGGTGACACAGGCCAGAGTTGACGATACAATAGTACCTGGCTAATGGGGGTGCGCAAGTAGGAAGACAACACTCTTGGGATAGGGGTATGGGCGAACGTGACGAGTGCGTTGTGTCTGTCTGGGGCCACTGCCTACGTAGGCTACTGTGTCATGGCGCGAAACGTGCTGTCGCTGCCGTTGTTGCGCTCGCTGCAGGTGAGCGGTACCTCTACGCAGCCGGCAACGATGGCGCCGTCTACGAAGTTCCCTTGCTGGGCGATCCGGCGGTGAGTACCAGCGGCAGCGCTAGCAACGGCGCCACCAACGGCACGGCAGCGGCGGCTCAAGGCAACGGAGCCGACGGCGGCGCCTACCGGACATTGCTGGGGCATACCCGGCCCGTAACCAGCCTGGCGCTGGCGTCGTTAGGTCCCAGCAGTAGCAGCGGCGGTGGGGGCGGCGCGGGAGGCCCACGTGGCTACACCTCGGACGTGCTTGTGTCCGGTTCGCAGGACGGCAGTGTTCGGGTGTGGGATCTGGGCAGCCGGCAGCCGATTCAGGTGCGTGCTGGCTCTCTTCGGGCGGGCTTGTCTCTGTGCAGGTTGCCACAAGTTGCGATAGTGTGGGCGTGGGCCGTAATGGTTAAAACAGTGCTTCGCACGGCAATGCTAACGCTGATGGTGATGTATCCGCAGATCATTTCCGCTCCTGGGAAAGCGGCCGTCAGCAGCATCCTGGTGGTTCCATATCCCTGGCAAACGCTACAAACCGGCAGTCGGAGTTTGACGGGGACAGCGTCTGAGGCGGCCGCTGGGCCGTCGACCAGCAGCAGCAGCGGTGGCGGCAAGGCGGGACCCCAGCGACTGCAGCCCCTCGCACCGCTGTCTAAGTTCGCCGGTGCGTGCGCTGGGTTGTTCGCTACTTGGCGGCGTCGCATGGAGCATGACTTTAGGGATAGGCACCTGTGCAGACTGTTTGGCTTAGCCCTGGCAGCTGGGCGCATCAGATGCAACGCATGCACGGCTCTTAAGAGGTCACTTTTCAACCCCGCTGCGCATCGCCATGTAAACAACAGGGTCACTTGCATATCGTGCACCTGTAATATCGGTGGCACCGCCCATGAGACTCCAAGAGGCAATCAACAACCGTTCCCTGACGACTTCATTACCTATCACCGTCGCTGTAGGTACCGCTGGGTCGCTGAAGCGCTGGGAGGGCGCGCCCGTCATCGTGACAGGCAGCGAGACCTTCACCGGCCTCACCAGCTGTGGAGGGCCAGCAGGCGCAGGGGGGAGACACGGGCACTTGCTGCGGGCGGGCGCTCAGTTGGGGCTGCCGGCTGGCTTCGCAGCAACAGGCCAACAACTGCTGCTGACTGGGGATGGGGGCTCCTGGTCTTCCGGGGCTGCTGCAACGGAGGGCGCCTGGGAAGCTGCGTTGCGGGGTGATTCGTTCCCTCTACTCGGGTAGCGGCCGTGGCAAGCGTTTGAGTCGTGGAGGTTTGGAGCCTTGTGATTGGGGGCCCTTGCGCAGGTCGTATGTATGTATGTTTGGCTAGTTGCGTGGTTGCGTACCCAATCGCGCTTCGTTGATTGCTGGTACGAGCGTACGACGCTCAAAGATGGCCCCTAGTCGATGGCATGTGTAAGATCTGGATAGCAAAGGTGTACGGCAACATAGCCCAGACAGCAGCTTTACAGCGCCCATACCGGCATGGATAGACTCACCAGATTAATGCGGCTTGGCGCACAGAATCTTCGCCTCTACTTCTTCGTTTTAGTCGCGAGTGTCAGTAACAGCTTTTGCGTAATGTCCGTCATGCTTAAACCACCCATTCGCTAGCAAAACAACCAGAAAGCGCAACACACAAGTCTCTTCACGGTGATTCCTTCACACGGCGTATGTCCAAGGTCATGTTTCCAGGCTTATGGCTACACAAGGAAGAGCGCCTCCTCCGCTTTGCTCCACAAGTAACAGGAGCACTCCAGCCTACGCATCGACATGGGGATAGCAAAAGGATCAACCTCCCATCATTGGGTGATGCGAATGGCAAAGGAACAGATTAACATGTGGAGCAAGTGAAGCTGATTATCAGCTGACTTTGGGGCCTGCTAGCCAAGCATCTGGTGACAGGACAAGGCTTTAGCTTACCAGGAGGGGTACACAACGAAGCGACCGTGCTGCTGCGCCCAGATGGCCTGCGAAGGCATCGGCACCAACAAGACGTCCTGGCGTTACATAGCGCAAGAATGGCACTCTAGCTTAAGACTACCCAATCCCGTCCTATCATTACCCATGCATCGTACCTTCCAACGACCCCATCTCAGCCCCCTCCCACACCCACACCCAGTTGCTTCGTCAGTGTCTCATTGTATATTTTTTTATCCCAGACCCACGCCCGTTCCCATCTCCCACACCACCCACCTTCTCCGTAGCCCCGCTGAGGCTGACCACATGCGTTGTGTTGTCGGAGCAGCTGCTGCTGCACACCGCGCCGCATGTCTCTGCCAGCCGCCACAGCGGGTGCGCCGGACCCGACTGCGGCCCGTTGGTGGCAAACACGCGACTGAAGGTGATGTGCACACCCGCCAAGATGCGCGTCCGCAGCTCCCGCAGTACCCGCCGTACGTCCCAAACCTCCAGCTGCTGCAACTGCTGCTGATGGGACGAGGAGCCGCCTGAGCCGGCGCCTGCAGCGGCGGCCCCTGGTGCTGAGGTCGGGGAGGTAAGCGGTGCCGCGGCGGTGGAGGAGCTGGTGGAGGAGGATGCGGCGGTGTAGGCGTGGATGACGCGGGAGTGCAGGGCATCGAGGACGTGTAGGGCGGCTGCTAGCACGCCACGCATAGGGCACTCGTCCCTACAGGCGAGCACGTACGCCGTGGGGGAACAGGAGTCGGTTACTAAGGTGCTAGCAGTAAGGACTAAAGAGGCAAGCAGGGGCCAAGATGCGCTGGATGAGCCCCCACCAAATGCAGTCCAACAAACCATAGGCCATATTCTTATGCAAGTCGAACCCGGGCACGCCTCGGCTTAAGCCCCCATAAAAGACCCCTTTCCCAGCCCCCGACCCACCTGTCCACCTCAAGCAGCGAACGTCCAGCCATGCCCGCCGCCGCCGTACTGCCAACACCTGCCGTACACGGCCGGTAGGCAAAGAACGAGTACGGCGGCGTGGCCACCAGATTGCCACCCAGCTGCTCGCCCATCCAATCCGACCCTGGCGTGTCCAGCACCGCAGCAATGGGCGCGCGCGCATCCAGCGCAGCCAATAACCGCTTGGCCAACACCCCCTGCGCCACCACGCGGCTGCCAAACAGCTGCTGGCTGGGGTCCAGGAGCTCCACCACGGCATCCGCGTACGGCCGACCCTGCCGTGTATGCGCCCAGAGCTCGAACCTCTCGCTGGCCCGAGCCAGGAAGCCGCGAGCACCGGGGCGCAGCTTCATCCATAACGTGCCGCCGTCCAGCTGCATGCGGAAAAGCTCACGGCGGTCCTCGGGAAGGGTTGCGGTTTCCACCATGGCCCGCCGGGCGAGGGTGGCGGAGGTGGGGCCGTCCACATGCGCATCCCAGACGCTGTCGACGAGGACGTGGTCGAGGTCTACCACCAGCACGAGGCGGCGGCGGCCCAGGCAGGCGGTTACCTCCTCCGGCAGCCGGGGTCGGCTGCCGGCGGCGGCAGTTACCGAGGCGGGCGCGGAGGGCGGCAACGGCGTCGCGGCGGAGTCAGGAGGCTCCTGTTTGACGTGCAGGTGGGAGTGGGAATCAAGCTGCGGTGCCGGCGGCGGCGTTTGGTGCTGCGTGGTGGAGGCGTCTCGGTCGCTGCGGTGGCGGGAGGAGCGGTGTGAGGAGCTGCCGCCATGGTCCCGTTCCTTGTCCTTGTCCCGATCGCGTTCCTTCTCTTTATCCTTGTCACGCGCTTTGTCGCGGTCCTTCTCCTTCTCACGCTCCTTATCCTTGTCCTTGCTGGCACGATGCCGTTCCCGCTCCCGTTCCTTATCTTTGTCCACCTCCCTGTCCTTCTCACGCTCCTTCTCGCGTGAGGAGTCCTTTTCCCGAGAATCCCTAGAGTCCCTGCCACCTCGGTCCCGCTCCCGATCTCGGTCCCGCTCCCGGTCGCGCTCCTTGTCACGTTCCCGCTCCCGTTCCTGCTGCCCGCTGCTGCTGGGCGCAGACACAGCATGCGCTTGCTGCCCCTGAGAGTGCTGGCCGGCGGAACCGGAATCCGCTGCCATGCTACTGCTGCCAGCCATGGTCGCGCCGTGCTCCTGCGCTGCCGAACGCGGCCCACCATCAGACTCCTGCTTCACGGAGGGCACGGCAGGGAGCTGCTGTTGCTGCTGCTGGCCACCCGAGCGCTCCCACTCACCCATGTCCTCCGACACAGGGGACTCCGGCGGCACAGGTACGGATGCCAGGTCCCCGTTCTGCTCGCCTGACCACCGCAACACAGTTGGCGGCAAGCCAGGAGGCGGCTGAGGCGGCTGCTGTTGTACAATGGGCTGCAAGTTTGGCTGAGCCACAGGCAAGGGGTACTGCTGCTGGTGATACGGTATGTGTGGATGGTAAAGTTGTGGCTGTAGCTGCGGCTGCAGCCCCATGCTTACTTGTCGGTTGTCAACCGCTGCGGCCGCGGCTGCAGCAGCTGCGGCGGCGGCCGCCGCCGCCAGCGGCCCCGGCGCCCCCCAACGACCGGATGACCTGGCCTCCGGCTCAGCACTGAAGCGGCTGCGCTTGGGAGGCGGCTCGTCAGCCGCACGCTCCTGTGCAGCCGGCTCCGAGGACTTGCCACGGACCTGCACTTGCCCAGAGGCACCTCCAGGGCCCTCCACGCCTTCCATTGGGACTGCCGCTGCCGCCGGTGATGCCGCCGTCGGCCCAGCCGCCGCTGCCGCTGTACGGAGATCCCCAGCTGTGCTTGCAACCACAATCTTCATCTTGTAGCCCCCGCCTGCGCCGCCAGCACCACCGGCAGTAGGCACTGAGGACCGACGCTGCGAGCCTGCAAGACTGCTGACGCCGACACCACCTGGAGTTCCAGTTGCTGCGGGACCAGTTGCTGCCGATGACTGCGGCGGGGGGGGCGCCTGAGCCTGGGCCTCACCGCTAACGGTGCTAAGCGGCGGTGAGACGGGCGGCGGAATGCTGGCGCTGGATGCGGGTGCCGGCTCCGACTTCGGCTCGGGTCCGGGAGAGACGCTTCCGGGCCTTTGGGGAGCCGGCGGAGCTCGCTCATCCTGTAGTCAACGAACGGTATAAGGGAGATGCGGTTGTCATGAGCGTTGCACGGCGGTTACGGGCCTTGCAGGAGATCGTGATTTACATGACCCTTCGGGCAGACCTTGATTACAGCCTTCAGGGCAAACCTTGCAGCAGCAACAGGCATATCATGGCCCTAGAGCGAATGCGGTTATGTAGCGCCACACACCGCAAGTGGAACCAGCAGCAAGCCCCTTTCGACAGCAGCCTAAACCCCTGCGCATACCTTAGGACAGACAAGCACGCCGGTCTCAGCGGACATCTTTGGCGGAAGCGGCGACACCGGAGAGGGTTGGCGGTCCTCATCATCGTCACCGCCGCCCCTGTGCTGACGTTCTCCATCACCGGGCAAGGCATCCGCAGTTGCAGCTGGTGCTGCCGCGGCTTCCTCTGCATGAGCGGGCGCAGTCACCGGCTCCTTCGCTCCCGATCCCGCTTCCGCAGCCTCCGCAGCAACTGAACCGCTCTCAGCAATGCCGTCGCCCATTCCCGCACTCTGCTGTTGCTGTCCCTGCTGCTGCGGACTGGTGCTAGCAGCAGGACCCGCACCACCACCACCACCAGCCGCGGCGGCCGCTCCAGCAGGGGTATTTGCTGCAGCGGTACGGCGGTTCTCCAGGACACATTTGAACGCCTTGCTGTTACGCACGAGCGCTTCCAGTTCCGCTTTGAGCGAGGGGCTGAGGATGTCGTGGCGGTAGTTCATGGCAGCTGTGAAGAGTGCGCGTGCGGCATCCGTGGCGGCTGGCGGGGCTGCCTGGAACGCGCTGGTCTGGCTGAATTTGTTGACCGTGTGCAGGCCCTCTACGATGCGCTTGGAGAACTGGATGCAATCGGGGTACTCCTCTATGGAGTCGCCCTTACGCCGCTGTGCGGGAAAGGAGCGAAGGAGCAGGCAGGGCGAGGGCGCGAGGGATGGGGTGTGAGACGGCTCACTGTTGCATGGTGTGCATAGAACGACTGCAATGAGATGCCAAGCGCGGAAGTGAGCATGGTGTTATACGGAGTGGTTGTTCGCGGCATAGCTGAACGATAGAGAACGGCGGGGAAGCTCAAACGGGCCGGCAGTTGGCTAAAAGAGGGTGACCGGGGCCTCTGGACGACTACCCGCCTAAGTAACCCAGCCGCTGCAAACAGACCCACCTTTACCCTGCGGAATAGCTTATCAAGCTTCTTAATGGCCGTCTTCAGGTCCCTGCAGACGGTGCCTAGTGAGCGCATGACGTCCTGGAAGCTGCTCCCGCGTGTTAGGTCGCGCAGCTGCGCTATGAGCTCCTCTGCCTCTCGATCGCTCTTTGCCGTACTTGCTGCCACCTGCTGCTGCTGCTGCGCCCGCGGCGACAGCGGCTGCGAACCCTGGCCTCCTTGAGACGATGACTGGCCCTCTGTCGTCTTCAGGCGAATGCGACCTGCACTGCTTAGCTCTTGGCGGGAGCGGGCCTTAGATGAGGTCAGCCCAACGCCAGCGTCCGAACCGGTGGCCACAAGCAAAGGCTCAGGTGTCCGTCCGCTACGAGCCGGCCCTGGAGAAAAGCCGGGTGGGTGTGCCGCTGCTTGAAGCGAAGAAAGAGGCGGCCCCGGCATCTGTGACTGCTGCTGAGACTGCTGGTAGGTATCTAAAGCCGATGTGCCGTGTTCGTTTTCGTTGTCTTGGCCCTCGCAACCAGAGGCCTCGCCAGATTCCTAAGAAAAGGTCGCAGGCGCAAAGTCAACAAGCCATGCAACTTGACAAACTGACTGTTAAATGCCATACCTCCAATTCGGCGGGCTTGTCCTCGTGTACTTCACCTTCCTCAACCTCGCCCTCCTCAAGCGTAGCTCCAGGCATCGTGCACAAGTTAATTTCGTGAAAAGTTCCCTAGCATCGAAGGTTAATTGCTATGGACAGTGGGAACAAAGCAATGTATTAAACAGTTCTTGTTTTGCGAAACTGCAGCACTCGTGGCGACTCAGTTCCAAAGAAAGGTTTCGGAGCGCTCCACATTGTTACAGCGCAATCTGCAGCTCCCCATGCGCGGCATGCAGGATTCACTACTTGAGCGAACTTCTGTATCAAGCCTCCCTTTGGTCGGGTGAGAGGGCAAAATCTGTTGATTGCAGGTAGTGTCTGGTGTGCGGATGTAGGGGAGGATAGCCAAGCTGGTGGTGCGAGGGTGTTTACAGAGGGGTAGCCCTAGTGCGTCCTCAAGTAGCGTTTATTCACCGGGCGGTGGCTGGGATAATACTGAACCACCCCCTTAGCATTGGAGACATGGGACATTGCCCTGAACGAACGAAGAGTACAACGAAATAAGGCAACACGTAGATGCAAATCGAAGGTGTTTCAAAAAAGCTTGTTGGCGGCGTGAACATGCGTAATGAAAGCGGGAAGCTACTGTCGGCGCAGGCGCACTCAAATTCCAACCGCCCAGTACGAGTGAACCGTTCACAACACATCTACTCGATAGCTGTTTGACTACATAGCCAACGGACTGGACTCCAACTTATGGGGCAAGCACAGTCCGCTCCGACTCGCGGCCAACACACGCCTAACACAATTGTGCCACATGAGAGCAGCACAAGTATTAGTACAGAGCGCAAGGAAGGATGTGCGGTATGTCAACCTTATTCCACTAGTACTGTTACAAAGCGCCGACGCGAAGGTGCTGTGCGGCGGGTGCGGGAGTAGGAGGTCTAGGTGTGGCTGAAGGCGTGAAGGAGGTGACGAAGCCGTCCTGGATGGTAGCCTCGCCGTGCACCGCGGTGATGGAGGGCAGGACGCAGTGGGCGGCAGCGCGTGCAGCCTCAGCGAAGGTGGTGGCGGTGCGGTTGGAGGCGCCGTCGTGGGGGGCGGCGGTGTTGGGTACAGTGTAACCATGCGCGGGCATGAACATGTGCGTAGCGGCGTCCGAGGTGACGATGACCTGGGGGGGGGTGCGGGTTATGGCAGAACGAATGCGAAGTTAAACTGGTAGTTGTAGAAACGTTAAGGAAGGTTGGATGGAGGAGAGCAGGGCGGTAGGGCAAGGGCAGCAGGGATGTAAGGTAGAGCAGATGTGCACCGGCTAGAGAGTTCCTGAATGCGTCGTTTAGGGCGGTGGTGAAAAGCGTGCCGAGGACGATGACCGCCGCGTGGTCGTCGGCGCTTGCGTTGCAGGTGGGGCAGTGCGTGGCATCCAGGGGCATGGAGGAGCCGCAGGCGGTGCACCTGTGGAGGGAATGGAGAGGGAGACGGGGTTAAAGGAATGACAAGGGAAGGGGTGCAATAGAAGGCGTGAAGGGGGCTGTAGAAGGGGAAGGGTGACGGCAGTGGCTGACGAGGGGGATGAGGGGGGTCTTGTGCGAGGTCTTGAAGGCGAAGCCATTCCGCGCCTAAGTCGGGATCAGGAGCAGCAAGCGCAGTGAGCTTGGCCAGTACACGCTGCTTTGCTGCCTCGTCGCCAGGTTGCCAAAGCGGCGTCAACAAGCGGAGTTGGGAGAATTTGGCGAACCGGGTTAGGATAACATAAGGGAGGCACGGGGGGCAGATTGAACGGCGCACGGGACGCGGGTGTGGCTCAGGAGCACTGGGATGCAGTTTGCGGGAATAGCAGGATGGGTGCAGACTGCTCCAACGCTGGGACCATCAGGTGTGACAACGATAGGTTGTGGAGGGTAGTGTAGTATGTGGATACCGGAGTCGGGGTTGGTAAACTGCTGGCGGGGTTCGTTGGGGTGCAGGATGAGCTGGACATCGGTGCAGCCGTTGTTGTGGACGTGGTACAGGTGCTTGTAAGCGTTGTCGGAGAAAATGTAGCGGATGCCGGGGAAGATGCCAACGGCCGGGGAAGATGCCAACGGCTGGAATGCTAGCGTCGAAGGTGGTTTCGAGGTGACCGAGGGTGGTGGAAGATAAAGGGGAGCCATCAGCTGCAACGTCCTGGCTCCGCCAGACATAAGCGGGCTGGTTATGCTGTTGCGCGTGAATGAGGGCGCGGCTTAGGTTGAGGGGGAGCTGTATCGAGTGCCGAAGGACAATGACCCGTGGGTCAGGGAGGTGGTGTAGGCTGTCAGGTGCGGGAACCGTAGCATTGAGGTCGTGGCACATTTCGAGGAGCTGTTGTTGGAGGGCAGCGCCGCCAACGGCGCCGGTGCCATCAAAGAGAGCCGCATATCTTCGGAGCTTGTCACCATCTGCACCGCTTGTTTGTCGGTGCTGGTGACGCAGGATGAAGGCGAGCTGCATGGCGTGCCACGCAGCACGCCCAGCAACCAGAAGTGCATGGTTAGGGTCACTGAGGTTGCAAGCACTTGCGGAGAATCACAGCTTGGAGAGCGCGCAACCCTGCTGCAGGGTCGCCAGTCGCAGCAATGCGTTGCAGGGCTGTTGCGTCTTGGAGAAGGCGTGTGATGTCAGCAGCGCCCCAGTGCATGGGCGGTTGCTGGGGCATTGGTAGCTGACGAGGATAGCCGGCTGTGACAAAGTGGAGATTAGCGACAAAGCGGACGCCTCTGATGTGTTCTTGGACGCGCTCTTGAGCAGCGTAGCTGAAGCCGCCTCGGCTGCCCCCCAGAGCGAAGAATGTAGTGGTGACCCCAACGTTGGCGTCAGTTGTGATCTGTAGGAGGCCGCGGATGAGATGGAAGGAATGTCAGCGAGCGTACAGGGAGTGGGGGGCAGGGGAAGCAGTGCGAGCTTGCAGGGAGTGAGGAAGCGCACCTGGAGGGCAGCACGCCAAGTGTAGCTGACGACAGCAAAGAGGTCGCTGGCATCGTGCTGGAAAGCAAACCAGAGAAGTGCAAGGATGCACTGGCTCTTGCCACTGCCTGCCTCGCCAGTGACAAGCAAGCTCCGGGGGGGTTGTAGACCATGCCGGAGCTCAGCAAGCAGGGTGCGACTATTCGTTTTCGTTTCATGCTCGTCCGCTCTTGTTGACATAATATTGAAAAAAGCATTTGCAACGTGTCAGTGTTATGAGCATGCGCTTGGATGACGAGTGCACCAGCACGCATCCGTTAATGTTGTCACATAACACCTTTGTGCTATTCAGGTGTACAATACTACAATGCTCTCTTGTGTTTCACGTTCCTCTGTGCCGCTTCTCAGGCAGCAACAAGCCTTCCCTGCCCATTCACGTTTCCGGCGTACTGCCCTTCCTCCGCGCCGCCTTAAACCACATTGCCTACACTCGGCCTTGCATTGTGTGTCGTGAGCTTCCCTGCTGTCGTGTCCAAAGCTCGGCACGCACCTTCCGACGTCGTTCTCCACATACTATTCATACCCCTTGCCATATATCGACGTTTCCAATTGGTTTCGCTTTGTTTCGTGCTATCCTGAGCTAAGCTGTACAACTTTCGTCCACACTTGGCGTGGAACTCGTCATCCACGGATGGCGTGGAAGACCCCCGAAATCGTCCGGCTGGCTCGTTTCCTTCACTAAGAAGCTGTAGAATTATATATCTTTTCAAACTAAATGCATTTGCGGTGTCGAGCACCCTTACCGGTGTAATCGGTACTCATAACTTCATCGATGCTTCATGCTTAAACAGGGCTACGGCAACGCTTGCTGTATACAAAGTTTCTATGTGAAAAGCAATCTTTAACATTTTCAGCCAAGTGCGGTGTTGTGCCCTGCAAGCATGATTTATGACACGCCCCACGAGAGAAGCCGGCGGGCAAGGCCTGCATCGGCAAGTCGATCTTTGGACAGTTATATGATTTATGAAAATCCGGAGGAGATCGATGCAAAGTTGCGGCAAAGAAATGACAAGGATTTTAAGCGAGCAGCCAACGATTGCCTGTCCGGTCCGGTCTCTGCTTCCTACAAGACTGCTACGGCAGGGATTCCGGGATTAGCCGGGATAGCAGCTGGAAAGTCTTGCGGAACGACGTTACGGGTTAACTCCACTGCCGCGAAGGACGTCCAGCGCTGGGAGGGGGCGGCAGCGGCGGCCCTTTTGCTCTGCCGGATGCCAGCGGAGGTGGAGGCGGCTGTGGTAGCGGCGGCCTTGTTGCACCGCCGGGTGCCTACAGCGGCAGCGGCAGTGGCAGCCCTTCTCTCCCGCCGGGTGTCAGCGGCAGCGGCGGCCCTTTTGCTCCGCGGGGTGTCAAGCGGCGGAGGCGGCCCTGTTTCACCGTTAGGAGTCAGCGGAGGCGGCGACAGCGACAGTGGCGGCTCTGTTGCCCGCTGAGCGTCAGCGGAGGCGGCGACCCTTTTGCTCTGCCGGATGTCAGCGGAGGAGGAGGCGCCGGCGGCAGCAGCGGCCCTGTTGCACCGCCGGGATGTCAAAGAATCGGGCGGCGATGGAGGCGGCAGTGGCGGCCCTTTTGCACCTGTCGGCGGCGGTGGCAGCGGTGGCCCTTTACTCCGCTGGGTGTCAGCGGAGGCGGCAGCGGCAGTGGCGGCTGTCTTGCACCCCTGATTGTCAGCGTGCCCTCCTCGAAAGCCCTCCCCACCATGACCCAACGCACCGTCCTAGAGACATTGACACGACATCCTTAGCCGCTCACCCCCGCTCAAACCATGCAAACGCCCGCTCGGCTCAAAACCCCAGACCCCTGAAGCCACCCAACACGCCGAACGTATGCGACATTCCTGTAACCTTAGGCCGTCGTACACTGAAACGACTGCGCGCTGGCGCCAACAAGGCGGGTGCCTGGGCTCCTTCTTTTGCAGCCATTACCCCTTCCACCTACTACCGTACGGTAAAGCTCCGTGAAATGTACCCCTCCAAGGTTTCGATGACAATGATCCCCCATACCACCTACCTGCACCGCCAAGGTATTTGGGACGGTCAGTTGGAAGGGGTATGAGAGGCTGTTTCTGGATTTCGCAAAGGATCCTGCCCTCCACATGGACGAAGAGGTACAGTTGTGATGTTCTTACCTGTGGCTTGCACGTGAGCAAACCCACAAAGCGTACCAATAGGTCCCTTATAGTGAGGCCTAGGGCTGGGCAAGAGCTGGGGCCCATGCGCGTGCATGTGAGCATGCCGCTGGGGCGGATGTTCGTTTCAGAAGGAGCACCGGCTAGGGATCCTATGTAAACCCACACACTAGCCGCCCGTTCATGCCGACCCGAGTGCGGCTGGCCCTAAAAGCGTACCAATAGGTCCCTTATAGTGAGGCCTAGGGCTGGGCAAGAGCTGGGGCCCATGCGCGTGCATGTGAGCATGCCGCTGGGGCGGATGTTCGTTTCAGAAGGAGCACCGGCTAGGGATCCTATGTAAACCCACACACTAGCCGCCCGTTCATGCCGACCCGAGTGCGGCTGTCCCTAAAAGCGTACCAATAGGTCCCTTATAGTGAGGCCTAGGGCTGGGCAAGAGCTGGGGCCCATGCGCGTGCATGTGAGCATGCCGCTGGGGCGGATGTTCGTTTCAGAAGGAGCACCGGCTAGGGATCCTATGTAAACCCACACACTAGCCGCCCGTTCATGCCGACCCGAGTGCGGCTGTCCCTAAAAGCGTACCAATAGGTCCCTTATAGTGAGGCCTAGGGCTGGGCAAGAGCTGGGGCCCATGCGCGTGCATGTGAGCATGCCGCTGGGGCGGATGTTCGTTTCAGAAGGAGCACCGGCTAGGGATCCTATGTAAACCCACACACTAGCCGCCCGTTCATGCCGACCCGAGTGCGGCTGGCCCTAAAAGCGTACCAATAGGTCCCTTATAGTGAGGCCTAGGGCTGGGCAAGAGCTGGGGCCCATGCGCGTGCATGTGAGCATGCCGCTGGGGCGGATGTTCGTTTCAGAAGGAGCACCGGCTAGGGATCCTATGTAAACCCACACACTAGCCGCCCGTTCATGCCGACCCGAGTGCGGCTGTCCCTAAAAGCGTACCAATAGGTCCCTTATAGTGAGGCCTAGGGCTGGGCAAGAGCTGGGGCCCATGCGCGTGCATGTGAGCATGCCGCTGGGGCGGATGTTCGTTTCAGAAGGAGCACCGGCTAGGGATCCTATGTAAACCCACACACTAGCCGCCCGTTCATGCCGACCCGAGTGCGGCTGGCCCTAAAAGCGTACCAATAGGTCCCTTATAGTGAGGCCTAGGGCTGGGCAAGAGCTGGGGCCCATGCGCGTGCATGTGAGCATGCCGCTGGGGCGGATGTTCGTTTCAGAAGGAGCACCGGCTAGGGATCCTATGTAAACCCACACACTAGCCGCCCGTTCATGCCGACCCGAGTGCGGCTGGCCCTAAAAGCGTACCAATAGGTCCCTTATAGTGAGGCCTAGGGCTGGGCAAGAGCTGGGGCCCATGCGCGTGCATGTGAGCATGCCGCTGGGGCGGATGTTCGTTTCAGAAGGAGCACCGGCTAGGGATCCTATGTAAACCCACACACTAGCCGCCCGTTCATGCCGACCCGAGTGCGGCTGTCCCTAAAAGCGTACCAATAGGTCCCTTATAGTGAGGCCTAGGGCTGGGCAAGAGCTGGGGCCCATGCGCGTGCATGTGAGCATGCCGCTGGGGCGGATGTTCGTTTCAGAAGGAGCACCGGCTAGGGATCCTATGTAAACCCACACACTAGCCGCCCGTTCATGCCGACCCGAGTGCGGCTGTCCCTAAAAGCGTACCAATAGGTCCCTTATAGTGAGGCCTAGGGCTGGGCAAGAGCTGGGGCCCATGCGCGTGCATGTGAGCATGCCGCTGGGGCGGATGTTCGTTTCAGAAGGAGCACCGGCTAGGGATCCTATGTAAACCCACACACTAGCCGCCCGTTCATGCCGACCCGAGTGCGGCTGGCCCTAAAAGCGTACCAATAGGTCCCTTATAGTGAGGCCTAGGGCTGGGCAAGAGCTGGGGCCCATGCGCGTGCATGTGAGCATGCCGCTGGGGCGGATGTTCGTTTCAGAAGGAGCACCGGCTAGGGATCCTATGTAAACCCACACACTAGCCGCCCGTTCATGCCGACCCGAGTGCGGCTGTCCCTAAAAGCGTACCAATAGGTCCCTTATAGTGAGGCCTAGGGCTGGGCAAGAGCTGGGGCCCATGCGCGTGCATGTGAGCATGCCGCTGGGGCGGATGTTCGTTTCAGAAGGAGCACCGGCTAGGGATCCTATGTAAACCCACACACTAGCCGCCCGTTCATGCCGACCCGAGTGCGGCTGTCCCTAAAAGCGTACCAATAGGTCCCTTATAGTGAGGCCTAGGGCTGGGCAAGAGCTGGGGCCCATGCGCGTGCATGTGAGCATGCCGCTGGGGCGGATGTTCGTTTCAGAAGGAGCACCGGCTAGGGATCCTATGTAAACCCACACACTAGCCGCCCGTTCATGCCGACCCGAGTGCGGCTGTCCCTAAAAGCGTACCAATAGGTCCCTTATAGTGAGGCCTAGGGCTGGGCAAGAGCTGGGGCCCATGCGCGTGCATGTGAGCATGCCGCTGGGGCGGATGTTCGTTTCAGAAGGAGCACCGGCTAGGGATCCTATGTAAACCCACACACTAGCCGCCCGTTCATGCCGACCCGAGTGCGGCTGGCCCTAAAAGCGTACCAATAGGTCCCTTATAGTGAGGCCTAGGGCTGGGCAAGAGCTGGGGCCCATGCGCGTGCATGTGAGCATGCCGCTGGGGCGGATGTTCGTTTCAGAAGGAGCACCGGCTAGGGATCCTATGTAAACCCACACACTAGCCGCCCGTTCATGCCGACCCGAGTGCGGCTGGCCCTAAAAGCGTACCAATAGGTCCCTTATAGTGAGGCCTAGGGCTGGGCAAGAGCTGGGGCCCATGCGCGTGCATGTGAGCATGCCGCTGGGGCGGATGTTCGTTTCAGAAGGAGCACCGGCTAGGGATCCTATGTAAACCCACACACTAGCCGCCCGTTCATGCCGACCCGAGTGCGGCTGTCCCTAAAAGCGTACCAATAGGTCCCTTATAGTGAGGCCTAGGGCTGGGCAAGAGCTGGGGCCCATGCGCGTGCATGTGAGCATGCCGCTGGGGCGGATGTTCGTTTCAGAAGGAGCACCGGCTAGGGATCCTATGTAAACCCACACACTAGCCGCCCGTTCATGCCGACCCGAGTGCGGCTGGCCCTAAAAGCGTACCAATAGGTCCCTTATAGTGAGGCCTAGGGCTGGGCAAGAGCTGGGGCCCATGCGCGTGCATGTGAGCATGCCGCTGGGGCGGATGTTCGTTTCAGAAGGAGCACCGGCTAGGGATCCTATGTAAACCCACACACTAGCCGCCCGTTCATGCCGACCCGAGTGCGGCTGTCCCTAAAAGCGTACCAATAGGTCCCTTATAGTGAGGCCTAGGGCTGGGCAAGAGCTGGGGCCCATGCGCGTGCATGTGAGCATGCCGCTGGGGCGGATGTTCGTTTCAGAAGGAGCACCGGCTAGGGATCCTATGTAAACCCACACACTAGCCGCCCGTTCATGCCGACCCGAGTGCGGCTGTCCCTAAAAGCGTACCAATAGGTCCCTTATAGTGAGGCCTAGGGCTGGGCAAGAGCTGGGGCCCATGCGCGTGCATGTGAGCATGCCGCTGGGGCGGATGTTCGTTTCAGAAGGAGCACCGGCTAGGGATCCTATGTAAACCCACACACTAGCCGCCCGTTCATGCCGACCCGAGTGCGGCTGTCCCTAAAAGCGTACCAATAGGTCCCTTATAGTGAGGCCTAGGGCTGGGCAAGAGCTGGGGCCCATGCGCGTGCATGTGAGCATGCCGCTGGGGCGGATGTTCGTTTCAGAAGGAGCACCGGCTAGGGATCCTATGTAAACCCACACACTAGCCGCCCGTTCATGCCGACCCGAGTGCGGCTGTCCCTAAAAGCGTACCAATAGGTCCCTTATAGTGAGGCCTAGGGCTGGGCAAGAGCTGGGGCCCATGCGCGTGCATGTGAGCATGCCGCTGGGGCGGATGTTCGTTTCAGAAGGAGCACCGGCTAGGGATCCTATGTAAACCCACACACTAGCCGCCCGTTCATGCCGACCCGAGTGCGGCTGGCCCTAAAAGCGTACCAATAGGTCCCTTATAGTGAGGCCTAGGGCTGGGCAAGAGCTGGGGCCCATGCGCGTGCATGTGAGCATGCCGCTGGGGCGGATGTTCGTTTCAGAAGGAGCACCGGCTAGGGATCCTATGTAAACCCACACACTAGCCGCCCGTTCATGCCGACCCGAGTGCGGCTGGCCCTAAAAGCGTACCAATAGGTCCCTTATAGTGAGGCCTAGGGCTGGGCAAGAGCTGGGGCCCATGCGCGTGCATGTGAGCATGCCGCTGGGGCGGATGTTCGTTTCGGAAGGAGCACCGCCTAGAATCAGCAGCGTCTAGGGATCCTACGCAAGCCCACAGATCAGCCACCCGTTTATACTGATATGTATTGCCCTGATGCGGCGCGTAGAGGGCCGCGCGCTAATGTCTGAGGTGACTAGCGCACTAGCCTCGCGTGGACCGCAATCGCCGTACTCATCGTAACGTTTTGGGGACAGCTTATGCCGACCAAAGCTTTCGCTTTAGCAGCTTACATAATTGACTGAATGCGTATCTAAAAACCACAAAGATGACAGAAAACGCTTGTTACAAGCTTGCTTATACGCGGTCAACGGAAACACCTGGGAGTAACGTCGTTACAATACCGTTTCCTTTTCTAGCAACCATACCAAACAGATGACGGGCTAATCGTGTGCACTCGGGCCTCCGTGTAGGCAAAGGTGCGCGGAAAGTTTACAATGTCAACAACCACGGTCAACCAACATCGTCCCGACTGTATCGTCCCGACTGGCGGCCAAGTCAATGAACAAATGCAAAGCAATTGACGAGTGGCGACTATTCCATGGTAAAAATATGACTCCAGTGCGGTAAGTCTAACGGGGTGGGTGCCGGCCGTGCCACGTTTTCGCAACAATGCACATCGTCCTGGATCCGCAATACCGTTAGGTGTCTATTGCAAAGAGGTCGTCTAGGTCACGCGACTTAGACAAAAGCAACTGCGCGCGCTGCAGATCCTGTTCTGCAACCGCCAGCTTCCCCCGTAACAACTCCAGCCCCGCTGCGGCTTTGGCGTGGGGCTGCGACAAATGCTGCAACGCCGACGCGATTGTGGTTGCTGATGCGTCGGCCAACCATGGTGGCTGCCTTGAACTCTGCACAGGATGATGGCTCCAGCTCGCTTGGAGGTAGCTTGCCGTGCTCCTCTAGTCGCTTCCGTACGGCAGGCTGGGGGGTGAGGAGCGCCGTCGACAGCCGTCGACGCCAAAGGGGATAGAGGGAACTGGCTGCTGTGTTCCTAAACCGCCGGAGGGGCATCCAGCCCACGAGCAGCCCTGCTGAGGTACAGCAGAGCCTGCTGCCGCGCAAACGTGCCCCAGAACAGCAGGCGATGTTGGCAGGCCAGCTGCGCCATGCATGTGCGCCAGCGTCTCGTCCCAAGCTGCTCCAGAGTATGGCGCCGCCATGCGCATCCTGTTGGTCAAGCGCATGAGCTCCAAAGCAAACAAAGCGCATGGGAGGTACGGGGTGCTGGGAAAGCAGCCAACCTCCATGGGATGGACACAGCGCTGCAGCGGTCAGCAGCGGCAGCCGAAATGGGGTCAGTTGACCATGATGCTGCCGGAGTTTAGCGTCCCGGGCATAACGCGCATGGCCGCGGCCAGCTGTCCGATGGTTAGGAGGTGGTGGGGTGAGCGGGATGTCATGGAATGGGGTGAGCGGATGTCATGGAATGGGGGGAGCGGCATCTCATGGTGGGGATATCATGGACTGCCAAGCCCTTCCGCAGCCGCACCGGAGTGGAGCTCGGAAAGCGTGGGGCCTGGGACTGGTACGTGCGTGGTAGGTGTTGGTCGAGAAGCATAGTAAGAGCTGTGGGGGCATTGGTGCACTGAGCCCGGGTTGCTGCGTTGAAGATGTCCAGGCGGGTGAAGCGGTTTAGTCCCTTTCTGTATATGCCAGAAGTAAACACCTATGTAACCGCGTTGCTAACAGAGCGTTACGGCCTCAACTGCGAGGTTGCCCATGGAGTAATTACACTTTGGGGCCCATAAATTAGGAAGGAAAGGATTGGCTATCATGTCCTGTCCGCCGTGTTTGCGGTACGTAACATCCTCAGCTTCAGCGGCCGCGATTCCGTGCCACATAGCTAAGCCAAGCGATCTCGCTCCAACCAAAGGCATGCAAGCAAGCCTACATAAGTCTATATGCAGGTTCAATTATAGGTTATAACTCCCTATGGCGTTGTGGACCGCAATGCAAAAGGGAAAAGGGAAATTTTGCGACGTTAGTCTCAGCTTTGCCTTTTGGGTCAGGCATGACAACATTAAGCATTAAAGCGATTAAAGATGTTAAGGCGATTGTAAAAAATGCGTTTTGTCAGGTAAGCTAAACTTCCACGGCAAGTGAAGTTGAAGGGTTGCCTCGGCAGCTGTGGATATGCGAATTCCACGGTTGTCGTGGAAGCAAGAATTCCACGCCCTTCGTGGAAGTCACATTTCCACGGATGGTGTGGAAGAACACTTTCCACGCCTTTCGTGGATGACGAGTTCCACGCCAAGTGTGGACGACATTTGACCGGCCTAGGTGCTATCCTTCCTGGACGGTTCCGGAGCTAAAATTTATCATCGTACAGTAGCAGTCCCTGGGCGAAATATTAAACGCGTGACTTCAAAATCAAGCCTCCCTTTGGTCGGGTGAGAGGGCAAAATCTGTTGATTGCAGGTAGTGTGTGGTGTGCGGATGTAGGGGAGGATAGCCAAGCTGGTGGTGCGAGGGTGTTTACATAGGGGTAGGCCTAGTGCGTCCTTTAGTAGCGTTTATTCACTGGGCGGTGGCTGGGACAATACTGAACCATGCCCCTTAGCATCGGAGACATGGGACATTGCCATGGGAAGTTTGGAAAAACTAAGAGTACAACGAAATAAGGCAACACGTAGATGCAAATCGAAGGTGTTATAAAATAAGCTAGTTGGCGGCGTGAACATGCGTAATGAAAGCGGGAAGCTATTGCCGGCGCAGGCGCACTAAAACTTCAACCGCCCAGTACGAGTGAACCGTTCACAACACATCTACTCGATAGCTGTTTGACTACATAGCCAACGGACTGGACTCCACCTTATGGGGCAAGCACAGTCCGCTCGACTCGCGGCCAACACACGCCTAACCCAATTGTGCCACACGAGAGCAGCACAAGTATTAGTGCAGAGCACAAGGAAGGAAGTGCGGTATGTCAACCTGAAGGGGGGTGTAGAAGGGGAAGGGTGATGGCAGCTTACCCAGCGTGCAGCGGGTTGTGGGCTTGCGGCAGGAAGGCGCCGGTGACAGTCCTGCTGAAGGTCGTACCAAGCGGGTCGCCAAAGGGGGTGACGAGGGGGATGACATTGGGGTGGGTAAGGACCGACAGGAGGAGGGTGTTGCTTGACTTAATGGGCATGATAGCGCACTCGTGGTCCGCGACGAGGGAGAAGGTGTCGTCGTCGCCAGCAAGGGAACTGCCAGCCTTCGCGTTGATCAACATGCAGCCGTGGCGCCAGAGGGCGGGGGCGGAGAGGTGTTGGGGCCGATGCTGATGGTGAGGCCGACCGCGGGGTCAGGGGTGGGGCCGCGCTTGATGGCAGCGCCGGTGATCTGAGGTGGAGGGTGAATATACAGGAGAGAGGTGAGGAAGCATTGGAGCGGTAGATGGCTGGAGGGATAGGGCAAAGGAGATGGAGAACTGGATTTCGAGGCGCATGAAGAGCAGGGTGCTGTGCTGGGGTGCTGTGCTGAGCAGGATGGAGTACGTGAAATCGCTGGCAGCGCGGCCGCTGCTGTTGGGGCGGCGGAGTGATGGAGGCCGCCGGGGTTATTGTGCCAGTCAAGGACGGCCACGAGGTCGCGGTCGTTGATCCGGCCCATGATCTTGTCACAGCGAACGGGTACTTGCAGGCGAGGGTCAATGTCCATGCTGGGGCCATGGCTGGGGATCGTCACGCTGAGCACAGAGGCAGTGTGGGTGGTACCGTGAGTCTGAAAGGGGGGGGGTAAATGCAGAGGGAGGCAGGGAAGGACTGAGAAGAGGGTTTGTGAAGTTGCAGCTGGGTGGCATGAGCTTACGAAGTGGTGGCCCACCACCTTGTGGGCGAGGAGGTGGTTGTCCTCATGCTTTATGGCATGGCCAGAGGTGCTATGAAGTGGCCGGAACTTGTCATGCATAGCGGTGGGTTTGGTGGTGGACAGGTTGTAGTGGCGCAGTGAGGGTAGGCAAGGGAGGCAAGGTATCGAAAGCACGGGAAGGAAGACGGTGGCATGGAGGAGGTAGAGGGGCGTTAAATAGGGTGAGGAGCGTACGAGGGGACATGCGAAGCGATGGTTTAAAGATGGGTGCAGATGAAAGGCGCCGTTGAACTAGAGCTGAGGTGAAAGGTACGAAGGAACGGTTGAGAGGCGTCACAGAGGGCTCGATCGCTGTAGGAGTGGTACGGCAGGGACGTACCGGTAGTCTGAAGGGCGGAAGTACCGGTATCGTGCGGCCGGTCGGTGGTGGGGGCCCGATAGTGCGCATGTACAAGGCACGTACCTGGAATGGTTCCGTACGGGCGGAAGTTGGGATGGCATTGCAAGGAGGGTCGCATGGAAGGCGAGCAATAAAGAAGATATGTGAAGCGTGTTCGTGGGGAACAGCGCTTTGGGGACTAGGGTGGGAAGCAGAGCTCGGAGTGTGTGGAGTAGTACCCGGTGTAGCCAAAGGGATGCGCTCAACGGCACGAGCCACATAGGATAGAAGGCGAGTGTCGGTAAGGTTGGGGAGGGAGGCGGTGGTGGTCATTGAGCGTAGGCGGGCGAGGGTGTCCAGGGAGGCAGGAAGATCAGTGGGGGCGCTGGAGGCGGCGGGTAGCGGAGAGGTTTCAGGGGGATGAGCATCGGGGGCGTCGTCATCATTGATTTGGGCAGCGAGGTCTGCGTACTCATCAGAAAAGGGTCGAGGTGTACAACACCTTGAAGGAGATGCCACTTCTGTAAGGAAGTATGACTGAAGAAGTAGGTTTCTTGCTAGCTGCCGTGGTGCGTGGAAGCAGATGGCGCGCTTGCATGGGTGTACGACAGCGATGGCAAATCGACCCAGCCTATCAGGGCTGCCCACGCGTTTGTGCTTTTAACTGCCGTTGTGATTGATAGTATCGGGTGGCCATCCCTCTGCCGGGATTGTGGCCGCCTAGGTCCCACCCACCCGCCCGAGGTCGCGCCTAGCGAGTGGGGGTTTGCTTGCGTTTCGTCTCGAGTAGGACAACTAGTTTGGAGGGGCTCTTAGAAGCCGGTCCCTCAATTAAGGGGGTCAACCGGCAATCGAGGTGCAACACTGGGTGCTGTCAGCACAATCGGCCACTAGTGCATCTTAAACATGGGTTGGGGCGTCGGGATGTGTGGGTTAGGGTTGGGGTTCTTGGTGTGGAGGCGACGTACGGCTGGTTGACTTCGGCTTACATTATCTGCTGTAACGCATCACGGCAGCTAAAGCAAGAAGCGCGGCATCATGGGCGTCATCCTCCTCCTCCTCCTGCGAGGCTGCAAGCCGTTGTGCGGAGCGTTGCCGGCACTGAGCACGACTGGTTGCATTGGCAAGGAAGTGGCGAGTAAGGCGTGCATTTGCGGTGGGCTGCTCCTCAAAGGCGAGGAATGTATCCCAAAGCGTGTCCAAGATGGTGGTAAGAAAACTGGCCGCGAGTAGGAACATACTGGTGGTGGTGTAGCAGGTTGGTGGGGGCTGGTGAGGCGAAGGTGGGGTGGTAGAGGTAGGGTTGAGGGGGGATAAAGAGGAAACAACTAACTGACTGAGGGAAAAGGCGTCAACATGGGTTGCAACATGTGAGCCAGCCCGACCCGCCCAGCCCGAAAGAGCGAAGCCAGTACGTTGCTCAACCAGTTCTGCCTGACCTTTGCCACGCTTGTGTACTCTCTTTGCTGCGAAATGTCATAGATAGGGCTGCGCGGCTCAAGCCTTCGCAGCGCAAGGTGCACACTTCTCAGCTCATGAGCATGCGCTTGGACGACGAGTGCACCAGCACGCATCCGTTAATGTTGTTACATAACACCTTTGTGCTATTCAGGTGTACAATACTACAATGCTCTCTTGTGTTTCACGTTCCTCTGTGCCGCTTCTCAGGCAGTAACAAGCCTTCTCTGCCCATTCACGTTTCCGGCGTACTGCCCTTCCTCCGCGCCGCCTTAAACCACATTACCTACACTCGCCCTTGCATTTTGTGTCGTGAGCTTCCCTGCTGTCGTGTCCAAAGCTCGGCACGCACCTTCCGACGTCGTTCTCCACATAATATTCATATGTGGCGTTGCTCTTTTCATACGTTCATACCCCTTGCCATATATCGACGTTTCCAATTGGTTTCGCTTTGTTTCGTGCGATCCTTCCTGGACGGTTCCGGAGCTAAAATTTATCATCGTACAGTAGCAGTCCCTGGGCGAAATATTAAACGCGTGACTTCAAAATCTACAGATTTTGCATCTACAGATTTTGCATCTTAATGAGCAGTGTGGTCTCTGTACCTTCCCCGTCCTGGGCACGTCATGTGGACCGAGCGTACTTGGGAGCGCTTGTCCTTAGCGCAGGGCATACAGGCAACATGATGGCGAAATGGGAAACGCTTTTATCTTTTCTCGTGGTTTTGGGGCTGGCAACGGGGCCAGACCTACCCGGTAGGCGCTGGCTGCTGCAAGTCCATGCCTGTCTCCTCTGATCCCACGGTTAGCACGAAATTGCGCCAGAAATTTCCAGAGGTCGCCTTTTTGAAGCAAGATAATCCATCGGCCGCCAGGGGCAGCTGCCGATATCATTACAATCATAGGGATGTACCCGAGAACCTTCGTTCTGATACCTAACGGTAAAGTATATATCTCCTACCCCAAAACCCCTTAGCACCTGTTAAAGCAATTTCAGATGTCTTATAATGGCAGCCCCAGATTGACGTCCTCCTAGTTTTCTAGCCCTCGTTCGTTCACGCAATTCGCAGCCGAGTAAGGAGCTTTGGACAATATGATATTTGCGATGAACAGAACCCCAGGGATGGTCATGCAAAGGAGGCTCGCTTTACTATTCACATATCGCTTCAGCATGCTTCTGTAAGGCAGTGGCCTAGCAAGGTTTCAGCAAGGACAGCAAAATACTGCTTGTTCTGCGAACCCCCTTTGCTACGGCACGTAAGTTTCTGGAAACTTTCTTTGCCGAAGCTCGAAGGACACTGGGTTTAAGAGAAGTGTTACCGACAATAAGAACCGCCCGCGGCCGGCCGCACCAGCAGCTGGCTGCCTTACTGACGCAAAGCCCCAGTACACGCGAACGTAGCTATGCCTGCCAAAATGAGGAACCTAACACTACCGGTAAAGTTGTGTAATGCAAGCTTGCATAACGGCGATCACCAATCACCCCCGACTTAACACATAGATCTACCACACCAAGAACAGACTAGGTCATAACGGCTGTTGGGCGCTAATAAGGCCCTGTGATAGCATCAGCGTGCGTACGCTAGCGTAATGTACGGCTCGCCGTCCAAAGCTTTGCCGGGATGGATCATGTTGGACACGTACTGCAGAGTATAAATAGGCACCATTGCACTTCGGATTTCACTCGGCTTTGTTTCTGAGATAATCGCGCTAGATCATCGATATTCAAGTTCCGGTTGCCTGTGCCAGGACTGCGCTTCGGTATCGCAAAGGTATGCCAAAGGGACGCTTGGAGGCTTTAGTTGTTTGGGTAGGCGGTAGGCGGCTGGGATCTGCGACTGTCTCCCCCTGTTTGATCGACGCTCGCTAGCGCTGTTGTAGAGGCCGTGCGTTACGCAGCTGCCCTGTGAGCTATCGACGCACTTGCTTAGCACTCGCCTTCTGTGATTGTTATGTCTCAGTGGGCCTAACACTATTTGCCAGACCGATGCCATGTCTTCGCATGACGGCATCCTACCACACGCCTCTCGCCTCCGACACGTTGCTGTTCTTACAATCCTCCATTGCCATCTACATCAGTCTGTAATTCATTGTATCGTGGATTTATCCCTGTTGCCTGCTAATTTGTCCGAGCGTTACGCAATCTTCCACGATCTGCCTCGTACTGAAGACCTCGCGCCGACAACCCCAGGGGTGCCGCCTGTTAATGTTCGCCAAGCTACGCCGACCGGTTAGCCCTGAATGTGCCTGCCATTTAGACCCTTCCATACAACGCTCTTGCGTTCGGCATTGGTCATGGCTGCGCCGTCAGGGCCCCGCGCTCGCGCTACTTGTGCTGAAGTTACAGGCGGCTGAGATCATACCCTCATGACCGGATCGGGATAATGCCCGCGACGGGAGTGTGGTTTTGTTCGCGCGCGTGCGTGTGCGGGCCATTCCCGCCTCGCCGCCGCTGCCCTCCCTCCCTTCTGCCCTGTAACCTTCCCTAAAAGCTCAGTGGCTTTGGACCCTTTCGCCCTCCGGCCCGACGCCTACGCTGAACTCCTGTCGGCCCGGACTGTCGGTAGGTGTGGCCGCAAGTGTTTTGCTTTGTACGATAGGTCAGGGCTTGGAGGTTGCTTACGATATGCGACGGACCATGCAGCTGTAAAGAGATATTGCTTGTAAGATGGGTATCAAAACTATATCTCAACCGCTCCGCTCTTCTGTTGCTTACACAACCAACAAAGGCGTAGTTTCGAACAATGTGAGCTCCCCTGGCGTGGTCGTCCACCCCATGCTGGCCACCTCCGCCTGCCTCTCTGCCCCTCCGCCGCCTCCCCTTTCTCCGCCTGCCTCCTCCGCCTCCGCCTCTCCCTCCTCTCCCTTTCTCTTTGCAGCCCTTTCTACCCGCAGGTCTTCTACACTCTTCCAAGTCCCCCTCCACGTCAACATGGCCCTCTCCATGATCACCACTCGCCGTACCGCCGCCACGGCCGCCGCCTCCCGCAAGGCCACGCAGGCACCCCGTGCCACCCGCCTGGTCACCCGTGTCGCGCAGCCGCTCATCCAGCCTGACAGCGGCGCCTCCCCCTCCCTGGACTCCGCCTCGCTGCTGGCGCGTGCCGGCCTGCCTCCCATTACTACCCCCTATGATGACTACACCTTCGCGCCTATTCGTGAGGCTGAGGTATGCGGGGCCCCTTCGTATGGAAGGGGGGTAGGATGTTGGGGAGTGTGATCAAGGGGTGGATTCGGCCGTGTGGCACATGTTGGTAGGGCACGCTTATCCCTCGCTCGGCAACAGCGCGTCATCCCGAACCATATCTATTGTTCAGTTGCTGTTTAGAAATTTCCTTAGTAGTACTTCCTACATGCCACCTCGTTTGATGCTTGCGCAAGAGCTCATTGTCCAAGGCTCCCTCTCCTTCCTCCCTTTGCCCGTTAACTAACAACTTCCCATCTCCCCCGCCCGCCGCCCTTTTCCTCCCGCTTCCCACCTCTCACCGCAGGTCAACCGCGCCATGACGCGTCGCTACTTCCGTGACATGGACGAGTTCGCTGAGAGCGACGTGGTGATCGTGGGAGCGGGCTCGGCGGGGCTGGCGTGCGCCTACGAGCTGGGCAAGGTGGCGCCGCACCTCAAGGTGGGCTAGGGGAGGGGTTAGGATGGGGTGTGTGGGCTGAGATGGTTTGTCTGAGCTAGGCTGTGACGGGGATGGCGCGCGTGGGCGCTGTGAATGCGGATGCGGCGTGGAAGGGCTGGGGCCCCACCGCCGCTGTCTCATGCGTGATGATACATCCGCGCTTGGTGCAAGCTCGCTGTTGATCCCAACTTAGCTGTACTTGCTGTGCGCCTTGCCACGATCCGGACCTTCCCTACCCTTGCTCCTATGACCATGTGCCGTGCTATGCGGTGCTGTGCTGTACTATGTCGCATCCACCACGTGGCACTCGGGTTCCCCTCACGGGCCCCTCCTTCCCCGTGCCTTCCCTGTTACCCAGGTTGCGCTGCTGGAGCAGAGCGTGGCTCCCGGCGGCGGCGCGTGGCTGGGCGGCCAGCTGTTCTCTGCCATGGTGGTTCGCAAGCCCGCGCACCTCATGCTGGACGAGCTGCAGGTGGGTCCCGGGGGCCGCATAGTTGAGCCGCGTGGAGAGGGGGGATAGGATGGGGAGTGGGAGCGGGCGGTTGGGGAGTGGTAGGGGAAGGTGGGGAGCGAGGTGAGCACGGGTAAGAGGTCCTGGTTCGTGGGTTTGAGGAATCAAGTCGAGCGCTTTCAGCTGGATCGTACATCGCGACAATTGATGACGTGGGATTCCCTTCCCTGCATGGCATGGTGTGACGCGTCGCTGATTGTACCATCAGGTGCCGTACGAGGACGAGGGCCACTACGTGGTGGTACGGCACGCGGCCCTGCTGACGTCAACCCTCATGAGCCACGTGCTGAAGGTACGTGCGTACGTGATTCAGCGTCGATAGTTGGGGAAGGCGGTGGGGTAAGGCATGACATCTGCTGGAATGGCATCCCTTGCCTCTTGATGCTGCTGCTTTAAGCGGGAACGTTCGAGCGCCCGTCCCGCGCCTTAGCTGTCCCTGCGTAATGGCGCCTTGCGATGTACGATCTACGTGCTTGTACATGGACCGTCACCCTCGAAATGTCCCATAAAGTTTTGTCCCCGCCTCGTATTCCTTCCGCTGTTTTTGACTCCAGTTCAACGCCTCCCCCTCACACCTCCCTGCAACCGCTCGCAGAACCCCAACGTCAAGCTCTTCAACGCCACCGCGGTTGAGGACCTGGTGGTGAAGCCGGACAAGACCCGCGGATCGGGAGCGCGCCGCGTGGCTGGCGTGGTGACCAACTGGTCGCTGGTGGCCCAGGCGCACGGTACGCAGAGCTGCATGGACCCCAACGTCATCGAGGCCGGCGTCGTGGTGTCGGCGTGCGGCCATGACGGCCCCTTCGGAGCCACCTGTGAGTAGTGTTGCTACAGCTAGTGAAGTGTAACTACAGCTACACTACAGATTTTGGTTATGGACGCATCATTCAGTGCAGCAACAGGAGCAACATGCTGTACTGGGTCGCTGCTGATGCTGCACTGATGGTGCTGCCGCTAGGTGGCTGCGTTTTTCCTCGCCTCTCGCAGTGTGTATCAACACACATCGTACTACACCAAAACAGCTATTTCGCGGATCCAGAAAGTCCTTGAGAACCCACACCACTGTATAACCGCCACTGTGTAACCTCATTTCCCCTCCCCCAGGCGTGAAGCGCCTGGCGCGCCTGGGCATGGTCCCCGGCGGTGAGGTGCCCGGCATGGGTGCCCTGGACATGGAGGCTGCCGAGGGTGCTATCGTGGGCGGCACCCGTGAGGTGGTGCCGGGCATGGTGTTGGCGGGCATGGAGCTGGCGGAGGTGGATGGTTCGCCGCGCATGGGCCCCACCTTCGGCGCGATGATTGTGAGCGGCCGCCGCGCGGCGCATGTGGCGCTGGCGGTGCTGGAGCGGCGCCGCAAGGCGCAGGCGCTGGCTTCGGCCGAGCAGGGCGTGGATGCTGCCATCGCGATGGCTTGAGGGAGTAGGGCGGAGGATGGAGGACGGAGATAGTTGCGCGTGGGTTGTTGCTGTGTGGGTTGTTGCTGTTCTAGCGCTGGGGTGCGCTGTGTGCACGGTTGCTAGGTGTGGCAGGATGGAGTTTGGAGTGCGGTTGTTTGTGTGGTAGACATGTACGAGGAATGTTGGAGCATGTTGTATGGTATCGGTACCCGTTGTGTCGGTGAAAAATGTGTATCCTAACAGGTCAGTACGGTTGTTTGTGTGAAATAAATTGAAATAGGATATTGGTTTTGGGAGCCGCTGCATGGAAAACAGTCCAAATGTTTCCCAACACGGACAGCCTGTAGAACACGTTCATCCTTATTCCGCCATAACCTTGTAACGTACGTAAAAGCAACAATAGATGGGAGAGAGACAGCACTTAAAACCTTATGTAGATACTGCATGCATACCACTCTTCTTTAAAGCACGGATGGCCATGTCTGCATGTCCGCCCGACTGAGGTTATGGTGCTTGATTGGACGGCTAGCCATGCGTGGATCCCAAATAGGGTTGCGAGTTACAGAATTACAGTTACGTAAAATTACAGATTACAAGTTACGTAATTACGTAAATTTCCCCCTGAAGGTACCTTAATTTACAGTTTTGGCCCTTTACGTAATTACACTACCTAGGAGGTCCGAAAAGTGTATGGGGTGTATATGACCAATGGGGCACGGTGTGTTTCTTGCCGTTTTTGCAATGAAAGTGGTGTCAGTACTGCCCAGAAAGCCACCAAAACGTGTTCAGGTGCCTTATAAGCAGTTCGTGGGTGGTCGCGGTACCTTCACGTGGTCATAAGAACCAACTGCCATGTCCATCCATGTACATGGATGGCTTGATGGACAACCGGGGGCACAGGAAACTACGTAAGCTCAGTTCTCTTCTTAACCAATATAGCAATAAGGGGATTAGACAACCATGTCTGGCAGTTTGGGACCGTACGTGCCGCTTCACTTGTACAATGCCAATGGACATTGGAAACAGCAGGTAAGCTGAAATGCCGCCAATGCCCAATATTTGCCGGTCTCTGCTTCTACAATGATAGAGGGAAGTCATGGTGCAAGAAATACCACGTTTGGTCGTGATTTAGAGGTATTTAAGGCATGCCGTACAAGTGGTACGGCACTGTAATTTACACTTTCCCCGTGGCGGCATTTTGGGGTGTAATTACAGTGTCTTACAGTAATTACAGATTACAGTTACGTAATTACAGTCCCCCAAAACCCGTTTACTGTAAAATTCACATCCCTAATCCCAAACCATATGTTGGTGCGGCACGCTTGCTTCTCTCCTGAGTACGGGGCCAGGTTGACATGCCCTGTTGACGGCTCGTGCATTTTGTTGGCAAGAAGAGCTGTCTGGCCTTGTGTGCGTGTTCTATCTTTTGTGTATGTTTGGGATAGGAGTTGTCGCTTTATGCTTCAGTGTGTTGTTTGTTCGCGGTCTGGTTAGTTGGTGTGGCGTATAACAGCCGTCAGTGCTCTTAGGCCGTGCGGCCCCCGGGCTCGGGGCTACCCTGCTCTGCTTGCAACATATGCAGGCATGTAGGACGGCAGTTGTTGCCCTTGCTTGTATGCACGCCTGTGCGTTGCCATACAATGCTACTGATTGGTCGGTCGATGGTCTTACCAGGAAGGCCTAGCCTGCTCTGGCCTGTGACTGACCTGATGGATTAGACAGCGGCCATGGGATAGTCCGCACCCCAGCGGCCATAGATGGCCAAGCCAACGATCGATAGGGCGGCACAACGCGGTAGGCCCTTGCCAGATAAATTATGTGTACTGTATTGTAGCTACTATGACCCCCCTAATGGCAGCAGCACCGTCAACACACTACGGCTTAGCCACGAAGACGCCACCGTCATCCGTCTACAGCGACAGGAGGTGACAGGGGCAGGCATGCATGTCATTGCCGCATCCTCACCCACTCGCGTGATCACGCAGCTACACTCGCTGCATTAATGATCATCCTGCTGGGCAAGGGTAACGAAATAAAACGCCACCTTCCCATCCATTGCCCACACCCTTCATGGTGATTTGGGTACGGCTTTGAAAAGGTATGCCGCCGTGCGAGGATGGGAATCTCGGATACCTTTCCGCTGATATGCGGTACAGCTGAAGTAGGTAAGGCTGCTATCTGCCATGAGTCCGGAACGGCAGCAGGCATCTGGGTGTTGTGGGCGCTTTGTTGAGGAGGTCAGCTTGCGGTTGAAGGTGTCACCTTAGCCTTGATGCTGTATAGATTGGGAGTGACATGCGTGCGGTCTCATGTCCTATCGTTGGAAGCTGTGTTGATTGGCAGGTACACACACGCACGCGCTACCACTAAATAACCTTTACAGAAGCCACTCCACCCATTGAGCTGCTGGGGGAGGGGGTGCTTACTTCTTGTGGCGCGCCCGGCACGCTGGTAACATTCTCACATCTTTCACGGGTGGGGAAGTACTTAATTGTTAGTTCGGTGTTCCTCTGTACATCGGGGTACACATCCCCAGGAGGGTTAAATTGTTGCCGCCTGTGCACCTGTAGCTTGAACATGATGTGAATGATGAACACTAAAACTGACTCCTCGCCGCCCGCTGGCTCGTTCACAGCGTCAAGACCAGGTTGGTTCACCCTTAGCCATGGTTTGCAATTGCAATGGGCCTTCCTGGGGCCTCAAAAGGGGGTGCCGTACAGGGCTTAGGGGGCCCATTCATGTTCTGGTGAATTCCATTCACATCATTGTCATCCAGGGGATTTAGCTCAGTGGTAGAGCGCGCGCTTCGCATGCGTGAGGTCATGGGATCGATCCCCATAATCTCCAGTCATCCGTTTTGCGGCCAAACCAAAGACATGGTTCATCCTTTTGCCGCCCTAGCCTTGTATCGTACGTAAAAGCAACAATAAATGGGAGAGAGACAGCAATTAAAACCTTATGTATGTAGGTGCTGCATGCATGCCACTGTTGTTTAACGCACGGATGACCATGTCCGCATGTCCGCCCGACGGAGGTTATGGTGCTTGATTGGACACAGAGCGGGCTAGCCATGCGTGGATCCCAGCAGCGGACAACCATATGTTGGTGCGGCACGCTTGCTCCTCTTCTGGCCGCGGGGCCAGGTTGACATGCCCTGTTGACGGCTCGTGCGTGCATTTTGTCGGCAAGAAGAGCTTTCTTGCCTTTTGTTAAGAAAAGTAGCCGCTTTCTTGCCTTGTGTGTATGTTTGGGATAGGAGTTGTCGCTTTATGCTTCAGTGTGTTGTTTGTTCGCGGTCTGGTTAGTTGGTGTGGCGTATAACAGCCGTCAGTGCTCTTAGGCCGTGCGGCCCCCGGGCTCGGGGCTACCCTGCTCTGCTTGCAACATATGCAGGCATGTAGGACGGCAGTTGTTGCCCTTGCTTGTATGCACGCCTGTGCGTTGCCATACAATGCTACTGATTGGTCGGTCGATGGTCTTACCAGGAAGGCCTAGCTCTGGCCTGTGACTGACCTGATGGATTAGACAGCGGCCATGGGATAGTCCGCACCCCAGCGGCCATAGACGGCCAAGCCAACGATCGATAGGGCGGCACAACGCGGTAGGCCCTTGCCAGATAAATTATGTGTACTGTATTGTAGCTACTATGACCCCCCTAATGGCAGCAGCACCGTCAACACACTACGGCTTAGCCACGAAGACGCCACCGTCATGGGTGTGGGCAATGGATGGGAAGGTGGCGTTTTATTTCGTTACCCTTGCCCAGCAGGATGATCATTAATGCAGCGAGTGTAGCTGCGTGATCACGCGAGTGGGTGAGGATGCGGCAATGACATGCATGCCTGCCCCTGTCACCTCCTGTCGCTGTAGATGGATGACGGTGGCGTCTTCGTGGCTAAGCCGTAGTGTGTTGACGGTGCTGCTGCCATTAGGGGGGTCATAGTAGCTACAATACAGTACACATAATTTATCTGGCAAGGGCCTACCGCGTTGTGCCGCCCTATCGATCGTTGGCTTGGCCGTCTATGGCCGCTGGGGTGCGGACTATCCCATGGCCGCTGTCTAATCCATCAGGTCAGTCACAGGCCAGAGCTAGGCCTTCCTGGTAAGACCATCGACCGACCAATCAGTAGCATTGTATGGCAACGCACAGGCGTGCATACAAGCAAGGGCAACAACTGCCGTCCTACATGCCTGCATATGTTGCAAGCAGAGCAGGGTAGCCCCGAGCCCGGGGGCCGCACGGCCTAAGAGCACTGACGGCTGTTATACGCCACACCAACTAACCAGACCGCGAACAAACAACACACTGAAGCATAAAGCGACAACTCCTATCCCAAACATACACACAAGGCAAGAAAGCGGCTACTTTTCTTAACAAAAGGCAAGAAAGCTCTTCTTGCCGACAAAATGCACGCACGAGCCGTCAACAGGGCATGTCAACCTGGCCCCGCGGCCAGAAGAGGAGCAAGCGTGCCGCACCAACATATGGTTGTCCGCTGCTGGGATCCACGCATGGCTAGCCCGCTCTGTGTCCAATCAAGCACCATAACCTCCGTCGGGCGGACATGCGGACATGGTCATCCGTGCGTTAAAGAACAGTGGCATGCATGCAGCACCTACATACATAAGGTTTTAATTGCTGTCTCTCTCCCATTTATTGTTGCTTTTACGTACGATACAAGGCTAGGGCGGAAAAAGGATGAACCATGTCTTTGGTTTGGCCGCAAAACGGATGACTGGAGATTATGGGGATCGATCCCATGACCTCACGCATGCGAAGCGCGCGCTCTACCACTGAGCTAAATCCCCTGGATGACAATGATGTGAATGGAATTCACCAGAACATGAATGGGCCCCCTAAGCCCTGTACGGCACCCCCTTTTGAGGCCCCAGGAAGGCCCATTGCAATTGCAAACCATGGCTAAGGGTGAACCAACCTGGTCTTGACGCTGTGAACGAGCCAGCGGGCGGCGAGGAGTCAGTTTTAGTGTTCATCATTCACATCATGTTCAAGCTACAGGTGCACAGGCGGCAACAATTTAACCCTCCTGGGGATGTGTACCCCGATGTACAGAGGAACACCGAACTAACAATTAAGTACTTCCCCACCCGTGAAAGATGTGAGAATGTTACCAGCGTGCCGGGCGCGCCACAAGAAGTAAGCACCCCCTCCCCCAGCAGCTCAATGGGTGGAGTGGCTTCTGTAAAGGTTATTTAGTGGTAGCGCGTGCGTGTGTGTACCTGCCAATCAACACAGCTTCCAACGATAGGACATGAGACCGCACGCATGTCACTCCCAATCTATACAGCATCAAGGCTAAGGTGACACCTTCAACCGCAAGCTGACCTCCTCAACAAAGCGCCCACAACACCCAGATGCCTGCTGCCGTTCCGGACTCATGGCAGATAGCAGCCTTACCTACTTCAGCTGTACCGCATATCAGCGGAAAGGTATCCGAGATTCCCATCCTCGCACGGCGGCATACCTTTTCAAAGCCGTACCCAAATCACCATGAAGGGTGTGGGCAATGGATGGGAAGGTGGCGTTTTATTTCGTTACCCTTGCCCAGCAGGATGATCATTAATGCAGCGAGTGTAGCTGCGTGATCACGCGAGTGGGTGAGGATGCGGCAATGACATGCATGCCTGCCCCTGTCACCTCCTGTCGCTGTAGACGGATGACGGTGGCGTCTTCGTGGCTAAGCCGTAGTGTGTTGACGGTGCTGCTGCCATTAGGGGGGTCATAGTAGCTACAATACAGTACACATAATTTATCTGGCAAGGGCCTACCGCGTTGTGCCGCCCTATCGATCGTTGGCTTGGCCGTCTATGGCCGCTGGGGTGCGGACTATCCCATGGCCGCTGTCTAATCCATCAGGTCAGTCACAGGCCAGAGCTAGGCCTTCCTGGTAAGACCATCGACCGACCAATCAGTAGCATTGTATGGCAACGCACAGGCGTGCATACAAGCAAGGGCAACAACTGCCGTCCTACATGCCTGCATATGTTGCAAGCAGAGCAGGGTAGCCCCGAGCCCGGGGGCCGCACGGCCTAAGAGCACTGACGGCTGTTATACGCCACACCAACTAACCAGACCGCGAACAAACAACACACTGAAGCATAAAGCGACAACTCCTATCCCAAACATACACACAAGGCAAGAAAGCGGCTACTTTTCTTAACAAAAGGCAAGAAAGCTCTTCTTGCCGACAAAATGCACGCACGAGCCGTCAACAGGGCATGTCAACCTGGCCCCGCGGCCAGAAGAGGAGCAAGCGTGCCGCACCAACATATGGTTGTCCGCTGCTGGGATCCACGCATGGCTAGCCCGCTCTGTGTCCAATCAAGCACCATAACCTCCGTCGGGCGGACATGCGGACATGGTCATCCGTGCGTTAAAGAACAGTGGCATGCATGCAGCACCTACATACATAAGGTTTTAATTGCTGTCTCTCTCCCATTTATTGTTGCTTTTACGTACGATACAAGGCTAGGGCGGAAAAAGGATGAACCATGTCTTTGGTTTGGCCGCAAAACGGATGACTGGAGATTATGGGGATCGATCCCATGACCTCACGCATGCGAAGCGCGCGCTCTACCACTGAGCTAAATCCCCTGGATGACAATGATGTGAATGGAATTCACCAGAACATGAATGGGCCCCCTAAGCCCTGTACGGCACCCCCTTTTGAGGCCCCAGGAAGGCCCATTGCAATTGCAAACCATGGCTAAGGGTGAACCAACCTGGTCTTGACGCTGTGAACGAGCCAGCGGGCGGCGAGGAGTCAGTTTTAGTGTTCATCATTCACATCATGTTCAAGCTACAGGTGCACAGGCGGCAACAATTTAACCCTCCTGGGGATGTGTACCCCGATGTACAGAGGAACACCGAACTAACAATTAAGTACTTCCCCACCCGTGAAAGATGTGAGAATGTTACCAGCGTGCCGGGCGCGCCACAAGAAGTAAGCACCCCCTCCCCCAGCAGCTCAATGGGTGGAGTGGCTTCTGTAAAGGTTATTTAGTGGTAGCGCGTGCGTGTGTGTACCTGCCAATCAACACAGCTTCCAACGATAGGACATGAGACCGCACGCATGTCACTCCCAATCTATACAGCATCAAGGCTAAGGTGACACCTTCAACCGCAAGCTGACCTCCTCAACAAAGCGCCCACAACACCCAGATGCCTGCTGCCGTTCCGGACTCATGGCAGATAGCAGCCTTACCTACTTCAGCTGTACCGCATATCAGCGGAAAGGTATCCGAGATTCCCATCCTCGCACGGCGGCATACCTTTTCAAAGCCGTACCCAAATCACCATGAAGGGTGTGGGCAATGGATGGGAAGGTGGCGTTTTATTTCGTTACCCTTGCCCAGCAGGATGATCATTAATGCAGCGAGTGTAGCTGCGTGATCACGCGAGTGGGTGAGGATGCGGCAATGACATGCATGCCTGCCCCTGTCACCTCCTGTCGCTGTAGACGGATGACGGTGGCGTCTTCGTGGCTAAGCCGTAGTGTGTTGACGGTGCTGCTGCCATTAGGGGGGTCATAGTAGCTACAATACAGTACACATAATTTATCTGGCAAGGGCCTACCGCGTTGTGCCGCCCTATCGATCGTTGGCTTGGCCGTCTATGGCCGCTGGGGTGCGGACTATCCCATGGCCGCTGTCTAATCCATCAGGTCAGTCACAGGCCAGAGCTAGGCCTTCCTGGTAAGACCATCGACCGACCAATCAGTAGCATTGTATGGCAACGCACAGGCGTGCATACAAGCAAGGGCAACAACTGCCGTCCTACATGCCTGCATATGTTGCAAGCAGAGCAGGGTAGCCCCGAGCCCGGGGGCCGCACGGCCTAAGAGCACTGACGGCTGTTATACGCCACACCAACTAACCAGACCGCGAACAAACAACACACTGAAGCATAAAGCGACAACTCCTATCCCAAACATACACACAAGGCAAGAAAGCGGCTACTTTTCTTAACAAAAGGCAAGAAAGCTCTTCTTGCCGACAAAATGCACGCACGAGCCGTCAACAGGGCATGTCAACCTGGCCCCGCGGCCAGAAGAGGAGCAAGCGTGCCGCACCAACATATGGTTGTCCGCTGCTGGGATCCACGCATGGCTAGCCCGCTCTGTGTCCAATCAAGCACCATAACCTCCGTCGGGCGGACATGCGGACATGGTCATCCGTGCGTTAAAGAACAGTGGCATGCATGCAGCACCTACATACATAAGGTTTTAATTGCTGTCTCTCTCCCATTTATTGTTGCTTTTACGTACGATACAAGGCTAGGGCGGAAAAAGGATGAACCATGTCTTTGGTTTGGCCGCAAAACGGATGACTGGAGATTATGGGGATCGATCCCATGACCTCACGCATGCGAAGCGCGCGCTCTACCACTGAGCTAAATCCCCTGGATGACAATAATGTGAATGGAATTCACCAGAACATGAATGGGCCCCCTAAGCCCTGTACGGCACCCCCTTTTGAGGCCCCAGGAAGGCCCATTGCAATTGCAAACCATGGCTAAGGGTGAACCAACCTGGTCTTGACGCTGTGAACGAGCCAGCGGGCGGCGAGGAGTCAGTTTTAGTGTTCATCATTCACATCATGTTCAAGCTACAGGTGCACAGGCGGCAACAATTTAACCCTCCTGGGGATGTGTACCCCAATGTACAGAGGAACACCGAACTAACAATTAAGTACTTCCCCACCCGTGAAAGATGTGAGAATGTTACCAGCGTGCCGGGCGCGCCACAAGAAGTAAGCACCCCCTCCCCCAGCAGCTCAATGGGTGGAGTGGCTTCTGTAAAGGTTATTTAGTGGTAGCGCGTGCGTGTGTGTACCTGCCAATCAACACAGCTTCCAACGATAGGACATGAGACCGCACGCATGTCACTCCCAATCTATACAGCATCAAGGCTAAGGTGACACCTTCAACCGCAAGCTGACCTCCTCAACAAAGCGCCCACAACACCCAGATGCCTGCTGCCGTTCCGGACTCATGGCAGATAGCAGCCTTACCTACTTCAGCTGTACCGCATATCAGCGGAAAGGTATCCGAGATTCCCATCCTCGCACGGCGGCATACCTTTTCAGAGCCGTACCCAAATCACACTCTGGGAAAACCAGGGTCCACCCATTCGTAAAATGGGGGTCTACCTTTCCGTATTTTGACCCCATTTTACGGAAGGGTATCTTCCGTAAAGGCGGACAGAGAATACGGAAAGGGATACGAATGGTGGGGAAAGGTTTACGAATTGCCTGTAATGCAGGAGTCCCACGGTTACATGCACTAGAGTGAATGTGAACACTTCCGCATAGTGTCCGGAGCACGTGTAGCACAAACAGGCGGTAGCATGCTATGCCCCCTGTACCTCGAATACGGAAGCAACTCTCATTTTACGGATGGGGACTGCAAGAATACGGCACTATTATACGGATGGAATACGAAATTTTACGGATAGCCCACGAGGGAATACGGAGCCCTGTCAGTAAGGATACGCAGCTTGTTAGACAATCGTAGGAGATGCGTCATATGATTTTGAACTCCACCATTTCGTTACATGGTCAGAAGCTGCATATGAGCCTAGTCCCTTCCTCCTTTTTACGAATGCTCACCACCATTATACGAAGGGACCACGCCCCTGGAAGCCCCACGCCCCCAATGCAATCCATAAGCTAGCTTACCATAGTCCAATATCTACTCCATTGCCTATCTATATCAAACATCTTGCCTACAGTCCCTGAACTAACCTACTCCAACGCCCCTGCAACGAAATAGGATCATGCACGTCAAAAATTGCAGGTAGATAAGAAGTATGGTCATGGGTATCAGGTTTGTGCTATCAAGTCATCCAAGCTTATAATAATAAATCATCCAAGCAATCACGGCCAAACCAATACAAAAGGTACACCACGTGAAGCCAACCCAACCCAACTTTGGATCACCTATCTACGAACCATGTTTCCACTCACAGCTACTCTATGCCCATTGCAAACAACCTACTCCCAGTCTGCCTCTATCTAGCGGTTAGCCCGCACACGCCGAGACTGGCCACTCGACCCAGTTCCTGCCTTGGGCACCTTTGCCGCCCCAACTGCTGCCTGCTGCTTCTTACCCCGCTGCTGCTGCTGCTCTAGTTCCTGCTGCCTACGGTCCTGCTGCCGGTTTCCGCCCGCCCGTTCGCCGCTGCTGCCACTGCTTCCACCGCCGCTGCTGCTGCTGCTGTCATCCGATGTATCCCGGACACTCACGTCATCCTCCTGCCCCTCCCCAGTAGACTCCCCGCTTGCCTCCTCGTCGTCCTCCATTTCCTCGTCACCCCCATCCTCCTCTTCTTCCGACTCAACCACTGCCGCCACCCTCCCCCCGCCCCTGCCGCCCCGCCCACGCCCTCTTCCACCGCCAACTTCTCCCCTCCCGCTACCACCACCACGACCGCTCTTCGCCACCTTAGCAGCCCCGGTCCGCTGCTTCTTCCTGCCACCACGGGCTCCGAGGTCGTCATCCAGACCAGACGCCCGCTGCCGACCCCGTGGCGCACGCTGCTGCACTGGCGGCTCGACACCAAAGACATCCAAGTTAATCAGCGCCAGATCCGGCTCCTCCTGCGGGACAACATGGGATAAGAAAGGGGCGGTTCAGCACATTGCACCCAATACCCGTTTCAAATGCTCAGAAGATGCGAGCTGTGTGAGCCATGCAGTCCTTAGCCAAATGTCTACCCACGAAGGCTTCACTTTGACGTACCTCTTCGTCGCTGTGCGCTGTGGTGGCCGCCGCACCAGGCTGGGCCGCACCTTGATCCTGAAGGGCCCATTATAGGCAGCATGTAACTGTTAACCGCAAGCAAGCATACTCTCAAACAAGCCATGTGATTGTAAGATCAAGGTCACCAGAATAGTCCTTCCCACGGCTCCCCCCCCCCGTATATGCTCACCAAGGGCGCGGCCACTCCCTCACCAGCACCTCCAGCACCCCCTGCGGCACCGCCTGTGGCGCCACCAGCAGCACCGCCACCTCCGTCGACCTCAATCCGAACGCCTACGCCACCAGCCGTGTTGGGGATTGTGTTGACGGACGGAGGCTCCGGCGCGATGCCAAAGAAGCGCCGCGCCAATGCCACCACTGGCCGAGCGGGCGGATTGCCTGCATATGGCGCCAGTGTGTTACGTAAAAAGCACGTTCTTTGCGCTGGGAAAACACCACTGTGGTTGCATGTCCCCAGTGAAAGCAAGCGCCCACCCTACGCCCGAGACCCAAGCAGCCGTTGCATGTGACCCACCAGATTTCCTAGCCGCCCGGTACTGGTTGATAAGCTCCCCAGCTTCCCTGTACGAGGATGAAGCTCCCACCGCCAGTAGCAGCCCCAACGGTGCGATTGGAGCATCCTTCTTGCACAGCGCGCCAAGGCGCCCAGCGTACTGCAAGTACATGGACTGCCGAATCCTCGCGGCGGCCCTACCAGCATTGCCCTTGATAGGGCACTTGTTCAGCAAGTCGATAGGGTACTGTCCCTGCCCGTCCTTGCTGTACAAGAGCCCCGCCTCCAGTACGTACTGCAAGTGGGTGCATTGGGTGGACCTACCCCTTACGCCCTCCATTGCCGCTGCAACCTCCTCATCCGCCTGTGGCATGAGTGGCAACGACACGACACGAAGAATAACTTGGCCGGTACACTGTGTTGGGTATAGAATGTCGCAAAGGAACAAGCAAGCAGTCACCATACACTGTCCCATGCACAATTATCGGGCAAATCTAACATTACGCCTTCCTAACATTATGAATCATACCCTTATCTGTGCCCATATGTACAACATACCGTATCCGAGCCCACGCCCCGTTCACCTGCCCCTTGGACTCAAAGTACTCCTTGCAGGACTTGCTGAGCTTCTCCGTATAGCTAGCAGCTTGAGACGCACCCCCGCCCACAATCGCGTATCCCGTGTAGAGGCTGGACCCGCGCATGGCCATCGTCTTGAGATTTGCCACGTAAGCCTCCTTGTCCTGCAAATCCTTCCTCGGGTCGTTCACGCCCTTGCCCTTGCCACATTCGTTGGCCTTGGCGGTGGACGAGTAACTGAGGAAAGCAGCGGATGCGTGTTATGATAGCAGTTGCATGCATAGCATCAAGGCATGTAAAGGGACGATGGAACAATGAAGCGATTCATTTCAGCTGCATCCCACAATTGTCCAGGTAGCGCATCACAATGGAGCATGGTTTAGCCTGTCTGATATCGTGCTAGTCACAATGAACCAGAGCACGGATGCAAAGGCAATGCTTACGGGCGGCACTCCTTCATCCACAGCTCCTCGAGCGATGGAAGCTCGTACAGGTTAGCAGCTCTTGCCTTCCGAGCTGCCGCATCCGTCTTTAGGTAGTCGTACTTCGCCGCCCCCTCCACCAGCAACCGCAGCTGCTCCAAGTTGAAAGTCATGCCCACGGCCGCGATGTTACCGTCCTCCGTGGGCAAGCCAGCATACAGCACGTTGTCACCCGGCTCTACCGTAAGCATGTTGTAGACGACGCCGCCTGCATGGGTATGGGTATCGGTATGTGTGGTATCAGCATGCCCCCGTCAACCCCGAAGAATGTACTACACACTGTACTAAAGAATGCACTAAAACTGTACTACACCGCCTAGTGCTGTTGTACAGCGCCCCCTGCTTACAATCCTGTCGGCCAACTATCTTGCCGGGCCCCGTTAACATGTTGCCGCCCCGCACTTACCCGCGAGCAGGTCCGTGTACGCAATCCCGTGCGCATTTGACATGTCGCTGAGGGTGACAAGGTGCCCACTGCCAGCATCCCGTGGCCAGACCCCGTGTGCGACTGCAGCATCAGGTTACATAGGGTAAAAGGCGGTGGTCGACAGGAACTAAGAATGGGCTGATTTGGGTACGGCTTTGAAAAGGTATGCCGCCGTGCGAGGATGGGAATCTCGGATACCTTTCCGCTGATATGCGGTACAGCTGAAGTAGGTAAGGCTGCTATCTGCCATGAGTCCGGAACGGCAGCAGGCATCTGGGTGTTGTGGGCGCTTTGTTGAGGAGGTCAGCTTGCGGTTGAAGGTGTCACCTTAGCCTTGATGCTGTATAGATTGGGAGTGACATGCGTGCGGTCTCATGTCCTATCGTTGGAAGCTGTGTTGATTGGCAGGTACACACACGCACGCGCTACCACTAAATAACCTTTACAGAAGCCACTCCACCCATTGAGCTGCTGGGGGAGGGGGTGCTTACTTCTTGTGGCGCGCCCGGCACGCTGGTAACATTCTCACATCTTTCACGGGTGGGGAAGTACTTAATTGTTAGTTCGGTGTTCCTCTGTACATCGGGGTACACATCCCCAGGAGGGTTAAATTGTTGCCGCCTGTGCACCTGTAGCTTGAACATGATGTGAATGATGAACACTAAAACTGACTCCTCGCCGCCCGCTGGCTCGTTCACAGCGTCAAGACCAGGTTGGTTCACCCTTAGCCATGGTTTGCAATTGCAATGGGCCTTCCTGGGGCCTCAAAAGGGGGTGCCGTACAGGGCTTAGGGGGCCCATTCATGTTCTGGTGAATTCCATTCACATTATTGTCATCCAGGGGATTTAGCTCAGTGGTAGAGCGCGCGCTTCGCATGCGTGAGGTCATGGGATCGATCCCCATAATCTCCAGTCATCCGTTTTGCGGCCAAACCAAAGACATGGTTCATCCTTTTGCCGCCCTAGCCTTGTATCGTACGTAAAAGCAACAATAAATGGGAGAGAGACAGCAATTAAAACCTTATGTATGTAGGTGCTGCATGCATGCCACTGTTCTTTAACGCACGGATGACCATGTCCGCATGTCCGCCCGACGGAGGTTATGGTGCTTGATTGGACACAGAGCGGGCTAGCCATGCGTGGATCCCAGCAGCGGACAACCATATGTTGGTGCGGCACGCTTGCTCCTCTTCTGGCCGCGGGGCCAGGTTGACATGCCCTGTTGACGGCTCGTGCGTGCATTTTGTCGGCAAGAAGAGCTTTCTTGCCTTTTGTTAAGAAAAGTAGCCGCTTTCTTGCCTTGTGTGTATGTTTGGGATAGGAGTTGTCGCTTTATGCTTCAGTGTGTTGTTTGTTCGCGGTCTGGTTAGTTGGTGTGGCGTATAACAGCCGTCAGTGCTCTTAGGCCGTGCGGCCCCCGGGCTCGGGGCTACCCTGCTCTGCTTGCAACATATGCAGGCATGTAGGACGGCAGTTGTTGCCCTTGCTTGTATGCACGCCTGTGCGTTGCCATACAATGCTACTGATTGGTCGGTCGATGGTCTTACCAGGAAGGCCTAGCTCTGGCCTGTGACTGACCTGATGGATTAGACAGCGGCCATGGGATAGTCCGCACCCCAGCGGCCATAGACGGCCAAGCCAACGATCGATAGGGCGGCACAACGCGGTAGGCCCTTGCCAGATAAATTATGTGTACTGTATTGTAGCTACTATGACCCCCCTAATGGCAGCAGCACCGTCAACACACTACGGCTTAGCCACGAAGACGCCACCGTCATCCGTCTACAGCGACAGGAGGTGACAGGGGCAGGCATGCATGTCATTGCCGCATCCTCACCCACTCGCGTGATCACGCAGCTACACTCGCTGCATTAATGATCATCCTGCTGGGCAAGGGTAACGAAATAAAACGCCACCTTCCCATCCATTGCCCACACCCTTCATGGTGATTTGGGTACGGCTTTGAAAAGGTATGCCGCCGTGCGAGGATGGGAATCTCGGATACCTTTCCGCTGATATGCGGTACAGCTGAAGTAGGTAAGGCTGCTATCTGCCATGAGTCCGGAACGGCAGCAGGCATCTGGGTGTTGTGGGCGCTTTGTTGAGGAGGTCAGCTTGCGGTTGAAGGTGTCACCTTAGCCTTGATGCTGTATAGATTGGGAGTGACATGCGTGCGGTCTCATGTCCTATCGTTGGAAGCTGTGTTGATTGGCAGGTACACACACGCACGCGCTACCACTAAATAACCTTTACAGAAGCCACTCCACCCATTGAGCTGCTGGGGGAGGGGGTGCTTACTTCTTGTGGCGCGCCCGGCACGCTGGTAACATTCTCACATCTTTCACGGGTGGGGAAGTACTTAATTGTTAGTTCGGTGTTCCTCTGTACATCGGGGTACACATCCCCAGGAGGGTTAAATTGTTGCCGCCTGTGCACCTGTAGCTTGAACATGATGTGAATGATGAACACTAAAACTGACTCCTCGCCGCCCGCTGGCTCGTTCACAGCGTCAAGACCAGGTTGGTTCACCCTTAGCCATGGTTTGCAATTGCAATGGGCCTTCCTGGGGCCTCAAAAGGGGGTGCCGTACAGGGCTTAGGGGGCCCATTCATGTTCTGGTGAATTCCATTCACATTATTGTCATCCAGGGGATTTAGCTCAGTGGTAGAGCGCGCGCTTCGCATGCGTGAGGTCATGGGATCGATCCCCATAATCTCCAGTCATCCGTTTTGCGGCCAAACCAAAGACATGGTTCATCCTTTTGCCGCCCTAGCCTTGTATCGTACGTAAAAGCAACAATAAATGGGAGAGAGACAGCAATTAAAACCTTATGTATGTAGGTGCTGCATGCATGCCACTGTTCTTTAACGCACGGATGACCATGTCCGCATGTCCGCCCGACGGAGGTTATGGTGCTTGATTGGACACAGAGCGGGCTAGCCATGCGTGGATCCCAGCAGCGGACAACCATATGTTGGTGCGGCACGCTTGCTCCTCTTCTGGCCGCGGGGCCAGGTTGACATGCCCTGTTGACGGCTCGTGCGTGCATTTTGTCGGCAAGAAGAGCTTTCTTGCCTTTTGTTAAGAAAAGTAGCCGCTTTCTTGCCTTGTGTGTATGTTTGGGATAGGAGTTGTCGCTTTATGCTTCAGTGTGTTGTTTGTTCGCGGTCTGGTTAGTTGGTGTGGCGTATAACAGCCGTCAGTGCTCTTAGGCCGTGCGGCCCCCGGGCTCGGGGCTACCCTGCTCTGCTTGCAACATATGCAGGCATGTAGGACGGCAGTTGTTGCCCTTGCTTGTATGCACGCCTGTGCGTTGCCATACAATGCTACTGATTGGTCGGTCGATGGTCTTACCAGGAAGGCCTAGCTCTGGCCTGTGACTGACCTGATGGATTAGACAGCGGCCATGGGATAGTCCGCACCCCAGCGGCCATAGACGGCCAAGGCAACGATCGATAGGGCAGCACAACGCGGTAGGCCCTTGCCAGATAAATTATGTGTACTGTATTGTAGCTACTATGACCCCCCTAATGGCAGCAGCACCGTCAACACACTACGGCTTAGCCACGAAGACGCCACCGTCATCCATCTACAGCGACAGGAGGTGACAGGGGCAGGCATGCATGTCATTGCCGCATCCTCACCCACTCGCGTGATCACGCAGCTACACTCGCTGCATTAATGATCATCCTGCTGGGCAAGGGTAACGAAATAAAACGCCACCTTCCCATCCATTGCCCACACCCTTCATGGTGATTTGGGTACGGCTCTGAAAAGGTATGCCGCCGTGCGAGGATGGGAATCTCGGATACCTTTCCGCTGATATGCGGTACAGCTGAAGTAAGTAAGGCTGCTATCTGCCATGAGTCCGGAACGGCAGCAGGCATCTGGGTGTTGTGGGCGCTTTGTTGAGGAGGTCAGCTTGCGGTTGAAGGTGTCACCTTAGCTTTGATGCTGTATAGATTGGGAGTGACATGCGTGCGGTCTCATGTCCTATCGTTGGAAGCTGTGTTGATTGGCAGGTACACACACGCACGCGCTACCACTAAATAACCTTTACAGAAGCCACTCCACCCATTGAGCTGCTGGGGGAGGGGGTGCTTACTTCTTGTGGCGCGCCCGGCACGCTGGTAACATTCTCACATCTTTCACGGGTGGGGAAGTACTTAATTGTTAGTTCGGTGTTCCTCTGTACATCGGGGTACACATCCCCAGGAGGGTTAAATTGTTGCCGCCTGTGCACCTGTAGCTTGAACATGATGTGAATGATGAACACTAAAACTGACTCCTCGCCGCCCGCTGGCTCGTTCACAGCGTCAAGACCAGGTTGGTTCACCCTTAGCCATGGTTTGCAATTGCAATGGGCCTTCCTGGGGCCTCAAAAGGGGGTGCCGTACAGGGCTTAGGGGGCCCATTCATGTTCTGGTGAATTCCATTCACATCATTGTCATCCAGGGGATTTAGCTCAGTGGTAGAGCGTGCGCTTCGCATGCGTGAGGTCATGGGATCGATCCCCATAATCTCCAGTCATCCGTTTTGCGGCCAAACCAAAGACATGGTTCATCCTTTTGCCGCCCTAGCCTTGTATCGTACGTAAAAGCAACAATAAATGGGAGAGAGACAGCAATTAAAACCTTATGTATGTAGGTGCTGCATGCATGCCACTGTTCTTTAACGCACGGATGACCATGTCCGCATGTCCGCCCGACGGAGGTTATGGTGCTTGATTGGACACAGAGCGGGCTAGCCATGCGTGGATCCCAGCAGCGGACAACCATATGTTGGTGCGGCACGCTTGCTCCTCTTCTGGCCGCGGGGCCAGGTTGACATGCCCTGTTGACGGCTCGTGCGTGCATTTTGTCGGCAAGAAGAGCTTTCTTGCCTTTTGTTAAGAAAAGTAGCCGCTTTCTTGCCTTGTGTGTATGTTTGGGATAGGAGTTGTCGCTTTATGCTTCAGTGTGTTGTTTGTTCGCGGTCTGGTTAGTTGGTGTGGCGTATAACAGCCGTCAGTGCTCTTAGGCCGTGCGGCCCCCGGGCTCGGGGCTACCCTGCTCTGCTTGCAACATATGCAGGCATGTAGGACGGCAGTTGTTGCCCTTGCTTGTATGCACGCCTGTGCGTTGCCATACAATGCTACTGATTGGTCGGTCGATGGTCTTACCAGGAAGGCCTAGCTCTGGCCTGTGACTGACCTGATGGATTAGACAGCGGCCATGGGATAGTCCGCACCCCAGCGGCCATAGACGGCCAAGCCAACGATCGATAGGGCGGCACAACGCGGTAGGCCCTTGCCAGATAAATTATGTGTACTGTATTGTAGCTACTATGACCCCCCTAATGGCAGCAGCACCGTCAACACACTACGGCTTAGCCACGAAGACGCCACCGTCATCCGTCTACAGCGACAGGAGGTGACAGGGGCAGGCATGCATGTCATTGCCGCATCCTCACCCACTCGCGTGATCACGCAGCTACACTCGCTGCATTAATGATCATCCTGCTGGGCAAGGGTAACGAAATAAAACGCCACCTTCCCATCCATTGCCCACACCCTTCATGGTGATTTGGGTACGGCTTTGAAAAGGTATGCCGCCGTGCGAGGATGGGAATCTCGGATACCTTTCCGCTGATATGCGGTACAGCTGAAGTAGGTAAGGCTGCTATCTGCCATGAGTCCGGAACGGCAGCAGGCATCTGGGTGTTGTGGGCGCTTTGTTGAGGAGGTCAGCTTGCGGTTGAAGGTGTCACCTTAGCCTTGATGCTGTATAGATTGGGAGTGACATGCGTGCGGTCTCATGTCCTATCGTTGGAAGCTGTGTTGATTGGCAGGTACACACACGCACGCGCTACCACTAAATAACCTTTACAGAAGCCACTCCACCCATTGAGCTGCTGGGGGAGGGGGTGCTTACTTCTTGTGGCGCGCCCGGCACGCTGGTAACATTCTCACATCTTTCACGGGTGGGGAAGTACTTAATTGTTAGTTCGGTGTTCCTCTGTACATCGGGGTACACATCCCCAGGAGGGTTAAATTGTTGCCGCCTGTGCACCTGTAGCTTGAACATGATGTGAATGATGAACACTAAAACTGACTCCTCGCCGCCCGCTGGCTCGTTCACAGCGTCAAGACCAGGTTGGTTCACCCTTAGCCATGGTTTGCAATTGCAATGGGCCTTCCTGGGGCCTCAAAAGGGGGTGCCGTACAGGGCTTAGGGGGCCCATTCATGTTCTGGTGAATTCCATTCACATTATTGTCATCCAGGGGATTTAGCTCAGTGGTAGAGCGCGCGCTTCGCATGCGTGAGGTCATGGGATCGATCCCCATAATCTCCAGTCATCCGTTTTGCGGCCAAACCAAAGACATGGTTCATCCTTTTGCCGCCCTAGCCTTGTATCGTACGTAAAAGCAACAATAAATGGGAGAGAGACAGCAATTAAAACCTTATGTATGTAGGTGCTGCATGCATGCCACTGTTCTTTAACGCACGGATGACCATGTCCGCATGTCCGCCCGACGGAGGTTATGGTGCTTGATTGGACACAGAGCGGGCTAGCCATGCGTGGATCCCAGCAGCGGACAACCATATGTTGGTGCGGCACGCTTGCTCCTCTTCTGGCCGCGGGGCCAGGTTGACATGCCCTGTTGACGGCTCGTGCGTGCATTTTGTCGGCAAGAAGAGCTTTCTTGCCTTTTGTTAAGAAAAGTAGCCGCTTTCTTGCCTTGTGTGTATGTTTGGGATAGGAGTTGTCGCTTTATGCTTCAGTGTGTTGTTTGTTCGCGGTCTGGTTAGTTGGTGTGGCGTATAACAGCCGTCAGTGCTCTTAGGCCGTGCGGCCCCCGGGCTCGGGGCTACCCTGCTCTGCTTGCAACATATGCAGGCATGTAGGACGGCAGTTGTTGCCCTTGCTTGTATGCACGCCTGTGCGTTGCCATACAATGCTACTGATTGGTCGGTCGATGGTCTTACCAGGAAGGCCTAGCTCTGGCCTGTGACTGACCTGATGGATTAGACAGCGGCCATGGGATAGTCCGCACCCCAGCGGCCATAGACGGCCAAGGCAACGATCGATAGGGCAGCACAACGCGGTAGGCCCTTGCCAGATAAATTATGTGTACTGTATTGTAGCTACTATGACCCCCCTAATGGCAGCAGCACCGTCAACACACTACGGCTTAGCCACGAAGACGCCACCGTCATCCATCTACAGCGACAGGAGGTGACAGGGGCAGGCATGCATGTCATTGCCGCATCCTCACCCACTCGCGTGATCACGCAGCTACACTCGCTGCATTAATGATCATCCTGCTGGGCAAGGGTAACGAAATAAAACGCCACCTTCCCATCCATTGCCCACACCCTTCATGGTGATTTGGGTACGGCTTTGAAAAGGTATGCCGCCGTGCGAGGATGGGAATCTCGGATACCTTTCCGCTGATATGCGGTACAGCTGAAGTAGGTAAGGCTGCTATCTGCCATGAGTCCGGAACGGCAGCAGGCATCTGGGTGTTGTGGGCGCTTTGTTGAGGAGGTCAGCTTGCGGTTGAAGGTGTCACCTTAGCCTTGATGCTGTATAGATTGGGAGTGACATGCGTGCGGTCTCATGTCCTATCGTTGGAAGCTGTGTTGATTGGCAGGTACACACACGCACGCGCTACCACTAAATAACCTTTACAGAAGCCACTCCACCCATTGAGCTGCTGGGGGAGGGGGTGCTTACTTCTTGTGGCGCGCCCGGCACGCTGGTAACATTCTCACATCTTTCACGGGTGGGGAAGTACTTAATTGTTAGTTCGGTGTTCCTCTGTACATCGGGGTACACATCCCCAGGAGGGTTAAATTGTTGCCGCCTGTGCACCTGTAGCTTGAACATGATGTGAATGATGAACACTAAAACTGACTCCTCGCCGCCCGCTGGCTCGTTCACAGCGTCAAGACCAGGTTGGTTCACCCTTAGCCATGGTTTGCAATTGCAATGGGCCTTCCTGGGGCCTCAAAAGGGGGTGCCGTACAGGGCTTAGGGGGCCCATTCATGTTCTGGTGAATTCCATTCACATTATTGTCATCCAGGGGATTTAGCTCAGTGGTAGAGCGCGCGCTTCGCATGCGTGAGGTCATGGGATCGATCCCCATAATCTCCAGTCATCCGTTTTGCGGCCAAACCAAAGACATGGTTCATCCTTTTGCCGCCCTAGCCTTGTATCGTACGTAAAAGCAACAATAAATGGGAGAGAGACAGCAATTAAAACCTTATGTATGTAGGTGCTGCATGCATGCCACTGTTCTTTAACGCACGGATGACCATGTCCGCATGTCCGCCCGACGGAGGTTATGGTGCTTGATTGGACACAGAGCGGGCTAGCCATGCGTGGATCCCAGCAGCGGACAACCATATGTTGGTGCGGCACGCTTGCTCCTCTTCTGGCCGCGGGGCCAGGTTGACATGCCCTGTTGACGGCTCGTGCGTGCATTTTGTCGGCAAGAAGAGCTTTCTTGCCTTTTGTTAAGAAAAGTAGCCGCTTTCTTGCCTTGTGTGTATGTTTGGGATAGGAGTTGTCGCTTTATGCTTCAGTGTGTTGTTTGTTCGCGGTCTGGTTAGTTGGTGTGGCGTATAACAGCCGTCAGTGCTCTTAGGCCGTGCGGCCCCCGGGCTCGGGGCTACCCTGCTCTGCTTGCAACATATGCAGGCATGTAGGACGGCAGTTGTTGCCCTTGCTTGTATGCACGCCTGTGCGTTGCCATACAATGCTACTGATTGGTCGGTCGATGGTCTTACCAGGAAGGCCTAGCTCTGGCCTGTGACTGACCTGATGGATTAGACAGCGGCCATGGGATAGTCCGCACCCCAGCGGCCATAGACGGCCAAGGCAACAATCGATAGGGCAGCACAACGCGGTAGGCCCTTGCCAGATAAATTATGTGTACTGTATTGTAGCTACTATGACCCCCCTAATGGCAGCAGCACCGTCAACACACTACGGCTTAGCCACGAAGACGCCACTGTCATCCATCTACAGCGACAGGAGGTGACAGGGGCAGGCATGCATGTCATTGCCGCATCCTCACCCACTCGCGTGATCACGCAGCTACACTCGCTGCATTAATGATCATCCTGCTGGGCAAGGGTAACGAAATAAAACGCCACCTTCCCATCCATTGCCCACACCCTTCATGGTGATTTGGGTACGGCTTTGAAAAGGTATGCCGCCGTGCGAGGATGGGAATCTCGGATACCTTTCCGCTGATATGCGGTACAGCTGAAGTAGGTAAGGCTGCTATCTGCCATGAGTCCGGAACGGCAGCAGGCATCTGGGTGTTGTGGGCGCTTTGTTGAGGAGGTCAGCTTGCGGTTGAAGGTGTCACCTTAGCCTTGATGCTGTATAGATTGGGAGTGACATGCGTGCGGTCTCATGTCCTATCGTTGGAAGCTGTGTTGATTGGCAGGTACACACACGCACGCGCTACCACTAAATAACCTTTACAGAAGCCACTCCACCCATTGAGCTGCTGGGGGAGGGGGTGCTTACTTCTTGTGGCGCGCCCGGCACGCTGGTAACATTCTCACATCTTTCACGGGTGGGGAAGTACTTAATTGTTAGTTCGGTGTTCCTCTGTACATCGGGGTACACATCCCCAGGAGGGTTAAATTGTTGCCGCCTGTGCACCTGTAGCTTGAACATGATGTGAATGATGAACACTAAAACTGACTCCTCGCCGCCCGCTGGCTCGTTCACAGCGTCAAGACCAGGTTGGTTCACCCTTAGCCATGGTTTGCAATTGCAATGGGCCTTCCTGGGGCCTCAAAAGGGGGTGCCGTACAGGGCTTAGGGGGCCCATTCATGTTCTGGTGAATTCCATTCACATTATTGTCATCCAGGGGATTTAGCTCAGTGGTAGAGCGCGCTTCGCATGCGTGAGGTCATGGGATCGATCCCCATAATCTCCAGTCATCCGTTTTGCGGCCAAACCAAAGACATGGTTCATCCTTTTGCCGCCCTAGCCTTGTATCGTACGTAAAAGCAACAATAAATGGGAGAGAGACAGCAATTAAAACCTTATGTATGTAGGTGCTGCATGCATGCCACTGTTCTTTAACGCACGGATGACCATGTCCGCATGTCCGCCCGACGGAGGTTATGGTGCTTGATTGGACACAGAGCGGGCTAGCCATGCGTGGATCCCAGCAGCGGACAACCATATGTTGGTGCGGCACGCTTGCTCCTCTTCTGGCCGCGGGGCCAGGTTGACATGCCCTGTTGACGGCTCGTGCGTGCATTTTGTCGGCAAGAAGAGCTTTCTTGCCTTTTGTTAAGAAAAGTAGCCGCTTTCTTGCCTTGTGTGTATGTTTGGGATAGGAGTTGTCGCTTTATGCTTCAGTGTGTTGTTTGTTCGCGGTCTGGTTAGTTGGTGTGGCGTATAACAGCCGTCAGTGCTCTTAGGCCGTGCGGCCCCCGGGCTCGGGGCTACCCTGCTCTGCTTGCAACATATGCAGGCATGTAGGACGGCAGTTGTTGCCCTTGCTTGTATGCACGCCTGTGCGTTGCCATACAATGCTACTGATTGGTCGGTCGATGGTCTTACCAGGAAGGCCTAGCTCTGGCCTGTGACTGACCTGATGGATTAGACAGCGGCCATGGGATAGTCCGCACCCCAGCGGCCATAGACGGCCAAGGCAACAATCGATAGGGCAGCACAACGCGGTAGGCCCTTGCCAGATAAATTATGTGTACTGTATTGTAGCTACTATGACCCCCCTAATGGCAGCAGCACCGTCAACACACTACGGCTTAGCCACGAAGACGCCACTGTCATCCATCTACAGCGACAGGAGGTGACAGGGGCAGGCATGCATGTCATTGCCGCATCCTCACCCACTCGCGTGATCACGCAGCTACACTCGCTGCATTAATGATCATCCTGCTGGGCAAGGGTAACGAAATAAAACGCCACCTTCCCATCCATTGCCCACACCCTTCATGGTGATTTGGGTACGGCTTTGAAAAGGTATGCCGCCGTGCGAGGATGGGAATCTCGGATACCTTTCCGCTGATATGCGGTACAGCTGAAGTAGGTAAGGCTGCTATCTGCCATGAGTCCGGAACGGCAGCAGGCATCTGGGTGTTGTGGGCGCTTTGTTGAGGAGGTCAGCTTGCGGTTGAAGGTGTCACCTTAGCCTTGATGCTGTATAGATTGGGAGTGACATGCGTGCGGTCTCATGTCCTATCGTTGGAAGCTGTGTTGATTGGCAGGTACACACACGCACGCGCTACCACTAAATAACCTTTACAGAAGCCACTCCACCCATTGAGCTGCTGGGGGAGGGGGTGCTTACTTCTTGTGGCGCGCCCGGCACGCTGGTAACATTCTCACATCTTTCACGGGTGGGGAAGTACTTAATTGTTAGTTCGGTGTTCCTCTGTACATCGGGGTACACATCCCCAGGAGGGTTAAATTGTTGCCGCCTGTGCACCTGTAGCTTGAACATGATGTGAATGATGAACACTAAAACTGACTCCTCGCCGCCCGCTGGCTCGTTCACAGCGTCAAGACCAGGTTGGTTCACCCTTAGCCATGGTTTGCAATTGCAATGGGCCTTCCTGGGGCCTCAAAAGGGGGTGCCGTACAGGGCTTAGGGGGCCCATTCATGTTCTGGTGAATTCCATTCACATTATTGTCATCCAGGGGATTTAGCTCAGTGGTAGAGCGCGCTTCGCATGCGTGAGGTCATGGGATCGATCCCCATAATCTCCAGTCATCCGTTTTGCGGCCAAACCAAAGACATGGTTCATCCTTTTGCCGCCCTAGCCTTGTATCGTACGTAAAAGCAACAATAAATGGGAGAGAGACAGCAATTAAAACCTTATGTATGTAGGTGCTGCATGCATGCCACTGTTCTTTAACGCACGGATGACCATGTCCGCATGTCCGCCCGACGGAGGTTATGGTGCTTGATTGGACACAGAGCGGGCTAGCCATGCGTGGATCCCAGCAGCGGACAACCATATGTTGGTGCGGCACGCTTGCTCCTCTTCTGGCCGCGGGGCCAGGTTGACATGCCCTGTTGACGGCTCGTGCGTGCATTTTGTCGGCAAGAAGAGCTTTCTTGCCTTTTGTTAAGAAAAGTAGCCGCTTTCTTGCCTTGTGTGTATGTTTGGGATAGGAGTTGTCGCTTTATGCTTCAGTGTGTTGTTTGTTCGCGGTCTGGTTAGTTGGTGTGGCGTATAACAGCCGTCAGTGCTCTTAGGCCGTGCGGCCCCCGGGCTCGGGGCTACCCTGCTCTGCTTGCAACATATGCAGGCATGTAGGACGGCAGTTGTTGCCCTTGCTTGTATGCACGCCTGTGCGTTGCCATACAATGCTACTGATTGGTCGGTCGATGGTCTTACCAGGAAGGCCTAGCTCTGGCCTGTGACTGACCTGATGGATTAGACAGCGGCCATGGGATAGTCCGCACCCCAGCGGCCATAGACGGCCAAGGCAACAATCGATAGGGCAGCACAACGCGGTAGGCCCTTGCCAGATAAATTATGTGTACTGTATTGTAGCTACTATGACCCCCCTAATGGCAGCAGCACCGTCAACACACTACGGCTTAGCCACGAAGACGCCACTGTCATCCATCTACAGCGACAGGAGGTGACAGGGGCAGGCATGCATGTCATTGCCGCATCCTCACCCACTCGCGTGATCACGCAGCTACACTCGCTGCATTAATGATCATCCTGCTGGGCAAGGGTAACGAAATAAAACGCCACCTTCCCATCCATTGCCCACACCCTTCATGGTGATTTGGGTACGGCTTTGAAAAGGTATGCCGCCGTGCGAGGATGGGAATCTCGGATACCTTTCCGCTGATATGCGGTACAGCTGAAGTAGGTAAGGCTGCTATCTGCCATGAGTCCGGAACGGCAGCAGGCATCTGGGTGTTGTGGGCGCTTTGTTGAGGAGGTCAGCTTGCGGTTGAAGGTGTCACCTTAGCCTTGATGCTGTATAGATTGGGAGTGACATGCGTGCGGTCTCATGTCCTATCGTTGGAAGCTGTGTTGATTGGCAGGTACACACACGCACGCGCTACCACTAAATAACCTTTACAGAAGCCACTCCACCCATTGAGCTGCTGGGGGAGGGGGTGCTTACTTCTTGTGGCGCGCCCGGCACGCTGGTAACATTCTCACATCTTTCACGGGTGGGGAAGTACTTAATTGTTAGTTCGGTGTTCCTCTGTACATCGGGGTACACATCCCCAGGAGGGTTAAATTGTTGCCGCCTGTGCACCTGTAGCTTGAACATGATGTGAATGATGAACACTAAAACTGACTCCTCGCCGCCCGCTGGCTCGTTCACAGCGTCAAGACCAGGTTGGTTCACCCTTAGCCATGGTTTGCAATTGCAATGGGCCTTCCTGGGGCCTCAAAAGGGGGTGCCGTACAGGGCTTAGGGGGCCCATTCATGTTCTGGTGAATTCCATTCACATCATTGTCATCCAGGGGATTTAGCTCAGTGGTAGAGCGCGCGCTTCGCATGCGTGAGGTCATGGGATCGATCCCCATAATCTCCAGTCATCCGTTTTGCGGCCAAACCAAAGACATGGTTCATCCTTTTGCCGCCCTAGCCTTGTATCGTACGTAAAAGCAACAACAGATGGGAGAGAGACAGCAATTAAAACCTTATGTATGTAGGTGCTGCATGCATGCCACTGTTCTTTAACGCACGGATGACCATGTCCGCATGTCCGCCCGACGGAGGTTATGGTGCTTGATTGGACACAGAGCGGGCTAGCCATGCGTGGATCCCAGCAGCGGACAACCATATGTTGGTGCGGCACGCTTGCTCCTCTTCTGGCCGCGGGGCCAGGTTGACATGCCCTGTTGACGGCTCGTGCGTGCATTTTGTCGGCAAGAAGAGCTTTCTTGCCTTTTGTTAAGAAAAGTAGCCGCTTTCTTGCCTTGTGTGTATGTTTGGGATAGGAGTTGTCGCTTTATGCTTCAGTGTGTTGTTTGTTCGCGGTCTGGTTAGTTGGTGTGGCGTATAACAGCCGTCAGTGCTCTTAGGCCGTGCGGCCCCCGGGCTCGGGGCTACCCTGCTCTGCTTGCAACATATGCAGGCATGTAGGACGGCAGTTGTTGCCCTTGCTTGTATGCACGCCTGTGCGTTGCCATACAATGCTACTGATTGGTCGGTCGATGGTCTTACCAGGAAGGCCTAGCTCTGGCCTGTGACTGACCTGATGGATTAGACAGCGGCCATGGGATAGTCCGCACCCCAGCGGCCATAGACGGCCAAGGCAACGATCGATAGGGCAGCACAACCCGGTAGGCCCTTGCCAGATAAATTATGTGTACTGTATTGTAGCTACTATGACCCCCCTAATGGCAGCAGCACCGTCAACACACTACGGCTTAGCCACGAAGACGCCACTGTCATCCATCTACAGCGACAGGAGGTGACAGGGGCAGGCATGCATGTCATTGCCGCATCCTCACCCACTCGCGTGATCACGCAGCTACACTCGCTGCATTAATGATCATCCTGCTGGGCAAGGGTAACGAAATAAAACGCCACCTTCCCATCCATTGCCCACACCCTTCATGGTGATTTGGGTACGGCTTTGAAAAGGTATGCCGCCGTGCGAGGATGGGAATCTCGGATACCTTTCCGCTGATATGCGGTACAGCTGAAGTAGGTAAGGCTGCTATCTGCCATGAGTCCGGAACGGCAGCAGGCATCTGGGTGTTGTGGGCGCTTTGTTGAGGAGGTCAGCTTGCGGTTGAAGGTGTCACCTTAGCCTTGATGCTGTATAGATTGGGAGTGACATGCGTGCGGTCTCATGTCCTATCGTTGGAAGCTGTGTTGATTGGCAGGTACACACACGCACGCGCTACCACTAAATAACCTTTACAGAAGCCACTCCACCCATTGAGCTGCTGGGGGAGGGGGTGCTTACTTCTTGTGGCGCGCCCGGCACGCTGGTAACATTCTCACATCTTTCACGGGTGGGGAAGTACTTAATTGTTAGTTCGGTGTTCCTCTGTACATCGGGGTACACATCCCCAGGAGGGTTAAATTGTTGCCGCCTGTGCACCTGTAGCTTGAACATGATGTGAATGATGAACACTAAAACTGACTCCTCGCCGCCCGCTGGCTCGTTCACAGCGTCAAGACCAGGTTGGTTCACCCTTAGCCATGGTTTGCAATTGCAATGGGCCTTCCTGGGGCCTCAAAAGGGGGTGCCGTACAGGGCTTAGGGGGCCCATTCATGTTCTGGTGAATTCCATTCACATCATTGTCATCCAGGGGATTTAGCTCAGTGGTAGAGCGCGCGCTTCGCATGCGTGAGGTCATGGGATCGATCCCCATAATCTCCAGTCATCCGTTTTGCGGCCAAACCAAAGACATGGTTCATCCTTTTGCCGCCCTAGCCTTGTATCGTACGTAAAAGCAACAATAAATGGGAGAGAGACAGCAATTAAAACCTTATGTATGTAGGTGCTGCATGCATGCCACTGTTCTTTAACGCACGGATGACCATGTCCGCATGTCCGCCCGACGGAGGTTATGGTGCTTGATTGGACACAGAGCGGGCTAGCCATGCGTGGATCCCAGCAGCGGACAACCATATGTTGGTGCGGCACGCTTGCTCCTCTTCTGGCCGCGGGGCCAGGTTGACATGCCCTGTTGACGGCTCGTGCGTGCATTTTGTCGGCAAGAAGAGCTTTCTTGCCTTTTGTTAAGAAAAGTAGCCGCTTTCTTGCCTTGTGTGTATGTTTGGGATAGGAGTTGTCGCTTTATGCTTCAGTGTGTTGTTTGTTCGCGGTCTGGTTAGTTGGTGTGGCGTATAACAGCCGTCAGTGCTCTTAGGCCGTGCGGCCCCCGGGCTCGGGGCTACCCTGCTCTGCTTGCAACATATGCAGGCATGTAGGACGGCAGTTGTTGCCCTTGCTTGTATGCACGCCTGTGCGTTGCCATACAATGCTACTGATTGGTCGGTCGATGGTCTTACCAGGAAGGCCTAGCTCTGGCCTGTGACTGACCTGATGGATTAGACAGCGGCCATGGGATAGTCCGCACCCCAGCGGCCATAGACGGCCAAGGCAACGATCGATAGGGCAGCATAACGCGGTAGGCCCTTGCCAGATAAATTATGTGTACTGTATTGTAGCTACTATGACCCCCCTAATGGCAGCAGCACCGTCAACACACTACGGCTTAGCCACGAAGACGCCACCGTCATCCATCTACAGCGACAGGAGGTGACAGGGGCAGGCATGCATGTCATTGCCGCATCCTCACCCACTCGCGTGATCACGCAGCTACACTCGCTGCATTAATGATCATCCTGCTGGGCAAGGGTAACGAAATAAAACGCCACCTTCCCATCCATTGCCCACACCCTTCATGGTGATTTGGGTACGGCTTTGAAAAGGTATGCCGCCGTGCGAGGATGGGAATCTCGGATACCTTTCCGCTGATATGCGGTACAGCTGAAGTAGGTAAGGCTGCTATCTGCCATGAGTCCGGAACGGCAGCAGGCATCTGGGTGTTGTGGGCGCTTTGTTGAGGAGGTCAGCTTGCGGTTGAAGGTGTCACCTTAGCCTTGATGCTGTATAGATTGGGAGTGACATGCGTGCGGTCTCATGTCCTATCGTTGGAAGCTGTGTTGATTGGCAGGTACACACACGCACGCGCTACCACTAAATAACCTTTACAGAAGCCACTCCACCCATTGAGCTGCTGGGGGAGGGGGTGCTTACTTCTTGTGGCGCGCCCGGCACGCTGGTAACATTCTCACATCTTTCACGGGTGGGGAAGTACTTAATTGTTAGTTCGGTGTTCCTCTGTACATCGGGGTACACATCCCCAGGAGGGTTAAATTGTTGCCGCCTGTGCACCTGTAGCTTGAACATGATGTGAATGATGAACACTAAAACTGACTCCTCGCCGCCCGCTGGCTCGTTCACAGCGTCAAGACCAGGTTGGTTCACCCTTAGCCATGGTTTGCAATTGCAATGGGCCTTCCTGGGGCCTCAAAAGGGGGTGCCGTACAGGGCTTAGGGGGCCCATTCATGTTCTGGTGAATTCCATTCACATCATTGTCATCCAGGGGATTTAGCTCAGTGGTAGAGCGCGCGCTTCGCATGCGTGAGGTCATGGGATCGATCCCCATAATCTCCAGTCATCCGTTTTGCGGCCAAACCAAAGACATGGTTCATCCTTTTGCCGCCCTAGCCTTGTATCGTACGTAAAAGCAACAACAGATGGGAGAGAGACAGCAATTAAAACCTTATGTATGTAGGTGCTGCATGCATGCCACTGTTCTTTAACGCACGGATGACCATGTCCGCATGTCCGCCCGACGGAGGTTATGGTGCTTGATTGGACACAGAGCGGGCTAGCCATGCGTGGATCCCAGCAGCGGACAACCATATGTTGGTGCGGCACGCTTGCTCCTCTTCTGGCCGCGGGGCCAGGTTGACATGCCCTGTTGACGGCTCGTGCGTGCATTTTGTCGGCAAGAAGAGCTTTCTTGCCTTTTGTTAAGAAAAGTAGCCGCTTTCTTGCCTTGTGTGTATGTTTGGGATAGGAGTTGTCGCTTTATGCTTCAGTGTGTTGTTTGTTCGCGGTCTGGTTAGTTGGTGTGGCGTATAACAGCCGTCAGTGCTCTTAGGCCGTGCGGCCCCCGGGCTCGGGGCTACCCTGCTCTGCTTGCAACATATGCAGGCATGTAGGACGGCAGTTGTTGCCCTTGCTTGTATGCACGCCTGTGCGTTGCCATACAATGCTACTGATTGGTCGGTCGATGGTCTTACCAGGAAGGCCTAGCTCTGGCCTGTGACTGACCTGATGGATTAGACAGCGGCCATGGGATAGTCCGCACCCCAGCGGCCATAGACGGCCAAGCCAACGATCGATAGGGCGGCACAACGCGGTAGGCCCTTGCCAGATAAATTATGTGTACTGTATTGTAGCTACTATGACCCCCCTAATGGCAGCAGCACCGTCAACACACTACGGCTTAGCCACGAAGACGCCACCGTCATCCGTCTACAGCGACAGGAGGTGACAGGGGCAGGCATGCATGTCATTGCCGCATCCTCACCCACTCGCGTGATCACGCAGCTACACTCGCTGCATTAATGATCATCCTGCTGGGCAAGGGTAACGAAATAAAACGCCACCTTCCCATCCATTGCCCACACCCTTCATGGTGATTTGGGTACGGCTTTGAAAAGGTATGCCGCCGTGCGAGGATGGGAATCTCGGATACCTTTCCGCTGATATGCGGTACAGCTGAAGTAAGTAAGGCTGCTATCTGCCATGAGTCCGGAACGGCAGCAGGCATCTGGGTGTTGTGGGCGCTTTGTTGAGGAGGTCAGCTTGCGGTTGAAGGTGTCACCTTAGCCTTGATGCTGTATAGATTGGGAGTGACATGCGTGCGGTCTCATGTCCTATCGTTGGAAGCTGTGTTGATTGGCAGGTACACACACGCACGCGCTACCACTAAATAACCTTTACAGAAGCCACTCCACCCATTGAGCTGCTGGGGGAGGGGGTGCTTACTTCTTGTGGCGCGCCCGGCACGCTGGTAACATTCTCACATCTTTCACGGGTGGGGAAGTACTTAATTGTTAGTTCGGTGTTCCTCTGTACATCGGGGTACACATCCCCAGGAGGGTTAAATTGTTGCCGCCTGTGCACCTGTAGCTTGAACATGATGTGAATGATGAACACTAAAACTGACTCCTCGCCGCCCGCTGGCTCGTTCACAGCGTCAAGACCAGGTTGGTTCACCCTTAGCCATGGTTTGCAATTGCAATGGGCCTTCCTGGGGCCTCAAAAGGGGGTGCCGTACAGGGCTTAGGGGGCCCATTCATGTTCTGGTGAATTCCATTCACATCATTGTCATCCAGGGGATTTAGCTCAGTGGTAGAGCGCGCGCTTCGCATGCGTGAGGTCATGGGATCGATCCCCATAATCTCCAGTCATCCGTTTTGCGGCCAAACCAAAGACATGGTTCATCCTTTTGCCGCCCTAGCCTTGTATCGTACGTAAAAGCAACAATAAATGGGAGAGAGACAGCAATTAAAACCTTATGTATGTAGGTGCTGCATGCATGCCACTGTTCTTTAACGCACGGATGACCATGTCCGCATGTCCGCCCGACGGAGGTTATGGTGCTTGATTGGACACAGAGCGGGCTAGCCATGCGTGGATCCCAGCAGCGGACAACCATATGTTGGTGCGGCACGCTTGCTCCTCTTCTGGCCGCGGGGCCAGGTTGACATGCCCTGTTGACGGCTCGTGCGTGCATTTTGTCGGCAAGAAGAGCTTTCTTGCCTTTTGTTAAGAAAAGTAGCCGCTTTCTTGCCTTGTGTGTATGTTTGGGATAGGAGTTGTCGCTTTATGCTTCAGTGTGTTGTTTGTTCGCGGTCTGGTTAGTTGGTGTGGCGTATAACAGCCGTCAGTGCTCTTAGGCCGTGCGGCCCCCGGGCTCGGGGCTACCCTGCTCTGCTTGCAACATATGCAGGCATGTAGGACGGCAGTTGTTGCCCTTGCTTGTATGCACGCCTGTGCGTTGCCATACAATGCTACTGATTGGTCGGTCGATGGTCTTACCAGGAAGGCCTAGCTCTGGCCTGTGACTGACCTGATGGATTAGACAGCGGCCATGGGATAGTCCGCACCCCAGCGGCCATAGACGGCCAAGGCAACGATCGATAGGGCAGCATAACGCGGTAGGCCCTTGCCAGATAAATTATGTGTACTGTATTGTAGCTACTATGACCCCCCTAATGGCAGCAGCACCGTCAACACACTACGGCTTAGCCACGAAGACGCCACCGTCATCCATCTACAGCGACAGGAGGTGACAGGGGCAGGCATGCATGTCATTGCCGCATCCTCACCCACTCGCGTGATCACGCAGCTACACTCGCTGCATTAATGATCATCCTGCTGGGCAAGGGTAACGAAATAAAACGCCACCTTCCCATCCATTGCCCACACCCTTCATGGTGATTTGGGTACGGCTTTGAAAAGGTATGCCGCCGTGCGAGGATGGGAATCTCGGATACCTTTCCGCTGATATGCGGTACAGCTGAAGTAGGTAAGGCTGCTATCTGCCATGAGTCCGGAACGGCAGCAGGCATCTGGGTGTTGTGGGCGCTTTGTTGAGGAGGTCAGCTTGCGGTTGAAGGTGTCACCTTAGCCTTGATGCTGTATAGATTGGGAGTGACATGCGTGCGGTCTCATGTCCTATCGTTGGAAGCTGTGTTGATTGGCAGGTACACACACGCACGCGCTACCACTAAATAACCTTTACAGAAGCCACTCCACCCATTGAGCTGCTGGGGGAGGGGGTGCTTACTTCTTGTGGCGCGCCCGGCACGCTGGTAACATTCTCACATCTTTCACGGGTGGGGAAGTACTTAATTGTTAGTTCGGTGTTCCTCTGTACATCGGGGTACACATCCCCAGGAGGGTTAAATTGTTGCCGCCTGTGCACCTGTAGCTTGAACATGATGTGAATGATGAACACTAAAACTGACTCCTCGCCGCCCGCTGGCTCGTTCACAGCGTCAAGACCAGGTTGGTTCACCCTTAGCCATGGTTTGCAATTGCAATGGGCCTTCCTGGGGCCTCAAAAGGGGGTGCCGTACAGGGCTTAGGGGGCCCATTCATGTTCTGGTGAATTCCATTCACATCATTGTCATCCAGGGGATTTAGCTCAGTGGTAGAGCGCGCGCTTCGCATGCGTGAGGTCATGGGATCGATCCCCATAATCTCCAGTCATCCGTTTTGCGGCCAAACCAAAGACATGGTTCATCCTTTTGCCGCCCTAGCCTTGTATCGTACGTAAAAGCAACAACAGATGGGAGAGAGACAGCAATTAAAACCTTATGTATGTAGGTGCTGCATGCATGCCACTGTTCTTTAACGCACGGATGACCATGTCCGCATGTCCGCCCGACGGAGGTTATGGTGCTTGATTGGACACAGAGCGGGCTAGCCATGCGTGGATCCCAGCAGCGGACAACCATATGTTGGTGCGGCACGCTTGCTCCTCTTCTGGCCGCGGGGCCAGGTTGACATGCCCTGTTGACGGCTCGTGCGTGCATTTTGTCGGCAAGAAGAGCTTTCTTGCCTTTTGTTAAGAAAAGTAGCCGCTTTCTTGCCTTGTGTGTATGTTTGGGATAGGAGTTGTCGCTTTATGCTTCAGTGTGTTGTTTGTTCGCGGTCTGGTTAGTTGGTGTGGCGTATAACAGCCGTCAGTGCTCTTAGGCCGTGCGGCCCCCGGGCTCGGGGCTACCCTGCTCTGCTTGCAACATATGCAGGCATGTAGGACGGCAGTTGTTGCCCTTGCTTGTATGCACGCCTGTGCGTTGCCATACAATGCTACTGATTGGTCGGTCGATGGTCTTACCAGGAAGGCCTAGCTCTGGCCTGTGACTGACCTGATGGATTAGACAGCGGCCATGGGATAGTCCGCACCCCAGCGGCCATAGACGGCCAAGCCAACGATCGATAGGGCGGCACAACGCGGTAGGCCCTTGCCAGATAAATTATGTGTACTGTATTGTAGCTACTATGACCCCCCTAATGGCAGCAGCACCGTCAACACACTACGGCTTAGCCACGAAGACGCCACCGTCATCCGTCTACAGCGACAGGAGGTGACAGGGGCAGGCATGCATGTCATTGCCGCATCCTCACCCACTCGCGTGATCACGCAGCTACACTCGCTGCATTAATGATCATCCTGCTGGGCAAGGGTAACGAAATAAAACGCCACCTTCCCATCCATTGCCCACACCCTTCATGGTGATTTGGGTACGGCTCTGAAAAGGTATGCCGCCGTGCGAGGATGGGAATCTCGGATACCTTTCCGCTGATATGCGGTACAGCTGAAGTAAGTAAGGCTGCTATCTGCCATGAGTCCGGAACGGCAGCAGGCATCTGGGTGTTGTGGGCGCTTTGTTGAGGAGGTCAGCTTGCGGTTGAAGGTGTCACCTTAGCCTTGATGCTGTATAGATTGGGAGTGACATGCGTGCGGTCTCATGTCCTATCGTTGGAAGCTGTGTTGATTGGCAGGTGCACACACGCACGCGCTACCACTAAATAACCTTTACAGAAGCCACTCCACCCATTGAGCTGCTGGGGGAGGGGGTGCTTACTTCTTGTGGCGCGCCCGGCACGCTGGTAACATTCTCACATCCCCTACCAACGGCCCCTATGGGTTAATCCGCAGCTGTTTTGGCTGTTAATCCGTTCTCGTGTACACGACTTTGAGCTGGATGATCCCGGATTACCACGGATCAAAATTTCCGGATTTCCGACTTAACGGGGATCGAAAGGGATTACAATTGATCTGATCCGACTGTGCACGTGCAGTTGTGCAAGCATGGTAATCCGATTAGAATGGTTCAAGTTGGATTTGCTGGGGTTACTGTAATCCATGTTAAGCCAAAACCATGCACAGGCAGATTAGATTAACGTGGATTACCTAGGAGCCGTGCGTGAGGGTTACGGATTAGATGAAAAGGGATTAGCCCTGAGCCATGTGCATGCACCGACGGATTAGATAGAAAGGGATTAGCTGTGATCCATGTGCAGTGCTAATGGATCATCGAAACAGGGATTGGCTGGATGAAAGGATTGCTTTAGCAATGAGCCCCATGTGCGGGGTGCTGATTGGTGACACCACTGTACAGCTGGTACACAGTTGCAGGGTCATAGTCTCCTGCTCACTCTGCCTCCAGTCCCTAAGCCAGTATGTCCCTCCTCAACATGATAGCTAAACCCCCACCGCCCGGTGGCTGCGTGCTGGGTAACGACATCTGAAGAAGGTACCAATGCAATCCAACAGGCAAGCTGTGCTTACTCGTCCTCACTCTGCCCCCGACCCTCAAGTGGGTCTGCCCTTAACATGATGCGACATGCATATCTCTGGCTTGGTAGGGTAGTTTTCACTCCACGCCCAATGCTCTCACTCAATTCTTGGACGGATCACATGGGCACAACATGCAAATTTCCAAAACATATGCTACTTTCTGTAACATCTCGCAACTCTCCTTTGCATTCTAACCCTCTTCGTTGTGTCATAACCCTGACTGTCGGCCCCCTATTATCTCACCCATAGTCCCTCCTCGTACAACCCTTAGTTATTTAACACATGCAGCCACACGCTTTCTCCTACTATTGCTCAACAGCAGGTGCCAGCCGTGCCACCTCTAGCATCCTTCGACACAGGAGACCTCCTCCTTGAGCCCGTAGTGAAACAAAGCTGCACTGATGCCAGTCAAGATGATGAGCCACTTTATCTGCACTGCAGGGGCATAATTATGAAGGAAGTAAGACAAAGAGCTTTCTACAGTTGCAACAAGACAATGTTAGCAGATGGCGTGCTTCATGACTTGAGGCTACAAGGCCCAGTAATTAGGGGTTGGGTGCAGGCGGGCTCAGCAAAGGAAACAAATGCTGAATGTCCTATCGTGTCAGCTACACTAGGAACAATACGAGGGAACCCCTTCAATGCAAGCATTCAATAGCCCCCTACGGCTTACTGGCTTGCCCTTTACAAGCTTGCACGGGAGCTTGCGTGTCATGTGCCTACCTCAAGCTCCAGGAGAGCGAGCTGCTTCACCTTGCTGCCCACACTGGATGGCATGGCGCAGTTGAAGGCATCATGTTGACGGTGGCCGCCAGGCCAGCCTCGGGGTCCTGACATGTCAGTGATGGGGGCATACAGGGGACAATAGGTTATGTGCACGGGGTAGGCAGGACTAAGGGTATGTTCAGTAATGGCAAGCTGGCCCATGGGCCATTGGGAGACATGCTCAATTGCACGTGTAGGAATGGCTTGCTTGGCTCAAGGGAAAGCAACTCGAGGGGCTTAGCAGTATGGCTTAGCGGTCCTAGGACAAAGCGTGAACCCGCTTTTCCTACGTAAACATGTTGGTGCATAGTACCCATACCCATTTTTCCCTTCCTACCCTTACCTAGCCTGCCACCTTGTCAACCTTAACTACTTGCACCACCACCAGCAGTATGGCCTTGACTGTCTCCATAGACGCAATGGTCAAGGCATGAGGGCACCCATTATACTGCGTTCTCCCATGCTGCTGGTTACCATCATCTCGTTTGCAACTGTTGTTGATGGCTGCGGGCATGGTTATGAGGTGAAACAGCATGTAACCTTACAAACCTAAACCATAAGGATCGCTATCTGGCCAGGCGCACTTTATGTAAAAGCACTGCTGTGTGTAGAAGGTAAAGCATCAAAGCGTCTGGATAGCCCAAATGTACCAGGACTTGCCTTCAAACTTACAAAGGCTTACGTCTTGTGTGCAAATGCCAAATCTTGCAAGACAGCAGCACGCCAAGCACCTCGCTCGCCCAGTCCATCTACAAGAATGTCCAGCCCTCCTGCTCTTCCAACCACTTTTCCGAAGCATCCTCCCTGTCGGTTACATGAAAACATCACATGACATGTAAGATTATGGCTAATTTGGCTGAATACTGACGAACAGCAAAGGTCAATGGCTTACCGCCCCGTCCTTCACCTACTCAGAATCCAGGTTGAACGCATCCTCATTTTCATGTTGTTCATTTCTGCATTCAAGGTTGTAGCCTGTTTGGCGTCGGCCCTCAAAACGCGAAGACCTGTGGGATGGCTGACCACCATTGTTTCTGTAAGCATTTGCTGGCCTCTGTACAGGTTGAAATGTAACGTGCCTTGTAAAGACCAAGCGATATCATTGTGGCTTCATTTCTCTTTTGCATTCAGCGTCAAGGTCAATGCTACCATTTTCTAGCACGAAAAGGTCTCAGTGTTAGGTATACTATAATGGGAAGTCGCACCAATTGGTAATTCAGCAAGTAAGAAGTGGCAGTTGAGAACACCAGCATAGGTCGTGTAGCCATTCCAGTACGTGATAGTTGAAGTGATCACTTCAAGTAAAGCAACGGAGGCAATGAAGCCCAATGAAGTATGTCAGAGTTTGCACATCTAGTGCTTCTATTTACTTGCCGCATTGGACCTTACTTTTCCATCAAGCGAAGTAAGGATGCCATCTGGCACACCCTTGTACAGACAGCATTCTTCGTGTGGTGCTGCTTGCTTACATACGTTATTTATGTACTGAGGGTAGCCGCTTACGATGACACAGTCAGGCGTATGCCCCATAAAGTTCACGGCTCTGTGGAGTGCGCGCTCCATGCTGCCAACCAACAGAAAATGACGTGTAGCTCAAGCAATTGAAGGCTTTGTTTTAGCCCAAGCGCCTTGCTGTCTTTGGAACCAAAAGAAATGGCGCTGCTGGGTTTACAATACCAAAACACATGGCATCAACATATGGCACTAGCCGGTTTCCAACCCTGTCAGCCTTGTCTTGTCAGACATAGCCCGCCGCCATCTATACCGCAAGCTTTGGGCAAACAGGTGCCCCACACGGCTGTTGTATCCCGCATGCTACAGTATGCACCTCCATGAATGCCCTTCCTGTCTGTACAATACTCCCCTTGACAACGCACCCCACTGCCAAGAGGTCCAGTCTACCACCACAATGCCCCCGCAATACTAAGTGGTACCCCTTGGCAAGGCACCCCACTGCCAAGATCACCACAATGCTCCCCAAAATCACATGACATCACATGTATGCCGCACGTAACATTCACGTCATGAATGTGTGTCAAGAACACGTTGCCACATGAATGCCAAAAGGAGGAACATCAACGGACATGCTGCATGGTTCCTGTGCGCTTGAAGGAGCGTGAATCCAAGCAAGAGACGTGCTGTTAAGGAAGTGAAAGCCGCAAACACAGAGCGATTCTTCATGGCATGCAAGGGCGAGTGTCGCCGCACCGCCCAGCATGCATCCACCACCATGGGTTGCGATGCTGGCACGCTTACCTCCAAGCGGGGGATCCTATTAGGTCAGAACGGTGGCCGGCGCCGCCCTTTTAGGCGTCTGGCATGAGGCAGGTCTGCGGGCGTGGAAGGAGCGAGGAGATGTAAGAGAGAAGAATCCGGACAGGAGGTGGGTGAGGGAGGCGGGTGGGGGAGGCGGGTGAGGGAGGCGGGTGGAGGAGGCGGGCGGGGAAGGAAGCTGCGTGCGAGTTCATGAGTGGTGGAGGTGGGTGATGGAGGAAGCGGCCGGTATGGGGGCCAACACAGCGGCGCAGATGCATGCAACGCCACGGGTAACGGGCAGGAGGAACGAACACCGCCGTACATGCTGAGTGGTTCCTGTGCGCTTGAAGGAGCGTGAATCCAAGCAAGAGACGTGCTGTTAAGGAAGTTAAAGCCGCAAACACAGAGCGATCCTTCATGGCATGCAAGGGCGAGCGTCGCCGCACCGCCCAACGTGCATCCATTACCAAGGGTTGCAACGCTGGCACGCTTACCTCCAAGTGGGGGATCCTATTAGGTCAGAACAGTGGCCGGCGCCGCCCTGCTTGGTGCCTTCAAGGGGCCCAGCGGCATGCGGCAGGTCAGCGGGCGTGGAAAGGAGCGAGGAGATGTAAGGAGAGGAATCTAGACAGGAGGTGGGTGAGGGAGGCGGGTGAGGGAGGCGGGTGGAGGAGGCGGGTGGAGGAGGCGGGCGGGGGAGAAAGCTGCGTGCGAGTTCATGAGTGGTGGAGGTGGGTGATGGAGGAAGCAGCCGGTATGGGGGCCAACACAGCGGCGCAGATGCATGCAACGCCACGGGTAACGGGCAGGAGGAACGAACACCGCCGTACATGCTGAGTGGTTCCTGTGCGCTTGAAGGAGCGTGAATCCAAGCAAGAGACGTGCTGTTAAGGAAGTTAAAGCAGCATACACAGAGCGATCCTTCATGGCATGCAAGGGCGAGCGTCGCCGCACCGCCCAACGTGCATCCATTACCAAGGGTTGCAACGCTGGCACGCTTACCTCCAAGTGGGGGATCCTATTAGGTCAGAACAGTGGCCGGCGCCGCCCTGCTTGGTGCCTTCAAGGGGCCCAGCGGCATGCGGCAGGTCAGCGGGCGTGGAAAGGAGCGAGGAGATGTAAGGAGAGGAATCTAGACAGGAGGTGGGTGAGGGAGGCGGGTGAGGGAGGCGGGTGGAGGAGGCGGGCGGGAGAGGAAGCTGCGAGTTCATGAGTGGTGGAGGTGGGTGATGGAGGAAGCGGCCGGTATGGGGGCCAACACAGCGGCGCAGATGCATGCAACGCCACGGGTAACGGGCAGGAGGAACGAACACCGCCGTACATGTTGCATGGTACCTGTGCGCTTGAAGGAGCGTGAATCCAAGCAAGAGACGTGCTGTTAAGGAAGTTAAAGCAGCATACACAGAGCGATCCTTCATGGCATGCAAGGGTGAGCGTCGCCGCACCGCCCAACGTGCATCCACCACCATGTGTTGCAACGCTAGCATGCTTACCTCCAAGTGGGGGATCCTATTAGGTCAGAACGGTGGCCGGCGCCGCCCTGCTTGGTGCCTTCCAGGGGCCCAGCGGCATGAGGCAGGTCTGCGGGCGTGGAAGGAGCGAGGATCTGTAAGGAGAGGAATCCGGACGGGAGGTGGGTGAGGGAGGCGGGTGGGGGAGGCGGGTGAGGGAGGCGGGTGGAGGAGGCGGGCGGGGGAGGAAGCTGCGTGCGAGTTCATGAGTGGTGGAGGTGGGTGATGGAGGAAGCGGCCGGTATGGGGGCCAACACAGCGGCGCAGATGCATGCAACGCCACGGGTAACGGGCAGGAGGAACGAACACCGCCGTACATGCTGAGTGGTTCCTGTGCGCTTGAAGGAGCGTGAATCCAAGCAAGAGACGTGCTGTTAAGGAAGTTAAAGCAGCATACACAGAGCGATCCTTCATGGCATGCAAGGGCGAGCGTCGCCGCACCGCCCAACGTGCATCCATTACCAAGGGTTGCAACGCTGGCACGCTTACCTCCAAGTGGGGGATCCTATTAGGTCAGAACAGTGGCTGGCGCCGCCCTGCTTGGTGCCTTCCAGCAGGGGCCCAGCGGCATGCGGCAGGTCAGCGGGCGTGGAAGGAGCGAGAATCTGTAAGGAGAGGAATCCGGACAGGAGGTGGGTGAGGGAGGCGGGTGAGGGAGGCGGGTGGAGGAGGCGGGCGGGAGAGGAAGCTGCGAGTTCATGAGTGGTGGAGGTGGGTGATGGAGGAAGCGGCCGGTATGGGGGCCAACACAGCGGCGCAGATGCATGCAACGCCATGGGTAACGGGCAGGAGGAACGAACACCGCCGTACATGCTGAGTGGTTCCTGTGCACTTGAAGGAGCGTGAATCCAAGCAAGAGACGTGCTGTTAAGGAAGTTAAAGCAGCATACACAGAGCGATCCTTCATGGCATGCAAGGGCGAGCGTCGCCGCACCGCCCAACGTGCATCCACCACCATGTGTTGCAACGCTAGCATGCTTACCTCCAAGTGGGGGATCCTATTAGGTCAGAACGGTGGCCGGCGCCGCCCTGCTTGGTGCCTTCCAGGGGCCCAGCGGCATGCGGCAGGTCAGCGGGCGTGGAAAGGAGCGAGGAGATGTAAGGAGAGGAATCTAGACAGGAGGTGGGTGGGGGAGGCGGGTGAGGGAGGCGGGTGGAGGAGGCGGGCGGGGGAGGAAGCTGCGTGCGAGTTCATGAGTGGTGGAGGTGGGTGATGGAGGAAGCGGCCGGTATGGGGGCCAACACAGCGGCGCAGATGCATGCAACGCCACGGGTAACGGGCAGGAGGAACGAACACCGCCGTACATGCTGAGTGGTTCCTGTGCGCTTGAAGGAGCGTGAATCCAAGCAAGAGACGTGCTGTTAAGGAAGTTAAAGCCGCAAACACAGAGCGATCCTCCATGGCATGCAAGGGCGAGCGTCGCCGCACCGCCCAACGTGCATCCATTACCAAGGGTTGCAACGCTGGCACGCTTACCTCCAAGTGGGGGATCCTATTAGGTCAGAACAGTGGCCGGCGCCGCCCTGCTTGGTGCCTTCAAGGGGCCCAGCGGCATGCGGCAGGTCAGCGGGCGTGGAAAGGAGCGAGGAGATGTAAGGAGAGGAATCTAGACAGGAGGTGGGTGAGGGAGGCGGGTGAGGGAGGCGGGTGGAGGAGGCGGGTGGAGGAGGCGGGCGGGGGAGAAAGCTGCGTGCGAGTTCATGAGTGGTGGAGGTGGGTGATGGAGGAAGCAGCCGGTATGGGGGCCAACACAGCGGCGCAGATGCATGCAACGCCACGGGTAACGGGCAGGAGGAACGAACACCGCCGTACATGCTGAGTGGTTCCTGTGCGCTTGAAGGAGCGTGAATCCAAGCAAGAGACGTGCTGTTAAGGAAGTTAAAGCAGCATACACAGAGCGATCCTTCATGGCATGCAAGGGCGAGCGTCGCCGCACCGCCCAACGTGCATCCATTACCAAGGGTTGCAACGCTGGCACGCTTACCTCCAAGTGGGGGATCCTATTAGGTCAGAACAGTGGCCGGCGCCGCCCTGCTTGGTGCCTTCAAGGGGCCCAGCGGCATGCGGCAGGTCAGCGGGCGTGGAAAGGAGCGAGGAGATGTAAGGAGAGGAATCTAGACAGGAGGTGGGTGAGGGAGGCGGGTGAGGGAGGCGGGTGGAGGAGGCGGGCGGGAGAGGAAGCTGCGAGTTCATGAGTGGTGGAGGTGGGTGATGGAGGAAGCGGCCGGTATGGGGGCCAACACAGCGGCGCAGATGCATGCAACGCCACGGGAAACGGGCAGGAGGAACGAACACCGCCGTACATGTTGCATGGTACCTGTGCGCTTGAAGGAGCGTGAATCCAAGCAAGAGACGTGCTGTTAAGGAAGTTAAAGCAGCATACACAGAGCGATCCTTCATGGCATGCAAGGGTGAGCGTCGCCGCACCGCCCAACGTGCATCCACCACCATGTGTTGCAACGCTAGCATGCTTACCTCCAAGTGGGGGATCCTATTAGGTCAGAACGGTGGCCGGCGCCGCCCTGCTTGGTGCCTTCCAGGGGCCCAGCGGCATGAGGCAGGTCTGCGGGCGTGGAAGGAGCGAGGATCTGTAAGGAGAGGAATCCGGACGGGAGGTGGGTGAGGGAGGCGGGTGGGGGAGGCGGGTGAGGGAGGCGGGTGGAGGAGGCGGGCGGGGGAGGAAGCTGCGTGCGAGTTCATGAGTGGTGGAGGTGGGTGATGGAGGAAGCGGCCGGTATGGGGGCCAACACAGCGGCGCAGATGCATGCAACGCCACGGGTAACGGGCAGGAGGAACGAACACCGCCGTACATGCTGAGTGGTTCCTGTGCGCTTGAAGGAGCGTGAATCCAAGCAAGAGACGTGCTGTTAAGGAAGTTAAAGCAGCATACACAGAGCGATCCTTCATGGCATGCAAGGGCGAGCGTCGCCGCACCGCCCAACGTGCATCCATTACCAAGGGTTGCAACGCTGGCACGCTTACCTCCAAGTGGGGGATCCTATTAGGTCAGAACAGTGGCTGGCGCCGCCCTGCTTGGTGCCTTCCAGCAGGGGCCCAGCGGCATGCGGCAGGTCAGCGGGCGTGGAAGGAGCGAGAATCTGTAAGGAGAGGAATCCGGACAGGAGGTGGGTGGGGGAGGCGGGTGGGGGAGGCGGGTGAGGGAGGCGGGTGGAGGAGGCGGGCGGGGGAGAAAGCTGCGTGCGAGTTCATGAGTGGTGGAGGTGGGTGATGGAGGAAGCGGCCGGTATGGGGGCCAACACAGCGGCGCAGATGCATGCAACGCCACGGGTAACGGGCAGGAGGAACGAACACCGCCGTACATGCTGAGTGGTTCCTGTGCGCTTGAAGGAGCGTGAATCCAAGCAAGAGACGTGCTGTTAAGGAAGTTAAAGCAGCATACACAGAGCGATCCTTCATGGCATGCAAGGGCGAGCGTCGCCGCACCGCCCAACGTGCATCCGTTACCAAGGGTTGCAACGCTGGCACGCTTACCTCCAAGTGGGGGATCCTATTAGGTCAGAACAGTGGCTGGCGCCGCCCTGCTTGGTGCCTTCCAGCAGGGGCCCAGCGGCATGCGGCAGGTCAGCGGGCGTGGAAGGAGCGAGAATCTGTAAGGAGAGGAATCCGGACAGGAGGTGGGTGAGGGAGGCGGGTGAGGGAGGCGGGTGGAGGAGGCGGGCGGGAGAGGAAGCTGCGAGTTCATGAGTGGTGGAGGTGGGTGATGGAGGAAGCGGCCGGTATGGGGGCCAACACAGCGGCGCAGATGCATGCAACGCCACGGGTAACGGGCAGGAGGAACGAACACCGCCGTACATGTTGCATGGTACCTGTGCGCTTGAAGGAGCGTGAATCCAAGCAAGAGACGTGCTGTTAAGGAAGTTAAAGCAGCATACACAGAGCGATCCTTCATGGCATGCAAGGGCGAGCGTCGCCGCACCGCCCAACGTGCATCCATTACCAAGGGTTGCAACGCTGGCACGCTTACCTCCAAGTGGGGGATCCTATTAGGTCAGAACAGTGGCCGGCGCCGCCCTGCTTGGTGCCTTCAAGGGGCCCAGCGGCATGCGGCAGGTCAGCGGGCGTGGAAAGGAGCGAGGAGATGTAAGGAGAGGAATCTAGACAGGAGGTGGGTGAGGGAGGCGGGTGAGGGAGGCGGGTGGAGGAGGCGGGTGGAGGAGGCGGGCGGGGGAGAAAGCTGCGTGCGAGTTCATGAGTGGTGGAGGTGGGTGATGGAGGAAGCAGCCGGTATGGGGGCCAACACAGCGGCGCAGATGCATGCAACGCCACGGGTAACGGGCAGGAGGAACGAACACCGCCGTACATGCTGAGTGGTTCCTGTGCGCTTGAAGGAGCGTGAATCCAAGCAAGAGACGTGCTGTTAAGGAAGTTAAAGCAGCATACACAGAGCGATCCTTCATGGCATGCAAGGGCGAGCGTCGCCGCACCGCCCAACGTGCATCCATTACCAAGGGTTGCAACGCTGGCACGCTTACCTCCAAGTGGGGGATCCTATTAGGTCAGAACAGTGGCCGGCGCCGCCCTGCTTGGTGCCTTCCAGGGGCCCAGCGGCATGCGGCAGGTCAGCGGGCGTGGAAAGGAGCGAGGAGATGTAAGGAGAGGAATCTAGACAGGAGGTGGGTGGGGGAGGCGGGTGAGGGAGGCGGGTGGAGGAGGCGGGCGGGGGAGGAAGCTGCGTGCGAGTTCATGAGTGGTGGAGGTGGGTGATGGAGGAAGCGGCCGGTATGGGGGCCAACACAGCGGCGCAGATGCATGCAACGCCACGGGTAACGGGCAGGAGGAACGAACACCGCCGTACATGCTGAGTGGTTCCTGTGCGCTTGAAGGAGCGTGAATCCAAGCAAGAGACGTGCTGTTAAGGAAGTTAAAGCAGCATACACAGAGCGATCCTTCATGGCATGCAAGGGCGAGCGTCGCCGCACCGCCCAACGTGCATCCATTACCAAGGGTTGCAACGCTGGCACGCTTACCTCCAAGTGGGGGATCCTATTAGGTCAGAACAGTGGCTGGCGCCGCCCTGCTTGGTGCCTTCCAGCAGGGGCCCAGCGGCATGCGGCAGGTCAGCGGGCGTGGAAGGAGTGAGAATCTGTAAGGAGAGGAATCCGGACAGGAGGTGGGTGAGGGAGGCGGGTGAGGGAGGCGGGTGGAGGAGGCGGGCGGGAGAGGAAGCTGCGAGTTCATGAGTGGTGGAGGTGGGTGATGGAGGAAGCGGCCGGTATGGGGGCCAACACAGCGGCGCAGATGCATGCAACGCCACGGGTAACGGGCAGGAGGAACGAACACCGCCGTACATGCTGAGTGGTTCCTGTGCACTTGAAGGAGCGTGAATCCAAGCAAGAGACGTGCTGTTAAGGAAGTTAAAGCAGCATACACAGAGCGATCCTTCATGGCATGCAAGGGCGAGCGTCGCCGCACCGCCCAACGTGCATCCACCACCATGTGTTGCAACGCTAGCATGCTTACCTCCAAGTGGGGGATCCTATTAGGTCAGAACGGTGGCCGGCGCCGCCCTGCTTGGTGCCTTCCAGGGGCCCAGCGGCATGCGGCAGGTCAGCGGGCGTGGAAAGGAGCGAGGAGATGTAAGGAGAGGAATCTAGACAGGAGGTGGGTGGGGGAGGCGGGTGAGGGAGGCGGGTGGAGGAGGCGGGCGGGGGAGGAAGCTGCGTGCGAGTTCATGAGTGGTGGAGGTGGGTGATGGAGGAAGCGGCCGGTATGGGGGCCAACACAGCGGCGCAGATGCATGCAACGCCACGGGTAACGGGCAGGAGGAACGAACACCGCCGTACATGCTGAGTGGTTCCTGTGCGCTTGAAGGAGCGTGAATCCAAGCAAGAGACGTGCTGTTAAGGAAGTTAAAGCCGCAAACACAGAGCGATCCTTCATGGCATGCAAGGGCGAGCGTCGCCGCACCGCCCAACGTGCATCCATTACCAAGGGTTGCAACGCTGGCACGCTTACCTCCAAGTGGGGGATCCTATTAGGTCAGAACAGTGGCCGGCGCCGCCCTGCTTGGTGCCTTCCAGGGGCCCAGCGGCATGCGGCAGGTCAGCGGGCGTGGAAGGAGCGAGGATCTGTAAGGAGAGGAATCTGGACGGGAGGTGGGTGAGGGAGGCGGGTGGGGGAGGCGGGTGAGGGAGGCGGGTGGAGGAGGCGGGCGGGGGAGAAAGCTGCGTGCGAGTTCATGAGTGGTGGAGGTGGGTGATGGAGGAAGCGGCCGGTATGGGGGCCAACACAGCGGCGCAGATGCATGCAACGCCACGGGTAACGGGCAGGAGGAACGAACACCGCCGTACATGCTGAGTGGTTCCTGTGCGCTTGAAGGAGCGTGAATCCAAGCAAGAGACGTGCTGTTAAGGAAGTTAAAGCAGCATACACAGAGCGATCCTTCATGGCATGCAAGGGCGAGCGTCGCCGCACCGCCCAACGTGCATCCATTACCAAGGGTTGCAACGCTGGCACGCTTACCTCCAAGTGGGGGATCCTATTAGGTCAGAACAGTGGCCGGCGCCGCCCTGCTTGGTGCCTTCCAGGGGCCCAGCGGCATGCGGCAGGTCAGCGGGCGTGGAAAGGAGCGAGGAGATGTAAGGAGAGGAATCTAGACAGGAGGTGGGTGAGGGAGGCGGGTGAGGGAGGCGGGTGGAGGAGGCGGGCGGGAGAGGAAGCTGCGAGTTCATGAGTGGTGGAGGTGGGTGATGGAGGAAGCGGCCGGTATGGGGGCCAACACAGCGGCGCAGATGCATGCAACGCCACGGGTAACGGGCAGGAGGAACGAACACCGCCGTACATGTTGCATGGTACCTGTGCGCTTGAAGGAGCGTGAATCCAAGCAAGAGACGTGCTGTTAAGGAAGTTAAAGCAGCATACACAGAGCGATCCTTCATGGCATGCAAGGGCGAGCGTCGCCGCACCGCCCAACGTGCATCCACCACCATGTGTTGCAACGCTAGCATGCTTACCTCCAAGTGGGGGATCCTATTAGGTCAGAACAGTGGCCGGCGCCGCCCTGCTTGGTGCCTTCCAGGGGCCCAGCGGCATGAGGCAGGTCTGCGGGCGTGGAAGGAGCGAGGATCTGTAAGGAGAGGAATCCGGACGGGAGGTGGGTGAGGGAGGCGGGTGGGGGAGGCGGGTGAGGGAGGCGGGTGGAGGAGGCGGGCGGGGGAGAAAGCTGCGTGCGAGTTCATGAGTGGTGGAGGTGGGTGATGGAGGAAGCGGCCGGTATGGGGGCCAACACAGCGGCGCAGATGCATGCAACGCCACGGGTAACGGGCAGGAGGAACGAACACCGCCGTACATGCTGAGTGGTTCCTGTGCGCTTGAAGGAGCGTGAATCCAAGCAAGAGACGTGCTGTTAAGGAAGTTAAAGCAGCATGCACAGAGCGATCCTTCATGGCATGCAAGGGCGAGCGTCGCCGCACCGCCCAACGTGCATCCATTACCAAGGGTTGCAACGCTGGCACGCTTACCTCCAAGTGGGGGATCCTATTAGGTCAGAACAGTGGCCGGCGCCGCCCTGCTTGGTGCCTTCCAGGGGCCCAGCGGCATGCGGCAGGTCAGCGGGCGTGGAAGGAGCGAGGATCTGTAAGGAGAGGAATCCGGATGGGAGGTGGGTGGGGGAGGCGGGTGAGGGAGGCGGGTGGAGGAGGCGGGCGGGGGAGGAAGCTGCGAGTTCATGAGTGGTGGAGATGGGTGATGGAGGAAGCGGCCGGTATGGGGGCCAACACAGCGGCGCAGATGCATGCAACGCCACGGGTAACGGGCAGGAGGAACGAACACCGCCGTACATGCTGAGTGGTTCCTGTGCGCTTGAAGGAGCGTGAATCCAAGCAAGAGACGTGCTGTTAAGGAAGTTAAAGCAGCATGCACAGAGCGATCCTTCATGGCATGCAAGGGCGAGCGTCGCCGCACCGCCCAACGTGCATCCATTACCAAGGGTTGCAACGCTGGCACGCTTACCTCCAAGTGGGGGATCCTATTAGGTCGGAACAGTGGCCGGCGCCGCCCTGCTTGGTGCCTTCCAGGGGCCCAGCGGCATGCGGCAGGTCAGCGGGCGTGGAAGGAGCGAGGATCTGTAAGGAGAGGAATCCGGACGGGAGGTGGGTGGGGGAGGCGGGTGAGGGAGGCGGGTGGAGGAGGCGGGCGGGGGAGAAAGCTGCGTGCGAGTTCATGAGTGGTGGAGGTGGGTGATGGAGGAAGCGGCCGGTATGGGGGCCAACACAGCGGCGCCGATGCATGCAACGCCACGGGTAACGGGCAGGAGGAACGAACACCGCCGTACATGCTGCGTGGTTCCTGTGCGCTTGAAGGAGCATGAATCCAAGCAAGAGACTTGCTGTTAAGGAAGTTAAAGCAGCATACACAGAGCAATCCTTCATGGCATGCAAGGGCGAGCGTCGCCGCACCGCCCAACGTGCATCCATTACCAAGGGTTGCAACGCTGGCACGCTTACCTTCAAGTGGGGGATCCTATTAGGTCAGAACGGTGGCCGGCGCCGCCCTGCTTGGTGCCTTCCAGGGGCCCAGCGGCATGCGGCAGGTCAGCGGGCGTGGAAGGAGTGAGGATGTGCAAGGAGAGGAATCCGGACAGGAGGTGGGTGAGGGAGGCGGGTGGAGGAGGCGGGCGGGGGAGGAAGCTGCGAGTTCATGAGTGGTGTAGGTGGGTGATGGAGGAAGCGGCCGGTATGGGGGCCAACACAGCGGCGCAGATGCATGCAACGCCACGGGTAACGGGCAGGAGGAACGAACACCGCCGTACATGCTGCATGGTTCCTGTGCGCTTGAAGGAGCATGAATCCAAGCAAGAGACTTGCTGTTAAGGAAGTTAAAGCAGCATACACAGAGCGATCCTTCATGGCATGCAAGGGTGAGCGTCGCCGCACCGCCCAACGTGCATCCACCACCATGTGTTGCAACGCTGGCATGCTTACCTCCAAGTGGGGGATCCTATTAGGTCAGAACGGTGGCCGGCGCCGCCCTGTTTGGTGCCTTCCAGGGGCCCAGCGGCATGAGGCAGGTCTGCGGGCGTGGAAAGGAGCGAGGAGATGTAAGGAGAGGAATCTGGACAGGAGGTGGGTGAGGGAGGCGGGTGAGGGAGGCGGGCGGGGGAGGAAGCGCATGGATGCAGCATACACAGAGCGATCCTGACCCGTGCCACACCTGCCCAACGTGCATCCATCACCAAGGGTTGCAATGCTGGCACACTTTCCTCCGAGTGGGGGGTTCTACTAGGTCAGAGCATTGGCTGGCGCCGCCTGGTTTGCTGCTGCTCAATTTGCTTCCCTTGCTGGGTCGGATGTACCGCCGACTGCATTCTAGTCGACAGCTTGGTTGATGGCCATCAAATCTATATTGCAAGCTTGAAGAGAGCACTCTGGCTGGCGCCCATCGGAGCGTTTTCATTCCAGTATTTGAAATGGAGCGCTGTTTCCCTCCTCTGAAGCGGTTTGAGACAAACAGCATATAATAGCTACACGCATTCGAAGTTTTTTGCTTTCGTGTACTCCTCCAACGCAGCGATGGCCTTGGCAGCAGCATTGCTTGAAAGCGTCGGCAACAAACAACGTCGGCCAAGAAAGCCTATCTGACCTAATGAAGTTTCTATAATATAAAATACTGGACGCCTCGCTCATGGTTGACTACGTAACAAAGGCGAGAAACTGGCCACATCTAGTACAATGCATACCATGAATATTATGAGGCAGCTATACAGGTATGAGGTAACTTGAAGAAAGTTTCTTCAAAGATTCGATTCACCTGTGAAACAGGTACGGCGTAACTCATGCTACGCCGTACATGAGTATTCAGGTGCAGGACAGAGGGGCACAAGTTGTAAATATGTATTGTGAGTTGCTTTCTTCAGTCCATCTTGCCCCATCTGCACCTGATGTAACGTTATCCTTCCAATCCTTTTACTGGAGCGCGCACTCCATGTCCCCTGTTTACAAAAAGCAAACAAGATGAGGCCAACTAGCCCACCAGACTAGCGTTTTTAAGGCTTTACTATAAGTGACAGCACCCTTACCACCGCTGGAGCTTATGTTTCCTGAAGGTTGGTCAGCATCACTTCGACCAGCAGGCCATACTAGGCACATAAGACATGAAAGCCACAAGGTACCTCTTAATGATACCAGGCTAGGATTACTGAGGTTACGTACATGAAACAGATGATGGCTTTTCAAGGTTAGCATTGCAGTTTGACAGCTACCTCCAACTTCCTTCCTTGTCGCCTCAGCCTGCTTGAATGCACTCCCCCCCCCCCCTCGTTTTCTCCCTCTTCTCCCACCGCTGCCATACTTTCTCGCCCGTGCTTACCTGTATCCGATAAGCCAAAACACCGCCGGTTAGCTCTTACAACCTCCCTCCAACACCACCCACTCCTGCCGCTCCTGACATGATGCTCCTTATCCACAGTTCGTTACCACCACACCCTATGAACTAACCCTTCCAAGTATCCTGCAAATGTCGGCCATCACAACTCGCATAAATAAGGCATTAGGGGCAACGGGCTCTCAATATCCGAGGTAGGCAGTGCCGAACAACAGCCCCCCCCTTCACCATCTTCGTACCTGCATCTGCACACATGCATGCTGCCCTTCAGCCCGCTTGCCAGTGGCATCCACCGCACATACAGGGATGTATGACATGCAGCCCCTCCTGCAGCTGGTTATCCTTTTTTGCCCTGCTGCTGCCTTGTCCACAGTCCATACAGGCCCCTCCCCCATGCAGCCATGTAAGTGCAACCCCCTTTGCACTCCCTCTCCCCTCGCTGGTCCTGCTGCGTTTCCTCCTTCTTACCCCCTGCTGTCATATCCTTTTGGCCCCGTGCTTCCATTGATCCCACAAACCGCTGTCACCTCTTATTACCATCATCATCCTTCAACACCTACTTTCGTCACTTGCTTACCTGGCACTGTCTTTAAACTCTTCTCTCTTGCCTTTGCTGCTGCAACCTTGCAGCGCTTTCAGGTATCCCATACACGATGACCATCATAAACATCATGGAACGTGGCAACTGACCTTGGCTCCAGCATCCTAAATGTAAGCAGTGCCGTAAAACAGCCCCCTGTCATGCTCCAGCGATGAAACATGCCAAATCATGACATGGGGTGGAACCTTCCCCCCCCCGACCGAGGACCTCGACGACGCAAGGGCGGAACAACAGCCCAGGACACCCCAAGTCACACTGCTACCGGCAGCGGGTACGACAGTCAACTCCACAGGAAAATCCAAGGCTCGCACGTCTGGCCACTGAAACGCGCGCATACCACGCCGCACGGAAATCCACGCAGCAATCCTCAGGTTCACGAAACCAGCTACCAAGCCAGCCATAGAGCCAGCACGAGCGGCACTCAGGCGGTCAGAGCCTAAGGTGCACCGACCCACGGGTCAACCGGCAAACCAAGCACAGCAAACCCACCCCCAATTCAGGCAGGCAGGCCACGAAAGCGGCAATAGTCAAGCCTCCGCCACAGAAAAGGCACCAGCAACAGGCACGGCGAAGTACGCTGCCACCCAAAATCCAACCAAAAACCAGGCGTCCTGGCCTCACCCCCTTGTCTCACCTGACACAACTGAGAAAAGAGTCACAACGCCCAAAACAGGCATAACAGGCAACGCGGCTTGGCGTTCCTTCCCTAAGCAACTGACGAACTCGAAGCAAGACCGAGAGCACGCGGCTTGACGTACCCACTAGCCACTAGCCACCAAGATCCCTACACCAACCTTCTATAGCGGGCCACGCGGCTTGGCGCTCCCCCTTACTACCCCCAACAGCGGCGAGTCTGGCTGCGCTCCCTAGGATAACCCCTACTCCTCGCACTCGCGGTGCAGCGAGCCGGCAACGCCAACCTAACTTCCACAACCTAAGCAATATCCCCTTCTCGGCCGCGCGGCATGGCACGCCTTTTCCTAGCCCAAAACAACGCTACCTGCCCTTCTTCCTCGTACTCGTCTGCTCCGGCATCAGCATGCGCTTCGCCGCAGGCAGCCCGACCGCCTCAGCAAAGCCCCCGTCCCACTCGGCATAGAAGTAGTGGGGCCTCACCAGACCGCCGCGGTAGCGCAGCACGCCGAGCTGCTCCTCGCGCCCGCGACCGCGCCCCTTGCTGACCATGCGTACGATGCGGCGTCCATCCAGTGCCGCCGCCTCGTCGTCACGCCGCCGCGTGGCGGCGTTCGGAAACAGCACAGCAGTGGGCTCCGGCTGGGGCGGCGCAGGCCCCGCCGGCGCCTCCCGCTGCAGCTGCACGCATTCCGGGCACACCCAGCTGCCCTCGGGGACTTGCGACAGTGGTGGCACGAGGCAGTACAGGTGCCAACCGGTACCGCAGGCGTCGCACAGCAGCATCTTGCCGCCGTCACGAGGCGAGGCACAGACCTGGCAGGCGTGGTCCGCTGCCGGGCGCATGAGCCGCGGGTCGACGATAGGGTCCAAGTCTGGCAGATGGCAGGGCACAAGCTGCTCCACCCGGCGCCTGATGCGCGTGCCGTCACGTCCTATGAGCACCGCCACGCCCAAGGGACCCACCGATTCCACTCGCAAGACGGCCTCGCGCACCGGCGGCTGCAGCGTGTTGCTGGGGTTTTGCCGCCGGACATAGACATAGTCGCCCGTAGCAAACTGCAGCTGCGGGGGGCGCCACAGCCCTGAGCGCACGAGCGCGTACCGCCTGGTGTCTCTGTGCTGCGCTATGAGCAGGTTGCCGGCAGCGGCCGGCGCGTGCCGCTGCAGCAGCGCTGCCCTCTCCACCAAGGCCCGCGCGTAGACCTGCTCACCGGCATTCCCAGTGAAGGCCAGCTCCGCCTGGAAGCGCTCTCGTACCGCCGGTGGCACGACTGGCGGCACGCCGTACATGAGGGTGTACGGGGCAAGCTTGGTGGAGGCCTGCGGTGAACAGCGATAGGCGAGAGCCAACCACGGCAAGTGCTGATCCCATGTTTCAGGACTGCCGCTCTCAGCACAGTACTTGCGCAGGGCTGACTTGAGCACCTGCACCAGCCGCTCCGCTGCACCGTTGGCTTGCGGGTGATACGCAGACGTCGGCCGATGGTCCACGTAACACTGCTCAAGAAGGCGGCTGAAGGCCCCCTCGAACTCCCCCCCCTGATCCGTCACTACTTCCGCCGGCGCGCTGAACCTGGCGATGACCTCCAACAAGCCCCTGGCCGTCTCGTCCGCCGTCTTATCCCGCAACGGCAGAAACTCCGCATGCTTGGTGAAGTGTTCTACGCACACCATCACGTAGGTGAAGCCGTGCGGCTTGGTAGGCGGCAGCGGCCCAGCCAAGTCCATGCCCCAGCGGTAGAACATGCCCTTGATCGCCAGTGGCTGCAGCTGCACTGGTCGCGATGAGCCAGAGCTGTTGCACATGTCGCAGAGCTTGCAGGAGCCCACTACCTGCCGAACAGTGCTGCGCATGCCATGCCACCAGTAACCCAGCTGCAGCAGCGCCAACGTACGCCGCACACCCAAGTGCGCCACTGCATGAGTCCGCTGAGTCAGGTCCATGCGATCTGCCGGCGGCGGGCAGACGCGCGTGGAGCCATCCGCCATCATGCGCAGCAGCTGCGAGCCAGTCCAGCGGTAGTGCGACGCGCGACGCAACACCCTGGCGGAAGGTGCTCCGGCTGCCTCCCCAGGCGGCACACGGCCTGAGAGCGGCGCACGAATGACTGCCATGGCCTCCGCATCACCCCACACGTCAGGATCGCTGCCCGCTGCTGCTGTCTCCTCCTGCACCTCGGCTGCCGCTGCAAGCACGGCGGTGGCTTCCACGACCGCCGAGCCAAGCGTCCGCTGTACCAAGACGTCGCACGCCAGTACCGTCAGCCACGCTGCATCATGCGCAGCCGCAGCTGCCTCCAGTGCTGCGGCCGCCGCCAAACCTGAGCCGAGTTGCGTGTCCACGCTGAAGCTGGCCTCCAAGGCGTCGACGTCACTTGACACCCCCCCCAGCGGACGCGCCGGTTCGGCTACGTGCCGAGGCTGCAGCGGTTGCAGGTCATGAGGTGTGACGAAGGCGCGATGAAGCGCAAGGCAACTGGCTAGCGCCGCCGTGAGGACCGGCGGCGGGGGCTGACGCGGCAGCAGGGCTGGCAGACTGGGATGCTGGGGCAGCGGCGGAAAGCCTGCAAGCGCGGCGACCAAGGCGGCATCGGGCACTGCAGGAACGCGGTTGGCCCCTTGCAGTAGCGGCGGCGTGCCGATCAGCGCTAGTGGCGGCAGCGCGACCCATGGGACGCCCGGGACCTCAAGCGGCGCGTACGGCGAAGGCAGTGGCTGCGTGGCTGGGGCTGGGAACCAGCCGTCAGGGAGGCGAGATGCTAGCGTTGCGTCCGCCGGCGGTGGGAGCCGGCGGAGGCAGTAAGCCAGGTGAGCTGGGTTGGCCAGGTTGGTGTAGATGCTGCTGAGACGGTGCAAGACAGCGCCAGTTTGCACGGCGTCAACAGTGGCAGGGTAGCCCAGCGGCAGGCCAGCGGCTTCTGCGGCTTCTAGCGTGCACGGGGGACCCTCCAACAGGAAGGCCGGCGGCGGCACCCCTGCCGCCCGCATGCTGCTCTGCACCGCACCCAGCAAGCGCACGTACAACTGCGCTGACCAGCCCACGTCGCCCGCCCAACTGCCCATGACCAGCCACTGACCTTGGGTAAGGAGACCCAGCGCCTCTGCCCCAGCGTCCGACACGGCCCACTGCACCAGCTCCGTCGCCGAGCATGCCGGCGCGCGCAACCCCTCGTCCCAAGCACCAGCCGCCAGCAAGCCGCCATACTGCCGCACCACATACGGCTGCAGCGCCGCAGCAGCGGCCTGCGAGGTGGGGTCGCCGCTAAGGGGAATATAGCGGCGCACTCGCAGGCCCAGTTGCAGGCACGCCAGCAGGCCCGAGCAGAGGCCGCCCGGCAGCTCCAGAACCGCCACACCGTCACCTCCCAGCGCCACGGGGAACAGGCCGTGCTGCACCAGCGCCGTGTTGATGCCGACCACCGCCTGGTCGGGCACCCGCAGGCGCAGCGGCAGGGCGCTGACCGGCACAATGGCGCGCAGCGCAGGGCGCTCGAGCCGCACCTGCATGGTCGCGCGGCGCATGGCAGGGGGCACCGGATCAGGCACGGGATCTGCAAGCTCTCCAGCTGACACGACCAGGCTGCTGGTGGCGCTCGACGCCTCCACTGCATGCAGCGACAAGCAGCGGATGCGCTCGGGGATTGCCGCAACGACCGTGTACGCTGGCAGCAGCGCCACGGGCGCCAAGCTGGCGGCGTAGGAGATGACACTGGCTGGCGACGCTGTGGACGGGGACAGCGCGAAACGGGCCGCCAGTACCGCCGCGGCCGTGGGCAGGCGGCGGCGGAAGGCGAACGACGGCCACTCCACCCCAGGATAAGCCACGAGCGCCGGCGGTGGGCGAACGGGGTCATCCTCCTCGTCAAGACGGGCACCAGAACCGTCATGGGCAGACGGGAGCGGGCTGCGGCTGAGGGCATCCGCGTTCTGGTGGAGGTGGCCTGGGCGGTGCACGACGTCAAAGTCGTAGGCCTGCAGCGTCAGCGCCCAGCGAGCGTACTGCGGGGTGAGGCCCTCCGAGGTCGTCATCAGCCACAGCAGCGGGGCGTGATCGGTAACGACCGTGAACGGCCGGCTGCTGAGGTAGCTGTGCAGCAGCTTGACGGCCCAGACCACTGCCAGCAGCTCGCCCTTGTAGCTGGTGTACTTGCGCTCATGCACGTTCAGCGACCGCGATATGCAGGCGCACATGTACTCCCGCGACTGATCGTCCAGCTGACCCAGCACGCCGCTAATTCCCACACCTGAGAAGTCCGTATGCAGGATCAAGGGCCGGTCGGGGTGCACACGCCGCAGCACCAGCCCCTCCTCAGAGTAGATGCGCTTGAGCTCGTCCAGCACCGCCTGATGCTCAGGACGCCAAGTGTCGCTGCGCCAGACAACGTTCTTGGAGGTCAGCGGCGTGATGCCGGCGACGATGTCGGCGTAATGGTGGACTAGGTCGCGGTAGTAGCCGTACATGCCCAGGATGGTCTTGAGAGCGGTGGCTGACGTGGGCGAGGTGAGCGCCAGGAAGGCGGCTACCTTGGCGCGGGTAGGGCCCATGCCGTCAGCCGAGACCATAAACCCCAGGAACTCCACGCAGTCGCTGGCCACCATCGTCTTCTCCGGGTGCAGACGGATGTTGATGGCCCGCAGCATGGCGAAAACACGGCGCAGGTGTTCGCAGTGCTCCTCAAAGGTGTTGGAGAAGATCAGCAGGTCGTCCACATAGGCGCAGACGAAGTCCTGCAGCCCGTGCTGCCGTATGTGGAAATCCATAACCCGCTGGAAGTGCGCAGTGGCATTGCGCAGGCCGTACACCATCCGCCGGTACTGCATCAGGTCCCGGCGCCACCAGAAGGAGGTGCGCTCACGGTGCTCCGGCAGGATGGGGATTTGCAGAAATGCGGCACGGCAATCTGCTTTGGTTAGCCAACGGGCAGACCCTATGCGCTGAAACAGCTCCTCCGGCAGGGGCGGGCTGTACGGGTCAGGCATGGTGGCAGCGTTGGTACGGCGCGCGTCCTGGCAGAAACGCGTCTCTGTGAACTGCCCGTTAGCATCCTTCTTAACCGGCATCACCGAGTTCATGGCATACTTGGAGCTGCGGCTGGTTTCGATGATGTTGGCCCCGGCTAGTTCCCCGCACTTCTGATCCATAACTTCGTACTCGGCAGCGGAGTGGTTCCATGGTCGCTGCCAAATAGGCCGGTCGTGGATCAGGTCAATGCGGAAAGGCCCTACGTCACCCCTGTACTCGCCTAAGTCCGTCAGGCTGCGGGCGAAGAGGTCGTCATGCTCCCGCAACAGCTGCACCAGCTGTTCCCGCTGTACTGCTGACAGGTCTGAACGCTTTGTCAACAGCATGCCCTGCGGCAGCCGCTCGAATTCCGCTTCCTGCGGAGGCAACCGACGCCCATCCGGAGCACAACTGCCCGGACTTGTGTCGCCGCGGCACGGCGGCGACGACCCGGCAGCGGAACCCTGCCGTTCCGCTGCGGACGGCGGCTGCGTCATGGCTGGCCGCCGGCGGCACGAGGCAGGCCGGCGGTGGTTGGTAGCGCTGCTAGCGGCTGCTCCAGCGGCTGGGACTGCAGCAGCGAGGCGCCACCGACGTCAAGGGCGGTGGCGTTGGCAGCTGGCGGTGGATCAGGCATGGCAATGGGCAGGGAGGTGGTGGGGAGGTGGGCGCAGGGCTGCGGGTGCACGTAGCCTCGGCGCAGCCGGAGCAGCGGCGTGGGGCCACCCAGCAAGATGTCGCAGCCGAAGTTGTGCCACAGGACCTCGGTGCCCAGGATCAGGTCAAACGCCTCTGCACCAGTGTCCTCTACGACCAGGGCTGACGTGCGGTGGGTGATGGCGTCGGGCGTGCCGCTGGCGAAGCTGAAGGTGACCTCCGTGACGCCCAAGACGCTGCTGCGTCCCGCCGCCGTGGCGATGGACAGCGACGGGAAGGGGATGACGTCCAGATCCAGGCTGCTGGCAACCCGTTGCGCCATGATGTGCACTGCGCTGCCCGAGTCCACCAGTACCCTGCCAAGCAGCTGGCCCATGGGCCGAGCTGCACTGCTGACCAGCAGGCCGGTGGTGCGGCGGGCTTGCTGGAGATATGGCAGTGATCCCGAGCGCAGGATGCTGGTGTTGGCGGCCGCGGCGGCTGCAGCGGCGACCGCTGCCGGGATGGGGGCAGCGGATGACGAGGATCCGGTGCCACAAAGCCGCTGCAGTGAACCCGCGGCGCCGCTTGCCTGAGACAGGCCCGCCAGGAGCTGCTGCAGGAGCGAGGACAGCGTAGGCGACGCTGCGGAGGTGCTGGTCACTGCATGCGGATCACCTGCGAACTTGGCCGGCTGGGAGCGCAAGTGTGGCAGGATTTCTGCGGGCGCACGCTGCTCGAACCCAAGGGGTCCGTTGGTGGCCACCTGCGCCAGGGCCGGCAGCGCTGGGGCCGCTGCGTACGCCACCGCAGGGGCGTCAGCTGGCGGGATGCTGCTGATGGTGGCGTAGTATGCCGACATGCCCGGCGTGTAGCCAGCCGTAGGCGGGGCCACGGCGCCAGGCGGCTGGCTGGCTGACGGCGGCGCGCCGTGCATGCCGACATGCATGACGCTGTGCGGTCCAGCAGGCTCGTACATGGCGCCGGGCGGCATGGCGGCGTGCGCGGGCGCCGGCGCTATGGCGGGTGCCGTGGCTGCCACTGGTGTCACGTGCTGGGCCGACGGGTGGGGCAGGTGGGACGCCACCGGCTCCGGCGGTCGCAGGTGCCGAAGGTAGGGCAGCTGGGCATGCGGGTGGATACGCAGGAGGGCGGCGGACATGGCCTGCATCTGCTGATGCTGCTCGCCGATATGGTAGTACAGGAGTTGCTGGCCGTCGATCAAGTCCTGCCAGGGGGGCGGCTCCTGCACTTGCGCCGCATAGCTGCCGGCAGCGGCGTGGTGCGCTGGGACCACCCGCGAGCGTGACTGGTTCGATGCTGCCCTGGTGGCCAAGGGGTGCTGCAGATTGGCTCCTGCTGACTGGCGCGAGGGCTGCGGCGCGCGCTGCTGCTGTGGAGGCGGCCTATCGGGCGGCGGGGGCTGATAGGCTGGCCGGCGGCGCCTAGCAAATGGCAGATCAGCACGCAACTGAGTTGGCAGGACTTGCTCCGCTTCTGCACGCAGGATGCCTTCATCGCCCCGGCGCAGCGCGCCTGCTGCGTCCCTCGACTTCCAGCAATCCTTGGCGACGCGGCAGTCACACAGCAGGTGCGGAGTGGCCGTGTACCAGGCGTGGATCGGGCAAGGACCGCGGAGGTGGTTGGTGAACCAAATGCCGGCGTCAGGGCAAGTGGTTTCCAGCGCAGCGTCGAGGTCCTGCGCCATCTGCAGCGTGAAGCGGTCCGAGGCGGCTCTGGTATCGGGCGGGCTGGGCGCAGCAGCGGCGTGGAACGCTGCAGCAGCACGGCGTGTACTGGTGGCCGTGGTGGCAGCAGGCGCTCTGAACTGCAGGCCCCCCTCGGAGGAGCGTGCTGACTCCATGTCAGACAGCCAGTCGCGCAGCCTTTCCAGCGTCAAGCCCTGCTGCTGCAGCTCACTCAGCGCCTCGTACCGGGTGCGGATGAAGTCATAGCCACGCAGGTTGCGGCTGGCCTCCAGCAGCTTGCGCACTTGACGAGCCTGCGGGTATTCCAACTGCGGGAGGTTGCTGCAGCCGTGCACGTACTCAGCATAGACCTTGGCCGGGGTCTGGCCGAAGCCCGGCTTGCTGGGGTCGGGCGGCCACGCGAAGTCCTTGAACCAGTCCTCCGCATCACCACGATTGCCACCACACCGCCGCTTCAGGGCCTGCAGGATGTATTCGGTGAAGTCCCCCAAGTCGCCAATCCGCTGCCCGCGGTACTGCTCCTTAACACCGCCGCGCTGCCTGTAGGCGTTGTAGTGGTCGCGCTCCAGATCCAGGAAGCTTTGTTCGTACCAGATGCTGGGGTCCGAGCAGTTGACGAACGTGTGGTTGGCCATGAGGTTGCCCAGTTGACGGAAGTCTGGCCATGGCAAGCCCGGTACTGCATTGACCAGGGCAGTCTGCACCCAGCCCCTCGCCGCCGACTCATATTTGGTGTAGTCGCTCGCCTTGCCATCGAAGCGGTCGCGGAACTTGGTAAGCTGCAGCTGGCGCCTGCCCACTTCATTAAGGTGGGATGCGTAAGCGGCGCCCAAGGGCGGCGGTTCATCGTCAACCCCTGCAGCTGCAGCTGCCGCGGCGGGGGCGGGAGCTGCAGGGTTGGGCGCAGGCGGGGCTGGCGGCGGTGGCGGCGGTGGGGCTGCGGGGACGGCTCCTTGCGCGGGGGCTGCTGGCGGCACCGCGTGACCACCACCAGCGGGGACTGGCACGAGCGGCGGCTGCCCTGTGGCTGCCGCCGCGGCCGGCGGCGTGCCCCGAGGGGCCGCCGCCGATGTGCCAGCACCCGCCAGCGATGAGATCAGTCTTGGCGGCGGCGCCACCGACCCCCGTCCGTTGCCCCGCAGGTACTCCCTCAGCTCATGTGCATACTGTAGCCAGTGCGGGCCGTCGCCGACCTGGGCCTTGAGGCGCCGCAGCAGGTCGGCAATGAGGTCGTCAGCCGTGACGTAGGCTGTCGAGCTGCGCTGCCGGTTGCGTTGGTTGAGGTCGTGCAGGTGCCAAAGCAGCTGCTGCGTGCTGTAGTCGTCGGGGCCGTAGCGCACGGACGCCCTTGGGACCAACGGCGGCTCTAAGGCGCTGATCAGAGCCTCCGCGGAGACCAGCTTGCCGTCATGCCAGCCGTGCGCCTGCAAGAACGCGGTGTCGGTCTGTAGGCGACGAGCTAGCAGGCAGAGGTCGTGCAGCGGTATGGGCGGCTCGACCATGTCGCCCAGGCCAAACCAGGTCGCAACAGCATCATCGACGCCACCGGCAGGGTCGAACTCGAACTCTGGCTGCTGTTGAGCAACGGCAGACGGGCCAGGCAACGACGACATGGGGTTCGGCTGCGGTGGCTGCTGCTGCAACGGCGATGACTGCGGCAGCGGCGGCGGCGCGGTGAAGTGCTGCTGCGGCTGATAGGGGGCCGCCGCCGCCTCCTCCACCGGCGGGGTTGAACTGGGGATACGTTGTGCAGGGCCCAGGCGACCAGCGCGCGCTGCGGTGTGGCTGAGCTGCGACATCCCGTACATGCCACGGCCGTTGCTGTCGCCGCGCAACAATCCCTGCAGACCGTTCACCGCAGCGGGGGCTATGCCACCGGACCGGGTGGGGAGAACACGGCTGCGAGGTGGTGGGGATCCAGGCCTTGCCGTCGGCGGTGTAGCTGGCAGCGAGTCCATGCCGCGCGCCGTGATGAAACTGCCGGCGGGGGAGGGCGCAGGGGACTGGAAGGCAGGGTTTTGATACACCGAGAGGGCGCCCATCACTGGGCGGGGCGTTGCAGGTAGAGCACCGCCACTGGGCGCGACCGCTGCGGCAGGGGCAGCGGCGGCAGCGGCGGCGCCCCTGACGTGCGCAGGGGCCGGTGCAGCCGGTGGTTGGGCGGCGGGCGCGGCGGCGTGGCCGCGGCCCCCCCAGAGCAGCAGTGATCGCACACCGTAAGGTGACGGGTTCTCATCGGCGGCGGGCTCGCGCTCCCCGCCCCCCTCTAACGGCTGCCCATCAGTCCCTCCCGCTGCAAGCGGCTGCGGCCCGTCAGACCCCCCTAGCTGTTGGGCTGGTGGAAGACCAAAGCTAAAGGAGTCCGCATCATCCATTCCCCCCTGTTGCCCCTCCCCATCTAACCCGGTCTGAGGTTGTGGAGGGAGCTCCTCAGTAGCGCCGTCCACGTAGTCGAGCCCTTGGTCTCCTCCCTCGCCCATGGCGAGATCCTCCAGGCGGCGCACGCCCATGGTGAGGTTGCGCGCCACGTTGAAGCCAGCGCGACGAACAGCCCTTGCATCGGCCGGAGTCGGGTCCGGAGCGACGGCACCGTCGTGGCCGAGCAGCGCCTCAATATCTTCTTCAATTTCAGGAAGAGCACCGGCTTGGGATGCCATGACGTTGAACTCGCGGCGAGGTAGTTCGCGCGATGTCACGGTCGATGCTGCCTTGGCTGGAAGGCGCTTCTCGGGGCAAAGGAGCGGGTTGACCAAACAACAATCCTATGCTTGAATTGTTGAATGGATGGTGCCGGCAAGGAGCACCAGGGATTAGTCAGCTGCCTGAGAATGAGGCCTTATGCTGACGCGAAGTGTGGCTGAGGGACACTCCGCACCGGGATGTGGTAGCCAAAGGCACCGCCCGGTAACCCCTATAGGATGTAGGCGATACTGTAAGCGGTGCGACGCGCCACGACGTCGCAGAGGCCCGAAGTAAGTAGGCGGCTGAGGCCCCACGCTCCGATTGCCGGCGCTGATACGGCTACTAAATAGCAGGCTGGTGTGCTAGATAGGTGCTACGCGATAGGGCTGGCCAAGCCGGCTATTGCGACGCAGCTGGTAGCGCTATGCACGGTCAGTATAGTAGGCTTTCGTTGGACTCTAACAACGATTACGGACTGTAAATGTTGCCGTGCGGTGTAGCACTGTGAGGCCCCGAGAAGCGCCGAACCAGGCGCTCTCGGGAACAAACAAGCCGGCCCAAGATCTACGACTCCAGGGAAGGCAACGAACTAACGACCAAATCGCGAGATACGGGCAAGCGCATCGCAAACACTGGCAAAGCAAGCGGATAACCAATAAACCGCTATACGTAAAGCAACCAATAAACACCGCAGGCGTCTCTTCTTCCAACTTCGGCAAGACAGTTGGACGGTTGGTCCTAGGAACACGACTTGCACACGACACCCCGCCCGCTTTCTTACAAGCCACCGCTGACTGAATGCATGTCCACCTGGCCCCTTGCTTGCCAGCAGCACCCACTGCACATGGCTGTACGACATCCAGCAGCCCTGCTGCTTTTGGCTGGCTGCAAATACTGTGGTGTATGGCAGCACAACCCCACATGAACATCTGGCTTGATTTGCTTCAAGCTATTGCAGCCCAGTGCTCCTGCGGTCAGGCCGCTCTAGGGGGTTCGATTCCTCCAGGGAGTACTGCACGTACACTACCAGCAACATCCTTGCCTCACACTGCCACCCCGGCCAGCCCTCCCCATCCTTGCATGCATGCAGACCCCCCACGTCTTTATACACCCGAATGGCACGCAAAGCTGTACCCCTAGGGGCCCTAGCTGCTAGGGGCTAGCTGCTGGGGACCAGGAGTTCGAGCCTAAGAGGTAGGGGCTAGCGGCTAGGAGCTCTGGGCTACAGTGCTAGGGGGCCCACTGTGCTAGGGGTGCTCCAGTAGCCAGATGTCAGCGCCCTCCCGTCCCCAGATGTCAGAACCCCAGTGTCCCCTCATGTTGCACGCCCTCCCGCCGTGTTGCAAGCCCTCCCTGTGTATTGCAAATCCTCCCGGCTGTGCTCCAAACCCTCTTACTGTGTTGCATGCCATTGCCATGTTGCAAACCCTCCCTACTTATTACAAACCATCCTGGCCGTGTTGCAAGCCCTCCTGGCCATGTTGCAAGCCCTCCCACCGTGTTGCAAGGCCTCCCAGCATGTTGCGAGCCCTCCCTGCGTGTTGCAAACCCTTATTTCCTGCGAGGTGCGCGCCCTCTACCTCTCAGTATTGGGGCTACTTCATGTGCTTAAGCCGTTTTAATCCACTACGAGCACAAGTGTGACAGTGGATTAATTGTTTGGATTTGTGTCAAAGCCGTTGTGATCCGTTATAATCTGAATGCGCACGCCTTAATGCGACCAGAAGGCTTATCCCGGATTTAGACGGATTTAAGCAGATTTAACTTATCCGTTGGCCGGATTAACCCATAGGGGCCGTTGGTAGGGATCTTTCACGGGTGGGGAAGTACTTAATTGTTAGTTCGGTGTTCCTCTGTACATCGGGGTACACATCCCCAGGAGGGTTAAATTGTTGCCGCCTGTGCACCTGTAGCTTGAACATGATGTGAATGATGAACACTAAAACTGACTCCTCGCCGCCCGCTGGCTCGTTCACAGCGTCAATCAAGACCAGGTTGGTTCACCCTTAGCCATGGTGACCGTAAATCCCCCCGTAACGAAGTGGAGGGGAGGATTGGAGGACAGATCACCGCTAAAGTTTGTCCGTCTGTCTGTCTGTCCGTCTGTCTGTCCGTCCGTTCACAAAAGTGGTGGCAACGACCTTCAGGCGCTAAGCGTTCAGTCCTATCCTCAGCCAGCCAGAGGTCTCCAGTTCGAGCCGGGTAGCGACCTCTTGGCGACTTCCTCGGCACCCTTGGAGATGATGCCTGGGCCTATGGGGATGGTGTTATGGGAGATCTCGAGTACGACAACACGCTGTACGGCAGCAAACTGTACGGCACAGGTACCATGCTGTGTGGTGACACATCATGTGGTGTACGACATGTACGACTATGTACGACAGCTGTACGACAGCATACGACAACTGTCGTACACTTGTACGGCATCTGTACGGCATGGGTTTTGACACGCCCTCCCACCCCCCTCCGTGCTCCCCACTCCCCTCACCTCCCCCTCGTCCCTCCAGCACCCCTGAACGCCCCTGCATCACCGTGAGGTATACGGCAACACAGTACGGCATGGGTTTCGACACGCCCTCCCACCCCCCTCCATGCTCCCCACTCCCCTCACCACCCCCTCGTCCCTCCAGCACCTCTGAACGCTCCTGCATCACCATGAGGTGTACGGCAACGCAGTAAGGCATGGGTTTCGACACGCCCTCCCACCCCCCTTCATGCTCCCCACTCCCCTCACCCCCCCCCTCGTCCCTGCAGCACCTCTGACCGCCCCTGCATCACCATGAGGTGTACGGCAACGCAGTACGGCATGGGTTTCGACACGCCCTCCCGCCCCCCTCCGTGCTCCCCACTCCCCTCACCACCCCCTCGTCGCTCTAGCTCCTCTGACCACCCCTGTCGTACAGCGACATGGTACGGCATGGCTTCGGGCACCGTGTACCACCAATCTTCTTGTTGCAATATCTTGCATTGTGATCTCGACTAAGCTATAACTGAATTAATGAGCCATTCGCAGTTTATTGGTTACTTTCCAAAATCAGCGTCAAACTGTTTGGTGACCGTGACCACCCCCCTCCATGCTCCCCACTCCCCTCACCACCCCCTCGTCGCTCTGGCTCCTCTGACCACCCCTGTCGTACAGCGACACGGTACGGCATGGCTTCGGGCACCACGTATCAATAGTCTTCTTGTTGCAAGATCTTGCATTGTGATGTCGACTAAGCTATAACTAAGTTAATGAGCCATTCGCAGTTTCTTGGTTACTTTCCAAAATCAGCGTAAAACTGTTTGGTGACCGTGACCACCCCTCTCCAAACTCCCTATTCCCCTCACCACCTCTTCATTGCTCTAGCTCCTCTGACCACCCCTGTCGTACAGCGACGTGGTACGGCATGGGTTGGGGCACCGTGTGCCGCCCGTCTCCTTGTTGCGATGTCTTGCATTGTGATCTCGACTAAGCTATAACTGAGTTAATGAGCCATTCGCAGTTTCTTGGTTACTTTCCAAAATCAGCGTCAAACTGTTTGGTGACCGTGACCACCCCCCTCCATGCTCCCCACCCACCTCACCACCCCCTCGTCGCTCTGGCTCCTTTGAACACCGTCGTGAAGTCAGCGCATCTCCTAAAAAAAGCGTCGATTACTGATCGCCGAAAACTGTAGTTGATCGGCGATTGCTCCTCTGCACCTCTGACCGCCCCTGCATCACCGTGAGGTGTACGGCAACGCAGTACGGCATGGGTTTCGAGACGCCCTCCCATCCCCCTCCGTGCTCCCCATTCCCCTCACCACCCCCTCGTCGCTCTAGCTCCTCTGACCACCCCTGTCGTACAGCGACATGGTACGGCATGGCTTCGGGCACCACGTATCACCAATCTTCTTGTTGCAAGATCTTGCATTGTGATGTCGACTAAGCTATAACTAAGTTAATGAGCCATTCGCAGTTTCTTGGTTACTTTCCAAAATCAGCGTAAAACTGTTTGGTGACCGTGACCACCCCCCTCCATACTCCCCACCCCCCACTCCCCTCACCACCCCCTCGTCGCTCTGGCTCTTCTGACCACCCCTGTCGTACAGCGACACGGTACGGCATGGGTTCGGGCACCGTGTGCCGCCGGTCTCCTTGTTGTGATGTCTTGCATTGTAATGTCGATTAAGCTATAACTGATTTAATGAGCCATTCGCAGTTTCTTGGTTACTTTCAGAAATCAGCGTCAAACTGTTTGGTGACCGTGACCACCCCTCTCCAAACTCCCTATTCCCCTCACCACCTCTTCATTGCTCTAGCTCCTCTGACCACCCCTGTCGTACAGCGACATGGTACGGCATGGGTTGGGGCACCGTGTGCCGCCCGTCTCCTTGTTGCGATGTCTTGCATTGTGATCTCGACTATGCTATAACTGAGTTAATGAGCCATTCGCAGTTTCTTGGTTACTTTCCAAAATCAGCGTCAAACTGTTTGGTGACCGTGACCACCCCCCTCCATGCTCCCCACTCCCCTCACCACCCCCTCGTCGCTCTGGCTCCTTTGATCACCCCTGTCGTACAGCCACACGGTACAGCATGGCTTCGGGCACCGCGTACCACCAATCTTCTTGTTGCAATATCTTGCATTGTGATCTCGACTAAGCTATAACTGAATTAATGAGCCATTCGCAGTTTCTTGGTTACTTTCCAAAATCAGCGTCAAACTGTTTGGTGACCGTGACCACCCCCCTCCATGCTCCCCACTCCCCTCACCACCCCCTCGTCGCTCTGGCTCCTTTGATCACCCCTGTCGTACAGCGACACGGTACGGCATGGCTTCGGGCACCGCGTACCACCAATCTTCTTGTTGCAATATCTTGCATTGTGATGTCGACTAAGCTATAACTGAATTAATGAGCCATTCGCAGTTTCTTGGTTACTTTCCAAAATCAGCGTAAAACTGTTTGGTGACCGTGACCACCCCCCTCCATGCTCCCCGCCCCCCTCACCACCCCCTCGTCGCTCTGGCTCCTTTGAACACCGTCGTGAAGTCGGCGCATCTCCTGAAAAGCGTCGATTACTGATCGCCGAAAACTGTAGTTGATCGGCGATTGCTGATCGGCAAATGCTGTCAGGGGAGATCGCCGTGAAAGCTCTTTAGATTTCGGCACAATTGGCCTGGCATCGGCAAAAATCTTTCGGCGCGATTTGCAAGCTGGTCTCGGCGAGAAGCACGGTCGTGAAGTCGGCGCATCTCCTGAAAAGCGCCGATTGCTGATCGCCGAAAATGATAGCTTTTTTGGTGATCACTGACCCACGGGTCATGAGACGTCGCCCTCATGCGCAGATGTGTTTGTGTGTGTGTGTGTGTGCATGTAGTGCGTAGGTAGCGAGGCTCTACCTGTATATGTTGGTACAGAACAAGGGCTTTTCATGCCTTGGCCACGCCCACATGCCGTAGGGCAGCCCCAAGAGGTCACCGATAGCGGAAAACATCAGGAGGCGCCTCAAAATTTGAATTTGAAGCAGTTCGACGCCATGCCGTACACGTACGCCATGCCGATTATTGCTTTCGAACATGAGCCGCACGCTGACATCAGGTCCGCCGACCATGCTTGTCTGCAACATGAACAACCTCACAACACTGGTCGGCGCGCCAACATTAGGTCCGCAATGCTGAAGTCATGCCGGCGCGCAAAGCTTGTTCGTTCGCGAATTCATCACCAATCAGGATTTACGGTACCCCCGGCCGCGGCGACCACGACGCGGCGCTATTTGCAATTGCAATGGGCCTTCCTGGGGCCTCAAAAGGGGGTGCCGTACAGGGCTTAGGGGGCCCATTCATGTTCTGGTGAATTCCATTCACATCATTGTCATCCAGGGGATTTAGCTCAGTGGTAGAGCGCGCGCTTCGCATGCGTGAGGTCATGGGATCGATCCCCATAATCTCCAGTCATCCGTTTTGCGGCCAAACCAAAGACATGGTTCATCCTTTTGCCGCCCTAGCCTTGTATCGTACGTAAAAGCAACAACAGATGGGAGAGAGACAGCAATTAAAACCTTATGTATGTAGGTGCTGCATGCATGCCACTGTTCTTTAACGCACGGATGACCATGTCCGCATGTCCGCCCTGTCGCGCCCCGTTACCGGCATGTGCATTCTACCGGCATGCCTGTACGGTTATAGTGCTTGTCTCGCAGCTCAGTTGTGTTATGGGCGTAGTTCAGCGTATGTGTGTTACAACCTGTTGTGCTAGCGCCTTTATCTTGGGTGTTGCCGGTTTCTGGTAGTTGTGAGTACGGCGTATCGGGCATATCTGCCGTACAGCCGCCGCTTCTCTTAGACCGCGCAGCCCCGTGACTCGGGGCTGCGCACCTCTCGCAACCAACGCAAGCATGTAACGACGGTGTTTGATCGCCACCTGTCGTGGCCCTGCTAGCGGGTCACCGGCTTGCATGTGACGTCGTGCGTAGCCATATCTTACTACCAGCGTAATCCGATAGCCATAGCAACCAAGGATAGCCGTAATAGTTCGTTATAGTCTAGATCACCGTCCCTCACAGGCCTGGTCAGCTTGTGGCCCAGTCGCCTTGCGGTCGGACCCCAGCCAATGGCGCAAGGAGGGCTGGGCGGTGCTACCTAGACCCCGCAAGGTTTAGGTGCACCCCCTTCCTGCAACAGGCAGGAAGCGAGCGCGGGGACCAGAGGTGCGCAGCCATCGACCTGGCTGGTGGAGACGCCAATCTCGTCGAGACCGCAACCGCTCGTTTCGGTAAAGTTCTGGTTCTGGGGATTACGGTTAATATTGGGCTATTGGCTTGAGGAGCGCTCCCTTACTTTACGGTTGCCGGATTTTGCTGACGAGCATCCGCGCATCTGCAAGCGAGACACCCAACGACGTCTGCGGTCGGTTGTGGTACTCGAGCAGAAACTGGCTAATTGCAATGCGTGCATTAGCAGCAGCAGCGCTCTGCTTTGGGCAGAGTAAGAGGCCGCGGTGTGCGGTCTGGAGCGTGCAAGCCGGATGGGAGGTCCGTTACGCGAGTTGCAACTCGTGATTGCACGCAGCACGTTAGAACTCATACTTCTATTCTGCGCTGAGCAGAGTAAAGAGGCCGCGGTGTGCGGTCTGGAGCGTGCAAGCCGGATGGGAGGTCCGTTTCGCGAGTCGCAACTCGTGATTGCACGCAGCACGTTGGAATTCGTACTTCTATTCTGCGCTGAGCAGAGTAAAGAGGCCGCGGTGTGCGGTCTGGAGCGTGCAAGCCGGATGGGAGGTCCGTTACGCGAGTCGCAACTCGTGATTGCACGCAGCATGTTGAACTTCTATTCTGCGCTGAGCAGAGTAAAGAGGCCGCGGTGTGCGGTCTGGAGCGTGCAAGCCGGATGGGAGGTCCGTTACGCGAGTCGCAACTCGTGATTGCACGCAGCACGGTGATAGCAGCACTCTGCTGTGAGCGGAGCTAGAGGCCGTGATCTTTCTAGGCCTACCTTACGACTCCCCCATGTGCACGCCCCTTTCGTGTTACTTGCTGCCCGCAGGGTTGGCTTCGAGCGGTGCAGAGTGGGAGCCGCAGCCCCCCATGGAGGAGCAGCCAGCAGTGGGGGGGAGCTGAGCGGTCCTCCGCCGCTCGTTGTCCGACCCTGTTGGTGCAGCACACCGGCTCCATCCTACCTGGCGCGCCGCAGATCAGCGGGAGCGGTTCAACCCAGCTTGGAGCGGGGCGTGGTCACGTCCAGCGCGGCCAGGGGGCTCTCGGGCTAGACGGGGCTGGGGGACATCAGCGAAGGAGGAAAGGAGGCCGTGCGTTGATGAGGGGGAGGAGCAGCTGGGGTGGTCGAAGACTAGGGCTGGAGCAACGGTTGGGATCAGGGGGCGGCTCGTCCATGTCGGCGGACTGTGGTGAGGACTAGGGCAGGAGCAACGGTTGGGATTAGGGGGCGGCTCGTCCTAGTCGGCGGACTGTGGTGAAGACTAGGGCAGGAGCAACGGTTGGGATTAGGGGGCGGCTCGTCCTAGTCGGCGGACTGTGGTGAAGACTAGGGCTGGAGCAACGGTTGGGATCAGGGGGCGGCTCGTCCTTGTCGGCGGACTGTGGTGAGGACTAGGGCAGGAGCAACGGTCGGGATCAGGGGGCGGCTCGTCCTTGTCGGCGGACTGTGGTGGAGGCTAGGGCGTTGAGCAACGGTTGGGATTAGGGGGCGGCTCGCTCTAGTTGGCGGACGCTATTGTGGAGGCTGCAGACGTTGGGGCGTACGACCGCAGCAAGCACTGTTGCCTTGCTGTGGGCGACCTGCTGGTGGGGTGTTGTAGGTTGTGGCGCGCTCGTGTCACTGCAGCACGTGTGCTGAGGCGTAGATGGGAGCTTGGCAGCCTGGGGTGATCATGTCTCTGGGTGCATGGCCTGACTTGGCGCTTCCTAATTGGCTTGATGGCCGAGCAAGATGCGCATTAGCTCAGCGAGATGGCTAGCTAGGGCAGCTAGGCTGGGCTCTGCAGCGTGCCTCAGCATGCGGTTCGTGTTGGACATGTGCAGGGGCTTTCTTTACAGCAGGGCTGGCGGCGCATTGGGCCTGTGGGAAAGCCGGGGGCAGTGGTCATGCCCTTGCTGCCTAGGGTTGGATCAGGGGGGGCAAGGCGCCGCCGCTCAGAAGTAGGGCCAGCATCGTCAGGGCCGGCGGCGGTGGTGGCGACAGAGTACAGTGGCAGCTGGGCTCGGTTGTGTTGTGGAGGGTGCCGTGTGGTGTACGCAAGGGTGCAGTACTTTGGGGCACTCGTGAGGACCGAGTGCGTCTTGGTGGCGCGGGTTGATGGAGGCCTGGGGCAGAACACTCTGGCATGTATGCGTGAGTGGCTCCCCCAGTGAGTGGGAGGCCGGGATGCAGCGGGACTTCGCCCTCTGGGGGTGACTCGGCCTGCGGGCTCCAGTCTCAGGCCCTTTGTGGGGCCGCTGGGGGCGCTGTGGGGCTGGGACTGTATCTGGGGGGGCGAAGCTCCGTGTGCTGATGTTGAGGCCCAGGAGTGTATTGTGTAGGAGACGGCCGCCAGTGCACGGTGGCGGGCTGGGGTTGCTGAGGGAAGAGGCGGTGTAGGATTGGTTTGCAGATTGTGGGTTTGCCGGCGAGGGCCCGGCTGGTGAAGCTAGCGGAGAGGTGAACTGGTGCTGCCGAGGGGATGCTCCTGACCGGTAAGGACGGGTGGCTCAGCAGTGGATTGCATGGACAGCACGTATGGTCTGGGTGGATGACTTGCTGCTGCGTACGAGTGACATGCCCTATTGTGCTTAACGGGTACGGTGGTGTCAATCTTTATGTGCGCTTTGGTTCCTGTCATGCTCTCGTCTGCGCCGGCGTGTCCGGGGTCCTGGTGTTACAACCAACCCCAAGCCAAGGTTTGGTTTGGTTGTAGGGGGGAGTGTGGACCCCGGTGACGCTAGATGATCAGGCCGGTGTGTGGGCGCGACAGCCCGACGGAGGTTATGGTGCTTGATTGGACACAGAGCGGGCTAGCCATGCGTGGATCCCAGCAGCGGACAACCATATGTTGGTGCGGCACGCTTGCTCCTCTTCTGGCCGCGGGGCCAGGTTGACATGCCCTGTTGACGGCTCGTGCGTGCATTTTGTCGGCAAGAAGAGCTTTCTTGCCTTTTGTTAAGAAAAGTAGCCGCTTTCTTGCCTTGTGTGTATGTTCGGGATAGGAGTTGTCGCTTTATGCTTCAGTGTGTTGTTTGTTCGCGGTCTGGTTAGTTGGTGTGGCGTATAACAGCCGTCAGTGCTCTTAGGCCGTGCGGCCCCCGGGCTCGGGGCTACCCTGCTCTGCTTGCAACATATGCAGGCATGTAGGACGGCAGTTGTTGCCCTTGCTTGTATGCACGCCTGTGCGTTGCCATACAATGCTACTGATTGGTCGGTCGATGGTCTTACCAGGAAGGCCTAGCTCTGGCCTGTGACTGACCTGATGGATTAGACAGCGGCCATGGGATAGTCCGCACCCCAGCGGCCATAGACGGCCAAGCCAACGATCGATAGGGCAGCACAACGCGGTAGGCCCTTGCCAGATAAATTATGTGTACTGTATTGTAGCTACTATGACCCCCCTAATGGCAGCAGCACCGTCAACACACTACGGCTTAGCCACGAAGACGCCACCGTCATCCGTCTACAGCGACAGGAGGTGACAGGGGCAGGCATGCATGTCATTGCCGCATCCTCACCCACTCGCGTGATCACGCAGCTACACTCGCTGCATTAATGATCATCCTGCTGGGCAAGGGTAACGAAATAAAACGCCACCTTCCCATCCATTGCCCACACCCTTCATGGTGATTTGGGTACGGCTCTGAAAAGGTATGCCGCCGTGCGAGGATGGGAATCTCGGATACCTTTCCGCTGATATGCGGTACAGCTGAAGTAAGTAAGGCTGCTATCTACCATGAGTCCGGAACGGCAGCAGGCATCTGGGTGTTGTGGGCGCTTTGTTGAGGAGGTCAGCTTGCGGTTGAAGGTGTCACCTTAGCCTTGATGCTGTATAGATTGGGAGTGACATGCGTGCGGTCTCATGTCCTATCGTTGGAAGCTGTGTTGATTGGCAGGTACACACACGCACGCGCTACCACTAAATAACCTTTACAGAAGCCACTCCACCCATTGAGCTGCTGGGGGAGGGGGTGCTTACTTCTTGTGGCGCGCCCGGCACGCTGGTAACATTCTCACATCTTTCACGGGTGGGGAAGTACTTAATTGTTAGTTCGGTGTTCCTCTGTACATCGGGGTACACATCCCCAGGAGGGTTAAATTGTTGCCGCCTGTGCACCTGTAGCTTGAACATGATGTGAATGATGAACACTAAAACTGACTCCTCGCCGCCCGCTGGCTCGTTCACAGCGTCAAGACCAGGTTGGTTCACCCTTAGCCATGGTTTGCAATTGCAATGGGCCTTCCTGGGGCCTCAAAAGGGGGTGCCGTACAGGGCTTAGGGGGCCCATTCATGTTCTGGTGAATTCCATTCACATCATTGTCATCCAGGGGATTTAGCTCAGTGGTAGAGCGCGCGCTTCGCATGCGTGAGGTCATGGGATCGATCCCCATAATCTCCAGTCATCCGTTTTGCGGCCAAACCAAAGACGTGGTTCATCCTTTTGCCGCCCTAGCCTTGTATCGTACGTAAAAGCAACAATAAATGGGAGAGAGACAGCAATTAAAACCTTATGTATGTAGGTGCTGCATGCATGCCACTGTTCTTTAACGCACGGATGACCATGTCCGCATGTCCGCCCGACGGAGGTTATGGTGCTTGATTGGACACAGAGCGGGCTAGCCATGCGTGGATCCCAGCAGCGGACAACCATATGTTGGTGCGGCACGCTTGCTCCTCTTCTGGCCGCGGGGCCAGGTTGACATGCCCTGTTGACGGCTCGTGCGTGCATTTTGTCGGCAAGAAGAGCTTTCTTGCCTTTTGTTAAGAAAAGTAGCCGCTTTCTTGCCTTGTGTGTATGTTTGGGATAGGAGTTGTCGCTTTATGCTTCAGTGTGTTGTTTGTTCGCGGTCTGGTTAGTTGGTGTGGCGTATAACAGCCGTCAGTGCTCTTAGGCCGTGCGGCCCCCGGGCTCGGGGCTACCCTGCTCTGCTTGCAACATATGCAGGCATGTAGGACGGCAGTTGTTGCCCTTGCTTGTATGCATGCCTGTGCGTTGCCATACAATGCTACTGATTGGTCGGTCGATGGTCTTACCAGGAAGGCCTAGCTCTGGCCTGTGACTGACCTGATGGATTAGACAGCGGCCATGGGATAGTCCGCACCCCAGCGGCCATAGACGGCCAAGCCAACGATCGATAGGGCGGCACAACGCGGTAGGCCCTTGCCAGATAAATTATGTGTACTGTATTGTAGCTACTATGACCCCCCTAATGGCAGCAGCACCGTCAACACACTACGGCTTAGCCACGAAGACGCCACCGTCATCCGTCTACAGCGACAGGAGGTGACAGGGGCAGGCATGCATGTCATTGCCGCATCCTCACCCACTCGCGTGATCACGCAGCTACACTCGCTGCATTAATGATCATCCTGCTGGGCAAGGGTAACGAAATAAAACGCCACCTTCCCATCCATTGCCCACACCCTTCATGGTGATTTGGGTACGGCTTTGAAAAGGTATGCCGCCGTGCGAGGATGGGAATCTCGGATACCTTTCCGCTGATATGCGGTACAGCTGAAGTAGGTAAGGCTGCTATCTGCCATGAGTCCGGAACGGCAGCAGGCATCTGGGTGTTGTGGGCGCTTTGTTGAGGAGGTCAGCTTGCGGTTGAAGGTGTCACCTTAGCCTTGATGCTGTATAGATTGGGAGTGACATGCGTGCGGTCTCATGTCCTATCGTTGGAAGCTGTGTTGATTGGCAGGTACACACACGCACGCGCTACCACTAAATAACCTTTACAGAAGCCACTCCACCCATTGAGCTGCTGGGGGAGGGGGTGCTTACTTCTTGTGGCGCGCCCGGCACGCTGGTAACATTCTCACATCTTTCACGGGTGGGGAAGTACTTAATTGTTAGTTCGGTGTTCCTCTGTACATCGGGGTACACATCCCCAGGAGGGTTAAATTGTTGCCGCCTGTGCACCTGTAGCTTGAACATGATGTGAATGATGAACACTAAAACTGACTCCTCGCCGCCCGCTGGCTCGTTCACAGCGTCAAGACCAGGTTGGTTCACCCTTAGCCATGGTTTGCAATTGCAATGGGCCTTCCTGGGGCCTCAAAAGGGGGTGCCGTACAGGGCTTAGGGGGCCCATTCATGTTCTGGTGAATTCCATTCACATTATTGTCATCCAGGGGATTTAGCTCAGTGGTAGAGCGCGCGCTTCGCATGCGTGAGGTCATGGGATCGATCCCCATAATCTCCAGTCATCCGTTTTGCGGCCAAACCAAAGACATGGTTCATCCTTTTGCCGCCCTAGCCTTGTATCGTACGTAAAAGCAACAACAGATGGGAGAGAGACAGCAATTAAAACCTTATGTATGTAGGTGCTGCATGCATGCCACTGTTCTTTAACGCACGGATGACCATGTCCGCATGTCCGCCCGACGGAGGTTATGGTGCTTGATTGGACACAGAGCGGGCTAGCCATGCGTGGATCCCAGCAGCGGACAACCATATGTTGGTGCGGCACGCTTGCTCCTCTTCTGGCCGCGGGGCCAGGTTGACATGCCCTATTGACGGCTCGTGCGTGCATTTTGTCGGCAAGAAGAGCTTTCTTGCCTTTTGTTAAGAAAAGTAGCCGCTTTCTTGCCTTGTGTGTATGTTTGGGATAGGAGTTGTCGCTTTATGCTTCAGTGTGTTGTTTGTTCGCGGTCTGGTTAGTTGGTGTGGCGTATAACAGCCGTCAGTGCTCTTAGGCCGTGCGGCCCCCGGGCTCGGGGCTACCCTGCTCTGCTTGCAACATATGCAGGCATGTAGGACGGCAGTTGTTGCCCTTGCTTGTATGCACGCCTGTGCGTTGCCATACAATGCTACTGATTGGTCGGTCGATGGTCTTACCAGGAAGGCCTAGCTCTGGCCTGTGACTGACCTGATGGATTAGACAGCGGCCATGGGATAGTCCGCACCCCAGCGGCCATAGACGGCCAAGCCAACGATCGATAGGGCGGCACAACGCGGTAGGCCCTTGCCAGATAAATTATGTGTACTGTATTGTAGCTACTATGACCCCCCTAATGGCAGCAGCACCGTCAACACACTACGGCTTAGCCACGAAGACGCCACCGTCATCCGTCTACAGCGACAGGAGGTGACAGGGGCAGGCATGCATGTCATTGCCGCATCCTCACCCACTCGCGTGATCACGCAGCTACACTCGCTGCATTAATGATCATCCTGCTGGGCAAGGGTAACGAAATAAAACGCCACCTTCCCATCCATTGCCCACACCCTTCATGGTGATTTGGGTACGGCTTTGAAAAGGTATGCCGCCGTGTGAGGATGGGAATCTCGGATACCTTTCCGCTGATATGCGGTACAGCTGAAGTAGGTAAGGCTGCTATCTGCCATGAGTCCGGAACGGCAGCAGGCATCTGGGTGTTGTGGGCGCTTTGTTGAGGAGGTCAGCTTGCGGTTGAAGGTGTCACCTTAGCCTTGATGCTGTACAGATTGGGAGTGACATGCGTGCGGTCTCATGTCCTATCGTTGGAAGCTGTGTTGATTGGCAGGTACACACACGCACGCTCTACCACTAAATAACCTTTACAGAAGCCACTCCACCCATTGAGCTGCTGGGGGAGGGGGTGCTTACTTCTTGTGGCGCGCCCGGCACGCTGGTAACATTCTCACATCTTTCACGGGTGGGGAAGTACTTAATTGTTAGTTCGGTGTTCCTCTGTACATCGGGGTACACATCCCCAGGAGGGTTAAATTGTTGCCGCCTGTGCACCTGTAGCTTGAACATGATGTGAATGATGAACACTAAAACTGACTCCTCGCCGCCCGCTGGCTCGTTCACAGCGTCAAGACCAGGTTGGTTCACCCTTAGCCATGGTTTGCAATTGCAATGGGCCTTCCTGGGGCCTCAAAAGGGGGTGCCGTACAGGGCTTAGGGGGCCCATTCATGTTCTGGTGAATTCCATTCACATCATTGTCATCCAGGGGATTTAGCTCAGTGGTAGAGCGCGCGCTTCGCATGCGTGAGGTCATGGGATCGATCCCCATAATCTCCAGTCATCCGTTTTGCGGCCAAACCAAAGACATGGTTCATCCTTTTGCCGCCTTAGCCTTGTATCGTACGTAAAAGCAACAACAGATGGGAGAGAGACAGCAATTAAAACCTTATGTATGTAGGTGCTGCATGCATGCCACTGTTCTTTAACGCACGGATGACCATGTCCGCATGTCCGCCCGACGGAGGTTATGGTGCTTGATTGGACACAGAGCGGGCTAGCCATGCGTGGATCCCAGCAGCGGACAACCATATGTTGGTGCGGCACGCTTGCTCCTCTTCTGGCCGCGGGGCCAGGTTGACATGCCCTGTTGACGGCTCGTGCGTGCATTTTGTCGGCAAGAAGAGCTTTCTTGCCTTTTGTTAAGAAAAGTAGCCGCTTTCTTGCCTTGTGTGTATGTTTGGGATAGGAGTTGTCGCTTTATGCTTCAGTGTGTTGTTTGTTCGCGGTCTGGTTAGTTGGTGTGGCGTATAACAGCCGTCAGTGCTCTTAGGCCGTGCGGCCCCCGGGCTCGGGGCTACCCTGCTCTGCTTGCAACATATGCAGGCATGTAGGACGGCAGTTGTTGCCCTTGCTTGTATGCACGCCTGTGCGTTGCCATACAATGCTACTGATTGGTCGGTCGATGGTCTTACCAGGAAGGCCTAGCTCTGGCCTGTGACTGACCTGATGGATTAGACAGCGGCCATGGGATAGTCCGCACCCCAGCGGCCATAGACGGCCAAGGCAACAATCGATAGGGCAGCACAACGCGGTAGGCCCTTGCCAGATAAATTATGTGTACTGTATTGTAGCTACTATGACCCCCCTAATGGCAGCAGCACCGTCAACACACTACGGCTTAGCCACGAAGACGCCACTGTCATCCATCTACAGCGACAGGAGGTGACAGGGGCAGGCATGCATGTCATTGCCGCATCCTCACCCACTCGCGTGATCACGCAGCTACACTCGCTGCATTAATGATCATCCTGCTGGGCAAGGGTAACGAAATAAAACGCCACCTTCCCATCCATTGCCCACACCCTTCATGGTGATTTGGGTACGGCTTTGAAAAGGTATGCCGCCGTGCGAGGATGGGAATCTCGGATACCTTTCCGCTGATATGCGGTACAGCTGAAGTAGGTAAGGCTGCTATCTGCCATGAGTCCGGAACGGCAGCAGGCATCTGGGTGTTGTGGGCGCTTTGTTGAGGAGGTCAGCTTGCGGTTGAAGGTGTCACCTTAGCCTTGATGCTGTATAGATTGGGAGTGACATGCGTGCGGTCTCATGTCCTATCGTTGGAAGCTGTGTTGATTGGCAGGTACACACACGCACGCGCTACCACTAAATAACCTTTACAGAAGCCACTCCACCCATTGAGCTGCTGGGGGAGGGGGTGCTTACTTCTTGTGGCGCGCCCGGCACGCTGGTAACATTCTCACATCTTTCACGGGTGGGGAAGTACTTAATTGTTAGTTCGGTGTTCCTCTGTACATCGGGGTACACATCCCCAGGAGGGTTAAATTGTTGCCGCCTGTGCACCTGTAGCTTGAACATGATGTGAATGATGAACACTAAAACTGACTCCTCGCCGCCCGCTGGCTCGTTCACAGCGTCAAGACCAGGTTGGTTCACCCTTAGCCATGGTTTGCAATTGCAATGGGCCTTCCTGGGGCCTCAAAAGGGGGTGCCGTACAGGGCTTAGGGGGCCCATTCATGTTCTGGTGAATTCCATTCACATTATTGTCATCCAGGGGATTTAGCTCAGTGGTAGAGCGCGCTTCGCATGCGTGAGGTCATGGGATCGATCCCCATAATCTCCAGTCATCCGTTTTGCGGCCAAACCAAAGACATGGTTCATCCTTTTGCCGCCCTAGCCTTGTATCGTACGTAAAAGCAACAATAAATGGGAGAGAGACAGCAATTAAAACCTTATGTATGTAGGTGCTGCATGCATGCCACTGTTCTTTAACGCACGGATGACCATGTCCGCATGTCCGCCCGACGGAGGTTATGGTGCTTGATTGGACACAGAGCGGGCTAGCCATGCGTGGATCCCAGCAGCGGACAACCATATGTTGGTGCGGCACGCTTGCTCCTCTTCTGGCCGCGGGGCCAGGTTGACATGCCCTGTTGACGGCTCGTGCGTGCATTTTGTCGGCAAGAAGAGCTTTCTTGCCTTTTGTTAAGAAAAGTAGCCGCTTTCTTGCCTTGTGTGTATGTTTGGGATAGGAGTTGTCGCTTTATGCTTCAGTGTGTTGTTTGTTCGCGGTCTGGTTAGTTGGTGTGGCGTATAACAGCCGTCAGTGCTCTTAGGCCGTGCGGCCCCCGGGCTCGGGGCTACCCTGCTCTGCTTGCAACATATGCAGGCATGTAGGACGGCAGTTGTTGCCCTTGCTTGTATGCACGCCTGTGCGTTGCCATACAATGCTACTGATTGGTCGGTCGATGGTCTTACCAGGAAGGCCTAGCTCTGGCCTGTGACTGACCTGATGGATTAGACAGCGGCCATGGGATAGTCCGCACCCCAGCGGCCATAGACGGCCAAGGCAACAATCGATAGGGCAGCACAACGCGGTAGGCCCTTGCCAGATAAATTATGTGTACTGTATTGTAGCTACTATGACCCCCCTAATGGCAGCAGCACCGTCAACACACTACGGCTTAGCCACGAAGACGCCACTGTCATCCATCTACAGCGACAGGAGGTGACAGGGGCAGGCATGCATGTCATTGCCGCATCCTCACCCACTCGCGTGATCACGCAGCTACACTCGCTGCATTAATGATCATCCTGCTGGGCAAGGGTAACGAAATAAAACGCCACCTTCCCATCCATTGCCCACACCCTTCATGGTGATTTGGGTACGGCTTTGAAAAGGTATGCCGCCGTGCGAGGATGGGAATCTCGGATACCTTTCCGCTGATATGCGGTACAGCTGAAGTAGGTAAGGCTGCTATCTGCCATGAGTCCGGAACGGCAGCAGGCATCTGGGTGTTGTGGGCGCTTTGTTGAGGAGGTCAGCTTGCGGTTGAAGGTGTCACCTTAGCCTTGATGCTGTATAGATTGGGAGTGACATGCGTGCGGTCTCATGTCCTATCGTTGGAAGCTGTGTTGATTGGCAGGTACACACACGCACGCGCTACCACTAAATAACCTTTACAGAAGCCACTCCACCCATTGAGCTGCTGGGGGAGGGGGTGCTTACTTCTTGTGGCGCGCCCGGCACGCTGGTAACATTCTCACATCTTTCACGGGTGGGGAAGTACTTAATTGTTAGTTCGGTGTTCCTCTGTACATCGGGGTACACATCCCCAGGAGGGTTAAATTGTTGCCGCCTGTGCACCTGTAGCTTGAACATGATGTGAATGATGAACACTAAAACTGACTCCTCGCCGCCCGCTGGCTCGTTCACAGCGTCAAGACCAGGTTGGTTCACCCTTAGCCATGGTTTGCAATTGCAATGGGCCTTCCTGGGGCCTCAAAAGGGGGTGCCGTACAGGGCTTAGGGGGCCCATTCATGTTCTGGTGAATTCCATTCACATCATTGTCATCCAGGGGATTTAGCTCAGTGGTAGAGCGCGCGCTTCGCATGCGTGAGGTCATGGGATCGATCCCCATAATCTCCAGTCATCCGTTTTGCGGCCAAACCAAAGACATGGTTCATCCTTTTGCCGCCCTAGCCTTGTATCGTACGTAAAAGCAACAACAGATGGGAGAGAGACAGCAATTAAAACCTTATGTATGTAGGTGCTGCATGCATGCCACTGTTCTTTAACGCACGGATGACCATGTCCGCATGTCCGCCCGACGGAGGTTATGGTGCTTGATTGGACACAGAGCGGGCTAGCCATGCGTGGATCCCAGCAGCGGACAACCATATGTTGGTGCGGCACGCTTGCTCCTCTTCTGGCCGCGGGGCCAGGTTGACATGCCCTGTTGACGGCTCGTGCGTGCATTTTGTCGGCAAGAAGAGCTTTCTTGCCTTTTGTTAAGAAAAGTAGCCGCTTTCTTGCCTTGTGTGTATGTTTGGGATAGGAGTTGTCGCTTTATGCTTCAGTGTGTTGTTTGTTCGCGGTCTGGTTAGTTGGTGTGGCGTATAACAGCCGTCAGTGCTCTTAGGCCGTGCGGCCCCCGGGCTCGGGGCTACCCTGCTCTGCTTGCAACATATGCAGGCATGTAGGACGGCAGTTGTTGCCCTTGCTTGTATGCACGCCTGTGCGTTGCCATACAATGCTACTGATTGGTCGGTCGATGGTCTTACCAGGAAGGCCTAGCTCTGGCCTGTGACTGACCTGATGGATTAGACAGCGGCCATGGGATAGTCCGCACCCCAGCGGCCATAGACGGCCAAGGCAACGATCGATAGGGCAGCACAACCCGGTAGGCCCTTGCCAGATAAATTATGTGTACTGTATTGTAGCTACTATGACCCCCCTAATGGCAGCAGCACCGTCAACACACTACGGCTTAGCCACGAAGACGCCACTGTCATCCATCTACAGCGACAGGAGGTGACAGGGGCAGGCATGCATGTCATTGCCGCATCCTCACCCACTCGCGTGATCACGCAGCTACACTCGCTGCATTAATGATCATCCTGCTGGGCAAGGGTAACGAAATAAAACGCCACCTTCCCATCCATTGCCCACACCCTTCATGGTGATTTGGGTACGGCTTTGAAAAGGTATGCCGCCGTGCGAGGATGGGAATCTCGGATACCTTTCCGCTGATATGCGGTACAGCTGAAGTAGGTAAGGCTGCTATCTGCCATGAGTCCGGAACGGCAGCAGGCATCTGGGTGTTGTGGGCGCTTTGTTGAGGAGGTCAGCTTGCGGTTGAAGGTGTCACCTTAGCTTTGATGCTGTATAGATTGGGAGTGACATGCGTGCGGTCTCATGTCCTATCGTTGGAAGCTGTGTTGATTGGCAGGTGCACACACGCACGCGCTACCACTAAATAACCTTTACAGAAGCCACTCCACCCATTGAGCTGCTGGGGGAGGGGGTGCTTACTTCTTGTGGCGCGCCCGGCACGCTGGTAACATTCTCACATCTTTCACGGGTGGGGAAGTACTTAATTGTTAGTTCGGTGTTCCTCTGTACATCGGGGTACACATCCCCAGGAGGGTTGAATTGTTGCCGCCTGTGCACCTGTAGCTTGAACATGATGTGAATGATGAACACTAAAACTGACTCCTCGCCGCCCGCTGGCTCGTTCACAGCGTCAAGACCAGGTTGGTTCACCCTTAGCCATGGTTTGCAATTGCAATGGGCCTTCCTGGGGCCTCAAAAGGGGGTGCCGTACAGGGCTTAGGGGGCCCATTCATGTTCTGGTGAATTCCATTCACATCATTGTCATCCAGGGGATTTAGCTCAGTGGTAGAGCGCGCGCTTCGCATGCGTGAGGTCATGGGATCGATCCCCATAATCTCCAGTCATCCGTTTTGCGGCCAAACCAAAGACATGGTTCATCCTTTTGCCGCCCTAGCCTTGTATCGTACGTAAAAGCAACAACAGATGGGAGAGAGACAGCAATTAAAACCTTATGTATGTAGGTGCTGCATGCATGCCACTGTTCTTTAACGCACGGATGACCATGTCCGCATGTCCGCCCGACGGAGGTTATGGTGCTTGATTGGACACAGAGCGGGCTAGCCATGCGTGGATCCCAGCAGCGGACAACCATATGTTGGTGCGGCACGCTTGCTCCTCTTCTGGCCGCGGGGCCAGGTTGACATGCCCTGTTGACGGCTCGTGCGTGCATTTTGTCGGCAAGAAGAGCTTTCTTGCCTTTTGTTAAGAAAGGTAGCCGCTTTCTTGCCTTGTGTGTATGTTTGGGATAGGAGGTGTCGCTTTATGCTTCAGTGTGTTGTTTGTTCGCGGTCTGGTTAGTTGGTGTGGCGTATAACAGCCGTCAGTGCTCTTAGGCCGTGCGGCCCCCGGGCTCGGGGCTACCCTGCTCTGCTTGCAACATATGCAGGCATGTAGGACGGCAGTTGTTGCCCTTGCTTGTATGCACGCCTGTGCGTTGCCATACAATGCTACTGATTGGTCGGTCGATGGTCTTACCAGGAAGGCCTAGCTCTGGCCTGTGACTGACCTGATGGATTAGACAGCGGCCATGGGATAGTCCGCACCCCAGCGGCCATAGACGGCCAAGCCAACGATCGATAGGGCGGCACAACGCGGTAGGCCCTTGCCAGATAAATTATGTGTACTGTATTGTAGCTACTATGACCCCCCTAATGGCAGCAGCACCGTCAACACACTACGGCTTAGCCACGAAGACGCCACCGTCATCCGTCTACAGCGACAGGAGGTGACAGGGGCAGGCATGCATGTCATTGCCGCATCCTCACCCACTCGCGTGATCACGCAGCTACACTCGCTGCATTAATGATCATCCTGCTGGGCAAGGGTAACGAAATAAAACGCCACCTTCCCATCCATTGCCCACACCCTTCATGGTGATTTGGGTACGGCTCTGAAAAGGTATGCCGCCGTGCGAGGATGGGAATCTCGGATACCTTTCCGCTGATATGCGGTACAGCTGAAGTAAGTAAGGCTGCTATCTGCCATGAGTCCGGAACGGCAGCAGGCATCTGGGTGTTGTGGGCGCTTTGTTGAGGAGGTCAGCTTGCGGTTGAAGGTGTCACCTTAGCCTTGATGCTGTATAGATTGGGAGTGACATGCGTGCGGTCTCATGTCCTATCGTTGGAAGCTGTGTTGATTGGCAGGTGCACACACGCACGCGCTACCACTAAATAACCTTTACAGAAGCCACTCCACCCATTGAGCTGCTGGGGGAGGGGGTGCTTACTTCTTGTGGCGCGCCCGGCGCGCTGGTAACATTCTCCCATCTTTCACGGGTGGGGAAGTACTTAATTGTTAGTTCGGTGTTCCTCTGTACATCGGGGTACACATCCCCAGGAGGGTTGAATTGTTGCCGCCTGTGCACCTGTAGCTTGAACATGATGTGAATGTTGAACACTAAAACTGACTCCTCGCCGCCCCCTGGCTCGTTCACAGCGTCAAGACCAGGTTGGTTCACCCTTAGCCATGGTTTGCAATTGCAATGGGCCTTCCTGGGGCCTCAAAAGGGGGTGCCGTACAGGGCTTAGGGGGCCCATTCATGTTCTGGTGAATTCCATTCACATCATTGTCATCCAGGGGATTTAGCTCAGTGGTAGAGCGCGCGCTTCGCATGCGTGAGGTCATGGGATCGATCCCCATAATCTCCAGTTATTCGTTTTGCGGCCAAACCAAAGACGTGGTTCATCCTTTTGCCGCCCTAGCCTTGTATCGTACGTAAAAGCAACAACAGATGGGAGAGAGACAGCAATTAAAACCTTATGTATGTAGGTGCTGCATGCATGCCACTGTTCTTTAACGCACGGATGACCATGTCCGCATGTCCGCCCGACGGAGGTTATGGTGCTTGATTGGACACAGAGCGGGCTAGCCATGCGTGGATCCCAGCAGCGGACAACCATATGTTGGTGCGGCACGCTTGCTCCTTTTCTGGCCGCGGGGCCAGGTTGACATGCCCTGTTGACGGCTCGTGCGTGCATTTTGTCGGCAAGAAGAGCTTTCTTGCCTTTTGTTAAGAAAAGTAGCCGCTTTCTTGCCTTGTGTGTATGTTTGGGATAGGAGTTGTCGCTTTATGCTTCAGTGTGTTATTTGTTCGCGGTCTGGTTAGTTGGTGTGGCGTATAACAGCCGTCAGTGCTCTTAGGCCGTGCGGCCCCCGGGCTCGGGGCTACCCTGCTCTGCTTGCAACATATGCAGGCATGTAGGACGGCAGTTGTTGCCCTTGCTTGTATGCACGCCTGTGCGTTGCCATACAATGCTACTGATTGGTCGGTCGATGGTCTTACCAGGAAGGCCTAGCTCTGGCCTGTGACTGACCTGATGGATTAGACAGCGGCCATGGGATAGTCCGCACCCCAGCGGCCATAGACGGCCAAGCCAACGATCGATAGGGCGGCACAACGCGGTAGGCCCTTGCCAGATAAATTATGTGTACTGTATTGTAGCTACTATGACCCCCCTAATGGCAGCAGCACCGTCAACACACTACGGCTTAGCCACGAAGACGCCACCGTCATCCGTCTACAGCGACAGGAGGTGACAGGGGCAGGCATGCATGTCATTGCTGCATCCTCACCCACTCGCGTGATCACGCAGCTACACTCGCTGCATTAATGATCATCCTGCTGGGCAAGGGTAACGAAATAAAACGCCACCTTCCCATCCATTGCCCACACCCTTCATGGTGATTTGGGTACGGCTCTGAAAAGGTATGCCGCCGTGCGAGGATGGGAATCTCGGATACCTTTCCGCTGATATGCGGTACAGCTGAAGTAAGTAAGGCTGCTATCTGCCATGAGTCGGGAACGGCAGCAGGCATCTGGGTGTTGTGGGCGCTTTGTTGAGGAGGTCAGCTTGCGGTTGAAGGTGTCACCTTAGCCTTGATGCTGTATAGATTGGGAGTGACATGCGTGCGGTCTCATGTCCTATCGTTGGAAGCTGTGTTGATTGGCAGGTGCACACACGCACGCGCTACCACTAAATAACCTTTACAGAAGCCACTCCACCCATTGAGCTGCTGGGGGAGGGGGTGCTTACTTCTTGTGGCGCGCCCGGCACGCTGGTAACATTCTCACATCTTTCACGGGTGGGGAAGTACTTAATTGTTAGTTCGGTGTTCCTCTGTACATCGGGGTACACATCCCCAGGAGGGTTGAATTGTTGCCGCCTGTGCACCTGTAGCTTGAACATGATGTGAATGATGAACACTAAAACTGACTCCTCGCCGCCCGCTGGCTCGTTCACAGCGTCAAGACCAGGTTGGTTCACCCTTAGCCATGGTTTGCAATTGCAATGGGCCTTCCTGGGGCCTCAAAAGGGGGTGCCGTACAGGGCTTAGGGGGCCCATTCATGTTCTGGTGAATTCCATTCACATCATTGTCATCCAGGGGATTTAGCTCAGTGGTAGAGCGCGCGCTTCGCATGCGTGAGGTCATGGGATCGATCCCCATAATCTCCAGTCATCCGTTTTGCGGCCAAACCAAAGACATGGTTCATCCTTTTGCCGCCCTAGCCTTGTATCGTACGTAAAAGCAACAACAGATGGGAGAGAGACAGCAATTAAAACCTTATGTATGTAGGTGCTGCATGCATGCCACTGTTCTTTAACGCACGGATGACCATGTCCGCATGTCCGCCCGACGGAGGTTATGGTGCTTGATTGGACACAGAGCGGGCTAGCCATGCGTGGATCCCAGCAGCGGACAACCATATGTTGGTGCGGCACGCTTGCTCCTCTTCTGGCCGCGGGGCCAGGTTGACATGCCCTGTTGACGGCTCGTGCGTGCATTTTGTCGGCAAGAAGAGCTTTCTTGCCTTTTGTTAAGAAAAGTAGCCGCTTTCTTGCCTTGTGTGTATGTTTGGGATAGGAGGTGTCGCTTTATGCTTCAGTGTGTTGTTTGTTCGCGGTCTGGTTAGTTGGTGTGGCGTATAACAGCCGTCAGTGCTCTTAGGCCGTGCGGCCCCCGGGCTCGGGGCTACCCTGCTCTGCTTGCAACATATGCAGGCATGTAGGACGGCAGTTGTTGCCCTTGCTTGTATGCACGCCTGTGCGTTGCCATACAATGCTACTGATTGGTCGGTCGATGGTCTTACCAGGAAGGCCTAGCTCTGGCCTGTGACTGACCTGATGGATTAGACAGCGGCCATGGGATAGTCCGCACCCCAGCGGCCATAGACGGCCAAGCCAACGATCGATAGGGCGGCACAACGCGGTAGGCCCTTGCCAGATAAATTATGTGTACTGTATTGTAGCTACTATGACCCCCCTAATGGCAGCAGCACCGTCAACACACTACGGCTTAGCCACGAAGACGCCACCGTCATCCGTCTACAGCGACAGGAGGTGACAGGGGCAGGCATGCATGTCATTGCCGCATCCTCACCCACTCGCGTGATCATGCAGCTACACTCGCTGCATTAATGATCATCCTGCTGGGCAAGGGTAACGAAATAAAACGCCACCTTCCCATCCATTGCCCACACCCTTCATGGTGATTTGGGTACGGCTCTGAAAAGGTATGCCGCCGTGCGAGGATGGGAATCTCGGATACCTTTCCGCTGATATGCGGTACAGCTGAAGTAAGTAAGGCTGCTATCTGCCATGAGTCCGGAACGGCAGCAGGCATCTGGGTGTTGTGGGCGCTTTGTTGAGGAGGTCAGCTTGCGGTTGAAGGTGTCACCTTAGCTTTGATGCTGTATAGATTGGGAGTGACATGCGTGCGGTCTCATGTCCTATCGTTGGAAGCTGTGTTGATTGGCAGGTGCACACACGCACGCGCTACCACTAAATAACCTTTACAGAAGCCACTCCACCCATTGAGCTGCTGGGGGAGGGGGTGCTTACTTCTTGTGGCGCGCCCGGCACGCTGGTAACATTCTCACATCTTTCACGGGTGGGGAAGTACTTAATTGTTAGTTCGGTGTTCCTCTGTACATCGGGGTACACATCCCCAGGAGGGTTGAATTGTTGCCGCCTGTGCACCTGTAGCTTGAACATGATGTGAATGATGAACACTAAAACTGACTCCTCGCCGCCCGCTGGCTCGTTCACAGCGTCAAGACCAGGTTGGTTCACCCTTAGCCATGGTTTGCAATTGCAATGGGCCTTCCTGGGGCCTCAAAAGGGGGTGCCGTACAGGGCTTAGGGGGCCCATTCATGTTCTGGTGAATTCCATTCACATCATTGTCATCCAGGGGATTTAGCTCAGTGGTAGAGCGCGCGCTTCGCATGCGTGAGGTCATGGGATCGATCCCCATAATCTCCAGTCATTCGTTTTGCGGCCAAACCAAAGACATGGTTCATCCTTTTGCCGCCCTAGCCTTGTATCGTACGTAAAAGCAACAACAGATGGGAGAGAGACAGCAATTAAAACCTTATGTATGTAGGTGCTGCATGCATGCCACTGTTCTTTAACGCACGGATGACCATGTCCGCATGTCCGCCCGACGGAGGTTATGGTGCTTGATTGGACACAGAGCGGGCTAGCCATGCGTGGATCCCAGCAGCGGACAACCATATGTTGGTGCGGCACGCTTGCTCCTCTTCTGGCCGCGGGGCCAGGTTGACATGCCCTGTTGACGGCTCGTGCGTGCATTTTGTCGGCAAGAAGAGCTTTCTTGCCTTTTGTTAAGAAAGGTAGCCGCTTTCTTGCCTTGTGTGTATGTTTGGGATAGGAGGTGTCGCTTTATGCTTCAGTGTGTTGTTTGTTCGCGGTCTGGTTAGTTGGTGTGGCGTATAACAGCCGTCAGTGCTCTTAGGCCGTGCGGCCCCCGGGCTCGGGGCTACCCTGCTCTGCTTGCAACATATGCAGGCATGTAGGACGGCAGTTGTTGCCCTTGCTTGTATGCACGCCTGTGCGTTGCCATACAATGCTACTGATTGGTCGGTCGATGGTCTTACCAGGAAGGCCTAGCTCTGGCCTGTGACTGACCTGATGGATTAGACAGCGGCCATGGGATAGTCCGCACCCCAGCGGCCATAGACGGCCAAGCCAACGATCGATAGGGCGGCACAACGCGGTAGGCCCTTGCCAGATAAATTATGTGTACTGTATTGTAGCTACTATGACCCCCCTAATGGCAGCAGCACCGTCAACACACTACGGCTTAGCCACGAAGACGCCACCGTCATCCGTCTACAGCGACAGGAGGTGACAGGGGCAGGCATGCATGTCATTGCCGCATCCTCACCCACTCGCGTGATCACGCAGCTACACTCGCTGCATTAATGATCATCCTGCTGGGCAAGGGTAACGAAATAAAACGCCACCTTCCCATCCATTGCCCACACCCTTCATGGTGATTTGGGTACGGCTCTGAAAAGGTATGCCGCCGTGCGAGGATGGGAATCTCGGATACCTTTCCGCTGATATGCGGTACAGCTGAAGTAAGTAAGGCTGCTATCTGCCATGAGTCCGGAACGGCAGCAGGCATCTGGGTGTTGTGGGCGCTTTGTTGAGGAGGTCAGCTTGCGGTTGAAGGTGTCACCTTAGCCTTGATGCTGTATAGATTGGGAGTGACATGCGTGCGGTCTCATGTCCTATCGTTGGAAGCTGTGTTGATTGGCAGGTGCACACACGCACGCGCTACCACTAAATAACCTTTACAGAAGCCACTCCACCCATTGAGCTGCTGGGGGAGGGGGTGCTTACTTCTTGTGGCGCGCCCGGCGCGCTGGTAACATTCTCCCATCTTTCACGGGTGGGGAAGTACTTAATTGTTAGTTCGGTGTTCCTCTGTACATCGGGGTACACATCCCCAGGAGGGTTGAATTGTTGCCGCCTGTGCACCTGTAGCTTGAACATGATGTGAATGTTGAACACTAAAACTGACTCCTCGCCGCCCCCTGGCTCGTTCACAGCGTCAAGACCAGGTTGGTTCACCCTTAGCCATGGTTTGCAATTGCAATGGGCCTTCCTGGGGCCTCAAAAGGGGGTGCCGTACAGGGCTTAGGGGGCCCATTCATGTTCTGGTGAATTCCATTCACATCATTGTCATCCAGGGGATTTAGCTCAGTGGTAGAGCGCGCGCTTCGCATGCGTGAGGTCATGGGATCGATCCCCATAATCTCCAGTTATTCGTTTTGCGGCCAAACCAAAGACGTGGTTCATCCTTTTGCCGCCCTAGCCTTGTATCGTACGTAAAAGCAACAACAGATGGGAGAGAGACAGCAATTAAAACCTTATGTATGTAGGTGCTGCATGCATGCCACTGTTCTTTAACGCACGGATGACCATGTCCGCATGTCCGCCCGACGGAGGTTATGGTGCTTGATTGGACACAGAGCGGGCTAGCCATGCGTGGATCCCAGCAGCGGACAACCATATGTTGGTGCGGCACGCTTGCTCCTTTTCTGGCCGCGGGGCCAGGTTGACATGCCCTGTTGACGGCTCGTGCGTGCATTTTGTCGGCAAGAAGAGCTTTCTTGCCTTTTGTTAAGAAAAGTAGCCGCTTTCTTGCCTTGTGTGTATGTTTGGGATAGGAGTTGTCGCTTTATGCTTCAGTGTGTTATTTGTTCGCGGTCTGGTTAGTTGGTGTGGCGTATAACAGCCGTCAGTGCTCTTAGGCCGTGCGGCCCCCGGGCTCGGGGCTACCCTGCTCTGCTTGCAACATATGCAGGCATGTAGGACGGCAGTTGTTGCCCTTGCTTGTATGCACGCCTGTGCGTTGCCATACAATGCTACTGATTGGTCGGTCGATGGTCTTACCAGGAAGGCCTAGCTCTGGCCTGTGACTGACCTGATGGATTAGACAGCGGCCATGGGATAGTCCGCACCCCAGCGGCCATAGACGGCCAAGCCAACGATCGATAGGGCGGCACAACGCGGTAGGCCCTTGCCAGATAAATTATGTGTACTGTATTGTAGCTACTATGACCCCCCTAATGGCAGCAGCACCGTCAACACACTACGGCTTAGCCACGAAGACGCCACCGTCATCCGTCTACAGCGACAGGAGGTGACAGGGGCAGGCATGCATGTCATTGCTGCATCCTCACCCACTCGCGTGATCACGCAGCTACACTCGCTGCATTAATGATCATCCTGCTGGGCAAGGGTAACGAAATAAAACGCCACCTTCCCATCCATTGCCCACACCCTTCATGGTGATTTGGGTACGGCTCTGAAAAGGTATGCCGCCGTGCGAGGATGGGAATCTCGGATACCTTTCCGCTGATATGCGGTACAGCTGAAGTAAGTAAGGCTGCTATCTGCCATGAGTCGGGAACGGCAGCAGGCATCTGGGTGTTGTGGGCGCTTTGTTGAGGAGGTCAGCTTGCGGTTGAAGGTGTCACCTTAGCCTTGATGCTGTATAGATTGGGAGTGACATGCGTGCGGTCTCATGTCCTATCGTTGGAAGCTGTGTTGATTGGCAGGTGCACACACGCACGCGCTACCACTAAATAACCTTTACAGAAGCCACTCCACCCATTGAGCTGCTGGGGGAGGGGGTGCTTACTTCTTGTGGCGCGCCCGGCACGCTGGTAACATTCTCACATCTTTCACGGGTGGGGAAGTACTTAATTGTTAGTTCGGTGTTCCTCTGTACATCGGGGTACACATCCCCAGGAGGGTTAAATTGTTGCCGCCTGTGCACCTGTAGCTTGAACATGATGTGAATGATGAACACTAAAACTGACTCCTCGCCGCCCGCTGGCTCGTTCACAGCGTCAAGACCAGGTTGGTTCACCCTTAGCCATGGTTTGCAATTGCAATGGGCCTTCCTGGGGCCTCAAAAGGGGGTGCCGTACAGGGCTTAGGGGGCCCATTCATGTTCTGGTGAATTCCATTCACATCATTGTCATCCAGGGGATTTAGCTCAGTGGTAGAGCGCGCGCTTCGCATGCGTGAGGTCATGGGATCGATCCCCATAATCTCCAGTCATCCGTTTTGCGGCCAAACCAAAGACATGGTTCATCCTTTTGCCGCCCTAGCCTTGTATCGTACGTAAAAGCAACAACAGATGGGAGAGAGACAGCAATTAAAACCTTATGTATGTAGGTGCTGCATGCATGCCACTGTTCTTTAACGCACGGATGACCATGTCCGCATGTCCGCCCGACGGAGGTTATGGTGCTTGATTGGACACAGAGCGGGCTAGCCATGCGTGGATCCCAGCAGCGGACAACCATATGTTGGTGCGGCACGCTTGCTCCTCTTCTGGCCGCGGGGCCAGGTTGACATGCCCTGTTGACGGCTCGTGCGTGCATTTTGTCGGCAAGAAGAGCTTTCTTGCCTTTTGTTAAGAAAAGTAGCCGCTTTCTTGCCTTGTGTGTATGTTTGGGATAGGAGGTGTCGCTTTATGCTTCAGTGTGTTGTTTGTTCGCGGTCTGGTTAGTTGGTGTGGCGTATAACAGCCGTCAGTGCTCTTAGGCCGTGCGGCCCCCGGGCTCGGGGCTACCCTGCTCTGCTTGCAACATATGCAGGCATGTAGGACGGCAGTTGTTGCCCTTGCTTGTATGCACGCCTGTGCGTTGCCATACAATGCTACTGATTGGTCGGTCGATGGTCTTACCAGGAAGGCCTAGCTCTGGCCTGTGACTGACCTGATGGATTAGACAGCGGCCATGGGATAGTCCGCACCCCAGCGGCCATAGACGGCCAAGCCAACGATCGATAGGGCGGCACAACGCGGTAGGCCCTTGCCAGATAAATTATGTGTACTGTATTGTAGCTACTATGACCCCCCTAATGGCAGCAGCACCGTCAACACACTACGGCTTAGCCACGAAGACGCCACCGTCATCCGTCTACAGCGACAGGAGGTGACAGGGGCAGGCATGCATGTCATTGCCGCATCCTCACCCACTCGCGTGATCATGCAGCTACACTCGCTGCATTAATGATCATCCTGCTGGGCAAGGGTAACGAAATAAAACGCCACCTTCCCATCCATTGCCCACACCCTTCATGGTGATTTGGGTACGGCTCTGAAAAGGTATGCCGCCGTGCGAGGATGGGAATCTCGGATACCTTTCCGCTGATATGCGGTACAGCTGAAGTAAGTAAGGCTGCTATCTGCCATGAGTCCGGAACGGCAGCAGGCATCTGGGTGTTGTGGGCGCTTTGTTGAGGAGGTCAGCTTGCGGTTGAAGGTGTCACCTTAGCTTTGATGCTGTATAGATTGGGAGTGACATGCGTGCGGTCTCATGTCCTATCGTTGGAAGCTGTGTTGATTGGCAGGTGCACACACGCACGCGCTACCACTAAATAACCTTTACAGAAGCCACTCCACCCATTGAGCTGCTGGGGGAGGGGGTGCTTACTTCTTGTGGCGCGCCCGGCACGCTGGTAACATTCTCACATCTTTCACGGGTGGGGAAGTACTTAATTGTTAGTTCGGTGTTCCTCTGTACATCGGGGTACACATCCCCAGGAGGGTTGAATTGTTGCCGCCTGTGCACCTGTAGCTTGAACATGATGTGAATGATGAACACTAAAACTGACTCCTCGCCGCCCGCTGGCTCGTTCACAGCGTCAAGACCAGGTTGGTTCACCCTTAGCCATGGTTTGCAATTGCAATGGGCCTTCCTGGGGCCTCAAAAGGGGGTGCCGTACAGGGCTTAGGGGGCCCATTCATGTTCTGGTGAATTCCATTCACATCATTGTCATCCAGGGGATTTAGCTCAGTGGTAGAGCGCGCGCTTCGCATGCGTGAGGTCATGGGATCGATCCCCATAATCTCCAGTCATCCGTTTTGCGGCCAAACCAAAGACATGGTTCATCCTTTTGCCGCCCTAGCCTTGTATCTGTACGTAAAAGCAACAACAGATGGGAGAGAGACAGCAATTAAAACCTTATGTATGTAGGTGCTGCATGCATGCCACTGTTCTTTAACGCACGGATGACCATGTCCGCATGTCCGCCCGACGGAGGTTATGGTGCTTGATTGGACACAGAGCGGGCTAGCCATGCGTGGATCCCAGCAGCGGACAACCATATGTTGGTGCGGCACGCTTGCTCCTCTTCTGGCCGCGGGGCCAGGTTGACATGCCCTGTTGACGGCTCGTGCGTGCATTTTGTCGGCAAGAAGAGCTTTCTTGCCTTTTGTTAAGAAAAGTAGCCGCTTTCTTGCCTTGTGTGTATGTTTGGGATAGGAGTTGTCGCTTTATGCTTCAGTGTGTTGTTTGTTCGCGGTCTGGTTAGTTGGTGTGGTGTATAACAGCCGTCAGTGCTCTTAGGCCGTGCGGCCCCCGGGCTCGGGGCTACCCTGCTCTGCTTGCAACATATGCAGGCATGTAGGACGGCAGTTGTTGCCCTTGCTTGTATGCACGCCTGTGCGTTGCCATACAATGCTACTGATTGGTCGGTCGATGGTCTTACCAGGAAGGCCTAGCTCTGGCCTGTGACTGACCTGATGGATTAGACAGCGGCCATGGGATAGTCCGCACCCCAGCGGCCATAGACGGCCAAGCCAACGATCGATAGGGCGGCACAACGCGGTAGGCCCTTGCCAGATAAATTATGTGTACTGTATTGTAGCTACTATGACCCCCCTAATGGCAGCAGCACCGTCAACACACTACGGCTTAGCCACGAAGACGCCACCGTCATCCGTCTACAGCGACAGGAGGTGACAGGGGCAGGCATGCATGTCATTGCCGCATCCTCACCCACTCGCGTGATCATGCAGCTACACTCGCTGCATTAATGATCATCCTGCTGGGCAAGGGTAACGAAATTAAACGCCACCTTCCCATCCATTGCCCACACCCTTCATGGTGATTTGGGTACGGCTCTGAAAAGGTATGCCGCCGTGCGAGGATGGGAATCTCGGATACCTTTCCGCTGATATGCGGTACAGCTGAAGTAAGTAAGGCTGCTATCTGCCATGAGTCCGGAACGGCAGCAGGCATCTGGGTGTTGTGGGCGCTTTGTTGAGGAGGTCAGCTTGCGGTTGAAGGTGTCACCTTAGCCTTGATGCTGTATAGATTGGGAGTGACATGCGTGCGGTCTCATGTCCTATCGTTGGAAGCTGTGTTGATTGGCAGGTGCACACACGCACGCGCTACCACTAAATAACCTTTACAGAAGCCACTCCACCCATTGAGCTGCTGGGGGAGGGGGTGCTTACTTCTTGTGGCGCGCCCGGCACGCTGGTAACATTCTCACATCTTTCACGGGTGGGGAAGTACTTAATTGTTAGTTCGGTGTTCCTCTGTACATCGGGGTACACATCCCCAGGAGGGTTGAATTGTTGCCGCCTGTGCACCTGTAGCTTGAACATGATGTGAATGATGAACACTAAAACTGACTCCTCGCCGCCTGCTGGCTCGTTCACAGCGTCAAGACCAGGTTGGTTCACCCTTAGCCATGGTTTGCAATTGCAATGGGCCTTCCTGGGGCCTCAAAAGGGGGTGCCGTACAGGGCTTAGGGGGCCCATTCATGTTCTGGTGAATTCCATTCACATCATTGTCATCCAGGGGATTTAGCTCAGTGGTAGAGCGCGCGCTTCGCATGCGTGAGGTCATGGGATCGATCCCCGTAATCTCCAGTCATCCGTTTTGCGGCCAAACCAAAGACATGGTTCATCCTTTTGCCGCCCTAGCCTTGTATCGTACGTAAAAGCAACAACAGATGGGAGAGAGACAGCAATTAAAACCTTATGTATGTAGGTGCTGCATGCATGCCACTGTTCTTTAACGCACGGATGACCATGTCCGCATGTCCGCCCGACGGAGGTTATGGTGCTTGATTGGACACAGAGCGGGCTAGCCATGCGTGGATCCCAGCAGCGGACAACCATATGTTGGTGCGGCACGCTTGCTCCTCTTCTGGCCGCGGGGCCAGGTTGACATGCCCTGTTGACAGCTCGTGCGTGCATTTTGTCGGCAAGAAGAGCTTTCTTGCCTTTTGTTAAGAAAAGTAGCCACTTTCTTGCCTTGTGTGTATGTTTGGGATAGGAGTTGTCGCTTTATGCTTCAGTGTGTTGTTTGTTCGCGGTCTGGTTAGTTGGTGTGGCGTATAACAGCCGTCAGTGCTCTTAGGCCGTGCGGCCCCCGGGCTCGGGGCTACCCTGCTCTGCTTGCAACATATGCAGGCATGTAGGACGGCAGTTGTTGCCCTTGCTTGTATGCACGCCTGTGCGTTGCCATACAATGCTACTGATTGGTCGGTCGATGGTCTTACCAGGAAGGCCTAGCTCTGGCCTGTGACTGACCTGATGGATTAGACAGCGGCCATGGGATAGTCCGCACCCCAGCGGCCATAGATGGCCAAGCCAACGATCGATAGGGCGGCACAACACGGTAGGCCCTTGCCAGATAAATTATGTGTACTGTATTGTAGCTACTATGACCCCCCTAATGGCAGCAGCACCGTCAACACACTACGGCTTAGCCACGAAGACGCCACCGTCATCCGTCTACAGCGACAGGAGGTGACAGGGGCAGGCATGCATGTCATTGCCGCATCCTCACCCACTCGCGTGATCACGCAGCTACACTCGCTGCATTAATGATTATCCTGCTGGGCAAGGGTAACGAAATAAAACGCCACCTTCCCATCCATTGCCCACACCCTTCATGGTGATTTGGGTACGGCTCTGAAAAGGTATGCCGCCGTGCGAGGATGGGAATCTCGGATACCTTTCCGCTGATATGCGGTACAGCTGAAGTAAGTAAGGCTGCTATCTGCCATGAGTCCGGAACGGCAGCAGGCATCTGGGTGTTGTGGGCGCTTTGTTGAGGAGGTCAGCTTGCGGTTGAAGGTGTCACCTTAGCTTTGATGCTGTATAGATTGGGAGTGACATGCGTGCGGTCTCATGTCCTATCGTTGGAAGCTGTGTTGATTGGCAGGTGCACACACGCACGCGCTACCACTAAATAACCTTTACAGAAGCCACTCCACCCATTGAGCTGCTGGGGGAGGGGGTGCTTATTTCTTGTGGCGCGCCCGGCACGCTGGTAACATTCTCACATCTTTCACGGGTGGGGAAGTACTTAATTGTTAGTTCGGTGTTCCTCTGTACATCGGGGTACACATCCCCAGGAGGGTTGAATTGTTGCCGCCTGTGCACCTGTAGCTTGAACATGATGTGAATGATGAACACTAAAACTGACTCCTCGCCGCCCGCTGGCTCGTTCACAGCGTCAAGACCAGGTTGGTTCACCCTTAGCCATGGTTTGCAATTGCAATGGGCCTTCCTGGGGCCTCAAAAGGGGGTGCCGTACAGGGCTTAGGGGGCCCATTCATGTTCTGGTGAATTCCATTCACATCTTTGTCCAGGGGATTTAGCTCAGTGGTAGAGCGCGCGCTTCGCATGCGTGAGGTCATGGGATCGATCCCCATAATCTCCAGTCATCCGTTTTGCGGCCAAACCAAAGACATGGTTCATCCTTTTGCCGCCCTAGCCTTGTATCGTACGTAAAAGCAACAACAAATGGGAGAGAGACAGCAATTAAAACCTTATGTATGTAGGTGCTGCATGCATGCCACTGTTCTTTAACGCACGGATGACCATGTCCGCATGTCCGCCCGACGGAGGTTATGGTGCTTGATTGGACACAGAGCGGGCTAGCCATGCGTGGATCCCAGCAGCGGACAACCATATGTTGGTGCGGCACGCTTGCTCCTCTTCTGGCCGCGGGGCCAGGTTGACATGCCCTGTTGACGGCTCGTGCGTGCATTTTGTCGGCAAGAAGAGCTTTCTTGCCTTTTGTTAAGAAAAGTAGCCGCTTTCTTGCCTTGTGTGTATGTTTGGGATAGGAGTTGTCGCTTTATGCTTCAGTGTGTTGTTTGTTCGCGGTCTGGTTAGTTGGTGTGGCGTATAACAGCCGTCAGTGCTCTTAGGCCGTGCGGCCCCCGGGCTCGGGGCTACCCTGCTCTGCTTGCAACATATGCAGGCATGTAGGACGGCAGTTGTTGCCCTTGCTTGTATGCACACCTGTGCGTTGCCATACAATGCTACTGATTGGTCGGTCGATGGTCTTACCAGGAAGGCCTAGCTCTGGCCTGTGACTGACCTGATGGATTAGACAGCGGCCATGGGATAGTCCGCACCCCAGCGGCCATAGACGGCCAAGCCAACGATCGATAGGGCGGCACAACGCGGTAGGCCCTTGCCAGATAAATTATGTGTACTGTATTGTAGCTACTATGACCCCCCTAATGGCAGCAGCACCGTCAACACACTACGGCTTAGCCATGAAGACGCCACCGTCATCCGTCTACAGCGACAGGAGGTGACAGGGGCAGGCATGCATGTCATTGCCGCATCCTCACCCACTCGCGTGATCACGCAGCTACACTCGCTGCATTAATGATCATCCTGCTGGGCAAGGGTAACGAAATAAAACGCCACCTTCCCATCCATTGCCCACACCCTTCATGGTGATTTGGGTACGGCTCTGAAAAGGTATGCCGCCGTGCGAGGATGGGAATCTCGGATACCTTTCCGCTGATATGCGGTACAGCTGAAGTAAGTAAGGCTGCTATCTGCCATGAGTCCGGAACGGCAGCAGGCATCTGGGTGTTGTGGGCGCTTTGTTGAGGAGGTCAGCTTGCGGTTGAAGGTGTCACCTTAGCTTTGATGCTGTATAGATTGGGAGTGACATGCGTGCGGTCTCATGTCCTATCGTTGGAAGCTGTGTTGATTGGCAGGTGCACACACGCACGCGCTACCACTAAATAACCTTTACAGAAGCCACTCCACCCATTGAGCTGCTGGGGGAGGGGGTGCTTACTTCTTGTGGCGCGCCCGGCACGCTGGTAACATTCTCACATCTTTCACGGGTGGGGAAGTACTTAATTGTTAGTTCGGTGTTCCTCTGTACATCGGGGTACACATCCCCAGGAGGGTTGAATTGTTGCCGCCTGTGCACCTGTAGCTTGAACATGATGTGAATGATGAACACTAAAACTGACTCCTCGCCGCCCGCTGGCTCGTTCACAGCGTCAAGACCAGGTTGGTTCACCCTTAGCCATGGTTTGCAATTGCAATGGGCCTTCCTGGGGCCTCAAAAGGGGGTGCCGTACAGGGCTTAGGGGGCCCATTCATGTTCTGGTGAATTCCATTCACATCATTGTCATCCAGGGGATTTAGCTCAGTGGTAGAGCGCGCGCTTCGCATGCGTGAGGTCATGGGATCGATCCCCATAATCTCCAGTCATCCGTTTTGCGGCCAAACCAAAGACATGGTTCATCCTTTTGCCGCCCTAGCCTTGTATCGTACGTAAAAGCAACAATAAATGGGAGAGAGACAGCAATTAAAACCTTATGTATGTAGGTGCTGCATGCATGCCACTGTTCTTTAACGCACGGATGACCATGTCCGCATGTCCGCCCGACGGAGGTTATGGTGCTTGATTGGCGGGCTAGCCATGCGTGGATCCCAGCAGCGGACAACCATATGTTGGTGCGGCACGCTTGCTCCTCTTCTGGCCGCGGGGCCAGGTTGACATGCCCTGTTGACGGCTCGTGCGTGCATTTTGTCGGCAAGAAGAGCTTTCTTGCCTTTTGTTAAGAAAAGTAGCCGCTTTCTTGCCTTGTGTGTATGTTTGGGATAGGAGTTGTCGCTTTATGCTTCAGTGTGTTGTTTGTTCGCGGTCTGGTTAGTTGGTGTGGCGTATAACAGCCGTCAGTGCTCTTAGGCCGTGCGGCCCCCGGGCTCGGGGCTACCCTGCTCTGCTTGCAACATATGCAGGCATGTAGGACGGCAGTTGTTGCCCTTGCTTGTATGCACACCTGTGCGTTGCCATACAATGCTACTGATTGGTCGGTCGATGGTCTTACCAGGAAGGCCTAGCTCTGGCCTGTGACTGACCTGATGGATTAGACAGCGGCCATGGGATAGTCCGCACCCCAGCGGCCATAGATGGCCAAGCCAACGATCGATAGGGCGGCACAACACGGTAGGCCCTTGCCAGATAAATTATGTGTACTGTATTGTAGCTACTATGACCCCCCTAATGGCAGCAGCACCGTCAACACACTACGGCTTAGCCACGAAGACGCCACCGTCATCCGTCTACAGCGACAGGAGGTGACATTGGCAGGCATGCATGTCATTGCCGCATCCTCACCCACTCGCGTGATCACGCAGCTACACTCGCTGCATTAATGATCATCCTGCTGGGCAAGGGTAACGAAATAAAACGCCACCTTCCCATCCATTGCCCACACCCTTCATGGTGATTTGGGTACGGCTCTGAAAAGGTATGCCGCCGTGCGAGGATGGGAATCTCGGATACCTTTCCGCTGATATGCGGTACAGCTGAAGTAAGTAAGGCTGCTATCTGCCATGAGTCCGGAACGGCAGCAGGCATATGGGTGTTGTGGGCGCTTTGTTGAGGAGGTCAGCTTGCGGTTGAAGGTGTCACCTTAGCTTTGATGCTGTATAGATTGGGAGTGACATGCGTGCGGTCTCATGTCCTATCGTTGGAAGCTGTGTTGATTGGCAGGTGCACACACGCACGCGCTACCACTAAATAACCTTTACAGAAGCCACTCCACCCATTGAGCTGCTGGGGGAGGGGGTGCTTACTTCTTGTGGCGCGCCCGGCACGCTGGTAACATTCTCACATCTTTCACGGGTGGGGAAGTACTTAATTGTTAGTTCGGTGTTCCTCTGTACATCGGGGTACACATCCCCAGGAGGGTTGAATTGTTGCCGCCTGTGCACCTGTAGCTTGAACATGATGTGAATGATGAACACTAAAACTGACTCCTCGCCGCCCGCTGGCTCGTTCACAGCGTCAAGACCAGGTTGGTTCACCCTTAGCCATGGTTTGCAATTGCAATGGGCCTTCCTGGGGCCTCAAAAGGGGGTGCCGTACAGGGCTTAGGGGGCCCATTCATGTTCTGGTGAATTCCATTCACATCATTGTCATCCAGGGGATTTAGCTCAGTGGTAGAGCGCGCGCTTCGCATGCGTGAGGTCATGGGATCGATCCCCATAATCTCCAGTCATCCGTTTTGCGGCCAAACCAAAGACATGGTTCATCCTTTTGCCGCCCTAGCCTTGTATCGTACGTAAAAGCAACAATAAATGGGAGAGAGACAGCAATTAAAACCTTATGTATGTAGGTGCTGCATGCATGCCACTGTTCTTTAACGCACGGATGACCATGTCCGCATGTCCGCCCGATGGAGGTTATGGTGCTTGATTGGACACAGAGCGGGCTAGCCATGCGTGGATCCCAGCAGCGGACAACCATATGTTGGTGCGGCACGCTTGCTCCTCTTCTGGCCGCGGGGCCAGGTTGACATGCCCTGTTGATGGCTCGTGCGTGCATTTTGTCGGCAAGAAGAGCTTTCTTGCCTTTTGTTAAGAAAAGTAGCCGCTTTCTTGCCTTGTGTGTACGTTTGGGATAGGAGTTGTCGCTTTATGCTTCAGTGTGTTGTTTGTTCGCGGTCTGGTTAGTTGGTGTGGCGTATAACAGCCGTCAGTGCTCTTAGGCCGTGCGGCCCCCGGGCTCGGGGCTACCCTGCTCTGCTTGCAACATATGCAGGCATGTAGGACGGCAGTTGTTGCCCTTGCTTGTATGCACGCCTGTGCGTTGCCATACAATGCTACTGATTGGTCGGTCGATGGTCTTACCAGGAAGGCCTAGCCTGCTCTGGCCTGTGACTGACCTGATGGATTAGACAGCGGCCATGGGATAGTCCGCACCCCAGCGGCCATAGATGGCCAAGCCAACGATCGATAGGGCGGCACAACACGGTGGGCCCTTGCCAGATAAATTATGTGTACTGTATTGTAGCTACTATGACCCCCCTAATGGCAGCAGCACCGTCAACACACTACGGCTTAGCCACGAAGACGCCACCGTCATCCGTCTACAGCGACAGGAGGTGACAGGGGCAGGCATGCATGTCATTGCCGCATCCTCACCCACTCGCGTGATCACGCAGCTACACTTGCTGCATTAATGATCATCCTGCTGGGCAAGGGTAACGAAATAAAACGCCACCTTCCCATCCATTGCCCACACCCTTCATGGTGATTTGGGTACGGCTCTGAAAAGGTATGCCGCCGTGCGAGGATGGGAATCTCGGATACCTTTCCGCTGATATGCGGTACAGCTGAAGTAAGTAAGGCTGCTATCTGCCATGAGTCCGGAACGGCAGCAGGCATCTGGGTGTTGTGGGCGCTTTGTTGAGGAGGTCAGCTTGCGGTTGAAGGTGTCACCTTAGCTTTGATGCTGTATAGATTGGGAGTGACATGCGTGCGGTCTCATGTCCTATCGTTGGAAGCTGTGTTGATTGGCAGGTGCGTGCACACACGCACGCGCTACCACTAAATAACCTTTACAGAAGCCACTCCACCCATTGAGCTGCTGGGGGAGGGGGTGCTTACTTCTTGTGGCGCGCCCGGCACACTGGTAACATTCTCACATCTTTCACGGGTGGGGAAGTACTTAATTGTTAGTTCGGTGTTCCTCTGTACATCGGGGTACACATCCCCAGGAGGGTTGAATTGTTGCCGCCTGTGCACCTGTAGCTTGAACATGATGTGAATGATGAACACTAAAACTGACTCCTCGCCGCCCGCTGGCTCGTTCACAGCGTCAAGACCAGGTTGGTTCACCCTTAGCCATGGTTTGCAATTGCAATGGGCCTTCCTGGGGCCTCAAAAGGGGGTGCCGTACAGGGCTTAGGGGGCCCATTCATGTTATGGTGAATTCCATTCACATCATTGTCATCCAGGGGATTTAGCTCAGTGGTAGAGCGTGCGCTTCGCATGCGTGAGGTCATGGGATCGATCCCCATAATCTCCAGTCATCCGTTTTGCGGCCAAACCAAAGACATGGTTCATCCTTTTGCCGCCCTAGCCTTGTATCGTACGTAAAAGCAACAATAAATGGGAGAGAGACAGCAATTAAAACCTTATGTATGTAGGTGCTGCATGCATGCCACTGTTCTTTAACGCACGGATGACCATGTCCGCATGTCCGCCCGACGGAGGTTATGGTGCTTGATTGGACACAGAGCGGGCTAGCCATGCGTGGATCCCAGCAGCGGACAACCATATGTTGGTGCGGCACGCTTGCTCCTCTTCTGGCCGCGGGGCCAGGTTGACATGCCCTGTTGACGGCTCGTGCGTGCATTTTGTCGGCAAGAAGAGCTTTCTTGCCTTTTGTTAAGAAAAGTAGCCGCTTTCTTGCCTTGTGTGTATGTTTGGGATAGGAGTTGTCGCTTTATGCTTCAGTGTGTTGTTTGTTCGCGGTCTGGTTAGTTGGTGTGGCGTATAACAGCCGTCAGTGCTCTTAGGCCGTGCGGCCCCCGGGCTCGGGGCTACCCTGCTCTGCTTGCAACATATGCAGGCATGTAGGACGGCAGTTGTTGCCCTTGCTTGTATGCACACCTGTGCGTTGCCATACAATGCTACTGATTGGTCGGTCGATGGTCTTACCAGGAAGGCCTAGCCTGCTCTGGCCTGTGACTGACCTGATGGATTAGACAGCGGCCATGGGATAGTCCGCACCCCAGCGGCCATAGATGGCCAAGCCAACGATCGATAGGGCGGCACAACACGGTGGGCCCTTGCCAGATAAATTATGTGTACTGTATTGTAGCTACTATGACCCCCCTAATGGCAGCAGCACCGTCAACACACTACGGCTTAGCCACGAAGACGCCACCGTCATCCGTCTACAGCGACAGGAGGTGACAGGGGCAGGCATGCATGTCATTGCCGCATCCTCACCCACTCGCGTGATCACGCAGCTACACTTGCTGCATTAATGATCATCCTGCTGGGCAAGGGTAACGAAATAAAACGCCACCTTCCCATCCATTGCCCACACCCTTCATGGTGATTTGGGTACGGCTCTGAAAAGGTATGCCGCCGTGCGAGGATGGGAATCTCGGATACCTTTCCGCTGATATGCGGTACAGCTGAAGTAAGTAAGGCTGCTATCTGCCATGAGTCCGGAACGGCAGCAGGCATCTGGGTGTTGTGGGCGCTTTGTTGAGGAGGTCAGCTTGCGGTTGAAGGTGTCACCTTAGCTTTGATGCTGTATAGATTGGGAGTGACATGCGTGCGGTCTCATGTCCTATCGTTGGAAGCTGTGTTGATTGGCAGGTGCGTGCACACACGCACGCGCTACCACTAAATAACCTTTACAGAAGCCACTCCACCCATTGAGCTGCTGGGGGAGGGGGTGCTTACTTCTTGTGGCGCGCCCGGCACACTGGTAACATTCTCACATCTTTCACGGGTGGGGAAGTACTTAATTGTTAGTTCGGTGTTCCTCTGTACATCGGGGTACACATCCCCAGGAGGGTTGAATTGTTGCCGCCTGTGCACCTGTAGCTTGAACATGATGTGAATGATGAACACTAAAACTGACTCCTCGCCGCCCGCTGGCTCGTTCACAGCGTCAAGACCAGGTTGGTTCACCCTTAGCCATGGTTTGCAATTGCAATGGGCCTTCCTGGGGCCTCAAAAGGGGGTGCCGTACAGGGCTTAGGGGGCCCATTCATGTTATGGTGAATTCCATTCACATCATTGTCATCCAGGGGATTTAGCTCAGTGGTAGAGCGTGCGCTTCGCATGCGTGAGGTCATGGGATCGATCCCCATAATCTCCAGTCATCCGTTTTGCGGCCAAACCAAAGACATGGTTCATCCTTTTGCCGCCCTAGCCTTGTATCGTACGTAAAAGCAACAATAAATGGGAGAGAGACAGCAATTAAAACCTTATGTATGTAGGTGCTGCATGCATGCCACTGTTCTTTAACGCACGGATGACCATGTCCGCATGTCCGCCCGACGGAGGTTATGGTGCTTGATTGGACACAGAGCGGGCTAGCCATGCGTGGATCCCAGCAGCGGACAACCATATGTTGGTGCGGCACGCTTGCTCCTCTTCTGGCCGCGGGGCCAGGTTGACATGCCCTGTTGACGGCTCGTGCGTGCATTTTGTCGGCAAGAAGAGCTTTCTTGCCTTTTGTTAAGAAAAGTAGCCGCTTTCTTGCCTTGTGTGTATGTTTGGGATAGGAGTTGTCGCTTTATGCTTCAGTGTGTTGTTTGTTCGCGGTCTGGTTAGTTGGTGTGGCGTATAACAGCCGTCAGTGCTCTTAGGCCGTGCGGCCCCCGGGCTCGGGGCTACCCTGCTCTGCTTGCAACATATGCAGGCATGTAGGACGGCAGTTGTTGCCCTTGCTTGTATGCACACCTGTGCGTTGCCATACAATGCTACTGATTGGTCGGTCGATGGTCTTACCAGGAAGGCCTAGCCTGCTCTGGCCTGTGACTGACCTGATGGATTAGACAGCGGCCATGGGATAGTCCGCACCCCAGCGGCCATAGATGGCCAAGCCAACGATCGATAGGGCGGCACAACACGGTGGGCCCTTGCCAGATAAATTATGTGTACTGTATTGTAGCTACTATGACCCCCCTAATGGCAGCAGCACCGTCAACACACTACGGCTTAGCCACGAAGACGCCACCGTCATCCGTCTACAGCGACAGGAGGTGACAGGGGCAGGCATGCATGTCATTGCCGCATCCTCACCCACTCGCGTGATCACGCAGCTACACTTGCTGCATTAATGATCATCCTGCTGGGCAAGGGTAACGAAATAAAACGCCACCTTCCCATCCATTGCCCACACCCTTCATGGTGATTTGGGTACGGCTCTGAAAAGGTATGCCGCCGTGCGAGGATGGGAATCTCGGATACCTTTCCGCTGATATGCGGTACAGCTGAAGTAAGTAAGGCTGCTATCTGCCATGAGTCCGGAACGGCAGCAGGCATATGGGTGTTGTGGGCGCTTTGTTGAGGAGGTCAGCTTGCGGTTGAAGGTGTCACCTTAGCTTTGATGCTGTATAGATTGGGAGTGACATGCGTGCGGTCTCATGTCCTATCGTTGGAAGCTGTGTTGATTGGCAGGTGCGTGCACACACGCACGCGCTACCACTAAATAACCTTTACAGAAGCCACTCCACCCATTGAGCTGCTGGGGGAGGGGGTGCTTACTTCTTGTGGCGCGCCCGGCACACTGGTAACATTCTCACATCTTTCACGGGTGGGGAAGTACTTAATTGTTAGTTCGGTGTTCCTCTGTACATCGGGGTACACATCCCCAGGAGGGTTGAATTGTTGCCGCCTGTGCACCTGTAGCTTGAACATGATGTGAATGATGAACACTAAAACTGACTCCTCGCCGCCCGCTGGCTCGTTCACAGCGTCAAGACCAGGTTGGTTCACCCTTAGCCATGGTTTGCAATTGCAATGGGCCTTCCTGGGGCCTCAAAAGGGGGTGCCGTACAGGGCTTAGGGGGCCCATTCATGTTCTGGTGAATTCCATTCACATCATTGTCATCCAGGGGATTTAGCTCAGTGGTAGAGCGTGCGCTTCGCATGCGTGAGGTCATGGGATCGATCCCCATAATCTCCAGTCATCCGTTTTGCGGCCAAACCAAAGACATGGTTCATCCTTTTGCCGCCCTAGCCTTGTATCGTACGTAAAAGCAACAATAAATGGGAGAGAGACAGCAATTAAAACCTTATGTATGTAGGTGCTGCATGCATGCCACTGTTCTTTAACGCACGGATGACCATGTCCGCATGTCCGCCCGACGGAGGTTATGGTGCTTGATTGGACACAGAGCGGGCTAGCCATGCGTGGATCCCAGCAGCGGACAACCATATGTTGGTGCGGCACGCTTGCTCCTCTTCTGGCCGCGGGGCCTGGTTGACATGCCCTGTTGACGGCTCGTGCGTGCATTTTGTCGGCAAGAAGAGCTTTCTTGCCTTTTGTTAAGAAAAGTAGCCGCTTTCTTGCCTTGTGTGTATGTTTGGGATAGGAGTTGTCGCTTTATGCTTCAGTGTGTTGTTTGTTCGCGGTCTGGTTAGTTGGTGTGGCGTATAACAGCCGTCAGTGCTCTTAGGCCGTGCGGCCCCCGGGCTCGGGGCTACCCTGCTCTGCTTGCAACATATGCAGGCATGTAGGACGGCAGTTGTTGCCCTTGCTTGTATGCACACCTGTGCGTTGCCATACAATGCTACTGATTGGTCGGTCGATGGTCTTACCAGGAAGGCCTAGCCTGCTCTGGCCTGTGACTGACCTGATGGATTAGACAGCGGCCATGGGATAGTCCGCACCCCAGCGGCCATAGATGGCCAAGCCAACGATCGATAGGGCGGCACAACACGGTAGGCCCTTGCCAGATAAATTATGTGTACTGTATTGTAGCTACTATGACCCCCCTAATGGCAGCAGCACCGTCAACACACTACGGCTTAGCCACGAAGACGCCACCGTCATCCGTCTACAGCGACAGGAGGTGACAGGGGCAGGCATGCATGTCATTGCCGCATCCTCACCCACTCGCGTGATCACGCAGCTACACTTGCTGCATTCATGATCATCCTGCTGGGCAAGGGTAACGAAATAAAACGCCACCTTCCCATCCATTGCCCACACCCTTCATGGTGATTTGGGTACGGCTCTGAAAAGGTATGCCGCCGTGCGAGGATGGGAATCTCGGATACCTTTCCGCTGATATGCGGTACAGCTGAAGTAAGTAAGGCTGCTATCTGCCATGAGTCCGGAACGGCAGCAGGCATCTGGGTGTTGTGGGCGCTTTGTTGAGGAGGTCAGCTTGCGGTTGAAGGTGTCACCTTAGCTTTGATGCTGTATAGATTGGGAGTGACATGCGTGCGGTCTCATGTCCTATCGTTGGAAGCTGTGTTGATTGGCAGGTGCACACACGCACGCGCTACCACTAAATAACCTTTACAGAAGCCACTCCACCCATTGAGCTGCTGGGGGAGGGGGTGCTTACTTCTTGTGGCGCGCCCGGCACGCTGGTAACATTCTCACATCTTTCACGGGTGGGGAAGTACTTAATTGTTAGTTCGGTGTTCCTCTGTACATCGGGGTACACATCCCCAGGAGGGTTGAATTGTTGCCGCCTGTGCACCTGTAGCTTGAACATGATGTGAATGATGAACACTAAAACTGACTCCTCGCCGCCCGCTGGCTCGTTCACAGCGTCAAGACCAGGTTGGTTCACCCTTAGCCATGGTTTGCAATTGCAATGGGCCTTCCTGGGGCCTCAAAAGGGGGTGCCGTACAGGGCTTAGGGGGCCCATCGCCGGAGCAATGTAGCGACGTCGTAGGGCGACATCGTAGACGGAGTCCGGAGCTAGCGAAGTTAGCGTAGGAAAGGGGTAAATAGGGAGGGGGGGGTTCGTGTAACATTTTTTTGGCAACGTGCATGCTGACACCCTCAGCCCTCGGCTGAGGGGGGCTGACGTCGACAGCTCGGCTAGATGTGACACCCCTGTTCGATTCCTGCCGGGAGCAGATTCCTTCTTCCTGCCCGCCTTCGCCCGCCTTTTGCCGCTTTGCTGCCGCTTGCCGCCTTCTAGCACCTGCGCCTACAGGGCTATCAGATGCAACCGCCCGCCCCCCAAGCCTTGCAGCCGCCGCCAAACGGGAACAGGGCTAGGGGGGAAGGGCCTAGGGAGGAAGCCCCTAGGGTTGGCGCAGTTTCGCTTAGGAAGAAGCTGGGCTGCCGCCATAAAGGTATTATTAGCCTACATAGAACCTGCATGAATAACCCGCAACCGGCGCCTGAAAATGCTGCGGCGCCAGGAAAATATGGCCTCCTGATGGCAAGCCAAATTTCCGAACTTCTTCCCCCAACTTCCTCACCAGGCCGCGCTTTGCAGAACTAATCATACCTGGGTTCATGCCGTTCAGCACGGTAGCGTAAAACAACATTACCTCACAAACGAAAAATCGCAACTCCCCCTAGCACCTTCCGAGCCGTGCAAGCCCCTACCCCCTACCCCCCTAGCCCCCTTCCGAGCCGTGCAAGCCCCTAGCCCCTACCCCCCTACCCCCCTTCCGAGCCGTGCAAGCCCCTAGCCCCTACCCCGCTAGCCCGGCTTCCGAGCCGTGCAAGCCCCTAGCCCCTTCCCCGCTAACCCCCTTCCTAACCATGCATGCAAGTCCCTACCTCGTACACCCCGGGCCTCCTTTCCAAGCTTCCTCTGGGCGGCGGAGGCCTCTGGTTCGACAACACGCCCTAGGCTTGCCGTCCATTCCAATAGGAGAAGACTCAAGTGGCACTGCCGCTGCGCTGCTGCCTGCGGACCCGTGGGTCACCCTGCCCGTAACTCAAACAAGGCCGGCCCAGACTCGAATTCGCGTGCCCTCCCGCCGCACTTCGGGGCTTCCCGCAACTCGCCGCCCTGACATGCGGCGCCAGCATCCCAGCAGCACCCGCGGCCGCCTGGGAGGCCCCCGACGGGGTGGGCCGAGACAAGGAGGTCGCCAGCTGGTGGGCTCTGCCGCCGTGTGGCCAGGGACCCCCTGGGGTGGGGCCGCTGTGCTGCTGGCGGGCCAGCCGCCGGGCCGACGAGGCCGATGACCCCCTGGTCGCCCTGTCAGCGAAGGAGGGCTGGGGGCGGGCCTTCGCGGCCTGGGGCAACGCGCCCGCGGGCAACTGGCACTGGGCCCTGGGCCTGAGGCGCCTGCGCCTGGCGGTGGCCAGCGCCGCCGGCAGCCCCGAGGGGAGCCACCGAGCCACGGCAGGCGCGCCACTGCCTCGGAGTGCCGGCCGCCCGTGCGTGCATGCTCTACGCCGGGGCTGGGGTGCAGGTGGCCGACGTGCACGCCCGGCTGGCCGCCGCGCTGATGTGCCAGGCGGCGGCGGCGGCTGGGAGCGCGGCGACCTGCCTGTCCGGCCACTGGCGGACCACCGCCAGCAACCCCTGCAACACTGGCAGCACCAGGGCAGCCATCCCTGCACCTGCCCCCTACACTACTTACAGCTGCATTACTGCACCCTCCTATTTACTTTCCGGCGGGCGGGGCAACACCACAACGGCCTCCAAGCTTCCTCTGGGCGGCGGAGGCCTCTGGTTGGACAACACGCCCTAGGCTTGCCGTCCATTCCAATAAGAGAAGCCTCAAGTGCCACTGCCGCTGCGCTGCTGCCTGCGGACCCGTGGGTCACCCTGCCCGTAACTCCAACAAGGCCGGCCCAGCCTCGAATTCGCGTGCCCTCCCGCCGCACTTCGGGGCTTCCCGCAACTCGCCGCCCTGACATGCAGCGCCAGCATGCCAGCAGCACCCGCGGCCGCCTGGGAGGCCCCCGACGGGGTGGGCCGAGACAAGGAGGTCGCCGGCTGGTGGGCTCTGCCACCGTGTGGCCAGGGGCCCCCTGGGATGGGGCCGCTGTGCTGCTGGCGGGCCAGCCGCCGGGCCGACGAGGCCGATGACCCCCTGGTCGCCCTGTCAGCGGAGGAGGGCTGGGGGCGGGCCTTCGCGGCCTGGGGCAAGGCGCCCGCGGGCAACTGGCACTGGGCCTTGGGCCTGAGGCGCCTGCGCCTGGCGGTGGCCAGCGCCGCCAGCAGCCCCGAGGGGAGCAACCTCGCGGCCGCCTGCTGCATGCCCCCGTGGTACGACCGCGCCACGTTCCAGCCCAGGAGGAGGCCCGGGCCGCCGCCACCCCCCACTGCCCTCGCCCGAGCCCGGAGCCCCAGGGGGCCGCCGCGGCGCTGTGGGCGCCGGGCCTGCGGGCAGCGGCGGGGCCTCGCGGCCGCCTGCTGCATGCACCCGTGGTACGACAGCGACATGTTCGAGCCCACCGAGCCACGGCAGGCGCGGCACTGCCTCGGAGTGCCGGCCGCCCGTGCCTGCATGCTCTACGCCGGGGCTGGGGTGCAGGTGGCCGACGTGCACACCCGGCTGGCCTCCGCCGTGCTGACGTGCCAGGGGGCGGCGGCGGCTGGAAGCGCGGCGTGACCTGCCTGTCCGGCCACTGTACCACCACCGTCAGCAACCCCAGCAACACTGGCAGCACCAGGCCATCTCCGCACCCCCTTGCCGCAGGCCGCAACACCCTCAATCCTCCCTTCCCCCTCGGCAGCCTTTACTGCCTCCACGGATTGTACAACACCGACTGGACGCTCCACGCCATGCAAGCCTGGCGTGCGTATCTGCCAAATGACCTCGCTCGCTCCTCAACTAGGTGGACGTGTTGCGTCCATGCGTCATACACGCTGCCGTACAACATCCCTGCCCCTGCCCCCTACACTACTTACAGCTGCATTACTGCACCTGTAACGTGGCGCGAACTGACTTAGACGAAGACGAGAGAAGGCGCCACTTAAGGCGCAGTCCGAAAAGATGGTGTTGAAAAACACCGGGGAGCCAGAGGCTATATGCAGTCGGCGTAGACAGTGATAATGGTCTCGGAGCCAGTCGTATCAGATCACGCGGGCCCAGTGTACCGATGTACCTGGCCGCACATGAATAATCATAGCTCAGGAATTACCTTGAGTTACGTTAACTATCCGGTACACACTGATACTCGGAAGTAATGACATGTAATGATCATGACTGATAGCAATTACGGTCCGGGACTTTGATTCCTCTGTTTTGCCTTATCGGAATTTCTTAAGTCCGATTCTTATCGTTACATTCCTCCCCACCTAGAGCGAGAGTCCCTGCGAGCTTATGTTTGCTCCTTGTTGGCACGTCGCTCCGTCGTACCGTGCTATTGACGTGTACGTTTTGATGGCTTCCCCTCGGCTGTGGCTGCCACACGTTTTTGCTGTGCTGGTCCATCAGCTCGTGTTTTCCGCACCTGTGTAGCATGGGTGGCCCAATACTCGTCTATTGCTGCTTCTGTGATGTTGAGTTCGGGCTCCCAGCTGTTGTGCTCTGGTCCGTAGCCTTCCCATGCAACAAGATACTCACGTCGTGTTTTCCTGCCATGCTTAATGTCTCGGTGGGCTAGTAGTCTGCTGACGGCCCAGTAGGCGCCGTCCTCCAGCACTGCCACGGGACCAGCCGGCGTGCGTCCTGTGCCTTCTTTGAAGGGCTTGATGAGGGACACATGGAATACGTTGTGGCACTTGTATGATGGTGGTAGGTCTAGCTTGACCGCGACGGGTCCTATGCGCTCTAGTATAGTGAAGGGTCCTATCCAAAGTGGTAGCAGTTTGGTTGTACCAGGGTGCCGTAGCCGAATGTTCTTCGTGCTTAACAGTACCTTCTGTCCCTTCTTGAATTGAGCGTCACGGCGAGCTGTGTCGGCGTATTTCTTGTATCGGTCCTGCGCTTTGGCAATGAACCGTTTGGCGATTTCCAACTGCTCTTTCATGTCCGTACAGAATCGTGCTGCTGCCGGCACGGGGCTGTTCTCCATGCCTAGCAATGTGGGTAGGCGTGGTGTACGGCAGTAGTTTAGTTGGAAAGGTGTTGCCTTGATGGACTCTTGGTATGTATTGTTGATTGCAAACTCGGCTAAGGAGAGCTTGACATCCCAATCAGTTTGCGCTGGATTTACGTAGTTGCGTAGGATTTCCTGCAACAAGCGATGCATTCTTTCCGTTTGCCCATCCGTTTGTGGGTGGTAAGCGGTTGATAGCTTTCGTTCGGTACCAGTGAGGCGCAGTAGCTCAGTCCAGAATTTGCTAATGAACTGGGGTCCACGATCCGAAACCACTTCTTCCGGGAATCCATGGTGGCGGAAGACATTATCGAGGTATAGCTGGGCTAAGTCTTCAGCTGTCACATCTTCGGTTGTGGGAGCGACCCGACACATCTTTGTAAGACGATCAACGAAGGTGACTATGGTATCGTACCCCGCCGTGGTTTTTGGCAGGTGTGTGATGAAGTCCATTGACACACTCCCCCATGCGGCAGTAGGAATGGGCAATGGTTGTAGCAACCCTGCGGGCTTCTCATGCGGTGGTTTATTCCGCTGGCATAGCTCGCATGCAGAGACATGGCGTCCCACGTCTACTGTCATTCCAGGCCACCAGAACTCCCTGCGGCAGAGTTCCAAAGTGCGGGTTATTCCGCGGTGTCCTGCATAAGGTGAGCTGTGCAGCTCCCTTATGATTCGGTTGCGTAGGTCATTGTGTTCCGGAACCACAATCAGACCACCACGTCGGTAGTAACCGTCTTCATCATGTACGATTCCCATTTTTGTACGGAAGCGTTGGACTGCAAGTGACTCGTCCGCTTCGTATCCCTCGAGAATGAGTTTCGGCAAATCTGATGATACTGTGTACCTTGCTTGCACTTGTGCAGCTAGAGCTGTAGAATGCATTCTGCTCAATGGATCAGCAACATTTATCCGACCTGGCCTGTACTCCCATTTGTAATTATATCGGGCAAGGTATTCCATCCAGCGCATTTGGCGTCTGGAGAGTTTGGACAGGCTTTTCTGTGTGTCGAGGAATGTGTTTGGGTTGTGATCCGTTACCAGCGTAATTTGTGGTCCTTCAAGGTAGCAACGCCATTGCTTAAGAGCATTTATGACGCCAAGAAGCTCTTGCTCCGTCGTTGTGTAATTGCGTTCTGCTGGACTAAACTTTGCGCTTGTGTATGCGACTGGTTGTCCATCTTGCATTAAAACTGCTCCTGTGCCATGCACGGAAGCATCGCTAATGACTTCAAATGGTTTCTTAATGTCTGGGAATTTTAAAATAGGTGCATTGGTGAGAGCGTGTTTTACGCCATCAAATGCGTCTTGTTGCTCCTTCTCCCAGACCCATGGTTCTGTTGAACCTGTGAGTTTGGTGAGGGCTGCAACTAATGATGAGTATCCTTGGATGAACTTCCTAAAGTAGTTTGCTAACCCAAGGAAACCTCGTAGGCTTGATACGTCCTTGGGTTTAGGCCACTCTCGGACAACCTTGACTTTGCTGTCGTCCACTTGCAAACCGTCCTTGCTGACGACCATTCCTAGGAATTTTAATTCCTGGCGGTTAAACTCGCATTTGCTGAGTTTTGCTTGCAGTTTTTCCTTCCGAAGTAGTTCAAGGACTATCCGAAGGTGCTCTTTGTGCTCTTCGGGCGTTTTGCTGAAAACTATAATGTCGTCTAGATATACTAGTACGAACTTCCCAATGTACGGTTGGAACACCGTGTTCATTACTGCTTGGAACGTCGCTGGCGCGTTTGCTAGTCCCATGCTTAGTACTAAGAACTCGTAATGACCACAGGGTGTGCGGAAAGCCGTTTTGTAGCGGTCTTCCTCGCCTATCCGTATTTGATGATAGCCTGACTGGAGGTCGATTGATGAGAATATGGTTGCGCCCTGAAGCGCATCGAATAGGTCTTCAGGGTTGGGAATGGGGTAACGGTTCTTTATGGTAGCCTTATTAAGCTGCCTGTAGTCTATGCACATCCGTAGCCCGCCATCCTTCTTTGCTGCGAAGAGAACGGGGGCACCCCAGGGCGATGTTGATGGCTGTATTAGACCTTTCTTTAATAGGTCTTCTACTTGCCGTTTGACCTCTTCTTGTTCAGGCGGCGACATGCGGTACATTCGTGAGAAGAATGGCTTTGTTCCCGGCTCTAAGTCGATTGTATGCCGTATGTTACGGTCTTGTGGTAGGCCGCTAATTGGTTCAAAGACGTCTTTGTACTCATCCAGTAAAACCTGCATGTCTGCTTGTGGTATCTTATCTTGTGAAAGTTCGTTGAGTGCGTCTGCGTTTAACTCAACCGTCGCAACGCATGCTTGTGCTTGAGGTGCCGTTTCTGACCCATGGGTCACTTCTGCAAGGAGTGGGTTGTTTTCCTTTGCTTCGCGCACCAAGACTAAGCATCCGGGTGTGTTCTTCTTTATGGCCCTTCGCGCTGCGCTGGCTGACATCAAGTCTGGCGTTGTTTTGGTCGCCAGTAGTGCACAGACACGCTGTATGGCGATTATGCCTGCGTTTGTTTCCTCCCCACCTGATCCGGACTTACCCTTGCGTGAATCCGCTATTAGTTGGTAAGTTTTACGGGATTGGCCTGCTGGTGAGGTGAGTGTGCATGTCATGGCTGGGATATCCAGAATCACGCCATTGCTCTCCATCCAATCCATGCCAAGTATGACATCTACACCTGGTAGTAAGGTAGGCATTACCAAGGCCTTAATTGTGTCAAAGTAGCGTTGGATATGGATTGGTATCCGGACTTGCCCTAGTATGGGTACTTGCCGGTTATCGGCTACCTCCACATTCAGTGTCCCTACGTTTTGTGGTTCGCATCCAGCTGGCAGGGCGGACTGGTGGATGATAGTATGTGATGCACCTGTGTCAATGAGAGCTGTGACTTGCTTTTTCCCGACGGTGCATGTGAAAAGCAATGCGTTGTCTGGGTTGATTACCCTAAGCTGCGGCTGTGTTGGCGGGTCGTACCAGACTTGTAGTGGCATAGGCAACCCGTCCAAGTACTTTCTCGTGCCTTCTTTAGTGGTGACCGTGAATAGCTGAGTACGCGGTTCATACTCGTGCAGCAAGGTCATCCCCTTAGTCAGCCTTTTGTGCACTTGAGATCTGGGGAAAATGAATACCGCACTGGTGTTGTATGGGCTGGTTGCTTTGCAGCGCTGGTAATGTTTGACCCATATGGCTGCTTGCTCAAATGGTGGGCAGATCCAAACGTGATGCCCTGCTATGTTGTGTTTGAAGAAGGAATTGCGGGGTGTGGCATATGTGGAGCAGTGAGCATCGGTGCCTTCATCGTTACAAGCCGCGTCAAAACTGAATTCCCGTCCGGTCAATGCCTGGATACGCAAGAATTCTGCACGGCTAAACATGCGGTCAGGTGTTGCAAATCCCTGACCCGTACGACGGCAGTTAGCTCGCTGCCCACAGGTTGGCGCAGCGGAGCTACCCCCTAAGCCTACACACTGCGCATCCCCCTACTTCGGATCCGTGGCGTTCCTGTTGTGCTTCTTGCAGTGGGCGTACATGACGAGCTCCTCGTTGTCGCAGAGGTAGCAGATGCCCTTGTTCTTGAGGTAGGCCTTGGCCGCTGGCGGCAGCTCATTCTCGGCCTTAGGGGACTTCTTGCGCTTGGAGGGTCCCGCTGCCGCCGCGTCATCGCTGTCCATACGATCCGGCCGGCTGCTTTTCTTGCCCTTGACCTCCTGCAGGATCTGGGATTTGCGGGCGTGGCGGAGGGAGCGGTATTGCTTAGAGCGTGAGGTATGCTTGCCGTACTTGGTATTTTTGCTGTGCTTGTAGCGGTTGGTTCTGATAGCGGCTACGTGCGCATCCTCATCGCTTTCTTCCTCGCTTTCGCTGTCACTCTCACTGCTCGATGCACTTGCGGAGGGTGCGTGCGGTACTGACGCTACGGCAATGTTTGCTGCTGCGGTCGTGTTTTTCGCGATTTGCATGGCTAGCTCTGCCGCGTATGCAGACTCAATTGCCGACGCTAGGGTTGTGTGTTGCTTTTTGTCTTTGTCCGTGGCCGAGGCGCGTGCTAGGCCTGGCTGCATGTTTTTGAAGAACCAGAAAACCCTTTCTGACTCAGGCATGTCGGCCGCATCCAGGAATATTGTAGTGATTTCCTGGATGTACTGTGCGAGGTTCATGCCCGGGGTTTGCTTGGCTTCGCCTCTGCTAAGGCGTTCGCGTGCTTCTATGGGGTCGTGCTTCAGGGTAATGTCACCGAACGCGCGGCGGAATTCTTCTGCGAATGCCTTGCCGTCTAGGGGTGTGTTCTTTTGAGCGTAGTAGCTCTGCAGGCTATCGTACCACTTAAGCGCGCGCCCTTGCAGGAAGAACTTAAAGTTGGAAACTGAGGCCATCCCCGTTAGGCGCATGTACTCTACGACCATGTTGTACCAAACCTCCCTATCGTCAATGCCCTTGTCGGTCTTTGGGTCACCGCTAAAGGTAGGGGGTTTACGCAGATGGCGTGCGTACGCTGCCGGATAGCTCACCTGTTCCAGCGTGTTGTTCATGCTGTTCAGCTGGCCCTGCATGGCCATGGCCATGCTGTTGGTGCCGCCGGACAGGTGCCCGATGCTGTTGAGGTTGTTGGCCATCGTGCCGAGCTGTCCGTTCAGCTGAACCAACATGTTGTTGGCGGTGGTCACTTGCTGGCTCACGTTGCGAACGTCATGCTGGATGTTGTTCGCGGTGATGTTGCCCATGTTAATGCGCCCCCGCAAATGCTCCTCGGTGCGGTTGATCGCCTCCAGCACTGGCAACACCGGCTGTGCTTGCGGTGGCTGCTGCTGGCGAGCGCGCTGCCCTGCGGCGTGCGGTGAGGTGGCCACTTGGGCTCCCATGGCATCGCCGGTCTGAGGGTCAAGGGGTTGTATGGGGGGTCGGGGTACACCATTGTTGTTAGCTGGCAGAGTTGTATTGGTTGTTTGCTCTTGCCGTGCGGTTGGTGCTTGTGTTGCTGGCGGTTCATTTGGCGCATCCGAATGCATGCCCGGAGTGCGCGTCGGCCTAGCCAGTCTGTGCTGCAACTCGTTGATCAAGTTGCGCATACGTGAGGAATAATTGTGTGTTTGTGCCCGTGTGGTGTCTTGGTTGGTTGCTTCGCGGGTTCCGGTTCCATCAGTGGAGCCATCATCGACCGCAGCACCACCAGAGCTCCCATCATTGGGGTTGGTTTGTTCACGAGCATTGTCGCTACTAGTTGATGCGTTTGCATTTTGGTTGTGGCCTAGAGTGTTCTGGATGAATGCGTCCAGTCGCAATAGGGTCCTGAAGGCAGCACGTGGGGAAAGGGAAAGCATATGCTGATGAAAACTTACTTCGTTTGCCTCGGGCTCGCCCAGTGAGGCAGCGCTGAGCATGGGGTCCTCCTCGCGTTCGCCATGTGCAGTCACACCGGCAGCGGCAGCAGCAGCGGCAGCGGCCGCGCGCGCAGCGTCCTCGGCGGACATCTATGCTAAGCGCTACCTAAAGAGAGAGAAGCTAGACCGGAGAGGTCGCTAATTGGTTCCAGCTGGCAATTCGCACCACTGTAACGTGGCGCGAACTGACTTAGACGAAGACGAGAGAAGGCGCCACTTAAGGCGCAGTCTGAAAAGATGGTGTTGAAAAACACCGGGGAGCCAGAGGCTATATGCAGTCGGCGTAGACAGTGATAATGGTCTCGGAGCCAGTCGTATCAGATCACGCGGGCCCAGTGTACCGATGTACCTGGCCGCACATGAATAATCATAGCTCAGGAATTACCTTGAGTTACGTTAACTATCCGGTACACACTGATACTCGGAAGTAATGACATGTAATGATCATGACTGATAGCAATTACGGTCCGGGACTTTGATTCCTCTGTTTTGCCTTATCGGAATTTCTTAAGTCCGATTCTTATCGTTACAGCACCCTCCTATTTACTTCCTGGCGGGCGGGCGGATGGCAGCACCGCTGCCTTCCATAACACCTTCCCACCGGGCAACGCTTAGTCCGCCCTGCCCCCTACCCCCAAACCGCGCTACTCCCTTCCCCCTACCCCCTACCCCCGCCTTACCCCCTACCCCCTGGCCCCCCCCTACCCCCTACCCCTTGGCCCCCCCCTACCCCCTACCCCCGCCTTACCCCCTACCCCCTGGCCCTTGGCCCCCCCCTACCCCCTAGCCCTGGGCCCCCCCTACCCCCTAACCCTGGGCCCCCCTACCCCCTGGCCCCTGCCCCCCCACCCCCCACCCCCTACCCCCTACCCTACCCCCCCCCCACCACAGGGTGTCAGCGCCCTTCGGGCCGAAGGCCCAGCTTGTAGCGAGTATAACGCTTCAAAAAATCGCGATTGGCGCGGGCGACCCGGGTTCGAACCCCGTCGACTGCAAAATGACATTTTTTGTTTTTCGCGCATTAGGCCAAATCGCCACGGATCGTAATTCAGCAAGACATTTTACCTCAAAAATGGAATGTTAGTATGCTCAAACACGACTTGGGCTCACGCACCAGGCTGCGACGTGCGGCTGGAGGGGGGGGGCTTCGCCCCCCCCCCCTAACCCCCCCCCATTCTACTGTCCAACTGACGTGCGCAGCCCGGCTGAAACGATGGTGCAACTTGTGCAGCCCTGCTTATTGACAAGAGAGACGATGGTGCTTTAGCGTGCGTGCGTGCGGCTTGTACGTCATAGTGAATTTCTTGGCGACAAGCTCATACACAAACCCCCCCTCTTCTAGCGCCCAACTTACGTGCGCAGCCCGGCTTATTGGCAAGAGAGAAGATGGTACCGTACAATGGGGGGGGGGTAGGGGGGGGGGGGCGAAGCCCTACCCCCCTTCCAGCCGCACGTTGCAGCCAACTCGTGTATGAACAGAATAACATTCAACTTCCCCCCCCCTACTGTCCAACTTACGTGCGCAGCCCAAATTATTGTCAAGAAAGATGATGGTGCTTTAGCGTGCGTGTGTGTGGCTTGTACGTCATAGCGGATCAGTTGGCGACAAGCTCATATACAAGTTGGGCGCACATACCAGGCCGTCACGTGCGGCTGGAAAGGGGGTGGGTGAGCTTGACGACATGGCTCTCAATGCGTAAGTGCGGCTGTTGCGTCACATCAAAACGAATCGCAAGTTTCGACTGTTGCTTCGCCCTCCGTGGCTGGGCAACACCGCGATACACGGAATGCCTGGGGTTGTGGGCTGCAGTAGTGCAAGGGTATAAGTAAAAGGAATAGACTCCTCGCTTTTTCACGGCTTAACGGTACCAAAGAAACAAAACTCGCAGAAATATCGTAGCTTGTTGTGCGGTTGGCATAACCTGTCAAATAATGTCTACCTAAAAGACGACGTCCAGTGTCGCTTTTCTGGTAGGGCATCCTCACTTCTCGGAAGTGAAAGTTGCGTTTAGCCCTTTTACTCCAGCGACTGTAATGGTATGCCAACAGGAGAGAATGGTTCACGTCAGAGTTAGGTTCAGAATACTGAACGCCAAATCGGACCTCACTACCGGTACATAGAAATGAGATTGTTCTTGCAACAACCAGAATACCTGCATAGAAACCAAGGCGTTTTACATAGGATTTACGAAGTCGAACATGAACTGGAGTAACGTAGGAGGCACAAGCCGAAGAGCAACACATTGATTGGCATGACTTTCAGTAACATGTCATTTGCACATAAACACCAGTAAGGAAGCTTGAAGAGACGAAAGTGGCGGGCTCACTTGTGGCAGGCAATGGTCATGCCTGACATAGGCGCCACGGCATTGGGTCGCACCACGTGAAGCCATTAACGGAGGAAATATCTGTAGTCGAGGTTTACCTGCTACTATTGCATACACTAGCCTCTAGTTTTTACATTCATGGAGTCCTGTACTGCGTCACCCGAGTTACGCCGTACAAACTCAACCTACCGCCTCGAGCAATCCACCAAAGAAGCATTACAGAGGTCTACTAACTTCTTACATCTTTAGTTGCACGCAAGTTGCCTCTGAACCTAACGGCAAAAAATGAACCCCTCTTACGCTGGCCTGTAATATACGCAAGCAACCTATAGAAGTACTTTACATAACGTTATTGGTTATGGATATTCAGTCTTCATCGTTCCAATCGTGTGTTACTCGTTTTCGCAACGCCGCTTCTAAGGCTCAGGCGACGCTGATACAGTATAAGAGGGATAAAAGCTTGGTCTGTGTTGAGTTATATCGCACAGTAGCTGTCATCTCACTTCAGAGGAGGGAAGCGACGCTCCATTTCGAGGGCTGGCAGGCAAATGTTCCTGACGATGCCAGCCCGAGCGCCCTATACAACATGAAATTTAAGACAGTGGACGACAAGGCAAGATGTGTGCTGGACTGCAGCACTGCGCGTGTCAGTTGTGGCTTTGACCGGATGGTGCCGACAAGGAGCATTCATGCTGTACAGGAATGCTCCTTGTTGGGGCTCTTAGGATCCCAAGTCAGCTCTCTGAGCTCGTTCAGGTCGTTTCTTCACAAGGGCGGTGACGTGTTTGTGGATAACTACTTGGAGGAGAAGGAGATGCGTGCTCCAGCAGCTCAACTCCTCTTTGTTAGCTACCTTGTAGAGCTGACAAGGCCTAAGGGCCACGAGATAGGCGCTGTAGGCGACTATTTCTGGTTGCAGAAGCCCTGGCTCAAGAAGAAGAAGGTGAGCTAAGAATACCTGTGCAAGCGTTGCAGCCAAAGCACTTGGCACAAGGGTGTATGCTGAAACTGTATGCTTGCTTTCAGGAGCTAGAGGGTGTGCTCGCAGCAGGCAACAACACAGCTCAGGTTGTCAGTAGTGTCCTGAACAGACGCTTCACTCCCACGGTGTCATCAGCGCATCGGGCACAAGATTTGAAAGGTGCATCCAGCAGCATGCATGGTGCAGCAACGGCACCCTCCTCGCAAACAGTGCCTTGGCAGGTTTCTGGCCATGATACCTTGCCCATTCTGCATGCAGCAGCAAGCTCACAGCAGTGTACAGCCGATCTTAGTCGCTGCACGAGCCCAGTCCTCCAGGTGAGCATGCATTGCAAAGTATCCCTTCCACCCACTGTAGGCATGGGCATCTAGGTACGGCCCTTTTCACGCCCCCTTAGACCGTGCTTACAACTGCCTTTGAGACCGACTGGGGTGCTGGAAACATGTATCATGGCACGGTCGACGCGGCTGCGGGTACTATATTGACAATTGGGGTGATGCTGAAGGGAAGTATGCGCCCTGTACTCGAGCTAAGACGCCAGAGCATGTACTCTGCCAGAGCTAATCCGTTACTAGTGTTGTTCGACATTGTAGCTATTGACACTCCAAACCTTGCAGGAAGATGCGAATATAAGCTTATGGGATATGGAGCCCAATGAGGACTCCCTGGTCTCATTGGAGGTGAATGCACTTCCGCTGGTGTAGCAGCCTTGCCTCCGCCGCTCTCTCCCGCCCATTCCCGCACCCCACTTCCATGCATGCAGGCCTCCCTTCGCGCTGCCGAGCCGGGCGGCGGCGGAACTGAACGGAGCGGCGCCGACCACCGGCCCCCCAGCAGGAGACCCAGCTCTGAGGTGGGCATGCTGATGTCGCAACCCTTTCACCCTTCTGCGGTGCAGAATTTGAGAATTGCTGTCCGCGGCCGAATGAGGTCCGATCCATCAGTGTGAACCCCTCCCCGCCCCAAACCGCGCTTACTTTGCCATTCACAAACACTGCTGCCCCGCCTCGGCTTCCGCCACGGCATCCGCCCCTCTCCCCCGCCCAATCCCGCACTCAGCTTCCATGCATGCAGGCCTCCCTTCACGATGCCGAGCCGGGCGGCAGTGGAACTGAACGGCGCGGCGCCAATTACAGGTTCCCCAGCAGGAGCCCCAGCTCTGAGGTGAGCATGCTGGTGTCGCAGCCATTGCAACCTTCTTCGGTGCGGCGTCTTTAGGATTGCTGGCCGCGGCCGAAGGGGGGTTCTAACCATCAGTGTGCACCCCTCCCCGTCTCCAAACGCGCTTACTTTGCCATTCAGAAACGCTGCCGCCCCGCCACGGCCTCCGCCCCTCTCCCCCGCCCAAACCCGCGCTCCGCTTCCATGCATGCAGGCCTCTCTTCGCGCTGCCGAGCGAAGAGAGGCAATTTGAGAATTGCTGGCCCCGAACGAAGGAAAGTCCTAACCATTAGTGAGCGTCCCTCCCCGCCCCAAAACGCACTTACTTTGCCATCTAAAAACGCTGCCGCCCCGCCTCGGGCCCCGCCCCTCCCCGCCCAATACCGCACTCCGCTTCCATGCATGCAGGCTTCCCTTCGCGCTGCCGAGCCGGGCGGCAGTGGAACCGAGAGGAGCGGCGCCGACCACCGGTCCCCCAGCAGGATACCTATCTCTGAGGTGAGCGTGCTGGAGTCGCAGCCATTGTAAACTTCTACGGTGCAACATCTTGTCTATTGCTGGCCGCGGCTGAAGGACAGTCCTTTCCATCCGTGTGCACCCCTCCCAGCCCCAAAACGCGCTTACTTAGCCATTTACAAACGCTGCCACCCCGCTCCGGCCTCCGCCACGGCATCTGCTCCTCTCCCCCGCCCAAACCCGCACTCCGCTTCCATGCATGCAGGCCTCCCTTCGCGATGCCGAGCCGGGTGGCAGTGGAAATGAACGGCGCGGCGCCGATTACAGGTTCCCCGGCAGGAGCCCCAGCTCTGAGGTGAGCATGCTGGTGTCGCAGCCATTGCAACCTTCTTCGGTGCAGCATCTTGCCTATCTCTGGCCGCGGCCAAAGGAGGGTCCTAATCATCAGTGTGCACACCTCCCCGCCCCAAAACGCGCTTACTTTGCCATTTACAAACGCTGTCGCCCCGCTCCGGCCTCCGCCACGGCATCCATTTGAGAATTGCTGCCCGCGGCCGAAGGAGGTCCAATTCATCAGTGTGAACCCCTCCCCGCCCCAAACCGCGCTTACTTTGCCATTTACAAACGCTGCTGCCCCGCCTCGGCCTCCGCCACGGCATCCGCCCCTCTCCCCCGCCCAATCCCGAACTCCGCTTCCATGCATGCAGTCCTTCCTTCGCGATGCCGAGCCGGGCGGCAGTGGAACTGAACGGCGCGGCGCCGATTACAGGTTCCCTAGCAGGAGCCCCAGCTCTGAGGTGAGCATGCTGGTGTCGCAGCCATTGCAACCTTCTTCTGTGCGGCATCTTGAGGATTGCTGGCCGCGGCCGAGTGGGGTCCTAACCATCAGTGTGCACCCCTCCCCGTCCCCAAACGCGCTTACTTTGCCATTTACAAACGCTGCCGCCCCGCTCCGGCCTCCGCCACGGCATCCGCCCCTCTCCCCCGCCCAAACCCGCGCTTCCCTCCATGCATGCGGGCCTCGCTCCCTTAGCGATGCCGCGCCGGACCGCTGTGGAACCGAACGGAGCGGAGCCCAAGCTGTCCCCGACGAGGAGCCCAAGCTCTGAGGTGAGAAAGCTGGTGTCGCAACCCTCGCACCCTTCTGCGGTGCAACATCTTGAGTATTGCTGGCCGCGGCAGAAGGAGGGTCCTAACCATCCGTGTGCGCCCCTCCCCGCCCCAGCACGCACTTACTTTGCCATTTACAAACGCTGCCGCCCCCCCCCCCCCCACCCCCCCGGCATCCGCCCCTCTCCCCCGCCCATTCCCGCACTCCGCTTCCATGCATGCAAGCCTCGCTCCATTCATGCTGCCGAGCCGGGCGGCAGTGAAACCGAACGGAGAGCCGACGACAACAGGGTCCCCCAGCAGGAGCCAAAGCTATGAGGTGAGCATGCTGAAAACGCAGCCCTCGCACCCTTCTGCGGTGCAGCATCTTGAATATTGCTGACCGCGGCCAAAGAAGGGTCCTTTCCATCCGTGTTCGCCCCTCCCCGCCCCAATAACCGCTTACTTTGCCATTTACAAACGCAGCCGCCCCCCTCCGACCTCCGCCCCTCGCCCCCGCCCATTCCCGCGCTTCCCTTCCATGCATGCAAGCATCCCCACACACCGCTGCCGAGCCGGACCGCTGTGGAACCAACGGAGCGAAGCCGACCACCGGTCCCCAACGAAGAACCCCAGCTCTGAGGTGAGCATGCTGATGCCGCAACCCTCGCACCCTTCTGCGGTGCAGCATCATGTTTATAGCTGGCCGCGGCCGAGGGAGGGTCCTAACCATCAGTATGCGCCCCTCCCCGCCCCAGCACGCACTTACTTGGCCTTTTAGAAACGCTGCCGCCCCCCTCCGGCCTCCGCCCCTTTCCCCCACCCATTCCTGCGCTTCCCCTCCATGCATGCAAGCATCCCCGCACGCCGCTGCCGAGCCTGCTCTGGCCTGTGACTGACCTGATGGATTAGACAGCGGCCATGGGATAGTCCGCACCCCAGCGGCCATAGATGGCCAAGCCAACGATCGATAGGGCGGCACAACACGGTAGGCCCTTGCCAGATAAATTATGTGTACTGTATTGTAGCTACTATGACCCCCCTAATGGCAGCAGCACCGTCAACACACTACGGCTTAGCCACGAAGACGCCACCGTCATCCGTCTACAGCGACAGGAGGTGACAGGGGCAGGCATGCATGTCATTGCCGCATCCTCACCCACTCGCGTGATCACGCAGCTACACTTGCTGCATTAATGATCATCCTGCTGGGCAAGGGTAACGAAATAAAACGCCACCTTCCCATCCATTGCCCACACCCTTCATGGTGATTTGGGTACGGCTCTGAAAAGGTATGCCGCCGTGCGAGGATGGGAATCTCGGATACCTTTCCGCTGATATGCGGTACAGCTGAAGTAAGTAAGGCTGCTATCTGCCATGAGTCCGGAACGGCAGCAGGCATCTGGGTGTTGTGGGCGCTTTGTTGAGGAGGTCAGCTTGCGGTTGAAGGTGTCACCTTAGCTTTGATGCTGTATAGATTGGGAGTGACATGCGTGCGGTCTCATGTCCTATCGTTGGAAGCTGTGTTGATTGGCAGGTGCACACACGCACGCGCTACCACTAAATAACCTTTACAGAAGCCACTCCACCCATTGAGCTGCTGGGGGAGGGGGTGCTTACTTCTTGTGGCGCGCCCGGCACGCTGGTAACATTCTCACATCTTTCACGGGTGGGGAAGTACTTAATTGTTAGTTCGGTGTTCCTCTGTACATCGGGGTACACATCCCCAGGAGGGTTGAATTGTTGCCGCCTGTGCACCTGTAGCTTGAACATGATGTGAATGATGAACACTAAAACTGACTCCTCGCCGCCCGCTGGCTCGTTCACAGCGTCAAGACCAGGTTGGTTCACCCTTAGCCATGGTTTGCAATTGCAATGGGCCTTCCTGGGGCCTCAAAAGGGGGTGCCGTACAGGGCTTAGGGGGCCCATTCATGTTCTGGTGAATTCCATTCACAACGCAGACTTTTCTAGAGTGAAGGAACGAACGTTAGAAAAGGCTGGTTCTTGGTGGAATGAATATAACGACTTTAGTTGTACGGCATAAATGCCTCCTTCTTATTGGCAGCTTGCCCTTGTTTTTGGCATCTGCCTTTGTAGTAGCATCATCGAGTGTTTGTTAGGCCCTTCTGCCAGGGCTGTTAGGTGTAGTTTACATATTACAAGTTCGGCTTAAATCTAATTAGGAATCAGCAGAACCTCGCCTCGCACAGATGGCGGACCCGAATCCGCAAAACGCTCCTGCTCAACCAGTACAGCAGCCATTGCCAGCAGTGCCACCTGCGGCGGCACCTGCGGCGGCAGCCGCGGCGGCTCCAGCGGTCGCCGGCGCAGCCGAGGAGGTGCAACTGCGCCTTAACCAGCTGAGGCGCCAAGGCATCAGGCAGCTGAACATGCACGACAACATCTTTCAGAAGTCCAGCAGGCTCGAGAGTGCATGCCCTGACCTGCTGCGGTTCCTGTTCGACCGGATGCGGGACATCTTCGTCAAGGTGACGACCGCGTCGGACCTGCTGGAGCACGTCAAAGACCTGCATGAGGACATCCAGGCAGCGCTGGAGGATTTGGCCTTTGTTGTGCGGTCGCTGCAGGGCTTTAAGGCGGCGTTTGACGGTGCGGGCAAGTGCAAGCAGCACCACTTCGATATGTTCGAGGCCCTGTACGAGGCTGTAAGCAGCCTCGTCGCCAACCCGTCAGAGGACATCCTCAGCGGCAAGGAGCGGCTGTATGACCTGAAGCACAAGACGTTCGCAGCAGCCGCAACGCAGATTAACCAGATTAAGGGTTCCCACCCCCTGTCGGAGAAGAAGGCGGAGGCCAGCACCTCCGGCCGGCAGCCCAAGCAGCAGTACAACAACAACAAGCCCTTCCACTTCAACCCGTACCCCCCCAACCAGGGCCCGCCGCGGTTCCAGGGCCAGGGCCGCGGACGCGCCCCGCACTACTGAGGAGTTAGCTCAGCTAGGGTTAGCGGGAAGCAATGGAGTGGGATAGGGGCAGTTACAACCATACCGCGAGTAGGCGAATAGGAGGAGGAGAATACGCGGTGGGGCTGATTACCCTGGATTTTGTGGCTAAAGGCCTTGAGAAATGGGCTGATTACCCAGTCGGTCAGTAGCGACCTTGAGATGGGGCTGATTACCCCGGGATGCGATATGAGGCTGATTACCTCGAGTTGACAATGGGGATTAGTACCATCGAATCGGAGTCAGGGCTGATTACCCGACCGATTGACACAATTGCTTAATAGAGCGGGAGGCTCTAGCGAACGCAAGACACTCAGATTATGTGTAAGCAACCGGCTGGGATTGTGCGCAAGTCGTACTCGGTGGCAAGCAGACGATTCGCAGTAAACAGCTTCCAATGATCCAGTTTCAATAACTCCTAGCTTATTGGCGCATTATTGCTAGTAGCATTATAGCGGCAATAAAAATGAGGGAGAAATTCCTGCCTCCGTTCATTTTGCAGCCGAAGCAGCAAGCAAATACCGACAACACGAATAGGAACGATAGTGCCTTATCGCGACCTACGTATAGGAGCGGGCAGCAGCGACTAGCGAGATTCGGCCCGCCGCTGGGCTTAGTATCGGCTTCGGCATCAACATCATCGGCGGCGCCGGTCGCGGCCAAGGCTTCAGGCACGACAACAACAATAAATGTTGCAGCAGCAGCGGCGGGCTCGGTGGTCATACCGCCAGTACCGAGGAGCGGAGCACCCATTACGTCTGGAAATTCGCAAGTGGAGGCACGCTTGGCTGCCAGCGACAATGCGCCAGAGCTGGCAGGTGTGGCCGAAGTAGAGGAATTGCCAGACGGGTCATGGGAATATGAATCCAGCAGCGGGAAGACAAGCGCTAAGAAGCCGGCGATGCATGGGCGCTTGCGCAAGAACAAAGAGTTCTGGCTATCCACCTGCCGGTCCTCGTTGGTGACGAAGTTCATTTTATTCGGTTTCCCTTTACTCTTTCTGGGGGCGCCACCAGCGGCACGGTTATTCAATAACCTCCCTTCAGCGGTCCGGTACAAGGAGTTTGTCACTGAGGCAATAGCGGATTTGGTGGCATCCCGGACAGTACTACCTGTTAGGGAACAACCGCATTGCGTGCTACCGCTGGGTGTGGTGCCGAAACCGGGCACGGGTAAGCTTCGGCTTATCCTGGATGCGCGGTATGTGAATGAGCACCTTCACGTACCGTCGTTCAAATACGAGGGCTTGGGGGGTTTGTCGTCGGTGCTAGAACCAGAAGATTTTTTGTTCACATTGGATCTAAAAAATGGATACCATCATGTGGACATGCACGAGGACTCGTGGAAGTATTTGGGTTTCCAGTGGGAAGGTCAGTTCTATGTCTTCACCCAGCTACCGTTCGGGCTAGCACCTGCATGTTGGGTATTCACGAAGATCACGCGAGAGCTAATCGGATCGTGGCGTGCTAAAGGGCACAGGGTTTCTGGTTACATTGATGATAGCATCCATGCGCATCAGGATATGGCCACACTAATAGAATGGCGAGAACTGGTGCTGGGAGATTTGCAACGAGCAGGTTTTATCGTCAACATGGAAAAGAGCGGTTTAGTACCGAGTAAGGAGGTGAAATATTTAGGGGCAATGGTTAACACGGCTGCAGGGACACTGACGGTACCGGCAGTTAAACGGGAACGCCTGTTTAATGCGATAGATAGAGCGCTGGAACAAAAGGACGCATGCAAAGTGCGGGATATAGCCTCAATTACGGGGCAAATCATGGCCATGAGTTTCTCGTTTGGCGATATGTCCGTCCTAATGACGAGGCAGTTGGTACATTGGCAAACGGTTGTAGTACAGCAAGGCAGCAGGTTGGATGATAGGGCGGTACTAGCCCCAGAAGCCGCAAGAGAGCTAGAATTTTGGAAAGGCGCTTTTCCGCGTTTCGACGGCCGCAAACCAATTTGGCTGCCGTCTTTTATCCATACGGTGAAGGTTTTTACAGATGCTGCCGGTGCTGGGGGCTGGTCGTACGGTGGTTGGGGCGGCTGGGCCCAAGACAGGGGTCAACGCCTGATTGCATCGGGGAGATGGCAATTTGATACACGGGGCACGTCTTCATCGGTATTAGAATTGAGGGCTAGCCTCAATGTGATTAAAAGCATTAATAAAGAAGGCAACCTAAGGGGTCAGAGAGTGCTGCTGCACACTGACAGCCAAGTTGCGGATGCGGTGCTCAAAAAAGGAGGGTCGACTAAATTAGACCTCCAGGAAGCGTGTTACCAAATGTTCTGGTATTGCCTTGAAGAGCATATTCATTTGATTTCGACGTGGATCCCACGTGAATTGAATGCGTTCGCCGATGCACTGTCTAAGCGGGAAGAATCTTGTGACTGGATGCTGAACCCACGTGTTTTTCAACAGTTAGCGCAGAAGTGGGGCCCGTTCGCAATTGATTTGTTTGCGTCGCATACCAATCACCAGATGATACCTTATTTTTCTTGGTTTCATACACCCACTTGTGCGGGGGTGAACGCTTTTGCGTTTGACTGGCCAAGTACGTCATGGTGCAATCCACCGTTCGCTCTAATGGGGCGAGTTTTAGCACATGCCCTGCGGTGCCGTACACGCATGGCGCTAGTGGCACCTTTTTGGCCGGGGGCAGCATGGTGGCCGTTACTGGTGGAGAATGAGTACGCGTTTAAAGGTTTCGTGTGGGATTGCATAGTATTACCGCAGGAGGCGGATCTATTTTTTGGGGGAGCGTCAGGTAACACGAAACCAGTGTTCACACCCAACTGGCACACCATCGCGTTATTGTTGGATTTTTCTACGGAATGCCGGCATGTCGTACAAATCCCTGACTTGTAATCCTAATTGCAATATATCCCGACAGTGTACTCGGAGGTCATGGAGGTACTCGGGAGCCAGCTGGGTAGCAGTCTCATGGAGAAGCCGCTTATTAAGGAGTTACTTGCAACGGTCGTACGCTGCGTACAAGCATCGAAAGCAGGCAGCACGTGGAAGGCCTACGCACCATGGATGCGCAGTTTCTGCGACTTTGCGGTAGAGATCGGCGTAAAGCCCTTGGACTTTAACGAGACGCAAATTTCACTCTACCTAGGTGGGGTTTATGCCAGCGCAGAACGGGATAAAGTGGGACCGCAACGGGTGGAAACAGCTAGCGCAGCAGTGTCAGCTCTGTTCGAGCTGGCAGGCAAGCCGTCCCCGTGCAGCGGCAAGCTGTGCGCGGGAGTACGAGAAGCGGCACGACGCACGCTGCGACCCCAGCTCTTGAACCGTGCGGCCGCAGCTGCAGAAGACCTGAAAGCGCTGATAGATAAGCACATACACGAGAACACCCAGCTCAGCGTGCGGATAATGGTCACCTGCATGGCGCTCAGCTTTGCCGGTATGCTGCGGTATAGCGACCTGGCACGGGTAATGGTCCACCACGATTTAATGCGGTTCTACCCGGATCGGGTAGAGCTGTTCCTGTTCACCAGCAAAACGGACCAGCACTGCAAGGGCGCGCTAGTGCCAATCGGGCGGATCAGCGGCCCATACTGCCCAGTTCAGCTGCTAGAACAGCTGCTGCAGGTAGGAGGCTACAAACGCGTGCCGGCGCAAGGTCCTGTGACAGCCCCAGACGGCAGCGTTAGCATCGGCGACGTGGAAGACGTCGGCCCGTTGCTACGGGCGTGCAGCCGGCACGGTCTTAAGCAAGTCGCTGTTCCGCTGATGGCAGCACCCGGTGAGAAGATCCAGCTAATCGAGCCGCTGGCGTACGCGACGTACGCTAAGCGGTTCAAGGAGCTCCTGACAGAAGCCGGAGTGACTAAGCGCCTCACCACGCACAGCATGCGCAGCGGCGGAGCCACGGCAGCAGTGAACGGTGGCGCGGAGCGCGCGGTGGTGCAGAAGGTGGGCCGCTGGCGGAGCAGCACAGTGTTCGAGCTGCACTACGTCCGGGACGACGGAGCTGCAAAGCAGCGGGTGGCGTTGTGCCTGGGGCTCGCAGACCGCTCTGGAAAGGACCCCGAAGGGGATGAGTAACGCGTGGGATGGGGTATCTTTGAAGGTCTGCTGCTACAGATGGCCACTGGTTCAATGTGAAAAAAAACGCTAACTTTGCAGGGTTACAGGCTGGGGAGACTGGAGAGGACGTTGGTGAATTGTAACGATGATGATTGGAATCCAAGAAACGCAGACTTTTCTAGAGTGAAGGAACGAACGTTAGAAAAGGCTGGTTCTTGGTGGAATGAATATAACGACTTTAGTTGTACGGCATAAATGCCTCCTTCTTATTGGCAGCTTGCCCTTGTTTTTGGCATCTGCCTTTGTAGTAGCATCATCGAGTGTTTGTTAGGCCCTTCTGCCAGGGCTGTTAGGTGTAGTTCCCGCCCGCCTCCCCGTGCTGTCCGCCGCTGGCTGGCCATGGCCGGGAGGAGAGAGGGTCGGGGTGCGGTCGCTCGCGTGGACTTATGTGCCGCGCCTGTTGCGGCTGCGGCGGCTCTTTGGCCGCCGGCGTTTGCCCTCGCGGTTTGTGCGGGTGCCCCGCTGTGCTTGCCTGCGCTGGGGGGGGGCCTTGCCCGCCCTAGGCGTACCGCGGGTTCGTCTCAGGGTGTTTTGTTTGCCCTGGGGGCCTCGTGCTGTCTCGTGGCGAGATGGTGCGACTCGAGGCTCTGCTGCTACAGATGGCCACTGGTTCAATGTGAAAAAAAAACGCTAACTTTGCAGGGTTACAGGCTGGGGAGACTGGAGAGGACGTTGGTGAATTGTAACGATGATGATTGGAATCCAAGAATCATTGTCATCCAGGGGATTTAGCTCAGTGGTAGAGCGCGCGCTTCGCATGCGTGAGGTCATGGGATCGATCCCCATAATCTCCAGTCATCCGTTTTGCGGCCAAACCAAAGACATGGTTCATCCTTTTGCCGCCCTAGCCTTGTATCGTACGTAAAAGCAACAACAGATGGGAGAGAGACAGCAATTAAAACCTTATGTATGTAGGTGCTGCATGCATGCCACTGTTCTTTAACGCACGGATGACCATGTCCGCATGTCCGCCCGACGGAGGTTATGGTGCTTGATTGGACACAGAGCGGGCTAGCCATGCGTGGATCCCAGCAGCGGACAACCATATGTTGGTGCGGCACGCTTGCTCCTCTTCTGGCCGCGGGGCCAGGTTGACATGCCCTGTTGACGGCTCGTGCGTGCATTTTGTCGGCAAGAAGAGCTTTCTTGCCTTTTGTTAAGAAAAGTAGCCGCTTTCTTGCCTTGTGTGTATGATTGGGATAGGAGTTGTCGCTTTATGCTTCAGTGTGTTGTTTGTTCGCGGTCTGGTTAGTTGGTGTGGCGTATAACAGCCGTCAGTGCTCTTAGGCCGTGCGGCCCCCGGGCTCGGGGCTACCCTGCTCTGCTTGCAACATATGCAGGCATGTAGGACGGCAGTTGTTGCCCTTGCTTGTATGCACACCTGTGCGTTGCCATACAATGCTACTGATTGGTCGGTCGATGGTCTTACCAGGAAGGCCTAGCCTGCTCTGGCCTGTGACTGACCTGATGGATTAGACAGCGGCCATGGGATAGTCCGCACCCCAGCGGCCATAGATGGCCAAGCCAACGATCGATAGGGCGGCACAACACGGTAGGCCATTGCCAGATAAATTATGTGTACTGTATTGTAGCTACTATGACCCCCCTAATGGCAGCAGCACCGTCAACACACTACGGCTTAGCCACGAAGACGCCACCGTCATCCGTGGCCGAAGGACAACTACTGCAAGTGTACAGCAGGAATAGGCGTAACAGTACGTTGGCCTGAAGTGTACCCTTCTGACAAAATAGGTTATGATCTTACACGGTTGAGAGGAGGTGACACAATGCCAGACGGACAAGGGCCTGCCCGGGTGAACTGCCCTACCACAGCCCTACAGCCTCCTGCTCCTGTCCAATGGCCAGTACCTCAAAGCAACCGCACATATTTTGAAAAGCAGGAATGCTCCTACTGCCAAATCCATTCGCTTAACAACCTGTTAGGAAACCGATATGTAGACCCAGCACATGTCGTACAGTACTGGAAAACAATGAAACAAGACTTGCAAAACGGAGACCCAGGGGTCCTAAGACTTTGGTGCTCCCTGTTCGACGAAAGAGTAGGGATGTCTGTCATCCTCGTGAACCATTATCTGAGAAAGCACGTCCGGATCAGCCATACCCAGCAGCAACCGCAACCCTGCCCATACATCGTCCTTAAGCAACCTGACACGGACAGCCACATCAAAAATCTTACGGGCAACCAAACTATAAGCAGGTTACCAAGACATGCTCGTGATGTAGGATTCATCCTCCAAGAAGACCAGCGCGCACATGCCGTAGCAGTTAAGAAACATGAGGACAGATGGCTACTGCTGGACTCGCTTGCAGCTGCTCCCTAGATACTTACAGACCAGGCAGGGCTTAACAAAGCAACGCATCACAGGTGGCAAGACCTGAGTGGAACCATCTACTGCCTAACTAATGCTGACGTACTCATAGTCGGGGGTGTACACAATAGCCTCCGTGCACTCCTAGAAGATAGTGTCCACAATGTAACACCTCGAGGACCCTACCGTGAGAACAGCAGCGTAATTGACCTTGTACAGGACACGCCAGAGGATGTGCAGCGTATTGAAGAAGCCGAAACCTTCAACACCAGTCCGGCTTCTGCCTGCATGGTGCAGGAGGGAAGGGAACGGCAGGACAACGAGCATGAATTACTGCAAATTTAAGAAGAAACCCGGCCGCTTGAAGTCGGGGAAGAGAGACCGTGCGGACACAACACCCCCGAGAGAGCAACAGGGCCTCCTGCCCGCTAACAAACACGCACAACAGCTGAGGGTAACAATGAACAAACTGGATCAATCAGCAAGAAGAGGCAACGTGCAGGGGCCCGACAAGTTACCTTATTCCAACTATCCGAGTTCAGGATGAGGCGCATCCAAGGGGCACACGGACACTCGGAGGCAGAGAGACACAACGCACCCCTGCCGCAAGCTCCCAATGCGGGCGTAGATGGACAGAGCATGCGAACCGCACCCAACACGACTGCCACCGACACAAATGACCCGATACCTCCCGTGGACAACCTGACACCAAAGAAACAGGGCCTTCTGCAAGAAAGTATTGAAAAACAGAACCGAAAGAGCAACAAGGAAAGAACCCGAAAGCACGAAAAAGCGCTGGCCAGGCAGGCAGAGATAGCAGCACTACAAGCCAGGATGAGGGCGGCCATGACAAGGGGGTTCAGCTTCCTCAAAGCTGGAAAAGGGCGGAGCCCCTCCTCTTCAGTACAGGAATGTATTATTACCACTGGAATGAATGCGATTACAGGGGAGTGGAACGACTCAATGGGCCTTATAGACTTGGAATGAGCACGGCATGCGCTCCTGTGACTCCACGGCACCAGATGACCTAACACGGATGTTATACGGACGCTGAACCCCCTTGTTTACTGTAGTTTTAGTGCTCGTTGCATGGCTAGACAAGCTCAGAGCCCCTTGTCCAGCCAAGGCCGGCCGCCTTGTTCACCCACGGCGTACATAGTGTCCTCACTCATTGCACACATTGTTAGGTTACGCCTGTTCAATCGCGCACTCAGTAACGTCTTGTCATGCTTGATAACACCCACGCATTAGGCTACAGAACCCAAATCGACGGCGTAACTGCCACATGGGAGTGCTTTCAGGGTCCCGTAGGTCGTTTAGGTTTCACCTACATTACTAACATGATGAGGAGGTCAGGCTCGGCAATCTTGGCATCGTGCTCAGAAGGACTTCAGCCATTGCGCCCCAACATCGCATGTTAGCTTATAGGCGAGGTACCCGTTTGCATTACAGTTCATAGGCATTATGGCACACAAACCAATAGCAATGGCAGGCAACATCGTCACAAAGGATTGTGTGAGCTCAGAGTAGCACAATCGATGGAAGCAAGCATGCTCTCGCCGACTTTCACAGGTAGCCCTTTGGCGACACGCCGCTGTTTCCAATTCATTAAATACTGTTTACGGTACCAGGTTAAACCATAGAGGAGCGCTAATCGGTGTTGCCGCGGTGGTCCTTTTGAATGGCTGGTCAATAAATCGTTTGTTGCGAAATTAAGTTTGTTTGGCTTCCAGTTATTTTTTACTGAATACAGATAACAAATATCTATTAGGTGCAATAAATAGTTTTGTCTAGTTTGTATGTTTTGCCGTTACGGACACACGGACGGACACACGGACACACGGACACACGGACAGGGGCAATCCTGGGGGGCGAAGCCCCCCCGAAGCCGCTTCGCGGCGGGGGCTCCGCCCAAAAAGGCAACGGGAGACTACCAACCCGCCCCCACAAGATGGTGCTGAAAGCACAGATGAAGCACCGGTGACAACAACCCAACCGACAGCGGGGGAGCAAACCAACAACGCCCAGAATGCGAACCCACCTGCTCAAGCCCGCACTGAAGATACAACAGCGCCACCACCACCGACGGGCTATCTGAAAATTGTGAACCACAATGTGAGGGGCCTGCAGGGACATATCGAATCAGTTCGGCAAAGCATTGATGAACTTAAACCGGACATCCTGGTCCTAACCGAAACCAAAATCAGCGGCAGGCACAGACGGGGAGTCCAAGGGGTAAAACGGCAGCTGGAAGGGTACAAAACGTTCATGAGCAATAGGCCGCATCACCCAGACAAGGAACAACGGCAGGCCGGGGTCATGGTGGCTGTCGCAGAGAGGTTCAGCAGGTGTCACAGTGCAGACAGCATCCCCGTGCCGAACGAGCTTGCGGGTTATGTTTGCCACTGTTGTAGTATCTTGTCTGCTGTCGAAGGATAACAAGAATAGACCTTAAGTCTTAGGGTGGGGTTGCACCACCAAGGATAGGATTCGTAGGTCCTAGCTCCCCTCCAGAGTACTTACATACTCTGTTGCTAATGAGGGCTAAAACGACTTCAGGAGGTACGACAGACCCTCATCGGCGTAACTGTACTGCCAGGCAATTATGTGGTTACGACACCATAACCGCCCAAACGGAACGTTTCAGTTTCCTTGCATAACAACGTTTTAACGCAATTACGCTTTCTGCATAGTCTTTCAAGAAACGCCTTGACAATGGAAATCATTGTCAATTATGCTACAACATCTCGCCCCCCTCTTCTAGGCGTGTGTGTCCTCACGACGCCGGGAAGCCCAGTATTCATCTAGCATAGTCTGATCAGGAAAACTGGCTCCATCCACCCAACTGTCATTCTCATGGCCATGCCCGGTCCACTTCACCAGAAACCGATGAAGGGTTCTGTTACGCAATTTGCGTGTCTCATGGTCCAAAATCTTCTCCACCTGCCAAACCGGTTGATTGGTTTTGGGATCAAAAGTCTCAGGCGCGGGCGGCTGAACCGTACCATCAGTGCGATACGGCCGCAGCAACGACACGTGAAACACATTGTGGAAACGATACCCTTCAGGCAACGTCAGACGTGCTGCCACAGGATTAATCATCTGTTCAATAGGAAAAGGACCAATCCACTTAGGCATGAGCTTACGAGAACCAGCCTGGTGGGAAAGGTTTTTCGTACTCAGGAGCACTTGTTGCCCAACCTCGTAAGACACGTGTTTCCTCCGTTGGCTCGCCCCGATTAGGGGCGTAGTCTTAGCGTTCACTCAAAATAGTCCGGGCCGAGGCGTTATGTCCTTTTTGTACCGTGAACATGTCCTATGGTGTATCCCTGTACATTTTACATGTACCTGCACCGATGTCGCAGAAACGCTCGAACAAGGTGGCGTTGTATTCGTTGTTTTGCTCTTAGTTTGCTGTCATGTTGAAAACAGAGAGAGGCGTACATGTCTGAAGACGACCCAAGTGTCGTACTTGTCGGCGGAAACAAAGTGCTGTTGGAAGGTTTGTCCAGGTGATTCGTAATCTCCATAGCAATGTCATTGTAGCGTTGTAACGCTTGAAACAACGTTTAGCCCATAAGCCAAGGATAAGTTGCCTGTTGTTGTGCATCCCTTAAATGTATCATGCCTCTTGCAATAAACTAAACTGGTAAAGTGGATATTTTGGATAAAATGTAGAAAGCTTAGTTGTAGATCAATACAAACAGCTTAGCAAAGGGTGCCGCAGTGCCACAAAAGTTGGCATCGTCCCGCTACGTTTACGTTCGTTCACTCATTTCGTTCGTTCAACGGCCACCGCTGAAAAGTGGAACGCACGACGTGCTCGTTTGGCGTATTCGAGGCGTCCCTCGCCCGACTTGGCCTTCGTCGGAATCCTGTCGGCTATCGCTCTGACAATTGCTTCTTTGATGCCTTTCGTTGGCCGTTGTTCCAGCAACGCGGAGTGGATGTGGGTGTATCAGCAGTGCGTCGAGCTGGGATAGGCAAATTTCGCCGGTGTTATGTTGTTTTTGTGGAAGCCTGCGAACGAGCGCGTATGTTGGACCCAGGCACACCGCATGAAGAGCTTAGGCATGGTGTTAGCTCGCAGTTCCAAATCGACAATCCACACGTGTCGCTGGCTGCAAATACAGCCACTGCCGTTGCTAAGGAGGCAAGATATGCATGCACCGCAGCTTCAGAAGGCGCTGCTGTGGCTGCTTACTGCACAGACATGCTGTCACAAGGGGAAGGGCCTGTGGTCACAGCGGCATGGGCGGACGAAAACATCGTCCTCTGGGTAGCGATTGCCTTTCAATGCAACCTAACCGTTTGGCATGCCGACGGCACTGGGTGTCGTGCCCTTTCCTACGCATATGGCGGCAACAGCGAAGAAATTCCCTTAGCCGTTTATGCGGGTCATTACGAACCAGTTGTACGAAGCACCACACCAACTCCACTGCCAGACCCCACACCGAGCAGCTGCCAACATGCAAGCGTCCAACGTACAAAAACCACCCTAAATTGCCAATCCAACCCAAGTCTAGCCCAACACCATCGCTAAATTTTAAAAACGGGGCGAGCCCCGGTGTCTGCGAAGCTGACGGGTTTGTCTACATCTGCCTTAGCCCGATCTTGTGCAGCTTCCAAGCAACGCTTGGCAGTTGCCAGGCGTTCAGCATATGTATCTGCATAGTTCTTAGCTGCGGGGACGGTGTCTCCAAGATCTAATTGCAAAGGGGTACGCGGATGAAAACCATAATTCAGGAAGAAAGGACTTGATCCCGTAGACCGATTCTTCAGGTTGTTCATAGCAAACTCGGCAGGTCCAAGGTACTGATCCCACTGACCAGGGTCCACATCCACATAATTGCGGAGTGTATCTCCAAGAATCCTGTTCATTCGTTCAGTCTGACCATCAGTCTCTGGATGCAACGCAGTACTCATGTTCTGCTTAGCACCAACACGGCGAAAGAGTGCAGGCAAGAAAGCACCAGTGAACTTGGTGTCCCGATCTGAGATGATGGTTTCAGGCATGCCGTGCAAACGTACGACAGCATCAAAGAATAGATCAGCTGTCTCCTCAGCATCTATCGCCTTCTTGCATGCCCTCACATGCACCATCTTCGTGACGCGATCAACAAAGACCACAAGCGCGTTGTGACCCTTCTTAGTCAAAGGTAAGCCAAGCACGAAATCCATGGAAACGCTCTGCCAGGGGCAATCTGGAATCGGAAGCGGTTGGGACAAACCAGCTGTCTTGCCACCGGTAGCTTTGTTCCGCTGACATGAATCACAACATGCAACGAAATCAGCGACATCAACTTTCAAGGTAGGCCACCAAAAGGAGCGCTCTACCAACTCAATCGTTCGATCCCGGCCAGGGTGACCAGAGAGCAAATCTGCATGACTTCAAGCGATAATCTCACGCTTCAGATCAGGGTCATTAGGAACCACGACACGGTACTCGCACTCCCCCTCTTCTTTGAGGAAGAACCCTTTGGGGCTCTGAAGGAAATGTCGAGTCACCACAGGGTTCTGAAACCAAGCGTCCCGCTTCGTAGCTTCGGCAATGCGCTGATGGAGGGCATCAGACACATTAGTACGACGTGTGTTTACCGCACAAAACACAACTGCAGATGCCAGGGAAGGATGGCGGCTAAGAGCGTCCGTGACCACATTCAAACGGCCAGGGCGATAAAGCCAATCAAAATGGAACTGCTCCAAAAACTCAACCCAATGGTTGACAGTTACAATAGTTCGTGTTGTGTCCTTCTGTCATGGTGCTGCCAAGCAGCATTCAACCGTCAACTGGGCTCCTCATTGGCCCTTTTTAACCTGACGACCCCTGTTTACCTAATCAGTCAGCACACGGGCTCCCAGCTAATCCCTTTTTATCTAATCCGTCAGCACTCGTGCACGGCTCCCAGCTAATCCCTTTTTATCTAATCCGTCAGCACTCGTGCACGGCTCCCAGCTAATCCCTTTTTATCTAAGCCGTCAGCACCCGTGCACGGCTCCCATCTAATCCCTTTTTATCTAAGCCGTCAGCACTCGTGCATGGCTCCCAGCTAATCCCTTTTTATCTAAGCCGGCAGCACTCGTGCACGGCTCCCAGCTAATCCCTTTTTATCTAATCCGTCAGCACCCGTGCACGGCTCCCAGCTAATCCCTTTTTATCTAATCCGTCAGCACCCGTGCACGGCTCCCAGCTAATCCCTTTTTATCTAATCCGTCAGCACTCGTGCACGGCTCCCAGCTAATCCCTTTTTATCTAATCCGTCAGCACTCGTGCACGGCTCCTAGGTAATCCACGTTAATCTAATCTGCCTGTGCATGGTTTTGGCTTAACATGGATTACAGTAACCCCAGCAAATCCAACTTGAACCATTCTAATCGGATTACCATGCTTGCACAACTGCACGTGCACAGTCGGATCAGATCAATTGTAATCCCTTTCGATCCCCGTTAAGTCGGAAATCCGGAAATTTTGATCCGTGGTAATCCGGGATCATCCAGCTCAAAGTCGTGTACACGAGAACGGATTAACAGCCAAAACAGCTGCGGATTAACCCATAGGGGCCGTTGGTAGGGCCACCGAGCCTGACGGCGATGTGAGCCTGAGTACGGAGGTACGTCAAAGGATGGTGATCAGTCACCAGCGTGAAAGGGACCGCACTCTGGAGATAGCAACGCCACTCTCGCAAGTCATTCATCACTCCCAAAAGTTCTTGTTCTCCCGTACTGTAATTCCGTTCGGCTGGAGAGAATTTCTTGCTCGTAAAAGCAACAGGGCGGGACTCTTGCAACAGGACAGCCCCTGTGCCATTCAACGAAGCATCCGAGACAACTTCGAAAGGCTTAGTAAAATCAGGGTAGTGAAGCAGTATGTCGTCTGCGAGCCTCTTCTTAATCTCTTCAAACGCTCATAAGGCCTGAGGTGGCCATGTGTCAGGCAACCGTGACAACCCGAACAAGTCCGTCAACGGGGCAGCAAGAGAGCCAAAACCAGCAATGAAACGCCGGAAGTAATTGGCTAAGCCCACAAAAGATCTGAGTTCGGTTGTATCTTTCGGCAACGGCCAGTCTCGAATGACTGCAACCTTCTTGGGATCCATGCGAATGCCCTCGGCACTCACAATGTGACCGAGATATTTCACTTCAGGGCGCCAGAAATCGCACTTCGACAGCTTCACCTGGAGCTGATGCTTCCGTAACACATCGAGCACTAGTCGTAAGTGCTGAGCATGCTCTTCAGGTGTTTTCGAGAAGATCAGGATGTCGTCCAGATAAACCGTCACGAACCGGTTCAAGAAAGGTGCGAAAATTCTGTTCATCGTTGCTTGGAACGTCGCTGGAGCATTCGACAAACCAAAGGGCAACACCAACCACTCAAAGTGTCCCAGGGGTGTGGTGAACGCCGTCTTTGGGATATCATCAGGGTGGATCCGCAGTTGGTGATAACCAGATGCCAAATCTAGGGCTGTAAAGTGTGTAGCGCCCGACAAACGATCCAAAGTGTCATCGATACGAGGCAACGGGTAACGGTTCTTCACCGTAATCTGATTCAGCGCCCGATAATCAATACACATACGCAACTCTCCTGTTTTCTTAGCCACAAACAGAATCGGGGCGCCAAAAGGCGACGTCGAAGGGCGAATAAACCCCTTTTCAAGCAAATCTTTAACTTGCTTCTCTACTTCTGCAAGCTCTCATTGCGTCAATCTCCACTGTGGCTTAAAGACAGGTTGCGCACCAGGTTCCAACGGGATGGTGTGATGAACACCACGCTCCGGAGGCAACCCTTGGATCGGCGCGAACACATCAGCGAAATCCTGCAAAATCTTCTTCAAGTCTGGATTCTGAGCTATGTCGGGAGGTAGCTCTAGCGCATGCATCGGAAGGCAAAGGTACGGAGCTCGGCCTAACGACGACAAGTAAGGCACGTGCTTCAGTCTGAGTCAAGTCTCGAAACGCACGGCGAGCAGAAACCACCTTAGCTGCCATAGGGGTCTGTTCAAACAACACCGCGCTAGACGCAGACACCGGCGGCAACGGGATCGGTGCGTCGTGAGCCAGCAAGGTTACTGAGTGACCTGTGGGTCGCACGAGCCGAAGCTGCCTCGTCGCCGGCTTTAATTCCGCTTTATATCGCTTCAAAAAGTTCTGTCCAAGTACCACATCTGCGGAGCCCGTCAGCGACGGCAAGACTAAGAGGCGTAGTTCTGCTCCAAAAGCTCCCATCCGAAACGTGCTCTACATTCTCCCAAGATGGGTGTAGAAGACGCATCAGCTAAACGTACAGGAGTATAGGACGTAGGCATCATGGCTAATCCGAGCTTTTCCACTAAAGCCTTAGCGATGAAGCAATGCGTCGCACCCGAGTCAGGCAACACACGTACGGTAGCAGCACCAAGTGTGCCCATGAAGATATCTAACTGTGCATCAAGGTCTGTCAGGCAACAGCTAGGAGTCGGGGACTTGGTAACCGTAGGTGCATCATACCAAAGTTCAACTGGTTCGGGAAGAGCTGGTGGTTCGTCTTCGCCACTAGTCAACGCTCTGTAAAGTTGAGTACCAGCTGGAAAAGAGCGGAGTAAAGTCATTCCGGTCAAGAAACTACGGAAAGGACCTTTTCTAGCAGGTACAACAACGCAAGCTGCGGTACTGGCATCATGCTCTTTGCAAAGTCGGTAATGCTTCAAGAAAGCGTAAAGCTTCCCTACTGGTGGATTCAGCCAGACTGTGTGACCGGAACAGTCAATGGAAAGGAAAGAATGAGAAGGCGACCCAAAATTCTTACACAAGGCATTCTTGCCGTCATCGTTCGCAGCAGCGTCAAGCGTAAACACGCGTCCAATCTCAGTCTGAATTGCTGCAAACGTCAAAGGGTTGAACCGTCGGGTTTCCCGAAGAGAAACATCAAGTGCATATGCATGCATGCTGGCAGAGACACCCAACTCGCCGATCACTACAAAGCTGGGCAATCTCCTAGTTCTCCTCTATCTCCACGTTGTTCACGCGGGCACCGGCGCCGGCCTTGAAGAAGCGGCAGCGCGAGTCGCGAGCGCGGTGGCCCTTCTCGCCGCAGGCAATGCACAGCCCGTTGCGGCGGTACGCCCGCCACTCGGCATCCGTGAGGTAGCGCTGCTTGCCCTCAGAGTAGATGCGAGTGGTGGTGTTCTGGCTGGGGTTCTGGCGGGGCTGGCCCAGCTGGCGCGGCTGGCTGGGACCGGGCTGGCTGGGACCGGCCTCACCGGCAGCGAACGTGCGCGGCTTCTTAGCGGCGACCGTCTTCCAGTCGTCGGTCTGGCGCTTGCCCTGTTGTTTGCGGTTACGTGGATGATGAGCGGCGTAAGTATAGTTTAGGGCGGTACGGCCAGATTTTTCTTTCATTTTCTTCTCTTCTCCAATCACATGCTGGATAAGAGCATCAAGGGTCTCAAATTCACGACCCAGGTAATCTACGACAGGGACCAAGCAAAGCGGGAATCAGGCCTTTTTGGAAAAGCATGAGCGTAGCAGACACATCAGTGAACTTAGCATAGCCCACTTTTTCACGAAATCGAGCGGCATATTCAAGGATTCCCTTCTGCGCATCCATGCGAATAGTCCCTTCTAGCAAAGCTTCAAGCGATTCTTGCTGCAAAGTCCTCACCTTCTGCCCGAACCGGTCTAGGAACGCGTCCATCACCTTATCCAGCGTACGCTGGTAAGGGTCCGGGTTCAGCTCTCCCCAGCCCACGAGCCAGGAAAGAGCGTCTGGGTAATCTGAGCAGGCGTGAATCAAGCTGTCATAGGGCGGGCATTTCTGGCTCAGGACCCAGGACTTCCACAGCTTGATAAAGACGGTGGGATCGCGGTCTGGCTTGAACTGCGGAGCAGGCATTCTGTAAGTGCGAGTTCCCTGAAACGAATCAGCAGCTTTAGTACCAACCTCTGGGTCACCACCGCACGGCGGGGCCGGGTCGAGCACCTCGTTAGCAACGGGCGCGTTCTGGCTGGGCTGCACGTCTGGCGCGGGCTGAGCGCTGGGAACAATCTGAGTATCGGGCACACGGCTCTGCTGAACCAGCTCAACCAGGGTCTGGAACTGGGTCTGGAACTGAGCCGAAAGCTGTGCGAACTGGCCCATGGTCACGGGGGCATCAGCGGCCACAGCCGGAACGGTCGAGCCCGAGGGTCTGGCCACATTGTCAACATCAGCCATAGTGGCATCAGGCTCAGGCTCAGCCGCAGTGGCACGAGCAAGCTCAAGCGCAGCAGCGAGCTGAGCACGCAAGTCCGCCTCTTGGCCGGAAGCGGCGTCAACGAGCTGCTGCATCCGGGCAAGTTCAGCACGAAGAGCTGCCGCTTCAGCAGCAACACGTGCAGCTTCAGCTGCACGCTCAGCAGCTGCAGCTTCCGGGTCCGCCATAGGACCGTCTGAAATTAAAAGAAAGAACTTCTCTTAACGTCGTTCAGCCGAAGAAGTCTTCGGGGTTAGGGGGTTACTATACTCTAAGGTCTAAGGTCAAAGCAACGCCAAAAGGCGGCGGAGTTACTTACCAGGCTTTACCAGCAACTGGAAAGCCTGCAACGCGGTAATAACGTCGTCCAAGCGGTCACGCATGGACCCGTAAACACGGAACCAACGTGGGAACTTGGGTGGGTTCAGATGGAGGGCGGTATTAGCCCTCAAACACTGTAGCGCGTCCGCACGATGCGCTGGGTTCTGGGAAATAATTTTTCCTCTCCTTAGGTGCCAAGGACCCTAAGACTCCAAAATGTTGTAGTATCTTGTCTGCTGTCGAAGGATAACAAGAATAGACCTTAAGTCTTAGGGTGGGGTTGCACCACCAAGGATAGGATTCGTAGGTCCTAGCTCCCCTCCAGAGTACTTACATACTCTGTTGCTAATGAGGGCTAAAACGACTTCAGGAGGTACGACAGACCCTCATCGGCGTAACTGTACTGCCAGGCAATTATGTGGTTACGACACCATAACCGCCCAAACGGAACGTTTCAGTTTCCTTGCATAACAACGTTTTAACGCAATTACGCTTTCTGCATAGTCTTTCAAGAAACGCCTTGACAATGGAAATCATTGTCAATTATGCTACAACAGCCACATTGCAATTGCCCCCCCCCGCTAAGCACCCCGCTCGTCCTACTAGGGGTGTCCTGCCCCGAAGATACGGAGACACGGAAACGCATCTACTCCTACTGCCGTACCGTGCTTGATAAGACGAGGCGAGACGGCCACCATGCGGTGGTGTCCGGAGACTGGAACGCGACCTTGAATAATACAGACCGGTCGACACGGCACCAGGACTCGGCGGACCTAGCCCACCAGCGCTTTGTGGCCCAAGCACACCTGCACACAGTACTGGCGCCAACACCTCTGGCACCACAGGACACACGGGAACCGACCTACATCCAAGTTCAGTACGGCAGGGAAACACACAGAAGCCGGATCGACGACACTCTGCTAAGCCACCAGACTCACATAGCGGCTACACATACAGGAGGAGCATGGGAACGGGTATGCGAATGCGGAGGCAACTTAGACCACAGGCCCCTATGCACATAGATTCCCCTGACAGCGGTTCAGCTGTACCCTGCACCAGCACCCCGCCCCAACAGGCCCCAACACGAGGACAGGTTATGGAACACGGTAAAGCTCCCGATTAATAGGGAAACCAAAGAGAGAGCACGGGCAGACATGGAGGCCAAGCTTACCACTGCCATAGAAGGATTGCAGGCACCCATGGAAGAAGCCATGAGACTGATAAGAGCCACCACAAAAGCGCTTGAAAGCCCCAGTGAAATTCGACAGAAAGCAGATGACGTTATGTGCAACCTGAGCTGGAGGCCGGAAATCCAAAGAATTGATATAAACCAGGAAGCAGACAAACTGCAAACCGTAATTAATCAATGTCTCGATATCCTCGTAGAGCATGCAGACAAAAAGCCCCCAAGGACGGGCGTGCTACACCCTTCCCGAAGCAGAGCAAAGAAGCTTAACCAACTGCACCGTTTGCACAAGGAGACCAAGATTGAACTGAACCTAAGGGCCCTAAAAGCGCACACGGACTCCCCGACAACATCTAAGCAGGGTGAAATCAACCGGCCACTAGAGACTGGCCTACCTGAAGCCATGAGAGGGGTGCAGGAGCCAACAAGTGAACCGCGCGCCCAGCCCCCCATGGAGCCAGACGCGGTGCAACCACCTGCGGATGACATCGGGCAGGAACGGGAGGGATACGAAGCTGGCAAAACCCAACCGTCTGATGACAAGGACATGTCAGAACTGCGCCGACGAGTGCAGCAAATTGGAGAAGAAAGAAGAAAGGCAATTGGAGAGGTGCGGAAAAAGGGAGCCCAGATGGCCGCGAAAAGGTTCCGAGCAGTCCTAGCAAAGCGTGCGAGACAGGCGCACCGATGGGTGTTTAGTACGGAGGACCAGCCGAAGGGCATCCCCACCGTACGACACCCGTCAGACGGCCAGGTAAGAACCAACCCAGAGGGAATACTCGACGCACTGCATGTATACTTCAGCAACCTCGCCAAACCAATGTCCGGTCCCAAGACAGGCAAGTACAGACCAGAGGAGGCAAAACGCGACTACCCCTGGCTAAGCACCAAAGCTGAGGACCGCATGGGTGAGGGGATCTTGCAAGGTGCGGACCCCACAGCGCACTCCCTTCTACCAGGCATGGCAGATCACGTTACCTTCCAGGAATGCCTGAACTCACTTGCGCAAAATAAAGCACCGGGACCAGACGGGATACCGAATGAGCTCCTACAGACGCTCCCAGCGTGCCTGAAACAGGCCATACACAACCTCATGCTCGTCATGTGGGTGAAATCAGAAACCCCCCTGGCCTGGACGACCTCCGACACGGTCCTACTACACAAAAAAGGAGATCCCCTCAACATCAAGAACAAGCGGCCCATCGCCCTCGCAAATACTCTTTACAAGCTATGGACAAGCATGATCACTGTTAACACAGTCATGTTCAGCCCCATAGCACGAATCTTCTCAGACGCACAAGAAGGTTTCCTGCAAGGTCGCAATACAGAACGGCAAGTTCAGAACCTACTGCATGTAATTGAAGATGCAGCCCTAACAGGACAAAACCTCTTCCTGCTATACACGGACTACAGCTCGGCCTTCAACACAATAGACCAGGACAAGCTCCTAATGATTATGTACGACCTGGGCTACCCCACCGACCTAATTGACACGGTAAAGGGTCTCTACAGCACCGCCAGAACGCGCATCAAAACGGAGCACGGGCATACAAAAGACATCCTGATAGAGCGGGGGACTGTGCAGGGTGACACGCTGTCGCCCATCCTCTTTATCATCTTCCTAGAGCCCCTCCTGAGGTGGTTACACTATGGCGGGAGGGGATACAGATACGGATGCCTCACAGACAAGGAGAATGATCAATTCAACTTCAGCTCCGGTGCTTACGCGGACGACATGGCAACACAGTGTCAAACATGCGGATACAATGCCGGAAGATAGAACAATACGCCAAGTGGGGCGGACTCAAAGTCAACGTAGACAAATGCCACCTGACAGGCATCCTACATGGACGACCAGACAACGAACTTAGAGGGGGCCCCGACAGCAAGCCCTACCGGGCCACCCTTGAAAGAATGCTTAAAGATCAAATCCAGATAGGGGGTGAAAGCATCCCATACCACCCACCGGCCACGGCCTACAAGTACCTAGGCGTCTACATCACCCTTACGCTGAACTGGGCAACGCAAATGAAACAAGTCCGAGCCATGGTCAAAGAAAAGGGGGCATGTATTGAATCCTCGCTTGCAACCCCCGACCAGAAGCTACGAATGATCAACACATGCATCCATCCGGCCGTTGCGTACAGCCTATCCACCATGGCGTACACCCCAACAGACATTGCTATCCTTGACGGAATGATTGCGGGCACGGCCAAGCGCTGTTATCAACTGCCGCGCAGCTTCCCGACCCGAGCCACCCTACAACCGGTGCAAGCCCTTGGCCTCGGTGTGGGATCCGTTCGTGAGCTGTACATCAAAAAGGCCGCCCGCTGTCTCGTGCAATCACTGAACGACAGCGGCCGCCTAGGTGTAGTCTCCAGAGCCCTACTACACCTCCAGAGAAACCGTGCGGGGGAGATCCCTGTACATGAATTCAGACAAGAGAGCCGCTTCTACACCAACCTTAAGCAGCTTGCAATACTCAGGGAAGCAGGCATTGAACTCACAGACCAGGGCACAGCATACAGTACGACCGTCAACAGTCTTGCCCGACTGTACACGGCAACAAAGACGCCAATCCCCAGACAGAGGATCACACTGCGGATCATCCAACCACTACTAGAACTCGGATACGACCTGCACGAGCTCGTAGACAGGAATACCCAACAACACATCATCACAACAACTCAGCTCAAAAACATTGGAGGAAACCGGATAAAACGGCGGCACCTAGTCGCCCTCAACCGCTTAAGTCTCGCCATCAGTTCAGCAACTTCGGGACACAGCAGTGGCCACATGAAAGCCAGCACCTATACCAGCACGAAACCCCTAAGCCCGGAGCACCGGAGAATCCCGGAAACACCAATCTTATCGGAGTTAATGAGGACCAGCACGCAGCACAAGCCCATCGTAAGGGAGAGCATCCGACGCTTCGTCGAGCGGCGCCTGAACGAGGGGGCTCAAGCTGTGGAGGAGCATGAAGACCACGCGGCTAAGGTGGACGATGGCGACGCTCCCCAGACAACGGCGGCACATGAAAGGGTAGCCGACGGACCAGACGGAAGCACGTCTGCGCCGCCGGAGGCCAACCGCAGAAGTAGGGGGGCCCGGCGGTTAACAAAAAGGCAACGCCTGGAGGCATACATAGCAGCAAATACGCGCACGGTGCCCCATGGTTGCGAAGAGGACAGGGCCGAGACGGCAGCAGACATGCCTTCTGACACCGTAGGAACTAGCTGGACGTACTTCGGCCCCGACCTGTACAAGCAGCTATGTGCCCGGCACAAACGAATAGGGAAGACAAATACCGAAGGCGCCCAAGCGATGAGGGTGAGACGCCTCCCGTCCCGCGTTCAAGCCCTTTCGGACAGGAACACTGGGAGAGAGGCCGCATGGATCGGGGATCATGCAAATAACCAAACATCACGCACAGGGCTTAACGTGCGCCTGGACTTACCCGACGTGTACGAACCTGAAGAACTCTGGGGAGAGCTGCTGTCGGCCAACGCGGGGGCCTCACCCCCTCAGGCAAACGAACATGCGCAACACCTATTCACATGCGGCGAGGACCAGGGAGGGAGAGACGCGGAGGAAGGGGACCGACGTGAACACACAGAAGCAGGGCACGACGAGGGACGCAGAAGGACCAGAGCACGCGGCAGGAAACTTAGCGAATCACCCCGGCGAGACTGGCGGCTTGCGCGCCTACAATGCACAAGGGGCCCCCTCCCGGACATGGGTGCCGCAGAAGGATTTCGTCTCACCACCGCCCTATTCTCCCATAGTGATCGTGTAACGAGGATCGAAGCAATTATACGGAAAAGGACAAGGCTACCACCAAGGGCAGGGAAGAAACGCAAACCCTACACACCTGACGATGACGGCGCAGACAGCATGGCAAACACAACGCAAAAACCATCGCACGAAACATATTACCTGGTGCACTGGGCAAACACCATCGTCACCAGAGCGTCCGTGCCAGTATTCCTGAGGCAAGGGTATCAGCCAAAACGGACAGTAAGTATACGCAGGACGTTTGGATCGGGGGGATCTAGCAGCCTGGTAGAGATAGAGTGGATGCCTACGGAAGAACCAGAAGACAGAGTCGCCGTACAGGATAACTGGCCACAACTCCTGGAGCAGTACCGCGCCGAGCGAAGGACAGATGAAAACACGAAGAAACGAAGGGAAACGACAAGGGACGCACACCTTACCGAACAACAGCGACAAGGGTGATGGGGACCGGACCCCGCAAACAAGACTGGCCTCCAAAGGCTGCTGCGGCAGGCGGTGGAGATAAACACCGAAGCCAGCAACCCAGATGTGGACATCCACCCCACTGGATCCTACAGAATCCAAGTTGGGCGGCTCCGCCAGCGATCCACCACTGACACCCACCTCGCCTATGTGTACGACCCACGAGGGCAGTGCATGGGAGCCCTAACCCTGAACCAACTCACGGCGCTGCACCATAGATACCTGCAGGCGAAGAGAGCGGACCCTGAGGAACATGCTAGACGCGCCGCCCCAGGCGGATTCCCTGAAGACATCGCCAGGCTTACCCTGCGATACAAGCCAGGGTGCCGATGTAAAAAGAACCCAATCGTCGGAGCTTATGAGAAGAGGCTAACGGATGAAACAATGGGGCGCATCAAGGCCGCATTCGCACACCCCGCAACATGGGTGGAACGTTTCGCATCCCCCTTTAACGTCGCCAGCTGCACAGAAGTCTATTACTCTTCCTTTGAAGAAGACATGGTCTTCGGTGCAGCGCATGATGCCTACTCCCAGCCTTTCACTGGGATATCCATTGCCTTCCCAGAGGCAACAACGCAGGCATGCATGCACGCTATACACTGGGCACTTGCATGGGCGCACGAGGCGCGCGGATCGGACGCCCCCACAGCGACCCTCGTCGTTCTCCCCCGCCAACCTACAGCCTTGTACAACATGCTTCTGTCCAACCCGCATGTGAAGTGGGTAGGGGAGGCGCCCCCCACCCACCCCGCGGCATGCTTAATACCGGACCAAGCAGCACTGGGGGAAAGCAGCGCACATGCCAGGAACCCATACGCACGAGGACTAGATTTCCTGCTGATAGGAAACCCCGCGGGCCTGAGATACAGCGCCGCCCTGCAACGAGAGCTTAGCTTAGAGAAGCCACGACATGCTCCCCACCCCCGCACGATCAACACGAGTGGGGAGGAAGAACATGAGCAACGCATAGCGGGCTGGAAGGCCCCCCAATGGGTAAAACGGAGAGTGCACCAGATGACAACATCCCCACCATCCCCACCTCGCCGAACAGTCGCCACAGAAGACCTCGACTCCACCACGCTGACATCCTACTACCCCGCAAAGGTGTCACTGCGATACGACGCCTGCAACGGCATTTACACAGACGGCAGTGTGCAAAAGGATGGCAGCTTCAATCGCCTAGGAGCAGCAGCAATAGACGCGTCCACAGGCAATACCACCTACATAGATGTAAACGGGGGCTGCCACGGGTGCCAGACGATAACAAGGTGCGAACTCAGCGCCATGCTACATGGGCTGCGAATGCGTGAAGGCACACCCGCGGCAGAGGAAGACCTTACCATATGGACAGACTCTGCTGCAGCACTATACCTCGTGAGAAAGGCTATCAACGGCCTCCACCAACCAGATAGGCTTCGATGGTGCAAGCATGTAGCAATTGTGGAAAGTATCGTCGAAATTCTCGCCCACAGAGCTAAGAAAGGCCTTAAAACATATCTCCTGAAAGTAAAATCACACATCGGTGTAACCTACAATGAAGCGGCCGACCAAGCGGCAACAAGCGTGGCGAGCGGTAAGAAGGAAGCCACGATAAAAGAAGAATGCGATAACAATCCCAGGAGAAAATACTACTGGCTGGTGTCTAAAAAGTCAGGGTACTACACCAACGACCTCAACGTTGGGATCGACAGAATCATGGACGACAGCGTTAGAGAAGGCTATGCCCGGCCCACTCTCTACACTGACCTCATTAAAAGTGCCCTCCCGGAAATAGACAGGAAATCAAGCACGAGAACACAGCAAGCCAGCGGTAACCGGCATGTCAAAATGAGACGGCTTATGTGCTACCTATATGGGTGCCTCTGGAATGTCAAGCTCGCACAAAGATACAACAGGCCCCTAGTAGGCAAGCACAATCACCAGGTGCGGAGCGCGGCTATATCCGACGCGAACGGCAATGAACATGCTCCCTGCCCGCTATGCGGGCTATCCGACTCCGGAGGCCATATCCTAGGGGGCTGCAGGCATTCGCTTATGCAGGCCATGTATATAAAAAGACATAACCTGGCAGTCCAACTGCTCACCCGTGCGATCACGAAAGGTAGCTGTTGTAGAGTGGTTAGCCTCTCCGGTTAACTCGCTGTGGGATTGCCAGTTGTACGGCAAGGGCAAGCCTCGCATGGCTATGTGGCTGCGTGAGACAGCCCAATGGCTAATGGCTTACATGGACTAACACAGACTATTGGTATTATTGCTATCTTGTAAGAGACAGTTATGATACGGCCGCCATTCACAGGTTAACAGGTTATGAGCCCCGAGCTCTACTGTGTTATCTCTCACCGACAAAGGGGCTAACTGAAGGAACTCAGGATCGGCCAAGTAGTTAGGAGAGATGGGAAGGTATGAGATTGTTCCCAAGTATGATGGGACAAATTGGAGGACGTTTGCTCGGAAGTATATCGATCTTCTGGCACAAGAGGATATCGCTGTGGATGTGCTGAGAGATGCTGAGTTTCCGAACGTGACAGTGTCGAAGAAGGCGCTGGGCTTTCTGCGCCGCAATGTGAGCAGGGATTTTGAGGAGGACGTCCAGGACTGCGAGACCGCCAAGGAGGCCTGGGACATCCTGCAGAAGCTCTACAACGACGCCATGAAGCTGCAGAGGCCGGAGCTAAAGAGGCGTTTCCGGCAGCTGCGATTCTGCAGCAAGGAAGACAAGGACATCGCCGGGTTCTTTGCCAGGGGGAAGGCACTGCGCAACCAGCTGAGGGACGCTGGAGTGGAGTTTACCGATACGGACCTGGCCGAGCAGATTCTGGCCGGGCTGCCGGCTGCGTTTGAGCCGATTGTGACGACCATCAACGCGATGATGGCCAAGGCGAGCGCAGAAGCTGAGGACGGCGAGGAGGAGGACTACAACTTGGAGGTCGTCAAGAAGCAGCTACAGACGCACGAGTCGATGATGAAGCAGTCGGCGGGCAACATGGAGCTCGTCAACGTCGCGCGGTTTGATCGGCCCAGAGGCCAGCCACGGACGTTCCCGGGACAGGTTCTGTTCAACGGGGTCTGCTTCCGGTGCGGGAAGAAGGGGCACAGGAAGATCGAGTGCCGGGCTAGCAAGGAGCAGGTGCAGCAGTTTAGGCAGCAGCAGGCTCAGGCGCAGCAGGGTGTTGAGGGGCAGATGCAGCAGCTGGCGGTGGGACAGCCGCAGGTGCTGCAGGTACCGCAGGCACAGCAGATGCAGGTGCTGCCGGTACAGCAGGTACCGCAGGCACAGCAGATGCAGGCGGTTCAGGCGCAGCAGCAGCAGCAGCAGGCGCAGCAGGGGAGGCAGCCGGGAAGGTTCCGTGACTACGCAGCGGTAGCGCACGAAGGGGGCTTGTTCAGCAAGTACCCGACCCTCGCTCCCTTCATCCTCGATTCGGGTGCCACGACCCACGTCACCAACAGCCTGGCGGACCTGCACGATTTCCAGTGGTCGTCCGGTGGCGAGATCAGCGGCCTGTATGGCACTAGCGGGAAAGTAGAGGGCTCGGGAACGGTGGTGTTGGTGTCGGGGGGGGTGCGGTTCAGCATCCATGACGTGCAGTACGTGCCGGGCGCTCAGGTGAAGGTGATCTCGGCTCTCGTGCTGGCGGACAAGGGCTATGAGTCGGCGGTGAAGAAAGGGGGACGGTCGGAGGTCAGCTACGACGGAGCGGTGGTGCTCACGGCGTCACGCAGGGAGGGCAGCCGACTGCACTACATTGACGCGGAACCCCTGTCGGTACTGGACGATGATATGCTGGCGGAGGCTATGGATACGGCGCTGCCCATCCTCGACCCGCTGTGCCTTTGGCACAGGCGGCTTGGTCACCTGTCGTATGGGGGCATGGAGAAGCTGGTGCGGGAGAATATGGTGGAGGGGCTGGACCTTTCGCTGAAGCAGTTCGCAGCGGCAGACAAGGTGTGCGAGCCGTGCATGCTGGGCAAGCAGCCAAGGGTTTCGTTCCAGTCCTCCAGTTCCACCACCTCCCGGCCTCTCGAGCTGATCCACATGGACGTGTGTGGGCCGTTTCCGGTGGAGTCGCTGAATGGGAACAGCTACATGGTGACGTTTTTGGATGACTACAGTGGTTACTCGCACTTGGAGTTTGTGCGGTTTAAGTCGGATGTGCCTGATGTGGTGAAGAAGGTGCTTGTCATGTTCGAGCGGCAGCTGGATCTGAATGTGAAGGCAGTGCGGACGGATCGGGGGCGTGAGTACGTCAACCGGAAGCTGGGCGAGTGGTTCGAGTTCAACGGCATCGATCACGAGAAGACAGCGCCGTACACGCCGGAGCAGAACGGCAAGGCGGAGCGTCTGAACAGGTCGATTTTGGAGAAGGTGCGACCGATGCTGATCGACGCCGGCCTGAAGTCCTCGCTCTGGGAGGAGGCAGCTACGTATGCGTCAGACGTGAGGAACACGTCTCCGTACCGCAACCATCCCACTACTCCGTATGAACGCCTCTCGGGCAATAAGCCGGACGTTTCCAGCCTGCGGGTGTTTGGGGCGAAGGCGTACGTGCACGTGCCTAAGCAGCAGCGGAGCAAGCTGGATGATGTGGCAGTGAAGGGGGTGTTTGTGGGGCTGGAGCCAAAGGGACGGCAGTTTCGGGTGTTGGTGGGTGGAAAGATTGTGGTGAGCAGCAGCGTTACGTTTGACGAGCGGCTGCCTCAGGCGGACTCTACCGTGGGAGGATCGAGCAGCACTAGTGACGACAGCTGGGGTTTGCTGCTGTCTCCAGCCAATGTCGACTATGACGTCGGCAGTGGCAGCAGCAGTGGCGGTGGTGCCGGCAGTGGCAGCAGCAGTGGCGGTGGTGCCGGCAGTGGCAGCAGCAGTGGCGGTGGTGCCGGCAGTGGCAGTGGCAGTGGTGGTGGTGCTGGTAGCGGCGGCAGTGGAGGTAATGCCAGCAGCGGTAGCGTGGGAGGCACCCACAGTGGCAGTGGTGGTGCTCTTGGCAACGACAGCGGGGGAGGCGCAGGCAGTGGTAGTGGCAACGGTAATGGCAGTGGAGATGGTGAGGAGTCGGACGACTCTGGGCGGAGTGCGGCAGCTACGGCAGAGTCTTCTGAAAGTGCCGCCAGCAGTTTCAAAAGCTTGGCTGGCGGCAATGAGGATGGTGGGGGTGGTGCAGGCGGCGGCGGACGTGCACGCCACCCTCCGAAGTGGATGACGAGCGGTCAATACGTGGTAACGGCAGTGGAGAACGCCAAGGATCAGTTTACCGATAAGGAGGCGCGTAGTGGACCCTATGCAGCGGAGTTCGAGGGGGCGAAGCAGGCGGAGATTGCGAGCCTGCACGCCAATGGTACGTGGAGGCTGGAGAAGCCACCGGCAGGGGCTAGGGTACTGCCGGTGAGATGGGTTCTCACGATCAAGCGCCGGGCAGATAACAGCATTGAGAGGTTCAAGGCGCGGTTGGTTGTTAAGGGCTACATGCAGCGTGAGGGTATTGACTTCAACGAGGTCTTTGCCCCAACCGGCAAGCAGTCGACCCTACGGGCTTTGCTGGCGAAGGTGGCGGCTGAGGGCTTGCAGCTGCATCACGTAGACATCAAGACCGCTTTCCTAAACGGTGAGCTGGAGGAGGAGGTCTACACTGATCAGCCGCCGGGGTTTGAGAATGGGGACAGCAGCCTCAAGTGCCGCCTGCAGAAGTCTCTGTACGGGCTGAAGCAGGCGCCGCGGGCTTGGCACATTAAGCTGAAGTCCGTGCTGGAGGCGCACGGTTTCCAGGAGTCGGAGGCAGATGCGGGGTTGTACGTGCGACGAGGCAGCGGGGGAGGAGCTGAGGTGTGGCTGCTCGTGCACGTAGACGACATGCTCATCTCAGCAAAGCTGCTGGAGCAGGTGGAGCTGGTCAAGCAGCTGCTGGGGGAGGTGTTCGAGGTTCACGACCTGGGGAGGGCATCGTTTTTCCTGGGCATGGAGCTGCAGCGGGGCGGCGGGAAGCTGAGGCTAACGCAGCAGCGACAGACGTGGGAGCTGGTGAAGCGGTACGGCCTCGCACACGCCAAGACGCGGTCCGTGCCACTGGATCCGTGCACCAAGCTGGAGCGTGCGAAGGACGGCGAGGAGCTGCTGGACAAGACGCGCGGCTACAGCGAGGTTGTGGGCAGCCTGATGTATCTGGCCGTCAACACTAGGCCGGATATCGCACAAGCCGTGGGAGCACTGGCGCGCCACATGGCGAAGCCGACGGAGCAGCACTGGGAGGCGGCCATGGGCGTGCTGCGCTACCTGGCAAGTACGGCGGATTACGGGCTGTGTTTCGGGGGCGGAAAGATGGAGGTTGAGGGGTTTTGCGATGCGGATTACGCAGGGGATGTTGACACGCGTAGGTCGACGACCGGCTATGTGTTCACGCTTAACGGCGCGGCCATTAGCTGGTCGAGCAAGCTGCAGCCAACGGTGGCGGTCTCCACCCTGGAGGCCGAGTACATGGCTGCGGCGCAGGCCACGAAGGAGGCGTTGTGGCTGCGCAAGTTGATGGGCGATCTGGGGATGGAGAAGAAGTGCATGCAGATCTGGGGCGACAACCAGGGGGCGCTGAGCCAGATTAAGCACCCCATAGTGTCGGAGCGGTCGAAGCACATTGACGTGCAGTATCACTTCGTGCGGGAGCGGGTGCGGTACCAGGAGGTGAAGTTCGATTACTGCTCGACGGAGAGCATGCTGGCGGATGCGTTCACGAAGCCGCTGGCCAAGGTCAAGTTCGAGCAGTGCCGGAAGGGCATGGGAGTGAGCAAGAGGCCGCAGGTCTAAGGGGTTGTCTGCGGAGAAGACTGCAGTGTACTGAGGGTTTGTTAAGTGGAAGGAACTGCAGCGTTATGAGGAAGTTATCAGTGTTCCTTTGGGTTTGAGGAAGAGTTGGGAGTTTTCGTTATCAGTGGAACCTTTTTGGGTTAGGAGTTTGCTTTGCTTTTGGTTCCATAGTTTGTTGTGGGTTAAGTGAGCTAAGGACAACAACAGTGAGTTATCCGCGTGGGAGTGTTGTAGAGTGGTTAGCCTCTCCGGTTAACTCGCTGTGGGATTGCCAGTTGTACGGCAAGGGCAAGCCTCGCATGGCTATGTGGCTGCGTGAGACAGCCCAATGGCTAATGGCTTACATGGACTAACACAGACTATTGGTATTATTGCTATCTTGTAAGAGACAGTTATGATACGGCCGCCATTCACAGGTTAACAGTAGCAGTGGGGGATGCTTCATGGTCATGGACGCAGCTGCGAGGGATGCACTGCCTGAGTACATAGCTGATGACCGCCCTCCTGCGTGGCTGTTTGACGGGAGCGTGCCCGACAGTATAAGATTGAAGCTGCGACCCGACATCCTGTTCATTCCAAAGCTGCCCAGGCAAGCAACCGTACAACCGGGATACACAGGACCATGCAATAAGGCAAACTACACAGTACACATCCTTGAAGTTGGCTACGCTGCAGACACCAACCACCAGGCAATACAAAACGAGAAAAAAGACCAACACCGACAACTAGCTGATCTCCTCACAAAAGCAGGGTGGAAAGTCCAGTACACCCAACAAGAAGCGATCAGCCTAGGATTCGGTGGGACGATACGCAAGGACTTGCACCCGCTCCTTCTCACTCTGGGTGTCAGCGCGCATGCCGCACGCACATGCTGCGAAGCACTACATGACAATGCCATCAACTTCCTCAACGCCATAGTGAAGCACCGGAGAAGAATGGAACGAGGCCTCCCCCCAGAAGACCCAGGAGGGTAACACCCACCTACATACAACTACCCCATAGCGGTGGCGGAGGGTGTACAGGGGAGGGGAAACCCGTTGATCCTCACCACCACCCGTCCCCTTAAACCACGCCAGGGCAAGCCCGGCGTAATCTTATTATTATTATTATTATTATTATTATTATTATTATTATTATTATTATTATTATTATTATTATTATTATTATTATTATTATTATTATTATTATTATTATTATTATTATTATTATTATTATTATTGTCATCATGTTGCTGCGCGCGGGGTCATTGATGGTCCACCGCTTTTTCCGTCAGGCAGGTGCAGCGGTGTGTGCGTGTATGTATTGTGCATCCACGATGCTCTTGTGCTAGCCATAACTATGCAGCCACTAACCAGTCAAAACAAAACGAAAGAACTGCAAAACACAAACACTTAGCCAAAGGATTTCCTTACACAAGCAGGCTGAAAAGTTCAGTACACCCTTCCAACAAGAAGCGATGATTATAATAATAATTATTATTATTATTATTTTATTATCACTAACTATGCAGCTTATTATTGCTGTTGGGTGCGTGTCTCTTTGCCCATCCATCATTGTATCCGTTAGGACTGTTCATCATATAATCATGGTGAACGACCGACGTTAGTTTACACCCCTGCTGCCAGGCTTAACATTGTCGTACTTATTGTAACCGGGCGAGACTGTGCTTGAGGGAGTGATACGTGGCGAGGCATGCAGCCCTTATATAATTGGTGTCCGTTAACCCGGCCGCTACATCGTTCTTTCTTGAGGCGTCAGCGTGCAGGCAACCAGTAAGTCCCATGATGGTGGTCAAGCAAGTCGCTTACAAGTTTAATCACCCTGCCTTTACTACTCGTCCAACAGCGTCGAAGGTGTAACAACACAGTAAGCTTATGGTAATATAAAGACATATATCTAAATGGCTAAGACCATAATAACAGAGCTTACGTATAACGGAGCTGTAATAACTATAATCTGGAATCCACATCTGGATCTGGTTCCTGAGCTTCGAAGGTCGTACGGCCTTCCTTCCTGTGGCATGCGGTTCTTATGGCCGGTAGAGAGCTCAATCCCTCTCTCATGCTCGTATAGGACTAGGCCTTTGCCCTAGCTCCGCCTTTGCTCAGTTTCCAAGTTTCAGTTTCCATTCCAGCTAGTTGTCTCCTTACAGTGGTGTGATAAAGCCAGGCTCGTGACCCAATTGTTCACAATGTCGAACCAGCCGGAGCCCGACAACCTGCTCGAAGCCCTCCAGCAGGCGCTTCCTGCGCCGTCCGCTGACATGATGTCGGCTCACTCGGCCGAGGTAGGTCAATTTGCCTCCTGGCTCGAGACCCTAACGGACTCACAGCTTCAGGAAGTCGCTGCTATGGCTCGTGCTAGGAGAGACGTAATTAGCCTCGCTCCTGCTAACGCGCCTACCGCAAATCCCAACAATCCCAACAATGGTCGCGAGCCGAACAACGGCAACGCAATGACCAACCAAAATAACAATTTGCCATTGAGCAACAACCAAAACATAGCGACGCAACAAGCGCTCTTGGCCCAGCCAAGGGACAGCTCAGCCGCATCGGGAAATGCCAACCATGGCTCCGACGGTGGAGCAATCGCTCAACCATACCAATACTATAACCCTTATGCTTACAACAACGCATACGCTTACAATTATTATTACCCTGGCTACTACTATGGCCACGGATATCCTCCACCAACAACAAACCAACCGGGAACACCCCCACCCCCTCTCCCAACCAATCCAATCCCAACGGAACAGGGCCATGGTGACACCAACAACACCGCCCAGCAACCCGCAACCCAGCCCCCGGCGGCCGTGCCCGTGGCAACCCAGCCTGCCAGGTCACCGGCTATGGCGCCTGGTAACAACAACCAGGCAGCCAGCCCAACCCAGGTGCAGCAGTTCGCAGCTGGTTGGTCCCAGCAGCCCATGCCCATGCAGCAGCCCATGCCCATGCAGCAGCCCATGCCCATGCAGCAGCCCATGCCCATGCAGCAGCCCATGGCCATGCAGCAGCCGATGTATGGACCGCCCCCAGCTGTTATACAGATGCCGCCGCAGGCCATGATGCCGCAGCAGCAGATGGGACAGATGACGGGACCCCAGACAGTGCAAGACACTGTGTTCAGCATCCGCCGTCACGTGGGCACCATTGAGACCACCCAGGCGCAGCAGGGCCAGACGATTAACCAGATTCAAGGCACGGTGGACGCAAACAGCGCCCAGCTGGCCGAAATAGCCCAGGTGGGTAACGGGAACGTGCCACGTGCGCCAACGGTCAATCCTGCTAGTGGGAACGCGACGAATGCGCCAAATGCGAAGGCCATCCCCCGACCACCTGCGCTAACTGGCGATCGCAAGCACGACGCATCCAAAATAGCTGACCATGAAGTCTGGTATGACACATTGCTGGATTACATGCGCGCAAACAAACTTGCGGTCGTCCAGACCTTTAAGCGTTTCGTGCAAGGAAACGCAGCGGCATGGTTCAATAGCCTCGAACGCAATTATAAGCAACGCAATATTGAGCTCACAGAAGCCGCTTTGCGAATTGAGTTCGTGCGCGCATTTGGCAACCCGCTGTTGAAGCATGACGGGCATGACGCACACGACCGCTTGCACGATAAGGAAGCTAAGCACACTCCCGGCATGCCTGTTGCGGAATATGTGCAACGCTTCACTACTATCCTGCTGGACGCGCCGGAAATGGCCGAGATTGACAAAGTCACGTGGTTCTTGCGGAACATTTCCCCAGGCCTTTCTAAAATGTGCGGGGTCGATGAGCATAACCAACGCCACGAAACTCTTGCATCCGCCGTCAAAGCTGCATACGCTGCTGAATTTAAAATGCTGCTGTCCAGCCGGTCAAGCGGCATAAGCGTTGCGGCATTGCAAGCGAGATCAACCGCGGCTGACGAACCCACTGCAAGTCCCGCAGAGGACACCGCTCATGTTGCATATGCGAAGTTTTTCCGCAAGCACAACCCCAACCACGGCAAGGGTTCCTCCCGCGTTAATAAGTACAAATCCCTGACCCACTCCCGCAAAAAGCAGGCCATCAAAGCGCTGACCGAGCGCATGGAGCAGGGTGGCGGCAACAACGGCCGAGCTGCACGCGCCGTCGAGCCGTGGGTAGCCGAGAAGAAGGCCCAGCTGAAGGCCGAGGACTGGTGCTTTGGCTGCGCTGAGCTCGGCAGGAACCCCGAGAAGTACCGCCACAAGAACTGGATGATTACGCGCTACTCCAGCTGCGAGAAGCACAACCCCCAGTTCAAGAGCGCCGGTCCCAGCAACAAGCGCCAGCGATAGGATGCTGCGCAGCTGGGGACGAGTGGTGAACCCACTGCGCACCAATGTGAGCATCATGGGCAACCCTCAAGCGTTCCCCCCAACTCGGACCGCATGTTCAGCCGCGACGAATTCCTTAAAATCCAACAAACCGTTGGAAAGGAGTTCACCTTTGACGCCGCTTGTAACGATGACTGTTCGAATGCTCACTGCGCCACGCTTGCTAGTGCAAAGCACTCGTTTTTCAAGCAAAACGTAGCAGGCCACCATGTCTGGATGAATGCACCCTTCACTAGCATTCCCTACTGGATTAGGCACTATCAGCGCTGCAAGGCAACGGACCCCTATAACACTAGCGCGGTCATAGTTATGCCTAAGTGGCCCAACTTGCAAAAGCTTACTAACGGCATGCAACTGGTAAAAGAATACCCTAAGGGCACACAGCTTTTCACAGCGCCAAACGCCAGCGGCGAAGGTAGGCATGAACTACCTGGCATCCGATGGCCAGTACAAGTTTGGTATGACGCACCAGCACAACCAAAGCTACGGATAGCGTCGACAGAAAACGCACTGTTGTTCCAATGCACGATAGGCAACCGTCACGGTACGGCACTTGGACACAGGCGCATCGCATACGATTGTGAGCGAAACCTTTGCTCACAACCTTGCAACCATACAGCCCAGCAAAGCTCCGCATGTAGAAACTGCGGATGGCACACGGGTAAAAGTAGAAGGAGAAGCCAACATTCCGCTGCAAATCCATCATTCTAGGCATGGACTGGCTCAAGGCCAAGAACGCAATCCTAGACATTTCCCACTTGCGCTGCACTCTAACCACAACTACCGCTTTTGCACAGTCCAAACAATACGAGCTCATCGCTAAACCCACTAACACCAGTTCAGGTGGGGAGGTGAATGCGGGAACCGCGGCAATGCGAACCATCTGCGCTTTGCTTCATGCCGGCACAACACCTGACCTGATGTCAGCGAGTGCTGCACGCCGCGCGATCAAAAAGAACACTCCCGGCATGCTCGCTCGTAATTGTTAGGGAAACAAACGACCGAGGGCTACCCACCAATTCTACCGAAGGTGGCAGACCCCACGTCGCTCCTGCACAGGTACAGCCAGTAGCACCCCCAACAGCCGATGAAAAAGAGCTGGTTGCGGAGGAAGACATCAAAGGACTACTGGAAGAATACAAAGATGTCTTTGAGCCGATTTCGGGACTACCGAAGGACAGGGGAATAGGCCACGCTATTCCTCTAGAACCAGGCTCTCAACCAGTATTCCAGAGAATGTACCGACTCTCACCACCAGAGCTCGAAGAGGTTAAGCGACAAGTAACCGACTTGCTTGACAAGGGCCTCATTCAACCAAGCAGTTCGCCTTGGGGAGCCCCTATCCTCTTCGCAGCAAAGAAGGACGGTGGACTGAGAATGTGTATCGATTACAGGCAGTTAAACAAAGCCACTGTCAAAAATCGATACCCAATCCCCAACCCAGAAGACCTGTTTGATGCATTACAGGGAGCAAAGGTCTTCTCATCTATCGACTTGCAGTCAGGTTACCACCAAATCCGCCTCACAGAAGAGGACAGAGTAAAGACTGCATTCCGTACACCATTCGGCCACTACGAATTCCTTGTACTAAGCATGGGTTTAGCTAACGCACCCGCAACATTTCAAGCGGTGATGAATTCAGTATTTCAACCCTACCTTAACAAATTTGTCCTGGTTTACTTGGACGACATCATTGTCTTCAGTAAAACACCAGAAGAACACAAGGAACATCTTCGCATGGTACTGGAAGCTTTACGGAGAGAAAAACTCCAGGCCAAGTTAGGGAAATGCGAGTTCAACAAGCCTGAACTTAAGTTCTTGGGCATGATTGTTGGCCGAGACGGTATCAAGGTAGACGAGGAGAAAGTGGCCGTCATTAAGAACTGGACCACACCGAAAGAAGTCTCCAGCCTACGAGGCTTTCTTGGCCTCGCCAATTACTTCCGAAAGTTCATCCAAGGGTACAGCTCCTTGGTTGCTCCACTTACAGCACTCACCGGTTCCAAAACCGAATGGAAGTGGGGTACTGAACAACAAGAAGCATTTGAAGGTGTAAAGCAAGCACTTGCAAACGCACCAGTCTTGCGCTTGCCAGACATGCGCAAGCCATTTGAGGTTGTTAGCGACGCCTCTATACATGGCACAGGTGCTGTCCTTATGCAAGACGAACACCCTGTCGCATATGCTAGTGCAAAGTTTTCCTCAGCAGAAAGGAACTACACTACCACGGAGCAAGAACTCTTGGGAGTCATTAATGCACTTGGCGTTGCTACCTGGAAGGTCCCCAAATTACTTTGGTAACAGACCACAACCCAAACATGTTCCTTGACACGCAGAAGAGTCTGTCAAAACTATCCCGTCGCCAAGTGCGCTGGCTTGAATTCCTCAGTAGATTCATCTACAAATGGGAGTACAGACCTGGGCGTATCAATGTGGCTGACCCCTTAAGCCGCATGCATTCCACAGTCGAAGCAGCTCGTGCTCGCACACGCGCTCGCTTAAAGTCGGACCTGCCAAACCAAATTAAGTCTGCTTACCAGCACGACTCATTTTTCTCAAGTAGAGAAAACATGGCAAAACATGGCGTTAAACGTGACCGTGACGGATACTACCATCGCGAGGGCAAGATAGTCGTGCCTGATCACCACGACATCCGTGACCGAGTAGTCAAAGAGCTACACAGTAGCACCTACGCCGGCCACCGCGGCATACAACGCACAAACGAACTCATCGCACGCGAGTTCTGGTGGCCAGGCATGACGCAAACGGTCAAAAAGCATGTTAATGAGTGCTTAACATGCCAACGAAACAAACCGTCAACCCAACGACCAGCCGGTTTGCTAAAGCCCCTCGCTATCCTGAAACACGTATGGGAAAGTGTTTCGTGCGATTTTGTCACACACCTGCCGTCGACGGACGCAGGCCATAACGTCATCATGGTGTTCGTGGACCGCTTAAGCAAAATGTGCCGAATTGCACCCACGACAGAAAACGTCACGGCTGAGGGACTCGCATCTCTCTATGTCGACAACGTGACAAGACACCACGGGTTCAGTTCAGAGTTTGTCTCTGACCGAGGTCCGCAATACATCAGCCAATTTTGGCGGGAAGTTGCTCGTTTAACGGGAACTACCCAGCGACTGCCTTCTGCCTATCATCCACAAACGGATGGACAAACGGAACGCATGAACAGGATTATCCAGGAAATCGTGCGCAACTACGTCAACCCAGCTCTTAACGACTGGGACACCAAGTTGTCAATGGTAGAATTTGCTATCAATAACACATACCAGGAATCCATCAAGGCAACACCGTTCCAACTCAACTACTGCCGTAACCCTTGTTTACCAACTCTGTTGGGCTTGGAAAGCAAAGTACCGGCAGCAGCAAAATTCTGCTCGGACTTGGCAGAACAAGTTGAACGTGCAAAACGGTGCATTGCCCAAGCGCAAGAACGCTACAAAAACAACGCTGACGCCAGCCGAAGAGACGCAGAGTACAAACAAGGCCAAATGGTTATGATAAGCACGAAGAACATTCGCCTTAAGCACCCTGGAGCAGGCAAACTGCTACCAAAATTCATAGGCCCCTTTAGGATACTCAAGCGTATGGGACCAGTAGCAGTCCAGCTCGACTTGCCACCCAACTACCGAATCCACAACGTGTTCCACGTCTCACTCATAAAGCCCCTAAAGGGAAAAGCTACAGGCATCCAACCAGGACCCATTGCTTTCCTTGACGGTGAGCCATACTTTGCGGTAAGTGAGGTGCTTGCACACCGAGACGTTACACGTGGTAGAAGCACACGAAGGGAATACCTCGTTGCATGGGATGGCTACGGACCCGAGCACAACTCATGGGAGCCTGAGATCCACCTGACTGAAGCAGCAGTGGATGAGTACTGGGCAACACGAGCAACCAAGGCTGAGCGCAACACGCGTGAAAAAGAGGCAGGTGCAAAGCCACAACAGCCTCAAGGTATGGGCCCGAAGCGTCGGAAGCCATAGAGCACACACTTCAACGCACGGTATCACTAAGGGCTACCGCCAACAAAGAACAAGAGACCGCAGCACAAAAGCTCGCAGGGACTCTCGCTCCAGGTGGGGAGGACTGTAACAATACAGTAAGCTTATGGTAATATAAAGACATATATCTAAATAAATGGCTAAGACCATAATAACAGAGCTTACGTATAACGGAGCTGTAATAACTATAATCTGGAATCCACATCTGGATCTGGTTCCTGAGCTCCGAAGGTCGTACGGCCTTCCTTCCTGTGGCATGCAGTTCTTATGGCCGGTAGAGAGTTCAATCCCTCTCTCATGCTCGTATAGGACTAGGCCTTTGCCCTAGCTCCGCCTTTGCTCAGTTTCCAAGTTTCAGTTTCCATTCCAGCTAGTTGTCTCCTTACAGAAGGAGTGGCAGGCGGTGAAAAAGCTCTTGTTGGCCGTGAGTAGCGGCCGTCCACGATTTTGTTGGACAGTCAGCAGACATGGTAAGCCACGGGCCTGTCATCCGTCCGCTGATGACAGTCACATTGGGTGCATGCACATTGGGTGCGTGCTGGTCTGCCCACGTCATCAATGTTACGGCTCCCATCCATTCATCATGATTTGATTGCCCATCACCACCGGCTATGTCCTCCATCATCGAGGCATCGAGTTCGATCGTGCGTGTATGTGTTGTGCATCCACGATGCTCTTGTGCTAGCCATAACTATGCAGCCACTAACCAGTCAAAACAAAACGAAAGAACTGCAAAACACAAACACTTAGCCAATGGATTTCCTTACACAAGCAGGGCAAAAAGTTCAGTAGTACATCCTTCCAACAAGAAGCGATACTAATTATTAATAATATTATTATTTTTTTTACTAACTATGCAGCTTATTATTGCTGTTGGGTGCGTGTCTCTTTGCCCATCCATCATTGTATCCGTTAGGACTGTTCATCATATAATCATGGTGAACGACCGACGTTAGTTTACACCCCTGCTGCCAGGCTTAACATTGTCGTACTTATTGTAACCGGGCAAGATTGTGCTTGAGGGAGTGATACGTGGCGAGGCATGCAGCCCTTATATAATTGGTGTCCGTTAACCCGGCCGCTACATCGTTCTTTCTTGAGGCGTCAGCGTGCAGGCAACCAGTAAGTCCCGTGATGGTGGTCAAGCAAGTCGCTTACAACTTCAATCACCCTTTACTACTCGTCCAACAGCGTCGAAGGAGTGGCAGGCGGTGAAAAAGCTCTTGTTGGCCGTGAGTAGCGGCCGTCCACGATTTTGTTGGACAGTCAGCAGACACGGTAAGCCACGGGCCTGTCATCCGTCCGCTGATGACAGTCACCCTGGGTGCATGCGCATTGGGTGCGTGCTGGTCTGCCCACGTCATCAATGTTACGGCTCCCATTCGTCATGATTTGATCGCTCATCACCACCGGCTATGTCCTCCATCATCGAGGCATCGAGTTCGATCACGCACAGGGTGTGCATAGTGTCGCGCATCAAGGGTGTTGCCTTGACATTTGCCGACGGACATACACATAGACACTTTGCCAACCGACTATTGACCAATTCTTTCCCTCCTTCAGTTTGGGGTATCTACAGTCACAGAAGCTGGATATTCGTTGCGCCCTAAGCCACCCGTTGATGTGTGGCGCGGCAACACATGACGCACCGCTATGGCAGCAAGCAAAAGGATGATATTTGGGTTTCAGAAGGATGATCTCTTTGGGTTGCAAAACGGCGGACTGGAGATTATGGGGATCGATCCCATGACCTCACGCATGCAAAGCGCGCGCTCTACCACTGAGCTAAATCCCCTTGATGACATTAACGTGTTCTAAAAGGTCTATGTCCAAGCACGGCCCCTAAGCCCCGTACGGCAACCCCGTTAGGGACCCATTCTAGGTCCATTGTGGTTGTTAGGCACGGCCAAGAGGTGAACAAAATGGGTCCTGCACTCTAGGCGAGTCTGAGGGGGGTCTCTCAGTTACTAATGGATAGCTCCACTAGGTTATAATGTCTGTGTAGCAGTTGCGCAGGCCAACAGTACTTCACTCCTTACGTGGGGAAGATGTACGCCAGGGCTGATGGGATGGCACGCCAAGAAAGCACGAGAGGAACTGCCCAAAGGAAGTTCTACCCACACAAGAAAGTTGTGAGACGACGGACTGGTGCCTGTCGAATGGACAGACAAGCGTCCATCCACCCACCCCAAGAAGTAAGCCCCAAGATGGAACGTGGTGCATGGCCGTGTTCCTGCCGCTGGCTGGAGTATTGGACGCTTTGAAGTGTAAATGGTAACGTTTGCTTGTGGGTTGCTGCTGGTACAGCGGGCTGTACGACATGTGACTGCATGCATGCGGCCCTGGATTTACCTGCTAGGACGACAGCACCTACAGGGTATCAAGAAAGGTGCTCCCAGTAGCTCAGGGGAAGCACGCTAGGTAACCGCGGACACACGTTTGCAGCTAGAGGGATGGTATGTACGTAGTGTATGTGAGGGTCTGGCACCATGTATAGGGGAGGAGCTTGCCGCACCAAACAACACACGGTTGTCTGCGGTCCACCTACCGTTAGCCTGCTCTGTGTCCAACAGTTGCACCGCTGCTGGTATTGTCATCAGGTTGCTGCGCGCGGGGTCATTGATGGTCAACCGCTTTTTCCGTCAGGCAGGTGCAGCGGTGTGTGCGTGTATGTGTTGTGCATCCACGATGCTCTTGTGCTAGCCATAACTATGCAGCCACTAACCAGGCAAAACAAAACAAAAGAACTGCAAAACACAAACACTTAGCCAATGGATTTCCTTACACAAGCAGGGCGAAACGTTCAGTACACCCTTCCAACAAGAAGCGATAATAATAATTATTATTATTATAATTTTATTATTACTAACTATGCAGCTTATTATTGCTGTTGGGTGCGTGTCTCTTTGCCCATCCATCATTGTATCCGTTAGAACTGTTCATCATATAATCATGGTGAACGACCGACGTTAGTTTACACCCCTGCTGCCAGGCTTAACATTGTCATACTTATTGTAACCGGGCGAGACTGTGCTTGAGGGAGTGATACGTGGCGAGGCATGCAGCCCTTATATAATTGGTGTCCGTTAACCTGGCCGCTACATCGTCCTTTCTTGAGGCGTCAGCGTGCAGGCAACCAGTAAGTCCCGTGATGGTGGTCAAGCAAGTCGCTTACAACTTCAATCACCCTTTACTACTCGTCCAGCAGCGTCGAAGGAGTGGCAGGCGGTGAAAAAGCTCTTGTTGGCCGTGAGTAGCGGCCGTCCACGATTTTGTTGGACAGTCAGCAGACACGGTAAGCCACGGGCCTGTCATCCGTCCGCTGATGACAGTCACCCTGGGTGCATGCGCATTGGGTGCGTGCTGGTCTGCCCACATCATCAATGTTACGGCTCCCATTCGTCATGATTTGATCGCTCATCACCACCGGCTATGTCCTCCATCATCGAGGCATCGAGTTCGATCACGCACAGGGTGTGCATAGTGTCGCGCATCAAGGGTGTTGCCTTGACATTTGCCGACGGACATACACATAGACACTTTGCCAACCGACTATTGACCAATTCTTTCCCTCCTTCAGTTTGGGGTATCTACAGTCACAGAAGCTGGATATTCGTTGCGCCCTAAGCCACCCGTTGATGTGTGGTGCGGCAACACATGACGCACCGCTATGGCAGCAAGCAAAAGGATGATATTTGGGTTTCAGAAGGATGATCTCTTTGGGTTGCAAAACGGCGGACTGGAGATTATGGGGATCGATCCCATGACCTCACGCATGCAAAGCGCGCGCTCTACCACTGAGCTAAATCCCCTTGATGACAGTAACGTGTTCTAAAAGGTCTATGTCCAAGCACGGCCCCTAAGCCCCGTACGGCAACCCCGTTAGGGACCCATTCTAGGTCCATTGTGGTTGTTAGGCACGGCCAAGAGGTGAACTAAATGGGTCCTGCACTCTAGGCGAGTCTGAGGGGGGTCTCTCAGTTACTAATGGATAGGTCCACTAGGTTACAATGTCTGTGTAGCAGTTGCGCAGGCCAACAGTACTTCACTCCTTGCGTGGGGGAAGTGGTGCATGGCCGTGTTCCTGCCGCTGGCTGGAGTATTGGACGCTTTGAAGTGTAAATGGTAACGTTTTCTTGTGGGTTGCTGCTGGTACAGCGGGCTGTACGACATGTGACTGCATGCATGCGGCCCTGGATTTACCTGCTAGGACGACAGCACCTACAGGGTATCAAGAAAGGTGCTCCCAGTAGCTTAGGGGAAGCACGCTAGGTAACCGCGGACGCACGTTGCAGATAGAGGGATGGTATGTACGTAGTGTATGTGAGGGTCTGGCACCATGTATAGGGGAGGAGCTTGCCGCACCAAACAACACACGGTTGTCTGCGGTCCACCTACCGTTAGCCTGCTCTGTGTCCAACAGTTGCACCGCTGCTGGTATTGTCATCAGGTTGCTGCGCGCGGGGTCATTGATGGTCCACCGCTTTTTCCGTCAGGCAGGTGCAGCGGTGTGTGCGTGTATGTGTTGTGCATCCACGATGCTCTTGTGCTAGCCATAACAAGCAAGTCGCTTACAACTTCAATCACCCTTTACTACTCGTCCAGCAGCGTCGAAGGAGTGGCAGGCGGTGAAAAAGCTCTTGTTGGCCGTGAGTAGCGGCCGTCCACGATTTTGTTGGACAGTCAGCAGACACGGTAAGCCACGGGCCTGTCATCCGTCCGCTGATGACAGTCACCCTGGGTGCATGCGCATTGGGTGCGTGCTGGTCTGCCCACATCATCAATGTTACGGCTCCCATTCGTCATGATTTGATCGCTCATCACCACCGGCTATGTCCTCCATCATCGAGGCATCGAGTTCGATCACGCACAGGGTGTGCATAGTGTCGCGCATCAAGGGTGTTGCCTTGACATTTGCCGACGGACATACACATAGACACTTTGCCAACCGACTATTGACCAATTCTTTCCCTCCTTCAGTTTGGGGTATCTACAGTCACAGAAGCTGGATATTCGTTGCGCCCTAAGCCACCCGTTGATGTGTGGTGCGGCAACACATGACGCACCGCTATGGCAGCAAGCAAAAGGATGATATTTGGGTTTCAGAAGGATGATCTCTTTGGGTTGCAAAACGGCGGACTGGAGATTATGGGGATCGATCCCATGACCTCACGCATGCAAAGCGCGCGCTCTACCACTGAGCTAAATCCCCTTAAACATGGCGGGGCACGCCTGGGGGGGGCCGTCGCAACTTGTGTGGGGCGTGGTGTAGAGTTTGGGTGTGATTTGGGTTTTGCGTGTTTCGTCCCTTGTTTGGTTTCCTTTGGGCATGTGTTCGATGAAGTGATTACTGTGGGAGTGCTTGCATGCATGCGTGCCTGAGTTGCACATGGGGCGAGGGGCGCGTAAAGCTGGAGTGCATGCATGCGTGTGCGGGTTGCACGGGACGAGGGGGCGAGTAAAGCGGGGGTGCTTGCATTCGTGTGTGGGTTGCAGGTTGTGAGGCGGTGAGTAAAGTTGTGGGGCTTGAAGGCGTGCATGTATGGGTTGCATGGGGCGTGCGTGTGTGGGTTGCTCGGGACGAGGGGGCACGTGAAGCAGGATGCATGGGGCGAGTAATGTGGGAGTGCTCATGCGTTCGGCTGCATGTGTCGAGAGGGCGCTTGAAGCGGGAATGTTGAGCGTGTGTGGGCCGCACGGGATGAGGGGGCATGTACTGTCAGAGTGCTGTGTAATGTGGGAGTGCTTCCATGCGTTTGGGTTTGAATTGCATGGGGCGATGGGGCGACTAATGTGGGAGTGCTTGCATGCATGCGTGTCTGAGTTACATGGGGTGATGGGGTGTGTGAAGCAGGATTGCGTGCATGTGTATGCAGGTTGCACGGGGCAAGGGGACGATTATTGTTGGAGTGCTTGCATGCCTTCGTGCTCGGGTTGCATTGAGTGAGGGGACGAGTTGAGCGAGGGTGCTTGCATGCGTGTGTGGGCCGGTTGGGGCGAGAGGGCGCTTTAAGCTGGAATGTGTGTGTGGGCTACAGGTGGTCAGGGGGTGAGTAAAGCGGGCTTGCTTTCATGTGTTGAGAAAACTGGCCGCGAGTAGGAACGTGCTTGCATGGGTGCGTATGTTGGTTGCATGGGGTGAGGGGGCGAGTACGGGGGTACTTGCATGCATGTGTGGGCTGCATGGGGAGGGAGGTGGGTAAAGTAAGAATGCGTGCATGTGTGTGTGTGGGGGGGGGGGGGGGGGGGGTTGCATCGGTTGAGGAGACCAGTTAGCTGGGGTGCTGTCCCGAGCACGACGTCCCTCTCAATCACCCTGCCACTCGCTGTCCCTAATCTACAAGGCGCTCCTGATGGATAGGACCCTCCTTCGGACGCGGCCAGCAATAAACAAGATGCTGCACCGCAGAAGGGTGCAAGGGAATGGGCGGGGGACAGGGGCGGAGGCAGGGGCGGAGGCAGGGGCGGGGCGGCAGTGTTTGTAAATGGCAAAGTAAGCGCGTGTTGGGGCGGGGAGGGGCGCACACTGATGGATAGGACTCTCCTTCGGCCGCGGCCAGCAATAAACAAGATGCTGCACCGCAGAAGGGTGCGAGGGCTGCGACACCAGCATGCTCACCTCGGGGCTGGGGCTCCTGCTGGGGGACCTGTGGTCGGCGCCTCTTCGCTCGGTTCCACTGCCGCCCGGCTTGCTTGGCAGCGCGAAGGGAGGCCTGCATGTATGGAAGCAGAGTGCGGGAATGGGCGGGGGAGAGGGGTGGAGGCAGGGGCGGGGCGGCAGCGTTTGTAAATGGCAAAGTAAGCGCGTGTTGGAGCGGGGAGGGGCGCACACTGATGGATAGGACACTCCTTCGGCCGCGGCCAGCAATAAACAAGATGCTGCACCGCAGAAGGGTGCGAGGGCTGCGACACCAGCATGCTCACCTCGGGGCTGGGGCTCCTAGCCTGCTGGGGGACCTGTGGTCGGCGCCGCTCCGTTTGGTTCGCTGCCGCCCGGCTTGCTTGACAGCGCGAAGGGAGGCCTGCATGCATGGAAGCGGAGTGGGGGAATGGGCGGGGGAGAGGGGCGGAGGCCGGGGCGGGGTGGCAGCGTTTGTAAATGGCAAAGTAAGCGCGTGTTGGAGCGGGGAGGGGCGCACACTGATGGATAGGACCCTCCTTCGGCCGCGGCCAGCAATAAACAAGATGCTGCACCGCAGAAGGGTGCAATGGCTGCGACACCAGCATGCTCACCTCAGAGCTGGGGCTCCTGCTGGGGGACCTGTGGTCGGCGCCTCTCCGTTCGGTTCCACTGACGCCCGGCTTGGCTGGCAGCGCGAAGGGAGGCCTGCATGCATGGAAGCGGCGTGAGGGAATGGGTGGGGGACAGGGGCGGAGGCAGGGGCGGGCGGCAGTGTTTGTAAATGGCAAAGTAAGCGCGTGTTGGGGCGGGGAGGGGCGCACACTGATGGATAGGACCCTCCTTCGGCCGCGGCCAGCAATAAACAAGATGCTGCACCGCAGAAGGGTGCGAGGGCTGCGACACCAGCATGCTCACCTCGGAGCTGGGGCTCCTGCTGGGGGACCTGTGGTCGGCGCCGCTCCGTTTGGTTCCGCTGCCGCCCGGCTTGCTTGGCAGCGCGAAGGGAGGTCTGCATGCATGGAAGCGGAGTGCGGGAATGGGTGGGGGACAGGGGCGGAGGCTGGGGCGGGGCGGCAGCGTTTGTAAATGGCAAAGTAAGCGCGTGTTGGGGCGGGGAGGGGCGCACACTGATGGATAGGACACTCCTTCGGCCGCGGCCAGCAATAAACAAGATGCTGCACCGCAGAAGGGTGCGAGGGCTGCGACACCAGCATGCTCACCTCGGAGCTGGGGCTCCTGCTGGGGGACCTGTGGTCGGCGCCGCTCCGTTTGGTTCGCTGCCGCCCGGCTTGCTTGACAGCGCGAAGGGAGGCCTGCATGCATGGAAGCGGAGTGGGGGAATGGGCGGGGGAGAGGGGCGGAGGCCGGGGCGGGGTGGCAGCGTTTGTAAATGGCAAAGTAAGCGCGTGTTGGAGCGGGGAGGGGCGCACACTGATGGATAGGACCCTCCTTCGGCCGCGGCCAGCAATAAACAAGATGCTGCACCGCAGAAGGGTGCAATGGCTGCGACACCAGCATGCTCACCTCAGAGCTGGGGCTCCTGCTGGGGGACCTGTGGTCGGCGCCTCTCCGTTCGGTTCCACTGACGCCCGGCTTGGCTGGCAGCGCGAAGGGAGGCCTGCATGCATGGAAGCGGCGTGAGGGAATGGGTGGGGGACAGGGGCGGAGGCAGGGGCGGGGCGGCAGTGTTTGTAAATGGCAAAGTAAGCGCGTGTTGGGGCGGGGAGGGGCGCACACTGATGGATAGGACCCTCCTTCGGCCGCGGCCAGCAATAAACAAGATGCTGCACCGCAGAAGGGTGCGAGGGCTGCGACACCAGCATGCTCACCTCGGAGCTGGGGCTCCTGCTGGGGGACCTGTGGTCGGCGCCGCTCCGTTTGGTTCCGCTGCCGCCCGGCTTGCTTGGCAGCGCGAAGGGAGGTCTGCATGCATGGAAGCGGAGTGCGGGAATGGGTGGGGGACAGGGGCGGAGGCTGGGGCGGGGCGGCAGCGTTTGTAAATGGCAAAGTAAGCGCGTGTTGGGGCGGGGAGGGGCGCACAGTGATGGATAGGACCCTCCTTCGGCCGCGGCCAGCAATAAACAAGCTGCTGCACCGCAGAAGGGCTGCGACACCAGCATGCTCACCTCAGAGCTGGGGCTCCTAGCCTGCTGGGGGACCTGTGGTCGGCGCCGCTCCGTTTGGTTCCGCTGCCGCCCGGCTCGGCAGCGCGAAGGGAGGCCTGCATGCATGGAAGGGGAGTGCGGGAATGGGTGGGGGAGAGGGGCGGAGGCAGGGGCTGCTTCACCAGCGGAAATGCATTCACCCCCAATGTGACCAGGGAATCCTCATTGGGCTCCATATCCCATAAGCTTATATCTATATCTTCCTGCAAGGTTTGAAGTATCAATAGCCTCAATGGCGAAACAACACTTGTAACGGTCTTGATCTGGCAGGCTACATGCACTGGCATCTTAGCTCGAGTAGAGGACGCATGCTTACCTCCAGCATTACCCCATTTGAGAGTGTAGTACCCGTAGCCACGTCGACCGTGCCATGGCACATGTTTCCAGACCTCCAGTCGGTCCCAACGGCGGAGGTAGGCGCGTCCTAAGGGGGCGTGTAAAGGGGCGTACCTAGGTACCCATGCCTACAGTGGGTGGAAGGGATACGTTACAATGCATGCTCACCTGGTGGGCTGGGCTCGTGCATTGCTGTGAGTTTGCTGCTGCATGCAGACTGGGCAAGGTGTTGTTTGCGAGGAGGGTGCAGTTGCTGCGCCATGCATGCTGCTGGATGCACCACCCAATGTTTGCGCCCGAAGCGCCAGTGAAACCGTGGGAGTGAAGCGTCTGGTCTGGACACTACTGGCAGCCTGAGCTGTGTCGCTGCCTGCTGCGAGCACACCCTCCAGGTCCTGAAAGCAAGCATACAGCTTAAGCATACACCCTTGAACCGAGTGCCCTGGCTGCAACGTTTGCAAAGGTATGCTTAGCTCACCTTCTTCTTCTTGAGCCAGGGCTTCTGCAACCAGAAATAGTCGCCTACAGCGCCTATCTCGTGGCCCTTAGGCCTTGTCAGCTCTACAAGGTAACTAACAAAGAGGAGCTGAGCTGCTGGGGCGCGCTTCTCCTTCTCCTCCAAGTAGTTACCCACAAACACGTCACCGCCCTTGTGAAGAAACGACCTGAACGAGCTCAGAGAGCTGACGTGGGATCCTAGGAGCCCCAACAAGGAGCATTCCTGTAAAGCATGACGGGAGGAGCTTAGCAGACAGGACACACCCAGTGCTGCATTCCAGCAGACAGCTTGCCTTGTCGTCCACTGTTTTCAATTTCATGTTGTATAGGGCGCTCGGACTGGCATCGTCAGGAACATTTGCCTGCCAGCCATCGAATTGGAGCGTCGCTCCCCTCCTCTGAAGCGAGATAACAGCTACTGTGCGATATAGCTCAACACAGACCAAGCTTTTTTCCCTCGTATACTGTATCAGCGTCGCCTGAGCCCTAGAAGCGGCATTGCGATCGTGGCGGGCTAGGTGCCAGCTGCTGGTAGCTGGTGCCCCGTTACGAGTTGACGCTAGGTCGGCGGGCGCTAGGTCGGCGGGCGCTAGGTCGGCGGGTGCTAGGTCGGCGGGTGCTAGGTCGGCGGGTGCTAGGTCGGCGGGTGCTAGGTCGGTGGGTGCTAGGTCGGTGGGTGCTAGGTCGGCGGGTGCTAGGTCGTTGGGTGCTAGGTCGGCGGGCGCTAGGTCGGCGGGCGCTAGGTCGGCGGGCGCTAGGTCGGCGGGCGCTAGGTCGGCGGGTGCTAGGTCGGCGGGCGCTAGGTCGGCGGGTGCTAGGTCGGTGGGCGCTAGGTCGGCGGGTGCTAGGTCGGCGGGTGCTTAGTCGGCGGGTGCTAGGTCGTTGGGTGCTATGCGGTGGGTGCTAGGTCGGTGGGTGCTAGGTCGGCGGGTGCTAGGTCGGCGGGCGCTAGGTCGGCGGGCGCTAGGTCGGCGGGCGCTAGGTCGGTGGGCGCTAGGTCGGCGGGTGCTAGGTCGGCGGGTGCTAGGTCGGCGGGTGCTAGGTCGGTTGGTGCTAGGTCGGCGGGTGCTAGGTCGGCGGGCGCTAGGTCGGCGGGCGCTAGGTCGGTGGGTGCTAGGTCAGTGGGCGCTAGGTCGGCGGGTGCTAGGTCGGCGGGCGCTAGGTCGGCGGGCGCTAGGTCGGTGGGCGCTAGGTCGGCGGGTGCTAGGTCGGCGGCTGCTAGGTCGGCGGGTGCTAGGTCGGCGGGTGCTAGCTCGGCGGGTGCTAGGTCGGCGGGTGCTAGGTCGGCGGGCGCTAGGTCGGCGGTTGCTAGGTCGGCGGGTGCTAGGTCGGCGGGTGCTAGGTCGGCGGGTGCTAGGTCGGTGGGTGCTAGGTCGGCGGTTGCTAGGTCGGCGGGTGCTAGGTCGGCGGTTGCTAGGTCGGCGGTTGCTAGGTCGGCGGGCGCTAGGTTGGCGGGCGCTAGGTCGGTGGGCGTTAGGTCGGCGGGTGCTAGGTCGGCGGGTGCTAGGTTGGCGGGTGCTAGGTCGGCGGGTGCTAGGTCGGTGGGTGCTTAGTCGGCGGGTGCTAGGTCGTTGGGTGCTAGGTCGGCGGGTGCTAGGTCGGCGGGTGCTAGGTCGGCGGGTGCTAGGTCGGCGGGCACGATACGAAAGCCAGCACGGAGCGAGCGCAGCGAGTAAAAAACGGGAACAGGGGCACACAAAAGCAAAAAACCTCGCTGCAGCTCCGGCCGGCACCTAAGTTTAGGCAGGCAGCCACCCAGGCCCAAAGGAGGCCGGGACGGGAACAAAGCGCCGAGAACAAGAACAACCACGGCCGAAAACCTCCACCACCACCAGCACGAGAGCCCAAGACGCGAACGGCAGCCAAACAACGAGCAAAGTCTGGAACCGCTGAAGACGATGCCCCCAGAGAAGAAGAGGAGGCCCACAGAGCCCAGAACGCTCGTCGCCGCCTGGGCCAGCACCTGAGGAGGAGAAAGGGGTGGGGCACGAGCCGGGAGGCTCGGGCGAATGGGCGGGAAAGTTGGTACTCACAGCGATGTGAGCGCTCTCTAAAAGTGAAGGCAGAATGCCTGAACACAGAGAGCAACGAACATAAGTACTCGGAGCAGCCTTAAGATCTGTCGTACCAAACCATGCTCAGTCCCTACGATCGCTACGCTAGGGGAGACTGAATATCATAACTAAGTAAGATATGTAAAGTTCTTCTATTAGTTGCTTGTGTATATTACATGTCAACGTATCAGGGGTTCATTCTTTGTCGTTCGGATCAGAGGACACTGCATGAAGTTAACGTCCTGAGGCAACACACGATGTATGAAATTGGCAGAACTCTTAGATGCTTTTTTGGTGGAAGGCTCAATACGGCAGGTTGAGCTTGTACGGCGTAACTCGGGTGACGCAGTACAGGACTTTTCAAATGCAAGAACTAGAGGCTAGAGTATGCAATAAAAGCATTTCAACCTCGACTATAGATACTTCTTTCGTTGACGAATTCATGTAGTATGTCCAAATGCCGCGGCGCTTAGGTCAGACATGGGCATTGCCTGCCACAAGTGGGCCTGCCACTTCCGCTTGGCAGGCTTGGCTGCTGGCAGGCCTTGTGGTTTCCTGATATTTGCAGTAACAAGTAATGCAAATGCGGTAGCCGTGACAACTAAGTATTGCTTGTGCAAGCGATGTGTAAATGGAGTGGTCGATCGAAAGGCCGTGAAGCTCAGGTCAAACAGAATGGTTCGTAACCACCTCAAGAGAAATGGTTGCTACGATCCACGTTACAAAAGGATGGAAAGCAGCACCTCGGCTGAAGAGGTCCGAGCCCGTTGTTTTCAAATTTGTCATGGTAAGTACCAAACAACACCAGCATGCAACTTGCTATCGTTTCTTACATGCTTGCTCGCTCATTTGGCAAATGCGGTGGCCCAACATCTTCACGTAGACACTGCCATTGACTCCTTTGGCTCGCCCTGTCCTTATATTGGCTAGATATACTTGTATCCATGTGCATGTGACTCAATTATAACAATGTATGTAAATATTCTCAGACCCAAGCTGGGCTTACAACTTAGGCTGCAACTTGCGGCTGGAGGGGGGGGGCTGCGCCCCCCTAAACCCCCCCCCCTCCTTAGCGTCCAGCGTAATCGTGCAGCTGGCGACAAGCAAAGACCAGCCGCAGCCCGGCTTATTGGCCAACGAAAGGCTAGTGTTGTAGCGTGCGTGCGGCTGGCTCGTTATCGCGCATCAGTTGGCGACAAGCAAAGACCCAAGCTGGGCTTACAACTTAGGCTGCAACTTGCGGCTGGAGGGGGGGGGGCTGCGCCCCCCCCCTACCCCCCCCCCTTCTAGCTTCCAGCTTAATCGTGCAGCTGGGCTTATTAGCAGACGAAAGGTTGGTGCTTTAGCGTGCTTGCGGCTGGCACGCTATAGCGCCTTGGTTGGCGACAAGCAAAGACCAGCCGCAGCCCGGCTTATTGGCAAACGAAAGGCTGGTGTTTTAGCGTGCGTGCGGCTGGCACGTTATAGCGCATCAGTTGGCGACAAGCAAAGACCCAAGCTGGGCTTACAACTTAGGCTGCAACTTGCGGCTGGAGGGGGGGGCACGTTGCAGCCTGGTGTGTGCGCCCAACTCGTGTATGAGCTTGTCGCCAACTAATTCAGTATGACGTACATGCCGCACGCACGCACGCTAAAGCACCATCTTCTCTCTTGCCAATAAGCTGGGCTGCGCACGTAAGTTGGGCGCTAGAAGGGGGGGGGGGGTTAGGGGGGGGGCGAAGCCCCCCCCCCTCCAGCCGCACGTTGCAGCCTGGTGTGTGCGCCCATCTCGTGTCTGAGCATATTAACATACAATGTTGATGTAAAGAGTCGATAACGTAATTCGATAACGTAATTTGGTCGTTTGCGGCACGTATGGCAGTCAGTGTGAGACATCGTTGTCAATGCTGGACTGCAAGCAGAAGTGTGAATGCCGTACCAGAAAAGCGACATCAGACGTCGTCTTTTAGGAGGACATTGTTTGCCGAGTTATGCCAACAGCACAACCAGCTATGATACTCCTGCGAGTTTTTTTGTTACCTTCAAGGCTGTGGTAAAGCGAGGAGCGCATTCCTTTTTCCTTACACCCTTGCACTACTTAAGCCCACAACCTCAGGCATATCGTGTATCGTGTATCGTGATATTGTCCAGCCAACCCAACAATCAGAGAACTGAGAAGGGTGCACACAACAGTCGGAAACTTGCGGCTGGGGGGGGGGGGCTTTTTACCCCCCCATACCCCCCCCCCCCGGGCCCTTCACTGTCCTTTGCTTGTTGCCATTTCATTCACTATGACGTACAAGCCGCACGCAGAATGGGCGAGTAGTGTGGCATTGCTTGCATGCATGCGTGTCTGAGTTGCATGGTGCGAGGGGGCGCTTGAGGCGGGTGTGCGTGCATGCGTGTGTGGGTTGCACGGGACGAGGGGGCGTGTACTGTGAGAGTGCTGGCATGTGCGCGTGCGTAAGTTGCATGAGGCAAAGGGGCACGTAAAGCGGGGGTGCCTGCATGCGTGTGGGGCTAAATGGGGCGAGAGGGCGCTATAAGCTGGAATGTGGGCATGTGTGTGTGTGTGGGTTGCAGGTGGTGAGGGGGTGAGTAAAGCGGGCTTGCTTGCATGTGTTGAGAAAACTGGCCGCGAGTAGGAACGTGCTTGCATGGGTGCGTATGTTGGTTGCATGGGGTGAGGGGGCGAGTACGGGGGTACTTGCATGCGTGTGGGAGCTGCATGGGGAAGGGGGGGGGGGGGGGTAAAGCAAGAATGTGTGCATGTGTGGGGGGGTTGCATCGGTTGAGGAGCCCAGTTAGCTGGGGTGCTGTCCCGCGCACGACGTCCCTCTTAATCACCCTGCCGCTCACAGCCCTTTCCTCGATGTCCCTAATCTATAAGGCGCTCCTTGCACTCGTCCTTCCGCATGTACCGGTCCTCCCAAGGGCTTCCCAGCACACAGCGCGCCTCACACGTGCACTTACTCACACAGCGCCTCCAACTTGGTCTCTTCCACCTTATACGGCCAACTGGCTTCTGACAGCGTAACAATGCTAACGTATTTCTTTAAATGTTTCGCTGGACATACTTGTATCAGTGACTCCATCCCTGGGAGTCGGGCTGAATCGCACTCGCCTGTGGTGCTCTTCGGCGTGGGCCTCCTACGTTACTTCGGCGCTACAAAGCAAGGTTACCAAATTTTGCAGCTTGATAACGTATTCTGGTCCTTTGCGACACGCATGGCAGTCAGTGTTAGACACCGTTGTCATTGCTGGACTGCAAGCAGCCACTTTAATCCATTATACCATTAGACTGTATAAATGCTATGTAAAACGCCTTTGTTTTTTATGTGGATGTAGTGGTTGTCGAAAGTACCTTTCGCATTGCGGTGTGTGAAGGTCTGGTTTGCCGTTCAATCGTCTGTACCCAAGCTATGGCGTGAATGTGAATACTTACCGTTCTCTTCTTCGGCCACTCAACATTGTCGCTGGAGTATAAGGGCAAGTAGTTAGAATGCCGTACTAGAAAAGCGACGTCAGACGTCGTCTTTTTGAAGGGCATCATTTGCCGAGTTATGTTAACAGCACAACCACCATTGATACTCCTGCGTGTCTAGTTTTTTGTTACCTTTCAAAGCTGTGGAAAAGCGAGGCACGACATCCTTCTCCTCCAGCCGCAAGTTGCAGCCTGGTGTGTGCGCCCTTCTTGGGCCTAGGCTTGTCGCCAACTAATTCACTATGACGTACAAGCCGCACGCACGCACGCTAAAGCACCATCTTCTCTCTTGCCAATAAGCTGGGCTGCGCACGTAAGTTGGGCGCTAGAAGGGGGTGGGGGGGGTGGGGGGGGGGGCGAAGCCCCCCCCCTCCAGCCGCATGTTGCAGCCTGGTGTGTGCGCCCAACTCGTGTATGAGCTTGTCGCCAACTCATTCACTATGAGGTACAAGCCGCACGCACGCACGCTAAAGCACCATCTTCTCTCTTGCCAATGGGCTGCGCACGTAAGTTGGGCGCTAGAAGGGGGGGGGGGTAAGGGGGGGCGAAGCCCCCCCCCTCCCAGCCACACGTTGCAGCCTGGTGTGTGCGTCAACTCGTGTATGAGCTTGTCGCCAACTAATTCACTATGACGTACATGCCGCACGCACGCTAAAGCACCATCTTCTCTCTTGCCAGCGAGGCGCGACATCCTTCTCCTACTACCCTTGCACTACTTAAGCCCGGCATCCCCAGGCACCCGTTGTCATCGGCTGTATTTATATGTGCGGAAGATTTGTGCGGTAGTGTGAAGCAGTAACAGCGTCGGCATTGCAGTGTGGTGGTGCCCTGTTTGGTCGGCTAACCATTGAGTCGAAGCATAAACATAACGGGCAACACGTAATGTCTTGCTGTTTTGTCAGGTAGATGATTAGCTTTTGTATAAGGACAAGAAGTATAGTGCTGTACTTTGGGAAGTCGTCTTTTGGGATCCTAGTAGACAACTAGCCGGAAATCCAAACAGCCTTGCTATCTTACTACATAACCTTACACTGTCTTAGGGGACAATGGATGCTCTTCCTTTAAGAAAACTGGTCGCGGTTACACGACACTGGCTGTCTTGTTACACAGCGACGGCTCTGTGTCTTGTACCAAATGCAAAAGACATTACAAAAGCCATTCCACCTGCAAACATACATTTATTGGTGCTGACCTAGCATCGGCATTCTGGCATCCAGGAGCAGCGACCGTATTAGCAATAGCGACTGTGCCTTGCGCCTGGAGCCTTATGGAGAATACTCGGCAGCTAGTTTGCTCTGGCACCTGCACTTGATAGCCAAAGCCCAGGCCCTAATGCACCTGCGCGATGACTGCCGGACAATGTTTGCACAAGCCCTGGACATGTAGCTTGGGACAGGTGGTGAAGATGTGTCCATTCTTATGACAATGGCGACCTTTTGTGCCCAAGCGACTGATGTCTTCCTTCGCCATCACAGGTAAGCTAGAAGCAAGTAGCAGCTCAGGTGGCAACGAATCAGGCGGTAGCAGCTCTGGGGATAGCAGCTCGCGCGTCAGCTGCTCAGGTGGCAGCGGTGCAGACGTCTGTCTCAGGCCTATGTCTTGGGTAGCAGCAGGGTAACTGCCCTGAGCAACAACCGGGACTTGTAAGTGTTTCTTTGCTGGCCCTCCTTCTGGACCGCACTGCCCCCCCCCTCCTCCCCAATCCACTTTCGTACCTGCAGTGCAGGTGCATATGCCGTCTTTGCCATATGCCTTCCTTATCTCTGCCCGCCACCACCCCATTAGATTGCTCTCCTTCTCCTTTCCTCACCACGATTGCATGCACGCATGCTGTCCCCGCTGTGAGCCTGCCCTCTACTTGCTTAGCGCGTCCTTCTCTGCCACCACCCCCGCCGCGGATTGCTCTCCTTCTCTTTCCCCCCGCGCTTTTCCCTTCCTCCCTTTGACGCATGCTGGCCTCCCCTCGTGCTATAGGAAGCGGAGGGCGGGGACAAGGAGAATTTGGCCACTAGCCCGCTAGCAGCCCCCGCATGGAGGGAAGACAACATGTGCAGACAGCTGTTTGTTGTGCATCCGTTCCTGCCAGCCCCAACCCTTCCTGCTTCCCCCATGGCCCAATCCCACTGCAGACTTGCCTCCTCCCTAGCCCGCCCTCTTACCAGCAGTACTGCATGCGCGCGTGCTGTCCCCGCTGCGAGCCTGCCCTCTCCTTGCTTAGCACGTCCTACCCTGCCGCCACCCCCGCCGCGGATTGCTCTCCTTCTCTTTCCCCCCGCGCTTTTCCCTTCCTCCCTTTGACGCATGCTGGCCTCCCCTTGTGCTATAGGAAGCATCGGAGGGCGGGGACAAGGAGAATTTGGCCACTAGCCCGCTAGCAGCCCCCGCATGGAGGTAAGACAACATGTGCAGACAACTGTTTGTTGTGTATGTCGGCGCTGCATCCGTTCCTGCCGGCCCCAACCCTTCCTGCTTCCCCCATGGCCCAATCCCACTGCACACTTGCCTCCTCCCTAGCCCGCCCTCTTACCAGCAGTACTGCATGCGCGCGTGCTGTCCCCGCTGCGAGCCTGCCCTCTCCTTGATTGCTTAGCGCGTCCTTCCCTGCCGCCACCCCCGCCGCGCATTGCTCTCCTTCTCGTTCCCCCGCGCTTTTCCCTTCCTCCCTTGGACGCATGCTGGCCTCCCCTCGTGCTATAGGAAGCATCGGAGGGCGGGGACAAGGAGAATTTGGCCACTAGCCCGCTAGCAGCCCCCGCATGGAGGTAAGACAACATGTGCAGACAGCTGTTCGTTGTTTAGTTCGGCGCTGCATCCGTTCCTGCCAGCCCCAACCCTTCCTGCTTCCCCCATGGCCCAATCCCACTGCAGACTTGCCTCCTCCCTAGCCCGCCCTCTTACCAGCAGTACTGCATGCGCGCGTGCTGTCCCCGCTGCGAGCCTGCCCTCTCCTTGCTTAGCACGTCCTTCCCTGCCGCCACCCCCGCCGCGGATTGCTCTCCTTCTCCTTCCCCCCGCGCTTTTACCTTCCTCCCTTTGACGCATGCTGGCCTCCCCTCGTGCTATAGGAAGCATCGGAGGGCGGGGACAAGGAGAATTTGGCCACTAGCCCGCTAGCAGCCCCCGCATGGAGGTAAGACAACATGTGCAGACAGCTGTTCGTTGTTTAGTTCGGCGCTGCATCCGTTCCTGCCAGCCCCAACCCTTCCTGCTTCCCCCATGGCCCAATCCCACTGCAGACTTGCCTCCTCCCTAGCCCGCCCTCTTACCAGCAGTACTGCATGCGCGCGTGCTGTCCCCGCTGCGAGCCTGCCCTCTCCTTGCTTAGCACGTCCTACCCTGCCGCCGCCCCCGCCGCGGATTGCTCTCCTTCTCCTTCCCCCCGCGCTTTTCCCTTCCTCCCTTTGACGCATGCTGGCCTCCCCTCGTGCTATAGGAAGCATCGGAGGGCGGGGACAAGGAGAATTTGGCCACTAGCCCACTAGCAGCCCCCGCATGGAGGGAAGACAACATGTGCAGACAGCTGTTCGTTGTTTAGTTCGGCGCTGCATCCGTTCCTGCCAGCCCCAACCCTTCCTGCTTCCCCCATGGCCCAATCCCACTGCAGACTTGCCTCCTCCCTAGCCCGCCCTCTTACCAGCAGTACTGCATGCGCGCGTGCTGTCCCCGCTGCGAGCCTGCCCTCTCCTTGCTTAGCACGTCCTACCCTGCCGCCACCCCCGCCGCGGATTGCTCTCCTTCTCCTTCCCCCCGCGCTTTTCCCTTCCTCCCTTTGATGCATGCAGGCCTCTCCTCGTGCTATAGGAAGCATCGGAGGGCGGGGACAAGGAGAATTAGGCCACTAGCCCGCTAGCAGCCCCCGCATGGAGGTAAGACAACATGTGCAGACAGCTGTTCGTTGTTTAGTTCGGCGCTGCATCCGTTCCTGCCAGCCCCAACCCTTCCTGCTTCCCCCATGGCCCAATCCCACTGCAGACTTGCCTCCTCCCTAGCCCGCCCTCTTACCAGCAGTACTGCATGCGCGCGTGCTGTCCCCGCTGCGAGCCTGCCCTCTCCTTGCTTAGCACGTCCTACCCTGCCGCCACCCCCGCCGCGGATTGCTCTCCTTCTCCTTCCCCCCGCGCTTTTCCCTTCCTCCCTTTGACGCATGCTGGCCTCCCCTCGTGCTATAGGAAGCATCGGAGGGCGGGGACAAGGAGAATTTGGCCACTAGCCCGCTAGCAGCCCCCGCATGGAGGTAAGACAAGATGTGCAGACAGCTGTTCGTTGTTTAGTTCGGCGCTGCATCCGTTCCTGCCAGCCCCAACCCTTCCTGCTTCCCCCATGGCCCAATCCCACTGCAGACTTGCCTCCTCCCTAGCCCGCCCTCTTACTCGCAGCATTGCATGCGCACGTGCTGTCCCCGCTGCAAGTCTACCCTCTTTTTATTTAGCGCGTCCTTCCCTGCCGCCACCCCCGCCGCAGATTGCTCTCCTTCTCCTTCCCCCGCGCCTTTCCCTTACTCCCTTTGACGCATGCAGGCCTCTCCTCGTGCTGTAGGAAGCATCGGAGGGCGGAGCCAGCCCCAACCCTACCTTCCTGCACACTTGCCTCCTCCCTAGCCCGCCCTCATCAAGATATGCAGACAGTTGCACAACAGCCTACAGTCCTTTCAGCCTCTCCTCGATGCATGTTGTTCCCTAAGCACTCGTTCATGCCACCCCTATCTTGCACCTCGACCAGTACTGCTGCATGCCTTACACCCTGCATCATTTATGCAGGCTACTCTTTGCGGAAGGCCGCTTTCTGAGGTTCAACTCCTCCGTCGAGTACCGCATGCATACCAAACCCTCATAGATTGCCTGATGTCCCACCAGCAAGCACCTGCCTTGCACGAGCCACGTGTTGCCAGCCATGTGGCAAAAACGTTTGCCCCTGCGGCAAGCCCTTCCACCTTGTTACAAGCCCTCCCCAGGTGTACGCAGGTGTTGCGACACAGCCCCGCGTGTTGCGAGCCCTGCCTGCACCCCCCCCCCCTCCAGCCGCAAGTTGCAGCCTGGTGTGTGCGCCCAAGTCGTGTCTGAGCATATCAACATTCAATGTTGTTAGAAAGAGTCTCGTTCAATTGCGATTCGTGGCGTACACACCAGGCTGCATCTCGCGGCTGGAGGGGGGAGGGGCTTCGCCCCCCCCCCTACCCCCCCCCTTTCTCGCGTCCAACTTACACTCGCAGCCCGGCGCCATTCTTGGGTCTCTGCTTGTTACCAAACGTTTCCATATGAGCCACCAGCCGCACGCACGCTCAAGCACCAACTTCTCTCTTGCTAATTAGCCGGGCTGCGAGTGTAGCAGCCGCATGTAAGTTGCACTCTAGAAGGGGCTAGCCGAAAGTTGCAGCCTGGCTTGCAAGCCCAATGTTGTTATAAACACTCGCATTGGCTTGCGTTTTGTGGCGATTAGTCCATAAACACGAAAAACCCAAAAAAATGGCATTTTGCCCCTCCAGCCACGAGCTGCAGCTTGGTGTGAGCGCCCTTCTCGGTTTTCTGCTTAACGCCGCTTGAGCATCAACCTTACTTTGCAAATAAGCCAGGTAAGGTAGACGCTAGAAGGGGGGGGTAGGGGCTGCGCACGTAAGTCGGACGATAGAAGAGGGGGGGGGGGGGTTAGGGGGGGGGCGAAGCCCCCCCCCTCCAGCTGCAAGTTGCAGCCTGGTGTGTGCGCCCAAGTCGTGTGTGAGCTCGTCGCCAACCGTTTCGCACGCACGCGCAAGCACCACCTTCTCTCTTGCCAATAACCTGGGCTGCGCGTGTAAGTCGGACGCTAGAAGGGGGGGGGGAGGGGGGGGGGGGGAAAGCCCCCCTCCAGCCGCAAGTTGCAGCCTGGTGTGTGCGCCCAAGTCGTGTCTGAGCTCGTCACCAACCATTTCGCTATGACGTAGCAGCCGCACGCACGCACGCTCAAGCACCACCTTCTCTCTTGCCAATAACATGGGCTGCGCACGTAAGTTGGACGCTAGAAAGGGGGGGGGGGTTAGGGGGGGGGGCGAAGCCCCCTCCCCTCCAGCCGCAAGTTTCAGCCTGACTTGCAAGCCAAACTCGTGTCTGAGCATTTTAACATTCATTGTTAATATAAAGAGTCGCGTTGAATTGAAATTCGTGGCAATTTGGCCAAAAATACGAAAAACAAAAAATGTCATTTTGCAGTCGATGGGGTTCGAACCCGTGTCGCCCGCGCCAATCGCGATTTTTTGGAGCGCTATCCGCGCTATGGACGTTACCAAATTTAGGATACACGAACCCCCCCCCTCCCTATTTACCCAGGACGAAGTCGTTTGCGACGCCGTTCTCCAGCCGCTCCAGCTCAAGCCGTGCCTGGCCGACTACTCCAAACACTATCCCCACAGGCCCAGGCATCATCCCCAATCCCATTGTCCTTTAGCGTTTACGCATTGTCCTACGGCGTCTACGTATTGTCATATGGCGCTGCGTCTACGCATTGTCCTATGGCGTCTACGCATTGTCCTATGCCCACTCTCTCCCCAGGACGGACTCGTTTGCGACGCCGTTCTCCAGCCGCTCCAGCTCAAGCCGTGCCTGGCCGGCTACGCCAAACACTAGGTACCAATACGGCACAACCACTCCGCCGCTCACGCATTGCTTGCGCCTGGCCGTATACGCATTGCAACGATGCATCGTCTACGCACAATACGCAATACGTAACGACATAGTGTGTATTGCAGCCGACATAGCGACCAAAACGGCTCCCCCGTCATATGGCATGTGCGAATTGTCCTTTAGCGTTTACTACCTCCCCCGTCATATGGCGCTGCGTCTACGCATTGTCCTATGGCGTCTACGCATTGTCCTATGCCCACTCTCTCCCCAGGACGAACTCGTTTGCGACGCCGTTCTCCAGCCGCTCCAGCTCAAGCCGTGCCTGGCCGACTACGCCAAACACTATCCCCACAGGCCCAGGCATCATCCCCAATCCAGGCATCATAATGTTCTTACGCATTGTTTTCCTACGCATTGTTCTTACACATTGTTGGCTCGTACGCATTGTCGCCCTACGCATTAGAACCCAATGCATCGTCGCCCTACGCGTTATCGCCCTACGCATTGTTGGATTACGGATTGTTACGTCTTCTCGCCCTACGCATTGTTACCCTACGCATCGTTGCCCTACGCATCGTTGCCTTACGCATCGTTGCCCTACGCATTGTGATTCAACATATTAATCGATAACGCATCGTCACCCCAAAACACATTATTTCCCTACGCATTGTTGTTACGGTATTGTGTACGTATTGTCCTATGGCGTTTACACATTGTCATTTACGCGTTGTCGTTTACACACTGTTGTTTACGCATTGTCTTATGACATTAACGCATTGTCCTATGGCATGTACGTATTGTTCTATGGCGTGTACGTATTGTCCTATGGCGTGTACGTATTGTCCTATGGCGTTTTTTGTATATACGCATTATATGCGATACGTCACGACATAGCCGTGTACGCATTGTCCTATGGCGTTTACGCAATATCCTATGGTGTTTACGCATTGTTCTATGGTGTTTACACACTGTCCTATAACGTTTACGCATTGTCCTATGGCGCTTACGCATTGTCCTATGGCGTGTACGCACCGTCCTATGCCGCTTACGCATTGTCCTATGGCGTGTACGCATTGTCCTATGTCGTGTACGTATTGTCCTAGCTTTACACATGGTCGTTTACGCGCTGTCGTTTACACACTGTCGTTTACGTATTGTCTTATAGCATTTATGCATTGTCCTACAGCGTGTACGTATTGTCCTATGGCGTGTACGTATTGCCCTATCATAACGAGTGACGAGTGAACGTTTTATTAATGTCGCTTAGTGAAAGGCGTCCTCCCCCGTATAGCCGTGTACGCATTGTCCTATGGCGTTTACGCATTGTCCTATGGCGTTTACGTATTGTCCTATGGCGTGTACGTATTGTCCTATGGCGTTTACACATTGTCGTTTACGCGTTGTCGTTTACACACTGTCGTTTACGCATTGTCTTATGGCGTGTACGCACTGTCCTAGCTTTACACATTGTCGTTTACACGTTGTCGTTTACACACTGTCGTTTACGTATTATCTATCGTTAACATAATTGTTACGCATCCTCGCCCTACACGTTGTCGCCCAACGCATTGTCATCCTATGCCTTCTCGCCCTACGCCTTCTCGCTCAACGCATTGCTGCCCCACGCATTGTTGCCCTACGCATCGTTGCCCTACACATTGTTTCCTTACGCATTGTTCCCACGCATCGTCGCCCTACGCATAGTTATTCAACGTATTCTTCCATAACGCAGACAGTGTTAGACGCATTGTGGGAGACAAGCGTACACATTGCGCCTGGCCGTATACGCATTGCAACGATGCATCGTCTACGCACAATACGCAATACGTAACGACATAGCGTGTAGCGCAGCCGACATAGCGACCAAAACGGCTCCCCCGTCATATGGCATGTGCGCATTGTCCTTTAGCGTTTATGCATTGTCCTACGGCGTCTACGTATTGTCATATGGCGCTGCGTCTACGCATTGTCCTATGGCGTCTACGCATTGTCCTATGCCCACTCTCTCCCCAGGACGAACTCGTTTGCGACGCCGTTCTCCAGCCGCTCCAGCTCAAGCCGTGCCTGGCCGACTACTCCAAACACTATCCCCACAGGCCCAGGCATCATCCCCAATCCCATTGTCCTTTAGCGTTTACGCATTGTCCTACAGCGTCTACGTATTGTCATATGGCGCTGCGTCTACGCATTGTCCTATGGCGTCTACGCATTGTCCTATGCCCACTCTCTCCCCAGGACGGACTCGTTTGCGACGCCGTTCTCCAGCCGCTCCAGCTCAAGCCGTGCCTGGCCGGCTACGCCAAACACTAGGTACCAATACGGCACAACCACTCCGCCGCTCACGCATTGCTTGCGCCTGGCCATATACGCATTGCAACGATGCATCGTCTACGCACAATACGCAATACGTAACGACATAGTGTGTATTGCAGCCGACATAGCGACCAAAACGGCTCCCCCGTCATATGGCATGTGCGAATTGTCCTTTAGCGTTTACTACCTCCCCCGTCATATGGCGCTGCGTCTACGCATTGTCCTATGGCGTCTACGCATTGTCCTATGCCCACTCTCTCCCCAGGACGAACTCGTTTGCGACGCCGTTCTCCAGCCGCTCCAGCTCAAGCCGTGCCTGGCCGGCTACGCCAAACACTAGGTACCAATACGGCACAACCACTCCGCCGCTCACGCATTGCTTGCGCCTGGCCGTATACGCATTGCAACGATGCATCGTCTATGCACAATACGCAATACGTAACGACATAGTGTGTATTGCAGCCGACATAGCGACCAAAACGGCTCCCCCGTCATATGGCATGTGCGAATTGTCCTTTAGCGTTTACTACCTCCCCCGTCATATGGCGCTGCGTCTACGCATTGTCCTATGGCGTCTACGCATTGTCCTATGCCCACTCTCTCCCCAGGACGAACTCGTTTGCGACGCCGTTCTCCAGCCACTCCAGCTCAAGCCGTGCCTGGCCGACTACGCCAAACACTATCCCCACAGGCCCAGGCATCATCCCCAATCCAGGCATCATAATGTTCTTACGCATTGTTTTCCTACGCATTGTTCTTACACATCGTTGGCTCGTACGCATTGTCGCCCTACGCATTAGAACCCAATGCATCGTCGCCCTACGCGTTATCGCCCTACGCATTGTTGGATTACGGATTGTTACGTCTTCTCGCCCTACGCATTGTTACCCTACGCATCGTTGCCCTACGCATCGTTGCCTTACGCATCGTTGCCCTACGCATTGTGATTCAACATATTAATCGATAACACATCGTCACCCCAAAACACATTATTTCCCTACGCATTGTTGTTACGCAATGTTCTAACGTATTGTTCTTACGTATTGTTGGTTCGTACGCATTGTCGCCCTACGCATCATTGCCCAGCACGTTCTCACCCTACGCATTCTCGCCCTACGGATTGTCACCCTACGCATTATCACGCCTTCTCGCCCTACGCATTGTTGCCGTACGCATTGTTGCCCTACGCATCGCTACCCTACGCATTGTTTCCTACACATCGTTCCTACGCATCGAAGCCGTACGCATCGTTATCCAACGTAATCTTCCATAACGCATTGTTACCCAAAAACGCATCGTTTCCCTACGCATTGTTCTTACGCGTTGTTGCCCCTTCGCATCCTCGCCCTACACGTTGTCGCCCAACGCATTGTCATCCTATGCCTTCTCGCCCTACGCCTTCTCGCTCAACGCATTGCTGCCCCACACATTGTTGCCCTACGCATCGTTACCCTACGCATTGTTTCCTTACGCATTGTTCCCACGCATCGTCGCCCTACGCATAGTTATTCAACGTATTCTTCCATAACGCAGACAGTGTTAGACGCATTGTGTTAGACGCATTGTCTTATGACATTTACGCATTGTCCTACGACATGTACGTATTGTACTATGGCATGGACGCTCTTTTGGCGTCACACCATGCCGTACTGTACGACAAGGTGAGATGGTGAAACTGACACACTGCCAGAGCGGCTCAGCAAAGCTAGAACGCTGAGGGGGTGGTGAGGGGGGTGGGGAGAATGGAGGGGGGTGGCAGATCGTGTCATAACCCACACCGTACCGTACAGCAGTTGAGAGGGTAATGCTGCGGCATTGGTCAGAAGAGCACGAGTGATGACGGGGTGGTGAAAGGGTGGGGCGGGGGGTGGGGAGCACGGAGGGGGGTCGGAGACCGTGTCATAACCCAACCCGTATTGTACCGCCAGTTGTTGTGGCGAGGGGGGACATGGTGCCAGGAGTCACAGGCAGGGTCGGGGTGACGTATAGGCGACGAGGGGAGAAGAGGGGGAGGAGGGGGGTGGGAGGCCGTGTCAAAACCCAAGCCGTACTGTACTGCCAGTTGTTGTGGCGAGGGGGGGATGGTGCCAGGAATGACAAGGAGGGCTGGGGTGACGTGTAGGCGACGAGGGGAGAAGAGGGGGAGGAGGGGGGTGGGAGGCCGTGTCAAAACACATGCCGTACAGATGCCGTACAAGTGTACGACAGCTGCCGTACGTACGTTGTACGTTGTACGTTGTACGACCGTTGTCGTACACTGCCGTACAGTTGCCGTACATGTCGTACACCACATGACGTCTTATCACACAGTACGGCAACTGTGCCGTACAGTTTGCTGCCGTACAGTGTGTTGTCGTACTCGAGATCTCTCAGAACACCATCCCCACAGGCCCAGGCATCATCTCCAAGGGTGCCCAGGAAGTCGCCAAGAGGTCGCCACCTGGCTCGAACCGGAGACCTCTGGCTAGATCAACAACGACCATAAGAATGTACGACATGAGGAGGTTGCCATGAAATTCCGAACAGACGGACGGACGGACAAAATTTCGACCGACTGTCCTCCAATCCTCCCCTCCACTTCGTTACGGGGGGATTTACGGGAGGAGGGGGGTGGGAGGCCGTGTCAAAACCCAAGCCGTACTGTACTGCCAGTTGTTGTGGCGAGGGGGGGATGGTGCCAGGAATGACAAGGAGGGCTGGGGTGACGTGTAGGCGACGAGGGGAGAAGAGGGGGAGGAGGGGGGTGGGAGGCCGTGTCAAAACACATGCCGTACAGATGCCGTACAAGTGTACGACAGCTGCCGTACGCTGCCGTACCGTTGTCGTACACTGCCGTACAGTTGCCGTACATGTCGTACACCACATGACGTCTTATCACACAGTACGGCAACTGTGCCGTACAGTTTGCTGCCGTACAGTGTGTTGTCGTACTCGAGATCTCTCAGAACACCATCCCCACAGGCCCAGGCATCATCTCCAAGGGTGCCCAGGAAGTCGCCAAGAGGTCGCCACCTGGCTCGAACCGGAGACCTCTGGCTAGATCAACAACGACCATAAGAATGTACGACATGAGGAGGTTGCCATGAAATTCCGAACAGACGGACGGACGGACAAAATTTCGATAGCGCCGCGTCGTGGTCGCCGCGGCCGGGGGTACCGTAAATCCTGATTGGTGATGAATCCGCGAACGAACAAGCTTTGCGTGCCGGCATGACTTCAGCATTGCGGACCTAATGTTGGCGCGCCGACCAGTGTTGTGAGGTTGCTCATGTGTTGCAGACAAGCATGGTCGGCGGACCTGATGTCAGCGTGCGGCTCATGTTCGAAAGCAATAATCGGCATGGCGTACGTGTACGGCATGGCGTCGAACTGCTTCAAATTCAAATTTTGGGGCGCCTCCGGACGTTTTCAGCTATCGGTGACCTCTTGGGGCCGCCCTACGGCATGTTGGCGTGGCCAAGGCATGAAAAGCCCTTGTTCTGTACCAACATATACAGGTAGAGCCTCGCTACCTACGCACTACATGCACGCACACGTACACACACAAACACATCTGCGCATGAGGGCGACGTCTCATGACCCGAGGGTCAGTGATCACCAAAAAAGCTATCATTTTCGGCGATCAGCAATCGGCGGTTTTCAGGAGATGCGCCGACTTCACGACCGTGCTTCTCGTCGAAACCAGCTTGCTAATCGCGCCGAAAGACGTGCCGATGCCAGGCCAATTGTGCCGAAATCTAAAGAGCTTTCACGGCGATCTCCCCTGACAGCATTCGCCGATCAGCAATCGCCGATCAACTACAGTTTTCGGCGATCAGTAATCGACGCTTTTCAGGAGATGCGCCGACTTCACGACAGTGTTCAAAGGAGCCAGAGCGACGAGGGGGTGGTGAGGGGGGCGGGGAGCATGGAGGGGGGTGGTCACGGTCACCAAACAGTTTTACGCTGATTTTGGAAAGTAACCAAGAAACTGCGAATGGCTCATTAATTCCCGTTATAGCTTAGTCGAGATCACAATGCAAGATATTGCAACAATAAGATTGGTGGTACGCGGTGCCCCAACCCATGCCGTACCGTGTCGCTGTACGACAGGGATGGTCAAAGGAGCTAGAGCAATGAAGAGGTGGTGAGGGGAATAGGGAGTTTGGAGAGGGGTGGTCACGGTCACCAAACAGTTTGACGCTGATTTTGGAAATTAACCAAGAAACTGCGAATGGCTCATTAATTCAGTTATAGCTTAGTCGACATCACAATGCAAGATATTGCAACAAGAAGATTGGTGGTACGCGGTGCCCGAAGCCATGCCGTACCGTGTCGCTGTACGACAGGGGTGGTCAGAGGAGCCAGAGCGACGAGGGGGTGGTGAGGGGAGTGGGGAGCATGGAGGGGGTGGTCACGGTCACCAAACAGTTTGACGCTGATTTTGGAAATTAACCAAGAAACTGCGAATGGCTCATTAATTCAGTTATAGCTTAGTCGAGATCACAATGCAAGATATTGCAACAAGAAGATTGGTGGTACACGGTGCCCGAAGCCATGCCGTACCATGTCGCTGTACGACTGGGGTGGTCAGAGGAGCTAGAGCGACGAGGGGGTGGTGAGGGGAATGGGGAGCACGGAGGGGGATGGGAGGGCGTCTCGAAACCCATGCCGTACTGCGTTGCCGTACACCTCACGGTGATGCAGGGGCGGTCAGAGGTGCAGAGGAGCAATCGCCGATCAACTACAGTTTTCGGCGATCAGTAATCGACGCTTTTCAGGAGATGCGCCGACTTCACGACGGTGTTCAAAGGAGCCAGAGCGACGAGGGGGTGGTGAGGGGGGTGGGGAGCATGGAGGGGGGTGGTCACGGTCACCAAACAGTTTTACGCTGATTTTGGAAAGTAACCAAGAAACTGCGAATGGCTCATTAATTCAGTTATAGCTTAGTCTAGATCACAATGCAAGATATTGTAACAAGAAGATTGGTGGTACACGGTGCCCAAAGCCATGCCGTACCGTGTCGCTGTGCGACAGGGGTGATCAGAGGAGCCAGAGCGACGAGGGGGTGGTGAGGGGAGTGGGGAGCATGGAGGGGGGTGGTCACGGTCACCAAACAGTTTGACGCTGATTTTGGAAAGTAACCAAGAAACTGCGAATGGCTCATTAATTCAATTATAGCTTAGTCGAGATCACAATGCAAGATATTGCAACAAGAAGATTGGTGGTACACGGTGCCCGAAGCCATGCCGTACCATGTCGCTGTACGACAGGGGTGGTCAGAGGAGCTAGAGCGGCGAGGGGGTGGTGAGGGGAATGGGGAGCACGGAGGGGGATGGGAGGGCGTCTCGAAACCCATGCCGTACTGCGTTGCCGTACACCTCACGGTGATGCAGGGGCGGTCAGAGGTGCAGAGGAGCAATCGCCGATCAACTACAGTTTTCGGCGATCAGTAATCGACGCTTTTCAGGAGATGCGCCGACTTCACGACGGTGTTCAAAGGAGCCAGAGCGACGAGGGGGTGGTGAGGGGGGTGGGGAGCATGGAGGGGGGTGGTCACGGTCACCAAACAGTTTTACGCTGATTTGGAAAGTAACCAAGTAACTGCGAATGGCTCATTAATTCAGTTATAGCTTAGTCGAGATCACAATGCAAGATATTGCAACAAGAAGATTGGTGGTACACGGTGCCCGAAGCCATGCCGTACCGTGTCGCTGTACGACAAGGGTGATCAAAGGAGCCAGAGCGACAAGGGGGTGGTGAGGGGAGTGGGGAGTATGGAGGGGGGTGGTCACGGTCACCAAACAGTTTGACGCTGATTTTGGAAAGTAACCAAGAAACTGCGAATGGCTCATTAATTCAGTTATAGCTTAGTCGAGATCACAATGCAAGATATTGCAACAAGAAGATTGGTGGGACGCGGTGCCCGAAGCCATGCCGTACCGTGTCGCTGTACGACAGGGGTGATCAAAGGAGCCAGAGCGACGAGGGGGTGGTGAGGGGAGTGGGGAGCATGGAGGGGGGTGGTCACGGTCACCAAACAGTTTGACGCTGATTTTGGAAAATAACCAAGAAACTGCGAATGGCTCATTAACTCAGTTATAGCATAATCGAGATCACAATGCAAGACATCGCTACAAGAGAATTGGTGGTACACGGTGCCCTAAGCCATGCCGTACCATGTCGCTGTACGACAGGGGTGGTCAGAGGAGCTAGAGCGACAAGGGGGTGGTGAGGGGAATGGGGAGCACGGAGGGGGATGGGAGGGCGTCTCGAAACCCATGCCGTACTGCGTTGCCGTACACCTCACGGTGATGCAGGGGCGGTCAGAGGTGCAGAGGAGCAATCGCCGATCAAGTACAGTTTTCGGCGATCAGTAATCGACGCTTTTCAGGAGATGCGCCGACTTCACGATGGTGTTCAAAGGAGCCAGAGCGACGAGGGTGTGGTGAGGGGAGTGGGGAGCATGGAGGGGGGTGGCCACGGTCACCAAACAGTTTGACGCTGATTTTGGAAAGTAACCAAGAAACTGCGAATGGCTCATTAATTCAGTTATAGCTTAGTCGAGATCACAATGCAAGATATTGCAACAAGAAGATTGGTGATACGCGGTGCCCGAAGCCATGCCGTACAAAGTCGCTGTACGACAGGGGTGGTCAGAGGAGCTAGAGCGGCGAGGGGGTGGTGGGGGGAATAGGGAGTTTGGAGAGGGGTGGTCACAGTCACCGAACCGTTTTACGCTGATTTTGGAAAGTAACCAAGAAACTGCGAATGGCTCATTAACTCAGTTATAGCTTAGTCGACATCACAATGCAAGATATTGCAACAAGAAGACTGGTGATACGTGGTGCCCGAACCCATGCCGTACCGTGTCGCTATCCGACAGGGGTGGTCAGAGGAGCCAGAGCAACGAGGGGGTGGTGAGGGGAGTGGGGAGCATGGAGGGGGGTGGTCACGGTCACCAAACAGTTTGACGCTGATTTAGGAAAGTAACCAAGAAACTGCGAATGGCTCATTAATTCAGTTATAGCTTAGTCGAGATCACAATGCAAGATATTGCAACAAGAAGATTGGTGATACGCGGTGCCTGAAGCCATGCCGTACAAAGTCGCTGTACGACAGGGGTGGTCAGAGGAGCTTGAGCGGCGAGGGGGTGGTGGGGGGAGTGGGGAGCATGAAGGGGGGCGGGCGGGGGCGTGTCGAAACCCATGCCGTACTGCGTTGTCGTACACCTCACGGTGATGCAGGGGCGTTCAGGGGTGCTGGAGGGACGAGGGGGAGGTGAGGGGAGTGGTGAGCATGGAGGGGGGTGGGAGGGCGTGTCTAAACCCGTGCCGTACTGCGTTGCCGTACATCTCACGGTGATGCAGGAGCGTTCAGAGGTGCTGGAGGGACGAGGGGGAGGTGAGGGGAGTGGGGAGCATGGAGGGGGGTGGGAGGGCGTGTCGAAACCCGTGCCGTACTGCGTTGCCGTACACCTCACGGTGATGCAGGGGCGTTCAGAGGTGCTGGAGGGGCGAGGGGGTGGTGAGGGGAGTGGGGAGCATGGAGGGGGGTGGGAGGGCGTGTCGAAACCCGTGCCGTACTGCGTTGTCGTACACCTCACGGTGATGCAGGGGCGTTCAGAGGTGCTGGAGGGGCGAGGGGGAGGTGAGGGGAGTGGGGAGCATGGAGGGGGGTGGGAGGGCGTGTCGAAACCCATGCCGTACTGCGTTGCCGTACACCTCACGGTGATGCAGGGGCGTTCAGGGGTGCTGGAGGGGCGAGGGGGAGGTGAGGGGAGTGGGGAGCATGGAGGGGGGTGGGAGGGCGTGTCGAAACCCATGCCGTACTGCGTTGCCGTACACCTCACGGTGATGCAGGGGCGTTCAGGGGTGCTGGAGGGGCGAGGGGGAGGTGAGGGAAGTGGGGAGCATGGAGGGGGGTGGGAGGGCGTGTCGAAACCCGTGCCGTACTGCGTTGTCGTACACCTCACGGTGATGCAGGGGCGTTCAGAGGTGCTGGAGGGGCGAGGGGGAGGTGAGGGGAGTGGGGAGCATGGAGGGGGGTGGGAGGGCGTGTCGAAACCCATGCCGTACTGCGTTGCCGTACACCTCACGGTGATGCAGGGGCGTTCAGGGGTGCTAGAGGGGCGAGGGGGAGGTGAGGGAAGTGGGGAGCATGGAGGGGGGTGGGAGGGCGTGTCGAAACCCGTGCCGTACTGCGTTGCCGTACACCTCACGGTGATGCAGGGGCGTTCAGGGGTGCTGGAGGGGCGAGGGGGAGGTGAGGGGAGTGGGGAGCATGGAGGGGGGTGGGAGGGCGTGTCGAAACCCATGCCGTACTGCGTTGCCGTACACCTCACGGTGATGCAGGGGCGTTCAGGGGTGCTAGAGGGGCGAGGGGGAGGTGAGGGGAGTGGGGAGCACGGAGGGGGGTGGGAGGGCGTGTCGAAACCCGTGCCGTACTGCGTTGCCGTACACCTCACGGTGATGCAGGGGCGTTCAGAGATGCTGGAGGGGCGAGGGGGAGGTGAGGGGAGTGGGGAGCATGGAGGGGGGTGGGAGGGCGTGTCGAAACCCATGCCGTACTGCGTTGCCGTACACCTCACGGTGATGCAGGGGCGTTCAGGGGTGCTAGAGGGGCGAGGGGGAGGTGAGGGGAGTGGGGAGCATGGAGGGGGGTGGGAGGGCGTGTCGAAACCCATGCCGTACTGCGTTGCCGTACACCTCACGGTGATGCAGGGGCGTTCAGGGGTGCTAGAGGGGCGAGGGGGAGGTGAGGGAAGTGGGGAGCATGGAGGGGGGTGAGAGGGCGTGTCGAAACCCATGCCGTACTGCGTTGCCGTACACCTCACGGTGATGCAGGGGCGTTCAGGGGTGCTGGAGGGACGAGGGGGAGGTGAGGGGAGTGGGGAGCACGGAGGGGGATGGGAGGGCGTGTCGAAACCCATGCCGTACTGCGTTGCCGTACTACAGTGTGTTGTCGTACTCGAGATCTCCCAAAACACCATCCCCATAGGCCCAGGCATCATCTCCAAGGGTGCCGAGGAAGTCGCAAAGAGGTCGCTACCCGGCTCGAACTGGAGACCTCTGGCTGGCTGAGGATAGGACTGAACGCTTAGCGCCTTAAGGTCGTTGCCACCACTTTTGTGAACGGACGGACGGACAGACAGACGAACTTTAGCGGTGATCTGTCCTCCAATCCTCCCCTCCACTTCGTTACGGGGGGATTTACGGTCACCGACTGTCCTCCAATCCTCCCCTCCACTTCGTTACGGGGGGATTTACGGTCACCGACTGTCCTCCAATCCTCCCTTCCACTTCGTTACGGGGGGATTTACGGTCACGGACACAAATTCGACCGACTGTCCTCCAATCCTCCCCTCCACTTCGTTACGGGGGGATTTACGGTCACTGTCGTACGCCGAAAGCTTTTCGGACGAATTTGGGCTCCCTGGCCACGTGGACGAGGCGCCAACATCGCACAGGGGACGGGCCTGCATTATGCGCGTGACGCAGCCCTCGCTGATTGGCTGCTCGTGATCGTTGCCCTACGCATTGTGATTCAACATATTAATCGATAACACATCGTCACCCCAAAACACATTATTTCCCTACGCATTGTTGTTACGCAATGTTCTAACGTATTGTTCTTACGTATTGTTGGTTCGTACGCATTGTCGCCCTACGCATCATTGCCCAGCACGTTCTCACCCTACGCATTCTCGCCCTACGGATTGTCACCCTACGCATTATCACGCCTTCTCGCCCTACGCATTGTTGCCGTACGCATTGTTGCCCTACGCATCGCTACCCTACGCATTGTTTCCTACACATCGTTCCTACGCATCGAAGCCGTACGCATCGTTATCCAACGTAATCTTCCATAACGCATTGTTACCCAAAAACGCATCGTTTCCCTACGCATTGTTCTTACGCGTTGTTGCCCCTTCGCATCCTCGCCCTACACGTTGTCGCCCAACGCATTGTCATCCTATGCCTTCTCGCCCTACGCCTTCTCGCTCAACGCATTGCTGCCCCACACATTGTTGCCCTACGCATCGTTACCCTACGCATTGTTTCCTTACGCATTGTTCCCACGCATCGTCGCCCTACGCATAGTTATTCAACGTATTCTTCCATAACGCAGACAGTGTTAGACGCATTGTGTTAGACGCATTGTCTTATGACATTTACGCATTGTCCTACGACATGTACGTATTGTACTATGGCATGGACGCTCTTTTGGCGTCACACCATGCCGTACTGTACGACAAGGTGAGATGGTGAAACTGACACACTGCCAGAGCGGCTCAGCAAAGCTAGAACGCTGAGGGGGTGGTGAGGGGGGTGGGGAGAATGGAGGGGGGTGGCAGATCGTGTCATAACCCACACCGTACCGTACAGCAGTTGAGAGGGTAATGCTGCGGCATTGGTCAGAAGAGCACGAGTGATGACGGGGTGGTGAAAGGGTGGGGCGGGGGGTGGGGAGCACGGAGGGGGGTCGGAGACCGTGTCATAACCCAACCCGTATTGTACCGCCAGTTGTTGTGGCGAGGGGGGACATGGTGCCAGGAGTCACAGGCAGGGTCGGGGTGACGTATAGGCGACGAGGGGAGAAGAGGGGGAGGAGGGGGGTGGGAGGCCGTGTCAAAACCCAAGCCGTACTGTACTGCCAGTTGTTGTGGCGAGGGGGGGATGGTGCCAGGAATGACAAGGAGGGCTGGGGTGACGTGTAGGCGACGAGGGGAGAAGAGGGGGAGGAGGGGGGTGGGAGGCCGTGTCAAAACACATGCCGTACAGATGCCGTACAAGTGTACGACAGCTGCCGTACGCTGCCGTACCGTTGTCGTACACTGCCGTACAGTTGCCGTACATGTCGTACACCACATGACGTCTTATCACACAGTACGGCAACTGTGCCGTACAGTTTGCTGCCGTACAGTGTGTTGTCGTACTCGAGATCTCTCAGAACACCATCCCCACAGGCCCAGGCATCATCTCCAAGGGTGCCCAGGAAGTCGCCAAGAGGTCGCCACCTGGCTCGAACCGGAGACCTCTGGCTAGATCAACAACGACCATAAGAATGTACGACATGAGGAGGTTGCCATGAAATTCCGAACAGACGGACGGACGGACAAAATTTCGACCGACTGTCCTCCAATCCTCCCCTCCACTTCGTTACGGGGGGATTTACTGGCTAGATCAACAACGACCATAAGAATGTACGACATGAGGAGGTTGCCATGAAATTCCGAACAGACGGACGGATAGCGCCGCGTCGTGGTCGCCGCGGCCGGGGGTACCGTAAATCCTGATTGGTGATGCGCACCGGCATGATCTCGGCACATTGCGGACCTGACGTCGGTGAGCTGTCGAGTGTTGCGAGCTTGCTCATGTCGCTGACGAGCACACCGCGGGCGAACCAGACGTTGGCATGCCAGTCATGTTCATTAACATTGGTCGTACGAGCATGGTCAGCAGACCTGAAGTCGGCGTACCAACCAGTGCTGCGAGCTTGCTCCTCTTGCCGACGAGCATGGTTGGCGGACCTAACGTTGGCGCGCCGACCAGTGTTATGAACTTGCTCATGTCGCAGACAAGCATGGTCGGCGGACCTGATGTCAGCGTGTGGCTCATGTTCGAAAGCATTAGTCGTAAGCCATTTGTCGAAAGGCATAGGTCGCCTCTCGCCGACGATCAGGGTCGGTGGACCTGATGTCGGTGCAGTGACCTATGTTGTGAGCTTGCTACACTCGTTGACAGGCGGGGTCGGCGGACCCAACTAACATTGGCTTGCCAGTTTTGTTTGTAAGGCATCTGTCGTGAGGCATAGGTCGCCTCTCGCTGACAGGCAGGATTACTTTCTTACGTAAAGTAACCAAGAAACTGCGAATGGCTCATTAACTCAGTTATAGTTTAGTCGACATCACAGTGCAGATGAGCGGCGCAAGGAAGTCGGTGGGATGTGATTCCACTTCGTTACAGGGGATGAAACCTAAAAAGACAGCATTGCAAATTGCGCCGAAAGGCTTTTGCCTATGCCGTGTCCGTCGCCGAAACCTAAAAAGCTTTCACGGCGACCACTCCTGACAGCATTCGCCTATCAGTGATCGCCGATGAACCATTGTTTTCGGCGATTAGTAATCGGCGCTTTTCAGCAGACGCGCCGACTTCACGAATACGCTTCTCGCCGAAACCAGCTTGCAAATTGCGCCGAAAGACTTTTGCTGATGCCGTGTCCGTCTCCGAAACCTAAGAGGCTTTCACGGCCACCACCCCTGACAGCATTCGCCGATCAGTGATCGCCAATGAATTGCTTCTTACGAAATGATACTGATGATCTAATGTTTTGATACTCCAATATACTATGCTGCCAAAGACAGCCTACAGACCCAGAAACGACCGCCCGAAGCGCACGTCTCACTGGGATTATCAACCAAAGCAATAGCCATGATGATTGTTCATGCTGTATTCTACACTTTTATCGCATATTACACAGTTAAGAAGATCTGAAAAGCTGAATTCGCTCGCCGGGCAGGCTTAGCCGTACATGTCCGAGCAGTCCCAGGCACCGGTCCATACGTTTCAGAAAGGAGAACGTTCACGCCAAGTCATGACATGATAGACCCGCGGGTCGCTTACCTGACCCGCAGTGCGCCGATTACTGATCGCCGAATCAACCACAGTTTTCGGCGATCAGTAATCGGCGCTTTTCAGGAAATGCGCCGACTTAACGAACGTGCTTGTCGCCGAAACCAGCTTGCAAATTGCGCCGAAAGACTTTTGCCGATGCCAGGCTAATTGCGCCGAAATCTAAGAAACTTTCACGGCGACCACCCCTGACAGCATTCGCCGATCAGCGATCGCTGATCAACCATAGTTTTCGGCGATCAGTAATCGGCGCTTTTCAGGAGATGCGCCGACTTCACAACCACGCTTCTTGCCGAAACCAGCTTGCAACTTGCGCCGATTTACTTTTGCCGAAGCCATATCCGTCGCCGAAACAGTTTTACGCCGATTTCTGAAAGTAACCAAGAAACTGCGAATGGCTCATTAAATCAGTTATAGCTTAATCGACATTACAATGCAAGACATCACAACAAGGAGACCGGCGACACACGGTGTTCGAACCCATGCCGTACCGTGTCACTGTACGACAGGGGTGTTCAGAGGAGCTGGAGCGAGGAAGGGGTGGTGAGGGGAGTGGGGAGTATGGAGGGGGTGGTCACGGTCACCAAACAGTTTTACGCTGATTTTGGAAAGTAACCAAAGAAACTGCGAATGGCTCATTAACTTAGTTATAGCTTAGTCGACATCACAATGAGATATTGCAACAAGAAGATTGGTGATACGTGGTGCCCGAAGCCATGCCGTACCGTGTCGCTGTACGACAGGGGTGATCAAATGAGCCAGAGCGAGGAGGGGGTGGTGAGGGGAGTGGGGAGCATGGAGGGGGGTGGTCACGGTCACCAAACAGTTTTACGCCGATTTCTGAAAGTAACCAAGAAACTGTGAATGGCTCATTAAATCAGTTATAGCTTAATCGACATTACAATGCAAGACATCACAACAAGGAGACCGGCGGCACACGGTGCCCGAACCCATGCCGTACTGCATTGCCGTACACCTCATGGTGATGCAGGGGCGGTCAGAGGTGCTGGAGGGACGAGGGGGTGATGAGGGGAGTGGGGAGCATGGAGGGGGGTGGGAGAGCGTGCCGAAACCCATGCCGTACTGCGTTGCCGTACGACACCACATCTCAGGACACCATCCTGATGATGCCAGGCATGATGAGTGATGAGGGGGTGATGAGGGGAGTGGGGAGCACGGAGGGGGGTGGGAGGGCGTGTCAAAACCCATGCCGTACAGATGCCGTACAAGCGTACAACAGTTGTCGTATGCTGTCGTACACTGCCGTACAGCTGTCGTACATAGTCGTACATGTCGTACACCACATGATGTGTCACCATACTGCGTGGCAACTGTGCCGTACAGTTTGCTGCCGTACAGTGTGTTGTCGTATTCGAGATCTCCCAGAACACCATCCCCATAGGCCCAGGCATCATCTCCAAGGGTGCCAAGGAAGTCGCCAAGAGGTCGCTACCTGGCTCGAACTGGAGACCTCTGGCTGGCTGAGGACAGGACTGAACGCTTAGCGCCTTAAGGTCGTTGCCACCACTTTTGTGAACGGACGGACGGACAGACAGAGATTTTTAGCGGTGATCTGTCCTCCAATCCTCCCCTCCACTTCGTTACGGGGGGATTTACGGTCACGGACAAAATTTCGACCGACTGTCCTCCAATCCTCCCCTCCACTTCGTTACGGGGGGATGGTGCCAGGAATGACAAGGAGGGCTGGGGTGACGTGTAGGCGACGAGGGGAGAAGAGGGGGAGGAGGGGGGTGGGAGGCCGTGTCAAAACACATGCCGTACAGATGCCGTACAAGTGTACGACAGCTGCCGTACCGTTGTCGTACACTGCCGTACAGTTGCCGTACATGTCGTACACCACATGACGTCTTATCACACAGTACGGCAACTGTGCCGTACAGTTTGCTGCCGTACAGTGTGTTGTCGTACTCGAGATCTCTCAGAACACCATCCCCACAGGCCCAGGCATCATCTCCAAGGGTGCCCAGGAAGTCGCCAAGAGGTCGCCACCTGGCTCGAACCGGAGACCTCTGGCTAGATCAACAACGACCATAAGAATGTACGACATGAGGAGGTTGCCATGAAATTCCGAACAGACGGACGGACGGACAAAATTTCGACCGACTGTCCTCCAATCCTCCCCTCCACTTCGTTACGGGGGGATTTACGGTCACTTCGCTAGCTCCGGACTCCGTCTACGACGTCGCCCTACGACGTCGCTACATTGCTCCGGCGACGAACCCCCCCCTCTCTATTGGGCCCTTTCCTACGCTAACTTCGCTAGCTCCGGACTCCGTCTACGACGTCGCCCTACGACGTCGCTACATTGCTCCGGCGATAGCGCCGCGTCGTGGTCGCCGCGGCCGGGGGTACCGTAAATCCTGATTGGTGATGAATCCGCGAACGAACAAGCTTTGCGTGCCGGCATGACTTCAGCATTGCGGACCTAACGTTGGTGCGCCGACCAGTGTTGTGAGGTTGCTCATGTGTTGCAGACAAGCATGGTCGGCGGACCTGATGTCAGCGTGCGGCTCATGTTCGAAAGCAATAGTCGGCATGGCGTACATGTACGGCATGGCGTCGAACTGCTTCAAATTCAAATTTTGGGGCGCCTCCGGACGTTTTCCGCTATCGGTGACCTCTTGGGGCTGCCCTACGGCATGTTGGCGTGTCCAAGGCACGAAAAGCCCTTGTTCTGTACCAACATATACAGGTAGAGCCTCGCAACCTGCGCACTACATGCACACACACACACACACACACACACACACACACACACACACACACACACACACACACACACACACACACACACACACACACACACACACACACACACACACACACACACACACACACACACACATCTGCGCATGAGGGCGACGTCTCATGACCCGTGGGTCAGAGATCACCAAAAAAGCGATCATTTTCGGCGATCAGCAATCATCGCTTTTCAGGAGATGCGCCGACTTCACGACCGTGCTTCTCGCCGAGACCAGCTTGCAAATCGCGCCGAAAGATTTTTGCCGATGCCAGGCCAATTGTGCCGAAATCTAAAGAGCTTTCACGGCGATCTCCCCTGACAGCATTCGCCGATCAGCAATCGCCGATCAACTACAGTTTTCGGCGATCAGTAGTCGACGCTTTTCAGGAGATGCGCCGACTTCACGACGGTGTTCAAAGGAGCCAGTGCGACGAGGGGGTGGTGAGGGGGGTGGGGAGCATGGAGGGGGGTGGTCACGGTCACCAAACAGTTTTACGCTGATTTTGGAAAGTAACCAAGAAACTGCGAATGGCTCATTAATTCAGTTATAGCTTAGTCGACATCACAATGCAGGATATTGCAACAAGAACATTGGTGGTACGCGGTGCCCGAAGCCATGCCGTACCGTGTCGCTGTACGACAGGGGTGATCAAAGGAGCCAGAGCGACGAGGGGGTGGCGAGGGGAGTGGGGAGCATGGAGGGGGGTGGCCACGGTCACCAAACAGTTTGACGCTGATTTTGGAAAGTAACCAAGAAACTGCGAATGGCTCATTAATTCAGTTATAGCTTAGTCGAGATCACAACACAAGATATTGCAACAAGAAGATTGGTGATACGCGGTGCCCGAAGCCATGCCGTACAAAGTCGCTGTACGACAGGGGTGGTCAGAGGAGCTAGAGCGGCGAGGGGGTGGTGGGGGGAATAGGGAGTTTGGAGAGGGGTGGTCACAGTCACCGAACCGTTTTACGCTGATTTTGGAAAGTAACCAAGAAACTGCGAATGGCTCATTAACTCAGTTATAGCTTAGTCGACATCACAATGCAAGATATTGCAACAAGAAGACTGGTGATACGTGGTGCCCGAACCCATGCCGTACCGTGTCGCTATCCGACAGGGGTGGTCAGAGGAGCCAGAGCGACGAGGGGGTGGTGAGGGGAGTGGGGAGCATGGAGGGGGGTGGTCACGGTCACCAAACAGTTTGACGCTGATTTAGGAAAGTAACCAAGAAACTGCGAATGGCTCATTAATTCAGTTACAGCTTAGTCGAGATCACAATGCAAGATATTGCAACAAGAAGATTGGTGATACGCGGTGCCTGAAGCCATGCCGTACAAAGTCGCTGTACGACAGGGGTGGTCAGAGGAGCTTGAGCGGCGAGGGGGTGGTGGGGGGAGTGGGGAGCATGAAGGGGGGCGGGCGGGGGCGTGTCGAAACCCATGCCATACTGCGTTGCCGTACACCTCATGGTGATGCAGGAGCGTTCAGAGGTGCTGGAGGGACGAGGGGGTGGTGAGGGGAGTGGGGAGCATGGAGGGGGGTGGGAGAGCGTGTCGAAACCCATGCCGTACTGCGTTGCCGTACACCTCACGGTGATGCAGGAGCGTTCAGAGGTGCTGGAGGGACGAGGGGGTGGTGAGGGGAGTGGGGAGCATGGAGGGGAGTGGGAGGGTGTGTCGAAACCCATGCCGTACTGTGTTGCCGTACACCTCACGGTGATGCAGGGGCGTTCAGAGGTGCTGGAGGGGCGAGGGGGTGGTGAGGGGAGTGGGGAGCATGGAGGGGGGTGGGAGGGCGTGTCGAAACCCATGCCGTACTGCGTTGCCGTACACCTCACGGTGATGCAGGGGCGTTCAGGGGTGCTGGAGGGGCGAGGGGGTGGTGAGGGGAGTGGGGAGCATGGAGGGGGGTGGGAGGGCGTGTCGAAACCCATGCCGTACTGCGTTGCCGTACACCTCACGGTGATGCAGGGGCGTTCAGGGGTGCTGGAGGGGCGAGGGGGTGGTGAGGGGAGTGGGGAGCATGGAGGGGGGTGGGAGGGCGTGTCGAAACCCATGCCGTACTGCGTTGCCGTACACCTCACGGCGATGCAGGGGCGTTCAGGGGTGCTAGAGGGGCGAGGGGGTGGTGAGGGGAGTGGTGAGCATGGAGGGGGGTGGGAGGGCGTGTCGAAACCCGTGCCGTACTGTGTTGCCGTACATCTCACGGTGATGCAGGGGCGTTCAGAGGTGCTAGAGGGGCGAGGGGGTGGTGAGGGGAGTGGTGAGCATGGAGGGGGGTGGGAGGGCGTGTCGGAACCCATGCCGTACTGCGTTGCCGTACATCTCACGGTGATGCAGGGGCGTTCAGAGGTGCTGGAGGGGCGAGGGGGAGGTGAGGGGAGTGGTGAGCATGGAGGGGGGTGGGAGGGCGTGTCGAAACCCATGCCGTACTGCGTTGCCGTACACCTCACGGTGATGCAGGGGCGTTCAGAGGTGCTGGAGGGGCGAGGGGGAGGTGAGGGGATTGGGGAGCATGGAGGGGGGTGGGAGGGCGTGTCGAAACCCATGCCGTACTGCGTTGCCGTACACCTCACGGTGATGCAGGGGCGTTCAGGGGTGCTAGAGGGGCGAGGGGGTGGTGAGGGGAGTGGGGAGCATGGAGGGGGGTGGGAGGGCGTGTCAAAACCCATGCCGTACTGCGTTGCCGAACACCTCACAGTGATGCAGGGGCGTTCAGGGGTGCTAGAGGGGCGAGAGGGAGGTGAGGGGAGTGGTGAGCATGGAGGGGGGTGGGAGGGCGTGTCGAAACCCGTGCCGTACTGCGTTGCCGAACACCTCACGGTGATGCAGGGGCGTTCAGGGGTGCTAGAGGGGCGAGGGGGAGGTGAGGGAAGTGGGGAGCATGGAGGGGGGTGGGAGGGCGTGTCGAAACCCGTGCCGTACTGCGTTGCCGTACACCTCACGGTGATGCAGGGGCGTTCAGAGGTGCTGGAGGGGCGAGGGGGAGGTGAGGGGAGTGGGGAGCATGGAGGGGGGTGGGAGGGCGTGTCAAAACCCGTGCCGTACTGCGTTGCCGTACACCTCACTGTGATGCAGGGGCGTTCAGGGGTGCTGGAGGGGCGAGGGGGAGGTGAGGGAAGTGGGGAGCATGGAGGGGGGTGGGAGGGCGTGTCGAAACCCGTGCCGTACTGCGTTGCCGTACACCTCACGGTGATGCAGGGGCGTTCAGAGGTGCTGGAGGGGCGAGGGGGAGGTGAGGGGAGTGGGGAGCATGGAGGGGGGTGGGAGGGCGTGTCGAAACCCGTGCCGTACTGCGTTGCCGTACACCTCACGGTGATGCAGGGGCGTTCAGGGGTGCTGGAGGGGCGAGGGGGAGGTGAGGGAAGTGGGGAGCATGGAGGGGGGTGGGAGGGCGTGTCGAAACCCGTGCCGTACTGCGTTGCCGTACACCTCACGGTGATGCAGGGGCGTTCAGAGGTGCTGGAGGGGCGAGGGGGAGGTGAGGGGAGTGGGGAGCATGGAGGGGGGTGGGAGGGCGTGTCGAAACCCGTGCCGTACTGCGTTGCCGTACACCTCACGGTGATGCAGGGGCGTTCAGGGGTGCTGGAGGGGCGAGGGGGAGGTGAGGGAAGTGGGGAGCATGGAGGGGGTGGGAGGGCGTGTCGAAACCCATGCCGTACTGCGTTGCCGTACACCTCACGGTGATGCAGGGGCGTTCAGAGGTGCTGGAGGGGCGAGGGGGTGTTGAGGGGAGTGGTGAGCATGGAGGGGGGTGGGAGGGCGTGTCGAAACCCATGCCGTACTGCGTTGCCGTACACCTCACGGTGATGCAGGGGCGTTCAGAGGTGCTGGAGGGGCGAGGGGGTGTTGAGGGGAGTGGGGAGCATGGAGGGGGGTGGGAGGGCGTGTCGAAACCCATACCGTACTGCGTTGCCGTACACCTCACGGTGATGCAGGGGCGTTCAGGGGTGCTGGAGGGGCGAGGGGGTGGTGAGGGGAGTGGGGAGCATGGAGGGGGGTGGGAGGGCGTGTCGAAACCCGTGCCGTACTGCGTTGCCGTACACCTCACGGTGATGCAGGGGCGTTCAGAGGTGCTGGAGGGGCGAGGGGGTGTTGAGGGGAGTGGGGAGCATGGAGGGGGGTGGGAGGGCGTGTCGAAACCCGTGCCGTACTGCGTTGCCGTACACCTCACGGTGATGCAGGGGCGTTCAGAGGTGCTGGAGGGGCGAGGGGGTGTTGAGGGGAGTGGTGAGCATGGAGGGGGGTGGGAGGGCGTGTCGAAACCCGTGCCGTACTGCGTTGCCGTACTACAGTGTGTTGTCGTACTCGAGATCTCCCAAAACACCATCCCCATAGGCCCAGGCATCATCTCCAAGGGTGCCGAGGAAGTCGCCAAGAGGTCGCTGCCTGGCTCGAACTGGAGACCTCTGGCTGGCTGAGGACAGGACTGAACGCTTAGCGCCTTAAGGTCGTTGCCACCCCTTTTGTGAACGGACGGACGGACAGATAGCGCCGCGTCGTGGTCGCCGCGGCCGGGGGTACCGTAAATCCTGATTGGTGATGAATTCGCGAACGAACAAGCTTTGCGTGCCGGCATGACTTCAGCATTGCGGACCTAACGTTGGCGTGCCGACCAGTGTTGTGAGGTTGCTCATGTGTTGCAGACAAGCATGGTCGGCGGACCTGATGTCAGCGTGCGGCTCATGTTCGAAAGCAATAGTCGGCATGGCGTACATGTACGGCATGGCGTCGAACTGCTTCAAATTCAAATTTTGGGGCGCCTCCGGACGTTTTCCGCTATCGGTGACCTCTTGGGGCTGCCCTACGGCATGTTGGCGTGTCCAAGGCATGAAAAGCCCTTGTTCTGTACCAACATATACAGGTAGAGCCTCGCTACCTGCGCACTACATGCACACACACACACACACAAACACATCTGCGCATGAGGGCGACGTCTCATGACCCGTGGGTCAGTGATCACCAAAAAAGCTATCATTTTCGGCGATCAGCAATCGGCGCTTTTCAGGAGATGCGCCGACTTCACGACCATGCTTCTCGTCGAAACCAGCTTGCAAATTGCGCCGAAAGACCTTTGCCGATGCCAGGTAAATTGTGCCGAAATCTAAAGAGCTTTCACGGCGATCTCCCCTGACAGCATTCGCCGATCAGCAATCACCGATCAACCATAGTTTTCGGCGATCAGTAATCGGCGCTTTTCAGGAGATGCGGCGACTTCACGACCACACTTCTCGCCGAAACCAGCTTACATTTTGCGCCGATTTTGTTTTGCCGAAACCATATCAGTCGCCGAAACAGTTTTACACTGATTTTGGAAAGTAACCAAGAAACTGCGAATGGCTCATTAACTCAGTTATAGCTTAGTCGACATCACAATGCAAGACATCGCAACAAGGAGACGGGCGGCACACGGTGCCCCAACCCATGCCGTACCGTGTCGCTGTACGACAGGGGTGTTCAGAGGAGCTAGAGCGATGAAGAGGTGGTGAGGGGAATAGGGAGTTTGGAGAGGGGTGGTCACAGTCACCAAACAGTTTTACGCCGATTTTGGAAAGTAACCAAGAAACTGCGAATGGCTCATTAACATAGTTATAGCTTAGACGACATCACAATGCAAGATATTGCAACAAGAAGATTGGTGATACGTGGTGCCCGAAGCCATGCCGTACCGTGTCGCTGTACGACAGGGGTGGTCAGAGGAGCCAGAGCGACGAGGGGGTGGTGAGGGGAGTGGGGAGCATGGAGGGGGGTGGTCACGGTCACCAAACAGTTTGACGCTGATTTTGGAAAGTAACCAAGAAACTGCGAATGGCTCATTAATTCAGTTATAGCTTAGTCGAGATCACAATGCAAGATATTGCAACAAGAAGATTGGTGATACGCGGTGCCCGAAGCCATGCCATACCATGTCGCTGTACGACAGGGGTGGTCAGAGGAGCTAGAGCGGCGAGGGGGTTGTGAGGGGAGTGGGGAGCATGAAGGGGGGTGGGAGGGCGTGTCGAAACCCATGCCGTACTGCGTTGCCGTACACCTCATGGTGATGCAGGGGTGTCCAGAGGTGCTTGAGGGACGAGGGGGTGGTGAGGGGAGTGGGGAGCATGGAGGGGGGTGGGAGGGCGTGTCGAAACCCATGCCGTACTGCGTTGCCGTACACCTCATGGTGATGCAGGGGCGTTCAGAGGTGCTGGAGGGACGAGGGGGTGGTGAGGGGGGTGGGGAGCATCGAGGGGGGTGGGAGAGCGTGTTGAAACCCATGCCGTACAGATGCCGTACAACCGTACGACAGTTGTCGTACACTGCCGTACAGCTGTCGTACATAGTCGTACATGTCGTACACCACATGATGCGTCACCACACAGCATGGCAACTGTGCCGTACAGTTTGCTGCCGTACAGCGTGTTGTCGTACTCGAGATCTCCCAGAACACCATCCCCATAGGCCCAGGCATCATCTCCAAGGGTGCTGAGGAAGTCGCCAAGAGGTCGCTACCCGGCTCGAACTGGAGACCTCTGGCTGGCTGAGGAGAGGACTGAACGCTTAGCGCCTTAAGGTCGTTGCCACCACTTTTGTGAACAGACAGACAGACGGACGGACAAGTTTAGCAGTGATCTGTCCTCCAATCCTCCCCTTCATTCACTTCGTTACGGGGGGATTTACGGTCACAGACGGACAAACTTTAGCGGTGATCTGTCCTCCAATCCTCCCCTCCACTTCGTTACGGGGGGATTTACGTGACCGTAAGTGTACACCTCATGGTGATGCAGGGGCGTTCAGAGGTGCTGGAGGGACGAGGGGATGGTGAGGGGGGCGGGGAGCATGGAGGGGGGTGGGAGGGCGTGTCGAAACCCATGCCGTACTGCGTTGCTGTACGGCACCACACCTCAGGACACCATCCTGATGATGCCAGGCATGATGAGTGATGAGGGGGTGGTGAGGGGAGTGGGGAGCATGAAGGGGGGTGGGAGAGCGTGTCGAAACCCATGCCGTACTGTGTTGCCGTACGACACCACATCTCAGGACACCATCCTGATGATGCCAGGCATGATGAGTGAAGAGGGGGCGATGAGGGGAGCGGGGAGCATGGAGGGGGGTGGGAGCGCGTGGCAAAACCCATGCCGTACAGATGCTGTACAAGTGTACGACAGTTGTCGTACGCTGTCGTACACTTCCGTACAGCTGTCGTACATAGTCGTACATGTCGTACACCACATGATGTGTCACCACACAGCATGGCAACTGTGCTGTACAGTTTGCTGCCGTACAGTGTGTTGTCGTACTCGAGATCTCCCAGAACACCATCCCCATAGGCCCAGGCATCATCTCCAAGGGTGCCAAGGAAGTCGCCAAGAGGTCGCTACCCGGCTCGAACCGGAGACCTCTGGCTGGCTGAGGATAGGACTGAACGCTTAGCGCCTCAAGGTCGTTGCCACCACTTTTGTGAACGGACGGACAGACAGACGGACAGACAGATAGCGCCGCGTCGTGGTCGCCGCGGCCGGGGGTACCGTAAATCCTGATTGGTGATGAATCCGCGAACGAACAAGCTTTGCGTGCCGGCATGACTTCAGCATTGCGGACCTAACACCTAACTAACACATTGGCGCGCCGACCAGTGTTGTGAGGTTGCTCATGTGTTGCAGACAAGCATGGTCGGCGGACCTGATGTCAGCGTGCGGCTCATGTTCGAAAGCAATAGTCGGCATGGCGTACATGTACGGCATGGCGTCGAACTGCTTCAAATTCAAATTTTGGGGCGCCTCCGGACGTTTTCCGCTATCGGTGACCTCTTGGGGCTGCCCTACGGCATGTTGGCGTGTCCAAGGCACGAAAAGCCCTTGTTCTGTACCAACATATACAGGTAGAGCCTCGCTACCTGCGCACTACATGCACACACACACACACACACACACACACACACACACACACACACACACATCTGCGCATGAGGGCGACGTCTCATGACCCGTGGGTCAGTGATCACCAAAAAAGCGATCATTTTCGGCGATCAGCAATCAGCGCTTTTCAGGAGATGCGCCGACTTCACGACCGTGCTTCTCGCCGAGACCAGCTTGCAAATCGCGCCGAAAGATTTTTGCCGATGCCAGGCCAATTGTGCCGAAATCTAAAGAGCTTTCACGGCGATCTCCCCTGACAGCATTCGCCGATCAGCAATCGCCGATCAACTACAGTTTTCGGCGATCAGTAATCGACGCTTTTCAGGAGATGCGCCGACTTCACGACGGTGTTCAAAGGAGCCAGTGCGACGAGGGGGTGGTGAGGGGGGTGGGGAGCATGGAGGGGGGTGGTCACGGTCACCAAACAGTTTTACGCTGATTTTGGAAAGTAACCAAGAAACTGCGAATGGCTCATTAATTCAGTTATAGCTTAGTCGACATCACAATGCAGGATATTGCAACAAGAAGATTGGTGGTACGCGGTGCCCGAAGCCATGCCGTACCGTGTCGCTGTACGACGGGGGTGATCAAAGGAGCCAGTGCGACGAGGGGGTGGTGAGGGGGGTGGGGAGCATGGAGGGGGGTGGTCACGGTCACCAAACAGTTTTACGCTGATTTTGGAAAGTAACCAAGAAACTGCGAATGGCTCAGGGGGGGGGTAAGAAATTTTCTTATAAACCCCAACCCGAAATTTCCAAAGAAAAGGCCTCGGAGCCACCCACCCACCGCCAAGCGTGTCGTACAACCTGTAAACTATGCCAAAACGCCCGGGAAAAAAGCGTCTAGGTTCCTCTGCGCAAGCTCTATTAAATGCAGTCGAAAAACCCCAAACCCCATGGGAAGTTAATGTCACAGCGTTGCACTATGGACGGCTAAGGTAACCATGTTTTTGGCCCCAGCTTGACTGATGTTATGTATTTGGCGCCTAGGAAGCAACACGGCCCTTCCATTTGCGCGATACCACCGTCAGTTCTGTTCTCACCAACCGAGACAACGGCGCCATCACGTTCCAGGTCCCTGCTCCTGCCTCTTCTTCCCCCTGTGGCGCTGGGCCCTCGACCATAGCCCCTGGCACCAATTCCCACGCCTTCTTGTTTCTGTGCTCTGCATCCCCACCCCATTCGTGGTCACTGTGAGTGCTTCCTCGCAACTCCCATCCCGCCTCCTCAGTCGTGTTCCACATCCATGGGGACATGCGACATGCTAGCTGCTATGCTAGGCCTTTACAAAGGGCCGACTAGCCGCCTTCGCAACATATGCTTTCTTCATAAGTTGTTTCTTGTACGTTTGGGGATTGGGCAGTTCCGTTCGGCTACCGTGGTTCAGAGGTGAAGTGTCATTGAAACATCGGAAGCCGAGAAGTGACCGTTTTGTTGATTGAACTAATTCTACGTATAAGAAACGAAGAAAGGATGGCAATACAGCTTTCAAAACCCTAACATGAGGCCTGGAAAAATTTTTCCGGAGGTTCATGTAAAAAAGTCGTTGGGGCCCTGAACCCACCCACCCACCCCTGCAGTACAACCAACTTTGCAAGCCCATAACTTTTTTCGTACAACTCCAAACAGAAATCTGAAAGCAGATTCGGAGTCCCGACGCAAAGCGCCTTCCATTTGAGGGTTGGGGTCTATTTTTGCGCTTCCTACCCCCCCCCTGAATGGCTCATTAATTCAGTTATAGCTTAGTCGAGATCACAATGCAAGATATTGCAACAAGAAGATTGGTGATACGCGGTGCCCGAAGCCATGCCGTACAAAGTCGCTGTACGACAGGGGTGGTCAGAGGAGCTAGAGCGGCGAGGGGGTGGTGGGGGGAATAGGGAGTTTGGAGAGGGGTGGTCACAGTCACCGAACCGTTTTACGCTGATTTTGGAAAGTAACCAAGAAACTGCGAATGGCTCATTAACTCAGTTATAGCTTAGTCGACATCACAATGCAAGATATTGCAACAAGAAGACTGGTGATACGTGGTGCCCGAACCCATGCCGTACCGTGTCGCTATCCGACAGGGGTGGTCAGAGGAGCCAGAGCGACGAGGGGGTGGTGAGGGGAGTGGGGAGCATGGAGGGGGGTGGTCACGGTCACCAAACAGTTTGACGCTGATTTAGGAAAGTAACCAAGAAACTGCGAATGGCTCATTAATTCAGTTATAGCTTAGTCGAGATCACAATGCAAGATATTGCAACAAGAAGATTGGTGATACGCGGTGCCTGAAGCCATGCCGTACAAAGTCGCTGTACGACAGGGGTGGTCAGAGGAGCTTGAGCGGCGAGGGGGTGGTGGGGGGAGTGGGGAGCATGAAGGGGGGCGGGCGGGGGCGTGTCGAAACCCATGCCATACTGCGTTGCCGTACACCTCATGGTGATGCAGGAGCGTTCAGAGGTGCTGGAGGGACGAGGGGGTGGTGAGGGGAGTGGGGAGCATGGAGGGGGGTGGGAGAGCGTGTCGAAACCCGTGCCGTACTGCGTTGCCGTACACCTCACGGTGATGCAGGAGCGTTCAGAGGTGCTAGAGGGGCGAGGGGGTGGTGAGGGGAGTGGGGAGCATGGAGGGGAGTGGGAGGGTGTGTCGAAACCCATGCCGTACTGTGTTGCCGTACACCTCACGGTGATGCAGGGGCGTTCAGGGGTGCTGGAGGGGCGAGGGGGTGGTGAGGGGAGTGGGGAGCATGGAGGGGGGTGGGAGGGCGTGTCGAAACCCATGCCGTACTGCGTTGCCGTACACCTCACGGTGATGCAGGGGCGTTCAGGGGTGCTGGAGGGGCGAGGGGGTGGTGAGGGGAGTGGGGAGCATGGAGGGGGATGGGAGGGCGTGTCGAAACCCATGCCGTACTGCGTTGCCGTACACCTCACGGTGATGCAGGGGCGTTCAGGGGTGCTGGAGGGGCGAGGGGGTGGTGAGGGGAGTGGTGAGCATGGAGGGGGGTGGGAGGGCGTGTCGAAACCCGTGCCGTGCTGCGTTGCCGTACACCTCACGGTGATGCAGGGGCGTTCAGGGGTGCTGGAGGGGCGAGGGGGTGGTGAGGGGAGTGGGGAGCATGGAGGGGGGTGGGAGGGCGTGTCGAAACCCATGCCACACTGCGTTGTCGTACACCTCACGGTGACGCAGGGCGTTCAGGGGTGCTGGAGGGGCGAGGGGGTGGTGAGGGGAGTGGGGAGCATGGAGGGGGGGTGGGAGGGCGTGTCGAAACCCGTGCCGTGCTGCGTTGCCGTACACCTCACGGTGATGCAGGGGCGTTCAGGGGTGCTAGAGGGGCGAGGGGGTGTTGAGGGGAGTGGTGAGCATGGAGGGGGGTGGGATGGCGTGTCGAAACCCATGCCGTACTGCGTTGCCGAACACCTCACGGTGATGCAGGGGCGTTCAGGGGTGTTAGAGGGGCGAGGGGGAGGTGAGGGGAGTGGTGAGCATGGAGGGGGGTGGGAGGGCGTGTCGAAACCCATGCCGTACTGCGTTGCCGTACACCTCACGGTGATGCAGGGGCGTTCAGGGGTGCTAGAGGGGCGAGGGGGAGGTGAGGGGAGTGGTGAGCATGGAGGGGGGTGGGAGGGCGTGTCGAAACCCGTGCCGTACTGCGTTGCCGTACACCTCACGGTGATGCAGGGGCGTTCAGGGGTGCTAGAGGGGCGAGGGGGAGGTGAGGGAAGTGGGGAGCATGGAGGGGGGTGGGAGGGCGTGTCGAAACCCGTGCCGTACTGCGTTGCTGTACACCTCACGGTGATGCAGGGGCGTTCAGAGGTGCTGGAGGGGCGAGGGGGAGGTGAGGGGAGTGGGGAGCATGGAGGGGGGTGGGAGGGCGTGTCGAAACCCATGCCGTACTGCGTTGCCGTACACCTCACGGTGATGCAGGGGCGTTCAGAGGTTCTGGAGGGGCGAGGGGGAGTTGAGGGGAGTGGGGAGCATGGAGGGGGATGGGAGGGCGTATCGAAACCCATGCCGTACTGCGTTGCCGTACACCTCACGGTGATGCAGGGGCGTTCAGGGGTGCTGGAGGGGCGAGGGGGTGGTGAGGGGAGTGGTGAGCATGGAGGGGGGTGGGAGGGCGTGTCGAAACCCATGCCGTACTGCGTTGCCGTACATCTCACGGTGATGCAGGGGCGTTCAGAGGTGCTGGAGGGACGAGGGGGAGGTGAGGGGAGTGGGGAGCATGGAGGGGGGTGGGAGGGCGTGTCGAAACCCATGCCATACTGCGTTGCCGTACACCTCACGGTGATGCAGGGGCGTTCAGGGGTGCTGGAGGGGCGAGGGGGTGGTGAGGGGAGTGGGGAGCATGGAGGGGGGTGGGAGGGCGTGTCGAAACCCGTGCCGTACTGCGTTGCCGTACACCTCACGGTGATGCAGGGGTGTTCAGAGGTGCTAGAGGGACGAGGGGGTGGTGAGGGGAGTGGGGAGCATGGAGGGGGGTGGGAGGGCGTGTCGAAACCCATGCCATACTGCGTTGCCGTACACCTCACGGTGATGCAGGGGCGTTCAGGGGTGCTGGAGGGGCGAGGGGGTGGTGAGGGGAGTGGGGAGCATGGAGGGGGGTGGGAGGGCGTGTCGAAACCCATGCCGTGCTGCGTTGCCGTACACCTCACGGTGATGCAGGGGCGTTCAGGGGTGCTAGAGGGGCGAGGGGGAGGTGAGGGGAGTGGTGAGCATGGAGGGGGGTGGGAGGGCGTATCGAAACCCGTGCCGTACTGCATTGCCGTACACCTCACGGTGATGCAGGGGCGTTCAGGGGTGCTAGAGGGGCGAGGGGGTGGTGAGGGGAGTGGTGAGCATGGAGGGGGGTGGGATGGCGTGTCGAAACCCGTGCCGTACTGCGTTGCCGTACACCTCACGGTGATGCAGGGGCGTTCAGGGGTGCTGGAGGGGCGAGGGGGAGGTGAGGGGAGTGGTGAGCATGGAGGGGGGTGGGAGGGCGTGTCGAAACCCGTGCCGTACTGCGTTGTCGTACACCTCACGGTGATGCAGGGGCGTTCAGAGGTGCTAGAGGGGCGAGGGGGTGGTGAGGGGAGTGGTGAGCATGGAGGGGGGTGGGAGGGCGTGTCGAAACCCATGCCGTACTGCGTTGCCGAACACCTCACGGTGATGCAGGGGCGTTCAGGGGTGCTAGAGGGGCGAGGGGGGGGTGAGGGGAGTGGTGAGCATGGAGGGGGGTGGGAGGGCGTGTCGAAACCCGTGCCGTACTGCGTTGCCGTACACCTCACGGTGATGCAGGGGCGTTCAGGGGTGCTGGAGGGGCGAGGGGGTGTTGAGGGAAGTGGGGAGCATGGAGGGGGGTGGGAGGGCGTGTCGAAACCCGTGCCGTACTGCGTTGCCGTACACCTCACGGTGATGCAGGGGCGTTCAGAGGTGCTGGAGGGGCGAGTGGGAGGTGAGGGGAGTGGGGAGCATGGAGGGGGTGGGAGGGCGTGTCGAAACCCATGCCGTACTGCGTTGCCGTACACCTCACGGTGATGCAGGGGCGTTCAGGGGTGCTGGAGGGGCGAGGGGGAGGTGAGGGGAGTGGTGAGCATGGAGGGGGGTGGGAGGGCGTGTCGAAACCCGTGCCGTACTGCGTTGCCGTACACCTCACGGTGATGCAGGGGCGTTCAGGGGTGCTGGAGGGGCGAGGGGGTGTTGAGGGAAGTGGGGAGCATGGAGGGGGGTGGGAGGGCGTGTCGAAACCCGTGCCGTACTGCGTTGCCGTACACCTCACGGTGATGCAGGGGCGTTCAGAGGTGCTGGATGGGCGAGGGGGAGGTGAGGGGAGTGGGGAGCATGGAGGGGGGTGGGAGGGCGTGTCGAAACCCATGCCGTACTGCGTTGCCGTACACCTCACGGTGATGCAGGGGCGTTCAGGGGTGCTGGAGGGGCGAGGGGGTGTTGAGGGAAGTGGGGAGCATGGAGGGGGTGGGAGGGCGTGTCGAAACCCGTGCCGTACTGCGTTGCCGTACACCTCACGGTGATGCAGGGGCGTTCAGGGGTGCTGGAGGGGCGAGGGGGTGGTGAGGGGAGTGGGGAGCATGGAGGGGGGTGGGAGGGCGTGTCGAAACCCGTGTCGTACTGCGTTGCCGTACACCTCACGGTGATGCAGGGGCGTTCAGAGGTGCTGGAGGGGCGAGGGGGTGTTGAGGGGAGTGGGGAGCATGGAGGGGGGTGGGAGGGCGTGTCGAAACCCGTGCCGTACTGCGTTGCCGTACTACAGTGTGTTGTCGTACTCGAGATCTCCCAAAACACCATCCCCATAGGCCCAGGCATCATCTCCAAGGGTGCCGAGGAAGTCGCAAAGAGGTCGCTACCCGGCTCGAACTGGAGACCTCTGGCTGAGGATAGGACTGAACGCTTAGCGCCGGAAGGTCGTTGCCACCACTTTTGTGAACAGACAGACGGACAGACAGACGGACAGATAGCGCCGCGTCGTGGTCGCCGCGGCCGGGGGTACCGTAAATCCTGATTGGTGATGCGCACCGGCATGATCTCGGCACATTGCGGACCTGACGTCGGTGAGCTGTCGAGTGTTGCGAGCTTGCTCATGTCGCTGACGAGCACACCGCGGGCGAACCAGACGTTGGCATGCCAGTCATGTTCATTAACATTGGTCGTACGAGCATGGTCAGCAGACCTGAAGTCGGCGTACCAACCAGTGCTGCGAGCTTGCTCCTCTTGCCGACGAGCATGGTTGGCGGACCTAACGTTGGCGCGCCGACCAGTGTTATGAACTTGCTCATGTCGCAGACAAGCATGGTCGGCGGACCTGATGTCAGCGTGTGGCTCATGTTCGAAAGCATTAGTCGTAAGCCATTTGTCGAAAGGCATAGGTCGCCTCTCGCCGACGATCAGGGTCGGTGGACCTGATGTCGGTGCAGTGACCTATGTTGTGAGCTTGCTACACTCGTTGACAGGCGGGGTCGGCGGACCCAACTAACATTGGCTTGCCAGTTTTGTTTGTAAGGCATCTGTCGTGAGGCATAGGTCGCCTCTCGCTGACAGGCAGGATTACTTTCTTACGTAAAGTAACCAAGAAACTGCGAATGGCTCATTAACTCAGTTATAGTTTAGTCGACATCACAGTGCAGATGAGCGGCGCAAGGAAGTCGGTGGGATGTGATTCCACTTCGTTACAGGGGATGAAACCTAAAAAGACAGCATTGCAAATTGCGCCGAAAGGCTTTTGCCTATGCCGTGTCCGTCGCCGAAACCTAAAAAGCTTTCACGGCGACCACTCCTGACAGCATTCGCCTATCAGTGATCGCCGATGAACCATTGTTTTCGGCGATTAGTAATCGGCGCTTTTCAGCAGACGCGCCGACTTCACGAATACGCTTCTCGCCGAAACCAGCTTGCAAATTGCGCCGAAAGACTTTTGCTGATGCCGTGTCCGTCTCCGAAACCTAAGAGGCTTTCACGGCCACCACCCCTGACAGCATTCGCCGATCAGTGATCGCCAATGAATTGCTTCTTACGAAATGATACTGATGATCTAATGTTTTGATACTCCAATATACTATGCTGCCAAAGACAGCCTACAGACCCAGAAACGACCGCCCGAAGCGCACGTCTCACTGGGATTATCAACCAAAGCAATAGCCATGATGATTGTTCATGCTGTATTCTACACTTTTATCGCATATTACACAGTTAAGAAGATCTGAAAAGCTGAATTCGCTCGCCGGGCAGGCTTAGCCGTACATGTCCGAGCAGTCCCAGGCACCGGTCCATACGTTTCAGAAAGGAGAACGTTCACGCCAAGTCATGACATGATAGACCCGCGGGTCGCTTACCTGACCCGCAGTGCGCCGATTACTGATCGCCGAATCAACCACAGTTTTCGGCGATCAGTAATCGGCGCTTTTCAGGAAATGCGCCGACTTAACGAACGTGCTTGTCGCCGAAACCAGCTTGCAAATTGCGCCGAAAGACTTTTGCCGATGCCAGGCTAATTGCGCCGAAATCTAAGAAACTTTCACGGCGACCACCCCTGACAGCATTCGCCGATCAGCGATCGCTGATCAACCATAGTTTTCGGCGATCAGTAATCGGCGCTTTTCAGGAGATGCGCCGACTTCACAACCACGCTTCTTGCCGAAACCAGCTTGCAACTTGCGCCGATTTACTTTTGCCGAAGCCATATCCGTCGCCGAAACAGTTTTACGCCGATTTCTGAAAGTAACCAAGAAACTGCGAATGGCTCATTAAATCAGTTATAGCTTAATCGACATTACAATGCAAGACATCACAACAAGGAGACCGGCGACACACGGTGTTCGAACCCATGCCGTACCGTGTCACTGTACGACAGGGGTGTTCAGAGGAGCTGGAGCGAGGAAGGGGTGGTGAGGGGAGTGGGGAGTATGGAGGGGGTGGTCACGGTCACCAAACAGTTTTACGCTGATTTTGGAAAGTAACCAAAGAAACTGCGAATGGCTCATTAACTTAGTTATAGCTTAGTCGACATCACAATGAGATATTGCAACAAGAAGATTGGTGATACGTGGTGCCCGAAGCCATGCCGTACCGTGTCGCTGTACGACAGGGGTGATCAAATGAGCCAGAGCGAGGAGGGGGTGGTGAGGGGAGTGGGGAGCATGGAGGGGGGTGGTCACGGTCACCAAACAGTTTTACGCCGATTTCTGAAAGTAACCAAGAAACTGTGAATGGCTCATTAAATCAGTTATAGCTTAATCGACATTACAATGCAAGACATCACAACAAGGAGACCGGCGGCACACGGTGCCCGAACCCATGCCGTACCGTGTCACTGTACGACAGGGGTGTTCAGAGGAGCTGGAGCGAGGAAGGGGTGGTGAGGGGAGTGGGGAGTATGGAGGGGGGTGGTTACGGTCACCAAACAGTTTTACGCTGATTTTGGAAAGTAACCAAGAAACTGCGAATGGCTCATTAACTTAGTTATAGCTTAGTCGACATCACAATGCAAGATATTGCAACAAGAAGATTGGCCATCGTGGTGCCCGAAGCCATGCCGTACCATGTCGCTGTACGACAGGGGTGGTCAGAGGAGCTAGAGCGGCGAGGGGGTGGTGAGGGGAGTGGGGAGCATGGAGGGGGGTGGGAGGGCGTGCCGAAACCCATGCCGTACTGCATTGCCGTACACCTCATGGTGATGCAGGGGCGGTCAGAGGTGCTGGAGGGACGAGGGGGTGATGAGGGGAGTGGGGAGCATGGAGGGGGGTGGGAGAGCGTGCCGAAACCCATGCCGTACTGCGTTGCCGTACGACACCACATCTCAGGACACCATCCTGATGATGCCAGGCATGATGAGTGATGAGGGGGTGATGAGGGGAGTGGGGAGCACGGAGGGGGGTGGGAGGGCGTGTCAAAACCCATGCCGTACAGATGCCGTACAAGCGTACAACAGTTGTCGTATGCTGTCGTACACTGCCGTACAGCTGTCGTACATAGTCGTACATGTCGTACACCACATGATGTGTCACCATACTGCGTGGCAACTGTGCCGTACAGTTTGCTGCCGTACAGTGTGTTGTCGTATTCGAGATCTCCCAGAACACCATCCCCATAGGCCCAGGCATCATCTCCAAGGGTGCCAAGGAAGTCGCCAAGAGGTCGCTACCTGGCTCGAACTGGAGACCTCTGGCTGGCTGAGGACAGGACTGAACGCTTAGCGCCTTAAGGTCGTTGCCACCACTTTTGTGAACGGACGGACGGACAGACAGAGATTTTTAGCGGTGATCTGTCCTCCAATCCTCCCCTCCACTTCGTTACGGGGGGATTTACGGTCACAGACGAACTTTAGCGGTGATCTGTCCTCCAATCCTCCCCTCCACTTCGTTACGGGGGGATTTACGGTCACAGACAGATAGCGCCGCGTCGTGGTCGCCGCGGCCGGGGGTACCGTAAATCCTGATTGGTGATGAATTCGCGAACGAACAAGCTTTGCGCGCCGGCATGACTTCAGCATTGCGGACCTAATGTTGGCGCGCCGACCAGTGTTGTGAGGTTGTTCATGTTGCAGACAAGCATGGTCGGCGGACCTGATGTCAGCGTGCGGCTCATGTTCGAAAGCAATAATCGGCATGGCGTACGTGTACGGCATGGCGTCGAACTGCTTCAAATTCAAATTTTGAGGCGCCTCCGGATGTTTTCCGCTATCGGTGACCTCTTGGGGCTGCCCTACGGCATGTGGGCGTGGCCAAGGCATGAAAAGCCCTTGTTCTGTACCAACATATACAGGTAGAGCCTCGCTACCTACGCACTACATGCACACACACACACACACACAAACACATCTGCGCATGAGGGCGACGTCTCATGACCCGTGGGTCAGTGATCACCAAAAAAGCTATCATTTTCGGCGATCAGCAATCGGCGCTTTTCAGGAGATGCGCCGACTTCACGACCGTGCTTCTCGCCGAGACCAGCTTGCAAATCGCGCCGAAAGATTTTTGCCGATGCCAGGCCAATTGTGCCGAAATCTAAAGAGCTTTCACAGCGATCTCCCCTGACAGCATTCGCCGATCAGCAATCGCCGATCAACTACAGTTTTCGGCGATCAGTAATCGACGCTTTTCAGGAGATGCGCCGACTTCACAACGGTGTTCAAAGGAGCCAGAGCGACGAGGGGGTGGTGAGGGGGGCGGGGAGCATGGAGGGGGGTGGTCACGGTCACCAAACAGTTTTACGCTGATTTTGGAAAGTAACCAAGAAACTGCGAATGGCTCATTAATTCAGTTATAGCTTAGTCGACATCACAATGCAAGATATTGCAACAATAAGATTGGTGGTACGCGGTGCCCGAAGCCATGCCGTACCGTGTCGCTGTACGACAGGGGTGATCAAAGGAGCCAGAGCGACGAGGGGGTGGTGAGGGGAGTGGGGAGCATGGAGGGGGGTGGTCACGGTCACCAAACAGTTTGACGCTGATTTTGGAAAGTAACCAAGAAACTGCGAATGGCCAGCCGGCGCAAGTTTGATAAGTAGTTTGGCTGCCTCGGGCGACTCGGTTCGCGAGGTCTGGGTCGCGTCGTTGCCACCACTTCTGAAAAGCGCTGTCCTCGGCGAAACAAAATCGACGCAATTTGCAAGCTGGTTTTCGGCGCAATTTGCAAGCTGGTTTCGGCGAGAAGCATGGCCGTGAAGTCGGCATCGCCAAAAGTGTTTCGGCGGAATTCGCCGCAATTTGCCGTTGCTAAGGTTTACATCATTCGCATCTATCTTCATCAGGCTTGCTTTAAATTTTCGAGCGTTCTCCCAGCACTACCTGCTGTTATGAGAGGAGCTGCTGTTTGCTCGCAGTGACAATGCAGTACAATTAAGCCAGTATCCGACTTTGACCTGCCTGCATCTATACAACGCAAACTGCCCAGCGGCTGCATGCGCTGAATGGTGCTACTTTGCATACCGTTTTCCGTTGAGTGCGCTAGGACAAAGGGGGCTGCGTGAAGGTGACAGCACGATTGAGCGACTGAGGCTGCGAACAACGTAAGCAATGTTCGGAGGCAATACCTAATAACGTCAGCAACCCATCCCCCACCGTGTCAGAAACCCGTCCCCGCCGTGTCAGCAACCCATCCCCACCATGTCGGCAGCCCATCCCCACCCCGTCAGCAACCCCATGCCCACCATGTCGGCAACCCGTCCCTGCCGCAACACCACTTACTTTCTAGCGCCTTGAAGCATTCGGAGCACACGGTTAGGAGCTCCTCGCCCGCATCATTCACCACGACGGGTGCCAGGTCGGCGGGTGCTAGGTCAGCGGGTGCTAGGTCGGCGGGTGCTAGGTCGGCGGGTGCCAGGTCGGCGGGTGCTAGGTCAGCGGGTGCTAGGTCGGCGGGTGCCAGGTTGGCGGGTGCCAGGTCGGTGGGTGCCAGGTCGGCGGGTGCCAAGTCGGCGGGTGCTAGGTCGGCGGGTGCCAGGTCGGCGGGTGCTAGGTCGGCGGGTGCTAGGTCGGCGGGTGCCAGGTCGGCGGGTGCCAGGTCGGCGGGGGCTAGGTCGGCGGGTGCTAGGTCGGCGGGCGCTAGGTCGGCGGTGCTAGGTCGTTGGAAGCTAGGTCGGCGGGTGCTAGGTCGGCGGGCGCAAGGTCGGCGTGTGCTAGGTCGGCGGGTGCTAGGTCGACGGGTGCTAGGTCGGCGGATGCGAAGTCGTTGGAAGCTAGGTCGGCGGGTGCTAGGTCGGCGGGCGCTAGGTCGGCGGGTGCTAGGTGGGCGGGTGCTAGGTCGGCGGGTGCTAGGTCGGCGGATGCTAGGTCGGCGGGCGCTAAATTGGTGGGCGCTAGGTTGGCGGGCGCTAGGTCGGCGGGTGCTAGGTCGGCGGGCGCTAGGTCGGCGGGTGCTAGGTCGGCGGGTGCTAGGTCGTTGGAAGCTAGGTCGGCGGGTGCTAGGTCGGCGGGCGCTAATCAATTTTACGTTATTGCACGGGGCGTTGCACGTCTTGCCGTTCTGGGCGGCCGGCATGTAATGCCACCATTAAAACTGGCGGCTTTAAAATTTCCAGCTTTTTCCTAGCACTACCTGCTGTTATGAGAGGAGCCGCTGTTTGCTCGCTGTGACAATGCAGTACAATTAACCTGTTTGCGGCTCTAGCCAGTATCCGCTTTTGACCTGCCTGCATTTATACAATGCAAACTGCCCAGCGGCTGCATGCGCTCAATACTTTGCATACCGTTTTCCGTTGAGTGCGCTAGGACAAAGGAAGTTCGGAGGCAAATACCTTAACGTCCACAACCCATCCACACCGTGTCGGCAATCCTACCCTGCCGTGTCGGCAACCCATCCCCACCATGTCAGCAGCCCATCCCCACCCCGTCAGCAACCCCATGCCCACCATATCGGCAACCCGTCCCTGCCGCAACACCACTTACTTTCTAGCGCCTTGAAGCATTCGGAGCACACGGTTAGGAGCTCCTCGCCTGCATCATTCACCACGACGGTTCGGTTCGGAAGGTGTCGTTCCATCCGCATGCAAAATGGCACCTCCACAAAGGCCGGGTCAACCGGGCAAGGCCGCGGATGGTGCCGCGGGGCTCTCGGTCGCAGCTCCTCGGGGAGCTCAGTCTCCTCGCACGGGCCCACATCTTCGTTAACATCCTCTGCGTCGTCAGATGTCCCGCCAGCATCTGCATCGATCAGGTTGGCGGCGTTCGCTGCATGGCCGCCAGCTTGAGGCCGTTCAGGCCGGCGGCCCCCGGATGTAGACCGATATCCGACAGGAAGCACCGGCGATGGTGAAGCCGGTGCACATCCATCGGCCGTCCGTTCCATTCGCCGCCACGCCAAGGTGTGCCCCATTCGTGTTACGACAGCCGTTGGAGGAATGTCCGCACGCAGGATGTCAACGTTCGGAATCTCGTCCCACGCACAGAGGCAGGAGCCCTCCACCGAGCACTGCTCGCTACAGACTGCACAGATCCGCAGAGGCATCCGCTTCGCCACCTCCATCGACATAGCCACTGCTTCTTGGATGTGCACGTCGTACGGTACTTGGAAGTTGGCCGACAGCTGGCCACCAGGCTGGTCCTGGACACGGGCGTTCTCTGGGGCCGTGAGGAACGCCGGCAGGTGCACGGGAGCGTTATCGTACAACAGCGACGTCTGCAGAAGGCTGCAGAGTGAATCCGTTAGCGACGCATGATGGCGTGTACGACGGGTTGCACCTCCGCTCACAGAGGCAAGGCGACGTGCTCGCCGACGCGCCCATGCCAGTGCGTGCTGCACAGCATCGCGACCTCGCTCCTCTTGTCGCCGAACGGGGTCAGCCGACCTGGCCTCGGCGTGCTCCACGGCGTTGCGACCTTGCTCCTCTTGTCGCCTAATGGGGTCAGCCGACCTGGCCTCGGCGTGCTCCACGGCGTTGCGACCTTGCTCCTCTTGTCGCCGAATGGGGTCAGCCGACCTGGCCTCGGCGTGCTGCACGGCGTTGCGACGTTGCTCCTGTTGTCGCCGAATGGGGTCAGCCGATCTCGCATGGGCGTGCTGCGCGGCGTCACGGTGTCGCTCCTGCTGTCGCCGAACGGGGTCATCGGATCTCGCCTGGGCGTGCTGCACGGCGTCACGGTCTCGCTCCTGCTGTCGCCGAACGGGGTCGGTGGACCTCGCCTGGGCGTGCTGCTCGGCATCACGGTCCCGCTCCTGCTGTCGCCGAACGGGGTCATCGGACCTCGCCTGGGCGTGCTGCCGAGTGTTGCGGTCCTGCTCCTGTTGTCGCCGAACGGGGTCATCGGACCTCGCCTGGGCGTGCTGCCAAGTGTTGCGGTCCTGCTCCTGTTGTCGCCAAAGAGGATCCAATCGTTGGGCTCGCATACGTTGCGCTGCTGAGGACAATCCATGGTCCTCATTAAGACTGGCCAGGCGGGTGCCGCTGAATTGCGACAGCCAGTTCCCAGTCAGGCCCGGAAGGCGAGACGGTGCCATCTCACGCTCTCCAATTCGCCTGTCCGCCAACACACCACCTGCACAGGTGAATTGGCATGGATATCAGTAAGGCGATCATCACACATGGCATGTTGGGAATGGCAACGTCAAGGGTGCCCCGCAAGATGGAAGTGATCAGTACAGGTATTAACGAAAAGTTCCACACAGGCCACCAATTGGTTTCGTCCCGACAGAAACTTTTGCTCACCTCCTTCAGGTAATGACGGACGACTCCACTGGCCGCCAACAACAGCATTCCCGCTTTCGGTTTGTTGGGCGCCGACAAGGTGCGACAACCAACCGCCTCCAATGCCACCTATACGCGAAGTCCTCGCACCAATAGACCCGCTTGCTTGTCCTACCCCGGGGTTACTATCAGCTGCAAAAAAGACAGCACAATCGTTAGCGTTCTGAAGGACAGAAGAAAAGAGAACGCGCAATGCTTCCAAGAAAACGAGCGCTGACCTTCCACTTGCCGCCTCGCAGCAGGCTGCGCGCCGCTTGCTTGTCCTACCCCGGGGTTACTATCAGCTGCAAACAAGACAGCACAGTGGCAATCGTTAGCGTTCTGAAGGACAGAAGAAAAGAGAACGCGCAGTGCTGTCAAGAAAACGAGCGCTGACCTTCCACTCGCCGCCTCGCAGCAGGCTGCGCACCGGCAGCATTGTCATCTCCTCTTTTCATTCTGACCTAAATGATACTGATGATCTAGTGTTTCGATACTCTAATGTACTATGCTGCCAAAGACAGCCGTAGTTTCACTGGGATTATCAACCAAAGCAATAGCCATGACGATTGTTTATGCTGTAATCTACAGTTTTAGCGCTTTACAGCAGACGCGCCGACTTCACGACTACACTTCTCGCCGAAACCAGCTCGCACATTGCCCCGAAAGACTTTTCCCGATGCCAGGCAAATTGCGCCAAACCACACCAGCTTGCAACTTGCGCCGAACTTTTGCCGAAGCCATATCCGTCGCCAAAACAGTTTTACGCTGATTTTGGAAAGTAACCAAGAAACTGCGAATGGCTCATTAATTCAGATATAGCCTAGTCGACATCACAATGCAAGATATTCCAACAAGAAGATTGGTGATACGCTGTGCCCGAAGCCATGGTGTACCATGTCGCTGTACGACAGGGGTGGTCATAGGAGCTAGAACCGCGAGGGGTGGTGAGAGGGGTGGGGAGCATGGAGGGGGGTGGGAGTGGGGAGCATGGGTAAAACACCAAACAGTTTTACGCTGATTTTGGAAAGTAACCAAGAAACTGCGAATGGCTCATTAATTCAGTTATAGCTTAGTCGAGATCACAATGCAAGATATTGCAACAAGAAGATTGGTGATACGCGGTGCCCGAAGCCATGCCGTACCATGTCGCTATACGACAGGTGTGGTCAGAGGAGCTAGAGCGGCGAGGGGGTGGTGGGGGGAGTGGGGAGCATGAAGGGGGGCGGGAGGGCGTGTCGAAACCCATGCCGTACTGCGTTGCCGTACACCTCATGGTGATGCAGGGGCGTTCAGAGGTGCTGGAGCGGCGAGGGGGTGGTGAGGGGAGTGGGGAGCATGGAGGGGGGTGGGAGGGCGTGTCGAAACCCGTGCCGTACAGATGCCGTACAAGTGTACGACAGTCGTTGTACGCTGTCGTACAGCTGTCGTACATAGTCGTACATGTCGTACACCACATGATGTGTCACCACACAGCAAGGCAACTGTGCCGTACAGTTTGATGCCGTACAGTGTGTTGTCGTACTCGAGATCTCCCAGAACACCATCCCCATAGGCCCAGGCATCATCTCCAAGGGTGTCAAGGAAGTCGCCAAGAGGTCGCTACCCGGCTCGAACTGGAGACCTCTGGCTGGCTGAGGATAGGACTGAACGCTTAGCGCCTTAAGGTCGTTGCCACCACTTTTGTGAATAGCGCCGCGTCGTGGTCGCCGCGGCCGGGGGTACCGTAAATCCTGATTGGTGATGCGCACCGGCATGATTTTGGCACACACACACATTGCGAACTTGACATTGGTGAGCTGTCGAGTGTTGCAAGCTTGCTCATGTCGCTGACGAGCACACCGCGGGCGAACCTAACGTTGGCATGCCAGTCATGTTCATTAACATTGGTCGTACGAGTATGTTCAGCAGACCTGAAGTCGGCGTACCGACCAGTGCTGCGACCAAGCACGCAAAGTGCCACTCCATACCGGTAACCACATTCCGTCCACTGATGGACAGCTATGCCCTACGTGCGTGTGCGAAGGTACCTATACGTTACCTCAGGCAATCCAGTTCCATTGCCGCAAATAGCCCCCGCCAGGCATGTAACAAAGCACACGAAGTGCCAATCCTTGCCGCCATACCGGTAACCACATTCCGTCCACTGATGGAAAGCCATGCCTTACGTGTGTGTGCTAAAGTACCTATACCTTGCCTCCATACTCCCCACTCCCCTCGCCACCTCTTTCACGTTGCCTCAGGAAATCCAGTGTCGTGGCGGCAATCAGACCCCACCAAGCATGCATTGGAAAAGAAAACTGGTGCACACGTGCACACATATGCTAAACACCGCCGTTGACTGCACGATGCAAATGCGGCACCAAGCACACGGAGTGCCAATCTATGCCGCCATACCGGCAACCACATTCCGTCCACTGATGGAAAGCTACACCTTACGTGCGTTTGCTAAGGTACCTAGACGTTACCTCAGGCAATCTAGTTCCATTGCCGAAAATAGCCCCCACCAGGCATGTAACGAAGAAACAAACTAACAGCACACACATGCTGAAGACGGCTGTTGCCTGCACAGTCCAAGTGCAGCACCAAGCACACGAAGTCCCAATCCTTGCCGCCATACCGGTAACCACATTCCGTCCACTGATGGAAAGCCACGCCTTACGTGTGTGTGCTAAAGTACGTAGACGTTGCCTCCATACTCCCCACTCCCCTCACCACCCCTTCGACGTCGCCTCAGGCAATCCAGTGTCGTGGCGGCAATCAGACCCCACCAAGCATGCATTGGAAAATGAAACTAACAGCACACCCATGCTAAACACCGCCGTTGCCTCCACGATGCAAATGCGGCACCAAGCACACGGAGTGCCAATCTATGCCGCCATACCGGCAACCACATTCCGTCCACTGATGGAAAGCTACGCCTTACGTGCGTGTGGTAAGGTACCTAGACGTTACCTCAGGCAATCCAGTTCCATTGCCGCAAATAGCCCCCACCAGGCATGTAAGGAATAAACAAACTAACAGCACACGCATGCTAAAGACGGCTGTTGCCTGCACAGTCAAAGTGCAGCACCAAGCACACGAAGTGCCAATCCTTGCCGCCATACCGGTAACCACATTCCGTCCACTGATGGAAAGCCACGCCTTACGTGTGTGTGCTAAAGTACCTAGACCTTGCCTCCATACTCCCCGCTCCCCTCACCACCTCTTCGACGTTGCCTCAGGCAATCCAGTATCGTGGCGGAAATCGGACCCCACCAAGCATGCATCGGAAAAGAAAACTAACAGCACACCCATGCTTAACACCGCCGTTGCCTCCACCATGCAAATGCGGCACCAAGCACGCAAAGTGCCACTCCATACCGGTAACCACATTCCGTCCACTGATGGACAGCTATGCCTTACGTGCGTGTGCGAAGGTACCTATACGTTACCTCAGGCAATCCAGTTCCATTGCCGCAAATAGCCCCCGACAGGCATGTAACGAATAAACAAACTAACAGCACACGCTTGCTAAACACAGCCGTTGCCTCCACAATACAACAGGCGGCACTAAGCACACGAAGTGCCAATCCTTGCCGCCATAACGGTAACCACATTCCTCCACTGGTGGAAAGCTACGCCTCTGCTACGGGTTGCTACGCCTTCACGGCGCGGCGGCACCGTTGTGGGCGCCGTCGCTGCCGCCATCCGGGTGCGGCATTCGTTGGTCTACGAGGTCCTGCGCGTGCTGGAAGATGTCGGCGTGGCGCTGTCGGGTGGCTTGGGCTTGAGCTCGGCGTAAGCGGAGCTCCGCCGCCAGATCGGGAGACAGCCTGGTGGCAGCCATGAACGCGTTGACGACCCGCCGAAACTCAACGGGGTTGTTGTAAAGCTTCCTCAGGAGGCGGATCGAGGAGAAGTCCTTGAATCGCGTAAGGAGGACGAACAGCGTTGCTCGCTTGATGCCGCCCCTTGGGGGCACCGCCAGGTCGACGACCCAGCAGTCAGAGCCAAAGGATCCGCCTTGCACGAAGAAGTCGGTCACTGCGTAGGCGTCTCCGAGGGGGACGTTGATGCGCTTGATTCGCTTCACGACGGTGCCAGTGCCCGCAGCTGGCATCAGGACAGACGCTTCCGGCGAGGCTCGGGGTGCGAGCGCGAAGGAAGCGCCGGAGTTGGCAAGGTCGCCTAAGCCGTCAAGGATGGCGGTGGGGCGGTGGCCGTTTACGGGCTTGACGAGAACCCCCGCCGGTGGGTACTGGAGGCGTCGGAAACATCCTTGGCCGTTGTCTCGGGGTTCACGGTCGTCTGTGAGGAGGCCGCACGTCTGAACGAGGTTGTTGTGGCATGCGCCTGCGTCGGGGGAGTCGTTGTCGAGCAGCACGAAGAGGGCGCCGTCGAAGTACCAAGTGTCGGCTGTGGTGTGGTCGAAACGGACGTCCTTGACGCGCATGGCGACCGCCTTTTCTACGTCCGACAGCGCTGGCTGGCGGCCTTGACCACGAGGGTTGACAGGCTGGTGGTCGGCGTTCCAGACGGTGAGGCGCTTCCCAAGGCGCCGCGCCTGGTGTTGGATAAGCAGGGTGTTGAGGACGTGGCGCGGCTCGTTGCGTTGGAGCACCACACGTGGATTCTGCTCGGCGAGGTCGGCGAGGTTGTCGATGGCTCGCGCGTTGAGTTCTCGCACGAGCTGCTCGACCTCACTCCGTTCCGGAGGCCTGGTGCCGTTGAACAGCTGGGAGTAGCGCGTTAGCTTCCTGCCGTCGTCCGTCTCGGTCTGGCGCTGCTGTTTGTCGAGGATGATGGTGTCCTGGAGGGTATGAATGTTGGTAAAGCCCTCATGCAGGTTGTCGCTGGTCTGCGGGATTGGCCGACGTGGACGGCGACGGTCGGTCGCCCCAGTCTGGTGTTCGTCAGGGTCCGCTGGGTCGTCGTCACCTCCGTCATCGTGGTCGGTCGTGGGTTGGCCAGGGCCGCGTTTCGGCACATGAGCGTTTGGTGCAGACGGGTTGAAGCTGGGGTTTTTCTCAAGCTCGGCGGCGTACTTGTACGGCGGCGCACCCCCGGGTTGTTCGTGTTGGCAAGGATCGCCGACAAGGGCGACTGGCCTGCCTGCGAAGGCGCAGGCGGTAGGGGAACCCGGTTCGACGTGGCGGGGTGGTCGCAGGCGCTTGGCGCATGAGCGGTTGATGGCGCCGAGGTGGGTGAGGCTCGTGAGACTGATCTCGTCGATGACGATGGCACCGTCGCCCACGTTGCGGGCGACCTGCAGGTCCGCATCCCGACCGGGCTTCAAGGAGTCCTTGGGGTTGGTCGTTATGCCGAACATGCAGTGCGTGGAGAGGCTGCGGTGGACAAGGGTGTTGAAGAGCGACGCGGCCGTCCAAGTGTACGCCGACGTGGCGACCCACTCGGGTTGTCCGTGCTGGAAGGTGTACCAAAGCAGCGCGTGCACGAACTGCGACTTGCCGGTGCCTGGTCCGCCGAGCACTAGCAGCCTTGGCGGCAGTCCAGGGTTTGGCATGTTGTGATGGTCGAAGTAGCGAGCCATTAGGGTGAAGGCGACGGCTTGCTCCACAGAGAGAGTGAACAGCTGCACAGTGTCGTCAATGGAAGGCGGCGTCTGCAGCCGGATGTACGGTGGTCGCGCGCCGGGCTCGATGGGCGTCTCAGCTCCAGAGTTGAGGACCACTGCGAAAACGGGCCTGCCAGGTAGTCGCTCCAAGCGGAGGGCATCGCCCGCTGCAGCCCCGGCCGGCGCGAGTTGGTCTTGGAGACCTGCGACGTAATGGCTCAGGCGCTGGCGTGCAGTCGCCAGAAGGCTGCGGTCCTCACGAGTGGCACGGCGGCTGAAGGACTGGTCGTCTGCACCCAGTCCGTCGAACAGTTCCGGTGGCCTGCAAGTGGATGCGGCACCGTACGCGTAGGCTCCGGTGTCAACAGACCTGTCGAAGAGCTCCTCGACGGGAACAGCACTGAGGTCGATGCCGGCTGTCGGCGGTGTTAGTCCCGTCTCAAACCGGTACGGGGTGTCGTCGTCGCCATTGGTAGGGGCATGCGTCTCAGGGTGCTCGGTAAGCTGGCCATGCTCTTCATCGTCGGTGTCCGTGAGAACGTCGCTATCGTACGGATTCTCTGCCGCCGCCGTTCGCTGTTCTCGACGTCGCCTGTTACGCTCCTCGGCCCTACGGTCTCGTCCCAAGTGCTCCTCTTCGATGTTATCCAAAACGACGTCGACACAGCGAAGGTACTGCGGGGCCGTCTGCTGGAGCTCCGTTCGCCACGCCGTGTACGCGTCTTGCACTGACAGGCCTGGCGGAACTGGAGAGTCCCGCCATGACTTGAAGTTGGCAAGGACGAAGCCGTAGTAACGATCCTTGGTGGCGGTGTCGCTGTTGTGGGCGGGCTTGCGTGGAAGCGACCCGCCAAAGATGATGAACCTTGGCCGCGGATATCTACGGAGGATGTGGGTGAAGTACTGAGGGTGCTGTGGGAGCAGAGGCACCTGCGTGGGGGCTCCACTGTCGGAGGTGGTGGTCTCTGTTTGCTGGGCGGGATTGGGCGCATCAGGCTGCGGTGATGCCGCGGCATCATGCTCGTTCACATCATTGGCTAGTCGGCGACGGCTCCGACGGGATGGCGGCGACGGACTGGTGGCGGGTCCTTCTTGTCTCGTCCGGCGACGATCCGTGTGGCCCGTCGTGGTTACTGCGGCCCCTACCAACGGCCCCTATGGGTTAATCCGCAGCTGTTTTGGCTGTTAATCCGTTCTCGTGTACACGACTTTGAGCTGGATGATCCCGGATTACCACGGATCAAAATTTCCGGATTTCCGACTTAACGGGGATCGAAAGGGATTACAATTGATCTGATCCGACTGTGCACGTGCAGTTGTGCAAGCATGGTAATCCGATTAGAATGGTTCAAGTTGGATTTGCTGGGGTTACTGTAATCCATGTTAAGCCAAAACCATGCACAGGCAGATTAGATTAACGTGGATTACCTAGGAGCCGTGCGTGAGGGTTACGGATTAGATGAAAAGGGATTAGCCCTGAGCCATGTGCATGCACCGACGGATTAGATAGAAAGGGATTAGCTGTGATCCATGTGCAGTGCTAATGGATCATCGAAACAGGGATTGGCTGGATGAAAGGATTGCTTTAGCAATGAGCCCCATGTGCGGGGTGCTGATTGGTGACACCACTGTACAGCTGGTACACAGTTGCAGGGTCATAGTCTCCTGCTCACTCTGCCTCCAGTCCCTAAGCCAGTATGTCCCTCCTCAACATGATAGCTAAACCCCCACCGCCCGGTGGCTGCGTGCTGGGTAACGACATCTGAAGAAGGTACCAATGCAATCCAACAGGCAAGCTGTGCTTACTCGTCCTCACTCTGCCCCCGACCCTCAAGTGGGTCTGCCCTTAACATGATGCGACATGCATATCTCTGGCTTGGTAGGGTAGTTTTCACTCCACGCCCAATGCTCTCACTCAATTCTTGGACGGATCACATGGGCACAACATGCAAATTTCCAAAACATATGCTACTTTCTGTAACATCTCGCAACTCTCCTTTGCATTCTAACCCTCTTCGTTGTGTCATAACCCTGACTGTCGGCCCCCTATTATCTCACCCATAGTCCCTCCTCGTACAACCCTTAGTTATTTAACACATGCAGCCACACGCTTTCTCCTACTATTGCTCAACAGCAGGTGCCAGCCGTGCCACCTCTAGCATCCTTCGACACAGGAGACCTCCTCCTTGAGCCCGTAGTGAAACAAAGCTGCACTGATGCCAGTCAAGATGATGAGCCACTTTATCTGCACTGCAGGGGCATAATTATGAAGGAAGTAAGACAAAGAGCTTTCTACAGTTGCAACAAGACAATGTTAGCAGATGGCGTGCTTCATGACTTGAGGCTACAAGGCCCAGTAATTAGGGGTTGGGTGCAGGCGGGCTCAGCAAAGGAAACAAATGCTGAATGTCCTATCGTGTCAGCTACACTAGGAACAATACGAGGGAACCCCTTCAATGCAAGCATTCAATAGCCCCCTACGGCTTACTGGCTTGCCCTTTACAAGCTTGCACGGGAGCTTGCGTGTCATGTGCCTACCTCAAGCTCCAGGAGAGCGAGCTGCTTCACCTTGCTGCCCACACTGGATGGCATGGCGCAGTTGAAGGCATCATGTTGACGGTGGCCGCCAGGCCAGCCTCGGGGTCCTGACATGTCAGTGATGGGGGCATACAGGGGACAATAGGTTATGTGCACGGGGTAGGCAGGACTAAGGGTATGTTCAGTAATGGCAAGCTGGCCCATGGGCCATTGGGAGACATGCTCAATTGCACGTGTAGGAATGGCTTGCTTGGCTCAAGGGAAAGCAACTCGAGGGGCTTAGCAGTATGGCTTAGCGGTCCTAGGACAAAGCGTGAACCCGCTTTTCCTACGTAAACATGTTGGTGCATAGTACCCATACCCATTTTTCCCTTCCTACCCTTACCTAGCCTGCCACCTTGTCAACCTTAACTACTTGCACCACCACCAGCAGTATGGCCTTGACTGTCTCCATAGACGCAATGGTCAAGGCATGAGGGCACCCATTATACTGCGTTCTCCCATGCTGCTGGTTACCATCATCTCGTTTGCAACTGTTGTTGATGGCTGCGGGCATGGTTATGAGGTGAAACAGCATGTAACCTTACAAACCTAAACCATAAGGATCGCTATCTGGCCAGGCGCACTTTATGTAAAAGCACTGCTGTGTGTAGAAGGTAAAGCATCAAAGCGTCTGGATAGCCCAAATGTACCAGGACTTGCCTTCAAACTTACAAAGGCTTACGTCTTGTGTGCAAATGCCAAATCTTGCAAGACAGCAGCACGCCAAGCACCTCGCTCGCCCAGTCCATCTACAAGAATGTCCAGCCCTCCTGCTCTTCCAACCACTTTTCCGAAGCATCCTCCCTGTCGGTTACATGAAAACATCACATGACATGTAAGATTATGGCTAATTTGGCTGAATACTGACGAACAGCAAAGGTCAATGGCTTACCGCCCCGTCCTTCACCTACTCAGAATCCAGGTTGAACGCATCCTCATTTTCATGTTGTTCATTTCTGCATTCAAGGTTGTAGCCTGTTTGGCGTCGGCCCTCAAAACGCGAAGACCTGTGGGATGGCTGACCACCATTGTTTCTGTAAGCATTTGCTGGCCTCTGTACAGGTTGAAATGTAACGTGCCTTGTAAAGACCAAGCGATATCATTGTGGCTTCATTTCTCTTTTGCATTCAGCGTCAAGGTCAATGCTACCATTTTCTAGCACGAAAAGGTCTCAGTGTTAGGTATACTATAATGGGAAGTCGCACCAATTGGTAATTCAGCAAGTAAGAAGTGGCAGTTGAGAACACCAGCATAGGTCGTGTAGCCATTCCAGTACGTGATAGTTGAAGTGATCACTTCAAGTAAAGCAACGGAGGCAATGAAGCCCAATGAAGTATGTCAGAGTTTGCACATCTAGTGCTTCTATTTACTTGCCGCATTGGACCTTACTTTTCCATCAAGCGAAGTAAGGATGCCATCTGGCACACCCTTGTACAGACAGCATTCTTCGTGTGGTGCTGCTTGCTTACATACGTTATTTATGTACTGAGGGTAGCCGCTTACGATGACACAGTCAGGCGTATGCCCCATAAAGTTCACGGCTCTGTGGAGTGCGCGCTCCATGCTGCCAACCAACAGAAAATGACGTGTAGCTCAAGCAATTGAAGGCTTTGTTTTAGCCCAAGCGCCTTGCTGTCTTTGGAACCAAAAGAAATGGCGCTGCTGGGTTTACAATACCAAAACACATGGCATCAACATATGGCACTAGCCGGTTTCCAACCCTGTCAGCCTTGTCTTGTCAGACATAGCCCGCCGCCATCTATACCGCAAGCTTTGGGCAAACAGGTGCCCCACACGGCTGTTGTATCCCGCATGCTACAGTATGCACCTCCATGAATGCCCTTCCTGTCTGTACAATACTCCCCTTGACAACGCACCCCACTGCCAAGAGGTCCAGTCTACCACCACAATGCCCCCGCAATACTAAGTGGTACCCCTTGGCAAGGCACCCCACTGCCAAGATCACCACAATGCTCCCCAAAATCACATGACATCACATGTATGCCGCACGTAACATTCACGTCATGAATGTGTGTCAAGAACACGTTGCCACATGAATGCCAAAAGGAGGAACATCAACGGACATGCTGCATGGTTCCTGTGCGCTTGAAGGAGCGTGAATCCAAGCAAGAGACGTGCTGTTAAGGAAGTGAAAGCCGCAAACACAGAGCGATTCTTCATGGCATGCAAGGGCGAGTGTCGCCGCACCGCCCAGCATGCATCCACCACCATGGGTTGCGATGCTGGCACGCTTACCTCCAAGCGGGGGATCCTATTAGGTCAGAACGGTGGCCGGCGCCGCCCTTTTAGGCGTCTGGCATGAGGCAGGTCTGCGGGCGTGGAAGGAGCGAGGAGATGTAAGAGAGAAGAATCCGGACAGGAGGTGGGTGAGGGAGGCGGGTGGGGGAGGCGGGTGAGGGAGGCGGGTGGAGGAGGCGGGCGGGGAAGGAAGCTGCGTGCGAGTTCATGAGTGGTGGAGGTGGGTGATGGAGGAAGCGGCCGGTATGGGGGCCAACACAGCGGCGCAGATGCATGCAACGCCACGGGTAACGGGCAGGAGGAACGAACACCGCCGTACATGCTGAGTGGTTCCTGTGCGCTTGAAGGAGCGTGAATCCAAGCAAGAGACGTGCTGTTAAGGAAGTTAAAGCCGCAAACACAGAGCGATCCTTCATGGCATGCAAGGGCGAGCGTCGCCGCACCGCCCAACGTGCATCCATTACCAAGGGTTGCAACGCTGGCACGCTTACCTCCAAGTGGGGGATCCTATTAGGTCAGAACAGTGGCCGGCGCCGCCCTGCTTGGTGCCTTCAAGGGGCCCAGCGGCATGCGGCAGGTCAGCGGGCGTGGAAAGGAGCGAGGAGATGTAAGGAGAGGAATCTAGACAGGAGGTGGGTGAGGGAGGCGGGTGAGGGAGGCGGGTGGAGGAGGCGGGTGGAGGAGGCGGGCGGGGGAGAAAGCTGCGTGCGAGTTCATGAGTGGTGGAGGTGGGTGATGGAGGAAGCAGCCGGTATGGGGGCCAACACAGCGGCGCAGATGCATGCAACGCCACGGGTAACGGGCAGGAGGAACGAACACCGCCGTACATGCTGAGTGGTTCCTGTGCGCTTGAAGGAGCGTGAATCCAAGCAAGAGACGTGCTGTTAAGGAAGTTAAAGCAGCATACACAGAGCGATCCTTCATGGCATGCAAGGGCGAGCGTCGCCGCACCGCCCAACGTGCATCCATTACCAAGGGTTGCAACGCTGGCACGCTTACCTCCAAGTGGGGGATCCTATTAGGTCAGAACAGTGGCCGGCGCCGCCCTGCTTGGTGCCTTCAAGGGGCCCAGCGGCATGCGGCAGGTCAGCGGGCGTGGAAAGGAGCGAGGAGATGTAAGGAGAGGAATCTAGACAGGAGGTGGGTGAGGGAGGCGGGTGAGGGAGGCGGGTGGAGGAGGCGGGCGGGAGAGGAAGCTGCGAGTTCATGAGTGGTGGAGGTGGGTGATGGAGGAAGCGGCCGGTATGGGGGCCAACACAGCGGCGCAGATGCATGCAACGCCACGGGTAACGGGCAGGAGGAACGAACACCGCCGTACATGTTGCATGGTACCTGTGCGCTTGAAGGAGCGTGAATCCAAGCAAGAGACGTGCTGTTAAGGAAGTTAAAGCAGCATACACAGAGCGATCCTTCATGGCATGCAAGGGTGAGCGTCGCCGCACCGCCCAACGTGCATCCACCACCATGTGTTGCAACGCTAGCATGCTTACCTCCAAGTGGGGGATCCTATTAGGTCAGAACGGTGGCCGGCGCCGCCCTGCTTGGTGCCTTCCAGGGGCCCAGCGGCATGAGGCAGGTCTGCGGGCGTGGAAGGAGCGAGGATCTGTAAGGAGAGGAATCCGGACGGGAGGTGGGTGAGGGAGGCGGGTGGGGGAGGCGGGTGAGGGAGGCGGGTGGAGGAGGCGGGCGGGGGAGAAAGCTGCGTGCGAGTTCATGAGTGGTGGAGGTGGGTGATGGAGGAAGCGGCCGGTATGGGGGCCAACACAGCGGCGCAGATGCATGCAACGCCACGGGTAACGGGCAGGAGGAACGAACACCGCCGTACATGCTGAGTGGTTCCTGTGCGCTTGAAGGAGCGTGAATCCAAGCAAGAGACGTGCTGTTAAGGAAGTTAAAGCAGCATACACAGAGCGATCCTTCATGGCATGCAAGGGCGAGCGTCGCCGCACCGCCCAACGTGCATCCATTACCAAGGGTTGCAACGCTGGCACGCTTACCTCCAAGTGGGGGATCCTATTAGGTCAGAACAGTGGCTGGCGCCGCCCTGCTTGGTGCCTTCCAGCAGGGGCCCAGCGGCATGCGGCAGGTCAGCGGGCGTGGAAGGAGCGAGAATCTGTAAGGAGAGGAATCCGGACAGGAGGTGGGTGAGGGAGGCGGGTGAGGGAGGCGGGTGGAGGAGGCGGGCGGGGGAGAAAGCTGCGTGCGAGTTCATGAGTGGTGGAGGTGGGTGATGGAGGAAGCGGCCGGTATGGGGGCCAACACAGCGGCGCAGATGCATGCAACGCCATGGGTAACGGGCAGGAGGAACGAACACCGCCGTACATGCTGAGTGGTTCCTGTGCACTTGAAGGAGCGTGAATCCAAGCAAGAGACGTGCTGTTAAGGAAGTTAAAGCAGCATACACAGAGCGATCCTTCATGGCATGCAAGGGCGAGCGTCGCCGCACCGCCCAACGTGCATCCACCACCATGTGTTGCAACGCTAGCATGCTTACCTCCAAGTGGGGGATCCTATTAGGTCAGAACGGTGGCCGGCGCCGCCCTGCTTGGTGCCTTCCAGGGGCCCAGCGGCATGCGGCAGGTCAGCGGGCGTGGAAAGGAGCGAGGAGATGTAAGGAGAGGAATCTAGACAGGAGGTGGGTGGGGGAGGCGGGTGAGGGAGGCGGGTGGAGGAGGCGGGCGGGGGAGGAAGCTGCGTGCGAGTTCATGAGTGGTGGAGGTGGGTGATGGAGGAAGCGGCCGGTATGGGGGCCAACACAGCGGCGCAGATGCATGCAACGCCACGGGTAACGGGCAGGAGGAACGAACACCGCCGTACATGCTGAGTGGTTCCTGTGCGCTTGAAGGAGCGTGAATCCAAGCAAGAGACGTGCTGTTAAGGAAGTTAAAGCCGCAAACACAGAGCGATCCTCCATGGCATGCAAGGGCGAGCGTCGCCGCACCGCCCAACGTGCATCCATTACCAAGGGTTGCAACGCTGGCACGCTTACCTCCAAGTGGGGGATCCTATTAGGTCAGAACAGTGGCCGGCGCCGCCCTGCTTGGTGCCTTCAAGGGGCCCAGCGGCATGCGGCAGGTCAGCGGGCGTGGAAAGGAGCGAGGAGATGTAAGGAGAGGAATCTAGACAGGAGGTGGGTGAGGGAGGCGGGTGAGGGAGGCGGGTGGAGGAGGCGGGTGGAGGAGGCGGGCGGGGGAGAAAGCTGCGTGCGAGTTCATGAGTGGTGGAGGTGGGTGATGGAGGAAGCAGCCGGTATGGGGGCCAACACAGCGGCGCAGATGCATGCAACGCCACGGGTAACGGGCAGGAGGAACGAACACCGCCGTACATGCTGAGTGGTTCCTGTGCGCTTGAAGGAGCGTGAATCCAAGCAAGAGACGTGCTGTTAAGGAAGTTAAAGCAGCATACACAGAGCGATCCTTCATGGCATGCAAGGGCGAGCGTCGCCGCACCGCCCAACGTGCATCCATTACCAAGGGTTGCAACGCTGGCACGCTTACCTCCAAGTGGGGGATCCTATTAGGTCAGAACAGTGGCCGGCGCCGCCCTGCTTGGTGCCTTCAAGGGGCCCAGCGGCATGCGGCAGGTCAGCGGGCGTGGAAAGGAGCGAGGAGATGTAAGGAGAGGAATCTAGACAGGAGGTGGGTGAGGGAGGCGGGTGAGGGAGGCGGGTGGAGGAGGCGGGCGGGAGAGGAAGCTGCGAGTTCATGAGTGGTGGAGGTGGGTGATGGAGGAAGCGGCCGGTATGGGGGCCAACACAGCGGCGCAGATGCATGCAACGCCACGGGAAACGGGCAGGAGGAACGAACACCGCCGTACATGTTGCATGGTACCTGTGCGCTTGAAGGAGCGTGAATCCAAGCAAGAGACGTGCTGTTAAGGAAGTTAAAGCAGCATACACAGAGCGATCCTTCATGGCATGCAAGGGTGAGCGTCGCCGCACCGCCCAACGTGCATCCACCACCATGTGTTGCAACGCTAGCATGCTTACCTCCAAGTGGGGGATCCTATTAGGTCAGAACGGTGGCCGGCGCCGCCCTGCTTGGTGCCTTCCAGGGGCCCAGCGGCATGAGGCAGGTCTGCGGGCGTGGAAGGAGCGAGGATCTGTAAGGAGAGGAATCCGGACGGGAGGTGGGTGAGGGAGGCGGGTGGGGGAGGCGGGTGAGGGAGGCGGGTGGAGGAGGCGGGCGGGGGAGGAAGCTGCGTGCGAGTTCATGAGTGGTGGAGGTGGGTGATGGAGGAAGCGGCCGGTATGGGGGCCAACACAGCGGCGCAGATGCATGCAACGCCACGGGTAACGGGCAGGAGGAACGAACACCGCCGTACATGCTGAGTGGTTCCTGTGCGCTTGAAGGAGCGTGAATCCAAGCAAGAGACGTGCTGTTAAGGAAGTTAAAGCAGCATACACAGAGCGATCCTTCATGGCATGCAAGGGCGAGCGTCGCCGCACCGCCCAACGTGCATCCATTACCAAGGGTTGCAACGCTGGCACGCTTACCTCCAAGTGGGGGATCCTATTAGGTCAGAACAGTGGCTGGCGCCGCCCTGCTTGGTGCCTTCCAGCAGGGGCCCAGCGGCATGCGGCAGGTCAGCGGGCGTGGAAGGAGCGAGAATCTGTAAGGAGAGGAATCCGGACAGGAGGTGGGTGGGGGAGGCGGGTGGGGGAGGCGGGTGAGGGAGGCGGGTGGAGGAGGCGGGCGGGGGAGAAAGCTGCGTGCGAGTTCATGAGTGGTGGAGGTGGGTGATGGAGGAAGCGGCCGGTATGGGGGCCAACACAGCGGCGCAGATGCATGCAACGCCACGGGTAACGGGCAGGAGGAACGAACACCGCCGTACATGCTGAGTGGTTCCTGTGCGCTTGAAGGAGCGTGAATCCAAGCAAGAGACGTGCTGTTAAGGAAGTTAAAGCAGCATACACAGAGCGATCCTTCATGGCATGCAAGGGCGAGCGTCGCCGCACCGCCCAACGTGCATCCGTTACCAAGGGTTGCAACGCTGGCACGCTTACCTCCAAGTGGGGGATCCTATTAGGTCAGAACAGTGGCTGGCGCCGCCCTGCTTGGTGCCTTCCAGCAGGGGCCCAGCGGCATGCGGCAGGTCAGCGGGCGTGGAAGGAGCGAGAATCTGTAAGGAGAGGAATCCGGACAGGAGGTGGGTGAGGGAGGCGGGTGAGGGAGGCGGGTGGAGGAGGCGGGCGGGAGAGGAAGCTGCGAGTTCATGAGTGGTGGAGGTGGGTGATGGAGGAAGCGGCCGGTATGGGGGCCAACACAGCGGCGCAGATGCATGCAACGCCACGGGTAACGGGCAGGAGGAACGAACACCGCCGTACATGTTGCATGGTACCTGTGCGCTTGAAGGAGCGTGAATCCAAGCAAGAGACGTGCTGTTAAGGAAGTTAAAGCAGCATACACAGAGCGATCCTTCATGGCATGCAAGGGCGAGCGTCGCCGCACCGCCCAACGTGCATCCATTACCAAGGGTTGCAACGCTGGCACGCTTACCTCCAAGTGGGGGATCCTATTAGGTCAGAACAGTGGCCGGCGCCGCCCTGCTTGGTGCCTTCAAGGGGCCCAGCGGCATGCGGCAGGTCAGCGGGCGTGGAAAGGAGCGAGGAGATGTAAGGAGAGGAATCTAGACAGGAGGTGGGTGAGGGAGGCGGGTGAGGGAGGCGGGTGGAGGAGGCGGGTGGAGGAGGCGGGCGGGGGAGAAAGCTGCGTGCGAGTTCATGAGTGGTGGAGGTGGGTGATGGAGGAAGCAGCCGGTATGGGGGCCAACACAGCGGCGCAGATGCATGCAACGCCACGGGTAACGGGCAGGAGGAACGAACACCGCCGTACATGCTGAGTGGTTCCTGTGCGCTTGAAGGAGCGTGAATCCAAGCAAGAGACGTGCTGTTAAGGAAGTTAAAGCAGCATACACAGAGCGATCCTTCATGGCATGCAAGGGCGAGCGTCGCCGCACCGCCCAACGTGCATCCATTACCAAGGGTTGCAACGCTGGCACGCTTACCTCCAAGTGGGGGATCCTATTAGGTCAGAACAGTGGCCGGCGCCGCCCTGCTTGGTGCCTTCCAGGGGCCCAGCGGCATGCGGCAGGTCAGCGGGCGTGGAAAGGAGCGAGGAGATGTAAGGAGAGGAATCTAGACAGGAGGTGGGTGGGGGAGGCGGGTGAGGGAGGCGGGTGGAGGAGGCGGGCGGGGGAGGAAGCTGCGTGCGAGTTCATGAGTGGTGGAGGTGGGTGATGGAGGAAGCGGCCGGTATGGGGGCCAACACAGCGGCGCAGATGCATGCAACGCCACGGGTAACGGGCAGGAGGAACGAACACCGCCGTACATGCTGAGTGGTTCCTGTGCGCTTGAAGGAGCGTGAATCCAAGCAAGAGACGTGCTGTTAAGGAAGTTAAAGCAGCATACACAGAGCGATCCTTCATGGCATGCAAGGGCGAGCGTCGCCGCACCGCCCAACGTGCATCCATTACCAAGGGTTGCAACGCTGGCACGCTTACCTCCAAGTGGGGGATCCTATTAGGTCAGAACAGTGGCTGGCGCCGCCCTGCTTGGTGCCTTCCAGCAGGGGCCCAGCGGCATGCGGCAGGTCAGCGGGCGTGGAAGGAGTGAGAATCTGTAAGGAGAGGAATCCGGACAGGAGGTGGGTGAGGGAGGCGGGTGAGGGAGGCGGGTGGAGGAGGCGGGCGGGAGAGGAAGCTGCGAGTTCATGAGTGGTGGAGGTGGGTGATGGAGGAAGCGGCCGGTATGGGGGCCAACACAGCGGCGCAGATGCATGCAACGCCACGGGTAACGGGCAGGAGGAACGAACACCGCCGTACATGCTGAGTGGTTCCTGTGCACTTGAAGGAGCGTGAATCCAAGCAAGAGACGTGCTGTTAAGGAAGTTAAAGCAGCATACACAGAGCGATCCTTCATGGCATGCAAGGGCGAGCGTCGCCGCACCGCCCAACGTGCATCCACCACCATGTGTTGCAACGCTAGCATGCTTACCTCCAAGTGGGGGATCCTATTAGGTCAGAACGGTGGCCGGCGCCGCCCTGCTTGGTGCCTTCCAGGGGCCCAGCGGCATGCGGCAGGTCAGCGGGCGTGGAAAGGAGCGAGGAGATGTAAGGAGAGGAATCTAGACAGGAGGTGGGTGGGGGAGGCGGGTGAGGGAGGCGGGTGGAGGAGGCGGGCGGGGGAGGAAGCTGCGTGCGAGTTCATGAGTGGTGGAGGTGGGTGATGGAGGAAGCGGCCGGTATGGGGGCCAACACAGCGGCGCAGATGCATGCAACGCCACGGGTAACGGGCAGGAGGAACGAACACCGCCGTACATGCTGAGTGGTTCCTGTGCGCTTGAAGGAGCGTGAATCCAAGCAAGAGACGTGCTGTTAAGGAAGTTAAAGCCGCAAACACAGAGCGATCCTTCATGGCATGCAAGGGCGAGCGTCGCCGCACCGCCCAACGTGCATCCATTACCAAGGGTTGCAACGCTGGCACGCTTACCTCCAAGTGGGGGATCCTATTAGGTCAGAACAGTGGCCGGCGCCGCCCTGCTTGGTGCCTTCCAGGGGCCCAGCGGCATGCGGCAGGTCAGCGGGCGTGGAAGGAGCGAGGATCTGTAAGGAGAGGAATCTGGACGGGAGGTGGGTGAGGGAGGCGGGTGGGGGAGGCGGGTGAGGGAGGCGGGTGGAGGAGGCGGGCGGGGGAGAAAGCTGCGTGCGAGTTCATGAGTGGTGGAGGTGGGTGATGGAGGAAGCGGCCGGTATGGGGGCCAACACAGCGGCGCAGATGCATGCAACGCCACGGGTAACGGGCAGGAGGAACGAACACCGCCGTACATGCTGAGTGGTTCCTGTGCGCTTGAAGGAGCGTGAATCCAAGCAAGAGACGTGCTGTTAAGGAAGTTAAAGCAGCATACACAGAGCGATCCTTCATGGCATGCAAGGGCGAGCGTCGCCGCACCGCCCAACGTGCATCCATTACCAAGGGTTGCAACGCTGGCACGCTTACCTCCAAGTGGGGGATCCTATTAGGTCAGAACAGTGGCCGGCGCCGCCCTGCTTGGTGCCTTCCAGGGGCCCAGCGGCATGCGGCAGGTCAGCGGGCGTGGAAAGGAGCGAGGAGATGTAAGGAGAGGAATCTAGACAGGAGGTGGGTGAGGGAGGCGGGTGAGGGAGGCGGGTGGAGGAGGCGGGCGGGAGAGGAAGCTGCGAGTTCATGAGTGGTGGAGGTGGGTGATGGAGGAAGCGGCCGGTATGGGGGCCAACACAGCGGCGCAGATGCATGCAACGCCACGGGTAACGGGCAGGAGGAACGAACACCGCCGTACATGTTGCATGGTACCTGTGCGCTTGAAGGAGCGTGAATCCAAGCAAGAGACGTGCTGTTAAGGAAGTTAAAGCAGCATACACAGAGCGATCCTTCATGGCATGCAAGGGCGAGCGTCGCCGCACCGCCCAACGTGCATCCACCACCATGTGTTGCAACGCTAGCATGCTTACCTCCAAGTGGGGGATCCTATTAGGTCAGAACAGTGGCCGGCGCCGCCCTGCTTGGTGCCTTCCAGGGGCCCAGCGGCATGAGGCAGGTCTGCGGGCGTGGAAGGAGCGAGGATCTGTAAGGAGAGGAATCCGGACGGGAGGTGGGTGAGGGAGGCGGGTGGGGGAGGCGGGTGAGGGAGGCGGGTGGAGGAGGCGGGCGGGGGAGAAAGCTGCGTGCGAGTTCATGAGTGGTGGAGGTGGGTGATGGAGGAAGCGGCCGGTATGGGGGCCAACACAGCGGCGCAGATGCATGCAACGCCACGGGTAACGGGCAGGAGGAACGAACACCGCCGTACATGCTGAGTGGTTCCTGTGCGCTTGAAGGAGCGTGAATCCAAGCAAGAGACGTGCTGTTAAGGAAGTTAAAGCAGCATGCACAGAGCGATCCTTCATGGCATGCAAGGGCGAGCGTCGCCGCACCGCCCAACGTGCATCCATTACCAAGGGTTGCAACGCTGGCACGCTTACCTCCAAGTGGGGGATCCTATTAGGTCAGAACAGTGGCCGGCGCCGCCCTGCTTGGTGCCTTCCAGGGGCCCAGCGGCATGCGGCAGGTCAGCGGGCGTGGAAGGAGCGAGGATCTGTAAGGAGAGGAATCCGGATGGGAGGTGGGTGGGGGAGGCGGGTGAGGGAGGCGGGTGGAGGAGGCGGGCGGGGGAGGAAGCTGCGAGTTCATGAGTGGTGGAGATGGGTGATGGAGGAAGCGGCCGGTATGGGGGCCAACACAGCGGCGCAGATGCATGCAACGCCACGGGTAACGGGCAGGAGGAACGAACACCGCCGTACATGCTGAGTGGTTCCTGTGCGCTTGAAGGAGCGTGAATCCAAGCAAGAGACGTGCTGTTAAGGAAGTTAAAGCAGCATGCACAGAGCGATCCTTCATGGCATGCAAGGGCGAGCGTCGCCGCACCGCCCAACGTGCATCCATTACCAAGGGTTGCAACGCTGGCACGCTTACCTCCAAGTGGGGGATCCTATTAGGTCGGAACAGTGGCCGGCGCCGCCCTGCTTGGTGCCTTCCAGGGGCCCAGCGGCATGCGGCAGGTCAGCGGGCGTGGAAGGAGCGAGGATCTGTAAGGAGAGGAATCCGGACGGGAGGTGGGTGGGGGAGGCGGGTGAGGGAGGCGGGTGGAGGAGGCGGGCGGGGGAGAAAGCTGCGTGCGAGTTCATGAGTGGTGGAGGTGGGTGATGGAGGAAGCGGCCGGTATGGGGGCCAACACAGCGGCGCCGATGCATGCAACGCCACGGGTAACGGGCAGGAGGAACGAACACCGCCGTACATGCTGCGTGGTTCCTGTGCGCTTGAAGGAGCATGAATCCAAGCAAGAGACTTGCTGTTAAGGAAGTTAAAGCAGCATACACAGAGCAATCCTTCATGGCATGCAAGGGCGAGCGTCGCCGCACCGCCCAACGTGCATCCATTACCAAGGGTTGCAACGCTGGCACGCTTACCTTCAAGTGGGGGATCCTATTAGGTCAGAACGGTGGCCGGCGCCGCCCTGCTTGGTGCCTTCCAGGGGCCCAGCGGCATGCGGCAGGTCAGCGGGCGTGGAAGGAGTGAGGATGTGCAAGGAGAGGAATCCGGACAGGAGGTGGGTGAGGGAGGCGGGTGGAGGAGGCGGGCGGGGGAGGAAGCTGCGAGTTCATGAGTGGTGTAGGTGGGTGATGGAGGAAGCGGCCGGTATGGGGGCCAACACAGCGGCGCAGATGCATGCAACGCCACGGGTAACGGGCAGGAGGAACGAACACCGCCGTACATGCTGCATGGTTCCTGTGCGCTTGAAGGAGCATGAATCCAAGCAAGAGACTTGCTGTTAAGGAAGTTAAAGCAGCATACACAGAGCGATCCTTCATGGCATGCAAGGGTGAGCGTCGCCGCACCGCCCAACGTGCATCCACCACCATGTGTTGCAACGCTGGCATGCTTACCTCCAAGTGGGGGATCCTATTAGGTCAGAACGGTGGCCGGCGCCGCCCTGTTTGGTGCCTTCCAGGGGCCCAGCGGCATGAGGCAGGTCTGCGGGCGTGGAAAGGAGCGAGGAGATGTAAGGAGAGGAATCTGGACAGGAGGTGGGTGAGGGAGGCGGGTGAGGGAGGCGGGCGGGGGAGGAAGCGCATGGATGCAGCATACACAGAGCGATCCTGACCCGTGCCACACCTGCCCAACGTGCATCCATCACCAAGGGTTGCAATGCTGGCACACTTTCCTCCGAGTGGGGGGTTCTACTAGGTCAGAGCATTGGCTGGCGCCGCCTGGTTTGCTGCTGCTCAATTTGCTTCCCTTGCTGGGTCGGATGTACCGCCGACTGCATTCTAGTCGACAGCTTGGTTGATGGCCATCAAATCTATATTGCAAGCTTGAAGAGAGCACTCTGGCTGGCGCCCATCGGAGCGTTTTCATTCCAGTATTTGAAATGGAGCGCTGTTTCCCTCCTCTGAAGCGGTTTGAGACAAACAGCATATAATAGCTACACGCATTCGAAGTTTTTTGCTTTCGTGTACTCCTCCAACGCAGCGATGGCCTTGGCAGCAGCATTGCTTGAAAGCGTCGGCAACAAACAACGTCGGCCAAGAAAGCCTATCTGACCTAATGAAGTTTCTATAATATAAAATACTGGACGCCTCGCTCATGGTTGACTACGTAACAAAGGCGAGAAACTGGCCACATCTAGTACAATGCATACCATGAATATTATGAGGCAGCTATACAGGTATGAGGTAACTTGAAGAAAGTTTCTTCAAAGATTCGATTCACCTGTGAAACAGGTACGGCGTAACTCATGCTACGCCGTACATGAGTATTCAGGTGCAGGACAGAGGGGCACAAGTTGTAAATATGTATTGTGAGTTGCTTTCTTCAGTCCATCTTGCCCCATCTGCACCTGATGTAACGTTATCCTTCCAATCCTTTTACTGGAGCGCGCACTCCATGTCCCCTGTTTACAAAAAGCAAACAAGATGAGGCCAACTAGCCCACCAGACTAGCGTTTTTAAGGCTTTACTATAAGTGACAGCACCCTTACCACCGCTGGAGCTTATGTTTCCTGAAGGTTGGTCAGCATCACTTCGACCAGCAGGCCATACTAGGCACATAAGACATGAAAGCCACAAGGTACCTCTTAATGATACCAGGCTAGGATTACTGAGGTTACGTACATGAAACAGATGATGGCTTTTCAAGGTTAGCATTGCAGTTTGACAGCTACCTCCAACTTCCTTCCTTGTCGCCTCAGCCTGCTTGAATGCACTCCCCCCCCCCCCTCGTTTTCTCCCTCTTCTCCCACCGCTGCCATACTTTCTCGCCCGTGCTTACCTGTATCCGATAAGCCAAAACACCGCCGGTTAGCTCTTACAACCTCCCTCCAACACCACCCACTCCTGCCGCTCCTGACATGATGCTCCTTATCCACAGTTCGTTACCACCACACCCTATGAACTAACCCTTCCAAGTATCCTGCAAATGTCGGCCATCACAACTCGCATAAATAAGGCATTAGGGGCAACGGGCTCTCAATATCCGAGGTAGGCAGTGCCGAACAACAGCCCCCCCCTTCACCATCTTCGTACCTGCATCTGCACACATGCATGCTGCCCTTCAGCCCGCTTGCCAGTGGCATCCACCGCACATACAGGGATGTATGACATGCAGCCCCTCCTGCAGCTGGTTATCCTTTTTTGCCCTGCTGCTGCCTTGTCCACAGTCCATACAGGCCCCTCCCCCATGCAGCCATGTAAGTGCAACCCCCTTTGCACTCCCTCTCCCCTCGCTGGTCCTGCTGCGTTTCCTCCTTCTTACCCCCTGCTGTCATATCCTTTTGGCCCCGTGCTTCCATTGATCCCACAAACCGCTGTCACCTCTTATTACCATCATCATCCTTCAACACCTACTTTCGTCACTTGCTTACCTGGCACTGTCTTTAAACTCTTCTCTCTTGCCTTTGCTGCTGCAACCTTGCAGCGCTTTCAGGTATCCCATACACGATGACCATCATAAACATCATGGAACGTGGCAACTGACCTTGGCTCCAGCATCCTAAATGTAAGCAGTGCCGTAAAACAGCCCCCGCCCGCTTTCTTACAAGCCACCGCTGACTGAATGCATGTCCACCTGGCCCCTTGCTTGCCAGCAGCACCCACTGCACATGGCTGTACGACATCCAGCAGCCCTGCTGCTTTTGGCTGGCTGCAAATACTGTGGTGTATGGCAGCACAACCCCACATGAACATCTGGCTTGATTTGCTTCAAGCTATTGCAGCCCAGTGCTCCTGCGGTCAGGCCGCTCTAGGGGGTTCGATTCCTCCAGGGAGTACTGCACGTACACTACCAGCAACATCCTTGCCTCACACTGCCACCCCGGCCAGCCCTCCCCATCCTTGCATGCATGCAGACCCCCCACGTCTTTATACACCCGAATGGCACGCAAAGCTGTACCCCTAGGGGCCCTAGCTGCTAGGGGCTAGCTGCTGGGGACCAGGAGTTCGAGCCTAAGAGGTAGGGGCTAGCGGCTAGGAGCTCTGGGCTACAGTGCTAGGGGGCCCACTGTGCTAGGGGTGCTCCAGTAGCCAGATGTCAGCGCCCTCCCGTCCCCAGATGTCAGAACCCCAGTGTCCCCTCATGTTGCACGCCCTCCCGCCGTGTTGCAAGCCCTCCCTGTGTATTGCAAATCCTCCCGGCTGTGCTCCAAACCCTCTTACTGTGTTGCATGCCATTGCCATGTTGCAAACCCTCCCTACTTATTACAAACCATCCTGGCCGTGTTGCAAGCCCTCCTGGCCATGTTGCAAGCCCTCCCACCGTGTTGCAAGGCCTCCCAGCATGTTGCGAGCCCTCCCTGCGTGTTGCAAACCCTTATTTCCTGCGAGGTGCGCGCCCTCTACCTCTCAGTATTGGGGCTACTTCATGTGCTTAAGCCGTTTTAATCCACTACGAGCACAAGTGTGACAGTGGATTAATTGTTTGGATTTGTGTCAAAGCCGTTGTGATCCGTTATAATCTGAATGCGCACGCCTTAATGCGACCAGAAGGCTTATCCCGGATTTAGACGGATTTAAGCAGATTTAACTTATCCGTTGGCCGGATTAACCCATAGGGGCCGTTGGTAGGGCTAGGGTAGCGGCTTGCAGGACGTCGGCATGAGGGTGGTCGGCCATCTTGACCGGGCTCATGTGGTAGTGCATGGCGACGGTGTAGGGGCTGCAGTCCGGCCCGTCCAGCTGGCTCCCTCGCAACTTGTAGTTGAGGACGGCGTTGGTGACGGCCACGGCGTCACCCTCAACCTCATTGTCTACGATATCGACGGTAGCGGCGGCCTGGTCGTCGTCTGCAACCTGACGAGAAGCCATGGCGGCGAAGGCGGCGCACGGGAGGTATGCGCACTCGTAGGATGAGACGAACGTGCTGTTGCCGGCCAACCGGTACGCCGCCATGGCCATGCCGACGGTGATGGAGCCGGTGATGCGGTGCACTGCCGACAAGAGGTTACCAAACGCCGAACGGGGTCTGTCGGCGGCGTCGGTGTTCACAACGGTCGGCCGGAACAGGAAGTCTTGGACCCGCTCCACCGCTGCACAGGTGCGATCGGCTTGGCTGCGGGCGATGGCCTTGGAGGCGTACTTGGAGCTGTAGTAGGCCTTGTCGCGGGCTACGTCCTTGGCTCGCAAGCGCCACAAGGTGCCTCGCCGGACGGAGGCGTCATCCTCGTCGCCAGACGCACTGCCCTCTTCGTTGTCGGAGTCATGCTCCATATCGTCGCCAGACTCCGCCAAGGCCGCCGCCTCCTCCTCGGTGTAGTCGCGATCGACTTCGCAGGCGAGACTGAAGAGGTTGTTGCACGCGAACGCCATTGCAGCGGCAGGTTGGTGGTTGACGATCTTGGGGCCGAGTCTGGGCAACAGGAACAGGCCGGTGGTGCCAATCCAACGGAAAAGCGTGCGCACGACACGCGGCCACACCAGGCCACAGTCATAGTCCGTGCCAGAGCAGCCGTGGCGCTTGCAGGTGTCTGTGTGGAAATGCGTAAGGTTGCTCTTGATCGCGCGGGCGTGATGGGCTGCACAGTCGGCGTGACGGGCGACATCGGGCCGTGGCTGAGCGGGCTCTTCGGAAGCGTCCTGCAGCCGAAGCACGTCCTCGATGGACTCCACTCCAGCGAGCTTCAGGAAGTCGTAACTGGCCGGCGGGCAGTCGCTGTCAACCAGCGGTGGCGGCTGTCCGTCACGCATCGCCTCAGCTGTCGTCATGCTGACCACGAGATGCTCGTCACCCGTCATGGGATCGTAATATGGCGACGGGTACCACATGTCGACGAGGGCGTACGCAAGCGCCAAGACTCGGCAGTTGGGTCCAGCGAAGAGCTGTTGCAGACGCTCTGCCGCGAAGGCTGCCACATGCGCCACACCGTGAAAGTGGAGCGCGTACCGGCCGCTCTGCTCGACCTTGGCAGCGACGGCAAAGGTGGCGCCGCAGAAGCAGTCGGGGTTGGACTGCTCCTTGTCGCCTCGCTTGAAGCCGAAGAGCCGCTCCACCAGGACGTCCAGCGTGACGGCCAACAGCGCCTGGCAAGCGTAAGGGTCATCTCGTACGCGACGCCACTTGTCAACAACGGACGGCAGCTGTCGGGGCCTGCCATCCGTGCCAAACTCAACCACTTCTCCGGACGCGACAGCCAGGACAGCGGAGTGCATGTCCGACGGGTTCACGTTGAAGAAGAGAGGCGCCCAGCCAATGGCCAGTGCGACAGCGCGCATCTGTGCCTGCTTGCTGGCGTAGAAGCCGTCCGTCAAGTCGACATGCTTGGACGTGACACGCGCGCCTTCCACCAGCGCTCGAACGAGCGGGGAGTGCTGCGCCAGCAACGCTCGCCTTTGTGGGTGGCGGTACGGCAGCGACAGGATGTCCCCCATCGCACGGGCGACATCGCGAGGGATGCGGGACGTCGGGTCCACCAACCCTGCCGTGACCTTCATCGTGACGCTCAGCTGATTGGCAGTCTCGTGCTTTACGAGGATGTCATACATCCGAGCAACGAGATTAAGGTTGGCGCGGAACTGGGCGCGAGGGGCACGGCGAATGATGTGCGAGAAGTACGTTGCTGTTGACATGCCAGTCGGACGTTCTCCGGAAAGCTGGTGCGGGAAGCTGGACGGGAAGCAGATGTTGAGGATGCCTGGATGTCGCTCGTCGATCATCCTGGTGGCCGGGCCGCCGGAGCTGTGCACCAGGCGGCCCCCACGGCCTGAGAGAAGCGATTGCAGCTCTTGCCGGGCGTCACCGAACTCATTGTCATTCGAAGCTGGAGCACGCCCCTCCTGCGGCATGACGAGCTCCAGCTCATCCAGACCGTCATCTGCGTGGGGCGGACAGTGAAATGGTTTAGACAGGATTTAGGCAATGAAAAAGCGTATTGGGCGGTGTGCATGATACTTGCTTGTGCATGGCGGTGTGCCTGACCGATTGTAAGCCAAGTGCATGTACTCAAAAGGCAGAAGGTTCGTCCAGCAACAAGCAGCCGTCATAGAGACCGCGACTAAGACCAGCTCGTAAGAAGCACCCAGTGAGAAACACCGTATGTGTACCTGGCCTGCCGTCAACGGCGGTTGTCGTCCGATCAGTGGTCACCACCGCATTAAAGGGAACACCCGCCGGAAGGTTCCCTGGATTGAGTGGTACGTGCGCGGCGTTAGGTAAAATAGGCATGCAGAGCATGAGGAGTGGCGGTCATAGCATCGCGGTTCACCTACCTCTGGCAGTTCGCGTGTCAGATGCGGCTTGGGTGATGGGAGACGGACGTGTGACCGGCTCGCCGGGTCCGGCTTCGGCAGCAGCACCTGCAGAAATGTCGCAAAACACACGTATAAGTCGGTAGGAATTACATCGACAAGTAACTCCAACTGGCACGCGCTTCACAAGAGGCAAGTGACTCCTTACCATCAGACTGGAGCTCTTCGAGAATCTGCAGTGCTCCCGGAATGTCAGCCCATTCGCCACGGCCGCAGAGTTCGCTCGAGATGAGCGGAATAATGCCAGCCGTTGCGACGCCCAAGGCGTCGTTAACGATGCGCTCTTGCAGGTACGCAGGTGCATGCCAGGAGTCGTCCAGACGGACGGAGGTGGCAGTGTACCCGCACACCAGGCATCCAGCACGCAGGCGCGCAACCAGCTCGGACCAACCATGAGGCCGCTCAAACGGAAAGGCGGCAATGGCTGTCTCTGGGGCAAGCAGCGCATCCGCAAGGAGAGGCATGACGAGCCAACTTTGCGTCGGTTCGCTCCCGAGGTGACGGTAATGCTGGAGCACGCTCTGCTTCAGCGCGTCCAGCGACGTGAAGTCGTAACCCCAGTACGATGCCCGATCACATGACCGGGGCGGCTCGGCGTCTGCAAGGGTTAGGATGCCTGCTGCCGCCGCCGCCGCCGCTGCCGCAGCCGCCGCCGCCGCTGCTGCCGCCGCCGCCGCTGCTGCCGCCGCCGCTGGCGCCGCCGCCGCCGCCGCTGCTGCCGCCGCCGCTGGCGCCGCCGCCGCCGCCGCCGGCGCCGCCGGCCTGCCGCCGAGCGACCCACGCAACATACGGCCTCCATGCCCAGCGGGCGCCGCCACAGCCTCGGCGGCGCCAAGGGGTCCAGCGTTGTCAGCAGCAGGCCTTTGCCGTGCGTCAACACCGCCGGTGGCAGGCCGACCATCTTGTTGTTGCCGTACAGCTGCCGGAAGGTTCCCTGGATTGAGTGGTACGTGCGCGGCGTTAGGTAAAGTAGGCATGCAGAGCATGAGGAGTGGCGGTCATAGCATCGCGGTTCACCTACCTCTGGCAGTTTGCGTGTCAGATGCGGCTTGGGTGATGGGAGACGGACGTGTGGCCGGCTCGCCGGGTCCGGCTTCGGCAGCAGCACCTGCAGAAATGTCGCAAAACACACGTATAAGTCGGTAGGAATTACATCGACAAGTAACTCCAACTGGCACGCGCTTCACAAGAGGCAAGTGACTCCTTACCTTCAGACTGGAGCTCTTCGAGAATCTGCAGTGCTCCCGGAATGTCAGCCCACTCGCCACGGCCGCAGAGTTCGCTCGAGATGAGCGGAATAATGCCAGCCGTTGCGACGCCCAAGGCGTCGTTAATGATGCGCTCTTGCAGGTGCGCAGGTGCATGCCAGGAGTCGTCCAGACGGACGGAGGCGGCAGTGTACCCGCACACCAGGCATCCAGCACGCAGGCGCGCAACCAGCTCGGACCAACCATGAGGCCGCTCAAACGGAAAGGCGGCAATGGCTGTCTCCGGGGCAAGCAGCGCATCCGCAAGGAGAGGCATGACGAGCCAACTTTGCGTCGGTTCGCTCCCGAGGTGACGGTAATGCTGGAGCACGCTCTGCTTCAGCGCGTCCAGCGACGTGAAGTCGTAACCCCAGTACGATGCCCGATCACATGACCGGGGCGGCTCGGCGTCTGCAAGGGTTAGGATGCCTGCTGCCGCCGCCGCCGCCGCTGCCGCAGCCGCCGCCGCCGCTGCTGCCGCCGCCGCTGGCGCCGCCGCCGCCGCCGCCGGCGCCGCCGGCCTGCCGCCGAGCGACCCACGCAACATACGGCCTCCATGCCCAGCGGGCGCCGCCACAGCCTCGGCGGCGCCAAGGGGTCCAGCGTTGTCAGCAGCAGGCCTTTGCCGTGCGTCGACACCGCCGGTGGCAGGCTGACCATCTTGCTGTTGCCGTACAGCCGCAGCACCGGTGCGGTCATGGAAGAAGGTGTCCCTTAGCACACGCGCCACCTCTGGATCTGCCGGTGCCGTTGCTGCCGCCACCAGGGCATCGGGCACCCTCGGTTCCATCCCCATCGCCGCATACTGCCGCATGGCGTCGTCATCGATAAGGATGTTGGCGTCGTTGTACTCTAGGTAGCGCACCCAGGCGACAATCACCCAGCCGCGAACCTGCAGGGCCTTGGCGCTGCGCACGAGGCGCTCCAGCTCTGCTCGATCTCGGACAACGTCAATGCAGAGGACAGTGATAGAGTCCGCCAAGGCGGTCGCCCGCATCGGCAGGATGTTCCGCAGGTACTCCGGGTCCGGGTTCAAGACCGCCACGCCGTGTGTCCGTACCACGACAGGGCAAACGTCAGGCGGGCGGTTTGACTGGTACAAGACCATCAGCTGCTGGGAGACACGGCCTCGTCCCAGCAGCTGCCCCTCAAGGAACGTGGGCGTTGAGAGCGGATCGCCAAGGTGGTTCACGTGGGGCACATCACCAGGGTCGATGCGCGCGAGGGACGCCTCGGGTACACGACGCTCTGCAAATTAGTTGGAAGGGTGGTCGCCGTGACGGTATGACTACTAGGTGGTCACCGTGAGGGCTTCTTAGAATTCGGTGAAACTTTTCGGCGCAAATTGCAAGCTGGTTTTCGGCGCAATTTGCAAGCTGGTTTCGGCAAGAAGCATGGCCAGAAGCATGGCCGTGAAGTCGGCATCGGCAAAGGTTTTCGGCGCAATTTGCAAGCTGGTTTCGGCACAAATTGCAAGCTGGTCTTCGGTGCAATTTGCAAGCTTGTTTCGGCGAGAAGCATGGCCATGTGGGGGAGGAAAAGCGGATTGCAGGGAGAGGGTGTGGAGCGTGTTTCTGGCTGGAGAGCGGCGTGCTACACGTTGGCGCACGACACAAGGGGTAACCAGGAGGTCTAGATAGAGGTTGGCGGGTCGAATTGCGAAGGTTGGTCTGTCGGTCCTGCCGATGTCCATTGAAATGCGAAATTTTCGCGGTCCACAAAAGTGGGCGCTTTACAGCCGAACTGGCGCGGATGGATAGTATTATGTATCGTAGGTGTGCAGGAAGTGAACGCGCGCGAATCGGGTTCGTCTGGGATGAGCTATTGGGAGTTGTAATCCACTACAGTGTAGCGGTGAAGGTGGCGGCCGGGCGCCGTGGCCGCAAGTCTTTCCATACATATAAATAATTAATATAGCTTTATTAAAATCGCTGAATCTTAGGCAGGCGAGAAAGTTCGGTGTAAGTCAAGTGCCATACAATACAATACGCATTGTTGCCCTACGCATTGTTGCCCTACGCATTGTCGACCTACGCATTGTTGCCCTACGCATTGTTGCCCTACGCATTGTCGACCTACGCAATGTCGACCTACGCATTGTTGCCCTACGCATTGTTGTACTGCACCGCGGCCGTGGGTGTGAACATGGCGGCCTCACGCGGCGGTCGCAATACTTTCCATAGTTATACTTTAAAAAGTCGGCTTTATGTAAATCGCCAAATATTAGGCGTGTTTGAGAGCAGGCGAGAAAGTTGGTATATGCATTTATTCTGTTGGTCGCCTCGGCCGCGCGTTTTCACGGATATCGATATATAAAAATTTTAGGCGCAAGATTGATAAGTAGTTTGGCTGCTTCGGGCGACTCGGTTCGCGAGGTCTGGGTCGCGTGTTAAGGTCGTAGCCACCACTTCTGAAAAGCGCTGTCCTCGCTAACAGTCACTGTATTACTTGAATAGTTTGCAAATAACTGTCAAATGTTGTTGACTAATAAATACGCCCTTTGCCAGAAATGCGCTTGCAATGTTACCGGCGGCTTACAGCCCAATGCTGTCAGGGGTGGTCGCCGTGAAAGCTTCTTCGGTTATGACAACGGACACGGCATCGGCAAAAGGTTTTCGGCGCAATTAGCAAGCTGGGTTTCGGCGCAAGTTGCAATTTGCAAATTGCAAATTTGGTTACGACAGGGTCTCCCACCCCCCTCATTGCTCCCCACCCCGCCGGCCCACCCTTTCACCACCCCCTCATCACTCCTGCTGTTATGAGAGGAGCTGCTGTTTGCTCGCAGTGACAATGCAGTACAATTGTTGCGGCTTTAGCCAGTATCCGACTTTGACCTGCCTGCATCTATACAACGCAAACTACCCAGCGGCTGCATGCGCTGAATGGTGATACCTTGCATACCGTTTTCCGTTGAGTGCGCTAGGACAAAGGGGGCTGAGTGAAGGTGACAGCACGATTGAGGGACTGAGGCTGCGAACAACGTAAGCAGTGTTCGGAGGCAAATACCTTAACGTCCACAACCCATCCACACCGTGTCGGCAATCCTACCCTGCCGTGTCGGCAACCCATTCGCACCATGTCAGCAGCCCATCCCCACCCCGTCAGCAACCCCATGCCCACCATATCGGCAAACCGTCCCTGCCGCGACACCACTTACTTTCTAGCGCCTTGAAGCATTCGGAGCACACGGTTAGGAGCTCCTCGCCTGCATCATTCACCACGACGGTTCGGTTCGGAAGGTGTCGTTCCATCCGCATGCAAAATGGCACCTCCACAAAGGCCGCGTCAAGCGGGCAAGGCCGCGGATGATGCCGCGGGGCTCTCGGTTGCAGCTCCTCGGGGAGCTCAGTCTCCTCGCACGGGCCCACATCTTCGTTAACATCCTCTGCGTCGTCAGAGGTCCCGCCAGCATCTGCATCGATCAGGTTTGCGGCGTTCGCTGCATGGCCGCCAGCTTGAGGCCGTTCAGGCCGGCGGCCGCCGGATGTAGACCGATATCCGACAGGAAGCACCGGCGACGGTGAAGCCGGTGCACATCCATCGGCCGTCCGTTCCATTCGCCGCCACGCCAAGGTATGCCCCATTCGTGTTACGACGGCAGTTGGAGGAATGTCCGCACGCAGGATGTCAACGTTTGGAATCTCGTCCCACGCACAGAGGCAGGAGCCCTCCACCGAGCACTGCTCGCTACAGACTGCACAGATCCGCAGAGGCATCCGCTTCGCCACCTCCATCGACATAGCCACTGCTTCTTGGATGTGCACGTCGTACGGTACTTGGAAGTTGGCCGGCAGCTGGCCACCAGGCTGGTCCTGGACACGGGCGTTCTCTGGGGCCGCGAGGAACGCCGGCAGGTGCACAGGAGCGTTGTCGTACAACAGCGACGTCTGCAGAAGGCTGCAGAGTGAATCCGTTAGCGACGCATGATGGCGTGTACGACGTGTCGTACCTCCGCTCACAGAGGCAAAGCGACGCGCTCGCTGACGTGCCCTTGCCTGTGCGTGCTGCACAGCATCGCGACCTTGCTCCTCTTGTCGCCGAATGGGGTCAGCCGACCTGGCCTCGGCGTGCTGCTGAGCATCGCAGTCACGCTCCCCCCGTCGCCGAACAGGGTCAGTAGACCTTGCCTGGGCGTGCTGCTGAGCGTCGCGGTCACGCTCCCCTTGTCGCCGAACGGGATCAGCGGCCCTCGCCTGGTCATGCTGACGAGTGTTGAGGTCCTGCTGCCGCTCTCGCCGAACAGGGTCAGAGGACCTGGCCAGGGCATGCTGCCGAGTGTCGCGGTCCTGCTCCTGCTGTAGCCGAACGGGGTCAGAGGACCTGGCCAGGGCATGCTGCCGAGTGTCGCGGTCCTGCTCATGCTGTCGCCGAACGGGGTCAGAGGACCTGGCCAGGGCATGCTGCCGAGTGTTGCGGTCCTGCTCCTGCTGTCGCCGAACGGGGTCAGAGGACCTGGCCAGGGCATGCTGCCGAGTGTCGCGGTCCTGCTCCTGCTGTCGCCGAACGGGGTCAGAGGACCTGGCCAGGGCATGCTGCCGAGTGTCGCGGTCCTGCTCCTGCTGTCGCCGAACGGGGTCAGAGGACCTGGCCAGGGCATGCTGCCGAGTGTCGCGGTCCTGCTCCTGCTGTCGCCGAACGGGGTCAGAGGACCTGACCAGGGCATGCTGCCGAGTGTCGCGGTCCTGCTCCTGCTGTCGCCAAAGAAGGTCCGCTCGTTGGGCTCGCATACGTTGCGCTGCTGACGACAGTCCAAGGTCCTCATTACGACTGGCCAGGCGCGTTCCGCTGAATTGCGATAGCCAGTTCCCAGTCAGGCCTGGAAGGCGAGACGGCGCCGTCTCACGCTCTCCAGCTCGCCTGTCCGCTGACACACCGCCTGCACAGGTGAATCGGCGAGGATATCACTAAGGTGATCATCACACATGGCATGTTGGGAATGGGAACGTCAAGGGTGTCCCGCCAGATGGAACAGCTCAGTACAGGTATTAACGAAACGCTTTACACAGGTGACGTATTGGCAGTGTCCCAACAGAACATTCTACTCACCTCCTTCAGGCAATGGCGAACAACTCCTCCGGCCGTCAATGACAGCATTCCCGCCTCCGGTTTGTCGGGCGCCGACAAGGTGCGACAACCAACCGCCTCCAATACCACCTATACGCGAAGTCCTCGCGCCAGTAGACCCGCTTGCTTGTCCAACCCCGGGATTACCATCAACTGCAAACAAGACAGCACAGAGCAATCGTTAGCGTTCTGAAGAATAGAAGAAGAGGAGACGTGCAGTGCTTCCAAGAAAACGAGCGCTAACCTTCCACTGAAGTGTGGCAGTTAATTTCAGAGAACACGTGCAGTGCTTTAAAGAAAGGAGCGCTAACCTTCCACTCGCCGCCTCGCAGCAGGCTGCGCACCGCTCGCTTGTCCTACTCCGGGGTTACTATCAACTGCAAACAAGACAGCACAGTGGCAATCGTTAGCGTTCTTAAAGACAGAAGAAGAAAGAACGTGCAGTGCTTCCAAGAAAACGAGCGCTAACCTTCCATTTGCTGCCTCGCAGCAGGCTGCACACCGCTTGCTTCTCCTTCCCCGGGGTTATTATCAACTGCAAACAAGACAGCACAGTGGCGATCGTTAGCGTTCCGAAGGACAGAAGAAGAGAGAACGTGAAATGCTTTCAAGAAAGCAGCGCTAACCTTCCACTCGCCGCCTCGCAGCAGGCTGCGCACCGGAAGCGTTGCCATCTCCTCTTTTCATCCTAACCTACACGATACTCATGATCTAATCTTTTGATACTCCAATGTACTATGCTGCCAAAGAGAGCCTACAGACCAAGAAACGACCGCCCGAAGCGCAAGTCTCACTGGGATTATAAACCGAAGCAATAACCAAGATGATTGTTTATCATGTATTTTACACTCTTATTGCATATTGCACTGATGAAGAAATCTGAAAATCTGAACTCGCTCACCGGGCAGGCTTGGCCGTACATGTCCGAGAAGTCCCGGCGACCGGTCCATACGCTTCAGACAGGAAAACGTTCGCACCGAGTAGTGAAGAGATCGACCCGTGGGCCGCTCACCTGACCCGTGGGTCAGTGATCGGGTATAAACTTCGGCGATCAGTAATCGGCGCTTTCCAGGAGACGCGCCGACTTCACGACCGTGCTTCTCGCCGAAACCAGCTTGCAAATTGCGCCGAAAGACGTTTGCCGATGCCAGGCAAATTGCGCCGAAATCTAAGCAGCTTTCATGGCGACCACCCCTGACAGCATTCGCCGATCAGTGATCGCCGATCAACCATTATTTTCGGCGATCAGTAATCGGCGCGAATGGCTCCCAGAGGAGCTGGAGGGACATTGGGGTGGTGAGGGGAGTTGGGAGCATGGGGGTGGGGGGGTGGGAGGGCGTGTCGAAACCCATGCCGTACTGCGTTGCCGTACACCTCATGGTGATTCAGGGGCGTTCAGAGGTGCTGGAGGGACGAGGGGGTGGTGAGGGGGATGGGGAGCATGGAGGGGGGTGGGTCGCCAAAACAGTTTTACGCCGATTTCTGACCAAGTAACCAAGAAACTGCGAATGGCTCATTAACTCAGTTATAGCTTAATCAACATTACAATGCAAGACATCACAACAAGGGGACCGGCGGCACACGGTGCCCGAACCCATGCCGTACCGTGTCGCTGTACGACAGGGGTGTTCAGAGGAGCTGGAGCGAGGAGGGGGTGGTGAGAGGAATGGGGAGCATGGAGGGGGGTGGTCACGGTCACCAAACAGTTTGACGCTGATTTTGGAAAGTAACCAAGAAACTGCGAATGGCTAATTAACTCAGTCATAGCTTAGTCGACATCACAATGCAAGATATTGCAACAAGAAGATTGGTGATACGTGGTGCTCGAAGCCATGCCGTACCATGTCGCTGTACGACAGGGGTGGTCAGAGGAGCTAGAGCGGTGAGGGGGTGGTGAGGGGAGTGGGGAGCATGGAGGGGGATGGGAGGGCGTGTCGAAACCCATGCCGTACTGCGTTGCCGTACACCTCATGGTGATGCAGGGGCGTTCAGAGGTGCTGGAGGGACGAGGGGGTGGTGAGGGGAGTGGGGAGCATGGAGGGGGGTGGGAGGGCGTGTCGAAACCCATGCCGTACTGCGTTGCCGTACGACACCACATCTCAGGACACCATCCTGATGATGCCAGGCATGATGAGTGATGAGGGGGTGATGAGGGGAGTGGGGAGCACGGAGGGGGGTGGGAGGGCGTGTCAAAACCCATGCCGTACAGATGCCGTACAAGCGTACGACAATTGTCATACGCTGTCGTACACTGCCGTACAGCTGTCGTACATAGTCGTACATGTCGTACACCACATGATGTGTCACCACACAGCATGGCAACTGTGCCGTACAGTTTGCTGCCGTACAGTGTGTTGTCGTACTCGAGATCTCCCAGAACACCATCCCCATAGGCCCAGGCATCATCTCCAAGGGTACCAAGGAAGTCGCCAAGAGGTCGCTACTCGGCTCGAACTGGAGACCTCTGCCTGGCTGAGGATAGGACTGAACGCTTAGCGCCTTAAGGTCGTTGCCACCCCTTTTGTGAACAGACAGATAGCGCCGCGTCGTGGTCGCCGCGGCCGGGGGTACCGTAAATCCTGATTGGTGATGAATTCGCGAACGAACAAGCTTTGCGTGCCGGCATGACTTCAGCATTGCGGACCTAACGTTGACGCGCCGACCAGTGTTGTGAGGTTGCTCATGTGTTGCAGACAAGCATGGTCGGCGGACCTGATGTCAGCGTGCGGCTCATGTTCGAAAGCAATAGTCGGCATGGCGTACATGTACGGCATGGCGTCGAACTGCTTCAAATTCAAATTTTGGGGCGCCTCCGGACGTTTTCCGCTATCGGTGACCTCTTGGGGCTGCCCTACGGCATGTTGGCGTGTCCAAGGCATGAAAAGCCCTTGTTCTGTACCAACATATACAGGTAGAGCCACGCTACCTGCGCACTACATGCACACACACACACACACACACACAAACACATCCGCGCATGAGGGCGACGTCTCATGACCCGTGGGTCAGTGATCACCAAAAAAGCTATCATTTTCGGCGATCAGCAATCGGCGCTTTTCAGGAGATGCGCCGACTTCAAAACCAGCCTGCAAATTGCGCCGAAAGACCTTTGCCGATGCCAGGCAAATTGTGCCGAAATCTAAAGAGCTTCCACGGCGATCTCCCCTGACAGCATTTGCCAATCAGCAATCGCCGATCAACCATAGTTTTTGGCGATCAGTAATCGGCGCTTTTCAGGAGATGCGGCGACTTCACGACCATGCTTCTCGCCGAAACCAGCTTGCAAATTGCGCCGAAAGACTCTCGCCGATGGCAGGCAAATTGCGCCGAAATCTAAGAAGCTTTCACGGTGACCACCCCTGACAGCATTCGCCGATCAGTAATCGCCGATAAACCCTCGTCTTCGGCGACCAGTAATCGGCGCTTTTCATCAGACGCGCCGACTTCACGGCCACGCTTCTCGCCGAAACCAGCTTACATTTTGCGCCGATTTTGTTTTGCCGAAACCATACCAGTCGCCGAAACAGTTTTACAGTGATTTCGGAAAAGTAACCAAGAAACTGCGAATGGCTCATTAAATCAGATATAGCTTAGTCGATATCACAATGCAAGACATCGCAACAAGGAGACGGGCGGCACACGGTGCCCCAACCCATGCCGTACCGCTGTACGACAGGGGTGTTCAGAGGAGCTAGAGCGATGAAGAGGTGGTGAGGGGAGTAGGGAGTTTGGAGAGGGGTGGTAACGGTCACCAAACAGTTTTGCGCCGATTTCTGAAAGTAACCAAGAAACTGCGAATGGCTCATTAAATTAGTTATAGCTTAATCGACATCACAATGCAAGATATTGCAACAAGAAGATTGGTGATACGTGGTGCCCGAAGCCATGCCGTACCGTGTCGCTGTACGACAGGGGTGGTCAGAGGAGCCAGAGCGACGAGGGGGTGGTGAGGGGAGTGGGGAGCATGGAGGGGGGTGGTCACAGTCACCAAACAGTTTGACGCTGATTTTGGAAAGTAACCAAGAAACTGCGAATGGCTCATTAACTCAGTTATAGCTTAATCGACATCACAATGCAAGATATTGCAACAGGACGATTGGTGATACGTGGTGCCCGAAGCCATGCCGTACCGTGTCGCTGTACGACAGGGGTGGTCAGAGGAGCTGGAGCGAGGAGGGGGTGGTGAGGGGAGTGGGGAGCATGGAGGGGGGTGGTCACAGTCACCAAACAGTTTGATGCTGATTTTGGAAAGTAACCAAGAAACTGCGAATGGCTCATTAACTCAGTTATAGCTTAATCGACATCATAATGCAAGATATTGCAACAAGAAGATTGGTGATACACGGTGCCCGAAGCCATGCCGTACCGTGTCGCTGTACGACAGGGGTGGTCAGAGGAGCCAGAGCGACAAGGGGGTGGTGAGGGGAGTGGGGAGCATGGAGGGGGGTGGTCACGGTCACCAAACGTTTTGACACTGATTTTGGAAAGTAACCAAGAAACTGCGAATGGCTCATTAATTCAGTTACAGCTTAGTCGAGATCACAATGCAAGATATTGCAACAAGAAGATTGGTGATATGCGGTGCCCGAAGCCATGCCATACCGTGTCGCTGTACGACAGGGGTGGTCAGAGGAGCCAGAGCGACGAGGGGGTGGTGAGGGGAGTGGGGAGCATGGAGGGGGGTGGTCACGGTCACCAAACGTTTTGACACTGATTTTGGAAAGTAACCAAGAAACTGCGAATGGCTCATTAATTCAGTTACAGCTTAGTCGAGATCACAATGCAAGATATTGCAACAAGAAGATTGGTGATATGCGGTGCCCGAAGCCATGCCATACCGTGTCGCTGTACGACAGGGGTGGTCAGAGGAGCCAGAGAGGCGAGGGGGTGGTGAGGGAAGTGGGGAGCATGGAGGGGGGTGGGAGGGCGTGTCGAAACCCATGCCGTACTGCATTGCCGTACACCTCATGGTGATGCAGGGGCGTTCAGAGGTGCTGGAGGGACGAGGGGGTGGTGAGGGGGGCGGGGAGCATGGAGGGGGGTGGGAGGGCGTGTCGAAACCCATGCCGTACTGCGTTGCCGTACACTTCATGGTGATGCAGGGGCGTTCAGAGGTGCTGGAGGGACGAGGGGGTGGTGAGGAGGGCGGGGAGCATGGAGGGGGGTGGGAGGGCGTGTCGAAACCCATGCCGTACTGCGTTGCTGTACGGCACCACACCTCAGGACACCATCCTGATGATGCCAGGCATGATGAGTGATGAGGGGGTGGTGAGGGGAGTGGGGAGCATGAAGGGGGGTGGGAGAGCGTGTCGAAACCCATGCCGTACTGTGTTGCTGTACGACACCACATCTCAGGACACCATCCTGATGATGCCAGGCATGATGAGTGAAGAGGGGGCGATGAGGGGAGTGGGGAGCACGGAGGGGGGTGGGAGGGCGTGTCAAAACCCATGCCGTACAGATGCCGTACAAGCGTACAACAGTTGTCGTACGCTGTCGTACACTGCCGTACAACTGTCGTACATTGTCGTACATGTCGTACACCACATGATGTGTCACCACACAGCATGGCACCTGTGCCGTACAGTCTGCTGCCGTACAGTGTGTTGTCGTACTCGAGATCTCCCAGAACACCATCCCCATAGGCCCAGGCATCATCTCCAAGGGTGCCGAGGAAGTCGCCAAGAGGTCGCTACCTGGCTCGAACTGGAGACCTCTGGCTGGCTGAGGACAGGACTGAACGCTTAGCGCCTGAAGGTCGTTGCCACCACTTTTGTGGACAGACAGACAGACAGACAGACAGACAGACAGACGGACAGACAAACTTTAGCGGTGATCTGTCCTCCAATCCTCCCCTCCACTTCGTTACGGGGGGATTTACGGTCACAGACGGACGGACAGACAGACGGACAGACAGACAGACGAACTTTAGCGGTGATCTGTCCTCCAATCCTCCCCTCCACTTCGTTACGGGGGGATTTACGGTCACGGACGGACAGACAGACAGACGGATAGCGCCGCGTCGTGGTCGCCGCGGCCGGGGGTATACCGTAAATCCTGATTGGTGATGAATTCGCGAACGAACAAGCTTTGCGTGCCGGCATGACTTCAGCATTGCGGACCTAACGTTGACGCGCCGACCAGTGTTGTGAGGTTGCTCATGTGTTGCAGACAAGCATGGTCGGCGGACCTGATGTCAGCGTGCGGCTCATGTTCGAAAGCAATAGTCGGCATGGCGTACATGTACGGCATGGCGTCGAACTGCTTCAAATTCAAATTTTGGGGCGCCTCCGGACGTTTTCCGCTATCGGTGACCTCTTGGGGCTGCCCTACGGCATGTTGGCGTGTCCAAGGCATGAAAAGCCCTTGTTCTGTACCAACATATACAGGTAGAGCCACGCTACCTGCGCACTACATGCACACACACACACACACACACAAACACATCTGCGCATGAGGGCGACGTCTCATGACCCGTGGGTCAGTGATCACCAAAAAAGCTATCATTTTCGGCGATCAGCAATCGGCGCTTTTCAGGAGATGCGCCGACTTCACGATCGTGCTTCTCGTCGAAACCAGCCTGCAAATTGCGCCGAAAGACCTTTGCCGATGCCAGGCAAATTGTGCCGAAATCTAAAGAGCTTCCACGGCGATCTCCCCTGACAGCATTTGCCGATCAGCAATCGCCGATCAACCATAGTTTTTGGCGATCAGTAATCGGCGCTTTTCAGGAGATGCGGCGACTTCACGACCATGCTTCTCGCCGAAACCAGCTTGCAAATTGCGCCGAAAGACTCTCGCCGATGCCAGGCAAATTGCCCCGAAATCTAAGAAGCTTTCACGGTGACCACCCCTGACAGCATTCGCCGATCAGTAATCGCCGATAAACCCTCGTCTTCGGCGACCAGTAATCGGCGCTTTTCATCAGACGCGCCGACTTCACGACCACGCTTCTCGCCGAAACCAGCTTACATTTTGCGCCGATTTTGTTTTGCCGAAACCATACCAGTCGCCGAAACAGTTTTACACTGATTTCGGAAAAGTAACCAAGAAACTGCGAATGGCTCATTAAATCAGATATAGCTTAGTCGATATCACAATGCAAGACATCGCAACAAGGAGACGGGCGGCACACGGTGCCCCAACCCATGCCGTACCGCTGTACGACAGGGGTGTTCAGAGGAGCTAGAGCGATGAAGAGGTGGTGAGGGGAGTAGGGAGTTTGGAGAGGGGTGGTAACGGTCACCAAACAGTTTTGCGCCGATTTCTGAAAGTAACCAAGAAACTGCGAATGGCTCATTAAATTAGTTATAGCTTAATCGACATCACAATGCAAGACATCACAACAAGAAGATTGGTGATACGTGGTGCCCAAAGCCATGCCGTACCGTGTCGCTGTACGACAGGGGTGGTCAGAGGAGCTGGAGCGAGGAGGGGGTGGTGAGGGGAGTGGGGAGCATGGAGGGGGGTGGTCACAGTCACCAAACAGTTTGACGCTGATTTTGGAAAGTAACCAAGAAACTGCGAATGGCTCATTAACTCAGTTATAGCTTAATCGACATCACAATGCAAGATATTGCAACAAGAAGATTGGTGATACACGGTGCCCGAAGCCATGCCGTACCGTGTCGCTGTACGACAGGGGTGGTCAGAGGAGCTGGAGCAACGAGGGGGTGGTGAGGGGAGTGGGGAGCATGGAGGGGGGTGGTCACGGTCACCAAACGTTTTGACACTGATTTTGGAAAGTAACCAAGAAACTGCGAATGGCTCATTAATTCAGTTACAACTTAGTCGAGATCACAATGCAAGATATTGCAACAAGAAGATTGGTGATATGCGGTGCCCGAAGCCATGCCATACCGTGTCGCTGTACGACAGGGGTGGTCAGAGGAGCCAGAGCGGCGAGGGGGTGGTGAGGGGAGTGGGGAGCATGGAGGGGGGTGGGAGGGCGTGTCGAAACCCATGCCGTACTGCATTGCCGTACACCTCATGGTGATGCAGGGGCGTTCAGAGGTGCTGGAGGGACGAGGGGGTGGTGAGGGGGGCGGGGAGCATGGAGGGGGGTGGGAGGGCGTGTCGAAACCCATGCCGTACTGCGTTGCCGTACACTTCATGGTGATGCAGGGGCGTTCAGAGGTGCTGGAGGGACGAGGGGGTGGTGAGGAGGGCGGGGAGCATGGAGGGGGGTGGGAGGGCGTGTCGAAACCCATGCCGTACTGCGTTGCTGTACGGCACCACACCTCAGGACACCATCCTGTTGATGCCAGGCATGATGAGTGATGAGGGGGTGGTGAGGGGAGTGGGGAGCATGAAGGGGGGTGGGAGAGCGTGTCGAAACCCATGCCGTACTGTGTTGCCGTACGACACCACATCTCAGGACACCATCCTGATGATGCCAGGCATGATGAGTGAAGAGGGGGCGATGAGGGGAGTGGGGAGCACGGAGGGGGGTGGGAGGGCGTGTCAAAACCCATGCCGTACAGATGCCGTACAAGCATACGACAGTTGTCGTACGCTGTCGTACACTGCCGTACAGCTGTCGTACATTATCGTACATGTCGTACACCACATGATGTGTCACCACACAGCATGGCAACCGTGCCGTACAGTTTGCTGCCGTACAGTGTGTTGTCGTACTCGAGATCTCCCAGAACACCATCCCCATAGGGCCAGGCATCATCTCCAAGGGTGCCGAGGAAGTCGCCAAGAGGTCGCTACCAGGCTCGAACTGGAGACCTCTGGCTGGCTGAGGACAGGACTGAACGCTTAGCGCCTTAAGGTCGTTGCCACCACTTTTGTTAACAGACGGACGGACAGACAGACAGAGATGATTTAGCGGTGATCTGTCCTCCAATCCTCCCCTTCACTTCGTTACGGGGGGATTTACGGTCACGGACGGACAGAGATTTCTTAGCGGTGATCTGTCCTCCAATCCTCCCCTTCACTTCGTTACGGGGGGATTTACGGTCACGGACAGACAGACAGACGAACTTTAGCGGTGATCTGTCCTCCAATCCTCCCCTCCACTTCGTTATAGCGCCGCGTCGTGGTCGCCGCGGCCGGGGGTACCGTAAATCCTGATTGGTGATGAATTCGCGAACGAACAAGCTTTGCGTGCCGGCATGACTTCAGCATTGCGGACCTAACGTTGGCGCGCCGACCAGTGTTGTGAGGTTGCTCATGTGTTGCAGACAAGCATGGTCGGCGGACCTGATGTCAGCGTGCGGCTCATGTTCGAAAGCAATAGTCGGCATGGCGTACATGTACGGCATGGCGTCGAACTGCTTCAAATTCAAATTTTGGGGCGCCTCCGGACGTTTTCCGCTATCGGTGACCTCTTGGGGCTGCCCTACGGCATGTTGGCGTGTCCAAGGCATGAAAAGCCCTTGTTCTGTACCAACATATACAGGTAGAGCCTCGCTACCTGTGCACTACATGCACACACACACAGAAACACATCTGCGCATGAGGGCGATGTCTCATGACCCGTGGGTCAGTAATCACCAAAAAAGCTATCATTTCCAGCGATCAGCAATCGGCGCTTTTCAGGAGATGCGCCGACTTCACGACCGTGCTTCTCGTCGAAACCAGCTTGCAAATTGCGCCGAAAGACCTTTGCCGATGCCAGGCAAATTGTGCCGAAATCTAAAGAGCTTTCACGGCGATCTCCCCTGACAGCATTCGCCGATCAGCAATCGCCGATCAACCATAGTTTTCGGCGATCAGTAATCGGCGCTTTTCAGGAGATGCGGCGACTTCACGACCATGCTTCTCGCCGAAACCAGCTTGCCAATTGCGCCGAAAGACTCTCGCCGATGCCAGGCAAATTGCACCGAAATCTAAGAAGCTTTCACGGTGACCACCCCTGACAGCATTCGCCGATCAGTAATCGCCGATAAACCCTCGTCTTCGGCGACCAGTAATCGGCGCTTTTCATCAGACGCGCTGACTTCACGACCACGCTTCTCGCCGAAACCAGCTTACATTTTGCGCCGATTTTGTTTTGCCGAAACCATATCAGTCGCCGAAACAGTTTTACACTGATTTTGGAAAGTAACCAAGAAACTGCGAATGGCTCATTAACTCAGTTATGACATCACAATGCAAGACATCGCAACAAGGAGACGGGCGGCACACGGTGCCCCAACCCATGCCGTACCGTGTCGCTGTACGACAGGGGTGTTCAGAGGAGCTAGAGCGATGAAGAGGTGGTGAGGGGAATAGGGAGTTTGGAGAGGGGTGTTCACGGTCACCAAACAGTTTTACGCCGATTTCTAAAAGTAACCAAGAAACTGCGAAAGGCTCATTAAATCAGTTATAGCTTAATCGACATTACAACGCAAGACATCACAACAAGGAGACCGGCGGCACACGGTGCCCGAACCCATGCCGTACTGTGTCACTGTACGACAGGGGTGTTCAGAGGAGCTGGAGCGAGGAAGGGGTGGTGAGAGGAGTGGGGAGTATGGAGGGGCGTGGTCACGGTCACCGAACCGTTTTACACTGATTTTGGAAAGTAACCAAGAAACTGCAAATGGCTCATTTACTTAGTTACAGCTTAGTCGACATCACAATGCAAGATATTGCAACAAGAAGAAGATTGGTGATACGTGGTGCCCGAAGCCATGCCGTACCGTGTTGCTGTACGACAGGGGTGGTCAGAGGAGCCAGAGCGACGAGGGGGTGGTGAGGGGAGTGGGGAGCATGGAGGGGGGTGGTCACGGTCACCAAACGGTTTGACGCTGATTTTGGAAAGTAACCAAGAAACTGCGAATGGCTCATTAATTCAGTTATAGCTTAGTCGAGATCACAATGCAAGATATTGCAACAAGAAGATTGGTGATACGCAGTGCCCGAAGCCATGCCGTACCATGTCGCTGTACGACAGGGGTGGTCAGAGGAGCTAGAGCGGCGAGGGGGTGGTGCGGGGAGTGGGGAGCATGGAGGGGGGTGGGAGGGCGTGTCGAAACCCATGCCGTACTGCATTGCCGTACACCTCGTGATGATGCAGGGGCGTTCAGAGGTGCTGGAGGGACGAGGGGGTGGTGAGGTGAGTTGGGAGCATGGAGGGGGGTGGAAGGGCGTGTCGAAACCCATGCCGTACTGCGTTGCCGTACACCTCATGGTGATGCAGGGGCGTTCAGAGGTGCTGGAGGGACGAGGGGGTGGTGAGGGGAGTGGGGAGCATGGAGGGGGGTGGGAGAGCGTGTCGAAACCCATGCCGTACTGATGCCGTACAACCGTACGGCAGTTGTCGTACGCTGTCGTGCACTGCCGTACAGCTGTCGTACACTGCCGTACAGCTGTCGTACACGTCGTACACCACATGATGTGTCACCACACAGCATGGCAACTGTGCCGTACAGTTTGCTGCCGTACAGTGTGTTGTCGTACTCGAGATCTCCCAGAACACCATCCCCATAGGCCCAGGCATCATCTCCAAGGGTGCCAAGGAAGTCGCGAAGAGGTCGCTACCCGGCTTGAACTGGAGACCTCTGGCTGGCTGAGGATAGGACTGAACGCTTAGCGCCTTAAGGTCGTTGCCACCACTTTTGTGAATGGACAGACAGACAGACAGACAGACAGACAGACAGACAGACAGACAGACAGACAGACAGACAGACGGACAGACAGACAGAGATGATTTAATTGTGATCTGTCCTCCAATCCTCCCCTCCACTTCGTTACGGGGGGATTTACGGTCACGGGGGGATTTATAGCGCCGCGTCGTGGTCGCCGCGGCCGGGGGTACCGTAAATCCTGATTGGTGATGAATTCGCGAACGAACAAGCTTTGCGTGCCGGCATGACTTCAGCATTGCGGACCTAACGTTGACGCGCCGACCAGTGTTGTGAGGTTGCTCATGTGTTGCAGACAAGCATGGTCGGCGGACCTGATGTCAGCGTGCGGCTCATGTTCGAAAGCAATAGTCGGCATGGCGTACATGTACGGCATGGCGTCGAACTGCTTCAAATTCAAATTTTGGGGCGCCTCCGGACGTTTTCCGCTATCGGTGACCTCTTGGGGCTGCCCTACGGCATGTTGGCGTGTCCAAGGCATGAAAAGCCCTTGTTCTGTACCAACATATACAGGTAGAGCCACGCTACCTGCGCACTACATGCACACACACACACACACACACACAAACACATCCGCGCATGAGGGCGACGTCTCATGACCCGTGGGTCAGTGATCACCAAAAAAGCTATCATTTTCGGCGATCAGCAATCGGCGCTTTTCAGGAGATGCGCCGACTTCAAAACCAGCCTGCAAATTGCGCCGAAAGACCTTTGCCGATGCCAGGCAAATTGTGCCGAAATCTAAAGAGCTTCCACGGCGATCTCCCCTGACAGCATTTGCCAATCAGCAATCGCCGATCAACCATAGTTTTTGGCGATCAGTAATCGGCGCTTTTCAGGAGATGCGGCGACTTCACGACCATGCTTCTCGCCGAAACCAGCTTGCAAATTGCGCCGAAAGACTCTCGCCGATGGCAGGCAAATTGCGCCGAAATCTAAGAAGCTTTCACGGTGACCACCCCTGACAGCATTCGCCGATCAGTAATCGCCGATAAACCCTCGTCTTCGGCGACCAGTAATCGGCGCTTTTCATCAGACGCGCCGACTTCACGGCCACGCTTCTCGCCGAAACCAGCTTACATTTTGCGCCGATTTTGTTTTGCCGAAACCATACCAGTCGCCGAAACAGTTTTACAGTGATTTCGGAAAAGTAACCAAGAAACTGCGAATGGCTCATTAAATCAGATATAGCTTAGTCGATATCACAATGCAAGACATCGCAACAAGGAGACGGGCGGCACACGGTGCCCCAACCCATGCCGTACCGCTGTACGACAGGGGTGTTCAGAGGAGCTAGAGCGATGAAGAGGTGGTGAGGGGAGTAGGGAGTTTGGAGAGGGGTGGTAACGGTCACCAAACAGTTTTGCGCCGATTTCTGAAAGTAACCAAGAAACTGCGAATGGCTCATTAAATTAGTTATAGCTTAATCGACATCACAATGCAAGATATTGCAACAAGAAGATTGGTGATACGTGGTGCCCGAAGCCATGCCGTACCGTGTCGCTGTACGACAGGGGTGGTCAGAGGAGCCAGAGCGACGAGGGGGTGGTGAGGGGAGTGGGGAGCATGGAGGGGGGTGGTCACAGTCACCAAACAGTTTGACGCTGATTTTGGAAAGTAACCAAGAAACTGCGAATGGCTCATTAACTCAGTTATAGCTTAATCGACATCACAATGCAAGATATTGCAACAGGACGATTGGTGATACGTGGTGCCCGAAGCCATGCCGTACCGTGTCGCTGTACGACAGGGGTGGTCAGAGGAGCTGGAGCGAGGAGGGGGTGGTGAGGGGAGTGGGGAGCATGGAGGGGGGTGGTCACAGTCACCAAACAGTTTGATGCTGATTTTGGAAAGTAACCAAGAAACTGCGAATGGCTCATTAACTCAGTTATAGCTTAATCGACATCATAATGCAAGATATTGCAACAAGAAGATTGGTGATACACGGTGCCCGAAGCCATGCCGTACCGTGTCGCTGTACGACAGGGGTGGTCAGAGGAGCCAGAGCGACAAGGGGGTGGTGAGGGGAGTGGGGAGCATGGAGGGGGGTGGTCACGGTCACCAAACGTTTTGACACTGATTTTGGAAAGTAACCAAGAAACTGCGAATGGCTCATTAATTCAGTTACAGCTTAGTCGAGATCACAATGCAAGATATTGCAACAAGAAGATTGGTGATATGCGGTGCCCGAAGCCATGCCATACCGTGTCGCTGTACGACAGGGGTGGTCAGAGGAGCCAGAGCGACGAGGGGGTGGTGAGGGGAGTGGGGAGCATGGAGGGGGGTGGTCACGGTCACCAAACGTTTTGACACTGATTTTGGAAAGTAACCAAGAAACTGCGAATGGCTCATTAATTCAGTTACAGCTTAGTCGAGATCACAATGCAAGATATTGCAACAAGAAGATTGGTGATATGCGGTGCCCGAAGCCATGCCATACCGTGTCGCTGTACGACAGGGGTGGTCAGAGGAGCCAGAGAGGCGAGGGGGTGGTGAGGGAAGTGGGGAGCATGGAGGGGGGTGGGAGGGCGTGTCGAAACCCATGCCGTACTGCATTGCCGTACACCTCATGGTGATGCAGGGGCGTTCAGAGGTGCTGGAGGGACGAGGGGGTGGTGAGGGGGGCGGGGAGCATGGAGGGGGGTGGGAGGGCGTGTCGAAACCCATGCCGTACTGCGTTGCCGTACACTTCATGGTGATGCAGGGGCGTTCAGAGGTGCTGGAGGGACGAGGGGGTGGTGAGGAGGGCGGGGAGCATGGAGGGGGGTGGGAGGGCGTGTCGAAACCCATGCCGTACTGCGTTGCTGTACGGCACCACACCTCAGGACACCATCCTGATGATGCCAGGCATGATGAGTGATGAGGGGGTGGTGAGGGGAGTGGGGAGCATGAAGGGGGGTGGGAGAGCGTGTCGAAACCCATGCCGTACTGTGTTGCTGTACGACACCACATCTCAGGACACCATCCTGATGATGCCAGGCATGATGAGTGAAGAGGGGGCGATGAGGGGAGTGGGGAGCACGGAGGGGGGTGGGAGGGCGTGTCAAAACCCATGCCGTACAGATGCCGTACAAGCGTACAACAGTTGTCGTACGCTGTCGTACACTGCCGTACAACTGTCGTACATTGTCGTACATGTCGTACACCACATGATGTGTCACCACACAGCATGGCACCTGTGCCGTACAGTCTGCTGCCGTACAGTGTGTTGTCGTACTCGAGATCTCCCAGAACACCATCCCCATAGGCCCAGGCATCATCTCCAAGGGTGCCGAGGAAGTCGCCAAGAGGTCGCTACCTGGCTCGAACTGGAGACCTCTGGCTGGCTGAGGACAGGACTGAACGCTTAGCGCCTGAAGGTCGTTGCCACCACTTTTGTGGACAGACAGACAGACAGACAGACAGACAGACAGACGGACAGACAAACTTTAGCGGTGATCTGTCCTCCAATCCTCCCCTCCACTTCGTTACGGGGGGATTTACGGTCACGGTCACAGTGACGTGTTCTAAAAGGTCTATGTCCAAGCACGGCCCCTAAGCCCCGTACGGCACCCCCGTTAGGGACCCATTAGGGACCCATTCTTGGTCCATTGTGGTTGTTAGGCACGGCCAAGAGGTGAACAAAATGGGTCCTGCACTCTAGGCGAGTCTGAGGGGGGTCTCTCAGTTACTAATGGATAGGTCCACTAGGTTATAATGTCTGTGTAGCAGTTGCGCAGGCCAACAGTACTTCACTCCTTGCGTGGGGAAGATGTACGCCAGGGCTGATGGGATGGCACGCCAAGAAAGCACGAGAGGAACTGCCCAAAGGAAGTTCTACCCACACAAGAAAGTTGTGAGACGACGGACTGGTGCCTGTCGAATGGACAGACAAGCGTCCATACACCCACCCCAAGAAGTAAGCCCCAAGATGGAACGTGGTGCATGGCCGTGTTCCTGCCGCTGGCTGGAGTATTGGACGCTTTGAAGTGTAAATGGTAACGTTTGCTTGTGGGTTGCTGCTGGTACAGCGGGCTGTACGACATGTGACTGCATGCATGCGGCCCTGGATTTATCTGCTAGGACGACAGCACCTACAGGGTATCAAGAAAGGTGCTCCCAGTAGCTTAGGGGAAGCACACTAGGTAACCGCGGACGCACGTTGCAGATAGAGGGATGGTATGTATGTAGTGTATGTGAGCGTCTGGCACCATGTATAGGGGAGGAGCTTGCCGCACCAAACAACACACGGTTGTCTGCGGTCCACCTACCGTTAGCCTGCTCTGTGTCCAACAGTTGCACCGCTGCTGGTATTGTCATCAGGTTGCTGCGCGCGGGGTCATTGATGGTCCACCGCTTTTTCCGTCAGGCAGGTGCAGCGGTGTGTGCGTGTATGTGTTGTGCATCCACGATGCTCTTGTGCTAGCCATAACAAGCAAGTCGCTTACAACTTCAATCACCCTTTACTACTCGTCCAACAGCGTCGAAGGAGTGGCAGGCGGTGAAAAAGCTCTTGTTGGCCGTGAGTAGCGGCCGTCCACGATTTTGTTGGACAGTCAGCAGACACGGTAAGCCACGGGCCTGTCATCCGTCCGCTGATGACAGTCACCCTGGGTGCATGCGCATTGGGTGCGTGCTGGTCTGCCCACGTCATCAATGTTACGGCTCCCATTCATCATGATTTGATCGCTCATCACCACCGGCTATGTCCTCCATCATCGAGGCATCGAGTTCGATCACGCACAGGGTGTGCATAGTGTCGCGCATCAAGGGTGTTGCCTTGACATTTGCCGACGGACATACACATAGACACTTTGCCAACCGACTATTGACCAATTCTTTCCCTCCTTCAGTTTGGGGTATCTACAGTCACAGAAGCTGGATATTCGTTGCGCCCTAAGCCACCCGTTGATGTGTGGCGCGGCAACACATGACGCACCGCTATGGCAGCAAGCAAAAGGATGATATTTGGGTTTCAGAAGGATGATCTCTTTGGGTTGCAAAACGGCGGACTGGAGATTATGGGGATCGATCCCATGACCTCACGCATGCGAAGCGCGCGCTCTACCACTGAGCTAAATCCCCTTGATGACAGTTACGTGTTCTAAAAGGTCTATGTCCAAGCACGGCCCCTAAGCCCCGTACGGCAACCCCGTTAGGGACCCATTCTAGGTCCATTGTGGTTGTTAGGCACGGCCAAGAGGTGAACAAAATGGGTCCTGCACTCTAGGCGAGTCTGAGGGGGGTCTCTCAGTTACTAATGGATAGGTCCACTAGGTTATAATGTCTGTGTAGCAGTTGCGCAGGCCAACAGTACTTCACTCCTTGCGTGGGGAAGATGTACGCCAGGGCTGATGGGATGGCACGCCAAGAAAGCACGAGAGGAACTGCCCAAAGGAAGTTCTACCCACACAAGAAAGTTGTGAGACGACGGACTGGTGCCTGTCGAATGGACAGACAAGCGTCCATACACCCACCCCAAGAAGTAAGCCCCAAGATGGAACGTGGTGCATGGCCGTGTTCCTGCCGCTGGCTGGAGTATTGGATGCTTTGAAGTGTAAATGGTAACGTTTGCTTGTGGGTTGCTGCTGGTACAGCGGGCTGTACGACATGTGACTGCATGCATGCGGCCCTGGATTTACCTGCTAGGACGACAGCACCTACAGGGTATCAAGAAAGGTGCTCCCAGTAGCTTAGGGGAAGCACGCTAGGTAACCGCGGACGCACGTTGCAGATAGAGGGATGGTATGTACGTAGTGTATGTGAGGGTCTGGCACCATGTATAGGGGAGGAGCTTGCCGCACCAAACAACACACGGTTGTCTGCGGTCCACCTACCGTTAGCCTGCTCTGTGTCCAACAGTTGCACCGCTGCTGGTATTGTCATCAGGTTGCTGCGCGCGGGGTCATTGATGGTCCACCGCTTTTTCCGTCAGGCAGGTGCAGCGGTGTGTGCGTGTATGTGTTGTGCATCCACGATGCTCTTGTGCTAGCCATAACAAGCAAGTCGCTTACAACTTCAATCACCCTTTACTACTCGTCCAACAGCGTCGAAGGAGTGGCAGGCGGTGAAAAAGCTCTTGTTGGCCGTGAGTAGCGGCCGTCCACGATTTTGTTGGACAGTCAGCAGACACGGTAAGCCACGGGCCTGTCATCCGTCCGCTGATGACAGTCACCCTGGGTGCATGCGCATTGGGTGCGTGCTGGTCTGCCCACGTCATCAATGTTACGGCTCCCATTCATCATGATTTGATCGCTCATCACCACCGGCTATGTCGTCCTCCATCATCGAGGCATCGAGTTCGATCACGCACAGGGTGTGCATAGTGTCGCGCATCAAGGGTGTTGCCTTGACATTTGCCGACGGACATACACATAGACACTTTGCCAACCGACTATTGACCAATTCTTTCCCTCCTTCAGTTTGGGGTATCTACAGTCACAGAAGCTGGATATTCGTTGCGCCCTAAGCCACCCGTTGATGTGTGGCGCGGCAACACATGACGCACCGCTATGGCAGCAAGCAAAAGGATGATATTTGGGTTTCAGAAGGATGATCTCTTTGGGTTGCAAAACGGCGGACTGGAGATTATGGGGATCGATCCCATGACCTCACGCATGCAAAGCGCGCGCTCTACCACTGAGCTAAATCCCCTTGATGACAGTAACGTGTTCTAAAAGGTCTATGTCCAAGCACGGCCCCTAAGCCCCGTACGGCAACCCCGTTAGGGACCCATTCTAGGTCCATTGTGGTTGTTAGGCACGGCCAAGAGGTGAACAAAATGGGTCCTGCACTCTAGGCGAGTCTGAGGGGGGTCTCTCAGTTACTAATGGATAGGTCCACTAGGTTATAATGTCTGTGTAGCAGTTGCGCAGGCCAACAGTACTTCACTCCTTGCGTGGGGAAGATGTACGCCAGGGCTGATGGGATGGCACGCCAAGAAAGCACGAGAGGAACTGCCCAAAGGAAGTTCTACCCACACAAGAAAGTTGTGAGACGACGGACTGGTGCCTGTCGAATGGACAGACAAGCGTCCATACACCCACCCCAAGAAGTAAGCCCCAAGATGGAACGTGGTGCATGGCCGTGTTCCTGCCGCTGGCTGGAGTATTGGACGCTTTGAAGTGTAAATGGTAACGTTTTCTTGTGGGTTGCTGCTGGTACAGCGGGCTGTACGACATGTGACTGCATGCATGCGGCCCTGGATTTACCTGCTAGGACGACAGCACCTACAGGGTATCAAGAAAGGTGCTCCCAGTAGCTTAGGGGAAGCACGCTAGGTAACCGCGGACGCACGTTGCAGATAGAGGGATGGTATGTACGTAGTGTATGTGAGGGTCTGGCACCATGTATAGGGGAGGAGCTTGCCGCACCAAACAACACACGGTTGTCTGCGGTCCACCTACCGTTAGCCTGCTCTGTGTCCAACAGTTGCACCGCTGCTGGTATTGTCATCAGGTTGCTGCGCGCGGGGTCATTGATGGTCCACCGCTTTTTCCGTCAGGCAGGTGCAGCGGTGTGTGCGTGTATGTGTTGTGCATCCACGATGCTCTTGTGCTAGCCATAACAAGCAAGTCGCTTACAACTTCAATCACCCTTTACTACTCGTCCAACAGCGTCGAAGGAGTGGCAGGCGGTGAAAAAGCTCTTGTTGGCCGTGAGTAGCGGCCGTCCACGATTTTGTTGGACAGTCAGCAGACACGGTAAGCCACGGGCCTGTCATCCGTCCGCTGATGACAGTCACCCTGGGTGCATGCGCATTGGGTGCGTGCTGGTCTGCCCACGTCATCAATGTTACGGCTCCCATTCATCATGATTTGATCGCTCATCACCACCGGCTATGTCCTCCATCATCGAGGCATCGAGTTCGATCACGCACAGGGTGTGCATAGTGTCGCGCATCAAGGGTGTTGCCTTGACATTTGCCGACGGACATACACATAGACACTTTGCCAACCGACTATTGACCAATTCTTTCCCTCCTTCAGTTTGGGGTATCTACAGTCACAGAAGCTGGATATTCGTTGCGCCCTAAGCCACCCGTTGATGTGTGGCGCGGCAACACATGACGCACCGCTATGGCAGCAAGCAAAAGGATGATATTTGGGTTTCAGAAGGATGATCTCTTTGGGTTGCAAAACGGCGGACTGGAGATTATGGGGATCGATCCCATGACCTCACGCATGCAAAGCGCGCGCTCTACCACTGAGCTAAATCCCCTTGATGACAGTAACGTGTTCTAAAAGGTCTATGTCCAAGCACGGCCCCTAAGCCCCGTACGGCAACCCCGTTAGGGACCCATTCTAGGTCCATTGTGGTTGTTAGGCACGGCCAAGAGGTGAACAAAATGGGTCCTGCACTCTAGGCGAGTCTGAGGGGGGTCTCTCAGTTACTAATGGATAGGTCCACTAGGTTATAATGTCTGTGTAGCAGTTGCGCAGGCCAACAGTACTTCACTCCTTGCGTGGGGAAGATGTACGCCAGGGCTGATGGGATGGCACGCCAAGAAAGCACGAGAGGAACTGCCCAAAGGAAGTTCTACCCACACAAGAAAGTTGTGAGACGACGGACTGGTGCCTGTCGCATGCACAGACAAGCGTCCATACACCCACCCCAAGAAGTAAGCCCCAAGATGGAACGTGGTGCATGGCCGTGTTCCTGCCGCTGGCTGGAGTATTGGACGCTTTGAAGTGTAAATGGTAACGTTTTCTTGTGGGTTGCTGCTGGTACAGCGGGCTGTACGACATGTGACTGCATGCATGCGGCCCTGGATTTACCTGCTAGGACGACAGCACCTACAGGGTATCAAGAAAGGTGCTCCCAGTAGCTTAGGGGAAGCACGCTAGGTAACCGCGGACGCACGTTGCAGATAGAGGGATGGTATGTACGTAGTGTATGTGAGGGTCTGGCACCATGTATAGGGGAGGAGCTTGCCGCACCAAACAACACACGGTTGTCTGCGGTCCACCTACCGTTAGCCTGCTCTGTGTCCAACAGTTGCACCGCTGCTGGTATTGTCATCAGGTTGCTGCGCGCGGGGTCATTGATGGTCCACCGCTTTTTCCGTCAGGCGGGTGCAGCGGTGTGTGTGTGTATGTGTTGTGCATCCACGATGCTCTTGTGCTAGCCATAACAAGCAAGTCGCTTACAACTTCAATCACCCTTTACTACTCGTCCAACAGCGTCGAAGGAGTGGCAGGCGGTGAAAAAGCTCTTGTTGGCCGTGAGTAGTGGCCGTCCACGATTTTGTTGGATAGTCAGCAGACACGGTAAGCCACGGGCCTGTCATCCGTCCGCTGATGACAGTCACCCTGGGTGCATGCGCATTGGGTGCGTGCTGGTCTGCCCACGTCATCAATGTTACGGCTCCCATTCATCATGATTTGATATCTCATCACCACCGGCTATGTCCTCCATCATCGAGGCATCGAGTTCGATCACGCACAGGGTGTGCATAGTGTCGCGCATCAAGGGTGTTGCCTTGACATTTGCCGACGGACATACACATAGACACTTTGCCAACCGACTATTGACCAATTCTTTCCCTCCTTCAGTTTGGGGTATCTACAGTCACAGAAGCTGGATATTCGTTGCGCCCTAAGCCACCCGTTGATGTGTGGCGCGGCAACACATGACGCACCGCTATGGCAGCAAGCAAAAGGATGATATTTGGGTTTCAGAAGGATGATCTCTTTGGGTTGCAAAACGGCGGACTGGAGATTATGGGGATCGATCCCATGACCTCACGCATGCAAAGCGCGCGCTCTACCACTGAGCTAAATCCCCTTGATGACAGTAACGTGTTCTAAAAGGTCTATGTCCAAGCACGGCCCCTAAGCCCCGTACGGCAACCCCGTTAGGGACCCATTCTAGGTCCATTGTGGTTGTTAGGCACGGCCAAGAGGTGAACAAAATGGGTCCTGCACTCTAGGCGAGTCTGAGGGGGGTCTCTCAGTTACTAATGGATAGGTCCACTAGGTTATAATGTCTGTGTAGCAGTTGCGCAGGCCAACAGTACTTCACTCCTTGCGTGGGGAAGATGTACGCCAGGGCTGATGGGATGGCACGCCAAGAAAGCACGAGAGGAACTGCCCAAAGGAAGTTCTACCCACACAAGAAAGTTGTGAGACGACGGACTGGTGCCTGTCGAATGGACAGACAAGCGTCCATACACCCACCCCAAGAAGTAAGCCCCAAGATGGAACGTGGTGCATGGCCGTGTTCCTGCCGCTGGCTGGAGTATTGGACGCTTTGAAGTGTAAATGGTAACGTTTTCTTGTGGGTTGCTGCTGGTACAGCGGGCTGTACGACATGTGACTGCATGCATGCGGCCCTGGATTTACCTGCTAGGACGACAGCACCTACAGGGTATCAAGAAAGGTGCTCCCAGTAGCTTAGGGGAAGCACGCTAGGTAACCGCGGACGCACGTTGCAGATAGAGGGATGGTATGTACGTAGTGTATGTGAGGGTCTGGCACCATGTATAGGGGAGGAGCTTGCCGCACCAAACAACACACGGTTGTCTGCGGTCCACCTACCGTTAGCCTGCTCTGTGTCCAACAGTTGCACCGCTGCTGGTATTGTCATCAGGTTGCTGCGCGCGGGGTCATTGATGGTCCACCGCTTTTTCCGTCAGGCAGGTGCAGCGGTGTGTGCGTGTATGTGTTGTGCATCCACGATGCTCTTGTGCTAGCCATAACAAGCAAGTCGCTTACAACTTCAATCACCCTTTACTACTCGTCCAACAGCGTCGAAGGAGTGGCAGGCGGTGAAAAAGCTCTTGTTGGCCGTGAGTAGCGGCCGTCCACGATTTTGTTGGACAGTCAGCAGACACGGTAAGCCACGGGCCTGTCATCCGTCCGCTGATGACAGTCACCCTGGGTGCATGCGCATTGGGTGCGTGCTGGTCTGCCCACGTCATCAATGTTACGGCTCCCATTCATCATGATTTGATATCTCATCACCACCGGTTATGTCCTCCATCATCGAGGCATCGAGTTCGATCACGCGCAGGGTGTGCATAGTGTCGCGCATCAAGGGTGTTGCCTTGACATTTGCCGACGGACATACACATAGACACTTTGCCAACCGACTATTGACCAATTCTTTCCCTCCTTCAGTTTGGGGTATCTACAGTCACAGAAGCTGGATATTCGTTGCGCCCTAAGCCACCCGTTGATGTGTGGCGCGGCAACACATGACGCACCGCTATGGCAGCAAGCAAAAGGATGATATTTGGGTTTCAGAAGGATGATCTCTTTGGGTTGCAAAACGGCGGACTGGAGATTATGGGGATCGATCCCATGACCTCACGCATGCAAAGCGCGCGCTCTACCACTGAGCTAAATCCCCTTGATGACAGTTACGTGTTCTAAAAGGTCTATGTCCAAGCACGGCCCCTAAGCCCCGTACGGCAACCCCGTTAGGGACCCATTCTAGGTCCATTGTGGTTGTTAGGCACGGCCAAGAGGTGAACAAAATGGGTCCTGCACTCTAGGCGAGTCTGAGGGGGGTCTCTCAGTTACTAATGGATAGGTCCACTAGGTTATAATGTCTGTGTAGCAGTTGCGCAGGCCAACAGTACTTCACTCCTTGCGTGGGGAAGATGTACGCCAGGGCTGATGGGATGGCACGCCAAGAAAGCACGAGAGGAACTGCCCAAAGGAAGTTCTACCCACACAAGAAAGTTGTGAGATGACGGACTGGTGCCTGTCGAATGGACAGACAAGCGTCCATACACCCACCCCAAGAAGTAAGCCCCAAGATGGAACGTGGTGCATGGCCGTGTTCCTGCCGCTGGCTGGAGTATTGGACGCTTTGAAGTGTAAATGGTAACGTTTTCTTGTGGGTTGCTGCTGGTACAGCGGGCTGTACGACATGTGACTGCATGCATGCGGCCCTGGATTTACCTGCTAGGACGACAGCACCTACAGGGTATCAAGAAAGGTGCTCCCAGTAGCTTAGGGGAAGCACGCTAGGTAACCGCGGACGCACGTTGCAGATAGAGGGATGGTATGTACGTAGTGTATGTGAGGGTCTGGCACCATGTATAGGGGAGGAGCTTGCCGCACCAAACAACACACGGTTGTCTGCGGTCCACCTACCGTTAGCCTGCTCTGTGTCCAACAGTTGCACCGCTGCTGGTATTGTCATCAGGTTGCTGCGCGCGGGGTCATTGATGGTCCACCGCCTTTTCCGTCAGGCGGGTGCAGCGGTGTGTGTGTGTATGTGTTGTGCATCCACGATGCTCTTGTGCTAGCCATAACAAGCAAGTCGCTTACAACTTCAATCACCCTTTACTACTCGTCCAACAGCGTCGAAGGAGTGGCAGGCGGTGAAAAAGCTCTTGTTGGCCGTGAGTAGCGGCCGTCCACGATTTTGTTGGACAGTCAGCAGACACGGTAAGCCACGGGCCTGTCATCCGTCCGCTGATGACAGTCACCCTGGGTGCATGCGCATTGGGTGCGTGCTGGTCTGCCCACGTCATCAATGTTACGGCTCCCATTCATCATGATTTGATATCTCATCACCACCGGCTATGTCCTCCATCATCGAGGCATCGAGTTCGATCACGCACAGGGTGTGCATAGTGTCGCGCATCAAGGGTGTTGCCTTGACATTTGCCGACGGACATACACATAGACACTTTGCCAACCGACTATTGACCAATTCTTTCCCTCCTTCAGTTTGGGGTATCTACAGTCACAGAAGCTGGATATTCGTTGCGCCCTAAGCCACCCGTTGATGTGTGGCGCGGCAACACATGACGCACCGCTATGGCAGCAAGCAAAAGGATGATATTTGGGTTTCAGAAGGATGATCTCTTTGGGTTGCAAAACGGCGGACTGGAGATTATGGGGATCGATCCCATGACCTCACGCATGCAAAGCGCGCGCTCTACCACTGAGCTAAATCCCCTTGATGACAGTAACGTGTTCTAAAAGGTCTATGTCCAAGCACGGCCCCTAAGCCCCGTACGGCAACCCCGTTAGGGACCCATTCTAGGTCCATTGTGGTTGTTAGGCACGGCCAAGAGGTGAACAAAATGGGTCCTGCACTCTAGGCGAGTCTGAGGGGGGTCTCTCAGTTACTAATGGATAGGTCCACTAGGTTATAATGTCTGTGTAGCAGTTGCGCAGGCCAACAGTACTTCACTCCTTGCGTGGGGAAGATGTACGCCAGGGCTGATGGGATGGCACGCCAAGAAAGCACGAGAGGAACTGCCCAAAGGAAGTTCTACCCACACAAGAAAGTTGTGAGACGACGGACTGGTGCCTGTCGAATGGACAGACAAGCGTCCATACACCCACCCCAAGAAGTAAGCCCCAAGATGGAACGTGGTGCATGGCCGTGTTCCTGCCGCTGGCTGGAGTATTGGACGCTTTGAAGTGTAAATGGTAACGTTTTCTTGTGGGTTGCTGCTGGTACAGCGGGCTGTACGACATGTGACTGCATGCATGCGGCCCTGGATTTACCTGCTAGGACGACAGCACCTACAGGGTATCAAGAAAGGTGCTCCCAGTAGCTTAGGGGAAGCACGCTAGGTAACCGCGGACGCACGTTGCAGATAGAGGGATGGTATGTACGTAGTGTATGTGAGGGTCTGGCACCATGTATAGGGGAGGAGCTTGCCGCACCAAACAACACACGGTTGTCTGCGGTCCACCTACCGTTAGCCTGCTCTGTGTCCAACAGTTGCACCGCTGCTGGTATTGTCATCAGGTTGCTGCGCGCGGGGTCATTGATGGTCCACCGCTTTTTCCGTCAGGCGGGTGCAGCGGTGTGTGTGTGTATGTGTTGTGCATCCACGATGCTCTTGTGCTAGCCATAACAAGCAAGTCGCTTACAACTTCAATCACCCTTTACTACTCGTCCAACAGCGTCGAAGGAGTGGCAGGCGGTGAAAAAGCTCTTGTTGGCCGTGAGTAGTGGCCGTCCACGATTTTGTTGGATAGTCAGCAGACACGGTAAGCCACGGGCCTGTCATCCGTCCGCTGATGACAGTCACCCTGGGTGCATGCGCATTGGGTGCGTGCTGGTCTGCCCACGTCATCAATGTTACGGCTCCCATTCATCATGATTTGATATCTCATCACCACCGGCTATGTCCTCCATCATCGAGGCATCGAGTTCGATCACGCACAGGGTGTGCATAGTGTCGCGCATCAAGGGTGTTGCCTTGACATTTGCCGACGGACATACACATAGACACTTTGCCAACCGACTATTGACCAATTCTTTCCCTCCTTCAGTTTGGGGTATCTACAGTCACAGAAGCTGGATATTCGTTGCGCCCTAAGCCACCCGTTGATGTGTGGCGCGGCAACACATGACGCACCGCTATGGCAGCAAGCAAAAGGATGATATTTGGGTTTCAGAAGGATGATCTCTTTGGGTTGCAAAACGGCGGACTGGAGATTATGGGGATCGATCCCATGACCTCACGCATGCAAAGCGCGCGCTCTACCACTGAGCTAAATCCCCTTGATGACAGTAACGTGTTCTAAAAGGTCTATGTCCAAGCACGGCCCCTAAGCCCCGTACGGCAACCCCGTTAGGGACCCATTCTAGGTCCATTGTGGTTGTTAGGCACGGCCAAGAGGTGAACAAAATGGGTCCTGCACTCTAGGCGAGTCTGAGGGGGGTCTCTCAGTTACTAATGGATAGGTCCACTAGGTTATAATGTCTGTGTAGCAGTTGCGCAGGCCAACAGTACTTCACTCCTTGCGTGGGGAAGATGTACGCCAGGGCTGATGGGATGGCACGCCAAGAAAGCACGAGAGGAACTGCCCAAAGGAAGTTCTACCCACACAAGAAAGTTGTGAGACGACGGATAGCGCCGCGTCGTGGTCGCCGCGGCCGGGGGTACCGTAAATCCTGATTGGTGATGAATCCGCGAACGAACAAGCTTTGCGTGCCGGCATGACTTCAGCATTGCGGACCTAACATTGGCGCGCTGACCAGTGTTGTGAGGTTGCTCATGTGTTGCAGACAAGCATGGTCGGCGGACCTGATGTCAGCGTGCGGCTCATGTTCGAAAGCAATAGTCGGCATGGCGTACATGTACGGCATGGCGTCGAACTGCTTCAAATTCAAATTTTGGGGCACCTCCGGACGTTTTCCGCTATCGGTGACCTCTTGGGGCTGCCCTACGGCATGTTGGCGTGTCCAAGGCATGAAAAGCCCTTGTTCTGTACCAACATATACAGGTAGAGCCTCGCTACCTGCGCACTACATGCACACACACACACACACACACACACATCTGCGCATGAGGGCGACGTCTCATGACCCGTGGGTCAGTGATCACCAAAAAAGCGATCAGCAATCGGCGCTTTTCAGGAGATGCGCCAACTTCACGATCGTGCTTCTCGTCGAAACCAGCGTGCAAATTGCGCCGAAAGACCTTTGCCGATGCCAGGCAAATTGTGCCGAAATCTAAAGAACTTTCACGGCGATCTCCCCTGACAGCATTCGCCGATCAGCAATCGCCGATCAACCATAGTTTTCGGCGATCAGTAATCGGCGCTTTTCAGGAGATGCGGCGACTTCACGACCATGCTTCTCACCGAAACCAGCTTGCAAATTGCGCCGAAAGATTCTCGCAGATGCCAGGCAAATTGGGCCGAAATCTAAGAAGCTTTCACGGTGACCACCCCTGACAGCATTCGCCGATCAGTAATCGCCGATAAAACCTTGTCTTCGGCGACCAGTAATTGGCGCTTTTCATCAGACGCGCCGACTTCACGACCACGCTTCTCGCCGAAACCAGCTTACATTTTGCACCGATTTTGTTTTGCTGAAACCATATCAGTCGCCGAAACAGTATTACACTGATTTTGGAAAGTAACCAAGAAACTGCGAATGGCTCATTAACTCAGTTATAGCTTAGTCGACATCACAATGCAAGACATCGCAACAAGGAGACGGGCGGCACACGGTACCCCAACCCATGCCGTACCGTGTCGCTGTACGACAGGGGTGTTCAGAGGAGCCAGAGCGATGAAGAGGTGGTGAGGGGAATAGGGAGTTTGGAGAGGGGTGGTCACGGTCACCAAACAGTTATACGCCGATTTCTGAAAGTAACCAAGAAACTGCGAATGGCTCATTAAATCAGTTATAGCTTAATCGACATTACAATGCAAGACATCACAACAAGGAGACCAGCGGCACACGGAGCCCGAACCCATGCCGTACCGTGTCGCTGTACGACAGGGGTGTTCAGAGGAGCTGGAGCGAGGAAGGGGTGGTGAGGGGAGTGGGGAGTATGGAGGGGGGTGGTCACGGTCACCAAACAGTTTGACGCTGATTTTGGAAAGTAACCAAGAAACTGCGAATGGCTCATTAATTCAGTTATAGCTTAGTCGACATCACAATGCAAGATATTGCAACAAGAAGATTGGTGATACGCGGTGCCCGAAGCCATGCCGTACCGTGTCGCTGTACGACAGGGGTGGTCAGAGGAGCCAGAGCGACGAGGTGGTGGTGGGGGGAGTGGGGAGCATGGAGGGGGGTGGTCACGGTCACCAAACAGTTTGACGCTGATTTTGGAAAGTAACCAAGAAACTGCGAATGGCTCATTAATTCAGTTATAGCTTAGTCGAGATCACAATGCAAGATATTGCAACAAGAAGATTGGTGATACGCAGTGCCCGAAGCCATGCCGTACCATGTCGCTGTACGACAGGGGTGGTCAGAGGAGCTAGAGCGGCGAGGGGGTGGTGGGGGGAGTGGGGAGCATGGAGGGGGGTGGTCACGGTCACCAAACAGTCTTACGCTGATTCTGGAAAGTAACCAAGAAACTGCGAATGGCTCATTAATTCAGTTATAGCTTAGTCGACATCACAATGCAAGATATTGCAACAAGACGATTGGTGGTACGCGGTGCCCGAAGCCATGCCGTACCGTGTCGCTGTACGCATGTCGAAACCCATGCCGTACTGCGTTGCCGTACACCTCATGGTGATGCAGGGGCGTTCAGAGGTGCTGGAGGGACGAGGGGTTGGTGAGGGGAGGGGGGAGCATGAAGGGGGGTGGGAGGGCGTGTCGAAACCCATGCCGTACTGTGTTGCCGTACGACACCACATCTCAGGACACCATGTACCCATGCCGTAACGTGTTGCTGTACGCTAAAGCCGCAAACATGTTACTTGTACTGCATTGTCACAGCGAGCAAACAACAGCTCCTCTCATAACATAACTGGTCGCTGTAGGCAAATTGTGCCGAAAAAACATTGCCGATGCCGACTTCGCTGCCATGCTTCTTGCCAAAACCAGCTTGCAAATTGCGCCGAAAACCAGCTTGCAAATTGCGCCAATTTTGTTTCGCCGAAACCAGCTTGCGAATTGCGCCGAAAACCAGCTTGCAAATTGCACCGAAACCCAGCTTGCAAATTGCGTCAATTTTGTTTCGCCGAAACCACTTTGTTTCGCCGATTTTGTTTCGCCGAAACCCAGCTTGCAAATTGCGTCAATTTTGTTTCGCCGAAACCACTTTGTTTCGCCGATTTTGTTTTGCCGAAACCCAGCTTGCAAATTGCGCCGATTTTGTTTCGCCGAAACCATTGTTTCACCGAAACCAGCTTGTGAATTGCGCCGAAAACCAGCTTGCAAATTGCGCCGAAACCCAGTTTGCAAATTGCGCTGATTTTGTTTCGCCGAAACCATTTTGTTTCGCCAATTTTGTTTCGCCGAAACCCAGCTTGCAAATTGCGCCGATTTTGATTCGCCGAAACCATTTTGTTTCGCCGATTTTGTTTCGCCGAACGGTCGTACGGTACTTGGAAGTTGGCCGGCAGCTGGCCACCAGGCTGGTCCTGGACACGGGCGTTCTCGGGGGCCGTCAGGAACGCCGGCAGGTGCACAGGAGCGTTATCGTACAACAGCGAAGTCCATGTCGCTGTACGACAGGGGTGGTCAGAGGAGCTAGAGCGGCGAGGGGGTGGTGGGGGGAGTGGGGAGCATGGAGGGGGGTGGTCACGGTCACCAAACAGTCTTACGCTGATTCTGGAAAGTAACCAAGAAACTGCGAATGGCTCATTAATTCAGTTATAGCTTAGTCGACATCACAATGCAAGATATTGCAACAAGACGATTGGTGGTACGCGGTGCCCGAAGCCATGCCGTACCGTGTCGCTGTACGACAGGGGTGGTCAGAGGAGCTAGAGCGGCGAGGGGGTGGTGAGGGGAGTGGGGAGCATGGAGGGGGGTGGTCACGGTCACCAAACAGTCTTACGCTGATTCTGGAAAGTAACCAAGAAACTGCGAATGGCTCATTAATTCAGTTATAGCTTAGTCGAGATCACAATGCAAGATATTGCAACAAGAAGATTGGTGGTACGCGGTGCCCGAAGCCATGCCGTACCATGTCACTGTACGCATGTCGAAACCCATGCCGTACTGCGTTGCCGTACACCTCATGGTGATGCAGGGGCGTTCAGAGGTGCTGGAGGGACGAGGGGTTGGTGAGGGGAGGGGGGAGCATGAAGGGGGGTGGGAGGGCGTGTCGAAACCCATGCCGTACTGTGTTGCCGTACGACACCACATCTCAGGACACCATCCTGATGATGCCAGGCATGATGAGTGATGAGGGGGTGGTGAGGGGAGCGGGGAGCATGGAGGGGGGTGGGAGCGCGTGTCAAAACCCATGCCGTACAGATGCCGTACAAACGTACGACAGTTGTCGTACGCTGTCGTACACTTCCGTACAGCTGTCGTACATAGTCGTACATGTCGTACACCACATGATGTGTCACCACACAGCATGGCAACTGTGCCGTACAGTTTGCTGCCGTACAGTGTGTTGTCGTACTCGAGATCTCCCATAACACCATCCCCATAGGCCCAGGCATCATCTCCAAGGGTGCCAAGGAAGTCGCCAAGAGGTCGCTACCTGGCTCGAACTGGAGACCTCTGGCTGGCTGAGGATAGGACTGAACGCGTAGCGCCTTAAGGTCGTTGCCACCACTTTTGCGAACGGACAGACAGACAGACAGACGGACGGACGGACGGACGGACGGACAGAGATGATTTAGCGGTGATCTGTCCTCCAATCCTCCCATCCACTTCGTTACGGGGGGATTTACGGTCACTGGTGCCTGTCGAATGGACAGACAAGCGTCCATACACCCACCCCAAGAAGTAAGCCCCAAGATGGAACGTGGTGCATGGCCGTGTTCCTGCCGCTGGCTGGAGTATTGGACGCTTTGAAGTGTAAATGGTAACGTTTTCTTGTGGGTTGCTGCTGGTACAGCGGGCTGTACGACATGTGACTGCATGCATGCGGCCCTGGATTTACCTGCTAGGACGACAGCACCTACAGGGTATCAAGAAAGGTGCTCCCAGTAGCTTAGGGGAAGCACGCTAGGTAACCGCGGACGCACGTTGCAGATAGAGGGATGGTATGTACGTAGTGTATGTGAGGGTCTGGCACCATGTATAGGGGAGGAGCTTGCCGCACCAAACAACACACGGTTGTCTGCGGTCCACCTACCGTTAGCCTGCTCTGTGTCCAACAGTTGCACCGCTGCTGGTATTGTCATCAGGTTGCTGCGCGCGGGGTCATTGATGGTCCACCGCTTTTTCCGTCAGGCAGGTGCAGCGGTGTGTGCGTGTATGTGTTGTGCATCCACGATGCTCTTGTGCTAGCCATAACAAGCAAGTCGCTTACAACTTCAATCACCCTTTACTACTCGTCCAACAGCGTCGAAGGAGTGGCAGGCGGTGAAAAAGCTCTTGTTGGCCGTGAGTAGCGGCCGTCCACGATTTTGTTGGACAGTCAGCAGACACGGTAAGCCACGGGCCTGTCATCCGTCCGCTGATGACAGTCACCCTGGGTGCATGCGCATTGGGTGCGTGCTGGTCTGCCCACGTCATCAATGTTACGGCTCCCATTCATCATGATTTGATATCTCATCACCACCGGCTATGTCCTCCATCATCGAGGCATCGAGTTCGATCACGCACAGGGTGTGCATAGTGTCGCGCATCAAGGGTGTTGCCTTGACATTTGCCGACGGACATACACATAGACACTTTGCCAACCGACTATTGACCAATTCTTTCCCTCCTTCAGTTTGGGGTATCTACAGTCACAGTAGCTGGATATTCGTTGCGCCCTAAGCCACCCGTTGATGTGTGGCGCGGCAACACATGACGCACCGCTATGGCAGCAAGCAAAAGGATGATATTTGGGTTTCAGAAGGATGATCTCTTTGGGTTGCAAAACGGCGGACTGGAGATTATGGGGATCGATCCCATGACCTCACGCATGCAAAGCGCGCGCTCTACCACTGAGCTAAATCCCCTTGATGACAGTTACGTGTTCTAAAAGGTCTATGTCCAAGCACGGCCCCTAAGCCCCGTACGGCAACCCCGTTAGGGACCCATTCTAGGTCCATTGTGGTTGTTAGGCACGGCCAAGAGGTGAACAAAATGGGTCCTGCACTCTAGGCGAGTCTGAGGGGGGTCTCTCAGTTACTAATGGATAGGTCCACTAGGTTATAATGTCTGTGTAGCAGTTGCGCAGGCCAACAGTACTTCACTCCTTGCGTGGGGAAGATGTACGCCAGGGCTGATGGGATGGCACGCCAAGAAAGCACGAGAGGAACTGCCCAAAGGAAGTTCTACCCACACAAGAAAGTTGTGAGACGACGGACTGGTGCCTGTCGAATGGACAGACAAGCGTCCATACACCCACCCCAAGAAGTAAGCCCCAAGATGGAACGTGGTGCATGGCCGTGTTCCTGCCGCTGGCTGGAGTATTGGACGCTTTGAAGTGTAAATGGTAACGTTTTCTTGTGGGTTGCTGCTGGTACAGCGGGCTGTACGACATGTGACTGCATGCATGCGGCCCTGGATTTACCTGCTAGGACGACAGCACCTACAGGGTATCAAGAAAGGTGCTCCCAGTAGCTTAGGGGAAGCACGCTAGGTAACCGCGGACGCACGTTGCAGATAGAGGGATGGTATGTACGTAGTGTATGTGAGGGTCTGGCACCATGTATAGGGGAGGAGCTTGCCGCACCAAACAACACACGGTTGTCTGCGGTCCACCTACCGTTAGCCTGCTCTGTGTCCAACAGTTGCACCGCTGCTGGTATTGTCATCAGGTTGCTGCGCGCGGGGTCATTGATGGTCCACCGCTTTTTCCGTCAGGCAGGTGCAGCGGTGTGTGCGTGTATGTGTTGTGCATCCACGATGCTCTTGTGCTAGCCATAACAAGCAAGTCGCTTACAACTTCAATCACCCTTTACTACTCGTCCAACAGCGTCGAAGGAGTGGCAGGCGGTGAAAAAGCTCTTGTTGGCCGTGAGTAGCGGCCGTCCACGATTTTGTTGGACAGTCAGCAGACACGGTAAGCCACGGGCCTGTCATCCGTCCGCTGATGACAGTCACCCTGGGTGCATGCGCATTGGGTGCGTGCTGGTCTGCCCACGTCATCAATGTTACGGCTCCCATTCATCATGATTTGATATCTCATCACCACCGGCTATGTCCTCCATCATCGAGGCATCGAGTTCGATCACGCACATGGTGTGCATAGTGTCGCGCATCAAGGGTGTTGCCTTGACATTTGCCGACGGACATACACATAGACACTTTGCCAACCGACTATTGACCAATTCTTTCCCTCCTTCAGTTTGGGGTATCTACAGTCACAGAAGCTGGATATTCGTTGCGCCCTAAGCCACCCGTTGATGTGTGGCGCGGCAACACATGACGCACCGCTATGGCAGCAAGCAAAAGGATGATATTTGGGTTTCAGAAGGATGATCTCTTTGGGTTGCAAAACGGCGGACTGGAGATTATGGGGATCGATCCCATGACCTCACGCATGCAAAGCGCGCGCTCTACCACTGAGCTAAATCCCCTTGATGACAGTTACGTGTTCTAAAAGGTCTATGTCCAAGCACGGCCCCTAAGCCCCGTACGGCAACCCCGTTAGGGACCCATTCTAGGTCCATTGTGGTTGTTAGGCACGGCCAAGAGGTGAACAAAATGGGTCCTGCACTCTAGGCGAGTCTGAGGGGGGTCTCTCAGTTACTAATGGATAGGTCCACTAGGTTATAATGTCTGTGTAGCAGTTGCGCAGGCCAACAGGACTTCACTCCTTGCGTGGGGAAGATGTACGCCAGGGCTGATGGGATGGCACGCCAAGAAAGCACGAGAGGAACTGCCCAAAGGAAGTTCTACCCACACAAGAAAGTTGTGAGACGACGGACTGGTGCCTGTCGAATGGACAGACAAGCGTCCATACACCCACCCCAAGAAGTAAGCCCCAAGATGGAACGTGGTGCATGGCCGTGTTCCTGCCGCTGGCTGGAGTATTGGACGCTTTGAAGTGTAAATGGTAACGTTTTCTTGTGGGTTGCTGCTGGTACAGCGGGCTGTACGACATGTGACTGCATGCATGCTGCCCTGGATTTACCTGCTAGGACGACAGCACCTACAGGGTATCAAGAAAGGTGCTCCCAGTAGCTTAGGGGAAGCACGCTAGGTAACCGCGGACGCACGTTGCAGATAGAGGGATGGTATGTACGTAGTGTATGTGAGGGTCTGGCACCATGTATAGGGGAGGAGCTTGCCGCACCAAACAACACACGGTTGTCTGCGGTCCACCTACCGTTAGCCTGCTCTGTGTCCAACAGTTGCACCGCTGCTGGTATTGTCATCAGGTTGCTGCGCGCGGGGTCATTGATGGTCCACCGCCTTTTCCGTCAGGCGGGTGCAGCGGTGTGTGTGTGTATGTGTTGTGCATCCACGATGCTCTTGTGCTAGCCATAACAAGCAAGTCGCTTACAACTTCAATCACCCTTTACTACTCGTCCAACAGCGTCGAAGGAGTGGCAGGCGGTGAAAAAGCTCTTGTTGGCCGTGAGTAGCGGCCGTCCACGATTTTGTTGGACAGTCAGCAGACACGGTAAGCCACGGGCCTGTCATCCGTCCGCTGATGACAGTCACCCTGGGTGCATGCGCATTGGGTGCGTGCTGGTCTGCCCACGTCATCAATGTTACGGCTCCCATTCATCATGATTTGATATCTCATCACCACCGGCTATGTCCTCCATCATCGAGGCATCGAGTTCGATCACGCACAGGGTGTGCATAGTGTCGCGCATCAAGGGTGTTGCCTTGACATTTGCCGACGGACATACACATAGACACTTTGCCAACCGACTATTGACCAATTCTTTCCCTCCTTCAGTTTGGGGTATCTACAGTCACAGAAGCTGGATATTCGTTGCGCCCTAAGCCACCCGTTGATGTGTGGCGCGGCAACACATGACGCACCGCTATGGCAGCAAGCAAAAGGATGATATTTGGGTTTCAGAAGGATGATCTCTTTGGGTTGCAAAACGGCGGACTGGAGATTATGGGGATCGATCCCATGACCTCACGCATGCAAAGCGCGCGCTCTACCACTGAGCTAAATCCCCTTGATGACAGTTACGTGTTCTAAAAGGTCTATGTCCAAGCACGGCCCCTAAGCCCCGTACGGCAACCCCGTTAGGGACCCATTCTAGGTCCATTGTGGTTGTTAGGCACGGCCAAGAGGTGAACAAAATGGGTCCTGCACTCTAGGCGAGTCTGAGGGGGGTCTCTCAGTTACTAATGGATAGGTCCACTAGGTTATAATGTCTGTGTAGCAGTTGCGCAGGCCAACAGTACTTCACTCCTTGCGTGGGGAAGATGTACGCCAGGGCTGATGGGATGGCACGCCAAGAAAGCACGAGAGGAACTGCCCAAAGGAAGTTCTACCCACACAAGAAAGTTGTGAGACGACGGACTGGTGCCTGTCGAATGGACAGACAAGCGTCCATACACCCACCCCAAGAAGTAAGCCCCAAGATGGAACGTGGTGCATGGCCGTGTTCCTGCCGCTGGCTGGAGTATTGGACGCTTTGAAGTGTAAATGGTAACGTTTTCTTGTGGGTTGCTGCTGGTACAGCGGGCTGTACGACATGTGACTGCATGCATGCGGCCCTGGATTTACCTGCTAGGACGACAGCACCTACAGGGTATCAAGAAAGGTGCTCCCAGTAGCTTAGGGGAAGCACGCTAGGTAACCGCGGACGCACGTTGCAGATAGAGGGATGGTATGTACGTAGTGTATGTGAGGGTCTGGCACCATGTATAGGGGAGGAGCTTGCCGCACCAAACAACACACGGTTGTCTGCGGTCCACCTACCGTTAGCCTGCTCTGTGTCCAACAGTTGCACCGCTGCTGGTATTGTCATCAGGTTGCTGCGCGCGGGGTCATTGATGGTCCACCGCCTTTTCCGTCAGGCGGGTGCAGCGGTGTGTGTGTGTATGTGTTGTGCATCCACGATGCTCTTGTGCTAGCCATAACAAGCAAGTCGCTTACAACTTCAATCACCCTTTACTACTCGTCCAACAGCGTCGAAGGAGTGGCAGGCGGTGAAAAAGCTCTTGTTGGCCGTGAGTAGCGGCCGTCCACGATTTTGTTGGACAGTCAGCAGACACGGTAAGCCACGGGCCTGTCATCCGTCCGCTGATGACAGTCACCCTGGGTGCATGCGCATTGGGTGCGTGCTGGTCTGCCCACGTCATCAATGTTACGGCTCCCATTCATCATGATTTGATATCTCATCACCACCGGCAATGTCCTCCATCATCGAGGCATCGAGTTCGATCACGCACAGGGTGTGCATAGTGTCGCGCATCAAGGGTGTTGCCTTGACATTTGCCGACGGACATACACATAGACACTTTGCCAACCGACTATTGACCAATTCTTTCCCTCCTTCAGTTTGGGGTATCTACAGTCACAGAAGCTGGATATTCGTTGCGCCCTAAGCCACCCGTTGATGTGTGGCGCGGCAACACATGACGCACCGCTATGGCAGCAAGCAAAAGGATGATATTTGGGTTTCAGAAGGATGATCTCTTTGGGTTGCAAAACGGCGGACTGGAGATTATGGGGATCGATCCCATGACCTCACGCATGCAAAGCGCGCGCTCTACCACTGAGCTAAATCCCCTTGATGACAGTAACGTGTTCTAAAAGGTCTATGTCCAAGCACGGCCCCTAAGCCCCGTACGGCAACCCCGTTAGGGACCCATTCTAGGTCCATTGTGGTTGTTAGGCACGGCCAAGAGGTGAACAAAATGGGTCCTGCACTCTAGGCGAGTCTGAGGGGGGTCTCTCAGTTACTAATGGATAGGTCCACTAGGTTATAATGTCTGTGTAGCAGTTGCGCAGGCCAACAGTACTTCACTCCTTGCGTGGGGAAGATGTACGCCAGGGCTGATGGGATGGCACGCCAAGAAAGCACGAGAGGAACTGCCCAAAGGAAGTTCTACCCACACAAGAAAGTTGTGAGACGACGGACTGGTGCCTGTCGAATGGACAGACAAGCGTCCATACACCCACCCCAAGAAGTAAGCCCCAAGATGGAACGTGGTGCATGGCCGTGTTCCTGCCGCTGGCTGGAGTATTGGACGCTTTGAAGTGTAAATGGTAACGTTTTCTTGTGGGTTGCTGCTGGTACAGCGGGCTGTACGACATGTGACTGCATGCATGCGGCCCTGGATTTACCTGCTAGGACGACAGCACCTACAGGGTATCAAGAAAGGTGCTCCCAGTAGCTTAGGGGAAGCACGCTAGGTAACCGCGGACGCACGTTGCAGATAGAGGGATGGTATGTACGTAGTGTATGTGAGGGTCTGGCACCATGTATAGGGGAGGAGCTTGCCGCACCAAACAACACACGGTTGTCTGCGGTCCACCTACCGTTAGCCTGCTCTGTGTCCAACAGTTGCACCGCTGCTGGTATTGTCATCAGGTTGCTGCGCGCGGGGTCATTGATGGTCCACCGCTTTTTCCGTCAGGCGGGTGCAGCGGTGTGTGTGTGTATGTGTTGTGCATCCACGATGCTCTTGTGCTAGCCATAACAAGCAAGTCGCTTACAACTTCAATCACCCTTTACTACTCGTCCAACAGCGTCGAAGGAGTGGCAGGCGGTGAAAAAGCTCTTGTTGGCCGTGAGTAGCGGCCGTCCACGATTTTGTTGGACAGTCAGCAGACACGGTAAGCCACGGGCCTGTCATCCGTCCGCTGATGACAGTCACCCTGGGTGCATGCGCATTGGGTGCGTGCTGGTCTGCCCACGTCATCAATGTTACGGCTCCCATTCATCATGATTTGATATCTCATCACCACCGGCAATGTCCTCCATCATCGAGGCATCGAGTTCGATCACGCACAGGGTGTGCATAGTGTCGCGCATCAAGGGTGTTGCCTTGACATTTGCCGACGGACATACACATAGACACTTTGCCAACCGACTATTGACCAATTCTTTCCCTCCTTCAGTTTGGGGTATCTACAGTCACAGAAGCTGGATATTCGTTGCGCCCTAAGCCACCCGTTGATGTGTGGCGCGGCAACACATGACGCACCGCTATGGCAGCAAGCAAAAGGATGATATTTGGGTTTCAGAAGGATGATCTCTTTGGGTTGCAAAACGGCGGACTGGAGATTATGGGGATCGATCCCATGACCTCACGCATGCAAAGCGCGCGCTCTACCACTGAGCTAAATCCCCTTGATGACAGTAACGTGTTCTAAAAGGTCTATGTCCAAGCACGGCCCCTAAGCCCCGTACGGCAACCCCGTTAGGGACCCATTCTAGGTCCATTGTGGTTGTTAGGCACGGCCAAGAGGTGAACAAAATGGGTCCTGCACTCTAGGCGAGTCTGAGGGGGGTCTCTCAGTTACTAATGGATAGGTCCACTAGGTTATAATGTCTGTGTAGCAGTTGCGCAGGCCAACAGTACTTCACTCCTTGCGTGGGGAAGATGTACGCCAGGGCTGATGGGATGGCACGCCAAGAAAGCACGAGAGGAACTGCCCAAAGGAAGTTCTACCCACACAAGAAAGTTGTGAGACGACGGACTGGTGCCTGTCGAATGGACAGACAAGCGTCCATACACCCACCCCAAGAAGTAAGCCCCAAGATGGAACGTGGTGCATGGCCGTGTTCCTGCCGCTGGCTGGAGTATTGGACGCTTTGAAGTGTAAATGGTAACGTTTTCTTGTGGGTTGCTGCTGGTACAGCGGGCTGTACGACATGTGACTGCATGCATGCGGCCCTGGATTTACCTGCTAGGACGACAGCACCTACAGGGTATCAAGAAAGGTGCTCCCAGTAGCTTAGGGGAAGCACGCTAGGTAACCGCGGACGCACGTTGCAGATAGAGGGATGGTATGTACGTAGTGTATGTGAGGGTCTGGCACCATGTATAGGGGAGGAGCTTGCCGCACCAAACAACACACGGTTGTCTGCGGTCCACCTACCGTTAGCCTGCTCTGTGTCCAACAGTTGCACCGCTGCTGGTATTGTCATCAGGTTGCTGCGCGCGGGGTCATTGATGGTCCACCGCTTTTTCCGTCAGGCGGGTGCAGCGGTGTGTGTGTGTATGTGTTGTGCATCCACGATGCTCTTGTGCTAGCCATAACAAGCAAGTCGCTTACAACTTCAATCACCCTTTACTACTCGTCCAACAGCGTCGAAGGAGTGGCAGGCGGTGAAAAAGCTCTTGTTGGCCGTGAGTAGCGGCCGTCCACGATTTTGTTGGACAGTCAGCAGACACGGTAAGCCACGGGCCTGTCATCCGTCCGCTGATGACAGTCACCCTGGGTGCATGCGCATTGGGTGCGTGCTGGTCTGCCCACGTCATCAATGTTACGGCTCCCATTCATCATGATTTGATATCTCATCACCACCGGCTATGTCCTCCATCATCGAGGCATCGAGTTCGATCACGCACAGGGTGTGCATAGTGTCGCGCATCAAGGGTGTTGCCTTGACATTTGCCGACGGACATACACATAGACACTTTGCCAACCGACTATTGACCAATTCTTTCCCTCCTTCAGTTTGGGGTATCTACAGTCACAGTAGCTGGATATTCGTTGCGCCCTAAGCCACCCGTTGATGTGTGGCGCGGCAACACATGACGCACCGCTATGGCAGCAAGCAAAAGGATGATATTTGGGTTTCAGAAGGATGATCTCTTTGGGTTGCAAAACGGCGGACTGGAGATTATGGGGATCGATCCCATGACCTCACGCATGCAAAGCGCGCGCTCTACCACTGAGCTAAATCCCCTTGATGACAGTTACGTGTTCTAAAAGGTCTATGTCCAAGCACGGCCCCTAAGCCCCGTACGGCAACCCCGTTAGGGACCCATTCTAGGTCCATTGTGGTTGTTAGGCACGGCCAAGAGGTGAACAAAATGGGTCCTGCACTCTAGGCGAGTCTGAGGGGGGTCTCTCAGTTACTAATGGATAGGTCCACTAGGTTATAATGTCTGTGTAGCAGTTGCGCAGGCCAACAGTACTTCACTCCTTGCGTGGGGAAGATGTACGCCAGGGCTGATGGGATGGCACGCCAAGAAAGCACGAGAGGAACTGCCCAAAGGAAGTTCTACCCACACAAGAAAGTTGTGAGACGACGGACTGGTGCCTGTCGAATGGACAGACAAGCGTCCATACACCCACCCCAAGAAGTAAGCCCCAAGATGGAACGTGGTGCATGGCCGTGTTCCTGCCGCTGGCTGGAGTATTGGACGCTTTGAAGTGTAAATGGTAACGTTTTCTTGTGGGTTGCTGCTGGTACAGCGGGCTGTACGACATGTGACTGCATGCATGCGGCCCTGGATTTACCTGCTAGGACGACAGCACCTACAGGGTATCAAGAAAGGTGCTCCCAGTAGCTTAGGGGAAGCACGCTAGGTAACCGCGGACGCACGTTGCAGATAGAGGGATGGTATGTACGTAGTGTATGTGAGGGTCTGGCACCATGTATAGGGGAGGAGCTTGCCGCACCAAACAACACACGGTTGTCTGCGGTCCACCTACCGTTAGCCTGCTCTGTGTCCAACAGTTGCACCGCTGCTGGTATTGTCATCAGGTTGCTGCGCGCGGGGTCATTGATGGTCCACCGCTTTTTCCGTCAGGCAGGTGCAGCGGTGTGTGCGTGTATGTGTTGTGCATCCACGATGCTCTTGTGCTAGCCATAACAAGCAAGTCGCTTACAACTTCAATCACCCTTTACTACTCGTCCAACAGCGTCGAAGGAGTGGCAGGCGGTGAAAAAGCTCTTGTTGGCCGTGAGTAGCGGCCGTCCACGATTTTGTTGGACAGTCAGCAGACACGGTAAGCCACGGGCCTGTCATCCGTCCGCTGATGACAGTCACCCTGGGTGCATGCGCATTGGGTGCGTGCTGGTCTGCCCACGTCATCAATGTTACGGCTCCCATTCATCATGATTTGATATCTCATCACCACCGGCTATGTCCTCCATCATCGAGGCATCGAGTTCGATCACGCACAGGGTGTGCATAGTGTCGCGCATCAAGGGTGTTGCCTTGACATTTGCCGACGGACATACACATAGACACTTTGCCAACCGACTATTGACCAATTCTTTCCCTCCTTCAGTTTGGGGTATCTACAGTCACAGTAGCTGGATATTCGTTGCGCCCTAAGCCACCCGTTGATGTGTGGCGCGGCAACACATGACGCACCGCTATGGCAGCAAGCAAAAGGATGATATTTGGGTTTCAGAAGGATGATCTCTTTGGGTTGCAAAACGGCGGACTGGAGATTATGGGGATCGATCCCATGACCTCACGCATGCAAAGCGCGCGCTCTACCACTGAGCTAAATCCCCTTGATGACAGTTACGTGTTCTAAAAGGTCTATGTCCAAGCACGGCCCCTAAGCCCCGTACGGCAACCCCGTTAGGGACCCATTCTAGGTCCATTGTGGTTGTTAGGCACGGCCAAGAGGTGAACAAAATGGGTCCTGCACTCTAGGCGAGTCTGAGGGGGGTCTCTCAGTTACTAATGGATAGGTCCACTAGGTTATAATGTCTGTGTAGCAGTTGCGCAGGCCAACAGTACTTCACTCCTTGCGTGGGGAAGATGTACGCCAGGGCTGATGGGATGGCACGCCAAGAAAGCACGAGAGGAACTGCCCAAAGGAAGTTCTACCCACACAAGAAAGTTGTGAGACGACGGACTGGTGCCTGTCGAATGGACAGACAAGCGTCCATACACCCACCCCAAGAAGTAAGCCCCAAGATGGAACGTGGTGCATGGCCGTGTTCCTGCCGCTGGCTGGAGTATTGGACGCTTTGAAGTGTAAATGGTAACGTTTTCTTGTGGGTTGCTGCTGGTACAGCGGGCTGTACGACATGTGACTGCATGCATGCGGCCCTGGATTTACCTGCTAGGACGACAGCACCTACAGGGTATCAAGAAAGGTGCTCCCAGTAGCTTAGGGGAAGCACGCTAGGTAACCGCGGACGCACGTTGCAGATAGAGGGATGGTATGTACGTAGTGTATGTGAGGGTCTGGCACCATGTATAGGGGAGGAGCTTGCCGCACCAAACAACACACGGTTGTCTGCGGTCCACCTACCGTTAGCCTGCTCTGTGTCCAACAGTTGCACCGCTGCTGGTATTGTCATCAGGTTGCTGCGCGCGGGGTCATTGATGGTCCACCGCTTTTTCCGTCAGGCAGGTGCAGCGGTGTGTGCGTGTATGTGTTGTGCATCCACGATGCTCTTGTGCTAGCCATAACAAGCAAGTCGCTTACAACTTCAATCACCCTTTACTACTCGTCCAACAGCGTCGAAGGAGTGGCAGGCGGTGAAAAAGCTCTTGTTGGCCGTGAGTAGCGGCCGTCCACGATTTTGTTGGACAGTCAGCAGACACGGTAAGCCACGGGCCTGTCATCCGTCCGCTGATGACAGTCACCCTGGGTGCATGCGCATTGGGTGCGTGCTGGTCTGCCCACGTCATCAATGTTACGGCTCCCATTCATCATGATTTGATATCTCATCACCACCGGTTATGTCCTCCATCATCGAGGCATCGAGTTCGATCACGCACAGGGTGTGCATAGTGTCGCGCATCAAGGGTGTTGCCTTGACATTTGCTGACGGACATACACATAGACACTTTGCCAACCGACTATTGACCAATTCTTTCCCTCCTTCAGTTTGGGGTATCTACAGTCACAGTAGCTGGATATTCGTTGCGCCCTAAGCCACCCGTTGATGTGTGGCGCGGCAACACATGACGCACCGCTATGGCAGCAAGCAAAAGGATGATATTTGGGTTTCAGAAGGATGATCTCTTTGGGTTGCAAAACGGCGGACTGGAGATTATGGGGATCGATCCCATGACCTCACGCATGCAAAGCGCGCGCTCTACCACTGAGCTAAATCCCCTTGATGACAGTTACGTGTTCTAAAAGGTCTATGTCCAAGCACGGCCCCTAAGCCCCGTACGGCAACCCCGTTAGGGACCCATTCTAGGTCCATTGTGGTTGTTAGGCACGGCCAAGAGGTGAACAAAATGGGTCCTGCACTCTAGGCGAGTCTGAGGGGGGTCTCTCAGTTACTAATGGATAGGTCCACTAGGTTATAATGTCTGTGTAGCAGTTGCGCAGGCCAACAGTACTTCACTCCTTGCGTGGGGAAGATGTACGCCAGGGCTGATGGGATGGCACGCCAAGAAAGCACGAGAGGAACTGCCCAAAGGAAGTTCTACCCACACAAGAAAGTTGTGAGACGACGGACTGGTGCCTGTCGAATGGACAGACAAGCGTCCATACACCCACCCCAAGAAGTAAGCCCCAAGATGGAACGTGGTGCATGGCCGTGTTCCTGCCGCTGGCTGGAGTATTGGACGCTTTGAAGTGTAAATGGTAACGTTTTCTTGTGGGTTGCTGCTGGTACAGCGGGCTGTACGACATGTGACTGCATGCATGCGGCCCTGGATTTACCTGCTAGGACGACAGCACCTACAGGGTATCAAGAAAGGTGCTCCCAGTAGCTTAGGGGAAGCACGCTAGGTAACCGCGGACGCACGTTGCAGATAGAGGGATGGTATGTACGTAGTGTATGTGAGGGTCTGGCACCATGTATAGGGGAGGAGCTTGCCGCACCAAACAACACACGGTTGTCTGCGGTCCACCTACCGTGAGCCTGCTCTGTGTCCAACAGTTGCACCGCTGCTGGTATTGTCATCAGGTTGCTGCGCGCGGGGTCATTGATGGTCCACCGCTTTTTCCGTCAGGCAGGTGCAGCGGTGTGTGCGTGTATGTGTTGTGCATCCACGATGCTCTTGTGCTAGCCATAACAAGCAAGTCGCTTACAACTTCAATCACCCTTTACTACTCGTCCAACAGCGTCGAAGGAGTGGCAGGCGGTGAAAAAGCTCTTGTTGGCCGTGAGTAGTGGCCGTCCACGATTTTGTTGGACAGTCAGCAGACACGGTAAGCCACGGGCCTGTCATCCGTCCGCTGATGACAGTCACCCTGGGTGCATGCGCATTGGGTGCGTGCTGGTCTGCCCACGTCATCAATGTTACGGCTCCCATTCATCATGATTTGATATCTCATCACCACCGGCTATGTCCTCCATCATCGAGGCATCGAGTTCGATCACGCACAGGGTGTGCATAGTGTCGCGCATCAAGGGTGTTGCCTTGACATTTGCCGACGGACATACACATAGACACTTTGCCAACCGACTATTGACCAATTCTTTCCCTCCTTCAGTTTGGGGTATCTACAGTCACAGAAGCTGGATATTCGTTGCGCCCTAAGCCACCCGTTGATGTGTGGCGCGGCAACACATGACGCACCGCTATGGCAGCAAGCAAAAGGATGATATTTGGGTTTCAGAAGGATGATCTCTTTGGGTTGCAAAACGGCGGACTGGAGATTATGGGGATCGATCCCATGACCTCACGCATGCAAAGCGCGCGCTCTACCACTGAGCTAAATCCCCTTGATGACAGTTACGTGTTCTAAAAGGTCTATGTCCAAGCACGGCCCCTAAGCCCCGTACGGCAACCCCGTTAGGGACCCATTCTAGGTCCATTGTGGTTGTTAGGCACGGCCAAGAGGTGAACAAAATGGGTCCTGCACTCTAGGCGAGTCTGAGGGGGGTCTCTCAGTTACTAATGGATAGGTCCACTAGGTTATAATGTCTGTGTAGCAGTTGCGCAGGCCAACAGTACTTCACTCCTTGCGTGGGGAAGATGTACGCCAGGGCTGATGGGATGGCACGCCAAGAAAGCACGAGAGGAACTGCCCAAAGGAAGTTCTACCCACACAAGAAAGTTGTGAGACGACGGACTGGTGCCTGTCGAATGGACAGACAAGCGTCCATACACCCACCCCAAGAAGTAAGCCCCAAGATGGAACGTGGTGCATGGCCGTGTTCCTGCCGCTGGCTGGAGTATTGGACGCTTTGAAGTGTAAATGGTAACGTTTTCTTGTGGGTTGCTGCTGGTACAGCGGGCTGTACGACATGTGACTGCATGCATGCGGCCCTGGATTTACCTGCTAGGACGACAGCACCTACAGGGTATCAAGAAAGGTGCTCCCAGTAGCTTAGGGGAAGCACGCTAGGTAACCGCGGACGCACGTTGCAGATAGAGGGATGGTATGTACGTAGTGTATGTGAGGGTCTGGCACCATGTATAGGGGAGGAGCTTGCCGCACCAAACAACACACGGTTGTCTGCGGTCCACCTACCGTTAGCCTGCTCTGTGTCCAACAGTTGCACCGCTGCTGGTATTGTCATCAGGTTGCTGCGCGCGGGGTCATTGATGGTCCACCGCTTTTTCCGTCAGGCAGGTGCAGCGGTGTGTGCGTGTATGTGTTGTGCATCCACGATGCTCTTGTGCTAGCCATAACAAGCAAGTCGCTTACAACTTCAATCACCCTTTACTACTCGTCCAACAGCGTCGAAGGAGTGGCAGGCGGTGAAAAAGCTCTTGTTGGCCGTGAGTAGCGGCCGTCCACGATTTTGTTGGACAGTCAGCAGACACGGTAAGCCACGGGCCTGTCATCCGTCCGCTGATGACAGTCACCCTGGGTGCATGCGCATTGGGTGCGTGCTGGTCTGCCCACGTCATCAATGTTACGGCTCCCATTCATCATGATTTGATATCTCATCACCACCGGCTATGTCCTCCATCATCGAGGCATCGAGTTCGATCACGCACAGGGTGTGCATAGTGTCGCGCATCAAGGGTGTTGCCTTGACATTTGCCGACGGACATACACATAGACACTTTGCCAACCGACTATTGACCAATTCTTTCCCTCCTTCAGTTTGGGGTATCTACAGTCACAGTAGCTGGATATTCGTTGCGCCCTAAGCCACCCGTTGATGTGTGGCGCGGCAACACATGACGCACCGCTATGGCAGCAAGCAAAAGGATGATATTTGGGTTTCAGAAGGATGATCTCTTTGGGTTGCAAAACGGCGGACTGGAGATTATGGGGATCGATCCCATGACCTCACGCATGCAAAGCGCGCGCTCTACCACTGAGCTAAATCCCCTTGATGACAGTTACGTGTTCTAAAAGGTCTATGTCCAAGCACGGCCCCTAAGCCCCGTACGGCAACCCCGTTAGGGACCCATTCTAGGTCCATTGTGGTTGTTAGGCACGGCCAAGAGGTGAACAAAATGGGTCCTGCACTCTAGGCGAGTCTGAGGGGGGTCTCTCAGTTACTAATGGATAGGTCCACTAGGTTATAATGTCTGTGTAGCAGTTGCGCAGGCCAACAGTACTTCACTCCTTGCGTGGGGAAGATGTACGCCAGGGCTGATGGGATGGCACGCCAAGAAAGCACGAGAGGAACTGCCCAAAGGAAGTTCTACCCACACAAGAAAGTTGTGAGACGACGGACTGGTGCCTGTCGAATGGACAGACAAGCGTCCATACACCCACCCCAAGAAGTAAGCCCCAAGATGGAACGTGGTGCATGGCCGTGTTCCTGCCGCTGGCTGGAGTATTGGACGCTTTGAAGTGTAAATGGTAACGTTTTCTTGTGGGTTGCTGCTGGTACAGCGGGCTGTACGACATGTGACTGCATGCATGCGGCCCTGGATTTACCTGCTAGGACGACAGCACCTACAGGGTATCAAGAAAGGTGCTCCCAGTAGCTTAGGGGAAGCACGCTAGGTAACCGCGGACGCACGTTGCAGATAGAGGGATGGTATGTACGTAGTGTATGTGAGGGTCTGGCACCATGTATAGGGGAGGAGCTTGCCGCACCAAACAACACACGGTTGTCTGCGGTCCACCTACCGTTAGCCTGCTCTGTGTCCAACAGTTGCACCGCTGCTGGTATTGTCATCAGGTTGCTGCGCGCGGGGTCATTGATGGTCCACCGCTTTTTCCGTCAGGCAGGTGCAGCGGTGTGTGCGTGTATGTGTTGTGCATCCACGATGCTCTTGTGCTAGCCATAACAAGCAAGTCGCTTACAACTTCAATCACCCTTTACTACTCGTCCAACAGCGTCGAAGGAGTGGCAGGCGGTGAAAAAGCTCTTGTTGGCCGTGAGTAGCGGCCGTCCACGATTTTGTTGGACAGTCAGCAGACACGGTAAGCCACGGGCCTGTCATCCGTCCGCTGATGACAGTCACCCTGGGTGCATGCGCATTGGGTGCGTGCTGGTCTGCCCACGTCATCAATGTTACGGCTCCCATTCATCATGATTTGATATCTCATCACCACCGGTTATGTCCTCCATCATCGAGGCATCGAGTTCGATCACGCACAGGGTGTGCATAGTGTCGCGCATCAAGGGTGTTGCCTTGACATTTGCTGACGGACATACACATAGACACTTTGCCAACCGACTATTGACCAATTCTTTCCCTCCTTCAGTTTGGGGTATCTACAGTCACAGTAGCTGGATATTCGTTGCGCCCTAAGCCACCCGTTGATGTGTGGCGCGGCAACACATGACGCACCGCTATGGCAGCAAGCAAAAGGATGATATTTGGGTTTCAGAAGGATGATCTCTTTGGGTTGCAAAACGGCGGACTGGAGATTATGGGGATCGATCCCATGACCTCACGCATGCAAAGCGCGCGCTCTACCACTGAGCTAAATCCCCTTGATGACAGTTACGTGTTCTAAAAGGTCTATGTCCAAGCACGGCCCCTAAGCCCCGTACGGCAACCCCGTTAGGGACCCATTCTAGGTCCATTGTGGTTGTTAGGCACGGCCAAGAGGTGAACAAAATGGGTCCTGCACTCTAGGCGAGTCTGAGGGGGGTCTCTCAGTTACTAATGGATAGGTCCACTAGGTTATAATGTCTGTGTAGCAGTTGCGCAGGCCAACAGTACTTCACTCCTTGCGTGGGGAAGATGTACGCCAGGGCTGATGGGATGGCACGCCAAGAAAGCACGAGAGGAACTGCCCAAAGGAAGTTCTACCCACACAAGAAAGTTGTGAGACGACGGACTGGTGCCTGTCGAATGGACAGACAAGCGTCCATACACCCACCCCAAGAAGTAAGCCCCAAGATGGAACGTGGTGCATGGCCGTGTTCCTGCCGCTGGCTGGAGTATTGGACGCTTTGAAGTGTAAATGGTAACGTTTTCTTGTGGGTTGCTGCTGGTACAGCGGGCTGTACGACATGTGACTGCATGCATGCGGCCCTGGATTTACCTGCTAGGACGACAGCACCTACAGGGTATCAAGAAAGGTGCTCCCAGTAGCTTAGGGGAAGCACGCTAGGTAACCGCGGACGCACGTTGCAGATAGAGGGATGGTATGTACGTAGTGTATGTGAGGGTCTGGCACCATGTATAGGGGAGGAGCTTGCCGCACCAAACAACACACGGTTGTCTGCGGTCCACCTACCGTGAGCCTGCTCTGTGTCCAACAGTTGCACCGCTGCTGGTATTGTCATCAGGTTGCTGCGCGCGGGGTCATTGATGGTCCACCGCTTTTTCCGTCAGGCAGGTGCAGCGGTGTGTGCGTGTATGTGTTGTGCATCCACGATGCTCTTGTGCTAGCCATAACAAGCAAGTCGCTTACAACTTCAATCACCCTTTACTACTCGTCCAACAGCGTCGAAGGAGTGGCAGGCGGTGAAAAAGCTCTTGTTGGCCGTGAGTAGTGGCCGTCCACGATTTTGTTGGACAGTCAGCAGACACGGTAAGCCACGGGCCTGTCATCCGTCCGCTGATGACAGTCACCCTGGGTGCATGCGCATTGGGTGCGTGCTGGTCTGCCCACGTCATCAATGTTACGGCTCCCATTCATCATGATTTGATATCTCATCACCACCGGCTATGTCCTCCATCATCGAGGCATCGAGTTCGATCACGCACAGGGTGTGCATAGTGTCGCGCATCAAGGGTGTTGCCTTGACATTTGCCGACGGACATACACATAGACACTTTGCCAACCGACTATTGACCAATTCTTTCCCTCCTTCAGTTTGGGGTATCTACAGTCACAGAAGCTGGATATTCGTTGCGCCCTAAGCCACCCGTTGATGTGTGGCGCGGCAACACATGACGCACCGCTATGGCAGCAAGCAAAAGGATGATATTTGGGTTTCAGAAGGATGATCTCTTTGGGTTGCAAAACGGCGGACTGGAGATTATGGGGATCGATCCCATGACCTCACGCATGCAAAGCGCGCGCTCTACCACTGAGCTAAATCCCCTTGATGACAGTTACGTGTTCTAAAAGGTCTATGTCCAAGCACGGCCCCTAAGCCCCGTACGGCAACCCCGTTAGGGACCCATTCTAGGTCCATTGTGGTTGTTAGGCACGGCCAAGAGGTGAACAAAATGGGTCCTGCACTCTAGGCGAGTCTGAGGGGGGTCTCTCAGTTACTAATGGATAGGTCCACTAGGTTATAATGTCTGTGTAGCAGTTGCGCAGGCCAACAGTACTTCACTCCTTGCGTGGGGAAGATGTACGCCAGGGCTGATGGGATGGCACGCCAAGAAAGCACGAGAGGAACTGCCCAAAGGAAGTTCTACCCACACAAGAAAGTTGTGAGACGACGGACTGGTGCCTGTCGAATGGACAGACAAGCGTCCATACACCCACCCCAAGAAGTAAGCCCCAAGATGGAACGTGGTGCATGGCCGTGTTCCTGCCGCTGGCTGGAGTATTGGACGCTTTGAAGTGTAAATGGTAACGTTTTCTTGTGGGTTGCTGCTGGTACAGCGGGCTGTACGACATGTGACTGCATGCATGCGGCCCTGGATTTACCTGCTAGGACGACAGCACCTACAGGGTATCAAGAAAGGTGCTCCCAGTAGCTTAGGGGAAGCACGCTAGGTAACCGCGGACGCACGTTGCAGATAGAGGGATGGTATGTACGTAGTGTATGTGAGGGTCTGGCACCATGTATAGGGGAGGAGCTTGCCGCACCAAACAACACACGGTTGTCTGCGGTCCACCTACCGTTAGCCTGCTCTGTGTCCAACAGTTGCACCGCTGCTGGTATTGTCATCAGGTTGCTGCGCGCGGGGTCATTGATGGTCCACCGCTTTTTCCGTCAGGCGGGTGCAGCGGTGTGTGTGTGTATGTGTTGTGCATCCACGATGCTCTTGTGCTAGCCATAACAAGCAAGTCGCTTACAACTTCAATCACCCTTTACTACTCGTCCAACAGCGTCGAAGGAGTGGCAGGCGGTGAAAAAGCTCTTGTTGGCCGTGAGTAGTGGCCGTCCACGATTTTGTTGGACAGTCAGCAGACACGGTAAGCCACGGGCCTGTCATCCGTCCGCTGATGACAGTCACCCTGGGTGCATGCGCATTGGGTGCGTGCTGGTCTGCCCACGTCATCAATGTTACGGCTCCCATTCATCATGATTTGATATCTCATCACCACCGGCTATGTCCTCCATCATCGAGGCATCGAGTTCGATCACGCACAGGGTGTGCATAGTGTCGCGCATCAAGGGTGTTGCCTTGACATTTGCCGAGGGACATACACATAGACACTTTGCCAACCGACTATTGACCAATTCTTTCCCTCCTTCAGTTTGGGGTATCTACAGTCACAGAAGCTGGATATTCGTTGCGCCCTAAGCCACCCGTTGATGTGTGGCGCGGCAACACATGACGCACCGCTATGGCAGCAAGCAAAAGGATGATATTTGGGTTTCAGAAGGATGATCTCTTTGGGTTGCAAAACGGCGGACTGGAGATTATGGGGATCGATCCCATGACCTCACGCATGCAAAGCGCGCGCTCTACCACTGAGCTAAATCCCCTTGATGACAGTAACGTGTTCTAAAAGGTCTATGTCCAAGCACGGCCCCTAAGCCCCGTACGGCAACCCCGTTAGGGACCCATTCTAGGTCCATTGTGGTTGTTAGGCACGGCCAAGAGGTGAACAAAATGGGTCCTGCACTCTAGGCGAGTCTGAGGGGGGTCTCTCAGTTACTAATAATGGATAGGTCCACTAGGTTATAATGTCTGTGTAGCTTCGCATGCGTGAGGTCATGGGATCGATCCCCATAATCTCCAGTCAACCGTTTTGCGGCCAATACAAACACAAGGTTCTTCCTTTTGCCGCCATAGCCTTGTATCGTACGTAAAAGCAACAATAGATGGGAGAGAGACAGACAAGGGGGTTCAGCTTCCTCAAAGCTGGAAAATGGCGGAGCCCCTCCTATTGAGTACAGGAACGTATTATTACCACTGGAATGAATGCGATTAGTACAGGGGAGTCCGAACGACTCAGGGCCTTATAGACCTGGAATGGCACGGCATGCGCTCCTGTGACTCCACGGCACCAGTTGACTTAACACACCTTGTTATACGGACGCTTAACCCCTTGTTTACTGTAGTTAGAGTGTTTGTTGCATGGCTAGACGAGCTTAGAGCCCCTTGTCCAGCCGAGGCCGGCCGCCATGGCGTACGTAGTGTCCTCACTCATTGCACTCATTGTTAGGTTACACCTGTTCAATCGAGTACTCAGTAACGTCTTATCATGCTTGATAACACCCACGCATTAGGCTACAGAACCCAAATCGACGGCGTATCTGCCACCTGGGAGTGCTTTTCAGGGTCCCCCAGGTCGCTTAGGTTTCGCCTACATTACTAACATGATGAGGAGGTCAGGCTCGGCAATGTCGGCATCGTGCTCCTAAGGACTTCGGCAATTGCACCGGAACATCGCTGTTATCTTCTAGGCGAGGTACCTGTTTGCGTTACAGTTCATAGGCATTATGGCGCAGAAACGAATAACAAAGGCCGGCAACATCGTCTCAAAGGAGGTGGGCTCAGCGTAGCACAGTCGATGCACGCAAGCATGCTCTCACCGACTTTCACAGGTAGCCCTTTGGCTACACGCCGCTGTTTCCAATTCATTAAATACTGTTTACGGTACCAGGACAAACCATAGAGGAGCGCTAATCGGTGTTGCCGCGGTGGTCCTTTTGAATGGCTGGTCAATAAATCGTTTGTTGCGAAATTAAGTTTGTTTGGCTTCCAGTTATTTTTACTGAATACAGATAACAAATATCTATTAGGTGCAATAAATAGTTTTGTCTAGTTTGTATGTTTTGCCGTTACGGACACACGGACGGACACACGAACGGACACACGGACGGACACACAGACACACGGACAGGGGCAATCCTGGGGGGCGAAGCCCCCCCGAAGCCGCTTCGCGGCGGGGGCTCCGCCCAAAAATATTACCTCATGTAGGTGCTGCATCCATGCTACTGTTCTTTAATGCACGGATGACCATATCCTCATGTCCGCCGGCTGACGGAGGTTATTTACGGTACTTGATTGGACACAGAGTGGACTACCCATGCGTGGATCCCAGCAGCAGACAACCATATGTTGGTGTGGCACGCTTGCTCCTCTTCTGACCACGGGGCCAGGTTGACATGCCCTGTTGACGGCTCGTGCATTTTGTTGGCAAGAAGAGCTTTCTTGTCTTGTGTGCGTGTTCTATCTTGTGTGTATGTTTGGGACTGGAGTTGTCGCTTTATGCTTTAGGGTGTTGCTCGTTCGCGGTCTGGTTGGTGTGGCGTACGTATAACAGCCGTCAGTGCTCTTAGGCCGTGCGGCCGCCGGGCTCGGGGCTACGCTGTGTTGCTCTGCTTACTTGCAACTTATGCAGGCATATAGGACGGCAGTTGTTGCCCTTGCTTGCATGCACGCCTGTGCGTTGCCATATATACAATGCTACTGATTGGTCAATCAATGGTTTTACCAGGAAGGCCTAGCCTGCTCTGGCCTGTGACTGACCTGATGGAGTAGACAGCGGCCATGGAATAGTCCGCACCCCAGTGTCCTTAGATGGCCAATCCAACGATGGGGCAGCACAACACGGTAGGCCCTTGCCAGATGTGTACTGTATTTTAGCTACTGTGACCCCCATAATGGCAGCAGCACCGTCAATCAACACCCTAGCTGCGGAAGGCATACGGCCTAGCCGCTAAGACGCCACCGTCGTCCGTCTACAGCGACAGGAGGTGACAGGGGCAGGCATGTCATTGCAGCATCCTCACCCACTTGCGTGATCACGCAGCTACACTCGCTGCATTAATGATCATCCTGCTGGGCTAGGGTAACGAAATAAAACGCCACCTTCCCATCCATTGCCCACACCCTTCATGGTGATTTGGGTACTGCTCTGAAAAGGCCTCACGCATGCGAAGCGCGCGCTCTACCACTGAGCTAAATCCCCTGGATGACAATGATGTGAATGGAATTCACCATAACATGAATGGGCCCCCTAAGCCCTGTACGGCACCCCCTTTTGAGGCCCCAGGAAGGCCCATTGCAATTGCAAACCATGGCTAAGGGTGAACCAACCTGGTCTTGACGCTGTGAACGAGCCAGCGGGCGGCGAGGAGTCAGTTTTAGTGTTCATCATTCACATCATGTTCAAGCTACAGGTGCACAGGTGGCAACAATTTAACCCTCCTGGGGATGTGTACCCCGATGTACAGAGGAACACCGAACTAACAATTAAGTACTTCCCCACCCGTGAAAGATGTGAGAATGTTACCAGCGTGCCGGGCGCGCCACAAGAAGTAAGCACCCCCTCCCCCAGCAGCTCAATGGGTGGAGTGGCTTCTGTAAAGGTTATTTAGTGGTAGCGCGTGCGTGTGTGCACCTGCCAATCAACACAGCTTCCAACGATAGGACATGAGACCGCACGCATGTCACTCCCAATCTATACAGCATCAAGGCTAAGGTGACACCTTCAACCGCAAGCTGACCTCCTCAACAAAGCGCCCACAACACCCAGATGCCTGCTGCCGTTCCGGACTCATGGCAGATAGCAGCCTTACTTACTTCAGCTGTACCGCATATCAGCGGAAAGGTATCCGAGATTCCCATCCTCGCACGGCGGCATACCTTTTCAGAGCCGTACCCAAATCACCATGAAGGGTGTGGGCAATGGATGGGAAGGTGGCATTTTATTTCGTTACCCTTGCCCAGCAGGATGATCATTAATGCAGCGAGTGTAGCTGCGTGATCACGCGAGTGGGTGAGGATGCGGCAATGACATGCATGCCTGCCCCTGTCACCTCCTGTCGCTGTAGACGGATGACGGTGGCGTCTTCGTGGCTAAGCCGTAGTGTGTTGACGGTGCTGCTGCCATTAGGGGGGTCATAGTAGCTACAATACAGTACACATAATTTATCTGGCAAGGGCCTACCGCGTTGTGCCGCCCTATCGATCGTTGGCTTGGCCATCTATGGCCGCTGGGGTGCGGACTATCCCATGGCCGCTGTCTAATCCATCAGGTCAGTCACAGGCCAGAGCAGGCTAGGCCTTCCTGGTAAGACCATCGACCGACCAATCAGTAGCATTGTATGGCAACGCACAGGCGTGCATACAAGCGAGGGCAACAACTGCCGTCCTACATGCCTGCATATGTTGCAAGCAGAGCAGGGTAGCCCCGAGCCCGGGGGCCGCACGGCCTAAGAGCACTGACGGCTGTTATACGCCACACCAACTAACCAGACCGCGAACAAACAACACACTGAAGCATAAAGCGACAACTCCTATCCCAAACATACACACAAGGCAAGAAAGCGGCTACTTTTCTTAACAAAAGGCAAGAAAGCTCTTCTTGCCGACAAAATGCACGAGCCGTCAACAGGGCATGTCAACCTGGCCCCGCGGCCAGAAGAGGAGCAAGCGTGCCGCACCAACATATGGTTGTCCGCTGCTGGGATCCACGCATGGCTAGCCCGCTCTATCTGTGTCCAATCAAGCACCATAACCTCCGTCGGGCGGACATGCGGACATGGTCATCTGTGCGTTAAAGAACAGTGGCATGCATGCAGCACCTACATACATAAGGTTTTAATTGCTGTCTTTCTCCCATTTATTGTTGCTTTTACGTACGATACAAGGCTAGGGCGGCAAAAGGATGAACCATGTCTTTGGTTTGGCCGCAAAACGGATGACTGGAGATTATGGGGATCGGTCCCATGACCTCACGCATGCGAAGCGCGCGCTCTACCACTGAGCTAAATCCCCTGGATGACAATGATGTGAATGGAATTCACCATAACATGGATGGGCCCCCTAAGCCCTGTACGGCACCCCCTTTTGAGGCCCCAGGAAGGCCCATTGCAATTGCAAACCATGGCTAAGGGTGAACCAACCTGGTCTTGACGCTGTGAACGAGCCAGCGGGCGGCGAGGAGTCAGTTTTAGTGTTCATCATTCACATCATGTTCAAGCTACAGGTGCACAGGTGGCAACAATTTAACCCTCCTGGGGATGTGTACCCCGATGTACAGAGGAACACCGAACTAACAATTAAGTACTTCCCCACCCGTGAAAGATGTGAGAATGTTACCAGCGTGCCGGGCGCGCCACAAGAAGTAAGCACCCCCTCCCCCAGCAGCTCAATGGGTGGAGTGGCTTCTGTGAAGGTTATTTAGTGGTAGCGCGTGCGTGTGTGCACCTGCCAATCAACACAGCTTCCAACGATAGGACATGAGACCGCACGCATGTCACTCCCAATCTATACAGCATCAAGGCTAAGGTGACACCTTCAACCGCAAGCTGACCTCCTCAACAAAGCGCCCACAACACCCAGATGCCTGCTGCCGTTCCGGACTCATGGCAGATAGCAGCCTTACTTACTTCAGCTGTACCGCATATCAGCGGAAAGGTATCCGAGATTCCCATCCTCGCACGGCGGCATACCTTTTCAGAGCCGTACCCAAATCACCATGAAGGGTGTGGGCAATGGATGGGAAGGTGGCATTTTATTTCGTTACCCTTGCCCAGCAGGATGATCATTAATGCAGCGAGTGTAGCTGCGTGATCACGCGAGTGGGTGAGGATGCGGCAATGACATGCATGCCTGCCCCTGTCACCTCCTGTCGCTGTAGACGGATGACGGTGGCGTCTTCGTGGCTAAGCCGTAGTGTGTTGACGGTGCTGCTGCCATTAGGGGGGTCATAGTAGCTACAATACAGTACACATAATTTATCTGGCAAGGGCCTACCGCGTTGTGCCGCCCTATCGATCGTTGGCTTGGCCATCTATGGCCGCTGGGGTGCGGACTATCCCATGGCCGCTGTCTAATCCATCAGGTCAGTCACAGGCCAGAGCAGGCTAGGCCTTCCTGGTAAGACCATCGACCGACCAATCAGTAGCATTGTATGGCAACGCACAGGCGTGCATACAAGCGAGGGCAACAACTGCCGTCCTACATGCCTGCATATGTTGCAAGCAGAGCAGGGTAGCCCCGAGCCCGGGGGGCGCACGGCCTAAGAGCACTGACGGCTGTTATACGCCACACCAACTAACCAGACCGCGAACAAACAACACACTGAAGCATAAAGCGACAACTCCTATCCCAAACATACACACAAGGCAAGAAAGCGGCTACTTTTCTTAACAAAAGGCAAGAAAGCTCTTCTTGCCGACAAAATGCACGAGCCGTCAACAGGGCATGTCAACCTGGCCCCGCGGCCAGAAGAGGAGCAAGCGTGCCGCACCAACATATGGTTGTCCGCTGCTGGGATCCACGCATGGCTAGCCCGCTCTATCTGTGTCCAATCAAGCACCATAACCTCCGTCGGGCGGACATGCGGACATGGTCATCTGTGCGTTAAAGAACAGTGGCATGCATGCAGCACCTACATACATAAGGTTTTAATTGCTGTCTTTCTCCCATTTATTGTTGCTTTTACGTACGATACAAGGCTAGGGCGGCAAAAGGATGAACCATGTCTTTGGTTTGGCCGCAAAGCGGATGACTGGAGATTATGGGGATCGGTCCCATGACCTCACGCATGCGAAGCGCGCGCTCTACCACTGAGCTAAATCCCCTGGATGACAATGATGTGAATGGAATTCACCATAACATGGATGGGCCCCCTAAGCCCTGTACGGCACCCCCTTTTGAGGCCCCAGGAAGGCCCATTGCAATTGCAAACCATGGCTAAGGGTGAACCAACCTGGTCTTGACGCTGTGAACGAGCCAGCGGGCGGCGAGGAGTCAGTTTTAGTGTTCATCATTCACATCATGTTCAAGCTACAGGTGCACAGGCGGCAACAATTTAACCCTCCTGGGGATGTGTACCCCGATGTACAGAGGAACACCGAACTAACAATTAAGTACTTCCCCACCCGTGAAAGATGTGAGAATGTTACCAGCGTGCCGGGCGCGCCACAAGAAGTAAGCACCCCCTCCCCCAGCAGCTCAACGGGTGGAGTGGCTTCTGTAAAGGTTATTTAGTGGTAGCGCGTGCGTGTGTGCACCTGCCAATCAACACAGCTTCCAACGATAGGACATGAGACCGCACGCATGTCACTCCCAATCTATACAGCATCAAGGCTAAGGTGACACCTTCAACCGCAAGCTGACCTCCTCAACAAAGCGCCCACAACACCCAGATGCCTGCTGCCGTTCCGGACTCATGGCAGATAGCAGCCTTACTTACTTCAGCTGTACCGCATATCAGCGGAAAGGTATCCGAGATTCCCATCCTCGCACGGCGGCATACCTTTCCAGAGCCGTACCCAAATCACCATGAAGGGTGTGGGCAATGGATGGGAAGGTGGCGTTTTATTTCGTTACCCTTGCCCAGCAGGATGATCATTAATGCAGCGAGTGTAGCTGCGTGATCACGCGAGTGGGTGAGGATGCGGCAATGACATGCATGCCTGCCCCTGTCACCTCCTGTCGCTGTAGACGGATGACGGTGGCGTCTTCGTGGCTAAGCCGTAGTGTGTTGACGGTGCTGCTGCCATTAGGGGGGTCATAGTAGCTACAATACAGTACACATAATTTATCTGGCAAGGGCCTACCGCGTTGTGCCGCCCTATCGATCTTTGGCTTGGCCATCTATGGCCGCTGGGGTGCGGACTATCCCATGGCCGCTGTCTAATCCATCAGGTCAGTCACAGGCCAGAGCAGGCTAGGCCTTCCTGGTAAGACCATCGACCGACCAATCAGTAGCATTGTATGGCAACGCACAGGCGTGCATACAAGCAAGGGCAACAACTGCCGTCCTACATGCCTGCATATGTTGCAAGCAGAGCAGGGTAGCCCCGAGCCCGGGGGCCGCACGGCCTAAGAGCACTGACGGCTGTTATACGCCACACCAACTAACCAGACCGCGAACAAACAACACACTGAAGCATAAAGCGACAACTCCTATCCCAAACATACACACAAGGCAAGAAAGCGGCTACTTTTCTTAACAAAAGGCAAGAAAGCTCTTCTTGCCGACAAAATGCACGCACGAGCCGTCAACAGGGCATGTCAACCTGGCCCCGCGGCCAGAAGAGGAGCAAGCGTGCCGCACCAACATATGGTTGTCCGCTGCTGGGATCCACGCATGGCTAGCCCGCTCTGTGTCCAATCAAGCACCATAACCTCCGTCGGGCGGACATGCGGACATGGTCATCCGTGCGTTAAAGAACAGTGGCATGCATGCAGCACCTACATAAGGTTTTAATTGCTGTCTCTCTCCCATCTGTTGTTGCTTTTACGTACGATACAAGGCTAGGGCGGCAAAAGGATGAACCATGTCTTTGGCTTGGCCGCAAAACGGATGACTGGAGATTATGGGGATCGATCCCATGACCTCACGCATGCGAAGCGCGCGCTCTACCACTGAGCTAAATCCCCTGGATGACAATGATGTGAATGGAATTCACCATAACATGAATGGGCCCCCTAAGCCCTGTACGGCACCCCCTTTTGAGGCCCCAGGAAGGCCCATTGCAATTGCAAACCATGGCTAAGGGTGAACCAACCTGGTCTTGACGCTGTGAACGAGCCAGCGGGCGGCGAGGAGTCAGTTTTAGTGTTCATCATTCACATCATGTTCAAGCTACAGGTGCACAGGCGGCAACAATTTAACCCTCCTGGGGATGTGTACCCCGATGTACAGAGGAACACCGAACTAACAATTAAGTACTTCCCCACCCGTGAAAGATGTGAGAATGTTACCAGCGTGCCGGGCGCGCCACAAGAAGTAAGCACCCCCTCCCCCAACAGCTCAATGGGTGGAGTGGCTTCTGTAAAGGTTATTTAGTGGTAGCGCGTGCGTGTGTGCACCTGCCAATCAACACAGCTTCCAACGATAGGACATGAGACCGCACGCATGTCACTCCCAATCTATACAGCATCAAGGCTAAGGTGACACCTTCAACCGCAAGCTGACCTCCTCAACAAAGCGCCCACAACACCCAGATGCCTGCTGCCGTTCCGGACTCATGGCAGATAGCAGCCTTACTTACTTCAGCTGTACCGCATATCAGCGGAAAGGTATCCGAGATTCCCATCCTCGCACGGCGGCATACCTTTCCAGAGCCGTACCCAAATCACCATGAAGGGTGTGGGCAATGGATGGGAAGGTGGCGTTTTATTTCGTTACCCTTGCCCAGCAGGATGATCATTAATGCAGCGAGTGTAGCTGCGTGATCACGCGAGTGGGTGAGGATGCGGCAATGACATGCATGCCTGCCCCTGTCACCTCCTGTCGCTGTAGACGGATGACGGTGGCGTCTTCGTGGCTAAGCCGTAGTGTGTTGACGGTGCTGCTGCCATTAGGGGGGTCATAGTAGCTACAATACAGTACACATAATTTATCTGGCAAGGGCCTACCGCGTTGTGCCGCCCTATCGATCGTTGGCTTGGCCATCTATGGCCGCTGGGGTGCAGACTATCCCATGGCCGCTGTCTAATCCATCAGGTCAGTCACAGGCCAGAGCAGGCTAGGCCTTCCTGGTAAGACCATCGACCGACCAATCAGTAGCATTGTATGGCAACGCACAGGCGTGCATACAAGCAAGGGCAACAACTGCCGTCCTACATGCCTGCATATGTTGCAAGCAGAGCAGGGTAGCCCCGAGCCCGGGGGCTGCACGGCCTAAGAGCACTGACGGCTGTTATACGCCACACCAACTAACCAGACCGCGAACAAACAACACACTGAAGCATAAAGCGACAACTCCTATCCCAAACATACACACAAGGCAAGAAAGCGGCTACTTTTCTTAACAAAAGGCAAGAAAGCTCTTCTTGCCGACAAAATGCACGCACGAGCCGTCAACAGGGCATGTCAACCTGGCCCCGCGGCCAGAAGAGGAGCAAGCGTGCCGCACCAACATATGGTTGTCCGCTGCTGGGATCCACGCATGGCTAGCCCGCTCTGTGTCCAATCAAGCACCATAACCTCCGTCGGGCGGACATGCGGACATGGTCATCCGTGCGTTAAAGAACAGTGGCATGCATGCAGCACCTACATAAGGTTTTAATTGCTGTCTCTCTCCCATCTGTTGTTGCTTTTACGTACGATACAAGGCTAGGGCGGCAAAAGGATGAACCATGTCTTTGGCTTGGCCGCAAAACGGATGACTGGAGATTATGGGGATCGATCCCATGACCTCACGCATGCGAAGCGCGCGCTCTACCACTGAGCTAAATCCCCTGGATGACAATGATGTGAATGGAATTCACCATAACATGAATGGGCCCCCTAAGCCCTGTACGGCACCCCCTTTTGAGGCCCCAGGAAGGCCCATTGCAATTGCAAACCATGGCTAAGGGTGAACCAACCTGGTCTTGACGCTGTGAACGAGCCAGCGGGCGGCGAGGAGTCAGTTTTAGTGTTCATCATTCACATCATGTTCAAGCTACAGGTGCACAGGCGGCAACAATTTAACCCTCCTGGGGATGTGTACCCCGATGTACAGAGGAACACCGAACTAACAATTAAGTACTTCCCCACCCGTGAAAGATGTGAGAATGTTACCAGCGTGCCGGGCGCGCCACAAGAAGTAAGCACCCCCTCCCCCAACAGCTCAATGGGTGGAGTGGCTTCTGTAAAGGTTATTTAGTGGTAGCGCGTGCGTGTGTGCACCTGCCAATCAACACAGCTTCCAACGATAGGACATGAGACCGCACGCATGTCACTCCCAATCTATACAGCATCAAGGCTAAGGTGACACCTTCAACCGCAAGCTGACCTCCTCAACAAAGCGCCCACAACACCCAGATGCCTGCTGCCGTTCCGGACTCATGGCAGATAGCAGCCTTACTTACTTCAGCTGTACCGCATATCAGCGGAAAGGTATCCGAGATTCCCATCCTCGCACGGCGGCATACCTTTCCAGAGCCGTACCCAAATCACCATGAAGGGTGTGGGCAATGGATGGGAAGGTGGCGTTTTATTTCGTTACCCTTGCCCAGCAGGATGATCATTAATGCAGCGAGTGTAGCTGCGTGATCACGCGAGTGGGTGAGGATGCGGCAATGACATGCATGCCTGCCCCTGTCACCTCCTGTCGCTGTAGACGGATGACGGTGGCGTCTTCGTGGCTAAGCCGTAGTGTGTTGACGGTGCTGCTGCCATTAGGGGGGTCATAGTAGCTACAATACAGTACACATAATTTATCTGGCAAGGGCCTACCGCGTTGTGCCGCCCTATCGATCGTTGGCTTGGCCATCTATGGCCGCTGGGGTGCAGACTATCCCATGGCCGCTGTCTAATCCATCAGGTCAGTCACAGGCCAGAGCAGGCTAGGCCTTCCTGGTAAGACCATCGACCGACCAATCAGTAGCATTGTATGGCAACGCACAGGCGTGCATACAAGCAAGGGCAACAACTGCCGTCCTACATGCCTGCATATGTTGCAAGCAGAGCAGGGTAGCCCCGAGCCCGGGGGCTGCACGGCCTAAGAGCACTGACGGCTGTTATACGCCACACCAACTAACCAGACCGCGAACAAACAACACACTGAAGCATAAAGCGACAACTCCTATCCCAAACATACACACAAGGCAAGAAAGCGGCTACTTTTCTTAACAAAAGGCAAGAAAGCTCTTCTTGCCGACAAAATGCACGCACGAGCCGTCAACAGGGCATGTCAACCTGGCCCCGCGGCCAGAAGAGGAGCAAGCGTGCCGCACCAACATATGGTTGTCCGCTGCTGGGATCCACGCATGGCTAGCCCGCTCTGTGTCCAATCAAGCACCATAACCTCCGTCGGGCGGACATGTGGACATGGTCATCCGTGCGTTAAAGAACAGTGGCATGCATGCAGCACCTACATAAGGTTTTAATTGCTGTCTCTCTCCCATCTGTTGTTGCTTTTACGTACGATACAAGGCTAGGGCGGCAAAAGGATGAACCATGTCTTTGGCTTGGCCGCAAAACGGATGACTGGAGATTATGGGGATCGATCCCATGACCTCACGCATGCGAAGCGCGCGCTCTACCACTGAGCTAAATCCCCTGGATGACAACGATGTGAATGGAATTCACCAGAACATGAATGGGCCCCTAAGCCCTGTACGGCACCCCCTTTTGAGGCCCCAGGAAGGCCCATTGCAATTGCAAACCATGGCTAAGGGTGAACCAACCTGGTCTTGACGCTGTGAACGAGCCAGCGGGCGGCGAGGAGTCAGTTTTAGTGTTCATCATTCACATCATGTTCAAGCTACAGGTGCACAGGCGGCAACAATTTAACCCTCCTGGGGATGTGTACCCCGATGTACAGAGGAACACCGAACTAACAATTAAGTACTTCCCCACCCGTGAAAGATGTGAGAATGTTACCAGCGTGCCGGGCGCGCCACAAGAAGTAAGCACCCCCTCCCCCAACAGCTCAATGGGTGGAGTGGCTTCTGTAAAGGTTATTTAGTGGTAGCGCGTGCGTGTGTGCACCTGCCAATCAACACAGCTTCCAACGATAGGACATGAGACCGCACGCATGTCACTCCCAATCTATACAGCATCAAGGCTAAGGTGACACCTTCAACCGCAAGCTGACCTCCTCAACAAAGCGCCCACAACACCCAGATGCCTGCTGCCGTTCCGGACTCATGGCAGATAGCAGCCTTACTTACTTCAGCTGTACCGCATATCAGCGGAAAGGTATCCGAGATTCCCATCCTCGCACGGCGGCATACCTTTCCAGAGCCGTACCCAAATCACCATGAAGGGTGTGGGCAATGGATGGGAAGGTGGCGTTTTATTTCGTTACCCTTGCCCAGCAGGATGATCATTAATGCAGCGAGTGTAGCTGCGTGATCACGCGAGTGGGTGAGGATGCGGCAATGACATGCATGCCTGCCCCTGTCACCTCCTGTCGCTGTAGACGGATGACGGTGGCGTCTTCGTGGCTAAGCCGTAGTGTGTTGACGGTGCTGCTGCCATTAGGGGGGTCATAGTAGCTACAATACAGTACACATAATTTATCTGGCAAGGGCCTACCGCGTTGTGCCGCCCTATCGATCGTTGGCTTGGCCATCTATGGCCGCTGGGGTGCAGACTATCCCATGGCCGCTGTCTAATCCATCAGGTCAGTCACAGGCCAGAGCAGGCTAGGCCTTCCTGGTAAGACCATCGACCGACCAATCAGTAGCATTGTATGGCAACGCACAGGCGTGCATACAAGCAAGGGCAACAACTGCCGTCCTACATGCCTGCATATGTTGCAAGCAGAGCAGGGTAGCCCCGAGCCCGGGGGCTGCACGGCCTAAGAGCACTGACGGCTGTTATACGCCACACCAACTAACCAGACCGCGAACAAACAACACACTGAAGCATAAAGCGACAACTCCTATCCCAAACATACACACAAGGCAAGAAAGCGGCTACTTTTCTTAACAAAAGGCAAGAAAGCTCTTCTTGCCGACAAAATGCACGCACGAGCCGTCAACAGGGCATGTCAACCTGGCCCCGCGGCCAGAAGAGGAGCAAGCGTGCCGCACCAACATATGGTTGTCCGCTGCTGGGATCCACGCATGGCTAGCCCGCTCTGTGTCCAATCAAGCACCATAACCTCCGTCGGGCGGACATGTGGACATGGTCATCCGTGCGTTAAAGAACAGTGGCATGCATGCAGCACCTACATAAGGTTTTAATTGCTGTCTCTCTCCCATCTGTTGTTGCTTTTACGTACGATACAAGGCTAGGGCGGCAAAAGGATGAACCATGTCTTTGGCTTGGCCGCAAAACGGATGACTGGAGATTATGGGGATCGATCCCATGACCTCACGCATGCGAAGCGCGCGCTCTACCACTGAGCTAAATCCCCTGGATGACAATGATGTGAATGGAATTCACCAGAACATGAATGGGCCCCCTAAGCCCTGTACGGCACCCCCTTTTGAGGCCCCAGGAAGGCCCATTGCAATTGCAAACCATGGCTAAGGGTGAACCAACCTGGTCTTGACGCTGTGAACGAGCCAGCGGGCGGCGAGGAGTCAGTTTTAGTGTTCATCATTCACATCATGTTCAAGCTACAGGTGCACAGGCGGCAACAATTTAACCCTCCTGGGGATGTGTACCCCGATGTACAGAGGAACACCGAACTAACAATTAAGTACTTCCCCACCCGTGAAAGATGTGAGAATGTTACCAGCGTGCCGGGCGCGCCACAAGAAGTAAGCACCCCCTCCCCCAACAGCTCAATGGGTGGAGTGGCTTCTGTAAAGGTTATTTAGTGGTAGCGCGTGCGTGTGTGCACCTGCCAATCAACACAGCTTCCAACGATAGGACATGAGACCGCACGCATGTCACTCCCAATCTATACAGCATCAAGGCTAAGGTGACACCTTCAACCGCAAGCTGACCTCCTCAACAAAGCGCCCACAACACCCAGATGCCTGCTGCCGTTCCGGACTCATGGCAGATAGCAGCCTTACTTACTTCAGCTGTACCGCATATCAGCGGAAAGGTATCCGAGATTCCCATCCTCGCACGGCGGCATACCTTTCCAGAGCCGTACCCAAATCACCATGAAGGGTGTGGGCAATGGATGGGAAGGTGGCGTTTTATTTCGTTACCCTTGCCCAGCAGGATGATCATTAATGCAGCGAGTGTAGCTGCGTGATCACGCGAGTGGGTGAGGATGCGGCAATGACATGCATGCCTGCCCCTGTCACCTCCTGTCGCTGTAGACGGATGACGGTGGCGTCTTCGTGGCTAAGCCGTAGTGTGTTGACGGTGCTGCTGCCATTAGGGGGGTCATAGTAGCTACAATACAGTACACATAATTTATCTGGCAAGGGCCTACCGCGTTGTGCCGCCCTATCGATCGTTGGCTTGGCCATCTATGGCCGCTGGGGTGCAGACTATCCCATGGCCGCTGTCTAATCCATCAGGTCAGTCACAGGCCAGAGCAGGCTAGGCCTTCCTGGTAAGACCATCGACCGACCAATCAGTAGCATTGTATGGCAACGCACAGGCGTGCATACAAGCAAGGGCAACAACTGCCGTCCTACATGCCTGCATATGTTGCAAGCAGAGCAGGGTAGCCCCGAGCCCGGGGGCTGCACGGCCTAAGAGCACTGACGGCTGTTATACGCCACACCAACTAACCAGACCGCGAACAAACAACACACTGAAGCATAAAGCGACAACTCCTATCCCAAACATACACACAAGGCAAGAAAGCGGCTACTTTTCTTAACAAAAGGCAAGAAAGCTCTTCTTGCCGACAAAATGCACGCACGAGCCGTCAACAGGGCATGTCAACCTGGCCCCGCGGCCAGAAGAGGAGCAAGCGTGCCGCACCAACATATGGTTGTCCGCTGCTGGGATCCACGCATGGCTAGCCCGCTCTGTGTCCAATCAAGCACCATAACCTCCGTCGGGCGGACATGTGGACATGGTCATCCGTGCGTTAAAGAACAGTGGCATGCATGCAGCACCTACATAAGGTTTTAATTGCTGTCTCTCTCCCATCTGTTGTTGCTTTTACGTACGATACAAGGCTAGGGCGGCAAAAGGATGAACCATGTCTTTGGCTTGGCCGCAAAACGGATGACTGGAGATTATGGGGATCGATCCCATGACCTCACGCATGCGAAGCGCGCGCTCTACCACTGAGCTAAATCCCCTGGATGACAACGATGTGAATGGAATTCACCAGAACATGAATGGGCCCCTAAGCCCTGTACGGCACCCCCTTTTGAGGCCCCAGGAAGGCCCATTGCAATTGCAAACCATGGCTAAGGGTGAACCAACCTGGTCTTGACGCTGTGAACGAGCCAGCGGGCGGCGAGGAGTCAGTTTTAGTGTTCATCATTCACATCATGTTCAAGCTACAGGTGCACAGGCGGCAACAATTTAACCCTCCTGGGGATGTGTACCCCGATGTACAGAGGAACACCGAACTAACAATTAAGTACTTCCCCACCCGTGAAAGATGTGAGAATGTTACCAGCGTGCCGGGCGCGCCACAAGAAGTAAGCACCCCCTCCCCCAACAGCTCAATGGGTGGAGTGGCTTCTGTAAAGGTTATTTAGTGGTAGCGCGTGCGTGTGTGCACCTGCCAATCAACACAGCTTCCAACGATAGGACATGAGACCGCACGCATGTCACTCCCAATCTATACAGCATCAAGGCTAAGGTGACACCTTCAACCGCAAGCTGACCTCCTCAACAAAGCGCCCACAACACCCAGATGCCTGCTGCCGTTCCGGACTCATGGCAGATAGCAGCCTTACTTACTTCAGCTGTACCGCATATCAGCGGAAAGGTATCCGAGATTCCCATCCTCGCACGGCGGCATACCTTTCCAGAGCCGTACCCAAATCACCATGAAGGGTGTGGGCAATGGATGGGAAGGTGGCGTTTTATTTCGTTACCCTTGCCCAGCAGGATGATCATTAATGCAGCGAGTGTAGCTGCGTGATCACGCGAGTGGGTGAGGATGCGGCAATGACATGCATGCCTGCCCCTGTCACCTCCTGTCGCTGTAGACGGATGACGGTGGCGTCTTCGTGGCTAAGCCGTAGTGTGTTGACGGTGCTGCTGCCATTAGGGGGGTCATAGTAGCTACAATACAGTACACATAATTTATCTGGCAAGGGCCTACCGCGTTGTGCCGCCCTATCGATCGTTGGCTTGGCCATCTATGGCCGCTGGGGTGCAGACTATCCCATGGCCGCTGTCTAATCCATCAGGTCAGTCACAGGCCAGAGCAGGCTAGGCCTTCCTGGTAAGACCATCGACCGACCAATCAGTAGCATTGTATGGCAACGCACAGGCGTGCATACAAGCAAGGGCAACAACTGCCGTCCTACATGCCTGCATATGTTGCAAGCAGAGCAGGGTAGCCCCGAGCCCGGGGGCTGCACGGCCTAAGAGCACTGACGGCTGTTATACGCCACACCAACTAACCAGACCGCGAACAAACAACACACTGAAGCATAAAGCGACAACTCCTATCCCAAACATACACACAAGGCAAGAAAGCGGCTACTTTTCTTAACAAAAGGCAAGAAAGCTCTTCTTGCCGACAAAATGCACGCACGAGCCGTCAACAGGGCATGTCAACCTGGCCCCGCGGCCAGAAGAGGAGCAAGCGTGCCGCACCAACATATGGTTGTCCGCTGCTGGGATCCACGCATGGCTAGCCCGCTCTGTGTCCAATCAAGCACCATAACCTCCGTCGGGCGGACATGTGGACATGGTCATCCGTGCGTTAAAGAACAGTGGCATGCATGCAGCACCTACATAAGGTTTTAATTGCTGTCTCTCTCCCATCTGTTGTTGCTTTTACGTACGATACAAGGCTAGGGCGGCAAAAGGATGAACCATGTCTTTGGCTTGGCCGCAAAACGGATGACTGGAGATTATGGGGATCGATCCCATGACCTCACGCATGCGAAGCGCGCGCTCTACCACTGAGCTAAATCCCCTGGATGACAACGATGTGAATGGAATTCACCAGAACATGAATGGGCCCCTAAGCCCTGTACGGCACCCCCTTTTGAGGCCCCAGGAAGGCCCATTGCAATTGCAAACCATGGCTAAGGGTGAACCAACCTGGTCTTGACGCTGTGAACGAGCCAGCGGGCGGCGAGGAGTCAGTTTTAGTGTTCATCATTCACATCATGTTCAAGCTACAGGTGCACAGGCGGCAACAATTTAACCCTCCTGGGGATGTGTACCCCGATGTACAGAGGAACACCGAACTAACAATTAAGTACTTCCCCACCCGTGAAAGATGTGAGAATGTTACCAGCGTGCCGGGCGCGCCACAAGAAGTAAGCACCCCCTCCCCCAGCAGCTCAATGGGTGGAGTGGCTTCTGAAAAGGTTATTTAGTGGTAGCGCGTGCGTGTGTGCACCTGCCAATCAACACAGCTTCCAACGATAGGACATGAGACCGCACGCATGTCACTCCCAATCTATACAGCATCAAGGCTAAGGTGACACCTTCAACCGCAAGCTGACCTCCTCAACAAAGCGCCCACAACACCCAGATGCCTGCTGCCGTTCCGGACTCATGGCAGATAGCAGCCTTACTTACTTCAGCTGTACCGCATATCAGCGGAAAGGTATCCGAGATTCCCATCCTCGCACGGCGGCATACCTTTCCAGAGCCGTACCCAAATCACCATGAAGGGTGTGGGCAATGGATGGGAAGGTGGCGTTTTATTTCGTTACCCTTGCCCAGCAGGATGATCATTAATGCAGCGAGTGTAGCTGCGTGATCACGCGAGTGGGTGAGGATGCGGCAATGACATGCATGCCTGCCCCTGTCACCTCCTGTCGCTGTAGACGGATGACGGTGGCGTCTTCGTGGCTAAGCCGTAGTGTGTTGACGGTGCTGCTGCCATTAGGGGGGTCATAGTAGCTACAATACAGTACACATAATTTATCTGGCAAGGGCCTACCGCGTTGTGCCGCCCTATCGATCGTTGGCTTGGCCATCTATGGCCGCTGGGGTGCGGACTATCCCATGGCCGCTGTCTAATCCATCAGGTCAGTCACAGGCCAGAGCAGGCTAGGCCTTCCTGGTAAGACCATCGACCGACCAATCAGTAGCATTGTATGGCAACGCACAGGCGTGCATACAAGCAAGGGCAACAACTGCCGTCCTACATGCCTGCATATGTTGCAAGCAGAGCAGGGTAGCCCCGAGCCCGGGGGCCGCACGGCCTAAGAGCACTGACGGCTGTTATACGCCACACCAACTAACCAGACCGCGAACAAACAACACACTGAAGCATAAAGCGACAACTCCTATCCCAAACATACACACAAGGCAAGAAAGCGGCTACTTTTCTTAACAAAAGGCAAGAAAGCTCTTCTTGCCGACAAAATGCACGAGCCGTCAACAGGGCATGTCAACCTGGCCCCGCGGCCAGAAGAGGAGCAAGCGTGCCGCACCAACATATGGTTGTCCGCTGCTGGGATCCACGCATGGCTAGCCCGCTCTGTGTCCAATCAAGCACCATAACCTCCGTCGGGCGGACATGCGGACATGGTCATCCGTGCGTTAAAAAACAGTGGCATGCATGCAGCACCTACATAAGGTTGGCTCGCCCCGATTAGGGGCGTAGTCTTAGCGTTCACTCAAAATAGTCCGAGCCGAGGCGTTATGTCCTTTTTGTACCGTGTGCATGTCCTATGTGTACCCTTGTACAGTTTGTATGTACCTGCACCGAGGTCTCAGATTCGGTCGGACAAGGTGGCGTAGTAATTGGTGTTGTGTTTTGAATACAATGGCATGTCGGAAAAAGTAAGAGGCTCAGAGCTCAGAAGACGACCCAAATGTCGTACATATTGGCGGAAAGAAAGTGCTGTTGGCGGGTTTGTCTAGGTGATTCGTAATTTCCATAGCAATGTCATTGTAGTGTTGTAAAGCTGGAGCCAACGTTTAGCCCAGAAGCCAAGGATAAGTTGGCTCTTGTTGTGCCTCCCTCAAGGCTGATTTGCCTATTGCAAGAAACTGAACTGGTAAAGCTGCTATTTCTGCTATAATGTAGAAAGTTTAGTTGTAATTCAATACAAACAGCTTAGCAAAGGCTGCTGCTGCCGCGGCGACCGCAGAGCCAAAAGTGGGCATCGTCCCGCTACATTCACATTTACGTTCGTTCATTCATTTCGTTCGTTCAACGGCCACCGCTGAAAAGTGGATCGCACGACGTGCTCGTTTGGCGTATTCGATGCGTCCCTCGCCCGACCTGGCCTTTGTCGCAATCCTGTGGGCTATCGCTCTGGCGATTGCTTCTTTGATGCCTTTCGTTGGCTGTTGTTCCAGCAACACGGAGTTGATGTGGGTGTATCAGCAGTGCGTCAAGCGGGGAATGGCGAATTTCGCCGGTGTTATGGCGTTTTTGTGGAAGCCTACGCACGAGCGCGCATATTGGACCCTGCCACACCGCATGCAGAGCTTAGGCAGGGGGTTAGCGCGCAGTTCGAAACCGACAATCCACACGTGTCGCTGGCTGCAAAAACAGCCACGGCCATTCCTAACGAGCCGAGATATGCACGCACCGCTGCATCAGAATGCGCCGCTGTGGCTGCTTACTGCACGGACATGCTACCGTACTTGCACTAATGTTTTTCTTTTCTAAAGATTTTACCGCACGAAGATAACTTTGTAATAATTTTTACAACAGAAGGTTTTTTACCAAAGGCGCCGGGGTTTTCTCAGGCATCTGAACTTTTTACCAGCGTTCTTTCGTCCACACCCCCGCCTTTCCCCCGACGTTCCTGACCCATGCAAACGATACCAAACGCGAACGCATGGCAGCTATAAGGGCTGCCGTCCAACCCCCCGCTTGTATAACGCAAGGGAGAGCCTTTCCCCCGACGTTCCTGACCCATGCTAACGATACCAAACGCGAACGCATGGCAGCAATAAGGGCTGCCGTCCACCCCCCCGCTTGTATAACGCAAGGGAGAGCCTTTCCCCCGACGTTCCTGACCCATGCAAACGATACCAAACGCGAACGCATGGCAGCAATAAGGGCGCTAATTTTCACGACAACATAAATGTTTTTACAAACCCGGCGATATTTTTTCTGAACAAGTTTTACAAGTCCCAGATAATTAATTATTTAATAAAAACATTTGTGCAACTACGGTATCGCTGGGAGAAGGGCCTGTGGTCACAGCGGCATGGGCGAACGAAAACATCATACACTGGGTAGCAGTTGCCTTTCACCTTTGGCATGCCGATGGCTTTGGGTGTCGTGCTCTTTCTTACGCATATGGCGGCAACAGCGAAGAAATGCGCTTGACTTTTTTTGCGGGTCATTACGAACCAGTTGTACGGGCAGACCCCACAGCCCACACCTAGCAGCCGCCAACATGCAAGCATCCAACGAACCAAACCCAAACCTCAATCGCCGATCTAACCCCAATCTAGCCCAACAGCATTGCTGAAGTTGTGCGACCAGGTGCTGTTAGCCGCAGAGAGGCTGTGCATTGGCATACAATAGGCATCATCTTGACGCAAAAGGTGGGACAACCTACCCCTCCTTGCTAACAGGCTGTTTGACTGTGTTTCAATGGCGCGTGATAACTGGACGCACTGCGCTCGTCTTTTTATGGCGGTGGGCCAACCTAGGTTTTCAAGCATGGCGGACTGTTTTAGCAAATGTCCGGTGGTGCGCCTGCATGCATACTTTGGGATAGAGGAGGCTGGTGGTGCACCTAGGGTTTTGCTCTTGTCGACCCATGTTCCCGTTTCCACTAGCTCTACACACCGCCAAACCTCGCGTCGAATCACGGGGAAGCAGGATCCCACAGGCACGCCCACGGACCGCACTGACGCTTCTATGCATAGCACTAACATGTAATACGCATCCCAACTGTACGACCTCCCTCCATTCCGTTCCAACGGAGCCGGCACCGATATGTCCTAGGCAAGACTTGATAGCGAGTTTGAATTTAATAAAGGGGGCGAGCCCCGGTGTCTGCGAAGCTGACGGGTTTTAATTGCTGTCTCTCTCCCATCTGTTGTTGCTTTTACGTACGATACAAGGCTAGGGCGGCAAAAGGATGAACCATGTCTTTGGTTTGGCCGCAAAACGGATGACTGGAGATTATGGGGATCGATCCCATGACCTCACGCATGCGAAGCGCGCGCTCTACCACTGAGCTAAATCCCCTGGAATTCACCAGAACATGAATGGGCCCCTAAGCCCTGTACGGCACCCCCTTTTGAGGCCCCAGGAAGGCCCATTGCAATTGCAAACCATGGCTAAGGGTGAACCAACCTGGTCTTGACGCTGTGAACGAGCCAGCGGGCGGCGAGGAGTCAGTTTTAGTGTTCATCATTCACATCATGTTCAAGCTACAGGTGCACAGGCGGCAACAATTTAACCCTCCTGGGGATGTGTACCCCGATGTACAGAGGAACACCGAACTAACAATTAAGTACTTCCCCACCCGTGAAAGATGTGAGAATGTTACCAGCGTGCCGGGCGCGCCACAAGAAGTAAGCACCCCCTCCCCCAGCAGCTCAATGGGTGGAGTGGCTTCTGTAAAGGTTATTTAGTGGTAGCGCGTGCGTGTGTGCACCTGCCAATCAACACAGCTTCCAACGATAGGACATGAGACCGCACGCATGTCACTCCCAATCTATACAGCATCAAGGCTAAGGTGACACCTTCAACCGCAAGCTGACCTCCTCAACAAAGCGCCCACAACACCCAGATGCCTGCTGCCGTTCCGGACTCATGGCAGATAGCAGCCTTACTTACTTCAGCTGTACCGCATATCAGCGGAAAGGTATCCGAGATTCCCATCCTCGCACGGCGGCATACCTTTTCAGAGCCGTACCCAAATCACCATGAAGGGTGTGGGCAATGGATGGGAAGGTGGCGTTTTATTTCGTTACCCTTGCCCAGCAGGATGATCATTAATGCAGCGAGTGTAGCTGCGTGATCACGCGAGTGGGTGAGGATGCGGCAATGACATGCATGCCTGCCCCTGTCACCTCCTGTCGCTGTAGACGGATGACGGTGGCGTCTTCGTGGCTAAGCCGTAGTGTGTTGACGGTGCTGCTGCCATTAGGGGGGTCATAGTAGCTACAATAAAGTACACATAATTTATCTGGCAAGGGCCTACCGCGTTGTGCCGCCCTATCAATCGTTGGCTTGGCCATCTATGGCCGCTGGGGTGCGGACTATCCCATGGCCGCTGTCTAATCCATCAGGTCAGTCACAGGCCAGAGCAGGCTAGGCCTTCCTGGTAAGACCATCGACCGACCAATCAGTAGCATTGTATGGCAACGCACAGGCGTGCATACAAGCAAGGGCAACAACTGCCGTCCTACATGCCTGCATATGTTGCAAGCAGAGCAGGGTAGCCCCGAGCCCGGGGGCCGCACGGCCTAAGAGCACTGACGGCTGTTATACGCCACACCAACTAACCAGACCGCGAACAAACAACACACTGAAGCATAAAGCGACAACTCCTATCCCAAACATACACACAAGGCAAGAAAGCGGCTACTTTTCTTAACAAAAGGCAAGAAAGCTCTTCTTGCCGACAAAATGCATGCACGAGCCGTCAACAGGGCATGTCAACCTGGCCCCGCGGCCAGAAGAGGAGCAAGCGTGCCGCACCAACATATGGTTGTCCGCTGCTGGGATCCACGCATGGCTAGCCCGCTCTGTGTCCAATCAAGCACCATAACCTCCGTCGGGTGGACATGCGGACATGGTCATCCGTGCGTTAAAGAACAGTGGCATGCATGCAGCACCTACATACATAAGGTTTTAATTGCTGTCTCTCTCCCATCTGTTGTTGCTTTTACGTACGATACAAGGCTAGGGCGGCAAAAGGATGAACCATGTCTTTGGTTTGGCCGCAAAACGGATGACTGGAGATTATGGGGATCGATCCCATGACCTCACGCATGCGAAGCGCGCGCTCTACCACTGAGCTAAATCCCCTGGATGACAATGATGTGAATGGAATTCACCATAACATGAATGGGCCCCCTAAGCCCTGTACGGCACCCCCTTTTGAGGCCCCAGGAAGGCCCATTGCAATTGCAAACCATGGCTAAGGGTGAACCAACCTGGTCTTGACGCTGTGAACGAGCCAGCGGGCGGCGAGGAGTCAGTTTTAGTGTTCATCATTCACATCATGTTCAAGCTACAGGTGCACAGGCGGCAACAATTTAACCCTCCTGGGGATGTGTACCCCGATGTACAGAGGAACACCGAACTAACAATTAAGTACTTCCCCACCCGTGAAAGATGTGAGAATGTTACCAGCGTGCCGGGCGCGCCACAAGAAGTAAGCACCCCCTCCCCCAGCAGCTCAATAGGTGGAGTGGCTTCTGTAAAGGTTATTTAGTGGTAGCGCGTGCGTGTGTGCACCTGCCAATCAACACAGCTTCCAACGATAGGACATGAGACCGCACGCATGTCACTCCCAATCTATACAGCATCAAGGCTAAGGTGACACCTTCAACCGCAAGCTGACCTCCTCAACAAAGCGCCCACAACACTCAGATGCCTGCTGCCGTTCCGGACTCATGGCAGATAGCAGCCTTACTTACTTCAGCTGTACCGCATATCAGCGGAAAGGTATCCGAGATTCCCATCCTCGCACGGCGGCATACCTTTCCAGAGCCGTACCCAAATCACCATGAAGGGTGTGGGCAATGGATGGGAAGGTGGCGTTTTATTTCGTTACCCTTGCCCAGCAGGATGATCATTAATGCAGCGAGTGTAGCTGTGTGATCACGCGAGTGGGTGAGGATGCGGCAATGACATGCATGCCTGCCCCTGTCACCTCCTGTCGCTGTAGACGGATGACGGTGGCGTCTTCGTGGCTAAGCCGTAGTGTGTTGACGGTGCTGCTGCCATTAGGGGGGTCATAGTAGCTACAATACAGTACACATAATTTATCTGGCAAGGGCCTACCGCGTTGTGCCGCCCTATCGATCGTTGGCTTGGCCATCTATGGCCGCTGGGGTGCGGACTATCCCATGGCCGCTGTCTAATCCATCAGGTCAGTCACAGGCCAGAGCAGGCTAGGCCTTCCTGGTAAGACCATCGACCGACCAATCAGTAGCATTGTATGGCAACGCACAGGCGTGCATACAAGCAAGGGCAACAACTGCCGTCCTACATGCCTGCATATGTTGCAAGCAGAGCAGGGTAGCCCCGAGCCCGGCACGCACTGGCCCCGCACGGCCTAAGAGCACTGACGGCTGTTATACGCCACACCAACTAACCAGACCGCGAACAAACAACACACTGAAGCATAAAGCGACAACTCCTATCCCAAACATACACACAAGGCAAGAAAGCGGCTACTTTTCTTAACAAAAGGCAAGAAAGCTCTTCTTGCCGACAAAATGCATGCACGAGCCGTCAACAGGGCATGTCAACCTGGCCCCGCGGCCAGAAGAGGAGCAAGCGTGCCGCACCAACATATGGTTGTCCGCTGCTGGGATCCACGCATGGCTAGCCCGCTCTGTGTCCAATCAAGCACCATAACCTCCGTCGGGCGGACATGCGGACATGGTCATCCGTGCATTAAAGAACAGTGGCATGCATGCAGCACCTACATACATAAGGTTTTAATTGCTGTCTCTCTCCCATCTGTTGTTGCTTTTACGTACGATACAAGGCTAGGGCGGCAAAAGGATGAACCATGTCTTTGGTTTGGCCGCAAAACGGATGACTGGAGATTATGGGGATCGATCCCATGACCTCACGCATGCGAAGCGCGCGCTCTACCACTGAGCTAAATCCCCTGGATGACAATGATGTGAATGGAATTCACCATAACATGAATGGGCCCCCTAAGCCCTGTACGGCACCCCCTTTTGAGGCCCCAGGAAGGCCCATTGCAATTGCAAACCATGGCTAAGGGTGAACCAACCTGGTCTTGACGCTGTGAACGAGCCAGCGGGCGGCGAGGAGTCAGTTTTAGTGTTCATCATTCACATCATGTTCAAGCTACAGGTGCACAGGCGGCAACAATTTAACCCTCCTGGGGATGTGTACCCCGATGTACAGAGGAACACCGAACTAACAATTAAGTACTTCCCCACCCGTGAAAGATGTGAGAATGTTACCAGCGTGCCGGGCGCGCCACAAGAAGTAAGCACCCCCTCCCCCAGCAGCTCAATGGGTGGAGTGGCTTCTGTAAAGGTTATTTAGTGGTAGCGCGTGCGTGTGTGTACCTGCCAATCAACACAGCTTCCAACGATAGGACATGAGACCGCACGCATGTCACTCCCAATCTATACAGCATCAAGGCTAAGGTGACACCTTCAACCGCAAGCTGACCTCCTCAACAAAGCGCCCACAACACCCAGATGCCTGCTGCCGTTCCGGACTCATGGCAGATAGCAGCCTTACTTACTTCAGCTGTACCGCATATCAGCGGAAAGGTATCCGAGATTCCCATCCTCGCACGGCGGCATACCTTTTCAGAGCCGTACCCAAATCACCATGAAGGGTGTGGGCAATGGATGGGAAGGCGGCGTTTTATTTCGTTACCCTTGCCCAGCAGGATGATCATTAATGCAGCGAGTGTAGCTGCGTGATCACGCGAGTGGGTGAGGATGCGGCAATGACATGCATGCCTGCCCCTGTCACCTCCTGTCGCTGTAGACGGATGACGGTGGCGTCTTCGTGGCTAAGCCGTAGTGTGTTGACGGTGCTGCTGCCATTAGGGGGGTCATAGTAGCTACAATACAGTACACATAATTTATCTGGCAAGGGCCTACCGCGTTGTGCCGCCCTATCGATCGTTGGCTTGGCCATCTATGGCCGCTGGGGTGCGGACTATCCCATGGCCGCTGTCTAATCCATCAGGTCAGTCACAGGCCAGAGCAGGCTAGGCCTTCCTGGTAAGACCATCGACCGACCAATCAGTAGCATTGTATGGCAACGCACAGGCGTGCATACAAGCAAGGGCAACAACTGCCGTCCTACATGCCTGCATATGTTGCAAGCAGAGCAGGGTAGCCCCGAGCCCGGCACGCACTGGCCCCGCACGGCCTAAGAGCACTGACGGCTGTTATACGCCACACCAACTAACCAGACCGCGAACAAACAACACACTGAAGCATAAAGCGACAACTCCTATCCCAAACATACACACAAGGCAAGAAAGCGGCTACTTTTCTTAACAAAAGGCAAGAAAGCTCTTCTTGCCGACAAAATGCATGCACGAGCCGTCAACAGGGCATGTCAACCTGGCCCCGCGGCCAGAAGAGGAGCAAGCGTGCCGCACCAACATATGGTTGTCCGCTGCTGGGATCCACGCATGGCTAGCCCGCTCTGTGTCCAATCAAGCACCATAACCTCCGTCGGGCGGACATGCGGACATGGTCATCCGTGCATTAAAGAACAGTGGCATGCATGCAGCACCTACATACATAAGGTTTTAATTGCTGTCTCTCTCCCATCTGTTGTTGCTTTTACGTACGATACAAGGCTAGGGCGGCAAAAGGATGAACCATGTCTTTGGTTTGGCCGCAAAACGGATGACTGGAGATTATGGGGATCGATCCCATGACCTCACGCATGCGAAGCGCGCGCTCTACCACTGAGCTAAATCCCCTGGATGACAATGATGTGAATGGAATTCACCATAACATGAATGGGCCCCCTAAGCCCTGTACGGCACCCCCTTTTGAGGCCCCAGGAAGGCCCATTGCAATTGCAAACCATGGCTAAGGGTGAACCAACCTGGTCTTGACGCTGTGAACGAGCCAGCGGGCGGCGAGGAGTCAGTTTTAGTGTTCATCATTCACATCATGTTCAAGCTACAGGTGCACAGGCGGCAACAATTTAACCCTCCTGGGGATGTGTACCCCGATGTACAGAGGAACACCGAACTAACAATTAAGTACTTCCCCACCCGTGAAAGATGTGAGAATGTTACCAGCGTGCCGGGCGCGCCACAAGAAGTAAGCACCCCCTCCCCCAGCAGCTCAATGGGTGGAGTGGCTTCTGTAAAGGTTATTTAGTGGTAGCGCGTGCGTGTGTGTACCTGCCAATCAACACAGCTTCCAACGATAGGACATGAGACCGCACGCATGTCACTCCCAATCTATACAGCATCAAGGCTAAGGTGACACCTTCAACCGCAAGCTGACCTCCTCAACAAAGCGCCCACAACACCCAGATGCCTGCTGCCGTTCCGGACTCATGGCAGATAGCAGCCTTACTTACTTCAGCTGTACCGCATATCAGCGGAAAGGTATCCGAGATTCCCATCCTCGCACGGCGGCATACCTTTTCAGAGCCGTACCCAAATCACCATGAAGGGTGTGGGCAATGGATGGGAAGGCGGCGTTTTATTTCGTTACCCTTGCCCAGCAGGATGATCATTAATGCAGCGAGTGTAGCTGCGTGATCACGCGAGTGGGTGAGGATGCGGCAATGACATGCATGCCTGCCCCTGTCACCTCCTGTCGCTGTAGACGGATGACGGTGGCGTCTTCGTGGCTAAGCCGTAGTGTGTTGACGGTGCTGCTGCCATTAGGGGGGTCATAGTAGCTACAATACAGTACACATAATTTATCTGGCAAGGGCCTACCGCGTTGTGCCGCCCTATCGATCGTTGGCTTGGCCATCTATGGCCGCTGGGGTGCGGACTATCCCATGGCCGCTGTCTAATCCATCAGGTCAGTCACAGGCCAGAGCAGGCTAGGCCTTCCTGGTAAGACCATCGACCGACCAATCAGTAGCATTGTATGGCAACGCACAGGCGTGCATACAAGCAAGGGCAACAACTGCCGTCCTACATGCCTGCATATGTTGCAAGCAGAGCAGGGTAGCCCCGAGCCCGGCACGCACTGGCCCCGCACGGCCTAAGAGCACTGACGGCTGTTATACGCCACACCAACTAACCAGACCGCGAACAAACAACACACTGAAGCATAAAGCGACAACTCCTATCCCAAACATACACACAAGGCAAGAAAGCGGCTACTTTTCTTAACAAAAGGCAAGAAAGCTCTTCTTGCCGACAAAATGCATGCACGAGCCGTCAACAGGGCATGTCAACCTGGCCCCGCGGCCAGAAGAGGAGCAAGCGTGCCGCACCAACATATGGTTGTCCGCTGCTGGGATCCACGCATGGCTAGCCCGCTCTGTGTCCAATCAAGCACCATAACCTCCGTCGGGCGGACATGCGGACATGGTCATCCGTGCATTAAAGAACAGTGGCATGCATGCAGCACCTACATACATAAGGTTTTAATTGCTGTCTCTCTCCCATCTGTTGTTGCTTTTACGTACGATACAAGGCTAGGGCGGCAAAAGGATGAACCATGTCTTTGGTTTGGCCGCAAAACGGATGACTGGAGATTATGGGGATCGATCCCATGACCTCACGCATGCGAAGCGCGCGCTCTACCACTGAGCTAAATCCCCTGGATGACAATGATGTGAATGGAATTCACCATAACATGAATGGGCCCCCTAAGCCCTGTACGGCACCCCCTTTTGAGGCCCCAGGAAGGCCCATTGCAATTGCAAACCATGGCTAAGGGTGAACCAACCTGGTCTTGACGCTGTGAACGAGCCAGCGGGCGGCGAGGAGTCAGTTTTAGTGTTCATCATTCACATCATGTTCAAGCTACAGGTGCACAGGCGGCAACAATTTAACCCTCCTGGGGATGTGTACCCCGATGTACAGAGGAACACCGAACTAACAATTAAGTACTTCCCCACCCGTGAAAGATGTGAGAATGTTACCAGCGTGCCGGGCGCGCCACAAGAAGTAAGCACCCCCTCCCCCAGCAGCTCAATGGGTGGAGTGGCTTCTGTAAAGGTTATTTAGTGGTAGCGCGTGCGTGTGTGTACCTGCCAATCAACACAGCTTCCAACGATAGGACATGAGACCGCACGCATGTCACTCCCAATCTATACAGCATCAAGGCTAAGGTGACACCTTCAACCGCAAGCTGACCTCCTCAACAAAGCGCCCACAACACCCAGATGCCTGCTGCCGTTCCGGACTCATGGCAGATAGCAGCCTTACTTACTTCAGCTGTACCGCATATCAGCGGAAAGGTATCCGAGATTCCCATCCTCGCACGGCGGCATACCTTTTCAGAGCCGTACCCAAATCACCATGAAGGGTGTGGGCAATGGATGGGAAGGCGGCGTTTTATTTCGTTACCCTTGCCCAGCAGGATGATCATTAATGCAGCGAGTGTAGCTGCGTGATCACGCGAGTGGGTGAGGATGCGGCAATGACATGCATGCCTGCCCCTGTCACCTCCTGTCGCTGTAGACGGATGACGGTGGCGTCTTCGTGGCTAAGCCGTAGTGTGTTGACGGTGCTGCTGCCATTAGGGGGGTCATAGTAGCTACAATACAGTACACATAATTTATCTGGCAAGGGCCTACCGCGTTGTGCCGCCCTATCGATCGTTGGCTTGGCCATCTATGGCCGCTGGGGTGCGGACTATCCCATGGCCGCTGTCTAATCCATCAGGTCAGTCACAGGCCAGAGCAGGCTAGGCCTTCCTGGTAAGACCATCGACCGACCAATCAGTAGCATTGTATGGCAACGCACAGGCGTGCATACAAGCAAGGGCAACAACTGCCGTCCTACATGCCTGCATATGTTGCAAGCAGAGCAGGGTAGCCCCGAGCCCGGCACGCACTGGCCCCGCACGGCCTAAGAGCACTGACGGCTGTTATACGCCACACCAACTAACCAGACCGCGAACAAACAACACACTGAAGCATAAAGCGACAACTCCTATCCCAAACATACACACAAGGCAAGAAAGCGGCTACTTTTCTTAACAAAAGGCAAGAAAGCTCTTCTTGCCGACAAAATGCATGCACGAGCCGTCAACAGGGCATGTCAACCTGGCCCCGCGGCCAGAAGAGGAGCAAGCGTGCCGCACCAACATATGGTTGTCCGCTGCTGGGATCCACGCATGGCTAGCCCGCTCTGTGTCCAATCAAGCACCATAACCTCCGTCGGGCGGACATGCGGACATGGTCATCCGTGCGTTAAAGAACAGTGGCATGCATGCAGCACCTACATACATAAGGTTTTAATTGCTGTCTCTCTCCCATCTGTTGTTGCTTTTACGTACGATACAAGGCTAGGGCGGCAAAAGGTTGAACCATGTCTTTGGTTTGGCCGCAAAACGGATGACTGGAGATTATGGGGGTCGATCCCATGACCTCATGCATGCGAAGCGCGCGCTCTACCACTGAGCTAAATCCCCTGGATGACAATGATGTGAATGGAATTCACCAGAACATGAATGGGCCCCCTAAGCCCTGTACGGCACCCCCTTTTGAGGCCCCAGGAAGGCCCATTGCAATTGCAAACCATGGCTAAGGGTGAACCAACCTGGTCTTGACGCTGTGAACGAGCCAGCGGGCGGCGAGGAGTCAGTTTTAGTGTTCATCATTCACATCATGTTCAAGCTACAGGTGCACAGGCGGCAACAATTTAACCCTCCTGGGGATGTGTACCCCGATGTACAGAGGAACACCGAACTAACAATTAAGTACTTCCCCACCCGTGAAAGATGTGAGAATGTTACCAGCGTGCCGGGCGCGCCACAAGAAGTAAGCACCCCCTCCCCCAGCAGCTCAATGGGTGGAGTGGCTTCTGTAAAGGTTATTTAGTGGTAGCGCGTGCGTGTGTGCACCTGCCAATCAACACAGCTTCCAACGATAGGACATGAGACCGCACGCATGTCACTCCCAATCTATACAGCATCAAGGCTAAGGTGACACCTTCAACCGCAAGCTGACCTCCTCAACAAAGCGCCCACAACACCCAGATGCCTGCTGCCGTTCCGGACTCATGGCAGATAGCAGCCTTACTTACTTCAGCTGTACCGCATATCAGCGGAAAGGTATCCGAGATTCCCATCCTCGCACGGCGGCATACCTTTTCAGAGCCGTACCCAAATCACCATGAAGGGTGTGGGCAATGGATGGGAAGGTGGCGTTTTATTTCGTTACCCTTGCCCAGCAGGATGATCATTAATGCAGCGAGTGTAGCTGCGTGATCACGCGAGTGGGTGAGGATGCGGCAATGACATGCATGCCTGCCCCTGTCACCTCCTGTCGCTGTAGACGGATGACGGTGGCGTCTTCGTGGCTAAGCCGTAGTGTGTTGACGGTGCTGCTGCCATTAGGGGGGTCATAGTAGCTACAATACAGTACACATAATTTATCTGGCAAGGGCCTACCGCGTTGTGCCGCCCTATCGATCGTTGGCTTGGCCATCTATGGCCGCTGGGGTGCGGACTATCCCATGGCCGCTGTCTAATCCATCAGGTCAGTCACAGGCCAGAGCAGGCTAGGCCTTCCTGGTAAGACCATCGACCGACCAATCAGTAGCATTGTATGGCAACGCACAGGCGTGCATACAAGCAAGGGCAACAACTGCCGTCCTACATGCCTGCCATGCATATGTTGCAAGCAGAGCAGGGTAGCCCCGAGCCCGGGGGCCGCACGGCCTAAGAGCACTGACGGCTGTTATACGCCACACCAACTAACCAGACCGCGAACAAACAACACACTGAAGCATAAAGCGACAACTCCTATCCCAAACATACACACAAGGCAAGAAAGCGGCTACTTTTCTTAACAAAAGGCAAGAAAGCTCTTCTTGCCGACAAAATGCATGCACGAGCCGTCAACAGGGCATGTCAACCTGGCCCCGCGGCCAGAAGAGGAGCAAGCGTGCCGCACCAACATATGGTTGTCCGCTGCTGGGATCCACGCATGGCTAGCCCGCTCTGTGTCCAATCAAGCACCATAACCTCCGTCGGGCGGACATGCGGACATGGTCATCCGTGCATTAAAGAACAGTGGCATGCATGCAGCACCTACATACATAAGGTTTTAATTGCTGTCTCTCTCCCATCTGTTGTTGCTTTTACGTACGATACAAGGCTAGGGCGGCAAAAGGATGAACCATGTCTTTGGTTTGGCCGCAAAACGGATGACTGGAGATTATGGGGATCGATCCCATGACCTCACGCATGCGAAGCGCGCGCTCTACCACTGAGCTAAATCCCCTGGATGACAATGATGTGAATGGAATTCACCATAACATGAATGGGCCCCCTAAGCCCTGTACGGCACCCCCTTTTGAGGCCCCAGGAAGGCCCATTGCAATTGCAAACCATGGCTAAGGGTGAACCAACCTGGTCTTGACGCTGTGAACGAGCCAGCGGGCGGCGAGGAGTCAGTTTTAGTGTTCATCATTCACATCATGTTCAAGCTACAGGTGCACAGGCGGCAACAATTTAACCCTCCTGGGGATGTGTACCCCGATGTACAGAGGAACACCGAACTAACAATTAAGTACTTCCCCACCCGTGAAAGATGTGAGAATGTTACCAGCGTGCCGGGCGCGCCACAAGAAGTAAGCACCCCCTCCCCCAGCAGCTCAATGGGTGGAGTGGCTTCTGTAAAGGTTATTTAGTGGTAGCGCGTGCGTGTGTGTACCTGCCAATCAACACAGCTTCCAACGATAGGACATGAGACCGCACGCATGTCACTCCCAATCTATACAGCATCAAAGCTAAGGTGACACCTTCAACCGCAAGCTGACCTCCTCAACAAAGCGCCCACAACACCCAGATGCCTGCTGCCGTTCCGGACTCATGGCAGATAGCAGCCTTACTTACTTCAGCTGTACCGCATATCAGCGGAAAGGTATCCGAGATTCCCATCCTCGCACGGCGGCATACCTTTTCAGAGCCGTACCCAAATCACCATGAAGGGTGTGGGCAATGGATGGGAAGGTGGCGTTTTATTTCGTTACCCTTGCCCAGCAGGATGATCATTAATGCAGCGAGTGTAGCTGCGTGATCACGCGAGTGGGTGAGGATGCGGCAATGACATGCATGCCTGCCCCTGTCACCTCCTGTCGCTGTAGACGGATGACGGTGGCGTCTTCGTGGCTAAGCCGTAGTGTGTTGACGGTGCTGCTGCCATTAGGGGGGTCATAGTAGCTACAATACAGTACACATAATTTATCTGGCAAGGGCCTACCGCGTTGTGCCGCCCTATCGATCGTTGGCTTGGCCATCTATGGCCGCTGGGGTGCGGACTATCCCATGGCCGCTGTCTAATCCATCAGGTCAGTCACAGGCCAGAGCAGGCTAGGCCTTCCTGGTAAGACCATCGACCGACCAATCAGTAGCATTGTATGGCAACGCACAGGCGTGCATACAAGCAAGGGCAACAACTGCCGTCCTACATGCCTGCCATGCATATGTTGCAAGCAGAGCAGGGTAGCCCCGAGCCCGGGGGCCGCACGGCCTAAGAGCACTGACGGCTGTTATACGCCACACCAACTAACCAGACCGCGAACAAACAACACACTGAAGCATAAAGCGACAACTCCTATCCCAAACATACACACAAGGCAAGAAAGCGGCTACTTTTCTTAACAAAAGGCAAGAAAGCTCTTCTTGCCGACAAAATGCATGCACGAGCCGTCAACAGGGCATGTCAACCTGGCCCCGCGGCCAGAAGAGGAGCAAGCGTGCCGCACCAACATATGGTTGTCCGCTGCTGGGATCCACGCATGGCTAGCCCGCTCTGTGTCCAATCAAGCACCATAACCTCCGTCGGGCGGACATGCGGACATGGTCATCCGTGCATTAAAGAAGAGTGGCATGCATGCAGCACCTACATACATAAGGTTTTAATTGCTGTCTCTCTCCCATCTGTTGTTGCTTTTACGTACGATACAAGGCTAGGGCGGCAAAAGGATGAACCATGTCTTTGGTTTGGCCGCAAAACGGATGACTGGAGATTATGGGGATCGATCCCATGACCTCACGCATGCGAAGCGCGCGCTCTACCACTGAGCTAAATCCCCTGGATGACAATGATGTGAATGGAATTCACCATAACATGAATGGGCCCCCTAAGCCCTGTACGGCACCCCCTTTTGAGGCCCCAGGAAGGCCCATTGCAATTGCAAACCATGGCTAAGGGTGAACCAACCTGGTCTTGACGCTGTGAACGAGCCAGCGGGCGGCGAGGAGTCAGTTTTAGTGTTCATCATTCACATCATGTTCAAGCTACAAGTGCACAGGCGGCAACAATTTAACCCTCCTGGGGATGTGTACCCCGATGTACAGAGGAACACCGAACTAACAATTAAGTACTTCCCCACCCGTGAAAGATGTGAGAATGTTACCAGCGTGCCGGGCGCGCCACAAGAAGTAAGCACCCCCTCCCCCAGCAGCTCAATGGGTGGAGTGGCTTCTGTAAAGGTTATTTAGTGGTAGCGCGTGCGTGTGTGCACCTGCCAATCAACACAGCTTCCAACGATAGGACATGAGACCGCACGCATGTCACTCCCAATCTATACAGCATCAAAGCTAAGGTGACACCTTCAACCGCAAGCTGACCTCCTCAACAAAGCGCCCACAACACCCAGATGCCTGCTGCCGTTCCGGACTCATGGCAGATAGCAGCCTTACTTACTTCAGCTGTACCGCATATCAGCGGAAAGGTATCCGAGATTCCCATCCTCGCACGGCGGCATACCTTTTCAGAGCCGTACCCAAATCACCATGAAGGGTGTGGGCAATGGATGGGAAGGTGGCGTTTTATTTCGTTACCCTTGCCCAGCAGGATGATCATTAATGCAGCGAGTGTAGCTGCGTGATCACGCGAGTGGGTGAGGATGCGGCAATGACATGCATGCCTGCCCCTGTCACCTCCTGTCGCTGTAGATGGATGACGGTGGCGTCTTCGTGGCTAAGCCGTAGTGTGTTGACGGTGCTGCTGCCATTAGGGGGGTCATAGTAGCTACAATACAGTACACATAATTTATCTGGCAAGGGCCTACCGCGTTGTGCCGCCCTATCGATCGTTGGCTTGGCCATCTATGGCCGCTGGGGTGCGGACTATCCCATGGCCGCTGTCTAATCCATCAGGTCAGTCACAGGCCAGAGCAGGCTAGGCCTTCCTGGTAAGACCATCGACCGACCAATCAGTAGCATTGTATGGCAACGCACAGGTGTGCATACAAGCAAGGGCAACAACTGCCGTCCTACATGCCTGCATATGTTGCAAGCAGAGCAGGGTAGCCCCGAGCCCGGGGGCCGCACGGCCTAAGAGCACTGACGTCTGTTATATGCCACACCAACTAACCAGACCGCGAACAAACAACACACTGAAGCATAAAGCGACAACTCCTATCCCAAACATACACACAAGGCAAGAAAGCGGCTACTTTTCTTAACAAAAGGCAAGACAGCTCTTCTTGCCGACAAAATGCACGCACGAGCCGTCAACAGGGCATGTCAACCTGGCCCCGCGGCCAGAAGAGGAGCAAGCGTGCCGCACCAACATATGGTTGTCCGCTGCTGGGATCCACGCATGGCTAGCCCGCTCTGTGTCCAATCAAGCACCATAACCTCCGTCGGGCGGACATGCGGACATGGTCATCCGTGCGTTAAAGAACAGTGGCATGCATGCAGCACCTACATACATAAGGTTTTAATTGCTGTCTCTCTCCCATTTATTGTTGCTTTTACGTACGATACAAGGCTAGGGCGGCAAAAGGATGAACCATGTCTTTGGTTTGGCCGCAAAACGGATGACTGGAGATTATGGGGATCGATCCCATGACCTCACGCATGCGAAGCGCGCGCTCTACCACTGAGCTAAATCCCCTGGATGACAATGATGTGAATGGAATTCACCAGAACATGAATGGGCCCCCTAAGCCCTGTACGGCACCCCCTTTTGAGGCCCCAGGAAGGCCCATTGCAATTGCAAACCATGGCTAAGGGTGAACCAACCTGGTCTTGACGCTGTGAACGAGCCAGCGGGCGGCGAGGAGTCAGTTTTAGTGTTCATCATTCACATCATGTTCAAGCTACAGGTGCACAGGCGGCAACAATTTAACCCTCCTGGGGATGTGTACCCCGATGTACAGAGGAACACCGAACTAACAATTAAGTACTTCCCCACCCGTGAAAGATGTGAGAATGTTACCAGCGTGCCGGGCGCGCCACAAGAAGTAAGCACCCCCTCCCCCAGCAGCTCAATGGGTGGAGTGGCTTCTGTAAAGGTTATTTAGTGGTAGCGCGTGCGTGTGTGCACCTGCCAATCAACACAGCTTCCAACGATAGGACATGAGACCGCACGCATGTCACTCCCAATCTATACAGCATCAAAGCTAAGGTGACACCTTCAACCGCAAGCTGACCTCCTCAACAAAGCGCCCACAACACCCAGATGCCTGCTGCCGTTCCGGACTCATGGCAGATAGCAGCCTTACTTACTTCAGCTGTACCGCATATCAGCGGAAAGGTATCCGAGATTCCCATCCTCGCACGGCGGCATACCTTTTCAGAGCCGTACCCAAATCACCATGAAGGGTGTGGGCAATGGATGGGAAGGTGGCGTTTTATTTCGTTACCCTTGCCCAGCAGGATGATCATTAATGCAGCGAGTGTAGCTGCGTGATCACGCGAGTGGGTGAGGATGCGGCAATGACATGCATGCCTGCCCCTGTCACCTCCTGTCGCTGTAGATGGATGACGGTGGCGTCTTCGTGGCTAAGCCGTAGTGTGTTGACGGTGCTGCTGCCATTAGGGGGGTCATAGTAGCTACAATACAGTACACATAATTTATCTGGCAAGGGCCTACCGCGTTGTGCCGCCCTATCGATCGTTGGCTTGGCCATCTATGGCCGCTGGGGTGCGGACTATCCCATGGCCGCTGTCTAATCCATCAGGTCAGTCACAGGCCAGAGCAGGCTAGGCCTTCCTGGTAAGACCATCGACCGACCAATCAGTAGCATTGTATGGCAACGCACAGGTGTGCATACAAGCAAGGGCAACAACTGCCGTCCTACATGCCTGCATATGTTGCAAGCAGAGCAGGGTAGCCCCGAGCCCGGGGGCCGCACGGCCTAAGAGCACTGACGTCTGTTATATGCCACACCAACTAACCAGACCGCGAACAAACAACACACTGAAGCATAAAGCGACAACTCCTATCCCAAACATACACACAAGGCAAGAAAGCGGCTACTTTTCTTAACAAAAGGCAAGAAAGCTCTTCTTGCCGACAAAATGCACGCACGAGCCGTCAACAGGGCATGTCAACCTGGCCCCGCGGCCAGAAGAGGAGCAAGCGTGCCGCACCAACATATGGTTGTCCGCTGCTGGGATCCACGCATGGCTAGCCCGCTCTGTGTCCAATCAAGCACCATAACCTCCGTCGGGCGGACATGCGGACATGGTCATCCGTGCGTTAAAGAACAGTGGCATGCATGCAGCACCTACATACATAAGGTTTTAATTGCTGTCTCTCTCCCATTTATTGTTGCTTTTACGTACGATACAAGGCTAGGGCGGCAAAAGGATGAACCATGTCTTTGGTTTGGCCGCAAAACGGATGACTGGAGATTATGGGGATCGATCCCATGACCTCACGCATGCGAAGCGCGCGCTCTACCACAAGCTGGGCCCGGGGGGCCCGAGGGCCTGACATCCTTAGGCGAGGGCCGGCGGCCGGGGGGCGCGGGGGTGGGGGGCCAGGAGGAGGGCGTGCAGTGGCGGCCGTCGTGGTGCCTGCTTGCATGCGGACAGGAGATGAAGGGGCAGGCGGGTATAGAGGGCCAGGGGGAGGGCGTGCAGTGGCGGCCGTTGTGGTGCCTGCTTGCATGCGGACGGGAGATGAAGGGTATGCATCTGTAGGAGTGGGTACGCTGAGAGTTTGGAAGCGTTTGGAGGGGCACGGAGGAATAAGAGCATCGCTATTGCAGGCTTGTCATTGTTTTCCTACTTTGTGTCGCATGCACGTGGTACTCCATGGAGGAATTGAACCTCCACAAGCGGCGTTTCGGCATAGAGTAGCATGGAAGTTATGCATTCCCGATCTTGTTGCTGGTGGGTGTGGCTTTGCGACTGGAGATGGAGCATGCAGGCAGGCTTGGGCAGAGGTGTGCATGCATGTAAACATGCGGTAAGAATACTGCAGGCGGGAAGCAACCGACCGTGGGACCGTGTGTAGGGTGGCGTGCATGCAGGTGTCGTGCATGTGACGGCTAACGGCGCAGCACTCGTATTTGCATTGCTGGAGGGGAAGGCAGCCCCTGTGCGGGTCGGGGCAGGGGCTTGCGGTGGGTATGGAGGCGGAGATGAGGACGCGGAGGCCGCTTTGATGGAGAGCCTGGGGGCGGCCCCCAGGGGAAGGAGGCGGAAGGGTGCGGGCGGGCATGTGGCAACAGGCACGACCATGCGGCCGCATGTTGGGGCCGGGGCCGGGAACGGCGGCCGTGCGGACGGAACGGCCGCAGGATACCACGCCAGGGAATCTTGGCATGAGTACGACCACGTTCGTTGCGACCGCGGGCGTGTTTGGCCACACGCATCGAGAGCGGCTGGAGCGGAACCTCAGCGGCGCGCGCTTTATCTTCATGGATGAGTTCAGCACCTGCGGCTTGCCTCACTGGGCTCGCATCTGCAGGCACGTCTCCTTGGTACGGCAGCATGTAGCGCCAGATTCACCGCACTTGTCCGGCGGCGTATTCTCCGACTTGCACGGCGTCATAGTTGGCGACCCACGGCAGTTGAAGCAGCCGAACAGCAAGCCTGTGTACGACGGGGCTGCACGGCAGGATTTGCTACAACAGCATATCGAGGCGCTTAGGGAGGCGGGCAGGTCCGGCGAGACAAGGGGGTTTCAGCTTCCTCAAAGCTGGAAAAGGGCGGAGCCCCTCCTCTTCAGTACAGGAACGTATTATTACCACTGGAATGATTGCGATTATTACAGGGGAGTGGAACGACTCAAGTGCGACGCACAACCCTATGGGCCTTATAGACCTGGAATGCGCTCCTGTGACTCCACGGCACCAGTTGACCTAACACACCTCGTTATATGGACGCTGAACCCCCTTGTTTACTGTAGTTTTAGTGCTCGTTGCATGGCTAGACGGGCTCAGAGCCCCTTGTCCAGCCGAGGCCGGCCGCCTTGTTCACCCATGGCGTACATAGTGTCCTCACTCATTGCACACATTGTTAGGTTACGCCTGTTCAATCGAGTACTTAGTAACGTCTTATCATGCTTGGTAACACCCACGCCTTAGGCTACAGAACCCAAATCGACGATACCGGTACTTGGCCACGCAGCATTCTAATGCCTAGTCCCTCGTTGGCTTCAACACAGCTGCTTACAACAGCATCGCTGTGGCTCGCCCCTGGCTGAGGACGTCGCGCCCACACCATTCCTATTGGCATGTGGCATTCGCCGAAGCTAGTCAGGCATTGTCTTTGATTAATTGCCATTGCCGCTAATGTACTGTCGAATACATATTGAGCTGAGAAAGCTGCCATAACGCCATAGCTCAGACTTGCTGCGGGGTTCATGGCGTCAATGTTAATCGCTGAGCTGGTGCTCTCTGTGTCTTCCATGCTGCCGTCTATTTTGCCATGGGGCTGGAGGTTGTCATCCTGCCTGGCATTGCCTGACGAGTAATATTGAGAAGCGTAACAGCCCTGAGTCGGCACCTCCGAACAAAACGTAGCGCATTGCTGTTCCCGAGTATCATGTTTAGTGCAAAAGTAAGCTTCTTTCCATGTGAGCGTGTTGTTGGCACACGGCGGTACGTTCCTCATGGAAATGCTTGGCATTGAACTTCTGCCTCTGCTGCACACAGTCAGCTAATGTCGCCTGTTCTTGAAAACCAAAATGCTGTTGTCCAGAGAAGCACCTGCCAATTCGAGTGTCTGTCTTCTCGAGGGGGTCAATCAGGGAGTGGTCAAAATGACCACTGTCTGGAATGCTCGCGTCTATTGCCCTTAGAACCGTTTGTTCCCCACAACAGCTAGCCCTCGGTATAGCAGTTCCATGGACCGGCGAGGCCTGCGTATCCTCGCCGTTAAGTCCTACCGCCACCTTGGCATCGCTGGGGGGACGGCCGTTGGCTTGCGCCGCGCACGCAGAATGCCATTTTTGTGCATATGCTTCGTTTGACATGCACTCATGGCTTACCGTGTGCTCCAGCCGCGACTTTCCGGTCGCGCTCCCTGACATGGTGCAGCCTAGCTCACTACCAATGCTGCGTAGAGCTGCTAAATATTATATGTTATAGCTTACATTTCTCTATGTATTCTTCCTTACACATTACATGATGACAATACCAGCAGCGGTGCAACTGTTGGACACAGAGCAGGCTAACGGTAGGTGGACCGCAGACAACCGTGTGTTGATTGGTGCGGCAAGCTCCTCCCCTATACATGGTGCTGTCGCGCCCATACGCCGGCTTGCACACCTAGCGCCACTGGGGTCCACACTTTGGTAGTCGGGCGGTCCCACGCGCAAGCACACCCAGCTGACCATGTGATCCCTGAAGGTGGGGAAGGTGAGATAGTCGCCAGGCCAGCGGACAGCCAGGTCCATGGCTTTCATGCTGGAGAGGTTCCCCGGAGGGGGGATGTCTTCCGGGAAGGGCCCAGGGTAGGCCTGCCCCGCCGGGGCAGAGCCTGACATCGGCACCACCAGCGGCGTCACCCTAGGCCACGCCCCAGGCAGCTCCAGAGGCAGAGCACCGGCTGCTGCCGCCCCGTAGGGCGGCTGCCCCACCGACTGGCGGACCGGCGCAGTGACGTAGGAGGGCGGCGGCGCAGCAGCAGGCACCTGGGGCAGCTGGGCGTCAGCCCACGCCCCCGGCGGCTGCAGCAGTGGCTGCTGGGGGGCGGCCGAGGTCCCAAGCGCTATCTGCGCCGATGCGAGGGCTGGCGCTGCGGTGGCCGCTGACGTCCCGCAGGGCAGCTGCCCGTCCACCTGGCCGACCGGCGCAGCAACCCAGGCCACTGGCGGCACGACGGCTGCAGCCGGCGGCAGCGCCTGTTGTCGCGCACCCGATGACGCCCCAGGCGGCTCCATTGGGGGATTGGCACCGGCTGCTGCCGCCCCGTAGGGGGGCTGCCCCACTGACTGGTGGACCGGCGCCGTGACGTGCGGCGGGCGCTCCACCCCCCTTGGAACCGGTTGCTGCTCCTGGGGCGTGTATACCACAACCGACGGGGTCGGCTGCTGCTGAAGCGGCGGCGGCTCCGCTGCTGCCACCAGCCCCGCAGGCCTGAGGGCGTGGACGAGTTGGGCCAACCCCGCCAGCACGCCCTGAACGGCCTCCAAACCCCGCGCCGAGGTGCTGGTGGTGGCCACGGACGGTTGACTGGCCGACGCCGCCCGATGCTGGGAGGCGCTGGCCCCCAGGTGGCCATGGGATGCCACCCAGTCGTCCGTCATGGTGGGCGTATAGGTGCTGGTGCCATACGACCGACCGCTGTAGGTGGATGCAGGCGGCTCGTACGACTCATCATCACTGGAGGTGGTGGGGTCAGCGACCGCGTCGAACTGGGCCCCTAGCACCGAGGGCGTCGGGGTCAGGCGTGAGCGTGCGGAGCCGCCACGTGCAACGGATGCACCTCCGGCCACCGACCCCCCATCGGCAGCTGGCCCGCCGCCGGCGACAGGCGCCCCCCCGGCGGCTGGCTGCCCACTGGCCGCCCGGCGCGCGGCGATGGCGGCCCCGGCAGACGCCGAGCCCGCCGCACCCCTCACGGCTGCGACCGGGGGTGGCGCTGCTGCGGCCCCGTTCCGTCCGGCTGCAGTGGCGGCCCTGGCAGACCCTGAGCCCGCCGCCCCCCTCGCGGCTGCGACCGGGGGAGGGGCTGCCGCGGCCTGGCCTCCACCGGCCGCCGTGGCGGCCCTGGCAGACCCTGGACCCGCAACCGGCCCAGCCGCCTCGGAGGCCGCCGCAGTCCCTCTCTTCCCACGCCGGCCACTGCCCTGTGGCGCAGCTCGCTCTGACTGCGCCCCGCGTGGTCTCTCCAGCTCCGGGATCACCTCAGGGTCCAGGCCGCGCGTGCGGAGACTCTTCCTCACGGGCCCCCGGGGGACGCCAGCGTCGCTGGCCGGTCGAGGAGGCCGGGAAGGGTGAGGTGCCGCAGGCGGGCGCGACGTGCCAGCGCCCGCCGCCGCCGCCAGCACCTGCCCGGCAGCGCGCACCGCTTGGCTGGCCACGCCACCCACGGCGACCGCGGCCTGCAGCATGCCCCGGCTCATACTGGCGACGCCGGCGGCACGTGGCTGCGACGCAGCAGCAGGGCCGGGCACCGCTCCACCTCTTTCCACCACCTCAGGGGCCGGGGGCTGGCCCTCCTGTTCCTCACACACCCCCTTGCTGCCACCTCGGCGGCCACCCGAGCGATGGCTGCCGGAGCCCTTCTTGCTGCTAGGCGACATGCCGTGCAGACACCCCTGACGAGTGCTGAGCTGAGCTGTGCTGCAGCTGCACTGAGCGTCGTCACTGGGCTACACCGACAGGGCTGAACAACGAGCGGCGGAGGACCGCTCTGCTTCTCCCCACTGCCGGCTGCTCCTCTGTGAGGGGCTGCGGTCCCACGCTGCACCGCTCGCTGCCAACCCTGTGGGCAGCACGGGAGCGAAAAGGGGAGGGCGCACACGGGGAGTCTTCAGTACAGGCCGCGAAGTATCACGGCCTTTGCTCTGCTCACAGCAGAGCGCTGGTACAAATGTGCTACCTGCAATCACGAGCTGGGACTCGCGTTCCGGACCAAGAATCTGACTCGCACGTTCCAGACCGAATCCTTCGGCCTCTCACTCTGCCCAAGACAGAGCGCTGCTCTCGCTAACGCAAGTGATGCAATTAGCTACTTTCTGCTAGAGCACCCGTAACCGACCGCAGACGTCGTCAGGTGGCTCGCTCGCAGATGCGCGGATGCTCGCAAGCAAAATCCGGCAACCGTAAAGTAAGGGAGCGCTCCTCCAGCCAATAGCCCAATATTAACCGTAATCCCCAGAACCAGCACTGTACCGAGACGAGCGTTCGCGGTCTCGACCCAATTGTCGTATCCACCAGCCGGATCGAAGGTCGCGCGCAGCTGGTGCCATTTCGCTCCCTGCTTGCACAGAGAGGGGCGCACCTAGATCTCCTGAGACCAGGTTAGCGCCACCCGGCAGCCTTGCGCCGCAGTCTGGGGTCCGACAGCAAGGCGGCTGGGCCACAAGCTGACCAGGCCTTGTCACGCCCGATTACTGGCAATTGCCCAATTACCGGCACAGGGTGTTTCGGCAGTTGGTGGTTGCGGACTAGGGTTTGGATTGCTTGGGTCACGTGGGTCATTCCGTCCTGGGAGATCTTCTGAGTAGCATTTGGATGCCTAGATCTATAGGATGGTTGTTATGATGTGGCTTTGGCATGATTATTCTTGGTGGGAGATGGTCTGTGCTAGTGCATTTAGGTGTTGCTCGGCCCCAGTTTGGTGCCTCGCGACACGAGCGGAATGCTGCTCGCGTCGGTGAGCTATTGCAGAATGTAGGACTTCTCTTACATGTAACATGCAAGCGACGAGCAGTCTTTGCTGCCTCCGACGGTTCCTTCACAAGCTCGCATAGCGGCAGCCCCACGTAGTCGGCAGCCGTCACTAGTGCTGTAGCTAGGAGGATGTCCCAATGGGAGCTAGGCAGCTTGTCAGCGACAGCCATGCAGGCGTTGCGGCGCAGCCGCGAGCGCGCCATTGTGCTCGTCCATCTTCGTCTTCCCCACGCTTCCTCCTACGTGCCCCTCTTTCCCATCCTTCCATCCATCTATCCATCCCTCATCCATTTGTCGCGAGGCCATGCCTGACTTCAGTCAGGACTTTCGGGATGCTGATTCGCGATGTCATGCGAATGTCGTCGCGGCTTGGCGTTTCCGTGGACGTCAACCTGGATCTGGCTTCCACAAGTGGACCTGAGGAGTAAGCTCTTTGTTGCTGCCGGAGTGATGCATGCTGCGTGATTCCGACTATTGCCGCGCTTGCCTTAGTCGCGCAATGCAAGTATAGCATTAGCCGGACGGTCGACCATCGAGCGCTTCACATGTTTTGTTTTAGGTTTGTGTTTATTTGGTTCAAGGCCGGTATTGCGCAGGCTGTGCGGCCTGTAAGCAGGACCGCCCGGGACGGAGGCCATTGGAGAGCCTACCGTAGGCCCGAGAGCAGCAGTGCTGTCGCTTATACGGTACTTCGAACTTGTTTAGTAGGCATATCCAGACAACACGTGGGGCGGCCAGCACGAGGGTACGCCATGGGACTACGGGGGCCAAGGGAGAGCTAGCCCGAGCTCGTGAGAAGCGGCCTAGGTTGGTCACGGGGTGCCATTAGTTAGGCATGTGAGAGTTGCTGGCGGTGAGTTATGACTTGAAGGGTGCTGCTTATGCTTTGCTTCCGTACGGCAAGGGGTGATGCATGCGTTGGGCCGCAGGATGTTAAGCCAGACAGCGCTTGGGCTGCTTTGCTTAGGCGAACTTGTGGTTGCTGGGTTGTTTCCTTCTGAAGGCGTTGGGTGCATACTTTACTGCTGTGCTTGTACTTTAGGGTTGTCTTCATGCGCATGCACACGTGCCTTGGTTGTGCTGCGGGTTGATGGCGTGCCTTCCCCTGGCAATCTTGTGTATTGGGATAGGATATTCGAGGGTTTAGGTTGGGTAGCTTATTGCATGGAGCAGGTGGAGACAGCTTCAATCGAAGAGCACAATTCCAAGGGAGGTATCATGAGATCAGAGATCAAAGTTTGGCTTTTCAAGCAGAGTTTTGCCCAGCGTTCCATGGGCAGGGGCCTTGGACGGCTTAGCCTGTACCCATGTTGCGTCATTTGTCAGCTTAGGCTCGGAGACAGATGTCTGAGTTCGGGCTGTTGGGGCCAGGGGCCTTGTGTTGGTTTTGCCTGTGCCTGTTTCGGTTATCCAGACCATTCTCTTGGTAGGGTCTGTGGTGCGTTGTGCAATGTAGTTTTCCCTGGTTTATTGTGCAGGACGTTGCATGGGCCTGGTGTGTTGCCGTAGCCTCAGTTGGTTGATGGTTGACAGATGAGGAGGTTTCTTGTTTGCGTTGGTTGGTGGTGCAGTTGCTTTCACGTGTTGTTTTGGGTTGGACGCGACTTCTTGCTGTAGCCGCCCTTACCACGTGTGTTGTGGCTTGGTCGGCTGGGGGGGGCGCGATGGGTAGTCGCGTCCAGGATAGTCAGCAATCCGGTAACATGGCATGACAGCTGTCACGCCAGATTACTGGCAATTGCCCGATTACCGGGGAGGATTAGTATATTGGGCCTGGAATTGGCGCCCATTTGTAACAGTTTGTTTGATGGTAGACAGTGGGTGTTGTAACTCGTCACGCGTCTACTGGTAGACAGCAGGTGTAGTACTACTGGTTCGGTTCGGTAGTACAAGACAGACAGACAGACAGACAGTCTAGTCGTTGGCGTTCAGCGTCGACTAGACAGCAGGTTTACCAGGATTGGGGGCATTTTGGATGGCGGGTAGACAGGAACCATTGGTGGGGGGTCCTTTGAGCCTTGACTAGACAGGGAGTGTTTGTAGTGCACAGCTTTCGCCATTTGCTAGACAAGTGTACGGCCATAAGGGAACAGGGCGAACTGATCCGAACATCACTTGCATCACCGGATCAAAAACTCCAACTCATCAAGACCAACGTACAGACGAAGATTATCTACGGGTTCGCTGCCATGGCATACACATCAACCGACCTTGCCCTGTTAGATCGCATGGTAGCCAGCCTTGCCAAGAAATGCTACGGCCTTAAACCAGGCTTCCCCACCCGAGCCATCCTCCTTCCAACCAACAAATTCGGACTCGGCCTGGGATCCCTTCTCCCCGAATACGTACGGCATGCCAGTCGGACCCTCGTACAGGCACTGAACGACAATGGGCGCCTCGGCACAGTCACTCAAGCACTGCTCTGCTATCAATACGCCGCCATGGGTACCCTCCCTGCGTACGACATGCGGAAGGAAGGCCGGTTCTACACAACCCTGAAACGCATAAGCCTCCTCAGAGACAACGGTCTCGAGATTACGAAGATGGGCAGCAACCTTGCCCCCGCAGTGAACACCATCTTCCTGGCGCTCCAACGTACCTTGCCACAATGCACCCCTGACACAACCCTCCCGCTACGGCTTCTCTTACCCCTCACCGAAATCGGCCTAAACCTCCATGACCTCATAGACAAGAACACCAAGAAGCACCTGATCGACACAGATGAGCTCGCACGGCTGTATACCCGGCGGCGAACCATACAGAACCGACACAAAGTCGCCCTCAACCGCCTCAGCTTAGCACTCAGCGGTCTGCAGGCCCCCAACGCAGAAGCAGGCAACCCCACTCCCGACCCCCGCAAACATAACGACACCAAACCCCTAGCTGAATACCAGCGACGACTCCCCGACATCCCCACCCTAAGTGGCCTGATTCACAACACCACTGTACCGGCCCCCAGACGAACCCTCGTCCCCACCCTCACACCGTTCCTTGTACACAGTGACACGACCACCAGACACGTGAACGCAACTAGACACGTCGCAACAACACACGCTGCTACTGCCGAGGTTGAAATGACCGCAGCAAGACCCATCGGGCCTCCCGCACGGCGTAAAACCAAACCCAGCGCACACCGACGGCAACAGGCCTTCATAGACACCAACACACGGGTGCACAACACACAAGTACGAACCACAACATCGCAATCCCACAGGCTCCAGGTCGCCCTAGAAGAACATGATGCACGCAACCGAACAACGTACAGACAAGCACAGCACTACGCAACAGCCATGTATGCAGACCTCACCCGGGTATCTCGGAAACTAAAGAAATCCCTCACCGACGCGAAGCAACACCTTCTCTCAACGCTCAATTCCCCACCGACCTCCACCCCGGGAAACAGGAACGGACACCACCGCCCAATGAGCGCAACCCTACAAGCCAAACTAGACCAAAATGCCGCCGCAAACCCCGATGGCAACCCCGTAATGACCTACCTGCACGACGAAGCCGAACGCGCCCCGCTGGCCGCCACCAACGCGGCCCAGCAACCGGGGTACCACCCCAACCCGCAGCCGCCCCCTGATGGCCACACGCAAAGGGTAAGGCCCAAGGCGTCACGCACGATGCAGAAACACACCCTCAATTGGCTGCGAGACGAATCCGGACCCATAGCCGCACACATCGCCGCCCACCCCCAAGACACGACAGCCGCCAACCAACTCGTGTACGGTACATACAATGGAACCGAGAGGGTGCGCAGCATCATAGACGGCCCCTCCACCATGCGAGAGATTACCGAGCGAGAGGCTAAAAGAGCAGCAAAAACCCGAACATCCAGCAGGCCATCCGCCCAAGACCCCGCCCCGCATGCTACAAGCGAGACACACGCACGCTACTATACAGTCGACTGGTCACCCACCATCATCACGCCCTTGGCGATACGCGCGTACGAAGCAATGGGCTACCATCCACGGCTCTCCAGGCCTGCAATACGGGAGCTGGGCAGAGGGGGTGGTAAGCTCTTACGCTACGTCGAATGGGAGCCTAGCAAAATGCCGGAGCGCGACATAGCAATACAGGATAACTGGGCGGCCCTACTCGCCACCCACAACGCCAAAAGAGTTAGGCGCGGCACCGGTGCAAACCCAACACCACCGCCCGACAATAACCTCACTAACGAGCAAAGGCAAGGACGATGGGCCCCGCCCATACCCAGAAGGATTGAGCATGGAAGCCTCACAAGGGCCCACACAACACTCGTCAGCAGTCCATGCAACCCCGACAGCGATATCCACCCCACTGGAAAGTTCCACATCCAAACCGGGGCGCCACCCATGTCCCCCCCAGCCGGAGGGCCCGCAATGATGGCAACAATTAATGAAGACACCGCCTACGTATACAGTCCTAGGGGAATCTGCCTGGGCACAATACCCGCCGCACGCCTACTCCTCCTACGGAAGCGTTACCTGCACATGCAGTCCACACACAGCGAGCTCCACCGCAGCCTGTCAGGAGGCCGCAGCTTTGAGGAAAACGTAGCCCGCCTCCTCCTGCGGAACCAAAGCAACAGGAAACTCGGTAACCAACAAAAGCCAACGGGCACACCGCCCGAGCTCATGGAGGCCCTAGGCACCGCCCTCCAACGGGTGAACCCAGATAGCCCCACCACAGAACGTTTCGGCACACCCCTTACGTGCAGCCCCCTGACAGAAGCCTACTTCAGCGACGAGGTGGAAGACCAACTATTCGGTGCAAACCTAGGGGCCCTCTCAACCCCCTTCACAGGCAGCACGGTTGCCTACCCAGCCCATGATGCCCCCTCCGCCCTCCGAGCAGCTACATGGGCAGTTGCCAGCGCAGAATGGGCACCCTCACACACCCGGTGCATCACCTTCCTGATTGCCCCGTGCAAACCAGCTGCCCCGCACACGAAAATATACGACACGCCCTACGCACGCAGAATCGCAGAGATCCAAATAGCACACCCTGGCGGTGAACCCCTGACCCCCACCCCCGAAGTGGCTCCGGGCACTGACCACCGCCCCCGCCCACGCAAATTGGAGATAATCCTAATTACCAATGAAGCCGGGCTCACCTCTTTGAACGCGGAAGCATGGTCCTTCCTGAAGGCGCGACTCAGACGACTCGGCGCCAAATCCATTCCCGACGACCTGTCCGATAGACCTCGCCGCGACCCAGGAAAGCGAGCATATAGCCAGCGAGTACTCCAAAGAATCAAGACGTTCGCAGCCTCCCCACCAGTACCTCCTCGCCCGACAGTCACGGTCAGCGCATCGCATACGGACGCGGCTCGTAGCCCCGCAGAAAATCCCTCTACGCGACGGCACCCTCTGAGATACAACCCAAACGCAATCATCTACAGATGGGAGCAAGATCGAGTGCAAAACAGCCAACGGCGAGCAACACGTACGACTCGGAGCCTCAGTCCATGATCCGCAAGGACTCACCCTACACGTCAACCCCAATGGAAACGGAGTGACAATGACAATCCAACGAGCCGAACTGTCTGCAATCCGCGCGGCACTGGAAGCCCACTCCGAACGGCCCCACCTGATTATTGCAACTGACTCACTGGTTTCAATCCACCTCATCAAGCAATCTATCACTGAGCCCTGTAAACTACACATCTCCAAGCACCGTCCCCTACTCGAAAGCATTGCTCAACACTTAGCGACCAGAGCACGCGAAAACAAGTATACCACCATCCTGAAGGTGAAGTCGCATACAGGAATCACTGGAAATGAGGCAGCAGACAAAGCGGCAACGGCGGCGGCCCGCGGCGAGGTGGCCCCCGATGTCACCGAAACGGCCGACAACGCTCCTTACGACAGGATATGGTGGGTGAAAGACGGAGCACGCAACCTGTACGCGACAGACCTCAACAAGGGCATCACGAACCTTCTCCCAGCCAAAACCCAGAAAGGATACACTAACGATACTCAGTACACGGCCCTATGGGAGGAACACGGGAAAGACCTCTGCCCTAAAGCAAGCAACGCCGCATTCACCATGCGACACGCGCACACGCTAGTCAAACGTGCATTTGACGCCAGATGGGGCCAGCTCTTCCATGAAGGGCTCAGGCGCCGGTTCAAGATGCGCTCTCGACACCCCACCCGCTGGCACCCGGACACCCCTCCCGAGGACCGTGGGCACGGACCCCCCTGTCCCGTATGCCGTAAGGCCTGTGACTCAGGGGGCCACATCCTGGGTGGCTGCAAAGATCCGCGAATGCACGGGATGTATTGCACAAGACATGACGGAGCTGTCCGTATCGTAGCGGATGCCATACACAAGGGGCAGCACGGAGGGAGTTACATGGTCATGGACGCGGGGAAAGAAGAAGAGCTCCCAGAGTACATAGCGGGGAAACGTCTACCCGAATGGCTCCGACCCCCACACACCGAAGCATCAGAGTGGGACAAGATGAGACCTGACATCCTAGTCATACAGGGCCTGCCAGCCAGCAATAACACGATGCAGAACCCCCGGAAGCGCACACGAAACCCGAAACCCTACCCTATCCACATCCTTGAGATAGGCTACGCGGGAGACCTCAGACATGCTGACAAACAGCATCAGAAGGCCAACCAGCACAAGCGCCTTGCCGAACTACTCAGGGCGGATGGATGGACCGTGCAATACACCACTCAGGAGGCCATCAGCCTAGGAGTAGGAGGCACCATCCGAAAAACCCTCATAGACCTGGGAGTCACCCCAAGCAAAGCCACAAAGTGCTGCGAAGCACTCCACCACCACGCCCTTACCCACCTCAACAAGATAGTCAGGTGCCGAAGGATGCTCGAATACAACCCACGAGCAACCCTCCAAGAGGCGGGATAAGGACACGTGCAATCTCTGAACACGTCGATGGTGGTGCTGGCATCCAAGGGCTAACCCCCTCCAGTGCCTCACCCCCTTAATCCACGCCAGGGCTTGCCCGGCGTAACTATTATTATTATTATTATAATTAGTCCACTGTTGACGTTTGGCAATGTGTTTAGTAATCCGTTGCATGACATGGAATCGATCTTCACCAATGAGCACAGTGCGACCAGTGGCGGTTAGTGCCGCAGCTGTGATGCAGGCCATGTTGTGTTTGCGGTCATCAGTCGAAACGTAAAGCACCGCTGTTCCAGCCGCGGCATCCCTAAAGATTTCTGTTAATACGCGCTGCCTGTGAATAGCATCCATACGTGGCAACCATGCTACCTGAACAATTTGCCGCGTCAGCGTACTAGCAATGGTGTGGAGAGCAGCATGTGGTGTCTGGAAAGCACGGCGGAGAGTGCTGTTGATGTGGTTTGTACAGCTGTACGACGGCTTGCCTTGAAATTTTCATCCATGCTAATGCTGGGAGACAGGTACGTCGGGCAGTGCGCATGTCTGCCTGAAATTGGTCGTGCCAAAAGCTGTGCCAGAAATCGTACAACACGGCTGTAATTGTGCTTTCACAAAGTCGGTTGTGACCTTCGGAAGATCGCCACCATTCTGTGGAGCTAAGCGCAGCACTTGCGTTTTGCTCAGCGAAATGAAACGCTGCTGCTGCTGCTTCGTTGCCGTCGTCCTCCGCATCAGCGTACGCTGCACGGCTGTGTTGATGGATGAAGAGTTGTCGACGATCACTATAGGTAGCGGCCCACGTCGCACTCAGTGATTGTGAGAGCTGCGCCGGTGTTATGCCACTATCAAAGGATGCTACCAAGTAATCGAGCAGTGTTTTGGTGATCCGTGTATCGCAATGACCTATAATTGGTTCAGTTTGCCACAAGTCACTATTGGACGCAAAAAACAGCTGCATATCTTCTAATGAAAACATATGAAAGCGATGATTGTGAGAAACACATCGGTATCTGTCGCAGGTCGCAGGGTAAACCCCGTCAATGTGTAAGAGGTGGAAATTTCTGGTGCCTGCACGTCTAACTATGCAGTCGTATGGACCGTGGCGACAGCTACTAGGTACTGTAGGCGCTCCTGTGGTCGACAACAGTTGTACGTGATAATGTGTCGGGTAATGTTCTGTCATAAACAGCTTGTCCATTGTGGCCGCGATTACACAAGAAGGATGCGGAGCAATTACAAAAGTGGTGGTATGTTTATGTAGTATTGTAAAGCATGCAATACATTGCAATACCCTCCGTGTACGACGGTACTATAATTGTTGGAACGCTGATGTCAATTCAGCGTGTACAACGAGGCGCACAACCTGAAGATGTCTTCTTGTGGCAACGCAAAGATTCAACGAGTGGTACCTGTACGGTGTAATGTTGTATTATCCTATGACCCATACACCGCATCTCTTATAAGGCACAATTGTTCAACAAACACACAATTTGCGGGAAGCCTGGAAGCCCAGTAACCTCAGCGCTACTGAATAGGGCTTCCTAGGTATGCGCTCTCAAACAATCATTACGTGACCGTCCACGAGGAGTCCCGCGATGTGGTGGGGCTGGTACGCGACGTACGCGGACACCATGAACTCCGGCGGATGGTCGATGAAGAGCTGATTGGCGACGAGGCCTGCGGTATTGTGGACATAACGACGTACAGGTTAGAATACCGTGCGTTACAAACTACAGTACAATAAATATGTACGTTATGGCACGATACCGGTATCATAGGGAAGAGTTGTGATCAGCGTCCATGGAAGGCTTACCGGGTGGCTCGGGAAGGTAAGGTACGGTGAAGCCGGACCGGTAAAACATGGAGTCGAAATAGTTTACGTTCGGACGAAGTGAACCAGTCGCCAGAGCCGCGATGACGTGAGTCCATATCCAGGAGCTCTCCTGTTCCAACATGGGCGGTATCCACGTCTGCACCACACAAATGAATTTTAGATAATAATTCGTTTAGAATCCATGCATGCCATGCCATGCCGTTGTTCACGTCCAGCGAAGTGTGGAAGGATGACGTAGCCGATTGATTGTAACGCCTACAATGCTGTGGTGGTTCTATCGGATCCGGTCCTTTCTTACCTGGCAGGGAACCGCGTGCGTAGTCTGACGTACAGGGAGGAGAAGGAAAATGGGTCCGATGACCAGGTAAGTCTCTCCACTGTTCGTAGCGTACAGAGGCAGCACCATAGAGAGAGAATACATGACGATGTGGGCATTCATCGTAAACAAGCATCGTGTACAAGCGCTTAGCACGACCGCGATGGACCAAGCCGGGGCGTTGGGGATAGTCTAGAACCCCCACAAACTGCTCACCGGCAGTGTTGTAGATTCGTTAGGTTCGTAAGAGTAGGTGGTAATCTACCAAAGGTAGTACCGACTGTCTCAGGCTGGCACTGCCCCAGCCACAACTCTGAAGAGTGTGCTCCAGAAGGTTAAGCAACGTAACTTAGCCACTGTTCTGTGAGCAGAGACGATTTAAGCCATAGGATCGTAACTTCTGGAGTTCCGTACAGATTCCTAGTAATCCTCATCATAATCCTTCCGTTAGATTATCCTCATTCTGTTATGATTATACAACCATCCATAATCTTAACTTCCTCTTTAGTAATTAACCCTACAAACATTATTCCTTAGTCGAGGTTCCTTAACATGTCTATCGACATGCCGCTACAACATCTGCCTCCCTCCCCTTAAGCGCCAGCGTCCTCGCGGCGTTCAGGGTGGTTAGCCCAATATTCGTCAATCACATGTCGGTCCACAAAATCCTTTTCATCAACCCATGTGTTATGGGCATGATCATAACCCTGCCATTTCACATAGAAACGGGTAAGGGTACGTTTCCTTAACTTCTTACTTTCATGATCCAAAATCTTCTCCACAGTCCATACAGGTCGATTCGTAACGGGTTCAAACTCTAACGGAGGTGGTGGTTTAACTGAACCTCCAGGGACATCAGTTCGATAAAGCCGTAGCAATGAAACATGAAACACATTATGGAACCGATATTCAGGAGGCAAGGTTAACTTAGCAGCCGCCGGATTGATCATTTCTTCAATAGGGAAGGGTCCAATAAACTTAGGCATCATTTTCCGGGTACCACGTTGAACAGCAAGATTCCGAGTACTCAGAAGCACTTGTTGCCCAACAGTGAAAACCACCTTACGTCTCTTACGATCCGTATCACTCTTTGCACGATCCTGTGCTGCCTGCATGCATTTCTTAGCAGCTTCAATACGATCATGAAACGTAGTAGAATAATCCTTAGCAGCAGGTACAGCATCTCCAATCTCACGGTGCAGAGGCGTCCGTGGATGGAAACCATAATTCAGATAGAAAGGAGACTGACCAGTAGATCGATTCTTAAGGTCGTTAATCGCAAATTCAGCAGCATCCAAATACTGGTCCCACTGCGTGGGATCGTATTCTGCATACTGCCGTAGCATATCCCCAAGAATCCGATTCATACGTTCCGTTTGTCCATCAGTCTCAGGATGAAAAGCCGTACTCAAATTCTGTTTCGTACCCATACGTTTCAATAACGCAGGTAAGAAAGCTCCAGTAAACCGAGGGTCTCGGTCCGAAATGATCGTTTTAGGCATGCCATGTAAACGTACAACACAATGGAACATAAGGTCAGCTGTACGTTCAGCAGTCACCGAATCTTTACACGGCGCCACATGAACCATCTTAGTCAAATGATCCACAAACACTATAAGGCTGTTGTTCTTACGTTTCGTTTTCGGTAATCCCATAATGAAATCCATAGAGACGCTGTCCCAAGGCATCTCAGGAATCGGTAAAGGCTGTAAAGTACCTAACGGAGCACCCGAAGCAGGCTTATTCCGTTGGCAAGAATCACAAGTAGCCACGAAATCAGTAACATCAGCTCGAAGCGTAGGCCACCAGAAGTGACGTTGCACTAGTTCAATCGTCCGGTCACGACCAGGATGACCAGCCATAAGCTCCGAGTGATTCTTAACAATAATGTCCTTCTTAATATCCGGATCATTAGGGATCACTATCTTCAGCTCATTTTCTCCCTCCTCCTTCCTCTGAAAGAATCCGTCAGGATTCGCTATGAGGTCCTTAAGGTTCTTAGGATCCTGAAACCATACATCACGCTGCGTTGCAGCCTTAATTCGAGTAAGCAAGTCAGGATCACTAGTCGTGCCCGTACAGCACGCCATAAAAGCAAGGAGAGGATGACGAGAAAGTGCATCAGCCACCACATTTAACTTACCAGGCCGATAAACCCACTCAAAGTTGAATTGCTCCAGAAATTCAACCCATCGAGCTTGTCGTCGGCTTAAATGAGCTTGGGTCTTAAGGTACGTTAACGGGTGGTGATCCGTAACGAGGGTAAATGGGATAGAGCTCTGTAAATAACAACGCCACTCACGTAGCGCGTTAACAACACCAAGTAGTTCCTGTTCTCCAGTACCATAATTCCGTTCAGCAGGTGAAAACTTCTTACTCGTGAAGGCCACCGGACGTCCATCTTGTAATAAGACAGCACCCGTACCATTCAACGAGGCATCAGAGATCACCTCAAAAGGTTTCGTAAAGTCCGGATAACGTAAGAGAACATCATCTTCAAGGTGTCGTTTCAGAGCCTCACCAGACCGAAGCGATCTCATGGCCTGCCCATGTGTTGTAGTATACTATAGTTGTGTATAGTAGTGTGTGTGGTCGGACTGCAGCGGTTCGGTCATGCTGTTAGGTACAGTTACAGATAGGGCTGCGTTGCTTGCGTAATGACGGCGCGCTGAACAGCGGCAGTCGTTACCCGCTTGCTACCATAACCAATACTGCGGTTGCCCAGCGACACGTTACCAGGTACCACTTGCAAGTCCACCCGGCGTGTGATCCACCCTCCCAGTACAGGTACAGGTTCGGGCCCTTCCCCCCTTTGTCCTAGCTGTCAGTTGCCCGGTACCCGCAGCACCACCCCCGCCTAGTTGCATGTGCCCAACACCCATTCCATCAGCCGCTCAGGCGGGCCCTAGGATGTTGTGTGCATGCATTTAGGTGCTGTCATCGTCAGTGTCCTCCTCGCCGCCCTCCGAGGCAGAGCCACTTCCATCTGCATCCCCATCCTCATCACTGCTTCCCTCACTAGTGTCCGTGTCCTCCACGGGATCTTCCGACGCCGCCATGCTGCTGCTGCTGGCCCTCTCGTCCTCCTCGTCATCTACATCGGACACATCCTCGTCCGTGTCCCCCCCAACGCCATCACTACCCTCGTCCCCGCTCGCCGTGTGCTGCTGCTCCTCACTGCTTGCCAGGTCCACGGCGCCACTGTGGTGGCCGCTGTCCGAGCAGTCCATGGAGCCGTCGCTGGCGGCGGCCTCCTCCGAGGCGGCAGCGTGCTGGCTGCCATGGGCGTCACCCGCATCTTCATCCGCGACCTTTTGGAACTCACGGATGTAGATGTACGAGTGGTTGTTGTAACTGGCCGTGGGTGGGGTGGGTGGGGTGGCGGGGAGGGCGGTTGTTGGAATGCTGCGCCGTTTAGGTGTGTGAATTAGGCAAGGACTTAAGGTGCACACTCTGGGCATTGCGTGTTTTTAGCAGGGGCACAGCAGGGGTTGTCAGCAGGCTTTGAGAGCTGCCACCTTTTCCCGCATGGACTCACGTGCGCAGGGTGGCGTCCCGGATGATGAGAGTGCCATCCGAGAGGCTCAGGAGGGGCGTCAGGACCAGCTTGGCGTACTTGCGGTCGCTGCTGATCTTGATCGCGCTGGCCTTGCCAGCCGGGAATCCCAGGAACCGATGGATGGCCATGTCGTGGAAGTGGAGCTCCACACTGTACGAGGTGCCATCCACGCTGCAGTCGGGCGCCAAGCCCGTGAGGATGTACTTGCTAAAGGTGCTGGGACCACCCTTGAGCTTGCCGTGGACCGAGCACCTGGCGTGTTGGGTTTTGGGAAGCGCAGAGTAACGGGTGGTTCAAGGCAGCAGTAATGGTAGCGGGGCTGGTACACGCATTGTTGAAACAAACTAGCAGAAGTCTGGAGTCACGCTGGTAAGCATATTCCCGTGCCACACTCACGTGAAGGTCGAGTCCTCGGAAACCTGGAGCCGCTTGCCGCAGGGCTGGTTGTTTGGGGAGGTTGGTTCCGTGCAGTCGTAGCTGAAGGGGTTGTTCACGTTGTGCAGGACCTTGATCTGCAGCCGCACATGGCTCACGTACACGTTGTGGAGTGGGTGCCGGGCCGCAGCACTGATGGCCTCCGTCAGCTTCTTGGACCTGCAGGCGTTGGACACCTCACCAGCGTTCTGCAGGGTTGGGCAGGAGAGATGGGTGCGTAAGAGCGGTGGAATGGTGGCCGGAACGTTAGTTGGCTACCTGTGTACCCAAGTGGCCGGTCCCAGATGGATATTTAGCAAGGTGTTGCCATACCTGGAATGCGAAATTGGTGCTGCTGATATCCGTGAAGCGGGCCATGGGCTCCGTAGCCGTCTGGATGCTTGTGATGGCGCGGGTGGTGAGGCTGTAGTTGACAGCGCTCCCAGTCCTGAAGACTCGGGTGGCGGCGTTGAGCACGAGAAGCACTTGGCCCACCTTCCACTCCGTCTTGGCCAGGTCCCTGCGTGGTGGAGACGCGAGGCGGCATCACGAGCAAGCAAGTCATGGGCAATAATAATGCCGCGTGTAATCTTGCGCGGCCTTCAAAGCAGAGTTTTTTTTTCTATTACGCAGCCCAAGCAGGTAGTAGGTTGTGTTTTCTGAAAATAGCAGGTTTCTGATTTGGGATCTGCGCGCTTGCGCCTGTGGCCCGCATCCGCAGTACCCTTGCCCTCTTGCATGCCTCCGATTGTCACCCCTGCTGCATGTTGTAAGACCCGTGGGTCACCAACCCTTTGCTAGTAAGGGAGAACGGCCTCGCTGGCCGGAGGAGGCACTCACGCATGGATTTATTAAAGACACTCCTTGGTTGCACACCGTGGAAATGTTTTTGTATACAGCCGCTTTCCCCTGGGTAATAATCTAGGTAACAGACATGATGCCCAGGAAGCACTTTTCCCGATCTTTCCCTAGCTCACCCCCAAAGCGAGATGGCGATGCTGTGGGTGTCCGTGTAGGTGGGCGAGTCGTTGTTAGGGGCCACCAGCGTCAGCTCACGGGAAGCCACGGTGCGGCCCTGGATGTCCTTCATGGTGAGCGGCGTGGTGCCCTGAACAGCCGCTGCCAGGCAGCATGCATGCATGGGGCAGGTTGGCAAGGGGGTAGTTTTAGGGTGGTTGTAGAATCCTTTGGATGCTGGCTGCATGGTTGGAGGTCTTCTTAACCGGTTTCCCTGCTTACCAAGGATGTTGACCAGGTGGTCGTGCGGCACGGTGCCATCCAAGCACAGCGCCATGTCGGTGAGGGGCACCGGCATGATTGGCTCCAGAGCCGTGACCTGCTGTGCAGCGTCCTTGATGTGTAGGGTCACAGGGCTGCGCGACTTGCTGAACCTGAAGTTGTCCTCACGCCTGCGGCCAGTTAAAGAGGTACAGGTCGGGCATATGGTCGGCGGGGCTGGTGACGCCCACTACTGGGTCAGGCGTGGTGCTTGCAGTTGCTGGGTTGCCCTTTCTTGTCCTAACTGCTTCCCGGAGCCCTATCTATCCGCGACCGTTGTGTTTGCCATGCCCAGACGTACTTTACGACGGGCTTCCGGATGAGGATCTTGCCGTGGTCCATAATATCAGTGAGGTGGCGTGAGTTGCTGGCCCCAAACGTGATGACATCGAGTGAGAGGTGAGGCAGCTCCGGGTCGCTGACAAGCATGCGGACCATTTGCTTGTCAGAGCTTGGTTTGTAGGCCGTGACACTGCGGACGTATGCAAGGAACGATGTCGGCAGCTCGCGGCCGTTGCTGCTGAGCTTTACAGGGTTGACATCGTGCACGGCATCCCGCAGGGGCTTGGCACCGGCGGCATCCTGGCGGATGGGTGGCGAGGAACATGGCAGTACAGGCAGGTGTGTAGGGGTCGGGTTGGGAGGGACGGAGTAAACCTACGAAAGTTACAGGTTACATTTCACTTAAGGACTTCATTAAACATGTTGTACAGTAACATGTTGTACGTGCACACAATGCACGTTTGGGGGTTGTACGTCAGAGGCGTAACTACAGTTCGTGACTTGACCACCCGCAAACCCGGATTCACACACTGTTTAAGTAATGTGTGATTACGCTCACGTATTCTCAGTTCCGAATTTGGATTTTCATGTTAATTCACAACCCTTCCCTAATAGGGGTGTTGAGGAACAACGGCGAAAAGGGTCGTGACATGGCTGCTGGCCTCACCCTGGGCGAGCGAGTCCTGTCCTGGCTGGGGGGTTCCTGTTCGGGGTCCTTGCTGGGCTGCGCCTGCAGGTTGCCCGGGGGGAGGGGGTTGCTCATGACAATCAAGCAGCAAGGAACACGGCGGGCAGCATAATTGGGCAGGCTGCTGCGATGGCTCAGAGGTCAAGGCACCTGCACTAAACAGCGTCTCCCCAAACTAATGCCCGCGCTGTACCTTGGCACTGCAGCGTTTCGCCACTGGCGGCTGCAGGGTGGGCGTGGCGGGCGGGGTCTTGCGCTTGAGGGCAGTAGCGGCGGTCGTCGGCTTGGCACCAGCGGGGGGTGTAGTGGTAGCAGGGGTGCGAGCGCTCTGGGAAAGGGCATGGTGGGTGGGGCAAGGCGGTTAGACCCGGGGAGCGGTCGGTGCGGGAATATTACTTCTGGGGTGCATGTATGTTTTGCGCGCTCACCTTGCGAGCAGGCGGCATGCTGGTGGGCTTGGTGGCCTATGAGCACGGGAAGTGAAAGACGGTGAGGCGGGGCTAGAGTGTATTCAAGTGCAGCAGGCCAAGTACCTGTGGGGTCGCAGCACGCGCGGTGTCCGGTCGCACATGCTCCGGGCATTTCTGCAATGTAAAGGTCACTTTGTTGGCTGGTGAATGACTGTGGTCGGACGTGGGGGGTGCGCATGCAGAGGGATGTAGCGCGCCCAGGTGCGTACCTGGAGGGCAAAGTCGCGCACGTGGGCATCGTAGTACTCCTCGGTGAAGCGGTTGATGTTGACCCAGGTGATCTTGCCCGTGGTGCGGAGCTTGATCTGGACCTCCTTGCTGTTCTTGGGCTCGTTGTAGCGAGCGTCGACCAGGCAAGCAACCATGTCCTCGCTCTGCATTTTTGGGCAGTTTTTTGGTAAGCTTACTAGCGTTAGAGCACACGCCCCGTCATGAAACGCACGGCCTCGCTTACAATATCGTTGCACGTGCGGCCACGCCGAGGGCTGGGCTGCTGGGCCCTTGGGCCACTGATGGTCGGTGCTGCAGCTTCTGCTTGCTTGTTACGCGGCTTGCCACTGGCCTGCGGTGTTAATGCGTATAGGTTGGGTGTCGGAGGAACGGAGGTGCGGAGGCTTGCTCAAGCGGCGGCTATCTCATGCTGCCTGCCTTGTATTACCTTTGCGTTTGTCTTCATGGCACTGGCTGATGGTGACCCGTGCTTGCTGCGGGTCTTGCCCGACAGTGTCGGAGGTGTTGATGGCGGCGCATGGTTGCTGCTTGGCGGCGCGGCGTCGCCCTGTGAGGCGTAGCAGGTGTTGGCTTCACGGCTATGCTGGCCAGCGGGGTGCGGGGATTCACTTACCTTGGTGCGACGGCCGGTGTTCATCTCCTTGTAGTTGGGCTGCGCCTTGTTCCGGGACGGGCGCTCCTTCGCGAATGAAAGACAAATTAGGAAATTATTTGTTATTTTCGGGACCCAGCCTATGTTGGGGGCGTGTGGGCTGTGTTGTGGCTTGCCTTGCCACGCGATGTCGCCATGTCTTGCACACTTAGGAAGGTTCAGGAGGCCTTGAGGCGGGCTGGCTGTGATTAACGGGTAGACTTGTTAATTGTTTACAGCTGAATACATTGCGCATGACTGCTTGTGGGATGCGTTATGTGTACTGCAAATTGTGCGTGGTTCCGGAGGTGGGAGTCTATTGGTCCAGTCGTTGGGCACTTGTGCATAGTGTTTTTAAAGAACCGCACAATGAGCCTTGATGCATTGGTGTCCACCTCAATCGTGCATAGTTTTAGCAGTGCAGGCGCTAGGGACGACTTTCTCAGACGTGTGTGCGATGTGTGGTCCTTTAGTCCACCCGGCTCTGAGGTTGCTGGCGCTGTCATCCGACGTTGCCTAGTGCAGGGATGCTGTGGCGAGCTTAGGGCGTTTGTGAGCGCAGATGGAGTTGAGGGTCGAGTTTGCTGGCGCGCTGAGCACACGGCGCACAGTGCAGAGGCCTGTGTAGAGCGCAATCGCAATCGCAAAAGGTGGGTGAGCGGGCGACGGCTCGTAGTAGACTCGTGCTTGACTTGTGGTAGCCGTTGGTCTCCAAACCTCCTACACCTGGCCTTTCGTTCTGCAGGGCCGGCTTGGCGGCGGGCAGGACGCTGTTGGCACTTGCCGCTGCTGACGAATGCGATGGGCGACGTGTCTGTGGGCTGCGCAGGTAGGCTCGCTCGGCATGTGCATTTCCTGGAGGAGTTGCGTCATTGTAGGACATCGCTGCTTTTCCACCCGTCAAGGAATTAGTGTTCCTATTGCTTGGTGTGATTATTGCAGGCTGGAGGTGGCGGCCGACCTTGTGGTGTGTGGTATCGAGGTGGAGGATGGCGTTGTCGTAAAGATGCTCACATCCATTGGCGCCAACCCACCTCTCCGTGACTGGCAGCGGCAGCTGAATCGGATCGCTGCCTTAAAGTTGATGAATCGGCATGGCGCCTGTCCCAGTGAAACAGCTTTGGCGTTTGCGGTTGACGAGGATGTTCTGCTGGAGCGGCAGGCCGCCTTATTGCAAGCCACGGCTGCCAACAGCAACAGCAGGCGGAAGCCGCAGCATGTGGAGTGGGGCCAGGCGGGGCGGGACGTCCTGGACAGCCTCCGGGATGTGACGGGGCAGGAGGTGGTGGTCTTCATCAACTCAGCCAGCGTGGCGGATGACCGATGCGGAGTATTTGCCGGACGCGAGCAATGCGTGGCGGTGGTGGTGTTGCAGGTGGGGCGCGTGGACGGCCTCTGTCTGGGGGGGAGGGGTGCGTTGGGGTTTGGCGTGGGCGCCATTTGGGCTGTGCAAGTATGGCAAATGTTGTATCCGCTAACGAATGACACCTGGCTGTTGTGCATTCCCGCAGTGCGGGGATCCTGCTTTCATCACGGAGGTGGCGAGGTTGTACGAGCTGGCGACAGCATGCAAGGGCATCTTCACCACTATGCAGCGGCATCAGGGGGATGGACACCACACCATCAGCATGGCGGGAAACGCCCTCATCCTGACTGATCAAAAAGCATTCGCTCCCGGGTGAGGTGGTGGGGGGAGGCTGGGCAGCTACCTCCGGTGATCCTGTCAATGGTGCATGGTTTTGGGAGGGAGGCCAAAGCCAAGCACGCGACGCCCTCCGGCATTAAGACTCGGAGTGGCAATGGATGTGTTGGGGGAGGCGCACCTTGTAGGTGGCATGGCGTAGCAATGCCTGGCTCCATTAAGAGCAGCTAGGCGTAGCTTCACAAGCACCTGCCAGTGCACTAGGGGCTTCCTGCCTTGTCGTGGCTGTATTGTACGGTTACTTTAGGATGGCGTGCTGTCCGCAGGTACGCGTGCCAGGTCCTGCAGCGCATGACTGCCAGGCTGTCGCCGGATGCGGTGGACAAGGCGCTGGCGGAGCTGTGTGCCAATGTTTGGGCCTGGGCAGCGGAGCGCTTGCCGTGGCTGGGAAAGTACCGGTGAGTGTGGGGGTCAGGGTGGGCCAGGGTTTTGTAGGAACGAGCAGTGTAGCCATGGTCCCGAGTGGTGGTGGTGAGCCGACTGCATGACGTGTCCCTCTTTGCATGCAGGCAACAGTTCCTTACGGAGCTAGGCCGAGGCATGTGCCTGGGGGGAAGCGCATCTACCCACATCTCGATGTCGGAGAACGCGACGGTGGAGATGCATGTCGATGCAAACGATGGTGAGGTGGGCGACCCTTCTAGGCAGGCGTGTAACCGGAGTGTGTGAATGGGCTGGGTGTAATGCGGGTGCTCCATTCTTAAGGCTCGTTAGTCAGTCATGTGACTTCTTGTTCCTTATTACGGTGTTAATGTAGGCCCGCTGTCCATTATTCTGTGGCTCCACGGTGGCTCGGGAGAGCTGAGCGGCGGGGCGTTCTGCATGCCGGGGCTCGGGATCCGTCTTATCCCGCTGGACTGCACAATGGTGGTCATGGCAACGAGCCAGGTGTGGCATGGCACCGCGCCGTTAACGGTGCGCCCGGTGTCATGTGCAGGCAGCGGTGGCAGCGCCAGCAGCAGTAGCGGCAGCGGCACTTCTCGTCACCCATTGCGTGTTGGGTCATCGCATTTCATCCGCATGCCTGACCTCACGCAGCTGCTGTACCTCGAAGCAGCAGCGGGGGGGCGAGCGGCTCTGGAGAGTGTGCAGTATGGTGTGCTGCAGGAGGTGGCTGCACTAAAGCAGCAACTTGCCGAGTATGGCAAGTGGGAGACGGACTTTGCAGCGTGGGATTCGCAGCAGCAGGGGGGGGGAGCCAAGGGCCGCAAGGGTAGTGCACCCAGCGGTGAAACTGTTTCACCGCCGCCACCGCCCAAAGTGCCTCAGACCCTCAAGGAGGTTATGCGTGACTTGAAGAGTCGCCGTGATGTCATGCTGGCAACTGGCAAGGATAAGGGGGTGGAGGGGTACCGGGCAGAGGCGGTGGTACGGGGTTTGTATGGATGGAAGCCGTTCAATGAGCCAAGGCGTAGGCTGGGGCGGGTTGATAACAAGGTGGGGCCAGAAGGGGCTGAGCCGGGGGTCGCGGGTGGGGACGGGGCCGCCTGAGGCGGGGTGTGGCAAGTTGTCATGGTGGGTGAATTGGGTCACGAGTTGGATGGGTTGGCTTTGCTGTTAGGTGGCGGTTGTGATTCCAGAGTAGCGGGGTAATGTCGATTGTCCATGCAACAGTTAGAAGGCATTGTGATGCTGTCGCAGGCAGCAAGCATTAGCAGGAATCGACATGTGATGCTGTTGCGAGGGGGGCCTGGGGGTGGGGGTGCGGCTGTAAAGGGCAGGCGCGGTATGGGCTGTGGAAACCGAACTGGATTTGTAGATGCGCAACAGTGGGGGTCCGGAAACAAGCATTTGTTTTTGTGAAACCCTGTATACATTGCTGCAGTTGTGCAGGTGTACGGCGCACCTCTGTCTCCAAACGCCTTTGTCACTTAATGGGCGGTCGGCCTAGTAGTGTGCAGTAATGTTTGCTGCTGCTTGCTAGGCTGTTGTCGAGTTCAGCATCGCAGGTAAATTGGTATGGACCACGGAGGTGGAACGTCAGCGCATGGCATAGCGTTGGCTGCGTACTTCCACACTGGAAGGTGTTGACACATACTGTCCCTAAGCTGGTGTTGCGTTGCTTGTTTGGTACTTTGGGAGCCATGCTCGACATTGGTTAGTTATCGGAAATGTGAGCTGGAACACTCGTTTGATAGCTAGGCACACTATTCACGACCGTATAACGTGTATCAGCGTGCTTGTTATTAGCGAGGGCTGGAGGAGTTATGAAGCATGCTGTTGGACACTTTTCGTGACAGGATGGCAGTGCGTCATTTACTTTGCTACACGTGGCTCCAGCAGGAACGTGTGTTTTGGGGGGAAAACAACAAACCCCCCTTTGATGCAAGTAGGAGTGGCGGAGAGAGTGGGGTTGCGGCAGGCGCATTATCATTACAGCCCCATGGTAAACAGAGTGCCCTGTATTGTTGACTTATTAAAGGTGCCAGGTCGTGCTGGCTGGGCTTCCCCATGGTCCTGTCCTCTGCCGAGTGCACAACACTACATGTCAGCAGTGCTGGCCTATTGTTGCTGTGATGCCCAAATTGTGGCGCCTTGTCAACAGGTCATTTGCCAAGTGAATGACTAACCGCAGCAGCATACTGCCTTGCTGTGAATAAAAGCGTCCCTCTACAGTCCCACAACTAAATGCCAGGGGCCTAACCTCCCCACCAAGACCACATGACATGCCCCTCTGGGCGTTATGAGCGGCTGTAGAACAGCATGACCGGCTTCTGGTAGCGCTGGATCATCTTTTCCTGGACCACTTCCCAGGAGAAGGGGCCTCGGACAAATGCATCATCATACTCTATCCAGGTGCCGTGGCGGATGCCCTCACGTGTCTGCACCGCCACGAACGCAGTGTAGTGCCCAAGGCTGTAGCAGATGATGCTGAACAGGTGGTACAATGGGTTGCCCCAAGGAATGCTTCCTGCTACATAGATGTCGCGCAGGTTCAGCTGAACGCCAACACGAAGGACTGCTTGGGCAATGGCGTCGGCCTCCAGCTGTCTGTCAGGGGGCCACTGCAGGTGGATGTGCAGGATCTGCGGCTGGCTGCGCAGGTAAGGAGACCCAGTTGCCAGCGAGGTGCAGCCCGCATGGTTGCATGGCCGCTCAACTGCAACGCCCGCCTTGAGTGCTGCCACCAGCGTGTCTCCTAAGTGCAGGGAATGGAGCAACCAAAAAGGCGGGTGTGACTTTGCGATGTATGAGGCGTGCAAGGTGTTGTACTATTCATCAGCGCAGTTTATCAGGATTTGTTCACCCTGCTGCAGAGTGACCTACCAGCAAGGATGGCACTTGGCTGCAGTGGGTTGGCGTCCCAGAAATCGACCGGCGTCAGGTGGCCGCACTTCTTGCACACCAGGCAGGCCTCAAGGTGTCGTTCCCACACGGGATTGGCCGCCTCGCCCAGCAAGGTGCCCAAGTAGGTGATGAGGTTGGATAGCAGCTCAGCAACATCATGCCGTCCCTGGTCATCGTATCTGCCATCCTTGAGATCCAGGACACGCAGAGCCGACCTCACACCTGCCACATCCACCGCCAGCCTGTAAGGGCAGGTGGGGCAGCAGGCAACAGGGCGGGTAGGCATGTCAGTGTTATGGCAAGGTCATTATTGCTTGAGGCTAGTTACGCAGCAGCATGCGGGACCCATGACACGTTGACAGCTTGCTCCCTTGCTGGCATTTGTTGCACGCTTTACCTTGTAATGGCATTGAGGTTGTTTGCCTCAAGGGCAGTTGTGGCCTCAAGCTTGGAAGCGTTCAGCCAGGCGAGGGTGTGCTGCAGTTTCATCAGCAGCTCGTTGCCAGGGTGGTCCTCCAGAAGGCGCTCCACGAGGTCCTTAACGGCCGGCATCTTGCCAAAGGCTTGCAGCACGGCGTTCAGAAAGCATTGATTGGCGCCTGCAAGCCGGTAATTATGACTTGTGTGTTAGGGAGGTGCTTGCACCGAACCAGGTTTTAGGAAGCAGTTTTCCAGCTGTCCTTACCGGTAGGGTTGGTTAAGCCCGCCGTGATTTCAGGGCTCCCTGCTGTGATGGGTGCTGCCGACAAGTGTTCCGGCGTTGCGGCCGCCACTTGCTCAGCCTCAGGCAGGGGCTCAGCCGGTGCATCTGCAGGACGTGAGAGCCCCCACGCATTTAGCTGTATGCTGAGATTGGCTGGGATGTTTGGAGCTTTGTAGTTGTTAGGAAACTTACCCGACATGTCGCTTTGTGGCGGTGGCGGCTGCTGCCCAATGGCAGACTCTGTCAGGCCATTGTCAGCAGGAGCCGAGTGGCCCTTGGGGTTCTTGGTTGTGGACTTGCTGCGTTCCGGGTGGAAGCCCCTCAGTTTAATGAATCCATTGCAGTCTTTCCACAGGCCGGAAGACTGCTTCTTCTTCCTCTTTCCCATTCGAGAGCGTGTGTGGGTCTTGTTTGTTCTGTCAAGATGTATCCTAGTGAAGGGTGTAAGTTCGGTAGCTCACGGCCGGGTTGCTTGACCAGGCTGATGGATGGAGTGGCGCGCGTCAGCGCCACACTTGTTTACTAGGAACGTGTTGGGTGAATGTTGTGTTGTGTTTATTAAAATCATGGGCTATGTGCATGCGCACTGGGGTGCGGTGCCACGACATGGCCCCCGCCATGACGTACCCGCAGGGTGTACGCCTTTTTAGGGAATTTTTGTCAAAGGCTTTCTTTCGCAACACGGTCATGAGCATGTAAAGGCATTTTTTGTGTTGTATGCTCATTATACTTTTTGGGGATGCTAGGCAACCCATCAGCGCTTCGCGCATGCTCTTGTCACCCTCGCTCGGCAAACGCGGAGATGTAGTCCCTTTATGTGCCATTTCTTTACACATTTGTGAGACATTTGTAGCTCAGCAAGGCAGTTGGTGTTTGTGTTGCGTGTTGGCTACACTTAGAACGAAGGACCTTTCCTCTTAAAGGAGCGAGGAACTGTCCTGTTAACTTCTCCACAGACAACCACGCAGCAGGTGTATGGTCGCTTTGCTGTGTGCTCTGGTGCTGGCGGAATCATGGTCGCGGCTATGACCTTGCAATGGACTTGAGAAAGTGTCCTTGTCTGTGTTCCTCGCGTTCTTTTTTTGCAAGGGCTCCAAAGCGGGAGGCACCTGGGAAATGGGAGGGCAACTTTTACTGCTGCAGCAAAGTTAAGGTCGTTACGGCGGATCGTAAGTATTGTTATGTTGCAACCTAAAAAGGCCCAATTCTAGCAGTTTGAAGTTGGTCGTAGCTGGTGGGTCAGCATGCATCCACTCAGCTGCGTGAGGGAGTTAACTTGCAGACAATTGACATTGGCATGTCGGACCACCGTCCTTACCGTGATGAGCGAGGGAAAGGCATTTTCGTCTGGAACACCGTGTACACTATATGTGCTGTACTGTCATTTGCAAGTGATGACAAAAGCGACAGAGGTGCCTTTCTGTAATGCAATTGAAACGGGCATGCCACCAAAGCAACCTTGTCAGGTCATGGTGGTTTACTCGCAGCACAGCAATATAATCACGGAGGACACGCACCGCAGGTGTGCCACACTGCTGTCCTAACACACCAGCGTCATTTTAATGGTGGCAAGTCCTGAACGTATGGCTTTAAAACACACCGCAAGTACACCTACAGTCCCAACAGTTGCATCAAGTTGTATCATGATCATCCCCAAAAGCCATAAGAATAGCAACTAGTTTGTTCTGGGTGGCTTGTAACCATGCATGTACGCATTCAGCAGCGACTGGGGGGAGGCTTCAGTTCCGGAATTTGATCACAACTGGCAAAGTAAACCCGCCAAGACAAAACCACCTGAGCAGAAGGGGAGCCATGTAACCGCAACCTCAAGCAAGAGACAGGACAACGGTAAAAGGTATACGTCAGGTCCAGGAAAACACGGCATATACATGTCGTGAACAACAGAAACAGAAACCGAGAGTCGGGAGTCCAAAGACAAACACACCAGTCCACCCACGCAAAAACACAAACAGTCCCCGAAGGAATGGCAATACATGGGCACCCATGAGCGCCCACTAGCATGAACATTGCTACCTCAGTAGCATGACAAGAGGTAACAGCATGCAGGTAATGGTCGGCATATGCATATGTATGGGACAGAGGTCCCTCACAACTGTTTAATGGATGTTCAACCGGCGTGTCACCAGCAATGGAATCAGGCACACCGCTAAGCTTGTCTGTATAGGATGGTCACCTGGCAGCACGGCAGGACACACATTGCACAGCGGGTTTGTCATGTGGCCGTAAGAACACACACACTGGTTTCACTCCCTGAACGAACGTACGGCAATGAAGGGACCCGTATTGACCATCCGCTTCCATTAAGTCACAGCCTGAAAATCCCCAAAAGCCATATGAACACATGCATCCACATGCAACCGGCGTGTCACCAGCAATGGAATGAGGCACACCGCTAAGCTTGTCTGTATAGGATGGTCACCTGGCAGCACGGCAGGACACACATTGCACAGCGGGTTTGTCATGTGGCCGTAATAACACACACACCGGTTTCAGTCCCTGAACGAACGTAAGGCAAGGAAGGGACCCGTATTGACCATCCGCTTCCGTTAAGTCGCAGCCTGAAAATCCCGAAAGTACTCGCAGCACAGCAATATAATCACGAAGGGCACGCACCGCAGGTGTGCCACAATGCTGTACTAACACAGCAGCGTCATTTTAATGGTGTCAAGTCCTGAACGTATGGCTTTAAAACACACCGCAAGTACACCTACAGTCCCAACAGTTGCATCAAGTTGTATCATGATCATCCCCCAAAGCCATAAGAATAGCAACTAGTTTGTTCTGGGTGGCTTGTAACCATGCATGTACGCATTGAGCAGCGACTGCGGGGAGGCTTCAGTTCCAGAATTTGATCACAACTGGCAAACTTAACCCGCCAAGACAAAACTATCAGGCACATCTCCAACCTAGCCGGTAAATGATGGTTCGCTGCTGGCAGGTTACTAGGACGAAATCGTGGGCACCACAGGCATGTCGTGTGGCCATATTAACACAAACACGCACGTTTAATTCAGGGATTTTACCCACTGAAGGTATGGCTTTTAAGGCGCGCACATGCATGTACACCTAATAATGACACAATGGTTGTGTGGAGCTGCAACCGGAACATTCCGTAAAGCGATAGCATTGTATGCATGGTCTTTGGTCGATGGTCAGCATGCATCCTGTAAGCAGCCTACATAAACGGTCATTCCCATATTTCATGACTAAGTTGCATTTAAAGCCACCCAACAGTCATTAAAGCCATGCTATGAAGCATGAAACTAGCATGCAGCACTTTACCAGCGGCTTGGGTTTCAGTACTTCACATTTACTATTGCGCAGGCGACAGGTATGCCCCACAGAAGGTCAGCGCTGGCAGCGCCACACTACACTGCAAGGTGGGTTTGTTGACTTCACGTAGCCGTTACTCTACCACCAGGGACGGTCCAAACCTGGCATAGATGGGCACGTGATCAGAGGCTGAAGACCAAAGGCGACCTGCTGACATGGCTTGCAGGTTGGCGCAGATATGGTCCAGCTGGTGCCCATTGCGGTGGGTTGGCCCGCGCACACAAAGCTCGAGACCCCAGCGGCCGCAGAACGCCAGCAAGTCCGTGTCCTCTGCACCCAGGTTGAGGTCGCCCGCTAAGATGAACGCAGCAGACTGTTTGCTGCCGCCCCTAGCAGTCAGGTGCGTCATGGCCTGCTCATTAAGTGCTGCGAACATAGCTGCTGCCCCGGAGCCTGGGTGGCGGTACACTGCAAGCACTTTTGCCTCACCCACGGGTGAGCGCACAAGGCATAGCACAGCGTCGAACTGTGCCTTGCTGCAGGAAGCCAACTGTATAATTGGCCACCTGGAGTACACTATGGCGCCGTGCTGCGGTGGGTCTGCTGTTCGCGAGTCGATGCGGGCAACGTGTGGGAGGCCTGTAACCGCAGGGGTTCTGTGGCGGGCTGTCAAGCGTGTTTCGGTGAGGACCAGGACATCCGCAGCCAGCAGATTGGGGTCGGCTACTGCATCCGCGTGGTGGGCAGGGAGACTGCGGACGTTGTGGGCCACAACTGTAAAGCTGTCTGCTGGGGCTGGGTACAGCGGGGTCACAGCAAGGCGCACGCGGGCTGTGGTGCGCAAGCGCTCCATTTCCTTCACGACCTCTGGGTCCACGCAGATCTTGTCCTCAGCCAAGTCTTCAAGGTAGCCGCCCTCTGGGGAGGTCAGCCGGCTGAGGCCCACATAGTGCCGCCCCGGTTGTTTGGCAGCGCTAAAGTTGAAGACCGCCTTGTGAAGAGTCATGCCCTGCAAGAATGGAACAGTGAAGCAGGTTGGTTGTAGAAGGTGATACCTGTTCATTTTTAGGAACCCATCCTAACAACCTGCTACTGCTGAAAAGCATTACATATACCAAAATAGGGCAAGGTATTCAACAGCAGTCGCACAACAGACTAAAATCGGTCTTTATTATTGCCATGTGCCCACCCAAAACGCCGCACCTGCACCCTATTGTAGGTACGGGCGGCAGCCAGGCGAATTGGGAACTGATTCCGCATGATTTGAAGCTCCTTGCGCCTCCCCAGCTGGAACTTGCGGCTCACCCGCCAGACAGGGGTTGCCCGTTCAGGGTGAGGCACATCGCGTAGGTGCTGCTGCGCCATCTGCTTAACGCTAACGTTTTGGCGAATGTCACGCCCTACCCGCTCTTCTGTGAACTTGACCCATAGCACATCAGGCGTGCATGTGTTATCCACTTCATTTCTGCTGCCGCCGCTGCCACGAACAAGAACACCATCAGTGCCGTTTGCCATGCCTTGGGGCACGCTGAGATTGATGACAAGCTCCACCGGCAAGCCATCAGCAACTAAGAGCTCCTTAGCAAGGCCCACTGTCTTTTGCGGGTTGGAGGGAATGCTGGCCAGGATCGCGGCCCTCGATGCACGTGAGGTGTCGGACACCAGGCTGTCTGCTGCACTGAGGGTGTAAGCTGTGGGAGGTCAAGACAGCAAGGGCCAGGTTTCAGTGACGCATGTAAGTGTTCATTTCGTTTCCGTCGGCAAGATGTTGCATGAGCACCATTTGTTTAGGAGTGGTAAATGTAAGCAAGGGACCATGCATGCATTGGGCTTGGATTACAGGCAGGTGTTTGCAGAACAGTACTGACAAATACTTTTTCCAACCTTGTATCATTGGGTGTTGGCCCCATGCATACTACTTTCATTTGACATGTCCGAATAAGTTGTAAGGTGCGTTATGGTTGATAGCTAGGAAGCTGGCCATGAAATTCCCCCTATGTGCCTACCTGTTGCTCCCGCAGCATGTGCTTCCTGCACCGCATGCTCATTGTACTTGTTAACCTGGGCGTTGAAGGCGTACAGCCGAATGGCGTCACTGGGCGGATGGTGCCTCGCCGTGATAGCCATGACACGCTTGATGAATGCCAAGTCCTTGGGAGTGTGCTTTCCTTCTCGCATGCGGTTCAGGAGGTGAGCCCAATCTGTTGGTGTGAGGAAGGCATGTGCAGGAAATCGTCAGACACTGCAGCTGTGTAGTGCTGGGCACTTGTGGCAGGCTGTAGATGGTGTACGCTAGAGCAGCATGTGAACAGCACAGAAACGGGGTCATGTACGCAGCCTGTACGCTTCACACCTGCATTGTCTGTCCGCATCACAGTCAACAGCTCGTAGAGCGTGACGTACTCCCTCCAAACGTTGGGCGCCAGCTCTGTGATTTCAAACTGGTGTCCGTGGCGGGGTGTACATGAAAACACCCACTTGTCACGCACTGGACGGAGCTGGAACAGGTCCCCAACAAACAGGACGTGGATGCCGCCAAAGGGCTCGGAAGGCTGGCCCATGACATCGCGCAGCCGTTGGTCCATGAATTGCAGCAGCGCTTTGCCCACCATGGACACCTCGTCCACAATCAGCAGCCGCAAGCTGTGCAGCTGTGACACCATGTTGTTCAGGCGCTCTCCAGAGAGGGGTACGTAGGTCAGCGTCTGGTTGAAGGGAACTGCCAGTGCCGAGTGTATTGTTGAGCCGCCTGAGGGTTGGGTGAATGGGCATGGATTGAAGTGGGTTGATCATTAAAGATTGCTGCGTGTCATAGTGTGCAGGGGTAGCATTTCAGTTTAGTCTCTCTGTGTAGCATACAGTGCTGTGTGGTGCAGGGTGTACTAAAGGCTGGTTTATTCAGGCGACACAGGGTAAAGTGATCTGTCTTAGGTGTCTGTACAGGACAAGCAGCAACCGTAGAAAGGCATTGAGGCATGTGCACGTCCCCCAAGTAATGTCTAGGTAGTGCACATACCTATGCCGTAGGACGCCTTGCCAGTTGGCGCTGTCAGCAGCACTCTAGGCCCATCCCCTTCCTTGTCGCCATCCTCCCCACGAAGGACACGCAGCGCGCCTTGCTGCAGTGCCCGGATTAGGAACGACTTGCCCACCCCCGCGCCACCAGAGAGGAAGTTGATGAGCTGCTGCCCCCGGTGGAACGTCATATGGAACATTGCGTGATCAAAGAAGGCTCGCTGCTCCGTGTTGAGCTCCCGCAAGGACGCATAGAACTGCTCGTCTGGAACAGCCTCAGCAACCAGCTGCACATTGTATGCGGTTGGTGGTAGGCCCAGATCTGCGCCAATGTCTGCTGCAACAGGCAGGCCATCACCTACCACCTCCTCTGCATCACCATCAGACTCTGCCTCGCCACCGCAGCCAAGGTGCTGCTGGGCCCACCGCTGCTCAGCATCTGCCACTAGCTGGGCCTCGGTTGCCCTCAAAACTGCGGACCAGTTGACAGCGTCACGGTGGTACTCGCTGCGCTTGGCCTCCACATGCACCTGCACCTGGTGGTAGTGCTCCTCATAGGTCTGGCAGCCAGCCACAAGATCATGCTCCTCATCTCGCCAGGGCCAAAACAGGAACAGCTGTTCACGGTAGTAGTCCTCAGGATCAGGACCATTGGGTGAGAAGTGCCGGTACCGTAGGATCATCTGGGTTCTACGGAGACGCAAGCCCTGCACAGCCGACGGTAGGTTGGCAGTGGGCAGTGGGCCATGTTCAGGGGGCGGCGGGGCAAGGTCAGGAGGTAGTGGGGCGCCATTGTCATCGTCCTCCTCATTAGCCTTCAGGCGGGGAGCACCATCCACATCTGCCGTGTCCACATTGTCTCCCGCTGCTTCCTTGGGGCGTGAGGGTTTGCTGTACCAAGTCGCATAGTCTGCTATGCACACCTGCTCCAGGCTGAGCGGCCGCCTCTGGTAGGCATGCACAAGGCCTGGCACAAAGATGTCGGCGCTATCCGGGTCAGCCTCCGCCAGGACCTGCAGGTCCTTGGGAGGCCGCAGAAGCTGGGTCCGGTCCTCTGGCCTTGTCGACGGCACGAACACGGATTGGCGGGATGCCGATCGGAGGGGCATCCCAAGCGCCAGGTATACTGCTTCTTGTGCGCTCATCTCCTGGGTGTTGACAAAAGCGTTGCCAACTTTGCGGATCCTGGCCTTGAAGTTCTCGTCTTCACGCCGGGCCTGATCAGCCGCCCGCTCCATGGCACGGCTGAGGCCACGGTTGGCCTTCAGCATGTACGACACGATGTACATGGCGGCACCGTACGGATCCAAGCAGAACTGCGGCAATGCACAGCATTTTGGTTCAGGGACTGTTTACGTTAGGTCTTTCCAACTTATTTGGATGTTCAACTCGTCTCAGGAAAAAAGTTGGCATATTTCTTCACAGGGCCCAGACCCCCCCCCCGGGGTGTCACGGGATTGGGAGGGGCATATATGAGGTTCAGAACTTTTCTTCCGCACCCCTCCTGCTTGTTAGCCATTACTTGTTAGCCATTACTAAACGGCCACAAGTTCAGCACTGGGTGTAAGGGAAGGTAGTATTACTATGTGGTTAAGCACAGTGTGGCATTCATGACCTGGTGTCGCACCTGCATGTCCATGTTTGCTCTCCAGATGCGAAGGAGGGTGGGGTTGTAGGGGTTGATCCTCATCTCCAGCGGTGTTCGCCGCAGGAAGACCGTCATGCGCTTGAGAGGGACGCGTACTGCAGCCATGTACTCATCCAGCGACAGGCCAGCAAGGGAAAGCAGCTGTTGGACAGTTGTTGGAGGCGGCACCTTTTCTGTGTCAATGTCGGCCAGCAGCTGCTTTACCCTGGCCCACCGTTCAGCTAGCTCTTGGAACCCAGCAGCAGCCTTTTCATCTGAATTGTTGGCGTGAAGCACAGGGCGTGAATATGTTAGCATGCTTACCAGGAATACTGTAAGTCATCGCAACCAATGTAACTGCAAGGAACCTGTCTATGGGGGCAAACCATACCCTTTGGTACAAAGGCACGGTCTCAACTGAGGTGCTAGGCAAGCATCCATGTCTTGCCCCACTTACAAGCAGAAGGGTGACTAGGACAGCTGACGGTCTGCATTTAGTAGGCATCATGCGTCTCACCGTCTGTGTAGGGATGCAGGATGCGTGTGACATCCATTGGCGCACGCGGAAACTCAAACCGACACTCCTGCGGGTCGTACTTGAAGCAGGTGGCCCGGTGGTCATGGGTCTGCAGCTTCACCAGCTCCGCCTCAACCGCAGTGGCGCTACATGTAATGTAGGTGTCGATGTAGCGCACAATCTCCGCCTCATTGGTGCCATCGTAGACTGGCGGAGCATCCATGGTCCACACCAGACCGTGCTCGTGGGGTGACCCTAAGCCGGGGGTTGGCCATACAATCAAAAAGATAATGTTAATTACAACGAACAGGGAATCTGGTGGGTGGGGGTGTGGAGACATGGGAATACCAGTACTGCGTTAGTGGTGACGGGGCTGGCTGTATGAACACGATGCGGTGGGTACTACTCGTCACACAACCTATTACCAGAAGCGTGTATGTGTGTGTTTAGGTACACGTGCATGGTACTGGCAGGCAGCATGTTGAGGGACAGTACAACGAAGGATGTAAATGGTTGGCAAACGCTGTGAAGTCGTATGTGGCTGTAAACTCGGCTAACAAGGTGCTATTTGAAGGGACCCTTACATGTTGCCTGGTTTCATACCTCGGTGCTGGAATTCCACGCGCCAAAAGTAGTCCTGCATGCCGCCAATGGCAGAAGGGCACCCTGCCAAGGCGATGCGTTTGAAGGCGTCCACACGGTGTTTGAAGTACCGAGCGGTTGTCACGGGGTCGTTCCGAACCAAGTCCATCCGCTGAGTGGCTGTTAGGGCAGCAAGGCCATCGTCACTGAGTTGCTGCCCATGCTGTTGCTGGTACAGGCATCTTAACAGGTCCGGCCATTGGAGGTCTGCGGCGGACAGAGTCATGAAGAAGGTGGGCTGGCCTAGCTGCCGCAGCATCGCGAACAGGTCCTTCTTGGCCTTGTCCCAGTAGTCTGGGCTTTCTCGCAGCTGCTTAAAGTCCCTGTACGCAGCATCGGAGCGGATAAGGCCCTGCAGGACCTCCTCGTTCGCCACCTGAGGAGGGGTAGTTTTAAAGGTAACCACGCAAAGCCAGGTCTGTAGGAGCTGGGCCTGATTGGAAGTGATGCTGAGCATGTACAATGCTAGGTGGTTTGGGTGTGTCTGGGTGAACCATGGGTCAGCCACATTGTGTATCCCTGTTGTACATCTAGAACCTGTACCCATGGAACGCGAGAAAGATAGGACAAGACGTACCTGGCTGGCCGTGATGGGCTGGTTGCCCAGCTTGGCCTTTCGGACACGGATGTTGGCGGCATTCCGGACTTGCAGGCACTGCAGCTTCTTGACCTTGAAAAAGATGTTGGTGATGTTGGCGGCACAGCGAGAGTCGCAGCGCATGAGCTCGCTCTTGACAATGTCGCTGTACGACAGGGGCACCTGCCGCGCCGCATTGCTGGGCCGTGGATTCCCGCAGAAGATCGTGGGAAACGCCATTTCCTCAGCGTGCTCATCCATGATGATGCCCAGCGGGTCGCTGCCCTCCCCTGGCGCTACTGCATGCACCTTGTGAGCTTCCGTAGCGGTGTTGGTGATGGGCTGCAGCATGGTATCCGTTTCTAGCTGGTGCGCATCCTCCTCGCCCGCATGCCGGTTGGGCTGTGACCCAGCTGAAAATAAGGTTAGCAGTATGTTCGCTTGTGTTAGCAGCAGCATCGGCAACTATGGAGAGTGGCAAATGGTAGAAGGCTGGTATGCTACCAACAATATGGTAGTGCTGTTGTCTGTGCAGCCCGTGATACTGCCTACTATGCTATCCTGAGCATGACCCATGACCCCTGTGTGCCTTAAGGGATGAGAGTTGCCCATTTATGCAACCGCTACCACGCACATGACTACACCTTCTTACCTTTAAAGTAAATGGGGTCACCGTTGTCATCCACATGCCAACACCCAGGCTCGGCGAACGTATTGTTGTGACTCTCCCCAAGGACAGCGGGAAGGTCACAACTCACGTGTCGGCTGGCATACACCTCACGGAATGGAGTGCCAGAGTAAGCCTCATGCCCCCACTCAACAAACTCGTCGGCACAGAGCTGTCCAAGCTTCGCCCGCAGCCACTGCCGCTGTGTAGCTGTGAGAGCGGCTTCCTCGGCTGCCATGCTGGCTTCCAGCGCCTCTGCGGCTTGCAGCACCTCACTTGGTGTTGCATCCGCAGCAGTTTCTTCAACCTCTGCATAAGGGTTTAGCACAACGGGTTGCTGTCATACAGGGCCGTTTTGTATGATACTGGCTTGGTACTCATCATAAAAGAAATGATCGCATTTGGCAAATTTGAATACCCTATTTATGTAAATACTCTATTTACCTGACTGCCCCCTCTCAAATTGAGCGAGCCAGTCATCCTCGCTCGCCATGTGTGCGTCATGGTAGAGGGGAGTTCGCGCAAGGTACCGCAATGCGCTGAGGACAGCTTGGGGCCGGATGACCTGGCTGAGATAAGAACGCTTGTACTGCAGCTTGCGCTTCAGGCCGACCAGAACGGTTTCACTGTCGTCGAGGTGGCGTGGTAGCATCTGCTGGACGCGGGTTAAGTCTGCTGGGACATTGACGACCGACCCTGACATAGTTGGCAAGTTTGGGCATACGTGAAGGAGACAGGTGCGGACGTTAAAGAAGCCAAGGCCACATGAGTGGCCGTTTAATGAAAACGGCGGGGTTGTGTTCACAGGATTCAGGCAGTTGAGCAGTGTGAAGTTGCAGCGCAACAGCGGATAAGCATTTTGGCAGGAGGGGTTGAGCAGTGTGAAGTTGCAGCAGTGTGAAGTTGCAGCGCAACAGCGGATAAGCATTTTGGCAGGAGGGGTTGCTTGGAGTGGACGCACAGTCCAAAGTAGCAGTGGGGGGGTTCAAAGCATATGCTTGTCTGTGGGACAGAAAAGGTACACTGGGGCATGAAGCAAATCCTACCTCGTAGGCCATGCTGTTGCCCAGCTGGAAGCCTTCGCAACTGCAGGAAGGGTACACGCCTGGCAATGAGCCTCTCTGACAGCTCAGGGATGCCTTGAAGCTCGTCAGGAATGTCTGGGAATCCAAGCCCGTTGTCAACTGAAAACCGTGGGCAGCGATTCCTACGGATGCTGCCTAAGCACGTATGGCATATATGCCCCGAGCCACCACGCGTAACCCATCCTGCAACATTTGTTGCCCATGGCTCACAGAGGGTGTTGTACAAGCTGTCCGTGACCTCCACAACCGAATGCTTAAACAGTCTGCGGTCGCAGCAGCAGCACGCATACGAGCACGTTTCGGCAAAGGCTGTTTTGCAGGCTTCCTCTGCAGCTTCGATGCAACAGTGCATGGAAGATTGCACATGGTCATGGGCAACATCTCCTGGCACGTCCTCGTTGTCAGTTTCGCCCTCATCTACAAGAACATGGTTTAGTATGTTTACTTCCTGTCACCGCTACAAAACTGTTGATACAACGTTAACGAATGTGTTGTTGTGGGTTCAACTTACCATCAACAAACTCTTCATCTATACTCCTGCTGCCAACAACACCCAAATCAGGCGTTTCTTCAATGTTGTGCTTAGCGGCTGTCAATTTCCGAAGACGGTAACGAAGTTGGTCGTATGAAGCAGCACTGCCTTTCAGCTCCTTTGCAATATTGCTAGCAGTCAGTTTATTGCTGGTCGACTGGATGGTAACAACCGCTTCCTGAAAGGCCGCCTCGTCAACAGCAGTCCATCTTAATTGCTTCTTTGGTGGAAGACTATTGTCGTTGGGAGAAGGGCGCATATACTGCTGCCCAACTTTGTTGCGATGTAGAAAGTTATTGGCAGATCTATAAGTCAAGTCAGTGCAATGTGGGTTACCACGAACTTCGTTCAACAAGACCTTAGCACTGAGTTTACTGCCGCGCGCAAGTATGGCCTCTGCGGCTGTACACAACGACTCTATTTGTTGTGCACTTCTACTCAATCGTCCCATTGTTTGGTATGCTTAAAGCCATAAGTGTCGGCGCAAACAAGTACTTGAAAGGTAAAGGTGCTATGATTACCGGTAAACACCAAGGGAAGGCTAGAAGGCTTTCAAGTTGTTAAGGCACGAAGGTCTTGAACTAATCAAAGCATACACGGCTTCTAGTGCGCTGGTGGCAAGGTACGACATTGGTCTCATTAACTCAATGCTTCTTGCTCTGTGAAAATGCCATATTGACATGTCCATAGTCAGCACTACAAGTATGCGTAAACGTTTGCTTCTGGGCAGGTTACCAAAGTACAGGAGACTTGTTTTGTATTCCATTAGCCTATCCATTTCTCTGTTAGTTTCATAACTTTATGTTATTGAATAGTTTGAAAAGGCACACCTTGAAAGCAACGGGTTAGACTTTCGGTGGTTTCGGAGAAAAAATTCCTGAAATCGGCCGGGTTCTTCACTAAGGCTGTTACCTTGCTTCCAAGCCGCGGCCTAGCGGAGCGCCTGGAATCAAGGGCAGGCCAAAAAGCAGCCAAAGCCTGTGGAGGCCATGGACTCGGTAGACGTGCTCGACCGAAAAGATCCGTGAGCGGTGCAGCCACAGAAGCAAAATTCCGTATAAATCGCTTAAAGTAAGTGACTAAGCCAACAAAAGAACGTAACTCGCCATTGTCGTATCATTTCCACCTTCTTAGGGTCCATACGTATTCCATCAGCATTCACTATATGGCCAAGGTACTTAACTTCAGACCGCCAGAATTCACATTTAGAGAGCTTAGCCTGTAATCGATGTTTCCGTAAGACCTCCAATACAAGCCGTAAATGCTCCGCATGCTCCTCAGGGGTTTGTGAATAGATCAATTTATCATCCAGATAAACAGTAACGAACTGATGTAAGTAGGGAGCAAAAATACGGTTCATAGTCGCTTGAAAAGTCGCAGGAGCATTCGATAAGCCAAAGGGTAACACCAGCCATTCAAAATGACCCAAGGGCGTGGTAAACGCCGTCTTAGGAACATCTTCAGGGTGAATACGTAACTGGTGATATCCGGAGGTCAAATCAAGGGCCGTAAATACGCGAGCACCAGCAAGGCGATCAAGCGTATCATCAATACGAGGGAGAGGATACCTATTCTTTATAGTCAACTTATTCAAGGCCCGATAATCGATACACATTCGTAGCTCTCCAGTCTTCTTGGCCACAAACAATATTGGTGCTCCATACGGTGACGTAGAGGGTTGAATAAACCCTTTTTCCAATAGTTCCTTAACCTGTCGTTCCACTTCTTGAATCTCTAATTGCGATAGCCGATATTGAGGGCGAAAGACAGGTTGAGCACCAGGTTCAAGTGGGATGGTATGATGTACCCCGCGGTCAGGGGGCAAACCGGTGATTGGCCCAAACACATCCGCATATTCCTTTAACAGGGCCACTGATTTCGTATTCTCTACAATCTCAGGTGGAAATTCCATAGAATGAACCTCGGGAGCCGTACTGTCAGGCAAAGGTGCGTTTCCAGCCTGTCGAACAAGTACAAGCAACCCACGGGCACCGGTAGACCCGTAGAGGTCCCTAAAAGCACGCTCCGAAGTCACTATCTTAACCTTAGTTGGCACCTTTTCAAGTAACATTACTTTCGTTTCCGTAGGATCACTATCAACATCCATAGTCATAGGGAACGCATTGCTAGCACGCAGAGTAACGGTGCCGCCATGCGTTTGCCATAAAATCATTTCATTACGAGCAGGCCGTAGTTGAGCGTCATAACGAGCTAGGAAGCTTTTGCCAAGGATCAGATCAGCTGATACCGTTAAGCTAGGCAACACTAGCATCCGTACGTTAGCCGTAAAAGATCCCAGACGTAACCGTGCTCGGCATTCGCCAAGTATAGGAGACGTAGAAGCATCAGCCAAACGTACTGGCGCAAAAGGAGCTGGACAAATCGTTAAGCCAAACCGTTCTGCCATAGCCTTAGAAGTGAAACAATGGGTAGCTCCAGTATCTGGTAATACTTGTACCACATTGCCACCAATGCGTCCAGCATAGAGATCAAGACGCTCATAAGATTCCGTAGTCATACACCTAGGTTCAATAACTTCTGATAGAGGAGGATCCCACCATATTTCTGTATCCTTTTCTTCAAGAGGAGGTCCACACGTATGCAACTGGGCCAATTCCTAACCCTTAGCCCAAGCAGGACCGTTAGGGCAAGCAGCCGAAACGTGCCCCCCCTGTCCACACTTGCGGCAATCACCTCGAACCATCATGTCATACTTCTCTTTGTTCGTAAACCGTACACCCTTCTTCCACGGACTCCACCAGTCCGAAGACTCGTTGGGTCGCTCCGTAGCTGCTCGCGCAACCGCCTCAGGGATCGTACTTTTGCCGTTAGCCTGGCCATTGCCATTGCCACTACCGGAGGCAGCAGCAGCAGCGTTGGAAGGGTTCGTAGCAGCACCGTTAGACGAGCGAGGCCTCTTAGCATTGTTCACTTGTTGCCAGGAATCGTTAGATCGTTTGCCGGTAGTTCCATCCTGCTGGGATCGTCGGTTATGGAATCGGGTTCGGTTAGAAGCGGCGAAGAAAAGAGCAGCACGCGACTGTCCTTTCCCACGCTCCTTAAGCTTCTTCTCTTCACCACGAGCCAATTGGATCAATGAATCCAAGTCAGGCAGGTCACCACCGGTAGCATTAACGACGCATTGAGCTCGTAAGTCAGGTACCAGACCATTAAGGAAGAACTTCATAATCACTTTCATATCAGTCATTTTAGCACGCCGAACAGCCTCGCGGAAACGAGGAACATATTCAGCAACGCCCTTCTTAGCATCCATAAGAATCTTTCCCGTCAGTAGGTCTTCAAGAGCCTCTTCCTCAATAGTCCGTACCTTAGGGTCAAAGCGGTCAATAAAGTCCTTCATAAGCCGCTCCAGATCGACCTCCTGAGCCGTAACATTATTTTCGCGTAGCCATTCCGCCACCCAGGCCTGTGCGCCCCTCCAGCCCTTCACCGCTTGGCTAAACTGCCAAAAGGTTTCCGAAGGAGTCTGGCAGTGCTCAGCAGCCCAAGTACGGAACAGTTCCGCCCAATACTCTAAGGATTCGCTATCAACCGGCTGCGGAGGATCAATCTTAAGAGTCAGTTTGCGTTCAATAATCTTACGGGATTCAGTAGGTGCAGCAACCATAGAGCCATCATTGCTTACCGTCGGTACAGCCCGAGCCTGGCGAACCTGCTCAAGTTGCACCGTCAACCGCAGTTCCTCATTCTTGAGTTCCTGGGCACGGTTCTTTTGCTTCAATAGTTCATTTTCAGCGTTCAATACCAGCTCCGGGATCACCTCAGGGTCCAGGCCGCGCGTGCGGTGACTCTTCCTCACGGGCCCCCGGGGGACGCCAGCGTCGCTGGCCTGTCGAGGAGGCCGGGAAGGGTGAGGTGCTGCAGGCGGACGCGACGTGCCAGCGCCCGCCGCCGCCGCCAGCACCTGCCCGGCAGCGCGCACCGCTTGGCTGGCCACGCCACCCACGGCGACCGCGGCCTGCAGCACGCCCTGGCTCATACTGGCGACGCTGGCGGCACGTGGCTGCGACGCAGCAGCTGGCGGCACGTGGCTGCGACGCAGCAGCAGGGCCGGGCACCGCTCCACCTCTTTCCACCACCTCAGGGGCCGGGGGCTGGCCCTCCTGTTCCTCACGCACCCCCTTGCTGCCACCTCGGCGGCCACCCGAGCGATGGCTGCCCTTCTTGCTGCTAGGCGACATGCCGTACAGACACCCCTGACGAGCGCTGAGCTGAGCTGTGCTGCAGCTGCACTGAGCGTCGTCACTGGGCTACACCGACAGGGCTGAACAACGAGCGGCGGAGGACCGCTCTGCTTCCCCCCACTGCCGGCTGCTCCTCCGTGAGGGGCTGCGATCCCACGCTGCACCACTCGCTGCCAACCCTTTGGGCAGCACGGGAGCGAAAATGGGAGGGCGCACACGGGGAGTCTTCAGTACAGGCCGCGAAATATCACGGCGCGCTCACAGCAGAGCGCTGGTACAAATGTGCTACATGCAATCACGAGCTGGGACTCGCGTTCCGGACCAAGAATCTGACTCGCACGTTCCAGACCGAATCCTTCGGCCTCTCACTCTGCCCAAGACAGAGCGCTGCTCTCGCTAACGCAAGTGATGCAATTAGCTACTTTCTGCTACAGCACCCGTAACCGACCGCAGACGTCGTCGGGTGGCTCGCTCGCAGATGCGCGGATGCTCGCAAGCAAAATCCGGCAACCGTAAAGTAAGGGAGCGCTCCTCCAGCCAATAGCCCAATATTAACCGTAATCCCCAGAACCAGCACTGTACCGAGACGAGCGTTCGCGGTCTCGACCCAATTGGCGTATCCACCAGCCGGATCGAAGGTCGCGCGCAGCTGGTGCCATTTCGCTCCCCGCTTGCACAGAGAGGGGCGCACCTAGATCTCCTGAGACCAGGTTAGCGCCACCCGGCAGCCTTGCGCCGCAGTCTGGGGTCCGACAGCAAGGCGGCTGGGCCACAAGCTGACCAGGCCTGTGAGGGACGGTGATCTAGACTAGAACTAACTACTACGGCTATTCTTGGTTGCTATGGCTGTTGGTTTACGCTGGTAGTCAAATGGCCACGCGACTACGCGCATACAAGCTGGCGGCTCCTGCAGGAAACCACGACAAGTGGGGATCAAGCAACTGCGAGCTGCGCGCGACGCCCAAGCCCGGGCGCCGCGCTGCCTAACAGGAAAGCCACTCGTACGGCACTCTGATGCGATACACCGTACACGTATCTTCTGCAAGACAGTAAGGCCCATAGCACAGGATCCAACGCAACACCTTATATTCAGAACCACGTGTCATCTTAATAACAAGCAACCCTTATACAATACCAGCAGCGGTGCAACTGTTGGACACAGAGCAGGCTAACGGTAGGTGGACCGCAGACAACCGTGTGTTGATTGGTGCGGCAAGCTCCTCCCCTATACATGGTGCCAGACCCTCACATACACTACGTACATACCATCCCTCTATCTGCAACGTGCGTCCGCGGTTACCTAGCGTGCTTCCCCTAAGCTACTGGGAGCACCTTTCTTGATACCCTGTAGGTGCTGTCGTCCTAGCAGGTAAATCCAGGGCCGCATGCATGCAGTCACATGTCGTACAGCCCGCTGTACCAGCAGCAACCCACAAGCAAACGTTACCATTTAGACTTCAAAGCGTCCAATACTCCAGCCAGCGGCAGGAACACGGCCATGCACCACGTTCCATCTTGGGGCTTACTTCTTGGGGTGGGTGTATGGACGCTTGTCTGTCCATTCGACAGGGCACCAGTCGGTCGGTCGTCTCACAACTTTCTTGTGTGGGTAGAACTTCCTTTGGGCAGTTCCTCTCGTGCTTTCTTGGCGTGCCATCCCATCAGCCCTGGCGTACATCTTCCCCACGCAAGGAGTGAAGTACTGTTGGCCTGCACAACTGCTACACAGACATTATAACCTAGTGGACCTATCCATTAGTAACTGAGAGACCCCCTTCAGACTCGCCTAGAGTGCAGGACCCATTTTGTTCACCTCTTGGCCGTGCCTAACAACCACAATGGACCTAGAATGGGTCCCTAACGGGGGTGCCGTACGGGGCTTAGGGGCCGTGCTTGGACATAGACCTTTTAGAACACGTTACTGTCATCAAGGGGATTTAGCTCAGTGGTAGAGCGCGCGCTTTGCATGCATGGGATCGATCCCCATAATCTCCAGTCCGCCGTTTTGCAACCCAAAGAGATCAACCTTCTGAAACCTTTTGCTTGCTGCCATAGCGGTGCGTCATGTGTTGCCGCGCCACACATCAACGGGTGGCTTAGGGCGCAACGAATATCCAGCTTCTGTGACTGTAGATACCCCAAACTGAAGGAGGGAAAGAATAGGTCAATAGTCGGTTGGCAAAGTGTCTATGTGTATGTCTGTCGGCAAATGTCAAGGCAACACCCTTGATGCGCGACACTATGCACACCCTGTACATGATCGAACTCGATGCCTCGATGATGGAGGACATAGCCGGTGGTGATGAGCGATCAAATCATGATGAATGGGAGCCGTAACATTGATGACGTGGGCAGACCAGCATGCACCCAATGTGCATGCACCCAGGGTGACTGTCATCAGCGGACGGATGACAGGCCCGTGGCTTACCGTGTCTGCTGACTGTCCAACAAAATCGTGGACGGCCGCTACTCACGGCCAACAAGAGCTTTTTCACCGCCTGCCACTCCTTCGACGCTGTTGGACGAGTAGTAAAGGGTGATTGAAGTTGTAAGCGACTTGCTTGACCACCATCACGGGACTTACTGGTTGCCTGCACGCTGACGCCTCAAGAAAGAACGATGTAGCGGCCGGGTTAACGGACACCAATTATATAAGGGCTGCATGCCTCGCCACGTATCACTCCCTCAAGCACAGTCTCGCCCGGTTACAATAAGTACGACAATGTTAAGCCTGGCAGCAGGGGTGTAAACTAACGTCGGTCGTTCACCATGATTATATGATGAACAGTCCTAACGGATACAATGATGGATGGGCAAAGAGACACGCACCCAACAGAAATAATAAGCTGCATAGTTAGTAATAATAAAATAATAATCATTATTATAATAATCGCTTCTTGTTGGAAGGGTCTATTGAACGTTTCGCCCTGCTTGTGTAAGGAAATCCATTGGCTAAGTGTTTGTGTTTTGCAGTTCTTTCGTTTTGTTTTGCCTGGTTAGTGGCTGCATAGTTATGGCTAGCACAAGAGCATCGTGGATGCACAACACATACACGCACACACCGCTGCACCTGCCTGACGGAAAAAGCGGTGGACCATCAATGACCCCGCGCGCAGCAACCTGATGACAATACCAGCAGCGGTGCAACTGTTGGACACAGAGCAGGCTAACGGTAGGTGGACCGCAGACAACCGTGTGTTAATTGGTGCGGCAAGCTCCTCACCTATACATGGTGCTGTCGCGCCCATACGCCGGCTTGCACACCTAGCGCCACTGGGGTCCACACTTTGGTAGTCGGGCGGTCCCACGTGCAAGCACACCCAGCTGACCACGTGATCCTTGAAGGTGGGGAAGGTGAGATAGTCGCCAGGCCAGCGGACATCCAGGTCCATGGCTTTCATGCTGGAGAGGTTCCCCGGAGGGGGGATGTCTTCCGGGAAGGGCCCAGGGTAGGCCTGCCCCGCCGGGGCAGAGCCGGACAAGGGCACCACCAGCGGCGTCACCCTAGGCCACGCCCCAGGCAGCTCCAGAGGCAGAGCACCGGCTGCTGCCGCCCCGTAGGGCGGCTGCCCCACCGACTGGCGGACCGGCGCAGTGACGTAGGAGGGCGGCGCAGCAGCAGCAGGCACCTGGGGCAGCTGGGCGTCAGCCCACGCCCCCGGCGGCTGCAGCAGTGGCTGCTGGGGGGCGGCCGAGGTCCCAGGCGCTATCTGCGCCGATGCGAGGGCTGGCGCTGCGGTGGCCGCTGACGTCCCGCAGGGCAGCTGCCCGTCCACCTGGCCGACCGGCGCAGCAACCCAGGCCACTGGCGGCACGACGGCTGCAGCCGTGGTGGCCACGGACGGTTGACTGGCCGACGCCGCCCGATGCTGGGAGGCGCTGGCCCCCAGGTGGCCATGGGATGCCACCCAGTCGTCCGTCATGGTGGGCGTATAGGTGCTGGTGCCATACGACCGACCGCTGTAGGTGGATGCAGGCGGCTCGTACGACTCATCATCACTGGAGGTGGTGGGGTCAGCGACCGCGTCGAACTGGGCCCCTAGCACCGAGGGCGTCGGGGTCAGGTGTGATCGTGCGGAGCCGCCACGTGCAACGGATGCACCTCCGGCCACCGACCCCCCACCGGCAGCTGGCCCGCCGCCGGCGACAGGCGCCCCCCCGGCGGCTGGCTGCCCACTGGCCGCCCGGCGCGCGGCGATGGCGGCCCCGGCAGACGCCGAGCCCACCGCACCCCTCACGGCTGCGACCGGGGGTGGCGCTGCTGCGGCCCCGTTCCGTCCGGCTGCAGTGGCGGCCCTGGCAGACCCTGAGCCCGCCGCCCCCCTCGCGGCTGCGACCGGGGGAGGGGCTGCCGCAGCCTGGCCTCCACCGGCCGCCGTAACGGCCCTGGCAGACCCTGGACCCGCAACCGGCCCAGCCGCCTCGGAGGCCGCCGCAGTCCCTCTCTTCCCACGCCGGCCACTGCCCTGTGGCGCAGCTCACTCTGACTGCGCCCCGCGTGGTCTCTCCAGCTCCGGGATCACCTCAGGGTCCAGGCCGCGCGTGCGGTGACTCTTCCTCACGGGCCCCCGGGGGACGCCAGCGTCGCTGGCCTGTCGAGGAGGCCGGGAAGGGTGAGATGCTGCAGGCGGACGCGACGTGCCAGCGCCCGCCGCCGCCGCCAGCACCTGCCCGGCAGCGCGCACCGCTTGGCTGGCCACGCCACCCACGGCGACCGCGGCCTGCAGCACGCCCCGGCTCATACTGGCGACGCTGGCGGCACGTGGCTGCGACGCAGCAGCAGGGCCGGGCACCGCTCCACCTCTTTCCACCACCTCAGGGGCCGGGGGCTGGCCCTCCTGTTCCTCACGCACCCCCTTGCTGCCACCTCGGCGGCCACCCGAGCGATGGCTGCCCTTCTTGCTGCTAGGCGACATGCCGTACAGACACCCCTGACGAGCGCTGAGCTGAGCTGTGCTGCAGCTGCACTGAGCGTCGTCACTGGGCTACACCGACAGGGCTGAACAACGAGCGGCGGAGGACCGCTCTGCTCCCCCCACTGCCGGCTGCTCCTCCGTGAGGGGCTGCGATCCCACGCTGCACCGCACGCTGCCAACCCTGTGGGCAGCACGGGAGCGAAAAGGGGAGGGCGCACACGGGGAGTCTTCAGTACAGGCCGCGAAATATCACGGCCTCTTGCTCTGCTCACAGCAGAGCGCTGGTACAAATGTGCTACGTGCAATCACGAGCTGGGACTCGCGTTCCGGACCAAGAATCTGACTCGCACGTTCCAGACCGAATCCTTCGGCCTCTCACTCTGCCCAAGACAGAGCGCTGCTCTCGCTAACGCAAGTGATGCAATTAGCTACTTTCTGCTAGAGCACCCGTAACCGACCGCAGACGTCGTCGGGTGGCTCGCTCGCAGATGCGCGGATGCTCGCAAGCAAAATCCGGCAACCGTAAAGTAAGGGAGCGCTCCTCCAGCCAATAGCCCAATATTAACCGTAATCCCCAGAACCAGCACTGTACCGAGACGAGCGTTCGCGGTCTCGACCCAATTGGCGTATCCACCAGCCGGATCGAAGGTCGCGCGCAGCTGGTGCCATTTCGCTCCCCGCTTGCACAGAGAGGGGCGCACCTAGATCTCCTGAGACCAGGTTAGCGCCACCCGGCAGCCTTGCGCCGCAGTCTGGGGTCCGACAGCAAGGCGGCTGGGCCACAAGCTGACCAGGCCTGTGAGGGACGGTGATCTAGACTAGAACTAACTACTACGGCTATTCTTGGTTGCTATGGCTGTTGGTTTACGCTGGTAGTCAAATGGCCACGCGACTACGCGCATACAAGCTGGCGGCTCCTGCAGGAAACCACGACAAGTGGGGATCAAGCACTGTCTCTTACAACTTGCGTAACTGCGAGCTGCGCGCGACGCCCTAGCCCGGGCGCCGCGCTGCCTAACAGGAAAGCCACTCGTACGGCACTCTGATGCGATACACCGTACACGTATCTTCTGCAAGACAGTAAGGCCCAAAGCACAGGATCCAACGCAACACCTTATATTCAGAACCACGTGTCATCTTAATAACAAGCAACCCTTATACAATACCAGCAGCGGTGCAACTGTTGGACACAGAGCAGGCTAACGGTAGGTGGACCGCAGACAACCGTGTGTTGATTGGTGCGGCAAGCTCCTCCCCTATACATGGTGCCAGACCCTCACATACACTACGTACATACCATCCCTCTATCTGCAACGTGCGTCCGCGGTTACCTAGCGTGCTTCCCCTAAGCTACTGGGAGCACCTTTCTTGATACCCTGTAGGTGCTGTCGTCCTAGCAGGTAAATCCAGGGCCGCATGCATGCAGTCACATGTCGTACAGCCCGCTGTACCAGCAGCAACCCACAAGCAAACGTTACCATTTACACTTCAAAGCGTCCAATACTCCAGCCAGCGGCAGGAACACGGCCATGCACCACGTTCCATCTTGGGGCTTACTTCTTGGGGTGGGTGTATGGACGCTTGTCTGTCCATTCGACAGGGCACCAGTCGGTCGGTCGTCTCACAACTTTCTTGTGTGGGTAGAACTTCCTTTGGGCAGTTCCTCTCGTGCTTTCTTGGCGTGCCATCCCATCAGCCCTGGCGTACATCTTCCCCACGCAAGGAGTGAAGTACTGTTGGCCTGCGCAACTGCTACACAGACATTATAACCTAGTGGACCTATCCATTAGTAACTGAGAGACCCCCTTCAGACTCGCCTAGAGTGCAGGACCCATTTTGTTCACCTCTTGGCCGTGCCTAACAACCACAATGGACCTAGAATGGGTCCCTAACGGGGGTGCCGTACGGGGCTTAGGGGCCGTGCTTGGACATAGACCTTTTAGAACACGTTACTGTCATCAAGGGGATTTAGCTCAGTGGTAGAGCGCGCGCTTTGCATGCGTGAGGTCATGGGATCGATCCCCATAATCTCCAGTCCGCCGTTTTGCAACCCAAAGAGATCAACCTTCTGAAACCCAAATATCATCCTTTTGCTTGCTGCCATAGCGGTGCGTCATGTGTTGCCGCGCCACACATCAACGGGTGGCTTAGGGCGCAACGAATATCCAGCTTCTGTGACTGTAGATACCCCAAACTGAAGGAGGGAAAGAATTGGTCAATAGTCGGTTGGCAAAGTGTCTATGTGTATGTCCGTCGGCAAATGTCAAGGCAACACCCTTGATGCGCGACACTATGCACACCCTGTACATGATCGAACTCGATGCCTCGATGATGGAGGACATAGCCGGTGGTGATGAGCGATCAAATCATGATGAATGGGAGCCGTAACATTGATGACGTGGGCAGACCAGCATGCACCCAATGTGCATGCACCCAGGGTGACTGTCATCAGCGGACGGATGACAGGCCCGTGGCTTACCGTGTCTGCTGACTGTCCAACAAAATCGTGGACGGCCGCTACTCACGGCCAACAAGAGCTTTTTCACCGCCTGCCACTCCTTCGACGCTGTTGGACGAGTAGTAAAGGGTGATTGAAGTTGTAAGCGACTTGCTTGACCACCATCATGGGACTTACTGGTTGCCTGCACGCTGACGCCTCAAGAAAGAACGATGTAGCAGCTGGGTTAACGGACACCAATTATATAAGGGCTGCATGCCTCGCCACGTATCACTCCCTCAAGCACAGTCTCGCCCGGTTACAATAAGTACAACAATGTTAAGCCTGGCAGCAGGGGTGTAAACTAACGTCGGTCGTTCACCATGATTATATGATGAACAGTCCTAACGGATACAATGATGGATGGGCAAAGAGACACGCACCCAACAGAAATAATCAGCTGCATAGTTAGTAATAATAAAATAATAATCATTATTATAATAATCGCTTCTTGTTGGAAGGGTGTACTGAACTTTTCGCCCTGCTTGTGTAAGGAAATCCATTGGCTAAGTGTTTGTGTTTTGCAGTTCTTTCGTTTTGCTTTGCCTGGTTAGTGGCTGCATAGTTATGGCTAGCACAAGAGCATCGTGGATGCACAACATATACACGCACAGACCGCTGCACCTGCCTGACGGAGAAAGCGGTGGACCATCAATGACCCCGCGCGCAGCAACCTGATGACAATACCAGCAGCGGTGCAACTGTTGGACACAGAGCAGGCTAACGGTAGGTGGACCGCAGACAACCGTGTGTTGATTGGTGCGGCAAGCTCCTCCCCTATACATGGTGCCAGACCCTCACATACACTACGTACATACCATCCCTCTATCTGCAACGGGCGTCCGCGGTTACCTAGCGTGCTTCCCCTAAGCTACTGGGAGCACCTTTCTTGATACCCTGTAGGTGCTGTCGTCCTAGCAGGTAAATCCAGGGCCGCATGCATGCAGTCACATGTCGTACAGCCCGCTGTACCAGCAGCAACCCACAAGCAAACGTTACCATTTACACTTCAAAGCGTCCAATACTCCAGCCAGCGGCAGGAACACGGCCATGCACCACGTTCCATCTTGGGGCTTACTTCTTGGGGTGGGTGTATGGACGCTTGTCTGTCCATTCGACAGGGCACCAGTCGGTTGGTCGTCTCACAACTTTCTTGTGTGGGTAGAACTTCCTTTGGGCAGTTCCTCTCGTGCTTTCTTGGCGTGCCATCCCATCAGCCCTGGCGTACATCTTCCCCACGCAAGGAGTGAAGTACTGTTGGCCTGCGCACCTGCTACACAGACATTATAACCTAGTGGACCTATCCATTAGTAACTGAGAGACCCCCTTCAGACTCGCCTAGAGTGCAGGACCCATTTTGTTCACCTCTTGGCCGTGCCTAACAACCACAATAGACCTAGAATGGGTCCCTAACGGGGGTGCCGTACGGGGCTTAGGGGCCGTGCTTGGACATAGACCTTTTAGAACACGTTACTGTCATCAAGGGGATTTAGCTCAGTGGTAGAGCGCGCGCTTTGCATGCGTGAGGTCATGGGATCGATCCCCATAATCTCCAGTCCACCGTTTTGCAACCCAAAGAGATCAACCTTCTGAAACCCAAATATCATCCTTTTGCTTGCTGCCATAGCGGTGCGTCATGTGTTGCCGCGCCACACATCAACGGGTGGCTTAGGGCGCAACGAATATCCAGCTTCTGTGACTGTAGATACCCCAAACTGAAGGAGGGAAAGAATAGGTCAATAGTCGGTTGGCAAAGTGTCTATGTGTATGTCTGTCGGCAAATGTCAAGGCAACACCCTTGATGCGCGACACTATGCACACCCTGTACATGATCGAACTCGATGCCTCGATGATGGAGGACATAGCCGGTGGTGATGAGCGATCAAATCATGATGAATGGGAGCCGTAACATTGATGACGTGGGCAGACCAGCATGCACCCAATGTGCATGCACCCAGGGTGACTGTCATCAGCGGACGGATGACAGGCCCGTGGCTTACCGTGTCTGCTGACTGTCCAACAAAATCGTGGACGGCCGCTACTCACGGCCAACAAGAGCTTTTTCACCGCCTGCCACTCCTTCGACGCTGTTGGACGAGTAGTAAAGGGTGATTGAAGTTGTAAGCGACTTGCTTGACCACCATCATGGGACTTACTGGTTGCCTGCACGCTGACGCCTCAAGAAAGAACGATGTAGCGGCCGGGTTAACGGACACCAATTATATAAGGGCTGCATGCCTCGCCACGTATCACTCCCTCAAGCACAGTCTCGCCCGGTTACAATAAGTACAACAATGTTAAGCCTGGCAGCAGGGGTGTAAACTAACGTCGGTCGTTCACCATGATTATATGATGAACAGTCCTAACGGATACAATGATGGATGGGCAAAGAGACACGCACCCAACAGAAATAATCAGCTGCATAGTTAGTAATAATAAAATAATAATCATTATTATAATAATCGCTTCTTGTTGGAAGGGTGTACTGAACTTTTCGCCCTGCTTGTGTAAGGAAATCCATTGGCTAAGTGTTTGTGTTTTGCAGTTCTTTCGTTTTGCTTTGCCTGGTTAGTGGCTGCATAGTTATGGCTAGCACAAGAGCATCGTGGATGCACAACATATACACGCACAGACCGCTGCACCTGCCTGACGGAGAAAGCGGTGGACCATCAATGACCCCGCGCGCAGCAACCTGATGACAATACCAGCAGCGGTGCAACTGTTGGACACAGAGCAGGCTAACGGTAGGTGAACCGCAGACAACCGTGTGTTGATTGGTGCGGCAAGCTCCTCCCCTATACATGGTGCCAGACCCTCACATACACTACGTACATACCATCCCTCTATCTGCAACGGGCGTCCGCGGTTACCTAGCGTGCTTCCCCTAAGCTACTGGGAGCACCTTTCTTGATACCCTGTAGGTGCTGTCGTCCTAGCAGGTAAATCCAGGGCCGCATGCATGCAGTCACATGTCGTACAGCCCGCTGTACCAGCAGCAACCCACAAGCAAACGTTACCATTTAGACTTCAAAGCGTCCAATACTCCAGCCAGCGGCAGGAACACGGCCATGCACCACGTTCCATCTTGGGGCTTACTTCTTGGGGTGGGTGTATGGACGCTTGTCTGTCCATTCGACAGGGCACCAGTCGGTCGGTCGTCTCACAACTTTCTTGTGTGGGTAGAACTTCCTTTGGGCAGTTCCTCTCGTGCTTTCTTGGCGTGCCATCCCATCAGCCCTGGCGTACATCTTCCCCACGCAAGGAGTGAAGTACTGTTGGCCTGCGCAACTGCTACACAGACATTATAACCTAGTGGACCTATCCATTAGTAACTGAGAGACCCCCTTCAGACTCGCCTAGAGTGCAGGACCCATTTGACCGTAAATCCCCCCGTAACGAAGTGAAGGGGAGGATTGGAGGACAGATCACTGCTAAAGATTCTCTGTCTGTGACCGTAAATCCCCCCGTAACGTAACGAAGTGAAGGGGAGGATTGGAGGACAGATCACCGCTAAAGTTTCTCTGTCTGTCTGTCCGTTAACAAAAGTGGTGGCAACGACCTTAAGGCGCGACAATAATCGCTTCGCTCAGCCAGCCAGAGGTCTCAGGTTCGACCCGAGTAGGGACCTTTTCACAACTTGACGACAACCCTTGGCATGATGCCTGGCATCATCAGGATGGTGTCCTGCGGTGTGGTGTCGTACGGCAACACAGTACGGCGTGGGTTTCGACACGCTCTCCGACCCCCCTCCATGCGGACCACTCCCCTCACCACCCCCTCATCACTCATCATGCCTGGCATCATCGGGATGGTGTCCTGGGCCTATGGGGATGGTGTTCTGAGAGATCTCGGGTACGACAAGACACTGTACGGCGGCAAACTGTACGGCACAGTTGCCATGATGTGTGGCGACCCATCGTGTGGTGTACGACATGTACGACAGTGTACGGCAACTGTACGACAGTGCATGATAGCTGTCGTACGGTTGTACGGCATCTGTACGGCATGTGTTTTGACACGGCCTCCCACCCCCCTCCTCCCCCTCTTCTCCCCTCATCACCTACACGTCACCCCGACCCTCCTTGTGGCTCTTGGCATCGTTTCCCCCTCACCACGACAACTGGCAGTACAGTACGGCTTGGGTTATGACACGCTCTCCCACCCCCCTCAATGCTCCCTACCCCCCGCCCTACCCTTTCACCACCCCCTCATCACCCCTGCTCCTCTGACCGTCCCTGCATCACCATGAGGTGTGTCGTCATATGGCAACAGGGTACGACACGAGTTTGGACGCGCTCTCCCACCCCCCTCCATGCTCCCTACTCCCCTCACCACCCCCTCAGTACTCCAGCTCCTCTGACCACCCCTGTGAGTTCTGTATCGTCCATGGTGTCGACTAAGCTATAACTGATTTAATGAGCCATTCGCAGTTTATTGGTCACTTTCCAAAATCACTGATCAGTGAATGCTGGCAGGGGGGGGTCGCCGTGAAAAGTCGACAAAGCTATAACTAGTTTAATGAGCCATTCGCAGTTTCTTGGTTACTTTCCGAAATCACTGGTCAGCGAATGGGTGGTCGCCGTGAAAGCTTCTTAGGTTTCGGCGACAGACATGGCATCGGCAAAAGGCTTTCGCCGCAATTTTGCAAGCTGGTTAGGCCGAGAAGTACAGTCGTGAAGTCGGCGCTTTTCCTGAAGAACGGCGATTGCTGATCACCGAAAACTTTGGTTGATCGGCGATCACTTTCGGCGCAATTTGCAAGCTGGGTTTCGGCGCAATTGGCAAGCTGGGTTTCGACGCAATTTGCAAGCTGGTATTCGGCGCAATTTGCAAGCTGGTTTCGGCGAGAAGCATGGTTATGAAGTTGGCGCGTCTTCTGAATAGCGCCGATTACTAATCGCCGAAAACTATGGTTCATCGGCGATTACTTATCGGCGAATGCTGTCCTGAATAACGCTGATTACTGATCGCCGAACACTATGGTTCATCGGCGATCACTGACCCACGGGTCTATCGCTCAGCGTAAATGTTTTCCTTCCCTCAAACGTCTGGACCGGTCACCGGGGCTGCTCGGACATGTACGGCCAATACTGCCCGGCGAGGTCAGATTTTCAATGTGCAATATGCAATAAAAGTGTAGAATACAGCATAAACAATTATCTTGGATATTGCTTTGGTTCATTATCCCAGTGAGACTTGCGCTTCAGGCGGTCGTTTCTTGGTCTATAGGCTATCTTTGGCAGCATAGTACATTGGAGTATCGAAACATTAGATCATGAGTATCGTGTAGGTTAGGATGAAAAGAGGAGATGACAACACTCCCGGTGCGCAGCCTGCTGCGAGGCGGCGAGTGGAAGGTCAGCGCTGGTTTTCTTGGAAGCACTGCACGCTCTCCCTTCTTCTGTCCTTCAGAACGCTAACGATTGCCACTGTTCTGTCTTGTTTGCAGTTGATAGTAACCCCGGGGTAGGACAAGGAAGCGGTGCGCAGCCTGCTGCGAGGCGACGAGTGGAAGGTTAGCGCTCGTTTTCTTGGAAGCACTGCACGTTCTCTCTTCTCTTGTCCTTCAGGACGTTAATTATTGCCACTGTGCTCTCTTGTTTGCAGTTGGTAGTAACCCCGGGATAGGACAAGCGAGCGGGTCTATTGGTGCCAGGACTTCTCGTATAGGTGGTGTTGGAGGCGGTTGGTTGTCGCACCTTGTTGGCGCCCAACAAACCGGTGGCGGAAATGCTGCCGTTGGCGGACAGTGGAGCCGTTCATTGCTACCTGAAGGAGGTCAGTACAACGTTCTGTTGGAGCACGGCCATTTCAATGCTCGCTCCATGCGGTTTGCAACCTTTCGTGACTGCCTGCACTGTACGGCTCCATATCGCTTGTTGACCTACCATATGTGGTGATCGCCCTACTGGTACTCGCACTGATTCCCCTGTGCAGGCGGCCAACAAACCGGAGGCGGGAATGCCATCGCTGGCGGACAGTGGAGCCGCTCGTTGCTACCTGAAGGAGGTCGGTGCAGCTTTGTGTTCGAGCACAGCCATTTCATTGCTTGCTCCATGCGGTTTACAACCATTCATGACTGCCTGTACTGTGAAGTTCCATCTCGCTTGTTGACATGCTGTGTGCGATGGTCGTCCTACTAATGCTCGTGCTGATTCCCCTGTGCAGGCGGCCAGCAAATCGGAGGCGGGAATGCCGTCGTTGGCGGACAGTCGAGTCGTTCGTCGCTACCTGAAGCAGGTGGGTGCGACTTTCTGTTAGAGCACGGCCATTTCATTGCTCGCTCCATGCGGTTTGCAACCCTCCGTGACTGCCTGTACTGTACAGTTCCATCTCGCTTGTTGACATACCATGTGTGACGATCGCCCTACTGATGTCTGCACCGATTCACCTGTGCAGGCGGTATGTCAGCAGCCAGGCGAATTGGAGAGCATGGGACGGCGGCATCTCGCCTTCCCGGCCTCACTGGGAACTGGCTGTCGCAGTTCAGCGGAACCCGCCTGGCCAATCATAATGAAAATCGTGGGCTGTCCTCAGCGGCGCAGTGTATGCGAGCCCTACGAGCGGACACTGTTTGGCGACAACAGGAGCGTGCCCGTAATGCTCAGCAGCACGCCCAGGCGAGGTCCGCTGACCCTGTTCGGCGACAACAGGAGCGGGACCGCGATGCTCGGCAGCACGCCCGGGCGAGGGCCGCTGACCCTGTTCGGCGACAAGGGGAGCGTGACAGCGATGCTCAGCAGCACGTCGAGGCCAGGTCGGCTGACCCCATTCGGCGACAGGATGAGCGAGGTCGCGATGCTGTGCAGCACGCATTGGCATGGGCACGTCGGCGAGCACGTCGCATTGCCTCTGTGAGCGGAGGTACAACCCGTCGTACACGCAATCACGTATCGCTTACGGATTCGCTCTGCAGCCTCCTGCAGATGTCGCTGTTGTACGATAACGCTCCTGTGCACCTGCCGGCATTCCTGACAGCCCCCGAGAACGCCCGTGTCCAGGATCAGCCTGGTGGCCAGCTGCCAGCCAACTTCCAAGTACCGTACGACGTGCAAATCCAAGAAGCGGTGGCTATGTCGATGGAGGTGGCAAAGCGGATGCCTCTGCGGATCTGTGCAGTCTGTAGTGAGCAGTGCTCGGTGGAGGGCTCCTGCCTCTGTGCGTGGGATGAGATTCCAAACGTTGACATCCTGCGTGCGGACATTCCTCCGACTGCTGTCGTAACACGAATGGGGCATACCTTGGCGTGGCGGAGAATGGAACGGACGGCCAATGGATGTGCACCGGCTGCACCGTCGCCGGTGCTTCCCGTCGGATATCGCTCTACATCCGGCGGCCGCCGGCCTGAACGGCCTCAAGCTGGCGACCATGCAGCGAACGCCGCCAACCTGATCGATGCAGATGCTGGCGGGACCTCTGACGACACAGAGGATGTTAACGAAGATGCGGGCCCGTGCGAGGAGGCTGAGCTCCCCGAGGAGCTGCGACCCAGAGCCCCGCAGCACCTTCCGCGGCCTTGCCCGGCTGACGCGGCCTTTGTGGAGGTGCCATTTTGCATGCGGATGGAACGACACCTTCCGAACCGAACCGTCGTGGTGAATGATGCGGGGGAGGAGCTCCTAACCGTCTGCTCCGAGTGCTTAAAGGCGCTAGAAAGTAAGTGGTGTTGCGGCAGGGACGGGTTGCCGACATGGTGGGAACAGGGTTGCTGACGGGGTGAGGATGGGTTGCCGATATGGTGGGGATGGGCTGCCGACATGGTGGGGACGGGTTTCCGACACGGTGGGGATGGGTTGCCGTCGTTATTAGGTATTGCCGCCGAACATTGCTTATGTTGTTCGCTATGGGCTATCCTTTGTCGCGCTTATATATCCTTTGTCATAGCGCACTCAACGGAAAACGGTATGCAAAGTAGCACCTTTTAGCGCATGCAGCCGCTAGGCAGTTTGTGTTGTATATATGCAGGCAGGTTAAAGACGGATACTGGCTAAAGTCGCGTACAGGTTAATTGTACTGCGTTGTCACAGCGAGCAACCAGCAGCTCCTCTCATAACCACCCCTGACAGTATTAATGGTGGCGTTACGTGCCGGCCGCCCAGAACGGCAACACGTACACAGCCCCGTGCAATGACAAAGAATTGACGCAGGGGTTGTCAGAGGAGCAGGAGTGATGAGGGGGTGGTGAAAGGGTGGGCCGGGGGGTGGGGAGCAACGAGGGGGGTGGGAGACTGTGTCGTAACCAAAATTGCGAATTGCAAATTGAGTCGAAACCCAGCTTGCAAATTGCACCGAAAACCTTTTGCCGATGCCGTGTCTGTCGCCATAACCTAAGAAGCTTTCACGGCGACCATCCCTGAGAGCATTGGGCTGTAAGCCGCCGGTACGCATTTCTGGCAAAGGCAGTAGACCTTCTCCTGCTGCTGTCCGCCTGTCATTGTCCAAGCTAAGCTTAGCAAAATGGCAATTGCCAATGCGAACATCCACCATATTTGTGGGGCTTGTAACTTGTTGAGCCATTGAGGCCAACATGTGAAACACCAATACGCGCCATTCGTTATCACATGATATAGAGTAGTATACGAATGATAACTATCTATTTCGGCTTGCAACCGTAGTATCATCGGCTGGCAGAATCCATTGTGGCGAGTACGACACTTGACAGGCTTGTCAAGTGCCGTACTGGACTAGCAAACGCGTTTCTCATAAATGGAGTCAGTAAGCAAACCGAAAGTATTTAGTCAACAACATTTGAAAATTTCGCATTTCAATGGACATTGGCAGGACCGACAGACCAACCTTCGCAATTCGACCCGCCAACCTCTATCTATACCTTTGTGTCGTGCGCCAGCGTGTAGCACGCCGCTCTCCAGCCAAAAACACGCTCTGCACCCTCTCCCTGCATTCCGCTTTTCCTTCACCACTCCCCTCCTGCCGCAAACAGGTTAATTATACTGCATTGTCACAGCGAGCAAATAGCGGCTCCTGGTAGTGCTAGGAAAACGCTGAAAATTTAAAAGCCGCCAGTATTAATGGTGGCGTTACGTGCCGGCCGCCCAGAACGGCAACACGTACACAGCCCCGTGCAATGACAAAGAATTGACGCAGGGGTTGTCAGAGGAGCAGGAGTGATGAGGGGGTGGTGAAAGGGTGGGCCGGGGGGTGGGGAGCAACGAGGGGGGTGGGAGACTGTGTCGTAACCAAAATTGCGAATTGCAAATTGAGTCGAAACCCAGCTTGCAAATTGCACCGAAAACCTTTTGCCGATGCCGTGTCTGTCGCCATAACCTAAGAAGCTTTCACGGCGACCATCCCTGAGAGCATTGGGCTGTAAGCCGCCGGTACGCATTTCTGGCAAAGGCAGTAGACCTTCTCCTGCTGCTGTCCGCCTGTCATTGTCCAAGCTAAGCTTAGCAAAATGGCAATTGCCAATTCGAACATCCACCATATTTGTGGGGCTTGTAACTTGTTGAGCCATTGAGGCCAACATGTGATGAAACACCAATACGCGCCATTCGTTATCACATGATATAGAGTAGTATACGAATGATAACTATCTATTTCGGCTTGCAACCGTAGTATCATCGGCTGGCAGAATCCATTGTGGCGAGTACGACACTTGACAGACTTGTCAAGTGCCGTACTGGACTAGCAAAAGCGTTTCTCACAAATGGAGTCAGTAAGCAAACCGAAAGTATTTAGTCAACAACATTTGAAAATTTCGCATTTCAATGGACATTGGCAGGACCGACAGACCAACCTTCGCAATTCGACCCGCCAACCTCTATCTATACCTCCTGGTTACCCTTTGTGTCGTGCGCCAGCGTGTAGCACGCCGCTCTCCAGCCAAAAACACGCTCTGCACCCTCTCCCTGCATTCCGCTTTTCCTTCACCACTCCCCTCCTGCCGTGTCCGTCACCGATTCCTAAGAAGCCTTCACGGCGACCACCTAGCCGTCATACCCTCATGGCGACCGCCCTTCAAACTGATTTGCAGAGCGTCGTGTACCCGAGGCGTCCCTCGCACGCATCGACCCTGGTGATGTGCCTCTCGTGAACCACCTTGGCGATCCCCTCCCAACGCCCACGTTCCTTGAGGGGCAGCTGCTGGGACGAGGCCGTGTCTCCCAGCAGCTGATGGTCCTGTACCAGTCAAACCGCCCGCCTGACGTTTGCCCTGTCGTGGTACGGGCGCACGGCGTGGCGGTCTTGAACCCGGACCCGGAGTACCTGCGGAACATCCTGCCGAGGCGGGCGACCGCCTTGGCGGACTCTATCACCGTCCTCTGCATCGACGTTGTCCGAGATCGAGCAGAGCTGGAGCGCCTCGTGCGCAGCGCCAAGGCCCTGCAGGTTCGCGGCTGGGTGATTGTCGCCTGGGTGCGGTATCTGGAGTACAACGACGCCAACATCCCTATCGATGACGATGCCATGCGGCAGTACGCGGCGATGGGGATGGAACCAAGGGTGCCCGATGCCCTGGTGGCGGCAGCGACGGCACCGGCAGATCCAGAGGTGGCGCGTGTGCTAAGGGACACCTTCTTCCATGACCGCACCGGTGCTGCAGCTGTGCGGCAACAGCAAGATGGTCAGCCTGCCGCCGGCGGTGTCGACGCACGGCAAAGGCCTGCTGCTGACGACGCTGGACCCCTTGGCGCCGCTGAGGTTGCGGCGGCACCCGTTGGGCGTGGAGGCGGTGGAGATGGTGGCGGTGAAGGCGGTGGCGGTGGCGGTGGAGACGGCGGAGGCATGGAGGCGGCATGGAGGCCGCGTGGGTCGCTTGGCGGCGGCATGGCAGCACGCATCCCCACCCTCGCGGACGCCGAGCCGCCCCGGGCATGTGATCGGGCATCGTACTGGGGTTACGACTTCACGTCGCTGGACACGCTGAAGCAGAGCGTGCTGCAGCATTACCGTCACCTCGGCAGCGAACCGACGCAAAGTTGGCTCGTCATGCCCCTCCTCGCAGATGCGCTCCTTGCCCCAGAGACGGCCACCGCTGCCTTTCCGTTTGAGCGGCCTCATGGTTGGTCCGAGCTGGTTGCGCGCCTGCGCGCTGGATGCCTGGCGTGCGGGTACACTGCCGCCTCTGTCCGTCTGGATCACTCCTGGCATGCACCCGCGCACCTGCAAGAGCGCATCCTGAACGACGCCCTGGGCGTCGCAGCGGCTGGCATTATTCCGCTCATCTCCAGCGAACTCTGCAGCCGCGGCGAGTGGGCTGACATTCCGGGGGCACTGCAGATGCTTGAAGAGCTCCAGTCGGGAGGTAAGGATTCATTTGCCTCTAGTGAAATTCATGCCAGTTGCGATTTCTTGTCTGTACAATTCCCACCAACTGACATGTGTCTATTGCAACATTTCTGTAGGTGCTGCTGCCGAAGCCGGACCTGGTGAGCCGATGACACCTCCGTCTCCCATCACCCAGACTGCGTCTGACGGGCAAACTGCCAGAGGTGGGTGAACCATAAGGGCTCACGGGGTGTACCGTGATCACCGCCACTCCTCGTGCTCTGCATGCCTACTGGGGTAAACCATATGGGCTCACAGGGTGTACCGTGATGACCGCCACTCCTCGTGCTCTGCATGCCTACTTTGCCTAACACTGTGCACGTGCCACACAATCCAGGAAACCTTCCGGCGGGCGTTCCCTTTAATGCGGTGGTGACCACGGATCGGACAACTACCGCTGCTGACGGCAGGCCAGGTACGCGTACGTTCTGACTAGGCGCTTCTTACGAGCTGGTCCAGTTGCGGTTTCCGTGACAACTGCTTGTTGCTGGACGAACTAGTATGTGCACCTGGCTTGGAAACGTCAGGTACACCGCCGTGCACAACCAACTCTTATGCATGTCGCCCATTACATGTTTAATTGCCTAAATCCTATCTAAACCATTTCACCGCCCGCCCCACGCAGATGACGGTCTCGATGAGCTGGAACTTGTCCTGCCGCAGGAGGGGCGTGCTCCAGCTTCCAACGATGATGAGTTCGGTGACGCCCGGCAAGAGCTGCAGTCGCTTCTCTCGGGCCGTGGGGGCCGCCTGGTGCACAGCTCGGGCGGCCCTGGCGCCAGGATGATCGACGAGCGACATCCCGGCATCCTCAACATCTGCTTCCCATCCAGCTTCCCGCATCAGCTCTCCGGGGAACGTCCCACTGGCATGTCGACAGCGGCATACTTCTCGCACATCATCCGCCGTGCCCCTCGCGCCCAGTTCCGTGGCAACCTTCACCTCGTTGCTCGGATGTATGACATCCTCGTAAAGCACGAGACCGCCAATCAGCTGAGTGTGACGATGAAGGTGACGGCGGGGTTAGTGGATCCGACGTCGCGCATCCCTCGCGACGTCGCCCGTGCGATGGGGGACATTCTGTCGCTGCCGTACCGCCACCCGCAAAGGCGAGCCTTGCTGGCGCAGCACTCCCCGCTCGTGCGAGCGCTGGTGGAAGGCGCGCGTGTCACGTCCAAGCATGTCGACTTGACGGACGGCTTCTACGCCAGCAAACAGGCACAGATGCGAGCTGTCGCACTGGCCGTCGGCTGGGCGCCTCTCTTCTTCAACGTCAACCCGTCGGACATGCACTCCGCTGTCCTGGCTGTCGCATCGGGAGAAGTGGTAGAGTTTGGCACGGATGGCAGGCCCCAACAGCTGCCGTCCGTCGTCGACAAGTGGCGCCGCGTGCGAGATGACCCTTACGCATGCCAGGCGCTATTGGCTGTCACGCTGGACGTCCTGGTGGAGCGGCTCTTCGGTTTCATGCGAGGCGACAAGGAGCAGTCCAACCCCGACTGCTTCTGCGGCACCACCTTTGCCGTTGCCGCCAAGGTCGAGCAGAGCGGCCGGTACGCGCTCCACTTCCACGGTGTGGCGCATGTGGCAGCTTTCGCGGTGGAGCGGCTGCAACAGCTCTTCGCTGGACCCAACTGCCGAGTCTTGGCGCTCGCATACGCCCTTGTCGACATGTGGTACCCGTCACCGTATTACGATCCCATGACGGGCGACGAGCATCTCGTGGTCGGCATGACAACGGCCGAGGCGGCACGTGACGGACAGCCGCCGCCACCGGTTGACAGCGACTGCCCGCCGGCCAGCTACGACTTCCTGAAGCTCGCTGGAGTGGAGTCCATTGAGGACGTGCTTCGGCTGCAGGACGCTTCCGAAGAACCCTCTCAGCCACGTCCTGATGTCCCCCGTCACGCCGCCTGTGCAGCCCATCACGCCCGTGTCGTCAAGAGCAACCTGACGCATTTCCACACAGACACCTGCAAGCGTCACGGTTGCTCCGGCACGGACTACGACTGCGGCTTGGTGTGGCCGCGCGTCGTGCGCACGCTGTTCCGTTGGATTGGCACCACCGGCCTGTTCCTGTTGCCCCGGCTTGGCCCCAAGATCGTCAACCACCAACCTGCCGCTGCAATGGCGTTCGCGTGCAACAACCTCTTCAGTCTCGCCTGTGAAGTCGATCGCGACTACACCGAGGAGGAGGCGGCGGCCTTGGCGGAGTCCGGTGACGATATGGAACATGACTCAGATGACGAAGAGGGCAGCGCATCTGGCGACGAGGACGACGCCTCAGTCCAGCGAGGCACCTTGTGGCGCTTGCGAGCGAAGGATGTAGCGCGCGACAAGGCCTACTACAGCTCCAAGTACGCCTCCAAGGCCATCGCCCGCAGCCAAGCCGATCGCACCTGTGCGGCGGTGGAGCGGGTCCAAGATTTCCTGTTCCGGCCGACCACTGTGAACACCGACGCCGCCGACAGACCCCGTTCGGCGTTTGGCAACCTCTTGTCGGCGGTGCACCGCATCACCGGCTCCATCACCGTGGGCATGGCCATGGCGGCGTACCGGTTGGCCGGCAACAGCACGTTCGTCTCGTCCTACGAGTGCGCATACCTCCCATGCGCCGCCTTCGCCACCATGGCTTCTCGTCAGGTTGCCGACGACGACCAGGCCGCCGCTACCGTCGATATCGTAGACGGCGAGGCTGAGGGCGACGCCGTGGCCGTCACCAACGCTGTCCTCAACTACAAGTTGCGAGGGAGCGAGCTGGACGGGCCGGACTGCAGCCCCTACACCATCGCCATGCACTACCACATGAGCCCGGTCAAGATGGCCGACCACCCTCACGCCGACGTCCTGCGAGCTGCAGTAACCACAACGGGCCAAACGGATCGTCGCCGAACGAGACAAGAAGGACCGGCCACCAGTCCGTCGCCGCCGTCCCGCCGGAACCATCGCCGACTAGCCCATGATGCGAATGAGCGCGGTGCCGCGGCATCACCGCAGCCTGATGCGCCCAACCCGGCCCAGCAGACGGCAACCACCACCTCCGACGGCGGAGCCCCCACGCAGGTGCCTCTGCTTCCGCAGCACCCTCAGTACTTCACGCACATCCTCCGTAGATATCCGCGACCGAGGTTTATCATCTTTGGCGGGTCGCTTCCACGCAAGCCTGCCCAGGACAGCGACGGCACCACCAAGGACCGTTACTACGGCTTCGTCCTTGCCAACTTCAAGTCGTGGCGGGACTCTCCACTCCCGCCGGGCATGTCAGCGCAAGACGCGTACACGGCGTGGCGAACGGAGCTTCAGCAGACCGCCCCACGGTACCTCCGCTGTGTTGACGTCGTCTTGGACAACATCGAAGAGGAGCATTTGGGACGAGACCGTAGGGCCGAGGAGCGCAACAGGCGACGTCGAGAACAGCGAGCGGCGCGGGCGGAGGATCCGTACGACAGCGATGTTCTCACGGATACCGACGACGAGGAGCATGGCCAGCTTACCGAGCACCCTGAGACGCATGCCCCTACCAACGGCGACGACGACACCCCGTACCGGTTCGAGACGGGAGTCACACCGCCGACAGCCGGCATCGACCTCAGTGCGGTTCCCGTTGAGGAGCTCTTCGATAGGTCTGTTGACACGGGAGCCTACGCGTACGGCGCCGCGTCCACTTGCAGGCCACCGGAACTGTTCGACGGGCTGGGTGCAGACGACCAGTCCTTCAACCGCCGTGCCACTCGTGACGACCGTACCCTTCTGGTGACTGCGCGCCAGCGTCTGAACCATTACGTCGCAGCTCTCCAGGACCAACTCGCGCCAGTCGGAGCTGCACCGGGTGATGCCCTCTGCTTGGAGCGAGCACCTGGCAGGCCCGTTTTCGCCGTGGTCGGCAACTCTGGAGCTGAGACGCCCGTGGAGCCTGGCATGCGACCGCCGTACATCCGGCTGCAGACGCCGCCTTCCATCGACGACACTGTGCAGCTGTTCACTCTCTCTGTGGAGCAAGCCGTTGCCTTCATCCTAATGGCTCGCTACTTCGACCGTCGCAACACGCCAAACCCTGGACCGCCACCCAGGCTGCTAGTACTCGGTGGACCAGGAACCGGCAAGTCGCAGTTCGTGCACGCGCTGCTCTGGTACACTTTCCAGCACGGACAACCCGAGTGGGTCGCCACATCGGCGTACACTTGGACGGCCGCGTCGCTCTTCAACACCCCTGTCCACCGCAGCCTCTCCACGCACTGCATGTTTGGCATAACCACCAACCCCAAGGACTCCCTTAAGCCTGGCCGGGATGCAGACCTGCAGGTCGCCCGCAACGTGGGTGACGGCGCTATCGTGATCGACGAGATCAGTCTCACGAGCCTGACCCATCTCGGCGCAATCAACCGCTCGTGCGCCAAACGTCTGCGACCACCACGCCACGTTGAACCGGGTTCCCCTACCGCGTGCGCCTTCGCAGGCAGGCCAGTCGCCCTCGTCGGCGATCCTTGCCAACACGAACAACCCGGGGGTCCGCCACCATACAAGTACGCCGCCGAGCTCGAGACCAACCCCAATTTCAACCCGTCTGCGCCCAATGCTCGTGCGCCGAGACGCACTCCTGGCCAACCCACGACCGACCGTGACGATGGATGTGATGACGACCCGCCGGACCCTGATGAGCACCAGACTGGAGCAACCGACCGTCGCCGTCCACGTCGGCCAATCCCGCAGACCAGTGACAACCTGCATGAGGGTTTCACCAACATTCGTACCCTCCAGGACACCATCATCCTCGACAAACAGCAGCGCCAGACCGAGACGGACGATGGCAGGAAGTTGACGCGCTACTCCCAGCTGTTCAACGGCACCAGGCCCCCGCAACGGAGCGAGGTCGAGCAGCTCGTGCGAGAGCTCAACGCGCGAGCCATCGACAACCTTGCTGACTTCGCCGAGCAGAATCCGCGTGTGGTGCTCCAACGCAACGAGCCGCGCCATGTCATCAACACCCTGCTTATCCAACACCAGGCGCAGCGTCTTGGGAAGCGCCTCACCGTCTGGAACGCGGACCACCAGCCTGTGAACCCTCGCCGTCAAGGCCGCCAGCCGGCACTGACGGACGTAGAAAAGGCAGTCGCCATGCGCGTCAAGGACGCCCGTTTCGACCACACCACAGCGGACACCTGGTACTTCGACGGCGCCCTCTTCGTGCTCCTTGACAACGACTCCCCCGACGCAGGCGCCTGCCACAACAACCTCGTCCAGACCTGCGGCCTCCTCACAGACGACCGCGAACCCCGAGACAACGGCCAAGGACCCTTCCGACGCCTGCAATACCCACCGGCGGGGGTTCTCGTCAGGCCCGTCAACGGTCACCGCCCCACCACCATCCTCGACGGCTTGGGCGACCTTGCCAACTCCGGCGCTTCCTTTGCGCTCGCACCTCGAGCCTCGCCGGAAGCGCCTGTTCTGATGCCAGCTGCTGGCACTGGCACCGTCGTTAAGCGGATCAAGCGCATTAACGTCCCCCTCGGAGACGCCTACACGGTGACCGACTTCTTCGTGCAAGGCGGATCTTTTGGCTCTGACTGCTGGGTCGTCGACCTGGCGGTGCCCCCAAGGGGCGGCATCAAGCGAGCGACGCTGTTCGTCCTCCTTACGCGCTTCAGGGACTTCTCCTCGATCCGCCTCCTGAGGAAGCTTTACAACAACCCTGTTGAGTTCCGGCGGGTCGTCAACGCATTCATGGCTGCCACCAGGCTGTCTCTCGATCTGGCGGCAGAGCTCCGCTTGCGCCGAGCTCAAGCCCAGGCCACCCGGCAGCGCCATGCCGACATCTTTCAGCACGCACAGGAGCTTGTAGACCAACGACCGCCGCACCCGGATGGCAGCGGCGGCGGCGCCCACACCTGAGGACCTTAGCGGTGACACAAACGGCTTCACAACAACGGACGCCCCTTCTTGCATCATTTGCATCATCTACCGTTGACTGCATCATCCAAACGCATGTCTGCACAACAACGGATGCTGAACCGCCACTGAATGGCGCTAACTGTCAGCGTTGCTCGGCCCTTTCTGGCCGGCAACGACACACTCGTGGGGAACACGCCACACAACAAACCTGCGTGTGCGCGCCTGTGGGTTCGACTCCCACACGAGTGATTCTCTCCATCTCGTGTCGTTCACGAAAGAGGACGGCGACAGGACAAGCTCGCAACACTGGTCGGCGGTCGGCGGTCGTGTCCATCCATTGTGAGCACTATGACCTGCGCACCTGCATGCTGCTTCCACGGTGTACGACTTACCCCCCAATCTGAAGAAGTGCAACATACCCGCCCTTCCCTCCTTTGTCACCCGTGCAGCGTTATGTATAACAATAGATTTATGAGCGGGGCATGTGCATTACTGTCCACTATTCATGTATGTATCTTACATATCATCCCGTATGTGTCCAGCACCTAACCGCTGGCCTCGTATATATATGTGCCCAAATCGCCTATGAGGCAACCGTTCGGCCCGTCCCGTTGGGCAATCCTCAACGCCGCCGTTGCCTGCACAATACAACTGGCGGCACCAAGCACACGAAGTGCCAATCCTTGCCGCCATACCGGTAACCACATTCCGTCCACTGATGGAAAGCTACGCCTTACGTGTGTGTGCTAAGGTACCTACACGTTGCCTCGGGCAATCCAGTGTCATTGCCCCAATCAGACCCCACCAAGCAAGCATTGGAGAAACAAACTAACAGCACATGCGCGCTCAACACCGCCATCGCCTGCACAATGCAACAGGCAGCACCAAGCATACACACATCCTTGCACCACACATCCTTGCCGCCATACCGGTAACCACATTCCTTCCACTGATGGAAACCACGCCTTATGTGTGTATGCTAAAGTACCTAGACGTTGCCTCCACACTCCCCTCTCCCCTCGCCAACCCGTCGACGTTGCCTCAGGCAATCCAGTGTTGTGGCGGCAATCAGACCCCACCAAGCATGCATTGGAGAAGAAAACTAACAGCGCACCCATGCTAAACACCGCCGTTGCCTGCACGACGCAACAGACCGCACCAAGAACACGAAGTGCCAATGCTTGCCACCATACGGGTAACCACATTCCGTCCACTGATGGAAAGCTACGCCTTACGTGTGTGTGCTAAGGTACTTAGATGTTGCCCCAAGCAATCCAGTGTCGTGTCCGCAAAAAGCCCCCACCAGGCACGTAACGAAGAAACAAACAAACAGCACACGCATGCTAAAGACGGCCGTTGCCTGCACAATGCAAATGCACCACCAAGCACACGAAGTGCCACTCCATGCCGCCATACCGGTCAACACATTCCGTCCACTGATGGAAAGCTACGCCTTACGTGTGTGTGCTAAGGTACCTAAACGTTGCCTCAGGCAATCCAGTTCCATGGCCGCAAAAAGCCCCCACCAGGCACGTGACGACGAAACAAACTAACAGCACACGCATGCTAAAGACGGCCGTTGCCTGCACAATCCAAATGCGGCACTAAGCTCATTGATTGCTAACAGTGCCAATCCTTGCCGCCATACCGGTAACCACATTCCGCCCACTGATGGAAACCTACGCCTTACGTGTGTGTGCTAAACTACCTAGACGCTGCCTCAGGCAATCCAGTGTCATGGCCGCGATCAGACACCGATCAGACACCAGTTTCTGGGAGGCCGCCGACGACAGCGCAGGGGCTGACGTTGATGGCAGCTGGAGGGAGGGGGGAGGACAAGCAGAGGGTGGGGACCGAAACATTAACGATTAAACCAACCTGCATGGAAGGGTTGTAAAGCGGCCGATAAATAACAATTTGGTTGGCATGACAGCCGGAGAGAAGGCAGCACTGATGGGTAGGGCTGAACCCGGCGTGCAAGGGTACTGTAATTAACGTAGCGTACCTCTGCAGCCCCTGCGCCCTCTTCCTGATAGCCACCCCTTGACCTCAGTGTCGGCAAAACCGGGACCGCCAGGAAGGCCTCCAACGACAGCACAGAGGCCGACGTTGATGGCAGCTGGAGGGAGCGGGAAGGACAAGCAGAGGGTAGGGACCGAAACTACTGGGTACGGCAGAACCCGGGGTGCAAGGGTACCGGGTTTTAGGTAACGTACCTCTGCAGCCCCTGCGCCTCCTTTCTAATAGGGCCCCAAAGTCATCAGCGTTGGCGCAAACCGGGCTGCAAGGGCCTCCAGGTCAATGGAAGCCGCCGACGACACCACCAAGCCTGATGCTGACAGCAGCTGGAGGAAGCGGGAGGAGCCGGGCATGCCATAATCGGACCAAACCGTGAGCGATGAAAACCCTTGTGGTTGGAAGGAAGGCATAGGGGAAGAAAGAAGGAAGCAGTACGTTGGCGTGGTATCAGGAGAGAAGGCATAACCGATCGGCATGGAGACACTAGGTAGTGGTAGATAGAAGACAGGAGTGAACTCTCCTACCTTATGACATGGGGACCCCCGGGTGGGAAGCTGATTACCTAACGTACCTCTGCAGCCACCGCTCCGCCTTCCTGTTGGGCTTCCTTCTCGTCAACCAGCATGGCCGGCCCAGCTGCAGCTGCTGCCTTCATCTCCGTTCTGTGCCTTCACCACTTCGCCTTCCTTCACCAGGTTGAGCGCCGAGCTGATAACTTGCTCTCCATCCAACCTGCCGATGTCCAACTTCTCCTCCGTCAGCGGCGCGGCCACACTTATAAGTCCAGCCATTCACCGCTAGGCCAGCTTTTGCTCTGAATGTAGACCACAGGAACGCCCGGCCGGCCCGTCCCATGCCTCGCGAACGCAGTTCCCCGAGGCAGCCCACCGACGTCTTAAAATTGCGCCTAAAACTTGCTTGTAACTGTCTATATTGATATCCGTGAAAGCGCGCGGTCCAGGCGACCAGCAAAAGAAGTGCGCTAACATGACCGACACCGAAGATTCTCGCCTGTTCTCAGATGCGCATACAAATCAGCGATTTCAATAAAGCTATGTTTTTTTAAAGCACGTATATAAAAAGACTCAAAGCCGCGACGTCCGGCCGCCACCCTCAGCCTACGCCGCAGTGCAGTACAACTCCAAAGAGCTCATCCCAGACTAGGCCGAATGAAGCGCTCTAGCCACCTGCAAGCTCACAATACATAATACCATCCATCTGCGCCCCTTTGAGCCCGAACCGAACACTTTTGTCGACCGCGAAATTTTCGCATGTTCAATGGACATCGGCGGGACCAACATACCGACCATCACGATACGATCCACCCAACATGCTCTGTACCTCTCAGTGATGCCTCGTGTCGCCCGCTACCGTGCCACGCACCGTGATTCAACCAAATAGACATCCGAGACCGTTCGTCTCCCCCCGCACCGTTCTCCAACCTTCCCCTGCTGCATGGTCCAAACCCGCCTGCAAGCACAGCGCCGACGTGCTCACAATGCGCGCCGCAACGCACGAGCGGTCCTCCGTTATGTACGCACCCGCGAATATGTTGCAATATCTTGCATTGTGATGTCGACTAAGCTATAACTGAGTTAATGAGCCATTCGCAGTTCCTTGGTTACTTTCCAACATCGGCCTGAAACCGTTTGGTGGCCGTGACCATCCCCCTCTGTACTCCCCACTCCCCTCACCACCCCTTCATCGCTCCAGCTCCTCTCAACACCCCTGTCGTACAGCGACACGGTACGGTATGGGTTGGGGCACCGTGTGCCGCCGGTCTCCTTGTTGTGATGTCTTGCATTGTGATGTCGACTAAGCTATAACTGAGTTAATGAGCCATTCGCAGTTCCTTGGTTCAGAAATTGGCGTGAAGCTGTTTTGGTGACGGATATGGCTTCAGCAAAGGTAAATCGGCGCAAGTTGCAAGCTGCTTCCGGTGAGAAGCGTGGTCATGAAGTCGGTGTGTTTGCTGAAAAGCGCCGATTACTGAATACCGAAAACGAGGGTTCATCGGCGACCACTGACCCACGTGTCAGAGAAGCGACCCACGGGTCAATCGGTCATGACTTGGCGCGAACGTTTTCCTTCCCTGAAACGTATATACCGGTCGGCGGGACTGCTCGGACATGTACGGCCAAGCCTGCCGCAGGACGCATCAATGGAACAACCTCGCAACACTGGTGAGCACGACAATGTCAGGCCAACCACCCCTGCTTGTCACGGAGAGGAGCAAGCTCGCGACACAGGTCATCTGCTTGTCGGCGAGAGCACAAGCTCGAAACCCTGGTCAGCATGATAACGTCAGGTCCACTGAGACTGCTCGTCGGCAAGAGGACAAGCTCGAAACACTGGTCGGCGGTCGGCGGTCGTGTCCATCCATGGTCAGCACTATGACGTCAGGTCCGCCGACCCTTCCCACCACCCCTGCTTGCCAACAAGAGGAGCAACCTCGCAACACTGGTCAGCGCACCGATGTCAGGTACGCCGACCCTGCCCGTCAGTCAGCGTGAGTACCAAGCTTGCAACATTGGACAGCGTGCCGACATCAGGTTCGCTGACCCTGCCAGAGGAGCAAGCTCACAACTCTCCCGCAACTCGCAATGTGCTGATGTCACACCCGCGCACTAAACTTGTTCGCTAATCTCCCCGCAGGATTTACGGTACCCCCGGCCGCGGCGACCACGACGCGGCGCTATCCGTCTGTCCGTCTGTTCACAAAAGTGGTGGCAACGACCTTCAGGCGCTAAGCGTTCAGTCCTATCCTCAGCCAGCCGGAGGTCTCCAGTTCGAGCCGGGTAGCGACCTCTTGGCGACTTCCTCAGCACCCTTGGAGATGATGCCTGGGCCTATGGGGATGGTGTTCTGGGAGATCTCGAGTACGACAACACACTGTACGGCAGCAAACTGTACGGCACAGTTGCCATGCTGTGTGGTGACACATCATGTGATGTACGACATGTACGACAGCTGTACGGCAGTGTACGACAGCGTACGACAACTGTCGTACGCTTGTACGGCATCTGTACGGCATTGGTTTTGACACGCCCTCCCACCCCCCTCCGTGCTCCCCACTCCCCTCATCACCCCCTCATCACTCATCATGCCTGGCATCATCAGGATGGTGTCCTGAGATGTGGTGTCGTACGGCAACAACAGTACGGCATGGGTTTCGACACGCCCTCCCACCCCCCTTCATGCTCCCCACTCCCCTCATCACCCCCTCATCACTCATCATGCCTGGCATCATCAGGATGGTGTCCTGAGAGGTGGTGTCGTAAGGCAACGCAGTACGGCATGGGTTTCGACACGCCCTCCCACCCCCCTTCATGCTCCCCACTCCCCTCACCACCCCCTTGTCCCTCCAGCACCTCTGAACGCCCCTGCATCACCATGAGGTGTACGGCAACGCAGTACGGCATGGGTTTCGACACGCCCTCCCACCCCCCTCCATGCTCCCCACTCCCCTCACCACCCCCTCGCTGCCTTAGCTCCTCTGACCACCCCTGTCGTACAGCGACATGGTACGGCATGGCTTCGGGCACCGCGTACCACCAATCTTCTTGTTGCAATGTCTTGCATTGTGATCTCGACTAAGCTATAACTGAATTAATGAGCCATTCGCAGTTTCTTGGTTACTTTCAGAAATCGGCGTAAAACTGTTTCGGCGACGGATATGGCTTCGGCAAAAGTAAATCGGCGCAAGTTGCAAGCTGGTTTCGGCAAGAAGCGTGGTTGTGAAGTCGGCGCGTCTCCTGAAAAGCGCCGATTACTGATCTCCGAAAACTATGGTTGATCGGCGATCGCTGATCGGCGAATGCTGTCAGGGGTGGTCGCCGTGAAAGCTTCTTAGATTTCGGCGCAATTAGCCTGGCATCGGCAAAAGTCTTTCGGCGCAATTTGCAAGCTGGTTTCGACGAGAAGCACGGTCGTGAAGTCGGCGCATATCCTGAAAAGCGCCGATTGCTGACCGCCGAAAATGATAGCTTTTTTGGTGATCACCGACCCACGGGTCATGAGACGTCGCCCTCATGCGCGGATGTGTTTGTGTGTGTGTGTGTGTGCATGTAGTGCGCAGGTAGCGAGGCTCTACCTGTATATGTTGGTACAGAACAAGGGCTTTTCATGCCTTGGACACGCCAACATGCCGTAGGGCAGCCCCAAGAGGTCACCGATAGCGGAAAACGTCCGGAGGCGCCCCAAAATTTGAATTTGAAGCAGTTCGACGCCATGCCGTACATGTACGCCATGCCGACTATTGCTTTTGAACATGAGCCGCACGCTGACATCAGGTCCGCCGACCATGCTTGTCTGCAACACATGAGCAACCTCACAACACTGGTCGGCGCGCCAACGTTAGGTCCGCAATGCTGAAGTCATGCCGGCACGCAAAGCTTGTTCGTTCGCGAATTCATCACCAATCAGGATTTACGGTACCCCCGGCCGCGGCGACCACGACGCGGCGCTATTGTTCACCTCTTGGCCGTGCCTAACAACCACAATGGACCTAGAATGGGTCCCTAACGGGGGTGCCGTACGGGGCTTAGGGGCCGTGCTTGGACATAGACCTTTTAGAACACGTTACCGTGTCTGCTGACTGTCCAACAAAATCGTGGACGGCCGCTACTCACGGCCAACAAGAGCTTTTTCACCGCCTGCCACTCCTTCGACGCTGTTGGACGAGTAGTAAAGGGTGATTGAAGTTGTAAGCGACTTGCTTGACCACCATCATGGGACTTACTGGTTGCCTGCACGCTGACGCCTCAAGAAAGAACGATGTAGCAGCTGGGTTAACGGACACCAATTATATAAGGGCTGCATGCCTCGCCACGTATCACTCCCTCAAGCACAGTCTCGCCCGGTTACAATAAGTACAACAATGTTAAGCCTGGCAGCAGGGGTGTAAACTAACGTCGGTCGTTCACCATGATTATATGATGAACAGTCCTAACGGATACAATGATGGATGGGCAAAGAGACACGCACCCAACAGAAATAATCAGCTGCATAGTTAGTAATAATAAAATAATAATCATTATTATAATAATCGCTTCTTGTTGGAAGGGTGTACTGAACTTTTCGCCCTGCTTGTGTAAGGAAATCCATTGGCTAAGTGTTTGTGTTTTGCAGTTCTTTCGTTTTGCTTTGCCTGGTTAGTGGCTGCATAGTTATGGCTAGCACAAGAGCATCGTGGATGCACAACATATACACGCACACACCGCTGCACCTGCCTGACGGAGAAAGCGGTGGACCATCAATGACCCCGCGCGCAGCAACCTGATGACAATACCAGCAGCGGTGCAACTGTTGGACACAGAGCAGGCTAACGGTAGGTGGACCGCAGACAACCGTGTGTTAATTGGTGCGGCAAGCTCCTCCCCTATACATGGTGCCAGACCCTCACATACACTACGTACATACCATCCCTCTATCTGCAACGTGCGTCCGCGGTTACCTAGCGTGCTTCCCCTCAGCTACTGGGAGCACCTTTCTTGATACCCTGTAGGTGCTGTCGTCCTAGCAGGTAAATCCAGGGCCGCATGCATGCAGTCACATGTCGTACAGCCCGCTGTACCAGCAGCAACCCACAAGCAAACGTTACCATTTACACTTCAAAGCGTCCAATACTCCAGCCAGCGGCAGGAACACGGCCATGCACCACGTTCCATCTTGGGGCTTACTTTCTTGGGGTGGGTGTATGGACGCTTGTCTGTCCATTCGACAGGGCACCAGTCGGTCGGTCGTCTCACAACTATCTTGTGTGGGTAGAACTTCCTTTGGGCAGTTCCTCTCGTGCTTTCTTGGCGTGCCATCCCATCAGCCCTGGCGTACATCTTCCCCACGCAAGGAGTGAAGTACTGTTGGCCTGCGCAACTGCTACACAGACATTATAACCTAGTGGACCTATCCATTAGTAACTGAGAGACCCCCCTCAGACTCGCCTAGAGCGCAGGACCCATTTTGTTCACCTCTTGGCCGTGCCTAACAACCACAATGGACCTAGAATGGGTCCCTAACGGGGGTGCCGTACGGGGCTTAGGGGCCGTGCTTGGACATAGACCTTTTAGAACACGTTACTGTCATCAAGGGGATTTAGCTCAGTGGTAGAGCGCGCGCTTTGCATGCGTGAGGTCATGGGATCGATCCCCATAATCTCCAGTCCGCCGTTTTGCAACCCAAAGAGATCAACCTTCTGAAACCCAAATATCATCCTTTTGCTTGCTGCCATAGCGGTGCGTCATGTGTTGCCGCGCCACACATCAACGGGTGGCTTAGGGCGCAACGAATATCCAGCTTCTGTGACTGTAGATACCCCAAACTGAAGGAGGGAAAGAATTGGTCAATAGTCGGTTGGCAAAGTGTCTATGTGTATGTCCGTCGGCAAATGTCAAGGCAACACCCTTGATGCGCGACACTATGCACACCCTGTACATGATCGAACTCGATGCCTCGATGATGGAGGACATAGCCGGTGGTGATGAGCGATCAAATCATGATGAATGGGAGCCGTAACATTGATGACGTGGGCAGACCAGCATGCACCCAATGTGCATGCACCCAGGGTGACTGTCATCAGCGGACGGATGACAGGCCCGTGGCTTACCGTGTCTGCTGACTGTCCAACAAAATCGTGGACGGCCGCTACTCACGGCCAACAAGAGCTTTTTCACCGCCTGCCACTCCTTCGACGCTGTTGGACGAGTAGTAAAGGGTGATTGAAGTTGTAAGCGACTTGCTTGACCACCATCATGGGACTTACTGGTTGCCTGCACGCTGACGCCTCAAGAAAGAACGATGTAGCAGCTGGGTTAACGGACACCAATTATATAAGGGCTGCATGCATCGCCACGTATCACTCCCTCAAGCACAGTCTCGCCCGGTTACAATAAGTACGACAATGTTAAGCCTGGCAGCAGGGGTGTAAACTAACGTCGGTCGTTCACCATGATTATATGATGAACAGTCCTAACGGATACAATGATGGATGGGCAAAGAGACACGCACCCAACAGAAATAATAAGCTGCATAGTTAGTAATAATAAAACAATAATCATTATTATAATAATCGCTTCTTGTTGGAAGGGTGTACTGAACTTTTCGCCCTGCTTGTGTAAGGAAATCCATTGGCTAAGTGTTTGTGTTCTGCAGTTCTTTCGTTTTGCTTTGCCTGGTTAGTGGCTGCATAGTTATGGCTAGCACAAGAGCATCGTGGATGCACAACATATACACGCACACACCGCTGCACCTGCCTGACGGAGAAAGCGGTGGACCATCAATGACCCCGCGCGCAGCAACCTGATGACAATACCAGCAGCGGTGCAACTGTTGGACACAGAGCAGGCTAACGGTCGGTGGACCGCAGACAACCGTGTGTTAATTGGTGCGGCAAGCTCCTCCCCTATACATGGTGCCAGACCCTCACATACACTACGTACATACCATCCCTCTATCTGCAACGTGCGTCCGCGGTTACCTAGCGTGCTTCCCCTCAGCTACTGGGAGCACCTTTCTTGATACCCTGTAGGTGCTGTCGTCCTAGCAGGTAAATCCAGGGCCGCATGCATGCAGTCACATGTCGTACAGCCCGCTGTACCAGCAGCAACCCACAAGCAAACGTTACCATTTACACTTCAAAGCGTCCAATACTCCAGCCAGCGGCAGGAACACGGCCATGCACCACGTTCCATCTTGGGGCTTACTTTCTTGGGGTGGGTGTATGGACGCTTGTCTGTCCATTCGACAGGGCACCAGTCGGTCGGTCGTCTCACAACTTTCTTGTGTGGGTAGAACTTCCTTTGGGCAGTTCCTCTCGTGCTTTCTTGGCATGCCATCCCATCAGCCCTGGCGTACATCTTCCCCACGCAAGAAGTGAAGTACTGTTGGCCTGCGCAACTGCTACACAGACATTATAACCTAGTGGACCTATCCATTAGTAACTGAGAGACCCCCTTCAGACTCGCCTAGAGTGCAGGACCCATTTTGTTCACCTCTTGGCCGTGCCTAACAACCACAATGGACCTAGAATGGGTCCCTAACGGGGGTGCCGTACGGGGCTTAGGGGCCGTGCTTGGACATAGACCTTTTAGAACACGTTACTGTCATCAAGGGGATTTAGCTCAGTGCTGACATCCTTCGGATGTGCTGACATCCTTCGGATGTCTGAAGGCGACAGGCTGGCTGCCTGCAACTGCCTGATCGATCCCTGCTGATTGCATATGCTTGCTGATCTTGCCGGCTTGCATCTTGCATGCATACATGCAAGCCACCTGGCGGCACTCAACACAACTACAGCGTACAGGCTACACTACAACATGCAAGCATGAACAACACGCAGCGCTGCTCGCAAAAAAGTAGGGTTTCATATCCTTGCGTAAAATAAATCCACCTTCTGCGCAAAACAGCGTCACGCCAGACGTTGCTTGCGGCTTGCTTACCGGCAATACATACAGCGTGAAGTGTATTCTGCAATGCTTCTATCCGGCAAAGACAAAGCGACTGTATGCGAGAAATCTGAGGAACCGAAGGCAACCACCGCAATCTCCTCAAATTTGACGTACTCCGCATTCCCTCCCCTTCCCCTTTTCCTAAAAAGTCTTCCTTATGAAATATATCGTCCGCACTTCCTCCTTCTATTCGCATATTGATCCCTGACTACACAACAGGTTACCAACCTCGCGACATCGCTTTTTCCACCCGCGACCATCACCGTTGTTTCTTTTATAATTGTGATCCTGACTACAAGAAAACGCTGCCGAATTAGCGATAACATAAGAAGCTGCGTGCGGCGCACACAATTGTGGTCGAAATCTACTGCCTCGTGGAGTCGCCGATAAACGAAATGGCGATAAAGTGAGGTCCGGAAATCAATCAAGTAAGAGAACGCCATTTTCATTTCCGGGCGCAGCATATTCGTCGGCGCTGGACTGCAGACATAAAAATGGACATCTTGCGGGAACAACTGGAACGCCACCTATCCCTGCCTTACGTAGGTACTGTCATGACTCGCTGCAAAGGTATGAGAGTCTTGCAGCGCACCCACGACGCCCACCCCCCGACTCGCGTTTGTTCACTTTCCAGACACCGCAGCATGCAAGTGCTGCTTTGCTTAGGAACTCAAGCCGCATGCCGCAGTTTCCCCCCCATCACATGCACTGTGCACTGAACACCCGTCTCACAAATTCCTGCCTATCGTCCGCGCATTTCCTTATCTCCTTCCCAAACTGCTGGCTCCCAAACACCCACCTCACTTCCCCTTCCGCAACCCCCACTGCGACCCCCAGAACTCATCCTACTACACACTTCCAGGAGCATCACAGGATAGCGGGCACCAGGGGCAACAACAGGAATGCAGGTACGATTACCGCAGGTGGGAAGGACCTGTAGGAAGGCACCAGCATGTACCAAACAATACGCCCCTCCTGCATGTCACCACCGCTGCTTCCCCGACCCCCACCCGCGGCCCATACTCCCTCCCCCAGGCACGCGCAACGCTGCTTTCCCCCCCCCCCCGCACCTTCTCCTACACCACCGCTAACATCACCACTCGCTGTTCTCCTCCTTCCCCCACGCACTTCCTCCACCGTCTGATGCAGCCTTTCGTACCAGCGCATTGCCTCCCTCCTCATCCCTCCCCTCCGACTTCCTCCATGGCCCAAACACGCCGCACGCTTGCTGCCAGCATTGCATACCCCGTTGCAACCCGCAACCAAAACCCCCACCTATGCGTGCTGTCCCCCTTCCCCCAGGCGTCTTCTAGTCCCGCTGCAGCCATACATACGCCGACGGGCGGGGGACGTGCGTGCAGCCCCCGCTTGAACGCACCCGTGGCCCGCCGGCTCCCTTGCCTGCTCCTGCACCGCTCCCGCCTCGCGCGCCGCCTCCCTGGACCTCACCGCCCCAGCCCCGCACCGCCATCTCCTCTCCCCTCTGGCGCGCCGCCTCCCTCGCCTGCTGCTGCACCGCTCCCGCCTAGCGCGCCGCCTCCCTCGACCTCACCGCCCCCGCCCCGGACCGCCATCTCCTCTCCCAGCTGCCGCGCTGCCTCCCTTGCCTGCTCCTGCACCGCTCCCCCCTAGCCCGTCACCGTCACCTACGCCGCCCTGCTGCCACTACTCCCACCAAGACCTCCAACCTCGTACAGTTAAGTACGGCGCGGTGTGGGGAGATTGATTTAAACCACCGCATGCGCTCGCCACTTGCCTTCTTGTCCTCCTCGCATGCTAGCAGGGCCGCCCCAGAATGCGGTGAAATCCACCCTCCCGTATATGTCATTGCCAATACTCATTGCGGTCAGGCCGCATCTGAAGGTTCAAGTCCTTCACTGAGTAACATATCCACCCCAGCACCTATCAACCACGTTCCCCCTCTGAAGCACCAGCTTTCCCCCCACCTGCCCATGCCGCATCCTTGCCGACCATGACGGCAGCCCGCTTGTACACCTCCTGCAACCCCTCCACGCGTTCCGCCGTCAACTCCGCGAGATCCTGTAGACGCTGCCACTCCGCTGCAAGATCCGCATCTCGTGCTGCCATCCGCAATAAGCACGCCCAGGGCGGTGCCCAGGGCGGTGTGCCCCTGCCCCGAAGCCTGCAGCCTTCTTTCCCTGCCGGTGTTGGCAACGGTCTGCTGTCTTTCCATGTATCGCCCGTCCACCTCCTCCCCATGTCCTCCCACTCCCCCCGCAGCCTCCCAACGGTTCGCTCCTCTCCGCCCCCTTCCCCGCTCTTGCTTGCAGGCACACCTCCGAACTGCTCGCCACCTCATCCCCCTGCCTGCCAACCACCGCTGCTTCCCCCTGCTGCCGCTCTCCTCCCATTTGCATGCAAGCGTGAGGGAGCCTGCGCGGGGCTTCCGGGGGCCTGCAGCTCCAGCAATGCAGGTACGAGTGCCGCGGCGTTAGCCGTGACATGCACGAGGCCTGTATGCACGCCACCCTACACACAGTCCCACAGTCGGTTGCTTTCCGCCTGGAGTATTCTTACCGCACGTTTACATGCGTCTCTGCATGCTACTCTTTGGAATGAAGGCAACGCCCACAACCCCTCATGCTGTCGCCGTCACCCAAGCCTACCTGCATGCTCCATCTCCAGTCGCAAAGCCACACCCACCAGCAACAAGATCGGGAATGCATAACTTCCATGCTACTCTAATCGGAAACGCCGCTTGTGGAGGTTCAATTCCTCCATGGAGTACCACGTGCATGCGACACAAAGTAGAAAACAATGACAAGCCTGCAATAGCGATGCTCTTATTCCTCCGTGCCCCTCCAATCGCTTCCAAACTCTCGGCGTACCCACTCCTACAGATGCATACCCTTCATCTCCTGTCCGCATGCAAGCAGGCACCACGACGGCCGCCACTGCACGCCCTCCCGCCCGGGGGGCGGTTATGGGCCCAGCACCGCAGCTCTACATTGCGCTACTCTGTTCTGCGTATCTGCCAGCTGCCTTTGCTTGGATGATCCCCAGCCGCTCTTCTTTCCTCCTCCCCTACCTCCCTGCACCGCCGCTCGCTAACCATACCTGGCTCCCCCTGCCCCATCCATGCCCGTCCATGCATGCAGCAGCACCACAACGCCCGACGGCGGCAACACATCACAGCAGGCCTACTCCTCGCGTAGCAACTGCAACCTTGAGGTAACATCGCCGCGCGCACTGAACGACTCTGGGAACGAGGCGTGTTGCAAGCCCTCTCCGCGTGTTCAAAGCTCTCCCCCCGCCTTGCAACCCCTTCCTACATCTTTCAAGCCCTACCCGCCTGTTGCAAGCTTTCCCACGGCACTTGCAAGCCCTCCCTCCCGTCACAGACCGCTTCCAACCTCTTCGCCGCATGCATCGTTTCCCTGCTTTTCCCGCATGCACTCCCAGCCACCTCCTTCTCCCATATCGCAATCCCGCCCTCCTCTTCTTTCCTCCTCTCCTACTTGGTTGTCCCGGCTCCTTCCCGTCGTCTTCCAACGTCTTTCCGCTTACCTCCCCCTTCCCTCCCCGTCCAACCTGTTGCGCTGTTCTTCTGCCTTCCCCTGCAATTCACACTCTTCGAAGCCCTCCAGACGCTCGACCCCCTCTCGCCGTATTGCAACCCCTCGCGCGCTGTTGCAACCCCTCCGCACATGTTGTAAAACCCGCCCCCCCCCGGCGGGAACTACCACCCAGTCGGCGCACTCGGACAGGACTACTCCTCCCGCATCCTACAAGTAAGAACCCGGGGGGCGCTTAAGGGCCCAGCACCCTGCGCGGCAGTACTGCACAAGCGCCGTGACGTATTGCACCTCCCCTGCCGCGCCGTGACGTATTGCACCTCCCCTCCTCATGTATTCGTCAAAGGATGTCAGGCCCTCGGGCCCCCCGGGCCCAGCTTGTGGTAGAGCGCGCGCTTTGCATGCGTGAGGTCATGGGATCGATCCCCATAATCTCCAGTCCGCCGTTTTGCAACCCAAAGAGATCAACCTTCTGAAACCCAAATATCATCCTTTTGCTTGCTGCCATAGCGGTGCGTCATGTGTTGCCGCGCCACACATCAACGGGTGGCTTAGGGCGCAACGAATATCCAGCTTCTGTGACTGTAGATACCCCAAACTGAAGGAGGGAAAGAATTGGTCAATAGTCGGTTGGCAAAGTGTCTATGTGTATGTCCGTCGGCAAATGTCAAGGCAACACCCTTGATGCGCGACACTATGCACACCCTGTACATGATCGAACTCGATGCCTCGATGATGGAGGACATAGCCGGTGGTGATGAGCGATCGAATCATGATGAATGCATTCCCATACATATGGGAGCCGTAACATTGATGACGTGGGCAGACCAGCACGCACCCAATGTGCATGCACCCAGGGTGACTGTCATCAGCGGACGGATGACAGGCCCGTGGCTTACCGTGTCTGCTGACTGTCCAACAAAATCGTGGACGGCCGCTACTCACGGCCAACAAGAGCTTTTTCACCGCCTGCCACTCCTTCGACGCTGTTGGACGAGTAGTAAAGGGTGATTGAAGTTGTAAGCGACTTGCTTGACCACCATCATGGGACTTACTGGTTGCCTGCACGCTGACGCCTCAAGAAAGAACGATGTAGCAGCTGGGTTAACGGACACCAATTATATAAGGGCTGCATGCCTCGCCACGTATCACTCCCTCAAGCACAGTCTCGCCCGGTTACAATAAGTACGACAATGTTAAGCCTGGCAGCAGGGGTGTAAACTAACGTCGGTCGTTCACCATGATTATATGATGAACAGTCCTAACGGATACAATGATGGATGGGCAAAGAGACACGCACCCAACAGAAATAATAAGCTGCATAGTTAGTAATAATAAAATAATAATCATTATTATAATAATCGCTTCTTGTTGGAAGGGTGTACTGAACTTTTCGCCCTGCTTGTGTAAGGAAATCCATTGGCTAAGTGTTTGTGTTCTGCAGTTCTTTCGTTTTGCTTTGCCTGGTTAGGAAGCGGAAGTTACACTGGAGGACAGTAGCTGAGACCATCGTCAGACAGCCCGTTAGGAGGAAGAGCGTCAATGGACGGCAGAGCTCATAAACGTTTGGCGACACCAGGGCGCCTGGCACGTGACACGCGGGTGCATTGGGAACGGAAGCTGACCATCTATGTTAAGGGCGAAACCGCAGCGCGAAAGGATGCATGAAGACGGAGAGACCGTACTAACTGCAGATTGGACGGAGGAATACGGAGGGACCGCAATTGTGTGAGACGCCGCTGTGTTGTAAACGGGCCGCAGCAACAAAAAACACATGAAGAAAACGTTGAAGAACATAACCTAATTGTGCTTTAAAAAAAGAGGCGACGCGACAAGTGCAAACGCGGTTATACAACCAACTGTAGCCTCAGCCCCCTGACCGCCCTCCCAACATTGGCTTGTCACGCCATGTTGTGTTTTATGTCACACGTTGGGGCGTGACAGGCTACACAGATCCCTAACCGGTACCTGTTCATTTCTTAGCAATCCATACTGGGGTAAGGCAGTGCAAGGTGTGCGGCACATAGTAACGGTCGATGAACTGCAGGCCAGCCCCTCCCCTAGCCCCTAACCGTAGGTGGCAGCACGATGGCTTGATGCGTTTTCGGGTGTACTAGAAGCACGGGGACGGTGAAAAATGAGGCCCTTCCCTTACCACAGCCATCATGAGGACCCCCATGCCCCCAAACCGGTACCCTTCCTAGTAGTGCAAGTCCCACCGCTAGCCGGTGAGCAAGTATAGCTGATGACAAGGCGACCCAACCGTAGGTGGCAGTGCGAAATTAACCTAATTGTAGTCTCAGGCTGAGGGGGCGCACGGGCCCCCTCCCTCCCCCCAACGCTAACCCTCACTAATTATACTGCAACCAGCCACCACATATCCCCTTTGTGTTGCCCTTACTAAAACTTCCTATGATTTGGGATACCTTAAATCCCCCCCGCTACCCGCCTGCACTCCCCTAACCCGCCCTCCCAAGAGTAGTAATTATTAAGAAAACAATGAAATATTCCACCCGTCCAGGTGCCTCACCATCTTCCGGCTCACCAATAACCCTAGCCATCCAGCCATCCAGTGTCCCCCACCTCCCTCCCCCTCCCCCGGCCACCTAGCCCACCAATGAATATTGACCTCGAAGTGCGGTGGTGCCGTCCATGTGACCAGACCAGGAGGCGCCAAATCATAATCCGGCTCACCAATAACCACAGCCATCCAACGTCCACCATACCCCTTCCCCCCCCCGCCCAATCCGTCAGTTTTCCTTATTTTTACTCTCCCCCGCCCAATCCGCGCTGTGCGTGAGGGGCCGTGCAGGCCAGCCCCCCACCCCCTAACCGTAGGTGGCAGCACGATTAGGGTATACAAGAAGCTCGGGAGGGCGAAAGGAAAGAGAGGCACCTTCCCCTGCCACAGCCATGATGAGGACCCCTGTATGTACCCCCAAACCCGGTACCCTTCCTTGGCGTTCATGTTACCCGTCCAAGTGCCTCACCTCCGGCTCACCAATAACCATAGCCGTCCAGTGTCCCCCCACCCCCTTCCTCGAGAGGCCGTGCAGGGCCCCCTTGCCCCCGAAACGGTACCCTTCCCAGGAGTGCAAGTCCCCCAGCAAGCCGTTACTTGGTCCCCATGCCGTGGGCTAGCAAAGCTGACAAGCAAGGCATGCGCAAGCGCCCCTCTTTTTTTCCTATCGTCACCATCGACTGCCATGTACTATGCGCCCTTACGTTTGCTTCATACCATACCATGATGGCTGCAAGGGCCCGTGTTTTTGTACTTGCTACACAATACACCTCAAGTTGCCTAAGACACATAACGGGCCAAGGGCTAAGTTAGTGGCTGCATAGTTATGGCTAGCACAAGAGCATCGTGGATGCACAACACATACACGCACACACCGCTGCACCTGCCTGACGGAGAAAGCGGTGGACCATCAATGACCCCGCGCGCAGCAACCTGATGACAATACCAGCAGCGGTGCAACTGTTGGACACAGAGCAGGCTAACGGTAGGTGGACCGCAGACAACCGTGTGTTAATTGGTGCGGCAAGCTCCTCCCCTATACATGGTGCCAGACCCTCACATACACTACGTACATACCATCCCTCTATCTGCAACGTGCGTCCGCGGTTACCTAGCGTGCTTCCCCTAAGCTACTGGGAGCACCTTTCTTGATACCCTGTAGGTGCTGTCGTCCTAGCAGGTAAATCCAGGGCCGCATGCATGCAGTCACATGTCGTACAGCCCGCTGTACCAGCAGCAACCCACAAGCAAACGTTGCCATTTACACTTCAAAGCGTCCAATACTCCAGCCAGCGGCAGGAACACGGCCATGCACCACGTTCCATCTTGGGGCTTACTTTCTTGGGGTGGGTGTATGGACGCTTGTCTGTCCATTCGACAGGGCACCAGTCGGTCGGTCGTCTCACAACTATCTTGTGTGGGTAGAACTTCCTTTGGGCAGTTCCTCTCGTGCTTTCTTGGCGTGCCATCCCATCAGCCCTGGCGTACATCTTCCCCACGCAAGGAGTGAAGTACTGTTGGCCTGCGCAACTGCTACACAGACATTATAACCTAGTGGACCTATCCATTAGTAACTGAGAGACCCCCCTCAGACTCGCCTAGAGCGCAGGACCCATTTTGTTCACCTCTTGGCCGTGCCTAACAACCACAATGGACCTAGAATGGGTCCCTAACGGGGGTGCCGTACGGGGCTTAGGGGCCGTGCTTGGACATAGACCTTTTAGAACACGTTACTGTCATCAAGGGGATTTAGCTCAGTGGTAGAGCGCGCGCTTTGCATGCGTGAGGTCATGGGATCGATCCCCATAATCTCCAGTCCGCCGTTTTGCAACCCAAAGAGATCAACCTTCTGAAACCCAAATATCATCCTTTTGCTTGCTGCCATAGCGGTGCGTCATGTGTTGCCGCGCCACACATCAACGGGTGGCTTAGGGCGCAACGAATATCCAGCTTCTGTGACTGTAGATACCCCAAACTGAAGGAGGGAAAGAATTGGTCAATAGTCGGTTGGCAAAGTGTCTATGTGTATGTCCGTCGGCAAATGTCAAGGCAACACCCTTGATGCGCGACACTATGCACACCCTGTACATGATCGAACTCGATGCCTCGATGATGGAGGACATAGCCGGTGGTGATGAGCGATCGAATCATGATGAATGCATTCCCATACATATGGGAGCCGTAACATTGATGACGTGGGCAGACCAGCACGCACCCAATGTGCATGCACCCAGGGTGACTGTCATCAGCGGACGGATGACAGGCCCGTGGCTTACCGTGTCTGCTGACTGTCCAACAAAATCGTGGACGGCCGCTACTCACGGCCAACAAGAGCTTTTTCACCGCCTGCCACTCCTTCGACGCTGTTGGACGAGTAGTAAAGGGTGATTGAAGTTGTAAGCGACTTGCTTGACCACCATCATGGGACTTACTGGTTGCCTGCACGCTGACGCCTCAAGAAAGAACGATGTAGCAGCTGGGTTAACGGACACCAATTATATAAGGGCTGCATGCCTCGCCACGTATCACTCCCTCAAGCACAGTCTCGCCCGGTTACAATAAGTACGACAATGTTAAGCCTGGCAGCAGGGGTGTAAACTAACGTCGGTCGTTCACCATGATTATATGATGAACAGTCCTAACGGATACAATGATGGATGGGCAAAGAGACACGCACCCAACAGAAATAATAAGCTGCATAGTTAGTAATAATAAAATAATAATCATTATTATAATAATCGCTTCTTGTTGGAAGGGTGTACTGAACTTTTCGCCCTGCTTGTGTAAGGAAATCCATTGGCTAAGTGTTTGTGTTCTGCAGTTCTTTCGTTTTGCTTTGCCTGGTTAGGAAGCGGAAGTTACACTGGAGGACAGTAGCTGAGACCATCGTCAGACAGCCCGTTAGGAGGAAGAGCGTCAATGGACGGCAGAGCTCATAAACGTTTGGCGACACCAGGGCGCCTGGCACGTGACACGCGGGTGCATTGGGAACGGAAGCTGACCATCTATGTTAAGGGCGAAACCGCAGCGCGAAAGGATGCATGAAGACGGAGAGACCGTACTAACTGCAGATTGGACGGAGGAATACGGAGGGACCGCAATTGTGTGAGACGCCGCTGTGTTGTAAACGGGCCGCAGCAACAAAAAACACATGAAGAAAACGTTGAAGAACATAACCTAATTGTGCTTTAAAAAAAGAGGCGACGCGACAAGTGCAACGCGGTTATACAACCAACTGTAGCCTCAGCCCCCTGACCGCCCTCCCAACATTGGCTTGTCACGCCATGTTGTGTTTTATGTCACACGTTGGGGCGTGACAGGCTACACAGATCCCTAACCGGTACCTGTTCATTTCTTAGCAATCCATACTGGGGTAAGGCAGTGCAAGGTGTGCGGCACATAGTAACTCCAGTCCGCCAGTTTGCAACCCAAAGAGATCAACCTTCTGAAACCCAAATATCATCCTTTTGCTTGCTGCCATAGCGGTGCGTCATGTGTTGCCGCGCCACACATCAACGGGTGGCTTAGGGCGCAACGAATATCCAGCTTCTGTGACTGTAGATACCCCAAACTGAAGGAGGGAAAGAATTGGTCAATAGTCGGTTGGCAAAGTGTCTATGTGTATGTCCGTCGGCAAATGTCAAGGCAACACCCTTGATGCGCGACACTATGCACACCCTGTACATGATCGAACTCGATGCCTTGATGATGGAGGACATAGCCGGTGGTGATGAGCGATCGAATCATGATGAATGCATTCCCATACATATGGGAGCCGTAACATTGATGACGTGGGCAGACCAGCACGCACCCAATGTGCATGCACCCAGGGTGACTGTCATCAGCGGACGGATGACAGGCCCGTGGCTTACCGTGTCTGCTGACTGTCCAACAAAATCGTGGACGGCCGCTACTCACGGCCAACAAGAGCTTTTTCACCGCCTGCCACTCCTTCGACGCTGTTGGACGAGTAGTAATAAAGGCAGGGTGATTAAAATTGTAAGCGACTTGCTTGACCACCATCATGGGACTTACTGGTTGCCTGCACGCTGACGCCTCAAGAAAGAACGATGTAGCAGCTGGGTTAATGGCCACCAATTATATAAGGGCTGCATGCCTCGCCACGTATCACTCCCTCAAGCACAGTCTCGCCCGGTTACAATAAGTACGACAATGTTAAGCCTGGCAGCAGGGGTGTAAACTAACGTCGGTCGTTCACCATGATTATATGATGAACAGTCCTAACGGATACAATGATGGATGGGCAAAGAGACACGCACCCAACAGAAATAATAAGCTGCATAGTTAGTAATAATAAAATAATAATCATTATTATAATAATCGCTTCTTGTTGGAAGGGTGTACTGAACTTTTCGCCCTGCTTGTGTAAGGAAATCCATTGGCTAAGTGTTTGTGTTCTGCAGTTCTTTCGTTTTGCTTTGTCTGGTTAGGAAGCGGAAGTTACACTGGAGGACAGTAGCTGAGACCATCGTCAGACAGCCCGTTAGGAGGAAGAGCGTCAATGGACAGCAGAGCTCATAAACGTTTGGCGACACCAGGGCGCCTGGCACGTGACACGCGGGTGCATTGGGAACGGAAGCTGACCATCTATGTTAAGGGCGAAACCGCAGCGCGAAAGGATGCATGAAGACGGAGAGACCGTACTAACTGCAGATTGGACGGAGGAATACGGAGGGACCGCAATTGTGTGAGACGCCGCTGTGTTGTAAACGGGCCGCAGCAACAAAAAACACATGAAGAAAACGTTGAAGAACATAACCTAATTGTGCTTTAAAAAAAGAGGCGACGCGACAAGTGCAACGCGGTTATACAACCAACTGTAGCCTCAGCCCCCTGACCGCCCTCCCAACATTGGCTTGTCACGCCATGTTGTGTTTTATGTCACACGTTGGGGCGTGACAGGCTACACAGATCCCTAACCGGTACCTGTTCATTTCTTAGCAATCCATACTGGGGTAAGGCAGTGCAAGGTGTGCGGCACATAGTAACGGTCGATGAACTGCAGGCCAGCCCCTCCCCTAGCCCCTAACCGTAGGTGGCAGCACGATGGCTTGATGCGTTTTCGGGTGTACTAGAAGCACGGGGACGGTGAAAAATGAGGCCCTTCCCTTACCACAGCCATCATGAGGACCCCCATGCCCCCAAACCGGTACCCTTCCTAGTAGTGCAAGTCCCACCGCTAGCCGGTGAGCAAGTATAGCTGATGACAAGGCGACCCAACCGTAGGTGGCAGTGCGAAATTAACCTAATTGTAGTCTCAGGCTGAGGGGGCGCACGGGCCCCCTCCCTCCCCCCAACGCTAACCCTCACTAATTATACTGCAACCAGCCACCACATATCCCCTTTGTGTTGCCCTTACTAAAACTTCCTATGATTTGGGATACCTTAAATCCCCCCCGCTACCCGCCTGCACTCCCCTAACCCGCCCTCCCAAGAGTAGTAATTATTAAGAAAACAATGAAATATTCCACCCGTCCAGGTGCCTCACCATCTTCCGGCTCACCAATAACCCTAGCCATCCAGCCATCCAGTGTCCCCCACCCCCCTACCCCTCCCCCGGCCACCTAGCCCACCAATGAATATTGACCTCGAAGTGCGGTGGTGCCGTCCATGTGACCAGACCAGGAGGCGCCAAATCATAATCCGGCTCACCAATAACCATAGCCATCCAACGTCCACCATACCCCTTCCCCCCCCCCCGCCCAATCCGCGCTGTCTTTGACCCGCCCAATCCGTCAGTTTTCCTTATTTTTACTCTCCCCCGCCCAATCCGCGCTGTGCGTGAGGGGCCGTGCAGGCCAGCCCCCCACCCCCTAACCGTAGGTGGCAGCACGATTAGGGTATACAAGAAGCTCGGGAGGGCGAAAGGAAAGAGAGGCACCTTCCCCTGCCACAGCCATGATGAGGACCCCTGTATGTACCCCCAAACCCGGTACCCTTCCTTGGCGTTCATGTTACCCGTCCAAGTGCCTCACCTCCGGCTCACCAATAACCATAGCCGTCCAGTGTCCCCCCACCCCCTTCCTCGAGAGGCCGTGCAGGGCCCCCTTGCCCCCGAAACGGTACCCTTCCCAGGAGTGCAAGTCCCCCAGCAAGCCGTTTCTTGGTCCCCATGCCGTGGGCTAGCAAAGCTGACAAGCAAGGCATGCGCAAGCGCCCCTCTTTTTTTCCTATCGTCACCATCGACTGCCATGTACTATGCGCCCTTACGTTTGCTTCATACCATACCATGATGGCTGCAAGGGCCCGTGTTTTTGTACTTGCTACACAATACACCTCAAGTTGCCTAAGACACATAACGGGCCAAGGGCTAAGTTAGTGGCTGCATAGTTATGGCTAGCACAAGAGCATCGTGGATGCACAACACATACACGCACACACCGCTGCACCTGCCTGACGGAGAAAGCGGTGGACCATCAATGACCCCGCGCGCAGCAACCTGATGACAATACCAGCAGCGGTGCAACTGTTGGACACAGAGCAGGCTAACGGTAGGTGGACCGCAGACAACCGTGTGTTGATTGGTGCGGCAAGCGCCTCCCCTATACATGGTGCCAGACCCTCACATACACTACGTACATACCATCCCTCTATCTGCAACGTGCGTCCGCGGTTACCTAGCGTGCTTCCCCTCAGCTACTGGGAGCACCTTTCTTGATACCCTGTAGGTGCTGTCGTCCTAGCAGGTAAATCCAGGGCCGCATGCATGCAGTCACATGTCGTACAGCCCGCTGTACCAGCAGCAACCCACAAGCAAACGTTACCATTTACACTTCAAAGCGTCCAATACTCCAGCCAGCGGCAGGAACACGGCCATGCACCACGTTCCATCTTGGGGCTTACTTCTTGGGGTGGGTGTATGGACGCTTGTCTGTCCATTCGACAGGGCACCAGTCGGTCGGTCGTCTCACAACTTTCTTGTGTGGGTAGAACTTCCTTTGGGCAGTTCCTCTCGTGCTCTCTTGGCGTGCCATCCCATCAGCCCTGGCGTACATCTTCCCCACGCAAGGAGTGAAGTACTGTTGGCCTGCGCAACTGCTACACAGACATTATAACCTAGTGGACCTATCCATTAGTAACTGAGAGACCCCCCTCAGACTCGCCTAGAGCGCAGGACCCATTTTGTTCACCTCTTGGCCGTGCCTAACAACCACAATGGACCTAGAATGGGTCCCTAACGGGGGTGCCGTACGGGGCTTAGGGGCCGTGCTTGGACATAGACCTTTTAGAACACGTTACTGTCATCAAGGGGATTTAGCTCAGTGGTAGAGCGCGCGCTTTGCATGCGTGAGGTCATGGGATCGATCCCCATAATCTCCAGTCCGCCGTTTTGCAACCCAAAGAGATCAACCTTCTGAAACCCAAATATCATCCTTTTGCTTGCTGCCATAGCGGTGCGTCATGTGTTGCCGCGCCACACATCAACGGGTGGCTTAGGGCGCAACGAATATCCAGCTTCTGTGACTGTAGATACCCCAAACTGAAGGAGGGAAAGAATTGGTCAATAGTCGGTTGGCAAAGTGTCTATGTGTATGTCCGTCGGCAAATGTCAAGGCAACACCCTTGATGCGCGACACTATGCACACCCTGTACATGATCGAACTCGATGCCTCGATGATGGAGGACATAGCCGGTGGTGATGAGCGATCGAATCATGATGAATGCATTCCCATACATATGGGAGCCGTAACATTGATGACGTGGGCAGACCAGCACGCACCCAATGTGCATGCACCCAGGGTGACTGTCATCAGCGGACGGATGACAGGCCCGTGGCTTACCGTGTCTGCTGACTGTCCAACAAAATCGTGGACGGCCGCTACTCACGGCCAACAAGAGCTTTTTCACCGCCTGCCACTCCTTCGACGCTGTTGGACGAGTAGTAAAGGGTGATTGAAGTTGTAAGCGACTTGCTTGACCACCATCATGGGACTTACTGGTTGCCTGCACGCTGACGCCTCAAGAAAGAACGATGTAGCAGCTGGGTTAACGGACACCAATTATATAAGGGCTGCATGCCTCGCCACGTATCACTCCCTCAAGCACAGTCTCGCCCGGTTACAATAAGTACGACAATGTTAAGCCTGGCAGCAGGGGTGTAAACTAACGTCGGTCGTTCACCATGATTATATGATGAACAGTCCTAACGGATACAATGATGGATGGGCAAAGAGACACGCACCCAACAGAAATAATAAGCTGCATAGTTAGTAATAATAAAATAATAATCATTATTATAATAATCGCTTCTTGTTGGAAGGGTGTACTGAACTTTTCGCCCTGCTTGTGTAAGGAAATCCATTGGCTAAGTGTTTGTGTTCTGCAGTTCTTTCGTTTTGCTTTGCCTGGTTAGGAAGCGGAAGTTACACTGGAGGACAGTAGCTGAGACCATCGTCAGACAGCCCGTTAGGAGGAAGAGCGTCAATGGATGGCAGAGCTCATAAACGTTTGGCGACACCAGGGCGCCTGGCACGTGACACGCGGGTGCATTGGGAACGGAAGCTGACCATCTATGTTAAGGGCGAAACCGCAGCGCGAAAGGATGCATGAAGACGGAGAGACAGTACTAACTGCAAATTGGACGGAGGAATACGGAGGGACCGCAATTGTGTGAGACGCCGCTGTGTTGTAAACGGGCCGCAGCAACAAAAAACACATGAAGAAAACGTTGAAGAACATAACCTAATTGTGCTTTAAAAAAAGAGGCGACGCGACAAGTGCAACGCGGTTATACAACCAACTGTAGCCTCAGCCCCCTGACCGCCCTCCCAACATTGGCTTGTCACGCCATGTTGTGTTTTATGTCACACGTTGGGGCGTGACAGGCTACACAGATCCCTAACCGGTACCTGTTCATTTCTTAGCAATCCATACTGGGGTAAGGCAGTGCAAGGTGTGCGGCACATAGTAACGGTCGATGAACTGCAGGCCAGCCCCTCCCCTAGCCCCTAACCGTAGGTGGCAGCACGATGGCTTGATGCGTTTTCGGGTGTACTAGAAGCACGGGGACGGTGAAAAATGAGGCCCTTCCCTTACCACAGCCATCATGAGGACCCCCATGCCCCCAAACCGGTACCCTTCCTAGTAGTGCAAGTCCCACCGCTAGCCGGTGAGCAAGTATAGCTGATGACAAGGCGACCCAACCGTAGGTGGCAGTGCGAAATTAACCTAATTGTAGTCTCAGGCTGAGGGGGCGCACGGGCCCCCTCCCTCCCCCCAACGCTAACCCTCACTAATTATACTGCAACCAGCCACCACATATCCCCTTTGTGTTGCCCTTACTAAAACTTCCTATGATTTGGGATACCTTAAATCCCCCCCGCTACCCGCCTGCACTCCCCTAACCCGCCCTCCCAAGAGTAGTAATTATTAAGAAAACAATGAAATATTCCACCCGTCCAGGTGCCTCACCATCTTCCGGCTCACCAATAACCCTAGCCATCCAGCCATCCAGTGTCCCCCACCCCCCTACCCCTCCCCCGGCCACCTAGCCCACCAATGAATATTGACCTCGAAGTGCGGTGGTGCCGTCCATGTGACCAGACCAGGAGGCGCCAAATCATAATCCGGCTCACCAATAACCATAGCCATCCAACGTCCACCATACCCCTTCCCCCCCCCCCCCGCCCAATCCGTCAGTTTTCCTTATTTTTACTCTCCCCCGCCCAATCCGCGCTGTGCGTGAGGGGCCGTGCAGGCCAGCCCCCCACCCCCTAACCGTAGGTGGCAGCACGATTAGGGTATACAAGAAGCTCGGGAGGGCGAAAGGAAAGAGAGGCACCTTCCCCTGCCACAGCCATGATGAGGACCCCTGTATGTACCCCCAAACCCGGTACCCTTCCTTGGCGTTCATGTTACCCGTCCAAGTGCCTCACCTCCGGCTCACCAATAACCATAGCCGTCCAGTGTCCCCCCACCCCCTTCCTCGAGAGGCCGTGCAGGGCCCCCTTGCCCCCGAAACGGTACCCTTCCCAGGAGTGCAAGTCCCCCAGCAAGCCGTTTCTTGGTCCCCATGCCGTGGGCTAGCAAAGCTGACAAGCAAGGCATGCGCAAGCGCCCCTCTTTTTTTCCTATCGTCACCATCGACTGCCATGTACTATGCGCCCTTACGTTTGCTTCATACCATACCATGATGGCTGCAAGGGCCCGTGTTTTTGTACTTGCTACACAATACACCTCAAGTTGCCTAAGACACATAACGGGCCAAGGGCTAAGTTAGTGGCTGCATAGTTATGGCTAGCACAAGAGCATCGTGGATGCACAACACATACACGCACACACCGCTGCACCTGCCTGACGGAGAAAGCGGTGGACCATCAATGACCCCGCGCGCAGCAACCTGATGACAATACCAGCAGCGGTGCAACTGTTGGACACAGAGCAGGCTAACGGTAGGTGGACCGCAGACAACCGTGTGTTGATTGGTGCGGCAAGCTCCTCCCCTATACATGGTGCCAGACCCTCACATACACTACGTACATACCATCCCTCTATCTGCAACGTGCGTCCGCGGTTACCTAGCGTGCTTCCCCTCAGCTACTGGGAGCACCTTTCTTGATACCCTGTAGGTGCTGTCGTCCTAGCAGGTAAATCCAGGGCCGCATGCATGCAGTCACATGTCGTACAGCCCGCTGTACCAGCAGCAACCCACAAGCAAACGTTACCATTTACACTTCAAAGCGTCCAATACTCCAGCCAGCGGCAGGAACACGGCCATGCACCACGTTCCATCTTGGGGCTTACTTCTTGGGGTGGGTGTATGGACGCTTGTCTGTCCATTCGACAGGGCACCAGTCGGTCGGTCGTCTCACAACTTTCTTGTGTGGGTAGAACTTCCTTTGGGCAGTTCCTCTCGTGCTCTCTTGGCGTGCCATCCCATCAGCCCTGGCGTACATCTTCCCCACGCAAGGAGTGAAGTACTGTTGGCCTGCGCAACTGCTACACAGACATTATAACCTAGTGGACCTATCCATTAGTAACTGAGAGACCCCCCTCAGACTCGCCTAGAGCGCAGGACCCATTTTGTTCACCTCTTGGCCGTGCCTAACAACCACAATGGACCTAGAATGGGTCCCTAACGGGGGTGCCGTACGGGGCTTAGGGGCCGTGCTTGGACATAGACCTTTTAGAACACGTTACTGTCATCAAGGGGATTTAGCTCAGTGGTAGAGCGCGCGCTTTGCATGCGTGAGGTCATGGGATCGATCCCCATAATCTCCAGTCCGCCGTTTTGCAACCCAAAGAGATCAACCTTCTGAAACCCAAATATCATCCTTTTGCTTGCTGCCATAGCGGTGCGTCATGTGTTGCCGCGCCACACATCAACGGGTGGCTTAGGGCGCAACGAATATCCAGCTTCTGTGACTGTAGATACCCCAAACTGAAGGAGGGAAAGAATTGGTCAATAGTCGGTTGGCAAAGTGTCTATGTGTATGTCCGTCGGCAAATGTCAAGGCAACACCCTTGATGCGCGACACTATGCACACCCTGTACATGATCGAACTCGATGCCTCGATGATGGAGGACATAGCCGGTGGTGATGAGCGATCGAATCATGATGAATGCATTCCCATACATATGGGAGCCGTAACATTGATGACGTGGGCAGACCAGCACGCACCCAATGTGCATGCACCCAGGGTGACTGTCATCAGCGGACGGATGACAGGCCCGTGGCTTACCGTGTCTGCTGACTGTCCAACAAAATCGTGGACGGCCGCTACTCACGGCCAACAAGAGCTTTTTCACCGCCTGCCACTCCTTCGACGCTGTTGGACGAGTAGTAAAGGGTGATTGAAGTTGTAAGCGACTTGCTTGACCACCATCATGGGACTTACTGGTTGCCTGCACGCTGACGCCTCAAGAAAGAACGATGTAGCAGCTGGGTTAACGGACACCAATTATATAAGGGCTGCATGCCTCGCCACGTATCACTCCCTCAAGCACAGTCTCGCCCGGTTACAATAAGTACGACAATGTTAAGCCTGGCAGCAGGGGTGTAAACTAACGTCGGTCGTTCACCATGATTATATGATGAACAGTCCTAACGGATACAATGATGGATGGGCAAAGAGACACGCACCCAACAGAAATAATAAGCTGCATAGTTAGTAATAATAAAATAATAATCATTATTATAATAATCGCTTCTTGTTGGAAGGGTGTACTGAACTTTTCGCCCTGCTTGTGTAAGGAAATCCATTGGCTAAGTGTTTGTGTTCTGCAGTTCTTTCGTTTTGCTTTGCCTGGTTAGGAAGCGGAAGTTACACTGGAGGACAGTAGCTGAGACCATCGTCAGACAGCCCGTTAGGAGGAAGAGCGTCAATGGACAGCAGAGCTCATAAACGTTTGGCGACACCAGGGCGCCTGGCACGTGACACGCGGGTGCATTGGGAACGGAAGCTGACCATCTATGTTAAGGGCGAAACCGCAGCGCGAAAGGATGCATGAAGACGGAGAGACCGTACTAACTGCAGATTGGACGGAGGAATACGGAGGGACCGCAATTGTGTGAGACGCCGCTGTGTTGTAAACGGGCCGCAGCAACAAAAAACACATGAAGAAAACGTTGAAGAACATAACCTAATTGTGCTTTAAAAAAAGAGGCGACGCGACAAGTGCAACGCGGTTATACAACCAACTGTAGCCTCAGCCCCCTGACCGCCCTCCCAACATTGGCTTGTCACGCCATGTTGTGTTTTATGTCACACGTTGGGGCGTGACAGGCTACACAGATCCCTAACCGGTACCTGTTCATTTCTTAGCAATCCATACTGGGGTAAGGCAGTGCAAGGTGTGCGGCACATAGTAACGGTCGATGAACTGCAGGCCAGCCCCTCCCCTAGCCCCTAACCGTAGGTGGCAGCACGATGGCTTGATGCGTTTTCGGGTGTACTAGAAGCACGGGGACGGTGAAAAATGAGGCCCTTCCCTTACCACAGCCATCATGAGGACCCCCATGCCCCCAAACCGGTACCCTTCCTAGTAGTGCAAGTCCCACCGCTAGCCGGTGAGCAAGTATAGCTGATGACAAGGCGACCCAACCGTAGGTGGCAGTGCGAAATTAACCTAATTGTAGTCTCAGGCTGAGGGGGCGCACGGGCCCCCTCCCTCCCCCCAACGCTAACCCTCACTAATTATACTGCAACCAGCCACCACATATCCCCTTTGTGTTGCCCTTACTAAAACTTCCTATGATTTGGGATACCTTAAATCCCCCCCGCTACCCGCCTGCACTCCCCTAACCCGCCCTCCCAAGAGTAGTAATTATTAAGAAAACAATGAAATATTCCACCCGTCCAGGTGCCTCACCATCTTCCGGCTCACCAATAACCCTAGCCATCCAGCCATCCAGTGTCCCCCACCCCCCTACCCCTCCCCCGGCCACCTAGCCCACCAATGAATATTGACCTCGAAGTGCGGTGGTGCCGTCCATGTGACCAGACCAGGAGGCGCCAAATCATAATCCGGCTCACCAATAACCATAGCCATCCAACGTCCACCATACCCCTTCCCCCCCCCCCCCGCCCAATCCGTCAGTTTTCCTTATTTTTACTCTCCCCCGCCCAATCCGCGCTGTGCGTGAGGGGCCGTGCAGGCCAGCCCCCCACCCCCTAACCGTAGGTGGCAGCACGATTAGGGTATACAAGAAGCTCGGGAGGGCGAAAGGAAAGAGAGGCACCTTCCCCTGCCACAGCCATGATGAGGACCCCTGTATGTACCCCCAAACCTGGTACCCTTCCTTGGCGTTCATGTTACCCGTCCAAGTGCCTCACCTCCGGCTCACCAATAACCATAGCCGTCCAGTGTCCCCCCACCCCCTTCCTCGAGAGGCCGTGCAGGGCCCCCTTGCCCCCGAAACGGTACCCTTCCCAGGAGTGCAAGTCCCCCAGCAAGCCGTTTCTTGGTCCCCATGCCGTGGGCTAGCAAAGCTGACAAGCAAGGCATGCGCAAGCGCCCCTCTTTTTTTCCTATCGTCACCATCGACTGCCATGTACTATGCGCCCTTACGTTTGCTTCATACCATACCATGATGGCTGCAAGGGCCCGTGTTTTTGTACTTGCTACACAATACACCTCAAGTTGCCTAAGACACATAACGGGCCAAGGGCTAAGTTAGTGGCTGCATAGTTATGGCTAGCACAAGAGCATCGTGGATGCACAACACATACACGCACACACCGCTGCACCTGCCTGACGGAGAAAGCGGTGGACCATCAATGACCCCGCGCGCAGCAACCTGATGACAATACCAGCAGCGGTGCAACTGTTGGACACAGAGCAGGCTAACGGTAGGTGGACCGCAGACAACCGTGTGTTGATTGGTGCGGCAAGCGCCTCCCCTATACATGGTGCCAGACCCTCACATACACTACGTACATACCATCCCTCTATCTGCAACGTGCGTCCGCGGTTACCTAGCGTGCTTCCCCTCAGCTACTGGGAGCACCTTTCTTGATACCCTGTAGGTGCTGTCGTCCTAGCAGGTAAATCCAGGGCCGCATGCATGCAGTCACATGTCGTACAGCCCGCTGTACCAGCAGCAACCCACAAGCAAACGTTACCATTTACACTTCAAAGCGTCCAATACTCCAGCCAGCGGCAGGAACACGGCCATGCACCACGTTCCATCTTGGGGCTTACTTCTTGGGGTGGGTGTATGGACGCTTGTCTGTCCATTCGACAGGGCACCAGTCGGTCGGTCGTCTCACAACTTTCTTGTGTGGGTAGAACTTCCTTTGGGCAGTTCCTCTCGTGCTCTCTTGGCGTGCCATCCCATCAGCCCTGGCGTACATCTTCCCCACGCAAGGAGTGAAGTACTGTTGGCCTGCGCAACTGCTACACAGACATTATAACCTAGTGGACCTATCCATTAGTAACTGAGAGACCCCCCTCAGACTCGCCTAGAGCGCAGGACCCATTTTGTTCACCTCTTGGCCGTGCCTAACAACCACAATGGACCTAGAATGGGTCCCTAACGGGGGTGCCGTACGGGGCTTAGGGGCCGTGCTTGGACATAGACCTTTTAGAACACGTTACTGTCATCAAGGGAATTTAGCTCAGTGGTAGAGCGCGCGCTTTGCATGCGTGAGGTCATGGGATCGATCCCCATAATCTCCAGTCCGCCGTTTTGCAACCCAAAGAGATCAACCTTCTGAAACCCAAATATCATCCTTTTGCTTGCTGCCATAGCGGTGCGTCATGTGTTGCCGCGCCACACATCAACGGGTGGCTTAGGGCGCAACGAATATCCAGCTTCTGTGACTGTAGATACCCCAAACTGAAGGAGGGAAAGAATTGGTCAATAGTCGGTTGGCAAAGTGTCTATGTGTATGTCCGTCGGCAAATGTCAAGGCAACACCCTTGATGCGCGACACTATGCACACCCTGTACATGATCGAACTCGATGCCTCGATGATGGAGGACATAGCCGGTGGTGATGAGCGATCGAATCATGATGAATGCATTCCCATACATATGGGAGCCGTAACATTGATGACGTGGGCAGACCAGCACGCACCCAATGTGCATGCACCCAGGGTGACTGTCATCAGCGGACGGATGACAGGCCCGTGGCTTACCGTGTCTGCTGACTGTCCAACAAAATCGTGGACGGCCGCTACTCACGGCCAACAAGAGCTTTTTCACCGCCTGCCACTCCTTCGACGCTGTTGGACGAGTAGTAAAGGGTGATTGAAGTTGTAAGCGACTTGCTTGACCACCATCATGGGACTTACTGGTTGCCTGCACGCTGACGCCTCAAGAAAGAACGATGTAGCAGCTGGGTTAACGGACACCAATTATATAAGGGCTGCATGCCTCGCCACGTATCACTCCCTCAAGCACAGTCTCGCCCGGTTACAATAAGTACGACAATGTTAAGCCTGGCAGCAGGGGTGTAAACTAACGTCGGTCGTTCACCATGATTATATGATGAACAGTCCTAACGGATACAATGATGGATGGGCAAAGAGACACGCACCCAACAGAAATAATAAGCTGCATAGTTAGTAATAATAAAATAATAATCATTATTATAATAATCGCTTCTTGTTGGAAGGGTGTACTGAACTTTTCGCCCTGCTTGTGTAAGGAAATCCATTGGCTAAGTGTTTGTGTTCTGCAGTTCTTTCGTTTTGCTTTGCCTGGTTAGGAAGCGGAAGTTACACTGGAGGACAGTAGCTGAGACCATCGTCAGACAGCCCGTTAGGAGGAAGAGCGTCAATGGACAGCAGAGCTCATAAACGTTTGGCGACACCAGGGCGCCTGGCACGTGACACGCGGGTGCATTGGGAACGGAAGCTGACCATCTATGTTAAGGGCGAAACCGCAGCGCGAAAGGATGCATGAAGACGGAGAGACCGTACTAACTGCAGATTGGACGGAGGAATACGGAGGGACCGCAATTGTGTGAGACGCCGCTGTGTTGTAAACGGGCCGCAGCAACAAAAAACACATGAAGAAAACGTTGAAGAACATAACCTAATTGTGCTTTAAAAAAAGAGGCGACGCGACAAGTGCAACGCGGTTATACAACCAACTGTAGCCTCAGCCCCCTGACCGCCCTCCCAACATTGGCTTGTCACGCCATGTTGTGTTTTATGTCACACGTTGGGGCGTGACAGGCTACACAGATCCCTAACCGGTACCTGTTCATTTCTTAGCAATCCATACTGGGGTAAGGCAGTGCAAGGTGTGCGGCACATAGTAACGGTCGATGAACTGCAGGCCAGCCCCTCCCCTAGCCCCTAACCGTAGGTGGCAGCACGATGGCTTGATGCGTTTTCGGGTGTACTAGAAGCACGGGGACGGTGAAAAATGAGGCCCTTCCCTTACCACAGCCATCATGAGGACCCCCATGCCCCCAAACCGGTACCCTTCCTAGTAGTGCAAGTCCCACCGCTAGCCGGTGAGCAAGTATAGCTGATGACAAGGCGACCCAACCGTAGGTGGCAGTGCGAAATTAACCTAATTGTAGTCTCAGGCTGAGGGGGCGCACGGGCCCCCTCCCTCCCCCCAACGCTAACCCTCACTAATTATACTGCAACCAGCCACCACATATCCCCTTTGTGTTGCCCTTACTAAAACTTCCTATGATTTGGGATACCTTAAATCCCCCCCGCTACCCGCCTGCACTCCCCTAACCCGCCCTCCCAAGAGTAGTAATTATTAAGAAAACAATGAAATATTCCACCCGTCCAGGTGCCTCACCATCTTCCGGCTCACCAATAACCCTAGCCATCCAGCCATCCAGTGTCCCCCACCCCCCTACCCCTCCCCCGGCCACCTAGCCCACCAATGAATATTGACCTCGAAGTGCGGTGGTGCCGTCCATGTGACCAGACCAGGAGGCGCCAAATCATAATCCGGCTCACCAATAACCATAGCCATCCAACGTCCACCATACCCCTTCCCCCCCCCCCCCCGCCCAATCCGTCAGTTTTCCTTATTTTTACTCTCCCCCGCCCAATCCGCGCTGTGCGTGAGGGGCCGTGCAGGCCAGCCCCCCACCCCCTAACCGTAGGTGGCAGCACGATTAGGGTATACAAGAAGCTCGGGAGGGCGAAAGGAAAGAGAGGCACCTTCCCCTGCCACAGCCATGATGAGGACCCCTGTATGTACCCCCAAACCTGGTACCCTTCCTTGGCGTTCATGTTACCCGTCCAAGTGCCTCACCTCCGGCTCACCAATAACCATAGCCGTCCAGTGTCCCCCCACCCCCTTCCTCGAGAGGCCGTGCAGGGCCCCCTTGCCCCCGAAACGGTACCCTTCCCAGGAGTGCAAGTCCCCCAGCAAGCCGTTTCTTGGTCCCCATGCCGTGGGCTAGCAAAGCTGACAAGCAAGGCATGCGCAAGCGCCCCTCTTTTTTTCCTATCGTCACCATCGACTGCCATGTACTATGCGCCCTTACGTTTGCTTCATACCATACCATGATGGCTGCAAGGGCCCGTGTTTTTGTACTTGCTACACAATACACCTCAAGTTGCCTAAGACACATAACGGGCCAAGGGCTAAGTTAGTGGCTGCATAGTTATGGCTAGCACAAGAGCATCGTGGATGCACAACACATACACGCACACACCGCTGCACCTGCCTGACGGAGAAAGCGGTGGACCATCAATGACCCCGCGCGCAGCAACCTGATGACAATACCAGCAGCGGTGCAACTGTTGGACACAGAGCAGGCTAACGGTAGGTGGACCGCAGACAACCGTGTGTTGATTGGTGCGGCAAGCGCCTCCCCTATACATGGTGCCAGACCCTCACATACACTACGTACATACCATCCCTCTATCTGCAACGTGCGTCCGCGGTTACCTAGCGTGCTTCCCCTCAGCTACTGGGAGCACCTTTCTTGATACCCTGTAGGTGCTGTCGTCCTAGCAGGTAAATCCAGGGCCGCATGCATGCAGTCACATGTCGTACAGCCCGCTGTACCAGCAGCAACCCACAAGCAAACGTTACCATTTACACTTCAAAGCGTCCAATACTCCAGCCAGCGGCAGGAACACGGCCATGCACCACGTTCCATCTTGGGGCTTACTTCTTGGGGTGGGTGTATGGACGCTTGTCTGTCCATTCGACAGGGCACCAGTCGGTCGGTCGTCTCACAACTTTCTTGTGTGGGTAGAACTTCCTTTGGGCAGTTCCTCTCGTGCTCTCTTGGCGTGCCATCCCATCAGCCCTGGCGTACATCTTCCCCACGCAAGGAGTGAAGTACTGTTGGCCTGCGCAACTGCTACACAGACATTATAACCTAGTGGACCTATCCATTAGTAACTGAGAGACCCCCCTCAGACTCGCCTAGAGCGCAGGACCCATTTTGTTCACCTCTTGGCCGTGCCTAACAACCACAATGGACCTAGAATGGGTCCCTAACGGGGGTGCCGTACGGGGCTTAGGGGCCGTGCTTGGACATAGACCTTTTAGAACACGTTACTGTCATCAAGGGAATTTAGCTCAGTGGTAGAGCGCGCGCTTTGCATGCGTGAGGTCATGGGATCGATCCCCATAATCTCCAGTCCGCCGTTTTGCAACCCAAAGAGATCAACCTTCTGAAACCCAAATATCATCCTTTTGCTTGCTGCCATAGCGGTGCGTCATGTGTTGCCGCGCCACACATCAACGGGTGGCTTAGGGCGCAACGAATATCCAGCTTCTGTGACTGTAGATACCCCAAACTGAAGGAGGGAAAGAATTGGTCAATAGTCGGTTGGCAAAGTGTCTATGTGTATGTCCGTCGGCAAATGTCAAGGCAACACCCTTGATGCGCGACACTATGCACACCCTGTACATGATCGAACTCGATGCCTCGATGATGGAGGACATAGCCGGTGGTGATGAGCGATCGAATCATGATGAATGCATTCCCATACATATGGGAGCCGTAACATTGATGACGTGGGCAGACCAGCACGCACCCAATGTGCATGCACCCAGGGTGACTGTCATCAGCGGACGGATGACAGGCCCGTGGCTTACCGTGTCTGCTGACTGTCCAACAAAATCGTGGACGGCCGCTACTCACGGCCAACAAGAGCTTTTTCACCGCCTGCCACTCCTTCGACGCTGTTGGACGAGTAGTAAAGGGTGATTGAAGTTGTAAGCGACTTGCTTGACCACCATCATGGGACTTACTGGTTGCCTGCACGCTGACGCCTCAAGAAAGAACGATGTAGCAGCTGGGTTAACGGACACCAATTATATAAGGGCTGCATGCCTCGCCACGTATCACTCCCTCAAGCACAGTCTCGCCCGGTTACAATAAGTACGACAATGTTAAGCCTGGCAGCAGGGGTGTAAACTAACGTCGGTCGTTCACCATGATTATATGATGAACAGTCCTAACGGATACAATGATGGATGGGCAAAGAGACACGCACCCAACAGAAATAATAAGCTGCATAGTTAGTAATAATAAAATAATAATCATTATTATAATAATCGCTTCTTGTTGGAAGGGTGTACTGAACTTTTCGCCCTGCTTGTGTAAGGAAATCCATTGGCTAAGTGTTTGTGTTCTGCAGTTCTTTCGTTTTGCTTTGCCTGGTTAGGAAGCGGAAGTTACACTGGAGGACAGTAGCTGAGACCATCGTCAGACAGCCCGTTAGGAGGAAGAGCGTCAATGGACGGCAGAGCTCATAAACGTTTGGCGACACCAGGGCGCCTGGCACGTGACACGCGGGTGCATTGGGAACGGAAGCTGACCATCTATGTTAAGGGCGAAACCGCAGCGCGAAAGGATGCATGAAGACGGAGAGACCGTACTAACTGCAGATTGGACGGAGGAATACGGAGGGACCGCAATTGTGTGAGACGCCGCTGTGTTGTAAACGGGCCGCAGCAACAAAAAACACATGAAGAAAACGTTGAAGAACATAACCTAATTGTGCTTTAAAAAAAGAGGCGACGCGACAAGTGCAAACGCGGTTATACAACCAACTGTAGCCTCAGCCCCCTGACCGCCCTCCCAACATTGGCTTGTCACGCCATGTTGTGTTTTATGTCACACGTTGGGGCGTGACAGGCTACACAGATCCCTAACCGGTACCTGTTCATTTCTTAGCAATCCATACTGGGGTAAGGCAGTGCAAGGTGTGCGGCACATAGTAACGGTCGATGAACTGCAGGCCAGCCCCTCCCCTAGCCCCTAACCGTAGGTGGCAGCACGATGGCTTGATGCGTTTTCGGGTGTACTAGAAGCACGGGGACGGTGAAAAATGAGGCCCTTCCCTTACCACAGCCATCATGAGGACCCCCATGCCCCCAAACCGGTACCCTTCCTAGTAGTGCAAGTCCCACCGCTAGCCGGTGAGCAAGTATAGCTGATGACAAGGCGACCCAACCGTAGGTGGCAGTGCGAAATTAACCTAATTGTAGTCTCAGGCTGAGGGGGCGCACGGGCCCCCTCCCTCCCCCCAACGCTAACCCTCACTAATTATACTGCAACCAGCCACCACATATCCCCTTTGTGTTGCCCTTACTAAAACTTCCTATGATTTGGGATACCTTAAATCCCCCCCGCTACCCGCCTGCACTCCCCTAACCCGCCCTCCCAAGAGTAGTAATTATTAAGAAAACAATGAAATATTCCACCCGTCCAGGTGCCTCACCATCTTCCGGCTCACCAATAACCCTAGCCATCCAGCCATCCAGTGTCCCCCACCCCCCTACCCCTCCCCCGGCCACCTAGCCCACCAATGAATATTGACCTCGAAGTGCGGTGGTGCCGTCCATGTGACCAGACCAGGAGGCGCCAAATCATAATCCGGCTCACCAATAACCATAGCCATCCAACGTCCACCATACCCCTTCCCCCCCCCCCCGCCCAATCCGTCAGTTTTCCTTATTTTTACTCTCCCCCGCCCAATCCGCGCTGTGCGTGAGGGGCCGTGCAGGCCAGCCCCCCACCCCCTAACCGTAGGTGGCAGCACGATTAGGGTATACAAGAAGCTCGGGAGGGCGAAAGGAAAGAGAGGCACCTTCCCCTGCCACAGCCATGATGAGGACCCCTGTATGTACCCCCAAACCCGGTACCCTTCCTTGGCGTTCATGTTACCCGTCCAAGTGCCTCACCTCCGGCTCACCAATAACCATAGCCGTCCAGTGTCCCCCCACCCCCTTCCTCGAGAGGCCGTGCAGGGCCCCCTTGCCCCCGAAACGGTACCCTTCCCAGGAGTGCAAGTCCCCCAGCAAGCCGTTTCTTGGTCCCCATGCCGTGGGCTAGCAAAGCTGACAAGCAAGGCATGCGCAAGCGCCCCTCTTTTTTTCCTATCGTCACCATCGACTGCCATGTACTATGCGCCCTTACGTTTGCTTCATACCATACCATGATGGCTGCAAGGGCCCGTGTTTTTGTACTTGCTACACAATACACCTCAAGTTGCCTAAGACACATAACGGGCCAAGGGCTAAGTTAGTGGCTGCATAGTTATGGCTAGCACAAGAGCATCGTGGATGCACAACACATACACGCACACACCGCTGCACCTGCCTGACGGAGAAAGCGGTGGACCATCAATGACCCCGCGCGCAGCAACCTGATGACAATACCAGCAGCGGTGCAACTGTTGGACACAGAGCAGGCTAACGGTAGGTGGACCGCAGACAACCGTGTGTTGATTGGTGCGGCAAGCTCCTCCCCTATACATGGTGCCAGACCCTCACATACACTACGTACATACCATCCCTCTATCTGCAACGTGCGTCCGCGGTTACCTAGCGTGCTTCCCCTCAGCTACTGGGAGCACCTTTCTTGATACCCTGTAGGTGCTGTCGTCCTAGCAGGTAAATCCAGGGCCGCATGCATGCAGTCACATGTCGTACAGCCCGCTGTACCAGCAGCAACCCACAAGCAAACGTTACCATTTACACTTCAAAGCGTCCAATACTCCAGCCAGCGGCAGGAACACGGCCATGCACCACGTTCCATCTTGGGGCTTACTTCTTGGGGTGGGTGTATGGACGCTTGTCTGTCCATTCGACAGGGCACCAGTCGGTCGGTCGTCTCACAACTTTCTTGTGTGGGTAGAACTTCCTTTGGGCAGTTCCTCTCGTGCTCTCTTGGCGTGCCATCCCATCAGCCCTGGCGTACATCTTCCCCACGCAAGGAGTGAAGTACTGTTGGCCTGCGCAACTGCTACACAGACATTATAACCTAGTGGACCTATCCATTAGTAACTGAGAGACCCCCCTCAGACTCGCCTAGAGCGCAGGACCCATTTTGTTCACCTCTTGGCCGTGCCTAACAACCACAATGGACCTAGAATGGGTCCCTAACGGGGGTGCCGTACGGGGCTTAGGGGCCGTGCTTGGACATAGACCTTTTAGAACACGTTACTGTCATCAAGGGAATTTAGCTCAGTGGTAGAGCGCGCGCTTTGCATGCGTGAGGTCATGGGATCGATCCCCATAATCTCCAGTCCGCCGTTTTGCAACCCAAAGAGATCAACCTTCTGAAACCCAAATATCATCCTTTTGCTTGCTGCCATAGCGGTGCGTCATGTGTTGCCGCGCCACACATCAACGGGTGGCTTAGGGCGCAACGAATATCCAGCTTCTGTGACTGTAGATACCCCAAACTGAAGGAGGGAAAGAATTGGTCAATAGTCGGTTGGCAAAGTGTCTATGTGTATGTCCGTCGGCAAATGTCAAGGCAACACCCTTGATGCGCGACACTATGCACACCCTGTACATGATCGAACTCGATGCCTCGATGATGGAGGACATAGCCGGTGGTGATGAGCGATCGAATCATGATGAATGCATTCCCATACATATGGGAGCCGTAACATTGATGACGTGGGCAGACCAGCACGCACCCAATGTGCATGCACCCAGGGTGACTGTCATCAGCGGACGGATGACAGGCCCGTGGCTTACCGTGTCTGCTGACTGTCCAACAAAATCGTGGACGGCCGCTACTCACGGCCAACAAGAGCTTTTTCACCGCCTGCCACTCCTTCGACGCTGTTGGACGAGTAGTAAAGGGTGATTGAAGTTGTAAGCGACTTGCTTGACCACCATCATGGGACTTACTGGTTGCCTGCACGCTGACGCCTCAAGAAAGAACGATGTAGCAGCTGGGTTAACGGACACCAATTATATAAGGGCTGCATGCCTCGCCACGTATCACTCCCTCAAGCACAGTCTCGCCCGGTTACAATAAGTACGACAATGTTAAGCCTGGCAGCAGGGGTGTAAACTAACGTCGGTCGTTCACCATGATTATATGATGAACAGTCCTAACGGATACAATGATGGATGGGCAAAGAGACACGCACCCAACAGAAATAATAAGCTGCATAGTTAGTAATAATAAAATAATAATCATTATTATAATAATCGCTTCTTGTTGGAAGGGTGTACTGAACTTTTCGCCCTGCTTGTGTAAGGAAATCCATTGGCTAAGTGTTTGTGTTCTGCAGTTCTTTCGTTTTGCTTTGCCTGGTTAGGAAGCGGAAGTTACACTGGAGGACAGTAGCTGAGACCATCGTCAGACAGCCCGTTAGGAGGAAGAGCGTCAATGGACAGCAGAGCTCATAAACGTTTGGCGACACCAGGGCGCCTGGCACGTGACACGCGGGTGCATTGGGAACGGAAGCTGACCATCTATGTTAAGGGCGAAACCGCAGCGCGAAAGGATGCATGAAGACGGAGAGACCGTACTAACTGCAGATTGGACGGAGGAATACGGAGGGACCGCAATTGTGTGAGACGCCGCTGTGTTGTAAACGGGCCGCAGCAACAAAAAACACATGAAGAAAACGTTGAAGAACATAACCTAATTGTGCTTTAAAAAAAGAGGCGACGCGACAAGTGCAACGCGGTTATACAACCAACTGTAGCCTCAGCCCCCTGACCGCCCTCCCAACATTGGCTTGTCACGCCATGTTGTGTTTTATGTCACACGTTGGGGCGTGACAGGCTACACAGATCCCTAACCGGTACCTGTTCATTTCTTAGCAATCCATACTGGGGTAAGGCAGTGCAAGGTGTGCGGCACATAGTAACGGTCGATGAACTGCAGGCCAGCCCCTCCCCTAGCCCCTAACCGTAGGTGGCAGCACGATGGCTTGATGCGTTTTCGGGTGTACTAGAAGCACGGGGACGGTGAAAAATGAGGCCCTTCCCTTACCACAGCCATCATGAGGACCCCCATGCCCCCAAACCGGTACCCTTCCTAGTAGTGCAAGTCCCACCGCTAGCCGGTGAGCAAGTATAGCTGATGACAAGGCGACCCAACCGTAGGTGGCAGTGCGAAATTAACCTAATTGTAGTCTCAGGCTGAGGGGGCGCACGGGCCCCCTCCCTCCCCCCAACGCTAACCCTCACTAATTATACTGCAACCAGCCACCACATATCCCCTTTGTGTTGCCCTTACTAAAACTTCCTATGATTTGGGATACCTTAAATCCCCCCCGCTACCCGCCTGCACTCCCCTAACCCGCCCTCCCAAGAGTAGTAATTATTAAGAAAACAATGAAATATTCCACCCGTCCAGGTGCCTCACCATCTTCCGGCTCACCAATAACCCTAGCCATCCAGCCATCCAGTGTCCCCCACCCCCCTACCCCTCCCCCGGCCACCTAGCCCACCAATGAATATTGACCTCGAAGTGCGGTGGTGCCGTCCATGTGACCAGACCAGGAGGCGCCAAATCATAATCCGGCTCACCAATAACCATAGCCATCCAACGTCCACCATACCCCTTCCCCCCCCCCCCCGCCCAATCCGTCAGTTTTCCTTATTTTTACTCTCCCCCGCCCAATCCGCGCTGTGCGTGAGGGGCCGTGCAGGCCAGCCCCCCACCCCCTAACCGTAGGTGGCAGCACGATTAGGGTATACAAGAAGCTCGGGAGGGCGAAAGGAAAGAGAGGCACCTTCCCCTGCCACAGCCATGATGAGGACCCCTGTATGTACCCCCAAACCTGGTACCCTTCCTTGGCGTTCATGTTACCCGTCCAAGTGCCTCACCTCCGGCTCACCAATAACCATAGCCGTCCAGTGTCCCCCCACCCCCTTCCTCGAGAGGCCGTGCAGGGCCCCCTTGCCCCCGAAACGGTACCCTTCCCAGGAGTGCAAGTCCCCCAGCAAGCCGTTTCTTGGTCCCCATGCCGTGGGCTAGCAAAGCTGACAAGCAAGGCATGCGCAAGCGCCCCTCTTTTTTTCCTATCGTCACCATCGACTGCCATGTACTATGCGCCCTTACGTTTGCTTCATACCATACCATGATGGCTGCAAGGGCCCGTGTTTTTGTACTTGCTACACAATACACCTCAAGTTGCCTAAGACACATAACGGGCCAAGGGCTAAGTTAGTGGCTGCATAGTTATGGCTAGCACAAGAGCATCGTGGATGCACAACACATACACGCACACACCGCTGCACCTGCCTGACGGAGAAAGCGGTGGACCATCAATGACCCCGCGCGCAGCAACCTGATGACAATACCAGCAGCGGTGCAACTGTTGGACACAGAGCAGGCTAACGGTAGGTGGACCGCAGACAACCGTGTGTTGATTGGTGCGGCAAGCGCCTCCCCTATACATGGTGCCAGACCCTCACATACACTACGTACATACCATCCCTCTATCTGCAACGTGCGTCCGCGGTTACCTAGCGTGCTTCCCCTCAGCTACTGGGAGCACCTTTCTTGATACCCTGTAGGTGCTGTCGTCCTAGCAGGTAAATCCAGGGCCGCATGCATGCAGTCACATGTCGTACAGCCCGCTGTACCAGCAGCAACCCACAAGCAAACGTTACCATTTACACTTCAAAGCGTCCAATACTCCAGCCAGCGGCAGGAACACGGCCATGCACCACGTTCCATCTTGGGGCTTACTTCTTGGGGTGGGTGTATGGACGCTTGTCTGTCCATTCGACAGGGCACCAGTCGGTCGGTCGTCTCACAACTTTCTTGTGTGGGTAGAACTTCCTTTGGGCAGTTCCTCTCGTGCTCTCTTGGCGTGCCATCCCATCAGCCCTGGCGTACATCTTCCCCACGCAAGGAGTGAAGTACTGTTGGCCTGCGCAACTGCTACACAGACATTATAACCTAGTGGACCTATCCATTAGTAACTGAGAGACCCCCCTCAGACTCGCCTAGAGCGCAGGACCCATTTTGTTCACCTCTTGGCCGTGCCTAACAACCACAATGGACCTAGAATGGGTCCCTAACGGGGGTGCCGTACGGGGCTTAGGGGCCGTGCTTGGACATAGACCTTTTAGAACACGTTACTGTCATCAAGGGGATTTAGCTCAGTGGTAGAGCGCGCGCTTTGCATGCGTGAGGTCATGGGATCGATCCCCATAATCTCCAGTCCGCCGTTTTGCAACCCAAAGAGATCAACCTTCTGAAACCCAAATATCATCCTTTTGCTTGCTGCCATAGCGGTGCGTCATGTGTTGCCGCGCCACACATCAACGGGTGGCTTAGGGCGCAACGAATATCCAGCTTCTGTGACTGTAGATACCCCAAACTGAAGGAGGGAAAGAATTGGTCAATAGTCGGTTGGCAAAGTGTCTATGTGTATGTCCGTCGGCAAATGTCAAGGCAACACCCTTGATGCGCGACACTATGCACACCCTGTACATGATCGAACTCGATGCCTCGATGATGGAGGACATAGCCGGTGGTGATGAGCGATCGAATCATGATGAATGCATTCCCATACATATGGGAGCCGTAACATTGATGACGTGGGCAGACCAGCACGCACCCAATGTGCATGCACCCAGGGTGACTGTCATCAGCGGACGGATGACAGGCCCGTGGCTTACCGTGTCTGCTGACTGTCCAACAAAATCGTGGACGGCCGCTACTCACGGCCAACAAGAGCTTTTTCACCGCCTGCCACTCCTTCGACGCTGTTGGACGAGTAGTAAAGGGTGATTGAAGTTGTAAGCGACTTGCTTGACCACCATCATGGGACTTACTGGTTGCCTGCACGCTGACGCCTCAAGAAAGAACGATGTAGCAGCTGGGTTAACGGACACCAATTATATAAGGGCTGCATGCCTCGCCACGTATCACTCCCTCAAGCACAGTCTCGCCCGGTTACAATAAGTACGACAATGTTAAGCCTGGCAGCAGGGGTGTAAACTAACGTCGGTCGTTCACCATGATTATATGATGAACAGTCCTAACGGATACAATGATGGATGGGCAAAGAGACACGCACCCAACAGAAATAATAAGCTGCATAGTTAGTAATAATAAAATAATAATCATTATTATAATAATCGCTTCTTGTTGGAAGGGTGTACTGAACTTTTCGCCCTGCTTGTGTAAGGAAATCCATTGGCTAAGTGTTTGTGTTCTGCAGTTCTTTCGTTTTGCTTTGCCTGGTTAGGAAGCGGAAGTTACACTGGAGGACAGTAGCTGAGACCATCGTCAGACAGCCCGTTAGGAGGAAGAGCGTCAATGGACGGCAGAGCTCATAAACGTTTGGCGACACCAGGGCGCCTGGCACGTGACACGCGGGTGCATTGGGAACGGAAGCTGACCATCTATGTTAAGGGCGAAACCGCAGCGCGAAAGGATGCATGAAGACGGAGAGACCGTACTAACTGCAGATTGGACGGAGGAATACGGAGGGACCGCAATTGTGTGAGACGCCGCTGTGTTGTAAACGGGCCGCAGCAACAAAAAACACATGAAGAAAACGTTGAAGAACATAACCTAATTGTGCTTTAAAAAAAGAGGCGACGCGACAAGTGCAAACGCGGTTATACAACCAACTGTAGCCTCAGCCCCCTGACCGCCCTCCCAACATTGGCTTGTCACGCCATGTTGTGTTTTATGTCACACGTTGGGGCGTGACAGGCTACACAGATCCCTAACCGGTACCTGTTCATTTCTTAGCAATCCATACTGGGGTAAGGCAGTGCAAGGTGTGCGGCACATAGTAACGGTCGATGAACTGCAGGCCAGCCCCTCCCCTAGCCCCTAACTGTAGGTGGCAGCACGATGGCTTGATGCGTTTTCGGGTGTACTAGAAGCACGGGGACGGTGAAAAATGAGGCCCTTCCCTTACCACAGCCATCATGAGGACCCCCATGCCCCCAAACCGGTACCCTTCCTAGTAGTGCAAGTCCCACCGCTAGCCGGTGAGCAAGTATAGCTGATGACAAGGCGACCCAACCGTAGGTGGCAGTGCGAAATTAACCTAATTGTAGTCTCAGGCTGAGGGGGCGCACGGGCCCCCTCCCTCCCCCCAACGCTAACCCTCACTAATTATACTGCAACCAGCCACCACATATCCCCTTTGTGTTGCCCTTACTAAAACTTCCTATGATTTGGGATACCTTAAATCCCCCCCGCTACCCGCCTGCACTCCCCTAACCCGCCCTCCCAAGAGTAGTAATTATTAAGAAAACAATGAAATATTCCACCCGTCCAGGTGCCTCACCATCTTCCGGCTCACCAATAACCCTAGCCATCCAGCCATCCAGTGTCCCCCACCTCCCTCCCCCTCCCCCGGCCACCTAGCCCACCAATGAATATTGACCTCGAAGTGCGGTGGTGCCGTCCATGTGACCAGACCAGGAGGCGCCAAATCATAATCCGGCTCACCAATAACCACAGCCATCCAACGTCCACCATACCCCTTCCCCCCCCCGCCCAATCCGTCAGTTTTCCTTATTTTTACTCTCCCCCGCCCAATCCGCGCTGTGCGTGAGGGGCCGTGCAGGCCAGCCCCCCACCCCCTAACCGTAGGTGGCAGCACGATTAGGGTATACAAGAAGCTCGGGAGGGCGAAAGGAAAGAGAGGCACCTTCCCCTGCCACAGCCATGATGAGGACCCCTGTATGTACCCCCAAACCCGGTACCCTTCCTTGGCGTTCATGTTACCCGTCCAAGTGCCTCACCTCCGGCTCACCAATAACCATAGCCGTCCAGTGTCCCCCCACCCCCTTCCTCGAGAGGCCGTGCAGGGCCCCCTTGCCCCCGAAACGGTACCCTTCCCAGGAGTGCAAGTCCCCCAGCAAGCCGTTACTTGGTCCCCATGCCGTGGGCTAGCAAAGCTGACAAGCAAGGCATGCGCAAGCGCCCCTCTTTTTTTCCTATCGTCACCATCGACTGCCATGTACTATGCGCCCTTACGTTTGCTTCATACCATACCATGATGGCTGCAAGGGCCCGTGTTTTTGTACTTGCTACACAATACACCTCAAGTTGCCTAAGACACATAACGGGCCAAGGGCTAAGTTAGTGGCTGCATAGTTATGGCTAGCACAAGAGCATCGTGGATGCACAACACATACACGCACACACCGCTGCACCTGCCTGACGGAGAAAGCGGTGGACCATCAATGACCCCGCGCGCAGCAACCTGATGACAATACCAGCAGCGGTGCAACTGTTGGACACAGAGCAGGCTAACGGTAGGTGGACCGCAGACAACCGTGTGTTAATTGGTGCGGCAAGCTCCTCCCCTATACATGGTGCCAGACCCTCACATACACTACGTACATACCATCCCTCTATCTGCAACGTGCGTCCGCGGTTACCTAGCGTGCTTCCCCTAAGCTACTGGGAGCACCTTTCTTGATACCCTGTAGGTGCTGTCGTCCTAGCAGGTAAATCCAGGGCCGCATGCATGCAGTCACATGTCGTACAGCCCGCTGTACCAGCAGCAACCCACAAGCAAACGTTACCATTTACACTTCAAAGCGTCCAATACTCCAGCCAGCGGCAGGAACACGGCCATGCACCACGTTCCATCTTGGGGCTTACTTTCTTGGGGTGGGTGTATGGACGCTTGTCTGTCCATTCGACAGGGCACCAGTCGGTCGGTCGTCTCACAACTTTCTTGTGTGGGTAGAACTTCCTTTGGGCAGTTCCTCTCGTGCTTTCTTGGCGTGCCATCCCATCAGCCCTGGCGTACATCTTCCCCACGCAAGGAGTGAAGTACTGTTGGCCTGCGCAACTGCTACACAGACATTATAACCTAGTGGACCTATCCATTAGTAACTGAGAGACCCCCCTCAGACTCGCCTAGAGCGCAGGACCCATTTTGTTCACCTCTTGGCCGTGCCTAACAACCACAATGGACCTAGAATGGGTCCCTAACGGGGGTGCCGTACGGGGCTTAGGGGCCGTGCTTGGACATAGACCTTTTAGAACACGTTACTGTCATCAAGGGGATTTAGCTCAGTGGTAGAGCGCGCGCTTTGCATGCGTGAGGTCATGGGATCGATCCCCATAATCTCCAGTCCGCCGTTTTGCAACCCAAAGAGATCAACCTTCTGAAACCCAAATATCATCCTTTTGCTTGCTGCCATAGCGGTGCGTCATGTGTTGCCGCGCCACACATCAACGGGTGGCTTAGGGCGCAACGAATATCCAGCTTCTGTGACTGTAGATACCCCAAACTGAAGGAGGGAAAGAATTGGTCAATAGTCGGTTGGCAAAGTGTCTATGTGTATGTCCGTCGGCAAATGTCAAGGCAACACCCTTGATGCGCGACACTATGCACACCCTGTACATGATCGAACTCGATGCCTCGATGATGGAGGACATAGCCGGTGGTGATGAGCGATCGAATCATGATGAATGCATTCCCATACATATGGGAGCCGTAACATTGATGACGTGGGCAGACCAGCACGCACCCAATGTGCATGCACCCAGGGTGACTGTCATCAGCGGACGGATGACAGGCCCGTGGCTTACCGTGTCTGCTGACTGTCCAACAAAATCGTGGACGGCCGCTACTCACGGCCAACAAGAGCTTTTTCACCGCCTGCCACTCCTTCGACGCTGTTGGACGAGTAGTAAAGGGTGATTGAAGTTGTAAGCGACTTGCTTGACCACCATCATGGGACTTACTGGTTGCCTGCACGCTGACGCCTCAAGAAAGAACGATGTAGCAGCTGGGTTAACGGACACCAATTATATAAGGGCTGCATGCCTCGCCACGTATCACTCCCTCAAGCACAGTCTCGCCCGGTTACAATAAGTACGACAATGTTAAGCCTGGCAGCAGGGGTGTAAACTAACGTCGGTCGTTCACCATGATTATATGATGAACAGTCCTAACGGATACAATGATGGATGGGCAAAGAGACACGCACCCAACAGAAATAATAAGCTGCATAGTTAGTAATAATAAAATAATAATCATTATTATAATAATCGCTTCTTGTTGGAAGGGTGTACTGAACTTTTCGCCCTGCTTGTGTAAGGAAATCCATTGGCTAAGTGTTTGTGTTCTGCAGTTCTTTCGTTTTGCTTTGCCTGGTTAGGAAGCGGAAGTTACACTGGAGGACAGTAGCTGAGACCATCGTCAGACAGCCCGTTAGGAGGAAGAGCGTCAATGGACGGCAGAGCTCATAAACGTTTGGCGACACCAGGGCGCCTGGCACGTGACACGCGGGTGCATTGGGAACGGAAGCTGACCATCTATGTTAAGGGCGAAACCGCAGCGCGAAAGGATGCATGAAGACGGAGAGACCGTACTAACTGCAGATTGGACGGAGGAATACGGAGGGACCGCAATTGTGTGAGACGCCGCTGTGTTGTAAACGGGCCGCAGCAACAAAAAACACATGAAGAAAACGTTGAAGAACATAACCTAATTGTGCTTTAAAAAAAGAGGCGACGCGACAAGTGCAACGCGGTTATACAACCAACTGTAGCCTCAGCCCCCTGACCGCCCTCCCAACATTGGCTTGTCACGCCATGTTGTGTTTTATGTCACACGTTGGGGCGTGACAGGCTACACAGATCCCTAACCGGTACCTGTTCATTTCTTAGCAATCCATACTGGGGTAAGGCAGTGCAAGGTGTGCGGCACATAGTAACTCCAGTCCGCCAGTTTGCAACCCAAAGAGATCAACCTTCTGAAACCCAAATATCATCCTTTTGCTTGCTGCCATAGCGGTGCGTCATGTGTTGCCGCGCCACACATCAACGGGTGGCTTAGGGCGCAACGAATATCCAGCTTCTGTGACTGTAGATACCCCAAACTGAAGGAGGGAAAGAATTGGTCAATAGTCGGTTGGCAAAGTGTCTATGTGTATGTCCGTCGGCAAATGTCAAGGCAACACCCTTGATGCGCGACACTATGCACACCCTGTACATGATCGAACTCGATGCCTTGATGATGGAGGACATAGCCGGTGGTGATGAGCGATCGAATCATGATGAATGCATTCCCATACATATGGGAGCCGTAACATTGATGACGTGGGCAGACCAGCACGCACCCAATGTGCATGCACCCAGGGTGACTGTCATCAGCGGACGGATGACAGGCCCGTGGCTTACCGTGTCTGCTGACTGTCCAACAAAATCGTGGACGGCCGCTACTCACGGCCAACAAGAGCTTTTTCACCGCCTGCCACTCCTTCGACGCTGTTGGACGAGTAGTAATAAAGGCAGGGTGATTAAAATTGTAAGCGACTTGCTTGACCACCATCATGGGACTTACTGGTTGCCTGCACGCTGACGCCTCAAGAAAGAACGATGTAGCAGCTGGGTTAATGGCCACCAATTATATAAGGGCTGCATGCCTCGCCACGTATCACTCCCTCAAGCACAGTCTCGCCCGGTTACAATAAGTACGACAATGTTAAGCCTGGCAGCAGGGGTGTAAACTAACGTCGGTCGTTCACCATGATTATATGATGAACAGTCCTAACGGATACAATGATGGATGGGCAAAGAGACACGCACCCAACAGAAATAATAAGCTGCATAGTTAGTAATAATAAAATAATAATCATTATTATAATAATCGCTTCTTGTTGGAAGGGTGTACTGAACTTTTCGCCCTGCTTGTGTAAGGAAATCCATTGGCTAAGTGTTTGTGTTCTGCAGTTCTTTCGTTTTGCTTTGTCTGGTTAGGAAGCGGAAGTTACACTGGAGGACAGTAGCTGAGACCATCGTCAGACAGCCCGTTAGGAGGAAGAGCGTCAATGGACAGCAGAGCTCATAAACGTTTGGCGACACCAGGGCGCCTGGCACGTGACACGCGGGTGCATTGGGAACGGAAGCTGACCATCTATGTTAAGGGCGAAACCGCAGCGCGAAAGGATGCATGAAGACGGAGAGACCGTACTAACTGCAGATTGGACGGAGGAATACGGAGGGACCGCAATTGTGTGAGACGCCGCTGTGTTGTAAACGGGCCGCAGCAACAAAAAACACATGAAGAAAACGTTGAAGAACATAACCTAATTGTGCTTTAAAAAAAGAGGCGACGCGACAAGTGCAACGCGGTTATACAACCAACTGTAGCCTCAGCCCCCTGACCGCCCTCCCAACATTGGCTTGTCACGCCATGTTGTGTTTTATGTCACACGTTGGGGCGTGACAGGCTACACAGATCCCTAACCGGTACCTGTTCATTTCTTAGCAATCCATACTGGGGTAAGGCAGTGCAAGGTGTGCGGCACATAGTAACGGTCGATGAACTGCAGGCCAGCCCCTCCCCTAGCCCCTAACCGTAGGTGGCAGCACGATGGCTTGATGCGTTTTCGGGTGTACTAGAAGCACGGGGACGGTGAAAAATGAGGCCCTTCCCTTACCACAGCCATCATGAGGACCCCCATGCCCCCAAACCGGTACCCTTCCTAGTAGTGCAAGTCCCACCGCTAGCCGGTGAGCAAGTATAGCTGATGACAAGGCGACCCAACCGTAGGTGGCAGTGCGAAATTAACCTAATTGTAGTCTCAGGCTGAGGGGGCGCACGGGCCCCCTCCCTCCCCCCAACGCTAACCCTCACTAATTATACTGCAACCAGCCACCACATATCCCCTTTGTGTTGCCCTTACTAAAACTTCCTATGATTTGGGATACCTTAAATCCCCCCCGCTACCCGCCTGCACTCCCCTAACCCGCCCTCCCAAGAGTAGTAATTATTAAGAAAACAATGAAATATTCCACCCGTCCAGGTGCCTCACCATCTTCCGGCTCACCAATAACCCTAGCCATCCAGCCATCCAGTGTCCCCCACCCCCCTACCCCTCCCCCGGCCACCTAGCCCACCAATGAATATTGACCTCGAAGTGCGGTGGTGCCGTCCATGTGACCAGACCAGGAGGCGCCAAATCATAATCCGGCTCACCAATAACCATAGCCATCCAACGTCCACCATACCCCTTCCCCCCCCCCCCGCCCAATCCGCGCTGTCTTTGACCCGCCCAATCCGTCAGTTTTCCTTATTTTTACTCTCCCCCGCCCAATCCGCGCTGTGCGTGAGGGGCCGTGCAGGCCAGCCCCCCACCCCCTAACCGTAGGTGGCAGCACGATTAGGGTATACAAGAAGCTCGGGAGGGCGAAAGGAAAGAGAGGCACCTTCCCCTGCCACAGCCATGATGAGGACCCCTGTATGTACCCCCAAACCCGGTACCCTTCCTTGGCGTTCATGTTACCCGTCCAAGTGCCTCACCTCCGGCTCACCAATAACCATAGCCGTCCAGTGTCCCCCCACCCCCTTCCTCGAGAGGCCGTGCAGGGCCCCCTTGCCCCCGAAACGGTACCCTTCCCAGGAGTGCAAGTCCCCCAGCAAGCCGTTTCTTGGTCCCCATGCCGTGGGCTAGCAAAGCTGACAAGCAAGGCATGCGCAAGCGCCCCTCTTTTTTTCCTATCGTCACCATCGACTGCCATGTACTATGCGCCCTTACGTTTGCTTCATACCATACCATGATGGCTGCAAGGGCCCGTGTTTTTGTACTTGCTACACAATACACCTCAAGTTGCCTAAGACACATAACGGGCCAAGGGCTAAGTTAGTGGCTGCATAGTTATGGCTAGCACAAGAGCATCGTGGATGCACAACACATACACGCACACACCGCTGCACCTGCCTGACGGAGAAAGCGGTGGACCATCAATGACCCCGCGCGCAGCAACCTGATGACAATACCAGCAGCGGTGCAACTGTTGGACACAGAGCAGGCTAACGGTAGGTGGACCGCAGACAACCGTGTGTTGATTGGTGCGGCAAGCGCCTCCCCTATACATGGTGCCAGACCCTCACATACACTACGTACATACCATCCCTCTATCTGCAACGTGCGTCCGCGGTTACCTAGCGTGCTTCCCCTCAGCTACTGGGAGCACCTTTCTTGATACCCTGTAGGTGCTGTCGTCCTAGCAGGTAAATCCAGGGCCGCATGCATGCAGTCACATGTCGTACAGCCCGCTGTACCAGCAGCAACCCACAAGCAAACGTTACCATTTACACTTCAAAGCGTCCAATACTCCAGCCAGCGGCAGGAACACGGCCATGCACCACGTTCCATCTTGGGGCTTACTTCTTGGGGTGGGTGTATGGACGCTTGTCTGTCCATTCGACAGGGCACCAGTCGGTCGGTCGTCTCACAACTTTCTTGTGTGGGTAGAACTTCCTTTGGGCAGTTCCTCTCGTGCTCTCTTGGCGTGCCATCCCATCAGCCCTGGCGTACATCTTCCCCACGCAAGGAGTGAAGTACTGTTGGCCTGCGCAACTGCTACACAGACATTATAACCTAGTGGACCTATCCATTAGTAACTGAGAGACCCCCCTCAGACTCGCCTAGAGCGCAGGACCCATTTTGTTCACCTCTTGGCCGTGCCTAACAACCACAATGGACCTAGAATGGGTCCCTAACGGGGGTGCCGTACGGGGCTTAGGGGCCGTGCTTGGACATAGACCTTTTAGAACACGTTACTGTCATCAAGGGGATTTAGCTCAGTGGTAGAGCGCGCGCTTTGCATGCGTGAGGTCATGGGATCGATCCCCATAATCTCCAGTCCGCCGTTTTGCAACCCAAAGAGATCAACCTTCTGAAACCCAAATATCATCCTTTTGCTTGCTGCCATAGCGGTGCGTCATGTGTTGCCGCGCCACACATCAACGGGTGGCTTAGGGCGCAACGAATATCCAGCTTCTGTGACTGTAGATACCCCAAACTGAAGGAGGGAAAGAATTGGTCAATAGTCGGTTGGCAAAGTGTCTATGTGTATGTCCGTCGGCAAATGTCAAGGCAACACCCTTGATGCGCGACACTATGCACACCCTGTACATGATCGAACTCGATGCCTCGATGATGGAGGACATAGCCGGTGGTGATGAGCGATCGAATCATGATGAATGCATTCCCATACATATGGGAGCCGTAACATTGATGACGTGGGCAGACCAGCACGCACCCAATGTGCATGCACCCAGGGTGACTGTCATCAGCGGACGGATGACAGGCCCGTGGCTTACCGTGTCTGCTGACTGTCCAACAAAATCGTGGACGGCCGCTACTCACGGCCAACAAGAGCTTTTTCACCGCCTGCCACTCCTTCGACGCTGTTGGACGAGTAGTAAAGGGTGATTGAAGTTGTAAGCGACTTGCTTGACCACCATCATGGGACTTACTGGTTGCCTGCACGCTGACGCCTCAAGAAAGAACGATGTAGCAGCTGGGTTAACGGACACCAATTATATAAGGGCTGCATGCCTCGCCACGTATCACTCCCTCAAGCACAGTCTCGCCCGGTTACAATAAGTACGACAATGTTAAGCCTGGCAGCAGGGGTGTAAACTAACGTCGGTCGTTCACCATGATTATATGATGAACAGTCCTAACGGATACAATGATGGATGGGCAAAGAGACACGCACCCAACAGAAATAATAAGCTGCATAGTTAGTAATAATAAAATAATAATCATTATTATAATAATCGCTTCTTGTTGGAAGGGTGTACTGAACTTTTCGCCCTGCTTGTGTAAGGAAATCCATTGGCTAAGTGTTTGTGTTCTGCAGTTCTTTCGTTTTGCTTTGCCTGGTTAGGAAGCGGAAGTTACACTGGAGGACAGTAGCTGAGACCATCGTCAGACAGCCCGTTAGGAGGAAGAGCGTCAATGGATGGCAGAGCTCATAAACGTTTGGCGACACCAGGGCGCCTGGCACGTGACACGCGGGTGCATTGGGAACGGAAGCTGACCATCTATGTTAAGGGCGAAACCGCAGCGCGAAAGGATGCATGAAGACGGAGAGACAGTACTAACTGCAAATTGGACGGAGGAATACGGAGGGACCGCAATTGTGTGAGACGCCGCTGTGTTGTAAACGGGCCGCAGCAACAAAAAACACATGAAGAAAACGTTGAAGAACATAACCTAATTGTGCTTTAAAAAAAGAGGCGACGCGACAAGTGCAACGCGGTTATACAACCAACTGTAGCCTCAGCCCCCTGACCGCCCTCCCAACATTGGCTTGTCACGCCATGTTGTGTTTTATGTCACACGTTGGGGCGTGACAGGCTACACAGATCCCTAACCGGTACCTGTTCATTTCTTAGCAATCCATACTGGGGTAAGGCAGTGCAAGGTGTGCGGCACATAGTAACGGTCGATGAACTGCAGGCCAGCCCCTCCCCTAGCCCCTAACCGTAGGTGGCAGCACGATGGCTTGATGCGTTTTCGGGTGTACTAGAAGCACGGGGACGGTGAAAAATGAGGCCCTTCCCTTACCACAGCCATCATGAGGACCCCCATGCCCCCAAACCGGTACCCTTCCTAGTAGTGCAAGTCCCACCGCTAGCCGGTGAGCAAGTATAGCTGATGACAAGGCGACCCAACCGTAGGTGGCAGTGCGAAATTAACCTAATTGTAGTCTCAGGCTGAGGGGGCGCACGGGCCCCCTCCCTCCCCCCAACGCTAACCCTCACTAATTATACTGCAACCAGCCACCACATATCCCCTTTGTGTTGCCCTTACTAAAACTTCCTATGATTTGGGATACCTTAAATCCCCCCCGCTACCCGCCTGCACTCCCCTAACCCGCCCTCCCAAGAGTAGTAATTATTAAGAAAACAATGAAATATTCCACCCGTCCAGGTGCCTCACCATCTTCCGGCTCACCAATAACCCTAGCCATCCAGCCATCCAGTGTCCCCCACCCCCCTACCCCTCCCCCGGCCACCTAGCCCACCAATGAATATTGACCTCGAAGTGCGGTGGTGCCGTCCATGTGACCAGACCAGGAGGCGCCAAATCATAATCCGGCTCACCAATAACCATAGCCATCCAACGTCCACCATACCCCTTCCCCCCCCCCCCCCGCCCAATCCGTCAGTTTTCCTTATTTTTACTCTCCCCCGCCCAATCCGCGCTGTGCGTGAGGGGCCGTGCAGGCCAGCCCCCCACCCCCTAACCGTAGGTGGCAGCACGATTAGGGTATACAAGAAGCTCGGGAGGGCGAAAGGAAAGAGAGGCACCTTCCCCTGCCACAGCCATGATGAGGACCCCTGTATGTACCCCCAAACCCGGTACCCTTCCTTGGCGTTCATGTTACCCGTCCAAGTGCCTCACCTCCGGCTCACCAATAACCATAGCCGTCCAGTGTCCCCCCACCCCCTTCCTCGAGAGGCCGTGCAGGGCCCCCTTGCCCCCGAAACGGTACCCTTCCCAGGAGTGCAAGTCCCCCAGCAAGCCGTTTCTTGGTCCCCATGCCGTGGGCTAGCAAAGCTGACAAGCAAGGCATGCGCAAGCGCCCCTCTTTTTTTCCTATCGTCACCATCGACTGCCATGTACTATGCGCCCTTACGTTTGCTTCATACCATACCATGATGGCTGCAAGGGCCCGTGTTTTTGTACTTGCTACACAATACACCTCAAGTTGCCTAAGACACATAACGGGCCAAGGGCTAAGTTAGTGGCTGCATAGTTATGGCTAGCACAAGAGCATCGTGGATGCACAACACATACACGCACACACCGCTGCACCTGCCTGACGGAGAAAGCGGTGGACCATCAATGACCCCGCGCGCAGCAACCTGATGACAATACCAGCAGCGGTGCAACTGTTGGACACAGAGCAGGCTAACGGTAGGTGGACCGCAGACAACCGTGTGTTGATTGGTGCGGCAAGCTCCTCCCCTATACATGGTGCCAGACCCTCACATACACTACGTACATACCATCCCTCTATCTGCAACGTGCGTCCGCGGTTACCTAGCGTGCTTCCCCTCAGCTACTGGGAGCACCTTTCTTGATACCCTGTAGGTGCTGTCGTCCTAGCAGGTAAATCCAGGGCCGCATGCATGCAGTCACATGTCGTACAGCCCGCTGTACCAGCAGCAACCCACAAGCAAACGTTACCATTTACACTTCAAAGCGTCCAATACTCCAGCCAGCGGCAGGAACACGGCCATGCACCACGTTCCATCTTGGGGCTTACTTCTTGGGGTGGGTGTATGGACGCTTGTCTGTCCATTCGACAGGGCACCAGTCGGTCGGTCGTCTCACAACTTTCTTGTGTGGGTAGAACTTCCTTTGGGCAGTTCCTCTCGTGCTCTCTTGGCGTGCCATCCCATCAGCCCTGGCGTACATCTTCCCCACGCAAGGAGTGAAGTACTGTTGGCCTGCGCAACTGCTACACAGACATTATAACCTAGTGGACCTATCCATTAGTAACTGAGAGACCCCCCTCAGACTCGCCTAGAGCGCAGGACCCATTTTGTTCACCTCTTGGCCGTGCCTAACAACCACAATGGACCTAGAATGGGTCCCTAACGGGGGTGCCGTACGGGGCTTAGGGGCCGTGCTTGGACATAGACCTTTTAGAACACGTTACTGTCATCAAGGGGATTTAGCTCAGTGGTAGAGCGCGCGCTTTGCATGCGTGAGGTCATGGGATCGATCCCCATAATCTCCAGTCCGCCGTTTTGCAACCCAAAGAGATCAACCTTCTGAAACCCAAATATCATCCTTTTGCTTGCTGCCATAGCGGTGCGTCATGTGTTGCCGCGCCACACATCAACGGGTGGCTTAGGGCGCAACGAATATCCAGCTTCTGTGACTGTAGATACCCCAAACTGAAGGAGGGAAAGAATTGGTCAATAGTCGGTTGGCAAAGTGTCTATGTGTATGTCCGTCGGCAAATGTCAAGGCAACACCCTTGATGCGCGACACTATGCACACCCTGTACATGATCGAACTCGATGCCTCGATGATGGAGGACATAGCCGGTGGTGATGAGCGATCGAATCATGATGAATGCATTCCCATACATATGGGAGCCGTAACATTGATGACGTGGGCAGACCAGCACGCACCCAATGTGCATGCACCCAGGGTGACTGTCATCAGCGGACGGATGACAGGCCCGTGGCTTACCGTGTCTGCTGACTGTCCAACAAAATCGTGGACGGCCGCTACTCACGGCCAACAAGAGCTTTTTCACTGCCTGCCACTCCTTCGACGCTGTTGGACGAGTAGTAAAGGGTGATTGAAGTTGTAAGCGACTTGCTTGACCACCATCATGGGACTTACTGGTTGCCTGCACGCTGACGCCTCAAGAAAGAACGATGTAGCAGCTGGGTTAACGGACACCAATTATATAAGGGCTGCATGCCTCGCCACGTATCACTCCCTCAAGCACAGTCTCGCCCGGTTACAATAAGTACGACAATGTTAAGCCTGGCAGCAGGGGTGTAAACTAACGTCGGTCGTTCACCATGATTATATGATGAACAGTCCTAACGGATACAATGATGGATGGGCAAAGAGACACGCACCCAACAGAAATAATAAGCTGCATAGTTAGTAATAATAAAATAATAATCATTATTATAATAATCGCTTCTTGTTGGAAGGGTGTACTGAACTTTTCGCCCTGCTTGTGTAAGGAAATCCATTGGCTAAGTGTTTGTGTTCTGCAGTTCTTTCGTTTTGCTTTGCCTGGTTAGGAAGCGGAAGTTACACTGGAGGACAGTAGCTGAGACCATCGTCAGACAGCCCGTTAGGAGGAAGAGCGTCAATGGATGGCAGAGCTCATAAACGTTTGGCGACACCAGGGCGCCTGGCACGTGACACGCGGGTGCATTGGGAACGGAAGCTGACCATCTATGTTAAGGGCGAAACCGCAGCGCGAAAGGATGCATGAAGACGGAGAGACAGTACTAACTGCAAATTGGACGGAGGAATACGGAGGGACCGCAATTGTGTGAGACGCCGCTGTGTTGTAAACGGGCCGCAGCAACAAAAAACACATGAAGAAAACGTTGAAGAACATAACCTAATTGTGCTTTAAAAAAAGAGGCGACGCGACAAGTGCAACGCGGTTATACAACCAACTGTAGCCTCAGCCCCCTGACCGCCCTCCCAACATTGGCTTGTCACGCCATGTTGTGTTTTATGTCACACGTTGGGGCGTGACAGGCTACACAGATCCCTAACCGGTACCTGTTCATTTCTTAGCAATCCATACTGGGGTAAGGCAGTGCAAGGTGTGCGGCACATAGTAACGGTCGATGAACTGCAGGCCAGCCCCTCCCCTAGCCCCTAACCGTAGGTGGCAGCACGATGGCTTGATGCGTTTTCGGGTGTACTAGAAGCACGGGGACGGTGAAAAATGAGGCCCTTCCCTTACCACAGCCATCATGAGGACCCCCATGCCCCCAAACCGGTACCCTTCCTAGTAGTGCAAGTCCCACCGCTAGCCGGTGAGCAAGTATAGCTGATGACAAGGCGACCCAACCGTAGGTGGCAGTGCGAAATTAACCTAATTGTAGTCTCAGGCTGAGGGGGCGCACGGGCCCCCTCCCTCCCCCCAACGCTAACCCTCACTAATTATACTGCAACCAGCCACCACATATCCCCTTTGTGTTGCCCTTACTAAAACTTCCTATGATTTGGGATACCTTAAATCCCCCCCGCTACCCGCCTGCACTCCCCTAACCCGCCCTCCCAAGAGTAGTAATTATTAAGAAAACAATGAAATATTCCACCCGTCCAGGTGCCTCACCATCTTCCGGCTCACCAATAACCCTAGCCATCCAGCCATCCAGTGTCCCCCACCCCCCTACCCCTCCCCCGGCCACCTAGCCCACCAATGAATATTGACCTCGAAGTGCGGTGGTGCCGTCCATGTGACCAGACCAGGAGGCGCCAAATCATAATCCGGCTCACCAATAACCATAGCCATCCAACGTCCACCATACCCCTTCCCCCCCCCCCCCCGCCCAATCCGTCAGTTTTCCTTATTTTTACTCTCCCCCGCCCAATCCGCGCTGTGCGTGAGGGGCCGTGCAGGCCAGCCCCCCACCCCCTAACCGTAGGTGGCAGCACGATTAGGGTATACAAGAAGCTCGGGAGGGCGAAAGGAAAGAGAGGCACCTTCCCCTGCCACAGCCATGATGAGGACCCCTGTATGTACCCCCAAACCCGGTACCCTTCCTTGGCGTTCATGTTACCCGTCCAAGTGCCTCACCTCCGGCTCACCAATAACCATAGCCGTCCAGTGTCCCCCCACCCCCTTCCTCGAGAGGCCGTGCAGGGCCCCCTTGCCCCCGAAACGGTACCCTTCCCAGGAGTGCAAGTCCCCCAGCAAGCCGTTTCTTGGTCCCCATGCCGTGGGCTAGCAAAGCTGACAAGCAAGGCATGCGCAAGCGCCCCTCTTTTTTTCCTATCGTCACCATCGACTGCCATGTACTATGCGCCCTTACGTTTGCTTCATACCATACCATGATGGCTGCAAGGGCCCGTGTTTTTGTACTTGCTACACAATACACCTCAAGTTGCCTAAGACACATAACGGGCCAAGGGCTAAGTTAGTGGCTGCATAGTTATGGCTAGCACAAGAGCATCGTGGATGCACAACACATACACGCACACACCGCTGCACCTGCCTGACGGAGAAAGCGGTGGACCATCAATGACCCCGCGCGCAGCAACCTGATGACAATACCAGCAGCGGTGCAACTGTTGGACACAGAGCAGGCTAACGGTAGGTGGACCGCAGACAACCGTGTGTTGATTGGTGCGGCAAGCGCCTCCCCTATACATGGTGCCAGACCCTCACATACACTACGTACATACCATCCCTCTATCTGCAACGTGCGTCCGCGGTTACCTAGCGTGCTTCCCCTCAGCTACTGGGAGCACCTTTCTTGATACCCTGTAGGTGCTGTCGTCCTAGCAGGTAAATCCAGGGCCGCATGCATGCAGTCACATGTCGTACAGCCCGCTGTACCAGCAGCAACCCACAAGCAAACGTTACCATTTACACTTCAAAGCGTCCAATACTCCAGCCAGCGGCAGGAACACGGCCATGCACCACGTTCCATCTTGGGGCTTACTTCTTGGGGTGGGTGTATGGACGCTTGTCTGTCCATTCGACAGGGCACCAGTCGGTCGGTCGTCTCACAACTTTCTTGTGTGGGTAGAACTTCCTTTGGGCAGTTCCTCTCGTGCTCTCTTGGCGTGCCATCCCATCAGCCCTGGCGTACATCTTCCCCACGCAAGGAGTGAAGTACTGTTGGCCTGCGCAACTGCTACACAGACATTATAACCTAGTGGACCTATCCATTAGTAACTGAGAGACCCCCCTCAGACTCGCCTAGAGCGCAGGACCCATTTTGTTCACCTCTTGGCCGTGCCTAACAACCACAATGGACCTAGAATGGGTCCCTAACGGGGGTGCCGTACGGGGCTTAGGGGCCGTGCTTGGACATAGACCTTTTAGAACACGTTACTGTCATCAAGGGGATTTAGCTCAGTGGTAGAGCGCGCGCTTTGCATGCGTGAGGTCATGGGATCGATCCCCATAATCTCCAGTCCGCCGTTTTGCAACCCAAAGAGATCAACCTTCTGAAACCCAAATATCATCCTTTTGCTTGCTGCCATAGCGGTGCGTCATGTGTTGCCGCGCCACACATCAACGGGTGGCTTAGGGCGCAACGAATATCCAGCTTCTGTGACTGTAGATACCCCAAACTGAAGGAGGGAAAGAATTGGTCAATAGTCGGTTGGCAAAGTGTCTATGTGTATGTCCGTCGGCAAATGTCAAGGCAACACCCTTGATGCGCGACACTACGCACACCCTGTACATGATCGAACTCGATGCCTCGATGATGGAGGACATAGCCGGTGGTGATGAGCGATCGAATCATGATGAATGCATTCCCATACATATGGGAGCCGTAACATTGATGACGTGGGCAGACCAGCACGCACCCAATGTGCATGCACCCAGGGTGACTGTCATCAGCGGACGGATGACAGGCCCGTGGCTTACCGTGTCTGCTGACTGTCCAACAAAATCGTGGACGGCCGCTACTCACGGCCAACAAGAGCTTTTTCACCGCCTGCCACTCCTTCGACGCTGTTGGACGAGTAGTAAAGGGTGATTGAAGTTGTAAGCGACTTGCTTGACCACCATCATGGGACTTACTGGTTGCCTGCACGCTGACGCCTCAAGAAAGAACGATGTAGCAGCTGGGTTAACGGACACCAATTATATAAGGGCTGCATGCCTCGCCACGTATCACTCCCTCAAGCACAGTCTCGCCCGGTTACAATAAGTACGACAATGTTAAGCCTGGCAGCAGGGGTGTAAACTAACGTCGGTCGTTCACCATGATTATATGATGAACAGTCCTAACGGATACAATGATGGATGGGCAAAGAGACACGCACCCAACAGAAATAATAAGCTGCATAGTTAGTAATAATAAAATAATAATCATTATTATAATAATCGCTTCTTGTTGGAAGGGTGTACTGAACTTTTCGCCCTGCTTGTGTAAGGAAATCCATTGGCTAAGTGTTTGTGTTCTGCAGTTCTTTCGTTTTGCTTTGCCTGGTTAGTGGCTGCATAGTTATGGCTAGCACAAGAGCATCGTGGATGCGCAACACATACACGCACACACCGCTGCACCTGCCTGACGGAAAAAGCGGTGGACCATCAATGACCCCGTGCGCAGCAACCTGATGACAATACCAGCAGCGGTGCAACTGTTGGACACAGAGCAGGCTAACGGTAGGTGGACCGCAGACAACCGTGTGTTGATTGGTGCGGCAAGCTGCTCCCCTATACCGTATTGCCCATAATTTAATTGAGAAAAATAAAATGTTTTGACTTTTGTCAAATGGGGCGAAAATGTTTTTTTGGCATTTCAATTGGGGCTAGAAATTCGCTGGCAAGGTGTCAAATGGGGGCAAACAATTCCGTTCCCCTCGATCCTCACCGCGCCATGCCCAAACGAGTCCTCCATAGCTTGAGCCGCTCTCCAAGCAACCATACGCTTCTTAGTTGTAACTCATAGCTAGTGGATCGCCGTGCTTCGACTGGGCCGGGTTGGGATTCAACCTAGAATTGAATTGAATGCGCTAAAGTGAGAGGATGTCACTATTTCTACTGTTGTGTCGACGTTTAGCGAAACCCGTCAGCTTCGCAGATACCGGGGCTCGCCCCGTTTTTTGGCCTGCCCTTGATTCTAGACGCTCCGCCAGGCCGCGGCTTGGAAGCAAGGGAACAGCCTTAGTGAACACCCCGGCAAATTGTAGAGAATTTAGCGTGAGCCTTTTGGCATCTTTTTCGTGCAAAAGGTTTGGAATTTGAATGTGTATATGCAAGTCACAAAGGCAACCTGCGATGTGGCTCCAAGTCAAGAACGATTGTTATGAGTAGAGAGGAGTTTCTAGCTGCAGCGTTCGTCACATAATCAATGCACACGTGTTTGTTGTATTGTGATGTTAAAATAATGATGTGTATATGGGTGAGCAGTGATATTGGCCTGTGTCGTACAAAGTACAAAACAAGTTACAAAAAAAGAGGCATTAAGCGCATGTCGATAGCTTGCTACACGTTGGTATCCGTTAGGTTGTTGTCGCGGTAAGGCCAGCAGCGTAGTTTAATAGGGCCGACACCAATGGCTTCGGTTTTGCCTTCCTTACTCAATACACACAATGGCCAGGGAATGCATGAAAACATATGAAGTTGACGCTCTGTGTAAAGCAGCCGAGACTATTGCTTCTAGCGGACTGAAACTTACTGCCAAGCTATTGCATAACGAAGTGTGCTCCGACACGCGCTTGAAGGGCTTGACGTATAAACAAGCCTTACAAACTATCGTGGCTACTGGGAAGGAAGCGTCGCCAAAGACATTGCTGCAGGAAATGGGGCGGCCCAGTATCACTGTAGGCATGGTGCGGAATCGACTGCGGAAGGAACAAAGTCAAAAAGGTACGGTCGCTCATAGTGAACTGTTTGAAGGTAACCACTGTTTCGCTGACGACATTGCTCCATCGCACAAACAAAGGTGACAATGTTCCAAGCAGTGCTCAAAAGGAGAGCGGTATGGGTACGTTGTTTATTATGAGTGCATTTCAGAAAAGGTGCTGGAGGAATGCTGCACCGAAGAGAGCGTACCACTGAATACTAGCCCAACATGCTCTGAATGCCACCCACAAACCCCTGCCCACATAGAAGAAGACAACTTTGGCGACGAGGCTCTGCCAGCATATGACAAACGCAGTGGAGTGCAGAGGTGCACCTACACTACAGTTGAAGCAGCAGAGGAAGCCTGCAGATCTCCATCCCCTCCCCTCCCCTGCCAAAGCTTGGATCCCAAACTCAGCCTCTCTGGATGTTATAGCCTCCACGGTTCAATACACTTTTCCTATGCAAGCCATGCCACCGCCCTGTCCTCCCCACCCCTACTATCCTGTTGCCTTACCTTTCCTCGCTTTCCTTTCACCACCAACCCTGTTCTTGCTTTCCTATCCCTTTCCCTGCCCACGCCATCCTTTAGCTTCCATGCCTTTATTGTTCTCTCCCCGTGACTCCCCTTGCCAACCCATTCCCACCCCATCCCTGTGCTCGAATGAGGGTGACAGCGAGGGCAACTGATACCTAGGACCGTGCGTCAGTTACTGTGCACGCCTATGATACCCTCGAGTTGCCAACGCAATTGCGACCCTACTTAACAAGACGGCTTGCCCCTGAGGGCCGCAGACGCCGGGCTTGCTGGTGCAATATGCCAATTCGCACTATCCAGGCATGCCCCTCGACGCTGTAAACGCCTCCCTCATATGACCCTACGCAGCCATCTGACCCTCCCAAACGGGACACCCATGCGCCACTCTCCTAAGCAGCCTCGTCAGCCCCCCAGCCCGCCACCTTACCCACCCAAGCATGACTCCCACACACCGCCATCATAAGCAGCCGCAAAAACGCACTAAACCACCCCACCACACCGTCACCCCCCCCTGCCGCACACCCGCTTGGGCAGGCCACGAGATCGCTTCGGTCTGGTAAAATTTAGCGATGGTGTTGGGCTAGATTTGGGTTGGATTGGCAATTTAGGGTGGTTTTTGTACGTTGGACGCTTGCATGTTGGCAGCTGCTCGGTGTGGGGTCTGGCAGTGGAGTTGGTGTGGTGCTTCGTACAACTGGTTCGTAATGACCCGCATAAACGGCTAAGGGAATTTCTTCGCTGTTGCCGCCATATGCGTAGGAAAGGGCACGACACCCAGTGCCGTCGGCATGCCAAACGGTTAGGTTGCATTGAAAGGCAATCGCTACCCAGAGGACGATGTTTTCGTCCGCCCATGCCGCTGTGACCACAGGCCCTTCCCCTTGTGACAGCATGTCTGTGCAGTAAGCAGCCACAGCAGCGCCTTCTGAAGCTGCGGTGCATGCATATCTTGCCTCCTTAGCAACGGCAGTGGCTGTATTTGCAGCCAGCGACACGTGTGGATTGTCGATTTGGAACTGCGAGCTAACACCATGCCTAAGCTCTTCATGCGGTGTGCCTGGGTCCAACTTACGCGCTCGTTCGCAGGCTTCCACAAAAACAACATAACACCGGCGAAATTTGCCAATCCCAGCTTGACGCACTGCTGATACACCCACATCCACTCCGCGTTGCTGGAACAACAGCCAACGAAAGGCATCAAAGAAGCAATCGTCAGAGCGATAGCCGACAGGATTCCGACGAAGGCCATGTCGGGCGAGGGACGCCTCGAATACGCCAAACGAGCACGTCGTGCGTTCCACTTTTCAGCGGTGGCCGTTGAACGAATGAAATGAGTGAACGAACGTAAACGTAAACGTAAACGTAGCGGGACGATGCCAACTTTTGTGGCACTGCGGCACCCTTTGCTAAGCTGTTTGTATTGATCTACAACTAAGCTTTCTACATTCTAACCAAAATATCCACTTTACCAGTTTAGTTTATTGCAAGAGGCATGATACATTTAAGGGATGCACAACAACAGGCAACTTATCCTTGGCTTATGGGCTAAACGTTGTTTCAAGCGTTACAACGCTACAATGACATTGCTATGGAGATTACGAAGCACCTGGACAAACCTTCCAACAGCACTTTGTTTCCGCCGACAAGTACGACACTTGGGTCGTCTTCAGACATGTAAGCCTCTCCTGGAGAATCAGGCATTGCTTGCTAGCGTAATCACTAGCATGCGAAGTCGCAGGATTGCGCAGACAGGGTTTATCATATGATTAGCGTTCTGTTTGTTGTCTCTTTTGTCTACTTTTCTTCTTTTGGTTGTTTTCACGTTTTGTGCTCGCGATCCATGAGCCTTCTGGCTTGGACGGATCTTACGAGCTCGGTACGAAGCTTGTAACACATACATACATACATAAGCCTCTCTCTGTTTTCAACATGACAGCAAACTAAGAGCAAACCAACGAATACAACGCCACCTTGTTCGAGCGTTTCTGCGACATCGGTGCAGGTACATGTAAAATGTACAGGGATACACCATAGGACATGTTCACGGTACAAAAAGGACATAACGCCTCGGCCCGGACTATTTTGAGTGAACGCTAAGACTACGCCCCTAATCGGGGCGAGCCAACATACTTTGATTGTTTAACGCTTGGAGGCAAGGAATGCGTTGGTCAATGGCTTGGAGCGTCGATGTCGAAGTGGCCCGTACGAACCATCCTTTAACCCTACCTACACGCCGACTATCTCTTCCGCAACAACATGGCTTTTTGGGCGGAGCCCCCGCCGCGAAGCGGCTTCGGGGGGGCTCCGAAAACAGGCGGACAGACGGACAGCCGGACACACCCCACCAACCACCAAGTACAACCGCCCCCAACCGCACACACGGACAGCCGGCCACACGGACACTCCTCATCGCCCAGCAGATTGCCCCTGTCCGTGTGTCCGTGTGTCCGTCCGTCCGTCCGTAACGGCAAAACATACAAACTAGACATATAACAATAACAGCAAGCCAAACAAGCTTGATTTCGCAATAAACATATTATTGACCAACCATTGAAAAGGACCATCTCGGCAACACCGATTAGCGCTCCTGTATGGTGTGTACTGGTACCGTAAACCGTATTAAGTTAATTGGTAACAGCGGCGTGACGACAAAGGGCAACCTGTGAAAGTCGGCGGGAGCATGCTTGCATGTGCTGTGCTACTCAGAGCCCACACAATCCTTTGTGACGATGTTGCCCGCCTTTGCTATTGGTTTGTGCGCCATAATGCTTATGAAATGTAACACAAACGGGTACGGGGTATCTCGCCTATAAGCGAACATGCGATGTTACGGCGCAATGGCTGAAGTCCTTCTGAGCACGATGCCGAGGTTGCCGAGCCTGACCTCCTCATCATGTTAATAATGTAGGTGAAACCCTAACGACCTGCGGGACCCTGAAAGCACTCCCATGTGGCAGTTACGCCGTCGATTTGGGTTCTGAAGCCTAATGCGTGGGTGTTATCAAACATGATAAGACGTTACTAAGTACTCGATTGAACAGGCGTAACTTAACAATGTGTGCAATGAGTGAGGACACTATGTACGCCGTAAACAAGGCGGCCGGCCTCGGCTGGACAAGGGGCTCTGAGCTCGTCTAGCCATGCAACGAGCACTAAAACTACAGTAAACAAGGGGGTTCCGCGTCCGTATAACAAGGTGTGTTAGGTCAACTGGTGCCGTGGAGTCACAGGAGCGCATTCGGCATTCCAGGTCTATAAGGCCCATAGGGTTGTGCGTCGCACTTGAGTCGTTCCACTCCCCTGTAATAATTGCATTCATTCCAGTGGTAATAATACGCTCCTGTACTGATGAGGAGGGGCTCCGCCCTTTTCCAGCTTTGAGGAAGCTGAAACCCCCTTGTTGTGGGTTTCTCTGAAGCATGGATTCGCAAACTCCTGATATTGGTACACCTGATGTCGGAAGCGTCGCCTCGCGAAGGTCGGCTGCAAGCCGCATTTCCGGGACTGTGCAGACAAGGCTAATCTTTGCCCCCATTAGCCTTGAAGAGCGTGAACAGCAGCTAAAGCGCCAACTAGAAGAGTCATGTAGGCAGGCGGAGGAGCGTAAGGCGCAGCCTAAGCCTGTTAAGCGTGGGCGAGGCCGGCCGAAGGGCTCCAAGAGCCTAAAGGCAAAGGACGACACCCCTACTCCTGGTTAGTACTTTTTGATTCATTCATGCATGATCATTGCGTGCTTCTCACCTAGCTAACTTTCGGGCGTTACGTCGCCATGGCAGAACGGGGCAAGGGCAAGGGCAAGGGGATCAGGCGGAACTGGTTTCACCCCGCCATTTTTGAGAAGATCTTGGAGTCGCTCCGCCTTCACAGCAATGGCCACACGTTCAACTTCAACGCTACCGTCACTGACCTTCATCGGAGCGACCGGTTGGTCTTTTCCGGCCTTACGCATCAGACCGTTCACAATTGGTTCGTAAAGGGCACAACGCAGCTTACCGAAGCCGCTTTGAGGTCGCTGAAAAAGGGCTGGACTGCGCGGCCAGCTGCCGGCCGGAAGTCCATTCTGGCCGGTGAACCGGAGCTGGAGGGGGAAATGAGGACGACGCTGGAGGGACTGCGCAGCACCGGCATCGCAATGTCTACTGCGACTACAGCGAGCGTTGTCCGCGGGGTTGTTGAAGTCCGGAAGCCGGAGCTGCTTGACACCAACGGCGGCAGCTTCAAGGTCAGCCGCATGTGGGTGGAGCGCTGGGTCTACCGGCAGTTGAAGTGGGTGAAGCGTGCAGCGACAACCACAGCGCAGGAAAAGCCCAGCAACGCCGACACCCTGGTGGAGGAGATGAACCAGCGTGCCGCTGTTCAGTGTGCTCTCTTCAACGTCACGCCTGCTCGGTTCTACTCCATGGACGAGACCTTCTTCAACTACGTGCCCATGGCTGGTGGCGCTACGTTTGAGGTGGAGGGCACCAAGACCGTGCCTGTCACCGGCATGGATGACAAGCGGGGCGGCACCTGTGTCGTGACGTGCAAGGCGGACGGCACCTTGCTTCCCTTCCAGGTCATCTACCACGGCACCACCAACAAGTGCGAGCCAACCGGTCAGGAGCGGGCGCTGGCGGATGCAGGTGTGTGTTCATGTGTTACGGTACCGGTACCGGTACCTGTACCGTAGCTGTAGGACGTTTAGGGGTGCTGCCAGGGCAGTTGTTATGTGTTTTAGGGGGGAATGTTTCACGTGTAAGCTTCATTGTTGTTGCCTGTGTGCTTGCTGCATTCTCCTTGCTTGCAACAGCGAGTTCTTTTCAAGCTTTCCAATCGTTTCCCCTCCCTCCCCTTCCCCCCCTTCCATTTGGCCCATGCCCCTTCCTTTTCCTCCAGCCGGCCACCACATCTGGCACAGTGCAAACCACTGGGCCACGGTCAGCACGTTCCAGCTGTACATTGAGAAGATTGTGCGCCCTGACTACATCAAGTCCTGCGCGGCTGAGGGGCTCACCCCCTACCCCGGCAAGCCCGTGCCCTTCGACCCCTCCAAGCACGGGGCCTGCATCCTGCAAATGGACGTGTATTCCGTCCACATCGCCATGGAGACACTCGGCTGGCTGCGTGAGAACCACCCGTACATCAGGCTGGTGTACGTCCCCGCCGGCTGCACCAGCGTCGCCCAAATCCCCGACCTGCTCTACAACCGCACGTTCAAGGCCAGCATGCGCAACAGCTACTGCATCTGGGCTGCGAGTGAGATTCAGCAGCAGCTCAGCGACCAGGTGGCGCCCAAGGACTGCAAGCTGGACCTCAGAGCGTCCAACGTGAAGCCATTGAACCTGGGCTGGCTGCTGCAGGCACACAAGGACCTGGCGGCGCTTAGCGAGTCTGCTAGGCGCTGCTACGCCAAGGTTGGCACCAGCAAGGCGTTTGAGCCGGCCTATCAGCTGGCAGCCCTGCGCAAGGTTGCTAGCCTGTTCCCCCGCGGCAACACGGATGACATGGCCTGTGACCTCCAGCCTGTTGAGAGCCAGGGCACTGAGGACGAGATTGATGATGACTTACCCCTGGCGCAGCTGGTTGCTCGCCTGACTGAGGCTGCGGGCAACCAGCAGGTCATTGCTGCGCAGCAGGAGGAGGACCCTGCCGCTTTAATGGAGGCTGAGTCGGAGGAGACGGAGGCGGAGCTGTTTGCCCGCCTGAAGGAGGAGGCGGCGGCGTACATGCGGCACAGCTCGCAGGAGCTGCTTGCTGTGAGCAGCAAGAAGCGCAGCAAGAAGCGTGGCAAGGCGGCAAAAGAAGCGCAGGGGGCAGTGGGGGGTGCAGGTCGTGGCAGGGGAGGGGCAAGGGGGCGCGGTAGGGGCCGGGGCAACATCAGCAGTGCCCTGACAGGCAAGCGTGCGCGGGAGGAGGAAAGCGCGCAGGAGGAGGAGGAGGGGTCCAGTGGGGACCCCGAGGAGGATGAGGATGAGAGCGTTATGGGTAGCGGAGAGTCGGGTTCGGATTAGGGGTCCCCAAAGCGCTTTCAGCCAGGTCGTGTCTGACTGTGTGTGAAATGGTTCTAACGAGCTTCAGATTACCGGTAGGGGTTCCCATACGAGAGTGGCTTCTAGTTGGGTTGTTTCTAGTGATGCGTGAGGACATACGGTTCATTATCACAAGTTCATGATTATACAAGCGTTAATCTATAACGGTAGTTGCGTTTCTGGCGTGCAGTTTGTGGCGCTTACGGGCAATGGGCAAGGTACTGGTACGGTCGCTTATCATGGGAAAGGGCAAGCCTGGGGGAAACTTCCTGTATATGCATAGTGTGATGTGATCTTTACATTTTACTGTCCTTACATTACGGCTTCTTGTGATTCTATCGCGCGCTACCCAGGGGGGGGGGTAGGAAGCGCAAAAATAGACCCCAACCCTCAAATTGAAGGCGCTTTGCGTCGGGACTCCAAATCTGCTTGTACGAAAAAAGTTATGGGCTTGCAAAGTTGGTTGTACGGCAGGGGTGGGTGGGTGGGTTCAGGGCCCCAACGACTTTTTTACATGAACCTCCAGAAAATATTTTCCAGGCCTCATGTTAGGGTTTTTGGCCTGCCCTTGATTCAAGGCGCTCCGCTAGGCCGCGGCTTGGAAGCAAGGGAACAGCCTTAGTGAACACCCCGGCAAATTGTAGAAGTTTTCGCGTGAGCTTTTTGGCATCTTTTTCGTGCAAAAGGTTTGAAATTTGAATGTGTATATGCAAGTCACAAAGACAACCTGCGCTGTGGCTCCAAGTCAAGAACGATTGTTATGAGTTGAGAGGAGTTTCTAGCTGCAGCGTTCGTCACATAATCATTGCACAGGTGTTTGTTGTATTGTGATGTTAAAATAATGATGTGTATATGGGTGAGCAGTGATGTTGGCGTGTGCCGTACAAAGTACAAAGCAAGTTACGAAAGAAGAGGCCTTAAGCGCATGTCGATAGCTTGCTACACGTTGGTATCCGTTAGGTTGTTGTCGCGGTAAGGCCAGCAGCGTAGTTTAATAGGGCCGACACCAATGGCTTCGGTATTGCCTTCCTTACTCAATACACACAATGGCCAGGGAATGCAGGAAAACATATGAAGTTGAGGCTCTGTGTAAAGCAGCCGAGACTATTGCTTCTAGCGGACTGAAACTTACTGCCAAGCTACTGTATGATGAAGTGTGCTCCGACACGCGCTTGAAGGGCTTGACGTATAAACGGGTTCTTAACTTTTTGCAATACAACAAAGCCGTGCAAAAGTATATCCGGCCTAGGCCCAACGCTACCACTCAGCCTTCGAAGAAGCGTGCAAAGTGGACTCCGGACGATGAAGCAGCGTTTCAGGAAGCAGTGCTCACGCTACAATCCACCAACAGAAAAGTAACAGCGGGCGCTGTCGTAAAGGAGTTGAATGGAAGTGCTGCCACGTACAGACAAGTGCACTACCGAGTTGGGCAGTTGGCGAAAACTCAGCGTCATCTATGTTCATCAGAGGATAATGTAAACGTCAGCAACAATAGCGGTGTGGAGGATGGCGACATTGGTGGGTTATTGGTTGTTTGCCAATATTTGCTAGTTGTGGGGCATTGGCAAAGGTTCTATAGCTCCGGCCTTCGTTTAAGCGCACAAACGTTATATAAGCCTTACAGAACACTTGCTGCTTGAGAAACATAGATGACGGAGTTTTGGGTTCGCGCCATGCCCTTTCAGATGAAGACGAACCCGGCACCGAGAACGAGCCAGATGTGGATTCCGACGGCCTTGGGCTCCCGACCACCAGCACGCACTCGTGTCTCAAAGTTGCTGAGAAGGCGTGCAGAGAAGCGTTCTCCCAAACCAGCTCGTTTGCATGCTGCTGCTGTGAGCGACGTCTGTTCAAACATTCAGTGGTAGAGGTCACGGATACCATGTATGACACCCTCAGCGAAGTGTGGGCAACAAACCTTGCAGGATGGGTAGCCCGAACTGGCATAGGACATATATGCCATACATGCTTAAATAACATCCGTAGTAGGGTCACCCGCGCGCCGCCCTCATGCAACCAGCCACACAACTATCACCCACCACCCCACAACTCCACTTGGGCAGGCCATGAGATCGCTTCGGTCTGGTGAAAGCTGTATTGCCATCCTTTCTTCGTTTCTTATACGTAGAATTGGTTCTATGAACAAATGGTCACTTTTCGGCTTCCGATGTTCCAATGACACTTCCCCTCTGAACCATGGTAGCCGAACGGAACTGCCCAATCCCCAAACGTACAAGAAACAACTTATGTAGAAAGCATACATTGCGAACGCGGCTAATCAGCCCTTTGTAAAGGCTTAGCATAGCAGCATGTCGCATGTCCCCCATGGATGTGGAACACGACTGAGGAGGCGGGATGGGAGTAGACAGACTAAGCTGCGAGGAAGCACTCACAGTGACCACGAATGGGGTGGGGATGCAGAGCACAGAAACAAGAAGGCGTGGCAATTGGTGCCAGGGGCTATGGTCAAGGGCCCAGGGGGAAGAAGAGGCAGGAGCAGGGACCTGGAACGTGGTGGCGCCGTTGTCTCGGTTGGTGAAAACAGAACTGGCGGGGGTATGGCGCAAATGGAAGGGCCGTGGTGCTTCCTAGGCGCCAAATACATAGCATCAGTCAAGCTGGGGCCAAGAACATGGTTACCTTAGCCGTCCATAGTGCAACGCTGTGACAGTAACTTCCCAGGGGGTTTGGGGCATTTTGACTGCATTTAATAGAGCTTGCGCAGAGGAACCTAGACGCTTTTTTCCCGGGCGTTTTGGCATAGTTTACAGGTTGTACGACACGCTTGGCGGTGGGTGGGTGGCTCCGAGGCCTTCTCTTTGGAAATTTCGGGTTGGGGTTTATAAGAAAATTTTTTACCCCCCCCCCCCCCCCTGCGCTACCAGCCATTAACATTGCAATTCAAATGGCGTTCCACTTATCATCCTAAGACTGCACAGCGGCATACAGCTCCTTATCTTATTACAGATAACCATATTACGTCCTTTACGGCGGCTTTTGGGGCGTTTGGCGCGTGTCAAATGGGGCTAGAAATTCGCCATCAGTAAGTCAAATGGGGCAAAAATTACTTCCGTCTTGTCAAATGGGGCTAGAAAATAGGCCTCCAAACGCATGTCAATTAAATTATGGGCAATACAGTACATGGTGCCAGACCCTCACATACACTACGTACATACCATCCCTCTATCTGCAACGTGCGTCCGCGGTTACCTAGCGTGCTTCCCCTAAGCTACTGGGAGCACCTTCCTTGATACCCTGTAGGTGCTGTCGTCCTAGCAGGTAAATCCAGGGCCGCATGCATGCAGTCACATGTCGTACAGCCCGCTGTACCAGCAGCAACCCACAAGCAAACGTTACCATTTACACTTCAAAGCGTCCAATACTCCAGCCAGCGGCAGGAACACGGCCATGCACCACGTTCCATCTTGGGGCTTACTTCTTGGGGTGGGTGTATGGACGCTTGTCTGTCCATTCGACAGGGCACCAGTCGGTCGGTCGTCTCACAAGTTTCTTGTGTGGGTAGAACTTCCTTTGGGCAGTTCCTCTCGTGCTCTCTTGGCGTGCCATCCCATCAGCCCTGGTGTACATCTTCCCCACGCAAGGAGTGAAGTACTGTTGGCCTGCGCAACTGCTACACAGACATTATAACCTAGTGGACCTATCCATTAGTAACTGAGAGACCCCCCTCAGACTCGCCTAGAGCGCAGGACCCATTTTGTTCACCTCTTGGCCGTGCCTAACAACCACAATGGACCTAGAATGGGTCCCTATCCCTAACGGGGGTGCCGTACGGGGCTTAGGGGCCGTGCTTGGACATAGACCTTTTAGAACACGTTACTTTCCGATCGAGCTGCGGGCCAAACCGGCGCAAAAGGATAATACTGTTGTAACCAGACGGCTGACAAGAACGCAAGTTTGCTAGCTAGTACGGGCTCCAGGGAGCCATGAGTCTTAACAATGACCTGACCGTAAGACGCCCACATTACCGGCGCATCGACCGAAAAGGCCCAATGATAGCAACACGTACACTCCAACACCAGCACTCCGGTCTACTAGTCTGCGAAATCCCTGAGAGCTGGAACGCAGCTCCGTTCAATGATACCACCGAAACCTACAGAGCGGTGCGCCTCTGTTGCTACAACCAAAACCGAAAAGGCACAAGCTGCCTGGCCAAAACACAAACACGCGGCTAAGGGGGCGACGTGTGGGATGGGGGAAAATAAGACAGACCGGGCCCCGTGCATCACAACCAGCGTTCACCAACACGCTCCCGTCTGGGGCTCCTAACACATCTGGTGGCCCGGCGACTACCAAAACAGTTGGGGCCGTGTGGCCGCCCTGCCGACGGCTCCAACCTTCCCCCTTAGCCCAAGAAACGAGCGGGGCGGGTGGGCGGGCGCTAAAAACTGCCGCAACTCCACGCGTCTAGCGGACAAACGCAGGCATCCAGCGACCACGGAAAGAAGGGCGCTGAGCCAACTACTACCGAGCCCTTGAGGCAATACGCAAAACAACCACTACTTAACTGTCCGAACTCAAACACTGCCTCACCGGCCGCGGGGGCGCGGCGCCTAAAGGGCCCTATGCCCGCTCAGAAACTCATTTTTGATGTGATCCAAAATGTTGCTTCCGATCGAGCTGCGGGCCAAACCGGCGCAAAAGGATAATACTGTTGTAACCAGACGGCTGACAAGAACGCAAGTTTGCTAGCTAGTACGGGCTCCAGGGAGCCATGAGTCTTAACAATGACCTGACCGTAAGACGCCCACATTACCGGCGCATCGACCGAAAAGGCCCAATGATAGCAACACGTACACTCCAACACCAGCACTCCGGTCTACTAGTCTGCGAAATCCCTGAGAGCTGGAACGCAGCTCCGTTCAATGATACCACCGAAACCTACAGAGCGGTGCGCCTCTGTTGCTACAACCAAAACCGAAAAGGCACAAGCTGCCTGGCCAAAACACAAACACGCGGCTAAGGGGGCGACGTGTGGGATGGGGGAAAATAAGACAGACCGGGCCCCGTGCATCACAACCAGCGTTCACCAACACGCTCCTGTCTGGGGCTCCTAACACACCTGGTGGCCCGGCGACTACCAAAACAGTTGGGGCCGTGTGGCCGCCCTGCCCACGGCTCCAACCTTCCCCCATAACCCAGTCCAGGCGCTGGGACACCACCCCTCTCAGACCCTAAACTTAAAGCCGCTCGACTAGGGACAGCCTTGTTGCCAAGGAAGGCTGCAGGTACGCATCGACAGCATCCGAACGCCACCTCCCGTGCAGCTTAATCAGGTCCCTACTCACTCCTGCCTCCGCCAAAGCGATAGCTCCCCCCCGCCGCAAACTATGGGCCGAAAAGAGCTCTAACTTCAGAGGTAACTGAGGAAAGTCCCGTTCTAGCTCCTTCAATAACTCTCTCAGGCGAGCGGTGAACGCTCCCTTCCCCATGCTCTGCCCATGCACCAGACCCGCTCGGCTCCACTTCGGGAAAAGGGGGCCTGACTGACTAAATCCCGCCAAAGCGAGAGACTGCAGGTGCCGCCGCACAATCTTACCCACCGGGATCCCGCTCGCCGTACTCTCACCCAAGCACACCGATGCGCCTTGCCCCAGCTGGTCGCCTTTGCTGCGAGCGATCCACACCAACAACCCCCCTCCGGGGAGCTCCGTGATGTCTGCCGGAGTCAGCGCGAACAATTCCGAGCGCCGCAGAAGTCCGAAGAAACCGACCACCAGCCAGCAAACGTCTGCCGCACTCCTTGCCGCGACCTCTGGCGTCGCAACGGCTCGCGCGGCTAACCAACCCACCAGGAGCCGCAGGATGCCTAGCGTGAGCGGCGCCTTGGCACCATGGTCCTCGGGCCGTGAAGGCGCCCGTGACTGGAGTGCCCGTCGGAGGGTGATCTGCACCCGCGGGTGGCTGGAGATGGTCTCGCCCTTTGGTACCCCCCGGGAGCGCTGCCAGTTGCCCAGCGCTGACAGAGTGCCCTCCACAGAGGATCTCGCATACCTCGACACCGCGTACGTGATGAACAGGCAGACCATCATGGGATTCAGGTCTGCCGCCCTGCTCCACGGCAGCGCCTCTTGCTCGGACAAGCCCAGCTGCTCCTCGCAGAATCGTACAAAGCGCCGGCGGTTAGTCAGATACGTAGACGCCGAGCTGCTTGCCACGGCTGAGCCCACCAGCCATACGTGCTGGGTTGCAAGCTGCCACGCTGTCGTGCCCGCAGCCTTGGTGGACAGGCCTGACGCATGCAGGACGCAGGTGGGGCATACAAACCACCCGCCCGCATACGATGTCCGCTCCAGTCCCAAGCACTGCCGGTGGAACGCCTCCCCGCATTCTTCGCACGTTACGACCGGCGCCACACCTCGTCTGGTACAAAGGCGGCAAATCGACTGTCCCCCTGGCGGGATGGTTGGACCTGGGGAGCAGGAGCGGGCGGCACTTGCAGCGTCACAAAGGCGCTCGAGGTGTCCAACATATCACGGACTGGCCGCGATCAGAGACGGTGAAAGGGGTCCAAACCGTTAAGGCAGGCGAAGAACCAGAAGGTCATACGGGCATGGGTCTGCCATCCGCCCCGATGCCCAAGCGCACAGGCGCTGCCCCGCAGCTAGGCGCTGCTCCTGCCGGAACAGGGAGCTGCGGGCCCTGACATGCCGCTGAAACCAAGTCCGCTCCGGCCAATTAGGCACCACCACTGTCGCCCGAGTGAGCTGGGGCTGCAACCGGAACGCCGCCACGATCTCATCCAGCACCTCCCCAACAAGCTCTGAGGGCGGGAAAGCCCAAAGGATCCTCCCTGCCAAGGCAGCTGCCTGTCCGATCACAGAGCGGGCTGGGGAGAAGAAGTCTGTGCATCCTGGCTGCCTGTTGGTGCCCTGATCGTCACAGCAGCAGTCCACTTGTGGCTGGTAGCGCGGGTCGATGCAGAGCGCTTTGAACACGTGGGGCAGTAGACGCAGCTGTTGCTGACGGGCCGTCTCCAGGTGTCTACTCAGACGGTCGGCTCTGACGTTGTCAACTCCCCGGATATGCTGCGCCCGCACCTCAAACCCGTGGCTGATGGACAGAAGGGCTATCTCCCGGCATATGGCGCGACCATCCTTCACACGCGTTGACCCCCGCGACACGGCCGCCACTGCCTGCGTGTTGTCGCACCGCACCAGCACTTGAAAGCCGCGGAGGCGGGGTCCGAACGCGCGCAGCGCGTGGAGAATAGCGCTAAGCTCCAGCCACACAATGTGCAGCTGTCGCTCGTCCGCGGACCAGACGCCCTGAAGCTCCGACTCCTCCCACGCTGCACCGTACCCTGAACCGCTGGCATCCGTAAGTATGACTGCACCATCGGGCCCTTGAAACACCCCCTTTACCAAGTCCATGTGGCCGACGGTGGCTTGCTTCACACCGTCCCACACTGACGAGTCTGCGCTCAGCACGTCTGCCCAGAACGACAAGTCGTCCAGTGCCTCCGGGGAAAGCAGGACTGTTGCGCTGCTGCCCTCGTACACGGTATCGAACAGCGACTGCAGGAAGGAGAACCCCCAGCGGCATGCCCGCGCCACGAAAGCCATCTTGCCCACCGCTGACTGCAAGTCGCGCCTCGCCACCGCCTGACCCCGGGAGCCCGCAGCCAACAAGGCTGCCACTGCCTCGTGATACTTCAAACGCTTGGAGGGGGCGATCCTCATCTCCATGCGAACAGTGTCAAACAACATGCCCAGAAACTCCAGCTGCTGGCGGGGCTCGTCGCGGCCGCAGTCCTTAGACAGCTTCCACTCCAACCCCAGCTCCCTGCCCAGCTGATCCATCACTTCAAAGGCTCCTAGTACGTCACCATGTGAACGCCCCAAAATCATGAAGTCGTCGACGTAGACGAACAGACGCACTTGTAGGCCCCGCTTGTCACACTCATCCTGGAAAATCCTGGCCGCTGCCGAACTAAAAACTGCCGCAACTCCACGCGTCTAGCGGACAAACGCAGGCATCCAGCGACCACGGAAAGAAGGGCGCTGAGCCAACTACTACCGAGCCCTTGAGGCAATACGCAAAACAACCACTACTTAACTGTCCGAACTCAAACACTGCCTCACCGGCCGCGGGGGCGCGGCGCCTAAAGGGCCCTATGCCCGCTCAAAAACTCATTTTTAATGTGATCCAAAATGTTGCGTCATCAAGGGGATTTAGCTCAGTGGTAGAGCGCGCGCTTTGCATGCGTGAGGTCATGGGATCGATCCCCATAATCTCCAGTCCGCCGTTTTGCAACCCAAAGAGATCAACCTTCTGAAACCCAAATATCATCCTTTTGCTTGCTGCCATAGCGGTGCGTCATGTGTTGCCGCGCCACACATCAACGGGTGGCTTAGGGCGCAACGAATATCCAGCTTCTGTGACTGTAGATACCCCAAACTGAAGGAGGGAAAGAATTGGTCAATAGTCGGTTGGCAAAGATGCCACTTCTGTAAGGAAGTATGACTGAAGAAGTAGGTTTCTTGCTAGCTGCCGTGGTGCGTGGAAGCAGATGGCGCGCTTGCATGGGTGTACGACAGCGATGGCAAATTGACCCAGCCTATCAGGGCTGTCCACGCGTTTGTGCTTTTAACTGCCGTTGTGATTGATAGTATCGGGTGGCCATCCCTCTGCCGGGATTGTGGCCGCCTAGGTGTTGCACCTCGATATAGTAATAGAGAACTTTACAATAGTTCCTGAGCAAACTTACTATTAGCATCAATGAGCACACAGGAAAAAGATCAGAATACTAGTGATAATGATGCCCAGCAGCGGGGCGCTGGCAAGGGCGAGGGCGGATCATCCGCCCGGAACTGGGATGCGATGTGGGAGGAGATGCAGAGGATGAAGGAGGATATGGATACGCAGAAACGGCAAATGGAGGAGGAGCGGCAGAAGTTTATGGTGGAGCGAGAGGAGCTTTACACCAAGTGCGATGTCCTAGCTACCCAGGTAGCTAAGAACGCCGCCATGATGCTGCCGCAGCTGTGTGAACCCGCCAGCATTACTAGGAATATTACCCTTCACGAGGAATTCCAGCGCTATAGGGACATGCGCATCGAGGCGAGCTCGCTGCAGACCATGATCGGCGAAGGAGATGGCTCGCCGGAGGCTCAGCGGGCTGCGGGCTCGCTGAACCGCTTGTGCAACCTGATGGACTTGCGCCTGACGTCTATTATTGCCGCGGGCCAGTCATCATCAAACGCTAAGCAGGAGATCGCCAACGAGTACTTCCGGCGCTTGCGTGGGAAGATTGACAACCCCACTGGCGCGTGGGCCAAGGGCAACCTCTCTTTCGGGGACGTACAGCACGACATCAAGGGCGAGGCAGAGAAGGCGGTAAAGGACTCCGCGGGGAGCAGCAACGAGAACAACCACAAGGGGGAGAAGCGGAGCAGCGAGCAAGCGGGCAGCAGCTACAGGCCAAGCAGCAGCTACAACAACGGAGGCAGCTACAGCGGATGCGGTTACAACGGAAGCAGCTACAGCTACAAGGGTTCCAAGAGGCCGGAGCAGCAGCAGGACAAGAAGGCGAAGCACTGATGCTTTGGTGGTTACGGCCGTTTGGGCCTATGGAGAGTCTGGCGTGTGAGGCGCAGCGCGAGCAACCTTTGGCGATTATTATTTATTTGGGCCGTTTGGGCCGTGATGGGCCGTTGGGCCGTGAATTAGCCTTATCCTCGTTTGGAGGTATGGCAGGATGGAGCGTGGCGCTGGCGACGATCGTCATCGTCTTATCGCCGTCGGACCGTTGGGGTCGCGGTATTAACGGAGAGTAACTATAATGCATTGGTATATACTGAGGTCTTCGACGTGGACGGAAGAACAGGAACTTCGAATGGTCTAAGCGGCCGTGGAGACGGTTAAGAACTTACTTACTCTTTGATTGCCAACTGTTTTATCCATTTAATTGCGCCAGAGTAAGGCGGAACCCTGGTACTGTACAACATTCGTCTATCTGGACGAGTGCTCTTTCGACTTCCCAGTTGTAAGGCTACTATGCCTTCAAGAGTTTTGGAATCTACTTCGCCGCTACGCAGCATTTTCCCTCAGTACTGATCAGCCAATACGTACGGCCTGTGTATAGGCGTCAAGCAGGTTGCAAATAATTTATCTTAACTCCGTTAGACAGTACATACACCGTCAGCGAATAAAATGTCTGGACTGAAACGCAAACCGGGTGACATTTTTCACAGCGTGGCATCGTCCTTCGCGGGTGCAAAGAGGCATGAGCCGACTACGGGCTCAGAACCTAGGCTTTCAAACACTCTAGGTACTAGTACTCCTCGCGACACAAGCAGCGTTGCGGCAACGCACAAGCATCAGCGCCTGCAGATCTCGGCGTCGGCGGTGACAGAACAGGAGGAATCTGGTCCTGTTGCCAGGCGCGCTTTTGCATACCCTTTTAAGACACTGGTTCTTGGCAAGGAGCGCACTACACCAGCCCCGCTTGCGTCGTCGGCAACGATTCCATCCTCGCAAGTGCGGGACCGGGACAAGATCTCTGTAGCGCCTCAGAAGGCGGCGACCTTAGCGGGCAATGCGGGGCCATCTGGTTCCAAAGCTGCAGTTGCCAGTGAGCGGGCGGCGGCATTCGGTGCAAGTCAGGTGGAGGCACGCATGAACGCGGCTGCGGCTGTATCCAGCAGCGGAGCAGGTGCGCAGGGCTTGGAGGACTTGGCAGGAGAGTACGAAGGGCCGGCGCACCCGCGTGGCAACCAGCCACCGCTCATGCGCGGACGGTTGAAGGCCAAGGAAGCGTTTTGGCGATCTATCGTGCGATCCAAGCTTGTGCTATCTTTTATCATCTTTGGCTTTTCTCTCAAATGGCTGCCACATGTGGGGCCACCGTCTAGCATTATGCTGCCAAACCACCAGTCAGCTTTCCAGCACGAGTCTTTCGTGGACTCGGCTATTGAAGAACTCGTGGCAACGGGGGCCGCTAGGCAGGTCGACCACCAGCCGCACTGTGTACTACCGCTGGGTGTGGTGCCGAAGAAGGGGTCGGATAAGTTCAGGCTCATCTTTGATGCACGCTACGTCAACGAGCATCTGTATGTGCCGAGCTTCAAGTATGAGGCGTTAAGCCACTTGTCGGAAGTCCTTGAACCAAATGACTATATGTTTACTGTTGATTTGAAGTCGGGGTACCACCACATCGACATGCATCCCGATGCGTGGGAGTATCTCGGGTTCCATTGGAAGGGCAAGTTTTACTACTTTGTTCAACTGCCGTTTGGTTTGTCCCCTGCGTGTTGGGTGTTTACTAAGGTTACACGGGAGCTGCAGCAGCATTGGCGCTCTCAGGGCCATCGGTGTTCATGTTATATTGACGACAGCATCCACGCACATAGGGACAAGGAGAAACTCCTTGCCTGGCGGGAGCAGGTGCTGGCAGATTTGGATGCTGCGGGATTCTTAGTTAGCGAGTCTAAATGTTCCCTTGAGCCAGAGCAGCGGAAGGTGTACCTGGGCGCCCTCTTGGAAACAGTGCAAGGGTCGTTGTTCGTTCCAGAAGGCAAACGGGATGCCATAAAAGCTGCCATGCGAGGGGCACTCAACGTGTTTCACAGAGGGGGCAAGTTCCGGGTTCGTGACTTGGCATCAATTTCCTGAACGCTTCAATCAATGTCTTACTCGTTTGGCACTATCTCCAACCTCATGACGAGGCGCATGGCCGCTTGGGTGGCGAGTGAGATAGCCTTAGGTCATACGTACAATCACCACAGGTTACTGAACGCCGAGGTGGCGGGAGAATTGGAGTTCTGGTTACATTCCTTTGAACAATTTGATGGGTTTAAGCCCTTGTGGAGGCCTCCTCACATCCACTTGATTATTATTCATACAGATGCCGCCGGCCGGTCTGATTACTCATACGGCGGCTGGGGAGGTTGGACGCGTTCGGTCAGTGGCAACCTTGCAATTGCATCTGGGAAATGGGATTTTGAAACCGTCGGGCGGTCATCCACCTATCTCGAGTTACTGGGTGCCCTTAATGTGCTTAAGAGCCTTAACCGAGACGGTGGTCTCGTTGGGCAACGGGTCCTGCTGCGCACGGACAGCCAACCAATGCGTGATATCCTCGATAAAGGTGGCTCAGTGGTAGCGGCTATCCAGGACGTCTGTATGCCGTTTATGTGGTACTGTATTGAGAACAGCATTGACTTACTTGTGGAATGGGTACCACGGGAGTTGAACCAGTTTGCTGACAATCTCTCTAAGAGGCAGGACTCGTGCGATTGGAAGCTGAACCCGCGAATCTTTAATGGCTTGGCCGCAAAGTGGGGTGTACAGGGCCGTTTCGCTGTGGATCTGTTCGCATCGGATACCAACCGCCAGCTCGAGCCGTACTACAGTTACCACCACACCCCGACGTGCGCTGGTGTCAATGCTTTTGCGTACCGCTGGCCTGTTGCACCGGATGTGGCTTGGTGCAACCCACCATTTGCAGTCATTGGGAGGGTGTTGGCCCATGCCGCGGCATGCAAGGCGCGCATGTGCCTAGTGGTGCCTTTCTGGCCGAGGGCGGCATGGTGGCCGCGTATTATTGCCGATAAATCGACATTCCAATGGTTTGTGCACGCGGTGCAAGTGCTGGAGCAGGCAACGGACTTGTTCCTGAGCGGCTCAATGTGCGCACTTGTTCCCCAGCAAACTCCGGCTTGGAGAACTGTGGCACTGCTTGTGGATTTTGGCACTGCAAACACCGGAAGGCCGATTCAGGTTCCTGACTTGTAATGCACCTGTGTTCGATTGGCTCGCAGATGCGGCAACGGTTTCGCTCATCCAGGCTAGCTTGGGCGACTTGCAGGGTCACCCTCGCCTAGCGGAGTCTGTGCAGCTAATAGCATCTATGGGACGGGCCTCAAAGGCCGCAAACACATGGAAAGCGTACGACCCCAGCTGGAAGCGGTTCCTGGATTACTGCAGAGAGTTGCGGGTAGACCCGTTCGCATGCAGCTTGGGCATCGTAGCCTGTTTCCTAGCAGAAGTCTACCAAGCAGCAGCCAAGAGGGGTGTGGGACCCCAGGCAGTCGAGCGGGCCAGCGCAGCGATCTCAGCACACTATGAGATTGCAGGCCTACGGTCACCGTGCCTCACGCCACTGTGCGGGGTCATCAGGGAAACAGCCAGACGGACCCTGGTAGGCAAGCGCTATGTGCGAGAAGACATTACTTGGGAGGAGGTGAAACAAGTGCTTGACTACCACTTTGCAGCCAGCTCAGTGCCTCTGTGGACGCGCATGATCCTGACGGGCGTGGTGCTGTGCTTCACGGCATTGCTGCGCTACAACGACTTGTCGCACGTGCTCGTGCACGAACGGCTGCTGCGCATCTACCCAGGCGATCGCATGGAGATTTTCCTGTGGTGCAGCAAGACGGACCAGCGCGCTGAGGGCACCACCGTCACAGTGGGTGCAACGGGTGGGCCGTACTGCCCGGTGCGCATGGTCAGCGATTTGCTCGCAGCCGGACAGTACAAGCGGCAGCCAGCGCAGGCCGTCTCGCAGACCGGCCGTGTAGTGGAGACGGAGGATGTAGGGCCGCTGATGCGCCGTGTCATCAAGGGGGAAAACGGAGTGCAGAAGCTGGAGCAGGTCACGGCGCCGCTGGACAAGCCCATCCCGCCCCTGCCTGATGCAGCCGTGCGGCAGGCGGTAAATGACCTATTCCAAGCAGCGGGTATCAGCAAGCGGATTCGCTTGCATGCCTTCCGGGCCGCCGGCGCCTCGGCCGCCGTCAACGCGGGGGCCGAGAGGGAGTCGGTCCAAAACCTCGGCCGCTGGCGCAGCGCGGACGTGATGCAGCGGCATTATATTAAGGAGAGCACGCAGAAGAAGCGGGCCCTTACCGCACGCATTGTCGGCGCGACCCAAGGTTAAGAGCACTGTGGTCCTTTCAAGTTCTGGGTGCTGTCAGCACAATCGGCCACTAGTGCATCTTAAACATGGGTTGGGGCGTCGGGATGTGTGGGTTAGGGTAGGGTTCTTGGCGTGGAGGCGACGTACGGCTGGTTGGCTTCGGCTTACATTATCTGCTGTAACGCATCACGGCAGCTAAAGCAAGAAGATGCCACTTCTGTAAGGAAGTATGACTGAAGAAGTAGGTTTCTTGCTAGCTGCCGTGGTGCGTGGAAGCAGATGGCGCGCTTGCATGGGTGTACGACAGCGATGGCAAATTGACCCAGCCTATCAGGGCTGTCCACGCGTTTGCGCTTTTAACTGCCGTTGTGATTGATAGTATCGGGTGGCCATCCCTCTGCCGGGATTGTGGCCGCCTAGGTCCCACCCACCCGACCGAGGTCGCGCCTAGCGAGTGGGGGTTTGCTTGCGTTTCGTCTTTAGTAGGACAACCAGTTTGGGGAGCTACTTGGACGCCGGTCTCTCAATTAAGGGGGTCAATCGGCAATCGAGGTGCAACACTGGGTGCTGTCAGCACAATCGGCCACTAGTGCCAATCGAGGTGCAACACTGGGTGCTGTCAGCACAATCGGCCAATAGTCGGTTGGCAAAGTGTCTATGTGTATGTCCGTCGGCAGATGTCAAGGCAACACCCTTGATGCGCGACACTATGCACACCCTGTACGTGATCGAACTCGATGCCTCGATGATGGAGGACATAGCCGGTGGTGATGAGCGATCAAATCATGATGAATGGGAGCCGTAACATTGATGACGTGGGCAGACCAGCACGCACCCAATGCGCATGCACCCAGGGTGACTGTCATCAGCGGACGGATGACAGGCCCGTGGCTTACCGTGTCTGCTGACTGTCCAACAAAATCGTGGACGGCCGCTACTCACGGCCAACAAGAGCCGCCTGCCACTCCTTCGATGCTGTTGGACGAGTAGTAAAGGGTGATTGAAGTTGTAAGCGACTTGCTTGCTTGACCACCATCATGGGACTTACTGGTTGCCTGCACGCTGACGCCTCAAGAAAGAACGATGTAGCAGCTGGGTTAACGGACACCAATTATATAAGGGCTGCATGCCTCGCCACGTTACACTCCCTCAAGCACAGTCTCGCCCGGTTACAATAAGTACGACAATGTTAAGCCTGGCAGCAGGGGTGTAAACTAACGTCGGTCGTTCACCATGATTATATGATGAACAGTCCTAACGGATACAATGATGGATGGGCAAAGAGACACGCACCCAACAGAAATAATAAGCTGCATAGTTAGTAATAATAAAATAATAATCACTATTATAATAATCGCTTCTTGTTGGAAGGGTGTACTGAACTTTTCGCCCTGCTTGTGTAAGGAAATCCATTGACTAAGTGTTTGTGTTTTGCAGTCCTTTCGTTTTGTTTTGCCTGGTTAGGAAGCGGAAGTTACACTGGAGGACAGTAGCTGAGACCATCGTCAGACAGCCCGTTAGGAGGAAGAGCGTCAATGGACGGCAGAGCTCATAAACGTTTGGCGACACCAGGGCGCCTGGCACGTGACACGCGGGTGCATTGGGAACGGAAGCTGATCATCTATGTTAAGGGCGAAACCGCAGCGCGAAAGGATGCATGAAGACGGAGAGACCGTACTAACTGCAGATTGGACGGAGGAATACGGAGGGACCGCAATTGTGTGAGACGCCGCTGTGTTGTAAACGGGCCGCAGCAACAAAAAACACATGAAGAAAACGTTGAAGAACATAACCTAATTGTGCTGTTAAAAAAAGAGGCGACGCGACAAGTGCAACGCGGTTATACAACCAACTGTAGCCTCAGCCCCCTGACCGCCCTCCAAACATTGGCTACACAGATCCCTAACCGGTACCTGTTCATTTCTTAGCAATCCATACTGGGGTAAGGCAGTGCAAGGTGTGCGGCACATAGTAACGGTCGATGAACTGCAGGCCAGCCCCTCCCCTAGCCCCTAACCGTAGGTGGCAGCACGATGGCTTGATGCGTTTTCGGGTGTACTAGAAGCACGGGGACGGTGAAAAATGAGGCCCTTCCCTTACCACAGCCATCATGAGGACCCCCATGCCCCCAAACCGGTACCCTTCCTAGTAGTGCAAGTCCCACCGCTAGCCAGTGAGCAAGTATAGCTAATGACAAGGCGACCCAACCGTAGGTGGCAGTGCGAAATTAACCTAATTGTAGTCTCAGGCTGAGGGGGCGCACGGGCCCCCTCCCTCCCCCCAACGCTAACCCTCACTAATTATACTGCAACCAGCCACCACATATCCCCTTTGTGTTGCCCTTACTAAAACTTCCTATGATTTGGGATACCTTAAATCCCCCCCGCTACCCGCCTGCACTCCCCTAACCCGCCCTCCCAAGAGTAGTAATTATTAAGAAAACAATGAAATATTCCACCCGTCCAGGTGCCTCACCATCTTCCGGCTCACCAATAACCCTAGCCATCCAGCCATCCAGTGTCCCCCACCCCCCTACCCCTCCCCCGGCCACCTAGCCCACCAATGAATATTGACCTCGAAGTGCGGTGGTGCCGTCCATGTGACCAGACCAGGTGGCGCCAAATCATAATCCGGCTCACCAATAACCATAGCCATCCAACGTCCACCATACCCCTTCCCCCCCCCCCGCCCAATCCGTCAGTTTTCCTTATTTTTACTCTCCCCCGCCCAATCCGCGCTGTGCGTGAGGGGCCGTGCAGGCCAGCCCCCCAACCCCTAACCGTAGGTGGCAGCACAATTAGGGTATACAAGAAGCTCGGGAGGGCGAAAGGAAAGAGAGGCACCTTCCCCTGCCACAGCCATGATGAGGACCCCTGTATGTACCCCCAAACCCGGTACCCTTCCTTGGCGTTCATGTTACCCGTCCAAGTGCCTCACCTCCGGCTCACCAATTACCATAGCCGTCCAGTGTCCCCCCACCCCCCTCCTCGAGAGGCCGTGCAGGGCCCCCTTGCCCCCGAAACGGTACCCTTCCCAGGAGTGCAAGTCCCCCAACAAGCCGTTTCTTGGTCCCCATGCCGTGGGCTAGCAAAGCTGACAAGCAAGGCATGCGCAAGCGCCCCTCTTTTTTTCCTATCGTCACCATCGACTGCCATGTACTATGCGCCCTTACGTTTGCTTCATACCATACCATGATGGCTGCAAGGGCCCGTGTTTTTGTACTTGCTACACAATACACCTCAAGTTGCCTAAGACACATAACGGGCCAAGGGCTAAGTTAGTGGCTGCATAGTTATGGCTAGCACAAGAGCATCGTGGATGCACAACACATACACGCACACACCGCTGCACCTGCCTGACGGAAAAAGCGGTGGACCATCAATGACCCCGCGCGCAGCAACCTGATGACAATACCAGCAGCGGTGCAACTGTTGGACACAGAGCAGGCTAACGGTAGGTGGACCGCAGACAACCGTGTGTTGATTGGTGCGGCAAGCTCCTCCCCTATACATGGTGCCAGACCCTCACATACACTACGTACATACCATCCCTCTATCTGCAACGTGCGTCCGCGGTTACCTAGCGTGCTTCCCCTCAGCTACTGGGAGCACCTTTCTTGATACCCTGTAGGTGCTGTCGTCCTAGCAGGTAAATCCAGGGCCGCATGCATGCAGTCACATGTCGTACAGCCCGCTGTACCAGCAGCAACCCACAAGCAAACGTTACCATTTACACTTCAAAGCGTCCAATACTCCAGCCAGCGGCAGGAACACGGCCATGCACCACGTTCCATCTTGGGGCTTACTTCTTGGGGTGGGTGTATGGACGCTTGTCTGTCCATTCGACAGGGCACCAGTCGGTCGGTCGTCTCACAACTTTCTTGTGTGGGTAGAACTTCCTTTGGGCAGTTCCTCTCGTGCTCTCTTGGCGTGCCATCCCATCAGCCCTGGCGTACATCTTCCCCACGCAAGGAGTGAAGTACTGTTGGCCTGCGCAACTGCTACACAGACATTATAACCTAGTGGACCTATCCATTAGTAACTGAGAGACCCCCCTCAGACTCGCCTAGAGCGCAGGACCCATTTTGTTCACCTCTTGGCCGTGCCTAACAACCACAATGGACCTAGAATGGGTCCCTATCCCTAACGGGGGTGCCGTACGGGGCTTAGGGGCCGTGCTTGGACATAGACCTTTTAGAACACGTTACTGTCATCAAGGGGATTTAGCTCAGTGGTAGAGCGCGCGCTTTGCATGCGTGAGGTCATGGGATCGATCCCCATAATCTCCAGTCCGCCGTTTTGCAACCCAAAGAGATCAACCTTCTGAAACCCAAATATCATCCTTTTGCTTGCTGCCATAGCGGTGCGTCATGTGTTGCCGCGCCACACATCAACGGGTGGCTTAGGGCGCAACGAATATCCAGCTTCTGTGACTGTAGATACCCCAAACTGAAGGAGGGAAAGAATTGGTCAATAGTCGGTTGGCAAAGTGTCTATGTGTATGTCCGTCGGCAGATGTCAAGGCAACACCCTTGATGCGCGACACTATGCACACCCTGTACGTGATCGAACTCGATGCCTCGATGATGGAGGACATAGCCGGTGGTGATGAGCGATCGAATCATGATGAATGGGAGCCGTAACATTGATGACGTGGGCAGACCAGCACGCACCCAATGCGCATGCACCCAGGGTGACTGTCATCAGCGGACGGATGACAGGCCCGTGGCTTACCGTGTCTGCTGACTGTCCAACAAAATCGTGGACGGCCGCTACTCACGGCCAACAAGAGCCGCCTGCCACTCCTTCGACGCTGTTGGACGAGTAGTAAAGGGTGATTGAAGTTGTAAGCGACTTGCTTGCTTGACCACCATCATGGGACTTACTGGTTGCCTGCACGCTGACGCCTCAAGAAAGAACGATGTAGCAGCTGGGTTAACGGACACCAATTATATAAGGGCTGCATGCCTCGCCACGTTACACTCCCTCAAGCACAGTCTCGCCCGGTTACAATAAGTACGACAATGTTAAGCCTGGCAGCAGGGGTGTAAACTAACGTCGGTCGTTCACCATGATTATATGATGAACAGTCCTAACGGATACAATGATGGATGGGCAAAGAGACACGCACCCAACAGAAATAATAAGCTGCATAGTTAGTAATAATAAAATAATAATCACTATTATAATAATCGCTTCTTGTTGGAAGGGTGTACTGAACTTTTCGCCCTGCTTGTGTAAGGAAATCCATTGACTAAGTGTTTGTGTTTTGCAGTCCTTTCGTTTTGTTTTGCCTGGTTAGGAAGCGGAAGTTACACTGGAGGACAGTAGCTGAGACCATCGTCAGACAGCCCGTTAGGAGGAAGAGCGTCAATGGACGGCAGAGCTCATAAACGTTTGGCGACACCAGGGCGCCTGGCACGTGACACGCGGGTGCATTGGGAACGGAAGCTGATCATCTATGTTAAGGGCGAAACCGCAGCGCGAAAGGATGCATGAAGACGGAGAGACCGTACTAACTGCAGATTGGACGGAGGAATACGGAGGGACCGCAATTGTGTGAGACGCCGCTGTGTTGTAAACGGGCCGCAGCAACAAAAAACACATGAAGAAAACGTTGAAGAACATAACCTAATTGTGCTGTTAAAAAAAAGAGGCGACGCGACAAGTGCAACGCGGTTATACAACCAACTGTAGCCTCAGCCCCCTGACCGCCCTCCAAACATTGGCTACACAGATCCCTAACCGGTACCTGCTCATTTCTTAGCAATCCATACTGGGGTAAGGCAGTGCAAGGTGTGCGGCACATAGTAACGGTCGATGAACTGCAGGCCAGCCCCTCCCCTAGCCCCTAACCGTAGGTGGCAGCACGATGGCTTGATGCGTTTTCGGGTGTACTAGAAGCACGGGGACGGTGAAAAATGAGGCCCTTCCCTTACCACAGCCATCATGAGGACCCCCATGCCCCCAAACCGGTACCCTTCCTAGTAGTGCAAGTCCCACCGCTAGCCAGTGAGCAAGTATAGCTAATGACAAGGCGACCCAACCGTAGGTGGCAGTGCGAAATTAACCTAATTGTAGTCTCAGGCTGAGGGGGCGCACGGGCCCCCTCCCTCCCCCCAACGCTAACCCTCACTAATTATACTGCAACCAGCCACCACATATCCCCTTTGTGTTGCCCTTACTAAAACTTCCTATGATTTGGGATACCTTAAATCCCCCCCGCTACCCGCCTGCACTCCCCTAACCCGCCCTCCCAAGAGTAGTAATTATTAAGAAAACAATGAAATATTCCACCCGTCCAGGTGCCTCACCATCTTCCGGCTCACCAATAACCCTAGCCATCCAGCCATCCAGTGTCCCCCACCCCCCTACCCCTCCCCCGGCCACCTAGCCCACCAATGAATATTGACCTCGAAGTGCGGTGGTGCCGTCCATGTGACCAGACCAGGAGGCGCCAAATCATAATCCGGCTCACCAATAACCATAGCCATCCAACGTCCACCATACCCCTTCCCCCCCCCCGCCCAATCCGTCAGTTTTCCTTATTTTTACTCTCCCCCGCCCAATCCGCGCTGTGCGTGAGGGGCCGTGCAGGCCAGCCCCCCAACCCCTAACCGTAGGTGGCAGCACGATTAGGGTATACAAGAAGCTCGGGAGGGCGAAAGGAAAGAGAGGCACCTTCCCCTGCCACAGCCATGATGAGGACCCCTGTATGTACCCCCAAACCCGGTACCCTTCCTTGGCGTTCATGTTACCCGTCCAAGTGCCTCACCTCCGGCTCACCAATAACCATAGCCGTCCAGTGTCCCCCCACCCCCCTCCTCGAGAGGCCGTGCAGGGCCCCCTTGCCCCCGAAACGGTACCCTTCCCAGGAGTGCAAGTCCCCCAGCAAGCCGTTTCTTGGTCCCCATGCCGTGGGCTAGCAAAGCTGACAAGCAAGGCATGCGCAAGCGCCCCTCTTTTTTTCCTATCGTCACCATCGACTGCCATGTACTATGCGCCCTTACGTTTGCTTCATACCATACCATGATGGCTGCAAGGGCCCGTGTTTTTGTACTTGCTACACAATACACCTCAAGTTGCCTAAGACACATAACGGGCCAAGGGCTAAGTTAGTGGCTGCATAGTTATGGCTAGCACAAGAGCATCGTGGATGCACAACACATACACGCACACACCGCTGCACCTGCCTGACGGAAAAAGCGGTGGACCATCAATGACCCCGCGCGCAGCAACCTGATGACAATACCAGCAGCGGTGCAACTGTTGGACACAGAGCAGGCTAACGGTAGGTGGACCGCAGACAACCGTGTGTTGATTGGTGCGGCAAGCTCCTCCCCTATACATGGTGCCAGACCCTCACATACACTACGTACATACCATCCCTCTATCTGCAACGTGCGTCCGCGGTTACCTAGCGTGCTTCCCCTCAGCTACTGGGAGCACCTTTCTTGATACCCTGTAGGTGCTGTCGTCCTAGCAGGTAAATCCAGGGCCGCATGCATGCAGTCACATGTCGTACAGCCCGCTGTACCAGCAGCAACCCACAAGCAAACGTTACCATTTACACTTCAAAGCGTCCAATACTCCAGCCAGCGGCAGGAACACGGCCATGCACCACGTTCCATCTTGGGGCTTACTTCTTGGGGTGGGTGTATGGACGCTTGTCTGTCCATTCGACAGGGCACCAGTCGGTCGGTCGTCTCACAACTTTCTTGTGTGGGTAGAACTTCCTTTGGGCAGTTCCTCTCGTGCTCTCTTGGCGTGCCATCCCATCAGCCCTGGCGTACATCTTCCCCACGCAAGGAGTGAAGTACTGTTGGCCTGCGCAACTGCTACACAGACATTATAACCTAGTGGACCTATCCATTAGTAACTGAGAGACCCCCCTCAGACTCGCCTAGAGCGCAGGACCCATTTTGTTCACCTCTTGGCCGTGCCTAACAACCACAATGGACCTAGAATGGGTCCCTATCCCTAACGGGGGTGCCGTACGGGGCTTAGGGGCCGTGCTTGGACATAGACCTTTTAGAACACGTTACTGTCATCAAGGGGATTTAGCTCAGTGGTAGAGCGCGCGCTTTGCATGCGTGAGGTCATGGGATCGATCCCCATAATCTCCAGTCCGCCGTTTTGCAACCCAAAGAGATCAACCTTCTGAAACCCAAATATCATCCTTTTGCTTGCTGCCATAGCGGTGCGTCATGTGTTGCCGCGCCACACATCAACGGGTGGCTTAGGGCGCAACGAATATCCAGCTTCTGTGACTGTAGATACCCCAAACTGAAGGAGGGAAAGAATTGGTCAATAGTCGGTTGGCAAAGTGTCTATGTGTATGTCCGTCGGCAGATGTCAAGGCAACACCCTTGATGCGCGACACTATGCACACCCTGTACGTGATCGAACTCGATGCCTCGATGATGGAGGACATAGCCGGTGGTGATGAGCGATCGAATCATGATGAATGGGAGCCGTAACATTGATGACGTGGGCAGACCAGCACGCACCCAATGCGCATGCACCCAGGGTGACTGTCATCAGCGGACGGATGACAGGCCCGTGGCTTACCGTGTCTGCTGACTGTCCAACAAAATCGTGGACGGCCGCTACTCACGGCCAACAAGAGCCGCCTGCCACTCCTTCGACGCTGTTGGACGAGTAGTAAAGGGTGATTGAAGTTGTAAGCGACTTGCTTGCTTGACCACCATCATGGGACTTACTGGTTGCCTGCACGCTGACGCCTCAAGAAAGAACGATGTAGCAGCTGGGTTAACGGACACCAATTATATAAGGGCTGCATGCCTCGCCACGTTACACTCCCTCAAGCACAGTCTCGCCCGGTTACAATAAGTACGACAATGTTAAGCCTGGCAGCAGGGGTGTAAACTAACGTCGGTCGTTCACCATGATTATATGATGAACAGTCCTAACGGATACAATGATGGATGGGCAAAGAGACACGCACCCAACAGAAATAATAAGCTGCATAGTTAGTAATAATAAAATAATAATCACTATTATAATAATCGCTTCTTGTTGGAAGGGTGTACTGAACTTTTCGCCCTGCTTGTGTAAGGAAATCCATTGACTAAGTGTTTGTGTTTTGCAGTCCTTTCGTTTTGTTTTGCCTGGTTAGGAAGCGGAAGTTACACTGGAGGACAGTAGCTGAGACCATCGTCAGACAGCCCGTTAGGAGGAAGAGCGTCAATGGACGGCAGAGCTCATAAACGTTTGGCGACACCAGGGCGCCTGGCACGTGACACGCGGGTGCATTGGGAACGGAAGCTGATCATCTATGTTAAGGGCGAAACCGCAGCGCGAAAGGATGCATGAAGACGGAGAGACCGTACTAACTGCAGATTGGACGGAGGAATACGGAGGGACCGCAATTGTGTGAGACGCCGCTGTGTTGTAAACGGGCCGCAGCAACAAAAAACACATGAAGAAAACGTTGAAGAACATAACCTAATTGTGCTGTTAAAAAAAAGAGGCGACGCGACAAGTGCAACGCGGTTATACAACCAACTGTAGCCTCAGCCCCCTGACCGCCCTCCAAACATTGGCTACACAGATCCCTAACCGGTACCTGCTCATTTCTTAGCAATCCATACTGGGGTAAGGCAGTGCAAGGTGTGCGGCACATAGTAACGGTCGATGAACTGCAGGCCAGCCCCTCCCCTAGCCCCTAACCGTAGGTGGCAGCACGATGGCTTGATGCGTTTTCGGGTGTACTAGAAGCACGGGGACGGTGAAAAATGAGGCCCTTCCCTTACCACAGCCATCATGAGGACCCCCATGCCCCCAAACCGGTACCCTTCCTAGTAGTGCAAGTCCCACCGCTAGCCAGTGAGCAAGTATAGCTAATGACAAGGCGACCCAACCGTAGGTGGCAGTGCGAAATTAACCTAATTGTAGTCTCAGGCTGAGGGGGCGCACGGGCCCCCTCCCTCCCCCCAACGCTAACCCTCACTAATTATACTGCAACCAGCCACCACATATCCCCTTTGTGTTGCCCTTACTAAAACTTCCTATGATTTGGGATACCTTAAATCCCCCCCGCTACCCGCCTGCACTCCCCTAACCCGCCCTCCCAAGAGTAGTAATTATTAAGAAAACAATGAAATATTCCACCCGTCCAGGTGCCTCACCATCTTCCGGCTCACCAATAACCCTAGCCATCCAGCCATCCAGTGTCCCCCACCCCCCTACCCCTCCCCCGGCCACCTAGCCCACCAATGAATATTGACCTCGAAGTGCGGTGGTGCCGTCCATGTGACCAGACCAGGAGGCGCCAAATCATAATCCGGCTCACCAATAACCATAGCCATCCAACGTCCACCATACCCCTTCCCCCCCCCCGCCCAATCCGTCAGTTTTCCTTATTTTTACTCTCCCCCGCCCAATCCGCGCTGTGCGTGAGGGGCCGTGCAGGCCAGCCCCCCAACCCCTAACCGTAGGTGGCAGCACGATTAGGGTATACAAGAAGCTCGGGAGGGCGAAAGGAAAGAGAGGCACCTTCCCCTGCCACAGCCATGATGAGGACCCCTGTATGTACCCCCAAACCCGGTACCCTTCCTTGGCGTTCATGTTACCCGTCCAAGTGCCTCACCTCCGGCTCACCAATAACCATAGCCGTCCAGTGTCCCCCCACCCCCCTCCTCGAGAGGCCGTGCAGGGCCCCCTTGCCCCCGAAACGGTACCCTTCCCAGGAGTGCAAGTCCCCCAGCAAGCCGTTTCTTGGTCCCCATGCCGTGGGCTAGCAAAGCTGACAAGCAAGGCATGCGCAAGCGCCCCTCTTTTTTTCCTATCGTCACCATCGACTGCCATGTACTATGCGCCCTTACGTTTGCTTCATACCATACCATGATGGCTGCAAGGGCCCGTGTTTTTGTACTTGCTACACAATACACCTCAAGTTGCCTAAGACACATAACGGGCCAAGGGCTAAGTTAGTGGCTGCATAGTTATGGCTAGCACAAGAGCATCGTGGATGCACAACACATACACGCACACACCGCTGCACCTGCCTGACGGAAAAAGCGGTGGACCATCAATGACCCCGCGCGCAGCAACCTGATGACAATACCAGCAGCGGTGCAACTGTTGGACACAGAGCAGGCTAACGGTAGGTGGACCGCAGACAACCGTGTGTTGATTGGTGCGGCAAGCTCCTCCCCTATACATGGTGCCAGACCCTCACATACACTACGTACATACCATCCCTCTATCTGCAACGTGCGTCCGCGGTTACCTAGCGTGCTTCCCCTAAGCTACTGGGAGCACCTTTCTTGATACCCTGTAGGTGCTGTCGTCCTAGCAGGTAAATCCAGGGCCGCATGCATGCAGTCACATGTCGTACAGCCCGCTGTACCAGCAGCAACCCACAAGAAAACGTTACCATTTACACTTCAAAGCGTCCAATACTCCAGCCAGCGGCAGGAACACGGCCATGCACCACGTTCCATCTTGGGGCTTACTTCTTGGGGTGGGTGTATGGACGCTTGTCTGTCCATTCGACAGGGCACCAGTCCGTCGTCTCACAACTTTCTTGTGTGGGTAGAACTTCCTTTGGGCAGTTCCTCTCGTGCTTTCTTGGCGTGCCATCCCATCAGCCCTGGCGTACGTCTTCCCCACGCAAGGAGTGAAGTACTGTTGGCCTGCGCAACTGCTACACAGACATTATAACCTAGTGGACCTATCCATTAGTAACTGAGAGACCCCCCTCAGACTCGCCTAGAGCGCAGGACCCATTTTGTTCACCTCTTGGCCGTGCCTAACAACCACAATGGACCTAGAATGGGTCCCTAACGGGGGTGCCGTACGGGGCTTAGGGGCCGTGCTTGGACATAGACCTTTTAGAACACGTTACTGTCATCAAGGGGATTTAGCTCAGTGCTGACATCCTTTGGATGTCTGAAGGGGACAGCCTGCCTGCCTGCAACTGCCTGATCGATCCCTGCTGATTGCATATGCTTGCTGATCTTGCTGGCTTGCATCTTGCATGCATACATGCAAGCCACCTGGCGGCACTCAACACAACTACAGCGTACAGGCTACACTACAACATGCAAGCATGAACAACAGGCAGCGCTGCTCGCAAAAAAGTAGGGTTTGATATCCTTGCGTAAAATAAATGCACCTGCGAAAACGCTGCCGAATTAGCGGTAACATAAGAAGCTGCGTGCGGCGCACACAATTGTGGTCGAAATCTACTGCCTCGTAGAGTCGCCGATAAACGAAATGGCGATAAAGTGAGGTCCGGAAATCAATTAAGTAAGAGAATGCCATTTTCATTTCCGGGCGCAGCATATTCGTCGGCGCTGGACTGCAGACATTAAAATGGACATCTTGCGACCTCACCTGCGAGCCCGCATACTCTTGTCTTCCCTGCGTTCCATTATGAACCGCTGCAAATGAAGGAGAGTATTACAGCGCCCCCTAGAGATCGACCCTCCGACTACCGGCTATGCACTTTCCAGACACCGCAGCATGCAAGCCCTGCTTACGTTACCAACTGCGACCGACCCCCAAAACCGTCTTTTTTTGCTGAGGGGCTTTGGGAACGAAGCGTGTTGCAAGCCCTCTCCGCACGTTCAAGCCTCCCGCCCCCTCTTGCAAACCCTTTCCACGTGTTCCGCACCCTCCCTGTCTGTTGCAAGCGTTGCCCGCATGCGCTGTCCGCCACCTCCTTATGCCCTACGACAGTCCCCGTCTCCTCTTTTGTCCTCCTCTCCTACCTCCCTGTGCTGCAGTTCACTAACCAAACCTTCTTCCCCCTGCCCCATCCACGCCCGTGCATGCATGCATCACAGCAGGTACTGTTCCCCTAGCTCCTGCAACGCTGTGGACGCTGAGCACCTCTGGGAATGAAGCGTTTTCCAAGCCCTCTCCGTGCAGAAGCAGGCTCAAGAAATGCACCCTTCCCCCCTCACCCGCATCCCTGCCCGCCACCTCCTTCTGCCTTACCACAGCCTGGTACCTGCCTATCCCGCCTGCTTCCTGCCCTGACTAACCATACCTTCTGCCCCTGACTTCCCGCTGCCGCGTGCAGAACCCAACGCGCTTCTTCTTCCTTCCCATGCAATTGACACCCTCCTTCATGCCCCCCTCTCGCCCCCGTGCATGGATACCACAGGACAGAACAGCTGTGCCAAATTCCGAACATGCATTCGGGCAGGATTACTGCTCCCGCATCCTGCAAGTAAGAACCCGGGGGGCGGTTATGGGCCCAGCACCGCAGCTCTACATTGCGCTACTCTGTTCTGCATATCTGCCAGCTGCCTTTGCTTGGATGATCCCCAGCCGCTCTTCTTTCCTCCTCCCCTACCTCCCTGGACCGCCGCTCACTAACCATACCTGGCTCCCCCTGCCCCATCCATGCCCGTCCATGCATGCAGCAGCACCACAAAGCCCGACGGCGGCAACACATCACAGCAGGCCTACTCCTCGCGTAGCAACTGCAACCTTGAGGTAACATCGCCGCGCGCACTGAAGGGCTCTGGGAACGAGGCGTGCTGCAAGCCCTCTCCGCGTGTTCAAAGCTCTCCCCCCGCCTTGCAACCCCTTTCTACATCTTTCAAGCCCTACCCGCCTGTTGCAAGCTTTCCCACGGCACTTGCAAGCCCTCCCTCCCGTCACAGACCGCTTCCAACCTCTTCGCCGCATGCATCGTTTCCCTGCTTTTCCCGCATGCACTCCCAGCCACCTCCTTCTCCCATATCACAATCCCGCCCTCCTCTTCTTTCCTCCTCTCCTACTTGGTTGTCCCGGCTCCTTCCCGTCGTCTTCCAACGTCTTTCCGCCTACCTCCCCCTTCCCTCCCCGTCCAACCTGTTGCGCTGTTCTTCTGCCTTCCCCTGCAATTCACACTCTTCAAAGCCCTCCAGACGCTCGACCCCCTCTCGCCGTATTGCAACCCCTCGCGCGCTGTTGCAACCCCTCCGCCCATGTTGTAAAACCCGCCCCCCCCCCCGGCGGGAACTACCACCCAGTCGGCGCACTCGGACAGGACTACTCCTCCCGCATCCTACAAGTAAGAACCCGGGGGGCGCTTAAGGGCCCAGCACCCTGCGCGGCAGTACTGCACAAGCGCCGTGACGTATTGCACCTCCCCTGCCGCGCCGTGACGTATTGCACCTCCCCTCCTCATGTATTCGCCAAAGGATGTCAGGCCCTCGGGCCCCCCGGGCCCAGCTTGTGGTAGAGCGCGCGCTTTGCATGCGTGAGGTCATGGGATCGATCCCCATAATCTCCAGTCCGCCGTTTTGCAACCCAAAGAGATCATCCTTCTGAAACCCAAATATCATCCTTTTGCTTGCTGCCATAGCGGTGCGTCATGTGTTGCCGCGCCACACATCAACGGGTGGCTTAGGGCGCAACGAATATCCAGCTTCTGTGACTGTAGATACCCCAAACTGAAGGAGGGAAAGAATTGGTCAATAGTCGGTTGGCAAAGTGTCTATGTGTATGTCCGTCGGCAAATGTCAAGGCAACACCCTTGATGCGCGACACTATGCACACCCTGTGTGTGATCGAACTCGATGCCTCGATGATGGAGGACATAGCCGGTGGTGATGAGCGATCGAATCATGATGAATGGGAGCCGTAACATTGATGACGTGGGCTGTCGTGCCCCATCGTTGGCTCATGCAGTTTGTGGTCACGGGTGGTGACGCTCGCGGGCATGTCCCATGGTTCAGTTGGATGATGACGGTGCGAATTGCTACTGCTGAAGTGACTGAGTGGTTCCGGTTATAATGGCTGGTATTATCGCAGTTCCTTTGCTTTAAGTGTTGTGGGCTGTGGAGAGATCGCTCTGGCGTGTCCAGAGTATCTGTCGTACAAGTGCTTGTCTCGTTAGGCGGCGCAGTGCCCGGGCTAGGGCACTGCGTTTTGCTCACATACTCATGTACTGCCTGTAAGAACCATGAAGGGCTTCATGCGTTCCTGATCTGCGGCGCAGATCTACAGCTTACATGCGCGCTTTAACGTAGTCATAGACAACGATCTCCCAAGCGTTGGGCAGCCCAACGTAGCAGTCAGAATAGGCGATAGGTTATCCGTTCCCCGTGGGCCTGGTCAGTCCGCGGCTCAGCCGTCTTGAAGCCCGCCCCAGCACGGGACGAGAGGCGCTGAGGAGCGCTCTACGTCTACAGCAAGACTAGGAGTGCGCCTTCCGGTTACGGGAGGCAGAGACGGAACCAGCAAAACGCAGTTCAGGTGGCGCCGATCACGGCGTTGACCGCGAAGGCGACGGTGTGGGCGCAGGGTCCTTGGGGGGAGGAGCAGCAGCGCGCTTTTGATGCCATCAAGCGGGTGTTCAAGGAGGGTGGCTCGCCGCGCGGCTCGCTACAGGTGGGATGGAGTGCAGCTACTGCGGCTTGTGCACGGCGGGCGGGCTCGCGTCTGTCCGCCGCCGGCCGCGCGGTTGGCGCTGGCGGAGGCTACGCACAAGGTGGGGCATTACGGGGTGAAGCGGACGTTGGCGCTGCTGTGGGCAGGGCACTGGTGGTGGGGCATGCGGCATGACGTGCAGCAGGCGGTGCGGAGCTGCCAGGCGTGTGACCTCAGCAACGCCAGGGGGATCATGCGGCCCGTGCAGCTGCAGCCGCTGGAGGTGAAGGGGCTGTTTTATCGGTGGGGAGTGGACCTAGCGGGGCCTTTGGCGGAGTCGGTGCCGGACGGAAACGTCTACTGCATGGTCGCCATCGAGCATTTCAGCAAGCACGTGGAGATCACGCCTCTCAAGGACAAGACGGCACGGCGGGTGGCAAAGGCGTATGCAGACGTGTTGGCGCGGTTCGGGGCGCCGGCGGAGGTGGTGACGGACAATGGCAGTGAGTTTGAGGGGGAGTTTGCGGAGCTGCTGGAGCGCTGCTTCATCGATCATCGGTTGACATCGGCGGGGCATCCTCAGGCGGATGGGGCGGCGGAGCGCATCGTCAAGGTACTGAAGGAGGCCTTGCGGAAGGCCTGCTACGAGGCGGCGGATCCGGGGGCCTGGGAGCGGGCTCTTCCTGAGCTGCTCCTGGGCTACCGCTGCTCTCCGCAGGCGGCAACGCGCTTTTCGCCGTACCAGCTGCTCTATGGGGGTGTGGAGCCGGTGATTCCGCCTGCCGTTCGTGAGCGGCTGGCGGAGCCCGTTGACTTCGACGACGTGAAGGCGGCAGCGGCATCGATTGTTGACAGAGCGAAGTGGGTCCGGCAGGCGTACCCAGCGGCGGCGGGCAACCTGCTGATAGCGCAGCACCGTGACACCCTGCGCTACTCAGCCATTCGCACCGGCCGCTACCTGGCCAAGCCTACGGTCTTCTCGCCGGGCGACTACGTGTATGTCCGGCGGGGCAACGTCGCCCACACCCTGCAGTTCCGCCAGTACGACAACATCCTGCGGGTGGAGTCGGTGGGTCCTATGGGTGTGGCGGTGCTGATGGGCCGTGACGGCTCGCGGGTGCGGAAGCGGGTGGAGCAGCTGCTGCCATGCCATCTGGAGGTGGACCCTGCGGTTAGGCCTGAGCTGTTCCGCCCGGAGCGGGACCTGCAGTGCGAGGTCTGTGGCTCGCCGCATGATGGCAGCAAGATGCTGTTGTGCGACGGGTGCAACACCGGCTGGCACTGGCATTGCCTGGGCCTGCGGGGGAAGCCTCGGGGGCAGTGGGTGTGCCCGCGCTGCCGCGAACTGGAGCAGGGACAGCAGGAGGCCGCCGCCTCGCCGGTGCTGCCGCCGCCCCCCGGGGTGGTGGCGGCGGCGCCCGGGCAGCCGGGCCAGGTGGCGGCGGGGGCTGAGGCTGCCGCTGGGCGGACTGCGCGCCGTCGGGGGAGGCCTTCGCGTGCGGGGGCGGCCAAGCCGGCGGCGGTGGTGCTCGTTTCGGCGGGTGGGGTAGGCCTGGGATGTGGGTCGCCGGCGGGGGCGGCTGACGGGCAGGGGGCGACAGCAGGGTCACGTGAGGTGAAGGGGGACGTAGGGCAGAGTGAGGGGCCGGTCACGGGGCCTTCGGGTAGGCCACAGCAAGTGGTGATGCGGGATGAGGTCGGCAGGTTGCTGTTTCCACGTACGGAAACGAGGAGGTTTGATGAGGAGGCGGCTGCCTTGGATGGCAGGCGGGTGCGCCTGGAGGGGGAGGGGCTGCGTGTGGGGGTCTTGCGGTATCGAGGGGCCATCATGAGGCCCGAGTATTTTGTGGTGGCCTGGGAGGACGGGGGCCGAGAGCAGGCCACCCTGGCATGCGTGCGGGAGTGGCTCATCTGAGCGGGCGTGAGCGGGGGTGCGGTGCTGGGGGGGCCCTGCGGTCCTGAGGGGAACCGGTCCTGAGTGGGTGGCTGCGCTCTGGGATGGCGGGCTCGCGTTGGGGTTAGGGGGCTGCGCTGTGCAAGGGCGGGGCCGAAAGGGCTGGTCTGGATTCCAGGGGGAGTCGAAGGGCTGAGGCTGCCGTACAAGTGTGGGGCCTGCGGACTGGGGTTTTGGTGTTAGGGATGGCCTGACGGGTCAGGTGCTGAAGAAGAGTGGACGGACGGTTATTACGGCCCGAGCGGACGGGCAGGAGAGGAACGGACGGACGGTTATTGCGGCCCGAGCGGGCGGTCAGGAGAGGAACGGACGGACGGTTAGTTTGGCTCGGACGGACGGCCAGGGAAGGACGGAGCGAGTGTCATGCCTTCTCGTGCTGTGGCGTGACCTGCAGTGGTCTCTTTCCGCGCTTTGCCTGTGTTGGCGTGGTCGGGGGTCCTTGCGGACAACCAACCCAATGCTGGCTTGGTTGTGGGGGGGAGTACGGACCCCGGTGGCACTAGAGGGCCAAACCAGCGTTGGGGCACGACAGGGCAGACCAGCACGCACCCAATGTGCATGCACCCAGGGTGACTGTCATCAGCGGACGGATGACAGGCCCGTGGCTTACCGTGTCTGCTGACTGTCCAACAAAATCGTGGACGGCCGCTACTCACGGCCAACAAGAGCTTTTTCACCGCCTGCCACTCCTTCGACGCTGTTGGACGAGTAGTAAAGGGTGATTGAAGTTGTAAGCGATTTGCTTGGCCACCATCATGGGACTTACTGGTTGCCTGCACGCTGACGCCTCAAGAAAGAACGATGTAGCGGCTGGGTTAACGGACGCCGATAAGGGCTGTCTCGCCACGTATCACTCCCTCAAGAACAGTTGCTTCTCGCCCGGTTACAATAAGCCGCCCATATCGAGCAAATCACACCAATACGTACACCTGCCCGATGGGTGCCGTACACCACTATCTTCCATCTTACGAATGAAAGAGTGCTTTAAAAATACCGGTATAGATGATTTATTAAGAGGGCCACATCCAGGTTTCTTCGCCCTAGACACATGGTAGCTGCTACGAGCTACCGCCCTCTCTCCCCTGCGCCTAGCCACACGTGTACTCCAGTAAGACTGTCGCATTGCAGCTCCTCAGCGCTACAGAGCCATGATTGCGCACCCAGACACGGACAACGCGACCGTTCGCACTTCCACGGCCGCTGCTGGGGAGTAACTTGCTGTTGACCACCCAGCCGCTGCATGCGGACGTAGCTGCGGTGCCGGCCACAGCATCCCGCCTGCAGTACCCCGTTTGGCTCTCATCGCTAGCGAGCAGGCGGGCCAGACTGCCAGCATCGCACACTGCGAGGCCTCCTGGATACAGCTCCGAACCCAAGGGTGCCGCAGAGACCACGTACCCCAGGAGGAGAGCCTGTTTTGAGACTCCATGCTGCTCAAGAGCCGCCGACGCCGCTTGCTGTACCACATTACAGTCCTCCGGGGCTACACGCTGGGGTGCAAAGTCACTGCAGGAGCCCCACACGGCAAGCTTTCTATCGCCGCAGGGCATCAGAACTTCCGCGCCAGCCTCACAAACACCAGGCCCTACCACCCGCAGCCCAACAAAAACAAGGTGCTGCATCGGCGGCTGGGGCGCCTGTTGAGGAAGCGCCTCCACGTGCAAAGCTGGAACAGGTTGCGCTCTGACAGGTGCTACCGTCGGCGTAAGCAGGCCAAGCTTCAGCGCCTTTCGTAGCGTCCAGCCTTGAAGGCTCGACTTGATCTTTCCACACATCCCGCTAGACCCTCCCTGCTGTATGCCGGCGCCTTGCTCAATCCGCCGCAGCAACCTGTCGCTCAAGATCAGTCCCCAAGAGCGTACCGGCATAACTGGCGCCGGCGTACAGGCAGCACCGATCCCTCCATTGCTGGGCACCTCAGAACCGTCTACCAGGTGCATTGCCGCTCCTGAGTTCACCAGCCGTTGCGAGGAGTCTACTGCTTCAGGGCCCGTAGGCGGGTATGCCAACGTGGTGAAGGGCACTGCCTTGTCCGAGTTGCTGCTGGAAGGTGGAAGCCCCGGTGGCTGCCGCTTTGGGCCCCCGAGCAGAGCTTCCGGTGGCTGGCTTGGCGAACTGATGTCTACGAACCGTGCCAACCTGCGGCAGATGTCGGGCCAGGACCACATACCACAATGGCATTTGAAGTTATGTGGTTGCACAATAAGGTGGCTTTAGCTGACATCCAGTGTTTAAGTGCCTGCCGACTGCTAGACGCGCCGGGTGATCTTGGTAAATCGAGTGTGCGGCGCCCCAATGAGCAAACCGCGCCTTACCAGAATCAGACAGTTCAAGAAACGGATTGCCCAAAGCGGCTAAACCCTGGACGAAACTTTGGACTCCTCACCTGGTCCAGTCCGCCAAGGGACTCGCATCCGCTATCCGGGCCCGACCCATGGGTCGTTTGGAGGCAGCTGCCACGAGCTCCGCAAATCGACCGCGGTTGTACTTCTCGCCAGCCGGCGTAAAAGGATGGTCATATGGGAAGCATGGCGAGCGCCAGTGCGCTGCAACCTGACGCCATTCCAGCTGTCCCATGGGCCTTGCACCTGGGCAGGAAAGGGCAAATGGTAACTCACTCTCTCGGCCCCTATAAGGTAACTGACAGCCTTGCATTCGTCTGCAACGACCATATCCTCACATGTCGTATATGCACTCCTCCACTCCTCACACCCCAGCCGCACCCTAAACAGCCCAAGCGCTTGCGACTGGGATGTATTTTCCCCAGAGTTCCTTGCTACCTATGCCGACTCATGGGTCAAACACGCTCCTCACCAGTAAAGGTGAGGGCCAGCCATACCGGCATAACCCATCTCGCCGGCAGCACCATGGACCAACCCACAGCCTCATGACGCTCCGTCGCCGCTGACTGGCTTCCTGCAACGGACGCGCTGCGCAGCCCGGCAGACCGCCGTATTAGCAGCACCGGAAAGCTCGCTGCTGACCCATGGGTCACGTGGCCCTGCGCCTGCGTCGTCCGGGACGCCTCCGGGACCCCCCCCTGGGCTTGAAGAGCCAAGCCCATGCCGGCGCGCAGGACTTGCCGCCGGACGGCCCGGCGAATGTCATCGATGGCAGACTGGGACATGGGCGGTGGTACTGGCATGGGACAAACCGAGCTGCGGTCGAGGCCAGAAGACGAGGAAGTTGGTCGTTCAGGCTCATGCGTGCGCCAGAGGGCCGACGCTCCCGCCGTCCAATCGCCTGTCATAAGCAAGTTGCGTTGATGCGTGAATGGCATGATGGCAGGCGACTTCTCCAGTAACGTCTTCGGTAGAAACGGCAGCCAGGCTGTAACAAAAGCTGCAACAAAAGCCGCAGAGTTCACAAAGGTAGCTAACGGTAAAATCCATAGTCACGGCAGCCCTCAGCCACCCCCAGAGCAGTGCACCGAGTAACTGAAAACCATCATATACATTGAGCATTATGCTCCCCATCACATAATCCAGTCATCACACAGCAGCAACCGACCTGCTTCCGGCCACTGTCGGAACTGCCGCCGAAGCTCCTCCTCTTGCAGCAGACGTGGCCGCTCACACATCCGCTGCTGCTGCCGTCGGCGCGATGCTTCATCGCTCAAGCCGCCGCTAACCCGCCGCTGGCTGTCAGTGCCAACACCACAACCGCCGCTGCCGCCGCCGCTCCCAACACACGCCGTTGCAGAAGCAGCCACCAGCGCGTCCGCTTGCGCCGCCCCCACCGCCACCGGCGCAGCCAGGCGGGGGTCTGCGGCCACCATGCCAATGACAGCACCCGCAGGCCACCGCCACCGCCATTGGCCGGCTGCACCCTCACAGGCGCCGGCGGCGGTTCCTCCCGCTTCGGAACTCCGCCAAACGCTCTGCCAGATGCTGGCACCCAGATCCGCCTCGTCGGCATCACCGCCACCAACCCCACCGCCGCTGCCGCCGTTGTCTGCGTCACTACCGCCGCTGGCGCCAGCCCCGTCGGAAGAGCAAGCAGGGCTCGTGTTGCTTAGCGGCTGCAGCACGCGCGCAAGGGCGGTGCCGGCTGCCGCACCCACCACTTCAATACGCCGAAGGTCACGGCAGCGTGCGCGTATGGTGACGCGCATTTGCGGAGGCCGCGACGACGGCGCATCACACTCATTGTCGCTACCACCACTGGCCATTGGGCAGGTGTCATGGGGCGCTGCGGTGGAGCCCGAACCGTCGGCGCCTCTTGCAGAAGCAGCAGCGGCACCGGCAGCGGCAACAGGGGCTGGAGCGCTGTTCGGCGCCGCTGTTGCGGCTTCATGAAGGGCCTCCCACACGTCCCCAAACGCCGCCGCATGGACCCAAAGCCACAGCACACAGCTAGTTGCCCAGCCCTCCTCATCAACCTCAGCAGCACCAGCACCAGGACCAGCACCAGCATCAGCGCCAGCAGCACCGTCGAGCTGAGGAGCGGCATGCTGGTCCGCAGGCTGCCGCGGCTGCTGCGCGCACACCGGCGTCAGCCACAAGGCGCGAGCAGGCGCCAGCGGCGAACCCGGAAAGGCGCCGGGGCGATGCAGAAAGATGGGCCACTCGGCGGCACCGCTGATGACTTCAGGCCGGTCTAGCAGCTCATCTAGCCGAACCGGATCGCTGTGTCGGGAAGGGTGGAAAGGGATGGGCCGGGCGGGCGTCAAGAACGGTAACGTACAGGCATGGAGTTCAGCGAGCTACACGGGTGCTGAACGTCGTAGTAAACATTGCGTTCTCCAGGACGCCACACCTTCTCCAGGCCGCCACCACCAGTAGGCAACCCACGTAATCAGTCGCACCACCAACCGCACACGCGCCTTACCCTCCTTTTCCCTGGCTTCGATACTACGCTTTGCACGGGTATCCAAGCCATGGTACACCCCTTTCAGTTGGTCTGCACGCACCTGACCCTCTTGAGCAGCGCCGCCAGCTCCCGCTGGTGCCCTCGAAGCTCCACGCAGCCCTCGTAGCTGGCGTCATGCAGCAGCACCCCGCGCCGCAGCTGCGCTAGCAGGGAGCGGCTGCCGCGACCCCGACCCACCGCATGGGCAGGCAGCACGTGGCCCCACCTGCGAAACACCATGCAGGGAGTGTGCGTGACGGATGGGAGGTCATGGTGGCGGGGGACGGCAAAGACGGCAGAAAGGGAGTGCTCGCTCGTGGAGTAGGGTTCGAGTGCTCTACTGCAGGCAAAGTAGGCTCAAGGCTGTGGCTAGAGAGGGTAACCGGTATTTCGGGACACGTTGTCCACGCCAAGATTAATTTGCTTTTGGTAAGCCAATAGATGAAGGCAAGAGCGCTGGTCTCTGCACCTGCACTTATAAGCCTTACAGCTTAAATCCATAAGCCCAAACGCCCTCATATCGCCGTGCCGCAGCCCCTTTTCCGTCCTGCACTTCCCTAACCCCCACCTTTGCTCCATCTCCATGCGCCGGGCGTGCCACACGTGCGTCTCAAGCCGCCGCAGCTCCGGCCGCGGAGCGCCCTCCTCGGGGCCTGCGCCGTGCACCCCCGTAGGCTCACTGGGCAGCGGAGAGGCCTCAGCGGAAGCATCCGGCGGACCTGCCGGCCGGGCTGGCGGTACCATGTCCACTGAGCAGCAGGCGGCTTCGATGGCGGCCTGCAGACGTGCGCCGCGGCGCCGCATGGCCCGATTCACTGGGCGCTGAGGGGCTGAGGAGGTGAAGGCGTCCTGAGGGAAGTGGCGAGTCAGGGTGAAAAGGGATGGGGTAAGCATGGCATAAGGTACGAATGAGGCGCTGTGCTTAGGATACGCTGTGCTTAGGATACGCTGTGGTGCAGCTGGAAAGCTACGAGGAGTGATAATGACAGTCCATTAGCCCGATGACCCGGCCATGCGCTCGACTACCGTAGTAAGCCGCTGCGAGACGTAACACACACCACAGCCCACCGCATTTCCCTCGGGTTTCCTCAACAACGTCAGCAGCAACCTTAACACCCTACCCTAAAGCCCTGCTCCCCAGCCCTTACCCTGCCGCTAGTGCTGGGCTGCGAGTCATCCCCTCTGTCGCCCACAGCAGCAGCCACGACACCCGCAGCAGCACTGCACAAGTCAGCAGCGTTCGGCGGCTCATCAGCCACACGTGGCCGCACGCGGCGGCCTGACCTTGCTCCTCCCGGCTGGGCTGTGCTCAGGCCAGCACCCTCGCCGCTGCGTCCATCGCCCGCCTCCACAGCAGGAGACTCAGAGGATGTTGGGCCATAAAGTGACGCTAGGCGGTGGTTGGGGCGCCGCTTAACGACGAAGCGGCGATGGCTTGTGGCGCGCCTGTTGGGGTTGAGCAGTAAACGGACGCCAAGGGGGAAACGAGGGTGTGGGGGTTTTGGAGTGTTCCAGGAGCCAGCCGGGGTGGTTGGGCAACGACGCCAGTGCATGTATGGTGTAGCCGTAACCACGATGCTGGTTGCAGGTTACAGGGCCCTCCTTTACAGCTATTACAGCAAGCAGAGGTACGTTTGGTAGGTATGTTTGGTAGGTTTCCAGGAGGAACAGGAAGGCCGAAACCCTGAAGAGCGGTAGCACGCTGACCCCCACAAAACACGGTTGATCCGCCGCCCCCACACATCCCAGACCCCAAACCCGCCTGCGTAGGTGTCGCGGTAAGAAGGGAGCGCCAAAGCGGCTCTCGCCAACCTCCTGCCGTACTGTTTGTAGCAAGTAGCGAAGCTGCGGGCCCGCAGGCAAACAGGGTAGCAGTTTGTACGTGGGTATGAGCAGGCATGAGAGCATTTCAATGGCTAGCCAGATCGCGCTACCGCCTGAGGCTTGGAATGTGCCCCTCAGGCGGAGGTAAAAGCTGTCATCGCACCAGGCTTACGGTCAATGACACTCCGCAGGCACATTTCCTATTTCACGAATACGCATCAGTTGTATCAGATTACGCCGAACGTAACCGGCATAGCGATGCAAAGGTGGATGGAAAGCGCTGAAGCGAAGTCCGGTAAAAATAGGTTTCGTAAACTTGCCTCTGTTTCTCTAGCCTGCGCAAAATCGCGAACGTCAAGGACTCGCGGTGTTTCGACCGGGGCGAAGCCGCCGGCCAACGCCATCGTGCGAGGCGAGGTGTTATCTATAATGTCCCAGATAATCAGCAGGCATTGCCCTAAACTCTATAAAGGGAAAATGCTGTGAACCGTATCTTCGGTTGGTTCCAATAATGGACGAAAGAATGGGATGACAAAAACGTAATCGTATCTCGTATAACCTCTTATGTATTGTGTCTCATATCATAGTCCATTTATCGATTGAGTTATTTTTCTGCGTTTCTTGCTTTTGCGATGCGAGATTCGACCCGCAGGTCGCAACTAATAGGTTCGGTAACGCATGCAAGCAGCATACGCTTGCGCTCAGATCCGTGCACGGTTGCCTAGAAGAGAGCTTATTTTAATTTCTGGTTCAATCCATTGCTCCGCGCTCATACCGGTAGGCTCAAACCCCATGGCAGCCCATGCACCAGCCCTCCTACACTTCATTACCACACGCCGGGTCTCGGACAGGGTGGCCTTCCAGCCACCACGCGTCCAAGCACAGGGCTCCGGCAGCACCCTGCGCTTCGCAAGCATCCTTCTTCCAGGGATGTTAATCCAGTGGATGCTGCCGGTCCTGCTGTGCCTAGCAGAGCTGGCGAGCGCGCTCATCAAGTACTGGTGGTGGCCTGAAGCCTGGTGTCCACCGCATCCGCCTTCTGCCCAAGAACCGCTGGTTTCCGGCGGGAACGGCGCGGCGCTTGCGTGCACCTGCCAGGCCGGTTGTGAGTCTCATAGCATGCCTGGGCATGCTCAGGGCAATGGCACTAGCTCGACAGGTATGTGGCGCTGATTAAAGTCCCCTAAGGGGGCGGGGAAGCTCGGCTTCCTAACGGTTCGGACCCGTCCCAGATATGATAATTCACTACGGCAGGGCTTGGGGGCTGACCTTTGCTCTTCTTCCGAAGAGTACTCCGCACAGCACCGCACATGACTTAACCGTGATGGATGGCTTTGGGTGCAGGAACAGTGTCACGAGTGTCACCGCCTGCGGCACCCGGACAGCGAGTGGTGTTATCTTGGCCTGGTTTTGGCGTCCTTTTCTTTTGGCAGCTGGGTGGGTGTACGATACGCAGTTTTTCCTTGCAAGGAGTGAGACGACCGGTAGAGGCCCCCATGCATGAAGAAAGCCAGCTAATAGTCTGGCCAGCTTGTGCTGCCACATGTTCATTAGGCTGGCTCAATCGCTTAAATCAAGCCCAGCAAAGTAGCGCATGCCTCAAACGCATCCGTTGCTGACCATTTCACCAAGGTTAGGGAATGCAGTATTCAACTGCACTACTTGCCCATCTGGCTTTCGCCCAACCCTCGCGCAGGCGTCCTAGAGCACCTGCAACAGCATCAGCACCTCAGCCGTACACCCATGGTCGGCTCTTCCAGCGGTGCCTTCGTCGCTGCCTTCTCCCATTGCGGAGTGCGGCCCAGAGCCGCCCTGCATCTAGCACACAACCTCTTGCTGCAGCACAAAATCCTTACGCGACCCATGGGTCTCGTGGGCGTGTGGGGCGGTATCGTGCGTCAGTGGCTGGATGAGCTGCTGCCGGCTGACGCCGCAGAGCTGTGCAATGAGGCGGGTCTGCAGGTTGTGGTGACGGAGTGGCCAAACATGGCTGTGCACAGCCTGGGTAACTTCCAGAGCAAAGAGGACCTCATTGAGGTGGGAGATGCATACGGATGCCTGCCGAGAGTGTCAGCGGCAATAATCGATTGGCGAATGTTGCCCCTGAGGATGTACCTGAAGTTAGCCAAACGTTGTAAGCCATACGGTGCGCTCGTAAGTTGAAGGTGGCTGTGCAGACGTTCCGGATGCCCAACAAGAGCCATGTCCAGCCGGAGGGTTATGGTTTAACCCTCCTAACCCCATGCTTTCCTCCACGCGCAGGTCCTGTGCGCTTCAGCTCATGTCCCGTTCGTAATGGACTTATCTCCCACAGCAACCTGCCGCGGCATGCGCGTCATCGACGGCAGCGCACGCTACCTGCTGCACGGCTGCCCGCTGGGGCTGGTGCCTGGGTGCCCGTTGCAGTACCCCGGCAGCAAGTACGGTAACAGGCAGTACGACAACAGCACTCGTAGCAACACTGTGAAGGGGTTCGCCGATGCATCTGGCAACCCAGCGCCGGATTGCTTCTCGCCCAGCCTCTCCCGGTCTTGCCCAGCGTGCGGTGGAGGAGCGACGCCGGCTCCGGCACCGGTCCTGGTGCTTGACCCGCGCGCCGACGCTGTACTGCGGCAGTCCTGGAGTCTGGTGAAGTGCTTCCAGGCGCTGACTCTGGACGGAGCACTGGCGGTGTTGGACTCCGGAGCGGCGTTCGCCGCCTCACTGCGCAGTCAAATGGCGATGTCGGGTTTGGCGTGTCCGCCATGCGCCACCGGTACTAATGGATACCGGTAGTGGCTTACTTGAGAAATGCTACAGGCTGGCAACGATTGGGTGGGCATGTTCCGCAGCTGAGGCAGGCGACGGCTGCGCAGCTGTGTTTTGCGTGAGGCAGTTCCGTTGCATTTAAGATGGGCTGGAAAGTGGGTCTCTGCAATTACTGGTGTATGTATGAGTAGCAAGAAGTGATGGCGGGTGGTTAGTTTGTGAATAGTGAGCGGCCCTAACGGCAAAGGAATACAGACGTGAACGGCGGAGGATGAGACGTAGACGCAGGTCGCATGCATGGGTGGTATAATTACATATGACTCTTGGCGGCTATCTGTTAGCGTTCTAGTGCCACCGAGCAAACATTTGTTGCATCATTGCGGATATAAGGCACATTCAGGGCTATGATCCGCGCTCTTCCCCACGAAGCCATTTCGGCTAGGTCAAACCTAAACGCGCTAAGGACATACAGTGCTACCTTGGTCTTGCCCTCCTGGCCACGCATGCAGGCTATATACGAAACACGTGCGAGCCAACATGACACATGTCCACGACACGCGTGACTCGGCCCAACCGTCTACGGCATGCCCCCCGACTACGGGGACGACGGATGGTGGTAAGCCCTACTTTTGTTTCCATGCCGTTTTATCGCCACTTCGGCCCACCGTCTTCGCAGCCACATTACTGCACTTGTAAGAAAACACGAACAACCATAAGCAACGGCCCACTTCGGCCGCCTCTACGCATATCCACACTCTACGGTACATGATAGTCTCCCGTACGTCACGATAATCTCCCGTACGTCACGATCACAAGTCAGACATAGCTATGACAATGCTAAAAGGCAGCAACCTGCAAGCATTCTATATGCTAGCGAAACCGCCCAAAGCAGTTCTAATCTAGGTACGAAACGTGGCTACTCATGGCATAGAAGTGCGGAAACCTTGTTATTATTCCCACGTGCATCGAAGCGGCGGCCGCCTGCAGTCGCAGCTCAGCGTAATGCTCACGATTAAAGCGAAGCCCACTCCCATTAGCAACCTCCTGACCCCACCTATGCGCTACCGTCCCCTGCATCGTCCGAGTCCGTGTCGACCGCGGTGACCTTACCGTCGTAATCCTCGCTTTCTTCTTTCGCCTCGCCTTCTTTTCCGGCCCCGCCCTCTTCCTTCGCATCATCTCCTCCTTCCGCCCGACCCCCATCCACCGGCTCACCTTCCTCTTCACCCTCATCTCCGCCCGCCGCATCACTGCCCTCCGAACCCTCATCCCCATCCTCAGCCTTGCCGGCCGCCACACCCTCAGCCCCATCCTCAGCCCCGCCCGCCTCCTCATTGTCATCTCCGTCCCCACCAGCAACATTGCTGTCCTCTCCGTACCCAACAGCCACCGCTGCCGCCTCTGCCAGCTCAGCATCGTCATCGTCATCATGCCCTGCCTCCTCAGCCCCGGCAGCGGAGCCACCGCTGCCGTACTCCTCGTCATCGCCTGCTGCCTCCTTCTGCTCCTCTTCCTCATCCTCCGCTGCTGCCTCCTTCTGCTCCTCCTCCTCATCTTCCGCTGCTGCCTCCTTCTGCTCCTCCTCCTCATCCTCTGCTGCTGCCTCCTTCTGCTCCTCCTCCTCATCTTCCGCTACTGCCTCCTTGTGTTCCTCTTCCTCCTCTGCTGCTGCTTCCTTCTGCTCCTCTTCCTCCTCCGCTGCGGCTTCCTTCTGTTCCTCCTCCTCGTCCTCCGCTGCTGCCTCCTTCTGCTCCTCTTCTTCCTCCGCCGCTGCCTCCTTCTGCTCCTCCTCCTCGTCCTCCGCGGCTGCTTCCTTCTGGTCCTCCTCGTCCTCCGCTGCTGCTTCCTTCTGCTCCTCCTCCCCGTCCTCCGCTGCTGCTTCCTTCTGCTCCTCCTCCTCGTCCTCCGCTGCTGCTTCCTTCTGCTCCTCCTCCTCGTCCTCCGCTGCTGCTTCCTTCTGCTCCTCCTCCTCGTCCTCCGCTGCTGCTTCCTTCTGCTCCTCCTCCTCGTCCTCCGCTGCTGCTTCCTTCTGCTCCTCCTCCTCGTCCTCCGCTGCTGCTTCCTTCTGCTCCTCCTCCTCGTCCTCCGCTGCTTCCTTCTCCTCGCTCTCCTCCCCTGCATCCTCCTGCTCTTCGCCTCCATCCTGAGCAGCGCTTCCACCTTCCTCCGCTCCCTCTGCTTCCATAGCAGCTGGCCCGTCTTCCTCCTTCCCACCCTCGTCCTTGGCAGCAGGCTCGTCTTCCTCCTCCCCGTCCCTGTCCTTTGCAGCAGGCTCTTCTAGCTCCTTCGAAGCGGGCTCCCCCTCCTCCTCCCCGTCTCCCTCCTTCGACCGGCTTCCGCCATCCTCCCCAGCATCCCCGTTCTCCTCATCTGCTGCATAGTCATCCTCGTAATCATCCTCCTCACCGCCATCACCGGATTCGTCGTCAGCGCCTGCTTCGTCAGGGTCTGCTGCGTCTGCCTGGGAGCTGGCTCCATCTTCCTCCTCGCTATCGGCCTTTCCTCCTTTGCTGGTAACAGCAGATGGTTCAGCGCTGACTCCCGCCGCGGACGACTCCTGCTCAACTACCGCAGGCACCGGGGCGGCCTTGTGGCTGCTGCTCTTGCTAGACGTCCGGCTTGGGGAGGCAGAGTGGTTCGCTGAAGCGCGGCGCTCCTCCTTGTCCTCCTGCCCAACCCGCGCCTGGTTCTGCTGCTGCTGCTGCTGCCCTACCTGTGTCGACTCCTTCGTCACCAGCAGCTGTTGCAGCAGCGATGGCAGCACCGGCGCTTTCCCATCGCCCGCTTCCTTCCCCCCTGCGTTTCCTTGCCGCTGGGCCTTCCTCTCTGCACCTGCTGCAGCGTCCTCAGCCGCAAACTCTGCGTCCTCCTCGGCCTGCGCAGCAATGCATGCAGCGTTTTGTCGGTGGCATGTGGGACAACATCCTCAAGACAACGAGAGCCAGACAACATGCAGGTTATCTAGCCCATACACACCGTACCACAACAGGTGGCATGGTGTACACAAAGCATAGGACAGCCATACCGCAACCCTGACTCTACAACTCAAACCCATCCCCACCTGCAGCTGCGCCTCCTCCTCCAAGTTTCCGCGCTTGACCATGGACATGAGCTTCACCCCGCGGATCACCGCAAGCACCTCCCGATCTCCGCCGTGCTCTGCTTCGCTAGCGCTGGCACTCTCGCTCTGAACGCTCCTTCCGCTTGAGCTCTCGCGCTTCTTCCGACCCTTGCCGCCGCCCCTTCCCGGCCCCCTGTGCGGGGCTGCAGCTGCGGGCGAGACGGCGTACGATGGCCGGGCTCCAGGCTGACCCATGGGTCGGGGCGGCGGGGCGGAGGAGTCTGTGACGAGGTGCTTTCCGGGGTTGAGCCAGGGCTTGAAGTGGATGTCGGGCATGTGCGGGGTGCTGTGTTTAACGTCGAGCTCATTATCATCTCGCCGCGGCCGAATGTCCATGTACCTGCGGGGGGAAACGTTTTAGTGGGTGGTTCAATCATGTGCTGAAAACACTGGCCGCGAGTAGGGATGTACAGTGTTTGTCATGTGTACCGGTGTTTGTCTAGGTGACCTTCAAGAAGGTGGTCTCGGAGTAGGTACAGGCTGGACAAGCAGCCCGTACGACTCGGAATCGCTGAAGGCTGCAATGAAAAGATAAGCACACTGCACAACCTAGTGTACCCCGCTGCCAGTCTTCATCATCCTGCCGCAGCTTCCCTCCACCGTAACCCTTGCAGCGGAAGCCGCGCATTTGCCTGACCAGCCCCACTGCCCCTCCCCCCACTCATCTCGCCCCGCCTCCCTCTCCCTGCTCACTTGGCTCGGACGCCGGCGTACAGCGGGTTGGGCGGGAACTTCTCTGGCGGCATGAACCAGCCCTGCCCCACTAGCGGGTACCGCTCAGGGCTGTAGATGTTGGGATTGCGCGGAGCAGCCCGGCGACGGTCCGCCTCCTGTCACAGGGTACGGCACACAGCGTCAGTTCGTGTAACGAGTTCTTGTATAATCAGTCCTCCCTTCAGCTCTATGCTAAGGCAAGGGGTGGAGCTGTCCTGCAGCAATCGCATCACAGATCCCCATGACGAGTGCGACATCCCTACAACCCTTCTCGTGCTGGGACCCCTAGCTCCTGCCAAGCTCTTAGCCTCCCTTGGCTCCCTCCCCTTCCTATCCAAACTGCCCGAGCACAGCGCCGCTTACCTCCTGTGATACAGTCTTCTCTCCAGCACCAACGGACCGACGGGCACCCAGCGGCGCAGGCGGCACGCCCTCCGGAATGGGCTGCATGCCGGACGGGCGCCAGGCGCTTGCACCCAAGGACTGCGCACCAGCGTCCTGGCCTCGGTCAATCGAGTCAAAGGCCCCAGCACAGTCGCCATCGTGGTGGCCCATGGTGTGAGTCGCATGAATGGGCAGCGACGCTGGCCGCCGCACCGCCGTCTCCGGCTTCTTTGTCGGCTGCCGTGCGCTGCGCGCGAGCCGCTTCTTCGCCGGCAGGTAAGCGGCACCCGGCGTGAACGCCGGCCGCAGGTTGACCGTGCCCTTGCCAGCCGGCTTGCCGCCCAACACGCTGCTGACCCATGGCTTGTTTAGGTAAGCCTTGTCCAGCGCCGGCAGGTGGGTTCCCTGACCATCCACACCGCTTCCCTCATCGTCCGCTTCTGCCCCATGGTCCCTTGAAGCCGCCGCCGCCGCTGCCGCCTTGCTGGTAGCGCCGCTATGCCCATGCGCTGCGGTAGCAATGCCGCCACCCGCCAAGAAGGACGTGGTCTCAAAGCCCGCACCCTGCAGGTACGGTGATTCCTCCGGGCTGTATGCTCGTCCAACGTACGACTCTACAAGGTCAGCACGGGATGGACGAGGCTGCGAGGCTGCTGAAGTCGGTACCGGCACGGGGGAACTCCGTGTAGGTGACACAGGGGCGACAGGGCGGTTGTGATAGGGACTGGGCTTCAGGGAGGGAGAGACGACGTTGAGGCCGGGGAGGATGGTTGCGTGGCCGCCATAGCCGTCCGTGCTTCCCACTCTCGGGGACCCCGATCGAGTGCTCCGCTCTGCATCCAAGCTGCCTACACCAGAGGGCCGGCGCTGGCCCTGCTGCTGAGCCAGCAGCTCGCCATAGGCACTGCCGGGACCGTTATTGAAGTAGCCATCAGAGGTGGAGATGTTGTAGCGCTTGCCGCCGCCGGGAAAGGCGTTGGAGGAGGGCGGGCGCAGCAACACCGTGCGCGGCTGCATCTCCCAGGCTGTGCGCTCCAAGTGGAAGCGGGAATCCCACACGGGGCGCCCGCCGGTGGGCTGCGGGATCTCGTACACAAAGCCGCTGTCGCCGCCCTGGAGGCCCACGCTGAGGCCAGCGACTGAAACACTAGCGGCAGTGCCGTCCGCGTTGTTAGTACGGCCCAGCCTGTGACCCTATGGGAAGATTGGGCAAAGCAGAGCGATGCAAGTTGGGTGTTAGGCTTGAAAGGAAAGTGGACTAAGGCATACATAGTAGTGCGCGGCAGGGGTCGCCGCTTACACGTAGATCTTGACGCGCACTGCGCCCAGGATAACAGCAGGGGGGAAGGTAAGAATGGGGTTACAGCGCTCCCGACACACCTGTTGAACTGATGTGTATGACGTCTGGTCCATGTCCCCGGCATCCTCACTATACTGCCGGGGTGAACCTTTAGGGGGCTGATACAGCGGCCCCGTGTAGCCAGTGCTTGGGGTGGACAAGATGTCAGGGCTGCAGTGGACAGCGTCTGGATTCCGGGCGGCTTTCTCCCAACCGGGACGTGGCTGCAGGGCTGTCGGCATGCACTGATCCTGAGTATCCTCAGCCATTCGAAGGCTATTCATAACCCAGAAGCCAAGAGTGCTTTAGCCACGTTGTCGCAGCCGAGCAGCCTAGGGAACCACGCCGGCTCCTCGAGCAGTTGGAATGCAGCTGCGGGTTGGTTTTTGGAGAGGCCGTCACGGACAACTGGGTCAGTCCAGGTGAAGATCAGAGTAAGTATGAGTATGCCTAGGTATATGGGTCGTTGGTGTAAGGCAAACGCGCTGGACCAGAACACGAACACGGAGTTTGCAAGGGCGTCTAACGGATCACGCCCCCAAAAGCATAGGATTAACATGCTATTCTACGTTAATGGATTATCGGACGCAAGCGAACTCAAGAGAAAGGACGGACAGGTGAAGTATTGCGGCAACTGCATGTGACGCGCGACAGCCGAAACATAGCGTCCTCCTCGACATCTATCTACAAGCCCAACCTTGTGGTATACTCAAGCCACAGCCATGCTCCAGTTGCTCCAAGCTTTTACGTCTAAGCCTTGACTACACAGAACATTTCGGGGCAAACCACTGAAGGACAGCTGGTAATAATATGGCTACACAATCGCATTACGGGTGTGAAAAAATTACCGAAGGCATCTCTCTTTGCAGAGTTCTACTCTGATTTCTGTTGGTCAGGTGTATCGTACTAGTCACCTTTCTGAACTTGGTCGCTGTGTTGCGAGCAACCTTAATTGCAACAATGTCGAACATCTACAATTTAGAGCCCCCTACCAAGGGCAAGGTGAGGTACTGGCAAACGACGCCTTTTGCTTATGTAGTCCTCACTAGACGACACAGGCCCACTGTGCAAGCAGCACTTAGGGATCGCTTATTGTAATACTACGTTAAAGCGTCTTGTGTTTCCTGGATGCTTGCTGCGATGTAGGTAATCCTGCATACAAGCTTGGGCGATCTGGAGGTAGAATTATGGCCAAAGGAAGCACCTAAGGTTGGTTAGAACAATGCTGTTCAGTTGAAATGAATTCCTATGCAGCGCACGGCGGGTTGGTGTTGTGCTAGAGCAGGGTCGAGGGAGAGCTTCCTCGTGCGCTTTAGTTAGCAACACACTAGTCTGTATCGCTACGGGCTCATGACTGCGTAATATTGATGGAGGGTAGTATGGCGCTTGTATCCGTGCCACACCCAGATGGCCGATGGCATCCATCCCGTCAATGGCTGAAGTGGTCTCGTGCCACGCGACTTGAGCCTATTGTCTGTCTCCCTGCCCTTTATACATACACCTAACACGCGTCGTTGGCTACTAGGCCCACGGTCATACCAAGCCAAAGTCATCGCTTACAGTATGCAGCCTTCCTTTCCCCTTGGGCGTCATTCCCTTCCCTTCCCTCTTCATTTTCCCCCTGTACTAGGCCTGTCGCAACTTCGTCCAGCTTTGCGCGGAGGGGTACTATGATAACACCATCTTCCACCGGATTATCAAGGACTACATCGCGCAGGGGGGCGACCCAACTGGCAGCGGGACGGGTGAGCCAGCACGAGCAGAGAGGTGTTCCAGTTTAGGGGCCGTAGTACGGCTATAGGTGTTGTACGGTGAAGTGCGCCCGGCATATGGGCTTAATGGAGGCCATGGAGGCCACGGTATGGGTGATGCAAAGTGAGGATGATGCGAGGGCACCGGCTCAGCACCCCTACCATCTATGGACGATGCGAAAGGGTCGGGTCCAGTGTAGGGCACAACCATGGCCGACGAGATAGTTCATAATCATAGGGCCCCATGCCGATCTCTCGCACGCGCAGGCGGGGAGTCCATCTACGGGGAGCCGTTCAAAGATGAGTTCCATTCCCGCCTTCGGTTCACCCACAGGTAGGGACAACTGAGCAGCAGTTACAGCGGCAGGAGGGGAGGGACCAGGGGACTGGCACCCGTCAAAACATGACTGGACATGGCACCGCATGCGTTCATCACCACATGCCTAACGCCCCCAGCGGCACCTACTTCGTTCGCATGGCACCATTAGTCCTCTGCGTCGCATTACCAACTCCCTGCTCCCCAGTCTCCCTCAACATGTCGCTTCCCTGGGCGCTCCTTGTTCGCCGCTGCACACATCAATCGCGACAGACACTCACACGCGTATCGTTTACCAAATCCGCGCCCATGCCTCCCTGCCTGCTTCCATGCCCCACCGTCCCATTCCCCTAGGGGTCTGGTCGCCTGCGCCAACCAGAATGAGCCGCACACCAACGGCTCGCAGTTTTTCATCACGCTGGATAAGGCGGACTGGCTCAACAACCGCAACACCATCTTCGGCCGCGTCGTGGGCGACACGGTGTACAACATGCTGCGCTTTAATGAGCTGCCGGTGAGAGGTCTTGAGGAGGAATTTTTCAAGCCCTGGGACCTTGACCCTGGAACGGTGTGCAGATGTGTCATGTGTACGGACAAGAGCTACCGGGTGATTCTCGCCATTGCGAGCTCCAGACAGACGGGGTTCACGACATAGTCCCGCCCTCCAACCTCCCCTGTTGACGATCAGATCTTTTCTGATGCCCGACCCGTCCCAACCCGTCCCATCGCTCCAGGTTGACGACAACGACCGGCCTCTGGACCCGCCGGTGATTCGCGAGGCTGAGGTGGTGTGGAATCCCTTTGACGACCTGGCGCCCCGAGTGGACCGAGAGGCGCTGAAGGCGGAGGCGCAGGCGCAGAAGTGCGTGGGGCCGGGTTTAGGTAAACTGAGCCGCAAGGAAAAACTGGCCGTGACCCTAGGAAGACCAGTTGGGCCCGGTGGGGATGTGCGCCCTGGGTGCGCCCTGAACATGGGGAGCTGATAGCTATGGAAGGCAGCGGTCATGACGGAGCTAGCGTTGCGAGGGGCATCGCGAGGCAAGCGAGCGAAGGACGGGGTGCCCCGCCGGCCTATGTGGGCTATGCCGTTGCACCATTGGCGAAATAGTACAAACCTGCATGCGCACATTATGAACAACACAAGGCTGCTAGGAAAGCAAACCTAACCCGCGGAAAGGAAGCACGGAGGATATTCCCACATCCTTCAAGCCACTCCTTGCATCCCTTGCATCGTTCTTCGCAGGGCGGCTGCCGAGGCTAAGAAGCGTGCCGCGGGACGGACCAAGAACTTGGCGCTGCTGTCATTTGGCGACGAGGCGGAGGCCGAGGAGGAGGAGGCGGTGCAGGCATCTACGCAGGCTGCGCGGCGCGGCACCAAGATTCGCTCCGCTCACGATGTGCTGGAGGACGAACGGTGAGGCTGTGTGGTGCTTGGGGACCTGCGATGCTCTCGCTCCTGCTGCTGAGACGGGACAGCTGGAAATCTGCTTTGGTCATGTGCGCTGCCAGCTGCCCTGGCGGCTTCCTCCAACGACGGTGTGATGAACGCTTTGCAACCTGCCTTTCCCAACCTATGGTAGTTAGGATACCGGGCAAGGATTAGCAAGCGTGGCTTTCTCTAAGTAAAATCAGGGTTTAAAGCTCTGCCACTCAGTTCCGTCGCCAACCGGACTTCTTCTTCACTTGCTGGCCTTCCTTGGTGTTCTTCCCCGTCTTTCCCTCAACCCCCCGACGTCTCCCAGGCTTGCTAAGGAGCGGGCCATAGAGGAGGCGGAGCTGCAGCGCATAGCAGCTGAGCGCCCAGCCAAGCGGCCAAAGCAGGGCGGCGGAGAGGGGGCCGGCGCAGGGGATGCGCTGGCCAGGGCTAAAGCGGCCGTGGAGCAAGCCGTGGGTGAGTGGGCCCGTGAGTGGGACGGTGCCAAACGGCGCTTGAGGGGTCGAGTTCCGTAATGATAGGGGCCTCCAGCCCCCTTCGTCTTGCCCTCACGTGTGGTTTGGTCTTTCTTTGGCCTCACCACTTGCAGGGCGTGCGACACGCGGCGGCGGCAACGAGCAGGCAGACGAAGACGACGGCGGCGAGCTGGATGCCGAAGACGATGGCAAAGGCGCGGCTGCCAAGGCGGCCTCCGCCGCCTTCGCGGCCTCCATGCGCGCCAAAGTCATGGCGGCACGCACACAGGCAGGGGATGAGCCCAAGGCGAAGACAGCCAGGTGCGTGTGCCTGTAAGCAAGCATACGATGCCTCTGTCTCGTGACGAGCTGTCTGAAGGGTGCTTGCTCGCCATCTCCGAGTTGCATGCATGCCGGCATCCCGCTGCCTGCTCTGCCCTTCCCTGCCGCCGTACATACCACGGTGCGGCTTCCGTCACCATGTCGCGGCTTGGCTGCCTTTGCTGCTGCAGGGACGTGGGGCGCTCAGGGTCTCGAGACCGCGACGAGGGCGGCCGCCCCAGCCCCAGTGGCGACGAGGACGACGGCGGGAAGCGGCGCGGCAGCGGCCGGGACGCCGGCGGCTCTCGGAACTACTTGGCGGAGCGGCAGGCAGAGCTGGAGGCCATGCGGCAGGAGGCCACTAACCGAACGTACGGCAGGGTTAAGGCCGTGGCCGAGGTAAGCAGGCAGGGCGGGTTGTTGGGTTGCATGGGTGCGGCGCTACTGCTGACGCTGCGTGCTAGCTGCCAGGCGCACCGTCAAGGGGATGTTGGAATTGGTATCGTTGACGCGTAGTTGTTGTGGTGGGCCACCGCTTAGCCCGAAGGCAATGCCGCGGCCTTAACCCGTAACCCGGTCTTTGGGCAGTATGAGCTTACCGTATTGCATGGTGCCTTGGCCATCTGCCAGGTTGCGGACGGCGACCTGTTGAAGCCGTGGCAACTGAACCGGGAGCGCTACAAGGCGCGCAAGAAGGCAGTGGGGGATCGCGAGAAGGAGACGCTGGCGCGACTGTCTAAATTTACATCGGCACTCAGGTGAGTGTGAGGTGAACGTCCGGGTGGGATAGGGTCTTGGGCTTGGACTTGATCCGGCCAGCAGGCATGTGGGTACCGCCCATCCATCCACGCAATCTGCAGGTTACACGTGCGTGTAGCCGTCCCAGCACACAAAGCATTTCCAATCGTAAGAAGTAACCGCGCCTCCCCTGTCGCTGCCTCCTACAGAGGTGCTCCGTCTGCTGCTTCCAAGAAGCCTGATGCCCCGGCAGCAGGAGGAAAGCCATCAACCGCACGCTCAGGCGATGAAGCCGGCCCCGCCGCCGCCGATGTTGGCGCCAGCGGCAAGGACGCCGGCGGCTATGCGGGCAAGGTGCGGTCCGATGTGGACCACCGCGCATACATGCCCGCGGCGTGGCGTGTAGACGGGTACCTAGAGGAGGAAGAGGACGTGGAGGGTGGAGGCGGCGGAGGCGACGCGCTGGCGAGCCTGCGGGAGCATCGCTTTGAGGCGGGCAAGGAGCGCAAGGACGCCATGGCCCGCGACATGGACAACCTGGATGACTATGTGGTAAGCTAGTGCTGGAGACGGTTCGGGTCAACGGAAGGATGTCTTGGGCTATAGAGGAAGGAAGTTTTGGGGGGCATGGCACGTCAGGTGCTCGTTGGGCGTGCCATGGGCGGTAATGCAACGATAAACAGGACAGGCGACACGGCAACACGGCTGCTAACAATCAATCCTATTGGCCTTGTCCGCCTATCTTTCCACAGGTATATGATCCCCTCCTGGAAAAGGGCAAAGGCAAGTGGAGCGCCGCTAATCAGCGCGAACAGAAACGGCAGAACGAGTGGGCTGGTCGGGCCAACATGTGATGGGCTGCGAGAATGTTGTTTGCTTGCATGAGCCGGAGTCCAGGACCAAAAGGGCGGGCACGTTGTGGCAGTCCAGCCGCAGCGTATTTAGTTAAGCGGATTCAGGATACTACTGCCATACTACGCACCGTCACTGGCCAGTTACGCTCGGTGGATCGCTACTCGCCTCCCATCCCTTGGGACCTTGTGCCACTGCTTGTCGTACCCTGCCGACCGCGCTGAGGTTGGGATTGGGGTAGACGGCCACGGCGGCCGCCTGGCCAAGGGGGAAGAGCAGGTGCTTGGCCAGAAGCAGGAAAGGTAACGTGGTCCTGGCCTGCAGCTGGTAACACATGCACCGGTGCCGCATTCAAAGGTTAACGCTGGGCGTGAGGAACGGCGTGAGGAAGCGTGTGTTCTGGGCAGGCTGGTGGTGCTGAGCGTTGTATACTTGCGGCTGCGCCTGGCATAGCGGAAACTGCTGTTGTTGTTGCTGGTTGGTTGTGATTTGGTGTAATGCCGCAGCCGCAGCGATGCTTAGGACATGTCGAAGACGCGCCGGATCTTGGGCCAACTGAGGAGTAATGCTCAGGAGTAATGTAGATTTGCTGCATGGTCCAGGCAGACACCTCTTAACAGACAACCCTTCTCAATAGCGCTATTGAACTTGGCCAGGAAAAAGTCCTCAGAAAACAGAGCTTGTGAAAACAGAGCTTGTGAAACGAGGGGATAGACGGAGTGTTAGACTGTCAACCGCACGTGCCTGATGCAAGCTCAAGGACACATGCATGGACTCGTTCAGGCAGGCCGCAAGCGTGAATGCATGATTGGCGGCGCCTTGGCAGGCGTCAGTGGGCGCCAACGGGGCGGCTGGTGTTTCTTGCCTATCATGGCGCCCAAGTCGGCAGCCTAGAGATACACACTAGGCGCTCTTGTGATGGTGGTTGTCAGCAGCACATTGGTGGTTTGATGTGTCGTACTCTCGTTGTTGCTACCGTAAGCACGGGGACGGATACCGTTGTCAACAGCCATGAATAAGCCTGAAGGCAGCCTTGTAAGCATGCGCTGTCGACATGCAACCTGTTTTCGCTATGTGCCCCTAAGACCCGGGTGTGGTCTAGAAGTGAACCCGGGGACGGAAGAGGAGGATGTGGGTACGGACGCGGACAAGGACATGCGGTGCGCCTTGCAGGACCAGGCAACCATTGTCCAAGCCCTTGCCAGGAAACGCCTATGAAAGACGAAAAGGTGTTTTGTACCACGACACGCGGAACCAGTGCGGGGTTTGCTCGGATATGGATTAGGTCCTTTTGCAACGTTTCCTGCATTGTGCCACTAACAGCACACGCGTTGTCGTCTGAACACGCTTCATCATCTGCGGTTATGTCACGACAGTAAGCCGGGCCAGAAGCGCTTCACCGGTAGGCGCTAAGGAGACGCATGGATTGACATCATACCAGGCTTTTAGGTATACGAGTATCGCAGGCTTTTAGGGAGTCGGACACCCGCCGGTATGGTAGTGGCGTACGACACCCGGCATGTCAGGGCCAACGGCTGTCGCTGATCTAGTAGCTCAGCCTAGGGGGGATGGCGGATGGATGGTGAAGAGAGTCTGGGTGCACGAAGCGACCAGACGACGACGCGACCAGGCAAGAAGAGTCAAATCGGCACCATGTTGGGCAGCGCAAGCATAGCCTACATTCACTGAGCTAATGCGCACTGGCGCTGCAAGCATATTAGCCTAGCGCTGTCACAAAAATCCTAGGCATGTCGTCCATATAGCTTTACATGGGACGGTGGGAGTAACTAAGCTGCGACGTTGCAAGCTCAGGGGCGAGCCGGAAGCGCACCCCCGGCCGCATGCCTACATGCCGCAGGGTACGTTCCAAAACGTGCACCAGGCTATTTCGCCGTACAAGAGGCCCGCATGGCAACCAAACTACGCATGGCATGCCAAGCCCCATTCGACGGCAATTGTCACTTAGACAGTAAATAGCCCTGACAAGCATAGAGGATTACCCCTACGTGGCCTGCTGTTTCTAAGATTACAAAACTTTCCTGCCTGACGGTCACAAACGTTTGCGTCTCCCTTCTAGAGGAAAGTGTCCATCAACACAAGTTTCAATTTGGGACACTTTCCAGCCCCTTCCCGTAATGTTGGCGTTGAGATGTCCACTTATAAGCCTCTAGCAACATCTGCACATAATTCCTGAGTACATTTCGAAATATCTTAAGCATGGTCGTATCTGGACGCAGGGGAGGCACACAAAGGCGGGCCTGGGTGTTGCAAGCCAATCCTGACGAAGCATGACAAGCGAGGATTGTCGCAGGCAACAAGGGGTGAAGCAACCCGAACAAAGCATAGCACAGTCTTTTATGTACCAGAGTTCAATTAGCCTGTCAAGGTGCCTTAAGGAGCTTTGCTGGGGTAGGCCCGCGCTTGCAACATCCCTAGTCTCAACATTCAGCTGTTACGAGCAAACAGTTTCTTACAACCGCTACAACAATAGCTGCTCGTCAGTCTGCTTGCGAACAAGTCGTTTTTTTATCAAGCCACGGCCCAAATGGTGCGCCTGGGGGAATTTGGCAACGAGCATGACAAGACTTTCCTTGGCCGCAAACCCTTGTTACCTAGCTGCCTTATCTTATATTACGCAGCTTCACATACAATAGAAGCAATGTTTGTTAGAAGGCGGGATTTCCTTATGAAGCCTGACAGCTCAGGGCTCCAGGAGAGGGCGTGGATTTTGAAACAATCCATACAAAGGCACCCGCGCGAAAATACTATGGAGGCGTTCTCTACTTCTCCTATAATTACATACTCCTGCATTTGCGAAGTAGACAAAAATGCTGCGCCCCGACGTGTCACGCAAGAAGGAGTACAAGAAGGGCATTGATGCCGAGGAGGCGCGCCGCAAGCGTGAGGACAATATCATCGCTCTCCGTCAGAACAAGCGCGATGAGAACCTGCAGAAGAAGCGCTCCACGTTTGCGCCGGCCTCGGCGTCCGCCAACTTTGGCATCGAGGATAGCACCAAGAACGCTGTTGGGCGGGTAAGATACTTTTGGGATTGATCCTAACAAATTGCCATGTCATGTGGGACTGTAGTCTATTCTCTGTTGTTCGGCGCGGGAGTGATCGGAACGCCCAATCTCCCTTTGCAGCACCAGCTCGATGAGCTGCCCATGATGGTCCATGGCGTGTTCAACGGAACCGTCAGCGAGCAGTACGATGCAACCCAGCGCTTCAGGAAGCTCTTGTCGATTGGTAAGTCGCTTTGGTCTGGACGTCGCGAATGTGTCCCCATACAGACTGTGTTTGTCCGTGTCCTGTGCAGAGCGCAACCCGCCTATTGAGGAGGTTATTAAGACGGGCGTCATCCCCAAGTTCGTGGAGTTCCTGATGCGCCATGACACGCCTCAGCTCCAGGCAAGCACATTGCCGCCTAAGGTTGCCATAGCACAGGGAATTTGCCTAACACGTCCTGTACATCCTTCTTGCAGTTTGAGGCGGCCTGGGCCCTTACCAACGTAGCCTCGGGCACTTCTGAGCATACGAAGGTGGTCATCGACCACAACGCAGTGCCCATCTTTGTGCAGCTCCTGAACTCTCCTAACGACGATGTCCGCGAGCAGGTATGATTGTCAGCTCTATGTTCTATTTTGCACAAAATGTGGCATAGTACTGAACAGCTTCTCCTTGTAGGCTGTTTGGGCACTGGGCAACATTGCCGGTGACTCCCCCAAGTGCCGCGATTATGTGCTTGGGCACAACGCACTGCCGCCGCTGCTTGAGCAGCTGAAGGAGAACAGCAAGATTTCCATGCTCCGTAACGCCACTTGGACGCTCTCCAACTTCTGCCGTGGCAAGCCCGCGCCTAACTTCACTGTGGTAAGCCTTGGGTTTAGGGTCTGACGTGCTGCACCTTTCACTGGCGAATTGCCCTGCCGACTTAACCTGTTTGCCGCTGCGCAGACGCGCCAGGCCCTGCCCACGCTGGCGCGCCTGATCCACCATACGGACGAGGAGGTGCTGACCGATGCTTGCTGGGCGCTTTCATACCTCTCCGATGGCGATAACGACCGTATTGACAAGGTCATCGAGTCGGGAGTGTGCCGACGGCTCGTGGAGCTGCTCCTGTAAGTCCTCTAATGGGTTTTGGGGTTCTTTGCTTACCTGCATAGCTGTTAGCGGGTTCTGGAGTTCTTTGCCTGCTTAGTTATTATGCGTGAACTGGTAAGTGACTCTGTACCCCCTTTCCCAATGTAGGCACTCGTCGCCTGGTGTGCTTGTCCCTGCCCTCCGCACTGTTGGGAACATTGTGACCGGCAACGACATGCAGACCCAGGTTATTATCAACTGCGGGGCATTGGCTTGCCTACACAACCTGATGATGACTAACCACAAGAAGAGCATCAAGAAGGAGGTAAGTTTGGGGGTTTGCCTTCAGGAAAGGGACGTATACTGGGAAATGACTGCCACCCGTTGTAACACCAGAAAATGTGTATTGATTTGACCGCGACTTTCTACCCGCCATGTCCGTGTCAACCCTCGCCTGTGCAGGCGTGCTGGACCGTGTCCAACATCACAGCCGGGACGAAGGACCAGATCCAGTGTGTCGTCGACTCCGGGCTCATTCCCCCTCTCATCAACCTGCTTTCCACCGCCGAGTTCGACATCAAGAAGGAGGCGGCATGGGCTATCAGCAACGCCACCTCTGGCGGCACTTCGGAGCAGATTAAGTACCTGGTCCAGCAGGGCTGCATTCCGCCGTTGTGCAACCTGCTGACGGTCGCCGACATTCGCATCATCACTGTTGCCTTGGAGGGCCTGGAGAACATCCTGAAGATTGGGCAGCAGGAGCGCAATATGCCTGGCAGCGCTGGAGTTAACCCGTACGCGCAGCAGATTGAGGACGCCGATGGCCTGGACAAGATTGAGCACCTGCAGGACCACCCCAACGAGGACCTGTACGAGAAGGCGGTGCACATCCTGGAGACGTACTTCGATGTGGATGAGGGCGATGACCAGAACCTGGCGCCAAGTAAGTTTAGGTCTTGGGTTTTCGACTGTCTGCCATCATGCGACTTCATTACTAACGGTACCTTGATGGCGCGATGTGACGTATCCTGTCTATTCGGGTGCTTAAAACCATGCAGGATCTAAAGAAATGGTCTATGTTCTCCCATCTCTTTGCAGGCGTGAACCCGGCCCAGAACACCTACTCCTTTGGCGCCCCTGCGCCAGCTCAGGGGGCGTTCAACTTTGGGGACCCCAACGCTGGGGCAGCGGCTCCCCAGTTCAACTTCCAGTAGCTTCAGCTTCAGCTGCGCGGTGGGGGAAGCAATCAGCAGGGAGTTGGAATGATGGACCTCATGCATGCCATATCGCATGTGTAAGGGGCATGTGAGGTTCCTTGGCACGTTAGTGGCAGGCGATTGCAGGGGCAGGAGGGTGTTTCGGTTGGCAGGTTTGGAGGCTTATTTAGTTTTCAGGTACAGGGGCTTTACGTCCAGTTAAAACTGGCGACCTGTTATGACTTAGCTGAGAGCTCATGCTGGTTTGAAAGCGCTGGTTGCTGCTTATGCTGCACGAGTGCAGGTTTATGGTGTGCAAACGGTGGGGCCTAATGAAGAACATGCAAGGTTTCGTGTGCAGTCTTGAGCTGCGTAGTAGTTAGCATGCCTAGTTACGGGTCTTTGGCAGTGTGTCTTCCATGCAAACGCACATTGCAGGGCTTGTTGGGCTTGTTATGAGCGACGACTTCGAGAATTATCGTTAGGTCTTGCGGCTGCCTCAGGAGCGGCTGTGCTTAAACTCACGGTGCACAAAATGCTGTTTCGTCGGCGCATGTGTGATATGTCGAGTCAATTTTCCTGCTTCTGTTTTGGTGTTTGCGATTGTGATACATATAGTTATTTTCTACATTTTTGCTGCTCAATCGCCAACACCAAAACATAACGTGCGATGTTTAGTGCGGGCTAGGGACGTTTTAACGTTCGTTATTGCCGTGTTGTGACATGGTACCGCGTTGTGGTGTGGCAGCGTACTGCATATCGTTTGGTGTTTGTGCTTGTCTTGTTTGTCGGTTCTATTTTGACCATTTTTTTTACTTCTATGCAAAGCGAGTCGTAACCCATACGTCAACATGCCGTCTCATCTCCGCATGATTTGGAGGGGGGCGGTCTGTTGCCGTCGTGTAAAGTGTTTCAAGTCAATCTGAGAGTTTCAGTTCCATGCGTCGTGAGGATTACCCTTGTCTGCGCCCTCAGCAAGTTACATACACGAATGAAGCGTTAACATAGATGTAGTCAGTGCTGGTTGCCAAAGCTAGTCTCGTGCAGTATCTCTAAACGATAGTCCAAAGTAGGCTTTCTTCTTCCGGGTGTCGCTTTGTCATTGTGATGGAGCACCTCCTTGTAAAACTTCTGGAAACTATCATGAGGAGTGTAACCGGTTTGTGTTGCTGAACACAGTACGATTCAGCTGCATGCTATCCACTCTCCTCACCACCCCATTACCACCATCGTTCCCATAGTACTCTCAAATCCCCTCCTCTGAACCCCACTGTGCAGTACGGTTCGGCATCCATCACATCACTCTTCTCCACTCAATCACCCAAACATCGCCACTGCGTCGTACTGTACAGCACGGCACCGTTCAAAGCACAGCCACCCACCCCCCTCACATTGTCATCACAGTTGCGTGGTTTTACGTGCCAGTTTGCGCGCACTTTCAGTGCTCTTTCAGCCATATCTTTAGTATGGTAGGTGCGACGGTTGCACACGGATACACAGCCTGTGCCGTACAAGAAGATAGGAAAATATAGCCGTTACCCCCGCCTCTCACAATATCATCCTGTTTGCGCATCGTCGCCGTCTCACGTCGTTAGGAATTAGACACCCGTCGCAAAGCCCCACGCTATGAACGGCAAGCCCTATGCGCGTGCCGATGCTTCTGACCAACTAGGTGCATCGTTGTTGCAGGACAGACTCCTTCCCCATTCGCGTCAAAACCTAACCCAAAGAGACCACAACTTCGTAGTTTCCGTACTTGAACAGCTGCGCATGCTGCTCCAAGCGTTCGCATGCTGCCTTGCGCCGGCGCTTGTCGTTTATGATGCCAAGAATCCAGGTGTCAAGGTCATCGCCCCCTTCCATTGCCTCCAAGCACGAACCTGGCGGAGGAAGGCATTTGTGGCATCAAAGCCTTATTTCCAAGCGGCAGGGGTTGCTGGCACCAAAACGGTGCTTCGCAAAACGAGTAGCTATAGGAACCATACCTCACCCAAGGCGATGCAAACGCCCGGACTGCACCCGTTTGTATGTGACTTACCGTGCAGCACAACAGGCGTCAAGAGACCTCTTTGCAAGTCGCCACCGAGAGCTTGCCTTAACGCACCCAGCATCTCGACCTGGCTCGCAGCCGGAAACACGCGGCCCATCGCCGGAATGTCCGCTATGGCGATTGGAGTGGCTGTGGGGCGACGAAAGGCGGCAGCATCATATCTTTACGAGGGAAGCTGCTTTCCAAGGCGACCAACACGTTTATAGCTAACCCAGCGTCCCGCAAAAGGTTATTGTAAGCAAACAGCAGCGGCAGTTGGAAGGGGACTAAACTTCAATCGTGGCCCCAGCCATTGATAGGCCCCTTGTGCCTAACCTATAAGCAGCATGTCCCAAGCATCCTAGCAGCTGCCCCACCCCCGCATACTTCACCCCACCCACGCACCTCCCAAGCCCTTCACCGGCAAGCTAATGCAGCCCAGCCGGTGGTTGTACTGGTAAACCCAGTCGCGGACCTCGAAGCTCTCCAGACTGCTGCAGGGCCGAGATGCCGTTACCGCATCTGGCAGAACCATGCATTCGGCATCAGCCGGCTCTCGGGCTGTGGTCCCCGTTGGCGAATTAGTCCGGTCGCGTCCTGTTGCAGGCTGCTCGGCGACGGGCCTGGGAGCCACGTGAAGTCGCAGCCCGGACAGACGACAAAGGTTGTAGCCGCCCTCCGTGGCATGCATGCGCTCCATGAGGGGCGCGGTCTGGAATCGCACCAGAGAGGAGAGCACAGCAAGGGAATGGCTGCGTTACGGGACGCACTTCCTAATGGCACGCACTTGAAACGACAGGGCTGTGCTCCAAAAGCTGCGTTAAAGATACGCACATCCACAATGCACAAGGTGCGCGCAGCATTTCGTGCGGCCAGAGGACTTGCCAGGTAGGTGATGAAGATGGACGTGACGGTGCCGGGCGAGTGCTCGAGGGTTGCCGTACATGAGCCGTACGTGGCGAGGTACGGTGTGTAGACAACGTCAAAGTCCTCAAGCGCGACTTGGACCACCTGCAGGCGTAACATCACGCTTTGAAGCCGGTCGCAGAAGACACATGCAGGCTGCGGGTACCGGTACAGGCCGCAGCCTAAGAGCTGAGGACGGCTAGGATCTAAGTTCCAGGCGATAGGGGTTGGGTGAAATACGACAGCTGCTTATGTAGCTTCAAGTTCGCTCTGTTGCATGCTTACCGGCACAACGCAATCAGGGAAGTCTTGCACTGGGTACTTCCGCAGCAGTTGTTCCGGACCGGCGTTGCTGCCTATTGCCAGCACCGGCCAAAACTGCTCCTTGCGAGCGAGGGACGACAGGTCAACGCCACGGGCAGCCGCAAAAGCTGTAGCTGTCGACCTGTGTGGGCACAAAAAAGCGAGCAAAGCATTTGTGCTTGCTAACATAATGCATGCGTAACAACCCAACATGGATTTGCATGAGGGGGAAAGCGAAGGGGGTCTTTTACAGCACTGTGTAGGTGAATGCGGGCCGTTCTGGGACCCTACCCTAGCAGCTTTCAAGGCAAGGTGTGTTCGAGCTTACGGTTGCGTGGACACCATTAATGACCTGGCATACGACCCATCGCTTGTTCCTCATTATGCCCATCGTACCCACAGCGGCCGACGATTTCGTCCAAACGGTCAGTGCCACGCCACTGCTCGTTGTCAAACAAGAAGACGTCACCAGCCACGAATATGAACGACGTGTCAGGGCGCGGATATGGGTATCCCTGCGTGGTGACACGAAGGCAAGCGCAGGAGGAGGATTCCCACGGACGCCCGAACACTGGTGTTGGAAGGGCTTGCAGGAGGTGTTGCCAGGGGCCCAGCACCAGAGGAAGGACCCGGGGGTTACAATTCAGCAACAGCATACCTTCGCACGCAATAGCTTTTGCGCCGCAGTTTCGCTAGGCACCGTAACGTTGCCCTTTGCAATGGCGGTGCTGCAAGACACACCGGAAAGGCCGTTAGGGCGCGCACAGCAAAGAAGAGGTGCATCGGCGTAACGTTGCAACACCGCAGGTAACTCACGGTGGAAGCTCCATAATTTTTAGGCAAACGCCTCGTAGGCTACAGGGGTTTGGCGTTCTTTTTGGCCCCTTCGCGTGGAATTGTGTTAAGGATGGAACCCCTGTCAACATCAGCTTTGCCCGAACGAAGCCCAAATGGCTTCCGAAAATTTGCGCCCTGTGTCGCCTTTCAGTACAGCGCTAACGCTGCCAACAACCAAGCGTTGATGGTTAATGTACGACAGCCTCCGTACAAGGGGCAATTCAATCCGGCGATTTATGATTCAACGTTTAAACTTTGTAGTTAGTGTTCCAGACGTCCATTCTGCAGCCAAAAGTGCCCGACGAAGCCCCACACGTTCTTCACGGCTTGGTTCAATTTTAATTAGGCAGCTGTCGCACCGTGCGCACTGACACTCACAACTCTATTACGGACAACAACCAGAGCATACGTTTTCCTGTAAGTTCGCAAAACGCTTCATACGAATGTGCGCCTAGGTTACTTCTGAATGCCATTCGGCCTTTTTAAGATAGTCTAAGCTACAATGGCGAACTCAGCACCAGTCACCCCCGGACAGCTAGTGCAGCTTCTACTTGAGTATGGCCAGCGTGTGCGAGACATCCAAGAGAGGGCTTGGGTTTACTCGCACCCATCGTATGTGGAAAGGGGCTTGCCGCTATTGTTCTCCGCTATGGAGCAGCACCCGCAGGTTGGTATTTCGTAATCATGTTTTTTAATCAGCCGTGTCCCTTGGAAACCTTTAACGCTGACGTTTTCTCTTGGCGACAGCTTTTCAATGGTGGGAGCGGCGGCGACTCCAAGGCACAAAAGGTATGCGTTGTCGCTACCATTAGCTCTTTTGAAGCAATTTAACCAATGCACGGGTTCATAACGGTTGCAGGAGTTTGTTCGCGGTCTTGCGGAGAAGGCTTCTACCTACGTAGCCGAGGTGCAGCCTCTCGTCTCAAGCCTCAAGGCAAGTGGCATGGCCGGGGCCATTTAAGCGGCCGCCCTTGCTGCGCGCATTGCCTCAATGCGCCTTTCATGCACGCACCCTTAATACCGTATGACATGTACACCCTTCCATGCTCGTCGCCTACAGATCATTTCGCAAAACTTCACGTCCATCGGGCAGCTACTCGCCGAGCTTCACCGGGTTCTGGGGTCGCTGACGGTGAGTACGGCGCCGCCGATGCTTGTGCAGCTTTCCCGTCAACCTTAGCCTGCGTGATTGCAACATAATCGACGCGTAGTGCCTCGCTAAACGTCACAACACTATATGCAGTCCCTTCTCTTTAGCCCGTTTGGTACCTTCATTCTCTTCGCAGCTCGGCTCCTACCCGGACCTGCTTCATCAGTACATGGACACCTTTTGCGGCGCCGTGAAGGCGGGTCTGCTTCTCGAGGACGTCCCCCGGCGTGCCGTGGCACAGGTGAGCGCACGCACGCACCATGCTAGCTATCAGCCCTAATCAACAACGAATCGATGCCTTGCGACGCCTTACGAACTTGTTCGTGTCGCTTTTCGCAGATGGTGCAGCTGGCCTGCTCCCATGTGGACAAGGAGGCGGCGGCGCCGCTGCTGGCGACCGCGCAGGACCCCATCTTTTCGGAGCCCTCCATGGTGGTCTATCTGCAGAAGCTCTTCAAGCCCTCCACGCCACGCATCGCCCAGGTGTGCCTGCTGCTGCTGCTGCTGCTGACGGAAATGGACGCGTGACCACATGGTCACACGCTCTGCTGCCCGCAGTTCTATGACTGATTGTGTACATGACATCAGTGTGCGATAGCAAGGCGATAATGGAATAACTAACCCACCTGGATGTCATGTTATTTGTGCAGGTGTTGGAGCTCGTCGTCGGGCCGGCCATGAAGGTCGCCGATAACTGCGAGGGAGTCGCCGCGGCTGGGCTGCTCGAGATGCCCATTGGTGTTGATGCGGACAGCAGCGGCGGTGTGGGCTCGAGGAACGGCTCGGGTGCTGGTGAGGCAGAGACGTCACCGGCCATGGGCATGTTTGGCATGACCCGACGGCAGGTCTACCCCTTCCTGCGCCACCGCGAGGCCATTCGGCAATGGGGCCTGCTGGGCTTCCTGGTGTTTCCAGGTGAGCGTTGTCGTGTTGTTTGACCACCCCGTTTACATGATTTACCTTCTTTAACCTCTTTGACCCCAACTGGCCGAAAGGAACGCCACATCGTACACGCCTCCCACCCGCCTTCCCTGCGCCATTTCCTTTCTCACCAAAAATGCACTCTCACTCCTCCGGGTCCGCTCCGTTGCACACTCAACCCCCCGCTCGCAGAGCTCCTGCGCCAGAACGGCTCCTCGGAGCGCCTTTCAGTGTTGCTGGCGGACGGCTTTGCCCTTCACGTGTACAAGGACCGCATTGCCTGCGCCCACCAACTGGTGCTGCAGCACCTGGGGCCCGCAATGAATGCGGCGCTCGGCACGGCTGCTAGCGCCTCTGCCGGGGGCAGCTTCACCACCTCGGGCAGCGGCCTGGGAGGCCTGCTGGGCAAGGGCATGGCCATCATTGGCGGCGGCGTGGGAAGGTGAGTTTTGCGGTGGCAGCCACCCGGCTTACATGTGGAGTGCAGATTGCAGCGCCTCGGTTGAGGTTTGCTAGGCGCTGAGTTATGAGTCATTGGTGTAAGCAATTGCAGAGCGCATGACGTACTCGTGGCTACCTGATCTGCAGGTTGCGCAAGTCGCTCACGGATGACAGCGACGCACCGGAGCAGCCGCCCGCGCCGCACCCGCTGCTGGTGGACGCGGTGTGCTCCGCCGTCGTGGCGGCGCCGCTGCAACACCGCATGTGGCGCGCCTACTTGATCGGCCAGCTGCGCAACATTCATGCAGCCTGCCTGGTGAGTTGCGGGAAGAACAACCAAGGAGAAGCGAAGAAGACACCGCACATGCTAAGTTGAGGGTGCTTCTCCCTGTGCAGGCGTGCCCGTCCCGCATTCCGGGGCAAATGGAGATGCTGCTTGCAGCCTTGTCGCTGGGCCGGGAGGAGCTGCTGTGGTTTTGCAGGTACGCTTTTGGAAGGACTTCGGCACATCACTCATGAAGACAATGCAAGGACGGACATCTCGCATGCGTTTGCTCTCCCCCAATCCTTTTCATCGCAACTCCTTTTGTACCCTCGCAGGCACCAGGTCCGTGATGTGCCGGCCGAGATGGCCCCCATCATGGCCGCCCGGGGCCTCCTTAACGCCGGACATCTGCGCATGTGCACGGGAGACGACGAGCTGCAGGTGAGGGGGAAGCCGCGGTGCTACTGGGCGACTGAACCCGTGTGAGGTCAAACCTTGCTTTGAAGTTCGTTAACCGTTACCCTGCGTTGTCGTACACAGGCGCTGCAGCTTCTGTCGGCTATGGATGCGATGCACAGGATTCTGGTAAGTTTGGCGACACTGGGTTTTGATGTTAAAGCCAAAGGCGCCCCAGGCGGACAAAACAGAGCATGAATCATGGGTTCATGGCTATTGATTGCTGTACCTTATCGCTACAGGTCGAGAACCACTCGGCACTGTGCAAGCAAATCAAGGAGACCATCGGAGCTGACCTTCAGGCGCACGTCGTCACCTGCACGCCGCGTGTGGAGTTCCGTCTGCGCCAGGCCGCTGCGCAAACCGCCGCTGGGCCCACCGCACAGTCGGCTGCTGCTGCGTCAGGCCTTCAGCCTTTCAAGGTACGCCGTCTACATCCTCTACCATACCTCATGTTCTGCATTATACTTCTCCATGCAAATCCTTTGCCGTTTACCTTGCTCATCCATTACCCAGCGACGTCAGCAAGCTCTCCCTTTGTTGCATCACCCTTTCAGGACCTTTCCGACATCCTGCGGAGTGTGCTGCTCATCTCGTCACCTCCTCCCGACGCGGCTGCGCGGGTGTCCAGTGCCTGCGGCATCTGGATGTACGTCAGCCTGCAACTCGCCAGCATCGACCCGCCCATCAAGGCGGCCAAGGTGCTGCAGTACGCCGAAGACACGCGCTATCTGGATGTACTGCAAAAGGTACGCGCGCGCGAACCCCGGCCCTTTCCTCGTGGGATGTCCTTTGCAAATGTCGTTAGCTACTTGATTGTGATGGAGAGTACACTTGATTGTACATGGGCAAATCCCATATACCATCTACATCCCATTTACCTGTATCCTCGTTTCCTCACCTTGTTGTATGCCCCGCCGGATGCGCTGCGCGCAGTCGCTGGATGCCGCCCGGCTTCTGTACGAGGGGCCGCTGCTGCACTTCTCCGCTGCTGACCTAGCCCCGGGGCTGTACCACTGCGTGGAACCGCTGCTGGACGCCGCCAGACGCAGCCTGGCTAGCGGCCGGTCGGACAACATGCAGGCAGCACTGGGAGCCATGCAGGTAGCAGCCTTTTGCAATGCGTTGTGTTGACTATTGCCTGGCTGCGCTCACGGACGTGTACGGCATGCAAGGATACGGTATGCAGAGTTGAAGTGTTGAGTTGCTTTGCACCATTTTGGAAGGTATTCACCCTTGCTGATGTTGCTATGGCTTGTCTGCTTGCTATCTGCAGGGTCTGCACTGGCTCCTTCCAGCCCGCACGGAGGCTTACACGGCCGCCACGGGCGGTGTGACTTCCAGCGCGCTGCTGCTGCAACGCGTGTCGACCGGGAATGGCGGCGCCTCCAACGGCGGCGCCAGCCGCCACCCGAGCAACGACGGCGGCAGCAGCGCGGGTCAGCAGGGCGGGCTGCTGTCGAGGTCTGCAAGCAACCGGCGGCTGCAGCCGCTCCAGCCGGAGGACCTGCCGCACCGCTGCATGGACATAGTGGTGTCGTGCTTGAGGCAGCAGTTGGACCCGGTAGTCAAGGTGGGCAGTGCTGGGAGTGTAGGAAGTGTATGTTGTCTAGCATGTTACCGGTAATTTACACCCTTGTTCACCTTCCCGGATGTTGCGCTTGCAGCATCCATGTTACCAACAACGCTGTGTCGCTGTGTTGTCCTGACAAGACGTGCGTGTCCTCTCCTCTCTTTTACGCCTTCTCTACCAGGCTCCGTTGCATATGGCGTCGGCCCGTTTCGACTTTGCCGTGGTCTCCAATGCCAACCTGCTGGAGAACCCCGCAAACGGCGGCAACGTCCAGTCCCGCACCGCCAGCGGTAACAGCCTGGCCAAGGCCATTGCTCCGCGGGTCAGCGGCGGCGGCAGTGCAGGAAGGTCCCTGACACCCGAGCGCCTGCGTGGAGACAGCGGCGCGTCTGCGGCGCAGCACCACCGTCGGCTGTCCCTTGACGAAACGGAGGGCCTCGCGTCTCGTGCCGTACCACAGCGGGCGCCAGTGCCTCGTGATGCTTCGACCCTACCGGCGGCTGCTGACTTGGCGGCGAAGTTGATGCCTCTGGTCCTTGCGCTCGACAACGGAAGGCAAGTCTCTTTTGCCAGCCTGTTTTTTTAACAACGTATAGGTCATAGCATGTGTTATTGCGATTTGGGGTTTTGCTAGAACTAACCATGCTGGTGGGGATTGGCAAACTTCTCTTTCCAGGATGCTGCACGCAAACGATGGCCACAGCAGCCGCGCGGGCGACGCCCTCATGCAATGCCGTACCCAGCTGGTGGAGGCCATTCGGGACAACTTCTCGCAGCTGCTCTCCACCACTGCCTCCGCCATCACCCAGGTACAGTCTTTTGCAAATGTGGACTCCCTCACAACCGCTGCTTGGTCCCTCATATACACTGCTTGTCAAAAGATGCGTCAAATGCATGTTACATGTAACCGACCGCACCATGCGCCCAATGCAGGTTGCCGTACCGGTGCCCTCTGTCCAGCTGGCGCCCCTGCGGCGGTTTGTGGAGGTGGTGTCTATGCTGCAGCCCCACCTGGTCTCCGAGCTGCTGCCGGAGCTGGCCCGCCTGCTGCTGCAGCAGACCAGTGCGCCCACCCTTCAGGTAAGAAACGACTAGGCACAGCCCTTGCTATGGACCATGTTTCCCGTACGGTGCAAGGTGATATGAATTGTGCCCTGCCATCTGCCTCGGTATTATGGTTTTAGGGTATCCGCAACCGTGTGGCAGTACACTGAGGCGTGTGTACTTGGTATGTGTTTTGTCAATGCAGACTATTGGCTTGGACGCGACTTTCCTCGCCGGCGGTGTTCGCCCCGGAGCCCCCCCACCGTCCACGTCGGCTGAGGTTGCAGCTTCGACACAGACGCAAAAGGCCGAGATCGCTAACCCGCTGCTGCATTCCTCTTTGGCAACCCGCGGCGCTAGTATCATTAGCGCCGCGTCCAGTGGCGGCGGCACGCTCGGACCCATGGGTCGGTCCTTGTCCATCAACGCCCCCGCGCCCTCAATCCGAAATGGCACAGGTACGGTCTATTGCGATGACGCACCCGTGCTATGTAGCCCGTTTGTGTCGCTGTCCGTCGCGACCAACCTCGTAATATCCATAACACCAGTTCTTTTCTTCGTACGCAGGGATTGAGCAGAATCAGAACTTCAGCCCAATGACCGCAGCACTATCTGCGTCCGGCGGTGGGTCAAGCAATGGCAGCGGCGCAGCGGGTGCCCCAAGCACCGTCCTCCGCGCCATCCACTCGTGGCTGTGGTCGCATGTCGTCTTGGACGAGCGCCGTCAAGGTGTTTTCTACGATGCCGAGGCGGGGGCATTTGCCGCCGACACGACTGAGCCCCGCACAACTCCTAGCGCACTTACGGCGGCCACGAGCGTGCGGGAGTTGTCGCTTCTGTTCGAGGTAAGGTGCTAAGGGCACTTGTACGAATGTCATGGCGTCCTGGTGACCGTTGCCCTGACGGGCTGACATCCTGACCCTTCCTGCCTGTGCAGCTCTTTGGCCCTTGCGCGGCCGCGGACCTGGCGCGAGGCAGCGAGCAAGTCATCCATTCCTGCCTGGAGCAGCTGCAGGTGGGTGCAGGGGCCTCCTCCTAGCCCTTGAAGAACAGTACCCTCGTTGCCCGTTACCGCTCCTTCAGCTGCCGCCCTGGTGACGTGGTGACTTCCTACCTTTCTGACCTTTTAATTCTGACCTTGCTTCCGTAGGCCTACCTAAACACCAACGCCTTACCCCTTCAAGAGCTGCTGGACGCTTCCCACCTGCCCCTTGACAAGCGACTGGCTGCCGTACAGCACGCCCTGCCCGCCCTGACCTCGCCGCCCTCTGCGGCCCCGGGCAGCCGCGGCCCCCAGAGCCTCTCGCCCCTTGTTGACGCGCTGCTACGCCTAGGTCGCTGCATCATGCTGCGCATGCAGCTAGGCCGTGCGGCTGAGGCGGCCGCAGATCGCGCCGCTGACTTCATCACGCTGGCCTTGCGTGAGATGGCTGCGCCTATTGCCGTGTCTGATGGCTTTGAGGTGTCTGCGGACGGCGGTGCGGATTCGGGCAGCCATGCAGGCAGCATTGTTGCGGATGCGGACCGGCGTCAGTGGCATGCGCTGGTACGGCTGGCGTTCAAGGGCGTCGGCAGCACCGAGAGCAGCTATGGTGGCTGCCTGCTTCCTTGCCGCGACGATCCTCTGCTGACAGCCTACTTGGCTGGTGAGTGATACGCCCTGCGATCCTAAACCGTTCCCTTTCCTCCACAAGAGTTTTCCAGTTTTCCAGTTTTCGCACCAACGTGCTTCTATTCCCGACAGTCTTGTATCCACCCTTTTTCTCCCTCCCCACAGCCATGCTGCCTACCCTGGCAGCCGCCCAACGCTGGCACCGCCTGCCTGCGCTGCTGGCCGCGCTCATGGCTGCACCGCAGTGGAACCCGAGCTCGGCGGCCGGCGTGGCCGTGGTCACTGCCATGTCCATGCCGCCCCGGCCCAACTCCGGCAAGGGCTACAGCGGGCTGCGCAGCAGCAGCAGCACAGGAGCCCCTGGAGCTGTTGTGACGTCGCTGCCGCTGTCGACGGTGCAGCTGCAGATGGGCGTCATCAGCACGGTGACGGTGGCGCTGTCGCTTAGCGTGCAAGCTGCCATGGCGCAGGTAAGCCCACCCCATCACACCGGTTTATTCAGTGCTAGTACAGTGTGTTCAGCTTAGCCTGTGACAACGCCTCCTCCTGCTCGTCCTCACCCTTGCATTGTTTCAGACCAGTAGGTAACCACCCCGCCATTGGTAACCACCCATCTCGCAGGCTCTCCACCCCGCTGCCGGTCAGTTCCTTCTGGGCTGCGGCACCCCTGCAGCAGCCATGTTGTGCTCTTATCAGCGCATCGCCCTCGCCGTCTCCCAGGTGGCAGCCAGCGGGCCCGGCAGTGAATTCACCTCGGCCGCCGCAGCCGCCAAGCAGCGCGTGTTGGCCTGCCTGGAGCAGCTGCCACTGCTGCGAGGCTACAAGTACGCACCCGCGGAGAGCAGCGCTGAGGGTCTTGAGGACGGGGAGGAGGCGCGCGGCGAGGGAGGGGCGCAGCTGGGTGCCGCGCCGCAGGAGGGTGATCAGGCCTGGTGGGCTAGCGGAAACGTGCTATCGAGCATTAACGGGGTTCCTCAGGGCCCGGCGGCGGGTGGGGAGGTTGGGGCGTGTGAGCCGTCGCTGGCTGAGGGGCGCTGGTCGGGTGAGCTCGACGCCTGGCGCCCGCCTGCTCGCCTGCTGCCGTTGGTAATGGGTCAGGTCGGTTAGGGCTGATGCGTGCTATACATGCCAGGAGGAGCATGGGTTTGGTTGGACCGTGGGAGGAGTAGGCGGATCGTTGCAGGCGGATATGAGTTGGCAGGCGTTGTAGACAGAGGATAGTTGTAGGACGTACACGAGAGGTTGGTCGGTTGGTTGGGGCCATTGCCCAGATGCGTTGAGTCCGCAGACTAGGTCTTAGGGTAGGCGAGCGCTTTTACTGCGGCCATTGCCCGTAACTTGATTTATATCTTTACGTCGTTTGGAGTAGGATTGAGCACGCGGGGTGCAGTTTACTGTCAATATCCAGACCAGGTAGCCAGTTGCCCAGTTGCCCCCAGCTTGCATGCCAAGTCGAACACGTGTTTTGCGTTACCCAGAGGTTAGGTGTCTGGACAAAATGACCCCTAGGGGTCATGTGTTTCTCTCCCGTTCAAGCATTTTCAGTACGTGTCGCGATCCCCGCCCCAATACACAGTGACATCACGACCGGTTATGGTACCCCTTGGTTCAATCCTAGCTTTGTAACCTGTTGAGTATTGTACCCGTCTGAACGATAGCTTTTGTCTTCTTGACGTGCTTGTTGATTTTCGACGATTCCCTCACGTCTCCAGTGATCATGGGGCTTGCACGCTAAGCGAAGCCAGCTTTGTTTGCATTAATTTGTAACGTCTCTCATTGCCGGTATTGGCTTGCCCGTGTAGTCTGCCGGGCTCTAAATTTAAGGAAGGACGCTCGAGGCCTCTTTCGCAAAGCGTTTCGAAGCACTCGAACATGGAAAGCTGACAGACGCAACAGGCGAGTAGGTCTCAAACTTTCCGCTCGCCAATGTAATGAAGCTTGTCAGGTAACGATGTTAGTTATTGACATGATTTACCTCAAAAGCCTGATAAGATACGCCTCTTACGTGTGACGAGCAGCACGTGCTGAGCCACAAAAATGTTTGCGCATATTCTGAAATGAACCAATATCTCAATGGCCTTATAGCTTTCTTGGGGCAATAAGCAATGCCACATAAGCGGTTGCCAGACCATTGCAAGGGCGCCTGGCAGGCCTGACAGGCTATGACGCGGACCAATTAAGCCCTAGGCGCGCGCCGGCATCAGATTTTGATAAAGTCTGTCTTATATTGAGGCCCTACAAAGACACGAGACTACCGTTTATCCAACTTGGCATCCCTTTCAAGCACGTTGGCCTGCTATTCGCCGCGAGCGATGGCGACCCATGGGTCCTGCCTTTCCCCCTCGGGGCAAAAGCAGCTTACGGCGCATCCAAGCGCACACCAGCCTCAGCCACCTTGCAAAATGCAAGTTAGCCCCTTTCCCTGCGGCTTAGAGAGGCTGCCTTGGGATGTGCTGGTCTCCGGTTCCGCCTTAAGTTGCGGAAGTAATTCCGATATCCTGTTTGCGTCAGCGCGCGACAACATCAGCAGAGCACGATTGCACGGCGAAGCCAGTAGCCAACCTATTCGATCCTTAACTAATCACACACATCACTGTGGTCGTGCTTCCGAAGGGGACGCCCCAAAACATACAATTAGCGGCTCTACTTCCAGCGGCAGCTCAGCGGATAGCGGCAGCGATAGCAGCGACAGCGGTTGCTGCCCCGTGAAGGCAGCAGGCCATGATAAGTACGTGAACATGGTTCATGGGATCTTTGACCGCCTGACGGGTGCTGATTTGGCTCGCTGTAGAGCCGTGCATCCTGACTGGAAGGCCTGGCTCGACGGCTTGGAACCCTCCCTGCCGCCCCTGCCGGCCTCGTCCTCCCTGCCGCCACTGCCGGCCTCCTCCTCCCTGCCGCCCCTGCCGGCCTCGTCCTCCCTGCCGCCCCTGCCGACCTCGTCCTCACAGCAGCGGCAGCAGCGGCAGGAGCCAGCAGCAGCTGAGCAGCCCTCAGGTCAAATGGCGGACGCCTCCGCACCAGCAGCCGCTCCTGCCGCCGCATCCAGCCACGGGGATGGCGGCGGCGGCGGCGGAGCCTTCATCAACAGTAGCAACAGCAGCCGCAACAGCAGAGTAGCGGACTCGGGAGGCTACGGCAGTTGCATCAGCGATGGACGCCAGCGACAGGGGTCGCAAGTGTCGTGGCTGTGGCTGCAGGCGGCATCACGTGACCTCGGTTGCTCGCTTACACGCCAGGGGCCACAAGAGCACCAGCATGGCTGCGACCTGGGCGGGCAGCACAAGCGGGGGCAGCAGGGGCGAGCACGGGAGCGGAGGCAGCCTGACTCGTGGCAAGGGGGGCCACTGCAAGAGCAAGAGAAACCACAGCAGCTGCAGAAACAGCACATGGCGCAGCCCCATCGTCCCCTGACGGTGCGGTTGGTGGTTCCCCAAGGTCCCCGCTACACCGCATCTGCTGCCTCATACCAGCCGCTTCCTCACCCACCTTTCCAAGCCTTCCACTCGCATACGCCCTACCCGCCGACCTCTCTCGCGCTGCCACCTCCGCCCCCGTCCGCCGCGGCCGTCGAGGGAGCTCACGGTCTACTGCGTCGTCTGCTCACCGCTGCTGCCGAGGAGCTTACCGGATGCCACGCAACTCCGGGCGCCCCTGCCGCCGCGGCTGCCCCTGCCAGCGACAATACCGGCCGTACAACACACGGCCGTACTATCAACACATGCAGCGTCGGCGACTCCGCCGCTACCGGTTGCTGCGTTCCCAGTGAGGGTAACCGCGCCGGCGGCTGTAACACCATCGGGAGGTGTAGCGGCGGCGGCGGTGACAGCGGGTCTTCTGGCGGCGGGCTGCGGGGCTATGTTGTGTACGCTCGCTGCCTGGAGGGAGCGCTGTTGGAGCGGTTGAGGGCGGAGAGGAGCGCGCTGCTGGGGGTGCCGCGGGCGTTGCGGCTGGCGGGAAGCTACGTGCAGGTGGGAGGTGTGAAGGTGTGGGGGCGTGGAGTGCGCGTGGGGTTGGGGGGCCGTGGGTGGGTGCAGGTGGGCGGGGGTAGGTGGCAAGGCGGGCGAGACGGAAGAGAGACGGAAGAGAGTAAGGCAGGGATGGTGAAGGGTATGGGTGCCTTCGTCGGAAAGGCCCCGCAGCAACCCGTTACTACCGGTAAATGAGTGTAGCTTTGCACTGAAGCGTGCTGTGAAGAAGCTCGGGCACATGATGGCAACCTCGACAGTGCGTACCTAACCGGTGCGTCCCGCATGTGCGCCCGGCTGGTCACAGGCGCGGCGCCACCCCCGCACCGGGGCCCACTGCGGCCGCTTCGGAATCACCCTGGAGCGAGCAGCGGAGCGCCTGTACGGCATGTGCGCTGACGGCCGGGTGCTGTTGGACGAGCAGATGCGCTGGTGAGTTGGCAGTACGACGGCACGGGCTTGGCCTCTAAGGGCATGAACAATTTGTACGGCTCCGCGCCCTGTTACCCCTATTTTGCACGCGGCTGCCCGTTTCTCGCGTGTCAACTCCAACGCCTCCTGTACGCCCTCTTCCGTGCGAATCCTCATGACCTCATGACCCCATCCCGTGTCTCGCTCATCTCCCGCAGGCAGGTGCAGGAGGGCGACGGCGGCCACTCCGCCGCCCAGCTCAGCTCCGTACGCTGCAGCCTGGCGCTATACACACACGCCGCGGACCTACACCTGGCGGATGCCGTACATGCATTGGAACCCGTTGCTGGGGGGCTGGGCGCGGCGGGCGCGGGGCTGCAGCCGCTGGCACGGGCGGATGCCGCAAGCCGCGGCGCTGCGGGGCAGATGCTGGCGTTACTGGCGGCTGCGCGGCGGCGGCTGCGAGACGTGGCGGTGTCGGTACCGCGGTTGGGCGCGCGGCCGCCACCAGCGGTGGAGGAGGACGGGGGGAATGAGGGCGGATGGGGTGCGGATGGGAGCGGAGATGCGGCTGGGGACGGGGCAGAGGGGGCGGCGGCTTGTGCGGTTGTGGGGTTGCTGAGAGATGCGGTGCGGGGGGTGGCAGAGCTGCTGTTGGCGGCGGAGGGGGTGTGGGCGGAGCAGGCGGAGTTGGCGCTCGTGGCGGAGGGACGACTGACGGAGGCGATGCTGAGGCGGCTGGCGGGGACGACGACGACGGAGGCGGCGGCGCCGAAAGATGGTGGAGAGTAGGATAGAAAGAGTGAGGAGAGGGAAGGTGGATACGATAGCGCAGGAAGAGTGGGGGGTGGAGCGCGAGTGACAGGGGAGCTAGGAAATGTTGCTGCGAAGAAGTTAGGTTACGGGAAGGTGACTTTCAGGAAAGGGATGGTTGTCTTGAAGGGCTTTCTTTGGAGGGCAGGGTGATGCGTATGAAGGTGCTGTGTATATGTTGCTATGCATGACGTATCCTCCATGTTGTTGAGGTTGAACGTGCATGAGCAGTGAACATGCGCGGCTGGACTGGAGTAAGAGCTGTTGGATGATTGAAAGTTGGTGTTATATTTCAAGCGATGGACTAGCCTGCCGGACGGACAATTTGCTTCGGGCAACGTGAATGACGGGTTACGCTGCCGTTAGCTGCCGTGTCATTCCAGCGAGATTCCAGCTTAAGGGCAAGGTGCCGCTATCTGACCCTCGCGTTTTAACAACGGCTCTGTAAGGTGACGATGCTGCTCCGCCCTGCAGGCCTTGTGACGCCCTGCCTTTGCTCACAAGGCAAGCACCAAACCCGGCTTTCTGCTGATGAGTCCCGTGAGCTTGAAGTGCCAAACCAGGCTGTCAGTGGGAATTACGCCAGCCAGGAATGTAAACATGCAGTGCGCCAGTGTTACGTGCACTCATAAGTACAAGGTCCGGTTGCCGTGGCTGACGCTCGGTGCCGGTAGCCGCTTTTGGTAGATGCGTTGCATGACACTCGCGCCCTCGCTTTACAAATACAGTTATTCATCTTGCTTTATGGCATAAGAAACGACAGCAAACAAGTTCGCCGCTGCGTTGCTTCGCCATATAGCCCATGCGACATTTGAACGACAAAGCACATGCTGCACAGCACAGCAAAGCACGAGGCGCCAGCAAGTCGACCCAACCCATTCCAATCCTTACCTTACACATACACAACAGGAATACGACTTGAATTCTTATGGCCGCCAATACGTGACTTCGTTCTCTTTCCTTCCGCAAATTTCTGTCAAAGCCAGGCCCTAGACAGGGCGCATAGTCTTTTACTTGTTGAAGCAAAAGTAGGAATGGCTGAGGCAGGAGGCCTTCGGGAAACGCGTGCGGAGGTGCGCATTGACAGAGCTGCACCAAGATGCTGGAGGTCGCCTGCGCTAAGTCCTCCCTGGCTGCTCCTTTTGTCACAGGAAGAGGCTCGCCGTAAGCTGCGCCAAGAGCTGCGGAACCAGAAGGAGGATGTACAAAGTGCGCTTACTCAGGACCGGATGGCAAAGTGCCAAATGGGTATATGGCTGAAGGCTGATGCTTACCCCACGCAGAGAACAAGGAGGTGCTTTGCGACATGAGTACAAACCGCTTGGACGAGGCTGTTAAGCGCCTTGACAACCTGCTCGATCGCGGTGACACGCTAGGTGAGTAATGCACCCCGTGTCTCATGCAGGAATGAGCTGTCTCCGAGGGGTCTGGCCCTTGAAGCATATAAACACATCCGTGCCCTATGCCAGGTGACAGCTTTCGAAGAGCAAAGGAGGTGTCTGCCCAAGCGGAAATCCTCCGCACGCTCACCAGCTATGGTGTGGAGGCCACAAACAAGCTGGTGCAGCAGCAGCAGGTACGGGCGCTTCTCCTGGCAACTCATAGCACCCAGCACTGTAACCTTTGTTCTCCAAGTTTCATTGTCTTCGTGAGCTAAGGCACCTGAACGCTAGGAGTCTCATCCAACCCTCGACGTAACCCGCAGGGGCGGGGACCCATGGAGCTGATTACGGCGTTGCGGGCGGCTTTTGTGCACACCAGCGACCCCCAACGAGACGGCGAAGAGGATCCAATGGCCTTTTGCTGGAGCGAGCTTGCTGCAGCAACGGAACACCTCAGACGCCCGGCACGGGGTGAGCCGAACGCCGTACATGCTCTATGTGATGCCTGCGGCTGTAGGTAGCGCAGCAACATTCAGTCAGCGAGCACGTGTGGACGATGCGCGTGTTTGGGCGTTTGCGGGGTGGTGTACATAAGCTGTCCCCTGAACTGGTCCGCCGGCCCGCAGGCATGCACTGCATGTTGGGCCCCATGGACGCCAAGCCCAAGGAGCGCAAGGCGCCGGTACAGCGCCAGAGGAAGCAGGTGGGGAATTACGGGTGGGGCACTGGCTCCTGGCCTTGGGGCTTATATGGGGCACTGGCTCCTGGCCTGGGGGGCTTATATACCAGAGCGCACGTACTCAATAGCATTGTATTGCCGTGCTGTGTCTGTTATGGCGGTACCTGTTTAACCCCATGTCATGCTCTCATCCGTGACGCATATTGGCGGGCCCCCAGGCGCTTGGTGAGCTTGAGAAGCCGGAGGAGGTGCAGCAGATCCAGTCGGAGGAGAAGCAGGAGACGGACCGCAACATGACTGTCATGTGGGACATCCTTAGGGAGCAGCCCAACCGCACGGTAAACTGGGTGGAGCCTGGGTTGGACTAGGGCTTTGGTGAGGGCTGTCGTAACCCTCGTAATGGGTGCGGTGTTGGTGTTCACGAGTTGGGTAGCCTGGGTGTAGGGGTTCCGATGCGCAGAGAGAGGCATGGCTTCCAGAGATCTTGCTAGCGGCACTTTGACTTCGCAAATCTGCATGACACTGAACAGTTAGTATAACACTCGACTGGCAGGCCTCAGCCTCAAACGCTGTTTTGCTACCGCTATCCATTGGCAACCGCCGTCCGATTGCTGCCGTACGCCTGCGCAGGCTCAGATGGTGCGGGCCATCTGCAACCACCGCTCGTTCGCCCAGACGGTTGAAAACCACTTTGCGCTGTCCTTCCTGGTGCGGGACAACCACGTGGAGCTGCTGGACACTGAGGACGGCTACTATGTGCGGGTGATCGAGGGGCGCCAGGGGCCCGGCGGCGCTGCTGCCAACAAGCCCAACAACACCAGTGACGCACTGCCCAACCAGTACGTCCCCTCGGTAAGTGCCTGCGCACTGAAGCGGAAAAGGTCTGATGTGTACCGGTACCGGTACCGGTACCGGCATGTATACCGGTATATCACTGTAACGGCCATTCATTCATTCATGTACGGTACAAGAACTGCCTGACATGCACTGGCGTGAATCGTATTGCTGGTGACGGATGATGTTCTTGCAGCCCAACGGTTGCTCCAAAGCTTGCGTTTCCTTCCCCTCCCGTATGTTCATGGGCCCTTAGCCTCATCCCGTTCCAAACCCGATCGGCCCAACCCGACAGATGCACATGGACGAATGGGACGAGATGTGCGAGTACCTGCGTCCCGAGGAGTGCCTAATGCCGCATCGGGATTATGACGAACCGGCAGGCGGCGGTGCGGCAGGAGGCTGGGGGCATGCGGCAAGGACAGGAGAAGAGGCATGGGCGCCTCAAATCAAGCGACAACGAACAGGCCGTTAGGCAAGCGCGGTTGCGCAACGGACGTTACAACTCATGCATCAATGACTGACCGGTGCATCATGGGGGGGCTTGTGGAAGGTAGTATTGCAGCCTGTGCATAGTACTGTGGGGCCAGGGAAGATGGCGGTCGGTTGGGTAGGTGATCGGAAAAACATGTATAGCACAACGGGGCTCCTAGGTAGCATTCCAAGGCAGGCTGTGTTACACTTACGCCTGTCAGTAAGGGTCTGCTCGTTTGCGCAGTTCACATACGATGTTAAGCGTGTTGTGATTGGTGCCGCAGGATGCGTAACTATCTATTCCGTACATATAAGTGTCCGACATGCCGCCCGTAGAAAACGCCGGGCGCACGCCAGCAATTGCCGTCATGCGTGACACTTTAATCCGTTGTGCTTATTAAATAGCAGCAGATGCTTGCCGCTCGGAGAGCTATTCCTGGCTTTGCTGTTAACCGTCACAATTTTCGTTTCTTCGCTCGCTCTGTATATACACGGCATAGTGTGATGGAGACTGTAACTGGGAGTGCAAGCACACCGTCGACGACCCCGGCAGCTGGGAATCCACAGGAGCCGGAGGTTTACAGCGACCGATGGGAGATGTTGTGGGCAGAAGGATTGCAACCCGGACAGGCAAGATACGTGCTCGTCATGCTTAACCGATTACCATAGTTTTAGCCGCTTGCCCAGTGTTTGGCCAAAGCAGTCGTCATCCCTTCGTCATGTTGGCATTATCCGCAGCGTTGGGACGCATCCGGCGCTTCTCCATCGCTGAAGAATTTGCTTGCGTCTGGAAAGGTTGACGTACACGATAAGCGAGTGCTGGTGCCAGGATGCGGGTAAGCTTGTCGACGACGTAATTGGCGTGTCATTAACGGTTACGGGCCCCTTTAGTCTGGACCTGAAGTCATCGAGGCTGTTGAGCGCAGAGTCTTGGTGTGTGTGAAACCCTTCGGGCGTTACTTCGCAGCGCTTGGGGTTTTGGGTTTGGAAGGACGAAAGCCAGGGCACTTACGGTGAACACATGACCCGTAACCTTGCCACGATCGTGGGCCACCAATCTCCAAGATCACTGCACCACTCTGTGCAGTAAGCTCCCTCACGTACCACTGCACTTCACGGCATAGAGTTCCCTCCCACACCCAACGCCTCCCTAACCTATCTTCCGTATCCTCTCCCTAACCTGCCCTGCCACCCTTCCAGTCGGGGCTATGACCTGCCTGTGTTCTTCGCAGCCGGAGCCCGGGAGGCAGTGGGGCTGGAGCTCTCCGCCACGGCCACCCGGGAGGCTGAGGCCTACCTCGACCAGCTGGCAGCGGCAGGAGGGAGGGAAGCGGCAGGGGCGCCTGAACCCGCAGCTCCGGAAGCAGCCTCCTCGGAAGCAGTGTCGGAAGGTGGTGCGGCAGCGCAGCCGCAGCTGCCCCAGAGCGCACGCGGGGCTGTGCGCTGCGTGCAGGGGGACTTCTTTGCGTGGACGGACGCTCAGGGGAATGGCTCGTACGACGTCGGATACGATTACACGTGAGTGGATGCGACCGGTGTATTGGCTTTCAACTACCGGTATGCTGGATACATGAATACCGGTACTCAAACCACTCCTCTCCGCTCTCTTCACCTCTACCCTCGTACACCCACGTCTATCGATTTTCACACCACTCTCCCTCACCAGAGCCCTCCCTTCCCCACTCCCTCCGACCTGCGCCTGCAGCTTCGGTTGCGCCATGCACCCCAGCATGCGCCAGGACTGGGCGGCCCACTGGGCCCGGCAGCTGCGGGCGGGGGGCCTGCTGGTGACGCTGGTGTTCCCCATCGACCCGGCAGCGGACCCGCAGGTGGGGCCGCCCTTCCCCGTCTCGCCGCAGCTGTACACGGAGCTGCTGACGCCGGCAGGTGGGTTAGGGATGATGAAGAGGAAGAGGGGGAGGGGGCAGAGGAAGAGGTATGGGATTAGGTAAACTAAGCCGCAGGGGAGGAGGCAAGGCGTTGTGATGAGGGGCGTGGGGGGCTTGATCTACCGTAAGCCGGTGCACTTGGCGGCTGATAGAGGTAAGACGCTGCGTGTTTGTGGTTTGCCCCAAAGCCTCTGTCCTTCTGTACAGGGTAGCATGTCGAATGGGTGCACAGGTGTTGTTGACGAGCAGCTTTTGCTGCCCTCCTTTTTTCCTTTGGCATGGCACCCATGGCTACCGATGTGTCCCGCAGGCTTCGAGTGTGTCTACCACGAGCCTGTGCCGGCGGAGCTCAGCCACCCGTCGCGTGCAGGCCGGGAGGAGATGATGCTGTGGCGCAAGCACTGAAGGAAGCGCTGTCGTAAGGAGCAAGCAAGCCCAAATGCGCCCATGATGGCATGTGTGTGCATTGCCGAGCATACTAGGAGCATTTGCAGCATACGAGCAGGGACCCCGGACGGGTTTTAACAGTTGCTACGACCTTAAAGCGATCTAATTTTTCCTTACCGATAGGATGTCAACTGCTGTTGACAATGTGCCAGAGGGTAAATGTTATTGCGGGCTGCGATGGAAGGGCCGCGTGGCATGCATGTGCTGAGGAAGCTGAGATGTGCTGACATTCAGGCTAGGGCTGGCATTCCGTGATTATAGTTGCTAGACTGGCAGGCCGTGGCGACCTGACCCACGGGTCATGTTACATAGCATACGGCATGAACGCCAGGGGTGTCCTTTGCACGCCACAACGTCCTTCAGAAGGTTGCGTTTGCGTAACCCGATGTAACCATGCGTGATCCACGAGCATGCATGTTTCTACTCGATAGGGACCCGTGCCTGGCCAACCTAGTAACGCTTGTACAGGACGCTTGAATGGCCTCAGCCGAGCAATGACCTCGTCAAGTCCCATTGCCCGTCGTGCTGGCGTGCACTACCGCCATCATCACCAACACATCCCAACACACATGTCTCCACAAGATAGCAGCGCAACAGCAGGCAGGCTACTACGGGGGTTTAATGCACCGTCTAGGCACCAGGTTGCAACCCACGGGTCGCCATGACAGGAGAGGCGGCGTCGCCTCTCCGCGTTCCCGGTGCCTGCCAACTGAAGGCATGGGTGCCTGACTAGCACAGGCATACCTGGTTATGATCAGGATCACCGCCCTTGTCCCCTTCCCTCCCGTGCCCCGACCGCCTTGACCGTTGCTGCTCTACCAGCTGTCTCCAGCACCATAACCCATTTCGAACCAGTGCATTAACGCAAGTGCGTTAACCAGGCAACATCCAATCCGCACGCAAGTCGGGCATGAACCTCCAGATGCCAAGATGCCCTTACTTCCCCGACGCATTTGCATCATCAGTCCATCACATGTATGCAACCTGCACATGCTGCGGCGCCGAGCCAACGGCCAATCCATGCAAAGGTGTTCACGCGACTCACACGCCTTTCCAGTGGTTACCGCTTCACACCAGGAGATCCCAAACAGTGCAACTCTAGCCTTACGCTGTTATGCTGCTTCCTCTTTTTGTGTGAGCTGGATATGTGCTCCTCTGCGTTCAAGCCGCCGCCTTCCGTGCCTTGGGCCGTACCTCCACGTCTTGTACGGCACGAATGTAGATGGCGTCTGCTGGGTGGTCGCGCTCTCCCTGCTCGTACGCGTACGAAGAGGCAACTGCCAGCATCTCCCCGGTCCGTGAGAAGCACATGGAGGCCACCGAGGTGGGGTAGCGCGCGGTCTGAAACAGCCGCTTCTTGTTCTCACCGTCCCAGATGCAAATGACGCCGTCTCCGCCGCCGGTGGCAAAGGTGCCGTACCCTGCTCAGAAAGGAAAGGCCATTTGGGTTGGACACAGGTCGGGCACGGAAAAGAGTAGTTGCCGAGGTTGCAGGTGAGGTTGATACCCACATGACACAGCCCATCAGACCACGGAGAACTATAAGCCGCATACTAACGGAAACTCCGCATGCGAACCTCCAGCTGCTCGTGTGCTAACCCCCAACCCGCATCGTGTGTCTACCCCCAACCCGCACCGCGCACCCGAGTGGAAGGCGATGGAGTGCACCGGGTACACGGTGTCCTTGCCGCCCTCGTTGCGGCGGTGGCACTTGAACGCGTACTTGTTGGCCTGCGAGGGTGGGGTGGTGGTTGGTGGTTGATGAAAACCCCAGGGAATCCACGACATTTTGTTGTGGGTCAGGTGCGGTGAAGTCATCAGACATGGTACGAGAGGGCATGCGCGAATTAATTGTGGCAGGATGGGAGGTTTAAGTGCGGCCCTAAAGGAGAGAAGGGATGACGAGCGGTAAGAGGCCGCAAGGTCTCGTCGACAAGGCTACCGTGGAAAGGGCCTACATGGCGGCGGCAATGCGAGCCTGTGACAGGCCATGGTGACAAGCCGCTCCCGACCCAAATGGCCCCGGCCAACCAACGCAACATCCTAGTGCGGTTTCGCGACCACGCGCATCCCCAAGAGGGCCTTCCCATGCTCCCTCCCTACGACATACCGGTACTTGGCACATAGCCAAACTAGCATTACTACACCCACACCCGCACCAACCGGCGCACAGCGACCCACCCACCATGTGAACCCATGTGCCAGGCCAGTCCGTGCTTTCCACTCCATACACACCCGCCTAATCAGTACGTTCTTCCGTGCTGCTAACTTTCTCAGCCCACCTACTCTCTCCTAATCCTCTCTTACCACCCCCACCTACTCTCTCCCAATCTTCTCTTGCCACCCCCTCCCCCCCACCTGTGCATCCGCTGCGTCGAAGAACTCCATGGCCACGCGCCCCTCCACGGAGCCCAGCGCATAGCCCCGCCCGTCCGTGTACACCGCCAGCGAGCGGGTCTGGTACTTGAGCGAGGACTCCCGCTGCTGCTCCGGACCCTCGCCGCCAATCAGTCTGCAGGAGGGGGGTGGAGTTGAGGGCTTGGCAGGGATACGCATTCCGCATTAGGTGGGGATGAGGGTGAGGCGAGGTAGGGTGAGCAGGAGGGTGAGATGGCATGCGGTGAGATGCAAGTACATCACAGGCGCCGTATGACTAGGCATTGCAGTAGCGGCTCATCCATGCAAAGCCGGATTGAGGCAACAGTACCCTGCCATGTATCAAGCTGCCAATACGCGCGCGGCCAGCGGTCAGCAGCGACCACATCCTTCACACAGCCCTGCCCATCTTCACCCACCACTACCTTCCCCTTCCACACCCTAACAAACCTCCCAGAGCTCGCGCCCTCCTCCCTTAATCTACCGTACCACCAGCCCCGCCCTCCTGCCGTACCTGCGGATGTCGTATATGAGCACGTGTCGCCCCGAGGTGCCCACCACCAGCCGCTCCTGCCCCGCCGACATGGCATACACCTTGCCCGGCAGCGCCACCGCAGCCACGCAGTTCTGTCCGGGAGCCAGCCGCGGGTCCCACAACCGCAGCCCCTGATCCCAACTGCCGCTCACAAGCAACCCTGCATGCGGGAGGTAGGAGGTGGGTGGCGAAGAGGGTTTGAGGGGAGTGCGGTGACGGAGAGCGTGCATAGGGAACGAAGCCAGTGCGTAAGGGCAAGCGCAGTGTGGGATGTGGTGCAGGCTGACACATTGCCTGCATGCGCCTTCTGATCACCCGGTTTCCCAGCCACACGCCCTCTTTTTGCCCTGCTGGACAAGGCATGCCGACTACCAGGCCGCCATGAGACCCTCCTCCTGTCGGTGCGTGCCTGTGCACGCCCTTACCTCTCGTCGTCAGGTAGGCCAAGGACTGCACCGCGTTCATGTGGGTCCCCAGTACCACGCTGCTAGCTGTCTGGACATCGAACCTGGTTGGTGCATGGGGGCAGTACAGTTGTACGGGCGGCATTGTATGATTGTCCACGTGACTGCTAGTACGGAGGCTGCTTAGGTACCGGGATAGGACGGCGGCCCAGACGGCCCGGCCCAGGAGATCCTTCAGGAGAGTTGCCCGACCCACATGCCACCATGCTCTTACCGTTTTATTTGCCCGTCAAGGCCCGCAGCATATACTGTGTTGTCGCTCTCAAAGCAACAGTCTAGGAGGGGCGTTTGGTGGGTGAAGGTTGCGCGGGGCAGGCGGGTGTTGGCGTCGTACAAGTGAAGACCCTGCGGAGGTCGTTCAACACCCCATCTGGGTTAGCCGGTGTAGGGCTCTGCAGTCCCAGCCTGATCTGCCGTCGCCGCGGTGAAGGGCGTGGCTGCAACTTGCTAAGGTGCTATGTCACCACTGCCAGCATGACGTTCGGTAACATCCAACCTATACTCACAACCTGTTCTCGTGATCCCAACTGCCTATCACCCACACCTTGTCCCAAGATGACGCCAAAAGGAGGTCGCTGGTTTGGCTAAATATAACGCGTGAGATGCCATCAGTGGGTGGGGCCTCCACAGGCTCCCCTAAGTAAGCGGTTGGGGCGGCCATAGCCCTAGCGTGCTATAAGCCGCCGCGCAAATCACAATGCAAGGCAGCCACCCTCCCGCCAATCGCCGTTGAAGGTCCTCTGCTGGCAAACCTTCAGACGGAACTAGGCCCTCCTAGACACCGTAAATGAAATGTGTGGTCCGATTGTAGTTTCAAAGTGTGGATAACGGTGATCGGGCTTAACGGCAGTTCCCAGCTTTTTCCCCAAAAATTATTCCGACGTGTTACAGTTATGTTTTCGTATGTCAAGGGATATAGCAATTTCTAAGGCAGCAGCTTCGAAACGCATAATCGGTATGCTGACAAGATTTACATCATGTACAAGCAGAGCCGTACATGGGCATGGGGGACGCCAAAATGGTTATTATACCTGGGTACTCAGGCCGGCGTTTACTGAATAACTATTTATGATTAGCAAGGAGGCGGAAATTAGCAAATGACTCCTTTTTCGCCTGTCTCCATCTTTTACGCGCTCTTATCGGAAGGTGAAGCCATCGCTGTTCCGTCATCATATCTGTTGATAAGCTCGACATCCTAGCTGCTTAGGTAACGAAGTGGCCCCGCTTTCGGCCAAGTACTAAGCGATTCCTGCCGACCGGGAGTTGCACACCTGGCAACAAGTCTTAGCTCAAGCTAATCTAGATGTACTGCGATGGATTCAATAAATTATCAACAAGATGTTACTGATGAGCCTGAAGATATGGAGGAGGAGCCAACTCCTGTCGCATCGGATGAGTTTGAGTCGCCTGCAGCAGATGAACTTGGAAAGCCAGAGTTTTTGCAGATCGGTTCTATGGATGACATGGAGCCAAGCCTGGAGCTGCAGTTCCCGCCGTGCTCACCGGAAGAGCCTCTTGCGGAGGTTTCCAGCTTCATTCCCGGCGACGACATAGAGTTCCCATCCTCACGGAACTCGCCAGACATCCCCGGTGCATCTTCCATGTTGCTTAATCGCTGGGAACCCCGGGAAGCGGATCACCATCACTCACCACACTCAGAAACGTCGTTCCACTCATCCATTTACCCCGTGGCTTCCATCCGGACAAGTATGACAGGCGGTAAGAATTTGTTCACAAGCGCTAGCGCCTACCTGCTTTCGTAGAGAAGGTTGTAATCGTTACACAAGATCTCTGGAAACCGGCACGGGACAGCCGCCCAGCAATCAACGCGCTCTCTACCTACACCCCACCATGCTTCCATACTCCTCCGCATCACCTCGCCTAACTTTCCCGTGTGTTCAATCCCATTTTAGGAGTTGTGCCCGAGCCGCGCAGCCTGGTGAAGTCGTCCGAGGGCAAGATCGGCCTTGAGACCGGCGATGTCATCATGCTGAAGTACCAGGTACGTGCAAAATGGGAAATCCAATAACGCAATCACAGAGCTCCGCTGACCGTACCGTTGCAGGGCCGTTGCCTTAACACCATTCGCACTGCTTGCACGCAGGGTACTCCGTACGTCGCCATTAAACAAATGCTGCCGTACAAGGATGACGCCTGGCACCACTGCCTTGAGCTGCTGACAGAGGAGAAGGCTCTCGAGAGCGAGGGCATGGCATACCTCGAGGTCGTCAAGCAGGTAGGCTGCGCGGGTGGTGTTGCGCATGCCCCATGCCTTGGTTGCCTGTTACATGGGTCGAGTGCCCTACTTAATGGCACTTTCCGCGGGAATGTCGCCCGACCCAGATCAATAAACCCTTGGAACGTTTCCTCACTCATCCCTCCCACACCCCCAGGGTTCCTACGTTGGCTTCCGCTCGGGCGCGGCCGGCAACCGCTTCGTGCAGCCTCGCCGCAAGGCGCCCCACCGCCTGGTGTTCTTCAACCAGAACTGCGGCGTCTGGGAGCAGTGGGACGTGCTCGGGGACAACTGGCGCTCCGCTCCCTGGTCCTCTCTGCCCATGGTGTTCCGCAACAGGCGCCTACCGCAGGTGGGGTATGAGCAGCTGAGATTACGGCAAATTAATAGGGGTGGGAAATCCGGATTAGATTGCGTGTTTCGGGGATACGTGTGTCTTTTAATGATTCTGGTATTTGAGCAACAGTATGAAGTTGTTTGTCTTTAGTGATGGTAGCTGGCCCGGATACTGAATGGGTGATATGGGTCAGTGGTGTTGGGTGACCTGGTACTGCATGGGCGATGTGGGTCGGTCCTCAGGGCCGTCTAAGGGCCCTAGGTGTGGGACGGCGATGTGGGTCGGGCCCCTTTTGGAGCATCCGGTGCCTGTGGTTGTCATCGGTGCGCATGCACGTGCAGAACCCCGTTAGAAGTGGGTCTACCTGTCATTCTGCAGACGCCTGTTACAGCAACTAGCCCTGCCCTTTGCAATGGGATTGACTCCTTGCTCGTCTGGCCGCAGGTTCAACTCGCGGTGGATGTGGTGCGTGTGGGCTTCTACGTGACGGCTGGCGGCATGGGCGGGACCCCCTTCGCGCCCACCCCGCGCTCTCTGCTGCCGGCCATACCCGAGGAGGGACACGTGGAGGACACCAACCTGCGCCGCATCAGCAACGTACTCGTGCTGGTGGGTGCCTGGGTACAGGCCATGTCCTGAGTTCCTGGGTACAAATATTGCCTGGAATTCCATGTAGAGTAATTGCTGTGGAGGGGTTCCGAGCGCATGTATTGAGTTAAGGGAATGCACTGCATGAAATACTACCGGTTGCTGCTGGGTTTTAATGCAAAACCTGGTTGTGTTGGGGCTTTGCAAAGGGACGGTAGACTGTGCAGCAATAGGCGTAATGCGTTACGGTGCATGTTTTGAGTATTGGTAGAAACCCAGATTGTGATCTCTCCATGGTTCTCTTCCTTACATTGCAGGAGTGGCTCAAGTTCGTAGACAACGAGAAGATGCTGCGTCAAGGGCTTGAGGCCAACCTAGAGGCTTTGCAGGAGGAGATGGCACAGCTCAAGGTCAACACCATCCGGCAGGTACGATGCCCGCATAAGAGCTTTCCTGATTAGATTTGCAGATGATAGTCAGGGCTTCAGTGCGACTGCAACGCAGGTAATGGTCATCACTGCGCACCTTCTCTCCTCTCCGCGACCTGCCCCTACTCCGGACGGTCTGACGTGATGCGGCCTGTTCAACCTTCTTCCGAACTCGTATTCCCCATTCTCCTGCTTTACGCACCCGTATTCCCCTTCCGCTCCTGCTCCTGCTTGCTCCACACAGGTGGAGTACCTGCGGCTGCAGATGAGCGAGGAGATGGCGGCGCTCGGGGTGCACGTGAGCACGCGCGACACTCTCATCTCCATGCTGCGCAACTGGCTACGTCGCACGCAGCAGCTGGCGGCCAACGGCATGGCGCGGACGCGGCACCGTCGCATCCTCATGGCGTGGAGGTAAGGGGCGTGGGAAGTGCAGCTCTGCAAGGCGCTGTGGATTGGCGCCCGGAAATGGACACTTGCTGGCCCTAGGGTGGCTTTAACCCAATGGGTGCTAGGTGACCCAGATCACTTGGCGTAGCTGCCGATAGGAGCCGGATAAGGGTTTGGATAAGGGTTTGGGTTCAGACCAATGTCGCATCGTCTCACGGCTACCCTGACAAAACCGTTCCTGACCATGCCCCTGCAGGTACGTGGTGGACAACATGGTGTACTACAATGCCGTCATCGTGAAGCTCACCCGCAAGAGGCAGGACGAGCTGCGCGAGAAGGTCTTCAGGGCCTGGCAGCTCCGCGCGCGCGGCTCTGCTGGTGCGGCCAACAAGCAGATCGCCGCCGTGGAGGTGAGCATGCATGGATTCATCTTACGGCACGCATCTGGATGCTGACGCTGCCTCGCAGTGCTAAAGCCCTGGGAGCAGTGTGAAGGATGAGCTGTTAAGATTGCACCTCACCCCGCCCTGTTCCGTCATTCCTTTCATTCCTTGATGCCATGCAGCGGCGCTCGCATGCCATCATGAAGCGAGTGCTGGTGGGCTGGCAGCGGGTCCTAGCGCACCGCGCCTGGCGAGCGCGCGTCGTGGTGGCTGCCGTACAGCGGCGCTCGGCGCTCCGCATGTCCACCACCTTCTCCGCCTGGCGTGACCTAACCGTGCAGCGCGCGGTAGGCCGGGGTGCCCTGCAACGTGCCTTGCATGGCGTGAGCCAGGCATGGCTGGCGGCGGCGCTGATGGCGTGGCGCGCCGCCACCCTGGCGGCCCGCCGGAACGACGTCCAGGCGGATCTCATGGCGGAGCGCCGAGTAGCACGTGTGGCCGCGACTGCGTTCTTCGGCTGGCAGGACGTCGTCGGCGTCCGCCGTGCCGCAGACCGGCTGGCTTGCAAGTCGCTGCTGCGGTATGCTTTTGGCGCCTGGCGTGATGGCGTCTCCGCGGCGCAGCTGAGAGCCAGCGCTGCAGATGCCATGGCGGCAGAACGGCCTCTAGCGCTGCGCAGGTCAGTGCTTGACGCCTGGCGGGAGATAACGTTGGCCAGGGGTGCACTACAACAGCGTTTGGAGCGGCATGTGGCGCACCGCAGCTTTGGGCTGCAGGCTCGCGTCCTGGCTGAATGGGGGCTGGCGGCGGGGGCGCGGCGACGACAGCGGGCCCTGCTGCGCCGGCATCAGGCGGCGGTGGGTGCGCGGACGGCGGCGGCGGTGCTGGTGGGCTGGCATGCGGTCGTGGCGAGGACGGCGTGGCGGCAGTCGCGGATGATTACGGCGGTGTCTCGCACGTCAGCACGGAGGTGAGAAGTCCCTCCAACTGGAGTTGCACTTGTCTTTTGAGCATTGTTATGTGTAGTTTGCTTACGTGTGTCTATGCTGATGTTTTTCTCCCCCAACGCTGCATACTATGCACCTCACTGGTCCTCGCCTTGCCTCAGGATGTCGGCCGTGTTTACGTTCTGGCGTGCTTACGCCTCCGACCGCGCTGCTGTCACCGGCCGTGGTTCGCTGCTAGCAGTGCGCATCCGGCGCATGCGCCTCGGCGCCCTCATGGCTGGCTGGCGCCACATCGCGGCGCGCGTGCGTGCAGGGCGGCACATTTTGGAGACGATTGCCGGACGCCTTGAGGTAGGACACGCCTAGCTATCGGTCCTTGATGCGTTTTGGGGTTAATTCCCTTGCAGACGTAACGTGATCGATACTTCCGTCACTTAATTCTCGTTACTTACTCGTTACTTACTCTTTACGTAAACCTCTCACTCACTCCCTACACGTCCTCTACCTAGGCTGGATTCATGTCCTCCGTGTTCACCGAGTGGCGTCTGCTGGCCCGCACTGCTGCGGCCAGTCGCTTCGCAGCGGCTCGTGCTCTGCCGCCGGATACCCGCGCCCTGCTGATGCGGTTCCTCGGCAAGTGGTGGGCGCGCCACTGCGACACGCCGACCAGTTTGGACTCCATGTCCTCTTCCTTCTCTGCCCGCATGCGTGCTTCGCTGTCGACATCAACCTCGGCATCAAAGGCAGCGGGTGTGGCATCGGCACTGGAATCTGCTGACGCTGCCCATGTGGACCCTTCCGCGCGACAGCTGCAGCTGCAGCACTTGCAGCAGCAGCTCCAGGGCTCGTCTGGGCGTTCAGGCGGGTCGCATGTCAATTCACCCCGGGCACAGCTGCATGCCACGACCGCCAGCACTGCGCCAGCACGGAATGCATCGCAGCCGAAGGGCATGCCCTCCGACGGCCCCTTCGCTTCGTCTCCTGCTGTCGCAGCTGCGGCTGCGGCCTGCAGCCCCCAAGGCTCTGTCCATGCCGCTTCACCAGGAGCTGCAGCGGCATCGCCAGCAGGCGCCGCCACATCCGACACCGCTACGCCCGCCCGGCCGTCGCAGCCAGCTGGCTCTGACTCCACTCCGGTTCCCAGCCCTCAGCGGGTCTTCGGCCATGCAAGCCACGCAGGCCCAGCAAGCGCGCCTGCAAGTGCCTTGCTTTCGCCACTCCGTACGCCCCGATCGTACCGTGAGGCCCTTGTGGCTGGTGGCAGCAGCCCCACAGCTGGTATTGCAACGGTAGCGGCGACGTCTTTGACTGGCAAGGCAAGCTCCTCACCCGCACCTGATGCAGCTGCTGGTATCAGTAGCGTCACCCTCATGCGCACGAGCGCCAGCGGTGCAGGCCCGGCAAGCGGCGCCAGCGCTGCAGCAACACCATGCTTAGGTGACAAGGATCCCGCTGCAGCCGATAAGGGAGCAGCGTCATCACTGGAGTTTGGGCAGCCAGCAGGGGTGCTGGGAAGTGGTGGGTATGAGTCGGCCGCGTCATCGGAGGTGGCGACAGTGCCCGCAACGACACCGGCGACGGCTGGCTCGCCCCGTTGCCTGCATGCCCTCGGGTTCACCGGTCCACTAGCGGCCGCCGAAAGCCAGGAGGGTGAGGAGGCTGAGGTGCCGTCGGTTACCGCAGTGGTCGCGCCGGTGCCGTCCTCAGCGTTGGGCTCCGGATGGCTGGTTGCGAGCGGCAGCACCAGCAGCGTGGGCTGCTGGTTAGCGGCGGAGGCGCTGGGGCGGTGGCGGCGTGCTGTCGAGGCGCGGCGGGAACTGGAGGCCAAGTGCGATCTGCTGGTGCAGGCGGCACGCCAGCGGCTGGCGGGTGCAGTGCTGACGGCACTGCGGGATGAGGTAGCGACGACACGGAGCAAGGAAGCAGTCGCTGAGGCTATGGCAGCGAAGACGGCGAGCCGTAATAGCCGACAGAGCATGCGGGAGGTAAGCGCTTTGCTGTGGGGCGGATTCGCGCGGAACAGGCGGTCGGTTACTGGCTCCGTACCAGAAATGTTTGTTTTGTTTGTATCTTTTAGGGCCATGTACAATTTTTACCACTCGTCATGTTTTTGCAAACGTTCAGAGCGTAGGATACCATCTGGGTCGCCCGTGTTAATGTTCGGATTCCCACATGGTAGAAGATATTTTCTCGGTTAGGAAAAGCGCACACACGATGGAAGTGTTACAATATATTGTATTTACTTGTTGAGATACAGCAAGTAGTGTCGAAATGGGAGCAATTTCGCTCGGAGATGTGGCCATGCTAACCGTAGGGGTAGGTCATGCGTCGTTTCGTTCGCAAGGCCCTTCGCGACAACTAAGCAAACGTTTATGTTGCGATTGTGTGTGGACGGAAGCCTAGCGGGGGCCGTAACCAACGGGCATGGCGACATCGACAACTGAAGAGCCCGGCAAACGTTGTTGCTTTCCTGTACACAATGTTATCCGCCGTGTACATAATCTGAAAGTTACGGCCCCTGACCTTAACCCTTTGCCTTCCTTGGCCCTTGCCGACACAGGTTCTGGCCTCGTGGCGTGCCACCGCACACCGCCGAGGCGCCGTACGCGCCCTTATGGCTCGGCATGTCGCACGCACAGCCGTTCCGTTGCTCCGTCGTGTGCTTGCTGAGTGGTACGCTCTCACAGCTGCACGGAGGGCTGTCACCAGGAAGGTGGCGAAGCTGACCAGGTGTGCATTTGGCGAGGGGCGAGGGGCTCATCACGCTGGTTACACGCTGTGCAAAGAGATCCCCCCTACATACTTGTACATCTAGCATGCGGAATACAAGCACTCTTTGGTGTTTTGACGCCATCGCTTCCCATGGTCATCACCCGTTGTACCATACCTCTTCAGGCGCCATCGCGAGGCGACTGCAGTCCGCGTCCTCCGGGCCTGGCACGAGGAGGCCCTGGACGGTGCTGCGCGTCGTGACACGGCCAACCAACTGGCCAGCAGCCACACGCGCTCCCTTCTCTCCTCTGCGCTATACGGCTGGAGCGGAGCGACGGCAGAGCGCCGTGCCAGGGCCGCTCGTGACATGCGTGCGGCGCGGCATGCGCAGCGTCGGCGGCTGCAGGGCGCCTTCAGCCGCTGGCGCTGGGCTGCGCAGGAGGCGACGGAGCGGGAGGAGGTAGCAGTTCGTGTGAGCCGCTCCATGGCCCTGCGTACGGCGTTCAGTGGCTGGCTCAGGTTGGCTTCAGGTGAGGCGAAAGAGGAACCTTTTACTTGTCGAGATGAGGTGTACCGACTTACGTCTCCTTTAGTCTTAACTGGAGGTCCAAACTGGATCCGAGGGAAGCTGACGGCACCACTCCTTACCCTCGTTTCCTTTCGCCTGACTCTTCGTCTCATGCTCTTTGGCCGCAGATGACCCCGGGCCCGGTCACGTGGACAGCTCCACTGCGCTTCACCGTGCTGCCGTCTGGCACTCCCGCCGGGTGCTGCGAGGCTGTCTGATAGCCCTGCTGGAGCACTGCGAGTGCGTTCGTGTAGTAGCCGCGTTGTGCCTAGGTCGCTGAAAGAAGAACCTTCCGACATGCGTGCACCTGTCTTCCCCTGGCATTTACGTACATGCTGTTGTTTCAGTTGTTGCCACACTGCCGTCCGCTGGAGCTGCAGCGCTGAGGATTTGTCCTCTCTTGACCTGCAGGCGGTCTCAGCTGCTGCAACGCCAGATGGCGGCGATCAAGGCGCGTGCGGAGGACGCCACGCGGGCAGCCGTGCTGGCCCACCTGCATTCGGCAGTGTCGGGGGCGCGGCGGGCGGACGTGGAAGTGCGCAAGATGCGGTCCAGGACCGACTTGCGCTTGCTAGCGCGTGTCTTCCGGGCTTGGCTGGAGCATGTGGAGGTGCTACGCTCGGCTCGGGGCTCGGCCGAGGCCATGGGAGAGCGTGTAGGCCGCTCCCTGCTTGCTGGGGTCTGGGAGGGCTGGGTCGGGGTGACCCGCGTGGCGAAGGCGACGCGTGAGCAGGTGTCAGCCTTCAGCGCACGTTCGGCACGAGGCTGTGTGAAGCGGGTGGGTGAAGGGGGAAAATTATAAATAAGTGCAACAACACAATCCCAATCCCGAATCCCGACTCATGCAGTGAGCGCATTCGGAGACACTAATCTACCAATTGCTTACCAGAAACCGAGATGACTTGGGGAAGGGGGGGGGCCCGGGGATCGGCTGCTTGTTGAAGTGGTAGAAACGGCAACAACGGGTGCTGCGCAAAATCCTGATGATGCGCTTTGTAGCAACTGGGACAGCAGGCCGATCGGCGCATCCTGTCCATTCCATTATACCAGTGCCGGTGCACTAACCGCATTCACTGCACTTCCACTATTCCGTGCGTCGCAGGTGTTCTTCACGTGGCTTGAGCTTGTGGAGGCTCGCCGCGCCCGCGAGACGCATGTGCAGGTGGCTGTACACCGCATCCAGGCCGTGACGCTCACGTAAGGACATAGCCGGACCGTGGTTGCTTTGCTCTGAATTGTCCGTAAATAACACTTCCTTAGTTGCGCACGTTCGTTGAGCCTTTTCCATGCTCTGTTCCCATGCTACGTTCTCCTTGGTCTTGGCTGTTCGCTTATTCCGCTCCGCAAGCCACCGTCACGCACACCTTTATTACTCCTTGTCTCTCCCACTTACCCCACCCGCTGCTCCACAGCCACGTGTTGAGCCACTGGGCAGCAATCGCCACCCACCATCGCTTCATCCGCGCTGCCGCCGGCGCCCGCTTCGCCGCCCGCATCCGCAGCCTCCTCTCCGCAACCTTCTCTGCCTGGGGGACCCTTGTGCATCAGCTGCGCTTGGCCCGCAACCTCGCCTCCAAGCGCGGCCAGGCCTTGAAGCTGACCCTCCTTCGGAGCGTCCTGACGCAATGGGTAGGTTACGTGGAGCGCAAGCATGAGCTGGCGGTGGCGGCGGCTGCCATGGGTGCGCGCCGTGCAGCTACGGTGCTGCTGCCAGCGGCGCTGCGCGGGTGGGCTGCCGTGGTGGCGGCAGCGAGGGAGAAGCGGCAGCTGCAGCAGACGATGCTGATGCACTTCATGCTGCGACGGTGCATGGCCGAGCAACGGCGCGCGTTCAAGGTACGCATCAGTCCACAGGCGACGTTACCTGGATGAAGCTGTATTGGTTATCATTCATAATTTCATGCGAACGTGGAGGGCGTTGTGCGTTGTGCTCCCAGCTCGCTTTTCCTCGCATGTATTGTTCGCTCATTCTTTTGGCGATCCTTGTCCTTGACGCTGTTTGCAGGCCTGGCGGGCGGCTCTGGAGGAGCGGCGCGCACGGGATGACGAGCTGCGGCGCTGCATCAAGCGCAAGAAGCTGGCGTTCGGGCTCTTCAAGCAATGGTACTGGGAGGCCTTCGACGCGGACGTGCAGGCCACTATTCGCCGCATGTTCCACTCCACGGACCCCGCAGCGCAGAGCCCCAAGCCCTCCATGCGGCCCAGATTCCCGAACGGCGCTGCGGCCCAGCCATTGCCGTACTTTCCGGATGCCGTAGACTACTCGCAGCGTTCGTACGGCGGCGGATTCGCGGTCCCACGGGTTGAGGCCGACTGGCAGCCTGGCGCCTGGAGGACGCATGCGGTGGCTGCAGCGTACGGCACGGCTGGAACGGACAATAGCGGCGGCAGGTAGATTGGGGTCTGGTGAGGAGTGGTGCATTGCCGGGCTTGTAATGATAATGATGTTGATGTTACATGGTGCGCCCGATGATAAGGCCCAAACGAACCGAAGATCCATAGGCCTGCCACAGAGGTTGTTCGCGAGAAGGGAAAAAGGGAAAATAGGGGAACAACAACTAAATTTATTAAGTGAGCGGCGGGGCTGGACGGCAAGAGGTTGTAACCAAAGGGCGTAAATGCTTGGAACATTTAGCACAAAAGTCCACTTCTTCAACTGACCTAACAAATTGTGGCCCTTGCAGATCCACGGATTTGCCACCCCTTGAGCCCTCTGTCGATCCCTTCCTCCGCTACGGCGCTGCAAGCGGTGGCGCCGTGGGTGCGGCCAATGCCGTGGGCGACCCCTCAGGCGTCGCCCCAGGCAACCTGCGCCACAGACTGCTGCAGGTCCAAGCGCAGCGCTCCACAGCGGAGCCGCTGCGGCAGCCGCAGCAACACACGGCGCCAGCGGTTCGCGGCCCCTCGGAGCCCGTACGCTCCCTGACACCCACCTTTGACTCCCTAGCACAGCATGCTGGCGCCACTAGCGGTGGCGGCGCGACAGCAGCGGCGACTGCTGCCACGCAACGCACTAGGGCTGCCGCCGCTGCAGCGGCCAACCCCAACGCACTTCGCGCCTCCGCGCCGGCTGTGGCCGCCGGCGGTAGCCGTGCTTCCATCGCGGCAGCCGTAGGAGCGGCAAGTCGGGCTCTGCCAGCCAAGGCAGTGTATCGCGCCCTCCTGCATTCGGAATCCAGTTCCGAGGATACTGGATCTGAGAGCACCAAGGGCGCCAGTCGGCCGGCATCGCGCGGACGTGCAGCCGCCTCGGTAGCTTCCAGCGGTGGCGCAGGGGCGGGCCCCGCGGGTGGCCGTAGGCTGTCTGCAACCTCCCTGGGCTCATGGGCCAGCAACGGTGCTGCCAAGCGCAAGCCGGCTGCCGGGAAAAGCAGCGGGGCTCCCAGCGCCGTAGCTGCTCCCGTCCCGGCTCCTCGCCGTTCCCTTACCGGTGCCCTTCCCACGCAGCGTTCCTTGAGCCGTGGAACCGCTACTTCCAGCGCCGCAGGTGCTCCTTCCGCAGCTGCCCCGGCTGCCGCTGCGCCGTCTTCGTCGGCGGTGGCTCTGGCTCCCACCAACTCGGCTCCCTCCAGCCTGGAGGCCATGTCGGCCTGGAATGCCGTACTCGCCAACATGGCCAACCAACTCACGGAGGTCTCCCGAGCCAGTCTAGAAATCGCTGCGGGTGTGGTTAATGGAGGCGTCGCGGGCTCCTCCTCCCCCGAACGCCTCAGCCCTCGCAATCCTGCAGCCAGCGGAAGCGCCTTCTTCATGCCTCATGCCTCCATCGAGAGAAGCAGCGACTCGAGCGGACAGCAGCCGCGGGCAGCAGTCCACAGCAGCCCGCAGGGCGGCGTAGCCTCGCTGCCTAGCGGCGTCACAGGGTCGCTGTCGCCGCTGTCGCCTAGTCCTCTACCGCCGTACAACGTGTACCACCGCTCGCCCAGCACAGGCAGCGCTGGACACCAGCTACCCGGTGTCGTACCCTCCTGGCGGCAGGTGAACGGCTTGTACGACGGAATGTACGATGACGACTTGGGCCCTGTGAATCCCTTCTTTGCGGGCATCGCTGGCGCTGGTGCCGCTGGTGGTGCTGGCATGGGGTCAGGGCCCAGCAGCGGTACCTCGAGCGGTGGCGGCAGTGACGGGGAGGCTACGTTGATGGCGGAAACGGATGAGTCGCGGGGTTGTTCCGGCGGCGGTTCGGCTTCAGTTCCGGCGGCAGTAGCGTCTGACGTGGGGACCTTCCCAGTGCCGGTGCGCTTCCCTGTGTACCAGAACGAGGTCTTCCGGCAGGCTGGCGATGAGGAGGAGGAGGGCGATGAGGATGATGGAGGTGAGGATAGCTATGAAGGGGGCAATATGGATGGAGACGGGGAGGAGGAGGACGAGGAAGTGGATGGGGCTTACGAGCGAAGCTGCGAGGACAGCGGAGTGTCTGGAGCTGAGAGGTCTTCGGACTCGGGAAACTATTAAGGGCATGGCAACAAAGGTGGTGTACTGGTGTTACTTGCAAGCGAATGTCGCGCAATTGCATGGCACCGGATACGAACGGGGCGCGCGCGTGCTATTGGGAATTCATACATACGGAGTGCTTAGGTCGTACAGCTGGTGATGGCAGCGCCGGCGCCTGACAAGCCCTGCAGAGAACGGTCACGAGGTTCTTACTTTTAGACGTCTCAGTCGTGCCCTTCTTAGGTATACTATTACCCGGTAGTTTTATTCATTTTAGGGTTAGCAAATAGTATGACGGTAGCTTGGCAGGCGCGTGCGTCCTTGAGTAGATGTGGTTATAGCGTGTTTAGGTTAATAGGTCAAATAGGTCAGTTATTAGAGTGCAGACGTGAGTGCAAGTCTGGTGTATGACGCCAGGGGCGTCGAAGTTCTCATACCGTACAGCCTAAGCTGGAGGCGCGCAGCATGCAGGCGGCGATGTCCTTGTGGCGTCGAAGAAAGGAGGTGTTGAGTACGGCGGCAACGCAGACGCTTCATTCCTCCTTAGGTGCCTGCGGCGAAGTGCTCCTTTGTGTTTTTGCTTACAAAGTGGTCGGTGGGAGTGGTTTGGTCAGCACATCTCAGCTAGGCGCATGCGCAGAAAGGAGGTGTTGTTCGGGATTGTGGCGAACGCCCTAATCGTACAACGCCGTGAACAATCTGAGCAGAAGCCGGTTACACATCCCGTCCTGATTGGTTCTTTGCTGTCAGAGGGCGAGATGTTGTTGTGTTTCCTAAGGCCATGATTCTGAAGGTGGCAGGTCGTGCGGTGAGAGTCCGGCAGGGTGTATGACGCTCAGATGGCGCAGCGATGGAGGTAGGATGCATGCAGGAATGGCAGGATAGGTTGGCGGGTTGGGTATCTTGAGAGCAGTGCGCTTTGCAAGCCGATGGGTGGTTCGTGCCGATGACGAATGGTAGAACCTGTGTCTCACCTGTATCAGGATACGAAGACCTGTTACAACTTGGCTGGCGTTCAATCCTGCACACTTCACACGAACACACCATGTACGACACACACTACAGTTTGCTGCACCCTTCGCTGTGTAATGATGTCTCGCCGCCAATGTGATTGGTCTGCTGCACGCTATAAGGTACTCGACTCGACCTCAACTGCTCCTTCTGCGTCTTTGGATCATCGTGCCGCGTGGTAACTTGTGCGCCAGCTGCATCGTATCACCAAGAAGCCGCTACATTCGCCTCTTGGGGCGTCATGCTAACATGCTTTGGTCCAGAGAGCCTGTCGAAGTTCCCCAGATACCCTCACGCGTGAGTAGTTCGTTAACAGACAGACAGGTTAGAACCCTGCAGGACACCCCTCCCTACTTAAGTGTCCTTTGGACAGGGCTTCCTTTCAGTTCTTGCGTTTGTTGCGCCGAATACGGCATACGTGATACGGAATACAACATACGGGATTTACTAGCACACTTTCCTCCACCAGCTACGGTAACACGGTCATCCGCTCTCACTTACGGAGCGGACCCGTATCGGCAAAGACGCTGCTGCACCAATGGCACACAGCATGTTGACCATGTTTACCTTGCACGCATTACTGGTGTACAATGCAGAACTCCTCAAAACGTCTTAAGCATCATAGTAAGGATTAGGTACCGGTACCCTCCAGCAAGTCTATCTCACATGTCCACATGAATGAATGTCCACATGCCACATGTCCTTCCTTCCCATTCACATTCACAGACCCCCACCGCCAACCTCCGGCGCCACAGCAAGTAGCTCCGTGACAGGCCGCGAACGTTACTGTGCTGTTTCTCTTGCCCTTAAAAGCCCATCCAAGAGGCTTCACGCTCTATACCACGCACTATTACCTGCATTACTATGCACCCCAGGTAAAGGCTATGTACATAGGTCTTGGGGGTGTCTATATAGAGCAAGCTGGAAAGATGCATGGTGAAGGCAGAGTATGAATGCTCCAGCGGCATATCAGCGCTGGCGGGACATATCAACGAAACTAACCGCATCGTAACGAACGACGACACGTAATAGACGGGTAAAGTAAGGAACGTCGCTGCACGGGAAGGGGTTGATCGCGGTAACGGTAAAAGACACAACAGGGCAGATGCTCCTTACTCCTGATAACCCAGCAAGCTGCCACACACACTGGATAACATACCAACATCAGGGATCACCCTGCAGCGAACGCCATTTTTTAACATCAACAACCAAAGGTACTTCATGGGATTAGGCAAGCCTCAAGATACCACCGGCTTGCCTCTTAATGCTGGCTGGCCTCACTCGGCTTGCTCTACGTTTTGCCCTGATCATGCGACATGCTGTGGTCACAATAACACTTGGTTTGGACACTGCAACCCGCAAGAAGCCATCAACCTGCCGACCTCACCACTTCACCCTGCGTCTTCCGTACATATCGGTAATATCACACCAAGTTTCCATGTCACCATTACCAAATTATATATCATACTAACAAACCCGCTTCGCATTACCCTCAACCCCATCCACAACCTCACAAGCCCAAATTCCGCAATGCCCCGCAAACAGTAGGCGAAGCACTATGCGTAACTACGCGCAAACTCATCCTCAGCCCTGTCGCCGTAATGCGCCGCACTAAAGTTCTGATAGCCATGATCCTCCTCGTCCTCATCCGAATCATCCCCACCAGCCCGCTTCCTCGCACGTGCCCCTCCGGGAACCACCTTGCCGTACCCCGCATTCCGCCACTCCTTCACAGCCCCATTCGCATCTCCCTCGTCCTCATCATCACTGCCGACCCGTGGGTCAGCCTGACCCAGTGACGACAAGTCGATGTCCGACACATCCAATCGAAGCTTGCTAGCTGGCTGGGAGAGGTCCAAGGCTGCTAGCTCGTCTTGCAATCGATCCAACAACCCCATCAGCGGCGTTTCGTCCGCAATAAGGTTCCCGCTGCCTCCAGTTGCCGCCGCTGCCCTCGCTAGATAACCCTCGTTTCCAGAGGAGCCGTAGCCCTTGGCAAAGGCGAATCCAGGGCTGGATTCAGGCGGGTAACCTCCAAAGGAAGTAGCCGCGCCAAAGGAAGGAGCCGCGGCGAAGGAGGGGGCAACGGCGAAGGAAACCGTGTGACCGCCGCCGCCAGAAACGCCGGTCCTTGTCCGGTCCCTCACACTCATCGCCCTCTTGTTAAGATCCAGCAGCAGCAGATCCGCATCTTGCGGGGTAGCAGGCGGCAGCAACGGCACCAGGTCCGCGGCCTCCAACGCGTCACAGATCATGGCTGCGGCCTCCGCGGTTCGCCACGAGACCGCAGCTGCGGCGCCGGCGGAGGAGGGCGGAGGTGGGAAGGTGAGCATCAGCTCCTGCGCCATCTCCTGACACACCTCCTCCACCCGCTCCTCCACCACCTCAACACGTGCAAGCCAGGCGCTGGGATCATCTGCGACCGTGGCTGCCGCACCAGCAGCAGCAGTTGCAGTGGTGGTTCCAGGGCCCGGGGAGTCGCGTCCTAGGCTGTCAGAGCTTCCGCCCGCTGCTGAGACGCGCGGGACGGGTGCGGCGGCAGTGGGAGGCGCGACTGCGTCCACGCCGGCCAGCACGCGGCTAACATCCAGATCCTGAATGGGAGGGGAAATGGGGCGCAATGGGCATGTATGGATACACGGGTGAGACCATTACCGCAGACCAGAGCAGAGTTCCATGCAGGACACTTTCCCATGTCGTTTGACGCTACCGGTTTTAACAGGAAAGGAGTTACATGCAAGTAACACAGCCCGACCAGCAAGACCTCCCTCCCTCCGTCCCGCCACCCCCCTCACCCCCAGCAGCTCCTCCACCGCCGGCAGCAGCAGCGCCGCGCCGCCCTCCTGCTCCCCCAGCACCGCCACCTCCTCCTCCTCCTCATGCGCGCCTGCAGCGCCGCCCTCCGATCTGTGCCCTGCGCCATGAAACTGCCCGCCTGCCGCCCCCCGTGTCTTGCCCTTCCACACCTCCAGCGACTGAAGGGTGCGAACGAGCTCTTGGTGACCCGAGAGGAGGGAGGACAGCTGCATCTGTGGGGAGGAGGGGAGAGGGCGAGAGGAGCATGGGGGGGGGGAGGGAGGGAAAGGGTTAGAAGGCAGGTAGAGGAGGAGAGCGACGCCTGGAGACTGGGAGGAAAGGGAGTACGATAGGGGGGAGATGACCTTAAGAAAGCCTACTTCATGTTGAGGAACCACAAAGACTGGGTTACGGCCACATGTCATAAGCCCCATCCCCCACCTGCAGCTTCTGCCTGGCAGCCTCCACGCGCCTCCCCACACGCTCCTCCGCCGCAGCCGCTGCCTGCGTCAGCGCCGCCAGCACCTTGGACGACGCAGCGGCGGCAGTGGCCGACCCACGGGTCACCTCCGCTGTCATAAGACCCAGGATGCGCTGCAACTGCGCGGCCCTGGCAAACACGGTGTTGCTGCTGTTGCCGTTGCCTGCGTTGATTCCTCCGTTGCTGGTGTTGGCGAAGGCGGCGGTGCCGTTGGGGTTGTTGGGATTGTTGGGGTCGGCGACTGAGGCGGCTGTCAGGAGCTCGGAGGCGCGCTCCCGCACCACTTGCTTGGCCCTGTGGGAGGGCGAGAGAGAATACCGGTACCGGGATGTAAAGAAGTACGGAGAAAGGGAAAGCAGTAGCTGCTGAGGGGTTCAAGTTTAAAGGTAAATATAGTAGTATGGCAAATGGACGTTCAGCGCACCGCAAACTCCCTCAAGTCCTTGCTCACGGCAACATCCACACAGCAACCTACCCCCCCCCCCCACCCAGCCACCCAGCAACTCACCACTCTGCTGTCTTCTGCGCCTGCCTCGCCGCCTCCGCCTGCACCCGCCCCACCGCAGCAAGCAGCGAATCCAGCCGCACCATGCTTCCACCGCGCCGCGCCATCGCCTCAATCTGCCGTACCGCCGCCTCCGCCGCCGCCGCCAGCTCGTCCCGCCGCTCCGCCAGCAGCTGCCGCAGCGCTCCCGCCGCCTCGTTGAGGGCGTCACGCTGGGCTGCGGGCTTGCCTGCCAGCTGGCGCTGCCTTCGGAGCCAGATGGAGTCCAGTTCGTGCTGTGGGTTGGGATGATGCGTTTGAACAAGAGGGGAGCAGCGTGGATAAGGGGGGAGTGGGCAGCAGGAAGGGGGGGGAGAGATGATTGGCTGGGGAGTCGGTAAGACGGGCTAGAAAGAAGGGGAGAGATGGGTGTTATGTTAAGTCAAACTGAGGATGTCAAGTACAGTATTCACTGCAGGAATCGCGAGGTGGAACATGGCTTTACTTGTATAGGTTAGATAGGTAAAATGAGAGAGATGGAGAGCGCCTGTGCCTGATGCCTGCAACGCTGGTGCCTGCAAACCGGTGCCTGGAGCCTGGGGCCACTCCCACCTCCATGGCCCCCAGCCGGCTGAGCCCCTCCTCCCGCCGCTCCTGCACCTCCCGCAGCGCCCGGGCGGCGCGGCGCTTCACGTCCGCCTGCAGCTCCTCCGCTCGGGAGCCGACCTGAGCAGGAGGGGGGAGGGAAGGAAAGGAGGGAGGAGAGGAGGGGAGGAGGGAAGGGTAAAGAGGACGAAGCTAAGCAGGAAGACCATGTTGGAGGAGAGGATGAGGAAAGGAGGGGAGGCAACACGGGGTCGAAGGACTGTGCCTGTGGCATGAGTAAGAGGTCAGGAGGTCAGGAGCGACATGGCGTGCCGGTGAAAGCCAACAGCGTGGGGCGTGGTATGGGGTCAGCATGGGGCGGAAGGCTTGGGAAGCAGTGCGCATCCGTGTTAGGAAAGCCCAAGCTGAAGGCTCAGCCAAGGTTGTTCAGCGAGAGTCAGTGAAAGAAGGGGGCGAAGGACTCTGCGCGCACTGAACGGACGAGCGGCAGCGGGACGGATCACCAAACAACCAGAACAACGCCCCTGCCCAGCTACCAGCCCCAGACACGCTACTAGTCCTCACGCCTCGCCCAACCATCACCGCCAATGCGCACGCTCGCCCTTTTCCCCTTCTCTTCCCTTCCCTCCCTTCCCCCTTCCCCCGCACCTCCGCTTCCGCCCTCTTCCCCGCCTCCACCAGCCCCGCCAGCCGCCTCCGCAGCAGCTCCTCTATCCGCCCCTCGGCGCTCTCAGCGGCAGCACCCACCCCCCGCACCACACCCTCGCGCGCTGCCGCCAGACGCGACTGAGCAGCCAGCAGCCGGGCCTGCGCGTCCGCGCCGCCTGAGACGGCTGCGGAGGCCTGGAGGGCAGGAGAAAAGGGGAGAGCGGAGTAACAGATCGGAAAGAGCAACTAGATAAAATGCAGCCCGACTAGCCCTACCGGCCCATTACAACACGCCTACACAGCTTAACACATGTAGCCACGTGGAGCCGCCCCAACCTTCTCCTCACCCACCTGCTTCCTCCTCTCCCTCAGCTCCCCCTCCATCGCGCCCAACTGCTCCCCCGCCGCGCCGCACACCTCCCCCAGCCGCCCCGCAAGCGCCCCCGCCCCCGCCAGCAGCCGAGCCTTCGACACCAGGTAGCGCCGCAGCAGTGCGGGGGACACCGCGGGTGGCGGCAGCGGAGGCAGGTCGCTGGCGGCGGCAGGCGTGGAAGAGGCGGCGTCGCTAGCAGCAGCGGCGGCTTGGGTGGAGGCGGGCTTGGGGATGTCGTCGAGCTCCCGAACGAGCTGCCGGACCTCCTCCAGTCGTAGCGCGGCTTGACGCGACAGACGGGAGCAAAACTGGAGGGGCATGGAGGAGGAGGGGCGGGGCAAGGTGAGGGGTTTCCCTGCTGGCGACTATAATGAGCAGGATGCCCGTTAAGGCCCGCCCCGTTCCCCGTGTATAAAAACTGGCAAGCTTGCTTGCAGTCTTACCGTATACGCCCCACATCGCCATCCCAAACGTACCTCAGCCATCGTGCTCAGCGCCCCCGCCCCGCCCACCGCAGCTCCGCCCTTCGCCGCCGTCGCCGCTCCATCCCTCACCGCCTCTGCAAGCGCTGCCGGCGAGGGCATCTCAGGCAGCGACGTCAGCCGCTCCGACAGCGCCAGGGAGCCCTCCAGCAGTCCCAGCCGCCCGCCATGCAAAGACCCGAGCAGCACCTCCCGTCGGCATGCCGTCGGACCGCCCTCCTCACGCGCCGCCACAGGCAGCAGAGCCTCCAGCAGCTCACGGTTAGCCAGCCGCGCTGCGAGGTAGACCGCCGTACGGCTACGGCTGGCGACGTCGCCGTCGCCTGACGGGGGCGGCGCCGCCAGCGGCGACGCCCCGGTTTCCAGCAGCGACTGCACGGCGTCCAAGTCGATGAGTCGTACGGCAATCATGAGGGCGGTATCGCCGGCCGCCGTACGGTGGGTGTCCAGGCGGCGGTTGCCGTAAGACATGAGTAGCCGCGTCAGACAGCCGTTGTGGCCCAAGCGGCGGCGGGACTGTACGGCATGGTCGAGTGCCGTACGTCCTGCTGCGTCTTCCGCGTCAACTCTTGCTCCCATGTCTAGAAGGACTTCCAGCAGGGGCAGGTGGCCCTTGACGGCGGCCTGGGGGTGTGGATGGGGGGATGGGTGAGAAAGACTCGACTTCCGATGCGGTTAAGGGTTGCGCGGTAATCGGCGGGGAGGCGAAGGGGGGGCGACGTTCCCATAGAGGTTAAGGGGTGCAGGTGAAGTTTTTTCCCAACAAACAACAGCAAAGCTTCAAACCAACCACGCCGCTCCCTTACCTGCATGAGCACCGTCAGGCCGGCAGGTACAGGCGCCCCTTCCTCCTTCTCCTTGCCTTCCACCTCCTTCGCCTCCGCCACCACCAGGTTCACGTCTGCACCCGCCTGCACCAGCGCCCTCGCAATGTCCGCCACGGAACGACCCGACGCCGTCGGATCCGCCGCCGCCGCCGTCGGCGTCGCCGTACCTCCCACCGCGGAGGGTGCTATGCCACTCACCGACGGAGGCGCCAGCCCAGCCAAGTCAGCCAAAAGCTGCTCAGTTAGCGACTCGCATTTGCGCTTGCTGGTGCTACCGACGCCGCCGACGGCGGCGGCGGCGGCGGCGACGGCGCATTCGTTGTACGCCGAATTGCACTGCCGCGCCGCCGCCACCAGCGCCGCCAGCGCCTTGTTCGCCTGATCAGGCGCCACTCGGTCATTCGATATCCAACGTCGTACGACAGCCATGTTGGCGGATTGCAACGCCGGTAGAATCTCCCGGTCCCAATCCATGTACATGTGAGCACGCGAGGAAAGGAACGCTGCCAATGCGTCGTATCTTGGCGGGTCCTGTGCGCCAGGGATGGTGATAAGGCCCGGCGGCGGCGGCAGCGGAGAATCCGTTGTCATACAACTGGCCTTGCAAAGGGCCAGCGCCGCCGCCAGCTCTGCTTCGTACAGGCTGCCGTCACCGACGCCGGCGGCGGCCGCCGCAGCGGTGGCGGCGGCGGCCTCCGCATCCAAGATGAGTTTGGCGGTGCCCACACGACCTCCCCGGATGGCTCCCACGAGGGCACCCCGGCGGCGAGTGGCCATGACGCCTGGGCTGACTGCAAGGTTGCGGACTGCGGCACCAGCAGCACTACCGCTACCGCCGCTGCTGCTGCTACTGCCGGGTCCTAGCAGGAGCAGCACACGCAAGGCGCTCAACGCACCACAACGTGCGGCCTCGTGTCCGACGGACCAGCGCTCCGGTTCAGCGCCGTTGGTGCCGTTTCCGGCACCGCCAGTGGACGGGTCCCTTCCAGACAGCAGCAAGAGTTCGCGTGGAGATGGAGGTGCGCCTGGCGGCGCGGGCACAGTAGTGACCCACGGGTCAGCTCCAGCCTCGCAGAGCTTCCTCAGCACCTTTGGCAGGTCATTAACGGCCGCAATGAACGCCGGTGACAAGCCCTGCAGTTGCGCCTGTTGTCCTTGCGGACGCTGGGAGACGTCACCGACGCCTTCGTTGTTGTTACCCCGGATGTTGACTGGAGGAGTGGGCCCTGGAAGCAGCAGCTGGGAACGGTGTTTGTCGCATTCCAGCAGTTCCGAAATGCAATCCTCAGCAGCCGCAGCCGCAGCGGTTGCATCCAGACCCACGCCTTCATCACGGCAGCGTACGGCGGCCGCCGCGACACGTACAGCATAGCACAAGGCGTTCTCAGCACCGGTAGGTGTCCCATGGGTCATGCATGGGTCCGCTCCGGCGTTCAACAGCGCCTGCACGACCGCCGGTGCGGGGGCTCGCAGCGCCACCAGCAACGGCCGCAGCACCCCGGGTTCGGGTCCCAATGCCGTACCAACTGTCGTGACAGGTAACTGAATCGGGCAGGTTGCGGCCTCCCAGGAATGGTTAGGGTCCGCTCCGGCTTCCAACAGAATCCTGACAACGGTAACGGCCGCATCACTCAGCATTGGCTGGGTGAGGCGATCTGAGCAGAGTACGGCAACAAGTGCGCGTTCGACCTGCGGGGGAAGCATGGGGAGGTTGAGCAGCAAGGTCAAGAGGGATGACTTGGCGTGTAGAAGGGACAACGGTGAAGATAACTGCCGGTACCCTTATGGTGACTCCACGCTAGGTCTACCAAGACCTTCCTTGGATCATCCGCACACATCAACCGTTTCATCTCCTTCCCTTGCGCACTGCCCACACACCGGTAGCCTAAGCACGCCCACACACGGCTACATTTGTCATGCAGCGTGTTGCCCTTCCACGCCAACCCTCGCTTCTGCTTACCTCGCTAGGTGTGGGCTTATCCCGCGCCAGCCAGTTCCCCAGCACCCCCGCCTCCAGCCGCTGCAGCCCCGGCAGCACCTCGCGCTCCCAAGACATGTAGGCGTGCGCGTGCCGCAGCAGCAGCTCCTCCACCTGCCGCCGCTGGTGGTTCCGGAGCTGGGAGGAGGAGGGCGAGGAGGGTGTACGGCAGGCCGCCAGCGCTGCAGCCAGCTCGTCACGACGGAGCTTGTCGTACGGCGGCGGCTTGGCGAGGACCTGAACCGGCAACCGAGCAGACCAATTGTGGGATTGAAAGGTTTCTTAATTCTTTTTACTCAACTTGACATGCACCTGGAGGATCGTCAAGTACCTTGGCTCTTTCTGAAAACACACCCGGGACCCTCTAACTACTCATCAGCTATGTTTTCGACATACCACGATACACTCTTACCGTTTCAATCACCTCCGTACGCCCTGCCGCCGCCGCCCCCACCAGCAGCTGCCGCCTCCAAGTCCAGAACCGCCGCTCCTCCGCACTCAGGCGCCAAGAGTCAGGCAGGTCAGGGTCCCGCAGCCTAGGCGCAGCCTTTGCAGCGGAAGAGGAGGACGTGGGTTGCCGGGAGCCCGGTACGGCCGGCGCTTGCAGGTTCCAAACCTCAATCGTCACCCCCAGCCGACCAGCCAGGTAAGCGCAGGATGCAGAATCTCCGCTGCTGCGGGCGTCCTCCATCGTTGGTTTGAAACCGTTGACGAGAAGGAACCGTACGGCAGCGGTCCTGCCGTGCCGTACGGCGAACCGCAGCAAATCGTCCTGATACCGTCCCCGCGTTCGCAGCTGACTCGCACGCTGGTTGCCCAAACGCTGCAGGAGCATCCTCGCGCAACGCAGGGAAGCGTCCTCCTCACCCTTGAACCCACGGTCATCAGGTGACGTCGACTCCGAAACCCCTTCCTCGGCGCCGCCGCTGGCGGATGTTAACCGCGCACGTATGCGGGACCCCGGCGGCGACGCCAGCACGGCATGGTGCAGGGCCGTCCAGCCGTTACCGGGCTGCGCTGCGGCGGCGTCAGCACCCGCCGTCAACAGAACTTCTACCAGGGACACCGACGCGAGCTGCGCTGCACGCATCAGCGGCGTAAGGCCCTCCACCGCCTCCGCCAGCGCCGCCGCTGAGGGCACCAGCCCCACTGACACGCCCGCCGCTGATACCACCGTCGTCGCCGACGCCACCGCCGTCGTCGCCGACGCGACGGCGGCCACTCGGGTCTTGTTCCCCATCAAGCTGCTCCGCCGGCCGCCGCCGCCCATACTGCCGCTGGTGCTGCCGCCAGCGGCGGCGGCGGCTGCTGCCGCTGCCGCCGCCGCCGGCCCGATGGCGGGTCCATGCGGCCGCGGTGCATTGGGCTTTGCTCCGCCCCGCAACAGCAGCATAACGAGCTCTGGTGCGCGGTTCTCCAAAGCCATCCACATGGCAGCATCCAGCTCCGCCTGGCTGTGGCTGCCGTTGCGGCCCTTGTGGAAGTCAATCCTGCGGGGACCGCGGCCATGCAGGTGCACTTACTCCAGTTTGGTGCAAGGCAAAGGTTGCGGCAGCGGCCGCGGCGGCAAGGGCGAGAGCCCCATTGACATGTCAGCGCATGCTGCAAGTAGAATGCGTGAGCGGGCGCCAACTATGCAAGAGCAGAAAGGTGCCCTAACATGGGCACCGCAAGTGCGGTCGTCGAAATGCGGATGATAGCGGGCGGGCGTTACCCACCAGTCGCCGACCTCCGTCTTGTCTCGTGCCTTCATCGCGGACTTCAGCCGCTCCCGCCACTGCTGCTGCTGGCGAAGCTGCGGGAGCACCAGTCGGAGGAAGGCCGCCAAGAGATGTGGGTAGAGCACGGACGTGGTAGGTCGGGTTACAGGGAAAGAAGCAGTGGAGGATAAATTCAAGCCACACACATTTAGCTCAAGAAGGCAAAATTTATTTCTTGCTGTTATTGCCTCTGGGAATAACGATACAGGGGGCAGGACAGCACGTGCCGACACAACAACCGCCTCCCGGCTACCGCAACCCTTCCGGCCACCTACAAACCACCGGTGCCCTCCCAGCCCACCTTTGTTCCGGGCGAGCAGGCAGTCAGGAAGGCCAGGCAGCCGCCTGAGGACTGCCCAGGGGAGCTGGCCAGCAGGTCGGGACCCAGGAAGGAGCACCAGTCTGGGGGGGGGAGGTTACAGGGTTGAGGGGGCGATATGCGTGGGGGAAGAAAGGACATGAGACGTGCGAAACTGAGGAAGCGGCAAGCGAGCTGAACCGTGGAAGGCTGAAGTGCAAGGATTCCTAGTAACCGTGTACTGACAGGCATGCCACCGACGATTCCACGAGGGTACCAACTTCCAAAGAGCCAGGGTATTCAGGACGCCGCGGCTACAACCATTACACCAGCTAAGCCAGCATGGCAGGTACCGGTACAACAACACATGCCGGCGACCCCACCTGCTCCCGGGGCCGGCAGGTACACCTCCTCCTCCTCCTCCGCGTCATCACGATCATCGCCACCGCCGTACTCGTCATCCGGTGTACCGCTGCGCACGAACAGCCCTTCCTTCTTCTTCGCAGCAAGCCCCTCACTGCCAACCGCGCCGTCGCCCACCCCCGCTCCGCCGTTGCTGCCGTCGTTCGCCGCTCCGGCGTTGGACCTCCGGGCGGCGGCTGCAGTGGCGGCGGCGGAAGCTAGGCCTGGCGCGGCTGCCCCACCCTCCTCCTCCCCCTCAGCCTCCTCCTCCCGAGCGCTGTCCAGCGACTTCAACGTCATGACGGGGTCCTGCTTGATGCTGGCGCCGCCGCCCAGGCGACTCGCTCGCTTTCCCCTGCCCTCCTCCTCCGCACCCCTGCCTTTACCACCGCCGCCCGCAGGGACAGCAGCACCGGCAGCAGCAGCGGCGGCGGCTCCCGTGCCTGCATCCTTACCGCCGGCTCCGCGGGTGAAGGAATCCAAGGACGCCAAGTCATCACTTCCCCGCATCCGCCTCGAGCTCTGGGTGCGTGTGAGTTGCTGCAGGGAGGTGCCGCCGAGCGAGGGAATGGAGCTTTCGCTCCGTTGGCGCGTCAGGCCAGCCCCCTCAGTGCCCATGTTACCACTGGAGGCCGTCCGAAGCGGCGGCAGCCGCTTCGTCCCTCGCCAAGAGGACCTCACAGACGTCACTGACGGCGCCGCCGACTCAACAAGCAGCGTCTCGACGCCCGAATCAGCGCTGCCGTTCCGAAGCCGTACACTCCTGTGTCCCTGACCCATAATACGGCCGGGTACGGAGCCGTTGGCGCCGTCCAGGGCTTGACCTCGGAGCAGGAGGCTGGGGCTGGGAACGAAGACGGGGCTGTTGCTGTTATTAGGGCTGAGGGCGAAGGCTGGGTTGAAGCTGACGCGAGGGGCCGTGGGAGGGGTGCCGGCAGCAGGGGGGGTTACGGCAGCTGGGGTGGAGGCGCCGGCCAGGGCAGCGGTGGGGGACGTCGAGTCGGCGGTGTCTGTGAAACCAGGCAGGGGAACGGTGGAGATGGAGAGCGCTGGAGCCTTTTCAACCAGCTTCAACGCTGCGTCTGACGCCGCCGCAGCTTCCACCGCGACCGCGTTAGCGGGGGCTTCTCCGCACGTGACCCCCTGCAGTACGACCATCACCAGGCCGCCGCCGCCGCTGCCGCCGCCAGCTATCCCGGCTGCCGTTGCCGCCGTTAGTATGTCGTGCGGCAGGCAATCAAAGGTGGGCAGCAATCTACGTTCCCCGCCTCCGGTTCCTTTCCCGGCTCCTGCTCCACCATCGATGCTGGGAGTGCTTCCGGAGCCCAACAGGAACGCGGTTACAGAGGCTCCGGCACGCACCTTGCCATACCTGCCGTGAAGAGGTGCCGAGAAAGGGGCGCGAGTGGCAAGGGAGGTATTGAATGGACAGCATGAGCAAGTCGCAGCAGTCATGTAACAGGCAATCCGCCCCATGCTCAAGCCTCCCATGGCCAGCCCTTACTCTAGTGCACCTTGCTCATGCCCCAAGTGCACTCCTCGCGCTTTATACGACACACACCTCGTCCTGAGTTCCTTGATAGCCGCTGTGATGAGGTCCGCCACCATCACCTCGCCGCTCCCTGAGGGGTCCAGCTCCGATAGCGGCAGCTGGACCGGGCAGGGGCCCCCAGCGTTGCCCTCCAGAGATACATGCACGCAGCAGCCACCGCCAGCTGGCCCCCTCTTGTGGGCGCTGCCATCGGAACAAGCAACAGTGTTGCCGGACGTGGTTGTTGCTGCAGGGGCTGTGGATGCGCTTGCTGGTAGAGCTTCGGCTACTGAAGGCCCGGCCTCAGATGCTCCCGCCAGCTCCATGTCACGTCGGGTTCACTTGTCGCCGTTTAACCAATTCTGAACCTCCACGAATGTAGCCGAAAGACTATATGGAAAGTATGTACGGCATCCACAGTCACGGATGCTAACTTAGCAGCCAGGGTAGCCTAGCTTCGAAAGCTTTGTTGCCTTGGAAATTGCGTCCAGCCCTAGTTGTCACGCCACCGCAAAAGGTGAAATAAAAGATATAGATGTTGATGCAAAAGATAGGTAGGGTTACGGGAATTAGGACTAGTGGACAGGTATGCTAAGCTAGAGGATGGCGACCTTCCGGAAAAGCAGCGAACTTCAGATATTATAGTGCATCATAATGCAAAACAAGCTTAAACTATATGCCCTACTTGCGAATAACAAGCCAACAGCACGTTCTTTGCACCCATCTTCTTTAGTTGGGCAGTAAAACTCGAAACCACGGCCAGCTCGCGGCTTCTACGCTGCTAATAGCGTAAATGTTTAGCAACCATACCCCTACAGCACCTCATACCTGGCGTCCGTGAACTAGCGCCCACAGCTATCTCACTTCCACTGGGCTGCGCCTCAGGTGCGGCAAGTCCCTTCCTTCATTACCTTGGGGTTCATATATACTACTAATGTCATATCGTTTCAATTGTATTCGGTAGCGTCTAGGCCTGGCAGACCTGACCAGCCAGATAGAAATAAAGAACGGCGTTAAAACGTCAGGCGAGGGCAACACCCTGTCAACATAAGTATGATGCAGTAGGCTATACCTTCGATATGTCTTTGGTAGCAAGGAAGAAGCTCTAGAGTTCGCTGCCATGCAAAGACGCGACATGCAGTTACAGTTGGAGTATGTCCGATTGGTAATTGTGAAATGGCAAACCTGCTGTCCAGAAGCTCATCGTCTTTACTATGATGCTGCTCGCTGGGCGCATACATAAAACGGAAGGACCGAAGACGTTCGCTTACGGCGATGGTTGGCCTTGTGCAAGCATATAGAAGGAGGCATCAACATTCGATTTTCGCACGGAGGATGTAGGTTGAGTACCTGTTGACGCTTTAACAAACTTCTATTCAAAGAGCGCTTGTCGCGCAAGGTCATGTAAAGTACATGCATGCGCTGGCATGCCTCACTGCACAACTGCAAGCTTCGCGCTCCTAGTAAACACGCCATTAAGCTACAAGGGTTAATGTCATGTCTCAAACGTCCGGCTACGACAGGCTATCGCACGCGTTGCGCAGTTACCTAGTTACTTAATAAAGGTGCCGCTCACCTGTTAGGCGCGTGTAGGCGAGCTGCGAGGCTGCACCCAGCTATAGCATAAGCCCACCGCAGCCCTTCCCGCTCCGGCAGGAGTGCTTAGAACATTGCTAATTGTCAATCCCTGCATGCCTTTCTTTTCCATGGTGCGGTGCGCACGTCTGGCATTCCGCATGCTGTTCCGCATGCTGGCAGGGGGCGACGAAGCGGCATGGGACCTCGGACCCCGCGCACCCCCACCCCCACCCCCACCGCAAGCAACTCCGAAACCGCTATGCCGTTGGCCGTGATGGGCACGTCATGGCTGATGTAAGCGGCTGACCCGCCGTACTGGATGTTGTGGACACCGGCGTCCTGCACACAAAGCGCATGGGTACAGCAGTTTGCTCCAGGGGCACGCACTGTTAAGCACCCAAAATCACTCCCCACCTCCCGCCCCGAGTACCAGTACGCTGTTGGATTATGGCTGGCGAACAACACTTCATGTCCTACCCTGAAAAACGCGGCTCGGAAGGCGCCGTCATCAACGGGGCAATCGGCCAGGCATTTGTAATACGGTAGCAGGTAGAGTAGCCATCAGCAACGTACTTTTGCTGCGCATGTACGGCAAGGACGGGTACCTTCCATCGACCGCAACAGTTACATGTACTCTTTTGCGCTGCTGATGTCAGAGCGTTTAAGGCATGAGCAGGCCATCTCCATGATGAGTACCGTAACCACCGGACTCCCGCTGTGTCAACGTGTCAAAGCGTGTAAACCTACCTCCCTTCCCATCCTACGTTTCATGGCTACAATTAAACAGCCATCCTCAGCTATGCGCGTTGCTCACTTCATTCTTCATTCGTGCTTACACTCCCTTCGCCAGAATCCTAACGAACAAAAGCACCAGCGACATACCGCAAGAGATAATAAGAGGATGTGGCAACCCAGGTTACGTTGTACAGTACGGGTAACCATACAATGTCTCCCCCCTTACCACAGTATACCCGTGTATGCACCATATGCAATGTGTGCAATGGAAAGCCCAGGTGCTAAGACGAACTCCGCACTTCTCAAGTTCTTACTCCTATCGCTTTTCAGTTCTAGCAACTAGCGGCGTGCAACGGTGAGTTAAGTCGCGAGAGCTGTGATAGCAGTTCTAAGGAGTGCACACTCCAATGGGAAGCCCCATGTCGGACGAAACGCTCCTCATTCGCCTCCCTCCCATGTACTATGACCCCCACCCCCACCCCCACCACCACCGCCATCACCAGCATCACCACCACCACCACCACCACCATCATCACCACCACCATCACCGCCATCACCAGCATCACCACCACCACCACCACCACCACCACCACCACCATCACCGCCATCACCAGCATCACCACCACCACCACCACCACCACCACCACCACCACCGCCATCACCACCACCACCACCCCCACCACCACCGCCATCACCAGCATCACCGCCATCACCAGCATCACCACTGCACACAGCACCTCACCCTCAAGCCATTATACCTTCACGAAGGGCAACGCACGGGTATTATACCTTACAAGGTCAGCATTCCATTCCAAACAAACTGGACGTAACCACGGACAAAGCCACCAACATACCACGCTCTATGCAAGCTCGCTATGCGTTAGGCACATTCCTTGGATACCCTCGGCCCTGCCGCACTCACCCACCTCACTGCCAGCGGTCCCGGCCCGGCCGTGCCATCCCGCTTTTAGGGAACCATTGTAACGGTCGTTCATTTATCCTGCTGCTGCTCCTGCCACGCCTTCAGAGTCTCTGCACGCTGCTGCTTCCTACGGTCAACCGCAACAGCCGCCTGACTGGCAAGGATGAGGATGAGGATGACGAGGGTACGGCAGATGCGGAACCGCTGCTGCTGCTGCTGTCGTACATCTGTAGTAGATGGCGGCGGCACCCCCCGAGCCATCCGATTTTCCCCACGCCCGGCACTACCACACAGCCGCTGCGACGGGAACGGCAGAAAGAGGGTGGAATATGGGGACGTAAGGGCGGAGGAAACGTAGGTTAGGAAAGCGGTGAGCGAGAGAGTTGCAGACGAGGGCAGACGGGCTCGATTGGAGATGGACATGGTGCGCTAAGACATGCGTGCGGGTATCCCTGGTTCGTAGACGCGTGCGGTTTAAACGTAAGTATACCATGCATGCGGCATGCAGCATTCGGTGAATACCTTTGCCGTGAGTTCCATTTCTATAGCCTTATTATAATAGCTAGTCCTAGCACGGTGCAGCCAGCTAGCAAGCCAGCCAGCCGTCAGCAGCCGTCAGCTTGACGCCCCATGAGCAAAGCATGCATGCATCCCCGCTAGCAGTTCGCCGACTGCAACCACCATCCCTAAAACACGCAGCATAGGACATGTTCCCAGGGCGCACCCACCTGCCGGAGGTGTTGTCCACATCAACGCTTACTCCTGACGACGTCTGCGGGGCGGGGCACGTGAAAGCAGCAGCAGCAGCATTAACAGCAGGGTTAGCTTGAACGCATGCGCGCATTCCTCTCCTAAACCCCCCCAGGAACTGCTCGTGCAATGCACATCCGTCGTTGCTTCCTGCATGCGTCTACAGCAAACCCTGCGCCCCATTCCTGGCCCTAAACAACCCACGGCGACCCATGGGTCACACCTTCGGATCCGGCGACCCGCTCTTGCCCTTGTTCTTCCCGCCATCCACGGCTACATTGACCCCGGGCGCCTCAACGTGCACGCCAGCCCCGCCATCTGCGTTCCAGAAGCAAGGATGGGAGCGGAGGGCGTTGGGCGGAGGGGCCAGCATGTAAAGGATGTGGTGGTTGCGGCTGGGGACACGTGCAATGAGATATCGATAGCCTGCTTGAAGGTTACTAAGGACCCAAGCTTTCTTGTACATCCATCTGTCGGTTAGATTCTTCTATGCCCCCCCCCACACACAGCACCGATCGTCCCTACTCTGCTGAGAGGAACCTGAAGGACTAAGCAGTCTTCTAGAGGAGGCTTCTGCGGGGGAGAGGGCGGGGAGAGGGCCGGCAGGGGGGTTTCTAGGCAATCAAGGCATGGTCCACAATAGACAGGTATACTTCGCCTGGCATGCGCCATTGAGAGCTGTTCGGCAATAAATGAAGTGGTTTAGCATCTGGGTGACCCGTGGGTCACTTGGGCCCTCCAGACTACTTCTCCTACGCTCCTAACTGTTTTGCAACCCATGACTGCTCCTGCTGCAGCCGTCTGGACAACCTATTCCGCACGTGCAGGCCTCCTAGAGTCGAAAGGACAAGGTACCGATACGTGCCTGCTGTCTTGGATTGAAGCAGAGTAGCGCCTGCAAGCAGCCCTAGCAAGAGCAGCCTCGTCGAGAAGGACCGTCGCCCAGCTGTCGGCCCCCGAATTGACCGCGAGGTGCACATGATGATTAAAACTCCACGACTTGCTCAACGCCGTCGCCCACGTTTGTGGGTGAGTTATTATACTGACTTGCTGCTGTTGTTGCTGTTGGATATGGCGGTGCCTTCGGGCGTTCGCGGGTATAACCAACTAGGCGAGCGACTTTGACTACCTTCAGCTTTACTACGAAGCTGGCTTTTAAAGGAATGGCAGTCGCAGGCAGCCTTGCGGTCAAGAATAAAACAACAAAATAGGTTAATCGCTGCCTTGTCAGTCTGGTCTGGACTCCTCGCCGGTGGTGCCCGTCGAATCGAAGCGTTCGACTCGTAGTACAGCAGTCGAACGGGTTCCGAAGGCGCCAACGGTTGCAACCGCTACGGCTTTGGATCTTATGCTTGTTTGCCGCAGTAAGGCTGGATGCGGTTAAGCAAGAAACATGGAAGCATGTGTGGCGGTTTAAAGTCGGTAAGGCAAGGACCTTAGCAAGGACAAGAGTCGCGTTCGAGTAAACCAGGAAAAGAAGCATTTTAAAGCGATCTGAAGCGCTGAAGCATCGGGCTAGAGTCAGCATTTGATGCGCCTAGCGCATTGCAAGAGCTGTTAAAGTATGCACGTGGCTAAAATGCTGCTTGGCTGCACCTCCTATAACATCACTCCCAGAGCGCACTCGCCAAAATGGTTCGACACCGATAACTATCTTGTCCTTTCGAGGCGACATCGAGCCGCGGTTTCGGCAGTTCAAGCTTTCGGAACCGCATGCGAAGCAAGCAGCCTATGCCAGCGAGCTGAATGCATGTTGCATGACCGTCATGGTGGTTCGGTTACCTGTACCTGCCGAGAGAACCCCATGCACGGTCACGATCCCGGCGGGGGATCCTGGTACTCTGCCCCTAAGGCCTTCAGAAAGGGTCCCGCTGTAGCAATTGACATGCCGGCAGCTGCCAAAACACCAGTATGGAGCTATACGGTAGCCAAGCAGTACGGAGCTTACGGTGGTGTTTTCTGCTTTCTTACATGTTTATTCTTCACCTTACACGTGGCGCAACATACCTCGGCGGAACCATCTGAACGGTCATCCACCCGCATCTCATACCGGTAACCCACACCGCTACCCTCGCACCGCAACGCTTACTACCCCCCTAACCCTCCCTCCCTCGTCCTCCATCCCTCAATTCATGATTCACTGAAAAACGCCACAGTCCAGCAGCTCCCCTGCTTGACTCCCCTGCTACATGCTTTCCCCAAGTTGCCTTGACTTTCCCCTTTCCCGGCTTCGCTGCCCCCCTCACCATGATGAAGCCTCTCTACCGAATGCGGTTTTCCCGTTGTTTCCTCAGTGCCTGCCGCCTTTAGGGCTTGCAGTGCTAACTGCTAAGCTGAACTCCACTTCCAGATATGCCTGACATACCCAACCAAGACAGCACACGCCGCGTGTACGACGACCAGCGAACACACACACACACATGGACCAACACAAGCATCCTCGCCTCGCAACCGCAAAGCCACGCACGATGAAAACACGCACCACAACACACGACGGCGCAGCACGGCAACAGCTTCCCCGCGATATGGCAGGTTAGCAGAGAAACACAAGAGCACACGGAGCTCGCAACAGCGGTAGTTGGAGACTCCGATAATAACAGCGCAGCCAGCATAACAATTGCAAGGCAAAGGGAACATGTAAACACGTCTTTTGCCTGACGATCTGACCCCATCCCTCGCACCACTGCCACCAACACCCACGATCCGTATACCACCCCAAAGCGCAAAGTCCCGCAGGTAGGCGAAACTGCCTTGATGGCGACCCAGGGGTCCGCCGGGTCGCCTAGTCATACATACCCACGTAGATTACTGCCAGGTCGCAAGACACGTCTGCCACCCTCCCAAAACCACACCCTCCTTTAGATACCTGTACCGGACCACGTTGCACCTATTTGTCCCTTGTCCTGCGTCGGTTTTGAGGTATAGGAGGTCACACCAGGAAAGACCACAGCGCCAGTCGTTTAGGAAACGACCCATGGGCCGTACTGCAGTCCTCGTCATCACATAGTATTAGTACACATCCAAATCAGGATCCAAATTGTACAAAACCAGAGGATCTGCAGCACACTGCAGGCATTCTTCACTGGGGAAATCATATTCATCTTCATCTTCGTACACGTGCACCGTACGTTTTCACTGCGAAGTACGGCACACTCACGGACCCGCTAGGTAACATCTGCAGCGACAACAAGTATGCAAGCAAGCAAGCAGAAGACCTTACTGTCTGCTTTGCTACCGTTTCTCAACACCCATCCAACACGCAAACCCTTCGACCACCACCACCATGCCTAATTCTTCTTTTGCTCTCCAACCCTTCGACCACCACCACCATGCCTAACTCTTCTTTTGCTCTCCTGTATTTCTTCTTCGAATCCCCACACCCCGACTACCCACCACCACCACCACCACCACCACCACCACCACCACCACCACCACCACCACCACCACCTCTGCTACCACCACTACTCCCACTATTGGCAATACGGCGGGTCGACGAGTGCCCAGCTGATGATCTGCTCGTACTGCTGCGCCGCCTGGTCCCAGGAGGCCTCCCGCTGCATGCCGCGGAGCTGCGCATGAGGGGGGGGAGGAGACGAATATCCAATGTGTTGTGTGACAGTGGTAAACTAGGTGAGGCAGAAGCAGGGAGCAGGGGTTACAGAGAGACCATGGAGCCGTAAGGAACCACAGGTTGGGGCAAAACATTGGGGAGGGAGGGTACAGGGGAGAGCAGGGAGGAGGAAGGGAGGGGGAAGAGGTGAAGAGGACACTAACCAACCAGGCTGACTAGCCAAATCCACCAGCCGTTAACCCGCCGACCCCACCCATGCACCTCCAACCACCCTTCTACACTATCCCACACTATTCCTCCTACCCCTGGATCCCCTGCGCCTCCCTCCCTCCCTCTCCCTCTCCCTCCACCCTCCCCACCTGCAGCTTCCGGAAGTCCTCCCGGTGGTTGCGGTAGGTCAGCAGCGCCAGACCCGTGGCGTGAAGCAGGCCCTGTGGGGAGCGGGGGGGGGGGGAGCGGGGTCACAGATGTACACAAAACACAGGTCAAAGCAATGGCATCGAAGACTGACCCTCTCCTCCCCTCCTCCCTTTTCCCTCCCATAAATTACGGTCAGGGTCAGTGTTTTCGCGGCGCAGTTTATCTAATCCCCTCCCCTCCCCTCCCCCCCACCTGCGGGTCGCAGCTGGTGTATGTCCACCCAGTGCCCGACTGGCTCCAGGGGTCGAAGTCCAACACCGTGTCTCGCAGCCCGCCCGTCTTGTGCGCCACGGGGACCGTGCCGTACCTGCGGAGGGGGGGGATGGGTGGGGGGGGGGGGGGGCAGGGCGGAGGAGCAGGGCGGGTAGGTGAGGCGGGCAGGCGAGGAGAAACACGTGCATGAGCCGCCCACGCCTCTTTTTCTTCATCCCTCTGTCGCCAGTCTTCCCACCCAATTACACTCTCACAACCGCTGCCCCTCTCCCTACGCACCCCTCCCTACGCACATACGGGTCTGCCCATATGGTCACGGTCAGTGTTCCCTTGCGGCTCAGTTTACCTAATGCCCCCCCCCCCCTACCTACCTACCTCCTCCCCTCCCTCCACCCCCCTCACCTCATGGCATACAACTGGTTCAGCCCGCACGGCTCGAAGCGCGAGGGCATCAGCAGGATGTCCGCTGCCGCTGTCAGGCGGTGCGAGAAGGGCACGTTGAAGCCCACCCACCCGCGCGCCCGGTCCCGGAACTCCCCCTCCAGCCAGCGCAGACCTGCCTCCAGGTCGGGGGTGCCGGAGCCCAGACACACCAGCTGCAGGGGGGGGGGAAGCGGGGGGGGGGTCGGAGAGAGAAGGACGGGTGAAGAAAGAATACAAAGCGCGTCTAAGCATGGGAGCAAGGGCTCCAACCCCCCTCCCCTCTCCACCTTCTTCCCACTTCCCCCCTCCCAGCCCCCCACCCACCCACCCACCTGCACGTCCTGCTGCCTGAGCAGCTGCTCCGCCGCCGCTAGCAGGATGTCCGCCCCCTTCTGCGGGTCCAGCCGCCCGATGAAGGCAACCAGCGGGGTGTGCTCAGACACCGGCAAACCCAACTCGCGCTGGGGGGAGGAGGGGGAAAGGAAGGGGAAGGGTGAGAGGGGGGAAAGAAACATTCCCAAAGTGAGAGGAGGGTGGGGGACGTGTAGTTCGAGGATTATGGTGCAAGGTAGCGGGGGTCGAGACAAGGAGAAGGGTAACTGGAGGCACTTGTTTGACACACACACACACACATTCGCGGCCAGTTTTCTTAACGCATGTTTACTGCTCGCATTAACCCCACCACCCCCGCTCCCCCCCACCTGCAGCTCCATCTTACACCTCGCCTTCCCCTCCACGAAGTTGGTGGTGTCGTAGTTGTACGGCAGGTGGGGGTCGGTGGCGGGGTTCCACTCGCTGACATCGGGGGGGAACAGGGGGGGAGAAACAGCGAGGGAGGTGGGGACAGGGGGGCACAGCGGCAGCGAGGGAGGTGGGGACAGGGGGGCACAGCGGCAGCGAGGGAGGTGGGGACAGGGGGGCACAGCGGCAGCGAGGGAGGTGGGGACAGGGGGGCACAGCGGCAGCGAGGGAGGTGGGGACAGGGGGGCACAGCGGCAGCGAGGGAGGTGGGGACAGGGGGGCACAGCGGCAGCGAGGGAGGTGGGGACAGGGGGGCACAGCGGCAGCGAGGGAGGTGGGGACAGGGGGGCACAGCGGCAGCGAGGGAGGTGGGGACAGGGGGGCACAGCGGCAGCGAGGGAGGTGGGGACAGGGGGGCACAGCGGCAGCGAGGGAGGTGGGGACAGGGGGGCACAGCGGCAGCGAGGGAGGTGGGGACAGGGGGGCACAGCGGCAGCGAGGGAGGTGGGGACAGGGGGGCACAGCGGCAGCGAGGGAGGTGGGGACAGGGGGGCACAGCGGCAGCGAGGGAGGTGGGGACAGGGGGGCACAGCGGCAGCGAGGGAGGTGGGGACAGGGGGGCACAGCGGCAGCGAGGGAGGTGGGGACAGGGGGGCACAGCGGCAGCGAGGGAGGTGGGGACAGGGGGGCACAGCGGCAGCGAGGGAGGTGGGGACAGGGGGGCACAGCGGCAGCGAGGGAGGTGGGGACAGGGGGGCACAGCGGCAGCGAGGGAGGTGGGGACAGGGGGGCACAGCGGCAGCGAGGGAGGTGGGGACAGGGGGGCACAGCGGCAGCGAGGGAGGTGGGGACAGGGGGGCACAGCGGCAGCGAGGGAGGTGGGGACAGGGGGGCACAGCGGCAGCGAGGGAGGTGGGGACAGGGGGGCACAGCGGCAGCGAGGGAGGTGGGGACAGGGGGGCACAGCGGCAGCGAGGGAGGTGGGGACAGGGGGGCACAGCGGCAGCGAGGGAGGTGGGGACAGGGGGGCACAGCGGCAGCGAGGGAGGTGGGGACAGGGGGGCACAGCGGCAGCGAGGGAGGTGGGGACAGGGGGGCACAGCGGCAGCGAGGGAGGTGGGGACAGGGGGGCACAGCGGCAGCGAGGGAGGTGGGGACAGGGGGGCACAGCGGCAGCGAGGGAGGTGGGGACAGGGGGGCACAGCGGCAGCGAGGGAGGTGGGGACAGGGGGGCACAGCGGCAGCGAGGGAGGTGGGGACAGGGGGGCACAGCGGCAGCGAGGGAGGTGGGGACAGGGGGGCACAGCGGCAGCGAGGGAGGTGGGGACAGGGGGGCACAGCGGCAGCGAGGGAGGTGGGGACAGGGGGGCACAGCGGCAGCGAGGGAGGTGGGGACAGGGGGGCACAGCGGCAGCGAGGGAGGTGGGGACAGGGGGGCACAGCGGCAGCGAGGGAGGTGGGGACAGGGGGGCACAGCGGCAGCGAGGGAGGTGGGGACAGGGGGGCACAGCGGCAGCGAGGGAGGTGGGGACAGGGGGGCACAGCGGCAGCGAGGGAGGTGGGGACAGGGGGGCACAGCGGCAGCGAGGGAGGTGGGGACAGGGGGGCACAGCGGCAGCGAGGGAGGTGGGGACAGGGGGGCACAGCGGCAGCGAGGGAGGTGGGGACAGGGGGGCACAGCGGCAGCGAGGGAGGTGGGGACAGGGGGGCACAGCGGCAGCGAGGGAGGTGGGGACAGGGGGGCACAGCGGCAGCGAGGGAGGTGGGGACAGGGGGGCACAGCGGCAGCGAGGGAGGTGGGGACAGGGGGGCACAGCGGCAGCGAGGGAGGTGGGGACAGGGGGGCACAGCGGCAGCGAGGGAGGTGGGGACAGGGGGGCACAGCGGCAGCGAGGGAGGTGGGGACAGGGGGGCACAGCGGCAGCGAGGGAGGTGGGGACAGGGGGGCACAGCGGCAGCGAGGGAGGTGGGGACAGGGGGGCACAGCGGCAGCGAGGGAGGTGGGGACAGGGGGGCACAGCGGCAGCGAGGGAGGTGGGGACAGGGGGGCACAGCGGCAGCGAGGGAGGTGGGGACAGGGGGGCACAGCGGCAGCGAGGGAGGTGGGGACAGGGGGGCACAGCGGCAGCGAGGGAGGTGGGGACAGGGGGGCACAGCGGCAGCGAGGGAGGTGGGGACAGGGGGGCACAGCGGCAGCGAGGGAGGTGGGGACAGGGGGGCACAGCGGCAGCGAGGGAGGTGGGGACAGGGGGGCACAGCGGCAGCGAGGGAGGTGGGGACAGGGGGGCACAGCGGCAGCGAGGGAGGTGGGGACAGGGGGGCACAGCGGCAGCGAGGGAGGTGGGGACAGGGGGGCACAGCGGCAGCGAGGGAGGTGGGGACAGGGGGGCACAGCGGCAGCGAGGGAGGTGGGGACAGGGGGGCACAGCGGCAGCGAGGGAGGTGGGGACAGGGGGGCACAGCGGCAGCGAGGGAGGTGGGGACAGGGGGGCACAGCGGCAGCGAGGGAGGTGGGGACAGGGGGGCACAGCGGCAGCGAGGGAGGTGGGGACAGGGGGGCACAGCGGCAGCGAGGGAGGTGGGGACAGGGGGGCACAGCGGCAGCGAGGGAGGTGGGGACAGGGGGGCACAGCGGCAGCGAGGGAGGTGGGGACAGGGGGGCACAGCGGCAGCGAGGGAGGTGGGGACAGGGGGGCACAGCGGCAGCGAGGGAGGTGGGGACAGGGGGGCACAGCGGCAGCGAGGGAGGTGGGGACAGGGGGGCACAGCGGCAGCGAGGGAGGTGGGGACAGGGGGGCACAGCGGCAGCGAGGGAGGTGGGGACAGGGGGGCACAGCGGCAGCGAGGGAGGTGGGGACAGGGGGGCACAGCGGCAGCGAGGGAGGTGGGGACAGGGGGGCACAGCGGCAGCGAGGGAGGTGGGGACAGGGGGGCACAGCGGCAGCGAGGGAGGTGGGGACAGGGGGGCACAGCGGCAGCGAGGGACAGCAGGAGGTGGGAGTGGTTTACAGCGGCGGGGTGAGTGGTGGAGGCCCACGTGCCACGTTCTATTCCAAACGCTCCTCCCCACCACCCCCTGCACCACCCACCACCCCCTGAGTAACTCCGAACACGCGCACTGCAGGACTCGGGATTTGTGATTGGGATTCCGTTGCTGCACTTATCACTTATCCCCCGCCCCCGCCCCTCCCCCCCCTTCTCGCTCACTCCGTGTCAATGCCGTTCACCACTCCGTTCAGCACGGGCGCCCGCGCCGCCAGGATGCCCTCCATGCCCCAGCCGCCCAGCCACGTCTTGATCTCCTCCGCGTAGCCCGCCGACACGGTGACGATGCGGTCGGCCGTGGTGAGGCCGGCCTGGAGGGAGAGGGAGGGATGGAGGGGGAGGATGAAGGGGGTGGGAAGAGTGGCCAAGACAGGGAGACAGGGAGTTACGGTGACGGTGCGGTCTGCGCTGGTTAGACCAGCCCAGGCTCCCACCTCCCTCCAGTGCTTCACTTCTTCTCTTTCCTATCCACCTAACTCCCACCCCTTCCCATCCCCCCATCCCCCTCATGCATGTGTCGGGATTCGGGATTGCGACTCCGTTGTTGCACTTACCTATAATTTTCCCCCATCCCCCTCATCCCTCCCCCCACCTTCAAGTGGTTCACGCTGCGCCCCTCCTCCGCCCAGCTCCCCTGCCGCTGGTGCGGCGGGTACTGCCACTCCAGGCACCCATACCACTGGTCGGGAAGACCAAGCGTCGCGAAGGAGGCCGGGGAAAACACCCCCTGGTGCCGCAGATTGTGTATGGCGAGCACGCACCGGGCGCTGCCGTACACCCCATGCGGGCGGTACTTGGCTGCGAGGTAGACGGGGACGAGGGCTGCGTGCCAGTCGTTGGCGATGAACATGACGTCTTGGCCGTACTTGGTGCGGGGAGGCGGCGGGCTGGGGGCAGCGGGGGAGGAGGAGGAGGAGGAGGTGGATGGAGCTGAGGAGGAGGGGGAGTTTGAGGATGATGCGGGTAAAGAGGAGGTCCCGTTGGTGTGCTGGGCGTGCAGAGGCTCCCCGCTGTTGTGGCTCTTAGCTCCGTTGGAAGAGGAGGAGGACGCTCCGTTCGTAGCAGCGGCACCTGCGGCAGCTTCCCCTCCGCTGCTGGAGGAGGTGGGGTACACATGGGGCACATCGCCGTCCCCTTGCTGCTGCTCAGCCCCTGCTGCTCCTGGTGCTGCTGCTGGTGCTACCGGTGTGGGGTCCAGCGGTGTCTGCTGTCCTGCCGGCAGCTGCTGCGGGGGCACAGGCAGGTCCAGGAAGAAGGGCGCCTCCAGGGCCGCCAGGCAGAGCAGCTGGAAACGGAACTGAGGGAGGGGGGGAAAGGAAGGGGGCGAAGGGGAAGAGCAAGAGGGGAAAAAGAGGGGAGGGGGTGAACCGCGTCGTTAGCAGGTCGCAGCTGTAGCAGCATGCATCCATGCACAGCTCAACGCCCCCGCATGCAGAACAAGTGCTGCAACACACCCGCACTGCCGTACTGCACTGCCGTACTGCACTGCCGTACAGCGCACTGCCGTACAGCGCACTGCCGTACCGCGCACTGCCGTACCGCGCACCTGGTTATCGCCGTACACCCCATGCGCGTCCGCGTACAGCCCCCCGGGTCGCGGGTAGGAGGGGTGGTCCACGAACACAAAGTCCACTCCGCGGATCTGGGCATGGAAGTAGCCCACCTGAAAGGGGAGGAAAAACGAAATTCCAAAGTGTGGTGAACGGGGAGGAAAGGGAAGGAGGGGGGGGGGGTCGAGTAAAGAGGAAACAACCAACTGACCTGACGAGTGATAAGGCGTTGTCATGGACGGGGGACCTCAGAACTATACCGTCGATCACTTAACAGGCGTCAAACATGAATCTTCCATCCCCCCTCACCTCCGCATGCCCCAGCAGCTGGACACGCACCCCAGTGTCCTCCACCCCCTCGTAGGGGACGTACCTGGGTTGGGAGGGCGGGAACAGAAAGATGTAAAGGGGTGTCGTGGATAAGGAGGGTAGGCGCGTCAGACCTCTGCCACCCTCGCCACGGAGCGGCTCCCCTCCCACCGTCCTCCTCCCACCATCCTCCTCCTCCCACCGCCCTGCCTCCCTTGTCCCCCCACCCCCACCGGATTCGGTAAGTAATTTGAGATGCGTGTTATTAGTGCTTCCGAATGCGCTCACTGCATGAGTCGGGATATGGGATTGGGATTTGTTGTTTCACTTTTATATAATTTTTCCCACCCCCACCCCACCTGGGCGCCACCACCATGACCCGGTGCCCCCGCTGCGCCAGGGCGAAGGGCAGCGAGCCCAACACGTCCGCCAGACCACCCGTCTTGGACCAGGGGGCTACCTGAGGGGTGGCGGGCGAGGGGGGGATGATGCTAGATGGGATGGGATGGGATGCAGACGTGGTGGGGTTGTGACCCGATGGTTGGGTGGTCGTTGAGTTGTGCAGATGGAACGAGGTGGAGGGTTTTGGCAGGTGTAGGAAGTGACGAGGAGTGGAGCAAGAAAGGTGACGGGTGGGAATGGGGGTGGAGTGTAGGCTGCAGGCCAGAGCGATAGGCAGCAAGGGTTGGAGCGACAAGGCGATGGCCAGGTACAGATGGCACAGACTTTGCGTACCTCTGAAGTTACGAATATGATGGATCGAGGGTCCGTTGCGCGCTTCAAGCCGGGCTTTTCAACTGTCACTGCGCCGCTGGTGCCGTGCACATTGGCATCGTGAGTTGTAGGGATGCCCGGAACATCAGCAAGTGTGGGTGCAGCAGTGGCTAGGACCACAGCTCCAGACGTGGTTCGGCCTTTGGGAAGCGCCTGCTAGGGTGTCGAGAAGCAAGCAGGGCAAATGCATCGGCGCCCATCGGGGTTGTGTTCTTTAATATTCAGGTCGACCGTTGCATTGTAACAGCAATGCTATCGGCATTCTGATCCCATATTAACGGTGAGTGCAGGACTGGTAGAGCGACCTTTGGCGTCAAAACCCCGAAGTGAACACCTCTGGCTGACAAGCAGATCACCCACCCTGTGCCGTTTTGGAGCCAGTACACATGTTCCAAGGGTCCGGCGCTGTGGCAAGATGACGGTCCGCCCTTTAAGTAACATGGCCGGATGACAGGCCCCAGTGCTCGGAAGCGCGCAACGCGTTTCGTGCCTGTTTTATATGTACGCCTTTTACTAAAGCCTATTTCAACTGGCAAGCTTTTCGAAGTCGGGGTGTTGCAAGGATTGAGTTAGATGTCACGGTGCGAAGGAAGCAGACGTTCGTTACAAGTGCGATCTTCTGCACTGAGTCTTGTCAAAGACGATTAAAGCCGCGCTAGTACAAAGGGCGTGGGCGAGGAACGATACTCCACCACCGTTCGATTCCGTCGTACATTCAGGAAACAGCGACTCAGTTGCGCGCCAAGTACATGTTCGGGGCATAGGCGAAGTTTGTTGCCTGCAAATATTACACACACCATGGCGGTCACTCCAGTTTTCACGATGCTAGCATTGTAGCATTGCTCGGCAGGCCCTAATCAATAAATTGCCTCTGCACAGTAGCTATTGCACTCAATCCGATACTTTGCATCCTTCCATACCTCTAGAAGGACCGCGACGGGCGTTGCGGGAGCAGCGCCGTTCTTCCTCGCCGACCGCCGAACCGGAGTCAGCACCTGCGAAACACGTTTCGCGCAAACAGCGGGCAGACAGGCATTAGTGCCCATGAGAAGAACATGACAAACCCTAAAGCATGGAGCGGAGGTCACGCTGTCAGCAAAAAGCGCAACCGGCAGTAGCAAACCCCAGTTAGCAAGGCCTACGGCACGCTGCCGCAGCGCTACAACATGCCAACAAGCCCTTATGCCGCCGTCAAAATGCTGCTTCACCACTGCAGCCCCCGCCCTTACCACGTCGCTGCCTAGCTTCTCCTTAACGGCACGGCTCGCCCTCACAGCGCTACCAGCGGTGAAGCACGGGTTGGGGGAAAGTAGATCTTAGCGGGACTTAGCAGCGTTCGGCGAACAACAGTGCATAACGAAACACATGCGCTCGATGCATGACTACTCGTACATCCGTGGCACGGTGATGGGTCCTGAGCTAATCTAGACAACGTGGCCTGGTGCCTATCTAGTCCTGTGCAGCATTGGATTGGTCACCTTTGACCCCTTCTGTAACCCCTTCCTGTGACCCCCTCACTTCCTGCATGGCACCCCTCCACCTCCCGAATCCCAACACCCCACCTGAAGACCTCTACGCTGCCCATGGGCTGCACCGCCGGGGTCTCCGCCTTGGGGGTTGGGGGCAGCGCCGCCGCATGCGGGTCGTAAATCCGCTGCGCTTTCCGCACCGGCGTAACGGCATCAGCGGCAGCCGCAGCGGCCACCGCTGTAGACCCCAGCCCCGCCGCCCTGGCCGCACTGGGAGTAGCGGCAGCAGCGGCGGCTGAAGCAATAGCAGTTGTCTCAGCAGCTACGGCTGCCGGCGTCATTGTTGCGAGCTGCCGCGGGCTGCTGTGTAGAGGACGAGCAGAGGGACCACACCGGCCTTCGCCATCACCGCTGCTGCTAGCGCTGCCGCCACTAGGCAGGGGCGTGCTCTCGTACGCCCCGTGGTCCGGACTGCAACCAACACCAGCGCTAGCGGCATGCCTAGCGAGGGCAGCGGCTGCGTTGTCGCTCCCCCTGAAACTGCTGATGCTGCCACCGCCGCTGTGGCGCTGCTCGGCTGCAGCCTTTGAAGCCCCAGCAGCCCCACCATAGCTGCTGCTCCCAGTAGGGAAGGCGCGGTACAGCGCCGCTGTCGTACTGCCGCCGCCGGCGCCGGCTGCCGTACAGTCCCCAGCTGCGGCTCCCGCGCTGCGGCTGCCGTCGACATTGCTGCCCGTCGTAGGGAAGCTCTGCGACAGGCTCTGATCCGGCTTCCTGCCATCGGCAGCAGCAGCCACATCGGCACCACCAACACCAATGCAAGCGCCAGTACTAGCTCGGGGTCCGCAACCCAGGCTAGCGTTGTGACTTGGCGTCTCAAGCGCTGTGCTGAGGGCGGTCGGTGTGACGGTAGACGGCTCGTGTTGGTTGGAGGTCGCGGATGTCAGGGGCGTGGTGGGGGCCTGGCGGCGGGGAACGGGGGTCGCGTTACAAGCACTGATGCTGGTGCTGGCACCGCGTGTAGTGGCGATGTTGGCCATGTGGGTGTTGATGACCCGGGGGTCAGCAGGTCGCTCGCCGGCACCACCAGTGTAGCGGGGAATCGCTGTGTTGGCGGAGGGTGTTGGCTTGGCTCTGTCCGCCCAGGGCTCGTACGGGGCCGTACTGTCGGTGCTTGTGCTGCCACTAAAGTGGTTGCCGTACTTGTACGATAGTGCCGACGGTCTTGCCGCCTTCTTTATAGTTGAGGACGAGGACTGCCCGTCGTACGGATCAACGGCCAGCCGCCGTGCTACGGAAGGGCTGGGACCGGCTGTCAGCGACTGCGGCCCTTGATTCAGGCTTGCCACATCCCTCCTGGGAGCAGAAAAGGGAGGTGCGGTAGACGGTTGCGGTACTGTAACAACAAGCTAACAACCAACGGAACGGAGGAGGCGCAAGACAGATTGGTGCTGGTACCGGTAGTATCCAGGTAGAACTTTGTTGCATTGCCGCGCAAACTACACAGTAGCGAAGTCCTGGGTTCTCCTGGCGTTGTGTTTAACTGCACCTACCTGGCAGAGAATGTGGGTGTTGCTGGCACCTTACTGCTGATCTTCCATGGCGACCTAGGCACACCTGCGTGGGGTAGGGGTTTGGGTTGACTGAGAAGGCCTCCCATGTTGTGCAGGTATACAGTGACATCAGGTGACATGGTGGAGCACTTTTCCGTCTTGGCAAGATAGTAGCCTAACCCAAATCAATTTACCTGAAGAATGACCATAAGGAGGTGCATCCTTGTTTGCAGCGTCTGTTGGTACTCGAAGCGCGGGCCTCAAAGCCTGCATTGTGACAGCGTACATGGCCACCAGTCATGAGCAGAGTAAGCTTAATCGCATACGACATTTATTGCCCGTATTTTACATCGTCATACCTTGCAGGCAGGAGTGCGTTGTGGGTCGATAACGCGTTGTGGTCCGGCCGAGGCTGTTGTTTTCGCAAAGGGTGTCGGCGAATAGACCCGCTGCAAAGACAGCAAAAACGTTCGCTAGTTTGATAGGTGACGGCAAATTGTTAAACCTATTTGCGTACCTGGGGCGGTCCCAACCTACGGCTGGTCAACAACGATTTCTTGTCGTCAGCCTGTTCTTTGTATGGGCTGCCCTTACCGTCGTCTTTTCGACGGTAACAAGATACCGGAATCCTTTCTGCTTTGCTACCGCGGATTCCCATCGGTCGCCCGTCTGAATGTCTGCTAGCCATGGCAATGGCCAAGCTCAAGCCTGCATACCCTACGTAGAACTTATGCGCGTACAGGCAATAAATATGATGTCACGTAACATTTGCAACACCCTACGCATGCGGAATACACCATCTGCAAAACTACTTCGGTTGAACAAAAGCTGGAACCTGTTCTGCAGGGAACAACTAAAGTGCCAGGGAAATTGCTATATATGGTAGGCTACATACAGAGCTTTTCATTTCCATAACACTTCCTGTCGCAGACCCCATTTTCTTTTGTTCAGTCGCTCGCCCATCCTGCGATGCCATTACCACTCCACACCCATGTTGCATCGCCCTGGCAAATTCTTCAACAGTGTAGGTGGCATTAGGTCCCTGCAGGTTTTCTAACCAGCCATGCTGCTGCTATACATCCTGCCGCACAGGCTATTGCAGTGCGAGCCCAGTACAGGACGAGCCTAATACAAGCCGTGCACACTCCCAACACATATGCCACATGTACACACAGACATCGCAGCCGCGTAGTTCCCGTCCACGCCCGGCACGCCCCTGCACTGCACACGTAGAGCGCCTTTATGCAGGCCCCTCTATTACCGCTACCGTATGCACCCCATGAACAACACTACGCATGCCATGCCCACGTAGCGCTACAGCTAGCAACCTACACAACCTGCTTTTTCCACCAAGCCCCCTTTAGGAAGAAGCCCGCTGCACGAGGTACGGTACATACCTGGTACCCGGCGCAAGGCCACCTCAGGCTTACAACATCATAACCATACAACATTTAAAGCTGGAAGAAGCCGAACCCGTCTGCTCCTCCTCCCTCATCCCCATCCTGGTCATCATCATCCTCACTCTCCCCTTCGTCGCTGCTTTCCGCAAAGGCCGAGAAAAGCCCTGCAAGCGCTGAGCGCTGCCGCTTACGAGGCCTGCCGCCGTTGCCTTCAGTGCTGCCCCGGTTGGCGGCGGCTGCATTGTCACCTCCGCCATCTCTTTCCTCTGCTGCAGGTAAGCCGCCACCGCCTCCGCGGCCGCCGCCGTCGTCACCAAGCGTGCTGAAGCCCTCACCACTCATTGTCGCTTCCGCTGCTGCTGCGGGGGCGCCGTTGAGGATTGTCGTACCGTCCACTGCCGCCGCCGCCCCCGCCCCATCGTGAACCTCATCATCAGTAGCGGCAGTGGCGTCGTCTCCTAGCGCTGCTCCGCATTCCATGTACGACAGGTCATGCACGGCCGTCAGTTGAGGCAATGGTGGTTGCTGCGTCTGCAGCGCTGAAAGCAACAGCTCCTCTGAATGCGGCGGCTGATAGGAGTGGTTGTGGCAGGATCCAAGGTCAGTAGCGGCAGCGTCGTCACCACCGCCGCCGCCATCTGCGCCGCCACCAGCAGCACCAGCAGAGCTGTGAGAAATGCCGCCGAGTGTTGGAATAACCTCCGCTGCGCCTCGGGCCGTACGGCGGTCCGCTGCGATGGCGTTGCCGATACCAGCATTAATATCCACCGCATCTGCCGTCTCCCTCACCGCCGCCGGCGCCAACAGCGCCACTACGCCATGGTCCTTGTCGCCTCCTCCCCCACCACTGCCACCGCCCCCACCACTGCCACCGCCCCCACCACTGCCACCGCCCCCACCACTGCCACCGCCCCCACCACTGCCACCGCCGTCTACGTTGCGTTCCTGTCTGACAACCACAGGCTCCGCACGCTGCGATGGCCCGGGCCCCTCTTCCTCCCGAATGAAATCAAAGGACGCGGACATGCATCCCTCCGCAGCCTCTCCGTCAGCCGCCGCCGCCATCGCCACCGCCGGCATCTTCTTAGGCCTCGGGGCAGCTGCTGCGGCTGCCGCTTGTGCTGCTGCTGCCGCTGATGCGGTGGTGGGCCCGGACGCAGCTGAATAGCGTGTGACTAGGCCCCTGTTATGAGGTGTCGGCTGCGGCTGTTGCAATTGGGATGCGGCTGGAGTGGCAGCTGAAAAAGCCCCCTCCATGCGCCCGAGCAGCCCACCATCAGCGCTGGCGCCGGTAGCGGCAGGCGCGGTAGCGGCGTCATCCTTGGCTGCCGCGTCCGTACGGTAGCGCTTTGAGGCTGGTTCACCTTCCGCCGTCGACGACTCCTTCACGTCCTCCGAAAAGCCCTCGCCGTCGGGTTGTCGTTGTTGTTGCTGGTGATGGTGGTGGTGCGTTTGGTGGTCCTGGCGTGGTACTTGTAGCTGCTGCTGCGGAGGTAGCTGCTCCGGAACATGTACGGCAGTCGGTTGCGGAGGTGCTGCCACATGTTGGGTAACATGGGTTGCAGCAGAGGCTCGTCCGCCGCCGCTGCTGGTGCTGTTGGTGCGGGCAGCGTTGCCGCTGCCGCTGCGACTGTCATTGTCACTGCCTCCATCACCATTGCTCGTATCGCCGCCGCCGCCCCCTCCACTGCCACTGCGATCCCCTTGAGCAACAGGTCCACAATCAGTTCCCGACAGCGCAGGTGCTTCCCTGCTGGTTTGCAGCCCTGACGTCATCATCGGCGACGATGCCAACACGGGCGACGGCAGCGACCGACGGCGCTTCTGTACGACACCCGGCGGCTGAACTTCCGCCGCCGCCGCCGCCGCGTGCAATGACGCTGCCGCCGTCGCGCCCGCTGTCGCCGCTAGCACTGACGCTGAAGCCGTCGCTGCAGAGATGGCCGACGGCTGGGGCTTTGAACCATCTTGTGGCGTCAGTTGGGCCGTACTTCTGGCTGCGCCCGACGCTGCCGCGGCAGCAGCAGCGGCAGCAATAGCATGCAGCGTATCACCCAGCCTGCGCCCCTCCTTTCTCGTTGTCGTGACTGAAGCTGGCAGCGGCGATTGGCCCACTTGCGGTGCTGAAGGTGGCGCCATCGATGCCGCTGCCGCCGCCGTTAGAGCTGTTGCCGCCGCTGGATCAGCCGCCGCCGCGGGAGTACCTGCCGTCTCACCAGGCAATGTAGGCTGTAGAAGCGAAGCAGCGGCGGGGGAGCCAGCGCCGGTTGTTGGGGCCGTGTTGGTTGCAAGCGCAGGCGCCGCCGCTGTACGGGCTGACGGCGCCGTGGCCTCCGCCACCGTCGCTGACGGCTGTACGACAGGCGGCGACGTTGCTCCCGCCGCCGCTGCCGCCGCCGCCGCCAGTGTTGACTGCGGCGCCGCCGCTGTGCCCGTGTCCGTACGCCCTGCATCATTGCATGGCTCCGCCGTCGGTACCGGGGGGACCGCTGCAGCAGTAGCAGCGCCTGAGGCGCCGGAGGCAGTGGAGCTCTGCCGTCGTACAAGCAGTTGCGGTGGTGGCGGCGCTGCCTGCTGCTGGCCCGGCATTTGTCGTGGCTGCAGGGCCGAAGAGGATGGCTTGGCCGTTGCGGGAGCGCTCCTCCCTGACGCGTCATTGGTAGTGGCAGCACCGGTAGTACCGCCTTCGTACGGTCTCTCGGGCTTGCTGTTGCCCCTCCCTGGCTGCTCCTGGCCTCCTGAGGGCTCTGACTTCACGACAACGGCTGCAGCGGGCGCAGTCGGGGCGGCAGTAGCAGCTGCGGCGGCAGCCGCCGCCGCTGCTACTGCCCTCGCCGTCGCCTCGGCGGCGGCGGAGGCGCGAAGCGCCTCCGAGCTGCGCCGTGCCTCCGCCGCGTCAGCGGCAGCGGCGGCAGCAGCCGCCGCCGCGGCGGCGAAGCCGCCCGCGAAACGCTCCTGCATCCGCCGCAGCGCCTCCGCCAGTTGCTGCTGCGCCGCTTCCGCCTCCGCCAGCTGCGCCTCCCCCGCCGCCACCGCCTCCGCCAGGCGGCTGCGCTCCGCCAGCGTCGCCGCCAGCTGGCCGTCCCTCTCCGCCAGCCGCTGCTGCAGCGACGCCACAGCAGCCTAAAGCGTGGGCACGCGAACACCCGAGTCACGTGTTACGTGTTCACAAGCTGGGACGACACCTTGAGCATGCTATCCCACCTTGCTATCCTTCCAGCTGCCCTTCCCCAGCACCCGTCCACAGCCCCATACACCGACCGCACGTTATCCGCCCTGCCACATCCTTGCCTCTGCCTGCCCTCTCCTCCCTCTGGTGCATGCACTCCCCACATGGTTTTCACCACTCTCCTTCACACCATGCTATGCTGTCATCATCCCACATTGCCCTCCGTTCCCGGCGCTCGTGCTCTCCCCACCTGCTCCGAGTGCAGCTGTGCCGACAGCTCGACCGTCCTAAGCCGCAAACCAGCCGCGGCGGCCTCGGCGGCCTTCAGACGCTGCAGGTAGGTAGGGAGAGAGAGTGTTGGGATTGAACACCATTACAAGCATGCATGCAGGGGGGTGCTTCAAAGGCTGTGCCACCCCCAAAGTCCCCCCCTCTTCAGCCCCAACGCGCCCTTCAGCTCACCTCGGCCATCCGGGCCACCCTCTCCGCGGTTCCCTCCGCCGCCCGCTGCAGCTCCCGCATGCCCCCCGGGCCCTCCAGCGCCTCCTCACTCCATCGCTGCACCCCCGACACAGCCGCCTCCTGAGCCGCCAGACGGGAGCGCAGCTCCGAAACCTGCCCCCGGAGGGGTGCGACGGGAGCCCAGCGGCAACAACGCGGAAGGGCGGGGTGGCAACATGCAAGACGTGTGCCATGCAATAGGAACCGTGTGGCATAGCGAGGAAGTGTGTGTGTTGAGAAAACTGGCCGCGGGAAGGAACGCACTGGAGTGTTTGTATTTGTGTTTTCTCCCATCAGCTGGCTCAAATTATCCTTGCCCCAGCAGCGTGTCCCCTCCTGCTCCTGTTCCTCCTCCTCACCCGCCCCCACCTGGCCCCTGAGCGCCCCCTGCTCCGCCTCCACCGCTCCCAGCAGCGCACTCATGCCCCGCAACTGCCCCGCCGCAGCGGCCCGCTCTGCCTCCCGGGCCCCGGCCTCCTCCCGCAGACTGGCTACAGTGGCCTGCGGGGGTGAGGTGGGAAGGTGGGTGGGTGGCGAGGAGGGGGAGGGAGAGGAGGAAGGGGAAGGAAGGAGTGAAGACGGTACCATGCTTTGACTGATAGTGGCAAGGAAGGAAGGGGAGGGAAGGCGGGACAGGGGTTGGCAGCCGGCAGTCAGGTGTTACCACCTCATCGCTCCTCGTCCCCTTCCCCCATCCCTGCCTCTCTCCCCAACCTACCAGCAGCTCCGTCACCCGGCGATCCCGCCCCGCCAGCACGCCCTCCACCGCCGCCCGCTGTCCCTCCAGCCGCCGCCTCAGCTCCTCAGCCGCCTCCTCAGCCGCAGCCGCACGCCGTACGGCAGCCGCCGCCTCGTCTTGCAGCTCCGAAACCTGACTGCGGGCAGCGGCGCGGCAGGCGGACAGCTCCGCCTCGGCAGTCACCTGGGCCTGCGGGCGTACCACATGCAGGTAGGGATGGGTGGGCTGGGTCACGACGGCTAACGGGGTGACATATGTCGTACGTCATACGTGAGTACGGCGTAAGTTAGGGCTCGAGGTGGGGGTTGTGGATGTGAGCCGCCTGGGCCTGCGGGCGTACCGGCACCGCATGCAGGTAGGTGACGGCTAACGGGCTGACAGGTCGTACGTCATACGTGATTGCGGTGCTGGGGGTGCTGGGGGTGCTGGATGTTGAGGAGAGCGCACTCAACGGGGCGCCCACGTCTTGCGGCCGTCAAGCCCTTCTTTGTCGAGGCTTCACTGACCCACATGGCATCACCTTGCGGCACGCCGCGGCACTACCCCCCAGACGCTCATTCAGGGCTCCAAAGCAGCCACCGACCCACATGGCACCACCCATCCTACCCACCCGTAACATGGGCAAACCGTATGGCAAACCGTTCAGGCTCCCCCCCCCGGCCAGCGCCTTCCGCACGAGCAACCAGAAAAAGCCAGTCCCCGACCCAACTTACACCCACATCGGGCCCTCCTCGCCCCCACCCCCACCCCCGCATGCATGCATTTATCTATATTTTACCCCCGCACCTTGCGGCTCCTCTCCAGCTCCCTCACCAGCCCCTCCCGCTCCGCCCTCGCAGCTGCCAGCTCGCAATCCAGTCCCGACATGCGCAGCCCAAGTCGCGACAGCGCAATCACCATGCCGCCACCACTGGTGCTGCTGCTGTTGTTGTTGTTGTTATTGCCGCCTGGGCCGCTGCCTGGGATGTTGCTGTTGCCGCCAGCAGCGGGTGTGTGAGCGCCCATGCCCGGAGTGGCAATGGGAGTGGTGTTCGGGAGGGGTACGGGAGGTTTCGGTGCGGCTGCGGGCGTTGGAAGGGGGGTGGTTGCGGTGGCGTTGTTGGAGAAGAGGTTGAAGTTGGGAGTGGTGTTGGATGGGGTGAGGGCGGCCGCGCCTGCGCTGCCTCCGCTGCTGTAGGCGCGATGGAGCGGGATCGGCGTGGTGGCAGCAGCGGCACCGGATGTGGGTGCTGCGCCGATTGGATGGTAGCCCGGCGTGCGGGAAGTGTTAATTTGGTTGCTTTCTGGGCCATCTTTAGTTTTAAGCGAAGCTGGTGGAGCTGACAATGGCGTTTCGATGGCGACGCCCCGGTTGTCGCCTCCCAAAGCCAAGCTGCCCTCGAAGATGTCAGCTGTACCTCCATTTTGCATATCTCCTACGGTATGTTTGTCACTTCTGTTACTGGCGAGGACCTGGCCCGAGCCACCAGATGGGAGCCGGTGGCCATCCATATGTGGACGTTCGGCGGTCACGCGCTCAGAGGTAACATCCAAACTACAACTCGGTAGTACACCTCATTAGAGGATATCCAGGTATCGAAGGATTTCGGTTGGAAAGACACCCCAAAAAGGCTCCTAACAGCTCCCGCCAATTACCGGTAGACGTAACCACCGTGTGGGTCAGCCACAGCTGAACTAAGGGCTTGATAGTTAAATCATGTGCAACTTTGTATAGTTTATCTCGGCTTCACGCTGAAGAAGTCGACTCTTGGCAGCCCACAGCCGTGCTATGCCGTGCTGTGCATGTGCTAGGTAGGCCGTACAGTCGACGCCATGATGACTCGATGTATCCAAGGTATGCGCTCGACGCGTCACTGTCGCCGGCTACGAGGGCCTCTAGTGGAACACGTACTTAAGTGTGCGACTAAGTGGACCCACATCAATATGACCGAAGCAGTAAACATCCCAATCCTTTGCAATTTCGCGGTAGACATAAACAAACATTTTGGTACACGATGGGTGTGGCTGCCGCAGAAGATGACGTTCTGAAGTCATGGGAGCGGCAATACCATTTGCCACACGAGGAGGATGGGGCCCGCACGCTAAAGGAGAAGGTTCATCTTTACAGGCCTCCGCGCAGTGACCTCCCAGGCATCTTGGTTGCATGCACAGTGATTGGTTGCTGGGCTGGGCTGTTCATCCACGCTCTCTGGTTCATAAAATTGCCATGGACCGTTGGGCATGGAGAGCGTGCGACCTCCTGGCTTCATATAGCTGCGGTTTTCATATCTCTGGAGTTTCTATATACTGGTCTATTCATTACGACGCATGATGCAATGCACGGCACCATAGCTCTGCGCAACCGTCGTCTCAATGGTAAGCCAACCCTTCTCCTTGCCGGTTCATGCCAATCGGCATTTGATCTAATTGTAAGCAGCTGTACGTTATAAGCTGCTGGACATACTGTATCCTATGCCGCAGTTTCATTGCTCTCTGGCCCAATCCGTCGCCCCTGCCTGCCTGCCTGCATCACCCTCCCTCCGCTGCCCCTCCCTTCCTTCCCTGCCGCTCTCCAACCTCCCACGCACACCTCCCAATCCAGACTTCCTAGGACAGCTGGCCATCAGCTTGTACGCCTGGTTTGACTACTCACTACTGCACCGCAAGTGAGGGAGGACGGGGGAAGGGAAGCAAAGCAGAGGAGTCAGAGGAGGGACGGGGCCAAACGAAGCACTCAAGGAGACTCTCAAGATAGCAAAGGAGGGAAGCAAGCTTTCCTCGGATGAGCGAGACAACCCATTCCCATCACTATCCTCCTGGCCCGGCTGTCACCCGATGTCCTGTAGGGTATAACCCGTATACCTCACCCGCTCTTTCCCGCGGGTCCTGGTCACAAACACCCCTTCCGCCTCCTCCCTTTTCCTCCCTCCCTCGCCCCCTCCCTCCCTCGCCCCACCAGGCACTGGGAGCACCACAACCACACAGGCATACCCCGCGTGGACCCCGACTTCCACACCGGCAACCCAAACCTGGCAGGCTGGTTCGCGAGGTAACTGGGTGAGGGTGGGGGTGGGTGGCTAGGCGGGCGGGTGGATGGGTGGGTAGATGCCGCCCGGGTCGCAAGAGACAAAGCGGACTCGCGCCCCGGTTGGGAGAAGGGAAGGGCGTGGAGCGCGCGTTGCAGAAGGCGCCGCTCGCTCTGAGGAGCTCTTAACCCGAAGGAGCCATGCGTGATGCGCCGCTTCCCGCACATGAAACATGAAACCACTCCCAACCACTTGCAACAGCCTCACCCTTCATACCACCACCACCACAACAACAACTTCCCTCCCTTCTTCCCGCCCCCTCTTGCGCTCCCCATCCCCACCCCATGCACAGGTTCATGGTGTCGTACATGACGCTGCCGCAGCTGCTGCGCATCGCCGCCTGGTCCAACGTGCTGCTGCTGCTGCGGGCGCCCATTGCCAACCAACTGGTGTTCATGACGGCCGCACCGCTGCTGTCGGCGTTCAGGCTCTTCTACTATGGTGGGTAGCACGACCGGGTAGTCGTACGGCAGGGCGCAGGGCAGGGCAGGTGCGGGTGCGGGTGTGGGAGAGGATCGCGTCAGTGGGGTGCTGTGTGGGGGGTAGGTTCAGGCTGTTTTGCGACCTGTTTGGTACATCGAGGAGGCGTGTCGAGGAGATGGATAGGGGTGCTGCAATGTCGTGGGGTGCGGGAAATTTGTTAGGGACTTGGGACTTGGTTGACGTCCGTTCGTCTGGTCTTGTCGTCTGGTCTTGTAAAAGCTTGGCTTCCTCTGCTGCGGTTGGACCCCACCCCACCCCTCCATTCCTTTCTTTCTCCCCTCTTGCTCCGCCGCCAGGTACCTACGTGCCGCACCACCCGCCCCCCGGCCACACCGGCCCCATGCCCTGGCCCCTCTCCCGCTCCTCCGCCGCCTCCCGCCTGCGCTCCTTCCTCACCTGCTACCACTTCGACCTGCACTGGGAGCACCACCGCTGGCCCTACGCGCCCTGGTGGCAGCTGCCGGTGTGCAGGAGCATTGCAAACAAGCGCCAGTAGCAGCTGCGTGGCAGCGGTAACAGGAGTAGCAGGGGCAGCAATAGCAGCTGTGGCAGCGATAGCAGGAGTAGCAGGGGCAGCAATATCAGCTGTGGCAGCGGTAACAGGAGTAGCAGCGGTAGACTGGGCCTTTGTGTGGTCCATGCAAGACGCTGGCGCCGTTGGGGATGGCAAAATTGTTAATGTGCTAGGATGTGCTAGGATGAGGAGGTGCGGAGGAGTAGCTGCTTGCCATGGGGCTGCATCGGGCTGCCCCGCCCTTCATTAACTTCGTTACCTGCTAGCAAACATGTTGTGTTAGTTTGGCATGGCTTATGTACGATTACCGGGCAAGCTTGACATGGTCGTTCAAGAAATTAGATGCATGTTGGGATTGCCCTGCGGCTGCCGTACACGGGCGGTGACAGCACTCATCGAAATGAGGCTAATGTGGGGGCCTGGGTAACACGAGAAGGGATGGGTCATTGCTGACGCGAGAAGGAGTACAGTCGGGGGCGCACCACTCACGAGGATTGAGGGCTGCGTGGGCATGCATGGGGGCGCGAGTGGCTGGGGCGGGTGGTGGCATATGGTAGGCGGCGCAGGAAGGATGAAAACTGAAGCTGATGAATCACTGTACGGCGGTTGTCTACGGCATTGGAAGGCATTGTGCGGTACTTGTAATGGAATGATGATTGTCAGTTGCCATGCGCTGTTGGAGCAGTCGACCGTCCTGTAAGAGGACTTTACCGGTATGTATGGGTGTGAGCGCCCTTTGCACTTCCCTTCCCATACGCCTGTGCGCTCGTGTGTGGGGTATTCATGGGGGCTGGTGAAGGTGGGGAAATCGCAGCAATACGTGTGTCGTGTGGCACAGGAAGAAATATGATGGCCGGTTGGAAATCAGGGCATTCGCATCGAGAGGAACATCATTCTTGTTCAAGGCTGGAAGTGCACGGGTAAGGTGGGTCGCCATAGATGCAGTGCTGCGCGTCGGGTTGGGACGTTACCCCCGCCTACAGTAGTTGCCACTGAATTGCCGTACAGACTGTAAGACTTAATGACAAAAAATTCGTTTGAGGCCTTCAATCAGTGGCAGGCCGTAATGGACTGCAAGGACGTCCGCGACCGCTTTGCGCACCCCGTGCAACGGTGCGAGATTGAGAGCGTGCAGGACGCACTGTCCAAGAAGGTGGCGGTTCTGGAGCCCTGCAAGGACGCGGTGTCGGCGATGATAACCATTGGTCGGCGCTTCGAGGTTTTCACGAGTGAGGGACGTAACGGTGTGTGACTTGGGCAATGATAGTGGGTAGTGTGTCGGTGCTGGCGCTTGCAGGAGGGAAGAGGGAGGACGAAGGGGTGACCAAGGTGTATTCCCACATTAAAGACTGACGTGCTGTTCCGCAAAGGTGTCGTTACCTTACTTTGTTCCGCCTCTTCATGTACCGGTATGCAGGTGGTGCGTCGGGCTCCACCTGAGGCCCTTTTCCCCATGGTTGTCACTGTGTCTACAATCTTTGTGGCTTCATGTCGTGCACTTGCTGAGACTGGAGTTGAAACGCGAGCGTGCGACCAAGACCGGCCTCGGTGTTGACAAGGCGTATGTGCATAGCTGTTGAGCGTGGCTGCCAACCATTCGGTATCCACCATTAGCAAGCATGGCGTCCATTGTCGCATGCTTGGAGGCAGCCATTGGCTCCTCCTGTGTGCGCCGCCTGGTGTCGGTGTGCGGCTGCCTGTCACGGCTGGCGCTGGGGCCCGCTGGCGAGGAGGCGGTGGTGGCGGCGGTGACGGTGCACGTGGAGAGGCTGCTGCAGCGGCTGACGCTCGGCATGTTGGACAGTGGAGGTGCGTGAATCGTGCCTGCTCGCACGGAAACGCGTGCTGGGAGGCGGTGCAGGCATGAGGCCCTCGGCCGTCTAGAGTACATGCACTTCAAGGTTAATCCCTTTGGCATGGATCGTTCATACCATGGCGAAAACCGCCCATCCCATCAGCACTGGACACGTACGCACCATTGGGCAGATCAGTAGTACGGTGGGGGACCACGTGCAAACCCCTGGGTATGTTTTGCAGCCCTCACAAACCGACATTTTGCGGGTTTGGCCGCGTAACCGGGTTGGCGGGAGGCCTGCACGCCGTACCTCCACCCCTCGGCCAGTCCAATGCGCACATGCACGGCTGGCGGGTGCTGGTGGTCTGCTGTGCGTGCGTGGACGCCTGGCTATCTAGGAGGCGGGTCCAGGAGCTAGATCAGCGCATGCATGGGTGGTTGGGTAGGTGGTGCTTTACTTGCGCATGTGCAGATGGTTGGATGGCCAGCGGGCGGGTCCTGCTGCCCTATCTGCCTGCGCATCCCGCGCACGGAGTCTGCGCATGCATGCATGGGGCGGCTACGATGCGGCGGGCCCCATTCCAAAGCAAGTGTGCTACTGCTCAACACGGATGAGCGTGGTGGGCGCTGGAGCCGGCCCCGAAATGCGGCTCCGTACACTGTGGCGGGCGTCTACACGGGAATCGTGCCTGCTCGCACGGAAACGCGTGCTGGGAGGCGCTGAAGGCATAAGGCCCTCGGCCGTTAAAGGTACATGTACTTCAAGTTTGATCCCTTTGGCATGGATCGTTCATACCTGTTGCAGGGGCAGCGCGGGTGGCATGGAGGTGGCGTGTGGTGGCGGTGGAGAGTTTAGGGTTTAAGGTTTCAGAAGAGGCCGCATCGCTGATGACCAGGTACGCAGGCAGTACTTGCATTGTCGGGCGCTGCTTCACTTGGCGCTCCCGCTGCGTGCGGGGAAGCCGAGGCGCCGTCGTGTTGTTCCCCACAGCGATTGGAATGCTCGCTGCTGTGGCTGCCTTTTGACTGTGTTATTATTCTTAACCCGAATTCTCAACTCAAACACGCGTCCGGTTGGGGTCAACAATCCACCCGCCAACATGGGAGGGCCGGTGATCACCGCAGACCTGGGGGTTGGTGTGACCCGCCCCGCAGAAAAAGACGTAACCCCTGCATGGAATGTACCAGGCGTTCTTGACATTTGGTTCTGATAAGGCATCGCCATCCCAGTAGTACACCTCATTACAGTAGGGAATATCCAGGTGTTCAAAGATTTCGGTTGGAAATACACCTTGAAAAGGCTCGTAGCAATTTCCAATTCAGCATACACATCGAAGCCGGCCTGTGGCATGTCATGGATTCTGGCTGGCGAAGATCATGGATCTTAGTAAGGATTACTAGGGGCAAGGATGTTTGTAATGTATCTGTGTAATGTATCTGGGTAACTGGCAGCTGAGAGATTGCGTGCTTTGCGCTTTACAAGAAGTAGCCATGCCACTAAAAACGACCGATTAACGAACAAAACACTGTCCCGCTTAATGGATGTAAACGAACTATTGCATCTATGCGACAGGCTGCTAACCTCGCCGGCTAGGCCCTCATCAGCAAGCCATCCACTTTTCTTGGCTGAAGTAGGCAGCCCGCCTCGAGGTGGACCTGATTCAGTACTGTAGATCTTGAACATCAATTAGTTCCATTCGCGTTCATGTACCACGCTGTAGTGGCGGTTTGTACCACAAGTGGTAAACGCAAAGCGTATAAAAACAAGGCACCACCTAGTAACTAAAGAGTTCCCAAGGTTCACACCCACATGGACCTATAGAAGGGAACGGTCAGCCGCTAATACGCAATAGCCCGGGGCCGCGCGTAATAGGCCTCCCTTTGGAGCAGCCGGGGGCGGAACCATGTTGCAGAGACATATATATGCTCGGCCTGGTGCACTGCTAGCACTGTTACTTGCCGTCAGTGGTGAGCTATGGAGCAATGTCTCAGCAGGTGAGCCCATAGACAAAGCAAACATGTTTGCAAGTTGGCCGCTGGGCCGCTGAGGCTCTGCGGTATACTTTGCTTTAACTTGGCGCGATGTTTTACCATACGAAAGGGTCCGGCTGGCAATTTCAAACTAACGGACAGCGCTGCAAACATTCTTCCGACAGATATCATACTATGTAACCCCAAGCACTGCTACAGTATACACTCCTTTAGGTTTCACATCTAAGGCCTATTTCCAATATTCCCTTTCTTCACTTTGGTTTTGCAACATATCCTCCTTTCCCATTTCCCCACTTGCAGGCCGCATTCGGACTGGCGCTTCCACGGGTCCTTCATATGGTTACGGTTCCTTCAGCCCTCCTTACATGGACGCGCCTACAGGTTCCTACAGTCCCCCCTACACGGGCCCCTCGCCGCCCCCAGCCATGGATGCCTGTGCTGCAGTGCTGCCCATCCAGTGCGCTGACCTTCCCACCTTCCTGTACGAGGGGACTGCGCGCATCGTGCAGCTGGAACAGAAGGTACGACCGCTTTTGTTCCTTTCCTGGCAAGGCGTTGGGTTTGATTGAAGCATTGCTTGGGGGCGCCCTAGGGCCAGAAGGGTCTCGACCCATAGCGCTAGGACAATAATATCCCGGCATGTGCGCTACGTGCAGTCGCACCTCAACGCTTTCCGCCTCGCAATTGCTTTGTAATGTATCTTGACCTTCGCCAGCCATACTCCATAGGATATCCCTTAACGCGCATAGCGCGCCTCTCTCGCATCCAGCGCTTCCGCTAAACTCCCTGAAAGCCCACCTAACGCACACCTTCCTCCCTCTCAATCACCTCTCAATCCTCCTTCTCAGATCACCGATCTTACCAAGCGTCTTGAGGCTCTGGAGCAGCGGTTCGGCTCCACCTTCTCTCCACCCTCCCCACCAGAGGGCCACCACTACTCCCCTCCCGATAACCACTACAACTACCCGCCCTGGCGCCCCTGGACCCCTTGGACGCCCTCCTGGCCCGTCAGCCCCATTCCTCCGCCCGCCCCGCCTTCGCCGCCCACGCCCGTCTGGGTGGCCTACCCGCCGGACGCCCTCACTGGCCCCGAAACGACGTTCGAGAACCTATGGTTCGGCAACGGCGTGTATCGTGTCAGCGCCTCTTCGGATTTATCGTATCCGGGGAGCACATCCGCTTACATGGCGTTTGACAAGCAATACTATGGCAGCGGAGGATCGTGGACGACAGCCGACTCCTCGCTGTACGACATTTACTATCCGTTCAGTTACAACGGGGCCGCAAAGACGTACGAGGCGACAGAGGTATATGCTGGCGAGTGGGTGCAGCTTCAGATGCCGGAAGCCATTCGGGTGACAACCTATGCAGTGTATGTCCCTTACGACATGCCGCACCGCGGCCCAAAGGATTTTGCTTTGCTTGGGTCCAACGATGGATACCGTTGGCAGTTGGTTGACAAGCAGTACGGCATCATGACCTGGAGCATGTTCGGCTTTTGGTTTACTGCTGCACAGCCTGGCGAGTACTCGTACTATCGACTTGTCGTCCAGAGCAACAACGGTGCCGGTTATTTGAGCATCAATGAGCTGGTTCTCGTCGCCATCCTGAATGGGCAGCCTGTCGGTTCTCCTCCTTCTCCTCCTCCCGTCCCAGATTATACACCGCCGCCTACCTACTCTACGTATGGTGGTCCTTCTTCGCCCCCAGATTCTCCCCCGGTGCCTACCTACTCTCCCTCCTTCCCTCCTAATACTTCAGATGCTCCCGCTAGGCCGCCCTACGTCATCGACTATCCCTCCTATCCTCAATACCCCTCCGCCCAGCCCAGCCCCCTGCCCTACCCGCCAGCTCCTCTCACCGGCTACGACACTGACTTGGAGAATGTGACGTACGGCAACGGCATATACCGCGTCCGCGCTTCTTCTGACCTCGGGTATCCGGAGGCTGCTTGGGAGGCATTTGATTACCAGCTTAACACCGGACAAGGGCACATGTGGACGGTTGCTGATTACAATCTGTACGACTCCAGCTACCCGTACAGCTACCTGGGCGCAGCCGGTACTCAGATCGGCGAGCAGTGGTTCAAGGGCGAGTGGATCCAAATCGAGATGCCGACAAAGGTCAAGGTGGTCCAGTACAAGTTGTGGACGCGTGATGGCGACCTGATCCGCGGTCCTAAGGATTTCGTACTGGTTGGATCCAACGATGGTTCCAGCTGGGCTGTTGTAGACGAGCGATCGTCTATTTCGTACTGGAACCCGTCTGGATTCAGCTTTGACGTGGCCGGCGCAAGCAGCTATTCGTTCTACCGGCTGTGCGTCGCATCCAACAACGGTGGCGGTTGGTTGACCTTGTACGAGATGGTTCTGTATGGCCTTTCTGAGCAAGGATTTCAGCCGCCGTTTGTGAACCCTCCATCCAGCATCCCTTCCTCTCCCGATCTTCCGTCATCACCCAGCTTCACTGACTACACCGAGAGGCCCTCCCATCCTCAGTACCCCTCTTCCCCACCCAGCCCCATGCGCTACCCGCCTGCTCCTCTCGCCGGGTACAACAGTAACCTCTTGAATCAGGCGTACGGCAACGGCATGTACCGCGTCCGCGCTTCTTCTGACCTCGGGTACCCGGAGGCTGCTTGGGAGGCATTTGATTACCAGCTCAACACCCGACAAGGGCACATGTGGACGGTTGCTGATTACAATCTGTACGACTCCAGCTACCCGTACAGATACCTGGGCCGCACCAGTACTCTGATCGGTAGTCAGTGGTATTTGGGCGAGTGGATTCAGATCGAGATGCCTGAGCAAATCAGGTTGGTACAGTACAAGTTGTGGACACGTGATGGCGACATGCTGGACCGCGGTCCTAAGGATTTCGTACTGATTGGATCCAACGATGGTTCCAGCTGGGCTGTTGTAGACGAGCGGGCGGCCGTTACGAACTGGACGACGGCTGGGTACAGTTTTGACGTTACTGGCGCCAGCAACTATTCGTTCTACCGGCTGTGCGTTGCAACCAACAACGGTGGCGGTTGGTTGACTCTGTACGAGATGGTGTTATATGGCTTCCCAGGTGAGCAAGGGTCTCTTGATGTTTCTGGCCCGCCACCGCATAGCTGGTAACATGCCTGGTCGCTACGAGGTTCGGATTTAGGAGCTGTTCTTGTGTTAGGATGCAGGGATGTCTGGTGGCTAGTAGTATACACACAGCGGGTTTAGCTAGGTATTCGCGATGTGACCCATGGTTCAGCGTGGGGTAATGAAACATGTGTCGATGCTGTTGCTACCACTAATCGCAATGGTTAATGTTATGAGAGCCCCGAGCGCGTGATCTTTGTTTTCTGCAACGATACTCGGCATTAGCTCGCAAATCATACATTCAGCATACATTCTAGCGCACGGTTGGAGACGCCGTTAGCATCATGTGCGTGCGCCGTTCCGTCATTCTTATACTCTCTATCATTATAGTTGTTACTTCTGTGCATGCTGTTGTTTATTTCGCCATGAGTCTTGTATCAACGTTCCACGGCGCGTGGGTTAGGGTCTGCTGATGCTAATGCCACGCAACGGCTGAGGTGATAAGACAATCCCCAATGAGGTTAAGACTTTGGCTATCCTATCGCAAGCCCTATCCTTGACATGGCTTCATCGCCGATGCCAGTCAATCAAACGCTACAATATGGTTGAATATGTTGTAAAATCCACCTGAATTTACATCCTCTATTGTGCCTGTCCAAAGTAATCGCATCCTCCAACGAGGTCTGGACTGCCCCATTTGAAACCATCAAGTCATGTCTTCCGGAAAGCGTAGCCACAACATGCAGTCATCCTTCATAGATACGTTGCGGTCGTATGCAGTTGCGGAATCCGCTCCAATGCCAACTTGCGAGCCCGAATCGACCCGCGGACCATCTGCAAACCTTGAACCCTAGGACCCTCGAACATGCGCAGACGTTGTACGAAAGCAGCAGAGAGTAAATGTTACCTACAACTGACGTGGCTCCACCATTTTTGTTGCTCGGTAACCGTGGGCACGTTTTGACACAAGGTCAGGATGAATCACATGCGCTTTATGCGCCCCTGAGGTACAACATATTAACTGCCCAGAGACGGTGTATTCTGTAAAGACAATGCTCATCTTCTCCCATACACGTCTCAAAATTGATTTTAGCGAGGCGCCAGCAGTTGTGCTGAGGGTCGCTGTCCCTCTATCTTGCCTTACCTGGCTCTAGCTTGGCGCTTTCAGTTGTGCTAGCAGCTTTAGGAATTTTTCCTAAAGACGGCTACCGCCGTAAGAGGCTACCGCGCTGTCGAAGCTGGCAGGGTTCCAAACGCGGAACAGCAGCATCCTCCTTGCCATAATGCCTTTTCCTGATTAGCCTTACAGTACGGCTATAATGCAAACTTCGTCAGCCTCAAATAGCAACAGAAGGCCAACCAGCAAGCTCATGACGTCGCATCCGCCGCCGATACGGCCGTCGCAACTGCGATTGACGCGACCAGGCTGCACAGTTCAACACCTCTCCCGCCGACGCCTGACATCACTAGTAGCAGCACTTTTTACGGCAGCGGCTTTGTTCATTACAGCTGCAGCTGCGACGGCAGGTCCTGATGAGGACACGGCTGCCGTAGCCGGTGCGAATGCCACCACACCAGTTGGTGATAGGGCCATGCTAGCGGCAGCGGCAGCAGCAGCAGCCCCGACCAGCTCCAGCAGCGTATTGGCACCGCTGCTACCGCCACAACAGCTGCAGGTGCTCCTGCCGCCGCTCCCTCCGCCCCCCAGGTTGCTGCTGGCATCCCTGCTTCCGTCGATAGTGCAGGCCGCATCAGAGGCGGCGCCAATGCCGCCACCGCCACAGCAACTCCTGATACCTCTCTTACCACCCCCGTACTACACTCTTAGTACCAGAGATGCAACCTATCTCGCCAGCAGCCATAGCCCCCCGCAGGAGCAACTGCCAGTGCAGCGACGCATGCGCTCGCTGCTGCTAGGCCCGGAATCCGAGTCCAGATCCCCGATTGATGGAGAAGTGACCCATGGGTCCTCCTACACCTCATCTCCTGCCATACGTACGTTAGCGCGGAGGCGACTGCGAGGCGATGCACAGAGCGGCGCCGCTGCCACCACTTCTCCCCTCCCACGCACAGCCAATGCCTCGACATCATCCTCCCGGACAGCTGACACTCTCATTCCCGCCGACATGCGGATTGCCCAGGGGGTCACGAATGGAACCTTTTGCGGGGTCCTGCTGCGATATTCGGCAACGGTGGGTGACCCGCTCGCCGCTGCCAGCAGGGGCAGATACGCTGCCAGCACAGCAGGGGCTGCAGAGAAAGACGGCGGTGGTGATGCTGTTGAGGGTGCTGGAGGGGCGGGGGGCGGCGGTGGGGATGTCTTTGCGGCATCGTGGACGGTTGAAACGCTGGCGCTGCAGGTGGGTGGCAAGGGTGGGTCGCCCTTGTGGGTGGGGGTCCTAATGGATGGTGAGAGCTGCTTCATGGAAGGTGCTGCTATGACGTATGGGTTATGAATAACGAGCTTGCTCATCACACTGCCCACCCATCCCCATCCCAATCAGCCTTACGCGGTACCTTTCTGTCCACCAACCTCGCGGCCCATGTGAGGCCATGTGACCCCGTGTGGCCTCTCCCCTATACCCCTATCCCCCTCCCACGCAGCTGCCCCCCATCTCCTCCTGGGTGCTTCGCTGGACCTTCACAGCCGGCGAGCGGATACCCTCCGACAAAGGAGTGTTCAGCAAGGAAGCGGCGGCGGCAGCAGCAGCGGCGGCAGGGGGAGCAGCAGCAGGAGCAGCAGGAGGAGCAGCAGCAGCAGGAGCAGCAGGAGGAGCAGCAGCAGCAGGGGGAGCAGCAGCAGGAGCAGCAGGGGGAGCAGCAGCAGCCGCAGGGGGAGCAGCAGGAGGAGCAGCAGCAGCAGGTGGAGGCTATTACGGCAGTCCCGCCACTGCGGGCGGTGGCGGTGGCGGTGGTGGCGGTGCGGCGGGTCTTGCAGGCAACATGTCGAGGGGTGTGAGGCCGCCGCTGATTAGTGGCGTGATGCTGCAGGTACGCAGCTCCGGTGGGGGCGGGGGCGGTGGGGTGAGCAGTGGGGAGAGTGGTGGGGTATGGGGTTTAGTGAGCGCTCTTGGGGTAAGGGGCGAGGTGTAGGGGAGTAGGGAGGACGCGGCCGGGGGGCGGTGGGCTTGGGTAAGGAGTCAGCGGTAGGGAGGTTAACAACTTACCACTCATCCTTGACTCCTACGGTATCCGGCTCCTCCCTCCCCCCCCCTTTGTTTCCCCGCAGGACGCGCCCCTGGACCGAACCAACCCGGGCGCCCCTCCCGAACAGGAGGTTATGGTCATGGGTAGGTGTCGATGGGCAAGGAGGCCCTGCTGGGACATTGGGAAAAAGAGGGGTGTCTCATCAGTGTGGTATCAGAGCCAGTTACAAGCAAACACAAGCTTGGGGCGTGTCAGAGTCTCCTCCTAAGGCTCCTATATAGTGTTCATCCTCCATTGTTCCCCTCGCTCCCCCACCATCATCCAGGCAACGGTACGCTTCGCCGCTTCGGCCCCGCCCTCACCTTCTACGTGGCGGGTATCAGAGGACCCCCCGCCGCCCCCCCTCCACCACCCTCCTCCTCCTCTCCCGCCTCCTCCTCCGCCCTGCTCGCCGCCTTCAACGGCCCTCCCTCCGCCCCCCTGCGGGTGGGACTGCCGTCCGGGGTGTCCCTCAACAACATGCGCTGCGTGCCGCTCGTGGAGGTGGTGCAGCAGGCACGCAGGGCGTCGGAACAAGAGGTAGGGGGGGGGGGTTCCGGGGTACGTGAACGGAGTACGTGCGAGCAAGCATGCAAGCATGCATGCGTGGAAGTGCTAATGTGCTGTGTTGAAGTGGTGGATGTCTTAAAGAGACGCGCATGGGTATGGTCGTGTTTTACTGCGTTTGTGTGGAAGAGGGATGGGCCTCATGCCGGCCTCCTGCCAGACTGCCGAACGGAGTACCGCCCTCCTCCAGCAGGACGACGGCACCTCCAACACCACCACCTCCGGCGGCAACAGCAGCAACATCACCAACACTGCTAGCAGCAGCAACAGCAGCAGCAACATCACCAGCGGTGGTAGCAACTTCAACCCAGCAGGCCTCGGACCGTACGTTGCTGTAGCAGCCAAGGATGGCAGCAGCCGCAGCGGCAACAGTACGGGCAGCAGTAGCTCACCAGGCAGCAAATCTGGATCTGACACGATAACTGCCGTACAACGGAATTCAAACGGTCGTCATCTCCATCATGACCACCATGATGAAGATGAGGAGCCAATGAGGGAGCCGTTGGTGGAAGTTGAGGGGACGCCTCTCATTCCAGAGTCAGTGATGCCGCGCGACCTACAGGTAAGCCGTACGGTTGTACGGCATTCGGCGTTCGGCGTAACGCCTGCATGTCGTTTGTAAGCCGTACGGTTCAGTAGCGGTTGCAGTACAGTCGTGCATCTACAGCGATCTGCACAAGCATGCGTACATGACCAGCCAGACTCCGGTGGCGTTGGGTTGTGCAGTTGCACCTTAGCGGCGCGCGACGTAGTTTGATTGTGCTCGTTGTGTCATGCATGAATGTACCGGCATGAGAAAGGTTTACGACCCAAAACAAAAGGGGTCGTTTTTCTGTCCAAATCGCAGATTGACTACATCCCGATCACGTACCTAGCGCATCCCTCACCCAATGCCACGGCCGGCGGTGCGAGGAACAGCAGTAGCAGCAACATCAGCAGCAACAGCACCGGTAGTAACGTAATCTCAAGCCTCTCATACTTCACCCAAATGTACCTAAGGTGAGTCCTACAGTCCCGAAACCCGAAGATAGAGCGCCACGTGACCCATGAACACTATCACGTAGTGGCGGCGTGGCGGTGGCGTGGCGATGTCGCTTGCAACATTTTGCATACATCTTTCACGTCCTGCACCTACAATACGGTACGTTGACGGTTGATGAGATGTCCGGCAGCCCTCCTGCCTCCTTGCTGATGACTAGCGAAGCACCCCGCAGCGTTATGCATGTCGACCGCACCCAGCAGACGTTGTTACTCGGCTCCCCGGGTGTGAATGGACGTAACCTCCCCCCGCGGCCGCCACCGGTGTGTGCTGTGCTGTGTCGATGCGCCCCCCTCTGCCCCCTCTGTCGATGCTCCCCCCACTGCTCCCCCCTCCAGGGTGACCAACGTAGGCACCAACCGCAGCATTCCCTTGGAGTCTATCAGGGTAGGCCCGGGGTTGGTTGGTTGAGTCATCGTTGGTTGGTAGGTTTAATTGTACTGAGGGTTGAGGCGTGCATCTCCTTCGCATGCTTGTTCCTTCTCGAGAAGCGATGCAGTAATCCTCTCCCAGACAGACAGACCCATGGGTCACCTTCACCTCTCTTGATCCACCGCCCTTGACTCCTCGCCCTTTCCGCCTCATCACGTTTCCTGCATCTACAGCTGCTATATTGGTTCGAGGGCGCGGTTCCTGGCCAGCCATCTGGGCCGTTGGTGGTTGAGCCGCACTGGGCGGTTGGTCCCGATGTGGGTCCCGAGGTACATCCCAACCGAACTCTGGGCCACATCAACCACCTGCTCCTCTGCAGCAACAAGACGGGTCTGACGCCGTGCGGGGAGCCGCCTTTCACGGTGTCCTGCGCGGATGCCTCGCCTCAGCTACGTAAGTGTGGCCAGTCAGGGCTGGTGGGGTTGCTTGGAGCCACGGGAAGGTGGCTTCCACGAGGACCTTACCTGTCTTGGGTTTCCGCCCCATCAGCTGCCTCCAGGGCGGGGATGATTGCATGCGCGCTTGCACGCCGCCTTTCGAGCTCCCCCCCCCGCCTTTTCATGCAAACTAGAAAAGGTAAACGGCGTCGCAACGTACCTGCCTGCCCACATCGTATCGGTGCCCCCCTCCTCCTCCTCCTCACCCCGCATTACTACCTACGCCGGTAAACCTATCCCGGCGGACCAGGCGACGGCTGCGGAGCCCTCCGCTGGACAGTCCACCGCGGCTTCCAAGGGGTGCGGGGCGCTCGCTTCGCCCTCGTCCTGTCCTTCGCACCGGGCTCGGGCCTGCTCGTACCGCGGGCGCAGCAGCAGCAGCAGCCAGCAGTACCAGCAGCTGCGTCCCAGCAACAGGCGAGCAGCTCTGACGGCGGCTCCCGCAGCCCAAGTATTGCTAAGAGGGACAACAACAGCATCGGCAGTAGCAGCAGCAGCAGCAGCAGCAACACTGGTAGCGAAGAAGACGGCAGCGACAGCAGCGTTACGCCACCCTGGACCGAGCAACAGCGGAAGGAGAGGCAGCAGGTTCCCGGATCGAATCCCGGGGCGGTTCCACTGCTATCATCTGTGGGAATGATTATGGCGGTGCAAGGCATGTCCAGGCAGCAAGTGTGGAACATTCAGCACGATTTCAGGTGCGTGTGGGGGTGGCCTGTAGCTAGCTGCACAGATGCACCGGCGGTTTGTTTTACGGTATTCCAGCGGTTTACGGTATTCCTGGTTCCTTCTATTACTGTAGCTTATTACTGTTGTCGTGCGGCGTTCATTAATGCTTCCTCGTTGGTGAATAGATGGACGGTTGCGTCGCCGGTACTGGCCTTGCTTCCGCTAACCATTGGTCGCGGCGGCTTTCACACTTGCTCACACTCTCCCCTACAGCTGTTCAGTCCTCTTGCCTCGCCTGACCGCCCTCCTGTCTCCCCGCCTTCACACACATATGGCATATTCTCTCTCCTTACCTGACTTCGCATGCCATCCTCTTTCCCCCCTCCCCCGCTGCCACAGCTACTTGGATACTCCTTTCCTTACGCGGCGGACACGTAAAGCACCAGCATCGTCACCAGCATCATCGTCAGCGACGTCCAAGCCATCGTCCCCGCCCGTTATGCGCAGCGATGGGGGCAGCGTCAGCAGCAGCGCCAACGCTACTGCCGACGTGTCTCCTCAACTTCCCGCGCAACCGGTGATGGCAACGGCAGTGGGACCCGACGGCTCGCTGTGGCGAGCGGTGCTTCGGGAGCAACGACCCAACCCCAGGTGAGGGCGCGAGGGCGTGAGGGGGCAAGGAGCTGTTATTCTGGGGTCTTGATCATGGATAACGAAGAGGACAGGGCGGGGGAGGCGGCGCGAGGAATGATGACATTGGACAGACGGGAAGACGGTGATTGAAGGGATCAGGTGCCTCCTAGAAGCAGCCGACTGCTTGACGCGTTACGCACGTACCTGACTCCCGTATTTAGAGCTGTGCTGCACATGCGGCCATACCCCGTCAAGACGCAACGCCCCAACGCACAACTTAATGCCTCACCGCCCCATCGTCCCGCCGCCCCATGCGCCCAGGATCGCCGCCTACGTAGATGGCCTGCTGGCCTGGGGCAGCCCGCCCACCCCGCCGCCCCTACCGACCGACGTAGCCGCCCCTCTTCCTTCTGCGGCTCCTCCGCCTGCTGGCCCTCCTTCTCCCGCCCCTCCTCCACCTCCTCCTCCGCCGCCTCCTCCGCCACCGCCTGCTGCTACGGAGGCTGATCTCACCAGTGTTCCCTTACCGCCCGGAAGCTTCTGTCAACCGGGGCCACTGGGGAGCGGAGGCAGTCTGGTGGGTGGGTGGTGGGGAGCACGAGGGGGCAGGTGGGGGGTTACGTTGCAAGCCGTGGTTTGCTCGGAATCAGCGGTCATAGCACGTCTCGTTTGTTAGCCGCCGTACTTTGGAGTTGCTTGTGTAAACTGCTGCTGGACAGCTGTAGATGGCCGCTCTGCCCAAGCCTATCCTAGTCACATCCAATCAGACCAGTTGCCAACCCCTAACCGACTTCTCAACCGTCGTCATTCCCCCCTTGCACCGCCGGTTGGTTCCATACACAGAATTGCGGCGTATCGCTCGTGTACTGCTGTATGGCGCACGGCTCCCTCGTAACTGCCGTACCTCCCGACTGGCAGCGGGCCTTCGAAGTGCTGCAGCAGCACGAGGGAGGGAGGAACGGCACGGACCGGGGGCCCTGAGTGACGGGGATGGGATTGGATGCCGGAGGAGGAGGAATGCGGTTGGTGGATTAGTTTAATGACTGGTTGGTTGCTCGGTCGGGTTATTACCGGTGCTAGGCATACACGTGTGGCATTTCATGTGTGCGCGTGCCTCAACAGTTGCTGGGGTGGTTGTCTTAATACTAGTGCGCGACACAATTGATGGAGGAGGCAGTTGGGGTTGGTTGGTTGGTAAAGTGGTATGTGCGCCAAACTGCGTGCTATGCTGCATTGGGCCGGTTGCAAGAGTGTAGTACGTACGTAAGGGACCGCAGCACGCGGAGTGAGCAGGTTGCTTGTTAGCAGCTATGCTGCCCCGCGCTGTGTAGGCTGTGTCGTGCTGCCGCTGCTGCGGTGGCAATCGTTGCGTCCTGATGAGTTGCCGCTTCGCATGTGATGCGGATGATTTGCGTTGGAGTGGCATTCCGGTTGCGAATGAGTGTGTGCGGGGAACTCCACAAGGGAGGGAGTCATGACCCACGGGTCAGGATCCGTCCGACCGGCACCTGCCGGCTCTTTCCGGGTGCTCCTCTTGTGGCGCAGTGGAGTGTTCTTACCTGGGATTGGAAGGTCTAGGACTGCAATGGTTGGCGTACGACTGTTGTTCGACTTGTTGACTAACGCCCACGAACACTGTGTGTATGTACGGCTTGGAACGTTTGGCCTCCAAAGGCAGTTCCTCACCTTACAATGTGAGGACATTGCGAGGACCCCTAATGAAATGAAGGCCAAGCTAAAACGGTGTCGGCATTCATGTTCGGGCTACACGGACACGCATCTACAGGTGCGCGACCGACTGCCGACACTCACAACACGTTCCCCAACTGGTACCAGCTTGCGTTGCTTGCAAGCGTACCGTTGGCCACTCAAAGGACATGACAACCGGCCTACATGTAAACACATGCACTTAAACCCTTCTAGCGAGGTTTGCATGACCAAATCCCAACGGTAGAGATCCCAGTAGCAATGCTAGTGCATGTCCATGAAACCATGCCCCCGTCCTTTGCATTTCTGCCGGACAAACTGCTAAACAGTCAGTGTCGCTGCTGGTGAACGGAACGATCCTAAGGCATCGTAACGTTGGGTCGTGCGGCCTGCTGTTGCCAATCCTCCGGTACGGCAGTTGCGATGGGCCCCTCATCAGCCGTACAGCAGTAGCTCATCCTAACGCCGCAAACCTGCAGCAATGAGCAGCAGGGCTGCCGTCATAAAGGTTCTTGAGATTAATAAATGGAAAGGGATGAAGGGAAAAGACCTGGTTTGGCCCACAAGCAAGTCACAAACCCGTGCCACTGCTCCTCGCCACAATCACACCATCCGCGAACAAGAACATACGTACCCCCTACTATTATAGAATCCGCACTCAGACCATTCGCACACGGGGCTCAGCATGAAGAAGATACTGTGATACCCAACTTCCTAGGAAGACGTACATGCTGATGAGGCACAAGCAGCCCTGCCCAACTAACAATCCGTTTCCACGCACCACGTCATCATCATTGGACAGCCTGCAGCTGCTCCCAGCCGGAAGTGCGGCATTGATAGCGGCAACATCAAGAGTGGGCGCCGTCACGGCAGTGGGGGGACTGCCCCAAACAATGATGGAAGCTGCGGGGATGGCCTCGTCGAGGCCGCCTGCAAAATATGCGGGGATCCTAGGGAGGGTGGCAACGCATGAATGAAACCAGGTCGGTCCTGAGCTGTAAAGCGTAATAAGGCCCTAACTGGTGCGTCTTTAATTGTCATACGAGTTCCGTAGCCACCCGCCTCAGCATTATCGCGGCCATGAATCATACAAGCATGCATGCAGGTGCAGGTACGCGTATAATATACGTGTATGTACGTTTAATTTGTTGGATTATATGCTTACTGCCCACCCCTACAGGTACGTGCTGCTGTACACAACAGAGACATTAGGAAGGACGGCCATGCATGGTAAATAATAAGGAACCCCAGATAGCACTGTACCGCCGTACCGCCCCTTTGCCTTACCTTGGATTGGGTTGGGGCTCTCGCAGGACCAGTCGGTAGGTTGCATTTGGAGTGCCCATCGTCACGTTCTTGATTCCCTCTACCGGGGTGTCCATGAAGCTGTAAATAGGGAGGGATGCCGTACACTCGGATCGCCGTACCGTCGATACATGCATACGTAGACGTGCGTGTACAGGCAAGAGCCTTAGCATTAGCTTGTCACGCACAACACCAAAACGTCCAGCCACCTTCACCTGGCTTCTCTCCCCCTGGCCCCAAGGAGCACCGGACCTCACCTGTAATCCTCCCGCGCGTCCAGAACCTCATCGCCCACGGACTGAATGGCAATGATGAGCTCCACGTCAGACAGCAAGGGGCCGGAAGAGTTGCCGTTGTTGCTACTGTTGCTGCTATTGCTGTAGTGGTCTGTGGTAGTGCGGGCAACCGTTGCATTGCCGGTGTCGTTGCTGCTGCTGCCGGTGATGACCTGCCCTTGCGGCGCAAGCACTCCGGAGCCCGGTGCGAAGGATAACACCAGCCTGTGCCGGGCGCCTCGGGCTTGCAGGCCAGGGCCGAAGGACCAATTCAGGGAGCCGCAGCCGCCGCCTGGGAGCATGCGCGCGTAGGCGATGGTTAAGGCTCAGGAGCGGGCATCCTCATATCTATGCAGGCCTACGTTGCCTAGTTTGGAACATTGGAATAGCAGCACGTTGAGCCGGGTTGGGACGCCCTGCAGGCTTGCTTTTAAAGGGAATACCACATTACAGCGAGCTAACCACGTAACCACATGTTTCCCATCTATCTACAACCGCAGCTTACGTAGGTCCTTAGAGGTATCGGTGCATATCAGTGTGAAGTTGTCTGTCGTCCGGTTGCTGTCCCCAGCGTTGCTGTCGCTGGCATCGTCGCTGTCAGGGCCTTGGAAATAGTACAAGACCTACGCGGTAAGGAGTATATGGGGTTTTAGTTTTGCCGCTGGCCTGCCTTACCAATACGCGCAAAGCTGGTGACCACCAATGTATGTATCGTCGTGACAATATTTGACCCATGGGTCACATGCCTGCTACTTTGAAAAGCCGGGAGACACCCAGGATGTATGTGTGGCACCCATCATCTTACGTTGATGCGCTCCAAGGGAATCGCGCTGCTGCTGTGATTGTTTGAGATCCTGCACATACACGGGCAAAAGGGGGCCTTGTAACGCACCTGCTGGAAGCGGTGCTTGATGGACTACTTCATTCAATTTAGTTCAATTACCCCAGGTCTTATTCTATTGACAAAACAGGATTGATTAACATCATGTAAAAAGTATATTTTCCAGCCACGTCCCCTAACTAGCGAGTCGGGGTATGAGAGATGTAACGAAATGACATGTATACTACCTAATTACGCTTAATTGGGCCCAATGAATGTCCCGCTTGCATGCCGCCTATATTGAAGCACTGCACCCATAGGGACGCCATGACTGTAACCACGCATTACATTACGGCAAGAGTTCACCTAAGGAACATCTGTGTAAAGGGTGTGTTGAACCAGTATGCAAAGGATGGGAGGTCGGACGACGAAGCGTTGCCTGTGCTGTAGCTGTTGCTGCTGCTGCCGGTGCCACTGCCGCCGGCGCCGCTGCTGTTAGTGTTGGTGCTGCCACCGCTCCTGCTGTCAGCTGCTGGGGCTCTTGGTTCCAAGACGTACGTGATGGGCGCATACTCCACCTGGGGTTATATATGCGGTTGCAGCAGGAACAACACGCTGGTTATAGACTGGAAGGGCTGTGTATGCACGCACTCGCTTGCGGCTTGCATGACCCCTTGCTTCTAATGCGAGTGCTTGTCGGCCGCGGCACAGCGCACAGGAACAATGAAGACACCTATGCTACGCGGACCATACACCTGACACGTGTCGTGTGTACGGCAATCCGTGGCTTTGCTGACGGAAAGTACCTGACCACAGGCCACAACTAACCATGTTACAGCATGTACGGAACGCAGCATCCGTCGCAGATATCTTTCCTCCTCTTATGCAATCCCTAACTGCTAGCCTCTTTATGCAAATCGTTTACCCGCAGCATATGAGGCGTGTCGTCCAAGAGGGGTACGGCCACAAAGCGCTGTCCGGGTTGTTGCTCCGATTCTTGTTTCCGGTTGGTGGCGCGGTCCAAGCTCTTGAACCTCTCGGCCTGTTATTACAAGGGGGCATGTCGTTAGCCCTCCCCTTTCTTGCATGCATAGATAGCACGCAGACACACCCCACTTCCGACAATCACAGTATGCATGTTCCTACTCGCGGCCAGTATTCTTAGCACACCCAACATGATAACAGCCGTTCTGTCACACGATGCAGCATCTCCTACCTTCTTCTGCTCATCAAGCTCCTGCTCTTGGCTAGCAGACAGCGGCTGGCAGTTCAGGATATTCAGGAACACTTTCTCGGGCGGCGCCACCCGCAGCGGCGCAGAGGGCGGCCCGGTGAAGTTAGCCAAGACGGCGTTGCTGCCGCGGGCGCTGCTGGACCCTTTATCAGTGGAGGGGGGACCTATGCGACCAATCATGTTGAGGAGGCCCGTGTGAGTACCGTCGCCTCCGCTAGCGACAGCACGGCCGTCAGAGGTGTTCACCCACTGTAGCGTGGTGTTGCCTGGAGGGTCGGAGGCAGGGTTGCGAGGGCTGTTAGATAGCCGGCAGCAGTACAGTCAGATAGGGGAAACAGGGAAGGCCTGGGGTATCATGCATGCAGTGGTACCATGCATGCAGTGCGTGAAAATATTGTTTATTTTTGGCCGAAGGGTCTAGTGCTCTCAGAGGGCCGAGGAGTTCTGGCTGCCCTTCATGAACCGTGTACACGCGGGAAGATGCGCACACACGTACATGCATGCAGCCGCATGTCCAAACAATGTCCCGTACGTTGAGGACTTGCGCATTTATACTTTTTTTAACCCCCCCCTCCGACTGTTGCATGAGCGTCCTATCGCACATAAGGACAACACCGAACCCAAGTGAACAGCATGCGGCCCCACGCACCCAATATCGCCACGCTTTGCTTTGGGGTCCCAGTTGAGCCGGTGGGCTGCGAATGGTTCTGATGAGCAATCGGGGGAACGATTAGTTGGAGTGGGGTTCGAGGGTTACACTTGCTTAGTTGCTTTGGGCGTCTAGCCAGTTAGTAGTCGACGGGCTAGTTGCTGGATTTACATTGATGAGCTTGTGTGTTGGCCGTACATCCTTACTGGTGGGCAGTTAGTTACCACAGCTTGCATGCTTATTGCCCTTAACTCTGCATCAAACTGGTCGAAGGAATCACATCAATCATCTTACGCAAGCCTATCTAACCTAATAGCTTCCTTATTGCGAGGTATGTAGTACACTGACCTGGACTACCACACGGCCCATCTGCAAGCCGAAAACATCTTCCACGGAGGGTATCCGCTCCCCGGCTGCGAAGGTCCAGGCGAGCACCCAGGAGGAGATGGGGGGCAGCTGCGCAGAGCAGTAACATTAATGCGGGTGGGGAGGGGAATCAAGGGTGGAGGTAGGCAGGCACGTACGGGAGTACCGGCATCTGGGCTGCTGCGGATCATCATGTTCTTGTGAGAGATCTCAGTAGATAGTAGAGCTGAACGGTTGGACCAGGCAGGGTCTACTCAAAATGGACGTTTCTGAGGCATGGAAATAAACACGTCGGGGGTGTGCCAGCCATGCACTTAACAGTGGCATGCATGGGCGAGTAAGGGGCGTGTGGAGGAGGTAGGCCCGGAGGGTAAGTGGGAATTCGGAAACCGGGGAGGGGATTATGATTAGCTTGCAACGTCATGATGGCAGCAGGTATGTAGCCATGCAAGCTACGACCTGCGCGAGCAGCTGTGGACACGAGGCGAAACGAAACACCTGTGGGGCTTCCTGTTCTATGGTATTAACAACCCATGGGTATCTTTTATAGTGGTTGGTTGGCTGGGGCAAACTACTTAATTCTGCACTCCATGTCCACCACCCACCCATGTTCATACCTTCTTATCCTTCACAACAGCTGTCCAGGATGCAATGAAGTTGGGCGAGACGAAGGAAGGCGCCCTCGTAGGGTCATCGACTTCGGCAATGTAATGCAACACTACAATGCAGCCGCCATTGTCGGCAGCATCAGGGACTGTGGCGGTGGAGGTGTTGGTGGAGCGGTTAGCTGCGGGGGATGATTCGTTCGGTACGGCGGTTGACAGCTGCTGAGGACCCAGCAGCATCCTGGTTTGTGGCAATAGGTTTTCAGCAGGACGCGCAGAGGCAACCGCCATAATCATTGTTAGCAGCACCGAAGTTGCTTCGATGACAAGAGTCAGCCTCACGGTGCCACTCCGCAGCAGCTTGCTGCGAGTGACCCGCGGGTCGGCCATGCCGCCGCGCGTGGGACAGCCGGCTACAGGAAGAGCATATGTTCCCAAAGGATGTTAAGTTTAAGCAACGTTGGCCTGAGGCGGAAGACGGTTTTGTTGCCAGGATCCTCACTACAAGCAACGAACGGGATGGAAAGTGCAAAGTAAAGGACGATTATTATCGGTTGACAGGTAATGGTAAGATGTTACTGTTAGGAAAATTTATGTGCAGATTAACGAAGTAACTAGGCTGAAGTTGTATCGCTTTATCGCTGCTCGCGCTGCGAGTGCTCTGGCTGCTGACAGGGATGGCGGCGACGCTATCAGCCTGCTAATTGTATTCCATCTTAATTTATACTTCCACTTGTAGGCAACATCGTTTGGGGCTTGCAAATAGCCGTGTTGAATGATGCTTATTTTGGCAACACGCCGGGCACTGTCCACGGCTGTCATACATGCACATCAAACCAAAGTCCGAAACTGGAAGAACGGAACGGTGACTATACAATCATGCCTAATGTGGGCAGGATGCGCGTAAAGCGCGCGCATAGCTGTCACCAGCAACTGACTCGCCAGTAATAATGCTATGCTGGTCGGTCTTCGCGTTATTATTGCTTGCTCTGTGAAGCCCATTCGCTCGGACCAATCGCCCGTCGCGACCGCGTCACGGCCTTGCCTGTTTATGAAATGGCAAAGGCGACATCTTCCGATGGCAAGTAGCTCGCATTACATAGTGTGCAACCGAAGGCAATACTACAGCACGCATACCGATATATCCCTGCAGCACAGGACATGAGCGTCATGCAGCTAGGGCGTCCTGCGGCAAAGGCTCGTAACACCACCTGATTACTGCCGGCACTTGCACTTGCAAACACTCCGACCTGTCTGCGTGCTGGTACGTACTGGTTGCCCTATTAAGCAAGTAAGCAACGTATGGGTCAATCGGGCATGCAGACAGTACGTAACTGCAGTGTAAGCCGCTCTGCCACAACGTACATACAGCCATGTCAATCGTCGGCGGCGTTTCTAAACTCCAGCAAGGTACTACTATATAAACGGTTACTTCGAGCAAGCAACAACGAAAACAAGAGGCAACTGCCGTGAAAGCTGGAATGTACTACATGCACTGCATGTACGACAGTTACGGTACTCTACAGCAATCTGTTTCAACAACTGAGCCGAAACATTTCAAAACTCTGCTGCTTATAGTAGATTAAGAGCTAACCATACATAGCCGCTGCACAACGGGGAAGCCCTAAGGCATCGTAACGTTGGGTCGTACTGCCTGCTGCTGCTTCCAGTTCTCCGGAACGGCAGTTGCGATGGGCCCCTCATCAGCCGTACAGCAGTACGTCGCATGGGCGCAGCAAGCCTAGGCAGGAGTGGAAAAAGGGACCAATTAGAATATGTCAGTTGTTTAGCCGCACGGATGAAAGAGAATTGCGAGGATTTCTTCAGTAAACCAGCAGCACTTGGTCGCCTACACGTGACACCCTCACCAAGGACACGCGCCAGTACAACTATTGACAGCCTCAAGCTCACCAAGGTCTACCTAGTGATACTGGGAATCCGGAAGTGGTTCCGGGATGGTGGTTTCCGGGATATGGCAACGACATACAGCAGCTAGGACCAGCTCCCCACATGCATGCTGCCCCGCCCCACCAAGTTTGCATCGCCGGCGACCCAGCAGAGGTTTCCGGCGGGAAGGTCTTCGTTGTAGGAATCTACACTCGGGATGTGTGATATAACCAGGCTCTGCTCACTGCTCCAGACAACGGTATCTCCATTGTAAACAGGCATCCTGTTACATGGGGGGGGCATGTAGTTAACAAAGGTCCTTACAACGCAAACCAGGGCACACATGTGTGGGCTGTCCGGATAGGCATTCCGAATTGGCGTGTCAGCAGACAAGGCGCCTGCTGGAACATCGGATCAGCGCCTAGTAGGACTGGTGTTGGAAGGTGGTGATACAGGCATTTCAAGCATTATATGCGCTTTATGCTTTGGCCGTAACCCTCACGCACCAAGGGTTTGGCATGGGCTCCCGCAGAACCATCGTGGCCCCGGTCTCCGTGTGGACAAGCCCCGTCACTGGAGTTTCCTTGAAGCTGCGTGCACCGGGTAGGGGCAAGCAAGCAGCGGACATGCGCCAAGGGGTTAAATGCATATGCGTGCAAGAACCGGGCGAAGGAAGAGCGGGGATATTGTTTGCATGCGCCGAAGGAACGTTATTTATTTAGGCGGCCGCCATCATGCTGTTTCAGACATCAGCTGCACTACTGCACGTTGCAAGTCCCTGGCAAACGGAAGCCTACCTGCCGAGTGCCTTCTTTGCTGATTGTCAAGATCGCTCGCTGGGTCCTCCCATCCGTGACCAGGACCACAAAGGACCACAAACCGTCTCACTATGCGTGTGCCTACCGTTTACCAACACCTACCCCCCGTGATGAGTACCCCTCCCGTCACCCTCATCTGTACACGTGGCCTGCCCACCCCTAGCAGCCAGGGTCAAGCAGACCCTCACCTACCAGTACCTACCCTACCTGTTATCCAGCCGCGCGTCCATGATATCGTTGTTGGTCGTCTGGATGCGTATCATGACCTCCACAGCAGACAACGCAGGGACGGCATCGTTTGAGCCGCCGCCGCCACCGCCGCCACCACTGCTGATGACGTCCTTCTTCGTAGTGGTAGTAGCATTAGCAGCCCTACCGGTAGTGGCGTTGACGACGCCGCCAGCAGCCTTCCCCTTAGGCATAAGCGCTCCCGAACCCGGCGCAAAGTGCAGGCCAAGTACGTATTGGGCTCCTCGTACACCGCCTTTCTCGCTAATGTTAGCGAAGACCCACTTCAGGGACTCACAGCCACCGTCTGCATGCATGTGTGCGCAGGCGATTACCGTGAGGGAGTGAACTAGTAGGGTTGGATAGGTGCTGCGTACGTACGGCTTCAGGGCTGGGGAGTATTCGGAACTGAGATATGGCTACCCGTAAAGGACATGTGGTGGCAGGCAGGAGTGTTCCCGCAGTAGATGGGCCAACTGGGGAACAAGCAAAGCAAGCGAGTAACGGAGGGATCGGAGAGCTCAGGTCCAGACCAGGCAGTCGCGCCCAAGCAAGATCCCGGGCACGCAATACTCCGAAGCACCACATGGCGCGACTTACACAGTGCCTCAGTGACGTTGATGCACGTCAGCGTAAAGTTGGGTTTCACACTGTAGTTGGTGGGACCTTGAAAGTAGTACTGGACCTGAAGCATCATCGGAGGAGATGTAAGCGGAAAAACATGGAAGCTAGGCAAACGTTGGCCAGCCTGATGCAAATGTCACTACGATAACATGGCCCATGCTTTAGGCGTGACCCATGGGTCGCATCATGGCTTCCAGTTACGTATGCTTTTATTCCATCCAACTGAATGGGCTGCCGTTGCAATGGCTCCCCCCAACGCGGAGACCCCACCAACCGCGAGGTCGCTCAAGGGTACCGGGCTGCTGCTTTCATTGTTGGTGATCCTGTGGTATTGGGACATGAAGTCAGGGTCTCATGCGCACGTATACCGGTAGTGTTGTGACAAGAAGGGTCTCACGCGCACAAAGGTACAAACCAGGCAACAAGTCCCGCCTATAATACGTCCTCGGTACAAACCAGGCAACACGTCCCGCATATAATCTTCCTTGGCCCAAGGTCCACAATTGGGATCCACCTGATGAGCATTTGAACGAAGGGGTTGGTGAACCAGTACGCAGAAGACGGGATGTGGGGCGACGAAGAGTTGTCGATTTTGATGATACCGGCGCCCTGTCCGGCCCTGGCCCCGCTGCTGGTGGCGTTGGGGCTACCATCACGAGTAGTCAGGTTGCCAGCAGAGGCTTCCGGTGGGAAGAGGTAGGTGATGGGAGCATACTCCAATTGTGTCGGGTTCAGCAGCGGGAGGAAGTGCGCAATTAAATAAAAGTGGCTGGGATTTGAGCAAACGCGGACGACTATGTACGGCAAGACACGTACGACGTGTAGTACATGGGCACTACTAGGCAGTGTGGCGCCAAGGCTTACTTGGTAGGTTGCCTACTTGAATCACACTACGGCACTACGTCCAACAGCGGAACCTTGATCGGTCGCTCATCAGGAGGAATAGAGCCCAGTTCTGTAGCAGGATGACCTCACGTAGCAACAGCTCTGCTAGAGGTAACGCTTTCAGGATAACCGCAAACCGCTTGCCTGCACCACATAAGCAAACGAAGACGAGAGTGAAACGGCCCAGAGCGGCCACTGTTTCGGCTGACGCAGGCGAAGACGGCTTTCCTGTCACGGAGGGACACGGAATATGTATACAAGTAGGCGGCGGTGTAACAGCGGTGTGTCAGCTATGTACCGTGCCCGTTAACCACATACGAGCTAGCTTGCATGTATGGAAAGACGCGGCTGCTGGTTGCTCATGGACTACACGGGTGTGTATCAGTCCCCTCTTATTATTATGACACGTCATGGGTACGCCCACAGCAGATGACATAGCACACACCCTCTCCCGCCCTCATGCACATGCAACGCGCACTTGCCTCATCTTGCTTTCGTGCTGGCAGCGGCCGGCATTTCATGTTGTTCAGGAACACGTCCCTGGGCGGCGCCACCTGCAGCGGCGCCGTGGGCGGCCCGGTGAAGCTGGACCGATGACGGTATGAGGAGGAGACGTGGTTGACGAGGATGCTACTAGACCTGATCTCGTCAGCTGAGGGACCCTTGCGGCCAATCATGAGGATGTTGCTGTTGTCGGAAGCGTTAACCCATCGCAGGGGAGTGTTGTCTGGTGGGAGAGGAGGCAAGGTGCGTGGTTACCTACTAGCTAGGAGGGAGGCAGGGACAGCAGTCTACGGGTATGCATGCACATAGCGCACAGCATGTGTATTATTACCGGTCTGCAAAGGGACCCGGCAGGATAGACGGGAGGGGACTGATTGGTAGCGACATATCCCTTCAATACCAGCGCACGCTTACATGGGGCACACGTCAGATCCCCAGCCTCCCTGGAATCGTATGAGGTACCAGTGCGATGGCCCTGACAACAACGTTAGCATCTGTCGCGCACATGCATGCCTTACCAATAACTGCCACGCGTTGATTCAGAGGCCTGGACACGCCAGCGGGCTTCTTGGGATCCTGACAGGGGAACATACGGCATGGGGCTTCAGATGCAAGGTGGAAACGGTTGGTTGGCGCTCGCTCTGGTTACCTGGTATGGGGGTATTAACAGTTATGTAATGGGCTTGTTGGGCTTGTTGCAATGTGGAGTTGTGGTTCGTTGATTGCAGTGCAACAATTGCCGTACAGAACGGCTTTGTACGACAGCTCGCTAAAAGACACGCACGGGACGGTTCGGAGGGATAGCGCAGCTCGGAAACAGGACGGGCACGGTACCTCAAGTTCATCAAGCACGCTGAACTGAATTCGGGCTACGCGGTCAAAGTAAGCTGCCGGTATTCCCCATCACGCACACGGAATCGATATTGGTAGGCGCATACACCACATACAACACACCAACCTGCAGGAACACGCCGCCCATCTTCGTCCCGTTCCAGCCAAAGACGTCCCCCGCAGACGCGATCCGCTCGCCGGCTGTGAAGGTCCAGTTAAGCACCCAGGAGGAGATGGGAGGCAGCTGCGTGGGGGGCCGGGTAAAGCGGGCCAGGGATGGGCGGGTGTGTTTAGGAAACGGGATTGGAGAGGCATGGGTTGGGTGAAGTTTATCACCACCCAACCAGCAGCTGCACAGGGCATTACAGGAATGACAGACTTGGGAGATGCTGTCATCATTTAAGACATGCATGGGAAGTAGAAGTGGCCACCCTCGACCGTGAAGCTCGCTGGCATGGTAGTAAGGAGAGCGGTTGCACACGCACGCGCAAGGGCGAACGTTGCGCGGTATGTGCAAGACACCGATGCAAGGAAGGATGCACACTTCATCAACCCCGCCCATGTTCGTACCTCCCGTGACATCCCTGTCGTCGGCATCCAGGATGCAAAGAAGATGGGCTGGTCGATAGACGTTGTCCACGTAGGGTCCCCGACCACGGCAACATAGTCCAGCAGCACCTCGCATTTGCGGTTGTCGGTGTCAGCGTGAAGTGTGGTGTTAGATGAACTGGCGGAGCGGTTAGCAGCAGCGGGTGATGAAGCATTGGGGGACGCGGCTGATGAAGCTGCCGGCGGTTGGTTCTGCTGGGTCAGCTGACGGCGGCGGCTGAGGACGTTGCTGCTGTCGCCACTGCCGCTGTTGACGACGTGGTTGCCAGGTGGTCCGGCGTAAGAAGATGCTGCCTGCATGGGGCTTGCGCTGCTATACAGGCTTCCTAGCTTGCCTTTGCTGCCCTCCCCAGTTTGCATAGGCTTCCATTCCAAAGCAGAGTCAACAGCGGTTCCTGTCGATAGCTGCGGTCGCGGTGATGACTTGAAACCCAACAGCAACTTCGCTCGCAGCGAGGCGGACGCAGCGGTCATGTCGTTACAATGAGCCGCAGCAACAACTGCGTTGACCATCATCGCTAGCGCTATTGTCGTAGCCGCTGCTATCACCGGAACCAGCCGTGGCTTGCCGCTAGTGACCCACGGGTCGGTCGCCATGATGCCGATGGACGGAACTTCCTGCAAAAGCAAGAGACAGGAGATTTTGCGTAAGCAAGACCTTGATTTGCGCTACCGTATCCGAAAATAAAGAATAGGTGACCGTTACGATGATCCCAAACCGGAAGGCAAGGGAAAGCAGGTGATATGTACACTGCAACGAAAAGGACAGAGCCCTACATACCTAACTGGGAATGACCGTTACCAGGGTTACCTAACTATCTTTCCACCTGCCGTTTTAAGTGCCTTGGGAAATAAGAGTTAAAAGCTGTGGGTTTAGTTGTATGTTTGCCAACCTTGTATTGCTACAGAAACGGGAGATTGCGAAACGTGTATGTACTGCACATATCAATGTTTGTTCTTGCGAAATTGACCTTGCTTTGTCAGCCGTGACTGTCATTGCTTCGAACATGAGTGATCGACCGTTACAGTGATCCCAAACAATTATGATGACAATGTTACGGTTAACGCTGCGAGTAAGCGCCTCCTACTCGTGCTACTGCGCGTGGAAAACGTGCGCGCTGTCTTTTCCGTACTTTCGTTCGCAGCACCGCGCTGGGTGAGCTGTTCACCGAGCATGCCCCAATGCAAATGCATGGCCGTTTGCCGAGCAAGAGGCCGCCATAAATGGCCATGTGCTGAGTGACTGAAAAATGCGTAGACCGGCGAGCGAGAGTGGTTTATTCACCTGGGGACAGGGCTTATTACCCTTTCGCTTCTAGTTGCTACCAAGGCAAACGAGCGATACAATGCCCTCTTAGTATTTCACAAGAACCTCTTCAACGGTTGCTGCTTGCAGTTGCCATCGTACCTCTGTGTGTCCTCACGGCAGGATCCAACCTGCCGTCATGTGTGCAAGCCAAGCCAGGTGAAACCCGCAGTACGGACCAGCTACGCGCACCAGTACGGCGGCGTGCTAGATCTAGTCCCCCACCACCAGCCATGGGCACTGCAAACTCGGACATTCACTGCATACTCAACACCGAATCCTAGATAGATATGCATCCCTTACTTCTCGTATGTACGGCCATGCAATTGGTGCGGCATGGGGTGGGCTCTGTCGTAATGCAAGCATGCAAGCAAGACCAGCTGAACCATTGGTGATGTCGACGACCACAGTCATGGGCCAGCCATTGGTGGCTGTCTAGTGCCTCTGTCAATAAGCCTAGGTAATGGTCTTTCAACCTAGTTACATGATCAACATAGTTTTACAACCAGAGACAGATGTCTAGTCTATCCGTTCGCGTGGAGGTAATCTGAACCAGTAAATAAAGGTGCATGCTGCAGCAGTACGTGAGCGGACGGGGCGTTTTAAGGCAGCGTGGCGCTGCCCAGTACGGCAGAAGGTTGCAGCCAGTTCTCCGGTACGGCGGTTGCTATGGGTCCTTCTGCCGTACAGCAGTACGTCATGTCGATACCGCAAGCCTGCAGCGAAGGAAAGGTAGTTTTAGGGCCTGAATTGGCAGAAGGAAGAGAACAGGCGCGTGGAAAGACCACAGCAGCATGTCGTGCAGGCAACAACCAATCTATTCCTTGCCCGAAAATTACTCCCCGGCACAACTAAAGGCTCAAACAAGTAAGGTATGTCGTTTAAGCGGTACGATATGCAATAATGTATATACTTGTGTATTTACAGCGCCATATCACAAGGAAGCCAAGACCCACGCACCAGCCCATCTCCGTCTAGGTCAAGCTCACAGCTGCTGCCAACGGGGAGGGCTGCATTGATAGCGATGATATCCGGGGTTGCGGCAGCCGGCGGTGCTGGGACGGGGGTCGGTGGGGTGCCCCACGTGGTAAAGACTCCAATGAAAGCGGGGATCCTGAAGAGAGGAGGAATGGGCCAGACAACGGTTGGATTTGAATTCTTGAAGTTGGCCCAAGGCCTCGGGCTGCAATCGCACAGGTTGCCGCGCTTTCCCATTCGAAACTGATGAAGGGAGGAATTAGATAGGGAGAGGGTCAATCTCGACCCGGCAGCATCCAGACCAATGGCACGCACAAGGCTGCTTGCATGAGGTTCGGTCAAATCCGTAGGTGCTACCTAGCGACCTGCTAGCTAGCTAGCTAGCTAGCTAGCAAAGGTTAGGCGAAAATGTGCAGCACGCACATGCAGCATGCATCACGGGATCCCCAGCAGGCCAGTATGCAAGGAAAGAGCGCAGCTGAACTGACCTCACCTGGGGTTCGGCACAGGCTGACGCACGACCAGTCGGTAGGAAGCATTCGATATGTCTGTTGTCGTGTTGGCAACCCCCACAACCGGTGCGTCCATGAAACTGCAAGGGGCAAACGTCACGGGAATGTTGCGGGCCACGTGCGCATTGCAGACCTGTGGCGGACTGCTAATACTGTTGTTGACTGCAGAGCATCGGATCGCGAAAGCAGCAGACGGCCTGCTTAGTGCTACGTCCGCCAGCAGCGCCGTGAAACGAACAGGGGCTCGGTTATCGTACCTTCACGTGATCATCGCGCAGCCCCATTAAATTGAATTATAATTCAAGCTCGCGCAGGGGTGTTAGGAATATTTTTCAGCTCCGCGCAGCTCATGTCCACCAATGCATTTTGACTGTAAGAACCCATCCATGTAAGCCCAGATCGCCAAGACAGCTTTACATATACTGCTACGTGTTCCATGGGGCATACTCGCATACTAGCATGCAGCCCGGGGCTGCTGGGCAGCGGGCTGACGGGGGTGCTGGGGTATGTTGGGGGTGCGGGGAAGGGTCCCGAGGGTTTTCCCCAGTTTCGCGCACCCCTCTCAGCAATTATATTATTTTAACGCGAAACTGCGCATTTTCCGTAATAAATATCTATATTTGCGCGATGATATTGTGAAGATACGGTACTCTGCACGTGAAACAGTCTTTTCCGGCTGTCTGATCCCACATGCAGAAAGCTAGGGCTAAGGGCCGTCTAGAAAGCACGGCTCCTGTTCATTCCCCTACACGTTATTACCGACGGCTTCCTGTTTCCTTTGCTTGCTTTACTGCACCCAGGGCGAGCTAGATGGAACTCGCAGCCCCAGCCAGCAGTGTCACACCCCACCTGTAGTCCTGCCGAGCGTCCAGTAGATCCTTGCTCTTTGTCTGGATGGTTATGTAAACATCCACAAAGGGTATCAGAGGAACTGTGTCGTCGTTGTCGTACTCTTTGAAACCCACTGCAGGGCTGCTGCTGCTCTGCTGGGAGTTTGAGGCGTTGCTGGGAGCATGCCTGCTGGGCATTAGCACCCCCGAGTCTGGCGTGAAGGACAGGATGAGGCGATACTTGGCTCCATGCACGCCGGGAAGTCCGGGGGCAAAGCTCCAACGCAGAGAGTCACAGCCGCCGACTGGAGGCGTAAGTACATGCGCGGGTGCGCAAAGAGCTGAGGAGGTTACCCATGGTGATTACCCACGCTGAAGGTGAGGGCTACATGCATGGCTGGTAGGAATGCATTGGGCTTACCAAGGGAGGCATACTTAAGGGAAACTTTAAGGCAAGCAGCAGCACCCGCATTTAAGCAAGGACCCATACATACAGGGTAACCACGACAATTATTCCCGAAACTTTCCCCATCAAGCGTTTACTCCGTAGGGCCGGCCAAGCTATCAACCCTGCCGAACGACGCCACAGCTTACGGAGTTCTGGAGACGCATCGGTGCAGTTCAACGTAAAGTTGCGTGCCGTACCCTCGCTAGCCCCTGCTGCGCCGCCTGTGCTGCCGCTGGGGCCTTCGAAATAGTAAATAACCTGAGGATTGAAGGGGCAAAAGCGAATACTTGGCAAAACCATGCACACAAAAAGGCCAGCCGACCGTCACGCCCGCTTTGGCTGCGTTGGATGGCAGTTAGCCTGCCCATACATGGTACTGACGCTAAGATACAAACTGACCCATGGGTCATATTGTCAATGCCGGAAATGCGTGCTCGTACCGTTCTTGCATTGTACCCTACGTTACCTGGACATGCTCCAGGGGAATCTCTTTGCGACTGCCGATATTGGATATCCTACGGTTGGGATGAAGCAAGAAGGGGCTTGTTAGGAGGAGCACGCGGAGTTGGTAGCAACTTTTTCACATGCTGATCACTCAGGCACTCAAGCAGTAACATGTGACCTCCAGAACCCATAATGGGGGCAACCGCCGGTAACCAGCTAGTGCGTATCGGAACCGCAACTCCGGACCCATGCATGCAAGTAGTACATACAGCAACGGCCCACCTCCGTACAGCGAGGACCCACCTCCGTACAGCAACGACCCACCCACCTCAGGAAAATCTCAGTGAAGTTGTTAACGAAGCGGTGCGCAGAGGAAGTGAATCCAACGACGCCGCTGCGATCGATGATTTGCTTGAAACCACTGCTGCTACTGTTGCCAGACAAGTTACTGTCGCCACTAATGCTAGCGTTACCAGGAGCCCGCGGCAGGTTGAGGTAGGTGATCGGCATGTACTCCACCTGTGAATTGACGTACGCAGCAGGAAAGGAAGGCAAAGCAAAAAGGCTGATGTTGGGCGCCACAGCCAAACTGTAAGGAGCCGCATGGCGACCAGCCAGGACATTGCCTGATGGATGGATTGCTTGCACGATAGGGCTGGCTGCTGTGAACGTGCTCCTAATGAAGCGTCGGCCCTTTCTTACATACTGCTAATGCCCACCGTCTACATACCTGGAGCACATGAGGCGTCACGTCCAACCTCAAAAGGGGCACGGCCACTAGACGCCGCTGCTTGGGTTGCTTTTTTGTGGCGTTGTCAGCAGCAGCAGCAGAGCCCGTGTCGTTGCGTCCGCGCAGATCCTCGTTGGCCTATGGAAAAGCAAGCAAGGCGAGCAGGCAAAGCAAGGGTAGTCGTGGCGTCATGAGCCAGCCTGGTAAGCTTTGGCTGCTAATGAGGGTCTTCATGCTCAGTCTCTCATTGCCCCAACCCTAACTTCCAAGAGGCCTTCACGCACTGTGTTTCGATGTTGGCGGCTACTATCGACGTTAAGCGACCCCTTCCTTGCACAGCCTTGCTTACTTACGCAAAGAAATGCGTCATGCGCCAGAGTGCGAATATCACGACTCGTGCCGAGCCTCATCTTACCCGCGTCCTCTTTAGCTGCTCTTGAGTAGCAGACAGCGGCTTGCACCACAGGTTATTCAGAAACACATTCTCAGGAGGCGCCACCCTCAGCGGCGCAGAGGGTGGCCCGGTAAAGGCTGCCAGCGGGTGATTGGCTGGGGGTGAAGTTGAGGATGCATTTGCGGGGAAAGTGGTGAGGCTAGAGTAGTTCACAGCAGCAGGGGGCCCAAGTTGGCCAACCATGGTGAAGCCCGTGAAGGCGCTGCTGTTACCGATGTCTTCCAACCGCTGCATAGGGGTGCTGGCTGCAGGGTGAGGGCGGGCGGGCGGGGTTGTCGGTAAGCACGACCCGAGTTGTCTGAATCAGGTGCGGAAGGCAGGATCTATTCGGAAGGCATATTAGGCAAGTACGGTAAACCTGCCTTTGCCAGGCGGGATGCAGCTGTGCAGTGAGAACCATCCCTATTACGCAATGAACGATGAGAATCAGGAGACCAAATCGTACGGACTACCTATTTTGGGTACATTACACCTGACAACAAGTAGCTAGTGGGGCAACCCGCACCTCCCCTTGGATGTCACGCTGGCAAAAGCGAATTGCCGCACCTGACGCATGTATGCCTCACCTACGAGGATCACGTCTTGCTGTGGGAAACCCGAAGACCCGTTAGGTTGAAGACGGTCCTGGCGGAAAAAGAGGCACACGGCAGATGGTTGCAGTGCGGATCAGACAGATGGTTGCAGTGCAGGCTGTTGTTGTGATTGTTAGGATTGATTATGGACGTACCGTGGGGTACAGCCAGCGGGGGGCCGCCAGGCCGGGCTGGGTTGCTGGCATACGAGCGACAAGTACGGGCAGGAGGATCTTCAGCTACGATGGATTACCGGTAATGGGCGGATATCGAAGTAAGGTAGGCGAAAAGTGTTGCCGTGTGAGGCAGCATGCGTGCTTTGCTGGCATGCACCATTACCAGTCAAGGACCCACGCTTTCTTTACATGTCTATGTACCACGGCATTACTAGTGATCCCCCGCCTCATGGGAGACGCACCTGCAGTTTCACGGAACGCAGATGCGTCGATTCTAGTCCGAAGAGATTCTCCTTGGATGCTAGCCGCTCCCCGGCTGTGAAGGTCCAGCCAAGCACCCATGAGGAGATGGTAGGTGCAGGCTGCATACAGGCATACAGGCAGCAAGAAAGATGTGAGGAGGTCGTCTTAGATCAGCCAGATCCCTCTGAGGGAAGACGTAGGATAGAACAATTGGTGCGTATATGGGTAGGTGGTCGGCCGAGGCTCTAACCAACAGGAGGGAAACGGAAAGGCAGTGTGTGGCGGCTGCGTCTACCAGTAATGCACAGCGAGACGGCGGCGACGTAGACGGTGGGTAGAAATAATAAATAAAGGCGGGCAAAAACACGTCCTCTTCCCTTTATCTACATCTGAAGTGCCTCGTGCATGGGGCTCGTATGCTGCTCTCTTAGCTTGCCTGACTTTTTGCTAACTAATAAGTCCTTTCCCGGTCGTACCTGATCCCTAAAGACCGCCGCCGCCGTCCAGTACGAAGTGAAGCTTGCCGATGCGACCGTGGGGTTTCCGACACTGGCGTAGTAGCGTAGTAGAACACCGCAGGTAGCATTACCGGTGGCGGCTGCTGGGAGCGTGGCTCTTGAGTAGTTCGCAGAGATGTTGGCGGCAGACGGGGGTCCACTTGTGGAGCCGGTTGATGCCGCCGCCGACATTGGTGGGCCCTGCTGCGCCAGCAACCGACGGCTGCGGCTGCGGCTGTGGCTGCTGGGAACACTTTTGCCGCCACCCCTCCTGCCGCCGCCACTACTACTTTTGCAACCGTGGTTGGAAAACGGTACGGCACAAGAGCATGCGGTGGCCTGGGTTGCATGCATGTCACCGCTATGTAGCGGGTTGGCTCGTCTCGGACCATTACTGTTGTCACGGGGAGCAGCAGTAAGTAGGCTGCAATTTGTCTTCGCTGGAGCGCTGAAGGCTGCCAGCGGTGAGGGCTTATGCGGCCTTTGGGGCGTTCTGGAGCCCGTCAGAGAGAGATGATAAGGTTGTGGCGGCTGGCGAGAGGCGACAGTGAAATCGAAAGAAGCCTTAGCTGCGACCACCGTCGAAAACGTTCCCAGTGTAACCAGTGCTGCAAGAGTCAGCTTCACGCGGCCGCTTCTTGGCAGAGGCTTGCGAGGAGTGACCCGTGGGTCGGTCGCCATGGTGCTCTCCACGTGGAGTTGGCTAGCTAAGTGAAAGAAACCGCAAGATGCGTAGGCTGTAGTTAAACTCCCTTTATTAGTGGACTTGGTCAACCAAGGTGGGGCTGCTCAAGGATAGATAGCACTATAATTGACTGGGTAATGTGCACCGTTCTAGACCTTACCAAATGCGAAAACATATGCTGTTCGAAGAGAAAGTCACGCGAAGTGTGGTTCACGAACATGGTACTGCAAAAGGAACTTGTACTACGGGCGCTGGCTGACAGGGACTGCCACAGCTAACAACATTCGCCCCATGAAAATAAGCCTGTGTTGCTATCTACGCTTTGGCCACGTTGACTACAGCGCAACAACATAACCGTTTAGCTAGGCGTACACACGCACGTCTGTAACCGGCCTCATTGTGAGCCCCCGTAAGGTCTGTCAGCCCTGCAGGTTCGAAGTCCTGGGCTTCAAGGACTAAACTAGCCCATGACTCATCGAACGCGGAGTCAGATAGATTATTCCACAAGTTATCAACCCTGTTGTATGTTTTGTGCACGTAGGACCGTGCGTGCTTTCGCTTTTGGCTAGCTGACGTTCGTTCGACATTCGGCAACATCCATCGCTCGGCTTATCTACCCAGTACCCACGCATTGCACAGCGCAAGTAGATAAATAATGTGTCTTTTATCTTGTTTTATTTGGACGTAAAGCAGGGTAAGGAAAGGACCTTGCCACGAGGCTTCAAGGATACGTGCCAGACGGAAGGTCGCTCACTCGCTTGCAACCCGCGCAATCGTCTACACCGTTATCCTTGCTTCAAGTAAATATAAAGCCGAGTCGCCTTGGTTTAGGGCAACGGCTAGAACCCCTCTTGCTAGCATCACCAAAAACAGCTACCTGTGAGCAACATTGCGGAACAATTCGCAAAACCTTGTCAAATCAAGCAGCTAGCCACGATACCACAATACCACAAATTCCTGACGAATGACTTGTATTAACCCCCATGCGTGTTTAGCGGGTTACGGTTGCCACCTATCCTAAATAGGCAACGTTCTCGGAACTTGGCTAGCTACGTTGCTTGCGGCAGAAAGAGCCGTACGTGCGACATTTGTTAGTTGCGACATCTGAACCAACCAATTCGGGTAATGGCAAGTCGCACGCATCAAGGCCGTTCCAAGTTTGTTCGTACGGCTGCCTGCCAGTGTTTTGGTACGGATGTTACGATCGGTCCGGTTGCCGTACAGCAGTAGACCATGCTAACATGGCACTGAATCTGCAGTAACACCAGGAGAAAGTATGATGCCAGGGTTTTTGTAACTGCCAGTGTACAAACGAAAACGGAGATAGGATTGTGTTGGAGTCCCATGCATTTGCCGCTATTTACAGCAGGTGAAGCCCAGAAGATGAAGCTGATCGAAGGGACCTCAGTCCTTACTTCTACAACGCATTTGCAAGAATGCAAAGGCTGATTAGGTGTCCTAATCAGGCCCCATTCAGGCTCGTATCCCAGTCAAACCCACCGCAGTGCCCTTGTCCAGCTTGCAGCGGTTTCCCACCGGAAGGGCTGCGTTAATGGCGCCCAAGGGAGGGGTTTCGGCAGCCGCCGTGGGAGCGCTTTGGGGGCTGACAGCAGCTGCTGGGGGGCTGCCCCAAACGAGGGAGCCCCCAACATAAACGGGAATCCTAAGAAGGGATGATGGTGAAAAAGCACGGATTGGGATATGGATCAAGACTGGCAAGAAGCTGACAGGTCGCAGAGCCAGTAAGGACATGCATGCAAGACGTGCATGACCGTTGACACTATAGCATGCAAACATAGCGTGGCGCGTGTTGCCCAGACATGGAAGGTAGGAACCCGCTGCTGCCAAGCGTTACAATACGTTTGGGCCCGCCCTTGTATAGCTTAGGTGCTCGTACCTCAGGTTGGGCTGTGGCTGCTGCGCGCTTCCGTGGCTTGTGCCAAGCGGTGCAACCCTCGTCGTGTTTGACATCGTAGTGTTCAAGAAACTGCCAGCAGCAGGAGGGGTGCGACCGGACACTGTTTCCGCACGTGCATGAGCTGCCACGTTGCCTTGCTTCAAATCGTCCGAACTAGCAGGAAATCAGCGCTTCAACTGAGATCTATACACGCAACTGAAGGTGCATACATGCATCACAAAGGCACAGTAGGGACGTGCAATACAAGCTTACCGAAACCAAATCCAGGGGCTGGCATCCGTACCTGTAATCCTGCCTTGGGTCCAGAGGCTGAGCATCGTTGGCGGTACGAATGGTAATGGTGACCTCCACAGCAGGCACCAGGGAAGCTGTGTTGCTAGGAGGGTCGCCCATGCTGCCACTGCCACTGCTGCTGTTAACTTTGGTGGTAGCGCTTGCGGCGATAGGAAAACTGCTGGAAGCGTTGCTGCTACCCTGAAGGCCCTGCTGCGGCATTAGCGCCCCGGAGTCTGGTGCGAAGGACAGGATGAGGGCGTATCGGGCGCCTTGCACGTCGGGGAGGCCGGGGGTGAAGGCCCAACGCAGGGAGCTGCAGCCGCCAACTGTCCGCATGTGTGTGCATGGGGCAGGAAGCTTTGTCAATAACGCGATACAAGGGATGCAGTGCTCTTAACTGCTGCGGGCAGCATGGCCATCGATCAGCAGGACTAAGTTTAAAATACGGGAATCATAAGGACTGCTAGCTAACAGGACCAACCACCGCTCTCAATGTCTAAGCCTGGGCCCTTTGAAGGAAGCGGAGACCCCTTCACCACAGCCCTACTTTCGGACAGGGTAGCATTCTCCCAACCGCTGCATCAGCTTACATTGTTTGTCAGAGGCGTCATTGCAGGTCAGCGTAAAGGTTGGCGGCGCGCTGGTGCCATCCACCATGCTGCCGTTGGAAGCGTCAACCGGTCCTGCAGTGCTGCCCACAGCCGGGGTGACCCGTGGGTCTTTGATTGGGTTGGGGCCTTGTAAGTAGTACAAAACCTGGGGATGCATGTGGAAAACGAGGATAGGTAAGGATTGGCGCCCCGACCTTTCATATGACGTTTTATTAAGAGTAATTTGGGAGACTGATAAAAAAACATGTCGCCAAGGTAAATCCAGGGGTTATACCCTGGTGGCGTCTTGTAGGTTCAAACAAATAAACAGCAAGCCTTTGGCGAGCTTTCCTACCTTGACGGTCTCCAAAGGAATGGCTCTGCCGCTGTCTATGCTCGATATCCTGTGGGCAGGATGGATGCCGGCTGTTGCAAGTGCTCAAAATTATAAGAACATGCGCTTGCTTACATCTGGGGTACGGTACTGCGTGCGAGCCCCGTACGGCAGGTGAATGCGTCTGCAGGAACAGCCGCGCTAATAAGCCCACCTGAGAAACATCCGTGTGAAGTTACTGGGAAGCCTGTGCACGCTGAAAGTATTGTCGTCACCATCAGTACCGTCCGTAGCCGCGGCTGGTTCAGGAAGGTAGGCAACAAGCATGTATTCCACCTGGATGGCCAGTTCCCAGGGAAGAATAGGGTGACTGCCTGGAGGGTACGCTTGGAAGGAAACATTAAACAACATGGGCACCGCAAGCACTGTTCATGACAACCGCTCATCACCTTGACAAAGACCCGCATGCATGCTGCCTAACCCCTGTTATGGGTTTTACCTGCAGGACCGGTGCACGGAGCGGGTATGAGAGGAAGGACCGAGCCGCGGCGGGTTGCTCGTCTGCCGGCCGACTGGCCTGTGCGTGGGAAATGAAGTGGGCGGCGGCAGTGACCGCCGCAAAGGTGTAATGTTAATACTCCGAAGCAGCATCTAACACTATGCCAATCGTCTACCTTCAAGAGGCATATTTCCGGTGGTAAGATACCAACCTTGATGCCCTTGTGGTGCACTCAAGTTTGCGACAGCTAATCCCCTTCCCATGCGCGTGACACATTAGCTTAACGTGCCTATCTGTCACCCAAAACATGCCTACGGCACGCCGCGCGCGTATGCCACAATCGCAGGCAACACTCTTCCTGTTATACACACCTTTGGACGGGCCGCATCCTGAAGCACCTGTTGCAGATGTGCCAGTGACTCGCACTGCATGTTGTTGAAAAACACGTTCTCGGGCAGCGCCACCCGCAGCGGCGCAGAGGGCGGCCCGGTGAAAGCTGCCAGCAGGGGATCGGGTTGGGATCCGGCCAGGGGATCCGATGAAGCGGTTGAAGAGGGGAGGCGGCTGCTGGGGGTAGCGGCGGGGCCGCTGCGGCCGACCATGGTGAAGCTTTTGTAGGCTCCGTTAGAGCCCCGGAGCCAGTGCAGGGGGGCATTGGCTGGCAGCAGCCGGGTAGGATAGGGTGCGGTAGGGGAGCATTGCTTGGTAGCGTTAGTTACAGTAGTTGGAGCCAAAGCAAAGCTGGAGACGACTACTCGTATGGCACTAGCTGCATGATGACATTTACTTGACCCATATGGCATATCTATCCACCTCCATCCCCCAACGGTGGTTCGTCGCGCCTTCCGTGCTGCTGCACACACACGCGCGCGGGCCCACCTAGGACCGCAACGGTTTGTTTCGATGCCCCAGCGGCGCTGGCCGCATGCGGCAGGTTCTGAAGAAGGGCGAGGGGAGGGATCAATTGATAGAGTGGTTTACTACCTCCTGCCGTGTTGCATGCCGTACACCCAGCCTCAAACCCACGCATGCGCTACTGTACTGCCCTCTGCATACGGCAGCCGTGCATCCACCGTCAGGCTCATGTGTGTATTTCCCATGTGGATACGGTATTCACTCTCATCCCGGGCACCTGCATGGACACGCCTTCAACTGCAGCTTTACCAGCATCCCGTGGGGGGGCCCCGCCGCCGTCAACGGACACACCCCTCCTGCTGCCATTTAGCACGTCTGCTGGAGAGGCGATCCGCTCCCCGGCTGTGAAGGTCCAAGCCAAAATCCAGGACGTGATGGGTGGAAGCTGTGCAGGTGGCCGCAAACAGGGCAGGAACGGGTGGGGCTGCAGGTCACAGCAGGTGCAGCTAGACGGGTTCATGAACAAAGGAGTGAGGAAAGGCGAGCGAGCATGGTAGATGGCACCTTTTAAGAGGCCCTGCAGGACAGCACAGAAGCAAAGACGACCAAAGTCGTCTTGACGTTGAAGCAAGCAGGGTCATTAACGTTCTGTGCTTGATTCCCTCACCTTACCGGTACTACAGACTTACCTGCCAGCAACTACCGAAACAAAGTCCACACCTTACTTGAGATGACCCCCGCAGTCCAGGATGCAACAAAGACAGCAGGCGTGCCGTCCGGCGGCACTACCCTAGGGTCTCCAACACTGGCATGGTAGCGCAGCAGAACTTGGCATGTGGCGTTATTGATTGCGGGGAAGGCGGCTAAGGTGGTGTTGGCAGGGCTGCCATTGCCGAGTAGTAAGGCCATGTCCTTGAGCGAGGTTGCTGCTGCTGCTGCTGCTGGCGGCGGCGGCGGCTCCTGCTGTTCCAGCAGCCGCCGGCAGCGGCTCCCAGCGCCTCCGCCGCCAAGCACACCGTCTACCGGTGTACATGCGCGTACCGGTACACCTGAAATGACCGCATGGGAGGACTTTCAGTGACTTAGGTTAGTGACTAGCTAGCAGTAACGCCGTGTTATCTTCTTAGGAACCACACGCGTATCCCGCTTGCCGAGGTTTGCCGTACTTTTAGCTTCAGCCGAAGCCCCAGCAGCCCTGGAGCGGCCAACCCAAATTTATACAGGTACCTTTCAATGGAGGAAGCACGGCGGCTAGGGGCTGCATCACTTGCCCAACTGGTCCCAACATGGGCCGAGCTGCAAGCGAACGCGAGCCGGCCGTAACGCCTATACCGGTATCAGGAGCCGCAGCCGCCATCGTTGCTGTGATCGTCGTCGCAGCTACCGCTAACATGGTCAAGCATGTACACTGCAGCGATTTCCTGCGTTTGACCGGGTTGACCCACGGGTCTGGCATGGTAGGGGCTGAGGCGAATTCGCGCGGTTCACGTCCCAAGGATGGCTGTCAAGGCTAGAGAGCTAACTAACAGGAACGGGCCGATATTATCAATAACTGGAAACCTCCAATATATAGAATTGAAGTTGTTCTGTTGGTAGAGTGAGTAACCTCTGACCAGCACCTAAGCTGGATGTGGACAGATCGTGCCATGATGGTAGCTGAGTAGGCTTGCATGGACTTAACGATCTCAATGGATAAGCAGTGCTTTGCGCAATGCACCGGCTACAGAACGCTCACGGTCAAACGTTCCGTCGGCCTTGCACTGCTTCGACACACGCACACCTGCGGTTAGTTGCCCGGTAAGGTGATCGCATGACACCTCGACACGGCCATGCTAGTGGATAAGTGCAATAACTAACGTGAAGCCGACCTCCATTGGCCAACTGTGTGCATGGGTGCGTGAACCTCCAGCCCATCTTCTTGATCCAAGTCGACAAGGCGTGCGCAACACAACCTACACGACCGTGCCCATCTACTACAAGCAGCAGGGCTTACGCATCCTACGCAGCAGTAGCTACAGCACAATCGGCACGTGGTTGGCTGTGTACCGGTGCAGGATGACAACAGTCCAGCCGGGAAAGCTAGTCTACGGCCGCTCTCCCCCCCCTTGATCAGCTGGACGACCGCAAGGAGAATCTGTTCCGGCGATGCGACATGGACGCTGCAACCCCCGCTAAACAATCAGGAACTCAGGAGGCTAAGCAGCCACATGCCCACATGCCCGTGCTGGATAGACCCACTGCGGTCTCTTCCCCATCCTTGTTGTCCCCTTGCCAGCTGCGGCCTTCACCACCCCAGCTATCGTAACAACTTCGTCTTTAACAGTCCTGTTCTCCTGATGTCCTGAACCTTTTCCCCAACAATGCTGCTGACGCATGTGCAAGGACGGCACCGCTTGTGCTTACACTTGATGGCGACACAGACCAGGTCCAATACCCAGCCAGTTCAGGTTCGAGCCGTACGATTAACTGCCGTACAAGTCCATTGAAGCTTCACGCCACTGCAGCACTGCACGCCTCGCGACAGCACGCTCCTGCCTCCGCCTTCCCTCATAATCCCCTGTCGTACATTTCGACACCTTCTCGTACAGCCTGTAGAGTCCATAACCGCCTCAGAAGCTTAGCACACCCACCGCGCCACCTCCCCCTGCCATCTCACCCACCGGCACCACCACCACCCTCACCCCTCTCCCAACGGTTGGGTCCCCCCTGCCGACTCTCTCACGGCGCTGCCACCCCCGCCGCCGCCTCCATCTCCATCCTCCTAGCTGCATGCGCCTCCAGGTACAGCTGGTGCGCCTCCTCCCGCAGCGAGGCCGGCAGCCATCCCGCAGCTGCAGCCCGCTGCAACCGCTCTACCAGGGAGGACTGGGGCAGGCAGGCAAGGAAGGAGGGAGGGAAGGAGGGAGGGATGAGGATGAAACCAACTAACCGTGCCACTCCAAGTAACCGTACGAACATGGGTTGGTCCATGGTGGCCGACAGAAGGGAGTGAAGAGAGAAGGAAAAGCCAGGGTCAAGTAAAGTGCTACCGTGGAGCTCAAGGAAAGAGGTAAGCCATGGGCAGCGCCCCTCCCCCCTCGACCCTCTTCTTCTTCCCCGTCAGTTCCTTTCTCTGCTGCCTCCCATCCTCCTGCTGCCCCCCCTCCCTCCCACCATGAGCAGCGCCTCCCGGGTGCTTCGGAACCGCAGCAGCTGCTGTGCGGCCGCCAGGAACTCCCGCAGCACGGCTGGATACGACAGAGGGTGAGGGGAAGGGCAGGGGGGAGGTAGGGGGAGAGGTAGGGGCGGGGCAGGGGGGGTTGCTGGCAAGGTGGGTGCAAAGACAGGGTGAAGAGGGGTGCGGGTATGGGTCGCCATACCAGGCGGAAAAGAGCTCCCAGCCGCAGCACGGCAGCAACGGATATGCGTGTTGAGAAGGAAGATGATGACCTGGAACCACTAAGGGGGCCTTAACCCTTTTAGATCTTACCCGCATCTCCTCCCCTTCTCACCCACCCACCCCCAAACCATTATGCTGCCTTATCACACGGTCAGTTAGTTGTTTCCTCTTTACCCACCCACCCACCTTCCCCCGAGCCCTCATGGAAGGTGGCCAGCAGCAGTCCCACTCCGTCCTCCGCCTCGAACCGGTCAGCCAGGTAGTCGGACGCCACCACCGAGCGAACCCGCTTGAGGGTGAGCACCACGGTTTCGGGGCGGTCGGACTGGGGGGTGTGGGGAGGAGAGGAGGGAGGGGGACGAGGTGAGGCTGTGTGGTTTGGGGAGGGTGGCTACTGGCAGAAGGGCAGACAGAGAGAGGCAGGAAGGTGGGATGGCGAGGCGGTAGGAGTGTGAGTGGTTTGGGAGGGGAGAGGAGAGACGAGGAATCAAGGGTTCGGGAGGGAGAGCGAGGGTGTCAAAGAGGCGCACTGCCATGCTGCAATACCGTAAAGAGTCTGAGAGCTCCGTCAACCAGCCCACCCAAGCCCCCAGTCCTTCCTAAGAGGGACGCAATCCGCAAAAGCCGTTCCCATGGTGTATTCCCCGCGGCATGCAGCCAGGCAGGCAGGCATGCCGCCGTGCGCTGCCCGCTGCACCGGCAATCCCTACATCCCTCCCACATGCGGCTCATCCTTCCTTTCCGCGGCTCAGTTTATGCAACCCCACATGCAGGGCAACACGGCGGCAGCCCTCCCTGCTTCTCCCTCCCTGCAGCCGCAAGGCGGCAGCGACCCCCCTCCTCATCCTCCGCTGCTGCCGCCCACGTACCTCTAGCCCCCGCACACACAGCGACATCATGAGGCTGTGCGACATCATGTGGACTGCAGCGTGGCGGAGAAGAGGAGGGGATGAGAGGGGAGGTGAAGCGGGGATACGGGGGACGGAGGATGTCTAAAAGCACCTTGGATGCCCTATCCTGCCTACCCTATCCGTAAGCGTGCATCCTTACCTCCAAGCGGCACCGTAATCAGCAGCACTGCAGCTTTGAGCAACGTCCCTGAGAACTGCTCAGCAGGCTTGCTGAGCGCTGCAAACGCGTCCTCTTGCCCGCGGGCTGCACGGCGCTGTTGTGCCCGCGCTTCCCGTGCAGCGGCCGCAGCAGCAGCGGTGGCCGGATTCCCGGATGGCGGTCTCAATTGTGTCGTCGGAGTACCTCTCGAGGCTGAGGCTACTGGTGTAGACGACGACGCTGACGCCTCTGAAGCTGTACGAGCTGCCGATTTGCTTGGCCCGACAGGGAACAGAGCGCGTTGAAGGTTGGACCAGAATGTGCCCGATTTGGCCGGTGCATCACCACCGGTCCCAGAGCTGCTGCTGCTGCTGCAATGTCTAAGCTGTAACGATAGACGGCCCCAAGCAGCCTGTCGGGCAGAAGGAATCATCGCTCGCACTAGCATCCCAGCCGCTGTATCGCCTGCGGAGACGAAAGACATCACTGGCAGTGCCGACCTAAAACTTAGAAATATATATTTGTGATACGTGCAAAACCGCCATATGCAGCAGCTACTCGTTTAGCTCAAGAATGATGGTTTGGTTTATCTACCAGCCTTGATGCAGTTGCGCAGTAATGTTCTGCTCTTAACGTTGCGTGCTTTCGATACGGGAAATGCACCAGCGTCGATCGCTTTGCACCATGCTTGCTTGGCCGTGCCGCGAAACAGTGTACGGACGAATGCGTAAGATGCTGCGTAGTGAGGCCTTGCCCGGTCTCGGAGGGCGAAATCCTTCTTTCCTAACTACGTGTCTCCAGTGCATAAAATCGTGGCTATTGTGCAGTATATCGGATAGGAGTTTGTTACATCCACCGGCACCACATGGCGGAAAGGGATGTACCCCTTCCGCCGCAGGAAGCGTCCCGAGACACCTCCTTTGTCATCTTGTGCGGAAGTCGACATCAAACACAAAAATGACGCCTTGTCCGATCTCCTGCCCTTCGCCCCATCTCCAATCAACTCGTTTACTCGACAACCACCTAGCCCCCCCAGCAAGCGCCCGCCAGACTCTTAACCTCCCCGGTGTGTCTCTCCCACACCCCAACGCACTACCACTACAAACTTACTACTAACAACAGCAGTTTAATGCACATCCGCGCGCCCTCAGCACGCATGGTACCACAACCCAACACAGCCACCGCTAACCCCTTTCCTCGCTACCCGTTGTTGCGTCCCCTAGCCACACCCCTTCCCATGCAGCTCATGAAGGAACCTCGTCACATGGTACAGTTCCCTCTTTACCCAAACCCAAGCGCCCCTTTCCTGCCGCATGCACAGCAACCCTTACAGCCCCTGCTGCTACGAACGAAATGGTTCGCGAAAACGTCCACACACAAGTATAAACCAAACTGCACTGTGCTGCAACGCTGTACGTCAACGCTGCGCAGCATGTCCAAGGCGACATGTGTTCAATCAACCAACCAATCACACCAATCAAGAGTCCGAAGTGGTGAGGAGGGACAGGAAGGCGTTCGCAAGCGCAGTCGGCGGCGGCAGCACATGCGAGGGCGCGTCGAAGAGCGCAGCCCAAAGGGGCTTCCCGCCCACCGCTGCTGCGCCTCCGTCAACCTCCATGGGTGCAGCGCCCGCTGCGGTGGTTGGCAGTTGCTCGCGGCCGAATGCGGCTTCGAAGGCGGACAGCGGTTGCTGATCCAGCAGGACTTGAGAGGGTGCGGCGCCCGCAGCTGAGCGGGAGGCGTCCAGGGAACCTGAGGAGGCACGAGGGAGGAGGCAGGGGGCAGAAGGCAGATGTGAGTCAGGCAGTGGTCATGCAGCAGGAGAAGGAGAAGCGCAAGGAGACACAGGAATGCTGGGAACTTCGTGTAGGCTCGCAGGTATCACCGTCTGTTGTTCCGTAAGTGCATGTTTACGTGGGAAGCAGCATCACCCTGGCCCTAACCACGCCTTGAAGCTTCCATCAGGTGTTCACCAACGCTTAAAACTCGTGGTTAGCTTTGTCAACCAAAACCCATGCGCTCGAGACCCAGACATCACGTAATAACCAACCTGGGAGTGCGGCAACCGAGAACTGTCGGTTGTCCCGCAGGATCAGCAACGGACTGCAACCGTCGCCTGCTGTTGAGGCGGTTGCCGCCGCCGTCCGTACATGCGCCAAGTGCACGTGGTGCGTGTCCGGCAGGTGGCAGTGGTACTTGGGCGAACCGTCCCGTGGGTCAATCACGACTACATGACAGCTGGGCTGCGGCCGCTGCTGCTGCTCCTGCCCCTGCTGCTGCTGTTTTGGGTGCTTCGGGAGGATCTGCTTCTGCTGAAGCGGTTTCTGAGACCGGGAGGCATCCGCGGCAGCGTCCGTAGCCGCCGCAGCAGCCTGCGGCGGCGCCGACGGCGCCGGCAGCGCTACCGCTAGCAATCCGTACGCCGCATCCGCACAGATCGACACCGCGCCGTACGGGAAGCACCAATGTACGGCAGCCGTTAGCAAGTTGTACACCGCGACGCACGACGGCGACGCCGCCGCCAAATACGGCGTTCCCGGTACGAACACGAGTTGAGTCAATGGTGGCGCCGCCGCCGGCCCTAACGCGGTCGCCGCCGGCAGCACTGCCGCTAGCGAAGTGCTTTCCGCATCCCACAACGTCACTCGCGCCGCCGCCGCCACTGCTAGAATGCTGCCGTCTGGGCTGAACGCCGCCGCACCCAGCGGTAGCCCTTTGTATCCTCCCGTACTCTGGCACCTCCAATGCGTTGTCGTACCAGCACTCCGATCGCCGCTTTTCGCCTCCAGCGACGCTGATCGGCGCTCTTGGATCCAAACTTTGAACTCCGAATCCACCCCGGTTCCGGAAGCCAGCCCTGTTCCAATTGTCGTACCGAATCCGGATCCGCCTGTCGTAACGACCATGTGGCGTGAGGGGTGGTAGACGAGGGAGGTGACCTGGTCCGCATGGGGCTCGTCCACGCGGGTATTGAGGGCGAATCCGGATCCAGATGTTGACGGATCCGTTGTCGTACGGTCCGCGTTGGATCCGGAAGAGGAAGTGGCAGCGTCCCAGAACTTGAGACAGGCTTCCGTAGATCCGTATGGCCCCGCATCAGACCTGTACGACATGCGCATACGAATGCGTTACAAGCCGTATACAAATCTAATCCGCATACGCGTCGACAACTGCTACGCTACGCCAAATGCCGAGGCGCGGGAGCATGAAACCATGCCGACATACCGTACATAGCAGCATGCATACCGGTGCCTGCCGCGGCTCATACGGTAACCAACCAACCGACCCATGGGCCCACCTGACGTCCACAGTAGCCATGACGGATCCATCACCGCTGAAGGCCACTAGCGAGACAAAGGGCGGCGGCGGAGCCACCGGCTCCGGAGCCCCTGCACCGGCTGCCCCCCCCGCTGCTGCTGCTGATCCTCCCGACCCGGATGTGAGGCTCTGTTGCTGTGGGGCCGTGAGAGGCATGGCGTTGCGCGGAGCAGCCTGCGAGCACAAAAACACACACGTGGGTTGCCGTGAGCGGGCACGGAGCGAGGAGTGTAAGCGGCAGAGTGACAGGAGGACGTGTTCGGGAATGACAAGCCCTTTGCGTTGCCTCCTGAGGCCTTCCTAAAATCACCCATCTTCCAAAGCTTCCCGATCTCTTCCCAATTCCATCTCGCCCCTCTTCTTCGCAATTCTTTATCCACCCAGTCACATCCCCCAACCCCCCGCGGCTAAGTTTACCTAATCCCCAAACCCTTCCTCTCCCACCTGCACCAGATGCAGATGCCGGTCCCGCTCCACATCGTAAAATTGCAGCTGCGCATTCTCGCACGCCACCACCAGCACACCCAGACCGCCGCTGCCGCCCCTGCCGTACACTCCACCAACCGCCGGCGCCACTGCCGTACCCTCGCCGCCGCCAGGCGCCGCCAGCAGCGCCGCCGCGCCCCCAGCCACCCCCGCCGGCGGCAGCAGCCCCACCGGCGGCGGCCGCAGACCCATGACGGAGGCCTCCACCTTCATGGTCGCAATATTGATAATCCGTACGACATTGTCCGCCTGTCGTACGACGTACTTTGCTGGATCCGCCGGCGAGGGGTGCAGTCCGACGAGGGGTCCGCCGAGTCGCGGCAGAAAGTTGGGTCGTTGGGTTTCCAGGTTCCAGATGACCAGCACACCCTCGGCACCGCCGGATAAGAGGTGGGTACCTGCGTTAATTGGGGCGCGAATGTGTATGGGGAGTGAGATGGAATTTCCTGCTGGAATGGAACGCAAACCGGGTTCTCTCCCCTTTCAACTGCCTGGCTACACCTCCCCAACCCACCCTTTCCCTCTCCTCTTTCCCATCTCCCATCCATCCCAACTCCCCTCCCCTCCCTCACCGTCCGATGAGAAGGCCAGGCACCCCATAGGGTGTGCATGCCAGTGCAGGGTCGTCAGCGGCGGCTGCTCGGCTGCCGGCAGCCGCACCTTGCCGCCACCTCCCACATGCTGCTGGCCCCCTGCTGCTGCTGCTGCGCCTCCTTCACCCCCAGCCCCAGCTGCTCCTCCTCCCCCCGACTTGTCCCTTAGCGCCGAGGGCACGCGCGACTCCACCGCCCTCCAGATGAGCAGCCGACCCGTGACGTCACCCGCGGCGATGAGGGAATCGTCAGCGGAGATGGCCAGACACTGGGGAAGAGGAGGAGGGGGAGGTGGAGGGGGAAGCGAGGATGTAGACAGGGTTAAGGGCAGGTAACCTTTCGAGGTGGTTGCTTCCTACACGTCTTCCGCCACATTCAATCAATGAGCCTCTCCCCTACCCTGCCCTGGGCACTCCCATCACGCTTTCTCACCCACCTCTACCCTCCTACATGGTCGTACTCCCTTCCACTCTCCGACACCTCTCTCCTCTCCTCTCCCTCCCTCCTACCGTGTACGGCTTTGTGTGATGCAGGTTGAGTGGCTGGTAGATGTCCACCCCCGTGCGCCACACGAACAGCGAGTGGCGGTCGATGGAGGCGGCCAGGCCGCCCGAGGCGCTCAGCGCCAGGGGGCCGGCGGAGCGGGTCTTGAGCGCATTGCCGCTGAACTGCGGGAGGAGGTCAGGGTGGGTTGGGTTAGGTTGGGTTGGGTTCAGAACAGTTCGAATGGCATTTACAATGGCAACCTTTCCCGTGTAGTAGAATCCCAGTATTGCGGCCTCGCGATCACGGCTATATGGTCGTGAGTCCACCATCGTAGGTTAGGTTCGGTTAACGCCCTCCCTCCGCTTAGCTTCTCTCATCGCATCATCGCATCATCCCCGTGGGCTTCTTGCCGTACCTTTCCGGTCCTCATGTTGTACAGCACCACTCGGCCACCTCCCGTACGCAGCTGCACCGACAGATAGGCCACACCCAGCTCCTTTTGGATCACCTGAAGGGGCAAAGAAGAAGGAGTGGGTGGGTGAGTGGGTAAGTAAGGTAACATGCATGAGAGGGGTAACATGCATGAGGAGTTACTCGCAGCGAGTTGCAAGCGGGTGGGAGGCAGGTGGCGGCAGGCATGCAGGGATGATGTGGCATGATATATCTACTTGTGCCGGTGTTTGCGTGCGTCGTGCTTGTAAACGTAAGCACGTTACTCGGCCCTCCGGACACCCGCAACCATCGCCATCCGCCAACGTGTGTGTTTTTAACCGCCCCCCCATCGTGTGTGTTTTGACCCACCATGTGCTTCACCGGCTCCCCCACGGAGAGCGTCCGGATCTCCTCCCCGGCCCGGTAGTCCCACAGCCGCACCGTACCGTCCATCGAACAGCTGTACACCTGCTTGAGGGGGGAAAGCGGAGGGAAGGAAGGATAAGTTGGGTTTGCGGCATGCCGGATGTCGAGTTAGGGGTAGTAAAGGGGAGGCAGGGAGGGGAGCGGGTAGCCATGGAGAGACTTCGCCCCAGGCAGTGAAGCAGGGGAGTCCTACTAGGTAAAGCCCCGGTGTGAAGTTGACGATGGTTCTCGCGCACGCATGCACGCACGCAGGGAAGATGTGAGCGATAAGCTTTCTTAGAGCAGGGCATGGAAGGGATGCTGATCGGCGTACATCCAGACTGCGACACCCTAGTATGGA